>CM028133.1:764372500-769467500 GCA_016271365.2 Neoceratodus forsteri | reverse complement strand
GGGACTTGCTCAGGGTCACGTGGTATGCAAGTGGAAGCTGTGGGGTTCAAACCCAGGTCTGGTCTGGTCTGCTGGATGTCACCAGATGTGCAGCTCAGAGCCTTAAACCACTGCGCTATACTGCCTCCCTTGCGGGACTATACATTTCAACAAGCTTGCACCAGTCGCTTGCAAACCTGTTGTAAATGTATAGTCCAGATTGGAATTTTATTTGACCAATGCTTGCAACTGATCAAGTCAGTTGTACAGGTGTCGAACTGAGTTTTGTATCCTTTAGCCAATAGGATTCTGGACTCTGAAAATCCTCTGGCCCCACAGGCTGTTCTAGTACATCAGCGGCTGGTGTACTTTTTGTAGGATTGGCAGTATAGCCTAGATTAGAGTAACAAGTTGTTTAAGGACTTGTGACACCCAGCAGACTTGGGTTTGAGTCCCACAACCTCTGCTTGCATACTGTGACTCTGAGCAAATCATGTAACCTCCCCAGTGCTCCCGGTTTTACCCTTGAAAAAAATAGCATTGTGTATAGTGGGTCTTATTAGTTACCAGAGAATAAAAAAAAAAAAAAAATGCTCTTTGGTATAAGCCAGCAGGCTTAGTTAAAAGAAAACTTTACTATTCCTCTGCAAAATCTGCCAGCTTTTGGCAAGTGGGTGTGTGCCAGTTTCAGCTCCCAGTTCTGTGTTTAGCTTAAAGAATGCTGCAGATGATGCTGCCTTGTTTACATTTTGTTTTTATAGTGGTGCTATAGTATGCGAGCCTAGGTGTACAGGAGAACCTAGTCTCGTTGGTTCACTGTGAATAAGGCTGCGCAACAGCAAACTCCATGAACTAAAGAGGTACTGTCATGCAGTGTCACGACCTATCAGAAATCAAAGGACAGTTCCTTTGCCTATGGAACACTGAGGTGAAACTTTTTAGGTTGCCACTAGTTAAGTGGCATAACATTTGGTGTGTCTGGATCATCCCAGCCCTGCATTTATGAAGTTCCATCTTTGTCCCCATTCATTCTCAATTGATGTTGTAAACAGGCTGCAGACAGGCTCCCTGTTGCATCACCATTAATTTTTACTATGCAGAAATGACTGACTTCTTTCAGTGCAGATGGTTTTGCCAAATGGTGGGTGCAAACTGGTTTTGTTGCATTGGTAGTTGATACCCACAGAGGTCGGGGCATCAGTTTAGTCACTGGGCACTATTCCATTCCCAGAGCTGCAAGGAACTGGCATCGGTGCCATTTTTCTCTTTCAGCTGCGTGCCCCATGTTATCTTGCCCCATACTGGGCCAGTGTTTTGATCAGTTGTGGTCTTGCGGAACCCCACCCTGGCGCCATTACCCAACAGAACATTGCCAGGTGAGTCCTGTGACGATCTCAAATCCCCTCCTATAAGCTTCTGTGTTCCAAGTTGCAGAGTGACAACACCCTCACTGCCTGAGTCTCAGAACTCTTCCATCAGGGTTGCTAGCCTGCGGTCCTTTCCAATGGTTACTCCCTCTTTCCCCATGTTGTCGTAATGTGTTTAGCGACTGCTCATGGAGGGCTTATGACCCTCTAGTTCATGGCACAAGAGCAGAGACTGGCTAAGCGGTCATTGCAACTACTTGGCCACAATTCCTAGCAACTGTATTGAACCTCATTTTCACACAGTACTTTATATTTACTGTTTTTTTTTTTGGGGGCATGGTTCACCAGAAACTGCATGGTGTTTAGATCAGGATTGTGAACAGCTAATAAACTTCTTGGATCTGCCAAGGTTTGTATGTTTTCAGTACCCCACCCCGGACATTCATTTGATTTTTCTCCTAGCAGAATTATGCTGCTGGTTTGGTCAGGCAAATAGTTGGCAGGATTGCTAAATATTGTAGGAGCCCTTGTATACTAGTTGGTGTAACCCACATCACTTCTCTTGAGCCACTGTCTGCTTTTGTTATTCAGGTTATCTAATAGACCAGGTTTGAGCACCAGAGTAGTCCTGATTGGGCAAAAGGAATCAGTTTATTCTCATGAAATGGAGTGTTTTACAAACCCAGATCTTGTGGCAATTGTGATTTTCATTACCTATGGCATCAGTAAATCCAAGAATTTGAATATTAGTAATTATCTTTTCATTTTAAGCCATACAGAGACTTCCGTGAGTGCTTTAGTTTTGGATGAATACGAAAAGCCTGAAATTTTCTGCGAATCCGAGACTAAATTAGCGCAAACTAAAAACAGCAGCCACTTGAACTTTCAACAGCAGTCCCATATTTGCATTGCCATTTGGATATAGAAGCCTGACAGGCTTCCAAATGTCTGATCTTTAACTGTTAAGAAAGACTAGTGCTTTGTATGTGGTGTTGTGGTTCATGTTTTCTGCCATGTAAGCACTCTGCATCTGGATTAGGTCTAAGTGGCTGAGCCATTCCATCTGTCAGCATTCAAGCCTCTGCTGGAAGGACCAGTGACCCATGATGTATTGTGCTGAGCCTTAACAGAGCAATCTATACTTCAGCTGAACTCTGGTGTGGAGTCCATGAAGAGACGTCCATTTGATTACCCAGTTTACTGCTTTCAGTTTTACAAACCACTAAAATAAATGATTGCATATTTCTATACAGTGTCCAACTCGACCGGTTTGTAAATGGAGGGCAAAGTAAAGTGACAAACTGATTTAAGGAACCTTACTCCCAGAGGGTACAAAACTGAAATTTTAAGCAAACCAAAAAGATGGCTTAAAATGCTGGACGCACACCTATCCCCAAAGGAATTAAAAAAAAAAAAAAAAAAAGTCAGGATGGTGTTAGTTGTGATGGGGAAACGGTCTGTGGTGCTGATGTTGGGCAGCTATATGCACCATGGTAATGCCTTGTACTTTTTTAGTAATGCTTTCTGAATAAAATAGCTTTGGAATTACTTTTCTAGTCTTCATTTGAGGATGGGGTGTACAAAGAATCTTCTGCCCTCTTTTGTCTGAAAGTGTAACTCCTGTGAGTATGGAGTTTATAGAAACTTTCAGTACAATTCAGTGGAGTCGGTTTGGAGCATTCTGAAATATTTGTGCTTTTGTTTGTCACCCCAAATGTAAGCCACTGTTCTGTTAACAGTGAAAGGGTTCAGACTTCTTTCTTTCTCCCCTAAACAATTTCACAATTTTTTTAAGCTGTCTTACCTGGAGTAAGACTTGTATTGGAAGGGATTTATGAAATGTCCAATATTAGAGCTCTTTAATCCTTTCAAAACTGAACCTTTACCAGTTCAACTTTTTTTAATTTCTACACTTACAAAGCAATTTTTATAACTTTTGTTTCACTTCTGCATCTGTTTACAACAGAGGTTCCTAGTTGATAGTTCAGCTTTAGTCAGTAAAAACAACTTTAACATGTGGATTGTATTTCCAGAATAAAGATTTTTTTAAATTAAGTTTATTAAATTTTTCAGATGACAACAGCTCATCACAAACAATAAATACATTAAATTGGGGTGCCGGTGTCTCCATGTGTGTTCGTAGCTCGCTCCCTAGCGCCATCTCATTCCAAAACACTGTTCCCAAATTCCACGAGATCCTTCTTGTTCGCCTCACCATCCCATCCACAGTCCCTATTAAGATTTGCACGATCTACACAGCCTCTAAGCTAGTCTTATTCCCTCCTCTCGTGCCTCCGCTCTGTAGTGTCCCTCTCCTCAGATGGTGAACTCCTCATGTTGGCAGACTTCAATAACAAGTGGCTCTCAACCTCCCCTCACACACCAGAGCCTCTGTTAAATTTGTCTCTCCCAGCTGATAAATGAACCAATACGTTCCAACCCTCTCCACCAGTCGTACCCTCGACTGGATCCTTTCCTCACACCCCCAACGTCTATCCACTGCAGGAGTCTTGAATGATATCAGCGATCACTGCTTCACATACTCACTAGAAAAGTCAACCTACCCAAATACCCCTGTCTCTGTTCTACCCGCAGTACAACCCCCCACCTCCTCCAGGTGGGTTCATACTCTGTGAACTGGTCCCCTGTCTTCACGACCTCGGACGTTAATCAGGCCCTTGCGCACTTCTGCTCCATCCTGACTGACATCTGGAACCTCCATGCCCCTCTCCGCACCATTAGGGCAAGGGGTCACCATCTCCCCTGGATCTCCCCGCTTATGCTATCCTTGTGCAAAGCTCACAACAGAGCCTTATCAAATCGGATCTAGAAGTGGGGTAGTCATCTGGGAACAAGTGACCACCAGTGTGGTTCACGATAAACTTGGCTACAGAGCAAGCCATACAAAAGTGAGGGTACTGGTCTTCAGGAGGGCTGGCTTTGGCAAGACGGAAGAGTACCTTAGAAAAGTACTAGCAAATAGGCTAGGGGGAGGGGAAGGGTGGAGCAACGATGAGGAAACATCAAAACTGCCATCACAGAGGCAACAAGCCTTCGTGTGAAGCAAATCAAAATGAAAGAAAAAGCCACCATGGTTCTTAAAAGAGCTGGCGAGGAAGGTTAGGGAGAAAAAGATAGCATTTAGGAAGTACAAGGAAACACAGAAGGAGCAGGACAGAGAATTTTACCAGTTAAGGCAGAAGAAAGCAGGGAGGGAGGGAAGTCAGAATAGCAAAGGCCCAAACTGAGGAAAAGATGGCCAACTCTGTTAAGAAGGGGGATAAAACCTTTTATAGGTAAATCAGCGAGCGTAGAAAGACAAAGGGAGGGATAGTGAGGCTGAATAGAAAGGACGGTGGATGGGCAGAGAGGGACAGTGAAAAAGCAGGGATACTGAAGGAGTACTTCTGCTCAGTGATCATAAAAGAGGAGATGGGGTAGGTGCCTAATCCAGTTAACAGAAGCACTCTTGATTTTGGGGGGGGGGGCGCCATCCCAGTACTTTCACAGAAGAAAGGGTTCTGAAAGAACTCCAAGTGAAGATGGACAAAGCAATGGGGCCTGTTGGAATTTACCCCAAAATTCAAAAAGAATTGAGGGAGAACTAGTGACACCACTGACTACCCTTTTTAACAAATCATGGTAGGATGGCGTGGTACCCAAGAACTGGAGGAAGGCAAGGCATTTGACACAGTCACACAAGATGAATAATCAAATTAATCAGCCTGGGAGTGGGTCCCAGGGTGGTAGCTTGGGTAAAACATTGGCTGGACAACAGGACACAGAAGGTAATTGTAAATGGAGTTCACTTTAAAGAAAAAGGAGTTACGAGTGGGGTACCGCAGGGTTCAGCCCTTTTTAATGTCTTTAAGTGACATTGCAGAGGGACTGGAAGGAAAAGTATGATACAGAGATCTGCAACAGGTTTGATGCACAAGGAGGCGTGGAAAGGATGAGAAGGGACTTGGCAAGGTTGGAGGAATGGTCAGAAGTATGCAGCTTGGATTCAGTGCAAGAAGTGCAAAATAATGCACCTGGAAACAAAAACCAAGGGAAAGATTACACAGTGTGGGGGGAGAGTAACAAAAACAACAAAAGTGGAAAGGGACTTGGGTAATCCTATCCAGTGACCTTAAGGTTAGCAAGCAATGTGAGAAGGCAGTAGGGAGGGCTGGGGGATACTGGGATGTACAGGGAGAGGCATCACCCTTACCAGGGGTTGATATCCGCCGCTTGCAGCTGGTGCAGAACGCAGCAGCCAGGCTTTTGACTGGGACATCCAGAAACAGTCATATTATGCCTGTGCTGCGCAGACTGCACTGGCTGCCGATTCAATGGCGGATCACCTTCAAGGCTCCCGGAGTTACTGGCCTACAAAGCCCTACATGAACAGGGACCACAGTACCTACAGGATCTCTTACTCCCTACTGTCCCTCTCGTTCACTCCGATCCGCCGACGAGGGATTGCTAGAGATTCCCAGGGTTCGTTTAAAAACATCTGGGGCACGTGCATTTTCTTATGCGGCCCCCACCCTGTGGAATTCTCTTCCTCGTCTGATACGAAGCTGCCTGACCGTCAAGAGTTTTAAGTCTGAGTTAAAAACTTATCTATTTTTGAAGGCGTATGGAGTGATTTTTTTACTGTGATTTTATTGTTGTTATTATTGTTATACTCTGTAATTAAATGTTTGTTCACCTGTACAGCGCTTTGGTTTCTGAAAAGCGCTTAAAATAAATTTTACTTACTTACCAGTAGAAAGTTGTTATCCCTCTGTGTACAGACAGTTGGTGAGACCCCATGTGGAGAACTGCATGCAGTTCTGGAGACCATCTCTGCAAGGACGTAGACAGGATGGAGGCAGTCCAGAGGAGGGGCAACTAAAATGGTGCAGGGTCTGCAAGAGAAGCCATATGAGGAGAGACTAAAGGAGCTTAATATGTATACCCTTGAGGAAAGGAGGGAGAGGGGGGACATGAGAGAAACTAAGTACCTCAATGGAATCAGCAAAGTCCAAGAGGGTAGCATCTTTCAGAAAGATGTGCAAAAACAAGGGGACACAATTTGAAGATGGAGGTGGGACAGCTCAGAGCAATGTGAGGAAGTATTTTTTTCAGAGAGGGCAGTAGACGCATGGAACAGCCTTCCTGAGGAGGTTGTATGGTCTAAAACTGTGGGAGAATTCAAGAATGCGTGGGACAGACATAAGGCAATAAATGGGCTGTTGGTTAACTAGGATCTGCAGCTTATCCTGTAGGTAGGGAAAAGGGCAGACTAGGTGGGCCAAGCGGTCCTTATCTGCTGTCAGTCTGTTTCTATAAAATTAAAATCCTCCAAAGCCCTTGCTGACCTCCAACTCTATCGCAAGCTTAGAAACACTTGCACAGAAACGATACAGCAAGCTTAATCAGAGTAAGTTCAAACCTTTCATCCTACCCTGACCCCTCATCCTTTTAGAGTACAATCGGATCTCTTATCCCCTCCTGCCAGGTTTCTTCACCCATACTCGTGCAACACTGGTCCGCTGTCTCTGACCCCACCTCAGTCGCCAGCATTTTTAACAAATACTTCACGTCCTGTGCACTTCCTGACAGACCTGCACCTACCTGCACCCCCTCCAACAGGTTTAACCTCCACCCCACTACCTCACATGAAGTTTTCTTTGCCCTCTGCTCACTAAACCCACACAAGTACAGCCCAGATGGATGTCTCCCCAAGCTCCTGCGTCTCTCCGCCCGTGCCATAGCCCCTCCTCTTTCACATTTTTAGCCCATCTTTCTGCATCAGCAGTGTCCCAAACCAGTGGAAACTGGCCAGCGTTATCCCAGTGCACAAAGGTGGTGACACCTCTTCCCCAGGAAATTACCATCCAATTTCCCTGCTCCCCTCCCTGGCTAAACTCCAGAAATCCTTGGTGCCCTCTAGACTGGCTGATTTCTTCTCCTCAGCCACCTTCTTGGGTTATCAATCTGGGTTCTGGAAAAAACACTCCACCTCCCTTCTCTGTGTTAGACTCTCTCCTCACTGCAGTGGACAAAGGCCATCTCATATCTGCTATATTTATCGACCTCGCCAAAGCTTTCAGTTCAGTCTCCCACCCACACCTCTTCCAGAAGTTGCACTCTGCGGGCCTTGCTTCCTCCACTGTCCCCTTTTTTTGTTTTGGTTTTCAACTCCAGTTTATTTCAGGTTCCATACATTAGGAAAGGTTTTACATGTTGTATAGAAATAGAGTGGCCGCAACATTTGGCCGAGCTGCTGTTTGTATTTCAGGCCACAGACAGTTTACTTAGTAACAGTCTTGTGCAATATATCTTTATAACAATTTAAGCAGGCTTGTGGTGGATTGTGTGGTCCTATTGTTAAATGACAGGATGTCGCCCCACCACTGGCAACTACCTTGTTCCTGACCTCCTTCACTATGATGTGTTTCTTAATTGGGTATATCCTATCCCTAAGTATTGGGTGGTATATAACAAGAGAAAGGTAAATTCCTATTACTGTTACCTGGTGCCCTGGGGTGCCTTCCTCTCCCTCTGAGGATCCTTGGCTTTTTACCTTACCTGGAATCCTTTTACCTGCTCATTGTCCCTTTCCCCTCTCCTTGAGTACTAGGGAAGAAATCCACTGTCCTCTGGTTCAAATCCTACCACAGTGACTAGACTCCAGTCTGTTATAGTAGGCAACTATGCTTCCCCTCCTCCCCATTCTGTCTGGCGTCCCTCAGGACTCCATCCTCCGCCCCGTCCTCTTTTCTGTTTTTCATTAACTACCTTTCCACAGTCTGCTCTGTTTCACATCCACTTTTACGCCAACAGCACTATCCTGTCTCTGGCCCACCTCTGACTCCATGCAGTTACCACTTCAGTCCGATTTCAGCCATATGCTAACTTGGTTCCATAACAGCAACCTAAAAGTAAATGCCAAAAAGACAGTCTCTGATCTTTGGCTCCCCCCAAAATTGGCCAAACTTCCCTTCCTTTTAGGTTCACCTCTTTAGACTCATCCTTTCTTGATACAAATACCTAGGCCTTTGGCTAGACCAATATCTCAACTGCTCTGTCCATATAGACTTCTTTGATCAGAACTGCACCCCAGACTAAGTGTGCTGTTTTGCAACAAGCACGCCATCCCCCTTAACAACCGTTGAGTTAATTCTCAAGACCATCCGCTCCATGAGGACACTACACCTCAGCTCCTGCCACCTCTCTCTCTCTCTCTCTCTCTCGAAGCTTGACACTCTATTCCTTCTGCAGATTCGCCAGTAACCCCCCATTGCATACTCAACACTGCAGACTCATCTCAACCCCCTATCAGCGGCACCATCATTTGCTCATAACCATGTCTAAATACTGGTTCAACCTTCTCTATCCTTGCTTCTCCTTACTCCTCTCCTCTGCTGTCTACCCCTCCTACTCCCTTAGATCCTGGCACTCCTGCTCTTCTCCATCCCCACCAGCCATCAATGGCTGGGAGCTCCACATTCTCTCACCATTGCCCGCATCTCTGGAATCAACTGCCCGCTGACCTCAGTGACTCCCAATCCCTCCCAGCTTTCAAAAGCAGACCATCTCCACACCCCCTGCACCTGTTGTCCCCCATTGCTAACCCCCCTGCCCCAATCAGTTCCCTACCTCCCTACTCATCACCTACTTCTGTCTCCCTCCTCGTAGTACCCCTCTCGGCTTCCTTTTTGTCAAATTCTATGTAAATGTGTCATTTGACCTCTCACCTAACTATGCATTGTAAATACCTAAATAACCTGCATCTTGACGCCTAAATTTAAATGTCGCTTGTTTGTTTATAGCCCCACTGTATGTACAACAGAACACGAGCATAAGAAGGTGCTGGCAGAAGGGGACATGATCCATCTAGTCTACCTATGTGGGCTACTCCCCTGCCCCCAGTCATTTTTCCTTCCTGAGTTTCCGTAGTACCTATGCCATGCTAGCTTGAACTCAGTCTTTGCTGCCACAGCCTATGGGGGCAGACTGTTCCAAGGCTGCACCACCCATTCAGTGAAGAAAAACTTCTGATGTTTTTAAATCTACCTCCCTGTAGGAGCATGCTGTGCCCCTTTGTTCGTGTAGGCAAGCTTTCTCTGAAAAGGTTCTGAGTTTGTACTGAGTTAATTCCTTTTGAGGTATTTGAATGTCTAAATTATATTCTCCCAGTCACTCCTCCTTTTCAGTGAGTACATCTTGAGTTGGTTGAGTCTTGACTGGTAGAGTTCTTGATGAAGTCCATGAATTGTCTTCATAGCTCTCCTCTGAATGGTCTCCAGACGATCTGTCTGTCTTGAGGTGTGATCTCCAGAACTGGGCGCAGTACCCTAGGTGTGGCCTCAAGGACCTGTACAGCGGGATTATCACCTCGATTTTTCTACTAGTGATACCCCTACCTATGCATCCAAGGATGTTCTTAGCTTTCTGTACCACCTTTTCGCATTGCCTGGTTGTCTTTAAATCATCAGATGAGTACTCCTAGATTTCTCTCAACCTTAGTTTCTGTCAGTTGTTCCCCTCCTATGGTATATTTCCTGCTCAGGTTCTGAAAGTCTTATCCCCAGAAATTACCCCAGTCTCCCACAAAGAGATGGCCCTTTTCCTTGCACCAGTCTTTAAGCCAGGTGTTCAAGTCCGTGATCTCCTTTTCCCTGATTTTCTCACTGCTGCCTCCCTTCTGCCATACAGGCAGAATTTCAGAGGAGACTGTGGACAAAATAGAAGCCAGTTTGTCCCAGAAGCTAAATAGCTGTACTCCCCCCCCCAAAAAAAATCTACAGTTCAACTAGCCAGGTAGATTGTTCTTGTATGACTTGACATATGCGTCCTTAGCAGTTTCCTGCACTACTCTGTCACTAGGGTTCATGTCCCTTCAAGCTGATGTCCTGGGGAGGCACCTGACCGCAACCACAATGTCCATTTTGCTGTAGGTGAGAGACTACTCTTATCATAGTCTCTAGTGATCGATCAAGGATTTTTTGTTGGCCTTCTTTCATGAAACTGCCTGGGTGGTATGCCTATTTGTGTTCTGTGCCTGGATATGAACTGAATCATCCTGTGCCTCGGCGGAAGGCTTGAATGAAAGTGGCGAATACCGATATGAAGTCTGTGTCAGCGATTTGATGTACATTTGTTTGCCTTGGCCCTGCAATGTGGAAATGGGTTTTTGACCGTCTACAATTCACTCTTGTCCCCGGGTCGCACCTGGAAATGAGTCTCTGCTCAGTGTGCCTTTCCTGGTTACCAAATTTTAAATAAAATTTAAATCAAATTTGGCCAGTGCAGAGCCCCTTGGATGTGTAATTCTGTAGGCAAATGTCTCAGACGTAGGTTTCATTATACAGAGCTTATTAATTTTGCACTTTAGAAAGGCTTCAGAGAAGGTACGAATTATGTTACAAAAAATGATCATGGAATCTTAGAGAAAAACGTTTAACTCGAGAGAGAGCCCTTTAGAACTTCTGTATTGTGCACATATTTTCTGCCCCAATAAGATATCGGTAGCATGTGTGCTTCCTGTGTCTTAAGGTAATCTTATCTCTGCAGTACTGTTGCTGAGCTCTGTCATGCCTAACAGGTATGAGTCTGACTCCTGTGAGATGCCTGGATTTATGGGGGAAGACCCTGGTTGGTATTGGGGATTGCCCCTGTCCTGCTTCTGATGGCTTTAGGTTTTGAGGGAACGCATCCCTGGGGTATCTTAGTGTTCTAAATGAAGGTAGTCTCCCCATCCCTCCCAGCACTCTGGGTCATTCTGTCTCTAATTGTGTAGTGCACTCTCTCTTGTTGCTGGCAGCTTTGCCCAATACTGCCAGCCATTCGTCTACCTTGGGTGGGTTAGACTGTCTCCAGTGGTGCAAGATATGAGTTTTTGCTGTGATTAATGCCGCACTAAGCTGTGTTTTGGGTGTTTGGGTTGATGCCCAGAAGTGCCCACGCAGGGGACAGCTGTAATGGGTATACCTTTTTCAGGGGTAGCTCTCATCAAGTCACAGCTATAAAACGTGGCTGTCTGGCACTAGAGTCACACGGAAACTTTCTCAGTCTGCCAGGAACTGCCCATGTTGATGTTACACGCTGACATCATGTACACTGTATAAGCATGTCGGCCTCGCTCCCTCAGTCTTCTCCCATCAACCTGCTCACATCGGTCTCCGAAGAAGCTTCATCACTCCCGCCATTTCTGCTATATTTTTACCATTTTTTTTTTTTTTTTCTAAAAATATTTCTTAATTTAGTTCCTTGTCTTGGCGTTTGCTATCTCGGGCTTTGCCTGCGAAGCCTGCCAACGAACTCTTATTGCCCAGTGCGTTTAGAGCTTCTGGAACCTGATTTGGGTGATTTGGTCCTTCCTCAGCTGTGCAAGGTGTTTCAGTAGTAGATTGGCTTTTCCCCTCCAGCCTTTTAAAATGTGTATTAGTCTCCCTTTCCTCTTTACAGGTTCCTCACGGCAGACGCCCTGGGTCTGTGCTGTGGAGCGCACCTTTACACCTTCTCAAGCAGGAAGGAACACATTCTTTTCCGTGTCTTGGGAAATGATGAATGATTTGGTATTGGTTTCTAGACCACAGTTGAGCATTCCCGCAGTTCATGTTCCAGGTTGCTGAAATGACCTATCGGGTAGCAGCTCCACGTGCGCAATATGGGGACTGCAGCCCTCCATAACGAGGGTGTTTCAAACAGTGGCTGATATCCTGGTGGTTGCCAGGGAATCTTCCCCAGGGCTCCCTTCCTGATAAGGGGAAGTGGTTTGTCTGGACTTTTTACACTGCCTGGGACCCCTTTTTCTTGTCTGGTGGCTCAGGTTCTTGGGCGCTTTACGTTCCTGTTTGGTGCGGGGCTTCAGTATTCCTCTATTAAGATGCCCTTGTTGGCCATATCTATCCTCCGAATGCCTGCCGAGGGCCGTATTGAAGCCTACCTGGATGTGGCCCGTGCCTTTCAGGGAAGCATCTGTTATTGGGTGCCACCCATCTGCAATCCAGTCCCGGCTTGGAACCTGAACTCTGCTTTGGAGAAGCTAGCCTTGCACCCTTTTGAGTCTGCTGTGACTTGTGGGCCATGCGTTCTGTCATGGTTGGTGGTGGTGTTGGCTGCCATTGCATCTGCTCAAAAATTTGAACTGCTACAGACCCTCGTGAGCAGCCTTATTTAGCTATCCACATGGGCAAGATCTCTTTGCAGCCCAGTGACGGGTTCCTTTTGGAAGGGGTGTTTAAAATTTATTCTGAACCACCCCATCTGTCTTCTGTGCATCACCTAGAGCATGCTGATGCAGGGGAAGCCTTGGATTATACTTTGGTTGAGCTTAGCTTTTGTGTGATGCACACTTATTCTAAGGACTGCAGGAAGTCCACCTATTTTGTTTGCCCCGGGCAATGGGGTCCCTCTGTTTTTAAGTGGTGGTTGTCCAAATGTTTGGTCAACTGCCTTACCCTTCCATCACAGGAAGTACGGCAAGGATCTCTTTGGGGTTGTGTGGTCTTCCCCCTCTAGGCACGACCTTCACTTATTTGTTTCAGGAACGTGTTGGCAACTGAAATTTTATGCTATGGCCATTTGACGTCCTGTTCACAGAAGTGCTACAGTCTGGACGTTGTCTCCACACAGAGGGCAGGCTCTACCCTGGCCGTCGAACTTTAATTCTGTTGCCTTCAGTCTCCTGCCACCCAGACTATCACTAGTTCTTATTGCTTGGGATTCTGTTCTGTAGGTGTGACCTGATGAGAGAGATCCCTGAAGAAGATAGAACAGTTACATAAGAACTTACTGTAACAGTAGATTTTTGAGGGAATCTTTCATCAGGTCATGCTGTCCCACCCTCCATCACCCTTACATGTGTCATTATTCTTTGTTGCTCCAGAGCTCTTTGTATAGCTGGGCATATCTTCTCTCTCCTTAGCCACCATGGGGACATTTTGCTCTCCTGGTTTCCGGGGGAAAAGACTGAGGAGGGAGTGGGGCTGCCCATGCTTATATAGTGTACTACATGAGGTTGACATGCAACATCTGCATGGGTGGCCCTTGGCAGACTGCTTGAGTAAGTTTCCGTGAGATCCTAGTGCCTGACGGCTAAGTTCTATAGCTGTGACCTGATGAGAGATTTCCTCGAAGATCTATTGTTACGGTAAGTTCTTGCTTAACTGTTTCTGTAGTCGTACAGATGTTCTGCACATCACTCCAGTATGTGGATAATTTTGGGGTAGGACCACGAGAGGTGGCTGAACACCTTTGCCTGGTTAGATCTTTTTTTACCTTTTTGTTTGTCCCTTTCCTGTCTAGTGCCCAATTCCTTCTGGAGCTACAACTCTTCCAGCCTCACCTAGCCACGGGTGCCGTCCTTGTTCCTCCAGGTGGGGGCGGAGTAGAGGGGGTTTACCATAGAGATTATATATAAAAACTAGAAGGGTCATATTGTGTCCATAGAGATAGCATAAGAACCTTGAAAGTGGTGATATGAAAGCCCCTATTACAGGGCATTATTTAAAAAGGGGGGTTTTGGTGGAGGGGTTAGGAAGGGGAGAGAAAAACAAAGGAAGAGAGAATGTCGGAAACTAAAATTAGAGTATTGTGTAGCATTTCAACAGAGCTGGAGCTTAAAGGGCCATATAGTGCACGATTCAACAAGGCAAAGTGGAAGCTCTGCTCCTAGAGACAGAGAACTAAGGGGAATAACTCTTTACAGTAACCTGAAGAAGTCACAAGTGCAAATTGTTGAAATATGTTTGATTTCTGTTGTGAATGTTGCATGCATTATCTGTATGAGATAAGATTACAGTAAAAATCTAGTTTCAAAACGGTCCCTATTACTCCATGATGTCCCCGTGTATCTCATCACCCCCCCCCCTTATTCACAAGAAGCTCAAAGCTTTAATGACTGTTAGTACTTACTCATGGGCACACACAGAGCAAAAGGCACCAGTTCTGCAAAATACCAAAATCTACACAGTGGGTGGCAAGGATACTGCATTGTGGGGTCCGAGCCCTAAACTGCACGTACAGATCACTGCCGCCTTAGAAATCTTTAACACTTTGCTCCAAGGAGTGGCGGCCATTATGAACCCGATGACTCCCAGTACCATGTTGGATGCTGCCTCATCTTGCAAGGTGAGACATAGTGCTCATCCAGCTGTGGGTCATTGTGCTACTTGAGGGAAGGTGAGGCATAGTCATCTGCCAGGGAAACGGATTGTAAGGACAGTCGTATGGAGATAGGGCCATTCCCAGTCCTAGGCACCCATATTTGGGCAAGACTACTGTTACTTGTAGACTGGTAGAAGGAAATTAGGTCAGATTAAATGGATGTTGCTGATCATAATTGGTTTCGGGAATCCCCCAAACCCGTAGGTAATTACCACACTCTGACCAAGGTCTGAGCAAGTCTCACCACTGTTGGCTACATAGACATCAAGCAAAGTAGTTCAACCAGTCGTCGTCCCCCCCCCCCCGGCTCAGACTTATATCCATCATTGTGACTGTTCCCAAGATGGTGTCAGTCAAAGCTCTCCAGTGATTCACCAACACGTCCTTTCAAGATTGCAACACTATAACCAGAGTTATTTAAAAAGGAAAAAAGAAATGCTATGATCTAGTGTGTACTGGGGATTTATTTGGGTGTCTGACCTCCAGTGGGCATTGACTCTGTCTGTAGTCATACCATTTGGATCGTTCATTGCACTGAAGGTATTTTCAAAGATCATATCTGCTGGCCGTGCTGGCCGTGCTGGTTGGGCGGAAGGTCATATATTCATGCATATCCTGGTGACTGTCATTAGGCAGTACCGACTTTATTAGGGCACAGTCTTGGACTGCAACAAGAGGCAGTGTTGGCAGTCACCAGAACATTGCGCTACCATTGATGCATAGTCCTTCTCAACAAGAACACACTTCCCCTAATGTAGAACATTCAGTTTGTGGGGGTGGTATCGGCACATCTGAAAAAAGATGTTGCTCTGAGCTACTACACCTGGCACTGGGCGAACTCTGCCCACTCCGACCTGGCCAGACCTTCTTCACTAGGGACTGATTCTTCATCCAGAGCATCGGAGGTTTTTTATTCAGCCTGGCTCCTGAGTAATGAAGATTTGTGATGGCATGATACTAGGTAAGGTTATCTGCATCTTGGTGCAGTACAGACAGGTCTTCACAAATAAGACCTTTAGTGAAGTATGGTATACGTTTCTTTCATGGTGTGCCCATTTCTGGATCAAGCTTCAGTTGCTTGAAATTTCTACAGTGTCCAGTTGCTCGAAATTTCTGCAGGCTGCCAGAAGATTTGGAATGTATAGGTTTTTAGGACATGTATACATGCCGGCGGCATATGTGCTAACTACACTGCACTTTTGTTTACTTCCTAAGATGGTCCCCAGCTTCCACAGACAGGTTATAGCATTGCCCCTCCCCCCCAAAAAACCCCATAGAAAGCCAGCTATATTCTCTACAAGTTCAGTTCTGCACCCCTACAGGCTCATTGTTCTGCTAGGTTCACTGAAGAACTGGGGTCTCTACAGGTAAATGAACACTAATGATGGTGGTGAACCATATCTCTTGGCACTCTCCTTCTGTCGAGATCAGAACTCGGGCCATGAAGGCTGTGGCAGTATTGTACACAGTGAGCCTTGGCATCCTAGGAGAATATTTGTAAGGCAGCTAGAAACATAGAAATTGTCGGCAGATAAGGACCGCTAGGCCCATCCAGTCTGCCCATAGGCCCTATACATTGTATGTGGCCACTGATCCTATGTGATCAGTGGCTTGTCATCACTCCCTCCCCTCTCAGGCTTCCCTTGTGCCTGTACCAAGCATGCTTAAACCCCTCCACTGTGCTTGCCCCCATTACCTCCTATGGCAGACTATTCCATGTGTCGACTACCCTTTCAATGTAGAAAAACTTCCGCGCATTGCATCTTAATCTACCCCTCTCCAATTTCATATTGTGCCCCCTTGTTCTAGTACTTGTTGTACATTGGAAAAGCTCCCCTGCCTGCACCTTGTTTATGCCCTTAAGGTACTTGAAAGTTTCAATCGTGTTCCCCCCCGCTCGCTGTCTCCTCTCCTCCAGTGAGTACATATTGAGATCCCTTAGTCTCTCCTCATATGTTTTGTGGTGTGCTACTTGGGCCTCTGTTTTTGTATTCCCTAGTCATTACCACCTAGATATTCTGAACTTTTCTTCTGGATTCGGCAGGCGTTTATTGAACTTTGTCGTATGGCACTGATCCTCCTAGTGTTGGGACTTATTATTAATGCACAAACTGACTGCATATGGGAGCTGACATAAAAAAGGGAATTATATTTCTTACCCCAGGAGTCCTTTAGCATCAGTAGTTTTTTGCACTTGGCTGGCTAGGTGCAGCTGCTTCGGAAGTGTGCCTTTAAGGGATATTTAAATGAGCATAGGGACAAGCCAGTCAAAAGACGGGAGGGGGTGTGAGCTGAGTGAGAGCTGTTGAATGCTTCAGAATTTTTTTTCTCAGCTGGACTGAGCAATATTGCCACTGAGGTCTCCCAACTTTCCTTGTTTTGACAGCCTCCTAGTGCTTATCTGGGTAAAGTTTTCCTCATAAGTAAATTCTCTTAGTGTGCTGAGTGAAAGTTTTACTTTTCATTAGCGCTATGCAAATGTTTTTAGTTGTAGCGCGATGGCGCTAGTTTGACTATTTTTACCGCGACTATTTATTTTGAATCCTAATTTTATCGTGGGTACTTTTTTCGACGGTTTCCTTCATTTTTGGGACAAATTCTTGTGGGAACAGTCTAATTAGGGACAGTTGCCTTATTTTTTACCTCACTGGGTTTACCGTGAGGCAGCTGCAGTAGATTTCAAATTTAAACAGTGCCTGGGGTTTTCTCTAGATTCGCAATTCACGAGGAAACCTTTTTGTTACATTACTGGACCTTGGTATCATCTGTGTCAGGACTGTCCATAAGGGTTCAGCAGCTACCTGTGCGCAGTTGAGTATTACTGGGTTTCTATTAAGATTGTCACTGGTATAGATCCCAGTTTTACAACCAAAAAAAGGCACTGGTAATAGTTTATTAACTGGGGTAGGACTGGCTTGTGGCATTTTCACACAAACCTGCACTCAGGTCGATGGTCCAGAACTGATTCGCTTAAATTGGCGAACATAGCAGACGGACCTTTGATTATTATGGCTGAGGATAAATCGAAGGTTTGCGACGAGGGGCCATTCAAAAGTACTAATCAAAAGCAGAGGTGCTGAGGAACCCTCCGAATCCCAGTCAAAAAACACAGCTTCCAAAGATGAAGTTCCTCACACATTGAAAAATAGTAAGAGTGAAAAAAGGAAGCTTGATCAAGCCTCTGAAGTGGTTAAAAAAACTGTCAAGACAGATACGCCCCCGTTGCTCCTGGGAAAGCCAGTAGCAAGACAGCAGGCAGCTTATAGCATACAGAAAAAACAAAACACTTAAACTGCACAGGTTCTTCTGTCGGTTGCAAGATATGGAAAAAGCATGGCAACTGTTTCAGACCCTTCAAAAGATGGGTCCTCTATTTACTGGGGCTGGCAGGCACTCTTCCACAGTTCTCTTGTGTAGACTGTGGGGGCGACGTAGATGATCAATTGCATAATGCCCCTGACATGGATTTTGAGGGCCTTGAGCTCCAGGAGTCCCCAGATCCTCACCTTGGGGATCCCCCGGGTGCCCACGAGGATCCTTCCTTTCTGTTTACATTTATACAAAATATGCTGGATACCCTGGACCTCCCTGCACAGGAGCCCAATCAGGATGTCTAAGACGAAGATTATAGGGAGATCAAGGGTCTTTAATCCTCAAAGATCCTGGTCGTTCCTCTTTTATAATGCATTTAGAAAAATACCATGAAGGTGCTTCAACACCCCACTTCAGTATCAGGGGTTAAGTGGCTTGAGAGAAAATATAAATTGTCTAAAAATGGTACAGAGTTCCTGTCTGCACACCCTAGCCACTTAAGTATAGTGCAGCAGGCAGCTTGTGAGAAAGCTGGAGTCTCCTTGTCGCCCTCTCCCCCTGACAAGGATTCCAAGAAGATTGACTTTATAGCAAAGAAAATGTATGCCACAGCTTCCCTGTGTCTCAGGCTTTCTTCTTGCAAAGCATTGACAGCCAAATATCAGAAAGCCCTTTGGAAATCTGTCCAGGCTATCACCCGCAACGGATCAGATTTTGTGGTGCTGGAGCTGGTGGATATGTCAAACTGCCCTGGAAGCTACTATGTACCAATTCCACATGACGAATGACAGCAGTGATGCAGCCTCTAGGGCGATGGCCCATGCCATCTCTCTCAGATGCTTCGTCTGGCTTAGAACAACCAGTCAGACCACAGACACGAAGAACAAGGCCATGGATTTTCCCTGTGATCAAAATATGATGTTTGATTACAGAACACTGACTAACATGAAAAAAGTCTGAGTACAAGGCCTCCTGGCAGAGCCACTCATCCAAGCCTAAACTCGCCACCCCTTAGAGATCCTGTCCCGGATGCGGTGGGGGCAGAAGTTATGTTCCCAGGCCTTACAATCACCATTTTCAGTCTGACTTTAGCCAGTACAGGGGTCTTTCAGAGGCAGGGGCAGATGGGGCCAAGAGCCACTCTACCCAGCCATCTGTCTCTGTGTAAGTCCTGATGTGAGTGTCTAGGTCACCTCCATGTTTCCGGTTGAGGCAGACTCTTGCACTATCTTCAGCACTGGTCCCTCATCACGTCTGACAAGTGGGTGCATGGAGATAGTGGAGAATGCTCTGCCATTACAGTTCAAGCAGCTGCCAGACCTCGAGCATACCCCGGTGTCGAGACCTTTGTCCGCAACACAGATACCGCTGTAGGAAATGGAGGTACAAAACCTTCTGGCCTTACGAGCAGTGGAGAGGGTCCCCACCCACGAGAAGGGCAAGGCCACTACTCCAGGTATTTTCTGACACAGAGAACTGGGAGTGGCGACCTATCTTGGATCTCAGATATTTAAACAAACATATGAAAAATCAAATACAGAATGGTCCCTGTCACTGGTCATACAGTCCTTACAGCAAGGAGACTGACTCGCCTCCCTTGACTTAAGGCGCCTACTTCCACATACCGATAAGGAGATCTCACAGGAAGTTTCTCTGGTTCAAACTTCCTTCGGTCACTATCGGTTCACAGCAATGCCCTTCAGTCTGTCCTCTGCCCCAAGAGTCTTTACCAAGTGTCTCGCAGTGGTAGCAGCGCATCTCAGGAGACTGGGTGTCGCTCTCTACCCCTATCTGGACCAGGTCAAGGAATCTCTTTCCCTCACAGAACGCACTCTGGAGTCTCTGGGTTTCCTGGTAAATCTAAAGAAATCTCGCCTGAAACCCACCCAGCTGCTCACCTTCATAGGGGCCCAGCTAGACACTCAGAAGGGATATGCTTTCCTCCCACAGGAAAGAATTCAGAATTTCAAACATGAAGTCTTGCTGTATTCTGACAAATGCAGTTAGGTCCTGTCTTTCAACTGCCCCGGAGAACATAGGGTTAACTTTTCTATGCATGGCATAGAATGTTCTTCTCGAGCTCGGTTGAAGCCTCTGCCTGTTATTGGAACTGCAACCGTCAGATTCTTTACTCCGCCTCACTGAACAGTCGCTTCCGAGATTTCTCCTGCTGCTTGGGTCAGTCGGTTGAAGTGTCGTTTTTTGGTTGGTTTCTTCTGAAATTGTTGTTTCTCATAGTCGGTTCAAGTCTCTGTCTGTGGTACCGTGAGTACTAGATAGGTTTTGTTCTGTTTTCTGTGTGGAATTTGTAAACCTGTGGATCGGTTCGCTGAACCGATCATTTTGAGTAAAATTTGGACTTTTCTTTAGTGTGTGGTTACTGGTCCGTATCTGTTCTTTAAAAAAAAAGGTTTTAGTCGTCCCCCAAGACCTGTGAGACCGCCAGAACCAATAGGGGACTCTTGCTTGGCAGATTGCTGAAGAAAGGGTGTTTGGTTAGGTTGGCCATGTCTGAGAAACCCAAGAAAAAAACTGGGCCCACTGGGTTTCAGCACTGCAGTGTGTGCGGGGAGGTCTTTGCTAAGGCTGATCCCCATACCACCTGTGTTTATTGTCTGGGGTTTGACCACCTCGATTCAGACTGTCAAATTTGCAAAAATTTTCCCAAATCTACACTGGAAAAAAGATTGGGTACACTGAAAGAAAGGGAGGCAGAGAAGTCCGCTGACCGGGATGGCCAACCTGGTTCGGTTCCGACCGAACCAGGAGTGCCCTCTGATCAGAGCGATACTTTGGGCAAGGAGAGCCGATTCAAGGAATCGGTTACGACAAAAGAAAGACAAGTCGACGGTTCGGATCCAGAATCTCATACTCCGACCACCGATGAAATAGCCAAAGCAACTCGGTTGTGGAATCGCTGATTGGTTCTGACTGAACCGGCACCTTTTGGCAGGGCTTGGTTGGTCGGTTCCCCAGTTCGGATTATACCCTGGAAGAATTTTATGAACGGAGTTTAAGGAGGAAGGAGAGTTGGAAGATGATTATGGTGAAAGTCGATGTGCCTATTGACCCGGACATCTCCCCAGACAGACCTTCAGGTGTTTCTCCTCCTAGGCTTTGAGTCCCTTCACACTACATGTTTTACAGAAAGGTGGCTGATTCCTCCAACTTCCTGTGGAGGATCAGGAAAGCCTGATTTATGTAGAGATGATGGACATCCCAGAGTCCAGGAGACTGTCTGTTCCCCTTCGCAAATCTTTTGGGAAACGGACACAAAAAATTCTTAAGTCTCCCAATTCCATGCCTCCTGTGGACAGAAGTATGGACAAGAGGTATACTCTTTCAGGCTCAGATACGGAGTTTATCAGCAGTGCAGCAATGTTGGGGTTGTACAGGCTGCTGCCTGTTATAAGGCAAGCATTCCCTTGGCCTCACACCCCCCAGACAAGGACTCCAGGAAGATTGATGCCATGGCAAAGAAGCAGTACATGGCATCATCCTTAGGAGTCAGGCAGGCTAATTATACGGCCTGTGCAGCCAGGTACCAGAAGTCCAGGTGGGACACTGTACTGGCACTGGCTAAACAGGCTCTCTTCTCTCCCCAGCTTGCCAAGGAGCTGAAGGAGGTGGCCGCAGATGGGATTGAGGCATCGAAAGTTCAGTTTCATGCTGCTGTAGACTCCAGTGATGTATCAAGAGTCATGGCTACATCTGTGGCTCTTTGGGGAATGGCTTGGCTCAGATGTACTAGCCTCTCACAGGATACCCAGGCTAAGCCCATGGATTTTCCTGTAGTGGGTAATTCTGTGTTTGGGGAGCAGACAGAGAATTACATGAAGAAAATGGATAAATACAGGACCACTTACAGGAGTACTGAGGCCAAGGAAAGGCAAGCAACTCCTCAAAGGCAGCAGTCCAGGAGCCTTTCCAAAGGCCTTTACCAAGCACAGGCCTCTTCTTTTTCACAGAGGGGTTCTTCAGAGGAGAGGCAGAAGGGGATGAGCAGGCCTGCATCCACCCTCGGCCTAAAGCCCTGCCAAGCAGACACCTGATGGGTCTGCCGGGTTGATTCTCCTATCAGTAGGGGCAGGCTGGCTTACTTTGTCCAGGACTGGATGTCTTACATCAGACAAGTGGGTCCTGGAAGTAGCAAATCAGGTCTGGTTCTCTGCTTCAGAAAAATTTCCCAAGCTGAGAGCCAGATCTTTTCCACCTGCAAATTTCTCAGAAACCCTTGCCCTAGAGGCAGAGGTTTCTTCTCTCCTAGCTCTCAGAGCTATAGAGAGAGTACCTACCATACACTGGGGCAAAGGATTGTACTCCAGGTACTTCCTAACCCCCAAAAAGCCAGGAGAGTGGCGACCCATCCTGGACCTAAGATACCTGAACAAACATCTTTTAAAGCCAAAGTTCAAAATGACAACTCGGGGAATTATCCTTCCCTCTCTAAGGCCAGGGGACTGGCTAGCCTCCCTGGACTACAAAGATGCTTACTTTCCCATCAGGTGCTCCCACGAAAGTACCTCAGGTTCAAATTGCCTCGGGCACTATCAGTTCAGAGCAATGCCCTTTGGCCTAACATCAGCCCGAGGGTCTTCACAAAGTGCCTGGCAGTAGTTGTTGCCTTCCTAAGAAGACGAAAGATTTCCGTTTTTCCATACTTGGACGACTGGTTCATAGTAGACCAGTCTCCAGACCAAGTCAGGTCACACCTGCAAGTGACCCAGCAAGTGCTCACTTCTTTAGGATTTCTCCTCAACCTACCAAAGTAAGTTCTTGAACCAGTGCAGCTCCTCCACCTTCATTGGGGCAGAGCTGGATATGGTAAAAGCAAGAGACTTCCTTCCCTGGAAAGGGCAAGGACCTCATGGAACTGGCCTCTTCATTCAGCCTTCAGGTGTCTCGACCAGCAAGCATTTCCTTCAGCTACTGGGCCACATGGCAGCTTCTATAGCAGTGGTCCAGGGCGTAAGATTCCAAATGAGGGACATTCAGTTCCTCTTAAGAGCTTTTTGGTGCCAAAGAAAGGATTCCCTTACCAAACTAATTCCAGTGACTCAAACTCTGATCCAAGCCCTGCAGTGGTGGCAGGATCAGGACAATTTGAGGCAAGGGGTTCCATTAGTCACTCATTCTCATTCAGTGGTCCTCACCACAGATGCTTCCTTGCTGGGCTGAGGAGCCCATTTGGGGGAACTTACTACCCAGGGACTGTGGTCGCCTCTGGAATCTCTGCTTCACATCAGTCTCTTGGAACTCGGAGCAGTGTTTCTGGCACTGCAAGCTTTTTCCAAATCTGTAGAGAACAAGGTGGTTCAGGTCAGAACAGACAACACCACCACCATGTGGTACATCAACAAGCAAGGAGGCACTCTGTCTGCGGCCTTGTGTACAGAAGCGATGAAGTTGTGGTCCCTGGCCTATTCCCCTGCAGACCTCTCTGATAGCAGTTCACCTCCCAGGGAAGGACAATATCCTAGCAGATACACTGTGCAGAATATCCCAGGGCCATCACGAATGGGCCCTGGATCCTCTGGTTTTGAAAGTGATTTTCTTGAGGTGGGGCACTCCCGAGATCTTTTTGCAGCCCCAGACAATCACCAACTTCCTCTTTTTTGTTGCAGACCCCCAGTCTTGAGCTCAGTCCCCCTGGATGCTGTGATCCTGAACTGGGAAGGGAAATTTCTGTATGCTTTTCCCCCCTTCCCTCTCCTGTTCAAAGTGCTCATCAAGATAAGGTCACAACCATGCAAAGTGATTGATTGCTCTAGACTGGACCAGGCAGTCATAGTATCCCTTGTTGCTGTTCCTAGCAGTCCATCTTCCCCCTGTCTCTTCCCAGGAATTACATACAACCTGTTAACATCCTCTCAGGGAAGGATTTGGTACCCGTATCTTCAGTCTCTCAATCTCAAGGCATGGCTCTTGAAGAGTTAGTTTGCTGATCTGCATCTTTCCCAAGGGTTCTGGATATCCTTAAGGCTTCTAGAAAGCCTTTCACCAGAAAGACATAAAACTCCAAATGGAAAAGATTCAGCATTTTGGGTTCTAAGAAAAATATTTCTCCAGACTCTGCTGAATTGCCTACGGTTCTGGATTATATGGTCCATCTTAATGGCCTAGGTCTCAGACCAGCTACTCTCAAGGTACAGTTGGCAGCTGTTTCTGCTTTCCTGTCTGTAGGCAAGTCTTCCTCTCTCTCATCCCATCCTGTATTCTGCAAGTTTTTCAAGGGATTGCTTCACACCAATACTCCATTTAGGGATCCTGTTCCTGCTTGGGATCTTAATGTTTGCATTGCTCAGCTTATGCAACCCCCTTTTGAGCCTTTGTCCTCAGCAGAGCTCAAGTACTTGACTTGGAAAACGATGTTTTTGGTAGCCATTACCTCTGCCAGACGTATCAGTGAATTGCAAGCCTTGTCAGTGGAATCTGATTTCATCTCTCTTCACAGAGATAAAGTGGTCCTTAGAACTAACAGAAAGTTCTTGCCTAAAGTGGTTTCAGATTTCTACCTCAGTCTATATCTCTCCCTGTTTTCTTCACTGATCATTCTTCCTCGGGAGAGAGGAGGCTACACGGTTTGGATGTTAAAAGAGCCCTTAGCTACTACATAGAGCGTACCAAGGGTCACAGGTTTGAATCCCTCCAGTTGTTCCTCACTTATGGAGAAGTTGGGAAGCACTGAGATCTGTTGCCAGGTGGATTGTTTCTTGTATACAATTCTGCTATGAAAAACTGGGTAGAACTCCACCCTCAGGCCTGAGGGCTCATTCCACTAGAGGTACAGCTGCTTCCCTGGCTGCTGCCAGGGATATCCCTCTCTTAGAAATTTGTCGAGCAGCCACCTGGAAAACAGTCCATACTTTTACTAAGCATTACTCTCTGGATATCCAGGCTAGGAGAAATGCTCGGTTTGGCACAGCAGTACTTCAGAGCCGGTTTCCAAAGTAGGTTCTGTCCCTCCTCCATGGAGGTACTGCTTTGTAGTCTGCATTGTCAGAATACAGCAAAACTTCATGTTTGAAGACAAAATTACTCATCTTGGTAATTGTTTCTTCTGGTGGAGTCTTGCTGTATTCTGACCTCCCTCCCCTCTCAGAACCTAGATTTTGGGGTGTGGGTGGGCAGATGCAGTGTTGGCACCCTAGAGGTGCCCCTCCTTTACATCCTCTTTTTCTTTGGGTGGAATGTTCATTTGATTTTTTTTGTTTTTGGGTTTCCTGCCTTGAGTCTTCCTTTGAGAACCAAAAACATTATGTTCTGCCAGTTGGCTAGTTAAAAATTTTAGTTTCCACACAGAACACCTAGTGAGTTTTTGCTCATAAAGATCTGACGGTTGCAGTTTGAATAACAGGCAGAAGCTTCAACCGAGCTCGAGATGAACATTCTGTGCCATGCATAGAAAAGTTAACCCTATGTTCGGGGCAGTTGAAAGGCAGGACCTAACTGCATTTGTCAAAATACAGCAAGACTCCACTAGAAGAAACATAATTATTAAGACGAGTCATTTTTTTCTTCCTTTCCATGGCAGAATCTTTCGCCCAGGGTCAGCCAAGGCCAGACAGACATTTCCTCAAACGCCGGACATATGGCCTCTGACTACAGTAGTCCCAGGGGTCAGGTACAGGATGAGACTCCTGCAAGCCTCACCTCAGAGCTTGCTGGTGTCAGAAGCAACACATTTTCCAAGTTGATACTGCA
This sequence comes from Neoceratodus forsteri, assembly GCA_016271365.2. NCBI lineage: Eukaryota > Metazoa > Chordata > Ceratodontiformes > Ceratodontidae > Neoceratodus > Neoceratodus forsteri. The sequence continues at coordinate 769,441,992 of CM028133.1, read as the reverse complement.
TCGGAGCAGTTCCTCCAAAACCTGCTGTGTTGGAAGAACCCTGAAAACTTGCAAGCAGGGTTCCCTTTCAAGCTCCTCTTTCCACAGCGGTGATCACCACAGATGCCTCCCTTTTGTGCTGGGGAGCTCATTTGGACAGTGCCTCAGTAAGCGGCAACTGGACTCCCGAAGAGTCTCAGTTGCACATAAATCTTTTGGAACTTGGAGCAGTCTTACTAGCTCTCAAAGCTTTTCATCCCAGCATAGAAGGGCAGGTGGTTCAAATTCAAACGGACAACACCACTGCAGTGTTCTACATAAACAAGCAGGGTGGTACCAGATCAGGAATACTCTGTTTGGAAGCTCTGGTCTCTAGCATTCTCCCTGGGAGTCAGTCTCACAGCTATCCACCTCCCAGGCAAACTTAATATTCTGGCGGATGCTCTAAGCCGCATCAGTCAAGATCGGAGCGAATGGACACTGAACAAGCAAATACTAGCCACAGTGTTCAGGCGGTGGAGCACACCAGATGTAGATCTGTTAGCCTCTCCTCTGTTTTCAGCTTGCTCAGTACTGTTGCAGACCCCCAGTTCCGGGAACACTTCCTCTGGATGCCCTGATCCTGGACTGGTCAGGGAGGTTCCTATATGCATTCCCTCCTTTTCCCCTGATATTCAGGGTTTTGCTGAAACTCAAACAGCAGCTTGCATCGATGATCCTAGTGGCTCCGGACTTCCCCAGGCAAGCCTGGTACCCTCTCCTTCTCTGTGTCCTGCAACAGGCCCAGTCGCCTACTTCTGACTCGCTCCCTGCTGACCCTTCCTCAGACGGGAGTGCAGTACCCAGACATGCACTTTCTTCACCTCAAGGCCTGTTTCTTGAGTTAGTTTCCAGCCTCACAGTACTCTAAACAGGTCCTTAAGATACTGAGGATGGCTAAAAAACTAAGTATTATGCAGCCAAATTGAAAAGGTTTTCCTCTGGTGCAAGAGTGAAAAGGTCAAACCCTATCCGCTTCAGACCTCCAGCTGTTAGACTACCTGGTGCACTTAAGGTATCTGGCTTGAAACCATCTTCAAGCTACACGTGTGACAGTTTCAGACTACTTTTGGTGGAAAGAAATCATTTTTTTCCCAAAACATTTTTAAAGTTTTTCAAAGGCCTCTTGCACTCCAGCCTCCAACCAGGAGCCTGTTCCTCCTTGAGCCTGAACCTTTGCATAGATGGGCTCATGAATTCACCTTGAGCCTATATCCACAGCCCACATCAAGTTTAACTTGGAAGACTGTCTTCCTGGTAGCCATTATGTCTGCCAGGAGGATTTCAGAGCTACAGGCCCTGTGCACTGAGCTGAATTATATCATCCCTCACAAAGAAAGTTGAGCTCAGACTGGCCCAGTGGCGCGGAGGGTTGAGGCACTGGACGCCACACCTCACGCTACGCCGGTGACCCGGGTTTGGGAACAAGCTCGGGTCGTCGGGGGAGGACTGGGATTGAGCATCGCGGGACAGCTCTCCTAGTACTGGGGTGGGTTGGGGAAACTACACCACGCTGCAGCCACCCCTAGGGACGCCCAGAGGTACTGTATGCGAAGGTGTAACTGGAGGGGGCACTGCGGCAGATGTCTGCTCGTCCTTGATTCCAATGGGGGGAAAAGTGGAAAGTGGCTGGGTGCGACTCTGCAGCCTTATGGCCGCGCCCAGCCTCGCTGGGAGGGCTCGCATGGTGGAATTGCACAGGGGGGGTACCGGGGCCGGTCTGGCTGGATAGGGTATGGGGAGACCCTCCAGTGGACTGGCGATGGCCATGCCAGTTCCCTCATAATGTGAGTGAGCCTGATGCTGTTCCGGGGGGCAAGGCCGGTAGTCGCCACAGCAGGTGAGTAAATAAGAGTAAAAAAAAAAAAGTTGCGCTCAGGACAAATGGGAAGTTTTTGCCAAAGGTGGTTTGTTTCACTTGAACCAGTCCATTACTCTGCCTGTCTTTTTTTTTTTTTTTTTTACTGAGACATCCACTCCTGGCGAGCAAAAGCTCTACAGCTTGGATGTTGTTACCTTTCACTACCTAGAGCATACTAGGCAGTCAAGAGGCTCTTCCACTAGGTTGTTCCTTACTTACGAGGATGTAGGCAGAGGAAGACCAGCTACGAAGAGAACAGTTTCTCATTGGTTGGTCTCTTGTATTGGATTCTGTGAGAAAGCTGGGCAGCAGCCTCCAGTGGGGCTTGGAGGCCATCCCACCAGGGGCACTGCAGCCTTTCTTGCAGCAGCGAGGGACATTCCCTTACTGGATGTTTGCAAAGCAGCTACCTGGAAATTTGTGCACACCTTTGTAAAACACTACAGTTTGGATGTACAGACCAGATCTGATACCAAATTTGGCATGGCAGTTCAGCAGAGCCTCTTACCTAAGTAGGTTCTCTGCCTGCCTCCCACTTGGTACTGCTGGGTAGTCTGCAGAAAAGTTACTGATGTTAAAGGACTCCTGGGGTAAGGAGAAAAAAATTACTTACTGCAGTAATCTTTCTTCCAAGGGTTCCTTTAGCATCAGTAAGCTCCCACCCTTCTTCACTGTTCACCTATTGGAGAAGGGCTCTACATCACCTTTTACCAAATTTTTAGTTTCTTATTGATGAGCTTTTAGCTCATGTTGCTGTTTCTATTTCCAGTTTTGTGGACATTTGCATGATTTTTGAATCCTGTTTCTTTTTCTGGGCATTTGCCCTCGTTTTTCTTAGAAAAAAATTCTGAAGCATTCAACAGCTCGCTCGGCTCACACCCCCTCCTGTCTTGATTGGCTTGTTCCTACGCTCCTTTAAATCTCTCTTAAAGGTATACCTCCGGGGCAGTTGCACCTAGCCAGCTAAGTTGCTGATGCTAAAGGACTCCTTGGAAGAAAGATTACTGTGGTGAATAATTTTTTTTTCTTCCATACTGTTCATTCTGCTTCTGTTAGGTTCTACCCATAGGCAGTCTCCCTCCCGCTTTGTGATGTACACTGTCTAAGCTCTGTCTCTTTGTAAATATTGTTCCCTTTAGTTGTGGGGTTTAACATTTTGTTGGCTTATGTTTACTTCTTTGTAAGCAGTGTTTTACTGCAGATTTGGACAGAAAGTTTGAATTTGAGAAGGGGCATATCCTAAGACCTCAGCTGTTCCAGCTAGCAGGGGAGAACAGCCCATGCCAGCTGAGTGCCTATGGACAGAGCCTACACACAACCAGAGTTACCAGTAAAGACATAATTCACCTTTTATGACCATGGCCAAGTCATTTTACCACCCAGTGCTCCAGTCTTCACAGCTGTGGCAGTAGGCAGAAGCAGGACCCCACTAGAAATGCAGTGTTGTATAGTGGCTTGGCTGCCCTGGGTAGGTTTAATAAAAAATAAAAATCTCTTCTTCTGTCTCCACGTTTGAAGATTGGGTCAACACATCTGGAAGTGGGAGGGACCGGGTCTCCGGCTTCATGTAGTCACAATAGAAACTGATGGCAAATGAGGGCCGTTTCGCCCATCAATTTGCCCTTTTTTATGTTTGCTTGCACGCATGTGCAAGAAACAGTGCCATCATCAGAGTTTTCCAGAGGTGTGTCAGCCTCTTCCAGTTCAGTCAGTGTGTTTGCAGGCACGGTCGCAGTGCGCCAATCACTGCTCCAGCTGTCTGTGACAGCAGTTGAAAATGCAGTGGCATACAGTTGAAAGGGAGAGCTCCGCTTCAGTGAGCAGAGCTCCCCTCAACTGCGCACCATATTGCGTGCTGACACGCCCCCACGCACATACTGTATTAGCCGACGGGGTGGCCAATGCCCGTCGGCTCCATCGCCCCCAAAAGCTTTCCTGGTGCCACGCTGAGAGCCCACCCCAGCGTGGCACAAGCTACATATGGCTGGGGTGCCCAATCCCCCGCCGGCTCCAGCCCCTCAAACAGCTCTTTCAGCTGCCACGCTGGGAGCCCACCCCAGCGTGGCAAACATCCCGTGTCTTAATAGTAAAACAAAACTAAATTCAAAAGATCCTCGCAGTCTCCTGCCCCCACCCACTGCACACCCTGCCTCCCTCACCCCATACTTGCCTCCAGTCCGCGCGACCATCTTCGTGGACCGGGAACAATCTGCACTCTTCAAAGCCGATCGCGAACCTGAGGAAATGCCGTAAGCTGTATAATGTAGTAGGTTTTTCAACTTTGCTGCATATCTCTGGCATTTTGGAATTTTGCCAAATTTTCCACATGGGGTTTTGGGACCCTTCTCATGAATGCTGTCACTGTCATGGCGTTATTCAGGCCCGAAGGGTGATTTGGCAGTCACTGCGCGAAATCACCTTTCGGGACCAATTAACAAAACGACACTGCCAGTGTTCATAAGGTGGGCTCTCAAAAGCCTGTTTTGAAAATTTGGTGGAAAAATTCCTAAAAATGACTTTTACGAGCATGCGTCGCGCAGTTCCTACACATGCTCATAAGTTCGCGAATTTTCAATATTTTCACTCCAGATTTCAACATTGCCATTTTACCACACCTTCTTATGAGCAGTACAGCTGTCATTTTTCACATCTCACCCAAAACGTGTTTCCGACCATGTAGCGTACAATGGCGCAGTCGGTGTGTCAAATCAATGTACGGGACACATTAAGAAAATCAGTGACACTGGTCATGAGCAGAGGTGTTAAAATGGCTATGTTGAAAATTTGGTGACAAAACTCCATAAAATGACTGTTACGAGTGAGCATTGCGCAGTTTCCACGCACCCGCGTAAGTTCATGAATTTGTAATATTTTAGTCCAGATTTTCACCAGTGGCATTTTTCCACACCTCCTTATGAACAGTACAGCTGTCCTTTTCCACAACATGGTCGAAATGTGTTTTCATACTTTCAGCGCAGAAATGCGTGGTCTCTGTGGGAAATCATTGTTCGGGACAGAAAGAAAATCACACTGACACTGTTCATCATCGGAGGTCCCAAAATGCCTGTTAACAATCTGCTGTGTGTGTGAAAAAAAAAAGTTACATTACGGGTGTGCGTTGCACAGTTACTACGATGCTCGTGACTTCACCAGTTTTTTTAAGATTTTCACAGCAGATTTTCAACATTGCCATTTTTTTACACCTCCCCACGAACAGTACTGCTGTCATTTTTCACATCCTGTTCGGAATGTTTTTGCATCTGTGGTGCCAAATGCCGTAGTCGCTGTGCAGAAGCAGTTTTCAGCTAACAAACTGATATTTGTCACTGTTCATGAGGTGGGGTCACAAAAACCATGTTACAAATTTGGAGTGAAAATACCAACTAATGCCTGAGGTGTTGGGGTTTCCGACCATGACGCCTCACCCTGTAGAGAATGACTGGCATCGGGGTGTGACTTGGGATTCTTGCCTGTAATGCTCATGCCATTTCCACCACACCCTGCAGCCAGTGAGAGGCATCAAGGTGTCTCTGGACTCTTCTGGCCCAAACTTCACCCCATTCTCCTATACCGCACCCATCTCACCGTATTTCCTGATGGAATGGGGTGCGCATAAGGGCCAAAGACCCCAAGGCACACCGTGACACTTGTCAGTGTCTGCAGGGTAGGGTGTGGTGAAATGGCGTGGCCGTTATGCCTGACGACCCAAAGGCACACCCTAATGCCTGTAACTCTCTGCAGGTTGGTGGTGGGGTTGGTTTCAGTTCAATACTTCGCTGCCGTTCCTATTATGCAGCTCTGTAACTTCTACACTACCAATGCCAGTGCCAGCAAACAAACATTCGGCATTGACATATGCTTGTCATTGTGATTGCTTTCGCTACAGACCTTTCTAGGTCTACAGCACTCTCAATAAGATGCCTTCCCTCAGCAGTTTTATCAAAAGTTATTAAACAGCACTGACACCTTGACATAAGACTTGTTGCTGCTTGTGACAATTGCCAGAGAAGTGTGTAGCGAGTTCTGGTGGCGGTGTGGTGGAGCTCTAGTTGGTCTTATGGTTGACCATGCTCCAGGTATCCCACTTCTAGACTTGCAGTACTTGCACATACCTACGTGTGGCCAGGATCTAGAAAAGCAAACTATTCAGTCCATGTGGTGTCCCTCCCTCGCCATAGTTCCTCTGAGATGGTGCCTCCTCTTGTTTGACATAGATAGGGGCTCACCAAGGAAGAATAGCCACAGCACAGAGTGACTGCAGGGTATCCTGGGGAAGATGGCGGCATGGATGATGGCCTGGAGTCAGTCTGGTGGTAAGGAGAGAAACTGCAGAGGCCTGAATAAAGGTGTGCAGCTAGGTTCAGGTAAGGGGGGAAGGCAAGGGTTTAGTTCCCTGTCTGATCACATTATCTTACTCATTGAAAATGGGTAAGCCTAGAAAGTAAATGTGGTGGCTATCCCATTAGTTATATCACCACAACCTGCTCTCTAAAGAGTTCTATGACCCAAGTACCACTCACTCAGCTGTATGCCAGAGTGTTGTGGTACACCTTGGATTACTCCATGTGAGTTTACTTGTTATTGAAAGCCTACATTAAGTATTGTATATTTAAATCCTTTTAAAGGCAGGGGATAATTTCAGTAGGTTCATGAAGGCTGCCTCTTGAGCATTTCTGGATAGTTCTGCTGGGACAATGGAATGGGGGACCATATAGTTTTCATTTCTTAACATCAGAACTGCTTTAATTTGTATGCACAGTTTTGCCTAAACCTTCCCATATCGAGTGCACTGACTATGCTTTCTTTACTGGTGTTTCTCAGGTGTCATCTACTTGAAGAACATGATCACGCAGCATTGGCCAAACCGCGAGCCCACGCCCGGTGAGCAGCCCCCATTTACCATCCCTGATGAGGATCGTCAGTGGATCCGTGAAAACATTGTAGAGGCAATCATTCACTCGCCCGAGCTTATTAGGTAATTATAAGAAGTGACATTGGAAAATCCATTAAAATGATTGTCCGAAACTTGTCACTTGACCATGAATGAAAAAAATGCTTCATTGCACAGTAAAGGAAGGTGTAAGGTCTTGTTTTTAGTTGGAAAAAGTATGTCTCTATTCCTTGTCACTGGGCGTTTATTTACTGCTGGGTTATTCATGCTCACCTGCTTAGGACTGACTCGTCACAAAGCTGTGCCATTATTTAGAAACCCTGGTTCCTCTCCATTCCAAGGTGACTGGCTCTGAATCTTCTGCCAACACAGTAAGACTGCAGTGTCTAGTAACATACCTAGGAGCCCTTCTTTAAAACCTTTTTCTTCCACTATAGCAACGCTTGGCAGAGAGTTCTGTTTGTTTTACAAACAGAATTTCTAAATTTAAATTGTGCCTGTTAATTTGTTGGCTCCTGCTTTAACCTCAGATTCCTGTCGTATTTTCCATCCATCCCTGTCTGCTTAGATTCTTTCCTCAGCGTAGACTTGCTCAAGTTGGGTTCTTATCATTTCCTGTGAGTTTTTGGCTTGCCTCCTGAGGCAAGGCCTACTTGGATGGCTGGCTCAACAGGGTGCTGGCCTTATCCAGAAGAACCTCTGGAGTGGATGGCTAGTTGGGTGGGTCAGGGCCAGAAGGCGCTTCATCATGCAGTAAAGCTTGGGTTTTTCCTGCTTTTCGTTCCCTGACGCTGCTGGTGCACCTGAGGATCCAGGCACATTCCATTGTGTGTTGTGGATCCCTGCCAGAGTCCTTCCCTCTTGTAATGTGCTTCTATAGCTGTATCACTCATGATCACCCATGTGGTAGTGCTATGGTGCTAGCAGTGACCTTCCTGCCCCAGAGGCGTGCATCCTGGGATACTGAATCTTCCTTCCATAGATGGCTCCCCAGCACCTTGGCTCATTTACAAACTTTATCTTCCAAATTGAAAATGAACGAGCAAAGGAGTGCTTCTGGGGAAGTGCTGTCAAAGTTCTGGGGTGAGGGATGGTAGTGACTTCGTTATATCAGCACCTGTGGTCAGTTTGGGTCAGGTTTGGACGTTGTGGGTGACCCCATCCTGATGGCCCCATGACCAGTGTTTGCATGGTTGCTATAGAGCTGTAGGGAGTGGGTGGGTCTTTATAGCGGAGGAAAAAATCTGATGCAGTCACATTAATGCTGGCCCACATCACTGCACTTGGCATGTACTGTCTTGTTTGAGGGGGGCTCTGGATAAGCCTGATGTTGACATAAGCTGCTTTTCCATGGAGTGTCTCCTGCTGCCAGTGGTCTGTGTTGGGGCTAAGGGCAGATTTGCAGGGAGGCCAATGGGCAGGCAGAAGCAGACTGAAGCAGTCGGAGGGTGATATTATACTTGGTGCACAGTTTAGCTTCCTTGTTGGTAAATGATGGTGGTGGTGGTGGAGCTGGAGGGGGAGATGCTTGTTACCCATAGGCTGAGGCCTGTGCATTTTGTAACTTTTTTGTATTTATAAAAAAAAAAAAAAAAAGGCAGTAGTGTGAAAATAGTGGAACTACAGATATGATGGGTCCAGCAGTGCACAGTATAACTTCCTTTTATCTTCTGGGAGAAAAGCTCCACACTCTGAATGCAGTATTAATCAGCAGTTATTTTGACAGGGAAATGCAAAGAACAAACTTTTCTACATTTCCAGGATTTTTCCTCTTTTAGTTCCTCTTGCCACGCCTGCTGCTTTCAGTTTTCTCCTCCTGAGCTGTTAATGTTTTCTGTCATGTTCCATTTAAAATTGGACCTTGTTGAACAATTAAAGTTAACTCTGCCTTGTCTGTTTTTTTTTCTTTCAGAGTACAGCTTACTACTTGCATTCACCACATTATCAAGCATGATTACCCAGGCTGCTGGACTGCCCTTGTGGATAAAATTGGCTTCTATCTCCAGTCTGATAATAGTGCTTGCTGGCTTGGAATTCTTTTGTGTCTCTATCAGTTGGTGAAAAACTATGAGTAAGTTGATTTGTTTTATATAAATATGATTTGTACAGGCTATTGGTATAAAACAGGTAATCAAAATCTACATTTTGAAAGTCCTCAAAATTCTGCAACTCCATTTAATACAGAACTGACTTTCTGCTGATCTTGTGATGTTGCATAATTTACCATTTAGTGACTTTTTAAAAAGTAACTCACTAGTACAGAGTATATTCTCCTTGTCCTGAAGCACCTCGCTATGCTTAATATCTGATGTTGGTTGCCACAGGGATCTCAGTACAATTCTCATTTTGATGGTCCTGGTCTCCCTGAGAAAAATAGGGAGGGTGGGGTCCTCGAGGAAATGTTTTGAGTCGCAGGTTGCACATTTTGTGGTAAAGGGCTGAATTGCAGAAACACAGCTGCAGTTCAGCACTTTTTAACTCTGTGGTGGAAGATGGCGCATCCTGGGGAAACGCACCAGGGGAAACAACCCTCATCTTGAGCTGCAGTAACGTGGCAGATAATCAAGGAGTATTGATTTAGAAAATTACTACTGGATTAAAAAAAAAACATATTCCTTGGTTCAAACAGTAGGACTTCATTAGTGATGCTTTACAACAAGCATAATCCCACCAGTGTGTGATGCTCCAGGGAGGAAACTTTACACTAATCGTGGAACTAAGAATACAAGTTGACTCTGCACTGTGGTCATGCTCCCCCTGGTGTTCTAATGCCAGATTTCTTTCTCTGCCTGAAGAGTATTCTCCAAGTACAGCTCCCACCTTCTGGTCTTCAGTTTCTTTTAAAGCATTTTTATTATTTAACTTCCACAAGTTAACTTTTGACAACTCTGTGTTTAGTTAGGTGTTTTAAATTATTTTACTTTATATTTTGCAGTTTTTCAGATTCTAAATCTGTTCCAGGATCTGGAGAGTCACGCTGTTCTGCGAATCCAGCCTGACAGGAACCAACCATATATTTTGTTTAAATAAAAACTCAAGTTTTAGGTATATTTAAAGGGGAATAGTCCCCATTATATAGTCTGTGGGGACTAGTCGGCACAAAGCCCATACCCAGATATATGGCTCGCTTCAGTTAGCACTTGTAAGTGAGCCCCCGCCCCATTTTAATCTTACTGACATACTGCAGTGTAGATTGTATCGGGCTGATCCTGCTGCCTCACAAGCTGACATATTTATTGTAACCAGAAAGCTCAGAATCCCTGCACCTTTCAGAGCTGGGCTGCTACATTAGGGATTCAACAGTCTGCAGTTCATATTAGGCCTTGATAAGCCTCGGATCAGATGTTTGCTGGTTGCACTGTTCTCTGAAGGCTAAGTACAGTGCCCTGTGAGTTTACTTAGTCCTGTGAGGATAGCGTGACAAGGAAACAAAATATCTCACTTTGATGGGGAGCTCTTGCAGCAGGTTATGCCATTGGGATTACAGACCCCACGGAAAACTTCTAGCTAGCAGTCTATAGCAGGGGACTGACATCTGATGTCTGCTCGCTCCTGACATCCACCTATGGTACATAAGGGGCGGTCCCTCAGCAATACCTCCATTGTTTTCCGCTGTCGACTTAGCATATCGGCTCCATGAACGCCTTCTACTTCAGTCAGCCACCTTTTTTTACTGCGATTGCCATGCCTTTTATTTTTAATTTTCATTCATAGCCGCCTTCTTCGATTTTCGACTTTTCCTTCACAGAACAGTGTATGAAGTGGGCTTGTGGCAAGCAAATTCCCTCTTTCCTTCTGATTCTGCTTAGGCCCAGACTACAATGAGGCCTCCACACTATCCCAGAGACCTCGCATCTGCCAGATGACCTGAAGATTTTCTCTGCTTTAGCAGAAGTTCGTGACGACAGAGATGGAGCTCCAGGACAAAAGTCTTTCTCCAGGGGCCTTGACTTCTTCAGCTGCCATGGGGAGAAGAAGCCCAGCTGCAAGCATGAAGACTGAGAAGTTCCAGACGACATGCTGGTCTGCCTCCAGCTCCGGGTTCACATTCCAGTCGCTGACTGATTTTTCAGGATCTTCCTCCCGTGGGAGGTTTATCTCCTTCCAGGCAGCCCTCACCTCTTATCGGGCTCAGGTGCTGGTTCTTTGAGGCGCAGGACTTCGTCCTGCACCTCCTTTCCTGTCCCTTAGACCCTCACTTCCTACTGGGTCTAACACAGGAGTCTCGGCCAGTCTTCCAAGTTGAGCGGCGGGTCTTTGCCTGTCATACCCCGGCCGAGGAGACTGGAGGGGTTGTGGGATAACAGATGGACCAGATGCCGAACTTCAGGTTCAACACGCAGGGTGTGTGTGTTTATGCAAAATACAGGAAATAAACTTCTGCTATGCCATATTCCTTATTCAGTACATCAGTTTGTAGCAACAGACAGTGTGTCCTTTCTCTGCACTTAGCCAGCACCTACTGACTCTGATCTCTGATCTAACTTACCAGTTGAGATGCAACCACCACCCATATGCGGGACCCCTATTGCTTGGGTAGTGGGGGCCCGAAAAGAAACAAAACAAGTAATGGACAAAAAACCTCAATGCAGAATCACTGAAAGAAAGGTTACCCCAAAGGGCATTGGTAACAAATCAAGTTTCAAAGAAATACATCATACCTACTTCTATAATGCAAAGCATCATAGAATATATGCAAATCACCATGACATTTAGACTTATTCAGTTTACAGAAATTTACATGCATTTTAAACAGCACAGCTAATTTAATATCTGTAGTTGCCTAGTACTTTTCACCATTATCAATAACACCTAGTGCCATGGTATTTTCAACATTTACAGGTTTCATAACATAAAGTATATACATCAAGGTATTTAATGATATAGTGCTATTACATACTAAATACAACAATAAACAACCTGTTTTACATACACTTGAAGGTCATCACAATAACCCTCCTGTACAAGGACCTGAGAGGGAAAAGGAAAATTAGAGGACACCATAGCATAGTCAAGGGAGGGGGTGCCCATAGGTGGCCAACCTTATGGACTAGAAATAGGAAAGAATAGAATAGACTAAGTAATAGAAGAACTGTTGCAACAGATTTAAGAAAAGGTTGGTCCTCGGTGGCAGGAGCTCTGTCAGTTAAGTTGACTGACTGGGTCTGACTCCCATCCAGCCATGCTAGGTGCATGCTGTCTCCTCCCGTACATTTGATGCCTCTGCTCCCTCGACAGGCTGCTGTCTCTGGGAAAATGCCTGCTGTTTTCCCTTTACCACCGTCTGCCTTCTGTCAGACACCAGCTACCCTGACGATGCCTCTTTGGCAGCGGCACTTGATGCCCCTGTGCCTCAAGGGACATCGGTGCACCTGGACCTCAGCCTCTGACGCCTGGGTTACTGTTTCCCCTGTAGCGCTCTCACGGTCATCCCCGGATGTTCTTCAGTCGCCGGGCCGGCCCTGTAGCCACCCAGCCGACGCCCAGGAGACTGCACCAGGTTCACCGGCATCGCATCAGCTGACGCTCGCTGTCCCTGTGCCTTATGGACGGATGTTGGTGCACACAGACATCTGCCATTGACATCCGGGTTACTTTCTCCCCGGTGACACCTCTGCTGTCGTCCCCGGACGCTGCTCAGTCATCGGCCGACCCTGTAGCCACTCGGCCAAGCCTGGGAGACGACGCCAGGTTCACTGTCTCATCAGCTGATGCTCACTGCTTCTGTGCCTTAGGGCTGACATCAGTGCACGGGACCTCAGCCACAGTCTTCTGGGTTAGTACTACTTCCCGACATTGATCAGGTGTACCTTCAGATCTTCTGCTGTATTTGCCTCTTGGTGGCTCACTTTGTGGGTAGTTTAAGGGCCCTTCTCCGTCTCCTGTTCCTTGGGGAATGGGATCACGCTATTGAGACCCATGTCACCTAACTTCTTTAGAGTGTACCTTCTTCATAGCCGGTTTGATTTGGCACAGGCTGTTGCAAGGCCTCTGGTGATGGCACTGGCGTGCACTCTTCCCTGGACTTCAGTCCTATAATAAAGCAAGGTGGGATGCAAACAGCTTAGACCTTATGCTTGTGTCCTTTGGCTGTCTACCTCTGTTAGAAGGAATCGCTCCCAGAGGTCGTGCCACCTCGTGGAATCTTTCTAGGCAGCCTGTACTTTTGCATGGGGCCCTTTTCTACTACTTTGGCGCATGATAAGACATCTGTCGCCCATTCAGGGCACCTAGTGATGAGCCCTCCTATGCAGTGCATCCAGAGGAGGTCTGTACAGTCATTATTTCTGCCTCAGACTGATTTCTGTCCAGAGAACCACTTTGGCAGGAAGACCTTCCTTCTGCCACCGGGGCTATTCATTGTTTGACTGTCCTCACACACCTGGTCCAATACCAGGTTACCCTATGAAAAAAAAATGCCTTTGGGATGGTGCAAGCCCTGTTGGACCTCGCAGGGCAGAACTATTCCACCTTCTCGAAACTGGCTCGGATGTGGGCACCTAGGTCCTCTAGTATCCTTTCCCCATGCAGCATTGTACGTTGGAAGAGCAGCGCCCTCGGCTGTCTATACCAGACCATCCCGGTTGAAACTTTTCAGGATTCGTCCCTGACGTCACAATCCTGGATGCCCTTTTCAGAGGGTTATGCTTTTGGGCAAGGATTCTGAGTGAATTATTTCTTGCCTTCTCTGTCCATTCTGTGCATCACTCCTTGCCAACACCTACCCGGCGTCAGTCTGGCATCTGTCTTCATTCAGCTGTTCAGCAAAACAGTCCTGAGCTAATTTTAACCCCAACCTGCTTTTCAGGCCTTTGGAGATTCGGCCCTTAAGCCATCCTGGCCATCCCAGACTGCCATGCAAGTCTGCAGTGCCGCGACCTAACTCTCCTCCACATATTGCCCATAATCCAGAGATGTTTCAGGCACTGCTGCAGAAAGGCCATAGTGGCTGTTCCTCCATGTCTAGAGGACAGGGATTCTACCTATTTCTTCCTTGTTTCAAGAAGTCAGGGGTCCTTTGTTCTAGCCTAGATCTTGGCAATCGGGACCAATACATAAACTACAAGTGTTTCAGGATGGTCACCCTTCTCTGCCTTCTTCCCGTGTTGCACTAAGGGGATTGGCTTTACTTGCTGGACGTAGAGGATGTTGAGCTCCTGCTTTCACGGAAGCCTTTACCAGTTCCAGGCACTGCCATTTAGCCTGTCCTCTGCTCCACATCTCCACATATGGGCTTTGCCGCTGTGGCCCCAAGACAAGTTACTACATCTCTCTCTCTCTCTCTCTCTCTCTATGGTTCAGCTGATCAGAACCCTGGCAGCCATGTTCTCCCTGTCTGGAGATCTGGTATTTATGTTGAACCCTTTCAATTCCTCTCCTTGGTCTAATCTGCCTCCGGTTCCCAGGCTGCTCTAGGCCAAGCCTCCGTGTCATTAGATACATAGACAGTGTCGGCAGATAAGAGCCTGTGGCCCACCAAGTCTGCCCATTTGAGCTTGTAAGTTCAGTTTGTTTTCCTAGAAGTCTGTTGCCCCTGGCCTCCAGAATTCCTTTGTCTATTCCATGCATTCTTAAATCCCGTGATTGTTTCAGCCCCCACCACTTCCTCTGGCAGATGTAGCAGATTTTCTCCAGACACAGACTGAGTAGGTGGTCTCATCATGCGGGGTGCTGTGACACACTGCAGCAGCCATCACATGTTTTCTGACCAGTTTCGGCATGTGGGTGCTCCATTAGACCCCCCGTTGGTCCTGTGCTCAGACGCTTTGGAGTAGCAGCTACTTGTTTCTACCTCAGTAGCTTAGACTCTTAAATGGTGGCTGAAACCCTCCACTATGTTCATATGGGGCCCCACTTTTGGATGGAGTTACCTCGCAGCATTTTGACCATGGTTCCATCAGGGCTGGGGTGCCCATTCGGTAGACCATCAGACTCCGTTTTTTTTTTGGGGGGGGGGGGCCTTCCTCCACTGGAGTAGCATCTCCAGTTCAGTGGCTTGGAGCTGGGGCTGTCTTTAGGCCCAGTAGGCCTTTTGGACATTCCTGTTCTTCATACCCACTTTTCATCCACCCGCGAGAAAGCTCCTTCAATTAGTGGTCAGAAACTTTTCTGACGGGAGGGACCCTCTTGGGCTGGACCTCTTGAGTCCCTTCTTAGAGTACATCTACCTTTTTTTGGCTCGCTGGCTCCAGTACCTGGTGTGGACTGGAGAGACCTGCCTTTTTTCCTCTCTTGGTCAGGGAGGTTGCTGTCTGCCTTCCATCCTTTCCCTTCGAGGGCAAAGTGTTCTACTCAACTTGCTGTCAGAAGGGGGTGGTGATGTTTCTGATAGTTCCTTCTGGCCTATGTTCCACTTTTCCAGCAGCTTGAGTGGAACCTACCCCCAGTCTTGCTTTCTCAAGATCAGGGCATCCCAGTCCTTCTGCATCTTAGGACCCTCCCTCCTTGCTGTATTCCTGCTGTTTTAGAGGGTTGCCATTCTGGGGTTTCCCCAGGTGGCAGGGTGTTCTAGTACCTGCTGGAATTCCTTCACTAGATCCTCTTGCTAAGCATTGGTAACGTTTGGCCTGTTGCGCGCTCATCCACTAGATTATTTTACTCATCTGAGAATCTCATTCTGGCATTTCTCTTTTCCTTGTTCAACTCTGGGATGTTACATTTTCTTTAAGGTGCATCTTTCAGCCTTCTGCTTAACTTGCACCTATCTCAGCTCAAGACCTGCCTCTTCCTGCAAGCGCGGAGCTGCTCCTGAACCAGCTGACTGTCCTGTGCAGCCCACCTGCCTCATCCTACAGCCAGGTACACATTTTGAAGAGCAGCCCGTACCTATCAGCGAGTTGAACTTGGTGCATTTTGCCTTTCTGGCCATTTGGCTGCACCACTCTGCTCCTGAGCTCTGATTAGGCATGGCTATTCCCCCTTTTATTGGCTCTTGACTCTACCCTTCCTGAGCCATCTCCTTTTTAATACAAGAACTGCTAATGCTGAGTTTACCAGTACCACCTGTTTAGTGGAACAGGATTAATTTTTCTAGGTTTTTGTCTATTTTTCCATTTGCAAATTGTACTGCAAAGCCACTAGAGGGCAACAACTCTTGGAGGTTGCAGTCCTCTTCCCATTGCTCTCCCCTAACACTTTCCGTCCTGGGTCCTTCATACCTAAAGCAAATTACTACACTCTAACAAGCCATTGTCCGTCACCCTACTGCTGTGCCAGAGACCACCACAATTATGGGTATGAGTGCCCTCTTTATACTGACACTGGGCCACTGCCCCCTTACTCCCACTTGCTGGGCACCCATTGTCACGAGGACCACTCAGGCTCCTACTGATCGCTATTATTATCCTACTTCTTGGACCCTCACCCCCAAGGGCCTTCTTCCCACACCTCCTGCCCCCAAACCCATCACAAGACTACCACCCACACTGCCACTGCCTGTCATGCATCCTCCATCCCACCCTCATATCTCCTCTGCACTCATCGCCACCATCAACTTCCATGCCGGGTCACATTCCTGTCCTTTCCAACCCTTATCACCATGACTATCCCATGTACTTACCCACACTATGATTAGGTGGCAGCTAGCCTTGACAATAAGGTAATGATCTTTTGCTCTCCTCAGTCTTTGCTCTACTCCTGCTAATTTCAGGAAATGTTCATCCTAGCCTCTCGCATCATGGGCTTAGAATAGCTGCAATGAACATTTGCAGCTTACCCAAAAAGACGGCAGGTCTCCATTGCTGGATACTGCAACATCAGCCAGATGTGCTAGCCCTCACAGAAACCTGACTCCATGGTCGCCCTCCCTGGCTTCACCCTTCTCAGAGCTGACAGAGTGGGCAAACGTGTGTGTGTGTGTGTGTGTGTGTGTGTGTGTGTGTGTGTGTGTGTGTGTGTGTGCTGTGTACGTCCGTGACTCCATGAGGTGCCATGCCCTTCCAGCACCTCCACTAGACCATGGTGCCCAAGTCTTATTGTTAAAACTTGCTCCAGATTCCTCCAGAGCCCCTGTAACTCTTACTGTCGCATATGTCTCCCCAAGAAACCAAGCTCTTGCTATACCATCCCTTGCTAACTACATCTCCGTCTCTTCTCTCCCCCCCCCCCCAAAAAAAAAGGAACACATCATAGTTGGAGACTTTAAAGTTAACTGGCTTGCCACTTTGGCTTCCCACGCCTAGGAACCTTCGCTGGAGCTGACCTGATCCAGCTGGTCAGCCAACCTACCAGGTGAACCCCACTAACTGCTCTAGCACCCTGATCGTCCACCTTCTCACCAACTGTCCCAACAGAATCTCTGATCTGGTGGTCCTTCTCGACTCCCTAGGCGATCGCTCACCCATCCTATTTTCCTGGTCGTGTCTTGAGCAAAAACCCAAACCAAACATGTATAGCCTGGCGTCGTCTCCGTCCCGGGGGCCTCACAAAACTAAGAAAATACTTAACTCAGTGGGCTTTGTCCCTCATCTCCCGGGCCCTTACTATAGATGAAGCTCTTGCTTATTTCACCTGTTCTTTTAATAAAGCATGTGACATCTATGCCTCACTAACAAAAGTGCAGTCCAAGAAACTTAATGCCCCCTGGGTCACGCCTGCACTGCTCCAACAGCTAAAGCGCAGAGATGATCTCTGGCATAAAGCAGTCTTATCCGGCACGCAGGTGGACAGGCAAGCCTATAAAGTGGCTCGTAACAGATGCATTTGGGCCGTAAAACAGGCCAAATCGGGCTACTACAAAACTACTCTTGGCTCCTCCTGGAGGAATGCTCTGTTCTGGGACAGTATCAAGGAACTCAACGGCAAATCCTGCCCCCTTCCCCTGCTAACTGTCAACAGTGTCCCTACCACCGACCTGCTGGCCATCGCCAACTGCCTCAACTCATCATTCTCTGACCTTAGTGCAGTACTCCCAAATAACTTTTTTGACCTCACTCCTGCAACACCACCCCATAACACCCCGCATCTCCCCTTCAATCTCGGGGTGATCTCTACGACTGAAGCAAGGCCTTATCATTAAAGCACTCAGTGGCTCTTGTTATTGCAGAGATTCTTTTGGTGTGAGAATCCTACATCTAGTACTAGATACAGTCCTCTCCCCACTGACTGAACTCATTAACCGCTCCCTAAGTCTGTGGTAGTTCCAGGCAGCCTGGAAAACTGCCACAGTCACCCCAATACTGCAGAGTGGTGACCGCACCTCCTCCAGTAACTACCGTCCCATATCCATTCTCCCACCACTCTCGAACGCCCTCTAAAAAAATTATAGCCACCCATCTCAGAGTACCTGCATGCTCATAATCTACTTTGCAGGGAGCAGCATGGCTTCAGATCTGGGCACAGTACAACTACAGCTCTCACCGAGTTCTCTAATTTTATTCACTCTGCCCTGGATAGAAAATGCCTAGATAGAGCTGTCTCATCGACCTGTCAGAGGCCTTTGATACAGTCTCCCACCCCTTACTCTTAAGCACACTTCGCCATGTGGGTCTGTGCAGGGACCAGTCTCCTGGTTTACCAGTTACCTCACAGCTAGATCACAATGTGCCTAAATAAACACCCTCTCAACCACCCCTGCCAGTCCAGCTCTGGGGGTTCCCCAGGGCTCCATTCTCGGTCCTCTTATTTGGCATCTACCTAAACACCTTGCTCAATTCCTACTCCAGCAGCCTACTACTCATGCGGACGTACAGGTTCTTTTTGCCTCCCACCCAGATCCCACAGTATTGCAGTCCTCCCTCCACACGCCTTTTAACCAGATTGAAAACTGGTTCATAGACCAAAGACCCGCGGTCAATGTAAAAAAAAAAAAAAAAAAACAAGCCATGCTCTTTGCCCACCGACAGAATAAGGCCAAGAATGCCTAGCTAACAATCCCTCCCACTCTCTCCTTCCTCTAGAACAGGTCCATAAAGAAATACCTGGCCCTTACATTTGATTCCAGTCTCTCCTTCCATTCACACAGTGACACTCTATCAGCCATGAATGTCAGTGTAGGCCTGATGCATCGGCACAAGGATTGCCTACCTCCGGAAGCCCTTACTGTGGCTGTCGCCTCCTCTCTCCTCTTCCTAGTCGATTATGGACTCACTTTCTACTCGGCCACTGACCACACAGCCCTTAACAAAATCCACCTGGTCATAAACGAAGCATGCAGACTCCTCTCCGGGGCAGACAAGCGTACCCATACTTGTACCCTATACTCCCTGACAAATCTCCTCAGCCTGGATGAAGGGCTGTTTTATCAAATATGTCTCCTCACAAAAAAAATACACCTGGGGCTTACCCCCTTGGGGGTTTCTGCCCCTCTCCCACACCTTGGTGAACACCCGCCCTGCCAACCGACAGGTGTGGTCCATCCCAAGGGTTAGAACCTCCTTTGCCCAAAGGTTATTCCACACAGGGCCCCAGTCTGGTACAGCGAACTCCCTCCGACGCCTCTTCCATCTCCAAATTAGGACCTTCAAGTCAGCCCTCAAAGAGCGCATTCTCGCTTCACGGTGCTGCCAATATACCAGCTAGTGCCGGGTCATCTATCTATCATCTTATGGGACCACCTCGCCACTGAGCTACTGATAGGGCTACCAGACTTTACCTATTAACAGTGCCTCATTTGGCTGCACTCACAAGATATCTGATTCTCTACTTCGTTGTAAATATCAAACCTGTTTCTCCCACCCTCTATCAGCAAACCTATTGTTCTCTTGAAAACTGTAAAATACAGCTTTAACACATTCAATGCAGTGTATAGCTGATCTTGATTCTGCACTACTGTATAACTGAAAAAACTAACCTTTAGCTGCCATTCTATGTCTATGTATTAAGTGTTTGTATTTGTTTTTCTGACGGAGCTTTGTAAATGAGTCCCTGACTCAAAGGTTGTAATCCTAAAGTCTGTTAAATAAATAAATCAGTCTGACCTCTCCCGCATATTGTTGCAATTTATTCTGCCATTAGCCCTTCCCATATGAGGGCCCCCCTGTCCTTCCTTGGAGTCTTTTGTTCAGCCTAGAGAAACTGGCGTTATCTCCCTTTGGGCCTGTTGCAAGTTGTGATATTCGCTTTCTGTTGTAGAAAGTTATTTTTAGTGAATATTACTTTCGCTTGAAGAATTTGTGAGCTCTTGATTCTGATGCACATAAAGCCTTAGTTTTTTTTTCTACAGGAAAGTGTCCTTGAGGACCACCCCTATTTCCTTCCTCAGGACATGTCTGAGTTTACGCTGATCTGGACATCCCTCTTACCATTACCCAGAGTATTCCAACTAAGGGAGACTTTACTTCATACTTTGGTCTTTCTCTGGGTGCTTCATTATTTTTCCTTTTTTTCGGTCTGCACAGTCCTCAATGTCTGATCAGTTTATCCGTCCGAGAACAATGGGACTTCGGTTTCTATACAGTGCTTGCTCTAATGGTTAGCTAATTGCATTGTTCATTGATATTGCATCTACCACTGGCCTTTTCGGTCTGATTTAAAGGCTATTCTGCCAGGGGTGTAGTTGCCTCATTTGCTTCTTTCAGTAAGGGTCCCATGACTGCTGTGCAACAGCCACTTGGAATACGGTTTACACTTATGACTTTCTGGTCTGGATATTGCTTCTAGGCGAAGAGCAGGTTTTGGGCTCATAGTCCTTTTGGGTCCATCTCTTCGTGAGATTCTTACACTGACTTCTGCTTTCTCCCAGTTGACCGGGGTCAGTCTTTTCACTGATTGGGACTCTGTCTTAATGGTGTAACCTGCTGCAAGAGCTCCCCCTTGAAGTGATATAGTACAGTTACGTAAGAACTTAACAAAACAGTAGATCTTTGAGAGGCGCTCTTGCCGCAGGTTCTGCTTTCCCTCCCTCTGGTGTTTGTTTCTCCTTCTTTTTCTTTGGCTTTAGAGGAACACCTCGGTTCTCCATTTGTTTTGTGTTTGCCGGGGTCTCTGGAGGGAGAACTGAGGTGGTGCTGGGAGACCTCCCCTTATATACCATAGGCAGATGTCCAAGGCATGCCAACATCAGAGGGGGTTCCCCGCTGTAGACTGCTAGCTAGAAGTTTTCCGTGGAGTCCTGGCACCTGCTGGCTTCAGTCCTAACAGTGTAACCTGCTGCAAGAGCTCCTCTTGAAGATCTACTGTTATGTTAAGTTCTTAAGTTACGTAACTGTATTATCAGAGCTTAGAAAAACTCTTGGCATACATTACAGGCTATTGGTTCTCCCACTGCTGCAGCCCAGCTCTGACCTTGGCTGCTGGGTATTCTAGGTTTCTGTTTACAACTAATGACCGCTTGGGAGGCAACATAATTGGCTCAGTCTTCTACGACGCAGTAAAATAGCAGGGGTAGCGTTAAGGATTTAGTGTGGGGTGCTCCTCTGAAACAGAAGAGCACACTTGATTGAACTTGTGCCATGAAATATGTGCTCCTTCAGACCATGGTAGTGCTCTTACCTATGTTATATTTATGATCAATTTCCTGATAGTAAATTAGTTGTTAAGATAGTACTAAAGGTTCTGTGGTACTTACTAGTAATTCAGTCTTGCAATGCGTTACTTGGTATAAAGTTGACATGAACAAGGCGTTTAATTATATTAATGGTTTCAACAGCGTGAACTCTGGTTTTTTACACCTTAGTGGGAACAAGACCACTAGAGGACACTGCCTCAAACTGGTGGTGGGTCACTTCACGAGGGGCCTTGAGGAGACACTTTCACTGCAAGGGCAGTGGCAAAATGGAACAAATTGCAGGAGGGTTTCCCTGAAGACTGTACACAGCTTAGAGAGGCTGGGACATGGTAAATGGTTACGTGGAGGGGAAGAGATCACAGAGTAGTTATTGGGGGTCTGCAAACTCTAGCAGACTGGATATGCTGTACTGCCTCTTTCTGCTGTCAATTTTGGTATATTGTAAAGCTGGTGAAATAAACAGAATTACTTTTTATTAAATTTATTTCACCACCTGACTGAGGAGGAAGAGCCCAGGAAACCTAGAGAGAAGAGAGCAAGTCTGTCTGTCTGTCTGTGCTGCTTCACTGTGCTTTTGTAATTTGTAAAACTACTTGGGAGCCACTAGATATACCACCTGCACCTAGGACTGCGCTGAGTCGGTGAACAAGAGGACTAGAATCCCCACAAAGCTAGGGGGCCTAGGGGCATGTAAAATATTATAATTTTAGTTGGAGAACGATTTTAACAGGAGGGCTGGGGCTGAGGTAGCGCCCCTCCCAGTGCATGGCTATGCCTGGCCAGACTTACCATAGTACCTTTCACTATCAAAGTATGGGCACTCTTTTCCATAGGCACAACTGGTGCACTTACCTAAATGATGTTTTCGCCAATACAAGTCAGGAGGCCCATCTAAAGGAAAATGCTATTGGCCTAATTCAGAATCTTCCAGCATATGGCTAGCAGATCGGTACCAATTTCGACCCTGAACCTTTGCTTACCCTGTGCGGATGGCCTAGTCTGGTCTGTCCAGTTCAGACTCTACTTCCTCTTCTTCTGCCTGAATGCCCACTCTTGAGTAACCTGAGCATCCACCAGCACACAGAGGTCAGAGACAACTGGTCTCCCAGCCAAAGTCCCACACAGAGGGAGCATCCAGTGGTTTCAAATGAAAAAAATATATCTCTTGCTGTCCTGCATATACCTAAAACATATCTACTGTAGTTGAATGATTAAATTTTGTTGTGTAATCTGTTCAGCTAGAGACTATTGTTCCACTACCGTTGTATGTTTTCCCACCCTTCTGATGTGGAACCTTTGTAAATGAGTAGTTTCCTGCTCAAAGGTACTGTAATCCAATGTTGAAATAAATAGATAAATAAGGGCCTCTGGGCTCACCCAATCTGCCCATTTTAATTAACCTTCATTTTTTTGCTGTAAACCCCAACTGATCTAAAGTGCAGTGTCTCCCTCCCCCCCCTTCCTTTTCCCTTTGATTCCCTTGTGGCTGTCCCAGGTATTTTTGAATCCCACCGCTGTTTTCACCCTCACCATTTCCGCTGGAAGGCTGTTCCAGGTGTCTACCACCATATCTGTGAAAAAGTACTTCCTCACATCCCTCCTGAAATCCCCCCCTCCAGCTTCTTATCATGCCCCCATCCAGAGCACCTTTTTCTCTACAAAATGCCCTCCTCCAGTACCTTATTTTACCCCTGTGAGGAATTTAAACTTCTCTATCATATCCCCTCTCTCCCTCCTCTCCTACAGGCAGACCATACTGTATTTCGCTTTTTCGGCCTCTCCTCATAGGACTTTTGTTGCAGATACTGTACCATTTTGGTAGCCCTCCTTTGGACCGCCTCCACTCTGTCCTTCTTGAGATGTGGTTTACAGAACTGGACACAGTACTCGGGGTGGTGTCTTAACAGTGATCTATATAAGGGTAGCAGCACCTCCCTCTTCGTGGTAGCGCGATACCCCTTACTGTGCACCCCAGCATCCCACTAGTCCTTCTGACTGCGTTGTCACATTTGAAAGTTTCCAAAAGAACACTCCTGCACACAGAATTTAGCAGGTGGGTGCAAGCTAGCGAGTTGCCAGCCCGATAACAGTATGCACTCCTGAAGAAGGGCTTGGAATTTTTATATTGTCACACTGCTTGGCCATCTGTAGGTCATCCGATACTATTATCCCTAGGTCTCTTTACTGCTTGGTCTTTGTCAGTATCACTCTGTTCCTGGGTTTTTATCTGCCAAGTGCATTACTTTGCACTTTTTTTGCATTGAAGAGGACTGGTTGCAGCACTGATCCTTGAGGTACAACCGCTGGTCACCCTCCTTTTCTCAGAGCGAACTCCATTTACCACTATCCTCCCCAGGTTACCACCTTATTACCCACCCCCAAGTTAACCAGCTTGCTTACCAGTGCAGTGTGATCAGGATGTCCCTACTACAGTAGCTGAAGCTGCAGTAGGGAAGCTCCATTCTACATCCAGCACACTGAGACTGAAGTCCCCTACCAGCAACACCTCCCTGTTTTCCACCATTTTGCAACTGTTTGACATCTCTTTGTCTTAAGTCCTTCCCCTGTGCCAGAGGCCTGTAGATCACACTTGTCTGCACAGTGGTTCCGATTTCTGACTGGAGTGTGACCCACAGCACCTCAGCCCGCACCCAAAAATTCCCTGTATTTCTGTTTTTTATGTTTTCCTACACATAAAGCACCTCCCGCAACTTTTTCCTCCCTGTCCCTTCTGAACATCATGTAGCTTGATGTGACCTTGTCCCAGTCATGGCTGTCAGTGCACCTTGTTGCGATAATGGTCACAATATCCAGGTCAGCCTCTGCCATGATGAACTCTAGGTCTGGGATCTTATTTCCAAGACTTGCAGCATTAGCACATACGGCCTTACAGAGTCTGTTCTATTCATATTGCTCCCCCCTTTTTTCTTGTGTTCCCCCATCCTACCTCATCTCTTCTGACTGCTTTGCTTCTGCCTACCTCCTTTGATAACTAAGTCCTACCTTGATTAACTTGCACCGTGGTGGGACTCTCACCCCCCCCCCCCGATCTTCCTGCATTCTACCTAAGCCTGCTGTTTGGGGGGGCAGTTTCTGTCTTCCCCCACTCGGTTAGTTTAAACATTCATCAAAGTACTATTTAAACCGTCCACCGAGAACTGTGGATCCTCTCCTGGATGGATACAGGTCATCACCTCTGTACTGGCTCTAATCTTCCCAGGTGGGTCTCCGATTCCTAATGTTCACTACCCTCCTCTCTGCACCATTCTTTCAACCACAAGTTGAAGGCCGTGATGTGGAGCTCCCTTTCTCTCCCCTATACTAGTCAGGCAGCACCTACGTGACTGCTACAAGCGTGCTACCCAAGACTCCTTCCCAGCTCCCTAAAATTCTGCACTGTACACACAGTATGAACACTGCCCACATAAGCGAAAACCTAAAAGATTGGGTTATTGGGTATATTTTGTTTGGATGGATCTAATGAAATTAAAATGAGCACAAGCTATTCTGGAGCATGTACTCAAGTCCCACAGTCCTGTACAATAATGCAAAATGGACCATCCTCCTAGTACTCCGCAGGAGCACGATGGCACTAAATTTTGACCTGAAAAATGTACTCTAATTTAAACAGACATGCTCTGAGCATGGAGCACACCCTTATAGCTACCCCTGATAGTAAGTAAAAATTTGTTTTCGCACAAACTACAAAGTGAGACTAGTTGTGGGGCTTTTTAATGCTGACTGTTCCCCTTTGAAGCAGCAGTACTAGAAAATCAGGAAGTGAATATCGACATTCTGTTTTTGGCTGGAAGCATGCTGCAGCCATAGTTCCAGTTTCCATATCTGTAAATATTTTTTCTAGCGAGCTTTAGTTTTTTTTTTTTTGTTTATAAATGTATTTCCTTGTTGTGGATCCACAGTATTCATTTATGACTTTGATAACAAGGTGGGTGCACTGGTCCAAAGGACCGTTTACAGGCAACGACCAGGGCAGAAGGCACAACTGACATTAATTACTGAGTGAAAGATATAGCAGAAACACTTCAACAAAAAAATAGTAGCAAAACACTTCAACAAGTACAGTTCATTTGGCCAGTGCAGTGGTAGTAAACATAACAGTATATTTATTGCAGGAGGCTGAGTACAGGAAAATAGTAACAGTTTGAAATTTAAAGTGCCTGTGATAAGAGGTGGCCGCGAGCAACAATATCCCAATAGACTGGGGTACCTTAAACCCCAATGATGGAACACCCCCCACCCATAAGCACCCCAGCAGACCCAAGGAAGACCCATTACAGAGCAGAAATGAGTGCAGACGAATATGCCAGGAAAGAGACAGTAAGCCGAGGGGGGTGGGGTGAGGAACTACCTGTGGAAACAGTTGTAGATGTCTCAAGCATGGAGCCAGGAATTAAGGTTTTGCTTAAAGTAGTGTGGGGGCAGCAACCAATGGAGCATTGCCACCCATTTTGGTAGAGGTTCTCTGAATCACCGGGGGTGGGACCAGAGACTCCTTGGCGTGATGCAGGGCTCACAGAGGGAAAATGGGGTAGGGCTCTGCGAATGACTGTCAATGAGGGATCCAAGGGTGAGATTAAAATGGCCTTGCAGAGAGCCAGCCAAGGTGTGTTATAGGTTGCAGTGGTGAGTGGAGTAGGGGGCAGACAAGAGCAAAGCGACAGGCAGCTGATGAACGGCTGAGTCTGGCCCGATACGGTGGCAGATGCCGCTATAGATAGGTGAGCAATAGTCCAGAATTGGGAGCAGGTTGCATAAGTTATAGCCAGACAGGCCTTGTCAGTCAAGAAGGGTTTAACACAGTACTCGGCACCAAGTTTTTAATTTATGCTTCTGACTACAAGATTTATATGGTCAGTGAAAGAGGGTGGGACTGAGTGTGACCCCAGGTACTTGAAGGATGGGACGACTTCAAGTGGGGAGGGGTGGCATCGGGTTGGAGGATATGGAGAGAGGAGTTTGCTTTCAGGGTGCTGGCTAGGTATGGATTGGAACCAAACAGCATAGCCTTGGGTCTTTTAGCGATGAGCAGCATCAGGTTGGAGGAGAACCAGTTGTGGGCTGCACAGTAGTTATGGGTGAGGACAGAGGATATGAGAGGAAGAAATTTGTCACGGAAATGATGAGGTTGTCTGCATAAAGGAGGGACTCTAAGACAGGCAGTCAGGAGAGGGGTATTTACAAAAATGGTAAGAGCAAGGGCCCAGAATGGAGCCTTGGGGTACCCTGGAAGAGGGTCTGAGGAGGAGAGATGGCAGAGCCGATGCAAATGGACTGGGAGCGATCATCGAGATGGCTCTGAAAACACCTTGTTGCCCTGCAGTAAGTATGCTGCTGCCTAATTTGCAGCTGAACTCCCCCCTCACATCTCGTCTTTTGTTTACTTCTGTGGGACCCTCTGCATATTCCCGCTGTTCCTGTGTAGTGCTGAAAGTCATGTGCTTGTGCAGTTGGCAGCAGAGGGTTCCAATTCAACATAGAAATGTTGGACGTACGAACGTAGAACGTAGGAGAAATGTAAACAAAAATGGAGCAAATTACTGGGTGATAGTACAGCGAAAATGAGAAAGATTACCAGGTAGGTGCTCAACAGAGCACAGGAAACCAACTGTTGAAAAAGATCAGAGATATATTTTTTCTTAATCACTGCTGCTTTGTGTTTTTTAGTCAAAGTCCTGGATATCCTGTGTTTGGGAACTGGACTGTTTTCATGATTTTAAAATGGCCTTCAAACAAAAAGAATAACGCTTTCTCAGTACCTGGGAGGAAATAATTTATGTATGGTATTGATGTATTTTGTTTAATGTTTCTGAGTACAACCTTTGACAGAGAACTGAACATTATTTTTCCAGGTCTTTCATTGTTTGACATGACTGAGAAAAAGCATACAGTACCAGCAGGCTTCAGAACTAATTTTTCAGCACCTGGCAAAGGCAGAGTGCCATGAGCTCTGTTTATGGTGCCTGGGTCCAGATTATGATTTTCAGTTGTAAGCACTGTAAACATTTGTCCCCAAAGCCCAAAAGAAAATGTCTTTAAAAATAAATAAATAAATAAATAATAATAAAAAAAATACATAAATCGGTAAAAATTATGGCTTCTCAGTCTGCCTCTGTTGCCAAAACATAATAAAGGTTCTGAGGGAGCGCCAGTGATGGTGAGAAGCACAAATCACAGGGTTCTCATAGGCAGCAGCAGTCCATAGTTAAAAGTGGACAGATGAAAATGGAGCTGCTCAGCCATCTGATAAGCATGGTAAAGATAACAAGGTGTCCAAAAAATGGGAACCCTCATTCAAGTGATGACAAAAATACAATTTTTTTTTCTTTGATTACAATATCTTTGAGCCAGAGGCTCTTTTTCAAAGGTTCCACGTCGGGTAAAAGATAGATCAGTCAATATTGAGATTGCAGAAAACTGAGAGAGAGCAGTGAATACAGTGCATTATTTTAAACATACGATACAAACTTAGAAACAGTACAGGATTAGACAGATTCAGTCCAGTCGGGCTGTGTCATGCCAAAGTAAGGTGCACGTTTTATAGATAATATAACAATTCAGCAATTCAGCCCGGGAGAGGCTATGTCAAGAATAAGGGGGAAGGGGAGGCAGGGATTACAGAAGAGGTTAAGAAGAGGCAGACACCAAGGTGCGCCTGTTGTAAGTTGGGGTTAGTAAGGTAGGCAGGAGGTGCAGGGTGTGAACATGGTGGGCAGGGGAAGGGGGAGTAAGGAGAGGGGGATGGCAAAGTAGAGATTAGGGTAAGGGAACAGAGGCAAATGAGAGTAGGGAAACAGAAACGGGCATGGGGGATGGGGACAGAGGAATGGGCGTAGGGTAAGGGAGGGACCAGCAGGGTAAGGATTGAGATGGAGGAGGGCCCAGGAGTAGAGGCGTGGGTGGAGGGAGGGAGTAATGGATGAGGGGCCAGGGTGGAGGAGTTAGTGCAGTAGGTATTTGGGGGGGCAAGAGGCATAGAGGAGAGGTGGTGAGTGCTGGAAGGCCTAGTGGGTTCAGTCACAGCTGCTGAGATTGATAAGTGTGAAGCAGTTTGCATTTGAATAGACCAAGCTTATTCTCGGCAGAAGCGGCTGGAGGAAGGTTGTTCAAGAGGGAGGGCGTGGCATAGAAGGTGTGCTGGGCTTTGGAGTTCGACAGAGGTACCAGGAAAGAGTATTTGCTGGAGTTGTGGGTACAGCAGGAGAAAGGGGTAGGCAGAATATAGGACTAGGAAGCCGTAGGGGTAAGACAAAGGCAAATTTTCTTCGCTAGGAGACCGGTCTGGTATGCAGTACACCCTAGAAGGTGGAGCCAGTAAGTTTATAAAGATCACAGGTATGCTTTCTTTAGCTGGCACCCGTGACAAGTTGACAATTTGTTCAGCGCCGTTTATTTTTAAGTTGGTATCAGTAGCAGACCCATATAAAGTGAGGCCATAGTCAATGACCAGTAGTACTGAGCTGGTGACAGCAGTGCGCATTGCTTCCGGTGTAAGGCAGTGGCGATGTTGATAGAGGGTCCCTATTCTGGAGTTTATGGTTTTAGTGATGGTAGCAATATGGGAGTTGTAGCTAAGCGAGCTGTCATTCGTGATGCCAAGGTACAGTGCCTTCAGAAAGTGTTAACCCCCTCCTTGGATTTTGTCACATTTTGTGATGTTGCAAACTCAAATTAAAATACATTTATATGGGATTCTTTTGTCGCGTATCTACACAAATTACTCTGTCAAAGTGAAATGAAACTTCTGGAATTTTTTGTACATGTAATTTAAAAAAAAAAACCTGAAATGTTTTGAGTTAAGTATTCACCCCCTTTGCTATGACACTCCAAATTGAGCTCGGGTGCATCCAATTTCCTTGTGAGATCACTCTAAAACTTGAATGGAGTCCACCTGTGGTCAGTTCAAATGGTTGACATGATTTCAGAGGAAATACACCTGTCTATATAAGGTCCCACTGTTGACGGTGCATGTCAGAGCAGAAACTCTACCATGAAGACCAAGAAGCTGTCCGTAGAACTCCATGATAGAATTGTGAGGAGGCATAGATCTGGGGAGGGGTATAAAAACATTTCTAGGGTGTTGAAAGTTCCCAGGAGCACAGTCAAGTCCATTATTAGGAAATGGAAAGATTACGGAACCACCCAGACTCTTCCTAGAGCAGGCCGTCCTCCCAAACTGAGCAACTGGGCAAGAAGGACCTTGGTCAGGAAAGTGACCAAGAACCCAATGACCACCCTGACAGAACTACAGAGTTCCATGGCTGAGATGGAAGAACCTGTCCAGAGGACAATAATCTCTGCAGCACTTCACAGCTATAGCCTCTATGGGAGAGTGGCTAGATGGAAGCCACTCCTGAGAAAAGGCCACATAATAGCATGCCTGGAGTTTGCAAGAAGGCACGTGGCAGACTCTGAGACCATGTGGCAAAAAGTTTCTCTGGTCTGATGAAACAAAAATTGAACTCTTTGGCCTGAATGCAAAGTGCTGTGCCTGGCGCAAACTGAACACAGCTCATCACCCATGTAACACCATCCCTACCATGAAGCATGGTGGTGGCAGGATCATGTTATGGGGATGCTTTTCAACGGCAGGGACTAGGGCACTTGTCAGGATAGAATGAACAATGAATGGAGCCAAATATAGGCACATCCGTGAGGAGAACCTGCATCAGTCTGCAAATAGACCTTGGACTGGGGCTAAGATTTACGCCCAGCAGGACAACGACCCCAAACATATAGCCAAAGCAACACTGGAGTGGCTTCAGAACAAGAAGGTGAATGTCCTTGAGTGGCCCAGCCAAAGCCCAGACCTGAATCCCATTGAGAATCTGTGGAAAGACTTAAAGATTGCGGTTCACCGACGCTCCCCATCCAACTTGACAGAGCTTGAGCAAATCTGCATGGAAGAATGGGTGAAAATCCTGAAATCCAGATGTGCAAAGCTGATAGACATACCCAAGAAGACTCAAAGCTGTAATTGCTGCCAAAGGCGCTTCTACAAAGTATTGACTCAGGGGGGTGAATACTTAAAATATTTCAGTTTTTAATGTTTCATAAATTTTTGTTACACAATATAAATATTTTTGCCCCTTTAAATTGAGTATGCTGTGTGAATCAAGGGGGGAAAAAATAATTTCAATGCATTAAAAATTCTGGTAGTAACACAACAAAATGTGACTAAATCCAAGGGGTGAATACTTTCTGAAGGCACTGTATCTGAACTCATGGACTTGTTCAAGAGGATTTGGTGCCTGTTGAGTATAGTATGGTTGAGGATTTATTTTTGCTATGGGGTACAGAACAACATGGCCTTAGTTTTTTTTTTTTGGTGGTTCATCAGTAGTTTGTGGTGTTCAGACCAGGTTTCGACAAGGCTAAAGTTGGTCTGGATGTCACGAGAGGAGGGCAGGGTCAGAGTGGGGGGGGGGGGAGGACTGCTTCATCTGCATATAGTAACATGTTGTGGCAGACTGATGGACGGGAGTTAATTAACAGGCTAAAGAGCAGTGGTCCTAGGATGGGTCCTTGAACCCCTGATCACACTGTGAGACTGTCAGAAAGGAGTCGCCAATCTTAACCCGTTGGCATCTATCCGTCTGGTAGCTCGCAGACCAGTTGGGAGACCCCAGTAGAGGCACCAAGAGTAGGGAGGGAGTTCAAAAGGAGCTGGTGATAGTGTCGAAAGCCTTGGTCAGATCTGTAAACACTGCACGAAGAATATTTCCTGCGTCTAAGGCCTTATGAGTGTGATTGGTGAATTCAAGCAGGGCAGTTGTAGTGCTGTGAGATTTTCTAAAGCCATGCTGCTGGGCACACTGGATGTTGTATTTGTTTAGGTAATCCGACAGTTGGTCCGTCACAGTGCATTCAAGCACCTTAGATTGGGGGGGGGATTTGAGATGGGTGGTAATCGTTATGGAGGGATCTATCGCCACTTTTGTGGACTGGTGTAACAGCAGACTTCCAGCACTGTGTGAATTGTTTGAGGGTGAGCGAGAGTTTGAAATAGTTTCAGAGCAGGTACTGGAAACAAATAACAGGTTTAAAAAGGAAAAAGTGTCGAGTAGACAGGCAGTGGAATCCCTGTATGGCCCATTCTGATCATGAAGAAGTGGTTCATGCAGATACTTGAGAAGGCAAGTTGTCCTTCTCCACACAGCCTTCTGAGGAGGATTCCAGAAAATTGGATAATACAGCCAAAATACATAACCGCTTCCCTACTCCTGAGACACGCAGCTTATTTGACATGTATAGCTCGGTACTAGAAAGCACTATGGACTGCAGTGCTGACACTGAGTGGTCAGGTTGACGGTGAGGTGGCACAGGACCTTGCTGCCTCAGCAGTCAGCCCTGGATGCCATTAAGTGACAGTTTCACATGGCTGTCAACACCAGAGACACTACTTCACAGGTTTTAGCCTATGCACTGGCATAGGGGTTTGTCAGGCTGAGGGCTTCCGTCCTTACTCAGGACATGCAGACTAAAGCAGTTTCCCTTTAAGGAAATTGCCTATTCTGTGCTCTCCATGTTGTCAATGGGGAAGGTAGTTAAAGAGCTGCTGACGCCGAAAAGAAAACTTTGAAAAACATGTTTAGGTACAATTCAGCTCATATTCCTTGTACTATAGATGTATTCTTCCCATTATTTATTACTGAGGAAGTTTGCATGAAAACGTGCTCTGTACCTCTTATAGTTCATCTGCCTCTGTAGCTTACTCCCGGCTTCATGTCATCTGTGACATCACAGTCTGTTGCCTTGGGTGTAACTGGTGTCACAAGCAGTGCATTATGACCTCAGGTGGGGAGAAAGCAACAGGAATAGATGAAATCTTTAGGTGCAAAGATCCTGTTTTTATACAAATTATTTCAGTTAATAAATGATGGGGATGGGAAATACAGAACGAATGTGAAATAAAAGCTGAACGTCTGCATATGATGTGTTAAAGTTCTTCTAATCGTGTCAGCTGCTCTTTAATACATATGGGTAATGTGCTCCCTCACTGGGGTAGCGGTACAGTGCCAAAGCTGTGATCTCAGCCCAGACCCCCAAGGACATGATGCAGCTGAAACTGAGGTGGAATGCAGCAGTAATGTATCACTGAGGGGTAGCAGCATGGAAGAACCCACAAAGATTTTTGAGTTATTTGTAATTGTTTAATTTCTTGGTAGGTTGAGATTTTCTGGTGACGAGGAACACCCTAAATTTAGAAATTGTGCCAGTTAAGCTGAGGCTTACAATACTACATATATACATGCATACATGCCTGCAGAGTAGGCCCAAAGATCTACCAAGTCTGCTTGAAAATTGGTACCTGGTCAGGACACGTTGCTGCCCCCGCCTCACCCATCATAGTTGCACCTTAGGATCTGGCATCTTTCTGCCTTTCCTTACCCTTCTGCCTGTCCCAGCCCCTCTTGAACCCCTGCACTGTACCAACAGACACCAGCTCCACAGGTAGTGCGTTCCAAGCGTCTACCACCCTCTTGGTAAAGTGGCATTTCCTAGGTCTTGCTTCGAGAAGGTGCCTGCAGTAGGTCATAACGTGTAGGACTGCGCCCCCTGGCATCAGGACCACATTGCAAACTTTTTGCTAGCAGTGGCTGGCGGGGGACTGCCCACCCGACATCATGTGACCGTCCACGTGACGCTATATAGTAGGCGGTCCCTGTGCCACCTTTCAATTTTTTCCTGCCGTCAACCTGTGCAAAGTACTTCGTGGTGAACGCTGCTCAGTTTATTGCCATTTTGTAACTTTACTTATCTTTCTTTCTCGATTATAAGTCCATTATTCGATTTGTTTCTTCACCTCCAAATTCGAAGACCAAGAAGTGCGGTACACAGATCCCTCACAGATGGCCACCATCGCTGCTGCTTATGCTTAGGCCCGAACCATGACATTGTGGTCTGCCCTGATTGCAAACCTTTCAGTCAGGCCACATGCAAACTAAGGCAACAGGTTTTGGAGGCCCACTTACTGAAGTCCAGAATGGCCACCCTTGAAAAGGAGATGCAGAAATTGAAGGATTCCACTTCTTCCCCTTCTTCAGAGTCTAAACAGAAGAAAAGGACAAAGCACAGGAACTGGAGCACCTGGATGACTGGGACAGAGTTCTCTCCAGCAAGGCCATTCCCCCGCTGCCTACCCTTCTGGTTGTCCAGGCCGTGTCCGGAACTTCTCCAGGTTCCTCTGCTTGTCACTGGGAAGCCTTGGACCAGCAAGGCCATTCCCCTGCTGCCTACCCTTGTGGTTGTCCAGGCTGCGTCTGGGACTTCTCCAGGTTCCTCTGCTTCTTTCCAGCCTATCTCCACCGGTAAGTTGTCCTCTGGCTCGTTCGGCAAACACCTGGTCTCTACCGCTAAGTCGGACCCCGGCTCCTCCGGGAGCTGCCTGCTAGCCGTTAAGTCGGATTCCCTAAACCAGGCGGGAATCTGCAAGACTCTAACTGATAAGCCGGTTGAGGGCCCTACCCTCCTCCGCCTGGTCCCTCTGTCGTTCAGTAAAACTGTCGCCCAAGTGCCTGATGACCACCTGGATGTAGCTCGCCCATTGGGGACTAATGCTGCTTCACCAGACGCCCGGTCGAGCCCACTGACTTCCCTTGGTCAGCCCTCCTCCTGGGTGGTAACCTGCCTCCACTTCCCCTGGTGGCATCTCCCACCCCAGACATGACTACAGGGGTGGAGGAGGCAGGCCCCCTGGAGTGGTCTTTTCCTTTCCCAGTCAAGCGGCTGTGCCCCAGGCCCCTCCTTTGAAAACCTTCCTGGGGTTACCAACAGCAGACCTTTTTTTTTTATGTGGGCAACTGGCCTCCTCTTCTCCATGGGCCTAGTCACTGCTCTGCCGTCAGGGCCTCTTCTGTCGGTGCCCCTGTGACTGCTTTGGGCGCCGCCGGATACTTAGCACAACCTCCCTTTGTCAGGGCCCTCACGTTTGCCCCGACGCAGACTATCGTTATCGCCAGGCCCGACACCAGGTCCCCGGAAGTCTACCTCCTACATCAAACCCTCTATGTCAGCTTCTCAGACGCAAGATACCTTTCCAGGTCCTTCGAGACCCCTGTCCCAGGGTCATCATGCAGGTATCATTCCTATCCGGGGTTCCAGGTGCTGAATTATCCACAGTCTGGTTCGACACTGGTTCTCTCTCCCCGGCTTTCTATCCTGGGTATCAGACCCCCTAGCTACCCATATCACCAGGGTATCCTCCTCAGTACCTGGGTTGGCGTCCCTTCATCAACCTCCGCCTCCACGTCAGTGGCTTCAAACTTTGATTCACTCCTGGTGGAAGGGCCAGATCCCAGTTTCTCTGATTTTAGAATGTCATGTGCTGGGCCCAATAGTCTGCTCCCCCGTTCCATGTCACCAGCCAGCTCGCTTCACTCTGCACATTTCTGGTGTAAACACCCCAAGGAGGTCACTTTGCTGGTGATCGGAATCCCAGAGAGAGATTTCTTAAACTCTGAAGAGGATTCCTCAGAAGCTTCATCAGGTAAACAGTCCTCTACTGGCCAAGGACAAAGAATCTCCCAAATCCTCCAGAGGATCCATCTTTACTGAACTCCTCCACATTATCTAACAAATTAGTGGTTGGAGCATGAAAAGCAGGACCCAAAGAAGGCGTCTGGAACACCTAGACTTGGATACAGTACCCTTATTCCTGTCCCTACCTTGACAGCCCCCCAAGAGGACCTTACTACTACCATTTGGCAGCTGCCCCACTCTATTCTGGCCATCCCTAGGAAGGCAGACCAGATATACCACTCACTTGAGGGCATTTCCTTTCTGGACTCTCATCCCAAGGCAGACTCTATTGTTCTAGCGACTGCTCATGACCGACCATGCCGAAACACATGAGCACCTCCCCTCCTGATAAGGAATCTTGGCAGTGCGACCAATTTGGAAAGGAGCTTTCTAGGGACATGGATATGTTCTATCCACACTTACTGGCAGGTTCCTTGCTGCTTTAAATCTTGCCGGAAGGTCTTCAAGCTTTCTCCTCTCACTCACCCACCCAGGTGGTAAAACTCTCGGCTCCGCCCCATGATGCCAGATATTTAGACTGGATCCAAACTCTTCAGTTATCCCAAAACTAATTTTAAAATTTATAAGACTTCGATCTGTTTCTTCCTTCGTGGCTGCAATGGATAAATAGACTCCCGGTTTTCGGCGGTACCCATGCGGGCAGATGATGTCTCGGACCAGTCCGCACTCCACGTGCGTCTACTGCCTCAGGCTTGACCACGATCCGCAGGCCTGCGATTTGTGCAAGTCTCTTTCGGCCAACGTCCTTGAAGACCGTGCTGTCAGGCTCCAACTTGGGTGCCCCGAGAGACACATTCCACCGGTGAAGTCGAAGGAGGCCTGTTGGGCCGTTTCCGCGGCAGCGGGCTCGGCAACTTGAAGAGGTGATCGCCCTCGAGGAGGAGGTGGCCCAGGCTGCATCTTCGTCGTCCTCGGTCGCAACATTTATCCCACTGTCCTTGGGCTCCTCCTACACGACTTCTTTTAAGGAGCTTTGTCAGTCCCTCTCCACAAAGGTGAGGGTCTATCGGGACACTCCTCTTGGTCCAAGAAGAACTCAAAGGGTAAGTCCCACCGTCGGCGTTCTTGGAAGCGGGAGAGGTCCCCTTCCCCGGACAGTCGACACTTTACTTCGGTCGAGGTTGCAGGTAAGGCCGCTGGCTTCACGGTGTCCCTGTCAGGTCAGCCGTCCGAGACACCCGTCGACGCGGTAGAGATATTTCTCGACCCGTCAGACAGGCTGTCTACTGGAGAAGCCGACAACCCTTCACCAGTTTCCCCCAGTGGAAATCGAGGACTTGCCTGCGCCTCCTGTGCCAGAGTCCCCGGTTAAGGCTCCAGAGCCGAGGGAGGAACGGGTTTCTCCCGCCTCCCTCCCAGGCCCACCCTTGGAACGCAGACTGTCTCTGACCTCTTCTCGGTCCAGCCGATCCGGCGACATCGGTGGTCTCCGTCCTCGGCACTGAGGAAGCGGCGCCGCCACTCGTCTTCTTCCTCCTCGGAGGAAAGGCTTTGGCGCAAATTGCGTCGATGCTACGAGGACTTAATGTGGCAGCAGCTCCTGCTGACCGGGAACAAGCTGACCCCGTTGCCTTCCCCGGCCATTAAATGGCTGTCACCTGAAAGGCAGAAACAATCCCTCGCAGTTGTCGGAGCCCAAACTGGTGCCAGTTGTTCGGCCAAAACCAGCTGCGCCACCCATTGTGGTGGAACCCTCACCTCCACAGCCTAAATCCTGGGCTCCGACCGAGGATTCTCGGTCGGGTCAGGGGCTGCCCCACCGGTTGTCTGTCACCCTCACTCCCAACCGTCCTCGGCAGGTGGAGGGTGGCTCAGGCCCAAGGCAGCTGTTTGCAGACACCTGAGTCTGACGACTCTTCCTGTTCTCCAGGCCCCTTGACCTGGAGTCCTCAGAGACGATTCGATGGGCGAGGAGCCCATCCTTGTTCGTAGGTTCACTTCGGCTCATCCCAGAGTCTACTGGGATGCAGCTCGAGCCTGTATCCAAGTGGGCCAAGTATCCCCTCATGGAGATACTGGACCAAGGGGGGGATTCTCCCATGGAGGCCTTTCCGGTGGCTGAAGCCATTGTTGGCCCAGCCTTGGAGTTATGGCAGCGGCTGGCTTCTTCTCCTGCTCCCTCAGCCAGGAAGCATGTGGTCCCCACCAGGTCATTGTCCGGTTTTTCGGAGCACCCCTCTGCGGAGGGGCTGGTTACCGATGGTGTTTTCCAGCGTTCCGGGAACACCAGGGATGCGGACAAACCTCCCGACAGAGTCCAAAAAGCTGGACTACGCCAGACGTAAAGTGTACGCTGCATTCTCCTTAGGCCTCAGTCAGGCCAGTTCGGCCGTACTGATGGCGCACTTCTCCCACGCTGTCATGGGTTACCTGGATGAGGTGATCCCTCATCTCCCGGCTGACCTCCAGACTATGGTCAAGCAGGTGCGGGATCAGGGAAGGGTGGTGGCGAAGCAGCAGCTCCAAACTGCTCTTGATATTGGAAACTCCTGTGCCCAGTCAGTAGCGGCCGCAGTGGCCATGCGCCGCAGAGCTTGGCTGCGGATCTTCACCTTCACGGCGGTACCCAGCACAAGCTGGCAGATGTCCCCTTCCTGGGTACAGACTTGTTCGGGCCTGGGGTGGAAGGCCATCTCCAGAGGATCGAGAAGTCCAGTGCCACCTTGGACTCTGTCATGTCTGCCCAGAAGGACAAAGGCTGCCAGCAGCAGCGTAAGCCCTTTTGGCCTTCTGCCCTGCAGTACTCCAGCCCAGCAACACCAGCATCAGGGCCAGCAGGCTGCACTTGGCAACCCAAAGCCAAGCCTGCAGCTTTATCCAGCAGGAAACCGGAGGACAAGGCCCAGGAGGTCCCTCGCCGTCCTTCCTCCAAGCCTGCCCAGTGACTGGTTGAGGGTGTCTCTCCAGCCACGCCACTCCCCCTGGGTTCCCCCCTGGGGGACAGCTTCGCCACTTTCTTTTTGACTGGTCCGCTTATCACCCCAGACCGCTGGGTGTTGGAAGTGGTAGAAAGGGTCTGGCCCTCTGAGTTCGAGCAGGCTCCGCCTTCTGAGCTGTCGCACTCTTCTCCGGGGCATGGGCCGCAGCCCTTTCGGCCTGTCGAGCCGACATTGCCCTGCTCCTCCAGGAGGTGGTGATCAGGAATGTGGCAGATCCTTCACCAGACCCAGGGTTTGTGTCCAGGTATTTCCTGGTCCCGAAACGGATGGGGGGCTGGTGCTCCATTCTAGACCTGCATGACCTGAGCAGGTTCCTAAGTCTCGAACCTTCAGGATGGTCACTCTGATCACCAGGCACTATTCTCCAGAGGCCTCGGCAGAGTGCTGGAGACAGTGCGGGGAACTCGGGGCCACTCACACACATATAATGTGGTCATGTGGGGCTTTGGATCCATTTAGGGATCTTTTACAAGAGCACCTGAGGAAGATATTTGATCCTCGACTCCACCTGACAGGGGAGATGTTTCTTTTCCTAGACACCCCGCAGGAGTTAAGGAATCCGAATAGCAGATACCTGTTATATCTACTGATAACGGCAGCCAAAAAAACTATTACTAAGCTGTGGCTGACTGATAAAAAACCCACAATACCAGACTGGTGGGACATAACCAAACAGATTTATCGGTTGGAACAAATCACACACAGCCTGAATGAGAAGGAGAAATTTGCTGAAAGGTGGTCCCGCTGGATGCTATATTACATGCCCCTGGATGACGCTTTTGTACCATAAGTGGCTGTAGTAGATAGGCAGGGAACAGAGCAGGAGTTGCTCGGATGATGGGACTGCTTTGTGGCGGCTGAGGCATGCAGGCCGCTGAGGGGGACACAGCCCATAAGGGGCAGGCATGATTGATTTAGTGAAATTTTGCTTCATAGAGGTTATGAGTACAATAATGGTTAATTCAAGGGAGGGGGTTGTGACAAATATTTTTTTTTTTTGTTTTTGGGGGAGTTCTTACAGGAGGCCAGATGGACAACTGAAAATTGAGGCCTAGGAACTGAAGTTATGTACTCTTTAGTTAATCGATGCATTGTATGAATTATAAAGTAGCATTTAATATGAATACCATATACCGGATCCAATCAATTCTGTAACTAAGCGAACCTGTCACTGTTGTGCCTGTGGATGTGTATGTACTTGTCTGTCAAAAAGGTAAAAATCTGTGTTCTGTTTTTAATAAAAAGGAGATTTACAAAAAAAGGATGATCACTCTGGCTCGGATCATTCCATCCTTGGAACGAGGCATGTGGTTTTTTCCTCTGGACCTCCAGGACGCATTCTTTCACGTCCCAATCCGTCTGTCCCACCAGCGATTCCTCCGCTTCAGAGCAGAGGGGTCCCTTTACGAGTTCCGGGCCATGCCCTTAGGCCTTTCTCTAGCTCCCAGGGTCTTCACCAAATGCAT
Organism: Neoceratodus forsteri; assembly: GCA_016271365.2. Taxonomy (NCBI): domain Eukaryota; kingdom Metazoa; phylum Chordata; order Ceratodontiformes; family Ceratodontidae; genus Neoceratodus; species Neoceratodus forsteri. Next base: position 769,402,811 of record CM028133.1, on the reverse strand, counting down.
GGCAGTGGTGACAGCATTCCTGCGGCACCGAAGGGTCCGGGTGTACCCTTACCTGGACGACTGGCTGATTGCGGCCTCCTCCAGACCGGAGGTGGAGCGGTCCAGGGATCTGGCCCTCCAGGTTTGCTCTCAAGTTGGCCTCCTCATCAGTGCGGCCAAGTTGGAACTCGTGCCAGAGCAGGTGATCCAATTCATCGGGGCAGAGCTCGACTCTCTGCGAGTCAGAGCATGGCTCCTGGTGGACAGGGCCGAGGTTCTTTCCTCCTTTGCCCAATCATTTCAGTTTGGGCAATTGCGCCCTGCCTGGGAGTTCTGTGCCTCCTGGGCCTCATGCCGGCCTGCACCAGTGTGGTCCGTTGGGCCCGTTGGCACATGCGTCCCCTACAGTGGGGACTGGCCAGCCAGTGGTCACAGCGCTCCGGTCCTTTGGACCAGCCAGTGACAGTGAACCAGGAGATGTGGAACGCTCTCCAGTGGTGGATGGTTCCAGCTCATCTACAGGAGGGCATCCCGTTTGTCTGCCCCGAGCCGACAGTCTCTCTATCGACCGCCTCTCTGATGGGTTGGGGTGGCCATCTGGGGGGAGCACAGAGCGCTCGGCCTCTGGTCCGCTCGGGAGTCCCAATGCCACATCAACCTGCTGGAGCTTCGACGGTTCGTCTAGCCTCACCGCCTTAGCTCAGTTTATGCGGGATAAGTGGTCCAGGTCCAGACGGACAATACCATGACCATGTACTACCTAAACCGCAGGGTGGGACGCCGCCCATGCCTCTGTGCAGGGAAGCTCCGCACTTGGTCCTTCGTGGCGCAGCCTGGAGGCAGATCTCTTAGCTATTCAGTGGCAGGAGCCTCCAACATTCTGGCCGATGCCCTAAGCCGGATAGGAGCTGCGTCCCCGAGTGGTCTGTCCTGCGGAGGTAGTACAAGATCTGTTCTCCCACTGGGGCACGCCTCAGGTGGACCTGTTTGCCTCCAGGAGAATCGCGAGCTGAGGCTGTTTATGCCCGCCCCCCTCAGCAGGGTTCGCTGCAGGGGGATGCCTTCTCGAGGCTGTGGACCCTGGATCTCTTGTACACCTTTCCCCCATTTCCCTTGATCCACAAGGTGCTTCTCAAGGCTAGGAGGGACAAGGTGCAGATGATTCTGGTAGCCCCAGACTGCCCTGTCAGTTTTGGTATCCAGAGCTCCTCAGCCTTTGCCCAGGCTCCCAAGGCGGCTTCCAGCCCGCCCGGACCTGATCTCAGTCAACCAGGGGAAGGCATTCCATCCAGACCTTCAGTCCCTGCACCTGAAGGCCTGGTTCCTGAGCGGCTAGAGTTCCAGGCCTTGGGTCTTTCCGATGAGGTCCTCAGCGTTGTTGAGGCATCCCGTAAGGAGTCGACCAGGAAATGCTGTGCCTTTAAATGGAAGAGATTCTCTATTTGGTGTCGGGCAAGGGACTGGACCCTTTCTTCTGTTCCTTGGCAAGCATTCTGGAGTACCTGTGGTCCCTTTCTCAGCTAGGGCTTCAGTCAACGACCCTTAAGGTGCACCTGGCAGCCATCTCTGCTCACCGGGCGCGGGCTGGGAAGCAGTCGGTGGCGCAGGAGAAAGTGGTCGGGCGCTTTATCAAAGGCCTTGATCACATATCCCCTCCGGTGCAAGAACCTCCACCTCCGTGGGATCTACTGCTGGTACTGGCCAAGCTCATGGGCAAGCCATTCGAACCAGTGCACAGGTGTAACATCTCGCCTGTCGTGGAAGACCACCTTCTTGGTGGCTATCACGTCAGCCAGAAGGATGAGAGCTCCAGGCACTTTCCATTGAGTCTCCTTATCTGGTCTTCCACAGGGACAAGGTTGTCCTGCGCCCCCACCCGAAATTTCTTCCGAAGGTGGTGTCGGAGTTTCACCTTAACCAGGTGTTGACTCTGCCGGTGTTCTACCCCAATCGCACCTCCGAGGCTGCATGTAGGCACTACACTCTGGACCCTAGAAGAGTGCTCTCTTATTATAAGGAGTGGACGGCTGAATTTCGGGGAGGGGTTTGCCAGCTGTTTGTCACCTACGCTGAAGCCGCACCTGGCAGACCTGCAGCCAAGCGGACAATAGGCAGGTGGGTCACCTCCTGCATAGATCTCTGCTATAGGTTGGTGGGCATGGAGCCTCCCAGAGGGATAAGAGCTCATTCTACCTGCCATACCGCTGCTTTTCTGGCTGCTTCCAGGGACATCCCTATCCAGGAAATCTGCAGGGCTGCTACCTGGAAGTCAGCACACACCTTCATTACCCACTACCACACCGACCTTGAGTCACGCCGGGATGCTGGTTTTGGGACCTCGGTTCTCCAGTCCTTATTTCCTAAGTAGGGGGTGTGCGCTTGCCTCCCTCCTCCTGGAGAACTGCTAGGAGTCTGCCAGTAAGTGTGGCTAGAACAACCTATCCATGTCCCTAGAAATACAGGTTATTTACTTGTAACAGGAGTTCTAGGAATGGTATGTTGTTCATCCTCACACCACCCGGCCTCCTGGCTTGACGCACAACCTGGCTTCCAACGGGCTAGATCTGGCGTCATGGGGCGGCGAGTTTTACCACCCGGTGGGTGGGAGGAGCCAGCTTGAAGACCTTCTCCGCAAGATTTAAAGCGGCAAGGAACCTGCCAATAAGTGTGGATGAACAACATTTTACCACTCCTAGAACTCCTGTTACAGGTGAGTAACCTGTATTTCTTTGCCGTGACTTATTGTAGCAGAACACAGTGCAATTTGCCAAACCATTTGGATAAACATTGCTTAGAAACTGAAGCGCCTTCTCTACCTGGGGCCAAAGAAACAAACTGTTTAGACTTTCTGGACTGTGTAGTCCGGAGCAGATAATACTTCAAATTTCTGCGCACCTGTAATGTATGGAGCAGTGCTTCCCCTGGATTGGCACGCTCAGGCAGATAAACAGGCAGGTGGATAGACTGATTTAATGTGAAATTGGAAACCACCTTGGGCAAAAGCTTAGGATTTGTGCACAAAGATACCCTGTCTTTATGAAAAATCAAATAAGGCTCCTCACACCAGAGGGCCTGAAGTGCTGAAATTCTACGAGCAGAAGTAATTGAACCAAAAATAGCGCTTTCCAAGAAATAAAGCGCAAATCACAAGTCGTAATTGGTTCAAAAGGAGACAAGGTTAACTTTTCCAAAATTTCAGTTCCCAAGCCGGGACAGGGGAATGGATTGGGGTTTCAGATGCAGGATGCTCATAAGAAAATGCGAGACATCCAGCTTGTGCAGTCACCCACAGGCTCATGAAAGGCAGAAATAGCCGAAAGGTGAACCTTGAGGGAGGAAAACTGGAGGCCTGAGTCCAAGAAAGAATCCAATAGTCCAGGATATGATTCATCGGGCAAGTGAAGGGTCTAGGAATATTTGGCAGCCCAGATGGCAAACCGCTTCCACTTCATGGCATAAGTGGCACAGGTGGAAGGCTTGCAGGCAGGGCTTCAGGATGCCAACACCCTGCTAGGCAACGTCCTCAGGAGCCAGGTGTGCAGATGGAGGGAACTGAGATTGGTATGGACTAAGGTCCCCTGATCTTGGGTTGGCAGATTACTGCAACGGGACCTGGAGGTTCCTCTGTCAGCTGCTGAAGCAGAGGGAACCATATCTGGCGAGGCCACAAGAATCATGCTGTCCCCACCCTTTTGCAGCTGGATTAGCACCCTCTGAATTGGAGGAAACGGAGGGAATACGTACAGAAATCTGCTCCAAGAGAGGGACAACGTCTCACCAGAAAACTCCAGGCCCTGGATCTAGCAAAATTGAGCAGTTTTGCGTGAGTGGGGATGCAAAACGTTCCAACTCTGCACGAACCCCATCTGTTGAACAGATCTTCTGCTATGCATGAGAGAAGCTCCCATTCGTACTTGCTGGACTGAGTCCTGCTGAGACTGTCTACCAGGGTGTTTAGGACACTTAGCATGTGGACCGCAGAGAGACTGACTACTCCAGTGCCCAATACCACTCTCATGGGCTCCCTGCAAAAGGGGTACATGTGAGTCCCGCCCTGCTTATGGGTATAGTAGACAACACTCGGATTGTCTGACTGCACCAGCAGCTGGCCTGGAGTAAGGTGCTCCTGCAATGCGTGCATGGCATAGAGCACAATTCTCATCTCCAGGATATTAATATGCAATGCGGCTTCCCATGGGGACCAGGAGCTCTGGGTTTGAAAGGGACCCAGGTATGCTTCCCAACCCAGACCCAAAGCATCCATAGTTAGAATCTGATGCGGGAAGGAAATCTGAAAAGGAACTCCTTGAAGAAGATTCAGGGGGTCCATCCACCATTGTAGTACTGTGTGGACTGGGGAGAAGACCAGGACTTGTTGGTCCAGCATGTCCGTGCGCTGGCCCCACTGCACTCTTGAGGGTCCAGTGAACGGTGTGCTTATGAATCCTGGTCAGTGAAATGGTGGGAATGGCTGCCACCATTGGACCTAACAACCTAAGGTACAGCCCGGCAGGAATGTACCGACTGAGTGACTTCCTGAGCTTAGGCCATGAGGCACTCTGCCCTGTTTTGGAGTAGGAAGGCCTTCCCCTGCTCGGAATGCAGAACCGCCTTTATGTACTGCACCCTTTGGGACGGTGCTAGAACAGACTTGGGCAGGTTGATGGTAATGCCCAGAGATTGGAAGAGTTGGAGAGTGCGTTCCAGAGTCAGTAAAAGTTGTTCCCTTGACGGGGCCTTGAGAAGCCAATCGTCCAGGTAAGAGAAGACATACTGCCTCTCTCTTCGAGAGCTACTTCTACCGCGGCTAAGCACTTGGTAAAGATATGCGGCGCAGAGGACAGGCCAAAGGGTAGCACTTTAAACTGGTAATGCTCACCCTGAAAGGCAAGACGAAGAAACCTGTGAGGAGGAAAGACACATGTGCAGGTAGGCGTTCTGTATGTCCAGTGGACAGACACAGTCCACTGTCTTGAGGGGCATACTACCTGGCAAACTTACCACACGGAACATTTTGTACTGGACAAAAAGACTGAGGTCCTTTAGATCTAAAATGGGTCTCAGATCTTCGATCTTTTTTGGGGACCAGGAAAAATAATGGAATAAACTCCCCCCAGTTTCTCTGGTGCCTTGGCACCAACTCGATTGACTGCTTGAGCAGAAGAGACTGTACTTCCTCCCTGAAAACAGACAAGTGAGCTGGGGGATAGAAGGTGGGGATATCTGGTGGCTGCTAGATGAGCTCCAAGGTATGACCGTCTCTATGATCTACAGGATCCATGCATCTGAAATATTGTTCTTCATTGATTCAGATGGAGGAGAACCGCTCCGCAGGAAGCAGAGGACCCTCCGTCCTGGGAGCTGGATGAGCATGTAACCCTGGGAGAAGGGGCAGGCTCTGACGGAGGGTTGTCGACGTGCCAGGTCTATGGTAGAATGGCCGACGAACCGGAGGTCGATGGCAGAGCGCCCTGAGAGTCGGCCAGAAGAGTTGTCTGTCTGTGTCTGGCAGGAATAGAGACCTGGACAGCTGGTCTCTTCTTCGAAGTAGCCGCAGTCAGTGAAGAGCGCCCCCCCCCCGAAGGAGAGGCAGATGGGGAACAGGATCGCCGCTGGCGGAGTGTTGCGATCCTGGTCCTTTTTTATGACTTTTCCCCGAGGACTTGTCTTGGGCCTTGGAGCTGGAAGATCCGGTGGGCGACAGGGCAGCCGGGTCCCTGGAGGACCCCTGCCTGGAGCTGGCTACCTGTTCAGTGAAGTTTTTTCAGAGCCTTCTTGCGTCACCTCAGGGTTGTTTGATTTTAAAACATCTGGCAGAGTGTGCTGGCCCGGTGGTGCTGAGGGTTGAGGTGGTGGATGCCACACCTCGTACTACGCCACCGACCTGATTTCGGGTGCGGACTCTGATTTGTCTGGGTTGGGTGGGGGGAAGGAGGACTGAGTGTCCACAGGACTGCTGTCTTTTCCAGGTAGGGTGGGGCAGGAATCCTGCAAAGGTGCTGGCTCCTGGTGGCGGCTAGGGTGTAGCACAGTGGATGGGCAGACATCCATGTGGCATGTGGGAGTGCGTGCTGCAGCGTCATTGCACACCCGTGCCATTGGGGGCTCGGGGAAGGAAAAATGCCCAAATTCTCTGGCGCTTATGAAGGTCTGTCCGCGACCCTGCACCGGATGCTCCTAGATGCTTCCTCTGTCCTGACCCCTCGGTATTCTGCTTTGTGGGATTGGGGGGGCGTGATGTGGCCTAAGAAAGGGTGACTGAGGAGGTTGGAGCTTTGGTATGGTGCCAGGTGCAGGAGCTGCCGAGACGGACTGGAAGGGGAACCATAAGGAACACCCCAGCCGAGGAGAAAAGGCACAAGAAATTAACAAAACCAAAAAAAAAAACTTCTGGCAGAGCTCACAGTCGGAGATGTTGTGGTCAGACCCAAGACAGCAGACACTGTTCATCTGTAGAGGCAAACTTCTTTCTGCAGCGGTGGAAAAGAGAAGGATTAACTCTTGACATAAACAAAAAGGAAAAATCTCTAAAGAGATTTTGATAAAAGTTGGAGGGGAAAGAAGTCCATAGGTAGAAAAGGCACAAACACTGCAATGAAGCTTCCGCAGAGATGGTGCTTGCAAGTTGATGGCAGGAAAGAACTGAGGACGGAGCTGGGCCGTCCATGCTCATGTAGGGTTGCTGATGGCAGACATGGCCTCAATTGTACTGCTAAAAATCTTCATGTGGATTCCCCTTCACCGATGGCGAAGGTTCTTGTGGTGTAATCTGATGACTGAGGTACTCCCAAAGATCTGTTTCACAAGAACTAGGTATCTGGGAAATGTACCCAGTGGATCAACATTCAAACAAATCAAGACTCTGTTGGACTGCTAAATTCTTAATGTGGAATTAAAGGCAGCAAAGGATCATATAAAAAATTATGAAAATACATGCAGAAGAAAATGTTGATATACTGTTACTGTAAAAAAGTGTTGCTTGGATAGTGCTGCCCTGGATCAATCAAAGTCTTTATTTAACCAGGCGAGCACTGTTGAGCAAGCTCATTTTCGAGGTGGACCTGGGTTTTGTCAACAAGGAACAATGGACAATATACATGGGATGCAACACACGAAAATAATAAAAATAAAGTGAAATACAACAATACAGTATATACAAAGTATCAGCAGGTAGCATTGACAGTAGTATATGTTTGGAACAGAGAATAAAGCTAGTTTTGGGTAGAAAAGTTTTTCATAGAAGTAAAGAAATATACATGTCAGGTGCACCAAACATAAATAAAACCTGATATAAAAAAGATATATAGTGATACGGTATGGAGAATTTAGAGCTGGAACCAGGGTCAAAGGAATGTGGAAGGAACAGATGGGGGCAGAAAAAGGGGAGAGGGAAGAGTCTGTTATTGATGTGATCAGTGTCTTAACAGTATTGGAGTGTACTTGGACTTATGGGAGTCACTATTCTGGGTAGACTGGCACAGGACTCCTTATTATGATGTAGATAGAGATTTAAAAGCTGCTAGGCTGATGGGGCGAGTTAATTTCAAAGCTTTTTGCAGCTTGTTCCACCGTTGAGTGAGCACAAAGCAGATGGCTGCTCTGCCAATGCGAGATTTTGCTTTGTAAACATAAAGCTAGATGTATGAGGTGCTTTTCAGGGCATACTTCCCCGGAGTGCAAAAAGGTAAACAGACGGAGATATACTGGGGCATTTTATTTGAGATAGCTTTGTATGTCCAAACCGCAGTGGATCCGCCAGTTGGTGGCAGTGTTGGAGTGGGATCTGTCCCGAGATCCAGCTGAATATGGAGGTCAGATCCCGGGTTACCTAGCACCGGATCCCTGGATCCAGCCGTCTGATAACGCAGGATCCGACCAGGGATCCACAGGCAGATAGTGGAAGTATCTGGCGGATCCACTGTCCTGCTGCAAAGGGCAGGTATCTGGTGGATCTGGATTTGTCCAGGTCCATCTGAGCAACACTAAAAAAAAAAAAACAAACACATTTTTCAGAAACTACTTTAAGAGGAATCCGTGCGGTTCTGTATGTAATTATAGTAAAATTTACTGTGAGGATCCAGTATGTATACTGCTGGGTTGCATTTAGAAAATATATTTAGTGAGATGGAAAAACTTTTTTTAAATTGATGTGAAGGAATCCATTTTGTGGCAAAGAAGGGTGCTGTGGTGATGTCACTGTCTCACTAGCTCTAACAGTGTGCAGTGAAGCAGGTTAAAATAAATTGCTCTTGCAGACAGGGATCCTGTTAAATCCTGAAGAAAAGCACTGGATTCTTTTGTTACACTGTCAAACATGAAATCCAGGGTGTTTTTCAGAATATAATAGTATCCCTAACAGCACAGCCAAATTGTTCTCACTGCTGCACTACACACTGTTAACACTGGTGAGGCATTGACATCACCTTTTCTGTCTACAAAAATGGATGCCTCCACGTCCCTATTTAAAAAGCAGTTTTCAGTGTTTTATTAAAGTCCTTTTTCTAAATGCATTCTTTAGTTAATTCCTGCACAGCTATAGGAACTGTTGAAATAATCATATAGGGAATTGTACTGATTCCCTTTAAATACTTAAAAAATTTGATCCAGGCAAGAGGGCCAATTTTCTACATACACATCTAAGGCTAGAAGTACTGCAGTACTGAAACTCAACAAATTTTTTAATTACGGATTGTTTTTGCAATGCTGGTGGTAGGTACTTCATCGTAACTGTAAAATAGAATTCTCAGGCATTCCCTTTCTCTAGTTTAAATGCCCCCCAAAAAACAAAGATGATCTTAACCATTCTTAAATTTTTATAGACCTATTTCGATTTCCAGCCTGTTACATTGTTGCAGGAAATTTTAATATTGTGATGCCACCTTGACAGAAGCCCAGGCACTACAGAAAGAAAATGGAAAATAGTCTCAGTAATTCTGACCACTATGGAAGATCTTAATTTAACGTACCCATTCAGACCATGTACCCAAGACTGGAAAACCTACTCTTTATTCAAATCCCACTTGGTTATTGACTTCTGTTCAATCTCAAAATATATTATGTAATACTGTTTATTAAATATGGTTCTATAAATTATCTCTATCATGCCCCATTTAATATCTTACAAACTGACAGCTCAAACGCTAAGAACAAAACCTGGAAATTCAACTAGACTGCTAGGAGACGAGGTCTTTATGAACCTAATAAAAAGAGATTAAATAATTCCTGGTTAATTATTCCTCTGAAGAGTTCTCATTAACTCTGTGGTACACTAAAGGCCTATAAAGAGGTATATGTACCTCATATGCCTTATAAAACAAAACTGAAATCCCAAGCTCGGAATCAACTTGAATAGTACTTGGCCATGGCTTCTACCTCTTGCTGTCGAAGAGGACCTTACAAAAGTTCTAATTTTAAGAGACCAGTTTAATGAAGCAATGAAAACAGCGGGGGGTGGGGCGGCGTGTCATTAGGGCTCATTCTAAAATACCTTTAATGGATCAGTTACTAGCCTTTCAGTTAATATGAAGGTCAACAGTATAGTCAACGCAGTGCAGGATGAATGAAACTTTTCTGTTCATGTGATCCAGGGATTGTAAATAAAACCTTCACCGATTTCTGTGAGCAACTTTACTCTCCAGAAGAGAAACCAAACAATGAAAAAGTTAATTCTAGGGACATGGATATGTTCATCCACACTGTCTGGCAGGTTCCTTGCTGCTTTAAATCTTGCGGGAAGGTCTTCAAGCTGGCTTCTCCCACCCACCCAGGTGGTAAAACTCTCGGCTCTGCCCCATGACGCCAGATCTTCCTTACCGCTTTGAAGCTCAGGTTCCCTCCTTAGTGCTCTGCGTTTAGACTGGATCCAAACTCGTTGGTTCACCCCAAAATAATTTTAAAGTTTTCTAGACTTAGGTCTGCTTCTTCCTTCGCGGCTGCGATGGACAAATCGACTCCGGGGTTTCGGCGGTGCCCATGCGGGCAGATGATGTCCAGGAACGATCAGCACTCCACGTGAGTCTACTGCCTCGGGTTTGACCACGATCCGCAGGCCTGAGAGTTGTGCAAGTCTTTTTTGGCAAACGTCCTAAGACCATGCTGCCCGGCTCCAACTTGGGCGCCCTGAGAAATGTTATCCGCCGGTGAAGTCCCAAGGAGGCCCGTTGGGCGGTTTCCGCAGCGGCTGGCTCGGCTGAGCAACTCTAGCAGATTATCGCCCTCGAGGAGGAGGCGGCCCATGCTGCATCTTCATCATCCTTGGTCGCGGCATTTATCCAGCTCTCCTTGGGATCCTCCTATACAGCTTCTTTCAAGGAGCTTTGCCAATCCCTCTCTACGAAAGGTGAGGGGCCATCGGGACACTCCGCTCGGTCCAATAAGTGGGACTCGAAGGGCAAGTCCCACCGTCTACGTTCGTGGGAGCAGGAGAGGTCCCCTTCCCCAGACAGTCGACACTCTACTTCAGTCGAGATTGTGGCTAAGGCTGCTGGCTTCAGTGTCCCCGTCAGGTCAGCTGGCCGAGACACCCGTCGATGCGGTCGAGATTTTTCTCGACCCGTCGGACGGGCTGTCGCCTGGTGAAGCAGACAACCCTTCACCGGTTCCCCCAGTGGAAACCTAGGACTTGCCTGTGCCGGAGTCCCCGGTCAAGGCTCCCGAGCTGAGGGAGGAACGGGTTTCCCCCCTCTCTCTCCCAGACCCACCCTCGGAAACACCGGTCTCTGTCTCGAACCTCGTCTCGGTCCAGCCGATCCCGCGGGCACCGCCGATCTCTGTCTCTGCACCGAGGAAAGAGGCTGTGCTGCTCGTCCTCGTCTTCCTCCTCCTCAGAGGAGAGGCTTCGATGCAAGTTGCGTCGACACCGCTCGTCCTTCTTCCTCCTCCTTGGAGGAGGCTCCGATAACAAGTTGCGTCGCTACAAGGACTTAATGTGGCAGCAGCTCCTTCTGACCTGGAACAAGCCGTGCTTCCCTGGCCATTAAGTGGCTGTCTTCCGAGCGAAGCAACCCCTGCGGTGGTCGAGGTGCCCAAACCTGGGCGGTTGTTCGGCGAAACCAGCTGCCCCACTGATTGTGGTGGAACCTCCAATCCACAACTGAAATCGGGGCTCCGACCAAGGATTCTTGGTCGGGTCAGGGACTGCCCCACCGGTTGTCGGTCACCCTCACTCCCGACCGTCCTTGTCAGGTGGAGGGTGGCTCAGGCCCTAGGCAGCTCTTTGCAGACTCCTCCTCCCTGTTCTCCAGGCCCCTTGACCTGGAGTCCTCCGGGGGGCAGTCGGACGAGAGCCCATCATCGTTCATGGGTCTGCTTCGGCTCATCTTGGAGTCCACCAGGATGCAGCTCGAGCCCGTATCCAAGCAGGCCAGGTATCCCCTCACGGAGATACTGGACCGAGGGGATTCTCCCATGGAGGCCTTTCCGGTGGCTGAAGCGATTGTTGGCCCAGCCTTGGAGTTATGGAAGCGGCCAGCTTCTTGTCCTGCTCCTTCGGCCAGGATGTCCAGGAAGTATGCGGTCCCTACTGGGTCTCTGTCTGGTTTCTCGAACACTCCTCTGCGGAGGGGTTGGTTACTGACAGCGTTTTCCGGCGTTCCGGGAACGCTAGGGATGTGGACAAGCCCCCCGACAGAGTGCAAAAAGCTGGACTATGCCGGGCGCAAAGTATATGCTGCGTCCTCCCACTGCCTCAGTCAGGCCAGTTCGGCTGTACTGATGGCGCACTTCTCCCACGCCCTTATGGGCTCCCTGGATGAGGTGATCCCTCATCTCCTGGCTGATCTGCAGACTACAGTCAAGCAGGTGCGGGATCAGGGAAGGGCAGTGGCGAAACAGCAGCTCCAAATGGCTCTCGATATTGGAGACTCCTGTGCCCGGTCAGTGGCGGCCTCATTGGCCATGCCCTGCAGAGCTTGGCTGCAGATCTCCACCTTTACGGCGGATACCCAGCACAAGTTGGCAGGCGTCCCCTTCCTGGGTACAGACTTGTTTGGTCCCAGGGTGGAAGGCCACCTCCAGAGAATTGAAAAGTCCAGTGCCACCTTGGACTTGGTCATGTCTGCCCAGAAGGACAAAGGCCGCCGACAGCAGCATAAGTCCTTTCGCCCTTCTGCCCCTGTGGCACGTCTGGCCTAGCAACACCAGCATCAGGGCCAGCAGGCTCGCACTTGGCACCCCAAAGCCAAGCCTGCAGCTTCCTCCAACAGGAAGCCGGGAGGAAAAGGCCCAGGAGTTCCCTCAGCCGGTCCTTCCTCCAAGCCTGCCCAGTGACTGGTTGAGGGGTGTCTCCTCCAAGCGTGTCTCTTCCCCATGGGTTCCCGCCGTGGGGGGACGGCTCTGCCACTTTCTTTCCACCTGGTCCGCTATCACCACGGACCGTTGGATATTGGAGGTGGTAGGAAAGGGTCTGCCTCTGGAGTTTGAGCAGGCCCCTGCCCTTCTGAGCCATCGCCCCACCAGGGGATTACAGGTCTGGCCCTCTCTCGGCCCGTCGAGCCAACGTTGCCCTGCTCCTCCAAAAGGAGGTGATCATTGAGGTGGCGGATCCTCCACCAGATCCAGGGTATGTATCCAGGTACTTCCTGGTCCCGAAACGGACGGGGGGCTGGCGCCCCATTCTAGACCTGCACGACCTGAACACATTTCAAAGGTCTCGAACCTTCAGGATGGTCACTCTGGCTCAGATCATTTCATCCTTGGAACGAGGCGTGTGGTTTTGTTCTCTGGACCTCCAGGACGCATTCTTTCACGTCCCAATCTGTCCATCCCACCAGCGATTCCTCCGCTTCAGAGCAGAGGGTCCCTCTACAAGTTCAGGGCCATGCCCTTGACCTTTCTCTAGCTCCAGGGTCTTCACCAAATGCATGGCAGTGGTGACAGCTTTCCTCTTGACGCCCGAATGGTCGGGTATCTACCTGGACGACTGGCTGATTCGGAGGCTTCCAGACCGGAGGTGGGCGGTCAAGGGATCTGGCCACCAGACACTCTCAAGTTGGCCTCCTCATCAGAGGCCAAGTCGGGAACTTCGTACCAAAGCAGGTGATCCAGTTCATTGGGACGGAGCTCTACTCTTTGCGAGCCAGAGCACGGCTCCCGGCGGACAGGGCTGAGGTTCTTTCCTCCTTTGCCCAATCATTTCAGATTGGGCAATTGCGCCCTGCCCGGGTCTTCCTGCGCCTCTTGGGCCTCATGGCGGTCTGCACCAGCGTGGTCCGTTGGGCCTGTTGGCACATGCGTCCCCTACAGTGGGGCCTGGCCAGCCAGTGGTCACAGCGCTCCGGTCCTTTGGATTAGCCAGTGACAGTGACCCAAGAGATGTGAAACGCTCTCCAGTGGTGGATCGTTCCAGCTCATCTGCAGGAGGACATCCCTTTTGTCTGCCCTGAGCCGATGGTCTCTCTGTCGACCAACTCCCCTCTGATGGGTTGGGGTGCACAGAGTGCCACGGCCTCTGGTCCCCTTAGAGTCCGATGCCACATCAACCTGCTGGAGCTTGAGGCGGTTCATCTAACCCTCCCGCCTTTGCTCCGTTTGTATGGGGTCAAATGTTCCAGGTCCAGATGGACAGTATCACGACCATGTACTATCTAAACCGGCGAGGCGGGACGCGCTCATGCATCTGTGCCAGGAAGCTCTCTGCATTTGGTCCCTCATGCGCAGCCTGGAGGCGGATCTCCTTGCCATTCATGTGGCAGGAGCCTCCAACATTCTGGCCGATGCCCTAAGCGGATAGGAGCTGTGTCCCACAGTGGTCTCTCTTGCCGGAGGTAGTACAGGATCTGTTCTCCCACTGGGGCACGCCTCAGGTGGACCTGTTTGCCTCCAGGGAGAATGCGAAGCTGAGGCTGTTCCATGCCGCCCCCTCAGCAGGGCTCGCTGCAGGGGGATGCCTTCTTGAGGCCGTGGACTCCGGGCCTCTTCTACGCCTTTCCCCCATTTCTCTTGATCCACAAGGTGCTTCTCAAGGCGAGGAGGGACAAGGTGCAGGTGATTCTGGTAGCCCCAGACTGACCCCGCCAATTCTGGTATCCAGATCTCCTCAGCCTCAGCTCCTGGCTTCTGAGGCGGCTTGCAGCCCACCCAGACCTGATCTCAGTCAATCAGGGGAAGGTATTCCATCCAGACCTTCAGTCCCTGCACCGGACGGCCTGGTTCCTGAGCGGCTAGAGTTCCAGGCCTTGGGTCTTTCCGACGAGGTCCTCAACGTTGTTGATGCTTCCGTAAGAGTCGACCAGGAAATGCTATGCCTTCAAATGGAAGAGATTCACCATTTGGTGTCAGAGTAAGGGGTTGGACCCTTCCTCCTGTTTCTTGGCAAGCATTTTGGACTTCCTGTGGTTCCTTTCTCAGGGCATGGGCCGGGAAGCAGTCGGTGGCACAGGAGAAGGTGGTCGGGCGCTTTTTCCAAGGCCTTGATCACATATCCCCTTCGGTGCAAGAACCTCCACCTCAGTGGGATCTACTGCTGGTATTGGCTAAGCTCTTGGGCAAGCCATTCGAACCGATGCACAGGTGACATCCCTCACCTGTCGTGGAAGACCGCCTTCTTGGTGGCTATCATGTCAGCCAGAAGGATGGGAGAGCTCCAGGCGCTTTCCGTCGAGTCTCCTTATCTGGTCTTCTACAGGGACATGGTAGTCCTATGCCCCCACCCGAAATTCCTTCCGAAGGTGGTGTCGGAGTTTCACCTTAACCAGGTGTTGACTCTGCCAGTGTTCTACCCCAGTCACACCTCTGAGGCCGAATATAGGCTCCATACTCTGGACCCTAGAAGAGCGCTCGCTTATTATAAGGAGTGGACGGCTGAAGTTCGGGGAGAGGTTTGGCAGCTGTTTGTCACTTGTGCTGAAGCTGCACCTGGCAGACCTGCAGCCAAGCGAACGTTAGGCAGGTGGGTCACCTCCTGCATAGATCTCTCCTATAGGTTGGCGGGCATGGAGCCTCCCAGAGGGATTATAGCTCATTCTTCCCGCCATACCGCTGCATCGGTGGCTGCTTCCAGGGACGTCCTTATCCAGGAAATCTGCAGGGCTGCTGCCTGGAAGTCAGTATGTACCTTCATTACCCATTACCACATCGACCTTGAGTCATGCCGGGATGCTGGTTTTGGGACCTCTTCTCCAGTCATTATTCCCTAAGTAGGGGGTGTGCACCTTGCCTCCCTCCTCCCGGAGAACTGCTAGGAGTCTGCCAGACAGTGTGGATGAACAACATATCCATGTCCCTAGAAATACAGGTTACTCACCTGTAACAGGAGTTCTAGGAATGGTATATGTTCGTCCACCCGACCTCCCCGGCTTCGACGCCCAACCTGGTTTCCAGCGGGCTAGATCTGGCGTCATGGGGCGGAGCTGAGAGTTTTACCACCCGGGTGGGTGGGAGGAGCCAGCTTGAAGACCTTGCGGCAAGGAACCTGCCAGACAGTGTGGATGAACAACATATACCATTCCTAGAACTCCTGTTACAGGTGAGTAACCTGTATTTCCTTTCTTTGTACCCTAACCTTAACTCTGAGGAAACGTCTACTATGGACCTTGTTTTCATGAGATGTTTCTGGTTCCATCTAGACCTTTCTAATGGAAAGTCAACAGGCCAAGACTGCTTTGGAGGAGCAATTTTAACACTTTAAGGAAGAATTGACCCATTCTTGGTCACATTATTTAATAGTTTTCTGGAGAGGATGGTCTTCTATCTTCGATGAAGCCATTATTTCCCTAATCTTAAAAATAAATCTCCAGAACTGTACACTTTTATGTAGCCCATTTTTTTGTTAAATACGGACTACAAGATGATCTTAAAAATCCTTGCTAAGAGACTTACGAAGGTCCTACACAAGTGTACATTCTGATCAAACTGGCTTCATTGAGGGTAGGAAGCATTTATTTAAAGTTGACAATCAGAGAAGGCACGCAGTCAAAGCTCGTTTCCAGGTATGACCCGGCAAAGTAAGGACGTCGTATGCATTTATACAAGAGGATAAAAGGCAAGAAATAAACGCTTACATTATACCATGTACCTGATGCAATGTATAATCAGTCAGCAATAAATACCTACATGCGTTGATGAGTACATGGCACATTGAGTCTTTGTACATAATGAGCCTGTACAGCATAAAATATGTACAATGAGTGGACATGCTTGTACTCATAGAGCATAGCACATGGTAAGCAGAGCAGCAGTGAGTATATGGGAGAGGTCTGGGGAATTCAGGGGAAGGGGAGCATAAACAGGAGGGGAGAGGGAGAGCCATCTGAAGTACTTATTGAGGGATGCAGGGGTTGGTAGACTATGTACTTGGAGAGGTTAGATGTTCCCGGAACGATAAGCAAAGGCTAGTTTCCCAGAGTGTGTGTGAGGCTGGGATAGGGCAAAGGAGCGGTGATCATGAGTGCGCAGCAAGTAACCAGAGTTGGGGACGGGATATCAGCAAAGAGAGGTAGGAGGGGTAAGGGTGTTGAACCAGAACTTTGATGGAGGCACAGTGCACAAGGTGTTGCTAACAAGCCGGGGATACGGCTTGTAGAGAAGCACAGTGATGTGTGCGTAGGGGAGGTTAGTGGGTAGAAGGCATGAAATGGAGAATCTAGCAAGGGATGATTAGGAGCCAAACTATACCACAACAGCATAGTTAAAGGATGAGGTTAGAGATGACATCCTTCCTAATAGGGATCGGAGACTGTCCTTGTGCAGCATGCCTAATTTAGGGTGGAGCTTGTTGTGTGTTGCATCAGGGTGGAGGGAGAAGTCCAGTTTGGGGTCCAGTCGTATACCCAGATATTTACATGAATCAATGGCCATGGTTTTAGATATGAGGAGAGGGATCAGGGGAGCACTAGCTTGGTGATTAGCAGCTCATTCGATTTTGGGGTGACCTTCTGGAGGACAATGGAGGCACGTAAGGCATGGAAATAGATGGCAATGCTACCTCCATGTTTTCCCTGTCCTGGCAGAATAGAGTAGCCAGGATAGTTACCAGCAGGTCTTGGACTTTGTGGAGAGCCATGTCTTGGAGACATAGAGGATATCAGGAAGCATTGGGTTATCTAGGCCTTAATGTGGTCCAGCTTGGTTAAGAGACTCTTGGCATTTATGTGGTAGATGCTCAAGTTGCTAGTCGGGGAGGATTAGAGGCCAAGGTATCGGGTCTTGGGTTTGTTTTGACGTCTCCTGAGAGCGGGAGTAACAAAAGACAAGGGGCAAGGTATTTGGGAGGGTTTTCCCTAAGTAGGCTAGAGGGGTGAGACCTTAGTTTAAGGGCCATGAGGGGTAGTCTTTGCAGGGATAGAGGGGGCATGGGGGGTGAGAAGGGAAGAGTGGAGGAACTGTGGAGGGTGGTGTAACTGGCCTTGGGGTGCAATGTTGAGGAGGAAGGAGATTGGGAATAGAGGATTGGGGAGAGTACAGCCAAGAGAATGGGGGTTGTCTATGGAAGGAGTCAGCATTTTAGCCAGCAGTTGAATTAGTGTAGTTAATATGAGAGAGGGATGAGAAATACTGATGGGGGTAAGCTAAGGGCTGTGAGACGTTTAACTCTTAAGTAGTCTGGCAGGAGAATAAGCACTGTGCGCATCTGCAGGCCCAAATAGATCGGTGGCGGACTGCGAGGGCAGGGGCATGGTGGAGGAAATGATGGAGATAAGAGGGTTGGACTGTCAAGGTGAAACTGTACTTCTGGGATGGCCTAGAGGTTAAGGTCACCGCTTATGGTGTAGTCAGAGGTTCGATACCAGGGATGGGAAGCAACGACGGGCTAACACAGTTCCACAACTGCTGGATGCTGCTTGTTGTTCTGTGCCTGTGTTGGCTGGCCGCCTGGTCACTCTGCAGGCTGGGAGGGAGGTTGTGAGTGAAGCAGCCTGTGCTGGCAGGCTATCTGGTCGCTTCGCGGGCTGGGAAGAAGGTGAAACTGGGAGGATAACATCAGGATAACATTAAACCTGACGGAAAAAGCTAGCTCAAAATTGCAGTATTTATGGCCCTAGACTCTGAGAAAGCATTCGAGAGGGTTAATTGGGACTTATGTTTTGCTGTATTAAGAAAATTTGGTTTTGGAGCAAACTTCAGCAGCTTACAACCCCAGCAGAATAACCTTGATTATCGACCCACATTATCTAAACTTCCAGATTAACCGAATGCACACCATGTCCCCTGATCTAAATAATAATGATGGGAGTACTGAGTGAGCTAAAGTTAGAAGCGCTAGTTTGTTTTTCGCTGGTTAGTGAATCCCCTTTCTGTGTAGGTTGTGGTGCTAAGCGGTGCTGTAGCCATCATTTTCAAGCTATAGCAATCTTTTTCATAATTGTAACTCTGTGAAGCACATAGAAACATAGAATTTGACGGCAGATAAGGTCCGCTTGGCCCACCCAGTCTGCCCATTTCCCTACCTACTGGATAAGCTGCAGATCCTAGTGGAGGACTACTTAGGGGAAAAAACCCTCCCCAAATACCTTGCCCCTTGTCTTTTGTTACTCCGCTCTCAGGAGACGTCAAAACCATCTTGTGGTACTAGTACCTGCAGTCTGGTGGAGCTGCTGAGCAGTGTGTCAAGTCTACTGTGTTTGAAGAGCTGGTCTGCAGACTTGGAGCAGAGGTATTGAACCAATGGAGCGGGTTCTGATTCACACAGCTGAGGGTTGCAACCACCAGGAGTGGCCTGCTTAGGTTTGAGAAACCTGCGGTGTGCAACGGGAGTAAGAGTTGTAAAATCTCACACAAGTACATCATGTTTGGGGCATAATGAGGGCTGGTAGTCTGCTTGAAGGACTGGTCTGTCGCTGCCTGATTAGTTTCATTGTGACATTTCATCATTCTTAAATCCTGGAACTTTTACCTCAGTGCTGATGGTGGTTGGACTAAGGATTCTGCTGGAGGTTTTGGGTGGTGAGTGAATCTGCAGGTTTTTTTTTTGCTTCATTTTGTACTGAACTCCAGGCAGCGATGAAAGGGCTGCCCAGAGTACTTCATATGTTTAATTGCTGGTTTATTTCTCTGAGAGCAGAGGTTTGGGACGCTTCTGTGGACGTATTTATTTAGACAATAGCGCAAACCACGACGTGCACTTTCCAGTCATTTTAATGGGACTCTTGGTTTTACGAACCCCTCAATTATCCACACTAAACTAATGTCGGCCTCTGAGTTTGGGTAATCAGTGTTGTACTGTCTAATACCTAAGGCAGGACTTTGGACAAATGACTAGCTATCTTCTCTTGTTAAACTTCAAAGAGGAACAAGGCAGGATGCCCCCCTCTCTCCACTCCTTTTTATCTTCATGGAATCATTGGCACAAGCAGCCACAGTGTAACTAGATAGATGAATTAATGGTCAGTGGGGTATGACATGTGATATCCATGAATGCTGACTATGTACTGATCTTATTTGAACAATGCAACGACCTCCCTACTCTCACTATCATAGTCACTAAGTTTCTCAGCAGTATCTGGGTATGGAATCAGTTGGACCCGGTGGAGGCCTTTAAAAAAGACTTAAACACTTCTGTTTCAACAGGTGTTTGGAGTGAATATGTAATTTTTGCACCCTTATGGTATATTTTCTTAGTTTATTGATCTTTTTGATTGTTTGGGTATTTTAATGGGTTGTACTTGTTCTGGTCTGTTGTATTGGGCCTTCAGCCTCTGGGGAAGGGCACCATAAATATACTGCTTTTGATGTTCCCAATACATTAGGAATCTATTCAGAATAACTCTGTTCTCTGTAATTCCAGTAAACACTAAATTTAGTTATTTGGAGGCCAGTCTTTCTCTGGCTAGATAATCATCTAGACTAAACTGATCCATTCGTAGAGAAAACGTATAAAGATTTAGATAGATGGGTACTTCTTCCTCTGACTCTAATGGGTCAAATTAATGTTATAAAAATGAATATCCTCCATGTATATAGCTATTGGTATCTGTGAAAAGGATCTAGTAATGTACAGCTGGTTTAGCAAGTCTGCTGTAGTCTGTGTGCTTGCACAACCAGCTTGTGGCACAGTTCTTTAAGTGAAAAAAGGTTCAAAGTACCAGTTCTGTATTTTAGTGTTGATCTTCTGTCTGGTAAGCGTGGCTTTGACCTGTCACCATGCTGATTTGCTTTGCATTTCATACTCGCAGGTACAAGAAGCCTGAGGAGCGTAGCCCATTGATAGCAGCAATGCAGATCTTCCTGCCAATGTTGAAAGATCGGTTCATCCAGCTGCTTCCTGACCCTACAGACCAGTCTGTGCTGATACAGAAACAAATTTTTAAAATCTTCTATGCACTTGTTCAGTACACAAGTACACTCATCTATCCTTGTGTATATAAGCTGAATAGGCTAAAGTTTCATTATGTACTTTTTCTGAATGTGCTTTTATAACAGATGCCATTTGAATTCCTGACTAGTCGGGAAAATTCACTTTCCCCAAGCATGGGAGGAACTTTGCCTGCATTCATAGACCAACCCTGGTCATAGAGAAGTTTGAAAGCGAAGGCATCCTTCAGGTCTTTTGCCCATCTTAAGAGCCTCAGTGCTGTCCTGCTGGATTCGTGGACCTTTTATGTTTATTTAAACAGCAGTTTGGAAAACCTTTGAGCCATAGGCTCATTTACAAAGGTACCTTGTCAATATGTGCCAATGGTTGAACACTAGTTGGCATCCACATTTTTGTTTTGTTATGATCTGACTGGGAGCTCAAATCCAGTGAGTCAGGGAGTGTGAGACTGCAGTTGAAGGTCCTGGTCACTGAAGGGGTGGTGATTTTTATCTGCCCAGTGGAGCCCCATTTTGTGTTTTCTGTCCTTCCCTTATTGAATGAGAAATGAGTGACTGGCACCCTGGAGGATGAGCCAGGCTCTCAGCACCTCCCTATTAAGTGTTGTGCTGCAGCAGATCAAGTCTTTCCAGAGATGCCAGGGGGTCATCCAACAGTATAGCTCTGACATAAGGATAGCCCTCACTCCCTGCTAGTGATTGTTGGGATGCTGCCGCCACATGCTGTTAGCCTGCTATGCTGTTCTAGGCTCAGACACAAACCTGGATTTTCTGCATGGCAAGCGACTCCTTCAGCATATGCAGGATACTTCTGTGATCCTTGCTTTCAGACTTTATTTCCATAGAACTGCTTACTGTATCGTGCCTCTGGAAGCAGCACTCTAGTGGGCTTCAATCTTCTTGTATGCCAAGTTCCCTAGAGACCCACAACATATCAGAATGTGCATGGAGAATATTCTTAAAAATGGCTATGAACCGTATGGCCATTGAATGTTTCTTTGTGTAAACCTTGTGTTTTAGCTGGGGCACGATGAAATACTCTGAGAAGTCTGGCTAGCTGTCAGATGCCTGCTTTGCAGGACTACTTTCTTTCTCAGCAGGTGAATTTTGCTTCAATTTTCTGCAACTTTCTCTTCATCTCTGGTGCTCTGCTGGACGTCTGTACAGGCTGCAGCTACATAATGGATTTTTCTGCAGCATGTCAGCATTTTCCTGAGAGGGCTCATGTCTGCAGGAGGGGGGACCTTGGGCTGAAGTGCCTTGGAGGGCTGCTGTAGCACACGTACACTTCTTCGGTGTCCTGAAGGGACTATCGCTTATCCCACAAAGATCAGGTAGGATTTTTTAATGGTTGGTGGGGACTGTGTATATGGGATTGGGATGGAGCCTACACACAACTAATGGCGGGAAGGAAATAGTTTCTCCTTTCTGAGCCACTTGAGGTCTTTACACATTAGAAGGTTTCACCACTGTTGTCCGTGCATGCCACAGGTTCCATGTAGGTCAGCCTATCCTGCAGTTGACGGGTAGTGGTCATCTTTGAAGTCTAGTCATGTGCATTTAACGCTTGGCCTTATAGATGCAGTCTGCACATGCACATTGGAGCACAGTGGCTATAAAGGTCTTTTTGAGTGAAATTGCTCCTACACACTTCAGATGCACCACTTTGGTGATTTAGTGCACAATACCCCTGCATATGGGGGGGACCTGGAAAAGTCAGGGTGCCTGGATGATGGACAGCATGGATTCGTCCCGGGGAAATCATGTCAGACAAACCTTGTGGAGTTCTATGACTGGGTGACTAGTGCCTTGGACCTGGGTAGACCAGTGGACGTCCTCTTTCTAGACTTCAGCAAGGCATTTGACTCTGTTCCTCACGTGGGCCTGTTGGATAAGCTGGGAGAAATGGGGGTGGGGAACCAGATGATCAGATGGATAGGCAGTTGGCTCCAGGACCGGACCCAGAGGGTCGTAGTTGGTGGGATAGTCTCATCCCCAAGGAGGGTCATTAGTGGGGTCCCACAGGGATCAGTCCTTGGGGCCCTCCTGTTCAACGCCTATGTCTCTGACATAAGGACAGGAATCAGGAGTGAGATGAGTCACTTTGCAGATGACTCAAAACTGGGGGCGGTGGTGGATGTGGAGGGAGGGTGGCCCTACAGGGGGACCTGGAGGCTCTGGAAAGATGGTCTAGAAAGTGGAAGCTGAGGTTCAATGCGGGGAAATGCAAGGTACTCCACCTGGGGGCCAGAAGCCCAGGCCAAGTGTACACCTTGGGGGGGGGGGAGATGCTACAAGTCTCGATGGCTGAGAGGGACCTGGGGGTGGTGGTGGATGTCCAGATGAACAACTCGGAGACTTGTAGGAGGGCAGCAGCCAAGGCCAACAGCATGCTGGGATGCATCGCTAGGGGGATCATCTCCAGAAGGAGGGAAGTGATACTTCCTTTGTATAACTGCTTGGTGAGGCCGCACCTCGAGTACTGCTTGCAGTTTTGGAGGCCACACTTAGAGGGACATTAAACTCCTGGAGAGGGTCCACAGGAGGGCAACAAAATTGATTTAGGGCTTGGGGGACAGGACCTTTGAGGAGAGGCTCGAAGAGCCAAATATGTACACATTGGAAGAGAGAAGGGACTGGGGGGACATGATAGAGGTCTTCAGGTACATGAAGAGGGTACATAGGGGAAGAACAGTCAGGGTGCTTTGAAGGAAGGAGGAGGGGGTCACTGGAGGGCATGGGTGGAAGCTGGAGGGGGGAAGATTCAGGGGAGAAAGGAGGAGGTGCTGCTTCACTGAGAGGGTGGTGGAGCCATGGAATGCACTGCCTAGGGGGCTGGTGGAGGCAGAGGCGTGGAGGGGTTCAAGAGGGGTGGGCAGGTACAGGGAAGGGTTCTGGAAGCAAAACCCAATGCAGCAAGAATATCCGAACTGGGAAGGGAGAAGCCGAGGGGACAGCAAGGTCAGCACCCAGGTGGGGGCTGACCAAACAGCAGAGACACGAAAGACCGTTAGTCCTATTCTGCTGGCATTTTAGTATGTTAGTATATCATACCAGTGTTTACAAACACAGGCCATCCTTTATTTTTACAACTTATTCATGGCATTCTGCATTGTTGCACCAAAGGAAGCAAGATCTAAAGCCCCAAGTGTAAAGTGCCAGAAATCTCCAGGCCACTTTAGCCTGCTCCTTTTGTCTGTGCTGCGACAAGGTTTCTTCTGCTAAGCAGAGCGAAACCCATGGAGCAGGAGATAAAAGAATGACCCAAAGCCCAGTTCCAAATGACATCCTCCTCTCTCCGGTCTCATCAGCAAGTGTTCAGGTCATCTTCACCAAGAGAGAAGTACAGCAGCTTTCGCCCACAATGGCGCAGCTCACCAGTGCTGGGGGCATCCAGATGGTAGCTCATCTGGATGCACCACCTAAAAGTGAAAGGGACTCAACTTGATCACCCTTTGTGTTACCCTAGTCCTTTCTGGAGTTTGCCAGGTCGCGTCCCAGAGATGTTTTGTGCTCCTGGAGGCATCTCCTGTACCCTCTGAGGACATTCATGAGGGTTCTGACTTGGGTGATAAAACATGTTTACTCTGACAAGGAACAGGAACGATCACTAGGCAGAGCTTTTGAGGGAGAACAATGCTTGTTTTACCATGGAATTGGAGGGCAAACTGCATGAATCTAAGAAAACCGATCCTGTACCAGTGATGGGGGCAGTTGAAAGGGAAGTTGTGCAACACAGTAAAATACATTGGCTTCAGAATAGGCAACTACGGAGCACCCTGAGATATGTAAAGACATATATAAAATTGAGAATGCAGTGAATCATGGATACAAGCCCTAAGGTGGATGTACCAGTCTAACCTGTCAAAAACTACAATCTTATTGCAGAGGTATGGCAGATATTCTGGTCCCTCTGAATAGGACACTGGAAGCTACCATGAAGAAAGCTTATGAGGTGGCAGGAGCCTCTGTTTCAGCAGTGCTTGCTTGGCTTATGTTTGCAGGACCATGGCATTTGGCACTTGAATGTCTCTTTGAGCTTCCCATGGCTTGAACTTCAGGTTCTCATGGCCCCTCCTGTATTTTGTACGATATTTATGGCAGGCACAGCATATGGTCTACTGTAGATCCAACCCATTATGGTATTCTAGCATGCAGAGCTCATTGACACGGCCTGTGAGCAACTGACCAGTCCTTCAAGATCTTCCTCCCTCCTGAGTGTGACATTCATGGGGGACCTGCTGTTCTGCAGTTCGCCCAGAACTGGAGACCACTATATAGCAGGTGTCTTGTCTTTAAAGTGGCACTGTCATAGGATCATGAAGTAACTGGAGAGACGCTAATTTTTTCATGAAGCGTGACAGTAATGTCCTTGATGTGCTGCTTGAACATCTAGCAAGGCAGAGTGTAAAATCTGCACATCCAAGGATCCGTTTACTACTACAGAACTGCCAGGCCAACTGCAGAGAAAGTAGAGTGTAAAGACAACTAGTCCTATTGAGATTATGCCTTTACTCTGTCCCAGCACCAATAAGTGCAAGTCTGTTACTGTTTAGGGACCTGTGGGTGGCAGTCACCACAGATCGGTGAAACTTGGAAGTTTTATCCAGTGGTTATTCCATAGTTTTTTGCAGTCCCACAGATCAGGGCATTCTCCTGCAATCTGCAGTATCCTACCATTTAATTGAGGTCAGGGCAATTCACACCACTGTAGACCACCTCAAAAGCATCAGTGCTGTCAGACAGATCCCATCACAGCAAAGGGCACAGACCTTCACTCTGTCTTCAGCAGCATGAATCCAGTGCTGGCCCTGTTGAGTCCTTTTCCACTCTCTGAATTCTGTCTCATGTGATGGTTGTTTATCATGCTCGTGTTAGAAACATTCTTCCCCCCCCAAAAAATGGATCTTATTTTGGTCTGGGTCTCTCTCTGCTTCTGAAACTTGGATACTGCTATAGTTGACCCTGAATTAAACTTGTCTGGGTATGCCATGCTTCGTTGCGATAGAAACAGGCAGGGAGGTGGGGGTTGCTGTTTTTGTGCAAAATGCTCTAAACTGTGCCTCTTAGCAGGTCTGTAATTGCTGATTTTTTTTTTTTTTTTTTTTTGTCAAGTCTTTGGTAACCGGGTAAGGCCCACTAGGCACAAGTGCCTGTTTTCAGGGGCGACCTGGGAGCACTGGGCGGTTGTGATTTGCTCAGAGTCACACAATATGCAAGTGGAGGTTGTGAGAATCAAACTCGGGTCTGGTTTGCTGGCTGTACCAAGATCATTCACACCTCGTTCCTCTACCCTCTAGGCTATACTGCCAGCCCTCTAGGATATACAGTTATGAACATACAAACATGAAATTTGCAGCAGAAAAAGGCTACCTGGTCTGTAGTCTGCTCAGTTATGCAGCTAGCAGCCCTGTTATGTAGCTGCCCCACCCTCCTTTTATCCTCCCTCTTGCCCTATCCCAGCCCCTTTTGAAGCACACCACTGTTTCACAGGATACTATCTCCGCTGGTAATGTGTTCCACCCTGGCACCACCCTCTCTGTAAGTGTCTCCTCATTTCCCTCCTGAACCCCCCCAATCTCTTGTCATGACCTAGTGCCCCTCCCCACCCTTGCCTTGAATAGCCCCTCCATACCTGTCTTGTTTATCCCTCTCATGTACTTGAATGTCTGTCATATCCCTCCTCCTCCTCTTCTCCACTGAGTACATGTTTAACTCCTTAGCCTATTCTCATACGGTAAGCCCCCACCCCCAGCCCCTGGATCATCTTAATTGCTCTGCACCCTTCCAGTAATTTAATGTCCTTTCAGGTATGGGCGCCAGTACTTCACACAGTATTTGAGATGAGGTATAACCAGTTGTGCTCAGGATAACTGCAAATCACTAACTGTTATGGTGTATAACTTGTCTTCCCAAATTAAAACATGCTACTGTAGCCCACCTGCCAATTTGGGGCTTACCTTAAGTGTCTCCCAGTGATCCAGCAATGCCCTCTACCAGGCAGACGTTCGTTGGAAATGATAAATCCATTGGTATTTAGTGACCCTGTTGATCTGCATGAGTTCAAGTTCATTGTAGGAAAACTCCATTGAGCAAGCTCATTCACAAGGAGGTTCTTGATGTGCCTCCGCATCTGTCCCTTTAAGTGACACTGCCAGTGTGTTGTAAATGGCCTAGGCTAGGGTTCAGAGTGCTTCAGAGCTCGTGACAGGCCAGGTGCCGTCCTGATTTGCCCCACTCTGCTGTCGATCGCAAAGCAGAGTGAACACTAATTAGTACAATACTGTAAATATTTACATCTAATTTGTTGTAGTTAAATTAGAGTGCTCGTTTTAACCTGCCTTTTTTCAGCTTATGCATCCCAATGGGAGCCACCAGGTTTGGTCTGGGACTTCCAGGAATTGGACCAACTGGGACATGGAGACCTCGAGAGGTCCTTAGTTCAGGTGCCTTGTGGGAGAAACTGAACTAAGGTTTGGTGCCTAAAGGAATCAGTGGGAGCACAAGATTGACTGACAGCTCCCCTGACCAATAGGATTGCAGGAAATACTGACTGATTAGAGAACTGTTTGCAAATAGGAGTGCAGCTCAAGCTCTTGAACCGAGAGCAGCTTCTGTAAAGAGTTTGTCCCGAGACTCTATGGAATGGAAGCCCTGTTCAAGCTTGTAAGGTTCTGGCTCGAGAGAGGCCTAGTTTCCTTCGGCATGTGGCTATGATCCTGAGTTTGGGAGTCTGTGTTCAGAGACTGTTTTCTGCTGATTAAAAGGTTATGCAGCAGATCGGCTGTAATTGTGAACTGGCCTGAAGCTGAACTGATAAGTGGATACTGTTTCCATCTAATGTGCTAAATGCTCGGGTGGATAGAGCCCTACTAACCAGGGACACCCGTTTGCCAGCGGGAGCCAGTTGCCTTGTTCGGCCAAGTTGTCAGCCAGCTGAGGCATACACCAGCAAAAGAACTGAACTTTGTCAGAAGTTTATCCAACCTGGGCTTCGCCAAATCTGGCCCAAGCCATCTATTCCCGCACCAGTTGGTTATCTTAGTAAGAGACCAGCAGGGGATCCAGCCCCTGTGCAGCAAGGTATTGTATGTTGCGGCCATCTGGGGGGAAAGGCTGTGAAGAGGAGGTGGGTTGTCTGTCCAGCTTCCCCATACTTTTCAGTGCTATGCAACAGGTCTTATTCTGCCAGGCCATTTTCTGCTTACTGGTGTTGAGTAAACTCAGGGTAGCTCTCTCAACAGGTTCTCAAATCATTCTGTGGTACCATCTAATTTCATTCAGTGTGTTTACAGGGTGACAGTGGACTAGGCCAACCGCTAGAGATACAAGTTAGCCAAGGTCTTTGTTTATGCATGTTTAACTGCCTTTTCTTCCTCATCAAGGGCTCCAACAACGGCTGCAACCCGGGCAATGTTCAGGCTAGCCACTCTCATACTTTGGGTACCCAGCAACTGCGTAGACTGTTATAGTGGGACTGAATGCATGCATGCAAAGAAGCCTGGTTAAAATTCAGTACAACAGCCTTTCATTCAGATCTGCCCTTCCTTGTTCAAATCTCCCTTAATGAATTAAATTGATTGTTTTGCTGTTACACTGCCTCACGAATATATCAATACTTTGTTTAAGATGAGATGTATTTTGGAAGTTTAAAAGTGCGTGGCTGTTTTGAATACTGTTTTACAGGGGCTCCAGGGTGTTTGCTGAAGACCAGACCATGGTGGTAAGTGCAAGGAGTGTGCATATAATAAATGCTCATTGCAATTGTGTGATTAACTGCTGTGAAGGGCTGTGTTCCATTTCAAGGTATGTGGTCACTAGGTTGGTTTGTGGGTGGTTATAGCTTTCAGAGAGGGCTATACCAGGTTGGATAAATATCCCCTATACTTTACTCTGGGTGGAAGCACCAAAATATTGTGGTTACTGAGGGAGGAACCCTGGTAATTAATTTGAACCCAGGCCCCTCAACCTGTTAGTAGTACAGGCAGGGGTAGTAAACCTAGAGGTGAGCCGCTTTGAGTTGCACTATATTTGATCATATCTTACATTTTATTTAGACTCAGTAACTGGCTTAGATTTTAATGCCCCATGATACTCATTCAGATGCCTTCACATGAAAACTGCTTTTTCTAGGGACATGGATATGTTGTTCATCCACACTTATTGGCAGGTTCCTTGCTGCTTTAAATCTTGCCGGAAGGTCTTCAAGCTGGCTCCTCCCACCCACCCGGGTGGTAAAACTCTCGGCTCCGTCCCATGACGCCAGATCTTCCTTACCGCTTGGAAGCTCAGGTTCCCTCCTTAAGCTCTGCGATTAAGACTGGTTCCTAATTATTGAAGTTCGAAATCAAAGTTTTTGCTAAAAGACTTGGTCTTCTTCTTCTCCTCGCGGCTGCGATGGACAAATCGACTCCCAGTTTCCGGAGGTGCCCTTGCGGGCAGAAGATGTCTAGGGGCGGATCCGCCTCCGTCGTCTACTGCCTGGGCCTTGAGCACGACCCGCAGGCCTGCGACTTGTGCTCTTCTTTTGGCCTACGTCCTTGAAGACCGTGCTGCCCGATTACAACTGGGGCGCCCCGAGAAAAGAATTCCACCGGTGAAATCTAGAGAGGCCCAGTTGGCGGTGTCGGTGGCGGGCTCGGCTGGATCAGCAAACAGATGATCGCCCTCTAAGAGGCTGGCGGGCGCTTCTACCTCGGCTGCTGACATTTGTCCTGCTCTCTCTCGGTGCCTCGTACTCTGCTTCTTTTAAGGAGCTTTGTCTGACCCTCTCGGCGAAAGGTGAGGTCCAACTATCGGGACCTTTCCAGGTCCAAAAGAGCAAAGTAAGTCTCTGTCGACGCTCTTGGGAGGCGGGAAAGATCCCCTCCCTTGTCGACAGTCTACTTGGTCGACCCCTCAGCCTCGGCCACTGGCTTCACGGTGTCCCGTCCAGGCCAGTTGACGAGACTCCGGCAGCGGTCGAGATTTTTCTTGACCTGTTAGGCGGGTTGTCGGCTGGAAAGCTGAAATCCTCTCCCGGTTCCCCGGTGGGAGTTGAGGATCCCGTCTGCTCGTCTGTGCCTCCGGTTCCGGAGCCTTCGGTGGGATCGTCCGAGCCGAGGGGAGTGCCGATCTCCGACACTTCTGCTCGCCTTCCTCGGCCTAGTCGAGACTCTCGGTCTCGGACATCCTTGCGGTCCAACTGATCCCGCCGCCATAGGCGGTCTCTGTCTCGGCACCGCGGCAAGTGGCGCCGCCGCTCTTCCTCGGATGAGGGAGGCTTTAGGCGCAAGTTCGCTGAATGCGAGGAACTCATGTGGCAGCAGCTCCTTTTGACCGGGAATAGGCCAGCAGTTGTCTTACCCGGCCATTAAGTGGCTGTCACCGGGCGGCGAAACAACCCTCGTGGCGAGGGCCTGTTCTCAGGCGGTTGTTGGCCAGTTCAGCTGCCCACAGATTCTGGTGGAACCTCCGCCTCCACAGCCATTAGTTGGGGCTCCGACCAAAATTCTCGGTCGGCCTTGGGTTTGCCCACAGGCTGTCTGTCACCCTCACTCCCGATAAACCTCGGCGGGGGAGGGTGGCTCAGGCCGAGGCAGCTCTTTGAGGACTCTTCTGAGTCCGATGATGATCCCTCCCTCTTCTCCAAGTGCATGGACTTGGAGTCCTCAGGAAGGGCAGTCAGTGGACGATAGCCCGCCGTCGTCCTTAGGGTTGCCCGGCTCATCTCGGAGTCCACGGATGAAGCTTGAACCCGTTCCAAGCAGACCCGGTATCCCCTCACGGAGATTCTGGACGAGGAGATTCTCCTACAGGAGGCCTTTCCGGTGGCGAAGCCATAGTGGGTCGGCCTTGGAACTCTGGCAGCGTCCTGCTTCCTGCCCTGCGCCTTGCCAGGATGGCCAGGAAGTATCGGTCCCTACCGGTTCCCTGTCGGTTTTGGAACACCCTCGGCCGAGGGTTGGTTACCGACAGCGTTTTCGGCGTGCGGGGAATGCCAGGGATGTGGACAAACCTCCGACAAGAATCCAAGAAATTGGATTATGCTGGGTGAAAAGTCTATGCTAGTCTTCTCTCTACCTTCTGTCAGGCCAGTTCGGCGTCCTCATAGCACATTTTCTCACGCCCTGTTGGGCTCCCTGGATGAGTTGTCCCTCATCTTCCGCGAATCTGCAGACTACAGTCAGGCAGGTGCGGGACCAGGGCAGAGCAGTGGCCAAACAGCAGCTCCAGACTGCGTTGAACATCGGGGACTCGTGCCAGGTCTGTGGCGGCCACAGTGGCCATGCGTTGTCGGGCTTGGCTGAGGATATCCACCTTTACCTTGGATACCCAGCACAAGTTGGCGGATGTTCCCTTTTTGGGGACTGACCTCTTCGGCCCTGGGGTGGAAGGTCACCTGCAGAGGATCGAGAAGTCCAATGCTACCTTGTACTCTGTCTCTTCCGCTCAGGACGACAAAGGCTGCAAGCCACAGCCTAAGCCCTTTCGTCTTTCTGCGCCGAGGCTCGCCCGGCCCAGCAACGTCAGGGCCAGCAGGCTTGAGCTTGGCATCCCAAACCCAAGCCGTCTGCTTCCTCCAACAGGAAGCAGGGAGGTAAAGACCCAGGAGGTCCCTCTGGCGGTCCCTCCTCCAAGCCTGCCCAGTGACGGGCTGAGGGGTGTCGCCCCCATCCCCGTCACCTCACCCCTGGTTCCCCCGTGAGGAGCGGCTCCACTTCCTTTCCGCCTGGTCCGCTGTTACCACGGACAGGTGGGTACTGAGGTGGTGGGAAAGACCTACCTCTAGATTCGAGCAGGCCCCGCCCTTCAGAGCCGTCGCACCTCGGGGCCTTAAGGGTCCGCACAGCCTCACTGGCGGCTCATCGAGCCGACATCGCTCTCCTCCTCCAAAAGGAGGTGATCACGGAGGTAGAGGACCCCCTTTAGACCCGGGTTCGTGTCCAGGTATTTCCTGGTTCCGAAGCAGACGGGGGCTGGTGCCCATTCACGACCTGAACAAGTTCCTAAGGTCTCGGACCTTCAGAATGGTCACTCTGGCGCGATAATACCATCTCTGGAACACGGCTGTGATTCTGCTCTCTGGACCTACAGGACAGCGTTCTTTCACGTCCCTATCCGTCCGTCACGCAGGAGATTCCTCCGCTTCGTGAGGATCCCTCTTCGGTCCGAGCCACGCCTTGACTTATCTCTCCAGCTCCCAGGGTCTTCACCAAATGCATGGCAGTGGTGACAGCATTCCTCTTGGCGCCGAGGGTCCGGGTGTACCCTTACCTGGACAATTGGCTGATAGCAGCCCCTCCAGGCGGGAGGTGAGCGGTCCAGAGATCTGGCCCTCCAGGTTTGCTCTCAAGTCGGCCTTCTCATCAACGAGGCCAGTCGGAACTCGAGGCAAGCAGGTGATCCTGTTCATCGGGCAGAGCTCGACTCTCTTGAGCCAAACCGCGGCTCGCGGACAGGGCCGAGTTCTTACCTCCTTTGCCCAATCATTTCTGGTTGGGCAATCGCTCCCTGACCGGGACTTCCTGCGCCTCCTGGGTCTCATGGTGGCCTGTATCAGCGTGGTCCGTTGGGCACGCTGGCACATGCGCCCCCTTCAGTGGGGACTGGCCAGCCAGTGGTCACAACGCTGCGATCCTTTGGACCAGCTAGTGATAGTGACCCAGGAGATGTGGAACGCTCTCCAGTGGTGGACCGTTCCATCCCATCTGCAGGAGGGCATCCCGTTTGTCCGCCCCGAGCCTACAGTCTCTCTATCGACCGATGCCTCTCTGATGGGTTGGGGTGCCCATCTGGGGGAACACCGAGCGCACGGCCTCTGGTCCCCTCTGGAGTCCCGATGCCACATCAACCTGCTGGAGCTCCGAGCGTCCGCCTAGCTCTCACCGCCTTTGCTCCGTTTCTCGGGGTCAAGTGGTCCAGTCCAGACTGACAATACCACGACCATGTACTACCTGAACTGCCAGGGCGGGACGCGCTCCATGCTTCTATGCAAGGAAGCTCTCCTCATTTGGTCACTCGTGCGCAGCCTGGAGGCGGATCTCCTAGCCATTAATGTGGCAGGAGCCTCCCAACACCCTGGCCGATGCCCTGAGCCGGATAGGGGCTGCATCTCACGAGTGGTCTCTCCTGCCGGAGGTAGTACAAGATATGTTCTCCCACTGGGGCACACCTCAGGTGGACCTGTTTGCCTCCAGGGAGAATCGCGAAGCTGAGGCTGTTTCATGCCCGCCCCCCTCAGCAGGGCTCGCTGCAGGGGGATGCCTTCTCGAGGCTGTGGACCCTGGGCCTCTTCTACGCCTTTCCCCCATTTCTCTTGATTCACAAGGTGCTTCTCAAGGCAAGGAGGGACAAGGCGCAGGTGATTCTGATAGCCCCAGACTGGCCCCGCCAGTTCTGGTACCCAGATCTCCTCAGCCTCAGCTCCAGGCTCCCGAGGCAGCTTCCAGCTCGCCCGGACCTGCTCTGTCAATCAGGGGAAGGTGTTCCATCCGGACCTTCAATCCCTGCACCTGACAGCCTGGTTCCTGAGCGGCTAGAGTTCCAGGCCTTGGGTCTTTCCGACGAGGTCCTCAATGTTGTTGAGGCGTCCCGTAAGGAGTCGACCAGGAAATGCTATGCCTTCAAATGGAAGAGGTTTTCCATTTGGTGTCGGAGTAAGGGCTTGGACCCTTCCTCCTGTTCCTTGGCAAGCATTTTGGACTATTATGGTCCCTTTCTAGTCAAGGGCTTGGGTGAAGCGACCCTAAAGGTGCACCTGGCAGCCATCTCTGCCTACGGCGGCGGGCGGGGGAGCAGTTAGTTGGCACAGGAGGGTCTGGCACTTTTTCAAGGCCTTGATCAATTTCCCCTCAGGTCGAGAACCTCCACCTCCGTGATTTACTGCTGGTATTGGCAAAGCTCATGGGCAAGCCATTCAACCAGTGCACAGGTGTGAACTCTCTCTCACCTGTCGTGGAAGACCGCCTTCTTGGTGGCTATCACGTCAGGCAGAAGGATGGGAGAACTCCAGGGGCTCTGCATTGAGTCTCCTTACCTGGTCTTCCACAGGGACAAGGTTGTCCTGCGCCCCCAACCGAAATTCCTTCCGAAGGTGGTGTCGTAGTTTCACCTTAACCAGGTGTTGACTCTGCCGGTGTTCTACCCCAATCACACCTCGGAGGCTGAATACAGGCTCCATACTTTGGACCCTAGAAGGGTGCTCGCTTATAAGGAGCGCATGGCTGAAATTCGGGGAGAGGTTCGCCAGCTGTTTGTCACCTACGCTGAAGCCGCACCTGGCAGACCTGCTGCCAAGCGGATGATAGGCAGGTGGGTCACCTCCTGCATAGATCTCTGCTATAAGTTGGCGGGCATGGAGCCTCCCAGAGGGATAAGAGCTCATTCTACCCGTCATACTGCTGCATCGGTGGCTGCTTCCAGGGACGTCCCTATCCAGGAAATCTGCAGGGCTGCTACCTGGAAGTCAGCACACACCTTTATTACCCATTACCACATCGACCTTGAGTCACGCCGGGATGCTGGTTTTGGGGCCTCGGTTCTCCAGTCTTTATTCCCTAAGTAGGGGGTGTGCGCCTTGCCTCCCTCCTCCCGGAGAACTGCTAGGAGTCTGCCAATAAGTGTGGATGAACAACATATCCATGTCCCTAGAAATACAGGTTACTCACCTGTAACAGCAGTTCTGGAATGGTATGGTGTTGTTCATCCACACGACTCCACCCGACTCTCCCGGGCTCGGAATGCTATCAACCTGAGCTTCCAGCGGGCCAGATCTGGCGTCATGGGGTGGAGCCGAGAGTTTTACCATCCGGGTGGGTGGGAGGAGCCAGCTTGAAGACCTTCCGGCAAGATTTAAAGCGGCAAGGAACCTGCCAATAAGTGTGGATGAACAACATATACCATTCCTAGAACTCCTGTTACAGGTGAGTAACCTGTATTTTTTATCCTTCGTCCTTTCTCAAGTGATTAGCGGTAGTACAAAGATTATTTTTGTAAAGTTTTCATTTTAGATTCAATATTGGTGTTACCTAAACTACTGATAATAAAATGTAGTTTTTTCAGGGTGTTTAGTTGCCATGCTGTATTTTGCCATCTTGATTTTGGAATTCACAAATCACTACTGAAGCTGCTTTGATTTAGACCTTCTTTTTAATAGTGTTTAGCAAGGCTGCTTTCTGAGGGATCTGGATGCTCTCACTTGGGACCGAACATATGTTCTGTTTTACAGATGGGACTTTCTTACTGTTGAGTTTTCTGAAGTTTGCAATTCCATACCCCAATGATCACTAAGAATGCGTGAGAACCATTTGCTTTGGGATACTTTTCATTCCGGCGTGTTTGGAATCCCAGGATACATTATCATACAGTTGAATCAGCTAATTAACCTGCACATTGTCAGAAGTACAGGAAGATTCATAATTGGTGTGTTGGGATCATAAATTCATAATAGATGTGTTGTGGTCAGTAGCAGGGCCAAAGTCTGCTGCTGTCAGACCCTTTTGAAGGAATCTTGTAAAAATCCCAGAAAATATTGGAAACACCTTAATAGTATTTGGAAAGTAAGCTGAGCTTTGGTTTCTACCCAGCTTTCTGATGATGGTTGTATTATGAGGTTTCAGAAGCTCCTTTAAAAAAAAAAAAAAGACTAAAAATACTTCTCAATTATTGAACCAGTGGATGTGCTCTAAACTATCTCAAATCTTCTGCTGGCTTTGATGCCTCTGACTGTGCGTGCCCTGCTTTAGCTGCGCCCTAAAATATCTGTTTGGCCTCCCATCCCAATACCCCTGCATTCCCCAGGACTTAACTTTGCATCCTGTGTTTCCTCTTGCAGGTTTGGCTCTTCAGCTCCTACTGCAGAACAGATTGTAAAAGGTGGTGCTAGAGTAGCCAGGTGCAGGGCCTTTGAGCGACTGGTGTTCTCTTGCTGGTTGGGGTATGTTCCACTTTTCTTCCAGTACTCCTAGGACGTCGGGGGCAAGGGTTCACAAGCATGCAAGGTGAAGCACCAGCTGATGTCCTCCCACCCATTAGCTGCACTGCCACCTGTAGTCACCAGCTGGCAGTAGTGCAGCTGAGCTGGCTGCCCCCCTCCCCAGGCAGCCTGTGATGACCCAGGTTTGTCCCAAACTCAGGTTGTTGGTGTCGGGAGCAGTATCCCCACTGCTGCGCCATGGGCTGAGTTGCTTGACAGTGTATTTGTTTAAAAAAAAAGGGGGGGCTGGGGCCAGTATTATATAGTTTCTAACTTTTTAATTCTCATTTTTCTAAAACTTGTGTATTAGTCTGTTTTTCTTTCACAAAGGTGGATCGCCTTCAGTTAGCGATAAATATCTACATTTCTTTTTACCAATCAACTCTTGTGCTGAAATATGCCATGCCACTGCCTTAAACAGTTGTGGGTTAACATGAACCACATTTGAAAAGTCTTTAAAGAGAGGTAATAGAGAATAAAGGCTCTGCAACTGTTATGGATTTTATTTTACACACCCAAGGCACACCTAGGATGTGTTAAAATAAGTAAATAAAATCTATAACATCAGTTGTGTTGAGTAGCCATTATTTTTTATAATTACTGGTGCAGGGAGTGTTTTTTTTTTTTCTGTCAACACTTTAAATGAAGCAGTTCTGTGAAGATGCACTTTTTCTTTCTTTCTGTCTCTGTCTAGAACCTTTTTAAAGACTTGCTGTGGAAGCAGCACAGGAAGCGCAATAAGTAGACATTAGTCAGTGAGGGTTGTTCCTGATCTGACTGTCTACCGAAACACTGCGCAAAGTGTTTGAAGAGCCCGTTGAACTGGCTTTTTTTTTTAGTCATAAAGGCAGGATCAACCTGATGAATAGTAAAAGAAACAGACTTCAAAGAAGGGAGAGAGGCAGTCTTTCAGTTTGAGTTCTCTGAAGTGGTGAAACGGAGCTGCTATGTTTCTTCAGGTGTTCAGCTTGCTCACGCACAGACGAAACTGCCAATGAGGTGGTGCGCTTGGTGTGACTGACTACCGAGGACACGCTACTGAAACAGACATTTGAAAGCTCCATAATCGTTTTTTGAGCTACTGCGGCGTTTGGCAGACTTTTGTACCGTGTGATAAAGGGGGTCACCAGTAATTATGGCAAGATGAATATAAAAAGCATAAAAACTTGTGCTCAGTTTATAAATCTAGTATCTCACGGAGCTACACTAAAATGGCACTGCAACAAAAACCTATTGGTGTAAAATTCTATAGGGGGAAGCTCCTTGCTTTTTCAAGATACTGACATAGGTGGTTACAGATCAGTTAATTGGAAGTTTATCACAAATATCTGTAGTAAAACAAACCTTTTTTATCAACTTTGGACTAATTTATAACTGGTTGTAGTGCAGCTTCAGTTTTGTTTTGTTTTTCAGTGTGACTATTCGTGATCTCCCACTGTTAGCCAGTGTAGGACCCAGCATCCTAAAAAAACGGGTGGAATTTTATAAAAACTGTTTGTTGGAAAGTCTTACAGTTGCATGTTGAGCTAGCACCTGCCTGCTTATTTTTTGCCTTTGAGTGCATCTGGTTGCAGCACTCACATCACAGTAGAAAATCATTTGCCATGTACAAGGAAATACATTACTGGGCTAGTGTTTCATGTCCAACAAGCATTTCTCAATGCTGAATGTTTGCTTGCTGGCATTGGCATTGGTAGTGTAGGAGTTAGAGAGGCATAATAGGAATGGCAGTGAAGTATTAAACTGATTCCAACCCCACCACCACCCGGCAGAGACTGACAGGCATTGGGGTGTGCCTTTGGGTCGTCAGGCATAACGGCCACGCCATTTCGCCACACCCTACCCTGCAGACACAAAGTGACACTGTGTGCCTTGGGGTCTTTGGGCCTTACGCTTACCCCATTCCATAAGGAAATACGAGATGGGTGCAATATGGGAGAATAGGGGATCTTTGGGGCTGAAGAGTCCAAGGCACACCTTGATGCCTGTCACGGGCTGTAGGGTGGGGGTGGAATGGCCTGATGCCTGTCAGTCTCTATGGGGTGGGGCGTTATGGCCGGAAACCCTCACTCTGCAGGCGTTCGTTGGTATTTTCACTCCAAATTTTCAACATGTTTTTTTTGTGACCCCCACCTCATGCACAGTGGCAATATCAGTTCGTTAGCCGAAAGCTGATTTTGCACAGCGACTTCGCCATTTGGCACCACTGGTGTGAAAACGCATTTCGAACAGGATGTGAAAAATGACAGCTGTACTGTTCATGGGGAGGTGTTAAAAAATGGCAGTGTTGGAAATCTGGAATGAAAATATTACAATTCATGAACTTACGGGTCGCGACATATAGCATGCGGCATAGAAGTCATTTTATGGACTTCGTCACCAGATTTTCAACAGTCATTTTAAGACCTCTGCTCATGAACAGTCTCACTGTGATTTTCTTGTTCGGGACAGATTATTGATTTTGCACAGACTGCACCATTGTGCGCTACATGCGCGAAAACGCATTTTGGGCAAGATGTTAAACATGACTGCTGTACTGCTCATAAGGAGGTGTGGTAAAATGACAATGTTGAAAATGTGCAGTGAAAATATAAGTTTGCGAAGTTACGAGTTTCAACATAGGGTATTTTTTTGGGGGAGGGGGGCTACCTCATGAACTGTGACACTGTCGTTTCATTACTCTGTCCTGAAAGGTGGTTCTGCGCAGTGGCTGCGAAATCGCCTTTCGGGACTGAATAAGAAAATGACAGTGACTGAGTTCATGAGTGGGGCCCCAAAGAACCCCATGTTGAAAATTTGGTAAAAAAAAAATCCCCAAATGGCTGAGATATGCACCAACATTGAAAAAAAAACTTGCCATTATACAGCTTACCGGCATTTTCAGTTTGCAGTCGGCTTTGAAGAGTGCAGACATATTCTGGTCCACTGAAGATCAGTTGTCTGGGCCCGAGGCAAGATGGGTCCGGGGTGGGGCAGAGGTGGTTGGGGAGGAGGGCAAGACAGTCAACGAGGACTTTTTTTTTTTAATCAGGTTTTTTTTTTCTCATTCAGGAAGACTACGCGGGACTTTTGCCACGCTGGGGTGGGCTCCCAGCCTGGCAGCTGGAAGTTTATTTTTGGGTTGGAGGCAGTGGAGCAGATGGGGGATTATGCACTCCCGTTGGTCATACAGTGTACGGGGGTGGAGGGAGTGCATGAGCACGCTGAGGAGGGCTCCCAGCATGCTATGTAGGTGTTCTTAGGGTGGGGGGGGGACTGTCTGACAGTTCACATGCAGTGCTGACATGTAGGCAGTTTGCATGTATGCAAATTGCCTGCGTGTTACCACAGCTGATTGTGGCGGTGTTTTCCCTGGAACTGTACGCCACTGCATCTGAACAGCTGTCATAGACAGCGCGGACATTCATTGGCACGGTGCAGTCGCAAGTGGGGGAGGCACACCTATGAAAACTCGTATGGTGGCACTGTTTCTTGCACATGCGTGCAAGCAAACATAAAAATGGCATCTGTTCTGCATGATTGTTTCCCCACATTGCATATAGAAGACAGTTAGAATTGCTAACTGAGTGATCGTGTTTTTTTTTTTTTTTTCTCTTCCCTTTGAGATTAACACATTTCTCCTGAGTTGCTGTTTTGCATAAATTATTTTTGTTCTTGCAGTACACTTTGCCACTAGAACTGATCAATCAACAGAACCTGACAGAGTGGATAGAGATTTTAAGGACCGTTGTGGATAGAGATGTGCCTGCAGTAAGTAGGAGTTGAATAAGCTAAGATAGTATAATATTTTTTGAATGGATGTTGAAGGTAAGATGATTTACATCTATCTATATTCCTACAATTTATTTTAGTCTCCATCTGGAAATATGAACCGATTTGTACAGCGATAGGGCCATCTTTGGTATATCACGTACAGTAGCTGTCAACTTTGGGAATAATTTTCATCTCTAGACACAGTACAGTTCTGTTAGTCTAGTGTGTGTATGCCTTGCCCTTTTGTTTATTCTTATATAGTTGCATTAAAGGCTGGAGATATTTCTCCCAGTGTTTATCTTGTCCTGTTGCTGATGTCCCAGTTGAACGAACATACATACATACATACATACATACATACATACATACATACATACATAGCAAGTAGGGTAATAGTGTTCCCCATTCAATGTTTTAGCATGGTGGGCCACCTTCCTATATTTTTCTAACACCACTCTGTTTTTTGCCACCATCCTAATTGTTTTTAATAAAATCCTCCAAAATGGTCCTTTACTACCATTCTTTATCTGCCTGTTTTGATACCAGTGATCTATACCTTACTAAAAAATACAATTATGCACAGGCACAGTGCATGTAGGAGTCCATGGAATAATGTACCCTTGGCCCCTGTCACTATTACCACTGCCCCATATTCCCAGAGAGTGGGGAACCCTGTAATAGAAGTCTCTTCTGTCTCAAATTGCAGTGCCCTAATGTTACCCCAACCTGATTTGCAAGCAATTTACAGGAAGAAATAGCGACTGAAATTGATGGTGGTACGGTTTTGAAAGTTGCACCCTACAGCAGGACAAAGGGAATCTAACCCTCAAAGGGGCTAGTCTTTTTCTGTAGCCCAATGTCCACACCCTTTTGATTTTTTCCCCCTGCTTCTTTGGCCGGACTAATGTGGCAACCACAGTAATTTTCATACAGTATGTACAAGCCTAAATTCATATTTGGCATGTTGTAGTAATGGGTACAGATGTGTGGCATACCATGTTCTTGTTTCAGTTAGCTTAGTCCTGGTGTATTAGACCATAAGTAACTTTATTTTTTGTTTGCTGTGTGTGTGTGAAGCAGGTGGTTTTATTATTTTTTTATTTATTACACTTTTACTGCCGATAGCCACCCAGTACCTCAGCCCGGTCACGGACACCCCACTTCCACTCCCATATATGGTCGCAGCTCCTTGATACCTCCTGGCTTACCCCCCCAGGGCTGGGTTGCGTCACCGGCCCTATATTGCCGCAGACGACTGGATAGGTCAAGGAGCCGGCCTGAGAGCTGATTGAAACAAAGGGCGGGCTTCATCTAGGGCGGCCGGCAGCATGTTTTCCCCGATGTACGGGGGCCGGGATGTTCAGTGGCTACCAGCGTCTGTCCTGCCCCCCTTGAGCAACTGGCGTCTGCGTGCTCTGTACATCCAGCCTCCGCAAGGTGTCCATATTACGCTGAACACTCTACTTCTCTCTCCCCTAGAGAAGGAGAGCAGTAGTCGGACACTCGATCCTTCCGCCCCGGCCAGCCCTCCGACATCCCGGGTCTGTTCCCGAACAAGGATTGCTGGGGTAGCAGGTAGTCGACCTGCCCCTGCGGTCCGGCAAGCAGGCTGTTTTACATTTTACTGTTCTCTTAAAACCATGCATGGATGGTACAACCATGTAAATTCATTGTCACCTGTATTGTTTTCCTCTTAGAAATTTTTGGTAAAAACTGGAATTTGATTTTTCTTACAAGGAAACGCTTCAAGTTGATGAAGATGATAGACCGGAGCTGCCATGGTGGAAATGCAAGAAGTGGGCGTTGCACGTCTTAGCTAGGCTTTTTGAAAGGTATGTTTTACTATAGTTTAAAGCTGGACCGTTGGCACTAAG
Source organism: Neoceratodus forsteri (assembly GCA_016271365.2). Classification (NCBI taxonomy): domain Eukaryota; kingdom Metazoa; phylum Chordata; order Ceratodontiformes; family Ceratodontidae; genus Neoceratodus; species Neoceratodus forsteri. The sequence continues at coordinate 769,362,002 of CM028133.1, read as the reverse complement.
GGCCCCATACTGGAGTGTGAGGCTGGTCCCAATTTGCTTTACTTAATCTACTATTCATTAGCTTTTATTGACCAGGTAAGCACACTAGACAAATGTATGCCTATTTTCAAGTACGACTCTGGAGGCTGCAAAGATATACAGGCAAGGCAGACTTTATACTAACATACAAAGAAGCCAGCAGAGTAGGCCTAAAGGTCTGTAGAGTCTGCTCGAAAAGCTGCACCTGGTCAGGACACCGTTGCTTTAACGGTAAAAAGACAACAGCATATAAAGTAGCAATAGGATTAAAGATCATAGCAGTTTAAACAGTGTACTTACATAAGACACAGTTGTACTCGAGCATGGACCTGACCAGACTAGGCCAAGTGCTTAGAGTCCGTCACTCGGTGGTGGGAGGTGATACCAGGATTAAGTGCAATTACAAGCAGTTACATTTCAGATCCCATAAGGACCTTCAAAAAATGTAGTAGGAGGTGTATGGGAGGTGTCCAAAGCCTTGGTGCACAGACAGCAAAGGCCTGGTTCCCTATAGTTGTGTGAGTTTTTGGAACAGAACACAGAGGATTCACAAGACCCGAGTTGCGTTAACGGTCAGTAATTGCTTCACCAAGACATGAGGGGTGGCAGTTCTGACAATTATCAGTAAAGCAGCTTGGGGCAAAGGTGCGATAATTCCCTGGTTAAACCCACTGTTTATTATAGAGATCACAGTGATGTTTAAGATGAGTGGCAGAGAGGGCAAACAGACATACATTGTTTTACACTACATTCCACATGGATAAAGTGCACTTAACATGAGTAAAAGTAGGGCACCCATAATTAAGGGTGGGAAGGAGCGCGTATCCAGCAAGGTCAAGACACGCAGCTGGTATGAGGATACATTTGGCCCTATAAGCCTGGCCCTGCTTGCAGTTTGTCTTACGTACATTAGAGGTGCAGAGAGAGATCTAGCTGTGGATGAAGGGTGACTCACAGATACTTAAGAGTTGGTAATAATCACAGACCACCTGTCAACACTAGTAATATCCAGGAGTTAAGGAGTTCAGAACAAGCTCTGATTTTGGCCCAAGGGTTTCCTGCATCCTGAAGGGGTCTCTCCAGGACACAACGCTGCACTATCTGTCATTTCATCCTCTCCTTCACCCCTTATGTCACGATAACACTTGCTCACTTATGACCATTGCACCTGTTGTTCTCACAAATTACATATGTATGCAACACTAACTGCCGCCTTAATTAATTGTATGCTGTGTTGATCTTTGTAACTTGAATGTAAAATATCTCATCCCTATTGTACCCTGCCCCGGTCACACTGGAAGATGAGCAACCTGTTGCTTGGTGTGCCTCCCTGGTGAAACATTTCAATAAAGAAAAAGCGTAGCTTATGTTTTCCTGAGATTAAGGACTAATTTATTTGACATAAGCCAGGATTGTTTTTTAGGGGGAGGGTGTCGGCCTTTAGTTTGAGTTGATTTTATATATCCTGGGAACTAGTTATTAAAACCATGTAATCGGCACAAAGGGTGGGAGGGAGTACAAGTGGGCTGGCATCTGGGGTAGGTCACTAATAAACAAGGAAAATGAATCACCCAGCGCATTGTAGGAAGGTGGCGGCCAAAGCTAATAAGATGCTGGGGTATATTGCCAAGGGAATAGCTTCTAGGAGATAGGAAGTAATTCTGTCGCTGTACAGGTCTCTGGTGAGACCTCACTTGGAGTACTGTGTGAAATTCTGGTGCCCCTGTTTTAAAGGACGTCAAACTATGTGAGGGGCTCCAGCACAGGGCAACCAAGATGATCCTTAAGCTGGGGAACAACCCACATGAGGAAAGACTGGGGAGCTCGGCCTGTATTCCCTGGAGGATAGAAAGGAGAGGGGGGGATATGATTGAGACCTTGACATACTTAAAGGGCATGAACAGAGTTAGTACTGAGGGCATGTTTAGATTGGGGGCAGTCTGAAACTGGAGGGTGGAAGATTCAGGAGGGAAATGAGGAGGCACTATTTCATGGAAAAGGTGGTAGCGAAGTGGACTGCACTGCCAGAGGAGGCGATCTCATTGAAATCTGTGTAGTTTTAAAGAGGGGGTGTGACTGGATCAAAGGTAAGGGGCTGGGGCTTTAATGGAGAACATTTGGCCTGTGAAACTTTTAAACAAACTGATTGTGTGTGTTTCTTTTAAATTAATACAATGTTGTGTCATTGGAGCCCTACTAGCAGGAAGTAGGTAGGAAGGGGGCAGTTGTAGTTCTGATCACTGGGACAGACTACTACTTGCTAAAAAAAACGATTTATTTTAGTTCCTGCAGTTTGTACACTTTTTTGATCTTTATTCTAGCTTAGGGCAGTTAATTAGAGGCTAATTTATTGTTGTACTCGCTATTTTATTAGCCAGTGTTCCCGCGACTTCGGAAGCCATATCTGGGTCACTGGGGCTATATAGCTCACCTCTGCAGTGAGGAGGGCGAGCGTGAGCAGGGTGTGCGTCGCCGTGCATGGAGACTGGCACAGAGACGCGCGTGTCTGCTGGACACAGAGTTGAACACCAAATCAAGTAAAGAGCATTATAACAAGATGGTTTGCCTTAGGTGCCAGATGTATAGACCAGGGGACATATCAGAAGAGTATGAGTGTGAAAAATGTTTATTAATGCACTAATTGCGGCTAGAAATTGAACTATTGAATCAAAGAATTAAAACGCAGACAGAAATTACAACATTGGAGAAATCCATTGATTCAATGGCAGAAGGAGTTTTAGAATCATGTTTGCATGATACAGCCACATCTCTAGAATCCCAAGAATCTAAAGATACTGAGGAATGGTGCTTAGTTGGTAAAACAAAAACTAGTAACAAGGGTAGAAGGAATATTGGGGGTTCTTCAAACGTACTTACCCCAAATAGGTATTGGGCTCTTGCACCAGTCGAAGGTAGTGAAGAACAAATGCAGTCTAATGACCAGATGATCTGAGGTACAATATATAACTCATGTTAATATCAGTATAGCTCAGGAGGCAGGAAACAATATCAAATACTCAGAGAATAATACCCCTCGAGATTTATTGTATATAGGGGATTCAGTGTTATGCCATACTGATCATATATTATGTAAAAAGCGGAATGAATACACTAGTTAGTGTATTGCCTGGGGCAGGTATTAGAGAGATTAAACAGTTGATGCCGGGATTATTGGAGAGTACATCTGCACCTGTAGTAATACTGCACATTGGAGTAAATGATGTTGGAAAAATGGGACTACCTGAAATACAAAGTAATTTTGAATATGTGGGTACTTGCCTAAAAAATAGGGGATGTGACTTAATTTCAGGAATATTACCTGTCCTTCAGGCTAGTGTTATGTTAAGCAAAGATATTCAGAGACTCAATGGGTGGCTAAAGAGGTGGTGCTATAGGGAAGGATATGCATATATTGATCAATGGCAGGATTTCCAGTACTTCCACCTATTTGCAGAGGATGGGTTGCATTTAAATAAACAAGGCAAGCAAATGCTAGCCCAGAAATTGGTATATTACGGAAACTCATTTAAACTTTCTCCGGAAGGGGGTGCACAAAATATAAGGCCACTGATCCAAACAAAAACGTACAGCCAAACTGGAATTTTCTACTAGTTAACGCTAGAAGCCTCACGAACAAATTGGATGAGCTGAAATTAATATTGTATACTTCCCAAATACATATTTGTGCCATCACTGAGACCTGGTGGAATAAGGATACCTGGGGTAGAGAAATTCCCCGGTTCACACTTTTTACAAAGGACAGGAGCTTTTCTAGAGGAGGTGGGGTAGCGCTTTACATATCAGACAATGTATTTTCTGAAAGTATAGATGCAACAAGCTGGGGTAACTCTGAGGTATTTTGGATTAAAATCACCCCACCAAACGCCCCCAGTATTAACATAGGTGCAGACCACCATCCATTACTAACCCTGATGTTTTCATACTGCTAGATTTTATTAAACAATTGGCTTCAGCAAATCATGTAATACTACTGGGGGATTTTAATCTCCCTGGAGTAAATTGGGACACACTAGAAGCTGTTACTCCTATGGAAACTAAATACCTGGAGAGTCTAAGTTTAGCTGGATTGGAACAACGTGTACTAAATACCAGGGGGTGAACACACATTGGATCTGGTATTGAGCAACATGAATAGTAATATCCATAATTGTACAACATTGCCCCCACTGGGATCAAGCGATCATGCCATGGTTAACTTTGAGTAGTTGGGTCATTTGGGAGATTATTCCGGTAGTACAATCATCCACAGGTATGAAGAAGCAAATTTTGATTAGATGAGGAATGAGTTTACGGAATGGAATTGGCAAAGTGAATTTGCAGATTTAACACTAGCTGAAATGTGGGAGAAATAAAATAATACTGTTAGCTCATTGATTCATAGGCATGTACCAAAAAAAAATATAAGGGATTTCAAAAACCTCTTCCCCCATGGTTAACTCCCCTAGTTAGAAAATTAAACAAAAATATAGCTTATCTAGAAGCAAAAAAGAGTAAATGGTATTTTCTGGGAGCTATACAAGGAGAGATTAAGAAATACAAAAGGCAATAACTTTAGAAAAGAGGAAGTATGAATATGTTAGCAACTAAAGTGCAAAATAACTAAATCTTTGTATTCATACATCAATTCTAAAAGGGGAAACAATGGAACTATTATCTCCCTAAAAGATCCAGATGGCAAGCTGACCTCAGATAATCAGGAAATGGCTGATTTATGTAACACATAACTTCGCCTCAGTATTTAATAAAGGACAGTGTATACCAGCAAAGCAAAGGAGTACACTCCCGGGCTCGAGTATTACATTAAATACCCCTGATGTAGCTCAAAGACTACTGGATATAAACCCTAATAAGGCACAGGGACGAGATGGACTGCATCCAGGAGTTAAAGAAACATAGAAACATAGAATTTGACGGCAGATAAGGACCGCTTGGCCCACCCAGTCTGCCCATTTCCCTACCTGATGGATAAGCTGCAGATCCTAGTTAACCAGCAGCCTACTTCTTCCTACCCCCACCCCTTAGAATTGCCTTATGACTGTCCCATGCATGCTTGAATTCCACCACTGTTTGTGACTCCACAACCTCCTCTGGAAGGCCGTTCCATACATCCACCACCCTCTGTGAAAAAATACTTCCTTAAATTACCTCTGAACCCCCCCTTTCTATCTTCAAATTGTGCCCCTTGTTCTTGCATTAATTTTTTTTTTGAAAGATGCTACCCTCTTGGACTTTGTTGATTCCTTGAGGTACTTGAAAGTTTCTATCATGTGTCTCCCTCTCCCTCCTTTCCTCGAGGCTATACATATTAAGCTCCTTAAGTCTCTCTTCATATGTCTTCGGTGCAGACCCTGCACCATTTTAGTTGCGACTCCTCTGACAGCTTCCATCCTGTCTGTCTTTATGGAGATTGGGTCTCAGAACTGCACCAGTACTCCAGATGGGGTCTCACTAGCTGTCTGTACAGAGGGATCATAACTTCCTATTTTCTACTGGTGATGCGTCTCCCTTAGCATTCCAGTATCCCCCCAGCCCTCCTTGCTGCCCTCTCACATTGCTTGCCCACCTTTAGGTCATCTGATATGACTACCCCCAGGTCCCTTTCCATTTTTGTTGTTGTTAGTATCTCACCCCCCATTGTGTACTCTTCCCCTGGGTTTTTGTTTCCCAGGTGCATTACCTTGCACTTCTTAGCATTGAATCTAAGCTGCCATACATTTGACCATTCCTCTAACCTTGCCAAGTCCCTTCTCATCCTTTCCACCCCACTCTGTGCATCAACTCTGTTGCAGATCTTTGTGTCATCTGCAAAGAGACATACTTTTCCTTCCAGTCCCTCTGCAATGTCACTTATAAAGACATTGAAGAGGACCGATCTAATACTGAACCCTACAGTACCCACTACTAACCCCCCTTTTTTCAGAGTGGACTCCATTTACTATTACTCTGTGTCCTATTCTCCAGCCAATTCTTTACCCAGGCTGTCATCTTGGGACCCACTCCCAGGCTGGCTAACTTGTATATTAATCTTTTGTGTGGGACTGTGTCAAATGCCTTGCTAAAGTCTAGGTAGGCCATGTCCACAGCCCCTCCCTGATCAACTACTTTGGTCACCCAGTCAAATCTATCAGATTTGTCTGGCATGACCTTCCCGCTGTGAATCCATGCTGCCTTGGGTCCTGTGCCCCTCTGGCCTCTAGATATTTAACAATTCTTTCCTTCAGAAGTGATTCCATCATTTTCCCTACCACTGAGGTTAAACTAACAGGTCTGTAGTTTCCTGCTTCTGCCTTGCTCCCACTTTTGTGAAGGGGAATCACATCTGCCCTCCTCCAGTCCTCGGGTACCACCCCATCCTCCCATGATTTGTTAAAGAGGGTAGTCAGTGGTGTCACTAGTTCTACCCTTAGTTCTTTTAGAATTCTGGGATGAATCCCATCAGGCCCCATTGCTTTGTCCACCTTCAATTTTAAGAGTTCTTTCAGAACCCTTTCTTCTGTAAATGGGCTGGTATCAACTTCTGTATCCAGAGTGTTTCTACTGTTTGTTTTAGGTACTTCCCCCTTCCTTTGTAAATACTGAGCAAAAATATTTGTTTAGTATCTCTGCCTTTTCACAGTCACCCTCTGCCCACCCTCCCTCCCCTTTATTAAGCCTCACTATCCCTCCCTTGGTCTTCCTTCGCTCCCTGATGTACCTATAAAAGGTTTTATCCCCCTTCTAACTGGAGTTGGCCATCTTTTCCTCAGTTTGGGCCTTTGCTGATCTGGCCTTCCCAGCTTCCTTTTGCTTTAACTGATATAGTTCTCTGTCCTGTTCCTTCTGTGATTCCTTGTACTTCAGATGCTTTCTTTTTCTCTTGAACCTTCTGCCACTTCCTTTGAGAACTATAGTGGTTTCTTACCTCGTTTCGTTTGTTTATTGCTTTACACAACGACTTGATACCTCTGTGATGGCAGTTTTATTATTCCCCATTGTTCTTCCACCCCTCCTTCCTGCCCATTTGCTAATGCATTCCTTAGGCACTCACCCATTTTGACAGTCAGCCCTCCTAAAATCCAGTACCTTTGTCTTTGTATGGCTTGACTCCATTGCTGTGTTTATTGTGAACCATACTGTTCGATGGTCGCTAGTTCCCAGATGGCTACCCACTTCTACATCTGTGATCCTCTCCATCTCCATTTGAGAGAACCAGGTCTAAGATTGCTCCTCTCAAGTGGGCTCCAATACTAGTTGTCTAAGGCATGCCCCTGTAGGGCATCTAGAATAACCCCACTCTTAGAAGTGGCTGCTGCAACTGCACTCCAGTTAACATCTGGCATATTCAGATCACCCATCAGCAATATCTCCCTTTTTCTGCCATTCTAAGTATACTTTCTATCATTTCCTTGTCTGTTTCCTCCCCTGAGAAGGGGTCTGTCTACAACCCTGTGCGTATTGTGGTGCCATTGCGGTCTCAAATTTACCCACAGTGCTTCTCCTCCTGTTTACCCTTTTGTTCTGTTGCTTTGATTCCTTCCTTATGTAAGAGCTACTCCTCCTTTTTCCCTCCCTGTCCCTCCTGTAGATAGTGTATCCTGGTATGTTTACATCCCAGTCATGGTTTTATGTGTACCATGTTTCTGTGACTGCCACGATATCCAGATGTTCCTCCTCCATCAAGGCCACTAATTCAGGAAGCTTGTTGCTCAGACTACGGCATTGGTACTCATTGCTCTCCATTTTTGATGGCTTTACCTTCTGTTGCAGCATCCCCCTCTACCTTTCTAGCTTGGTCTTTTCTCATTTAGTACTCTGTTTTGTAGGGGAGGCTGGATTTTCCTGCTGCTTATCATTGCACTTCTGACTAGTTTAAAAGCTACAATGAAGCATTAAACCCATTGCTCAAAAGACTTGTTCCGCTCCTGGACAGATGCAGACCATCCTACCAGTATAGGCTGGTGTCCCTCCAGGTGGAACCCCAGTCCCCAATGAAGCCAAACCCCTGTGCTCCACACCATTTTTTTTCAACCATTCATTAAACTGCATGGTGCAAAGTACCCTAGCCTCACCCACGCCCCTGACAGGCAGCACCTCTGAGAAGGATACTGTGTGTGCTACTTGTCTTAGGCCCCTCCCCACTCTACAAAGTCCTTCTGCACTGCTCTAATCTCATGATGAGCCAAGTCATTTGTCCCTAGGTGGACAATGACGTCCAGCTCAGACTCCCGTGCAGCTGTTCCCGTGATCCTGAGGATGCGCTTCCTGTCCCTCCAAGCCATGGCACCAGGCAGGCACCTTACTTCAGTTTTCCTTGTCTCCCAGTTCTATCTCTCTAATAGTCCCCCACCAGAGCTGCTTCCTCTCCTTGTGGTGTCCTCTTGTCTCCTTCCTGTGGGCCTCCTCAGACAGCTGTCCTCAGCCTCCTTAGTCTCCTCTGTGGGTGCATCCATAGGGGAGCTATGCTCCCCAGAATGGTGTGTGGATTGTGGAGTGGAACAACTGACTGGGTGTGCCTCTGTTCCACCATCCTCACCCTTCCTGAGCCCACTGTGGTCCAACTGCTGTGTTTTCTTCGCAACCTCTGAGGTAGTGGTGGTGGCTCTGGTGCTCCTTGGATGGGGGAGGCTCCCTTCCTACCATCCAGTGTGGCCTGGGGCAAGGTTCCCTTACTACTGTCCAGCATGGCCTGAAGATGGGCAGCTTCCTCCCTCAGGGCAGAGCGTTGTCTGCAAATAGGGCAGCATCTCAGCCTCCAGAAAGACTCCCGGAAGACTGCTGCCCCACAGCCATTACATTGTACTACTCCCCACATGTTTATCTACTTTTTTCTGTGTGTGTGTGTGTGTGATTGGTTTGTTATATAGAAATATATATATTATACAATGTGTGTGCTTTTATTGTCAGTGCAGTGTGCTAGAGAGGATATGACAGTGATGTGCACCTTGCACTCTTGAGGAAATGATGTCAGAACCCCAGGTGTAAAGGAACTATTTCCAGGGGTGGGGTGAGGTGAGGGGTGGGAAGGGGTTGGGCCTAAACTGTGCCCTCGTAAAACAATCAGCTAAAAAAGCTCTGACCCAGCACTGCGATGAGTGCCTTCCTGTCAGCAAGATGCCCTACACAACAATTTGACAGAGAAAATAACCTGCTAATCAGAAAAAAAATCCAGACATCCAACTCACACAGGTAACCCTCCCCAGCCGCAAAACAGCCTGGTGGTTTGTGCTCTGAAAGTGGTCAGCCCCAAAATAAGTCAGCTGTGCTTTACACTCTTCCTGCACTGAAAATCTTAAGAATTAAGCCAACTGATTGACTAGTGACACCTGTGATGTAAGCAGGCCTTTCACTGTAGGCAGGCTGCTGTCTGATTCCAATACACAAAATCTTTCAGTGAAACCAGGGATATAAACTTAACTACTTAGCCAGCAGGACACTTTTAAAATGTTGCAAAAAATATCCCTCTAAATCCTAAGTCTCAACCCCAACCATCAAGCAAATTCAGTTTTATCTCACTCCCTCTGGTTATAAAATTAGTACACTTTTAATGGAATCCTGCAATTCTCTGCTTAATGCCAATAAGGAGAAAAAAAATGAAACTCTTTGTAGAAAGCGTAGCTCCCCTGTTTTACAATATTATGCCTTACCAAGTTTCCAGCTCCTAAATGAAGTTACAGTTTGTTCTTTGCAGTGTTGCAAGGCTATCGGCTTCAGACAAATCAAAAGTCAGACTGACTCTTAGTTTGTTCTTTGCAGTGTTGCAAGGCTCTCAGCTTCAAACAAATCAAATGCCTTTGCAAAGTCAAGAAAAACATCCACTGAGCTGAGTTGACTGGTCCAGTCACTCACATTTTCCAGAAGTCTCTGGATATGGCTGAGGTGCCTGATGACTGGAAGCAGGCAATGGTTATATCTGGACATAAGGGCTCGAAACAAGAGGTGGCAAACTATCGACCCATTAGCCTGACCTCGGTCTTGGGTAAAATCTTGGAGAGTATAATCAAGGATCAAATCCTTGACTCCGTATGCAGTAAAGGTACTATTGACCATACACAGCATAGGTTTACTAGGGGTAGGTCATGTCAGACCAACGTTCTAGAGTTTTATGGCAGGGTCAACAAGGCCCTGGATATGGGCAGCTCGGTGGATGTTGTTTTTCTTGACTTTGCAAAGGCATTTGATAAAGTGCCACATGAAGAGCTGATTGGAGCTCTCAGGGAAGTGGGGTTCATGGAAAAACAATGTTAGGTGGAGGCCTGGCTGGGGGATAGGAGACAAGAGTGTGTGTGAGGAGAATGTTCAGAGTGGGTCAAGGTGACTAGTGGGATACCTCAGGGATCCGTTTTGGGCCCCCGCCTCTTTATACATTTCTACTATGTGTGTTAAAGATGGGGGTGTGGTTGTCGAAATTCACGGATGATGCACGTTTGGGATACCCTGTTGATAACAGAGGCTACTGTTTTACAGGCAGCACTGACAAATTTGGAAGTATGGGCTAAAACAAAGATCTGCATTCAACACAGATAAATGGTGTTATGCACATGGGCAAGAATAATATGCAGTATAAATACAAACTGGGAGGTAGGGAGCTTAGGACAGTACAAGATGAAAAAGATCTGAGAATGAGAGTCAATGATGAACTAACATTTGGAATACACTGTAACCAGGTGGTTAAGAAAGTGAGTAGAATACAGCATTGTATATTCAAACATATCAAAGGTCGAGATAAAGTAGTATTACCACGCCTGTATACCTTGTTGGTACGCCCGCATGCAGAATATTGTGCACAGTTTTGGGCTCCAGGATATAGGAAAAATATTAGTCTTGGAGAGGGTGCAGAGAATAGCTACCAAAAGCATAAGGGAAGTCCGGGGTCTGAGTTATGAGCAAAGACTACAGCACCTCAGATTGTATTCAGTAGCATTTCGCAGATTATGTGGTGATATGTGCCAGATATTTAGGACACTTAAAGATAATCAATTAAGGGACCAACTAGGCCTGGAACTAAGAAAACAAATATACGATACTAGAGCACACTGTTACCAATTACACAAAGACGCACACAATACTAAAAGGAGGGAAAATTGGTTTAATGTGAGAATTACAGGAATATGGAATACGCTTCCTAGTGAAGTAGTGACAAGTCCTACTGTGAATATTTTCAAAACTAGGCTAGATTCCTATTTGATAAGGGCATGCAGGGATATTTTTAGAAGATTGGCGAGCTATATGGACATACAGTCGTGGCCAAAAATATTGGTGCCCTTGCACTTTTTCAAATAACTCAATTTCCCTAAACATAAGTTGAAATTAACAGTACAGTATTTGGTCTCCACAATTCTTTTTCTGTTAATATTACAGAACCTTTGTTTTTGATTCAGAATTTAATATATCCTTTTAAATCAGAAAATGAAAAATGGCTGACAAAATTGACACCCTAGACTTAATATTTGGTAGCACAGCCTTTGGTCAAAATAACTGCAATCAACCGCTTCCTATAGCCATGGATGAGCTTCCTGCACACCTCTACTGGCAGTTTGGCCCACTCTTCTTGTGCAAACTGCTCCAGTTCTCCCAGATTTGAAGGGTGCCTTCTCCCAACTGCTGTTTTCAGATCTCTTCACAAGTTTTCAATGGGATTTAGATCTGGACTCGTTGGCCACTTCAGAACAGTCCAGCGCCTTGTCTTGAACCATTCCTGGGTGCTTTTTGAAGTGTTTGGGGTCATTGTCCTGCTGGAAGACCCATGACCTTTGGAGACCCAGCTTTCTGACACTGGGTTCAACATTGCGCTCCAAAATGGCCTGGTAGTCTCCAGATTTCATGATGCCATGCACACGTTCAAGGCAGCCAATGCCAGAGGCAGCAAAGCAACCCCAAAACATCACTGAACCTCCTCCATGTTTGACTGTAGGGAAGGTGTTCTTTTCTTTGAAGGCTTCATTTTGTTTTCTGTAAACATAGAGATGATGTGCTTTACCAAAAAGCTCTAATGTGGTCTCATCTGCCCACAGGACATTCTTCCAGAAAGATTTTGGCTTGTTCATGTGTGTTTTGGCAAACCCCTGTCGGGCTTTCTTATGTCTCTCTCTGTCTCTCTCTCTCTCTCAGCAGTGGGGTCCTTCTGGGCCTCCTACCATATAGCCCCCTTTCATTGAGTTGGCGACGGATGGTGCGAGTTGAAACTGTCGTACCTTGCGTCTGAAGGTCAGCTTGAATCTGTTTGGCAGTTGATCGAGGTGCTTTCTCCACCATTCGAACAATCCTGTGTTGCAATCTTCGATTAAGTTTTCTTAAGTGCCACGCCCAGAGATTGGCTTAGAAAAGCAAGGGCCTTAAACATTCTGATAACATTACTTATGGTGGAAACAGGAAACATCAAGGTCTCTGGAGATTGATTTGTAGCCTTGAGATTGTCCATGCTTGGCTACAATCTTCTGTCTGACCTCCTCAGACAATTCTCTGACTGTCTTTTGTCCATGCTCATTGCGGTACACACAGTGACCCAAAACAGGAGAATGAGTCCTTTTCTCTATTCAGACTGGTTGAATGAGTGATTTTTTATATTGCAGGCACCTGCAACTCACCACAGGTGAGTTCAATTCCAAAGTGAAGGAGAATCACCTGCTTGAAATCTAATTATTTCTAACTACTTCTGTAAGGTGCCAATAATTTTGTCCGGGCCATTTAAGGATTTCTGTGAGGAATAAGCTAAGACTTAGTAAATTTTTCTGCTTTTTGTGTTTTATTCCACTGCAAACCAAAGAAATACATAAGTGGATACCAAAATATTTTTTAATTTCAACAATTTTCTGGAAGGAATGGTGCATTAGAAATCTAGATTTAGTAGTTGCTGTATTAGTCCTTGCAAGAATAGATCCAGAAGTAAATGATTTGATACCTTTTAATGGACCAACATAGATGTAACAGCAAGAACAAAGTGCTCTAGCTTTCGGACCAACCAGTCCTCCTTCAGAAGCTCATGGCAGTTGTTTAGAAAATACAATACTTGTAACAGCTAGATAATGCAGAGAAAAACAGAAAAAAATCCCCATTGGTTTAAAATACTCATTTAAAAAAAAAACGGAAGATGATGTAAGCGAAGTTTAACAGCACCATACTGCTTCAGCTAGGAGGAACCCTGGGTCAAAGGTGCTTGGTGGAACACACATACAAAGAATCCTACTGCATATAAATTTTATTGACAACACTGCTGAAGCAGATAACTCCTAAATCAAGCTACGCGTGTCAGTTTGTATAAGGATGTGATTATTTTTGCCTTTCGGTAATCACATCCTTATACAAACGTGCTTGCCCCATTACCTCCTATGGCAGACTATTCCATGTGTCGACTACCCTTTCAATGTAGAAAAACTTCCGCATTGCATCTTAATCTACCCCTCTCCAATTTCATATTGTGCCCCCTTGTTCTAGTACTTGTTGTACATTGGAAAAGCTCCCTGCCTGCACCTTGTTTATGCCCTTAAGGTACTTGAAAGTTTCAATCGTGTTCCCTCTATCATTGTCTCCTCTCCTCCAGTGAGTACATATTGAGATCCCTTAGTCTCTCCTCATATGTTTTGTGGTGTGCTACTTGGGCCTCTGTTTTTGTATTCCTAGTCATTACCACCTAGATATTCTGAACTTTTCTTCTGGATTCGCAGGTTGCTTATTGAACTTTGTCGTATGGCACTGATCCTCCTAGTGTTGGGACTTATTATTAATGCACAAACTGACTGCATATGGGAGCTGACATAAAAAGGGAATTATATTTTACCCCAGGAGTCCTTTAGCATCAGTAGTTTTTGCACTTGTTGGCATATAGAGTATGCTTGGAAGTGTGCCTTTAGGGATATTTAAATGAGCATAGGGACAAGCCAGTCAAAAGACGGGAGGGGTGTGAGCTGAGTGAGAGCTGTTGAATGCTTCAATTTTTTTCTCAGCTGGACTGAGCAATATTGCCACTGAGGTCTCCCAACTTTCCTTGTTTTGACAGCCTCCTAGTGCTTATCTGGGTAAAGTTTTCCTCATAAGTAAATTCTCTTAGTGTGCTGGTGAAAGTTTTACTTTTCATTAGCGCTATGCAAATGTTTTTAGTTGTAGCGCGATGGCGCTAGTTTGACTATTTTTACCGCGACTATTTATTTTGAATCCTAATTTTATCGAGGGTACTTTTTTCGACGGTTTCCTTCATTTTTGGGACAAATTCTTGTGGGAACAGTCTAATTAGGGACAGTTGCCTTATTTTTTACCTCACTGGGTTTACCGTGAGGCAGCTGCAGTAGATTTCAAATTTAAACAGTGCCTGGGGTTTTTCTCTAGATTCGCAATTACGAGGAAACCTTTTTTGTTACATTACTGGACCTTGGTATCATCTGTGTCAGGACTGTCCATAAGGGTTCAGCAGCTACCTGTGCGCAGTTGAGTATTACTGGGTTTCTATTAAGATTGTCACTGGTATAGATCCCAGTTTTACAACCAAAAAGGCACTGGTAATAGTTTATTAACTGGGGTAGGACTGGCTTTGGCATTTTCACACAAACCTGCACTCAGGTCGATGGTCCAGGAACTGATTCGCTTTAAATTGGCGAATATAGACGACCTTTGATTATTATGGCTGAGGATAAATCAAGGCTTCATGCATTTAGGGCCATTCAAAGTACTAATCAAAAGCAGAGGTGCTGAGGAACCCTCCAATCCCAGTCAAAAAACACAGCTTCCAAAGATGAAGTTCCTCACACATTGAAAAATAGTAAGAGTGAAAAAAGGAAGCTTGATCAAGCCTCTGAAGTGGTTAAAAAAACTGTCAAGACAGATACGCCCCCGTTGCTCCTGGGAAAGCCAGTAGCAAGACAGCAGGCAGCTTATAGCATACAGAAAAAACAAAACACTTAAACTGCACAGGTTCTTCTGTCGGTGCAAGATATGGAAAAAGCATGGCAACTGTTTCAGACCCTTCAAAAGATGGGTCCTCTATTTACTGGGGCTGGCAGGCACTCTTCCACAGTTCTCTTGTGTAGACTGTGGGGGCGACGTTGATGATCAATTGCATAATGCCCCTGACATGGATTTTGAGGGCCTTGAGCTCCAGGAGTCCCCAGATCCTCACCTTGGGGATCCCCCGGGTGCCCACGAGGATCCTTCCTTTCTGTTTACATTTATACAAAATATGCTGGATACCCTGGACCTCCTGCACAGGAGCCCAATCAGGATGTCTAAGACGAAGATTATAGGAGATCAGGGTCTTTAATCCTCAAAGATCCTGGTCGTTCTCTTTATAATGCATTTAGAAAAATACCATGAAGGTGCTTCAACACCCCACTTCAGTATCAGGGGTTAAGTGGCTTGAGAAAATATAAATTGTCTAAAATGGTACAGAGTTCCTGTCTGCACACCCTAGCCACTTAAGTATAGTGCAGCAGGCAGCTTGTGAGAAAGCTGGAGTCTCCTTGTCGCCTCTCCCCTGACAAGGATTCCAAGAAGATTGACTTTATAGCAAAGAAAATGTATGCACAGCTTCCTGTGTCTCAGGCTTTCTTCTTGCAAAGCATTGACAGCCAAATATCAGAAAGCCCTTTGGAAATCTGTCCAGGCTATCACCCGCAACGGATCAGATTTTGTGGTGCTGGAGCTGGTGGATATGTCAAACTGCCCTGGAAGCTACTATGTACCAATTCCACATGACGAATGACAGCAGTGATGCAGCCTCTAGGGCGATGGCCCATGCCATCTCTCTCAGATGCTTCGTCTGGCTTAGAACAACCAGTCAGACCACAGACACGAAGAACAAGGCCATGGATTTTCCCTGTGATCAAAATATGATGTTTGATTACAGAACACTGACTAACATGAAAAAGTCTGAGTACAAGGCCTCCTGGCAGAGCCACTCATCCAAGCCTAAACTCGCCACCCCTTAGAGATCCTGTCCCGGATGCGGTGGGGGCAGAAGTTATGTTCCCAGGCCTTACAATCACCATTTTCAGTCTGACTTTAGCCAGTACAGGGGGTCTTTCAGAGGCAGGGGCAGATGGGGCCAAAGAGCCACCTCTACCCAGCCATCTGTCTCTGTGTAAGTCCTGATGTGAGTGTCTAGGTCACCTCCATGTTTCCGGTTGGAGGCAGACTCTTGCACTATCTTCAGCACTGGTCCCTCATCACGTCTGACAAGTGGGTGCATGGAGATAGTGGAGAATGCTCTGCCATTACAGTTCAAGCAGCTGCCAGACCTCGAGCATACCCCGGTGTCGAGACCTTTGTCCGCAACACAGATACCGCTGTAGGAAATGGAGGTACAAAACCTTCTGGCCTTACGAGCAGTGGAGAGGGTCCCCACCCACGAGAAGGGCAAGGGCCACTACTCCAGGTATTTTCTGACACAGAGAACTGGGGAGTGGCGACCTATCTTGGATCTCAGATATTTAAACAAACATATGAAAAAATCAAATACAGAATGGTCCCTGTCACTGGTCATACAGTCCTTACAGCAAGGGAGACTGACTCGCCTCCCTTGACTTAAAGGACGCCTACTTCCACATACCGATAAGGAGATCTCACAGGAAGTTTCTCTGGTTCAAACTTCCTTCGGGTCACTATCGGTTCACAGCAATGCCCTTCAGTCTGTCCTCTGCCCCAAGAGTCTTTACCAAGTGTCTCGCAGTGGTAGCAGCGCATCTCAGGAGACTGGGTGTCGCTCTCTACCCCTATCTGGACCAGGTCAAGGAATCTCTTTCCCTCACAGAACGCACTCTGGAGTCTCTGGGTTTCCTGGTAAATCTAAAGAAATCTCGCCTGAAACCCACCCAGCTGCTCACCTTCATAGGGGCCCAGCTAGACACTCAGAAGGGATATGCTTTCCTCCCACAGGAAAGAATTCAGAATTTCAAACATGAAGTCTTGCTGTATTCTGACAAATGCAGTTAGGTCCTGTCTTTCAACTGCCCCGGAGAACATAGGGTTAACTTTTCTATGCATGGCATAGAATGTTCTTCTCGAGCTCGGTTGAAGCCTCTGCCTGTTATTGGAACTGCAACCGTCAGATTCTTTACTCCGCCTCACTGAACAGTCGCTTCGGAGATTTCTCCTGCTGCTTGGGTCAGAGTCGGTTGAAGTGTCGTTTTTTGGTTGGTTTCTTCTGAAATTGTTGTTTCCGCATAGTCGGTTCAAGTCTCTGTCTGTGGTACCGTGAGTACTAGATAGGTTTTGTTCTGTTTTCTGTGTGGAATTTGTAAACCTGTGGATCGGTTCGGCTGAACCGATCATTTTGAGGTAAAATTTGGACTTTTCTTTAGTGTGTGGTTACTGGTCCGTATCTGTTCTTAAAAAAAAAAAAACGGGTTTTAGTACGTCCCCCAAGACCTGTGAGACCGTCTAGAACCAATAGGGGACTCTTGCTTGGCAGATTGTTGAAGAAAGGGTGTTTGGTTAGGTTGGCCATGTCTGAGAAACCCAAGAAAAACTGGGCCCACTGGGTTTCAGCACTGCAGTGTGTGCGGGGAGGTCTTTGCTAAGGCTGATCCCCATACCACCTGTGTTTATTGTCTGGGGTTTGACCACCTCGATTCAGACTGTCAAATTTGCAAAAATTTTCCCAAATCTACACTGGAAAAAAGATTGGGTACACTGAAAGAAAGGGAGGCAGAGAAGTCCGCTGACCGGGATGGCCAGCCTGGTTCGGTTCCGACCGAACCAGGAGTGCCCTCTGATCAGAGCGATACTTTGGGCAAAAGGAGAGCCGATTCCAAGGAATCGGTTACGACAAAAAGAAAGACAAGTCGACCGGTTCGGATCCAGAATCTCATACTCCGACCACCGATGAAATAGCCAAAGCAACTCGAATTGTGGAATCGCTTCGATTGGTTCTGACTGAACCGGCACCTTTTGGCAGGGGCTTGGTTCGGTCGGTTCCCCCGGTTCCGGATTATACCCTGGAAGAATTTTATGAACCGGAGTTTAAGGAGGAAGGAGAGTTGGAAGATGATTATGGTGAAAGTCGATGTGCCTATTGACCCGGACATCTCCCCAGACAGACCTTCAGGTGTTTCTCCTCCTAGGCTTTGAGTCCCCTTCACACTACATGTTTTACAGAAAGGTGGCTGATTCCCTCCAACTTCCTGTGGAGGATCAGGAAGAGCCTGATTTATGTAGAGATGATGGACATCCCAGAGTCCAGGAGACTGTCTGTTCCCCTTCGCAAATCTTTTGGGAAACGGACACAAAAAATTCTTAAGTCTCCCAATTCCATGCCTCCTGTGGACAGAAGTATGGACAAGAGGTATACTCTTTCAGGCTCAGATACGGAGTTTATCAGCAGTGCAGCAATGTTGGGGTTGTACAGGCTGCTGCCTGTTATAAGGCAAGCATTCCCTTGGCCTCACACCCCAGACAAGGACTCCAGGAAGATTGATGCCATGGCAAGAAGCAGTACATGGCATCATCCTTAGGAGTCAGGCAGGCTAATTATATGCCTGTGCAGCCAGGTACCAGAAGTCCAGGTGGGACACTGTACTGGCACTGGCTAAACAGGCTCTTCTCTCTCTCCCCAGCTTGCCAAGGGCTGAAGGAGGTGGCTCAGATGGGATTGAGCATCGAAAGTTCAGTTTCATGCTGCTGTAGACTCCAGTGATGTATCAAGAGTCATGGCTACATCTGTGGCTCTTTGGGGAATGGCTTGGCTCAGATGTACTAGCCTCTCACAGGATACCCAGGCTAAGCCCATGGATTTTCCTGTAGTGGGTAATTCTGTGTTTGGGGAGCAGACAGAGAATTACATGAAGAAAATGGATAAATACAGGACCACTTACAGGAGTACTGAGGCCAAGGGAAGGCAAGCAACTCCTCAAAGGCAGCAGTCCAGGAGCCTTTCCAAAGGCCTTTTTACCAAGCACAGGCCTCTTCTTTTTCACAGAGGGGGTTCTTCAGAGGGAGAGGCAGAAGGGGGATGAGCAGGCCTGCATCCACCCCTCGGCCTAAAGCCCCTGCCAAGCAGACACCCTGATGGGTCTGCCCGGGTTGATTCTCCTATCCCAGTAGGGGGCAGGCTGGCTTACTTTGTCCAGGACTGGATGTCTTACATCAGACAAGTGGGTCCTGGAAGTAGCAAGCCAGGGTCTGGTTCTCTGCTTCAGAAAAATTTCCCAAGCTGAGAGCCAGATCTTTTCCACCTGCAAATTTCTCAGAAACCCTTGCCCTAGAGGCAGAGGTTTCTTCTCTCCTAGCTCTCAGAGCTATAGAGAGAGTACCTACCATACACTGGGGCAAAGGATTGTACTCCAGGTACTTCCTAACCCCCAAAAAGCCAGGAGAGTGGCGACCCATCCTGGACCTAAGATACCTGAACAAACATCTTTTAAAGCCAAAGTTCAAAATGACAACTCGGGGAATTATCCTTCCCTCTCTAAGGCCAGGGGACTGGCTAGCCTCCCTGGACTACAAAGATGCTTACTTTCCCATCAGGTGCTCCCACAGAAAGTACCTCAGGTTCAAATTGCCCTCGGGCCACTATCAGTTCAGAGCAATGCCCTTTGGCCTAACATCAGCCCCGAGGGTCTTCACAAAGTGCCTGGCAGTAGTTGTTGCCTTCCTAAGAAGACGAAAGATTTCCGTTTTTCCATACTTGGACGACTGGTTCATAGTAGACCAGTCTCCAGACCAAGTCAGGTCACACCTGCAAGTGACCCAGCAAGTGCTCACTTCTTTAGGATTTCTCCTCAACCTACCAAAGTAAGTTCTTGAACCAGTGCAGCTCCTCACCTTCATTGGGGCAGAGCTGGATATGGTAAAAGCAAGAGACTTCCTTCCCCCTGGAAAGGGCAAGGACCCTCATGGAACTGGCCTCTTCATTCAGCCTTCAGGTGTCTCGACCAGCAAGGCATTTCCTTCAGCTACTGGGCCACATGGCAGCTTCTATAGCAGTGGTCCAGGGCGCAAGATTCCAAATGAGGGACATTCAGTTCCTCTTAAGAGCTTTTTGGTGCCAAAGAAAGGATTCCCTTACCAAACTAATTCCAGTGACTCAAACTCTGATCCAAGCCCTGCAGTGGTGGCAGGATCAGGACAATTTGAGGCAAGGGGTTCCATTAGTCACTCATTCTCATTCAGTGGTCCTCACCACAGATGCTTCCTTGCTGGGCTGAGGAGCCCATTTGGGGGGAACTTACTACCCAGGGACTGTGGTCGCCTCTGGAATCTCTGCTTCACATCAGTCTCTTGGAACTCGGAGCAGTGTTTCTGGCACTGCAAGCTTTTTCCAAATCTGTAGAGAACAAGGTGGTTCAGGTCAGAACAGACAACACCACCACCATGTGGTACATCAACAAGCAAGGAGGCACTCTGTCTACGGCCTTGTGTACAGAAGCGATGAAGTTGTGGTCCCTGGCCTATTCCCTGCAAGACCTCTCTGATAGCAGTTCACCTCCCAGGAAGGACAATATCCTAGCAGATACACTGTGCAGAATATCCCAGGCCATCACGAATGGGCCCTGGATCCTCTGGTTTTGAAAGTGATTTTCTTGAGGGGGGCACTCCGAGATCTTTTGCAGCCCCAGACAATCACCAACTTCCTCTTTTGTTGCAGACCCCAGTCTTGAGCTCAGTCCCCTGGATGCTGTGATCCTGAACTGGGAAGGAAATTTCTGTATGCTTTTCCCCTTCCTCTCCTGTTCAAAGTGCTAGATCAAGATAAGGTCACAACCATGCAAAGTGATTGATTGCTCTAGACTGGACCAGGCAGTCATAGTATCCTTGTTGCTGTTCCTAGCAGTCCATCTTCCCCTGTCTCTTCCCAGGAATTACATACAACCTGTTAACATCCTCTCAGGGAAGGATTTGGTACCCGTATCTTCAGTCTCTCAATCTCAAGGCATGGCTCTTGAAGAGTTAGTTTGCTGATCTGCATCTTTCCCAAGGGGTTCTGGATATCCTTAAGGCTTCTCGAAAGCCTTTCACCAGAAAGACATAAAACTCCAAATGGAAAAGATTCAGCATTTTGGGTTCTAAGAAAAATATTTCTCCAGACTCTGCTGAATTGCCTACGGTTCTGGATTATATGGTCCATCTTAATGGCCTAGGTCTCAGACCAGCTACTCTCAAGGTACAGTTGGCAGCTGTTTCTGCTTTCCTGTCTGTAGGCAAGTCTTCCTCTCTCTCATCCCATCCTGTATTCTGCAAGTTTTTCAAGGGATTGCTTCACACCAATAC
Source organism: Neoceratodus forsteri (assembly GCA_016271365.2). Taxonomy (NCBI): domain Eukaryota; kingdom Metazoa; phylum Chordata; order Ceratodontiformes; family Ceratodontidae; genus Neoceratodus; species Neoceratodus forsteri. Next base: position 769,340,792 of record CM028133.1, on the reverse strand, counting down.
TCCATTTGGGATCCTGTTCCTGCTTGGGATCTTAATGTTTGCATTGCTCAGCTTATGCAACCCCCTTTGAGCCTTTTCCTCAGCAGAGCTCAAGTACTTGACTTGAAAACGATGTTTTTGTAGCCATTACCTCTGCCAGACGTATCAGTGAATTGCAAGCCTTGTCAGTGGAATCTGATTTCATCTCTCTTCACAGAGATAAAGTGGTCCTTAGAACTAACAGAAAGTTCTTGCCTAAAGTGGTTTCAGATTTCTACCTCAGTCTATATCTCCTCTGTTTCTTCACTGATCATTCTTCCTCGGGAGAGAGGAGGCTACATGTTTGATGTTAAAAGAGCCCTTAGCTACTACATAGAGCGTACTCAAGGGTCACAGGTTTGAATCCTCCAGTTGTTCCTCACTTATGGAGAAGTTGGGAAGCACTGAGATCTGTTGCCAGGTGGATTGTTTCTTGTATACAATTCTGCTATGAAAAACTGGGTAGAACTCCACCCTCAGGCCTGAGGGCTCATTCCACTAGAGGTATAGCTGCTTCCCTGGCTGCTGCCAGGGATATCCCTCTCTTAGAAATTTGTCAAGCAGCCACCTGGAAACAGTCCATACTTTTACTAAGCATTACTCTCTGGATATCCAGGCTAGGAGAAATGCTCGGTTTGGCACAGCAGTACTTCAGAGCCGGTTTCCAAAGTAGGTTCTGTCCCTCCTCCATGGAGGTACTGCTTTGTAGTCTGCATTTGTCAGAATACAGCAAAACTTCATGTTTGAAGACAAAATTACTCATCTTGGTAATTGTTTCTTCTGGTGGAGTCTTGCTGTATTCTGACCTCCCCCTGCCTCCCCTCTCAGAACCTAGATTTTTGGGGTGTGGGTGGGCAGATGCAGTGTTGGCACCCTAGAGGTGCCCCTCCTTTTACATCCTCTTTTTCTTTGGGTGGAATGTTCATTTGATTTTTTTTGTTTTTGGGTTTCCTGCCTTGAGTCTTCCTTTGAGAACCAAAAACATTATGTTCTGCCAGTTGGCTAGTTAAAATTTTAGTTTCACACAGAACACCTAGTGAGTTTTTGCTCATAAAGATCTGACGGTTGCAGTTTGAATAACAGGCAGAGGCTTCAACGAGCTCGAGATGAACATTCTGTGCCATGCATAGAAAAGTTAACCCTATGTTCGGGGCAGTTGAAAGGCAGGACCTAACTGCATTTGTCAAAATACAGCAAGACTCCACTAGAAGAAACATAATTATTAAGGCGAGTCATTTTTTTCTTCCTTTCCATGGCAGAATCTTTCGCCCAGGGTCAGCCAAGGCCAGACAGACATTTCCTCAAACGTCGGACATATGGCCTCTGACTACAGTAGTCCCAGGGGTCAGGTACAGGATGAGACTCCTGCAAGCCTACCTCAGAGCTTGCTGGTGTCAGAAGCAACACATTTTCCAAGTTGATACGTGTCGGAGCAGTTCCTCCAAAACCTGCTGTGTTGGAAGAACCCTGAAAACTTGCAAGCAGGGGTTCCCTTTCAAGCTCCTCTTTCCACAGCGGTGATCACCACAGATGCCTCCCTTTTGTGCTGGGGAGCTCATTTGGACAGTGCCTCAGTAAGCGGCAACTGGACTCCCAAGAGTCTAGTTGCACATAAATCTTTTGGAACTTGGAGCAGTCTTACTAGCTCTCAAAGCTTTCATCCCAGCATAGAAGGGCAGGTGGTTCAAATTCAACGGACAACACCACTGCAGTGTTCTACATAAACAAGCAGGGTGGTACCAGATCAGGAATACTCTGTTTGGAGCTCTGGTCTCTAGCATTCTCCTGGGAGTCAGTCTCACAGCTATCCACCTCCCAGGCAAACTTAATATTCTGGCGGATGCTCTAAGCCGCATCAGTCAAGATCGGAGCGAATGGACACTGAACAAGCAAATACTAGCCACAGTGTTCAGGCGGTGGAGCACACCAGATGTAGATCTGTTAGCCTCTCCTCTGTTTTCAGCTTGCTCAGTACTGTTGCAGACCCCCAGTTCCGGGAACACTTCCTCTGGATGCCCTGATCCTGGACTGGTCAGGGAGGTTCCTATATGCATTCCCTCCTTTTCCCCTGATATTCAGGGTTTTGCTGAAACTCAAACAGCAGCTTGCATCGATGATCCTAGTGGCTCCGGACTTCCCCAGGCAAGCCTGGTACCCTCTCCTTCTCTGTGTCCTGCAACAGGCCCAGTCGCCTACTTCTGACTCGCTCCCTGCTGACCCTTCCTCAGACGGGAGTGCAGTACCCAGACATGCACTTTCTTCACCTCAAGGCCTGTTTCTTGAGTTAGTTTCCAGCCTCACAGTACTCTAAACAGGTCCTTAAGATACTGAGGATGGCTAAAAAAACTAAGTATTATGCAGCCAAATTGAAAAGGTTTTCCCTCTGGTGCAAGAGTGAAAAGGTCAAACCCCTATCCGCTTCAGACCTCCAGCTGTTAGACTACCTGGTGCACTTAAGGTATCTGGCTTGAAACCATCTTCAAGCTACACGTGACGGCAGTTTCAGACTACTTTTTGGTGGGAAAGAAATCATTTTTTTTCCCCAAAACATTTTTAAAGTTTTTCAAAGGCCTCTTGCACCTCCAGCCTCCAACCAGGGAGCCTGTTCCTCCTTGGAGCCTGAACCTTTGCATAGATGGGCTCATGAATTCACCTTTTGAGCCTATATCCACAGCCCACATCAAGTTTAACTTGGAAGACTGTCTTCCTGGTAGCCATTATGTCTGCCAGGAGGATTTCAGAGCTACAGGCCCTGTGCACTGAGCTGAATTATATCATCCCTCACAAAGAAAGTTGAGCTCAGACTGGCCCAGTGGCGCGGAGGGTTGAGGCACTGGGCGCCACACCTCACCTTCCGCGGTGGCCGGGTTTGGGAACAAGCTCGGGTCGTGAGGAGGACTGGGATTGAGCATCGCGGGACAAGCTCTCTAGTACTGGGGTGGGTTGGGGAAACTACACCACGCCTGCAGCTACCCCTAGGGACGCCCCAGAGGTACTGTATGCTAAGGTAACTGAGGGCACTGCGCAGATGTCTGCTGCCCTGATTCCAATGGGGAAAAGTGGAAAGTGGCTGGGTGCGACTCTGCAGCCTTATGGTCAGCGGCCAGCCTCGCTTGGAGGGCTCAGATGGTGGAATTGTACAGGGGGTACTGGGGCCGGTCTGGCTGGATAGGGTATGGGGAGACCCTCCAGTGGACTGGCGATGGCCATGCCAGTTCCCCTCATAATGTGAGTGAGCCTAGTGCTGTTCGGGCAAGGCCGGTAGTCGCCACAGCAGGTGAGTAAGAGAGTAAAAAAAAAAAAGTTGCGCCAGGACAAATGGGAAGTTTTGCCAAAGGTGGTTTGTTTCACTGAACCAGTCCATTACTCTGCTTTTTTTTTTTTTACTGAGCCATCCACTCCTGGCGAGCAAAAGCTCTACAGCTTGGATGTTGTTACCTTTCACTACCTAGAGCATACTAGGCAGTCAAGAGGCTCTTCCACTAGGTTGTTCCTTACTTACGAGGATGTAGGCAGAGGAAGACCAGCTACGAAGAGAACAGTTTCTCATTGGTTGGTCTCTTGTATTGGATTCTGTGAGAAAGCTGGGCAGCAGCCTCCAGTGGGGCTTGGAGGCCATCCCACCAGGGGCACTGCAGCCTTTCTTGCAGCAGCGAGGGACATTCCCTTACTGGATGTTTGCAAAGCAGCTACCTGGAAATTTGTGCACACCTTTGTAAACACTACAGTTTGGATGTACAGACCAGATCTGATACCAAATTTGGCATGGCAGTTCAGCAGAGCCTCTTACCTAAGTAGGTTCTCTGCCTGCCTCCCACTTGGTACTGCTGGGTAGTCTGCAGAAAAGTTACTGATGTTAAAGGACTCCTGGGGTAAGGAGAAAAAAATTACTTACTGCAGTAATCTTTCTTCCAAGGGTTCCTTTAGCATCAGTAAGCTCCCACCCTTCTTCACTGTTCACCTATTGGAGAAGGGCTCTTACATCACCTTTTACCAAATTTTTAGTTTCTTATTGATGAGCTTTTAGCTCATGTTGCTGTTTCTATTTCCAGTTTTGTGGACATTTGCATGATTTTTGAATCCTGTTTCTTTTTCTGGGCATTTGCCCTCGCTTTCTTAGAAAAAATTCTGAAGCATTCAACAGCTCGCCGGCTCACACCCCTCCTGTCTTGATTGGCTTGTTCCTACGCCTCCTTTAAATCTCTCTTAAAGGTATACCTCCGGGGCAGTTGCACCTAGCCAGCTAAGTTGCTGATGCTAAAGGACTCCTTGGAAGAAAGATTACTGTGGTGAATAATTTTTTTTTCTTCCATACTGTTCATTCTGCTTCTGTTAGGTTCTACCCATAGGCAGTCTGCCCCTCCCGTCTTTGTGATGTACACTGTCTAAGCTCTGTCTCTTTGTAAATATTGTTCCCTTAGTTGTGGGGGTTTAACATTTTGTTGGCTTATGTTTACTTCTTTGTAAGCAGTGTTTTACTGCAGATTTGGACAGAAAGTTTGAATTTGAGAAGGGGCATATCCTAAGACCTCAGCTGTTCCAGCTAGCAGGGGAGAACAGCCCATGCCAGCTGAGTGCCTATGGACAGAGCCTACACACAACCAGAGTTACCAGTAAAGACATAATTCACCTTTTATGACCATGGCTAGTCATTTTACCACCCAGTGCTCCAGTCTTCACAGCTGTGGCAGTAGGCAGAAGCAGGACCCCACTAGAAATGCAGTGTTGTATAGTGGCTTGGCTGCCCTGGGTAGGTTTAATAAAAATAAAAATCTCTTCTTCTGTCTCCACGCTTGAAGATTGGGTCAACACATCTGGAAGTGGAGGGACCGGTCTCCGGCTTCATGTAGTCACAATAGAAACTGATGGCAAATGAGGGCCGCTACCATCAATTTGCTCCTTTTTATGTTTGCTTGCACGATGTGCAAGAAACAGTGCCATCATCAGAGTTTTCCAGAGGTGTGTCAGCCTCTTCCAGTTCAGTCAGTGTGTTTGCAGGCACGGTCGCAGTGCGCCAATCACTGCTCCAGCTGTCTGTGACAGCAGTTGAAAATGCAGTGGCATACAGTTGAAAGGGAGAGCTCCGCTTCAGTGAGCAGAGCTCCCCCCTCAACACGCACGCACCATATTGCGTCCTGACACGCTCCCCACGCACATACTGTATTAGCCGACGGGGTGGCCACGCCCCGGCCGGCTCCACACTGGGCCCCCCAAAAGCTCTGGTGCCACGCTGGGAGCCCACCCCAGCGTGGCACAAGCCTACATATGGCTGGGGTGCCCAATCCCCCGCCGGCTCCAGCCCCTCAAACAGCTTTTCCAGCTGCCACGCTGGGAGCCCACCCCAGCGTGGCAAACATCCCGTGTCTTAATAGTAAAAACCAAAACTAAATTCAAAAAGATCCCTCGCAGTCTCCCTGCCCCCACCCACTGCACACCCTGCCTCCCCTCACCCCATACTTGCCTCCAGTCCGGCGCGACCATCTTCGGTGGACCGGGAACACGTCTGCACTCTTCAAAGCCGATCGCGAACCTGAGGAAATGCCGGTAAGCTGTATAATGTAGTAGGTTTTTTTTCAACTTTGCTGCATATCTCTGGCATTTTTTGGAATTTTTGCACCAAATTTTCCACATGGGGTTTTTGGGACCCCTTCTCATGAATGCTGTCACTGTCATGACGTTAATCAGGCCCGAAGGGTGATTTGGCAGTCACTGCGCGAAATCACCTTTCCGGACCAATTAACGAAACGACACTGCCAGTGTTCATAAGATGGGCTTCAAAAGCCTGTTTTGAAAATTTGGTGGAAAATTCCTAAAATGACTTTTACGAGCATGCGCATGTATTCCTACACATGCTCATAAGTTCGCTAATTTTCAATATTTTCACTCCAGATTTCAACATTGCCATTTTACCACACCTTCTTATGAGCAGTACAGCTGTCATTTTCATATCTCACCTAAAAACGCAGCTTCACCATGTAGCGTACAATGGCGCAGTCGGTGTGTCAAATCAATGTACGGGACACATTAAGAAAATCAGTGACACTGGTCATGAGCAGAGGTGTTAAAATGGCTATGTTGAAAATTTGGTGACAAAACTCCATAAAATGACTGTTACGAGTGAGCATTGCGCAGTTTCCACGCACCCGCGTAAGTTCATGAATTTGTAATATTTTTAGTCCAGATTTTCACCAGTGGCATTTTTCCACACCTCCTTATGAACAGTACAGCTGTCCTTTTCCACAACATGGTCGAAATGTTTTCATACTTTCAGCGCAGAAATGCGTGGTCTCTGTGGGAAATCATTGTTCGGGACAGAAAGAAAATCACACTGACACTGTTCATCATCGGAGGTCCCAAAATGCCTGTTAACAATCTGCTGTGTGTGTGAAAAAAAAAAGTTGCATTACGATTGTGCGTTGCACAGTTACTCACGATGCCGTGACTTCACCAGTTTTTAAGATTTCAGCAGATTTTCAACATTGCCATTTTTTACACCTCCCCTACCTAACAGTACTGCTTGTCATTTTTCACATCCTGTTCGAATGTTTTGCATCTGTGGTGCCAAATGTCGAAGTCGCTGTGCAGAAGCAGTTTCAGCTAACAAACTGATATTGTCACTGTTCATGAGGTGGGGGTCACAAAAAAACCATGTTACAAATTTGGAGTGAAAATACCAACTAATGCCTGAGGTGTTGGGGTTTCCGACCATGACGCCCCACCCTGTAGAGAATGACTGGCATCGGGGGTGTGACTTGGGATTCTTGCCTGTAATGCTCATGCCATTCCACCCACACCCTGCAGCCAGTGAGAGGCATCAAGGTGTGTCTTGGACTCTTCTGGCCCAAACTTCACCCCATTCTCCTATACCGCACCCATCTCACCGTATTTCCTGATGGAATGGGGTGCGCATAAGGGCCAAAGACCCCAAGGCACACCGTGACACTTGTCAGTGTCTGCAGGGTAGGGTGTGGTGAAATGGCGTGGTCTTATGCCTGACGCACCCAAAGGCACACCCTAATGCCTGTAACCTCTGCAGGTTGGTGGTGGGGTTGGTTTCAGTTCAATACTGCTGCGCCCTATTATGCAGCTCTGTAACTTCTACACTACCAATGCCAGTGCCAGCAAACAAACATTCGGCATTGACATATGCTTGTCATTGTGATTGCTTTCGCTACAGACCTTTCTAGGTCTACAGCACTCTCAATAAGATGCCTTCCCTCAGCAGTTTTATCAAAAGTTATTAAACAGCACTGACACCTTGACATAAGACTTGTTGCTGCTTGTGACAATTGCCAGAGAAGTGTGTAGCGAGTTCTGGTGGCGGTGTGGTGGAGCTCTAGTTGGTCTTATGGTTGACCATGCTCCAGGTATCCCACTTCTAGACTTGCAGTACTTGCACATACCTACGTGTGGCCAGGATCTAGAAAAGCAAACTATTCAGTCCATGTGTGTCCCCACTCTCGGCCATAGTTCCTCTGAGATGGTGCCTCCTCTTGTTTGACATAGATAGGGGCTCACCAAGGAAGAATAGCCACAGCACAGAGTGACTGCAGGGTATCCTGGGGAAGATGGCGGCATGGATGATGGCCTGGAGTCAGTCTGGTGGTAAGGAGAGAAACTGCAGAGGCCTGAATAAAGGTGTGCAGCTAGGTTCAGGTAAGGGGGAAGGCAAGGGTTTAGTTCCCTGTCTGATCACATTATCTTACTCATTGAAAATGGGTAAGCTTTAGAAGTAAATGTGGTGGCTATCCCATTAGTTATATCACCACAACCTGCTCTCTAAAGAGTTCTATGACCTAAGTACCACCCACTCAGCTGTATGCCAGAGTGTTGTGGTACACCTTGGATTACCCATGTGAGTTTACTTGTTATTGAAAGCCTACATTAAGTATTGTATATTTAAATCCTTTTAAAGGCAGGGATAATTTCAGTAGGTTCATGAAGGCTGCCTCTTGAGCATTTCTGGATAGTTCTGCTGGGACAATGGAATGGGGACCATATAGTTTTCATTCTTAACATCAGAACTGCTTTAATTTGTATGCACAGTTTTGCCTAAACCTTCCATATCGAAGTGCACTGACTATGCTTCTTTACTGGTGTTTCTCAGGTGTCATCTACTTGAAGAACATGATCACGCAGCATTGGCCAAACCGCGAGCCCACGCCCGGTGAGCAGCCCCCATTTACCATCCCTGATGAGGATCGTCAGTGGATCCGTGAAAACATTGTAGAGGCAATCATTCACTCGCCCGAGCTTATTAGGTAATTATAAGAAGTGACATTGGAAAATCCATTAAAATGATTGTCCTAAACTTGTCACTTGACCATGAATGAAAAAAATGCTTCATTGCACAGTAAAGGAAGGTGTAAGGTCTTGTTTTTAGTTGGAAAAGTATGTCTCTATTCCTTGTCACTGGGCGCCTATTTACTGCTGGGTTATTCATGCTCACCTGCTTAGGACTGACTCTCACAAAGCTGTGCCATTATTTAGAAACCCTGGTTCCTCTCCATTCCAAGGTGACTGGCTCTGAATCTTCTGCCAACACAGTAAGACTGCAGTGTCTAGTAACATACCTAGGAGCCCTTCTTAAAACCTTTTTCTTCCACTATAGCAACGCTATAGAGAGTTCTGTTTGTTTTACAAACAGAATTTCTAAATTTAAATTGTGCCTGTTAATTTGTTGGCTCCTGCTTTAACCTCAGATTCCTGTCGTATTTTCCATCCATCCCTGTCTGCTTAGATTCTTTCCTCAGCGTAGACTTGCTCAAGTTGGGTTCTTATCATTTCCTGTGAGTTTTGGCTTGCTCCTGAGGCAAGGCCTACTTGGATGGCTGGCTCAACAGGGTGCTGGCCTTATCCAGAAGAACCTCTGGAGGATGGCTAGTTGGGTGGTCAGGGGCCAGAAGACGCTTCATCATGCAGTAAAGCTTGGGTTTTTCCTGCTTTTCGTTCCCTGACGCTGCTGGTGCACCTGAGGATCCAGGCACATTCCATTGTGTGTTGTGGATCCCTGCCAGAGTCCTTCCCTCTTGTAATGTGCTTCTATAGCTGTATCACTCATGATCACCCATGTGGTAGTGCTATGGTGCTAGCAGTGACCTTCCTGCCCCAGAGGCGTGCATCCTGGGATACTGAATCTTCCTTTCCATAGATGGCTCCCCAGCACCTTGGCTCATTTACAAACTTTATCTTCCAAATTGAAAATGAACGAGCAAAGGAGTGCTTCTGGGGAAGTGCTGTCAAAGTTCTGGGGTGAGGGATGGTAGTGACTTCGCTATATCAGCACCTGTGGTCAGTTTGGGTCAGGTTTGGACGTTGTGGGTGACCCCATCCTGATGGCCCCATGACCAGTGTTTGCATGGTTGCTATAGAGCTGTAGGGGTGGGTGGGTCTTTATAGGAGGAAAAATCTGATGCAGTCACATTAATGCTGGCCCACATCACTGCACTTGGCATGTACTGTCTTGTTTGTGGGGGCTCTGGATAAGCCTGATGTTGACATAAGCTGCTTTTCCATGGAGTGTCTCCTGCTGCCAGTGGTCTGTGTTGGGGCTAAGGGCAGATTTGCAGGGAGGCCAATGGGCAGGCAGAAGCAGACTGAAGCAGTCGGAGGGTGATATTATACTTGGTGCACAGTTTAGTCCTTGTTGGTAAATGATGGTGGTGGTGGTGGAGCTGGAGGGAGATGCTTGTTACCCATAGGCTGAGGCCTGCATTTTGTAACTTTTGTATTTATAAAAAAAAAAAAAAAAAGGCAGTAGTGTGAAAATAGTGGAACTACAGATATGATGGGTCCAGCAGTGCACAGTATAACTTCCTTTTATCTTCTGGGGAGAAAAGCTCCACACTCTGAATGCAGTATTAATCAGCAGTTATTTTGACAGGGGGAAATGCAAAGAACAAACTTTTTCTACATTTCCAGGATTTTTCCTCTTTTAGTTCCTCTTGCCACGCCTGCTGCTTTCAGTTTTTTCTCCTCCTGAGCTGTTAATGTTTTCTGTCATGTTCCATTTAAAATTGGACCTTGTTGAACAATTAAAGTTAACTCTGCCTTGTCTGTTTTTTTTTCTTTCAGAGTACAGCTTACTACTTGCATTCACCACATTATCAAGCATGATTACCCAGGCTGCTGGACTGCCCTTGTGGATAAAATTGGCTTCTATCTCCAGTCTGATAATAGTGCTTGCTGGCTTGGAATTCTTTTGTGTCTCTATCAGTTGGTGAAAAACTATGAGTAAGTTGATTTGTTTTATATAAATATGATTTGTACAGGCTATTGGTATAAAAACAGGTAATCAAAATCTACATTTTGAAAGTCCCTCAAAATTCTGCAACTCCATTTAATACAGAACTGACTTTCTGCTGATCTTGTGATGTTGCATAATTTACCATTTAGTGACTTTTTTAAAAAGTAACTCACTAGTACAGAGTATATTCTCCCTTGTCCTGAAGCACCTCGCTATGCTTAATATCTGATGTTGGTTGCCACAGGGATCTCAGTACAATTCTCATTTTGATGGTCCTGGTCTCCCTGTAGAAAAATAGGGAGGGTGGGGGTCCTCGAGGAAATGTTTTGAGTCGCAGGTTGCACATTTTGAGGTAAAGGGCTGAATTGCAGAAACACAGCTGCAGTTCAGCACTTTTTAACTCTGTGGTGGAAGATGGCGCATCCTGGGGAAACGCACCAGGGGAAACAACCCTCATCTTGAGCTGCAGTAACGTAGGCAGATAATCAAGGGAGTATTGATTTAGAAAATTACTACTGGATTAAAAAAAAAAAACATATTCCTTGGTTCAAACAGTAGGACTTCATTAGTGATGCTTTGCAACAAGCATAATCCCACCAGTGTGTGATGCTCCAGGGAGGAAACTTTACACTAATCGTGGAACTAAGAATACAAGTTGACTCTGCACTGTGGTCATGCTCCCCCTGGTGTTCTAATGCCAGATTTCTTTCTCTGCCTGAAGAGTATTCTCCAAGTACAGCTCCCACCTTCTGGTCTTCAGTTTCTTTTAAAGCATTTATTATTTAACTTCCACAAGTTAACTTTTGACAACTCTGTGTTTAGTTAGGTGTTTTAAATTATTTTACTTTATATTTTGCAGTTTTTCAGATTCTAAATCTGTTCCAGGATCTGGAGAGTCACGCTGTTCTGCGAATCCAGCCTGACAGGAACCAACCATATATTTTGTTTAAATAAAAACTCAAGTTTTAGGTATATTTAAAGGGGAATAGTCCCCATTATATAGTCTGTGGGGACTAGTCGGCACTAAGAGCCCCATACCCAGATATATGGCTCGTTTCAGTTAGCACTTGTAAGTGAGCCCCCGCCCCATTTTAATCTTACGGCTTACTGCAGTGTAGATTGTATCGGGCTGATCCTGCTGCCTCACAAGCTGACATATTTATTGTAACCAGAAAGCTCAGAATCCCCTGCACCTTTCAGAGCTGGGCTGCTACATTGGGGATTCAACAGTCTGCAGTTCATATTAGGCCTTTGATAAGCTCGGATCAGATGTTTGCTGGTTGCACTGTTCTCTGAAGGCTAAGTACAGTGCCCTGTGAGTTTACTTAGTCCTGTGAGGATAGCGTGACAAGGAAACAAAATATCTCACTTTGATGGGGAGCTCTTGCAGCAGGTTATGCCATTGGGATTACAGACCCCACGGAAAACTTCTAGCTAGCAGTCTATAGCAGGGGACTGACATCTGATGTCTGCTCGCTCCTGACATCCACCTATGGTACATAAGGGGCGGTCCCTCAGCAATACCTCCATTGTTTTCCCGCTGTCGACTTGCGCATATCGGCTCCATGAACGCCTTCTACTTCAGTCAGCCACCTTTTTTTACTGCGATTGCCATGCCTTTTATTTTTAATTTTCATTCATAGCCGCCTTCTTCGATTTTCGACTTTTCCTTCACAGAACAGTGTATGAAGTGGGCTTGTGACAAGCAAATTCTCTTCCTTCTGATTCTGCTTAGGCCCAGACTACAATGAGGCCTCCACACTATCCCAGAGACCTCGTGATCTGCCAGATGACCTGAAGATTTTCTCTGCTTTAGCAGAAGTTCAGGACGACAGAGATGGAGCTCCAGGACAAAAAGTCTTTCTCCAGGGCCTTGACTTCTTCAGCTGCCATGGGGAGAAGAAGCCCAGCTGCAAGCATGAAGACTGAGAAGTTCCAGACGACATGCTGGTCTGCCTCCAGCTCCGGGTTCACATTCCAGTCGCTGACTGATTTTTCAGGATCTTCCTCCCGTGGGAGGTTTATCTCCTTCCAGGCAGCCCTCACCTCTTATCGGGCTCAGGTGCTGGTTCTTTGAGGCGCAGGACTTCGTCCTGCACCTCCTTTCCTGTCCCTTAGACCCTCACTTCCTACTGGGTCTAACACAGGAGTCTCGGCCAGTCTTCCAAGTTGAGCGGGCGGTCTTTGCCTGTCATACCCGGGCCGAGAGACTGAGGTTGTGGGATAACAGATGGACCAGATGCCAACTTCAGGTTCAACACCAGAGTGTGTGTGTTTATGCAAAATACAGGAAATAAACTTCTGCTATGCCATATTCCTTATTCAGTACATCAGTTTGTAGCAACAGACAGTGTGTCCTTTCTCTGCACTTAGCCAGCACCTACTGACTCTGATCTCTGATCTAACTTACCAGTTGAGATGCAACCACCTACTCATATGGGGACCCCATTGCTTGGGTAGTGGGGGCCCAAAAGAAACAAAACAAGTAATGGACAAAAACCTCAATGCAGAATCACTGAAAGAAAGGTTACCCCAAAGGCATTGGTAACAAATCAAGTTTCAAAGAAATACATCATACCTACTTCTATAATGCAAAGCATCATAGAATATATGCAAATCACCATGACATTTAGACTTATTCAGTTTACAGAAATTTACATGCATTTTAAACAGCACAGCTAATTTAATATCTGTAGTTGCCTAGTACTTTTCACCATTATCAATAACACCTAGTGCCATGGTATTTTCAACATTTACAGGTTTCATAACGTAAGGTATATACATCAAGGTATTTAATGATATAGTGCTATTACATACTAAATACAACAATAAACAACCTGTTTTACATACACTTGAAGGTCATCACAATAACCTCCCTGTACAAGGACCTGAGAGGGAAAAGGAAAATTAGAGGACACCATAGCATAGTCAAGGGAGGGGGGTGCCCATAGGTGGCCAACCTTATGGACTAGAAATAGGAAAGAATAGAATAGACTAAGTAATAGAAGAACTGTTGCAACAGATTTAAGAAAAGGTTGGTCCTCGAGTGGCAGGAGCTCTGTCAGTTAAGTTGACTGACTGGGTCTGACTCCCATCCAGCCATGCTAGGTGCATGCTGTCTCCTCCCGTACATTTGATGCCTCTGCTCCCTACGACAGGCTGCTGTCTCTGGGAAAATGCCTGCTGTTTTCCCTTTACCACCGTCTGCCTTCTGTCAGACCGCCAGCTACCCTGACGATGCCTCTTTGGCAGCCGGCACTTGATGCCCCTGTGCCTCAAGGGACATCGGGTGCACCTGGACCTCAGCCTCTGACGTCTGGGTTACTGTTTCCCCTGTGACGCCTCTACGGTCATCCCCGGATGCTCTTCAGTCGTCGGCCGGCCCTGTAGCCACCCAGCCGACGCCCAGGAGACTGCACCAGGTTCACCGGCATCGCATCAGCTGACGCTCGCTGTCCCTGTGCCTTATGGACGGATGTTGGTGCACACAGACATCTGCCATTGACATCCGGGTTACTTTCTCCCCGGTGACACCTCTGCTGTCGTCCCCGGACGCTGCTCAGTCATCGGCCGACCCTGTAGCCACTCGGCCAAGCCTGGGAGACGACGCCAGGTTCACTGTCTCATCAGCTGATGCTCACTGCTTCTGTGCCTTAAGGGCTGACATCAGTGCACCAGGACCTCAGCCACAGTCTTCTGGGTTAGTACTACTTCCCCGACATTGATCCAGGGTGTACCTTCAGATCTTCTGCTGTATTTGCCTCTTGGTCGGCTCACTTTGTGGGTAGTTTAAGGAGGGCCCCTTCTCCGTCTCCTGTTCCTTGGGGAATGGGATCACCGCTATTGAGACCCATGTCACCTACACTTCTTTAGAGTGTACCTTCTTCATAGCCGGTTTGATTTGGCACAGGCTGTTGCAAGGCCTCCTGGCGGTGGCACTGACGTGCACTCTTCCCTGGACTTCAGTCCTATAATAAACGAAGGTGGGATGCAAACAGCTTAGACCTTATGCTGTGTCCTTTGGCTGTCTACCTCTGTTAGAAGGAATCGCTCCCAGAGGTCGTGCCACCTCTCGTGGAATCTTTCTAGGCAGCCTGTACTTTTGCATGGGGGCCCTTTTCTACTACTTTGGCGGCGTATAAGACGATCTGTCGCCCATTCAGGGCACCTAGTGATGAGCCCTCCTATGCAGTGCATCCAGAGGAGGTCTGTACAGTCATTATTTCTGCCTCAGACTGATTTCTGTCCAGAGAACCACTTTGGCAGGAAGACCTTCCTTCTGCCACCGGGGCTATTCATTGTTTGACTGTCCTCACACACCTGGTCCAATACCAGGTTACCCTATGAAAAAAAAATGCCTTTGGGATGGTGCAAGCCCTGTTGGACCTCGCAGGGCAGAACTATTCCACCTTCTCGAAACTGGCTCGGATGTGGGCACCTAGGTCCTCTAGTATCCTTTCCCCATGCAGCATTGTACGTTGGAAGAGCAGCGCCCTCGGCTGTCTATACCAGACCATCCCGGTTGAAACTTTTCAGGATTCGTCCCTGACGTCACAATCCTGGATGCCCTTTTCCAGAGGGTTATGCTTTTGGGCAAGGATTCTGAGTGAATTATTTCTTGCCTTCTCTGTCCATTCTGTGCATCACTCCTTGCCAACACCTACCCGGCGTCAGTCTGGCATCTGTCTTCATTCAGCTGTTCAGCAAAACAGTCCTGAGCTAATTTTAACCCCAACCTGCTTTTCAGGCCTTTGGAGATTCGGCCCTTAAGCCATCCTGGCCATCCCAGACTGCCATGCAAGTCTGCAGTGCCGCGACCTAACTCTCCTCCACATATTGCCCATAATCCAGAGATGTTTCAGGCACTGCTGCAGAAAGGCCATAGTGGCTGTTCCTCCATGTCTAGAGGACAGGGATTCTACTTATTTCTTCCTTGTTTCAAGAAGTCAGGGGTCCTTTGTTCTAGCCTAGATCTTGGCAATCGGGACCAATACATAAACTACAAGTGTTTCAGGATGGTCACCCTTCTCTGCCTTCTTCCCGTGTTGCACTAAGGGGATTGGCTTTACTTGCTGGACGTAGAGGATGTTGAGCTCCTGCTTTCACGGAAGCCTTTACCAGTTCCAGGCACTGCCATTTAGCCTGTCCTCTGCTCCACATCTCCACATATGGGCTTTGCCGCTCTGGCCCCAAGACAAGTTACTACATCTCTCTCTCTCTCTCTCTCTCTATGGTTCAGCTGATCAGAACCCTGGCAGCCATGTTCTCCCTGTCTGGAGATCTGGTATTTATGTTGAACCCTTTCAATTCCTCTCCTTGGTCTAATCTGCCTCCGTTCCCAGGCTGCTCTAGGCCAAGCCTCCGTGTCATTAGATACATAGACAGTGTCGGCAGATAAGAGCCGTGGCCCACCAAGTCTGCCCATTTGAGCTTGTAAGTTCAGTTTGTTTTCCTAGAAGTCTGTTGCCCTGGCCTCCAGAATTCCTTTTGTTCATTCCATGCATTCTTAAATCCCGTGATTGTTTCAGCCCCCACCACTTCCTCTGGCAGATGTAGCAGATTTCTCCAGACACAGACTGAGTAGGTGGTCTCATCATGCGGGTGCTGTGACACACTGCAGCAGCCATCACATGTTTTCTGACCAGTTTCGCATGTGGGTGCTCCATTAGACCCCCTGCTGGTCCTGTGCTCAGACGCTTGGAGTAGCAGCTACTTGTTTCTACCTCAGTAGCTTAGACTCTTAAATGGTGGCTGAAACCCTCCACTATGTTCATATGGGGCCCCACTTTTGGATGGAGTTACCTCATAGCAACATTTTGACCATGGATTCATCAGGGCTGGGGTGCCCATTCGGTAGACCGTGAGCTCCGTTTTTTTTTGGGGGGGCCTTCCTCCACTGGAGTAGCATCTCCAGTTCAGTGGCTTGAGCTGGGCTGTCTAGGCCCAGTAGGCCTTTTGACATTCCTGTTCTTCATACCCACTTTCATCCACCCGAGAAAGCTCCTTCAATTAGTGGTCAGAAACTTTTCTGACGGGAGGGACCCTCTTGGGCTGGACCTCTTGAGTCCCTTCTTAGAGTACATCTACCTTTTTTGCTGCTGGCTCCAGTACCTGTGTGGACTGGAGAGACCTGCCTTTTTTCCTCTCTTGGTCAGGGAGGTTGCTGTCTGCCTTCCATCCTTTCCCTTCGAGGGCAAAGTGTTCTACTCAACTTGTTGTCAGAAGGGGTGGTGATGTTTCTGATAGTTCCTTCTGGCCATGTTTCCACTTTTTCCAGCAGCTTGAAGTGGAACCCCAACCCCCAGTCTTGCTTTCTCAAGATCAGGGCATCCCAGTCCTTCTGCATCTTAGGACCCTCCCTCCTTGCTGTATTCCTGCTGTTTTAGAGGTTGCCATTCTGGGGGTTTCCCCCAGGTGGCAGGGGTGTTCTAGTACCTGCTGGAATTCCCTTCACTAGATCCTCTTGCTAAGCATTGGTAACGTTTGGCCTATGGCCGCCGCTCATCCACTAGATTATTTTACTCATCTGGAGAATCTCATTCTGGCATTTCTCTTTTCCTTGTTCAACTCTGGGATGTTACATTTTCTTTAAGGTGCATCTTTCAGCCTTCTGCTTAACTTGCACCTATCCAACGCAAGACCTGCCTCTTCCTGCAAGCCGCAGGAGCTGCTCTGAACCCAGCGGCTGTCCTGTGCTGACCCACCTGCCTCTCATCCTACAGCCAGGTACACATTTTGAAGAGCAGCCCGTACCTATCAACGGGATTGAACTTGGTGCATTTTGCCTTTCTGGCCATTTGGCTGCACCACTACTGCTCCTGAGCTCTGATTAGGCATGACGCTATTCCCCCCTTTTATTGGCTCTTGACTCTACCCTTCCTGAGCCATCTCCTTTTTAATACAAGAACTGCTAATGCTGAGTTTACCAGTACCACCTGTTTAGTGGAACAGGATTAATTTTTCTAGGTTTTTGTCTATTTTTCCATTTGCAAATTGTACTGCAAAGCCACTAGAGGGCAACAACTCTTGGAGGTTGCAGTCCTCTTCCCATTGCTCTCCCCTAACACTTTCCGTCCTGGGTCCTTCATACCTAAAGCAAATTACTACACTCTAACAAGCCATTGTCCGTCACCCTACTGCTGTGCCAGAGACCACCACAATTATGGGTATGAGTGCCCTCTTTATACTGACACTGGGCCACTGCCCCCTTACTGCCACTTGCTGGGCACCCATTGTCACGAGGACCACGTAGGCTCCTACTGATCGCTATTACTATCCTACTTCTTGGACCCCTCACCCCCCCCCCCCCAAGGGCCTTCTTCCCACACCTCCTGCCCCCAAAACCCATCACAGACTACCACCCACACTGCCACTGCCTGTCATGCATCCTCCATCCCACCTCATATCTCCTCTGCACTCATGCGCCACCATCAACTTCCATGCCGGGTCACATTCCTGTCCTTTCCAACCCTTATCACCATGACTATCCCATGTACTTACCCACACTATGATTAGGTGGCAGCTAGCCTTGACAATAAGGTAATGATCTTTTGCTCTCCTCAGTCTTTGCTCTACTCCTGCTAATTTCAGGAAATGTTCATCCTAGCCTCTCGCATCATGGGCTTAGAATAGCTGCAATGAACATTTGCAGCTTACCCAAAAAGACGGCAGGTCTCCATTGCTGGATACTGCAACATCAGCCAGATGTGCTAGCCCTCACAGAAACCTGACTCCATGGTCGCCCCCTGGCTTCACCCTTCTCAGAGCTGACAGAGTGGCAAGCGGTGTGTGTGTGTGTGTGTGTGTGTGTGTGTGTGTGTGTGTGTGTGTGTGTGTGTGTGTCTGTGTACGTGACTCCATGAGGTGCCATGCCCTCCAGCACCTCCACTAGACCATGGTGCCCAAGTCTTATTGTTAAAACTTGCTCCAGATTCCTCCAGAGCCCTGTAACTCTTACTGTCGATATGTCTCCCCAAGAAACCAAGCTCTTGCTATACCATCCCTTGCTAACTACATCTCCGCTCTTCTCTCCAAAAAAAAAGGAACACATCATAGTTGGAGACTTTAAAGTTAACTGGCTTGCCACTTTGGCTTCCCACGCCAAGGACACCTTCGCTGCGCTGGACCTGATCCAGCTGGTCAGCCAACCTACCAGGGTGAACCCCACTAACTGCTCTAGCACCCTGATCGTCCACCTTCTCACCAACTGTCCCAACAGAATCTCTGATCTGGTGGTCCTTCTCGACTCCCTAGGCGATCGCTCACCCATCCTATTTTCCTGGTCGTGTCTTGAGCAAAAACCCAAACCAAACATGTATAGCCTGGCGTCGTCTCCGTCCCGGGGGCCTCACAAAACTAAGAAAATACTTAACTCAGTGGGCTTTGTCCCTCATCTCCCGGGCCCTTACTATAGATGAAGCTCTTGCTTATTTCACCTGTTCTTTTAATAAAGCATGTGACATCTATGCCTCACTAACAAAAGTGCAGTCCAAGAAACTTAATGCCCCCTGGGTCACGCCTGCACTGCTCCAACAGCTAAAGCGCAGAGATGATCTCTGGCATAAAGCAGTCTTATCCGGCACGCAGGTGGACAGGCAAGCCTATAAAGTGGCTCGTAACAGATGCATTTGGGCCGAAACAGGCCAAATCGAGTGCTAAAACTACTCTTGGCCCTCCTGAGGAATGTTTGTTCTGGGACAGTATCAAGGAACTCAACGGCAAATCCTGCCCCTCCCCTGCTAACTGTCAACAGTGTCCCTACCACCGACCTGCTGGCCATCGCCAACTGCCTCAACTCATCATTCTCTGACCTTAGTGCAGTACTCCCAAATAACTTTTTTGACCTCACTCCTGCAACACCACCCCATAACACCCCATCTCCCCTTCAATCTCGGGTGATCTCTACGACTGAAGCAAGGCCTTATCATTAAAGCACTCAGTGGCTCTTGTTATTGCAGAGATTCTTTTGGTGTGAGAATCCTACATCTAGTACTAGATACAGTCCTCTCCCCACTGACTGAACTCATTAACCGCTCCCTAAGTCTGTGGTAGTTCCAGGCAGCCTGGAAAACTGCCACAGTCACCCCAATACTGCAGAGTGGTGACCGCACCTCCTCCAGTAACTACCGTCCCATATCCATTCTCCCACCACTCTCGAACGCCCTCTAAAAAAATTATAGCCACCCATCTCAGAGTACCTGCATGCTCATAATCTACTTTGCAGGGAGCAGCATGGCTTCAGATCTGGGCACAGTACAACTACAGCTCTCACCGAGTTCTCTAATTTTATTCACTCTGCCCTGGATAGAAAATGCCTAGATAGAGCTGTCTTCATCGACCTGTCAGAGGCCTTTGATACAGTCTCCCACCCCTTACTCTTAAGCACACTTCGCCATGTAGGTCTGTACCGAGGACCAGTCTCCTGGTTTACCAGTTACCTCACAGCTAGATCACAATGTGTCGAAATAAACACCCTCTCAACCACCCTGCCAGTCCGCTCTGGGGTTCCCCAGGGCTCCATTCTCGGTCCTCTTATTTGGCATCTACCTAAACACCTTGCTCAATTCCTACTCCAGCAGCCTACTACTCTGTGCGGACGACACGGTTCTTTTTGCCTCCCACCCAGATCCCACAGTATTGCAGTCCTCCCTCCAACACGCCTTTTAACCAGATTGAAAACTGGTTCATAGACCAAAGACCTGCGGTCAATGTAAAAAAAAAAAAAAAAAAACAAAGCCCATGCTCTTTGCCCACCGACAGAATAAGGCCAAGAATGCCTAGCTAACAATCCCCTCCCACTCTCTCCTTCCTCTAGAACAGGTCCATAAATAGAAATACCTGGCCCTTACATTTGATTCCAGTCTCTCCTTCCATTCACACAGTGACACTCTATCAGCCATGAATGTCAGTATAGGCCTGATGCATCGGCACAAGGATTGCCTACCTCCGGAAGCCCTTACTGTGGCTGTCGCCTCCTCTCTCCTCTTCCTAGTCGATTATGGACTCACTTTCTACTCGGCCACTGACACACAGCCCTTAACAAAATCCACCTGGTCATAAACGAAGCATGCAGACTCCTCTCGGGGCAGACAAGCGACTTACTTGTACCCTATACTCTGACAAATCTCCCCAGCCTGGATGAAGGCTGTTTTATCAAATATGTCTCCTCACAAAAATACACCTGGGGCTTACCCTGGGGGTTTCTGCCCCTCTCCCACACCTTGGTGAACACCCGCCCTGCCAACCGACAGGTGTGGTCCATCCCAAGGGTTAGAACCTCCTTTGCCCAAAGGTTATTCCCACACAGGGCCCCAGTCTGGTACAGCGAACTCCCCTCCGACGTCTCTTCCATCTCCAAATTAGGACCCTTCAAGTCAGCCCTCAAAGAGCGCATTCTCGCTTCACGGTGCTGCCAATATACCAGCTAGTGCCGGGTCATCTATCTATCATCTTATGGGACCACCTCGCCACTGAGCTACTGATAGGGCTACCAGACTTTACCTATTAACAGTGCCTCATTTGGCTGCACTCACAAGATATCTGATTCTCTACTTCGTTGTAAATATCAAACCTGTTTCTCCCACCCTCTATCAGCAAACCTATTGTTCTCTTGAAAACTGTAAAATACAGCTTTAACACATTCAATGCAGTGTATAGCTGATCTTGATTCTGCACTACTGTATAACTGAAAAAACTAACCTTTAGCTGCCATTCTATGTCTATGTATTAAGTGTTTGTATTTGTTTTTTCTGACGCGGAGCCTTTGTAAATGAGTCCCTGACTCAAAGGTTGTAATCCTAAAGTCTGTTAAATAAATAAATCAGTCTGACCTCTCCCGCATATTGTTGCAATTTATTCTGCCATTAGCCCTTCCCATATGAGGGCCCCCCTGTCCTTCCTTGGAGTCTTTTGTTCAGCCTAGAGAAACTGGCGTTATCTCCCTTTGGGCCTGTTGCAAGTTGTGATATTCGCTTTCTGTTGTAGAAAGTTATTTTTAGTGAATATTACTTTCGCTTGAAGAATTTGTGAGCTCTTGATTCTGATGCACATAAAGCCTTAGTTTTTTTTTCTACAGGAAAGTGTCCTTGAGGACCACCCCTATTTCCTTCCTCAGGACATGTCTGAGTTTACGCTGATCTGGACATCCCTCTTACCATTACCCAGAGTATTCCAACTAAGGGGAGACTTTACTTCATACTTTGGTCTTTCTCTGGGTGCTTCATTATTTTTCCTTTTTTCTCGGTCTGCACCAGAGTCCTCAATGTCTGATCAGTTTCCTTCGTCCCGAGAACAATGGGGACTTCGGTTTCTATACAGTGCTTGCTCTAATGGTTAGCTAATTGCATTGTTCATTGATATTGCATCTACCACTGGCCTTTTCCGGTCTGATTTAAAGGCTATTCTGCCAGGGGTGTAGTTGCCTCATTTGCTTCTTTCAGTAAGGGTCCCATGACTGCTGTGCAACAGCCACTTGGAATACGGTTTACACTTATGACTTTCTGGTCTGGATATTGCTTCTAGGCGAAGAGCAGGTTTTGGGCTCATAGTCCTTTTGGGTCCATCTCTTCGTGAGATTCTTACACTGACTTCTGCTTTCTCCCAGTTGACCGGGGTCAGTCTTTTCACTGATTGGGACTCTGTCTTAATGGTGTAACCTGCTGCAAGAGCTCCCCCTTGAAGTGATATAGTACAGTTACGTAAGAACTTAACAAAACAGTAGATCTTTGAGGCGCTCTTGCATGAGTTCTTCCCTCCCTCTGGTGTTTGTTTCTCCTTCTTTTCTTTGGCTTTAGAGGAACACCTCGGTTCTCCATTTGTTTTGTGTTTGCCGGGTCTCTGGAGGGAGAACTGAGGTGGTGCTGGGAGACCTCCCTTATATACCATAGGCAGATGTCCAAGGCATGCCAACATCAGAGGGGTCCCCGCTGTAGACTGCTAGCTAGAAGTTTTCCGTGGAGTCCTGGCACCTGCTGGCTTCAGTCCTAACAGTGTAACCTGCTGCAAGAGCTCCTCTTGAAGATCTACTGTTATGTTAAGTTCTTAAGTTACGTAACTGTATTATCAGAGCTTAGAAAAACTCTTGGCATACATTACAGGCTATTGGTTCTCCCACTGCTGCAGCCCAGCTCTGACCTTGGCTGCTGGGTATTCTGGGTTTCTGTTTACAACTAATGACCGCTTGGGAGGCAACATAATTGGCTCAGTCTTCTACGACGCAGTAAAATAGCAGGGGTAGCGTTAAGGATTTAGTGTGGGGTGCTCCTCTGAAACAGAAGAGCACACTTGATTGAACTTGTGCCATGAAATATGTGCTCCTTCAGACCATGGTAGTGCTCTTACCTATGTTATATTTATGATCAATTTCCTGATAGTAAATTAGTTGTTAAGATAGTACTAAAGGTTCTGTGGTACTTACTAGTAATTCAGTCTTGCAGTACGTTACTTGGTATAAAGTTGACATGAACAAGACGTTTAATTATATTAATGGTTTCAGCAACGTGAACTCTGGTTTGTTACACCTTAGTGGGAACAAGACCACTAGAGGACACTGCCTCAAACTGGTGGTGGGTCACTTCACGAGGGACGCAAGGAGACACTTTCACTGCAAGGGCAGTGGCAAAATGGAACAAATTGCAGGAGGAGGTTTCCCTGAAGACTGTACACAGCTTCGAGAGAGGCTGGGACATGGTAAATGGTTACGTGGAGGGGGGGGGAAGAGGATCACAGAGTAGTTATTGGGGGTCTGCAAACTCTAGCAGACTGGATATGCTGTACTGCCTCTTTCTGCTGTCAATTTTGGTATATTGTAAAGCTGGTGAAATAAACAGAATTACTTTTATTAAATTTATTTCACCACCTGACTGAGGAGGAAGAGCCCAGGAAACCTAGAGAGAAGAGAGCAAGTCTGTCTGTCTGTCTGTGCTGCTTCACTGTGCTTTTGTAATTTGTAAAACTACTTGGGAGCCACTAGATATACCACCTGCACCTAGGACTGCGCTGAGTCGGTGAACAAGAGGGACTAGAATCCCCACAAAGCTAGGGGGGCCTAGGGGCATGTAAAATATTATAATTTTAGTTGGAGAACGATTTTTAACAGGAGGGCTGGGGCCAGGTAGCGCCTCCCAGTGCATGGCTATGCCTGGCCAGAC
Organism: Neoceratodus forsteri; assembly: GCA_016271365.2. Lineage (NCBI taxonomy): Eukaryota > Metazoa > Chordata > Ceratodontiformes > Ceratodontidae > Neoceratodus > Neoceratodus forsteri. Next base: position 769,317,380 of record CM028133.1, on the reverse strand, counting down.
TTACCATAGTACCTTTCACTATCAAAGTATGGGCACTCTTTTCCATAGGCACAACTGGTGCACTTACCTAAATGATGTTTTGCCAATACAAGTCAGGAGGCCCATCTAAAGGAAAATGCTATTGGCCTAATTCAGAATCTTCCAGCATATGGCTAGCAGATCGGTACCAATTTCGACCCTGAACCTTTGCTTACCCTGTGCGGATGGCCTAGTCTGGTCTGTCCAGTTCAGACTCTACTTCCTCTTCTTCTGCCTGAATGCCCACTCTTGAGTAACCTGAGCATCCACCAGCACACAGAGGTCAGAGACAACTGGTCTCCCAGCCAAAAGTCCCACGCCACAGAGGGGGAGCATCCAGTGGTTTCAAATGAAAAAAAATATATCTCTTGCTGTCCTGCATATACCTAAAAACATATCGTACTGTAGTTGAATGATTAAATTTTGTTGTGTAATCTGTTCAGCTAGAGACTATTGTTCCACTACCGTTGTATGTTTTCCCCCCACCCTTCTGATGTGGAACCTTTGTAAATGAGTAGTTTCCTGCTCAAAGGTACTGTAATCCAATGTTGAAATAAATAGATAAATAAGGGCCTCTGGGCTCACCCAATCTGCCCATTTTAATTAACCTTCATTTTTTGCTGTAAACCCCAACTGATCTAAAGTGCAGTGTCTCTCCCCTTCCTTTTCCCTTGATTCCCTTGTGGCTGTCCCAGGTATTTTTGAATCCCACCGCTGTTTTCACCTCACCATTTCCGCTGGAAGGCTGTTCCAGGTGTCTACCACCATATCTGTGAAAAGTACTCTCACATCCCTCCTGAAATCCCCTCCAGCTTCTTATCATGCCCCATCCAGAGCACCTTTTCTCTACAAAATGCCTCCTCCAGTACCTTATTTTACCCTGTGAGGAATTTAAACTCTCTATCATATCCCTCCCTCCTCTCCTACAGGCAGACCATACTGTATTTCGCTCGCCTCCTCATAGGACTTTTGTTGCAGATACTGTACCATTTTGTAGCCCTCCTTGGACCGCCCACTCTGTCCTTCTTGAGATGTGGTTTACAGAACTGGACACAGTACTCGGGGTGGTGTCTTAACAGTGATCTATATAAGGGTAGCAGCACCTCCCTCTTCGTGGTAGCGCGATACCCCTTACTGTGCACCCCAGCATCCCACTAGTCCTTCTGACTGCGTTGTCACATTTGAAAGTTTCCAAAAGAACACTCCTGCACACAGAATTTAGCAGGTGGGTGCAAGCTAGCGAGTTGCCAGCCCGATAACAGTATGCACTCCTGAAGAAGGGCTTGGAATTTTTATATTGTCACACTGCTTGGCCATCTGTAGGTCATCCGATACTATTATCCCTAGGTCTCTTTACTGCTTGGTCTTTGTCAGTATCACTTTGTTCCTGGGTTTTTATCTGCCAAGTGCATTACTTTGCACTTTTTTTGCATTGAAGAGGACTGGTTGCAGCACTGATCCTTGAGGTACAACCGCTGGTCACCCTCCTTTTCTCAGAGCGAACTCCATTTACCACTATCCTCCCCAGGTTACCACCTTATTACCCACCCCCAAGTTAACCAGCTTGCTTACCAGTGCAGTGTGATCAGGATGTCCCTACTACAGTAGCTGAAGCTGCAGTAGGGAAGCTCCATTCTACATCCAGCACACTGAGACTGAAGTCCCCTACCAGCAACACCTCCCTGTTTTCCACCATTTTGCAACTGTTTGACATCTCTTTGTCTTAAGTCCTTCCCCTGTGCCAGAGGCCTGTAGATCACACTTGTCTGCACAGTGGTTCCGATTTCTGACTGGAGTGTGACCCACAGCACCTCAGCCCGCACCCAAAATTCCCTGTATTTCTGTTTTTATGTTTTCCACACATAAAGCACCTCCTGCAACTTTTTCCTCCTGTCCCTTCTGAACATCATGTAGCTTGATGTGACCTTGTCCCAGTCATGGCTGTCAGTGCACCTTGTTGCGATAATGGTCACAATATCCAGGTCAGCCTCTGCCATGATGAACTCTAGGTCTGGGATCTTATTTCCAAGACTTGCAGCATTAGCACATACGGCCTTACAGAGTCTGTTCTATTCATATTGCTCCCCCCTTTTTTCTTGTGTTCCCCCATCCTACCTCATCTCTTCTGACTGCTTTGCTTCTGCCTACCTCCTTGATAACTAAGTCCTACCTTGATTAACTTGCACCGTGGGACTCTCACCCCCGATCTTCCTGCATTCTACCTAAGCCTGCTGTTTGGGGGCAGTTTTGTCTTCCCCACTCGGTTAGTTTAAACATTCATCAAAGTACTATTTAAACCGTCCACCGAGAACTGTGGATCCTCTCCTGGATGGATACAGGTCATCACCTCTGTACTGGCTCTAATCTTCCCAGGTGGGTCTCCGATTCCCTAATGTTGCACTACCCCTCCTCTCTGCACCATTCTTTCAACCACAAGTTGAAGGCCGTGATGTGGAGCTCCCTTTCTCTCCCCCTATACTAGTCAGGCAGCACCTACGTAACGGCTACAGAGCGTGCTACCCAAGACTCCTTCCCAGCTCCCTAAAATTCTGCACTGTACACACAGTATGAACACTGCCCACATAAGCGAAAACCTAAAAGATTGGGTTATTGGGTATATTTTGTTTGGATGGATCTAATGAAATTAAAATGAGCACAAGCTATTCTGGAGCATGTACTCAAGTCCCACAGTCCTGTACAATAATGCAAATGGACTATCCTCCTAGTACCTGCGAGGAGCACGATGGCACTAAATTTTGACCTGAAAATGTACTCTAATTTAAACAGACATGCTCTGAGCATGGAGCACACCCTTATAGCTACCCCTGATAGTAAGTAAAAATTTGTTTTCGCACAAACTACAAAGTGAGACTAGTTGTGGGGCTTTTTAATGCTGACTGTTCCCCTTTGAAGCAGCAGTACTAGAAAATCAGGAAGTGAATATCGACATTCTGTTTTTTGGCTGGAAGCATGCTGCAGCCATAGTTCCAGTTTCCATATCTGTAAATATTTTTTTCTAGCGAGCTTTAGTTTTTTTTTTTTTTTTTAGTTTAAAATGTATTTCCCTTGTTGTGGATCCACAGTATTCATTTATGACTTTGATAACAAGGTGGGTGCACTGGTCCAAAGGACCGTTTACAGGCACGACCAGGGCAGAAGGCACAACTGACATTAATTACTGAGTGAAAGATATAGCAGAAACACTTCAACAAAAAAATAGTAGTACAAAACACTTCAACAAGTAACAGTTCATTTGGCCAGTGCAGTGGTAGTAAACATAACAGTATATTTATTGCAGGAGGCTGAGTACAGGAAAATAGTAACAGTTTGAAATTTAAAGTGCCTGTGATAAGAGGTGGCACGGAGCAACAATATCCCAATAGACTGGGGTACCTTAAACCCCAATGATGGAGACACCCCCCACCCATAAGCACCCCAGCAGACCCAAGGAAGACCCATTACAGAGCAGAAATGAGTGCAGACGAATATGCCAGGAAAGAGACAGTAAGCCGAGGGGGGTGGGGTGAGGAACTACCTGTGGAAACAGTTGTAGATGTCTCAAGCATGGAGCCAGGAATTAAGGTTTTGCTTAAAGTAGTGTGGGGCAGCAACCAATGGAGCATTGCCACCCATTTTGGTAGAGGTTCTCTGAATCACCGTGGGACCAGAGACTCCTTGGCGGATGCAGGGCTCACAGAGGGAAAATGGGGGGGGGTAGGGCTCCTGCGAATGACTGTCAATGAGGGATCCAAGGGTGAGATTAAAATGGCCTTGCAGAGGGAGCCAGCCAAGGGTGTGTTATAGGTTGCAGTGGTGAGTGGAGTAGGGGGCAGACAAGGCAAAGCGACAGACGCTGTTGTAAACGGCTGAGTCTGGCCCGTACGGTGGCAGATGCACGTATAGATAGGTGAGCAATAGTCCAGAATTGGGAGCAGGTTGCCGCAAGTTATGGCCAGACAGGCCTTGTCAGTCAAGAAGGGTTTAACACAGTACTCGGCACCAAGTTTTTAATTTATGCTTCTGACTACAAGATTTATATGGTCAGTGAAAGAGGGTGGGACCGAGTGTGACCCCCAGGTACTTGAAGGATGGGACGACTTCAAGTGGGGGAGGGGTGGCATCGGGTTGGAGGATATGGAGAGAGGAGTTTGCTTTCAGGGTGCTGGCTAGGTATGGATTGGAACCAAACAGCATAGCCTTGGGTCTTTTTGGCGATGAGCAGCATCAGGTTGGAGGAGAACCAGTTGTGGGCTGCACAGTAGTTATGGGTGAGGACAGAGGATATGAGAGGAAGAAATTTGTCACCGGAAAATGATGAGGTTGTCTGCATAAAGGAGGGACTCTTAAGACAGGCAGTCAGGAGAGGGGGTATTTACAAAAATGGTAAAGAGCAAGGGGCCCAGAATGGAGCCTTGGGGTACCCTGGAAGAGGGTCTGAGGAGGAGAGATGGCAGAGCCGATGCAAATGGACTGGGAGCGATCATCGAGATGGCTCTGAAAACACCTTGTTGCCCTGCAGTAAGTATGCTGCTGCCTAATTTGCAGCTGAACTCCCCCCTCACATCTCGTCTTTTGTTTACTTCTGTGGGACCCTCTGCATATTCCCGCTGTTCCTGTGTAGTGCTGAAAGTCATGTGCTTGTGCAGTTGGCAGCAGAGGGTTCCAATTCAACATAGAAATGTTGGACGATTTAACGAGAACGAGGGAGAAATGTAAACAAAATGGAGCAAATTACTGGGTGATAGTACAGCTAAAATGAGAAAGATTACTAGGTAGGTGCTCAACAGAGCACAGGAAACCAACTGTTGAAAAGATCAGAGATATATTTTTCTTAATCACTGCTGCTTTGTGTTTTTAGTCAAAGTCCTGGATATCCTGTGTTTGGGAACTGGACTGTTTTCATGATTTTAAAATGGCCTTCAAACAAAAAGAATAACGCTTTCTCAGTACCTGGGAGGAAATAATTTATGTATGGTATTGATGTATTTTGTTTAATGTTTGAGTACAACCTTGACGAGAACTGAACATTATTTTCCAGGTCTTTCATTGTTTGACATGACTGAGAAAAGCATACAGTACCAGCAGGCTTCAGAACTAATTTTTCAGCACCTGGCAAAGGCAGAGTGCCATGAGCTCTGTTTATGGTGCCTGGGTCCAGATTATGATTTTCAGTTGTAAGCACTGTAAACATTTGTCCCCAAAGCCCAAAAGAAAATGTCTTTAAAAAAAAATAAATAAATAAATAATAATAAAAAAAATACATAAATCGGTAAAAATTATGGCTTCTCAGTCTGCCTCTGTTGCCAAAACATAATAAAGGTTCTGAGGGAGCGCCAGTGATGGTGAGAAGCACAAATCACAGGGTTCTCATAGGCAGCAGCAGTCCATAGTTAAAAGTGGACAGATGAAAATGGAGCTGCTCAGCCATCTGATAAGCATGGTAAAGATAACAAGGTGTCCAAAAATGGGAACCTCATTCAAGTGATGACAAAATACAATTTTTTTTTCTTTGATTACAATATCTTTGAGCCAGAGGCTCTTTTTCAAAGGTTCCACGTCGGGTAAAAGATAGATCAGTCAATATTGAGATTGCAGAAAACTGAGAGAGAGCAGTGAATACAGTGCATTATTTTAAACATACGATACAAACTTAGAAACAGTACAGGATTAGACAGATTCAGTCCAGTCGGGCTGTGTCATGCCAAAGTAAGGCATCGCTTTATAGATAATATAACACCACAACCCAGCCCGGGAGAGGCTATGTCAAGAATAAGGGGAAGGGGAGGCAGGGATTACAGAAGAGGTTAAGAAGAGGCAGACACCAAGGTGCGCCTCTGTTGTAAGTTGGGGTTAGTAAGGTAGGCAGGAGGTGCAGGGTGTGAACATGGTGGGCAGGGGAAGGAGTAAGGAGAGGGGATGGCAAAGTAGAGATTAGGGTAAGGAACAGAGGCAAATGAGAGTAGGGAAACAGAAACGGGCATGGGGATGGGGACAGAGGAATGGGCGAGGTAAGGGAGGGACCAGCAGGGTAAGGATTGAGATGGAGGAGGGCCCAGGAGTAGAGGAGGCGGTGGAGGGAGGGAGTAATGGATGAGGGGGCCAGGGTGGAGGAGTTAGTGCAGTAGGTATTTGGGGGGGCAAGAGGCATAGAGGAGAGGAGTGGTGAGTGCTGGAAGGCCTAGTGGGTTCAGTCACAGCTGCTGAGATTGATAAGGCGGTGAAGCAGTTTGCATTTGAATAGACCAAGCTTATTCTCGGCAGAAACGGCTGGAGGAAGGTTGTTCAAGAGGGAGGGAGCCGTGGCATAGAAGGTGTGCTGGGCTTTGGAGGTTCGACAGAGGTACCAGGAAAGAGTATTTGCTGGAGTTGTGGGTACAGCAGGAGAAAGGGGTAGGCAGAATATAGGACTAGGAAGCCGTAGGGGTAAGACAAAGGCAAATTTTCTTCGCTAGGAGACCGGTCTGGTATGCAGTACACCCTAGAAGGTGGAGCCAGTAAGTTTATAAAGATCACAGGTATGCTTTCTTTAGCTGGCACCCGTGACAAGTTGACAATTTGTTCAGCGCCGTTTATTTTTAAGTTGGTATCAGTAGCAGACCCATATAAAGTGAGGCCATAGTCAATGACCAGTAGTACTGAGCTGGTGACAGCAGTGCGCATTGCTTCCGGTGTAAGGCAGTGGCGATGTTGATAGAGGGTCCCTATTCTGGAGTTTATGGTTTTAGTGATGGTAGCAATATGGGAGTTGTAGCTGATGTAGCTGTCATTCGTGATGCCAAGGTACAGTGCCTTCAGAAAGTAAGTTAACCCCTCCTTGGATTTTGTCACATTTGTGATGTTGCAAACTCAAATTAAAATACATTTATATGGGATTCTTTTGTCGACAGATTCACACAAATTACTCTGTCAAAGTGAAATGAAACTCTGGAATTTTTGTACATGTAATTTAAAAAAAAACCTGAAATGTTTTGAGTTAAGTATTCACCCCTTTGCTATGACACTCCAAATTGAGCTCGGTGCATCCAATTTCCTTGTGAGATCACTCTAAAACTTGAATGGAGTCCACCTGTGGTCAGTTCAAATGGTTGACATGATTTCAGAGGAAATACACCTGTCTATATAAGGTCCCACTGTTGACGGTGCATGTCAGAGCAGAAACTCTACCATGAAGACCAAGAAGCTGTCCGTAGAACCTCATGATAGAATTGTGAGGAGGCATAGATCTGGGGAGGGTATAAAACATTTCTAGGGTGTTGAAAGTTCCCAGGAGCACAGTCAAGTCCATTATTAGGAAATGGAAAGATTACGGAACCACCCAGACTCTTCCTAGAGCAGGCCGTCCTCCCAAACTGAGCAACTGGGCAAGAAGGACCTTGGTCAGGAAAGTGACCAAGAACCCAATGACCACCCTGACAGAACTACAGAGTTCCATGGCTGAGATGGAAGAACCTGTCCAGAGGACAATAATCTCTGCAGCACTTCACAGCTATAGCTCTCTATGGGAGAGTGGCTAGATGGAAGCCACCCTGAGAAAAAGGCCACATAATAGCATGCCTGGAGTTTGCAAGAAGGCACGGCAGACTCTGAGACCATGTGGCAAAAGTTTCTCTGGTCTGATGAAACAAAAATTGAACTCTTTGGCCTGAATGCAAAGTGCTGTGCCTGGGCAACTGAACACAGCTCATCACCCATGTAACACCATCCCTACCATGAAGCATGGTGGTGGCAGGATCATGTTATGGGGATGCTTTTCAACGGCAGGGACTAGGGCACTTGTCAGGATAGAATGAACAATGAATGGAGCCAAATATAGGCACATCCGTGAGGAGAACCTGCATCAGTCTGCAATAGACCTTGGACTGGGGCGAAGATTTACGTTCCAGCAGGACAACGACCCCAAACATATAGCCAAAGCAACACTGGAGTGGCTTCAGAACAAGAAGGTGAATGTCCTTGAGTGGCCCAGCCAAAGCCCAGACCTGAATCCCATTGAGAATCTGTGGAAAGACTTAAAGATTACGTGTTCACCGACGCCCCCATCCAACTTGACAGAGCTTGAGCAAATCTGCATGGAAGAATGGGTGAAAATCCTGAAACCAGATGTGCAAAGCTGATAGACATACCCAAGAAGACTCAAAGCTGTAATTGCTGCCAAAGGCGCTTTACAAAGTATTGACTCAGGGGGTGAATACTTAAAATATTTCAGTTTTAATGTTTCATAAATTTTGTTACACAATATAAATATTTTTGCCCCTTTAAATTGAGTATGCTGTGTGAATCAAGGGGGGAAAAAATAATTTCAATGCATTAAAAATTCTGGTAGTAACACAACAAAATGTGACTAAATCCAAGGGGGGTGAATACTTTCTGAAGGCACTGTATCTGAACTCATGGACTTGTTCAAGAGGGATTTGGTGCCTGTTGAGTATAGTATGGTTGGGGGATTTATTTTTGCTATGGGGGTACAGAACAACATGGCCTTAGTTTTTTTTTTTTTGGTGGTTCATCAGTAGTTTGTGGTGTTCAGACCAGGTTTCGACAAGGCTAAAGTTGGTCTGGATGTCACGAGAGGAGGGGCAGGGTCAGAGTGGGGAGGACTGCTTCATCTGCATATAGTAACATGTTGTGGCAGACTGATGGACGGGAGTTAATTAACAGGCTAAGAGCAGTGGTCCTAGGATGGGTCCTTGAACCCTGATCACACTGTGAGACTGTCAGAAAGGAGTCGCCAATCTTAACCCGCTGGCATCTATCCGCCTGGTAGCTCGAGACCAGTTGGGAGACCCCAGAGGCACCAAGAGTAGGGAGGAGTTCAAAAGGAGCTGGTGATAGTGTCGAAAGCCTTGGTCAGATCTGTAAACACTGCACTAAGAATATTTCCTGCTCTAAGGCCTTATGAGTGTGATTGGTGAATTCAAGCAGGGCAGTTGTAGTGCTGTGAGATTTTCTAAAGCCATGCTGCTGGGCACACTGGATGTTGTATTTGTTTAGGTAATCCGACAGTTGGTCCGTCACAGTGCATTCAAGCACCTTAGATTGGGGGATTTGAGATGGGTGGTAATCGTTATGGAGGGATCTATCGCCACTTTGTGGACTGGTGTAACAGCAGACTTCCAGCACTGTGTGAATTGTTTGAGGGTGAGCGAGAGTTTGAAATAGTTTCAGAGCAGGTACTGGAAACAAATAACAGGTTTAAAAGAAAAAGTGTCGAGTAGACAGGCAGTGGAATCCTGTATGGCCCATTCTGATCATGAAGAAGTGGTTCATGCAGATACTTGAGAAGGCAAGTTGTCCTTCCACACAGCCTTCTGAGGAGGATTCCAGAAAATTGGATAATACAGCAAAAATACATAACCGCTTCCCTACCCTGAGACACGCAGCTTATTTGACATGTATAGCTCGGTACTAGAAAGCACTATGGACTGCAGTGCTGACACTGAGTGGTCAGGTTGACGGTGAGGTGGCACAGGACCTTGCTGCCTCAGCAGTCAGCCCTGGATGCCATTAAGTGACAGTTTCACATGGCTGTCAACACCAGAGACACTACTTCACAGGTTTTAGCCTATGCACTGGCATAGGGGTTTGTCAGGCTGAGGGCTTCCGTCCTTGCTCAGGACATGCAGACTAAAGCAGTTTCCCCTTTAAGGGAAATTGCCTATTCTGTGTCTCTCCATGTTGTCAATGGGGAAGGTAGTTAAAGAGCTGCTGACGCCGCAAAGAAAACTTTGAAAAACATGTTTAGGTACAATTCAGCTCATATTCCTTGTACTATAGATGTATTCTTCCCATTATTTATTACTGAGGAAGTTTGCATGAAAACGTGCTCTGTACCTCTTATAGTTCATCTGCCTCTGTAGCTTACTCCGGCTTCATGTCATCTGACATCACAGTCTGTTGCCTTTGGTGTAACTGGTGTCACAAGCAGTGCATTATGACCTCAGGTGGGAGAAAGCAACAGGAATAGATGAAATCTTTAGGTGCAAAGATCCTGTTTTTATACAAATTATTTCAGTTAATAAATGATGGGATGGGAATACAGAACGTAATGTGAAATAAAAGCTGAACGCCTGCATATGATGTGTTAAAGTTCTTCTAATCGTGTCAGCTGCTCTTTAATACATATGGGTAATGTGCCCTCACTGGGGTAGCGGTACAGTGCCAAAGCTGTGATCTCAGCCCAGACCCCCAAGGACATGATGCAGCTGAAACTGAGGTGGAATGCAGCAGTAATGTATCACTGAGGGGTAGCAGCATGGAAGAACCCACAAAGATTTTTGAGTTATTTGTAATTGTTTAATTTCTTGGTAGGTTGAGATTTTCTGGTGACAGGGAACACCCCTAAATTTAGAAATTGTGCCAGTTAAGCTGAGGCTTACAATACTACATATATACATGCATACATGCCTGCAGAGTAGGCCCAAAGATCTACCAAGTCTGCTTGAAAATTGGTACCTGGTCAGAGACACGTTGCTGCCCCCGCCTCACCCATCATAGTTGCACCTTAGGATCTGGCATCTTTCTGCCTTTCCTTACCCTTCTGCCTGTCCCAGCCCCTCTTGAACCCCTGCACTGTACCAACAGACACCAGCTCCACAGGTAGTGCGTTCCAAGCGTCTACCACCCTCTTGGTAAAGTGGCATTTCCTAGGTCTTGCTTCGAGAAGGTGCCTGCAGTAGGTCATAACGTGTAGGACTGCGCCCCCTGGCATCAGGACCACATTGCAAACTTTTTGCTAGCAGTGGCTGGCGGGGGACTGCCCACCCGACATCATGTGACCGTCCACGTGACGCTATATAGTAGGCGGTCCCTGTGCCACCTTTCAATTTTTTCCTGCCGACAACCTGTGCAAAGTACTTCGTGGTGAACGCTGCTCAGTTTATTGCCATTTTGTAACTTTACTTATCTTTCTTTCTCGATTATAAGTCCATTATTCGATTTGTTTCTTCACCTCCAAATTCGAAGACCAAGAAGTGCGGTACACAGATCCTCACAGATGGCACCATCGCTGCTGCTTATGCTTAGGCCCGAACCATGACATTGTGGTCTGCCCTGATTGCAAACCTTTCAGTCAGGCCACATGCAAACTAAGGCAACAGGTTTTGGAGGCCCACTTACTGAAGTCCAGAATGGCCACCCTTGAAAAGGAGATGCAGAAATTGAAGGATTCCACTTCTTCCCCTTCTTCAGAGTCTAAACAGAAGAAAAAGGACAAAGCACAGGGAACTGGAGCACCTGGATGACTGGGACAGAGTTCTCTCCAGCAAGGCCATTCCCCCGCTGCCTACCCTTCTGGTTGTCCAGGCCGTGTCCGGAACTTCTCCAGGTTCCTCTGCTTGTCACTGGGAAGCCTTGGACCAGCAAGGCCATTCCCCTGCTGCCTACCCTTGTGGTTGTCCAGGCTGCGTCTGGGACTTCTCAGGTTCCTCTGCTTCTTTCCAGCCTATCTCCACCGTAAGTTGTCCTCTGGCCTGCTCGCAAACACCTGGTCTCTACCGCTAAGTCGGACCCCTGCCCTCCGGAGCTGCCTGCTAGTCGTTAAGTCGGATTCCCTAAACCAGGCGGAATCTGCAAGACTTAACTGATAAGCCGGTTGAGGGCCCTACCTCCTCCGCCTGGTCCCTCTGTCGCTCAGTAAAACTGTCGCCCAAGTGCCTGATGACCACCTGGATGTAGCTCGCCCATTGGGGACTAATGCTGCTTCACCAGACGCCCGGTCGAGCCCACTGACTTCCCTTGGTCAGCCCTCCTCCTGGGTGGTAACCTGCCTCTCCACTTCCCCCTGGTGGCATCTCCTACCCCAGACATGACTACAGGGGTGGAGGAGGAAGCGGGCCCCCTGGAAGTGGTCTTTTCCTTTCCCAGTCAAGCGGCTGTGCCCCAGGCCCCTCCTTTGAAAACCTTCCTGGGGTTACCAACAGCAGACCTTTTTTTTTTTATGTGGGCAACTGGCCTCTCCTCTTCTCCATCGGGCCTAGTCACTGCTCTGCCGTCAGGGCCTCTTCTATCGGGTGCCCCCTGTGACACATGGGGCATCGCCGGATACTTGGCACAACCTCCCTTTGTCAGGGCCCTCACGTTTGCCCCCGACGCAGACTATCGTTACGCCAGGCCCGACACCAGGTCCCCGGAAGTCTACCTCTCCTACATCAAACCCTCTATGTCAGCTTCTCAGACGCAAGATACCTTTCCAGGTCCTTCGAGACCCCTGTCCCAGGGTCATCCGCCAGGGTATCATTCCTATCCGGGGTTCCAGGTGCTGAATTATCCACAGTCTGGTTCGACACTGGTTCTCTCCCCGGGCTTTCTATCCTGGGTATCAGACCCCCTAGCTACCCATATCACCAGGGGTATCCTCCTCAGTACCTGGGTTGGGCGTCCCCTTCATCAACCTCCGCCTCCACGTCAGTGGGCTTCCAAACTTTGATTCACTCCTGGTGGAAGGGCGCCAGATCCCAGTTTCTCTGATTTTAGAATGTCATGTGCTGGGCCCAATAGTCTGCTCCCCCCGCTCCATGTCACCAGCCAGCTCGCTTCACTCTGCACATTTCTGGTGTAAACACCCCCCCCCCCAAGGAGGTCACTTTGCTGGTGATCGGAATCCCAGAGAGAGGATTTCTTAAACTCTGAAGAGGATTCCTCAGAAGCTTCATCAGGTAAACAGTCCTCTGCGGCCAAGGACAAAGAATCTCCCAAATCCCCTCCAGAGGATCCATCTTTTACTGAACTCCTCCACATTATCTAACAAATTAGTGGTTGGAACGCAGAAAAGCAGGACCCAAAAAGAAGGCGTCTAGCCGAACACCTAGACTTGGATACAGTACCCTTATTCCTGTCCCTACCTTGACAGCCCCCCAAGAGGACCTTACTACTACCATTTGGCAGCTGCCCCACTCTATTCTGGCCATCCCTAGGAAGGCAGACCAGATATACCACTCACTTGAGGGCATTTCCTTTCTGGACTCTCATCCCAAGGCAGACTCTATTGTTCTAGCGACTGCTCATGACCGACCATGCCGAAACACATGAGCACCTCCCCTCCTGATAAGGAATCTTGGCAGTGCGACCAATTTGGAAAGGAGCTTTCTAGGGACATGGATATGTTCTATCCACACTTACTGGCAGGTTCCTTGCTGCTTTAAATCTTGCCGGAAGGTCTTCAAGCTTTCTCCTCTCACCACCCACCCAGGTGGTAAAACTCTCGGCTCCGCCCCATGATGCCAGATATTTAGACTGGATCCAAACTCTTCAGTTATCCCAAAACTAATTTTAAAATTTATAAGACTTGATCTGTTTCTTCCTATTGGCTGCAATGGATGCAATGGATAAATAGACTCCCGGTTTTCGGCGGTACCATGCGGGCAGATGATGTCTCGAGACCAGTCCGCCTCACGTCGGTCTACTGCCTCAGGCTTGACCACGATCGCATGAGCTCTGCGATTTGTGCAAGTCTCTTTCGCCAGCGCCCTGAAGATCATCAGGCTGTCAGGCTCCAACTTGGGTGCCCGAGAGACACATTCCAACGGTGAAGTCGAAGGAGGCCTGTTGGGCCGTTTCCGCGGCAGCGGGCTCGGCAACTTGAAGAGGTGATCGCCCTCGAGGAGGAGGTGGCCCAGGCTGCATCTTCGTCGTCCTCGGTCGCAACATTTATCCCACTGTCCTTGGGCTCCTCCTACACGACTTCTTTTAAGGAGCTTTGTCAGTCCCTCTCCACAAAAGGTGAGGGTCTATCGGGACACTCCTCTTGGTCCAAGAAGAACTCAAAGGGTAAGTCCCACCGTCGGCGTTCTTGGAAGCGGGAGAGGTCCCCTTCCCCGGACAGTCGACACTTTACTTGATCGAGGTTGCAGGTAAGGCCGCTGGCTTCACGGTGTCCCTGTCAGGTCAGCCGTCCGAGACACCCGTCGACGCGGTAGAGATATTTCTCGACCCGTCAGACAGGCTGTCTACTGGAGAAGCCGACAACCCTTCACCAGTTTCCCCCAGTGGAAATCGAGGACTTGCCTGCGCCTCCTGTGCCAGAGTCCCCGGTTAAGGCTCCAGAGCCGAGGGAGGAACGGGTTTCTCCCGCTCCCTCCCAGGCCCACCCTTGGAAACGCAGACTGTCTCTGACCTCTTCTCGGTCCAGCCGATCCCGGCGACATCGGTGGTCTCCGTCTCGGCACTGAGGAAAGCGGCGCCGCCACTCGTCTTCTTCCTCCTCGGAGGAAAGGCTTTGGCGCAAATTGCGTCGATGCTACGAGGACTTAATGTGGCAGCAGCTCCTGCTGACCGGGAACAAGCTGACCCCGTTGCCTTCCCCGGCCATTAAATGGCTGTCACCTGAAAGGCAGAAACAATCCCCAGTTGTCGGAGCCCAACTGGTGCCAGTTGTTCGCCAAAACCAGCTGCGCCACCCATTGTGGTGGAACCCTCACCTCCACAGCCTAATCCTGGGCTCCGACCGAGGATTCTCGGTCGGGTCAGGGGCTGCCCCACCGGTTGTCTGTCACCCTCACTCCCAACCGTCCTCGGCAGGTGGAGGGTGGCTCAGGCCCAAGGCAGCTGTTTGCAGACACCTGAGTCTGACGACTCTTCCCTGTTCTCCAGGCCCCTTGACCTGGAGTCCTCTGGGGGACATTCGATGGACGAGAGCCCATCCTTGTTCGTAGGTTCACTTCGGCTCATCCCAGAGTCTACTGGGATGCAGCTCGAGCCTGTATCCAAGTGGGCCAAGTATCCCCTCATGGAGATACTGGACCAAGGGGGGGATTCTCCCATGGAGGCCTTTCCGGTGGCTGAAGCCATTGTTGGCCCAGCCTTGGAGTTATGGCAGCGGCTGGCTTCTTCTCCTGCTCCCTCAGCCAGGAAGCATGTGGTCCCCACCAGGTCATTGTCCGGTTTTTCGGAGCACCCCTCTGCGGAGGGGCTGGTTCTAGGGACATGGATATGTTGTTCATCCACACTCATTGGCAGTATCCTTGCCGCTTTAAATCTTGCCGGGAGGTCTTCAAGCTTGCTCCTCCCACCCACCCGGGTGGTATAACCTCGCTCCGCCCCATGTCGCCTTAGATCTTCCTTACCGCTTGGAGCTCAGGTTCCTCCTCACGCTCTTCGTTTGCCAGACTGGTTCCTATTTCTCCGTTTGCGGATTTAAAATAATATTTCCAAAAGACTTCAGTCTTGATCCCTCGCTGCCGCGATGGATAAATCGACTCGGATTTTGGAGATGCCCATGATGCAGAAGATGTCTCGGACGGATCCACACCCACGCAGTGTCTACTGCTTGAGCCTTGAGCACCACCCGCAGGCTTGCGACCTGTGCTCATCTTTCTCGCCCACGCCCCTCGAAGACCGTGCTTGCCCGATTGCAACTGGGCCGCCCGAGAGCGCTTTCTCCGGTGAAGTCCAAGGAGGCCCGGTTGGCGGTGTCCCGCGGCGGCTTTCGGCGGATCAGCTCTCGGCGGATGGTCGCCCTCGAGGAGGCAGCGCGCCGGTCAGATCTTCCTCGGCCGCGCATTTATCCCGCCTCTCTGGGTTCTTCCTACACGGCTTCCTTTTAGGAGCTTTGTCTGTCCCTCCCACTAAAGGAGAAGGGCCCGCGCCTGCTGGACCTTTTCTCGGTCCAAAAGAGGGACAAGGGTAGTCCTCCGTCGACGCTCTGGGAGCGGGAAAGGTCCCTCCTCGGCCGCCGACCGTCCGGCTTCGGTCGACCGCTCGCCACTGGCCTCACGGTGTCCCCGCCAGGTCAGTTGACCGAGACTCCCACTGATGAAGTCGAGATTTTTCGACCCATTGGACGGCTGTCGCCTTTAGCAGCCGAGACCCCTCTCCCGGTTCCCCGGAGGAGTTGAGGATCCCTGTGGGCTCGCCTTGTGCCTCCGGTTCCGAGCCCTCGGATGGACCTTCCGAGCTGGCGGGCAGTCGGTTCCGCCGACACCTCCTGCACCGCACTTCGAAATTCCGACTCTCGTTCCGTCTCGACCTTCGCGTCCAGCTGCTCCACCGCCATAGGCGGTCTCGTCTCGCACTGGTAAGCGCGGCCGCCGCTGCCCTCGCCCTCCTCCTCGATGAGGGAGTTTCATGAAATTAGCCGACGGTACGAGGACCTTATGTTGCAACTAGCCCTCCTGGCCGGAATAAGCCGACCCGCCGCCTCTGCCATTAAGTGGTTGTCACCGAACGTCCGACACAACCCCACTTGCCCCGAGGAGCCCATACCCAGGCCGGTTGTTCGCCCAAACCAGCTGCTCACCGATTGCGTGGAACCTCCGCCCACAGCCACCAATTGGGGTCTACCATGACTCTCGGTCGGCCAAGGGTTGCCTACCCGATCGTCAGTTACCTCTACCCTGACCGACTCGCAGGTGAAGGGTGGCTCAGGCCAGAGGCAGTTTTTCTCGGGACCTTCCCGAGTCCGAAGATGATTCTCCTTCTTCTCCAAGCGACTGGACTCTGGAGTCTCAGGAGGTCAGCCAATGACGACAGCCTGTCGTTCTTTCCTAGGACTGCTTCAGCTCATCTCGGAGTCTACCGGATGGAGCTCGAACCTGCTTCCAAACGGGCCGGGTATCCCCTCACGGGAGATTCTGGACCGAGGGGATTCTCCCGACGGAGGTCTTCCCGTGGTCGAGGCCACAGTGGGTCCGGCACTGAACTTTGGCAGCGCCCCCTGCTTCCTCGCCCTGCGCCCGGCCAGGATGGCCAGGAAGCATAACCCTACCGTTCCTGGTCCGTTTTTGAACACCCTCTGCTGAGGGGTTTATACCGACAGCGCCGGCGCAACGCCAGGGATGTGGACAAACCTCCTGACAAGGAGTCCAAGAAATTGGACCATGTCGGCTTAAAAGTCTACGCCATGCTCCTTCTCTCTGCTCGCCAGGCCAGTTCGCCGTCCTCATGGCACATTTTTTCTCATGCCCTGTTGGGCTCCGGATGAGGTCATCCTCATCTTCCCGCCCGATCTGCAGACTACGGGTTAAGCAGGTGCGGACCAGGGCAGGGTAGTGGCCAAACAGCAGCTCCAGACTGCTTTGATGTAGGGGACTCATGTGCCAGATCGGTGGCGGCCGTAGTGGTTATGCGTCAAGTGGCTTGGCTTGAGGATATCCACCTTTACTGGATACCCAGCACAAGTTGGCGGATGTTCCCTTTGGGACTGACTCTTCGGCCCTGGGGTGGAAGGTCACCTGCAGAGGATCGAGAAGTCCAATGCCACCTTGACTCGGGTCCTTCCGCCAGAAGGACAAAGGCTGCAAACCACAGCCTAAGCCCTTTCGGCCCTTCTGTGCCCCGCGCGCCTGCCCAGCAACGTTAGGGCCAGCAGGCTCGGCCTTGGCATCCCAAACCCAAGCCGCTTCCTCTAACAGGAGGCAGGGAGGAAAGGGCCAGGAGGTCCCTCGGCCGGTCCTCCTCCAAGCCTGCCCTGACGGGCTGAGGGTGTCGCCCCATCCCGTCACCTACCCTGGGTCCCCGTGGGGACGGCCCGCACTCCGTTCCGCCTGGTCCGCTGTTACCACGGACAGGTGGGTCTTGGAGGTGGTGGAAGAGGCCTGCCTCTGGAATTCGAGCAGGCACCACCCTTCAGAGCCGCCGCCTCGGGGGGCTTCGGGATCCCCAGCCTCACTGGCGGCTCGTCGAGCCGACATCACTCTCCTCCTCCAGAAGGAGGTGGTAAGAGAGGTGGTGGACCCTCCTTCAGACCCAGGGTTTGTGTCCAGGTACTTCCTGGTTCCGAAACGGACGGGGCTGGCGCCCATTCTCACCCACACGACCTAAACAAGTTCCTAAGGTCTCGAACCTTCAGGATGGTCACTCTGGCTCAGATAATACCATCCTTGGAACGAGGCGTGTGGTTCTGCTCTCTGGACTTGCAGGACGCGTTTTTTCACGTCCCTATCCGTCCGTCTCACCAGAGATTCCTTCGCTTCCGAGCGGAAGGATCTCTCTTCGAGTTCCAAGCCATGCCCTTCGGCTTGTCTCCAGCTCCCAGGGTCTTCACCAAATGCATGGCAGTGGTGACAGCATTCCTGCGGCGCCGAGGGGTCCGGGTGTACCCTTACCTGGACGACTGGCTGATAGCAGCTCCCTCCAGGAAGGAGGCGGAGTGGTCCAGAGATCTGGCCCTCCAGGTCTGCTCTCAACTGGGCCTCCTTATCAACGAGGCCAAGTCGGAACTCGAGCCGAAGCAGGTGATTTTATTCATCGGGGCGCAGCTCGACTCTCTTGAGCCAGGCGCGGCTCGGCGGACAGGGCGAGGTTCTTTCCTCCTTTGCCGATCATTTCTGGTTGGGCATTGCGCCTGCCCGGACTTCCTGCGCCCTGGGTCTCATGGCGGCCTGCACCAGCGTGGTCCGCTGGGCCGCTGGAACATGCGTCCCTTCAGTGGGGACTGGCCAGCCAGTGGTCACAACGCCTGCGATCCCTTGACCAGCTTGTGTCGGTGACACAGGGATGTGGAATGCTCTCCAGTGGTGGACCGTTCCAGATCATTTGCAGGAGGGCATCCGTTAGTCCGCCCGAGCCGGCGGTCTCTCTGTCGACCGATGCCTCTCTGATGGGTTGGGGTGCCCATCTGGGGAACACAGCTCATGGCCTCTGGTCCCTCTGGAGTCCCGATGCCACATCAACCTGCTGGAGCTCCGAGCGTCCGCCTAGCTCTCACCGCCTTTGCTCTGCTCCTCCGGGTCAAGTGGTCCGAGTCCAGACGGACAATACCACACCATGTACTATCTAAACCGCCAGGGCGGACGCGCTCCATGCTTCTATGCAAGGAAGCTCTCCAGATGGTCACTGGGCGCAGCCTGGAGGCGGATCTCCTAGCCTATTCACGTGGCAGGAGCCTCCAACACCCTGGCCGATGCCCTGAGCCGGATAGGGGCTGCATCCCACGAGTGGTCTCTCCTGCCGGAGGTAGTACAGCATCTGTTCTCCCATTGGGGCACACCTCAGGTGGACCTGTTTGCCTCCATGGAGAACGCGGTTGAGTCTGTTCCATGCCCGCCTCAGCAGGGGCTCGCTGCAGGGGATGCCTTCTAGGCAATGGACCCCGGCCTCTTTTACGCCTTTCCCCATTTCCCTTGATCCACAAGGTGCTTCTCAAGGCGAGGAGGGACAAGGCGCAGGTGATTCTGATAGCCCCAGACTGGCCTCGCCAGTTCTGGTACCCAGATCTCCTCAGTCTCAGCTCCAGGACTCTCAGCAGCTTCCAGCTCGCCGGACCTGCTCTCAGTCAATCAGGGAAGGTGTTCCATCCGACCTTCAATCCTGCACCTGACGGCCTGGTTCCTGAGCTGCCAGAGTTCCAGGCCTTTGGTCTTTCCGACGAGGTCCTCAATGTAGTTGAGGCGTCCCTTAAGGAGTCGACACAGAAAATGTTATGCCTTCAAATGGAAAAGGTTTTCCATTTGGTGTCAGGGCAAGGGCTTGGACCCTTCCTCCTGTTCCTTGGCAAGCATCTTGGACTATTTATGGTCCCTTTCTAGTCAAGGGCTTAGGTCGACGACCCTAAGGGTGCACCTGGCAGCCATCTCTGCTTACCGGGCGCGGGCTGGGAAGCAGTCGGTGGCGCAGGAGAAGGTGGTCTGGCGCTTTTTCAAAGGCCTTGATCACATTTCCCCTCCAGTGCGGGAACCCCCACCTCCGTGGGATCTACTGCTGGTACTGGCAAAGCTCATGGGCAAGCCATTCGAACCTCTGCACAGGTGTGCTCTCTCTCACCTGTCGTGGAAGACCGCCTTCTTGGTGGCTATCACGTCAGCCAGAAGGATGGGAGAGCTCCAGGCGCTTCCATCGAGTCTCCTTACCTGGTCTTCCACAGGGACAGAGTTGTCCTGCGCCCCACCCGAAATTCCTTCCAAGGTGGTGTCGGAGTTTCACCTTAACCAGGTGTTGACTCCGGTGTTCTACCCCAATCACACTCGGAGGTCGAATATAGGCTCCATACTCTGATCCTAGAAGGGCGCCGCTTATTATAAGGAGCGACGGCTGAAATTCGGGAGAGGTTCGGCCAGCTGTTTGTCACCCACGCTGAAGCCGATCTGGCAGACCTGCAGCCAAGCGGACGATAAGCAGGTGGGAACCTCCGCATAGATCTCTGCTAGGTTGGCGGGCATGGAGCCTCCCAGAGGATAAGAGCTCATTCTACCCGCCATACTGCTGCAACGGTGGCTGCTTCCAGGACGCCCCTATCCAGGAAATCTGCAGGGCTGCTACCTGGAAGTCAGCAAACACCTTCATTACCCACTACCACATCGACCTTGAGTCACGCGGGATGCTGGTTTTGGGGCCTCGGTTCTCCAGTCTCTCTTTCCCAAGTAAGTATATGGGGTGTGCTGCCTCCCTCCTCCCGGAGAACTGCTAGGAGTCTGCCAATGAGTGTGGATGAACAACATATCCATGTCCCTAGAAATACAGGTTACTCACCTGTAACAGGAGTTCTAGGAATGGTATGTTGTTCATCCTACCACTCCACTCGACCTCTCGCTTCGACGCACAACCTGAGCTTCCAGCGGGCCAGATCTGGCGTCATGGGGCGGAGCCGAGAGTTATACCACCCGGGTGGGTGGGAGGAGCAAGCTTGAAGACCTTCCGGCAAGATTTAAAGCGGCAAGGATACTGCCAATGAGTGTGGATGAACAACATATACCATTCCTAGAACTCCTGTTACAGGTGAGTAACCTGTATTTACCGATGGTGTTTTCCAGCGTTCCGGGAACACCAGGGATGCGGACAAACCTCCCGACAGAGTCCAAAAAGCTGGACTACGCCAGACGTAAAGTGTACGCTGCATTCTCCTTAGGCCTCAGTCAGGCCAGTTCGGCCGTACTGATGGCGCACTTCTCCCACGCTGTCATGGGTTACCTGGATGAGGTGATCCCTCATCTCCCGGCTGACCTCCAGACTATGGTCAAGCAGGTGCGGGATCAGGGAAGGGTGGTGGCGAAGCAGCAGCTCCAAACTGCTCTTGATATTGGAAACTCCTGTGCCCAGTCAGTAGCGGCCGCAGTGGCCATGCGCCGCAGAGCTTGGCTGCGGATCTTCACCTTCACGGCGGTACTCCAGCACAAGCTGGTGATGTCCCTTCCTGGGTACAGACTTGTTCGGGCCTGGGGTGGAAGGCCATCTCCAGAGGATCGAGAAGTCCAGTGCCACCTTGGACTCTGTCATGTCTGCCCAGAAGGACAAAGGCTGCCAGCAGCAGCGTAAGCCCTTTTGGCCTTCTGCCCCTGCAGTACGTCCAGCCCAGCAACACCAGCATCAGGGCCAGCAGGCTCGCACTTGGCACCCCAAAGCCAAGCCTGCAGCTTTATCCAGCAGGAAACCGGGAGGACAAGGCCCAGGAGGTCCCTCGGCCGGTCCTTCCTCCAAGCCTGCCCAGTGACTGGTTGAGGGGTGTCTCCCCTAGCCACGTCACTCCCCCTGGGTTCCCCCCCGTGGGGGGACAGCTTCGCCACTTTCTTTTTGACTGGTCCGCTATCACCCCAGACCGCTGGGTGTTGGAAGTGGTAGAAAAGGGTCTGCCTCTGAGTTCGAGCAGGCTCCGCCTTCTGAGCTGTCGCACTCTTCTCCGGGGCATGGGCCGCAGCCCTTTCGGCCTGTCGAGCCGACATTGCCCTGCTCCTCCAGGAGGTGGTGATCAGGAATGTGGCAGATCCTTCACCAGACCCAGGGTTTGTGTCCAGGTATTTCCTGGTCCCGAACGGATGGGGGCTGGTGCTCCATTCTAGACCTGTATGACCTGAGCAGGTTCCTAAGTCTCGAACCTTCAGGATGGTCACCTGATCACCAGGCACTATTCTCCAGAGGCCTCGGCAGAGTGCTGGAGACAGTGCGGGGAACTGGGGCCACCACACACATATAATGTGGTCATGTGGGGCTTTGGATCCATTTAGGATCTTTTACAAGAGCACCTGAGGAAGATATTTGATCCCCGACTCCACCTGACAGGGAGATGTTTCTTTTCCTAGACACCCCGCAGGAGTTAAGGAACCGAATAGCAGATACCTGTTATATCTACTGATAACGGCAGCCAAAAACTATTACTAAGCTGTGGCTGACTGATAAAAAACCCACAATACCAGACTGGTGGGACATAACCAAACAGATTTATCGGTTGGAACAAATCACACACAGCCTGAATGAGAAGGAGAAATTTGCTGAAAGGTGGTCCCGCTGGATGCTATATTACATGCCCCTGGATGGCGCTTTTGTACCATAAGTGGCTGTAGTAGATAGGCAGGGAACAGAGCAGGAGTTGCTCGGATGATGGGACTGCTTTGTGGCGGCTGAGGCATGCAGGCAGCTGAGGGGACACAGCCCATAAGGGCAGGCATGATTGATTTAGTGAAATTTTGCTTCATAGAGGTTATGAGTACAATAATGGTTAATTCAAGGGAGGGTTGTGACAAATATTTTTTTTTTTTTTTTTGGGGAGTTCTTACAGGAGGCCAGATGGACAACTGAAAATTGAGGCCTAGGAACTGAAGTTATGTACCTTTAGTTAATCGATGCATTGTATGAATTATAAAGTAGCATTTAATATGAATACCATATACGGATCCAATCAATTCTGTAACTAAGTGAACCTGTCACTGTTGTGCCTGTGGATGTGTATGTACTTGTCTGTCAAAAGGTAAAATCTGTGTTCTGTTTTTAATAAAAAGGAGATTTACAAAAAGGATGATCACTCTGGCTCGGATCATTCCATCCTTGGAACGAGGCATGTGGTTTTTTCCTCTGGACCTCCAGGACGCATTCTTTCACGTCCCAATCCGTCTGTCCCACCAGCGATTCCTCCGCTTCAGAGCAGAGGGGTCCTTTACGGTGCCATGCCCTTAGGCCTTCTCTAGCTCCCAGGGTCTTCACCAAATGCATGGCAGTGGTGACAGCATTCCTGCGGTGCCGAAGGGTACGGGTGTACCCCTACCTGGACGACTGGCTGATTGCGGCCTCCTCCAGACCGGAGGTGGAGCAGTCCAGGGATCTGGCCCTCCAGGTTTGCTCTTAAGTTGGCCTCCTCATCAGTGCGCATGTTGGAACTCTGTACAGAGCAGGTGATCCATCCATCGGGCAGAGCTCGACTCTCTGCGAGTCAGAGCATGGCTCCTGGTGGACAGGGCCGAGGTTCTTTCCTCCTTTGCCCAATCATTTCAGTTTGGGCAATTGCGCCCTGCCTGGGAGTTCTGTGCCTCCTGGGCCTCATGCCGGCCTGCACCAGTGTGGTCCGTTGGGCCCGTTGGCACATGCGTCCCCTACAGTGGGGACTGGCCAGCCAGTGGTCACAGCGCTCCGGTCCTTTGGACCAGCCAGTGACAGTGAACCAGGAGATGTGGAACGCTCTCCAGTGGTGGATGGTTCCAGCTCATCTACAGGAGGGCATCCCGTTTGTCTGCCCCGAGCCGACAGTCTCTCTATCGACCGCCTCTCTGATGGGTTGGGGTGGCCATCTGGGGGGAACACAGGCGTGAGCCTCTGGTCCGCTCGGGAGTCCAATGCCACATCAACCTGCTGGAGCTTGACGGTTCGTCTAGCCTCACCGCCTTAGCTCGGATTTATGCGACGGGATAAGTGGTCCAGGTCCAGACGGACAATACCGGACCATGTACTACCTAAACCGCAGGGTGGGACGCCGCCCATGCCTCTGTGCAGGGAAGCTCCGCACTTGGTCCTTCGTGGCGCAGCCTGGAGGCAGATCTCTTAGCTATTCAGTGGCAGGAGCCTCCAACATTCTGGCCGATGCCCTAAGCCGGATAGGAGCTGCGTCCCCACGAGTGGTCTGTCCTGCCGGAGGTAGTACAAGATCTGTTCTCCCACTGGGGCACGCCTCAGGTGGACCTGTTTGCCTCCAGGGAGAATGCGAAGCTGAGGCTGTTTTATGCCCGCCCCCCTCAGCAGGGTTCGCTGCAGGGGGATGCCTTCTCGAGGCTGTGGACCCTGGATCTCTTGTACACCTTTCCCCCATTTCCCTTGATCCACAAGGTGCTTCTCAAGGCTAGGAGGGACAAGGTGCAGATGATTCTGGTAGCCCCAGACTGCCCTGTCAGTTTTGGTATCCAGAGCTCCTCAGCCTTGCCCAGGCTCCTGCCATGCTTCCAGCCCGCCCGGACCTGATCTCAGTCAACCAGGGGAAGGCATTCCATCCAGACCTTCAGTCCCTGCACCTGAAGGCCTGGTTCCTGAGCGGCTAGAGTTCCAGGCCTTGGGTCTTTCCGATGAGGTCCTCAGCGTTGTTGAGGCATCCGTAAGGAGTCGACCAGGAAATGCTGTGCCTTTAAATGGAAGAGATTCTCTATTTGGTGTAGACGAGGGACTGGACCCTTTCTTCTGTTCCTTGGCAAGGCATTCTGGGTACTGTGGTCCTTTCTCAGCTAGGGCTTCAGTCAACGACCCTTAAGGTGCACCTGGCAGCCATCTCTGCTCACCGGGCGCGGGCTGGGAAGCAGTCGGTGGCGCAGGAGAAAGTGGTCGGGCGCTTTATCAAAGGCCTTGATCACATATCCCCTCCGGTGCAAGAACCTCCACCTCCGTGGGATCTACTGCTGGTACTGGCCAAGCTCATGGGCAAGCCATTCGAACCAGTGCACAGGTGTAACATCTCGCCTGTCGTGGAAGACCACCTTCTTGGTGGCTATCACGTCAGCCAGAAGGATGAGAGCCCAGGCACTTTCCATTGAGTCTCCTTATCTGGTCTTCCACAGGGACAGGTTGTCCTGCGCCCCACCCAAATTTCTTCCGAAGGTGGTGTCGGAGTTTCACCTTAACCAGGTGTTGACTCTGCCGTCTACCCCAATCGCACCTCCGAGGCTGCATGTAGGCACTACACTCTGGACCCTAGAAGAGTGCTCTCTTATTATAAAGGTGGGCCGGCTGAATTTCGGGAGGGTTTGCCAGCTGTTTGTCACCCTCGCTGAAGCCGCACCTGGCAGACCTGCAGCCAAGCGGACAATAGGCAGGTGGGTCACCTCCTGCATAGATCTCTGCTATAGGTTGGTGGGCATGGAGCCTCCCAGAGGGATAAGAGCTCATTCTACCTGCCATACCGCTGCTTTTCTGGCTGCTTCCAGGGACATCCCTATCCAGGAAATCTGCAGGGCTGCTACCTGGAAGTCAGCACACACCTTCATTACCCACTACCACATCGACCTTGAGTCACGCCTGGATGCTGGTTTTGGGACCTCTGTTCTCCAGTCCGTATTTCCTAAGTAGGGGGTGTGCGCCTTGCCTCCCTCCTCCTGGAGAACTGCTAGGAGTCTGCCAGTAAGTGTGGCTAGAACAACCTATCCATGTCCCTAGAAATACAGGTTATTTACTTGTAACAGGAGTTCTAGGAATGGTATGTTGTTCATCCTCACGACCCACCCGGCCTCCCTGGCTTCGACGCACAACCTGGCTTCCAACGGGCTAGATCTGGCGTCATGGGGCGGAGCCGAGAGTTTTACCACCCGGGTGGGTGGGAGGAGCCAGCTTGAAGACTTTCCGGCAAGATTTAAAGCGGCAAGGAACCTGCCAATAAGTGTGGATGAACAACATTTTACCACTCCTAGAACTCCTGTTACAGGTGAGTAACCTGTATTTCTTTGCCGTACTTATTGTAGCAGAACACAGTGCAATTTGCCAACCATTTGGATAAACATTGCTTAGAAACTGAAGCGCCTTCTCTACCTGGGGCGAAAGAAACAAACTGTTTAGACTTTCTGGACTGTGTAGTCCGGAGCAGATAATACTCAAATTTCAAGACCTGTAATGTATGGAGCAGTGCTTCCTGGATTGGCACGTCAGGCAGATAAACAGGCAGGTGGATAGACTGATTTAATGTGAAATTGGAAACCACCTTGGCAAAAGCTTAGGATTTGTGCACAAAGATACCCTGTCTTTATGAAAAATCAAATAAGGCTCCTCACACCAGAGGGCCTGAAGTGCTGAAATTCTACGAGCAGAAGTAATTGAACCAAAAATAGCGCTTTCCAAGAAATAAAGCGCAAATCACAAGTCGTAATTGGTTCAAAAGGAGACAAGGTTAACTTTTCCAAAATTTCAGTTCCCAAGCCGGGACAGGGGAATGGATTGGGGGTTTCAGATGCAGGATGCTCATAAGAAAAGT
The DNA here is from genome assembly GCA_016271365.2 of Neoceratodus forsteri. NCBI lineage: Eukaryota > Metazoa > Chordata > Ceratodontiformes > Ceratodontidae > Neoceratodus > Neoceratodus forsteri. The sequence continues at coordinate 769,291,285 of CM028133.1, read as the reverse complement.
ACGAGAGACATCCAGCTTGTGCAGTCACCCACAGGCTCATGAAAGGCAGAAATAGCCGAAAGGTGAACCTTGAGGGAGGAAAACTGGAGGCCTGAGTCCAAGAAAGAAATCCAATAGTCCAGGATATGATTCATCGGGCAAGTGAAGGGGTCTAGGGAATATTTGGCAGCCCAGATGGCAAACCGCTTCCACTTCATGGCATAAGTGGCACAGGTGGAAGGCTTGCAGGCAGGGCTTCCAGGATGCCCAGCACCCTGCTAGGCAACGTCCTCAGGAGCCAGGTGTGCAGATGGAGGGAACTGAGATTGGTATGGACTAAGGTCCCCTGATCTTGGGTTGGCAGATTACTGCAACGGGACCTGGAGGTTCCTCTGTCAGCTGCTGAAGCAGAGGGAACCATATCTGGCGAGGCCACAAGAATCATGCTGTCCCCACCCTTTTGCAGCTGGATTAGCACCTCTGAATTGGAGGAAACGGAGGGAATACGACAGAAATCTGCTCCAAGAGAGGGACAACGCTCTCACCAGAAAACTCCAGGCCCTGGATCTAGCAAATTGAGCAGTTTTGTGAGTGGGGATGCAAACGCTCCAACTCTGCACGAACCCCATCTGTTGAACAGATCTTCTGCTATGCATGAGAGAAGCTCCCATTCGTACTTGCTGGACTGAGTCCTGCTGAGACTGTCTACCAGGGTGTTTAGGACACTTAGCATGTGGACCGCAGAGAGACTGACTGCTCCAGTGCCCAATACCACTCTCATGGGCTCCCTGCAAAGGGGGTACATGTGAGTCCCGCCCTGCTTATGGGTATAGTAGACAACACTCGGATTGTCTGACTGCACCAGCAGCTGGCCTGGAGTAAGGTGCTCCTGCAATGCATGGCATAGAGCACAATTCTCATCTCCAGGATATTAATATGCAATGCTGCCCCATGGGGACCAGGAGTCCTGGGTTTGAAAAGGGACCCAGGTATGCTTCCCAACCCAGACCCAAAGCATCCATAGTTAGAATCTGATGCGAAGGAAATCTGAAAAGGAACCCTTGAAGAAGATTCAGGGGTCCATCCACCATTGTAGTACTGTGTGGACTGGGGAGAAGACCAGGACTTGTTGGTCCAGCATGTCCGTAGGCCTGGCCCCACTGCACTCTTGAGGGTCCAGTGAACGGTGTGCTTATGAATCCTGGTCAGTGAAATGGTGGGAATGGCTGCCACCATTGGACCTAACAACCTAAGGTACAGCCCGGCAGGAATGTACCGACTGAGTGACTTCCTGAGCTTAGGCCATGAGGCACTCTGCCCTGTTTTGGAGTAGGAAGGCCTTCCCCTGCTCGGAATGCAGAACCGCCTCTATGTACTGCACCCTTTGGGACGGTGCTAGAACAGACTTGGGCAGGTTGATGGTAATGCCCAGAGATTGGAAGAGTTGGAGAGTGCGTCCCAGAGTCAGTAAAAGTTGTTCCCTTGACGGGGCCTTGAGAAGCCAATCGTCCAGGTAAGAGAAGACATACTGCCTCTCTCTTCGAGAGCTACTTCTACCGGCTAAGCACTTGGTAAAGATATGCGGCGCAGAGGACAGGCCAAAGGGTAGCACTTTAAACTGGTAATGCTCACCCTGAAAGGCAAGACGAAGAAACCTGTGAGGAGGAAAGACACATGTGCAGGTAAGCGTTCTGTATGTCCAGTGGACAGACACAGTCCACTGTCTTGAGGGGCATACTACCTGGCAAACTTACCACACGGAACATTTTGTACTGGACAAAAAGACTGAGGTCCTTTAGATCTAAAATGGGTCTCAGATCTTCGATCTTTTTTGGGGACCAGGAAAAATAATGGAATAAACTCCCCCCAGTTTCTCTGGTGCCTTGGCACCAACTCGATTGCCTGCTTGCGCAGAAGAGACTGTACTTCCTCCCTGAAAACAGACAAGTGAGCTGGGGGATAGAAGGTGGGGATATCTGGTGGCTGCTAGATGAGCTCCAAGGTATGACCCGTCTCTATGATCTACAGGATCCATGCATCTGAAATTATTGTTCTTCATTGATTCAGATGGAGGGAGAACCGGCCTCCGCAGGAGCCGATGACCCTCCGTCCTGGGAGCTGGATGAGCATGTAACCCTGGGAGAAGGGGCAGGCCTCGACGGAGTGGTTGTCGACGTGCCAGTCTATGGTAGAATGGCCGACGAACCGGAGGTCGATGGCAGAGCGCCCTGAGAGTCGGCCAGAAGAGTTGTCTGTCTGTGTCTGGCAGGAATAGAGACCTGGACAGCTGGTCTCTTCTTCGAAGTAGCCGCAGTCAGTGAAGAGCCTCAAGGAGAGGCAGATGGGGAATAGGATGCCGCTGGCGGAGTGTTGCGATCCTGGTCCTTTTATGACTTTTCCCGAGGACTTGTCTTGGGCCTTGAGCTGGAAGATCCGGTGGGCGACAGGGCAGCCGGGTCCCTGGAGGACCCCTGCCTGGAGCTGGCTACCTGTTCAGTGAAGTTTTTCAGAGCCTTCTTGCGCCACCTCAGGGTTGTTTGATTTAAAACATCTGGCAGAGTGTGCTGGCCCGGTGGTGCTGAGGGTTGAGGTGGTGGATGCCACACTGCACTCACGCCACCGACCTGATTTCTCAGGCGGACTCTGATTTGTCTGGGTTGGGTGGGGAAGGAGGACTGAGTGTCCACAGGACTGCTGTCTTTTCCAGGTAGGGTGGGGCAGGAATCCTGCAAAGGTGCTGGCTCCTGGTGGCGGCTAGGTGTAGCACAGTGGATGGGCAGACATCCATGTGGCATGTGGGAGTGCGTGCTGCAGCGTCATTGCACACCCGCCATTGGGGGCCGGGAAGGAAAATGCCCAAATTCTCTGGCTTATGAAGGTCTGTCCGACCCTGCACCGGATGCTCCTAGATGCTTCCTCTGTCCTGACCCCCGGTATTCTGCTTTGTGGGATTGGGGGCGTGATGTGGCCTAAGAAAGGGTGACTGAGGAGGTTGGAGCTTTGGTATGGTGCCAGGTGCAGGAGCTGCCGAGACGGACTGGAAGGGGAACCATAAGGAACACCCCAGCCGAGGAGAAAAGGCACAAGAAATTAACAAAACCAAAAAAAACTTTGGCAGAGCTCACAGTCGGAGATGTTGTGGTCAGACCCAAGACAGCAGACACTGTTCATCTGTAGAGGCAAACTTCTTTCTGCAGCGGTGGAAAAGAGAAGGATTAACTCTTGACATAAACAAAAGAAAAATCTCTAAAGAGATTTTGATAAAAGTTGAGGGAAAGAAGTCCATAGGTAGAAAAGGCACAAACACTGCAATGAAGCTTCGCAGAGATGGTGCTTGCAAGTTGATGGCAGGAAAGAACTGAGGACAGAGCTGGGCCGCCCATGCTCATGTAGGGTTGCTGATGGCAGACATGGCCTCAATTGTACTGCTAAAATCTTCATGGGATTCCCTTCACCGATGGCTAAGGTTCTTGTGGTGTAATCTGATGACTGAGGTACTCCCAAAGATCTGTTTCACAAGAACTAGGTATCTGGGAAATGTACCCAGTGGATCAACATTCAAACAAATCAAGACTCTGTTGGACTGCTAAATTCTTAATGTGGAATTAAAGGCAGCAAAGGATCATATAAAAAATTATGAAAATACATGCAGAAGAAAATGTTGATATACTGTTACTGTAAAAAAGTGTTGCTTGGATAGTGCTGCCCTGGATCAATCAAAGTCTTTATTTAACCAGGCGAGCACTGTTGAGCAAGCTCATTTTCGAGGTGGACCTGGGTTTTGTCAACAAGGAACAATGGACAATATACATGGGATGCAACACACGAAAATAATAAAAATAAAGTGAAATACAACAATACAGTATATACAAAGTATCAGCAGGTAGCATTGACAGTAGTATATGTTTGGAACAGAGAATAAAGCTAGTTTTGGGTAGAAAAGTTTTTCATAGAAGTAAAGAAATATACATGTCAGGTGCACCAAACATAAATAAAACCTGATATAAAAAGATATATAGTGATACGGTATGGAGAATTTAGAGCTGGAACCAGGGTCAAAGGAATGTGGAAGGAACAGATGGGGGGAGAAAAGGAGAGGGAAGAGTCTGTTATTGATGTGATCAGTGTCTTAACAGTATTGGAGTGTACTTGGACTTATGGGAGTCACTATTCTGGGTAGACTGGCACAGGACTCCTTATTATGATGTAGATAGAGATTTAAAAGCTGCTAGGCTGATGGGGCGAGTTAATTTCAAAGCTTTTTGCAGCTTGTTCCACCGTTGAGTGAGCACAAAGCAGATGGCTGCTCTGCCAATGCGAGATTTTGCTTTGTAAACATAAAGCTAGATGTATGAGGTGCTTTTCAGGGCATACTTCCCCGGAGTGCAAAAAGGTAAACAGACGGAGATATACTGGGGCATTTTATTTGAGATAGCTTTGTATGTCCAAACCGCAGTGGATCCGCCAGTTGGTGGCAGTGTTGGAGTGGGATCTGTCCCGAGATCCAGCTGAATATGGAGGTCAGATCCCGGGTTACCTAGCACCGATCCCTGGATCCAGCCGCTCTGATAACGCAGGATCCGACTCAGGATCCACAGGCAGATAGTGGAAGTATCTGGCGGATCCACTGTCCTGCTGCAAAGGGCAGGTATCTGGTGGATCTGGATTTGTCCAGGTCCATCTGAGCAACACTAAAAAAAAAAAAACAAACACATTTTTCAGAAACTACTTTAAGAGGAACTGCTATGTTCTGTATGTAATTATAGTAAAATTTACTGTGAGGATCCAGTATGTATACTGCTGGGTTGCATTTAGAAAATATATTTAGTGAGATGGAAAAACTTTTTAATTGATGTGAAGGAATCCATTTTGTGGCAAAGAAGGTGTTGTGGTGATGTCACTGTCCACTAGTTTAACAGTGTGCAGTGAAGCAGGTTAAAATAAATTGTTTGCAGACAGGGATCCTGTAAATCCTGAAGAAAAGCACTGGATTCTTTTGTTACACTGTCAAACATGAAATCCAGGGTGTTTTTCAGAATATAATAGTATCCCTAACAGCACAGCCAAATTGTTCTCACTGCTGCACTACACACTGTTAACACTGGTGAGGCATTGACATCACCTTTTCTGTCTACAAAAATGGATGCCTCCACGTCCCTATTTAAAAAGCAGTTTTCAGTGTTTTATTAAAGTCCTTTTTCTAAATGCATTCTTTAGTTAATTCCTGCACAGCTATAGGAACTGTTGAAATAATCATATAGGGAATTGTACTGATTCCCTTTAAATACTTAAAAAATTTGATCCAGGCAAGAGGGCCAATTTTCTACATACACATCTAAGGCTAGAAGTACTGCAGTACTGAAACTCAACAAATTTTTTAATTACGGATTGTTTTTGCAATGCTGGTGGTAGGTACTTCATCGTAACTGTAAAATAGAATTCTCAGGCATTCCCTTTCTCTAGTTTAAATGCCCCCCCCCAAAAAAAAAACAAAGATGATCTTAACCATTCTTAAATTTTTATAGACCTATTTCGATTTCCAGCCTGTTACATTGTTGCAGGAAATTTTAATATTGTGATGCCACCTTGACAGAAGCCCAGGCACTACAGAAAGAAAATGGAAAATAGTCTCAGTAATTCTGACCACTATGGAAGATCTTAATTTAACGTACTCCATTCAGACCATGTACCCAAGACTGGAAAACCTACTCTTTATTCAAATCCCACTTGGTTATTGACTTCTGTTCAATCTCAAAATATATTATGTAATACTGTTTATTAAATATGGTTCTATAAATTATCTCTATCATGCCCCATTTAATATCTTACAAACTGACAGCTCAAACGCTAAGAACAAAACCTGGAAATTCAACTAGACTGCTAGGAGACGAGGTCTTTATGAACCTAATAAAAAGAGATTAAATAATTCCTGGTTAATTATTCCTCTGAAGAGTTCTCATTAACTCTGTGGTACACTAAAGGCCTATAAAAGAGGTATATGTACCTCATATGCTGCCCATAAAAACAAAACTGAAATCCCAAGCTCGGAATCAACTTGAATAGTACTTGGCCATGGCTTCTACCTCTTGCTGTCGAAGAGGACCTTACAAAAGTTCTAATTTTAAGAGACCAGTTTAATGAAGCAATGAAAACAGCGGGGGGTGGGGCGGCGTGTCATTAGGGCTCATTCTAAAATACCTTTAATGGATCAGTTACTAGCCTTTCAGTTAATATGAAGGTCAACAGTATAGTCAACGTAGTGCAGGATGAATGAAACTTTTCTGTTCATGTGATCCAGGGATTGTAAATAAAACCTTCACCGATTTCTGTGAGCAACTTTACTCTCCAGAAGAGAAACCAAACAATGAAAAAGTTAATTCTAGGGACATGGATATGTTCATCCACACTGTCTGGCAGGTTCCTTGCTGCTTTAAATCTTGCAGGAAGGTCTTCAAGCTGGCTTCTCCCACCCACCCAGGTGGTAAAACTCTCGGCTCTGCCCCATGACGCCAGATCTTCCTTACCGCTTTGAAGCTCAGGTTCCCTCCTTAGTGCTCTGCGTTTAGACTGGATCCAAACTCGTTGGTTCACCCCAAAATAATTTTAAAGTTTTCTAGACTTAGGTCTGCTTCTTCCTTAACGGCTCGCGATGGACAAATCGACTCGAGGTTTGGTGCCCATGCGGGGCAGATGATGTCCAGGAACGATCAGCACTCCACGGAGTCTACTGCCTCGGTTTGACCACGATCCGCAGGCCTGAGAGTTGTGCAAGTCTTTTTTGGCAAACGTCCTAAGACCATGCTGCCCGGCTCCAACTTGGGCGCCCTGAGAAATGTTATCCGCCGGTGAAGTCCCAAGGAGGCCCGTTGGGCGGTTTCCGCAGCGGCTGGCTCGGCTGAGCAACTCTAGCAGATTATCGCCCTCGAGGAGGAGGCGGCCCATGCTGCATCTTCATCATCCTTGGTCGCGGCATTTATCCAGCTCTCCTTGGGATCCTCCTATACAGCTTCTTTCAAGGAGCTTTGCCAATCCCTCTCTAGGTGAGGAGCCATCGGGACACTCCTTTCGGTCCAATAAGTGGGACTCGAGGGCAAGTCCACCGTCTCGTTAGTGGGAGCAGGAGGTCCCTTCCCAGACAGTCGACACTCTACTTCAGTCGAGATTGTGGCTAAGGCTGCTGGCTTCAGTGTCCCGATCCAGGTCAGCTGGCGAGACACCCGTCGATGCGGTCGAGATTTTCTACGACCCGTCGGACCGACTGTCGCCTGGTGAAACAGACAACCTTCACGGTTCCCCAGTGGAAACCTTAGGACTTGCCTGTGCGGAGTCCCGGTCAAGGCTCCCGAGCTGAGGAGGAACGGGTTTCCCCCCTCTCTCTCCCAGACCCACCCTCGGAAACACCGGTCTCTGTCTCGAACCTCGTCTCGGTCCAGCCGATCCCGCGGGCACCGCCGATCTCTGTCTCTGCACCGAGGAAAGAGGCTGTGCTGCTCGTCCTCGTCTTCCTCCTCCTCAGAGGAGAGGCTTCGATGCAAGTTGCGTCGACACCGCTCGTCCTTCTTCCTCCTCCTTGGAGGAGAGGCTCCGATGCAAGTTGCGTCGCTACAAGGACTTAATGTGGCAGCAGCTCCTTCTGACCTGGAACAAGCCGTCGGCTTCCCTGGCCATTAAGTGGCTGTCACCCGAAAGGCCGAAGCAACCCCTCGCGGTGGTCGAGGTGCCCAAACCTGGGCCGGTTGTTCGGCGAAACCAGCTGCCCACTGATTGTGGTGGAACCTCCGCCTCCACAACCGAAATCGGGGGCTCCGACCAAGGATTCTTGGTCGGGTCAGGGACTGCCCCACGGTTGTCGGTCACCCTCACTCCCGACCGTCCTTGTCAGGTGGAGGGTGGCTCAGGCCCTAGGCAGCTCTTTGCAGACTCCTCCTCCCTGTTCTCCAGGCCCCTTGACCTGGAGTCCTCCGGGGGGCAGTCGGACGAGAGCCCATCATCGTTCATGGGTCTGCTTCGGCTCATCTTGGAGTCCACCAGGATGCAGCTCGAGCCCGTATCCAAGCAGGCCAGGTATCCCCTCACGGAGATACTGGACCGAGGGGATTCTCCCATGGAGGCCTTTCCGGTGGCTGAAGCGATTGTTGGCCCAGCCTTGGAGTTATGGAAGCGGCCAGCTTCTTGTCCTGCTCCTTCGGCCAGGATGTCCAGGAAGTATGCGGTCCCTACTGGGTCTCTGTCTGGTTTCTCGAACACTCCTCTGCGGAGGGGTTGGTTACTGACAGCGTTTTCGGCGTTCCGGGAACGCTAGGGATGTGGACAAGCCCCCCGACAGAGTGCAAAAAGCTGGACTATGCGGGCGCCAAAGTATATGCTGCGTCCTCCACTGCCTCAGTCAGGCCAGTTCGGCTGTACTGATGGCGCACTTCTCCCACGCCCTTATGGGCTCCCTGGATGAGGTGATCCCTCATCTCCTGGCTGATCTGCAGACTACGGTCAAGCAGGTGCGGGATCAGGGAAGGGCAGTGGCGAAACAGCAGCTCCAAATGGCTCTCGATATTGGAGACTCCTGTGCCCGGTCAGTAGCGGCCGCAGTGGCCATGCGCCGCAGAGCTTGGCTGCAGATCTCCACCTTTCCGGCGGATACCCAGCACAAGTTGGCAGGCGTCCCTTCCTGGGTACAGACTTGTTTGGTCCCAGGGTGGAAAGCCACCTCAGAGAATTGAAAAGTCCAGTGCCACCTTGGACTTGGTCATGTCTGCCAGAAGGACAAGGCCGCCGACAGCAGTAAGTCCTTTCGCCTTCTGCCCCTGTGGCACGTCTGGCCTAGCAACACCAGCATCAGGGCCAGCAGGCTCGCACTTGGCACCCCAAAGCCAAGCCTGCAGCTTCCTCCAACAGGAAGCCGGGAGGAAAAGGCCCAGGAGTTCCCTCAGCCGGTCCTTCCTCCAAGCCTGCCCAGTGACTGGTTGAGGGGTGTCTCCTCCAAGCGTGTCTCTTCCCCATGGGTTCCCGCCGTGGGGGGACGGCTCTGCCACTTTCTTTCCACCTGGTCCGCTATCACCACGGACCGTTGGATATTGGAGGTGGTAGGAAAGGGTCTGCCTCTGGAGTTTGAGCAGGCCCTGCCCTTCTGAGCCATCGCCCCACGGGGGGTTACCGGGTCCACAGCCCTTCTCTCGGCCCGTCGAGCCAACGTTGCCCTGCTCCTCCAAAAGGAGGTGATCATTGAGGTGGCGGATCCTCCACCAGATCCAGGGTATGTATCCAGGTACTTCCTGGTCCCGAAACGGACGGGGGGCTGGCGCCCCATTCTAGACCTGCACGACCTGAACACATTTCAAAGGTCTCGAACCTTCAGGATGGTCACTCTGGCTCAGATCATTTCATCCTTGGAGCAGCGTGTGGTTTTGTTCTCTGGACCTCCAGGGCGCATTCTTTCACGTCCCAATCTGTCCATCCACCAGCGATTCCTCCGCTTCAGAGCAGAGGGTCCCTCTACAAGTTCGGGCCATGCCCTTGACTTTCTCTAGCTCCCAGGGTCTTCACCAAATGCATGGCAGTGGTGACAGCTTTCCTCTTGACGCCCGAATGGTCGGGTATCTACCTGGACGACTGGCTGATTCGGAGGCTTCCAGACCGGAGGTGGGCGGTCAAGGGATCTGGCCACCAGACAGCTCTCAAGTTGGCCTCCTCATCACGAGGCCAAGCGGGAACTTCGTACCAAAGCAGGTGATCCAGTTCATTGGGACGGAGCTCTACTCTTTTTGAGCCAGACGCAGCTCCCGGCGGACAGGGCTGAGGTTCTTTCCTCCTTTGCCCAATCATTTCAGATTGGGCAATTAGCATCTACCGGGTCTTCCTCGCCTCTTGGGCCTCATGGCGGTCTGCACCAGCGTGGTCCGTTGGGCCTGTTGGCACATGCGTCCCCTACAGTGGGGCCTGGCCAGCCAGTGGTCATAGCGCTCCGGTCCTTTGGATTAGCCAGTGACAGTGACCCAAGAGATGTGAAACGCTCTCCAGTGGTGGATCGTTCCAGCTCATCTGCAGGAGGACATCCCTTTTGTCTGCCCTGAGCCGATGGTCTCTCTGTCGACCAACTCCCCTCTGATGGGTTGGGGTGCACAGAGTGCACGGCCTCTGGTCCCCTTGGGAGTCCCGATGCCACATCAACCTGCTGGAGCTTCGAGCGGTTCATCTAACCCTCACCGCCTTTGCTCCGTTTGTATGGGGTCAAATGTTCCAGGTCCAGATGGACAGTATCACGACCATGTACTATCTAAACCGGCAGGGCGGGACGCGCTCCATGCATCTGTGCCAGGAAGCTCTCTGCATTTGGTCCCTCATGCGCAGCCTGGAGGCGGATCTCCTTGCCATTCATGTGGCAGGAGCCTCCAACATTCTGGCCGATGCCCTAAGCCGGATAGGAGCTGTGTCCCACGAGTGGTCTCTCTTGCCGGAGGTAGTACAGGATCTGTTCTCCCACTGGGGCACGCCTCAGGTGGACCTGTTTGCCTCCAGGGAGAATGCGAAGCTGAGGCTGTTCCATGCCCGCCCCCCTCAGCAGGGCTCGCTGCAGGGGGATGCCTTCTTGAGGCCGTGGACTCCGGGCCTCTTCTACGCCTTTCCCCCATTTCTCTTGATCCACAAGGTGCTTCTCAAGGCGAGGAGGGACAAGGTGCAGGTGATTCTGGTAGCCCCAGACTGACCCCGCCAATTCTGGTATCCAGATCTCCTCAGCCTCAGCTCCTGGCTTCTGAGGCGGCTTGCAGCCCACCCAGACCTGATCTCAGTCAATCAGGGGAAGGTATTCCATCCAGACCTTCAGTCCCTGCACCGGACGGCCTGGTTCCTGAGCGGCTAGAGTTCCAGGCCTTGGGTCTTTCCGACGAGGTCCTCAACGTTGTTGATGCTTCCCGTAAGGAGTCGACCAGGAAATGCTATGCCTTCAAATGGAAGAGATTCACCATTTGGTGTCAGAGTAAGGGGTTGGACCCTTCCTCCTGTTTCTTGGCAAGCATTTTGGACTTCCTGTGGTTCCTTTCTCAGGGCATGGGCCGGGAAGCAGTCGGTGGCACAGGAGAAGGTGGTCGGGCGCTTTTTCCAAGGCCTTGATCACATATCCCCTCCGGTGCAAGAACCTCCACCTCAGTGGGATCTACTGCTGGTATTGGCTAAGCTCTTGGGCAAGCCATTCGAACCGATACAGGTGACATCCCTCACCTGTCGTGGAAGACCGCCTTCTTGGTGGCTATCATGTCAGCCAGAAGGATGGGAGCTCCAGGCGCTTTCCGTCGAGTCTCCTTATCTGGTCTTCTACAGGGACATAGTAGTCCTATGCCCCCACCGAAATTCCTTCCGAAGGTGGTGTCGGAGTTTCACCTTAACCAGGTGTTGACTCTGCCAGTGTTCTACCCCAGTCACACCTCTGAGGTTTAATATAGGCTCCATACTCTGGACCCTAGAAGAGCGTCGCTATTATAAGGAGTGGACGGCTGAAGTTGGGAGAGGTTTGGCAGCTGTTTGTCACTTGTGCTGAAGCTGCACCTGGCAGACCTGCAGCCAAGCGAGCGTTAGGCAGGTGGGTCACCTCTGCATAGATCTCTCCTATAGGTTGGCGGGCATGGAGCCTCCCAGAGGATTATAGCTCATTCTTCCCGCCATACCGCTGCATCGGTGGCTGCTTCCAGGGCGTCCTTATCCAGGAAATCTGCAGGCTGCTGCCTGGAAGTCAGTATGTACCTTCATTACCCATTACCACATCGACCTTGAGTCATGCCGGGATGCTGGTTTTGGGACCTCTTCTCCAGTCATTATTCCCTAAGTAGGGGGTGTGCACCTTGCCTCCCTCCTCCCGGAGAACTGCTAGGAGTCTGCCAGACAGTGTGGATGAACAACATATCCATGTCCTAGAAATACAGGTTACTCACCTGTAACAGGAGTTCTAGGAATGGTATATGTTAGTCACCGACCTCCCGACTTCGACGCTCAACCTGGTTTCAGCGGGCTAGATCTGGCGTCATGGGGCGGAGCTGAGAGTTTTACCACCCGGGTGGGTGGGAGGAGCCAGCTTGAAGACCTTGCGGCAAGGAACCTGCCAGACAGTGTGGATGAACAACATATACCATTCCTAGAACTCCTGTTACAGGTGAGTAACCTGTATTTCCTTTCTTTGTACCCTAACCTTAACTCTGAGGAAACGTCTACTATGGACCTTGTTTTCATGAGATGTTTCTGGTTCCATCTAGACCTTTCTAATGGAAAGTCAACAGGCCAAGACTGCTTTGGAGGAGCAATTTTAACACTTTAAGGAAGAATTGACCCCATTCTTGGTCACATTATTTAATAGTTTTCTGGAGAGGATGGTCTTCTATCTTCGATGAAGCCATTATTTCCCTAATCTTAAAAATAAATCTCCAGAACTGTACACTTTTATGTAGCCCATTTTTTTGTTAAATACGGACTACAAGATGATCTTAAAAATCCTTGCTAAGAGACTTACGAAGGTCCTACACAAGTGTACATTCTGATCAAACTGGCTTCATTGAGGGTAGGAAGCATTTATTTAAAGTTGACAATCAGAGAAGGCACGCAGTCAAAGCTCGTTTCCAGGTATGACCCGGCAAGAAGTAAGGACGTCGTATGCATTTATACAAGAGGATAAAAAGGCAAGAAATAAAACGTTTACATTATACCATGTACCTGATGCAATGTATAATCAGTCAGCAATAAATACCTACATGCGTTGATGAGAGTACATGGCACATTGAGTCTTTGTACATAATGAGCCTGTACAGCATAAAATATGTACAATGAGTGGACATGCTTGTACTCATAGAGCATAGCACATGGTAAGCAGAGCAGCAGTGAGTATATGGGAGAGGTCTGGGGAATTCAGGGGAGGGGGAGCATAAACAGGAGGGGGAGGAGAGCCATCTGAAGTACTTATTGAGGGATGCAGGGGTTGGTAGACTATGTAGGAGGTTAGATGTTCCCGAACGATAAGCAAAGAGCTAGTTTCCCAGAGTGTGTGTGAGGCTGGGATAGGGCAAGAGGCGGTGATCATGAGTGCGCAGCAAGTAACCAGAGTTGGGGACGGATATCAGCAAAGAGAGGTAGGAGGGGTAAGGGTGTTGGAACCAGAACTTTGATGGAGGCACAGTGCACAAGGTGTTGCTAACAAGCCGGGGATACGGCTTGCTAGAGGAAGCACAGTGATGTGTGCGGTAGGGGAGGTTAGTGGGGTAGAAGGCATGAAATGGAGAATCTAGCTTGGCAAGGGATGATTGAGGAGCCAAACTATACCACAACAGCATAGTTAAAGGATGAGGTTAGAGATGACATCCTTCCTAATAGGGATCGAGAGACTGTCCTTGTGCAGCATGCCTAATTTAGGGTGGAGCTTGTTGTGTGTTGCATCAGGGTGGAGGGAGAAGTCCAGTTTGGGGTCCAGTCGTATACCCAGATATTTACATGAATCAATGGCCATGGTTTTAGATATAGAGGAGAGGATCAGGGGAGCACTAGCTTGGTGATTAGCAGCTCATTCGATTTTGGGGGTGACCTTCTGGAGGACAATGGAGGCACGTAAAGACGTATGGAAATAGATGGCAATGCTACCTCCATGTTTTCCCCTGTCCTGGCAGAATAGAGTAGCCAGGGATAGTTACCAGCAGGTCTTGGACTTTGGCGGAGAGCCATGTCTTGGAGACATAGAGGATATCAGGGAAGCATTGGGTTATCTAGGCCTTAATGTGGTCCAGCTTGGTTAAGAGACTCTTGGCATTTATGTGGTAGATGCTCAAGTTGCTAGTCGGGGGAGGATTAGAGGCCAAGGTATCGGGTCTTGGGTTTGTTTTGACGTCTCCTGAGAGCGGGAGTAACAAAAGACAAGGGGCAAGGTATTTGGGAGGGTTTTTCCCTAAGTAGGCTAGAGGTGAGACCTTAGTTTAAGGGCCATGAGGGGTAGTCTTTGCAGGGATAGAGGGGGCATGGGGGGTGAGAAGGGAAGAGTGGAGGAACTGTGGAGGGTGGTGTAACTGGCCTTGGGGTGCAATGTTGAGGAGGAAGGAGATTGGGAATAGAGGATTGGGGAGAGTACAGCCAAGAGAATGGGGGGTTGTCTATGGAAGGAGTCAGCATTTTAGCCAGCAGTTGAATTAGTGTAGTTAATATGAGGAGAGGGGATGAGAAATACTGATGGGGGGGGGGGTAAGCTAAGGGCTGTAGACGTTTAACTCTTAAGTAGTCTGGCAGGAGAATAAGCACTGTGCGCATCTGCAGGCCCAAATAGATCGGTGGCGGACTGCGAGGGGCAGGGGCATGGTGGAGGAAATGATGGAGATAAGAGGGTTGGACTGTCAAGGTGAAACTGTACTTCTGGGATGGCCTAGAGGTTAAGGTCACCGCTTATGGTGTAGTCAGAGGTCTGATACCAGGGATGGGAAGCAACGACAGGCTAACACAGTTCCACAACTGCTGGATGCTGCTTGTTGTTCTGTGCCTGTGTTGGCTGGCCGCCTGGTCACTCTGCAGGCTGGGAGGGAGGTTGTGAGTGAAGCAGCCTGTGCTGGCAGGCTATCTGGTCGCTTCGCGGGCTGGGAAGAAGGTGAAACTGGGAGGATAACATCAGGATAACATTAAACCTGACGGAAAAAGCTAGCTCAAAAATTGCAGTATTTATGGCCCTAGACTCTGAGAAAGCATTCGAGAGGGTTAATTGGGACTTATGTTTTGCTGTATTAAGAAAATTTGGTTTTGGAGCAAACTTCCAGCAGCTTACAACACTTAGCAGAATAACCTTGATTATCTGACCCCCATTATCTAAACTTCCAGATTAACCGAATGCACACCATGTCCCCTGATCTAATATGAGCGTGGGAGTACTGAGTGAGCTAAAGTTAGAAGCGCTAGTTTGTTTTTCGCTGGTTAGTGAATCCCCTTTCTGTGTAGGTTGTGGTGCTAAGCGGTGCTGTAGCCATCATTTTCAAGCTATAGCAATCTTTTTCATAATTGTAACTCTGTGAAGCACATAGAAACATAGAATTTGACGGCAGATAAGGTCCGCTTGGCCCACCCAGTCTGCCCATTTCCCTACCTACTGGATAAGCTGCAGATCCTAGTGGAGGACTACTTAGGGGAAAAAACCCTCCCCAAATACCTTGCCCCTTGTCTTTTGTTACTCCCGCTCTCAGGAGACGTCAAAACCATCTTGTGGTACTAGTACCTGCAGTCTGGTGGAGCTGCTGAGCAGTGTGTCAAGTCTACTGTGTTTGAAGAGCTGGTCTGCAGACTTGGAGCAGAGGTATTGAACCGAATGGAGCGGGTTCTGATTCACACAGCTGAGGGTTGCAACCACCAGGAGTGGCCTGCTTAGGTTTGAGAAACCTTCGGTGTGCAACGGGAGTAAGAGTTGTAAAATCTCACACAAGTACATCATGTTTGGGGCATAATGAGGGCTGGTAGTCTGCTTGAAGGACTGGTCTGTCGCTGCCTGATTAGTTTCATTGTGACATTTCATCATTCTTAAATCCTGGAACTTTTACCTCAGTGCTGATGGTGGTTGGACTAAGGATTCTGCTGGAGGTTTTGGGTGGTGAGTGAATCTGCAGGTTTTTTTGCTTCATTTGTACTGAACTCCAGGCAGCGATGAAAGGGCTGCCCAGAGTACTTCATATGTTTAATTGCTGGTTTATTTCTCTGAGCAGAGGTTTGGGGCGCTTCTGTGAACGTATTTATTTAGACAATAAGCGCAAACCACAGCTGCACTTTCCAGTCATTTTAATGGGACTCTTGGTTTTACGAACCCCTCAATTATCCACACTAAACTAATGTCGCCCTCTGAGTTTGGGTAATCAGTGTTGTACTGTCTAATACCTAAGGCAGGACTTTGGACAAATGACTAGCTATCTTCTCTTGTTAAACTTCAAAGAGGAACAAGGCAGGGATGCCCCCCTCTCTCCACTCCTTTTTATCTTCATGGAATCATTGGCACAAGCAGCCACAGTGTAACTAGATAGATGAATTAATGGTCAGTGGGGTATGACATGTGATATCCATGAATGCTGACTATGTACTGATCTTATTTGAACAATGCAACGACCTCCCTACTCTCACTATCATAGTCACTAAGTTTCTCAGCAGTATCTGGTATGGAATCAGTTGGACCGGTGGAGGCCTTTAAAAAGACTTAAACACTTCTGTTGTTTCAACAGGTGTTTGGAGTGAATATGTAATTTTTGCACCCTTATGGTATATTTTCTTAGTTTATTGATCTTTTTGATTGTTTGGGTATTTTAATGGGTTGTACTTGTTCTGGTCTGTTGTATTGGGCCTTCAGCCTCTGGGGAAGGGCACCATAAATATACTGCTTTTGATGTTCCCAATACATTAGGAATCTATTCAGAATAACTCTGTTCTCTGTAATTCCAGTAAACACTAAATTTAGTTATTTGGAGGCCAGTCTTTCTCTGGCTAGATAATCATCTAGACTAAACTGATCCATTCGTAGAGAAAACGTATAAAGATTTAGATAGATGGGTACTTCTTCCTCTGACTCTAATGGGTCAAATTAATGTTATAAAAATGAATATCCTCCATGTATATAGCTATTGGTATCTGTGAAAAGGATCTAGTAATGTACAGCTGGTTTAGCAAGTCTGCTGTAGTCTGTGTGCTTGCACAACCAGCTTGTGGCACAGTTCTTTAAGTGAAAAAAGGTTCAAAGTACCAGTTCTGTATTTTAGTGTTGATCTTCTGTCTGGTAAGCGTGGCTTTGACCTGTCACCATGCTGATTTGCTTTGCATTTCATACTCGCAGGTACAAGAAGCCTGAGGAGCGTAGCCCATTGATAGCAGCAATGCAGATCTTCCTGCCAATGTTGAAAGATCGGTTCATCCAGCTGCTTCCTGACCCTACAGACCAGTCTGTGCTGATACAGAAACAAATTTTTAAAATCTTCTATGCACTTGTTCAGGTAATCTATCCTTGTGTATATAAGCTGAATAGGCTAAAGTTTCATTATGTACTTTTTCTGAATGTGCTTTTATAACAGATGCCATTTGAATTCCTGACTAGTCGGGGAAAATTCACTTTCCCCAAGCATGGGAGGGAACTTTTGCCTGCATTCATAGACCAACCCTGGTCATAGAGAAGTTTGAAAGCGAAGGCATCCTTCAGGTCTTTTGCCCATCTTAAGAGCCTCAGTGCTGTCCTGCTGGATTCGTGGACCTTTTATGTTTATTTAAACAGCAGTTTGGAAAACCTTTGAGCCATAGGCTCATTTACAAAGTACCTTGTCAATATGTGCCAATGGTTGAACACTAGTTGGCATCCACATTTTGTTTTATGATCTGACTGGGAGCTCAAATCCAGTGAGTCAGGGAGTGTGAGACTGCAGTTGAAGGTCCTGGTCACTGAAGGGTGGTGATTTTATCTGCCCAGTGGAGCCCCATTTTGTGTTTTCTGTCCTTCCTTATTGAATGAGAAATGAGTGACTGGCACCCTGGAGGATGAGCCAGGCTCTCAGCACCTCCCTATTAAGTGTTGTGCTGCAGCAGATCAAGTCTTTCCAGAGATGCCAGGGGGTCATCCAACAGTATAGCTCTGACATAAGGATAGCCCTCACTCCCTGCTAGTGATTGTTGGGATGCTGCCGCCACATGCTGTTAGCCTGCTATGCTGTTCTAGGCTCAGACACAAACCTGGATTTTCTGCATGGCAAGCGACTCCTTCAGCATATGCAGGATACTTCTGTGATCCTTGCTTTCAGACTTTATTTCCATAGAACTGCTTACTGTATCGTGCCTCTGGAAGCAGCACTCTAGTGGGCTTCAATCTTCTTGTATGCCAAGTTCCCTAGAGACCCACAACATATCAGAATGTGCATGGAGAATATTCTTAAAATGGCTATGAACCGTATGGCCATTGAATGTTTCTTTAGTGTAAACCTTGTGTTTTAGCTGAGACACGATGAAATACTCTGAGAAGTCTGGCTAGCTGTCAGATGCCTGCTTTGCAGGACTACTTTCTTTCTCAGCAGGTGAATTTTGCTTCAATTTTCTGCAACTTTCTCTTCATCTCTGGTGCTCTGCTGGACGTCTGTACAGGCTGCAGCTACATAATGGATTTTTCTGCAGCATGTCAGCATTTTCCTGAGAGGGCTCATGTCTGCAGGAGGGGGGACCTTGGGCTGAAGTGCCTTGGAGGGCTGCTGTAGCACACGTACACTTCTTCGGTGTCCTGAAGGGACTATCGCTTGTCCCACAAAGATCAGGTAGGATTTTTTTAATGGTTGGTCGGGGACTGTGTATATGGGATTGGGATGGAGCCTACACACAACTAATGGCGGGGAAGGAAATAGTTTCTCCTTTCTGAGCCACTTGAGGTCTTTACACATTAGAAGGTTTCACCACTGTTGTCCGTGCATGCCACAGGTTCCATGTAGGTCAGCCTATCCTGCAGTTGAAGCGGGTAGTGGTCATCTTTGAAGTCTAGTCATGTGCATTTAACGCTGCGGCCTTATAGATGCAGTCTGCACATGCACATTGGAGCACAGTGGCTATAAAGGTCTTTTTGAGTGAAATTGCTCCTACACACTTCAGATGCACCACTTTGGTGATTTAGTGCACAATACCCCTGCATATGGGGGGGACCTGGAAAAGTCAGGGTGCCTGGATGATGGACAGCATGGATTCGTCCCGGGGAAATCATGTCAGACAAACCTTGTGGAGTTCTATGACTGGGTGACTAGTGCCTTGGACCCGGGTAGACCAGTGGGCGTCCTCTTTCTAGACTTCAGCAAGGCATTTGACTCTGTTCCTCACGTGGGCCTGTTGGATAAGCTGGGAGAAATGGGGGTGGGGAACCAGATGATCAGATGGATAGGCAGTTGGCTCCAGGACGGACCCAGAGGGTCGTGGTTGATGGGATAGTCTCATCCCCAAGGAGGGTCATTAGTGGGGTCCCACAGGATCAGTCTTGTGCCCTCCTGTTCAACGCCTATGTCTCTGACATAGAGGACAGGAATCAGGAGTGAGATGAGTCACTTGCAGATGACTCAAAACTGGGGCGGTGGTGGATGTGGAGGGAGGGTGGCCCTACAGGGGACCTGGAGGCTCTGGAAAGATGGTCTAGAAAGTGGAAGCTGAGGTTCAATGCTGGAAATGCAAGGTACTCACCTGGGGCCAGAAGCCCAGGCCAAGTGTACACCTTGGGGGAGATGCTACAAGTCTCGATGGCTGAGAGGGACCTGGGGGTGGTGGTGGATGTCCAGATGAACAACTCGGAGACTTGTAGGAGGGCAGCAGCCAAGGCCAACAGCATGCTGGGATGCATCGCTAGGGGGATCATCTCCAGAAGGAGGGAAGTGATACTTCCTTTGTATAACTGCTTGGTGAGGCCGCACCTCGAGTACTGCTTGCAGTTTTGGAGGCCACACTTAGAGGGACATTAAACTCCTGGAGAGGGTCCACAGGAGGGCAACAAAATTGATTTAGGGCTTGGGGACAGGACCTTTGAGGAGAGGCTCAAGAGCCAAATATGTACACATTGGAAGAGAGAAGGGACTGGGGGACATGATAGAGGTCTTCAGGTACATGAAGAGGGTACATAGGGAAGAACAGTCAGGGTGCTTTGAAAGGAAGGAGGAGGGGGTCACTGGAGGGCATGGGTGGAAGCTGGAGGGGAAGATTCAGGGAGAAAGGAGGAGGTGCTGCTTCACTGAGAGGGTGGTGGAGCCATGGAATGCACTGCCTAGGGGGCTGGTGGAGGCAGAGGCGGTGGAGGGGTTCAAGAGGGGGTGGGGCAGGTACAGGGGAAGGGTTCTGGAAGCAAAACCCAATGCAGCAAGAATATCCGGAACTGGGAAGGGAGAAGCCGAGGGGGACAGCAAGGTCAGCACCCAGGGTGGGGGCTGACCAAACGAGCAGACACGAAAGACCGTTAGTCCTATTCTGCTGGCATTTTAGTATGTTAGTATATCATACCAGTGTTTACAAACACAGGCCATCCTTTATTTTTACAACTTATTCATGGCATTCTGCATTGTTGCACCAAAGGAAGCAAGATCTAAAGCCCCAAGTGTAAAGTGCCAGAAATCTCCAGGCCACTTTAGCCTGCTCCTTTTGTCTGTGCTGCGACAAGGTTTCTTCTGCTAAGCAGAGGAAACCCATGGAGCAGGAGATAAAAGAATGACCCAAAGCCCAGTTCCAAATGACATCCTCCTCTCCGGTCTCATCAGCAAGTGTTCAGGTCATCTTCACCAAGAGAGAAGTACAGCAGCTCAAGCCCACAATGGCGCAGCTCACAGTGCTGGGGCATCCAGATGGTAGCTCATCTGGATGCACCACCTAAAAGTGAAAGGGACTCAACTTGATCACCCTTTGTGTTACCCTAGTCCTTTCTGGAGTTTGCCAGGTCGCGTCCCAGAGATGTTTTGTGCTCCTGGAGGCATCTCCTGTACCCTCTGAGGACATTCATGAGGGTTCTGACTTGGGTGATAAAACATGTTTACTCTGACAAGGAACAGGGAACCGATCACTAGGCAGAGCTTTTAAGGGGGAGAACAATGCTTGTTTTACCATGGAATTGGAGGGCAAACTGCATGAATCTAAGAAAACCGATCCTGTACCAGTGATGGGGGCAGTTGAAAGGGAAGTTGTGCAACACAGTAAAATACATTGGCTTCAGAATAGGCAACTACGGAGCACCCTGAGATATGTAAAGACATATATAAAATTGAGAATGCAGTGAATCATGGATACAAGCCCTAAGGTGGATGTACCAGTCTAACCTGTCAAAAACTACAATCTTATTGCAGAGGTATGGCAGATATTCTGGTCCCTCTGAATAGGACACTGGAAGCTACCATGAAGAAAGCTTATGAGGTGGCAGGAGCCTCTGTTTCAGCAGTGCTTGCTTCGGCTTATGTTTGCAGGACCATGGCATTTTGGCACTTGAATGTCTCTTTGGAGCTTCCCCATGGCTTGGAACTTCAGGTTCTCATGGCCCCTCCTGTATTTTGTACGATATTTATGGCAGGCACAGCATATGGTCTACTGTAGATCCAACCCATTATGGTATTCTAGCATGCAGAGCTCATTGACACGGCCTGTGAGCAACTGACCAGTCCTTCAAGATCTTCCTCCCTCCTGGAGTGTGACATTCATGGGGACCTGCTGTTCTGCAGTTCGCCCAGAACTGGAACCACTATATCAGGTGTCTTGTCTTTAAAGTGGCACTGTCATAGGATCATGAAGTAACTGGAGACGCTAATTTTTTCATGAAGCGTGACAGTAATGTCCTTGATGTGCTGCTTGAACATCTAGCAAGGCAGAGTGTAAAATCTGCACATCCAAGGATCCGTTTACTACTACAGAACTGCCAGGCCAACTGCAGAGAAAGTAGAGTGTAAAGACAACTAGTCCTATTGAGATTATGCCTTTACTCTGTCCCAGCACCCAATAAGTGCAAGTCTGTTACTGTTTAGGGACCTGTGGGTGGCAGTCACCACAGATCGGTGAAACTTGGAAGTTTTATCCAGTGGTTATTCCATAGTTTTTTGCAGTCCCACAGATCAGGGCATTCTCCTGCAATCTGCAGTATCCTACCATTTAATTGAGGTCAGGGCAATTCACACCACTGTAGACCACCTCAAAAGCATCAGTGCTGTCAGACAGATCCCATCACAGCAAAGGGGCACAGACCTTCACTCTGTCTTCAGCAGCATGAATCCAGTGCTGGCCCTGTTGAGTCCTTTTCCCACTCTCTGAATTCTGTCTCATGTGATGGTTGTTTATCATGCTCGTGTTAGAAACATTCTTCCCCAAAAAATGGATCTTATTTTGGTCTGGGTCTCTCTCTGCTTCTGAAACTTGGATACTGCTATAGTTGACCCTGAATTAAACTTGTCTGGGTATGCCATGCTTCGTTGCGATAGAAACAGGCAGGGAGGTGGGGGTTGCTGTTTTTGTGCAAAATGCTCTAAACTGTGCCTCTTAGCAGGTCTGTAATTGCTGATTTTTTTTTTTTTTTTTTGTCAAGTCTTTGGTAACCGGGTAAGGCTCACTAGGCACAAGTGCCTGTTTTCAGAGGCGACCTGGGAGCACTGTGAGTTGTGATTTGCTCAGAGTCACCAATATGCAAGTGGAGGTTGTGAGAATCAAACTCGGGTCTGGTTTGCTGGCTGTACCAAGATCATTCACACCTCGTTCCTCTACCCTCTAGGCTATACTGCCAGCCCTCTAGGATATACAGTTATGAACATACAAACATGAAATTTGCAGCAGAAAAAGGCTACCTGGTCTGTAGTCTGCTCAGTTATGCATCTAGCCCTGTTATGTAGCTGCCCACCCTCCTTTATCCTCCCTCTTGCCCTATCCCAGCCCTTTTGAAGCACACCACTGTTTCACAGGATACTATCTCCGCTGGTAATGTGTTCCACCCTGGCACCACCCTCTCTGTAAGTGTCTCCTCATTTCCCTCCTGAACCCCCCCAATCTCTTGTCATGACCTAGTGCCCCTCCCCACCCTTGCCTTGAATAGCCCCTCCATACCTGTCTTGTTTATCCCTCTCATGTACTTGAATGTCTGTCATATCCCTCCGTCCCTCCTCTTCTCCACTGAGTACATGTTTAACTCCCTTAGCCTATTCTCATACGGTAAGCCCCCCAACCCCCAGCCCCTGGATCATCTTAATTGCTCTGCACCCCTTCCAGTAATTTAATGTCCCTTTTCAGGTATAGCCAGTACTTCACACAGTATTTGAGATGAGGTATAACCAGTTGTGCTCAGGATAACTGCAAATCACTAACTGTTATGGTGTATAACTTGTCTTCCCAAATTAAAAACATGCTACTGTAGCCCACCTGCCAATTTGGGGCTTACTACCTAAGTGTCCCAGTGATCCAGCAATGCCTCTACCAGGCAGACGTTCGTTGGAAATGATAAATCCATTGGTATTTAGTGACCCTGTTGATCTGCATGAGTTCAAGTTCATTGTAGGAAAACTCCATTGAGCAAGCTCATTCACAAGGAGGTTCTTGATGTGCCTCCGCATCTGTCCCTTTAAGTGACACTGCCAGTGTGTTGTAAATGGCCTAGGCTAGGGTTCAGAGTGCTTCAGAGCTCGTGACAGGCCAGGTGCCGTCCTGATTTGCCCCACTCTGCTGTCGATCGCAAAGCAGAGTGAACACTAATTAGTACAATACTGTAAATATTTACATCTAATTTGTTGTAGTTAAATTAGAGTGCTCGTTTTAACCTGCCTTTTTTCAGCTTATGCATCCCAATGGGAGCCACCAGGTTTGGTCTGGGACTTCCAGGAATTGGACCAACTGGGACATGGAGACCTCGAGAGGTCCTTAGTTCAGGTGCCTTGTGGGAGAAACTGAACTAAGGTTTGGTGCCTAAAGGAATCAGTGGGAGCACAAGATTGACTGACAGCTCCCCTGACCAATAGGATTGCAGGAAATACTGACTGATTAGAGAACTGTTTGCAAATAGGAGTGCAGCTCAAGCTCTTGAACCGAGCAGCTTCTGTAAGAGTTTGTCCCGAGACTCTATGGAATGGAAGCCCTGTTCAAGCTTGTAAGGTTCTGGCTCGAGAGAGGCCTAGTTTCCTTCGGCATGTGGCTATGATCCTGAGTTTGGGAGTCTGTGTTCAGAGACTGTTTTCTGCTGATTAAAAGGTTATGCAGCAGATCGGCTGTAATTGTGAACTGGCCTGAAGCTGAACTGATAAGTGGATACTGTTTCCATCTAATGTGCTAAATGCTCGAGGTGGATAGAGCCCTACTAACCAGGGACACCCGTTTGCCAACGGGAGCCAGTTGCCTTGTTCGGCCAAGTTGTCAGCCAGCTGGAGGCATACACCAGCAAAAGAACTGAACTTTGTCAGAAGTTTTATCCAACCTTGGGCTCATGCCAAATCTGGCCCAAGCCATCTATTCCCGCACCAGTTGGTTATCTTAGTAAGAGACCAGCAGGGGATCCAGCCCCTGTGCAGCAAGGTATTGTATGTTGCGGCCATCTGGGGGGAAAGGCTGTGAAGAGGAGGTGGGTTGTCTGTCCAGCTTCCCCATACTTTTCAGTGCTATGCAACAGGTCTTATTTCGCCAGGCCATTTTCTGCTTACTGGTGTTGAGTAAACTCAGGGTAGCTCTCTCCAACAGGTTCTCAAATCATTCTGTGGTACCATCTAATTTCATTCAGTGTGTTTACAGGGTGACAGTGGACTAGGCCAACCAGTCGAGGATACAGTTGGCCAAGACCTGTGTTCATGCATGTTTAACTGCCTTTTCTTCTCATCAAGGGCTCCAACAACGGCTGCAACCCCGGGCAATGTTCAGGCTAGCCACTCTCATACTTTGGGTACCCAGCAACTGCGAGACTGTTATAGTGGGACTGAATGCATGCATGCAAAGAAGCCTGGTTAAAATTCAGTACAACAGCCTTTCATTCAGATCTGCCCCTTCCTTGTTCAAATCTCCCTTAATGAATTAAATTGATTGTTTTGCTGTTACACTGCCTCACGAATATATCAATACTTTGTTTAAGATGAATGTATTTTTGAAGTTTAAAAGTGCGTGGCTGTTTTGAATACTGTTTTACAGGGGCTCCAGGGTGTCTGCTAAAGACCAGACCCTGGTGGTAAGTGCAAGGGGGGGTGTGCAGATGCTCATTGCAGATTAACTGCTGTGAAGGGCTGTGTTCCATTTCAAGGTACGTGGTCACTAGGTTGGTTTGTGGGTGGTTATAGCTTTCCAGAGGGCTATACCAGGTTGGATAAATATCCCCACATACTTTACTCTGGGTGGAGGCACCAAAATATTGTGGTTACTGAGGGGAGGGGAACCCTGGTAATTAAGTTTGAACCCAGGCCCCTCAACCTGTTAGTAGTACAGGCAGGGGTAGTAAACCTAGAGGTGGCGCCGCCTTTGAGTTGCACTATATTTGATCATATCTTACATTTTATTTAGACTCAGTAACTGGCTTAGGAGATTTTAATGCCCCATGATACTCATTCAGATGCCTTCACATGAAAACTGCTTTTTCTAGGGACATGGATATGTTGTTCATCCACACTTATTGGCAGGTTCCTTGCTGCTTTAAATCTTGCCGGAAGGTCTTCAAGCTGGTTCCTCCCACCCACCGGGTGTAAAACTCGGCTCCGCCCATGCGCCAGATCTTCCTTACGCTTGGAAGCTCAGGTTCCCTCCTTAACGCTCTGCGATTAAGACTGGTTCCTAATTATTGAAGTTCGAAATCAAAGTTTTTGCTAAAAGACTTGGTCTTCTTCTTCTCCTCGGCTCGCGATGGACAATCGACTCCCAGTTTCGGAGGTGCCCTTGCGGCAGAAGATGTCTGGGGCGGATCCGCCTCCGTCGTCTACTGCCTAGACGCCTGAGCACGACCATGGGCCTGCGACTTGTGCTCTTCTTTTGACCTCGTCCTTGAAGACCGTGCTGCCCGATTACAACTGGGGCGCCCCGAGAAAAGAATTCCACCGGTGAAATCTAGAGAGGCCCAGTTGGCGGTGTCCGGTGGCGGGCTCGGCGGATCAGCTAGAGCAGATGATCGCCCTCTAAGAGGAGGCGGCACGGGCCGCTTCTACCTCGGCTGCGGCATTTGTCCTGCTCTCTCTCGGTGCCTTGTACTCTGCTTCTTTTAAGGAGCTTTGTCTGACCCTCTCGGCGAAAGGTGAGGTCCAACTATCGGGACCTTTCCAGGTCCAAAAGAGCAAAAGTAAGTCTCTGTCGGCGCTCTTGGGAGGCGGAAAGATCCCCTCCTTGTCGACAGTCTACTTCGTCGACCCCTCAGCTCGGCCACTGGCTTCACGGTGTCCCGTCCAGGCCAGTTGACGAGACTCCGGCAAGCGGTCGAGATTTTTCTTGACCTGTTAGGCGGGTTGTCGGCTGGAAAGCTGAAATCCCTCTCCCGGTTCCCCGGTGGGAGTTGAGGATCCCGTCTGCTACGTCTGTGCCTCGGTTCCGGAGCGCCGGTGGGATCGTCCGGGCGAGGGAGTGCCGATCTCCGACACTGCTGCCCTCGCCTTCCTCGGCCCTAGTCGAGACTCTCGGTCTCGGACATCCTTGCAGTCCAACTGATCCCGCCGCCGTGATCTCTGTCGGCTTTCGGCACCAGCGGCAGAGGAGCGCGCCCGCTCTTCCTCGGATGAGGGAGGCTTTAGCGCAAGGTTGAATGGATGCGAGGAACTCATGTGGCAGCAAGCTCCTTTTGACGGGAATAGGCCAGCAGTTGTCTTACCCGGCCATTAAGTGGCTGTCACGGGCGGCGAAACAACCTCGTGGCGAGGCCTGTTCTCAGGCGGTTGTTAGCCAGTTCAGCTGCCCACAGATTCTGGTGGAACCTCCGCCTCCACAGCCATTAGTTGGGGCTCCGACCAAAATTCTCGGTCGGCCTTGGGTTTGCCCACAGGCTGTCTGTCACCCTCACTCCCGATAAACCTCGGCGGGTGGAGGGTGGCTCAGGCCGAGGCAGCTCTTTGAGGACTCTTCTGAGTCCGATGATGATCCCTCCCTCTTCTCCAAGTGCATGGACTTGGAGTCCTCAGGAAGGCAGTCAGTGGACGATAGCCCTACGTGGTCCTTAGGGTTGCCCGGCTCATCTCGGAGTCCACGGGATGAAGCTTGAACCCGTTCCGCAGACCCGGTATCCCCTCACGGAGATTCTGGACGGGGGATTCTCCTACAGGAGCCTTTCCGGTGGCGAAGCCATAGTAGGTCGACCTTGGAACTCTGGCAGCGTCCTGCTTCCTGCCCCGCGCCTTGAGCCAGGATGGCCAGGAAGTATCGGTCCCTACGGTTCCCTGTCGGTTTGGAACCCCTCGGCCGAGGGTTGGTTACCGACAGCGTTTTCGGCGTGCGGGAATGCAAGGATATGGAGCAAACCTCCCGACAAGAATCAAGAAGTGGTATGATGCTGGGTGAAAAGTCTATGCTAGTCTTCTCTCTACCTTCGTCAGGCCAGTTCGGCCGTCCTCATAGCACATTTTCTCACGCCCTGTTGGGCTCCCTGGATGAGGTTGTCCCTCATCTTCCGCGAATCTGCAGACTACAGTCAGGCAGGTGCGGGACCAGAACGAGACAGTGGCCAAGCAGCAGCTCAGACTGCGTTGAACATCGAGGACTCGTGCCAGGTCTGTGGCGGCCACAGTGGCCATGCGTTGTCGGGCTTGGCTGAGGATATCCACTCTACCTTGGATACCAGCACAAGTTGGCGGATGTTCCCTTTGGGGGACTGACCTCTTGACCCTGGGGTGGAAGGTCACCTGCAGAGGATCGAGAAGTCCAATGCTACCTTGTACTCTGTCTCTTCCGCTCAGGGCGACAAAGGCTGCAAGCCACAGCCTAAGCCCTTTACGTCTTTCTGCCCCGCCGCCAACAGCGTCAGGGCCAGCAGGCTTGAGCTTGGCATCCCAAACCCAAACCGTCTGCTTCCTCCAACAGGAAGCAGGAGGTAAACCCAGGAGGTCCTGGCGGTCCCTCCTCCAAGCCTGCCCAGTGCGGGCTGAGGGGTGTCGCCCCATCCCTGTCACCTCACCCCTAGTTCCCCCGTGGGAGAGGCGGCTCACTTCCTTTCCGCCTGGTCGCTGTTACCACGGACGGGTGGGTACTGAAGGTGGTGGGAAAGACCTACCTCTAGAATCGAGCAGGCCCCGCCCTTCAGAGCCGTGTCGCACCTCGGGGGCCATAATCCGCCCAGCCTCACTGGCGGCTCATCGAGCCGACATCGCTCTCCTCCTCCAAGGAGGTGATCACAGTAGAGGACCCCCTTTAGACCCGGGTTCGTGTCCAGGTATTTCCTGGTTCCGAAGCAGACGGGGGCTGGTGCCCATTCACGACCTGAACAAGTTCCTAAGGTCTCGGACTAACTAGAATGGTCACTCTGGCGCGATAATACCATCTCTGGAACACGGCGTGTGATTCTGCTCTCTGGACCTACAGGGCCGCGTTCTTTCCGTCCTATCCGTCCGTCACGCGGAGATTCCTCCGCTTCGGGAGGATCCCTCTTCGATCCGAGCCACGCCTTGACTTATCTCCCAGCTCCCAGGGTCTTCACCAAATGCATGGCAGTGGTGACAGCATTCCTCTTGCGCCGAGGGTCCGGGTGCCCTTACCTGGACAATTGGCTGATAGCAGCCCCCTCCAGGCGGGAGGTGGAGCGGTCAGAGATCTGGCCCTCAGGTTTGCTCTCAAGTCGGCCTTCTCATCAAGCGAGGCCAAGTCGGACTCGAGGCAAGCAGGTGATCCTGTTCATCGGGCAGAGCTCGACTCTCTTGAGCCAAACCGCGGCTCGCGGACAGGGCCGAGTTCTTACCTCCTTTGCCCAATCATTTCTGGTTGGGCAATCGCGCCCTGACCGGGACTTCCTGCGCCTCCTGGGTCTCATGGTGGCCTGTATCAGCGTGGTCCGTTGGGCACGCTGGCACATGCGCCCCCTTCAGTGGGGACTGGCCAGCCAGTGGTCACAACGCTGCGATCCTTTGGACCAGCTAGTGATAGTGACCCAGGAGATGTGGAACGCTCTCCAGTGGTGGACCGTTCCATCCCATCTGCAGGAGGGCATCCCGTTTGTCCGCCCCGAGCCTACAGTCTCTCTATCGACCGATGCCTCTCTGATGGGTTGGGGTGCCCATCTGGGGGAACACCGAGTGCATGGCCTCTGGTCCCCTCGGGAGTCCCAATGCCACATCAACCTGCTGGAGCTCCGAGCGGTCCGCCTAGCTCTCACTGCCTTTGCTCCGTTTCTCGGGGTCAAGTGGTCCAGTCCAGACTGACAATACCACGACCATGTACTACCTGAACTGCCAGGGCGGGACGCGCTCCATGCTTCTATGCAAGGAAGCTCTCCTCATTTGGTCACTCGTGCGCAGCCTGGAGGCGGATCTCCTAGCCATTAATGTGGCAGGAGCCTCCCAACACCCTGGCCGATGCCCTGAGCCGGATAGGGGCTGCATCTCACGAGTGGTCTCTCCTGCCGGAGGTAGTACAAGATATGTTCTCCCACTGGGGCACACCTCAGGTGGACCTGTTTGCCTCCAGGGAGAATCGCGAAGCTGAGGCTGTTTCATGCCCGCCCCCCTCAGCAGGGCTCGCTGCAGGGGGATGCCTTCTCGAGGCTGTGGACCCTGGGCCTCTTTACGCCTTTCCCCCATTTCTCTTGATTCACAAGGTGCTTCTCAAGACAAGGAGGGACAAGGCGCAGGTGATTCTGATAGCCCCAGACTGGCCCCGCCAGTTCTGGTACCCAGATCTCCTCAGCCTCAGCTCCAGGCTCCCGAGGCAGCTTCCAGCTCGCCCGGACCTGCTCTGTCAATCAGGGGAAGGTGTTCCATCCGGACCTTCAATCCCTGCACCTGACGGCCTGGTTCCTGAGCGGCTAGAGTTCCAGGCCTTGGGTCTTTCCGACGAGGTCCTCAATGTTGTTGAGGCGTCCCGTAAGGAGTCGACCAGGAAATGCTATGCCTTCAAATGGAAGAGGTTTTCCATTTGGTGTCGGAGTAAGGGCTTGGACCCTTCCTCCTGTTCCTTGGCAAGCATTTTGGACTATTATGGTCCCTTTCTAGTCAAGGGCTTGGGTGAAGCGACCCTAAAGGTGCACCTGGCAGCCATCTCTGCCTACGGCGGCGGGCGGGGGAGCAGTTAGTTGGCACAGGAGGGTCTGGCACTTTTTCAAGGCCTTGATCAATTTCCCCTCAGGTCGAGAACCTCCACCTCCGTGATTTACTGCTGGTATTGGCAAAGCTCATGGGCAAGCCATTCAACCAGTGCACAGGTGTGAACTCTCTCTCACCTGTCGTGGAAGACCGCCTTCTTGGTGGCTATCACGTCAGGCAGAAGGATGGGAGAACTCCGAGGCTCTGCATTGAGTCTCCTTACCTGGTCTTCCACAGGGACAAGGTTGTCCTACGCCCCCAACCGAAATTCCTTCCGAAGGTGGTGTCGTAGTTTCACCTTAACCAGGTGTTGACTCTGCCGGTGTTCTACCCCAATCACACCTCGGAGGCTGAATACAGGCTCCATACTTTGGACCCTAGAAGGGTGCTCGCTTATAAGGAGCGCATGGCTGAAATTCGGGGAGAGGTTCGCCAGCTGTTTGTCACCTACGCTGAAGCCGCACCTGGCAGACCTGCAGCCAAGCGGATGATAGGCAGGTGGGTCACCTCCTGCATAGATCTCTGCTATAAGTTGGCGGGCATGGAGCCTCCCAGAGGGATAAGAGCTCATTCTACCCGTCATACTGCTGCATCGGTGGCTGCTTCCAGGGACGTCCCTATCCAGGAAATCTGCAGGGCTGCTACCTGGAAGTCAGCACACACCTTTATTACCCATTACCACATCGACCTTGAGTCACGCCGGGATGCTGGTTTTGGGGCCTCGGTTCTCCAGTCTTTATTCCCTAAGTAGGGGGTGTGCGCCTTGCCTCCCTCCTCCCGGAGAACTGCTAGGAGTCTGCCAATAAGTGTGGATGAACAACATATCCATGTCCCTAGAAATACAGGTTACTCACCTGTAACAGCAGTTCTGGAATGGTATGGTGTTGTTCATCCACACGACTCCACCCGACTCTCCCGGGCTCGGAATGCTATCAACCTGAGCTTCCAGCTGGCCAGATCTGGCGTCATGGGGTGGAGCCGAGAGTTTTACCATCCGGGTGGGTGGGAGGAGCCAGCTTGAAGACCTTCCGGCAAGATTTAAAGCGGCAAGGAACCTGCCAATAAGTGTGGATGAACAACATATACCATTCCTAGAACTCCTGTTACAGGTGAGTAACCTGTATTTTTTATCCTTCGTCCTTTCTCAAGTGATTAGCGGTAGTACAAAGATTATTTTTGTAAAGTTTTCATTTTAGATTCAATATTGGTGTTACCTAAACTACTGATAATAAAATGTAGTTTTTTCAGGGTGTTTAGTTGCCATGCTGTATTTTGCCATCTTGATTTTGGAATTCACAAATCACTACTGAAGCTGCTTTGATTTAGACCTTCTTTTTAATAGTGTTTAGCAAGGCTGCTTTCTGAGGGATCTGGATGCTCTCACTTGGGACCGAACATATGTTCTGTTTTACAGATGGGACTTTCTTACTGTTGAGTTTTCTGAAGTTTGCAATTCCATACCCCAATGATCACTAAGAATGCGTGAGAACCATTTGCTTTGGGATACTTTTCATTCCGGCGTGTTTGGAATCCCAGGATACATTATCATACAGTTGAATCAGCTAATTAACCTGCACATTGTCAGAAGTACAGGAAGATTCATAATTGGTGTGTTGGGATCATAAATTCATAATAGATGTGTTGTGGTCAGTAGCAGGGCCAAAGTCTGCTGCTGTCAGACCCTTTTGAAGGAATCTTGTAAAAATCCCAGAAAATATTGGAAACACCTTAATAGTATTTGGAAAGTAAGCTGAGCTTTGGTTTCTACCCAGCTTTCTGATGATGGTTGTATTATGAGGTTTCAGAAGCTCCTTTAAAAAAAAAAAAAAGACTAAAAATACTTCTCAATTATTGAACCAGTGGATGTGCTCTAAACTATCTCAAATCTTCTGCTGGCTTTGATGCCTCTGACTGTGCGTGCCCTGCTTTAGCTGCGCCCTAAAATATCTGTTTGGCCTCCCATCCCAATACCCCTGCATTCCCCAGGACTTAACTTTGCATCCTGTGTTTCCTCTTGCAGGTTTGGCTCTTCAGCTCCTACTGCAGAACAGATTGTAAAAGGTGGTGCTAGAGTAGCCAGGTGCAGGGCCTTTGAGCGACTGGTGTTCTCTTGCTGGTTGGGGTATGTTCCACTTTTCTTCCAGTACTCCTAGGACGTCGGGGGCAAGGGTTCACAAGCATGCAAGGTGAAGCACCAGCTGATGTCCTCCCACCCATTAGCTGCACTGCCACCTGTAGTCACCAGCTGGCAGTAGTGCAGCTGAGCTGGCTGCCCCCCTCCCCAGGCAGCCTGTGATGACCCAGGTTTGTCCCAAACTCAGGTTGTTGGTGTCGGGAGCAGTATCCCCACTGCTGCGCCATGGGCTGAGTTGCTTGACAGTGTATTTGTTTAAAAAAAAAGGGGGGGCTGGGGCCAGTATTATATAGTTTCTAACTTTTTAATTCTCATTTTTCTAAAACTTGTGTATTAGTCTGTTTTTCTTTCACAAAGGTGGATCGCCTTCAGTTAGCGATAAATATCTACATTTCTTTTTACCAATCAACTCTTGTGCTGAAATATGCCATGCCACTGCCTTAAACAGTTGTGGGTTAACATGAACCACATTTGAAAAGTCTTTAAAGAGAGGTAATAGAGAATAAAGGCTCTGCAACTGTTATGGATTTTATTTTACACACCCAAGGCACACCTAGGATGTGTTAAAATAAGTAAATAAAATCTATAACATCAGTTGTGTTGAGTAGCCATTATTTTTTATAATTACTGGTGCAGGGAGTGTTTTTTTTTTTCTGTCAACACTTTAAATGAAGCAGTTCTGTGAAGATGCACTTTTTCTTTCTTTCTGTCTCTGTCTAGAACCTTTTTAAAGACTTGCTGTGGAAGCAGCACAGGAAGCGCAATAAGTAGACATTAGTCAGTGAGGGTTGTTCCTGATCTGACTGTCTACCGAAACACTGCGCAAAGTGTTTGAAGAGCCCGTTGAACTGGCTTTTTTTTTTAGTCATAAAGGCAGGATCAACCTGATGAATAGTAAAAGAAACAGACTTCAAAGAAGGGAGAGAGGCAGTCTTTCAGTTTGAGTTCTCTGAAGTGGTGAAACGGAGCTGCTATGTTTCTTCAGGTGTTCAGCTTGCTCACGCACAGACGAAACTGCCAATGAGGTGGTGCGCTTGGTGTGACTGACTACCGAGGACACGCTACTGAAACAGACATTTGAAAGCTCCATAATCGTTTTTTGAGCTACTGCGGCGTTTGGCAGACTTTTGTACCGTGTGATAAAGGGGGTCACCAGTAATTATGGCAAGATGAATATAAAAAGCATAAAAACTTGTGCTCAGTTTATAAATCTAGTATCTCACGGAGCTACACTAAAATGGCACTGCAACAAAAACCTATTGGTGTAAAATTCTATAGGGGGAAGCTCCTTGCTTTTTCAAGATACTGACATAGGTGGTTACAGATCAGTTAATTGGAAGTTTATCACAAATATCTGTAGTAAAACAAACCTTTTTTATCAACTTTGGACTAATTTATAACTGGTTGTAGTGCAGCTTCAGTTTTGTTTTGTTTTTCAGTGTGACTATTCGTGATCTCCCACTGTTAGCCAGTGTAGGACCCAGCATCCTAAAAAAACGGGTGGAATTTTATAAAAACTGTTTGTTGGAAAGTCTTACAGTTGCATGTTGAGCTAGCACCTGCCTGCTTATTTTTTGCCTTTGAGTGCATCTGGTTGCAGCACTCACATCACAGTAGAAAATCATTTGCCATGTACAAGGAAATACATTACTGGGCTAGTGTTTCATGTCCAACAAGCATTTCTCAATGCTGAATGTTTGCTTGCTGGCATTGGCATTGGTAGTGTAGGAGTTAGAGAGGCATAATAGGAATGGCAGTGAAGTATTAAACTGATTCCAACCCCACCACCACCCGGCAGAGACTGACAGGCATTGGGGTGTGCCTTTGGGTCGTCAGGCATAACGGCCACGCCATTTCGCCACACCCTACCCTGCAGACACAAAGTGACACTGTGTGCCTTGGGGTCTTTGGGCCTTACGCTTACCCCATTCCATAAGGAAATACGAGATGGGTGCAATATGGGAGAATAGGGGATCTTTGGGGCTGAAGAGTCCAAGGCACACCTTGATGCCTGTCACGGGCTGTAGGGTGGGGGTGGAATGGCCTGATGCCTGTCAGTCTCTATGGGGTGGGGCGTTATGGCCGGAAACCCTCACTCTGCAGGCGTTCGTTGGTATTTTCACTCCAAATTTTCAACATGTTTTTTTTGTGACCCCCACCTCATGCACAGTGGCAATATCAGTTCGTTAGCCGAAAGCTGATTTTGCACAGCGACTTCGCCATTTGGCACCACTGGTGTGAAAACGCATTTGAACAGGATGTGAAAAATGACAGCTGTACTGTTCATGGGAGGTGTTAAAAATGGCAGTGTTGGAAATCTGGAATGAAAATATTACAATTCATGAACTTACGGGTCGCGACATATAGCATGCGGCATAGAAGTCATTTTATGGACTTCGTCACCAGATTTTCAACAGTCATTTTAAGACCTCTGCTCATGAACAGTCTCACTGTGATTTTCTTGTTCGGGACAGATTATTGATTTTGCACAGACTGCACCATTGTGCGCTACATGCGCGAAAACGCATTTTGGGCAAGATGTTAAACATGACTGCTGTACTGCTCATAAGGAGGTGTGGTAAAATGACAATGTTGAAAATGTGCAGTGAAAATATAAGTTTGCGAAGTTACGAGTTTCAACATAGGGTATTTTTTTGGGGGAGGGGGGCTACCTCATGAACTGTGACACTGTCGTTTCATTACTCTGTCCTGAAAGGTGGTTCTGCGCAGTGGCTGCGAAATCGCCTTTCGGGACTGAATAAGAAAATGACAGTGACTGAGTTCATGAGTGGGGCCCCAAAGAACCCCATGTTGAAAATTTGGTAAAAAAAAAATCCCCAAATGGCTGAGATATGCACCAACATTGAAAAAAAAACTTGCCATTATACAGCTTACCGGCATTTTCAGTTTGCAGTCGGCTTTGAAGAGTGCAGACATATTCTGGTCCACTGAAGATCAGTTGTCTGGGCCCGAGGCAAGATGGGTCCGGGGTGGGGCAGAGGTGGTTGGGGAGGAGGGCAAGACAGTCAACGAGGACTTTTTTTTTTTAATCAGGTTTTTTTTTTCTCATTCAGGAAGACTACGCGGGACTTTTGCCACGCTGGGGTGGGCTCCCAGCCTGGCAGCTGGAAGTTTATTTTGGGTTGAGGCAGTGGAGCAGATGGGGGATTATGCACTCCCGTTGGTCATACAGTGTACGGGGGTGGAGGAGTGCATGAGCACGCTGAGGAGGACTCCAGCATGCTATGTAGGTGTTCTTAGGGTGGGGGGACTGTCTGACAGTTCACATGCAGTGCTGACATAGGCAGTTTGCATATGCAAATTGCCCGCGTGTTACCACAGCTGATTGTGGCGGTGTTTTCCTGGAACTGTACGCTTCTTGTAATTATGGAAATCTGTAATAGTGACTCTTATACATAAGAGTGGGGATCACAACCTACACAGGAACTGCAGGCTAATCTCCATTCTACCTCCGCTCTTGAAGACTTTGGAATGTATAGTGGCTGACCAGCTAACTGAATACCTGGAAAAATATCAGCTTCAATGCCTGCAACAGCATGGGTTCAGAAAAGGTCATAGCACCACTGCTGCCTTACTAGAGTTCACAGGCTTCATTCAAAATTCCTTAGACCTTAGTAACCTAGTTGGGGCAGCCTTCATCGATTTAACCAAAGCCTTTGATACATCATGCCCTTTTGGTTAACCAATGTGCAGACATTGGTCACTCTTTCAATACCATGGCCTGGTTTCAAAGCTACCTGTATGGCCACTTGCAGCAGGTGAATATTGGCAACATCCTCTCTGACAACAGACCTCTCCTTTCAGGAGTCCCGCAAGGGTCCATTTTGGGACCTCTTCTAATTAGTGTGTTCCTTAACAATCTCCCTTACCCCTGCCAGGGTTGCACACTGTTATGTGCAGATGATGTGGTTCTTCTTATCAATGATCCTGACCCGGAGGTTCCTGAGAACAAGCTTCAGCACAACTTTAAGCTCATTGAAAGATGGTTTAACGAGCACAAACATAATGAATTGCAAAAAGATGAAGATAATGCTGTTCTCCAGCTCCCAAAACAGGCATAGATCCTATTCACTTTCCATCACTAACGATACAAGATCTTCCTTGCAGCAAGTCCAACACTTTAAGTACCTTGGGATAACGGCTGACAGCACCTTGCCTTTTTCCCAACACATTGACTATATTGCTAAGGCTATCAATACGTGTATTGGACTGCTTTATAGGCACAAGTACTGTCTGACCCCAGATGCTCTTAACCTTACAATTCACAGCTCAGTGGTCTCCCTTATTGACTACGGGCTAGTAATCTATGGGTCAGTCACCGATACATTCCTGCATCGCATCAAAGTGACTCTCAACAAAGCCTGTCATCTCCTGACTGGTTCTGCATGGCTAACTCACACTTGAGACCTTTATGCCCAGGCTAACTGGCTCAATTTCAAAGCCAGACTTATGTACCAAACTTGCCTTACAGCAAAAAAGGTAAACCTAGGAATGGTGCCCCCAGGGTTCCATAAGCTTCTCATCCCATATGAAAACTCTTGCTGCACCAGAAGCTCAGGAAACCTGATCTTCAACCCCCCCTTGCTGTACTTCCCTAGGTCAAAGATCCTTTGTGTACTGAGCCCTGCTCTTGTTGAACTCACTCCACTCTGATGTTCCCTCGGCACCTACACTGGGCTCCCTTAAATGTAAGTTCAGGCAACAATTAGTTGCAGATGCCAGCTGTGATGGCTTCCTATAACCAGTCACACAGGGACATCCAGCACTTAATATCGTGACTACCTGTCTGCCTTAGCTGCCTGACCACAGCACTTTCCCCTCCCTATCTCTCTCCCTCACTCCTTCCCCCATTCCTAGCCCACCATCCCTGCTCCTCCCTCACCTTCTCTCCCCCTACTCTGACTAAGCCTCCTGGGCTGATCCGTCTTTTCATTACTTTTTAGTCCCTACTCCCGTCCACCCTCTGACAATGGCCTCTTGACAGCTGCTTCTCCTCCTTTCAGCACTTGCCCACCTTTGTCCCTGTCAGTCTCCAAATTTCTGTGACTGGCACAATACAATATGGCATTGAGTGTACCTTACCACATTCTTGGTGATAGAATTAATTAATTGCTTCTGCATCATTGTGACTCATGTTTTAACCTGTTTACTCAATGTTCTTGTTTATCTGCCTGTTGTTCAATGTTACTGTTTGTTCTTTCACTGACGTGGAACCTATGTAAAGAGCTTGTAGCTCAAAGGTTTAATCCAAGATGATAAATAAATAAAAAATAAAATAAATAAATGATAGACCTTTTTTCAAAACCGATACTTGATTGTGATTAAGCTCTTTATTTGATAAATTTAATATTTGTAACTAGTAGCTTTCTTGTCCCTCAGTGTTCTTTTCTGTTGCGTTCTTGTGCCTGTTGCCTCCTCTTCTCCCTCTCCAAGTTCGCTGTCTCCTGCATCCTGACTCCGATCTAAAAGAAAAGGCTCTCGACTTGAACTTGTTGCATCTGAGCTTGCAGCCCCTGTATCGTTCCCGTATTGATGATTTTGGCTCTGATTCCTGCTTTGGAATCTGACTCGAGATATGCTCCAACCTTTTTCTGTTTATTACCCTAATCAGCAACCCTGCTGTTATCATAATCTTCCTGGTCACAGTGGAGTTTTGTTTGTTTTTTATTTATTAAGGTGTCTTCATACAAGTTCAGTTTTCATTGTAATTGTTGCTCGAAATCCTTAAATTCCTTTTCACGTTTTAAGACCAAGAGAGTTTTTTGGGCTTCTTTAATTTCTTTGCTATTTTGAGATGCTTCTTTGTATGAGTTCTCACACTATTTGATTATCTATTTATTCATTTGCATGGGTTAAATCCATGCACACAATTTAACGCACATAGTTGCTTTCATATTTATTTCTCTGTTTACAGTTGTAACATGTTGTTTTCGACTCTATGTATTTCAGGTGTACTCCCCTTTTCCTTCCCCCACAATGCATCTGGAAATGAGCTCTTGTTAGTTCAGTATGTCATTCCTGGTGAAACTTTTAAATAAATAAATAAACACAATTGTCCTTAATTATTAACTTAATGAAGTCCCCTGAGCATTCTGCTCCTAATTTCAACCAATCATCCTTATACATAAAGGTCTCAAGTCCACTTGAAAGTATAAAGGGAACTCTTAAACCCTTTGGTGTTTGTTGTTTTTCCAAATATTGTTCTAATATTATAATGTTGTACGTCTAATCTAGTTCTTTACACAGGAGCCTTTCAAGCTTGATAAATTCACCCTTAATATCACAGCTTCCTGTACTGGTAAGCATTAAGCCACAATGAAGGAGACTTCTACTGGGGAATTAATGCATGGTTGGGGGCTGTGGCAACTACCCAACCATACATTAATTCCCAAGTAGAAGCCTCCTTCGGAGTGGCTGAATGTGCTTGTAACATGGCAAATGCTGTTAAAAACTGATTATTTCTGTTGTTTTTCTTTGACAATAAATACTATGAAAACATTGTATGTGGTTTCAATATTTTAGTGTTCAGACAAACAACATGTCAAAAAGACAGCAACATTTATTATGATACTTATGCTGTAAAACATATACAGCGATAAACAACATCTGTGCTGTCCTATAAAAGTTTTTAAAATTTGTTTTTCATTTCTACATGGTACTATTAGCGCTATAACATTGGATATTTGCTAAATATACAGTTACACATGCTGCTGAGTACAGGTGCAGTGTTTGCTGGGATGTATACTATGCCATTTTTACATCACTGCATAACAAAACTAAGAAAAGTGCAACGGTTTTATTAAGCTGAATACAACTAACATTTCTTTAACGACACATATTTCTGATCTTTTGTCGATTTACAGATTTCAACTGTGCTTGAAAGGAAATGTGCTACTATGACTACTTAACAGTGAGACAACTACTGTATTTAACATTCCTAACACATGTCATACTTTTTTTACTTCTCCGTAGCAGAGTACTAATTAACATTTACAGAGCCATGCACAGTATAATTAGTTACATTAAAGGGTGACATGTTGTTACATGGGGAGATTGAAGTCATGGTTGCAGTCTCCTGGTCGGTGGTAATTTTACTTTTCATTTCTTGCTTTGTGTTACCACATGACTTCTGAGTACTTGTGCATTTAGCTTCTGGTACATTTATAGGTTTCATTGCTTAAGTTTATGCCACGATATATGGAGACAACAGATTTGGTGCGCTCGCAAGTGCCCACTGGGTGGGTGGGTGGTAAATTCTATAAATATGACTGCAACATGTATTTGTTCAAAACAACTAGTGGTACAAATTAATATTACAAGTTGGAGTGGGCATTACTTGGAAATTAATGGTAGTTTACTCACCTGGTAAAGGTTATTATAGGAGCACCTTTTTACAGCACTCCGAGTCTCAACACATAGGTAATCAGTGCTCTCCTCTCAGGCTGATGCACAAAGAAATTTCAGAACCGAAATTCGATACGTCTCCTCCCCTCTGCCTCTGTCTCCTCCCCTTTAGCTCCCAAATTCCTCAGTACGAGTTCTTCCAGAGCTTATGATAATCCTGAAAATGATAAACTGGCAATAGAGACCCTTGGCCGCCTTCTTTGGGAGTACCACCGGGTAGAAAGGCACACAACACAGTTTAACACTATGTAAAAAACATCCTTTACATTACTTTGATTCATTTCATGTGTACAGTCTTACATCCACACTGTTGGTGTAAAGTCTACTGCTTACTACCATACCTTCACTGAAACCAGCATTGCGCTTAAGCTCAACATTAAAGACATTTGATTCGTTATCCCACTTTGTCAGTATGTTATGTTCCTCCTCAATGGGTTGGATATGGAGTGCTGTAAAATGGTGCTCCTATAATCACCTTTACCAGGTGAGTAAACTACCACTATCTATCGCACCTTTTTACAGCACTCCGAGTCTTAACACATGGGTGATTAAACAGCAGTATTGGACTTGTCTAGGGAGGGAGGAAGAGGAATATGACTTAATGCTGTCTGAATTACCTTACAGTTCCCTGTCAATCCGGTATCCAACCAGTAGAATCTGGTGAAGGTGTGAGGGGATGAACAGGTTGCCACCTGGTGGATTTCCCTTACAGATACAGAGTTGCATTCTGTCCAGGAGGTAGCCACTGCTTCAGTGAAGTAGACCATGATATTAGGAATAGGGATATTACCATCTGCCCTGTAGGCTCGAGCAATGGTGTCTCTTGACCATCTGGCTATTGTAGCTCTTGAGGCTGCTAGGCCCAGTTTCCACCCTTGAGCAAGGACGAATAGTCTCTCCAACTTTCTGAATGGTCCTGGTTTGGTCTAGGTAGGTGAGGGTGTCCTTGTTAGGGTACCCCTCTCTTGAACCAATGGTAGGGATTGTAATTTCCTGGGCAGCATGAAAGGCATGAATGAGACGTAGTACGACTCTGTCTGGGGAGAAGGTCAGACATAGCTCTCTACATGAGAGAGCCTGCAGTTTGCTAGTTCTCTTTGTTGGTAAGATTGCTGCCAAAAACACAGTTTTCATGGTTAAGACTGATAGATAAACTGACTCTAGGGGCTCTAAGGGCTTACTGGCCAAGGCATCTAACACCAAATTGAGTGGTGAATAGGTGATATTCGCTGCTGCCTTTAAGAAGGGTTGAACTAATGGATGGGCCCCACATAAATGTCCATTTGTTTCAACTCTTATTGCCCCAATAGCAGCCGTCTGCACCCATAAGGATGTCACTGTTAACCCCTTATCAAATCCATTCTAAAGAAACTCTAAAATATGTAATCTGATGCCTCACACCATGAAGCAAATACCTGCCCATGTCTGATATAAGTTCTGTTAGTGAACTCCCTCCTGGCTTGGACCAGTGTGTCTGCCACCTTACCAGATACCCCTAAGTTCAACAGTGTAGCCCTCTTAGTGGCCATGCTGGCAGTTTCAGTGGTCAGGGGTCTTCGTGCCAGATCTTCCCCTGTCTGAGCAAAGTCTTAATCGGTGTTGTCTACAGGAGAGTATTGAACTGTGGTCACTAGTGAGACAGTTCTATATGATCAGTGTAGCCACTGCAATAGGGGCTGAATTCAAAGCCTTACTGAACAGAACTGAAGTGCATAAGTCTAATGAACTGTAGCCTCTGGCCAAGCACGGCTGTGTTAACAATGTAGCCGCTTGTTAGATGAGTAAGCACCTGCCAGGATCAGAGCCAGTGATCCCTGCCCACTAGGAAAAGACCTGTAGACTGACATTAAACTGCGGGCAGATGATGTATTATAGTTCTCTTGACCACTACTTTGCAGTCCCTGTGATAACCATAAGCAGGGAAGTCTGAGGATGTGTGATTATGAGTAGCTGTACTTGGCCTACGTGTCATACCTGGTGAATTATAGTTTCTTGACAACTACTGTGCAGATAGTGTGACAAACATAATCAGGGAGGTATGAGGATATGAGATTGAGATATGCCGTACTTGGTCTGCATATCATCCCTGGATTTAATGTTATCAAGGTCCCCTGGCCCTTCCTCCATGATCCGGACTAATTAAGTGATGTGGAGGAGGGTTGGTGTTATTGCCAGGAGCCGCTGCAGTGGGGGCCCCAAGAGGTCACTAGCTATGGCTGACTGTGGGTTTCCCAGTGGATAGGTTACTTCTTTACTCCCTGCTGAAAGTGCTAAAAATACATATTTAGTGTTTTGGTCATTAGTGGTGTGTGTGTGCCATCATATGGTACGCGATACTCAATAGATCAAAGCTGGCCGGTCATACTGCCCGTGATCT
The DNA here is from genome assembly GCA_016271365.2 of Neoceratodus forsteri. Classification (NCBI taxonomy): domain Eukaryota; kingdom Metazoa; phylum Chordata; order Ceratodontiformes; family Ceratodontidae; genus Neoceratodus; species Neoceratodus forsteri. The sequence continues at coordinate 769,249,701 of CM028133.1, read as the reverse complement.
GCGTGTTACCCTGAATGACCATCTGGACCCAGCACTGCACCCTGGTGAAAAGGGTGGATGTGACGGTTCCCATAAATATGGCTATACATCTAGGTAGATAGCTTGATCGATCTATATATGTGTAGGCTTCTTTACCTATAATACAGTATGTATGCATGGATAGGAGTCTATCTACCCAGACATATGGCAAGCCAATAGAGGTTGAATAGACCCTACATTTCTTTCTTGAGACTGTCTGTGGGTCCATGAAATAGAATTTCAGCATCTTCTACATTAGTAGACCTATACTGTAATAAAACACATCAAGTACCTGCTTTTCCCGACCATCTGTTTGTGATGCTGAGATGGCTGCAAAAGTACTGTTAGCAATAGTTTCTGGGGTTATGTGTTTTAGCTGGCAAGGGCAAGGGTATGGCTAGCATCTGAATTTTCAGCCCTTATGGCTTCTGCACCATAGCCTATTTATTTGATTAGTGTAATTGCATCCATATGCTGCATGTGGCATGATTGTATTGGGAAAGGGCTGTCAAGCAGGGATGTATTGTACATGTGCCCCTTTAGTCCCCTAACAACATGGCTTTGGCTGAGTAGCACGTGCACAACGTGTGATGCATTTGACCTTTCCATAGTCCCATTATATGCCTTGCTCTTCAATTATGTACATCCAGATCATTGACTATATAGCTCTGTACTATATATATATATGTATATATATAGTTCTGTACTTGTAGTTCACGCAAACTGTTTTTCCCTAAGCATGCAGGATGACCCATTATGTAATGCTCAGAAGATCTGACAAACACTAGGGCTACTTAGCTCTGTACTGGTAATGAAAGATGGATGAGTCCACAGAAAGCTGCCTCTCGAAGAGGGTCTGAAGCTGGTGAACCACCATGTCCAGACCACCAGTTATCAGAATTCCTGCTGAGGCATTCAGATGGCGTGCAAAGTATCTGGAGTAAATGAGCATTCTGTGAGTGCTCTGACTGCAGCTGCTGAGTGGGAGCTGCCTGGGCGCTGACTACTTCCAGTCAGAGTGGAGCATGTCTAAAGTGTGAAAGAGTTGTGCGGGGTGCCAATACTGAACAACATTTGTCATTACTGTACTGCATGTGTTTATGAGGAAAAATGCTACCAGAGAAGCTGTAATGTTAATATACTGGGCGAGGGTCGGGACAGTGGACCCATTCTGTCTCACTGATAGATGGTACTCATTCGTGTTTAAGCCAAGTTTTTAAGCTTACACCAACTGAGTCATTGGAGTAATGCTTAAGCCACAAGTTTTTGGGACTAGGTACATACAGTGAAACGGGTACTCGGTAAGCTCCTGAGGGCAGTCTATCCAATGTCTGATCTTTTGTCATAGCTGTTGCTGGATCCCATAGCATTAATGTCGGGGGATGTTGCGTCTCCCCTAGTAGGACTTCTAAGTTCTGTTCCTCTTGCTTCCTACTGTTCTTCCTTGGCCTACCACTGAATATCTGTTAGACCTCTGATACAGGCGAGGAGGGTGGGGGACATGGATTAAAATTGCCATCCTCTGTCCCTAAACTCACTGGCTCTAAGTAGTAACCAGTGATATTAATGTGGCTCATGCTTCTGAGTGTCACCCTCAACTGAAGGCAAGCTTAGGACTACCCCCCTTATTGCTGTAGTCTGTAAGGGATGCCAACAGCTAGGGCAGTCACGGGGGGGGAAGGGAATAGCACCCCAAGGTGTAAAATGGCTGGGAGAAAATGGCCACGGATGTGCTGCGGTTGTGCCTTGTTGAGTAGCTATAACTTTAAAAACTCTTACCTTAAAAGTCTTGGCAGAGAGCCAAAAATCTGTGACCAGCCTGGGTGAGATGCACAAAAGAACTGAGGAATTTGGGAGCTAAAGGGGAGGAGACAGAGGCAGAGGGGAGGAGACATATCAAATTTCGATTCTGGAATTTCTTTTGTGCATCAGTCTGAGAAGAAACTACTGATTACCCATCTGTTGAGACTCGGAGTGCTGTAAAAAGGTGCGATAGATAATGCCATCTCCAACTTGTCCCATGTGATCCGTTTGAACCAATAAACTTACTCATTTGGACACTTGCTGATATTGTCATGTTATAAGTGGGACTGGAACCCTGCAATTTTTCCTTTGATTTTACTCTTTTGAATGCGAGGGTGTCATTACCCTCACAGCTGAATTCACTTCCACCTGTAGCTGCACTGCCTTGCATTTCAAATTGCATTTCAGTTTGAAAAGCTTATGAACACACTATGGGTCCGATTCCAAAAGGGGGACGTGCCACAAAGTGCCCCACAAATGCATCAAAGCTCCTGGACACAACTCGGCGCTATTCCACCAGCATTGATGCATTTGCAACAGTCTACCTGCTTTACAGTAGCCTGCCTGCCCCATTGCCAGGGTCCACCCATGGACGCAATGTTAGACCATCGGGGAAATGGGCTAACTTTGTGGCATCGGGGACTTGTGGCATCAGCTTCTGGAATCACATGTTTGACGCAAGTCATCACTTGCATCAAACACTGTGTTGCAAGTCCCCTGTGTCGTTCTGGATTCATTTCTGGAATTGGGCCCAATATCTCTAAATGTCTTTCTGGATTATTTAACTTTACAGACAGATTCAGTCAGTATATAGGAAGTGAGAAATGTAAATTGCCTGAACAGTATTCCACAAATATGTTATCTCCGTCCTGTGTCCTCTCTCACTCCAGCTTCACTGTAATAACAGTCCCCTTCCATCTGTAGCAGAAAGTGGCAAAATCAGTAGCAGATCCATGGGAAATGTCATGATGGCAGGAAATGAAGTGCGGTGCTAAGTAATGGGCTGCCAGCCCTGAAAGATCCATAAACTCCCAACACACTTGCATCACTCAAAAGGACTAGCGCTCACAGACTTGACTGATGCAAACTGGTAATAAAACATTTAATGTGCGCAAAATGGTTGACAATAGTTAACAGCTTCACAGCCAGACCAAAAAAGTAAAAGCAACACTTTGTATATGCTAATGCTTAGGTGTGATGTCATCAACTATTGGACTACATATTGCAGAGAGATTCCCCCGACCGGACACCCCCTCCCCCCGAGGAACGCTGGGATAGCCAAAGTGCCGGGGAAGGGATCTGAACATCTCCAGCTGGGACCAGCAGCTCCTATCCAGCAAGATTCATTATTGTATTTTTGTAGAGCATTAGCATTTACAAAGTGTTGCTTTTGCTTTTGGACTGTGAAGCTGCTATTGTCAACCTTTTTAAGCACACAGTAAATGTTTTTTACTAGATTGCATCAATCATGTTTGTGAGCTCTAGTCCTTTCGAGTACTGCAAGTGTGATGGAGTTATTATGTGCCATTGCCTACACCCATGTGGCCATCAGAACATCACCCGTGGTGGTATGTACCCATGGCCACTTCTGGGACAACGGTGAAAAGGATGTATGGCGGTACTGGTGGCAGCATGGTATGGGTCAGGGACAGACCACTGGCATAAACCCATAGTGGTATGCCATAGGTGCACACAGTACTCCCTTGCCAGACCCATGCCACCAGGAGATCTCTGCTTTGTTTACAAAGTCATAACAAATGAACTGTTACTGGAATCAGCGGGGTTGTGTTGGAGGGAGAGTAAGGGTAGGAAAACTAGGGGACACACAAAGCAATTAAAAGGAGGCAGGTTTAATAACACCAAAAGGGGAAGGTGGTTCAGTCAACGTGTGGTTAACACCTGGAACTCACTTCCAAAGAAGGTAGTAGGTGGGACTAGTTTATCAGCTTTTAAAAATGCCTTGGATAGGAATATGAAAGAGAAAAAAAATGGGTATTTGACCACTAAAAAGTCATTCTTCTTTACTGGGGCTTTGAATATGATTACAGATGGAATGAGATGACATTTAGGCCTCACAACCCCAATGACGCACCCCGTCAGCTGTCAATCTTGGGATGATGGGCGGTCCATGGGGGGATAGGGCAACCCTAAAGGTCTCATTTCCTGACTTTTTGTGTTTTAACCCTAAATGATGCATTAATGAAGTTTTTTGCATAGAATATATTATGGTAGCACGGTAGTACTTCCATAGTTAGGGTTGAGTAGCATTTTTAAGGTTAAAGGGTGACGCTTTGCACCTTAATAACTTTCTCACCATTCAATGGATTTGCCTGCAATTTGGTACGCAAGATTGGGCATGATAGCTCCTGGGATCTGCCAACTTTTTTACCAGTCAGACATACGGCTGTGGAGTTATTAAGCGACAACCAAATGCACAATTACGTCTTTTTGCGAATTCTTTGCTCACGCCTACAGGTTGCACGGTTTGCGCGACTGGTCCAAAAACATCAGGGAACATGCGGTTGGGTTTCCCTATGTGCCTTTTGAAGATTTCGTGAAAAAATATTAAACGGTTCAGAAGTTATTTAAAAAACAAGTTCCCATTATAAGTCAATGGGAAAAGTTAACAAAAAGTTTGGAAGTGTCGCAAATGCACTTTTTAGTGTCGCAAATGGCCCTAGCAGTGTTGCAAATCTGCCATTTTGTTTTCAGTTACTGATCAGAAAAATGCTTGGCGTTTAAAATTGAGACCCTCTAGGGACACAGTTCTTTCTGTGTTCACCTAGTCGGACCCTGAGGATGCTAGCCATGTCTTTATTTTGGGGTTAAACACCTCAGAAATATGTTTTTCAAATTTCTGGAAACAGTAGTGTCACAAAATAGTGTCACACCTGCGACACTTTCGCGAACTTTTGCGAAAAGTGTCGCAAATTGCGACACTACTTTTCCAGACTATGGCCAAAATGACATGAGCTCTTTGCCACCCTACTGCAAAAGAACGGTTTTGCCTTTTGGGCTGAAATTTGGAGGGAAGGCAGCCAACATCTCACTGATGTGCCTTTTGGTGGTTTTTGTGATAAAATATTGCACTGATGCCAAGTTACAGTACTCCAAAGGTGATTTTTTCCCCATAGACTAACATGGTAGCATCTGCCGCGCCTTTCGGGCTCGTATCTTGAAAACGGTGCGAGATATGGAATTTTTGTCACAACGATGTGTAGCCCTAGCCAGGAAACCCATGAATCATGTGAAATTAAAAAATATTTTCTACATCGCACGGTTCCTGAGATATAAGCAATTTAGTATTCCAACAGCTCATTTTCTGCTCCGAGGCCCATTATTATGCATACATTCTTTGCATACACTGTGTTTCTCTATGCAGCTGTTTTGCAAAAACAGTTGTGCACTTCCATTACTGTAACAGTTAGCGTTCCACTTAGTTTCCACGTACCGTGTACGTTATTGTTCCTGCGTCACGCCTCCATGCTACCCTCTCATGTCTCATTTGAGTTTGCGGTTGCATTACTGTTACCATTTGCTTCCTCTACTGTTTCTGTTTGTGTTTTGGTTTGCGTTTCTGCACCCCTTTCATTTGCATTTGAGGTTCTCTTTCGGTTTGCATCTTCGTTGCTGTTACCGTTACCATTTGCGTTTCCTATTGCGTTACTGTGCCCGTGCACATTATGGTTTGTGTTTCCATATATGCTTGCATTTCCTTTTGCGTTTCTGTTTCCTTTGGTGTTATTGTTACTGTTACCATTACCATTTGCATTTACAATTTTGATAACGTGACCGTGCGCGTTACGGTTTGCGTTTACGTATGCGTTTGCGTTCGCATTTACATTTCTGTTTCCTTTGGCATTATTGTTCATGTTAACTTTACCATTTGTGTTTACAATTGCGGTACCGTGCCCGTGGGCGTTACAGTTCCCGTTTACGTGCTGCTTCCATTCGCGTTTTCGTTTCTGTTACCTTTGGCGTTCTTGTCGCTGTAACACTTAATATTTGCATTTACAATACCGGTGCCATTACTGTGCATGTTACCAGTTGCGTTTTTGTATGCGCTTGCATTCGCTTCGGCATCACTTAACGCTTGCGTTTCTATTAACGTTTGCTTTACCTTTTATATTTGCTTTACCATGTGCATAACCATTGCTGTTTGTGTTTGCTTTGCAGTTCCTGTTACTATGTAACAAGACATCACGTGGGGGCACAGCGCTCCCATCATGACATTCCATTCACTGTTTATCGTCCTCATTCTCAAAAAGAAAGGAAATTAGAGGCAAAAAACTCAGTTTAATGCATCAGTTAGGGTTGTTCCACAGCGACAAAAGTGAGGAAATTCAGTGTTAGGGTTGAAAGCCCCCCTTGGACCCCCTATCCCAACCCCCAACCAGCATCGGGGTGCGAGTTGGGGTCGTCAGTCCTAACTCTCACCCTATTCTCCTATACCTCTGCTTCTTTACACATGTGATGGGGTGAGAGTTAGGGCCGATGACCCCAACGTGCACCCCGATGCTGGCTGGGGGGGTTCAAGGGAGGCTTTCAACCTAACACCGAATTTCCTCGCTTTTGTCACTGTGGAACAACCCTAACTGATGCATTTAATTGATTTTTTCCTCTAATATATATATATATATATATATATATACACACACATATAGTGGCACTATAGTTAGGTTGAGTACCCCATTTAAGGTTAAATCTGAAATTTGGCAGCTTAATAACTTTGCCACCATATGACAGATTTGCCTGAAATTTGGCATGCATGGTCTGGTACCATAGCTCTCTGGACCTGCCAAGTTTCGTTATGGTTGGATGTACGATGGTGGAGCTACAGAGCACCGAAAAACACGCAAATTACAAATTTTTGTGTATTCTTTGCTCGCACCTACAGGTCGCACAGTTTGCACAACTGGTCCAAAACCTTCAGGGAACAGGCAGCCAGAATCCCTGATGTGCCTTTCAAAGATTTCATGAAAAAATATTCAACGGTTCAAAAGTTATTCAAAAAACAAGTTTCTTATTATAGTCAATGGGAAAAGTTAACAAAAAGTGCAAAAGTGTCACAAAGGCACTTTTTACTTTCGCAAATTACCCTTGTAGTGTTGCACACTGGCCATCTTATTTTCAGTTGGTAGTCACAGAAATGCTTGGCATTTAAATTTGGGACCCTCTAGGGACACAATTCTTGTTGTGTTCACCTAGTCGAGCCCCGAGGATGCTAGACATGTCTTTTTTGGGGGGTAAAACACCCCAGAAATATGTTTTTTAAATTTCTGTAAAAAGTAGTGTTGCGAAGTACTTTTGCAAATGCGACACTTTCGTGATTTCATTTGTGAAAGTGTCATGATTTGCATAAGTACTTTACGACACTATGGCCAAAGCAATAGGGAATCTTTGCTACCCTGCTGCAAAAGAACGGTTCGGTCTTTTGGGCTGAAATTTGGAGGGAAGAAAGCCAAGATCCCACAGATGTGCCTTTTGGTGACAAAATATTAGAGGGCTGCAAAATTATGGCACTCCGGAGTTGACGATTTTTCCCATAGGCTAACATTATAGCGCGCCATGCCTTTCAGGGCCCATATTTCGAAAACGGTTCGAGATACGGACTTTTCGTCAGAACAATGCTTAGTCCTCTGCTAGGGGGCTTAGTACAAAACTAGCCTGGAAAGTCATAAATAATATGAGATTTTACATTTTTTCTATGTTTTACGGTTACTGAGATACAAAGAATTTAGTATTCCAAGTGCTCATTTTCTGCTCCGAGGGCCATTATTATGCATACATTCTTTGTATTCACTGTGTTTCTGAATGCACTTTTTGGGAAAAAGGGTGTATTTATATACTGTTACCGTATAGCATTTCTGTTACTATTTGTGTTAGCATTTCTGTTTACATCACCGTGTGTGCTCACAAGCATTGTTACTGTTTTCATTACCATTTTGTTTGTGTTTACATTTGTGTCACCATGCGCATTACCATTTGCATTTGTGTACATGCTTGCATTTGCGTTTCCGTTTGCGTTACTGTTTCCTTTGGCGTTATCGTTGGTGTTACCATACCCGTTTGCATTTCCAATTGTGTTACCATTACTGTTTGCATGTTCATTACAGTTTGCATTTGCATTTCTGTTGGCTTTAATGTTTGTGTTATCAGTACCATTTCTGTTGTCGAGTGCATAACTGTTTCCATCTGCGTCATTGCTGCCATTACCATTTGTGTTTCTGTTTGCATTTCTGTTACCATTTGCATTTTCATTACTGTTTTCATTACTATTTGTGTTTCTGTTGCCATTAGCATTTGCATTACCATTTGCGTTACCATTTCAGTTTTCATTTACGTTTGCGCTTGCGTTTCTCTTACAGTTTGTGTTATCGTTTCCATTTGTGTCACCGTGTGCATTACCGTTTTTGCTTGCATTTGCGTTACTTTACCATTAGCATTACTATTTACTTTTACCTCACTGTTGCCATCACCGTTTGTGTTAATTTTACCATTTATGTTTTTGTATTTGTGCAGTGCAGTGCAAAACATTGTTTTTGCTATTTTTCCGCACTGTCTTCCATGATGCATAGCACAGCCAGTGTGTGGTTGATTGATCTGAATCTTGCCACGTAGAAAGACTTGTGTTCAAGGGAACATGCCAGTTTTTGTTTGGTGAAAAAATGTTGTCCCATTCCAGAGTTATTGCCATTTGAAGTTGGCCCCCCTTGCAGTTACAGATTTTTCGGATGCCAGGTCCACCATTTTAGCGCATTTTTGGCCGTGATTTCCATCATTTTGTGGTGGAAGACTTCTTAAAGAAGCAGAAATGTAAAAATTGAATATCTCTGGAACAGTTTGGTCTTTTCACATGAAATTTGGAGGGTGTTGAGTGGATGTCCTGAGGATGTGAATAATGCTGTTTACATGTTGGAAATATTTTTTGCTGTGGAGATACTGTGTGACACAGTTAATATTTTGCACTTAGCGTTCTGTATGGTGCTACTGGCTTGAAATTTATAGTGTACGTAGCCCTAGTGGTATGGAGGTACCTTGCAGTGGTTTGGTGTGTAAAACATTAACAGGTGCGGAATTATACCACTCTGACAAATGAAAATGTGGTTTGTTATGCTTCAGTAACTTCTGAATCGTGTGTCCGATTTGCCTGGCATTTAGAAAGTAGAAAGTTTTGTAATACACCTTTAACTGTGACAATTTTTGGGTTGCTGGAACCTACAGTTGCTGAATTGTGCATGTTATGTTGTTTGCTCATGGCGCTCTGCAAATGTTGAATGGATGTACACACAATTCTGGACACACAGTGTGCTATGGTGCATGTCTTAATTTACCAATTTTAATTTGAGTCGGTCAAACAGTTTTTACGCAGTGAAGTGACAAAAATTCACAAGGTGGAAGCCCCGTGCTCCCACCACCACATTCCATTCACTATTTATGGTGCACATTCTCAAAAATAAGGGAAATTCATGGCAAAAAAATCCATTTAATGCATCAGTTAAGGTTGTTCTAGCGACAAAAGTAAGGAAATTCTGTGTAGAGTTGCCACCCCACACCCACCCAACCCCATCATCAGCAATGGGAAGTGCTATTGGGTCAGTCCTAACTCTCACCCCATTCTCCTATACTGCACCAACTCAGCTTATTTACACATGGAATGGGGTGAGAGTTAGGGCCGATGACCCCAATGCACACCCCGATGCCTGTTGGTGGAGGCGGGTGGGCGTGGTGCAAGGGGTGGCAACCCTAACACCGAATTTCTACTTTTGTCACTGTGGGAACAACCCTAACTGATGCATTAAACAGAGTTTTTGCCATGAATATATATATATATATATATATACACACACACACACACACACACACACACACACACACATACAATAGGGTGAAGGCATAACCATCCAAATAAATAGTGTTATTTTTACAGGTGCTATCAGGAAGCAGATGTAGACACTGTGATATATTCATGCAGACATACCAACAGAGACTATGTCAGTACCTGATATACCAGCTGTGGTTACATCAGTACCATGTGTAACGTAAGCTCCCCATAAGAAAACAGTAAATCTGTACTACTCTAAGAAATAAATGACACCTGTGCCTGAGTTCCAAAAAAAAGGTAGGCACGTATCTCTCATGCACAAGCACACAGCAGAAAACAGTTGCAGCACACTGAAGAAATGGCGATACCTGGAAACAACACAGCATCAGTGAGTCAGATTCAGACTCTGACTAACTGCCACTGACCAAAATGTAAAAATATACAGCACCATCACTGTAAGTACAAATCCAACATGAATAGCTCATTTAAAATTCATTGCACAAAACAGCTGTCCTCCAATGAAGTAAACCGGCGCCACCCCCAACCTCCAGTGAAGTTAACCAAAGAACACCATAACAACACACTGTAACAAAAACACACATATCTAGATATCAAAATGAAAACTAAATAAAAATGAGATACCCAGAAAGAAATCCATTGCCTCCAATGAACTGCAGCAGATAACACACTGAAATCCCCTCGCTGTCAGTAACACCCGCTAAGTCCTGCTCCCCCCACACACAACAAATAAAATGCCATGCTCGCCACAAACAACCAATCAGAATAGCACCACACACACCCATTCACAAACCCCAACCAATCACAACATTACAAACAAATCCATTCATAAAAATGAAACTAATCTCATTCAACACACATCAAAAGAGACCCAAAGCAAAACCAGCACAGAACTTCACAAATCCACATCATAAGTCACCATACATACTAGGGGCCCTATTGTATAAATCGCACACATGCTGTGCAACTGTGGAAATGCAAAATATTAGCCCTCGTGCAGAGTGAACTGCATTCGCCAATCGCGATATTATCACTTTTCACTCTTGAACTTCATGCTAATATTTTCCATATTCCACAGTCGCCTATCATGTATATATATATATATGTACATATATATATATATGATATGTGTGTATATATATATATACACACACACACACAAAACAAAACGTTATATTAAATGCACGCTGAAAATAGAAAATAGAGTTAAAAATCTACGTTTTGACCTTCGGTCTTCTTCAGGAAATATCTAAAAGAGAAAAAAAAAGTTAGTGTAGAGGGGAGGTAAAATGAGAGATATATATGGGGAAAGAAGAAAGGGAAGGCTCAGGGAGAATAAGTGATAAATGGTAAGATTAAGAGAGAATCTGTGAAACAAAAAGGTGATGATGGGAAAGATAAAGCATAATAGGAGTGAAAGAACTAGGGAAGTTCCCAGGTGGGGACTAATTAACAGGGCCTAGTAAGAAGGCTGAAAGGTGACAAATGTGTGGGAAGGAGACAGAGATGGAGACTTATGGTGAAAATGAAAAATAAATTAAATGAGTACAAAAACAAATAGACTTTAGGGAAAAAGGGATGGCTGAAAGATGTTAGTGGAAAATAAGTCTATCATTATATATATATATATATATATATATATATATATATATATGCAAAAAACTAGTTAATGCATCATTTAGGGTTAAAACACAAAAAGTCAGGAAATGAAAAATCTTTTGGGTTACCCTCCCCCCCTCCCCTTGTGGACCCGCAAATCATCCCAAGATTGACAGATGACGGGGTGTATCATTGGGGTTGTGAGGCCTAAATGTTGCCCCATTCCTTGTGTAATCATATTCAGAAGCAACAGTGAAGAAGAATGGGGCAACATTTAGGCCTCACAACCCCAATGACACACCCCGTCATCTGTCAATCTTGGGATGATTGTTGGTCCACAAGGGAAGGGGGGTGAGAAGTAACCCTAAAGATTTTTCATTTCCTGACTTTTTGTGTTTTAACCCTAAATGATGCATTAACGCAGTTTTTTTGTATAGAATGTCCTTACTTTTTGAGAAAGAATAGAAAAGTAAGAAGTTGCAGAAATTGGTGGGAGCATGGGCCCTTTGGGCCCTGCGCTTCCGCCAGCATGCAAACGTGACCGTGCCATCAACACCCTCCAAACTTCAATGTAAAAGACCAAACCGTGTCCAAGATATAACATTTTAAAGTTTGAGAGTTTCATTCCTTGAGTTGCAGAATTCCATACCTGTTGACATTTTCTAGACACAATGACTGAAAACTACGGCCAGGTACCCTATCAATTTCAAGCCACCACCACAATGCAAATCGCTGTCCATAAACGAAGCATGCCATGCAATATCTCCGCCATAAATACATTTTCCAACATGTAAATACCGTAATTTACATCTACAGGACATGCCATAAACACCCTCCAAATTTCAAGTAAAAAGACCAAACTGTTTCCAAGATATGTAATGTTAAAGATTAATAAAATTGGCCTAATGCATTATAAAATCTGGCCATCTTGTCCCTTTCTCGCGATCAAAGATGGCGATCAAAGAATCTCGTGATCAAAGAATTTGCAGGCTCGTGATCAAAGAATAAAAAATGATGTAATTAAAAATTTTGAGAGAAATGCGGTAAACCACCACCATGGTTCGACAGAACAAAGCCCCCTTAGCAGAACCCACCCTCATTTGTCTTCCTAGGGCACCTGTGGGCTGAGAAATTTGAGTTTTTCATTCAGCCATCGCGTCTCTCACTCGTGATCAAAGATGGCGATCAAAGAATCTCGCGATGTAAGAATTTGCAGGCTCACGATCAAAGATTTTGCAGGCTCACGATCAAAGAGTAAAAAATGATGAAAATCAAAATTTTTAGACAAATGCAGTAAACCACCACCATGGTTCGACAGAATGAAGCCCCCTGAGCAGAACCCACCCTCATTTGTCTCCCTAGGGCACCTCTGGCCTGAGAAATTAGAGTTTTTCATTCAGCCATCTCGTCCCTCGCTCGCGATCAAAGAATCTCGCGGTCAAAGAGTTTGCAGGCTCGTGATCAAAAATTGTTAGCGAGCCACAATCAAAGAATAAAAAATGCTGTAACTCTATTTTTAGAGAGTTTTACAGCAAACCACAGCCATGGGTCGACAGATCAAAGCCCCCTGAGTAAAACCCTTCCAAGTTTTACTTCAGGAGTGACCCTTGAGCCGAGATATTTGATCTTTTACAATCGTAATTTAAAAACAAGATGGGGGACCTCGTGATCAAAGAATTCTTGGGGACAAAGATTCTTTGACCACGAGGCTGCAAATTCTTTGATTGTGAGACTAGACCAGATGTCCAGAACCCCATTCTTTGTTCGCAAAACAACCATATAAATTTTCCCATTGACTTATAATGGGAGCTTAAAAGTGCTATAACTTTTGAATACCTTAATATTTTTTCACTAAATGAAAAGCAGCATGTTTGGCCAGTGAAGCTCTTTCAAACAAGCCATGTCACAGAGCAGCACACCACAGAATGGCCGCACAGCACCACGGACAAAATCTGCCCACATAACTGGCGAAAAGTGCATTTTTCAGTGTTTTCATGAGCAAAGACTGTACGTCCAACCGAAACTAAATTTGGCAAATCAAGAGATCTACCATGCCCCACTGCGCATACCAAATTTCATTCACATCCGTTGAATGGGTCCAAAGTTATTAATGCCCAAAATTTTTAATTTAACATAGAAGTGCCTTCATAATCCTAAATACAGAGGCGCGACTGCGCCCCTATTATATATAGGGTTAGTGTGAAAATAGCATGACACGATTAGCGCATACAATAACAGCGCATTAAAAATGTCGCAGCAGTTTATGAGCGCACTTACAATTAAGCGCCAGATATAGTAGCGTGGAGAGTCAACAACGAACACACTCGCCATGTAGCCGTAATCTTGTCTGACTTTATATGTTACATCTGGGGCCAACCGAAGTCTCCTGCCATCCCATTCTAGCTTTTCCACCCTCCTGGCAGCTTTCAATAGATGGTTATCTATTTTGAATAGAATGAGGGACATACAATCGCTTGCCTGAGAGGGGCGCCAACTACAAATTACACAGGACCTACCTGCCTCTGTACGGTGAAAGAGAACCTCCTTTCATTGGACAGTATCTAAGCTCATCCCTGCTAGCATTTGATTTTAGATGTTATACCCAGCTAAATGACAGGTGAAGATTCAGGACCAGTGGCACTCTTTTCAGTCTAGCAAGCAAGTCGTGAAAGACCTCCAATGCCTGCTCCCAGATTTATTTAAATCGGGCTGATTCGGCTAAGTGTCAAATTTACAAATACACAGGCTATTGTTGGATGGTTTCATTGCTTCTCACCTCTCTACATTTAATTGACATTACATCTGTACTGCCTGCAATGGGGAAAAGCACCTGAATAACCGTAAGCTAGTTTCTTCTCCTTTTAACCCTGGATGACTTTTCCATTTTGTAAGATACTGGTCCCAAGCAGTCTCCACAGATAAAGAAAGACTGCATTGAAATCCCGAGGAAGAGAAAAAAGGAAGATTTATTTTGGGTCTGATGGAGCTCCTCCGTGCTGCTGCTCACACTCAGTAGGGCATCAGGTGACTCTTATTTTATTTATTTTTTTACAGACACAGAAAGCAATGAATATATAAATTGCTATTTACATCTTTAGCTCACTTGAGTTTCCCAGTTGTTATAGGGATGTGGCCTTGTACCCTTGTGACCCGCTGGACATGCTGGCAACGCACCTGTTGAGCGCTATTTAAGCTGCACGACCATTTATGCTGCACGCTCATATGTAACACGCTATTAAGGTAGCGCTCTTTTTTATTGCGCTATTTTATCCACGCTAATATCACCGGATACCATATATATATATATATATATTCATGCTTTGCAAACACTGCATTAATGCTACAGTTAGGGTTCAGATTAAACTGATAAAAGTAGGAAATGTGATGTTAGGTTTCAAACCCTAACACCCCTGCCCTACCCCTGAAGTGAATGAGGGGTAGAGTCTTCCTTGGGTTTGTCAACCCTAACGCTCACCCCACTGCAGTAACAGAAAACTGAGATGAGATGGAGACAGGGGTGTATGTTTCATGAGTACATAGAATGGGGTGAGTGTTAGGGCTGACAATCCCAAGGAAGAGTCTACCCCATACCCTCATTCGCTTCAGGGGTGTGGGGCAGAGGTGTTAGGGTTTGAAACCCTAACATCACATTTCCCTACTTTTGTTAGTTTAATCTCAACCCTAACTGTTGCATTAATGCATTTTTTTGCAAAGAATTTCCTTACTTTTTGACATAGTATAATCGTATCCTTATTTGCCTAGAGGGCCCTGTGCTCCCATCCCTCCTAGATGCATATATGTATGATGCTGTGGAAGTGCAGGACCCTCTGGGTTCTGTACTTCCACTTTTAGGACAACAGCAACCAAACTCTCAGCATACCCTACTTGCTACCCCACCACATGTACCCAGTACTATAAATGTTGAAATCCCTGCCAAAACTTGATTCCGCACCACCACAATGTCATTCTGCACCACAGGTGTGAAAACACAGTTTGGCCAGAATTTTAAAAATGACAGCTGTCACATTCATGAGGTGGTGTACAAAAATGGCTATGTTGAAAATCTGGGGTCAGAATATTTTAAATTACCAAAGTTACGAGTGAGCATAGGAAAATTTAAACTGATATGCATAACTTTGCCATTTTTACATATATTGACCCCAAATTTTCAACATACCTTTCTTATTATCCTGCCTCATGAACAAGTGTGGTAAAAATGTTCCAATCCTTCCCATAAGGTGATTTTGCCAAGTGAACGCAAAATCATCTTTTTGGCTGGATTTGCACAATTTCACCACCATTGTTCATGCGGTGGGGTCCCAAAAAGGCCATGTGGAAAATCTGGCCTCAAAATATGCAAAAATGACTAAGTTATGCATCAAAGTTGAAACCCCCATTGAAATACATTGAGCTGCACTTACCTTAGTTTCTCATACTGCAGCCTGCGGTTCCAGCAGCAAGACGTGTCTTGGATCAGAGAGTGGATCTTCACCCTGGGACCTGTTCAGGTGAGTGAGAGTGTGTAGAGGGGGGTGCAGGGCAGTGGATGCTCTGTGGGAGGTCAGGGTGGGGAGGCAAATTGCTGAAGGAATGTTTTCTTTTTTACAGGTTGTAAAAAAGGAAAACATTGAGGGGCCTTTTTTTTTATTTCACACAAGGATGGTGACTGGAGGGTGGGGGTGCCACTAGATACCAGGGAAATACTTAGTTATTACAGGGATGGCAATCAGAGGGTGGGGGGGCACTAGACACCAGGGAAATTAATAATGGGGATGGTGATCAGAGGGTGGGGGGTGCCACCAGACACAGGGAAAAATTTAAGTAATTATGGGGACAGTGATGGGAGGTGCGCAGTGCCGCTGGAAACCAAGGAAATACTCTGTCATTATGGAGACAGCGATCGGTGGGGGTGCCAGTAGATACCACAGAAATATAAAATTAATAATGGGGATGATGATCAGAGGGTGGGGGTACCACTAGACACCAGGGAAAAAATTAAATAATTACGGGATGACGATCGGAGGGTGGGGGGTACCACTAGACATGAGGGAAACATTACAAAATTAGCGGAATGACAATTCTTACGAAAGTTTTTGTATGAGCGGACATATGAAAAAAGCAGAAATTAGTCAAGAAAAAGGATTTAAAACTGAAAAAAAAAAAAACATTTTAGGTTCATTTCTCCAACAATGAAGTGCAGAATCCACCTAATGGAGTCCCGATGAGGAAGATACATGTGTTGGTGTCTCTATTAGATGGCATTTTTGTGGGGTTTGAATTTTTGGTTTTAACACGTAAATGAAAAACAAGATGGTGGAAAATGAAAAAGGATTTTTTTTGTTTCATATAGCTATTTTGAAGTGCTTACTGAGCATGTTCAGAAGCCGAAATTATAAAATTTTGTAACTTTGGAATGGATTAATATTTTTTCACCGAACCAGCGAAAGGCACATCTGTTGGTCGGCCCCTTTCTACTCTGAAAATTTCAGACCAAAATTCCAAACCATCTGGGTGCTACAGGTGTCACCAAAAAACAGCAAAAAAAAACAAAACTGAAAATTTCACTTTTATCACTATCCAGCTTTCGGATTCTGCACATCTGACTTGAACAAAACTTGGTACATCTATAGATCTTTCCTATGATACCATGCATGCAAAATTTCATATAAATCCATTGAATGGTTGCAAAGTTATTAAAGTACAAAGTTGGGGTTTAACATTAAAGTGCCTACTCACTTAACTGTAGTGGTGCTACTACACTACTAATATATATATATATATATATATATATATATATATTTATTACAAAAAAAGTCTTAATTCATCAGTTAGGGTTGTTAGCAAAGTGACAAAAGTAGGAAATATGGTGCTAGGATATCCAACCTCAATGCCTCACCCACCCTGCAGACACCGACAGGCATCAGGGTGTGCCTTGGGGTTGTCAGCCCAATGCTTACCCCATTCCACAAGTAAACAAGCTGTGATGGGTACAATACAGGAGAATGGGGTGAGCATTAGGGCTGACAACCCCAAGGCACACCCCCAATGCCTGTTGGTGTCTGCAGGGTGGAAGTGGGGTGTTAGGGTTGGAAACCCTAACGTCATATTTCCCTACTTTTGTTGCTTTGCTAACAACCCTAACTGATGCATTAATTAAGTTTTTTGCAATGAATTTCCTTACTTTTTCAGATAGTTTACTTGTATACTTTTTTTTCTGTGGAAGCACAGAGCGCCCACCCTCCATAACTCACAGGGTGATTTTCCTTATGTTACTGTGAAAGCACACCCATCCCTCCATAAATGCCTGAACAAATTATTGGCATAGCCATCTTATTACTGCAGCACATGTACCTGGTACAGAAAATTTTCAAATCTCTGCAAAAACATAATTCTTGAACTGCAACGGCACTCCCGCCTACAGGTAAGAAAACACATTTTGGACAGGATTTGAAAAATGTCAGCTATGACATACTTGAGGTCAGGTAATAAGAAAAGTATGTTAAAAATATGGGGTGAAAATATTTAAAATTTCCGAAGTTATGAGTGGGCATACCAAAGTTGCAATGAATGGTCATAACTTTTGCATTTTTTCATATTTTGCCCCCAAATTTTTAACATAGTCTTCTTATGACCCTATCTCATGTACCCCATAGGTGAAAATTTTGAAATTTGTGTCAAAATGCCATTCCGCGCCACAAGTGCGAAAACACGTTTCGGGCAGGATGTGAAAAATGACTACTGTACTGTTCATGAGGTGGTGTGAAAAAATGGCAATGTTTGAAAATTTGTAGTGAAAATATTAAAAATTACCAAAGTTACGCATGTGCATACAAATATTTCAACGACCACACGTAACTTGGCCATTGTTATGAATGCCCCCCTCAATGTCGCCTTTCTGCTCCTGTGGTGCCACTATATATCTTCAGGTCAACTTACCACCACTGTAACCTCTCTCTGCCCCCTGAAGCACTGTAACCTCTCTCTGCCTCCTGAAGCACTTATCCCTCCCCCACTATTCCCTATCTCCCATCTACCCCACTTCCTATTCTGCCCTATCCCCTGCCCCTCCTCCACCCTGCTTCCCCCTTACCCCTCTTCTTTTCTCTTCTCATCTCTTTCCCCCACCCCTCACCCTCCCACTCACTACCTTTCCTCACACTCTCACACCATTGTCCGACAACTGCCACTGGCTGCATCAACGTCCTCCCCTCCTTTTCTCCTCCTGTCTCTTTGCCACCCCTGTGTGTTTTTGACCTGTCTCTTTTTTGTGGACACATGCCCCCTAATTGTGTTTCTCTCTTTCTTTATAGTTGCTCCTTCTAACTACCTGCATTTCTTCTCTTCCGCTGTATCTTACCATCTCCATACTTGTTCTTTAGCAATTAGCACTGTTGTTAGATTAATTGTTTTGCTGTCTGTTGTATGTTCTTAAATGATATGAAACCTTTGTAAAAGAGCCTTGACGCAAAGGTATTTGTAATCCTAGACTCAATAAAAAAAAAAATTTCAACATGGGCTTTTTGGCACACAGTGACCACAAAATCACCTTCTGGACCCGAGTAATGAAATGACAATCACAATGTTAATGAGGTGAGTTCACAAGAAGCCCATGTTGAAAATTTGGTGAAAAAATATCCAAAAATGGCAACGATATCAACAAAATTTCAAAACGCCATTGAAATACATTATACAGCACTAACATTGATTTCTCAATTTGTGGTTCGGCTTTGTAGAGTGCAGATGTGTCCCAGTCCACAGAAGATGACAGCAGATGGCCTCTGGTGGTAAGTATAAGGCAAGGGGTGGTGGCGGTGGATGCTCAGTGGGAGGGTCAGGACGGGGGAGGTTGACAGTGGGGACTACGAGGGACCATTTTCTTTTTTTCAGGCTAAAAATTAAAAAGTCATCGGGGGACTGTTTTCTTTTCCAACAGGTAATAATAAAATACATATTTAGGGACACTGGGAGTAGGCTGCCCAGTATCTCACACGGCTAGGAGAAGGGTATAATACATCTCTCGGGACACCGGGAATGAGCTCCCCAGTGTCCCACACAGCTGGAGGGGGGAATACATGCTCAGGACACTGGGAGTGGGCTCCCCAGTGTCCCACACTTCTGTTTTTTTTGTTGTTGTTGTTACTTGGTATTTCTTCCGTGGTGCTGGCCGCCTCTCCTACCACTATCCAATGTCCCCCAGTGCCATCCCCCGAGGATCAGACCCCTCCCTTGATTCCCCATGACTTACCCTTCATGGCAGGGTGGTGGGGAGCGACTCAACCCACCGAACACGGATCCGACACGGGAGGTGTCTTCCTGAGGGCGGTGCCTGCAAGGACAGTATCATTCATCATGGCCAGCACCTTTTTCCATTTTTCCTTCCCCTTGGCAGTAGGGCATGCAATGACGCCGGCGGAGAGAGAGAGAGAGAGCGCATGCATCCGCATGCACTCCTCCAGGCGTCTGCCCCAACTCCACCCCTTCTGAACTTTTGGTGCACTGCCCCCCAGCTACTGCCAGGAGCCAGTGGAGTGCTGAGAGCTGGTGACCCCCCTCCATGGAGAAGGAGAGCAGTCCATCAGATGCTCAGTCCTTCTCCTCCCCTACTGACCCCCGGCAGCCCGTGCTCACTCCTGAACATGGGTCGCTGGCGCAGCGTGAGGTAAGGCGTCCAGCACCTCAGCCCTCAGTGCCACCAGGCTGGCCATGTCCCACACTTCTGGGGAAGAGGGGGGGCTTCTACTGCCGACACGGGGATTGGGCCCCCCAATGTTGGCAATTTACAAAGGTCTTTGGGGCTGGGAATGACGTGGATGTTTGCCCACAAGTAAATAGTTAATGTTTGAAAGTGCTTTATGTGTGACAATAGGCTATTCCTTTTTCACACATACCACATTTTGGAACATTAACCATCCACTTGCAATCAGATATCCACAACATTGACAGGTAAAGAAAAATCACTGCATTTGCTATGCTTTTCATGTGGATCACAGGACAGGGCACAGGACTGCAAACTCAAGGGTTCTGGGTTTGAAGCCATTTTTCTCACATTTTTTTTGTCTTAATTGCAGGTCGGAAAAAAAAGGAAAACAGAGGCTAGCTTTGAACCCAGGAACTTTGGGTGTCCTGCCCTTATGCCTTGTCCTCTGTGCCACAGCAGAACTATATGAATATACAGTAGTTTTCTTTACTTGTCTCGATCATCTTGATGTTAGAAAATGTAGCATGTGCAGAAGTAAGATATACCTATTTTCGCACATAACACATTTTCGAACATCAAAATGCAGTTGTCCTGGTCCAGAAAAGATGACAGCGCACAACCTCCAAAGGTAAGTATAGGCAGGGGTGGAGGGTGGTGGTGGGTGCTCAGTGGGAGGGGAGGGATGGGGGAGGCAGACAGCAGGGACAAAGAAGGAATGTTTTCTTTTTTTTTTCAGGAAAAAAAAGACATTGGTGGACTGTTTTCTTTTCATAGAAACATATAAATTATTATTTGGGGACACTGGGAGTGGGCTTCCCAATGTCCCACACTGCTGGGGGAGGCTTGTGATGCTGACACAGGGATTGGGCCCCACGATGACAGCAAATAAACCGAACGGCTGTGGTGCAGAGGGGGGACATCTGACACCAGTGGTGGAAATCCTGGTGTCAGATAATATGTAAAAAGTTAAAATAATAAACTATGGGAATCGGGGGGTGCTGCTACTAGACACCAGGGAAAGATATTGGGGGATGCCACTAGGACAGTGATCGACCAGTGGGGTGCCACTAGACAAGAGGGAAACAGCGGGTCACACATAACAATACAGCAGGCAGCACAAGTTCCAGCTGTGGCTGCACAACTCAAGAAAATCCTGCTGTTCTCATACATAGAATGTGGGGAAGTGCTACTCTTACTAAGTAGGGCACCCAGGATTTTTGGGTGCCCAGAAAAGGTGTTTCTTGGCACACTTTAAAGAAAGAAACATCAGAATCTAGCTAAACGGCTCTCATTTAGCTAGATTCTGATGTTTCTTTTATCAGTTTAATTCATTTTCATACATTTTCCTTACTTTAAATTTCTCCTTAATGGCAAAACAAGGCAAAGGAGGCAGTATAGTGCAGTAGTTTAAGGCTCTAAGCTGCAAATCTGGAGACCTGGGTTTGAATTCCACAGCCCCCACTTGCATACTGTGCGACTCTGAGCAAGTCACTTAACTTCCCTGTGTTCCCAGGTCGCACCTGTAAACAAGCTTTCAGCTTAGTGTACCATACCTGGTTAAACATTTGGAAAAAAAAGATGGTGGACACAACAGAGTTCTGCGAAAGTACAGCAGTCTCTATGTGAAACTACATGTGGAAAGACAGTACCTTTTTTGAAATTAAGGTCTGTATGTCTACTTGACAAGCCTACCCTCCTAGGGTTTAAATCTGGCCTTAAAGCGTACCTCCTGGAACTCAGCCTCTGTGGTTGTAATCGCTAGACCCCATCCTCGACCTACTCCCCTGCTACCATCTGCTGAACCACAACTTCCCACCCCTCGAATCTCCTATGGAAAAATGCTAAAAGTACTGTTTATCTGTCTTAATACCTGTTTAACCTTGTGATTCCTGCTGTCTCTGTGCCCAACGTTTGATACGTACTCCCCAACATGTATCAGCTGTTAATCTTTGTTACCCCAATGTCTATGTATGTATTCATTGTAACTAAATATGTATTCACTCAATACTACTGTATTTTACACCTATGTATGTATTCATTGTAACTAATCCCGGGTCGCCCCTGAGAAAGGGATCTCTGGTCTCAGTGGTCTTACCCGGTTACCAAAATCTAAATAAATAAATAAAATAAATAAATGTGACCCTCCATACAAAACAGTGCATGAAAATATCAGCTACTGCGATCAAAAAAAAAAAAACGTTTGTGCAAACAATAGCTCCTGTGTTCACAAAAAAACTTTTATGCCTGACATCTAAATTTTCCCATAGGAAATAATGGGAAATTTAAACATTTAATAGCTTTTGAATGGATTAATATTTTTTCACCAAACTTGTAGATGCAAATCCAGTCTGAGGATTCTTTTGTTAGAAAATCTCAGTGTCCGATTTGGTGTGGAAATGAGGACGTGTTCTGTTTGTTGAATGAAGGGGGCATGTTGTACAGGGTAACCTGGGTTACTATAATAATTGTGCTGGATTTAAAATCAGAAGCAAATGTGGTTTAATGTAAATAGTTCCTGGATTTGAATACATACCTGGTGACAATTTGTGTGTGTGTGTGTGTGTGTGGGGGGTATCAGTAAATTTTATAAGATTATCTTCCTTCCTGCTTTTATATGTATGTCTTCAGTCATTGTGGACTGTGTTGACAGCTTTCCTGTCACTCACTAAGATATGCCAAAAACTAGACTTTGTGTGCTGTTTTATTTTTTCTTTATTTATAGCTGTTATTTTATATCCTTCAACTACCTTATCTGCCATACATCTATTTATTTAGTTAGTTTTTGTTGACCAGGTAGGTGCACTAGACAAGCAAATGCCTATTTTTAGGCATGACTCTGGAAAGTTAAAGATATGAATGATCCAGCCGATACAATACAAAATATAAAAGGAAAGTTGTAGACATGGATGACTGAGCAAATACAATGGCAACTACAAAAGAAGTTGAGCAGAGATTCACCTCTAAGATACGGCAGAAATTCCACAAATGCATTGTTTTAAAAGTACAGGAAATGCAACATGATATGGTGGGGCACAACATAAAGCAATCTGGGAAAATAGCTACAAGAGAGTAAGGAAAATACGCTAAGTCAGTGCTCAGGTCAATGTGGTGGAAGTAGAAGTACCAACAGGATGCAGGATGCGATTATGGTGGTAAAATGCTGCACATGCACTTATCATTAGACAATAGGAATTTGTGAAACTCTTTTTTACAAGCCTGGTGGGACTCCAGGCTTCTTAGAGACCCACGCAGGGAGTTCCAAAGCCTGGGTGCAAATAAAGCAAAAGCCTGCTCACCCATTTTGGTAGTGCATTTGGGGACAGCCAGTAGCAACCTTTTAGAGGACCTCAGAAGATAGGTTTGAGGGGACAGCACAAGCAAACTGACCAGTGTAGCTGGCATGCCCAATTGAAAGAGATTGTCAATCATGCAGGTAGCTGAGTATTGATAGAAAGCAGTAGAGGAGAGCCATCCCAGGCTTGAGTAGAGGTCGCAGTGATGGGTTAGCCTAGGTGCAGAGAGAGCGAAATGACAGATGTTGTTGTAGCACGTATTCCATTTTCTCAAAACCATATTGTTAGCCCCCATGTAGGAGGTCATGCCATAGAACAGACCAGGCAGTAGGACACCCTGAGCAATGGCTAACCTGGCTGCAGCTGGAAGAAAACTCCTGACTTTGTAGGTGAGACCCAGCTTGATGTTGACGGCCTTACAGGTGGTCAACATATGGATGTTAAAGTCCAGGGCAAGGTCTATGGTGACACCGAGGTACTTGTTAGGACCATAGACAGTGAGGGGTGAGGGACTGCCCCTGAGTCTGGAACCAGACCCAAAGAGCATGGCAAGGGTCTTTTTGGTGTTAAGGAGCAGTTTATTATGATTTAGCCAGGAGTACACGGCACTAAAGTCAACATTCAGCTTCAAGTTAATTTCATGTCCTGGGCACTTGTATACAATACCATGTTCTCAGCATACAGTAGTGTGGAACATGATGAGACCATCGCCTGCAGTTGGTTTACAAACAGGGAGAACAGCAATGGGCCTAGAATGGATCTCTGAGGGACCCCGAACTTGATGGGGAGAGATGGGATTTGGTTCTGTTTATCTCAACAGATTGCTGCCTCTCAGATAGGTAGCTTGCAACATGGAGGAGGTGGTAGCTGAGAAACCCAGGTCAGTCAGTTTTGCAAGTAAAAGAGGGTGATCCCCAAGGTCAAATGCCTTAATTAAATTAATGAAAATGCAAACCAGAGGACAGCTGCTGCAACTACACAATGTTATGTATAAAACAAATAACAGAAAGTTCTTTTATTCTCAGAGAGTAATAAATGCATGGAACAACCTTCTCCTCGAGATAACTGTTAGTGAAAACAAATCAACATTTAAGAATAGACTGTACGCTTGAGCATCCTGCGACTGCTCGCCTTCTCCGGGGGGAGGGAGAGGATGCAGCTCGCTGTCTTCCACCTCCTGGCGGAGGCCAGGAGTGTGATAGTCCAAGCGAGCCCCACTGTACACAGGGTGTGGTGGACGTCGGCATTCGCTTAGACATCTGTGGCACACCACGCCCCAGGGGAGAAAAAGCAGAAACTCTACTCCCTGGTCGGCCGGATGATGGCTGCCGGCTCCTGCCAACTCGAGTGCCCTGACGCCCTGGAATCCACCTCAGCAGTGCCCAGGGACTGATCGTAGAGCACGCTGGTTGCTCCTCCTGGCGCATTCCCCCCTCAGAGGAGAGGGACCCGTCTGGTGAAAGGGATACACCGGGTCACCCCTGGGATGGCTGCAATTTGAGGTGAGTGGAAGGGGGTCAGGGTGAGGTGGTCAAGGAGGTCCTTGAGCAGCCGGAAGGAGAGGCGGGCCAGGGGAGCAAGTAAGGAGCAAAAAAAAAAAAAAAGAATAGACTGGACAAGTGGATTCTGAATGGGAGGTGCCCTCTTTGCTAAGGGTTTTGTGATGGAAACTAAAATGGGCACCATGCCTCCAGTTCCCAAGTCAGCTGCAGTATGAAAACTGCTCCAGTGAGCATGCCTCCATCCATGGCAATCTTTATGTCATTCAATTTTAGTGCCATGTGAATGCCTGAAGCCATGTTGGGCTGGGGATAGAAGGTTGTGCAGTTGAAGGTGGTCATTAACCTGTGCAGTCACCAGCTTCTCAAGAAGCTTGTCAAGGACTGATCATATGGCTATGGGGCAACAGTTGTCCATACTTCTGTTATCTCCTTTTTTGTTAAGAGGAATGACTCTGGCACCCTTTCAGAGCAAGGGGACAGTCCCAGTACAGAGAGATAGATTGAATAGATGCATGACCGGTGCAGCTAAGTGTGGAGCTGTGATTTTGAGGAACCTGGGAAGAAGTCCATCGGCACCTGCCCCACCAACTCCAGGAGTAGTTTTCAGGAGGTACAAGACTTCCACTTTGGTAACCAGTCTTAGATTAAAAGAAGGGGAGACAGGAGCTGCAACCTTAGAATTGGGTTCCGAGGCAAGACCAGTCAATTTGGTGAAGCTGGCGAGATCAGTGAAATGAGCGTTAAGGGCATTAGCAATAGTAGAGATGTTATTACAGTTTATACTATCAATGGTCATTTCAGAAATTGCTGGGTTGGAGCCTTGCCCCATAAATGACTCAATGCGATTCCAAAAACGACGAACATCCACTATTGATACTCGGAGGAGCTGCTTTCTATAGGAGCACTTAGCAGCACTTATGGCCTTTTTCCACTCATTTCTGCAAGTTCTTATACTAAGCAAAATCAACCGGGGAATTAGTGTTTTTAAAACTGGTCCATGACTTGTGCCTTGACTTCATGGCAGCTGGAAGGTACCTATAAAGCCATTTTGTCACTCTGCCACAAACACTATGCTTTATGGAGGGCACATGTTTATCTTGGAGGACAATTAGAGTGTTCATAAAAAATTTAGGGCGATATCAGTGTTGCTGGTCTGGTATAGTGGGGACCAGTCGATGCGAAGTAGGTCGTCTGCAAGAACCAGATAGCTCAACTTTGAGAAATCACAAAAACAAATCTCCCTTGGTGGGGGCTTCTTTGTACGCACCTTCCAGATGCAGTAGATGGGTGAGTGACTGCTAATAGCATCCAGCAGAGTTCCTGCACCCATTTCTTTCCTATTCATGAGTAACCAATTTATGGGGGACTGAGGATTACAGTCTGGTGATACTCTGGTAGGACAGGAGATGATGCCCTGCCAGCAGTGGCACAAGTGTTTTGCAGTGCCACCAGCTTGTTTTTTTTATACTCCTTTTACTGAATAAGGATAAACATTTGCGTACAATTTTCACAGCACTAAAGTTGTGTTTTTACAAAGTTAGAAGATGTGTACACCTTATTATACATCACTTTTATGGCATCAGGAATATCATAACTTTTTAAAACAACTAAACAATAAACCTTGGGCTAATTTTTCTAGGAATTGTACTGTTTGTACTTAAAACAAAGGACCAGGGATAAAAGCATAGACAGGTTGCCTTTGTAATTTGTCATCAAAATTATCAAAGGGCTAATTATAGTTAAAGTAGTGCCTGTACTATGTACCCATATGGAGGTAGCGTAACCCCCCCAAGGAGAATCCTAAAGGCCACCATCTGGAACGTATACATTTAGATGCATCTAAGGTTTCGGCAGTTCCCTCCCTCCCTACTGGTTACTAGATCTGGCTCTGGTAGAGCTCCCATCTTGCCCACCAGGGGAAAAAAGACCCCATTCTCTTGTGGAGGGCATAGGATAGTTGCTCACTATGCTGGATACTGGAAATTAATGTTTTCCAGTCCAGTATTAATGGGGAATCCTCCTGCAGCCACTTCTTAGTTATTGCTTTATATGTGGCACATAGCAAGATAGACCATAGATAGAAAGTATCTTTTCCCCTCATTCCACCCGTGGGCACACCCAGCAAACAGTGTCCCCCTGTCAGGGGATGTGGGGTATCTAGCATACCAGAAATATGTAGGGAGATTTGAGACCAGAAATTATGTAATTTAGGACAAAGATAAAAGATATGACTGTGTGGCTACCTGTTCCCCACATCTTCTCCAACAACTCGATGGGGCTCCTGATACCCTGTGTGCCACCACTATGGGGACCAGGAAAAATATAATCATACCCGACACAAAAAACTCTCTCCAGGTAAGTGAGGAGGAAGTAGACCATACTCCCCTCCAGACCTTAGACCATTCTGTTGCATTTATGGTTATGTTAAGCTCACATTCCCAGCTTGCTTTAACTGGCTCTGTGTGGTGGGAAAGTAAAAGGACCAAAAATGTATTTATTTTTGAGATGGCCTGTTCCCCCGTAGTGAAGTCCATATTTGGATATAAGGGGTGGGCCTTCCCAAATCTGAGAACCAGTCTTCTGTTTTTTAAGATGCTTGTTTATGTAGTCCCTCATTTGATAGTAATACAGTCTTTCCCCTGTCATCCAACCATATTTAATCTGGTCTTCCTCAAAACTAAGTATTACATTCTCTGTAAGGAGTTGCCAGGGGGCAGTTAAACCCTTGGCTGCCTGCCTGATATACCAGTGTTTGTGCTCTTTAGATAAAAATAGTGGGGAATCTATGAACCACTGGTATTTCCAAAGGTGTTTCTGGACTGCCCTGCTGTGGAGGCCCCTCTGCCAACCCTCCAGGACAGCCGCTGTAGCATTGGGAACTAGTTGTTTAGTTTGCTTTAATAGAGGAGGGGTAAAAAGGGAAGCCTGCAGGGGATAAGGCAGCGGTCTTGTCAGGTCAATTTGTTTCCAATGAGCTTGATAATTATTGTTCCCCCACAACAGTGCTAATCTCATTTGTGATGCTATCCAGTAACAAGGCAGCAATGGTAAGGCCACTCCCCCGAGTCCCTTTAATAGGTAAAGTTTGTTTTGGTTAACTCTGGGCTTCTTGTTGGTCCATAGGAAGGTGAGAAACACCCTCTGCCAGGATAGAATTTCCTTTGGGGCTATTGTGCAAGGGACACATTGAAAAAGATATAACAGCCTAGATAAGGCATTCATTTTTAAAGAGAGAGTATGGGAATAAAAGTGCATTGTGAAGAGGTTCACCTCCTCATATCTTGTTTTAACTTTGTTATTAATGGGGTGTAGTTAGAGGACAAAAGTTGAAGTAAGTTTTTTGGTATTGTAATCCCCAAATATTTGAGTGTCTGTTGATCCCACTTAATCTTGAACTGATTTCTTAGGGAAGAGGAGGGAATAAAATGAAAAGGAAGGGTTTCAGATTTGTTCACATTAAGGGAGTACCCTGACAGTTCGGATAAGTCCCTAATTCTTTTAAGTAGTTCTGGCATTGAAGATTCTGGGTCAGATAGATGGACAAGGATGTCATCAGCGAACAGCGCCAGTTTGTGCTCTGTGCCCACTAAATAAACTCCTTTTATATCTGGGGAGGTTCTAATATACTGTTCAAGGGGCTCTATGTAGAGGGCAAACAGCAAGGGGGGCAAAGGACATCCCTGCCACATGCCTGTACACAGGGGGAAGCTTTCAGAGATGTGTCCATTTGATCTAATGCAGCCCTTTGGGGTCTTATAAAATTTGAATACTACATCAGAAAATTGTGTCGGGAAGCCAAAAGAGGTAATGACTCCACACAGAAATGCAGAAAATCCCAAGATACCATATCAAATGCCTCTTCAGCGTCTAAACAATAAAAGGCCTAGGAGGGGTTGGTTTTGTATATGCTCAGTAAGGTAGATGGTATGTCTAATGTTGTCCTGGGCTTGTCTTTCTGGGATAAAACCATATTGATCAAGATGTATTATATTTGGGACAAATTGAATTAAACCTCTAGCTAAAATAGAGGTAAATATTTTATAATCTGTATTTAAAACAGAAATAGGCCTATAAGATGGACATAAGGTGTGGTCCTTGCCTATCCTGGGTATAACCGAAATTATAGCTTCATTCTGAGGGGGGGATGTTTCCCTCTTTAGAAGATATAAAAGAGAATACTCTTTCTAATAATGGTATTATAGTTTTAGGGAATGTTTTGTAGAACTCTCCTGGGAGCTCATCAGACCCCGGGCAATTCCCTGTCTTTAAAGACCCAATCACAGTTTCTATCTCATGGGCAGTTATGGGCTAAGTTAGCATAGACAGCTGTTGTTCTGAAAGGGTGGACAGGTGAAGGTTAGAGAGGAAATCAGAGATAGACTGTTCTGAGGCCCTAGGGCCCGAAGCATACAATTGGGAATAATAGGATAAGAAAGTCTTTGAAATGCCTGAAAAGGTATTCTGCTGCTCATTGGAAAGAGGATCTCTAATCTTGAGAATAGTAGCTTTGGCCCTTTGGGTCCTCAACTGACCAGCTAACAGTTTTAGGAATTTAGGCCCTCCATCGTAATATTTATGTCTTAAATAGACTAATTTTTGTTTAATGGGATAATCCAATATACTGTTAATTCTTTTTTAAGTTTGGCTAACTGTTGATTCTTAAGCCTGCTCACTTGCTGGCACTGCTGTTCCTCTAGGTCTTTAATTTTAATCTCCAGTAAAGTTCTCTTAGCCTCCCTCTGCTTCTTTTTATGGGCAGAGATCCCTATTAATTTCCCACGTAGAATGGCTTTAATGGTATCCCACAGGATTGCCGGTGTAGTATCCTTTGTATCACTGTCCTGCAAGGCCTGTTTTATTGTATCCTCTATTTCCCTTTTCACCTCCTCATCCCCAAGAAGAGATACATTTAATCTCCAAAAGGTATTTTTCCTAGTTGAACCTGTTTGCACCTTTAAAAAAATTGGTGAGTGGTTGGAAAGGACAAAGTCCCCGGACCAAATCCTTTGAAGTAATCCCATATGCTCTTGGGAAGAGAGGAAGAAATCTAAACAGGAGTAAGTACCATAAGCCTGAGAATAAAAGGTATGTCTGGTTGTGGGGCCATTCAATTGGTTCCAAGCATCTTCATATCCCAGCTCTTTAAGTAGTTTCCCCACTTCCCTGGTAGTTTTGGTTACTTTACTCCTTATAGTCTGAGGTCCCACCCCGTCAGAAATATTAAGATTAAGGTCCCCACCACTAATACAATGCCCTTCCACCCACTGTGCCAGGCAGAGAAAGTAGGACTTGTAAAAGACGAATTACGTGGCTGGAGGGAAGTAGGTGGAAGCTATGGTCACCTTCTGGCCACCCAAAGTACCCTTGAGAATAACATATCGCCCCTCCTTATCAACTACTCGATCTTGCAGTTCAGAGGGGGTGCCCCGTCTAATGAATACAGCCGCCCCTCTTCGATGGCCACCCTTGTAGGAGGAGACCATCACAAGGGAAAATCCAAATTTCTCAAATGTCTTATGTTCGGATTGGGATAAGTGGGTCTCTTGCAAAACCAAGACATTAGCTCCTGCTCTTTTTAAGTATTGGAGTAGTTTGCTATGCTTTATTGGATTAGAAATTCCATGCACATTATAAGTACATATCATGTATGTTTGTACTGTCATTTGAAAGCCGAGGATCTCCCACTGTGGTAGCCCTCCCCCCCCCAGGGTCGCAAAACCAGCACCTCTCTCCACACCTTCTAAACCCATCTGCTTTTGTAATCTAAAAACAATAGACTGTGATTCCTTTAGCCCATAATAACGCTGCAATGGAAAACTTGCCAACAAGGCAAAAATAAAAACGATAAGAGATAAAACTTTTACAACTGTGTACTGTATACACTGCACTTCTAAGGTTGGAGGCTAATAAACCAAATTAGCCTCTGTGCCCTCTCAAATATGAGAAGATCGAGGAGGTGTGCTTGTGCTTCCATTTCTGGAAGACCTCCTCCAGAGCTAAGGTGTAATAAAGCTCCGTATAGAATGTACCAATAGGTACAGCTAGTCACAGGGTGCATGCCAGGTCCATCTCTGACCCGAACCCCAACTTTTTTATTCTTATTGTATTTATTCATAGGGCAGAACATGGAAGTTTGGGGGCTTACAGATCCTAGCAAGAGAAAAGCCCAAAGTCACCCCCCCCCGATAAGAGGGGGCTGGGAGAATTGAACCTCTAGGGGTTGAAAACGAGGATCCAAGGGAAACATATCCTTTAGGGTAAACTATCTACAGCTGACTTGATTCATAAACCTATCGATCTCCCCACTCCTTTCCCTATGATCAATCCGTATCACAGCCTTTACTCAGTCATTTAACAGTGACTCTGAGACATTGTTGTAGATTGCCTGTTATGACCCTAGAAGCTGAGCAGTGGGACAGTTATCAGGCAGAGGTATGTAGTGGCTGTTGCTCACTATGATATTACCCACCAAATCATTAAAACGATTTCCTCTCCCTTCCCTCCCACCACAGCCTGCAGTCCAGTCTCCATATCTCGGAGAAAGTCAATATGAATGTCACTTAGCTGAGAGCTGGGAGATTGGGAAAACGGAGGGTGGCAGTTCATAAGAAGATTCGTCGTTTAGCATGTCGCTTTAAAGTCCCCTCAGGTTGGTTTTTCCTCTGCAGTGCATTTTTTGGATAGAAGCTGCTGTATCTGATTCAAGGTCTGAGTGTGCTCCAGTATTTTGGAGCCAGGTCTCTTCCTCCCTGTTGTGCACTGCCATTGCCGCCCGTGCCACCCTGCATTCTGGTTCCTAGTATCTGGTATCTGAATTTGTTTCTCTTCTAGGGCTGCAGTTGCTTCTTCCGCAGTAGAATATATTTTAGATCCATCTTCCCAAAAAACTTGAAGCCTAACTGGAATGGGGGTGTGGAAATGAATTGCTTTCTCCTTTAGAACTCGAATAATAGGGAGATAGCTTAGTCGCTGCTGCTGGATTTCCTGGGGGTAGTCATGGTCTAGGAAAAACCTGTGAGTAAGGTAAGATATGTCCTTTTTGGCCCACGCCCATCACAAAAGCTCTTCTTTGGTACTATAGGAACTGATTTTGAAGACTACTGATCAGGGACGCGCTGTGGGATCTGCTGGCTTGGCTTGCAGCGAATGGTGCACCCTCTCGATATGAAGGGTATAAGTAGCATGTAGCTCCAAAATATCTTTGAGATTTTCAATAAAGGGGGCCATCGGTGCAATCTCCATGCCCTCAGGCAGACCATACAGGCATAAATTGTCTCTTTGAGATATAACATCGAGATCAAGGCACTGTGCTTGGAGTTCTCCCATCTGCACCACCAGGGAGTGAACGATCCGAGACAGCTGGGCTGCATTATCCTCCGTCTCCGCTACCCTGTTTTCCATCTGCCCCATTCTGGTCTCCATTATCGATAGCAGTTTCTGGACCGCTCGAAACTCCTGTTTGTTTTCTTTGCAAGACTCCCTTATTTCTTTTAACATGGTTTCAAACTGGGAGCACGACAGGTGCTCGTTTTCACCCTCTGTATCATATTCAGCTGCATGGGAGCTGGTAGGAGAGACCGACCGGCTGGGTGATTCCTCTGCCAATCTCAAGCCATCCACGGTCTTGGATTTCTCTCTATTCCAGTTTCTGCCTCTATGTCGATTAGTGTGTCCTCCTCCAGAGTTTAAGGAAATTTTTATTTGGAATTTTTAAGGTTTTGGAGGAGTTAGAATAAAGTTGCAGTCAGGGTGTCTGAGTTCAAGCTCCTAGGCACTCTGTGACATCACCGGAAGTCCCAGTGCCACCAACTTGAAATGATTTCGCTGCTGCAATCACAGCCAAGCTCGTCAGGCAGCGGCACTGATGATATGCCTCCGCTATGTGCCTTGCCTGGTGTAACATTACAATCAATATGGCTGCGGCTCCGCCGTCTGCCTCTAGCAATCCCTAGAAAGCTGACTTCAGGGGTGCCCAAACCCCCTGTCGGCATGTGTAAAACCCCCCAAGATTGTGTGGCACACTGGGATTCAGAAGCTGACCACGTCAGCATTTTCCTGTCCCCGCTCACCCCCATTGTAAGCCACACTGGGAGCCCACCCAGTGTGACAAACATCACACCTCCAAAGTCATGGGGCACACTGGGAGCCCACCCCAGTGTCTCCAACTTTGTTTCGTACACCTGTAAAGAAGGAAAATGGTTCGTGCTGTTTGTTTTTTTTTTTTAACCTAAAACAAAGAAAATGGACCCTTGCTGTCAGCGGGGCCCCCTCCCCAACCCGCATCCACCCTCTGCACACCCCACCTCCCACTCTATACTTACCTCCGGAGGTCCGGCACCGCGATCTTCAGTGGAGCGGGAACACGTCTGCACTCTTCAAAGCCGACCGTGAACTGAAGAAATGCCGGTAAGCTGTAAAATGGCATCAATGGGGGAAGTTTCAACTTAGGTGAATATCTCGACCACTTTTTTGACTTTGGACTCCAAATTTTCAATATGGGGTTCTTGGGACCCCATCTCATGAAATCAGTCACTGTCATTTCGTTATTTGGCCCCAAAAGGTGATTTTGTGGTCACTGCGCGGAATCACCTTTCAGGACCGAGTAACAAAATGACAGTGCCACTGTTCATGAGGTGAGCTCCCAAAAAGCCTATGTTGCAAATTTGGTGAACTAACTCCAAAAAATGACTGTGTTATGAACGTGCATTGCGCAGTTTCGACACACACTCGTAACTTCAAGAAGTTTTAATATTTTCACTCCAGATTTTCAACATTGCCATTTTTTCACACCTCCTTATGAACAGTGCAGCTGTCATTTTTCACATCCTGCCTGAAATGTGTTTTCGCACATCTGGAGCACAATGGCGCGGTCGCTGTGAGAAATTAATGTTCGGGACAGATTAAGAAAATCACAGTGTCACTGTTCATGAGCAGAGGACCCAAAATGCCTATGTTGAAAATCTGTTGTAAAATTCCAAACATGACTGTTAAGCATGAAAGGCAAGGCAGCAGTTTCCACACATGTCGTAACTTTGAGATTTTTAAATATCTTCCTCCAGATTTTCAACATTGCCATTTCTTCAAACCTCCTTATGAATTTTTCACATCCTGCCCAAATGTGTTTTCTGCATCTGGCGTAGTATGGCGGGTTGCTGTGGGAAATCAACATTCTGGACACATTAACAAAATCACAGTGCCAGTGGAGGTCCTAAAATGCCTATGTTGAAAATTTGGTAAAAAATCCCCAAAATAATTGCGTTACAGGCGTCTCTTGCCCAGTTTCTATGCACGCTCATGAATTCACCAATTTTCCATATTTTCACTCCAGATTTTCAACATTACCATTTTTTTTACACCTCCTCATGAACAGTACAGCTGTAAGTTTTCACATCCTGCCCAAAATGTGTTTTCGCACCTGTGGCACCAAATGGCGCAGTCGCTGTGCAAAATCACCTTTGGCTAACGAACTGATAATGCCACTGTTCATGAGGTGGGGTCACAGAAAGCCCATGTTGAAAATGTGAAGTGAAAATAACCAACAAATGCCTGGGACATTAGGGTTTCCAACTGTAATGCACCACCCTGTTGAGAGTGACAGGAGTCAGGGGTGTGACTTGGGATTTTCGGCTGTAATGCTCATGTCATTCCACCCCCAGCCTGCACCTACTGACATGCATCAAGGTGTGCCTTGGACTCTTCTGCCCCAAAGTTCACCCCATTCTCCTATAGTGCATCCATCTCAGCATAGTTCCTTATGGAATGGGGTGAGCGTAAGGCCCGAAGACCCTAAGGCGCACAGTGACACTTGTCGGTGTCTGCTGGGTAGGGTGAGAAGAAATGGCATGAGAGTTATGGTGGACTACCCAAAGGCACACCCCAGCGCCTGTCAGTCTTTGCAGGGCGGGGGTTGGGTTGGCGTCAGTTCAATACTTCACTGCCATTCCTATTATGCATCTCTCTAACTTCTGCACTACCAGTGCCAATGACAGCAAGACAACATTCAGCATTGACAAATGCTTGTTTGTTATTCAGATACTGTGCTCTATTTTACTTACTGACCTCAATCAATACCTGTCATGATATGTGAAAAACATTAGCATATCTGTCAAATATACCTTTCTAAATACCTTCTATGGTGCACACCATTTTTTTTTTACTTTCTTGTTCCTAACTCTCTATATGTCTACAATGCTATTCCACCTCTGTGTGTGGGGGTGGGAAGTGGTGATGGGGAAACATGGCTAGTCAGTCTTCAGGAAAGGCACCTGCAGGGGATGGCTGGTCTGTAGGAAGGGGTATTCCAGCTGTGTAGGGGGTACAGAGAGTATGTTGGCCCTGTAGCAGGATAGTCCATTGCCCTGATGTGAAGCCCATCAAACCCAAGTCATACAGGATGCCTGGAGCTGTGCCAATAACAGCAGAAGCTCTGAGACCTCTGTGGACTGTGCTACCTCTGCTACACTGGCAGGTCTCTTGTCCATGTTGCACTCAGAAGCATGTTGCCATGTCTTTGGGGGGCTCGGGAGCGCAAGAGCAGGCATGGGTGTAGGTTCTAGAGCCCGAGACCAGGGCCTGAAGGTAGAGTGGTGCTTGGGAGCGTAAACACATGGACTATCCCCACTGCAGGGGCAACACCTGCTCTGTCATCCAGAACACAGCTGGACCATTTTAGCCATGCCCACCCCCCCACAGCCTCCATCTCCCGAAGAACCGACTGGAAGCCCCCCTTCCCACAGTGGGATTTTGGTGGGCTGTAAAGTGGGTGGATGTCAAGGGTTAGAGGCAGTGGACTAGGAACTTACCCCCCAAGTTCCCACACAGATTTTTCCCTACTGAGGGCCAGGAAGAGGAAATCTGTCCTCCCCCTCCCAGAACACTATCCAGATGGGAGGCATCCCCCTGGTCGACACAGTGGGTCAGGCATCATACTCTGACCTGCCAGATTTTTCCTTATTCTGGTTCCCCCTGCCCAGCGGCATGTCATGGCATAGGTATGCACGTGTATAGAGGCACACATGCACCATATGTCAACCACCGGATGTCTCCATGCTGAGCTGTACCACCACACCTCCACAAGATGACGGTCTAGGAGCAGTGCAGCTAGACACCTCCACCAAGAGTGGAGAGCAGTCCTCTGAATGCTCAGTTCTCTTTCACCCAGCTGACCCATGGTGACCCAGGCTCACTCCTGAACTCTGGCCTCCAGCGTGGCAGGAGGTAAGATCTCCAGTGCCTCAACCCTACATGCCACTGCGCCAATGTTTCTATTTTTTTCAGTTGCTGTTTTCAGTACTGCACGTGGCTACTGTGATGTAATCAACATTGTGAAACTGTTCTCTAATTTGTTCAATGTACCACTGTGATGTACCCAGCTTTGCCAGATATCATTTGTGACCTACAGCAAAATGCAAGATACTGTATTACATCTTGCAAAGTGGATTCAGAAATATCAGTTTTATTCTCTGTCATTCTCTCAACACCTATTGTATAAATTTGCAATATTATAATCTCTCCAATGCAAAAATAGGTAACCCCCCCTTCTATCTTTAGTTCCCACTGATATATTTAGGGTCTGAAGTATAAATAAAGAATTTTATCAGAACACATTACTGCACCTCATTATACAAATGGGAGAGACAGAGAAGGTGGAAGGAGAGAAAAATCTATTTCCAGGGATGGAAAAAATGGAAAAACCTGTTCACCAGCTACTACAATCCCCCACCATGCTGAATCAATACTAGGAGTAGCAGCCAGCCTGTTGGTGTAGCAGTAGTGCTACTGCTCATGACAGACGCCAGCAACCTGGGTTTGGGAATGAGTCTGGGTTGTCAGGGGCTGGTTGGGGTGGGGGAGAGGACTGAGTGTTCCAAAGGATGCTCTCCTCCTGGGAGAGGGGTTTGTCACCTTCATTGCATACTGCCACCTGGGTGGCCACAGGTGGCAGTGCAGTCATGGGCATCATGGGAGGAACAGATGCAGGCCATGCACTTCGTATTAATTCCCTCAAAAATGAGTGTTACAGGAAGCCCACAGCTCTGAATATAACAGGCACAGCCCAGTGACCACTGCTGACTGTGCTATTCATGCTACGTTGATAAGTCTGTTCTCCATGTTGCACTACCTGTAGCATGCCGCCATGGCTGGGTGGGATTTAGATCAGGAGCCCAAGACCAGGCATGGGTGTAGGGTCTGTATCCCAAGAACAGGGCTTGAAGATGGGGTGGTATTTGCAAGCATGAACACATGGTCTGTTCACAATGAAAGGACAGCAGCCTCTCTGTGCCCCGGCACACAGCTGGAATCCTCCTTCATGCAGACCAGCCATCCCCTGCAGCCTCCCTCTAGCGAAGAACAGATTGGAACCCCCCCCCCAACAGAGACATTTTAATAGGCTGTACAGTGGCTACATGTCAAGGGTTAGTGGCAGTGAACCAGTCTTGGTCCCACAGCAGTGACCCCCATTACGATATACTGCCGACACTGCCCTGTGGCACATGCAATGCTGACACTGCAACGATCCAGATTTACTGATGACTCTGCACTATGTCATGCTATGTGACACTCAACTACGTTATGGAGGGAGGGAAGTACTGTTTGTTGCTGTGGAAGGGGGGGTACTGTCAGGGGCAGTAAAGGGATGGTTGGCAGTTTCGGGGGCCATGGAATCAGGAGGTGGGTCTAATAGCTGGTGTCATGGAAAGAGGGTTAGCTGGTATCAGGGCAAAAAGGGAAAGTGGTTATTGTCTGTGGAGGCATGTGGTAGGACATATGAAGGGAATACCCCCAAGTCCTTGCATTCTTTCAGCCCCTGTTGTCCCTCCTCATATCAGAGCTCACCAAGAAATGTTGTGACTAATCTGGAAATGCTGTTGCAAACACACATGGGACACAGTGTCCGTGAAGAGGTTGCAAAGATGTGAGTCTGGTTTGAGGTGTTTTACAACAATTTACTAGGTTCTTTTTTTCTCCTTTGGTATATTTTATTATATTACTATCATTGCAATCATCACTGTCAATTTCTACACTTTGTACGTGCTTGTGTCATCTTTAACATGTCAACTGTATTATTATAAAATGGCAAGAAACAAATCTTGACATTTCATTGGCTGAGAGAAGTCACCTGATTGTGCATTAAATATAATATAAAGCATGGGGTGTTGTTTGCAACTCGAATTCTACACACACCCCCTGAGGTGTTGGATGCCACATAAACCCCGAGAGCGAAGCTCGAGGGGTTTATCTCGGCATCCAACACCGAGGGTGTGTGTGAAATGTGAGTTTACACACCACCCCATATTTTATTTTATATAATTGTTGGGTTTCATTTTTTTCCACCACAGCAATTATATAAAATAAACAGAAGACGTCTCTGTGCAGCCGCTGTCTGATTAGGTTTTAGCAGGGTCAGTGGTCAGATGTGGCTGCTGGAAGAAAGGTTGTTTTCCCCTTTTTCATTGGTTAGGAAGCTGTTTAAATGATTTTAGTGTCAGACATTTGTTTCTTTTTAAAAGAAACTACTTACCACTGAACCAGAGTGGGTGTGGGCTAGCATGGCTCCTGGCATTGTGGAAGAGCAGAGGCTGGGACTTGCGCATGCACAGCAGATGGGAAACCTGGTGCATGTTTGCCGTAATAAACATTCCTTTATTACAACAAATTACACTACGGGTTTTCCATTGAAAAAAACAAAACCCATTAATTATATCTCTGTAATAACCAGGTACCATTTTTTCCCTTAAGGAAACCCAATTATAATTTGCCGTTGTAACCAGCCGGTTATAATGGTGAACACGCACCGGGTTTCCTATGTTCAGTGCATGCACCAGCTTCTGCTCTTGCTTTCCTCTCTGCCAGCCTCAATCCCTTAGCGCTGACCCATTCACTGCCACTCGGAGAAGACAGTAAGTGCATGTAAAAAAAAAAAAAAAAAAGATGACTGGACTAAAAAAAAAAAGCTTTTTCAGTTATAAACTGGGCTGCTGCTTAAAAAAAAAAAAAGAAAGGTTTCTTTCAAGAGCCCCTTCCAACAACAGACCATGCTGAAACATGATCGGTCTATGCTCCACATAGGATGTTGTTTATTTCATATAATTGCTGTGGTGAAAAATGATCCCCAGCAATTATATAATTAAAGGCTGGGTAGGGTAAACTCGAATTTACACAACCCTTCGTGTGGATGCCTTTTATAAACCCGAGCTCGCCTCGGGTTTATGTGCCATCCTACACCTTGGGGTGCAAAAATTCTCATTATAACTCCCACCCAGCCATTATTCTCTATATAATGCACACCCTGTAGTGGCTTATTACTTACATATATGTTGACACTTTTTTTTCCTTTTTTTTTATTTCTATTTCTCCTCCTTCCCCAGCCTGCCATCCATGACCCATCAGGAGATCCTAGGCAGACATCCCTCTGCCTGTCACACTACCCGAACGACCCCTGGATCCCCATGGAGCTACATCTTACCCCCCGAGCAGGGATGAGGCGGGGCCCCGAACACCCCATTACTTACGTTCCGTCGGTCGGGGCCATCGGGCAGGCAAAGGCACATTGAGGGCATGTCTCCAGAACTCCATCTCCCCGGTGATGGCAGGCTATTTTCCTCTTTTTTTTCTCCCTCTCCTACAGCATGCGATCCTGACATCAAGATGCAAGGCACCGATGTCCACGCTGTGTAGTGCCGCCTGGCCCTACCATTGGGGCCAGTACCCCGAGCTCCGCTTGAGTCAGGCAGTATGGGCTTCAGCCTCAACCTTCCCCAGAGAAGGTGAGCTGTCATGGGACGCTCAAGCCTGTCTCCCCCCGGCCAACCCACCAGTGACCCGAGTCTGTTCCCGAGCCCAGGTTGCTGGCGTGGAGTGAGGTGTGGCGTCCAGCGCCACCAGGCCAGCACTTCTTTTTTTTGTTGCTATTAATTTTAATATAAAGTTCACATTCCATAATGCAGAATCAATTTTTTCCAATAAAGGTGAACATTTGAAGTTTTAGGAATAACAACAGACCACTCCATATTGGGGTGAGCACTGACAAAATACATATACATCAAATTATATACAGTATCTGCAGCAACACTTTAAAAGTTCAGTTATTTTGGTTACATGCTATTTACTCTAGCTTAGCTAGTCTAGTCAGACCTATATGAATTTAAAGAAACAGTAAAAGTAGGTAGTGAAAAATAATTTCTCTCTTTCTGAAATTCTATTTTAATCAACAAAGTTTAAAGAAGCCAGTTGTATTCATAAAAAAAAAAAAATCCTTTCCATGGTAGTGTGGATGTCTTTGTCTGAGCTGATACAGGAAGTAGTGGTGTCATTTTCTGATACATTTGAACCCATGGAGTGCTGAGATCTAAGACAGGTGACTAGCTGACCAGCCTTAAAGAAAATATTAGTCTGTCCATCTTTAACCATTTTGGCCTTTGCAGGTGGTAAGAGAGAGAACTGCACACCAGTTCCAACACTTCTTGTCCATAGGCAAGAAATCTGCAACATCTTTGTTGGGTCTCGTAGCAGTAATCAGAAAATATATAGTATCAAGAGCCTTTGTATATTAGCATACCCTTCATTTTAGGCACCTTTAAAATAAAGTCTCTATCAGAATCAAACACTAGAGTGGCTAAGATTGTGGATTTCACTGATGCATTTGGATCAGTATTTCTCTTAGGCAGCCTGTAAGCTTGAGCTAGCAATGGAGGGTTATCAATTGTCAGTTCAAAAGTGGTAGTTAGGATATCTTTTACCAAAGCATGCAAAGTAGTGCATTCTAAGTCCAGTGATTTGTAAATGTCAATCATTCAGAAATTCCTGCATCTCAATTGATTTTCATTTTGCTCCAGCTTGCGAGAAATATTGTAGTTCTCTTTTATTACTCCTTGTAGAGTGGCATTAATCGCTTGTAACTTCCAGTAGTGTTGCTCTAATTTAGCCACTTGGTCTACCAGAGTTTTGTTAGTTACAGCTGATTTCTCCTGCACTTTCTTCACCTCTGCCTGCAGGTAATCTGTTTTTGTAGCTAGAGCTCTGAACTGGTGGTCGTTCCTCTCTGTCCACTCCAGCAGCTTATCCAGTGTTTTACTGAGTGAATCTATAGTGTAGTGCTTTTGCTCCATGGTGGAGGTCTGAACAACGGGTTGCTCACCAATAAGATGTACTGCTGATGAAGGTGTTTCTGTTATCAGCCTGGCTTGCTTGTCTACTGGAGAGAAAGCCACAGCTTGTGGGGTGGGTAGGGAGACCATCCCACTACCACTCTCCGAGTTGGTTGCAGAACAATACTTCTGTTCAAGCGGTGTTGACTTAGCTAAAACAAATTTGTGAGCTGCAGCACTCAATTTCTTTTTATTTTCAGACATTATTTTCTTCTTCTTAGACTGCTGTATGAGATTTAAAATCTAAGTCAAGCAGAGCACAGGAACAATGCTACTGATAGACTGCCATCTTGACATGCCCCCCCAATAACACTTCTTGTCTCTACCTACATGTATCGGGTGTACATAGAAATTGCTTCTTTACATTTCTCAGGTGTTTGTGTTTTTGTTACTATATCAAAACTTTATTTTTCCCTCCATAATATTATCGAGTACTGCTCAGTTCATATATTACCTGGTGCTGGTAACCAGCAATGGTCCAATAGCTTGAGCACTATGTGCTGCACTCACAACACTGGTGATCTGTACTCAGGAATGAGCACGAGTTGTCTACCTTCCAGTAAGTGAGAGGAACATCTCCCATCTGGTTCAGAGATTGCTCCTACTTCCGATGCACTACTGGCATCCGGCTGGCCACAGGTGGTAGACCAGGTGGTCCACTAGTCATGTGATGACAAATGCCAATTGTGCAGTACTCCACACCACTCGATCACCCTTCAAAGCCATGGCCAGCCTCCACCCCCCCGGACCAGCCTACATGTGGCTTGAACACCCCCCCAACAATACCACGCCCCCACTTTAACCAGCTACCTTCCTGCAGCTGGACCAGCCTCACCACCCTTCTTGTAGCTGAACCACCATCCTACACATAGACCAGCCTCCACCCCTCCCAAATGGACCAGCCCCAAGTTCAGGATCCCCAAGCAGATCACGCCTCTGTCGCTGGGTCCTCCCCAAAGAATAGTCTGGTTGTAACCCATCCCCAACCCACATAGAAAAGCCACCACCTGCAGGTGTCTTGCCACCATTCAGGAGAGGGCTAGGAAGTGGAAGATTCCCAGCAGAGAATTGCTGCCTAGGGTCCTGCAGTATAATTTCTGGCAGACAAAAAAAAAGCACACATACCCTTCCTTTCCACAACTCACAGACGTATATGCTCTGTTGTCAGCCACGAACATGGCAGTTTTATTTATTTAACATAAAAGTGCTGCAGAAACTGGTGGATGTCAGAACCCATAAGAGGCCCTTGTGACATCCACGTTTTGGCTGCATGCTTAGTATCCATGACATTTTAAATCATTAATGAAACTGCCATATTCATAGATATCTAGCAGAGCTAGTGAGTCGGGGACAGAGAGGAGGTGCACTTTTCTTGTCTGCCAGAAGTAATACTGTGGGATCCTGTGCAGCACCATAGCAGCAGTTATCTGCTGTGGATCTTCCGTTCCCTCATTCTCCCAACTGAGGGTGTGTGTAGCAGCTGCAGGAGGTGGCTTGTCTATGGGGGGCTACTAGGGGTGGGATAGGATGTAGTATATAGTGCCCTAAAGTAGCAGTGTCCAGGGTCCCTAAAGAAAAAAGCTTGCCAGGGACACCAGACAGGGCATGATAGGGTGCTTGGGGACCCCCTTAGGGCACATTTGTTTAACTTGGAGGAGAGAAATTTGTACAAGAGTTCCATGGTACAGTGACAAGTGTCATTAAGGAAAAATATCTTTATTTCAGGCATTCTGCACACACCAGTTGTCAGTATGCATCGTCAGTCCGCACCAGTGGTACCCAGTAAATACCCCTACATCCAGCACAGAAACCCCCTGCACAACCAGTTACTCCAGTAAGCATCCTTGCAGCCAGTTGCTCCACTGCAAATTACCTGTAGAATAGATTCCCTTCCCTGTAACCTGTTCCCTTGCACAGCCCAAGCCAGGACTGATTTTAAAACATATTTTACACCTCCAAACTTTACAACCGCCCATAAAACCACAGTCAATGAACAGATGTAACAAGCACTTAATTAAGCAATAAACCAAGACAGGGTGTGGGAGATGCTGGGTTTACCCATGCCTGGCGTGGTTCGGTCACGAGGCTGCAGGCCGAGTGACTAAACCATCCAGGCGTCGGTAAATCCCAGCATCACCCACACCATGGAGTGGTTTATTGCGATTATACAATGTCCCTTTTAATTTTTTGTTCAAAAAAATGAAGAGAAAAATAATTATTGTTCATTTTTTAAAACTTTGTATTTAATTTTGTTCTTATGCTAGATAAAATAGTCCAGTGTATCTGAGTTAAAAAAAATTGTAGCCTAGGGGAGCCATTTGATCTGTGCTGGCTTATAAGCTGGAGCATGCTGCAAAGCGAGAGACAGCGAAGCTTTGTTTTTAAACAATATTCTGGGAGACAGCAATTTGTATATGAAAGAGAAAGATAGGAGTGTAATGGACAGCAAACGAGAGGTCAGCTGGGTGGAGCTCACAAAGCGAGAGAGGCTGTGAACGTTCGTTTGTTTAAAACGTTTCTGTTCCCCGACTGAAGGGAGAGAGAGAGCAGTGTTAAAATTAGAGAAAGAGAGAAGGCAAGGTTTCAGGCTTCATGATTTTTTTTTGACATTTTGTGGGTCTCAGCTTCGCTAACGTGTTGCGAGCAGGTGTCAGGTTGAAACAGGCAGAGAGCAGGTTGTCTTCAGTGCTGCGAGTGCGGCATCAGAGATTGTAGTTTTGTGTTAAGGTTCCGGGTATGTGGCCAGAACAGTGTGTAGAGAAATGTAAAGGGTTTTTTTGTGGCAAAATTTGTGTTTTTATATTTTTTAGCAATTATGGAGTAAGAGAAAGTGGTACAACAGTGAAGAGAGAGAGTGGTGACAGAGTGGAGAGTAGCAACGTTTAGCGAGGAAAATAAGATGGCGGCTCGGAATTATTTTAAATTTTTTTTTGCCAGTTACTGAGATGCGGCTGGCTGGCAGCTTTTGCATTGGTAATGCTGAATTTTACAACGCTG
Source organism: Neoceratodus forsteri (assembly GCA_016271365.2). Classification (NCBI taxonomy): domain Eukaryota; kingdom Metazoa; phylum Chordata; order Ceratodontiformes; family Ceratodontidae; genus Neoceratodus; species Neoceratodus forsteri. The sequence goes on along the minus strand of CM028133.1, from coordinate 769,205,800 downwards.
TAAAGGTGCCAGTCAACCAATCAGATATCTTGATTTTGAAGTACCATTGTATAATTTAGTACAATCCTAGAACTGTCCCATCTACAGTGATTGTGGTTAAAACCATATATATCGTCATGCTAAAACAATGACAGCGAACACTGTTACCATACTAGGAGTCATACTAGGAAAAATAGTTGTACAGAAGGCTAAAAGCCCATTTGAGTACAACTCTCGCAATGTGGGATTATTCCCTGTCCTAATTAAGTAGGATTCTATCAAGATGTATTTTAAAAGTGAATTTAGAAGTGAATTCCATATAGGTATAATTCTCTGTGTAAAATAGCTTCTTCTTGTATTTCTTTTGGGATTGGCGAGCATTAGTTGGTATTTGTGACTCCTGAGGTTAATCTCCCTTTGATTATATAAGAGACCCAGGCTGGACATTCGGGAAGGGTCCCTGGATATCCTAAACATCTGCATAAGGTCACCTCTGGTACATCTACGTTCCAATGAATAGAGTTTCAGTGTTTGCAGTCTGTTGTTATGTTCTGTACAGTCCGGTCTCCAGAAAATAACCCAAGTAAGCATTGTTTCTGCTTTATCTCTTATTGTGAATGTCAATCAGTGCACTTCCGGTTTATGACATCCACGGTGATTTTCCTTCGTCTTCGTGTAGATTACATTATTACCTATGGAAGCTGAATTGTTCTGTTTTACTGTATAACCCATCCAAGTCTATTGCAAGAATTTACATAGATACACACAGATACTGACAGCAGATAAGGGGCTCTTGCCCACCTAATCTGCCCAATTGCGCATGTAATTTTGCCTCTTCAAGCTTCTCTTGAACTGGGTTGTCCCCCCCCCCAACTGCTAGAATACCCCGATGCCTATCCCATGCATTCTTGAATCCCGTAATAGTTTCAGCCCCCACCACCTCCTCTGGCGGGGTGTTCCACTTGTCCACCACTCTTTCCATGAAGAAATGCTTCCTCACATTACCTCTGAAGCTCCCTCCCTCCAATTTCATCCCATGACCCCTAGTCCTGGAACATCTCTTTCTCTGAAAAATAGTGTTTTCCTGCACCTTGTTCCTTCCCCTGAGGTACTTGTATGCCTCTATCATATCCCCCCTCTCTTCCCTCTTCTCCTCCAGGGAGTACATATTCAAATCATTCAGCCTGTCCTTGTAGGACTTGTGATGCAAACCCTGTACCATCTCAGTTGCCATCCTCTGAACTGTCTCCACCCTGTCTATATCCTTATGTAGGTAAGGCCTCCAGAATTGGACACTGTACTCCAGGTGTGGCCTCATGGCATACGGACTTTTCGTCGCATAATTTGTTGCCATGGACTAGCCATTGCGGGCATAATGCTGAGTCTCAGTATTGTCGCTGGTATACTGATCACAAATTGTTTCAGCGGCGACTAAATGCTTGCGACGTCTGTTCAACAGCTGACCAACGACCTTTCATACCATTTCTATTATAAGTTTATTAACGCAGTTTTGTAAAACAAAACTCTCTCTCTCTCTTCTCTCTTATCTCTCTACCAACTGTTCCTTATCTTCGTTCCCTCTGTACTTGCACTCATCTGTAATTTGGGCAGCATTCAGTATCAGTTACCTCAATTAGTTCCATCGTTATGTGCTTGATTGATTGGCTGTTGATTACATCGCTCTCTCTCATCTCTCTACCAACTGTTCCTTATCTTCATTCTCTCTGTACTTGCACTCATCTGTAATCGGGCAACATTTAGTATCAATTACTTTAATTAGCTCAATTGTTATGTGCTTGATTGATTGGCTATTGATTACATCGCTATAAAAAAGGTCCTCCAGGATGTACTCATTAGTAATTTGTGTTTGTGCTTTGAGTCATGGAATTTGTTCTTTTTTCAGAAGGGGAAGCAGAAACTTGCATGAAACGAAAAGGTTATGAATCTGAGGAATCAACTAGAAATGTTGTGCACCAGGCACTCCAAGATGTGGCTATTAGCCATGCACACTTGTTGCTAACTATGGAAACACTACGTCATGATGTCCGGAGACACAGGCAACATGGAGGCCCTAGTGACAATGACCTTGAACAGTACCACAATACAGTCAGTGATGAACCATTTTTGCGCATAAGTGAAGATAGCATCATCATATTTGCTAGTGACAGTGACCTAAAAATATTAAACGACCAACCACATTGGTTCTATGACAAGACATTTAGTGTTGCTCCCACAGAAGATGATCAGATGTATACTGTGCATGCCCTAGTGCAGGGCATTAACAGACCATGGCCTGGATATTCAAACTGTGCCAGGCTGTGGCACAAGCCTGGGCGCAGCTCAACTTGGTTGCGCAAGGGTGTGGCCTGGGTGATATTCAATGGAGCTGTGCTATGGCTCAGCAGCTTTGAATATCGCACCCTGGCCACCCCCACTGTGCATGGCGCAGTGGCACTGTGCCAGCGCAAGTGGCCAGAGTGGAGCATGGAGATGCGCTAGCACAAGTACCACTGTACCATTCACAGCACCTTCGATATTCAAAAGGGGACATGCAAATGGAGCTATAAGTTATGCTAGGCACACATGGGGCCATTTGCATATCATTATGGCCCCATTTGCATCCCATTAGCATGCAGGTGCACCGATCCCTGACGACTTGCACCTGGCGCCCTGCCAGGCAGCAGCTCCTCGGGCACAGACGCCCCTGCAGCCCGCTTGTGGGCATTTGTCTACAAAAATCCTCATCTAATATCCCTGGTGGTCCAGTGGACCGCTATGTGTCCGATCACGGCATCGGATAATAAACCCCCTGCTCAATATCCCTGGTGGTCCAGTGGACCGATCGCTGCCCGATCACAGGCATCTGTTTAAATCACCCCCGCCAATATCTCTGGTGGTCCAGTGGACTGCTCTCTGCCCGATTGCAGGCATCTGTAAAACATAAAACGCCCTATTACCCTGGTGGTCTAGTGTATCCCTCCCCACCCACCCATTGAGCCCCACCTCCTGCTCCCCATGTCAGCCGGGCAGGCGGCAGCACCCCATCTGCCTGCCGCCCGCCGCCTGCTGACTGACAGCTCAGTAGGACTGCATGCCCATTGGGTTTACATGCGGAGCCAATGGGCGCAGTAGTCATATCAGATGATACATTCCAGATATGTGAATGATTCATTCACATATCTGGACTGTGTAGTACGGTATGGGCTGCACGTCCATTGGCTCACGCTGTGAACCAATGGGCGTGCAGCCCTACCGAGCTGTCTGTCGGCGAGTGGCCATGACGCAGTCACAGAACCACAGAACTAGAAAGAAAGACCACCCTCCTTCAGCTACACTGCCCTAACACTCCACACTGTTCAGTCACCCTTCAAGGCCAAGGCCATGGCCAGCCTTTGCCCCCCCAACCAACCTACGTATGACTTGAACACCCCCACAACACCACACTCCCCACCTTGGCTGGCTACCTTCCCAGCAGCTGGAGCAACCTCACCACCCTCCCTGTATCTGAGCCACCACCCTATGCATAGAGCAGCCTCCACCCCCTCCCAACAATCCCACAACTACCTACAACTGGACCAACCCCAAGTTCAGGATCTCCCCAGCAGATCATTCACTCACAGAATAGTATGGCTGTATCCCATCCCCACCCCACATAGATAAGCCACCCCCTGCAGGTTCCCCACCACCATTCAGGAGAGGGCTGGGAAGTGGAAGATTCACAGCAGAGAACTGCTGCTATGGTGCTGCCTAGGCTCCTGCAGTATATTTTTGATAGACAAAATATGCACCCCCCCTTCCCCAACTCACAGACTTATGTGCTCCATTGAAAGTCATGAACAATGAGCCCACTTCCACGCTTTTTTTCATATAGCTTTTTGTAGGCTTTTTTCTCACTTCCTCCCCGAGGCCCTGGCACACGGTCATGCAGCGTGAGGCACACATGCACACCTGAAGCCAGCTCAACTCCTTCTGCCTACTGCATCGCTGCCCCGCTGCCCACGTTACCCCACCGACCTCCACCCGTGGGCACAGGACTCACGGGAGGGCGACAACCCACCCAGCACCCCGGGAGAGGACAGCCACCAAGGCTCACTCAATCCTGCTCCACCCCCACCCAGGCCAGCACCCGACGCACCCAAAGTCTTTCCCGAACCGGGGTTGCCGGTGTAGAACCTGCTTCCAGGGTTTGACAGCCATAATATGGCGGCACGCAGTGCGTACTCGTGCTCAGCAGCTCTGACAGGTGCTGGCATTCTAGTCTTTCTTTTATAGTTCTGTGGCCTAACTGTTCGCCACAGAACTTGCCGAGTGCCAGTACGTGAAGCAGACTGCCATTGTTTGCATGTCAAAACCCGGAAGCATGCTCATTGACATCCACAAGATTTTCACGCGCTTAATTTAAAATCACACATGCCCCCACAATGCAAAGCATCATGGGCTGCATATGCAAATCACCACATAACATTATGCTGGTTCAACTTTAACCAGAAATGCATGGTGCCGAAAGGCCTCTCACACAGTTTGCAAAGAGTGCCAACAGAAAACACAGACACATGTTTCATCCTACCAGGATTCATCAGTATGCCTCGTCTATTTGACACCCCAGTGGATTGAACCAGCTACCCTAAGATAGTCGATCTGGGTTATGTTGTGGTGAACCCAATTAAAACAAAAAACAGTTTAAAAGACAAAGAACCTCTGTGTGCAAGCACTGAGGCAATGGTTAACCCAAAGGGCATTTGGCTGGGAAGCCAAGTTTCAAAGAAATACAAAATCACACATGCCCCCACAATGCAAAGCATCATGGGCTGCATATGCAAATCACCACAGAATATTATGCTGGTTCAACTTTAAGCAGAAATGCATGGTGCTGAAAGGCCTCTCACACAGTTTGCAAAGGGTGCCAACAGAAGACATAGACACGTGTTTCGTCCTACCAGGACTCATCAGTATGCCTCGTCTGTTTGACACCCCAGTGGATTGAACCAGCTACCCTAAGATGGTCGATCTGGGTTATGTTTTGTGAACTTGGGCAGGTGGTGTTACCCATGCATGCAAAACCTGGCAAGTAAACCCCAGGGAACAATATTGGAGGGCGGGGGATTACAATACACACCAGGGACAATGTCATAGTTATGTGGTCAGGGGTGACCACTTGATACCAGGTACATCTGTAGTACAGTAATATGGCAGCGGGTGATTGGAGGGTGGGGGGTACCAGTGGACACCAGAGTAATCAGTATTAAAAATGCTGTGGTGCTGATTGCTGTGGTGTGTAGTGGCATCACTCACCCTCCGATGCCCTGGCCCGACATGCTGAGCTACTCCCTTGTGTCTACTGTGACTCCATGCTGGTGCCACCCTGTCTCCCCAGTGGCTAGCGGCCCCCTCCCTGCACATCCTGCACCAAGCAAATCATCCAGCCACCCACCCCCATACCTCAGTAGTTGTGGCACTGCTCTACTCTCACCTCCTCAGCCGGTTGTCATATGTGATGACAAGGAGCACACGTACAGCCTACAGTATAGTGTCCCACTAGACACCAGGGACTAACTAAGCATGTCGGGCAGGGGTGCCAATATACACTAGGGACAATGTCATGATTACAAGTATGGGTGATCGCTCCTCATGGGGGCCACTAGTCACCAGAGACATCTGTAGTAATATACCAGCAGGTGATGGGGGGGGGGTTACCAGTGGACACCAGGGTAATCAGTATTAATAAAGAGATATGTATATATTAATCAAGGATTTCTACTTATTTTTTAGTTTGAATTCTATATATGTTGTCACAAACAGTATGTGGACTACAGAAAAAGAAACAGCTGTCATATTACTACAGATATACCTAGTCTCTAGTGGTCACCCCGACCAGTGATCACCCATCACCGTAACCATGACATTATCCCTAGTGTGTACTGGCGTCCCCTGCCCTCCAATGCTGTTTCCCGACATGCTTTGTTAGTTGCTGGTGTCTATGATGGGGGCTGGATGAGCTGCTTGGTGCAGGGAATGGGCTGCAAGCCACCATGGAGGCAGAGTGGCACAGGGACGGGTGTCTAGCGGGAGAGGGGTCACAGTAGACACAAGGGATTGACTCAGCATGTTGGGCTGTAGCATGAGGGCAGCAATCAGTATTAGTACAGTGGTAGGCGACAGGAGGGTGAGGTATGACATTAGACACCAGGGATATTGCTAACATGGCGGCACAGGACAATTCAGGGTGGCAGAGGGTGCCAGTGGACAACAGAAAAATTTAAATGATTATGGCAATGGCCAATCGGAGTGTGCGGAATGCTGCTACTGGACACCAGGGCATCCATAGAGTCAACCAGGGTCGGGGGGGCTGGACAGCTGACCACGCTAGCTTTTCAATATTGTGTCCTGGGGTCTAATTGCCAGCTTTCTGCATGCATGGGTAACACGGTGATAGTGTAGAATATCGGGTACGCATAGGACCTACGCTATTAGTGTGGAGCTCAAGTTATGCTATTTGGTACAGTCACCCGTTCCTTTACTTTTTATTGGTATATTTGGGTTGGGGTTCGCCCCCACACCACCCTGTAAAAAAAAACAAAAAACAAGGGGGTTCTGGGACAACTAAGAATAGTACAGTAACCTGTTCCTTTACTTTTTATTAGTTTACTTGGGTTGGGGTTCACCTCCACACCACCCTGTTAGAAAAACAAACAAAACAAGCGGTGGCTGAAGCCCCCCCAATTTAAATAAACTGACTACCAAGTAAGGCATGTGACCAAAGCAGCGTTGTATTCAAGAAGCTTTTACGGCAAGCTTCCTGGGGTATCCAATATTATATACTATCACCACTGTATTTGCATTTCTGAAACATAACTTCTTAACCAGTGCACTGACCAATTGACTTCTCAATTAAATATAATATTAATATCACATAAAAACTTGAAACTACCTTGGATGAATAAAATTTGGTGACAGTGGAGAATACCAGACCTCCGCTACTTACGTAGTGTAAAGCTTTTGTGAATACAGCATGGGCTTGTGGTTGCTGTCAATTTTGGCTTTCATTTGTTTGAATTGGGGGGGGGCTTTGCTCCCCCACACCCCTTTGTTTTGTTTTTTATATTTATTTCTACTCCCCGCAGCCCAACCTGCCTACAGCCAGCCATTGCCTTCACCTCCATTCAGCCCGCAGGCTCACTCACATACCGGATGGCATGCGCTGTACCCACGGAGGGGATCCCCCTTGTCCCCCCGCGTCGGGCTGGGAACAACTACCGCAGTGTGATTCCATGACAGGCCCTCTGGGTGGTGAAGTGCGGCCATCGAGCTGCCTGGCTGTCTGCCATTTTCCTCCTGCTTTTACCCCTTGAAGTGCGCAAATGCAATGACATTAAGGCACTATGTGTCGACGTCCGCCACACTTCACCCCACAAGTGCACCGCTCCTGCAGTCTACCCACTCTCCACTGGGGGCCGCTACAGCGTAATGGAGTCCCCAGTCCCTCCCCAATGAAAGGAGAGCAGTCCTTCAGACGCTTGATCTTTTCCCTTCCCAGCCAGCCCCCAATGGCCCGGGCATGTTTCCGAACCCTGGTCACCGGTGTGGAGTGAGGTATGGCATCCAGAGCCTCAACCCTCAGCACCACTGAGCTGGCTTTTTTTTTTTTTAACTCAACTCAAATAAACTAATACTAATACAAAATAACTGAAATGTAGTTTTGAGATAGTAACGTAACTTGAATTCTATGCTAACAGCGAAGGTCAGGCGGAGGTCAGGTAGATCTGGAGGAGGTCTGTGTCATCGAGGTACAGGTCAAGAAGCATAGGAAAACCCGGAGCAGTTGTAGAATTCATCAAAAATATTTACTTACAGTAACATAAAAAAATAAACTTGTTCAGTATAACTATTTACAAAGGCAAAATAAAATAGTTTTCCTGCAGTCTCTGTGTCCCTTTTTCTTCTACTTTGCAGTTACAGCTTAGCTCTCTTATAAGCCCTTCCACCCCCCATTCTTAGCAAGCATCCTGTTTTTGTAATATCAAGCAGGAGCTGCTAGAACACAATGTGCTTGCTGAGGCCTCAATTTTCACAGCTTTACAAAAGGCTGAAAGATTTGCACTAAGCTAACCTCTAGTTTGCAACAGCTTTTGCAGTCAGCTCAAATTATAAATATATACATTTCAACAGTAACAATATATATTTTCTAAGCAAAGAGATCCCAACATCAGTTATATTTCCATACAATGATTTGCATATATTTTTTTATATTAGCTGATATGTAAGGGAGAAAAAGACAGACAGCAAGAGAGGACTGAGAGACAGTGTGAGGCAAAGAATTGTGAGATTGTCAGGTTGATCAAGTTCGAAGTCTCACAGGAAAATCTGGATGCGCAACCAGACAAAAAGACAGAAAAGGAAAGATCCTTGCATTTAAACACTTTCTCCATAACAACTGGGACAGGGTCCTATTCTACCCTGTCACATACAGTCCGTATTCTCCACTATCACCTAAAATTCCAGTAATGTTTATAGCGGAGTGCTTGGAAGTTTTGAGATTGCTGAGGTCCGTTCACTTAATGCTAGACCAGGCTCATATATTCAGCTCTAAGTGGGCACAGTTTATAATTGTTTCTCTTACCAACCTAGTAAGCCTTTAGGCTGCCCGTAATCTACCCTCCTCACCTGATCCCTCCTTTATCTGCTATATTTCTCATCTTGACTTATCTCTTCAGGGAATGTTGTTCAAGGATTAGTGGAGTAACACTGTGCACTGTATTACTACTGTATGTATTATCGCTATATTATGTTCCTGTCTCCGTACTGTTTTATCTTTTAAATATGTTGTACATCCCACTCCCACTTCCCCAGGACGTGCCGTGAGACTAACATTGTTGCTCAGTGTACCTTTCCTGGTGAAACACTTCGATAAATAAATAAATAAAAAGTAACTTCTCTCTATTATGAAGGTAAATCATCTATAATTTATAATTTAATGAATACTGTGCGTAGTTTTAGAATTCTCTGTTAAGTTACTAACGTAATGTTTATTTTTTGAGAGAGGCATGATTATTGCTGTATTGTATTTGTTGAGTACTTTTTAGCTAACGCTCTCCTCCTTCTCCCCCTTAGATCCTGCCCTTGACCGGGCCAATGGGTCCCTAATTTGGAGTGGCCGAGGCTCCTGAAGCCAGCCGCACCTGCTGCCACCTCTGCCTGCTTGGGAGCTCCAGAACCGCGGATCCTGCCCTTGACCGGGCTGACGGGTCCCTAATTTGGAGTGGCTGCAGCTCCTGAAGCCAGCTGCACCTGCCGCCACCTCTGCCTGCTTGGGAGCTCCAGAACCGCGGATCCTGCCCTTGACCGGGTTGGTGGGTCCCTAATTTGGAGCAGCCGCAGCTCCTGAAGCCAGCTGCACCTGCTGTCATCTCTGCCCGCTTGGGAGCTCCAGAACCATGGGTAAGATTTCTGCCTTGGGTCGGGGAAGCCAAGTGTAGCCACCACTGGACAAGTGCCTGCTACCTCACTCCCTGATTGGACTAATGCTGCTTGATCTGCCCCTGATTGGCTCCTCTATTCTCTCAACTTTGCTGTGCTTGCTGGGCTCTGTGCCCATTGTAATACATAGACTTTGCAGAAATTTTAGCCCAAGTGCTACCAGCCTACTGTACTGTTTCTAATTTGGGATTTTGTTTGGGAAATGCTTTTACTGTTTAAAAGTTGTTGTGAATTCTGTGAAACTTTCCTCTACTGCTGCTACTATCTTAGACCTCTCGTTCCCTCTTTCTCTGCCCCACCCCAGTCTCTGCTAATTTCTCTTGTTTCGATGCCAGTGCTTCTAGCCTCCTGTAATTTTCCCTCTTCTCTTCAGGCGCAGGTCTTTGCATATCCTTTGTTCGACCTCGCCCACTAATCTTGGTGCTGTAATTTCTTTCTGTCTGCCTTGCTCTGCTGTACACCCCCCATTTACTTTCTCAACACCTCCTGCCCTGCCTTTTTAGGTAACGCCCTCCTTCTCCCCTTAGATCCTGCCCTTGATTGGGCCGCGGGTCCCTAATTTAGAGCTGCAGCGACTGCGTGAAGCCAGCCACACCTGCTGCCACCTCTGCCTGCTTGGGAGCTCCAGAACCCAGGTAAAGATTTTGCCCCCATGTCGGAGAAGCCAAGTGTAGCCGCCATTGGATAAGCGCCTGCTACCCAGGGCTTGACAAATCCCATAGCCCGACGTCCCGGGCTACAAATCTTGACAGCCGGACAAGCAGTTTTGCTTCTCTCGGCTGTCCCACGGACAACCAAGTTTTTTGTTGCCTTTCTCCCCACTGAAATAGCTTATAATACTGGGTCTCAACTGCTAGATGCCGCTTATTTTAATATTCGTCTAAGTCTGCCGGATTTTCTTAGCCTCACATGGTACAAGCACTTCCGTTTGAGAGAGCAGCCGCGTGCACTGGGGAGTAGCAGGAGAGGGCGCAGACAGATGTGCTGAGTTGAAGGCAACCTCCCTCCATCCACCGTAGCAGCAGCGGCGATTGCCAGCAGGAGCGAGCACAAAGAGACGTGCTGAGCTGAAGGCAACTTTCTTCCCTCCCTCCACTACAGCAGCAACAGCGATTGCCAGCAGCCAAGGACTTACAGGTTAGTCAGCACATAGTGTGCAGACCCTGAGAGTCAGTCCAGGCTAGTGGGCACGATGGTGGTGGGGATGGGGGGGCGGAGGAGAGTCACAGGCATGTCACGCCAAGGAAACTGAAAGGCGCCCTTTCACAGTGTGACAGTCAGTGGATGTACTTGGCTTGGCTGCTGCGCGACTCTAGTTTTTGTTGAGACCTAACCAACGGCAGTCACCGACGGTAATACATGCCCAGCCTCTCACTCACAGCAAATAAAAAAAAAAACTAAAAGCCAAAAGAAAGAAAGGGATAGGGTTTTAAAGGAAAACTGGGGAGGGGTGAGATTGTGGGGACAGGAGGAGGTTGGGGAACACATAAAGGTGGCCGGGAGAGAGACAGTTGGTTTGTCAGCAGAGCAAAGAAACAAGAACTTGTGTAAACTGTTCAAAGGGAAATGGCAAAAAAAAAAAAAGACTTACTGCACTTAAGGTCGTGAGATCATGTGTGTTGGAAGAAGGAATGCAACTTAGTGACCGCTTGCCCAACAGCCAAACCCAAAAGAAAAATGAAAAGCTTATTAACTAGGAAGGAAGAATTGCAGCAGCAAGGGGAAAGAAAGTACTGAAGTCAGTAGTCACTCAGTTGGGGAGTGGGTAACGGCTGTGAAAAAGTGGGGATCTCGGGGAAACACAACTGGTGGCAACCTACAAGGGGAAAAAGGAACAGCGTTTAGAATCAAAAACAAAAAGGGAAACTACTGTCTAAACTGAACTCACTCAGTGGGTGACTGCTGTCAGATTGTGGGGATCTCAGGGAACCAACAAGGCAACTGGTGGCAATTTATAGAAAAAAAAGGAAAAAAACCAACAAAAGGAAAAGCATTTAATTAAAAACAAAAGGAAAGTACACTGTCTGAAGTCTGAAGTCACTCAATGGGGGTCAGATTGTGGGAATCTCAGGAACACAACTGGTGGCAGCCTATAGAAAAGAAAAAAAAGGCATATACAATTAACAATAAATAGGGAGTATTGTCTGAAGTCACTCCAGTGGGGGTGACTGATTGTAGGGTTCATCCGATCTCGTGGAATGCAACTAGTGGCAGCCTATAGAAAAACGACAGCATTTAAAGAGCAGCTTCCTAGTAGCTGCCTGCCCCAGCCATTTGATGCCTTACCTTATCAGTAGCGAGCTGCTGAAGTTTGGCATAAATAGTCCATGTGTGCTAAATGTTATATCCCTCGGAATGTTGTAAATCTGTAGACTGTCCAAAAAAAGACAGACTTTCTGGTCCGAAAAAAACGCTGCCACGTTGGCCCACTCAGCCCTGTTTTGTGATGCCACAAAACGAAGGCTGCGTGAGCGTGCTCCATTCAGTTCTATGGGGCTGGTATTTTCAAAGATATTTATACCCTTTACTGCTGGGATTTTATTATATCAAAGCGACTGATCAACTAACTGGGTTTCTATTAGTCGATCGAGTGCTTTGATATAATAAAATCACAAATCACAAAACAGGGCTGCGTGGGCCGACGTGGGGGCATGTTTTTTGGACCGGGAGGTCGGTCTTTTCATGGACAGCCTACAGATTTACAACATTACGAGGGATATAACTTTTAGCAAACATGGACTATTTATGCCAAACTTCAGCAGCTTGCTACTGATAAAGTAAGGCATCAAACGGTTGGGGAGAGTAGCAATGTCGACAGTAGGAATCTGCTCTTTAAAATTAAAACAAAACAAAATTTCATGTAAAATGTGTTTTTCTTTAGTTTTATTAAATTTTAAAAATTCTCCTATTTTTAATTGGACTTACCATCTCAAGCACCAGGACTACTAATTTTAGTCAAGCCACTTGTCCATGGACAAGTACTTAATTTTAAAATTTGTCAACCCCTGCTGCTACCTCGCTCCTGATTGGACTCTGCTGTTTGCTCTGACCCTGATTGGCTCCTCTACTCTCAACTTTGCTGTGCTCGCTGGGTTCTGCGCCCATTGTAATACATAGACTTTTGATTAAATTTCACGCCCACCCCCAGCCCCTCACTTAAACACCCTAGCTCGCCCTTCCCTCACTCTCCGCCTCGTTTGTCTGCTGGCCTCTCCTGTTGGCAGACAGCTCTGGCTCGCCTATTCTCCCACCTCTCTGTCCCGGCCAGCCCCAGCCTTTACTGCTCCCTCCCCCTAGCTGTTTGCATACCCCGTCCTTGCCGTCTCTACCCACTCTCAGCTCTCTTTCACTACCTCTCCCCGTTCTTTCTTTGCCTTACTCCAGACATGAGTTCCTTCCCCTAGCTGGCCCTTCCCCTTCTCTCCCTCCTTGCCCTTCCTCCCCCGTTCTCTCTTCCAGGCCCATGCCACCCCCCGCCCTGCACCCACTATCTACTTAATCACTACCAGCAGCACCCTGGGAACACTCCACCACTCGCCCAGTCCTTCACATGGGCTTCCGTTTGCCAATATCTGGCTGCTTCATAACATCACCATGTTTGGTCTCTATGCCAGCCTATCTCTACTATACCACATTGCATATCATCGGGGCTGCCATATGGAATCTACCTGCTGCCCATACAATAAAAAGAAACACAAATTATCACTACTGGACCTACACCTCTGCTCAATAAAGCTTCTCCTACTGATTTCAGGAAATGTCCATCCGAACCCTGGTCCAAGCTGTACTAGCCTCTTGAAAAAGGCAGGGACTCTTACCATCGTAACCCTTAACATCTGCAGCCTATTGCCAAAGCTTGATGCACAACAAGCCTTCACCAGTCAACATAATCCGGACATCCTTGCTATTGTCGAAACATGGCTGACACCTAAAGTCCCAGATCTGGCAATCACCCTGCAGGGCTACAATATTTTCAGACTGGACCGTCTCTCCAAAAGGGGAGGCAGCTATGCCATCTACATTAAGGATACTCTCCTGGGACACCCTGTTTCAACTCCTTTGTCTGTCTCCTCTGTCCAGCTCCTACCATAAAAATCCTTCTCGGACCCAATCAAAAAGCCCTCACCATCATCTCTGTTTATAGTCTACCTTGGGAACAAGATCTCGGCATCAAAGAAGTTCTTAATTTCGTCAGCTCACAACCTCATGGCTCTGAACACATCTTACTTGGTGATTTCAATATTAACTTGCTCGCATCCGATGGCTGCACTCATAAGGACGCCATTGCAGCTGCCAACCTCTCACAATTGGTTAACTCACTGACTAGGATAAATTACAAAACTGGCACCAGCAGCCTGCTGGACTGGGTTCTCACCAGTCACCCTTCCAGGATTACTCTGCACTGCTCTCCCATACTCTCTCAGTGACCACTCCCCGTTATATGTGAATGGTCTAATAAATTTCTAAAGCCACCCCTATAATCATTACCAGCAGAGTCCTTCCATGTGGTAAACTAATCCATCTCAAACAGCACCTATCCCTGCAAGACCGAATGCCTATTTACAATGCAACGGATGTTAAAGCCCTCGACTACTTCATTACCACCTTTGCTCCTGCTAAAAAACAGAAAGTAAAAGCCCTCTTTAATCCTTGGATAACTGCGGAGCTCCTCTCACAGCTGAAATCTAGGGACTACCTGCGGGCGGTGGCTAAAGCCACGAGCAAACAATCTGACATCCAAAAATACAAACATGCCCGTAATGTCAGCACGAAATCCATTCGTCTTACGAAAAGTTCATATTATAAGGGCATCCTCACCAGCACCTGGGGTAATGGCCGTGCCTTCTGGGACAATATCATGGACATCACTGGGAAACAATCAAAGTCCCCTCCGGCCATGTTAACTGTAGAAGGGTCCACTACCCTTGATCCTATGGTCATTGCTAACACTTTCATCATGGCTTTTACTGACCTCAGTTCTGTTCTCCCACCTGATTTCTTTACGGTCAGTGACACCCCCTCTAGCACTCCCTGTGCTTTGTCAAACCAACCATGTTTCTACTTCTGGGAGATTAAGATGAGTGAAGCTCGCTGCCACATCGCCTCAGCCATCTCTAAATCCAGAACCAGCAGTGACACCTTAGACCTTAAGCTGCTATCACTTACACTTGATGAGGTCCTTTGTCCCCTAACTAAAATTCTTAATCTCTCTCTCAACAGCTGCATTCCCAGAAATTTCGAAAACTGCCACAGTGACCCCAGTCCACAAAAATGGGGACACGACCAGCCACTCAAACTATCGCCCGATCTCCATATTGCCACCACTCTCCAAGGCCCTTGAGCGTATTGTTGCGGACCAGCTCACTGACTATTTGGACAAATACAATATTCTGTGCACTCAACAACATGGTTTTAGAAAAGGGCATAGTACCACCACTGCCCTACTTGAATTTACTGGCAAAGTGCATAGCTCCCTAGATAAGGGTCTTCTCACTGGGACTGTCTTCATCGACCTATCGAAGGCAATCGACACGGTCCATCATCGGCTACTGTTTGACCAACTACTCATTGCCTGCCTTGCACCTGACTCCGCCCACTGGTTCAGAAGCTACCTTGAAAACCGCTCACAAAGAGTATAAATTGCCAGTGCTCTCTCACATACCTTGCCTGTCCGCTCTGAAGTCCCTCAGGGGTCCATACTGGGCCCACTCCTTTTCAGCCTGTTTTTAAACTCCCTAACACAATCCTACTTGGAACAAATCATCCTGTACGCGGATGATGCTGTTGTCTTCTCCATGCACAAGGACCCTTCACCACTCCAACTCAGTCTATGACTAGGATTCAGTGCTGTTGAAACTTGGTTCTCCAATCAAAAACTAGTCCTCAATCACATGAAAACCAAGTCCTTGCTTTTCTTTAGTTCACATAACCGTCACAAACATCACCCCTGCCATCTCTACCAAACAGGGGTCTGTCCTCGAACAAGCATACTCCTTCAAATATCTAGGGATTTTGCTTGACCCCAGTCTCTCCTACTCTGCTCACATTGACAGCATGGCCAAAGCTGCCAATACACGCCCTGGATTGCTCTACAAGCATAGGCAACATCTCACCCCAGAGGCCCTGAAGATTGCCATCCAGAGCTCGGTGGTGTCAATTATTAATTATGGCCTCATTATCTATAGCTCTGCCTCGACAACCACCCTCTGACATATAACAACTGCCCTAAACAAGGCTTGCCGACTCACAACTGGTGCCCACCACCTCTCCCACACCTGTGCCCTCTATGCACAATCCGGATGGCTCCAACTCTCCAACTGTATAAAGTATCTCACCTGTGCTATGGCAGGAAAAATCAACCTTGGCCTAACACCTCCTGGTGTCACTGCCTTATTACATCAAAACACTAACCAGTGGAACACCAGGAGTTCAACAACCCAGAATCTACAAGTGTCTCGCTGTCGTACAACACAGGGCAAACGCTTACGCCACAGGGTTTCATGGCTGAATGGTCTCAGCCACAACATCTCCTCAGCCACAACACTAGGTCTGTTCAAAACCAGGCTCCGGGCCCATCTCACTGCCTCTAGCTCCTGTGACTGCCTCTCCTAGCTCATGACCTACACAGCTCTAGTCCTCACTTATACTGCTTAACCCCTGCCCCCAGTCTCCCTCCCTCGGCTCTTGAGCGCCACCTCTAATCCCAGGTCTACATACCGCCTCATTAGCCTCTCCTTGCCCATTGTTGCACTTATTCCTCCCCCCTCTTCTATCACTCCTTCCCATTTATTTCTCGACAGATGCCTCGGTTGCATCTACATCCTCCCCCTTTCCTCTCATCCCTGTTCTGTGCCACCCCCGGGCGCTGGACCTGACCCGACTCCTGGTGGGCACATGCATCCTTGATGTGTTCTCCATTTTGCTATAACTGCCTCTGTTAACTATCTACATTTCTCTTCCTCCTCTACACTTTATTCTTCCTATACTTGACCTCTTTCAATAGCACTGTTGTACAAGAATTGTTCACTGTAAACAAAAGGAACCCAGAATGCCCATCTCGGTGTTGGAGAGCTTGTGGGAGGAGGTTGGATCACCTTCATATTTTTGGGGCTTGCCCAACTTCGACATATTGGTCCGAGGTCTCTAACGCAATGAAAGAGATCTGATCCCTTGATCTTCCTCTCGGATGGATGAAGGCAGTACTTGGAGTCCCACCAGTGGGCATGAAAGGAGCCGACTCCATGTATCTCTGGGTGATTCTTATAACTGCGCCCATAAAGCTGCTATTAGATCATGGCTTAACCTCTACCCCTAAGAAACAAGACTGGTATCAGTGGTCCAGAACATCTCTGAACTTGAAGAACTCACCTTTAAAATAAATCAACGAGTTGCTCTTTATACCCAGAGATGGACCAAATGGGAGATTTGAGGGCGGTTGAAGGATAGGGGAGGGTACACCATATCAAATAAAATGGATTAGAAAATTAAATCCTCTTTCTTTTACTGCACAATTTTAAAGACTGTATAAAACTTATGGACTATACTACACTCTTGTAAACCAAGCCTAGAACTTAATGGATTGCTTAGTTATCTACTCATGTGAAAACCTGGTTCCTTTTTATATACCTGGCTAATGTATTACTGTACCTGTATGTTGTCAATAAATCTGAATTAAAAAAAAAAAAAATTGTTCACTGTTATTTCCTTGTTTTATGTTATTCCTGATGCAGACCCCCAACTGTACTGCTTTGGCCGTATAATACCGGATTTTTAACAGTGGTACCAGATCCTGACTTGTTCTCAGTGTGTACCGAATTTTTGCCACCTAAGACTACTTTAATTTAAACTTGTCCCCAAGCCCAATGCTCTGTGCTGCAGTGAGTTCAAGCTGGTGGACTGAAGGAAAGCGCCTGATGGTCCCCATGGTAATCACCACTTGCACTGACTTGGCGCCGCACCGCCAGCTGAGGGCTTGCTTGTGACCCCCAAAAACACCTGAGCAGTGCTGCAGCTTCCCTGACACTTGACTTGGCTGTCTTGTCATTGAGTGAGCCGAACCACGAGAGCATATTTGGCAGATTGAATTTATTTACTGGCACATTGCTGATGGCTGTTTGTCTTATCCAGATGTCGGACCACATCCTCGATCCGCAAATGCAGGCTATCTCCGCTTTTCTGCATTCTCGTTTTTTTTTTTTATTTTGAGACAGGGCACGCCGGTTCGGGTCCATGACCTGGTGGATTTTAGACATCGATCCCTGTGCACTAGAGAGCCCGGTGGTAACAAACTACAGCAGCTGCATTTCACTTATGAGGTATGCAAGAACATCAGGAAATTAAACTGTTTAAAACAGTCAGGGGTTGGTAAACTAGACAGTCTCTGATGTGTTGCAACTTAGTTTTGTGTTGTCAGATGTCCCTTAAGTTCATGTGATGGGTACATTTAGAAATTTAAGTGTGATCAGACCATACATCACATTTGTTTTGCACTGTAACATGAATGGCTCCTGTAATTTGGGCTATACCTGCTTTTGACAGTACTTAAAATAGCAGGCTTTACTGGACCCGCAGTCATATGCACGCCACCACCTCCACCCTCGCACCTCTCTTTTGAAAATGCTAAATTTGTCCACCGGGTATTTGGACTAGATAGTAAACAAATCTCTGTCAAAAATAACATTACCCTAGCACCTGCTGCTGCCAGTGCTAGTCTCCAGAGCGCCTGACCCAACCGAAATCAATTCACTTAAATAAATCTTAATCTCCTTACTGATTAGCACTGAATAATGCAGTCCCAACATTGCCAGGAAGTGTGAAAGGTATGCATGTGCAAGTCCTGAGCAAATGTGGGGGTGCTCCCCCCCCACCAGCAACACATGTGTACCTATATTAATCTGTCAAATGTTGGAGGGTCTGCTGATGTGGAACCTTTGTAAATAAGCCTTGGCTCAAAGGTACTTGTAATCATAGATGAAATAAAGTACTTTTGGCATTATTTTTGTATAATTAATGGCTTCCGGTTTTTTCAATGTAAAAATCCGTGTGTTAAATACCAACATCTGAGTAGGTGTTACGGCATTCACGGTGCTCTCTTCCTCTCGAATGCGCCGAAACACTGAACAAACACAGCTCAAGCGTAAAGGTTCCATTTCTTCACACACTACTGACCACAAAATCTGGCTGCTTCTTCAGTGGGTCGGAAGCAGTGATGAAAGTGAGAGGAACGCACAGGAACTCAGTTCCTGTACCTTTTTGCAGGAATTGAGCTCCTGTACTTCTTCCCACTAACACTAAAACTGAAATTCTTAAACCAGCAACATAGTGACAGTTTCTGGATCTGTGATCTGCTATCAGGTTTCCATAACACCATTTGACTTGTACAACAATGCAATTTTCCTAGAAATACTTTAATATCTCTAACTGAATCTACTAGCGTCAAATTAGATAGTTGTGCCTTGACACCGCTATCCTTTAGATAGAATATCTTCATTCTGTATTTCATAATTGTCAGTGCCTGAGTGCCTGTACTTATTGTCTACCACTTGCACCACTGGTCGGGAGGGGTTTTCACAGTGGGAAGGCGTAAAAGGGAAGTGCATCAGCCTATGAGAAGAGCGCTTATAACCAATGTGTTGAGATTCAGATTGCTGTAAGAAGGTGCAATAGATAAGGGAAGTTGGCAATGCGAAGGACAGCCACAGGGGCGCGATGCGGCTCTTCAGTGCTGCGGCGACTGCTGCCGACGGGGACCGAGTTTAAACTAAACCTCTAAAAGGAAAAAACGTTGCCCTTCAATTATAAATAACAAAATATGGGGTGCAGTGTGTTTTACTTGAATTTCACACACTCCCGCGTTGTTGGCTAGCTAATAAACCCAACAACTAGGGAGTGTGTAAATTCTCGTAGCACACTGCATCCCATATTTTATTCTATGTAAGTATTGTATTTTAATTCAGTGACATTTATTGATAAAATGTTTATAGCTACGTTTATTTCTATAGAAACAGAAGTTAATACACGGAGTCAGTTCCTGCAGTTAAAAGAAATATATGGCCACAGTAATATAATGACAGTGAACACTAGCAGCATTTTTCTTTGCCACAGAGTCCAGTCTACACATGACCTCTCCACTTACACACATTAAAAGAAGCGCTCTGCGAAAATCCTGTAGATGTTTATCAGTGCGCTTCCGGGTTTTGATATCCACAAGAGGGCGGAGCCCTCACGCACTGGTGCTCGGCAGCTCTAATAGACACTGCCATTCTAGTCTTTCTTTTTCTAGTCCTGCAGCTCTGCATTCTTTTTAATAAAACTTTATTAAAAGTAAAACGGAATTATTTACAGATATAACATATGCATATTCTAGTTTTTCTTCTAGACCTGTATGTCTGCTAGTGTCCCAGCGCCGCCGGAGGAAGTGCCACACGTGATCAGGCTGCACGCTTCGTGTGTGACGTCAACGCGTACTTCCCACAATCCTCCTGTTCTCCCACAGGCCTCTGTTGGTGCAAAGAGACAAGATTCAGTACAGGTTTTAACGGCGTCAAAGTGAGTTCGGAAGACGCCTGGTCAGAAACATTGAGTATTCTCTGGTGGGACTGGTGGACGACGGCTTCTGGTGTCCGGGACAGCTGTGGGGGTTCGGCTGGTGCAGGCAGGCTCTTTGAAGTTTGACAGAGTGAGTGTCTTGTAGAAGGTCAGAAGCACTGACTGAGTCAGTGGGCAGACGCCGAATGAAAGGGGGACCGGCTAGCTATTTCAGAGTTGTTTTTAATTGTACTTGAAAAAGAAAGGTTGACGTTTTGAGATGAGCTGAATAATATAGATGGCTTTCACCGTGATTATTTACTAAAATTTAAATGGCTAATGGATAAATCTCTACCTACATAGAACTTAAAGAGGATTGTTCACATGTCTGTCATACAAATACCGCAAACAACTGTGGATTTCGTGTCTGTATTTTTAAAAAATAAAGTGTGTGTGTGTGTCTCACCGTGTTAAGAAATAATTAAATTCGTAGTCTCATCTGAAACCATAACAGTAGGCTAGTACCATTTTAGTTAAATTCCTAGAACAGTGACTTGCATGACGATCGGTTGCATACAGGAGACATCGCTTGTTTGTATATAGGATCACTTTGAAATGCTTTGTGGTTTAACTACAAAGTAATATTCTAATATAACTACAGAGTATGATATGTCACAGTCTCCGTCCCCCACCATGTCCGCTGATATTTGTAAACAGTCCTCTCTTTCTGTTGTCTCGTCCTTATAATGAATAAACGAATAGAGCTGTTGGCATTAATCGTTGTAAGCCGCCTCCACCGTTGAATCAGGCTGCCACTGCCATCCTGGCACAGCCCCTTACTGCCTCACACTGCTGATTTAAGTAACCCCCAACACACCCACTGACCCCCACCTTCCCCCGGATCAAAAATGTTTGCCCTGTCAAAATCGGATTCTCTGTTCACTCACACCAGTCGCTTCTGCTTGGGTCCCATGGTGGAGCGGCTTGCGCTCAGCATCATTCTGGTAAGTATGAATGAAATTACACCTGCCTGTAGTATTAACACTTGACCATCAAGCTGCTCCGCCGTGGGACTTGAGTAGAAGCAGTTGATGGAGTGAACCAAAAACTAGATTTGGACCCCACGCATTTTTTTTTTTTTTTTTTTTTTGGTGAGGGGTGGGTGGGGGTTGTTACTTGAATCTGGGGTATGAAGAACTAATGGATTGTGCCAGGGTGGGGAGAGCAGTTTGCTTTAGCAGGGGAGTGGGTGGGTGGATTACAGCAGTACTATGAGGAGACGAGAGGATTATGAAATCATCCGATACATATTACCTCTGTGATCAGACTATTTGTGGGACAATGAAGTGGCTTAAAGTTTAACGGAAAAATTTACGAATGTCTTCACTGTAAAAACATCATACAACTACCTGAATTATTGTCATTCTGTTAATCACATCACATAAATGAATTTAAGAACAACAAAGCCAAACTTAATGTTTGCCTTATAATTGAGGATATAAAAAAAAAATCATAATCATGAATACTACCCACCTCTGAAAATGACAGCGTATTGAGCTTCTGCTTGCTGACACTTGGGCTGTCACGTGTTTTACAGGCAAAATGACAGGCTGAACCTCGATCTGTTTCATGAAAAAATATGTTAAGCAACTTTTTCCTGGTTTGTCAGACCTTGCCATTTCACAATACATATTTTAAATAAATGAACACCTAGAACTACCTTTTTAACCAAAGAGCAAACTGGCTATATCAATAAATAAGTCACTATGCAGCATCTGCTGCTGCATCCAGGACCACCATTGATAATCAGAATTGTCACTTCCGAATCTGGTAGATGGCAGGTATTGGAAAATAGTGATCCTCGGTACAGCAGAAGAAAAACAGCTGACACTTGACAGAATTACAATTTTGTTAACAGGAAGTGTTAATATACTTGTGCACATGAATAACAGCACCACTGTATACCATAGGCATGTGAACAATCCTCTTTAAAGAGCTAGTGTACTGCTTGAAAAATGCCTGCAATTAATTGTAACTTTCAGATGTAATCAGCTATCGCTCTTATGTCTCGGTATTTATTCTTTTGTTTGCTGATTGGAAGATTTTCCACCTGGCAGTACTGGAGTGATGTGTGGGCAGCACTCTGTCTGGAGGAAAAAAAGTCAGTTCGGTTCCTCCACTGCAGCAACACTGAAACCACACTGACTATGACATCACTAGTAACCAATGAGAACCATTTCTCACGGCCAGCTTTCATGAAGCAGGAGGACTGGCTCTGTCTAGTTACTAGTGATATCACAATTTCCTGCATTTTGATTGGTAGCTTTGAAAGTCACTGCTCAGGCTGCAAGGATTGTGGTGTCTCAAGATGGATGGTCTCATTTCTGATGATGTAGTGGGAGGAACAGAACTGATTTTTTTTTTCCTCCAGACAGAGTGCTGCTCCACACATCACACCAGTACTGCCAGGTGGAAAATCTTCTAATTAGCAAACAGAAAATAAAAAATACTTCAGATACTGGAAGTGATAGCTGACTGCATCTGAAATTACTATAAATTCAAGCAGTACACTAGCTCTTTAAGCCTCATTTGCCACTCCATTCACATTTTCAATGAGTGTTGAAATCTGAGCTGTTACCAAGGCTTGATTTTTATAGTGCTGAGAAAGTAACAAAATAAACTCTGTACAGGGGTTGAAATTGGCACCAGCACACTAGTCAAATGCTGTAGCTTTTACATTGGGCTAATAAAATGTTCCTTTAACTATTCTGCTGGCTCCTGCTGATAAGGTAATATTTCAACTGCACCAGCTTTGCCATTTGAAAAGTCTGTGAGCCAGTGGATTTTTCTAGTTACTAGCTCTTGCCGGCTAGTGGCAGCAAAACTTGTTTTGAGTCCTTGCGTATTATTAAGTGATCTCTGTCAGGCATGGTAGCAGAGGTTTTGCTGATTTAAGAAGGCAATGCAAATTTATCATGTTTCAGGTGAACACCCCAGTATAAACATAGAGGATTTTGCATCTAATCTACAGTTGCTTAATCACAATTTAAAGCGTGAGTGACTGCTAGTGGCAGTACACCTGAAAGTTAAATCACCCCTAACTTGGACACAGCTAAGAGGGTACTTGTTACTGAGGGTGTTTAATATGAAAATGGCAGCTTCATTTGGTTGTCTTCAATTCTATCCCTTTTACTTCAGTTCAGCTTTGCAAAAGTAAACTTAGGCCCTTCTATGGATGTTTAGCAGACTAACCATATTAGAAAACGGCTCCTTTCACCCACTCCAGTCAGTTCCAACTTCTTCCACTTCCCCGTTATCCCAGCAGTCAGCTTAACAAACAAAAGAAAACTGTTGGCACCTGCACAGTGCCCTAGCTGGAAAAAATGTTTTATAAGAAAGTTACAGAGAAGGAAAGTTGAAAGTGGCTGATCCCCATCTCTAATGTCCACAGGAGGCTTTGGGGTGTGCTGTAGGGCATGGGTCACGCAAATATTAGGGCATGAGGTGTGGCAGGATCAAACAGCTAAGTAAATACAGCAGCAAAGACTTGGGTAAAAATTTTACTTTTTGGGTAATAATGCCTAATTGGGGACTGCCGCATATTAAGGTGTTATGCAAATGTAGTTGGATGTTTCCTTTTAAGAGCATAAATTTAACTCTGAGCCAAACTAAGATGCAAGTAGTCTCCATGTTGGGCAGCCGCTAGTCTTTTTTTTTTTTTTTTTTGTAAATTCATACTTGGGCTCTTAAGAGCAGCTAGCCAGTCCCTTGCCCTGTCATGTTCTGAGCACCCCCACGTTCATAACGTTTTTCTGACTGGACAGTGCTGCAGACCTCTCCCTTGAGGTGTATTGGGTCATCTTTTATGTTTAAGTGGTGGCTTTGATGAGAAATAAACACACTATGGAAAATGTTTATTAAAGACAGCCACCATTCTGTTTATTGGAGAGCCCTGTAACGCTGTCTTAACAGTTTAAGTTGGACAGTCAGAATACGCGAGAGCGACACTGAACAAGGAAGTGGAAAGGTTTGGGTGGCTGTCACAGTATCATCCCGTCCCTCAGTAAGTTGCAGTAATGGGAGGGGAGATTATATCAGCCATCTTACCTGGAAGCTACTAGTGCCAAATTTAATATAATCTATATCCTTTAACGAGCAAAAGATCTGGTCTACTGAAAAACCATGCATCATTTTTTCAGCATCAGAAATTAAGTACTTGCAAATTAACTGACATTGAGGTGATACTGCACACCACTCCACTCAATCTCAAACTTCCTGCATTTACATGTTTTGTCTCTGCCCTGTGGGACACAGTAAATCGAAAGGATTGGAGAGTTAAGTACCACCACATTATAAGGGGATTTTTTTTCTCTCATTTGGTGCAACCAGCAAAGGGGGTTATAATCAGTTGCAACCTTAAATTCAGCCCCCCACAAATAATATTTCAGAGACTCAATAGAGCACTTCAGAGCTAAGCATTCTTTCTTTATAGTAGCATATCTTCTCTCCCTCTCATGTAGCTTCCTGCTGATATACGTGATCAGATGTTCTTCCCCATCTATTTTCCAAGATAAGACTGCCCCAATACCATTCTCAGATGCATAGGTTTGAACCTCAAACACTTGGTTGAAATCGGGACTTTTCAATACAGGCGCTTTAGATAGAATGGCCTTGATATTCCAAAAAGCCTTATCACAAATAGGGGTTCAGTGAACCTTATTCGTGCACCTCTTTTTAGTGAGATCAGTCAAAGGGCTGGCAGTGGCTGAGAAATTAGGAATAAATCTCTGGTAATAATCATCCAGGTCTAGGAAAGCACTCGTGATGCTTTTTATGGTAGGTATTTGGCTGTAACCTTCTCTAACTCGGACTTCACTTGTCCATTGCCTAAAATGAACCCTAGGTATCTTGTCTCGGTCTTTGCTAGGGCACACTTAGTAGGGTTAATGGTCACTCCTGACTTCTTTATTGCTTGCAATACATGGGACAAGTGTTTAACGTGGGATTCCCAGTCAGGGCTGAATATACGAACATACAAACATACGAATGTGCCAGCAGTAACAGACCACCCGGTCTATCTGTCATCTGCTGGTGTGCAGCCAACACCCCTAGTTTGCAGCTGTCCCTCCCCTTTGTCATCCCACTGCCACCCCCACCTCGCTTCCCCGCTCCCTGTCCCATGCCCTTTGAAGCTGTTCACAGATTTACATGATACCACCCATTCTGGTAGGCGTTGCCATTTTGCTACCACTCTCTGTGAAATAGTGTCTCCTCATTTCTTTCCTAAATCTCCCCATTCTTAACCCGTGCTCTGCTGGTGACCCTCCCTCCTTAACTTACAGACCCCATCTGCCCCATCCTTATTGATTCCCCTCAGATACTTGATTTTGTCTGTATCATGTCCCCCCCATCCCTTCTGTCCTCCAGGGTGTACATATTCAGGTCTCCCAGCCTGCTGTCATAGTCTCTCCCCTCCATTACACATATCATCTTTGTTGCACCCTCTCCAGTAGCCTGATATCACGCTTTAGATATGGCTTCCAAACCTGTACACAATACTGTTAAGTGCGGCCTTACCAGCGACCTGTGGAGGGGCAAGATCACCTCTCTTTGCCTGGACAAACCCCCCAGCTATAGCACCCCAGCATTTTGTTCAGTTTTGCAGCCGCTTCTTCTGCACTGGGCAGTGTTGTTCTGGTCCCTGTTATCATTACCCTAGGTCCTTCTCCTCCTCAGTGATCCCCAGCTTAACCCCCACCCCCAGCCAGTATTCTTTCCTTGGGTTCTTCACCCCAAAGTGCATAACTTTGCACTTCTTTGCATTGAACCCTGCTGCCCCCTCTCTGACCACTCCTGTAGCTTGCGTAGGCCCCCTGCAGCTGCTTCCATCCCTCCTCTCCATCCACCACTGCTCCGATTTTGGTGTCATCAGCGAACAGACTTACCATGCTCACCACCCGTGTGCAATGTCTGATGAAGAGCTCAAACAATACTGGCTCCAACGCTGAGCCCTGTGGCACCCCACCTGTCACTGCCTTGGGAGTTGAGAGCCCCCCTCCTCACCACCACCCGCTGCAGCCTGCCACGCAGCCAGCTTGTAATCCAGTTCATCATTTTTGCCCCTACCCCTACACTAGTTAGCTTCTCCCAAGCCGCCCATGAGGCACAGAATTGAAGGCCTTGCTGAAGTCCAAGTAAAGAACATCCACCGCATGACCCTTCTCCAGCTCACCTGTCACCCAGTCATAATATTGGATGAGGTTGGTTTGACAAGACTTCCCTGAAACAAACCCATGCTGCCTCACAATATGACCACATTGCCAAATCAGCCGCACAGTACTGTGTGGTCTTAGTATGTGGTCCATAAAACGATGAAAAGTGGCTAGGGTCCCATGTAGTCCGAATGGCATTGTGGCAAACTGGTATAAACCAACTGGGGTGTTAAATGTGGTTTTATTTTGTGAATCAGGTGACACGGGGATTTGCCAGTATCCCTTAGTAAGGTCAAGGGTGGAGATATACGGTGCATTGCCTATCCTGTCAATGATGTCCTCTATTTGGGGCACTGGATAGACATCGAATAGTGACATGTTGTTAAGCTTTCTTTTTTTTTTTTTCATATCTTTATTTTCTGCTCCCGCAGCTTGGCCTGCCATACATCCAGCCGCTGTCCTTTTTTTCCCCCATCCAGCCCGCAGGCTCACTCGAATCTGGCTGGCACACAACGTACCTGTGGAGGGGTCCCCACTCCCTCTCGCAGGCTGGGATCCAATACTGGAGCGAGATTCCATGGCAGGTCCACCGGGTAGAGAGGCCGGCCATCAGGCTGCCTGGCTGACTGCCATTATTCTTCGATTTTTCACCCCTTGAGGTACAGACGTGCAATGACGTCCAGGCACTGCGTGCAGACATCTGCTGCACCTCACCCCCTGATTGCACTGCTCCTGTAGTACCCCCGATTTTCTATCAGGGGCCGCTGCAGGGTGATGGAAGCCCTGACCCCTCCCCCGGGAAAAGTGAGCAGTCAGACGCGCAATCCTTTCCCTTCCAACCCCTGACGGCCCAAGCACATTCCCGAACCCGGGTCATTGGCGTGCCACGAGGTGTGGTGTCCAGCACCTCAGCCCTCAGGGGCCAGCGTTAAGCTTTATAAAATCTAGGCATAGACGTAGCCCACCCTGTTTCTTGTCCTCTGTGACCATGGGTGAAGACCATGCACTCTTTGAGGGTACAATTATGCCTAACTGCTCCATTTTTTTAATTTCTAATCACATCATCCTCACCTTCATGGGCAATCTGTGGATTTTTGGGTATGTGCTTGTGTTATGCTAGCCGTTATGGTGTGCACAATTCTTTGGCCCTCCCTGGGATGTTTGTGAATATGGGCTCAAATTCTTGTAATATCCCCTGAAAATCTTTCTGTTGCTGAGGCTCCAATTCAGAGGTTATCTGGCTCTTCCCCCAACTGTCCTGACTGCTCTAGCCTTTTATAGGCAATCTCCAGCTCTGATTCCTTAACTTCAGGATGGATATAAAGGGAGGGGTTAGGCTTCATGCCATTTCCTAAGGGGGTTCACATGGTAAATTTTCTGGGGGTCTTTCCTGGCATACTGAGCCTCATAATTCACTGCTCCTGTTTGCCTCAAAATGGTGAAGGGTCCTTGCCATTTCATGAGTAGTTTGTTTCTGTGGAGAAAAGAAGTAACACTTTGTCCCCTGACTGAAATGTTTCAGTCTTCAAACCCTGGTCATATCTTTCTTTTTCAAGTCTTGCTTCTGTTCTAAGCTCTGGTGCACCAAGTTGTTGTACCTTACCAGGTGTTTGCATAACTCAGTCATGTACTATATGACATTAAGATGTGCCACCTCCTTCCCTTCTTCTCAGTGTTCTTTAACTACATCCAGTGGCCCCCCCTCAGGTTCCTCCTATACGATAATGAAAAAGGAGAGAAATCACTGGATGCTTGAGGGATTTCTCTGTACCCAAAAACTAAATTGGGGAGGTACCTACCCCAATCCCTACCTTCTTTTACATACTTCAACATTTTCTTTAATGTCTAATTAAATCTCTGTATGAGGCTGTCATTCTGTGGGTGATATGGGGAAGTACGCACTGCTACCATGCCCAGCAGATGGTACAATTCTTTTAGCAGATGTGCATTAAAATTACTCCCCTGATCAGTAAGTATTTCCTGGGGAATTCCCATGCTTCTAAATACCTTTGCTAGTTCCTCTGCTATTCTTGGGGTGGTGACAGTTCTCATGGGGATAGCTTCTGGGTAGCGTAATCACATGTGACCAGTACAAATTTGTTACCCTTGGAGCTCTTTTCCAGGGGGCCCACTACATCCATGGCTATCCTGTCAAAGGGGTTAGTCACAATGGGGATGGGTTGTAATGGTACTCTATCCCTTTTTCTTGCCTGAGCTGCTTTCTGACACTCAGCAGGTGCTTTACAATACTCGACTATGTTCTCGTGGATAGAGGACCAATAAAACCTTAGTAATGTCCTATTCAGGGTGCTGTCTCTGCCTGCATGACCTGCTAAAGGGATGTCATCGCCAGGAGCGTGACTTGGGAGGTGGAATTTTTCTGGAACCGTTAGTTGGTCTGCTACCGCTCTAGTTCTGGGGTTAGTGTATTCTGTGCACAGTATTCCTATTTTACAACAAACTGGAGGGCACCTTTTTCCACTTCCTTCCCCACCTGTGGAAAAAAAAAAAAAGTTAAGTGAAGGGTCTGCTCTACCCCAGGAGTCCTTTAGCATCAATAACTTTAGTAGTTAGCTGGCTAGGTGCAGCTGCCCTGAAGTATACCTTTATTTATAATTTTTATGTAAATTAGCTTAGAGCCATAACCAACCAAAAGACATGAAGGGAGTGAACTGAGGAGAGCTGCTGAAGGCTTCAGAATTTTTCTCTGCTGGACTGAGCAACATTGCTCCAGAGGTGCCTCTCAGCTTTCCTTGTTGACAACCCCCTAGCACTTATTTTAGTAGAATGTTCCTCATATTTAAGTTTTAATAGTGTGCTGAATGAAAGTTTTTACATTTTTGTTAGCGATGCAGTAATTTTTTTATTATTAACGCATTCACGCTATTTTGATTTCATTTTTACCGGACTGGTAATTTCTGACGCTATTTTTACCTTGGATGCTTAATTTTGACAGTTCCTCCCTTTTTTTTTTTTTACCTAATTCTTGAAGAAACCGTTGAATTAGGGATAGTTGCCTTGTTTTTTTTACCTCAGACCTTGAAGGTTTTACCATGAGGCACCCCATTGGAATTGAAACCTCAACAGTGCCTGGGGGTTTCTCTCAGGATTGTCAGTTACGAGAAACCCATAGATGTTAAAGAAACTGGACTAGGGTATCGTCTGTCTCAGGATTGTCCGTAAGGATTCAACAGCATCCTGTGTGCAGTTGACCAGTTATTCTATTAAGATTGGCACTGGTATAGATCCTAGTACTACACACTAAAAAAAAAAAAAAAAGCTAAAGGCACTGACATAGAAACCTGCACTGTGTTCGTAAGGTCCAGAACTTGGTTTTGCTTTGCTTAAATTGGCATCTTGGCAAACAAACCTTTGGTTTATAATGTCTGAGAATAAATTAAAGGCTTCTGATGAGGAGCTATCTAAAAGCAATAAAATGCAAGCAGAGGTGCTGAGGAATCCTCCAGATCCCAGCCAAAAATAAGCTTCCAAAGATGAAGTTCCTCACAAATTGAAAAATAATAAAAGTGATGAAAAGGAAGCTTGATCAAGCCGCCATGAAGTGGCTAAAAGAAACTCTTGTCAAGACAAAAATGTTCTTGTCATTCCTGGGAAAGCCAATAGTGAGACAACAGGCAGCTTAAAGCATACAGAAAAAACTAAACACATACAGCCAAAGCCTGCGTAGGATCTTCCATCTGTGCAAGATATGGTAAAATCATGGCAACTGTTCCAGACCCTTCAAAAGATGAGTCCTGTCTTTACTGGGGCTGGCAAGCACTCTTCCACAGTTCTCTGCTCTGTAGACTGTGAGGGTGACACACATGACAAACTTTTGTGTGATGCCCCTGACATGGATTTTGAGGGCTGTGAGCCCCATGATTCCCCGGACCCTGCATTTGGGGTCCCCCCTTGGGGCCAGGATCTGGGCCAGGAGGATCCCACCTCTATGTTTACATTTAAAAAAAAAAAAAAAAAAAAAAAAATATGTGCTAGACACCCTGGACCTCCCTGCACAGGAGCCCAACCAGGATGTCGATGAAGATGAAGATTATGGGAGATGAGAGATCTTTTAACCCCCAAGACCTGGTCGTCCCTATCTACAATGCATTTAGAAGAAATACCAGGAAAGTGCTTAAAACCCCACTCGGTGATGGGTTGGCTGATGTTGATTGAGAGAAAATATAGATAATCTAGAAATGGTACTGCGCCCCTCTCTGCACACCCTAGCCACGAGAGTATAGTGCAGCAGGTGACTTTAGAGAAAGCTGGAGTCTCCTGACCCCTTATGTCCTAACAAGGACTCCAAGGAAATGAAGTTTATAGCAAAGAAAATGTATGCCACAGCCTCCCGCTTCTTCAAGCAGATGCCAGACCTTAAGTGTACCCAGATGTCAAGATCTCTGTCCTCTACACAGGTCCCACTGTTGGAATTGGAGGTACAAAACCTTCTGGCTTTTACAGCAGTGGAGAGGGTCCCCAGCCACGAGAAGGGCAGGGACTCTAGTCCAGATATTTTCTGACACAAAAGAAAACTAGGGAGTGGCTCTATCTTAAATCTCAGATATTTAAACAAACATCTGAAGAATAAAAAAAAAAAATCAAGATGGTGACTCTGTTACTGGTCATACAGTCCTTACAGCAGGGAGACTGGGTAGCCTGCCTGGACTTAAAGGACGCTTACTTCCACATACCCATAAGGAGATCTCACTGGAAGTTTCTCAGATTCAAACTTCCTTCGGGTCACTGTCAGTTTGCCACAATGTCCTTCGGTCAGTCCAGGGTCCCGAGAGTCTCTGCCAAGTGCCTTGCAGTGGTAGCAGCACACCTCAAGAGACTGGGGGTTGCTCTCTACCCCCTATCTCGACAACTGGCTCATAGTAGCAAAGTCCCCGTGCCAGCTCAAGGAGTCCCTTTCCCTTACAGAACATACTCTGGAGTCTCTGAGTTTCCTGGTAAATCTAAAGAAATCTCACCCGGAACCAACCCAGCTGCTCGCCTTCGGGGGACCAGCTGGACACTGAGAAAGGATATGCTTTCCTCCTGCAGGAAAGAATTGAGTTTCCTTTCAGTGGCAGATTCTTTCATCCGGAGACAGCCAAGACCAGCCAAACATATTCTTAAACTCCTGGGACATATGGCTTATATGACTGCAGTGGTCCCAGGAGTCAGGTACAGGATACAACTCCTACAAGCCTGCCTCAGAGTTCGCTGGTCTCAGAGAAGGAAAAATTTTTCAAAGTTGATAACCTGAGATGGAGTA
The DNA here is from genome assembly GCA_016271365.2 of Neoceratodus forsteri. Lineage (NCBI taxonomy): Eukaryota > Metazoa > Chordata > Ceratodontiformes > Ceratodontidae > Neoceratodus > Neoceratodus forsteri. The sequence goes on along the minus strand of CM028133.1, from coordinate 769,174,345 downwards.
GTTCCTCCAAAACCTGCGGTGGTGGAAGAACCCTGCAAATTTACAGGCAGGTGTTCCCTTCCATGCTCCGCTTCCCACAAAGATGATCAAAACAGATGCTTTCCTCTTGAGGTGAGAAGTACATCTGGACAGTGCCTCAGTAAGTGGCACCTGGACTCTCGAAGAGTCACAGTTGCACATAAATCTCTTGGAACTCAGGTCAATCTTTCTAGCTCTCCAGGCTTTCGCTCCCAGCATAAAAGGGCAAGTGGTTCAAATTTGAACAGAGAACGCCATTGCAATGGTTTACGTAAACAAGCAGGGTGGTACCAAATCAGGAATACTCTGTTCGAAGCTCTGGTCTCTAGCCTCTCCTGGGAGTCAGCCTCTCAGCTGTTCACCTCCCAGGCAAGCACAATACCTCGGCAGATGCTCTGGGTCGATCAGTCAAGGCCAGAGCGGATGGACCCTGAACAAGCAAGTATTAGCCGCAGTGTTTAGGTAGTGGGCACACCAGAAGTGGATCTGTTTTTCTTCGCCTCAATTTTCAGCTTCCTCAGTACTGTTGCAGGCCCCAGTCCTGGGAACGCTTCCTGATGCCCTGATCCTGAACTGGTCAGGAGGTTCCTATACACGCTTCCTCCTTTTCTCCTGATAATCAGGGTTTTGCTGGAACTGACAACAGTCTGTATCAATGATCCTGGTTGCTGCGGATTGGCCCAGGCAAGCCTGGTACCCTCTCCTTCTTTCAGTGTCTGGCAGCAGGCCCATTCACCTGCCTCTAACTCACTCCTTGCTGACCCTTCCTCAGTCAGGAGTGCAGTATCCAGACATGCACTGTCTTTGCCTTAAGGCCTTTGTACTTGAGGAGTTAGAGTTTCCATCCTCACAGTACTCTGAATAGGTCCTTAAGATACTGAGGGTGGCTAAAAAATGACCACTAAGAAAACTTATTTAGCCAAATGGAAAAGGTTTTCTCTCTGGTGCAAGAGCAAAAAGGTCGAACCCCTTTCAGCTTCAGACCCTCAGCTGCTAGATTACTTGGCACACTTGCCTGCGTCAGGCTTGAAACCGTCTTCCCTCAAGCTACACCTGGCGGCAATTTCAGCCTACCTTTCGCCATTTTTAAACAGTTTTTCAAAGGCGTCTTGCACGTTCAGCCTCCAATCAGGAAGCCTGTTCCTCCTTGGAGCCTGAACCTTTGTATAGACAGTCTCATGAATTCACCCTTCGGGCCTATGTCCATTGCCCACATTAAGTTTGTAACTTGGAAGACTTCTTCCTGGTAGCCATTACCTCTGCCAGGAGGATTTCAGAGCTACAGGCCTTGTGCCCTGAGCCAATTACATCATCCCTCACAACGATAAAGTTGAGCTCGGGACAAATAGGACATTTCTTCCAGAGGTGGTTTCAGAGTTTCACTTGAACCAGTCCATTACTCTGCCTGTCTTCTTTACTAAGCAGTCCACTTCTGGTGAGCAAAAGCTTCACAGCTTGGATGTCAAAAGAGCCATCTTTCACTACCTTGAGCATACTAGACAGTCCAGAGGCTCTTCCACTCAGTTGTTCGTCACTTACGGAAATGTAGTCAGAGAAAGACCAGCTACCAAGAGAACTGTTTCTCATTGGTTGTTCTCTTGTATTAGATTCTGCTATGAGAAAGCTGGTCACCAACTTCCAGTGGGGTTCAGGGCCCACTCCATCAGGGCACTGCATCCTCACTTACATCAGCAAGAGACATTCCCCTCCTGGATGTCTGGATATCTGTTTACACCTTTGTGAAACATTACAGTCCAGTTTGGATGTGCAGACCAGATCTGATGCCAAATTTGGCAGGGCAGTTCTGCAGAGTCTCTTTCCTAAGTAGGTTCTCTGCCCACCTCCCACTCGGTACTGCTTTGTAGTCTGCTAAAGTTACTGATGCCAAAGGACTCCTGGGGTAAGAAGAAAAAATTACTCACCGCAGTAACCTTCTTTCTTACATGGGGTCCTTTAGCATCAGTACGCTCCCACCCTTCCTCCCCAGTTCAGCCGTCTGAGAAGGGCTAGTTATCACATCTTTTACCAAATTTGGAGTTTTCTTATTGATGAGTTTTTTTAACTCATGTTGTCGTTGTTTCTATTTCCACTTTTTGTAGACATTTGCATGTGTTTTGAATCCTGTTGATTATTTTTGGGGCATGTGCCCTCGTTTCCTTAGAAAAATTCTGAAGCCTTCAGCATCTCTTATGGCTCACTCCCTTTCCTGTCTTTTGATTTGCTATGGCCTAACCAAATTTACATAAAAATTCTCTTAAAGGCATACCTCTGGGGCAGTTGCACCTAGCCAGCTAACTGCTTAAGTTACTGATACTAAAGGACCTTTTGGAAGAAAGATTACTGCGGTGAGTAATTTTTTCTTTTTGCTCATGCTGCATATCACATTTGTATGTCCCTAGTCTGACTGTACACCAGCATGAGTATTAATCCAGTCCTTCTTTAGCTTCCTCTTCTCCGCTTAGTTTTATGGTCCATTCCAGGATCCTCAAAACATCATCAGCAAATGGGAACACATGGTAAATGTCCCTGCTTCACTTGAGCTCTGGTGGTTATGGCAACTACAGAAGAGTCCTGGGCGGCATGACAATGTATAAATGAAAAGTCTGGGTGGTCATGCCCAATAACAACTGGCACAGGAAGGCGAGGTACCAACCAACTCCACTTCTGTCTCATGTGTTTTCTTGAACAGTCATTTGTATGGTGGCTGTAGGGTAGCAATAGGGTACAATAGCCCTGTGTACACAGATGACTGCTATATCTGTCCCTTCATTATTCCATTCAGCAGATCTGCTCGCGACAGAGTCTGACGGCTCCCTGAATCAATCATTCCCATCATCTGCTGTGATCCAAGCTGCACAGTAGCCATAAAGTGACCCCAGTTCGCTAAGTTACCTGAGCTGCCTCTTTCTTTGTGTTAGGACAGTTTCTTACATAATGTCCTTTCTTTTGGCACCCATGACATACAATCTCTGCTAGAGGAATTCACCTCTCTTCTGCTGTCCATTCTTGTTTCACTGGGATGGATTTGACAGTTTATAAGTAAAAGGATTCCTTACTGGATTGCTGGTGGTTGCAGCTGCTGATGTCCCTTGGAACCCTCGGGTCTGGATGGTTGGGCTGCCAGGAAGTTTTCTGCCAACACTGTGGTTTTATCAGCAGAATCTGGCTTATGCTCCTGAACCCAAAGTTGTACATTCTGGGGTAACGGTTTAATAAACTGTTCAATAATCACCGCCTCCAGAAGTTGATCCTTGCTCTTGTTGGCTGTAACCATTTGTAGCAGAACTCCTTGAGACAGGCATAAGTCTCTAAAGTGGGTGGGGTGGGGGGTAATCCAGTGATTTGCAGGGTTCAGTACTGGGGCTGGTCCTTTTTAATGTCTTTGTAAGTGACATTGCAGAGGGACTGGAAGGGAAAGTATGTCTCTTTGCAGATGACACAAAGATCTGCAACAGGGTTCCCCGCCACCTCTTTTGAGAACCATAGTGGCTTTTTCTTTCGTTTGATTTGTTTCTTTGCTTGACACAAGGCTTGTTGCCTCTGTGATGGCAGTTTTGATGTGTCTCCATTGTTGCTCCACCCATCCTTCTAGCCTGTTTGCTAGTGCTTTTCTAAGGCACTCTCCCATCTTCCAAAGTCAGCCCTCCTGAGTCCAGTACCCTCACTTTGTATGGCTTGACTCTATAGCTGAGTTTATTGTGAACCACACTGATGATCACTTGTTCCCAGATGGCAACCCACTTCTAGATCTGAGATCCTCTCACTGTCCCCATTTGAGAGTACGAGGTCTAAGATTGCTCCCTCATGAGTGGGTTCTGAAACTAGCTGTCTGAGGCATGCTACCTGTAAGGGCATTGAGAATGGCCTTGCTCTTGGATGTGGCTGCAGCAAATGTGCTCCAGTTAACATCTGGCATATTAAGGTCCCCCATCAACAGTATCTCCCCTTTCTCTGCCATCCTAAGAATGCCTTCTATCATATCCTTGTCCATGCCCTTCTCCTGACATGGGGGTCTGTATACAACCCCTGTGCAGATTGTGGTGCCATTTCCAGTCTCTAAGGTGATCCACAGTGCCTCCTCTCCTCCCTGTTTACTCTTTTGTTCAGTTGCTTTTATCCCTACCTTTTGCATAAAGAGCTACTCCTCCCCCTCTTCTCCCCTCTCTGTCTCTCCTGTAGGTTGTGTACCCTGGGATTGTAACATCCCAGTCATGGTTCTCTGTGTACCATGTTTCTGTGACTGCTATGAAATCCAGGCATCCCTCTTCCATCAAGGCCACCAGTTCAGGGAGCTTGTTGCCCAGACTACGGGCATTGGTACTCATTATCCTCCATTTCCTGATGGCCTTACTCCTTTTTGCCCCATCCCTGTCCTTATTGCCTTTGTCACTTTCTCCATTTATCCCTGCCCTTCTCCCTATCAACATATCTGTCTTGGTGTTTACCTTACTTACTACCCTGACTTTTTTTGGGGGGCTAGGATTTCCCTGTTCCTTTCCAGTGCCCCCCCCCCGACTAGTTTAAATGCTTGCCAGTGAAGCATTTACATCTATCACCTAGGATCCTGTCTCCTCTCCTGGACAGATGCAGCCCATCATGCCAGTGTAGGCCTGCATCACTCCAGGTGGACCCCCAGTCCCCAGTGAAGCCAGATCCCTGAGCTCTGCACCAGTTTTTCAACTACTGATTGAATCCCATGGTGTGGAGCACCCTAGTCTCACCTACGCCATAGACAGGCAGCACCACCAAGAAGGTTACCGTGCATGCTACTTGTCTGAGGCCCCTCCCCAACTCCACAAACTCCTTTCTGCACTGCTCTGATCCCTTTCTTAGCCAGGTCTTTTGTCCCTAGGTGGACAAAGACATCCAGCTCCCTCCCCTGTGCAGCTGCTCCGGCGATCCTGAGGATTTGCTCCCTGTTCCTCCAAGCCATGGCGCCAGGCAGGACCTTACCTCCCTCTCTCCTTCCTCCCCCAGTTCTACCTTCCCAACGATGGAGTCCCCCACCAGGAATTGTTTCCTTCCCTGTGGGGTCCCATGCCACCTCCTGTGGGTCTCCCTTGTGGAGGTTACCCGCATCCTCCTTGGTCTCCACTGTGGGTGCCTCCATAGAGGAACCACACTTTGCCAGAACGGCATAGGAATTGTGGAGAGGTACAACTGGAGGGATGCACCTCTGTTCCACCATCCTCACCCTCCCTGAGCCCACTGTGGTCCAACCGCTCCTCTTTCTTGGCAACCTCTGAGGCAATGGCAGTGGTCCTGGTGGTCCCTGGATGGAAGAGGAGGTCCCACAAATCTTGGCCAACTCAGCCTGGAGATGAGCAACCTCCTCTCTCAGCCCAGAGAGGTGCCTGCAGATGGGACAACACCGCATCCTCCAAAATGTCTCCCGGAAGACTGCTGCTCCACTGCCACTGCACCACTTCCATCATGTCTCATGTCTGGCCCCTTCACTGTTGTTTGGAATCCTTACTCTTTCTTTTTTATTTATTTATTTATTTTTTTTTTGTCGCTTTCTTTTTCTTCTCTCCCTACATACTTACTGCCTATGTGCCCTTTAAGCTCCTGATTGTCCTGTTATGAGACAAGAAGATCCTATATTTCTCAGTAGACCCCCTTCGCTCTCCCCAAAGGCCTAAGTATACTGCACCTAAATACCTGCAGTCTGCTATTCAAATTCTCACTATTGCAACCCATCATTTTAACGTTGCACCCCAATATCCTGATCATCTCAGAAACTTGGCTAAAACCACACCATACTGATGCTGAAGTCTCCTTACCAGGTTACTCAATCATCAGACATGACAGACTAGGCAAAAAGAGAGGTGGAGGAACGGCAATGTACATCTCCAACAGCCGCCAGTTCACTACTGTGGACATCCCCTCTCTCCCAGCCAACATCGACTCGGTACTCATTAAACTGTCACTCCCATATACCACCCCTGTTTACGTGGCAGGCTCATATCCCCCCCCACACCCACTGACGTCATCCTCTCACATCTAATCACCTTACAGTCCTTAGCTGCAGGTGGCGAGCTTCATGCCACAGGTGATTTTAACGCCAATTGGTTGAGGTGCCGATAAAGCCCTCATGAAAACCAAAATAAAGGCCCTGAACCTCACCCAACTCATACAAGAACCCACCAGACTCAACCTTAAGTCAAACAACCACTCCCTACTGGACTGGGCTCTCACCTCGCACCCTCACAGAATTCTGAACGCAGGCCTGCTTCCAGACTCAGTAAGTGATCATCACATGATCTACCTGATCAGGAAGGTACATAGCCCCTCAGCCCCCCAAGACACTACGGACCAGGTCCTATAACTCCCTAAACCTTGACTCTCTCCTGGCAGACCTGGGACGTGTAAACTCGTCCTGCATCACCGAGGCTTCCACCATTGACAATGCTTATGATGCGTTCCAAACCAGATTCCTAGAAGTATGGGACAAGCATGCACCTCTGTGTACAAAAACGGTAAGAGGGGCTCATCTCCCATGGATCACGGCTGATATAATTAGAAAATGCCACTCCAGAGACTATGCGTGGAAGGCACATAAGAAACTGGGCACCCAGGCCTCCCTTGCTACCTACAGATCCCTGCGAAATGATTGCACAAACATCATCCGCCAAGCCAAAAAAAACTATTTCCTAACAGCCTTTAGTAATAACCCTAACCATCCGACTGTTTTCTGGAAATCTCTCAAATCCCTGCTCTCCCCCCAACCCAACCCCACCCCCAACCCTATCAAATCAGGGCACCCTCATCTCCGAACCCATCAGCGTAGCCAATGTTTTTAACACCCATTTCGCCAGCTGCGAGACAAACTTCTATCCTCCCTCACTCCCAAGCACACCCCAGTCACCCCCACCGCCCACACCCTCTCACATCCCCCAGTCCAGCCATTCTCATTTCAACCAGTTTCCCCAGCGAAGTCCTCCGCCATCTACGGGCACTGAACCCCAATAAAGGCAAATGCCCGATGTCCCTGGACTCCAAGATGCTATTCCTGTCGGCCCCTGCCATAGCCGCCCCCCTAGCTGCCCTTCTAAACCTCTCCTCCTCACTGGGCAAGTTACCAATGGCATGGAAACTGGCCACTGTTATTCCTCTCCCAAAAGGCGGTGACCCCTCCTCCCCAGGAAACTATAGGCCAATTTCCCTACTCCCGATTCTAACCAAACTCCAGGAGCGACTTGTACTGTCCCAGCTGACTCCATACTTAGACGCCACCTCCTTTTTTACGCCTTTCCAATCTGGCTCCATAAACCCACTCTACTATCACCCTCCCTACTACGAGTCTCTGGGGACATTCTCACGGTATCGATAAGGTCATGTCACCTCGCTATTTTTATTGACCTAGCAAAGGCCTTCGACACCGCCTCACCCACTGCTCCTCTCCAGCTTACTGTTGCAGGGCTAGCACCCCAGCAATCAGGTGGTTCCAAGACTATCTCGGTAGGAAGCAAGCTGTCAAATTGCATCACACACCTCAAACCCCTTCCAGTCACATCGGGTGTCCCCCAAGGATCGGTCCTTGGACCATTACTTTTCTCCATTTTTCTAAACGACCTCCCCTTTGCATGCTCCCATTCTTCCATCCAAATGTATGCGGATGATACCGTCCTGTATGCTTCCGGCCCCTCAACTAGCAGAATGGCATCTCTCCTTCAGGAGGATTTCTCTGCCATCCAGCACTGGTTTAGGTCGAACCAGTTATTTCTAAACCCAAAAAAAACCAGTGTCGGTTACGTTTGGCTCCCAACAACGACTCTCCCGCCAATCCCCCTGCCCTCCTTTCGCAACCCTGGGTGGGACTACACTGGAGCAATGCACTAGCTACAGATATCTAGGCATCTGGCTTGATTAGCACCTTGATTTTGCCTCTCACATTGACTCCCTACACAAGAGGCTGCTCCCTAAACTGGGCGCATTATATCGTAACAAAAACTGCCTCCCCACACAAGCGAGGCACGCTATAGTCCAAAAAATGATACTTCCCATACTTGATTATGGCGACATAGTATGCACTATCGCTCCTGCGTCTACCCTGGCAAGCCTAGACACCCTTTTCCACTCTTTCTGTCATTTCATCCTTGACTGCCCGCAATCCACCCACCACTGCACTCTATACAGCTCCCTAAACCTGCCATCCCTTCATGATCGGCGTTTAATAAACTGCGCCAGGTTCGCTGCCAAATACTGGTCTCTCTCCCTCCCTGGCGTCTACCATCTCCCAACAACCCCCACCTGCATACTCCCTAAGAGGCACGGACCCAAGACTACTCCACATCCCATATATGCGCACTACCAAGGGGCAGGCAGCTTTTAGCTACAGAATACCACAGATCTGGAACGCCCTACCTACCCCCGTAAGATACGCACAAAATCCCTATCAGTGATCCCGACTACTCAAGGCACATTTCTCCTCCAGCTGCTCCTGTTTAAGCTAATTTAATCAATCTCTCATTCTGATATGTTGTTGTAAAATTCGTTCGTGATTTTTTGTATTGTACCACACAGCTATCTCCTGTATGTAAACTCCCGGACCTAGGGCTCCAGGTGTACACTTTACTGTATCATAATTGTTATTGTAATGCACTATTTTCAATGTAATGCACCGGGCCGTGGCCCCAGGTCACAACTGGAATCGAGCATGTTGCTCAGTATGCCTCCCTGGTAAATCTTGTAAGTAAATTAATAAATACTTGCTCAGAGGCAGACCTCTAGCAGCTGGGGGCAAAGAGCTACTCTTGCCCTTCTAGGAAGTTTAGACAGTTTAATGTCTTCTGGGCTACTGGCTCTTTCGGTTTGCCCTGCATTGATGGCATGCAAGACCCTCATGGTATCCGCCCATTTGGCATCTTGACTTCTCCGCTAGTATCTCCATCTCTTTCCATCTGCACCTGTTTTATGCAGAGCCATTTCAACAATTCCCCTACGTCTTCAGGTGGAGTGTCTTCAAGAGGAGGCAGTTCCCTTGATTCTTCCTTGTCGTCTTGCATCTTTTCATCATCTTCAGGCTTGGCCTTCTTACGGGGTCCCAGGTCCAGTCCAGGCAGCAGCTTCTCTCCCAGTCTGTTGGCCATGGTTGTGGTCTGAACTCCATGGACTTTCTTCTCCGGGTTCTCCTCTGGCAACTCCTTGTGCATCGGTCCACCTGGGATATCTGGGCAATATCCACCGGAAGACGTTCCTCATGCTGAGTCCAGACATTTCCAGCAAGTTATCCCACTTCTGACACGAAGTCTGTGCAGGGGTTGTGGGACAACAGATGGACCAGACAGAGAACTTAAGGTTCGGCACACAATCTCTGTGTGATATTTATTTAAAACACAGAGGATAACCTTGAGCAATTGCATATCTCTTCTTCAATACATCAGTTTGCAGCTACAGACTGTGCATGTCTTTCTTCTGCACTTAGCACCCACCGATCTATCTTTTCAGTTGAGATTACGCAACCCCTATATTTGTCTTGTGTGTTTGGGTGATGGGGGAGCTCAAAAAAGGAAAACCCGTAAACAAGCTAAAGACAAAGAATCTCAGCGCAGGAGCACTGAAGCAAGGGCTACCCCCAGAGGGCATTGGCAGTAAAGCCAGGTTTTAAAGAAACACATCATCACACATATCCCCATAATGCAAAGCATCATGGGATGTATATGCAAATCTCCATGACATTTTAGTCTGATTCAGCTTAAAGCAGGAATGCATGGTACCAAAGGGTCTCTCAGACAGTCTGGAATTTACATGCAGTTTAACACAATGTATTTTTTTTCTGATATCTCTATCTCGGTAACTTAAGTTTTATAATACAGTCCCCATGTAACTTGGGTGGTGGTATACTAAACTCAGTGGTGCTTGTCTTTTGAAATTTGTCATATGGGGGTATGTCGGTGGGGGATTGGAGTGGGAAACATAACTACAAAGTGTTTGGGAGCATGGAGGGGTTATTTATTACAGTTAGGACGTAATTAGCCTAATTTTTATGTTGGTGGAATTGCACAAATTCGAAGCTGTGAACTATGCAGATTGCCTGATTCACCCAAGAGATCAGATAGATTCACCACATGAATGTGGCCCATTTGCCTAGCTTAATAACTAATTGCAATCATCGAAACTGCAGGAATTTGTGAATTTCATCTCAAAGTGAATTTCTGCAGCTTTCGCCGTGTTTAAACGAAGCGCACCTAAAATGATAATGAAGTATTACTGTATTACAAAGACTAATACACCAGCATATTGACTAGAATGCTGAAGTCCATGAACTACCAATTCAGGATGATGCAGTAATAAATCACCTCGCTAAGAGGTGGACCCCATTGAGATGGTAACCATGCTCAGTACCTGGGTGTCATCCTGGACCAGGAGCTCTTGCACAGGCCTCATGTTGGTAGTGCAACCAAAACATTTAACCAAAAGCTGAGGCTTCTTAATTGGCTGAATCCTTACCTTTTGACTGAAGTTAGGGTATCCATAACAAACAGCATCCTACTACCCACCATCCTGTATGGTGCCCCCATCCACACTTCTCTCAAAGAGGGTGAACTCGATGTATTAAAATCCCTTTACCTTTGTGTGTCTCGCTTTTCAGTAGCTGATGGGGAAAAGGGAACATCACTACAAGTCTCTTTCCATATTAAACTGGCCCCTTACTCCTCCTCCCTGAAAAAAGGATATACTTTGCCACTCTACCTGGCTCACAAAATTGTTTTGGCCCCCCCACCTTACATCTCTCTTTGCTCCTAGACAAACCAGCCGAGCCCTTCAATTCTCCTCCCACCCACTCCCCTTGATCCCAAAATGTAAAACGTGTGCCGACATGAGGTTCTTTAGGCTATTTAATGACATACTGCCCAGTACACAGGCCTGCCTTAACTTCAGGTCCTTTAAAACTTCCCTCGGGGACCTATTTCTGTGAAATATTGTCCATGTACTTGTCCAACCTGAGTATCCTTAACATCCTCTCTGGGGTAGATACACAATTCTATTACAAACACTCCTTCATTTTTGTCAAATGCTCCTGTTTCTTTTAAAGGGAAATGTCCATGTAAAAACGGACCCCATCCCAGTGTGAGATGGGGCCTGATTAGCACTTACAGAAAAAGTAGCTTTTTTTTTTCCACCTTTGACGATTTTATTTATTTGGTTGATCTTGCCTCCCTCTCTGCTGGCATTTCAGAATCCAGCGTCCCGAGCGGCGCACCTACAACCACCCACGGCTGTCCCGAGAACCTCTGAGGTGAACACACTGAGGTGAGGTTCATTTTTATGTGGACATTGCCCTTTAACTGTTGTTGTCATCTGTTTCTTTTTGCCTTTTTATTGTAAACTGTTCTATTTCTTTATTGTTTCATGCTGTGGAAAACTTTGCCTTGACTTGTCCTACTGATATTTTGTTGTTGACCCTTGCATTGATTGATGTATGTAATTAAACCTGGGTTGATCCTGAAAAAGGGACTTCTAGTCTCAGCGGGCCCACCCGGTCAGCAAAATCCAAAGAAAGCATTAGATTTCATGATATGTTCTTGCCTCGTTGATGTAATTGTGCATGACGTCCGGTGCAAGCTTAGGGGTTGAGTGGAAGGCATTTACTTTTTTCTGATACTACGAAACAAAATTAAATAAGCAGTAAGACTTGACAGAAGGGAGTTCCAGTTCCTGAACTGTCGCTCTCAGAAAAAGCTCAATCTGGGCTGACAAGAGATGCATTTTGTTGTGACAGTTGTATCTGTCTTTCTCTTCACGTAAAGGAGATTGGGTTTGAGAACAAATTCGTGCAGCGGTCTCGTTTAGTTGCCAGTTTGTCGAAATGTGCCTCATTGGTGATTAAAAATGTGCCTGTCAGCTGGTCCATGACCAGAAAATGTGCTTGGGCAGACTTCATGAAGATGTGCCCACTCTCCTCCAACCCGCACCACCACCTGACTGCCGGAATTTGGATATGTCTGTACGGGGGGGGGGAGGGTCTGCCGCAGGTGGCAATCCACTTGGAACTCACTGGTGGTGGGGGGGGAGGCAGGGACGGTCGGGGGAGGAGTGGGGACATGGCTGATGGCCACCGGCTTGCAGCCAAGGGAGAAAAACCTGTATGGCACAGATGTGCCTGTTGTGTAAGTGTGTATTGGTAGGGTAGGGGCTTGAGAAAAAGCCAAAAACTAAGTGAGTGTGTGTGTGTGTGTGTATTTTGGGACTGGATGATATCAAGCAGGGAACAATATGTAGGTTTATTCGGAGTGGGAAGGAACAGAAGACAGGTTACTGGAGAGGAGATTGAGAGACCTGGGGTGGGATATTCAGACTGTGGCAGGCAGAGACAAGCCTGGTGCAGCACATCTGGGCTGCACCAGGGCAGGGACCAGGTGATAATCAACGGTGCTGCGCCGTGGCTCGGCACAGTTGAATATGGCACTGAGGGTGCAGTGGCACTGCGCCAGCGCAAGTGGCAGGGGAGCTGGGGGATGCGCAAGTGCGGTTGCGCTAGGCATATCAACCGCAATATTCAGCACTGGGCAGGCAAATGAGGCCATGATGCATGCAAGGTCAAATGGGGCCATTTGCATGTCATTATGGTCCCATTTGCATGCGGTGCGCCGATTCCCGGCGACTTGTGCTTGGTGCCCTGCCAGGCTGCAGCCATCGGGGACAAACGTCCCCTGCCTTTCTGCAGCGTGCTCAGCGTGTATATGTGAGCTCTGGTGGTCCAGTGGACCGTACCTTCGCCCGATCGCGGGCATAGGTTATATCTATCTCCGTGGTCCAGTGTATCGCTATCCCCTGCCTAATCACGGGCATATGTACAGTCACTCCCTGGTGGTCCAGTGGATCGATCCCATCACCCGATTGCGGGCATATGATTCCAATATCCCTGGTGGTCCAGTGGACTGCTGTCCAACGCCCGATTGGGCATATGTGTCGTTAATCCTGGTGGTCAGTCGACTCGTGCCTTGCTGGTTTGTGGTGCCGCTCGTGGTCCCGGAACTGGAGGAGATCGTGGAGTGGTCTGGGTCCGAGCTTCCTCAGGTGAGGATGATGACTCGGAGGTGGACCTGGACTGATTCCTACGACTCTTCCCTGCCCAGCACTACAACTCCGATTCAGCCCCCTCCTTTGGGTTTGGCAGTTACTGCCGGCTCCGGTGTTGGTGGTCCCGAACAGTTCTCCGGTGCTCAGGGTGGCACTGGGGTGCATACCGGAGTCTGTTCTCTGTTTCCCTTAAGAGGTGTACCCTCTTCTTTGGGTGCTCAGGCTGTGGAGGGTACTTTCTCTGTGTCTGTCTCTCAGGAGTTGACCATGGTGATTGAGCTGTCTAGGCTGACTCTGAGGAAGAGGTCCCTCTCTGAGTCTGAAGGGTTGAGGGAACAGAATCGGGGGCAGCGCCCCTCCCTGGTCCTGGACTCATGGGGTTTGGGTAGGGTTGCAGCGCCACTCCTGGTTTTCCCTTAAGTCTCCCGGGAGGAATCTCGTACTTAGAGGCTAGGGCCCGCCTTTCTGGGCTCTTGCGGCCCCGGTCGCCTTGCAGGGGAGATTCTCTTTTAGGAATCAGTTCTCACCATTCCAGCTTGGTTGAATGGCCCCCGACTGCTCCAACTGACAGATCTTCTTCATCCTTGAGGTCTCCTGTTCAGTCCCCCAGCTCTGGCAGATGTCACGCTCCTCCTCGGAGGTGTTCAGCTCCCTTACCTCTGCCAACACCTCCATCTCCCCCAGGCCATGTCGGTGCTACGGGTGCTCTCACTTGGGAGCAGTTCAGGTCCACGGCTGCACTATTCCCTGCCTACTTTAGGTCCATGGACGAGGAGGTGTTCCACCATTCCCTTGTGCAGCCAGTGCCTGAATCTCTGGACTCGTCATCTTCCTCTTCCGAGGGAGAGGACTCCTCCATCCACCTGTCCCCAGCGGCTGATTTGTCTAGCTATTAGCGCTTCCTTTCGGGGTTGGTTGGCGAACTCCACATATCTACTTTAGGAAGTCACAATCCTGAGTGGACGACATGTGCTTTTTTTAGGCAAATTCAGTGCAGCCAACCTGGTGGCTCCCGCCTGGCCCTCTCCATTCAGGGAGGCATCGTAGCGCGCCTGGAGAAGTCTCTCAACCCTCTCTCCAGACCCAAGGGACTGCCGGCGCAGATATTGCACACCCCTAGGGTCTCCAGGAGCCTTGACTCGCCCTCCTTCAGGTGTGATGCTCCTGGACACCCCTTCATGGCATAGACACCCTAGATGTGACCGTCCCCTGGAGGCAGACTCTGCTAAGCTTGACTTTTGGGGGAGGAGAGTGTTCTCTTCAGCATGTCTCTCTTTGTCTCTTTCGGCATATCGGCCCATCATTCTGCCTATAAATAGGCACTTATGGTCTCTACTAAGACAAATCCCAGTGTCCTTGCCTGATTTCGGAGGTGACCAGACAGGCCATTGCCCTCTCTGCACAGGGCCTGGAGCTTGCAAGGTACCAAGCAAGGGCATCGTATGGTGCCAATGAGGTGGCATCCAGGCTAGCGGGGACAGCGATCTGCATTAGGCAGACGGCATGGCTTTGTCTTTCCAGGTTATCATCCCTGGCCCGGCATAGGGTGTCTGCCTCCTCATTCCGGGGAACCCACCTTTTCTCTGACATGGTGAGACGGGAACTTCAGGGCGACTTCCCTCTCCTACCCAAAGGGGAACGCTGCCTCACCCAGACCAGTCTTGGGCCTAACTAGGCCTGGAAGGGTTCCCTCCTCTGGTGTCTCCCCCCCACAGGAGGCTGAAGGGCTTTTTTCCCTCAGGGAGGTACCAAGTTCCCTTTGGGGGGCTTGGTAATGACCCACCAGTGATGAATGGTGAAGACTGACGCACATAACGTGAAAATTACATACCTACCATAATTCTTGATCTTTCTTTGTATCTTCACCATTCATCACTGCTGCTCACCCGCCTTCCCCTCTTATGCCTCAGTCTCTGGCAATGCCTCCTCGCTTGTCTCTCCAAACTGTGTCCTGCTGGTAATTCTGTTACCTCTCACTCCGTCCCTTTAGAAGGTGTCAAGTGCTGGGGTGGGGGATACAGGAGGTGACCCTTTGGTCACCAGGGTTCTGTTTTCATCCTAATGGGACCGTGCTCCTGATCAGACCTGTTTTGGATACTCTTCCTGCTTTATCTAAAGCCCTAGGAGTTCTCTTAGAGCAGGGATGGTGGGGCCCTGTGATCCTTCCTCTTTCTGTATCTGTTTTTCACGATTTCCTGGCAGGGTTTCCTCTGGAATTTCCTGTTGCTTTTAATTTTGAACAATAGTCTCCCTTCTTCCTCCTCCTTCGAGAGACATTTGAAAAAAAAAGGAAGAGTTGGGGCTTATTTTTGTTGCCTAATTCAGGATGAGTCCTGTCCCTTCTTGGTTTATCCTTTCTTTGGGGAGATTGCCGTGTATCTTCCCCAATGAGGACTCTTCAGAGTCTGTGAACTGCTCCCTCTTCGGGACTTCAGACCAGCTGTCCTCTGGTTCCTTCTAGAGATTTTTCCTTCTGGAGTAAAGGGACACGGTTAAAGCAGTATTGCCCTTCTGCAGTCCTCGGGCAGTCCTTCGGACCCTGGCTGGTGGAGTGTGGTGTCTTCTCTTCCTCCTCGCTACTTTTTCTTTTTCTCCTGTTATACCTTTCTCCCTCCCTTATTTTATCCCTCCCTCCTCACCCAGAGGTTGGGGCCCCCTGTCCTAGACCCCCTAGGCTCTTATCCTTCTGTCTTCTTATCTGGTATTATTCCTTCCTTGGTTTTTATATCCTTTTTCTGTTTTTTATCCCTTGGGCTCACTTGCCCCACCCTCTTTTTCTAACCACTCTTTGGCGTCCAGAACTGGGTCTGAGGAGGAGTAGATGTCGGTTATTAGCCAACCCACGTGCACCATGCAGTGTGTCGGCCTTGAGGGAGGTGCTGTTTGACGTCGGCTCCGCCTCTTTGCAAAAAAAAAAAAAAAATGCTCCCACAGGGTCCTGTTCTCCAGCCAGAACCCACCAGTGGTGAATGGTGAAGATATACAGAAAGATCAAGAATTACAGGTAGTATATCATTTTCACTTTTTGCCCCAGCATGGTGTCCACGAGTCTTTCAGTGAAGGAGAATTTCCTCACATCCCTCCTTAATTGAAGCTGGGTATAGCTTAAGAGGTTCAAGTTCAAATTCAGGTTTATTGCAGGAAAGACTCCGTTGAGCAAGCTCATTCACAAGGAGGTCCTGAGGCACATACACATACAGTTTGCAATTACATAGACAGGAGATATAAAATGTAGGACAACAAAGAAAAAAAAATATATAATTCAAGAGGTATACACGATAGAAGTCGTTATGCTATATATGCAGTACATTCCAGCTTTAACCTCGCCCTAAATTATGCAACACATGTCAGCTTAATAAGTAGAGGGCCAGTTGGTACCTAGGAAGTTGACTTGGCGTTGGGGGCCTAGTAGCACCTACATGTGTCTTTTAATTTAGAGATAGCTAGTGTTTTGTAGGAGTTAATTGATACGATGCTGGTTAGCTTCAGCATGGCTTGTAGTTGGTTCCAAATGTTTGGGAGGGCGTATGAGACAGCTCTTTGGCCAGCTGTGGTACGTGTCCTGGGAACATCTAGTAGGATAAGGTTGGATTTCCTTAGGGAGTAGGAGCTATGCGAGATGTGTATGAGAGACGTTAAATAGACAGGCAGTTTGTGGAGTAGTAATTTGAGGGTCCAAATGCCAGCCTGCAGGAGGCATCTGGTGGCAAGAGAGGTCCACCCAACTGCTGCATAGAAATCACAGTGGTGGGTCCTGTACGCAGAGTTAGAAATGAAGCGAAGAGCACGGTGATAGAGTACGTCCAGTTTAGATAGGCTCAAGGTTGGGGAGGAGATAAAGATAATGTCTCCGTAGTCAAGCAAGGGAAGGAATGTTGCTTGGACAAGTCTTTTGCTGGTCGCGAGAGAAAAGGGGGTCCTATTTCTAAAGAAGAAACCCAAGCGTGCTTTAAGCCTCTTTGATAGATCCTCGATGTGGTCGATGAGGTTAGAGTAATGAGCTGTGTATGAGCTTGGTACATTTAGCAGGCCTGGGTTTGATTCCCACAACCTCTACTACTTGCATATTGTGTGACTCTGAGAAAGGCACTTAACCTCCCCAGTGCTCCCAGGTCGCCCTTGAAAACTGGCACTTGTGGTTAGTGGGCCTTACCTAGTTACCAAAGCCTAAAATAAAAATAAATTCCCTCTTCCAGCTTTATTGCATGCATTCCTGTTCTCATGCACCTTCTTTTAGAAAATATTCCCTTCCTGTACCTTATTCACCCCCTTGAGGCTCTTATAGGTCTCTATCATGCCTCCCCTTCCATGGTGTACATATTGAGATCCCTTGGGCCCTGTCCACATTACACCACTAAAACCCTTCTGTAACATTACACAGGGCTTAAACCGTTACTGAACAGTTTGCAGGCTACACTGGTAACATTACAGAAAGCGGCTTCAGAACCATGACAGAAACCTGTTGTGAGGTGGTTTCAACAACCGCTCCTGTAACTGGTGCAGTTCTGTAACGTTACCGTGTGTGTCTAAACGCCTCCACCGCAGTAGCCTCCAGTCCTCCACTATACCTGCATGCATTGCAGCACTGTTGTAATGCATGCAGGGGGGTCGGAGGCTACCAGAGCGTACCAGTGGCAGTGTGGGGCACGAGCATAGGCTGCAGTACTGGGCAGCCTCCATAGCACGGTAACCCAACCTACAGCAATATGCCCACTCCTGTGTCCCCATCTGACCTATCCCCTTGTCCTCACATGCCTCCCTGAGAGTCTCCTCCTGCAGTATCCATATACTATCCGTGATGATGCCTCTCACTGTGACGGGCGCTGGGAGTACCCCACCTGCCTATCTGTGCTGTGGCATCATTACTACCTGCAGAGTGGTGCCAGTAGTGCACACATACAGCGGTTGAGCTCCTGGGTGCATCATGTAACACTGCTGCGGTGGCCACTAGATGTGTGGCACTGTGTACAGTGGCGCAGTGGGGTACACCGACAGCAGTAGTAGAGGGGCTGCCATCAGCCATTCGGCAACAGTAGCTGACTGGCTGTCATGCCCTGGTGCCCTAACCCTGTTGGACATGTTGCCATATCACACACACTCCCTCCCTCTCACTGCAGTACCTCCCTGAATCCAACATGCAGACCTCGCCATCTCCCTTCCCTCCTCACCATAGGTGTGTCATGATCCATTGCCATACTGTATGTTGCACATTATGGCTTGTACAGATGCATACTACCCCATATGTATTGTGGGTGGGTGCCTCTCATCAAAGCTGTCCTCGCCAGGTGCACCATGGGATATGCTCTGCTTCGATGGGGTTGGGACCACACACACTATCACACACAATGTGGATAGGCTGTACTGTTTTCAGTCCGTTATCCCATTGTTCACTGACAGTGTGGACGCATTGTATCGCTTTAGATCTGTAACGTTTGGAACCGCTTGCAGATTGTAAATGGTGTAGTGTGGACGGGCCTAGTCTCTCCTCATAGGGTTTATGATGCATTTTCTGGAACTATTTTAGTTGCTGTCCTCTGACAGCCTCTACCTGTTTGTGTCCTTTCATAGATGTGGTCTCCAGAACTAGACACAGTATCCAGGTGGAGTGTTACCAGTGATTGATACAGTGGTAAAATCACCTCTCTCCTGGTGGTGAATCCCTTCCCTATGCACCCCAGCATCCTGCTGGCCCTCCCTACTGCCTTGCCACCTTGAGGTCATCAGATATGATAACTCCAAGGTCTCTTTCCTGTTTAGTGACTGTCATGTTATACGCTGCCTCTGTGTTTCTGTGTCCTAGGTGCATAATTTTGCAGTTTTTAGCATTAAAACCCAGCTGCCATAACCTCGACTACTCCTCAAGTTTTCTCAGATCTCTACTCATTGTGTTCATTCCCTCAGGACTGTCTACTCAATTGCAGATTTTGGTGTTCTCTGCAAAGATGCATACGTGCCTTTCCAGCTGTTCTACAGTGTCTTTTATAAAGACATTGAAAAGGGCTGGTCCCATTAGTCAGCCCTGAGATACCCAGCTGGTCATTCTTCCTTCTAGCGTGAAGCCGTTTACCACCACCCTCCGTCACCTATCCATCAATCAGTTCTATACCCAGTTTACTACTTTGAGTCCCACCCCAAAACTGCTTAGGTTCCTTATAAGCCTCCTGTGTAGTATGGTGTTGAAGGCCTTGCTGATGTCTAAGAAACCCAGGCCACCACCCGACCCTGATGTTTCCCTGATCACTCAGTATTTTTGTGGCCTGTGTTGGTTGAGCAGTAACTTTGATTTGTTGGTGTCTGCACTCTAAAGTATTCAAAAAAAAGTAGTTAAGAAAATGGGCCTTTAATTCCTATAGAGCATGCCCTTGTGCTGTCTATATTCTTATATCACATATTCATTAGTGGGGGTCTCCATATTGGGAGGTGGAAGGGATCAGGCATTCAGCTTCATGGAGCCAAAATACTGTCCCTTCCCTCCCGAAAACTGTATAATCAAAAACATTTATTTTTTACGATCCTTGGACTCTGTGGCAGGCAGCGGTCCCTGATGACTTTCGCTAATATATCTGGAAAGCTGCTCTTTAAGGCAAGTGCAGTTAAAGGATCAAACCAAGGGGAGGTACTCGAATCTCAACCTTAATTCTTTATTGTGCACCTTTCATGCCCTGTCACGGAATCCCTCCTCTTCACGCCTAAAAGTCACCGAGGACTCTTACTTGCCCCCAGGAGTACAAGGATGGTTAAAACAATTTTTGGGGGTTATAGAATTTCAGAGGTTATTGATTGTATTTTGCCTTTATGGAGCAGAGAGCCCTATCCCTTTCACTTCTTGGTTCTGAGATGCCTGTCGCTAAAGCACTTTACGTGATGTAAGAATCTGGAGAGCGCATAGGTGTGTGTGGTGTTCGTTTGTTTTTTTTTTTTTTTTAACTTTCTTTCTACACCTTCACTCTTTTTCCTTGACTTCCTGTCCTACTCGGGTGGTGTTATGTAATGCCAGATCTATTAAAAACAAGACTGCTATGCCTGGCCCGGTGGCACTGAGGGTTGAGGCGCTGGATGCCACCCCTTGGTCCATGCCGGCCACCCAGGTTTGGGAATGGATTCAGGTCGCCGGAAGCCGGCAGGGGCGGGAAGGATTGAGCATCTGTAGACTGCTCTCTCAGGAGGGGGGTTCCAAGTGTCAGTGCTCCGCGACCTCTGGCGGAGGCTAAGGGCGGTGCTGGTAACTCACTGGGGTGGTTGAGTTGGGGCGGCGCGCTTGGGAGGGAGCGCATGCGACGCGCGGCGCCTCGGTGTAATTGCACGCCTGTACTCACACAAGAAAATGGAAAATATGGCGCATAGTCGTGGCTTGATGGCAGTCAAGGGACGATGGCCTTGGGGACACCACTGTGGATACTGGATCCTGGTTCGGTGGGGAGTAAGGGGGGGCTCTCCGCCACCCCGCTGAGGGGGTAATTAGCAGTGGAGGTTCTCTGGGGGCCACGGCAGACCAGATGGGGGCCGGATGGGACGGATGCCAGGATGTGAAGCAATCCGAGGTGCCACCAGGTAAAAAGGACTAACTAAAAAAAAAAAAAAAAAAAAACACAAGACGGCTATTATAGCTGATCTTGTTGAAACAGCAGATCAGGCATGCATCACCGAGACCTGGCTGGATGAAAATGCAGGCCTATATTGGCCTCTGCTGTTCGGCCGGTGTTTCGATGCACCACCCAGGTTGGAGCGTGAGGGAGGGTCTGCATTATATTTAGGACTTGAATTGGGCCTGTGATATGCCGGTGGGGACTACCAGGTCCCGAGTGTATCTTGGGTGAGGTTGTAGGTGCAGGACACTCTCATCTACCGTCCACCCAGTGATGGTGGAGAATTCCTGAAAGAGACGGGCGGATTTTTCATGCTGGCGGGATTGGAGTCTCCTAGATGGATAATTTGGGGACTTCAACGCCTGGCCGACGTATGAACTCTCGTGAATTTGGTCAGAATCTCCTCCAGCTAATGACTGTGTTGGGCCTTACACAGGTAGTTACCTCTCAACCCATATACGGGTCACTCATTGGATCTGGTTTTCCTCCTGGGGATGGAGATAACAGACTTGGGGTTGAACCAGTCAGTTGGTCTGATCATCACACCACTGGGTTCAATTTCAGGCCTCCCCAAATGGACCTGCCCCTACGGAGATGGTCCAGTACTGCCCTTTAGGGCATTACCCCAGAAGGTCTGTCGGCGGTACTGGACCTGTTGGGTTTGTCAGGTGAATGGCTGAGTTCAGGGATCTTGTACTGGCTTATATTAGAGCGGTCAAAGATGCCCTGGACAAAATTGCTCCTGTTTGTGTTCGACCACTCTTTTGCTCAAGGACCCCTTGGTTCGATGGTACCTTGAAGGAGTTGAGGAGAGAGGGGTCAAGGCTGGAGAGAGCTTGACAGAAGTCTAGTCAGATGTTGACAGGCTTAGATTGATGGAACATTACAATGGCTATCAATCGAAAATCTCCAGTAAGAAGGCAGAATTCTTGTCCAGGGAGATTTCTGCTGCACAGAATTGACCGTCTCAGCTCTTCTGGACTGTAGACAGATTGTGCAATCCAATCAGTCTCCAACCCGAAAGGTCATTTTCTTACGCCAAATGCAAGGAGTTTGCTTGATTCTTTGCGGATAAGGTTGCTAGTATCCGGTCTGGCATCGGTCCGGCTCTCCCTTTGAGGGGTTGCAAAGGTCGACGAGAGGTGATGAACACATGATCTGTCTGGATGGACTTTAGCCTTCTGGAATTCACAGACATTGTGAAGATTGTCCAAACACTGTGCCCAACCAGTTGTAGTTTGGATCCGGGCCCTACATCCCTATTAGTGGGTTGTGTAGATGCTATCTGACCGATCTTAGCTAAAATTGTCTGGAGTTCCTTGAAAGGGTTGTCTTTCAAACACCATGAAGTCTTGCTGTAATTAGGACTATAGCAGTCAGCCTCAGCCTCTGAACTGCCCCGGAGAGGAAAGGGTTAACTCCAGAGAAGTCTGGAGTTCCACAGCACGAGGGCGCTGTTCAAAGCTCTATCTGTGCAGTTTGAAGTCAAACTGCCAGATTCTTTACTCCGCTTCACTGAACAGTCGCTCCGGAGATCAGCTCCTTCAGCTCGGTTCACTCACGGCGGTTTCCGATTGGTTCCTTCGGTTCAGAAAACCGCAAAAGTCTCAAAATTACACATGGTTGCTTAAGCTCTATCTGGTAAACCGTGAAGTAAAACGAAATTTAGTCTGTGTGGAATAATTATCGGTTCAGTCTGAACCGATCGCTTCTTTGTATTTTGGTGAATTTTGAGCGTGAGGTACCGGTTCTTATCGGTTCTAAAAACCCTCGTTTTAATCAGGGTTTTCAATACCCGTGACACGGTTAGGGACCGAATAAGGTTGTCTTGCTTCTGTACGGCCTGAAAGAAAGGGCAAGTTTTGGTAGGGCTGGCACTATGTCTGAGAAACCCAAAAGAAAACCGGGCCCACGGGTTTCAACACTGTGATGTTTGTGGGAAGCCTTTGCTGCGGCTGACCCACACACCACTTGTGTTTATTGTCTGGGGCTGACCACCTCCTTTCAGACTGCCAGATATGTAAAATTTCCTGCAGCCACCCTGGATGGGCGGCTCCAGGAAGCGAGAGGCCAAAAGTCCGCTGACCCGATGGCCAGCCCGTCCAGTACCCACTGACCAGAGGGAGTGCCTCTGACCAGGCGTTACTTCTCGGCAGAGAAAGGCTGGTTCAGAGGAACCAGCACCAGCAAAAAGACAAAGAAATCAGCAGGTTTGGAGTCTAAGATAGTTTCTCCAACTGTTGCAGAAATAGCAAAGCCATACAGATTGTTCAGTCTTTGTCTCAGGGACTTGGAGAGCCCTCCACAAGTGGCAGAGGGGGTGGCTCGTCCAGGTCCAGGGGTTCAAGATTATGTTGAGGAGTTTTATGAACCACAGGAGGGGAGGAGGAATTTGATCAGTGCATTTGTGACTGGGAAGGTCTGGACGTGCCCATTGGACCGGACATTTCTCCAGACAGACCCTTAGAGTCTCCCCCTCTGTTGTCTGAGTCCCCTTCTCATTTTGTGTTTTATAAAAAGGTGGCAGAAACCCTCCAGCTCCCTTTAGAGGAGGCTGTGGATGAGCAAGAGGAGCCTGATTTTGTTGAAATGATGGATATTCCAGAGTCTAGAAGGTTGTCTATTCCTTTGCATAAATCATTTAGGAAGCAAACAACAAAGATTTTAAAAAATCCTCATTCTGTCCCTCCTGTAGACAAAAAAATGGACAGAAGGTATACTTTATCAGGCCCAGATACAGACTTCCTCATTGAGCAGTGTAGTCATGTAGGTGTTGTTCAAGCTGCAGCCTGTGACAAGGCTAATATTCCCTTGGCATCACATCCCCCTGACAAAGATTCCAGGAAGATTGATACCATGGCAAAAAAGCAATATATGGCAGCTTCTTTGGGACTCAGGCAGGCTAATTACATGGCTTATGTGGCTAGATATCAGAAGTCTAGATGGGACACTATTTTGCAGTTAGCCAAGCAGGCCCAGGGTCAGCTGGCTAGTGAGTTGGAACAGGTGGCTGCTGATGGCATTGAGGCCTCTAAAGTTCAATTTCATACTGCTGTTGATGTTAATGATGTTTCTTCTAGGGTCATGGCCACTTCTGTAGCTCTCCGTGAGGTTGGCATGGCTCAGATGCACTAATTTGTCCCAAGACACTCAGGCAAAGGCTATGGATTTCCTGTAGTAGGTAATCTCTGTTTGGTGATCAGACAGAAAATTACATGAAAAAAATGGATGAATACAGAACTACCTACAAAGTGCCCAAGCTAAAGAGAGGCATGCCCCCCAAAGGCATGCCCCAGGGTAGGGGTAGGCCTTACCACAGGCCTTTTATCAAGCTCAAGCCTCTTCAGCCTTTGTTCAGAGGGGTTTCTTCAGAGGCAGGGCAGCAGCGGGCTCAGGCAGACCGTCCCTCTTCTCAGCCAAAACAGTTGCCAAGCAGGCACCCTGTTGGGGTGCCCAGGGCCGAATCTCCTGTACGGTGGGGGCAGGTTGGCTTATTTCAGCCAGAACTGGTTGTCCCTAACTCGGACAAGTGGGTTCTGGAGGTGGTAAACCAAGGTCTGGTCCTCAGTTTCAAACAGTTCCCAAAGATGAGGGCCAGACATTTCCCACTCCGCGAATCCTTTGAAGCCCTTGCTTTGGAAACAGAGGTTTCTTCTCTGCTGGGATGCAAAGCAGTAGAGAGGGTTCCCTTGCTATCAGGGCAAGGGTCTTTATTCAAGGTATTTCTTACCCCCAAAAAGACAGGAGAATGGCGGCCCATCTTAGATTTAAGGTTCCTGAACAAGCATCTTCTGAAACCAAAGTTCAAAATGTTAACTCTGGCAATGATTTTGCCCTCCCTGAGACCAGGAGACTGGCTAGCTTCCTTGGACCTCAAGGACTTATTTTCATTTCTTGATCAGGCCTTCTCACAGAAAGTACCTCAGGTTCGAACTACCTTCTGGCCACTATCAGTTCAGGAGCAATGCCCTCGGCCTCACCTCTGCCCCAAGGGTTTTCACAAAATGTCTGGCTGTGGTAGTGGCTCATCTGAGAAGGCAAGGGGTGGCGCTTTCCCTACCTGGACGACTGGCTCATAGTGGGTCAGTCTCCAGATCACGAAAATCTCACTTGTTGGTCACCCAGCAGCTTCTCACTCTCTGGGATTCCTGTTGAATCTTCCAAAGTCAGTTCTCGAACCAGTTCAGGTACTAACTTTCATAGGTGCAGAGTTGAACACAAAGTCTGCCAGGGCATATCTCCCCTCCGAGAGGTGGACAGACTCATTGCCCTGGCATCTTCCTTTACCATGCGGGTCTCTCGGCCAGCAAGGCACTTTCTGCAACTCCTAGGACACATGGCTGCGCCACAGCTGTCGTGCAGGGAGCAAGATTCCAGATGAGAGACATCCAATTCCACCTGAGATCTTTTGGTTCCAAAAGAAGGACCCCTCACCAAATTAGTCCCAGTGACAAGATCTCTGATCCTGGCCTTCAGTGGTGGTGGGACCAGAGCAATCTAACTCAAAGGGTCCCTTCTTACCCATTCCTCACTCCCTCACACTTACCACAGATGCCTCCCTCCCAGGATGGGGGCTCACTTGGCGACCTTTCCACTCAGGGAGTGTGGTCTCCTCAGGAATCTCTGCTCCACATCAACCTTCTGGAGCTCAGGGCTGTCCTCTTAGCTGTCCAGGCCTTTTCAGCTTCTGTCCAGAACAAGGTAGTTCAAGTCAGGACAGACAATACCACAACAATGTGGTACATCAACAAGCAAGGGGCACTCGGTCTTCTGCCTTGTGCAATCAAGCAATGAAGCTGTGGTCTCTGGCTTACTCCTGAATACCTCCCTGATAGCAGTTCACCTTCCAGGAAGGACAATGTCCTAGCGGATGCCCTCAGCAGGATTTCTCAGGGCCACCACGAATGGGCCCTGAACCTCTAGTGCTGGGGTCAGTCTTTGCCAGATGGGGCACCCTCAGATAGATCTTTTCGCAGCCCCAGACAACCACCAACTTCCTCTGTTTTGTTGCAGACCTCCAGTGTTGGGATCAGTCCCACTGGGCGCCTTTCAGTTGGATTGGGAGGAAATATCTATATGCCTTCCCTCCTCCTCTCCTTTTCAGGGTACTAGTGAGGATCAGAACTCAGTCCTGCAAGGTGATTCTGATTGCTCCAGATTGGGCCAGACAGCTCTGGTACCTCTCCTTCTGTCCCTGATTGTCCACCTCCTGAGCTTGCCCAGGACCCACGACCTGTTGACCTGTGCACAAGGGAGAGTGTGGTATCCAGAACCTCAGTTCCTCCACCTCAAGGCTTCGTTCTTGAGGAGCTAGAATCGCTGATCTACACCTCTCTCAAGGTGTCTTGGATATTTGAAGGCGGCCAGGAGGCCTTCTACTAGGGCCACCTATAATTCTAAGTGGAAGAGGTTTTCCATTTGGTGCTCTGGGAAGCAAATCTCCCAGAATCTGCTGATTTGACTGTTTTATTGGACTATCTGGTCCACTTAAATTTTCTAGACCTTAAGCCAGCTACCTTAAGGGTTCATCTGGCAGCAGTCTCCGCTATGTGTCAGCAGGTAAACCTGCTTCCATCTCTTCTCACCCTGTAATTTCCAAGTTTTTTAAGGGGTTACTTCACACTAACCCTCCTTTTCGGGAACCAGTTCCTGCTTGGGACCTGAATGTTTGCATTGCTCAGCTAATGCAACCCCCCTTTGAGCCCCTGTCTTCGGCAGACCTCAAGTTTTTGACTTGGAAGACTGTTTTTCTAGTGGCCATCACTTCTGCTAGACATATAAGTGAGATGCAAGCCTTGTCAGTGGAAGAAGATTTCATTTCTTTTCATAGGGACAAGGTAGTCCTTAGGACTAATAGAAGGTTTTTACCAAAGGTGGTCTCAGATTTTCATCTCAACCAATCCATCTCTCTCCCAGTATTTTTCACTGAGCATTCCTCTTCAGGGGAGAGGAGATTGCACAGTCTGGACGTCAAAAGAGCTCTAAGCTACTATTTGGAACGCACCAAGGGTCATAGGTTTGAATCCCTCCAGCTCTTCCTTACCTATGGGGAAGTCGGCAAAGGGAGACCTGTCACTAAGAGAACAATTGCAAGGTGGATTGTCTCTTGTATCCAATTCTGTTACCAAAAACTGGGTAAAGAGCCCCCCTCAGGATTGAGGGCTCATTCTACCAGAGGTACAGCTGCATCTCTAGCGTCTGCTAGAGATATTCCCATTTTGGAGATCTGTCAAGCTGCTACCTGGAAAACAGTTCACACCTTTACTAAACATTACTCCTGGATGTTCAATCCAGGAGGGATGCCCGCTTGGCACAGCTGTGCTTGTTTCATTTCCAAGTAGGTTCTGACCTCCTCCATGGAGGTACTGCTGTGTATCTGCTATAGTCCTAATTACAGCAAGACTTCATGGTGTTTGAAGAAAAAATTACTCACCTTAGTAATTGCTTTTCTTCTCATGGAGTCTTGCTGTATTAGGACAACCCTCCCTCCTACCCCGCTCAGAACTCCTCCTTGGGTATGGGGTTGGCAAATTAGTGCAAGCACTGTGTCATGCCTTTTTCTTGCTTATTGGGTTTAGGAACTAGGTAATTCTGTTGTTCGTTGAGTGGTAGGTGGCCCCCTCCCTGGACTTGAGTCTTTTGGAGAGGGGTCTGTTAATGCTTCTTTTCAGTGATGCTAACAATATTTAATAATTTTGTTGCTATTCTGTGATTGTTGTGTGTTTTGTAGTTCTACTACTGGTAGGTAGCCAATGGCTAGTGTAGGGTTTTTCCACACAGACTTGCTATATTAGTTTAGCCAGAAGAATCTGGCAGTTTGACTTCAAACTGCACAGATAGAGCTTTGAACAGCGCTCAGCTGTGGAACTCAGACTTCTCTGGAGTTAACCCTTTCCTCCGGGCAGTTCAGAGGCTGAGGCTGACTGCTATAGTCCTAATACAGCAAGACTCCATGAGAAGAAAAGCAATTACTAAGGTGAGTAATTTTTTCTTCCTGATCCCCTTAAGGAAGCGGTCGTATAACCACTTCTAAAAAAAAAAAAAAATCCTTCCTTGGATCCAGACTGCCCAGCTAACTACAGGCCTGTCTGTAACCTTCCTTTTGTTGGGAAGGTTATTGAGAAAGCGGTTGCGTTGCAATTGGACGATCGCCTTGTGACCCACAATGTATGTGATGCTGTCCAGTCTGGATTTAGGAAGAGACGGCACCGAGACTGCACTTGTCCAGATATTGAATGATCTAATAGCGAGAGATCGAAAGGCCCATACCATCTTGGTCCTTCTTGACTTCTGCAACATTTGACACTGTGGACCATGATGTGCTATTGGAGTGCCTGCTGCTTCTCTGTGGACTGTCGGGGATAGTCCTTGAGTGGTTTTGATCTTTCCTCACGGGCAGGTTTCAGAGGGTGGTCACTGGAATTTATTCCTCTGATGCCCTTCCTCTGCCCAGTGGGGGTGCTGCAGGGCTCCATTTTAGCACTCATGTTTTTCGCAGTGTATATGCTGCCATTAGGAGATATCATTAGGTGATACGGTTTGAGATTTCACTGCTGTGCAGATGGTACTCAACTGTATCTGTCCTTTCTACCCGGACAAGGGGATACAGTCTCTGTGTTTAACAGATAAAATGGGTAGCAACCCCAATAATTGAAACCAAGTCCAATGAATTACTGCACTCCACAGAATAGTTTGCCACGACAAAAGTATCAGCAAATAGTAAATTTATTGTTTGGCAAAAGCCAAAGCTTCAACAGTCCCCAGCGCTTTGGCAGTTACGCCTTCATCAGGGGGTGTGGTTACAGAACAAAGATGGCTGCTTTAATTGTACATCATACAGTGACCACATCAATGGCATCATAGTGGAAAAAAACAAAAAACTTTACATTCTTGAAGTGCCAGCGCAAGAATTATGTAGATCCCTACTAAACCTTAATAATATAAATAGAAAAATACAAATATAACAATGTGCATAATTTATATCAATTCCTTACAGTATAATTTACTTTAATTCATATTTTATCAAAAGTTTATACATTCTTTATTTTCAGAATTTGTCTCCTAAAAAAGGACATATAATGAAATTATGGTACTAAGAAAAACATTTTTAAAAAGAAAAGAGGGTTTAGAGCAAGAAAAGTATATAAATGTATAGTATTAAAAAAAAAAGTACATGAAAGGAAGGGGGCATCAAAAAAGGACATATTTGAAGTGCAAACATTGGAACTATATGTAGTATAAAATGTAGAGCACAACAGAAGTGGAAAACAAAAGAAACGAAAGAGAGAATAGACAAGAAAAGGAGTAGGGCAAAAGGGCTATGACATAGACAGAAAGCAAGAGAATGTGTTTTCTATAGTACAGAAAATAAAAAGTAATTAGGAGATAAATAAATGAATAAAATAAATACAGAGGTAGTGAAATCCAAAAACTCCCTAAGTGTGATCACCCTCTTCAATAGTCAAATAGCAACAACTTTAATCCCAGGGATCTACACGGGGCATCTTCTCTTGAAGTCAGAACCTAGAAGAAACATTCAGAAGGAAATGAGAAAATAGCAAATAATTACATTGTGTTTATCTTTTCTGTAGGAAGGGTTTTAAATCCCATGATTCGTTCAGTCCATCCGGTTTTATGCTATTAAGACTGAAAATCCATTCACTCTCTCTCTGCAATAGCTCATTCACTCTATCCCCTCCAAACTTTAGTGGTGGTTGCCAGTTAATACCCATAAACTTAAGTGCAGTAGGGTCCGAGTCATGGTGTAGAGCAAAGTGTAGTCCCACTGTGGTATCCCTCTTGTTGTTTTGAATATTTCTCACATGTTCCTGCATTCTTATTTTTAATGCTCTGGTTGTTCTTCCTATGTATAACATTTTGAAGCTGCACCATAACACACAAACCACAAAAGTGGTGTCACAGCTGATAAAATCTTTGGTCTTGTATCTTGTATTACTGGCTGGATGGATGAATTCTTATCTACATTGCAAAACCTGCATGTAATGCAGCGATGACACTTAAACATCCCTTCTGGTTTCCTACCAAGCCACATTCTCTGAGTTTCAGTTCCCTCTAGTCTGCTCCTTACAAGTTTATCCTTCAAGCTTGGACCCTAGAAAAGCACTTTAGGGCTCTCCTCTATAACATTCCTTAGGTCCCTGTCTGCATGAAGGAGATGCTAATTCCTGTGTATTATGTTTCCTACTTGGCCTGCCCAGTTATTATATTCTGTGGCAAATGTAATAGGAACAAATTCCAAATCATCATTTCTTTGTTTTCCCTTTAATAACTCCTCTGTCTTTTTCTGACGCCTCCTAAGGTTCTTTATCTAGAACTTTCTGAGAGTAACCTCTCTCTCAAATCTTTAACTGAGCTCTTCTGATTGGGCCCAAAATCATTATCTTCTGAGCAATTTCTCTTTAGTCTAAGAAATATATATGGAATAGGCCTTTAATCTGTGTGGGTGGGCACTGTCTGCTCTTAAAAGGGAGTTAGTGGCAGTATGTTTTCTAAAGCACTTTGTGCTAATCTCAAGATTTACATGTTTTGGTCTGGTTAAGGTTAGATCTAGAAAGTCAATACTTTCTGGATCTGATTTATATGTAAATGACAAATTCAGATCATTGGTGTTAATCCAATCCATAAATTCTGAAATTTCCAATTGGTCACTCTGCCAAATACATAGTATGTCGTCTATAAAATGACTCCAGAATTTAATCCTGGGCAGAAAGGGGTTATCATTCTGGAGTATAGTTTCCTCCTCCCATCTGCCCAGGAGTAAATTTGCATAAGTAGGGGCCATAGATGCCCCTATAGCAGTTCCACGTTTCTGAAGTAAGAATTCACCTGAAAATTCAAAAAAGTTGTGTTAACACAAATTCTAGTCGAAGAATAAATTGTATAGGAATTTTCTCTACATTTTGATCCTTCTCCAGGAAGTATTGACATGCCATTAAACCATCCCTATGTCTAATTCTTGTGTAATGAGATTCCACATCTATTATAAGCCAAACCATATCTTCCTGCTACTTAACTAATTTAACCTTATTAAGAACATGTGTTGCATCTTTAATATATGAATATAATTTATAACACTTCTTTGCAAAAAAAAAAAATATCAATAAACTGCCCCAGTTTTTCTGTAAGTGACCCCACTCCAGATATAATGGGCCTGCCCAGTGGATTATGAACATTTTTGTGGATTTTGGTAGTATGTACAGACTAGGAACCCACAGGATTTTCATTACAAAGAATTTAAATTCCTCTCACTAAGGTTCCCATTGGTAATACCATTCTGTAGATACAATTCCATCTTATATTTTACCACAGGATCAGTTGGAAGTCTAGTATAATTATGTACATCATTCAATAAGTGCATTACAATTTCAACATAATGTTCTCTATCCAAAATTATTACATTCCCCTTTATCCGACAGTTTTAACAACTGTCTTGTTGAGATCAAGGACTGGATGAGCACCAGCTGGCTGAAGCTGAATCTGGACAAGACTGAAGTGTTGGTTGTGGATCCGGGTCATCTGGGGCTGGACAGGCATCTGGTTTTATGGTTTGACTGCATCCAGCTCACTTACCAGGTGTGTAACTTGGGTGTTATTTTGACAGTGGCCTGACCCTGAAATCTCAGCTGTCAGCAGTTGTCAAATCCTCCTTTACCATCTGAGGAATATCACCTGGGGAAACACCTGGTTCCTCCAGATGACCTACCAACACTGTTCCATGCCTTCGCCACCACTTGCCTTGACTGTTGCAATGCCTCTACCTAGGGCTTCCTGGGGTTGATATCCACCACTTGCAATTAGTGCAGAACGCAGTGGCTAGGCTATTGATGGGAACATCTAGAACCAGCTATATTACGCCTGTGCTGCGCAGACTGCACTGGCTGCCTGTTATGTTGTGGATCACCTTTAAGGTCGGTTTACTGACCTTTAAAGCCCTTCATGAACAGGGACCCGGCTACCTGCAAGATCTCTTGACTCCGTATTGCCCCTTTCCGCCCTCTCCGATCTGCCAACAACGGATTGCTAGAGATACCCAGGGTATCTGGCACCCGTGCTTTTTCTTTGCTGCTCCTACCCTGAGGAATTTTCTACACTGCGTTGAGAGAATACCTGACCATCGAGGTTTAAATCAGATTTTAAGACGTTTTATTCAATATGGCTTTCCCAGATGATTTAATTTACTAATCAGTATATTTGTTACTTAAATGTTTTATTGTATTTTATCTGTAAAGTGCCTTGCTTTTAGAAAGGCACTATATAAAGATTTGCTTGCTTTTGGGGAACTCTGTCCAGCGGCCTAATGCCATGGTCTCTACCTCCCGCTGTGACGCTGCTCCTTACTCCTCACCCCGACCCGGTACATCCTCGATCTGAACCCCCGAGGAGAGGGCCTCATCCACCGAGGCGCCTATCTATAGTGTTGAGCCTGGGTCGGAGGACGGGGAACGGGAGGACAGTGCTCAGCATTGGGGGGATGTTGACTGAGGAAGCGCCTTCACCCATCCTCAGTGAAAGTGGATTTTCTACTTTTTGGTCCCTCCCCTAGGCTCGGACATGCAATGTGTCCCAGCGCAGATACGCACACTTTTGTGCGTGTCTACAAGGTCGCTGCAGCAGCCAATTCCTGCGGTTGCTGGATCTCAGACTTGCAGTTCCCAGAGCCCAGGATCTGAGTCACCCTCCCTTCCAGGGCAGGAGAGCAGTCCTCCGGACGCTCAGTCCTGTCCTTCCCCTTCCAACCTCCAGGCGGCCCGAGCTCTCTCCCGAACCCAGGCGCCAGCGTGGTATGAGGTGTGGCGTCCAGTACCTCAACCCTCCATGCCACCGTGCCGGCTACTTCCTTTAAATACTTTAGAGTGCCAATTCCAACAAATCAGGGCCACGGTGACTCCATAAACATGAACCATGTTAGTTCAGAG
This sequence comes from Neoceratodus forsteri, assembly GCA_016271365.2. NCBI lineage: Eukaryota > Metazoa > Chordata > Ceratodontiformes > Ceratodontidae > Neoceratodus > Neoceratodus forsteri. Next base: position 769,141,779 of record CM028133.1, on the reverse strand, counting down.
TCGGTCTTCATTATTGGAATTGGCACTCTGTTCAGTAAAGTAGTTTAAAAACAAACGCAAAACCCACCATGCATCCTTATGGGGCATGCCCTCACACTACCCAAATTCTTAGAAATCATATAATGTTTCACGGGGCTATATCTCTAAATCTGGAAGTGGAATGGATCGGGTTCAGCTCTATGAAGCCAAAATATGATCTGTCCTTTCCAAAAACCTTATACAGTATTTAAAAAAAAAAAAAAATGTTGACCATCTTTGGACTCCAGGGCAGGCAAGGGTCCTTATTGACTTTTGTCTAATATATACAGTACTAGGAAACGTGCTCTTTAAAGCAGTGTAGTTAAAGAATTAAGTCAAGGGGATGTACTTTAAACTCTTAATTCTCTTATTGTTCAATCTTTTGTTATTAAAACAATAACTCGTGAGTTTCTAGTTAAAGCATACCTAAAAAGAATTTTGGGCAGTCTGTTTTATAAATGCACATTAATGACTATGGGGCATAGTAGCCTAATCTCTGTTGAGCTGTTTACCCAAGTACCTGAAACACCGCAGTGTTTTGCTTGGTTTCATAGTGTTTGAAAAAATGTCAACAGATGCACACTCTTCTCCTTTGAAAGCTCCATGGAGTTATGAAATGATTCAATCATCATAACGTAATGAATTAAGGTAGACTGCTCCCAATCTTACTTTTTGCCTGTGGCACAAGCAGTGTTTGTATTGATTAAAATGTGCCCAGTTTGTCAATTTCCATTGTTTCTCGATACCCCACAGGTGTATTACAATATCTAATACTCGAGTTGAGTATTGAAGTATGATGCCATGACAACAGGGCAACTTTCAGTCAATACAAACAGTGCCTCTGGCACCCTAACTGAAAGATAGGAAGAGGTCTTGCTCCATTGACGTTTTCTGGTATGATGTTCAGTGCCATTTTGCAATCAAATAGTGGCCAAATTGTAAAAGCAGCCATGTGTTTTGTTTTACATTTTTGAAGTGCTATGAAACCAGGAAAGAAACACTGGATTTTCAGGTACTCGTGCAAAGAGCTCAAGAGCTTATGCTGTACTCCACTGTGCTCAGATACATTTTATAACCCCAAGAATGCAAAAATTATGGGTTTGGGTATCCTTTTATAAACTGGAAAGCGGTTCTGGTTTCTGTGAAAGTCCTGTGAATTTGAAATTGTTCATAACTAATTGGCTTTCTTTCCCTCTTGCAGTTTACAAGATACTCTGCTCTACTGGTTGGAATGATTGATGGAAAGAAAGAGATGGTAAGATGCCATCACTGCATTGTTGTGTACTAACTGCTCATGTAGATCGTCTGCTCCTATATAAATGTGAATAAATGTACACAAGAGCAACATACACATTAGTTCAAAACAAAATTTACTGCCAGAATGTTTGCCTCTCCACACACAAATGCACACAGCAGAATGCCTCAAGAAAGCTAGGGTTTACAGTATATACTCACATACAAGTCTAGTTTGTGGTGTTAAAGTAGGCCCCCTAGAAGGGATCATCTTATTCTTGAGGTTGACCTATCTGTGGGATTTACAATGTAAACCATTTTTTGTAACAGTGTAACCTAAATGTGTATCCAGTTCTGGCCATAGAGGCAAATTCTTTACCTGATGGTCACAAAACAGATTTTTTCATCCAATCAGGGCAGCAAAATAATGTCTGTCATTTTGGTAAAATTGACAAGGAAAGGGAGGGAGGTTAACTTACAGCTGAGTATATACAGGAAACTTTTATCTGGGCAGGATAAGCAGTAAAGATTTTCCTGTTAGGCAAATTAGATAGGAAGGAGGTTTCTTGATTGTTAGTAAAGCGCTTAGAAATGTAAACTTCAATCATAGTAGCACAGTGCATCATTTTATGTTCACTTGAAGTGCAGCATATTGGTATCAGTTTGCTATGAAAGGGCTTGTTGGGGCATGTCCTTCTCCACCTATCACAGCTTCAGAATACAAAGTTTCTTCCTAATTCCGCCCACTCTCCAGGGTGATAAATCCCATAGCCTGATGTCCGGCTACAAGAATTTGCTATCGGACAAGCACTTAGTAAGAAGTCTGTTGTCCCCTGGACAGGCAACTTGGGCAGAACTTTTTTTTTTTTTTTTTTTTTTTGTTTCATTCACCTTCAGTGCACCAGACTGATCACTAGGTGCCGCCGCATCGGCCAACAACTGCTGTTTTATTACATGGTCACCAGAGGGTTTAATCTTGTGTGGCCAGGAACAGGAGAATCTGAGCGCAGCAAGTAGTCCAGTAGCGCGACTTTGCAAGAAGTCGCCCCCCCCCAGTTCCTCCCCACATATCAGGGCAACAGAGCAGCTTTGATGGATCCAGGACTGACAGGTGAGTCAGCGAACTGATGTTGGGGAGTACCTGTCAGTCCTGGGAATTGGCTGCAGTGGTGGTAGGGGCGGGAGGTTAGGGGCAGAAGCAGGAGAAAAGCGCCACTTTGTTACATACCGAAGTAGCAGAGGGAGCGTTTCTTGCTTGCTCAGTCATTGTCAGTTGTAACTCGTGCATCCGCTACATTACGCAGCTTTGAACTTCAAGATCTGTACTATACTACTACTAAGACAAATTGGGAGAGAACATATTGAAATAAATAAAATCTTCAGGGACGGAGGAGTGAAGTTGGGGTTGTTCTGACCTCAGCCGTCAGTCGACCGACGTTGCTTGGCTTCATAATGTCAACCGGCAGTGCAGAACTTGCTGATTGTGAAGTTTTTGTTTTTTTTTTTAAAGAAAAGAAAAAAGAACTGAAGGGTTTACAAGGCATTAAATAAAATGGAGGTGGGAGAGAGTTCCAAGTTGGAGAGTTAACCGTCCAGACCATGTGGTGTGTGTGTGTGTGTGTGTGTGTGTGTGTGTGTGTGTGACTGCACATTATGCACAGTCGGGGCTAATATTTAAAAACGATAAACATATTAAATATAACAAAACAAAAGCTGTTGTTTTCTGACGACCTTGTCTACTGGGAGTTTAGGAGGAAAAGTATGTTTTGGAGTAAGGGCATAAGAGAGATTTATCAAAAAACAAGGGATCCCTCTTGTCTGATCACAGGTCATTGGACTTGTTTAAAGGTGACAGGCACTCAGACAAGAGTACAAACCATTGAGACCAACCAAGCTCAGTAGCTTTGAGAGAAAAAGTTTAACTAAATAGGCTAGATATTGAGATCTGATTACACTACCTGGCTAAGCTTCTTTCTGACTCATTTATTCAGTAATAAGAGCTAGTTGCCTGAATGTACTACTACTGTAGTCTAGTCTCTGTATAAGTGGCAAGTGCTCTGCCCAGTGCCTGCTTCCTGAGTAAATTGGTGAAGGTGGCTGATTGCTTTTGTTCAAGTTTATTATAGGAAAACTCCGTTGAGCAAGCTCATTCACAAGGAGTGTCCTTTGACACAGACAGGAAGTTACAGATTGCATAATCGAAAAAACGGTACAAATTCAAGTACAGATTTATGGGCAAGCATTAACATGTTGCATAAAAATGACAAAGACGTAGAAAACTACAAGTACAGGAAAAAAAGGTACAAAGTGCTTGTTTCGGAGTATCAAGGCAGCTAATTTCTAGGTAAGTAAGAGGATGCAGTGGGCTAGGGTTAGAGCAGTAAGCTAGGATTTGGAATCAGCTGCACATATCTTTCATTTTTGCTGCAGCCAACCTTTTAAGTAGGCTGACAGGGACAGTACTGGGAAGCTTCACTATGGCTTGGAGCTGGTTCCAGATAGTTGGGAGTACGCTCGATATAGCCAGCTTGCCGAGTGAGGTGCGAGTTCTCTGTACATCGAGGAGGAGGAGGTAATTTTTCCTAAGAGAGTAGGTGCTACTGGAAATACGGAAAGGGGTTGTGAGATAGTTCGGGAGCTTGTTCAGGAGTAGCTTAAGAGTCCAGATACCAGCATGAAGCGTGCGTCTAGTTGAAAGTGATGTCCAGCCAGTGGCTAGGTACAAATTGCAATGGTGGGTTCGGTAGGGTAGGTTTGTCATTAACCATATGGTGCGGTGGTAGAGGACATCTACTGTCTGTTTTGACAGACGGTGGAGATCAACTGTAGTGCTATTTTTCTGTCACAAACCTAACCTACTGTCACCTGCAGTAAAAATAAAGAGTGAAAGAGTGGAAGTGTAACTAACTGCCTACAAAATAAATAATATAAAAAAGATTGTAAGAAAAATAAGAGGAGCCTAAGTAACACAGAGCGAGGTAACTGGTCTTTTAGGAGACAGGTGAAGGTCACTTGTGGAAAGGAGTGAAACAAAGGGGGGGTGACCTGATCTGCCTCAGTGTCCTGCGGCCAGCTGGCTTGTGAAAGACAAAAGAACGAATGGGAAAAAAAAAACTATTTAAACAAAAATTTAAGATTGCTTATAACAAGAACTGTGTAACTGTGTGTGGGCTCTCTTGGATTGGGATCACGGTCGGTGTCCTGTCTGCGTGTGGAAAAGAGGTGTCGGCTGGCTTGTGTGACAGATTAGAAACTGTGAAAGCTTAGCTAGCACCAAAAACTTAAATAATATAAGAGGAGCCTGTCCTAACTTTGTGTGTGGTCTCTAAGGAGAGGGATGTAATTGTGTTGGAAGGAGCTAAGGCAGGGTGACCTGCACAGGCTGCTGAGGCTGCCACGAGTGTCCTGTGGCTGGCTGGCTTGTGAAATACAGACACTTCAAAAAAAAAGTAAGACAAGACTAATTAACTAAGAAAGGATAGTTTGTGTGTTTGGAAATAGTGAAGGGTGACCTGCCTGTCTGTGACTTGTGGCAGCTGCTTGGAAGAAACATAAAAAGAACATAAAATAAGAGGAGCCTAACTTAACTGTGTGTGTGGTTTGGGGCTGGGCTGTTGGGAGAGAGGAGGTGTGTGTGTGTGTGTGTGTGTGTGTGTGTGTGTGTGTGCGTGCGCACTGCCTATATGTCTGCCATGGGGAAAAAGTAAAAAGAAGTAGTAGTTAAAAAGTAAAGAAAGACGTGCTAAAGGGAAAGAAGAATCAGCACATTGCTGATTCCACTGTTGTGGGCTGGGCCTGGGCCACCAACCTGTGTGCTAACTGTGCACATTTGTACAACAGTTGCAAGCGAGCAAGAGGAAAATAATTAAAAGGCCCCAAAAAAAACAGAATAAGGTCTTAAAGGTCAGGATTGTTAAAAAAACAAAAAAATAAAAAACAAAAAAAAACAAAAAAAAAAAGGAATAACAATAATTAAGAATAAAGAAGGTTGACTTACCTCGCCCTGAGACCTCTAACATAATGACCTTACCTGATTGCTAGTTGAGTATAGTGTGTGTGGTACTACCCTAGTCATGAGTCCTGGTCTGACTGCGTGCCTGTGTAACTGACTGCCTTCCCTTTCGCTTGTTTGCACAATCACAACTTTCAAGTCATTTTTGACTAAATAGCTGTATGTAAAGGTTAAGCATCTTATTATCATACTAATACTACTAGTGTTTGTCTTACTCTTAATTTACTCAGCTAGCCCGGACTGAAACCTCCGCTCCAACCCAGTTCAGCTGTTTAACCCTGGCACGCAAGAAACTCACACCACACAGTGACTGGTGAAATATATTTTATTATCGTTGGGGGGAATAAAGTGTAGCAATATGCAGAAGAGGAGTGGAAAGCAGCAGACTCTTATTTATTTATTTTTTTGCCCTTCTCTGGTCAGTAGCCTCACGCTCACGAGTACCAGCAGCAGCCTCTAGCAGTACCAAGACGCCACCTGAAACAGAAACGCAATCCACCTCTGAGTCTAGTGCAGATAAGAGTAATAACAATGAAAATGAGCCTATATCTGTGTCAGGGGATATAACATCTGATCAGTGTGTTGAATTAAGCAATGAAGCCATTGAAGCCTTAGCTGAAAGTTCACATCCACTCCCTAAGAAACGTACTTTAGTTCTCAGTGAGCAGGATGAGAGGCCAGTCTCCATTTTACCATGCTTCATTAGAGACGTTCATCAGTGCTGCTGACCCTGGGACTATCCTTTTTTTTTTTGTAAAGCACAAATTTCATTTTTTTCTTGTAAAGAAATTGTTCTTTTTTGTAAAGCTAGAATGGCATGAAAGCCCCCCCCCCCCAACACACACACACACACTGTTTCTCTCTTCATCTTTCAATCCATTTAGGCCATTCAGTGTTACACTGCCATTGTTTAAAGTGATTTACCTGCTCTGAATGCACTGTGATTACATCCTCTTTAGAATTAATTCTCTCGAAAGACTGAAGAGTTTTAAGTTGACCTTTAATGCACTCCTTAATATCCTAAAACTATAGCCTAATCCTTTTTGTTATTAATTCTGAGTGTAAAACTGTTGAGTCTTAAGATTATTAGACCTGTACTGCACTGTCTGTTATTCTAAGTGAACAGTTGAATCCTTTTTGGAATTAATTTCTGTGTAAAGCTGTAGTTTGAAATTGTCCAGACTTTTCAGTGTACCGCCTAGCATTCTAAATTTAAAGCCCAATCCTTGCCTCTCGCTTTGCCCCCTGCCCTTTAACCCACTTACATCTCCTTCCTGTTTCTATTACCCACTTTGTAGTTTAGCCTCCTCCTTCCAAATAATAGTGACCACCCTGTTTCTTTGTTTGAGTTAACCACACCCCTGCCTGCCTCTACGTAATCCATCTCCTTTCCTCTCCCCTCAGGTGTGTTGTGCCCACCTGGGCTCGCGACCTTGCCACCAGAGGAAAAGCTACAAGCCTGTCCTGGGAAGCAACCCACGATTCTGTTACTGCAAATTAGCAGACCCTGAGGCTTTCTTCCCCTGTTGAAACTGCCGCCCGGGATCCTCCGAACTCCGGTTCATTGCAGTGCCCAGAAATCTACAGAATCAGCCAAAAGCCGTATACCCCCTCAGGTACATTGATATTTGGCGCCTTTGGACATTGTGAAGGAAAAGGCGCAGTGTGGGACGTTCGGCACAAAGGACTCACTGGCTTTGCTCATGCCTGGGATTGAAAATTTCTCCCACCTGTTCCTCCTCCCAATAAATAGGCCTAGCCACTCCACCTGGGGTTGTACTATGCTTAGAGTGGTGATTGGCTGGTCCTACTGTCTGTCCCCTGTGGGGATCGAATTTGGGAGGGATTAATTCTGTCCTCACAACTCTAGGGGACTACTTGTATTACGCTGCTGCCTTTTTCCCCCTTTCTCTTTCATACCTACTGTGGGGGTGTTGTCTAATCCTCTGGGTGGCACAGATTTTTATAGCTGATCTTTCTTTGCAGTCAGCTGTGGTCTATAAAGCTGTAGTCAACTGTAGTCACTAGCCATTGGTGATGTGTATTTATCTTATTGTCTGCCCTTGTCTCGCTGCTATACCATGGGCTGCTTGCTTGAAAATTACTGTGTTGGGCTACAAGTGTGAAATAGGCTACCCAGCAATACTCTGCTCCTGATGGAGTGATGGCTGCAAGTCTAACTGTCCTTTTTGACTGCTCCTTAGTGCCCTCCAGGTAGCCTGGGGGGGGGGTCTGGTCACCCCTATCTCCCTCATTTCTCCTGGGCCCCGGTTGTATTTAAGTCTGACTCCGGTGTGCATTTAGTGCTATGGGGGCCCTGAAGCATTCCAGGAGAGGGGCTGCATCAGTCCCCATCTCTGACGCCCTCGCCATAGGGCTGCTCGTAGTATTGTTCCTCCCTATTATCACTCTGGACTGTGCTCCCCACATGGGGCAACTCGGGTTCTCACCAGGATTACTTGATGAGTGGGACTTTACTTTTTCTAACCTAATAGCCACCAGGGACAGACAGACTCCCTTGCCCATCTACTGTCTTAACCTGCGGTGCTTCCTGTACCCTATCAAAGTGGTCGGCCGCAGGACGTCCACTAAGGTGGGCACTCCCCCTCTGAGGCATTTCCTCTGGCTCCTACTGGTGACTCTCGTCCTGGCAGGGGATATGGAGTTGAACCCAGGTCCTACATGTCACGCCCTCTCCTCTCCTGTGGGCTGGCAGTCAGAGAATGGGCTGAAAATAGCTCATCTTAATGTCCATAGCCTTCTGCCCAACATGGCTGAACTCCATGCCTGGGTCACCCACTACAAGCCTGACATCCTAGAGATAACCGAATCTTGACTTAAACCCTCGATCCCAGACTCTGCTTGTGTGCTTCTCGGCTTTGACTTCCTCAGGCAGGATCGTCCAGGAAAAAAGACGGGGGGTGGTATTCTGGTTTACTACAGGAGCTACCTTAACTTGTCGGTGCTGACCTGCCCTCAGCCAGAGCAGTCTTCCTGTGAGCTGTTGCACACTGTTCTGCTACTTGGGAATGCAAAGAAACTGCACATTATATGTACCTGTAGTCCCCCCATGGGTGGTGTACTGGGCTTATCCTCCCTTCTTGAATCTGTTGGTTCCAGGACAGGAAACAATGAGGTAATAATCCTAGGGGATCTCAACCTAAACTGGCTTGGAGGCAATGTCAAGCAGTATGAAACTCTGCTAGCTGGCTTCTCAATGTCCCAACTCATTCAGGAGCCCACCAGATGGTCGTCCATAGGTGGTAACAGCTCTCTCTCCTGGACTGGGTCCTGACCAACAGGCCTGAGCGGATTAGCTCTCAGGTACCCTCCCGGCTCTATTCTCCTGACCATGCTCTGTGTACAGCATATGGAAGATCTCTGCCCCAAGATCCTTCCAAAATCATCCAGGTCAGGAACTTCCAGGTTTGACCCGGGACTTTCCAGGAGGATCTCATGTTCCTGACTGGTCTTCAGTGATAGATGCCCAGAATGCTTCCTTGGCAGTCTGTCACTTCAATAGTATCTTCAGGATGTCACAGGATAAGCATGCCCCTCATCAGATGGAGGGTAAGGGGGCTGTCACAAAATGGTTGCATGGGAGCCTCCTTGCTCTCATGAGGGCTAGAGATAAATGTTGGGCCAGTTTCAAGGTCTCAGTGGACCAGACCATATTCCAGCATTACAGGAGGGTCAGGAATGAGTGCAAAAAGGCTATCAGGGTTGCCAAAGGCGACTTCTGTAAAGCTGCCTTGCAGACCTCAGCTAAGGACCCTAGGAACTTCTGGAGGAATATCAAAAACATAGTGAGTAGCTCCTCCTCCTGTGAGACTCTGGACATGCTCATTGATGGTGCTAGCTGTAATAATCCGCTAACCATCGCAAATGCATTCAATGCTCACTTCTCGGACCTGTCTGCGTTCACCTCACTATTCTCCTCCACTAGTCATGATAGTCCTATCCAAGTCCCTCTGCCTCAAATGGCATCTACCCCCACATCCTCCATTCTATCTCAAGGCTGTGACGGTAAAAGAAATGCAGAGATTGCTAACTGGTCTCTCAGCCTTTTCTAGTGCTGGCCTTGATAGCATGGAACCAAAGTGTCTCTGCCTTGCCACTGCCTACATTGCCTCCCCTGTGGCCCATATCGTCAACCTATCCTTAGCCTCTGGGGTTATCCCAGACCTGTGGAAGGTGGCACGGGTTGTCCCTGTGCTCAAACAGGGCAACCCCAGGATCCTTGACCACTATCGTCTGATTGCCATTCTGCTTGCCCTCAGCAAGCTCCTTGAGAAAGTTGTGGCGGGACAACTCTTGGATTACTGTATGTCCAGGCTCATGAGCTTCTGTCTCCCTCGCAGCATGGCTTTCAAAAAGGGCACAGCACCAGCTCTGCGCTGGTCTCTATCACTTCTGGGATAAGGGCTGCTATGGACCAGGGCAGACTCTCTGGGGCCATCTTTATTGATCTCTCTAAAGCCTCTGACCTTATTGACCATGCCTTGCTATGCTCTCAACTTGGGTCTTTGGGCTTATCCCTTCCGGCCCTGAGTTGGTTCTTCAACTACCTTCATGGAAGGCAGCAACTGACCAAATATAGTAAGGTGCTCTTGGGACGCCACCCCCGTGTCCTCAGGGGTCCCCCAAGGGTCGGTCCTTGGGCCCCTGCTTTTTCCATCTTCATCAATGACCTTCCCTCCTGGCGGCCTCCTGCAGGCTGTCCTGTATGCTGATGACCTTGTTATCTCACTCATTCAAAGGATATTGGGGTCATTAACCACCAACTGAGTGAGGGTTTCAGGAGTGTCCATTCCGGATATCATCCCATAAGCTGGTCCTAAATCTTAAAAGACCCAGGCCATGCTGTTCGGTTCCCTGGCCAAGTTAAAGGCCTCCTCTGTTCCTATGTGCATCTCGGGTATTGATGGCACTACTGTTCTCACCACGATCCGTCAAATACCTTTAGGGTGACACTTGACCCGCAACTCGATCTTGGTCAGCATATCCAAAATGCGTGTAGAGCTGTTAACTGGAAATTGGGTCTGACTTACAGGGCAAAGAATAACCTTACTTCGGCTGCTCGCCTAGCACTGTCTAGAGAGGTGTTTCTACCATCCCTCTGTTATGGGCTCCTTTTGTTTGCCAATACCTCCAAGATCCACCTCTCTAGATGGACCGTTGCCTATAATAACATCTGCCGTTTTGCTCTTGGAGTCCCTCGTCTCACTCACCATTGTGATCTGTACAGTAAGCACAACTGGCTCTCCCTGCCCAATTATTTGAATTTTGTTGTGGGCAGTTTCACGGGTTAGGTACTGGCACTCCACCCGGGACTGGCGGAGCTCCTTGTGCCAGCAGCCCCTGCTACCTACCCCCTGAGGTCACTGGGCCCTGCTATCCTTAAGGTCCCTCCTACTCGTACCAAAATGGGGGACAGGGACTTTGTGTCATGTGCCCCTAGACTGTGGAACTCCTTTCCTGTCCAGGTCCGGACCTCCCCCCAGTCGGGCCTACGCACCTCCCTGTGGAACCACTTGAAGTTCTCGTCAGTATGTGACTGTCTTAACCCTCCCTGATTAGCTTGGTCTTCTGCAGTATACTTGAGTGTATTCATTCCATGTATTTTGCAAATGTGTAAATTTTGTATATATCTGTGTGTGTGTGTGTGTATATGTGTGTATGTGTGTGTGTATATATATATATATATATATATATATATATATATATATATGTGTGTGTGTGTGTGTGTGTTTGTATATGTGTGTGTGTTTGTATATGTGTGTGTGTGTGTGTTTGTATGTGTGTGTTTGTATATGTGTGTGTGTGTGTGTGTATGTATATGTGTGTGTGTGTGTGTGTGTGTATGTATGTGTGTATGTATGTATGTGTATGTGTATATAATTTTTTGCTGGTGACGTTGTGTCAGTGATTCTGTACCTTAGCATATTGACTATGATTACTGTCGTGACCCGAGATATCTTACTATGTATGTTATGCTTCTCCTGACATCTGTGTATCTGCCCTACTTGCTTCAAATTGTACTCTGTATGTTCTTTGATTTCCTGTAGTCTACAGGTTGTACCTGAAAATTGGCATGTGTTTGTCTAGTGTACTTACCTGGTTAACAAAAGCTAAATAAATAAATTCTGAATTTTCAGCACCAACACTCTAATTGGAGGATCTCAGCCTCACTGACTTCTTCCTGCTGGTCTCCATTTTACCTTGTTTCATTAGAGACGTTTATCAGTGCTGCTGACCCTGGGACTCTCCTTTTTTTTTTTTTTTTTTTTTTTGTAAAGCAAGAATTTCTTTTTTTTTTGGTCTGCTTTCTCATTTGCAAATTTTACTACATAGCCACTAGAGGGCTACAACAGCTGTCTTTTATGTTAAAGAAAAACGGATTATATTTTTACTTCCTCTTCTGCTCTAGTGGCCTGGGATATCTCTCTTTCTGAGGACCATCCTTGGGGTTTTTTTCTGCCTGTTTCTCATGCCGAACCATGCTCATCCACTAAGGCTGCAAGACTTGAACGCCTGTCCCCACTCCCATTCTGTACTGGTGGAGCAGGGCCAGAAACAGAAATGAAAGCTACAGACCAATCTTGCCACACTGGACTGCAAAGAGTTGCTCCACAGGTACGTTCAGTGCCAAAACCGCCTCTCAGCCAACAAAAGGATTTGAACTTATGACACCTGATCACCGATTGCATTAGGCTTCTAGTGACTTTTACTGCTGGCTGTTGTGACGTTTAGATCTACCATGGGAAGTTACAGCTGGTTCCTTGGTATGCCACTAGCTTTTCTAGCTCAGCTCAATTCTTCAGAACCCTCATCCCTCCTAAGTGGAATGACCATGCGGCTTCTCCTGTCCTAAGTCCAACAGCTCCTGTCAGGTAGCCATTCTGGACTATTGGGCTTCTCAGCTGTCTCTGCCGGGGAGTGGGATATTTCCGAGCTGCCTCTGCAGATTAGTCCCCCATCCAGACTCGAGACTTCCTACTCATGGCAAATTCCTGCCAGGACACTAGTGGCTGCAACACTAGGCCAGTATAACACCAGGAGTGGGTACATGCCTACCCATCAACACTGCCTCCCCTATCGCCCAAAAAAGTGTTTACAAATTACAGTTCGCTGCCTTAAAAAGAATCCTGCTTTTTTTACTAATGTGCTCAGGCAATGTCAAACTCAACCCAGGACCATTAGACACCCTTGCTTCTCCATCAGACCTGGCAGGTATCATAGAAACATAGACTTTGATGGCAGATAAGGACCACTTGGCCCACCCAGTCTGCCCATTTCCCTGCCTACTGGATAAGCTGCAGATTCTAGTTAACCAACAGCCTACTTCCTGCAACCCCCCACTATAATTGCCTTGTGTCTGTCCCATGCATGTTTGAATTCTCCCACTGTTTTAGACCCAACGACCTCCTCAGGAAGGCTGTTCCATGTATCCACCACTCTCTCCGTGAAAAAAAAAATTTCCTCACATTACCCCCTGAGCCGTCCCCCCTCTATCTTTAAATTGTGCCCCCTTGTTCTTACACATCTCTTTTTCTGAAAGATGCTACCCTCCTGGACTTTGTTGATTCCCTTGAGGTACTTGAACGTTTCTATCATGTCCCCCCCCGTCCCTCCTTTCATCAAGAGTATACATATTAAGCTCTCTGTCTCTCTTCATATGGTTTCTGCTGTACACCCTGCACCATTTTAGTTGCCCTCCTCTGGACTGCTTCCATCCTGTATATGTCCTTGCGTAGATGAGGTCTCCAAAACTGCATACAGTACTCCAGATGGGGTCTCACCAACTGTCTGTACAGAGGGATAACCACTTCCCTTGTTCTACTTGTGATGCCCCTTCCTATGCATGCCAGTATCCCCCTGGCTCTCCTTACCAACTTTTCACATTGCTTACCCACCTTTAGGTCATCTGCTATGACTACCCCCAGGTCCCTTTCCATTTTTGTTGTTGTTAGTACCTCCCCTGCTATTGTGTACTCTTCTCCTGGGTTTTTGTTTCCCAGGTGCATTACTTGCACTTCTTTGCATTGAATCTAAGTTGCCATATGTCTGACCATTCCTCCAACCTTGCCAAGACCCTTCTCATCTTTTCTAACCTCCCCCCTTGTGTATCAACTCTGTTGTAGATATTTGTGTCATCTGCAAAGAGGCATACCTTTCTCTCCAGACCCTCTGCAATGTCACCTATAAAGATGTAATGTCTTTTATGCATCTTAATGCCTGTAGTTTGCTGAAAAAGCTCACCCTAATCCAGGCTTGGGTGAGCCACACCCTACCTGATGTCCTAGTGATCACTGAGATCTGGCTTAGGCTAGCCACCCCAGACAATGAAATCAATATCCCAAATTATTTACTCTTCTGAGCAGATAGGCAATCAAGAGGAGGTGGGGTGGCAATTTATGTAAGGGACAAATACTCAGCCGCATGCATAGATGCATCATCCTTTCCCCAAAGAATTTGAGTGCTTGACCCTAAAGATCGAACTTTCTCCTTCCAGTGCACTTGTGTAATAGGCTGCTACAGGCCCCTTCTGCGGGCCTCATCTCCTGTCTCACCTCAGTTCGTGACTGGAGCTCAGTTCCTGGAAACCATTATTCTTGGCGACCTGAACTTCTGATTGGCTATCAAGTGCATCAGCTCCCTTGAAATCCTTTTGTGACACTCTAGGGCTGGTGCAACTCATTGGCAGCCTACTCACCCAAATAAAAAGAACCTTAACAACAGCTCCCTCTTAGATGTAATTTTAGTTAGAGCCACATCTGTTCTCTCTATGTCGAACATTTTTCTCAGACATTAGCGATCATTGTATAATCACCACAGTTAGGTCCGCACAACCCACAGTTTGTAGCAAAGTTCTCTTCAAGAGGTGCAAACTAACTTTGATTTGTTTGCATAATGCCCACCACTTGAAATATTCATCGCAATGGCAGGAATTCTTCCTAGCCAAAATGGTTAACAGGGCATATACTATTTTTATGATATGTTAAGTGAGGCTTTAAATAAGCATGCACCCTTGGTTAAGGTGTGGTCAGGAGCAGCACCTGCGTTGGTCTCGCCTGAGCTCAAAGTTTCCTCTTAGAAAGGGATACTGTGTGGAAAAACAGAAGAAGCAAGAACGGCTCGGATTGGTGTTTTTAAGAGAGCACATAACAAGTGCACCAAGTTGGGTCAGAGCAGCCAAGGCTGTCTGCTATCGTTCAGAGCTAGCCTCTGCCTCAAGAAACTCTTCAAAGATCTGGAAAACATTAAAAGACATGTCTGGCACACACCTGGTAATTCCATTCCAGCAAAAATTAAGTCTGGTGGCAGCGTTATTTCTAACCGATTGGAGATATTGGAAGCCCTCAACCATTTTGCAGCGGCAGGGCTAGCATTTGATACTTCCCTGCCAGTGACCTCCGCACAGCTCAGGGCCCCACCAGCCCATGGGTCCCCCACTGAGAAGGCCTTCTCCCTCCTGCCTGTCTCTCTAAAGAGGTGGAAGACCTACTGCTGCAACTGGACACCAGGAAGGGAGCAGGCTCCGACTTCATAGAGCCATACTATCTGAAATGTGCCTACCATGTGCTTGCAGTGCCAATCACCCACCTATTCAACATGTCACTCTCCCAGGGTAGCCTCTCCCCAATGGAAAATAGCCCATGTCATCCTTCTGTTAAAAGCAGGTGACCCCTGCGATCTAAATAATTACAGGCCAATCTCCCTCCTCCCCATCCTGTCTAAATTAGTAGAAAAAAAAGTGTGTGGCCAGCTAGGGGTATACTTGGAATCCAGAAGCCTATTAAACCCAGTTCAGTCTGGATTCAGAGCAAAGCACAGAACCATAACAGCTCTAGCTAAGGTGACCAATGATTGGCTCCTAGACCTGGACAACAAGAAGCAGGTCTGTGCCGTTTTTCTTGGATCTTAGTAAGGCATTCAACACAGTCGATCACAGCCTGCTTCTTTCCTCCCTAAGCACCTTAGGCCTGGACCATAAATCTATGTGCTGGTTTGCAGACTACCTTGGAGAACGGAAACAGCAGGTTAAAGCTGAAGGTGATCTTTCTCCATTAAAACCTATGCTGAGGGGCGTGCCCCAGGGCTCTATCCTTGGTCCCTTTCTCTTTGCAGTCTACATTAACAACATCAATGACCCCATCAAAAGCCAACATTCCACTTATTCGCGGATGACATTGTACTGTACTTGAGTCGTCCCACGCCGAAGCAGCCTGTGGAGACCTCCAAGCTGAATTTAACTTTCTACAATATCAGCTCATAAACAAAAGCTTTGCTCAATGCGAAAAGCCAAAAGCCATGCTCTTTCTCCCCTCCTTGCATGCGGCAATTCCCTGCTGGGGGGCTATCCCTAAAATTACCACTGTTCTTAGAGAAACACTAGAGTATGTAGCTAAATTCAAATATCTAGGAGTTTGGCTCGATCATAAACTTTCCTTATGACCATCTTGAAGAACTACAGAAGAAACTAAGGCAAAGATTAGGACTATTCTACAGAATTAACCACCTGCTCACAAAGGAGGCCAAAATTCAACTGGTTCAAGCTGCCTTCATATCTTTAATAGATTACGCGGACCTGCTCTACAGCCACTGCACTGCCTCTGCATTGGCTAAGTTGGACACCGTCTACCACAGAGCTGTCACGTTCATTACTGGCCTTCCACTTTCCACACACCACTGCTCCCTGTACTCATCGTTAGGCTGGACTTCCCTTCACTATAGAAGGAATAGAAATGCTGCCCTATGGGCCTTCAGAGCAGTGACCAGCAAGCTCCCCTCATATGTCTCAGATTGTATTCCCCGGAGTGTGTTAGGCACCTACGCTCTAAGGAGCTATTCCTAATTGCCCTCCAAGTTCCAGGGTCAACACTCGTTCGCAAAGCTGCTCTTCTCTTTACCCACATCGTGAACGGTTTACAAAGGAACTTGAAGCTGAGCTGCCCTGCTAGCCTGAATATCTTCAAGGCGCCCACGATCGCTACATGAAAGCAACTTGCAAATGTTTTCCTCACCGCTAGCCTACTAATTCCGCAACTCCCCCTTTCCATCCTGATGCTCACCATGTTTCTACCTCTGGCTCTCACTCTTTCCCTAGTAACTCTTCCTGATGCACCCACCCTTCCCTGTCCACTCCAGCCTGGCTAAAGTCCCACCCCATCCATAGTAGTGTCCCAATTATCTACCCCCCCCTCCACCATTATCCTAATAAACAAGTACACGACAACCATCGTCACTTTCTGTGGTTTTAGCCAAATTTTTCCCCCAGTCATCGGTAATATGTCCTTCCTCTTCTTTACCTCTCTAACCTGCCACCCCATACACAGCCTCTTTCCCTATATGTGTAGTTGCCGGCTGCCTCACTCAAAGATCTCTGCTTATATAGCCTCAGGTTGACTGTTCATCTGCTGACTTTTTCAATTGTAAAATAATGCTGTTTTTCAACCTTGTACTGTGCTGTATACACTGTATATATTTTTTCTTGTATATTATTGCTTTTTGTATACCTGCTTCTGTACTGTATTTTGATGTATTCATGACCAGGTCCACCTTGCAAATGAGCCTTGCTCAATGGTGCCCGCCTGGATAAATAAAGATTTTGACTGATTGACCGATTGAGTGAAATAAAAATAAGAAACACAATCAAGAAAATGGGCCAGATTGTTTCAAAGGCATTGGTTAACCATTTATAAGTCGCTGAGATATGATGGAAAAAAAAAGAACTGATGTATTGCACAGTGTAATAAAATATTCAACTATTGCAGTACCAGCCTTTTCAAAGAAACCTAACATGTTTGCCATTGGCACAAATAATTTTAGGATAGAGTCACTATGTGCACATGACAAGTCCAATCCACATGTGCTGTGTATAAATCAGCATATTGCAGACAGTGGTCAGCGTGCAGTACATTTTCATATCACGGAGTCCCCACTGTATCAAGCATTTACCATTGCCAAAAATCTGCGCCCTTTCTCGGACATGGAGTGGCTCTCTGAACTGCATGAAAAAAATGGGATAAAGCTTGGTTCTAATTATACCAGTGATAAGTGAGCCAGGGACTTTTGTAGCGCTATATCAGCAGTTATATCCCGAACCCAGATGTAGACTTTTACTGATGTTAAATATGTGACCGTTCTTGCTGACGGTAGTACAGATTCCAGTATAACTGAGTAGGAAAATGTTTTCCTATGGTTTGTTGACCCAAACTCAAAACAAGTATGTACATTGCTTATCTAAGCCATGCCACTGGAACATGCACACACAGGAGGTGTATTTCATGCAATAACGACTGCACTGGAGTCAGTAAATCTTCCCCCAAGTAAACTACAAAATGTTAGCAATCCAAGGCTGCTCCTTATTTCAGCAAATTTTCATGGGGCCAGTGTCATGATTGGTGAAAGAGGAGGAACTATAGCAAAGTTGCGGGAACACTGTCCTCAGATAGTTGCAATGCACTGCGTTGCCCATAAGTTAGAGCTGGCAGTTCTCAATGTGTTTACAAAAAAAAAAAAAAAAAAAATCCATTTGTGTCAAAGCTTGAAAGCACTCTCAAGGGAATATTTAAGTTTTATCATTACAGTCCCAAAACATGAGAGAGCTAAAAGAAATTGCTAATGTCATGGATACTGATCTTGCTCACTTTAGTGCTATAAAACAAGTGAGATGGCTTGCCAGTAGGTCTATCAGTTCATGCAGTTCAGGTTAACCTACCCAGTGTCGCTCAACACCTAGAACATGCATCTTCTGCTGCTGGTGATGAAGGTTCCAGAACAAAGGCCCTCTTAAAAGAAGTACAGAGTGTGCAGTTTGTAAAATCCCTTTATATACTACAAGATTTCCTGCCAGTACTAAAACACCTGTCACTCCAGTATCAAAGAGATGACATAGTATTACTGGAAGTTCCACAACTTGTTGAGACCTGTCTACTCCAGCTTACGGAACCTAAAACAATACCAGGGAAATAAATGGCAGCTTTCTCAGCCATTACAAACCTGAACTCAAATACATGGAGTATGTTGTGTCAGAGGGAGTTGAGGAGAGGACCTTCCTTTCCCATTCAGAGGCAACTGCCAAGAAGTCAATTTTGTAAGAGATGTAAAACTGCAGACTTTAATCGACACAGCGATAATGTACATAGATAAGAGGTTTAAACATTTCTCAGAGGTGCCTCTCAAATGGTTCAGCTGTTTAGATTTTAAGCAGTTTGATCTGCCAAGAGACCAAACAGTGGTGTTTCGGACCTCTGAACTGGTAAACTTGGTTGAATACTTTGCTTTTTTCACGGAAGAGTAGCAGGAACATGTAAAGTCTGAGTATCCTGCATTTAAAACACTGCTTAAATCTTCAGCTGACATGCCCTATCTGCAAGTTTATGCAAGATTACTAAAAGAAAAAAAACCCCAGATTGGGCACATTATTCTTGACTTAGTTGAAATATTAATAACCATGAGTGTCTTAACTGCAAAGTGTGAGTTTTTTTTCTATTCAGAACCTAATCAAAACAAAAATAATGACATGGCTCGCTGATGACGCACTACAGTCTCTCCTGCAGATTTCAGTAGAAGGTCCTGAACTGCATGAACTTGATCCTGATCTTGCAATTAACCACTGGCTGCTCTCTGGTCAAGGAACTAGACCTGTTCGTGGGCATGCTCTTGCTGCTGCTGCTACATCTGCTGCTGGTGCCACTGCTTCTGTTTCTTCTCCTGATGCAAGTACTCCTACTCCTGCTCCATCATCTTCTTCCTGTCCTCAATCTAGTCAGCCTACCCCTTGATGACAGTCATGAGTCATGCTACGTGCATTCACAGATGGCTTGTTTTGATGGCCTTCAGTTCAAACTAATTCTGAAACATTTATCCAATCTCTTCTAAAACATACTTCAGCCTACCCACACCTTGGCAGAAAGTATAGGAATTGGAAGGAAGCGTATTGTTTTCCTGATTTACACCGTTCTTGTATATCTACATCCATCCTATGACGTACTACAGTACGACCCCAGCCACACCATGTAATTTATTTTTACATGAGGTGGCTTAAAATTTTCATTGGAATGTACTGGACTACCACTCTGAACTCGGGGACTACCACTTTTGACTAGGCCAGTTGTCCTGGACTAGCATGCCATTTTGAAATTTGTCGATCCCTGCCACACTCTGCCTCTCATTTTCTGTATCACTCCACATTGTCAGTAGGGAGTAATTACATAAAGGCAGTGTGCTCCACCACTGGGGTAGTGATACAACTCAAAAGCTGTGACCTTGGCATAGGACACTGGGGACATGAACATACTGAATGCAGCAGTTACTCAGTTTCTGATGTACCACTGAACAAACATAGACCCGAGCTCTCTGTAAGATTGGCTTTTTCTATTTAATGTTTGTTGTCTTCTCATGGGATTGGGCGATTCTAAGGCAGGTTGGGATAGGTGTAGTGTAAAGGATTTAGCGATATGTGCTCCTTTGAAACGGAACACACTTGAGTAAACTTGTACCATGAACAGGGCTGCCACCTTTGGATGACGTGAAAACTGGATACTAAACCACGCCCCAAACCCTGGCTCCACCACTTTTTTATGACGTATGAGTATATTGTTACTCCCACAAAGCTGTTTGTAAGGTCAGAGAAGATTTTAAAAGTAATTGGAAATCATGTCTTTACTGTTATTTTTTTATTTAATTTTGTTTTTATTTTTATTGTTTCTTATTTATGTATGGTCCACTGGGCACAAGGTGCATTTTACAGTGGTGACCCAGAGTCACAGGGAGGTTGTGACCTGCCAGGGCCACACAAGTATGCAGGTGAAGGTTGTAAGAATCAAAACCAAGTCTGCAGGATGCACCAAGCTGGTTTACATCTCTTTGCTGTAACCTCTGATCATCTTGAGGATCTCTCTTCAGGCCACACATGTGGAACTATAACCGCCAGACACTAGGACCACACAGAAACTTTTGCAAGCGGTCCACTAGGGGCTGCCCATGGCAACGTTTTATGTCAACATGTCCCATATAAACGTGAATGGCCCCTTCTCTCCTCGGTTCTTTTCCCACTGCTCTCCATACCTGCTGGACCTCCACGGAGACGCCGCCTCTACAGTCAACTGCTATTCAGTGTTTTCGAGCAATTCTCTCCCTAGTCTGTCACTTTTTATAAGTGATAATCGCTGTTGATAATCGTCATGTAGGTCGTCTAAAGAACCCACGAAGTTCTTCAGATACTACGAATACGGTGGAAAGATTTACTCAAGCAACTTGTATGATGTCTGTCTGTGCTGCCTTGGTGCGGACCATAACATTAAGGCCTGTGAGATCTGCCTCAAGTGCAGCACCGCTAACCGGTGGCAACAAAGGTATACCCTGGAAACCCACTTTTTGAAACAGCAGGTAGCCAGGATGGAGAAAGAGCTCCAGGAGAAGAGCTGTACTGCATCGCCGGCCCGTTCCTCAGGCACCCACTCTTCAAAGTCCCAGGACACATAAGCAGCAGTAGAGGCAGAGAAGCAAGGAGAAATCCTTCCTGTTACACTCTTGGTTGCCTCTTCATACTATGGTGACTGCCTCAATGACGTCGACTGCCTCAGCGGCGATGCCACTGGCCACCCAGACCTCTGACTCTACCAGGTCAGGACAGACTGATGGCACCGCCAGGCCTATTATGACTGGAGAGGGGCCGTCAACGTCAGGGATGGCACCTTCCCTGTCGACATCACAGGGTGCACCTGTAGTCCAAGCAAGCACTGACACGTAAATGGTGCTCTCATCTGTCGCGGACTTGCTGCAGCGCCTGCTACCTCCTCCTGTGACAGGAGCAGCGTCGACGGGGCATCCCAGACAAACCCCAGTGCTAACTCCTGTTAGGTTGATGTGCCATTTTCCCTCGGGACGTTGACCTCTTCTGCTCCTTCCTTGAGGCCTACAGACTCCATCGACGAGGATCAGGAATATAACCCTGACCTCATAATGCAAGAGGAAAAGGAGGAGGAGGGATATGTGGAGAGCTTCTTATGAGAGGTCTAGCTCCACCATCTCCACAGGGAGTGAAGAATTCACTGTGTACACCCAAAGGTCCTCACCTGAACACCCCTCATTCATCTTCATGATGCAGCAACTCCAGTCTGACATGGGGTTTAAGCTAAGCATCAGAACCATCACCAAAAGGAATTTGGTGGAGTTCTTAGAACTACCTGACTCCCCACCTGTTGTTGTTATTAACTTATCTATTGCCTGCTTAGAGGATGCCACCCAGGCTGTCTGGCACAGACCCAATATGATTCCTGTAATTCCTAGGAAGGCAGATAAAATGTACTAGGCCCCCTCAGGAAAGCCCTTTGCAGGCCAGTCTGAGACTGAGTCAGTCGTGATAAATGCAGTCCATGACAAGTCTAAAGTGCTTAAACATCTCGGATCTTCCTGGACATAAAGTCTCCACCACTCATTCACGCTAATGGAGTACACCGGAGGCACGAGGACCCAGCGGGAGCCAAACTTTTTCAGAAGGGCCGGTGCCGAGATGGAGTCGCGAGGTAGCGGCACCACGAGCCAGGCTTGTGCGGTGTAGATTAGCTCTGTGTCGATCCTCCAACCACCTCAGTTCCTTTTTTTCCTGCTGTCGAGTGCGCTTCAGTGACGACGACGCTCACCTGCTGGGAGTCCAGCTTTAAACTTGCAGCTTAATTTTCAGTTTTATTATTTTGTATTTTAGCATGAAAAGTACAAATTACATTTAATAAAATTATTTTTGTACGTGCAAAAAGAAGTTTTCAGCTGACCATGAGTGGGCAGGTGACTGTAGGGAGACTTCGTATGAAAGCTGTTAGTCAGCGGGCCGGCCTGGCCCGCCGCCCTCCGGAGAGGGGTCTGACAAAGGATGGTCCAGTGCTCGGGGGATGGGTGGTCCCCGACAGTATAAAAATAAACTGTCCCATTCACAGAGCCGTTAGGCCTTGCGTTCTTCTTCGGCCCACCGGTCAAAGAAGAAGCGGCATCTCTCGAGGTTGCCCTCTGGTACGTCTGCGCGTAGATGGTTGTTGGGGTCAGGGGCCTGTCTCCGCCTCTTTTGGAGTCTTCAGTTTCAGTCTCTGACTGCCGGCTTCTTCGACATCTGAGCCCCTCACCTTCTATTGGAGGGGCTTCCGATGAGCAGTTTTACCATTGAGTCGCTCTTATGGAGCAGTGGGCTCGGAGGTTGTCCCGACTACCCGAACCGGCCAGTCCATCGCCGGGGCCGTCGGGCCTGTCTGTTTCGGATCGGCAGGTGGGGGCAGTTAAGACGTCCTGGTCGCGTGGCGCCTTCTTCTGTGCATCGGCTCTGTGCTCTGGTGTCTATCCCCCTCACATGGCTGCGGCGCAGGGGTCCACACTGATGCCTTTATCTCCTGCCATTTTTAATTCTTTACCTTCAAATCACAGTTTAGACTTCTGCAGGGTGCCACTGCTTGTGGTGCCAGATTATCCGGCGCCAAGGTCCTTTTTGGTGCCGCGTGTGGTGTTGGCGTGGTTCTCTGCGCCGCATGCCCCGTCGGCGCTGTCCTTGGCGCCGGGGTGGTGATGGCACCGTAGGCGGTGTTTGGGGTTGGTCGGCACCGTGTTACGCTGCGTCTCCCTGTCGGCGCCATGTGCGGTGCTGTTTTCTGTGTTGGCGCTGTCTCTGTTCTCAGTGCCGCCTTTTGAGCGCAGCCGGGTGGTTGATAGTTTACAGAGGTTTTCGACTCCCAATTCTGTCTCCTCCTCTTCTTCCTCCTGATTTTCATTCCTTTCCTGTCTGTGTGGACTGTCAGGATATGATGTTGATCCTGATCCTGATCTTCGGCTGGGTAAAGATGTTGATGCTGATTCTGCCCTGGGGGCAGGGATCAATCCTTCTGCAGAGCCTGTGGTGGAAGACCTTTCCTTTAAGTCTCTGCTCAAGAACTTAAATTCTACTCTTTTTTTTTTTTTTCAGACCAGGGACATCGATCCTGGGAAACTTCTGCTCCCCAGTATTTGCATGTTCCGGAAATCCCTGTCGATTTAACCTCTCCGGTACAACCCTCTTTCGAGACCCTTTCCCAGATGATGTGGAACACTCTGGCTCTTATTCCCTCTGTGGCCAAGGCCACAGATAGGAAATGTTTCCCTCCCAAGGATCGCCTCATCTTGGCCTCACAAGCCTTAGCTGATGCCTTAGTGGTCCTGGCAGAGAATAAGGCTGTCCTTCCTCTGGAATCCACAGCCGTCTTATAAACATCCAATCTCGCAAGATCAACACCTTGGGTAAGCGGGTCTTTGCTGCTTCAGCTCTGGGCATGCGTTTTGCTAGCTACCAGGGTTATTTTCTCAATGCAAGTAAGTTCTTTGGTATTACGCTCAAAGTAACGTGTAGAAGCTCTGCCCAAGTCTGAGGTTTCCTCAGAGCTACTACAGACCATAACTCCTCAGCCACTAAAGAAAATGCAGCAGTAAGCACAGGGCCCAAAACACTGAGTGCCACCCTCTGAGTTTCCAGCCCAGGTCCCACCTCAGCTGTCCGAGGGGGACTCTTCCTTGGCAGTGGGAGGTCGTCTGACTTAGTTCTACGGCCAGTGGAAGTCTCTAACATCAGACAAATGGGTTCTCAGGATAATCCGTGAGGAGTACTCTTTCAATCTGTCAACCCCCCCAACCCCGATAATTCTCCCAAGTGACAGCCCAGGCTGTCTGCTCTGCATCAGACCTTCTTGCTTCCAAGGTGCAAGGCCTTCTGAACAACAGGGCAGTAGAGTAGTTCCGCTGGATCAACAAAACATAGGTTCTAGGTACGTGGATATGTTGTTCAATCCATACTTTGTGGCAGGTTCCTTGCCGCTTTAAATGTTGCCGGAAGGTCTTTAAGCTGGCTCCTCCCACCCACCTGGGTGGTAAAACCCTCGGCTCCACCCCATGATGCCAGATCTTCCTTACCGCTTGGAAGCTCAGGTTCCCTCCTTTGCGCTCTGCGTTTTAGACCTGGATCCACAGTCTTCGGAATTTCCAAAACTAATTTTAAGATTTACAAGACTCCGGTCTTTGTCTTCCTTCGCAGCTGCGATGGACAAATCGACTCCCGGCTTCCGTCGGTGCCCGTGTGGGCAGAAGATGTCCCGGACTGATCCGCACTCCACATGCGTCTACTGCCTGGGGCTTGGCGCACGATTTGCAGGCTCAATTGTAAGTCCTCGGCTTCTCGTCTTGGAGCCCATGCCAGACCTATTCTCGGCCCCAAAAACGGTACCAATCGTCAGGTTCAAGGAGGCCTGGTGGTGGTGTCTGTGGCGGCGGGTCAGGCGAAACAGTTGGAATAGATGATCGCCTCAAGGAGGAGGTGTGGCCCAGGCCGCTTCTTCTTCCTCCGGCTGTGGCATTAATCCTGCTCTCCTGGGCTCCTCCTACACTGCTTCTTTTAGGAGCTTTGCCAGTTCTTCTCCACTAAGGGAGAAGGGTCATCGAGGACATTCGGTCGGTCCAGAAAGAATCACCCTAAAGGTAAGTCCCACCGTCAGCGTTCGTGTTAGGGCCGGGAGAGTTCCCTTCACCGGACCGTCGACTCGACTTCGGCCGAGGATTGCGGCTGCGGCCACTGGCTTTCACGGTGTCCCCATCAGGAGTCTCGATGCCACATCCACCTGCTGGAGCTCGAGCATTTTGACCAGCCCTCACCGCCTTCGCTCCGTTTGTACAAGGTCAGGTGGTTCAGGTCCAGATGGACAACACCACGACCATGTACTATCTCAACAAATCAGGGCGGGACTCGCTCCTTGCCTCTGTGCAAGGAAGTGCTCCGCATCTGGTCTCTCGTGATCAGTCTGGAGGCGGATCTCCTAGCCATCCATGTGGCGGGAGCCTCCAACAGTGTGGCCAATGCCCTCAGCCGGATAGGCGCTGCTTCTCACGAGTGGTCTCTTCTGCCGGAGGTAGTACAAGATCTGTTCTCCCATTGGGACCACCCTCAGGTGGACCGATTTACCTCAGGGAGAATGCGAGCTGAGGCCATTCATGCCGCCCCCTCAGCAGGGGCTCGCTGCAGGGATGCTTTCTCGAGCCGTGGAACCCGGACCTCTTCTACGGCTTCCCTCCATTTCCCTTGATCCACAAAGTGCTGCTCAAGGTGAAGAGGGACAAGGCGCAGGTGATTTTGGTAGCCCCAGACTGGCCCCACCAGTTCTGGTACCCAGATCTCCTCAGCCTCAGGCTCCCGAGGAGGCTTCCAGCCCGCCCGGACCTGCTGTCAGTCGACAAGGGGAAGGTTCTCCATCTGGACCTTCAGTCCCTGCACCTAACTGCCTGGTTCCTGAGCAGCTAGAGTTCCAGGCCTTGGGTCTTTCTGACGAGGTCCTCAACATCATTGAGGCGTCCCGTAAGGAGTCGACCAAAAAATGCTGTGCCTTCAAATGGAAGAGATTCTCCATTTGGTGTCAGGACAGGGGTTGGACCCTTCTTCCTGTTCCTTGGCTAGCATTCTGGACTACCTGTGGTCCCTTTCTCAGCTCGGGTTTCGGTCGACGACCCTTAAGGTGCACCTGGCAGCCATCTCTGCTTACTGGGCACGGGCCAGCAAGCAGTCGGTGGTGCAGGAGAAGGTGGTCGGGCGCTTTTTCAAAGGCCTTGATCACATATCCCCTCCGGTGCGAGAACCTCCACCTCCGTGGGATCTACTGCTGGTATTGGCTAAGCTCATGGGGGAGCCATTTGAACAGATGCACAGGTGTGACATCTCTGACCTGTCGTGGAAGACCGCCTTCTTGGTGGCTATCACGTCAGCCAGAAGGATGGGAGAACTCCAGGCGCTTTCCATTGAGTCTCCTTATCTGGTCTTCCACAGGAACAAGGTTGTCCTGCACTCCCACCTGAAATTCCTTCCGTAGGTGGTATCGGAGTTTCACCTTAACCAGGTGTTGAGACTGCCGGTGTTCTACTCCAGTCATACCTTGGAGGCTGAATATAGGCTCCATACATTGGACCCTAGAAGAGCGCTCTCTTATTACAGGGAGCGAACAGTTAAAGTTTGGGGAGAGGTTCGCCAGCTGTTTGTCACCTTCACTGAAGCCGCACCTGGCAGACCTGCAGCCAAGCGGACGATAGGCAGGTGGGTCACCTCCTGCATAGATCTCTGCTATAGGTTGGTGGGCATGGAGCCTCCCAAAGGGATAAGAGCTCATTCTACCCGCCATACCGCAGCTTCTGTGGCTGCTTCTAGGGATGTCCCTATTCAGGAAATCTGCAGGGCTGCTACCTGGAAGTCAGCACACACCTTCATTTCCCATTACCACATTGACCTTGAGTCACACCGGGATGCTGGTTTTGGACCTTGGTTCTCCAGTCCTTATTCCCTAAGTTGGGGGTGCGCGCCTTGCCTCCCTCTTCCCGGAGAACTGCTAGGAGTCTGCCACAAAGTGTGGATTTAACAACATATCCACGTCCCTAGAAATACAGGTTACTCACCTGTAACAGGAGTTCTAGGAATGGTATATGTTGTTCATCCACATGACCCACCCGACCTCCCCGGCTTTGACGCGAAACCTGGCTTCCAGCAGGCCAGATCTGGCGTCGTGGGGCGGAGTCGAGGGTTTTACCACCCGGGTGGGTGGGAGGAGCCAGCTTGAAGACCTTCCGGCAACATTTAAAGTGGCAGGGAACCTGCCACAAAGTGTTGATGAAGAACATATACCTCTCCTAGGACTCCTGTTACAGGTGAGTAACCTGTATTTTATACTCCCATTACTTTCTGGTTCCAAAGAAAACTGGCGGCATGCGCCCTATTCTCGATCTCAGAAAGTTAAACAAATTCCTCTACAAGGAAATGTTCAAGATGATATCACTTGGTGCCCTGCTACCTTTGATTCATCAACACGATTGGCTGGCCTCCCTGGACATGCAGGACGCCTACCACCACATTCTCTTTACAAAACACCACAGATACCTAAGGTTCGTGACGTTGGGTCAACACTATCAATTCAGAGTCTTGCCCTTTGGGTTATCCTCAGTGCCTCAAGTTTTTACAAAGTGCTGTGCAGTTCTCGCAGCACCTTTAAGGAAAATATGAATTCAAGTATTCCATATCTGGACGACTGGCTTCTTGCAAGTCCCTCCAGACAAGAGACTCTGGAGGCTGTGGCCTCAGATTTCCTCACGTCCACGGGAGTCCTGTTTAAACCTGAAAAAGTCGCAGTTGCAGTCCTCCCAGAAGTTTCCATTTATAGGAGTCCTTCTAGACACTTCCTGCGTGAAAGCTTTCCTTCCGGAGGACAGAAGGAGAGAGATTCTTCAGATGGACTGTTCCATCAAGAGAACAGCTCAATTCGAGCTCTTAATGCAGCGGATGCTGGGTCTCATGGCATCTTTGGTTTTCACTGTGCTCTTGGTTCGTCTCCACATGAGAACCACTAAGTGGATGCTCAGTACTCAGTGGTCGCCAACCACTCATCCTCAGTCCTTTCACATCAAGGCGACAGAACCTCTGAAACGGTCCCTCACTTGGTGGTCTTGGGAGGACAACCTTCTGAAGGATATCCCTTCGCCCTTTGGATCCTCAGACCTCCATTACCACGGATCGTCCCTGATGGACCGGGAGCTCACTGCCCAGATCTTCACACCGGGCACGTGGTCCCAGGATGAGTCTCAACTCCACATAAACATTCTGGAAATGAGAGCTGTCCTCTGTGTAGTCCGAGCTTTGAAGCACATACTCTGTCACAAGAAAATTCTCCTTCAAACAAACAACAAGGCAGTGATGTATTACATCAACAAGCATGGCGGTGCACACTCTTACCCATTATGCAAGGAAGCAATGAGAGTGTGGGAATGGTATCTAGAGCACAAAGCTCTGATTCAGGTGGTTCACTTGCCAGAAGTACAAAACGAGCTGGCAGACTGTCTCAGCAGAACGGGGACAGATCCTGACGAGTGGTCTTTCGACTTAACCTCATTCAGTAACTCTTCGAAGAGTGGGGAACTCTGGACCTGGACCTTTTTGCATCCCCACTCAACGCAAAACTCTCTCTCTCTTCTGCTCCAGAAATCCAGGACCTGGCATTTCTTGTCAGGATGCATTCAGGCTGCGGTGGACAAAAACGCTTCTTTACGCATTTCCTCTCTCCCCCCACCCCAGTTCAGAGAGTACTGCTCAAATTGGAGGCACGAGGCAGAATGATTCTCATTGCCTCATTTTGGCCTCGTCAGATCTGGTTTCCTCTAATCAACAGAGTATCGGAAACCCCTCCGAAACTGCTTCCACTTAAGACGAATCTTCTGACTCGGGGCCCTGTAGTTTATCCCAACCTGAGGTCTCTTCACCTGGCTCCTGAGGAAATACAGATGAGCAGGTTTAATATTTCTCGTAGATTTTCAGATATTCTTTTAGCTGCACGCAAGCCAGCTACCAGGAAAACCTACACAGCTAAGTGGAAACATTTCTCTATCTGGTGCACAAAATCCTCTTGGAATCCTTTTTTACTGCCCACCGAATAAAGTCCTGGAGTATCTCTTAAACTTCTCAAACACAGGTCTGCAATACTCTACAGTCAAGGTTTTTCTTTGCACAATTTCTGCATATCATGAGCCAGTACGTTCCATGTCAAGGCTTGGTTATCTGTAGTCAAGAGCTTTCTTAAGGGTATTCTGCATACCAGACCACCTGTTAGATGTCCAGTTGCAGCCTGGGACATTAACCTTGTGCTAGATATGCTCACTCGTAAGTTTTTTCGAGCCTCTAGCCACTTGCGAGTTGAAATTCCTTACTTGGAAGACTGTCTTCCTGGTGGCCATTACTTCAGCTTGAAGAGTATCAGAAATAACGCTTTGGTCACAGACCCCTCGTATACTGTATTTCTCACAAAACAAAGTAGTTCTTAGGACTCATCCTAAGTTCCTCTAAGGTTTTCTCAGAATTTCTTCTAAATCAACCTTTAGTCCTTCCTACCTACTTTGCCAACTTCCAGAATGAGGGAGAGCGTACCCTTCATTCCCTGGATGTAAAAAGAGCTTTGCGATTCTATCTGGACAGAACAAAAGAAATTCGCAAGGCTCAACAACTGTTTGTCTCCTTCAGCACGACCCGGTTGGGTCAGCCTGTTGCTATCAGGTGCATTTCAGCGTGGCTGGTGGCATGCCTTTGCTACTGCTACTCTATGGCATAGGTCAAGTTGGAGGGCAGAGTGTACGCTCACTCTAATGGAGCAGTCGCGTCATCTCTGGCAGAAATTCATAATGTCCCCATTGCAGACATTTGCAGTGCAGCTATCTGGAGCTCCATGCACACTTTTGTTGAACACTATACCTTGGATGTCCATACCATACCATACATCAGTCATTGGCAGGACAATTCTTAATGGACTTCTGTCCTAAAAAGTGAGCTCCTCTCTCTCCTGCTTCCTGTCTAGGGGGATCATTTAGCTTGGTACTCTCCCTTTAGTGTGAATGAGTGGTGGAGACTTTGTCTAGGAAGATATGGAAATTACGTAACTACCGTAATTCTTGATCATCTTAGATGAAGTCTCCCTCACTCATTCACATGCCCACCCACCATCCCCCAAGCTCAATTCTGTTTTTCGTCTTCACTCCTCCAATTTGGGCTGTGAAGACTTTGTGTTTTGACCCTTCTTGCACGAATCATTTGGACTATCTTATGTCCGATAGTTAGGCTAGTCCTTCTCTAGGTTAGTTACGCTGCACCTCCTCTGGGGGGAGGGGGGGAGGAGGGTACTGAGGCGGTTGGAAGGTCGACGCCGAGCTAGTCTATACTGCGCAAGCCTGGCTCAAAGTGCTACTTCCTCGCAGCTCCATCTCGGTGCTGGCCCTTCTGAAAAAGTTTGGCGCCCGCTGGGTTCTAGCGCCTCCAGCGTACTCCATTAGTATGAACGAGTGGTGGAGACTTCATCCAAGAAGATCAAGAATTAAGGTAGGTACGTAATTTCCATTTCTCTCCCTCCTGACAAGGGGTTCAAGAGACTAGACGTCCTGGGTAAGAGGATCTTTGCTTCTGCTATCTTGGGCCTGAGAATTGCAGATTATCAGGCTCATATGGTAAAAGACCAGAATTCCCTCTGGAGGAAGGCCAAGGCAGCAGCTCAGGCCCTACCAGAAGGTACTCCCAAGCTGGAGCTGCTAAAGGCCTTCCATGCAGGGGCAGATGAAGGTAAACATCTGTAAAGGTCTACCTATGACATTTCGGATGCTTCTGCAAGAGCAACAGCATCTCCTGTCTTCTTCACAAGATATTTTCAGTTGAGGTTGGTAGGATTTGCCAGTGATGTGTAACAGGCCATCCTAGAGGCCCCATTCGGAGGATACAGGCTGTTCTGAGCAGACATTCAGGATATCCTCTTAAACCTACAGGCTTTGGGCGGGACTTTAAAATCAGTAACCTCCCTTCACTGAAAGGGTGGTGGAGAGATGGAACAGTCTTCCCCAGGAAGTGGTGGGGGTGGCCACGGTTCAGGGGTTCAAGAATGTGTGGGGTAGGCACATGGGAATTATCAAGGCAGGGCGAAGGAGGGGGGACTTGTAGCATCTAGGGTACCTTAAGCATTAGAAAGAGGGATAGGGCAGACTGGATGGACTACAAGGCCCTTATCTGTCGACAACATCTATGTATCTTTACACCTTTCCTCCCTTCCCTCTAACTCAGAGGGTGTTGATCAAGCTCCAGATGGAAGGAGCAACTCTGATACGCATTGCTCACCTTTGGCCTTGTCCAGTCTGGTTTCCCTTACTGCAGTAATTGGCAGTGGAACCACCGGTGCCTCTGCCCCTGTGCAAGGGCTTACAATCTCAGGAACAGGGAACCCTGGTCCATCTGGATCTCAAGTCACTTCATCTCCATGCATTGCTCCTGAAGATATAGCCATGGCTAGGTTTGGGATGTCTCAAAGGGTGGTTGATATGAACATACAAAGAAGCCAGCAGAGGAAGGCCATTTGGTCTATCAAGTCTGCTTGTATTGCAGGGTCCACAGCTTGAGCTACTGTCCCTGCCCTCCCAACCCACTCCTCCCATCCTCCCTACCCATGATTCTTACCTTCCCCTATGCCTATCCCAGCCTCTCTTAAAGCTGTTCACTGTCTTCAACGAGATTACCTCTTCCGGCAACGCATTCCAAGTGTCCACCCCTCTCTCTGTAAAGAAGTGCTTCCTGATCTCCCTCCTAAACCTTCCACCCTCCAACTTAAGACTGTGCCCCCTCATGTTATGGTTGCCACTCAGCTTAAAGAGACACTCCTTACCAACCTTATTTATCCCTTTCAAGAACTTAAAGGTCCCAGTCACGTCCCCTCTCTCTCCTGTCTTCCAGAGAGTACATGTTCAGTGCCCTCAGCGTCTCCTCGTAGGCCTTACCCTGCTGACCTGCTATCATCTTTGTAGCCTTCCTCTGGACCTTGCAGGCTAATGTCCTTTCTGAGGTGTGGGCACTAGTACTAAACTTCATACTCTAGATGCGGCCTTACCAGTGACCTGTACAAGGGCAGTATAACCACCTCTCTCCTGCTGCTGATCCCTAGATATGCATCCCAGCATCTTGTTTGCCTTTGCTGCCGCTTTCTTGCACTGCACAACTGATGTTCTGGTGGCTGCCAGAAAACGTTCCACCAGAGCCACTTATTCCATGAAGTGGAAGTGGTTTACATTATGGGCCACTTCTCATCAACTGGATCCTTTTACATGTCCAGTAAATCAGGTTCTGGAGTAGTTGCTGTCCTTGTCAGACGTAGGATTGCAGTACTCCTGTGTTAAAGTGCACTTGGCTGCCATTTGCTTTCCGTGTGCCTGTTGGTAGTCGTATGGTTGCTCAGCTGGATGTGGCCCATACGTTCTTGAGAGACATTCTACATGAAGCCTCTATCATAATCCAGTCCTGGCTTGAGGCCTGAATTTTAATGTTAGAAAAGCTTACTGGCTCCTTTTAAGTCTGCGAACTTGTGGCAAACACATCCTTTCTTGGAAAGTGTTATTTTTAGTTGCTATTACTTGTGATCAAAGGATTTTAGAGCTTCAGGCTCTAATTTGTGAGCATCCTTATTTGATTTTCCACAGAGACAGTGTATCTTTACATACCAGTCATAAGTTTTTTTTTTCTTTTTCTTTTTTTCTTCAGGTGGTGTCTGTGTTTACTTTAAATCAAACTTTCCACCTGCCAGTTTATTTTCCTGAGCATTCCAATTTAGGGCAAGCCTTGCTCCATACTTTGGATGTACACATAATATTGAGGTACTATATACAACACACGAAGGACTGCAGGAAGTCCTCACAGCTTTTTGTTTCTTTTGCCCCTGGGAAAGCGGGCATACCCATTTCTAAACAGTCTCTATCCAAATGGTTGGCTGACTGTATTAATTTTTGTTACAGGAAGTACGGTAAGGAACTTCTTGGTGTTTGTGGTCATTTCACCAGAGGCATGGCTATTTCTGTTGCCTGTTTTAAGAATGTGTGAGCTGCAGAGATTTGTGCTGCTGCAACCTGGAGTACTGTTCACACCTTCACTAAACACTACAGCCTGGACATTGCTTCTCGGAAAAGGGCAGGTGTTGGCCAGCTGTACTTCTGGGTCTCCTTTCGTAGGCCTGTAGACTCCAGCCACAGACTGTGTTATTGTCAGTACTGCTTGGTACTCGTTCTATAGGTGTGGCCTGATGAAGAGATCCTCAAGAAGAAGATACAACAGTTATGTACATACTGTAACAGTAGCTCGTCGAGAGAATCTCTTTTATCAGGCCATACCATCCCACTCTCTGTCCCACTATGACATAGATCTCTGTAACTCCTGTCTCTTTCTTCAGAACGGTCTGCTTGCTGTTACCAGCCTCGCATGGTAGCTGGAACCATAGGCCATCTCCCGGTTCCCTAGAGGGAAGTGCTCTGAATCTGATCTCTGGTGGGGAACTGAGGAGGGATAGGGCCGCCCACATTTATATGAGATGTGTCAACGTAAGACATCATCATGGGCGGCCCCCAGCAGCCTGTTTACAAAACATTTCCTTGTGGTCTTATTGCTTGGTGGCTATAGTTCCATAGGAGTGGTCTAATGAGAGAGTCTCGAAGATCTACTGTTATGAAAAGTACGTAACTATTCTTTACACAGCCTCCCTTTTTCCTTTCCATGTTATTTATTTATTAAACTTTGTTGACCAGGTGAGTGCACTGGCAGCAAGTGCCTTTTTCAGTCATGACCTGGGTGCAATAGCATAGACAAGTAAGATATAGTACATTCTTGATATAACACATTCGGGTGGAGAAGATGCAGCGTGTTTTGGGTGCAGAGAAACATACATCAATGTACTGATGAAAAAATAAAAAAAATAAAATGGTGCATAAAATATAACAAGCATAGGAAAAAATTCAACAAGTTGAATATGAATCAAAGCATCAGACATAGGATTATTTATTTATTTTTTGTTGACCGGGTAGGTGCACTAGACAAATACTGCCTATTTTCAGGCACGACCTGGGGGAGGGGGATACAGATGAATGCCAACTGACCTTGAACCAGATTAAGCTGTTGGTGGTATTTTTAGTGAATGAGGGAAATTTGGCCAGGACACTGGGGAAATTACCCTACCCTTGCGGTAGGGGGCCCCCTGAGACGGCTGGACTGTGCTCAGTTTGTCTCAGCCGGTGGAGTGTGAGGAGGTGTTAGTGGAGTGCTCTATGGATTCAGTTGCTGTCTTCACGGAGGAACCTGTTCAGATGGAAGAAATGGATATTCTAAGTGATTCCTTATCAGTTGAGGATTTGGCTCGGCCGTTCGCTACAGTCGCCAGTTCCCAGGAAGTGGTTGTGTCTGACCCACTTGTGGTTTTGTCCATGGAGATGAAAGAAAAGCGCCCGGACTGTTGCCAAATAGCCCCTCTTGGTGTGGTGAAAAAAGTAATTTAAATGTGGTGGAAAACCTGACGGTCGACCGGTAGGCGTGTCGACTGCTGACTCAGAAGGCATTTGTTCCCATTCGACGGCTTGCGCCAGGTCTCAAGCGGCTTTAGAAAATGCAGGATGGGTTAAGACCCCAAATGCCTGGATTCCTGACCCCAGTATCCTTTACGGGGAAGGACTGAATTCACCAGTGTAACACTTGGTGTTGCAGGCCTCGGAGGGAGTGCTTGTTTCAGAGCCGGACCATGACATTACGTCATTTCCGCCTGCCTGTATCGGAACTGGGGTCTCGTATCAGATGTTCCTGTGTCTGGCTTGGAGTCTCCTCTATTGGGACCATGTTTACCGGCTTCTTCGGCTCACGGGACTGCTGTTGCTGTTTCCAGTTCCCGGACCAGCAGACTGGGGTTCCTTTGTCAGGTCAGTGTACTCAGACTTTGGGAGAAGTCCTGCCTTTGGGTCCTATAGGAAGTGCAGTTCGTTGACCCCTTCGGGTGGATTCTGCAAAACCGGCTAGTTATGCCTCTTTATTTAAAACTTTGGACATTCCTGCTAGAAAGCGTTTTGTGGCACGCATTTATTATAGTGGTGTTTGGATCTCCCCCCAGATCGTAACTATGTGGGTAAATCCCTGATTATTGACTCTTTGGGGATTCGGCCATCTGAGGTTTATGCATTTATTCATTCTTCTGGGGACCATAATTTTGATATTTCCTTCCGTTCTGCAAATCTGTTAGATAAATTTTGGACTGCATATTATGCTGCTCGTTCAGACCCTATTTGGAAACCCTTTGTTGTTATCCCAATTACTAGACCTACTGCTAAAGTAATTACTGTTCTTTTTCACAATGAAGGAGTTTATGTCTTGGATATTTTGTACTGGTTGGAAAAACGCTGTACTGTTAATGGGGTGCCTCATGCCCTGGTTGGCGATAATGGTTTTTGGACGGGAGGGTGGAAATTTAATGTTCAACTTAAAATGACTGAGGCTGGGATTCAACATCTCCCTAATTGTTTCTATTTAGGGAGGGACCGTGGTATTTTGTTTTATCCAGGTCAGCCACGTTCTTGCTATAGATGTGGCTCACTGTCTCACTTGAGTTCAGATTGTGATCAACTGAAATGTGCATCTTGTGGGGTGTTGGGTCATTCGGTTTTGTCTTGTACTGTCTGCCCCACTTGTAATTTATGTGGTGAAGATACTCATGTTTTTGTAGCTTGTCCATGGGCAGCCCATAATACCTCTGATTATGTTGAACATGATTCTTATATTACTAAATCCTTTTCCTCTTCTGGACCCTCCCCTGTTCTGGGACCAGTTCACACTTTTAAGTTAAAAACCCTTTTTCCGGTTTCAGTTGGTGACCGGTGGTCTCGAGACAACTGGAAACCGGAGATCCCAAAGAGATACCTCTTCACCTATTACTTCTGTTCCTCCCTCTGTTCTGCCCCCTCCTCTCCAAGTAAATGAGGATTTGGAGACAGGGGAGGTTTTGGAGATTTCACCCCCAGTCGCTAGACGACTTCGTTTCACCAAGCAGGTGGAGGAAGTGCCACAGTTTTCAGTTTCAGTAAATAATCCCTATGAACCTTTGCAGAGTTGGGGTGATGCTATGGAAGGGGAAGATATAGTTGAATCTCTTCCTTCATCTTCTCTTCCTGAGGTTTCCTCTGCATCATTACCCCCGATTGATACCTCTGGGACTACCCTGAAAAAGAAATCTACTAGAACCAGGAGGAAGAAATGATTTGGTCCTTTTCATTGGGGTTTCTTCCTTTTTTTCTTTTTTTTTTATGTCTTCTGTTTCATCTACCATTCAGTTAGCTAGTTTGAATGTTAATAGTATTAGATCACAGTATAAACATACAGCTACCTTTGCAGCCTTGCATAGTCTACCATATGAGGTTTATTTCTTACAGGATGTTAGGTTTTATACTACTGGGAGGTTGATACAGCCACAAGAGCTTGGGGTTTGGGCCCCTTATTGGTCTCTAGGTCAAGACCTCTGTTTAGGTGTTGGGTATTGTTTACCACGTCAGAGTTTATTTTGCAGAAATTAGTGGATTTAGTTCCTGGAGAGTGTTATTGTTGGACGTCTTATGGCATGATTTGCCTTATCGTTTTATCAATATTTATGCTCCACAACAGAAAGCTGCAAGGGTGCAGCTTTTTGTTAAGCCCTATTTGTTTACTAATAGGATAATCCTGTAGGTGGAGACTTTAACTCTAGTTTAGATGTCCTTCCTACTAAAAAGTATATTGAGACACTCAAGCGTTGCATACCATTATTACAGAGTTGGATTTAGTTGATGTGTTTGCTCAAACTCCGTTACATACGTTTTCGAAAGGTAGTTTGACCTCTAGGATAGATTTTTGGTTTTGTTCACGGACTGCTGGGGAGGTTAAGGGTGTAGTGGTACCTATGGCGACTTCGGATCATCATTTATTAGGGTTACAGATTCATTTGGGGGATGTGATAACACAGGGGCCTGGGGTTTGGAGGGTTAATACGTCCTTATTATTGGTTCCAGAGTTTCATCAAGGTTTTTTAGAGTTTCTCTCGGACCGCACTTCTGTGGTTTTTCTTTATGATTCCGTGATTGATTGGTGGATTGATACAAAAATGTGTTTAGTGGCCTATTTTAAATTTTATTCTAGATTGTTAGCTGATAATAGGCACCATGCCTCTCAGCTCCTTCGAGCTGAACTGCTTGAATTATTTACAGCATCCTATTTGTCACATTCTGATTGTACTGCACGTATAAGGGATGTTAAAGTGGCCTTGACACAAGTACAGTATGATAGGCAGAAATCCATAGCTTTTAAACAAAAATTTTGGACTTCTGGGAAGCAGAGTCAATTTAACCCTTATGATATTAATAGGGAGAAATTTAGTGGTAGACAGATGTTTCAACTTCTTGGTGACCAAGGACATCCTGTTAAAGGGAAGTTACAAATATTACAACATGTTACAAATTTTGTGAAGCATACTTTTGAATCTCCAGTATCGGAATCCCCTGAAATGAAGATATTATTGCAAGCATCGGATGTACCTACCTTGACGTCAGTTCAGCAGCAGGAGGTTGTAGCCCCTTTCACATTGGAGGAAGTGAAGGTGGTTATCTGTGGCCTTAGGGATAAGGTGGCACCAGGCTCAGATGGGTTGTCTGCTGAAATTTATAAATCTTTATGGAATTTTATGCCGACCCAGTTATTGGCTGTATTTAATGCTTTTTTGATTGAGGATCGTTTGTCAGACCAAATGTACGAAGGTTTGATGCTTTTTCTTTATAAAAAGGGTGATAGATCTGACTTGGGGAATTGGTGGCCGATTACTCTGTTAAATATTGATTATAAAATTTTTTCAAAATTACTGGGGAACAGGATTTCGAAATTTTATTTGATTTCAGCATTTCAGTATTGTTCAGTTTCAGGTAGGTCCATCCGAGGTGCTTTGATTTTGGTAAGGGAATTATTTTCTCAGGGACATAAGGGAGTTCTTGCGGGTTATTTATTTAATTTTGATTTATCAAAAGCTTTTGATGGGTATCCCAGGAATTTATTTGGTTGACTCTTCGAGCTTATGGGTTTCCCCAGATTTTTGTTAATTGGCTATTCTATGTTATTCATTGGCCTATGTTAGACCTTATGTAAATGGGTGGACTGGATCGCCCTGTTACATTCGTCGGGGCGTCCGTCAAGGTTGTGCCTTGAGCCCGCTGTTATTTGTAATAGCATTGGACCCTATTATTAGATTACTTCATAAATCCCCTAGACTTTTGGGTCTTTCAGGTCCAGGTTTAAGTAATCAGAAAATAATATGTTATGCTGACGATTTATGTGTTTGGTGCCAACTATACAGGTGGGTCGTTTATTATGTGCTGTTCTTCTTTTTTACATTTCATTGGTTCAAGTTTAAATTTACAGAAGAGTGTTTGTTTTAATTTAGCTGGATCTTTGGTGGAGCTTTCTTCTATTGGGGGTATCCGTTTGGTGGATTCTCCGTATAAGCTTTTGGGTATTTATTTTGGTGTAACAGATATGGCTCAGTATAACTGGGAAATATGTCTGAATAATGGAAGGGAAAAGGTTTGTAAGTGGAATAAGTGGTTTATGGGGAAGAAGAAACTGAGTTTCTTGATTAAAACTTGTTTATTGCCTTTATTTTTACATTTATTTAGCATATTTTCCCTTACCCAAACATTTTTTTGAGCCCCTTTTGAGTCTTTTTTTTCTCTTGTTTTTGGGGTGGCCGCCTCAATCCGGTTAAAAGGAACTATTTATTGAATGACTATCATCGGGGGGGTTAATATGGTTCACCCGATAGTATTGTTTTATTCTATTTTTTTTTTCCACCAATTTAAAACCTTTAGTTACTAATTCATCACAGCTTTGGATTCCTTTGGTACGTGTTTCAATTTCGGAGATTTTGCAAGAATGGTTTCTGGAGAGTTTTATACACAAAAACAAACGGAAATAGGTTTTATCTTCGGATTGAGTAATGGTGTTTGATATGCTTAGAACATGGCGTATTACGGTATCCATGGTTACGGAGTTTTCTTCCAAAAGGTTGTATGCAGTTATAGTAGAGTCTTGGTTTTCAGAAGAAGTTTTTCTGGATTTTATGATAATGGAAAAAGCTCAGATTGGAAGTCGTCTTACTGATACCAGAATTCCTGTGGCTATGTGGGATATTGCTTGGTTGTGGGTGCATGGTAAAATGAATGTACGGGGAAATCACAAACATAAACAATTGTCGGATCATTATTGTTTTCGGACTTCCTGTGCGACAATTACTGAGACTATGGTTCACTTATATTTTTCCTGTCCCTTTATTACGCAATTTTGGTTTTTGTGGCGTCGTCGATTTTGGAACAGGGTATGGCACAAGAGGGATCAGAGGGCTTTGTTTTTTGGTTTATTCCCGGCCTCATGGGATGAGTGTAACCATAGTACTTTAAATTTAATAGCGGTTGTGATACTGTATTGGGTGTGGCAGGTTCGGTGTTGGTTTTTTTTTTTTTTCAACAGCACTCTCTTACCCCTGTAGAACTATTTACTAAAGTTGTGGATCATATCGATCGTCTTAAAGAGGGGGAAAGGAAACTTCTCAAACAGAATATTTGGGAAAGATATTGGAAATTCTGTTAAACTAGTTATCTATTTTCGACTGTATTATGATTCTCCAAATGTTGTGTTTTTTAAATTGATTTAGGATGACAAGGAGTTTTTTTATGTGTTCTTCTCTTCCTTTGGTATTATTGTATTACTTTAGTATTACATCTGTTTGATTTATCCTTCTTGTATATTATTTCTGTTTGTGCTTGTTATGATTTTAATAAACATACCCCTACTATTTTCGATAAGTGCCATAGGATCTTTAACATCCACCTGAACTACCCCCAATCCAGGCAGATGGGACCTCGGTTTTAACGTCTCATCCGAAAGACGGCATCTCAGAAGTGCAGCACCCCTCTCATGCTGCACTACAGTGTCAGTACTGGGATATTAACCCAAGTGCCAGATGTGGGAACTGAACCCACAGCTCTCTGATCTCCCAGCCTCAGAGGTGAGTGTGCTACCTACTGAGCCACTGACACTGCTAGTGGGCTATTAGGGTGAGAAGAGAAAAGAAAAACAGGGGTGTATAAACAAGGATTTTAGAAGATGTACAAGAGAATTTATGGGTTGAGGGAGCTTGACAGAGGAAAGTGGGAGATGAAAAGAGTGTAGATGACAGAAAGAGGGGAAGGAAAGATTTTTGAGAGAGAAGCTGGGGTAAGCACTTATATTGGTGGTGGGGTAAGTGCATAGGGTGCTAAGGGTGGGTGAGAGGAGGAGAGGTAAAAAGGGTTCAAGGAGGTGGGGAGCAGAAGTAGAAGGGAGGTGGGTTCATGTATTCTGATATTTTTAACTTATGTCTGATAAATTAATTACCTATGTCTGTGGTACCCTCAGTTCTGCATTGTGTTCCCTTTAAGTCAGCAGCCTCTGCTGTTTCTTTTCATATTTCTAGGACATGCCACTACACCAGACACACCATTCCATGTTATTCATCTGAATGGCCTGTAGTGGTTTAACTGATACCAAGGAGTGTCCAGGTACTGTGAAAAATGAGAGCAATAGATGCTGAGGACTTGGGTAAGAGGGAATCCATGTAGTGGCAAAGGCAATAAAAATTAGAATTAACAAAAATGGATCTAAAACGTATCGTATTAGAGGACCAGGAAAGTATGCACAGGTATTGTTTCCTATCACAGCAGTAAATGACCATACTTAAAATTCAGAGTGGAAAAGATGAGGTTGATGTACTGTTAATGGTCTTAATGGCTATACTTAAAAGAGCAGGTTTCAAGTCAACTCCTCCCCCCAACATATATGGTACCTTACCCTCCAGTTTAGAGATGCATCCAATAATTGCAATTTTTTTTCAGGTTTCATTTTGTGAAAAATCACTTGAAGAAGAGTTCCGTGCTGCTGGTATCCTAAGTGCTTACATTCCCCGACTCTGAGCTGTGACCCCACACTTCCATGTTGTGTGATGTCAGAACCAGAATGGCGTGAGTGTGCGCTTCATAAACTATAATGCAGAAGCTTTTTTTTTTTTTGTGTGTGTGCTCCTCCCACGTCCCTCCTGGCCAGCTACTCTTTTGGGCCACCTGGGCCCCACGGCCACCCACTTGCACTGGCTGCCATCCTGCTCTCACCCGCTGCCACCAGCTGATCCCCCGGGTGACCCAATGTGACCCTTCGGATGGGGTTCCCCCCTCCAGGGGAGAAGTGCCTGAAGGCACAACCAGTTAGCCCTGGGATCAGCAATGGGACATTCAGCATGGGGCTATCCCGACTTTGCGGTGTGCTGGGGTCTGGTGGTCATCATCCGGTCAGCCAGGGAGCATTTTCATGTTTACTAGCCCACCCACTCAACCCCTGGTTAGGCCATGTGGGAGTGGCGACCTGTGGCAGGGACGTGTGGGGTGGGGCATGTCGAAGGTCGCACATCCCCCCAAGCCCAGCTTCAGTCCACCTGCAGGTGCCGAGGCCCTGCCCACCCCACCCCTGGTAGAAGCATCCAATGGACGCCTAGAACCCCTCCCTGCTGATCTCCTCCTGGTACCAGGCTCGGGCACAAACTCGGTCACCAGTGTGCTGAGCAAATCCTTTGCTCATCGCCACTGAGCCAACAGAAGCTTTTTAATACTTTAAAAGACATAGACAGAGGAGGCTGTTCAGAGGAGGGCAACCAAAATGGTGCAGGGTCTACACCAGAAGACATACAAGGAGAGACTAAA
Source organism: Neoceratodus forsteri (assembly GCA_016271365.2). Classification (NCBI taxonomy): domain Eukaryota; kingdom Metazoa; phylum Chordata; order Ceratodontiformes; family Ceratodontidae; genus Neoceratodus; species Neoceratodus forsteri. The sequence continues at coordinate 769,100,357 of CM028133.1, read as the reverse complement.
GCAGCTTAATATGTATACCCTTGAGGAAAGGAGGGAGGGGGACATGATAGAAACTTTCAAGTATCTCAAGGAATTAACAAAGTACAAGAAGGTAGTATCTTTCAGAAGAAGAGATGTGCAAGAACAGGGGCACAATTTGAAGATGGTGGGGCGCTCAGAGGTAATATTAGAAAGTATTTTTCACAGAGAGGTTGTGGATGCATGAACAGCCTTCAGAGGAGGTTGTGGAGTCAGGAACAGTGGAGAAATTCAAGAATGCATGGAACAGACATAAGGCAATTCTAGTGGGGGGTAGGAGGAAGTAAGCTGTTGATAAACTAGAATCTGCAGCTTATCCATCAGGTAGGGAAATGGGCAGACTAGGTGGGCCAAGCAGTCCTTATCTGCCGTCAAATTCTATGTTTCTATGTTACTTTCAAGTGCTGATTTTTAGAAAGGAATACCACTGCTCAACTAGCAAAGTCCTTGTTAGTTGAACGGTGGAATTCTTTTCTAAAAATTGGCGCTAGAAAGTATTAAAAAAAGCTTCTGAAAATTGCCCCCATTGTAGTCCATGGAGTGTGCCCCGTGCCGTTCTGGTTCTGACACCACAAAATGTGAAGGCGTGGGTGCCTGGCTCAGAGTCTGGGAATGTAAGTATTTAGGATACCAGCAGTACGGAGCTCTTTTTCAAGTGATTTTATACAAAATATAGTCTGAAAAAATTGTGATTATTGGTTGCATCTCTAAACCGGAGGGTAAGGTACCCTGTATGTTGGAGGGGAAGGCGTATTACGACTCAAATCCTACTCTTTAACACTTCTCAGACTGACTGATTTTATGAGCCAAAGGTCTGTATAACATCAGAACTTCTTTGTAGCCTGGACATGCAACCAAAACATTAAATGATTTGATGCAGTCATTTCTAAGAGTATTTAACCACTCAAAATGGACCCAAAACTGGATGATTTTTATGTATTTATTATTATTATTTCGGAGTACACCTTTGAGCTACAAGCTCATTTGCAGAGGTTCCACATCAACAGAAATTGTACAATTACCAAAGCACAGGGTAAACTGGAAACGTTACAAACTATCAAACGGGAGAAGCAGGGAAAAATGTACAGTTTACAATGATTGCAAATCATTGCCACATGACAGTGCTTTGTCAACACCATATAAGGATCAGAATAGAGCTATACACAGTATTTACACTATTAGCATGCCATTTCAGTCCGTCTTGTATTGCACAAGGCCACTGTTGTAATTGTTGACCAGAAGGCTGTATATTGATAGGGTAAACTTCATATTCGGTGCCGTTACTAATAGGTGATGTAACCAGTAGGGGAGACAGAAAGGTGGATAGCAGCAGAAGAGCTCGTCAAGGAAGGGAGTGCAGGGGGTGGTGATCGTGGGAATCACCCGACTGTTACCCTGGGCAGTTGCAGTATCTTGCGGGTTTAGGAGTCTGAGAAGCCCTCTTGAAGTGTGCAGTATTGTTTATGTTTAGGATATGGACTGGCAGTTGGTTTAACCATTTGGGTGCTCAGATAGCAAAGGATCAACAGGCCGAGCTGGTTTTCCTAAAGGGTACTGTGAGTGCCTGTCTGGCCATGCTTCCTGTGGTGTGTAGGTTTTTAGAGGGGCAGAAAAGGACTTGTAGAGACAGTGGGGTAAGGCCAAGTTGTGCCTCCCCACCCCCCAAGAGGCATGCCTGATACCTGATTCTTTCAGCCAGCAGGAGCCAGCTGGTGACCAGATAAGAAACCTAAAGTATTATCTGGTCTAAAACCAGACAGGTGGCAACCCTAAAAATGTGTGCTCCATTAGACCATAAGTATGCTCTGAACTACCTTGTTGGTTTTTTCTTTTGTTTTTGTTGCCTTCGCTCCTCTTGTTCTCCCTTTGGAGGTTTGCCTTGTCCACGTCTTCCCTTGCCCCAGGCTCCCCCATGGGCAGGGCCACCCGGGGCTTCCTCCCAACGGTAGTTGGAGGCTGAGCCCTGGTTTGCTCCTGGGTTGGGGCCACGGAGAGGGGCTCACGTCTCAGCGGACAAGTAAGGCTGTTGAGGCGGTGGTAGGCAGGGGCGTCATACCAGGGTTGGTGAGTTTTGCTGCTGCCCGGGGCAGGGACGTGCAGTGATGACCAGCATCCCACCCCACTATGTGCTGGTGCCGGTGCGTGACACCTCCAGCCTGTGCCAGGGGCAACAGTGCTGGACACTCCACCCCTCCCCAAGAAGGAGAGCAGTCCCAGGGACAATCTGTCCTTCTCCAACCCCGCCGTCCTTCCAACTTCCATATCTGTTCCCAAACCCAGGTCATCGGACCTTGTTTTTATTTATTAAAGGAGGTCTAGATAAGTCTGCCTATTTTTCAGCCTCATCCCGGGGGAGAGGGAGATGCAGCTGGTACCCAACTGAAATGTATTTATTTATTTAGTTTTTGTTAACCGGGTAGGTGCACTAGCCATAAAATTACTATTTTCAAGCACGACCTGGGAGAGTACAACAAAAAGAACAGTGGAACAACAGCAACATGGGTATGGTATTGCAAGTAGAGGAAACAGTACAGCAGTGCTACAAAAATACAATAAGTAGAAACAGCAAAAAATAATGGCAAGCATTATACAAATAATGGCAGTAAGATATATAATAAATGCAGAAACCACGGACCCGACCTGTGGAGTGAAAGGGTTAATAAGAGAGTAAGATTATATAGAGAGAGAAAAGTGAGGATTGTTCAAACATAACAAGAAAGACTGATGGAAGTGCAGAAATTATGGGGAGGACAAATCTAATATAGTTGGGGGATACTGAGTAAATTGGGGTCAGTAGGTTTAAGGTGGTTTGAAACAGGAGCATTTGCAGGACAGAAATAGATGGGTTTCGAAATTCCTTCTTGAAAGTGACATAGGACGGAGCCTGGCGAATAGTTAGTGGGAGGGAGTTCCAGTATTGAGGGGCATTACAGGCAAAAGCACCAGCGCCTTTAGAAATAGTGTGTCTAGGGACGAGAACAGGGGCAGAATCTGCAGAGCGTAGGTCATAGAAGGATGACTGTTTTTGGAAGGGACCCACTAGGGACTTAAGAGTTTGTGATCTAATAATGCTGTCAATTATGGAGCCAAAAGCATAAGACCTAGACTCGTAAGGCGGAAGCCATCCAAGGTCAGAATAAAGGATGCAGAAGTGTTTCAGTCTATGGGAGGAGGAGGATGCATGCCGACAGATGTTATTGTAGGTTGAACCAGATTAAGCTGTTGATGGTATTTTTTTAGTGAAATTATCCATGTCCTGATAGTAAATTATCATTTTTTTGATAGTACTGAAGGTTCTGAATGACTTAATAGCAATTTATATTATATAGCATTTGAAAGTTGATTAAATCAGTTTCTTTACCTAACTTTTGTGCCACCAGACTAATGAGGAGGAGTCTAGGAGACTTAGTGATGTGATTTTAAAGCTCTTCATTGGCTTCTGCTGCTGCTGCTGCAAGAGCACAGTTCATAAAACTGTTTGGAAACTGCTGTACGTAATAAAACTACAGCTGCACTTGGTCAAATTTTCTGTGCTGCTGCCACAGCCAGGTATGGATAAATTGTTGCCTGTGATGGAGCAGGCCAACTTTTCTACAGTTGTGCATCCTGAGGGAATGAAATTAAAGAGCAGCTTTCTTGCTGCATTTCAAAATCCATCCCAAGAATCAAGTCAAACCCTCACCTGGCCCAGAGTCAAATGCTTTATAAATTTTCATTGACAGTAGCCCCTGTTTTGGAAGGGAAGGGATTGCAAGTTGGCTCCATGGAGCCGAGCCATGCTGATTCCTTCCACGTCCGTGTACCTTCAGTGTGTGTGGTCCACCCCCACGCTAGCATGTTTTATGACGTCAGTATTGGTAGAGTGCGGGGGGAGGGGTGCGCTCCATATACTTGAATGGGTCCATTAAAAAGTTACACTTTGGTACTTTAGATTGCCATTGGGAAGTGACCGTGGCCACCAGTTAACTAATAAGGTCTTTCTTAGTTAAGCGATGGGTATGATTGGCCGCGCTCTACAAATAGTGATGTCACAAAATCTGCTAGGGTGGACCACAGACTGAAGTGGCACACAGAAGTGGAAGTGATCAGCGCGGCTCAGCTCCATCGAGCCAAATTACTTTCCCTTCCCTTCCGAAATAGGAGCTGCTATCAGTGAGAATTTATGAAGCATCTGAGCTTTGGCAGAGCAGCAGGGGAGTAATCCAGTAGCATTTTCGACTGCAGAGAGGAACAGCGTTTTCAGCACGGTCCCTGCTTGGGACTAGAGGTGCATCCAGCAGCGTTTTGGGCGCGGTCCGAGCTCGGGACTAGAGGCGCATCCAGCAGCAGCAGCTTCGGACGTAGAAGAGAGGATCGGTGGCTGCACGAATCCGGCCGCAGGAAAGGGGCATAAGGCAGTTCGTCAGCCACAAGCTTAGAGAAGGCGCAGTGAGCAGTCAGGCCAAAGGCACCAGAAGCGAAAGCTCTCCGGGCTTTAAAAGGGGCACCTTGGCACCTGAGTTTCGGCAGAGGAGCAGGGAAGTAATCCAGTGGCAGTTTCGGCCGCAGAGAGGAGTGGTAGTTTCAGTGCGGTCCCTGCTTGGGACTAAAGGCGCATTCAGCAGCGTTTTCGGCGCGGCCCCTGCTTGGGACTAGAGGAGCATCCAGCAGCAGCTTCGGATGCAGAAGGGCAGATTGGCAGCTTCACTCTGGCTGCAGGAAAGGGGCTTCAGATGGCTTCAGTCAGCCGTAGGCTTGGAGGAGGCCCGGGGAGCCAATCGGGGCCAGAGGCACCAGACACAAAAGCTGTCCAGGCTTTAAAAAGGCACCTCAGCATCTGAGTTTTGGCAGAGCAGCAGAGGAGTAAAAAAGTCCCCCCATCCATCCCTGCTGTTTAAGTACTCTTGAGTTGCTGGAGATTGAACAGAAAAAGGGGTGTGGCTCTACGAGACTTGTGGAGCTAAGGCACCACTGAAGAACAATGACTATTTAAAGTGGAAATGTGCAATTCTGGAAAACTGCTTTTTTGATATCAACTAAGGTACAGTTAGGAAGGGGGCAGCAGTACAAAGTACTCATGAAGCTAAAGGGTAATCTACTTAGAAATGTGTAGCAAGCTTTGTAAGTATTTCTGGGACATTACTGCTCAAAGTGCTAATTCTTAGAATTGTTTAAATGGTTTAGCAGTATCTTAGGATGTGATGGGGCAAATTAAAGTTTGTGTTGAAATCCTTAGAATTGTGTAAAAGATGTATCAGTATCTAGGGTTGTGTTAGGGGCAAGCTGCTTAAACTGATTAGAATTAATATAAGTGCTGCTTACAACAGTTAGAAATGTTTGAAAGGGCAGTTTAAAGCTCCCAAGGTAGCAGCTAACTGAGACGGGGGTAAAGGTTAAGAGCACTACTTCTGTGTATAAAGGAGGCAGCAACTAACTGAGGCAGGGATTTCTTTCAAAATAAGGGATAAAGTATACCGAGTGTGTTATGCAGTATAAGGGGAGAGAAGCACTGCTGCTAGGAACAAAATGGACTGCTCAGGTTTGTGGAACGGGCTGGGGCAAGGGGCTGACGGGGAGAATGGTTCTGGGGTAAGGCAGGAGAGGGAGCAGAATAGTAGGGTGCAGCGGGGGTGGGGCAGTGGTGTTCTTGGAAACACTGTGGAGGATGGGGTGCTGCCCAATGTGTGTCGGGCTGGGGCAGTTGAGAGCGGAATTAATCTTTCTAGGTGGTGACGTGAGGAAGTGGAGGGGCCTGGGGGAGGGAGAAGGAACTTCAATTATAATGGCAACACGGGTTTGCCGGGGACTAGTGTAGGAGAAGGAGGGAGGGTAGGGACTAGTGGGGGACATAGAATGAAAGGGCAGGACAGAGAGGGTCTGGGAGGAAAGGGTCCCAGACAAGGAAGTGGGGGGAGAAATGACTGGCAGGAAGTGAAAAATGGAGGAAGGGGGGACTCGCGGGACTCGGGAAAGGACTTCACAAGAGGGGATATTTCAGTGTAAACAGTACACTCGCTGGCAGACAGAATGGGGAAATGTTCTAGTAGGATCGGGGGGGCACAGCAAGTATGGCCCAGGGTACGGGGATGGGCAGAAGGAAACAACGCTGGAAACAGGGGTAGAAAGGTGGTCATAGGGGAGGAGGCAGGAAAGAGCAATGAAGGAAACTGGAAGATACAGGGGAAACCGAGAGACAAGGGAGGGGAGGAAGCAGAGGGGAAGCCAGGAGGGAAGCAAGAGGCTCAGATAAGCACGAGGCTAGAGGGCCAAACTAAGGAGGGGAAAGATGGGGATGCCAGCTCAGTAAGGAAACCAGAAGGCACACTAGAAAAAGAAGGGCACAGGGGAGGGACAGTGATTGTTGAGGGAGAGGCAGGGGAGAGTAGAACAGCAGAAACCGCCAGTGGGGAGGGTAAGGAGGGAGGAGCACAGGAGCAGGTCGGAACTCAGAGGAGGAGATAGGTATCTGAGTGGATGAGAATAGGTTGGTAATAGGAATACCAGGAGCCAGGAAAAGGTAAATGAAATAAAGGATAAACAGAAAGAAAAGGGGGTAGGGGTCCTGCTCCTAGGGACTCTATTATAAAGGGTATCAGATGGTGGGGCAGAGGGAGAGGCAGGAGGAGTAATGCAGTTTGGGTGAATTGCATGCTGGGTGTGACATCACTGGAGGTAATACATCATATTCCCACATGGGATAAACAAGAGGATGAGAGAACACACCTGATGTTCCACCTGGGGACAAATGATTTGGAGGGTAACAGTCTGTTGGATGTACAGGCAAGATTGAGGGCGCCTATTAGGTTTTGTAGCAGTCTGTCCTTCCAATCTACAGCTTTCTCAGAGTATTGCATGTACCTACAGTGAGTATTACAAAAAGGCAGAGGATCAGGGAGTTTAATCTATGGCTGGCGGAATGGTGCAGGCAGATGGGGTATGGGTTCATGGGGGATTGGGAATCAACATGCCTGCACGACAGCCTATTTGCACAGGACAGACTGCAACTAAACGACGAGGGAACATCTGTTCTGAAAATCAAACTAGGAGAATTCATAGAGGAAAAAAGGTATAATTTAAACTGAATTGTGGGAGGGTTAGGAAACAAGCCACTTCAAAAGGCAGGAGATAAAGGAGGCTTGCAGCCTCCCCCCCAGGAAGGAGTTGACATGGCGGATGACAGCAGGCCCAAAGGTAGGGAGGGAGGGTAGGGAAGGAGGGGTGTTGGTGGAAGGGACTGGCAGCCAATGCCAGGAACTTGGGAAATAAGATGATGGACTTGGAGGCCATCAAGTGGGACGAAGGACTGGACATAATAGCAGTAAACGAGACTTCATGGACAGAACATCACACATGGGAGACAGCCATCCCTGGCTACAGGCTATCTAGAAGGGACAGGGCAGGTAGGGAGGGGGAGTCGCTCTATACATAAAGGACAACATAAGGGTAACTGAGGAGCGGGAGGAAGACTAGGAGGCAGTGCTCCTGTGTGTGACACTGGACAGAAGGACAGTTGAAGTCTTAAGACTAGGGATGGTATACAGACCGCCTGTGCAGGGGAGAAAGGGGACAGAAAGCTGATTCAGGCAGTCATGCAGTTGGCTCTCAAAGGGGAATTACTCCTGGTGGGGGACCTAAACCTCCCAGATGTGGACTGGGCCATCCTGGGTACAGTATTGGCTAGAAGCCAGGAATTACTTGAAGCGTTGCAGGGAGTATTTTTGCAGCAATTAGTTAGGGAGCCTACTAGGGGTAACGGCCACTGGACTTGGTCCTGACGAATGGGGAGAGTGTGGAGGAGGTGGAGGTGGGAGAAATACTGGGCACCAGCGACCACAAGACAGTAAAGTTCAGGGTAAGGACAGGGAGGAGGCAACCAACCAGCACAACAATGATAGATTTCAGGGCAACGGACTTCCAGAGGATAAGGATAGTGAGGGGAGGAGATGGGATTGGACAACATAGGGGATGTGGAGGAGTGGGAAACAGTTAAGGGGGGAGCTGAACGCAACACAAATGTGTATAGAGAAGCAAAGGAAGAACAGAAAGAGGAGACCGCTATGGTTTACAGGGGAGGTGGCAACTGTGGTTGGGGACAGGCGAAGGTCTATCAGAAAATATAAACAGACACTAAGAGAAGAGGACATGGAAGCCTACAAGGAGAAGAGGAGACTAGCAGGGCAAAAGATAAGGAGGGCAAAGACAAACACTGAGGAGAGAATAACTAAGCGGGCCAAAGGGGGGCCAAAACATTTTTAGATATGTGGGAGAAAGAGGAAGACAAGGCTGGGGGTTGCAGGGCTGGGGGAACTGGACAGGACTGGGAAAAGTAGAAGAGCTAAACAAGTACTTTTGCTTGGTATTTGAAAGAGGAGTGGGGGTATGGACCCTGAGCTTAGGGAAAGGGAGGAGGACATTAGGGTGGATGTGAGCCCGTTCCAGTGTGAAAGAGTTAGAATGAAGCTGGGCATATTGGAAGTGGATAAGGCAATGGGCTGGATGGCCTGTATCCGAGGGTAATTCCAGGAGCTGGGAGGAGCTAACTGCCCCACTGACAAAGTTATTCAACTTGTCTCTGGAAGCAGGAGGATGCGATGGACTGGATGGAGGTGCACATGGTGCCGCCACACATAGGGGTAGTAGGGAGGTGACTGAGAACCAACACTGGGTCAGCCTCACCTTAGTGGTGAGGAAAGTAATGGAGGCACTCATAAAGGGAGGGAGGTGGGTTACCTGGAGAAAATGGCTCTGAGGATGACAGACAGCATGGTTTCACAAAGGGAAGTCATGCCAGCTAACTTGATTCAGTTTTTTGATTGGGTGACACAGGTGGTAGACAAAAGGGGGGGTGGCAGTGGACATAGCCTATCTGGACTTCAGTAACGATTTCGACACCAACACCACCCCCCCACAGAAGGTTGGTGAGCAAGCTGGAAAGTATAGGGGTGGGTGAGAAGGTGACCAGGTGGGTGGAAAACTGGCTGGAGGGCAGAAGCCAGAGAGTGGGGGTTAATGTGGTGTCCTCAGGGACGAGTAGGGTGACAAGTGGGGTTCCCCAGGGGTCAGTGCTGGGACCTCTCTTTTTCAGTATCTACATTAGCAATATAGCGGAAAGGCTGAGGGGAAGGGTGAGCCTGTTTGCGGATGATACAAAAATCTGCAACATGGTGGACACTGCAGAGGGAGTGGAGGACATGAGGCAAGAGCTGAAGACACTGGAGGGATGGGCAGAGACTTAGCAGCTGAAATTCAGTGCTAAAAAGTATGCCGTAATGCACCTGGGGCTCAGAAACACGAAAGCAAGATACACTCTTTGGGGAGGATGTCAAGGATATTGATCAGGAGAGGTATATGGGAATTATAGTATCAGGGATCTGAAGGTTGGCAACCAAAGTAGCAGGGCGGTGAGTAGAGCCAGTGGGATGTTGACATGCATTGCAGGACATCACCAAGAGAGGGGATGCTGATGCCCTTCTAAAACCTTGGTAAGACCCCAGCTGGAGTATCGGGGTCCAGTGCTGAAGGCCATATCTCCAAAAGACATAGACAGGACTGAGAGAGTTTAGAGAAGGCATCCAGCATGGTGCAGGGGATGCAAGGGAAGACATACAAGCAGAAATGTAAGGAATTGGATCTGTAGACATTGGAGACTAGAAGGGAGAGGAGGACATGATTGAGACTTTAAATATGTCAAAGGATCAACAAAGTAATGGGAGGAAATTGCTTAATAGGAAGGAAGGAAGAAGCTATAACTGGAGGGCGAGCCTAAGGCTTCAAGGATGAAGATACAGATTCAGTGTTTGGGGGGCAGTTCTTCACGGAGAGGGTGGTGGAGCTATGGAACGGGCTCCCAGAGGAAGTGGTGGGATGTGAAACGGTGGAGGGTTTTAAGAGGCGCATGGGACAGTCACATGGGACTGCATAGCAGGGGAAGGACGAGTAAAGGGGAGGGAAGGGGTAGACTAGATGGGCCAGTGTGTCCTTATCTGCCACTAAGTTTCTATGATTCTGTGATTTATGATTTGACTTTGGGCCAAGTGAGGGTTTGACTTGCGTCTTCAATCAGGGACCTGAATAGTTAGTTGTTTGTTAAGTTTTACAGCTACTAACTAGCCAGGCTGGTGATTGTGAAAATCCACTGGGCGGATAGTCTTCTCTGCTGGCCAACTTGTGTATTTATTGAAATGTTCTGATCTAAAGAAAAATTTTACTAGCTCAGTACAGGACCTGCCAGCATCTAGCCAGTGAGTCAGTGTCTGTTTCACCCGACTTCCAGTCTCCCAGTGCATATGGCCTTCAGGTATGGGCTTTGTCTAACCATTTGAGACCAGTCATCACTTCTTTGCTCCTGCTGGAGTTTCCAGTCCCAACTAGCCACACAGCCACCAGTGCAGATACAGAGATCAGAAGGAGTTGGTCTTCATCCTTAAAGTCCCAGTCAGAGAGACATGGCATGCACAGAGACATCAGGAAGCAAAGTATTTGAGCCAACCAGCCACACGTCTTCATTTTCTAAAATTTGAAGCTTTATTTTCTTCTTTCAATGAACTATGATTCCCTGGTGTGTCCAACGTTTCATCTAGCCCTGGGCTTCTTCAGGGCAAGGATCTATATAAATATACAACAATAAATTTTCGAATATATATTTGACATTTAATTATTAATATTAATATTTCAAACAACATGAAGTCTTGCTATATTATGACATATGCAGTGAGTCCCAACCTTCGAACTGCTCCGGAGGTGAAAGAGTTAACTTTCCATGCCAGCATGGAACTTTGAGCATGAGCTCGGTTGAAAACTCTGTCTGTTGTTAATCAAACTCAAACTGTCAGATTCTTTACTCCGCCTCACTGAACAGTCGCTCCGGAGATTTCTCCTTCTGCTTGGTTCGTTTGTCGGTTAAAAAAGTATTATTTTATCGTTTTTTTGACCGAAATTAAACCGCAACCGGTCGGTTCAAGCTCTGTCTGTGGTATTGTAAGTAATAGATAGGCTTACATTTATTTTATTCTGTGTGGAACTTGTAAACGCTTTTCGGTTCGGTTTGAACCGATCAGGTTATTCTCAACTTTACTAGTCCTTATTTAGAGTGCGGTTCCCGGTTCTTATCGGTTCTAAAAAAAACAGATTTCATTACGTTTTTTTCCACGACCCATGACACGGTTGGGAACTGATAAGAGAGTCTTGCCTTGGCGGATTGCCATAAACGGGCAAGTTTGGTTAGGCTGGCACTATGTCTGAGAAACCCAAAAGAAAAACCGGGCCCACTGGGTTTCAGCACTGTAGTGTTTGTGAGGAAGCCTTTGCTAAGGCTGACCCACACACCACCTGTGTTTATTGTCTGGGGTTTGACCACCTCAATGCAGACTGCCAGATTTGTAAAAATTTTCCTGCTGCCACCATAGAAAAGAGTTGGTAGGCTCAGGGAAAGGGAGGCCAAAAAGTCCGCTGACCCGGATGGCCAGCCCGGTTCGGTTCCAACCGAACCGGAGGGAGTGCCCTCTGACCAGGGCGATACTTCCTCGGGCAACGAAGAAACCAGCTCTGAGGCCGGTTCCAACTAAAGGACTAGAAAGTCAGCTAGTGTGGAGCCAAAGTTATTTCTCCAACCGCTGAGGAAATAGCTAAAGCAATTCAAATTGTCCAGTCACTTTCCTGGTTCCCGACCGAACCCGACACCATCAGGGAAGCGCTCGGTTCAGCCGGTTCCACCGGTTCAAGATTATGATTTTGAGGATTTTTATCAACCGGAGGAGGGGGAAGAGGAGTATGAGGAGAGTGAATGTGGTTTTGAAGGTCTGGATGTGCCCATTGAACTGGACATCTCTCCAGACAGACCGTCAGGGGTTTCTCCCCCCAGGCTATCTGAGTCCCCTTCTCATTTCATGTTCTATAAGAAAGTTGCTGAAACTCTCCAGCTCCCTGTTGAGGAAGCTGTTGATGACCAAGAGGAGCCTGATTATGTAGAAATGATGGATATTTCAGAGTCTAGGAGACTGTCTATTCCTTTGCATAAATCTTTTCGAAAAAGACAGTAAAATTCTAAAACTCCTCACACTATACCTCCTGTTGATAAAAGGATGGACAAGAGGTATACATTATCAAGCTCTGATACGGAGTTCCTCACACAGCAATGCAGCCATGTGGGGGTAGTGCAGGCTGCAGCCTGTGACAAGGCAAATATTCCTCTAGCTTCGCACCCCTGAAAAGGACTCCAGGAGGATTGATGCCATGGCAAAGAAACAGTACATGGCAGCATCTTTGGGACTCAGACAGGCAAATTGTATGGCTTATGCTGCTAGGTACCAGAAATCCAGCTGGGATACTGTGCTGGCCCTGGCAAAACAGGTCCCTGACCAGCTTTCCAGGGAGCTGGAACAGGTGGCTGCGGATGGTATTGAGGCATCTAAGGTGCAATTTCATGCTGCAGTAGACTCTAATGATGTCTCATCAAGGGTCATGGCTACATCTGTGGCACTTCGCAGAATGGCTTGGCTCAGATGTACTACCCTGTCACAGGATACCCAGGCTAAGGCCATGGATTTTCCTGTTGTGGGCAATTCTCTGTTTGGGGAGCAGACAGAGAATTACATGAAGAAAATGGATGAATATAGGACCACCTATAGGAGTGCACAGGCCAAGGAAAGGCAGGCCACTCTTCAAAGGCAGCATCCCAGGGGCAGGGGCAGGCCTTTTCATAGGCCTTTTTACCAAGTCCAGGCCTCCTCTTCTGCTTATGCCCAGAGGGGGTTCTTTAGAGGGAGAGGCAGACGGGGTACAAGCAAGCCTGCTTCTACCCCTCAGCCCAAAGCCCCTGCCAAGCAGGCACCCTGATGGGGTGGCCAGGGCCGATTCTCCACTACCTGTAGGGGGCAGGCTGGCTTACTTTGTCCAGGACTGGAAGTCTTTAACATCAGACAAGTGGGTCCTGGAAGTAGTAAGCCAGGGACTAGTTCTCAGCTTCAAAAAATTTCCAAAGATGAGAGCCAGGTCCTTTCCACCTGCAAATCCATCAGAGACACTTGCTCTAGAAACAGAAGTTTCTACCCTCCTGGCTCTCAGAGCTGTGGAAAGGGTTCCACTCCTACACTAGGGCAAAGGGTTGTACTCCAGGTACTTCCTTACCCCAAAAAAGACAGGAGAATGGCGGCCCATCCTGGATCTCAGATACTTAAACAAGCACCTTTTAAAACCAAAATTCAAAATGGTGACTCTGGGAATTATTTACTGTCTCTAAGGCCAGGGGACTGGCTAGCGTCCCTGGACCTCAAGGATGCCTACTTCCATGTTCTTATCAGAAGCTCCCATCAAAGTACCTCAGATTGAACTGCCCTCAGGCCATTACCAGTTCAGAGCAATGCCCTTCGGACTCACCTCTGCCCAGGTATTCACAAAATGCCTGGCAGTAGCAGTGGCCCACTTAAGAAGGCAAAAGATTGCCATCTTTCCTTACCTGGACGACTGGTTCATAGTAGGCCAGTCTCCAGACCAAGTCAAACTACACCTTCAGGTAACTCAGCAACTGCTCACATCTCTAGGTTTCCTTCTCAATCTTCCAAAGTCAGTTCTAGAGCCTGTCCAGCTTCTCACCTTCATAGGTGCAGAACTGAACACGAAAGAGGCCAGAGCCTTCCTTCCTCTGGAAAGAGCAAGGACCTTGGTCTCTCTGGCCTCCTCTTTCACTCTGCAGGTCTCTCGACCAGCAAGGCATTTTCTGCAGCTCCTGGGGCACATGGCTGCTTCTACAGCAGTTGTGCAGGAGCAAGATTTCAGATGAGGGACATCCAGTTCCATTTGAGAGCCTTTTGGTCTCAAAGGAGAGACCCTCTGACCAAATTGATCCCAGTGACTCGAACCCTGATCCAAGCCCTTCAGTGGTGGCAGGACCAGAGCAATCTGAGACAGGGGGTCCCCTTCACCCCTCAGTCTTGCTCCTTAATCCTTACTACAGATGCATCCCTCTTGGGGTGGGGAGCTCACATGGGCGATCTCACTACCCAGGGATTGTGGTCCCCTCAAGAATCTCGGCTCCACACCAATCTGTTGGAACTCAGAGCAGTTTTTCTAGCACTTCAAGCTTTTTCCACCTCTGTTCAGAACAAAGTTGTACAAATCAGAACAGACAACACCACTACAATGTGGTACATCAGTAAGCAAGGAGGCACTCGGTCTACGGCCTTGTGCACCGAAGCAATGAAGTTGTGGTCTCTGGCGTACTCCCTGAACACCTCCCTTACGGCAGTTCACCTCCCAGGCAAGGACAATGTCCCGCAGATGCTCTCAGCAGGATTTCCCAGGGCCATCACGAATGGTCACTGGATCCCTAGTATTGGAGGTAGTATTTGCCAGATGGGGCACCCGCAGATGGATCTTTTGCAGCCCCAGACAATCACCAACTTCCCTTTTTGCTGCAGGCCCCAGTGTTGGGCTCAGTTCCTCTGGATGCCTTCCTTCTCAGTTGGGAAGGAAGTTTCTCTATGCTTTCCCCTTCCCTCTTCTGTTCAAGGTGCTAGTCAAAATCAGATCTCAACCCTGCAAGATGATCCTGATTGCTCCAGATTGGGCCAGGCAGCCCTGGTACCCACTTCTTATGTCCTTAGCAGTCCACCTTCCCCTGTGTCTTCCCAGGAATCACAACCTGTTAACCTGTGCTCAGGGGAGGGTTTGGTACCCGAATCTCAAATCTCTCAATCTCCAGGCCTGGCTCTTGAAGAGGTAGTTTGCTGACCTACACCTCTCCCAAGGTGTATTGGATATATTGAAGGCTTCTGAAGCCATGCACCAGAGCTATTATAATTCCAAATGGAAGAGATTTTCCATTTGGCTCTAACTAACATATTTCCCAGAATCTGCTGACTTACCCACAGTCCTGGATTATATGGTGCATTTGAATACCTTGGGGCTGAGGCCAGCTACCCTAAAAGGTGCACCTGGCAACACGTGTCTCTTTCTTATCAGCAGGTAAACCCTCTTTCTTCGGCTCGTGTATTCTCCAAGTTTTTCAAGGGTTGCTTCACACAACCCTCCATTCAGGGACCCTGCCCTGCCTGGGATCTTAATATTTGCATTGCTCAGCTATGCAACCCTTTTGAGCCCTTGTCTTCAGCAGAGCTTAAGTACTTGACTTGGAAAACTGTGTTTTGGTAGCCATCACTTCTGCCAGGCGCATAAGTGAATTACAAGCATTGTCAGTGGAACCTGATTTTTATCTCCTTCTAGAGATAAGGTGGTCCTCAGGACTAACAGAAAGTTCTTGCCTAAGGTGGTTTCAGACTTCCACCTTAATCAATCTATGTCTCTCCTGTGTACTTCACTGACCATTCCTCCTCTGGCGAGAGGAGACTGCACATTTAGATGTCAAAAGAGCCCTTAGTTACTACATAGAACGTACCAAGGGTCACAGGTTTGACTCCCTCCAACTGTTCCTCACTTATGGTGAGGTTGGTAAAGGGAAACCTGCCACTAAAAGATCCATTGCCAGGTGGATTGTCTCTTGTATCCAATTTGCTATGAAAAATTGGGTAAGGTTCCTCCCTCAGGCCTGAGGGCTCACTCTACCAGAGGTACAGCTGCGTCTCTGGCTGCTGCCAGGGACATCCCTATCCTAGAGATATGTCAAGCAGCTGCCCTGAAAACAGTTCACACTTTTACAAGCATTACTCCCTGGACACCCAGGCTGGAGTGATGCTCGGTTTGCTTACAGCTGTGCTTCAGAACCTATTTCAGTAGGTTCTGTCCCTCCTCCATGGAGGTACTGCTGTGTAGTCTGCATATGTCATAATATAGCAAGACTTCATGTTGTTTGAAGAAAAAATTACTCACCTTAGTAATGTTGTTTCTTCTAATGGAGTCTTGCTATATTATGACCTCCTCCTGCCCCTCTCAGAACCTCTACTTTTGGGATGTGGGTGGGCAGTGCAGTGTTGGCACTTAGTAGATGCCCACCTTATTTTTTCACCCCTCCTTTTTGGGGTGTTTGGGTGTTATGTTTTTAATTTTTTGGATCCCCTGACTTGAGTCTTTGTTTTGGGACCAAGAAAAATGTGTTCTTATATTTAGTAGCCAGTTGGCTAGTGTAGGTTTATGGCTTCCACACAGAACCTTAGTGAGTTTTGCTCGTAAAGATCTGACAGTTTGAGTTTGAAGAACAGACAGAGTTTTCAACCAAGCTCGTGCTCAAAGTTCCGTGCCTGGCATGGAAAGTTAACTCTTTCACCTCGGAGCAGTTTGAAGGTTGGGACTCACTACATATGTCATAATATAGCAAGACTCCATTAGAAGAAACAACATTACTAAGGTGAGTAATTTTTCTTTTAGAGTCTACATAATGTTATGGCCCATATCTGGCCTCAAACAACTCTGGCACTTTGTTTGTTATTATATTTGTCGTGGAACCTCAGCCATACAGTTTATGCATTACTGAAACAATTGCTAACTTGTAAAACATTTTACAAGTTAATAATTGCTTTAGTAATGGGGCTATACATAAAACACAAGCCAACAAAGAAAACTCATCAGTAAATAGCAACAATAATTAAAATTCAGTAATAAATAAAAGGACATCTGGGACATACAATATAAATGGTCAGAGTAGGCGATATTTATAGCATGGGATCAGGAAAAGCTTGCTTAAAGAGGAAGGCCTTAAGGCATGCCTTAAATGCCTCCACTGAGGGGGCCTCCCTTACAGATGGAGGGAGCAAATTCCACAGGACAGGACCGGCGACACTAAAGGCTCTGTCGCCAGCCGTTTTTTGCCTTGTCCTGGGAATCGCAAGGAGGCCCTATGAGGAGGAATGAAGGGAGCGGGCTGAGGTAGCAGGTATAAGAAGGTCCGCCGGGTAACTAGGGCCCAGGCCATGTAGGGCCTTAAAAGTACGCAAGCCCACCTTAAAAGGTGACCCTCCACCTGATGGGCAGCCAGTGCAGTTCACGCAGCAGCAGGGTGATATGACGGTATTTAGACTGCCTTGTCAGCAACCTGACAGCTGCGTTCTGCACTAGCTGAAGCCGGCGGAGGGTACCTCCTGAGACCCCGAGGTAGCGCGCATTACAGTAATCCAGCCTGGATGTCATGAATGCATGCATTAAGGTAGGGAGGTTTGGGGTGGAACTAGGGGCTTAATCCTGCGATACTCCTCAGATGGTAGAAACTGGTATGGACAATGGCTGACACCTGAGCCTCAAGTGTTAGTCCACTGTCCAGATTAATCACCTAGATCATGCACCCTAGAGGAGGCCTTCAAAGGCACCGATCCCAGGACAAATCCTATCACGCCTTCTGTTCGACTCCACTACCAGTACCTCCGTCTTATCGGGGTTCAGTCGCAACCAGCTGGAGGCCATCCAGTCATTTATTTCAGCAAGGCAGTTGTTTAGCACTTCCACTGCGTTGGATGTCTGGGGCAAAGGAGAGATACAGTTGGGTATCATCAGTGTAGCAATGAAAACCCAAGCTGTACTCCCTAATGAGCCTTCTCCGGGGCAGCATGTACACGGCGAACAACGCTGGTGACAAGACCGAACCCTGAAGTACTCCACAAGACAGGAAGCTGGGGGAGGAGAAGAAATTCCCCATCACTAGCCTATGCCTTTAATGAGAAAGGACTCAAACCAGCAGATGACTGTGCTGGCAAGTCCACAAAATTCCCTCAGGCGGTCAAGTAACACACACTGGTTCACTGTGTCAAAAGCTGAAGAGAGATCAAGAAGAATGAGAATTGTCCCCTCCCCTTGATCTCTTGCCATGAGAAGGTCATTATGCACCTGAACTAGCAGTTTCTCACTCGCCTGCCTGAAACCCAGACTGGAGAGCCTCGTATAGATCAAAGCCACGAGGTGCTCCTCCAAGTGACAACCTTACCCAAAAATGGAAGGTTGGAGATAGAGATGATAATTTGCCTTGACGTCAGGGTCCAAAGATGGTTTCTTCAGAATGGGTCTCACGGTAACTCCTTCAAGGCATCTGAGAAGACCCCTTCCAACAAGGAGCACCGGACAATCAAGGCAAACACTGGGCCAATGGAGTAGACACATCCCATCAAGAACCGTGTTGGCACCGGGTCCAGTTCACAATATGTGTGCCTCAGACTGGAAGCAACCTCGGTGACCTCAGCCACCTCCAGTGGTCTAAATTCGCCCCAACTGGATGGAGTGCTCTCCGAGCACCCAAGACGTTCACTGTAGGCTGAGGACTGGCTTACTGGCAGAATTCCTGCCTGATGCAGTGGCGGCTCTCACATGAGAGGCATGTGCCCCAGTTAAATTGCTGTGCCCCATATGGTGCAGAGCTTCCCCATAATAACAACATATCAGTGTCCTGGCTGCCATCTGTTGTGCCCCAGCTGTGCCCTGGTAACCATTTGTGGCTAGAGCTGCTACTGGCCTGATGGGGAAACTCTGTCCGAGAAGAACCTAGCAAACTCTTTGCATAGAGCATTAGAAAATGCTTTTTGGCTGAGAACAGGCTGGATTTACGGCCTGTTTACAGTCCTAAAGAACACAGTTGGTTGATTCTTCTCGGCAGCAATCTCCTGGACAGGAACTCTGCCTTCTACGGTTGATTGCCCCTGCCACGCAGGACCAGCTTGTCGCCTTTGGGCTGGTCCTCCACCAGCAGCTCCAACATCTGACCCCAAAATCTTCATTGTCTGAGCTCTCCATCATACCACGGGGGACCTCAAGTGAGGAAGATTTGGGGGTGCTATTACCTGAACTGGTGCGTAAGAAGTAGCAGCATCAGATATCACTTTATTATAGGTGACAACTGCAGCACACGTATTCTTCTCGCATGCTTTGCCCACACTTGTTATGTCCACCACCACCAGAAAACCCTCGGGGTCAAAGCCCTCAAGAGTGGTAGCTACCATCTCAGCAGGGGAGGGCTCTCGAGGGGAGCCCAGCCCCCAAATGAGAACTCCACTGTGCAGTGATCGGACCAAACAACCCGATCACTCTTGAGACCATTAATCTCAAGCCCCAGCGAGACCAAGTCCAGCATGTGACTGCCATGGTGGGTCGAGAGGAAACTTCCAGCAACAGGCCCAGAGATCATAGTCTGGAGGAGGTTATGACCAAGCCTAGATGATTCATCTTCAGCCCAAACATTGAAGTCCCCAGATTTAACATCTAGGGGCCTCCAGTGTTTGGCAAAGATGAAATTGGCTACCTCTGGGCGGTAAATCAAGAGAATTCTGCAGCCTGCGCCCAGACCCCCAGCGCACACATTCAAAAGAACCTGGTCTTTCCACTGGATGCACGGTGAATCCCAGCTCAGATCTAAAGCAGATGGCCACTCCCCCGTCCCTGCATTCCACTCGGGGGCAGTGCACTACAGAGTACCCGGGGGTGGAAGCCTCTAAAACCGGGCTGGCATTGTCACCCATCCAGGTCTCAGTAATGTAAGCCAGATCAACTGACGAAACCAAGTCCACTATAATTGCGGTCTTGTTTCTAGTCGATCTGGCATTGCAAAGCACTGTCTGCAGGGGATTGGTGGACAATGCAGCCCCTCTGGCTACCTGCTCACTCAGTCTGGTGGGAACCCTGGGGATGGGCACCAAACACGTCTGGCCTCTCTTCTGGGCCTGACAAACCCCAGGACGCCTTCTGCACCTGACCACCCCTATCCTGCCCCCAGCTAACATGCACGAGGCACCCCACCACAATCGATCAATGCCGCTCCTCCTAATTCCGACCTCCCGACAGCGACAAACTGTAGTGCTGGAAACTGGGAGATAGGAGAAGGGCCGCAGATCGAGCAGCTGGAACACCCCGTACATGATCCTGGCATGCCCAAGGCCTTCACCCTTCCCTAAACACGTTCTGTCCGACTATGGTGTCCCCAAACTTAACACAATTCCAACTAACTAAATACACAAACACACTTCACTCACTCGTCCAACCACACACTAATATAGAGACTAATCTAACACCATTCATAACCACAGCCATAAACTAATATAGTAACAGCCTAAAACTTTCACACATCACACAAACAATAACTAAAACCAAACTACAAAACCCTCCCAAACCACCCCACTCAAGGCCGGAAAAGAGGCAATGTACATCATGCTGGGACTGTACTAAATGCATGGAAGTGCATGAACTGTGTATGGCTGAGGTTCCACAAAGAGACATAAAGTGTCAGCAGATACCACCCCTCCCCGAGGAGACCTGAGGTCGCGAGGGCCAGTCCTGAGGCCCTCTCTGCAGCTCGCTAGCCCACCCGCTTGCCCTACAGCTCAGCACACAGCAAGATACCACCCCCCTTCCCCGAGGAGACTGGAGGTCGTGAGGGCCAGTCCTGAGGCCCTCCCTGCAACTCGCTAGCCCGCCGCTTGCCCTACAGCTCAGCACACAGCAAGATACCTCCCCCGAGGAGACCGGAGGTCGCGAGGGCCAGTCCTGAGGCCCTCCCTGCAGCTCGCTAGCCTGCCCGCTTGCCCTACAGCTCAGCACACAGCAAGATACCACCCCCCCTGCCCCGAGGAGACCGGAGGTCGCGAGGGCCAGTCCTGAGGCCCTCCCTGCAGCTCGCTAGCCCGCCCGCTTGCCCTACAGCTCAGCACACAGCAAGATACCACCCCCCTCCCCTGAGGAGACCGAGGTCGCGAGGGCCAGTCCTGAGGCCCTCCCTGCAGCCTGCTAGCCCGCCTGCTTGACCTACAGCTCAGCACACAGCAAGGTAATTTTGCGCCTCTCACCTGAAAGCAGTCGCGACCGCTTGGAAAGACTCCCCGGCTTCCACGCATTTTGGCGCCTTTTAACAACGGCTGCAAGCGCCCTTAAACTGTGCTCTGATTCAGATATCTGGTGCTCAGGCTGAACTGAATGTACTTGCTGAGCCTTATTTGATGCCGTATTGTAAGCACAGTAGCCAAAGTGTTTTGTGGGTGAAAGTCTGTTTAGGGTATATCTTGTCCCTATTCTAGCTTTTCTTTCTCCTCAATTTCAGCAACTGTTGTATTGGGCTAAACGGAATGTTCACTCAGTAAATGTACATTTCGAGGGATTCAGTATTAATTGCTAACAAGGTAATACCTGTGTGCAGACATTTTAGCGAGTGGGATAAATTGCTAAAAAAAAAAAAGGAAATACCTGTGTGCAGACATCTTAGCGAGTGGGAAACTTTTCATTGAGGGTTATCTGAGTGCAGATTTCTGAGCTCTGTAATTTGATCAGCCTGCCCTGCTTTCTCTTTTCTCCTGTAACAGCCCGCCCTAATCCTTAACCTGTTTGCCCTCACTGTGTATTTAATTCCCCCTGTCTCTCCCTCTCCCATAGATACCCCCCCCTCCCCAGCGGGGGCCGGAGTCGCCAGGCCAGTCTGAGGCCCTCCCTGCAGCTCGCTACCCCGCCCGCTTGCCCTACAGCTCAGCACACAGCAAGGTAATTTTGCGCCTCTCACCTGAAAGCAGTCGCGACCTCTTGGAAAGACCCCCCGGCTTCCACGCATTTTGGCGCCTTTTACCAATGGCTGCAGGCGCCCTTAAACTGTGCTCTGATTCGGATATCTGGTGCTCAGGCTTGGCCCCACCGAACGCTATGCGTTCGGCTCCCCACCCCCACCACCACCCCTTGGTGGCTCTCGAACTTATAGCTAAGGGGTGTCACATGAAGTGGCTAAATAACCTATCAGCTCACTTTTCCAGCTGCAGGTTATACAAAGTTAACACTAGTGGCCACTGCTGCATATCTATTACAATTGTCTTACATAATGTTATCTTTGCTACTGACAATCCTCCTGACTTCCATGACCCTTCTACAAGCTAATTAACCCCCTCTAGAGGCACCCAAACCACACTACCTCTACCTTCCCATTCATCACTATCCCACCAGTGTTGACCTCAGACCCTGTCCCTCCCATATCCCACTTACAAGCCATTCTGAAAATGCTGGCTTATTCCCACATGCTCACACCATAACCCTCACTCCCTCTCATGCTAGACATTGTACCTTAGCGCGCCCCCACCCCCCAAACTCTCAACCCCCCACCACCCTGACAGACCCCATAACCATCCCCCATACTTTCCTCGCCCTCCTAGCATGTGTCATTCCCAATCTCCCAGTTCCCACCTCCAGTGATTTAAAAAAAAAAAAAAAAAAAAACACATCCTACCAATCCCAACGTCATTCATCCAAACTCTGCAGGCTGGCCCTGCTGAGGCACACCCTCCTATTCCTATTAATATCTGGCAATATCCACCCCAACCCAGGACCACACTGCGCCAAGGCATCTCCAAAACACCCTAGAGGCAATCTCCTGCTAGCTACTCTAAATATATGCAGCCTTTCAAAAAAACTTACCCCTCTTCAAGGCTGGATTGCCCAACATACACTGGACATTCTTGCCCTCTCGGAGACCTGGCTCTCAGACAGAATACCCAATGATGCGGGTCTCCCTCAGTAATTATTCCCTCTTCAGGGCCGATGGGGCCTGCAAGAGAAAGCGGTGGCTGTGCAATTTGTCAAATCTCTCTCCATGCCACCGTTTCCACACCCTGGCCGCAGTATGATGCCCAGACATTAACGGTCAAACTCAGCCTGGGTTCCAAAAGCGCTCCACATCATCTCAACCTATATCCCCCAGAAACCAAAAACTCGCCTTTGACTGTATCCTCCACACTATCTCCCACTACCAAATACTAGCGAAATCATCTTAATGGGTGACTTCAATGTCAACTGGCTATCCCCAGCCTCATCCAGCTTCAAAGACACTGCTCTGGCATCTGACCTAGCCCAACTCGTCACCTCTCCAACCAGAAGGGACACTAGATCCAGGACCTCCACCCTTTTAGACCTTATTTTTACCAACAGGCCACAAAACCTCTCCCAGGTCACGGTGCTCCCCGATTCTATTAGTGACCACTCCCCGGTGACCTGCTTGTGGTGGAATTGCCCCATGCCCCCAAAAATCTCCATGCAGAGAAGGTTAATAAGAGGAGGCCTACAGAAACTCAAAGCGCACCTAACTACCAGCAACTGGCTCCCCATTTACACAACGCAGTCAGCTGACCTAGCTCTTGCCCACTTCATAACCACATTCAACAAAGCCTGTGACTTATTTGCTCCCCTTACCAAGCAAGTTGTGAAAACCAGACTCACCCCCTGGATCACTCCCTCACTACTGAACCTGCTCCAACAGAGGGACAACCTCTGGTATAAGGCCCTAGGCTCTCAGCGCACCCAGGATAGACAGCTATACCGTGAGGCCCGCAATAAATGTACCTGGGCTTTCATGACAGGCTAAGGCCACTTACCATCAAACCCTAACCACCTCTTGGGAGACAGCAAAAATTCTGGAGCAACATAAAGAACTCAATGGAGATCCCGCTCCCCTCCCCTTCCCAACTCGCCATAAATGGCGATGTCACCAAGATCCTTACACTATTGCAGAAGCCCTGAACTCTGCCTTCTCGGACCTCTCCCATATCCTCCCCTAATTTCTTCCACCCTGCCCCCACCCCCTCCCGACACACCGTGTAACTTAGACCCATTACCTTTCAGGCTCAGAGTCATCTCCTGCTGTGAGGCAAGACATTACATTTCCAAAGCTATCGCCAATTCTCGTCACAGCAATGATTCACTTGATCTTAAACTTATCCGGCTGACACGATGTTCATACTACCCCTTACTAAAATTCTCAACCTCTCTCTCTGCCTCGGACAGTTTCCATCAACCTGGAAGAGGGCCATAATCACCCCATTCTGAAGAGTGGCGACCCTATGCACACAAGCAACTATAGACCAGATCTCAATACTCCCCCTCTCTCCAGAGCTCTGGAAAAAATAGTCACGGACCAGTTAACAGAACACCTAACCAAACACAAACTCCTCTGCAGGCCCAGCATGGTTTCCGGACAGGCCATAGCACGGTCACTGCTCTCACTGACTTCACCTCTTTCATCCATGAGGCACTGGACCAAGGTTCTATCGCTGGCGCAATCTTTGTGGATCTGACCAAGGCATTTGACACGGTCAGTCACGATCTGCTGCTCCGTGTCCTCCCTAAACTAAATGTGGTCCCAGAGACTACGGCCTGGTTCAAAGACTACCTCTCAGGCCGGTCTCAACAAGTCAAGTTAAATACCACCATCTCCTCCTGCAAAGATGTGCGCTCTGGAGTCCCACAGGGTTCTATTCTCGGCCCTCTTCTTTTCACCCTCTTTCTAAACTCCCTTCCCAAGGCCTGCAGTGGTCATCTGCTTCTCTATGCTGATGATGCAGTACTATACTGGAAACACCCACAGCCAAGCACCCTCCAACTGGCCCTTCAGGGTTTTCAGGGAGCTTGAGACATGGTTTAATAGACACCGCCTTATCATCAACTATAAAAAACTAAAACCATGATCTTTCGCACTGGCAGGCCCTCACGACAGTCGACCCTCCTAATCAAAAACTCACAAGGCACCTCCCATGAACACGTAACAAACTTCAAATATCTGGGCATCACACTAGATACCTCCCTCTCCTACCATAGTCACATTCAACACCTCTCCTCAGCTGTCAGCGCCAGAGTGGGCATACTCTACAGACTTAAACACTGCCTACCCGCACAGGCCATGCGTTTAGCTGTCTCCTCGTCAATCCTCTCCCTAATTGACTACGGGATAACGATATATAGATCAGCTGAACCCACCGCTCTACATTGTATTAACACTGCCCTGAATAAAGCTTGTCGACTAGTCACCGGCAGTGACAGGCTAACCCATACCTGTGACCTGTCTGATTTGGCGGCTGGTTAAACTTCCAACAAAGACTAAGTTCCACCTGCGTTCTGCCAAAAATACATCTCCAGCTTGCCCCCATTGGCCTCCTCCCTTAATCAGCCCTGTCCCCACAGGCGAAATACATGGCTCATAGCAAACTCCTCATTCCAGGTCCCCACTGTAGAACATCTCTAGGCCAAAGATCTTTCTGGTACCGTGCTCCCCTCTGGCTAAATGCTCTACCTTCTCAGCTCTCTCAGACCCACAGCATTTCCCTATTCAGCGGGCCTCAAAGTTCCACCTACTTGGGAGACTGCAAACTGTGACTGCAGCTATTCTCCCTTCCTCCTCGTAACCCCCCTACAACTGACATAGGGTCCTCCCCGACCCTATGAATCCGCTTCCTTCCTGTCTCTAACTAATGGAATCCTGACAGCTGCATACCACTGTCTCTGGTAAACTAAGTTTAAGCCTGGACTGTACTGCCAGTACTGTTTAAGAATGCTGACTGTTAATTGTATGTTTCTCCCTGACTACTGCCTGAACTATGTATGATTCATTGTATTTTTGTAATCCCTCCACCCTCTGTAACCTCTGTATTTTGTACTCCCTCCACCCTCTGTAACCGACGTGGAGCCTTTGCAAAAGAGTCTATGACTCAAAGGATTGTAATTCCGATCTTATGCAATAAATAAATAAAAATAAAGTGCCAGAGATGTTTGAGGCCAGATATGGGCCATAACATTATGTAGACACTAAAAATGTTAATATTAATAATTGATATCTAGTATATATTCTGAAATTGTTTTATATTCATATACAGTAGATCCTTGCCCCTGAAGATGTCCAGTGTTGGGTGAAATGTTATGCACACCAAGGGATTGTTGTGTTCATTGAAAAAAAGAAAATAAAACTTCAAATTTTAGAAAATGAAGAGGTGTGGCTGGTTGGCTCAGATACTTTGCTTCCTGATTGACATTGTCCGTATTACCAGCCCTGAATAAGAAAACTGAAATCCTGTTTAGAAAAGGGTACCCCTTCTACACTTGTCTGCTTATGCACAGAGACATCCCAGGCTTTTGTTGGCAGTCGTTTTCTGATGGCCAACTACTGAAGCTCAGTGCACCTCTGTTGCACCTGGCAGTGGCCCACCAAATCCACTGTCCTCATCCCATGTGCCACAGCCCCACAAGTCTGAAGAGAGGCCCATGCCAAGGTAGCTTACCTGCATTACATCACAACCACCGATTCTCCCCCCCACCAAAGGAATGGGTATATGGACACCAGTACCTCTGGCCTCCCCTTCAGATGACAATTCTCCCATATCAGTTACAGTAAGTAGCAGCAGTGCAGCAAAGTCAGTCAGTCATGATGTTAAACGTCAAAGGACAAACTCAAAAATATCTTTTACAGCACATCTTCAGTTTCTCTCTCTCTCTCACTTTCACAACAGACACGGCTCAATCTAAAAAGTTGCTTTTCCACACAGACTGCACTTCTCAAGTAAACCACAGAATGCCCTATTTGTTTTTAATCCATCCCTCGCAGGCAGACAATTGTCTGGACTATCAACAACATCTTCAACTTTTTCTGGCACCATGTGTGCAATGCCTGCCTCGGTCAACTCTCACCCTGCTGACATCTGAAGACCTGTTACTTCAGCAGAACCCATGCCTCCGTCTTCTAGCGTAGCAGAATCATGCTCTTTTGAGGGAGTTGGCTGAAAAAAATATATGACCCTGGCTACCCTGCACATTTGCACACCACAAACACTACTTCAGGAAAAAAACTAGAGGACAGATGCAATCCATATGGATGGGCTGAAAGCATCTTACAAAACAAAAATAAGGCATGGCAAATCATTCTTGGACATTTAGTATAGTCCCAGCACAATGTACAATAATGCTAAGTGGACCATGCTCTAATATGTTGCAGCAGCACAGTGGCACTAAATTTAGATTTAAAATGTGCTCCTAATGTAAGCAAATGTGTTCAGAGCATGGAGCATACCATAAGGCTATCCATGTTAACACAGTTCCAGGGCAGATATCACAGTTTGGTAGCAGTTAGGACAGTTCCGTATTGTTTAATACAGTTCCGGGGCAGGTAACCCAGTTCTGGGGCAGTTATAACAGTTCAGTAACAGTTAGTATAGTTGTGGGGCATTTAATACAGTTCCGGGGCAGTTAATACTTTTCAGGGTATTAGCACAGTTTCGTAAAAAATAGCACAGTTATGGGGCAGTTATCACAGCTCCAGGGCAATTAGCGCAGTTCAGCAATTCATTACAGTAGCAGGAGCATTGTCCATTGGACCCCTATAAAATGCCCTGGATGCCCTCTTTTTCCCAGCCCCAGCTGAGTCTCTAAGATCTTCCCTTGTCAATCTTCACCATTCATTACTGCTTGGGTTAGTGCCGGAGGTGCGCACCTGCTATGAGAGATTTTTTTTTTTTTTTTGTTAGTCGGCTCCATCGGCGCCCTTACGGCGTAGGCGTGTAAGCTCGAGGTGGCGTTAGGTGCCACAGACTCCTCCTCCATCTCAGTTCTGTTTCTCCCGCCATCAGCTGCACCTGCTGCACGATAGAATTAACAGTTCGCCACTAGGCCTAGTTGTCGCTCGTCGATGCCGTATTTCAGACTTCTCCTTCATCCTGCCTTTTTATCGGCGTTGTCACTGGTAAGACTGTTCTGTTTTTTCTCTATTATTTGGCGCCGAGAGCTGTGCTTTTTTGCCTTAATTGCTTCGCATCATGTCAGGTTCAGGGGCAGAATGCAAGTTGAAGGCGGGCCGCGCCCCTATGCATCGGTGCTCCTGTGGCTGACATTTTTCCGTCATGGACCGGCATGATGTTTGTCTCCGTTGCCTGCGTCCCAACCATAATATGGATATGTGCGATGCCTGTTTCTTGATGGACCATCGCGTCCTGGAAGTCCACGCGTTCAAGATTGGCAAGGCTCCGCCAACTTTCGGGGGACGGCACTGCTCCAGGAATTCCCAGGTAAGGTCTCTAGATCCTTCCTCTGGGTCCCCTCTTAGGCCTATATGGTCTGGAGAGGAGGAAGCCTCCTCATCTTCTCTTGCCGAAGAGGAGGCCTCTTTCGTGGTGTCGGAGGAACGGCGGGGTCCCTCCCGGGGCCACGGTGGAGACACTGCCTCGGCAGTCACCTCCTCCGAGGTGCAGGCTACCCCAGTGTCGAGACCCAGGTCTGCTGGGCCTGGCATCGGTGGACCCTTGACGCTACCTTCCGGTGCCGGTGATTGAGGCGTGTTGGCTCTTCGCGCCACTCGCGGCACCATGGGCCTGCTCGGCTCTTCTGGTGGTTACTGGGTTGGGTCTTGACACCGAGGGCGATGCCGCGAGTCTGGCCGGCGCCATTGGGGAGTCAGGGCCAGGTTTCGGAGTTGCGGGGGGTTCGGGGTCGTCCGGCGCCGCCGCTGGCACTGGCTCCGTTCGCGGTGCTGTTTCACTGGAGACCCTTGGGGTGGCCAGTATTGTGGTCCAGCTGGTCTCTTCCTCCTTGGAGGAGGATGATTCAGATGTGGACCCGTCCTGCCACCCTGACTCTTCGGAGTCAGGTTCTCTGGTGAGGCGAGGTGCTAGGCGGCCTAGTGCACCTATGCCTCTATTGAAGCAAGCAGTGCATCGCTGCACTGTTTCAGCAAATGGAGCGTCCCTGCCTCCTCTATACTTCCAGGTTTCCGAGTTTAAAAAATATAAATACAGCTAGTTGCGGTGCACGAAAATCCCGTTCTTGCTAGTCAGAGTAAAACCGGAGGGTAAGCTGTCCGAGGGAGAGGAGCCACGTGTTGGCTGCCCAGCTTTAATGTACAGTTCAGGTGGTCAGCACCTGCTCAGTGGTGCTGCTGCTGACTCACTGCCCTGACCCAGGAGAGGAAGTTGGAGGAGTTTTATCTGCTGGTGGCAGGCTGGAGGCAGGCAGTTATTTGGAAGTCTTCGGGGGGCCTTGCTGTGCCCCTACACCCTCTGAAAGGATGCGGCCGCCTGCTCAAATGGTTCAAAGACGAATTACAAAAAAGGTCAAAGGTGTATCTAACCTAGATTATAATACCAGATTTAAAACTCTTGGTCTTTACTTGTTAGAATATAGAGCATATAGGGGTGATCTATGCTTGGCGTACAGATCATTTCGTGATCCTGCCTTATGTGAGGCTCTCTGCCTCCAGAAAAAAACTGAAACCAGGCATAATATTAGAACATACGGCCTAAAATTAAAAGCCGTAATAAATAATACCTCAAAAAGGAATAATTTTTATACACAGCGGCTGCCGACTATATGGAATTCATTACCTACAGAAGTTGTCACCAGTAATAGTTTGAACTAGATAATTACATTTGTAATGAGAAATTTGTTTATTGCCACTAGGCGACGAGTTCATAATGGGCACGTCCCCCGAACTCGTATCATACCTATGAAGCTATGCTCAGTAATGCCACCGCCAGGGAAGGAAGCTTTATTTTTGTTTATTTTTTTAAATAAAATAAGGGGCTTTACAGAGCCCATATTGTGGCCACAGCTACTGCTACTGAGGACCCGTTGACACCTCTGGACCATTGCAACACTACAGGGACATGGCGCTTCACTGAGGGACAAGAGGACAGCAGATGAGCCCTTCTGTCTCTCTCTCTGCTACTGTCCTGCATCCCCCTCTCCCTTGGACCACGGCTGGTGAAGTTCTTCACGTCGGATTGCCTGAATCGCTCCCCACTGGGCTTTTACTGCCCGCCCACTACACTTGCACCAATGGCCTTCTGCCATTACCCCTCAGTGTTTGGGACGCCTTGTCCCTGGCAACACTGGGTCCAGCACACAATCCAGCATGGGCTGGACTTTCAAGTGTGCCCTGACACTGCTGCTTGCTCACGGGGTGGGGGTGGGTTAGTTACTAGAGCGGGCGGTGGTGAGAGAGAGACTTTTTTGTTTTACAATCCCAGGCTTGAGCTGTCAGTAAACTGCTGGCAAAGGGAAAGGTGGTTTGCCCATTGCTCCCCTATTCTGAGCCCCCTTACACCACCACCCACAACTGTCCAAGGGGCCGGGCAGGAATTCTTTTTGTGCCCCCACTTTGGGGCACTACACTGCTTTAACGACCCACTCCACTGGCTGGCTGGTTGATTGTTTCATAGAAATCATTTATCCAGGGAAACACCACTGACCGGTAACATGCTATTTTCAGTGGGGTCCTGCTTGGTTAAAATACAGCTGAAAGGGACTGAAGTCCAAGGTCACAGTGAGTAAGTGACTTTAGTGGCAGCTGAACATCGTGTACCTGGTCCAAAAGCCTGTGGTTTAATAACAGAACCACATGCTGCCTCCAATGTGTCATGTACACTTAGGATAGTCAAGGAGTTTACTGTGAAAATCAGCGAAAGCAGCACTAACCAAAATAGTGCTGCAGACTTGACTGTAGGAAATCAGCATTCTGTGAGGGGCGGGCTATGCCCCCAATCCCCTCCATTGCGGGGGGGACTATGCCCCCTACACCCCCCCAGCCAAATTATAACAAACTCCACGAGGGAGGCATGTCGAGGAAGGGGTGAAAATCAGATGGGCGGGCAGAGTATTGTGTGGACATCTGCAGGGACACACCTGAGGGGAGATTGAGGAGATGGGGTGTATCCTGCTGTAACTGCATTGGGGGGAGACAGCTTGGGAAGGGACAGATTAGTCATATTAAACATGAGAGGGAGTTGGGAGGCCCCACAGGAAGGAAAACAAAAAAAAAAAAAAAAAAAAAGGAAACATTATGTGGAGTGTGAGAACCTGGGGCCGCCGTGCGAGCCACCTCCATGCACAGCCTGTCGCTCTACCCTCTGAGCCACAGACCCAGCATGCTGACCAAGCACAGATTCGGGGAGTGAAAACAGCCACAGGGATGGCACTGTTACGCCCGCATTATACTTTCCCTGTAGCTGTTTTCACTGACGCTATGTTGAGCACATGGTTATGTCCTACGCTGTAACACCCAGACTGCATTAACTGGATACCATCGGAGGATGGCTAGTATATACCATAACTTTATTGGCACATTCTGTAGCTGTTTCTTTTACTTTGTTTTTGTCGATTTAGGTAGGTACACTGAGCAGTGAGCACATTGCCCATTTTTAGGAACTGTCCAGGCCATATGAAAATTCAAATGGTACAGAAGATAGAAGTACAAGTGAAAATAATTCCGTAGAATATGTGAAGTGGTACTGAGAACAGAGAATGGCATTTAAGAAATACAAAGTTAGCCAAAGGAAGAAAGACAGAGGGGCTTACATTAGGGCAACCAGACAGCTTAGTAGGAGCTTAGAATATGAAAAAGGGCGAAGCCGTGGGACAAGGTGTTCTTCTGATACAAGTAGGAGAAACACAAGGTCAAGGAGGGCAGGGTGCAGCTGAAAAGGGCAAGGCTGAGATACTGAAGCAATATTTTCATTCAGTATTTACTTGGGGGACTACATGTCACATGGGTGGGCATACAGGGCAAGATCTGCGTTTTACACTAGTATTTGTAATCGGGTAAACACTGAAGGAATTATGGCACTAAAAAAAAAACCTGGGTTTGCTGCCAAAATGGTCCATGATGTGGCAGCTGAGCTATAATGCTAAGAAATGTAACATAATGCACATTGGAAGAAGAACCCAATACAGTAATACATGATGGGGTGTGATATTAGAGAGCAGGGTAGAAGGAAAAGATCAGGGGGTAATAATATTAGAAAATCTGAAATCCATAGTTCAGTGCAACAAGGCAGTGGGGAAGGCTAACAGGATGCTAGGAGTATAGGGAGGAAATAAGCAGCAGAAGCCAGGAGGTGATCCTTCCTCTATATACAGATCATTGGTGTACCTGACCTGAGTACTGTACAAAATTCTGGATCCCACACCTACAAAAGGACTGTGAGTGGATGGAAGTGATGCTGCGGTGGGCAACCAAAATTATCCAGGATTTAGGAGGAGACTTTCGAGGAGAGCCTGCAAGACCTCAGTATATACACCCTGGAAATGGGGTGGGGATGGGGGGACATGATAAAACCTACAGATACCTGCAAGGCATAAACAGAGGGTGGCAGCAGAGACATATGCATGCTAATTATAGATGGAGGGAGCACTCCTGACCAATTAGAGTGCTCCTTCGCTCCTTTCCTTTATTCTATAAGGAGTGTGTCATGTGCAGCTGCCCTGGAAAAGGGCATTTTTGGGGCATGTGTTTTTTTATTTTTTTTTTGTGTGTGTGTGTGTTTTATTGGGTTTCTGCGCTGGGTTGTGCAAGTAGGATTTTGGTCCTGTCACTGCTTCTCCCCTACTTACCAGAGCATTCCCTGTGGCTTGACCCCCTCCCCATAGCAGTGCCAAGAGGGTGAGGGCAGCCCCTCCCCTTCCCTCCTCCTGGTGCTCATGATCCAGGTCCTCCAGTGACTTGGTGACAGCATGGATCAGGAGACAGTATCTGAGACTTCCACAAAGCCTGCTAGACCCTTTTGCTTTTCTCCTCCTGTTCCCCCCTGCCGCCGCCGCAGCACCTAGGTGTGCTTGTGGAGGCATGTGTGCACCACAGAATCGCAGCCTGTTCCAGCTATGTTGCCCGCACAGCCAAGCTGATATGTCTTCCCTTGCAACGAGAGGTGAGCAGTCCCTGGGATGCTTGATCCTCTTTCCCTCATCCAACTGACTCCCCAATGACCCAAACCCACATTACCGGCATGGCCGGTGGTAGCACTACCGCTGAGCCACTAGGCTGGCTTTTCGGGCAGGTTTTTTAAAATTGTGATGTATTATTGAGCGATATCATGGAAATGTCTAGTGTAAATTCTATTCTACAGTCCATATAGTAATAGTAGTCAAGTATCAAAGGTACTAAGAGATGATAAAGCAGTTTTTTCATTGGTTGCAGAGGCCCCCAGTTATCCACCACAGAGCTACCTCGCATTGCAGGAGACAGATTGGATCAGACACGAAACTGAATTTGAAAGTCTATAGCACAGTTTTACTCAAATTAATTCATAATAGTTACTTGCTATGATCTTATGGAGTATGATGTGCATACGGGAGCCCCACCTGAAAAGGATATCAACCAGCTTGAGACATTTGAGAAGGGCAGCAGAGATGGTTCAGGGACGGCAGACTGTATGGAGGACAGGCTGAGGGAGCATATACTTACTGGAGGAAAGGATGGAGAGGGACATGATTGAAACCTTCAGGTACCTAAAAGGTATAAAAAGATGGATGTTTGGAACCTTTTCTCCCACCATGAAAACAAAACCGCCAGGGGGCACTGTTATAAGCAGGGGGGGGGGTTCAAGAAGGAGGCTTGGAGGCACTTCTTTACAGAGAGAATAGTGTCAGGATGGAACGAACTTCCGGTGAGGTGGGAAGTTAAATTTAGGAGGTGGGGTGGGTGTGTTCAAGAGAGGGTGGGATGCAGTGAAAGGGAGCATCAGTGTAGGAGGGGAGGAAGGCAGGGCCCACTGTAATGTCTGTATTATGAGCTTTGCAGTCTAGCAGACTTTTTTTAATGCTTTATTGATGAGCATTGTGGCTACACATACATATAATGGTACATTAGTACAGATTCAGTTAGTATGGTGGACTGGAACAAACTAATAATCGTTATAGAACGTGAGAGCATCCCTGTCCAATCACAGTCCTCTCTTCAGTTGCGCTTGAGGTACTTTTATTACCATAAGAGTATCTCGCACAATAAGCCACTGTAACAGGCTTCTCACTGACCCCTTGTGCCGTCAGCTTGTGGCTATACCAGAGGCTTTGGTTCCTTTGGTACGCAGTCCTCTGGGACAAAGAACATGCGAGGCAACACTCCAGGGCTCTTGGTAGGATTTTTTGTTGAGGACTACTGGACTTTCTTGAAGAAAAAAAAAAATGGGGGTCCGGGCCGAAAATCCGGGAGTCCTCATGAAATTTATGGGGTTCCCCATTGAAATGAATGGCATGAGTCTGGAAAGTGCATTTCAGTGATGTTTATACCCATGTCTTTTTTCAGATTCTCGAGTCATTATTTTGCAGATGCCAAAACATTTCTCTTTTTTTTTTTCAGCAGTGTTATTTGCAGTCCTTTTATAAAAGTACCAAATGGCTAAAAACCACAGCAGTGAATGATTGCATAATTAAAAATTAAAAAATTAATGTGTGATGTGTGACTTGTTCATTTGTTTACAATTTAACAATTATGAGAAAAATGTACAGTTTTTCAGTCAATTCTGGTACATATTGATTGAATTTGGAAATTCTACTGCTGCAGTTCAGTCGCCCGATTTATTGCCAACTGCTACAAACTAAGCTTGCCATTAGATTAGGTACATTAGATGTAAACATTTTTTTATGACGAACAGTCATTGCTGACAGTCACCTCCTGACCCCCAGTCACCTCCTGCCCACTATACTTCTCCTTCATTCGCTACAGCACATTGACATTTTTAGTTGCAGTTATTTATAATCTAAAACAGCCCCCCATGTTTTAGACTCCCACTGCCCACCCACCACCCAACTGTAATAAAACATTGCAGAAACCTCCTCCCTCCCAGCTTACACCCACCAATGATGACTCGGGCTTAGAAAGATGACACAGTCTAATGTGATTGTGTGGTTGCTGCCTTAGTGCAGTTTGCTTAGGCCCCGTCCACACTACACCTGAAAGGTCTGTAACGATCTGAAAACGTTATAGTGTGTCCACATTACATGTGAAAACGTTTCCAAATGGTACAGCCTGTTCACACTACTGCTGGATCTGAAACAGTTACCAACTCTGGTAGAGCTGGGCACATCTCATGATGCAGCAGTGTGCAGATACCATTCCCAGTCCCGTATGTCCTCCCCAGCACAATATCACAACTGAGGTCCAAGCATGTGAATGCCACAGTGCCATGGTGTGGTATTGTGTGCAGCAGCCACAGTGCAATGCCCTGGCAGCAAAACGTCCAGCATGTTTGTGCAGTGGGCTGCTTGGGGCACTGCTCCTCCACGTCAGGCACCACTACATGCTGCCACTGGACATCTTGCAGATAGGCTATGATCCGGAAGTGCAGGCAATGCGTAGTATGGTGCCCATCTGTGGTGTGGGGCACGGCTGCACGGTACTGCTGTGGCTCCTCCGCCGCAGGCCCTGGCACTAGGCACGCTCCACACTGCACCACACTTCCCATGTGCCTGTGGCAATGGAGCAGCAGCAAACACGTGCAGATGTGCCCCCCACCACAGAAGGGTACCGGACTGTGTATTGCCTGCACCTACAGCTACAGACTGAACTGCAAGTCGTCCCGTGACAGCAGTGGGTCCATGACACGTTGCAGATGCCTAATCACTTCCCATGGACCCACTCCCAGTAATCTGCCCTGGCACTATCTCACTCCAGTACTGTATGCACTGGTCAATATGCCCCTGCAGGATATGTGGCGCCGGGACATACAGATCATATTGGGCTTGGCGTCCAGGGGAGTACTATGCGGGCTGTGTCCAGTTCCGGTTCACCCCGCTGGCCCCTGCCTCACCATGCTGCCCCGTCCCACCCTGTCCTTGGCCACAACTGCTGCATACCAAGCCTGCCCCCTACCTTCCAACTGTGTCATCCATCCCAGGCTCTGGATGCTGGGAATGAGCATGTATGCTCAGTCCATCCTGCCACGTCCGACGGCACACAGTTGCCCACCTGGCAGGGGTGTGGATCGTAGCTGTGTAGTTGTCCCCATGTACCGATCCCCCAGGTTCAGCGGCCGTGTCACAGTTCTGAAATTGCACCTGTACGGGACATATGCATGGTTTCGGGGAGTGACTGCTCCTCATCTGTGGTGTTTGTTTGGGGGGCATCACTGTGCCCTTTGTATCCATGGCTGTTATGGACGCCACTGCCAGTACACAGGACTGGCATACTGTGATGTACAAAGGCATTACAGCCTGGGAGGCGAGGGTGTTAAGAGCAGCAGAGGCTGGCCTCCCTATGTGGCACGGATGCTGTCTGTTCTGTATATATGTATTTGGGGCCTGCAGTACTGATCAGGGATGGCTGCATGGGGTGTCTTGACTGGGAGCAGATCGTCTGAGGCGCTGTGGGCATGCATTTTCTGCTGTGGATTGCCATGCTCGCTTCCATGGTTGCCTCTTGTGCTGGGTGCTGACATCATGGGGCTGCTGCATGGCCTTATAGTATACTGGTGGGCAGGAGGGGACCGGAGGCTACACGAGTGTCCATTTACACGGCGCTCTGTAACGTTACAGCAGAGCAGACGTTATGGAAACAGTTGTTGAAACCACCTACAAACAGGTTTCCACAACGGTTTCGGAAATGCCTGCTGTAACGTTACCAGTGTAAACATTAGCAGTTACGGTACCGTTATAGGCACTCTGTAACGTTACAGAGGGCATTTTCCAGTGTAATGTGGACAGGGCCTTAAGTTGTTTTTTTTTTTTTTAACCTGGCTAAACCAGACTGCTCCTCACCTCCCAAACTTTTACATCCATTCCTAGTACAGTCTGGTGGTGCTGCCATTTGTGTGGCAAATTACTGTTTTGTGTCTTGACCTGGCATAAAAGTGATTAACCTTCTTGGACTAAGTCTCCATCACTCATTCACACTAGTGGAATAGCGCCGGAGGTGCTAGGACAGCGAATAAAAATTTTCAGAAGGGTCGGCGCCGAAACAGGACCATCTCGCATGCGCGAGAC
This sequence comes from Neoceratodus forsteri, assembly GCA_016271365.2. Taxonomy (NCBI): domain Eukaryota; kingdom Metazoa; phylum Chordata; order Ceratodontiformes; family Ceratodontidae; genus Neoceratodus; species Neoceratodus forsteri. The sequence continues at coordinate 769,063,967 of CM028133.1, read as the reverse complement.
TAGCTCGCGTCTGTGTTGGCTATCTTGGTGTCGACCCTCCAACCACCTCAGTTCCTTTTCTCCCGCCGAGTGCACTTGGATGTCGACGTCACTCGTCTGCTGGAGTCAAAGTTTTCGTCTATACGACAGCAGCATTTAGTGTTTAATTTAACTTTCTAGTAGTCATTTCTTATTTTACAAACAAGAAAAGATTTTGAAGAAAAATTATTTCCTACCATCAACTGAGTCATCCTTAGACGGTAGCAGTGATGGTAGAAAGACTTTGTTTGAAAGTTGTTATGTCAGGGGCTGTGCCGGTCCGCGCCCTTAGTAACGGGGAGGGTCTGACTACTGAACAGTCCTGTGCTCGGGGCAGTCCATCAAGCATGAATTTAGCAGTTCCGGGGATCTGGCTCCGCTTAGCATCGAGCTCTTCTTCCTCCTAGAAGAATCTGTGCTGCTCGAGGTTGCCCTTTGGTACGCTCTGCATGAGGATTGTTCGTCGAGAGGGCAATATGCCTGAACCGACTTTGGTGAGTTCCCCTTGGCCCCCACTCTACGGCCGCATTCATGACTCCGGCCTCCATCTCTGTCCTCGTTGGAACTCCAGTGAGCAGTTTCACCTCTGGGCCGCTCCTCTGGAGCAGGGGGGTTTGACTTCTCCTGTTTTCCTGGCTGTGTTCCTGATTTTGGGGCCTCCGGGCCTCGGAGCTGCTGGACCAGAGCTGGGTCGATTGGATCAGGATGAGCGCGGTGCCCTCTTGTGCCTTCGCCATCGTGTTTATCCCTCGTGCCTCCCCCCTCTCCTTTTCCATGCTGGGGCTGGCACGGGCACCACTTTTTCCTTCTCCCCATCTTCTCCATTGGCATTTTCCATAGTGTTTTCCTGGCGCCATGCTCCAGCGCCATGGTGGCGCGCGGATCCAGCACCACGACCGCTGGTTGGCATCTGTGCTGTGGGTGGCACCGCTGGTGTTTGGAGTCGGTGCCAGGAGTCGGCGCCCGTGGCCCCTATGCTGTGCCGTGGGTGCTGCCTGTTGCCTTGGTTGCGGGCGCGCTGAGAGGTGTCATGGGTGTCACCAGCGGTCCCGCCAGATGCCAGCGGGTGGCCTGATGTACCCACGGGTGCCATTGGTGCACCCGGCACCCATGGCGGCGTGGGTGCCATGAGTATCTTGGGCTTCATGGATACCATGGTACCTTTGGTGCCATGGGTGCCCTCGGGTGCCATTGCTGCGTGGGTTTCATGGGTGCCATGGGTGTCGGGGGTGCTCTTGGGTGACATTGCTGCCATGGGTGCTGAAGGTACCTGTGGGTACCGCTGCAAGTGTCACCCAGGTTGGCATAGGCACTGCTTGGTGCTCTCCTGTGCCACAGGGGTGCCGATTGGTGCTGTCCGACAGAGCTAGTGACGGATTTCCTTTTGCAGACCTCTTCTTCTGCAGGACTTGTGGCTAGCTGTTTCCACAGAATGAAGTCCTGTTCTGTGGATTATTTTTTCCACACATCTTAGTGGGTGGCGGTCTGCATCGGATCTTGTGTCATCCAGTGGGTTCCCGCTGATGAAACTCTTCTGTACTATACTGTACTGCCAGTGGAACCTCTCATTCTGCTCAGCACTTTCTCAGCTCCCTGCATGGTGCCAAGCTCCTCGACATCCTTCTTGGTGGCGGAGTCTCTAGTGGCTCTGACCTAGACCTCTCTTAGGTGTCCTTCTGGGGTAGTAGTTTATCTAGATGAGTCTCTCCCTGTCCTTCTGGTCAGTGATACAGTGGATGACTCATTTTATATACTGAAGGTCACATCCTCTCTATCATCAGAGTCCGTAATTGAAGTTCTTTTCAGTAGTTCCTCAGTAATGGGGTCCGCCCTAGTATTCAGACTGCATCTGTGGACCATGCACCTCTGCGTCTAGACTCTCTCAGTTGTCAAGACAATTACACTCTGTGGAACATTCTAATTCAATGGTCGTGAGCCGCACAGACTGTCCCGCTCCTTTGATAGGGGTATACAGCCCCCTTCTGATACTGCCCCTTTGGTGGCCGCTCCGCCACAGGTGGTTAACATCTGTTCACTGTTATTGTTTGTCCAGTCAAGAGTTCAGTTATGGATCTTCAGGCTCCTCCTGCCTCTCAGGGATGACATCTTCGTTATTTTTGTATCAGGCAATCCTTGCGAAATAGCAGCCTGGAACCTTGTCGGGTTTGGACTAATGGTAAAAAAAAAAAAAAATTAAAAAGGGGGTTAGAACTATCACAGCTCAGGGTCTAGTAGGAATTACCCGATACCAAATTTTTGGATCTGGTCAGGTTCCACCTCAGCCCCTGAGGCGGTCGTCTCTAAAAGTACGGTAAGGTGTACCTGATTTTTTTTCTACTCCTAGGGGCAGCCCGATCCAGCGGTGGTATGAGTAATCTCTTTTCTCTAGAGAGATTTCTCTTATTCTGAGATATTTCCAAAACCTAGGCATTTGACTAGTCCGTCTGTCCCCCTTTTTAAATCAGGCTTTCTTCTCTTGATCAGAGCCTCGCAGCAACAGAAGTGATTCTTCAGCAAGTTGGAACTTGGATTCCTACTTCCTTGCTTGCTTCAACTTAACAGACGACATGCTCCTTTCTTGACCATAGGTCAAGTAGGTCTTTTTCTGAGATAGCTTCTCAAATATTCACACCTTCAGTTCCTATGCACTGGTTCTGTGCCAGTTGCACACAAAGCTATCCTCTCCGAGTGCATGACAGAGCTGTGATGTTTGTTTTTCAACAAAGCAAACTAGAGTCCTTCCTACTCCCTTCAGGGAGGCCAGAGTGAGTAGTGCCTCACCGCACTGAGTCACTTCTGCTACTATTCAGTCGCTTCAACGAATGGGTTAGCCCTAACTTGGTCCAGCTGTGTCCCTCCTCGACGCACATCTGCCTCTATTTGCCTTACAAATTCAGCCCCCGTTTTTTTTCTGTCAGAATGTTTTTTTCCGCAGTGGACACACCCTCCTGTACACTTTTTCCTTTCTTCCCGGAGTTGAGAGACTGTTGCTACAGTTGTACACACAGGGGCAGGATGATTCCTTTTTGGAATATGCAGTAACTAGGATCTGGTTCTACTAGACCACCACAAGAGGCTTCTAAGTTGTGCTTGGCCTTCCATCAGGAAGGTTTCAGTGACTAAGTGGAAACCATTCTCCTTGATGGGCTAACCCCCACCTTTACCTTCTTTTGCTCACCAAGTAAGGGGTTCAAGTGCTCCTGGACCTGCTGTTGCAGGTCAGCGATACTTTGTAGTGGGGATTCCAGCTGTGCTTTCGGTCTACCCTGAACCAGTAGACTTTACCTCCGGCTCTTGCAGTTACTGAGGTCCTTTTACATTAGATTAGTACATGTCTTTGACGCTATTAATTTTAGTCCTATACCAAGCTGCGAGTCTGGGTTCTTGCCGCTCTCCCAGAGTGGTTGCAGCTTCCTGGCAGAGTTTCATTTTTTGCCCATTGCAGTCGTCTACAAAGTGGTGAGTTACAACTTGAGTGCTTATCTTGTAAGCATTATGTTCTGGATGCTCTTTACAAGACAGCTCTTTTTATTAGCAGGACAGTCTTTGGCCGTACTTTGAGTGAACCCTGTCTCCTACCAACCTACTCAGGGTTGTTGGTTTTAGCTCTGTACTCTCCCACTAGTGTGAATGAGTGATGGAGGCTTAGTCCAGGAAGATATGGAATTACGCATTACTGTAATTATTGATCTTCTTGGACAGTCTATCACTCATTCACACACCAACCCACCATCCCTGGGTTCACTCGTTTTCTTTTATGGTCTTCATGGTCCTATGGTTGGACTGTGAAGACATTGTTCTTTGACCTTTCTTACAAAGTCCATCTGGGCCCCTCAGGCCCAGAAACTCAGAATGAGTTATTTTCATTAGTTACGCTGCACCTCCTCGGTCGAAAAGGTACTGAGGCGGTTGGAGAGTCGACGACTTCAGATGGCTCTACACAGGCGCCGAGCTAGTCTGCAGTGCCACGCACTGGTCCTGTCTCGCGCCAACCCTTCTGAAAATTTTTGGCTCGTTGGTCCTAGCGCCTCCTGGCGCTATCCCACTAGTGTAAATGAGGGATGGAGGCTGTCCAAGAAGATCAGTAATTACGGTAAGTATGTAATTTCCATTTTCTTCTCTATACTCTCCTTCCCATAACTTATCCCTGCTACTCTCCTGCACAAAATCTTCTTAAATTGTGTAAGAATACCTGGCTGTACCAGAGACCCATGGATTTGACAAGGCGACTAAAAAGCTCCCCACCGTCCCACCACTCTGACCCTTTCAAACAACATAAAATCTTGCTGTATTCTGACAATCTGCAGTTAGCCCCAGCCTTTAAACTGCCCGAGAGTATAGGGTTAGTTTTCTGTGCAGTATAGAACGTTGAGCTCAAGCTCAGATGAGGTCTCTGTCTGCACACTTTGAAACCCAACCACCAGATTCTTTACTCTGCCCCACTGAACAGTTGCTCTGGAGATTTCTCCTTCTGCTCAGTTCAAAGTCGGTTAAAGTTGTCAGTTTCATTCCGAAATTAATTCTGCATTGTCGGTTCAGGCTCTGTCTGCGGTACCGTGAGTACTTTAGTTTCTTTGTTTATTTGTGGAAATTGTAAAACTTGTATTTTCGATCGGTTCGGCTGAACCGATCCAATATATTGAACTCTTGTGTTTTTGTTTAGGGTGTGGTTACCGGTCCTTATCGGTTTAAAAAAAAAAACAAAAAAACTTTTTTTATTTTTTTTTTTTCAATGCCCATAAGGTTAGAAACCGATAAGGGAGTCTTGCCTGGCAGTTGCCGATAAAAGGGTAAGTAAGTTTGGTTAGATTGGCCATGTCTGAGAAACCAAGAAAAAACTGGGCCCACTGGGTTTCAACACTGCAGTAAGTGTGGGAGGTCTTTGCTAAGGCCGATCCCCACACGAACCTGTGTTTATTGTCTGGGGTTTGACCACCTTGATACAGACTGCCAAATTTGTAAAAACTTTCCTAAGTCTACCCTGGAGAAAAGATTAGGTAGACTTAGGGAAAAGGAGGCCGAGAAGTCCGCTGACGCGGATGGCCAGCCCAGTTCGGTTCCGACCGAACCAGAATGGGTGCCTTCTGACCAGGGCGATATTTCTTCGGGCAAGAGGAGTGCCGATCCTAAGGGATTGGTTCCTACAAAAAGAAAATGCAAAAAAAAATCGACCGGTTCAGATCCAGAGGTTCATGTTCCTACCGAGGAAATAGAGCGATTCGGATTGTTGAATCGCTTCATCCGTTCTGACCGATCCGTGCCTTTTGCAGCGGTACAGTTCGGTCAGTTCCTCGGTTCAAGATTATACCCTTGAAGACTTTTATGAACCGGAGTTTGAAGAGGAGGGGCATTTTGGAGATGATGGTGAAAGTCTAGATGTGCCTGTGGAACCAGACATCTCTCCAGACAGACCTTCTGGTGTTTCCCTCCTAGGCTCTCTGAGTCCCCTTCCCACTGTCTGTTTTACAGAAAAGTGGCTGAAACCCTCCAACTTCCTATGGAAAAGGCTGTGGAGGATCAAGAGGAGCCTGATTTTGTTGAAATGATGGACATTCCAGAGTCCAGGAGACTGTCTATTCCCCTTCATAAGTCCTTTGGGAAGCAGACACAAAAAATTCTAAAGTCTCCTAATTCTGCACCTCCTGTTGACAGAAGGATGGACAAGAGGTATACTTTATCAGGCTCAGATACAGAGTTTTTCTACCAGCAATGCAGCCATGTTGGGGTAGTGCAGACTGCAGCCTGTGACAAGGCAAATATTCCCTTGGCTTCACACCCCCCAGGCAGAGACTCCAGGAAGATGGATGCCATGGCAAAGAAATAGTACATGGCATCCTCCTTGGGACTCAGGCAGGCTAACTATATGGCCTATACAGCCAGGTACCAGAAGTCCAGGTGGGACACTGTACTGGCACTGGCTAAACAGGCCTCCTCCAGCTGACCAAGGAGCTGGAGGAGGTGGCTGCTGATGGGATTGTGGCATCAAAGGTACAGTTTCATGCTGCTGTGGACTCCAGTGATGTGTCATCAAGAGTCATGGCTACATCTGTAGCTCTTTGGAGGATGGCTTGGCTCAGATGTACTAGCCTCTCACAGGACACCCAGGCTAAGGCCATGGATTTCCCTGTGGTGGGTAATTCTCTGTTTGGGGAGCAGAGAGAGAATTATGTGAAGAAAATGGATGCATACAGGACCACTTATAGGAGTGCTCAGGCCAAGGAGAGGCAAGCAACTCCTCAAAGGCAGCAATCTAGGGGCAGGGGCAGGCCTTTTCATAGGCCTTTCTACCAAGCCCAGGCCTCTTCTCCTTTTCACAGAGGGGGTCTTCAGAGCGAGAGGCAGAAGGGGATGAGTAGGGCTACATCCACCTCAGCCTAAGGTCTCTGCCAAGCAGACACCCTTGATGGGTCTGCCCGGTCGACTCCCTCCTCCCCTGTAGGGGTCAGGGCTGGCTGCACTTGTCCAAGACTGAATGTCTGTTACTTCAGACAAGTGGGTCCTGGAGTAGTAAGCCAGGGACTAGTTCTCAGCTTCAAAAATTTCTGAAGATGAGAGCCAGATCTTTTCCACCTGCAGGCCTCTCCAAAACCCTTGCCCTAGAGGCAGAGGTTTAATCTCTTCTGGCCTTAAGAGCCATAGAGAGAGTTCCTACCCTACAACGGGGCAAAGGTCTGTACTCCAGGTAATTCCTTACCCCAAAAAAAGACAGGGGAGTGGCGACCCATCCTAGATCTAAGATACCTGAACAAACATCTGTTAAAACCAAGGTTCAAAGTGATGAGACTGGGAATAATTCTTCCCTCTATAAAGCCAGGGGACTGGCTAGCCTCCCTGCACCTCAAAGATGCATACTTTCACATCCCCATCAGCTGCTCCCACAGAAAGTACCTCAGGTTCAAGTTGCCCTCAGGCCACTATCAGTTCAAAGCAATGCCCTTTGGTCTAACATCAGCTCCAAGGGTCTTCACAAAGTGCCTGGCAGTATTGGTTGCCTTTTTAAGAAGGCAAAAGATTTCAATTTTTCCATATCTGGACGACTGGCTCATAGTAAGTCAGTCTCCAGACCGAGTCAAGTCAGACCTGCAAGTGACCCAGCAAGTGCTCACTTCCCTGGGATTTCTTCTCAACCTCCCCAAGTCAGTTCTTGAACCATTGCAGCTTCTTACCTTTATGGGGCAGAGCTAGATACTGTCAAAGCAAGAGCCTTTCTTCCCCTGGAAAGGGCAAGAGTTCTTATAAAACTGGCTTCTTCCTTCAGCCTTCAGGTGTCTCGACCAGCAAGGCATTTCCTTCAGCTCTTGGGCCACATGGCAGCTTCTACAGCAGTGGTAAAAGAGGCAAGATTCCAGATGAGGGACATTCAGTTCCATCTGAGGGCCTTTTGGTCCCAAAGGAAGGATCCTCTTACCAAACTGATTCCAGTGACTCGGACACTGATCCAAGCTCTTAAATGGCAGGATCAGGACAATTTAAGGCAAGGGGTCCCATTTGTTACTCAGTCTCATTCGGTGGTCCTTACCACAGATGCTTCCGTTTTGGGGTGGGGAGCCCATCTGGGGGCTCTCACAGCCCAGGGACTGTGGTCCCCCTCAGGAGCCCTTCTTCATATAAATCTGCTGGAACTCAGGGCAGTTTTTCTGGCCCTGCAAGCTTTCTCTCAGTCAGTGCAGAACAAGGTGGTTCAGGTCAGAACAGACACCACCACCATGTGGAACATCAACAAGCAGGGGAGGCACTCGGTCCACGGCCTTGTGCATGGAAGCCATGAAATTGTGGTCCCTGGCTAATTCTCTGCAGACCTCTCTGATGGAAGTACACTTTCCAGGGAAGGACAGTGTGCTAGCAGATGCATTGAGCAGGATCTCCCAGGGCCATCACGAATGGTCCCTGGACCCTCTGGTGTTTTAAAAGTGATTTTGTTCAAGGTGGGGCACTCCAGAGATGGATCTCTTTGCAGCCCCAGACAATCACTAACTTCCTTTGTTTTGCTGCAGACCCCCAGTCTTGGGCTCAGTCCCTCTGGATGCTCTGATGTTGAATTGGGATGCGAAATTTCTCTATGCCTTCCCCTCTACTGATCAAGGTTCTGGTCAAAGTGAGGTCACAACCCTGCAAAGTGATTCTGATTGCTCCAGGTTGGGCCAGGCAGCCCTGGTACCCCCTCTTACTGTCTCTAGCAGTCCATCTTCCCCTGTTTCTTCCCAGGAATCACAGCCTGTTAACCTCCCCTCAGGGGAGGATTTGGTACCCCAATCTTCGGTTCCTCAATCTCAAGGCATGGCTCTTGAAGAGTTAGAGTATGCAGATTTGCATCTGTCCCAAGGGATTCTGGATATTCTCAAAGCCTCTCGAAAGTCTGCCACCAGAAAGACTTATGGCTCCAAATGGAAAAGATTCAGCATTTGGTGTTCCAAGAAGCATATATCTTCAGACACTGCCGAATTGCCTACAGTTCTGGATTATATGGTCCATCTTAATGGTCTAGGCCTCAGGCCAGCTACTCTCAGGGTACATTTGTCAGCTGTTTCTGCTTTTCTGTCAGTGGGAAAGCCTTCCTCACTGTCATCTCACCGTGTATTGTGTAAATTTTTCAAGGGATTGCTTCATACCAAGCCTCCGTTTAGGGATCCTGCCCCTGTCTGGGACTTAAATGTTTGCATTGCTCAAATTATGCAACCCCCATTTGAACCTATGCCATCAGCAGAGCTTAAGTACTTGACTTGGAAAACTGTGTTTTTGGTAGCCATTACCTTTGCCAGACGTATCAGTGAATTGCAAGCCCTGTCAGTGGGACCTGATTTTGATCTCCTTCCATAGAGATAAAGTGGTCCTTAGAACCAATAGGAGGTTCTTGCCCAAAGTGGTTTGACTTCAAACAACATGAAGTCTTGCTATATTATGACATATGCAGTTTGTCTCAGCCTTAGAACTGCTCCGGAGGTGAAAGAGTTAACTTCCATGCCAGGCATGGAATCTTGATCGCGAGCTCGGTTGAAAAAAACTCTGTCTGTTGATCTTCAAACTGAAACTGTCAGATTCTTTCACATACCACTGAACAGTCGCCCGGAGATTCCTCCTACTGCTCGGTTCATTTGTCGGTTAAAAAGTGCTATTCTCGGTTTCTAAAACGCATTTGTATATTTTAACCGCAACCGGTCGGTTCAAGCTCTGTCTGTGGTATCGTAAGTAATAGATAGGTTTTACATGTCTCTGTGTGGAACTTGCAGACGTTGTTATCGGTTCGGTTTGAACCGATCAGGTTGTTGTTAAAACTTATTAAATTACATTTAGAGTGCAGTTCCCGGTTCTTATTGGTTCTAAAAAAAACTGATTTCATTACGGTTTTTCCACGACCCGTGACATGGTTGGGAACCGATAAGGGTGTCTTGCTTGGCGATTTGCCGGAAAAGGGCAAGTTTTTGGTTAGGCTGGCATTATGTCTGAGAAACCCAAAAGAAAACCGGCCCACTGGGTTTCAGCACTGTAGTGTTCTGTGGGAAGCCTTTGCCAAGGCTGACCCACACACCATGTGTTTATTGTCTGGGGTTTGCCCCTCAATGCAGACTGCCAGATTTGCAAGAATTTCCTGCAGCTACCCTGGATAAGAGAGTTGGTAGGCTCAGGAACGAGAGGCCAAAAGTCCGCTGACCCGATGGCCAGCCCGGTTCGTGCCAACCGAACCGGAGGGAGTGCCCTCTGACCAGGGCGATACTTCCTCGGGCAAACGAAGAGCTGACTCGGAGGAGCCAGTTCCAGCAAAGAGGACTAGAAAATCAGCAGGTGTGGAGCCAAAATTTCCTTCTCCAACCGCTGCAGAGATAGCCAAAGCGATCCAAATTGTCCAGTCGCTTTCCCCGGTTCCGTCCGAACCGGCACCATCAGGTGAACGGTCGGTTCAGTCGGTTCCACCGGTTCAAGAATATGATATAGAAGAATTTTATGAACCGGAGGAGGGGGAGGAGGATTATGAAGAGAGTGAATGTGATTTTGAAAGTCTGGATGTGCCCATTGAACCGGACATCTCCCCAGACAGACCTTCAGGAGTGCCCCTAGGCTTTCTGAGTCCCCTTCTCATTTCTGTTTTATAAAAAGTTGTTGAAACCCTCCAGCCCGCTTTGGAAGAAGCTGGATGAACAGGAGGAGCCTGACTATGTGGAAATGATGGATATCCCAGAGTCCAGGAGATTGTCTATTCTTTACATAAATCTTTTAGGAAACAGACAATAAAGATTTTAAAGCTCCTAATTCTTTACCTCCTGTGGATAAAAAGATGGACAGGAGGTACACATTGTCGAGGCTCTGATATGGGTTCCTTTCACAACAATGCAGCCATGTTGGGTAGTGCAGGCTGCAGCCTGTGATAAGGCAAATATTCCCTTGGCTTCACACCCCTGACAAGGACTCCAGGAGGATTGATGCCATGGCAAAGAAACAATACATGGCAGCATCCTTGGGACTCAGACAGGCAAATTATATGGCCTATGTTGCAAGATACAGAAATCCAGATGGGATACTGTTATGGCTTTAGCGAAACAGGTCCCTGGCCAGCTTGCCAAGGAGCTGGAACAGGTGGCTGCTGATGGTATGAGGCATCCAAGGTGCAATTTCATGCTGCAGTGGACTCTAATGATGTATCTTCAAGAGTCATAGCTACATCTGTGGCTTTTCGTAGAATGGCTTGGCTCAGGTGTACTAGCCTGTCACAGGATACCCAGGCTAAGGCCATGGATTTTCCTGTTGTGGGTAATTCTCTGTTTGGGGAGCAGACAGAGAATTACATGAAGAAAATGGATGAGGATAGGACCACTTATAGGAGTGCGCAGGCCAAGGAGAGGCAAGCCACTCCTCAGAGGCAGCTTTCCAGGGGCAGGGGCAGGCCTTTTCACAGGCCTTTTTACCAAGCCCAGGCCTCCTCTTCAGCTTATGCCCAGAGGGGGTTCTTCAGAGGGAGAGGCAGACGGGGTACGAGCAGGCCTGCTCCCACCCCTCAGCCTAAAGCCCCTGCCAAACAGGCACCCTGATGGGATGTCCAGGGCCGATTCTTCATTACCTGTAGTGGGCTGGCTTACTTCATCCAGGACTGGGAGTCTTTAACATCAGACAAGTGGGTTCTGGAAGTAGTAGCTTGGGACTGGTTCTCAGCTTCAAAAATTTCCAAAGATGAGAACAGATCCTTTCCACCTGCAAATCCATCAGAGGCTCTTGCTTTGGAAACAGAAGTCTCAACCTCCTGGCTCTCAGAGCTGTAGAAAGGGTTCCTCCCTACACCAGGGCAAAGGACTGTACTCCAGGTACTTCCTTACCCCAAAAAAGACAGGAGAATGGCGGCCCATCCTGGATCTAAGATACCTAAACAAGCACCTTTTAAAACCAAAATTCAAAATCGTGACTCTGGGAATTATTTTACCCTCCCTAAGGCCAGGGGACTGGCTAGCTGCCCTGGACCTCAAGGATGCCTACTTCCATGTTCTCATCAGAAGCTCCCACCGAAGTACCTCAGATTGAACTGCCCTCAGGCCATTACCAGTTCAGAGCAATGCCCTTCGGCCTCACCTCTGCCCCAAGGGTATTCACCAAATGCCTGGCAGTAGCAGTTGCTCACTTAAGGCAAAAGATTGCCATCTTTCCTTACCTGGACGACTGGCTCATAGTGGGTCAGTCTCCAGACCAAGTCAAATCACACCTTCAGGTTACCCAGCAGCTGCTTACATCCCTAGGTTTTCTTCTCAATCTTCCAAAGTCAGTTCTAGAGCCTGTTCAGCTACTCACCTTCATAGGCGCAGAACTGGACACAAAGCAGGCCAGAGCTTTCCTTCCTCTAGAAAGAGTAAAGACCCTGGTGGCTCTGGCCTCCTCCTTCATTCTGCAGGTTTCTCGACCAGCAAGGCACTTTCTACAGCTCCTTGGCCACATGGCTGCTTCCACAGCTATAGTGCAAGGAGCAAGATTTCAGATGAGGGACATCCAGTTCCATTTGAGAGCCTTCTGGTCTCAAAGGAGAGATCCTCTAACCAAATTGAGCCCAGTAACTCGAACCCTGATCCAGGCCCTGCAGTGGTGGCAGGATCAGAGCAATCTGAGACAGGGGTTCCTTTCATCCCTCAATCTCACTCCTTGACCCACTACAGATGCATCCCTCTTGGGATGGGGAGCTCACATGAGACCTCACCACCCAGGGATTGTGGTCCCCTCAGGAATCTCTGCTCCACATCAATCTGTTGGAACTCAGAGCTGTTTTCTAGCACTTCAGGTTTTTCTGCATCTGTTCAGAACAAAGTGGTACAGGTCAGAACAGACAACACCACTACAATGTGGTACATCAACAAGCAAGGGGGCACTCGGTCTTCGGCCTTGTGCACCGAGGCAATGAAGTTGTGGTCTCTGGCTTATTCCCTGAACACCTCTCTCATGGCAGTTCACCTCCCAGGCAAGGACAATGTCCTGGCAGATGCTCTCAGCAGAATTTCCCAGGGCCATCACGAATGGTCACTGGATCCCCTACTGGGGTTAGTATTTGCCAGGTGGGGCACCCCTCAGATAGATCTTTTTGCAGCCCCAGACAATCACCAACTTCCGCTTTTTTGTTGCAGGCCCCCAGCGTTGGGCTCAGTCCCTCTGGATGCCTTCCTTCTCGATTGGGAAGGGAAGTTCCTCTATGCCTTCCCCCCTTTCCTCTCTTGTTCAAGGTGCTAGTCAAAATCAGATCTCAAGCTTGCAAGATGATTCTGACTGCTCCAGATTGGGCCAGACAGCCCTGGTATCCACTCCTTCTGTCCTTAGCAGTCCACCTTCCCCTGTGTCTCCCCAGGAATCACAATCTGTTAACCTGTGCCCAGGGGAGAGTTTGGTATCCGAATCTCAAATCCCTCAACCTCAAGGCCTGGCTCTTGAGGAGTTAGTTTGCTGACCTACACCTTTCTCAAGGTGTACTCGATATCTTGAAAGCTTCTAGGAAGCCTTCCACCAGGGCTACTTATAATTCTAAATGGAAAAGGTTTTCCATATGGTGCTCTGGAAGCATATTTCCCAGAATCTGCTGATTTGCCCACAGTCCTGGACTATATGGTCCATCTAAATACTTTGGGGCTGAGGCCAGCTACCCTGAAAGTGCATTTGGCAGCTTGTCTCTGCTTTTATTTCAGCAGGAAAGCCCTCTCTCTTTCTGCTCACCCTGTATTCTCCAAGTTTTTCAAGGGATTGCTTCACACCAACCCTCCATTCAGGGACCCTGCTCCTGCCTGGGATCTTAATGTTTGCATTGCTCAGCTAATGCAACCCCCCTTTGAGCCTTTGTCTTCAGCAGAGCTTAAGTACTTGACTTGGAAAACTGTGTTTCTAGTAGCCATCACTTCTGCCAGGTGCATAAGTGAATTACAAGCTTTGTCAGTGGAGCCTGATTTTATCTCCTTTCACAGAGATAAGGTAGTCCTCAGGACTAACAGGAAGTTCTTGCCTAAGGTGGTTTCAGATTTCCACCTTAATCAATCTATATCTCTTCCAGTGTACTTCACTGACCATTCCTCCTCTGGCGAGAGGAGGCTGCACAGTTTAGATGTAAAGAGAGCCCTTAGTTACTACATAGAGCATACCAAGGGTCACAGGTTTGACTCCCTCCAACTGTTCCTCACTTATGGTGAGGTTGGTAAAGGGAAACCTGCCACTAAAAGATCCATTGCCAGGTGGATTGTCTCTTGTATCCAATTTTGCTATCAAAAACTGGGTAAGGTTCTCCTTCAGGCCTGAGGGCTCACTCTACCAGAGGTACAGCTGCGTCCCTAGCTGCGACCAGGGACATCCTATCTTAGAGATATGTCAAGCAGCTACCTGGAAACAGTACACACTTTCACCAATCATTACTCCCTGGACATCCAGGCTAGGAGTGATGCTCGGTTTAACTTATAGCTGTGCTTCAGAACCTATTTCCTAAGTAGGTTCTGTCCCTCCTCCATTGAGGTGCTGCTGTAGTCAGATATGTCATAATATAGCAAGACTTCATGTTGTTTGAAGAAAAATTACTCACCTTAGTAATGTTGTTTCTTCTAATGAGTCTTGCTATATTATGACCTCCCCCCTGCCCCTCTCAGAACCTCGGCTCTTGGGATGTGGGTGGGCAGTGCAGTCGTTGAGCATAATGATGCCCACCTTTGTGTTTCACCCCTCTTTGGGGTGTTTGGGTGTTGTATTTTATTTTATTTTATTTTTGGATCCCTGACTTGAGTCTTTGTTTGGGACCAGAAAATGTGTTAATATTTTAGTAGCCAGTTGGCTAGTGTAGGTTACAGCTTCCACACAGAACCTTAGTGAGTTTTGCTCGTAAAGATCTGACAGTTTCAGTTTGAAGATCAACAGACAGTTTTTTCAACTGAGCTCGTGCTCAAGATTCCATGCCTGGCATGGAAGTTAATTCTTTCACCTCCGGAGCAGTTCTAAGGCTGGGACAAACTGCATATGTCATAATATAGCAAGACTCCATTAGAAGAAACAACATTACTAAGGTGAGTAATTTTTTCTTCCATTTGAATCAGTCCATGTCTCTCCCTGTTTTCTTCACTGATCATTCTTCCTCAGGGGAGAGGAGGCTATACAGTTTAGATGTTAAAAGAGCCCTTAGCTACTACATAGAGCGTACCAAGGGTCACAGGTTTGATTCCCTCCAGTTGTTCCTCACTTATGGGGACGTGGGAAAGGGCAAACCTGCCACCAAAAGAACTATTGCCAGGTGGATTGTTTCTTGTATACAATTCTGCTATGAGAAACTGGGAAAAATTCCACCCTTAGGCCTGAGGGCTCATTCCACAAGAGGTACAACTGCTTCCCTGGCTGCTGCCAGGGATATCCTCTGTTAGAAATTTGTCAAGCAGCCACCTGGAAAACAGTCCATACCTTTACCAAGCATTTCTCTCTGGATATCCAGGCTGGGAGTGATGCTCGGTTTGGCACAGCAGTACTTCAGAACCTATTCCCAAAGTAGGTTCTGTCCCTCCTTCATGGAGGTACTGCTTGGCAGTCTGCAGATTGTCAGAATACAGCAAGACTTCATGTTGTTTGAAGAAAAAATTACTCATCTTAGTAAATGTGTTTCTTCTAATGGAGTCTTGTTGTACTTTGACCTCCTTCCCTGCCTCCCCTCTCAGAACCTGGTTTTGGGAAGTGGATGGGCAGGTGCAGTGTTGCACCCCAGGGGTGGCTTCAGCACACCCTCCAGTTTATCTAGGTGTTTTGTATTATAATCTTATTTTTTGGATATGTTTTGGTTTTGGGTTTCCTGACTTGAGTCTTCCTTTGGGAATCCAAAACTTTCTGTTGCCAATCGGCTAGTTTTTTTAAAAATTTACAATTTCCACATAGTCAGTCAGTGAGTGTTTGCTCGTAAGAATCTGGTGGTTGGGTTTCAAAGTGCTGCAGACAGAGACCTCAACTGAGCTCGAGCTCAACGTCCTATGCACTGCATAGAAAATTAACCCTATACCCTCCGGGGCAGTTTAAAGGCTGGGGCTAACTCCAGATTGTTAGAATACAGCAAGACTCCATTAGAAGAAACACAATTACTAAGGTGAGTAATTTTTTCCTTTAGGCTTAACAGCTGTCACAATCTGCTGTTAAGACAGTGGTACAATCTGGTGGATATGGAACAACTCAGTCTGCAGCGTGTCGGGCTTTCTGTGTACTTCTTTTCATGGCATACTAATCTATGCTGGCAATTTTTCCTAAACACCCCTCCTGCCCATAACTTTTCCAACTCTTCTCATGCACATTTCTTGTCCACCCACCCCACCCACAACCTGTCTTGGCTCAGCAGGTCTCCCAAATCTGTCTGGTTTAAGACAGTGGCACAATCTAATCTAGTTGGTGGCATGAAATCTGCACAGTCCTGCTTTTCTTTTAATGTCTTTTTTCATGGCATGCCATCTTTTCTGTGGCAATTTCCTAACACCCTCTTCTTGCCCATAACTTCTCCTGACACGCTCTTGTGCATTTTGTTTGTGGCAGCTAAAAGAGAACTAGTGCCAGTGTTCATGACTGGATAGCAAAGTGGGCTGACTAAAAAGGCCCCCATCCCCAACTTACCTTGGCTTAGCAGGTCTCCCAAATCTGTTTGGTGTGTGGCACAGTGTGGTCTGGCATGAAATCTGCATCAGTCTGCTTTTTTTTAACTTCTTTTTTCAAGGCATGCCATTTTTTCTGTGGCAATATCTAATACCCGCCTGCCCAGAACTTTTCCTAACACCCTCCTGCCCATAATGTCTCCTAACACCGTCCTGCCCATAAATTAATCTTCAAGCTCTCCTCCACATTTCTTAACTGTTTTGTGTGTGTTGATGACAGTAGAAGCCACTGTTGCAGACAGACTGTGGAAAGAGCAGACTGAGTTAGGTAACTACATTGACAGTAATCACTGCTGTCCCCCCCCTATAAAATAAAACACAAGGACTGCATTAACTGGGGCTCTATTTACTTAGTTTACGTAGCCCCACCCGATTATCTGAACTGTGACTGTGATCCTCTCCACCAAAACAACATGATGCAGTAATTTAGCAGAATGGGATATTAATGACCAGCCACCTCCCGCCCAACCCCAGGGAATTTAAATCTTGATCCGTTCCTCTGGACCACTACCAAAAGTGGCATTGGCCTTGGGCTGAAAATTGTATTCCTCCCCTGTTGGAACAACAGTATTGTCTTGATACTTAACTTCTCTACTCCTATGCCCAAGTTCCTTCATCGTTCTGTCTCTGGGTCAATCATGTGAGTCATCTGTGCCTGAAAAACTGAAAAAAAAATACAATTAAGACAATTATTAAAACATTTAAAATAATTATTTTCTGTGCAGTCTTATGGCCTTGAATTTCTTAAGTGCTTGATGAGGGTTATAGTCTTCAAGTTCAGTTCCTTCTTGGGCAGTCCGCATGAGTTTACTCACAGTGTCGGCCTTTAGGGAATATCTACCTTTTGTTGTGTACAGAAAACCCTCTTTCACATGCCACTGATGTAACAGGTGACACAAGTAAGATCTTGGCCATTGTGACAAAATTTGGGAATACATCTGAATAGTTGTCAATTAAGTCTCGGCAGACACTGCTGAGCAAAGTCAGTCCTTTTTCAGGTTTCAGAACAAGTTTGAATTGTCCGTAATCTTTCTCAGCCCTGTCTTGGTCAATAAGTGCTGGCAATGTTTCTTCTTTAAAGGTTGTTGCTTAAAAAAAAAAAGTGCAAACACCCTTGAGTTCCTGAAGTCCATGGTCCATTATGTTGGAATCATCTGGGAGACACTTTGGATTTAGAAGAACATTTAAGTTATGCAGCAGCTGCATTGAAGTTGTCTCAGATCTTGTGTGACTGTTTTCACTGAGTTGAGTCAGGTATTCCTGAGATGCTGTCTGGAACTCCATTCGTAGTGCTGGCTTGTCATTCACTTTTTGATCCTGCCACATGCCAGGACGTTGGTCAAGTTCCTAAAATGTCTTCTGTAGTTCTACCCCATTCTGCTCTTTAAACTGTTGCAGTCTAGTAACTGTGGCTTCTGTCATGCTGCTGGCCACCGGAATGTCAGCACTGTCCTGTTGCGTGACTAAAGACAGTTTATTCACCACATCTAAGACATCCATGAAAAAAGAGGTGCATAAGGTAAAGCAGACTGATTTCTGTTTTGTGTGTATGCCCTTTGCTTCTGCCGCACCTTTTGCTGCAGTATCGTGCTCTAGGGCTTGTAAAAGTGCAGGGTATGATCTGTGAATTGCTTGAACTGCAGTATGCAATGACAGCCACCGAAAATTTGTAGGTTCTTTTAGGGACAGATATCTGATATTGTCATTAAGTGTTTCCCGGATGAAATACAAGGCAAGGTACTGCAGAGTTGCTGTAGTATCTTGTTTATTTTTTTGTTTATTTAGATCTAGGATTACAGTTACCTTTGAGCTAAGGCTCTTTTACAAAGGTTCCACGTCAGGAGAGTACATATATGTTAAACTAGGGCATACAACATTAAAGAGAGCATACAACCATATTCATCAGTTCAGGTACGGCATTACGGTAAATAGTATACATGAATAACACATACAAGGAATCATTTCAGAAAGCTAGAAGAAATCAGGGAGGAAGGGTAAGAGGATAGGGAAGTGGCAGCCGGAAATGAGACTAGAGTAGCTCATGGCATTGTCATAGAACATCAGAGGGAGGTGGTTGATCTCAATGGGGAAGGGGGAAGTTAGGGGTGGCAGTCACATGAGCTGGAGGCCGTGAGATGAAGATGGAGGCTTGATTTGAATATGCCTAGTGAGGAGGTGGAGGTGATGTGAGTGCTAAGGGCATTCATCCAGTTGGGTGCACGGTGTGCAAAGGATCTTTGGCCCAGAGTGGTGCAGCATCTGGGGACCTGTAGAAGCTGACATTCAGACCCTCTCGTGTTACGAGGATTAGTGTTTGGGCGCAGGAGGGCTTGGACACTAGATGGAATAAGGCCCAAAGTAGTTGTTTTTCGCCATCAAGCAGGTAAGGTACTTTATGCGGTTAGCGAGTTGAAGCCATCCTGTTTGAGCGTAACGCTCACATGTATGTGTGAGTCAGTGGGATCCAGTAAGCAGTCAATAGGCTTTGTTTAGGGAGGTCGTTATGCGCTTGAGGGTGGTAGTAGAGGCAGAGCTATAGATTATGAGGCCGTAGTCTATGACTGAGACCACAGAGCTCTGGATAACAATCTTCAGTGCTGCCTGGGTAAGATGCTGTCTGTTTCGGTAGAGAATTCCAGTGGGTGTGTTTACCACTCTGGCAACACTATCAATGTGAGTCCCATAAGATAGGCAAAGATCAAGTGAGATTCCAAGGTATTTAAAAAATGACACTTGTTCGAGGGTATTACCAGCGCTTGTATTGATATCAAGGGGGTATTGCCTGTGTTTGTTTTGCAAGCTGCAGAAAAGCATTGATTTAGTCTTTTTGTGGTTTAGAACTAGTTTATGTTTTGCGAACCACTTTTCAACAGCGGAGAAAGCAAGCTGTAGGTTGTGAAGTAAGGGTTGTAAGTCCTTATGGGGGGTGAGAAGTACAGCGTCATCGGCATAGAGGATAATTTGTTCCGGGCAGGATAGTTGAAGGGAGTTCAGGAAAAGGCTGAAAAATAGTGGGCCCAGTATGGATCCCTGAGAGACGCCTGAGTGAACAAGTTTGGAATCGGAGTACTTCAGAGATTTTTACTATTTGTGAACGTTGGTCTAGGTAGCTATTAAACTATGCAATGGAGTCCTGGGAGAGCCCGGCATTCAGCAGCTGTTGGGCTGTACACATTTTTGATGCTTACTTGATATTCATTGAAAACTTGGTTGTCCCAACATGCTTGTCCTGCTGCCAGTGCTAGGCTAGTCTGTAGGATCAGCCTTGGGTTAACTTGCTGTCTTAACTTTGCACCCACCCCATTGTGCATTCCAGTCACGACACTACCGTCACTTGCTAGTGTGATGATCTTGATAGGGTCAACTGCATTAGCAGAACACACACTTAACAGTTCTCCCACAATTGTGTCTGCCCTCTCATCAGGTGTTGCAGTACAGTCAATGAAATGAATTTTGGCCTGTGCATTGTGTATGCACTTCAAATAAATGTTCAGCTTTTTGTGAATGTGGTTTCATCCACTGTTACCCCAAGAAACTGAGAACCTGCGAATAAGCTTTCATTTTTTCTTGTAGGACTTTGTTTATGGAGTCGAGCATGTCATATCTTGCATCCCAACCAGAGTAGATTGGGCCACTGTCTTGCAATGCTGGATGTCATTTCATTTCTGTGGATGTAAAACACCACCATTAGTATCATTCCACAAGCAACAGCCACCCAGTGCCCCGGCCTGAAAGATTCCATTCCTCACCTGTAGAGCTGTCAGTGTTTCAAACTGGTTCAGTGATTGCCCTTGTTTGGTAAGGTAGTACATTGTCATTAACTGAGTAACTTTACTGTCAACCTTTGCCTCAGGACCGGAGATCTGCTTCTCAAATGCCACTGGCAGAGACAGTTTTTCTGCTGTTTTCTTTCCAGTGTATACCAGCAAATGTTCTAGGTTTCTTTCATGTCTGTAGAAAGCAGACACTTGCAGATTGGTTGTGCCAAATGAATTGTTTTTTAATTTGTTTCCAATTATTTAACCAGGTGAGACACAGTAAGCTGAAAGCTTATTTACAGGTGCAACCTGAGAGCACAAGGAAGTTAAGTGACTTGCTCAGGGTCACACAGTATGCAATTGTGGGCTGTGGGATTTTTCCACCAGTTGCACTTCCCAACAATACTTCCTCCTTTACAAGCCATGGAAATAACTTTGTCCAGCTGTCCCACCACAACCTTAATTTCTTCCTGCTTTTAGCAGATGCAGTCTGTTCAGACTGCTTTATCATTTTCAGTTTCAACATTCACAGTGTCAGTCTCCTGAGATGTGCGTAAGTCACACACAGAGGATGATGATGTTGTTTGTACCTTGTCCTTTGGTGTGGAGTAATCAGTAAGGCTTTGTTGAGACATGCTGTGTGCCGCTCACGATGCTTCCCCCACACAGCTTCTTCACTCTCCTGGCTGCAGTGCACTCCACTGACTTGACCCTGCACAAAAGCACAGAAAGACACAGTATAAGCCCTAAGCTCACTAAACCGTCGGTCAGAAATAGTTGCGCTGCCCTAACTGCCTAAAATAATTGTAAACTGAACAATTACCCTTGTTTCCGTGATAAGAAAACACTGGTGCCTCCAGTGAATATGTGTAGCCTGCTGGCCGCACAAATACACCCGTGCACCTCCTTCTTCTCCTCAGTCGACTGGGGCGGACTGTGTGAATGCATTTTTTTTTTTTTTAATTATTTAAACACTTTTTCTTTTGTTTGCTCTTTCTCCCTGCCATGTTTCTCCATCGACACCTCTCCAAATGGCTCCTGAGAGCCTGACTCTGTACTCCAGCTCTTGTCCCCGGATGCACCAAGGGCTCCAAGGGGGAAACTGGTCAGCCTCACACTAATATAGCCTTCCTCCTCATTTCACTCTCCCACCTCACTCGGGTGGTGTGCCACTCTCCGTGCACTGAAACCACCAGGTGGCAAAGGGGAAGAAAGGGGAAAAAATTAAATTATGCATTTAGTGGCCACTTAAGACTCCTGAGCCTGTACTGCTTGAGTGTCTCTGAGACTCTGGCTGGACGGACGCATCTCCGACAGCAAAATGTACATAAGGATGTGGGTACCGGCGTCTCCAAGAATCCCGACACTCATATCCATACAGGGCCCTCCAAACGGACCCATAAACTTATACATTCAGAAATCATACATGATTCAGAAAGCACAAACTGTAATGTACTTTAAGTACTTGTTAAATGTTTTGTATTGTGACAATGTATGTAAATGTGATTATGATGTTTAAGTGTATATTATGTATTGTATTTTTATGTTTAATGTCAGGCATGGCTGAAAAAGGGCTGCGCCCAATCCAACTCCTGGTTAAAAATAAAAAAATGAAACATTACTTCTGTCTGTTTTTTAACAAATATAATCTAACTTTAAAACACAACTGTTGGAATGAGTAACAGTGAACCTGTGTATGGCCTTATAGATCTGAGTCATGTTATGTTTACCACTGTGCCAAGCAGTACTCCCCCATATACAGTTGAGTTCTACCTTTTGATATCTCTTCATGGATCCTGGTCTCACACCTCCCTGTGTCAGAACCTCGAGTCTTAAAATCACAGGTAAAACCCTTTCTGGACCTTCCTCCTTAGCATGCCCTTCAAGGATCGTACCCTCCCTGGTGCTACGCTTCCTTACCATAATGCTACTTGGTTAGTATCTATAGTTGCTCCTATCTCCTTCAGTATCTGACACCCCCCACCCGTGTCAGCTCCATCTGCTCCAGCGGAGATGAAGGCCTGAATTTTGTCTCGAAACTGAAAGGTTATACATTCTGTTTCTGCTACAGTCTTTCCCATTCTCCCACAGTAGGTGAGGGGTAGCTGCAAGGTGAAGGTGCTAGCTGCATACTCGAGCAGACTTGATAGACCAGGTGTCCTGTTTCTGCTGGCAAATTTCGTATGTTCGTACGGGTTCTGGACCCACTTCCTGATTATGGCCTTTGTGATTGTTGCAAGTAAATATTTGTGTTGACATTGGGTTGTGCATTTGAGAAAGAGTAATGTGCTTGGGGACAGCCCAGGTTCTAGTTGTCTCAGTGGTGCAGCTGGTTAGTGCAATTGGAACGGTATTCTGGGCTGCCTGGGGTCAAGTCCCAGCTGAGGCACTTACTACTTTCTCACCTCTGTTTTATGTCCTTTGAGGCTGCTGCTATGCAGGCAGTCCAGAGGTACTGTGCCTCTTCATTAGATAAGCCTTCAGGCTGAAAGCCAAGTACCATGTATTGAATTCGAAGAGGCTCCCCTGTAGTAAACTTGGCCTGTACTCTGCATTCCACTGCAGCCCAGTATGTGTGCAGCTTAGGTCAGGACCAGAACACATGCATGTAGCCTTTATGACAGGTGTGATGAAGTATCATATTCTAACTTTCCAGGCAGATGAATTACATTTAGGTGAGGATGCTGTTTTAAAGGCCCTTTTCCAAATGTTGCCCAACTCCTTGGAAGTTGAGGTGAGTTGTGCCTCCTCCTGCCACTTGAGTGATGTAGTCTAATGGAGCAGACTTGATAGACATTAAGACCTTCTTTTTCTGGCTATTTTGTGTGTTTGTATATTTACAATATACTGTAAACAATACGTTACATATACAGTGTCTGCAGTTGTCAGCCAACAGTCTGTCAGGACCAGCCTCAACAAAGTACCTTGTTAACAAAAAAACCCAGTAGACAGTCACCCTAAGCAAGGAGGCCACTGTCTACTGAGGGGCACACCCGTCCTTCAGCACCTGCGAAGACATGGGCGTGACTCCACTCAATTGTACCCCACCTGCCTCTGGAAGGGTAGCGACCTCCCTCCCTCTGCCCCTGCCTTTCCAGTGCTCTGCTGCACAGCTTTAGGCCAGGAGGAGGAGGGACCTTTTTTGCAATCCTGGCATCTTGAAGCTAAACCTAAGCGTCACAAGGGGAGCACAGCAAATCTTTGTTTGTTTTTCCTTCCACTTTGCACCATGTTCAGTAATGGTGATGGCCTCCTCCAGAACAGCCTGTAATTCAAAGTTAAAAATACTTGGCCTTATGGCTGACAAGTTGATCCTGTTCAAATGGTAGAGTCCTGGGTAAAATTCACAATTCCCTCATAAGGAATTGCCATTCCCCTAGTCCACTGAACAAATTTCCCCATGGCTTTGTTCAATTTTATCTGTGCCCAGGATGGGACAGATTAGTGAACTGGTGGCCACTTGCTTTTCAATTGTATTAGCCCAAACAAATTTTTTAATAGCCATCATTTTAAAGGTTCTATTCAGCATCACTTCTGTGGTGGTGGTGGGAGAAAAACCACTTTGTGGACAGATGGCCAGATGACCACTAACTTTCAAAATCTGGAAGCCAAACCAATATCAGGGCTTAAAATTTATGGGGGGATCGTGCAAATTGTGCTATTTTTAGCCCCTCTCCCTGCAAATTATGAGCCCCCATGTGGGACAATCCCACTCACACATGCTCCCTTATAGCACAGTTGCAAAGTGCCATAGAGCACAGTCTATCGCACTTTGCCACTGCCATTTTTTTTTTTCTGGGTTTGACTCTTTGCAGCTGCTGTAGTCCCTGGTGATCTAGTGTGCACGTCTCTCTTGTCCCTCCACTGCTCTCACAAGACTGATGCATGTGGAGGGACTGGAGAGACGCATCACAGGATTAGGAGCAGAAGCCTCCATTTCATCAGAATGCAGATCAAGGAAAGATCTGATGAGGAGAAACGGCAGTGGAGGAGAGAGATGATGACTGCTGGCTATGGCACCCCCGGCTCTACAACTCCAGGGTAGGCAGGGATATTTCTGGCAGCCACAGAGACGGAGGACCTGTGGAGTCTGGTAGTGATGTTCAGTGGTGAAGCATGAGTCTAGTGGGCACTTCAAAATTCAAAGGTGGGAGTAAAAAAACTGTTACCTTGATTGATAGCTAGCCTTGTAAAATTGTAAAACAAGTCTTACTGCACAGTTTTTGTGGGTCCAGAAGGGTAAAATAAATGACATTCCTGCCTCCTGATGAGAGACACAGTGATGTAAAGGTGGCATGGGAAAGATTTTGGATCACGAGGGAGGGTGGGGGCATCAGATGTCAGGGGGCCCTCTCTGACTGTTGTCACAGCAGCAGTAGGCTTTCTTTCTTCTCACTGGTTTGTTAAATGTTAACACCCCCCCAAAAAATTTGCTGCCCCCCATTTGCTGGACGGGGGTTCCGGTTCCGCCCCAAAGACCTGAACCTGAATTTTAAGCCCTGAATATTACACACAATACACTGGTATGTGGCAGGTAAAAAATTTATTTTTAAATTATCGATAGACAGCTGATCCCCTTCTTTGGAAGAATGGTGCAGGGACTAAATTGAAACCCTGAAACTTGAAAAATTGTTTTATGCATTTAAATAGAAAAGTTTGAAATGTATTAAAACATGGAAAAAACTGATGGAGTATTGTGTACAGTAAGTGGGGAAACAAAGCATCTTACTTCGGGATACAGCTCTTGCAGCAGGTAACACCATTAGGACTGAAGCCGGTAGGCGTCAGGACCCCACGAAATTCTTCTAGCTAGCTATCTTCAGCGGGGACTGCCCCCGAAGTCGGTCCCGCCTCTGACATCAGGCGTAGTACATAAGGGGCGGTCCTGCCAGATTCCCCAGTTCTTTCCGCCATCGACTTGCATGTCTCGACCCTTGGATGTTTTCTAAGCGCCTTGACCTTGCAGTTAAGTTCTTCCTTGAGGACATTATTTTCTTCGGCTCAGTTGCTGTCTGATGTCCTCTCTAACCTCCGCTGAGGCCATCCCTCGAAGTGCGCCTGTGGGAAGCAAATCCCGTTTAAGGATCCGCATTCGGCCTGTGTCCAGTGCCTAGGCCCAGACCACGACACCTGGTCCTGCAGTTTCTGCCAGAGGTTCAACAGCCAGACCCGGATCAGTCGCCAGAAGGCTCTGCAGGCGTTCCTGCTCGAGGAGAAGATTAAGGCCATGGACACCTCCAAGGGGGATTCAGCAGAAAAGGCCCAGAAACACTCTGAGAAGCACAGGGAGAGGGTTCCTTCCAAGTCCCCGTCTAGGGCCTCTGACTCCCGTAGTTCCGGCTCCCGGTCCGACCGTTCGCCCTCCCGGGCCCGTTCTCAGCCTCCCCCCGCTGCGGTGAAGAAACCTTCGGGCTCCTCTTCCTCTTCACAGGCCAAGACCTCCAGGCCCTCTTCGTCGTCTTCCTCCAAAGCCCTGGTTAGGTCTGGGGACCGTCATCATCATCACAAGTCGGGTTCCCGCCATTCCGAACCCGATGTCAGGTCTGTCTCCTTGCCTCCTCCTCCCCAGAGAAAGACCAAGGAGCTCACCTCTCTGAAGAAGCCGTCGGACCCGACGTCAGCCCGTCCGACGTCGGCCACCCATCACAGGTCCCAGGAGCCGTCGACCACCAGACGCCCGTCGCCGGTCAGGCCTTCGCCCTCTCGGTCATCGGCAGGAGGGCCGACGTCCGTACCTGTACGTTTAGAGAAGAGGACCCCGACGCCTCCTACCGACGTCGGTCAGGAGACTATCAGAGGAGGAGTTGATGCAGCCCGAGGACCAGATGGGTGAACCTGGTCCTGTCACACCTCCCAGGGAGCCCTCTCCACAACCTGAGGCCCCTGAGGAGCTGACGCCGGAACCCGACGACCGGCCACCGGTGCCCGGTCCGTCGTCGGGCCTTTCCCTTTCAGAGGTTAAGGAGCTCTTTTCTCACTGGTGGGATACCATCAAAAGGGATATGGTTCCCACACCGCCTCCTCTTCCTCCTCCTCCTCCTCCACCACCTGCGACCCCTCCGGCTCCTGCGCCCCCTTCCCCATCCGGGGCTGCAGGCCGAGTACCTCTCCCCCAGGAGCCTACGGACCCTCCAAGGGGGAGACCTGATAAAAGGAGACCTCCGTCTAGATCTTCTTCAGGGTCACCCAGTCCTAAGAGACCCAGAAGACGCCGTCGTCGCCTTCGACGGAGGTTACGGGATCGGAGTTCTCAACAGGATCCAGATCCCCCTCTCCTCTTCACATCCCCTCTCCGGACCCACGTGAGCTTCCTAGATCTCCTCCGGATGACCCATCGTTCTCCGAAATCATGAGACATATCCAAGAGAACATGGGATGGGATGCGGAAGAATTAGACCCCGAGAGACTACACCTTGTGAGGTATCTTCGGCAGAAGGATCCCAAGCCTGTGGTGGTACCACCCTTGGTGGACACTTTTGTGGACGTCACCAAGGCAGTGTGGAAGCGTCCATACTCGCTCCCGGCAATGCTGAAGAAGCTGACCGCCTGTACAAGGCCCCTAAGAAGGACCAGTACTTGGCTCAACATCCTCTGGCCGACTCTCTAGTCATAACAGCCTCTCATGACCGGTCCACAACATTTGAGCACCCTGCCAGACACGGAGTCAAACAGCTGGACCGCTATGGGCAGGCGCCGCGTATCTTCCGCTACCTGCGCCATCAGGTCCCTGAACTACTTGACCCACATGGTACAGTTCCAAAATGCCTTGTGGGAACAGGGACTGGATCTGGCGGAGAAATTGCCAGAAGGTGAGCAGAAGGAGGAGATGTTACAGCTCCTCCGTACGGGTTCGGACGTGGGAACCCAGGTGCTGCGAGCCGCGTACGATTCCTCGGACTCCTCGGCCAGAGCGGCAGCTTCAGGCGTATGCCTCCGGAGACACTCATGGCTCCGTGTCTCCGGATTTACCCCGGATGTCCAGAAAAACATCATGGACGCCTCTTTCGAAGGAGAAGTTCTCTTTGGTGCACCCTCTGAGAAGGTTCTCACCAAGCTCCAAGAGGCCGGGAAGGCGGTGAGGTCGGTCCAGGCAATGTACCGACCGAGGCTTAGTTCCTTTCGTAGGAACCAAAGCTGCTTTTGTGGACGGACACAGAGACAACAGTCCCAAGACCGTCCACAGCAGAGGGCTCGGTTCCCGCAGAGCCCAGGGAAGACAGCCCTGGGCCGAGGTCAGCGCCCAGCTAAACTGGCCCAGGCCTGGGCCCTCCGCCCACAGCCTGACTCCTTCCCGCCCCGCCTCAGGATCAATGGGATATCAAGGTCGGGGTCAGATAATTTCCTGCCAGGATGGCAGTTCATAACCACTGACAGGTGGGTTCTGCAGTTGGTCGAAAAAGGCCACTTTATAGAATTCACAGATAAGCCACCCTCGAGGCCTCCTCTGCTCTCCCGTTACTCGGGTCAGCACAAATTGCTTATCAGGCAAGAAATACTCACGCTCCTGCAAAAGGAAGCGGTAGAGTATGTTCCAGAGAACCAGAGAGGGTACGGATACTATTCCCACTTCTTTCTGGTTCCGAAGAAAACAGGGGACCTCCATCCAATCCTGGACCTCAGCGACCTCAATATGTCGGTCGCCTACAAACGATTTCGCATGGTGACCCTGCAGGGTCTTATTCCCATGCTAAAGGACACCTTCTTAGCGTCTCTGGACATGCAGGGCGCATACCTGCATATACCCGTAGCTCAAGCGCACAGGAGGTTCCTGCGCTTCGAGTTCCTCGGCCACCACTTCCAGTTCCGAGCTCTCCCGTTTGGACTGTCATCTGCCCCCAGGGTCTTTACCAAATGCATGGCAGTCGTGGCAGCGTCTCTGGGAGACAGGGCCACTATGTGTTTCTGTGCCAGGGGCGATTGGCTTCTCATGCTGCCGCCTCCAGAGAGGCGTTGTTGATGGCTATCCAGAGCACCCAGACTCTGTTCTGGCCCTGGGCATCATAATCAATTACGAAGTCTCTTTCTTTCACCGCCGCAGAAGCTGCAGTTCATAGGCGCAGTTCTGGACACCGCTCAGGGGAGCATTTCTTCCAGACGACAGAGCGGAACGATCAGATCCCTCATCAGGGATCTCTCTGGCAAGAAGACTGTCCCTGCCAGGCTGGTCCTTCGCCTGCTCGACACATGGCTGCGGCCATTCCGACCGTCTCTTTGGCAAGGCTCCACATGCGGGTAACTCAGTGGATGCTCAAGGTGCAGTGGGATCAAAGGCAAGACCACATGCAGCAACCAAATTTGTTGGACACTTTCAACCCCCTTAGGCCTTAAATTGTTCCTAGTTTTAAAAAACACATTGTATGATTGCTCACATTATGTAGAGATTGCTGATGTAGCTGGTAGTTTCTTTTAATTTCTTTTTTTAAAGTGAAAAACAGACTGTCCAGCATTGTGGTGTTAACCCATGGAAATTAACGGCAGATAAGGACCGCTAGGCCCATCTAGTTTGCCCACATACCCTGCCTCCTGTAAAAGCCGCAGACCCTACTTCATCTCTGGCTTTACCTCCATGTTCCCATTGCTAGGGTTCCCCTATGCCTGTCCCATTCATGCTTGAATCCCCCCACTGTGTTTGCCCCCACCACCTCTGCTGGGAGTCTATTCCATGCATCCACCACCCTTTCTGTGAAGAAATACTTCCTCATGCTTCCCCTTAGTCTATCCCTTCCAACCTCATGTCATGCCCCCTTGTTCCTGGACATCTCCTTTTCTGAAAGATGCTACCCTCTGGTATCCTATTTATGCATTTTAGATATTTGTAGGTGTCTATCATCTCTCCCCTGTCTCTTCTCTCCTCCAGGGTATGCATATTGAGATCTCCCAGTCTCTCCTCATACGACTTTTGGTGCAGGCTCTGCACCATCTTTGATGCCCTTCTTTGAACTGCCTCCACCCTGTCTTATGTCCTTACAGAGATGCGGCCTCCAGAACTGGACGCAATATTCCAAATGAGGCCTCACTAATGAACTGTATAGTGGCATCACCACCTCTTTCCTTCTGCTGGTGATACCTCTCCCTGTGCACCCCAGCATCCCACTGGCTCTCCCCACAGCCCTGGCACATTGTTTGGCCACCTGTAGGTCATCAGATATAATTGCTCTTAATCCCTTTCCTGTTTGGTGACCATCAATTTCTCCCCCACAGGATTCTTGTGCCCCAGATGCATGATTTTGCACTGTTTTGCACTGAATCTCAGCTGCCACACTCTGGACCATTCCTCTAGTTTATCTAGGTTCCTCCTCATGTTTGCCACCCCTTCTGGAGTGTCCACCCTGTTGCAGATCTTAGTGTCATCTGCAAAGAGGCACACCTTCCCCTCCAGCCCCTCTGCTATGTCATTTATGAAGACATTAAACAGGACTGGGCCCAGTACTGATCCCTATGGCACCCTGCTGGTCACCCTGCTTTACTCAAATTGAGTACCATTTACCACAACACACTGTGTTCCATCACTCAGCCAGTTCCTAACCCAGTTTACCACCTTGTGACCCACTCCCAGGCTGTCCAGCTTGTTCACAAGTCTTCTATATGGAATGGTATCAAAGGCCTTACTGAAATCCAGGTAGGCAACATCCACTGCTCAGGTATTGATAACTTTATGCAGTAAGCCTTCTAGGTAGAACTGCTTGGAGAGATGGAACATATGCAAATGAAGGAATCTTTTGCATGAGCCACGTTTTCAAATGCTGCCTTCTACTAACTGCCTTAGTTCTAAACCTCTCAGATTTCTCTCTCCACTTGTCAAGACTAGATGCTCTGAGATCCTCTCCTTATCATCTTGTTCTGCCGTGAGAAATCTTATAAAATATAAGTATTCTTTACATTTCGTTTGCTGCCTTTTACTTTTTGTAATTTTAAGTAAACCTGTAGTTTTAGTTTTTTAGATCGTAAGTTTTCAAACAACATGAAGTCTTGCTGTATTCTGACAATTGCAGTGATTCCCAACTTTTGAACTGCCCCGGAAAACAGAGTTAACTTTCTATGCAGGGCATAGAATGCTGAGCTCGAGCTCGGTTGAAGTCTCTGTCTGGAGTGATTCACACCTAAACCGTCAGATTCTTTATTCTGCCTCACTGAACGGTCGCTCTGGAGATTTCTCCTTCAGCTCGGTTCGAAAGTCGGTTAAAGTTTTCAGTTTTCATCGATTTTTAAACCAAAAAAGTATCCGCATAGTCGGTTCAGTCTCTGTCTGTGGTGCCGTGAGTACTAGATAGGAATTGTTCTGTTTTTCTGTGTGAAACTTGTAAAAGTGCGTTTCGGTTCGGCTGAGCCAGCCATTTGATAGTGAAATTTGTTTGTTTACTTAGTGTGTGGTTGCCGGTTCTTATCGGTTCTTAAAAAAAAAAAAAAAACAAAAAAAAAAACGTGTTTTATCCTGTTTTTTCCAATACCTGTGACACGGTTAGGAACCGATAAGAGTGTTGCCAAAAAAAAGGGTAAGTTTGGTTAGGTTGGCCATGTCTGAGAAACCCAAGGGAAAAAAAACAGGCTCACTGGGTTTCAACACTGCAGTGAGTGTGGGGTGGTCTTTGCTAAGGTCGATCCCCACACCACCTGTGTTTGTTGTCTAGCGTTTGACCACCTCGATTCAGACTGCCAAATATGTAAAAACTTTCCCAAATCTACCCTTGAGAAGAGATTAGGTAGACTGAGGGGAAAAGGAGGCCGAGAAGTCCGCTGACCGGATGATGGCCAGCCGGTTCGGTTTTGACCGAACCAGGAGGAGTGCCCTCTGACCAGGGCGATACTTCGGGCGAAAGGAGAGCCTATTCTGAGAGATCGGTTCCGACATAAAAAGCGCAAAGATAAATTGACCGGTTTGGAGCCAGAGGTTCATGTTCCGACCACCGAAGAGATAGCCAGGGCGATTCAGATTGTGGAATCACTCCATCCGGTTCCGACTGATCCGGCTCCTTCTGGCAGAGGTTCAGTTCGGCTGGTTCCCCCGGTTCAGGAGTATACCCTTGAAGATTTTTATGAACTGGAATTTGAAGAGGAAGGGGAATTTGAGGATGATGATGTAGGTGAAGGTCTGGGTGTAAAAAAAAAAAAAAAAAAAAAAAAATCCAACGACTGCTACTCATGCGTTGGTAAATTTTCAAACGAGCACCAACCTTCTTTTTTTTTGCACAATACTGTGAACTTTTATTATATGGTGTTTGAAATTCACAAATGACATCTGCATCTTTCCCAAGGGGTTCTGGATATCCTCAAGGCTTCTCGAAAGCCCTCCACCAGAAAGACTTACAACTCCAAATGGAAAAGATTCAGCATTTGGTGTTCTAAGAAGCATATTCCTCCAGACACTGCTGAATTGCTGAATTGCCTACGGTTCTGGATTATATGGTCCATCTTAATGGCCTAGGCCTCAGACCAGCTACTCTCAAGGTGCACTTGTCAGCTGTTTCTGCGTTTTTGTCTGTGGGGAAGCCTTCCTCATTTTCTTCCCATCCTGTGTTCTGTAAATTTTTTAAAGGATTGCTTCACACCAATCCTCCTTTTAGAGACCCTGCCCCTGCCTGGGATTTGAATGTTTGCATTGCTCAACTTATGCAACCCCCCTTTGAGCCTATGTCTTCAGCAGAGCTTAAGTACTTGACTTGGAAAACTGTGTTCTTGGTAGCCATTACCTCTGCCAGGCGTATCAGTGAATTGCAAGCACTGTCAGTGGAACCTGATTTTATCTCATTTCACAGGGATAAAGTGGTCCTTGGAACCAATAGAAGGTTCTTGCCCAAAGTGGTTTCAGACTTCCATTTAAACCAGTCTGTCTCTTCCTGTTTTCTTCACTGATCATTCTTCCTCAGGAGAGAGGAGGCTACACAGTTTAGATGTCAAAAGAGCCCTTAGTTACTACATAGAGCGTACCAAGGGTCACAGGTTTGACTTCCTCCAGTTATTCCTCACTTATGGAGACGTGGGAAAGGGCAAACCTGCCACCAAAAGATCTATTGCCAGGTGGATTGTGTCTTGTATACAGTTCTGCTATGATAAGCTGGGAAAAACTCCACCCTCGGGCCTGAGGGCTCATTTCACAAGAGGTACACCGGCTTCCCTGGCTGCTGCCAGGGATATCCCTCTCTTAGAAATTTGTTAAGCAGCCACCTGGAAAACAATCCATACCGTACCAAGCATTACTCTCTGGGTAGCCAGGCTAGGAGTGATACTCGGTTTGGCACAGCAGTACTTCAGAGCCTATTCCCAAAGTAGGTTCTGTCCCTCCTCATTGGAGGTACTGCTTAGTAGTCTGCAATTATCAGAATACAGCAAGACTTCATGTTGTTTGAAGAAAAAATTACTCACCTTAGTAATTGTTTCTTCTAATGGAGTCTTGCTGTATTCTGATCTCCCTTCCTGCCTCCCCTCTCAGAACCTGTTTTTGGGAAGTGGGTGGGCAGGTGCAGTGTTGCACCCCAGGGGTGGTTTTTTTTTTTTTTTGCTTGCACCCTCCTCCTTTTTGTTTGGGTGCTCAATTATTATTGTTATGTTTACAATTTCCACATAGAATTTTTAGTTTAGTTGGGCTCGTAAGAATCTGACGGTTTAAGTTCAAAACACTCCAGACAGAAACTTCAACCGAGCTCAAGCTCAGCATTCTATGCCCTGCATAGAAAGTTAACTCTTTGTTCTCCGGGGCAGTTCAAAGGTTGGGAATCACTGCAATTGTCAGAACACAGCAAGACTGCATTAGAAGAAACATAATTACTAAGGTGAGTAATTTGTTCTTCATTACTGTGAAAGAACTGACTGTTTTTCTTCAATTCTGCATTATATTTCAGGATTCTCTGTGGATTGGCATGTCAGAGATCCCAAAACCAAAAAAGAAAACTGGACCTACAGGTTTTAAAAATTGTGTCAACAGTCACAGAAATTTTGCTATAGCAGATTCTCATAACCTGTGCCTTAAGTGTTTAGGTCCAGATCACACTCGTTCTCTTTGCACCAAATTTTGAAAGAAAACTTTGAGAAAGAGACTTTAAAAAATTATGGCTGAAGAAAAATCAAAGGCTACCGATGAGGGGACATCAAAAAATAACAGTAAAAATTCAAACAGGGGTGCTCATGAATCCTTCAGATCCCAGGCAGGAAAAGGGGTGCCGATGAGGTGCCAAAAAATAAAGCTTCCAGAGGAGCTGATGATGTTCCTTCAAAACCAAAAAGTAATAAAGGCACTGATTAAGTGTCTGAATTAAAAAGGGACACATGATCAAGCTGCTGATGAGGTGGCTAAAAGGAATGTTTGCAAAGAAAAAAACGCTTCTGTTCCTCCTGGGAAAGCCAATAGTGAGACAACAGGCAGCAAAAAGCACAAAGAAAAAACTAAACATACACAGCCACAGTCTGGCAGCCAATCTGATTTTTCTCGGGAGCTCCCATCTGTAGAAGATATGGCAAAAGCATGTCAAGTCTTTCAGACCCTACAAAGCAGGGGGTCTATTTTTTTCTGGTGCTGCTTCTGGTAAACATTCTTCCACAGCTCTCACTACAGGAGACTCTGAGGTTGAGGTAGAAGAGGAAGAACATTATTGTGATGCACCAGACATACATTCAGAGGGCGTAGAACCTGATGTGTCCCCTACACCTCATTTTGGTTCTTTCCCTGCTGACCAGGAGGATTCC
Source organism: Neoceratodus forsteri (assembly GCA_016271365.2). Lineage (NCBI taxonomy): Eukaryota > Metazoa > Chordata > Ceratodontiformes > Ceratodontidae > Neoceratodus > Neoceratodus forsteri. The sequence continues at coordinate 769,030,408 of CM028133.1, read as the reverse complement.
TCCTCTATGCTTACATTTATTCAAAATATGCTGGACACACTGGACCTCCCTACCCAGGAGACCAACCAGGATGATGATGAGGACCATGGTTATAGGGAGATGAAAAGTCTTCCACCCTCTAAGAGATTGGTCTTACCGATTTACAATCCTTTCAGAAAAAATACCATGAAATTGCTTCAGACCCCCACTTCCTTGGCAGGGGCTGACAAACGCTGTGACAAAAAATAACAGATGTCTAAAAATGACACAGAGTTCCTGTCTGTACACCCCAGCCATCAGAGTATTGTACAGCAGGCAGCATATGAGAAGGCTGGAGTCTTTGTTTTCCTTGCCTCTTGACAAGGATTCCAGAAAAATGGATTTTATTGCAAAGATGATGTACACTACAGCTTATCTGCTTATCCACCTTTCCGCCTATATGGCTTTCACAGCTAAGTATCAAAAAGCACTGTGGAACTCTGTCCTTGCTGTTGCCTAGAATGAATCTGACACAATGATGAAGGACCTAATTGACACTGCAAAAACTGCGCTTGAAGCTATGAAATACCAATTCCACATTGCAGACAACAACGATGCTGCCTCTAGAGCCATGGTCCATGCCATCTCTTTGAGGCGTTTTGCCTGGCTTAGAACTACCAGCCCTATTCCAGACACCCAATCTAAAGCCATGGATTTTCCCTGTGATCAAAACATGTTGATTCCAGGACAACAGACTGTATGAAAAAGGTTGATGAGTGCTAGACTTCTTGGCAAAGTCATTCCTCTAAGCCTAAACTTGCTACCCCACAAAAATCCCACTCTAGGGGAAATGGGGGCAGAGGTTATTATCCCAGACCTTATGCCCCCTATCCTCAGCCTGACTACTCTCAGTACAGAGGATTTTACAGAGGGAAGGGCAGAAGGGGCCAAAAGAAGAGCCACCTCTGCCCAGCCAGCAGCCTCTCAGACTAAGCCCTGATCCGAGTGTCCAGGTTGCCTCCCCTCTGCCAGTAGGGGGCAGACTCTCCTACTATTTTTAATCCTGTTTCCTCCTTACCGAGGACAAATGGGCCCTGGAGACAGTGGAAAAGTGTCTGCCACTACAATTCAAGCAGATGCCTAGACTGCAGGCATACCCGTGTGTCAAAGCCGCTAACCGCAACACAGGTACTTCTGATGGAGTTAGAGGTAAAAAAAAAAAAAAAGTCTAGCTTTATGAGCAGTGGAGAGGTTCCCTGCCCACGAAAAGGGCAAAAGCCTCTACTCCAGGTATTTCCTGACACGAAAGAAAACTGGGGATTGGTGACCTCTTTTGGATCTCGGATATCTGAACAAACATCTGCTAAAAACAAAATTTAAAACGGTCACTCTGTCACTCGTCATTCAGTCCTTACAGCAGGGAGACTGGTTTAGCCTCCCTGGACCTAAAGGATGCTTACTTCCACATACCCATAAGAAAGTCTCACAGGAAGTTTCTCGGATTCAAACTACCTTCAGGTCCCTATCAGTTTGCTGCGATGCCCTTTAGCCAGCCTGTCCTCTGCTCCAAGAGTTTTTAACGAAGTGCCTAGCAGTGGTAGTAGCACACCTCAGAAAGCTGGATGTTTAAATCTTCCCCTATTTGGATGATTGGCTCGTAGTGCCAACGTCTCCTCCTCAGGTCAGGGAGTCCCTTTCCCTTACAGAGCACACTCTGGAATCTCTGGGCTTCCTGGTAAATCTGAAGATTTCATAGGAGCTCATCTGGACACCCTGAAAGGGTCTGCCTTCCTCCCTCCAGAAAGAATTCAATTTTTCCTGTCAGTGGCAGATTATTTTGTCTAGGGCCAGCCAAGGCCCGCCAGACATTTTTCTCAGGCTTTGGAACACATGGCATCAGTGACTGAAGTCGTTCCAGGGGTCAAGTACAGGATGTGAGACCTGTAGTTCTATTTCAGAGCTCGCTGGTCTCAAAGGAGCAATGCCTTATCAAAACTGATACCTTTGACAGAATAGTTTCTTCAGGCTCTGCTTTGGTGGACGGACCCTGCAAATTTGGCAGTAGGGATCCCCTTCCGCTCCTCTTCCCACAAAGGTGATTACCACAGATTCTCCCTCCAGCGGGGGGCTCATCTGGACAGTGCTTCAGTAAGTGGTACCTAGACATTTCAAGAGTCACAGTTGCACATAAACCTTCTGGAGCTTAGAGCCATTTTCCTGGCATTCAAGGCCTTTGCTCCTGTCATAAAAGGGCAGACTATACAAGTAAGGACAGACAACACCACTGCAATGTTTTATATAAACAAGCAGGGTGGTACCAGATCAGGGGTGCTCTGTTCAGAGTCTCTAAAGAATTTGGTCTCTCGTCTGTTTCCTTGGGTCAGCCTTTCAGCTATCCACTTCCTAGGTAAGCACAACACCCTGGCAGATGCTCTCAGCCTTATCAGTCAGAGCCAAAGCAAGTGGACTTTGTACAAGCAGGAGCTAGCCAGTCTTCAGAAGGTGGGGCACACCAGATGTGGATTGGTTTGCTTCCCCCTTCATCTTCCAACTTCCTCAGTACTGTTGCAGGCCTCCAGTCCCGGGAACACTTCCACTGGATGCACAGATTCTGGACTAGTCAGGGAGGTTCCTATACGCATTCCCTCCCACTCCCCTGATACTCAAGGTGTTGCTGAAACTCAGACAACAGCCTGCATCTGTGATTCTTGGTGGCTCCGGGTCGACCCAGGCAAGCCTGGTACCCTCTCCTTTTCTCACTGTCCTGCAGCAGGCCCATTCACCTGCCACCAACTCGCTCTCTGCTGACCTTTCCCCAGACAGCAGTGAATTCTCCAGACATACACTCTGTTCGCCTCAAAGCCTGGCTCTTGAGGCGTTAGAGTTCCCAGTTTCTCAGTACTGTGAACAGGTCCTTAAGATCCTGAGAATGGCTAAAAAGCCTGACACAAAAAAGACTTAGGCAGCCAAATGGAAAAAGTTTTCCCTCTGGTGCAAGGGCAAAAAGGTCAACCCTATTACAGCTTCAGACTGAACTGCTGGCTTGCCTGGTGCATCTGTGGGCTTCAGGCTTGAAGCCCTCCTCTCAAGTTATACCTGGCGGCAATTTCAGCCTACCTTTCAGTGGGGGGGAAAAATGAAGTCTGTATTTTCCCTACTGTGTGTTTAAAGAGTTTTTCAAAGGCTTTTTGCACCTTCAGCATCCAGTTAGGGAGCTGGTTCCTCCTTGGAGCCTGAATCTCTGCATTGCAAGGCTCCTGGAACCACCCTTTGAGCCTATGGCCACTGCCCATCTCAGGTTTGTAACTTGGAAATCTGTTTTCCTAGTGGCCATTACCTCTGCTAGGAGGATCTCAGAGTTACAGGCCCTGTGAACTGAGCCCAGTTGCATCATTCCTCACAGAGACAAAACTGAACTCAGGACAAATAGGAAGTTCTTGCCTAAAGTGGTTTCTGAGTTTCATCTTAACCAGTCTGTTACTCTACCCGTTTTCTTTACTGAGAAATCCACTCCTGGCGAGCAAAAGTTCCACAGTCTGAACGTTAAAAGAGCTCTCTCTTACTACCTAGAGCATACTAGGCAGTTCAGAGGCTCTTCCACGCTGTTGTTCCTCACCTATGGGGAAGTAGGCAGAGGAAAACCTGCTACCAAGAGAACTATTTCCCACTGGTTCGTCTCTTGCATTAGATTCTGCTATGAAAAAGCTGGTCAACAACCTCCTGAAGGGCTCAGAGCCCATTCTACCAGGGGCACTGCAGTCTCTGTGGCAGCTGCCAGAGACATACCCCTTCTGGATGTCTGCAAGGCAGCTACCTAGAAATCTGTACACACTTTCATCAAACATTACAGTTTGGATGTGCACTCCAGATCTGATGCCAAATTTGGCAGGGTGGTTCTGCAGAGCCTCTTTCCTAATAGGTTCTCTGACCACCTCCCATGTTTGTATTGCTCTGTAATCTGCTATTGTTACTGATGCTAAAGGACCCCTTGGAAGAAAGATTACATCTACAGTGAGTAAACTTTTCTCATGGCTCAGGAATGTGTGCTGGGATTGGACGCCAGCTTTATTTACATAAAGAGTGCGTTAACGCCTGTCTCTGTAGTATGGCCTAGCGCTACACAGTGCTTTTTAAGTATAAACGCTATTTTATGCTTACATTTTAAAAGAAGGTTAATTTTTAAACAAACAGCTTATAACTTTCTGGATTAATTGGGCTTAAATCTCCAGAACAACAACAGTATACACACGGAGAGGTATGCGTGTTCACGCTACTTGTGGGAGCAGCTACTTAAACTGTATGCTCTTAACAGGCAACATTGTTGAGTGCTTTATTTCATACTATCCTGGGAACACTTTTAATGGATTATAACAGACCCTAACAGAAATAACTAACTTGTTTTTCTTATGGTCTGTCGGCTATTAGATATATGGTTTCACTCTCACTGAATCCTCTCCCCCTCTTGTGTGCTGGCAGCTGTCTGTGTGTAGAGGAGCTGGAGGGGTGTCTGTTCCACACGGGGAGAGAGAGAGTCACACACCGATCAGTGCTTGTGTGTGTGTGTGTGTGTCTGTCTGTCTCACTCTATGCACAGCACTGCGGGACTTTAAATACTGCGCATTGCTGCCAGGAGCACTGACTGCTCGGTTCCAGGAAGTCCGCGGATGGGAAGGCACTGCTGCAGACTTTCTGTTGCTGCGGTGTGTGGGAGAGACAGTGATTGTTTCATGTGTGTCTGTCTCTCTCTTGCCACCTAACTCTCAGTGAGCACGCATGCTCTGGATGCCAACTGTGCATTAAATATAAAGCGCTCACTAGTGATTTTGTACTGGTTCATAAAGGTACTACAGCCAAGAGCAACCGGGCATTACTAGTGAATTAATGCGTGGTTGCTCCTTGGTCAGCTGTTGCTATTGCATCAGTGAAATGCTTATTTCTGTCTAACATTGATTGCCATGTTACAAATAACAATACTGGGACAAAGGACATCAATAACACACAGTAACGAAAACAAACTCTTCAATAACTCAGCAGTTTATATTATGTATATAATGCAGTGGGGTGTGTTCCAACTGGTCCCATAGTCTTATCCACCTTCAGAGCTGCAGGTCCTTTCAAGACTTTTTCCTCTGAAAATGGACTTATGTCCATCTGTTCCCCTACTCCACACTTCTTGCTTCTCCCTGGTGGTCCGTCCCCTCCTCCTTCTACTGTGAAGACTGAGCAGAAGTAACTGTTTAAGATCGCCACTTTTTCTTGATCTCCTTTTGCATGGTCTCCCCCTTACACCATTCTGACCTAACTATCTGTCTCCTTGTTTTTCTTTTTTTTTTTTTTTTTTTTTTTTAAACTCTGCTTTAATTTGAAAAGCCATGATAATACAAGTTCGAAAATCAGATTAGGCATAATTCCATAATACAGAACTGTTCAAGACATAATCTGTGTATTGATCATTATACATGTATTCTAGAGAAACCTGTACCCTACTATACAAACATTTGGTATGACATCTTCATAACAATTAGTAAGTCCAAATTAAGCTTTGAAACAGAGCTCAACTAACAGGAAAATTGTCAAAACTGAGCCAGCTGCAGCTAAATAAAACTTATAGGACACTGTGGCTGTGTATCTATGAAAAACCTGTATTTCTCTTTGCCGGTTTGTTTTGTGAGCTTCTTTTACAGGGTGCCAGGGAGTTGGATGTCGTCTCTTAAGGCCTTCCTGCAGGTATACACCGAAGCTCAATTGGCTTATATAACCATTTAATTGTTAGTTGACCACCTCTGCCTGATGTCTGCTTTTCTCTTCACTTGCGTACCACAAAAAGTCTGATTCTCTTTAGTCACCAGTCTTGCAGTCCTTTCCTCTGTCTGCGCTTTGCTCCCCTAACTGGATTGAGTGCTTCCTTCTGCTTTGCCTGGTATACTCCTTGGCTTCCTCCTTCTATGTTTTTTGTACCTGTTGAATGTTCAGCATTGTTCAGAGCAGAATTCGGCCAACTACCGATAGAAAGTAAAATAAAACAGAAGACTGGTGAGGTATTGGCTCAAGGCTTACTCTATGAGTGAATCCAGATTATCTAGGATGTGTATTGATGAAGCAATAAATTACATGAAACTGAATATGCCTTTTCCAAGTATCTCAACTGTGGAGAGTATTATTAAGCCCTATGGACTCCTGCATTGTAATCAGTGATATATTCAGAGTCCAAATTGCCAGTGAGGTTACAGTAAGGATTAAAGAGGGAGGTTATCCTGCCCCTGTATAGGTCATTGGTCAGGCCCCACCTGGAGTGCTGCGTGCAGTACTGGCACCCATTCCTGAAGGACACCAGATTGTTGGTGGGGGTGCAGTGAAGTGCTACAAAGATGATCCAAGAATTGGAGAGCAAGCCCTACGAGGACAGGCTGGAAGAGTTGAATATGTATTCACTGGAGGAGAGTAGGGATGGGGGGATATGATAGAGACCTTCAAGTATCTGAAGGGGATAAACAAGACCATCACAGAAGGGGTTTTTCAGGTGAGAAGGGGGAGGGACACAAGAGGGCATGGACTGAGATTGGAGGGGGGAAGATTCAAGAGGGAGATGAGACTTTTTTTCATGGAAAGAGTGGTGGACAAATGGAACACCTTACCAGACAAGATAGTGTCCTGTAAGACAGTGGGCAGTTTTAGGAGGGGTTGGGACAGGGTAAGGGATACTGGGAAGGGACAGCTCCATGATGGGCTAGCCGCACACTTCAGCAGACTCAATAGACCATGAGGCCTGTTTCGGCTGGCAATTTCGTATGTTCGTATATTTATTTTCAGAAAGATATGGAATCTTGCCAGCAATACAAAATTTGTAAGTGGATGGCAGTCACTGCGCGAAATCACCCTTCGGGCCTGAATAGCGCCATGACAGTGACATCATTCATGAGAAGGGGTCCCAAAAACCCCATGTTGAAAATTTGGTGCAAAAATTCCAAAAAAATGACTGTTTTACGAGCGTGCGTTAGCCCCTACGCACGCCGTGACGCTTGCGAATTCTTCAATATTTGCACTCCAGATTTTCAACATTACCATTTTACCACACCCCTCATGAGCAGTACAGCTGTCATTTTTCACATCCTGCCCAAAACGTGCTTCTTCCATAGCGTACAGACGGCGTAGTCGGTGTGCAAACTCAATGTATGGGGACACATTAAGAAAATCACAGTGACACTGATCATGAGCAGAGGTCTTAAATGTCTGTGTTGAAAATTTGGTGAAAAAATTCCTAAAATGACTGTTTATTTATATTCATGCTATAGTTTCTACGACGCCGTAAGTTTGGCGAATTTTCAATATTTTCACTCCAGATTTTCAACATTGCCATTTTACCACACCTCCTTATGAGCAGTACAGCTGTCATTTTTCACATCCTCCTATGTAGCGTACAATGGGGGTAACAAACAGGTCATGCTGAAAATTTATTGTGCAGATACCAGCAATCGCACAGGGTATTACGGTAAAGCACCATACGTGCCAAACACCACTGCAAATACCTGCAAGCGAACGTTCAGCATTGACAAATGCTTATCTATTGTGGTAAATTATAAGTCGAACAATAAACTTAAACCTGAACCTACCTGTTGAATGCCACGTTTTTCTTTTGCAACCTCCTTGGAAAACCATAAGTCTCCTTTTCCTTCTGCCTTTGCTCATCTCCAGTGGCTTGCATTTTGGACTACCTTTGGTCCCTTTCCCAAGGGGGACTTCGGTCAATGACCCTTAAGGTGCACCTGGCAGCCATGTCTGCTTACCGGTAGTGGGCTGGTCAGCAGTCAGTGGCATAGGAGAAGGTGGTCTTGTGCTTTTTCAAGGGTCTAGATTACATACCCCCTTCAGTGCATGAACCACCACCTCTGTGGGATCTACTGCTTCTTTTGGCAACACTTATGGGCAAGCTATTCGAACCGATGCACAGGTGTGACATCTCCCATCTGTTGTGGAAGACTGCCTTCTTGGTGGCGAGCACGTCAGCCAGAAGGATTGGGGAGTTCCAGGCACTTTCGGTGGCATCTTCTTACCTGGTCTTCCACAGGGACATGGTTATCCTGTGGCCCCACCTGAAATTCCTTCCGAAGGTTGTGTCGGGAGTTTCACCTGAACCAGGTGTTGACTTTGCCGGTGTACTACCCCAGTTACACCTCGGAGGCGGAGTACAGGCTACATACTCTGGACCCGAGACAAGTGCTTGCCTACTATAAAGAGCGGATGGCTGAAGTTCGGGGAGAGGTTCGCCTGCTGTTTGTCACCTGTGGTGAAGCCGCACCTGGCAGACCTGCAGCCAAGCGGACGATTGGCAGGTGGATCACTTCCTGCTTTGATCTCTGTTATAGGTTGGTGGGTAGGGAGCCTCCCATAGGGCTTGGGGCTCATTCCACCTGCCATACCACTGTGTAGGTGGCTGCTTCTAGGGATGTCCCTGTCCAGGAAATCTGCAGGGCTGCTACCTGGAAGTCGGCAAACATCTTCATTTCCCATTACCACATTGACCTCAAGTTACGCCGGGATGCTGGTTTTGGGGCCTCTGTTCTCCCATCTCCGTTCCCTAAGTTGGGGTGCGCGTCTTGCCTCCCTCCTTCCAGAGGGAGAACTGCTAGGAGTCTGCCAGACAGCGTGGATAGATCATCATATCCACATCCCTAGAAACACAGGTTATTCACCTGTAACAGTAGTTCTAGGAGTGATATATGATGTTCATCCACACAAACCCACCCGACCTCTCCAGGTTCAGGCGCACAACCTTGCTTCCAGCGGGCCAAGATCTGGCGTCTAGGGGCGGAGCTGAGGGTTTTACCACCCGGGTGGGTGGGAGGAGCCAGCTTTAAGATGTTCCGGCATGATTTAAAGGGGAAGGGCATCTGCCAGACAGTGTGGATGAACATCATATACCACTCCTAGAACTACCGTTACAGGTGAGTAACCTGTTTTCCCTTTCTTAATCTTATTTCCTCTTTGTATTTTACTGTATAATTTTATGCTTTTCCCTGACCTTACTTATATACTTTAGATGGGATGTATTTTGCTTTCATTGTGCTAACCCTCTTACCTGTTCCTACTTTTCCCTGCGAGTTTACTACCCCTTTCACACTTCTACTGCTGTTACAAAAGCTGGTTACCTGCCTTTTAGCTGGATGTCACAGTGTTCAGATAGTACATAAGAACATCATAAAAGCGTTGGCAGATGGGGACCATGCAATCCATCTAGAAATGCTTGGTCTGGGTATGTTTGGTGCGATGTTTGGTCCGAGTATGATTGGTGCATCCTGGTGCTGAACTAGTTGGTGATGGGGGAAGGGCATTTGACAACCCTTTTTGTGCTAGGGGTGTCTGTACCACCCGCCCGTCCACTAGTTTAACTGATAGTAGATTATCTCCTGCCTTTGTCTGGTGTCCCACTTCCAGAGTTCCAGCATACCTGTGGTCTCTCTATGGTGCCGACATGCTCCATTCGTCCTCTGTGCCACTCTGATGGGGCACGAGTGTGATGGGACATGTTGCTAGCATGCGCTGACTCTACCACAGAGGAGAGAATTTGTGATACAGCAGTGGGCAACCTCAGTACAGGAAAGGCATACTCCAGAGGATAGACAAAAGTATGAGAAATAGGCCAGAGGGGAAAAAACTGTGTAACCCCTGTCTTCTGGTACAGGTCCCATACAGGTGACGGCAAAACATTGGACAGATACTTTATAGTGCACATGACCATCACAATCTCCTGTAATTCCACATTTACTCAACTTCAGACTCAGCTACACAAAAAACTATTTCTCGAGTGCTAGCCCTAGGAACGTTTGTGTACATTTTGTTTGCTGTCATGTGAGATCTTTTGTTAGTTTCTGAAGAATCTTGAGCACCTCCCAATTTTCAGATGGGTCTCACTAAAAGGTTTTAAGGGTTATCTACTGAAGAATATCACTTACATTTTATGCTGGTTTATAATTTAACAGAGTAGTGTGAAATAAGGTGCATTATTGGATCCTTTCTGTTTTGATTGAAGGGTCTTCAGCAGCAGGTGATGTAGGGTGGTCCTGGGACCCTTTCAATTTTGTTTAATGAAAGATCTGCTTGTGTACCATTTATTATCCATTTCCTGTTTTAGGTTTGCTACTGAATTACTTTTTTAAAGTACGGATACAAAGCTGTTCAGACTGCAGGGCCTGAGCGGGTTGTAGAACTGGATAACAAGAGATTTGCACCATGTGTATATAACCTTTGGGCAGATATCACGTGGTCCCCAAAGTAGTCTTTATCAAAAACCTTAATAGAACACTGTGTCTTTAAATTCTAGTATGCACTCCAGAAAGATTTATGAGAGTGGACACAAAAATTGCAAAGGCTTTTAATGTTATTTAATTGGTTGGGTTTGAAAGGGGACGGTATTGACAACAGTGGGATACCATAGTCACAGAGGGAACTGAATTATCTCCCAACTCTCTGAGTAGCTGTTTAAATAGCAAACTTATACTTTCTAGTGATAAACAGTGCCTCACCATTCACAGGCACAAAACTGATTAATCAATATTCTTATGGCAAGTGACAGTCCCACGTAATTCCCCTGTGGCTGTATCCTGAAGTACCTTCAGTGGACCACAAGAATTTCTAACTGCTAAACTTCACCGACATTACTTACTTTTTCTAGTCTAGTGGTAATGATCCCTGCTTATACTCCCCATCTCAGCCTGCCAGATTGAGCAAACTGTAGATGGAATGCACCTGAGAGGGCTTACTCATTCTGCAAACCCCATGGGGACAGGGCAAACTCCTTCCCACGAGAACTTCAAGTTGATGTGATGAGCTGCTCCTTTCCAGAAGGCAGAGTGAGAGGCAAAAACACCCCTTGAAGTCATGGAAAACAGCGTGGATAGGCAAGTCAACTGCCTGGCTCCACCGGTTTTCTCCTGCTTTTCATCCTCTTCCCCATCTTTCCTTGAGATGCAGTGCCAGCCTCTTGCTTTCCTACCACCTTGGAGCTTCTCACTGTGCTCCACATAGTTCTGGTGGGAGGCAATTAGCGGGGCACACTAACATCCTCTGTGGGGTTACAGGCTGTGACTACGGAGTGCACATGCCCCAGCAAAAATCTGCTAGGCCCCAGCGGTTATACATATCTGTCAACTTAGTCCAGTGCTTAGTCACAAGGTCTCTGAGTCCTAACTGCTGTATGCCCATACATTCTTAATGCCTGAAGCTACCTCTGACACCACCCCATGTGTAGAGTTTCTGATTGGATACTTGATCCTCCACTGCTCGTGTCCCAGGCTCGGATCACCAGAGTGCCAAAAAATCTCTTACTCCTGAACACCATGGAGATTGCTCAAGTAACATGACTTATTAAAGTGCCCTCCCCACAACTAAACTATGTTGGATCAAGCAAGAAAAACATTTTAAACCTGGTATCTGGTCAGACACTGAGCATATCTTGCTTCCTTGCACAGGACAGGGGTATTGTTTCAGATCCTGGAGTCCCTGTCAGCTGTGGAGTGACTAAGTTAATACCTGGGGTCCCACAGTGTCTCTAGGAAGGATAGTGATTGTAGCCAACTGCCCTCTTGTAGCGTGGTAGTGGTGTGGGGATGTATTGGCAGCATTACTTGCAGTTCTCACTCTTAGCATGTGATGCAGTGCTTTTTCTGAACTCTGTCACAACCAGCTGTGCGGCGCTGAGGTAAGGCAGAAAAGCCTGACCCCAGGAGACCTGGCATGTCGGTTAATGGGGATGCTGCAACAGACGGTAAAGCCATCAAAAAATGGAGAGCAATGAGTACCAATGCCCGTAGTCTGGTAACAAGCTTCCTGAATTAGTGGCCTTGATGGAGGAGGAACAACTGGATATCGTGGCAGTCACAGAAACATGGTACACACAAAACCATGACTGGGACATAAACATACCAGGATACACTATCTACAGGAGGGACAGGGAGGGTAAAGAGGAGGAGGAGAGTTCTTTACATAAGGGAAGGAATAAAAGCAACAGAACAAAAGGGTAAACAGGAGGAGAAGAAGCACTGTGGGTAAATTTGAGACAGGCAATGGCACCACAGTCCGCACAGGGTTAGATACAGACCCTTCTCAGGGGAGGAAATGGACAAGGAAATGATAGAAAGTATACTTAGAATGGCAGAAAAGGGAGGTATTGCTGATGGGTGATCTGAATATGCCAGATGTTAACTGAGTGCAGTTGCAGCTGCCACTCAAGGATGCAGTTATTCTAGATGCCCTACAGGGGCATGCCTTAGACAACTAGTACTGGAGCCCACTTGAGAGGGAGCAATATTAGACTTGATTCTCTCAAATGGAGATGGAGAGAGGATCACAGATGTAGAAGTGGTAGCCATCTGGGAACTAGCGACCATCGAACAGTATGGTTCACAATAAACACAGCAATAGAGTCAAGCTTACAAAGACAAAAGTACTGGACATCAGGAGGGCTGACTTTGCTAAAATGGGTGAGTGCCTAAGGAATGCACTAGCAAATGGGCAGGAAGGAGGGTGGAAGAACAATGGAATAAAACTGCCATCACAGAGGTAACGAGCCTTTGTGTGAAGCAAATAAACAAAACAAAACGATGTAAGAAACCACTGTGGTTCTCAAAGGAAGTGGCAGTAAGGCTCAAGAGAAAAAGAAAGCATTCAGGAAGTACAAGGAATCGAGAAGGAGCAGGACAGAGAACTGTATCAGTTAAAGCAAAAGGAGGCTGGGAAGGCAGTCAGAACAGCAAAGGCCCAAACCGAGGAAAAGATAGCCATCTCAGTTAAGAAGGGGATAAACCTTTATAGGTACATCAGGGAGCGAAGGAAGACCAAGGGAGGGATAGTGAGGCTTAATAAAGGGGAGGGAGGGTGGGCAGAGGGAGACTGTGAAAAGGCAGAGATACTAAACAAATATTTTTGCTCAGTATTTACAAATGAAGAGGGGGAGGTACCTAAAACAAACAGTATAAACACTCTGGATACAGAAGGTGATACCAGCCCATTTACAGAAGAAAGGGTTCTGAAAGAACTCTTAAAACTGAAGGTGGACAAAGCAATGGGGCCTGATGGGATTCATCCCAGAATTCTAAAAGAACTAAGGGTAGAACTAGTGACACCACTGACTACCCTTTTAACAAATCATGGGAGGATGGGTGGTACCGAGGACTAGAGGAGGCAGATGTGATTCCCTTCACAAAAGTGGGAGCAAGGCAGAAGCAGGAAACTACAGACCTGTTAGTTTAACCTCAGTGATACGGAAATGATGGAATCACTCTGAAGGAAAGAATTGTCGAGTATCTAGAGGCCAGAGGGCACAGTACCCTGGACAGCATGGATTCACAGCGGGAAGGTCATGCCAGACGAATCTGATAGATTTCTTTGACTGGATGACCAAAGTAGTAGATCAGGGAGGGGCTGTGGACATGGCCTACCTAGGCTTTAGCAAGGCATTTGACACAGTCCCACACAAAGATTAATATACAAGTTAGCCAGCCTGGGAGTGGCTCCCAAGATGACAGCCTGGTAAAGAACTGGCTGGAGAATAGGACACAGAGAGTAATAGTAAAATGGAGTCCACTCAGAAGAAAGGGAGGGTTACTAGTGGGCACCGCGAGGGTTCAGTATTAGGACCGGGTCCTCTTCAATGTCTTTATAAGGACATTGCAGAAGGACTGAAGGAAAAAGTATGTCTCTTTGCAGATGACACAAAGATCTGCAATAGAGTTGATGCACAGGGTGGGGTGGAAAGGATGAGAAGGACTTGGCAAGGTTAGAGGAATGGTCAAATGTATGGCAGCTTAGATTCAATGCTAAGAAGTGCAAGGTAATGCACCTGGGAAACAAAAACCCAGGGGAAGAGTACACAATGGGGGGTGAGATACTAACAACAACAAAAATGGAAAGGGACCTGGGGGTAGTCATATCAGATGACCTAGAGGTGGGCAAGCAATGTGAGAAGGCAGCAAGGAGGGCTGGGGGGATACTGGGATGCATAGGGAGAGGCATCACCAGTAGAAAACAGGAAGTTATTATCCCTCTGTACAGACAGCTGGTGAGACCCCATCTGGAGTACTGTGTGCAGTTCTGGAGACCCAATCTCCAGAGACATAGACAGGATGGAAGCTGTCCAGAGGAGGGTATTCAAAATGGCAGGGTCTGCACCAGAAGACATATGAAGAGAGACTTAAGGAGCTTAATATGTATAGCCTCGAGGAAAGGAGGGAGAGGGGGGACATGATAGAAACTTTCAAGTACCTCAAGGGAATCAACAAAGTCCAAGAGGGTAGCATCTTTCAAAAAAAGAGGTGTGCAAGAACAAGAGGGCACAATTTGAAGATGGGGGGCAGCTCAGAGGTAATTTAAGGAAGTATTTTTTCACAGAGAGGGTTGTGGATGCATGGAATGGCCTTCCTGAGGAGGTTGTGGAGTCAAAAACAGTGGTGGAATTCAAGCATGCATGGGACAGTCATAAGGCAATTCTAGGGAGTGGGGGTAGGAAGAAGTAGGCTGCTGGTTAACTAGGATCTGCAGCTTATCCAGTAGGTAGGGAAATGGGCAGACTGGGTGGGCCAAGCGGTCCTTATCTGCCGTCAAATTCTATGTTTCTATGTCTGTGGTCCCCAACCTCAAGGTAACCAGAACTGGAAAAGATCCAGGTCCAGTGGAACATAGCTACATGTCACTTCTCTGGTCAGTGTGCTCCATGACAACTTATGTCAGATTGTTAGCCTCAATGTCAGTCAGCCCCTGTACAATAGTTCCCGGACACTGCACGGCGCCCGGTATAAATGTTATCAAACTCCAGGGAGCGAGTTCGGAACAGATTGTGCAGGGAGCCAGTTGACACTGGAGCTAATAGCCTGATGCGAGTTGTGGAGGAACAGATTTACAGGTACGAATTGACATGTCACTGTGGTACACTGTCTGTTGGGTAAGGGCAGTGAAAGCCAGTGTAATGGGGGTGAGTATTTGGGGGTGGATTGAATGAGTAAAAACATATGTTTAAAACAACAACAAAACAATGTCAACTTGTGTTATTGCAGGAAAGGTCCATTCGGAAGGAGGATCTGCACGGATGTCGCTCCTGATTTTAGTGTCCATCTTCCTGTGTGCTACTTCTGTAATGTGCCTGGTATATAAACATTTTCCTGAGCTTACTGAGTAAGTAAATAAAAGTAAAATGTGTACCAAAAATAAAAAAAAGGACTTGCCATGTCTGAGTAGTACTTGTTATGTGCAGTGGGACAAAATAAATGTTCACATGAAGACTTGATCGAGTTTGCAAGAGTAACATGGCTAATGTTGATTCAAATATTGAAGAATTAAATCTTAGTAGAGTGCCTTACAGATATTTCGACAGCATAGGGCTTGAAATGAATATTATAGCCCTGCAGCTTGCCTTTTCAATCAATAAGTTTTCTTGCTATTGGTTCTTCTTTCTTTGTTGTGTATTTTTTTTTCAATCTTAAGACGTGTGTGTGTGTGTGTGTGTGTGTGTGTGTGTGTGTGTGTGTGTGTGTGTTAAATATATGTGTGCTGTAACTTGCAATTGTGAAATTATTGTAGCATGTAACATATTATGCCACTAAAGTTAGGGTCCGATGGTTAGGTTATCTAAAAAGTTTCGTTTTGCCCAGCTTGCAACTCGGTGATCTTTAGAAGTTGGGATTTGATATATTAAAGGTTTGTTTTAATCACAGTTTTTTCTGAATTTGCAAATTTTTATTAAAATTGATAAAGTTGTTGAGTGATTGGAGGGCCAAACACAGTTTCATTCTGTACTTTTGCTAAAAAAAGAATTGGCCGCGCTTTTTCTCAATAACTAGAAGTTACAGTTGGAAATTCTGCAGTTTGTTAGGGATTGGTTTAAGCAATGCTCTGGACTAGTACAGTGCCTTCAGAAAGTATTTGCCCCCTTTGATTTTGTCACATTTTGTGATGTTGCAAACTCAAATTAAAATACATTTATATGGGATTTTTTTTTGTCATGTATGTACACAAATTACTCTATAATGTGAAAGTGAAATGAAACTTCTGGAATTTTTTGTACATGTAATTTAAAATAAAAACCTGAAATGTCTTGATAAGTATTCACCCCCTTTGCTATGACACTCCAAATTGAGCTCAGGTGCATCCAATTTCCTTGTGAGATCACTCTAAAACTTGAATGGAGTCCACCTGTGGTCAATTCAAATGGTTGATATGATTTCAGAGGAAATACACTTGTCTATATAAGGTCCCACTGTTGATAGTGCATGTCAGAGCAGAAAGTCTACCATGAAGACCAAGGAGCTGTCCATAGAACTCTGTGATAGAATTGTGAGGAGACACAGATCTGGGGAGGGGTATAAAAACATTTCTAAGGTGTTGAAAGTTCCCAGGAGTACAGTCAAGTCCATCATTAGGAAATGGAAAGATTACGGAACCACCCAGACTCTTCCTAGAGCAGGCCTGCCCTCCCAAACTGAGCAACTGGCAAGAAGGACCTTGGTCAGGGAAGTGACCAAGAACCCAATGACCACCCTGACAGAACTAGAGAGTTCCAGTGCTGAGATGGGAGAACCTGTCCAGAGGACAACAATCTCTGCAGCACTTCACAGATGTAGCTTCTATGGGAGAGTGGCTAGATGGAAGCCACTCCTGAGAAAAGGCCATAATAGCATGCCTGGAGTTTGCAAGAAGGCATGTGGCAGACTCTGAGACCATGTGCAAAATATCTCTGGTGTGATGAAACAAAAATTGAACTCTTTGGCCTGAATACAAAGCGCTGTGCCTGGCGCAAACCGAACACAGCTCATCACCCATGTAACACCATCCCTGCCATGAAGCATGGTGGTGGCAGCATCATGTTATGGGGATGCTTTTCAGTGGCAGGGACTGTGGCACTTGTCAGGATAGAGGGAACAATGAATGGAGCCAAATACAGGCACATCCTTGAGGAGAACCTGCATCAGTCTACAATAGACCTTGGACTGGGGCGAAGATTTATGTTCCAACAGGACAACGACCCCAAGCAACAGCCAAAGCAACACTGGAGTGGCTTCAGAACAATAAGGTGAATGTCCTTGAGTGGCCCAGCCAAAGCCCAGACTTGAATCCCATTGAGAATCTGTGGAAAGACTTAAAGATTGCGGTTCACTGACGCTCCCCATCCAACTTGACAGAGCTTGAGCAAATCTGCAAGGAAGAATGGGCGAAAATCCCCAAATCCAGATGTGCAGAGCTGATACAGACATACCGAAAAAGACTCAAAGCTGTAATTGCTGCCAAAGCCGCTTCTACAAGTATTGACCCAGGGAGGTGAATATTTAAGTAAACAAGATATTTCAGTTTTTAACGTTTCATAAATTTTTGTTACACAATATAAATATTTTTGCCCCTTTAAATTGTTGAGTATGCTGTGTGAATCAAGGGGGAAAAATAATTTCAGTGCATTAAAAATTCTGGTATTAACGCAACAAAATGTGACAAAATCCAAGGTTGGGTGAATACTTTCTGAAGGCACTGTATATTAATTAGGTACCAGCACTCATTTTGAAGAAATAGACAAGACACTATTTTATTTTATAAATAATAAATCGCTTAATTATTTGAAAATTATGTTTTTGTTTTGACAATGCTTGTCATATTGTTTGAGTATCGCGTGTTTTGTTGATACCAAATTGCAGTGTTGGCAATAAATGACCAATTTCTCTGATCTGCGTAGTTTGGCAGCCTGTTAAGTTACAGATTTAATACAGTTAACAAGTTAATTGGAGATGACATTAAAGATACTTGGCTCTAAAAATGGCATTTCCATAAAAAAAGTCAAATTCAAAAATGTAGTAATTGGCCAATTTACCATCTTTGATGTAATATAATAGAGAGCATGTTAATCTGTAAACTTTACTTCCTTAATAATTTGCTTTAACAAAAACTAAATGTCCCAATTTTTTTTGAAGTTTACATTTTGATTAATGTTAGCGATATTAAGCATCATACATGGTTAAGTGGCTTAATTTTCCTGTGGAAAACCATTGAGCTTTCAATTTGCATAACTTTATATATGATACAAGCCTGTGTCTGGCAAATTTGAGTTTGGTTAGCTATATTTTAAAAACTAGACAGATTTCAGCTTGGTGAATACCCTCATTGTAAAGATATTTTTGTCCTGGACAATTGTGACCCTGGTTGTGTATGTGTAACTTGTATGGTTTTCAAGATATTTACATTTGTTTGGCATGTCTACTAGAGTGTTCACTGAGAGAAAAGGCATCTGTTGTTATGCATGATTTGCACACATGCCCAACAAATCTAAATTTCTTGAAAACTGTACAAGCTACACAGAAACAACTAGCAGCAAAGTTGTTCAGGACAGAAGACTACAATGTTAAAACGGTTGCCATTGAACTTTAAGGGTGTCAGAATTGTGGTTTCTACCGACATAGGAAAGGAAATGCTACACAAAAATTCATGAAGGACATACGAGTATTGAAAAATGTAAACGCAGAGCAAGACAGGTTGTGTACTGGCCAGGAATTACTAAGGATGTGGAAAATACAGTTTTGGCATGTCATATATGTCAGAAATACAGGTCTGCACTGCAGAGAGAAAACCCTTAATTTCAGATTCAGAAAATGCTAACATCTGGGAAAAAGTATGAGTTGATCTGTTTACACTAGAAGGGCAAAGAGTACACAGCTGTAACTGATGCACTCTCATGTTACCCAGAAGTTGTGATGCTCAAGACACCCACCCCAAGTCAAGTAATTCAGGAGCGTAAAGTAATCTTTGCAAGATTTTGAATACCACAGACTGTATGGACTGATAATGGACCTCAATTTGCAAGTGAAGAATTAAAAGCCTTTGCAAGGTCCTACGGGTTCAATTGTATAACCTCCAGTCCAACATATCCACAAGGAAATGGGCTGGCAGAATGAGGGGTCAGAATCATCAAGTCTTTCATGAGAAAAGCTAGGGAGGAAAACACAGACCCCTCCCTTGCACTGCTGAACTGCAGAGCAACCCCATTAGAGTGTGGCAAATCCCATCGGAACTGCTCATGGGACGTCAGGTTAAAACCCGATTACCTCAGCTCAAACTTGAATGTCACACGGACAATAAAGGTGTACTGAAGAAAAAGGCTATGCAATTCAAGAAACAACGTGAGACCTACAACAGAACAGCAAAATATCACACGGCATCACAACCTGGAGAAACAGCCAGGGTGATAAGTAAGGGTTGCTGGGGAGAACTGGCCTCCGTTCAGAGGCTTATGACTCCAAGATCCTATTTGGTACTTACAGAAAGCAGACAACTGTTAAGACAAAACAGGAGACATTTAATGCCAGTACTGACAAGCTCAGGACACTTTCCTGCAACACAAGAGACTGTATCTCCAGACACAGAGTATTTGCCTGGGTGACCCAGGACAACAGTATGTGTGGAATGTGACATGCCTAAAAGTATGGACACTGAACAGCAAAGAAATTCTGCTTCAACAGATAGGGCTTCACCTGACTGTCCTGAAATGTCACAAAACAATACTGAGCTGAAGTCTGATGCTCAGATGTCAGAGGAAACCGCCAGTTATAAGAGTCATGAACAGTTGAGCAGGTCAAGAACTGGTAGGCTAATAAAAAAGCCTGAGAGACTCATTGAAATCTGTAAAATGTAAAATGTTGGTACAGGTTTCTTTAGAAAAAAAGTAGAGGGCTTCATGTTAAATGGTAATCTTTTTCCCCTAATGAATCATGCTAAAATACCACTGCATAGTCATGCTCCATCTAGAACTTATTGAGAGGATATTTTTAGAAAACAGGGATGTGCTGGTACTAGTGGCCGTAAATAAGGGTAATTAGAAGTAACAAGCCAGGTTCACAATTACTGTGGTTGTCTGTGAGATAAGGGATGAGATCATGTGTCAGGCACTGACTGCTCAAAGTTTTGAGTGTGAACCCTTAGTTCCTTGCTAGATGTATGAGCAGAAGCATTAATTAATAAGGTGTTGCTTAATATTCTAACAGACTCTTTGTTTTGATTACTACAAATGCGCCTAAGCCCCCGTTAACAGCTATCCCCAAGCTAACTGTAGTCATGATTATCAGCTGCCTGTCCCCAACTCAGACTAGCACACTGCTAAGTACTTTGCTTTTTGAACCCTGACTGAAGGTCCCAATTTACCTTGCAGACCCAACACTTCCAATATAGAATCAGTCTACTTACCTCCTAATTAGAAATGTTCTTGCTGCCTCTGATAGCAAGCGTTTTCTGCTGTATCTCCACTGCAGTATGCTGCAGTATTGTCCTAGAGTATTGTATTGCTTCCTGGCCTGCACCACTGTATAAACATTTAGTGTTAGGCCAGTATCTGTAAACCATGTATTCAATATGTTGTACATGCAACTTCTTGCTAGAAGAGTGATCAATATTTTTTATTTTTTACTTTAGTCTTTGGTAACCGGGTAAGGCCCACTAGGCACAAGTACCTGTTTTCAGGGGTGACCTGGGAGCACTAGTGGTTAAGTGACTTGCTCAGAGTCACACAGTATGCAAGTGGAGGTTGTGAGAATCAAACTCGGGTCTGGTCTGCTGGATGTATCAAGCTCATTCACACCTCGTTCCTCTAACCTCTAGGTTATACTGCAAGCCCTCGTGCAGTTCATAAAGGAAAATAAAATAAAGAAATAAAAGTAATTTTTTCCAGTTGTCTCAGTAGCACAGCTGGTTAGCGTAATCGGAACAGTATTCCGGGTGGCCTGGGTTCAAGTCCCAGCTGAAGCACTTATTCTTTTTCACCTCTGTTTGTAATTTTTTTCATTACCTGGTGCCCCAGAATTTTAATTAAAAAGATCCGCTCACTCCATAATGGTGACATAATGCTAGACAACTCACTCTCCCTGGGTGACTTCCACTGCGAAGGTTATGCTAATGAGGGCTACCAACAAATGGCAGATGTTGGTGGTCCTCATTAGCATATCTTGTGGTGGAAGTCACCTGGTACCACAGATGTCCACCCAGGGCTCTGTCGCCATTATGGAGCGTAATATATATTTTTAATTAAAATTCGGGCACCAGGTAATGAAAAATTTACTTTATGTTAAAAGCCCTACTGGGTGTTTCTGCAGCTACTGCTGCACTTAGGGACTCAATAGGAGTTTCCCTTTAATCAGTAAATATTCACTGCTGATCCAACTCACTACCTGGCCTCAATGTGCCTTTATGTCATTTTATTCAGGTTGTACTGTGCAGGTATTCTGAAGTCCCAGGACATCAAATGGTAAGGTGACCCTACAAGAGCAGTGGGTCTTTTTCTTCTACTCATTATAGTTACTGTATACTACCTGAACCATAATGTTCCTTGAGACGTTTACAGTGACATTCCTTCAGCTCTGTGCCCGGGACATGCTTCATACAGTAGATGGACATCTAGGATTCCCTTTCCTGCACTTTTTATACGTTAAAGAAATTAAATTAGTCAGGTAGTATTGTGTAGTTGTGCTTTTAATTTGCAGATCTGGAAGACAAGGATAGAATGATTGCTCATTTTTCCCTTGAAGCCTCTATTATGAAATGTGTTTGCATGTTCTTTTTGCCCTCAGGTGCTCCAGAGTGGGTAACTGTTTTAAGGGTACAGTAGAAGCCGCTTAATGGGGACACCCTGGTGAAGGCCCTTTTGTCCCCATTAAGCAGCCATCCTGTTTAACAGAAGCCATTGAAAATGGCTTGTCACACACAGTACAGCTGCACTGGCATCTGAACTGTACTGTGTATGTACATTCCTTTGTAACCCCCTTGCAAATGGGGGTTCCTAAAAGCTTCCCAGAGCTTGGGTAAATGCTCCGTGCCTGGTTGGAGTTTGGCGTTAAAGCCGTTTAAATGGGAAGCCAGTGAGCGCTTTGAAAGGCCTCCGTATACTGTCTCTTTAAGGGCTGCTTTGGGTTGCAGTCATGATTGATCAGGGAAGGGGGTTTGAGTGTTGCTATGCTTGAGTCCTGCCCGGGCTGCTGATTTTTCGCTCCGTTTCTGCCATCGCTAGTGGTGCAGGGGGAGCTCTACAAGAGGATGTGAATGTTGGCTTTAAATAATGGGAAATAGTAATGATAATGCAGCTGTTCTAACCTGCCTTCTTTTGCAGCAAAGACTGGTTCGATTGTCTCCTCCATTTTGGTCCAGAACTGCTGAATTGGGCCAATCAGTACCTTGGGACCCTACAAAGTCGGTTAACCAATAGAGGAACTGTTTGTAGTTGGGAAAGGCATTATGGGTTATGGTGCTTTTTCGCACCAGTGAGAGCAGGAGGAAATGACTGGCATGTGCAGCCAGCCAATGAGAGCGGGTCGCGCCCGAACTGAGAGGAGAGCCCCTTGCTGTTGGAGATTAGATGCGTTGTGGCTGGTGAGGAGTGAGGAGCTTCTGTGCTTCTGCGCTGGGAAGTGTTCGCACGGGAAGCGCGTGAAGGCCTAATGCGGCCGTTTTCTCTGCGAGCGAGTTCGCTCTGAAATCCACCGGCGGGCGGTCAGAGGAGGCTGTGCCCTGCACAGCTATCCACCAGGCTCGACCTGTAGGAGGACTGGAGAAAATTGTTGAATTGTGCTCGGTCCGAAGGAAAAGTGGAAGCTGCCGTTGCAGTATCTCAGTGGCTGTGAGTTAGTGGGAGCCTTGAAAGCAGCTGCCTGTTGTGGTACCCCTCTGTTGCTGTTTGCCATATAAATGTGTGAGAAGGCTGATGAAGGTCAGGCTCCATCCTGGTAGCGGTGAAGAAATCGTTATTTGCTTGGGTTGTGAGTACCAATTCAGGGTAGCTCCCTGCAGAGTGTTTACGTAGTGGATTCATGCACTGTTGTATTGCTGACTGCCTACTTAAACTTTTCTCCTACTTTGACCTGTTCAGGACTGTTGTGTTTATTTGTGCTAAGGGCCCCAACCAGCTGCCACGTGTGGACTAGCCATTAGGGTTTGGGTACCCAGGGACAATAAACGGTAGGGTTAGGCCTGTGCACAGAGCCCTAGGTAGATAAGTATCAGATAAGCTAATCAACTTGATTCCCCCTGTCCTTGTTATTTCCCCCCTGAATAAATCAGATTGCTTTTCGTACAGCTACATCTTGGCTATTGTGTACATTACTGGTGAACTGCTGCCTGGTGATTGCAACATAATTGTGCCTTACTTTACAGGGGGTCCCCGAAGGGAGCTGGAATATATTATCCGTGGGGTAAGTGTACTGGTGAACACAATTGTGGGTACCCAGTGTGAGTCACTAGTGGGACGAAGGGGGGGTTGCAGTAGCCCAGAGGGCTGCAACCGAGGTGGTCTTAATTGTGCTAACCCCGACCTCTGGGTGGAGGCACCCATCAACGGATCTGGGCCCCTCACCCTGCCTCCGTGGGGCAGACAGAGGCTAGTAGCCCTAAGGGTAGCGCCCCTAGAGGTTACACCTTCGTATTATGATCATTTTGCCCTTTTGCTGAACTGTGACTCTGTTCTGATGCTGGCAAAGTAACTGACACAGTCTGTGAGTGAGGCGGAGCACATCGGAGTTATCACTCCCCGCCCACCCGACATCACTCTGTCTCCCCCCCACCGCCCACATTGAACTGTCGAGCACATTTTCTTTCTCTCTCCTCGTCCGCCCCATCATCTCTCTGCATCTGAACTGCACTGGTGCTAGTTCGGAGAGCCGAACAGTAACTTGGTGAAGAGACAGCGAAAGTGAGAGAAGAGAAAAAAAATAAGCACATTTGAGCTAAGACTCTCTCTCTCTCTCTCTTCCCCATCAGCTAAGCAAGAAGTTGTTTAGAGCTGACACTTTGGTAGTGAGATGCCAGAGTCACTAATTCATTTTCACACATTGCCGCTAATCCAGTTTTCACACATAATTAGGTGTGAAAAGAGCTTAGCAGCTTAGCGGGAGGAGCAGTCTAGCATGAAATCGTCTCCATTAGGTGGCAGGGGGCATCCCATTTAAGCAATTACAGGCCCCATAGAATAACATAGCCACTCAATCGGTGCCTGGGGGATCGTCCCTTATAAGCGAACATCCCCATTAAGTGCGTCCCGATTAAGGCTTCACTACATTTGCAGTCTCAGCATTGTGCCAGTTATGTAGACTATGCATGCTTTTCCCTTTTCCAGTGCTGTAGACCTTAGGACCACATGACCTGGTGAGTAGCCTATGTACTGGAAATGGCACTGGGTGACACCTAGCCTAGTATATGAAATGTTTTCAGCTGCCCTAATCTTCATAGTGACCCATGCCTCAGCAGCTATGTCACTGCTCCTATACTCAGCCATCATAGTACTATCCTGTGTCCTCTCCTCACCCTCTCCACCCCATGAAAACAATGTTTTCCCACCCTCTCTATTAAATCCTCTTAAGGTGGGACCAGAAACATTGTCTCATCCACCTAATCACTATCTTGGTAGTACCCCGCCTACTGGCCTACCTGTCCTGTCCGAAACCTTTATGTCTCTGCACTAATTTCTTCCTCCTAATTCCAAATACTACGTACACGTTGTTAGGTCTTGGTTGTGTAAACCCATGATGAAGCTCAAACTGCTATGCCAAGTGCTACCCTGGATCACCCTGTTGCTTCTACTCCTAGCTAGCAACATCCACCTTAACCCCAGCCCACCCTCTGCCCCCGCCATTCTAGCCTCTACCCCTGACACACTGAAACTAGCTTCCATTACCATTGGGAGCCTCCTTCCAAAATTGCACCTCCAGGTCTGTACTGCTCAGCACAAACCAGACATACTTGCTATTGCTGAAACCTGGCTCACACCAGCTGCACCAGACTCGGGCCATCTCCTCGATGGGTACACAATCTTCTGGCAGGATAGGCTTGGTAAAAGGGGGAGGGTGTGCACTCTACATCAAGGACACCCTCCAGGGCCTTGTTTTACCATCTGTTGATTTCAGCAAAAAACATTCAACTGCTCCACGTTAAAATCATCCTAGGTCAGACTAGGAAATCTATCTCTATTCTTTCCATATACCTCCCACCCAAGGAACAGCTATGAGGTTTCAACCTCCTCATTGATTACGTATCGAAGGGAAGCTCCCCCCTTACATGGAATTTGTTGCCCTTGGGGACTTTAATATAAACTGGTTAGCTCCTGAAGCTGCCCCCTACAAGGGCACCCTTTCCTCTCTCAACTATACCCAATCAGTCTCCGCCCCCACTCGGTTCAATCCACGGACAGGCCATAGTTCCCTCATTGACTGGATTCTCACTAACCACCACAAAAGAATCACTGAAACCACTGTCCTACCTGATGTAATCAGTCACCACTCCCCTGTCCTGTGCCTCTGGTCCAATAGGTCCCCCAAGTCCCCTCCTAAAACTGTCACTAGTAGGGTCCTGAGGAAGAGATACCTGCAGCTCCTCCAAGCTTATCTTTTAGCATTGACTGGTCACCCATAGATAAAGCCTATAGTGTTGATCAGGCACTTCAGTATTTTATTTCTACCTTCAACAGTGCCTGTGATATATTCACCCCCCTATAAAAATGGAAGCTCAAGGGAATTTGCAACCCCTGGATTTCTGCATCCCTGCTCAAGCAAATGGCCATAAGGGATAACCTCTGGCATCGAGCTAGGGCTACTGGTAAGCCATCTGACCTGCAGCAATATAGAACAGGTAGGAATGCCTGCACCAGGGAAATTCATCGTGCAAAAGCACATTATCACAATCAAGCACTTTCCAACTCCTGGGGCGATGGCCATAGGTTTTGGGACAACATCAAAGAGTTAGTGGGCTCCCCTAGCAAGTCCCTTCCCACCATCATAGAAGCTGGAGAGGCCACCCTCCAGGATGCTAAAAGCATTGCTGATGCTCTAAACACTGCTTTCTCCGACCTCAGCAACATACTCCCCCGACTTGCCTGCTACCTGACTGGCTCTGCCAGCCACTTCTCCCACCACCAACCTGCCCCCACCCCATTCTACTCTAAGAAAATTATGCTCGCTGACACAAGAAAATATCTTACATGTGCCCTTGGGAAGGTGAGAGCCAGCAGTGACACCCTGGACCTTAAACTCATTCATCTAATCCTCGATGCAGTCCTTCTACCCTCACTAAAATCCTCAGTCTCACCCTGCCTCTGGCAGTTCCCCGTCACTTGGAAAGCAAAAGTTATTACCCCAGTTTTCAAAACTGGAGATAGATCTCTAACCCACCAATTATTGTCCAATCTCCATCCTCCCTCCACTATCCAAGTTCTGGAACGCATTGTTGCCAACCAGCTTAACAAATACCTTGAGAAACATCAAATTCACTGCCCACGCCAGCATGGGTTTAGAAGTCCCATAGCACCACTACAGCCTTGCTTCACTTCTCTAACTTCATCCACTCTGCCTTAGACATAGAAACATAGAAACATAGAAGTTGACGCAGATAAGGACCCAAGGCCCATCCAGTCTGCCCATTTCTTTTCTACCTTATAAATGTGTCATCGGCCTTTGCTCTGTCAGTGGCCTATCTATTCATACTCATTTGTATTTGCTCCTTATGCCTATCCCATGCCTGTTTGAAGCCCTGCACTGTATTCATAGCCACCACTTCTTGAGGTAGATCATTCCATGCATCCATCACCCTTTCTGTGAAAAAGAATTTCCTCACATTCCCCCTTAATCGGCCCCCCTCTAATCTCATGCTGTGTCTTCTTGTCCTGCTATTTTTCTTATATTTAAACATGTTAGACTCTTTCACCTTGTTAATGCCCTTAAGGTGTTTGAATGCCTCGATCATATCAACTCTCTCCCTCCTTTGCTCAAGGGTATACATATTGAGCTCTGTTAATCTGTCCTCATGTGTCTTCTGATGCAGTCCCTGCACCATTTTGGTTGCCCTTCTCTGGACTGCCTCAATTTGGTTAATGTCCTTGTGAAGGTGTGGCCTCCAATACTGCACACAGTACTCCAGATGGGGCCTTACCAGTGTCTTGCAAAGAGGGATTATTACCTCCCTCTTACAACTTGTGATACCCCTACTAATACACCCTAACACCCCCCTAGCCTTACCTACTGCTTTAGTGGTCTGCTTGGATGATTTCAGGTCATCAGTGATGATGACGCCCAAGTCTCTTTCTTCCTTTGTGACTGCTAGCAACTCCCCTCCCAGCCTATAGGTGGCTTCAGGGTTTCTCTTCCCTATGTGCATGATCTTGCACTTCTTTGCATTAAATCCTAGTTGTCACTTTTCTGACCATTTTGCTAGTTTATCCAGATCTCTTCTCATTCTGCCCACCCCATCTGGATCATCTACTCTGTTGCAGATCTCTAGACATCGGACATTTAGTGGGGGTGATTTATATTGACCTCACTAAAGTGTTCAATACTGTGAACCACTCCCTACTGCTTGGCACACTCGCATCCCAAGGTCTCTCCATTGAGGTCACGGAGTGGTTCCAAAGCTATCTAACTGATCAGTCTCAGCAAGTGAAAATCGGCAGCTCTCTAGCAGACAGCCACCCTGTTCATTCAGGTGTCCCTCAGGGCTCTATACTCGGCCCCCTCTTATTCATTCTTTTTCTGAACTCTCTCCCACAAGCATGCTCCACAAATCTTCTACTTTATGCGGACGATGCTGCCATTTTCTCCAGTCTCCCTGACCCTCTCCCCCATTGACAACAACTACAATTTGATTTCTGTGCAATTGAGCATTGGTTTATAGAGCACAAATGTATTCTAAACTACAAAAAAAAAACAATGCTCTTCACGAGTACTCACAGTAGGTTTAGATACCACCAACTCCAATGTACTGCTGAACAGGTTCAGCAATTCAAGTACCTAGGAGGTACTTTGGACTCAAAACTGTCTTTCAATTCCCACGAAGACCCTGTAGCTAAGGCAGTCAACTCTAGGCTGGGGCTTCTCTACAGTCATCGATGCTGTCTCACCCCTAATGCCTTGCGATCACCAGTTCTCTACTGTCTGTTATTGATTATGGCCTCATCATCTATGGTGCAACCTCGGACTGTACTCTTAAAAGAATTCACACTGCCCTCAACAAAATCAGCAGACTAGCTACTGGTGGCCCAAGACTAACTTATACTTGCAACTTATAAGCCCAGGCAGGCTGGCTTGACCTAAAGTGCTGAATAACCTACCAGGCCTGCCTTTTGGCTAAGAAAATCTGCATAGGACTTACTCCTCCTTCCTTCCAATATCTCCTATTGATTACCCCCAACCAACACCGCATGACAGGGATGTCCAGCCGGTCTTTCAAGTTCCCCACTGCGTCGCCTCCTTGGCTCAACGGTCCTTCAAGTTTAGAGCTCCTCGTTGGCTTAACGATCTCCACCCTCCAACACGTGACCTCTCTAAACTAGGCCCTTTCAAGCTCAATCTCTGGAATCCTCTCTACCTCCAACAAATGTTCATTGTCCCTCTAATGCATTCCCTCATCCTTGCGTCACTCCATCGTTTCCTCACCCACCCACCGTACCCCCTCCTCTTCCCTCTTACCTTACCAGCCTCCTCACCTCTCCCCTTCTCCCCCTTCTCTTAGTTCCACACCACTTCCCCTCTATCCTGTTTGACAAAAGCCACCCTGGCTGACTACTATTCCTCCTTTGTCCCGCACTTATTGTGCTAGCCTGTCCCAGGGCAATGCACTTCATACCCTGTAACCTACTTTGTTATTGTTGGTCCGAACTTCGGATTTTGTGTGTTTTTGTTATCTTGTACCATGATTGACGTGGAACTTTTGTAAAAGAACCTCTGTTTCAAAGGTATTGTAATCTGAGAACTAACAAAATAAATAAATTATTATGGGTGCGGTGTTGTATACTTGGTCAAGGGACATATACACCCAATAGGCCCCAGATGAGGGGCACATTTCTTTTTTTTTATGAAGCTTATTTTGTTTGTTTTCAGCTTATATACAGACTATTGTTACAAGTAATCAACATTGTAAACATACAGTCCATACAAGAACAAGACACATGCCCAACTATATACAATGGAAAGGGAAGGGGTATAATCAGGGCTGATGCATTTCATTGGACATATACATATCCAATGTGCAGGAGTACATTCATAAATGGATACACAGCACTATATAGAAAAGAAAGGACTGGTTTCATACACTTAGAGGACTGCAATGCAGTATTTTCCATTTCTGGAACTGAGTACAATGTATGCAGTTTACGCCAATGAGTTTCATAGGATTTAAGTGAATTGTTTATGCCCACAATCATTTTCTCCATTCTTAAATTAAAGAATAAATCTTACAATTATTCATATAGGTGATTTCCTCCTGGTTCAACCAATGGCGAAGAACTAATTTCTTGGCTGTGAGCAAGCTCATAGCCATCTGATACCTCTCTCACACAGGTATGGTGCTATAATCACCTATTATGCAGATATGAGATGAGAAGAGGCCATCTAAACCCAGAAGTGTGCCTGCTTTGTTTTTGATAGATTCCCATCAGGGCTATGATCGGGGTGCAAGAGATGCAGTTGCAGTAGGCCTGCACTGTCAGGGACCCACAGCCCCTAAGATCAGCATTAAAAAGAGCTTTTATTGTCAGACAAACTTGCAATTTTCTATTTTTGTATTGCTTATCCATTTGAAATTGTGGCCATTAGCAGTGGCAGCAACGGAGTCTGTGCTGTAGATTCCAACCCAGTTTCACGGGCTGGAGGGAGTACAGAACAAAGAAGCAAAGGGCCACATTACTCAAAAAATCTTATCTAGGCACTGGCGTCCCAAGGAGGAGCAGGGGCAAATTACATTGTTCAGTTCCTTGATCGTGGTGCTAGCAGGGGGAAAGGAGGATATAATGAAGAAGCTATGGATGCTCAGCGGGACTGATACAAAGGAACCTACTCTAACTATTTAATGTGCTCTAATGGTTATTTTACACTTTTTGGTGGGGATGTAGGGCCCCACAAAATATTTTGCAGGGAGGCCCTTAAAGTCTTTGGCACAACCGTGATTCCCATAACCCTCAGACTTCGGGACATTCCCAAAAAATGTTCTGAGGGGAATATAAATCCTCTGCACATTGAGTGCATATATCAGTTTTCAGCTCCCCATCTTGGCCAATTTCACAGGAGTTTAATAAAGGTTATTTAAAATGAGAAACTGAGTGATGCATAGTTTGTCATGTTTAATATAGACATAGGGGTCTTTCCATATTTTCTGTCAATTAAACGGGTCATCTGGGAAGGCCACATTCCAATATGGGTAGGTTCTATCGATATGGAGGTATACCTTAGAGTACACTATGCCATAGAGACGGGAGACAGTATGTGGCAATGCAGCCCCTTTGTGTGATGGCTATGAGAATATGACTCTGGTTGTTTGTCCATGGTCCTGGTCACAGGTGCTTGTCCCTGGTATGTGTCAATTGTAGGGACTTAAATGTGCACCTGTTTGGGAGGTGGTGTGTAACCTGGACAGACTGGAATGGAAGGAGCAGCCCTCCAGCAACAGGTCGGTGTTTGCTGGCAGGTCAATATTATCCTAAGTTACAGCTGACAGTGTGCAGCCTGCAATTTTAAAATTGTGGTTCCCAAAACAATGGGCTGAGAAATGTTCCTTTGGAGTTTTATTTTAAGAAGTATACACAATTGATTATGTACTCCTATGGAGGTACCAATAAAATAATTTTTTAACACTAGCTGGGAGGTGCTTAGCACTCATGTAAAGGAGATCTCATGGTTTGAGCCCTGCCCTTTGTGACTTCTGATTCTCTATAGTTATCCACTGGGGTATGCATGTTTGATCCTCATCTCCAAGCTCTGGTGTCCCCACCTCATAGTTGCCTGCATGATATGCAAGGTAATATAAACCAAAGTGGGTGAGATGGAGACCTCCTGCTTATTTGGGGGCAGTTAACTTGCAGTAAGCCCTACAAGTGGCTTTGCCTGCCCATATAGACTTACATATTACTGTATGAAGTTTGTCAAACCAGGAGAAGAGGAGAAAAAATATAATCTGAAACATAGAACTTGCCGGCAGCTAAGGACCGCTAGCCCCATCAAGTCTGCCCGTTTCCTTACTTGTATCAGCAGCTGCTGACCCTACTTGGTCCTCAGCTTAGCCTCTCTTTCTCCCTTCTAGAGTACCCTTATAGATATCAGAAGGGGGATAGAGTAGGTGGGGTAGAATGTTCATTTTAACTATGTTAATTTTACCTCACAGAGTGAATGGTAGAGAGACCCAGCATTCTAGATCTAACTTATTAATTGCCTTTAGGTCATGCAGGATAAGTTTTTGTAGCTCTCCCTTGCTTCTTGTAAGTTCTATGCCCAAGTATCACAGCCTGCTCAGCATCTATGCTAGCCTCTTATCTGTAGTGTCTATTTTATGTACTGCGGCATTGAGGGGCATGACTAAAGTCTTGCCTTTACTGAGTCTACAGTCAGATAGAGTCCCAAATTCAACAACTGTGTATAGTGCTGCTGGAATAGAAGTCTAGGATGTGTGAAATGAAGAAGGATGTTATCCACATATACTAAGGCCCACATATTCAAAGGGGATGCGTGGCCCAAAATGGAGATGTGCGGCACATCTTGGAAAATGCGTAGACATGCGATATTCAAAAGGGAGGGATGTGTTGCGCATGTTGGAATGTGCGATCGTGCATATAAAATATATATAATATGTGCAGCACAGAAAAAGGGATTGGGCACCTGAATGTGCTGCGCATATGTATATTCAGCCAAAATGTGTGGCGCATGTGCCATGCATTCCAAACATTTGCAGCGCAAAGATAGGAAGACAAAAGGATGGCCTAAATCAGCCAGCCACCCACAGACAGGCTGCTGAACTGCAGACAGGCGATCCTGAGACAGCCCTTGAGGTGCACCAGGCACGCACACACACATACACACACACAAAACAGTCATGCCAGGACAGCAGTACCCAAAGCCACAGGTGCTGTACCATCACCAGCACACCACCCTGCCAGCCCCCCTCACCACACCCAGGACATAGACACCAGCTGCCATGTGCTTGTGCTGTCAGGTGCCCACCTAGCACACTAGCAGAGTAGACTGCCACACTGCAGCACATGTACCAAGGGCCATGGCCTGCACCCATGTGGCCTTCAGAGCACCACCCGATGGTGGCATGTACCCATGGTGACA
This sequence comes from Neoceratodus forsteri, assembly GCA_016271365.2. Taxonomy (NCBI): domain Eukaryota; kingdom Metazoa; phylum Chordata; order Ceratodontiformes; family Ceratodontidae; genus Neoceratodus; species Neoceratodus forsteri. The sequence continues at coordinate 768,998,366 of CM028133.1, read as the reverse complement.
TCAGGGGCAACATTTCCCAGGTGGCATGGTGGTACTGGTGGCAGCATGGCATGGTCCAGGGACTGACCAGTGGCACATGCCCACAATGGTAGACCATAGGTGCACACAGCACACCCTTGCCAGGCCCACACCGCCAGGAGCCACAGACATGTCACAGATGCCATCCATGCATTGAGACAATGCCACAGGGGCTCTGAGGTGGATCAGTGCGGTGTTCTGGTGGTGGACATTGCACAACTGTGGCCAGTATGGGGCAGGGGTGGCTCCACCTGCAGCCTGGAGGCAGCATGTGCATGCCACAAGGACGCCGTTCTCTTCTGGTGTTGGCATGCATCCACCACAGGCACATACTTAGCCAGTGTTGGACTGGCCCAACAGGATACCTGGATGGTTCCAGGATGGCCCCAGTCACTGGGGTACTTGGTCACCTTCCCAGTCCTGAACTACCCTGAATTTATCATCCTTTGTCTACTACACTGGGGTATGTGGGGCACTATAGGTAACTGAGATACAAACAGAGCTAGTGTATCACATTCCAGTGGAATACTGATAAGAATGTGTCACCCTGGGCCGTCCCCTATTGATTGTCCTGGTCGGCCCTCTGTACCCCAGTCCAACCCTGTACCTGGCCATGGGTCATAGCACTGTACTCAGGTCAATGCAGTCCACCCACACACTAACATTCCTTCACACCTGCCTGCTGGGCTGCAGTACCTTCTGTTCACCTTTGTGGAGTGGTGGTGGTGCAGCCTACAAAGCTGGAACTGTGCACGCCATTGGTATGAAAATGGCCTGAATACATTCCAGAAATGAGATGCAAATGTGGGGAATGGGCACAGACTGTGCAATGAGAACATTTCATATCCTGGTTGAATATTGCACTTCTGCACAACTCGCAAGTGGCTGCCTATCACGCATGTCTGTATGCTCCACACAGGTCTCAGGTCACCCGCCGTGCTGTACATCTCCCACTGCGCGATCACGCATGTTCAGGATAACTGCATTCTATGGTGCATCTTTTTGAATATGCCATTGTTTTTCAGCAGTACATCTGAGATGCACGGCACATGCACTTGCGCGATGCAGCCTGCCACTTTTGAGCATGGGGCTCTAAGAGCTTAAACTGACTGCCTCTAGTTGGGACACCTGTGATCTCCTGGTTATTCTGCAACTTGCGCTAATGAGTGGTTTTAGGTACAAATTAAATAGTAGGGGTAACAGGGGGCACCCTCGCCTGGTGCCCCTCTTCAGTTGGAATATGGCAGAGAATACTCCATTACAATAAATTCTGGCTTTTGGCCTAGTATACAACAGGTGAATCCAGCAGGTGACATTTTTCAGGAAAGCCATAACTGGTTAAGGTAACAACTAAATATGTCCAGGTTACCCTATCGAAAGCTTTCACTGCCTCTAGAGACACTAAAGCTGCAGGGATCCTGGAGTCTCTGGAAGCTGAGATAATATGGGCCAATCTGGGTTTTGCTAACAGTGCTTGTTTTTCTGGCTGTAGGGTAGGCAGGTTAACCAACTTCATGTATTCTTCTGTTTCCTGACTAGTTGAACGTTCTGGGGAAGCTTCAAAAACTAGTTACAACTCTTGGGCTATGAGGGCTTTTTCATCAATGTGGGGCTGGGTACATGCAATTTGCATGTACCTGGCCTCATGTAGCTCCACACCTGCAGGCATGCTTTCAAGGCCCGCCTTTAAGACCCACCTGTTTAGTCAGGCCTTCCCTGACTCCACCGTTTTAGGCATTACTGTTAGCTTTTAGTAGTTGTTGTTCAGTCATTGCTGTATTTTAACTATTATTATTAGCCTGCTGTTTTATGTTTATTCTGGTTTTACTCTGGTTTTATTTATTCTATTTTGTTATTGTTTTTCTTGTTTTTTCTATTTGTACAGTGCCCAGAGCCTCTGGGATTGGGTGCCTAACAAATAAAATTTTCCTTGCCTTTGCCACTATTGTTTGCCTCCGCAGGATGCCTATCTGCGGCCCTGACCCAGGCATGCAGCTGCACAGTGGAGGATCAGAGGACACCGACGAGAATCCAGTCGGATGCCCATCCTGGGTCTCGAAGCGGATTCCCTGCTCCGCACAAGCTGGGGATTCTGGGAAGGAACAGGACAGTGATTTTAAGCATTTACAGGCATGTGCCTAAAAGTCTGCCTCAGCCTTCCCTGTCTGTCCAGAGGGCTGGGGCAGCATGATAGGTGGGGTCTCTGTCTCCTGCAGCCTGCAGTGGTACTCTGGGGGCACATAAATGACAGAGCAGGGTCCCTGCTGCTATAACATGTGCTCCCCCTCACCCAACACTCTGCACCTTTATGAATGGCATGGAGTGCAGGCATGCCCCCAGACGTGTCCCTGAACTGGCCTGCATGTAACTGCACATTCAGCTGGGGAATCAAGTGTGGAAGGCACGTGTGCCCCTTTCCTAATGCCACTGGGGGTCCACCGGAGCCCAAGTACATGGCACTCAGACTGAAGGTTGCCTGCGTGTTTCTGATATGCATCGCCTAGGCAATTAAAACTTTCGTGCATAGACCCCTATGTCCCTAGTGGGGGTTTTAATGTCCCCATCTGTGTTGGATCTGATCACTCTGATAAACCAGGCTGCTTCTTAATAAGTCACAGGGCCATGAGTTTGCTGGATTTCTCACCTTGCTGTACATATTTCGTGTGGGTTTTAAAAGATAGCATGTTCCTTTTTTTCCCCGAAGCAGTTCAGCATATTTGTCCCAAGTGAGCATAAGTTGATCTTAACCTTGTCTAGGGTTGTTGGGCTGAGTTTAGTCTCAGTTTTCCTAACATCCTCCAGTAGTGTTCTGGCTATCCATTCCCTCTCCTCTTTTCTTTTCAATGTTAGCCTATGAGGTCACCCCTTATAGTAGCTTTACATGCTGTCGATTCTATGTCACACTTTAATATGGCCCCTGTGTTGTGTAGCTTGCATGTGTTAATAGTCTTCTGAACATGCTTGGATATGAACTTGTCTTTTGGCAGCTGGTTATTCAGTTTCCAAGCAGTGTCCTTAGCTGTACCCTGAGTAAATGCATGCTGCAGCCATATTGGGGCTTGAACAAACAAAACCCTAGGGGAGATCTGTCAGGAATGTAGCCCATGGAGGAGGAGTTGACTGATAAGGAAATAGTCAATCCACGACAGGGGTTGTGAGCTGGAGAGAAAAAAGTATATTCAGTGGAAGTAGGATATAGGACTCTTGCTGGATCACAAAGCCTTAGGGATTCCATCATATCTCGTACAGCTCTCTGCACTGGTGATAGGCTGAGCCCAGTCCTTCTCTTCCCTTTCTATTTAAGTCAGTGGACATTACCAGATTCTAGTCTCCCCTTAATATCAGAGGAACATGTAAGTCAAGGGATGGTATGCTGGCTAGTGTAATAAAAGATGGACAGTCACTGTTAGGGCCATATACACCACCCAGGATGCATTCAGTTTTGTCCGGGGTTCCTCAGAGAATAAGTATTTTCCATCTGGATCTGCTATGGTTTAAGACATCTGAAGTGGTTGCTCGCCTGATCAGTATAGACACTTCTCTGCCTAGTGCAATTCCTGGCCCCATATGATTGCCCCACCCATTCTCTGCAGAATAAATTATTCTCCATGGCTAATGTATATTTATTTTATTTATTTCTTGGAATTGCAAATACCGTCGAGTCATTTACATAGGTTCCACGTCTGAGCATACAATAGTTTAGAATACAGGCAAAGTACAATAAAATAGTACAGAAAATAGGATATTGAATCTCAAGGCAGAATTCTGTGGTAAGCGAATGTATACACATTTAGGTAACAGTTGGCATTGTGTATGTGAGCCCCCTCTATGTGAGGGGCTTACGTTCACCCTTAGGGGTCCCACTTTTTTGAGCCTTCCCCTCCAGTTTATGGGTTTTGTAGGTTTTGGGAAAGGCAGCTTTGGGGCTCTACTATTAGACTGCCACTGGGCAGGCTCTTTTATATAAAGAAGGAAGCATGGGTAGCCTGGGGGTAGATAGGAGGCTGGCTGGGAGATGGCAGGACAGGCAGGCAGGAAGGAGCTCGTTAGTCCGGGTTTGGGGCCATATTCTGGGGTAGGCCCCAGTGAGTGTCAAGGTAGTGCTGGAAGCAAGCGACATGGCACCGGTAAAAGAAGGTGCGGGGAGCGGCATTAGTTAGCCTGCCAGTCGGTGGGATAGATGGGGCTCCAGGAAGAAAGGGGTGGCGAGAGTGCCCTAGGAGGTAGCTTGGTGGGGTCCCAGGCCCAGGGGAAGTAGGCTTGGACCACCAGGGCTGGAGGTTTTGTGACAGGATTCCTCCAGGGAGGGGTGGTGGCAGCTCCCTCCCAGCTCCTGGTGTGGCAGGTGGTCCAGGCTTGTTCAAGAGGGTGCTAGAGGCTTCTCCCCCACTATGGGGCCTGTTTGGAGGGGCAGGTCTTGGGGCGCCGATCATAAGCTGTTTGGGCGGGCTCAGGTTGTTTTGGGACAGGCCTTGGGTAGCCCTCCAGACCCAGTAGCATAAAGCAAGCACAGGATGAAAGGTGTGTGGGATGCAGGCTAGAAGTAATTTGAAGGCCCCTCCATTCTATATGTGGACAGGGGACCAGATGTGACTTCAGCCATGGGTTAAGGGATTTGGACACCCTTGAGGATCTGGAAGGACTAGTCAGAGAAGGAAAAGTACTGCGTCCCTTGGCACAGGATAAGTGGGAGAAGCAGCTCGATTCTCCAATGGGTGGGAGACTGACCAGGGAAACATGGTAAAGACAAGTAAAATCAGAGATCCACTTACCAGTGCCAGAGGGTAGGTTGGGCTCTAAGGTCCGGTGAATATCCAAGAAAGGCCTTGGGTAATAGCAAGTTCTGAGGTTTTGTCAGCTGCCTGGAGTGGAATGCTGCTTAGTACATCTGTTCTCTCAGTCTTATGCCCCCTGGTATTGTAAATAATTCATACTCCATGGAGCCAGATGGCTGATAAGTTTTATGCAAGCAAGGAGAACCCCTGGGTCCTGGCAGAAATCATTGGGACCTCAGGTGTAATAAACTGGTTTGTTGCTTATTCCTGAGTGCATGAGAGTGTTTTTAAGGATTACTAGATAGATGAATTCCAAAGAACTTAATCCAGAAGCAAATGATTTGATACCTTTTAATGGACCAACATAGATGTAACAACAAGAACAAAGTGCTCTAGCTTTCGGACCAACAAATCTAGAAAGAACTTAATGAATTTCTAACCAGATTTCTTTGGGGGGGGACTTTAAATTTTGCATTCACAATGATGATGCTTCCTGGGCCAGGATGCCGGTGGGGAACTCCTAAGAAGAAAGAAAAAAAAAAGAGAAGGTCTCCAGTTTCCATCAGGCAGTATCCAGAGGAGTGGCAAGGGGTAGCAGTTTCCATTATGCTGCAGTAGGACCCAGGCCATGGTAAGAAAACACCATTTTATTCTCCATGGTAGTTTAATGTTCTGGTCTGGGTCTCTGAGTAGCCCTCCCTTCCCTTCTTGTACCAGCAGTAGCCCCTAGACAAATAGCAGGGCAGAGTGGCTACACTTGGGGGCTCCTCCAGGATGTTTATGGGGACCTTTCACACCCCCAGTGCCCTGTGTCCCAGAATGGAGGGCTGGTGGGTCTGGCCTGGGCTCGATAGGCCATGTGGCGCACTTAAATTTCCATCCTGGGTGCTGTGGTTCGGGTGGAAGGCCGCAGCCTGGCTCTCGTGTGTAAGCTTGTGTGATTTACCAGGCATGTGATCCTAGCCTGTTGTCTGATTGGCTGGACTGCGGTTGATGGAAAAACAATGAAGAAGGAGGATTGAGCCAAGACTTCTAGAGTAAGGAGGTTTGGAATTGAAAACTGCCTGGACACACCGATCCTGGAAGGTTTCTTGAGCTTGGCAGGTATGAACCCATTGTCATGAATAGCTGAGTAGAGGTTTGGAGTCGAAGGTGTGCCTCCCTCTGGGGAACCCATGTCCATGGTTCCCTCATCACTACTGTTCTGGTCATGGAACACTGCAGGAAAAGGGCAGGTGGGGAGAGATGTGTTAAATGTGGCTATAAAGGAGAGGGAATAGCTCATCTACCAGTGTGCAGCTTGTGCTCGAGCTCAGCCCCTGGAGGCACATTTGACCGGGCCCATCCAGTTTTTCATTGGGCGTACCCCCTTAGCATGTCAGAAGGCCCATCCTCGGTATGATCACAAGGGAGCCTGGAACCTGGTGCTGTGGAATGGCTTTTGTTAGAGGGCAGACCCCAGAGCAGGTGAAGAGAGGCAGAGTCAGTGAGAGGCCCCACCCGATGTGATTATCGGGCAAGGAGGCACAGGGGAGGGTTCAGTTGCAGCAGAGGAGATGAAGGGTGAGGAGGGACATAGCCATCTGCCCAGTTCCTCCTCGCTGGCTGCCTCTACTCCCTGTGACAGAGGGAGGGGCAGGGGCCTTAGACCACCAGTGAGAGAACCCCCAGGGCCCAGGGAATGCTGTCAAGACCTCTATCTGGAGGTAGCCTCCCAGCTACAACATCACGGTTGTTTTTTCCAGACAGGTTCGACCTAAAATTGCTGCTGCTGGCCTTTGGTCACCAGATAAGGAGAAAAAGCATGGTAAAGGGTTGTTGGCTGACAATGAGAACTTTGATGAAGGCTGGTTTCTTGGCAAAAAGTTTCAGCTAAATGATTATGACATCTATCGGGCCATACCCAAGCCTTTTCAATGCCCAGTGATTACAGCTAATGATAGAACCCCCCCCCCCATCCCAGAGCGCTCGCATGTCCTATGGAGCAGGATGGATGGACTCAACAGGAAGACCCACTAAATGCTAAGTACAGGAAGGAGTATGGCTGGAGACAGGAAAAGCTACAGGACTAGCGTAATGGATCTGCCAGAGTTGAGCAAGGCAGAACTATGGGTGTGGGACGATCAAGGATGGAGTATGAGAGTCTGGACTACCTTTACCTGTCAGAGAGACAGTGGGGCGTTGTGGAGGAAATGAGAGAAGACTGGCTCTATCGTGAACAGCTAGAGAGGATCAAACATCGCCCTGAAAGTAGTGGTCACCCATCCCAGGAACTGTTCCAAAAGGCCAGAGCTATGTGCCACACCACCCCCTGGACCGGGTTAACTTTATTCAAACATTTTGCCCTGGTGCAAGACTTGGCTGTATGTCATACAAAGTACTTCATGATTGCTAAAGACTTTTGGAGACCTTACTACTAAGCCAGACCCTGAATTTTATTTTCCACCAGGAGGAGGACCCCGTACTTAAAGCACCCTTTAAAGAACTCTGACTGTGCCAGGTGTTGCTCCCCAGAGCAGGTTACTGACTCCTTAGAATCACATTGCATTTAAGAGGACTGGCAATGGACTAGAATGATGTTTCTACCTCAAAAGATTGTACCTTTAGGACAATAGTTTGCTATATTTTGAAATGTGTTTGCAGAAAACAAAATTATTAAAGCATGTGCATGAGGGAGTGGGTGTGTGAGTGGTTCTGTGAGTGGGTAGCATGATTATGGTTTGAAACATTCATGTAAATGTTTATATATTTGGTGATTGTGGTTATTCTAATTAATCTTAGAGTCCTATCAATGATAAGTTAACTCAGCAGAGAGTATATATATATATATATATATATATATATATATATATATACTGCTGTTATTGTTCATATTTCTTAGGCAGTGTTTGAAATTTTGATCCCACTGGCGCAAGAAAAAAAGGGTTCCTCTTTTTCTTGGCGGTATGGCAGCAGGTAGGCAGGGATGCCCCTTTTTTCCCATTTTTCTTGGAAGGGGACCCATGGCAGTGACTTCGGTTGGTGCTGGCTTCCCTGGGAGTTGCGATACCAGGAGATGTGGGAGGGATCGGAGGAACTAGTGAGGTCTTTGCCTTTATTCCCTGGGAAATGATTCCCTTGGGTGGAGGAAGGTAAGCCTCTCTATGTGAAGGGCTTCGTTCACCCTTAGCCTTACTTTTGTGCCTTCCCCTCAGTTAATGGGTTTTGTAGGTTTTGGGAAGGCACCTTTGGGACTATACTATGAGACTACCACTAGGGCAGGCTTTTAGCCCTTAAAAGCTGGGATAGGAGGCTGGCTGGAGATGGCAGGACAGGCAGACAGGAAGGAGCTCGTCAGTCCGGGTTTGGGGTCGATTCGGGAGAGAGCACCCATGGAGTGAGTCTAAGGAAGTGCGGAAACAAGGTGACATGGTGCCAGTAATGGGAGGTGCAGGAGAAGGGCATTAGTTAGCCTTCCAGCATCTTGTGGGGCAGATGGGGCTCCAGGGAGAAAGAAGTGGTGAGAGTGCCCTAGGAGGTAGCTTGGTGGGGTCCCAGGCCCGGGTGAAGTAGGCCTGGACCGCCAGGGCTGGAGGTTTCATGGCAGGATTCCTCCAGAGGAGGGGTGGTGGCAGCTCTCCTCCCAGCTCAAGGTGTGGCCAGGTGGTCCAGGATTGTTCAAGGGTGTGCCGGAGGCTTCTCACCCACTATGGGGCCTGCTTGGAGGGGCAGGTCTCGGGGCACCGATCACAAGCTGTTCGAGTTTGCCACAGGTAATTTCAGAACAGTCCTTGGGAAGCCCCTGGACCCAGTAGCTTAAAGCAAGCACAGGATGAAAGGTGTGTGGGGACACAGGCCAGAAGTAATTTGAAGGGCCCCCCCATTCTATATATGGACAGGAGACCGGGTGTAACTTCGGCCTCAGTTTAAAGGGATTCCGATGCCCTTGAGGATTTTAAGGGACTGGTCAGGAAGGAAAAGTCCTGCATTCCTTGGCACAGGAACAGGTGGGAAAAGCAGCTCAGTTCTCCGACGGGTGGGAGACTGACCAGGGAAATATGGTAAAGACAAGTAAAATCAGAGATCCACTTACCAGTGCCAGAGGGTAGGTTGGGCTCTAAGGTCCGGTGAATATCCGAGAGAGGCCTTGGGTAATAGCAAGTTCTGAGGTTTCAACAGCTGCTTTGAGTGGAATGTTGCCTAGTACATCTGTTCTCTCAGTCTTATGCCCCCTGGTATTGTAAATAGTTAGTGCTCCATGGAGCTGGATGGCTGATAAGTTTTATGCAAGCAGGAGAACCCCTGGGTCCTGGCAGAAATCATTGGGACCTCAGGTGTAATAAATTACTTTGTTTCTTATTCCTGAGTGCGTGAGAGTGTTTTTAAGGATTACTAGATAGATGAATTCCAGAGAACTTAATGAATTTCTAACCAGATTTCTTTGGGGGAGTTTAAAGTTTGCAGTCCCAATGATGATGCTTCCTGGGCCGGGATGCTGGTGGGATACTCCTATGAGGAAAGAAAAAAAAAAGAGAAGGTCTCCAGTTACCATCAGGCAGTATCCAGAGGAGTGGCGAGGGGTAGTGGTTTCCATTATGCTGCAGTAGGACCCAAGCCGTGGTAAGACAACACCATTTTATTCTCCATGGTAGTATAATGTTCTGGTCTGGGTCTCTGAGTAGCCCTCCTTTTTGTATCATCAGGAGCCCCTAGACAAATGGGAGGGCGGAGTGGCTACATGTACATTTGTGGATTCAGTGGGTGCAGATAATAATAGAGGGCACAGACAATGAGAATGTTAGGTGACACTTGAGCCATCAGTGAGGAGACATTGTCAAAAAAGCATGGGGTTCCAATCCCAGTACAAACTGATAATGAGGAAAGGTAGCAGCATGAATGTGTATGTCCTGTAAAAACACAATATTAGCAGCTAGCTGTTTTGCGTGTTTGATAATTTGGCACCTTTTGGTATGAGATCATGCCTCCTTAACATTCCATTATAGAAATTTGATGCTGCTACCCATTAAGCCTTTATAGGCATTATGTAGCAGGCACACTGGTTAATTAGCCTGAAGTACCATGCATTCAATTCTGACGGACATATTTCCTGTATCTCTACAGTCACTTCCCTTTCTCCCCCCATCCCTCAACAACATGAAACATTAACAAAAGCAGTAATAACAGTTAACAATTAACAAGTACCTTTACCTCAGTAGAGACTAAGGCATGGTGATTGTGAGACTATCCCCTAGTCCCTGGACCATGTTCCAGATGCTGTGGAAAGCGATGGATCCAATGGAGAGTGCTGGACAACCATTCCTCAAGCAGGATGTCGGAAGCCCATTATGGCATGTCCTGCCTTGAAGGGTCAATCCACTACCCACATCAGCCTCTCTTGCACTGACTGCATACTGCTCGGCAACCAATACTCTGCAGCACAGGATCCCACACTGGGAGGTGGCCTTAGCACACCTGTGCTACTGATGGTATGATGTTGCAGGAGGTTGTTTCAAATATCAACTCGTCAAGAGTTGTGCACTGCGGTAGGTTTCTGCGATATAAATGATAGTACATCAGCTCCACAGTGTCATGCAGCTCATTAGATGGCCGGTACAGGTCCCCTCCCCTTTTATTTCCCACTTGCTAAATAGCTGGTGGTGTAGTGGGGAGGCATAATACCAGCTGGATCATGTAAAGTCAAAGCAGTATACTATCAGGCAATCTTAAGAAAGGACATCAATTAAGGAGCTGGTTACAAAACTGATTCAACAGCCCCACCTCTTCCTCCTCGGTCCCTCTGCAAGAAAATGTTCATAAGTGGCTTGCTTTCTGTTTGCAAATGGTATCAAAGCAGAAGGATGAGTCAGGTTTATGACAAGTCCAGAAAGTCTGTAATCCAGCCTGCTTCAAAGATTGCTCCAGTGGTCTTGCGCCACTCGGCCAGTGAAGAGTTGGTAGTTAAAATGTAAGGAGACCGCAGTCATCCCTCTCTCCCAGACTAAAGTGACGTGGTCCTTGTTTCATTAGTGGACTTTGGATGTGCAGGTACTAGCATGCTCGTGGGCTAGTGTCCATTAAAACAGCAGTATTTGTTAGTAACCATATCGGGTTTTTTTTCAGCAATACTGTTTGTCTAGCAAAGATATCAAGATACACATTTTTCTTCTCATTTTCTTTCATTCCTGAACCAAGGCTATACCTTCTTCCTCACCCTGTCTATATAAGTGTGTTCGATGAATAACAGTGTTTCTACTGACGTATTATTTTATTAATAACAATACTTGCTCTAGCAGCTTTTGTCCCCTTCCCATTCCTGTCTGTAATCCCCTACACTATGTGATCCTATTGATGTGGAGCCTTGTAAATGGGGTCTTAGTTCAAATACTTAATACATTTTCATTGTTTTGTAATACCTAGGTAGCGCTATTCCCAAGGGCTATTAGCCCTGCTTGCTTGGCTAGTAGCAGGTTAAGGGGCCTGGATAATGAAACTGGTGCCTCCACCCAGAGGTCAGGGTCATTAGTGGTCAAGGTAACCTGGGCACAGCCCTCCAGGTCACTGTAACCTCCCTTTTCCCTTCTAGTGGCCTGAACAATATACAATAATTACCCAGTAGCATCATTTCTGGTGCAATTGTATGCGTGTACCAAGGTGCTAATCTGCTGGCTCCACTTATGCTTGTCTTTTGGATGGAGGGTACACAGCATGTCTAGAAGGGTGCGGTTAAAACGTTCTGGTTGAGGGTCCCCCTGCAGGTGATAAGGGGTGGTTCTTGACTTCCGCACCCCCACAGAGAGAGAGCATTTCTTTGATTAGCCTACTTTCAAAGTCTCTGCCTTGGTCAGAGTGGATCTGCTGGGGGGCACCATAGTGGGCGAAAATTGTTTCCACTAGCACCTTGCCCACGTTAGAGTCTTTTTGATCTTTAGTTGGAAAAGCTTGTGCATACTGTGTGAAATGATCCGTAACCACTAACACATTGCCAATATTCCCTTGATCAGGTTCTAAACACAAAAAATCTATGCAGACCAGTTCCATGGGGGGGCTGGTAGTGATATTGATAAGGGGCAGCCCTCTGAGACAGGGCTTTTCTTTGGAGGCAACGACTACAGGTCTTTACATGGTGCTCAACATCGGCCCCATCTTGGGCCAATAGAATCGAGATTCTACCAGGTCCAAGGAGGTCCACATCACCGAGGTGCCCATGTGATTGTGGAGGGACCCCAGTGCCAAGTGTTTAAAGGCCGTGGGCAGGACCACTTTTGCTTGTCTACTTGACCACTATGATCCACTGTCTCTCTGTATAACAACTGATTGAGTAACTTCAACCTGGGGCCTTCTTTAAACAATAAGGCAGTTCGCAAGTCAGGGGAATGCAACTTAGACACATCTTTCTCTGCACGCAGGGCATCAAGTGTGGGTTGAAGCACAGAATCTTGGGATTGAGCCCACTGAATACTGTCATTGTCAAGTTGAGGTAGTGCACTAATATCTAGAGCAGAGAAATGGCAATAGGCGCCGGTATGCAGGTGTCAGGAGGGCCCAAGCAATCTACTAGACAGTCCACTGTGTCCACAGAGATCTGTTCATCTGTCAAACTTTTGGCACAATGTTTGGATGTCAGGTTCAGACAGCCTGACCCAATCACTCTTGGAAGCGGGCCTTCGTGACAGGGTGTCAGCATCAATGTGGTTCAGTCCCGGCTTATATTCGACAGCATGATCATAGATTGATATGGCAGAGAACCACCAGTGCCCAGTGGCATCTAACTTAGCTGAAGTCTGTACATAGGTCAACGGGTTATTGTCGGTCTTCACCAATATCTTTGCCCCATAGAGGTACTCATGAAACTGATCAATGATGGCGCATTTTAGGGCAAAGAACTCCAGCTTGTGCACAGGATAGTTTCGCTCCGACAGGGTCAGACTCCTGCTGGTGAAAGTGAGCAGTCTCAAACCATCCTCATGGTCTTGACACAGCACAGTTCCTAGGCCCTGCAGACTAGCATCCATATGCAGCACATAGGGCTTGGTAGGATCAGCATAGACGAGGATGGGGGCATGGGTGAACTGGTATACAACTTCATGGAAGGCTGCTTCACATTCGGGTGTCCAGCGGGGCCCAAAAGGTTCACCTGTGTTGAAGTACACTTTCTCTGGTTCTTTGACAGCCCCTTTCTTGTATTTACAGCTGGTTGGGGGGTAACCCTTGTTAAGATTCAGGAGCAGGCAAATCACCTTTGAATAGTCTTTTATGAACCTGCGGTAGTAGCCACAGAACCCCAGAAAACGTTGTAGTTCTTTCAAGTTATGGAGCTGGGGCCAAGTAGTCAGTGACTCAACCTTACTGGGATTGGTCTCTATTCCTTCTGCAGATACCATGTGCCCCACATACTTCATGGAGGTTTGAAAAAACTGGCACTTGTCGATGGACAGCTTGAGGCCGAAGTCTTCAGTCGGTCCAGCACTATAAAAAGTCTGGTCTCATGCTCCCTAATGTGTGTCCAAACACAATAACATCATCTAGGTACACTAGACATTCCAGCAAGTTCATATCTCCCACTGCACGTTCCATCAGTCACTGAAAGGTGGCCCGGGCACTCGAAATCCCCTGTGACATTCTCAGGAATTCATAGAACACCAAAGGACAGATGAAGGCTGTTTTCTCACAGTCCCCCGAGGCCATCGGAATCTGGTAATATCCACTGCGAAGATCCAATACTGAGAACCATTTGCTCTCATTCAAGCAATCCAGGGCATCTTGTATACGGGGCATGGTGTATTGATCTGGGACAGTCCGTCGGTTCAAGGTTCAATAATCAACACACATCCTCACCGACCCATTCTTCTTATGCACAACCACAATGGGAGAGGCATATGGGCTCCTTGATTCCTGTATCACGCCAGCAGTGAGCATTTCCTGCAGGTGTCTCCTCACATCATCTATGTCCACTGGGAACAGGCATCTGGATCTCTCTCAAAATGGCCAGTCATCATGCAGGCATATATGATGCTCTGCACCCTGGACACACCCCATGTACCATCCCTTTAACGAAAGGTCATGCACCTGGGAAAGCTTAACCCAGGGAAACTGTACTCAATGGGAGGGGAGCAGCTGGTGGCTACCAGGCAGGAGCAAGATCTAGGGGTTATCATATTAGATGACCTCATGGTCAGTAGACAATGAGAAAAGGCAGCACTAAAGGCTAGTGGCATCCTGGGATGATTAGGAGGGGCATCATGAGCAGAAGGCATGAAGTAATCATGCCTCTGTATCAGTCCCCGGTCAGGCCTCACCTGGAGTACTGTGTCCAGTTCTGGAGGCCGCACCTCAAGAAGGACATAGATAGGCTGGAGATGGTAAAGAAGAGATACAAAGATGGTGCAGGGCTTGCATCAGAAACCATAAGAGGCAAGACTGGATGACCTCAAATTATACTCCTAGAACAATGCAGGAATCATAGGGACATGATAGAAACATTCAAATACCTTAAAGGCAAAAACAGGGTGCACGTGCAGAACCTCTTTCAGGTAAAGGACTACAGCAGGACCAAAGGGCAAAACCTTTGACTAGAAGGGAGGAAAGATCAGAAGCAATACGAGGAAATTATTCTTCACAGAGCGTGTTGTGGAACCATGGAATAGCCTGTTGGGGGGAGGCCAAGCCAGAGGGGGAATTCAAGCGGGCATGGGGCAGACACTGTGGGATACACAAGTAGACAGCTAAGTGGGGGGGGTAGGAAGCCAAGGGCAGACTTGATGGATTGTACAGTTCCCAACTGCTGACAAATTCTATGTTTCTATGTTAATGCATGCTGCATATACTGTAGTTTGCTCTTTATCTCCTGGTACTCAGCTTGCTTTGCACACACCAGGGGGCTGAGATAACTGAATATATGGAGTCAGCTTTCCCACTATATTTCTATGGTCTCCCTTACCTTTTTATGTTTGCTTGCGCGCATTTGCAAGAAACATCTTGTGACAGTATCACATTTCAGAGGTGTGTCAGGGTTGTGGCCAATACAGAACACTTTACTGAGTCGTCCCCAGCCACCAATCAAGGGGCAGCTGCCTAGACAGCAGCTTCAAAGAGAGCCAAGGAATCAGTAAAATGAATCTGCCACTGCAAGGAAATGCTCATTTCAGCAGTGCCCCTCCCTCAAGAACCTTTGCCTGCCCCTGCCGCCAGCACTCTGTCCCTGGCCCTTGCTCCACCAACAACTTGTTTGTTCTGTGTGCCTTTCCTGGTGAAACAAGTAATGAGCTGCGGCTCCTGCCACCCGACACACACTCCATGGAAACTGACATCAGGAGTCCAATCCCGTTCGTCTGTATCCTCCCTCACTCCATTGATGTGGCACACTGGGAGCCCACCCCAATGTGCCAAAATGTTTCCGACACTGGGATGCCCACTCCGTGTCTGATGCAACTCCCCAAAACCCATCTGTAATCTGCCGACATCAGGGTGCCCAGTCCTCGTGTCTGCATGCCCCCCACCACCAGCACCACTATTGTGACACAGTGGGAGCCCACTCACTCCAAAGTGCAGAAATGTTTTTTTTTAAACCTATAAAAGGAAAAAAAAGTCCCCCCAGCGTGTTTTTATTTTTAATTTTTTACCTGTGAAAAAGAAAATGGTTCACCGTCATCTCCCCCGTCCCCCCTCCCCACTGCCCTCCCGCTGAGCATCCACCTCCCAAACCCCCAAACCCATACTTACCCTCTGGAGGTCGGGAGCAGCGATCTTCTCTGGACCGGGATACATCTGCACTCTTCAAAGCCAAATGCAAACTGAGGAATCGGGTAAGTGCTGTATAATGGGAGTCAACAGGGTTGTTTCAACTTAAGTTGATATCTTAGCCATTTTTAGGAATTGTGGCCCCAAATTTTCAACATGGGGTTCTTGGGACCCCACTTCATAAACATGTCACTGTCATCGATACTCAGTCCCGAAAGGTGATTTCCCAGTCACTGCATGGAATCACCTTTCAGGACTGATTAATGAAATGGTAGTGCCACTGTTCATGAGGTGGGGTCCCAAAAATTCTGTGTTGCAAATTTTGTGAAAAAATTCCAAGAAAAGACTGCGGTACGTGCGTGCATTGTGCAGTTTCTACGCACGCTCATAACTTCACCAATTTTTAATATTTTCATTCCACATTTTCAACATTGCCATTTTTTCATACCTCCTTATGAACAGTACAGCTGTCATTTTTCATATCCTGCCCAAAATGTGTTGTCGCACCTGTGGCACTGAATGGCGCTGTCTCAGTGGGAAATTGATTTTCGGGACAGATTAACAAAATCACAGTGCTACTGTTCGTGAGGGGAGGTCCCAAAATGCCCATGTTGAAAATGTTATGAAAAAATTCAAAAATGATTGCGTTATGGGCGTGCGTTGTGCAGTTTCTACGTGCACGCTCATAACTTCACCAGTTTTTCATACTTTCACTCCAGATTTTCAACATTGCCATTTTTTTACACCTCCTCATGAACAGTACGGTTGTGATTTTTCACATCCAGACTGAAATGTGTTTTCCCACCTGTAGCACAGAATGGCATAGTCGCTTTGCGAAATCATCTTTCCGGACTGAGTAACTTAAAATGATAGTGCCACTGCTCATGAGGCAGGGTCCCAAAAAGCCCATGTTAAAATTTGGAGTGAAAATACCAGCAAATGCTCTGGGTGTTAGGGTTCCATCATAATGCCCACCCTATAGAGATTGACAAGCATTGGGGCTGTGACTTGGGGTCGTCGGCTGTAATGCTCATGCCCCACCCCACCCTGCAGCCAGTGACAGGCATCTAGGTGTGCCTTAGGGTCTTGGCCTAACGTTCACCCCATTCTTCCATACTGCACCCATCTCAGCTTATTTCCTTATGGAATGGGGTGAGCATAAGGGCTGAAGACCCCAAGGCACACCGTGACACCTGTCGGTGTCTGCAGGGTGGAGTGAGGTGGAATGGCATGAGCGTTAAGGCCGATGACATAAAGGCACACCCCCAACACCTGTCAGTCTCTGCAGGGTGGGGGTGAGAGCTGGCATTAGTTCAATACTTCACTGCCATTCCTATTATGCATCTCTCTAACTCCTGCACTACCAATGCCAATGCCAGCAAGCAAACATTTGCATTGACAAATGCTTGTTTTGTACATGGATTTTATCCAGGTAATTGAGGAGCCTCAAAATAATGGGATGTGACTTGTCCTCAGCTGGGTCCAGTGTGGGTCTTGATGCTCTATGCGCTTGTTTCACTATGTAGTTCACACCATATGGGGAGGAACCGGCACCATAAACATAACCTGAAGACCTGGCTTCTCACTGCTACAAAATGTCACTGTTCCATACAGCAACGCTAGGGTCTACAACTCGACTATGCTCTAATAACACTCAGACTTTCACCTGATGCCCTACAGCACTTATACCCCCTTCTGCCCCCACTAGCCTGCCCCTTTTTCCTACATCTCTCCTTTCTACCCCCACCTCTAAGCCTACACCTGCCCCCTCCTCCTCCTCCTGCCTTGCCCCTTTGATGTTATGAACTGTGATTGTTTTCCAATTTGAATTTTTATTACTGCAACTTTTTTTCTCATTTATACTTGAATTAGGACCATATACCTCTATACCATTACTTCTTGTGTCTTGCACCATCTGTATTTTGGCTATGCTTATGTACATTCTGATATAGCATTACCTGTATACCCTGTCTGCACATTGTCATTGCATTACTACTGTTCTCGCTCTCTCTCTCTCCACCCTCGCCACTAGCTGTTGGGCGTGCACGTATTGTATCATGTAATTGGCTGTTTGTACCTGTGCCTAATTTTTGCCACCTTGTAGCCTGGGTCATGACTGAAAACAGTCCTCTGGATCAGAACACCTACCCGGTCACCAAAGACATAAATAAAACAAATAAATTTATTCTAGGAGTTTCTGCACAAACTGGATGGAGTTATGTCTCTATGTAAGTTTCAGGAGGCAGATAAACACCAAGTTGTTGTGGCAACTGCTGCCACCCTCCTGATCTTCCAATTAGTCCTCTAGCTTTTGGATTTTTCTCCAGAGGCCAACCACTTTAGGCTCTGCTCTATCAGCACGATCTTCAAGGGAGTCTATGGGGGTCTCCATATCCAAGACCCACCTGGCAAGCCCCTCAATGCAGGTCAAAAATGTTTTTAAAATCTCTGGTTAGATCTAATAATGTTTATTTTATTAAGCTGAGCTCCTTAAAGGAAAACTACACCCAAAACTTGAAAAAATATATGTTGTGCAGAGTGTTTTAATTTGTATGTGAAGTTCTAGTGTTTCCTTCCCTCTGACTGGTATTATGATTTTTTACCCAAATTAGCCTGCTAGCTTTATGCTAGTCTTACGACCCCTGGGGATCTTCATCCCTAATAGCTTAATTGTATTTCTTGTTCCCACAGTGCATCTTGTCTCATGTGACTGTGATGTAAGAGAGACCCAACATTCAGCACATACATGCCAAACAAACTAAGTATCTTGGAAGCTTTAGAAGCTGCACAAAAATTAACAGCAGCAAAGTTTTTCAGGACAGTAAAACCTTTAGGTTGAGGGTGATCACCAAGCTGAATTCTATGGGTTTTAAAATATAGCCATCTCTATTGTTGTGAACTGATTGTAATGCAATGCTTTCTGCTGGATTTATGGGCTCTGCTACATCACCATCACATGAAACAAGGTGCATTGTAGGACAAATAAATACAATTAAGCTATTTGATATGGAGATCTCCAGGGGTCGTAAAACTACCCTAAAGCTAGCAGGCTAATTTAGGAAAACTCCTAATACCAGTCAGAGGAAGGAAACACTAGAACTTCACATACAAATTAAAACACTCTGCATGATATATATTTTTCAAGTTTTGGGTGTAGTTTTCCTTTAAAGACCTTGTTGATGGTGTCTGGGTCAGCCACTCAAGCTGTGGAGGGCAGTGGAGGGCAGTGGAGATTCATTTGGCTTGTGGCGCTTCTGCACCTGGGATCTGGCAGGCAGAGGCAATAACATACTAATAACTTCCATAGCTCCAGTTCCACCATTATTAACTTACTGTTTGAGGTATCAGTCATTATCAGAGAGTTAGCTGAATCGAATGAGTTGGTATGAAGCTAAAAATAATAACTTAAGAAAATAACTTGGGAATTAAACGTATCTCAAAGTGCTGGCTGAAAAGTTGCTATTCCTTAGCACTCCATCACGTGACTCTGAGGGGCATATTTCTCAAGTCAATAGCAATCTGTCAAAGGCTTCAGTGCATGGTTGCCAGTGTCCCTTTTGCATTTGTTTTGTGTGGCTCCCCTGTAGTATTCCTACCCACTGCTATGGACTGGCCCCAGAAAGTAGCTACACATGCCTATGGGGTGTCCCCACATATGCTGGTCACAGGCAGAGGGCAGGTTAGCCATCTCCCCTTATAGGTACATTAGGAAAGGTCAGCAAGTGCTGTCCAAAGCCATTTCTGAGGACAACAAGGATATAAAGTGGCAGAGTCTGTACCCTGTGACACTGAGGGGTTACTATCAGTGTGCTTTTGGCTGTTTAGGCAGCATAGAGTTAACTTGCAGGCTTCCCATGGCTCCTTTGTCATGTGACAAACGCATTGGTGCTAGGTAGGAGGGGCTGTCTGTAGCAAATATGTGCTAGGCTGCAGTGTTTTTAGAACAGTTTGTTCACTGGAGAGCTACAGAGAGTGCAATGCCTGCATCTCTCTCTCTCTGTCCTGCAACAGATCCTGTTTGTTTTTGTTTTTTGCTGAGAATGACCTGACTAACCAGAAGAGAAGCAAGGAAAGATTTATTTTTGTAATTCACCTCCCAGGAATTATAGGCAAACTCACCTCTCAGGAATCTGTTAGTACTGTGCTAGAAAGAAAGACATTTAAACTATGTCAGCAATGGACTAATTCTCCACTGGAAATTATCTAATTTGATGTCTCCTTTGGGAGTCTTATTTTGCAAACACTGAGTATGGGAATTCAAATATTCTTCTAAGTGTAAGACCAGAGGGAGGAAACCCAGTAGTCCATTTACGATCCTGTCAAGAGGCTGATGGTGATCCAGGCCCAATGGAGTGAGTATTCCTGTGTTCTGGAAATGTGGACGGTGGGAATGTGGCTGGATGGCAACTTCCAGATCAACCCCTTAATTGAGGGTCGGGCTCCCTGGAGGTCCCTCCCAAGTTCAGCTCCCCTCCTGTGCCAGTGCAGGCAATCTGTAAAGAAAACACTATGTTTTTTATTCCTGTTTCTTGCTCAGTCACCCCTGGTCTTGGTGACATCTCCCCAGCCCTACCACCAACCTGTCTTGTGGACTTACTGGTTAACCAGCACTTACACAGAACCATATATTGGTGGGCAGCCTGCCACATAGAGTCATATAGAGTTTGCAGGGGATGTTGCGTGGGCCACGGTAGTTGTCTCAATTTACATCCCCTTGGGATTTGCATGTTACATAACTGCACATGTGCATATTGACGCACATGCTGGTTGCATCATCATGCCTCCAGCCCACATGTGCTGGATCCACTGGTACTGCCTCCCAGCCTCCACTAGGTGGCAGACAAGTGACAGGATTCAGAGTCCCCTCTCCCCAAGGGAGGAGAACTGTCCATGGGACACTCAATCCTCCCACCCCCGGTCGGATGACCCCTGAGCAGCCCTGGTCTGTACTTGAACTTGGGTCACCAGTTTGGATAGAGTTAAGGTATCCAGTGCCTCAAAAAAAAAAAAAGGAAATATTTAATGTTTGAATTGCCCAGCTGTGGCTGTGAAACACTCCATGGTGGGTACAGTCAAGTTCTCAGTGCAGCTCTTCCTTCCTGGAGGTAGGTGGAGGTGGAGGAAGGAGAAAGCGACCATTTGTTCAATACACTTGCAGACTCTGCTGAAGAGTCATGCCTATGATAAATTGCCAGCTGAATGAGATTTGAAGATTCAAATATTTGCCTTTCTGCTTGTCTCTGGTACAATGTGGACATTGCCTTTGTGAGTCTTGGTGTGTTATAGGTAGCCCTTCATGGTCTCTCTTGCCCCATGGTCCCGACTCTCCAGGTGTGGAATAAAATATAAATTTTTGTTGTGCCTGCCTCTCTGAGCCATGCCAGTCACAGCCCTTAGTGGTGGAGGGACAATAAGCATTTTTCCCCTTTAAATAAAATAGAAGATAAAAAATAAATACATGCTGAATAGTGTCTAAAACAAATGTATTCTGAGTGGCATCAGTAGCACTTTACAAGTAAATACTTGCCAGCTTCAGTGCCATGCACAGAGATCTTGTATCCAGATTCTCCCTAACGCAGGCTGTCAAGAGCTGCACCAGAACAAACTACCCCACCGGTACAAGCACTCTGATCGACTGGGTACTAACAACTCACCTAGAAAGGTTAACTGATGTCAAGGTACTCCCGGATACTCTGAGTGATCACTCATCTATCCAATGTGAGTGGTCGACAAAACGGGCCAACCTCCCCACCCAAATTGGTAAGGAACAGAGTTATAAAAAATAGTGCTATGACTGACTTCAGGAATCACCTTTCAGGGATTGACTGGAGCTTCCTTGACTTATGCCCTTCTGTTGACACTGCCCTCCAACTCTTCTTCACTCATTTCAACGCAGCTGCGGACAAGTTCGCCCCGTACCATAAGAAGATGATTAAAGGTCGTAGTATGAACTGGGTCATCCCTGAGCTTCTCGGTATGATGCGGCAATGGGCTCTCCTTTGGCACCAGGCCAGGGCAACAGTGATAACTACGGATATCCAAAACTACAAAGCGGACAGAAACAGGTGCACCTGGGCAATCCGACAGGCCAAGGCATCATCCCGCAAAGAACCAACAATCTCACTGTTGGAGTAGCGGGAAGAAGTTCTGGGACTCGATTAAAAACCTCCTCGGGTCTGATAACAGGACCCCCCCCACCCCACCTTGCTCCGCCACAATGATGAAATCATATTTGATGAACAGGGGTTGACCTTAACTTTTTTTTTCACTAACCAGCAGTACAAGTCAGACTAAAATTGCACTAGCATGCAGTGGTTGGCACTAGCCCGCACTCATGTCACCATGTGATTTTGACAGACAGTGAATAATGACAAGTCAGTCTAAAATTGCACTAGCCCACAGTGGTTTGCCCAGCCCCGCAACAAGGCACAGACATCGCTCGAAACCCCCCTCCCCACCTTGTAGGCAACACAACAATACAAAATGAGGGAAAGCACAGAGTAGGCCAGAATATGCTGCAGCAAAATAGATAAAACAACAGGGCACATCACAACGCCACACTTTCGACTCCCCCATGCCCCCACACAACCTCAGAAGAGCATTAACAACTGGCTTGACTTACCTGAGTCCTTTGTATGTTCAAACATCAATCCAAAAGAAACATGTGATGCCCAGTCCGATAACAAACCATAGACATCACACCCCCAAGGCAAAAGAACACAATATGAGCAGAGCAACTTAGACAGCAAAACATTTTCACACTGCTTCCCAATTCCCACACAACCTCAGAGAACACAACCTCGGTCAGAACCTCAATGGTAGACCAGATAAATACTGTCTGCATTTAAAAATAATTCCACTGCCTTGTCTGAGCTTGGCATTTTACATTTTAGGCATTCCAGCTCCCAGTGTGCTTACTTTTCCTGCTCAGCAATAAAAGACAGATATGCCCAGCCCAGCCTAGCAACAAGCCACAGATCCCCCCCCCCGTAGGCAGAGCTGAGTGAGGGAATTGGAAAGCACACACACATAACAAGCCCCCAAAAATGTGCTTTCAAAAATCAAATTGTTTATTTTTTTATTTTAGTTTTTGTTGACCGGGTACATGCACTACACAAATTCTGCCTATTTTTAGGCACGACCCAAGGGAGAGGAATACACATGAATGCCAGCTGACCTTGAACCAGATTAAGCTGTTGGTGGTATTTTTAGTGAATGGGAGAAATTTGGCCAGGGCACCAGGGAATTCCTCTTTTCCAGTAGTGTATGAGGGCTTAGTGGACTCTTGCATGCTAGGAAATCGGTATTTTTTTATATGAAGACATCCAGACTTGGTGGGAGGAGACAAAACATGATATACAGTCTTATTTTAAAATTATCGTAAACGATAGGAAAACACAAAACTGACCAGTATAAATTATAGAGAGCAGAACTACAATCTTTGCTGTCTCAGCAAAATCAATCCCATTTTGCTTTGTCAGCCCAAATCTCCCTGGTCTAACAAAATGAATGATATTTAATATGACAGATACAAATCCTTAGAAGGGCAATTGGCTGGAGGCTGGCATTCCATCAGGATGTGTGGCAGACCTGTCAGGCAGGACTGCACTGTAGTCGGAGAAAGCCTTATTAAAGATATTGGCCATGCCAGCATCACAACATGGTTTGACCTAATATACATTTACTAGCCCGGGCATAGTGCAGAGTGCCTCCGGCTAGTGCAGATACCTCCTACCTGTCCGTGTGGGCTAGTGCAGTCGGCAGAATCAGCTTACTTCCAGTCATTATAGCGGTCCTAGGAGCAAAATCCTATCAAGCCCATGGACCTCTGGATCAGCTGCAAATCAGAGACATAGCTGTGGGTATTCTTGGAGACCTGAACAAGCGCTTCCAACTTCCTCGTTGTTTGCTCAGTCAAGCAGTTCCTCCTAGAGGGTGGGCATGCAGGCTGTCACTCATTGCTTTCCTTTGCATCTATTGGCCAGCCCAGTTTGCAAGTTGACAGGAAGGGGGGAGCAGCATGAGGTGGGAACAGTGCTGACATCATCAGGAGCACTTATTGGCTAAAGCCCGTAGCCTGAACGTGTAAGATGGCAGACTGGTAGCAGCTATTGGAAAACAAGCACTTTGGGGTGTGGCTTCGAGGTGCATTTTTGTTTCTCAAAAGAGCGGAGGATTCAAATTTTGAAAGAGACTACATGTTGCTGCAAGGGTAGAGGAATGGCTGTTTGGCAAGTGAAGACCAGGTGTTCAGCGGTTTCGGTGGTCCCGAAGGTTCAGTAGCACCACAGTCACGGTCTTGGATCCCAGAACTGGACATCTGACTGTGTATGCACTGCAGGCTGCAACAAGGCACTCATACCGGGAGCTAGATCACCGGAAACTAAAGAAAATGCCAGCTCAAGTAAGACAGTGCCATGTGGCATTAAAACGCTGCACAGTACGGCATGTAGGTTCTTCTGAGTTAGTGAGTTATTTAATTTTTCTATGAGGTTATGTCGGGGCAAATTGAGAAACTGTCTAAGGCAGTGGGCTGGCATTGAAAAACACAAATATCAGTATTGTTTTGAACTTCTGACTGTGAGGTTGAGGGGAAGCAGAAACTGTTTGAAATTGAAAAGAAAGTGCATCTGCAACTCTGCATACTCCATCACAATAGCCACAATTGGTGTGTTAACTCATCCGTGGACTGGTTTTCTGTGTAATGTTTTGTTAACTAATTTACTGAGACCTCCTGTGATTCATTTTAGCAGTGTCAGTGACTCAGCAGATATCACACTTGCCTCTGAGGCCGGGAGATCAGAAGGCTGTGGGTTCCATCCCCACACCAGGTACTTGGGTTAAATCGCAATACTGACACTGTAGTGCAGCATGAGGGGGGTGCTGCACTCCTGAGGTACTGTATTTCAGTTGAGATGTTAACCCAAGGTCCCATCTGTCTGTTCTGGTGGTAGTTCAGGTGGATGTTAAAGATCCCATGGCACTTCTAAAAGAGTAGGGAATTTTTTATTATAAACTTCAAAATAAATCAAACACAGTACTAAATCATACAGAATAACAAAAAGAAAAATCTAAAATGAACAGAAATGAAAATTAAGTATTTAATGCATACTGATCCTCTAAAAATGTTTCAAACATATTTTGTCAATTACAACATATCCCTCCTCCTTCCACTCCAAAGAGTAGGGACATTTTTTTCTTCAAAAACAAGTATTAACAAGCATGATTACATCACAGCGAAATAGAAAATAACTGGAAAGTAAAATAAACAAATGGTGTTACATCACACAAAATCATATAGAGAAAGAAAAAAACCCAAAAAGTAAGCATTGTGGATACACTTATGGATATCAACGGTAATCCCACACAATAATATAAAGGAACTCACCTCCATATCACCACTAAAATAGTAGGGGAATGTTTTTTCCAAAAGCGTAAAAGAACAAACAAATTAGTAATGCTTCATAAAAGAGAACCACCTCATACTTGTAACCTCAAACATTAATGAAATTTACTGTAAACATACCCTCTCCCTCTTCCCACTTAAAAGAATAAGGGGAAAGACTTCAACAACAAATACTAAGCAAACAGAGTTGACGTCACACAAGATAATATACAAATCACCAAAAATACCAACACCACCACCACCACCACTAAAAGAGTAGGGGAAACTTTTTTTTTCTTCAACATATAAACAAACAGTGTTGGCTTTGTGCAAAATAATATACAAATCGTAAAGGAGGAAAAAACATAGGTATTATATTCATACACTGCCAAAATCGCTGTCAACTAAGTTTTCTGAACCCAAAAATGTAATCCTAGAACTCATGGAATGGATAAGTTATATTTGTTTTGGGGGACTCCCCTACTCCTAGTTCTATGGCCCTTTTGAACTGGCAAAATAAAATTCAACAAACACAGACTAAGGTAAATTTCTGGAACAAATGGAAAATTGCAAACACGAAAAGAGTGTACATGACAAAAACTTTTTTACTTTCCCTGTTTTTACACACGGTATACCTCCGTGCCAAGGGACTATTAATTCTGTGAGCTGGAGGAGGTGGCTAAACAGAATTCGTCTCAGTATTTTAGGAATTCCAGGCAGTATGTCCTTCAGCTATGGGCCCACATTCCCATGGCACCTGTAAAGGGTAGAAAAACTCTGAGAACATCAGCTGCATTACATTACATCAAGCACAATACACATAAATACAATCAACTGCCAGTGAACTTTCAGCTGACAAGGTTTGGTGGTCAACTGATCAGATCCCACCCTTACTTAACTGATCAGCCAACCAGGACACTCTACCTAGCTGTCTGCTCTCCACCTCACACCACTCCTCCTCCTTGTCTGGCGCTCATGCCTGGGTATCTTTCCTGAGGATTTCTGGCAATATTTCCTACAACTATGGGTCCACATGTTCATGGCACCTCTAAAGGGTGGAAATACTCTGAGAGCATCAGCCACAGTATGTTGCAACAAGCACAACATACATACAATCAGCTGCCCAGTGAATCTAATTTCTTTCTTTCTTTCTTTCTTTCTTTCTTTCTTTCTTTCTTTCTTTCTTTCTTTCTTTCTTTTTATTTATTGCAAAACTGGAATTGCAACCTGTGAGCTAAAAGCTCATTTACAAAGAATCCTCATCGAACAGAGGGTGGGGGAACATCAAGTTCATGGACAGTGGAGAAAAACAGAAGCAACTAGAAGTCATTGTCAGTTACACATCATTAAAAGGCTAAACATTGCCGGCCTGGTGGTGTAGAGGGTTGAGGCGCTGAATGCCACACCTTACATCATGCCAGCGACCCGGGTTCGGGAATGGACTCTGGTTGCTGTACGCTGGCAGGAGAGGATGAGTATTGAGCATCCATTGACTGCCCTCTTCTGCTGGGGTGGGTACTGGGTGTATCACTCTGCAGCAGCCCCTAGTGGAAGCGGGAGCACTGCAAAGGACATCAATAGCTGTGGGACCAGAAAACCCGACACCGGGGCTCAGCCGGATGACGTTGCCTAGACTGCCCACACTTCTCCGACTCCTCCCATGAGCCATATCTGCCTCAGCAGCATGGGGCCAATTGAGAGTGTGCTGGACCCTCCCGGTGCCTTCCCTCTTGGAAGAGAGGGACCCGTCCAGCAAAGGGATATGCCGGGTTACCCTGATGGCTGTTATGGGAGGTAAGGAGGCTCAGGGGGAATCGGAGGAGTGTGGGAGTCCTTGGCGACCTGACAGAGTGGTTATGCCCAGAGCACATGGGGCAAAAACAGATAACACACACATAAAAAAAGGCTAAACAGCATTACAAATAGAAGGATGGATAGAGACAGAATACATTGCAAGAGCCGTCACTTAATTACATAATACAGAACAAATAATCCCATAACAGATTAAGTGAATAAAGTGCAGATTCCAACTATGTACAAAGTATGAGAATTCTCAGAATGCAGCTATGGAGCTTAGATAGGTTCCCGGATGGAACAAGTAATGTGACCTCAACAAGTACAGCCATTAAGGGAAAGTAGGCTACAGGCTAGATGGGTGAGGGGAGAGTACAATGGTGGGTGATAGTTTAAGAACCGAGGGCTATGCGGGTATGGAGGAGGGGTATGGAGGGTCAGGAGGGCTAAGTGGGGGGGGGAGGGGGAAGGGGGACCAAGGGGTGGGTAGGTGGGGATTAGCAGAAGATTCTTAGGAGCCACGGGTTGCCCCAGCCAAGTCATATTGTGTCAGGGGACACCATGAGGGCTAGAAATGGCTGGGGTGTTCTTTACAGCAACATTGTACTGGAGGGGAGATGGATTTCCAAATTTCAGATTTGAACTGGCCAAGGTGAGTAAGACTAGTAGTGGCCTGGGGGAGCTCATTTAGCCAGGTGGGGGCCCTTACTGCAAAGGCTCACCTCCCCAAGGCAGTTCTTCTGCTAGGGTACGTCTTGCAACACTTCTCGTGGAGTCAGCCGGGACCAGATGGAATAAGGCTTGTGTGTGGGGGGGGGGTGCAAGACCTAGAAAGGCCTTCTTCCCTAGAAAGCAGGAGTGGAGCTTGATTTGGTCCATGACAGGAAGCCATCTGTCCCAATATAAAGGTTGCACGTATGCGTAAGACGATCTGCACCTAAAACAAAGTGGCATGCTTTGTTGAGGGTAGTATGGACCCTGTGCAGGCTGGTTTCAGAGGCTGCACCATATACCACATTACCATAGTCTAGGATGGGTAGAACTGTCCCTCTTACTGCCTGGACCCTAGCCTCAGATGTAAGGCAGAACCGAAGCCTATACAGGGCCCCTAACTTCCTATTGGCGCAGTGGTAATATTTTGCATATGTTCATTGAGGGAGACAGACTCGTTGATTGTAATCCCTAGGTACCAGAATGAGGGCACCTGCTCAAGGGTGGAGTGGGAGTTGCACAAAATTGAGAAGGGAGTGGTATACCTCCTCTTTTGGCTTCCGGCAAAGAGAATTGACTTGTTTTTTTTTGTTGTTGAGCACTAGCAGACTATCTTTGAGCCAATCCTGTAGGAGGTCAAAGTTGTACTGCATGTCCATAGTGAGTGCATCTTGACAAGAGCCTCAAGAAAACACTACCGTGTCATCTGCATAAAGTAGTACCTTGGAGGAGGGGCACGCTTCTGGAAGGTTGTTCACAAAGAGGCTGAACAGGAGCGGGCCCAGGATGGACCCCTTCAAGACCCCCATTGTGACTTCACTGGTCTCAGAGATGGCTCCACTGATTTTCACTGGCTGAGAGCACCCAGACAGGTAGCTGGAGAACCAACTGACCGTGTTGGGGGACAGTCCAAGGCAGCTTAGTCTGTGCAGCAGCAGCTGATGATTCACAAGGTCGAAAGCCTTGGTTAGGTCTATGAAGATTGCTCCGATCAGTTGGTCCTGGTCAAGTGCCTTGTGCATGTAGTCTGTGAAGGCAATTAGGGCAGTATTAGTGTTATGCATCTTGCGGAAGACATGCTGTTGGGGGCAGAGGGGTTTATATTTATGCAGCGGGTCAGTGAGCTGGTTGGCAATTATTCTCGCCAGTGATTTTGGAGAGTGGAGACAGAATTGAGATAGGTCGGTAGTTGGATACTAGTGCCTGGTCACCTCCTTTGTGCACAGGAGTGACCAGAGCAGATTTTCCAGGTAGAGGGGAACGCGGACAGGTGAAGAGACAGGTTAAACAACTTGGTGATGGGAAAGACAACCTCTTGTAAGACAATAGAAATCAATTTCATATCTATTCCATCACCCTCCCCATCCTTGTTTTTCCCAGGACACTTGCAGGGTATGCAGAATTACCTGACTGTAGAGGCTCTGGTTCAGGATAGTCTTCAGGTTCATCTATGGTAGGTGCATCAACAGATAATGACTCTGGCACAAAGACAGGGTTTGACGTGGGTCTAGTACCCAGGATATGGTCCAGTTCATTGTAGTATGGACAGGTTATCCGGCCACCTCCTAACTTTCTGTTTAAATCTTTAGCCTTGTGATACCTGACCGTCATCTGTTTTATTTTCTCTCTGCGCTGCTTGGCTGTACAATTAGCACCATGCTGTGTCAAAAATTCAGACATCTTCTGATAAATCATTGTGCTCCTTCTAAAGTTATCCAGCTCTTCCTGGACACACTCTTGTGACCAGTAATCAATCAATAATTTGGTGGCATGCTCTGACCAAACTGCTGAACAATCTGTCATCCTTACAGTAATCACAGTAGTTTTTAGGATAGATGAAACAGTGATCACAGCTATGTCAGGTTCGAAAGTGATCCCAATACTTTTAGGACTGATTGAACAATTAAAAATCACTTGCAGGACAGGTACCCTGGTGACTGCACAAGTAGGCTTATTAGGTGCTAAAACCTCTGTTTATGGCACAAAATGATTACAGCACTTTTCAGATTATTTCCCAGTCACTTTTGTGACAGATTCAGAAGTGAACTCATGACTAGACTTAAATCAGATGCTATCACCTTGATTGACTTGTCACTTGCTTTGTTTTCTGTCAAGATGTGAACTGCAGTTTCCCCTGATCTCCACAATGTGGCACTCTTGGACAAAAACTCACTCACTTCCCATATGCAATTGCATTATGGGACAGCTGGCTGCACAGCATGATGGGATCAAGGAAGACCAACAAGGAAAAAACAGGGGACGCCCATTCACACAATGAGTAAAAATGTTTAGCCTGTTATACCGTTACTGAAATCGTTGCCTAGACTAGTTCCTCAGCAAGGTTTGATAATGTTTTAAAACACGGTTCCAAAACCGTGTCATATGTGAACATGAACCATGTTAGTCACTTTTAAAATGTTTCAAAGACACTGTAACATTTTAAAAGTGAAGATGCAAACAGGGCCTATGGATTTGTGCACTTGAGAAAGAGTTAGAATGGCTTTCAGAGCCCTAGGAGAAAGGCCTTTATGAGCAGTGAAGAACAGTCAGGCATGCTGGCCATCAGGAGAAACTGAATATCCACCATGTACTGTTTAATGGTAGCACGGGACAATTGTTTTGCTGTTGAGCAAAAGACCAAGAAAGTTAGCATTTGATGGGAGGAATTATTGAAGGGATCAAGAGCGTGTTGTGCACAAAAGTGCTACTACGAATTCAAAGCCATATGGTAAGAGGATGTGGTTCTGGCTACCAAGGAATTTCAGATGTTTTTGATCACAAAAATTGGAAAGAAGTCTAGTTCAGGATCAGGTTGATCAACAGAGCGACTTGTGACAGGGACACATCTGCAAGAGGAGCCAGGAGTCTGAAGGTCTATCAGCTGAAATGGAAAAGAGAGAATCAGCAAAAGAATTTGAAGAACCTAGGATATGCATGCAGTGAATTTTGAAATGCCCTTGCAAAGAAACACAAGTGAGTTTTCTAAGGAACTGCATTTTAGAGGGAGAGGACAGTCAACCTCTCTTGATGATATGCACAGTCGTCAGATTGTCACAGTAGAAGGTTGTGGGTTGTTTGTGCTACTGGTGCCTCCACAGAATGGCTGCTGCTATGGTGGGGTAAATTTCAAAAAGAAGAATTGGAAGTAAAGTCAGGAATGGGTACAAGTTGTGTTAGCCCGTGTTCTGAAAAACATGTTCCATTGTGGAACACTGCATATGCAAATGCTATTGAAGAATCAGTAAAGACTTAATGTGTCATGGGTAGTAAATCAGAGCAGAAAAAGGAAATGCCATTCTGGAACATAAGGAAATGGGTCTACATGCTGAGATCAGCCTTGGCGGAGGAGGCAATAATAAATAATAATAATAAAGCTTTATTTATTAAGCGCCTTCCAAACACCAAGACACTGTACAAGTGAACAATAAAATCACAAAAATAAATACATATACAAAATCAGAATGATAACAAACATCAACCCATAAAAGCTTGTCTCTACAGATGGGTCTTAAGTTCCCGCTTGAAACTCCCCATGGTCGTGCATTCCCAAAGCTGACAGGGCAAAGAATTGCAGAGGGTTGGGACTATAAACATAAAAGCCCAGGCTCCAGAAGATTTTAAAATAACTTTGTGTACCTTGTATACTTTTAAACTGTAAACACTTGAAATAATTGTGTTGTTGCACACCTCGTAGTCTCGCGAGGTTTGGGGCCCTAGACATCCTAGGCAGAGAAGAGTAGCTCGTGAAGACACTTCCGATCTACTACTCACTAGTTTATTAGTCTTTTTTGGAGAGAATCATTGCCAGGGGGGACCAAATTCACTTTTAAACGCCACTCCAGTGTAACATCTTAAATTTTGGAGCTTTTGGAGTAGCGAGGATACCCAGGAAGCACGACTTACTTCCGGGTATCACTCGCTATTTAAATAGCCCTGCAGTGAGCAGGTCTCTTGCTGACTATTAAACCTGTTATTTTAAACTTGTGGACAACACTTCTTGATGAAACTTTATGAAACTTTGTGTACCTTGTATAGTTTTAAACTGTAAACACTTGAAATAATTGTGTTGTTGCACACCTCGTAGGCTCGCGAGATTTGGAGCCCTAGACATCCTAGGCAGAGGAGAGTAGCTTGTGAAGACACTTCCGATCTACTACTCACTAGTTTATTAGTTATTTTTGGAGAGAATCATTGCCAGGTGGGACCAAATTCACTTTTAAATGCCACTCCAGTGTAAAATCTTAAATTTTGGAGCTTTTGGAGTAGCGAGGATACCCAGGAAGCACGACTTACTTCGGGTATCATTCGCTATTTAAATAGCCCTGCAGCGTGCAGGGCAGTGTTAGCTGGGAGAGCACACACTTGCATGTGCTAAGACGCGACTAAGACACAGTGTTGCATGTCACACGTGTCAAGAGTGGCAGAGTGACTGAGTGAGGGTAAATATGTATTCTAGCGTGTAAGTATAATCAATAAGCTTCTGAAAGAACTTAGATAAGTAAATGTGTAGCAAGAGTATGGCTGATCTAATTACTTTGGAGCCTACACCAGATGTTGTTTAAATCAAAAAACAATAAACAAAGCCACTATGAGGGATGTTATTATTACCTTGGATGGTGAAACAGGTATTAAATGTAACACTTGTTTGATGTATGCCTTATTCACCTCTCTCCCCCGGACCACCTTTTTTATATGCGATAAATGCACTAATAATAGTGTTCTGAGGGAAGACATAGAAAATTTTTACAAGAGATTGTCAGTAATTGAACAATATCAGGAAAATCAAACAAAAACATTAGGAAACTCCTCGCAAAACAGCACTAAGAACAATGTGGAACTAAATAAAGGGGAATATGGTACTGAATCTTGTAAAAGTATAGGAATTTATGAGAAGAGGAAAAGATGTGAATCAAACGATATTAGTTTAAATAGTGAAGCTGAAGAATGGACTACTGTGACTACTGGTCACAAGTCAAAATCTAGAAGAAGGGCTATTGGCAACAACATTAGTCTATCCAATAGATATGACCCTCTAATTAGCCTGGATAATACAGATCCACTAGTTGAGTTGACACAAGATGTTTGTCCTCAAAAGCAAATTCCTATAGTTAGTGTAAATAATCCCAGACCAGATATTATAATAAAGGAGACTAGTGCAAAAATCCAGGAGTCCTTAACTGATCCTATGTCTGACATAGTATCAAATAAAATGAATGGTCAAGAACAAGGGTCCATATTTGACTCTGTCCATACTCACGATCAGAATAATAAAAGTGAAGGAGTCCTACCAAATTCAGTTAAGGACAACCCCCCAAAGGCTATAAATAGCTTGAGTAAACAATTCTATGTTTTGGGTGATTCAATAATCACATATACAGATAAAATAGTGTGCAGAACTGACAAGCATAACATAGCTTGTTCCTCCTTTCGGGGAGCCGGTATTAAAGACATAAATAAAATGTGTCCAGACATTCTACAAAATTCTGGCCATAATCCACTTGTTATTCTACATGTAGGAACAAATGATTTAAAACAACTTTCAGTAGATGAAATCAAGCAGGAATTTATAGATATTGGCAAACACTTGACAAATTTCACTGTGAAACATGGTTTTCTGAGATACTCCCTGTTCCAAGAGCAAATTATCATACCTCATGTAAAATTAAAGTTGTAAATGAATGGATAAGAAAATGGACACTCATGTCAGCTTATAAATCCATACCACATTGGGAAAACTTTAATGACACACCTTCACTATTTAGTTGGGATGGATTACACTTGAGTAGACAAGGAGCTTACAAATTAGGTAGGACTTTTGAAAATATCATTAAGACCAATTTAAACTAGAAACAAGGGGGATGAGGGTGACAAACTAAAATCTAAATCAAATCATGCCACCCACTTAATAAAACTGCCAAATTTAAATATAAAGGTATTAGTAGATTGAAAATTTGGAATATCAATGCACGAAGCTTAAGTAACAACAAATTAAGTGAACTTAAATTACGAATTAAGCAGGATAGTATAAACATTATATGTGTGACAGAAACTTGGTGGGATGAATCTAATAATTGGTCAAACAATATTGAGGGATTTCAACTATTTACTAAAAACCGCATTGGGAGAAAGGGCGGGGGAGTATGTTGTTATGTGTCAGAGTTTTTACAAAGTCAGGAAATTAAAATAAGTAATTTTGCAGATAATATTCCTGAAACCCTATGGGTAAGCATACTTTTTCCACACCTACCTAAATTAAATTTGGGAATCTGTTATAGACCCCCTAACAGTAATAATGTTTATAATAATAACTTATTAGAGGAAATGATTGAAGTATCAAACCTTGGGATTTTTGATTCTGGGTGATTTCAATGCCCCAGGTATCATGTGGGTGGAGCGTGAAGAAACAACTGCCTTTGAAAAGACATTCATGGATACTATAACATCTCAAGGTTACTATCAAGTGGTTGATGTCCCAACTAGGGCAAAAGTATTTTAGATTTGGTCATTACCAATAGTGTTGATAAAATTGATAAAATAGATATTTTACCCCACTTATGTAACAGTGACCATAATATTGTTGAATGTTCATTCAACGTTAGAAATATTAAATTTAGAAATTATACACAATCCCTTAATTATAAAAAAGCAGATTGGAATAAAATTATCGAAGCATTTAATAAACTGGATTGCGGGCAGACATATTGCAGATTAAGGGTTAATCATATGTGGGTAAAGTTGAAAAATAAAATACAAGAAATAATTGTAAATTACATTCCAATGCACAAAATTGCCAATAGCAAAGGTTACATCCCCCATTGGTTCAATATAGACATTAAGAAACAAATTAGAAGGAAGAATAAAGCTTTTAAAAAGTATTAAAAAAAACCCTACCGAAATAAATCACATTAACTACAAAAAACAGCAGAAATTGCTTAAGACTATTATAAAAAAAGGCAAAATTAAATCTGAAAATAATTTAGCATCGAGTAAAAACCAAAAGTCTTTTTATGCCTATATAAATGGCAACAAACGAAGATCAAAAATCACCTCGGTAATAGTAAATGGAGAAACTATCACCAACAACAAAGATATAGCTGATAACTTTAACAAATACTTTACATCTATATATCAGGTTCATAATACTAATATTAGTATTACTGAGGTAAAAAACTAAACATCCTTTAATATTAGTCAGGAATCAGTCAAACAGGAACTATTAAAATTAAAGACATCATCCTCCACAGGTCCAGACAATATTGATACGATCGTATGGAAAAAACTCATGGAAGTGTTAACGGATCCTCTCACAAAATTATTTAATAAATCTCGAGACTGGTGTGGTGCCACTGGATTGAAAAAGGCTATAGTGGTGCCTTATCTACAAAAAGGCAACAAATCCAGTGTGACAAATTATAGACCAATCAGCTTGACATCAGTCTGTTGTAAATTATTGGAAAGATTAATTAAAAATAGTATTGATGAAGATATCATAAGATTGGGTCTACAGGATGTTACCCAGCGTGGATTTAGAAGAGGGCTTTCATGCAATACCAATCTGTTAGCCTTTTACAACCATATCAGTCTTAAGTTGGATAGTGGCAGACCAATGGATGTAATCTTTCTGGATTTGGGGAAGGCGTTCGACACAGTCCCTCATTATCAGTTGATAAATAAATTAATCAAACTAGGTTTAAAAAAAAACACTATTAGATGGATTGGGAATTGGTTGTTTAATCGTACTCAGAGGGTGCGTATAAATACTGTTTTATCGGATGAGGGGAGAGTTACTAGCGGGGTCCCTCAGGGATCGGTGATGGGCCCCTTGTTATTTGGACTTTATATCAGTGATATGAGTGAAGGTGTCAAATCACATATAACCAAATTTGCCGACGATACTAAAATAGGGGGTGAAGTTACAGCTTTTAGTGACTACATGGAGCTAAGAAACAGTTTAAGTTTAATAGAGGATTGGGGTGTATGAAATGGTACGAAATTTAATGAAGATAAATGTGCGGTAATCCATTTTTGAAAAAAATAACCTAAAACATTCTTATTTTCTAAATGAAGAAATAAAAATAGTAATAGTGAAAAGGATTTGGGTGTTTGGATAAATTCAGACTATCATCTAATACGCATATTTTAAAATTAATAGGTAAATGTAACAGTATCATTTATGCTATTAATAAAGCTTTTATATCAAGGAATCGAGTGTACTCAAATTATATAAGACCTATGTACTCCTATTCTTGACTATGGTTCTCCTATATGGAGTCCATCCTTAAAGAAAGATATATTTAGAGTGGAAAAGATTCAAAAATGTCTAACAAAATCAATAAAAGGTTTACAGAATGTGGAATGTAGATAGACTATCAGAACTTAACTTGTACCCCTTGGAATTAAGACGCATTAGGGGAGATCTACTATTTTTATATTGTATTTTGGAGGACAAAACTTTAATGTCTCAATGCAACATAATATGGAATCCCAAAACCCTAAATTCAAGATCACGCGATAAACAAAACTTTATAAACAGAGCAAGAATTAATAGGCATTTAAATTTTTATAATATACGAACACCCTTAATTTGGAACAACTTGCCAAGAAATATAGTTGAAAAACGTCATTTGACCTGTTCAAAATTGAGTTAGATAAATTTTGTTTACGAATATTAGAAAATACATTAACAGATAAGCCCACTACGAGTGGGAGACAATTAAATAGGCCTCAGCCTACTTTGTCTACAATTACCAAGTTACCCTCGGAACCTCCAGCAACCCCTCGTCAGCCGAACTGAGCTGTCATACAGGGCTGTAGGGGAAACAGAAGCTCTTTCAAGTATTCCGGACCAAGTTCGTGCAGGGCTTTGTAGGTCAAAAGATCTACTTTGAAGGTGATCTGCCACTGTATCGGCAGCCAGTGCAGATCACGTAGTACAGGGGTAATGTGTGTCCTTCTTGACACCCCTGTCAACAACCTAGCAGCAGCATTCCACACTAGCTGCAAGTGGCGGATATCAACCCCAGGAAGTCCTAGGTGAAGGTGATGTGGTGGTCCAATGCAGTAACAGAAAAGGCTAATTCCAGTAGATACGTAATGAAGGTGCACACCTGAGGAATGATTCTCATGGCGAAGTTGAGGTAGCCTACGAGACACAACAGTCCTGATTTGTACAAGACATCCAGTATGGGAAGGAAGAGACTAGGGTGGAAATATGTTGCAATTTATCCTGGCAAAGACTAGCTTCCATTCTGTTCGAGTCTAGAAGGATACCCAAAAATTCAAGCTTCGTTGTTGAGCCAATAGTCTTGTCTAGAGCCAGAGGAATGTGTAGTTGGGAAAACAGATCCACTAAGCACGAGATGTTTGCGGCTGGAGGTGCAGAAGGAGGAGTCACTATGAGAAAGTCATCCAAAAGATGAAGTGTAAATGGCCATTTAAGAAGGCTGAGCAATATTCAGCAGATTGATTTGGACCACATATTGAAGTGCTTCAGACTACTCTTGCACCCAAAGTGAGCCAGCCAGCAAAGTAAGAAGAAGACCCCCACTGAATTCCAGACAGATGCTGCCCATAAGGTGTAATATATGGGCAGCAATTTAAAG
Source organism: Neoceratodus forsteri (assembly GCA_016271365.2). Taxonomy (NCBI): domain Eukaryota; kingdom Metazoa; phylum Chordata; order Ceratodontiformes; family Ceratodontidae; genus Neoceratodus; species Neoceratodus forsteri. Next base: position 768,961,365 of record CM028133.1, on the reverse strand, counting down.
GCATTCATAACGTCTGCTTTTGCCAACCAAGTGCCTTGGCCCACCATTTTGATTAGCTTAATAGCATCATCTATTCATGTGTAAATGAGGGAGTAATCTTCCAAAGGAATAAGAGAGCTGATGCTCAAGATCGTGGAAGTGTGGCGTGCTGACAGATCCATTATGATTCTTTTCTTTCCTGATAACCTCCTCGTGGCAATTCTGATAGGATTTATCCAGTAAGTTGGAAATAAAGGATGAAAGAACAGACCTATAAGGAAACCTTTTATGAATCCTTTCTGGATGAGATCTGAGATGACATGCAATTTGGCCAAGGCAGTTAAGAGATTGTTGCAAGTGTGTGGGAAGAGATAGCTTGAATAACAGTATGGAAGCCTTGGCAAAGGCCTGCCAAAAGGAAGTTGATGAAGTGTGGTTAGATGCATAGACAAGACAGACTCTAGAGAGAGGCTCGTGATTAGGAGTGGAGGAGTGAGATAATTGTCATTTCCTGAAGGGTGAATACTGGACTTTGGGCTGGCAGTGGCAAACCACCTTTATGTAAGCATCTCCACAGTGACTACATATATGTAACATCCAGCAAGAAGGAACTTGGCAGGAGGACTCTCTGAAATTGTTACAAATGGCATGACCAGGAGCCATGGCTATTTGGTAGCCTTTGCTGTCTTTCAGATTTTGGGGCATATAGAAGACACCAGAGTTTGATGAGGCAGAATGAGAAGTGGTAGGAAGGTTCCTAGTCAAATCCAGTGTGCTGAGAGGACACAGAGTGGACTGATAAGAGAGGGATCTGCAAATGGCACAGGAGAGAGCCTTTTGGCCAGCAAAGTAGCAACAAAAGAGTTCACTATGCATGGTAGCTGAATTGAAGTGAGTATTAAATCATTGCAGCATCGCTGTTGCTTTTATGGGAAGGCCTTATGGTAGTCATAGAAGGTGGTACCACTATAGCTGATGGAAAGATCCAAATCAGGTGAAGGTATGAGTCCAGTTCTTCCTGGCAAGTAGGAAAAGCTTCACAGTAGATACATAGTAGATGTTAAATGCTGCCACAAATTACGGCACTGTCCAGTTTCTTGAGGAGATGTGGATCTTTAGTCTTAAAGGTAATGGAGATGTTGCCACATGAAAATGAAATTATTCTGTTTTGAAATATATCATGAGAAGAGACTAACAGAGCAAAAGGTTGACTTTCTTCCCCTCTATAAAGTCTTTCCTCGGGTGTTGGTAGTACTAGATGCATTAGTCAGACAGACGTAGAAGAACCTAAGGTTGGAGGATTACCTGGTAGCTATGGTAAAGCAGGAAGGGTAGGAACTGTAACTAGCAGTGGAAGTCCAAAACAAGCAGGAATGGCTGGAGCTAGTGTGTTGGGCACAGCTGAGGGAACATATTGAATAATTAACCCCCCTTCATTGAAAAAATGAGTAGAATTCTCAACACCTAATTCGATTGTTGACATCAGTGGCATGAGAGCAAAGCTTGAATGCCTTTCTGATGTCACCAATCTAATGAGGTGTTCAGAATCTGAGAGTTCTCAATGAAGGGAAGTTTGTTACAGTTTATAATACAATCCACGGCTGTTTTTAAAGACATTGTCAAAGTAGTATTGCTGATTTTCCAGTCAAAAACAATATAACAGTGAATGGCCATGGTTTTAACAGACAATTTTGAATTGGTGCACAATGCTTTCAGTGCTTGGTCAGGGATAGCAGAGCTTGAGATTCTGTGGTGCTCCATAGTCAGAGTGCAATTTTGATTACTGTTGCTTTGAAAACTTGTTCTTGTATTCCAAAATGTTAAGATCAATGGATTCTATATTCCAAAATATGAATAATAGGTTTTCAAAACCATCGGTAAAACAGGCTTAGAGTGTATTATAAAACAAGAAGGTCCTGGCAAGGAAAAGGTTGAAGGTGTACTTTTATCATAGATGAGCAGATCAGAGGGTATGGGAGCAGTGTCCAGTGGCAGACATGTTTCCATGGCCATAACCATTGTTTTGAACCTTGTCATGTTAGCACTGACCTGCAACATGAGGTTATTTGGCTCATCCAAGTGATTGAGAGGCACAGATGTCTCTTATGGAGATGGTTGAGCAGTGTCAGCTTTTAGACCGGCAGCAGAAAGGTCAAAGAGGTCATTTTTTTCTTTGCTGGAGCTGATAATGGAACTCTTTAAGTTCTTTCAGGGTGGAAATCAGTTTCATTGTAGTCCAATCTTTATACTAGATTACGGATTTGGCAATATCTTTCTTAGATGTCAGTTCAGATTCGGAATGAACGGATCCTGGGTCTTTCTTCTCCACTGCTGGCACTCTTGTTCACTAGCTGATCCTGAAATTCTGAAACTGAAGCAAGGGCTGCCTACTGCTGTAGTGTCCGGGAAGGCCATGAGGTGGCAGGAACACAAAAATTTCTGAATTGCAGGTCTGAATGTTAGCACTTTATTAGCTCAGCTAAGCTGTAGAAGCCAGGTCCCTAGACACAAATAGGAGGTTGTCAGGTAGCAGGGTTCAACCAGTGTAAGTGGAAATAAGGCAGCCTGCAATTAACAGAAACATCTTGAGAAGGCATGCCATCAGGGAGGTCAGATAGAAAGTGGGAGCAAGGTCCCAGCTGTAGGGCAGGCAAGCTGCCAGGAAGGGAGACAAGGTCTGGAATGTAGAATGGCTCAGGGGGGAGTCAGGGAGCAAGATCCTGGAGACAAGGTCCACATGAAGGTTATTAAGTGGCAAGTCCAGCTTAAGTGGCAAGGAGGGTCTCGGACTGAACCTGGGAGCAAGGTCCCAGAGGTACCTGCAGGGTTTTAAAGAACAAGTCCAGTATAAATGGCAAGTAATGTCTCAGACTGAATTAGGGATTAAGATCCTGGAGGCAGGGTCCATCTGCAAGTCATCTGTTGTAAAGTAAGTATAGGTGCCCAGTACAGTGCTGGCATGGAACCAGGGAGCAGGTTCCCAGAGCAGGTCCATCTGTTTTTGTAGCTATTTTGTCCTGGAATAGACAAATACTGGAGCTTGCATTGGGCTTGGGAGCGAGTTCCTGGATGCTGAAAGTGCCTGAAAGGAGCATGGTAGCAGCAAGCTAGGATGGCTCATAGAGCCAGGAGAAAGGTCCCAGCAGGACCCAGCAGTTAGCTGGAAAAAGGAGTACCAAACTGGTGGTGGTGCGGGCCAAGATAGAACTGGAGAGCAAGGTCTCCAGTTCCAAAGCTCCAGTAGCAAAGTGGCTGCCAGTAAACTGGTGTTGCAAGTAGTGGCAGCAGAAGTGTACAATGAGCAGCAGGATGACTGGAAACATGCAGGTAAGGTTGAAAAAAACAACACACACGCAGCAGCATGGCTGGCAACATGGCAAAGAACATGAGCAGTCGACTAGGTGGAGGGCTCCAGTCTGCTTATTGGTTATGTTGGGGGGGAGGGGATGCAATGAGTTGGCCACTGAACCTCGCCAGCTGAGAGATAAATTCAATGCCCCTGCTTCTAGCCTTTTGCAAGTGCCAGTATGAAGAAAGGTAAGCAGTAGGTCAAGAGACTGCATTGATTCTGATGTCATGTGTTTGACCTTTCAAAGTAGTTAATAATGACTTTTGTTATTAAGGTTGCTGAACTGTCCATGAAAATGTCATTGTCAGTATTGGGAAGTGTTCTTCAGTTTGGGCAAGTAATCAGGTAAAAATGCTTTTTTGCTAGACAAGGGGACTATAAAGTAAGAAAACAGAATTTATTAAGGAAAGAAAGCTTCCTGAAAATAAAAAGTCTCTGCAGTGGCTTCATCAGCAAAGTGGTTAAACACAAGACTTTTATTGATCCATTAATGACATTACACATACTATGGCTCTCCTTTTAAGACATTATGGTGCAGCAAAATTCAGACAGCAGTTGCATTTTAAATATTGAATTACTCAGCTGCACTGAATACACAGAGAAAGAATATAGAAAGTGAAAATACTGTTGTATTTAATGCAGTTGCAGCAAACAGTATTTCAGTTATCTGCCCCTTACTGAGTTTAACAAAAGTTCATTAGAAATCTTGTACAAAGCTAGTTCAGTGTAAAATCTGGTGTTTCAGACAGTGTATTAAAATTCAGCTGTGGATTTCCACTCCAGAAATCTGCTATATTAGTTCAGTGTAAAATATGATGTTTTATACAACAGTGCCAAATTTCAACAGTGAATTTCCTCTTTCATAATCTGCTATACATAAACAGTAATACTCTCCAGGCTGGGTGGTATTGGGATATACCAGATCTCCCGGGAGGCGTAATGAGGCTTGATGCTGCAGGAAGAGAGTCTTATAGCTCATGGAAGGTCTGGTATATCTCAATACCGCCCACCCTGGAGGGTATTATTGCGCTTAGGAAATGGGCTACGTGTTTTTTTTTTTAAGTTAGAAAAAAAACCGCTATGAAAATAGAGACAAAATTATACAAATGATTGAAAAGTTTTTTTGGGGGGGAAACAGTCCCTCCACTGGTATATTTGCCAGTAGAGGGCACTGCTGTCTTTCATGGTTGCTTGTCTGAACAGAGGTTCCTCCCCCTCCCACAGAGATACAGAGAGCTGTTGCTTCATTACACAGACTTTCCTGTTCCCCCACCCACCCCCACACACATAGGTTGTTATTCGTTTTTTCGCTGTACTGACTGAGCTCTGTTACCCCCATCTCTCCCCAGAGATGCTTTGTTTCCATCCTCTCAAGTGCCAAGGACTGTAGCACGATCAGGAAAGGCTTCTGCGTGTGGCCAGGAACAGAACTCAGAGCATTAGGTCACTTTTCTTTACAATGTTCAACCTCTTTGTTTTGTTTTTTTTTCTTCTTTGTGCAGGGAATATAGCTGCCAGGGCAAACAGGCGAGTGGTGTGAGACTGCCACTCTGAGGAACAGCCGCAAGTATGGTGGCAGTTTACTTGAAAGAAAAAAAAAGATTTGTTTATTGAGTGTGTTGGTGGTTTAGTTGAACCAAAAAAAAAGTCTCTCTGCATTTCCTCCTCAGTTACTGTATTTAGTGGGGCAGTTAGGTTCACGGTTTCACTTTTACATGAATGGCACTTACAGTGAGAAGTGCTTTGTGTGGCTGTTTTGAATTTTATAATTTGGAGGGCACGGTGATACAGGCTGGTGAAGTGACTGTTGCCACTGGGATTTGTTATTCAGTGGGCATTTTTTAAGAAGTAAATGTATGCCCACAGACAGCTCTTGGCCAATCATGATTCAGGATTTCTGAAACCCATTTTCTAAAACGTCAGTTTAAATTCCAGTGTTTTAAAAAACTTCTATAACACAGCATGGGGAAGGGATATCAGACTTTTCAAAGTAATCAGTCTGTATGTTTCTAAAATAACAAAGACACAAAACGCTAACACTGCAATGCTACAGATTTATTTCCACCTGCCACTGTTTCCCATACAGTAGCCATTCTCCAACTTGCTGGTATGTAAGCATCCCAACCTCATAGTGTGTCACCGACTTTGCTGGGGATGAGATTTCAAGCAGGGCTAAGAAGAGCTAATTTGTTGTTTGGTTAGTAGTCACTGATTAGAGACTAAAATAATTTACGGTGTAATTAATTTTTAAGAGCAGCAATCTCTTTTTCTTTTCTTTTTTTTTTTTTTTTTAAGCAGGCAATCCTGTTACATGTCTTTCTTCATTACTTTTGACCAGGAAAGGAAAACAGAGCTGTGTCAGCTCGAGCAAGATTCACTAAGAAAAAAAATAATTCTGATCATTGCATCTGCTCTCTTATGTTGTAGCTACAAACTGTGTCCAAAACTGTGGATGTAATGCTGCCAGCAGAGCTGCAGCCAAGAGTCCAAAACATACACAGGGGGAGGAGCACCAGCAAGAAATGCATGCATGGACTAGTAACGTATGAGCTGGTTTATTTACATGTCCTTGCTGTCGTTCTCTTATGTGGTAGCTCGAGTACAGATGTGTATGCTGTAGGTCTGGGAATGGCCAGCACCCTGTAATGTATCATGCAGTGAAGTACCCTTATTCATGTCTCACTGGTACTGGGGGTCCTCAGCTATCAGACTCACCCAGCAGAGTTGGTATGGGTGGCTCAGCAGCACCCTTGGAGCACATATTTGTGGCCTGGGGGAGGCAGCAGCATGGCAGTGCCATATTGAACCTGCTTATTTTCATGTGCTACTTCCTATGCAGGTTCATGCTTTGCATTTGCATTTCAGAGACGGCTGCCTCCTCATACATGCTGAGCTCTGTTAATAGGGCCATATGGTGTGCTGTTTTCTGTAACTTAAGGTTCTCACTAGACTATTTAGACCACCTTTGTGTGGTATACTGGCTGCATCCACTTCACACATAGGCTCCAGTCCACAAGATTGTGGATTGTGTTAATGGGGACAATGCTTTACAATCCATATCCATAAATGTGCACTGCTTTTAACTCCTTTTTGGACTACCAGAGCCACTTTTAGCAGTCATTTGAAATCATGGGTCACGTACAGTAGCACATTGTGAGATGACAAACTTATTTTGTCTCTTTGAGTTTCTTATGTTGCTGTTTTTCTCACCTCTTCTTGTTTCCTCTTTCCTTTCTTTTAAATAGTAGATACTCTTTCTATCTCTTCATCTGCCCCCCTTTCCAATGTTATGTCTCTTGGGGATTTTGTTTGCAATGCATTTAACCTGGATATCCCAACTGAGTTGCAGCATCTCATTTTTGTGGGATCCAGTTTCTTCACAGTTTTATAGCAGGAAGAACTAAAAGCACAGGGAGGGCAAGGAGTAGTTCACAGCTATTAAGCAAGACAGAAGATCTGGTCAAATTTTATTTATTGACTGATTGATTTATAAATGTTTCACCAGGAAATGTCTGCTTGGCTCAGGATAGTTCATTTCCAGAGGCATCCCGGAGAAAGTGTACAGAGGAGAAAAAATAGCAGATTCAGACCTGTGATCTCTTGTGTCAAGAGTTCAGAGCTCTGCCTACTAGATCACACTGTCTTCTCTGAGTGCAGGATCACAGCAGACAGAAAGTTCTGTAAGTTCAGTGTTTTATCCAGTAGATCACTCTGGCATTGATATTCAGAGCTGGGTGCAAGTACAGCCATTTGCCCTGTGCTTGCACTCACCCGGGTCAGAGTGATATTCAGACAGACAGACAGTGCTTGCCAATGGAGCGGCACTGTCCAACTGAATAATGGTCCATGTCAGCGCTAAGTGGATCTGCGCTGCATTGACACAGAACAGGCAGCATATAGCCCACAGGAGATAGTGCTGTCCGAAATGGTATAGCACCAGGTCACCCTGTGGGCAACATATGCAGCCCATGCATGCAAATGAGCCCATTTGGCATGCAAGGCGCTAAGAGCCATCTGCATGCCCATTATGAACTCATTTGCATGTGGCACAGCAGCCCCTTAGCTCCCATTTCTGTAGAAAACAGAAAGCCCTGGTGGCATAGTAGTCTTCCCCCACCCCGATCGCATGGTTTCAATATTTATTGTCCTTGGTGGCCTAGTGAGTCCCCTGACCATACACCAACCTCCCACCTGCCAAGACCCCCACCCTGCACCCTACCTCACCCTGAGCACCAGTCTCTGACAGCGACGGCCAACACAGACCTCCACTCACCTACTTGCCCATCTGCCATCTGACAGTCAAGGAGCATGATCACTTACGTCAGCTTGCTCCCTGACTGTCAGATGGCAGACAGCCAAGGAGGCGAGAGGAGGGCTGTGCTGGCCACCGCTGTTGGAGACTGGTGCTTGGGGAAGGGAATTTGTGGGACAGGAGTCCTCAGCGAGTGGAGCACAATCATGTATGTGGTCACCCTCCATGACTGTCAGACAGCGGATGGCCAAGACAATGAGAGCAGAGCTGTGTCAGCCACTGTTATTGGAGACAGGTACTTGGGGTGAGGAAGTCTGCATGCAGAGGTCCTTGTCCAGTAGGTGGGAGGGGAACCACTAGACCAGTGGTGCACAACTGCTTTTGTGGAGATCCAGACTGAAGACTTGAGTCAAGGCTGAGAGCCACTGTAAAATGGCCAGAGGTGACAAATATCCATCAAGACATTATTAAATGTACACATAAAACAAATCAAAACATACGTTTATCTATTTATTTGTTGTTGTTTTTATCAACATGTTACTGAAACTAAAACAACAACAACAAAAATAAAGACTGCAAGGGAATGCTGCTAAGTCCTTGGGGGCACAGACAGCTGCCCCCGGGCCACATGCTGTGCACCCCTGCACTAGACCACCAGGAAACTATTACCTATGGCAAACAGGTAATTGATGGGGAGGACTACTAGACCACCAGGAAAACTACTGATTATGGCAAACGTGCAGTCAGGGGGACCCAGTAGACTACTGGGGATAATATTACATATGAAAAACATGCGATTGGGCAGGGGACCCACTAGATCACCAGGGACCATATTACATATTGAAACCGGGTGATCGGGTGGGGACCACTAGACCACCAGGAAAATACTACATGTGGCAAATGGCATTTTGGGGAAGGGTAGGGGTAGCTTGGCATGGGGGCAGGTGGCTTGCAGTATAGCTGCCCTGCTTTCAGGGGGTGGGTTTATTGGCTTAGCATGTGATTAAGATATGGTTTTTGGTGGTGGTAAACAGCACCACTCGGGGAGTTGTTTACTGCTACTGCAAACCTTTGAATATAAACCTTGAACATGCCACTGTGCGGTATGCATGGGGATCCCCTCATTTGAACAAGCGCATAGTAATATTGACAGTGCCTTGGGACTGCCAGGTTTTAGGAAGTGCTCAGTAGCCTCTGAATATGGCCCTCCAAGAGTGCTAGTACAAACCCAGGTGAGCGCTGGTACTAGCCACATTCGTGCTAGTGCTAACCTTTCAAAAAAGGGCCCAGAATCTTCTCTAAATGTAGGAATACAATGGACAGAGAGTTCTGTAAACAGAAAACTAAAGCGGGAGCCACAGCGTGATTGACAGCAGATGAAATCTGTCCCTTTAGTTAGAGAACTCTTACTGTAAATCAAAACATACTATGGTGCCATTTTTATCCTGGCTTTGCCCTGCTCTAAGGTACTGTGTACAAGTCTGGTCACCATACTATAGAAAAGCTATAGATGAATGCTAGAATAAGATCAGAGGAGAGCAACTAAAATTTTAGATGGTATGGAGGTGTGAACAGGGGTTGTTATCAATGGAGAGAAGAAGGTGAAGAGGACATATGATAACCATCTTCACATTAGTGAAACAAATAACTCCATTTATATAATGCTAGTGGGTGTACTGTATAAATATGTAAAACAGTGATATATTATACCCAACTCACAAGATATTATGTTATCTTATGGGCTGGCTGTGCCACAGATGATATCTTACCCTATTAGATACATCACAATACATGCTGAACCAATCAGTTTCACAGCGCTGATGACATCACAGTAGCCATCTGCAGCCAGCCTGTCAGTGCAGCATTAGTGCTACCACTTATGACACTGGGCGACCTGGGCTTGAAACAAGCCTGGGTCACTGGGGCTGTCCGAGTGGAGGGGGACTGAGCATGCCAGAGGACGCTCTCCTCCTCCAGGAAGGGTAGGTTGCCATCCTTGCTGCGATACCGTAACCTGGATGACTACAGGTGGCAGTGCCATTGAGGGCATTGTGGGTGGGACAGACACAGGCTAGGAACTGGCATATGCACCTAGGATCTCCCTGGTGTGCCTGTGCCCGCAGAGATGGGGAGCGATGGAAGGAAAAGACAGCCCCACTGCCCGAAGGATAATGGACCCCAGTGGGCCAAAAAGATGACTTGTCCTAGCCTGCACAGTCTGCCTCCTGATGAAGATAAAGCAGTCCAAGGGGGTACACCCCCTCTACTCCACCCAAGAGGCACAACTGAGGCAGTATAAAGGTTGGCAGCAACTGATGTGAGCAGATTCCAGTGCAGCCAAGGCACCTTGGGAATCCAGAGTGAGTACAGGCAGTGGGGGTCAGGGGGCATAAACATGGAATGAAAAATAAAACAGCCATGTGCAGCACTGAAGCCAGTGGTTGAAATAAAAGAGAAATCATTAAATCTTCATATAAACAGCAGATTGACAAGTTATAACTGGTAGAAATTTCACACACATAGCAAGTTAAGTGTAACTTGTTTTATACCTATATATTAGTAGGGCACGTTAACAGGTAGGAAAGTTTATTTATTTAGTTTTTGTTGACTGGGTAAGTGCACTAGACAATTTAATGCCTATTTTCAGGCACGATCCAGGAGAAATACACCATACAAATGCAATGAGTGCAGTACAACAATAAAACACCATGCAAATACAATGAGTGCAGTACAACAATAAAACACCATGCAAATACAATGAGTGCAGATGAGCATAGTACAATAACAAGGTAAAGGCGGACAATCAGTATACATCTAGAAGTACAGAGTATCAGTATTAATGGTTATCAGAACACTAACAATGATCAGTATAAGTCACAGTGACATGAAACAGCAGATGTCAAAACTTTCCCATAATACATAAAGGTGTACATAGTACATTCGATTAGAAGGCACAGAGTGTCAAGTACAGGAACATGTGCAATTGTCAGTGGACATGAGGTGCTTGTGGAGCTCAGTTTTAAAGATTGAATGAGACAATGAGGAATGCACGGTATGGGATAAAGAGTTCCAGTATCAAGGAGCAAAGTAGGAAAAAGTCTATGTACCCATATTAGTGACACATTTAGGTGTAGCGAGTAGCTGAAGATAGGAGCACCAGAGGGGATACAATTGATCAGACGTTTTAATTATGGCCACAAGGGTTGCAGGGCAGCCTGATATAATGAAGTTATTGATAGTACACCCCAGTGCATAGTGCATAAGAGACATGGGTGACGGCCAACCTAGGTTACTATAGGGGTCACAGTGGTGTGAGACTCTGTGCGCAGATAAGACAAAGCGACAAATACCATTGTAGGCTATGGTTCAATTGGAGAGAATACATGGGCTAGCCTGGGAGAGGGGTACCAGTCCATATGTTAGACTGGGCGCAATACTCCACAAGCAATGGCAGTCAAGCTAAAGGGGTATGAATATCCTTGATTGTATAGGCAAGTCTTAATTTGGAGTGAACTAGTTTGCATACATTGGAAATATGAAGGGAAAAGTCTCAGACAAGATCAAGCATAATCCCCAGGTACTTAAAATACTTAACTTCAATAAGGGGAAACTGTTAGAATGCAAAACAGATAACTTAGTTGGATGGGCCTTATGTTTAGGAAGAGAGCCAAAGCACATGGAGTGGGTCTACTTGTGTCCAAAAGAAGCCTGTTTCATGACAGACATGCTTGAACACCACCAAAGTCGACACTAAGCAAAGCGTTAATCACATCAGTGTTCTTTGAGCTTGTATACACAACCATATCATCAGCATAAAGCAATGTAGGACACTTAGAGATGGCTTTAGGGAGGCTGTAGATAAAAATGAAAAATAGCAAAGGGCCCAGGATAGATCCATGAGGAACATCAGTTTCAATAGTACGCTGTCAGAAGTTAAGTTATTAAATTTTACATACTGTTGCCTGTCACTGAAAAATCTAGAGAATCAGGCTAAGGGGGAGGGGGACTAAGTGCAGCCAGTGTAAGACAAGAGAGTGGTCTAGCAAATGGAGGGCCTTAGTTAAGTCAATAAAGACTGCACCAGTGTACATACCCTTAGTAAAATGAAGATGCGTACTAAAGTAATAGAGGGCTAACATCCTGAACAGACAGTAACATAGACGTAAGACATAGAAAGAGGCATAAGCTAACAGTGGCACAGCAAGGGAGAGTGAAGGAAAGAACCAGAAACATAAATCATAGTTATTCAAGAATAGTTGAAAATTTATAAAGCTATAGCACTCTGTGGAGAGGAAGGGAAAGCAAGATCAGATAAGCCTATGCCAGGATTGGTGGGGGATGTGTTTTCTGCATGCAAGGACCAAAATTAGCATGTGACAATGGAGCATGAAAATAAGATGATGCAAAGACTGTTAATAATTTGTGGTTTAGGAGAATACGTGCTCGAACGCCAGACATGGAAACTGCACAACACATGCTCATAACAGTCATTTAGTGGAATAATTTCATGAAAATTTCAACATAGGCATTTTGTGACCTCCGCTCATAAACACTGTCACTATGATTTTCTTACTCTGTCCCAGATGTTCATTTCCCACAGAGACTGCACCATTGTGCGCCAGATGTGAGAAAACACATTTCGGGCAGGATTTGAACAATGACAGCTGTACTGTTCATAAGGAGGTGTGCAAAACTGACAATATTGAAATTCTTGAGTGAAAATATTACAAATCCTCAGCGTTATGAGTGTGCGTGAAAACTGCGCAACGCATGCTCATAAAATAGTCATTTTATGGACTTTTGTCACCAACTTTTCAACATAGGCATCTTGGGACCTCCGCTCGTGAACAGTGTCCTTGTGATTTTCTTAATCTGTCCCAAACACTGATTTTACACAGCAACCGTGCTATTCTTCACCGGAAGTGTGAAAACACATTTCGGCCAGGATGTGAAAAATGACAGCTGAACTGTTCATGAGGAGGTGTAAAAAAAATATCAGTGTTGAAACTCTGGAGTGAAAATATTACACATTCGCAACATTACATGGGTGCATTGAATCTGCACAACGCATGCTCGTAACAGTCATTTTTTGGAATTTTTTCACCAAATTTTCAACATAGCCATTTTGGGAGCCCACCTTGAACAGTGACACTGTTGTTTTGTTAATTGGTCCCGAAAGGTGAATCCGGGCAGTGACCGCAAAATCACCTTTCGAGACTGAATAACCCGATGACAGTGACTGAACTCATGAGGTGGGGTCTCAAGGACCCCATGTTGAAAATGTTGTGGCAAAATTCACAAAAATGGGCAAGACAAGCACCAAAGTTGAAAAAAATAATTTATGCCATTATACAGCTTACTGGCAAAACTTCAGTTCACGGTCAGCTTTGAAGAGTGTAGACGTATTCCAGGTCCATCGAAAATCATCATGCTGCACTCCAGAGGTAAGTATGGGGTGATGAGGGTGTGGGGAGGTGGGGTGTGCAGTGGGTGGGTGCAGGTTGGGGGAGGTGCCACCGGACTCAATGAGGGACCATTTTCTAGTTCTGCAGGTTTTAAAAAAATGTAAAAACATTGTGGGAAGATTTTCTTTCTTACAGGACTTTTGGCATGCTGGGGTGGGTTCCCAGCATGCCACCCGAGTGTTTGTTGGGGGGCTGTAGCCAACAGGGATTGGGCGCCCCTGTCAGCAGATACTGAGTGCTGGGGGGGACAAGAGCCGAGGGGGACTGGGCACCCCTCTCGGCACACAACAAATTGGGAGGGAGGGACATTATGCCGACAGGGAGTGGGCTACCCGTCAGCAAATAAACTGTAGGGGGCATCCTGACAGGAGGATTGAGCACCCCCAGTCGGTTTCTTTTTTAGCTGCAAGGGGTCATGCGGACAGCCTGGGCTCAGTGCGTTCACACTGCTGTAAGCTACAACAATGTGAACACGCAACCAGGAATGCAACTTCAAAGGACCAAGCTGTGCCACTGTTGGTGTGGCTCTGTCCTTTGAAAAGTTGTCCAGCTCTGCCCCAACAGCTGAAAAGCAGTCATCGTCAGCCTACTGACTGATTCGCCTGCCGCTGACCTGGCCCTAGAAATGGAGTTCTTCATTGCACACCCCTGTAGAGCACTTCTTATACCAATGAGTTTGTCTGTGCCTGCATCTCAATGAACTCAAAAGGGTCTGCTGAACCCTACTCCTGATTGGCTCAGGCAGCCAACCACCTGGTCCTATATCAGGCAACAGAGATAGGGAAATGTCTCTGTCTGCCTGCTTACCAGTTATTACTGTGCCATAGAATGTTCAGCATTTTGGTTGCCACCATATTTTTTACTGTCACTTAGCGAGATTCATTAACCAACTCTAACCTCCCTTTCTTCTTCACTCTGACCACCCAGTCACCCACCTTTTAGTGTTTAATAGAAAATTCTAATGCTGACTGTTTGCTGTCACAGCACCATCAAGCCTGCTGTCTGGTCATCGTGCGCCCTAATCCATTTGTCTGTTAGTTTTAAATTATATGCTATGCTCTTTCTGTCAGTGAGTGACAGTGATCCCCAGACCCCAACCGTGACAATTGTAAACTCCCCCATAAAAGCAAAGTATCTGCTCACTCACTCCCTTCCCACAGTAACTAGGAGGAAAAAAGTTTTTCTTTTTAAGTAATACCACTAGCACATTCACTTGCTTAGCACCCTGTAACTTTCTCCCAGGCTTGCTCTACATCCTCCTATGCTCACTGCAGAAAAGAAGTAAAAAACTGTCCAAACAGCATAACAAATCCTAGCGGGCTCACTATGCCGGATTGCGCTCTCCCCCAAAAGGCCATTAAAAAAAGTTTTTTAAACTGCCACAACAGTTTTTGGCTTATTTATTTATTTATTTTATTTATTGAAATGTTTTACAGGAAGGCACACAGAACAACAAGTTACTCGCCTCCAGTGCGACCTTGGGGTACTATTGGATGAAGAATTAGACATACAGTTTAACATTTAAAATATATGGAAATAATTTAAATCATGCTTTTTTTATGATAACAAGACCACTAGCCTTGCCTCCTGCATTTTCAGACAGCAAGACTCCTGACTCACACACAGATACACCGGCTTGAGATCTAGTCTGAAGTAACACAATTTAATAAACAATTGCTACCATTTATAAAAACAAAAATACCCACCAAAAATTGAAATACGTATAAGAAATCCTGTCATGTTGTTTTATTTATTTTCTTGTTATACTTCAGTTTTATTTTCTTCAACTGTGGATAATCATACATTTCATCTGCATAGAACATACATATCTCGATAGTTCTACATTTTCAGCACTGTCATTAATTTATCTTATACATCAATCTTTTCAATACAATAAACTACAGCCTAAGTTCCATTTACTTTAGCATATCTCTTATCTTGTTTGTATTTACTTGTCTTTAAAATCAGAATGCATTATACTTTTAACTATATCATATTTATTTCTCTTGTATTCTGCTACCTTTAACCTATCATTCATTTCTTTCTTACAGGTATTAATACAGCTACTGATAAAAGAAGAAAAGAAAGAAAAAAGGGGAGAAAGGGGATCATCTCATCTTCTCACGTCCTGCTCATCTTCGCTCTATCTCATTCCCTATTTCTTATTTATCTATATCTAGTCTCCTGATTCCCCTTTTGCTATAAATAAAACCATCATTATATTTCATTCTCTGTGTTTCTGGTTTTTATTTCTGTCTCCTTCTTTGTTTTTTACTTGTTTATATCCAGTCCTGTCTACTTGTATAAGGGGGAGAAGAGAAACAAAGGTATCATCTCTATTTCTCCTACTAGGCCCATCACTATTCCACATCAATTTTTCTTATATGCCCTCAGGTCAGTTTTTGTTTTCCACTTTATATTTTGAGTTCCTACCATTTTGTTTTTTTAAGTCCCCTCCCCCTTCCCTTCTCCCCATCCCAAACAATTCCCATCTTGTCCATCTGTTTTGATACTGTGGATGATTTTGCCTCAGGGAGCAGGTGATTCTTTCAAATGTTTTAATCCTTTCTACCAACTCCCTCCACTTCTCTACTGTAGGGGCATTTGGAGTGAGCCATTTTCTAGTGATTGCTTTGCCAGCTGCAGCTATCAATATATTCCAAAGACACCTTGCCTCTTCCCTCTGAGCTCTGCTGGACATAATCCTAATATCATATGTTCTGGCACTAATGGTGTCATTTTACTGAATATTGCCTTCAGACATCTTTGTATTCCCCCCCAATATTCCTTTAGATCAGGGCACTCCCAAAAGACATGTGCTTGGCTGGCCGCTTGTATTCGCATTTCTCCAGCAACACCCAGTTAATGATTTATGCCACTTAGCCATCTGCGTTGGTACTTTGAAATATCTAGATCTTACTTTCCATGTAAATTCCTCCATTCTGTGGATGATGTAGTGCTCCAGGTGTTTGCCAAACTGTCGCCTACTCCTGTCATTTAGCTTAATTTGTAATTCATGTTCCCATTTTAATTTGATATAATCTGTTGTGTGTTGGAGATCCTCTATATAGTTCTGATATAGAATCGAGATAGCCCCTTCCCCTCTGCTCGAATTTCAAATTGTCTCGAATACATTTGGGGCTAAATGGCCTCTAGATCTCTGAATTGAGCTATTCATCTGTGCCCCTATGAAATCTCTAATCTGATAGTAATAGATGAGCTCTCTCCCTGTCCACTTAAATTTGGTTTGAGCTTCTGCAAATTAAATTACACAGTCTCCCTTAAGGAACTGCCACGGAACTCTACACCCTTGTCTTTCCTGCCTTTTGTACCAAGGGTTAGCAGCCGCTGGATTGTTCTCTGTGTTTATAGATCACCATATATACTTCCAGAGGTATATTTAGATAGCACCTTTAGCAAAGCCCTGTCTATATCCCTGTATTGCTGTTTCTGTCCCTAAGTAGGGTGTATTCACCCACTCATCTCTGGGGTTCAGCGTGGTGCACTGTGCTAACAGTGAAGGAGACAAAACAGTCTCTGGTCTATCTCCTTCCATCTAGCCCTATATTCCATATGTTGCATTAATAATATTATTCTAGTCTGGGTTGCTATCAATATCCAGCCAGTAGGGGACCGCCAGTCCTCCTAGTCTCATGGGGAGATATAACGTTTTTTTCTTGATTCTGGGTTTTTTATTCAGCCAAATGAAGCTCCATATCATTTTTGCCATGTTCCTAGTTGTCTAGGTGATATTGGGGCAGGAACACATTGAAATAAAAATAAAAAATGTGGCAAGAAATTAATTTTAACTGTCTGCATCCTTGTGAATAGAGACATGGACAGAAGCCTCCACCTTTGCATATCCTCTTGTATCTGGTCTACCAGTGAGGGGTAGTTTAGCTGGGTTAGACAGGTAGAGGTGGTGTCCAATTTTATACCTAGGTATTTCATGCATGGAAGTTCCCATCTCATAGGGTATTGATTTTTAAGCTGGGAAGTCGACATATAATTAAGTTTCAAGACCTCTGTTTTAGTATTTTTTAACGTATATCCAGAGTAAGATGAAAATGTTTTCAAATGCTTGAATAAACTTGGAATAGATTCTTCTGGATAAGTCAAATAAAGTAAAATATCATCAGCATATAAAGCTAATTTTTGCTGCATCCCTCCAAGTTTTACACCTTTAATGTTGTAATTATCTTTAATTCCTTGGGCGAGGGGTTCTAAATATAGAGCAAATAACAATGAGGAAAGCGGGTACTCCTGCCTAGTTCCCCTTTCTAGACCAAATGCATTTGAATTATGTCAGTTTGCTCTTACATAAGCTCTGGGAGCATCATAGATTTTTCTAATGAGATTAATAAATTGCTCCAGAAACCCAACGTCTTTAATACCGCCCTTAGAAATGTCCAAGAGACTTTATCAAAAGCCGTCTCGGCGTCTAAGCTGAGAAGGACTGCAGGTTGCTTAGTATGATTTAAATGATCTAATATATGTGTGGTCCATCTTAGGTTATTCTGCACCTGTCTGCCTGGGATAAACCCTGTTTGATCTGCTTGTATTAAAAGCGGAAGAGTTTGTTGTAGTCTACGAGACAGAATTGCCATAAATAGCTTGTAGCCTGTATTAAGGAGGGAGACTGGTCGATAAGAGGGACACAATCTTGGGTCTTTACCTCCCTTGGGTATTTCAGAGATAACTGACTGTGCCCTCGACTCTGGGGGATGTCCCCCTGGTGTGAGGGTTTTGTTAAAAACTTTTAATAATAGAGGGGTAAGCTGTTTCTGAAAATGTTTGTACATCTCGGCTGGATATCCCTCCATTCTGGGACATTTATTTGTTTTAAGTCTGGATATCTCTTCTTTCAATTCCTCTCTAGACACAGGTTTCACTAACTATCTTCTTGCTAATTCTGGGACTTTGAGTAGTGGGATATCCTGTAACTATTGTTCCATGTCCGCCTCATCTCGGTTTGGGGGTGCCATATATAATTATTTATAGTAAGTTCTAAAGGTCTCTACAATCTCTGGTGTATTTTGTGAAATGTCTTTGTTTTGGGGATGCATCATTTTAGCTATATGGGCTTTTACCCTCTGAATATGTAATCTGGCTGCTAACAACCTGGTGGCTCTTGGCCCTCCTTCGTAATATCTCTGCATAATAAATAACAATTTTTGTTCAATATAGTAATCCAGTTCTCCATTTAGCTCTTGTTAAATTTTATTTAACCTTTTGAAAATCTCTTTATTATACTTCTTTTTTAGTTGGGTTTCCAGGTTATCCATTTCCCCCCTTAAAGCTTCTATTTTCTTTTCTCGTTGTGTTTTCTTATATGCCGCTATAAATATCAACCTCCCTTGCAATATAGCTTTTAACATATCCCATAGTAGAAACGGTGTTACATCTGGCATCGTATTTTCATCTGTAGCCTGTTTAATGGCATCTGTCACTTGTTTGATTTCCTTATCCTGGAGCAATGAGACATTCAGTCTCCAGAATGTTCTCTTCTGGAAGTCTCCTAAGTCTACTTGGAGAAATATCGGAGCATGGTCAGATAGTACAGTATTGCCTAACCAACTATCTTTTACAGTTATCGTTGTTTCTTTTGGTAAAAAAAAATAATCTAATCTTGAATAGCTTTTATATGGCGAAGAGAAAAATGTGTAATTTCTTTGTTTGGGGTGACTCACTCTCCATACATCCACATATATGATTTCCCCCAACAGTTTCACTAATTTTTTCGAGGTCCCCCTCTCCTTTCGACCACCCAAAGCTGTAATATCCATATGTGGGTCTATGGTTTATATTTAAATCCCCCCTAGGATAACTTGTCCTTCCACCCACTCCTGTAATTTCAGCAATATTGTTCTATATATCTGGTAGTTTGAGCCAGGTGGTATATACACTGATGCCAGCGTTAGCATTTTCCCTTGAAATTTGCCCTTAAGGAATACATATCTCCCCTCTCTATCAATGTGTTTATCTATTTCTTCAAATTCTGTTTTATTTGGAATTAATATAGAAACCCCTCGCCTTCTTCCCCATCAATAAGAGGCACTGATCTCATAAGTAAAGCCCATTTTCCCTAACTTATTATGTTCTACGAGGGTAAGGTGCGTCTCTTGCAATAAAATAAAATCAGGACCCTCCTTTCTTATTGCTGCCAATACCTTGATCCTCTTAATCGGGTTTGTCAGACCATTGACATTGAATGAGCAAACTAATGATGTTTTATCTATTTTCACATTTCTTCTTGTCACTCCATTTCCTGTCAATCCCTCTGCAATCTTTCACATAGGTCATCACAGAGTTAAAAAATCTTAGGTAGCTTTGGTAATATGCATCCACTCTCATATCATTTCCATGTAATGTAGGCTTATTTAACTGCTGAACAAACATTGAACAACTTTCAAAACCACCGGGGAACCTTAACACACGAGTCCCCCAGCACTGTAATAACCCAACAAATGCTTCTAGAAGCATGCAAAAATTAACATATAAAACCATTTGATTTCTAACCATATGTTTAGCAAATAACTTTTTTAACTGTGGTTGCTTCTAAAGTAAGGGATCCCAGCTCAGTGGGTCCCTATCTCTGCCCTCCAGAAATGGTGTTGAGGACAGTCACGAGTAGAATTGACCCCGTATTCATGGGGGTCTCCTCGAGAAAGCTCTCTTACAGAGTAGCTTTTAGGTCTGTTATCGCCTTTATATTGCTTAGCAGTGCAGCTACAATATTTTATTGTATTTAGCTCCAATTTCCCCCTCGCCAAGTTCTCCTGTACTTGCCTCTTTTACCCATGTCCCATAGTGTTTAATATACAGAGAGAAAACCAACCCTTAGTTAGGAGGATCCCCCTTATTTTCATTTGTGAGGCACCCCAAAACAAAGCTGGCTCACCGTATCTCCTCCTCTTCCCACTGTACTATGCCTTCTCCCATATTTGGGCAAAGTCGGACAAAGCGAGAGGCCATGGGAAGCCCCCTAGGTCTCCTCTATAACCTATATTTATTTAGATATCCCTTCCCCTTATATATTGTTTACGTATCTCAGTTTTTCATCTTATACATACAGTAAATATCAAGTCCCATGTGTAGAGAGTAGATCAAAGGATATCTTATGCCCTTCCTCAATCAATCATGTCCACAATCCTAAGCCCGAGTAATCTAAGGGTTGAGAATCCTTTCTCAATGGGGATCATTGCTTTTACTCCTCGCTGTCATTCCTCCCCATTTTTATCCAGTCAGGAGAAGGCTCCCCCCCAAAAAAAGACAGGTGCTATAGTCCCATCCAGCACAATGCAACTATATTTCAATGACAACCCTAAACATCTTCTAAGAAAGACCCCCTCTGAAATTTCTTCTGTATATGAACTTCTCATATATTTCTGTTATTAGTTTGGGCATTCCTGATTAGGTTAGGTCTCTATTTATTACTATGCTTTGAATTTTCCCAGAAATCTACCTCAAACCCAAACCAGTTATCAATATATCAGCTTTTTGGTGAGTGGGATTTTTAACATAACCTCAAGCTCATTTTAACTCGGCCCCTCAGACTTCCATCGACAACTTGGTTCAGTAGTAAAAACATGTAATTTTACCAATGTCCCGGAGTCTGATTCACCATTATATACAGGCTGATTACATTCTTTAAATATGCCCCAGTTTTCAGTCTTGTCCATACTTAGGTTCTACACACATTTCGTCTTTCTGGGCACACATTTTATCCCCTCCGTATGACAGATCTAAAGATCCTGGTTACATGGGGTGATAACAGTTATTTCGCCTGTAACCAAGGGACTCTGCCACCATTAAAAGTCAACAAAAGGTACCTATGAGTACTTTATTCTTTGCCAATATTTCAGCCTTCCACCTCAGGTCCTGCTCGAGCTTCCCCATGTGCGTTACTCTTCGACATCTTTTTCAGCTTCTCAAGTGCTTCTCTGAGTGTCTTCATCGGAGACGTTCCTCTGTGCTGGGTTGCCACCTGGAAAAACGTCCGATGGGAACATCTGACTTCTGGTGATCCATTCCTGTTCCTCTGCAGGGAGGGATATTCCATTTTGTTTTAGTGCTTCTATCGCTTTATTCGGGGACCAATACAATTGTGTGCCCTCCGTCCAGAAGATCCTCAGTTTCGCTGAGAACAGTGTTTGGAATTGGATTCCCTTTTCTTTCAACGCCCTCAGAATCAGGGAGTACTGCTGCATAGCCTGCTGGATTTCCATCGGATAGTCATGATCCATCGTAAGTTTGGACATTAGGTAGGTTATCTCTTTTTTGACCATGCCCTGTGAAGTAAGTCCTCCTTGATTTGATAGCTAGATACTAGGAATATGATGGAATGAGGACGCACCTTTGGATCTTGGGGTTTCTGCCCAAGTGATCGGTGTGCACATTCTATTTTTATGTTGTAATTCGGCGAGAGTTATAATACATCTCGGAGCAAATTTTTCTATGAATGCCGACATCAGAGCTGTCTCTGCACCCTCTGCCAATCCATACAGTCTCAAGTTATCGCGGTGAGATCTGCTTTCTAAATCTATGCTTTTCACCTGTAGTAGAATTGTTTGTTGTATCAATGCCCCTACAGCTTGGTTGAGGTAGGTCGAGGTGTCCTCTACTGCTGAAATCCTGGAGTCAGCCTCCTCTAGTCTGTTGTCGAGCTTCATTATTTGCTGTGAGAGCCCTTGTAGGTATTTTTTTGTTTCCAGCCTAGAACTTCAAATTTCCCTTAAAATCATCTTCAAGCGTGTCCACGATAGCTTATCTTGTTCCCCCTCTGTGTCATAATCAGAGCCCCAGGTGCTGCTGGGCGAGCAGCCGCATATTTGTGGCCTATGTTCCATCTCCAATCTGTCTACATCTCTTGATTTAGGTACATGTCTGATCTTTGGCGTACCTCCTTTATCTCTCTTTCTGGTGTCCTTGGACATTCTGTATGATATTTTGGGGTTTTGAGGCTCTCGATGTGGTTTGATTAGTTTTAGTTTTATATAACGAGGGAGGGAGGGAGCTCCGTTTCCACACTGTCTAGCTATCCGTGGTGGAACCGGAAGTCTCTGCCATGTTGTTTTAATCTGGTTTTGCAAGCAAGAGCTGTCGTCCCCCCCCCCCCGACTCATGAGCACAAGGTCAGTAACTGAATCGGGAAATTGCAAAGAAAATAATGGGCACGGTTTAAAATTAATTTTTAAACTATCTCTAGCTATCACAATTTTCAAAAGCGGTAGTGCTGATGACCTGTTTCAGCATCATGACTGCCATTAAGTACAGGAGGCTAACAGCATGGATCTCAGTCTTGCTCGGTCAGGCAGAGTATCTCGATCGTGCTTCTGTTAAGTGGCTTCAAATTAGCACTACTGGCAGTTCCATGGCTCCTCCTATCTGAACCACGCTGGTTTAAAGTAAAAAATTAAATAACTACCTCACTCCTGATGCTCTCATAAGCCCTGTGTGCATGTGTGTGTATGTGTGTGTGTGGGAATGGGGGTAACCAAGACATCCACACATTCTAATGCAGGCGGAGGAACTATTTTATTACAAAATTTATTTTAAACTAATTTTTTATTTACTTTTTTAAATTTTTTTTTTACTGTGCCCATTTTCTAAGCGCAGTAATACCCTCTAGGGTGGGTGGTATGGGCTACACTGGACCTTCCAGGGGCTATCAGGCCCTCTGTCTGTGGCATCAGGCCTCATTATACCCCTGGGTGGTCCAGTACAGCCCAATACCACCCACCCTGTTGGGCATTATTGCTTACTTCAGCCTCACCAGTGATCTATATGTAACCCCCTTGTTACCTGGGGTTACTAGAATCCCAGTAAGACCTAGTGGTAGGCACGGAAGGCAACTTGTGAAACTCCAGTTAAATGGGTTTCACACTGTCTCACTCTGTTCTCAGTCTCAGCTGAGGCTGAGGGATGACATCACCAATAGAACTATCACAGCTGCATGAGCCACATTGGAATCTGCAGCAAGGGAGTTGGTTAGAACGTTGGGAGGTTTTGAAGTCAGTCTTCAGTCAGTCTTCAGTGAGTGAGTGTGAAGTTGGGAGCTTGCCGAGAAAGCAGCTCAGTAAAGGCTCTAGGAGCCTCAGCCCTGTCAGAGGGCTACTTTTAAGTAGAAGGGTGTGTGTCTCCACCTTAAAGAGAGACACAGAAGATAATTGAAGTGGTGGAGACCGCTGTTTTCCGGTCTCAGTGCCCCTCCTCTGGAGGGGGCAGGAAAGGGTTCCCTGAAGATTCCTGGGGCAACCCCTAGTTCTGCTTGTGAAGGAAAAGCTGCCTATGTGTTCCAGAATTTATTTGGGAGAAAAGAAGATTTGTGAATCACCTGTGGGGCACCTGCAATGTGAGGGTGGGTGTCTGCTCTGGCTAAAAGGGCCTATATTTTTCACCCTGGGACTTGTGTTACAATGTGGGGATTGAACTACTAAATATTGGGAAGCCTAGAGTAATAAGCAAAGTAAAAGTAGGTTCAAGTCCAGAGCATACCTCTCAACATTTTGTCCCCCAAATGTGGAACATTGTCTCTCAAAATGTGGAACAAATTAGCAAAATGTGGAACACTTAATCAAATCTTTATCTAAGAAGCTCAGAACACTGTTAAAATGTTTGCATTTATGTTCAGAAAGTCTGTTATTAATTGAATAATACATTTTTTGCATCATTTACTAGATATTTTTGCTTTAAAATGTTAACACTGAATGTGGGACAAGTCCTCACAATGTGGAACAGGGAGCTTTTGTGAAGTAAAATGAGGAACGTTCCTCGTAATGTGGTACAGTTGAGAGGTATGGTCCAGAGCTTGTTGGGATGCAAATAATATGTAGAGGAGATGTGACAAACATCTACCCATAATCTACATTTGAAAGTTCAGTAAAGGAATTGTTCAGTTTCCAGAGAAATGGCCGGGTATGGGCTGTGGGAGCTGGAGGTGGGTGGCCCCCCATCTTTAGTGACCAGGTCCACCTCTACGGATTTCTTCTGTGGTTTTCTACTTTGCCTCAGGCACTTGGCCAGTGATGAGGGAAGTACCCAGACATGGGATTGTAAGGAAAATTCTCTCTAGGAGTCAAAGACTCTAGTGTGGTTTGGAGAGCCACGACAGGATAATTGGTTCATTCCTCCAATGGACCGTGAATGGGATGATTGGTTCATTCCTCCAATGGACCGTGGATCAAGTGGCCGGTGGGGGAGCCGGGCTAGTGGGGAAAATCCAAGTAGTGTACAAGTCGGGCTATGTCCCAAAGCTGCATGCAAGTCCGGGCTGTGTGCCTGGTGGATTTAGAGCCTGAGGGCTGGAAATAGTGCTAAAGTGTTCTGTTGTCTCTAATCTGCATTACCAGGAAATGTAGCCACGTGGGGTCCATCTATGCTTTTTTTGTTCAGCTTGGATGTGAATAAAAGCCACACTGAAGAATCCCATTCCTGGTTCTGGACATTACAGTTATTGCTTCCTGTGTTCAGATTTACTTTGGTGCCCCTGTTCAGAGTAGCCAAACCTAGGTCCCCTGTGTCGAGTAGCCTCATCCTCCCAAACCCAGTCCCCACCAGGTACTGCTGTCAGCTTCAACAGCATGCCACCTGTCATTTTGGCAAAAGGCAGGGGTGAGGGGTTACAAAAATGGAGGCACTGCTTTGGATTTTGTTCTGGAGGCAGGCTCGGGGCGGGAGGCTAGCTGACACAGGCTATCTGGCAGTGGGTAGCCCAAAAAGCTGAAGCAATTTCCCTAGTGTTGCTGTGCACTGTGGATCTTGTGCTGCTGTTTAAAATTGCCAACTGTTTACCAAGGAGCAGTAAAGCCAAAGAGTGTGCCCTTGTCCTGCATCAAATTGTTTACAGCATTTTTGTCTGCTTTAAAATGAATTGTGGTAAAGAAAAGTGTGAAAGACTAGGGGTAGCAACAGGAAAATTGTGCCCTGGACATTTGAAATGCTTTTAAAATGAACTGTGGTAAAGAAAAGTGTGGAAGACTAGGGGTAGCAACAGGAAAATTGTACCCTGGACGTTGGAAATGCTTTTTGAATGAATGAGAGACTTGCAGGTGTAATGGCTATGTTAAATGGCTGAAATGGGCTCCTGCCGTGGAGTCAGTTGGTAAAGAAAAAAAGTTGCATTCTGCAGTTTAAATTTGCCTGCTCGATGACCGCCGTGAGGAGAAGAGCCCTCGCGAGGAAGAAGAGACTCATTTCCATGGCGTCGTGTGATTGGTCAGGCTGAGATCAGTCCCGCCCCTCAGCCAGCTCTACAGTGACTGCCCCAGCATTCGAGAGGGAGTGTGAGTGGAGTGCATGTACTGGCTAATGAAGGAGCATCGCAGAGTGTTAAAATTGCTGCAAACTTTGTAAAAACAGACTTTCTAGTTTAAAATCGGGCTCAACCCACTAATCGATCATCAGAATTGCAAGTTTGGTGGTTGAAAAGATGATCGGTAGGACTGCCCACCCATTTCTGTTCTGAGGCCTCAAGAACTGGCTGAGCTGTTTTCCCTATACAAAGCAAACTGCTACTGATAAGAAAGTAACAACCTAAAAAACACTCAAACAGTGATTTTCTGCCCTATGCGTATATAAATGTGTGTGCAGCAAGGTAGTCGCTTTGCAAGTCACGACTGTGTCAAGTCCTGCCAGCAAGTGCAAGTCTGTTAAGCCATTGACTGTGCATAGTAATGAATTCAGCCTCAATTTAAAGTTTAAAGCCAGAGAGACTATGGGTTGTAGCCAATGTCAGCACTAGTTATACAGGCAATCCTGTGCAAAAACCTGAAGCTTTAGGGACTGTGAAAAAAATGTTTCCAGCATGTAAAAGTCCGTGGAAAATCCTGTAAATGTTTTAAAGCAAGAACAGAGCAAGTTGTGCAGTTTGAGCAAAAGTTATTAGTAGTTTGTGTAAATCGGTGCGCAGTGGCTTGACCCAGATTCTGAATGTTGATGCAAAGGAGTACCGCCACCACCATTACAGGGTGGGGTAGTAAAAGTAAACACAGTGCAGAGGAGCCATTTTACAGCTACAAGTGTGTTCAATAAAGTGGGACTTTCAGTTACAGTAAACTTTTGTTTGTTTTTCTGCAGTTGTGGCCTCAGGACCAGCTCGTTACCCGGATCATGCCTGGGTTGCAGTAACAACAGCAGTAAATAGACTGAGGGATATTGAAAAGTGGTGCTATGGAGGGAAACTGCCTCCTCATGTGGCGGTTCCTGGTTTTCCAGTGCATGTATGTCAAATATGCTTGAGAGCTGGAAGGGACGTCTTCATGATTCCTCACTGTGCTGGATGCCTAGAAAAATATGGCTTGTATAAAGCGCCCAAATCCAGTTGCTCCCACATGGACAAAGGTTCAAGAATCTGCAGTTGGCAGCACACAGCACCAGGCGGAGCCTGTGGAGGAAGGCCCCTTGGGGGAGTGTAGCACAAAGCTAGAGGGTGCAGATTTAGAGCCAGAACCAGAAGCTGAAGTTTTGGATGCTGGATCCCAGAAGGAAAGTTCGGATAAAGCATCAATAGACCCCTGGGGGGGGGGGCCTAGCCCAAGTCTCTTAGGTGAAGATGAGATGCGGGAGGCCTTTGAGTGGGAGGTGTTGACCTCCGTGCCTAGTGATGAGTGGATAGTCTCAGGAGTGAGAACGACTGCTCACTCCAGGGCTTAGATCCTCAGTGAAGAGGAAGATGAGGGGGAACCTATGTGGTCTTGTGAAAGGAACGGTACACAGCCTCAAGATCTTGCCTCGAGAAATGTATGGAAGAAAGTGATGGTGCCACTGCCTTGGCTTTACAGGAGAGAAGTCAGGGATCTGTTTCTAATTTCTTTAAGGATGCGTAACTGGCAGAACTGGACTGGCCACCCCTAAGCCAGGCCAGCGGTCTCAGATTGACCAAAGCAAGTAAAGAGGAGAGACTGGTTCGAGAAAGGCAAATGTGATCTATGGTATGACCTTTCCTACCTTTCCTCAGAAAGTCTGGGAGGAGATTGAGAACTGCAGGAAATCCTGGATCTGGGATGAAGCAATGAAAAGTGTGCATCCTGGGGCCAACAAGCATGTGAAAAACAGACTGCTTCACGAGAAGCATACCCAATGGAAGAGAGGCAGGACACTGTTTATAGACAGAGTGCGAATAGTGGACGGAGAGGGACATGAATTCTCCCACTGTGTGAATTATGTGCGCCCAGACAGGGTAATAATTCAAGCTCCTGACCCCCGATACTATTGGCCTCAGTGCAAGGACCTCCCAGCCAATGTGCCCGTGCCTACAAAATGGAAAGCCGAGCAGTGGTAGTCAATACTGCCACACCAGACTGTGAAGTGCCTTTATTGATCCGCCAATATGGACATCCAGGACTCAGGTGCCCCACATTCATCAGTTCTACAGTGTACTGGCCTTTCCAGAATCCATCGACTGGCACACCAGATGACTTCAGATCCAGAGAGGACACCAGTCCAACTGTATCCTGTTCATCGCCTGGTAATCGGATGACGTTGGATCAGCTGTTTTCTTTTTGTTCCTGTTCTAAGGTTCCATCTCCAGCGATGACATCAGCCCAGCTGTTCCCAGATGTGCCCTCCTGTGGTTCCCGGAAGATGTCCACCCAGCTGTATCGGAAGAAATGCTGCCAGGGAGAGTATCCGTCAGAGGTGCAGGTCAGTCCCAAAATTTCCATTCTACAAATGGCTGGTAAGTCCGAACTTTTCTATCTTTATGACATTGCAGTACACACCCTACACTAGCAGACTTCAAAATGTGTGAACTGTCCTCAAAGACTCTCCTCTTCGGGACTTTGGCCTGTTAGAACTGTGCTTCACCGGGCTCCAGCCCAGGAGAGACTGTTTATTGGACTAGCCTTCAGGCATTGTGGTCACTAGTTGGGACTTTAGGGCACTCCATGCCCCAAATGTGTGTGTAAATAATGTCGTTGTTTTCTAATGTATATACTGTTTTCTACCTTTTTTTAAAAAATCTTTTGGGATTCTGCAGTGTTTTGATGGTAAGGTTCTAGGTAGACTGTATATGCAGATTAGGAGCGTGTGTTGTCTTTCTTTTTCTTACAGGTGTTCCTGGGAAGACAGAATAGAAGACAAGAAGAGGAGGAGGGGCTCATCAGAGTTCCTCATCAGTGCATTAGTGTGTAGAAATTTAAAGTACTGTGGTGTTATGGTTGTTATTACTGTATTAACCATTTCCTTCCACAGGTGTGGTTGTGGGGGTAGGGAGGAGACAGTAACATGGTATAAAATGTGGTATTTTAATGGTGTGTGGTTGCAGGTTGCCCAAGGTCGGGGAGGTCCCCGGGTTGTTTTTGTTTTGGGGTATTAGGTTAAAGCAGATAGGTTTTCCCTAGAGAGTTAGGTGGGATAGACAGGCTGTGGTCCAGAATGGCCATAGGGACCGCAGTGCTGATCTATCAGGGCTATGCTCTGGATAGTTCTACCAGAGCCACTAGGTGTCCACAGCAAGTGGATAGTGTAGAGGCTGATATGTCAGCTAAAGGCCTCTAGGCCCTTAGTGTTGCCTGCCTGTGATTGCACATGGTAGGAGGGGGCCTGATCACCCCCCTCCGCAGGTAGCACATAGAGTGGGATGGCCTAAGGTTGGGTAAATAATGACTGCGGACAGTCATTTTCCTGGTCAAGGGCAAGTGTAACCCCTTGTTACCCAGGGTTACTAGAATCCCAGTAAGACCTAGTGGTAGGCACGGAAGGCAGCTTGTGAAACTCCAGTTAAATGGGTTTCACACTGTCTCACTCTGTTCTCAGTCTCAGCTGAGACTGAGGGATGACATCACCAATAGAACTATTGCAGCTGCATGAGCCACATTGGAATCTGCAGCAAGGGAGTTGGTTAGAACGTTGGGAGGTTTTGAAGTCAGTCTTCAGTCAGTCTTCAGTGAGTGAGTCCAGGATTGGAGCTTGCTGAAAAGCAGCTCAGTGAGAGCTCTAGGAGCCTCAGCCCTGTCAGAGGGCTACTTTTAAGTAGAAGGGTGTGTGTCTCCACCTTAAAGAGAGACACAGAAGATAACTGAAGTGGTGGAGACCGCTGTATTCGGGTCTCAGTGCCCCCTCCCTCTGGGGGGGGCAGGAAAGGGTTCCCTGCAGATTCCTGGGGCAACCCCTAGTTCTGCTTATGAAGGAAAAGCTGCCTATGTGTTCCAGAATTTATTTGGGAGAAAAGAAGATTTGTGAGTCGCCTGTGGGGCACCTGCAATGTGAGGGTAAGTGTCTGCTCTGGCTAAAAGGGCCTATGTTTTTCACCCTGGGACTTGTGTGACAATGTGGGGATTGAACTACTAAATATTGGGAAGCCTAGAGTAATGGGCTAAGCAAAGTAAAAGTAGGTTCAAGTCCAGAGCTTGTTGGGATGCAAATAATATGTAGAGGAGATGTGACAGATGTCTACCCATAATCTACATTTGAAAGTTCAGTAAAGGAATTGTTCAGTTTCCAGAGACATGGCCTGGTATGGGCTGTGGGGGCTGCAGGTGGGTGGCCCCCCATCTTTAGTGACCAGGTCCACCTCTACGGATTTCTTCTGTGGTTTTCTACTTTGCCTCAGGCACTTGGCCAGTGATGAGGGAAGTACCCAGATGTGGGATTGTAAGGAAAAGTCTCTCTAGAAGTCGAAGACTCTAGTGTGGTTTGGGGAGCCACGGCAGGATAATTGGTTCATTCCTCCAATGGACTGCGAATGGGATAATTGGTTCATTCCTCCAATGTAAAGTGGCTGGCTGGGGAGCCGGGCCAGTGGGGAAAACCCAAGTAGTGTACAAGTTGGGCTGTGTATCCAAAGCTGCGTGCAAGTCCGGGCTGTGTGCCTGGTGGGTTTTGAGCCTGAGGGCTGGAAATAGTGCTAAAATGTTCTGTTGTCTCTAATCTGCATTACCAGGAAATGTAGCCACGTGGGGTCCATCTATGCTTTGTTTGTTCAGCTTGGATGTGAATAAAAGCCACACTGAAGAATCCTTCCTGGTTCTGGCCATTACAGTTATTGCTTCCTGTGTTTGGATTTACTTGGGTGCCCTGTGCAGAGTAGCCAAACCTAGGTCCCCCTGTGCCGAGTAACCTCATCCTCCCCAAACCCAGTCCCCACCAGGTACTGCTGTCAGCTTCAACAGCATGCCACCTGTCGTTTTGGCAAAAAGGCAGGGGTGAGGGGTTGCATACAGAGAAGCAGTATTACCTCCTTCATTCTGCTGTCAACCTCCCTCCCTATACACCCCAACATCTTGGTTGCCTTGCTGTAGGCTTTGTTACAATGACTTGATTGTGTTAGAGAGTCTTTTATGATGACTCATAGATTCACTTCCTCAGTGGTAGTGTCCAAAATAACCCCTCCCATCCAGTATGCCATCCTGGGGTTCTTGTTCCCTATATACATCACTTTTCACTTCTTGGCACTGAATTTTAACTGCCAAACTTTTGACCACCTCTCTAATCTTTGCAGGTCCCTCTGTAGTCCCTTAACCCCTTCCTGACTGTCTACCCTGCCACAAAGCTTAATGTCATCTTAGAAGAAACACATCTTGCCCTGAATTCTTCTCTGTGTCATCAGTGAACATATTGAAAAGGATCAGTCCCATTTCTGTACCCTGTGGCACCCTTGTGATATCCCACAAACCTGACATGACTCTGTTTACCACCACCCTCTGCTGTCTCTCCACCCCCCCCCAGCCAGCTTCCCACCCATATAGCTAGATCCTTCATGGTTCCCAGATCCTCTAACTTCTTCAGCAACCTTTTGTGCAGCACAGAGTTGAAAGCCTTGCTGAAGTCAAAGTACAGCAAATCACTGCTTCTCCCTTATCCACTGCTTTAGTTACCTAGTCAAAGAACACTGTCAGGTTGGTCTGACAAGACATCCCATCCATGACCCATACTGCTTACTATCCTGGAGCCCATTTCTCTCCTGGTAGTCCACTAGGTCATCTTTGACTATCGTTTCTATTAGTTTACCTGCTATGGAGGTAAGATTAATGGGGTTGTAGTTCCTGCTGCTGTTTGTCTCCTCCTCGTGGAGTAGAACTATGTCTGCTACCTCCAATCTTTGGAACCACCCCTGGCTGTAGGAGCTATTGAATAGCTTGCCAGTGGTTCAGCCAGTTCCCTGAGTACCATCAGGTGCATCCATTCAGGCCCTGGAACCTTATCTATTTTCAAGGCTGCTAACCCTTTTCTGATGCCTTTCTCACACAGTTACCACTTTCCCCATATCTGGGATCCCTTTTGCAGCAGCCTTTATGCTGCTTTTAGGCAAGGGCCTGTTATCCTCCACTGTGAATACAGAGCAAAAATAGTCATCATGAATGGTTGCCTTCTGCTCATCCTACTCTATTACATTGTCCCCTTCTGTCAACCTAATAATTCTCCTCTCATCTTCCTTTTATCCCTAATGTATCTAAAGAACTGTTTTCACCCCTTGCCCCCCTCTGCAATATGCAGTTCCATGTCTGCTCTTGTACTTCTGATTGCCCGTTTGGCTTCCCTCATCCTTAACTGGTAATCACCCCATTCCTTGTCTCCCTTTTTTGCTTTGTAGCTAATGAAGAACCCTTTTTTTAACGTTTACTGCCTCCATGACTTTCTTCAGGAACCAGATTGATCTCTTGTGCCTGTTACTCTTGTAACCATTCTCAGGCATGACTTAGTTGCCTCTAGATGACCCCTTTAATTACTCCCCCAATCGTCCCTCCACACAACTGATTTTGTCCACTCCCATAGCTTATCCTTGACTAGTTCCTTCATCTGAGTCAAAACCTGCTCTTCTGAAATCCATGAAAAGAGAACTCAAGAATACAGTGTAAGTTGTTACCTAGAGAAGTACTGCACTGAACCTGTAAATCACTTTTTACTGAAGAATCTGTTTTTATATTGGTTCCCATTGTGTTATTGCTCCATCTATACTGACTTTTTAGTAAATTCAATGGATTTATCGGGTTAGCAGACTAGGGTGAGTACCATTTTAGAACTTGATTTTTACATTCCCTTAAACCACAGTTTCTATGGTAGCACACGCATTCATTGTGCCAACAATGTAATAGTTTAATAAGGATGTAAACTATTCCATAGATCTACCAAGTCATCACTGATGTTGGTAGTGCCCTTGCATTATTGGCTCAAATAAGGTCGAGGGGCCTAGGTCAATAAACTCCTGGTGGGGTTTGTAATTCAAGGTTGTAATTGCTGCATACTGCATCCGCCCAGGGAAAAGTTAGATGGGCTAGGTGATAAGCTAGTGCTTTCTCCAAGTAAACAATACCATTCCATTGTGACACCACAAGTTCAACCCAGCTGCTTCCCACACACTACAAGAACCAATGCAGAAATATTTCTGTACAAACAATATACTCAGAGACACAACAGGAACAAGGCTTTGCAGAAAGGAAGAGGTTAGGTTCAACAATATCAAATTATAAAGCACTGCAAATAATAGTTCTACTCCCCCCACCCCGCAAATGGTTGCTGCTCTAAGCCAGTGCCCACCCTTCAATATATCACTTCCTGCACTGTACTGTGCTGGCTCCACTGCCCCACTGGTACCTACTGCAATTGCCCCTGATCTCTTTCAGAGCTTCCAGTGCTTCACTGGGTACCCATCCATTGGACTGGCATTGGCCCATCAGCCATGTGGCACATGATAGCTGGTTAGTAAACAGTGTTAGAGTGCACTGTTTGTACACCCTGGCCTGTTGACCTATTTGTAATCCAAAAAGGGAAATAACAACAAAAGACAAGAACCCCAGAGCAAATGCCTTGAGGCAAGGATTACCCTGGAAGTGTATTGGCTATACAGCCAAATTTCAAAGAGAAACATAATTGCACATACCCCAGTAATGCAAAGCATCATAAAAAGTACATGCAAATCCCCATGAAGGAATTATGATTGGCTCAACTGCAGAATTACATGGTGCCAAAAGGCCTCACAAGCAGCAAAAGCTGAGAACAGCAGACACAGACGTGTTTCGTCCTTGTTAGACCTTATCAGTGTGCCATATCTGTATCTCAGCCCAGAAAGCAGAAGCCAGCCAGCCTCAGAAGGATCTTACTTGTTTGGTCATGGGGAGCCCATAGTAGAGAAGAGAAGAACTACAAAAGACATGAACCCCAGAGCAAATGTTACCCTGGAAGGGTACTGGCCATCCAGCCAAATTTCAGAGAATCAACTAGTATTATTATAAGTATTGCTGTAGTCTAACATACATCCAGTGATGAGCCATTGCAGAATGACCATGGTCACTGCTAAGTAACTATAAGTCCAAACATATTAGTCCATAGCAACAACAGGCCTATAATGCCGAAGTCCAAGCATGCTAGGAATCAGAAAATTTTAAATAACTTTGTTGATGACTAGTGTTTGTTAATCTACAGAGGTGTGCTACTGAAACTACTAGGAGAAAAGTAAATCAATTTTGGGATCTTGAGCTTCATATACAAAACAAAAAGAAAGGGAAATATTGAGAGCATCCATTTTAAAACATATTTGGTCTTACCCACCCAAAGCTGATTCATAAACAAAACTCAGTTTCTTATAGCAAACACAACCATGTACTACTGTACTCAAATGAACAGGGCCATGATGAAATTTGTGGGGAAGGGCAAAGACGAAAAAAGACCCTGTTATTACCACTTCCTCCACAGAATCCTTTTTTCCAATATGTTTTTAAAAGGTTTTCAAAATTGGGGGGGGGGGGGCAGCACCCAGTGTCAGGTGAAACTAGCACTGCAATAACAGCGCAGTAATAATAGCGAGATTTTACAGCGTTAGGGAAAATAGCAAATGGCACAGGACAGTATGGGTCATTTGAGCACCATCTGTGAATTATTGTGCTATTGTCACTGTGAACATAACCAATATACTCCACTTACTGTCAGTTCCCAACTGTGTTTCCAGTGTAGCATGCAGGTTAAAGTCACTGGCTGTGGTGTGGCAGACTGAGGTTCAAGGTTTGCTGTTGCTGGTATGTCTTTCTTTTTCAACTCTTGCTGCAGCTTTTAGGCTGAAATGTTCCCACATTAAATTTACGTTCCCTCCCCGGAGTGGCAATACTATATCCACTACCCTGCAGAGATACTCACCTCCCTAAGTTCTGTCCCTCACCACTATGTTTCCCTTTGTTCACAGAAAGCGTGTCCCGGAGTACGCTTACATGTAGATGGGGGTGCAGGAGTCAAGCCCCACGGGGAGTGAGGGGAGCAGCCTCTGATTAACTGCTGTAGTCTTTGTTTTGCCAGTTTTCACCCTTGTCTTCCTCTGTATCTCCTGAGTTTCCTCCTCCCATTCGGTGCTTTCATGTTTCTGGTTCAGCACTATGTTGCTGAGCGTGATTGAGCCCCTCTGCCTTTTCTCTCGTCGTTATTGTCATTGCCATTTTCCAGTGCTGCTTTGGCCTAGTACCCCAGGCACCCTGAGCCCCACTCCTTCACCCATAGGAAGTACTGAAACTTGTTAGATGCCCAATTTGTGTTTCCAAACAGGGCACACAAATGATAGAACTACAGTATGAAACATTTTTTTAAAGGATTTAACTCTCATGAGAAGCCCAATAATTTATTCACTGTGGCTAAACACCACACCAGATTAAACATCTAGGCTGTTCGATCTTGTCTCTACTTTTGAGTATGTGGAACTGTGACCGACTGGCCCTTCCCTGACTCAGCCTGAATCACTGTTACCAGCTTTCTCAATATTTCAGTAGCTTACAACACACTATAGGCAACAGTAATTCTACAGGAAAAGAAGAGAAACTAGTTTTAAACCATAGGTTACAAATGGAATATCTCTCTCTCTCTCTCTCCCTCCCTCCCTCCCTCCCTCTCTCTCTCTCTCTCCCCCTCTCCTCTCTCTCTCTCCTCCTCCTCCCTCCTCCCTCCTCTCTCTCTCTCTCCTCCCTCCCTGTCTCCCTACAAGGTAGATTAGCTTACCATGAGGCACATTGAATCAGGGCAGACATGAACCTTTATTTTATTTTATTTATTTATTTATCTATCTAGGATTCGGAAAATACCTTTGAGTCAAAGACTCACTTACAAAGGTTCCATGTCACATAGTTAGGACATTGCAGTAATAATGTAAATATAATGCAGGAAACTGGACAAGCTAGATACATGGTAAAAAATACAATTAAAGGCTAGCAATCTGGATTTAACAAGCTTAGGCAATTGCCAGACCAGAAAAGCATCTAGGCATTTATACTGATATGCTCAAAATTGGCAGAAAGGGTAAAAGGGGAGGTAAGCCAGTAAGCCAGCCAGAGGCCATTGACATGGTAGGGAGGGAGAGTGGCAGGTTCAGTGGCAGTCACAGCTATTAGAGGACTGGTGGTGTCCCTAAGATGGGTTTGAAGGGCTGATTCTATTTTCTTTGTGAGGGAGACAGGCCATTCATCCAAGAAGGGCCTTGTAGCTGAAGGATCTTTGAAATTGGGAGGTTTCACAGTGGGGAACTGTGAGGAGTTTCTTGCTGGAGCTACAGGGTTGCTTTTGGGCAGTAGCCGGACAGACTAAAGAGGTAAGACCAGGGGGAAAAGACCAAGGGTGATTTTTTAGCCATAAGGCAGGTGTGGAACTTGATCCTATTGTCTACGTTAAGCCAGTCTGTGGAGTTATAGAGTGAGCAGGTATGAGTGGAGACGGTCGTAGTCTAGTACAAGGCGACAAGTTTTGCTGAGGGAGACAGAGCCACTAAGGACCAAGGTGATGGCAGCGCTGTAGATGAGTATACCATAGTCGAGAAGGAGAGGATAGAGAACAAGACAGCAAGTCAGAGGGCATCTGGAGGAGACAGTGTTTAAACCGATAGAGCAAGCTGAGGCGGACATTGAGGGCAGTGGACAGGTGATGTATGTGCTGGTGGAAATTAAGTGCCTGGTCAAGGGTGATACCCAGATATTTATAGGAGTCCACTTGCTCAAGAGGGGTTCAATCCACAGTTAGGATCTGGGGGCAAAGTCCTTCCTGGAGTTCTGCGGGTGAGAGAAGATCAG
The DNA here is from genome assembly GCA_016271365.2 of Neoceratodus forsteri. Taxonomy (NCBI): domain Eukaryota; kingdom Metazoa; phylum Chordata; order Ceratodontiformes; family Ceratodontidae; genus Neoceratodus; species Neoceratodus forsteri. The sequence goes on along the minus strand of CM028133.1, from coordinate 768,925,344 downwards.
GAGCTTGGTCTTCTTGTAGTTCAATATGAGGCATTGTGCCGAGAACCACTGTTCGGCTTCAATAAAGGAGGACTGGAGGGTTAGGTGGAGTTGAAGAGGGTCAGGGCTGGATGCGTAAAGTACAGCATCATCTGCATATAGTAGTAGGTTGCCAGAGCAGGAAGCAGGCAGGGACTTAAGGTAAAGACTGAAGAGGAGGGGACCAAGGATGGACCCCTGGGGGACCCCTGAGAGAACTGGGAGTCTATTGGATAGGGTAGTGCCAATTTTAACCTGTTGGAACTGGTCCGATAAGTAGTCTGTGAACCAGCATAGGGCATCCTGGGAGAACCCAATGTTGGAGAGACAGACTAGCAGGAGGGAGTGATTGGCGGTGTCAAATGCCTTTGTAAGGTCAACAAAGACAGCACCAGTGGTGTGGCCTTTGTCTAGTGCCAGTGGATGTGTGCGGTGAATTCTAGCAGGGCTGTAGTAGTACTGTGCCCTTTTTGGAAGCCATGTTCCTGTTTACAGAGATCATATTTGTTAAGGTGGTCAGTGAGCTGATCATAGACAATGCACTTGAGTGCTTTAGATAGGAGAGGGAGGATTGAGATGAGCCGGTAGTTATTGGTGGCAGTATGGTCCCCACTCATAAATATGGGGGTAATGGAGGCAGATTTCCAATGGGTGTGGAATTTACCTTGGCAGAGAGAGTGGTTGAGGATATGGGTGAGGGGGTCAAGTACGTCATGGAGGGTGAGCCGGAGAAGCCTCATATCCAACGAATCAGTACTGTAGTGGGAGTGGCGTAGAGCACTTTTAAGATAAGTCTCAGCGGACTTGTGGGAGATGTACTGTAGGTGAAAGTGAGGGGGGTACCGGGCAGAGGGAGGGTAGAAGAAGTTAGGAGGGAGGACAAGGCTGAGGTTCATGAAAACACAATTGAAAGCAGAGGCTATACGGGAGGGGTTGGAGGTTAAGTGCCCGTCAACAACTATCTGGTTGGGGGGGTTGGAGTCTTTGCCACATATTTCCTTGATATTATTCCAAAATTTGCACCCTGTGCCCCAGGCAGTGGTTAGGGAGGATTTATAGTGTTCAGCTTTGGCTTTGCATAATGGCCACATGCATTTGTTTCGGGCCTCTCTATACCTCTGCCTATCAGCTGGAAGGCCAGTCTCATTGGAGAGGTGCCATAGTGAGTAGCGAGCACGCATCAGAGCTATGAGGTGGTCAGTGATCCAGGGGACAGGGTTTCCTTTGACCATCCTTTTGGTGAGTGGGGCAAACTTGTCACAGATGGTGTTGAAAGTGTGAATGAAAAGGTCAAGGGCTAGGTCAGGGTCGAGGGTATTGGTTAAGAAGAACCAGTCCAGCAACTTGAGATGAGATTTTTGGAGAGCAAGTTTACCAGGGCCAAGTTTGCATTGGAAGATTATCATGGGAGGTGTCTTGGGTACTTTGCAGGACCAGGTGCAGAGAACTGGGGAGTGGTCACTAAGCGTATTTGGCAGCACAGTGGTGCTAGTGATTTTATGGGGTCGGTTGGTGAAAACCAGGTCCAGAAGGGAGGAAGATCCGGTACGAGGGTCCTGACATGTGGGGGAGGGGAAATTTGAGTGCGGTCTTGGGCTGTGGCTGCGTCCATAAGTGGGGTGGCAGTCTTAGCCAGCCAGTTGACGTTGAAGTCACCAAGAATAATTTTTTCATATTGTTGTGGGAGGGTGGCAATATAGGACAGGACCAAGTGGAAAGCTACTTTCTGGTCTCTGGGGGGAATGTAAGCTACCGTGATAAGAAGGGGGGTTTGAGAGTGACTCAGGGCAAGTTTGAGTGTAAGGGCCTGAGGTCCAGATACCAATTGGGGGGGCAGTAGCTGAGCATGTACTGAGTCCTTAACATGGATGGCGTAACCTCCCCCACATTTTCCCTGTCGATCAGCTCAGAAGAGGTTGAACCCATGCAGGGCTACCGTCGAGTCTGGAGTCAGAGGAGAAAGCCAGGTTTCATTTAAGTCAATGACATCAGGCTGATGCTGGAGGACCCAACCTGATACGAGTCCTACTTTTTAGTAGGCTACAGACATTGAGACTGGAATGCAAAGCCCACTGGTAGGGGTGTGGTTAGGCATTGAGGTTGCAAGAGGGCCAGGATTTGGGTGGATATTGCCAGATATAAAGAGGAGGAGGGACCTGAGTATGGAGTTCCAGGCCAACTTTTTATGATGACAAGCTATGCATGCAGAGGACCCAGGTGTGTTGGAAAGGGAGGGTATAGGGAGGGATAGAGTGCAGGGGGCAGACAGGATGAGAGAGTGCAAGAGGGGGGCAAAGGGTGCAGGGGTTTCGAGGGTGCAGTTCCCAGAGAAATAAAGGCATACTGAGAGTGGTCCATCTGGCAGTGGTCATAGTAGCAGGTAGTAGGGGAGGGCAGGGGAGGGCCCCATCATCTGGGAGGGGTGGTGCCACCGCTGTGTAGATGGAGTCCTTCTAGGGAGCTTCACTGGAGTCTCTGGATACCAGGTGAGATGTACAGGAGGAAAGGCTGCCAACCCACCTTAGGGTAGTCAGAGGCTCCAGGAGCTTAATTCACAGTGAAAGTTTTGGGGTAGAATGAGCACAGGACACAGTGCAGAATAGAGAGTGAGTATAAAAGGCATGGTGAGGAGGAGGGAGGGAGGTGGAAGGGTAAGGAATAGCCAGTAATAGGGAGAGTAAAGAAACAAATCATGGCTGCCTCTAGTGGTGACAGGATATAGGCTGCAGATGGACAAGTGAGCTGATTGGTTCAAAACAGCAGCTGAGCTGCCTATGCAATCACAAGTTGACCAAGGGTGGTGGTGGGGGCAGTGGGGAGCCAGCAGCACGTCGGGGGCCCGAATTCGGATAGAGGAGCAATTTGGAGGAGCTGAATCTCCTTGGTCTGGCATTGATTCAGCCGGTGTACCTGCGTGCTTGTCTCAGGGGGTGGAGGAGGGCAATTTCACTGGCCCTCATGACCTCTTCAGGACCCTCACTGGATCCAGGCAGCAGGCTGTGGAGAAGTAAAGGTAATGGTTTAAATAGAAGCAAGGAGGGAGGAGATCTGGATGGGGTGAGGGGCCTATAAAGTCTAGGGAAGGAGTAGACAGGAGAGACTGCAAATTGTAAACTCCCACAGGGCCAGTTAATAAAGCAGCACTTCTAAATCAGCACAATGAATGCAGACAAGTTAAAGATCAGTTTAAACACTTAGTCTAAGCAGCACATTAATTTGCAGTTAGTGAGAGAAAGTCTAAACAGCATAAAATAAAAATGGACCCTCAGAACAGCTCTGTAGCTGCAGAAACAGTGAGTGGCAAGACAGTGAAATTAAAGTACCATAGCATGCTGAAGGAGAACTAGTGTCTGCCAGAATTATTTAAAGTACAACAGTAAATAGTGGCAAACAATTAGATAGCTAACATCATTTTAAGGTGAACAAAAACTATCTCACTACCACACGACAGTTTATACTGTGGGGTCTTGGACAGATGCAGACCGTCCTCCTTATATAATCTCACATCTGCCAGGTCAGGCCCCAGTCCCCTATGGAGCCATAACCCTTCCTTCCACACCAATCCTTCAACCAGGAGTTGAAGGTATGGATATGGAGTGCCCTAGCTTCCCCTGTGCCCTGGACAGGTAGCAACTCCAAGAATGAGACGGAGCGTGCTATCTGTTTCAGGTTTCCCTCCAGCTTTCTGAAATCTTCCTGGACTGTGGCTAACTCCACCCTTCTCCTGGCTAGGTCATTAGTCCCCAGGTGGACAATGACATCCAGCTGCTCCCTCCTAGCCATAGCTGTAGCAATCCTATGGATCCACTTCCCATTCATCCATGCAGCACTTCCTGGGAGACATTTAACCTCCCCCTCTCCCCTGCTAAGAGTCCCTAACTCCACTCCCCAGACAATAGAGTTCTCCACTAGGAGAAGCTCCCCCTCCTCCGGGGTCCTCTGCCTCCCTTCCCTGGGGCTCCATCCTGGAGGACCTCCCATCCTCCTGGTCCCAGCCTCAGGTTCCTGAGTGGGGCTTTCCCATTCCCCAAAACAGTGTAGGAATTACTAAGCAGGACCCGGTTGGGATATGCTTTCAACCCCTCCTCACCCTCCTGAGCCCACCATAGTCCAATCACTCCTCTTCCCTGGCATCCTTTGAGGTACAGGTTGTAGGCCCAGTGGTCTCTGGGTGGGGGTGGATGCCACCTTCAGCTTGGACAACTCTGCTCAGAAACAGGCAACCTCCTCCCTCAGCCCAGAGAGGTGCCTGCAGATAAGGCAGCATTGCAGCCTCCAGAATGTCTCCCTGAAGACAGCGGCTCCACAACCACTGCACTGTACCACTCCCATCATGTCTGTTTCCCTCCTCAATCAACTGCCTGCTTAAGACAGCTATTTGTTATCTTGCAAATATTTGTTTTTTGTTATGCTTTCTCTCTTCGCTACTTCCTGTATGGATGCAGGATGTTGCAAGGCCCTATGGGACCCACTCTATAAATGTAGGGTGAGCCCTGGGGTGGGTGGCTGGGTGGGTTGTGAGGTGGGACTACACCACAGGCAAAAACAATCAGCCAAGGAGTCTTCTGGCAGTGGCTCCTCACTCCATTCACTGTGGTCCAGACACAGCCAATTACAAACACACAGTCACAAACTTATCAGCTAGAATCCTTCAATCCTGCCCAAACTAAATGGAAAAGCACACAGAAATGGCAGTTAAGAAAATACCTCAAATTCAATTACAAACACACAGTCACAAACTCACCAGCTAGAATCCCACAATCCTGCCCCAACTAAATGAAAAATGACACGGAAATGGCAGTTAAGACCTCACATTCAAACTACACTAATACATGTGTAGTAAAATCATCCAGTATGTCACTCTGACATCACAGATTCAAAATCTTTGTGAGGAGCAGCTGTTGGGAACTAGTCTATACCAGTCTGAGAGATCATTACTGAGCCCTCCAGGAATGTTTCGTTAGCTACAGTCTGCTGACATCAAAGACATTCCTAGTGCTTGCCCATATTTCAGCAGTGCAAACTGGACGTCCTTGAAGCAATACATTTACAACCAGGCCCCAGTTGGTTTGAGATACTGATAAGAGCCTTGCCTCTTCCAGCAGGCAGAATAACATATGTAAAAAGCAAGAAAACATAAAAAAAGAAAAAGGAAATACCATACAGATACTTAGCAAATTGTTTCATTATATTACGTGTGCTCCATTACAGGAAGACTGAGGTTATCTCCACCCTCAGTCTCCTTTGCACCAGGGTAAACACGTTCTCAAGCACTTTACTGAGAAAGAATTGGTCAGAAATGGGACAATAACTTATGTAAAATTTTTCTTACCAGGATAGTCTCAGGACATTCCAGGGAGTAACCAAGTTATAGCCTGAAGACTTGAGCCTACATTTAGATTCAAAAAGTATGACCAAATCTGCTATAACTCCACAGCCCAAGACTCCAGTGTGTACATATAGAGACTCTGCAGTATCTTCTCCTACATCTTTCCCCGCTGCACTTGAATCATCTTTGTGGCCGTATCTGCACAGCTTCCAAACAGTTCCTGTCCATCAGAAGCAAGCTGCAGAATTACACGCAGCACTCCAGTTGAGGTCTGACCATGGAAAGAATAGCTACCTACCATAACAGGAGATCTTTGAGAGAATCTCCTCCATTGAGTCACATTATGGAACTGTAAGCCATCAGCATCAGGACCACCTGGAAATTTTTGCTGGCTGGAGCTGCCCAAGTCAACATGCTTTGTCAGTGCCTATATAATGTCTCTCACTCCCTGCCTTCTCCCTCAATCTCTGACAAAGCCCCTGGCGGCTACCTATTTTCTATAATCCTTCTCCCCTCTCTTCTCCTCTTCTCTTTTCACTCATGTTGTACAGTAACTAATAGTAACCATTTCTATGATGTAATGCTGTCTGTTACTACTTGCTAAAATCAATTGTTAATTATTCCCATGTCTGCTTGTTTCCCTTCCCTTTGACGTGGAGCCTTTGTAAATGAGCTACCTTGTGCTCAAAGGTATTTTGTAATCCGAATTTGAATAAATAAATAAAATAAATAAACAATGTGGGCATACTCAGTATGCTACAGTTCCCTGCTAGAGACAAGCTCTGAGGATCATCAGACCAGCAGAGACCGAAATGACCAGGACCAAACCAGGCACACATGAGAGGATATGGAAACCTGAGTATCAATGCTGTTTTAGGCAGCATAGGAGAAGCAGCTTGCAAGAGCAGGCAGTACTGATACCCGTCACCCGACAAGGGGGGAGTGGAGGTGGGCGGGAGAGCTATAGCTTAATGGAGGCGATTCTGTCGAAGATCTACTGTTACAGTAGTGTAGGGATAATTGCCCACTTGGTTGTTTGGCTAGCTTTTATGGTAGAAATTCACAAGGATGCGACAATAAACCCCCACAAGGTTGAACATAGGCTCTTTATCAATAGTGCAGGGTGGGCAACTAGCAGCTCATTACACAAAATGGATGTAAGTACGACACTGAGACATGCACCTTTCAATCAAGCAAATTTATTTAAAATAAATTGACAGAACAATGTAAGAGAGATGTTAAAGTTTACAACATAGAATTACAGCTGACACAAAGAGTCCTGAAATCATACCCTTTTGAATGCTGATACGATCCTGGGGGAGGAGAGAGTCCAAAAAACTGGTTCCAGACACCACTGTGTAAGGTGTGAATCCTAGTATCTTCTCTCTTGAAGGTACTGGTGGAAGCCACTGGCAAGATGGCAGAAAAGGGGGAGGGGCTGTTGGTGGGGGTCTTCAACCTGCCAGATGTAGACTGGCCTGCCAGCAGGAGCTTCAGCTAGGAGCGGAGACATCCTGGACTTTCTGCCAAGGACGTTCCTCAGGCAACTAGTCATTGAACCCACTCGTGATGGGGCAGTACTGGTCCTGGCACTCACTAAGTGCTGCAGACGTCAAGGTGGGAGGCCACTTGGGGACCAATGATCACCATACAGTGTGGTTCAATATAACAATGGCTGCGGAATCAAACCACACAGGGGTGAGGATCCTGGACTTCAGGAGGGCAGATTTAAAAGATGGGCGAATGCCTCGGGATGACCTAGCGGGGGTAACCTGGGCAGGGTGGAGGAAAAGTGGGTGAAGACAAAGGGAGCATAGTAAAGTCAGCAAAGCTCTGCATCAAACAAGTGAACAAAAGAACGAGGAAAAAGAGACTGCTATGGTTCTCAAAACAGGTGCTGAAAAGTTTAAGGCTAAAAGGGTAGCATTCAGATGGTATAAGGAGACGCAGAGGGAGGAAGATAGGGAGGTGTATGAGGGAAAAGCAGGGAAAGCAGTAAGGAATGGAAAGCAGGGTCGGACTGGCCCACCTGGATATGTGGACATTTCCAGGTGGGCCCCCCTCAGTTGGGTAAGTGGTTACCTTCTGAACTCTGAAAACTTTTGCATTTATCTTCTTTTTTCTAATTAAATGGGTACCCAGGACACTGTTGATAAATGTAGCTGCAAACACAGAACTAGTGTATCAGATTGAAGCAGAATATTAATATGAGTGTGTCAACCTGGGCCCTCCTCTATTGATTTTCCATTTGGGCCCTTGTATCTTCTTTCCAGGTGGGCCCTCTGTACCCCAGTCTGACCCTGATGGAAAGGCACAAACTGAAGAGAGAATAACCTAGGAGGTAATGAAAGGGAACAAGACATTTTAGGTATGTAAGTGAAAAGAGGAAGACAAGGGATAGGATTGTAGGGTTAAAAGGGACAGGGGACTGTGCAGAGGGACCAGGAAAGGCAGACATCCTGAACAAATACTTTTGTTTAGTGTTTACAGAGGCAGGAGAAGGAGAGGGCCACAAAAAGTAACAAAAGATTGGAGGGAGGTAGACACTAGTCTTCTTTTGGAGGTGAGAGTCCTGAAGGGACTTGCTAATCTGAAGGTGGACAAAGCAATGGGTCCAGATGTGGTACATCCAAGGGTATTGAGGAGTTCAGGGAAATACTAGCTGTATCACTGACTGTTCTGTTCAACAGCTGACTGGAAACAGGAGTAGTTCCGGAGGACTCGAATGTAGTCTCACTACACAACAGTGGTAGCAGAGAAGAAGCTGGCAATTATAGGCCAGTCAGCCTGACATTGGTGGTGGGGAAGTTAATGGAATCACTGCTGAAAGAAACGATTGTAGAATATATTGAATCCAGTGGATTACAAGACCTGAAACAGCATGGTTTCACAGTGGGAGGTCATGTCAAATGAATCTGACAGATTTCTTCCACTGGGTGACAAAGGCTAGATCAGTGCAGAGCAGGGTCGTGGCCTATCTAGATTTCAGTAAGGTGTTTGGCACCGTTTCATACAGGAGACTAGTAAGCAAGCTGGGTAGTTTAGCAGTGGGTCCAACGGTGGTAAACTGGATAAGAATCTGGTTAGGGGACAGGCAACAGAGGGTGGTGGTAAATGGAGTTCACGCCAATGAAGGGAGGGTGACCAGCCGGGTGCCTCACAGATCAGTGCTGTGACAGCTCCTCTTTAATGACTTTACAAGTGGCACTGCAGAGGAGCTGGAAGGAAAGGTCTGCCTCTTTGCAGATGACACCAAAATCTGCAACAGGGTAGACAATCTGGGGGGTGGGGGGATGGAAAGGATGAGCAGAGGAGCAGAGACCTGGGAAAACTAGAGGAGTGGTCAAGGGTATGGCAGCTGGGTTTTAATGTGAAAAAGTGCACCTAGGGCACAGAAACCCAGAGGTGGAGCACAAAAGGGTGGAGTGGTATTGACAACCACCAAGCAGGAAAGAGACCTGAGATAATGATATCGGATGACCTAAAGGTGGCCAGGCAGTGCAACAAGACAACAGGGATGGTGGTGGGACACTGGGGTGCACAGGGAGGGTATCACCAGAAGAAAGAGGAGAGTGCTGTTGCCTCTGTATAGATTGCTGGTAGGACCCAACCTAGAGTACTGTGTCCAGTTCTGGAGACCACCTCTCTGCAAGGACATAGACAAAGTGGAGGTGGTCCAGAGAGGGCAACTAAAATTGTGCAGGGTTTGCATCAAAAGCCCGACAAGGTGATGCTAAAGGATCTCGATATGTACACGCTGGAACAGAGGAGGAAGGGGTAGAATGGAGAAATTTAAATACCTCATGGTGATAAATAAAGTATAGGAGGGTATTTTCAGAGAAAAGATGATCAAGAACAGGGAACATGCTATGAAGCTGGAGGGTAGATTAAGGAGGCGATTTAAGAAGTACTTCTTCACAGAAGAACGGTGGATTCCTTGAACAGCCTTCCAGCGGAGGTGGTGAGGGCAAAAACAGTGGTGGGGTTCAAGAAGTCATGGGATAAGCACAAGGGAATCATAGTGGAAAGGAAGGGAGGAGGGAGAAAGAGCTGTAGATTGGAAACGGTCTGTGATAATAGTGTAGGTGGGGAGAAATGAGTAGACTGGATGGGCCAAGTGCTCCTTATCTGCCATCAAGTTCTATGTTTCTATGCAAGGACTTGTAACACCTTTAGAAGGATTTGCTTCTTGGGAGTTTAACAAATCTAAAGCATGAACTAGAATTCAGATGGCGTCACTATATTGTGTGCACCATCCTGTCTGCAAGCTATGAATTAATGAACTGTGTGAGAATAAATGGATCCATGTTGTAGACTCTAATTCCACCATTGTAGACATTATTTACTGATTTGAAGTGAAGACTGAAGTTTTATAACCTGTTTAACCCTGCCCCTGTTATTTTGTCCACTGAGTGCCTGGGAGGTAACCCAAAATCCAGAGATCAAGGAAACAGTGACTGCAATATATGCATTGTTTGCTGTAATGAGTATTAGGGGAACAAGATAGCTGTGCATTTAGTTCATATGGTTACTGACCTACCAAATCTTTATTTAGGGCTGCTGCTCTCTCTAAACATTTATAGTGGCCCCTTTTGTTTGTGTGCAGGTTTGCACTTGTGAGCTGTTGGTCAGGACCAATTGGGAAAGTGTCACTCTCTGCAAGAACTGAACGCATTCTCCATCAGCAGCACTAGAGCTGCCACAATGGTACAGGAGGCACTGAAGATTCGCAGTCCCTTCTCCTGTCCCATTCAGATCCCTGCAACAGCGCTGAAATCCTTGGGGGCCAGAGGGAGTAACTACAGTTCAAAGTGGGCTTTGCAGAGCCCAATGTAAGTCTTTACCCTTTGGGGAGGGTGTAAACCTTCTGGTATTCTTTCCAAACCCCAGAACAGTGGGGTGGTTTCCTTGTATTCTCTAGATGTTCATAGGGTGCTCATCTTCTACCCAAATCATACCAAGGATATCAGGCAGTCTTCCTAGCTGTTGGTCTCCTCCACCCCCCACCCCAATTATTGGAAAGCAAGTATCTAAACAGGAAATTTCCAGGCGGATCTTTTCCAGCATTAGCTCTTGCTACCAGAAATATGGCAAGGTACATTAACAAGGCAAGCCGCTAGGGGCATGGTTACCTCTGTGGCATGTTTTCAGTAAGTCTCTTGTAGATTAGCTGAATTTGGTTTGGTGTAATGCAAGGTTCGCTAACCAGTAGATGGCCCTCCTTCTCTGATTCACACCACCCATTTTTTAGGGTACTGCTCTGTGCTCATCCAAGTGTGTAGCTTAATGGAGGTGATATCCTCAGTGAAGATAGTTATGCTACTTACTAGCAACAGTAGAAATACAGAAACATAGAATTTGTCAACAGAAAAGGACCAGTATGCCGGCCCGGTGGCGCCGAGGGTTGAGGTGCGGACACCAAACCTCGGGCTACGCCGGCGACCCTTGTTTGTGAACGAACACAGGCTACCAGGGGTCGGCAGGAGAGGGAGATGATCGAGCATTCAGAAGATAGCTCTGCTCTCCCAGGGAGGGTAGGCTGGCATGCCTGCTGAATGACTACCCCCAGGTGGAGGCTGGTGGGTAGTGTGGGTCAGAGGGCCAAAGAAGGACGGTGTTGCAGGACTTCTGCGGACACACGCATGACTCTGCGTGTGCCCCAGCAATGGGAAGGGAGAAAATGGTGGAAAAACACCTCCAGATGCAGATGACAACTGACCTCTCACAGGCTCCGCACCTGGCGACTGGGCAGGGGTAAGTCCCATTGACGGGGCTTGGGAGGTCGGTCAGAAGGGGGCAGCCGAGGGGTAAAGAAGCATAAAGTACTAATAAAAAAAAAGGAAAAGGACCAGTAGGCCCATCCAGTCTGCATTTGGCCTATTTTCCCCTGCCTATTCCGATACTTCAGACCCTATTTGGTCACCAGTGTCCCTCCACTTCCTTTTCCTCTACTTATTATGCCCATGTGCCTATCTCATGCATGCTTGAAGCTCCCTACTGTCTTTGCCCACCACCTCTTCTGGCAGACTGTTCCAGGTGTCCACCACCCTTTTGTGAATAGATATTTCCTCACATAACCTCTTAACAACCCCCATCCCAGCTTCATTTCACAAACCCATGTTCTAGTGCTTTTTCTTCTGAAAGAAACTCCCCACCTGCACCCTGTTCACAGCTGTAAGGTACCTATAGGTCTCAATCATGTCCCTCTCGCTCTCTTCTCCTCCAGGGAGTGCGTGTTGAGATCCTGCAGCCTCTCCCCATTTGACTTCCTGTGCAGCCCCTGCACCATTTTGGTAGACCTGAGAGAATCTCCACCTTACAGCCATACCACACCCTCCCTCCACCCCTCTGTGAGGAGAGCTGAGGGTTCCTTTCAAGATCATTGCACAGTCGGCCTTTTCCTTTCACTGCTTTTGATCAGCCTGCATGTGTTTGCTTCTCCCCTGCCTCTCCTGTTATGATAGGCCTCAGGAGGATTCCTGGCACACCATAGTCAAAGAATGTTTTGAACTCTGTTTATCACTGGCAGGAACTGCCTTGATTGGGCCTGCCCATGTTATATAGGCACACCGATGCATATGACTTCGTATACTGGCACACGGTAACATGGGCAGCCCCAGCTGTGAAAGGACTCCCACGAGGTCCTAACACCAATGGCTTACAGTCCAGTGTATGTGGCTCTACAGAGAACATTCTCTAAGATTGACGTTACCGGTAAGCAACACAACTGTCTTTTCCACATCACCTTCTTGGCCAAAATGTAAGAATGCAAATAGCAGAGCCATGAAATGAATTCAGGTTATGCTTTTTTTTCTTTAGTCTTATATTTTAATATTTCATTGTAAAACACTACTGTAGATATGATCTTTGAGGAGAGAAAATAGCATGTATGTAATGAGCTGATGTTATACAGAGTGGGTGTTCACTCCCTTATTACAGTGTTACAAAGTAGAAGAACATATAGCAGCTTATCCCCAAATCTGATTACCATGAAAAGCAAAACTACAATGAAAGATAACTCCGAAACGTATTTAAGAGAATAGAATTAAAGAACCAGTGAGGTTAATATTATCAATTTTCCAGTTACAGTCCATCCCATTTAAATGCACTCCTGATAATTACATAGCCTGCGTAAATGCACAGAATTTCCAAGTCCCTATTTTTCCTATACTTTCTATGTTAAATAAACATATTAAACACATATAAGGATCCTTTTAAATGCATATTTTTCTCTCAGTTTTGTCATTCAAGTGTGGACTCACTGGCCCAGTTTTACTGACACAGCCTGTATCTGCCGTACTAATTAACAATTAATTGTCTGTAAATGGGCTGATCTATTAAAATAAGGTGTTAATCACCTACTTCAACCTTTTAACCATCAACCCCAAGTCACAGAAGCACCCTCCCTCACACTAAAATCAAAGCAAAGAACCCAAAAAGAATGTCACAGAAGCACTTTACATGACTCCCAGAAGCACCTTCCCTCACACAGAAATCAGACCAAAGAATGCCACATCATGTCACAAATCACTTTATCGCAATCAAAGAAGCACTTAAGTGCTACTGGCATTTTTTTCGCTGCCCAGCCCCCAGGCACATACTGCAAGTTACGCTCACCATTAAAAGAATACAAGATCTGATAAACAAAAAGCCCTCTTAAATGCATATTTTTTGCTGGTCCCAAGGATATGCTTTTAAGACGGCTGCACTGTAGTATTAAAACAGGAGGATTCTGAATAGGCATGTCTTCCAAGAACCAATATCATTCAGTCCATAAACACTTGATAACATATATCTATTGTTTAGCACTGTAAAACTGACAAACATGAACCAATAAGAGAACAAGCATAAATGAAAATGACAAACTCGACTGTAGAAGTCCTTTTATGTCCACAGGTCCCCCAAGAGCTTACAATGCAGAATACAAGTCTCTTGAGAACAGAAAAGTTACCAAGGTGATTGTGTCAGTAAGCATCCTTTATAATTTAAACTGAAGGATTTGCCACCAGCTTCCAACATAGCAGAATTGTACACATATGTGACTGTTTAAATTGAGCCAGAGATTCACACAAAAACTTGCATACACTTACATATATATATATATTATATACACACACACACACACCTTACAAACATGTTTATTACAGCTTCCAGTGGCAGTGCTTTGCACTAAATAGGCTTTATAGGTGTAGCAGTATGTAGTGGTGACTCACAGAGGGCTTTCTTCATATTGCCATCAGCAGCGACAGCTCCCAGCCACAGAGGACCTTTATTAATGTTGTCACCGCCTGCATGACAGTTACCAGAATTGTCGTCCCCACCACCCCAGAAATACATGGTCTGGTCCCAGCTGTCAGAACAGTTTCCTGTTGCTCCTTTATTGTAGTGCACCTGCCTTTTTTTTTACTCGTACATCTTCTGGTTGGTAAAACACCACCCCATGAAAGTTACATTGGCAACAGGAACGATGGAAAAACAGTGTGTGAGCAGCATGGTAAGCAGCTCAGGGTGAGATGAAGACATTCCTGTCAGGAGCTCTCAGCATGTGTTGGACATGCATGCTTTCGTTCTTTGGACTTGTGAGTGGTGCTCTTCTGTACAACTGTACAAAAAAGTTAAAGCTAGACTACAGTCCACTGACAGCGTAACTACTCAGACCGCATAACTGATGCATGACCGACTCATACAAAATGGCAACATTATTTATTTATTTATTTGCTTTATTATTTGTGTTTTTGATGTTACAACACTCCTGCTAGCTAGACCTGATGAACAGAGAAAAAAAATGGTGAATTAGAGCTATTTAGTAGCTGTTGTCTTACAGAAACCCCAGTTAGCTGTCTCTCATGTATCTGCTAAACTAACTGTTGCCATTTGTGCCCCTGGATAAGAAATTACAAGGCTCTGCTGTTGCTAAACTAATTTTAAAGCAATACACATACTAAATCCAAGGGCATGGCTACATCACTGTTACATGAGATGGGGCATCCTGGGAGAAAAGCCAATAAAACTATTTGTTATGGAGATCCCCAGGGGTCATAAAACTACCATACAGCTAGCAGGCAATTTAGGAAAAACTCCAAATAGCAGACAGAGGAAGGACACACTAGGTTTAACATACATATCAAAACACTCTACATAATATGTTTTTAAATTCTGGGTGTACTACTCCTTTAACGAGTAAGCACACTAGACAGCCAAGTGCCTATTTTCAGGTGCGACCCGGGAGGGTTACAGGTAAAGTGAGTACAGGTACAGTGAGGAAGACAATGCAGCAAACAGAGAATAACAGGCATTGTGGGGATTACAGTCAGTGCAGGATACAGAGAATAACAGGCATCACGGGGATTACAACAGGTGTCTAACAGTGTTAGAATAACTGAAGGTACAGAACAATACGGTAGTGGTACATACAGGGTCATTGGGTTGTAAAACAGTATTAGACGACTTAATAGCACAAAATATTCCAGTGGAGATATGTACAGGGAGGATTTAAATAGTAAGGCATACTAGGGAAGCTTACAGAGGGTAAACGGGCTTCGTAGGGACAACCATAGGTGGCTTGACAGTATCTGAGAACTAAGTGGGACCTGATCAATGCGGTAAAAGTACATACAGGGTGGGATTGAGTATGCGTGACACGTACGTTCCGGGGAGAAGGGGACTGGGAGTAAGTGCACGAGGGGGGGAAGGCGAACAGTGCCTAGTCAGGTACTATTACTCAGCGTGGTCCATGAGGATAAGTGCAGATGGCGCTGTGGCCCCCATCCAAGAATTAGCCTGGGTGGGAATAGTTGGGTTGTGCTAGAAGGCTATGAGGTGCAGGGACACGCTGAAGAGGGTTTAAAACGTTCAGAGGAGGCCTTAAAGCTGGTATGGGAGGGAGGACCATGTTAGTACAGGGGTGAGTTCCACATTTTAGGGGCATAGGTGTGCAAGGCCCGATCACCTGCAAGTGCGGGTTCTTGGGACTAAGCGATCCAGCGATGCCCTGGATCTTAGGAGATAGGAAGGGGTGATGGGTTTGGGGAAGGGGCAAGAGGAAGAGGGTGGCCGAGCAGATGATGTTGTCAGTGAGATTTCAAGTATGAAGGTATGGTGTTTCTCAGGGAGCCACTGCAGACGCATGTGAGATCACAGCAGTGAGTGAGGGAGTGGCGAGGCGTGAATCAACATATATTGTTATATGCCATGTCCCATTTCGAGGCTGGATTTGGGTACTGGGGCAAGGTAGCGAGCCGTAGCAGAGTGTGGGAGGAGGATCCCCTGGCTATACCAAGCGAGCAGCTGGAGTGAGGCAGTTTTGGCTCGATTAGGCTAGGCCAAGCTTTCCATTTGTGGCCTTGCAGACGTTCCTTATGTGGAGGTTAGGTCCAACTGTGGGTCCAGCATGGCCTTAGGTACTTGACAGTGGCTATGGTCTGGAGGAGAGCCATCGGACAAGGATTTGCAGAGGGACAGGGCAGGATTTAATTCTGTTTGAGGCACCAAAAGCATGGCTTGAGTTTTCTTGAGGTTCAGGGTAAGCCTGTGTTCACCTAGCCAGGTTTGGATCTGGCGTGAAGTCTGAGTTTAAATGGGAGTTTATAGTGGAGATACTGTGGGAGCTGGCCAGGATGCGAGGTCATCCGCTTACATAGTGGAGAGGCTGTAGGCAGGGGAGGACGGCAGTTCATTGATGAATAGCGAGAATAAGAGTGGGGCCCAGTACAGATCCCTGGGGATGCTGCGGAGGACTGGTGAGGGGTTGGAGAGGGTCCGATTGAAGCAGGTATACTGCTGCCTACTGGAGAGGTAGTTAAGGAACCAGGAGTGGGCGGGGGAGAATCTAAGGGATAGGGCGTGGAACTGAGGAGGGTGGATCGACCCTGTCGAAGGCTTTGGAGGTCCACAAAGATAGCTCCAGTGAGTTTGCCTTGGTCAGCAGCAGTCCTAATCTGTGAGGTGACTAGGGCAGGGCAGTGGATGTGCCGTGTCCTTTCCTGAACCCATGTTGTGTGGGAGAGGATGTTGTAGCTCTGGATATAATGAGACAGCTGGCAGGCGACAGCTTTCTCAAGTAGTTTGCTAGTGGCAGACAGAATGGCGATTGGGCGGTAGTTGGTGGGGTCTTCGTTTACCCTTTTAAGACAAGGGACAACCTTGGCCACTTTCCATCATTCGGGGATGATCCCAGTCTCGAGGGAGGTGTTGAAGAGGTGCATGACCGGCCTGGCAAGAAGGTGGGCTCCTAGTCTGAGCAGTTTGGGCTTGAGACTATCATGCCCTGGTCTGCTGTGGGGGGAGAGGCCAGCGAGCAACTTCTGTGTCTCGGTTGCTGAGATTAGTTGAAGGTGGAAGGGGGCAGGGGTGGAGACCAGACAGGGAGGTGCCGGGGGGTTTAGAGGCAGAGGATTGGGAAGGGGGCAGATAGCTCAGAAAACAAGGAATTAAAGGCATTTGCAATGGTAAGGGGGTTATTACAACTGACCCTGCCAATGAGTAGGTCGGTGACCTGGACTCTGGCGGACCCACCAACTGCGTTCTTGATATTATGCCAAAAGCTTCTTGGGCTGTTGGCCG
Organism: Neoceratodus forsteri; assembly: GCA_016271365.2. Classification (NCBI taxonomy): domain Eukaryota; kingdom Metazoa; phylum Chordata; order Ceratodontiformes; family Ceratodontidae; genus Neoceratodus; species Neoceratodus forsteri. The sequence continues at coordinate 768,908,435 of CM028133.1, read as the reverse complement.
AGGCAAGAAGGGTGGATCGGCAGAACTCGCTTTTTGCAGAGCGGATTGCCCTTTTGCAGGAGTTTCTAAGGTGTCTGTAGGCTAGCAGGTGATCAAGATTTTGGGTGGTCTTGTAGGTCTCCCAGCATCGGTCTCTGACCTTCAAGAGGGAGAGAAGGCCTCCATGAAGCCATTTGGTGGCAGTACCCCTCACCCTCCTCCTAATGGGGGGCGTGATTATTCTGCAGGGTATTTTAACAAAGTACCTAAGGTACTGAGAGGCCCCAGATGAAGAACTTTAAGTGATATAAATAAAACATTTCTGACTTTCTTTATAATATAAGCAAATGAGGCTCAGGAGATACCTCTTTGCAGATCGAGAGTGTCTCTTCAAAACCTCATAGGGCTCGAGAAATGAGAAGCAAAGCTTCTAAAACTCTATGAAGTTACAGTAGACTGTCCTTAATAAGCCATTTTTAATATGTTGACCCTGATTCAGGTACCATATCATTGATGCATGACCTGTACTTGTAGACTGTCCTTGTGTCATGAGAGGAGGGACCTGGTAGGATGGCTGGGAGTTAGCTGTGAGGTCCCATTTCCAAATGTTGTGGGCATTTGTTTATAACCCTAATAGTTTATGAAACAGACTTTGACGCAGATAAGGACTGCTTGCCCCCAGTCTGCCCATTTCCCTACTTATTGGATAAGCTGCAGATCCTAGTTAACCAACAGCCTACTTCCTCCTACCCCCACTAGAATTGCCTTATGTTTGTCCCATACATTCTTGAATTCCCCACTGTTTTGACCCCATAACCTCCTCAGGAAGGCCGTTCCATGCGTCCACCACCCTCTCCATGAAAAAATACTTATTCACGTTGCCCCTGAGTCGTCTCCCCTCTATCTTCAAATTGTACCCCCTTGTTTTTGTACATCTCTTTTTCTGAAAGATGCTACCCTCCTGGACTTTGTTGATTCCCTTGAGGTACGACTACTACTACTACTAATAATAATAATAATAATAATATTAATTTTATTTATATAGTGCCTTTCACTATATCAAGGCGCTGAACAGGTTAATAAAAGCTTCAACACACAATACAAACAGCAAAACCATAAAGATTATAAAATATATCATAAAAACATAATAAATTACAATAAAATTTCACACACTTTACAGTACATTTAACCTTCCGAGAAGGCCATTCTCCAAAGATGAGTTTTCAATTCCTTCTTGAAAATCTCCACGGAGGAGCATTCCCGTAACCGGCATGGTAGAGAATTCCAAAGAGTGAGTGCGGCATGAGAAAATGCTCTGCTGCCAGAGGATTTCAAACTCACTCTTGGAATCTCTAACAACCCCATGTCGGCCGAGCGGAGTGATCGGCCAGGGCAGTAAGAAACCAGCAGGTCTTTCAGATAGGACGGACCCTGATCGTGAAGGGTTTTGAAAGTCAATAAAATGACTTTAAAGGTGATCCGCCACCGTGTTAGGAAGCCAGTGCAGCTCGCGCCTTTTCGGGAGTAATGTGACAGGACCTACTTGTCCCAGTCCGTCCGGGCTGCCGCATTCTGCACAAGCTGTGGCTGACAGATTTCAACAGAAAGCCCAAAGTAAAAGGCGTTGCAGTAGTCAAGGCGTGAGGACACAAAAGCGTGGACCAATGTTGACAGAAGTCAGGCGGAACAAGGTGCTTAACCAGGCAATATTCCTAAGATGGTAAAAGAAGTCTTGATGACGGCTGACACTTGGGATTGAAAAGTCAGCCTATCGTCCAAGAATCACCCCAAGGTTGCGCACCGTTCAGAGGCGGTAGTGACACACCACCGAGAAAAATTCCAGACGGCTGCCAGCACACGACCTCTCAATCTGACCACCGGGTCCATGATCAAAACCTCAGTTTTCTCCAAGTTCAACTTTAGCCAACTAGAATCCATCCAGTCTTGGATCTCCCCAGACAGTTATTAAATACCGAGAGAGCTCCATCCTGGTGGTGCAAAGACAGGTATAGCTGGGTATCATCTGCATAGCAGTGAAACCTCAGCCCATACCATCTTATAATGTTTCTGAGGGCAGCATGTACACTGCAAATAACATGGGAGACAGCACAGAACCCTGAGGCACTCCACACAACAAAGAGACTGGGCTGGAGGAAAAATCCCGACACAACTCTTTGTGATCTCCCAGTGAGGAATGACTCGAACCATTTAAAAGCGGTTCCAGACATTCCACAAATTTGCCCCAGGCATGCTAGCAACACCATGTGATCCACAGTGTCAAAAGCTGAAGAGATCAAGGAGAACCAGAATGAGCGTCTCCTTTGATCTCTAGCCCTCAAAGATCATTTAGCACCCAGAACCAGCACAGTCTCGGTACTGTGTCTTTACAGAAACCAGACTGGAAGGATTCGTAGATATTATGGATGGTTAAATGGTCATCCAATTGAGCAGCTACGACTTTTCAATAACATTCCCAATAAAGGAAGGTTAGAGATGGAGTCTATAGCTGGAAAAACAATCTGGGTCCAGAAGCTTTCTTCAAGAGAGGTGTCACCACCGCCTCTTTCAGGAGCTAGGAAACTCACCCGACTCAAGGAGCACCAGACAATTTGCGCCAGAACTGGACCAATGATGTCTACACAACCCAAAATTAGGGTAGTCGGTCCAGGATCCAAGCCGCAGCTTGTAGGGCGCACACTATGGATGATCCTCATAATATCCAAGAACTCAGGTGCGACAAAGGAACTCCAGGAAAGCGAGGTCCTGTGCTCCGCACACTCCCACCACATCACCTTAGAGGTTATGGGACACAAGTCGCCCTGATGTCAGCCACCTTAGTTGCAAAGTATTGAGCAAGCTCGCCAGCACTCAGTTTGCGAAAGGTTTTCGAACTTGCAGACAGGCTGGGTTGCACAGTCTATCTACAGTTTGGAACAGCTGGGCGGTCGATTCTGAGCAACTGCAATCTCCTGGACAGGAATTCTGCCTTCTTATGGGTGATTGCAGATTGATAGCTGATATAATGTTCAATCAATCTAAGGCAATTAGAAGCATCAAAGGCGGTTTGCGTAACAACTCTAACCATCTGTCTCCAGCTCTCCTCAGAGTCCCATCAAACCAAGGGGCCCTGGAGTGACGGGAAAGAGGGCGCTCATGAACAGGAGCAATAGAATCCAGGGCAACCGCGATGGCCTCATTATAGGCCCATGCCAGCGCCTCTGGACTACTGCCCACCAACACGAGGGATGATAGGTCAAGGACCGCCGCCAGGCCTTGTGGAGTAACATTCCGTAATGGGCGGCACCTGACCATCTCCACAGGGGCTGACCTTCTCAGGGGTGCAAAAATTGAACCTCATGATGTGGTGGTCAGACCAAATGACTGGTTCCACCCCCATATTGGATGCATCAATCCCAAGAAGGAAGACCAAGTCGAGAGAGTGTCCAGATTTATGTGTAGCAGTGGAAACTACCTGTGTGAGGCCCAAAGAAGACATTAGTTGGAGGAAGTGTTTACAAATTGTGAGGTTCATCGTCCACCCTGGCGTTGAAGTCACCCAGCACCATCAATCTGGGTGACTCAAGCGACATGTCCATCGAGGAAGTCTGCCACTTCCTGTAAAGCGTTCCCATCTCCGGGTGGGCGGTAGATGAAGCGATTCAAGCCTACACCTGCTACAACTGTGCACTCAAAGGACTCAGCCTCACCCACTACCACATTCGAGGCCCAATTCAGTCTTAAAACAGACTGCAACCCCCGCCCCTGCGGTCCAATCTCGGCGGTGTATCACGGTCCCAGCCGGAGTCGTGGCCTCCACTATAGGGGCCAGAATTTTCATCCAGCCAGGTCTCGGTGATGCAAGCCAGATCAGTCGAACCGATAAGGTGGCAATAATAGCAGTTTTATTCCTAACAGACCTGGCATTGCATAACACCGCCGAGTTGGACAAACCTCGGAGGTTGTCGGGCCTATCTGCCTACTGAAATCAGTAGTGCCCTTGGGTATGGAAACCAGACAGAGGCGGACCCGATCTGGATTCCATTTACCGCTAGGCGCCTTCTGGACAATAACTCAACACGGTGACTCCGCTCGTTCCCCTCCCTGTTCGCTTCACCCCCTCGCCCTCCACGAGCAATCCCCAACACCCTACAATGCTGATAAATCTCGAACTGTAAGGGAGGAGTGCAAAGGGGAGGGCACAAAAAGAAGAGGAATAACACCACCGTGGAGGAGGAAGGCCAGCACATGGCTTACCCAAATTAAACAATAAAATAAACCCACCACCTAAAATATTCAAAAACCTCACTAACTACCTAAAACTAACTAATAAACAAATTAGATCAATAAATTATAACAAAACCGCAAAAAATAAATTAAAACAAAACAGACCCCTCTACCCCAGTCCTCTCACCACGAGAGCAAAGGGTAAAAAGAGCACTCTCACTGCCTAATAAAAACATACAAATATTTAAATTCCACCCCCAGTTCTCTCACAACAGGGAGAAATAGAAATTAGTCCTTCTCCCAAACCAGGAGAAAGACACACAGTATCAAATCAAACAAATAACAAATAAATAAATAAACAAAAGTTTGGACCCAGGGTCCTCTCACCACCAGTCCAGAACAGAGTCAACAGAAGACAAAACAGCAGCTTCTCAGATACAATAAGGTCCAAGACAGTCCAGGTCCATAAAAGCTGCACAAATCCGGAGGAAAAATTAGTCCAAAGGAGATCCAGGAAGTTCAGAAAATCCAGCAAGATTATATCCAAAAGGATCGAGCAGACTCAATCTTATTTACTCCCAGCCGACCCCGGGCAAAATATTGCCACTCACACTAAGGGCCACGGAAGAGCCACTACAGCCTTCCATGGCCCAAGGTGGCTGAGGCGTCCTCAGCTCCCCACTGGAAGCGCCCCAACTCCTGTGGGTAGCAACACCCAGGAGGCGCCGGCCAGAGCAAACAAAAGGCAGGAAAACCACCTATAAATTGTAAAACTCAAAGGGCTCACAGTCTTCAACAGAGCCCCAGTCCAGATCTTCCGTCTCCTCTTAGAAACCCAATATCCAAAGCTCCTCCAAACGTCTTTAGGCTAGCTCCTCACTTTCCCCTCAACCAAAACACTTCTTCACAGAAAAGCTAGGAGAAAAATCACAAATCCCCGCCTCAGACTGTGGGGGAAAATGTGGAGAAGTACTAACAACTCACAACCCTGCTAAAAACAGAGCTTGAGTTCTCCGAGCCCCTCCAATATCCAAAACAAGGGGAGTGCAATAAAGAGTACCAACGTCTAATAACCATCCAGACTATCCGGAGAAGAAAAAATGCCATCCAAGCTCTCAAAAATCTCCGGTAACGTCACTCCCACATACAGCGACCCACCGAGCGTCGCATAAAGCTGATGACCCGGTGTATTCCTTCCACTAAGTCACACGGACTCTCGACCAGGACCACGAAGACTCCAAAAAAGAAAAAAGCCAGCTGGCATCTCCCGCAAAACGGCACCGGCAGCAGCAGGTAGTCCATGCGCTCAGAGGGTAACAGTAACACTACAACAGGTAGTCCATGCGCTCATAGAGTAGCGGTAACGCTAACACCGGAACGCCGAACACCAAAGCGTACACCAAATCTGAGTCTAAACACAAATAAAATAAAATACAAATAACGTAAAAGTAATAAAAGTAAAACTGGTTCTTCAGGAAGCAGACGAGGTGCCCAGCCTGGCGTACCATCTTGAGCATGAAAGTTTCTATCATGTCTCCTCTCCCTCCTTTCCTTGAGGGTATACGGTACATATTAAGCTTCTTTAGTCTCTTCATATGGTTTCTGGTGCAGACCCTGCATCATTTAGTTGCCCTCCTCGGACTGCCTCCATCCTGTCTATGTCCTTGTGGAGATGGGGTCTCCAGAACTGCACACAATACTCCAGATGGGGTCTCACCAACTGTCTGTACAGAGGGATGCCAACTTCCTGTTTTTTTCTACTGGTGATGCCTCTCCCATTGCATCCCAGTATCCCCCAGCCTTACTGGCTTCTCACATTGCCTGCCAACCTTTAGGTCATCTGATAGGACTACTCCCAGGTCCCTTTCCAGTTTTGTTATTACTATCCCCCCAATTGTGTACTCTTCCCCTGGGTTTTTGTTTCCTAGGTGCATTACTTTGCACTTGTTAACATTGAATCTAAGCTGCCATACTTTTGACCATTCCTCCAACCTTGCCAAGTCTCTTCTCATCCTTTCCACCCCCCCCCCCCGTGTAGCAACCCTGTTGCAGATCTTTGTGTCATCTGCAAAGAGGCATACTTTTCCTACCAGTTCCTCTGCAATGTCACTTATAAAGACATTAAAGAGGACCAGCCCCAGTATTGAACCATGCGGTACCCCGCTAGTAACCCCCCTTTCTTCGGAGTGGACTCCTTTTATTATTACTCTCTGTGTCCTGTTGTCCAGACAGTGTTTTACCCAGGCTACTATCCTGGGACCCACTCCAAGCCTGGATAACTTGTTTATTAATCTTTTGTGTGGGACTGTGTCAAATGCCTTGCTAAAGTCTAGGTAGGTTATGTCCACAGCCCCTCCCTGGTCTACTCTTGGTCACCCAGTCAAAAGAAATCTATTAGATTCATCTGACATGACCTTCCTGCTTTGGATCCATGCTGCCTTGGGTCCTGTGCCCATTGGCCTCTAGGTACTCAACAGTTCTTTCTTTCAGAAATAATTCCATCATTTTCCTACCACTGAGGTCAAACTAACAGGTCTGTAGTTTCCTGCCTCTGTCTTGCTCCTACTTTTGTGGAGGGGGAATCATATCCGCCTTCCTCCAGTCCTCAGGTACCACACCATCCTCCCATGAGTTGTTAAAAAGGGTAGTCAGTGGTGTCACAGGTTCTCCCCTTAGTTCCTTTAGAATTCTGTGGTGAATCCCATCAAGCCACATTGCCTTGTCCACCTTGAGTTTTAGGAGTTCTTTCAGGACCCTTTCCTCTATGAATGGACTGGTATCAACCCCTCTAAGTATCCAGAGTGCTTCTAATGTTTGGTTTAGGTACATCCCCCCTGCTCTTCTTTTGTGAATACTGAGCAAAAATATTCGTTCAGTATCTCTGCCTTTTCACTGTCACTCTCTGCCCACCCCCTCCCCTTTATTAAGCCTCACTATCCCTCCCTTGGTCTTTCTTCACTCACTAATGTACCTATAAAAGGTTTCATCCCCCTTCTTAACTGAGTTGGCCATCTTTTCCTCAGTTTGGGCCTTTGCTGTTTTGACTGCCTTCCCCGCTTCCTTCTGCTTTAACTGATACAGTTCTCTGTCCTGCTCTTTCTGTGATTCCTTATACAGTACTTTCTGAATACTATCTTTTTCTCCCTCACCTTCCCTGCCACCTCTTTTGAGAACCATAGTGTTTTTTTTCCCTTCATTTTGTTTTGTTTATTTGCTTCACACAAAAGGCCCATTCTGCCAAAGTTAGCCTTCTGAAAGTTCAGTACCCTTGCTTTAGTATGACTTGACTCTATGGCAGTGTTTATTGTGAACCACACTGTCTGGTGGTTGCTTGTTCCCAGATGGCTACCCACTTCTAAATCTGAGATCCTCTCACCATCCCAATTTCAGAGTATCAGGTCTAAGACTGCTCCCTTCCGAGTGGATTCCAGCACTAGCTGCCTGAGACATGTCCCCTGTGGGGCATCAAGAATGACTCTGCTCTTGGATGTGGCTGTAGCAAATGTGCTCCAGTTAACATCTGGCATATTCAGGTCCCCTATCAACAATATCTCCCTCTTTCTGCCATTCTAAGGATGCCTCCTGTCATTTCCTTGTCCATTCCTCCCCTTTCCATTTCCTCCAATCTTTGTGCAGTAGAAACTAATGAGCATTAATATAGTTTTTGGCCATAAATGTGCTTACTTTTTAAATTAAAATTTAGATTTTATTGATTTTATAAACAGGTACAACATGTAGGACACAGACATTGCATTTGTATCATTGCCTTGTATAACTTTCACAACCTCTAACAGTTGTATCTGTTTCACCTGGAGGACATCCACTAACTAATTGTACTTGTTACTTATCCACATTCAAGCCCTAACTGAAGGATGTACAAGGCTGTACACCCCACAACCATAGGGATACTCATGTGGGTTAGTGTGGACCTATGTTAGTTGCAGGATTTTTGTCTGTCAGGAGTCCTATGAATTGACCTAAAGGTTTTACTAAGGGTTTAATAACAACCTGTGAATGTATAACAACACATAAAGCAACTAATGTTCAGTAGTTACCCATTCTAAAAGTAAATGTCTTCTCCAAAATGATCAACTGAACCTGGGTATATGTATACTTAACCCATAAACTTAACCTGTAGCTAGGGACCTTGGAAAGCTAATCAGTTACTGAAGTGGGAATATTTAACCTGTGGAGGAGGTAGATAATTGCTATTTGTGATGGAGGTAAGACAAAATATCTAATGGAAATTACAGTTCATGTCAGGGTATGTTCTAGGTATTATTCATCAGTGCTTGTTATAAGGTTGTCAGATTGACCATATTTTTTAAGGAAGGCCTAGGGTGCATTTCTTATGCCACTGGGCTAATATTTCTAGTCTGAGGTATTCCAGAACAGCTGATAGCCATTCCTCATATGTCGATGGATGGGAGTCAAGCCATAGTCGAAGAATAAGGCTTTGGCTGTATTAGCCACTAGACACATTCCATGCTGTCTGCTGACCACAACCTTGGAGTATGTGGAGGGGTTGTGAGATAACAAATGGACCAGACACTGACCTTCAGTTCAACACACAATCTCTGTGTGATGTTTATTCAAAATACAGGAAATATGCTTCAGCAATGTCATATTCCTTCTTCAGTACATCAGTTTGCAACAACAGACTATGCATGTCCTTTCTCTGCACTTAGTCAGCACCTACTGACACTGATCTCTGATCTAAACATGTTTAGTGAAAATCCTTCATCCCTACATGGGCCTTGTTTGCTTGGGTAATGGGGCTCAAAAAGAAAAAAAGGAAAACAAGCTATAGACAAAGAACCTCAATGCAGAATCACTGATAAATGGTTACCCCAAAGGCACTGGCAATAAATCAAGTTTCAAAGAAATACAACATCATACATACATAAAGCATCATGGGATATATGCAAATCACCATGAAATTTCAGACTTGTTCAGTTTACAGCAATTTACATGCATTTTAAATAGCACAACTAACTTAATATTTATAATAGTCACCAAGTGCTTTTCACCATTATCAAAAACACCTAGTGCCATGGTATTTTCAACATTACAGGTTTCATAAAAATAAGGTATATACACCAAGGTATTGTATGATATAGTGCTATTACATACTAAATCCAACAACAATAAACACCACCTGTTTTACATATGCTTGGAGGTCACCACAATGACCTCCTGTATGAGGACCTGAGAGGAAAAGAAAATTAAAGAGGGCACTATGGCATAGTCAAGAAAGGAAGGGGTTGCCATAGGTGGCCAACCTTATGGACTAGAAATTGTAAAGGATAGATTAGGCTAAGAGATAGAAGAACTGTTGCAACAGATTTTAGAAAAGGTCAGTCCTCAAGAGTGGCAGGAGCTCCCTGTCACAGAGTGGTCCATGTTTCCTACTATACACATGTCCAGCTCCATTAGTTCTTGGTAACCCAGCAACTTGTTAAGCTTAGATTTTCTCTCTTGCCAAAATGTTTGGATCAAAGGGCATTGCCTCAAACAAATGTATAAGGGTTGCTTCAGGATGGTCACATTTGTAACATTTAGCAGTTGGTATCATCCTCATTCTGCAAAGTTTTTTTAGGAGTATAGTAAATGTTGATGAAGACTTTGAACTGTTGAGTTTTTAAGTCTATCAGAGACTTGGCCTGTCGGGAAAATGCCCATACCTTTTTCCAGTCCCAAGTGCTGGTGTCCACCCCTAATTTTCTGCTCCACCATTCTTTCCTCTCTGTGGCATCTCCATGTATCTGTGACACTAACAAGTGGTATCCAACGGATTTAGGGGCAAGATTTTGTAGTAGGGACAGCAGGGTTTTTCTGATTCTGCGTTTTGTGATCTTGAGAATTAAGCTCCCCAGTACTGGGTACTATATGCTTTAATTGTGTTATATTTGTATGCATCTGAGGGCTTTAAATTGTGACATCTCTGAAATTCAAGAAAGGGGATGAATCCTGTAGGGTTCAGGATATCTTGAATTCTTTTGAGCCCCGCATTCTTCCAGTGTGGCCAGTGAATTTGTGCTCCTGCTATATGAAGATTGCTATTTCCCCACATCAGTTGCGTAATGCTCTGTCTGAGGGTACGTTTGGTACACTTTAGAATTCTGGTAAGGATTTGCTGTGTGCACTCCAGTGGAGCACCCTGTAGGGACTGAGGGGCAGGTTCAAGTATCAGGGTTGGTAATTCAATGTTAGCCTTCCAGCATAATGCCTGTTTAGTGGTCACCCATTTGGGGATATGGTCATGTGACCAGTTTGGGTTCAGTATTCCCAACCAGTGTTATGTGTTTCTGAACTATGATGCCCAGCAGTTAAGAATTACAACTGAGACTTTGCGGTCCCCTTTTTGTTTGAGTCTGGCTAGGTGCTGGAGTGATCCTCAGGGTTTCTTTGGGGCCCAGATGAATTCTGATATAAATCACTGTAATTGTTTTAAGTTCTTCCCTGGAATTAGAGTGTGCAGCATGGGGAGGGTAAAGAAGATGTGGGGAAGAATTTATTTTTATTGCAGCCAACCTCTGCCTCATTGAGAGAGGAAGGGTGTCCCATCTGTTGAGGTCAGTTTTTATGGCTGATGTGATTCATTTCATGTTTTGGTTTACTGTTTCAGTGGGTTGAGCATGCATGTTTCAGTGGGTTGAGAAATTCCTATGTATTGTGTGGAATCTGGTCTCCACTGCATCCCCTATTCCTGGACCATGTTGCTGGTACATCTCTGATTAAGAGGAAGTATCTCCAGTTTATCATATTCAGTCTGTACCCCGAGAATCTTTCAATGTTTTCTATGATTGTAGCACTGAGGGAATGGAAGTAGATGGGTTGCATAACAATAACAGGACATCATCCACATAGACAAGTAGCTTGAGGTGTTTACCTCCAATCTCTAAACAGTGCATTCTGGGGTCTGCTTGTGTCTTACAATGCAACTGCTCTAGGGCCAGACTGAAGAGTGTGGGAGACAGGCAACCCTGTCTCTTGCCTCTATTCATGATGAACTCAGTAGACAGCATTCCGTTGATGTACACCACTGCTCTTGGATTATTGTATAATAAATGAATTATGTTTATTGTGGTCAGAGGGTGGAGTCATTCAGCTCAATAACTTTGAACAGATATCCCCACTAGACCCACTAAAATGGTTTTTCAACATCTAGTGTGATCGGTACTGCAGGTTGCTCCATGTATTTGGCCTTGTTGATAAGGTAGAATATTTTCCTTGAGTTGTCTGAGATATGTCACCCTAGCATGAAGCCTGTCTAGAATGAACTGATCAGTGAGTATCCTGTTGGCGAGGATCTTGCAAGCGCCTTTGCATCGATATTCAACAGTATGATCAGATGATCAATCACACAGGTGTAGTGATCTTTGTTAGGTTTCAGTAGCAGTGTAATAATCCCTGTCATCATTGTTTGTGGAAGGGATTTTCTTAAAATAACCTCCAAGTAGACCTTGTGCAGTATAGGAGTCAGAAGTTCAGCAAATGCAGCGTAGACATCTGGCGAGTAACTATCGCTCCCTGGAAGCTTCACTTTTGGAAGGGCTACTATCACTTCTCTGATATCTGGCACCAAGATCTCTATGCTGAGGAAGTCCATTTGTTCATGGGACAACTTGAGGAGCTGGATGTCTGCCAGGAAAGCATCTATCCTAAATGGGCAGACTGGGTGGGCCAAGCAGTCCTTATCTGCCATCAAATTCTATGTATCTATGTTTCTATCAAAGTCTCTCCTTCTGAAGTTTGAGGTATAATGTTTTTAATACAAATTACTGTACTTCACGTTGATCTTCCATTGCTCTAAGAGGTTGTTGCATTTAGCTGGCATTTATGGACACACTGATTTCATTTGCTCTGTTTCAGCCAGAGATGGAATTTTGTGGTCTGGGGTCCTCTAGCTATGTAGTTAATTTAGTTTTTTTCAGTACAGAAATTTTGTGGATTCCCTTAATTCTTCATTATATTTTATTTTGGCTTCTGTCAATTCCAGCCTGAGTGATTCCAGATTCTGCTTGTTCAATCTTTCCTCGACATCTCGAATAGCTAACTGGGTCCTGCATTCCTTTGCTTTCTTTTTCCACTCCGTTCACATGGATATTAGTTTCCCTAGAAGGGTGCATTTCAATGCTTCCCATATAGTGGTCTAGAATGTTACTGTGGGTTTGTCATGTCTAAGTAGGAGGGATGAAGCTGTGAATTTCATCTTTATATTGTTCCTGGGTGGCAGTATGTTGTTAAATTTCCATCTGCTGGGATGGCGTGTGTTGTCCTGTATTACAATATATATTTTAGGAGGAACATGATCTGATATGGTCATAGGAAGCATCTGCACTTCTAACAGTCTAGGTATCAAGTCTTCTGATACTAACCAGTAATCATTCTCGAGCTGGAATGATGTACCACAGATCAAAAGGTATAAGCTGTATCAGATAGGTGTAGGAGCCACCATGTGTCTATTAAATAACTGTTAAGCATCACCCCTTTCAACATTACGAATATACGAACATACAAAAATGCCAGCAGAAAAAGGCCTTATGGTCCACCAAGTCTGCTTGGTTGTGCAGCTAGTAGCCCTTATTTTGCAGCTGCCCCTCCCTCCTTCCCTTGCCCCTTCCCCTTGCCCCTTCCTGTTGAATTGTCCCATCCCCTCTTGAAGCCCCCCTGTTCTACTGGATACCACCTCTGCTGGCAGCGCATTCCCCCCGGCCACTACCCTCTCTGTAAAAAAAAAAAGTTTCTTCTCACCTCCCTCCTGAACCTTCCCCCTTCCCCAGTCTCATATCATGGCCTTGGGTGTCCCTCCTCTTCCTTAGCTTGAAAAGCCCCTCCATACTAGACTTGTTTATCCCTTTCATGCACTTGAAGGTTTCAATCATGTCTCCCCTTTCCCTCTTCCCCTTCAGTGAGTACATGTTCAATTCCCTCAGCCTACTTTCGTATGGTAAGTCCCCCAGACCATTGATCATCTTTGCCACCCAGCGTTGCATCCCCTCCAGTAACGTAATGCCCCTCTTCAGGTATGGGTGCCAGAACTGCATGCAGTACTCCAGATGTGGCCTCACCAGCAATTTGTACAGTGGCAGAATCACCTCCCTCCCCTCCTTGAGGATATACCCCTAGCTATACAACCTAGCATCCTATTTGCCTTTGTAGCCACCTTTCTGCATTGTGTTGTGTTGTTCATTTCACCTGTAATAAGCACCCCTAGATCCTTCTCCTCAGTCACAACTAGTTGCTCACCCCCCAGTTGGTAGCTCCTCATCGGGTTTTTAGCCTCAAAATGCAGCACCTTGCATTTTTTTGGCATTGAAACCCAGCTGTCAGGTGTCCAACCAGGACTCTAGCTTTGACAGATCCTCCTGCAGCCCTTGCCATCCTCCAGGTCATCCACCATGGCTCCCATCTTGGTGTCATCAGCAAACAGACCAATTTTGCTCTTGATGTCCACCAAAATGTCTGCAATGAATATCCCAAAAAGCACAGGTCCCAACATGAAGTCCTGTGGAACTCCACTCGTCACCGCCCTTGAGGATGATAGCTCCCCACCCACCACCACTCTTTGCTGCCTCCCTTTCAACCAGTTCACTACTCAGCCCACCAACTTTGCCCCCACCCCTGTAGCACAAAGTGTACTTCCTAGTCTCCCATGTAGCACTGAGTCGAATGTTTTACTGAAGCGCAGGTACAGGACATCCACTGCATGGCCCTTGTCCATTTGTCTAGTTGCCCAATCATAGTACTCCACCAGATTGGTCTTGCATGATTTGCCATTGACAAAGACATGCTGCCTGCTGTCCTGTAGCCCATTGGTCTCCAGAAGGGACACCAGCCTGTCCTTCAGGATAGTCTCCATCAGCTTTCCCACAATGGACGTGAGGCTCACTGGTTTATAGTTCCCTGGTTCATCCTTGGGGCCACTCTTATGGAGAGGTACCATGTGAGACATCCTCCAGTCCTGATGTACTCACCCTGAATCCAGTGAGGCACTGAATAGGTCTGCCAATGAACCTGCTAGCACCTCTGCCAGTTCTTTCAGTACCCTGGGATGGATGCCATCTGGTCCTGGTGTCTTGTCCACCCTCAGTGCCCTCAAACCCTCCAGCACCCTGTCTTCTGTGATTACTTTATCCGCCACACCCCCTCCCTCTGTCCCTGCCTTCATGCCCTCCTTGGGTATCTCTCCTCCCTTTTCTTTAGTAAAACAAGCAGAAGTAGTTGTTTCAGTGCTTCTGCCTTCCCCCCTTCCACCCATCCCCCTCCCCTCTTAATTCTTACTATATTGTCCTTGCAGCTCCTTTTCTCCCTGATGTACCTGAAGCATTCCTTCTCCCTCTCCTTAATGCCTTGTGCCAGCCTAAGCTCCTTTGACACCTTGGCTGCCCTTATTATTCTTGTCACCTCCCTCACTTCCTTCAGGTACACCACCCTGTCCTCCCCACCTGGTTTCCTGTACCTTTTAAAAGCGACTTTTTCTTCCTTATCTTATCCATGACTCTTTGTTCATCCAGCTAGGTTTCTTTGACTTAGCTTTCTTACCCTGACCTTGAGGCAGGTTTTCGTTGCCTTCACTGCCCCCATCTTTATGAGCTCCTACCTCTGGTAGAGTGTCCATACTAGGGCAAATCTTAGCCACATACTCCTTTACTATTTCCCTATCCTTCTGAGGTCAGCCCTCCTGAAGTCTAACACCCTTGTGTCAGTTTCTGCACCTTTCTTACCCATATCCAATTTGAACCATACCGGTGGTGGGTCGCTCCCCGCCAGTGGCTTTTCCACCCTCAGTTCCCTCACAAAATCCCCATTTACAAGCAATAGGTCAAGGGTCAATGTTCTGGAGGCTTATGAATGAATTCTACTCAGGTTTGTGCTGTCCATGTGGGAGTCTAGCACTAAGTTAAGTTTGCCCCTATCAATATATGACTGTCCAGATGGTTAGGTAGAAGGGCTTCCAATTCTGCGTAAAACTCCAGAGAGCCTGTGTTAGGGCCACAGACTTTTATTATGCCCACTTTAGGGGTTCCTAACATTCCAGACTCCAGGAGAATTCTGCCTGTCTCCTGTAGCCAGGTGGTCTGTGGTGTAAAGCCTTAAGTGTTGTGAATTAAGATCAAGGTGCCTCCCCTTCTATTACTATCCCCTGCCCCAATAGAGATTCCTACCCACTGCCAGTGCATTTTCAGTATATCTTCCTTTCTCATGTGAATCTCTTGTAAAAACACAATCTGAGCTCCCATCCTCTTTAGGTGATGCAACACTTGCTGTTGCTTTGCCCCCACCTGCATTCCCTTAACACTCCATGTTAGATATGTGATTTTTTTGTCACCCCATATTCATTGTTATAACCATTTGTTAATGCAGTACTATGAGCATTAGAATTATATTGAAGCCTTCCATCATGTAAAACACACTTCCCCCCTCCCTTGTTTTATGTATAACAAATAAACAATCTTCCAAGGCTGTCATCCTCTCCCTCCTTAAATAGTCCATGAATTCTCTAGCAAAGGCAATCAAGCAGAATCCCGACTGTCATTCACCTCATATGAAATAAGACATCAAGGACCCTCCACTATCAGGATCTTTCCTTGAACCCCTTAGGAGATGGTCAAATTTTCCCATCTCACTATGGAAACTCAATATGTACATAGTTTCGGTTTACTTACCCTTCCTGAACCACTCAAATATTGTTATTTGCATAAAGGTTTATATTTTAACTCCTCAGAGGTTAGAGGAGTTTCTTGGTATGAGACACAGTTATTACCATCCCAAATATCCGCTTTAATTGTTATTCTGATTAGGTCTTACTTTAAAATTAAGGCTTATACTTAATTTAACATCACTTTATGACCTGGACTTGGACTCCTCTCAGAATGTTTATTACTTATCCTACTTATCAATAATGAAAAAGGAGACAGGCACATTCATGCTTTTTAGTGCTTTATTACATTCAACCTTTATTAATATCACAGTCTTTTGGGAAAACAGACAATGGCAGTTAATCCAGTTAAAGTTTTTCTATGAATATTAATGGACTGCATAGTCCCACCAAGAATTTAGTTTAATGCAGTACTTGAACAGGCAGGCGGTGGACCTCTATTTCCTCCAGGAAACACACTTATCTGATTCTGAACATCAGAAACTGAGTGGGGTACCGGTACAAGGTCTATGCATCTGCTCATAGTAGTGCCTGTAGACGGGGGGTCGCTATTTTAAAACCTGTCTCCACTCCCTTTGAAATCCAGGAATCCATAATTGATTCACAGGGGATATATGTCATTTTAACTGGGACATTATATTCTCAGGAAGTAACTCTGGTTAATGTTTACTTACCTCAAACTCCCCAAGCGGTGATTAGATTCTTTCTAAGAAAGTTATTACATCTCAATAGGGCATTCTAATTATGGGTGGTGATTTTAATCTAGCTATTTCTCCCCAGCAGGACTCATCCTCGCTTGGACTCATAGAGCTACCCTGCACTAAAATATTTCAGATCATCGCTTTCTCACCTGAGTATTGAAGATGATATGGAGGGACTTTCCCTCAAGTCCTGGCTTTTCTTATTATTCCCCTTGTTTTCAAACTTATTCCTGTCTAGATTACTCCTTTGTAACATGTGAACACGTCTCCCTAATTCAGGACCTGTCCCTAGCCCCAAAGATTCTTTCTGATCACCACCCACTTATTTTAAAAATCGAACTTGGTAAATCTCCAAAAACAAAACTATGGCGGTTTAATCCAATGCTTCTGAGGGACCCCAAATATATAAAATATGTTACAACAAGAATTCCTCAGTTCCTTGAGGAGAATGGGGGAGAAGAGGTGTCAGACCCCATGCTCTGGGACTCTTTGAAGGTTACCTTGAGAGGAGAGACAATAGCTTTCTCTACTAATGAAAAAAGGAAAGCTGAAGCACTTTACAAATACTACACACAATAATTGGAGAACTATCAACTATTATATAGAAAAGGAGATAATGTCCTTCAGCACAAGATTAGGGCAACTAAACATGAGTTACAAAACATCATAGACTCAAGGATTCTTCAGACCTTGACTTATTTAAATCAGGCTAATTATGAGGGGGGCTAGAGGGACACGCTTATTAGCAAGGCGACTTAGGAACAGGAAACGGGCGGTGACCATTTTAAAAGTTGTACATCCGGTATCAAGACAAATTTCACATGCTGAGGAACTCATTAAAGTGTCCTTTATGAAATATTACCGTACTCTTTATACATCTCCTTCCACATCTTCAAACCTGGTCTCTCAATCGGACTTCCTCGACAGGTTAAATTTCCCCAAGCTATCTGATTCTCAACAAACTATTCTCAACTCTCCTATTTCCCCAGACGAGATTTTGAGGCACATTAAAGCTTTAAAACCTCTTAAATGCCCAGGCCTGGATGGATATATGGCAGAGTGGTATAAAACCTTCGCCCATCTCCTTCTTCCTACACTTCTGTCTTCCTTCCGAGCCATGATAGAAGGGGAAGATCCCCCCCCCCTTCATGGCACCCGGCTGTTATTACTCCTATCCTAAAACCCAATAAAGACCCTTCAGACCCCTCCACTTATCACCCTATTTCTATCCTTAATGTTGACTACAAGATTTACGTGGCTATTTGGGCTTCTTGCCTTGAAACGCTTCTCCCCTCTCTCATACACCCCAATCAAGCCGGCTTCATTAAACGCCGCAGCACGACTGATAACATCAGATGAACTATGCTTCTTCTGGAACATCTCCATTCTAGAAAAATATCTTCTGCTCTCCTCAGTTTTGACGCCGAGAAGGCTTTTGACAGAGTGTCATGGAATTTTCTTTGGGACACAGTTGAGCATTTTTCTTTTCCTGATCATTTTCTGCCTTGGCTTAAAAACATGTACTCTTGACCTCAGGCGTACCTCCATCTTAATGGGGCTATTTCTTGCCCCTTTTGCTTAAATCAGGGCACAGGTCAGGGTTGCCCTCTTTCCCCCTACACTTCGCTCTATATATGGAACCACTGGCCATGTCTATTAGACAAAACCCTCAGATTGAAGGCATACCATTGGGTCAAACATCATATAAGATATCTCTTTTTGCCATTGACATTCTTTTAACTCTTCTTTCTCCCTAATCTTCCATTCCGGCAGTCTGGAATCCTTTATAAAATACAAGGAACTGGCCAACTTTAAATTAAACATTGCAAAAACAGAGGCCCTAATGCTCTACTTCACTCCCTCTCGGCATCTCAAGGCCTCTTTTCCTTTAAAGTGTCGCTGTACTAAGTTCAAATATCTGGGCAAACACATCCCACAAAACCTTAATCATCTTGAGCTAGTTAATTATGAACCAGTATCTCTCTCAAATCAAGAAGATTTGAATAAGTGGACCAACCTGAGACTGACCTTCTTTCAAAGGATTGAAACCATATGCATGAATATCCTCCCCAGGATCCTCTAGCTATTCCAGAATATTCGACTTCCCATCTGCTTTTACTTTAAATCTTGGAATAGGATGCTTTCTGCCTTCAGCTGGGAAGGTCAAAGACCTAGGGTTCGTTTACCCTACTTTCACATCCTCTAAACCAGGGGGTGGGGTGGGGTGGAACTCTTTCTGATCTGAAAAAATATGCATTGCCCACTTTCCTAAAAATACTCTTTTCTGGCTCTCTCCCTCCACTTCTCTTGTCTGGAAAGATATTGAGTTTCTCATAAACGATCTACATGATATAGAAAAGGTTGCTCTTTCCTCATCTGAGCTCTCCCCTCCCTTCAGAGACTTCTCTCTTTACACTGCCCAAATGCTTAGAATATGGCGTAGTTTCAGAAACAAAAAGCAATTCAAACAACTTAACTTCTTCTTTATTCTAATATCTGGGGATCAAATATTTCTCAATGCCTAATTAGATTTAACTTTTAGGAACTGGCACAGATTGGGCCTTAATAGCTTTTACCAATTAGTAAATAATTCAGGTATCTTGCCTTTCTCAGAACTCCAAAGTAAATATTCCCTCCCAGATAGTGATCTATACAGATATACCCAGGTGATAAACTACATTTTAAGACAAAGAGAGTTCTCTACTTTTTGTCCCACACCAGTACCTCCTCTATGGGCTGTCTTGAGAGATACTCTGAGGGGCGCTATTTGGGGGAAACTAATAGGCCATTTATACAGAATAACTCGAGACAATTTAGGGCATTCTTCTCAGTCAGTCTTGGAGGCCTGGAACAAGGACCTAGATATGTATATACTTTCCCCACAGTGGGAGAAGGCAACCTTATAGGTGATTAAAATTACAGCATCAATGATCTGGTGAGAATTCGCATGGAAATCTCGTTCCAGATATTTTCGTGCCCCAGCCGTACTTGCAAAATACATGCCAGCCTCTTACAGCTACTGCTGGAGGGCGTACAAATGCAGTATGGCTGACCTTGGTCATATATTCTGGTTCAGCCCTGTTTTTATGCCATTTTGGTTGACTCTGCAGGTGGAACTGGGGAACTACCTGAATGAACCTGTAGAGTTAACGGTAGAGATGGTCTTACTATCAATCCCCCCCCATAGTCGAGATGGATGAAAACCTTGCTTCCACTCTTTTTGCTAGCCGTTAAGAAGGCAATCACACGCAGATGGATGCTAAAAGACCCCCCCCACACACACCACTAGAATGGTGCAAAATAATCTGCAATATTTACAGACTCGAATCTTTAACAGCCAAACTTCACAACAAACACAACCGCTTCCTTATGAAGTGGCAGAAGTGAATACTGTTTTATTCACAGGTGGACCCTGAATTTGTCCCATAGATGGAGACTGTGCTGTTCTGGAATTCCCCTAAGTTGAATTTTGTCTCATAACTTCCCTTTAGATGGGGTATCTAGTTACGGCATGCGATTTGTTTTCTTAATCCTGAAGGCCTTGGTCTGCCTGCCTGTCTAACAATCCAAATGACTCTGACAGTTAACAAAGTATGAATGTCAACACAACTCTGTACAATTATTGGTGTATACAATTCTAATTTGTGTATTTGCCTAGAAAAGGCAACTTTTTATTTCATTTTTCTCAGTTGTACACCTAGGCCCAGATATTCAAAAGGGTTGCGCATGGCGCAACAGTGTTGCGCCATGCACAACCCACTGATGTGCCCGTCCACGATATTCAAAGGGAAAAGTCGCGCTGACAATCCCGTACGCGCCCAGAGCGCATCTGTAATGCGCAGGCACAGGTGGGGGTGTGCCCATGTAAACCTGCACAGCCCAATATTCAGCCTGGGATGTGCAGAGTCATGCATGCGCAACCCCTACCTGTGCCTGCACAAAGTTATGCCCCCAAAAAAAGGAACAAGTGATGGCCACCCACAGGTTAGCTGCCACATTGCAGGGTGCAACACAGCAACTGCCACCTGTGGGTGGCCACCCGAGTTCCTGCCGCACCTGGCGGCACCCCTCCATGCCCCATTGCGGGCATCACCATAGCCCTCTCCCCAAAGTCCAATATCCCTGGTGGTCCAGTGGACCGCACTGAGCCCGATCGCGGGCATCATTAATAGGAACCCCCCAAGTCCAATATCCCTGGTGATCTAGTGTACCCCCCACCTGCCCACTGAGCTCCACCGCCCCGCTCCCCCCGTCAGCTGGCGGGCGGCAGCACCCACCCACCTGCCACCGCCCGCCCACTGACTGACAGCTCGGTAGGGCTGCAGCCCGATGGTTCACAGCATGAGCCAATGGGCGTGCCTCCTCTACTCAGTCAGATATGTGAATGAATTCATTCACATATCTGGACTGAAATAATATAATGAGCTGCATGCCCGTTGGCTCATGCTGTGAACCAATGGGAATGCAGCTACCAGCTGTCAGTCGGATAACGAAGGCGGCAGGCGGGTGGTGCTGCCACCTGCCAGCTGACGGGGGGCAGGCGGTGGGGGGCTCAGTGGGCAGGTGGGTGGGGGTACACTAGACCACCAGGGATATTGGATTTGGGGATTCCTTATTAATGATGCCCCGATCGGGCTCAGTGCAGTCCACTGGACCACCAGGATATTGGACTTGGGGGTTCTATTAATGATGCCCGCGATCGGGCTCAGTGAGTCCACTGGACCACCAGGGATATTGGACATTTTTTTATATTACAGGAATGCCCGCGATCGGGCTGCAGGGGGCGTCGGTCCCCGACGGCTACTGCCTGGCAGGGCGCCAGGCGCAAGTTGTTGGGGATCGGTGCACCTGCATGCTAATGGCATGCAAATGGGACCATAATGAGATGCAAATGGCCCTTGTGCACCTTGCATATATTATGGCCCCATTTGCATGTCCCCTTTTGAATATCGCAGGTGCTGTGCATGGCGCAATGGCACTTGCGCCAGCGCATCTCCATGCTCCACTCTGGCCAGTTGTGCTGGCGCAGTGCCACTGCACCATGCACAGTGGGGGTGGCCAGGGTGCGATATTCAAAGCTGCTGCGCCATAGCGCAGCTCCGTTGAATATCGCCCAGGCCACACCCCTGCGCAACAAAGTTGAGCTGCGCCCAGGCTTGCGCCACAGCCTGGCGCAGTTTGAATATCCCAGTCCTAATGTTTTATTAATATTGTCTCCATCAATAAAAATGAAATAAAAAAAATAATACTGAATAACCTTAGTGCAACAGAGTTCACTGGAAGAATGTGTACCGACTGCTATGGAATGCAGGAAGCTATGAATGTGATGCTCCTTTTCTTTCATTTTAAGGTGTGAATTTACATTGTCATTAGTTATTTAATTGACAGTAGGGTACCCTTTATGGGTCAGAATGGAAGGTATGGATTTTTATGGGGGTATACACAGGTTAAACTGGACTCAATTTATAAAGAATTTTGATTTTAACAGGGTGTCAGCAATTGTTTACATTAATGTTTTTTTTTCTGTTATTTTTGGTTGGGAGGCAGCAATAAAATTATTAATGTTGCAATTTGAAATGAAACTGAATCTGAACAGAAAAATGGGTCTAGAACATGTTGAAAATGATATGAAAACAGTACAGGATAAGGTGAAATGGAAATTAATTTGTATTTTTGTAGTTCATTTTGGAAGAGAAATCCTGTACTGATTGATTTTCACATAGTGAAAGAAGTCAAATATCTAGACTTGTTTATCAAACTGTGAACTATTCAATAAAGTATTAACAAAAATGTACAGGACACCTCCAGCTGTGCCACCGTACAGCCGTTAACTATTTTTTTATGCCATGGAAGGCACATGGAAGGATGAAACAGCAGCCAGGTGCACTTTAATGGAGAAGTATTACAGGCCAGAATCTGAGAGGGTCAGTAAGTACTCCAGAACCTGATTCACTGGACAGATGAAAGGATCCAGCTGATGGGCAGCAGTCTATAGAGCAAAGTGTTTCCACTACATGGAATAAGTGGGCCCTGGTGGCGGGCTTCCTGGCAGCCACCAGGACATCAGCCACCTTTTGGATACCCCACATCTGGCCATGGCTATGTCTTCAGGAGCCAGACATGGCGGTGTAGTGACTTGAAGTCCAGATGGACCAGGGTGCCCTGTTCCTGGGAGAGCAAGCCTTTGCAAAGGGGCAGGGGTACAGGAGGTTCCACTGCCAGCTGCTGTAGTAAGGGGAACCAGATCTGATGAGGCCAGAAGAGAGCCACGAGAATCAGAGTTGCTCCTTCCATCTGAAGTTTGAGCAGCACCCTCTGAATCAGCAGAAAGGGAGGAAAGGCATAGAGGAACCTCCCTTTCCAGGAGCGGGACAATGCATCTTGTCAGAAAACTCCAGGCCCTGGAGCGAGCAAACAGAAAATGAGGGTTACTCACCTGTAACCATAGTTGTAGGAGTGGTATATGGTGTACATCCACACTCTAGCAATTTCCGTTCCCTCTAAGATAAGCTGGAATGTCTACAAGCTGGCTCCTCCGACCCACCTGGGTGGTATCCTCCTCGACACCACCCAATCACATCAGATCTTACACGCTGGAAGCAAGACCGGTGTGCCACTTGCCAGGGGAGATCAGCTGGGTTGTGTGGATGTACACCATGTACCACTCCTGCAACTACAGTTACAGGTGAGTAACCTCTTATTGCAACTCCTGCAACTACAGTTACAGGTGAGTAACCCTTATTTGTATGGACATGGACATACCTCTCAACCTTTGTCCCCAAATATGGAACATTGCCTCTCAAAATGTGGAACAAATGAGAAAAATGTGGAACACTTAATCAAATCCTTACCTAGGAAGCTCAGAACACTGTTAAAATGTTTGCATTTATATTCAGAAAGTCTGTTATTACTTGAATAATATAATTTTTGCATCATTTACTACAGATTTTTGCTTTAAAATCTTAATACTGAATGTGGAACAAGTCCTCACAATGTGGAACAGGGAGCTTTTGTGAAGTAAAATGAGGAACGTTCCTCAAAATGTGGTACAATTGAGAGGTAGGGACGTGGATATGGTGTACTATCCACACTCTAGCAGACTTCTAGCAGTTCTCTGGGAGGAAGGGGCAAGGCACACAAACTCTACTTAGGGAGTAGCGATTGGAGAACTGAAGCCCAAAACCAGCATCTTGGCATGACTCAAGGTTGATGTGGTAATGGTAGATGAAGGTGTGTGCTGACTTTCAGGTAGCAGCCCTGCAGATCTCCTGGACTGGGATGTCCCTGGAAGCAGCCACAGAGACAGCGGTATGTCTGGTGGAATGAGTCCTAAGCCCTATGGGAAGCTCCTTACCTGCCAACTTACAGCAGAGGTAGATGTAGGATACTATCCACCTGCCAATCGTCCACTTAGCTGCTGGTCTGCCAGGTGCGGCTTCTGTGTAGGTGACAAAGAGGTGCAAACCTCTCCTGAACATCAACCCTCGCTCCTTATAGTATGTGAGTGCTGCACACAGGTCTAACAAATGGAACCTGTGCTTGGCCTCCGAGGGTTCATAAAGTATACCAGGACATTCATCACCTGCTTAAGGTGAAACTCAGAAACAACCTTTGGGAGGAACTTCGGGTTGGGCAGAAGACAACCTTGTCCTTGTGGAAGACCAGGTAAGGAGACTCCACTGAAAGCATCTGGAGCTCACTGCTCCTTCTGGTGGAGGCGATAGCCACCGAGAATGTGGTCCTCAATGACAGGTGTGACATCTCACACCTGTGCATGGGTTCGAATAGCTTGCCCATAAGCACTGCCAAAACCAGTAACAAGTCCCAAGTTGGTTGTGGTTCACGCACTGGCATGGACAAGTGGTCAAGGCCTTTGAAAAAAAGCCCGACCTCCTTCTTCTGCACCACAGTTGGCATACCAGCCTGAACCCAGTATGCAGAGATGGCTGCAAGGTGCAGCCTGAGGTCATCGACTGAAAGTCAGAATGGGAGAGGGATCACAGGTAATCCAGAATGCTCACCACTGGGCAGGAAAAGGGGTTCAGCTCCTTGTCCTGACACCAAATGGAAAATCTCTTCCATTTGAATGCACTGCACTGTAAGTTGACTACTTCTGAGAGGCTCCACGACATGGAGGACCTTGTCAAAAGACCCAAAACCTGGAGCTCTGGCCGCTCAGAAACCAGGCTGTTAGGTGCATGGAGTGAAGGTCCAGATGGAGCACTTTCCACCAAGAGCACAAGAGCAAGTCCAGGCAAGAGGCAAATGCCAAGGAGGCCTGCTGCTGAAGCGATTGGGGTACCAGAACTGGCATGGCCTGTCCAAAGCCACAGGATCACCTGCACCTTGTCCCTCCACACCTTGATCCACACCTTGTGGGTTAGGAGAAAGGGAGGGAAGGCGTACATGAGGCCTGGGATCCAGGACCTCGCGAAAGCATCCCCCAGCAGTGTCCCACACTGAGGGGAGTGGGCACCATACAGCCTCAGCATTGTATTTGCCTGGGAGCAAAATGGTCAACCTGGGGAGTGCCCCACTGGGAAAACAGGTGGTCGACCACCTACTGGTGGAGGAACCACTCATGAAATGCTGCCACCACTTGACTGAGGGCATCCGCCAGCTGGTTGGACATGCTGGCCACATTAATTGCCAGAAGGTCGGCATCCAGGCTGCACACGAGGGCCCAGGTGCGGAGAACTTCCGGCACAATGGAAGGGAATGCATCCCACCATGCTAGTTGAGGTAGAGCATGGTCATTGTACTGTCTGTCTGGACCTGGACGACCTGACCCTGAATATGCGGTGAAAGCCATCAGTGCCAAATGCACTGCACAGAGCTCAATGAGGTTGATGTGACTTTGGGACTCTGTGGGGGTCCAGAGCCCATGGACTCTGTGGTCTCCAGGTGGGCTCCCTAGCCCAGGAGGGAGGTGATGGTTGCAAAAGTAATCGATGGCATCGGTTGGACAATCAGGACTCCTTCCTGGAGATGTTCCAGGACAATTCACCACTGGATGGTGTCCCACATCTGCTGTGTCATCATGACCGGGCTGGTCGAGATGACCATGGTGCCGAGACCACTACCAGGCCAGCCCTCATTGTAGGGAGTGCATCCTCCAGTGGGCCCAACAGGCCACAATGGTGCAAGCTTCCAAGTACACCAGGAGGTGCAGGAAGTCTTGGGCAGGGCACAATTGCCCAATCCGAATTAAGTGGCAAAGGCGGTAAGATCCTCTGCCCTGCCTGCCAGGAGTCAGGCCCTGACCCAGCGGAAGTCGAGCTCTCCCCCCCGATAAACTGAATCACCTGCGAAGGACTGAGTTCAGCATCGCTGACCCTTCCAGGGCTGAGGGGGTCAGGAGGGCTAGATCCATGGACCACTCTACCTTCACTTTGGAGGAACCAGAAATCAGCCAGTTGTCCAGGTATGATTACACCCTGACCCCTCAGCACTGCAGAAAGGCTGCCATCACTGTGGTACACTTGGTGACGATCCTGGGGGCCGAGGAGAGGCCAAAGGGCATGACCTGAAACTCATAAAGGGTCCCCTCCATGCAAAACTGCTGGTGGGATGGGGACATGAAAAAAAGGCATCCTGGAGGTCCCAGGAGCAGAACCAGGTGTCCTGTGCCAGGGATGGAATGATCTGGTTCAGAGTGACTATCCAGAATTTGTATGGCCGAAGATATTGATTGAGGTTGTGCAAATTTATTGGTTGAGGGTATGCAAATCCAGCATGGGGCACCAGCCCCCTGCCTGTTTGGGAACCTAAAAGTATCTGGAGACAAACCATGGAACTGGCGTGGTGTCCAGTACATGAACCACTGCCTCCTTCTGAAGAAGTTGGGTGAAGTTCTCCTGTAGGGTGGACAATGTGTTCTGACACCATGTCCCGGAGTGCATAGGACCGGCAGAGGTAAGATGGCCCCTAACCTATTATTGGGCAGGTTTGGTGGTAGCAGCGGGGTTAGCTGAGGAAGCAGTGGACCCCTGACCTCCAGACCTCTTGGCAGTGGAGGAGGCGAGCTTTGGCCAAGGCTGCCAGGCCTGCTGTTGTCCAGTGGTTTGGTTGCAGGGCAGGGTAGGGCTGAAATTGAAAGGGCTTCTTTTAGATGTCAGGCCCTTAAAATCTTTCTGTATGGATGTAATGGAGTCCCATGGTGGCTCTGGACTTCTCAATACACAAATGGGATGGACATCCACCGGGCCCGAACAAGTTAGCGCGCCCAGGAAGGGAGTCTACGCCAGTTTGTGCTGGTATCGCCATAAAGTCAAGATCTGCAGCCATGCCTGCGGTGCATAGCCATCACTGTGGCCACGGACCAGGTCTATGAGTCACCAATATCCAGGGCTGTCTGGAGCTGCTGTTAAGCAACAGCACAGCCTTGATTGTGGACCAGCTTGACCAGCAGTTGCAGGTCAGCCAGTAGCCAAAGGAGGACCTGATCCAAGGTACCCAATAAGGTATGGGCAAAGTTGGCCATAAAGACAACTGAACTAGCCTGTCGAAGGCCAAGGGAGGAGGCAGCATAGACTTTCTTTGCAGTGTGGTCCAATTTCTTGGACTGTTTATTGGGGGGCTTATCGATGTCTCCAACATTGCCCTTGTGCAGAAAGACCAAGTCGGCGACCAACCCATCAGCCGAAGGGAGTTGTTAAATCCAGATAGGGACCTCATGGAGACCATGTATTTGTGGGCCATGCAGGTGGACAGGGTGGGGCATGAGGCAGGGTGCTACCACAGCTCCAGAGCGGGGTCAAGAATGGCCTCAATGACCAGGAAAGTGACCATAGGGACTCATCCAGATCGAGGCTCTCAGTCAGGAGTATTTAGCCGCTTCTGGACAGGCTCCAGCGGGATCCAAATAGACTCAGAGATCAATCGGAGCATGGCTCCAAAGGAAGTAGGACCCTGCTCCATCGAAAGATATTCCCCTGACTCACTGGCAAACCTAGGGGTCTGCTGAGAATGCATCAAGGAATCCTCCAAGTCTGAAGACTCTCCAAAAACCGGTTGAGCCCCATCTCCAGTGACTATGCGAGGTGCATTGCTATGTGTAACAGTGACTGACAGCCAACAGGGAAGCCTGGAAGCTGAGTGCAGTCTTAGGAGGGTCTCTCCTTGGGCTGCAGTGGAGGGATACACCTGAATGGGCAAAGAAGCTGGTGTTGGCTGAACTGGAGCAGCCAGCTTGGGCTGAGGATGTGGCAGCCATGGAAGCACCGGAGGCTGAAGCACAGGTTGCAGCCTGGGGCCGGGGCCAAGCAGGAGCTACTGCCACATAAGCTTCTCATAGCAGCATCACAGCTTATGGTGGAGACAATCCCCCGCCAAAGAAGAAGAAGAGCAATGGGGACATCTCTAGCCAGAGTGTTGAGAGCGGGACAGATGCCATACCGGGAACCGCTCAACCTACAGGCATGTGACCGTGACCTTGACCGCTGGGGAAACGGACGGCGAAGAGAAACGGAGACAGGAAAAGGATGCCTGGGATCCCTCAAAAGGTTGGGCTTCCAGGAAGAAAGGACCTGCTCAGTATGTAGATCCGACCCACCTTGGGAAAGAAGAGACAGGACCAGAGTCCTGGGGAGGGAAGTCTCCCCCTCGTTTGGTGACAACGTTTTTTTTTTTTTTTTTTTGGAATACAATCGGAATTACAAACCTTTGAGTCACAGACTCTTTTGCAAAGGCTCCACGTCGGTTACAGGGGGTGGAGGGTAAACAAATACAGTAAAGGACATACATAGACAGGCAGTATTTACAGTAACTGTACTGAGGAGCAGTCCAGGCAAAACTTATATACTGGTGAGGGTATTAGGCAGCAATCTTAGAGTCCCAGGCCAGGGACTTGTATGGTGCTAATACATGGGGCCTAGAGAGACCCTGAGTCGAGAATGGGGAGGATATGGGATTAAAATGGGTGGACAGTGTTAGCCACAGTCACATTTTGCACTCTCAAGTAGTTGAGCCTTGAGACCTGTTTTAAATAGTGAGATGCTGTGGGTCTGGGAGAGTGAGGGTGGTAATGCATTGAGCCAGAAAGGGGCTCGGTAGCGGAAAGATCTTTGTCCAAGGGAAGTTCTACATAGGGGGACCAGAAATGAAGAGCTTGCTGCGAGTCTTGTATTGTGCCTGTGGGGTGCTGCACTGATTATGGGGAGAAGGCCGATGGGGGCTAGGTGAAGGTGTATCTTTTTAGCAAGGATGCAGGTGTGGTACTTTAATCTTTGTTGGAAATTTAGCCAACCAGTCAAAGCAAATGGATCACAGGTGTGGGTTAGTCTATCACTGCCTGTGACTAGGTGGCAGGCTTTATTCAATGCAGTGTTTATACTGTTAAGTGAGGTGGGTTCTGCAGAGCCATATATAGCAATCCCGTAATCAACTGGGGAGAGGATGGAGGAGAAGACTGCAAGCCGCATGGCCTGAGTGGGTAAGCAGTGCTTGAGCCTGTACAGGATGCCCACTCTAGTATTGACAACGGAAGTGAGAATTTGGATGTGACTCTGGTAGGAGAGGGAGATGTCTAATGTGATACCCAGGTATTTGAAGTTGGTAACGTGTTCCAGTGGGGCGCCTAGTGTGTTCTTGATTAGGAGAGCAGACTGACTATGAGGGCTTTGGCGATGTGCAAAAATCATGGACTTAGTTTTATTATAGTTGATGATTAGGCAGTGTTCAGTGAACCAGGTCTCAAGTTCCCAGAAATTACTCTGAAGGGCCTGTTGCAGGGCGCTTGGATGGGGGTGTTTCCAAAACAGAACCGCATCATCAGCGTAGAGTAGCAAATGACCGCTGCACACCTTAGGGAGGGAGTTTAGAAAGAGGGTGAAAAGCAGTGGGCCCAGAATTGACCCCTGTGGGGCCCCAGAGCAAACTGTTTTGGGGGTGGAGAGGGTGGTGTTTATCCTGACTTGCTGTGACCGGCCTGAGAGATAATCCTTGAACCAGGCAGTAGCCTCAGGGACCACATTTAGTTTTGGGAGGGCACGAAGCAGTAGCTTGTGACTGTGTCAAAAGCCTTGGTTAGATCCACATAGATCATCCCTGCGATTGAGCCTTGGTCGAGGGCTTCGTGGATGAATGCAGTGAGCTCTGAGAGTGCGGTGATGGTACTATGGCCCCTCCGGAAACCATGCTGTTCCTGGCTGAGAAGTTTATGTTTAGTTACGTGTTCGGTTATCTGGTCAGATACTATTCTTTCAAGGGCTTTGGAGAGACTGGGTTGACTGGGTCGAGAAAAATCTCAACCGGCTGGTTGACCCATGTCTCAGCCGCTAAGCTTGATGGGGACACTCAGGGGCCAGCAGCCTGGACAGAAGCATCAGCCAGAGCCAACAGCTTGACAGTGGTTGAGCTAGCAGACGTGTTGGATCCGGAGGCCCAATAGTGCTTGCGATCCCACGACCTCGACGGGACTTTCCTTTACTTCTGAGTCCCATTTGGGGAATTTCAACACCTGGGAAGGGATCTCCCTGAGGGTCAGAAGGAACTTTCATAAGTCCTGGAATGCCCTGGTAAACGAGGTGCCAAGGCTCACAGGGACCAGGGCGGACACGGAAGATGCGCCCGCCACGACCTGGGCCGCAGCCTTGGTGAAGGTGGCCATCTGCTCTGCTGAGCCATGCGCCAGAAACCGCCCAACGGGTGTCTCTGGACCTGACGGGTGGATCCCATTCGTCCGGACGACCCAAGAGGAGGTGGCATAGCGATCCTCCAAGGTGGAGGGATAGAGGTGTGACACAGGCCACAAGCATGGGTCATGTTCCTGACCCAGGCAGTAAATGCATGTAGTGTGTGGACCAATGCACAACATTTTCTGGCCAGGCGAGTACTGCTTGAACCTGGGACCGGACTCAGAATCGGTTGGATTCCATGGGAACAATGAAGCTGAAGCTTGAAGACAAAATGCAATTGTAGAAGCTAGGCCTCACATTGAATGCAGAGCAACGATGGAGGGAAACTTTCTCTCAGCGGAAGGAAGATCTGATCGTCACAGGGTAGTGCTAAGGAGGATACCACCCAGGTGGCTGGGAGAAGCCAGCATGAAGACATTCCGCTTATCTTAAAGGAAAGGAAACTGCTAGAGTGTGGATAGTACACCATTATCCATGTCCCTATAATGCAGCAGTTTTGCTTTGAGTGGGCATAAAAGTCAACTCTGGGCGACCCCACCTGTTGAACAGATCTTCTGCTACCAAGGTCAGCAGCTCCCATCTGTGCATTCTGGACTGTGAGCTGCTTAACCTGTCTGCCAGGGCATTTTGGACACTTGGAACATGTATTGCTGACAGTTCTAGACCGTGTTCCAGAGCTCATTGCCAAACCCTCATCGCTCTCTGCACAGGGCATACGAATGAGTCCCCTTGCTTGTTGATATAGTGGACTACACTGATGTTGTCCATCTGTAC
The DNA here is from genome assembly GCA_016271365.2 of Neoceratodus forsteri. Taxonomy (NCBI): domain Eukaryota; kingdom Metazoa; phylum Chordata; order Ceratodontiformes; family Ceratodontidae; genus Neoceratodus; species Neoceratodus forsteri. The sequence continues at coordinate 768,877,455 of CM028133.1, read as the reverse complement.
CAGGAGAGGCCCTAGGGACAGAAAGGACTGGAAGGGACTTCGATTCCACCTCGGAGATACATGGCCACATAGGCGACTCGCTCTGCTCAACCCCCACTGAGTTATTTTCCTCTCCATCAGATGATTTTTGTAAACTAGGACATCTTCTGGAATGAATAGGAGGGAAACAAAGGAATGAGCCTAGTGGGTCAAAAGCCGGAAAATGTTCCCGTAGATGAAGAACAATCCGATTCTGATATCATGTACACGGATGGCGTGAGCCACTCGGCCTCAGCCTACCTCAAATCTACTCCAGCTTCACAGAGAACCCCAAAGCAAGAAAAAGAGTCAAATTGGACAATAATATACAATGAACTGTGTGCATTTCGCACTGATATCAAACAACTTTATAATGAAATGCTGTAAGGCAGGCGTTATATTTTCTATCCTCAAATAAGTCAAGCCACACAGAGTGATTGTTTCCCTTTGGTTTATTTTCTTGCGAGTTCATCAATTCAGATACATGTATATCTTCCTTCATCTTTGGTGCTAGCTCATTCAATTTACATACAGTGCTTATAGAAAGATTTCATATCTTAAATAATACCGACACCCATTTATAAGCCAATCATATAACAAAGTAACATATTAATATTAGGGTGTGGTGAATCAGTGTCAAACCATAGGTATGACTGCATTTCTTACACAACGTCAAAAGGTGTTTACTACATTTCTTACACAATCTCATAAGTGCTGACTACACTTATAGAAGGTCCTTTGTGTGCACACCTTCCTTAACAGGTGTATACCATCCTAATTTATTTTATTTATTTATTTTATTTAGTTTTTGTTGACCGGGTAAGTGCACTAGACAAATCCTGTCTATTTTCAGGCACAACCCGGGGGAGGGGGATACAGATGAATTCCAACTGACCTTGAGCCAGATTAAGCTGTTGGTGGCATTTTTAGTGAATGAGGAAATTTGGCCAGGACACCAGGAAATTCCCTACTCTGAGGAGGCAGAGGGCGCTGTGTGGCTGAGTGGATGCTCTGCTCAGTGGTGTTTGGAGCTTTGCACTAGGAGGACGTGTGGGGGCTGAGGAGCCGGTCTCCTCCTTGGCTCCCTTTACAACGGAATTATGCAGAGATCTGGTGAAGGAATAGTGGAAACGGAGCAGCTGGTGGCTCTCAATATGGAAACAGGAGCACAGTTCTTACCGGAGGACGAGGTTCCCCAGGTTTTATCACAGAAATCAAGTTTGGAATTGGAGGAGGTTGAATCGTTGGAGGTGCTGCATCAACAGGCTGTAGAAGCGGAACAACATTATCGGGCAGCAAGGTTACGTTTTTTGGTGGCGCAAGGTGGTAGGGACGGAATTGGAGGTTGCACAGGAAGAGGAACAATGAAAGGAAGAAGGAGCAATGGAGGCACAAGTCATCGAGAGGAACAGAGGGAGAAGGTGAATCAGCAGGTCCCAGTAGATGGTGTGAATACTACTACCGAAGAAGAGTTTCACGCTATGAGTGCTAGGGATTTGAAGAAATGCGAATGGACTCATCTGGGGAGGAGATGGGAGATCAACCAGTCAGTTCCAGGTAAAAACTTAACTGCCATACAACAGAGTGGAGTATCTTCTGAGACTGTTTTGTGTGGGTCTGCTTTAAAAGACTCTCCTGTCTCTTAAGTGGAAGGAGAGAAATGTAGTGAGGAAAGGACCTTCCACTAAATGACTCTTCAAAGGCTCTAGACAGTGTAATTGTGGGGAAAGAACCGAAGGACTGGGTGGCTGCACGGCCTTGCAAGCTGCAGGTTGGGTGAAGAACCCCTCTGGGAAGGGGTGGGATGCAAATTTTGGTAAAGATGGTGTTGCTACTTCTCCTACTATGTTGCAGATACCCCCCCCGGATGGCTCCCCCACTATTAAATAGTATGGCTACTCCTTTTATACCCCCAGGACAGCCCTCCCCTGAATCTACTGTAGAATTGTCCCTTCAGGAAGATACTCATCCCTTGTTACAAGTCATTAGAGACCAGGAAAAAGAAAGTACACTGGAGCAAGATTCGGTACAAGATAAGGCTGATAAAGTATGGCATGGAAAAGTGACTGAACATTTATTTCCGAATACTGCTGGGCCTTTGCTGGAGCCTGCAGAAAGAAGGAATGCAGTTAGGTTAAAATTTAGGGTAGTACTGAAGAAATTCCAGACAGAAGATTTGTGGGTCGTGTACTATTAAAAAATAGCATGAAGTTCTTTGCTTATGAAATTTACGCTTTGATACATGTTCCGGGGGATGTGATTTTTGATGTTAGTTTTACACATCCTGGGGGTTTAGAACGGTTTTGGAAGCAGTACCGTCTGTTAAAGCTCTCTCCCTTGTGGAAGCCTTTTTTAGCAATACCACTTACTAAACCATTGACTAAAAAAATTACAGTTCTTTTTCGAAATGAGGGGGTAAATGTTGCAGATATTACGTACTGGTTGCGGCAACATTGTACTGTTAAAGGTTTGCCTGAACCCATACTGGATGAAGAGCAATTATGGACAGGGGATGGACTTATCTTGTGGTATTACATCTAGTAAATGGTCAAACTAGTCATCTACCAAACTGTTTCTTTTTGGGTAGAGATAGGGGGGTGGTGTGTTACCCAGGTCAGCCAAGAGCTTGTTTCAAATGTGGTGAGTGGGGCATTTGAGTAATGTCTGTGATAAACAAAAATGTGGTTTATGTGGGGAATTGGGGCATGTGGGGGCTCATTGTCGGCAACCTTTGAGGTGTAATTTATGTGAGGAACAGGGGCACTCTTTTCAGACCTGCTCCTGGGCCTCACATAACAATGTGGATTGCTCAGTTAGAGCAGAACAGGATCATTTCGTAGCTGCTGCTCAAAAGGAGCAATTAAAAGTGGTGGCTTTATTATCACAAGGGCCGACTACTACTCATTCATCAAACAAAGTGTCAGGGTTACGAGTGAGGCTGGCGATACTGTGTAATGAATGCTCAGGTTGTAGTGAGTGATGGTGAAACAGTGGTGCTGGGTCAGTGATGGGGCAATAGTCACAGAGGAGGAGGGGCTATGGTTCTGGTAGGGGAAAGGCGGTGCGTCTTGGGTGATGAAGTTGTGTATACCCCCACAGTACATTCTGAGCTAGGCTTCCAAGAGTGACTAGATCAAAGCGGGGAAAATACTTTCAGCTGCCTTGATCCAGACGGAGAACTATTGGGGAGGTAGTAGTACAGAACTCATATGCTCCTTTGCTTGAGGATGATATGGAGGAGGATGGGTGCGAGTGGGACCTTTCCTCGATGGCATCCTCTCAGGCTGAGGGTGTTGCTGAGCCTGGCCCTTCTGAGAAAGTGAAATCGAGGAAAAGGAAAAAGAAAAGATGATTGCAGGTGTTTCTGTGTTCATTTTGTTGATGGCTATTTCCTTTTGTACTGTTAATGTTAATAGTATAAAGCATATGGGAAGAGGCACAATACCTTTTGAGCCTCAGTATTGGAGGTGGAGTGTGTTTTTACAAGATACTCGGTTGAACTCTCTAGCAGAGGTGACAACTGCACAGAAGGAATGGAGGTGGGGTGTCTCATATTGGTCAGTCGGTGAAGAGCAGTGCTCTGGTGTGGGCATTTTGTTTAAGAGTCAGGTTAAGGTGTTGCATGTTTATGATTTAGTAGCCGGGAGGTTATGATTCTGGATGTATTATTGCAAAATGAGGTTTTCGGTTGATAAATATATATGCTCCTCAACTGAAAGCTGATAGGTCTATTTTGTTTAGGTATGTGGAGCCTTATTTACATACGTCCAAGATAGTTCTATGGGGGTTTTAATTGTGGTCTTTCCCATAGGGATTGGGAAGAGCTACAAAAAAGTCTTCTGTGATACCAATGCCTCTTGGCTATTATGGGCGTAATGATATACAGGATGTTTATAATATTTTACAGCGAACCGGTTCATACCTTCCATAAGGGGCATTTGTCTACTAGAATTGATTTTGGCTAGTATCAGAAAGAATTACATGTCAGTCAGTGGATGTAGTACCTTTGGAAACCTCAGACCATCTGATGGTGGTTTTGCAGTTGGGAAATCGGCAGAATTTGTTAGTTGGGAGGGTTATTGGAAAAATGAATACTTCAAAGTTACAGGAAACAGTTGTAGAACATACTATAAGGAAATTGATCTTTACGACAGATGATTTGTTATTTGTATGAGAGTCCGATAGAATGGTGGGAAGATATAAAGAGGATGTGCAAAAATGGTATGGTGCATACACAAAGAGACAGGCTAGGGAAAAGTATATTGCTTATTTGAAACTACTGAGCAAAATATTTGCAAGCGTTATCACAAAGTGAGATAGGGGACCTTAAGGTAAAAAGGTTGCAGGAAATAAAATCTCAAATGAAGAAATATTTGCAAGACTCAAAGCGGTAATGGCTATACGACAAAAATATAAGACTCAAGGTACAAAGAAGAGGTAAACCCTTATGAGAAGGGAAGATAAGGGTGTCAAAAGGTGTTAATGACAGGTCTGAGAGATGGACAGGTAAGGTAAAAGAGAACATCAAGATATCTTGTTTTTGGTTCAGCAATATATGGTAGATAAGTTTCAGACTGTTAGGAAGGAAAGTAAGTTTCCTTTACTGGCCTAGATATTCTAGGACTGAACAGGAAGAGAAGGACAGGTTGGTTGCCCCTATTTCAGGAATGGAAATTCATACGGCCATCCTCCAATTGACTCTAAATCCACGCCTGGAAGGGATGGATTGCCGAATGATTTATAAACAATTTGTTGAATTTCTGGTTCCTTGTTTAGAAATATTGTACAATGCTATTTGGGAAGAGGCGGCTTGCCCCTCGATGCAATTGGGATTAATGTTTTTCTTTATAAGAAAGGAGATCAGTATGATATTAAAAATTAGGAGGCCTTCAACGCTGCTTAATTCAGATTATAAGATTCTTGCTAAAATATTAAATCAAAGACTGGCAAAGTTGTAGCAAGTAAGCTGATTATTCAGGAGCAAACTTGTGCAGTCCCAGGAAGGAAGGTAATACAGAATCTGACTTTCATTAGAGAAATTATAGAGCAGGGGTTAGGGAAGGTTTAGTGGATATTTAATAGCGGTAGATCAGAAACTGCATTTGATTCTATTCAACAGAATTATCTTTGGAGTGTATTACAACATTATGGAATTCATAGAATTTATAGAACTTGGGAAAGTGTTGTACAGGAAGCACAAGCAGTGCCCTTGGTGAATGGTTTTGGGGACACCAATTTTTTAAAAAGTAGGGTCAAGCAGGGGTGCCAATGAGGCCCTTGTTATATGTCTTTGGTTTAGACCCTTTGTTAAGGAAGATTGAGCAGGCCAAGAGACATTAAGGCAATAGAATCTGTGGCTGGATTTGCTTTTCAAAAGTTCAGCTTATGGGCGATTGTTTTATTACTGTGGCAGATGTTGAGATCAGGGACTAAAGTTTTGTCAGTATTGCATGAGGCCTATACCACAACTGGTATTAGGATAAATCTATGAGTAAAAGTATGTTTTACCTTTAGGGATAGCAAAATTATTGATGATTTTCCAATTCTGATGACAACAGACCAAGTAAAGATTTTGGGCCTATTTTTTGGTAATAAAGAGTCTGAGATACGTAATGGAATGATGTTTATGATAAAGCAAAGCTTAGGTACAGACGTGGTTAACTTGGAAAATGTTCAGGAAAAAGAAAGTGTATCTCAAGAGCATACATTGCTCTATGTTTTTATATATCTCATATTTTTCCTCTACCGTTTAGATATGATACCAAACTTTTGGGTTATTTTTTTCAGTTTTGTAGGACGTAGGTTTGAATCCAGTTAAGAGGATTCATAACATACAGAAGAGCGGAAAGAAGGGGGTTTGAATATGTTGCATCCTATAGTGTATTTATTTGGTAATTTCTTTTTAGCTCTATCATTCCCTTATTTTCGCAAACTATGGGAATAGGGCAAATTAGCATGCAGCTTTGGGAGGATCTTTTTTAGAAGCATGGGGGAGAGGGAGATGGCATCCTGTAGAGCGATTACTTCTGAGTTATGTACAAACCACTCTTCGATACATTAGAACTTGGAAGATAGAACTAGCGTGGTGTAGGGATAAAGGGAAGAAAATGTTTTACAAAATCATAGTGGATAAATGGTATCGAGAGGACCCGGTGTTTATGGTACCTCCTTTTATTAAGATTTCCTTGTTGTTGGAAGGTATGACTAACCCTCGAATACCTTTAAAGATGCAAGATTTTGCTTGGCTTTGTGGTCATCAGAAATTCAAGTAAAAGAGCAATCAGAAACATAAGCAAATAACAGAAAGGGGTGTGAGCCTATGTGTGCAGGGATTGTGGTGATGCAGCATCTTTTCTTTGATTGTTCCCATATGCAGGGCTTTTGGAAGCGGTTATCGATTTTATGGGGGAGCAGTTATTGGTATTAATAAATTATGATGTTTTGATTTTAGGGCAAATCCCGCCACCTGGGCAAAATGGACTAACAGTACAATCCAGATTATTTTTTGGTATGTATAAAATGGTCTATTTGGCAAGCAAGATGTCTTAGATTTCTGAAAGGTAGGTAGTTCAGCAACAGGATGTTTTCTTCCAAATACAGAAAGAATTGGATGCTGTTTATGAATATAAAAATTGTTCTTTAGGACAAGACTTATCAGTAAAGCTCTGGAGGAATGTTGATTGGGTGGGATAGAGGGATGTCTGTTACAATTGTATAGGATTTATTCTTTGTTATGGGACACTGTATGTTTATTTTTCTTTGTGTTTGAATATTGTTTTTGTGACTTTCTGTATTGAATGAAGATATTGTTTATTTAATCTGGATTTTGTTTTGAATATTGAATAAAATTTCCCACTCTTTTCGATAAGTGCCATGGGATCTTTAACATCCACCTGAACTACCACCAATCCAGGCAGATTCGGTAATCCTCGGTTTAACGTCTCATCCAAAAGACTGCACCTCAGAAGTGCAGCACCCCTCTCATGCTGCACTACAGTGTTAGTACTAGGATATTAACCTAAGTGCCATGTGGGAACTGAACCCACAGCCCTCTGATCTCCCGGCCTCAGAGGGGAGTGTGTTAATAAGGGCACACCATCCTGTTAAGTTTATTATAGGCTAAATGTCGTGAAGTGTAAAATGTTATGAAATTATGAGGTTATCGTAAGCCATTTGATTATATTGTGAAAGGTAACTTAAGTAAAAATTATACTTCAGCAAATAAATGCTACACTACAATCCCCCCTTGTGACTCTCTATAACTGGAGATCACACGATATGATGTTGCCATTGAACATTTGTCGAATCATGTGTTTCATTTTATGATACAATAACACTTGTACAATAATAAGAACACAGATTACTGCAGTACCACATACTACCACTATCAGGGTTGGACTAGTACCCAAAACAGCCGAGCCCCAATCCCACCAGGATATAATAGGGATATAAGATGACTGTCTTTTTACCTCTTTAGCAGAGGCCTTCTGTGAGAAAATAAGTCCTTCTGTTTGTTGACATACAACAAGGCACCAAGTGTCATTTTATTAATTTTGAGTAGTTTGAAATAGGTGGAGTTGCCAAATCAGTGAGTAAATCCAAGGCCATACTGGAACAATCAATATGGGTAACATTTGTTCAGCTATAGGCAGGAGGCGTTCGAAGGGTCAGTTTACAACCCACCAGGTCTTGTCACTTCACCCCCATATATTCCAAGGTTGATCTGCGATTACACACCATGATTGGTTCCATCTCATAGCTTGGCGGTATTCATTTGCAGACTTTAGGGTAAATTTACATTGATCAGGAAACCATGGGACAGTTGATGTCTCTTCCCCACATATTAAGGTTTTATGTTCTTGTGTAGACTGTTGCTTAGGTAAGACAACATATTCATTTTGTATTGGGATAATAATATCACCTGGTATTTGGAGTCTCATGATCTGGTCATGTATTAATACTCCCAAATTACTGATTTACCACAATATTTTTGGTAGTTCAAAACATACAGGTATTATCACTAATATGGGAATTACATATCGCAGCACTTGTGCGTATTGATTTGTTGAGTTCCATACTTTTATCATATCTAAGGTGGTAAAAATACAGTGGAATGATCCAATAATCTAGTCACATTGGTTTCACCTATTCCTAAAGGTAACCTATTTGTTTCAATTCTACTTAATTCATTGGCTAGATAAGCATGTGCTTCAGCAGCTAATTGAGAGCGAGCCAGTTTTATATAGGTGTCTTTAGACATATTAGAAAGTGAGTTATAAAAACGGGATGCTGTTTGACCAATAATTTTAAAATTCTGTAAGGTTTCTTTAAATGCAAACCAATCAATTTCTTCATTATCAGCTGCTAATCTTACAGTAGCAAATAATGGTCCAGTAGCCATATTCATAAGTCATTCCAAAGAACGAACATGACCTTTTATAACTATAGAATCAATACCATTAGCAATTTATAATCCAGCTGAACCAGCCCTACCGTCTCTGTAATGACGAGATAAGCCTGGTGATGCTTCTGCAGGAATTTCAAATGACCACGCTCTATGTCTATCATGGTATTGATTCAAAGTTTTATTATAATATTCTTGCCACACTATTACCGAAGCCCGATTTCTACATTGAGGTGGTAACCGTGGAAAAGTCAAATGTAGCAAAACATTATAATGCTCCAACTTACATGGATAATATACAGGATATACATTTTGTGTTAAGATAATACCATCTGATGGGGGCAAGAATTTTTGCACTGATATACCTTGTTTCTGATACACTATATTCCATGCCATTAAATTGACATTACAGGCCATTCCCAGCCATCGTGCATGTTGGAAAACATGCAAATATTTAACAATGAATATTTATCTGTTGATGGTAATCTGGTAAAAAGTGCTTTAACCCTACTGTATAGTTCACTACAATAGATGTATTATATAAAAATGCCACATATTATGTCTTGGACCACAAGAATAATTTAACGCAATTGTATTCGATGGGTATTGTAATATGTCCTTTAATTTTATTCGTAACCAATCTTGTTCTTCTTTTGTCAGATTCGTCGTATCCCCCAACGTGGAGCAGCTATAGATCCCTTTCTGGGCTGTTGTGTTCACTACACACATCGCCGTGCCAGGCCAGGATTCTGGCGAGCATCCCCATGTCGCATCTTGACATTGTCCATAACAAATAAAGTACCATTTAACAAGAAGATATCCAGCGTGTTCATGTCGTTCTCCCAACATTGCTAGGAGACCTCATGCAGTACGATTTGTGGTATATTGGTTGTATAAACTGTTCCAGATATGCCCCGGACATCCATTTATATTGGAAGTTAACAGGATCAGTAAAGTACTACACAGTATAAGTACAGGAAAAACATTGTACTTCACCTATTGGGAGAAACTGAGCAGTATCTGTTGTTACCATTTAAAGGCTGATACAATTTACATTGGTCCATGTGGACCCATTTGGTCTCTGCAGACTGTTGTCAAATTCGATGGACCTGAATGACCCATTGGCCCCAAAACATCAATGACGGTATAGGGCCCCATCCAATTAGCATCCCATGATCCCTTTTGACCAAAGTGTTTTCCATAGCGTGATGACCCTGGTCAATGGGCAGTATCCTTTTTCATCATGTCTCTGTTTCTTTTCCAATGAGTCCATGCCATATTTCTGGTAGCATGGGGTAAATAAACAGCTAACTGTTTTGTAGCTGTTACAAGAACACATCAGTTTTGATGTGGTCTAACACAAGTGTAGACAGATCTGGATCCAATGGATAATGCAGCGCATATCCCGTCCAGTCATCAATTGATATGGGCCATAGCCAGTACTCTTGTTTTCAGTACCTCTAATACACATTAGGATTCCAGGTAAGTGCATCACCCACCTTTACCAGCATCCAACACTGCCTTTTCAGTGCATTTTTCAGAGTGCAATTTAACCTTTCTACCATTCCTGAAGATTGTGGATGGTAGGGTAAATGCAAGCGTTGAGTGATACCTAAGACATCACACAAGGTTGTCATTATTTTTGCTGTAAAGTGAGTTCCTCTATCACTTTCAAGTATTCTGGGAAAACCCCATCATAAGAACACCTGTTCCCATAGTGCTTTTGCAGTAGCTGTAGCACTATCATTTCGTATGGGCAATGCTTCTACCCATTTGGAAACTATGTCAACAATGACTAATAAATATCGGAACCCCTAATTTTCACAGTAGGCAAGGGCCCCACATAATTAATTTGTAAGCTGGACCAAGGACTGTCCACTTAGAGGTATACTGACCTAACGGAACCCTCTTAACTGGAGGATTCATCTGTGCACAGATGAGACATGCCTCCAGGCATTGCTTGACATCTTTCCCATTTTTGGCCACCAGTATTTTTGTGCCAACATTTTACAAGTTTTGTGGAGTCCACAATGACCCCAATGCAATGATTATCCATGATGATATATTTTCTAAATGAAGAGGTGGTATCCACTTCCTAAACCCAGGCTGTCATTCCCATACTACCATATCTTCCTAAATGGTAACATGTTTGGTTGCACACTGTCCAGTGTCTTTCCATTGGTTCTGACAACCCATTATCAAGCATCTGTATCTTGGATTCACCCCAAACTTGGGACTTGTGAGATAGCTGCTATCCATTTAATATGGTGTTTGTCAAATTTATCCATCTCCACAATTGTAGAATCACCTCCTAGAGGGTCTACCCATAAGTTTGTTTGTTTGGCTGTAACTTGAGCCAGGTTGTCCACTAAGTTATTATTTAACTCATGGATATCCTTTGGATTCTTTTGGTGAGCTCTTACTTTACAGATTGCTATTTTCAAAGGTGTTTGAGCTCTTATGTCCCATATATGTTGTAATATAGGAGCAAATGCGACAGGTTCTCCAGATGCTGTCCACATTCCTCATTTAGTCCATATTAGCAAAAAGTCCAATAAGGAATTTACTACAAAAGCACAATCTGAGAAGATATTACTAGCCTCCTGAGGGTAAGCCATAATAGCTCCACGAACTGTCTCCAATTCCACTCTAGGGGCAGAAAATGATGATGGGCATTATACACTATTTATTGATTAGTGCTCAGTGTCCAAATGGCATATCCTGTGGAAATGTCCATTCTCCCAAAATGAAAGCCATCTACATAAACATCTTTTGCTTTAGTATTTGGTTTGGTAGCAAATATGGGTGTAAAATCAATTCCATTACAGTTTCACAGTTATGTACCTCTCCCTCCCATGCCATTAATTCAACTAACATAGGTGAGTTACATTTTCTACAGTGATATTTTTTCTTGTAGAACTAAAGCCCATTTAACCAATCGCTGTGAAGACACACTTCTCACATCCCTTTTAAGTAGAAATTTCACTGGAGTGTGAGGCGTTTGCAGGATAATTTTATTAAACCCCACAAAATGTTAGGTAGCTTGTATAGCCTAATATACAGCTAACAAATGTTTTATACATTCTTCATATGTCTCTTCCACAAGTGTTAATACACTAGAAAAATATCCCACAGGACATAAAGTCCATGCTCTCTTTGTAACAGTACTGCATTGATCATCTGATCTGTCGCATGTACCTGTATTACAAAATCAGAGGATTCAGAAGGACTAATGAGAACCGGAGCTGTCATTAGTGCCTGCTTTAGAGCCTGAAAAGCTATCTGATGTCCTGTTTCCCAACTGAGGATATCAGTTTCCTTTCCTCCCTTCAGTAGATAATGCCATACTAGAGAAGGCTTCAATAAAATCTCTACAAAATCCTACCATGCCAAAGAACTGTTGCAATGCAGTCTTTGTCTTAGGTCATGGTAGTTGTTGTATCACCTGATTTTTATCAGGATCTACAGTTCGTCCTTCTTTGTTAATACATATACCCAAAAGGTAACTTGTGACTGTCAATTTGTGCTTTGCTAGGGTTAATTTTTAACCCTCTTTACCTAAGACTGTTAGCAACTCATTCAGTGCACTAACATGCCTTTGGTATGTATCAGTCTGCAATAAAATATTGTCAACATATTGTATTATTGCTTCTGGTACTGAAAAACTCAATAATATTTCTGCCAAACATTGATGAAATAAAGTGGACTGATGGTGAAAGCCTTGTGGCAAACACTGGAATGTGTATTGCTTATCCTGGAAGGTAAAAGCAAACCTATACTATCTGGATGCACAGGGATGGACAAAATCCATCTGACACATCTAGTACAGTATAAATGGTTGCAGTAGGAGAAAGCTGAGATATTAAGTCCGGTAGTCTAGATACCACTGGGGTGACTAGAGGCGTTACTTTATTTAAAACTGTATAGTCTATAATCAATCTCCAAGTACTGTTCAATTTGCGAACTGGCCAAGAGAATTAACAGTTGAACATATCGGGCTAATTACCTTTTGTGATTGTAACTGTTTCAAAATAATTCCTACCTCTTCCTGTGCTTCCTTTGGAAATGCATATTGATTTTGTGGTGGTGGTTCTGGTCCCTCGAATTGGATCTCCATATTAGACACATGTCCACACTCTGTAGCAATTTTAGCCCAAATTGATTCATGCGTTTGTACAACAGCTTTTATCCATTGAGGCACTTGTTTTCATAAGTCACTCATGTGATAAATCTTTAATAACTTTATTGTGTACACACTATGTGAGTCATCTACATTTGGTCTTGGGTTAGTAGTGTTTCCTTGCCATAGAATCATATTACTAAGATCCACTACTAAACCATGTTGTGCTAGAATGTCCATACCCATGATGCGTATTACATTTCCAAAACATTTCAATTGTTGTTCACCTATCTGAACCAAACTGGTTTGGTTAAATATGCTGTTAACACACCTGAGAAACCTTGCAAATTAATTTAGCGTTTCCGTGAGTTATTAAAGGCATATCACTATCTGATTATACTAACAGTAGCACCAGTATCAACTAATATCACAGTCTGGCAGCCCCTGACCATTGCTGATATTGTTGGATGCCTTCCGATCCTCTTGTAATTGCCCAAGGATTTGGAAGGTGGAGGCTTCATCCGTCACTTCTTTTTTCTAATTTTTGGTGAGAAGCTCTTCCTCATCCTCTTCTTCACTATCACTAAGGGCAGTAGGTTCCTGTTGAACCACTGCAACTGTCTTAATAATTTGATTAATACTAAGCACTTCAATACATTTTGTAAGTCTACCTTACCACCAGGTTTAGCATTATTACCTGGATTTTGAGCTCATCTCCTCGCTAAGACTTGTTTCTGTTTTCCTTCCATATTTCTTCCTTTAGCCCAACAATCGCGTTTAAAGTGGCCTTCTTTATTGCAATTGTTGCAGGTTAACCTACCCTTGCCTTCTGTTTTGACAATAGCGGCTACCCTTCGTTTGTCTTTGCCCTTTTCAGGACCATCATCTATCTGCATTCTCCACCACTCCACAAGTAATTATTCCTTTTCTGAGGCTCGTTCCGCACACTTACATAACATACGTATTGACGCAGGTACAATTGTGGCCTGTCAATCAACCAAACTCAGAAAAGGTGCTTTGTCCTTGCTAGGGTCTGCAGCACCTCCATATGTGGCATAGGCTGCATATAGACAATATAAACATAACCGAGGATTCACCTGGCTGTAAAGTGATCTCATAGATCTTACTCCAGTCAGTATGTGAGACTCGTGCATAGCTGCAATGCAGCCTGAATTTCATCAACAGTAGCCAGTTGGTATCAATCTCTGGCGAGCTTGGTTACCTGTCATTTTAGCAGGTAAGCTTTGTACATGCTGCAGAAAGTGACAGAGTGACTTATTTTTTTACTTTCTATTTATCCTCCTTCCCTACCCTCGGTATCCACTCCTTCAGGCCATTCATGCACTCCAGCCCCGATGCAGGAATCTGCCCTAGAGTGCCCTTCCTCCTTTTCTCCTGCACAGTGGGGTCTGTCCCGAAATTGGTGGTCTGGGTGACTTGGAACAGTTGTCATCTAGGACCCAAGGTTTTTTTCTGTTTTCTGTGGTCCCTTTCCCAGCCCCGAGACACTGGAACAAGGACGTATGTCCAGAGAGGTGACGTTCTGATGCACGTCTCTCTCAAGTGCCTAACAGCATCTCCCCTCCCCGACTCTGTGAAACTGAGCCACCAACCCCTCGAGAGCCCGTGTTCCCACCGGCTCTCTCAGGACGTCGGGTGCATATTGCATCCCTGGTATCCCACCCCAGAGGGAGGAGAGCATCCGCTGGAATGCTCAATCCTCCCTCTCCCAGCCAACCCCCACGAACCGAGTCCATTCCGAAACCCGGGTCGCCGGCATAGTGTGAGGTGTGGCATCCAGTGCCTCAACCCTCAGTGCCATCGGGCCAGATAGAGTGACTATTTTACAAGCATCCTTGTTAGTCAAATTAAAATTAGTCACTAATGTCTTTAATTTAGAACAATATGGGACTGGATTTTGACCTGTCTCCCATTTCCCTAACTGATCAACTAACTGCATCGATTCCTGTATGGAGAGATCTCATTGAGATACTTCCATAAGCACTTCTACTTCTTCCATTGATTCTTCAAATTTTTTTGTTTGTGCTCTGGCTTCCTCATCCTGCTCATACAATCCCTTGTTATACTCTATCGGATCACGCTTTAATTTTACTTGGTCAGTTAGATACTTGGAGTCCTTTTCTGTCAAATTTGTATCTTCCTGCAAATGTTATTCCATGTCTTTAATATCCTTATGTAATTGTTTATCTAGAGTTTCCAACTCTTCCTTTCTTTCAGGTTAATGTCTTTAACGCTTTACTTATAATTCAGCACTTTTTCCTGCCCTTTGGTTTGTAGTAAAATGAGCCATTTTCTTTTTACGCAACTGCATATACCCTTCTTCAGCCTCCAAAGCAGTAACCTCGGAATATGAAGAGCTGGCTAGCTCTTTCCCATAACATCCACGTGGAGAGGGCATGTGATGTTGTACAGGGGCCTGTTTATACTGTTGCACTTGATGTCTAAGTTCTAATGAAATCTGACACTGTACCTGGGCTTCTGCCTGTAAGGTAAACAAGGACTGTTCTTTGTGTGATATATCCGGGCATGCTCTTGATTAGCATGTTCTAATCTCTCTATAGCTTGTTTAATTGCTGAGATAATTCATTAATTTGGTTTGACTTTGTTAACAAATGTAACATTTTCTTTCAATTGGTTAATCTTAATCTTTAGCCACATACCTCTCCCTGAGATATTTAACTTGTATTCACCATCTTTAGCTTCAGTAACATACTTAGCTACACCTAGAAAATACTTTTCTTCACTGTCAAGTAACTGCTTCTTTAATAGGCAGGTTTTAGTGGTTATTTCACATTGAAACTGTACATACATCTGACAAATATTGACTAATTTTCTTTTATCTGCCTCTACCTTCTCATTTCTTTCTAGGCATTGAGTGGATAAACATAAGTACGCATCTTCCTGTTCTTCAGGAGAGTGACACGGACCTTCTTTAAGGTGCGTCTCTAAAAATGTACGTAATATGGTGTCCATACTTACGTCAATTATCTAGCTGGCAAATCACGTTGGACTTCATACCAGTCTGTTTCCTCGAGTCCCTCTTTCGACTCCTTCCATACTTGATTGATCAAATCAGGTTCAATAAGGCATTCTCACAGTGGCTTCCTTCTCGGTTCGTTGATGTCGTCAGCACCCATATAAACTGTCTTCAGACATCTGAGTCATGGCACCGATTGTAAGGTAGAGCGTTGTGTTTTCTATCCTCAAGTCAAGCCACACAGACTGATTGTTTCCCTTTGGTTAATTTTTTTGCGAGTTCATCAATTCAGATACATGTATATCTTCCTTCATCTTTGGTGCTAGCTCATCCAATTTACATACAGTGCTTATAGAAAGATTTCTTATCTTAAATAATACCAACACCCCTTCATAAGCCAATCATATAACAAAGTAGCATATTAATCTTAGGGTGTGGTGAATCTGTGTCAAACCATAGGTATGACTGCATTTCTTACACATCAAAAGGAGTTTATTACATTTCTTACATAATCTCATAAGTGCTGACTACACATATAGAAGGTTCTTTGTGTGCACACTTTCCTTAACAGGTGTATACCATCTAATAAGAGCACACCATCCTGCTAAGTTTATTATAGGCTAAATGTTGTGAAGTGTAAAGTGTCATGAAATTATGAGGTTATCATAAGTCATTTGATTATATTGTGAAAGGTTACTTAAGTAAAAATTATACTTCAGCAAATAAATGTTACACTACAAATGCATAGAGATATTATACAATAAGAGCAAAGAGCAGACGATACTGAAAAACAGGTCACAGCAAATGAGAACCAAGTAGGTGACCTGGAGGGCCTAGTTCAGCAACTGCAAGATCATCAAGAAATGTTAGAGGCTCGACAAGAGGATGCTGAGAACAGGGCAAGAAGGAAAAATATCAGGCTCTATTGTATTACAGAAGGCTCTGAGGGAACAGATATAAAAGCATTTATTGTGAATCTGTTAAAAACCGCCCTGGACTTACCACCTGACATGCAGTTGGATTTTGAGCGCATACATCGAGCTCTGGCACCCAAACCCACTTCCCCCACAGCCAGCCCTCGTTCCACCATAGCTCACTTTGGTAGCAATGCTCTCAAAGAATAGATATTATTATTAGCCTGGCATAAAAATACTTTTCATGACCAGAAATGTTTCTATCTAGATCATGACTATGCACCAAGATGATGTGACTCAGTAGAGCATACCTCCCGCTGTTACCAACATTAAAAGCTCAAGGGATAAACTTTACTACTCCATATCCTGCAAGATTAATAGTCCACTTACAAAATGGCAAACATGAGTTTGAAATGGCAGAAGAAGCTCTCATTAAACATGGCTTGGTCTTCCCAGAATGTACAGAAAAGCCAGCAGCCCAGAAACCTCAACCTCAGCGATGGCAGACCCAGGGAGGAAGACGACGCACTCGAGAGGGAAGTAGTGTTACCACTAAAGACCTGAAGCAACACCTGGCAGAATTTTGTCGACTGGATGATACCAGGCAGAACACCTGAGAAACAAGAAATGTTATAAGGACAGTAATAAACCAGAGATACCCCCGTTTGAGGGAGAAAGGGGGAGTTCATGATGGGGAAGGAGGAGGTGATCAGGATTAGGCTTGATCTACCTGGGCCACAATGATGGGCCCAACTCTAGGCCGCAAACATAAATATAACAGACCCTCTAACTAATTGGGTTCCATGTGGCTGCTTGTTGTGGTGACATCGTGTGGCCTTTCCCCTCCAGTTCCTCTCTACATGTCCCCTGTCACCGGGCTGTAAAGTTACACAGAGACATTATGGAAACTCTCACACTAATGATTTGTTAAGGTGGCGATTGGAAAAGAGACTATACGATATGATAAAGCTTATAAAATAATACTGGAGAATTGAGTGATTTACTGGTTACTCGAAATCATATTAATGCCGAGCGAGGATAATATTACCATTTATCATTTTTTGTTTATATTTGCTGAGATTAAGAAAAAAGGCACTTATTCTATATATTTGCTCATTGGGCCAGGGGATTATACCTAAGCTGGTTACTCTGGAATGAGATTTTAGACTGGGGGATGAGTAACTAAGGCTGAATTCAAGGCGTTTTTCAGAGATAGTTCTTGGACCATTCTAATGTACCTCCCCTCTTATGTTTACTATCCCTCAATATATTTTTTTATTTGGACTTAAATAGTCCACTGGGGGCCCAGAGCCAGGTGAGCCCTGTATTTACCTCCTCTTCTGATTTGAAACATGATTACATCCAAATGTTTCCAGAAGCGATAGGGAAATTAAGTATGATTTCCTCCACCTTGGAAGTCTGTTTTTTCATTAGTTGGTTAAGACAGAGTGCAACCACTTGGTTGATTATAATGCTATTTACTATTGATAGTTATAAGTTAGCCCAGTTGGCAACTAGTTACTTAGTTGATACACTGCAATCAGTACTACAAGCAAAAGAAGATATACAGAAGGTTATGGCTGATATAGACATAATGAGAGGTCTGAGAGATATGAAGGCAAACTTGGTTTCATTTAAAGGCGGGACCATACTCTGTGGGGAAAGGGATACAAGGCTTCTATTTTTTTACAGAGACGACTACTACAGAAAAATGGGCAGAGATAGAGAGGCCAGATAGTCTGCTTGGGGAAAACTTTTTACCATGGGAGACCTATGCAACCCCCCTGTTATCCGGGGTTACTAGAATCCCAGTAAGACCTAGTGGTAGGCAGGGAAGGCAGCTTGTGAAACTCCAGTTAAATGGA
The DNA here is from genome assembly GCA_016271365.2 of Neoceratodus forsteri. Taxonomy (NCBI): domain Eukaryota; kingdom Metazoa; phylum Chordata; order Ceratodontiformes; family Ceratodontidae; genus Neoceratodus; species Neoceratodus forsteri. The sequence continues at coordinate 768,859,136 of CM028133.1, read as the reverse complement.
TTTCACACTGTCTCACTCTGTTCTCAGTCTCAGCTGAGACTGAGGGATGACATCACCATAGAACTTTTGCAGCTGCATGAGCCACATTGGAATCTGCAGTTGGTAGTTAGGTTAGAATGTTGGGAGTTTTTGAAGGGAGTTGTGTGTGAGCAGTCTTGAAGAGAGGAGCACAGCAGTCTGTGCACAAGCTCTTTGAGCCTAAAGCTCTGATATAGAGCTACTGTTTAGGGAGAGGTGTGTTTCCACCAAAAGAGGAACACAGTAAGCTGTTCATGAAGTGGTGGAGACGCTGTTACTGGTCTCTGTGCCCCATCCCTGAGGATGGGGTGGAAAAGGTTGCCTGTCATTCCAGGGACAACCCTTCTGGTTCCGGCTAGGGAAAAGCTGTCATATTTTTCAAGTTGTGCTGAAGCACCAGAAGCTGTGTGAAAGAAATTCCTGTGAGGAATCGCCTGTGGGGCACCTTGCAACCAAAGGGTGAGTCTGCTCTGACATAGGCCATTGTTTCCACCTGAACTGTTGTAATGTGGGATTGAACTGCTTAATCAGTGGGAGGCCTAGAGAATAGGCTAAGCCAAGTAAAAGTATGTTCAAGTCCAGCACAGAGAGTAAAGTAAAGTGGGGACTGGACTGCTTAAATGAAAGGCCTAGACTCGAGTAATGGGATAAGTCAAGTAAAAGTATGTTCAAGTCCAACACAAGGGGAAAGCCAAGACATGTAGAGGAAATGTGCTATGCATTTACCCTTTAATCTACACTGCCCAGCTTTTTAGAAAGAGATGTTTAAGTATGTTTGAGTCTAGTACAAGGGGAAAGCCAAGACATGTAGAGGAAATGTGCTATGCATTTACCCTTTAATCTACACTGCCAAGCTTTTCAGAAAGAGATGTTTAATGTCCAGAGAAATGGCCGGGTATGAATTGTGGAAGCGAGAGGTGGGAGACCCCCATCAGTAGTAACCAAATTCACCTCTACAGATTTGCTCTGTGGCCTTTTACTTTCCCTCAGGCACTTGGCCAGTGCTGAGGAAAGTACCCATACATGGGATTAAAGGAAGTTTCCCTTGTGCAGTCAAAAGCTCTAAGGTGGTTTGAGAGCCACCGAAAATGTGTCATGTCAAATGGAAGGTGTTGGAAGTGGCCAGCAGGGAGCCGAGCAGGGAAATCTCAAATGTGTACAAGTCAGGCTGTGTACCCAAAGCAGCATGCAAGTCTGGGCTGTGTGCCTGGTGGGTTCAGAGCCTGAGGGCTGAAGTGTTGAGGTTACTCACCTGTAACAGTAGTTCTAGGAGAACTGTTACAGGTGAGTAACCTGTTCTTCCTATATCTGTCCCCTTAAGTGATATATCACCATCTGAATATGAGCAGAGGAAGATTCTGCTACTGCTGAGTCTCCTCAAAGGGTACTAGGCTTTGTCTAATTCTCTTATATGTTCCATATTGGGCTATGGGAAGTTTGTACTCCAGTTGTAGTTTAGCAAAAGAATGTAGTCCCATAGGCCCTACCAACTGAAAAGTATATTGGAGACCTAATTTCTCCCATTGTTGGTTCGAAATCTTAGAAAGCTGCTGAGCCTGAGACAGGGAGAGTGAGAAAGCAGCCACAGCTTCCTTGAATCAAGGAGGTTATTTGCTAGACTACACTGAACTGAATTATTACTTTTTGGACCTGTGCAAGTAACTAGTATTGATTCTGTTTTTGGGGTGGACTTGTCTTAGTTTTAACTTTAATTTGCCCAGGAGGAACTGTAGCTGGGAGATATTTGCAGTCAGTTGTGAGTAGACCTGTTACTTAGCCTTTGTGAAATAGGTGTCTGAAAGGTAGGAAGGCACTCCCTGGGGTGGAGGGAAGAGTTGTAGGTGATTGTTTCTGGACAGCATAGGTTTACTCCCACCCACCCCAAGCGCATAACTTCCTTTATAGCAGGGGCTCTAACATCACTTCCCCAAAACTGCTAACAACATACACCTGTTCATATCCTTAAGGCACAGCACACTGAATAGGTGGTAGAGACACCACAAGCTTGCACACACTAAAACAAGAACAAAACAAAAAAGCATCTGTAACTGGAAAGGACACAGACATGTGGGAGTGGTGCAATGCACTGGCTGTGGAGCAGCAGTCTTCCAGGAGACATTCTGGAGACTGTGTTGCTACTGTTGCAGGCACCTCTCTGGTCTGAGGGAGGAGGTTGTTTGTCTCCATGCTGACCTGGCAAGGATTTGGAAACCTGCTCCCCAACCAGGGACCACCCAGGCCACTGCCACTACCTCAGAGGTTGCCAAGAAGAGGAGTGGTTGGACCACGGTGGGCTCAGGGAGGGTGAGGTGGTGGAACAGGGTGCATCCCTCAGTTGTGCCTCTCCACACAATTCATTTGCCAGTTTGGCAAAGCATGGTTCCTCTCTATGAGGCACCCTGCAGTGGAGACCAAGGAGGATGCGGAAACCTGCACAATGGAGACCCACAGAAGGGTGGCCCAGGAGCCCACAGGGAAGGAAACAACTCCTGGTGGGGGACTCAATTGTGAGGAAGTAGAACTGGGGGAGGGAGGAGAGGAGGGGAAAGGGAGATAAGGTGCCTGCTCGCTGCCAAGGCTTGGAGGGACAGGAAATGAATCCTCAGGATTGTGGAAGCAGCACAAGGGGAGGGCTGGATGTCATTATCCACCTAGGGATGATTGATCTGGCTGAGAATGGGATCAGAGCAGTGCAACAGGAGTTTGTGGAGTTGGGGAGGGGCCTTAGACAAGTAGCACACATGGTAACTTTCTCGGAAGTACTACCTGTCTATGGCATGGATGAACTAGGGCACTCCGCACCATGGGATTCAATGACTGGTTGAAAAGCTGGTGCAGAGCTCAGGGATTTGGCTTCACTGGGGACTGGGGCTCCACCTGGAGGGATGCAGGCCTATACAGGCACGATGGTCTGCATCTATCCTGGAGGGAAACCAGGATCCTAGGTTATAGGTTTAAATGTTCAGCGGCAGCATTTAAACTAGCCAAGGGGGAGGCACTGAAGGAGAAGAAATCCTAGCCCCCAAAAAAATCAGGTAATTGGAAGGTAAACACCAAAATAGAGCAGTCGAGTAGGGAGAAGGGCAGGGTAAATGGAGAAAAAGACAAAGGCAGTAGGGACAGGGATGGGGCAAAAGAAATAAAGCCATAAAAAAATGGAGGGTAATGAGTACCAATGCCTGTAGTCTAGGTAAAAATCTCCCTGAAATGGTGGTCTTGATGGAAGAGGCATGCCTGGATATTGTGGCAGTCACAGAAACATGGTACACAGAGAACCATGACTGGGATGTCAACATACCAGGGTACACAACCTACAGGAGGGACAGGGAGGGAAGAAGAGGAGGAGGAGTAGCTGTCTATGTAAGGAAGGGATCAAAGCAACAGAGCTAAAGGGTAAACAGGGAGGGAGAGGAGGCACTGTGGGTCACCCAGGAGCTGAAATCCCTCACAATCCACACAGGGGTCGTTATACAGACCCACGTCTCAGAAAGGGGAAATGAACACGGAAATGATAGAAGGCATCTTTGGGATGGCAGAGAAAGGAGATAATGCTGATGGGGACCTGAATATGCCAGATGTTGACTGGAGCACCTTCTGCAGCCACATCCAAAAGCAGGGCCATTCTCGATGCCCTACAGGGGCATGCCTCAGACAGCTAGTTTTGGAACTCACTCAGGAGAGAGCAATCTTAGACCTGGTACTCTCAAATGGGGAGCGGAGAGGATCTCTGATCTTGAAGTGGGTAGCCATCTGGGAACAAGCGACCACCAAACAGTGTGGTTCACAATAAACTTAGCTGTAGAGTCAAGCCACACAAAAGTGAAGGTACTGGACTTCAGGAGGGCTGATTTTGTCAAAATGGGAGAGTGCCTCAGAAAAGCACTAGCAAACAGGCAAGAAGATGGGGTGGAGCAACAATGGGGAAACATCAAAACTGCCATCACAGAGGCAACAAGCCTTTGTGTGAAGCAAATAAACAAATCAAAATGAAAGAAAAAACTACTATGGTTCTCAAAAGAAGTGGCGGGGAAGGTAAGGGAGAAAAAGACAGCATTCAGGAAGTATAAGGAAACACAGAAGGAGCAGGACAGAGAACTGTACCGTTAAAACAGAAGGAAGCGGGTAAGACAGTCTGAATAGCAAAGACTCAAACCGAGGAAAAGATCGCCAACTTGGTTAAGAAGGGGGGTAAAACCTTTCATAGGTATATTAGGGAGCAAAGAAAGACTAAGGCAGGGATACTGAGGCTGAACAAAGAGGAAGGTGGTTGGGCAGAGAGCGACAGTGAAAAAGCACGGATACTGAACGAATGCTTCTGCTCAGTATTCACAATGGAAAAGCAGGGGGAAATACCTACTCCGGTCAATAAAAGCACTCTGGATAGGGGGGTTGGTATTAGTCCTTTCACAGAAGAAAGGGTTCTGAAAGAACTCTTAAAACTGAAGGTGGATAAAGCAATGGGGCCTGATGGATTCAGCCCAGAATTCTAAAAGAACTAAGAGAAGAACTAGTAACACCACTGACTACCCTTTTAATAAATCATGGGAGGATGGTGTGGTACCGCGAGGACTGGAGGAGGCGGATGTGATTCCCTTCACAAAAGTGGGAGCAAGACAGAGGTAGGAAACTACAGACCTGTCAGTTTGACCTCAGTGGTAGGGAAAATGATGGAATCACTTCTGAAGGAAAGAATTGTTGAGTACCTAGAGGCCAGTGGGACACAGGACCCAAGGCGGCATGGATTCACAGCAGGAAGGTCAAGTCAGACGAATCTAATTGATTTCTTTGACTGGGTGACCAACGCAGTAGACCAGGGACTGGCTGTAGACATGGCCTACCTAGACTTTAGCAAGGCATTTGACACAGTCCCGCACAAAAGATTAATAAACAAACTAGCCAGCCTGGGGTGGGTCCCAGGGTGGTAGCCTAAGTAAACACTGGTTGGACAACAGGACATGGTGGGTAATAGTAAATGGAGTCCACAGTGAAAGAAAGGAGGGTTACTAGTGGGGTACCGGAGTTCAGTACTGGGGCCGGTCATTTTTAATGTCTTTATAAGTGACATTGCAGAGGGACTGGAAGGGAAAGTATGTCTCTTTGCAGATGACACAAAAATCTGCAACAGGGTTGATACGCAAGGTGGGGTGGAAAGGATGAAAAGGGACTTGGCAAGGTTGGAGGAATGGTCAGATGTATGCAGCTTAGATTCAGTGCAAAGAAGTGCAAAGTAATGCACCTGGGAAACAAAAACCCAGGGGAAGAGCACACAATGGGAGGTGAGATACTGACGACAACAAAAATGGAAAGGGACTTGGGGGTAGTCATATCAGATGACCTAAAGGTGGGCCAGCAATGTGAGAAGGCAGTAAGGAGGGCTGGGGGGATACTGGGATGCATAGGGAGGCATCAACAGTAGAAAACAGGATATGGTTGACCCTCTGTGCAGACATTTGGTAAGAACCACATCTGAGTACTTGTACAGTTCTGGAGACCCCATCTCACCAAAGACATGAACAGGGTGGAGGTTGTCCAGAGGAGGGTGACAAAAATGATGGGGTCTGCATCAGAATACATATGAAGAAAGACTAAAGGAACTCAAGAGGTATAGCCTCGGGAAAGGAGGAAGGGGACATGAAAGAAACTTTCAAATACCTCAAGGGAATCAACAAAGTCCAAGAGGGTAGCATATTTCAGAAAAGAGAGATTGCAAAACAAAAGGGGCACAATTTGAAGAAGAGGGAGGCGGCTCAGAGGTAATGTGAGAAGTATTTCTTCACAGAGAGGTATGGATACATGGAACAGCCTACCTGAGGGTAACAGAGTCAAAAATATTGGGGAATTCAAGAATGCATGGGACAGACATAAGGCAATTCTAGTGGGGGGGGTAGGAGGAAGTAGGCTGTTGGTTAACTAGGATCTGCAGCTTATCTGTTAGGTAGGGAAATGGGCAGACTAGGTGGGCCAAGCGGTCCTTATCTGCCGTCAAATTCTATGTTTCTATGTATATGTTGTTCATCCACACTATCTGGCATGTCCCTTTCCCCTTTAAATCTTGCCAGAAGTCTTCAAGCTGGCTCCTCCCACCCACCCAGGTGGTAAATACCTCCGCTCTGCCTGATGACTCCAGATCTTAGCCCGCTGGAAGCAAGGTTGTGCACCTAAAGCTGGGGAGGTCAGGTGGGTGCATGTGGATGAACAACATATACCACTCCTAGAACTACTGTTACAGGTGAGTAACCTGTTCTTCTAGGAGCGTGGATATGTTGTTCATCCACTCTAACAGAACTCCAAGCAGTTCTCCGGGAGGAGGAGGCAAGAGTGCACACCCCTACTTAGGAAAGAGATACTGGAGGGACTGAGGCCCCAAAACCAGCATCCAGCGTGACTCAAGGTCGATGTGGTAGTGGGTAATGAAGGTTTGCTGACTTCCAGGTAGCAGCCCAACAGATTTCCTGGATAGGGATGTCCTGAAGCAGCCGCTGATGCAACAGTATGGTGGGCAGAATGAACTCTTATTCCTCTGGGAGGCTCCTTGCCTAATCATATACAACCTATGCATGAGGTAATCCACCTTGCAATGGTCCATTTGGCTGGGGTCTCTGAAGCGGCTTCAGCATAGGTGACAAACAGCTGGCAAACCTCTCCATGAATTTCTGCCGTTCTCTCCTTATAATAGGAGAGAGCACATCTCAGGTCCAAAGTATGGAACCTGTACTCGGCATCCAAAGTGTAGTTAGGGTAGTATACCGGCAGAGTCCATACCTGGTTAAGGTGAAACTCTGATACCACCTTCGGAAGGAATTTCAGGTGGGTGCGCAGGACAACTTCGTCCCTGTGGAAGACCAGATAAGGGGAGTCCACCGAAAGCGCCTGGAGCTCTCCTGACCTTCTGGCTGACATGATAGCCACCAGGAAGGCCATCTTCCACGACAAGTGTGAAAGCTCACACTTGTGCATGGGTTCGAATGGCTTGCCCATGAGCCTTGCCAAAACCAGCAAGAGATCCCACAGAGGTGGAGGTTCATGCACCAGAGGGGATATGTGATCCAGGCCTTTGAAAAAGCACTGACCACTGTCTCCTCGCCAAGTCAACGCAGACCGGCCCACATGAAGTAAGCAGAAATGGCTGCCAAGTGCACCCTAAGGGTCGATGACCTAGACCCTTTGGACAGAAAGACCAAAGGTAGTCGAGGATGTTAGCCACAGAACAGGATAAGGGTCCAGACTCTTACCTGATACCAAATGGAAAATCGTTTCCATTTGAAGTCATAACATTTCCTGGTCGATTCCTTTTGAGATGCCTCCACAACAGTGTAGACATCTCGGAAAGACACCAAGCCTGGAACTCTAGCCACTCTGGTACCAGGCTGTCAGGTGCGAGGACTGAAGGTCTTGATGAAAACCTTCCCTGATTCAGAGATATCAGGTCGGCGTGTACAAAGCCACTCCGGGGCCTGCAGCTGAGGCTGAGGAGATCTGGGTACCAGAACTGAGTGCGGCCAGTCTGGGGCTACCAGAATCACCTTCGCCTTGTCCCTCCTCACCTTGAGTAACACCTTGTGGATCAGGAAATAGAGGGAAGGCATAGAGGAGGCCTGGGGTACATGGCCTCGAGAAGGCATCCCCCTGCAGTGAGCCCTGCTGAGGGGGGCAGGCATGATACAGCCTCAGCTTGGTGTTTTCTCTGGAGGCAAACAGGTCCACTATCGGTTTGCCCCAATGGGAGAACAAGTTATAAGCTACCTCTGGATGGAGTGACCACTCGTGGGATGTCTGGCTTATACGGCTTAAAGCATCCCCCAGCTGGTTTGAGACTCCTGCCACATGTGTGGCTAAGAGATCTACCTTCAACCAGTTGACGAGGGTCCAGATTCAGAACGCCTCCTTGCATAGGAAATGGGAGTGCATGCCGCCCTGTTTGTTGAGGTAGTACATGGTTGTGGTACTGTCCGTCTGGACTTGAACCACTTGACTCCGGAGCTGAGGAGGCGAAAGATGACAGCCTAGTCTGACTGCTCTGAACTCCAAAGGGGTGATGTGGCATCAGGACTCCTCGGGGGTCAAGAACCCATGGGCTCTGCTGTCCCCCATGTGGGCTCCCCAGCCCATGAGAGAGGCATCAGTCATAAGAACGACTGCCGGCTTGGGGCGGACAAATGGGATCCCCTCCTGCAACCGGTTCTGGGGCGGTCCACCATTGGAGAGTGTCCCACATCTTCTGGGTCACAGTGATCAGCTGGTTGAAATGACTGTGGCGCTGAGTCCACTGAGTGGCCAGCTCTCACTGAAGGGGGCGCATGTGCCATCTGGCCCAATGGACCACTGAGGTGCATACTGCCATGTAACCCAGAAGACACAGGAAGTCCCGGGCAGGGCGTAAGTGCCCAACCAGAAATAATTGGGTCAAGGAGGAAAGAACCTCCGCCCTGTCTGCCGGAGCAGAGCTCTGGCTTGCGAGAGTTGAGCTCTGCCCGATGAAACCCATCACTGAGAGGGCACAAGTTCTGACTTGGCCTCGTTGATCAGCAGAGCCTAGTTAGGAGCAGGTTGGGATAGCCAGATCCCTGTGTCTCTCCACCTCCTGAAGGAGGAACCTGCCAAGAGCCATCGTCGAGATAAGGGTGATTGAACTCCCTGATCCGAGATGGGCTGCCACCACTGCAATGCACTTTCTGAAGACCCTTGGGGCTGATGACAGGCCGAATAGCATGGCTCGAACTCCACAGGGTCTTCTCGACCCTGAAGTGGAGAAACAGCTGATGGGATGGACAGATTGGGACATGAAAGAACGGCGTCCTGCAGATCCAGTGAACAGAACCACATGTTTTGCCCCAGGGATGATATGATCTGGTTCAGAGTTACCATCCGGAAGGTGCGAGACCTGAGATATTGATTCAGGTCGTGGAGATCTAGGATGGGGGGCCAACCCCCCATCTGCTTGGGCACCAGGAAGTACCTGGACACGAAGCCTGGGTCTGTAGGAGAATTCGGCACTGGAGCTACTGCCTCCTTGCGGAGGAGCTGAGCAATGTCGTCTCAAAGAGCCGACTGAGTGCAAGCTGAGATCCTTTCCTCCCGAGGGGCAAGGGCTCGGCTGGGAGGGTACTGCTCAAATTCCAGAGGCAGTCCCTGGCCAACCACTTCTAGAACCCACCTGTCCTAGGTGATATAGGACAAGGCGGAAAGAAAGTGGCAGAGCTGACCCCCCATGGGAGGACCCAGAGCTGGTGTGACGGTTGTAGGGGTGGTAACCCCCAATCCGTCACTGAGCAGGCTTACAGGAGGAGGAGGCGGCACCTGGACCAGCACCTCGGCCTCCTTTAGAGGGCTGTTGAGGACCTGCTTGGGCCTAGGGTGCCAAGCTTGAGCCTGCTGTTGCTGCTGACCTCCTTGATAGAAGGGCTGCTTGACCGCAGGGGAAGAGTGCCGAAAAGGCTTTTTCATGTGCTTCTGCTGGTTCTTGCCCGAAGAACCCTTCGCAGAGGTAGCATCCAAGGTAGCACTGGACTGCTCTATGCGCTGGAGGTGACCAGCCACTCCTGAACCGAAGAGGTCGGTGCCTAGAAAGAGCACGTCAGCTAACTTGTGCTGGGTATCCGTCGGGAAGGAGGATAGCCTCAGCCAAGTCCTGCAATGAGTGTCCACTGTGGCTACTAAGGAGTGGGCACAGGACTCTCCAATGTCCAGGGCTGTCTGGAGCTGCTGTTTTGCAACAGCATGGCCCTGATCATGGACCTGTTTGACAGTAGTCTGCATGTCCACTGGGAGATGAGGAGACTTCATCTAATGACCCAAGGAGGGCACAAGAGAAGTGTGCCATGATAACAGCCGAGTTGGCCTGGCTGAAGGCCTAAGAGGAGGCACATAGACCTTACAGACAGAATGGTCCATATTCTTGGACTCCTTGTCCGGGGGTCGGTCAGTGTCGGCTGAGCTACCAGTACGTCTGAACATAGAAGCAGTCACTAGACATTCGGCCGAAGGATGTTCTGTGAACCCCACCGGGGACCCCATGGGCACCGTATACTTGCGGACCATGCGGGCAGACGGAGCTGGGCAGGAAGCAGGATGCTGCCACAGCTCAAGGGCCAGGCCAACGATGGCTTTAGCCACTGGAAAGGCCTCCATCGGGGTATCCTCCCTTTTCAGGATATCCATAAGTGGGTACTCCGCCTTTGTCTGGATGGGCTCCAAGGGCATTCCAGTGGATTCGGAGATCAGGTGGAGGATGCCCTGAAAGGAGGAAGGATCTTCCACCAACCCCGCCACTGATGACTCATCATCCCCAGGATGAGAGCGTAAACCAGTGGCGTCCAAGTCCGAAGAGTCAGGGTACAATGATCTCCCGTCTAGGTCTCCCTCGATATGCCGAGGGCGATCAGGTACGACCGTGACTGACAGACATCTGGGAAGCCCAGTGTCTAGTCAGTCCTCTTTCGAGGGAGCCCCTCCCTGAGGCTGCTTAGGCGGTGGTTCCACCAAAATTGGTGGAGAGACCATAATAGACTAAGCTGGGAGACGGGCCAGCCCCATGGGCAGTGGAACCGAGACCTTTGGTTCTGGAGGGGTCGGCATCGGCCGGGGAGGTGGGAGCCAGGTGATGGCCAGTGCATCTGCCGGAGCCAGCTTCTGCCTGGTCAAAATCAGCTGTTGCCACATAATATCCTCATAGCGTCGGAGTTTCCGTCGAAGCCTCTCCTCGTCCGAGGAGGATGAGGATCGGTGGCGGCGCCTCTTCTTGGAGTGTTTGTGACCCTTTTACGGCCGTTCGACCGAAGGGGTCCTACTCCTCGATCGAGACTGGCGGGGTCAGTTGATGCGATCAGAATCACCGAGTCTGAAATCCGAGGTTCGGCACAGTTTCCTCGATCAGGGCACCTGAGGGCAGTGTCTCCTCTCGAAAGGAAAGGAAGGACGGGATCTTCTAAAGAATCATCGACCAGAGTCAGCGATAAAGGCTCGATCGGGTCAAGCGTAACTTTGGACCGGTTCAGCTGTTTCCTCGGTCTTGGTGCCTTGGCCAGATGGAAGGTCTGTGAAGCGGTGGCCGAGGAAGCGATCTTGACCGAAGTCGAGACTGCATGTTCCTGGGATTCGGACCTTTTTAGGTCCCAGGAGCATCTCTGTTTAGATGAAGACTTATGGTCCTTGTCCCTTTTCTGAGGGTGGGAGGAGTGTGAGCCCGTGGGCTCCTCTCCCTGGTGGGGAAGAGACTGGCACAACTCCCTAAAGGAGCCCGTAAAAGTAGAGCCAAGGTTGAGTGGAACAAAAAAGCTCCGACTGGCTGAAGCTTGAGCCGCTTCCTCCTCGAATACCTTCATCTGCTCCAACTGCTCGGCGGATCCCGCAGCTGTGGAGACAGCTCACCTCGCCTCTTTAGATTTCACCTGCGCGTTCCTTTTCTCTGGTCTCCCCAATTTTAGGTGTGCCTTGCGGTCTTCCAGAACGTTGGGATGGAAGGCTAGACAAAATATTACAAGGCGTGGTGTCATGTCAGACACCTGAGCAATAAACACACGAAGAAGTGAGGATCGGTCTGTGATATCTTCTGACCGCTGGTACACCTGCAAAATCCGGCAGGCGATTTGTCCTCCATGTCCGATGTGCTGTAATTGGGTTGCTAACTCCCACGAGTTTTAGAGTAATTTGCGGTAAAAACTGACGCTATGTGCAAGGCCTATTAATTGCTAAAGTAGCACAAGAGAACCTAAATCTTCCAGTGGAAAGGAAGATCTGGCATCATGGGCGCGAGCCAAGGTATTTACCATCCGGTGGTGGGAGGATCCAGCTTGAAGACTTCGGTAAGATTTAAGGGGAAGGGACATGCCAGAGAGTGGATGAACAACATATCCACGCTCCTAGAACATATAATTAGGGCCTTGTATTCAGCACTTACAGAGTACAACACTGATTCTCTGGAGTATCTTAGAATTAGATGGTCTAAGGAATTGGGCTCAGATCTGGAGAGGGATCAATGGCAGTTTTTTTTTTTTTATACTTGTTTTATTTGCATTATCTTACTGCTTCAAAATACACATATTTCTTGATTTACAATCACTTACATACATTAACTTCTTTCTTAGCGTATCATTACTTTTTCGATTATTCATGGCTAACAACACAACTCAATAATCATGCTTTAAAAATGTAAAAGAAAATTGATTTTGGCAAATATTGGCAGGCAACAGGCAGGGTCTTTCCTATAATACTATAAGACTAGCTATACTTTTTTTTTTTTTTTTTTAAAGAAATATATTTGGCCATAAACGGCCATAATTGGGTAGAGAAAGATTTCATTAGGCCATACAATTCCAACTACTTCACACAATACAATACATTTCGATTAACCAAAAGCTACACCATATTTTCCTGGTAGAGATCCCAACTTATCCATCTCGACACAAAAGTTTCTGTTCGGTTCTGAAGACCCAGTGAGATTTGCTCATTTTGTTGAATCTGCGTTATTATTGCTTTCCATTCTTTTAAACTGGGTGAAGTTGTTTGGCACCACTTTTTTGTTATTGACTTATCGCTGAACCTAACAGTATTGCCCAGAGGTATTTCTGGGCTTTGTCCTATAGCCGGATGGTGGGATTCAAAGATTAAGTGGTGGGGCTCTAACTCTTCCTGAATTCCCAAAACTCCCTTAATACTTTCAACAACCTGGGACCAGAAACTACTTATACCTGGGCATTCCAGAAAGACATGCGTTTGCGAGGCATTCTCCTCACCACAATCCCTCCAACACGGGAGGTACTCCTCTGTCGCCCAAAGAAGGTTGGAGGGGACCAAAAAATATCTCATCCGCACTTTCCAGACAAACTCCCCCCATGTCGGAGAAGAGGTGGTTGCCCAAGTATCTCTCCAAATCCTTTGCCATTCTGTGGAAGTTACTGGGCGAGTGCTCCCTCTCCCATTTAGTCTGCACGATGCAGTAGCATTCTCTACTCTGGCTATTCTGTACCTATATAAGACTGCTATTGCTTTCTGCCCATATTCCGAGGACCAATATTTGTTCAAATGGGGGCACCCTCGACTGCCAGGTGTTCCTTCCCTGTGACCTCAAATGTTTAGAAATGTAGTCTTTATTTGATAAAGAATAATCTGTCCCTTTCTGTCCACTCAAATTTTGTTTTAGCCTCCTCGAAACTCAGAGTTTGCTCCTCTCATTAGCTGCCAGGGGCCTCTAACCCTTTGTTTATTTGGGATTTGTACCATCTGTTGTTAAATACAGGTTGTAGGGTGAGCCATTTATATCTCCAGCAATATTTCTGGTACTTCTCAGTCCTTATTCCCATCTGCCATCCCCTAAGGATGGATTGAATTTCCAGTGGAGCTATTTTAAGGGTTTCTTTGAGGTGCTTTGGAGAGAAGAGACTCGCCTGCAGTGGAATCTGTATTTCTCTTGCCAAGTCTATCTGCTTCCACCTGGATTGGTAGGTTTTGTTTCCCCATAGTAATGCTAGTCTCATCTGTGAAGCTGACCAATACTCCCTCAGCGAGGGAGGGCTATACCTCCTTTGTCTTTGGGAAGTATAAGCTTTGCATAACTTACCCTGGGCCTTTGTAGTTCCATAAATATTTATTTAATCATTTTGCCATGATAGAAGTTCTTTAGATGTGAGGGGACAAGGGACACATTGAAATAAGTAAAGAAATCTTAGGAGAATGTTAATTTTAAGGTTAAATTTCTTACATATAATGTTGTGGGGAGCAGGGACCATCTACTTAGGTCCTGTTTTATTTTGTGTACTAATGGTTCATAGTTTTGGGTGTATAGTCTATTCAGACTCGTAGGTATTTGGATCCCTAGATACCTAATATTTTCCTTTCCCCACTTGATTGGGAACTGTTTTTTAATCAGTGGAGTCAGGAGGTAATTAAAAATCAGGGCTTCTGATTTACTCATATTAAGGGTAAATCCAGAGAGGCTGGAGAATCGTTCAATAAAGGTGAAAAGCGTCTGTAGAGATTTTTCTAGGTTAGTTATATATAGCAAGATGTCGTCAGCAAAGAGAGTCAGCTTTTGTTCAACACCTCCCATCATCACACCCTGTAAATCTTGGGCTTGTCTTAGGGCCTGGGCCAAAGGCTCAATTTAGTATGCAAACAGTAGAGGGGAGAGGGGGCAGCCCTGTCTGGTTCCACGTTGCAGGGAAAACTTCTCTGAAATGTGGCCATTGGCTCGTATGTAACCTATTGGGCTTCTATAGAAACTAAAAATGGTCTCCACAAAAGGGGTAGGGAACTTTAATTCAAGGAGGACTTCCTTTAAATATTTCCATGTTATTTTATCAAAGGCTTTTTCTGCATCAAGTCCCAACAGAATTGCAGGGGTTCGCTTTTCAGTAATCTGCTCTATAATATAGGCCGTACGTCTCACATTATCTTGGGCTTGGCGTCCAGGAATGAACCGCTTTGGTCGAGTTTATTAAATAAGGACAAGCTCAACTAAGCGTTTGGATAGAATTAGCCAATATTTTGTAATCTGTATTTAAGACTGAAATGGGGCAGTACGAGGGACATAGGGTCGGGTCTTTACCCTCCTTGGGTATAACAGAAATTATAGCCTCATTCCAGGATGGGGGGATCTCTCCGTTCTGTGAGGTAATAAAAGAAAACACCCTAGACAGTAAAGGTAGCAATGCCTTAGCAAAGGTCTTATAAAACTCCCCCGGGAACCCATCTGTCCCTGGGCACTTGCCTGTTTTTAAATTTCCTATAACAGTTGATATCTCCCTGGGTGTAATTGGAGCTAATAAACTGTTTCCCTGTTCTTGGGTTAAAGAGGGTAGTCGGAGGGTAGATAGAAAACCTTGGATCTTTTCCTCGGGTGGGTCTGTTTGCTCTGTGTAGAGGATAGAATAATAGTCCATGAGAGCTTGGTTATAGTTCTAGTAGTGGTTTTAGGGCACCAGTAAGCGGATGTTTGATTTTTACTATCGTAGCCTTTGCCTTTCTATTTCTTATTTGGGCTGCAATCATTCTAGTAAACTTTTGGCCCCTGTCATAGTACCTGTGTCACAGGTAGACTAGCTTTTGTTCTACTTCATAGTCTAGAATATTGTTGAGCTGTTTTTTAAGCATATTAAGTTCCCTTGTTCGTGTTTTACAGTGGTTTACCGTTTGTTCTTCTTCTAGTTTTGCTATTTTGGTTTCAATTAGAAGTCTCCCCATCTCCCTCTGTTTTTTCTTATATGAGGAGATTGCAATGATTTTCCCCCTCACCAGTGCTTTAACAGTATCCCATAGTATTGAGACAGATGTCCCTTGTACATCATTGTCCTGCACTGCCTGAGCTATAGCCTTGGAGATCTCCTCTTGGGCCTCCTTATCCCTAAGTATTGTTAAGTCTCCAGAATGTCCTTTTCTTTGGGGCCAAGGAACAAATTTTACAAAAGATAGGTCTATGATCTAACAAAGAGAAATCTCCCTGCCAGATTTCCCCAATATTTCCCATTTGCTCTCTTTGGGCTATTAGGTAGTCCAGACAGGAGTACGAATCATGTGCCTGGGAGTAGAAAGTACGTCGGTTATCTGACCCCCGTAATTGTTTCCAAACATCCTCAAAACCAAGCTCCTGCAACAGTTTCTGTACTTTTCTACCTAGCGCAGATATTTTGCCCTGGGTGATGCCAGCTCGTCCCCCTGTTATATCTAGGTTGAGGTCTCCTCCACAAATCAAGCTACCCTCAGCCCAATCTGCTAGTTTCATAAAGAACTTCTGGTAGACTGAAAATTCTGAGGCTGGGGGAATATATACAGAGGCAAACGTTATTTGTTGGCCCTCCACCCGACCCTTAACAAGTGCAAACCTGCCCTCTTTGTCAGTCACTTTATCCAACATTTCAAATGAGGTGCCTTTTCTAATCAATACCGCAGTACCCCTTCGTCTTCCCCCCCTTATATGATGAGGCAACCACCTGGGAGAAACCCAGCTTCTCAAATTTTTTATGTTCAGCATTTGAGAGGTGGGTCTCCTGTAGTAGTAGAACGTTCGCCCCCTGATGTCTCATCGATTGAAGTATCTTAGCCCTTTTGATAGGATTGGTGAATCCATGCACGTTGTATGTGCATACTACCCAGTTTTGTGTCATCTTATAAATTTGAGAACATTTCTCAGATTCGCCTCCTTCCGTTACATAACTCTCCCCTTGGTAATTGCCCCATTTTTTCCTCAGGTTCATTTCTCTTAGTACAGCTACGTTGACTCTTGCCTTATCTAGTTGCTCTGCTTGCCAAATTTGACAAACAGTATATAACAAACTTTGAACTTTGTTAACATAACAAATGTTTGAACTAACACAAACAGTGTGCTTCCAAGGTTGGGGGCTATACTAGAATTGTTAGCCCCTTTGTCCTCCTGTAAAGGGAGAACGGGGGGGAATATTTACCCTACCGCTTCCGGGGGACCACCCCAGAGCCTCACAAATGCTAGGCTCCTTTTGGGTGTGCCTTAAAATAAGGTCATCACCTTCTCTGGGCCGGGCAGGCCCTGCTTACGCCTCTAGGGCTTCATTTAATCTTTGAGAGGAATCTCAGATCCTGTCCTTGCACTTCATATTCACTTCCCTTCTAAGAGGGACCAAAAACTTTATGCCCCACCTTCTTTGTTTTCCAGGAGTGTCCGCCACTTTAGCAAGTGGCGGGGTGAGGGGTCCAGTGCCACATAGTGGTCCCCTGAGCCGCTTGCCCTGAGGACACACCCCTATTTCAAATGGTGCACTTTAGTAGAGGCGGGGAGGGGGAGGGAGGAACCTCCGCTATCTGCAATCGGGCTTAGTGCGGGAAGAATAAACCTCCTATTTTTAACCAAAATACAAAAGAAGAAAAACATTCTTTGTATGGGAGGTTTCCTCAGTGAACTCCTTCAGATTCTCACGGAGGTAGAGCTGCTCATTATACCAATGACCCCAAGGCCTCCCATCCGCACAGGCTATTTGGTGGAAGGTCCGAGGATCAATCAGAAAGGCAGCTTCTGTCTGAGGGTGGATGTCAGGGAAGAGGAGGAAATTCAGCCTACAGGTCACAGCTTAAACAATACCATAATGTTAGGCAGTGCAAAGTTTTAGGTTTAGGATACAGTCCATACTGCCATGACACAGAGTTCCCGTTAGGAAAAGTTTAGAGATCGTCTCTTGATTTTTCAGAGTTTTAGATCAGAGGTCGCTTCTTTGAGAGCTGGAACTAATCCTTTGGATAAAGCAGGTGACTCCCGGGACAAGGCTCCATCATGGAGGAGATTCTCTATCGTCGCCTTCTTTGAAGGAGTTTCTGTATTGTACCCATCAGCTCTGTGTGCATCTCTCTTCTGGTTTCCCCCATCTTCCTGAGAAATGCTTGCTGGTTGGAAGGTTCCCGATTTCCTGCTGCCTGGTTCCGTCTCTCCTTCACCATGATTCCATGTTTCCCCAGGGCTTCAAGGCTTCATCAGCAGAGGTGTAGGTCTTTGTCCCTCCTCCCAGAAAACCCTCAGCCTTGCAGGGTATGGAGTAGGGAAGCGTACAGATTTCTCTCTAAGCTCTCAGTATGGGCAAGTATTTTACCCTCTCTGCCTGTATTTCAGTTGGATAGTTGTGGTCGATGTGCAGTCTGTGAGTTAGATATCTAATCTCCTTTTAGCCCAGGCTCACCTTAAGATCTCTTCCTTGGTAGAAAAGAGTTCGCTTAAAGACTATAGATCTGGGTCTTGCTGAGAGTCAGGTGGTTTTGCCTGAAGTGCGCGATGAGCTCTTTCGATATGGAACACCATGGAGGGGGGGGGAGATCTAGTACGTCCTTCAACAGATTCTCGAGAAAAGAGGATATTGGGGCTATCTCAGAGTCCTCTGGAAGACCATACAGTCTAAGATTCTCTCTCCGAGAGCGACCCTCTAGGTCTAGACATTTTGCCCTTAGGGTTTCCGTCTGCTGTAGTAAGAAGTGTATAACCTTAGTCACTTGAGTAGCAGTGTCTTCCATCTCAGAAAGCCTTTCCTCCAGTTGATTAACCCGGTTTTCGAAGGCCGATAGTTGTTGCACTGCACGAAACTCCTGCTTATTTTCTTTTCTTGATTATGTTATCTCGTGGAGCAGCCTCTCGAATCTGGACCGAGATAACTGCTCAACTTCTCCGTCTGTGTCATAGTCCGGGGAGCGTCGGCCCAGTGGCGAGGCCGCCCTACTGGGAGGATACAACTTTGATCTGGCTGCATCCTTATTATTCGTCTTGCAATCTTGCCGCGAGTTACCTCTGCTCATTTGCTGGAATTGTTCCCCTGAACTTTTAGACATTTTGGCTGAATTTTAAGGGTTTTTGGAGGTTTTTGGTCTGCCCAGCTCAGGCGTCACGGACTAGGCTCGCATCGATGCGTGACATCACGGAAGTCTCTCAATGGCAGGTTTCAACAATAATGTACTCAAGCTTTCTTCAATTTGTACTGGAGGAATCGCGTGGAAGGCCAGACAGAATAAGGCTCTTTAGAACACTGGATAAATGGCACATTTCCATGAAGGGAGCACAATACATGTTGGAGGTATGTGGCCAAATAAAAGCGGGATGGGGACATATAATATGGTCATGCCCACTGATAAGAGGCTATTGGCAAGAAGTTGTGCAAGAATTAAATACAATATATGAGAGACCAGAGGTGCTCAACCAGACTTTTATACTGACAGCAACCCCACCTAGAGGAATTGAATACAGAAAATGCTATACAAAATGCTGACACTTCTTGTCCTTGCAGCTAAAAAATAATTACTGAGACTTTTGCTTCCATGCGGGTCCCAACACAAGGAAGCTTGGAGAAAGTTAACCTATGAAATATACTATTTGGAAAGAATTTCAGCTAGAATGAATAATAAGACTATAAGTTTTGATAACCAATAAAAAAATGGACCCTATATCAACTAGAACATTATTCAGAATTTGTACCCCAAATCTAAATTATAGAAACAGGAGTACTATGGAGACACGGGGAGGGGAGGAGGGAGGGAAAATTAAACTAGAAGGCATATTAGAAAACTGGACCTTATTTAAGCATCTTATTAGTTACGTAGTCCATGCTACCCCTTATAGAGATGTGTCCCAAGCCTTGAACAGTACAAGTCATATTAAACTGTTTCACCAATGAGTTGGTTAGCATTATTTTTTGAAGTTTGCAATGCACTGGCAACTCACATTGTGTTGTTTTTCAACTCTTAACCAGCTCAAGAGCAACTTTTATCAAAATGTTTTTGCAACTCATTTGGAATGCATCTGCAGCTCTGCCAAAATGCAATGCAAAACTGAGTTGCAACTCTAAGCAACAGTTTGTAAGGCTTTGCACTAAATCCAGTAACACTTATGCAGCTCACTGAGAAATGCAAGAGGAGCTCATTGCTGAAACAGTTTAATGTGACTTGTACTGTATCTATGTCTATATTCATATCTCTGTCTATACTTATATTTATCTCTCAGATGGAATTTAGAGTATAACCTAAAGCTGCACCTGCTACAGAATTTGATTTCACTCAACTGTTACAATCCTAACCCTGATATTTTAGCTCTGGATGTATTGGGTACTGTATACAACTACAGTATGTACAATCTTATTAAAATTAATAAAAAATAATAAAAAAAAAAAGAAAAGACTGGAAGGCCTGCAGGCCGTACATGCAGAACTGCCCTCATCTCGAGGACGTTTATATGGAGGAAACTTTCCACTGCAGTCCAGGTGCCTTGGGTCTGGTGAGGTCCCAAATGTGCCCCCAGCACATCCCCGAAGCATCCATGGTGAGGATCTGATGAGGCGAAGGGATCATGAAAGGATCCTGTTTTGCAAATTGCAGAGGTTCATCCACCACTGAAGCACCTTCTTTACTGATGAAAAGACTAGACCCTTCTGTTTTAGATCCACAGTGCGCTTATCCCTTTAGACCCTCAGTGTCCATTGGGGGATCTGCATGTGCAGTCTGGCCAGGGGAACCATGGTAATGGCTGCCACCATCAGGCCTAATGGTCGGAGGAACATCCTGGCTGTGACATACTGACTGCTATAAATCAGCTGGGCCTGTGCCATCAGGCATTCTGCCCTGTGCTGGGGCAGGAAGGTCGCACCCTGAGCAGCATCTAGAATGGCTCGATGGGCGGAATGTGGCACAGAGGTTGGAATCCTCTCGTGACCCAGGTGGCTGGCTGGGGAGAAGGATGGAGCGTCCCGTGGACTGCTCTCCTTCTCTGGGGGAGGGTGGGCAGTACACCTGGTGGTGACAGACCCCTGGCAGAGGCGAGTACCACAGCAACCCGGCGTCAGTGTGTTCCGGGAGGCAGGGGTAGGCGCCAGATGTCATTGCACTCCCCACCTCCCAGAAAAATGTAGAAAAACCTTCTGTAGTACGCCCTGGATGATGCTGTCCGGTGCCTGGTCTCCATAGCTCCTGCTGCTCAGCCACCGACTAAAACCAGTTCCACAAAGCGTCACTACAGGCCCCGAACCCTGCCCTTGTGAGGAAGCCAGGGAGACAATGTTGTCTCCGACACCTCACCCATTGCAGACAGGTGGAGTCAGTGATGCTGTGGCCCGCCCTAGAGGTCAGCCAGTGTCGATGGGAAACAAAGGCAGTCATTGGGGAGCGAGGCAGGTGCATGAGTGGGGCAGATGGGAGGCGACTGGGGAACAAAAAGTATAGTAAACAGAATGGCTCTGATGTACAAGAGAAGCTGGCAAGGTGTTAAGACTGACTTGGGCAGGTTGACTGTAATCCCTAAATTGAATAGTTGTCTGGTGTGCACTAGGGTATGAAAGAGTTGCTCCCAGGACTGAGCTTTGAGCAACCAGTTGTCCAGGTAGGGAAGACATACAGCCTCTCCCTCCTGAGGACTGCTGCCATGACCACTAAGCATTTGGTAAAGACGTGTGGTGCAGGGGACAAGCCAAAGGGCAATGTTCTGAATTAGTAGTGGCCCCCCCCCCAGAACAGGAAAGTACAGTTATGTAACAACTTACTGTAACAGTAGATCTTCGACAGGAACTCTTGCATCAGGTAACACAAGTAGGACTGAAGCTGGCAGGCGGCAGGACCCCACAGAAAATTTCTAGCTAGCAGCATACAGCGGGTGACCGCCTCTAACGTCAACCTGCCCCCAAAGTCCCATGTGGCATAAAAAGGGCGGTCCCCTAGCATCCTTCAGTTCTCTCACCGGAGACTCTGGCACAGATGAAGGTTTGGATGAGAGAAACTGAGGATCCTCCAATGGTCTAGGAGGCAGATGTTCTTGCTGTGCAAGCAGAAGAAATCCCTTGAGGGGAAGATGGGTGGGAAACAGCACCTGCTGCAAGAGTTCCTCTCGAAGATCTACTGTTACAGTAAGTTCTTATGTAACTGTACTATCTTACTTTGAGATGGAGCTCTTGCAGCAGGTAACACAAGTAGGACTGAGTCCCAAGCAATACATAGTCCCTTACATACATGGTGGAGGAAACAGAGAGATACAGACTGTGTCCCTCAGGAAAGAAGGCCCTGCAGGACCGACAGGCCGAAGCCGGTCCTGCACCTAGAAGCAATGTCCAGACTGTAACGCTTAATGAATGTGTGGACTTAACTCCAAGTTGCTACTGCGGATATGTCTGCTGCAGATACATTCCTCAAGGAGGCAAAAGCTGCTACACCTCTGGTGGAGTGGCCCTTCACCGATCCCAGTAAGGGTTTGTCGTACTTCTGATAACAGAATGCACTGCAGTTCACCAACCATTTAGAAAGGGTTTGTTTTTAACAGATGCCCCTAACATTTGTGGGGCAAAAGAGACAAACAGTTGGTCCGATTTTCTAGATTCCTAGGTTTGGGTTAAATAATACCGAAGAATCCGGTGGACATCCAGTGAGTGTGTAACAGAGCTTCTCTTTGATTTGAGTGCGCTGGATAATAAACCAGTGGGTTGATGTCTTGGTTAAGGGTAAATTCAGACACCACTTTTGGTAGAAACTTAGGATTTGTTCACAAGGACACCTTGTCCCTGTGGAAAATAAAATATAGCTCTTTAAACATCAGAACATGGGGAGGCAGTATAGCACAGTGGTTTAAGGCTCTGAGCTGCAAATCTGGAGACCTGGGTTTGAATCCCACAGCCCCACTTGCATGCCGTGTGACCCTGAGCAAGTCACTTAACTTTCCCGTACTCCCAGGATGCACTTTAAACAAGCTTTCAGCTGTGCTACTCCTTGTTAAACAATTGCTAAATAAAAATAAAAAAAGAGCCTGAAGCTCAGATATCCTCCGAGCAGAAGTAATTGCAACCAAAATCATGCTTTCCAAGAGATAAAGTGTAGCTCACAATCCATGGCTGGTTCAAATGGAAGTAGCTAAGTTTTTCAAGGACAAAAGAAGGTCCAATGGAAGGATGGGATCCCTGATGGGTGGCTTCATAGAAGGATGCCATGCAAGAAGGTGCATGCAAGATCTGACTGTGCAGGGGTTTGTCCCTTCACAGGTACATGATAAGCTGACACTGCAGATAGGTGCACCTTTATGGAAGAGTAACTGAGACCTGAGTCAGAAAGGGAAAGGAGGTACTCTAGTACCAAGTTCACTAAGCAAGTGAATGTGTCTACTCGACGGCTGAGGGCCCAGAGGCAGAAGCGTTTCCACTTCATTGAGTATGTGATTCTGGAGGAAGGTTTCCTGGCAGCCACCAGAAAAACAGGTTACTCACCTGTAAAAGTAGTTCTAGGAGTGGTATATGTTGTTCATCCACACTTATTGGCATGTCCCTTTCCCCTTTAAGAATCGCCGGAAGTCTTCAAGCTGGCTCCACCCACCCACCCTGGTGATATAAACCCTTGGCTCCGCCCCATGATGCCAGATCTTAGCCCACTGGAAGCCAGGTTTATGTGTTCGCAGCCGGGGAGGTCGGGTGGGTCCATGTGGATGTACAACATATACCACTGCTAGAACTACTGTTACAGGTGAGTAACCTGTTTTTCTAGGATTGTGGATATGTCATTCATCCACACTTATTAGCAGACTCCAAGCGGTTCTCCAGGAGGAGGAGGCAAGGTTCACCCCCCCCCACTGATACTCACTTGGGAAACAGAGACTGGAGAACTGAGGCCCCAAAACCAGCATCCCAGCATGACTCAAGGTCGATGTGGTAATGGGTAATGAAGGTATTTGCTGACTTCCAGGTAGCAGCCCGACAGACTTCCTGGATAGGGATGTCCCTGGAAGCAGCCACCAATGCAGCGGTATGGCAGGTAGAATGAGCTCTTATCCCTCTGGGAGGCTCCATGCCCACCAACTCATAGTACAGACTTATGCAAGATGTAATCCACCTTGCAATAGTCCATTTTGCTGCAGGTCTGCCAGAAGCGGCTTCAGCGTAGGTGACAAACAGCTGGCGAACCTCTCCCCGAATTTCCGCCATCCTCTCCTTATAATAGGAGAGCTCGTCTCAGGTCCAAGTATGGAGCCTGTACTCGGCCTCTGAGGTGTAATTAGGTAGTATACTGGCAGAGTTAACACCTGGTTAAGGTGAAACTCTGACACCACCTTCGGAAGGAATTTTAGGTGGGGATGTAGGACAACCTTTTCCCTGTGGAAGACCAGATAAGGGGAGTCCACTGAAAGCACCTGGAGTTCCCCTGTTCTTCTGGCAGACATGATAGCTACCAGGAAGGCCATCTTCCACGACAAGTGTGACAATGCACACTTGTGCATTGGTTCGAATGGCTTGTCCATGAGCTTTGCCAGTACCAGCAGTAGATCCCACGGAGGTGGAGGTTCACGCACCGGAGGGGATATGTGATCCAGGCCTTTGAAAAAGTGTTTGACCACTGTCTCCTGCGCCAACACCAGCTGACCGGCCCATGTCCGGTAAGCAGAAATGGCTGCCAGGTGCACCCTAAGGGTCGATGACTGAAAACCCCCTTTGGACAGAGACCAAACGTAGTCGAGAATGTTAGCAATTGGACAGGACAAAGGGTCCAGGCCCTTGCCCTGATACCAAATGGAAAACCTTTTCCTTTGAAGGCATAACATTTCCTGGTCGATTCCTTTCTGGATGCCTCCACCACGGTGAGGACATCCTTGAAAGACAAAGCCTGGAACTCTAGCCACTCAGGAACCAGGCTGTGAAGTGCAGAGGTTGAAGGTCCAGATGGTATACCTTCCTCTAATTGAGAGAGATCAGGTCCGGGCGTGCTGGGAGCCGCTCCAGGGGCCTGCAGCTGAGGCTGAGGAGATCTGGATACCAGAACTGAAGGGCCAGTCTGGGCTACAGGATCACTCGCCTTGTCCCTCCTCACCTTGAGGAGCACCTTGTGGAACAAGGGAAATGGATGGAAGGCGAGGAGGCCTGGGGTCCATGGCCTTGAGAAGGCATCCCCCGGTAGTGAGCCCTGCTGAAGGGGGGCGGGCATGAAACAGCCTCAGCTTGGTGTTGTCCCTGGAGGCAAACAGGTCCACCATCGGTTTGCCCCAGTGGAAGAACAGGCTGTAGGCGACCTCTGGATGGAGAGACCACTCGTGGGATGTCTCGCCTAAGCAGCTGAGAG
Source organism: Neoceratodus forsteri (assembly GCA_016271365.2). NCBI lineage: Eukaryota > Metazoa > Chordata > Ceratodontiformes > Ceratodontidae > Neoceratodus > Neoceratodus forsteri. The sequence goes on along the minus strand of CM028133.1, from coordinate 768,834,608 downwards.
TATCTGCCAGATGGTTTGAGGCTCCTGCCACATGGATGGCTAGGAGATCTGCCTCCAGACGGCTGATGAGGGTACAGATGTGGAGCACCTCCCTGCAAAGTAGATGGGAGTGCATGCCACCCTGTTTATTGAGGTAGTACATGGTCGTGGTATTGTCTGTCTAGACTTGAACCACTTGACCCCGGAGATGAGGAGCGAAAGCTGACAGTGCCAGTCTGACTGCTCTGAGCTCCAACAGGTTGATGTGGTATTGGGACTCCTCGGGGGTCCAGAACCCATGGGCCCTTTTGTTCCCCATGTGGGCTCCCCAGCCCATGAGAGAAGCATCGGTCATGAGGACGGCCATCGGCTCGGGGTGGACAAATGGGATCCCTTCCTGCAACTGGTCTGGGGTGGTCCACCATTGGAGAGTGTCCCACATCTTCTGGGTTACAGTGATCAGCTGGATGACATGACCGTAGTGCTGGGTCCACTGGGCGGCCAGCTCCCATTGGAGGGGGCGCATGTGCAACCGGGCCCAATGGACCACTGAGGTGCACGCCGCCATGTAACCCAGAAGGTGCAGAAAGTCCCGGGCAGGGTGCAGTTGCACAACCAGAAATGATTGGGCAAAGGAGGAGAGAACCTCCACCCTGTCTGCTGGGAGCCAAGCTCTGGCTTGACGAGAGTCGAGCTCTGCCCTGATGAAGCACATCACCTGGGAAGGCATGAGTTCTGACTTGGCCTCGTTGATCAGGAGGTCAAGTTGGGAGCAGGTCTGGAGGGCCGTGTCCCTGGACCTCTCCACCTCCTGCTGGGTGGGACCTGCCAAGAGCCAATCGCCGAAGTAGGAGTAAATTCTGACCCCCCAGCGCCTGAGATGGGCTGCCACCACTGCGATGCATTTGGTGAAGACCCTGGGGCTGATAGACCTAATGGCATGGCTCGAACTCGTGATAGGGTCCCTTCGGCCTGAGCGGAGGAATCGCAATGAGACGGATGGATTGGGACGTGAAAGAACGCATCCTGCAGATCCAGTGAACAGATCCACATGTTTCACTCCAAGGATGGTATGATCTGAGACAGAGTGACCATCCAAAAGGTGCATGACCTGAGATACTGCTTCAGGTCATGCAGGTCTAGAATGGGGCGCCAGCCCACCATCCGCTCAGGCACCAGGAAGTACCTGGAGACAAAGTCTGAGTCTGCTGGAGAATCCGCCACTGGAGCTACTGCCTCTTTGAGGAGGAGGAGGAGGAGGAGCTGAGTGATGTCGTCTCGGAGAGCCGACTGGGTATGGATGGATACTCTTTCCTCCCGTGGGGCACGGGCTTGGCTTGGAGGGTACTGCTCGAATTCCAGAGGCAGTCCCTGACCAACCACCTCCAGAACCCACCTGTCCAAGGTGATAGCAGACCAGGCAAAAGGAAGTGGCAGAGCAGGCCCAGGAGGACCCAGAGCTGGGATGACAGGAGAGGAGGTGGCAGCCCCTGCTCTGTCACTGAGCAGGCTTGGAGGAGGAGGATCCAGGACCTGAACCTCAGCCTCCTTTACGGGCCTGGAACGGTCTGGGTTTAGGGCGGAGGCACCAAGCTTGAGCCTGCTGCTGCTCTCCTTGAAAGGAGGGTTGCTGGGCCGCAGGGGAAGAAGGCCAAAAAGACTTCTTCTTCTTCTGCTGCCTTTTACTCGAAGGACCTTTAGCAGAAGTAGCATCCAAGGTGGCATTGGACTTTTCAACACGTTGAAGGTGGCCAGCCACACCTGGGCTGAAAAGGTCAGTGCCCAGGAAGACACATCAGCTAGTTTGTGCTGAGTACTTGTCGGAAAGAGGAAAGTCTCAGCCAAGCTCTGTGGCAAGAGACAACTCGGCTGCCATCCAGCAGGCACAAGACTCCCTAATGTCCAGGGCTGTCTGAAGCTGCTGTTTAGCAACAGCCAGCCTGATCCCGGACCTGCTTGACCATGGTCTGCATGTCCACGGAGAGGTGCGGGAGGACTTCATCCAAAGACCCCAAGAGGGCATGGGAGAAGTGTGCTATGATGATGGCCGAACTTGCCTGATGAAGGCCTAAAGATGAGGCTGCATAGACCTTTTGAGCCGAATGATCCAAGAGTTTGGATTCTTTTTCAGGAGGTCGGTCCATGTCGGCAGAACTGCCGAATGCGCCTGAAGACAGGATCACCAGGCTCTTGGCCGAAGGGTGCTCTGTGAACCCCACAAGGGACCCCATGGGGACTGCATACTTGTAGGCCATGCTGGCAGACGGAGCTGGACAAGAGGCAGGGTGCTGCCAAAGTTCAAGAGCTGGGCCCACTCTCTCTTGAGGATGTCCGTGAGAGGGTACTCCACCTTTTTCTGGATAGGTTCTGGGGCATCCCTGTAGACTCAGAGATGAGGTGAAGAATGCCCTGAAAAGACAAAGGACCTTCCTCCGTCACTGTCCCACCAGCCGATTCTTCATCCCCAAGATGAAAATGTAGGCCGGTCTCATACGAATCTGGGTATAATAGTCGAACGCCGCGGTCACCTTCAACCTGCCGAGGGCGGTCTGGGATGATAGTGACCGAGAGACGCCGGGGAAGCATGGTGTCTGGTTGATCTCCCTTGGAAGGAGCCCCTCCCACAGGCTGCTTGGGCAGCGATTCCACCAGGATCTGCGGGTGGAGGAACTGACTTAATCGGCTCTGAAAGAGTTGGCTTCGGCCTGGGAGGTGACAGCCAGGTAATGGCCGGGGTTGAAACCAGGGTCAGCTTATTCCCAGACAGAATTAGCTGTTGCCACGAGGTCCTCGTAGCACCGACAGGAGTTTCCACCAGAGTCTTTCCTCAACCGAGGAGGATGAGGATGACCGATGGCGTCGCCTCTTCTTAGAGTGCTTATGGCTCTTCCTCGACCTATCAGTCGAGGGGGTCCTGGACCTCGATCGAGATCGGGCAGGCCGACTCGGTCGGGCAGGAGACACCGGCAGGACCGGTGTCTTCCCGGGGTCGGGGACCACTTCCTCGACGGGATTCCCAGCAGGCTAGGTCTCCTTGTCAGGGAAAGAAAGGACCAGAGTCCGATCAAGAGAGTCGTCGACAGGAGTCGGCAACAATGGGTCGATCGGGTCGATGACAATTTCAACCCCGTTGATCGATGGTTCAGTCCACTGGCCAGACGGCAAGGCCGAGAAGCCAGTGGCTGAAGAGGCGATCTCGACTGAAGTCGAGACTGCCAGTTCCTGGGACCGAGATCTCTCCCAATCCCAAGAACGTCTTCGCCGAGACGAAGACTGATCCCGGGTCCTTTACCCGCTTACGGGACTGAGAGAGGAGTGCGGGCCCACAAGACTCTTCCCCCTTAGTCGGGAAAGACTGGCACAACTCTCGGAAACAACCCGAGAAGGTGGATCCCAGGTTGAGTGGGATGAAGAAGCTCCGAGAGGAAGATTCCGCAGCCTTAGCCGCTTCCTCCTCGAAGGCTTGCATGCGTTCCAATTGCTTGGCGGATCCCGCGACTGCGGAAACCACCCACCAAGCCTCCTTTGATTTCACGGAGGTTCCGTTTTCCGGCCTCCCAACTTCAAGCGTGCAAAATGGTGCGTCCAAGGGCGTTAGGGTGAAATGCAAGGCAAAGTGGCACTCACAGTGTGCATAGCTGACACCCAAGCAGTAAACCGATGTGTGTGGATCGGTCTCGCACATTTTCGGCCGCACGAACACCGGTGAAATCTAGGGAAGACTTGTCTTCCATAATCGAGTAGAAGAGTCACAGTCACCTGACATGAACTAGATGAAGTTTCGGAAAACTAAAGATTTAGAAACCAGGGCCTATAAATGCAGAAGTACGAAGAGGCAACCTGAATCTTCCAGTGGGAAGGAAGATCTGGCATCAGGGGCGGAGCCGAGGGTTATGCCACCCAGGTGGGTGGAAAGAGCCAGCTTGAAGACTTCCGGCGATTCTTAAAAGGGAAAGGCGCATGCCAATAAGTGTGGATGAACAACATATCCACGATCCTAGAACGTCAGCTACTCTGGCTGAGACCCCGTAGTGGGAAATGGCTAAGTCTGTAGGAGCCACACATGCAAGTGTAAGGATCTCAGGTCTGTGTGGACTAAGGTCCCATTGTCCTGAGATAGCAAGCGCAAAGTAAGTGGGAGTGGAAGAGATGGTTTCCTCACCAGTTGCTGGAGTAGTGGGAATCAAATCCGTTGAGGCCAGGAGGGTGCAACCGGTATCATGTCCATGCCTTCTGACTGAAACTTGAGAAGAGCCCTCTGTATCAGGGGAAAGGGAGGGAAGGCATAGAGGAATCTCCCTGTCCAGCAGAAGGACAACGCATCTTGCCAGAAAACACCAGGCCCTAGATCTAGCGAGCAAAAACTGGGCAGTTTTGCATAGTGTGAGGATGCAAAAAGGTCCAACTGTGGCAGACCCCACCTGTCAAACAGGTCTGGTATCACAGATTGCTGGAGTTCCCACTCGTGGGTTCTGGATCTTGACCGGCTTAGGACATCCGCCAATGTGTTTTGCACACCTGGGACGTGACCTGCCAAAATCTCCATCCAGTGAGCTATGGCCCATTCCCAAACTCTCACTGCTTCGCGGCAGAGTGGATATGAGTGTGTTCCCCCTTGTTTGTTGATATAGAACACCACCACCATGTTGTCTGTCTAGATCAGGAGGTGTCCTGGGAATAAGTCTGTTTGTAATGCCTGTGGGGCATATAGGATGGCCCTCATTTCCAATATGTTGATATGCAAGGCTCCTCGATTGAGGACCACAGTCCCTAGTCCTTGGTCAGAAAGATGTGCTCCCCAACCTGTGCCTGGGCATCTGTTGTCAATATCTTGGTAGGCTGTATCCTCTGAAGTAGTACTCACTCGACAGACGGGATGGGTCCAGCCACCACTGGAGGGCTTGTTGGACGGGTCCTGGGATTGAGATGAGCTAATCTAGATCGTCCCAGTGTTGATCCTATAGGACTCTCAGTGTCCACTGGATCGTCCTCATATGAAGTCTGGCCAATGGTAACAGTGGCAATGGTTGCCACCATGTGGCCAAGAAGTCTGAGTACTGTCCTTGCTGGGATCTGTTGTAAAGACTGGATGTGGTGGGCGAGGACCCCTTAGGCGGTCCGTTCTGTCCTCTGGGAGGAAGGCTTTCCTCTGAGAGGTGTCGAGAAGTGCTCCTATGAACTGGAGCCACTTGAGTCAGCCAGGGTGATGATTTCAGCATGTTTACTGTGATTCCCAATGCTGCAAAGAGAGAAAAGGTATCTTCCACTGTGTGCTGAAGGGCCTCCCTGGATGCGCCTGCGAGAAGCCAGTTGTCCAGGTATGGGAAGACATAATGGCCTCTCCTCCACAGGGCTGCTGCCACTCTACCACCAAGCACTTGGTGAAGACTCTTGGTGCTGAGGATAGGTCAAATGGCAGCGCCCTGAATTGAAATATGGCCCTAGAATTCGAATCTTAGGAATCTCCTGTGGTGTCTGGCTATCAGGATGTGTAAATACACGTCCTGCATGTCCAGAGATGAGAGCCAATCTCCATGGTAGATCATGGGGCGTAGACCCTGTAGGGTAACCATCTGGAAGCGCCTGTATTCCCCGAGGTTGCTGAGGTCCAGGATAGGCCTTAGGTCTCCCGTTTTCTTGGGTACTAGGAAGAAGTGTGAATAGTACCCTTGTCCCTTCTGGGTGGTTGGTACCCGCTCTTTTGTCCAGCAGAGACTGAATTTCATCCTGGATGAGAGAAGCGTAGGATTGGGAGCAATGTGAAAAAAGGGGTGGTCCGTCTGGGGGTATCTAGGTAAATTCTATGGTGTGACCCCACTGAATCATTTGTAGAACCTATTGGTCAGAGGTGACCATCCCCCAACCCTCTAGATAGAGGGAAAGGCGGCCTCCGACCACCTCTCCTACTGAATCTGTCTGGAGAGGAGGGTTCTGCAAAAAGTCAAGCACTAGAGGTTGAGTGCAGTGTGGTCAGGATGGGCTTGGCTGACTGTTGCCCTGAGTTTCCGGAGCCACAAGAGGATCCTTTGCGACTGTAACCTCCTCTCTGTTGCTGTTGTTGCTGGTATCTGGATTGCTGGCCAGATTTGCCACAAAAACGCTGTTTTCAAAATGGCTTCTGTCTGGTCTGGACTGTTTCCCAGAGTCTTGAATTCTGATGATAATCATTTCGGATTCCTCTCCGAAAAGAACTGAGCCCTTAAATGGGGCATCTGGGATTCCTGCTTGGACATCTTGGGTGAAACCCAAGACCCTAAGCCAAGAATGTCTCCAGAGGCATACCTCCATAGCAGCTGCTCTAGTTGCAGTGTCTGCGAATCATAGGCCGACTGAAGTACATGGGTGCCTATGTCTGATCCGGTGTGCATAAGCTTCTCCAACTCAACCTTTTGGGGCAATCTGGTAGGTCTCGAACTAAGTCCACCCTTGTTCCACATGGCATTCTGAAACTGCACCATGTGGGTCAGGACGTTCAGGGACTGGATAGTGCAGGTGTCAGAAGAGTACACCCGCCTGCCCATCGAGTCAGCTGCTTGGACTCTGGTCCAGCAGATGGTGCTTAGGTGTTTTGGTCTCTGGGATCTATTGCGAGCAGCCATTATTACTATGGAGTCGGCTATGAGGCTGTTCACCAGGAAGCGTTCCTCTCAGGGTGCCCGTAGAGGCAATCTGCCTTCTTTGGGACAGCCGAAGACGTGGATGGATGCTTCCATGCCACCTTGGTGATGTCCTGAAAAGTATCCACCAGGAGTGGAACGACCACTGGTTTTCGGTCTTTTTTTTTTTGTAGACTTTATTTTTGCATCTACCTGATGGGGCATCTCTCGGGAATCCACACTCGGCTACTGGTGCACCTGACCGCCCGCCTGAGCCGTGTTCACCCGACGATGAAATCGGGTTCAGGATTCTGGTTCTCCTGCCTCCCTGGAGAGCCCAAAATCCCAAGGATGAAGTCAGGACAGCTGGCATACACTGGGCATGTGGGCCCAGGCCACTGAAAGTTCGTTGCATCCCAGTGCAGGATTTTTCTTATTTTACCCCGAGACCCTGCCCCCGGAACTCGGTCGTGCCTTAGAGCATCTGCCGCAGCTCCATCCCACTACTATATGCCCCAACGTGTGCACACCCCTCTGGCTTCCACCGTGGGTCGCTGTTGCACCAGGCAGTCTCCTGGATCCCTCCCCAGAGAAAGGAGAGCAGTCTATGGATGCTCAATCCTCTCTCTTCCTGCCGAAAACTGGCACCCTGGGTTCGTTCCCGAACCTGGAGTGCGCTGCAAGTGGCGTGAGGTGTGGTGTCCAGCACCTCAACCTTCAGTGCCACTGAGCTGGCCCAGTTTTCAGTCTTTTTGATGCAGGTATTTTGTGAGCCGGCATCTTTTGGGGTTGAGCGTCCTCAGTGTCTCAGCCCATATTTGATTGGATATGATGCATCACCTCCATAAAGAAGGGGTCGTCAGGTGGTGACCTTGGTTTGTCCCTTGGGTCCGGCGATGGGAGGTCAGCCTCTGAGGAGGACCCAGAAGAGGAATATGATAAGTGGTCCAATGCCTCTGGGGAGGAGGACCCGGAACATTTGCATTTACACTTGTGACCCTCTGTGGAGCATGATGATTGCCTGCTCCTAGTCCAAGAGCATTTCTTGTGGCCCAAGTGACCCCTTCAGTGGGTGGAGGGGTTCGCTCTTTGGTTGGAGAAGTAGGTTCTTTGGGAGGAGTGGGTTCCCTGGGGTTAGGCTCCTCTACCTCTGTTCATTTGACTGGGAGAACATCAGCCTTGATAGTGTCCCACCAAGAGGCAAATAGGTCCTTGACCTGTGACAGGCTGATTCAGTGTCAGTGGGTTCGAGGACCTGGCTTCGACCGTTGTGGCGAGCATAGGTATACCCGTCCAGCGGACCCTGTGGGAAGGTGATGGGGCTTTGGGCAGGGGACCCACCGGTGGTGTCAGGGCTTTAGGTGGGGTCCCGCCAGTGGCAACGGGCTTTTGATGGGGATCCGAGGTCATCAACTGGAGTCTGGGGAGAGGATGACGTCAGACTACCTGACAGTGGGTCACTGCGGTCATCGGCCGGCATTGGCAGTGTGGCCGATGGGGCTGTTTTCAAAGTATTTGGAGCCTATGGCTGTCTGGCATGGGCTCCTTTACCTGATGATGGGCACTGTCTGATGCTGAGTTCGTCGTCTGCTTTTCGGACATTGGGGCATGGCAGTGGAGAGTGTCCTCTGCCGGCGGCCGTTTCTCCATCGCCCTTTTCTCTGATGTTGGCTTAAGCGACATTAGGCCACTGGGAGTTGTGAGAAGGACATCCCGGAGGAATGGCACGAACCCCTGCGTCTGTCCAGAGAATTGGCTCCTGAGGAAGCCGACTTGGAGGATGCTTTAATTAGTCTATCGCTGGAGGAAGACCTGACGTTGGAGTCTGAATGCTGGCCTGAGGAATGGGAGTGTGGCCGGATCTTCAGAGGCTGAAGGATAGACAACCCTTGTGTGGAGCTCCCCGTCACCCTTACCTGGGTGGGTGGTCTCACTACTGTCAACCTGGTAGGAGAACGTGTAGTTTGGGAGGCTGAGTTCGAACTCCCCCTGGAAGCTGACCGGGAGTCAGACGACTTAGATCCCCAACAGGGATCTGTCTCTGTCCCTCTCTTTCCTCTTTTCTTTATGGTGATGTTGCCCCAATTTTTTGTGAGAGGGGGCCCTCCTTGACAGAGGAATCCTTCTGCATGGTGCTTAACTTCTTCTCTGTTAAGTAGGCCTGGAGGGACTTCTGGCAGCATATCCTCATCGTGCTGTTGAATTTCTGCTAGTGTGGACAGAGGGTGCCGGTCTATAGAAAAGAGAGAAGTCAACATGCAGGAAAAATGAAAGTAATAAAATTCGAGCTTATAAATAAAACATTGAAAACACAGATGAAAAGGTGGTCGATCGATAGCTGGAAGGCATCGTGGAGCTGATGCATCACAGTCGACGGAGGGGAAGAACTTAGGGATGATGGGGGAACGCCTCTTTTATATCACATGAGACGTTGGGGTGGGCTGATGTTGGGCGGTATTCTGCTGTATACTGCTAGCTAGAAATTTTCCATGTCGTCCTGCTGCCTGCTGGCTTCAATCCTACTTGTGTTACCTGCTGCAAGAGCTCCATCTCAAAGTCAGATCCTGAGGTATTACCTGTGGGGGGAGGCATAAATCTTTATATGTAAGTATGCATCCTGCATGTCTAGGGAGCATAACCAGTCTACTTTGTGCAGAAGAGGCAGCAGGCCTTGCAGTGTCACCATCCTGAACCTCTTGTACTGGATGCAGAAGTTCAGGTTCCTTAGGTCCAGGATGGGCCGCAACCCCTGTGGATTTGGGAACTAGGAAGAGGTGGGAGAACCCTCTGTTCCTCTACTTTTGGGAACTGGCTCTATGGCCCTTTTCTGCAACATGGTACAATTTCTTCCCACAGCACTGGAATCTGGCTTGGACAGTAACTGAAGGAAATGGAGGCCACTCTAGAAGTTTTAAAGCGTGGCCTTGCTCTATAAGCTGTAGAATCCATGCATCTGTTGTGATTTCCCTCCACCGGTTGAGGTGCAGGGAGAAATTACCCCCTATCACCCCCTCCTGCAGTACTGGAGGATGGAGGTCTGGCAAGGAGACAGGCTGAGGTTCAGCCAGTGTCCAGGGCCGCTCTTTCCCTTTTGGGGACCTTCCCTGAAGTGGAGGAAGGAGTACAGCAGTGTGGCTACTTCTCTACATTTTCCAGCTAGCCAGGAACTTGGCTTGGGCCTGTGTGAGGCCCAATGAAAGGGCACCTTCTGCCCACTCCTTGTTTGGATATGGTACAGGGAATGGACTGACTACAGGGTCCAGCTTGAGGTCTGTAGGTCTGGAAGGATGTACAGCACATCTGCCCCAAAGAGCTTATAGCCTCTAAAGGGGACATTCAGGATGGATTGTTGTACAACTGAAGCAAAGCCAGACACCAATCGCAGCTGCTCTAGTAGAGGCATCTGCAACATATGCTGACCTCAAAAGGTGCTTATCCACATTTGCTCTGGATTGGAGGGCTTTAGGCAGCTCCTGATTTTGAGGGCCCTCTGGGAATGCCAGGGTAGCAGCTTCGGACTTTTCTGAGTGTTTTGGAATTTTACCATATGGCCCATGTAATTTATTTATTTATTTAAAGTTTTACCAGGAAGGCATGCTGAGCAGACTATTGCTTGATTCTAGATGTGTCCTGGGGTAGGGGGAAAAGGAATACATACATAATATACAGAGTCCAGAAATATTAGAGCAAGATCTTACAGGTGTAGTTCAGTACAGCAGGCAGTTATGCGAGGCATATGACAAATAAATATTCAGATACATAATATATATATATATATATATATATATATACACACACACACACACACAAACATAGCAAACAATGCCTAATTACAGTCTCATGATGGAGTAGGCAAGACCCAAGTGCTAGAGCTAACATGGGTGCATGTGCAGGTGGAGGAGAAATGTGCTTTGAGGAGGGAGTTGAGGTGTTGACTGGAGGAGGCATGCTGAATTTCTGTGAGGAGGGAGTTCCAGAGCTTAGGCATGCGATATGTAAATGCTGACTGGCCTGCCATGGTGGACATGAGTGGGACAGACAGGAGACTTGAGTCAGTTTTCCTGAGTGCGTACACCGGGAGGGTAGGGGCTAATAGGACAGAGGCGAGATATGAAGGGAGGGACTAGGCCCAGTATTTAGCCATGATGCTAGTGCAGTGGGAGTGTTGCTGGTCCTGAGGCAAAGGGAGGTCCAGGGTCCAGTAGAGGACACAGTGATGGGTGGTGGGGACAGTCTAGGGCAAACCGACAGAAGGAGTGAAAGAGGGTGTCCAGTCTGGCTAGGGTGTACTTAGGGGCAGCAATGTAGACTACGTCACCGTAATCAAAAATAGGGGAGAATCATCTTCTGCACAATTGCTCGGTGAGCCAGCAATGGCATGCAGCCATGACTGCGGTACAAGGGACCCAGCTTGGGGTGAAGCTTTTTGTGGATGGCATCTATATGTGCGGAGAAGTCTAGGTGCTGGTCAAGCTAGAACCCCAGATATCTGCAGGAGGTGCAAGTCCCTAGAGAAGTCCCATCCAGGGTTTGGAAGGTAGGGGTGGAGGGGATGGAGGGGAGCCGTTAAAGTCTCTGCCTTATGCTGAAGATCATGGAGACAGTTTTCTTGGCATTGAAAAAGAGCTGATTTGAGCTAAACCCAGAGCTGAACATCGTTGATGTCCTGCTGAAGTCTGGTCGCCACATCAGAGGGTGAGGGGTTGAATGTATACAGAACATGTGAATGGATGCGTGTGGGCAGGCAGTGGGCAGATTGTTGAGGAAGATAGAGAACAAGAGCGGTCCAAGGACAGAGCCTTGTGGTACACCAGCAGTAACAGGGAGGGAGGCAGAGGTGGTGTCACCAAGTCTGACTGATTGGGATCTGCCTACCAGATAGGAGTGGAACCAGCTGGTGGCCATGCTAAACAGCCCTGTGAGAGAGACAGCTTGGATAGGAGGAGTGAGTGAGAGACAGTGTTGAAGGCTTTAGCTAGGTTGACAAAATGGCTGTGGCCTCTACCCATACCAGCAAGATGGAGTCGGTGAGTCTTAGGAGAAAGGTGGTGGTGGGTGGGACTTCCTAAAACCAGACTAGTAGGGTGTGAAGAAGAGGAGGGAGTCAAGATAGGAGGAGGCTTGTGTGAGGACTAGGTGTTCCTGAAGTTTAGCCAGGATAGGGAGGAGGCAATCGGTCGACAATTACCAGAAGCAGAGTATCTCCGCCTTTAGGAAAGGGAATGACTGTGGCATGCTTCCACTCCAGATAGGGCAGAGCCAAGAGAGACGAGAGTTATAGAGTGAGGCCAGGGGGGTGGTGATGGCTGGAGCCGACAAGTAGAGCATTTTGGAGTCCAGGCCAGTGGGACATTTGCCCTTGGAGGGATTAAGGCGAGCAGGGCTTTGTAAACTTGGCTGGGAAATCTGCCGGAAGGACGAAAGAGAGGCCAGAGGAGGAGCTTGATTGGGAGGAGGGAGGGGTTTGAGGGATGAGGGAGAGAAGACAGAAGTGATGATGTACCTTCTGTAAAGAAGGAGTTGAATTCTGAGGCCTCTTCCAGTGGGTCTGTGATTGTGGAACCGCCTACATTTAGAGCAAGGGTGGGGGCTGCGGGGAAGGGAGAACAGTGATTTAACCACCTTTCAAAATTTAGCAGGATGGCTTAAATTGGTGTGGAAGGTGGCTTTCATGTAGTTGGCTTTTGCCCTATATTTGTCTAGTACAAGCATTTCATAGAGTGCGATACTTTTGATGATGCGGGTGGGCCGGAGACCTTAAAGACTTCCAAGCCTGATACTTGGCTCTGAGGAGGGCCATGATGTCTGCAGAGATCCAAGGCAGTGGGCACCCTCACCTGCGCCAGAGTGGGGCATAAAGTTCCAGACTGCGCTTATACCTGATCTCGAAATACTCCCAGGCAGAGTCGATAGAGGTAGCCCAGGGAATGTAGGACCAGTATGTGTTTGCCAGGTCACATAGGAGAGATGCAGGGTCCAGGGATTTATAGGATCTTGTCAGGCGGGTTTTTTTTTGGGGGGGGTGCTTGGGTCTGAGTATTTTCCTTACCGAGTAGATCATGTGATGATCACTTAAGGAGTCTGGTAACAGGCCTGAGGCGAGTATCCGATGCGGGTAGGAGGTAAGGGACCAATCCAGGACAGAGTGGTTCTGTGATTTGGGGTTAGAAAGTGTGAGCTCGGTGATCTGTTGAGGTTTAGTGCTGCCACCTGGCTGCAACACAGGCTATGTATGCTGTTTAGTACAGCTGCAAAACTGAAAGAGTGCCGAGAGCTTTTCTGTAACCTGTGCCAATGGTTCCCTCTCTCACAGCCGTAACCTCCTTCAAATATCTGGGAGTGCACCTTGATGCCACACTCAGCTTTGATATGCACATTAAGACCATTTGAAAATCTGAGAATAGCAAACTCGGTGTGGCCTATAAAACCTGCTATGCTCTCTCGCCCTCAGCCAGACTTGCGACTGCCCATCGAGTTCCTCTTCCATCTCTAACCTATGGATCTATAATCTACATGAACGCTCCTAAAGCCACTATCTGCAAATGGAATGTTGCCTACAATAACATGTCACTATCCCTCTGCATCCCCTCGACTCAAACACCACTGTTAGCTCTATGCTGACCTAAATTGGGTCTCTCCCCACTCCTACCGATTACTGGCCTTAGGATCCTTACTGGATACTATCATTAGGTCCAATATCCCCTGACACTTGCCTTGCTGCTCACACCCAGACCTCCCCATATGGACTTCACTCCTCAAACTTAACACAGCTACTAGTCCCCAGATGCAAATCTACTAAAGGCAAAAGTGCCTTTTCCCTCTCTGCTCCTAAATATTGCAACTCCTTGCCACCTGAGATACGTGAGGTGTCAAGCCACCGCATCTTCATAAAAAGGCATCAAAATCTACTTGTTGACCTTGCTAGCTGTACCTGCTTTAACCCACCCTAGACCATCTACCATCAGAACCCTTAAAGACCCTACCCTCTTTCCATACTACCATACTTGTGTATCCAGCATCTCTACCTTGCTGCATATCCCATCCTGCTGCTCCCCTCCACCTCTCATCTCTTCTACCTCTACAATACCTTTTCCTCCCACGTCTTTGGTACCTTGGCTTATCCAAACAAACTCCTGAGTAGCCTTAACACAGACTCCTATTAGTATTCCAAAATCTCCTTGGTTTCTCCCCAATCTCACCTACCCTCCTTATCTTTTACTCTTATCCCTCCTCTCCTCTTGGCCCTAAACTCACTTCCCAATATCCTTAACCCAATCCTTGATCCCTGCACTCATATAGCCCTTCTAGCCTTAGCTCCCCACCGCTTGCTCCTAAACCATCTGTACCTTAGCTAATTTGCTCTATTCTTTACACTTGCCTTCCATGCTCTTCAAGACTATGTTCCATGTAGTTATTTCTGCCCTTGTTGTTAAAAATCCCTCCTATCCAATTGTCTTGAGTTAGGATACTTAATTGCACCTCTACTTTGATTCACTTTGTTTGTTGTGTTACTGTATTGTTTTGTCTTGTTTGCTTCAACTCTTTTTGATGTGAATTTGATTGTTTATTGTCTTAGTTGCTCTAATGTATTTACTACCTTATTATCACCTGATTCTTGGATCTTGATGTAACTTGATGTCTTTTTACCTGTAATGTCCTTCCTCTAACCTACCAGGTCGTGCCTGAAAATAGTAATTTTCATGACTAGTGCATCTTCCCCAGTCAACAAAAACAAATGAATAAAGCTTGACGCTTAGTGCTGGAGAGCCAATTCTGGCTGAAATCTCCAAGGATATGTGCTCACCCCAGAAGCCTGGGATGTTAGGATACTCAGATGTTCCAAGATGGAGGAATAGAGAGTCAGGAGAGCAATAGGATCCAGCTATAAAAAGCGGGCTTGTGTGGGGAGGAGAATTTTATTAATGAAGCATTGATGGTTTGTGTGGGCATTGGCAGCATGACCAGGGTAAACTAGGCGAGAGCGATGTACATGGTGAATGAGAGTGGATCCAGGAGTACAGAATTCAGCATCCTGGTTATACGGTTTCAACCAGGTCTCAGAGATAATCAGTATGTCAGGTTTTAAGGAAAGAACAATTGGTTGCAGCAAGGTTAGTTTGTGTAGGAGGCTGCATATATTTAGGCGGGCAAGTTTTAGGCCCTGTGGGAGTTAGGACCGGGGTTTAGTTCGATGTCCCCGGATAGAAGCGCAATAATGTTGTCAGAATTTTGGTTATGGGCATGGCCCACAGAAGCTTGCAATGGGAATTTGGTGGCTGGATGTAAGGCGCTGAGGAGACATGGGTGTGGAATTTGAGGGCTACTAGCCGGTGTGGAAGAGTAGGTGGGAGGACAGAAGGACCAACCAACAGACTGAGTAGGTGAACATCAGGTGGCAGTTCGGCTGTTGAGTTGGGGAGGGGGGATGTAGGAGAACCCATGGTGTAAAATGCTAGCTAGTGAGGCTGCATCTCGGCGTAGGAGGAGGGTGGTAGTGACACCAAAGGAGCTATAAGTGAAACTACTGTAATGAATAGTGGCAACATTGTGAGCCGCTTTGGTAGAGGGGTAGGGGATTACAGTTGGTAGCGGCCACTAGAAGCGTCAGAGGGGACTTTAGTTTCCAAGTTTGTCCGTTGTGCCTTGGCCAAACACCGTACCCGCTCCAGGATTCCAGGTGGCAGGCAGGGAGTCAGTTTGCAGCTCGGGGAAGGGCAGAACAGACCTGGCCCTCACACCACTCTGGGGGAGCTGAGGAAAGTAAGCAGAGACAAGAATGTTACAAGCAGGTAAGATGTAGGAGGACTGTACAGTGTGAAGGGGGGGGCTAGGAGCAAGGAGGAGATCACCTATGGAACAAAATCTGGGAGGGCTAGTCCCGACTTAAGAATTACGCTGGTAGTACAAATAAACAGCTTTCTGCAATCGGAGAAAACAAACAAATAAACACCTCTCTGAAATCGGAAAAATCACAGAAACTAGCAGAGTAATTGAAATCCTAGCAGCACAAATGTTAGCGTACTCTAAATTCGGGTGCAGTTAAATAAGAGTCTTACACTAAATTCAGGTGCAAATTAAAAATTCATTTTAAAAAGCTAGGAACTTAAAGTGTCATATTATATATCATACCAAATTTTATTTATAAAAAGCACACTTCTTGCAACCATGGTGCTTGTACATAATAAAACAACATACAATAAATAATCCCAACAGTAATCAGTAAAATCCTATCATTTAAATCTCTAACAATTACAATACAGCATTAAAATTCTGGATATGCCAGTTCAAATAAGTAAGTCTTTAATGCAGCTTTGAACTCTTGGACAGTCAGGCAATCTCGCACCGGGCGAGGTAGAGAATTCCACAGGGTCGAGGCCACAAAGCTAAAAGATCAGGCCCCAGATGTCTTTAAACAAACCCTGGGAATCTCTAGCAATCCCTTGTCAGCGGATCTGAGAGGACGAAGGAGATCTTGTAAGTAACTAGGTCCCTGGTTGTGTAGGGCTTTATAGGTCAACAAACCGACCCTGAAGATGATCCTCCACCGCACTCACAGCCAGCGCAGTCCATGAGCACAGTCATTATGTGACTCTTCTACATGTACCAGTCAACAGCCTGGCTGTCGCATTCTGCACTAGCTGAAGGTGGCGGACATCAACCCCTGGTAGCCCTAGAGAAAGGGCAAAGTAACTGGAGCACTAAGCCAAAGAGGCATGGTACAATAAAATCAACATTAAAGGCTTGCTTAAAGGAATTACAGCAAGTGACCAAAACGACTAGGATGCACACAAATCCAAAGTACACAACAAAAGTGGCAAAAATCTGCCAAGGCTAGCTACAGAGAGAAAAACTATCTGTGTTGTTCTGCCAATAAAAATTAAAGGCAGAGAGCAGTCTGAGCAGTCCAGTTTAAATCTGGCACAAAACAGCCTGTTTCAAAGTTTGTCCCTTGTGCCTCTGGACAAATGCCATACCTGCTTCAGGATTCGGGTAGTGGGTGGGGAGTCTGCTTGTAGCTTAGGGAAGACAGAACAGACCTGGCCCTCCACGACCACTCAGGAGCTGCTTCAGGATTCGGCGGTGGGCTGGGAAGTCAGCTTGCAACTCAGGGAGGCAGAACAGACCTGGACCTCCCAACCACTCCGGGGAGCTTCTTCAGTTCAGGTTCGGTGGCGGCCGGGAGTTGGCTTGCAGCTCAGGGGAGGGCAGAACAGACCTGGCCCTCATGACCACTCCGAGGATTCTGAGGGCCAGCGTGGAAAAGCATAGGTCCTCTTGCCATTAGGTCCAGCTTTCTGGAGCTCCTTGTCTGGAGGGAGGGAGCTGAGGTGCTGCTAAGGTTGCTTGGACCTGTCATGGGTCACATTGATTACCACTGAGTCTGCCTGTGGTTGCCCTGCAAGAAAAGGCTTCCCAGAGGGAGCCTGGTACAACTTGTCAGCCTTTCTGGGCATAGCAAGAATACAATTTGGCCTGTCCAGGCAGGCATGGTGGCATCCTCATATGCAAGCAGCATGAGGGGAATGATCAGAGGGGAGAATCTAGTAGTTCTAGATATTCAGCCAGATTTCTCCTGGTATTGTCCAGCTCCCCAGCTTCAAAGCCCATGGCTGCTTGCAGCTGCTTCATCAATGAGATGAAGGAGGAGTCATGGGGGCCTTGAGTATATTTCATCGAGTCCTCACCCCAAGGAAAACAATGGAGGTAGAGTGGGAAGGATACCTAGCCCCTCTTCCTCATCCTCAGAGGAAGGAATGAGGATGAAACTCACCCTCATCTATTGGCTCTAAAAGCACTATAGAGGATGGCGATGACCATGCGTGGGAAGGCCACGTCAATGTAGAGGACACTGGTGCGGGAGTTGGCCTGTTAGGTCCTGGTGTCAACGGGCCTGGAGGGGGAGCAATGCAGTGCATAAAATCCCAAAAGGAGGAAAGCATAGTCTGGATGTCCATGGCAATCGACGTTGGCGGGGTTCCTTGCAGCGCAGACAGGGAGGTCTGGATCCCCAGTGTCAGTGGCATGGCCTGTAGTGTCAAAGCATGAGTCTGAGGTATCAGTGTCAGTGGCCCAACCTGCGACATCGCTGTAGGAGGCTGGCGCGGCATCAGAATGACTATCTGGGGCATTGGCGGGAAGCTGAAGCCCGATGTCGACTGGATGATCAAAGGCATTGCGGGAGAGGCAAAAGTCCCCGTTGAGATGCCTATGCCAGCCAAAGCAGGTCCAGTGGAACTTCCTATCTGTTGCCCCGCAGCCAGAAGGGGTCTGAAGGACAGGGGTTGGAATGTTGGTGGGGGCATTAGCAGGCACGATGTTAATGCGCCAGCACTGGCTGAGGAGGGATAGATGGGTGACACTGCCTGAACCGACCCTGTGGAGGAAATGGTGCAGGCTGCAGCGACTGAGAGCGCACCAGGAGGCCTTTTCCTTAGGTCTCTCCTTGTCCTGGTGCTTGTGCTTAGCTGATTTGTGCTGGGCTTTGGAGGAATGCAGCCCATGGACAGGGCTGGTGAGGCGAAGGAGCTTTTTCCCTAGAGCTCCTTCTCCTTTTGATGGACTTTCTGTTCTAGAAGGAAGGACTTGAGGCCTTCTGACGACGACAACGGGTGGCCTGGTTTAATCTGCGGCAAACTCTGCTGGCCTTAATGTCGTGGTCAGTGCAGAGGCAGCAGACGCAGGTGTCATGATCATCCTTGTCGTAGATCTTACCGTAGTGTTAGAAATTTTTCTCACGCCAGCCCAGTGGCATGGAGGGCTGAGGCACCCGTGCCTTACCTCCTGCCACACCGGCGACCCGTGTTCACTGTGCGAGTGGACCACTGGGGGTCGGCCGGGGAGGGAGAGGATCAAGCGTCCGTAGGACAGATCTCCTCTCCCGGGGAGGAGGGGGAGTACAGGGTCTGCATTTCCCTGACACCTAGCAGAGACTGGGTGCCAGCGCGCCATGTGCCCATACGCCAGCAAGTGCGTGTGGTGGTGGGGGGTGGAGTCATCAGCTGGCATGCTGTGGGTGGAATCACGCACAGCTCGGCCATTTCCAGACATTGCACATTTCACCCGGGGACGAATAGGAAACCAGGAAAATAGGTCCCAAGTCGAGCAAAGTAAACAGCCACCCACCGCAGGCCCCGACTCTGAATGGTGCTTCCCCGGACACTGGATCCTTTTCATGATGAGTTGAGTTGGGGGCTTCCTAACCGTCCTGCCACGGAGGGAAAACCGTGGGGGAAGATGGGGATAGCTGCCTGATGTTGGGTGTGGGGCTGGGTGGGTGGCTGAAGACTGCTGGCTGGTGGGGACCAAGGAGAAAAAACACAAAAAATTTATTTTTCTCAGGGTTGGTCGACATAAACGACAGCAAAAAATCACTTTAAGAAATAAAGTGATTGGCGAACCAGGAGAGAAGAAAGAAAGGAAGGAAGAAAATGAATGAGAATTTTGGCAGTCAACTGAAGTGGCGATGCTCCATGGAGTCCAATATGCAATGGTCAACAGTGGAAAAAAGAACTGAGGAGACACGGGCCACCCCATTTATATAGGAAGACTGTCATCTTCGGGTTTATCATCGTGGGCAGCCCCTGGAAGACTGCTAGCTATAAAGTTTCTGTGTGGTCCTAGCGCCTGTTGGCTATAGTTCCATAGGTGTGGCCTGATGCAGAGATACCCTCGATGAAGATCACCTTTTGTCGCTTTGTTAACAACTCCCTTCTAGAACTTACCTCTGCTCCTCCATATCCACCCTCCACGTACCTTCACATGATCAGTCCCACTGTGCCTCATTCATCTCAAATACTGGTTTGGGTCCCTTCCCTTTGCCTATCCTCACTCCCCTCTCCCATTCTCTCTGCCTCATGCTACTTCCACTCCAGGGATCCTCCACCTTCTCTACACAATACCCGCACTCCTCTGCTGTGCAGTCAGCCTTCTCCTACCATCTTCCCTTCAGCGCTCCTCCCTACTACATCCTATACCCTACTACCCACACTGTTTTAATGTTCTTTTCCCTGTCCTATGGGACATATCTCCCACCCTGGCCTTGTGTTACTTGATATTTGATATGTGTTATTCGTTGCGTGTGCCTGCTACACTCACATTTCTTATGTACACCGCTCACTGACTGATTTTATCTCTCTATATGACATTTGTTTTACTGTATAAGCAATTGTTCTATTTTGTACTTATATTTCTATTCCCCCCTCCCCCAGGATGCAGCAGAAAACAAGCTATTTTTAGCTCAGTATGCCTTTCCTGGTGAAACTTTTGAAAATAAATAAAATAAATCTAAAGCCTGCTCCCCTCATCTCTCCGGCTCTCCCACCCTCCCAGTTCTTCAGGCACAAGCTAAAACCACTCCCTACTCCCATTTTCCTCTGTCTCCCTTCTCCCTGACCCTTCCATTGGATCCCCGACCTTCCATGGTGTTGGGCCACCTTTTGGGTGCTACCTCAGCCTGTATCAGGCACCCTACCTTTCTACTTCCGTATTGCAGGTATTCCCTGTGCTGGTCTCGCTATTGGTACATAATTGCTGCTCACTGTGCCTGCTTTTTTCTTTCCCTTTGTACCGTGTTGCGCTGTGTTTTGACTGCACTTTTTTGTACTGAGCGTCATATATTCTGTATATTTTATTGTATCTCCTGTTCCCTTCCCACTGCTCACACCTGGAAACAAGCCACAGCTCAGTGTGCTTTTCCCAGTTTCCAATTTTCAAGTAAATAAAATAAAATAAATAAATCCATGTGTATCTGGGGCTTTGGGTGACAATAAATACAGCAGTATCACTTTTGCTGCGCTTTTTGCTCTGTATTTACACGTGGGACATAGCTGCAAATAATGAAAGTTTTGACAACTGAGCCTTTTTTGTGCTGGATTCATGTTTAATTCGCTGGCATCATTTTACCTGCAGTGCACTACTTGTTGTATTTTATGTATCACGTGTGTCTGACTCTGACCATAGGTACCACTCGAGTGCGGACCCTAACAATGTGTGTCACTTTAAGTATCTAATCCTATCCAGGTTTGTTACCACAAGCACCAGTATTTTTTTAATTTTATTCTTTTGGCAACCAGGTAACTCACTAGGCACAAGTACCTGTTTTCGGGGGCGACCTGGGAGCACTGGGGTGGTTAAGTGACTTGCTCAGACCCACACAGTATGCAAGTGGAGGTTGTGGGAATCAAACCCAGGTCCGCTGGATGTACCAAGCTCATTCACAGCTCGCTACTTTAACCTCAAGGTTATACTGCCAGCCACAAAGACTAGTTTCGAACCTGGGACCCTGGGACTCACAGTCCTGCATCTTCCCTGCTGCACTACAGAAGAAGCTCTATGTATATTTATAAGTATAACTAAGCTAAAGGGAATACAGGGAAAGGGATCCGGATGAAATAATACCACACACAATACAGTTAACAATATTTATTGTTCTGCCCATTCAGTAAATAGATTAAATAAGACCGATGGTAGACCCAGTGATATTTTACAGCAAATAACATTAACTATACATTGGCTCTTACAAAACAGAAACCAGAACTGGAAATGACAAATATCTGACAAAACATGTTTCTACATATTTACATGGGATTGAGTTTCATTATACCAACACAATTTTTCAACCTCTTCTCACACTGTCAGCAAGTCTATTACGTTCATAGGTCTTCCACATGATTTGATATAGAGGTTACTTACTTGGAACTATAGTTTTACTACTAGTACAGCAGGTTCAGTCACCGAACAGTCTTCAAGCTGGACTTCTTCTACCATTCAACCACGTGGTCCCCAAATCTGCCCTTTTGCACTCAGCTCTGCACTTTAGAACAGGAATCAGAAGCAAGCCTTGCCTGGGGAGGTTAGGTGCGTTTGTCGGATACGAACTGAAAGCTAGTAGCAGAACTATGGCTGCAAGATTTCAGACTACATAGGTTCAGTTAGCTATCCACACTTAAAGGGTACAGGAAATCCATTCTAATTGGCAGCTATTTAAGTTCTTATTTTCAGAAATGATATGCACTCACCCAAATGATCCAAATGTAACTGTAGCTGAATAAAAAGTGATACAAAAACTTTATTTTGCATTGTTTTGTTTTTATGGGCAGCATTCTGTTTCAGTTCTCTTCATGGAACCTGTGGTCTAGGTTTCAGCTACATCACGGTTTGTGCACAGAATGTTAATTATGAGCTGCTGGCCTATCAGAACTATGCTAAGAGTTCTGTGCTAAACATTGACATAGTTAAAACTCTAAATTACTGGTTCCATGAAGAAATGTCTCAAGGTGCGCAGGGGTATGCGCCACGCTGGGCTGGACATCATTGCATGTCCGAGCTCAAGGGTAAACAAGAAAAATCCCTCTATATCGTCCACTGAGGCGACGGTGAAGCATGGGCAGGCGGTCCGACCACACGCCCAATGTCGGCCAATTCTCTGGTTCTCCCTGGGGTCTGGGGCCTCTCCGTGGGGCCGGACAGCCTGGATCCCGGCAATTCGACGAAGTTATCGGAGAACTGGTTCAGATGATGGCTACGCCTCCGTGGCTGCACAATGGTGATCCTGAGAGATGCTCAAGGTAGGGTGCATAAACAGAACTTACAAAAAAAAAAAAAAAACATAGAAATAGAAAAAATAATTTTATAAATTAATTAATGATATCACAAATTCAGGAGTATCAAATGCTTGCCTGCAAAACTGCTTCAAGATTTGTTTTTAAAACACCGGCTATATTAATAAAATATAACATCCATTTTCTATTTTAGTAAAGGAATTTTAGGAGATTAAAACATTTCTCTCTACCAGGGAGGAATGGTGGGGCATGCTGAACAAAAGTTATCAAATGGAGAATCCGACATGTACAGTACCTGGACCATAACACAGGACAGAATGTACTTGATTTCTCTTAATGACTGCTGCACTCTAGAGTGTGTTACTGCACTTATACAATAGTTTGGTACTTAAACCTTTGGCTTACAAAATGCGGCACTGTGTGTTCATGAGTACATACAGTATAGGCACAGCAGGTGATCGGATCCTTCCAGAAAACAGTATCTGTGGTAGTCATACTGACTCACTGTATAAAGGACTGTAGAAGCAGGCTTTAGACAAAAGGGCACCATCTATCATCCAGAGGGTAACTCATTTAATTCCTTAAAGGACACCGTTAACCCCTTTAGGCCTCAAAGTGCCAATAGTTTAAAACACACACGTTATGAATGGTCACATTCTATAGATGTTGATGTAGCTGGTAGTTTAATTCTGATGCTTTTTTAAATGTGAAAAACAGACTGCCCACCATACTGGTGCTACCACACAAAAGTGTGTTTGTTTACATTCCATGATCAACATCTACTACTACTGCATGTTTCCAGGATATGTGAACACCCCCCCACACACATTCTAGCCACTCACAATGCTATGGGGAGGGCTATTGCATCATGAGTAGCTGCACTGTTTGCTGCTGTTCCTAATTTTCAGGCATCATGCAGTAAGAGTAGAACAAGGATTTTATCTTATATTTCTTTACCTCCTCCAAGCAGCGTGGATTTCAGTGATCTCTGGCCACCAGCACCCGCACTCCCCGGGCCTGGTCTGGCACCCCACAGAGCCAGCCATTGTCGCTCACACACTCTGTGGCAGGATCATCTCGGGAACCAGGGGCGCGGCCATCAGCTGCCAAGATCGTCACTCTGCCATGTTTCTGCCTTAATTTTTCACCCCTTAGAGTGGATGTGCAATGACGTCTGAGACACATCGTGCCAACGTCTGCCCACTCTGTCCCCCTTGCTGCCATCGCTCTGATAGTGTCCCAGTCATCACCAGGGGCCACTACAGAGCGGTGGTTCCCTGGATCCCTCCCCGGGTAGGAGAGCAGTCCGCCGGATGCTCGATCCTATCCCTCCCTTGCCAAACTCTGGCGGCCGGGCTCATGTCTGAACCTGGGTCGCCAACCTGTCTGAGTGTGGCGTCCAAGCGCCAGCCCTTAGCACCACAGATGTGTGTGGGGTGCAGCCTCTCCCGCAAAAGAGAGGACGGCAACTTTCCCACTTGGCCGTAATGATCGGGTGCACTGCCGCCAGCACTCTGAAGTGGTGGAACCTATTACACCATTAACATGCATTTCAGTTCTACTAGGAAAGAAGGTAGATAAAACATCTAGCAGCGTCAATGAATTTTAGAAGTCAATCAATCATAAAATGTGGGTTTTCAACGAAAATAACAGGATGCTAAAGGGCTGACATTGTCCCTTACGATGGCAAAGTCGAAGTGGATAAACAGCTCTGAAGCATTCGCTGGTATAATAAAAAGAGTTAAACAATGCTTGCTTTTTCTTTTACAGATAGTTCTTGATGATGACTTGAAGCGATCCATGTTGGACATGCCAGTTCAAACTTTTTTCTACTAGCTGACCTCAGGCTTGTGCAGTTGGCTGTGGACATAGAAATAGCGGTAGAGGGCTGGAACAGCTTGCCCAGTGATATGGTAAATACCAGCAGTGTGTCGGGGTACAAGGCAAGATAGTATAGATTCAAGCAAGTGTTGTGGGGTGTAGGGAGACTCAGTCCAGAGTAACCAGATGGAGTTGTGGGTTATTAGTTATGGACAGGACAGGACAGGCTGGATGGGCCTTGGACCTTTTTTCTGTCCTTAGCTTTCTATGTCTACAGACACAAGACCAAAAGAACACCAGGACCTCCCTGGGAGTACATAGATCTAATGACCCTGCATTTTGTAAATAATTCTGACACTGGGTTGAGAAATTCTTTTAAAATGTTTCACAGCAAGCTATCTCTGCTCTGCTACTTAAGCCTTCAATCCAAATGCCACACCATATTTTCTGTCACTCAAAAGTGCTTTAGTGGGGCTTCAATATCAACATCAGAAACAAAAAGTGAGTTAATTCAGCCAGTGTTGCAACATCACTTTACAGTGGTGCACCCAGAATCCAGAATCAAGCAGTTTTTGTGTGGTTCAAAAGGTGTGCCCATAAAATATAGATACAGCATCCTCTGCTTGTAAATTAAATTAAAGCTAGACAATTAAAGGATGTTTACTATGAGATCCAGGAATCCCAATCATAAGCCACAGCCTTTCCCTCCATTCTGGGGCAAATCCTCCATGCCTCTCTCCAAAGATGACATGGCACCAGTTCCTCACCCTCAAATGGCAGGGGGTGCTACAATGCAACATGTACTTGACATCCTTAGATTCTCTGCTGCAGTATGTACAGAGTAATGTAAATCTTATACATTCATTTTCTTTCTTGAGCGATCTTGACTATTTGTAAACAGATTTTCACTTTTACTCCAGATGACACCCAAGAAACAAAAACAAAATGTAACATTAAACCTAGACACTGCCAAATATTCAAGAGAATTTTTAGTCAATGGCTCTGTTCTAATGTAACCCTTTCACAGCAGGCTACCGTAGATAAAAATTGTTTATGCTTAACTTGACAAAGGCTGTAAGTAGCCATGAGAGGGTCAACAGACCTAGTGCAACTAAGCCTTCAAGTACTGAACACCATTTACAGTGGTTGTTACAAGGAATGGTTCTGCAGTTGTTTGACTATTAAGGAAAATACTGATTTACAGTCAGATGGTGAAAAGAGTCACTTAATGATAACCGTTTTTAGTCTAGTGTGCTTATAGAGTGTTCTAAAAGTTCCAACTTGTCTAAGATGCGTAAAGCTTAGACAGGGATGTCGGAGGTCACCGAGTCATCGTGCCTGCTGTCCACTGGTACCTCAAAGACATCCATTCAGTACCTTCCTGTTACACCATGGCAATAGCAGAATCCTCAGCGCTGCTCCCTTGATCCAGTCCCACGCGGCGGATGGATTCCTGGTATTTCTGTTTGCCCAGCTCAATGATGGACTGAATTTCATCAGCAATATCCTGCCTGCCACTCTCCTCCATGGCCTCAATAAGCTTCTTCACACTGTCAGGAGCACTGACATTCTTCCTGGCCCAGGCAAAAAGCATTTCCAGGATCTGCTTGTCCAGGTCTTCTCTAAAATATAAAATGAGAGAGAGAGGCACAGAAGTTGGTCATTTCCACTGGAGAGACTTGGTCATCAATCACTTTACAAGCAACCACAGAAGTTTGTGAATCTCACTGGGAATGGTACATTCTTAGTGCTCTACACCCACTGTGGTGTCATCAGAGTAGATGACTTTACTGCATAATCATGTCACAGATTTCCCCATATTGCGATACAACCATGGGGGAATGGTCAACTCTGCAAACATA
Source organism: Neoceratodus forsteri (assembly GCA_016271365.2). Taxonomy (NCBI): domain Eukaryota; kingdom Metazoa; phylum Chordata; order Ceratodontiformes; family Ceratodontidae; genus Neoceratodus; species Neoceratodus forsteri. Next base: position 768,808,790 of record CM028133.1, on the reverse strand, counting down.
AGAATATATGATTCTAGGAAACATACATTTGATCTATCGTGTTGATTTCAGTTCAAGGAAAGGAAAGGAAGGAAAATGACTAAATGTGCATGAAACACCTGCAGATCATGCCAGTTCCAGCCCCAAAAAATCCTCAACCTCCCAACACATCCTCGGCTAACAGGAAACTCACAAATCATAAGAAACTCAAATCGATTCTATGTTGGTTAGATTGCTTAGGCTAACAAGGTTATTAAATACTGGGGTATGGGGCAGTGCAACAGAATCTGTAACTCCTGATTATGAAAATGTAATTGATTTTTCTATTTAAGGAAGACTGTCATTAAAGTAGCAGTTCATGATGAAAAAAAAAGTACAGTTACGTAAGAACTTACCGTAACAGTAGGTCTTCGAGATCCTTGATCCTCTTGCATCAGGCCACACCTATGGAACATAAGCCATCAGGCTGTAGGACCACATGGAAACTTTTTCGAGCAGTACCACTAGGGGCTGCCCACGATGACGTCTGACGTTGACAACCCCCATATAAATATGTGTGGGTGGCTTCTTCCCTCCTCAGTTCCCGTCGAAGATCAAGCTCGGAGGATCTCCCTACAGGGAACCTGAGAGGGACTACGGTTCTGGCCATCAGAAGAGGCAGAAAGCATTAGAAAAACCCTATGAAGAGAGAGAGAGAGAAGAGACACCACTGAGGGAGTGCTACTATCCCGAGAGGATCATGTTCAGAAAGCCTCCCTCTCAGAAGGCAGGAGAGAAAACCGCTGAGGCAGACAATGGCAGAGAACGCCCGATAAGAAAAAGACAGCACTGGAAGGCCACTGGCACCCCAAGAAGAATGTCGCAGAGGGCCTCTGCCAAGAAACCAGGAGAAAACAAAAGGTGTCCGCTAGTTGACACTGTGGAAAACACCCTGAAGCCAGCTTCCAAGAAGGCCAAACAGGCTGGGAAGAGAGGACCTCCTCCTGGGGGAATGAAGGCAAGCTAGAGGGTCCTGCCACTTTGAACTGGGGACAGAAGGTATACCATCCTGAACACAGAGAGACAAGAAGTGAGAAGCCCTGAAGCTAAGGGGGATGGAGGGCGGGACGGCATGGCCTGATGCAAGAGATGCTCTTGAGGATCTACTGTTACAGCAAGTGTTTACGTAACTGTACTACCTTCATCGAGGTATCTCTTGCATCAGGCTATACCTATGGAACGAGTCCAAAGCAGTACTGACAGACAGTCAGTCTGGGTGGTTGGAGGCTATAGGCCTAAGACAGGAGGCCTTGGAGCACAGCCAGGCCATAGCCTGCCCTGCAGAAGCAATGTCCAGATTGTAATGTTTAGTGAAGGCGGACAGTACTCCAAATGGCAGGAGCACAAATATCAGTGGCTGATGCATCCTAGAAACAGGCAATAGAAGTGGTCATGCCTCAAGTGCAGTGACCATGGAGAACTCCATTAAGTTCCTTATCGTGACTTCTATAACAGAAAATAATACAGCTGTCTAACCATTTGGACCAGCACTGTTTAGAAACTGGTATGCCCTCTTTCCCAGGGGCAACAGAAACAAACAGCTGCGAGGATTTCCTGTAGGCCCATGGGTGATGAACATAGTATGTGTCATACTACGTAAATCTAAAGGATGGAGCAATGCGTCCCATGGACTGACATGCTCTGGGAAATACATAGGCAGGTGGGTGGTTTGAGTCAAGGTAAACCAAGACACCACCAGTGGAAAAAACTTAGGGCTAGTACACAAAGGCATCCTGTCTTTGTGGAAAACCAAATAAGGAGCCTGAAGCTCGGAAATCCTGCAAACGGAAGTAATGGCAACTAAAAGTAACGCTTTCCAAAACAGAAAGCATGGTTCACATGTCATGGTCATCTCAAAAGGAGCCCAAATAAGTTTTTCTAACATAAAGTTTAATTACTAAGGCAAGGCTGGATTGCGGATGAGAGGCGTCAGATGAAGAATGCCTCCTAAAAATGTAAGGGACACCTCAGTTGTGCCACTGTATGGTCATCAGCAGGCACTTTGACAGCTGAAATAGTAGCTAGGTGCACTCTAGTGGAGGAGTATTGCAGGCCTGAATCTAAGAGGGACAGCAAGTACTCCAGAATCTGATTCACTGGACGAGTGAAAGGATCCAAATGATGGGAAGCTGCCCATAGAGCAAGCGCTTCCACTTCATGGAATAAGTGGCCCTGGTGGAAGGCTTCCTACCGGCCACTAGGACATCAGCCACCTTTTGGGATACCTTAAACCTACCCATGGCCATATCCGCAGGAGCTAGGCTTGGAGGTGTAGGGACTTGAGGTCCAGATGGACCAGTGTACTCTGCTCCTGTGACAGCAAGCCTTTGCACAGGGGAAGGGGACTGGAGGTTCCACCGCATACTACTGCAGTAAGGGGAACCAGATCTGGCGAGGTCAGAAGGAGCAACAAGGATCAGACGCTCCTTCCATCTATAGCTTGATCAGCACCCTCTAAAGTAGCAGGAACATAGGAAAGGCACAGAGGGACCTCCCTTTCCAAGACAGGGACAACACAATCTTGCTAGAGAACTCCAAGCCCTGGAGCGAGAAGAAAAGCAGCAGTTTTGCATGATGTGGGGATGCAAAAAGGTCCAACTCTGGATAACTTCACCTGCTGAACAGGTCTTCTACGACCAAGGTCAGCAGGTCCCACTCATGCATCCTGGACTGTGAACTGCTTAGTCTGTGTGCCAAGTCATTTTGGTCACCAGGAACATGGACTGCCAACAGTTCTAGACCGTGTTATAGAGCCCAGTACCAAACCCTCATCACCTCTCTGCACAGGGGGTATGAATGGGTCCCCCTTGCTTGTTGATGTAGTGTGCTACACTGATGCTGTCTGTCTGCACTAGTAGAGACCCCAGGGACAGGAAGGCCTGAAAGGCCTGCAGACTGTAGAGGACGGCACTCATCTCTGGGATGTTTATGTGGAGGGAATGCTGCGCTGCGAACCAAGTACCCTGGGTCTGGTAAGGGCCCAGGTGAGCCCCCAAGGCCATCCCCGAGGTGTCCGTGGTGAGGATCTGATGAGGGGAGGCAATCAGGAAGGGAACCCCATTGAGTAACTTGATGGGTTCCCTCCACCACTGAAGAACCTTCTTTACTAGAGTGATGACTAGAACCTTCTGTTCCACATCATCGGTGTGCTGAGCCCATCGGACTCTTAAAGTCCACTGGGGATCCGTGATGCAGTCTCGCCAAGAGAACCATGACAACGGGCTGTAGCCATCAGGTCCAGCAGCTGCAGGAATGCCCTGGCTGTGACATACTGATTGCTGTAAAGCAGCTGGGCCTATGCCATCAGGCACTCCACCCTGTCTGGGGGCAAGAAGGCTGTACCTCAGGGCCATGTCAAGTATGGCTCGTATGATTGAGGACGTTGAGAAGCGGCAGGACTGACTCTGTCAGGTTGACCATGAACCCTAGGGCAGAAAACAGCTGTCTGAAATGCGCTAGGTTGTAGGTGTTCCCCGGTCAGAGCTTTGATGAGCCAGTTGTCCAGATGGGGAAGCCTTATAATCCATCCCCCTCATGAGGGCTGCTGCTACCACTGTTAAACATGAAGGAAAGACCCGTGGCGCAGATGGCAAGCCAAAGAGCAATACCCTGAAGTATTAGTATTCCCCTGGAGCAGAAATAGGGAATCTCTCCAGCAGAGGAGGCCAACCTAGATAGGCAGGAGAGCCTTCAGCCCAGCCAGGGAGCCTAACCATACCCTAGGGAGTGGGGACGACAGCAGAACCAGCAGGGGACCAGTCTAAATGGGCCACACTGGATGGGCGGGAGAGCCCACAGAATCAGAATGAACCTCAAGGGGCCAGCAGAGCACAACATAAGCAGAGAAGGAAAGAGGAACCTGGGCTCCCAAATGCCTAGGCATATGCCCAATGTCCTACTTTAGCAGAAATGGATGCACGTTCTCTCCCTGCACCGTCGCAGCTGGCCCGAGAGCTCGTGGAGTGGGAGACAGTCTAGAAGGCACTCATGTGCACCTGAGACTGGTCCTGTGGTATGAACTGCAGGGGCAAGTAGCTGCAGAGGCCCCTCCCCACTGCATTACGTGGGGGGTAGGGGAAATGCTCCACACACCCCACCTCCAGACTTGGAGCAGGAGAGAGGGAGTCACTGCTGAAGCAGATCCTCAGGGGGTGGAGCCACACCACCATCCGGAGACCCTTGGAGCATGCCTCGGCAGTGGGGGATAGTGGTAAAGGCCAGGCAGAGCATCCTATGCAGTAGCCTGAGTACCTGACCCCTGACTGTCCTGGTGGATAGGAGCCCCGAGATGCACAGGTCACTGAAGATCTCCGTCATCTTGGCCCATGATATCCTTGGTATGGGGGAAGGTAGGAGGAAGTGCTAAACAGCCATCACAAAACCTGACCCCTAGGGTAGGGGCCTGTGGAGGTTGATGCCAGCTGCAGGCACTCAATGGAAGAAGTCTGAAACGGAAAGTGCCTCACATCAGTACCAGGCAGATGCAGGTGGAGGATAACCTGGAGGAAGCTCACAGAGTCCCTTCCCCTTATCCAAGCAGAGCTGAATGGGAGCAGAAGACCTGGCAGGAGTGCTGTATTGCAGCCTAGACCCTGACCTTGTGCAGGAGGGCTAGGGACCACCACCAACATCTACGAATTGAGGAGAGATGAGCAGGGACAGATGCTGCCCACTGCACCAGGATGTCAGCAGAGGGTGCTGTGAAACATCCCCTTGATGTGAGCGGTGAGCCACGGTGACTTCAATGGGTAGTTGGGGACCCTGAAAACAATGGTGCAGGAAAAAAAAAACATGCTTCTCTGGCTGCTCCAGCAACAGATACAACCTGGGGAAGGTCTGGGTGTCTGTTGTAGGCCAAGGGCACCACGTCAATGGAAAGGGTATGCCAAGCAACGTTGATGAGATATCATTCAAGTCCAGCCAGGCCCGAATGGGACTGGCAGCAAGGAGGTGCCTCTAGGCATGGTGACAAAAGACCCGGGGATCACCACTTTCATCCCAGATCAGAGGAGGGATGAGCTGGGAGATAACCACCCAATGCACTAAGGTGGCAACACAGGGTGCTGAAGGGTGGCCCATTGACAGGGAAGGAGATCCATGGCATCGCCCACGGGAGCAAGGGCCTGGACTGAGCAGGCAAGAGAACCCCCCAGCACCCACGGCTGCTCCAACAGCAGGAGCGGAGGGCGGCAGGCACTGCTGCAGGCTGGGAATGCCATGTGATAGGAGGGGTGCCCAAGGCAACGCCGACAGGATGCAGGCCTTAGAAAGCCTGGCCCAAATGGTATCAGGGTCAGAGAGGTGCCGTCCAGTGTCAACAGGAGTACTAATGACTGGCTCCACAACTAAACTGACAGGGGAAGCACTGGGTGCCACCCTCAGGGCCAAAGTTCCAGCCACAGCCGGGAGATGGAGGAGGGACATCAGTGAGTGAGGCGAAGGAGCAAACGCCGATGGGCCTGGGCCAGAAGAAAAGAGAGCCCCAAAGGCCAGGACCCAACCTGATGAACAACGGGGGAGGCAGGACAGGTGCAGGGGTCACTGTCCGAAGAGCACTGGGCCGCAGAGACCTGCCCTGTATTCCCCACCTGAAAGGAGCAGCAGGAAGAGGACTTGGTGGCGACCCACGTACAGTTTCCCAAGGAGAAGGCCCTGCTGGAACTTAAGGGCCTCCAAGGAAAGAGATAGTTCAAAGGAAGGTAGATCCTTGCAGGTTCCTGAGGATTTGGGCTTGCGGTGGCAGAAAATCCTCCTCTTGCAGCTGTAACATCTGGTGCAATGGGCCCATGAAAAGGAGCCCACACTGCGGCGTAACAAAACAGCAGAACCAGGGTACCTCCATCACAGTATCGCTGACCAATATTACATGAGTTGGGGGCACCGGGTTGGACAGGCTTTCCAAGATGTTCAAATGCTGGGAGAGACGCCACAAAAAAGAAACAGTTGAGGTCTGGCGAGACTGGGCCGCTGCTGTGGACCCAATAAGAGAAGTACCACTGAAAAAACCTGGCAGCAATGGATTTTAATCTGTAGCGACGTTTTATTTCTAAAAGAAAAAAAAGAAAAGAAATTAAAAGGTAAAACTCAGTAGAGTTTCCACAGTGATCAGACCAGCGTAGGTCAATGGCGGTAAGAGAAGTGAGGAGGGTCGGGGCCACCCATGTTTATATGGGACTGTCGACATCAGACATTGTCTGGGCGTCCCCTAGTGGTACTGCTCAAAAAAGTTTCTGTGTGGTCCTAAAGCCTGATGGCTTATGTTCCATAGGTGCGACCTGTTGCAAAAGATACCCTCAAAGAAGATCGTAAAATAACCTATTCAGCAGTTAGAATAAACAAACATTCAAAGACACCAACTGATTCAACCATTCATGTCATTCTCAAGGAAGATAAGTGTTTTGGAAATTTTACAAGAGTCTATTTTTCTACTAGGCCTACCCTGATAAAGCCTCATATGAATTAGACAGCAGAAGAAGGCTGTGAGGTCTCTTGAGTCTGATGCAGAGTCCTCTGTATAACTGAGTTACAGTGACCCCCTCACCAACAAATCTGACACTCCTATTCACCCTGTCCAACTCCCAATCATCATATATTATGCATAAAGAAGGACAATATTATCACAAAGTATTAGCAACATTACTTCAGTTTCAGTTTATATTTTATATTGGAAAGGCATGTGATCAAATATTGCCTGTTTTCACAAGCATCCAGTTATACACAGAATAACAGGAACATTACAGATTATACATGATAGTACAATACAGAAAAGATTTAGATAATAATTTAAGGGAATACAAAGTGAAATCAAATATATACACAGAAAGAATCATAGTAGGCAGTCATTGGATGGTGTCAGCTGAAAAGGCCTATAACAATTAGGGATGGGAGCATTTACAGTTTAGGGTACTACACTGGTAACTCTTTAGGTTGTACTTGAAGGTAAGCCAGTGAGGGGCATTGAACTACGAAAGTGGGCAGGCTATGGAACAGTTTCATGCCTTTGTAGGAGAGGGTGTGTTGGCCTTGGGTAGTCCGACATGATAGGAGAGCAAAGTAGTGGGAGGTAGACCATCTAGTGAGACATCCGTGGGTCGACTTAGGGAAAATGGAGACTGTGCTGTTTGGTAAAAGTCCCAAGCTATTTTGAAGAAAAAGGCTAGGATTTTGCTGTCTAGCCTGTCCTCTAATGGGGATCAATTGGACGATTTGTATAGGTCACAGTGGTGGGTCGATTTAGGAAGGCCGGCGGCAAACTGGATGATGTTGTGATAGGTGGTTCTTAGCCTATGGTAGTTTCTTTGAGAGAGAGAGGGGTAGCAGATCAAGGCACCATAGTCAAAGATAGGAAGCAAGAACCAGTTGGCAAGCAGGGTCTTGGATTCAGGGATAAGGTATGGTTTGACTCTGTATAACATGTCTAGCCTTTGGTGTGCATTTTTGATGAGTTGATCAATGTGAATTTCGTAGGTTAAGTGACAGTCAATGAGAAGGCCAAGATACTTGAACTTGGTGACTTTTTCTATTAAGTTGCCATCATTATCCAAAAGATTAAAATTGAAGGCGCCAATTCTTCTAGGCCAAGAGATGACCACTGACTTTTTTTTTTTAGAAGTTAAGGACTAGTCCCTTGGAGGAGACCCAGGAGTGGAGCCAGTAGAAATCATGTTGGAGTTTGTCACGGGGGATGGATGGATCCTTTTCTTTACAGAACAGTGCTGCATCGTCATGCGTGCAGTATGATTTCTGTGAGATTGCAAATCTTGGGAAGGGAGCTTAGCATGAGAGAGGAAAGAAGAGGAGGAGTCCTAGAATGGAGCCTTTGGGGACTCCATATTTGATGGGGCAGGTGTCGGAGAGAACACCTTCCATCACAGTTTTGTGGGGTCTATGAATGAGGTAGTTGGAAAACCAGTTTATTACATTCCAAGAGAAACTGAGCCTGGAGAGGGCGTTGAGGAGTACATTGTGGTTGACGAGGTTGAAGGCTTTTGTGAGGTCTACAAACAGAGCCAGTGTAGAGGCCTTCATCGTTAGCCTTGTTAATAAAATTAATGAATTTGATGAGTGCTGTCTCAGTGTTATGGCCGGCCCTAAAACCATGCTTGGTACTGCACTGACTACATGAGTGATAATTTATGTTTATTTGCTCTCCATTCATGATTTTTTTTTAGCTGTATGCAGTTTCTAAAATGTATATTGTAATTTATACCTGACCTGCTGCTGACTGCTATTTTGTGCAAGTTTTTATTTATTTTTGTTTACAGAGTGGGGTACACTAGGCAAATACATGCCTATTTTCAGGTAGCATCGACAGATCACAAGGCCTTCTGTTGGCTAATTCATACACTTGCACATCCCGGTAAGTACAACAGGTAAGAAACAATTCAAGTGACAAATCGTAAGACACAGGAGCCTGGAGGACCAGGCAAACAACACAAACCATTCTACAATACAATACAAATTGAAGGTATTGAATGAAAAAACACAGAACAAGTAGTACAGAACCCGTACACAACAGGTGAGGTATAGATACAAATATGGTAAACTGTAATAATAATTGGCCATCATTTTTTTTCTATGGCACAAGCCAGACATTATTTTCCATAATAACCAGCCGGTTATTACAACTTTCATGCGCTCACTGTCTGCTAACCTGAAGCAAAAGACACTCAGAAGTGCAGTTTCTGCCCTTTTCCAATTCATTGCATTGAGAGAAGTATCTCTGCTTACAAAAACCTCTGCCTTACGAAGTAAGAAAAAATTACTCACCATAGTAATGTTGTTTCTTCTAATGGAGTCTTGCTGTATTCAGACATAATGCAGTTAGCCCCAGCACTTGAACTGCCCCGGAGAGGAAAGAGTTAACTCCATGCAGAAGCATGGAACGTTGAGCTCAAGCTTGGTTTTCAAACCTCTTTCTGTGGTACTTACCAGTGCAACTATCAGATTCTTACGAGCAACTAACTAACTTAACACTAAAATGTGGAAATTGTTTGAACACATGGCCAAAAGACAGAATACTTTTTGGGGTCCAAAAAAGACTCAAGTCGAGAACCCAAGAAGAAATAAGGTAGTGACAATTCAAACTATGCAACACAAGAAGAAAAATATAACAGTTACCCCACCAAGAGGGAGGGTACAAGGTACACCCCTGAGGTGCAACACTGTGCCCACAACCCACTTCCCAAAACAGATTCTTAGAGGGAGGCAGGGGTCTGAATACAGCAAGACTCCATTAGAAGAAACAACATTACTATGGTGAGTAATTTTTTCTTCAAACAACATGAAGTCTTGCTGTATTCAGACATAATGCAGACTACCAAGCAGTTTCCTATGGAGGAGGGAATGCAAAACCTACTTTGGGAACAAGCTCTGCAGTACTGCTGTGCCAAACCTAGCATCACTGCTAGCCTGGATGTCCAGAGAGTAATGCTTGGTGAATGTATGTACTGTTTTCCAGGTGGCTGCTTTACAGATCTCTAACAATGGTATATCTCTGGCCGCAGCTAGAGTAGCAGCTGTACCCCTAGTCGAGTGAGCCCTCAGGCCTGAAGGGGGTGTTCTACCCAATTTGTCATAGCAAAATTGTATACAGGAAACAATCCAACTGGCAATAGTTCTCAGTGGCAGGTTTACCTTTCTCCATTTCACCACAAGTGAGAACAATTGAAGACAGTCATTTCTGTGTGCCTTAGTATGCTCTATGTAGTAGCTAAGTGCCCTTTTAACATCCAAACTGTGTAATCTTCTTTCCCCTTGGGAAGAATGGTCAGTGAAAAATGCAGGAAGAGACAAAGACTGGTTTAGGTGAAACTCTGATACCACTTTAGGCAAGAACTTCCTATTAGTTCTTAGGACCACTTTATCCCTATGGAAGGATATGAAGTCAGGTTCAACTGACAGGGCCTGTAATTCGCTAATCCACCTGGCAGAAGTAGTAGCTACCAGGAACACAGTTTTCCAGGTCAAGTATTTCAATTCTGCTGAACCCATAGGCTCAAAGGGTGGCTGCATAAGCTAAGCAATGCAGACATTAAGATCCCACATGGAATAGGCTCCCTAAAGGGAGAGTTAATGTTAACCAGCCCTTGAAAACTTCCTGAACACAGGATGAGATACCAGGAAAAGCCCTTCCCTGCTGAAAGGAATGCAGAGACAGCTGCTAGATGAACCTTCAGAGTGGCAGGCCTAAGGCCTAGACTATTCAGATGAGCTAGATAATCTAAGGTTGTGGAAATGCCTGCAGAATCAGGCACAATACCTTTCTGAGAGCACCAAATACTGAATCTCTTCCATTTGGAATTGTAAGTTTTTCTAGTGGAAGGATTCCTGGAAACCTTCGGAATATCCAGAACTCCCTGAGAGAGATGTAGAGCTGCATATTCTAACTCTTCAAGAGCCAGGCCTTGAGTTTGAGAGACTGGAGATTGGGGTACCAGATCCGCCCCTGGGAGGAGGAGAGAAGATTGCATCTCCTGGGAAGAGACAGGGAACGTGAGACACCAAGGACAGCAGTAGAGGATACCAGGGTTGTCTGGCCCAATCTGGAGCCACCAGTATCACTGTGCAGGGTTGAGTTCTTATCTTGATCAGAACTCTGAACAGGAGAGGGAAAGGAGGGAAGGCATAGAGAAACCTGCCCTTCCAGTTCAGAATGAGGGCATCCTGGGGAACTGTCCCCAGGACTGGAGGTCTGCAGCAAAACAGAGGAAGTTGATTGTCTGGTGCTGCAAACAGATCTATTTCTGGAATGCCCCACTTGGAGAAAATGATCCTCAGAATGTGAGGATACAAGGACCATTGTGATGCCCCTGTGAAATCCTGCTCAGGGCATCTGCCAGCACATTGTCCTTCCCTGGAAGATGAACTGCTACCAGGGAAGTCTGAAGGAAATAGGCCAGAGACCAAATCTTCATGGCCTCTGTGTACAAGGCAGTGGACCGAGTGCCTCCCTGCTTGTTGATGTACCACACTGTGGTAGTGTTGTCCGTCCTGACTTGGACCACATTGCCTTTGACTGAATCTGAAAAGGTCTGAAGGGCTAGAAAAACTACCCTGAGTTCCAGGAGGTTGATATGAAGAAGAGACTCCTGCAGGGACCAGATCCCCTGAGCTGTTAGGGCTCCCAGGTGGGCTCCCCAGCCTAGGAGAGAAGCATCCGTAGTCAGTACTACTGATGGAAGTTGAGGGAGAAATGGAACCCCATGTCTGAGGTTGTTCTGGTCCAGCCACCACTGGAGAGCCTGGACCAGAGTTTGGGTCACTGGAATCAGTCTGGTGAGAGAATCTGTTCTCTGTGACCAAAAGGACCTTAGACAGAACTGAATGTCCCGCATCTGAAATCTGGCTCCGTGAACCATTGCAGTGGAGGCTGCCATGTGGCCCAGGAGTTGGAGGAACTGTCTCGCTGGAAGAGAAACCTGAGGCCAAAAGGAGGAAGCGAGGTCTACTAAGGCCTTCACCCTTGCCAGAGGAAGGAAAGCTCTTGCTTGGGTAGTATCCAATTCCACCTCTACGAAGGTGAGAAGCTGTACTGGTTCGAGGACATATTTTGGCAGATTGAGAAGAATCCTCAGAGAACTAAGCAAGTCCTGAGTGGTTTTCAGAGCTGACCTGACCTGGTCTGAAGACTGCCCTACTAGGAGCCAGTCGTTCAGATATGGAAAATGGTGATACTCTGTCTTCTGAGGTAAGCCACCACTACTGCAAGGCACTTTGTGAACACCCTTGAACTGATGTTAGGCCAAAAGGCATGGCCTTGAACTGATAATGGCCTGAAGGCAACTCGAACCTGAGGTATTTTCGTGGAAGCACCTTATAGGATATGGAAGTAGGCATCCTTGAGGTCCAGTGATGCTAGCCAATCTCCTGGCCTTAAAGAGGGAAGGATTATTCCCAGAGTTACCATTTTGAATTTGGATTTTGAAATGTGTTTGTTCAGATACCTTAGATCCAGGATGGGTCACCACTCCCCTGTTTTCTTTGGGGTGAGGAAGTACCTGGAGTACAGGCCTTTTCCCCTGTGTTGAGTAGGAACCTTCTTTACGGCTCTGAGAGCCAGGACAGAGGAAACCTCAGCCTCTAGGGCAAGGGCTTCTGAAACTGATGCTACTGGAAAAGACTTAGCCCTCCTTTTTGGGTACCTTTTGAAGCTGAGGGCTAGTCCCTGGCTTACTACTTCCAGGACCCACTTGTCTGAGGTAACAGACTTCCAGGCCTAAAAGTAGTAAGCCAGCCTGCCTCCTACTGGGATTGGAGAGTCGACCTGGGTTGACACCTCGGGGTGTCTGCTTGGCAGGAACCTTAGATTTGGAGGAAGAAGCAGCCCTGCTCATCCCCTTCTACCCTTCCTCGGAAAAAAACCTTTGTGGGTAAGATGAGGAGGCTTGATAAAAGGCCTGTGAAAAGGCCTGCCCCTGGACTGCTGCTTCTGAGGAGTGGCTTGCCTTTCTGGCCTGTGCACTCCTGTAAGTGGTTCTATATTAGTCCATTTTCTTCATGTAAGACTCTGTCTGCTCCCCAAACAGACAGTTACCAACTACAGGAAAATCCATAGCCTTAGACTGGGTGTCCTATGATAGGCTAGTACATCTGAGCCAAGCATGCCTTCTGAGAGACACAGATGTAGCCATGACTCTGGATGCCACATCGTTAGAGTCGACAGCAGCATGAAATTGTACTTTGGATGCCTCGATTCCATCCTCAGCCACCTCCTCCAGCTCTTTGGCTAGCTGGGGAGGACTCTTAGCCAGTTCCAGAACCATATCCACCTGGACTTCTGGTACCTGGCTGTGTAGGCCATATAATTTGCCTGCCTGAGTCCCAAAGAGGGATGCCAAGTATAGTTGCTTGGCCATGGCATCGAATTTCTTGGAGTCCTTGTCTGGGGGGTGTGAAGCCAAAGGATTGTTTGCCCTGTCACAAGCTGCAGCTTCCACTACCCCAACATGGCTGCTATGTGAATAAAGAAACTCCACAGCTGAGCCTGATAACATGCATCTCCTGTCTATTGTTTTATCTACAGGAGGTAAAGAGTTAGGAGTCTGTGGAATCTTTTGTGTCTGTTTCCCCAAGGACTTGTGACGGGGAATTGACAACCTTTGGACTCTGGGATGTCCATCTTCTCCACAAAATCAGGTTCTTCTTCCTCCTCCTCTGCAGCTTCAATCAAAGGGAGCTGGAGGGTTTCAGCCACCTTCTTGTAAAACAAAAAGTGAGAAGGGGACTCAGAAAGCCTGGGAGGGGAGACATCAGAGGGTCTGTCTGGGGAGATGTCCGGTTCAATGGGCACATCCAGCCCCCCACCATCGTAGTCATCGTCGGGATAGTCTTCGTCTCCCTCCCACTTCTCATAGAAAGCATCTGGATCGTAATACGAAGGAGTCGGTTCCGACCAAACCAACTGCCTAATCGGCACCACCAGTTCGGATGGAACCGGACAAAGCGATTGGACAATACTAATCGCTTTGGCTATCTCTTCTGCGGTTGGAGCAAATGGTACTGGATCCGAACCAGCGGACTATCGTTTCTTTTTTGATGGAATCAACCCCTCAGAGTCGGCTCTCCTTTTGCCCGAGGAGGTATCACCTAGGTCAGTAGGCACCTCCTCAGGTTCAGCCATAACCGAACCGGGCTGGCCATCCGGGTCTATGGACTTCTCAGCCTCCCTTTCGTTCGACCTACTCAGTCTTTTTTCTAGAGTGGTTTTACGAAAGTTTTTGCAAATTTGGCAGTCTGACTGGAGGTGGTCAAACCCCAGACAATAAACACAGGTGAGTTGGGGGTCGGCCTTGGCAAAGGCCTCCCCACACTCAGTACAGTGTTGAAACTCAGTGTGACCGGTTTTCTTTTTGAGTTTCTCAGACATGGCCAACCTACCAAAATTACCCTATAGAAGCATTCAAGCCAGCTAATACCAACTGATCGGTAACAACCGTGTCACAGGTTTGGAAAAGAACCGAGAAAAAGCCCGATTCTTTTGAAACCGATCGGTACCGGAACACCACTCTAAAATAATAAATTTAAAATTAGAAGAAACACAAGGTCAGTTCCTAACTGGACTGACCGGGAAGAAACTGAGGAAACCAACAATTTCACAAGTTATTTAAAATAAAATACAGTCACTACCTATCTACCACACTACCTGTACCGTAGACAGAGGCTGGGAATCAGAAAAACAATAAAGAACAAGTTTTAAACCGAACACTTTACTTTTACCAAACTGAGCAGAGGAATCTCCGGAGCGACTTAATTGTTAGGCGGAGTAAAGAATCTGACGGTTGCACTGGTAAGTACCACAGACAGATGTTTGAAAACCGAGCTCGAGCTCAATGTTCCGTGCTTCTGCATGGAGTTAACTCTTTCCTCTCCGGGGCAGTTCAAGTGCTGGGGCTAAATGCATTATGTCTGAATACAGCAAGACTTCATGTTATTTGAAGTTTTTTTTTTCCTCTTTACCTTTCCTCACAACATTGGGCCACAGCTGAGAACAGGAAGTTGTGACTGAACAGGTGTATCCTCAAAGAAGTGGGGAGTAGTCTGTAACTCGCTGACTGATTAGTGAGGAGTGGGTTTGGGAACTGCCGCCACCACAACAAGCCTATAAGACATGCCATCAATCACAGGAGCCTCACATCGGGTGAATACATCCCTGGACAATGCAGTCACCAGAGCCTGGGCTCAAGACTTGGATGGGAAGGCAGGGGGGGTCGACTGTCCAAAAGCAGCACTTTAGGGTAACATCTTTGAATCACCGAGCCATTTAGAATCAAAGCAGCGCACTTCAGTGAACAGCTGGGGGAACTGCCAAAGTGGGAGTGCAGTGCAGTTATCTACTCTAAAAGCAAAACAGATAATAAAACGAAGAAGACACCCTTTGCTACAGTCAATAATTTCCCAGAAAGCTAAAAATAACTGAATCTGGTAAAAAAAAATTGATAGCCAGAAATTATATAAAATAATGTATGGGACAGTGTAAATTACAAGAATTTAATGCACACCCTCGGTGTGGGATGCTTTTATAAACCCCTCGAGCTTCGCTCTCAGGGTTTATCTAACATTCCACACCTTGGGTGTGCGTTAAATTCTCATAATGCATACCATGCCATGCATTATTCTCTTTATAATCTCAGTAATGATCCCATTCAATGGAAGAGGAATAAACTCACAGGGCCCAATTTTGAAAGTTGACGCAAGGCTTCCATCAAGCCCTACGTCCATCCATAAGTTTGTTGCAACCTGCGCCAAAGTTTAGTACCTTTGGTGCAGTTGCAACATTTACTCAATTACAGCAGCATTTGCCAAACCTTTGCGCAAGCCCCATAAACTGGGCCCCTGCAGACGCAAAGTTAGACTGGGGGGAGCTGGTCTAACTCCCTGCGTTCGGCACAAGAGACCTGCGCCAGCGAGTTGCAGCTGAGTTTCTTGCAGAATTGGAATTGCCACATTGCTTGCTGCAAATTGCCACTTGTGTCAAATTCCCTGCTGCAAGTCCCTTGTGGTGATCTAACTCCTTGTAAAATCGGGCCCATAGAGAAACAAATGTGCAAAGGCTGACCACAAATGTGTCAAAATACAACCCTAACTGGGACCATATCAGGGATAGTGACCAAGGTGCAAAGATACAAAACTGTATAAGTACAGTAATGCGCAAGGGTAACTGGCCAGGCCTGTAAGGTGTTTCCTCAATGCTATCTCTAAAGGTACAGCTGCATATATAAAGGGGGAACGAGTTCCAGAACCTTTGGATGAAGACAGAGATGGCCTGTTCTCCCATCCTAGAGGAAAATTTGACAATGAGGAGGATATGAATTATATGAACTGTATCATATTTTTATTTTCTGGTCATGGCAAATGTCTGAATAAAAAACTAGATATACATAAGGATATGACATAAGAATTGTATTATATTTTTTTATTTTGGCAAAGGCGACAGTCAATACCTAAATAAATAACCGAATTTGTATTCAACCTATGCATACAATACAGCTTTCACAGCTGAAGAGACCTTAGAACAAGGTTAACAATCTACTGGGGGCTGACAACTTTATTGTGGATCCACACTAATTACAAAAGAAATGTGAAACACAATTTTGTAAATGGTTGTAAGGATAAAACATACTGCAGCAAAGAATCTATTGTATATAGTTGGACCCTATTTTGTATGGATTTCCACACACTCAATTTTCCTGTTGTAGTACAGTTAAGAGATCATGAAAAGTGGTTGTGGTATCATTCTGACAACACAGCTATACAGCCACTTTTCATCCTTGATCCTTGTGCTCACTCTATGCCCTTGCGCAAGACGCACCATTTTTTTCCGCCACGCTAATGTAGTCTCACAAAATGAAAGCATTAACTGTACAGTACTTTGCGCAGCTCACAAACATGAACATTCAAGAGATGGAATGTTTACTTTGGATGGAATACAAGAACTCAAATCTTTGCTCAGTTCCACTGGCAGATTATAAAATGGGTTTTAAAAAATCATGAAACCTGATTAGCCGAGGGCCATCTTTGCCAATGCTGTTATCTCTGCACAGCAGCACTGGATATAGTTCCAGCAGCCTCTTCAGTACCAACCACACATCCCTAACTGCCATCACAAACATGGCTGTCACCTTACTCACTTAAAACCTTCAACTAAGCCCCAAAAATAAAACTGCCCTAAATTTCAAAAAAATAATTTTATGTGCCCTCATGATTTTCTTCTTACACACACGTACATAAATTACAAAAATGAAGTACTACAGTGCTTACAATTTTAATTTCTGGTGTTTCTTTGCTGACTATGAACCCCCATCGTCACCTGCTTACCAGGGAAATATCCACTGTTTAACCTGCTACAGATAAAGCAGCAGCCCTGGTTCCATCTAAGGCCTTCTGCTGTGTGAGTGAGGGTGAACATTCTGCCAGCAGAACTAAGCAGATATTTGAATTCTTGTATTCCATTCACTGTAAACATTCCATCTCTTGAATGTAAGAGACAGAAAAGAAACAAGGTGGGGAAAAGGTAGGAATAAAAAGAAGAGAATAGAAAGGTGAGGAAACAGGTAAACGGGTGGGTTTGGGAAAACAGATGGTTTAAGGGCTAATTAAAAATAAATGTATTTTGTTGTGCATAATATCTGAACCTGAGATGGGATGTCAGTGCAGGGATGTGCTGGGACTATTGGGACTATTTTGCTGGGGTGGAAGAATGCTTTTTTTTTTTAAAGTAATACAAATGTTTCTTTTTTATGTTTCCATATTTTCACACACACCCCCAAAAAAAAAAAATCTTGAACCCATTTTATAACTGCAATAACACATTCTAGGATGTGCTTTCTAGTGAGATAGCGCCACTTCTTGGTGGTTGGCACTCGGCGATGCCTTGTCCTCAAAACTCAGCTCAGCTCTGTTATACCTTATTGTGGTGCTTGTTGCCCTGCACTGTTATACCATGTTGTGTTGCCTGTCTGCCCTAACTTGAACTAGGTCTCCCCTGAGAGACCCATAAATGCCTCTGTAACTACAATCTATGTAATACCTGACTATGTACTACTGTACTGCTATGTAACCTCTCTCCTTGTATGTAATACTTGTGATGTGGAACCTTTGTAAATAAGTCCTTGACTCAAAGGAACTTCCGAATCTCCAACAAATAAATAAATAAAACACACTCGAGGTGTGCCGTTATCCACAGCAACACACACCTTGTCATGTCTTACTGCTTAAATGTTCACCCCCACACTCACACAATAGCAGGCCTCAGGTGTAACCGGGGCTTTTATATGTAGTCGGTTAAACAGCAGATTCTCCCTGGTAAGCAGCTAATGACAGGAGGAGGATTTTTCATAGTCAGCAAAGAAACACCAGAAATTAAAATTGTAAGTACTGTAGTACTTCATTTTTGTAATTTATGTATGTGTGTGTAAGAAGAGAATTATGAAGGCAAATAACATTTAATTATTAGTTTGCAAATTTAAGGCAGTTTTATTTTTAGGGCCTAGCTGAAGGTTCTTAGTGAGTAAAGGTGCCCACCATGTTTGTGATGGGAATCAGGGACGTGTGGTTAATAGTGATTTTAATGTGAAGAGGCTGTTGTCTCAGCACAGCAACACTGGATAAAGATGGCCCACAGCCAATCAAGTTTCACAAATTTTTTATAACCCACTTTATAACAGAAGTGTGCACTTTGATTATGAAACAAGAGAAAAACACAAACAATGTTGAGCTTTTCCTTAAATCTCCCTTTTACAACATTTAGTTTGCAAGATTGCTTCAGAAAAGGCCAGCGCTACCTTTGTACTATTCTCTGCCTGTGAAACTGTCATTATCTCAGCTACTCTCAGATAAAGAAACAGGCTGTTCTGCAATGAGTTCTCTAGTTTTCACAATTAGTCACCTGGTTGACAAGGATGGGGCAACAAAAGGACCAAGTTTAAAAGGAACAGACAAATTACATGTTATTTCAAGCACCAGGCAGAAATGGGCGGGGGTGTGAGCACATTTTGTATGTTCAGCAAGAACAATTGCATATGCAATAGGAAAACACAATGCTCAAAGGCCCAGGATGGAGGCCCACAGGTGCTTTCTCATTTGCATGCCAGTGCAGATTGGCTTTTAAAGGAAAACTGCACTAACCGCAGTCTTTGAACAACTGCTTCAGAAACTACAAATTAGAGCATTTAGTCATGAATGGAAAAGAACGGTTACGTACTTACCGTAACAGTAGATCTTCGAGAGAATCTCTTTCATCAGGCTATACATATGGAACTATAAGAAAAAATTACTCACCTTAGTAATGTTGTTTCTTCTAATGGAGTCTTGCTGTATTCTGACTATTGCAGTTAGGTCCTGCCTTTCAACTGCCCCGGTGAACAGAGAGTTAACTTTCCATGGCCAGCATGGAACATTCAGCGCGAACTCGGTTGAAGCCCATTTGCTGTTGTTTAAACTCCAACCGCCAGATCTTTATGAGCAATACTCACCAGAAGTTCTGTGTGGAAACTGTAAACTCACACTAGCCAACTGGCAACTAAATTTATTAGAAAGGGTTTTTTGTTTCAAAGCAAAGACTCAAGTCAGGAAACCCAAAACAAAACACAACAAACAGCCCAGAAATGCTTATTAAAATAATAACAAGCAGATATTTGTGTTAGGAGATTCCATAACAAAATATGTCGTTAGGACAATTTGTAACCCAGACAAAGAAAACCGGACTGCCTCTAGTTATAGAGGAGCTAAAATAGCTGACATCACCCTAATGTCAAAAACAATATTGTCGGCCGCTGGTGATAACCCACTAGTAATCATTCATGCTGGGGCAAACAACATCACAAAATCTACACTTCTGCAGATCAAACAGGATTAGGTAGCACTATGTAATATTTTAGTTGACCGTGGTTGTACTATATGTCTGTCAGAGATTTCACCTATGCCAAGAGCAACCAGATATATCAACAATAAAATCAAAGCACTAATGAATGGATCCGTAAATGGACTTACAGTCAGGGCATAGGTTGTCTAACTCACTGGGAAGATTTTGAAGGTAGGCCCTCACTCTATTGTTGGGATGGCTTACACCTCAGTAGGAGGGGGAAGTGCAATTTGGGGACGGCAAATGTCAAATTTCATAAATAACCATTTAAACTGACAGAGAGGGGGGAGATAGGAAAACCCTATCTCTAGTAACAATAGCCCGTGTTTATCATATTGGGCGAACTCTAAATATACTATCATTTAATGCACGATCACTAACTATTACCAAACTTGCTGAACTAGAAATCTTAATCAAAACTCTAAATTTGGCAATAATAGCAATAACCGAAACCTGGGGTAATACTGATAAAGAATGGAGAGTAAATATTCCTGGCTTCAAGCATTACTTCAAAAATAGACCCGGACACAAAAATTGGTGGGGTTAGTCTATATGTCCGTAATGACATTCCATCATACATCTTAACAACCACTATACATTCTGAAAGTGTTTGGGTCTGTATTTGACCCAAAACAATTTTCAACTTATTGTAGGCACTTGTTATCGTGCCCCTTCGTCTGCCACTGATTATACTAAACAACTATGTAATGAAATTACTCAAATTGCCAGCAAAGAGCCGGTGCTTATTCTAGGGGACTTTAACTTTCCCACCATAAACTGGGACACATTCACAGGAATCAATAAACATGACGAATTTTTCTTGTCTACCATAATTAACACGGGATTGGTGCAGTGTGTTAAAGCACCAACAAGGGGGAAACAACATACTGGACCTAGTTATAACCAACCCAGAAGTCCACATATCAGATATTCAATATCTTAGCCCCTTGGGTGATAGTGATCACTTAACTCTCCACTTTTCCATCCAATTACCTATATTACCAAAAACTTACAAACTAAAATTAAAACAATATAATAATGCTGACTTTAAAACCATCAACCACCAGATTAAATCCATTAACTGGGAACATATTATGAATCCAGTGAACACTGAGACTGCTTGGGGCTTTCTGAAAACAAAAATCTTGGACCTTGAAAAACTATGTTCCAGACAAATTCAAATACAATAACAAAGGAAAAATTCCACCACGGTTTAATGGCAAAATCAAAACATTAATTAATCAAAAAAACACTTTTTTCAGCTTTAAAAAAATGCTTACCTGAACAAAAGAACGACATTCTGCTTAAGTACAGAGAGGTAGTAAGACAACTAAAAAAAAGAATAACACTGGCTAAACGTAATCTTGAATTTAAATTGGTACATACTAAGGACTGTCATAAAGCACTATATAATTACCTAAACGGTAAAAAAGGTAATAATAACACAATAGGCCCCTTAGTTT
The DNA here is from genome assembly GCA_016271365.2 of Neoceratodus forsteri. Taxonomy (NCBI): domain Eukaryota; kingdom Metazoa; phylum Chordata; order Ceratodontiformes; family Ceratodontidae; genus Neoceratodus; species Neoceratodus forsteri. Next base: position 768,787,949 of record CM028133.1, on the reverse strand, counting down.
GCAACAATAAGACTATAACATCTGACGGGGAAACGGCTTCCAAACTAAATAAGTATTTTACATCTGTCTTTGCACCTGAAATTATAAATACTGTACCCATCATAACAGATTCTAATTTTGAACCATTTGAAATTCTCTTCAAGACATACAATGGGTCTTCAATACACTAAAACAACACACTAGTTCTGGACCTGATAACATTAGTTCTAGATTTCTTATGGAAACAAAAGACACAATAATCCCCCAACCATCATCTTTAAGAAATCACTTTATGAGTCTACAGCTCCAATGGACTGGCGTACTGCCATTATCACACCAATCTTTAAACAAGGTTCTCATTCTAAAATCGAAAACTACAGACCCTATTAGCCTCACCTCAATACCATGTAAACTCATGGAAAAATAATAAAAAACAGTTGGAAAAAGAAATGTTATCATTGAAAATAAATGACAAGTATCAACATGGTTTTCGAACAGGTTTCTCATGCACAACTAACCTGATCACTTTTTACAACTACATCAGTCTTAATCTGGATAATAAAATACCCACTGATGTTATACTGTTGGACTACAGCAAAGCGTTTGACAAGGTGTCACATAGTATCTTGATCAATAAACTTACCCACTTTGGCTTTTCTGCACTCATTATATCTTGGATAGGGAGTTGGCTGAGTAATAGAACACAGAGGGTAAGAGTAAATGGCAAACTGTCGGATGTGGGAGCTGTGACCAGTGGTGTGCCGCAGGGTACTGTTCTAGGCCCGGTGCTGTTTAATTTGTTTATCAGTAACATGGGCGTTTCACCAAATAACATAATGGTCAAATTTGTGGACGATACCAAACTTGAAGGCAAGGTTAACACTCCTGATAACTGTCATAAGTTAGTACAGGATCTTGCACAAATAGAACAATGGGCTAGGGTAAACAAAATGTACTTCAATGTAGCCAAGTATGCGGTCCTCCATTTTGGAAAGAATAATCCCAAACAAACATATCACTTGAACAATAGCATTATTAGGATATCCTCAGTGGAAAAAGATTTAGGAATTATGATTAATGACAAATTATCTTCATCTTCTCACTGCTCAAAAATTGCGAATCAAACAAATGCACTACTAAGAAGAATAAATAAAACATTCATCTCTAAAATAGAAGAATGTCTTCTAACTCTGTATAGGTGCCACATTAGACCATATCTGGACTACGGTTCTCCATATTGGAGTCCTTATTTAAAAACAGACATAGATAAAATTGAACAAATTCAACATAGAGTTACTAAATTAATACCTCACTTAACACATTTGGACTATAACAGCAGGCTGAGGGAAACAGGATTACACTCTCTTGAACGTAGGCCAGCCAGAGGAGACCTTTTACAACTATTCAAAATTCTTAACACTCCGGAACAAATAGAACAATGTGGCATCATTTACTCTAAAAGAAAAATTGTACCAAGGCTCCATAATAGACAACTTGAAGTACAGAAAGCTAAAAATAATAAAAGGTTAAATTTCTTTACCATTAGATCACCTAGACTATGGAACAAACTGCCTCAAGAAATCATTGATTCTAAAAATATTACAGCATTTAAATACAAACTTGATAAATGGATGAACGAATGGGATACAGGTAAATGATCCACAAATGTGGAGGACAATCCCAATAGGCCGTTTGGCCTCCTTTTGTCCTAAAAACCAAGTACCCAAGTAAAGGAGGGTGAAAAAGGGGCACCCCTAGGGTGCCAACACTGCTCCTGCCCACCCACATCCCAAAAACCAGGTTCTGAGAGGGGAGGCGGAGGTCAGAATACAGCAAGACTCCATTAGAAGAAACAACATTGCTAAGGTGAGTAATTTTTTCTTCAAACAACATGAAGTCTTGCTGTATTCTGACTATTGCAGACTACCAGGCAGTACCTCCATGGAGGAGGGACAGAACCTACTTTGGGAATAGGCTCTGAAGTACTGCTGTGCCAAACTGAGCATCACTCCTAGCCCGGATATCCAGAGAGTAGTGCTTGGTGAATGTATGGACTGTTTTCCAGGTGGCTGCTTGACAAATTTCTAAGATAGGAATATCTCTGGCAGCAGCCAGGGAAGCAGCTGTACTTCTAGTAGAGTGAGCCCTCAGGCCTGAGGGTGGGGTTCTACCCAGTTTTTCATTGCAGAATTGTATACAAGAGACAATCCACCTGGCAATAGATCTCTTAGTGGCAGGTTTGCCCTTACCGACCTCTCCATATGTGAGGAACAACTGGAGGGACTCAAACCTGTGACCCTTGGTGCGCTCTATGTAGAAGCTGAGGGCCCTTTTAACATCCAAGCTGTGCAGCCTCCTCTCTCCAGAGGAGGAATGGTCAGTGAAGAAAACAGGGAGAGACATAGACCGATTAAGGTGGAAATCTGAAACCAACTTAGGTAAAACTTCCTGTTAGTTCTTAGGACCACTCTATCTCTATGGAAAGAGATGAAATCAGGCTCCACTGATAGGGCTTGCAATTCACTGATATGCCTGCAGAGGTAATGGCTACCAAAACACAGTTTTCAAGTCAAGTACTTAAGCTCTGCAGAGGACAAAGGCTCAAGGGTGGTTGCATAAGCTGAGCAATGCAAACATTAAGGTCCCAAGCAAGTAGGGTCCTAAAGGGGATTGGTGTGCAAATCCCTTGAAGAACTTACAAAACACATACTAACATACCGAAATTTGCCAGCAGATAAAGGCCTAGAGGTCATCAAGTCTGCTCGAATGTGCAGCTAGCACCTCTTATTCTGCAGCTGCCCCTCCCTTCCACCCTTCCCCTTCATTAACCCTCCCCCTTGTCCTGTCCCATCCTCATTTGAAGCAGTCCACTGTTCTACTGCATACCACTTCTGCAGGTAGCGCATTCCACCCAGTCACCACCCTCTCTGTAAAAAAGTGTCTCCTCATCTCCCTCCTGAACCTTCCTTGCTCCAGTCTCATATCATGGCCCCTGGTGGCCCTCCCCTCCCTTACTTTGAACAGCCCCTCTGTACCCATCTTGTTTATTCCTTTCATGTATTTAAAGTTTCCAATCATGTCACCCCTGTCCCTCCTCTCCTCCAGTGAGTACATGTTCAACTCCTTCAACCTCCTCTCGTATGATAAGTCCCCCAGCCCCTTGATCATCTTTGTCACCCTGCGCTGCACCCCCTCCAGTAACTTAATGTCCCTCTTCAGATACGGACGCCAGTACTGCACGCAGTACTCCAGGTGTGGTCTAACTAATGACCTATACAGTGGCAGAATCACCTCCTCCCTCCACACAGGATGGGCTGATAGAGGAGAGGGCTTGCCTACTGACAAGAAGGCAGAAACACCTGCCAAATGCACTTTAAGTGTAGCTGGCCTAAGTCGTAAGCCATTAAGATGGACCGTATAGTCCAGAACTGTAGGCAACCCAGCAGATTCTGGAGAAATATGCTTATTAGAGCACCAAATAGTGAACCTTTTCCATTTGGAGTTGTAAGTATTTCTGGTGGAAGGCTTTCGAGAAGCCTTAAGGATATCCAGAACCCCTTGAGAAAGGTGCAGATCAGCAAACTCTTAACTCTTCAAGAGCCATGCCTTGAGATTGAGAGACTAGAGATTCGGATACCAAATCCTCCCTGAGAGAATGTCAGCAGGTTGTAATTCCTGGGAAGAGACAGGGGAAGGTGGACTGCTAAGGACAGCAACAGGGGTACCAGGGCTGTCTGGCCCAGTCTGGAGCAATCAGAATCACTTTGCATGGTTGTGATCTGATCTTGACTAACACTTTGAACAGGAGAGGGAAGGGGGGGAAAAGCATACAGAAATTTCCCTTCCCAATTCAGAATCAGAGCATCCAGGGGGACTGAGCCCAAGACTGGGGGTCTGCAACAAAAGAGAGGAAGTTGGTGATTGTCTGGGGCTGCAAAAAGATCTATCTGTGGAGTGCCCCATCTCGAGAAAATCACTTTCAAAACTAGGGGATCTAGGGTCCATTCGTGATGGCCCTGAGATATCCTGCTGAGAGCATCTGCTAGGACATTGTCCTTCCCTGGGAGGTGAACTGCTATCAGAGAGGTTTACAGGGAATAGGCCAGGGACCACAACTTCATTGCTTCTGTGCACAAGGCCGTAGACCGAGTGCCTCCTTGCTTGTTGATGTACCACATTGTGGTGGTATTGTCTGTTCTGATCTGGACCACCTTGTTCTGTACAGATTTGGAAAAGGCTTGCAGTTCCAGAAACACTGCTCTGAGTTCCAAGAGACTGATGTGAAGCAGAGATTCTTGAGGTGACCACAGCCCTTGGGTGGTAAGATCCCCCAGGTGAGCTCCCCAGCCCAGCAGAGAGGCATCTGTGATGAGTATCACTGAATGAGACTGAGTGACAAAAGGAACTCCTTGTCTCAAATTGTCCTGATCCTGCCACCACTGCAAAGCCTGGATCAGGGTTCGAGTTACTGGGACTAGTTTGGTAAGGGAATCCTTTCTTTGGGACCAGAAGGCTCTTAACTGGAACTGAATGTCCCTCATCTGAAATCTTACTCCCTGGACCACTGCTGTAGAGGCTGCCATGTGGCCCAGAAGCTGCAGGAAATGCCTTGCTGGTCGAGACACCTGAAGGGTGAAGAAGAGCCAGTTCCATAAGGGTCCTTACCCTGTCCAGGGAAGGAAGGCTCTGCCCTTATTGTATCCAGCTCCGCCCTAAGAAGGTGAGGAGCTGTACTGGCTCGAAAACTGACTTTGGAAGGTTGAGGAGGAATCTAAGGAAGTGAGCACTTGCTGAGTTATTTGCAGATGTGACTTGATTGGTCCGGAGACTGACACACTATGAGCCAGTCATCCAAGTATGGAAAGATGGAGATCTTTTTTTTCTCCTTAGGAAAGCAACCACTACTGCCAGGAACTTTGTGAAAACCCTTGGGGCTGATGTTAGCCAAAGGGCATTGCTCTGAACTGATAGTAGCCTGAGGGCAACTCGAACCTGAGGTACTTTCTGTGGGAGCACCTGATGGGAATGTGAAAATAGGCATCTTTGAGGTCCACGGAGGCTAGCCAGTTCCCTGGCCTTAGAGAGGGCAGAATTATTCCCAGAGTCACCATTTTGAACTTTGCTTTTAAAAGGTGCTTGTTCAGATATCTTAGATCCAGGATGGACCGCCATTCTCCTGTTTTTTTGTGGGGTTAGGAAGTACCTGGTGTACAATCCTTTACCTTTGTGTAGGGTAGGAACCCTCTCTATGGCTCTGACAGCCAGGAGGGAAGAAACCTCTGCCTCTAGGGCAAGGGTCTCCGATGGATTTGCAGGTGGAAAGGATCTGGTTCTCATCTTGGGAAATTTTTTGAAGCTGAGAACCAGTCCCTGGCTTACTACTTCCAGGACCCACTTGTCTGATGTCAGAGACTTCCAGTTCTGGACAAAGTAAGCCAGCCTGCCCCCTACAGGTATTGGAGAATCGGCCTGGGCAGACCCATCAGGGTGTCTGCTTGGCAGGGGCTTTAGGCTGAGGGGTGGAAGCAGGCCTGCTCATTCCCCGTCTGCCTCTCCCTCTGAAGAACCCCCTCTGAGCATAGGAAGAAGAGGAGGCCTGGGCTTGGTAAAAAGGCCTTTGAAAAGGCCTGCCCCTGACCCTGGACTGCTGCCTTTGAGGAGTGGCTTGTCTTTCTTTGGCCTGAGCACTCCTGTAGGTGGTCCTGTACTCGTCCATCTTTTTCATGTAGTTCTCTGTCTGCTCCCAAAAGAATTACCAGTGACAGGGAAATACATGGCCTTAGCCTGGGTATCCTGTGATGGGCTAGTATATCTGAGCCAAGCCATCCTACGAAGGGCCACAGATGTAGCCATGACTCTAGATGAAACATCATTGGAGTCCACAGCAGCATGAAATTGCACCTTGGATGCCTCAATCCCATCTGCAGCCACCTGTTCCAGCTCCTTGGCAAGCTGGTCAGGGGCCTGTTTAGCCAGAGCCAGCACAGTGTCCCATCTGGACTTCTGGTATCTAGCTGTGTAGGCCACATAGTTAGCCTGCCTGAGTCCCAAAGATGCTGCCATGTACTGCTTCTTTGCCATGGCATCAATCCTCCTGGAGTCCTTCTCTGGGGTGATGCCAATGGAATATCTGCCTTATCCCAAGGCAGCAGCCTGCACTACCCAACATGGCTGCATTGCTGAGAAAGGAACTCCATGTCCGAGACTGAAAGGTGTACCTCTTGTCCATTCGTCTGTCCACAGGAGGTATGGAGTTAGGAGTCTTTAGAATTTTAATTGTCTGTTTCCCAAGGATTTATGGAGGGGAACAGACAGTCTTCTGGACTCTGGGATGTCCATCATTTCAACAAATCAGGCTCCTCATGATCCTCTACTGCTTCTTCCATTGGAAGCTGGAGGTTTCAGCCACTTTAAACATAAAGTGGGAAGGGACTCAGAAAGCCTAGGAGGAGAAACACCTGAAGGTCTGTCTGAGGAGATGTCCGGGTCAATAGGCACACCCAGACTTTCTACTACCATCATCATAACCCCGGACCCCTGCCTTTTGCAAATGACAGGTGGCATGCTGTTGAAGCTGACAGCAGTACCTGGTGGGGACTGGGTTGGGAGGACTAGGTTACTCGGCACAGGGGGCCTAGGTTTGGCTACTCTGCACAGGGCACCCAAGTAAATCTGAACACAGGAAGCAATAACTGTAATGTCCAGAACCAGGAATGGGATTCTACAGTGTGGCTTTTATTCACATCCAAATGAACAAACAAAGCACAGACGGACCCCCATGGGGCTACATTCCTGGTAATGCAGATTACAGACAACAGAACACTTCTTCACATTTCCAGCCCTCAGGCTCTAAACCCACCAGGCACACAGCCTGGACTTGCACGCAGCTTTGGGTACACAGCCCAACTTATACACTACTTGGGTTTTCCCCACTGGCCTGGCTGCCCAGTTGGCCATTTGATCCACGGTCCATTATGGGAATGAACCAGTTTTCCAATTGGTGGCTCCCCAAACCACCTTAGAGCCTTCAACTCCTAGAGGAATTTTCCTTCCATCCACGTCTGGGTACTTCCCTCGTCACTGGCCAAGTGCATGAGGCAAAGTAGAATCCACAGAGCAAATCCGTGGAGGTGGACCTGGTTACTAAAGATGGGGGTCTCCACCTCCAGTTCCCACAATCCATACCCGCCATTTCTATGGAAACTAAACAACTCTTTTCTGAAAGCTTGGCAATGTAGATTACTGGGTGACGATGTCACATCTCCTCTACATGTCTTGACTTCCCTAAGTGCTGGACTTGAACATACTTTTACTTTTGGCTGAGCCTATTACTCTGAGCCTCCCACTACTTCAGTGGTCAATCCCCCTATCACACAAGTCCAGGGTGAAATATGGGCCTTTAGAAAGAGCAGAACTCACCCTCTGGTTGCAGGTGCCCGTGAGCTTAATCAAAAATCTTCTTGTTTCCCATACTCTTGGACAAAATAAGGCAGCTTCTTCACTAGTAGGAGCCAGGGGGTTGTCCCTGGAATATGCAGGCAAAACTTTCCTGCCCCATCCCCTGAGGGATGGGGCACAGAGACCCGAATCAGCAGTCTCCACCACTTTTAAATAGCTCACTGCATCTCTCTTTAGGTGGAAACACACACCTTTCCCTACTTGTAGCCCTATGTCAGGGCTGAGGCTCCAAGAGCCTAACACAGAGCTGCTGTGCTCCTCTCACAACAAGCTCCAAACTCCAACTGACTACAGACTACTGTTCAAACCTCCCAACATTCTACTCCAACTCCCTGCTGCAGATTCCATTGTGGCTCATGCAGCTGCGACAGTTCTATGGTGATGTCATCCCTGAGACTCAGCTGAGACAGAGAACCGAGTGAGACAGTGTGAAACCCATTTAACTGGAGTTTCACAAGCTGCCTTCCCTACCTACCACTAGGTCTTACTGGGATTCTAGTAACCCCGGTAACAAGGGGCGTACACTTGTTTTGACCAGGAAATGACTGTCCGTAGTCATTGTTTACCCGCTTAGGCCATCCCACCCTATGTGCTACTCATGAGGGGGGTGATCAGGCCTCCTACCATGTGCAGCACAGGCAGGCAACACTAAGGGCCTAGGGGCCTTTAGCTGACATTTCAGCCTCTACTCTACCCACTTACTATGGACACCTAGTGGCTCTGGTAGAACTGTCCAGAGCATAGTCCTAAAAGATCAGCACTGCAACCCCTACTGCAGGTCAGGGCCACAGCCTGTCTATCCCCCTAGGGAAAACCTATCTGCCTCTAACTTAACACCCAAAAACCAAAACAACCCAGGGACCTCCCCGACCTTGGGCACCCTGCAACCGTACACCAAGAAACTAATACCACATTATTACATCATTTTACTGCCTCCCTACTCCCACAACCACACCTGTGGAAGGAAAAGGTTAATACAGTAACAACAACAATAATAACACCACAGTACTTTAAATCACTACACACTAAGTACTAGTGAGGAACTCGATGAGCCCTCCTCCTCTTCTTGTCTTCTCTTCTATCTTCTCCAGGAACACCTGCAAGGAAAAGAAAGACAACACACACTCTAATCTGCATACACAGTCTACCTAAACCCCTGCCATCAAAACATTGGAGAATCCATAGAACATAGAAACATAGAAGTTGACGGCAGATAAGGACCGTAAGGCCCATCCAGTCTGCCCATTTCTTTTTCTACCTTATAAATGTGCCATCGGCCTTTGCTCTGTCAGTGGCCTATCTATTCATAGTCATTTGTATTGCTCCCTTATGCCTATCCCATGCCTGTTTGAAGCCCTGCACTGTATTCATAGCCACCACTTCTTGAGGTAGCCATTCCATGCATCCACCACCCTTTCTGTGAAAAAGAATTTCCTCACATTCCCCTTAATCGGCCCCTCTAATCTCATACTGTGTCCTCTTGTCCTGCTATTTTCTTATATTTAAACATGTTAGACTCTTTCACCTTGTTAATGCCCTTAAGGTGTTTGAATGCCTTGATCATATCACCTCTCCCTCCTTTGCTCAAGGGTACACATATTGAGCTCTGTTAATCTGTCCTCATATGTCTCCTGATGCAGTCCCTGCACCATTTTGGTGCCGTTCTCTGGACTGCCTCAATTTGGTTAATGTCCTTGTGAAGGTGTGGCCTCCAATACTGCACGCAGTACTCCAGATGGGGCCTAACCATTGTCTTGTAAAGAGGGATTATTACCTCCCTCTTACGACTTGTGATACCCCTACTAATCCCAAAAAGATTTTTTTTTTTAGAAAAGGTAGAAAACAGTATATACACTAGAAAACTAGAAAAACAATGACATTATTTACAATACACATTTGGGGGGGGATGGAGTGCCCTAAAAGTCCCAATTAGTGACCACAATGCCCGAAGGCTAGTCCATTAAATAGTCTTTCCTGGGCCAGAGCCAGGTGAAGCACAGTTCTAGCAGGCCAAAGTCCCAAAGGGGAGAGTCTTTGAGGACAGTTCACACATTCTGGAGTCTGCTAGTGTAGGGTGTGTACTGCAATGTCATAAAGATAGAAAAGTTCAGACTTACCAGCCCCTTGTAGAATGAAAAATCTGAACCGACCTGCACCTCAGCCGAAGACTCTCCCTGGCACCATTTCTTCCAATACAGCTGGGCGGACATCTTCCGGGAACTACAGGAGGGCACATCTGGGATGATGTCATCTCTGGAGATGGAACCTTAAAACAGGAACAAAAAGGAAAACAGCTGGTCTGACGTCATCCGATTACCAGGCAATGAAACAGGATACAGCTGGGCTGGTGTCCTCTCTGGATCTGAAGTCATCTGGTGGGCCATCAGTCGATGGATTCTGGAAAGGCCAGTACACTGTAGAACTGATGAATGTGGGGCACCTGAGTCCTGGATGTCCATATTGGTGGATCAATAAAGGCACTTCACAGGCTGGTGTGGCAGTACTGACTACCACTGCTCGGCTTTCCATTTAGTAGGCACGGGCACATTTGCTGGGAGGTCCCTGCATTGAGGCCAATAGTACCGGGGGTCAGGAGCTTGAATTATTACCCCATCTGGGCACACATAATTCACACAGTGGGAGATTTCAGGTCCCTCTCCATCCACTATTCGCACTCTGTCCATAAACAGTGTCCTGCCTCTCTTCCACTGGGTATATTTCTCCTGAAACAGTCTGTTCTTTACGTGCTTTTTTGCACCAGGATGCACACATTTCATTGCTTCGGCCCAGATCCAGGATTTCCTACTGTTCTCAATCTCCTCCCAGACTTTCCGAGGAAAGGTAGGAAAGGTCATCCCATAGATCTCATTCGCCTTCCTAGGAACCAGTCTCTCCTCTTTACTAGCTTTGGTCAACCTGAGACCGCTGGCCTGGCTTGGGGGCAGCCAGTCCTGGTTCTGCCAGCTATGCATCCTCAATGAGATTAAAAACAGATCCCTGACTTCTTCTTCTTGCATATCCAGGGCAATGGCATCACCACTCTCTTCCATTCATTCCTCCGAGGCAAGAGCTTGATGCTGTGTACCCGTTCCTTTTTCACAAGGCCACATAGGTTCCCCCTCACCTTCTTCCTCACTAAGGATCTGAGCTCAGGAGTGAGCAGTCGTCCTCACTCCTGAGACTATCCACTCATCACTTGGCACGGAGGTCTACACCTCCCATTCAAAGGCCTCCCGCATCTCATCTTCTCCTATGAGACTTGGGCTAGGCCCTCTGATGCTTTATCCGACTTTCCTTCTGAGATCCAGCATCCGAAACTTCAACATCTGGTTCTGTCTCTAACTCTGCACCTCTAGCTTTGTGCCACACTCCCCTGAGGGGCCTTCTTCAACAGGCTCCGCCTGGTGCTGTGTGCTGCCAACTGCAGATTCCTGAACCTTTGTCCATGTGGGAGCCAAAGCGAATCTGGGGTACTTTATACAAGCCATATTTTTCTAGGCATCCAGCACAGTGAGGTATCATGAAGATATCCCTTCCAGCGTTCAAGCAAATTTGACACACATGCACTGGATAACCAGGAATCGCCACATGAGGAGGCAGTTGTCCTCCATAACACCACTTTTCAATGTCCCTCAGTCTATTTACTGCTGCTGTTACCGCAACCCGGGCATGATCTGAGTAGCGAGGTGGTCCTGAGGTCATAACTGCAGAAAAACAAACAAAAGCTCACTGTAACTGAAAGTCCCACTTTACTGAACACCTTCTTTACTTTTAAAATGGCTCCTCTGCTGCTGTGTTTACTTTACTACCCCACCCTGTAATGGCGGCGGCAGCACTCCTGTGCATCAACATTCAGAAATTGGGTCCAGCCACTGCACATCCAATTTACACACACTACTGATAACTTTTGCTCAAACTGTACAAACTTGCACTGTTTTTCTTCTAACACATTTACATGATTTTCCACAGACTTTTCACTTGCTGGAAACATTTCTTTAACTCACAGTCCCTTACAGCTTCAGGATTTTAAGCACAGGATTGTCTGTAAACTAGTGCTGCACATTTGGCTACAACTCACAGTCTCTCTCTGGCTTTAAACTTTAAATGGATGTTGAACTCATAACTATGCACACAGTCAATGGCTTAACAGACTTGCACTTGCTGGTAGAACTTGACACAGTCATTACTTGCAAAGTGACTACACTGCTGCACATATTTGGCTGGCTTTTGGCAGAAAATCACTGTCTGAGCAATTATCACTGTTGGTACTTACTGTTATCAGTAGCTGTCAGCTGCGATGGAAAACGGCCTGCAGCCAGTCTTGGAGGCCTCAGAAAGAAACGGTGGGCAGTCCTGCCGATCGTCTCTCGACCACCACGCTGCAATTTAGACAATCGATATGCGGGTTGAGCCGATTTTAAACAAAACAGTTTATTTTTGAAGGTTTTACAGCACTTTTCATCTCTGCGACGCTCCTCCACAAGTCAGTACACGCACTCCACTCACACTCCCTCTCGAATGCTGGGACAGTCACTGTAAAGCTGGCTGAGGGGGTGGGACTGATTGCAGCCTCACCAACTGCACAACGCCAAGCAAATGAGCCTCTTCCTCCTCGCAAGTGCTCTTCTCTTCACGGCGATCGTTGAGCAGGCAAATTTAAACTGCAGAAACCACTTTTTTTTTTCTCAACTGACTCCACGGTGGGAGCCCATTTCAGCCATTTAGCATGGCCATTCACACTGCAAGTTTCCCAGTTCATTCAAAAAGCATTTCCAACGTCCAGGGCACAATTTTCCTGTTGCTACCCCTAGTCTTCCACACTTTTCTTTACCACAGTTCTTTTTAAAAGCATTTCCAACGTCCAGGGCACAATTTTCCTGTTGCTACCCCTAGTCTTCCACACTTTTCTTTATCACACTTCTTTTAAAAAGCAGGCAAAAACGCTGTAAACAATTGATGCAGGACAAGGGCACTCTTTTAGCATTACTGCTCCTTGGTAAACAGTTGGTATTTTAAACAGCAGCATAAGATCCACAGCACACAGTGACACACTAGTTAACTGCTTCAGCTTTTTGGGCTGCCCACTGTCAGATAGCCAAAATGCTAGCCTTGCCCGAGCACCTTTCTCCGAGAATTAAATCCAAGCGGTGCCTCCATTTTTGTAACCCCTGGACCCCTGCCTTTCTGCAAATGACAGGTGACATGATGTTGAAGCTGACAGCAGTACCTGGTGGGGACTGGGTACGGGGAGGACTAGGTTACTCGGCACAGGGGGCCTAGATTTGGCTACTCTGCACAGGGGCACCCAAGTAAATCCGAACACAGGAAGCAATAACTGTAATGTCCAGAACCAGGAACGGGATTCTACAGTGTGGCTTTTATTCACATCCTAAATGAACAAACAAAGCATAGACGGACCCCCACGGGGCTACATTCCTGGTAATGCAGATTACAGACAACAGAACACTTCTTCACAATTCCATCCCTCAGGCTCTAAACCCACCAGGCACACAGCCTGGACTTGCCGCAGCTTTGGGTACACAGCCCGACTTGTACACTACTTGGTTTTCCGCTTGGCCCGCCCTCAACAGCTACTTTGATCTCAGTGGTCCATTATGGGAAATAACTAGTTTTCCAATTGGTGGCTCCTCTAAACCACCTTTGAGCCTTCGACTCTAGAGGGAATTTTTCCTTCCATCCCATCGCCTGGTACTTCCCTCATCACTGGCCAAGTGCATGAGACAAAGTAGAAATCCACAGAGCAATCCAGAGAGGTGGACTTGGTTACTAAAGATGGGGGGTCTCCCACCTCCAGCTCCCACAATCCATACCCGGCCATTTCTCTGTAAACTAAACAACTCTTTTCTGAAAGCTTGGCAATGTAGATTACTGGTAGACATATGTCACATCTCCTCTACATGTCTTGACTTCTCCTATGTGCTGGACTTGAACGTACTTTTACTTTTGGCTAAGCCTATTACTCTAGGCCTCCCACTACTTCAGTAGTCCAATCCCCACTATCACACAAGTCCAGGGTGAAATATGGGCCCTTTAGAAAGAGCAGAACTCACCCTCCGGTTGCAGGTGCCCCGCAGGCGAATCACGAAATCTTCTTGTTTCCCATACTCTTGGACAAAATAAGGCAGCTTCTTCACTAGTAGGAGCCAGGGGGTTACCCCAGGGATATGCAGGCAAAACTTCCCTGCCCCATCCCCTGAGGGATGGGGCACAGAGACCCGCGAATCAGCAGTCTCCACCACTTTAAAATAGCTCACTGTGTATCTCTTTAGGTGGAAACACACACCTTTCCCTACTTGTAGCCCTATGTCAGGGCTGAGGCTCCAAGAGCCTAACACAGAGCTGCTGTGCTCCTCTCACAACAAGCTCCAAACTCCAACTGACTACAGACTACTGTTCAAACCTCCCAACATTCTACTCCAACTCCCTGCTGCAGATTCCATTGTGGCTCATGCAGCTGCGACAGTTCTATTGTGATGTCATGCCTCAGTCTCAGCTGAGACTAAGAACAGAGTGAAACAGTGTGAAACCCATTTAACTGGAGTTTCACAAGCTGCCTTCCCTGCCTACCACTAGGTCTTACTGGGATTCCAGTAACCCGGGTAACAAGGGGTTACAGTCATCCTCATACTCTCTCTCTCCTCCTCCTCCGTTCATAAAATTCTTCTGAAGTGTAATCCGGAACCGGGGGAACCGACCGAACTGAGCCCCTGCCAGATGGTGCCGGTTCGGCCGGAACCGAAGTTAGCGACTGCACTATTCTTATCGCTTTGGCTATCTCATCAGCTGTCGAAGTATGAATTTCTGGATCTGAACTGGATGATTTCTCTCTTCTCTCCCTTTTAACCAGAACAGACTCCTCAGAATCGGCTCTCCTTTTGCCCGAAGAAGTTTCGCCCTGGTCAGAGGGCACTCCTTCTGGTTCGGTCGGAACCGAACCGGGCTGGCCATCCGGGTCAGCGGACTTCTTGGCCTCCCTTTCCCTCAGTCTACCTACTCTCTTATCCAGGGTAGCTTTGGGAAAATTCTTACAAATTTGGCAGTCTGAATCGAGGTGGTCAAACCCCAGACAATAAACACAGGTGGTGTGGGGATCAGCCTTAGCAAAGGCTTCCCCACACACACTGCAGTGTTGAAACCCAGTGGGCCCGGTTTTTTTCTTGGGTTTCTCAGACATGGCCAATCCTATCCAAAACTTACCCTTTTTTCGGCAATCCGCCAGGCAAGACTCCCCTATCGGTTCCTGACCGTGTTACAGGTCTTGGAAAAAAACGTAATAAAATCCGGGTTTTTTAGAACCGAGACGGACCGGTTACCACACTCTAAGTAAATTCACACATTTTTTTAACTAAACTGATCGGTTCAGCCGAACTGATCCGAAATTTACAAGTTCCACACAGAAACTAAAAAACCTATCTAGTACTCACGTAACACAGACAGAGACTTAAACCGACAGATTCGAAGCAAAATTCGGTAGAAACCGAGTGAAAACGACACTTTAACCGACTTTTTGAACCGAGGAAAGGAGAAAGCTCGGAGCAACTGTTCAGTGAGGCAGAGTAAAGAATCTGACGTGTTGAGTTTAAACAACAGCAGACAGGGCTTCAACTAAGTTCAAGACTGAACATTCCATGCTGGCCATGGAAAGTTAACTCTTTGTTCTCCGGGCAGTTGAAAGGCAGGACCTAACTGCAATAGTCAGAATACAGCAAGACTTCATGTTGTTTGAAGCCACCAGGCACTAGGACCACATGGAAACTTTTGCAATCAGTCTACTATTGGCCGACCACTATGAAGTTAGATGTCAGTTCTCCCATGTAAACGTAGGCAGATCCTTCCCACTCAGTTCCCTGCTGGAGATCATGCTTGGAGGACCTCCTGTAAGAAACCAGGAGAGAACCTAGGTTATGCCAACCAGATGAGGCAGACAGCAGCAGATAGACCCTGATGGAGAAGAAGACAGCACTTACAGAGTCCTAGGACCCTCAGGAGGATGGAGGTTGGGATGTCATGCCTGATGAAAGAGATTCTCTCATAGTGAAAGAAGATGTACTGAAACAGGCCTGGCAGCATAAAGATCTAACATATAAAACACTAAAATTACCTTCGATAATGACTACACGGCCGAGCAAGACAGATGTTGTGCAATGTGGCAGATCCTGAAGCAGCTCTGAGCCTGCAACGTCCTCGCTTCCAGCCCGCCACGGAGACATGGCTTCTGGTCCTCGGACCTATGCAGATCTCCTGAAGAAGCTTTAGAGGAACTTGGGATACAACTCCCTCCTGACCAAGGATAAATTAGAGAGGGACCTGGTTAAATAAAGATTTTGATTAACTGACTTGCTCTAATCAGCCTGGGGAATTGCATGTGAAGTTACAGAATTGGAACAAAGTAATATCTCCCATTAAATCAACCACTCTTCAAATGGACATCACCTTCTGCAGCATTATGGGGTACTACTATGCAGGACTCAGTTTCCCATGACTCCAGGACACTGTACTGGAAACGCCACACATTTCAACGGACCACCACAGCATCACGGCTTGATTAGTCTGATGTGCATAGCACCGGCTGCACCGCTTTCTTGTTTTTCCTGCACGAAGTTCTGCACTGCCGATACCTCAGGCTTCTATTGACTGTAAGTGACTTATTCCAATGTACGGTAACAAGGAGAACATATTTTGAATCCTTTCCCTCAAGTGTAAGCTCTCCACATCGATCCTAGGCTCAACAGGCTTCTGGGACATTGTTTGTTACTGAGGCATGCAGGTTTGTAACTAGATCAAGTTAGCCTCCTCAGCTGACACCTAACTTTGAGCCCTGCTCTCTCCATATGCATAAAGAGCTACGGAAGACCGTGGTCTCATTTTATCCCCACTGACTTCTCCTTAAGATGCTGTCATTTGCCTTGTAGCTGATGATGGCTTACTTGGAGCTAGCGGGACTTAGAGCTGCTCTGACTACTGAATGTAACCTGGAATGGGTTTCAGAGGTTTTTTCTTTCTTGGGACCCTCGCTCATCCTGGCTTCAACAGCTATTTAATTACTCAGTTCTCATGTTGTTATGTTTTAATGGTTGTTGAGGTTCTTGCCTAATTCATTATACTGTTTGCTTTACAGTATTTTTAATTAATTGTTGACTGTTTATTTAATGAGCCCTGATACAAACTGTAGATGACCCCGCTGGCACTGAGTAGCAGTGGCACCCATGGTTTTACACGAAGGTGGGATGTGTGTATATATCCAGTACACTCCTTCATTGCATGGGATGCTAAAGGATCTGGATAGCTGCAGACAAGGTCCCCAGTGAATCACAGACCATCCCTATTATCTATCATTTTATAAGGGATGCCTCAACATGTTGCTGGGTTCATAATTTCTAGGTAGCAGCACCAGATACTTTGTATACTGTGTTGTTCCAGGGGTGGTGATGGTGACGCTATTTTACTACAAAATAGAATGTTCTTGAAAACACATATTAATAACCATGAAGACGTTTGGTCTACTACCTACCCTTTGGTTCATCAATTTGAGCAGAATAGGTAAGTTACTTCCCACCCTTCCTGGGAAGATATGTGTCATATGAATGACACATCCCAAGCGGAGTTCATGGCCTCTGCTTGACCTTGGAAGTCACTGGGAGGTGGTAAATCCAGAGGTTCTTTCTGTAATGTTTGGTTGTTGTAACTCGTTCCATCAAAGATGGTACTTTAAGCGGTCAGGGACTGTTTGGATATTACTGGGGCGATTAGATAACTTTGGTAGATTCCAGGTTTACTGTTTTATTGGTATGGTTTTCTAGACCCAATTCAGGAAGTGTTATTGTGGTTGACTTTCCTTTTACAAATGTTAGTAGTGCAGGGTACACCTTTCTAATCAGCCATCTATTATACATTATTCCTTAAGATATGTCAGTATATATTACATTTTTCTTGGATTTCTAGTATGCCCATTTGGTTAGTGACTTGACTAGAATTATACCATTTAATGTGAATGGTGTGAACAACACAGCCAAACGGAAGCAACTATTTAAATATATTAAAGCCCCAAAAACAAGATAATATTTTTGCAAGAGACACATTTAACCCCTCAGGGGGCCCTTAAACTCCAAAACTGGGGTTTAGGATTTATCCACAGCTGTATCTATCATGCTTCCCTTGATCGAGGGAAAAAAACGTTGTGTTATGATCTTGATTCCTACCTCCCTTCCATTCACAGAAATACAGGTTACTCACCTGTAACAGGAGTTCTAGGAATGGTATATGTTGTTCATCCACACTTTCTGGCAGGTATCCTTGCCGCTTTAAATCTTGCCGGAAGGTCTTCAAGCTGGCTCCTCCCACCCACCCGGGTGGTAAAACTCTCGGCTCCACCCCATGACGCCAGATCTGGAACGCTGGAAGCTCAGGTTGTGCGTCGAAGCTGGGGAGGTCGGGTGGGTCATGTGGATGAACAACATATACCATTCCTAGAACTCCTGTTACAGGTGAGTAACCTGTATTTCTAGGGACAGGGATATGTTGTTCATCCACACTTTCTGGCAGACTCCTAGCAGTTCTCTGGGAGGAGGGAGGCAAGCACACCCCCTACTTAGGAAATAGAGACTGGAGAACCGAGGCCCCAAAACCAGCATCCCGGTGTGACTCAAGGTCGATGTGGTTGTGGGATATAAGGTATGTGCCGACTTCCAGGTAGCAGCCCTGCAGATATCCTGGATAGGGACATCCCTGGAAGCAGCTACCGATGCAGCAGTATGGCGGGTAGAATGAGCTCTTATCCCTCTGGGAGGCTCCATGCCCATCAACCTATAGCAAAAATCTATGCAGGAGGTGACCCACCTGCTTATCGTCCGCTTGGCTGCAGGTCTGCCAGGTGCGGCTTCAGCGTAGGTGACAAACAGCTGGTGAACCCTCCCGAACTTAGCCATGCGCTCCTTATAAGCGGCCCCTTCTAGGGTCCAGAGTATGGGCCTATATTAGCCTCCGAGGTGTGATTGGGGTAGAACACCGGCAGAGTCAACACCTGGTAAGGTGAAACTCCGACACCACCTTCGGAAGGAATTTCGGGTGGGGGCGCAGGACAACCTTGTCCCTGTGGAAGACCAGGTAAGGAGACTCGATGCAAAGCTCCTGGAGCTCTCCCATCCTTCTGGCTGACGTGATAGCCATCAAGAAGGCGGTCTTCCATGACAGGTGAGAGATGTCACACCTGTGCATTGGTTCGAATGGTTGCCCATGAGCTTTGCCAATACCAGCAGTAGATCCCATGGAGGTGGAGGTTCACGCACCGGAGGGGATATGCGATCCAGGCCTTTGGAAAAGCACCGACCACCTTCTCCTGCGCCATCGACCGCTTCCCGGCCTGCGCCTGCAAGCAGAGATGGCTGCCAGGTGCACCTTTAGGTCGCTGACTCAAGCCCTTGCTCGTGAAAGGAATTCATAGGTAGTCCAAGATGCTTGCCAAGGAACAGGAGGAAGGGTCCAGGCCCTTGCCCTGACACCAAAAGGAGAATCTCTTCCATTTGAAGGCATAGCATTTTCTGGTCGACTCTTAAGGGACGCCTCAACTACATTGAGGACCTCGTCAGAAAGACCCAAGGCCTGGAACTCTGGCAGCAGGGAACCAGGCCCAGGTGCAGGGATTGAAGGTCCGGATGGAACACCTTCCCTAACTGACTGATAACAGGTCCGGCGAGCTAGAAGCTGCCTCGGAGCCTGGAGCTGAGGCTGAGGAGATCTGGATACCAGCATTGGCGCGGCCAGTCTGGGGCTACCAGAATCACCTGCGCCTTGTCCCTCCTCGCCTTGAGAAGCACCTTGTAGATCAAGGGAAATGGGGGAAAGGCGTAGAAGAGGCCCGGGGTCCACGGCCTCAGAGGCATCCCCCTGCAGCGAACCCTGCTGAGGGGGACGGGCATGAAACCGCCTCAGCTTCGCATTCTCCCTGTAGGCAAACAGGTCCACCTGAGGTGTGCCCCAGTGGGAGAACAGATCTTGTACTACCTCTGGCAGGAGAGACCACCCGTGGGACACAGCCCCTATCCGGCTTAGGGCATCGGCCAGAGTGTTGGAGGCTCCTGCCACATGGATGGCTAGGAGATCCGCCTCCAGGCTGCGCACGAGTGACCAAACGCGGAGAGCTTCCTTGCACAGAGGCAAGGAGCGCGTCCCGCCCTGGCGGTTTAGGTAGTACATGGTCGTGGTATTGTCCGTCTGGACCTGAACCACTTGACCCCATAGAAACGGAGCAAAGGTGGTGAGGGCTAGACGAACCGCCCAAGCTCCAGCAGGTTGATATGGCATCGGGACTCCCGAGGGGACCAGAGGCCGTGCGCTCTGTGCTCCTCAGATGGGCACCCCAACCCATCAGAGAGGCATCGGTCGATAGAGAGAGAGACCGTCGGCTCGGGGAGGACAAACGGGATGCCCTCCTGCAAACTGGCTGGAATGGTCCACCACTGGAGAGCGTTCCACGTCCCCTGGGTCACCGTCACTAGCTGGTCCAATGGATCGCAGCGCTGCGACCACTGGCTGGCCAGTCCCCACTGAAGGGGATGCATGTGCCAGCGGGCCCAACGGACCACGCTGGTGCAGGCCGCCATGAGACCCAGGAGGCGCAGGAAGTCCTGGGCAGGGCGCGATTGCCTAACCAGAAATGATTGGGCAAAGGAGGAAAGAACCACGGCCCTGTCCGCCGGGAGCCATGCTCTGGCTCGAAGAGAGTCGAGCTCTGCCCCGATGAAATTAATCACCTGCTTCGGTCCGAGTTCCAACTTGGCCTCGTTGATGAGAAGGCCGATCTGAGAGCAAACCTGGAGGGCCAGATCTCTGGACTGCTCCACCTCCTGTCTGGAGAGGGCTGCTATCAGCCAATCGTCCAGGTAAGGTACACCCGGACCCCTCGGCACCACAGGAATGCTGTCACCACTGCCATGCATTTGGTGAAGACCCTGGGAGCAGAGAAAGGTCGAAGGGCATGGCTCGAACTCGAAAGAGATCCGCTCGGCCAGTGAAGGAATCTCTGGTGAGACGGATCGGATAGGGACGTGGAAGAACGCGTCCTGTAGGTCCAGAGAACAGAACCACACGCCTTGTTCCAGGGATGGTATTATCTGAGCCAGAGTGACCATCCTGAAGGTCTGAGACCTTACGAACTTGTTCAGGTCATGCAGGTCGAGAATGGGGCGCCAGCCCCCCATCCGTTTTGGGACCAGGAAGTACCTGGACACAAACCCCGGGTCTGAGGGAGGGTTCACCACCTCTCTGATCACCTCTTTCTCGAGGAGCAGAGCGATGTCGCTCGGCGAGCCTACAGTGAGGCTACGGACCCCGAGGCCCCTGGGGTGGTGATGGCTCGGAAGGGCGGGCCTACTCGAACTCCAGAGGCAGGCCCTTTCCTACCACTTCCAGCACCCACTGGTCTGTGGTGATAGCAGACCAGGCGGAAAGGAAGTGGCAGAGCTCCCCGACGGGAATCCGGTGAGTGATGAGGTGGGGTGACATCCCCAACCCGTCACTGGGCAGACTTGGAGGAGGGACCGGCCGAGGGACCTCCTGGACTTCTGCCTCCCTGCTTCCTGGAAGAGGAAGCTGCAGGCAGCTTTGGGATGCCAAGTGCGAGCCTGCTGGCCCTGATGCTGCTGGGCGCAGGCGGATGAAAGGGCTTGGGTTGCGGTCTGCGGCCCTTGTCCCTCTGGGCGGAGGAGACCGAGTCCAGAGTGGCATTGGACTTTTCGATCCTCTGGAGGTGACCCTCCACTCCAGGGCCGAAGAGGTCAGTCCCCAAGAAGGGGACAACCGCCAACTTGTGCTGGGTATCCGCTGTGAAGGTGGATATCCTCAGCCATGCCAGACGGCGCATGGCCACTGTGGCCGCGACTGACCTGGCACATGAGTCGCCGATGTCCAGCGCAGTCTGAAGTTGCTGCTTGGCCACTGCCCAGCCCTGGTCCCACACCTGCTTGACCGTGGTCTGCAGGTCAGCCGGGAGATGAGGGACTACCTCGTCCAGGGAGCCCAACAGGGCATGAGAAGTGTGCCATCAGCACGGCCGAGCTGGCCTGACGAAGGCCAAGGGAGGACGCAGCGTAGACTTTGCGCCCGGCGTAGTCCAACTTCTTGGACTCCTTGTCGGGAGGCTTGTCCACGTCCCTGGCGCTTCCGGCACGCCGGAAGACGCTGTCGGTAACCAACCCCTCGGCTGAGGGGTGTTCCGAAAAACCGGACAGGGAACCAGTAGGGACCGATGCTCCTCGCCATCCTGGCCGAGGTGCAGGGCAGGAAGCAGGACGCTGCTGGAGCTCCAAGGCCGGGCCGACAATGGCCTCGGCCACCGAAAAGGCCTCCGGGAGAATCCTCGGTCCAATATCTCCGTTAGGAGACACTTGGCCAGCTTGGATACAGGTCGAGCTGCATCCCGGTGCACTCCGAGATGAGCCTAAGCAAACCCATAAAGGACGATGGGCTATCGTCCAGCGACTGACCTCCAGAGGACTCCAGGTTGACCTGCCCGGAGAACAGGGAGAATTGCTGTCGGACTCGGACGAGTCCGCAAAGAGCTGCCTTGCCTGAGCCACCCTCCACCTGCTGAGGGCGGTCGAAGTGAGGGTGACAGACAGTCTATGGGCAGGCCCTGGCCCGCCAAGAATTCTTGGTCGGCGCCCAAATTTCGGCTGTGAAGGCGGAGGTTCCACCAGATTCAGTGGGGCAGCGGTTTCGGTCGAACAACAGGCCAGGGGCAGGCGCCTCGGCTGGGTGAGGGTTGCCCGAGCGCTCGGTGACACAACCGTGATGGCGGGGAAGGTGGCGGCGTCGGCTTGCTCCCGGACAGAAGAAGCTGTTGCCACATGAGGTTCTCGTAGCGCCGACGCAACTTGCTTCGAAGCCTCCCCTCGTCAGAGGAGGAAGATGAGGATGAGTGGCGGCACGGCTTACTACGGTACTGAGACCGAGACTGCCTATGTTGGCGGGATCGGCTGGACCGTGAAGATGTCCGAGACCGAGAACCTTGGCGTTTCCGAGGAGGGTTCAGGGGCAGGGCAAGGGAGACCCGCTCTCCCCTCGGCTCGGCAGATTCGACCATGGACTCCGGAACCGGAGGCACAGTCAAGTCCATGGTAACCTCGATATCTGCCAGGGAACCGGGAGTGAGGGTTGTCAGCTTCACTGGTCGACAACCCGTCCAGTGGGTCGAGAAAAATCTCGACTCGACCGACGGAAAAGTTCGGTCAACTGACCTGACGGGACACCGTGAGGCCAGTGGCAAGCCGAAGATCGACTGGAAGTCGAGGGTCGACTACTCAGGAGGGGACCTCTCCGCCTCCCAAGAGCGTCGACGGAGGGACTTACCCTAGAGTCCTTCTTCTTGGACCGAGAGGAAAGTCCTGATGGCCCCTCTCCCTTGGTGGAAAGGGACTGACAGAGCTCCTTAAAAGAAGCTGAATAGGAGGATCCCAAGGAGAGCGGGATAAAGGTTGCGGCCGAGGAAGACGAGGATGCGGCCTGCGCCGCCTCCTCCTCGGGGGTGATCATCTGCTCAAGCTGTTCCGCAGAGCCAGCCGCCGCGGACACCGCCAAACGGGCCTCCTTCGATTTCACCGGCGGTAACACTGGGCGCCAAGTTGTAACGGGCGGCGGTCCTCAGGACGGACCGAGAAGGAAGAGCACAGGTCCATGAGCCTGCGGGTCATGCTCAAGGCCTGGGCAGTAGACTCCATCGAGACATCTTCTGCCGCATGGGCACCTCCGAAAACCGGGAGTCGATTTGTCCATCGTGAGCCGCAAGGGAAACAGTTGACCAAGTCTGAAAACCTTAAACTTAATTTCGGGAAACCAAGAGTTAGGAACCAGTCTTATACACAGAGTGCTAAGGAGGGAACCTGAGCTTCCAAGCGGGTAAGGAAGATCTGCGCCATGGGGCGGAGCCGAGAGTTTTACCACCCGGTGGGTGGGAGGAGCCAGCTTGAAGACCTTCCGCAAGATTTAAAGCGCAAGGATACCTGCCAGAAAGTGTGGATGAACAACATATCCATGTCTCTAGAAACTGAAGTTATAGTGGACCCATTGTGCCCGTTACATTATTGTAACGGTCAATTCAGGACAACACCGTAACTCTTTGTAAATGTTTGTGCCCCACTGGCTCTCCCTACCCTTTTACTCTCAACTTCTCAAACAAGTGTCAGAAAAATCCAAAGGAATACTCATAATGGGGATTGGAATTTAATTCTAAACAGGACTCTGGACACTACTTCACAGATCCCCAGCCCATCTACCAGAACAGTCAGATAAATTAAGGTCCTTCTGCATGAACTGGGCTTCAATGACATCTGGAGAGCCAAATACCTACTGCTCAAAATTATACTTGCTATTCCTCCAGATTTAAAATCTACTCACGCCTAGACTTATATACCACCTTTAAAAGAGATCTACACCACTTTTCTTCCATGTGGCTAGAAACCACTACATTATTAGACCATCAACTAATATTCTTAGAAGCAGACCTTAACATACCTAAGAAAAAGACACACTGGAGACTTAACGTCCCCCTTCTTAGGGATCCAGAAATAGAATATTGCAGACTACTCTAAAGACTGCCTTGGAGTGAAGTGATAAACCCAATACTTCCCCACAGATTCTGTGGGACACCGTAAAGGCGATCTTGAGAGGTAAACTAATATCCATAGTGGCCTTCCAGCAATGAGAGAGGCAGAATAGACTAACGGAACTCGTGTTGTCACTACAGAACTTGGAAACTAGACAGGAAGTTAAATGGACTAAATCAGTAGATCTTGAAATAAAACAAGTAAAAGCTAAAATTCAGGAGCTACAGAAAGCAGAGGTAGAAAAGGCTTTGCATTATTTAAAGCAAAAATATTACGAGTGGGGAGCTCATCAACAAATTCTTCGAGTTCTGACTCAAGAGACAAGCAGCTAATGCAGCTATTCCAAAATATGTCACCCTGGCAGTGGACAAATGGTCCACAGACCTGATCAAATACCGGATGCATCTGTTTCTTACTATTCGTTTCTTTATAGTATATGGTTGCCCTTTGTTATGTATAAAAATCAGCCTGCTCAAAATCCTTGTTAAGCACATTCTAAACCATTATGCGCAATCTAAGGTATTGTTATGCGCATTCCAAACAGTTGTTATGCACAGTTCAAAGGTCATGCAATTTTACATTTTTCATTTATTCTACACCTAGCTACTTACTAACCACCTAGTGCCCATTCATACCTTTTACCTTCAAAAGTCTGGAAAATTTATTTTGATATGAGAGTAGAACAAAGAAACGACAAGATCTGATGTTTTTCACTTCATTGGGGAGTCTGTCATTCTAGTGTAAAAACATATACTATAAAATAAAATATGGTCAACCACACACAACTTTCGGCATGTTTCCATCTAAGAGTTGAGATGACAGCATGGACCTCTTGAACTTCGCCTCTGAGGTTCATATGCTGTCATCTCAACCCCTCGATGGAAACACAGCCTTATTGTGTATGGTTGCCCATACATTATTCTCTATATAGTCCCCATGAGGAGTCCCCTTTGCAGGCCAAGCAGAATTTCTTACAGGCTCTAGGTCTCCCACATCTTGCCCCTTTACAAGGAGTCCAGTTAATTACTCCGATTTCTCAGACAGAAATTACAGTCACTGTCAAAGTTCTTAAAAAGTGTAAATGCCCAGGGCTAGATGGCTTCAGTGGTGAATTTTACAAAGCTTTGCAGAAAGATCTTACTCTCTTACTCCACTGCTTTGCTGAATGTTTAATGACATAAGTGGGGGGGGGCCCTGCCAGTCTCATGGAATTTCGCCACAATAACTGTCCTTCCAAAAGCTGGCAAAGACCTGACTTATACAATTCATTCCGTCCGATATTCCTCCTCAACATGGATTGTATATGGCAATGATAGCTAAAAGACTAAATCCCTTGGACTTGACCATATTTATAAGTGGCTTTGTCCATTATCTAGACCCCCACAAAGTTAAGCAGTCCAATCTCCACATCTTCTAGACTGTACATTGGCTGTCTTGTCCTGACCCCACAGTAACAGTCCCCTTTAGTTTCCTTCTGTGTCAGGTGAAAACACTTGGCCCTTTTTCAGAGCGAACTCACCTTTGTTGCAGGTGCCCCACAGGCATTTCCTCTCAAGAATCTTCCTCTCAGAGCTTCTAGTGCCTCAGCACAACTTGAACAGGCAGCTTCTTTCCCTTAGCCGGACCCAGAGGGTTGCCCTGGAAAACAGGCAGACACCTTCCCTCATCCTCAGGGATGCGCTGGAACCATTGATAGCAGGCCCCCACCACTTCAATTACCTGTTCCTGTGTTCCTCTCAGGTGGAAACACACACCTCCTACAAAAGTAGCTCTGAAACAGCTTAAAGCTCTGAGAGCCTGCACACACTCTGCTGCACTACAGTCTCTCTCTCAGACTGAACCAGAACTGGCTTCAAATTCCCCAATGTTCTACTCTAACCTCCAACTGCAACATTCCAGTGTGGCTTATGCAGCTGTGACAGTTCGAAAATGATGTCATCCCTCAGTCTCAGCTGAGACTGAGAACAGAGTGAGACAGTGTGAAATCCATTTAACTGGAGTTTCACAAGCTGCCTTCCCTGCCTACCACTAGGTCTTACTGGGATTCTAGTAACCCCGGGTAACAGGGGGGTTACATACTGTTATGGTAAGTACATAACTGTTCTATCTTTGAGGATATCAGTTCATCAGGCCACACCTATGGAATGAGTACCAAGCAGTATTGCCAGTGAACAGACTGGGTGATTGGAGCCTACAGGCCTCACGTAAAGAAGGCCTTTGAAGCACAGCTAGACTAAAGCTGTGCCCTTTTCAGGATGCAATGTCCAACTGTAGTGTTTAGTGAAACTGCGGCAGTACTCCAGGTGGCAGCTACACAAATCTCTGCAGCAGACACATTTCTGAAATGTGTAACAGATGGCCATGCCTCTAGTGGAATGACCATGAACACCACCACGAAGTTCCTTACCATACTTTCGGTAACAGAAAGTAATACAGTTGACCAGCTATTTGAACAGGCACTGTTTAGAAACAGAAGTGCCCTCTTCTCAGGGGTGAATGAAACAAATGTTGTGAGGACTTCTCAGTCATTTGTACGGTATATATAGTACCTGGAGTATTCTATGCACATCAAGAGTATGGAGCAATGCTTCCCCTGGATTGGCATACTCTGGAAAATAAACTGGCAGGTAGATGGTTTGATTTATTGGAAAATCAGACACCACCTTTGGTAGAAACTTAGGATTAGTATGCAAAGACACCCTGTCTATGTGGAAAATCAAATAAGGAGGTTCACACATTACAGCCTGAAGCTCTGAAATTCTTTGAGTAGAAGTAATAGCAAATAAAAATAATGCTTTCCAAGAAAAGAGAGGTAAGCCACAAGTCATGGCTGGCTCAAAAGGAGCCAAAATAAGCTTTTCCAGCACAAATTTCAGATCCCAAGCTGGGAATGGAGTACGGATAGGAGGCGTCAGATGTAGAATGCCTCTCATAAACATACGTGCCAACTCTAGCTGGGCAGTCGTACGACCCTCAATAAGCACACAGAAAGCTGAAATAGCAGCGAAGTGCACTTTGATGGAAGAGTATTGTAGACCTGCATCTGACAAGGACAGTGGATACTCCAGAACCTGATTTACAGGACAGGTAAATAGATCCAAGTGATGAGAAGCAGCCCACAAAGCAAACCGCCCACCTCACAGAGCAGGTGGTCCTAGTGGAAGACTTGCTAGCGGCAAAAAACATCAGCCACCTTTTGGGAAATCCCAAATCTAGCAATGGCTATGTTTTCAGGAGCCATGCATGACGGTAAAGGGATTTGAGGTCCGGATTCACCAGGGTTCACTGCTCCTGTGACAGTAGGCCCTGGTATAAGGGAAGGTGTCTTGGTGGTTCCACTGCCAATTGCTGCAGTAGAGAAAAACAAATCTGTTGAGGCCATAGGGAAGCAATGAGGATTAGAGTTGCCCCCTCTATCTGAAGTTTGAGGAGCACCCTCAGATGAAAGGGAAGGGAGGAGGCTGCAGGAGCCTCCTCACCCAACAGAGGAACAACACATCTTACCAAAACTCCAGGCCATGGAATGAGCGAGCTGAAAAGTGGCAGCTTTGCGATGTGTGGGGACGGAAAAAGATCCAACTCTGGACGACCCCATCTGTTGAACAGATCTACTACTACTGAGGTTAGCAGTTCCCATTCATGCATTCTGGACTGTGACATGCTTAGCCTGCACCTGGAACATGTACTGCTGACAGTTCTAGCCTGTGTTCTAGAGCCCAGCACAAGACTTGCATTGCTTCCCTGCACAAGGAGTAAGAACGAGTTCCCCCTTGCTTGTTGATGTAATGCATCACACTGACATTGTCCGTCTGTATTAACAGAGGCCCTGGGGGCAGGTGAGGTTGGAAGGCCTGTAGGCCATACAGAACAACTCATTTCTAGGACATTTATGTGGAGGGTGCTCTCCACTGTAGTCCATGTACCCTGTGTCTGATGGGGCCCCAGATGTGTCCCCTCACCCATCCCTGAGGCATCTGTAGTTAAAATCTGGCGAGGGAGGGATCAGGAAAGGAATGCTTTTCAGTAGATTGCTTGGTTCCATTCACCAATGGAACACCCTGCAAACAGGAGAGGTTACTAAAACCTTCTGTGTTAGATCATCTGCGTAGAACCCACTGGACTCTTAGTGTCCACTGAGGGATCCTCATGTGTAGTCTGGCCAGGGTACTGTGAAAATGGCTGCTGCTGCTATCAGGCTTAGGAGCCTCAGGAATGTCCTGGCTGTGACATACCGCTATAGTGGACCATCTGGGCCTGCACAATCAGACGTTCGCTTTGTCCAGAGGCAGAAAGGCTGAGCCTTGGGATGTGCCCAAAACTGCCCCTATATATACTGTAGACACTAACAAGGGGTCAAGACAGACTTTGGTACACTGACAGTAACCCCTAGAGCTTCGAGCATTCCACCCTCCTGACCCTGAGCAGCACCTTGTGGATCAAAGGAAGGCATAGAAGAGACCTGGGGTCCAAGACCTTGAGAAGGCATCCCCTGCAGCGAGCCCTGCTGAAGGGGCGGGCACAGAACAGCCTCAGCTTGTTCTCCTGGAGATGAACAGGTCCACTTGAGGATGCCACACTGGGAAAACAGGCTGTGAACTACCTCTGGATGAGAGATCACTAGTGAGGCCTCGCCTACACAGCTGAGGGCATCTGCCAGCAGATTGAGGCTCCTGCCACATGGATGGCTAGGAGATCTGCCTCGAGGCTGTGCTCGAGAGTCCGTGCAGGAGCTTCCTTGCACAAAGACAGGAGTGCGTCCTGCCTGCTTGTTGAGGTAGTACATGGCCGTGGTGTTGTCTGTCTGGACTTGGACCACTTGACCCTGAACATATGGAGCGAATGCAGTCAGCACCAGACGAACTGCCTGGAGCTCCAGCAGGCTGACATGCCATCGGGACTCCTCAGGGGTCTAGAGCCCATGGACTCTGTGTTCCCCCAAGATGGGCACCCCCAGCCTGTGAGAGAGGCGTTGGCTGTCAGGATGATTGTCGATTCAGGCTTACAGACCACCAAGACCACTGACTTGGGCCTGGGTTGCCAAGACTGATCCTGCTAGTAAGGCTGATGCTGGACCGGTTTTGCCACAGGAGTGGAGGACTGAAAGATCTTTTGCTTGCTGCCTGGAGCCCTTGGGATCCTTCTGCACAGATGTTATGGAGTCCAAGGTGGCACTGGACTACTCGATACCTTGGAGGTGACCCTCACACTGGGCCATCCGCCAGCTTGTGCTGAATGTCTGTTGTAAAGGTGAGATCTGCAGCTGAAGCCCTATGGTGCATGGCATCTGCGGCCCCCACCGAGCAGGCACGAGGAATCCCCAGATCCTGGGTCATCTAGAGTTGCTGTAGCCAAGCCCGGCCTGATCTCGGACCTGCTTGACTGTGGTCTGGAAGTCTGCAGGTAGGTGAGGAATCACCTACTCCAAAGAGCCCAAGAGGGCATGGGAGAAGTGTGCCATCAAAATGGCTGAGCTCACCTGACGGAGACTGGGCCAGGAGGCAGCACAGACTTTTTTCGCCAAATGGTCTGATTTCTTGGGACTCCTTATCCGGCGGCTTGTCAATGTTCCCAATATTTCCCGAGTGCCAAAACATGGAGTCGGCCACCAGCCCCTTGGCTGAGGGGTGCTCCATGAAACACGAGAGGGTACCGATGGGTACCACATACTTGCACGTCATCTGGGTCGAAGGTGCCAGGCAAGTCGCGGGGCACTGCCAAAGCTCCAGGGCTGGACCAACAATGGCCACGGCCACTGGAAAAGCTTCTATCAGGGAGTCCCTTTTGTCCAGAATCTCTGTAAGGGGATAGCGAGCCCGCTTCTGAACGGGCTCCATCTTCATCCCCGTGGACTCAGAGATGAGGCAGAGGATGCCCAGAAAGGAAGTGGACCCTTCCTCCGTTGAGAGATCCCCCACGGACTCTTCGTCGACTGGACAGGAGTGCAGTGAGGAATCCTCGGACTTGGAGGAGTCCGCATAAAGTGGCTGACCACCCGAGTCACATTCAACCAGGTGTGAGGGTGAATGACAGTCGATGAGGAAGCCCCCTAGCAAGCCGAGACTCCTTAGTCGGAGTGCCAGTCAGCAGCTGCTTGGGCCGCAGCTCCACCACGATTGGTGGAGAACCAAGACGGCCTTCACTGGCTCTGCTGGGGGAAGGACAGTCTTGATTGACCCCACAGGGGAAGTTGGTGTCAGCCTCTCAGGCGACAGCCAAGTGATGGCTGTGTGGGAGCAGGGGTCCGACTTGGACCGCCAGCACCAGCTGTTGCCACATGAGGTTTTATTGATGTCGCGGCAACTTGCACCGAGCCTCTCCTCAACCCGAGGAGGATGAAGGCGATAAATAGTGGTGGCGCTGCTTACCGTGGTACCCGAGGCGAAGCACTGATGACGCGGGAGCTGCTCGACTCACTGGAGGAGGACCTCGACCGCCGCCGGGTGCAGACGGGAATCTCGGTCTGGATCGGTGACCAGATGGTTCTGCTCAGCAGGCTCAGCAGCCCTTTTAGGTCACAGACGGTCCTGAAAAGAGAATTGTTGACCTCTTCGGACGACAACCAGTCGATAGGGTCAAGAAAAATCTGAGCAGACATCAGCCGGCATCTCTACCAACTAGCCCGATGGGGTGTCCGTGAAGCCAGCGGCCAAGGCCGTGGTTTTGACCATGTTCAAAACCTGGGGTCCTGAGACCAGAACATTCCCAGCCTCGGAAAAGTCGATGGGAGTCTTCTCTTTCTTGACTCCTCCTTGTCTTTATGAGAGCGGGAGCTGTGAGATCCAGAAGGCCATGCCCCTTAGTCAGGAGGGACTGGCACAGCTCCCTGAAGGGGCCCAAAAAGTGGAGTCCAATTGAGTGGAGCGAAGGCAAAAGCCGAGGATGACTGCGTGGCAACCCAAGTCACCTCCTCCTCGCAGGCCATAAGCTGTTCCAGCTGCTTGGCAGATCCCATGATCACGGAGACCACCCAACGGCATCTTTAGATGTGACCGCAGATGCCATTTTTCCCGTGGCCCAACTTAAGGCAGGCAAGGTGGTCCTTGAACACCATCACATGAAATGTCCGACAAATGTTGCAGGCTTGGGTATCATGTTCATGGCCCAGGCAGTAGATGCATGTGGCGTGTGGGTCAGCACGTGACATCTTCTGCCCGCATGGGCACTGGCAAAATCCGGCACAGACTTATCATCCATCATGGTCGGGAGCTCAAGATGATTACTGAGATGATAACGTTTTGAAAGCAATCCAAATGGATTAAAAGTGCTGGGGCCTACAGCGTAGGGCTGAGAGAACCTGCTTCTTCTAGTGGAAAGGAAGATCTGGCATCATGGGGCGGAGCTGAGGATATACCACCCTGGTGGGTGGAAGGAGCCAGCGTGAAGACTTTGCAGCACATCTTAAATGGAAAGGTTACTGCGAGACAGTGTCGATAGAACAACATATCCACGTCACTAGAACTACTGTTATGGTAAGTTCTTACATAACTGTACTATCTTTATCGAGAGGGCTCCTGCAGGTAATAACCTTGAGGACTGAGTCCCAAGCAGTGTGAATCAGACAAGGACTGAAACATGGGAGGCAGGAAAGGTCTGCAGTAGGCAGGACTAGGCACTGAAGGACAGCTTAGCACAAAGTCAGCCCTGTGCCTAGAGGCAAGGTCCAGACTGTTTTGCTTAGTGAAGGTGTGGACAGAGCTCCAAGTACCTGCCATGCAAATCTCTGCACCAGAGGCATTTCTGAAACAAGCAGTAGACGCAGCCATGCCTCTGGCTGAATGCCCTTTAACTTCCCCAGGAAAGGGTTTGTTATACTTTTGATAACAAAACAGAATGCAGTTTGCTAACCATTTGGATAAACGCAGTTTGGAAACTGCGGTGCCCTCCCTTTTGGGCACAAAGGAAACAAAGACCTGATCCGTCTTACGGACTGATTTTGTCCGACTTGTGTAATAACATAAAATTCTGTGCACATCCAATGTGTGCAGAAGCACCTCCCCCTGATTAGAATGCTCAGGGTCATACACTGGTAAGTGTATGGTCTGATTTAAGGTAAACTCAGAAACCACCTTTGGTAAAAATTTAGGACTGGTACGCAGGAGCCACCCGGTCTCTGTGGAAAATCAAATAAGGCTCCTACACACTGTTGTCGAGGCACAAGTCAGGAAGCATAGGAAACCAGGAGCAATTGTAAAATTAGCAACAAGTGATTTATTATTAATAACAATAAAATAAAACAATAAAATTGTTCAGTATAACTATTTACAAAGGCAGTATAAACAGGGAAGGTCCAGCTGGGTTTCTTTTCAGGTTCCAATCTCTGTCTCTGTTTCTTTTGCAAAACATTGCAGCTCTTTTTATAAGTCTTGCAACCCCTTTCCGTTAAGAAACAGCATGCTTCTCACAGTGTTCTTGCACGTCTAAACAAGTGCAGCAAAAGTACATTGTGATCCAGAACTGACCTCTTGCTTACAGCTTCTCAGAGAGTTTGCAAACAGATTAACCCTTGAGTTTCAAACAGCTTTTGCAATCATTTCAACGGTATAACTATATACACTTCTAAACAAACGGATCCCAGTATTAGTTACATTTCCACATAATGATTCCTATATATTTTATACCAGCAGATATGCAAGGGGAGAAAAGGCAGAATAGCAAGAGAAGGTAGAGAGATAGCGAGAGGCTGAGAATTGCAAGACCGTCAGGGTGATCAAGCCCTAGGTCTCATGAGAAACTTTGGCTGTGCAACCAGACAGAAGAGACAGAAAAGGAGAGCATAGAACAGATCCTTGCATTTAAACTCTTTGTGCAAACAAAGGGACAGGTCCTTATTCGCCTTGTCACATACCCCCTCCTTAAGAGGGAACCTGGTTTACAAAAACAGGTTTCCACAACTTTCTAGCAATTCTCATCTAATATAAGCATATAACTTTTATAGTTCTCTAATATAAACATAACACCGTTACAGTTCTGTGCATATGCAGTATCCTTTTTTCCATAACAACAGTACAGCAAGTAGTGAAATTTAAACTCACACATTTGTTTTTTCAGCCTTCAGAATTCTCAATTTATCCATATCTAGACAGAAAATCAGCATTGCTATTTCTTTCCCAGATTTGTGCATCACTTAAATTTAAATGGCTGTAAGCCAGGTACCACAGTGTAATTCTAGAATTTTATCCTTCATTTTGTTAAGCCAACAGAGAGGACTGTGACCTGTTACAAGTACAAAGTCAGTCTGGTAGGTAAACTAAAGGGACCCCATTGCCCACTTAGCTGCAAGACATTCCTTTTCAATGGTGGAGTACCTTTCCTGCTATCATGCAATTTCCTACTTATGTATAGAACAGGATGTTCTTTCCCATCTATATGCTGACTCAAGACTGCACCTAGGCCTACCTCTGATGAATCTGTTTGTAACAAAATGGTTTCTCAAAGTCTGGGCTTTTAAAACAGGGCTGAACATAATGCAGCCTTAATGGCCTGAAAAGCTTCATCACACTCTGGGGACCATTTCATATTATTGGTACCATTTTTTTGTAAGTTCAGAGAGGGAGTAGCAAACTCTGCAAAGTTGGGAACAAAGCTCGATAATAACCAGCCAGCCTTAAAATGACCGGACATGTTTCTTGGTTTTGGGGTCAGGACTTTTAGCTACAGCTTCTATCTTGGAAACCTCTGGCTTGACTTCTCCATTTCCCAAAACATAGCCCAACTATCTGGTCTCCTGCATGCCTAATGCACACTTGGTAGAATTAACAGTCAGACCTGCCTTTCTGATCGAATGGATAACTGTTCGTAGGTGTTCCAGGTGGCTCTTCCAGTCTGGACTATATACCACGACATCATCCAGGTACGTAGCACAATAACCAGTGTGAGGGGATAACATTACATCCATGTACTGCTGGAATCCAGCAGGTGCACCATGTAAACCAAACGGGATGGTGGTGAACTGATAGAATCCTATAAGAATGGCAAATGCAGTTTTGTCTCTGGATTACTTAGCTAGGGGAATTTGCCACTAACCCTTGGTGAGATCTAGGGTACTGATATATTTGGCACTCCCCAGTCTGTCCACCAAATCATCTATTCTGGGCATAGGATAACTGTCAAATGCTGACACTTGATTAAGTTTCTTAAAATCAAGGCATATTCTTACACCCTTCTTTTTGTTTACAATCACCACTGGTGATGACTAAGCACTTCTTGACTTTTCTATGATACCAATTCTTTCATTTTTATATTTTCTTAACCATGTCAGCTCTTAACCGCTTCTGGTAATAGGTTTGTTTTTGTCTAATAGGGCGAGCATTCCTTGTCACTACAGTGGATTCCACTTAAATGCAATTCGGTTAAATGCAATTTTCGTTTATAAACACACTTTTTCACTTTCCTGTTTTTTCTTCCATTGAAGCACATGTTAAAAAATGTGTTTAAATGCAATCAGCTTTAATGCAATTTTCGGTTAAATGCAATATGTTCAGGATGCAGTCTGCTATAAAAGGTGTTAATTTAATTCCGGATTAAAGCACGAAGTGTTAACAGGTGCTATTCATCTGTATTTAAGAACCATTGTCAGGCACATTAACATCACATTATGTGCAGAGAGGTTTGTGAATAATGGAGCGCAAAAGGGTGACTTTAACATTGGCACAGAAGATAGAGGTATTGCAGCACATTGAAATGCCTGGAATTAAAAGGTCCGGAATGCTGTTGCTGATTTTGGAATTCGATCTTTCAACTGTATGCACATATTAAAAGGCAAGGAGCAGCTGTATGCTGAGCTGGAGATGTCTGAAAATAAGTGACGAAAACACCGGAGGGGGGAAGAGTGAGGAGGTAGAAGCCACTTTATTGCAATGGTTTGCAGCTACAAGAACAGCTGATGCCCCAGTTAATGGCCCTATTCTGTAAGCTAAAGCAAAGCAGCTTGCAGACAATATGGGCATTGAATTCCCCCCAGTAGTGGATGGCTAAGCCGCTGGAAAGAAAGAAATGGGATTTTGTTTAAAAATGTCACAGACAAAAGAAAGATGCAGACACTGAATCAATAGACACCTGGGTTAATAGTGTACTGCCACAACTCTTGAAAGCTTACCCACCTCATCTTGTGTACAACTGTGACGAGACTGGGCTGTATTTCAGAGCAGTTCCAGATGGGATATTAGCCTTTAAATCAGATGCTGCAAGTGGTGGGAAAAAAGCCAGACAGAGAATATACATACTGCTCTGTTGCAACATGGATGGGACAGACAAGTTAAGGCCACTGATTGTAGGAAAGTCCAAGAAACCCTGTTATTTTTCCGGATTATCTGTGGATGCACTGCCAGTTGATTAGGAAGAGAATTCTAATGCCTGAATGACTTCAGAAATTTTTACAAACTGGCTTAAAAAGATCAATGCACAGATGCAAAGAAAGCTGCTCAGAACTGCACTTATCCTTGATGATTGCTCTGCTCGTCCGAATGTTACATTATCAAATGTAAAGCTTAATTTCATCCCACCCAATACGACTGCATTAATCCAACCTATGGACCTGGGCATCATACGGAATGTTAAACACCTATATCGCAGTCAGGTACAGTACAGCCTGCTTTCTTTGCTTTCACCTGCACAGTGTAAATTTACAACTTCACACGTAATTTTTTTTTTCATAAAGGTCATTGAAAAGATGTTGCTATGAGGGACCACAGATGAACGTAGCCTTAGTTGCCAAAAAACTCACTGTGCTTAATGCCATCAGGATGCTTGGTCAGGCTTGGAGGAATGTGAAATGAGACACTATAGTTAACTGCTGTAGAAAGGCAGGCTTCATACCTGTTAATGAAGCAGCTGCTGCTGTTATTGAGGGTGCAGAAGAGAGAGAGATGATCCAATCCTTCCTACCGCCTGGCTGCCGCACAACATGACATCAGCTGAATTTGAGATGTACAGGGACATGGATGATTCTGTCCCAACTGATGGTACGATTGACAAAATGGCAATCTGTAACAAAGTTTTGGGAACAAACATGGAGGAAGAGGAGGACGAGGATGATACGGCAACAGCAGATATCAGTACGGCAGAGGCACTAGCAGCTATGGACAAAATCAGCTGTTTTGTACACGCTGTGAAAACATGATCTGTGCACATTATTTGACTCTGAGCACTATCTTAACAAAATCACAGTGGAGAACACTAGCAGACAAAATAACCAGCTACTTCCAGCTCTGATCTATTTTTATTTTAATTTGAACAGTAAAATAAATCACAAACCAG
Source organism: Neoceratodus forsteri (assembly GCA_016271365.2). Classification (NCBI taxonomy): domain Eukaryota; kingdom Metazoa; phylum Chordata; order Ceratodontiformes; family Ceratodontidae; genus Neoceratodus; species Neoceratodus forsteri. Next base: position 768,751,638 of record CM028133.1, on the reverse strand, counting down.
TCTTCATTTGCTTGTGTGTACTTAATAAAACAATTGATGCACTTTACCATGTCTGCATCCGCTTGCCCATCGTCCTGTATTATGATGCTGATTACTGCATTTTGTTTAATGCATTCCGGCAAAGTGCACATTTTGCCGTTGCAAAAGCGGGTGTGCCCATAAGCGGAATCTACTATTATGTGCTCAACCCTTTTGCTTGGCCTGGTGTTGTGGTAAAAGTACTGTTAAATGTCTTTACCAAGTTACAGATTTCTCGTTTGTTCAGAGGTTAAGGAAACATTTACCTTGAAAGCATCAGCAGTTACAGTTTGTTCCAGTCTATCATAAGCTACATCAATATCTTCTATCAGTTTCTGGTAAAACTAGCAAAATAGCTTTTGTTTTTTAACTTATTTATTGAGGAGGTTAGCATGGTTTATTTTAGTAGGATTTTTCCTATCAAGGGTCTCAATCTCATAGTTAACTGTGCCAGTTTGGCCAAGCACTTCACAAGGCCCTTGCCACTTAATTTATTTTCTGTAGTGGGTAACAATAGCAAGATCTTTTCACCTGGCTCAAAAACTTTTTCATTCACCCCGTGGTCATAATATACCTGCTGGTTCTGGGCCTCTTCCTGATTACTATGGGTGATTTCAACATATTTTGCCAGCATCTTTCTCAGGGCACACATATAAGATGTAATAGATTGTTTCTGACTGGGGTTATCTTCCCATGTTTCTTTGACTACATCTAGTGGTCCTCTAGTTGTCTACCATACAGCATTTCAAATGGTGAAAAACTTGTTGATGCCTGTGGCACGTCTCTGTAAGCAAAAAACAGGTAAGGTAAGTACTGGTCCGTCTTTCCTTCCCTTTACAAACCTTTAACATGCATTTATGGTTTGAATGAAACACTCAACAAGACCATCTGTCTGAGGGTGATAAGTGGAGGTTCTTATGGCAGTGATATCTAGTAGTCGGTACAGTTCCTTCAGTAATGCAGCACCAAAATTACTACCGTGATCAGTAATTATCTCTTTTGGTATGCCCACCCTGCTGAAAATTCTGGCAAGCTCTGCTGCCACTTTTGGGGCTGTGAATATGCACTGGAACTGCCTCTGGGTATCAAGTAGCATAGTCACATACTACCAAAATGAATCGATTCATCTTTACTTTTAACTAAGGGGCCAACCACATCCACTGCAATTCTCCAAAAGGCACATCTATCAAGGGTAGAGGCACCTGGTCATTTTAGTCACTGAGGCTACTTTCTAACACTCAACACAGGAACTACAATAGGTAGCAACATCTTCATAAATTCTTGGCCAGTAAAATCTGTACAGCAATCTGGCAAGGGTGCGATCCCTCCCGAATGACCAGTATAGGACTATCATGCGCTATCTGTAAAACTCAGATCTATATTTTTGTGGTATGACCAATTGTTCGATCTGGTCCTGTGTCTGAGGTTTAACCCAAACTCTGTACAGTAGCCCATTACATTTTTAAACATAGGTTTACCCTGTTTTGGTTTCACCCCAGCTGCTTAAAATAATCCTGGAGAAACATCATTAGCTTGATCTGAAAGAAAATCACTATCAGTTATCAGTTTAGTTTCAGCATTTTCATATGTTAATCCTTTATGTCCATCAGTCTTTTGTTGCCACTGTTTCTTCAGGTGTTGTCTTTCTTTTCTGGACTTCCGGATCTTGGAGCTGTGCTCAAACAAGTCCGAATCAAAATCAGAGAAAGGAAAAGAGTCCCCACCAAAATTTTCTTTGCCTCAGCTCTTAACACAGCTGCTGAAACATCAGGATTTACTCCCTCTTTGATTAACTCAGTAAATTCTGGAAAGTTATTTCTAATAATCACAGGTACAGATAACTTAGGTACTATCCCCACTTTCATTTGGTGCGACCCCCCATTAATAGTCGGAGTCACTTGGCTGGTGGGACAGTATCGAGTGTCCCTGTGGATGCAGATGACACCAGTACCTGGTTCTTTTGGACACTGTTTTCCCATCACTTCAGTATGTACTGGGTCTGTTTCTTCCGAATCTATAAGTCCCTTTACAGTCTTATCTCACCTTCACATCACATCTGTTAAGTACTTGCCACAATTTGCTAAGGACAAATCTGCTCCAGTGTCACTCTTTTACTACGGCAATTTCTTGCAATATGACCTGGATCATACACTTGTAGCAGATAAAGTCTTTGGGTGCAGATTTATTACCCCCACCAGAGTTCTTATCAGACTTGGAGTTTAAATGGGAAAAAGAATGCCTTACCGGTGCTTGGCTGTTACCTCGCTGCTGTGGCATCTGTCTGGCCATTTGTAGTCTTCGCCAAAGAAACAGCCTTTTCCCCAGTTTTAGGTCGGTGTTCTTTCACCCAAAGCTGCACATCTGAAGACAGGCTGTTGATGAATTGCTCCATTGCAAATGTGTCGATCTGTGGACTGTTTTGCTCTCCATTTGGAGCCATTTTATCAGGAGTTCTCAGAGTCGGGTGAAGGCTTCTTGAGGATTGTCAACTAAGTTATACTTCAGAGAACGAAATCTCTGCCTGTAGGTCTCTCCCGAGATGTCATATCTTTTCAGGATTTCACCTTTCACCAGGTCATAGTTTTCTGACTGTGCAGTGTCCATATTGCTGTAGGCAAGTTGGGCTTTCCCTGTCAGGTAAGGAACCAGTCTGATTGCCCATTGCTGCTTTGGCCACTGGCAGGCTGTGGGCAACCCTTTCAAAAGTTGTCAGGTATGCTTCAATATCATCTGAGGGACACAACTTTGTAAGTTTAAGGTATTTTAAGTTGCTTGTGTCCTGTTTCTCATCTGGATATGTGCCCGATCCTCTGCCTTTGATAGCCTGCAAGGTATCCAGCCACCGCTGCTCCTGTCGCTGCATCTCTTCTCTGCTGCTCAAGTTGTTGCATTTTTCTTTCTCTGTGCTTCTAACGTTGAATTTCTTGTTCTCTCTGCTGCATCTCCCTTTCTCTGTTTCTCCATCTCTGTTTGTTGTATAGCCCACCTTTTGAAAAAGGCAGTCAGGCTTTCAGGTTCTGTCACTGCTTGTTCTTTTTCTATAACTGGTGCTAGCTGTATAGTCTTAGCTTGAACTTCTGTCTATGCTACTTTGGCTGCCATTCTCCTGGTAACCACTTCTGGGCTTGCTGCTGCAGAATCCATACCTTTCTTCTGTGCTTCCCTGGTACCAAGTCTAGTACCCACGCACAAAACTCCTGGCTTAGAGTATGCACAACATAAATCCCACTTAGGCTGACATCATCTGTTGTTGAGGCACAGGATAAGAAGCGTAGGAAATCCAGGAGCAGTTGTAAAATTCGCAACAAATGATTTATTATTAATAACAGTAAAATAAAAAAGTAAAATTGTTCAGTATAACTATTTACAAAGGCAGTATAAACACAGAGAGTCCATCTGGGTTTCTTTTCAATTTCCAATCTCAGTCTCTGTGTTTCTCTTTTGCAAAACATTGCAGCTCTGTTTTAATAAGTCTTTGCAACCCCCACTCATTAAGAAAATAGCATGCTTCTTACACAGTGTTTTTGTAAGTTTCAACAAGTGCAGCAAAAAGTACATTGTGACCCAAAACTGACCTTTCTTACAGCTTCTCAGAGAGTTTGCAAACAGATTAACCCCTTGAGTTCCAAACAGCTTTTTGCACTCATTTCAACAGTATAACTATACATTTCAACAGTAAAACTATATACATTTCTTAACAAAGGGATCCCAGTATTAGTTACATTTCCACATAATGATTCACATATATTTTTATACTAGCAGATATGCAAGGGGGAGACAGAACAGCAAGCAAGGTAGAGATAGCGAGAGGCAGAGAACTGCAAGACCATCGGGTGATCAAGTCCTAGGTCTCACAAGAAAATCTGGTTGCACAACCAGGCAGAAGAGACAGAAAAGGAGAATAGAACAGATCCTTGCATTTAAACTCTTTCTGCATAACAAATGGGACAGGGCCTTATTCATCCTTGTCACACACATCAGGGCCTGAAGCTTGGAAATCCAAGTAGAAGTAATGGCAACTAAAAACAAGGCTTTCCAAGACAGACAGCACAGGTCGCAATTTGCAGCTGGTTGAAAGGGAGGCAAAGTGTCTCTCTATAGTAAGAAGTTCAGATCCCAGGGCGGAACAGGGTTCTGAACTGGGGGTTTCAAGTGGAGGATTCCTTTCAGAAAGATTTTGGAAACCTCCAACTGGGCCAGTGTTTTGACATCCACCAGAGCATGGTAGGCCGAAATGACAGACAGAAGGACCTTCAATGAAGAATAGCTGAGCCAAAGTCTGAAAGGTGCAACAGGTATTCCATGATCTGTGGGCTGGCAGGAAAGGGTCCCAATCCTTGGCGGTTGTCCAGATGGAAAACCTTTTCCATTTCATTGCATACATAGTTCTTGTGGATGGTATTCTAGCTTCCACGAGGAGGATTTTAGCGACTCTGGCAGATACTTTGAAGCATGACACAGCTATGTGAGAAGGTGCCACGCGTGGAAGGTGAAGGAACCTGAGGTGTGGGTGGACCAGTCTACCCTGCTCCTGGGTGAGAAGGTCCTGACAGAGTGGAAGAGGGACCAGTGGTTCCAACATTAGCTGATGAAGCAGAGGGAACCAAATTTGACAAAGCCAATAAGGGGAGATCAGGATCGTGTGAGTCCCTTCCTACTGCAACTTGAGGAGCACCTTCTGAATAAGCGGGAAGGGAGAGAAGGCATACAAGAAACTCCCTGTCCTGCAGAGAGACAGCGCATCTCGCCAGAAAGCATTACGCTCTAGAACAAGCAAGCAGAAACTGGGTAGTTTTGCGCTGTATGGGGAAGCGAACAGATTGAGATCTGGGCAACCCCAGAGTCTGAAGATGTCTTCGGCTACTGACTGATTCAGTTCCCACTCGTGCTTCTGCCTGAGTGTGGCTGAGAGTGTCCAATAGGATATTCTGAGCTCCTGGGATGTGCACTGCTGTCAAGTGGAGGTCGTGCTGAACTGCCCACTACCACACGTGCATTGCTTCTCTGCATAGGGGATATGACCACGTTCCTCCCTGCTTGTTCAGATACCATACCACATACATACTGTCCATCTGGACGAGAAGTGGGCCTGGGAGGAGAAAGGGCTGAAAAGCCTGAAGGGCATACAGCACTGCCTTCATCTCCTGCACTGATGTGCAGGGATAGCTCCTGCTGAGTCCAGGATCCCTGGGTTCTGTGGCCCCCCAGGTGAGCACCCCAGCCCTGATTAGAAACATCTGTGGTCAGAGTCTGGATTGGAGGGGAGGACTGAAAGGGCCCCCCCCCGTGGAGGTTGTTCAGATCCTGCCATCACAAGAAATCCTTTCACATAGAACTGGACACTAGTACTCTGTGTTCCAGGATGTCCGATCTCTGATCCCACTGGACCTGAAGCATCCACTGTGTGACCAGCATGTGGAGCCTGGGTAGACAACAGTAGGAAAAGGTCCAGAAAGCATAAGACTGCGTGGGCCGTGGTCCAATGGCTGGAGTCCACTTGCCTGGCCTGCTGTAGCAGAGTTTCTGCCCTGTCCAATGGGAGGCAGGCTCAGCCCTGAGTTGTATCCAGCACCGCTCCAATAAATTGGAGGTGCTGTGATGGGGTAAGGTAAGACTTGGAGTAATTCACCATAATACCCACCTGGTGAAACAGATCCAGGGTCTTGGACAGAGAGTCCAGTATGCTGACCTTCGCAGGGCTGGCAGGAGCCATTTGTCGAGGTATGGAACACAAAGATGCCTAGCGGCATAAAGCCACAGCTACCACCGCTAGGCCTCTTGCTAAAAACCCTGGGTGCCAAGGTAAGGCCAAAGAGGAAAGCCTTGAACTGGAAATGCTCCCCCGGAAGACAAACCCGAGAAAGCGGCTATGGGAAGGGAAGATTGGGATATGCAGGTAGACATCCTGCATGTCCAGTGCGCAGAGCCAGTGTACCTGATGGAGCAGTGGCAAGAGACCTGGCAGAGTCAGCATGAGGAATCTTTTGTACTCTATGTACAGATTGAGCATGCTCAGATCCAGAATGGGCCAAAGATCTCTGGTCTTTCTGAGCACCAGAAAGAAGTGAGAGTACTACCTCTGCCCACCTGATTCAGAGGAACGGGCTCATTGCGGACTTTTCCAGTAGAGCCTGGATCTCTGCTCTTATGAGAGGAATGTGATCTCTTTGGTTGAGAGAGTGACCTAGTGGATTTCCTGGAGGTCCCTCGAGAAATTCTATTGTGTGACCTTGAGCGATGAGCTGAAGGACCCAAGAGTCTGATGTGATCACCTGCCAGCTCGACAGGTGGTTGGTGATTCGGCCCCCTATGTCTGTTCTGACATCTGGTGGGCTGCTGCTTACCCTGACTCCACTGTTGGCAATGAAAATTCTGTTTGGGTTTATGTCCACAGTGGTACACAGTATGCACTGAATGCAATGCCTTGCCACTATCTTACAGATCATACGAACATGAAGAAGCCATTAGAAGAAGGCCAATTGGTCTATCAAGTCTGCTCGTCTGCAGGGTCCACAGCTTGAGCTAATGTCCCTGCCCTCCCTCCCACTCCTCCCATCTTCCCTACCCATGATCCTTACCTTCTCCCTATGCCTATCCCAGCCTCTTAAAGCTGCCCCTGTCTTCAACGAGATGACCTCTTCTAGCAGCACATGCCAAGTGTCCACCACCCTCTGTGAAGATGTGCCTCCTGATCTCCCTCCTAAACTTCCCACCATCCAGCTTAAGACTGTGCCCCTCGTTTTATGATTGTCACTCAGCTAAAGAGAGACTCTCCTTATCAACCTTATTTATCCTTTTCAAGTACTTCAAGGTCTCAGGCATGTCCCTCTCTCCTCTCCCTGTATTCCTGGGAGTACATGTTCAGTGCCCACAATCTCTCCTTGTATGCTTTACTCTGTTGACCCACTATCATCTTTGTAGCCCTCCTCTGGACCTTCTTCAAGCAGGTTAATGTCCTTTTGAGGTTTGGGCACCAGTACTGAACTCCATACTCCAGATGTGGCCTTACCAGTGACCTGTATAAGGGCAGTATAACCTTCTCTCTACTACTAATCCCCTAGATATGCATCCCAGCATCTTGTTTGCCTTTGTGCTGCTTTCTTGCACTGCATGGAGTGCTTCAGAAACTAGTGTTCATCACTCCCAGGTCCTTCTCCTCCTCCGTGCAGATCCTCGGACTCCACTAGTACTCTGTCCTGGATTCTTGGCTCCAATATGTGTAACTTTATATTTCTTGGCATTGAAGCCAAGCTGCCAGATCCTGGCCACCTCCCAGCTTTTCCAGATCATCCTGTAGGTCCTGTATCCCTTCAGCTGTGTCCATTCTCTCACAGAGTTTGGTGTCATCTGCGAATAGGCACATTTGCCCTTAACGCCATCTCCAATGTCATTGATGAAGACACTGAACAACACTGGCCCCAGCACCGGCTCTTGCGAGACCCACTGGTTACCTCTCATGTGCCAGATAACTCTCCTCCCACAACCACCATCTGGGTTCTGTCCCTCAGCCAGTTTTCCACCCATCTGGCCAGCTTCCCAATCTCGAGATCCACCAACTTCCTGATCAACCTTTGTGGGCACAGAGTCAAAGGCCTTGCTGAAATCAAGATAGAGGATCTCTACCACTTGGCCCCATCCTGTCTACTGTCTTAGTGACACAGTCAAAGAAGTCTATCAGATTTGTTTGACACGATCTCCCCCCCATGAACCCATGCTGCCTCTCATCCTGGAGACCATGCTCCTCTAGATATTCCACCAACCTTTCCTTTAGTATGGTCTCCAGGAGCTTGTCCACAATAGAGGTCAGACTGACTGGTCTGTAATTCTCCAGGTTATCCTTGGGACTGCTTTTGTGGAGGGGCACTACACATGCTGTTCTCCAGTCCTGCGGTACCACACCTGATTCTAGTGAACTATTAAATAGGTCTGCCAGTGGCCCTGCCAGCTCCCCAGCCAGTTCCTTTAGTACCCTTGGAAGTATTCTGTCCGGGCCTGGTGATCTGTCCACTTTCAAAGCCAGCAGCCCCTCCCTCACTCTATCCTCCTTTATCATTACATCGGTGTACCCCCCCGGCTCCTCTTTTCCCTCCTGAAGGCAATGGTCCGTCCTTCTCCCTGGGGAAGATGGAACAGAAGTATTCATTTAGTATCTCTGCTTTTCTCCCATTATCCTCCACCCACTCCACCCCTTTCTTAAGCCCTAACAATCCCTTCCTCTTCCTTCTTGTAACCTTTTCTCACTTACTTCTCCTCCTTCCTAATTTCTACAGCTATCAGCAGCTCCTACTGTGCCTTTGCTCCCAAATTCCTTACTTGCCTCACTAGCCAACCTTAGATAATTTTCCCTATCCATCTCTCTCAGTCTTGCTGAATTTTCTATAGGCCAACCTCTTTACCCTTACTGCCTGGGCAACCCAGAACTGAACCAGCTGGGTGCTTTGGCCCTTGTGTTCTTCCCCTGAGCCTAATGCACTCATCTGTGGCAATCAGTATTCCTTCTTAATGGTGGACCACCTTGGTCCACCTCTGTATCTGCTCTGATGCCCACCAGATGGCTCCTAAGCACTTGTCCATTATCCTGAAGTCCACCCTCCTGAAATCCAAGATTTTGGTCTTAGTCGGGATGCCTTCCCTGCCCATATTCAACTGGAACCACACTGTGCAATGGTCACTTCCACCCAGTGGCTCCCTGACTATTATTTCCTGTATATGCTCCCCATTTGTGAGCACCAGATCAAGAACTGCCTCAGCTCTTGTTGGTTCACGTGACACCCTGAGTCAGGAACCCACTCTGCAGTCTTTCCAGGATCACCTGACTCCTAGCACATGTTGTGGATGGTATGCTCCAGTCCACCTTGGGCAGAGTTGAAACCCCCTACAATTACCACCTCCCCTTTCCCCAGGCTTCCAATATCTGTGAGCTCAGTCCTCTGTCCCTCTCCTCATCCTGACTGGGTGGTCTGTAACCAGACCCAATCACCTTTCTCCCACTATTGGACCTACTGAATCCATAATCCCTCCCTCCTCTTGACTCCTCCTTGTACAAATTATTCCCTCCCTGATATAAACTGCCACCCCTCCCCCTTCCTGACTACCCTGTCCCTCCTATGTAGCTTATATCCAAGGATCGTAAGGTCCCAGTCATGGTGTGATGTTGCCCAAGTTTCGAGTTACTGTAGCAATGTCCATCCTCCTGTCTGCTAATAGTGCCTGCAGGTTGTCCGCTTGGTTCCAAGACTCCATGCATTCAGTGATACCACCTTCCACCTAGAATCTGACCTTCCTTCTTTCCTCTATTCTTCTAATCACAGTTATCTCCTCTGTGTGCATCCCTCCACGTATCCTTGTTATGTGTTCCTCACCCTCCACCTTTGCTGTGTTCTTGCCCTTCCACCTCCTCCTCCAGACCTCTTCCATCACTGTGGGGTGCGGGGGTTACTGACCTCCTCCTCTCGGAGTCTATAGGCCTACACACCCACTGCCCCCTCTCAGTAGTTTAAATTAAGTGTAGCGGTTATCTATTCCCCCAGTTTGGCTCTGAGTACTCTCAAACTCTCCCTACTGAGGTATAGCCTGTCTGGTGAAATGAGTGCTTTGTTTGACCAGGTCTCCTCCCAGTCCCCAATACAATGAACATCTCCTCCCTGCACCATTTCCTAAGCCAGTCATTAAAATCCTCTAGTCTTCTTTTCCTGGCTGTGCTGGCCCTTGGTACTGGTATCACCTCTGAGAAGGCCAGCGAACTTCCTTCCTCCCTGCAGATCTTCCCTAACTCCCTGAACCTACTACGATCAACGTCAGGCCTGTTATTGGGGCCCAATGGCAGCGCCGTGGCTGGGCATTCGCTAGAGGAGCCAGTGTCCAACTTATCAGCTGGGGCTGTGTGTTCATCAGCAGAGCCAATGACCATCTTACCAGTCACACCACTGGACCTGGACCCGTATACTTTAATGGGCCTAAGAGTGGCACAAGCCTTAGGAGAACCTGAGGCGCCTGCCTGAACCATGACCGGTTTAGGAGAGGGCCCAAAGGCTGTTCCACAGAAGCAGGAGCAGGCTTGGCCAGAGGGGCTCCTTTGCTGAAGGAGGGCTGCTCGGCGTCTACGGTCCCCAGCGGAGCTTGCAGACAGAAGACCGTACGTCCCAGTGCTTCTCCTTGTCCTTCTCCGCTTTCTTGTGGAGTCGGAAGAACTCCCCCGTGAGGAAGATTTAACTCCGCAGCTTCTGCAGCTCCTTTTCATGGAAGCCATCTTCAGCTTCAAGATATGGGCTTCTAAGGCCTGTTGACAGCGCTTTTGTGTAATCTGGTTGAGCGCTGGCAGACGGACAGTCCTCAGTCTTGTGCTCGGATCCAAGCAGAACAGACAAAGGAATGGCTGCCTGCTCAGCGGAGCTGAGAGCTGCAGGAATTGCACTTGTTCTTATATAACTCAGTAGACGTTGGAGAAGACGTACACAAAAAATATTACTTTTTCGACAAGAAAGGAAAATAAAGAAAAAAGAATGGAAATACTCATCCGAAATGGTGGTCAACTGTAGTAGCGTTCTCCGTGAGGTCCAACGTGAGCAGGTCGACAACGGGAAAGAACTGGAAGGGGAGCGTGGGGACTGCCCCTTATACAGCATCACGCTGGACATTGCAAGCAAAAGTTTTCTGTGTGGTCCTAGTGCCTGGCAGCTCAGTTCTCAAGATTATTACCTACTGCAAGAGCCCTCTTGAAGTAAGATCTTCTGTTACAGAAGAAGGAGGTAGAAGGCGTTTCAGTATGTCTGTAAAGGACGAGTACTAATAAAGTCGGCTACCATGCCATCGACGGAACAAGGGAAGAGGTCAACGGAGGGCAAGGCTCCTGGCATTGACGCAAAGCACCAGCGGTGCATGGCCTGTTGGCAACCTACAGCCTGCCCTGACCTGGAAGGAAGGCCGACGCTCTGGGCAGCAGGTGGCTTCACCGGAAGTGGTTGATGGCTTTGAAGTGGTCATACCTGTATGAAGGAGGACCTGGAGTGAACCAAGGAGGCCTTGTTCTTTCTTTTTCTCTCCCAGTGTTTGTGCTTCTGCGGCCTGGACATTTTCTCCCAGGACTTAGAGGACTTGGACCCCAAGGAATGGGCGGCAACATGGCAGAGCTCTTTTGCTGGAGCTCCTGACCTTTCAGGCTACCTGGTGCTTTTAAAAAAAAGAATGCGGTGTCACCAGGTGACTGTGTTGAACCTCTGCAAACTGGCGTGCCTGAGCGTTATGGTCTGGGCCGAGGCAAGAATGATGGTGTCGTGTGAATCTCGGAGTATATCTTTTCACCGCACTCCCAATAACAGAACAATTTCGATGGCTCCTTAGTTGACATACACACCATCAAAAACCACTTTATGAAAGTGGCTACTAACTATGGTGAGAAAAAAAAAGAAAAGTGGCTACTGTAAAAGCGATGTTTCCATGCACGGTCCAATGAGTACGGTCAACAGCGAGATAAGAATTAAGGAAGAGGCCACCCCCATTTATAGGGGAGAGCCGACATTGTATGTTGTCATGGGCGGCCCTAGTGGACTGCTTGCAAAAGTTTCTGTGTGGTTCTAGTACCTAGCAGCTTACAGTTCCATAGGTGTGGCCTGATGAAAGAGATATCCTCAAATATTTTTTGTTACCATTTACTACAGTTTTATGTTCTGCAATTATCGCATACTAATTTCTGACAAGAGAAATGCTTGTGGCTATCTACAGCACACCATGGTGTCCTATGTTCCATGTTATGCTAATCGAGTGCTTCTAATCACACATTAGCATAACACAAATCCTAAACTGGCTAGTCCGCACAGGGCCAGATCTAGAATTTTTCAAGGGATGGCACCCCTCAAAAAAAAATTTAAAATGTTCCCTTTAAAGGGAAACTGTCAACCTCTTAGGCCTCATAATATCTCTAGTTTAAAAAACACATTTTAATTGCCAACATTCTGTAAAGACTGCTGATGTAGCTGGTAGTTTGATTCAAAGCCTTTTATTCTTTGAAAAAGTGAAAAACAGACTGCCCACCATACTGATGTTACCACACAAAGGTTTGTTTACATTCCTTGATCAACTCCCACTGCATCTTTCCTTGACTTGGGAACATCCCCACATAGTCTAGCCTCTCATGATGCAGTGGGAGTTATGGAGGCTATTGCACTGTGAGTGACTGCACTGTTTAAATGTGTTTCTAATGTTCTGGAAGCATTCAGTATGAATAGTTACAGGATTTGAAGCAAAACGAAGTTGTTTATAAATAGACATTAGCATGCATTTCAGTTCGACTAAACAAGGAGACAAACAAAACAAACAGCAACATCAATGAATTTTGAAGAAGGTAAGCAATCATACAATGTGGGGTTTTAACTAGAAATAATATGATGCAAAACAGGTTGACAGTGTCCTTTTAAAGATGAGATTAGGCAAAAAATGCTACTGTTCTCTGGCCTAACGGGGTAATGGGTGCTACTCCGCCACATAACTGGATCAGCTAGTGGATGCGCATGAGATGACTGTAGGCACAGCTCTTTTTGTAAGTTATGACATGGCAATAACAGGACTTTAAAACTATAGTAACAGGTAACAATTTATATATGTCAAAAACCTTAATCTTGGGTTTCCCCAGCAGCTGTTATATGGACTGCTTCTTTAGTGTTCCTTTACAGCAAACAAGGAGCTGGCAAGGACCTCTGCATGGGGAAAGTAGTTTGTGTAAGGGTAGAAAACTTGGGTAAGCAGTTTTTCTGTAAACTTATTACAACAGGGACCAATATTCAAAACTTTGCCCGGGGCAAATATAGCACTACCCGGTGTGCAAAGTTAACCTACAGCCAATAGCACGCAATACTCAAAGGAATAGCCCAGGGCTGTGAGTGCAGTGCACTGCAGAACAGCCCAGCAAAGGTCAACAGCTCTGAATGTAGCAACCAGGTTGTGCAAACTGCAACAACAGCCCAGTGCACACAGAGGTGGAAGTAAGGCAAAGGTGAACTACATAGCCAGTGCGGGTGCTAGCAAAGAAGTGGTGCACAACAACTGCAAACAACATTGCAGGCCAAATGCTGCAGAACTGTGCTATGGTTCTGCAGGTTTGCCTGGGGCAAAGACATTAGCCCGGGGAAAAAGTCTGCTATATTAAAAACTGATATGCAAATTAGCCTACTTAGGCAGTCTGAGGGCAAACGGCCATATTAGCATGTCATTATGGTCTGATTTGCATGCATTACCATGTGTGGATTGCCCGGGCTATTTCAGGGTGCGCACACAGCTCCACCTGTGGTGGTCAGAATGGAGCAACAGGTCAGTGGCTACAGGGCTTGCTCACGGAACCACCTGTATGTCGGACTGGAACTACAGGATGGTAGCTGCAGTCTGGGTCTACTCTGTACATAACAGCAGACTATTGTGCCCCAGGATACTAGCACCATGGGAACAGGTGGTTGTGCTGCATGCCACTGATGTATTGTTGTGTCTGCTAAGGTGTGTATCAGACGCTATGGTACTGTTGTAGCCGGTATTGTGAGGGACACAGCAATGCCTACATTGTGTCAGGCATCAATGACTTCTGCTATCCACACAGTGACAGGCCCAGCTGGCAGGTGTGTTCTAACAGTGAACACCACTGTCATACTGTCCTATGACCCCCATACGCTGTGTCAATGGCATAAGAGTCTCACACTAATGTACACATGGCCGGCCGTGTGTGACGGGGTGTATGTACAGGTGTGCGGTACATGCCCCATGGGGGGCAGATACATACCATCATACCGGCACACAGATGTCAGGGGTATACCTATCACTGGAATATGTGCACTGTGTGGATGGCCCCAGCCGTGTGGCTGCAACTACTATATGGTGCATCCTGGGCACCTCTACACCTTCCTTCCCTCCGTGCTGCATGTGTGCGCTGGATTGTGTTGGTGTACCCTATGGGCTGGGGGGGGCTGCTGGTGTGTGCTGCATGACCACACTGACAAGGTGTCCACGTGGTGCTGGGCACCCTCAAATGCCTGGCAGAGTTGGGACCGTGCCAGATGATGGAGACATGGGCGGTGCCATCTGTGTGCAGCATGTCTCATCCATGGCATAGTGGGTGGCTCAGGGTGGCCGTCTGTCCTCTCTGCCTCCTCACTGGCTGCAGTCATCAGGTGCACCATGCCGCTGTTGTTGTGTACAGCCTTGTTGCCTGTTGCTGTGTCCATGCCCCCTATCCTTGTTTTGCCTGAAGTTAAGACTACCTTTTTTCTGGGTGGTAATTTGTGCCATGCTAAGCGTCTCGAAAAGTCACACAAACACACATTGCGTGGCGGCTATCACGCTGACTACAGCACAGCACCTGTATTCATGTACACGCCTCTTTTGCCCAGTGCATACATTATTTTGTGTGAGCGCTAACCCAGTTTGCCCATGCTATTTGGTCTTTTTGAATACGGGGCCCACATAAACAGGAGGTGAAACTGGCACAAACAGTTTGTGCCTAGTGAAAGTTTTGAATATCTCATGCGTTAACAGTCTTTGCAACAACAGACAGGGAAGAATGTTAAAGGATAAAAGCAGAACTGTGTCCACTTTGTCATGGCCATATGCAAATTAATAAGTCCCACTATTTTTAATTTGATACAATTTTGTTGCCAGCTAATTGGCATACAAGCTGCCACCCATGTGACTGGGTTCCATAAGTGAACTTCAGCTTCTAACCGTGTCACTGGCAGGTGGCAGGGGCTTTACCAGAGTGAGGAACTCCATTCTTTGAGAGGGAAGACGTGGGCCCCACCACCCCACCCCAGCATCGCACACATCTGTAAAGAGCACTTGTCAGCTGTGAAGGCAGATGCTTTCTTGCCTGTCTGTGTGGAGGACAGTATGCCACCTGTACCCAGATATAAGGCTGGAAAACATGGAATTAATGGGGAAAGACAGCATTTCGCTCAGGAAAAAAGTATTTTATTAGATTCTATTGATCACAGTAGTAAGAACCTAACAAAAATTAGTTTTACATAATGCACAATCCACAGAGTAGGGTACACTGAAAGCAGCGTGCATACACAATTTTAAATTATTTTGAAAAGAAAATGTAATTTCAGACCCAGTTCTTCATTGGGGTAAAAATACGCTCTATGATAAAACTGCATTTTCAGTATATCAGTACATTAAGTGTGTTGACATCAGCCCAGTGGCGTGGAGGCTGAGGCAGTGATGCCTTACCTCCTGCCATGCCGGCGACCTGTGTTCGAGGTGCAAGTGGGTCACGGGGGTCAGCCTGGGTGGGAGAGGATCGAGCACCTGGAGGACAGTTCTCCTCTCGCGGGGAGGGTGGGGAACAGAGACCAGCTCTTGCCTGACACCTAGCAGAGGCTAGGTGTTAGCATGCCAGGTCCTATACAGTGAGGCACGGAAGTGGAGCAGCTGACCGGTGTGCTGTATACAAACGCATGTGTGGCTCAGCCATTGTCGGCTTGCACGCTTCCCTCCACAGAAAAGAGGAAAACAGTGGTCCAGGTCAAGCAGCATGATGGTCGTCCGCCACAAGTACCGCCCCTGAGGAGATACCTCCCGACACTGGATCCAATCCTGGTGGGTCGGGTTGGGGGCTCCCCACCACCCTGCCATGTAGGGTAACCCACGGAGTTCAAGGTAGGTGCCTGAAGGTCAGGGATGGGGCTGGGAGGACGGCAGGAGAAGGGCTGACCCGACCAGGGGAGAGAAAATACCAGTAAAAAAAGTGCATTAACATAGTGCAGCTGTGGCCAGACACCAAACTTGCATTTAAACAATTACGCTTCCAGCCCTAACGGTACAAAAGGTAGCCCCTGTAAAGACACTGGTCTCAGTATTCAAAAGCATCTGTTTGCACCATGCAAAACATAGCACTGTGATGGAATAGCACTCAGCTGTCATGATGCCGCATTCATAGAGGCAACTCGCCGCATCGAACATGCGCGCTGCCTGTATGAATATGGGGCTGGGCTAGTGCTCCACACAGTGTAAATGTGTGGAGCTACCACAGCCCCAGCTGGCAGCAGATTCCTAGGACCAAAGTGTGATAGCATCTCCAAACAGGATAGTGCCTTTGCTTCTGGGAGCCATATCCAGAGGCTGACATGCTCCCAACCATTCCGAACAGGGAGTAGCCAAAGTTAGCCATCATAATGGCGTAACTGGCCTGCTTAAGACCAAGCAAGGAGGCCATATAGACCTTCCTGGCCACATAATCCCATTTCTTGGATTCCTTGTCAGGCAGCTTATACAGGTCCACTGTCCTTTTGACATCCGAAAGGTCAAGTTGGATATCAGACCCTCCACAGGAATGTGATCCCAGAGCCCCCAAAAAGTGCCCATCGGGACCACGTATCTGCAGACCATCTGGATGGGGCATCAAGCAGGATGCTGGGTGCTACCAAAACTCCTGAACTGGTCCCAAGATGGCCTCAACCACTGGGAAGGCAACTCTCAGGGAATCGTTCCTGTCTAGGATGTCAGGGGCAGATGGTATGCAGAGGTCCCGCTCTGCACATGCAGATACCTCCGTGCAACCAGAGCCCTGGATGTGCACACCACTGCACCCAATTCCATGCCACTCGTGCAACTTTGAGAGTGACCGGGTCGAGAGTGTGACTGCGTTACCATGCCATCCACAGCCTTGGGGATGCAGTGTGGAGAACCAGGAGAGAGAGGAACACCATGCATCTCACAGTCCTGCTCAGTAGCACTTATGCCTGCTCCAAATGGCCACTGTCAGTCCTTGGGAAGCCCACTTGTGCTCCACTCACCTTGCCCCCAAGCAGGGAATGGAGAAGGGTAAGTAACGGAAACATAAAACAGATTTTGTCAGCAGAAAAGACCCTTAGGCCCATCAAGTCTCTTCCTTGTCCCTGCCTATTGTGTCACCACTGACCCTAACTGGTCATAGGTCACTCCCTCTCCCATTTCTCTACCTAATATGCCTCTGTGGCTATCCCACGCATGCTTGAAACTCCCCACAGTCTTTGCCCCTACTACCTCCTATGGCAGGCTGTTCCAGTCATCAACCACCCTTTCTGTGAAGAAGTATTTTCGCACATGTCTTTTAAACTCCCCCCCTCAGCTTCATTGCATGCCACCCTTGTAATAGTGCCTTCCTTTCTCTGAAACAGACCCTCCATTTGCACCTTGTTCACGCCTGTGAGGTACTTGTAGCTTTCAATCATGTCCCCACTTGCTCTCCCTTCCTCTAGGAAATCACGTCCGAGTTCCTGCAGCCTTTCCTCACATGGCTTCTTGTACAACCCCCTCACTATTTTGGTTGCCCTCTGTACCTCTTCCACCCTTTCAACGCTCCTGAGGAGTTGCAACCTCCAGAACTGGTCACAGTACTCCAGGTGGGGCCTCACCAGTAAGCGATACAACAGCAGCACCTCCTCCCTCCTCCTCCTGCTAGAAATCCCTCTCCTAGTGCACCCCAGCAGCTTGCTAGCTTCTCCCACTACCTTGTCACACTCACCCAGCTACCTTGAGATCATCGGATATGATGACCCCAGGTCTCTTTTTTGCTTGGTGACTGTAAGCTCCACTCCCACCGTCTTATACAAAGCCCCTTGGTTCCACAGCCCTAAGTGCATAACCTTGCACCTTTTGGCACTGAAACCCAGCTGCCACTCACTAGACCATTCCTCTAGTTTCCGCAGCTCATTCTGTATGCTCTCCACCCTCTTCCTAAGTGTTAACCCTGTTGCAGATTTTTGTATCATCTGCGAAGAGAAAAACCTTACCCTCAAGCTCCTCCGCAATGTTGCTTGAAGACTCTAAAAAGGACCGGTCTCAGAACTAAAGTCTATGGCACCCCACTAGTCACTCTCCTATTGTCTGAGTGGCTACTATTTACCACCACCCTTTACTCCTATCCCTTAACCAGTTTGATACCCAGCTTGTCACTTTTGCACTCACACCCAGGCTGCTTAGTTTCTAACTAGCCCCTCTGTGGCATAGTGTCGAAGTCTTACTTAGGTCCAGCTAGGCCATGCCCACTGCTGTCCCTTGATACACCTCAATGGTAACCTAGCTAAAGAAATCTATGAGATAAGTTTATGATGAGCTCCCCCTGAGAAAAACATGTTGCCAGTGGTCCTGCAGTCTTTTGTCTCCAGGTGCTCCATGAGCCTATCCTTCAGTAATGTCTCCATTAACTTCCCCACCACTGATGTGAGAAGACCGGCCTGTAATTGCTAGCATCCTCCCTACTGACGCTTTTGTGCAGAGGGGCCACACCAGCCCTCCTCCAGTCCTTTGGAACTTTCCCAGTCTCCACTGAGGTGGTAAAAAGCACTACCAGAGGGGAGATGAGCACCATGCTCAATTCCTTTAGGTGCCCTGGATGAATCCCATCTGGCCTCATTGCCTTATTCTCCTTTTTTTTTTTTTTGAGACTTTCTTTATGCTCTGACTCACCCTAACTCTCTTCAGCGTGGACACGGTACAGCTTTCTCCCGCCCGCCTGAAGCCTCCAGCTCCCTCCACACATCTCAGTCAAGGGAAAACAGAAGACATACCACCAAAAAGCCAGATCTCATTAATTTTTCAAAACACTGGAACTGCAGGCTTGAGTGAGCGTGTGAGACAGCTCCAGCATTTCACTGTCATAGTTCCTAGCTGGCAGCCTTATTCCACAGCAACGGAGATGTGCTACAAGTAAATTAAGGCTTAGCATTAGATTTTCTGAAAACCAAGCTGTAGTTGCAGTTTCAGACTTTTCAAAACTCTGAGGATATTTTAGACACTTGAGACAGGAAGAAACGTAATTAATGGATGTGTCAGTGGTTCAAGGCTTGGAACTGGGACATACCAACATCTGCCATTTGATGGTTGCCCTTTTTAGCATAACCTTCATGGTGGAAGTTACCCACGGTGTGCGAGATGTCCGCCCGGGGCTCTGTTGCCATTATGGAGCGAGCGTATCTTGTTCATTAAAATTCCAGGGCACCAGGTAACATAAAAATGTATTTTATGTTCAAAGCCCTAATTGGGCGCTTCTGCAGCACTACTGCACTGAGGGACTCGATAGGAGTTTCTCTTCAATCCAATTTGTAATGAAGTCTTTATTTTACAGTCATGGTCGGTTGGCCACCAAACTGTTGTGCCTAGAATTTTGCTGGCATCCTGCCAGCTTTTTCAAGAGGAATGGTCTAGCAATTTAGTCAAAGATACAATAAATACACAGTTTGTTAAATGGGTCATAGCAGTAGCATCAGATACTGCTATGACAGTAGACAGTTCAAAACAGAAATAACATTTCTTCAAATGTAACAAAACAGTGTCTGGAGGTAATATAGCTTACCAGTATTTAGCAATGAATCAAAATCCTAATAGTAAAGTAACAGTGGGGATATCCAAGTAACCATATACTGGAGCTGGAGAACGCACCTCCTTCCGGTATCTTGGAGTTTGGCTTGACTGCCACCTCACCTTCACAGTCCATGCTGACTCTATACTAACAAAACTCCGCACTTCAAGCTCGGAGCTTTATATCCAACCGCTCTAGCCTCCCTATCCTGTCCATCGTGAGCTTATCCAGAAGATGATACTTTCTCCTTTGATTATTGCGATATTGTTTACAGTGCTGCCCACAATTCAGTTTTATCCAAACTGGATACCCTTTCTAATGCTTTCTGCCGGTTCGCTTGACGCCCTTGCACCCACCGCTCAAGCTATACCGCCCCTTGCTATCCCCTCCCTTGAGAACCGCCGCCTAATACACTGTGCCAAGTTTATCTCGAAGAACTGGTTTGGTACCCTCCCAGTGTATCTGACCTCCATACTATCGCCCCCTCTGGCACCCACCTATGCTCTGAGGTCCCTAGACTCCCAGCTCCTGTTAGTCCCCAGACGTCGGACCCAAGCTCGCCAGGCCGCCTTCTTTCATCGCTTCCCTCAACTCTGGAACTCCTTCCCCTCTGAAATCCGCCACTCTTCCTCTATCCGCTCACTATCCTATGCCCTTGCCAACCACTGCTCAGTAAACTGCTCCTGCAGCTAACTCTCCAATCTTTCTACCTCAGACACTCCTATATTTCTTCTCCCAGTAGGCCCAATGGTGCTACTTCGTTAACCACACCCAACTACTGCACTTGATCCCAACTTTTGAGCTAGCTAGCTTGCACTTACACCTATCTCATTATATACCACAACCCAATACCTTAGCAGGATTTCCTCATTGTAACTGTTACTCTCGACTATTAGGGTATATGTATTAATTCACACTCGCATATTCCTGTCAAACAGATGCAGCTGTATTATCTAATTATATGTTTTCAAGGTATAAAGCATGACTTCCCATGTAATTGCTACTATACTATAAGTAGGGGTAAATTATCATCTACGCCCAGCTATTTCTGTCAAATGTTTTCAGCTGTATTGTAATTGTATGTATATATGTTAGGACCTGGACTACCCTTGTCCTCTTTCCCACTGTACCCCTCCCCCCAGGTCGCATCGGGAGACGAGCAGTTCTTGCTCAGTGTGCTTTTCCTGGTGAAACAATTTGAATAAATAAATAAGCACTATATACCTTTTAATTATTTATAAAGGTGCCCACTGAATTGTTAGTAACAAGCACAAAGGGTGAAACTTAATTATTTATAAAATGGGTAAAAAATATGTGAAAGTCATGTTCCCTGAATGAATAAAACACACCACATGACCATGCATTATCCCTCAACAACCACACACCTGCACTACTTTCCATCCCTCAGAACCTTCTAACCAGCAGCGAGATCAATTCACACCTGGCACAAGCAGGCTACCACACATGTACCTTGCACACACAGGCTGCCACAACCGCAAGGCAGTAAATCTATTTATACAATAGGGGTGAAGTGATATGTCCCTACATAAATAGTCGTATTCTCACCGCATACTGATATCAGCATGCTGATGTGTACACAGTGAGAAAAGCTAACAGATATCTACACTGTGTACACATCAGCAGAAAATATCAGTACTCACTCTACATCACACGTCTGAAGAGCCGAACACCCGGAAACAACGCCAACAGAAAAAAACACAGGTACCACATACATACTTTAAAAACAAACCATACAAAAAAAAAGCCTCTATTGTATAAAACAAATACGTGATGTTAAGGGGCTTGAAATGAGTAATATCACAACCTGTGGCAAGTCAGCTCCGGGAACAATCACTTGTGGAGCTGACTTGCCACTCGTTGTGATATTACTCATATCAAGCCCCTTACCATCACGTATCCCCTTACCAGCTGTCCCACACTACAAACAATTATTTGGCTGATCCTGACATTATTTTATAGCTAAAAAGCAATTAGAAAACGTATCTGATTGATCCAGCAATTTTTAGAGTGTTTTGAGTGTAATCACATTCCCTTTCTTGTTTGACTGTAGCGTGACCAAGTGGTGTTCACCACAGCAAACATGTATGCAAAGCTTTACAATAAGGAAGGTTTTGTTAAAAAAGCACGTCAAGTGTGGGCTTTAAGCTAAGTTTAGTCATTTTTTTCTAAAAGAAGCTGCCGACTGTGAAGTGAGCGAAGGTCATGGTCAGAAGTGCAGATGCAAGCCAGACCGAGTGTTGCCATAGCAACAGTCACCACGCTAAGTGCTCACTCTTCTGAAGCCACCAACCTGCTCGCTCTCCTCGCTCTAGAGCTGGCAGCTTCTTTTACAAAAAAAACTCACTAAACTTAGCTTAAAGCACACATTTATATGCTTTTCATCAAAACCTTCCTTATTCTAAAGCTTTGCAAGTGTGTTGTTTGCCGGGATGAACACCTCTCAGTTACACTACAGTCAAACAAGAAAGTGAAAGTGATTATACTTAAAACACTCTAAAAATTGTAGCACCAACCAGATAAGTTTTTTTTTTTTTTTTAACCCTCCCACGTCCCCTCCGGAGTCGCATCCCTCAGGATGCGCCAATTGCTTTCCTGACGCCGCCTACCTGACTACTCGGTCCCCCATCCTGCTGTGGATAGCCCCACGCTGGGGTCGGGTGGCCACCCGATCCTTCAAATCTTGTCGGGCCCTGTGGCAGCTGGGCAGCAGAGGCAAATCGACTCAGCTTGCGCCCATCCCCAACTCGGGAGGGTATATTTCTGCTTTCTATAGGACGCCACCTGCCCAGACGCCAAGGCAAGCGCAGAAGTCATGACATCCTTCCCCACAGATCATGCACGGTAGTTGCTATGCCCCAGGCCTCTGCCTGGGGCCAGTCAAGTGCCACGCTATGCCCTCCTCCTCCTGGAGAAGGGAGCTGTCCATAGATGCTCAACCTTCCCCCGGCCGGTTTTCCAGCCCCGGCTCATTCCTGAACCCGGGTCGCTAGCGTTGCAAGCGGAAATCCAACCGCTGCGCCGGCGGGCTGGCCTAGATATGTTTTTTTAACTATAAAAATCATTTATTTATTTATTTAAGAGTTTTACCAGGAAGGCATACCGAGCAGGGTACCACTCGATTCCAGATGCACCCTGGGAAGGAGGAGAGGGAGAATACAAGTTTCTATACAGTCATAAACAAATTTGACAACAACAATATATATATATATATATATATATACACAAAGTCGTCACAGCAGAAGTAAGAAGAAATACAGCCAGAAGCCAGCAGTACACACATGTTTACAGAACAAACAGCAGCATCCATATAATGGAGTATACAAGGTATATACACAGCAGACATCATGATTGCACGGGCTCAACTGCAGCTTGCATGAACAAGTAGTGGCTAAGTGTCATAAGAAGTGCATTTAGATGAGGAGTGCTAGTATCAGCTGGCAAGGAATTCCATAACTTTGCATCTGGTAGCTGAAAGCAGCCTGGCCAGACCCGTGGACATGTGGGGATGTGAAACAGTTGGGAATCAATGTTCCTGAGTGAGTAAGTCGGCAGAGGTATAACAGCCAGGGTGGCTGCAAGGTAGGAGGGGGAGGACTGTGACCAGAATTTTGCAATGATTCTAGCACAGTGTATCAATCTCCGATTGTGGAGAGATGGGAGGTCTAATGAACGGTAGAGGTCACAATGATGGGTAATGGGAAGGCAGTCCAGGGAGAAATGGTAGAATGAGTGGTAGAGAGGATCTAGTCTGGACAAGGAGGACTTAGCGGCTACACTGTAGACGACATCCCCGCAGTCCATTATTGGAAGGACAATCTTTTGGACGATTGCCCGGCGCATAGGCAGGGGGATGCAACTTTTATTCCGGTATAACGCACCCAACATGGGGTGTAACTTCTTATGTATAGCGTCAATATGTGCAGTGAAGTCCAGATGCTGGTCTAACCAGACCTCAAGATATCTGAAGGAAGTACAAACCTCCAGGAGGGAGCCATCTAATGTGTGGAAAATGGGGGTGGTGGGGATATGGGAAAGTTCTGCCCTAGTGCCGAATGTTAGGGAGACAGTTTTTTTTTAGGGTTTAGAAATAGCTGATGAGAACAGAGCCAACGTTGGACAGTGTTGAAATCCTGCTGTAGACAGGCAGCTACTGTGGAGGGATAACCCAGAGGCATACAGAACTGTGTCGCCTGCATACATGTGAATGGACTTAAGAGGGCAGGCCGCAGGCAGATCATTGAGGATAATGGAAAACAACAATGGCCTAGGACCGAGCCTTGGGGACCCGTGGTAACAGGGAGTGCGGTGGAAACGTCTGAGCCAATACGGACTGACTGGGACCTGCCCGCCAAGTAAGACTGGAACCAGCTGGTAGCTGGCTCAGTCAGTCCAGCTAGGGCGAGCTTAGACAGTAACAGGGTGTGAGAAACCGTGTCGAAAGCCTTGGCTAGGTCGACGAAGATAGCCACTGTTATTTCCTCTTTATCCATCCCCGTGAGGATGGTGTTGGTGAGTTGGAGGAGAGAGGGATGGTGGAGTGATTTTTCCTAAAAGCCGCCTGGAATGGAGTGAAGAAGGAGGTGGAGTCTAGGAAATGTGAGAGCTGGCTACTAAAGGCGCCTCCTGGATTCTGGCTAGGATGGGGAGCAGTGAAATAGGTCGAAGTTACCTGGGGAGGAAGGGTCACCCCTGGGGAGTGGGATGACTGTGGCATGTTTCATTTAGATGGGATAGACCCAAGGCTGAATGACAGGTTAAAAGCGCAGCCAGTGGATTGGCTATGGCTGGGGCAGATAGATGGAGCATTTTGGAGTCAAGTCCCGAGGGGCATTTGCTTTGGAGGGATGTGAGGACCAAAGTATTTTTAATACCTCTGTGGGTGTAACAAGGTGAAAGGCAAAGTTGATGGTGAGGAAAAACTGGGGATCTGGGGAGGGGGCCTGGCATGAGACGAGGAGAGAGGACGGCAGCTTGTAAACATAAACTGAACTTACAAACTTAAATGGGAGACTGGGTGGGCTATAGGCTCTTATCTGCCGACACTGTCTATGTATCTATGTATGTATGTATGTATGTAAAATAGGAGTTAAGCTTTGTGGCTACAGTGTCGAAAGCGGTGATAGAGATACCAGCTATATTGAGGGTTGGTGTAGGGGTTGGGCCAGTGGGGAAATGAGTGATTTAATGGACTTCCAGAATTGGGCTGGATGTGAAGTTGTTGTGGAAGGCAGACTTGAAATAATTAGATTTGGCCTGTCGGATAAGTCTGTGCAGGCATTCCATAGCAAGCTGTAGCAGAGCCAATAGAGTACTTGTTACCTTATATGTTTTCCAGGCTCAGTCCCTGACTATAAGGTGCTCTAAGAGATTGTGTTAACCCAGGTAGGTGGGCTCCTCTTACCTGGATCTTCTGAGTGGCGCATGGGAGTCCCAGATAGACAGGAATCTGGACGTGAAATCTAGGCCACATCCAAGGAGGGGCCCGAGGATGGTGACCAATCGAGTTAGGTCGCTTAGGAGTGTGGTCAGGTTCAGAGATTTGTAGAATCTAGTATTTAGTATACGAGGGGGTGGGGCCTTATGTCTGAATATTTTCTGCACCATGTAAATCATGTGGTGATCGCTGAGAGAGTCCGGTAGTAATCCTGCGTCAATAATACAATGGGGGTGTGTGGTTAGGGCCCAGTCCAATAGAGTGTGATTCTGGGATTTGTGGTTTAGGCGAGTGGGTTCAGTTATTAGTTGGGTCAGGTTTAGCGCATTTATGTGATTTCATACTTTAGAGCTTGCACTGACTAGCCAGTTCTGGTTGAAATCCCCGAGGATATATAGCTTGTCCCTAGCCGCGAGGGACCTCAGGGTACCCATGTGATCTAGGATGTCAGGTAGTAGTGTGTCCGGTGAGCAGTAAGAGTCTGCTATGTACAAGGGACTTGAGTGAGGGAGAGAGATTTTGATTAGTAGGGAGTCTATTGACAACATGGGTGTGGTATGCCTGATCGAGGTGAATTGGAGTTTGGAGATGTACATGGCTGCGCCACCACCCTTCCTCTTACCCTGACGGTTCCCTGGCAGGATCAATCATATAACTCTCTTCTATGACTTTAAACCAATAACAATCATGGCAGGATCAACCAGATCACCTAAATGAAATACTAATTTGTGGCAGACAGGCTACATTTTGTCAACCCCCGTATTTGTGGCTGTTTCATATGATAGATAATGTGGGTCATAGCAGTAGCCCCACATGACCGTAGACAGATTTGTGCTGCCTTTCGTTATCAATGTCTGGATTGTTGTCTCTGCCCTCTGTATCTGTAACCCCCTTCTCCCCGGGTCACACCTGGAAACGAGCCTTGGCTCAGTGTGCCTTTCCCAGTTACCAACTTTTATATAAATAAATAATCCACTAAAAGCATGGGCTGACAGTATAGCCTAGAGGTTAGAGGAACAAGGTATGAACGAGCTTGGTACATCCAGCAGAGCAGATCTGAGTTTGATTCTCACAACCTCCACTTGCATACTGTGTGACTGAGCAAGTCACTTAACCGCCCAGTGCTCCCAGGTCACCCCTGAAAACAGGCACTTGTGCCTAGTGGGCCTTACCTGGTTACCAAAGACTAAAATAAATAAAATAAAAGCGTGTGGTCGTGATCTGATATACTAACATACTAGACGCCAGCAGAGTAGGCATATTGGTCTATCAAGTCTGCTCGTGCTTCAGCACCCTAATTGGGTACTGTAGCCCTTTATCTGTCTCCTTCCACTGTTACTCCATACACACGCCTTGAGTAGTCGAATGCAACTACGGCATGCATATTATCGGAGCACGACCACATGCACTGTAGTGGATTATCTATATTTATATACAAGCTTTGACAAGTAAGCTCCAAATTTACCAAGTTAACAATTCTGAATCCTGAAAAATTAGATCCAACATTGTGTACTCAGGAGGTTGTAGCACAGGCTGCCCATCACCAACAAGTGCATGCATGAGCATGGAATGTCTGGTCATGAGGGTGCATTAGCCTGTGACGCAAGACAACAGGAGGCGGCAGACTCAAAAGGAGCTCACAGTTCAACTTTGCTAGATTTGCACCAGAGAAGCAATGCTCACTTCCTTCGTTGCACACTAAGCACTGTGTGTGCCTTACTTACGGGTTTTGATTCGTTGATAAATACTGGTAAGCTATATTACCTCCAGACATTGTTTTGTTACACTGGAAGAAATGTTATTTCTGTTTTGAATTGTTCACGGTCATAGCAGTATCTGGTGCTACTGCTGTGACCCACATTTAACAAACCATATATACTGTATTATCTTTGAATAAATTGCAGGACCACTTCCTTGAAAAGCTAGTAAGGGCACCAGCGAAACGCTGGAGGCAACAATTTGTGGCCAAGCATCTAAGATTGAAAATAAAGACTTCATTATGAACTGGATTTAATGTTGTGGTTCACTGGTTGGTTGAATTCCTCAATACCTGCTCTGACTTTGCAGTCCTTTGGACTCAATCTCGGTGGATTCCTAACAATAGTGTTACTATTGGGTGTGACCAATTACAGGAGCCCCACTTTTTTCTTTTTGCTAATGTTTTATTTATCATTGGGGACATGAAAATATTCAGTGCTGCATGGCAAATTAAAATTTCACTTTTGCTATTATTTGTTTTATATTTAGATAAGGTGTGAGACCTGTAAATTCCTTATAAAGAAAGGAAACCTCTTAAAGATATTAGGTAGGCTGTAAGTATACTTTGAGTGAATAAGAATTATGTGCCCTTGTTGTTAAAGGATAGATTTTATAAAAAAAGTTTTCCAACAAGAAGTATGCACCCCGTGAACAAGCTCTATGAACAGAGCGAAACGTAGGGGGAATGAATAAAAGGAATTTGGAATTCACCTACAAGTGCTTCTACGTCTTTTAAGAGCTTCAAAGGGCTTTACCCCCCCCCCCAAGTTTGTTTTATTGCGTATGATCCATAGGGGGTTAGCTGAAGAACTAGGTAGCTGAAGATTTAAAATTGTTTCCATTGCCCACAGAGTTTGGAATTTTTGTTGTATGTGTATCAGGCAATCCATTATCATATGCTTTAAAAGCTGTTCCCTGTCTAACTCATCCAACCCCTAAGTGCAATGTGAAGAGCACTAACTAACCATAAGGTCAGTGAGTGTGACAGGGCTGAATATGGCCCTGTCCCAGTTTTTATGAAAAAAGAGTTTAAATGTAAGGATCTGTTCTATACTCTCCTTTTCTGTCTCTTCTCTGTCTGGTTGCACAATCACATTTTCTCGTGAGACCTAGGACTTGATCACTCCAATGGTCTTGCAATTCTCTGCCTCTCGCTATCTCTCTATTCTTCCCCCTTGCATATCTGCAGGTATAGAAATAAATGTGCATCATTTTGTGGAAATGTAATTGATACTGGGATCCCTTTGTTTAAAACTGTATATAGTTTCATTGTTGAAATGATTGCAAAAAGCTATTTGGAACTCAAAGGATTAACCTGAAATGCAGTTTTTAAGCCTCTTGCAGAGATGTAAACAAGAGGTCAGTTCTGGGTCATTAAGTACTGTTTTGCTGCACCGGCTGAAACTGACAAGAACATTGTGTGAGAAGCATGCTATTTTCTTAATGAGCTCCTGCAAAGACTTATAAAAAAAGAGCTGCAATGTTTTTCAAGAAACAGACAGACTAAGATTTGAAATTGAGAAGAAAAAGGACTCTGCTTTCTATGTTTGTACTGCCATTGTAAATAGTTATTCTGAACATTTTTTTTATTTATATTTTGCTGTTGTTAATAATAAAATAGTTGTTATGAATTTTACAACTGCTCCTGATTTTCCTGTGCTTTCTGGCCTGTGCCACAACAACAGTGAGGTTATCTCAAAGTCTTACCAATGGCTGCACTTCACTATTACTCTCTGCACTGTGTTTTTTGCACCTATGATTAATAAAATATTTCTGAGGACTGCACACAGCTCATGAGAGATAATTATATGTCATGCATACAGGGAGGTGAGTGCTGCACTGCTTCTATTTTAAGACAATGTTTAGTATTTGTTTTGGTTAACAAAATGTTCTATCGTGCACTATAAAAATAGCAACTGTGGCAAAAAGAACAACAGGACTGTGATCTCATCCCAGGAGTCCAATACCATCAAACCACTCAAGCTTTGCTCTTGTGGTTTGTGATGTCACCAGAATCCCTTGGTGGAATCATAGCTTCACTATGTGTATTTCACCATCCACTGTTTTGTGTGTCTAACATGCATTATATAAACAGATAACAGAAGAATTTTCTCTATTCGCAGTATTAGTTTATCTGTAGATTTTAAGTGATTACCAAAAAAACTAAATGTTTTCATCAATAACAAATAAAAAAAATATTTTTCCCCACTAAAATAAATAAAAAGCTCATCACAAGTTTTAAGATCTTTCACCAACAGTAAAGACTTACCTAGCTACATGACAACCACTAGACCCTCTCAAAAGGGGGACAATAATATAAAACAGAAGTGTAACAGATTATTTACTATAAATTTAATTTTAACTAATGTACTTTGCATGCTTTACATCAAGGTTTAGGAATTTTGGGCAGTTTATGTGATCTAAATAACCTCTGCACATATTTTCACAAAACTGTATTTTAGGCTTTACCAAAATATTCAATGGATTCCTACTAGTTCTAAGCCCCACAGTTCTACTATATGCCTTCTGGTTTACCCGTCTCACCTGTTATTGTATCCTATCTCTCCAGTTGCTCATCGACAGCCCCAAGTTAATTCCTATTTTCTCCACTCTGCTCCGATCCTTCTGGCAATACTCAGGAGGTTGGCTTCGGTCAGGTATCCAGTTTCAGCATTCCCAGGTTTAAGGGTGGTATGAAGGGTCACTTTAGTACCAGCTGGCCATGCAAGAGATTTCAGTTTCTGTGGGTGGGAGGAGATACACAAAATATCACCATTGGTCACTCTTGGCAGGGCAATTGAGGCCGACTATATTCCCATAAATTATTTCCCCTTCCCTCTAATGCATTGGCTGCTGGTTTCTCCAGAGGTTTGACAACACCAGCTACAGCCAAGCCCACTGAGCAGTACTCAAACATTTCTTCTTTATCAATCACTGATAGGAAACATGGGCACTTTCCATAGTTCACATCACAACTTTGTAAACAAGCAGCTGCATAGCACATATCTGTGTCAAACTAACAAAGAAATCTAAGATTTCACTTTGTGCAGTTACTGAATATGTTACTGCCCTGTGAGATTATTTTAATTATAAATCACAGGACCATCTCTGACCAATCACAACGATCCTTCGGTTGTGCGTGAGGTACTCTTATTGCCGTAAGAATACCTCATGAGCTGAGCACTTGAGTCTGGTTGGAGGGCTCTATGGCTAAAAGAGTGTCTTCAGGTCCTTAGAACCACAGAACTGCTCTCCTTGGTTCATAGTCCTCTGGTCCTGAGAATGAGCGAGGCAACACTCTTGTAGCCATAAGAGGCCCTCCAACTGGACCCATAAACTTACAAAATATTTCACCTGGTAAATAGATACTAAAGTCAGCTCTTTTCAGCTGCTGCCTTGGTGGGGGGTACAAGGCAATACAACATATGAGCAGTGAATATTGGGGGTGCTGCATTGCACAGCTGTGAAGGCAGCCAGCCAGGAGCGAGGAGCGAGCCTGGCTGCCATGTTGGCAGGCATGCCAGATTGCAGTTGATGCTGCGGTGCAGCACGCCTAGTTGTGGAGGGTTGGCGGCAAGTTCAGTGTCACAGTGGCCCTGTGGGGCCAGGAGCTTGCTCTCATTGGAGGGCACAGAGTGTATACAAGGTTGACGGACCCACTGCCCACCCATGGGGAGAAAGGAAGGTGCAGGAGAAAAGAACAGGAAGACTACTTCTCATGGGTCCTGTCCAAATGATGGTTAAATGCCTGAACATGGTATATATCCCTAAACACAGAGTATATTCTGGATGATGGCAGGGGAGGCAGGAAAGCTATATGAAAGCAAAACACAACAAAAGTAAAAAACTGTGAATACCAGCATCAACCATAGAGAGCAGTAACAAAAAGTATCACTGCTTACAAAAACAGAAACAAGCACAGAGCACACCAGAGTTAACATCAAAAGCAAAATTCCTAGAACAAATTATCAGGTAAACAGCAAAATAATGTGACATGTTATAGATCTACAATATAGGAGGTGGCATATAGCATCCTATACATAATCTGCTCTCCCCGGCCCAGGAAGCATCTGGAAGCAAGTTGTTACAGTTCAGTATGCCTTCCCAATGAAGTTTTGACATAAATAAAAGAAAGTATATAAATTTTTAGTGAGACCTCGCTTGAATATTGTAAGCAGTCTGTGTGTCTCAGAATATAAGGACTCAAAAACTAGTGGAAAAGGTACAAAGGAGAATAACTAAAAAAATACAGTCAATTAAACACTTGGGATACAGAAACACACTACATAACCTTAATCTATACTCAACAGAATATAGAAGATACAGGGGAGACCTCTGTCTCATTGACAAATTCATAAACGACCCGTACATGATGGAAACCCTTGGGCTAAGAAAGCACATGGGCAATACATCCACTAGGTCATATAAGCGTAAATTGTTGGAGAGAATAACTCAATAGTCAAAAGAAGCAAATTTTTTCGGTGTTAGTAGTTACTTTTCTATTACTTTCTATTACTTTTGGAAACTCGACGAGCTCTGTTCAGTAACACTAGCAAGGATGGAAGTATCGACAAAAGTAATACACCTACAGTTACACTTACTTATGTCTTTTATACAAAAGTAATACATAATCAGAATTAATTACATTTATTTGAAAGTAACTAGTAACTAATCTATTACTGTCAAACAAATGTCATTTGCTATAGTTATTTATTATTTTGTATTTTGTTTTATAAAAAGAAATAAGTAACTGTAATTGTCAGGTGTATTACTTTTTCTAGTACTTCTCCATCCTTGCTAGTGACTGCACAGAGCTTCCTAGATCAAGTTTCCAAAGAAATAGAAATAGAAAAAGTAACTTACCCAACACTAAATTTTTCACACAAAGGGTAATAACAAAATGGAATGCACTACCTAAGGAAATAATAGAGTAAAAATATAACAATATGACACTCATCTGCCACCCGAAGCGCAACCAAAGCAACCTTCCAGGTCTCAAGAGCCAGGACCTCTCTCGCCCAAAGATCACTCCACCACAGAGCCCCCTTGGGGTACAACTCCCTCCCCACTCATATCACAAACATCCCCAAAATCGGCCCCTTCACAATCGCCCTCCAAAACCACCTCACTGACACTCGGAGCTGTAAATGCCCCTGACTGGCCCATACCTAGAGCTCCACCTGTCCCAATTTACAGACAACGTCCTTCCGGACTGCCTTCTCCCCCAGCAACCACCCCTCCTCCCCAGGTATCGCTCCCTAGAACTCCCCTAGCGGTACCTTATTATTTATATA
The DNA here is from genome assembly GCA_016271365.2 of Neoceratodus forsteri. NCBI lineage: Eukaryota > Metazoa > Chordata > Ceratodontiformes > Ceratodontidae > Neoceratodus > Neoceratodus forsteri. Next base: position 768,719,795 of record CM028133.1, on the reverse strand, counting down.
CTAGACTAATGTAACTAGTTGAAGCCTTTGTACACCTTTGTATTACTGGAATTGCTTTTGTGTTCTTTTATTGTATCTCACCTGTAATGTTCTCCATTGCTGTACTCCACCACCAACTGTTGTCTACCTCCCTGCGACGAGGCGCCTTTGTAAATGAGTCTTTGACTCAAAAGTTGTAAATCCGAATTATGAAATAAATAAATAATCTGGACAATTATATGGGAGACAAAAAATATGCATTCCACCCATGACAAGGGTGGCAAGATCACTAAAGGGTTTCGGCTCAATGAACTTGTAATAAACCTATGAATTAACAGAACTGAAAGATACTAACAAATAACCCTATTTCCAACAGCTAGATGTAAAATCAATGACTGCCCATTAATAATGTGATTACTACTACATCATTTTAAGCATTGAAGCTACTAATCAACCAATCAGCATGTTGGTAAATATAGCAAATGCTTCTAACTACCCCTAAGATAGCACTCTACAAGAGCGATAACCCCACAACACAGTGACGCGGCGTTGCTCTTTTTTGCAGTGCTCTCTATGCAAGATTTTTTTCTTCATGCAGATGTTTGACCCAGAGACTCCACCTGTTCCTTCCTTCGAGTATTTTTGAGCTGGGAACCACCCAGCCCAGTCTGTTGCCCCCCTCCCCATACCCAGCTGGGATCCACATGAAGTGGCACCTGTGATCGCCACTGACCATCATTTAGACAGCTTGGGGTTCACTGTGTCCTTCCACCTCCCTGTGGCATGGACAGCAGCCACAAATTGGCCTTACACATGTACACAGCACGCTGAACAGAAAGTGAGCTCCTGGATCTTTCATTAGGATTTGCTGGGGTGCTGGAATCTGCTGCCAACATTCCCGGCTGAGGTGCTGAGATGGACTGCCAAGCAGCAGGTGTCTCAGCCATGGCCTGCCCCAGCTGCGGTTCCCCATGTCTGCTCCCAAACCCAGTTTTCCAGCTAGTCCATCAGGCGGCATTATGTGTGGAGATTTTTTAGAATTAATATTTACTGTATTTAAGTGTTCATAGTTGGGCCCTAACTTCCTTTTTTTTTTACTCTATAAAATCTCTGTACATAAGAGTCCAGTAATGTGAAGGGCACAACCGTGTTACTGTCTTGTGAGTTTATCGCTTTTAGTTGAGCCCTGTCTCATGGCCACTTCTCAGCAACATATGGTATGCTTGCCTGAATGTTTACAACTGTTCACATCCTGACTGGATTTGTTTTAAAAGGGAATATCTAAGTTATGAAAACACCTATTTTGCTTCTTTTTCAGATATTAAGCTCCCTTACAGTTGTGGGAGTCCAGAAGATTGAAGTTACAGTACTCGCCTGTAACCATAGCTCTGTTATTGGTATTCAGTTCACATCCACAGTATGGCAGTTCGTCTGGGCTATTTTCAGTCATTGGACGCCTTCAGGGTAAGTTCCTCCCAACATCTGAGGTGTCCTCCTCCAACTCTCTCCCTTGACATCAGATTCTGCATGCTAGAAGCAGAAATCCAAGCATATCTTGCCAGGAGAGGGAGGGAGGGCTGTGTGGATGTGAACTGAATAACAGTAGTAGAACTACAGTTACAGGTTGAGTAACCTCTATGTCTACCAACCTGGATTCAGTTCACTATCCACACTATGGCAGACTCCAAGCAGTTGTCCAGGAGGAGGGGGCAAGGTGCTTACTCCTATTTGGCAAACACAGAGTGAAGGACTCAGACCTCCAAAGCAGCACTGTTATGACAGAGCATGCTGATGATGTAATGGGAGATGAGAGTGTGAGCTTTCGTCCAGGTAGCAGCCCTACAGACCTCTTCATTTGGGACATACTTGAAAGCAGCCACAGAGGTAGCAGTATGCCTGGTAGAATGAGCCTTTAACCTCATGGGCAGCTCCCTATCAGCCAACCTGTAACAGAGGGTGATGCAGGATGTGATCCACCTCCTAACTGTCCGATTCACTGCCAGTCTGTCACAGGCAGCTTTAGCTTAAGTGACAAACAAGTGTTGAGGCGCGCCCCGAATCCCAGCCAAACACACTTTATAAGAAGACAGCACTCTATGGGGGCCGAGAGTCTGGAGCCTACAACTGGCCTCCAAGGTAGGGTTATTAAAATATGCCATGAGATTTAACACCAGATTAAGGTGAATCTCTGACACTACCCTGGGAAGGAACTTTGAATGGGGTGAAGGGCAACCCTGTCTCAGGGGTGGCCAGTCCTCTCAGCCTTTGACTGCCACCAGGTGGAGGCCCGTGATATGCGGCAGCAAGCAGCTTGAAGGGAGGGGCCACAGTTCCACAGGACATGCGTGGCTTCATAGACACGTTCTGATGGGCTGCCACGGCAGGGGACCAAGGGAGAAAATGGAAAAGGGGATCTGAGGGTGATCAACTGCCCTGCGCACCTCCCCAGACCTGTGCCACCACCCAGACTCCTGAAGCAACTCTGAATTTGGACCGGGGTGGCATGGGAGGATAATCTGTGGGGACTCACTCCAGGTAAGTCCAGGGGAGGTAGGTGCCTGCTGGGGGGGGAGGATGGTGCAGAGTTTTGCCGGTGGAGTAAAAAACAAGGTTAAAAAAATAATAAAATAAAAAGAAACAAAAAAGAGGTCCAAAGCTGACAGAAGTCATCCCTTGTCTAAGGGGAGTCGGCATAGATTTTCTGTTTTCTAATGAAGTAAACAGGTCCACCAGAGGTGTGCCCCACCAGAAGAACAGCTGCTCTAGCACATCCCGGTGCAGGGAACACTCATGAGACATCTCACCTACTAGGCTGACAACAGTTGCTAGTTGGTTGTCCTCTCCTGTGATGCACACTGCCAGGAGATCCCTATAGGCTACACACCAGTGATCAACTGTAGAGGCCTCCTGAAAAGAGGAAATCTGTATACCACCCTGCTTGTTCAGGTACAAAATGGTGGTCGGGTCATTCTGGATTTGCATGTCCTGACCTTGAAACAACAGAGCAGACTCCAGCAGTGCCAGAGCTCCAGCAAGTAGTCTCAATAGGTGACCAAAACCTGTGGGCTCTGTGGTCAGACAGATAGGCATCCTACCCTGCCAGAGAAATGGCTGCAGTCAGGATGATGGTTAGCTCTGGGCAGACAAAGGGAATTCCCTCCTTGAGGTGCTGGGGACACAGCCACCATTCGATGGTGTCCTGCATGAGATGTGTCACCCAGACTGGCTGGTCCAGGTGACAGTGCTGCTAAGACTCGCTTGCAGCTCAGCTCCCTCTGGAGGAGGTACATTCACCATCGGGCCCATCAGACCATGCTAGTCAAAGCTGCCGTGTACACCAACAGTCAGAGGATCCAATTCCCTGATTAACTGAATCACCTGCATGGGAACCAGCTTGGACTTGACCTGACTGACAGGAAGGCCAAGGTCCAGAAAGATCTGCAAGACCCAGCCCTAGACTGCACTACCGCCTCCCTGGAGATGCCCACAATGAGCCTGTTTTCCAGGTATGACACCCTGGCACCCCTGCACTGGAGGTAGACCACCACAGAAAAGACACCTAATGAAAACCCTGGTGCAAATGACAGGCTGACCAGCATGACCTCAAACTGAGTAAAGAACCAAGATAACAGTGCTGTGAGGAACAGTTTAGAGTGACCAAAAGAAACGTCTTCTTTCCCATGAACTGTTTCAGATCATGCAGATCCTGCATGAATGCCAGTCCCTAATCTGCTTCGTACCAGGAAGTACCAGAAGACTATTTCTATGAAGCCAGATTATCTGGGACCCACTCTAATCTATCACACTTCGCCTAGGAGCTGAATGAATCTGCTCTCAGTGCAGGCAGCATGTCATCTGGCACCCTGGACTTCCCTGAGCTCAGTATCAGTAAGGTGGGAGAGCTTCAAACTCAGTAAGAATCAAACCTACCACTTTAACATCCACTTGTCTGAGGTATTGGCAGAGCACAGTGGAAAGAAGTGGAGAAGCCAACCCTGACTGGGTGATCCAAAAAGACTTACCAGGAGGACTAATGGCACCCCATCAGTGGCAGCCTTGGGGGTCTCTTGGCCACCTTGGTGCTAGATGCCCATTGCGCCCCCATTTTTCTCTTCCCCAGGCACCCTGCTTGAGCTTCGCCAATATGCTAAATCTGTCTCTGCTGATGATGCTGCTGCTACCCAAAGTCTGAAAGGAGCTCTTTCACCTTTGCAGGCTTAGTAGCCTGCTGTGATGAAACTGCACCAGGGTGGTACTTACTCTCAATGTAAGTGGGATGGTCCTCCACTGCAGGGCCAAACATGTTGGTAAATGCAGAGAATGCAGTGAGGCCCTACGGCACATGGACATGGCTGCAGGCACAAATGGACATATGAGGCACCAAATACACAGTCTTATCCCTAAAAGCCCTAGCATCATTCTGGACCGAGGATTTGAGCATCGGGAGGAACTATGTGACAAGGTCAAACAAGGTTTGAGCACATCTTGCCATCACAAGGCATAGTTCCACTGCTGAAGGCCCAAGGGGCTGCCATGTAGATCAATTTGGCCATGAAGACCTGCTTTTGGACTCCTTGTCCAGTGGCTTGACTACATCCCTTGGTCTTTCATTCACCGAGAGGTCAAGCTGGACAAGAATTCCTCGGTTGAGGGATGCTAGAAGAACTTAGCAAGGATCCCGATGAGGACTGCATACTTGCAGACCATGTTGTTTGGGGGTGGGGGCACTTGCAGGATGCTGCCAGAGACTCTGTTCCAGCCCTAAACAGCCTTGGCCACTGGGCATGTCACTCCCAGGGGTCATCCCATTCCAGGATGTCCATGAAAGGGTAAGGGTTCTCTTCTGAATCAGTTCCAAAGCCAAATTCAAGGTCTTGCATATGTGCAAAGAACAGTGGCAAAAGGTCAATTCACTCTGTGAAGATCAACATCGGACGAGTAGAGTTCTACAGTTCGACTAGGACTCGAGAAAGCCATTATGACCCCATGTCCAAGTCCCCTTGAAAACTACCTCAACTATATCTGGTCAGAATTCTTTGTGGGGTCCCTTCACCAGCTGTGGAGGACGGGGTTCCATCCGTATCTGATTGAGCCAGAGGGACCATGGCTGATGGGACCACTGGATGAGGCTCCAGGCCATCAGATCCCATGGAGGGACCAATGGGGCTGGCATAATCGGCCAAGCCCGCTCTGTGCCAGTGAGAGCCCATTGCTGCCACAGGAGGTCTTTATACCTCCATTTGAGTCTATGCCATCAACCCTCCTCCAAGGAAGACAAAGAACTCGACTTAGGTCAAGGTTGGCGTCGACTGGAGCAGGATTGAGATTGGGACGGCGAGTGGCACCTCAACTGTCGACACCTCAGGGTAACAGGTGTCCACCAGTGGAGCCGTGTAGACAGCATGCTCAGGCAGTGACACTGATTGACTGTACAGCTGGCACTGATGGGGAACCACTGGTGTAAGCAGGACCTGCACTTACCTGACTGGGGCTTCGAGATTGAAGAAATGACTTCCCCTCTGACTCCTGGTTGACTGAGTCGGCTGGATGAGAAAATTATACTAGAGTCATGGCTGTGACCGCCACTGGAGTTGCTGTGCTAGCTTCAACCTTATCCTCTACACCATTGTTGACCAGAGGTATTTCACGAAACCCACCAATCAGGAGGGTTGGAGGATTGTGAGAAGAGGAACTCCTCGCTCCCCATGATGGACAGTGGCATTTCTTTTTGTCTTTCAGTGGGAGGGGCTCTCCCAAAAGTCTGGAGGGCCAGTTGCATTTGCTGGCACTTGGAAATCCCTGAAGGGGAGGCCCCAGGCAGTTCAAGGGCACCAAGCCACAGACCGATGAGAAGCCTGCTGCTGCCTCTTCTTCAATGAACACCAATTGGGTGCAGACCTACCGACCGCTGAGGCCTGTCAATGTACCTGAGGCCCACCTTGAAGGAGGAGTGCCTTCTGTCCCTCAATTGGCAAAGGATTGTGACAGGGTTGAATATGGCCCTGTCCCAGTTGTTATGGAGAAAGAGTTTAAATGCAAGGATCTGTTCTGTTCTCTCCTTTTCTGTCTCTTCTCTTTCTGGTTGCACAACCAAATTTTTCATGAGACCTAGGACTAAAATACCCCAACGGTCTTGCAATTCTCTGCCTCTCGCTATCTTGTCTTTTTCCCCCCTTGCATATCTGCAGTTATAAAAAATACATATGAATCTTTTTGTGAAAATGCCACTGATACTGGGATCTCTTTGTTTAAAAATGCATATTGTTATACTGTTGAAATGACTGCAAAGCTAAAACTGTATATAGTTATACCGTTGAAATGATTGCAAAGCTATTTGGAATCTAAAGAGGTTAACCTGAGATGCAATTTTTAAGACTTCTGCAGAAGATGCAAACAAGAGGTCAGTTCTGGCTCACAATGCTCGTTTGCTGCACCTGCTGAAACTGACAAGAACACTGTGCGAGACGCATGCTATTTTCTTAACGAGGTCCTGCACATACTTATAAAAAAGGAGCTACAGTGTTTTGCAAAGACAGAGGCTGAGAGAATGAGATTTGAAATTGAGAAGAAAAAGGACTCTGTTTTCTATGTTTCTACTGCCATTGTAAATAGTTATCCTGAACAATTTGATCTTTTTATTTTACTGTTATTAATAAAACTCGTTATTTAATTTTATAACTGCTCCTGGTTTTCCTATGCTTCCTGACCTGTACCTCAATGACACATGGTATCAGCCTAATTGGGATTTACGCCAGGCATACTCTAAGCCAGGTGTTTTGTGTGGGGTACTAGGTCTGGTACCAGGGAAGCATAGATGGTATGGATTCAGCAGCAGCAAGCCCAGAAGTAGTTACCAGGAGAATGGCAGCCAAACTACCAGAGACAGAAGTCCAAGTTGAGACTGTACAGCTAGCACCAATTATAGAAAAGAACAGGAGTGACAGCACCAGAAAGCCTGGCTCCTTTTTCAAATGATGGGCTATACAACAAAAAGAGATGGAGAAAGAGAAAGAAGAAATGCAACAACTGGAGCAACAGAGGAGAGAAGAGATGCAGCGACAGGAGCAGCGGTGGCTGGATGCCTTGCAGCTATCAAAAGCAGAGGATCTGGCACAGATCCAGATAAGCAACAGGACACAGGCAACTTGAAATACATTAAACTTACAAAGTTGTGTCCCTCCGATGATATCAAGCATACCTGACAACTTTTTAAAAGGGTTGCCACAGCCTGCCAGTGGCCAAAGTAGCAATGGGCAATTAGACCGGTACCTTACCTGACAGAAAGCCCAACTTGCCTACAGCAATATGGACACTGCACAGTCATAAAACTATGACCTGGTGAAAAGCGAAATCCTAAAAAGGTATGACATCTCAGGAGAGACCTACAGGCAGAGATTTCAGTCTCTGAAGTACAACTCAGTCGACAATCCTCGAGAAGCCTTCACCCGACTGAACTCCTGATAAAATGGCTCCAACCAAAGGGCAAAACAGTCCCACAGATCACTGACACATTTGCAATGCAGCAATTCATCAACATTCTGCATACAGATGTGCAGCTCTGGTAAAAGAACATCGACCAGACAGTAGCGAAAACAGGTTACTCACCTGTAACAGTTGTTCTAGGAGTTGTATATGTTGTTCATTCACACTGCTGGCATGTCCTTCCACTTTAAATCTTGCCAGAAGTCTTCAAGCTGGCTCCTCACCCACCCGGGTAGTATAATGGTATAACCCTCGGCCCGCCCCATGATGCCAGCTCTTAGCCCGCTGGAAGCCAGGTGTTGTGCATCCGCAGCCGGGAGGTCAGGTGGGTCCGTGTGGATGAAAGTACAGTTACGTAAGAACTTACCGTAACAGTAGATCTTCGAGAGAAGCTCTTGCAGTAGGTATTCACATATATAGGACTGACTCCGCCAGGCGGTACCCTAGGGAAAATTTCTAGCTAGCAGTCTCTGGTGGGGACTGTCCCCAAGTCAGGTGACCAGCATCATATGACGCCAGTATAAGGGCGATCCCACGCCTGCCTTCCAGTTCTTTTCTGCCAAGGCCAAAAGAGGCAAGACCGAGAGAAGAGGATATTCCGCCATAGAAATGGAGCCAAAAGCCTAGGGGATGGAGGGCGGAAGGTATCATCGTAAGAGCTTCTAAGATCGACTATTACGGTAAGTTCTACATAACTGTACTATCTTACTGAGAGGCTCTTGCGTGTAGGTATACACATATGAGACTGAGTCCCAAGCAGTCTTGAAAAGGAAAGCACAGGAGGAGGATCGCATCCGTAGCATGGAACCTCAGGCTGAAACGGGTCTCATGAAAGGAGACCTTGTAGCATAGCCAACCCAAAGCCTGCTCTACGGCGAGAGGCAATGTCCAAACTGTAGTGTTTAGTAAAGGTATGGACAGAAGTCCAAGTTGCAGCTGCACAGATGTCTGCCGCTGACATATTCTTGAAACAAGTTGCGGAGGCAGCTACTCCTCTGGTGGTGTGACCTCTGACTTGATCCGGCAGGGTCTTGTTGTACTAGTCGTAACAAAAAGTGATAGAATGAGCCAACCATTTTGATAGGCATTGCCTAGAAACAGCATTGCCTTCTCTTTTGTGAGCAAAAGAGACAAAAAGCTGATCGGTTTTCCTGGGATCCTTAGTCTGAGTGGTGTAGTATCTCAGTATTCTGTGAACATCCAAAGTATGCAAGAGGTACTCCCCTTGATTGGAGTGTTGTGTAAAGAAAGAGGGTAGCTCAATGGATTGATTCAGCATAGATTCAGCCACCACCTTAGGGAGAAACTTAGGGTTGGTGTGTAGAGCCACATGTTCCTTTTGGAAAATCAAGTATGGGATTTTACACATCAAGGCCTGAAGCTCGGAAATGCGCCGAGCAGAAGTAATCGCCACTAGGAAGAGTGTCTTCCAAGAAAGGAACTTTAAATCTGCTATAGCTGCCGACTCGAAGGGAGGCAGGGTACGCTTCTCCAGAATGAAATTCAAGTCCCAAGGAGGGGCAGGAATGTGGATGGGAGGGTCTCAAATGGAGAACCCCTCTGAGGAAGGTCTTGGAGACTTCCAACTGAGCAAAAGTCCTGTCCCCGAAAGGAATATGGTAAGCTGAAATAGCGGCCATGGGGACCTTTAATGAGGAATGGCTGAGATCCAGATCAAAGAGATGACGCATGTAGTCCAGGACTTTATTTGGCTGGACATGAGAAAGGTTCGAAGTCTTTCAAGTAGCCCAAATAGAAAACTGTTTCCACGTCATGGCATAGGTGGACCTGGTGGAAGGCTTTCTGGCCTCTACCAAGATGTCCACTACGAGCGGAGAAACTCCAAAGCGGGCTTTTGCTATGTCTGCAGGAGCCATGCATGTAATTGAAGGGATTTGAGACCTGGATGAACAAGGGTCCCCTGATCCTGGGTCAACAATTGTTGCGACAGAGGAAGAGGAAGTGGAGGTTCCTCTGAAAACTGTTGCAGAAGAGACAGCCAAACTTGCCTGGGCCAGAAGGGAGCAATGAGAATCATTTGAGCTCCCTCCGATCTGAGTTTGTTCAGGGCTCTTGGAATTGAGGGAGGGCATAAACTAATCTGTCCCTCCAAGCGAGAGACAGAGCGTCCCACCAAAAAATGTCTCGCCCTGGAGCGAGCGAGCAGAAGGCGGGAAGTTCTGCGTTTGGGGGGAGGCGAAGAGGTCTATTTGAAGTGTTATCCATCGCTGAAAGATTTCATTTATGACTTCTTGATCCAATTCCCATTTGTGGGACCTGGTTGAGGACTGATTGAGTTAGTCCACCAGTGTGTTTTCCACTCCTGGAACATGAACCACAGTCAAGTGAAGGTGACACTGGTTGCCCAAAGCCAGACTCTCATCGCTTCCTGGCACAGAGGGTAGAAATGTTCCTCTTGCTTGTTGAGATGCCAGACTATGCACATGTTGTCTAACTGTATGAGGAGATGATCGGAAGGATAAGGGAATGTACAGCCTGAAGGGCATAAAGGACTGCCTCAGTTCTGAGCACATTTATATGCAGTTTTTGTTTGAACTTGGACCAGCTGCCCTGAGTCCTGTGAGACCCTAGATGGGCTCCCCAGCCTTCTCCTGAAGCGCCTGGGAGGGGTTCGATATTGAAGTGAACTCCAGGCATAGGTTCTCCTGCACCATCCACCACTTTAAGTCCCTGATCATGGATTGGAAACTAGTACCTCTTGGTCGAGATTGTCCAGAATCTGGTCCCATTTCGATCAAGCGCCCATTGACAGATCCTCAAATGGAGCCGAGCAAGTGGACTGTCAGAATGGCAGCTGCCATTAGCCCGAGGAGGCAAAGGACTGACCTGGGTTTTACCCTCCTGCGACTGGACAGAAGATGGGCCTGAGTTTGAAGGGTGTCTACTGTCCGGAGGCAAAAGGCTTTGCCTATGGTCGTGTCCAGAATCGCTCCTATAAATTGGAGCCATGGCAAGGGACAAAATGGGACTTTGCCCAGTTGATGGTATGCCCAGGCTGGTGAAACCTGCAGGGAGGAAAGGAGTGCAGGAGTTCCTCCTGACGGGCCGCCAGGAGCCAATTGTCCAGGTACAGGGAATACCTCAACCCCTGGGTACGCAGAGGGCCGCTACCACAGACAGGCATTTGGTAAATACCGGGGCCGAGAAAGACCAAATGGGAGGGGCCTTTGAATTGGTAGTGGGCCCTGAAAGCAAAAAACGAAGGAATTTATGTGGAAGGGCATATGGGGATGTGCAGGCACGCATCCTGTATGTCCAGAGCGAGCCGCTGCCCCTGCCGAAGAAGTGGTAGAAGGCTCTGCAAAGAGAGCATTCTGAAGCATTTGTACTCCACTTAACATGTTCAGGAGATGAGGTCAAGGATAGGCCTCATATCTCCTGTCTTTTGGAACAAGGAAGAAATGGAATAGTAACCTGTCCCCAAAGATGGTTGGGGACTGGTTCTATCGCCGCCTTCAAGAGAAGGGAGATGATTTCTCTAGGACCAGAGGAAGATGTTAGGGAGTAAGAAGACTGGGAGGGTGGTCTTGGGGTAGTTTCTGTAGAAACTCGCTTTGAGTGTCCTTTGATATCAACTGGAGCACCCAAGCATCTGACGTTATCCCTCCCAACCCGGCAGATGGAAGGAGAATCTCCTCTCCTGTTCCTCTGGATCCTCCAGAGGCAATGGGAGAGGTAGGAGTCAGGAGGTGTGTGGCAGCGCAGCCGAGGCTCCCGCAGCTTTTTGCTAGGGGGAGTCTTGGTTGCTGGAGGAGCCTGACATTTGTTGGCCTATTTGCCCTGTGGTTTTGTCTTTGTCGGTTTTGCCTATGAAAAGGACACCGCTGCCCTTGAGGAGGCCTGTACATAGAGTTGACAGACTTGAGGACTTGAGTGCAGTGCTTCTCTTGCAGTTCGGTAATGATGTCCTAACATCACCTCCGAATAGCACCGAACCCCTGAAGGAGCATCCTAGATAGCGGATTGCACTTCAGGGACCAAACCTGACACACAGAGCCATACATGATGTCGTAGGGCTCACGGCGAAAACCGAACTCCTTTCAGCTGTGTCCACTGCATCGTAGTGGCATGAAGCATGTTCTGACTGACCAAATGAGCAGAACAGACAAGATCCACCACTTCCTGCTTAGTCTGAGATTCAGGAAGGGAGTCCATTTTGATTCCACCTGACTAAGGATGGTCTTCTGAAAATCCTCCTTATGTGCACATAGTTTAGCGCCCTAATACCTAGAGTAGAAGAGGAATAGATCTTCTTCCCGTATTGGTCCAGAAGCCAGGATTCCTTATCAGGCGGAGATGAGCTGAGGTGCTTGGGATTTGAGGAGCGGCCGTGGGCAGCACTGATGACGACTGAGTCTGCCTTGGGGTGGAGATTAAGGAAATCTACACCCTCAGGAGCCTGTCCACCTTCCTTGGAAGGGGGGCTAATGCAGAAGGTTGTTTCCGAATGGTGGAAACAAGATCCACGTGAGGCTCTATCCAGGATGGAATGAGCGTAAGAGTGGTCTTGGGCAGATCCAGATGAGCAGTGAGTTTCTTATGCTGCATGGTCTGGCTCCAGTGATTGCCACTGATGGACTTCCTGGATTTTCCTCAATAACTCCAGAAAGGAGGGAATCTCCGGAGGAGACTCGGAGGGGTCCTTGGCCTGGGGCAATCTGGAGTACGGGCTCATCTTGGGATCAGAGCATCCCATCTCTGAGTCCGAGTCAGACGATCTGATGATGAGAAGGAAGACTCCTCCCTACGAGGGTGAGGAACGGCCCCTTTGGGAGTTCCCTGGGGTGCTTATCCTCCTCCTGGGCGCCAGAGGGCTCTTCTGGTGTCGGGAAGGGAGGGAGTCTCCCTGCCTCCCACGAGGGGATCCTGTACAGGGTCTGGCATCGTAGACAACTCTCGACTCATGAGTGAGCTGAGCTTGGCCTCAGCCCACCAGGAGGCCAGTGCCTCTTTCAGATTCTGCGGTGGCTGGGGTGGGCAGCGGAGGTGGAGGAGGAGGGGACATGGATATTGAGCATATCTGTAGAATCAGTATCTGTAACCTGACGGTGGGTAGCCCGCTGCCTGTATTGGGGCGCTGGGTACTGAGGTTGGATACTGCAGAGTAGGTATTGTGGCACCGGATATTGCGGGGTGTTAGATACCCAGGTGCCAAGGGTCTCTGAGGGAGCAGAGGGACTGGCAGAGGCCCAGCTGGCGAGCCAGGTGGAGGTAATGCAGGCCCCATGGGTGTCGGGCCCAGCGTGGGTATGCCTTCGACAGGGTCCGAAGGACTTGAAGGTAAGGGGATGCTAGATGGCATTGGGTATGCCGGCATCGGGATCGGCGTCAGGGTATCAGGTTCCGAAGGAGGCTATCCTGACGGCAGTGTCTCTGTATCCCCTGTGACGACAGGGGAAGGAGGATTATAATCCCTGGGGGTCAGCTGAGGAGACGCAGGGACCTCAGAAGGCAACTTAGCACATTGCGGAAAGCCTGGGGCATTGGACTGTTCCATAAGGTCTGGTGCAGGCTTCTTGGCTGGGTGGGCGTCAGTAGAACCGGCGTCCGACTTATCAGACTCCCTGCCTGAGGAAGGCTGCGCTGGAGATGTGGCCTTGTCGGGCGGAGGTTTGGCTAGGTGCTCCCCGAAGGGAATAAGTGACTTAGCAGCCTTGTCCGGGCGGGCGTCGGTGGAACCGACGTCTAACTTACTGGACCCGCTCTGACCCAAAGGCTGCATGGTAGAAGCAGCCTTCATGGGAGCAGAGGCCTCCATTGCCCCGGAGGCTCCTAAAGGGTCCGAGCACGAGCCAGACGGGAGTGGTGATGCATTCTTGGTCACCACCAAGACGGACGTCATGGAGCAATCCCCCGGAGGGGACGTTACCTTAAGTGCCGTGACTCCGGACAGAGTCGCGGCTGCTGTGGAAGTCGTTTCCCACTCCCGGTGCTTCTCCTTGTTGGACTTTTTCTTATGACCTTTGGGGGAAGTGGACACCAGACTGAGTTTCTTTAGCTCTTTTTCCATGGAGGCCATTTTCTTCTTTAGGATATGGGCTTCCAGGACTGCTTTCTTTGTGGGTAGCGGAGTTAAATTTCTGGCAGTGCTGGCACTTCTCCACAGGGTGGTCTGGCCCAGACAGAAGAGGCAGAAGGAGTGGCCATCCCTGTGTGGAAGCTGGGAACCACACAAGTCACACTTATTCTTATGCAATTTGAGGAGTCGGAGATGACATACACAGTTAATTGTGAGATAAATTAAAAACAGAGAAAATAGGTCATAAAGTTCGAAAACTAATGGACAGATGAAAGACTGACGAGCGTTGATTCCACTGCAAGGAACTTTCACAAGCTGACGGTGCGAAGAACTGGAAGGTGGTGTGGGGACCGCCTTTATACTGACATTGTATGACGCCATCACCTGACGGGGCGGTCCCCCGCCAGAGACAGCTAGCTAGAAATTTTTCCATGGGGTCCTAACGCCTGGTGGGTCAGTCTTATATGTGAATACCTACTGCAAGAGCCCTCAAAGTAAGATCAATATACACCACTCCTTGAACTGCTGTTACAGATGACTATCCTGTTTTTCTAGGATCGTGGATATGTTGTTCATCCACAATCTTTGGCAGACTCCTAGCAGTTCTCCGGGAGGAAGGAGGCACGGCACACACCCCCTATTTAGGAAACAGAGATTGGAGAACTGAGGCCCCAAAACCAGCATCCCAGCGTGACTTAAGGTCATTGTGGTAGTGGATGATGAAGGTGTTTGCTGACCTCCAGGTAGCAGCCCGGCAGATATCCTGGATAGGGATGTCCCTGGAAGAAGCTACCGATGCAGCAGTATGGTTGGTAGAATGAGCTCTTATCCCTATGGGAGGCTCCTGGCCCACCAACTCATAACACATACTTATGCATGATGTAATCTATCTTGCAATCATCCGCTTTGCTGCAGGTCTGCCAGAAGCGGCTTCAGCACAGGTGACAAACAGCTGGCGAACCTCTCCGACTTCTGCCATTCTCTCCTTATAACAGGAGAGAGTACATCTCAGGTCCAAAGAATAGAGCCTGTACTGGCCTCCAAGGTGTAGTTAGGTAGTAAACCGCAGAGTTAACACCTGGTTAAGGTGAAACTCTGACACCACCTTCGGAAGGAATTTCAGATGGGGGCGAGGACAACCTTGTCCCTGTGGAAGACCAGATATGAGGAGTCCACCACAAGCACCTGGAGCTCCCCTGTCCTTCTGGCAGACATGATAGCCACCATGAAGGCCGTCTTCCATGACAAGTGTGACAAGGCACACTTGTGCACTGGTTCGAATGGCTTGCCCATGAGCTTTGCCAGTACCAGCAGATCATCTCACAGAGGTGGAGGTTCACGCACCAGAGGAGATATGTGATACAGACCTTTGAAAAAGCGCCCGACCACTGTCTCCTATGCCAATGTCAGTTGACCGGCCTGCACCCAGTAAGCAGAGATGGCTGCCTGGTGCATCCTAAGGGTCGATGACCGTAGACCCCCTTTGGAGAGCGACCAAAGGTAGTCAAGAATGTTAGCCACTGGACAGGACAAAGGGCCCGACACCAAATGGAAAATGTTTTCCATTTGAAGGTGTAACATTTCCTGGTCGATTCCTTTCTGGATGCCTCCACCACGGTGAAGACATCCTCGGAAAGACCCAAAACCTGGAACTCTAGCCGCTCAGGTGCCAGGCTGTGAGGTGCAGGGATTGAAGATCCGGATGGTATACCTTCCTCTGATTGAGAGATATCAGTTCTGGGAGTGCTGCAAGCTGCTCCGTGTGCCTGCAGCTGAGGCTGAGGAGATCTGGATACCAGAACTGACGTGGCCAGTCTGGGGCTACCAGGATCACCTTCGCCTTGTCCCTCCTCAACTTGAGAAGCACTTTGTGGATCAAGAGAAATGGAGGAAAGGCGTACAGGAGACCTGGGGTCCATGGCCTCGAGAAGGCATCCCCCTGCAGCGAGCCCTGTTGAGGGGGGCCGGCATGGAACAGCCTCAGCTTGGTGGTGTCCCTGGAGGCAAACAGGTCTGCCACTGGTTTGCCCCAGTGGGAGAACAGGCTGTAAACTACCTATGGATGGTAAGACCCCTTGTGGGATGTCTCGCACAAGCGGCTGAGAGCATCCACCAGATGGTTTGAGGCTCCTGCCACATGGATGGTTAGGAGATCTGCTTCCAAACGGCTGACAAGTGTCCAGATGTGGAGCACCTCTCTGCAAAGCAGATGGGAGTGCATGCCACCCTGTTTGTTGAGGTAGTACGTAGTCGTGGTATTGTCCATCTGGACTTGAACCACTTGACCCTGGAGCTGAGGAGTGAAAGCTGACAGTGCCAGTCTGACTGCTCTGAGCGCCAACAGGTTGATGTGGCATCGGGACTCCTCGGGGGTCCAGAGCCCATGGGCCCTTTTGTCCCCCATGTGGTCTCCCCAGCCCATGAGAGAGACATCGGTCGCCAGAGTGACCGTTGGCTTGGGGCGGACAAACGGGATCCCTTCCTGCAACCAGTCTGGGACGGTCCACCAGTGGAAAGCGTCCCACATCTTCTGGGTTACCATGATCAGCTGGTCGAAATGACCGTGGCTTTGAGTCCACTGGGCAGACAGCTCCCACTGAAGGGGGCCCATGTGCAACCAGGCCCAACGCACCACTGAGGTGCATGCCACCATGTAACCCAGAAGGCGAGAAAGTCCCGGCAGGGCGCAATTGCCCAACCAGAAATGATTGGCAAAGGAGAAGAACCTCCACTTGTCCCGCCGGGATGAGCTCTGGCTTGACGAGAGTCAAGCCTCTGCCCGATAGCTCATCACCTGGGAAGTCACGACTCCGACTTTGGCCTCATTGATCAGGAGGCTGAGTTGGGAGCAGGTCTGAGGGCCAGGTCCCTGGACCTCTCCACCTCCTGTTGGGTGGAACCTGCTAGGAGCCAGTCGTCCGAGGCACGATAAATCCTGATCTGCCCCATTCCTGAGATGGGCCACCACCACTGCAATGCATTTGGTGAAGACCCATGGGGCCAATGACAGGTCGAACAGCATGGCTCGAACTCGCATAGGGTCCTTTGACTCTGAAGCGGAGGAACCGCTGATCAGATGGATGGATTGGGACATGAAAGAACGTGTCCTGCAGATCCAGTGAACAGAACCACATGTTTCGCTCCAAGGATGGTATGATCTGGGACAGAGTGACCATATGAAAGGTGCGTGATTTGAGATATTGATTCACGTTATGCAGATCTAGAATGGGGCACCAACCCCGTCTGCTTGGACACTAGGAAGTACCTGGAGACAAAGCCTGGATCTGCTGGAGGATTCACCACTGGAGCTACTGCCTCCTTGAGGAGGAGCTGAGCGATGTCGTCTCGGAGAGCCGACTGAGTCTGGGTGGATACTCTTTCCTTGCGAGGGGCTTGGCTTGGCTTGGAGGGTACTGCTCAATTCCAGAGGAAGTCTCTGACTGACCACTTCTAAAGAACCCACCTCTCTGAAGTGACAGCGGACCAGGTGGAAAAGAAGTGGAGGAGCCGGACCCCCATGGGTGGACCCAGAGCTGGTGTGAAGGGTGAGGGGGAGGCAGCCCCCAACCCGTCACTGAGCAGGCTCGGAGGAGGAGGAGGATCCAGGACCCGAACCTTGGCCTCCTTTACGGGCCTGGGAAGGCCTGGGCTTGGGCTGGGGGTGCCAAGCTTATGCCTGCTGCTGTTGCTGATGCTGCTGTCCTCCTTGAAAGGAGGGCTGCTGTGCCGCAGGGGAAGAGTGCCAAAGGCTTTCTTCTTTTCTTCTGCTGGTTCTGCCCAAAGAACCCTTGGCAGAAGTGAAGCGCCCAGGTGGCAATGGACTGCTCAATGCTAAAGGTGACCAGCCACACCTGGGCCGAAAAGGTCAGTGTCCAGGAAAGACGCATCAGCTAGTTTGTGCTGAGTATCCTCTGGGAAGGAGGAGAGTCTCAGCCAAGCCCTCCGATGAGAGGCAACTGCGGCTGCCATTGAACGGTCACAAGAACAATGTCCATGGCTGTCTGAAGCTGCTGTTTGGCAACAACTCGGCCCTGATCCTGGACCTGCTTGACCGTAGTCTTCATGTCTGTGGGGAGATGTGGGATGACTTCATCCAAAGACCCCAAGAGGGTGGATGATAGCCGAACTTGCCTGATGAAGGCTCAAGGAAGAAGCTACATGACCTTCCTGGACGAATGGTCCAAGAGCTTGAACTCTTTCTCGGGAGGTCGGTCAGTGTCAGCAGAACTGCCAGTATGCCTGAACACAGAGGCGGTCACCAGGCTCTCGGCTGAAGGGTGCTCTGTGAACCTCGCAATGGACCCCATGGGCACCGTGATACTATGGGCCATATGGCAGACAGTGCTTGCCAAGAGGCAGGGCACTGCCAGGAGTTCTAAGGCTGGGCCAGCAATGGCTTCGCCACAGGAAAAGCCTCCGCTGGGGTATCCCCCCCTTTCTTGAGGATGTCTGTGTGAGGGTACTCCGTCTTTTTCTGAACTGGCTCCAGGGGCATCCCTGTGGACTCAGAGATGAGGTGAAGAATGCCCTGAAAGGACAAAGGACTTTCCTCCACAGCAAGCCAGGACAGGAGTCTCTCAAGGACTCCCATGCCAAAACCGGCACGGCGTCTGGATGCAATGTCCAGGCTATAGTGCTTCACAAATGTGTGCACAGAATTTCCAGGTGGCTGCTACACAGATGTCTCTTATAGAGACATTCTTCAAGGTGGCAAAAGAAGCCGAGACTCCCCTGGTGAGTGACTCCTAATTGGGCCCGGAAGGGGTTTGTTGTGCTTCTTATAGTAAAACACAATGCAGTGGACAAGCCACTCAGAAATAGTCTATTTAGACACTGGTTTGTTCAAGTGTTGTGGCGCGAAGGCCACAAACAGTTGCTCCAATTTACGGTGCGTAGCTGTGCGCTTGAGGCAGCACCTCAGCACCCTGTGAATGTTCATTGTGTGAAGGAGAGCTTCTCCCCTATTGGAAGAAGAAGAAGAAAAATAAACTGGAAGATCAACTTACTGGTTGAGAGTCAACTCCGAGACCACTTTGGGAAGGAACTTAGGATTTGTTCGAAGGGAAACCCTTTCCCTGTGAAAAAACAAATAAGGCTCTTTACACATCAGAGACTAGAGCTCAGAAACTCTTCGAGCTGAGGTAACAGCAACTAAAAACAAACCTTCCAGGAAAGGTAATGCAGCTCACAATCAGCGCTAGCTCAAAAGGGGAAGAGTGAGCTTCTACAAAACAAACAGGAGGTCCCAGGAGGATAGGATCCTTAATGGAAGGGCTCATATGCAGAATACCCTGTAAAGGTGCGGGCCATGTCCAGTTGGGCTAAGGTTCTATCCTCCCAAGAGGACATGATATGCAGAAATGGCCCACATATGCACCTTTATCGAAGAGTAGCTAAAGCCTTGTTGGTATAAGGAGAGGAGATACTGCAGTACTGAGTTCACCGGACAGGTAAGGGGGTCCCGATGGTGAGATGACACCCATAAGCAGAAATGCTTCCATTTCATAGCATAAGTGGAGTGATTCGAGGACTTCCCACCGAGACGAGGACATCTGCCACCTCCTGGGAGACCCCATACCTTGATTTTGCTACGTCTGTGGGAGCCAAGCATGAAGGTGCAAAGACCTGAGATTTGGATGGACCAGCATTCCCCAATCCTGGGGCAGCAACTGCGAGCATACTGGCAGCGGAATTGAAGGTTCCAAGGACAACCGCTGAAGTAGTGGGAACCCCATCTGCCGAGGCAACAGGGGCTATTAGAATCATCTGAGCCCCTCGGCCTGTATCTTCAACAGTACTCTCTGAATGAGAGGGAAGACATAAAGAAACCTCCCTGCCCAACAAAGGGACAATGCATCTGGCTAGAAAGCACCAGGCGCGAGCTCTTGTGAGCAGAAAATTGGCAGTTTGGCATTGCGTGGGGACGCATAGAGGTCCAGCTCTGGACGACCCCATGTGTCGAACAGCTGGTCCGCTACAGATTGTTTTAACTCTTACTCATGCGCCTTGGACTGAGACCTGCTTAGACTGTCTGCCAAGTCGTTTAGGATGCCTGGAATGTACACTGTGGACAGAGAGCTGTGACGCTCCAGCGCCCAGTACCAGACTCTCATCGCCTCACTGCATAGGTCGTAGGAATGCATTCCCCCTTGCTTGTTGATGTAAAAGATGACCGCCATGTGGTCTGTCTGAACTAGGAGAGAGCCTGGGCTAAGGTCCTCTTGGAAGGCATGCAGCTCACTGAGGACCACTCGCATCTCTGGGACACTGATGTGGAGGCTGCGCTCCTCTGGGGTCCAGACCCCTTACATTTGGGGCCCCTGGCGCGCCTCCATCCCAAATCTGATGCATCCATCATTAGGGTCTGATTTGGGGCTCCTGACGGAAAGGGACCCCTTCTAGATTGAGAGGGTCCAGCCACCAAAGTAGTGTCCTCTTGACAGGCTCTGCAATTCTGACCATGTGGTCTAGCTCGTCTGAGCATTGATCCCACTGCACCCTGAGCATCCATTGTGGGATTCTCAAGTGGAGGCGGGCCAAAGGAGTGACAGAGATGGCCGCTGCCACGTGCCCCAGAATTATGAGGAAGGTCCTGGCCTGGACCTGAGGGGTTACTAGGACAGAGCCGGCTATCTCCCGCAGGTGATCACCCTCTCTGGAGGTAGAAAAGCCATGCCCTGGACTGAATCCAGGACTCGTCCTATGAAGACGCAGTCTTTGGCTGGGCTCTGGGGAAGACTTTGAAGGTTCAGGGTGATCCCACTTCTCGGAACAGAGTATAGGTGTCTCCATGAGCCTGAAGGAGGCGCTGTCCTTAACAGGGCCACAAGCAGCCAATCATCGATGTAAGGGAAGATGTAATGCCCCTGGTGCCTTACAGCCGCAGCTACCACTGCCAAACATTTAGTGAAGACTCCAGGAGTGGAGAAGAGGCCAAACGGAAGAACCCGAAACTGATAATGCTCTCCCTGGAAGTGGAACCTCAGGTACTTCCTGTGAGGGGGAAAGACCCCGATGTGCATGTACGCATCTTGCATGTCTAGGGAGCAAAGCCAGTCTCCCTGGTGCAACATAGTAATAAGACCTGGAAGCGTCACCATCCTGAACCTTCAGTACTCTATATAGTTGTTTAAGGAGCTGAGGTCCAGGATGGGCCAAAGATCTTGTGTGTTTTTTGGAACTAGGAAAAAGTGGAAGTAATATCCCTTTCCCGCTGCTGCAGAGGAACTAGTTCTATTGCCTCTTTTGCAAGACAGCCTGAATCTCTCTCTTCTATAAGGGTATGTGAGAAGGAGGATATCTTGAGAACCTTGGTGGAGTGTCTGGGGAATTTCGTGAACTCAGCTGATGTCCCTCCTTATAATGTCTAGGACCCACTGTCCGCTGTAATAGAGCTCCAACCCTTCAGATGAAGGGAGAAGAGATCCCCACTGCATCCCCTGGAATCTCCTCCGAAGGGGGGCGGGAGGAGGGAGTCATTGGGCGGGGCCGGGAGTGGGCAGAGAGGCTTGGGAGGACTTGGGGCCTCAAAAAGGAGCACCTCCAGGTTGCTGGTTGCCAGCTTTCCTTTTGAAGCCACCTCTCTGGCCCTGTTAGTTTCCACAGGCTTGAGCACCTGAGGGCTTATGAAATGGCCGTAGTCTCACAGGTTTCTGGTCCCCTCTGTACATCTGCCTGATGGACAAGATAGATTTGCCCAACTCCTGCAGATGAGAGATAAGACACTATCTCCTGCCCAAGAAGGACAGAACCCTGGAATGGGAGATCCCGGATTCCGGACTGCAAATCCTGGTGAAAACCTGAGACTCTCAACCAGGCATGGTGCCGGAGGCAGACAACTGATGCTGCCACTCTGGCTGCCATATCTGCAGTGTCGTACGAGGCACGGAGAACATGCATGCATACATCCGAGCCCAATTTTAATATGTCCAGAAGCTCCGTCTTTTGTGTGGAGTCTGGCAAGGCATTGGCTAGCTCCTGCCCCCTCTCCCACAACGCATTCTGGTACTGGACCATATGCGTGAAGAAATTAAGGGATCTAATGGAGCAGGTGGAGGCAGAGTAGACCTTCTTGCCCACCTGGTCCAAGTAGCGGGATTCAGGGTAATAGGTGCTTAGGCTGCTTAGACTTGTCGTGAGCAGCCGTAATGACCGATGAGTCCACCTGAGGGGGTTCTGCCAGGAAAGGCTAATTTCTCGGGGCTCTATACAGCCTATCTGATTTCTTTGGAACAGCCGAGACTAAGGCTGTATGCTTCCTTTATCCTGGTGAGATCTTGAAGGTGTCCATTAAAGGAGGCACCACCAGAGGTTTGGGCTCCTTTTGCCTCAGGTAACGGGCCAGTCGACGGCATTCCAGATCTAGGTCCTCCGTCTCCCATTAATTGGAGGCCTGGATGTGCCTCATGACATCCATAAAAGTCGGATCGTCAGGAGGCGAGCGGGGTTGGTCCTTCTCCCCCGGGGCATCCCCAACCCCCAAGAGGGATGAGGAAGCAGAAGAAGGAGAAGACGACCTGCTACTGGGCCTAGAATAGCCTGAGCTGCATCTAGGACTCCTCCCGCTTGAGAATCGGTAGCTACTGGACCGACATTGGTCCGAGGACCAATGGCGGCTACGAGACCGACGGAGTGCTTGACCGACGCGGCCTGGGGACCATTGCCGGGAGAGGCCTGCCTGGGAGAGCGGATCGCTCCTGAGCGGAGACTGGGACCGGCTAATGGCTGCCCAATCGAGAAAGGTGTCGATAACGGTCCTCAGATCGGGAACAGCCTTCGAGGCGGGCGCAGGGCAGCGGGCCGCTGGGGGTCTTCTTTGGAGTGGAAGGCCCCAGTTCAAGGTTGTCTGACCGGTCGGGAACTGCTGTCGGGTCCGCTTCAGTAGAGGCGCCTCTTTACCTGACTCCACTAAAAGGAGAAGAGCTCTCGGGGCTCTTCTTTGTTAAAAACAGTGGCTGCTGTTCCCGGGAAGGGACCCAGAGAAGCCGGAGGATCCAGGAGGGCATGAGTGGGGAAGTCCCCCGAACAGCCCTGTGGAGTGGAAGATCTGGGGGTCACCGGAATGTTAGTGGGAGCCCCCTCCACAGGAGCATCTTCCACAGCAGGAACCTCCACCGGCGTCGGTGTCGTGACCGGCGTCGGTTTCACCAGCGGCGGTGTCTGGGTGTCTTTATCACCCAGCGGCTTGCCTGAAGCTGGCAAAGCTGAGGCCTTCTTGGGCAGGGCCAAGGCTTATGCTGAAGAGGTCTTGGTCACACGAAGCAGTGCCACCTTGGGCTTCGCCTGCTTTTCTCCAGATGGTCCCGCCTTGACCGGCGTCGGTTTTTTGGTGGTAGGGGTCTGTTTCTTTAGGTCCTTGAGGTGTTCTCCGAGCCCGACAAGGAAGAGGCTTTTTGGGGGGGTGGGACTGATGATGGGACTGGCTACGTATGGTCCTTGTACCAGGAACGCTTACTCTTGTCCCCCGAGGTGTGCAGGACATCCATTTGTTTTTCTAAGAGATAGGCTTTTAGGGCCTTCATGCATCGAATTCTTGTCCTGCTGGTGAAGCCTCTACAGGTGCTGCAGGCAGTGTTGTCGTGGTCTGGACCCAGGCAGAAGACGCACTTGGAGTGGCCGTCTTTGGATGGTATCTGGCGGCCACAATCACACTTGTTCCTCTTTGATCCAGAGGAGGATAGCGACGACGGAGACAACATAAGCCGCACTGAAGTCGAAAATGAAAGAAGAATGGTTGAATTCTGAAGAAAAATCCAATTTTTAGCTGGAAACTACTGTGATAGCAAAGAACTTTCCCAACGTGAGCGGATCATGGCGGGAAAAGAACTGGGGTGGAGCAGAGGTCTGCCCCCTTATGTACCATGACCGACGTCGGGGTGGAGCTGACATCAAGGGGCGGTCCCTGCTGGGTACTGCTAGCTAAGATTTTTCCGTGGGTCCTAAGGCCTGCGGCGTTAGTCCTAATGGTTACAGCCTGCTGCAAGAGCTCCCACTCGAAGTAAGATTTGCAGATTCGGGAAGCAGGCGGACTTAGTGCATACTGAATTGCTGGGAAAACAATGTCCAAAAGGACCAGGTACTGGTGTCATCTGCATCCATGGGGACACTCGATACTATCCCACCACCCAAGTGACTCTATTAATGGGGTATCGCAGCAAATGAAAGTGGGGGAAGTACCTAAATTACCTGTACCTGTGATTACTGGAAGTGACTTTCCAGGATTTATTGAGTTAATCAAAGAGGGAGTAAATCCTGATGTTTCAGCAGCTGTGGTGACAAGAGCTCAGGCAAAGAAACTTTTAGATTGTGGGGACTCTCTTCCTTTTGGTGATTCTGATTCAGACTTGTTTGAGCACAGCTCCAAGATCCGGAAGTCCAGGAAAGAAAGGCGACGTCTGAAGAAACAGAGGCAACAAAAAACTGATGGACATTAAGGGGTTAACATATGAAAATGCTGAAACTAAACTGATCACTGATTGCGATTTCCTTTCGGTACAGGCTAACAATGTTTCTCTCCAGGGTTATTTTAAGCTGCTGAAGTGCTTAGACGTACTGGAACAGTTAACTACGAGACTGAGACCCCTGATGGGAAACATCCTATTAAGATATACCATGCTAACCTCCTCAAGAAATGGGTTGAAAAACACCAAAAGCTGTTTTGCTAGTTTTACCAGAAACTGATAAAGAAGATACTGATGTAGCTTATGACAGACTGGAACAAACTGTTCAAGTTCAAGTTTATTGCAGGAATGCTCCATTGAGCAAGCTCATTCACAAGGAGGTCCTGGTGCATGGTTACAACAAATATACAATGCAGGCAATAACATAACACATAAATGGCGGACCAGGTCCTACAAGGTACATGGGTAAACAGTCCTGGGTGAAAACAAAAACAAAAAATATTTAGTACAAGTTGTTTAAGGAAGGGTATATGAGAACAAACTAAGGAAGTAAGGAGAAAGCTAGGGAGGGAGTTTAGAAACAGTTACAGGTGTCCTTTATTTTTGAAGCCACCAGTTTTTTGAAGAAATTTACTGAGACTACACTGGATAGTTTCAGAGTGGATTGCAGCTGGTTCCAAATAGTTGGTAGCGCACTTGAGAAGGCTCATCTGCCAAAGGAGGTACGAGTCCTAGGTGCGTCGAGTAGGATAAAATCTGATTTCCTAGGAAATAAGAGCTGTGGGCAGTATGGATAAGTGCTACTAAATAGCTTGGTAATTTATTCAGAAGAAGTTTTAGGGTCCAAATGCCAGCATGGAGTGTGCCTAATGGTAATGAAGTCCAACCAACCGCTGCGTATAGTTCGCAGTGGTGGGTTCGGTATGGGTAGTTTGTAATGAAGTGCAGGGCACGGTGATAAAGAACTGCAACTGCTGATGCTGTAAAGGTGAATGTTTCCTTATTCTCAGAACAAACTGCAGACATCTGTAACTTGCTAAAGACATTTAATAGTACTTTTACCCAGGGCCGGATTAACCACAGGGCAAAAGGGGCATTTGCCCTGGGCCCCCTAGTTTTTATGGGGCCCCTGTTCCTTTTTTTCCTCCCTGACCCCATGTACTTTCCCACTAGTGTGACTACAGTGCCTCGGGGTCGGGTCAGGTTGATTCCCCCCCAACCATCCAAACATTTGTGGTATTTTGTTCCCCCATGGACATTCTTTTAAGCCCAATATTCTGGTCCGTTGATGATTTGCGCATCCCCCGCCCACCAAGACAAAAACTTCTCTGCCCCACCCCGGTCCGTGCGTCAGCATCAGTCACACACCATGCATGTTTGTCCCGGCACACACACACACGCACACACACACACGCTGAAGTAACCAAGTCCCGCCCGCCTCCGGATCTCTCGAAAACGGCACCAGCCACACACCACTGGTGCCAACAGAAGTAATCCCTCTCAAGAGCCAGCGGACGCTGAAAAAATCCATTCATCTCATTTTTTTGGACAGACTCTAGTCGTGCCGTTGTGGTTGTCTCATGGACTGGACAAGTACAGAGAGAGAGAGACAACACACACACACACACACACACACACACACACACACACACACAGACTGTCCCTCCAGTCCACACACACACTCTATGCCTGCCTGTTACTACTAGGTCCACTATTATCCTGGTTATTGAGGTCACCTGGTTGTCTTCAGGTCTCATCAAGGAGGTCTGTGACCCATCTCCTGAAAATAATAAACAGTGCTGCGCTGGTGGAGTGAGAGACTGATGTTCACATCCACGACATCGAGTATGGGAGCTGCAGGCGAGGCGTGATGCACATCAGCAGAGATCCTCAGTTTAACTTCTGCCCTATCTTTAGTCCTTCTTGATTTTATTGAGGTAAAAATAAAATAAATAAATAAAGAATATGCACCTGATGATGATGATGATGAACATCTGTGGACTACAAAGTGCAACACCAACACCCATGTTTTATGTTTGTTAAAATCTAAATAAAATGTGACTTGTGAGAGTTCCTCTTAGTCTTTGCTCTTCTCACATGTGTCACATTTTAGACTAGAGGCTCTAAATAAAATGTGACTGAGTATGTGACTTGTGTGAGAGGATCATCATAGTATAGATGGACTAGGGAGGGAGCGGGAGAAATTTGAGCTTTCATTGCACCCAGCCCAGCCAGTTTCTCACTTCTTAATCTTCCCCAGACTGTGCTAGTGCAGGTGTATAGGAGGGAGAGGGACTACTAGCTGAAGGAATAAGGAAAGATGATGTAATACATTCCCTGTATAGATCCCTTGCTGATTCACCTCACTAGGAGTATAATCAATGTGCAATTTGGAACCCACACGTGAGGAACGACAGGGACATGTTGGACATGGTGTATGCAGAGTGTGAATCTATACAGAATGATTATGGGGTAACAGGGTATGTCCTATATTCTGCAGTGCTTCTCTGCTTCTCATAGGAGTCCTATGAGAAGTAGTGAAGCACTTACAGAATCTAAACAACTACACATTGGAGGACAGGAGAAAGAAAGGTGACATGACTGTGACTAGAGTTGCTTGGACTCCATCTTAAGGAATCAGATGCACCACATTTCAAGACTATTTGAAGAACTGTGGATTTTGGTATTTAAGTACAGCCCAAGAACCTCCCTTACCTGGTGAAGCAAGGGATTAGGGAACATCACACAGATCACAGTCATCTCACACTATCAAAACGTCTTTCTGATTCTCGTGCTTCACCAGGTAGGTGGTTTTATTTAAGTCCTCCTCATCCTGTCCCCCTCCCTTGTTTTTCTCTATAGATATGTGTTGCTTCAGAGCTTAGTCAGGTGAGTCCACCCCAGACAGCACCACCACCACCACCACTGATAAGGGCGGGCATCCTCCTGTGTCCAGTCACTTAACTTGCCAGTGCCAGCATTCAAGCTGTCAAAATGAGGAGTCGGAGAGAGCACAGTGGATCTCCTTGCTCCCAAGCCCGCACTTTTCAGTACAGTTGCCCCTTGCGCCCTCTGGTGACATACTGGCTTGGCTATACTACAAGCACCTTGCCCCAATGAGCTGCCCCTGCTGCTGCCAGTGGTAACCATGCACAATCGGTCCTGGTCTTCCCACTACTGAACTGCGTGACGTAGACACTGAAAAAATTCTGCAGAAAACAGGACCAAGAAGAAAATGACCCAGCAGCAAACAGAACCAATTATTGTCCACTCAGGACATTACAGCTCTCAAAGTCTGTTGTGAAAATTGAGATACAGAGCCTGACTACCAGAACCAACCACTGTTTTATAAAGCTGCAGATACTAAATGTGAACAAGGTGTCTGCTTGACTAACTACCCAGGGTATCATGCAGGAAGACCTGGTCACCACAATAATCCCAGCATACTCTAGAGAACTGTGATAGCTGGGCTGTCCATCAATTTAGTTTTTCTAACTAAGTGGATTGGAGTCTAGGCAGGATTACGTTAACGCTACTTGGGCTGGATGCCTGGGACAAGGAGAATAATTGTTCTGGATGGATCAGTGACAGAGTGGCAATGGCAGTGTTGGGGAGGGGGCGAATAGGAACCAGGGCTCATGTAACCTACTACTTTAGTACCACCCATGGTAAACACAGGATGAGATGTTGGTGTGGAGGGGTCAGTAACACATGGCTATGCTTAGTGCTGACACTCAGTGTGAATGCACTCCAGCCAGCCAACTCAAGCAGTAACCTTCTATTTCCACCCCAAGAATGGCATTCAGAGTAGCTGGAAAACCCTCCAAATGCATTTTAAGGGATCAAAATCATTCAGCTGGGACCTAGGCGCCCTGAACCCCGCCTATAGGTTAAGTCACAGGGCCCTACAATTCAGAACTGCCCAGGGCACCACAACTTGTTAATCTGGCCCTGCTTTTACCACAGTACCGGGCCAAGAAAAGGGGGTTGAGCATGTACTAGTGACAAGGAATGGTTGCCCTATTAGACAAAAGACATAACATAGAAAAGTAGACACATAGACTTTGACAGCAGATAAGGACCACTTGGCCCACCTAGTCTGCCCATTTCCCTACCTAGAGGATAAGCTGCAGATCCTATTTAACCAACAGCCTATTTCTTCTTACCCCCCACAAAATTGCCTTATGTCTGTCCCATGCATTCTTGAATTCTCCCACAGTTTTAGACCCACAACCTCCTCAGGAAGGCTGTTCCATGCATCCACCACCTCTCTGTGAAAAATACTCTCACATTGCCCCTGAGCAGTCCCCTCTATCTTCAAATTGTGTCCCCTTGTTCTTGCACATTTTTTTCTGAAAGATGCTACCCTCTTGGACTTTGTTGATTCCACTGAGGTACTTAAACATTTCTATCATGTCCCCTCTCCCTCCTTTCCTCAAGGGTATACATATTAGCTCCTTTAGTCTTCTCCTCGTATGGCTTCTCTTGTAGACCCTGCACCATTTTAGCTGTCCTCATCTGAACTGCCTCCATCCTGTCTATGTCCTTGCGGAGATGAGGTCTCCAGAATTGGACGCAGTACTCCAGATGGGGTCTCACCAACTGTCTGTACAGGGGGCTAACAACTTCCTGTTTTCTGCTGGTGACACCTCTCCCTATACATCCCAGTATCCCCCCAGCCCTCCCTACTGCCTTCTCACATACAGATTACCAGAGCGGCTAAGGGCTGATGTGGTTAAGGAAATACAAAAAATTAAAGAACTGGGTATAATAGAAGAGTCAAGAAGTGCTTGGTCATCACCAGTGGTGACTGTAAACAAAAAAGAAGGGGGTGTAAGAATCTGTCTTGATTTTAGGAAACTTAATCAAGTGTCAGAATTTGACAGTTATCCTATGCACAGAACAGATGATTTGGTGGACAGACTGGGAAGTGCTAAGTATATCAGTATCCTCGATCACACCAAGGGTCACCGCAAACTCTCTAGCTAAAGAATCCAGAGACAAACTGCATCTGCTACCCTACAGGATTCTATCAGTTCACCACCATGCCGCTTGGTTTACATGGTGCTCCCGCCACATTCCAGCGTACATGGATTTAATTTTATCCCTTCACACTGGTTATTGTGCTGCATACCTGGATGATGATGTGGTGTACAGTACAGCATGGAAAAAACACCTGGAACACCTACAAGCAGTTATCCAATCAATCAAAAAACTGGTCTGACTTCAGTTCGGCTACCTGCAAATGGAAGCATAATCACTGTGGCTCCGTTGTACCCAACTAACAATCCAGTGTCATCCATGATTTAAAACTGCCACCCCTGCCAAGCAATCGTGACACAACCAAGTTTATGACACCAACCAAACAGAGAAATAAGATGGATCGGGCGGTATGCCCTAAAACTAAAAACAACCAACAGGGCTAGCACCCACAGGCCACCTTCAGAAGACATTGTGGCCTTAATAGCACAAACTTCCCCGAGTAACCTCATGGAAGAAGAAGACTACACTATTGCCACCATGACCTCTGCTGCATGCTTAAACAAATAAACAAAACCCTCACTAGACTGGAGGAAAAAGTTCCAAAGATAGGCAAGATCTCCGAACTTAACGAGAGAACCAGCCACCTGGAATCCACTGTCTCTGAGTATTCCAATACAGCTGACCTCTACAACTGTGCATTGTTTGATCTACACTGTAGAGAGCTAAACCTTCAACAACAACTGGAAGACTTAGAGAATCGTAACCGAAGAAATAATCTGAGGCTACTCGGTTTACTAGAGGGCACGGAGACAGGATCCATGACCCAATTTATGGACAGTTTTTTAAAAGAAATTCTCAACCTACCTAAGGAAAGAGACTTGGGGATAATCAGGGTGCACTGATCCCTCATCCAAAGACCCAAAGACTTGCGCTTGGTCTGTGGTGATGGCTTTTATGGACTTCCGTGTCGAGGAGGACTTTCTGAGATCTGCCTGGTCCAAAAAGCAGGTCTATTTTGGTGATGTGCAGTTTTTGTTTGACCAGGACTATGCTCCCCAAACACTGGCCCGCAGACAAAAAGCTTTCCAGCTAGTGAAAACACTGAGGTAATCGGGTCAACAAGCCCAAATTGAATATCTGGCTAAAATTAAAATACGCACAGAGGAAGGATGGCAAAAATTCATGGAGCTGGAAGATGCCAAAGATTGGGTCAAAAAACTAGCAATACAAATCCCTGACGATGGCACCATACAACAAGAAAAGGCACTGAAGCTGAGAAGCTGGCAGTCGAGGGGAACCAAGAATACAGGTGTAAGAGGAACAGGAAATGCTGCAAGGGTGTGGGACAGAGTCACTTCTAAAAGGGCTTCACTGGGTGAAGAACTCCACACATCATCGCCAAGGAAGATCAGGAGGAAGAAACAAACACCTGATTGAGCTAAGTCACAACTCTCCTTAAATTCCTTAACAGAACTCTGTTTTGACTCCTCAAAGAAAAAGGAGGGCTCCTCTCCCTCTGGGTTCCTTACCTCACACTGTTCAGTTGGGGGGGGCTCAGAGAGGGAAGGGAAGACATCACAGAGAGACTGGGGCTCAAATGGAAGAAAGCCACAATTTTTCCTCCTGCAGCATAATTTAAATACTTAACTACCCTGTGAATGGCCTGAGACAGACCTTGATAAGACCAAGAAAATACCACCTTAGAAACCCAGGGCTTATTTTGTACCCATAACTCATGAGAAAGTGACTTTGGAAGACACTGGATACAGAATGTTAAAATGGCGATAGGTCCCAGAGTGGCCGGCGGGGGTGGCTGCTCGGGGAGACTAGGACAGAACAACTGTATTATATGAACTGTCACAAGTCGGGTTCAGTTGGGGGTGGGAGGTGGATGCAACACCGGAAGGGGCAGGGGGACCGTCGTGGGATTGTTGCTGTTGGGTTGCCCGTCTTCCCTGGGATCCCTGCTGGTGTTCCAATGAGGTCACACATGGAATTTAAGAAGGGGTGGGGAGGGGGGCACCTAGGGAGTGACCCTGCCCAATTTCAGGGAACATGTTGGGAACACCTCCAAATAGGAACTGCCTCCTATCCCAGATTTTTGAGACGCTAAGTTCAACTGGATAGAAAGCCCCAAGGGAGATGGGAGTTGAAGAACCCTCCACTTCACCCTGGAGAACAAAAGGGCAGAATAGAGGCTTTTGAATTGATGACATGGACTGCTGCCCTGGCCTGGGGCAGACTAGTGGGCCGAGCAGTCCTCATCTACCATCAGAGTCTATGTTTCTATGTTTACATCAGGGTCTTCCTCTGGGAGGCCCCTGTCTCCCTCCTTGAACTAATCTACAGAATAAAAACAGGCATGGGTGTTGGCGGGGCTCATGGGACTGCCAGTGGCTGAGCCCGGATGGGTCCTGCTCCTGACATGGCAGGTTGGCACTCCTTCGTCCCTAGATGGCCAAACCTGTGTCCAGGGGCAATGCCCCAACAAGTTGTGTTTCGTGTCTCCCCCCTCCTCCTGGGTGGTGTTCAGGCCGGGACTAAGATGGAGACCAAAATTGCTCAAGAAACAAATGAGGGTGAACAGCCGCTATCTTATTGGTCCATCTGCTTTTGCATTCCAGAAGGTGACAACCCAAAACACAAATGGAACAGCACCCTTATAAGGTTTGACCTTTCCATAGAGGAGGTGGGCTAGTAACCACCTCCTACCTTGCCCCACAGCATAGTCTGGTGGTGAGGATTTGGGTATACTTTAACCTTGAAGTACCAACTAATGCTCAGATCACTTTTACAGTGGTGACATGTATACAGTTTTATGAAACCTTGGTTTGAAGGTTTAGAAGTTATTGTCTATGTATTTTTATGTAAGGCAACGCATACTACTGCCCAGAAGTTTAGAACAAACCCTGCTGATACAAAA
Organism: Neoceratodus forsteri; assembly: GCA_016271365.2. NCBI lineage: Eukaryota > Metazoa > Chordata > Ceratodontiformes > Ceratodontidae > Neoceratodus > Neoceratodus forsteri. Next base: position 768,687,988 of record CM028133.1, on the reverse strand, counting down.
TGGGAGACCTGAAGGTAATATCATGGAACGTTAGTGGGATTAATAGTCCTATAAAACAAGCTAGAAGCCTTCAAGACCTAAAAAAACAGCAAGCGGGCCTAGCCTTCTCGCAGGAGACACACCTGGGGGCACAGGACCATAAAAAATTACGCAGAAACTGGTGGGGGTATATGCTACAGACTATAAGACGCACCCACACAGAAGGTGGGTAGCAATTTTGATTTGTAGAAACATACCCCTCAGGATCTTGAGAGCAGACCTTGACCCAGAGGGGAGATATGTAAGGTTATATGGTGAATATAGTGGACAAATTGCATTTTATTAAACCTGTATGCCCCGAATGAAGACCTGAGAGAACCACCTACCTAACGAAGGTCCTGACAGAGACAATAACTGATCCCCAAAGTCTGATTATAATAGGGGGTGACTTTAATCTGGTGACTGACCAGCAACTGGACAGAATAGGATCCAGATCTTCTTGCCCATCTCGAGCAAGCAAAGCCCTTACCCGACTATGCTCAGAACTATCACTAATTGACAGTTGGAGGTTTTACCATCCAAAGGAGAGAGACTACACCTACTATTCTCCCAAATACAAGATGTATTCCAGGACAGATTTCTTTTTTGGTGTCCTCTAATGTGCTACAATATGTCACAGACACCAGAATAGGAAATATTTACCTCTCAGATCACGCCCCAATCTCTTTGGAAATTGAATTAGCTCCTAGACCCCCAGAGTCTCTTTGGAGGCTCAATGTTAGCCTACTACCACATAACAACTTTAAGGAACTAATACAAAGTACAACTAAAACATTTCTGGAACAGAACCCACCAGAAGATGGGAAGGCAAGGGTGCGATGGGACACCCTAAAATGTTTTTTGACAGGAGAAATAATTCAATATTCCTTGTGGCATAAAAAAGTCAAAATAAAAGAGAGAGTAGAACTAGAAAATGAAATTGCCCGGGCTGGAAACATTGCACCAAAGCACCCTGGACAAAAAAATAAAAGAACAATTAGAACTCAATAAACACAAACTTAACAAGATATTAGATACTCAAATAGAAGGCCAGCTTAGATATTCTAAACAAAAGTATTATGAACAGGGGAATAGGGCAGGGAAACTATTAGCGTGGCAACTGTGCAAGGAAGTGACTTCCAGAGCAGTGTTAAAATTGAGAGATCCAACAAATGACACCCCACCACATCTCCAGTACAAATAGCAAAACACTTCCAAAACTTTTATGGAGATTTATATACAGCAGAGAGGCATCAACCACCAAGAAAGAATCTCTACATACCTTAAAAAAATTAAGCTCCCGGAATTAACAGAAGATCAATGCCAGGGCCCGGAAGCCAGAATAACAGATCCAGACAGCACAAAAATTAAACAGTTAAAAATGGGAAGGTTCCGGGAACAGACGTAGTTGCAGCAGAATTCTATAAAGGATTTAAGGATACGCTGATCCCCACTTTGGGTGTGGCATTCAATGAGCTGATAAGGGAGAGGGGCAGCACCAAGATCCTGGAATCAGGCACAAATTTCAGTTATCCTCAAACCGAACAAAAATCCGGAAGATTGTAAATCCTATCAAGCAGATTTAAAATTTTTTCAGGATCTTGGCAGATCAATTACAAAGATCATAGGTCTGTTTGTACACAGAGACCAGACTGGTTTAATTTCAGGTAGATACTAACATACTAACATACTAAAATGCCAGCAGAATAGGCTAATGGTCTTTCAGTGTTCTGTCTGCTTGGTCAGCCCCCACCCTGGGTGCTGACCCTTGTTGTCCCCTCGCTCTGGCTTCTCCTTCCCAGTTCAATATTCTTGCTGCGTATTGGATTTTGCTTCCTGAACCCTTCCCTGTACCTGTCCCACTCCTCTTGAACCCTCCACTGTCTCTGCCTCCACCAGCCCCCAGGTAGTGCATTCCATGGCTCTACTACCCTCTCAGTGAAGTAGCACCTCCTCCTTTTCTTCCCTGAATCTTCCCTCCAGCTTCACCCTTGCCCTCTAGTGGCCCCTTCCTCCTTCCTTTCAAAGCACCCTCACTGTTCCTCCCTTATTTACCCTTCATGTACCTGAAGACCCTATCATGTCCCCCGTCCCTCTCTCTTCCAAAGTGTACATATTTAGCTCTTCGAGCCTCCTCATAGGTCCTGTCCCCAAGCCCCAAATCATTTTGGTTGCCTCCTCTGGACCCTCTCCAGGAGGTTAATGTCCCTCTTAGTGTGGCTCTCAAAACTGCACGCAGTACCCAGGTGCGGCCTCACCAAGCAGTTATACAGAGGAGTATCACTTCCCTCCCTTCTGGAGGTGATCCTCTAGCGATGCATCCCAGCATCCTGTTGGCCCTTGGCTGCTGCCTCCTACAAGTCTCAGAGTTGTTCATCTTGACATCCACCACCACCCCCAGGTCCCTCTCAGCCATTGAGACTTGTAGTATTCCCTCTGGTGTACACTTGGCCTGGGTTTCTGGCCCCAGGTGGAGTACCTTGCATTTCCCTGCATTAAACCCTCAGCTCCACTTTCTAGACCATCTTTCCAGAGCCCAGGTCCTCTGCAGGGCCACCTCCCTCCTCCCCATCCACCACCGCCCCCAGTTTCGAGTCATCTGCAAAGAGACTCATCTCACTCCCGATTTCTGTCCTTATGTCAGATACACGTAGGCATTGAACAGAAGGGGCCCAAGGACTGATCCCTTGGGACCACTACCATGACCCTCCTTGGGAAGAGATTATCCCACCAACTACCACCCTCTGGGTCCGGGTCCTGGAGCCAATTGCCTATCCATCGGATCATCTGGTTTCCCACCCCATTTCTCCTAGTTTATCCAACAGGCCCACGTGAGGAACAGAGTCAAATGCCTTGCTGAAGTCTAGAAAGAGGACATCCACTGGTTCACCCAGGTCCAAGCACTTGTCACCCAGTCATAGAACTCCACCAGGTTTGTCTGACACGATTTCAGGATGAATCTATGCTGTCATCGTCCAGGCACCCTGACTTATCCAGGGCCCCCTAGCTCTCCTTGACAATGCCTCCATCACCTTGCCCACCACTGATGTCAGGCTGACAGGCCTGTAGTTCCCTGCCACCCCTTGATCCCCCTTGTGGACAGGCACCATGCGCCACCTTCCAGTCTTGGAGCACCCACCCTGTCCTCAGAGAGATGGTGAAAAGCTCTGCCAGGAGTTTCGCCAGGACATCTGCAAGTTCCTTCAGCACTCTAGGATGTAATTTATCCGCCCCGTGCTTTCTCCGTCTTGAGGGGAGCTGAGGCTTCTCACTCTCTCTCTGCTGTGATTTCACTTCCAGTACCTCTCTCCCTGCTTAGCCTCTCCCACCTGCCAGTGATGCCCTCCCCAGACCTGCCGCATTGCCAAGGGGCCCCTCCTCATTATCTCTGTCTCCTCCCATGCATGATGCAGCATCCCCATTTTCCCTGAGTGAAAACTGAGGTGAAGTACTCATTTAGTACCTCACCCTGCTCCTCTGGGTCTTGTGCCCACCTCTCCCCTGATTTAATCATGCTAATCTGCCCCTTCACCCTTCGCCTTTTCCCCAATGTATCTAAAGAACCCTTTTTCCTCTCCCACTTCCCTGGCCAGGTTCTGCTCCTTCCTTGCCTAGCCGCCTCACCACTCTAGTGGCCCTTCTAGCCATCAGCTCATACTCCCTCGATCCCTTTGACTCCTTGAGCACTTGGAATTTTATAGGCTGCTTTTCTTTCCCCACACCACCTCCTGACCTCCCTGGTCCACCAACAGGGTTTTGGGCCCCACCGATTTTTGTCTTACTCTTGCACAGGTGCTGGTAGTATCCTGCACCCTCTCCTGATGATTTCCACCTACTATCAGCGCCCATGTCTGACCCAATCCCATCCAAATGCTCCTTAAGGATCCTTCCCATTTCCTTAAAATCCACCCCCCTGAAGTCAGTTACTTCCGTCTTTGTGCAGCCTTCTACCCCTCCTAGGTCCAGGCAGAACCAGACCGTGGCATGGTCACTCCCCGCCAATGGGTCCCTTACCTCCAGGCCCCCAATCTGGTCACTGTCTGCCAGGACCAGATACCTGCCAGATAAAACTAGGCATTTGCCAAATGTAATTTCAGCCTGAAAGACTTTCAACTTGCCATTAGTATGGATGCAGAGAAGGCATTTGACAGAGTCGACTGGATTTTCTTAGATTTAACACTAAAACAATTTGGCGTGGGGATACATTCACAGGGGTAACAGGATCACTTTATTCAGCCCTAGAAGCTCGAGTGAAAGTTAATGGTCATTTGTCAGATAGGTTTCCCTACAGAGGAGTACGAGGCAGGCTGCCCCATCTCCCCTTATTATTCGCCTTCTCCTTCAAGCCCCTGCAATAGAAATAAAGGCCCAACAAAACATAAGAGGGGTAGAGGTGTAGGGCCTAGAACAGAAAATGGCATTGTATGCCAATGACTCTTTGTTCTTTGTAGCAGAGACAGAGACGCCTGTGCCACTGTTATTATTGACACTGGAAACCTACAGAGCACTAGCAGGATACAAGATAAATCTAAATAAATCAGAAGCACTGATATTGAGCGGCACCTTCTCAGAGGTTTAAAAGTAGCTTCCAACTGACATGGGGCCCCAAGAACACGCTTTGACACCTAGGTATAAACATATCGGCTGACACCTCACAGTTATACCGAAACAACTATTTGAAATTATTTAAAGAGTTACAGGCAGACATAGCCAGGTGGAAAATGTTGCCCCTGACCCTTTATGGAAGAGGGCAGACTTTAAAAATAAATGTTTTACCTCACCTTACTTTTCTTTTTCAAACCCTCCCAATCAAAGTCCCAAAGGTTTTTTGGTCACAGCTACAAAAAGAAACATTACACTTTGTTTGGGCTAAAAAACATGCAAGACTAAATGAGAACATTTTGCAGCCCCCAGAGAGAGGGGAGGCCTGGCCCTACTGAATTTCTATCATTATTATCTGGCCGCAAGAGGTGAACAACTATGTACCTGGGCAAAATGCAGAGAGGAGACGGGCTGCTATCAATTAGAAGTAGCTCTAAAAGGTTGGGCCCTATGGGCAATACCAACAAACAGCATTCCAACCCACATCTGAAAGAATGTTAGTAACCCTTGGATGAGGCATTCACTAAGGTACTGACTCATCTCAGGAGGATTCATACTCCTGAGGGCTTGGGACCTTGTCACTGATCCAACACGAACCGACTTTTGACCCCGCTCCAAAGGACTGACTCAGGATTTAAAATATGGGCAGTTTGAAGCTAACGACTTTTGCCCAATGCTTGGGTGATGGTGGATGTTTTATCATTTGCTCAGTTGCAAGATAGGTTTTTCCACGCAGGAGGAGCACTACAGATTCCTGCAGGTCCACCACTTCCTGCTAACTGCTAGCTATGCCACAGATAAGAAGGGATAGAACGGAATTAGAATCTTTCTTTTACTTTTCAGTTATTCCCAAAGACAAGTCACACTATCTTTCACAATTGTACAAGATCTTAACACCACAGACCCCTGCACCACTGGAGAGGGGAAGGAAAATGGAAACAGAATTAAATATTACAATATCACAGTATCTATGGGTCAGATGTTGTTCAAGGGCTGAGGTTACCAGCTCCCCATGTGCAGGGAATTCAACTGGAAGATCTTAAGGTTCTTCTTGACTCCAACTGTACTAAACATTTCCACACCCACCATTCAGATATGTGTTGGAGAGACTGCAGTAAAAGGGTACACACCCCACATATTCTGGGACTGCCCTAAATACAGGGATTTTGGCTTGCAGTACATGCACAGATATTAAGGCTCACAGGCCTTCAGATACCATTCACAGGAGAAGACTTGATACTGGGCCTCCCTACACTGCTCTTTGGTAACAGACAAGGGAACAAACTGGCCCAATTCTTGAAAGTAGCTGCCCTGAAGTGTATAACTTCCAAGTGGTTGTCTCCCACGTTAAAGGAATGGAGGTCTAGAGTTACAGACCTAGAGAGAATGGAAAATATAACAAGTAAACTAAGACTTCAACAAGAAGAAGTTTTTACAAATCTGGTCCCCCTGGCACGAGATGGGAAACACAAGCCAGATAGGGTAAACATTAACTAAGACAGGAAAGCTCTGGAGAATACAGTTAATAGGTGCCTGAAATAGTTAGCTTATAGTTGAATTTTTCTTTTTGTTTTTCCTTTTGTTCAATTAATTGAAGATTAGTAACACATAATAGATACTTTATTAACTATAACAAAACATATAAATCAATATTTGTTCAAAACAAGTAGGATAAGATTGAATTATCAGATTTATGTGACAACTCACTTGTTAAGATTGTTATATAAGCTGTCTGTTATGTAAAAATCTTGTAATGTATGGATGATCATTTCTGAAGATCAATAAAGATGAAGTTTTTTTTTAAAAAAAAAGGCAGGTTTGACAATTAATCCTACTAAGCATGCATTGGGCATGCAGGAAACAAGATATTTGGGTTATGTTTTGGGAATTGGAAAAGTCAAGCCAGAGGTTTCCAAGACAGAAGCTGTAGCTAACAGCCCTGTCCCAAAAACCAAGAAACATGTCAGGTAATTTTTAGGGCTAGCTGGTTATTATTGGAGATTTGTTCCCAACTTTGCCGAGTTAGCTACTCCCCTCACTGAACTCATGAAAAATCGGTACCCAAATACTGTGAAATGGACCCCAGAGTGTGATGAGACTTTTCGAGCCATTAAGGCTGCATTATGTTCAGCCACTGTTTTAAGAAGCCTCGCTTTGAGACACAATTTCTGTTACAGACTGATGCATCAGAGTTAGGCCTAGGTGCAGTCTTGAGTCAGCATATAGATGGGAAAGAACATCCTATTCTGTACATAAGAAGGACATTGCACGACAGAGAGAAAAGGTACTCCACCACTGAAAAGGAATGCCTTGCAAACAAAGTGGGCCATGGAGTCCCTTAAGATTTACTTACTAGGAGCTGACTTTGTACTTTGTAACAGATCACAATACTTCTGTTAGCTTAACCAAATGAAGGATAACAATTCTAGAATCACACAGTGGTACCTGGCACTACAACCATTTCAATTTAAAGTGATGCACAAATCTGGGGAACAGAATATAATGCTGATTTTCTGTCTAGATATGGATCTGGAAATACAGGTTACTCACCTGTAACAGGAGTTCTAGGAATGGTATATGTTGTTCATCCACACTTATTGGTAGGTTCCTTGCCGCTTTAAATCTTGCCGGAAGGTCTACAAGCTGGCTCCTCCCACCCACCCAGGTGGTAAAACTCTCGGCTCCGCCCCATGACGCCAGATCTAGCCCGCTGGAAGCCAAGGTTGTGTGTCGAAGCCGAGGTACAGGAAGTCGTAGGGATGAACAACATATACCATTCCTAGAACTCCTGTTACAGGTGAGTAACCTGTATTTCTAGGGACATGATATGTTGTTCAATCCACACTTGTTGGCAGACTCCTAGCAGTTCTCAGGGAGGAGGGAGGCAAGGCGCACCCCCCGATACTTACTTGGGAAATAGAGACTGAGAACCGAGGCCCCAAAACCAGCATCCCGCGTGACTTAAAGTCGATGTGGTAGTGGGTAATAAAGGTATGTTCGACTTCCAGGTAGCAGCCCTGCAGATATCCTGGATAGGGACATCCCTGGAAGCAGCTACCGATGCAGCAGTATGGCCGGTAGAATGAGCTCTTATCCTCTCTGGGAGGCCTCCATGCCCGCCAACCTATAGCAGAACTCTATACAGAAGGTGACCCACCTGCCTATCGTCCGCTTGCTGCAGGTCTGCCAGGTGCGGCTTCAGCATAGGTGACAAACAGCTGGCGAACCTCTCCCGAACTCTCAGCCATCCGCTTCCTTGTAATAAGCGAGCTCTTCTAGGGTCCAAAGTATGGAGCCTATATTCAGCCTCCGAGGTGTGATTGGGGTAGAACACCGCAGAGTCAACACCTGGTTAACGTGAAACTCCCACACCACCTTTGGAAGGAATTTCGGGTGGGGGCGCAGGACAACCTTGTCCCTGTGGAAGACCAGATAAGGAGACTCGATGGAAAGCGCCTGGAGCTCTCCCATCCTTCTGGCTGACGTGATAGCCACCAAGAAGGTGGTCTTCCACAACAGGTGGGAAATATCGCACCTGTGCATCGGTCTGAATGGTTTGCCCATGAGCTTGGCCAATACCAGCAGCAGATCCCACGGAGGTGGAGGTTCTCGCACCAGAGGGGGAAATGTGGTCAAGGCCTTTGAGAAAGCACCGACCACCTTCTCCTGTGTTAATCGACTGCTTCCCGGCCCGCGCCCGGTAAGCAGAGATGGCTGCCAGGTGCACCTTAAGGGTCATCGACCGAAGCTCTTGCTAAGAAAGGGACCACAGGTAGTCCAGAATGCTTGCCAAGGAGCAGGAGGAAGGGTCCAGGCCCTTGCCCTGACACCAAATGGAAAATCTCTTCCATTTGAAGGCGTAGCATTTTCTGGTAGACTCCTTACGGGACGCCACAACGACGTTGAGGACCTTTCGGAAAGACCCAAGGCCTGGAACTCTAGCTGTTCAGGAACCAGGCTGTCAGGTGCAGGGATTGAAGGTCTGGATGGAATACCTTCCCCTGGTTGACTGAGATCAGGTCCGGGCGGGCTGGAAGCCGCCTCGGGAGCCTGGAGCTGAGGCTGAGGAGATCTGGATACCAGAACTGGCGGGGCCAGTCTGGGGCTACCAGAATCACCTGCGCTTTGTCCCTCCCTCGCCTTTGAGAAGCACCTTGTGGATCAAGGGAAATGGGGAAAGGCGAGAAGAGGCCCGGGTCCACGCCTCGAGAAGGCATCCCCTGCAGCGAGCCCTGCTGAGGGGTGGGCATGGAACATGGACTCAGCTCGATTCTCCCAGAGGCAAACAGGTCCACCTGAGGTGTGCCCCAGTGGAAGAAGAGATCTTGTACCTCCGCAGGACAGACCACTCGTGGAGACGAGCCCCTATCCGCTTAGGGCATCGGCCAGGTGTTGGAGGCCCTGCCACGTGAATGGCTAGGAGATCCACCCAGGCTGCGCATGAGGGACCATATGAGAGCTTCCTTGCATAACAGCATGGAGCGTGACCTGCCCTGGCGGTTCAGATAGTACATGGTAGTGGTATTGTCCATCTGACCTGAACCACTTGACCCCGAGAAACGGAGCTAAGGTGGTGAGAGCTAGGCAGACCGCTCGGAGCTCCAGCAGGTTGATATGGCATCAGGATTCCCGAGGGACCAGAGGCCGTGTTTCTTAGATCCCCCAGATGGGCACCCCAACCCATCAGAGATGCATCGGTCGATAGAGAGATCGTCGCTCGGGCGGACTTAACGGATGCCCTCCCGCAGATGTGCTGGAATGGTCCACCACTGAGAGCGCCCCACATCTCCTGGGTCACTGTCACGGGCTGGTCCAACGGATAGCAGCGTTGTGACCACTGGCTGGCCAGTCTTCATTGAAGGGGATGCATGTACCAACGGGCCCAACGGACCACGCTGGTGCAGGCCGCCATGAGGCCCAGGAGGTGCAGGAAGTCCCGGGCAGGGTGCGATTGCCCAACCAGAAATGACTGGGCAAAGCAGGAAAGAACCTCGGCGCTGTCCGCCGGGAGCCGAGCTCTGGCTCAAAGAGAGTCGAGCTCTGCCCCGATGAAGAGTATCACCTGCTTTGGCACAAGTTCTGACTTGGCCTTGTTGATGAGGGGGCCAATCTGAGAGCAAACCTGGTGGGCCAGATCTCTGGACTGCTCCGGCTCCGCTCTGGAGGGGGCTGCAATCAGCCAGTCGTTCAGGTAGGGGTACACCTGGACCCTTCGGCGCCGCAGGAATGCTGTCACCATTGCCATGCATTTGATGAAGACCCTGGGAGCTAGGAGAGGCCGAAGGGCATGGCCCAGAATTCGTAAAGGGAACCCTCTGCTCTGAAGCGGAGGAATCTCTGATGAGACGGATGGATTGGGACATGAAAGAACGCATCCTGGAGGTCCAGGGAACAGAACCACATGCCTCGTTCCAAGGATGGATTATCTGAGCCAGAGTGACCATCCTGAAGGTCCGAGACCTTAGGAACCTGTTCAGGTCGTGCAGGTCGAGAATGGGGCGCCAGCCCCCCATCCGTTTTGGGACCAGGAAGTACCTGGACACAAACCCCGGGTCTGGAGGAGGATCCGCCACCTTCCTGATCACCTCTTTTGAGGAGCAGGGCACATCGGCTCGGGCGGCCGACAGCGAGGCTGCGAACCCCATGGCCCCCGAGGGCAACGGCTCGAAGGGTGAGCCTGCTCAACTCCAGAGGCAGGCCTTTTCCTACCACCTCCGACACCCAGTGGTCCGTGGTGATAGCAGACCAGATGGAAAGGAAGTGGAGCTGCCTCCCCACGGGGAACCTACGGGAAGTGACGAGGCTGGGGCGGCACCTCAACCCGCTACTGGGCAGGCTTGGAGAAGGAACTGTCCGAGGGACCTCCTGGGCCTTTACCTCCTTGCTTCCTGTTGGAGGAAGCCACCACCTGGGTTTGGGATGCCAAGCGTGAGCCTGCTGGCCCTGTTGCTGGTGCTGTTGGGCCAGTCGAGATGCAGGGGCCGGGACGAAAGGACTTCTCCTGTAGCTGATGGTGGCCTTTGTCCCTCTGGGCGGAGGTGACCGAGTCCAGGGTGGCATTGGACTTTCGATCCGCTGGAGGTGTCCCTCCACCCAGGGTCGAAGAGGTCAGTCCCCAAGAAGGGACGCTCGCAACTTGTGCTGGGTATCCGCCGGAAGATGGACATCCTCAGCCACGCCCGCGCGCATGGCCACCGCGGGCGCTACTGACCTGGCACAGGAATCGCCTATGTCCAGAGCAGTCTGAAGCTGCTGTTCGCCACCGCCTCTGCCCTGGTCCTGCACCTGGCGGACCGTGGTCTGCAGGAGATGAAGGACAACCTCATCCAGGGAGCCCAAGAGGGCGTGGGAGAAGTGTGCCATCAGCACAGCCGAGCTGGCCTGTCGGAGGCCGAGGGAGGATGCAGCATACACCTTGCGCCCAGCAAAGTCCAGCTTTTTGGACTCTTTGTCGGGGCTTATCCACGCCCCAAGCATTACTGAACGCCGGAAAACGCTGTCGGTGACTAACCCCCGGCAGAGGGTGCTCGAGAAACCGGCAAAGAGCCGTAGGACTGATACTTCCTGGCCATCCTGGCCGAGGGCACAGGACAGGAAGCAGGCCGCTGCCAGAGCTCCAGGTGGGCGACAATGGCTTCAGCCACTGGAAGGCCTCCGTGGGGAATCCTCGGTCCAGTATCTCCGCCAGAGGATACTTGGCCTGTTTGGACATGGGCTCAAGCTGCATCCCGTGGACTCGAGATGAGCTAAGCAGACTCAAAAGGACGATGGGCTATCGTCCAAAGACTGGCCCTCGGAGGACTCCAGGTTGACCTGCTTGGAGAACAGGGAGGAGTTGTCGCCGGATTCCAAGAGTCTGCGAAGAGCTGCCTCGCCCTGAGCCACCTCTACCTGCCAAGGATGGTCGGGAGTGAGGTGACCAACAACCTGTGGGGCAGGCCGTGACCCGACCAAGAATCCTTGGTTGGTGCCCCAGACTTCGGTTGTGGAGGTGGAGGTTCCACCACAATCGGTGGGGCAGCTGGTCTTGGCCGAGCAACCGGCCCTGGAATGGGCAACTCGACTGGGGCGAGTGGTTGCTTCGGTCGTTCGGGCGACAGCCACTTGATGGCCGGGGTCTGGACCGGAGTCGGCTTAGACCCGGACAACAGCAACTGCTGCCACATAAGCTCCTCGTAGCGCCGACGTAATTTACGCCTAAGCCTCCCCTCATCCGAGGAAGAGGACGAGGTGGAGCGGTGTCGCCGCTTACTTCGGTATCGAGACCGAGACCGCCGACGCCAGCAGGAACGGCTTCACAGAGATGAAGTACAAGACTAAGACTGGGACCTCGGGAGACAGAGAGGGCGGTCTAGGAAGGGCGGGGACACCCGCCTTCCCTCGGCTCAGGCACTTTAACGGGACTGCAGCCCCGAGCATGGGCAGATCCTCGGTCTCCACCGGGGAACCGGTGAAGGTGGGTTGTCGGCTTCAACAGTTGACAGCCCGCTTAACGGATCGAGAAAATTCTCGACCGCGCCGATGGGAGTCTCAGCAGGCTGGCCTGACGGGACACCGTGGAAGCCAGCGCCTGAGCCGCAACTTTGACCGAAGTCAACGGTCAGCTGTCCAGGTAAGGAGACCTCTCCTGCTCCCACGAACTCCGATGGTGGGACTTACCCTTCGACTCCTTCTTCTTGGGCCGAGAAGAAAGTCCCAATGGCCCCTCTCCCTTCGTGGAAAGGGACTGACAAAGCTCCTTGAACAAAGCTGTGTACGAGGAACTCAAGAGAGAACGGGATAAATGCCGCAGCTGAGGAAGAGGCTCGAGCTGCTCAGCCGAGCCAGCCGCCGCGACACCGCCAACAAGCTCTTTAGATGTTACTGGTGGAACGCTCGGGCGCCCGAAGTTTCAATCGGGCAGCGATTATCCAGGACGCTGGTCGAGAAAGAGCGCACAACTCGAGGCCTGCGGGTCGTGATTCAGGCTTCAGGCAGTAGATGCACGTGGAGCGGATCCGCTGCGGACATTTTCCGCCCGCAAGGGCACCTCCGAAAGCCGGGAATAGATTTGTCCATCGCAGCCGCAAGGAAGATGAAGACCAAGTTTAGAAAACTTCAAACCAATTTCGACGAACCAAGAGTTAGGATCCAGTCTAAAACGCAGAGCGCCAAGAGGGAACCTGAGCTTCCAAGCAGTAAGGAAGATCTACGCCATGGGGCGGAGCGAGAGTTTTACCACCCGAGGGGTGGGAGGAGCCATTTGAAGACCTTCCGCAAGATTTAAAGCGGCAAGGAACCTGCCAATAAGTGTAGATTGAACAACGTATCCATGTCCCTAGAATTGAGAATTTCAAGGCTGAAAACAAATGTGTGAGTTTAAACTTCACTATTTGCTGTACTATTGTTATGGAAAAATGATACTGCATATGCACAGAACTGTAAAGGTTATACGCTTATGTTAATGAGAATTACTAGAAAGTTTTAGAAAACTGTTTTTGTAAAACAGGTTCACTCTTAAGGAGGGGGGTATGTGACAGGGCTGAATACGGCCAAGTCCCAGTTGTTATGGAGAAAGTTTTTAAATGCAAGGATCTGTTCTATTCTCCCCTTTTCTGTCTCTTCTCTGTCTGGTTGCACAACCAAATTTTCTCGTGAGACCCAGGACTTGATCACCCCGATGGTCTTGCAATTCTCTGCCTCTTGCTATGTCTTTATCATCACTTGCTGTTCTGTCTTTTCTTCCCCCTTGCATATCTGCAGTTATGAAAATATATATAAATCTTTTTGTGGAAACGTCACTAATACTGGGATCATTTTGCTTAAAACTGTACATAGTTATACTGTTGAAATGATTGCAAAGCTAAAACTGTATATAGTTATAGTGTTGAAATGTTTGCAGAGCTATTTGGAACTCAAGGAGTTAACCTGAGATGCAATTTGTAAGGCTTTCATGAGAAGATATAAACAAGAGGTGAATGGGTCCAATGTTCTTTTGCTGCACCTGCTGAGACTGACAAGAACATTGGAAACTTGAAAGAACACTGTGTGAGAAGCATGCTATTTTTTAATGAGCTCCTGCACAGACTTATAACAAAGGAGCGACAGTGTTTTGCAAAGAGAGAGACAGAGACTGAGAGAATGAGATTTGAAATTGAGAAGAAAGAGGACTCTGCTTTCTGTGTTTCTACTGCCATTGTAAATAGTTATCATGAACAATTTTATTTTTTATTTTACTTTTAATAATAAAACTCGTGAATTTTACAACTGCTCCTGATTTTCCCATGCTTCCTGACCTGTGCCTTGATGACAAGAATGCATGGCCTAGCAACAAGGGCACCCAGCTGACATAGTGGTTAACCCCAGGTAGTAGCACACATTTCATGTGGCTCCGTGTCTGACATCTTCTGCTGGCACTGAACACATTGCTTGAAACTGGGTTTCTTGTGGTCCATCCTAATTATTAGCATTTGGGAACTAAAATCCTCTAATACTGCAGGAAGGAACTGTGAAGGAGGAGCCCGTGTTCCAGTGGGGGGAGGGAGGTCTGATGTACAAGCCTGTAGTATAAAAACATTACCTTCAGCATTAAATAACAACATATGGTAACCCTATGAGACCTGGGAACTTCTGTATATGCAATATAGGACAGATGATACCACGAGTAAAACAACAGAGCACTGAAGACTGTGGATGGCCTGTCTGCCTATGGATGAAGCCTACACACAACCAAAAATACTGTTAAGGAAATATAATTCCCTTTGTGCGTCGGGTTCTATAGGCAGTCAGCAGTTAGTATGGACCCTAATAAGCAGCCCTTAACTAGGAGGGTCACTGCTGTACAACCGAGTCTAGCATTCATCTGCCACATGCAGCACTGGCGAGCCAAGCACATCAAGTTGGTAATGCCTGTAAATATGAGAATGGGGCCCATGTATTTGCCCTACAAATGTCTTCCAGACATGACAAAGCATGCTCTGTGTAAGAGGCAGCCATAAGCCTCGTCAAATGGGCTCTGATCCTGAAAGATGCTGAGAAGCCCAGGGAAGAATAAGCCAGTCTGATAGTGGCACATAGCTATTTGGGTAATATGCATGTGACCGAAGTGGATCCTTTCTTTCTTGGGCCAAGGAGAACAAAGAATCTGTGTAACAGAACAGCCTGGTGCACCTAACATAAATACTTAGGGCTCTCTGCACATCTGTGGAATGCAGTCTCTCTTCCTGGCATTCTTGGGGTTTGGGAAAAGAGAATGCAACACTATTTTCTGGTTTCTGTGGAAACTGGAAACCACCCTGGTAAAAAGGAGGGGACCAATTTAAGGACAACTACTTTGTTCTGATGAAAAACAAAGTATGACCCCTTATGTGATAGTGCTTGACTCTCAATAATCCTCCTGGCCGAGCAGATGACCACAGAGATAATGCTCTTAAGGGATAGGAACCATATGGACACCTCGTAAAAAGGTTAAAACAGAGGGTCCACCACAGCCTCAAGGACCACACTGAGCTTCCAGTGAGATGGGACTGGTGTGTGTCTAGGACGTAGATTCTGGTAGGTTTTTAGAAATCAGATCACATCCAGATGAGATCTTCAAGAGTGTGACTTGACAGGACCCCTGATAGTAGCAAGGGCCACCACCTGCACCCTGTATAAACCATTATACAGAAATTGCAAGACACTGACAGACTGGCGGTCGAGGGCTTGATCTGCAAGGCAGAGAACTTGATGGGGAACGATCCCATGCTCTCCTACAGATCTTGCCCATAGAGAGTTTCCTGACTGAATCAGTGTGTCAATGACTTGAGCAGAGTAGAGCACCGTGCCATCACAAAACATCTGTGCTCATGAGCCAGGCCAAAAGGTGGAACTGCAGAGGCTCTGGATAAAAGATCAACCTCTAATGAAAAATATCCAACCTGCTCAGCAGAGGTAGTGGCCAACTGAGTGCTGGCTGTACCAGCTCCGAGTACCAGGCCCTTCTGGGCTATTGTAGTTAAATGAGAACCAAAGCTGCTAGTTCTCCTTGAAGTTTTCTGAGAACCTTTGGTATCATCGACCACTGTAGAAAGAAATACTGTAGGGAATCCTGCCAATCCAGGGAGAGGCAGTCAACTTCCAGTGACTTGCTGTCATGGTATTTGCTGAACTATTTGGAGAGCTTAATGGTGGCCTGGGTTGCTATGAAGTTCATCAACGGTGTTCCCCAGTGCCAGCAAATCCAGTGGAAAACTTCTTGATTGAACTCCACTCCTGTATATGTAGCATTTGATCAGCTCAGCTAATAAGCTTGACAGCTGAGAATGTCTGACAGGTGAATTAATGACAAAATAGCAGGTTTATTTCTGCCCAGCAGAGTAACATGTATGCCTTTACCATCATCCCTCGGCTTTCTCTTCCTCACCGGAGCCAAATGTACGGCATAGTCACTAGATTGTCCAACCTGACATGAAAGTGCTAATTCTTTCAATTGCCTCTAAATGTAAGCAGCACCCTGAATACTGTTCACATCTCCTGGACACTGATGGGAAACTTTCTCACTTCAGTGCCCCATGCATGTCCTTTGAGCGGATGCTGTTCCTAGCATTGGTTCCCAGACCAGCAGACTGGTATCCCTTGTGAAGGTGAGGCATTGTATATTCCTTCTAGGCACTCCTCGGGTTAGATTCATGTGCACTGTACACCACTCGAGTCCTCTGTAACTGTATGTAGCCTGGGAGGACAGTGAGACCAGCAAACAAAATATCAGAGCATACAAAAACTGTAATATAGTGCAGGCTATTTAATCTACCACTGCAGCAGCCCTGCTCTGATGTCAGCTGCAGGGTTTTCTGGGACTTCTGGTTACAGAAAATGTCAACTTGGAAGTCAGCAGTATCAGCCTGACAGAATCTACTATAGTGCAGTAAACAGTAAGTAAAAAAAATGTTTTTACACACGAAGTGCAAATTGGGACCAGCCTTACATTTGGGTACAGGGCTCTTAATGCAGACTATTCCCCTTTAAAGTCACAGATGTGCCTGCTCAATCTTAATATGTGTGTGTGTGTGTGTGTGTGTGTCTGTGTATGGTGATCACACATATCCAGTGGTAATAAACAAACAGTACAGTCAGCCATTAAGTAAGCTGCACGGTCTCTGGCTCATGGCTTGTGGGCAGGATTCTCCTCGTTAATCGTCCACCTCAATATGGGTAGCATCTCCTGGAGATTTTTTTGTCAACTCTATTCACCACACCCCAGGGAACTCTCTTGGGCATCCACGTAGCCACACACTCTATCTCCTTCCCTGAAGCCTACCCCTGCACCATCCCGGCAGACCCCCTGGCTCTGCACCCCCCCCCCAAGGTGGGGCCACCCTATCCACCCAGGGGGCCCTATCTATTAATCTAGTGTGCCGGTCTGAGCGGGCTACTCGGGCGTGGAGAAGGCCCATCACGTGGAGTGTGGCCTGTGGTGCTTGGTGCTGTCACCTATCCCAGGGATGGAGGCGCTTACTTACTTCTCCCAATGGCCCGGCAGTGCAATGCACTCCAGCACGGCGTGTGCACGCTGTGCACACCAAGAGGACAGCCACCGCGCCAGTCCCGTAGTTGCCAAGATCTCGACTGCAGCTAACCCCCGTCACCCTGTGGGTTGACAGATGGTGGGATCGAACCCTCCCTCCCAAGAAAGGAGAGCAGTCCTCCGGACGCTCAATCCCTTCCTCCCCTACCGACCCCCGGTGGCCTGAGTCTGTTCCTGAACCCGGGTCGCTGGCGTGGCATGAGGTTTAGCGTCCAGCACCTCAACCCTCAGCGCCACTGGGCCGGCCCCTCCTGGAGATTTTTAATGACTTGGCAGCATCTGCTTTGGATTACGCAAGACTTTTAGTACCCAAACTTCAGTGCTAGGAACAATGCACATCAGCTGATTTTACAGATAAATTCAGTTCATGCCTTCCATGATCCTGAAGTAGATCTTCAAGAGACTCTCTCCATTGGTCCATTACTTTGAACTGTAACCCACTGGCGCCAGAGCCAATTGGAAACTTTGTTAGCCAGGGGCCACCCACAATTTTATTTTATTTATTTATTTTAATTTGTTAATCGGTATGACACTGGGCAACAAAGCCCTTTTTCAGGACCAACTGCACAATGATCGCAGCGGCCACTGCCTAGATCATGTAGGCAGCCCTAACACTCATCTGTTCCACCCTGAGATAAGCCTTGAGGGCCTCTACCATGAGGAACCAGGAGACCATAAAAAAAATGACTCACCATAGTAATCTTGTTTCTTCAAAGGGATCACTCATTATGATTAAACTAAATACAGTCAGCCTCCTGTATTGAACTGCTGGAGAGATGGAATTATATGCAAATTAAGGAACTCTCATGTGGCTCATGCCACTTTCAAACTGCTGCCTTAGCAACTGCTGCACTCCGAGTGCTTCAGATTCTTATTAGCCTAACTGGGTATAAGACCCACTAATTAACAACTAAAATTCTAATTAAATAAAATAAAGCAAAATAAAAGTTTTTTCCTCTTATGTCAAAAATGCCCCATACAAACAAAGCTAAGAAACTTGAGACCACAAGGAAACCAACTGGTTAAACACAAAAGTGAATCTCTAACTTAAGCCCTATAGGCAAAAACTTCCACAGCAGGAAGCAGAATAACCTTTATAGGTTCTAGCAGGGAGGCAGGAGGAGTTTAATCATAATGAGTAATCCCTTTGAAGAAAAAAAGATTACTATGATGAGTAATTTTTTCTTCTAACCCCAGGAATCACTCATTATGATTAAATTAAATGCAGACTACCAAGCAGTACCTTCGGAGGTTGGGCCGAGAACCTATCTTAAAAAACAGGTTCTGCAGCACTGCTGTACCAAATCGAGCATCACTTCTGGATTCAATGTACAGGCTGTAATGGTTTGTGAAGTTGTGTACTGTTTTCCATGTAGCTGCTTTGCAGATTTCCAGTAGTGAAATTTCTCTTGAAGCTGCTATTGACGCAGCTGTGCCCTGGTGGAATGTGCCCTCAAGCCCAGGGGTGCCTGTATATCCACCTCAGTGTAGCAAAGTTGTATACATGCCACTTCCAGTGTGCAGTTATACATTTTATGGCAGTCCTACCTTTACCTACTGCACCATAGGTAAGGAAGAGTTGTGACTGACTTAACCTGTAAGACTTGGTTCTGTCCATATAATGGCTAAGTGCCCTTTGACCTTCAGTGAGTGAAGCTTTATTTCCGAGAACTGAGTTCTCTGAAAAGAAAAAGAGGGTGATAGACTGATTTAAATGGAAAAAATTAGATACCACTTTAGGAAGGAATTTTCTATTGTTCCTGAGGACCATCTTATCCCTGTGGAACAAGATGTAGTGTTCATCTGTGTACAGGACCTGTAAGTCACTGATCCTTCTGGGTAAAGTAATAGCCAGCAGAAACAGAGATTTCCAAGTGACATATTTCAAATCTACAGTTTCTGGCACAATGGTGTGTCCATGAATCTTGGCAATACAGATATTCAGATTCCAGGCCGAAACTGGTTCCCTCAGTGGAGGGTGACGAAGGCTGAGGCCTTTAAATATTTTCTGAAGACCAGATAAGAGGCCAGGGCTCTCTCTTTACCAGCAGAAAAGTATGCAGAGACTGAAGCCAAGTGACCATTTAGAGTCAAAGGCCTCAGTCCTAAAGAATGTAAGTGTGTCAGGCAGTCTAGGCAAAAAAACAAGCCAGCCTTGAAGGGGTCAATACCCTTACCTGCAACCCATATATAAAAAACCCCTTCCACTTAGAAGAATATGTTTTCTTGGTGAAAGGTTTCCTGGAACCCCTAAGCACTGGCAATACCGGCTCTGACAGTTTAAGGTTAGCAAATTCTAATTCCTCAAGAGCCAGGCTTTGAGCCTCAGTGATTCGAGGTTGGAATACAGGATCCTGCCTTAAGAGGAGGTCAGCAAATTGTGCCTCCTAGGCAAGTGACTTGGAGGAACTACTGACAGAGTTAAGAGAAGCGAGTACCCATGCTGTCTCGGCCAATCTGGTGAAACTAATATCATTGTTGCTGGTTGGTATCTCAATTTCAGCAGGGTCCTGAATATCAATGGGAAAGAAGGGAAGGGAAGGCATATAGAAAACTCCCCCATCCAATCAAGGGCCAACGCCTCCAGGAGGAGTGTGACCATGAGAAGGGCTCTCAACAGTACATTGGTCACTGGTGGTTTCCCACCAAGGCAAAAAGATCCACCTCTGGGGTGCCCCACCCCCTGAAGATTGTACTGAGCATCTGAGTGTTCAGGCACCACTAGTGGTGGTCCTGACTTATCCTGCTGAGGGAAGCTGACAATACATTGTCATTTCCTGCAGGTGCATGGCTGATTAGGATACTTTCATGGAGTATGTCATGGATCACAGCCCCATTACTCCTGTGCACAGTGGGGCTGACCTGGTTACTACCGGTTTGTTTATGTAGTACATAATTGTGGTGTTGCCCCTTCTGACTTGCACCACCCTGTTTTGAAGATATGGGGCAAATGCCTGAAGAGCTAGGTAGACTGTCCTGAGCTCTAAGAGGTTTATGTGTAATAGAAACCCTTGGGGAGACCATGAGCCACTTGCTACATGGTCAAACTTGTGTGCTTCTCAATCTAAAGTGAAGCATCTGATGTGAAAATTAAGGAAAGGTGTTCCCTTGTGAAAAAACACCCCTATTCTAAGGTTTTGTTTGTCCAGCCACCGCTGCAGTACCTGTACAAGGATGTGGGTGACTAGAGCCATCCTGGACAGAATCTGTTCTTTGTGACCAGTACTATCCTAGGTAGAACTGGATGTTTCTCCTATGAAATCTGGCACCCAGAGCCACTGTGGGGGGCAGCTACCCTGTGCCCAGTAGCCTGAGGAATTCTCTGGCTGATTTTGTTTTTCAAGTTTGCCATTTTTTTTTAAGGCCTTGCAGAAATTAGGCCAAATAAAAGTGTCGCCAATTGATACTGGCCTGAGGCCAGCCTGTGGGAATGATTAATGCCAGAGTGGCACTCTGAAGTTCTGGCTTCAAAAATGTGTCTGTTTAACATTCTGAGATCCAGAACAGGTTCCTTATGAAGAAATATGTGGATAAAACCCTCTGCCCCTTTGGTTTAGGGGCACTGGTTCCACTGCTTTGATTGCCCAAAGGTGTTTCACTTCTGCGTCCAGTAAGATTCTGTCTGCAGAGGTGACTGGTGTGAAAGTTCTTGTTCCCAACTTGGGAAATGAAATGAAGTTGAGTGCAGAGCCTGGCTCATTACCTCCAGGACCCATCTGTGGTGATAGTATGCCACACCTGGACGTAGTGAGCCAATCTGCCACCCACTGGTGGTTCCACAAAGGGGAGATGCAATCTGAAGCAGCCCATCAGGGGTTCTGTGAGGATTGTGTCTGAAGCTGAGGAGAGGGAGAAGCTCTTCTCATCGCTCTCCTGCCCCTTCCTCTGAAATAGCCTTTCGCTTGCTGTTGCGCTGAGAGGCCTGAGTTCGAAAAAGGGTTTGGGATAAAACCCTAACCCTGCCTCCCTATTCTGGGATTTATAGAAAGTAGAAGGTCTGTCCTTGAGCTGCTATGAAAAGTAGACTTGTATTCCTCTACTTTTTCATGTATGTTTCAGTTTTATCACCAAACAATGATTTATCCTCCACAGGAAATCCATTGCCTTGGCCTCTGTATCTGCGGTAAGGTTGGTGGCCCTGAGCCATGCAAATCTCCTAAGGGAGACAGCTAATGCTATTAGCCTGGCAGCTGTGTCATTGGCATCCACTGCCATACGGAATTGATATTTAGTGGCATCAAGTGCAGCCCCTGCTGTTTCTTGCAGATCCACTGCTACTTCACCTGGAACCTTGTCGGCAAGGGCTAAAACTGTGTTCCAGAGTGCCTTTTAATACTGTACTCCATATGCCACGTAGTTGGCTTGCCTGATTAACAAGGAAGCAGCCATGTAGCCCTTTTTTTCCCATGGCATCCATTTTTCGTGAGTCCTTATCCGGAGGGTGGGTAGCCAGTGGTATTCTGGCTTTGTCACAAGCAGCAGCCTGAACCACCCCTTCTGAGTCAGGATGGTGAAATAAAAAATCAGTAGTCGATCTGTCTAGCTGATACTTTTGTCAGCTTTTTATCTACCCCAGGATAGAAGTTGGAGTCTGCAGTATCTGCAATGCTGCCTTTTAAGGGCTTATGCATTGGCAAAAGAAGCAGTTTTGTTGGAGTTAAACCCATCATATTGAGGAACTCTGCTTCTTCCAGATCCTTTTCAGTCTCCTGAAAAGGAGATTATGGTTCCACCATGCTTTTACAAAGCATAATGGAAGAGTACTC
Organism: Neoceratodus forsteri; assembly: GCA_016271365.2. Classification (NCBI taxonomy): domain Eukaryota; kingdom Metazoa; phylum Chordata; order Ceratodontiformes; family Ceratodontidae; genus Neoceratodus; species Neoceratodus forsteri. The sequence continues at coordinate 768,666,058 of CM028133.1, read as the reverse complement.
TTCTGGGCCCCTAGGAGGGAACCTGAACTCCTGCTCAGGGAAAACTTCAGGGTATATCGTTCCCTTCAAAATCCTCCTCATCCTCCTCACCATAAGTAACTTGAGGTTCCTGTGAAACAGGAACTGAAAGAGGAACCAATGCAGCCAGTGTAGGGAACCGGGGCTGCAGCCTACAGGGCTTGTAGGACCTGTAATGCTTTAGCAATGTCCTCAGCCGAGGGCATATTATGTTTGTCTGCTGGGAACTCCTTAGCCTTCTCGGCCGGAGGCGCAGCGACATGCTTCTCTCTGCACTTTTTCTTAAGAGGGACAGCCTCAGCCACTGTCTCCACAGTCCTCTTTGACTTACCTTGGTCACGTTTCTCTAAACTTTTGTCTGTGTCCTTAGCTTTGCCTCCATCCCTTTTAGGGATAGAGGTAGATGCACTAGTATCAGCAGCAGAAGCAGAAGCCATTTCCTCTAGCTTTTAGCCCTCTTTCTTAATGTTTCTGGACAGAAAGATGTGCAAATCTACAATTAGCAAAATATGACTGGTGCCCAAACAGGAAATACAAAGAGAATGTCTATCTGCCTTTCTATAATCAGACCACAAGACTCACAATATTTAAACCCAGTGGTCCTGTGCATTTCTTAGGCTTATTTAAGTGAGTTTCTGACATTGAGTAAACCGAAAAATACTAATCTCGGACAATAGTACATCTAGGAACCGAGGTTTTCAAATATAAACAAACGCTAACAGTTCCTGAATGAAGCACTATTCGGTTCCTTAAGAAAACGGAACCGAAATTAACTTAAAGTTAAATAAAATAAAGCGGTCAAAGAAACCAACCACAAATAGAAAGTTAAAACAAAAAACCTTATGAAAATCTAGACAGAGGGAGCAGAACCCTTGGTTCCAGGGAACCACTAAAAGACTAAAACTACACTACAATTATTAAAAACTAAACTTATAAGGCAGCAATCTGAAATAAAACTCAAAATGAGTACTTATCCACACAGATAATGAATTCTGAAGACAGTTCAAGGAGAGCTCTCCGGGACGTCCTTACTAGGCAGGCGGAGTAAAGAATCTGAAGCACTCAGAGTGCAGCAGTTGCCAAGGCAGCAGTTTGAAAGTGGCATGAGCCACATGAGAGTTCCATAATTTGCATATAATTCCATCTCTCTGGGCAGTTCAACACAGGAGGCTGACTGCATTTAGTTTAATCATAATGAGTGATTCCTGGGGTTGGAACCAGTACCAGACAAACCATCAATCAATCAAAATCTTTATTTATCCAGGCGGGCACCATTGAGCAAGGCTCATTTGCAAGGTGGACCTGGTCATGAATACATCAAAGTACAGTACAGAAGCAGGTATACAAAAGCAATAATATACAAGGAAGAAAAGTATATACAGTACAGTACAAGGTTGAAATAAATAATAAAAACAGCATTATTTTACAATTGAAGAAGTCAGCAGATGTACAATCAACCATAGGCATATAGGGGTTATAAGCAGAGATCTTCTGAGTGAGGCAGCCGGCAACTACACCTATAGGGGAAAGAGGTCATGTATGGGGTGGCAGGTTAGAGAGGTAAAGAAGAGGAGGGATATATTACCCACAACTGGGGGAAAAATTGAGCTAAAACCACAGAAAGTAATGATGGCTGTCATGTACTTGTTTATTATGATACTGATGGAGAAGGGGTAGATAATTGGGACACTGCTATGAATGGGGAGGGACTTTAGCCAGGCTGGAGTGGACAGGGAAGGGTGTGTGCAGCAAGAAAATTTAATAGGGAAAGAGTGAGAGCCAGGGGTAGAAACATGGCGAGCGTCAGGATGGAAAGGGGGAGTTGTGGAATTAGTGGGCTAGCGGTGAGGAAAACATTTGCAAGGTGCTTTCATGTAGCGATCGTAGAGCGCCTTGAAGATATTCAGGCTAACAGGGCAGCTCAGCTTCAAGTTCCTTTGTAAACCGTTCCACAATGTGGGTAAAGAAAAGCTTAGAGCAGCTTTGCCAAAACGAGTTTTGACCCTTGGAACTTGGAAGGCAATTAGGGAATAGCTCCTTAGAGCATAGGTGTCTAACACACTCCGGGGAATACAATCTGAGACATATGAGGGGACCTTGTTGGTCACCGCTCTGAAGGCCCATAGGGTGGCGTTTCTATTCCTTCGATAGTGAAGGAAAGTCCAGCCTAATGATGAGTATAGGGAGCAGTGGTGTGTGGAAAGTGGAAGGCCAGTTATGAACCTGATAGCTCTGTGGTAGAGGGTGTCCAACTTAGGCAGTGCAGTGGCTGTAGACCAGGTCCACGAATCTATTAAAGATAGGAAGGTAGCTTGAACCAGTTGAATCTTGGCCTCCTTTGTGAGCAGGTGGTTAATTCTGAGAATAGTCCTACTTTTGCCTTAGTTTCTTCTGTAGTTCTTCAAGATGGTCGGCAAAGGAAAGTTTATGATCGAACCAAACTCCTAGATATTTGAATTTAGCTACATACTCTAGTGTCTCCAAGAACAGTCGATACTTGTGGGATAGCTTCCCGCAGCAGGAATTGCCGCATGCAAGGAGGGGAGAACAGCATGGCTTTTGTCTTTTTCGCATTGAGCAAAAAGCTTTTGTTTATGAGCTGGTATTGTAGAAAGTTAAATTTAGTGTGGAGGTCTCTCAGGCAGCTTTCTGCATGGACGACTCAAGTAAGTACAGTGTCGTCCGCGAATAAGTGGATGTTGGCTTTTTTTATGGGGTCATTGATGTTGTTAATGTAGACTGCAAAGAGGAGGGGACCAAGGACAGAGCCCTGGGGCATGCCCCTTAGCATAGGTTTTAATGGAGAAAGAGCACCTTCAGCTTTAACCTGCTGTTTCTGTTCTCCGAGGTAGTCTGCAAACCAGCACACAGATTTATGGTCCAGGTCTAAGGTGCTTAGGAAGGAAAGAAGCAGGCTGTGATTGACTGTGTCGAATGCCTTACTAAGATCCAAGAAACCGGTACAGACATGCTTCTTGTTGTTAAGGTCTAGGAGCCAATCATTGGTCACCTTAGCTAGGGCTGTTATGGTGCTGTGCTTTGCTCTGAATCCAGACTGAACCGGGTTTAATAGGCTTCTGGATTCTAAGTATACCCCTAGCTGGCCACACACAATTTTTTTTATTAATTTAGACTAGATGGGGAGGAGGGAGATTGGTCTATAATTATTTAGATTGCAGGGGTCACCTGCTTTTAATAGAGGGATGACATGGGTTATTTTCCATTGAGGGGGGAGGCTACCCTGGGAGAGTGACATGTTGAATAGGTAGGTGATTGGCACCGCAAGCACATGATAGGCACATTTCAGATAGTATGGGTCTATGAAGTCGGAGCCTGCTCTTCCTGGTGTCCAGTTGCAGCAGTAGGTCTTCCACCTCTTTTAGAGACAGGCAGGAGGGAGAAGGCCTCGGTAGAGAGGGACTCGTGGATTGGTGGGCCCTGAGCTGTGCGGAGGTCACTGGCAGGAGAAGTATCAAATGCTAGCCCTGCCATTGCAAAATGGTTATTGAGGGCTTCAGTATTTCGATCGTTAGCCATAACGCTGCCACCGGACTTAATTTTGCTGGAATGGAATTACCAGGTCACGTGACTCAGACATGTCTTTAATGTTTTCCAGAGCTTTGAAGGATTTCTTGAGGCAGAGGCTAGCTCCGAACGATAGTAGGTGGCCTTGGCTGCTCTGACCAACTTGGTGCACTTGTTAAGTGCTCTCTTAAAAAGACACCAATATGAGTCATTCTTGCTTCTTCGGGCTTTTTTCCATAAAGTATCCTCTTTAACTGGGAAGCTTTGAGCTCAGGTGAGAACCAATGGCAGGTGCTGCTCTGACCCGCACCTTAACTAAGGGTGCATGCTTATTTAAAGCCTCACTTAAAATATCACAAAAATAGTATGCCCTGTTAACCATTTTGGCTAGGAATAATTCCCGTCATCGCAGTGAATGTTTCAAGTCGTGACGAAGCAAACAAATCAAAGTTGCGTTTGCACCTCTTGATAGAGAACTTTGCCACAAACTGTGGGTTGTGCACAGATCTAATGATGGTGATTATACAATGATTGCTAATGCCTGAGAAAAATGTTTCAACATGAGAGAACAGGTGTGACTTGCTAACCAAAATGACATCTAAGAGGGAGCTGTTGTTAAGGTTCTTTTTATTTGGGCGAGTAGGCTCGCCAATGAGTTGCACCAGCCCTAGAGTGTCACAAAAGGATTTCAAGGGAGTTAATGCACTTGATAGCCAATCATAGTTCAGGTCGCCAAGAATAATGGTTTCCAAGGAACTGAGCCCCAGTACGGAACTGAGGTGAGACAGGAGATGAGGCCTGGCAGAAGGGGGCCTGTAGTTTTATTACACAGAGTGCACTGGAAGGAGAAAGTTCGATCTTTAGGTCAAGCACTCAAATTCTTTGGGGGAGGATGATGCCTATGCATGCGGCTCAGTATTTGTCCTTACATAAATTGCCACCCCACCTCCTCTTGATTGCCTATCTGCTCAGAAGAGTAAATAATTTGGGATATTGATTTCATTGTTCAGGGTGGCTGGCCTAAGCCAGGTCTCAGTAATCACTAGGGCTTCAGGTAGGTGTGGCTTACCCAAGCCTGGATAAGGGTGAACTTTTTCAGCAAACTACAGGCATTAAGATGCATAAAAGACATTCCTTTGATACCTGCCAGGTCTGATGAAGAAGCAAGGGTGTCTAATGGTCCTGGGTTGAGTTCGACATTGCCTGAGCACAATAGTAAAAGAAGCAGGATTGTTTTTAGGCAGCAAACTATAATTTGTAAACACTGTTTTTGGGTGATAGGGGAGGCGGTGTTGATGGGTAGGCCTGTACCCACCCTGGTGTTATACTGGCCTAGTGTTGCAGCCACTAGTGTCCTGGCAGAAATTTGCCATGAGTAGGAAGTCTCAAGTCTAGATGGGGAGTAATCTGCAGAGGCAGCTCGGAGATGTCCCACCTCCGGCAGAGACAGCTGAGAAGCCCAATAGTCCAGAATGGCTACCTGAAAGGAGCTGTTGGATGCAAGACAGGGAGAAGCTCAAGGGTCATTCCACTTTGGGAGGGATGAGGGTTCTGAAGAAATGAGCTGAGTGCTAGTAAAACTAATGACACACCGAGGAACCAGCTGTAATTTCCCATGGTAGATCTAAACGCCACAACAGCCGGCAGTAAACGCCACTAGAAGTCTAGACCAATCAGTGATCAGGTGTCATAAGTTCAAAATCCTTTTGTTGGCTGAGAGGTGTTTTTGGCACTGAACGTACCTGTGGAGCAACTCTTTGCAGCTGTGCCAGTGACGTGGTTCAAGGCTGCAATCCAGTGTGGCAAGATTGGTCTGTAGCTTTCGTTTCTGTTTCTGGCCCTGCTCCATCAGTACAGAATGGGAGTGGGGGAAGGTGTTCAAGTCTTGCAGCCTTAGTGCATGAGCATGGTTCAGCCTGAGAAACAGGCAGAAAAACCCCAGGGATGGTCCTCAGAAAGAGAGGTATCCTGGGTCCACTAGAGTAGAAGAGGAAGTAGAAAATATAATGCGTTTCCTCTTTAACAGAAAAAGACAGCTGTTGTAGCCCTCTAGTGGCTATGTAGTATAATTTGCAAATGAGACTGTAGACACAAGGAAAGGCATGGGACTGGAAGCAGAATGCATGGAGTAAGGCTTTAGGTGTAGCATCCAGTTTATCGCTCAGAAAAAAGGATGAAGGAAGGCAGGCTATGGCCCAGTGGAGAGATTCTCTCAAAGATGTAATGTTATGGTAAGTTCTTACGAACTGGTCTATCTTCATAGAGGATATCTCCTCCATTGGGCTGCACCTCTGGAACGATTCCAAAGCAGTACAAAGCACCCAGGAGGATGGCACAGTCTATATATGATCAGGACAGTAGGCCTTGCAGTACAGCAAGACCAAAGCCAGCTGTCTGCGAGAGCCAATGCCCAGACTGTGGTGCTCTATGAAAGTATGTACAGTGCTCTATGGGCTGCAGCACATTCTTTAAGGAAGCAACACAAGTAGCCATACCCCTTGGGAAGTCTATGAACATCACCAGGAAGTTCTCTACTGTATTTCCTATAACAGAAGACCAACCCAGTGGTGCAGAGGCTGAGGCACCTTACCTCTCCCACACTGGCGACCCTGGTTCGAGAACAAGCTCAGGTGGCTGCGGGGGGGAGAGGATTAAGCAGTCGCTAGGCAGCTCTAATCTCCCGGATTGGGAAGGCAAGCCTTTCCAGCTCTTGGTTGCCATTGTGTGTTCCTACCAAGCAACTGCCTCACCTACTCCTCACAGCTGAGGACTCGGTGTACTGTCAAGTAACACATGCAATTACAGATGTACTTACAGATGTGTAAATTGTGTAAAAACACATGTACATACTGTTGTATAAATAATGCCGAATGTCTCTTGCTATTGTAAATACCCATTACTATTGTACATTACTAAATGTCTCTGCACCATTACTGTGTATATCTAACCAAATCTGTATGTATAGCAGTCACAAGCTGCCTGTCTCTCTCAAAGTGTATGTATACCTGTTTTCCCTCCCCCCGGGTCACACGAGTAAATGAGCTCCGTGTGCTTTTCCCGGTAACCAAATGTTTAAATAACAAAAAAATAAATAAAAAAATAAAAGTGGAAGCTTGGTGGTAGCATCAGGCAAATGGGGGTCTGGCATTAGGCCGGCTGTAAAAATAACTGTTCCGTGCAACACTAGTCATATCTCACTCATGATTAATTCATGAGTACAGAAAACAACTGAATTAGAACAATTCATTATATGTACGATAGATATATAGGACAGTTTATGAGTAACTATGCACAACAAGGCAGTGTTTCCACTGAAGGATTGTCATGACGACAGCGTGGCCTTGAGAGCAAGCAGCTGCAATGCCCCTATTGGCTCGGCAACCCCAAGGTGGAACGTAGCCTTGTTGTGCATGGTTACCCAAATGCTCTTCTGTATAGTGAATGGGTCACCAGCACTTTGACAAAACAACAGACGAGAAGTAAACTTACTTCTGTGTGCTGATCTCACTGTGTAACAGCTAGCAGAGCAAATTGATGTCTCTCTGTTTGTTAGGACCCGACAACCACAGGCAAGAAAATCTCGCCTGTTGCACATGTCCATCAGTTCTGAGCCCCCCCCAAAGCAGGCAACTTCCATGCTAATGGTAATCTTGCTCACACATTCGCCCCCCCCCCACACACACACACAAACTCAATTGTTCTTCCTCTGCATTCAGAAACAAATGGCAAGTTCACCACTAGATCCAGGTCACAGGAACTTGATGTTAGCTCATGTAGTTCTAGCCACTGGGGTTGGATTTAAAGGCTGGAGAGAGGAGCTTAGGGAGTTGTTCGCTTCCCTTATAAGTTTAATGTGTTGTACTGCACCTAGTAACAGGGTTACTGGTGTACAGTGGGACTGTCTCTAAGATTAGTGGGTGACCTGATTAGGGCAGTAGGGTGTATCTTAGACTAGGGGGAACCTGGTGGCTCACCCAAGGAAACCTATTTGGAAGCGGATGGAACCACACGTCATTAGGGCCGGCATCTTTGGGAGGGTGGTGGGGTGCACAGGGTGTGGAGCAGCCATGATACTGGACTGGGCTTGGAAGTTCGGTGGTTGCCCAGTGTGCTACCAGCTGGCACAGCTTAGGGAGGAGGTTGCGGGGATTAGGAGACAGCTGGGGAAGGGGGGCGGTATGGTTGGGGAAGGGGGCTGGGGATCTCCCAGGTTGCACCAAGCACTGGGGGTGGGGGCATAGGGAAAGGAGTGCAGGAGAATACTCAGGGGTCACATAGGGACCCTGGCAGAGGGGGTCCAAAAGGACACTACCAAGGAAGCAGGCAGATAACTGGGGACCCTCACAAAGGAGGGACAGAGGGACAACATTCTCAGGAAGTAGGCAGATGGCCAGGGCTGGACAGAAGGAAGCAAGGCGGGGAGGTGGATCAGACCTTACACTCAGTAACTGCTTCAAATCTCTTCTTCTGCTTGAGGATGAGGGGGTGATGTAGCAATGACAGGGTGGTTAGAGACGGAAAGGGAGTGAGGGCAGGAGGCAGGGCAGATAGCAGGAAGAACGGGGGACCTGGAATGCAGGAAATGGGGAGCAGGAATCAGAGCAGGAGGGGCAGGGGAAGAGGGAGGAAAGCGCAAGGAGAAGGACCAGTTGGGAGGAAAGGTAAAGGAGAAGGACCAGAAGTACAAGGAGGATTCAGTAAAGAGAGCTGAGGATTTAGGCCAGGGAGCACGACGAAAGCAAGGATGAACTAAATGGAGACAGGAAGGAAGGAGGACGAGCCAGGCTAGTTTAGCAGTTGGGGAGAAGGACCAGTCACGAGCAGTGAGGGGGGAATTAGCAAGGTACAGAAGGATACTCAGGAGGAGGAGAGAGGCATAGGATTGAGGGATGGGTGGCCATGGTAAATAAGGAGGGTGGCATGTGACACCCAGATAGGGGAGGAACAAGGAGCCGGCTGGGTGGAGGGCCAGTAGAAAGGATGAGGGACATGGAAGGGAGGAAATGGAGGAAAAGAGGCGGTCAGAGTGCTCCTGTTGGGGGATTCTTATGATCAGGGGTATCAAATGGGATAGGGAGGAGAAGCCTGGCCAGTTAGAACAAGATGCTTCCCTGGACTAACGGTGCACTGGGCTAAGCACGAGGTATATCAGCTGGCAAAGGATTGTGGGGGTTCCCCGGACATACTGGTCCACCTGGGTACAAATGACATTGAGGGAAATAGCGAGCTAGAGATACAGGCAAGATTCAGGGAGCTTGCCAGGGTCTGTCATGACATAGGATGCACAGTTTCCTTCTCAGAAATCCTGCCTGTGCAAAGGGCTAGTGGGGAACACAAAAGGAAGATTAGGGAGATAAACCAGTGGCTCAGGGAGTGGTGTGAGGCCAGAGGGTATAGGTTGATGGGGGATTGGGGGGAGACCTGGGAGGATAAGGAGCTGTATGCTAGAGATAGACTACATCTCAATTTGGAGGGAGGGAATCCTTAAGTTGAAAATAGAGGGGTTAATTGGTGAAAAGTGGGGTTTAAACTTGTGAAGGGGGGAGGGATGGGAGAAAAGGCTGTCAAGGGGGTGCCGATAAAGGAGGGACTCTGTCTCACTTCCGGGAGCTGGAGGATTGCGGAAAGGCCGACTGGCAAAGTGCAGACCAGGGAAAACAGAAATCCCATGGGAACACAAGCAGGGAAATGGAACTATAGGAAAGGGTGGAAGGTAGTCCTGCTAAATGCCAGGAGCTTGGGAATTAAAATGCCTGAGCTCCAGGCGATGCTAACTGAGGGAGCAGTGGATGTGGCAGCGGTCACTGAGACTTGGGCCACTGCAGGACATGACTGGGACCTGAACCTGGAGGGTTCACAATGTTCAGGAAGGACAGGGGCAGGAAGGGAGGAGGGTAGATGATAGTAAAAACTGCATTGGCATAGGGGAGTAGAGGAGGCGGAGGGAACCGTGGAGGGATTTGGGTACTTTGATAACAAGGGGGGCAAGAGAGTAAAATAGGAGTGGCATATAGACCCCTGTGCTGGCAGAGGAGCTGGAGGACAGTCTGGTGGCAGATGTTGGGAGACACTGCAGACTGGGCAGAGGAACAGTGGTGGTGTTGGGGACTTAAACATGCCAGGAACAGACTGGGAGACTCATGACATCCTCTGTGACCAGGGAACAGAGGTTGTTGGATGTCTTTCAAGACGCGTGCTCAACTCAGCAGTTGAGGGAACCACCAGGAGGCACGGGTACTGGATGTGGTCCTGGCAGACAGTGACCAGATTGGGGCCTGGAGGTAAGGGACCCATTGGCGGGAGTGACCATGCCACGGTCTGGTTCTGCCTGGACCTAGGAGTAGAAGGCTGCACAAAGACGGAAGTAACTGACTCAGGGGCGGATTTAAGGAAATGGGAAGGATCCTTAAGGAGCATTTGGATGGGATTGGGTCAGACATGGACGCTGATAGTAGGTGGAAATCATCAGGAGAGGGTGCAGGATGCTACCAGCACCTGTGCAATAGTAAGAGCGAAAATGCGGTAGGGCCCAAGAACCCTGCTGGTGGACCAGGAGGTCCAGGAGGTGGTCGGGGAAAGAAGGCAGCCTATACAATTCAAGTGCTCAAGGAGTGAAAGGGATCGAGGGAGTACGAGCTGATGGCTAGAAGGGCCACTAGGGTGGTGAGGGCGGCTAAGGCAAGGAAGGAGCAGAACCTGGCCAGGGAAATTAGAGAGGAACAAGGGGTTCTTTAGATACATTGGGGAAAACGAAGGGTGAAGGGGCAGATTAGCAGGATTAAATCAGGGAGAGATGGGCACAAGACCCGGGGAGCAGGCTGAGGTACTAAATGAGTACTTCACCTCAGTTTCACCAAGGAAAATGGGGTGCTGCATCATACATAAGAGGAGACAGAGATATTGAGGAAGGGGACCCTCACCGATCGCGGTCTGGGAGGGGAGGCATCACTGGCAGGAGGGGAGGGCTAACAGGGAGAAGAGTACCGGAAGTGGAAATCACAGCAGAGAGGTGAGGAAGCCTCAGCTCCCTTAAGACGGAGAAAGCACCGGGGCCGGATAAATTACATCCCAGAGTGCTGAAGGAACTTGCAGATGTCCTGACGAAACCCCCGGGAGCTTTCACCATCTCTCTGAGGACAGGGTGGTGCCCCAGGACTGGAAGGTAGTGCATATAGTGCCCATCCACAGGGGGATCGAGGAGGTGGCAGGGAACTACAGGCCTGTCAGCCTGACATCGGTGGTGGGCAAGGTGATGGAGGGCATTGTCAAGGAGAGGCTAGGAGGGGACCTGGATAAGTCAGGGTGCCTGGACGATAGACAGCATGGATTCATCCCGGGAAATCATGTCAGACAAACCTGGTGGAGTTCTATGACTGGGTGACAGTGCCTTGGACCTGGGTAGACCAGTGGACGCCCTCTTCTAGACTTCAGCAAGGTATTTGACTCTGTTCCTCACACGGCCTGTTGGATAAGCTGGGAGAAATGGGGTGGGGAACCAGATGATCAGATGGATAGGCAATTGGCTCCAGGACCGGACCCAGAGGGTCATAGTTGGTGGGACAGTCTCATCCCCAAGGAGGGTCATTAGTGGGGTCCCACAGGGATCAGTCCTTGGGCCCTTCTGTTCAATGCCTCGTGCTCTGACATGGGACAGGAATCAGGAGTGAGATGAGTCTCTCTAGGATGACTCTAAACTCGGGCGGTGGTGGATGGGGAGGAGGGAGGGTGGCCTCACAGGGGACCTGGAGGCTCTGGAAAGATGGTCTAGAAAGTGGAAGCTGAGGTTCAATGCAGGGAAATGCAAGGTACTCCACCTGGGGGCCAGAAACCCAGGCCAAGTGTACACGCTGGGGCGGGGGGAATGCTACAAGTCTCGATGGCTGAGCGGGACCTGGGGGTGGTGGTGGATGTCAAGATGAACAACTCAGAGACTTGTAGGAGGGCAGCAGCCAAGGCCAACAGGATGCTGGGATGCATCGCTAGGGGGATCACCTCCAGAAGGAGGGAAGTGATACTCCCTCTGTATAACTGCCTGGTGAGGCCGCACCTCGAGTACTGCGTGCAGTTTTGGAGGCCACACTTAAAGAGGGACATTAACCTCCTAGAGAGGGTCCAGAGGAGGGCAACCAAAATGATTTGGGGCTTGGGGGACAGGACCTATGGAGAGAGGCTTGAAGAGCTAAATATGTACACATTGGAAGAGAGAAGGGACCGGGGGGACATGATAGAGGTCTTCAGGTACATGAAGAGGGTAAATAGGGGAGGAACAGTCAGGGTGCTTCGAAGGAAGGAGGAGGGGGTCACTAGAGGGCATGGGTGGAAGCTGGAGGGGGGAAGATTCAGGGGAGAAAGGAGGAGGTGCTACTTCACTGAGAGGGTGGTGGAGCCATGGAATGCGCTGCCTAGGGGGCTGGTGGAGGCAGAGACAGTGGAGGGGTTCAAGAGGGGGTGGGACAGGTACAGGGGAAGGGTTCTGGAAGCAAAATCCAATGCAGCAAGAATATCCGGAACTGGGAAGGAGAAGCGAGAAGGCGAGGGCAGCAAGGTCAGCACCCAGGTGTGGGCTGACCAAACGAGCAGACACGAAAGACCGTTAGGCCTATTCTGCTGGCATTTTAGTATATTAGTATGTTAGTATTTGTTCCTGTGACCGGATGCTCCCGTCCTTCACTCAGTACTTGGGATACAAAAGCACAAGGGTACAAAACACAGAAGTCAGGTTTCTGTTTGTTTGCAAGCGCGTCTATGCCCCACTGCAAACACTAATCATGCCTGTCTTGACTGTGGCCAAACAGTTGATTTGGTCCTGAGTGACTGAAGAGTGGCTGAGCAACTGAATCAGCTGTTTGATCCTGTGATGTCTCTACTGCAGCAGAATGAGTTGTCACTGTGCTGCTGTAGGTACGACACCACTGACGCAGAACAACTGTTTCAAGTTAATGGATTTCCATAAACAGTAAAGGCTCCCCATGCACTATAAAAACATATTTCATGGTTTCCCCTGTTCATTGTCATCTGTGTGTCTATACACATATATTTCTTGCCGATAAGTACAGTATATTTTGGTCTTCCATATCAGAATATGTGCGTTTCTTGGTAATATTAGAAGTTGGCACTTAGATAAACAGACATTTTTTGATAACTCTACAGGGCAAGGCAAAAGCCCTGATTTACCACTCAGGAGACAAACATTTCCTCAAATCAGGGCTATTAGTGAACAAGCCAAATATACACAATAAGCAACTCCTCAACTGACATGGCACTGTAGGAAAAGAACCAGTGCAGGTCGTGGGGTCAAAACACAGTGGGGAATTCAAGACTGCATGGGACAGACATAAGGCAATTCTGGTGGAGGGTAGGAAGAAGTAGGCTGTTGGCTAACTAGGATCTACAGCTTATCCATTAAGTATGGAAATGGGTAGACTGAGGCCAAGCGGTCCTTATCTGCCACCAAAGTCTGTTTCTATGTAGGATGAAAACTTTCACTGTATGGTAATTAAAAGTCACTTACATGGCTTATTTCTCTAATAACAGAGTACTGTAACTCACCGGTAGTTTAACTGGCAGTGTGGCCAACCACTGAGAATCTGGACCTTTCCTCTTCTTAGCAGCATCATCAGGTATACTGTCTGGAACAACACCTCGGTAAAAAGAAACCTGAAAAAGTCAACAGTGGTTTGGATGTTAGCAACTGTGTTGGTCAGCCCGAGGAGCAGGATACAATAGAAGAGTACAGTGATAAGGTGAGATACTCTGTGTACTTGATGTGTGTGTTTGGGTGGGTGATACCATCAGGAATCACACCCCATGTGAAAAGTCTTCTCCATTCATGATGGAGGAATGCCATCATTAAAGGATAACCTAGTCAAAGAAGTATCTAAATGGGATTATAAAATCTGTCAGGATTGTTAAAGTTTTTTAAAAGTTGTTTTATTTTAAAATACAATTCAAAGCAGTAGTATTTGTTAGCAGCAGAATTAGTTTATTTTTTTAGTAATACATTTCTGGCAAAATTATCAATATATTCTGTTTTCCTTTTTTCCTCCATAGGCATTTATCTCCTGTGGCAGGACGGGTGGCTACTCAGCCTTGTTCCCACACACTGCAGCCTTCCCTTACCTCCTCCTGGTCGGGGTCCTATCCCCCACAGATTCCCCCCGTGGCAGGGCCAGGATGGGAGAGCCATCCTCTGCCCCCTGGGACATACATACACATATCCAAATCTGCCTGGACTGGAGCAGCAGGGGAGCTACAGCATGACGGGCAGGGCTTCACAGAGCCCACACTCCATGTTTTCCTTTCTCACTGGGCCCACAGATGTGCAGTAAGCACAATGCGCAAGCTCAGTTTCAGCAGAGATGCCCCCGGTGCTCTAAATATGGTATCCCTTCCCACACAGTGCGACTTGCACCTCTGCCACCTGGAGTCCTCCAGGTGTCAATCAACAGCAAGTCATGACAACCCCACTCCCTAAGACAGGTGAGCAGTCCTCCCTCCCCAAGCTGGCCCACAAGCAACCCACGTCCATTCCTGAACCTGGGTCATCAGCACGGTAGGAGGTGAGGCACTAAGTGCCTCAGCCTCACGCCCAGTGGGCTGCTCCACTCCTCTTTCCTTTAACTGAATTTCATTCATCCTATTCTTGCCACACCCGAATGAATAAAATACACACCTTGTGTGGTACTGTGCTGTTTACAATTAGAAATGTGATGTGACCCAGCACATCCCAATACATTCACAGTATGTGAATCCAGTATGTACAGTCAAAAAGTAACCTTAATGGAAGAGAGCTTTAGAATTGCTAGTGGCAGTCACCTTTTATTTATTTACTTATGTATTTGTTAACCAGGTGGGCACACTGATCCAATGGATTGTTTTCAGGCACGATCTGGGCATGAAGATGGCACAAGGATTAAAAACACGTACAAAGGTTCAAATACAATACAGAAGAAATTCAAGTACAGGGTACTAATATACAGTACAGAGAAAAAATTCTGATAAGGGTTACAAGTACAGCGTGCAGTAAAATTATTGTGCAGTACAATCAATTAGAAGTGCACAGACATACAAAGTCCGTAAAGTTGCTAGGCAGAGCTACTCCAAATAATGGTAAACTATATTTATTCGTTTGTAGGATATGCAGCAATAACACTGGCGGGTGTGGTTTATTTGCCTGATAAGAGCACACCGGGGTGTACTAGGCACAAGGCGCCATACCGAGTGCCTTATGCTTACTGGGCGTGGTTTTATCAGGCAATATATCACACCCAGAGTGTGTTATTGCGCTTATAAAATGGGCTTCCTGAAATACTTAAAAAGAAAGAACAATTTTTTTTTTTACAAAATGTTTTTAATAGTGGTAACATGAAAAATAGTTCCTCTATTACTAGTGTGTACTGCATCTGACATTGTCTAGCTGGCAAGTAGAGGGATTATAACTAAAAGAAACATACTGCTTTGTCCCACCCCCAAACGCCAGACAGGCATATACTGTTTTATTTTACTGTCTTTTTTTTTTTTCATGTTCATGTGGTTGGTCAGTGTTTATGGGGATCGAGCCTGTCTGTGAGCGAGGGGCATACTTAATGAGAGCCTGTCTGCAGAGGCAGCTGCCACAGTTAATTTGATTTTTTGAGAAAGATTGCATCTTTGTAAACAGCCCTCCTGGTTTCCCATTAAGGAAAGCATGCAATTATTGCTTCTTTCTGTTCGCTTTTTTTATTATGTGAAGAATTGCAGAGTTACTCCCGTGAGGAGTGGGACTGAACATGTCCCTCAGCAGCCACCACATTTAGCGCTTTTCCGACCACGGTTGTGGGTGCAGGTTGTATAAACAGAAAGTGGTGCTGTAAAAAAAATTAAAAACATAAAAAACATATTGTGCAGGAGAGGGCAGAACTGGATTTTGTCAGTTGTAGAGGAGCGCTCAGCACGTGGGGATAATCGGTAGATCGCAAGTGCCTGAAAGATTGTGAGCAGCTGTTTTAGGAAGCAGGAAGAGTAGAGGTTAGACTTTTAAGATAACTGTTAGTTTAATTGACTGTGTTTGAGTACTAATAGAGCCGGAGGAAGGTGATGGACAGTGAATGTATGACCTGAGGAGTCGGAGGGATGTTGAAGATTTTCAAAGTCCGTACTGATGGCACGTGGTGAATGTTCATCGCAGTTTTCAGGTTTGCTGTTAACTGAAACAGTACAGGTCACAGTTTTTTGTAGAAGTTTTTTTTAATTTAGTTAGCTTATTACAGTGTTCCTCTTTAAATGGAACAGGCTATGTGCAGCTGTCAGCCACACTACTGATTTCCCGCTGTCGTGAGCTGTGCCAGGCTGTGTTTTGTTTCTGCTTGGCACAGCTCAGTGATTCGTTGTTGTCAAGGGGCAGACTGGCAGACATTAGTGCCGCTGGCTAAAATATCATGGATTAAGGACACGGTTGAAGCTGAAACAGCCAATCAGTGGCTTGATTTTTTGCCCATTTTATAATATACAATAAAGTGACTGGACTGCTGGAAGACCTCAGCGACTCAGTGAGCTTGTTGATGGGGGTGTCACCCAGGGGGCAGGTACAAGAGGCTGCCGCCATTAGGCCATTTTATAGTGGGATTTAAATGTGAAGTGTGAATCAAGAAAGCGAAGACAGAAGGGTAAATATTTCCACAGCTGAGGCGGCTGAGAGGAAAAGGCTTTGCTACTAAGGCAGGTGGAGATCTGAGGAGTATCCAGTAGACTATTGGAGGAGTTTCAAGGTTGCGGGAGCAATACCTTGGTTTGAGCAGGGAGAAAAGGGGTGATAGGTTCCCGCTTCTGATGGCGTTGTCTATGGTACACCTAAGGAAGTAGTCACCACGAGCCTGGGGAGGCTGCCAGCCTAGAGACTGATTTAGGGAGCAGTGATGAGTAGAGTAGGGTGCCAACAGCATGAATCTACAGATGTTGTCATATGTGCTGTTTAGCTTGGTGAGTTAATGGCAGGAGGTTTGCATGTAGATGGGGTTGCAGTAATCCATCAGCGGAAGGAGACTCCCCTGGGCTATGGCAAGGTGGATCTCTGGAGTCAGGTAGTGTATCAGACGGTATCCCACCCGTTTCTGGTTGTGTATGGAGAAAGTCAATGCGGATCAAAGGTAATGCCCAGGTATTCTAAGGAAGATACCTGCTTCAAGAGGGGGACCACCAGGAGATAGAACGCTGAGGGCAGCTGAGGTGTTGGCTAATTTGGTTAGCTTAGGTTTGGACACCAGAAGCATGGCCTGGGTTTTGTTAGCATTAACCAGGAGTCTTTTTTTCAGGAACCAATTGTGGGTGGCACCGTAGTCAGAGGTGAGAGTGGCTGAAAGGTTAGCCAGAGATTTATCTCTGTGGTACAACACTAGGTCATCAGCATAAAGGATGGCGTTGTGTGATAGGCTGTCATTGGGGAGGGAGTTAATGATGAGAGAAAAAAGAAGGGTCCCAAAGATGGAGCTCTAGGGAACACCTGTGATCACTACTCTAGGTTTGGAGGTGGCGCCTCCAATGCTAACTGATTGGGAGCAGCCTGCGAGGTAGTTCTGGTACCAGGTAGCGGTTCCTGAGGAGCAACCAATGCCCTTTAACGCATCTCCTGTAGAATGCCATGGGTCCACTAAATCAAAGGCCTTGGTCAGATCTATGAAGACAGCACCTGTGAGGTTCCCAATGTCCATATTTCTGAAAACATGGTTAGTAAAGTGGGCCAGGGAGTGGTAGTGGTAGTACTATGGTGCTTCCTAAAGCCCTGCTGGTGAGGACAGAGGAGATTATTCTTAGCGACATGCTCATGACTCGAGTCCGTAATTACAAAATTGGTAACAAAAGCTTTTTAAGAACTATCTGAGGGGAATAAAAGTTCACAGAAGATAAATCTAAGTACAGCAGTGCCAGCCAAGATGCAGTGCAGTAGTACTGCAGTATACTGCAGGGAACAATGTCATTTAATGGTAATTAAGCCCTTTTGTCATGCAGTATTTTGTGACACGTCATTTGCGTATCTTAGAAATACATCAATACTAAAACAACACCTTGCTGTCACTCCTTAACAATTAGAAAACCTGCAGCTGCTTCTCTGAACAAATATGGTAACACTTAGGCTAATGTGGTGCTGCAGTTAACAGGTAAGTTTACGATGGCTACCACTGTACATGATGATTTTTTTTGCCAACTAACAAACACTGGTGCTGATGCGCTTAAACATATGTGAATACTTATCTGAAAAGTCATACAGACAACCCAAGTGATTACTATGTAGTAGTCACACATATCCTAATGAATCAGAAGACTAGATACAGTATCTGACAGCAGTTTTACAATTATGTATGTATTTTTGCTTTATTCTTGAACGCCACATATTCGAGATGAAGCGGTATTTGACCAAACGCTATAAAGGACTGCTGATCTGGTGGGCATAGTAGTTCAAGGGTCAGCTTACTATACAGAGAGACCAAAGTTTGTTTCCCGAGTCCAGAACCACCACAACAGCCAGGCAGGAAGTCAAGGGGTGTGTTCCATAGGTAAGGCAATATTTTTATATGGCGCTCTGTCCAAAGGGCTCAGGGTGCCATACAGGAAACATATAGGAATATAAATACAAAGACAATACTTAATAAATTACTCTAAGAAATAATTACTGCAAATTAATTAAACAATTGGCTGGCTTAAAAAAATTCACAACTGCCCAATGGTGCAGACAACTGAGGTGCCTTGGTACCTTTACATCTTCCCACGCTAGCCCAGGTGTACAAACAAGCTCGGGCTGCCGGGGTAGGGCTGAGGAGTGGATTGAGTGGCTGCTTGGCAGTTGAACTCTCTCGGATTGGGAGGTGAGCCTCTTGGTGCCAGCGAATGGAGGCTACGTGGTAGCCGATTAAGCAAATGGGGGCTGGCACTAGGCTGGGTCGGTGGGAGCGGGTCGCCAGTTCCGAGCGCAGATACGCCGCCTCCACGTGCATGTGTGACTGCATCGCTGAGGCCCCAGGGAGTTAAGGGAGAAAACTAGAAAAGCACCATGTCCCCCATTGCCCTATTTACAGCTCTCGGGTCCCACACTATGTGGATCCATGCCGATGTGACAGCAGGGGAAGTGGCAGACAGGACTAAGAGCCCCGAGTCAAGGGCCGGATGACATGCATAAGGTTACAGATGGCAAAAACTTGATGAGAAAATATAAATGAAGTAAAAATAAAATTTCAGCGCTCCTTTAAAGGCCTCCACCAAGCAAACAGACCGAACGTGTGTTACAAAGTATAATAAGGTAGAACAAGAAAATTATGTTTTTTCCCCTTATTTCTTTGATCTGTGACTGCATGTGACTCATTTGGAAAATCACCTTTGAGCAAGCAGAACTTGTTCAGATGAGACTAAGTGCTCAGGACTATTTAAGTGTCATAATTGCAGGAATTTAGATTTGAATAGCACGGGTTGAGGTGTCTGTCGCTCCAACTGTGCTTGCACATGGCCACACGACAGGCAATTAAAGTACTTGTGTGTTTGTTAATAGTCAAGCTCCTATTTCTTAGGCTTGTAAACAAATTGTGGAATTTTTCAGCAAGAAGTGCACTGAACTCTCCGTGGTGTGATTGGCTGGTTCTGTAAGGTATATCACAGACCTCAGAGCTATAGTACTCAGATTCATTTTGGGAACTAGATACATCAGTGTGGGACAAGCATTTAAGGGTAGTACTAGACTTCTGGATCTCAAGGCCAGTGTGGCAAACCAAGTCTGCTCTTCTGAAAAACAGGCCCGTGGGGGTATGGAAGCAGATCTGAAGTGAGTGTAGTGAGGTTTTCTAGGTGTAATTCTTTCTGTTTAAAATTGTTTCTTTGTCAGATTCCTAGCGTTGTTGTATTTCCTCTAGCTTTGTACATTTAGTATATATTTTAAACATTTTTTATTTAATGTACATCTGTGACTGCTGAGTTTTAATTAGCAAAGGTAATTCGTTTTTACAGGGCAAAGTTTGTGATCCTCTTTTGGAGAGAACATTACTAAATTTAAAAATAAATCTGGGTCTCATACAGACTGAGGGAGGTTATCCAGGAGCAACTAAGGAGTTCCTATGTCCAAAGTACCTTGTACTGTGTGAGTAATTGCCTGGCCCTGTGTTGTGAGCAGGCAGGGGCCTGTGGTGGGACTTGAAAGAAATTGCCCTGACAGAGAGCTGTAACCAGGTTTGTGGCAATGTGATGTAGCCCCTCTCTGGTGCCATCCTGGAGAGGGCCACTACTCTTGCCTGGGTGGCCACTAGCCAGGTTAAGGTGCCTGGGTTCCCATTAACTGTAAACAAGGGGGTCCTTTCCCAAAGATAAATTAAAATGGCGGTGCCTCCACCCAGAGTACAAAATAGTGGGTCAGATTACTTGCAGTACAACCCCCTGGGATGTCGTACTAACCCACCTCCCCAACAGTTACCCCAGACATGGACTTAACAAGTTTCGAACCTCCCTACATCTAGACAATTAGCATTTCACAATTCAAATGATAACATGCTCACTAAAATTAGGCTCTGAGTCAGTACTTCTGCAAAACAGTAACACCATAATTTACACAGGGAGGGTTAGGATAGGTAAGAGGAATAGAGGTTATGCAAAACATTTTTATTTATTTTATTTATTTAGCTTTTGTTGACCGGTAAGTGCACTAGACAAATCCTGCCTATTTTCAGGCACCACCCGGGGAGGGGATACAGATGAATGCCAACTAACCATGAACCAGATTAAGCTGTTGGTGGTATTTTAGTGAATGAGGGAATTCATTAGACACCGGAAATTCTACTCTTTTCAATAAGTGCTATGGGATCTTAACATCCACCTGAACTACCACCAATCCAGGCAGATGGGACCTCGGTTTAATGTCTCATCCGAAGATTTGCACTCTCAGAAATGCAGCACCCTCTCATGCTGCATTACAGTGTCAGTACTGGGATATTAACCCTAGTGCCAGATGGGGAACTGAACCCACAGCCCTCTGATCTCCCGCCTCAGAGGCGTGTGCACCTACTGAGCCACTGACACTGCTAAATTTTAATTTTAATTTAATTTTAATTTCGTATTGAAAGATTTAGCATTTCCCATAATCATTTTCCCCTTTGATTCAAAGCCCATATTTCAATCATTGCAGCCACCAGATATAACTAGCTAGCTAACTGCTCCAGGTGTTACCATACCCAGAACCCCCAACTGATACCAGTCAGAATGATTCCCCTAATTCTGTTCTTGGGTACCCAGATCCCATAGTTGCAGGCCTGAGGTGCAGCTTGTTGGCCGGCATTGGCGCACTTGGCTGATTTTAAATAACTTTTACATTTCCTTCCCTATATTACTTAAAGCCTTGACTCTACTTCCAGCCAGAGTAGGCCTACTTAAACATTAACTATATACTGTCCACAGGCTGTTGCAGGGCAATTCCTGCTGTTTATTCATGGTTCTGCAGGACCAGTCCTTGGGTGGCACAGATGGCTGAAGTCCTGGGGATAGGTGGAAACAACTCTGGCAGAACCGGACTCGATGCTTGAAACACGGGGCACAGAGGCTGCAGCTTGAGTCTTCGGCTTGCTTGCAGTTCTTGCAGCTTGTCTCCTTCAGCCTGTTATGGGCCTGTTGCAGGGCATGTGCGCAAGGCCTGCTACCCAAAAGGGAGCCAGACCCCGGGTGGCCCACCGGCTAGACTCCTCCATGGATCAGACTGCAGGTGCACTCGGGGACAAGCCCCATGATCCTCTGCAGGCAGCACACTACACCTGATGGAGGTTAGCGAGCTCCCCACCTGGCCCCAGTGTCAGCATGAACATTCAGCACATTTCTCCTCTTTTTCCTTTTTCTCTCAGTTACCAGCTACAGTGTGTAGCCAAAGCAGTTTCTGTCCTTTCCTTTCCTTTCTCCCAGACTCCAGGGGTGGAAAGTCTGGTAACCCAGGGTTACCACAACAGTCTAATTCTTGCTGTATCTCAGGAGCAGACAACAGGCACCTGCCCCAGACAGGCACCTGTCCATCCTTCTGCTTTCACAGTGTCTCGACTTGACACAGCCACAATTCCACTCTGTCTCACACACAATTCCAGAACTTAGTTTCAGTACACAGTTCACCAGTCTCTTTGCTCACCGTGCAGTTACATAGCAATTCTCCAGTCTGAAGAGGCTCTCTTCACAACTCTTTTCATTTTCCGCTTCTCCCACTTTCCTCACCGATCAGGTGCAGGCTAAAGTACCCATCTTCCCCAGGCTCACATGTAACCTATGTCCTTTTGCCCATGCTCAGAACACAACCTTTGCCTTTTGCAGGCTCAAGACACAACCTTTGTCCATTTTCCAGGCTCAGGACACAAACTTTGTTCCTCTTGATCATCTCACCGCTGTGGTGCATTTTCTCTCAACATTGCGGATTCCAGAAACCTGCACTTTTCCCTTTCTCATCAAACCTGCTTCTTGACAAATTTCTTCCCTGCTTCTCCTTTTCACGCATGTGAGCATCAACCGTGCCAGGGTGCCATAAACAGGTGGAAGTTCCACACTCCAGCTCCCTCGGCCCGCCTCTCTCAAAAACAATGTTGGCAGCCAGAGGGACAGGATATGACACAGGGCACAGCCAGAAACCGGGGAAAAAGAAAATGGGGTAGAAGAAACCCTGGGGACAACTAGAACCTTTGGGGGCTTATAAGAAGCTCCCAACAGGGGGTTACAGTGATAAAATAAATGAAGCAGTCTATCAATGTCACACCACCCAGGATTCGGTGGGAGTGTGTGTCGAGTGTATGTGACACAAAATTCCAGTGATGTTGGAACTACCCTAAAGGCTCTGTTCTTAGCATAACGCTTAAGTGGGGACCACTAGAAAGCCAGCCTCAGTGCAGCACAGAGGGAAGACAGGGGTATAGAGAGAAAGGAGATCTTTCAGGTGGCCAGGACCCAAACCGTGAAGGGTCTTTATGTTAGCAAACATATCCTGATGCTGATACGCTACTCAATGAGCAGCCAAAACAAACCGTGCAGCTCGGCATGATATGCTCATTCCAAGATTTTCCAGATATCAACTATGCATCCCCATTCTGGACCAGCTGCAGGTGGTGAGTGCATCAACCCCCAGATAACCCTAGAAAGAGAGCACTGCAGTAGTCCAGTACAGATGTGACAACGGCATCCACTGTCGTAATCTGGTCCCTGGGCATAAGATATGGTTTAATCCAGATGATGTTCTGAAGGTGAAAAAACCATGGTGGACAACAGTCGACACCTGATGTTCCAGTATCAGCTTGCAGTCCACAATGACCCTTAGATTCCTAACAGTATTCACAGCTTATGTGTAATGCCATTTAAAGATGGCAATATGGCATCTCTACCAGTCATTGCTGACCCACAGGAAACTGGAGGAAATCCGTAGGCACAATTACCAAATCTAAAGAACAGGTATAGGAGGGAAAATCCACTGCTCCATCTAAGGGTAAGAGATCCATGGCTTGGAGAGAGTCCAACTTCGCTCCAATGAACAGGATCACCTGCTTCTGCCCTAGTTCTGACATGGCCAGTTGACCATCAGGCCCAGATCCTGGAATGTCTAGACAAGTAGATCCCTGGACAGCTCCATTACTTTCAAGGTACTAACTATGATGAACAAGTCATCCATGTACAGAAAGATCCTGGAGACCCTACTTTGGAGGAAGGCCACCACAACAGACAGGCACTTAGTGAACAACCTAGGTGCCCTGAACTGGTACAGGATGCCATCCACTAGAAAGTGGAATAAATGTCTATATGATGGACAAATGGGGATGTGGAGGCACAGGGAACAGAACAAAGCCCCTGGCTCCAGGGACAGAATAATCTGTTGGAATGTCACCATGTGAAACTTCCGAATGCAAATGGATTTGTTCAGGATTCATAGATCAAAAATGTGTGCCAGCCCTGGTCTGTTTGGAGATCAAAAATTACTGTGATATAAACCCTTGTTCAGCTCATTTTTCTAGGACAGGCTCTATCTTGTGCCATTTGAGGAGCTGCTGAACCTTGCTCCATAGCGTGGAAAGAGAGACTCGTGAGGGTGTTATTCCACTAGTGCACAGGACCAATAAGGGGGATAGGGTCTCAAATTTCTGAGGCAACCTTGACCCCACTACTTGAACCCACCTCTCTGAAGTAATAGGGACCCAGCGGCAGGACCTGGGAGAGCTGGCCCTGACTGGGAGCTGTGAAGGACTCTTGTTGCTCCTGTGGCTGATACTACTGCTGTTACATGTCCCAATTGGGGCAATGAAAGGAGCTAGAGCCATACAGCTGTTACTTGGGGTTTGTAATCAATATCACCAAATCCAGAGTCACATTAGACTTCTCATTATGTGTAACATTGTCCCGGACTCCTGGCCAAAAGCAAGTTGTCCCTTGAAGGGATAATCTGCCACCCACTGTTGTATTTCCTGCATAAGTTGCTTAGTAAAAGAGATTTTAGCCATATTGGTCCTTGTAAGAGTAGTAAGCTGGCAGGTTTGATATTTTATTGACTAACATATACCTTGTATAAGATGGTAGTATTGCTATCAGGCTTCACAGGTCCCTTCTTCAGGAAGATGGGACCCATGAGGCCCTGATAGCTTGTGTACTATACCATCTTTGTACAAAACATAATGTTAGTCCAATGAAGGGTATCAAACCTGCCAGCACTCCTGCATAAATTGCCTAACCTGTCAAAAGGCCCATCAGTATACAGTCATCACCACTGCAACACTCGTGCTAACACGCTGGCTGAGTCCAGAGTCACAAATCACACAAGAGGCTGAACTCATGATCTAATACAAGATAAAGAAGCCACTCTTGAATAAAAGAACTTGCTACAAAACACCACCTTTACTGTAACAAAAAAAAAAAAAAAAAAAATAATCATGGCACAAAACCCCCAGCACTTTTGGTCTATTTGTGACCCTTTGTCAGGGGAGTGCAGCATCTTGTGTGGTTTGTGAAGTCTCTTTTTGGCCAGCACCCACTGTGCTTTTGCAGCACATTTTCCTATAATGTCAGTCTTATGAAGCTCTCTATCTGGATGTTGTTCAGCAAAGTCCTTAGGAGCAGCTGACTTATTATTTGCCATGATGACTTCTAGTGACGTCACAGAGGGCAATGGCAGCTTGAACTGAAGTTATCACACCTGTCCTGCAAGAACTGCTCTCCATCCTCCTCCATACTATTTAAAATCCAGCAAAAATGCAACTACAGAGCACAGTGAACATGAGGCCACCCAGGAAAGGTCAACCTTCCAAACCACTAAGGAAAAAAACGCAGAGAACAACATTTAGATGCTGCAGCCCAAGCAACTTGCTGTCTAGAGCCTCAGATTACACTGTGGGCTCAGCAGAGGAAGAGGAAGAGGAAAATGGGTCAGCTACTGGGGCTGCCTTTAACCATAAAAGCTCAGTGGTGATACTCAAAACTCTAAAGAGAATTGACTGTGAAACAGCAGAAATAAAATGG
This sequence comes from Neoceratodus forsteri, assembly GCA_016271365.2. NCBI lineage: Eukaryota > Metazoa > Chordata > Ceratodontiformes > Ceratodontidae > Neoceratodus > Neoceratodus forsteri. The sequence goes on along the minus strand of CM028133.1, from coordinate 768,641,047 downwards.
GACTTTTGAAAGTTAGCAACTCACAATGGAAGTGGAGGCTTGCAAATGACCTCTGCTAGGAAATAGGCAGTCTCAGCCATGTGGTATTACATCTGTGCTGCCAACAGACAGAGCCGAGGATGCAGAGGCCAGAGCCAGAAGAAAGAACTAGAGACTCTTCGGTTCTCCAAGGGCACTGAACAGCCAGATCTAAATGCATTCCTAGTGTCCTGGCTACAGGGGACTCAGCTTAGCAGCAAACTTTCTCCCACTGAAATGTAAAGAGTGCATTGCACTCTTAGGCCCAAATCTAAACCTGGGGACCAGTCAAGATTCATTGTTGTCAGACTTCTAAATATTCCATAAGGAACAATTGCTCCAAAAGCATGGACAAAAAGGATTTGAGTTTTAACAGAAGAATTTACAATGATCAGGACTTTCCTCAGGAATACTCCATTAAAGGAAATGAGTACATGGACTGACCAAACAGCTGCAGCAGAAACAAATGTAAGCCCAACTCCATCACCCCCACCAAACTTACTTCAGGAGGAATCAGGGATGGTAATGTATGCTATGCTACTACAGACAAGCAATTCCCGACAAAGGTGGGCATTGAGACTCCTGATACCCCCTGCTGGAATCATATGAGAGAGACTTGTTGCAAACTGGTTGGTTGCGAGGGGGGAAAGGCAAGAGGATGCCTGGTGCATGCAAAGCACCTCCAGTGGAAGAGGTCAGTCTGGATGTAATTTGCTGAAACAAAAACAAAATGAGACTGCTGGGTTTGAAAACAGTTCTAAGTACAACCACCCTGCAGGTACAGCAACCTCCGTAAGGGCTTTTCCCTTCCGGACTTCCCCCCCAGTGTATTAAATCTTTGGATGTATAAACCTCTCTGGCAGTCATTTATAGGAGTGTGAGGCAGAAAAATCAGTCAACACCACTAAAAGTTTGCAATATTTATTTAGTTTTTGTTGACTGGGAAAGGGGGACTAGGCAATTCTGCCTATTTTCAGCCTCAACCTGATGGAGGGAGGATACAGATGGAAGCCAATGCCAGCACTGAACCAGATTAAGCTGTTGGTGGTATTTTCAGTGAATGAGGGAAATTTGGCCAAGACACTGAGGAAATTCCCCATCTCTGCTGTAGGGGGAGCTGCTGGTTATTTCACGAAATGACCAGTCCAGGTTTGGAGCAGTGAGGATGGACGTGGAGGGAAGCTGGGGACAGGTCTGTACTCCAGTTTCCGCAATCTGCAAGGCTGATGATCATTTTTCATGTAGAAACAGAAGGTTCAGTGGAAATTTTGCAAGTAACTTAAACGGAGGAATTACAAGAAATATTCGACCCAAAGGAAACGGATGTGAGTCCTTGAATGCTGCTAAGGTTTCTGAAAAACAATTACAAGTCATGCTACAACAAGAGAAAGAAAGATTTCTAGCCAAACAGAAAGAAATTAAAGCCACACTACATAAACTGCAAACAACAGAAGGATCAAACAATGCCGCTCCAGCTGCGGAGCAACAGAATAATGACAGCCCGCAAGACAACCCACACGTAAAACAATGAAGTCTGCATCAACTGGGGCAACATCATGACAGAAATACTCACAGTCACTGAGCCAATTTTCCTTCAAACAAAAAGTCAGGATCAAAGTGAAGCTACGGTGTTTTCATTTGTGGCTCGAAATAGTGCTAAACAAAGGACAAAATGCAAAACAACATTTACAGGCTGTTGAACAGCCACCATCTTTGCTCACAAAGCTTACCTCTTGGACACCAGATGAAAGCCTACTGGTGGCTAGACAGTCCACACTGTTGGCTCAGAAAGATACTGTAACTCGCAGCAGAATTCAAACTGAAGCTCCTGCAGCAGTGCCTGGACCTGAGGCTGCCTGTGCTGACGTGGCAGCAACCAAACCAACGGAGAGGACAACCCAAGGAAACGTTTGCACAGATGCAATGCAAACTGGAAAAGCCGCCACGAATGGCAAATACAGGTGTTCTAACTCCTGGCCTAAGACGCCCTTCAGATGCAAGGAATATCGCTCATACTGAGGAATGGATGACTGAGGAAGCACTCCTGGACGCAGGATGGGTGTGGTAGCCAGAAACAGGAACCTGGATATCGGGCCCGACTCCTCCATAGCTGTGCATAGCAGAATGGACCAAGACAAGTAATGACTTAACTTGTTAACAAAACAATGACAATATTGCACTGGGGTCCCCATTAAACTTACCAAAGGGACTGGAACTCATACAAAACCACCATGTTACAACCATTACTTAACAGAGCTCTGACAAATAATGATCAGTCTGTTACTGATGAAAATATGGATACCGAAGGGATAAGGCATACAGAAGAAAATATACCTGAAGCACCCTTAAATAACAGAAATAGAAATTCACAACCTTGTGCTTCTCTTTATCACGTGCAATTCTACCAGCAAAGAGACACAATGCTGTACCACTCACTAAACCAGCATACAAAACAGTTACAGTCTTATTCAGAAATGAGGGAGTAGGTGTCACAGACCTCACATTTTGGTTAAAACAGGTTCACGGTCTTGGGCCATCCAGAAGCTATTTTCGACACAGAGCACATTTGGACAGGGGTATGGAGAGTTAAGGTTATGTTGAACTAGAATGATGATGGTCTTATACACCTACCAAACTGTTTATTCTTGGGCAGAGATAGGGGGGTCTTATTTTATGCAGGTTAGACTAAGTCCTGCTACAAATGCGGATCCACCGGGCACCTCAGTAGCATTTGTGATCAGGTCAAGTGTATACTTTGTCAAGAAATGGGACATACAAGGGAATTGCCTAAATGAATGCAAAGGAAATCTTTGTGGCAAAACAGAGCACAATTATAAAAGTTATGTGTAGGGGCTACTTAACGTGTCAGGCCGAGAATACAGATGAGGAGAAACAACGAAGCCACAGCAGTAGCACAGAGAGCAACTTTCCCAAAACCTCTACTAATCATATAAGACTAATCCCAGAGGCTTCCGTAGAAAGACAACAAGCTGAATTCACACAGGCAAATTTCAGTGAAGGAGATGACATCACGGTCCAGTCATCAGAACAAAGGGAGCTAGAGCAGCTCCCCCAAGTCTCCCTTAGTGCAACCTGAATCTACTAGCAGCACCGCACTGGAAGCTATGCCCCCACCAAAAGCACTCCTTCCAACAAGTAAAGGGAAAACGGCAAAACTGCTCAACAAGCTCAAACAAAAGGCAACAGGCATCTAAAGTGCTGAAAACAAAGAAATCCTAATTGCCAACAACAGACGCATTAAATACTGCCCCAGATAATTCATAGGACCCAGATTCTGAAGATTCCACTCTATGGTCCTCACAAACTGAACCTTTGTTAGACATAGAAGGTAATGAAATGGAGAGTCAGATTCAGGCAGCATCAGCAGATGAAAATTCCCAAAATAGGAGGGCAAAGAAACCCAAAAGGTCAAAAAGGCAAAGATTAAAAGTGCCATACATTATAGAATGCTGCATTAACTTTCATCACTATCATGGATATTCTACTCTCCCTAGTAACAATCAATGTAAATAGCATAAAGAACGCTAGGAAAAGATGAGCATTTTTTTTTTTTTTAAACAGTCAGGTAGAGATTTTTTTTTTCAGGACACTAGGTTACACACCTTACAAGAAATTGAGAAGCAACCAAGGCATGGTACAAAGGGTCTTCCTTTAGGTCATTCGCACTGACACATGTACATAGGTAGGAATCTGTCTTAAAATATTGCAAGATTTTAGTTAATCAAATTAACTGATCTACTACCAGGTAGAATATTTTATTAGATACAATAATAAACAAAAAATACAACAGGTTCATCAACATTTATGCACCATAGAAATGGACAGGATAGCAAATTTCAAAATCATACAACCTTACCTATACTCAGCGCAAACAGTAATACTTAGGAATATTTTAACTGTGGCTTATACTTATAAGACAGGGAATACAAACAAGAACTAGTAAACTATACTGTGATATGACATCTTTGAAAAATATGATTAAAGATGTAAATCTAAAAGATGCATATTATACCAAACCTGGTAAATCTACACCTACATTTCAGAAAGGTAAATTAACTACAAGGACTGATTTCTTTTTTATCTCACAAATAGTACCAATATTAGACATTTGTGTACAACACGCATAATTTTCATATCATAAAATTTTGACACTAAAAATTGGATTGAAATCAAATTTAATTAATGGACCAGGATACTGGCAACTAAATTCTACTTTACTGATGGACAGACTATTTCTGCAGAATGTTAAATATTTTGTTACCCTGAAAAAAACAACACTGGAAATACATGATACACCAATCCAGTGGTGGGAAGTGTTGAAAAAGGATTTACAGCTCCTTTTAAAACAAAATAGTAAAACCATAAAAAATAAAGAATATTTGGTATATCTGCAACATAGGAAACAGTTACAAAAATTACAAACTTTAGCAATGACAACAAATCATAACTTTATTGAACAAATTAAAAAACTCAAACATCTGATGTTAACATTCCACTTAAAACAGCATGATAATCTTAAAAAAAACAGCAAGAGTATGGAACACAAGGTACAGCAAATACAATATATCCTTTTTTAAACTGTAAAGATGGAATCAAAGACAAACAAATGGATTCACTAAAGATAAGAACGGGAAAAGATATTCTGATAAAGTACAGTTACGTAATAACTTACCGTAACAGTAGATCTTCGAGAAAAGCTCTCGCAGCAGGTTACATCTTAAGGACTGAAGCAGGCAGGCAGCAGGACCCCACGGAAAACTTCTAGCTAGCTATATCAAGTGGGGGACTGCCCCCGACATCAGCCCCGCCCCGATGTCAGATACATCATAAAAGGGGCAATCCCCCAACATACCTCAGTTCTCCTGCCAGAGACTCCCGGCACAAAGATGTGATTCAGAAGGGGAGACCGAGGATCTGCTTCAAGAGGAAGACTAATAATTCTGATGCGTCGGAGATGCTATGAAATAGAACCAAACCTCTTGAGGGGAAGGTGGGAGGGAAACTACCTGCTGCAAGATCTGTTCTCGAAGATCTACTGTTACGGTAAGTTCTTATGTAACTGTACTATCTTACTTTGAGATACAGCTCTTGCAGCAGGTTACACCATAAGGACTGATCCCCAAACAGTAAGGGAGTAATGGTAACCCAGTTGGAAGGAGAATAGGAGAGATCGAGGAAGAAAGGAACCTCTCAGGACAGAAGTCCCTGGAGGACTGCCGGGCCAAAGCCCACTCTATGCCTGGAGGTGATGTCCAAACTGTAGTGTCTCACGAAAGTGGGCACTCAACTCCAAGTAGCAGCTGCACAAATGGCAGATGTCGCTACATTTTTCAAGGCAGTGAAGGAGGTAGTCACCCCCCCCCCTTGTAGAGTGGCCTTTTACTGGTTCCAGCAAGGATTTATTGCATTTCTGGTAACAGAAGACAATGCAGTTAACGAGCCACTTGGAGAGAGTTTGTTTCGATACTGGTGCACCAACATCCTTCGAGCGAAGGATAAAAACAGTTGGTCAGATTGTCTGTCGAAAGGGTTCTGGCCAAGTAGAACCGCAAAATCTTATCGTGTAAGAAGACCTTCCCTTCTGTTCATATAGTTGGAAAGTATACCAGAAGGTCAATGTCCTGGTTTAAGGTTAAGGCTGAAACCATCTTGGTAAAGGAACTTAGGATTGGTCCTTATGACATCCTGTCCTTATGGAAAATCAAGTAAGGTTCTTTATACATGAGCACCTGAAGCTCAGAAATCCTCTGTGCTGACTTCGGTGACATCACGGCAGTGTTAACAGCCTGAAAGCTGAGCCCTTCCACTAGAACTGCAAATTCTCTTAAACACAGAAAAACAGCAAATAAATCCACAAATGCCGCCTAGAAGTGTTAAACATGATAAAGGAGACAAGGAGCGTATCAAAAGAGCAACCAAGAGGAGCGGATGGGGCTGGATTGCTGGAGAACGACCGGGCCCGAGCAGGAGCTCTAGATAACAAGTCAACATGGCTCAGGCTATGATACTGGAAGGTGAAACAGAGATTTTGTCACTCCCGATTTGAACAATTGCTACAAGAGATTCAAGACTCCCAGTTAGAGAATAAAAGGAGTTTTCAAACTAAATGAGAAGCTGAGTAAGATGGAACAGCGATAGTGGGAGCAGAGGAGAGAACTCACAAGTTTAGACGGCTGGAGATACTCTGGCGCAGGCAGTGGGCTCCCTAGTTCATCACACCCTAGCCTTATAAGGAAAATGTACTGATCTGGAGGCAAGATCCAGGAGAGATAATCTCCGACTGTATGGGTTGGCTGAGGGTGCGGAGATTCAACCGATGGCACTATTTATTGAAGATCTGTTAAGGGATGTGCTAGAGCTACCAGGAGACTACCAGGTGAGGGTGGAGAGGGCACACAGATCCCTGATACAAAAGCCTATGGAGCAATCCACTAGACCCCATTCTATCATAATTAAGTTTGCAAGCTTCCATGTGAAGGAGGATATACTTAAAAGGGCATGGCAAAAGAAAGAACTTAAGTATTGGACTCGCTTACATTAGATCAGGACTATCCCGAAATTCAATAGGCCAGACAACGATGGGTGCCTTACTTTAAGTTGTGCAGAAAGCTTCAACTCCGCTTTCAAACACCCTTTCCAGAGAAATTCAGAGTTTTTTGGGTGGATGGCCTGAAAGTATACAATACAGTGGAAGAATTAAACAAGGCTTTGAGGGAAAAAGGAATCCAGATACCCCACCAAGAGCAGGAGCGCACTAAATGGAAGCAGATGGAACCAATGGAGTGGCACTCAGTTGTAGGAGGGAAGAGGAAGGCTGGGACATCTCTGGAGGCAGCGCCGTCATTGCTGAAGAAGCTGGTCATCGGAGAACTTTTAAACAGGGGGAATCTAATCCGCATGGAAGCACCAGCAGTTTCTGGAAGGCTGAAACATAAGTATGGACAGGATTTTCTATTTTTGTGTTGATTATGCTCCCTGCTTAGCAGGGGAATTACGCGTTGGAGACACTAGAAGCCAAAGGGAGCTGAACAGTATGCGAGGCCTATATGGGATTCGGCAAACAGCGGGTGGGTCTCTGAAAATAAATAAAGGATGGACTAGAGACTGAACTGATTAATACTAAGCCAGATTATCTCTGTATGCTCATTTGGGCTCTACTTTATATATTAATAGATGGCTTGGCCACTACTGGGTATTTCTATCATCCGAGGCTCTCAAATAACTCTGGGGCTTCCAGGTCACAGCAGCATGGACTTATCGAGGTCGGGGTTGGAAAAACTGGGTCTATATACGATTTCAGATAGGATAAATATGGAAGATCTTGCTGTGATCAGAACTTGGTATTAACCGGAGGTGCGTTCTGGGAGGGGAAGAAAGCTCTAAAATTAGATTCTGTTACGGAAAGACAATGCCGTGGCATTTACTTTTAATAACAAACAGGGGCCTAGACAGTTATAAGACCCCAGAGGGGGCTCCATTCATTTGGGGCATTTTAGTCCTCCTCATCTCCATTCCTCAATGGAAAGTCTGGGAAAGGAGAAAAGAGATCTGCATTATCAGATTTCTACCTTGGAAGCCTAATATAATTTGTATAATAGTTATATTTAGTGCCCTGTTGGCAATGGTTAATTGGTTTTTGAAGGGTCTCACAGAAAGGGAATACGTTCATGGTATGATGCTGCTGGCTGGGGGGTGGGGGGCAATAATGAAACTGGTTTTGAAGGTGATACCAAAATATAATAATGGGTAGAGATAGGAAATTTTGTTCCTATAATGTCCACGGGTTGTCCAGCCCGGTGAAGAGGGCAAAAGTGCTCAGCTTTCTGAGGAAAAAGGCTGTAGATTTTATATTTTTACAGGAAACTCATTTGTCCCCACAAGAACATGTGAAGTTGGGTTCCATGGGATTTGGTTGTAGTGCCACAGCTTCATATAAGAATATGGAGCGTTGGAGAGGGTAGCAATTTTGATCCCCAAAGGGTACCCGTATGTAAAAAAGGAGAGTTGGCGGACAGAGAGGAGGATATGTACTTATGAGGGGCACTTTTCTAGGTAAGCCACCATCCCTTGCTTCGTGTATTTTCCTTCTGGTTCACAGACAGCAACATATCTAAACTTTGACCATCTTACAGGAGTGGGCACAGGGAGAGGTAATTTGGGGATGGGACTTAAATTTAATTTTCAATCCGGCATTGGACTCTACTTCACAAACACAAAAAAAAGAGCAAGGCATAGCCAAAAGAGTGAAGAGGCTGGTATCTGAACTGGGGTATGTGGATATCTGGCGCCATCTACAGGGGAAAAAGAAGTAATACACATTTTACTCGAAGGTATACCAAGTATATACAAGACTGGATTACTTCATGGTTCCCAAGGAAATGGTTGGTCGGGTCCGGGAGGTCTCGGTGGGGGAATTCCTGCTCTCTGATCATGCCCGATTTTTATGTCAGTTTCATTTGGGGAGTTTAGAATGTCCACTTTTTGGAGGTTGAGCCCGTCATTGTTGCAGGATAAGGAGGTGGTGGAATCCATAGCCCGAACTCTGGAACAGACACAGGTGGAAAATGATCTCCCAGAGACCTCCCCAGCTATGTTATGGGATACTATAAAGGTAGTTATAAGGGGAGATTTTATAAAATGGTCAAGCAGAAAGAAAAAGGAAAGAGAGGCTAAGAAGGCTGAACTAATATCACAAATAGCACAATGTGAGGCCCAGCAGAAGATTAAAATAGACAAAGATAGAACCAAAACACTGAAACAACTTAAGGCTATATTAATGGATATTCTTGATTATGGGGTTGAGCAGAAGCTTCTGTTTCTTAAACAGAAATATTATGAAGGAGGACCCAGGTCTTTGAGATTGCTAGCAGCTAGACTCAGGGTACAGAGGAGTAAGGCCACCATACAGGCAATACAGCATCCCTTGGACAACCTGTCTGGTTAAGGAAGCTGATTCCATTGCGGAATCATTTAAGGCTTATTATTCCAACCTTTACAGCAAAGGTGCTCACCATCGAAAGCTCAGATCAAAGAATTTTAGGGAAGTTAGACCTCCTTCAGTCTCTGAGGAGCAGGCGATTTGGTTGAGTAGATTGATTGAAGATGGGGAGGTGCTTGGGGCTATTAAGAACCTCAAGATCCTCAAATGCCTGGGACCAATGGATTGCCTGGGGAGTTTTATAAACAATTTGGTGAAGGTCTCCTCATTGCTGGGGAAATTATTTCGGTTCCTACAGGAGAAGAGAGTGAGATCCCCTCCTGGTCCCAGGCAGTAATCTCAGTGATACCTAAACCTGGCAAGGACCCTGTACTGTGTTCCTCTTACCATCCCATTTCAATTTTAAATATTGACTACAAATTAATGACCTCGATTTGACGAAGAGACTACAGACACTGGTACCCAAGATAACTGGCCTTGAACAAACAGGTTTTATTCCGGGTGACAGGCCCAGGATAATTTGAGGAAAACATCCTTCTAATTGATCACATAGTTAGTTCCAAAAATCGGCTTTATTGGTTAGCATTGATGTGGAAAAAGCCTTGATAAAGTGTCCTGGAGGAGGTCCTTGCTTCCTTTGGGTTGGGAAGGGCTTTTCAGACCTTGATAGCCAAGATCTACAGATGTCCTACAACATACAAAAGAGTGAATGGTCATCATGCTGGGGGTTCTGCTTGAGAGGGGGACGAGACAGGGTGCCCCCTGTCTCCCTACTCTTCGCTTCTACATTGGAACCCTTGGCTCAGAGCATTAGGAAGGATGAGGAGATCGGGAGGGGGTAGAATTGGCGGGCTGTCAGTATAGGATATCTCTTTACGCAGATGACGTTCTCCTTTATCTGGAGGACCTGGACACATCCCTTAGAAGGGTAATGGATAGGTTGGCTCAGTTTTCTGAGATGGCAGGCTATTCGTTGAACACTGCTAAAACAGAGGTCTTGAGGTTTAGATATGTCCCCACCCGGGAAATTAAGGAAGCCTATCCCATGAGATGGGATCTAACCCAAATGAAATATTTGGGGATCATTATTAGCAACTCCCCTGCACAACTAAAAACCCTGAACTTCTCTCCTATGGTGTAGCAGTTAAAAAATGATTTCAAAAGATGGGGTCTACTGCCTCTTTCACTTCATAGTAGGGTGATGGCGGTAAAGATGAATGTCTTGCCAAGATTTTGTATTTGTTTCAAGGCACCACCTGTTTGGTGACCAGAAAATATTTGGAAACATGGCAGAGAATGTTAATGAATTTCATTTGGGCAAATAGAAGACCAAGAATAAGGCAACACACTTTATTTCTTCCAAAGGAGGAGGAGGGATTGGGGGTTCCGTGGCTTGAGGGTTACTAGAAGCCACACACCTGAGAATAGCTCTGTTGTGGGGCACACCTCCTTACAGGGCTATATGGAAGGAGATATAGAGTTAGCTGCATGTCCTTCCTCCCCCTGCCGGCAGTACTGTTCCATCCTGTGGACCTCATAACAGCACGAGAGGAGATATGTTCCACAACTCATACAACATGGGAGGGTGGAAGAGGGGTACCGAGGAAAAGGAAACATGGAGGTCATTGGAGATATGGTTGGTGGGCGACAGATCCCCTATTTGGCCAAGCACAATGGGATACCTGATTTTTGGAAAGAGCTCAAGAGGGTTACAGGCACCATGGCAGTTATTGGGGGGATTACTATCATTTGAGGTAGCACAGAGAGTTTTGGTCTCTCCCCAGAGGTAGAATGCACTACTGTCAAACTGTTAGCTTTGTTAGTAAAAACCTAAGATGGAGCGTGAACTGGTTTCAGGGGACTGTGGAATATATCTTGAGGAAATTTGGAAAGCTGAACACCCCAAATGGGTCATCTCCCAACTATGTAAGAGGAATATTAAACACATTAAAATAGGCACTAGTTATATTAAAATAGCCTGGGGACAAGAAATGGCCCATCTATCCTCAAGGGACCTGGGAAAAGACTTGGGGTAACATCTGGAGGATTTCCTCCTCCCCCACCTGGAAGGAGTTTATGTGGAAGGTAAGGGTTAGATATTTTAGGGTATCAGTGGTGGTCTCTAGACAACATAGGGTGTCCTCCCCAGAGTGCTGGAGAAAGTATGGAGTGGACAGAGCCACCCATGAACACATCTTTTGGTCTTGCCCCACTATCACTCAATTTTGGTCTATATTGACCACCTCGCTTAAGCAGATCTTCCAGATTCAAGGACAATTGGGCCCGTAAAGTCTCATACTGGGAGAATTTCCCGCATAAATTAAAGGGAGGGAGGCCAAATACTTATGGCAAATTTTAATAGTAGCAGCTTTAAAGTCTATAACAAGGCGATGGTTGCAGCCTCTTCCCCCAACAAAGGAAGATTGGTTGGAAATGGTGGGGCAGGTTCAGAGGATGGAGGAATTAACATTTAAGATTCAGAGGAGAACTGCAGTCTATGTGATTACTGGACCATTGGACTATTTGGGTAGGTAGGATATAGCTTTAATCTCACTGAGAACAAACTGGTTCTCTTAGCAGGAGACCAGATTCCCCTTTTTCTCTCCCCAATTTTTATCTTTATATCCTTTAAACCCAGAGGACTTAGATGGGTTGGGGGGGGTCCTCAAGGTCGGGCAAAGCTGAGAGGCCCAGGCTATGGGGTAGCCTTCACCTCCTAATAAATAACATGGTAATGGTACAAAGTACCTCCTGCTAGCCTCTGGGTTGGATGGCCAGGAGAATTACCAGAACTTTCCATACTAGAAGAGGGTATAAGAATGAAAGGAGTTTTGTAGAGACGTGAGACCCTATGTGTGTATGTATAAGTATGATTATTAGATTATGTTTTGTTATATCTATCTTCCTGTGATTCTAGCCACTTGCCTAATAAGGGAAATAGCTATTGCTATAAAAGCTGTAAAGATGGCTATGATAAATCTCAGGTGGCTGAAAGCAAGAGGATATACACTGTTATCTGGAGTATTGTATATGGATGTAATAAGCAACTTGAGTTGTAAAGTAAATATGTAAGAACTAAACCAATAAACGAAGTGTATAAAAATAAGAAATCCTCTGTGCTTAAGTAACGGTAACTTAAAATTAACACCTTCCAGGAAAGAAGGCAAAGCTCGCAATCCATGGCTGGTTCAAAGGGAGGCAGTGTAAGCTGCTCTAAAACAAAAAGAAGGTCCCAAGGAGGAATCGGATCCTTAATCGGTGATCTGAGGTGCAAGACACTGCACAGAAAAGTGCAGGAAGCCTCTAATTGGGCTAAAGAGCACTGACCAACCAGTGTGGTACGCTGATATGGCACAGAGGTGTACCTTTAGAGAGGAATATGCCAATCCGACTGGAAAAGGGATAGGAGGTAGTCTAAAATTGACTTTTAGGGCATCAAAAGGATCGATATATAGCGGGCCTGAGCCCACAGACAAAATCTCCACCACTTCAGAACATACGTGGCGCGAGTCAAAGGTTTCTAGCTCGCCAGGATATCAGCGGGCGCCTTGCAAGACCCTGTGCCTAAGAATGGCTATGTCTTTAGGAGCCAGACGTGCAGGTTCAGGGATCTGAGGTTCTGGATGGACTAGGAGCTGGCCTCCTGGGACAGCAAATGAGAGCTGACGGTAATGCACGGAGGCTCCTGAGCCAGCTGGTGAAGCAGTGGAAACCAAATCTCTCTGGGCCAAAAAGGCACTATCAAGATCATTGACTCTTCCGATCGGAGCTTGAGAAGAATTCTCTGGATCAAAGGGAAGGGCGGAAAGCTGAGAGGATCCTGCCCATTCAGGAAAGGGACAACACGTCTCACCAGAAAACACCAGGCCCTGGATCTAGTGAGCAGAAATTGGGCAGATTTGTGTTGTATTGAGATGCAAATAAGTCGACATCTGGTGTCCCCCACCATCGGAACAGGTCCTCGGTGACCTCTTGTATCAGTTCCCATTCGTCAGCCCTGGCCTTCGACTGGCTCATAGATTGTTGTCCACACCGGAATGTGCACTACTGTGAGCGTAGTGTCGCGGTTGTAGTACCACATTCCAACACCCGCTTTGCCTCTGCAAAGGGGTAGGAGTGAGTGCCTCCTTGTCTGTTGATGCATAAATCACCGAGGTGTTGTCCATTTGGACCAGTACATTACCCGTGGAATCTCTGACTGTAAGACCTGTAAGGCGTAAAAGACTGCCCTCATCTCTAGGACACTGATATGCAGGTCAGTCTCCAGGGGCGACTAGGTTCCTGGTTCTGGGTGTCTCTCAGATGAGTTCCCCAGCCGACCCAAAGCCGCCGGGTGGTGAGGGTCAGAGATGGCATTGGCACCACAAAGAGTACTCCCACTGAAAGATGTTCCAGGACCAGCCACCACTGGAAGTCTTGAATGACTGGCCATGTGAGTCTGATCGGCTGCTCTAAATGATCCTGCCTCTGGTCCCATTGGGTTCTCTGCGTCCGAGTAACACTCATGTGGAGGCGAGTGTGGGGACCAGCGCAATGGCAGCTGCCATATGTCCGAGAGGCAAAGTATGGTCTGAGCGAGACCAGATTTTTGCCATGGTAGTCCTGATCAGTGACCTGATGCGCTCCACCCTGTCTGCAGACAGGAAGGCTCTCCCTTGACAGGTATCGAGAACCGCGCTGATGAATTGTAGTCTACACGAGGGAGTAAGAGATGACTTCTCTTGCTGATAGTAATCCTAGAGACTGAAATAGGGAGCAGGTGTCATGAATGGCCTTCTCCAATGCCTCTGGGGAGGAGGCCATCAGGAGCCAGTCATCCAAATAGGGAAGACATAATGGCCTTGTCTTCTGAGGGCTACTGCTACGACTGCCATGCACTTGGTAAAGAGATGTGGCACTGAGAACAGGCCGAACGGAAGTGTTCAAACTGGAATGGTGTCCTCAAAGTCAAAGCACAGGAATTTCCTGTGTGGCTGAGTTATGGGAAGATGGAGATATGCCTCCTGCATGTCCACAGATGCTAGCCATGCACCTTGCTTAAGCATGAGAATGAGACCCGGTAGGGTAACCATGCAAAAGCGTTTGTACGTCACATAGATGTTTTGGTCGCTGAGGTCTAGGATCGGGCACAAGTCCCCCGTTTTCTTTGGAACCAGGAAGAAGTGGGAATAGTATCCTCTTTCTCTCTGGTTCCTCGGTACGACCTCGATAGTGTCTTTGGAAAGGAGTGCCGAGATCTTGATGGTGGGCTGTCGAGGAACTCTATAGAGTGTCTTCAACTGATAAGCTGAAGAACCTACTGGTCGGAGGTGATCCTCTGCCACCCTGACAGGTGGAAGCGACTCGACCCCGACCCTATCTTCCCTTTGATCCGGGGGGCTGGGCAGGGCCAGGAAGGAGTCATGCTGTGGTGGTGGTGGCTCCAGCAGGTTGGATAGATTTAGTATTTCTCTGGTCCTGACCTCTTGGAATCTCTGTTGGTTCTTGCGGCCGAAATTGCCCCTATGTTGCTGTTGGACTGACCAAGGTTGTTGCCTGCTCTGTCGGCCATGAAAACGGTTCTGTGGTCTGCGAAAGGAACCAGGCTTGGAGTTATACATGGCCTGTACTGGTCTAACCACCTTCTCGGCATCTTGAAGTCTAGTGATGACCCTCTCAGAGTCTTCACCAAACAAGACAGTTCCATTGTAGGGGACGTCCATGATTCCTTTCTGGACGTCTGGAGTAAATCCAAAGACCCTCAACCAGAAGTGTCTCTGGAGGCAAACGCATGTTGAGGCACCTCTCGCTGCGGAGACTGCCGAGTCGTACGCAGCCCAGAGGACTTGGGTCCCAATGTCAGAGCCCGTGCAAAGGAGGTTTAGGAGCTCCTCCTTCTTCTCACCCTCTGGGAAGTCCTTCAGTAGGTCCTGTCCCTGGTCCCACAGTGCATTCTGAAATTGTACCATGTGCGCCAAATAGCTGAGGGACCTGTGGGAGCACGTAGCAATCCAGTGAGTCCAATTGTTTGGATTCCTGGTCTGGGGCTGTGTACTGAGGTGCTGAGGCCGCTGGGAGTGGTCATGCAGCCATGATGACTAGCCAGTCAGCCATGGGTTGCTGAGATAGGTAGGGGGCTCCTGGGGCTCCTGTAGCCTGTCGGCCTTCTTGGGGACCACTGGAATTGAATGAGGACACTTCATGCAGCCGTGGTAGCATCCTGAAAGTGTCCACCAGGGTGGAACCACTACAGGCTTGGGGTCTTTTTGCCTCAATGTGCCAGGCGTTGTCGCTTCTGGGTCTAAATCCTGCCTCCCATCCCATGTTCTCCTGAATGTGGCACATAATATCAGAGAATGATGGGTCATCCGGTGGAGACCTAGGAAGGTCGTGGGGATCTGGAGAAGGAGGCTCAAAGGAGTGAGTAACCGAGGGGTGCCCAAGAATCAGGGTGTGAGTCGTCGCCTGACGAAGAGGGGAGCGCTATTGGGGCCTTTTTCTTTGTGGTTACTTGGGGATTTCTAAGGGGTCCTGGAGCTTGGAGACCTCTTTGGACTCTGAGACCTAGAGTGTCAAGCCTTGGACCTACCCCTAGGCTGTGGAGTAATGTCTTGAAGCTCAGGTGTTGGTGCCCTAGGAGGTGCCACAGGGGGCGGTGCCTCACTGAGGAGGGTTTGTGGGTACATCTTTTTTAATGGTGTCCCACCAGAAGCTGAAGGGCGCCTTTACTTCTTGTATGTTCAGACTGGACGAAGGGCCTGGCACTGGTGTCTGTCTGGTATTAGGATCAGGCATCGGTGGCTGAGGGGTCTTCGGGTCTTTTGATAGACCAGTGTCGGGTAGACTGACGTCCTCGGCATCCCCCGACCATTTGGCCATCGGTACCATGAGCTCTGATGTCCTCCTCTGACGCCCCTGTGACCGTGGCAGGTGGGTTTTTGGGCCATGTGGTGATGGCTTTGAGCCCGCTTCACCTCCATCATCTCGGCCTTAGTGACGTAAGCTCTGAAGTCTTCCGCTGAGGGACGCCTGAGCCCCTCAGATGGCTTTGGAAACTGAGCGATCGGGTGTCTCTGTGTCGGTGCTAGACGTAGTCACCAACTTGGACTGAGGCCTGTGGCGGTCGGAAGCCTCCGACCTGGCGGCCGACCCCGAGGGATGGCTATCCTTGGATTTGGTTTTCAGAGGCTGTAAAGACACTGAACCAGAGCCCCCTGAAGCCCTGACCTTGACGGGGGGTCTGAGACTTGGCCCAGGATGAAGAGCGGTCCGACTGGGTGGAGCTGGAGCTGGCCCGGAAATCTGGGGCTCAATTCGGGGATCGAGTCCTACCACTGTCCCGGTGCTTGTCCCTGATTTATGCAAAGGTTCCCCTTGAGAGGATGGTTCTTTCTCCATGGCCTTAATTTTTTCTTTTAAGAGAAAACTCTGGAGCACTTTCTGGCAGCGGATCCTGGTTCTACTATTGAACTGCTGACAGATGGAGCAGGCCTGGATATCGTGGTCCAGGCCTAGGCACCGCACACAGGTCGAGTGCCTATCTTTGAAGGGGATCTGTTTGCCGCAAGCGCACTTTGAGGGGTGTCCTTCTAGAGAAGGAGTAGGGGAAGAAGACATGTACTTGTCCAAAAGGAGATAAATTCTCAAGAAAATTGTCTTAAATTCTTTCTGTCATTGTTCATCAGCTTGAAGGCATCCGAGAGCCGATGTGTATGTAGTCGAAGGCAGGAAAAGAACTGAGGTATGCTGAGGACCACCCTTTTACGATGTATCTGACGCTGGGGGGGACTGACATCGGGAAGGTCCCCACTTGGTATAGCTAGCTGATAAGTTTTCCGTGGGTCCTGCTGCCTGCCGCTTCAGTCCTTATGATGTAATCTGCTGCAAGAGCTGTATCTCAAATAAGATCAACAATATACTAAACATAGTAACTCAACAGGTAAAACAGCTATTTTCTGAACAAAACACAAATCAGTACTTAAAACACACAGTTCTATACACAATTTCAAGTTCCAAATTGCCCACCAAAAATACTACTAGAACTAACAAAAAGTACTGAACCTTTGGAAGTCGAATTAACTATTAACAGCTTGAAAACAAAAAGAGCACCAGGCAAAGATGGACTAGCAGCATAACTGTACAAGGCATTCAAAAAAGACCTAAAGAGTTAGCTATTGTGTTTAATGCTGTACTACAATAAAATAATTTACCTCTGCAAATGTTAGGATTGCTAATATTTTTATACAAAAAAGGGGATAAAGAAGAAATCAAAAATTGGAGGCCAATGAGTCTTCTAAACATACATTTTAAGTTGCTTACTAAATTCCAGATTACTTAAGGTAGCTAAATATTTAATTTCTGACACACAGACATGTTCCATACCAGGGAGGAAAATGACTGATCAACTCATATTAACCAGAGAATTGACAGAAAAGGATAACACAGAAGGCTTAAAAGGACTGCTCTTTCACTTGATCAGCAGCAGGCTTTGATTCAGTGATCCATAAGTATCTCTGGATACTCTGGAAGTATATAGTATACCAAAACTTTTTATATCTTGGCTGCAATTATTGAACAGAATTGCCACTGTCACTCTGGTAAATGGATGGCGTGGACCCATGGTACATTTACAAAAAGGGTAAGACAAGGATGTCCACTCAGTCCCTTACTTTATGCATTCTGCATAAACCCTCTATTAAGAGCCATTAACTCATCAAAACAAACAGAATCAGATCAAGAATCATAGACATCCCAAAAGTAGCTCTGGCATACATGGATGGCGTCTGTCTGTTCAATAAAAATGAACTTGCAGCACAGAAAGCTTTGCATACATGTGCAACTTATGGGAACAGCTCAGGGAGCAAATTGAACTTGCAAAATGCACAAGAAGACTTTGTAACAAAACAAACAAACAAATTAACTCTACAGCAGGTATAATGTTGACACAAGAACCCATTAGGATACTAGGCATATCTCTTGGAAAAGAAGATTTAGGAACACTAAACTGAAAACAGAAGATAGACCAAGGCCAAATCTAGTAACTCAATGGCACAGATGGCACTCAGGGAAACTGAAAAGAATACACTTAGTGAAAACTTTTTTGATCCTACTATTCTTGTATACTAGTCACTCGTTCCCTCCACCCAAAGCTTTAGAGACTTCGATCTTAAGTGTGTTTTTCCAGGCTATTTTGGGGTCTCATTTAAATCCAATAAAGACAAATATTTTATATTTGCCTCATTAAAGAGGGAGGATAAAATGATAAATCCCAGTTTTCTTCAATGGATTTATATCAGTACAAACATAAGACCTTTATTTACACAAAGTAATGACGTATGGAAAGTCTATATCTAGAAGCAGTGCAGAATGATTCTACAACTGGAGAATAGGGCAAACAAGGGTAATAAGACAGAGGCAATTGGTTCCTCTATGACAGAGAAGTATTCATCAAATTAAAATCATGGAACTTACAAATCTGATGGTACTGACACAAACAAGGAAATTGATTTATAAAAACATAATAGAAAGGTCATTTTCAGAACCCTTAGTTTTTCCATCTTGCCCATTGCAACATGTCCCAGCCTTGAAAGAATACTTGAATAATAATAGAATACCAGATAAAATTAAAGGCATGCACTGGCTTTGTTGTCGCAAGAAATTAAATAATAAAGCAAACCAAAAGCACAAACAGCTGGAAGAAAGATACTGCACTAGGGCAGAATGCACACAAAAGTTAGAAACCATGGAACACTTATATTTTTCATGTGCTTATATGAAGCAATTCTGGGTACAACTTTCTACCTCTTGGAAGACGAAGGAATTTAAGAAAATTACTTATGAAATGCTAATCTATGGGGTACAGGGAAAAGGTTGGAAAAAATGGGAAACAAGCACTCTTCAGCTCATATTTGCTATTATTAAATGGTATATCTGGAATTCCAGATGCCTACTTACACTACAATAAAAGAACATATCAAATGTAGAAATTGTACAGAAAATCACCCAAGAATTGAAAATACAGGTTACTCACCTGTAACAGGAGTTCTAGGAATGGTATATGTTCATCCACACTCATTGGCAGGTATCCTTGCCGCTTTAAATCTTGCCGGAAGGTCTTCAGCTTGCTCCTCCCACCCACCCGGTGGTATAACTCGCCCGCCCCATGACGCCAGATCTGGCCCGCTGGAAGCTCAGGTCAGCGTCAAGCCGGGAGGTCGAGAACAGTAGGATGAACAACATATACTCATTCTAGAACTCCTGTTACAGGTGAGTAACCTGTATTTAGGACATGGATATGTTGTTCATCCACACTCATTGGCAGACTCCCAGCAGTTCCTCCGGGAGGAGGGAGGCAAGACGACACCCCAATACTTACTTGGGAAAGAGAGACTGAGAACCGAGGCCCCAAAACCAGCATCCCGCGTGACTCAAGGTCGATGTGGTAATGGGTAATGAGGTGTTTGCTGACTTCCAGGTAGCAGCCCTGCAGATTTCCTGGATAGGGACGCCCCTGAAGCAGCCACCGCTCAGCAGTATGGCGGTAGAATGAGCTCTATCCCTCTGGGAGGCTCCATGCCTGCCAACTTATAGCAGAGATCTATGCAGGAGGTTACCCACCTGCTTATCGTCCGCTTGGCTGCAGGTCTGCCAGATGCGGCTTCAGCGTAGGTGACAAACAGCTGGCGAACCTCTCCCGAATTTCAGCCGTGGCCCTTATAATAAGCGAGCGCTCTAGGGCCAGAGTATGGAGCCTATTCGCCTCCGAGGTGTGACTGGGGTAGAACACCAGCAGAGTCAACACCTGTTAAGGTGAAACTCCACACCACCTTCGGAAGGAATTTCGGTGGGGCGAGGACAACCTTGTCCCTGTGGAAGACCAGGTAAGGAGACTCGATGGAAAGCCTGGAGCTCTCCCATCCTTCTGGCTGACGGATAGCCACCAAGAAGGCGGTCTCTCCACGACAGGTGAGAGAGCACACCTGTGCATAGGTTCGAATGGCTTGCCCATGAGCTTTGCCAGTACCAGCAGTAGATCCCACGAGGTGGGGGTTCCTGACTGGAGGGAAATGTGATCAAGGCCTTTGAAAAGCGCCAGACCACCTTCTCCTGCGCCATGACTGCTTCCCGGCCCGCGCCGTAAGCAGAGATGGCTGCCAGGTGCACCCCAGGTCGCGACCTAAGCCCTTGACTGGAAAGGGACCATAAATAGTCCAAGATGCTTGCCAAGGAACAGGAGGAAGGGTCCAAGCCCTTGTTCTGACACCAAATGGAAAACCTTTCCATTTGAAGGCATAGCATTTTCTGGTCGACTCTTACGGGACGCCTCAACTACATTGAGGACCTCGTCGGAAAGACCCAAGGCCTGGAACTCTAGCGCCAGGAACCAGGCCATCAGGGTGCAGGATTGAAGGTCCGGATGGAACACCTTCCCTGATTGACTGAGAGCAGGTCCGGGCGAGCTGGAAGCTGCCATGAATCCTGGAGCTGAGACTGAGAGATCTGGTACCAGAACTTGCGAGGCCAGTCTGGGGCTATCAGGAATCACCTGCGCCTTGTCCCTCCTCGCCTTGAGAAGCACCTTGTGGATCAAGGGAAATGGGGGAAAGGCGTAAAAGAGGCCCGGGGTCCATTGCCTCGAGAAGGCATCCCCCCGCAGCGAGCCCTGCTGAGGGGGGCCGGCATGGAACAGACTCAGCTTCGCGTTCTCCTGGAGGCAAACAGGTCCACCTGAGGTGTGCCCCAATGGGAGAACAGATGCTGTACTACCTCGCAGGAGAGACCACCTGGATGCAGCCCCTATCCGCCTAGGGCATCGGCCAGGGTGTTGGAGGCTCCTGCCACGTGAATGGCCAGGAGATCCGCCCAGGCTGCGCACGAGTGACCAAATGGCGGAGAGCCTTGCATAGAAGCATGGAGCGCCCGCCCCTGGCGGTTTAGATAGTACATGGTCGGGTATTGTCCGCCTGACCGGACCACTTGATCCCGGAGGAACGGAGCAAAGGCGGTGAGAGCTAGGCGGACCGCCGAGCTCCAGCAGGCTGATGGCATCGACTCCGCGGGGACCAGAGGCTATGAGCCCGTGTTCCCCAGATGGGCACCCCAACCCATCAGAGAGGCATCGGTCGAGAGAGACCGCTGCCTGGGCGGATGTAACGGGATGCCCTCCTGCAAATGATCTGGAACGGTCCACCACTGGAGAGCGTCCCACATCCCCTGTGTCACCGACACAAGCTGGTCCAAAGGATCGCAGCGCCAGACCACTGGCTGGCCAGTCCCCACTGAAGGGGACGCATGTTCCAGCGGGCCCAACGGACCACGCTGGTGCAGGCCGCCATGAGACCCAGGAGGCGCAGGAAGTCCCGGCAGGGCGCAATTGCCCAACCAGAAATGATCGGGCAAAGGAGGAAAGAACCTCGGCCCTGTCCGCCGAGCCGCGCCTGCTCAAGAGAGTCGAGAGGCGCTCGATGAATAGAATCACCTGCTTCGGCTCGAGTTCCGACTTGGCCTCGTTGATAAGGAGGCCCAGTTGAGAGCAGACCTGGAGGACCAGATCTCTGGACCACTCCGCCTCCTTCCTGGAGGGAGCTGCTATCAGCCAGTCGTCCAGGTAAGGGTACACCGGGACACCTCGGCGCCACAGGAATGCTGTCACCACTGCCATGCAGAACCACACGCCGCGTTCCAAGGATGGTATTATCTGAGCCAGAGTGACCATCCTGAAGGTTCGAGACCTTAGGAACTTGTTTAGCGTGGTAGGTTGAGAATGGGCGCCAGCCCCGTCCGCTCGGAACCAGGAAGTACCTGGACACAAACCCTGGGTCTGAAGGAGGGTCCACCACCTCTTATCACCTCCTTCTGGAGGAGGAGAGCGGTGTCGGCTCGACGAGCCGCCAGTGAGGCTGGGGATCCCGGCCCCCGGGAGGCGCACGGCTCTGAAGGGTGGTGCCTGTCGAATTCCAGAGGCAGGCCTCTTCCCACCACCTCCAAGACCCACCTGTCCGTGGAAACAGCGGACCAGGCGGAACGGAGTGCGGAGCCGCCCCCCACGGGGGGACCCAGGGGTAAGGTGACTGGAATGGGGGCGACACCCCTCAGCCCGTCACTGGGCAGGCTTGGAGGAGGGACCGGCCGAGGGACCTCCTGGGCTTTTCCTCCCTGCCTCCTGTTAGAAGAAGCTGGCGGCTTGAGTTTGGGATGCCAAGGTCGTAGCCTGCTGGCCCTGGACGCTGTTGGGCCAAGGCCAAAGGCCAGAAGGACGAAAGGGCTTAGGCTGTGGTTTATGGGCTTTGTCCTCTGAGCGGAAGAGACCTATCCAGGTAGCATTGGACTCTCGATCCTCTGCAGCTGACCTTCCACCCCAGGGTCAAGAGGTCAGTCCTCAAAAGGGAACATCCGCCAACTTGTGCTGGGTATCCGGGCAAAGGTGGATATCCTCAGCCAAGCCCACGACGATAGCCACTGCGGCCGCCACCGATCTGGCACATGAGTCCCTATATCCAAAGCAGTCTGGAGCTGTTGTTTGGCCACTGCCTGCCCTGGTCCCGCACCTGCTTAACCGTAGTCTGCAGATCGGCGGGAAGATGAGGGATGACCTCATCCAGGAGCCCAACAGGGCATGAGAAAATGTGCCATGAGGACGGCCGAACTGGCCTGACGGCGTCGAGAGGACGAGCGAGACTTTTCGGCTACATAGTCCACTTTTGACTCTTGTCAGGAGGTTTGTCCACATCCTCATGCTATGCCGGGCGCTCTGAAAACGCTGTTATAACCAACCCTCAGCAGAGGGTGTTCCAAACCGGACAAGGAACCGTAGGACCGTGATACTTCCTGGCCATCCTGGCCGAAGGCGCAGGGCAGGAAGCAGGGCGCTGCCAAAGCTCCAGTGCCGACCCACTATGGCCTCGCCACCGAAAGGCCTCCTCAGAGAATCCCTCGTCCAGAATCTCCGTGAGGGGATACCTGCTGCTTGAAACGGGTTCGAGCCCCATCCCGTGGACCCGAGATGAGCCGAAGTAGTCCTAGGAAGGACGAAGGCTATCGTTCATTGACTGACCTCCTGAAGACTCCAAGTCCAGTCGCTGGAGAAAAGGAGGAATCATCTTCGGACTCGGAAGAGTCCTCAAGAGCTGCTCTGGCCTGAGGCACCCTTCACCTGCCGAGGTCGGTCGGAGTGAAGGTAACTGACAGCCGATGGGGTAAACCCTTAGCCGACCGAGAATCCTTGGTCGGAGCCCCAATTGGTGGCTGTGGAGGCGGAGGTTCCACCGGAATCGGTGGAGCAGCTGGTTTTGGCCGAACAACCGGCCTGGGTATAGGCCTCGGATAAGTCGAGGGGTTGTGCCCACGCCCGTGACAGGCCACTTAATGGCCAGGAAGGCGACGGGGTCGGCTTACTCCGGCCAGGAGGAGCTGTTGCAACATAAGGTCTCGTACTGGCCGACGTAATTACGTCAAGCCTCCCTCATCCGGAGGAGGAGGACGGGGCCGAGCGCGACGCCTGGCCACCGTGGTGCCGAGACCGAGACCGCTATGACGGTGGGATCGGCTGGACCGCGAAGAGGTCCGAGACCGAGACCGAGAGTCCCGGAATTTCCGAGGTCGGTGCGGGGAGGTGTCGGCCGGAACCGGCACTCCCTTCGGCTCGGATGGTGCATCCGAGGGCTCCGGAACTGGAGGCACAGGCGAGCCCACGGGATCCTCAACTCTCCCGGGGACCGGGAGAGGGAATCTCGGCTGCAAGGCACAGCCTCGTTCAATGGGTCGAGAAAATCTCGACTTCATCGGTGGAGTCTCGTCAACTGACCTGACGGGGACACCGTGAGGCCAGTGGCCGAAGCCGAGCGGTCGATCGAGCCGACGGTCGACGGCCCGGGAGAGGGACCTTTCCCTCCCCAAGAGCGCCGACGGAGGGATCTTACCCCTGTCCTCTCTTTTGACCGAGAATAAGGTCCCGCGAACGTAGACCCTTCTCCTTTAGTGGAGAGGGAGACAAAAGCTCTTAAAAGAAGCCGGTAAGAAGAGCCCAAGAGAGCGGGATAAATGCCGCGCCGAGGAAGATACGCCCGCCGCCTTCGAGGGTTGCATCCGCCGAGCGATCTCGCTGAAATTCGGCCACGCTGACACCGCCAACCGGGCCTTGGACTTCACCGGAGGGAAACGCTGACGCCCAGTTGCAATCGGGCAGCACGGTCTTCGAGGGACGAGGTCGAGAAAGATGAGCACAGGTCGCGAAGCTCGCGGGTCGCTCAAGGCCTAAGCAGTAGACACACGTGGAGTGTGGATCCGTCCGAGACATCTTCTACCCGCATGGGCATCTCCGAAATCCGGGAGTCGATTTGTCCATCGCAGCCGCGAGGGATAGAAGACTGAAGTCTTTTTCGCAAAATTTATTTTTAAATCCGCAAACGGAGAAATAGGAACCAGTCTCAAACGCAGAGCGTTAAGGAGGGAACCTGAGCTTCCAAGCGGTAAGGAAGATCTGGCGTCATGGGGCGGAGCCGAGAGTTATACCACCCGGGTGGGTGGGAGGAGCAAGCTTGAAGACCTTCCGGCAAGATTTAAAGCGGCAAGGATACCTGCCAATGAGTGTGGATGAACAACATATCCATGTCCCTAGAACAATTTATTTTCATGAAGCTAAACATATGCAATGGATAGACTTGCATAAACAGTGAAAGAATATACCTTGGATAACAGATACAGATTCACCAATAACTTGAAATAATGTTGGCAAATAAGTGGGGGGAAGGGGAATGATAACCTAGACTAAATTATTTTCAGTTGCTGCAATTAAGTATGGACATATGATTTATTTGATTTTTTTTTCCTTTCTTCACAAATTGGGAACATGGTTTCTGGGTGTAGAGTTTTGAATTGTATATACTGTTGTATTTATTCTTTTTCAAATGTTTCAATGCATGTTTATCTGTGAAGAATATTGTATGATTTGCAATAAAACAAAGTCCCCTACTCTTTTCGAGCAGTACCACAGTATCTTTAACATACTCCTGAACAACCACCAGAACAGGCAGACGGGACATTGGTTTAACATCTCATCTGAAAGACGGCACCTCAGGACTGCAGCAGCACCCATCTCATGCTGCACTACAGTGTCAGTATTGGGATTTAACCCAAGTTTCTAGTGTGGGGACGGAACCCACGGCCTTCCGATCTTCCAGCTTCAGGGGTGAGTATGCAATCTGCTGAGCCACTGACATTGCTAATTGTGACAATCAGTCACCTGAATCCAAATCCAGGTACAGAAATGTCCAACGCTGGCAAGCAGTATGAGCTACCAGTTCCATTGGTGTGACCACCACCACCGATAAGACAAGAGGAAGCCTTAAAGAAGAAATTATCTCCATACTTACCGTAATTTCCTTTTCTGTTAGCTTCAACATTGTCAATGGGTAATCATAACAACTGTGGTATAGTGCACCCCTACCAGGGAATGGCACAGCCCAGGCTTTAGAACATTGGCCACATTAGGAATCCAAGTAGCTGCAACTCCCATCACTACTGACTCGCGAGTCCCATAATTGCTACATGTTCATACATAATCTATTGCCTACATAAAACACACACTCAACCTGTAAAGAAAAAACTGTCTTACCTTCCAGGCAGACGCCTGAGGAGGAAATGTTTCCATTGGACTCCAGGTTTGGACACTTCGATCCTCCCTGCAGGAAGAACCATCTAGTGAAAAGGCAGGTTCCACACCATTCGCACATCTGGAAAACTGAGGCTGATCACCCACTAAGGTACAACTTCCCAGTAAATTACTGGATGCAGTGAGGCTACCTGTAATAAGGACAACACCTCAAGAGTTATCAGTAAAGCTGTTAACCTGTGGTCACAGACAGATCAAAAAATAATCCTTTTTTTGTTTTTTATATCTTATTTATTAGTACAGTACAGCAAGAAAGAGAGATGTCCAAAAAGAAAAATAGGGGATTTTGACAAACAGGACATCCCTCCTAGCATACAGGATAAGAGTCTCCCGCAGGAGCCAGGCTCCTTGGAGGGCCCCATTGACAGTGTTGGAGCGAACAGAAAAGGAAATTACGGTAAGTAAGAATATAATTTCTTCTTTATGAAGCACTCCACATTGTCAACGGGTAATCATAACAACTGGGTTCTAAGAAGTAGTACCCAGAAAAAATGGGAGGGGGGAGATTATCCCATATACCAGAGGCAAGCACTGAAAATTACTTGCGAACTGCTGTCTGTAGTACTCTTTGACCAAACTGTCAGCCAACTCTGAACATCCAAGATGGATGTTTTTGAACGTGTGGATGTGAGACCATGTAACTGCCCTGTATAACCTTAAAATCAGTGCTTCACCTGTCTTGCTCAGGGCATTGCCCTAGCTCTGGAGTGGTGAGCCTTGAGGAGAACCGAGGCCTCCTCTTACTACAACATTGGCCTGAACAACACAAGCCTGCACCCTTTTAGTGAGGGTGACCTAAAAAGGCTCGACCTCTGCTTGTCTGTTCCATGAGAACAAACAAGACTATCTGACTTACGGAGCACAGCCGACCATTTAGAATAGATCCTAACAGTGCATGATAAATCTAACTTGTGCAGTTCCTTTCTTGGACTGAGGAGGTTGGACAGAAGGATGCTAGCCTATGTCATGGAACTCCTGGAAGGCAATGAACACCTTAGGGACGAAACACTGTTCTGAGTACCACCTGTCCCTATGTCTAATAAGGCACGGCTGCTTAGGTGGAAACCTGTAAAACAACACATCCAGGGACATGGATGGGAGCAGTTCGGAAAAAAATCCTTGCAAGGAGCATTCAGAACCCAATTTAGATCCTATGGAGAACCGGAGATCAGACGTGTCCTATTAAACATGCGCCTATTAATTCCTAGGCCAAAATCCCAAGATGATGTGAGAGCATAACCAGGCCTCTCAGCAGACTCCAGTGTCAATGTCAACCTCTTCATCACACCTTCTTGTAGAAACCTAAAAACTCAGGAATAAAGGCCATTGAAGGTGTAACCTTCAGTGCTGGCCCCAAGTAAAAGAGAGGTGGCCTCTACTGGACATAGGCTCATGGATATAGAGGAGTTTCTGACAGAAACATAAAAGTTGATGGCAGATAAGGACCACCAGGCCCATCTAGTCTGCCCATTTTTTTCTACCTGGTTGTCCCTGTCATATGTCTCTATTCTGAACATTGGTCTATTTCATTCTTACTCATCTGTATTATTCCCTTGTGCCTCTCCCATGATGTTTTGAAGCCCTTCACTGTACTCAATTCCACTGCCTCCTTGGGCAGGCTGTTCCATGTGTCTACCACACTCTCTCTGTGAAAAATAATTTTCTCACATTATCCCTCAATCAATCTCCCTCTAATTTCATATCATGTCCTGCTATTTTTCTTATACTGAAACATGTTAGACTCTTTCACCTTGTTTAGGCCTTTAAGGTATTTGAAAGTTTCTATCATATCTCCCCTTTCCCTCCTCTGCTCCAGGGTGTACATTCTGAGGTCCTTCAATCTGTCCTCATATGGCTTCTGTTGCAGCCCCTGCACCATCTTTGTCACCCTTCTCTGGACTGTTTCTATCCCGTTAATGTCTTTTTGTAGGTGTGGCCTCCAGAACTGGATGCAGTACTCCAGCTGGGGCCTAACCAGTGTCTTGTAAAGAGGGATTACTACCTCCATCTTTTGGCTTGTGATACCCCTACTGATACATCCCAACATCCCTATAGCTCTGCCCACTGCCTTTATAGGCTGCCTGGAAGCTTTTAGGTCATTGGTGATGATGATGCCCAAGTCTGTTTCCTCTCTAGTGGTTGTTAGCACACCCCCATCCTATAGTTAGCTTTAGGTTTCTCCTCCTCACGTGCATGGTTTTGCACTTCTTAGCGCCAACCCTAGTTGCCACTCTTGGACCATTTTCTAGCATTTCCAAGTCTTGTCTCATCCTACCCACCCCATTTGGATCATCCACTTGTTGCAGATCTTGGTATCATCTGCAAACAGGCAAACCTTACCTTCCAGTCCAATCACAATATCACTGATGAAGATACTGAAGAGGACTGGACCTAGGACCGATCTCTGAGGTACCCACTTGTGATGTGCATCTCTTCTGACTGGATGCCATTAACCACCACTCTGCTTTCTACCGTCAGCCAGTTTGCCACCCAGTTGACCAATTTTTGACCTACCATTAAGGCCCTGTACACATTAGCAAGTAAGATTTGTTCCGCTTTTAAAACATTTTCTAAATGTTTTTAAACTCCTACAACAACCCGTCAGATCAGTCTTAACCGAGTTTTAATTCGGTTATACCACAACCAACTCCGTTAGCATCTGCCTCCAGTAACATTTTTAAAAACGGGTTCTCCACAACTGTTAACACGCTTTCTAGAGGAGCAATATGCAGATGCCCATCCACACTATAAGGTAACACGCTTTTCCTCATAAACCGTGTTTAAAACGGATTTAAGACTAGCTCCAGCAGGGTTTAAGCATGGTTTCCTAACACGCTTTGAAACCATGCTTAAATGCGGATGGCATCTGGTTTGTGCTTAGTTAAAATGTTTTAAGCACCTTAAAACATTTTAACTAGCCTAATGTATAGGGCCTAAGGCCAAGCAGTTTCTTGGGAAACTATATATATATATATATATATATACACACACACACACACACACACACACACACATATATATATATATATATTCATTGCAAAAAAACATGTTAATGCATCAGTTAGGGTTGTTACTAAAGTGACAAAAGCAGGGAAATGTGGTGCTAGGATTTCCAACCCTAACACCCCACCCCCACCCTACAAACACTGACAGGCAAAAGGGTGTCTTGGGGTTATCAGCCCTAACGCTCACCCCATTCCATCAATAAATAAGCTGAGATGGGGACAGTATAGGAGAATGGGGTGAGTGTTAGAGTCGACGACCCCATGGCACCCTCCCAACACCTTTCAGTGTCTGTAGGGTGCAGGTGGTTGTGTGGGAAACCCCACACCACATTTCCTGCTTTTGTAACAAACCTAACTGATGCATTAACAAAGTTTTTTGCAATGAATTCTTTACTTTTCAGATAGTTTATTTGTATCCTTATTTGCCTGTGGGAGCGCAGGTCCTCCCGCCCTGCGCCTCCCACCCTCCATGACTGTCCTTATGTCACAGTGGGAGGGCATGGCCCTGCGCTCCCATGCTCCCTGATTTTCTTTATTTTACTGTAGAAGCATAGGTCCCTCTGTAGATACGTAACTAAATTATTAGCATAGCCATCTTCTTACCCCAGCACATGTACCTGTAGAGAAAATTTTCAAATCCCCACCAAAACATAATTTACACAACTGCACCGCCATTCCATGCCACAAGCAATGAAAAACACATTTTGACAGGATTTGAAAATGACAGCTGTGACATACATGACATCAGGTAATAAGAAGGCTATGCTGAATATCTGGGGTCAAAATATTTAAAATTTCTGAAGTTACAATGAGTACTGATACTAAACGAACGGTCATAACTTTGGCATAGTTTCACATTTTAACCCTACATTTGAACATAGTCTTCTTATGACCCCACCTCATAAACACTGTAGGTAAAAGTGTTCAAATCTGTGGCAAACGCCATTCTGAGCCACAGGTGCAAAAACATGTTTCGGGCAGGATGTGAAAAATGATGGCTGTACTGTTAATGAGGTGGTGAAAAAAATGGCTATGCTGAAAATTTGGAATCAAAATATTAAAAATGACCACAGTTACACGCGAGTGTAGAAACATTTCAATGAACGCTCATAACACGCCCATCGGCTTTTCGGGACCCCACCTCATGAACAGTGGCACTGTCATTTTGTTAATCGGTCCTGAAAGGTGATTTTGCACAGCAACCACAAAATCACATTTCAGGCCGGGTAACGAAACGACAGTCACAGTGTTCATGAGGTGGAGTCCCA
The DNA here is from genome assembly GCA_016271365.2 of Neoceratodus forsteri. Classification (NCBI taxonomy): domain Eukaryota; kingdom Metazoa; phylum Chordata; order Ceratodontiformes; family Ceratodontidae; genus Neoceratodus; species Neoceratodus forsteri. Next base: position 768,611,149 of record CM028133.1, on the reverse strand, counting down.
AAAAGCCCATGTTGAAAATTTGGTGACAAAAATACCTAAAAATGACAATGTTATGAGCAAATTCAAAATGCCACTGAAATACATTATACAGCACTTACTGTACCTGATTCCTCAGTTTGCGGTTTGACTTTGAAGACTGCAGACGTGTCCCAGTCCACAGAAGATGACAGTGGACGACCCTCAGGAGGCAAGTATAGGGTAAGGGGTGTGTGCTCAGTGGGAGGGTGGAGATGGTGGAAGGGGATGGTGGGGCGATGAGGGACCATTTTCTTTTTTCAGGCGCAAAAAAACAAAAGACATCAGGGGACAGTTTTCTTCTTTACAGAAAATTAAATGATTATTTGGGGACACTGGGAGTGGGCTCTCAGTGTCCCACACTGTTGGGGGGGTCTTCCAGTGCTGGTACAGGGACTGGGCCCCCCCGATGTCGACACAGAAACAGAAGGGACTGCAGGGGGGTCTGACACTGGGGGTGAGCATCCTGGTGTCAGAATAAATAAATAATTATTTGGGGACACTGGGAGTGGGCTCCCCAATGTCTCACACTGCTGGGGGGGGGTCTACCAGTGCCAACACAGGCATTAGGTCCTTTGACAGGGAGCTCCTGCCACTCTTGAGGACCGAGCTTTTTTTAAATTCGTTGCAACAGTTTTATTTCTGAGCCTAATCTATTCTTTACAATTTCTAGTCCATAAGGTTGGCCACCTATGGGCACCCCCTTCCCTTCCTTGACTATGCTATAGTGTCCTCTTTACATTTTCCTTTTCCCTCTCAGGTCCTCGTACAGGGAGGTTACTGTTGTGACCACCAAGCTGATATAAAACAACAGGCTGTGTTCCTTGTTGTTGGATTTAATATGCAATGGCACTATGTCATAAAATACTTTAATGTACATATCTTATGTGTATAAAACCCGTAAATGTTGAAAATACCATGGCACTAGGCGTTTTGATAAAGATAAAAGTTACTAGGGACCGTATGAATAAAAGTAAGTAAGTTGTGCTATTTAAAATGCATGTAAATTGCTGTAAACTGAACAAGTCTGAAATGTCATGGTGATTTGCATGTATCACATGATGCTTTGCATTATGGAAGTATGTGTGATGTTTTCTTTGAAACTTGGCTTATTGTCAATGCCCTTTGGGGTAACCCTTTTTTCAGTGCTTCTGCCCTGAGGTTCTTTGTCTGTAGCTTGTTTTTTTGTTTTTTTATTTGAGCCCCCACCACCCAAGCAAACAAGGCCTGCATAGGGGAGGCTAAATCTCAACAGATAAGGGAGATCAGAGATCACTGAGTCAGTAGGTGCTGGCTAAGTGTAGAGGAAAGACTTGCATAGTGTGTTGCTATAAACTGATGTACTGAAGAAGGGATATGCCATTGCTGAAGGTTATCGCCTGCATTTTGAATAAACATCACACAGAGATTGTATGTGGAACATGAAATTCAGTGTCTGGTCCATGTGTTATCCCACAACCCTTCCACAGGCTTGGTGTCAGAAGTGGGATAACTTGCTGGAAGCATCTGGACTGGCTGAAGAGGGATGTTTTCTGGTGGATATCGCCAATATATCCCAGGTGGGCCAATGCACCAGGAGTTGCCAAAGGAGAACCCAGAGAAGAAAGTCCGTGGAGTTTTGACCAGAACCATGCCTGACAGATGGAGAGAAGCTGCTGCCTGGACTGGACCTGGGAACTTGGAGGAAGGCCAAGCCTGAAGACGATGAGATGCAAGGGATGAGAAACTACTGTGGGGTCGAGGCAGACCAACTACGCTGAGAGGTGGAACACCGGTGCCAGGTACTCGAGAGGTCCCTGCCAGAGAGTTTGGATAAAGAATCGAACGAGGATTTTTCATGGGCTCAGCTGGAAGAGGACCCCGACTGAGCAGGATAATCCTTTGTTTCCTGCATTCCCAGGATGTTATCTATTGGAGGTCAGTGATGCAAGTATGGAACTTGAATGTGAGACCCTAGGTAAGACTGTACCTAGTGATGTTGTGCTGGGGTTGAAGACTCCAAGCAAGCAAGAAGAAGCCTATGAGGCTGAAGGGACCTTTTCTTGTATTAATACAGCTAAATCTATTAATAGTATTGACTGGGGTATACTGCATGCTAAAAATGCTAATGTTGCCAAACTGTTACAGTATGTTAAGGTTAAGGAGGGTATGCAGATTAATGGTGATGTGGGGGCAAAACAATGTTGGTGGTACAAACTAAAGAAGGGTGTTCTGTACCACATGACGCCCAAGCCCCATTCAAAAAGTGTGGATTCCCAGGTAGTGGGACCTGAGGCATACCAGCAACAAGTGATGGAAGCTGCTTACTTTAGTCCCTGTGGGCATCTGAGCCATGATAGGGTCTTAGCTCGAATAACCCCATATTATTATTGGCCAGGAATGTTTATGTATAACCAGATAGAGGTGCCTACTGGGGACAGCAGAGCAACTAGTACCTGGGGTGTGAAAAGAGTGTTCCAAAGGGCAGAGGTCATTAAAGAAAAAAATGGCACCCTTGGAAAAAGGGAAAACTCCCACACAGGTCACAAGGTACCAGATGGTAACTGATGGCTAAAAATAAGCACAATGATTAAAATGTTAATGTTCCCCCAAATACCCCCAAGTGTATAGGATTTAGGAACCTGCTGTTTAACAATGGATGGAAGTCAGCCGGGGAAGGTTCCTTGGTTTCCTGTATATTTCGGTACAGACACGCCTGGGGATAGGATGATCAAAGGTTTGGGGTCTTAGGTTATCATAGGATGAGATAGGAGAATAGAAGCTACTGTTGCTCCTTCCATATTCTCACAGACTCTTTGTGTAGGACAGAGAGGTCAAGGTAGTTGCAGGCACAAGGCCAGATGTGGCTCTGCAATGGTCCCTTTCTGTAAGCAAAAGTATAGCATGCTTGGTCAGGGGCGGGCCTGATGTCAAAGAAAGAGGTACCCAAGGGCAGACAAGGAGTCTGAGGTGGTATGTGTGTTTTATTTTTTTCTGAGGGAAAACCTACCATGGAGGAGGTGTGTGGAAAATGGATTGGAAACTGTGTTGGGGTAACACCAAAAGAGTGTCTACCCTCTAGTGTCTGTATCAGTAGCAAGAGAAATGAATGAATCAAGAGACATAGTGGGTTTATGTAGAGGGGTTGAACCTAGGACTAGGCCCCTGCTTAAAACCCACAACTGGTGGGGTTGGAGCAGGTAATTACTCACCCCAGAATAATTATTTCTATGGTACTGGACTTTACAGCTGTCCAGATTTTCGGTCAATAAAATATGACAGACTTTCCCTAAAAGGAGGTGGAAAGGTAGCATCAGTCTCTGCTGAGAAATGTGTTAATGCCTCAGGGTAAAGAATGATGATATCCACTACGCTTATGATGCAATGTTTATCGCATTAGGGACCCTGAGACAGAGCCTTCTGAAGATGGATGGGTGGAAGCTCCATCTCTTCCTGGGACAGAAGGTGGTAAGCAGTCTGCAATAACTGCTTCCCTCTTAAGGTGGGGGATATGTGACAGGGAACTCCTGCCACTCTTGAGGACCAACCTTTTCTTAAATCTGCTGCAACAGTTCTTCCATTTCTTAGCCTAATCTATTCTTTACAATTTCTAGTCCATAAGGTTGGCCACCCATGGGCATCCTCTTCCCTTTCTTGACTATGCTATAGTGTCCTCTTTAAATTTTCCTTTTTTCCTCTCAGGTCCTCGTACAGGGAGGTTATTGTTGTGACATCCGAGCTGATATAAAACAACAGGCTGTGTTCTCCCTTGTTGGATTTAGTATGCAATGGCACTATGTCATAAAATACTTTAATGCATATACCTTATGTGTATAAAATCTGTAAATGTTGAACATACCATGGCACTAGGTGTTTTTGATAAAGATAAAAAGTTACTAGGGGACTGTATGATAAAAATTAAGTTAGTTGTGCTATTTAAAATGCATGTAAATTGCTGTAAACTGAACAAGTCTGAAATTTCATGGTGATATGCATATATCCCATGATGCTTTGCATTATGGAAGTATGTGTGATGATGTGTTTCTTTGAAACTTGGCTTATTGTCAATGCCCTTTGGGGTAACCTTGTTTCAGTGCTTCTGCACTGAGGTTCTTTGTCTTTAGCCTGTTTTGTTTTATTTGAGCCCCACCACCCAAGCAAACAAGGTCTGCATAGAGGCTAAATCTCAACAGATAAGGGAGATCAGAGATCACTGAGTCAGTAGGTGCTGGCTAAGTGTAGAGGAAAGACTTGCATAGTCTGTTGCTACAAACTGATGTACTGAAGAAGGGATATGCCATTGCTGAAGGTTATCGCCTGCATTTTGAATAAATATCACACAGAGATTGTGTGTTGAACTTGAAGTTCAGTGTCTGGTTCATCTGTTATCCCACAACCCCTCCACAGGACCCCCGATGTTGGCAAAGAAACAGAAGGGACTGCGGGAGGGGGTGTGGAATCTGACACCGGGGTGGCATCCTGGTGTCAGATTAAATAAATACCTAAGGAGGGTGAGGGTGCAACTGGATACCAAGAAAACAGCAGCTCATATATCAGAGCGCAGCTGGCAGTATGAGTTCAAGCTGCAGCTGCACAAGTCAAGAAAATCCCACTGATCCCATACAGTGCAACAGGCGTGGTCCTCTCGCTAACCTCGGCATTCGGTACCCACAAACGTGTTTCTGGTTACTTATTAAAACAAACATCAGAACATAGCTAAACGGGTCTCGTTTAGCTAAGTTCTGATGTTTCTTTTCATATGTTTTCTGAATTTTCTGTCTGTCATCAAGGAGAAAATAAGATGGCAGACACAAGAGAGATCTGTGTAACCAAAGCAGGCTCTATGTGGCCTTACATGCGAAAAGACAGTAGCTCCTGCAAAACAATGGAGCTCTGCGAAAACAAACTAGGCTCTATGTGACCCTACATGCAAAAATGGAGTACCACCTGCGAAAACAAAAGTATTTTCATGCGCAACATCTAACTTATCCCACAGGAAATAATGGGAAAATTAAAATGTTATAACTTTTGAACAGATTATAATTTTTTCACCAAACCTTTAAAAAGCATGTCTGTGACGCAAGAGGCTTTCTATCCTGAAAATTTCAGATCACATCTAAAGCCATTTCTGAGAAACAGCTGTAGAAAAAAACAGCAAAAACTTGGCAAATTTAGGATTATTTGAAACTCTGTATCTCAAAAACCACACAACGGAGTCAGACGGCATTTGGCAGGTCACGAGAACTACCCTAGAGATTAGGCATGCCTAATTTCGTGCCAATCCCTTGAATGGTTTTAAAGTTATTAAAGTTCAAAAATATGGCTTAACATAGGACTGTGCACTCAACCCCTAACTATACCGACACTACCGTGCAGTATAATATATATTATTTATTTCTTGTTAAGAAAATGGCCTTCTCCTTTCAGGAGCTAGGGCGTGAGCTGCATCATTCCTGGATTTTGGTGGAGGGAGAGAGAGAGAGAGAGCGAGACCCCTGCTAGCAGGTCTCTCAGCACCAGAAGGTGGAAGGGTGCATGCTGAGCAAGCTTTGACAAGTCAGAGAACTACAGTCTTCTAGTTACCTGAAGCTAATAAGAGGCAGCTGCCTCCCTAACGCCTTTTATATTTATTATTCTTCCTTTTTTTTTTTTTTAAATAAAACATTGGAAGGAGAGTTAGTAGAGGGAGCACATGCTCTGCTGAAGGTCCACCCTGAGGCAGAGCAATCAGTGTCCCCGCTGTGGACACCAAAAAAGACTGAAGAACCTTCTCATATCAGAGCATTGCTGCTGGATGTGAACAGATCAATCTGAGGTCGACCAAACCGCTTGTCCAGGAGTTCGAAAACCTCCAGGGTTCAACCTCCATTCCACGGGATGAACATTTTGCAACTTAGCCAGTTCACCTGAAGGTTCAGCTCCCCTGCCAGGTAAACTGTCGACAGGACAGTGACCTCTCGCAACATCTCCTGTGGGTTAGGTATTAAATCCCGCCGGGTCAGTTTTCTTTCCTTCAGATAATATTACTGTCGGTGATTTCCCAATTAAGCTGCCCCACATTTAATAATGCCAAAATCTAGAAATACTACCGACTGCTGACAGCTACCTTATATGAATTATTTTTGTGCTATGCCTCCGTTTAATAATGCAGAAATCCTCAAATCCTGAAATAGCTCCGACTGTTACTGCTCCATTGAAAGCTCTGCAAATGCAGCCTTACCATCTGATGTCTGGCAACTTACAAGAAATCAAGAAATACTGCTGACAGCTGTCTTATCACACTACTGATTCTTTTTTGTGCATAAATCCAGTACTGCCCCATTCAAAGGTCTACAGATCTGGTCAGCATGCCTTACCTGTCCCTATTCAAGAAATTACACCCCATACAAAGCTCTGCAACTGAAGTCTGATAGCTTACTCCACCTACTCAGTACTTGTCCCCGTACCTGTGCAGGTGTTACTGCGCAGCTGCAGGACTGAAATCTGGGCTACATGCAATCCAGGCTACATTAAGTAACTAGGTTACAGCACCCAGCTTTCTCCCTGTTGATCTTTCCACGATGGCCGAGGCAGCAACAACGGTTTGCTGTGTTGTCCCATCTCAGAAAGGACGGATAAACTCTGCACTGGTGGCTACCTGTTGGTCACTGAGAAGGTCCAAGGCAAGCGGTACTATTGGAGCGGTCAGTACTGCAAGCTCGAAATACTGCCACGGATGAGCAATTACTGTCCTGCAGGGTGGACAGCATCTGCTGGTGAGTGAAGCTGCTCATAACCACTCACCAGATGCTGCCGACGCACCCATGGCAGAGGCAATGGCTACGATGGAAGTGGCGGCAGTGACACCTGATGATAACTCCTGCACAGTTAGTGCAGGAAGCAATGTCCAGTGTCCTCAAGAGTTGTGCCAAAGCATGCCATGTAAACAGGCACTACTGCCGGTAGTCAAGCAAGCATGAACAGCAAATTGGACCATAGAGCCAAGAACAACAGCAGAGCGTGGTGTTCCGGAGGGGTTGACACTGCTGAATGGGCAACCATGGTTGCTAAAGGACTCCGCGTGGGGGATGACCGGTTTCTTCTCTTTACAACCAAGGCTAACATTGAGCAGTTATCGCAAGAGAAGTTCTGGACTACAGATGGAACAGTCTGTACCGTCCCATGTATTTTCAGGCAGCTCTATTCTATTCATGCCCCAGTTGGCCCTGAAGAAACTTCCCGTATTGTCCCTCTACTTTTCGTTTTGATGACATCCAAAGTGCAAAACAGCTATGCCAGGTTGTTTCAAGACATGCAAGATCTGGCAGATGAAGCGGACCTAATTTTAGCACCAGAGTATATAATCATCACTGATTTCGAGCAAGCAGTGATTAATGAATCAAAGCAGGAGTTCCCTGACACTATCAATAAGGGGTGCTTTTTCCATTTAGGCCATGTGGAGTGTGGAGACGAATACAGGCACTGGGGATGGCTCCACAGTATGGGTCTGATTTAGAGTTCAGGCTGCCTTATGCATGTTGTAGCACTAGCCTTTTGCCACCAGAAGAAATAAAAACAGCATATGCTGAACTCAAAGTAATAATGCCAGAAAATGCAGAACCACTACTATCGTGGTTCGAAGAGAATTACATCTTAGGTAGAGTGCGGAGGCAAATGAGAAACAGACCTTCAATCAGAAACCCACCAGTTTTTCCACCAGAGTTCTGGTCAGTTAATGACTAAATAGAGAGTGGTATTCCCAGAACTCAAAACAAGGTGGAAGCTTGGTACAGACGACTTGGTGCTTTAGTAGGCTCTGCACATGTGGGAACCTATCACTTCATAGAACACCTGCAGAAGGAGGCATTACTCGCAGAGACAACCTGCGAAAAAATATTGCGAGGCTTGCCCAGGTCACCGGTAAAGAAGAGGTACTGTAAGAGGGAGGAAAAGATCGCAACAGTAATAAGCATCAAACAGCAGCACTCCAAATTGGATTTTTTGAGGGGTATTGCACACAATCTTAATATCTGAGCACTTCAGAATTTTAACACTTGAAATAAAATTTGGATTTTTTAATGGTTGTACAATTTATGGAATAATGGATCACATCCTATTATGGTATAATGGATTACAGCAGAAACTACACATTAATATCCCTGATGGATTATCGGGATCAGGAATGGTGAGTACATTTCAGGATTACTGTTTTGGGGATTATGTAATTTCTGTCATATGTCAATTCGGGATTTTTTTTTCAGGTTTTTTTAACGCGGGATTTCAAACGGAGGGATTTAGGATGGATCCCATCTCCTGTACCTTAAAGGTTACGTACAGTGTACACCATGCATAGCAGCATGGTGGAAACTGAAGGGAAGCTAGGCAGACCGTTTCCATCTCCTGAACATTGGAGTGGAGATACTGATCCTAGACTGACCAAGTTCCCTGAGTGGGAAGCTGGCTCCAGCCTGCCCCATCTGTGTAAGTTGGTATCTGTTGTGAGAATTAAATCTGGGAGTTCTAGTGGAACTCTGCTCAGATCTTGCCACTCACTAACTCAAGGAGTGACTAAGCTGGGGGTTGGGGGTAATGGTTGATAATCCTCCGATGAAGGATTCCAGGCTGACAGTAAACCCATTTGAATAGGCCACAACTGGAAGCAGGCCCAGAGGATTAAAACTATCGCTGCCCAACCTGAGACCCAAATCGTAGCAGACCGAGGGCAGATGCCGATGATCGCGTCCTGAGCCAGCAGATTTCTGACCAAAAGTCACCTTCCAGAAAGGCGAAGAACCTTCCCTGGTTTTGTGCCGACAAATTATCACCAGACATTTCAAGGTCTGAAACGGCTCATGAGAGCTCTTCTCCCAGTTCACCCTTAGCTACATGACTCTAGCATATTTAGAGTGCTGAGTATCAACCACTTACCAAGGGCAACGTCGGTGCATAAATAAGCAGGTCATTCAATCAGGATAGACATTAAGCCACCAGGACTATTGACGCCTTCAAGGAACTCAGTGGGGCTGATGCTCAGGCAAGGAAAAGCACCCTGTGCTGGAAGGTTGGTCCAGTATCAAAAACCTGAGATACTCCGAGTAGGACTAATGGAGGGAATGTGGTGGCAGGCATCTTTCAGATGTACTGGGGCTTAAGAAAACCCCTTACCTGAGCAGCTCAGTGATCGACCTCCGGGGCTTCATCCTGAAAAGCTTGTGGAGCACAAACTTGTTCAGGTGCTTGAATCTAGAATGGGCCTGACAACCCTCCAACTTCCTGGGGACTATAAAATAAAACCAATAGGACCCCTGACCTTGTTTGATTAGTGGGACCTGTACTATGGTCCTGAAAGAATGAGGGGGTCAGGAGCTCCGACTACATTTGATCTTTTCGCCGTCCTTGAGAAATGGGGTGGAAAGGCGACCCCTAAAAAAAAATTACTCACCTTAGTAATGTTGTTTCTTCTAATGGAGTCTTGCTATATTATAGACATTAGCAGTTTGTTCCAGCTCTAGAACTGCCCCGGAGTGCAATGGTTAAAACCATTCCAAAATAGAATTTTGGCACGAGAACAGCTCTATCTGTGTCATTTCAAACTTGAACTGTCAGATCTTTACGAGCCAAACTCACTAAGGTCTGTGTGGAAGCTGTAACCTACACTAGCCAAATGGCTACCTAAATAATAACAACCATTGATGGTCCCAACACCCAAGACTCAAGTCAGGGACCAGAAATACTAACACCATTCTAATAATATGAAAATGGAACATAAGTATAATAAAACACACACGCTGCATACACACACACCCCAAAGTCCCAAAGGGACAAAATGCTAATAGGACATAAGTAGTGCCCACACTAAGTTGCCCGCACCCCACCAAGTAGAGGTTCTGAGAGGGCAGGTTGGGGAGGTTCATAATATAGCAAAGACTCCATTAGAAGAAACAACATTACTAAGGTGAGTAATTTTTCTTTCAAACAACATGAAGTCTTGCTATATTATAGACATTAGCAGAATACACAGCAGTACCTCCATGGAGAGAGGGCAGAACCTACTTAGGGAATAGGCTCTGAAGAACAGCTGTGCCAAACCGAGCATCTCTCCTGGCCTGGACATCCAGGGAGTAATGCTTGCAAAAGCTGTAGTACTGCTTTCCAAGTAGCAGCCTGGCAAATCCCTAATAAAGGGATATCTCTGGCAGCAGCTAGAGATGCAGCTGTACCCCTGGTAGAATGAGCCCTCAAACCGGGGAGCGCTGCCACTTCTGATAACAAAATTGGATACAAGAGACAATCCACCTGGCTATTGATCTCTTAGTGGCAGGTTTGCCTTTCCAACTTCACCATAGGTAAGGAAAGTTGGAGGATTCGAACCTGTGACCTTTAGTACGCTCTATATAATAACTAAGAGCTCTCTTAACATCCAGGCTGTGCAACCTCCTCTCACCCAAGAGGGTGATCAGTGAAAAATACTGGAAGGAGATAGATTGATTAAGATGGAAATCTGAAACCACCTTAGGCAAAACGTCCCTATTAGTCCTAAGGACTACCTTATCCCTGTGGAAAGAAATAAAGTCAGTTTCCACTGACAAGGCTTTGTAATTCACTTATGCGTCTGACAGAAGTGATAGCCACCAGAAAAACAGTTTTCCAAGTTAGGTACTTAAGCTCTGCAGAAGACAGAGGTTCAAAAGGGGGTTGCATTAACTGGGCAATGCAAACATTAAGGTCCCAAGCAGGGGCCGGTTCCCGAAAGGGAGGATTAGTATGGAGTAATCCCTTAAAAAACTTGGAAAACACAGGATGAGAGGAAAGAGGGGATGACTTTCCTGCTGACACAAAAGCGGACACAGCTGACAAATGAACTCTCAAGGTAGCTGGTCTGAGACCCAAGGAATTAAGATGTACCATGTAATCTAACAAAATGGGCAATTCAGCAGATTCTGGGGAAATATTTTTCCCAGCACACCAAATGGAAAACCTTTTCCATTTAGAACTATAAGTAGCCCTAGTGGAAGGCTTTCTGGAAGCTTTTAGGATCTCAAGAACACCCTGAGAGAGGTGTAAATCAGCAAACTCTAACTCCTCAAGAGCCAGGCCTTGAGGTTGAGGGATTTGAGGTCCGGATACCAAACCCTTCCCTGGGCACAAGTCAACAGATTGTGATTCCCGGGGAGGCACAGGGGAAGATGGACTGTCAGAGACAGAAGGAGTGGGTACCAGGGCTGCCTGGCCCAATCCGGGGCAATCAGAATCACCCTGCAAGGCTGAGATCTGATTTTGACTAGTACTTTGAATAGGAGAGGAAAGGGGGGGAAAGCATAGAGGAACTTCCCCTCCCAATCCAGAAGAAGGGCATCCAGGGGAACTGAGCCCAGCACTGGAGGCCTGCAACAGAACAGAGGAAGTTTGTGATTGTCTGGGGCTGCAAAAAGATCTATCTGAGGGATGCCCCACCTGGCAAAAACTATCCCCAGCACTTGAGGATCCAGGGACCATTCGTGATGGCCCTGGGAAATCCTGCTGAGGGCATCCGCTAGGACATTGTCCTTCCCTGGAAGATGAACTGCTATGAGGGAAGTGTTCAGGGAATAGACCAGAGACCACAACTTCATTGCCTCGGTGCACAAGGCCGAAGACCGAGTGCCCCCCTGTTTGTTGATGTACCACATTGTTGTGGTGTTGTCTGTTCTGGACTTGTATCACCTTGTCGTGGACAGATGCAGAAAAAGCTTGAAGAGCTAAAAGACAGCTCTGAGTTCCAGCAAATTAATGTGGAGCAGAGATTCCTGGGGGACCAAACTCCCTGAATGGAAAGGTCGCCCATGTGGGCTCCCAACCCAGAAGGAAGCATCTGTAGTGAGAGTCAAGTCATGAGAAGGGAAATGAAGGGACCCCTGCTCTTAAATTGCTCTGATCCTTCCACCACTGGAGAGCTAGGATCAAGGTTCGATCACTGGGACCAACTTGGAAAGGGGTCTCTTCTCTGAGACCAAAAGGTTCTCAAGTGAAACTGAATGTCTCTCATCTGAAATCTGGCTCCATGCACAACAGCTGTGGATGCAGCCATGTGCCCCAGGAGCTGCAGAAAGTGTCTTGCTGGTCGAGAGACCTGCAGAGTGAAGGAAGAGGCCAGAGCCACTAAATTCCTTACCCTTTCTGGGGGAAGAAAGGCTCTGGCTAGCTTTGTGTCCAATTCTGCCCCTATAAAGGTGAGTACCTGGACTGGTTCCAGAACCGACTTTGGTAGGTTTAGCAGAAAACCCAGGGAGGCGAGAAGCTGCTGGGTGACCTGCAGGTGAGATTTTACCTGTTCTGGGACTGGCCTACAATGAGCCAGTCATCTAGATAGGAAAAACAGCAATCCTCTGCCTCCTTAAGTGGGCCACTGCCACTGCTAGACACTTGTGAATACCCTTGGAGCAGAGGTAAGGCCAAGGGCATTGCTCTGAACTGGTAATGACCTGAGGGCAGTTCGAATCTGAGGTACTTTCGATGGGATCTTCTGATTAGGACATGGAAATAGGCATCCTTGAGGTCCAGGGAGGCTAGCCAGTCCCTGGCCTTAGGGAAGGTAAAATCATTGCCAGAGTTACCATTTTGAACTTTATCTGAATACAGACCCCTGCCCTGATGCAGGGAGGAACCCTTTCTACTGCTCTGAGAGCTAACAGGGATGAGACCTCTGTTTCCAGAGCGAGGTCTCTGAAGCACTTGCAGGTAGAAAAGTCTGCTTCTCAACTTGGGAACTTTTGAAGCTGAGAACCAGACCTGGCTTACTACTTCCAGAACCCACTTGTCTGAGGTTAAAGCCCAATTCTGACTGAAGTAGTAGACTGCCCCCCACTGGGTACAGGAGAATCGGCCCTGGGCACCCCATCCAAGTGCCTGTTTTGAGCTTTAGGCTGGGGGTGGGAGCAGGTCTGCCCACCCCTCTCTGCCCCTGCCTCTGAAGAAGCCCTCTGAGCATAGGCAGAGAGGCCTGAGTCTGGTAGAAAGGCCTGTGAAAAGGCCTACCCTACCCCTGGGGGCATGCCTTTGAGGAGTGGCTTGCCGCCTCCTTAGCCTGGGCACTCTTGTAAGTAGTCCCATATTCATCCATCTTCTTCATGTAATTCTCTGTCTGCTCTCCAAACAGAGAATTTCCCACCACAGAAAATCCATAGCCTTAGTCTGGGTATCCTGTGACAAACTAGTACACCTGAGCCAGGCCAACCTACGTAAAAGCTACAGATGTGGCCATGACCCTAGAGGAAACATCATTAACATCCACAGCAGCATGAAACTGAACCTTAGAGGCTTCAATGCCATCAGCAGCCACCTGTTCTAGTTCACTAGCCAGCTGGCCATGGCCTGCTTGGCCAATTGCATAACAGTATCCCATCTAGATTTCTGATACCTAGCTACATAAGCCATATAATTTGCTTGCCTGAGTCCCAGAGAGGCTGCCATATACTGTTTTTGCCATGGCATCAATCTTCCTGGAATCCTTGTCAGGAGGATGTGAAGCCAAGGGAATATTAGCTTTATCACAGGCAGCAGCCTGAACTACTAACATGACTGCATTGCTGAGAAAGGAATTCTGTATCAGGGCCTGACAATGTATACCTGCTGTCCATCTTTTTATCTACAGGAGGCACAGAATTAGGAGCTTTTAAAATTTTAATTGTTTGTTTCCTTAAAGACTTATGTAAAGGAATAGACAATCTCCTAGACTCTGGAATATCCATCATTCCTACAAAATCAGGCTCCTCTTGCTCATCCACAGCCTCTTCTAAAGGAAGCTGGAGGGTTTCAGCAACTTTTTTTATAAAACATAAAATGAGATGGGGACTCAGACAGCATAGGGGGAGATTCTAAAGGTCTGTCTGGGGAGATGTCCGGTTCAATGGGCACACCCAGACCTTCCCAGCCACATTCATACTGTTCATAATCCTCCTCCCCCCCTCCTCTGGTTCATAAAATTCCTCAATATCATAATCCTGAACCACTGGGACCGGACGAACCGAACTTTTACCAGATAGTGGTGGTTCGGACGGACCCTGAGACAGTGACTGGACAATTTGTATGGCTTTTGCTATCTCTGCAGCAGTTGGAGAAGGAATTTTGGACTCCAGACCTGCTGATTTTCTTGTTTTCTTTACTGGAATTGGTTCCTCAGAACCAGCTTTTCTTTTGGCCGAGGAAGTCTCGCCCTGGTCAGAGGGCACTCCCTCTGGTTCGGTTGGCACCGAACAGGGCTGGCCATCCAGGTCAGCGGACTTTTTGGCCTCTCGTTCCCTGAGCCTGCCCAATCTTTTTTCCAGGGTGGCTGCAAGGAAATTCTTACATACCTGGCAGTCTGACTGGAGGTGGTCAAACCCCAGACAATAAACACATGTGGTGTGTGGGTCAGCCTTAGCAAAGACTTCCCACAAACATCACAGTGTGAAACTGATGGGCCCAGTTTTTCTTTGGGTTTCTCAGACATAATGCCAGCCTAACCAAAACTTGCCCTTTTAACGGCAGTGCCAGGCAAGACACCCTTATCGGTTCCTAACCGTGTCATTGGTATTGGAAAACATAATAAATCTGTTTTTTAGAACCTATAAGAACCGGAACCGCACTCTAAAATAGTAACTTTTAGTTTTAAATGAGTTTTAAACCCACTGATCGGTTCAAAACCGAACCGATAACTTACAAGTTCCACACAGACAAAACCTTCATTTACTTACGGTTACCACAGATAGAGCTTGAACCGAACGGTTTTGCGGTTAAAATAAAACTATTCTCGGTTAAATCCAACCGAGAAAACACTTTTTAAACCGAGAAATGAACCGAGCAGAAGGAGAAATCTCCGGAGCGACTGTTCACTGAGGCGGAGTAAAGAATCTGACAGTTCAAGTTTGAAATGACACAGATAGAGCTGCTCTCGTGCCAAAATTCTATTTTGGAATGGTTTTAACCATTGCACTCCGGGGCAGTTCTAGAGCTGGAACAAACTGCTAATGTCTATAATATAGCAAGGCTTCATGTTGTTTGAATAAGGCGTCTGACATTGTTCTGGCCCATCTTGAGGAAAACTCCTCTAAACTACTACCTAGAAAAGGAGTCAGGAATGGGCCCATGTGCTTGTTGTGAGGCACTAGGCTTATGGTGCTGGGCCTCCTGCATGGTGCTTGGCCAGTGCTCCTCTGATACTGTAACCTTGTTATCTAAGTAGGCTCCTGCATTCTCTGGAGTCGATTTCCGAAGGAATGGACCACCCCTCAGACCTGTTTGTGCCAGCCATTACCTTGACCCCTTTGGGTTACAGTACTCTTGTGCTGCTGTTTGACATCGGAGACAGCCCTTTGCACTGCATATCTCTTTCTCTCTCTCTCTTTTTTTTTTTTAAGTATCCAAGGTGGAATTAAAACATAGGCCTTCCTCAAGAGGAGGTTAAACAGCTTCACTTATGAAGCTTGACCAGACCCAATGACTAAACCACATGGCCCTCATGGCCAAAAAACAAATAAGTAGACCAAAAGGTCTCACATGAAATTCTTCAGTGAACATTCACCTGGAAGGTGGAATCTCTCCAGTGCACAACCACCTGGAAAGGTGAGTCCAAAGTTAGTTGCACTCCAAAGAATACTCATGTAGGCTTGTAACTGTGAAGACACAGAGATTTTTATGGAGAAAAACAGCTCATCAGCATCTGAGCCTCTGTCAGTCACCCGAAGTGGTTGTTACCCCAGCGCTTCGCCTTCAAACAAGGCTTAATGAGGGGAAAGGTGGAACCATGGCCAAGAACTGCAAAAAAGGCTTGCACCTTCTAAAAGGCAGAAAGAAAATGGCCAGGGTAGTGGCCCATTGATGAAGGCTCTGGCCAATAAAAGAAGCACAAGACGTACAACTGCTGTGTGGTGATAGAGGTGAAAATCCCTCTTGCACACGGTGTCCACCCACTTGACATGAAAGACTGTTAGGGCTAGAGCCTTCTGTAGGTAGGGCATTCTTTCCAGAAATACAAGCTGCCTTCTCTTCAGTGGAGGAGCTTCTCACCCGCAAGACCTTTCTTTAAAAGGGGAAGATCCGTGATATGCTTGTGAAGACACTTTGTCTGATCCACACGTGCCCAAGGTTGCTCAATACTTTAGGTCACATAGTAGCTGAAAAAAGATGCAGAGTCGGATTGACATCCGCCGTCTTCAAACACTGTACCGTCTGAGTTGTAAGGGACTACATGCCTCAGCTATCCTAAAAGACAAGGGCTTATTATGAAGCAGGGGAGAAAAACATCCCTGATTTGGACTCCGTTCATTCCTTTTTTTTTAAGTTAAATTAAGGTGAGGAATTTCCCCAGGATCCCTGTAATCATCATCCTGGCATTAAAAAAGGCAGGGTCAGTGTCTACCTGTACATCTGTTATCACAGCCTAAGCTCGCTGTGCCACACCTAAACATGCCTGGATGGGCCCCCCCTGACCTGAGGGGCCCGACTAGGGTCGGGTGTAACTATGGGGATGTACCGCGGCACATCAGGGCTCAATCTCACTCAGGAGCCACAAAGCTAATTTCTTTGCAGTTCTGCTGCCACTGCCAATTAAAGAACCATGTGCTCCCCCCACCACCAGTTTGGAGAACCAGCTGGGGAGGGGGTTCTGAGCAACACAATGAGGACAAAAGGAACCCATGGGGGAGGGCCTCATCACCCAGTGTTGCAGGTCTTTCATCGTTTCATGATTAATGGTCTCCGATAAATCCTGGTGCCAAAGAAAAATAATTGTGCCAAAAAACAATTGTGAGGTAAAATAAATTAGCCCCAATATCTTTTCTGGGCTAAAATTCTCCACTGAGCTGTCTTAAATGACTTTCACACAGACCCACATCATGCAAGTGGAGGTCATGGGACTCAAATGCAGGACTGCTAAAGTGCTGAGCTTATAAAATCACCACAGAACTGTACACAGTGATTAGCGTGCCCAAAAATCAGTGAATGGACGTGTACGCGCACTAGCAGGTGCATGACGGATGTCTTCGCACTTGCGTGGGCGTGCGCTCACCGGTAAGCGTACTACTGCAATTTGGCGCATTAAATTAATATGCTAGCACTGCGCAAGCCCTTTAGCACTGCACATGTGCACACACCACAGGTCAAGCCTGCAGCAGGCGAGAAATGGCCAGACAGAGGAGTGCACGCCCAGCCCTAATGGTTGCCACGCAACGGAAAATACAAGTCTGAGGAGAAAAACACCCCACATCACCAAAAACACATTTTACCCACAAACATACCAAAAAACACAGGAAACCTGGGGGGGGGGGAGAGAAAAGATTTGATGCGAAAGTCAAGGGACCCCCCAAGAGACCCGAACTCACAGAACAATAAAATTGTACCTACCTGTGGCACCTTGTTTTTTTTTTTACGGAGACCATTAAAAACACCCTAATCAAGGCAGAAAAAGGCTCCCAAACCACACAGGGAAATGGGAATGCGGGTTATACAATTTGAAAACCGCAGCTTAACAGGCACAATTTTAATTTAGGGGTGCTCCCTGAAAAACAGGTAGCCCCAACCTGCTGTGCAGAACTGCAGTACCAAAGAAGTCTTGAAATCTTGAAAACCCTCTCTGATCCAAATTTCTCTCACAAAGTCCATTATGGATTGCAACCTACGTCAATAATACCAAACCCATGAATAGAGCTGACTACTCTGTTTAGATGCTTTTCAAGCTAATAATGTCTCTGCTGTGATGATGTAAATATCATCATCCAAATATTGTAAATAAAGTCTGAAAATATATCATCCTGTACTTACTGCAAATACTGTTAATAATGTCAGTGACAAATGTCTGTAACACATGCTCTATGTAACTGTTGTTATACCCTGTCTGTATTAGCTTCTGTCTTACATGTGACAAGGTACCTTTGGAAATGAGCCTCTGGCTCAAAGGTTGTAAACCGATATATCAAATAAATAAATAAATAAAATCTTGAGAAAAGTAGCTCTGTCCCCTTTGAATGGTACAGCTTAACTGGGGAGTTGCTGCTGCATGGAATCCTAATGTGCCCAACATTCAAAGCTTGGGCTGTGCCATTCCCCTGGTAGGGGTGCACTATACCCACTTGTTATGATTACTCATTGACAATGTTGACCGTTACAGAAATCTTGCCTAGAGTCATTAGTCAGTGTGCCCACCATTGGTTGCAATGACCAGTGCTAAACTACAATGGGTCACTTCAGCCACCCAATAGAACAGTGCATATTTTTTCCTTTGGACACATCTAAATGGTCATGGCAGGCAGTCTATAACCACAACATATGCACAATTTACATTCCTGCCTAAACTGCAGAGATAGTGGCCTTGCAAGAGGGTACATGGCTGTGCAGAACTGCAGATCTGATCCAAATGTAAATAACGGCGAACAACCAACATCCCTCTATCCGTGTCTCCCACCACCTACTGTGAGATGACTGCCTAGACACCTTTAAGGGTGAAAATAAACAGTGTAAATAATAAACGTCTGAAATGCCGCTGACGTGGTCACGGAAAGCAGACCGTAATGGTGCCACATGAAGTCTTTAGTTTCCCGCTACTGACTGGAGAGAACAGACCAGACAGTCAGTATGGCCATGTGGTCCACATACTTGATCAAACTTGAAATGGTGTTAGACTGCCAGCGACCTGCATGAAGCAACCACCACTGCCTGCAGAGGAAAGATTCCCCCAGACATTCTTGGACCACATGCTATACCGGTAAGGCCCACAGGGAGATAGAGGAGTGGCAATGGACATGCCTGGGAGCATATCAGTAAGTTCTTCCTTCTTTTAATTTTTTTTTTTATTATTATTATTCTGTATTGGCTATTACACTGACTGCATGTGGTCCAGTTTCTTTCATGCTTCAACTATGCTGGGGTACATGAGACCCTTGATAAAACACTAATAAAGAAAGACTGACCAAAGGAGAGGAGTGCAAGAAGAAAAACTGTTATATCTTATTTTAGTTCATATGTGCGGGGGGCAGTGGCTGTGCATAGAGGAAAAAGAGTGAGATGGATGGGGAAGAGGAACTAGAAGTGCAAAACCTACACCCTGATAATGGCCGTGTCGTATGGCTCACCCATATTCATTTCCTGTCTAGAGTTCCACCTTATATTGTTGGTTGCTAGGCCCTTCATACCTGGGTGAGAACAACTGTAAAGCGGGAGGGGTTAAGTCTTACCCAAGATGGGTTTCAGTTGAAAGACAGGTGGCTCGGAGGCCTAACTACCACAAACTCCTGATGGCATCACCCACAGTGGTGTCTAGGGACAGTGAATCACATAGGAGACTGCTGCTGTCACACCCTGGCTGACACATCAGCAGAATACAGGAAACCCAAAACTGGTGTTTAGCCATCCCAAACACCAGGTCCCAAATATCTATGAAGTCTTGTTGGCTCCCCTCTGGATGAAGTGGAGAAAGAACGGTGAGCCGCTCAAAGAGTTTGTGGCTATACCTAGTCATAAGACCTACATAACTGGCCTGGCAAATGTCCAGCAATGACACCGCATAGATTTTGAAGCTAAGGATATCCTGTTTTATGAACTCCTTGTTCAACAGCTTCTCTGACTTGCTTTGCACCCTGGCCTTGAGAACACAGCATCCTTCAGTAGCTCCTCCAGAAGCTGATGCTCTGTGACTCCCAACAGGCTACCCATAGGTACAGCATACATGAAATCCATATGACAAGATAGGGCCTGGCAAGAGGTCAGGTGCTGTGAAATGCTGTGTGTAGGACACAACACAGCAGGGCTGGGGAAAGCCAATACTTTTGAGGATTCTCATTCCAGGATGTCCAGTGACAGGCAGATTTCCTTCTGGACCTAACCAGAGAAGTGTCCAGCGACATGGTCACTAGTGAGGTGAAGGAGTACTGGTCCCCTAAGCAGGCCTAGCCATTGCCTGTTGTCCTGCTGAAGGGATGATGAGGATCTTAATCCAGGTACATCAATGCCTAATGCCGCAAGGAATATGACCTACCAGTTCCACTGGTGTGACCACCACCGACAAGACATGGGGAAGCTGAGAATCTGGCCTCAGTCAGTGCGCCCACCAGTGGCTGCAATGGCTGGGGCTAAGCTACAACAGGTCACTTCAGCACAGACAGACAAGCCAGTGTGGAGTCCTGCGACACATGACTGATGTCTGCTCTGGAAGGTCAACTGTATCCCTGGGCAAATTCTCCATAAGCCCAGTGTTGTCATGTTGTCTTCTCCCATCCATGACAAGCTTAATCTTGATAGCGGAAGCCAGAAGATGGCAAAGAAGAACTCAACAATGATCTTAATCAACTATGTCGACAGTAAGAATGCGATCTTGAATGCAGATGGTCATGTTGGCCAAGGGCTGGCTCCACCTGTTCTGGGTCCTCATGGGCATTCCTCCCGGCACCAGATAAACTGGAGATGGTACCAGGATTTAGATGACAAACGTGTGACCAAAGGTTTGCATGAACCCACCCCCAAATGACTTGGGTTGGGCCGTCATCAGCACCTGGGTCAGAGAAGATGATTCTTCTCCCTCAATGGATTCTTCACTGCCCAGATCAGACAAGTCAGCTGATGGATCGACCAGCATGAAGGTCTCTGACTGCCCAGACAGAAGTTCCATGAGCAGACTGACAGGCTCCACAGTCAATATGACTTCCCTAGAGGGCAAAAGACCTTAAGGGTTCTTTGGAAGGGGAGAGGTGAATGGTACCTCAAACAACAACATTCCCACAACTGGCGCTGACTCTTCTTCTTGTGGCTATGGTGCCTCTGAGACTCTGGATAGACAACATAAAGTTGCAGAACCAATCATCTTCACAAGGAGTGGTACAATCAATAGCCTACTTCTCTTCAACAGTCAGAAGGTCCAGGAACACAACATCCTCTCCAGTATGGGAGTCAGCCTCCGTGGCCTGCAACTCTGCTGCAAACTATGTTGCAGAGGGCTGTCTCTGTGCAGACCCAGGCTTACCTTAGAGCACTCGCACCAATCTCTCGAGCACCTACAAGTGCATAGTCTGACACCAGCTGCGATGTAACAAACTGTGGCCAATGTCCAGACAGCAAATGCAGACATCATGGCCGTCAACTGCTGACATGGTAAACCTGTACACCACACACCCTAAATCCTTGGCTTTCTCCTCTGTTCCAAGGTGAACTCTGATGGAGCATTAGCGGACTGCACATGCGTCCACAGAAAATCAAAATCTTCAAAAATGAGGAAACCTGTTCTCTTCAGAAGAGGAAAAGATCCGAGTGCAGAGAGGTTGGAACTGAAAGACCACATGGCTGCGTGACAAGAGACGCCAAGCCTGAAGACAGTTTCCTGTGACTTTGCATGCTTATTTGAAGACTGCCTAAGTGTGAATAGTGAACTGAATCTAGGTAGTTAGAAATACACTTTTGCCATGTACTATTAAAAAAATACAGTACATATAAATATACATATAAAAAAAAAATTTGAAAAGTTCCAGACCTCCACAAGGGCTTTCCAGAAATGATGCCATCTGATGACAAAACTGAAGAAAGTAGCATCCTTATACTGCTAAGCCGGACAGTATTTAAGTGGTAGATCTCACAGCCTCACCAGTACCAGAGGCCACTGCTTCTGTAGGCAACAGTACAGTAACGCTAGATACAGGGGAAGAGGAAGGGGTTCAGGGGACAAAACCAGGGAGAAAAACCAGGATATTTTTTTTTAATTAGATTGAGAAAATACTTGTAAACTCACTTGTCCTTTCACAGCTTGTTCTTGTCTGTCCACTGTAGATGTCACATAGACTTCCTTAATGTTCTTTAAATGAGAGTAAAACACAAAGGAAAGTCTTCCAGCCACACAGTCGGGCGATCTAAAACAAATACATACAATAAGGTTCATTATAAGGTTCACTGCAACAAAATGGGTTGAAACGCAGCTATGTGTGTAAAAATCCTCACTGTTATGATATGACAGTCACTAAAGAATACGACAGTTAATCTTAGTGCCAAATGTCTCTAAATGTGAACTACCTGCTGCCAACACTGATGCTTAAGATGCTGACAAACTGGGCTCAGGAATGAACCTGAGTCATCAGACGGCTGGGAGGTGGAATGCCCCAAAGGACACTCCCCCCCCCCTTGGGGAAGGGACATCCAACTTTGGTGTACAACTGCCACCTGGGTGACCACCACTGATACTGCAGACAGGAGCAACTGGGAAGGGAGGACTACTGTTGCCACAGCATGCTGGCAAGCATCTGTATGCATGTGTGTGCACTGGAGTTCCCCAGTCTCCATTCTTGAAGCATGGAAAAATAGAGGGAAAAACACCGGGCTGTGGATGGCATGCATGTTCCTACTGAACTCCATCACAGGGTTGGGAAGTTGCCATAGGATGAGAGTGTGAGCCTGACAGAAGGATGAACAATTTATTTTTGTAAAGAAAATTTCTCCAGCCAGCCTGCCAGCACAGCGGTAGCACTTCTACTCATGACACGGGCAGCCTAGATTTGGAAGCGAGCCCGAATCACTGGGGACTGGCCAGTGGGAGGAGGAGGAGGACTGAATGTCCCGGTGGACACTGTCCTCCTGGGAGGGAGGGCAACTAGCTCAGGTACATTACTGCCACTGGTGGCAGTGCACTCAGATGGGCAGAGAGACGCTGATGGATGATGTGCTCCGGATACTTGCATGCCTCGGGCTTGCATCACATCCCCAAGTTGGCATCTCAGACAGGAAAAAAAACAGAGGAAAATGCATATGGCCTGGGAAGTATAAAGACCAACCCTTGCAAGCCCTACACTGAAGAAATGGTGACCCTCACAGGGAACCAGATCCTGTTCCACTTGGGGCCCTGCCACCTTACACAGGGGAAAATCCAAGGGCAGACTCAGGAGCAAGCAGTAACTCCACAGGATGTGGGTGCGGGGCTGGGGGTCGGTTTGGGGGACAAAGCTGGCAAGGAAGGAGAAGGAGAAACAGAACAGAAAAAACCTTTCCAAATAGGCAACTAACTAAGCAGTCTGAGTTTACTTTTTTTAGAGCCAGCTTTCACAATTCTAAGTAGAGTATATACTCTCTTGAGAAAAGTATACACTAGATAGCTAGGTGACATAACGCAAAGATAGACCATACTTAGTTGTGCCTCAGGTCTTGGATTTACCTGAATCAATCTCTATGCCCTTTTCAAAGCCTGCAAAAAACTGCTCCCCCTCAAACATCTCCACAATGTCTGATGGTTCGGGTCCCTGGTACCGATCCTGTAGTTTTTCAAGACAGTGTCTACCTGCATAGGAAAAAAAAGTCCAACCTAAATCAGTAAATTTTTTTTATATGGCGCCTTAACCCGGGGGCTCTGGGCACTTTACAGTTAGCATACACAAGTAGAAACATACAAGAATCATTTCAATGTTTTTACACTACTAAAACAAATCCAGGCATGCAGAAAAAAGATAAAACAGTTATCTCCAAAAGCTGATGAGGATAATTAATATTTAGCACTCTTTTTTTAAACACTTCTGCCAAGAGATCATGCCTAAGACAGAATGGTAATGCAAATAAATGGGGCCACCACCAAAAAGTCCAATCTCTGACAGCTTCAATCCACATCTCGAAACAGACAGAAGCCAGGCCTCTGTGGGTGGAGTGAGCAGCTTGAGCATACAAGCCAAGAGATCTCTAAGGTAGCTAGGAGTCAGACCCAATCCATGCAGGGCTTTATATACTAGTAATGCAATCTTAAGGGTGGTATGCCACCTACTTGGTAGCCAGTGTATATGCTGCAGCACAGGGGTTATATTATCCACATAAGATGACCCAGTAATTAACCTGACCGCACCATTCTGTGGCAGCTGTAGGCGACGTATCAACCTCCCAGGTAAACCCAAGTAAAGAACATTACAGTAGTCAGTCTTGAAGACATAAACATGTGCATTAGGGTCACCAGGTCCTCTTGCACCAAACAGAGTTTAATCCGTGACATATTCCGGGTTGGAAAAAACACCTGCAGACCACAGCTGACACCTGATGGTTGAGCATCAGTCCTGGCTCCATGATGACTCCCAGATTTTCACACTATCCATGGCGTCAGGATGAGGCCATAAGGCATAGGCAAATCAACATCTCGACACGCTGCTAACCCAGGAGGACCTGGTTCCACCGGCAGCAACTTTGTCTTGGCTGGATTTAAGCTCAGTCAGCTGAAGGCCATCTAGTCAGTGATTTCTTTTAAGCAATGCTCCAGCACAGGTATTGCCCCTTGCCCATCAGGCACAAAGGACAGGAACAGCTGAGTATCATCTGCATAACAATGAAAACTCATGCTGTACCACCTATATACACCCAAATAACATGGGGACAGAACCAACCCCGGAGGAACACCACAGGTGACCGCTGCTGACTGCAGTGAGTAGGTGCCCATCAGAACTGTTTGCGAGCTACCTGATTGAAAGGACTCAAACCGTTTCAAGGCTGTCCCCGCAAGTCCGACATATTCCTTAAGGCTCTCTATCAAAATTCCATGGTCTATGGCTGGGGAGTCCAACCTTTTCGGGGTCGTGAACCACATTTAAATTTCCGAGTAAGACGTGAGCCACAACAACATGTAGCCCGTACCATACCCAACAAGTGGCCCTTTACCATACCCATTATTTACCCATATTTAGAGTTAAAATAATAACAGAGTCATCAGATACAGTAGAAGCTGCTTAATTGGGATGGCCTGGTGGCGGGCTTTTCGTCCTGATTAAGCCCAATTATCAGAAGTAAGCCTTTTGCTTATGATAAATACTGTCTGAATCCCTCTTACTACAGTAATTTCCCTTATTAGCCAAGCCGTTAAGTGAGCCGTGAGTAACTGAAACAATATGTAACTGTATGGTACTGTACTGCATTACCTCATCATCATCATCGTGCATCCTGAAGGGGAGAAGCATGAGACTTGGAGGCAATCAAGAAACTCTTAAGTGCAGCAGTGTCCCATTAAGCAGAAAGGGGGGGGGAGAGAGAAAATCGGAAGCCACAGTCTCATAAACCTGATCAGAGACTTGGGAGAATTATGTTTCCTTTTTAAAGTTAAAGTGGCCTACAAAGTTGGCTATAAAGCCAAAAGGAGAGAGAGAGAATCAAGTGGTTCCTACGGAGGTAAAGTAGGTTGGGAACTGGCTAAGGGACAGGACTCAGAGAGTGGTGGTAAATGGCATGTAATCTGAAGAGAGTGAGGTGACCAGCAGGGTGCCACAGGGGTTGAAGCTGGGGCCAGTCCTATTCAATGTCTTCATTAGCGACATTGCAGAGTATCTGAAGGGAAAGGTGTGCCTCTTCGCAGATGACACCCAGATCTGCAACAGAGTGGACACACCGGAGGGGGTGGAAAGAATGAGAAAGGACCTAGCCTATTAGAGAGTGGTTGGGTGTCTGGCAGTGGAGTTTCAATGCTAAAAGTGCAAGACCATGCACCTGGGTCACAGGAATCCAAGGGAGGAGTACAGGATCGGAAGGGGAAATTCTGACCACCACAAGTCAGGAAAGAGACCTGGGGGTTATCATATCTGACGACCTGAAGGCGACCAGACAGTGTGAAAAAGTGATGGGGAGAGCAAACAGAATGTTGGGGTGCATAGGGAAGGGCATAACAAGCACAAGGAAAGAGGTGGTAATGCCACTGTACAGATCACCGGTGAGGCCTCAGATGAAGTACTGTGTCCAGTTCCAGAGACCAAATCTCCTGAAGGACACTGACAAACTAGAGGCAGTCCAGAGAAGGGTAACGAAGATGGTACATGGACTGAACCAGAATCCCTACGAGGAAAGACTTAAGGACCTTACTATCTATTCACTGGAGGAAAGAAGGGAGAGAGGAGATATGACAGACTTTCAAGTAGTTTAGGGGAATAAACAGAGTACAGGTGGAAGGCATATTTCAGAGAAAATGTTGCAAAAAAACAAAGGGACATGATATCAGGCTGAAGGGTGGAAGGTTCAGGGTAATGTTAGGAAGTACTTTTTCACTGAAAGGGTGGTGGAGTCATGGAGCAGCCTTCCAGCAGAAGTGGTGGGTGCAAAAACAATACAGGGATTCAAGAGTGCATGGGATAAACATAAGGGTACCGTGGAGATGTGCAAAGCAGAAGAGCCACAGATCAAACAAAATCTGGGACTGCAGCAGTGAGTAGGGAAACGGGCAGACTGGGTGGGCAGCATGGTCCTTATCTGCCGACAGATTCTAGGTTTCTTTATTTTTATTTTTTTTTGTTTAATGAGGAGAGACTCGGGAACTCACAGCAAAGACAGACTGACTGACCGCTGTAGACCTCCATCAGAAAGAGAGAGAAAAGCGAAGACATTATTTTGGCTTTTGCTGGTGAAGTTTCTATTTTGGCTGGTGGGAGACGTGTCCTTTTAGCAGCCAGAAACAACAAGACAGACTGGTAGAGCTACAGTGAAACAGCTGTTTGTTAATGTTTAACAGAGGGGACAAGACTCAGTGAACTTGCAGCAAAAAGTGACTTGGCCGACCTGCCAGAGACACCTCGCAGCCAGAAACGGCATGTCAGATTGGCAGAGAGCTACAGTACAACAGTTTGGCTCAGCACAGTGAGACAAAAAAGGAGCTTTGGATGGAGACAGAAAGGTAGGACTGGGAGATTTGCAGGAGAGTGTGGTTTGGGGGACGGGGATTACAGCAGCTGATCTGGCCACTTCTAGTGGCACACTTGATAAGTAGGTGATAAGCCATGTACTGACCTGTGAATAGGTTAGTGGAGCCACCCAGCCCATCAGTTTAGTGGATGATTAGTAAGTGATTATAGGGACAGAATCATCCCAATTAAGCAGCAGGTAGTATCATAGGAATGAATGGCCACTTAATTGGTGCCCCGCAGGATGTCCCAATAAAGCAGATGTCCCGATTATCCACGTCCTGATTAAGTGGCTTCTACTGTAGGCAATAATCATATTTTATTAAGTTTTATTAAGTTACAGTATTTTTTAAAAATAGTTGTAATTTTAAAATAATTATTCATAGCAGCTCCAGAGCTTTAGATTGGCTTGCAGGTTTAGTAAAAGTAGCTTGCTGAGCATGCAGGGCACTTTTCAGCTCCTGTGCTTTGACTTTTCTCAAATTTAAAAGACTGTGACATGTACTTGACAAGTAATTGGCAAACCCCCCACAAGCAACATCAAACTGCTTCGCAAGCAACATGTGGCTCACGAGGTACAGGTTGGCCACCCCTGGTCTATGGTGTCAAATGCCACTTAGAGAGCACGGAGAATGACAACAGACCATTCCCCCAACCCTTGCCAGGAGCAGGTTAATTAAACACCTTAATATGTGAGATCTTGGTGCTGTGATGAGGCTGGAAACCTCACTGGAGTGGGGATGCTATATTTCTCAAGGTGCTCCTCCAGCTGCATCGCCACCATTTTATTGATGATCTTTCCCAGAAAGTGAAAGGTCGAGACAGGCCTGTAATTTGGCAGTAGGTCCGGGTCCAAAGATGGTTTCTTCATAAGGGTTTCACAGTATTTTTAAGCACTCTATGGAAGCAACCCTCTCATAGGAAACATCTCACAATGCCAGAGAACACCGAGCCCAGGACCTCACATCAGTCTACCAACAGACGTGTGGACTCTGGGTTCAGGTCACAGCAGGTGGAATGCAAACCAGAGATCACTTCAAGAACATCCACAACCAACATGGGTTGAACTCACCACCAGAACCCCAGAATGTGTCTGTACCTTTCAAATCGGCTACTGCTGGCCCTTAAAAGGCCACCCGTAGAGATCCCAGCCCTATGGAGGTCACTCTGTCCAGGAAGAAATGACCAAACTCCATACACCTATCTTGTGACCAAACAACCCCAGACTGTAGACACGACAGATGTATTAGCCTGTCCACAGTGCAGAAGAGCTGAGCAGGTCTATTCTCACCCGAGGCACTAACCCATGACAGGAATACTGCCTTTTGAAAGTTATTGCCCCCGATTGTTCCCATAATGTATTCTCAGAGCCAACTTTTCTCCATAAAGCCTGATTTCTTCCAGGAAAGCTCTGACCTCCACCCTGCCTTCAACTACCTCAGATCAACATTATGCCATAGCCAGCTGTAGTGGGAGGCCAGTGGACAGACACGGATTGGTGCCAGGGAGGCCATTGCCATTGAAATCACCAAATTATAGCTCTCAACTGCTGCCGCTATACCCCTCTATCACGCTACCTTCATGCTCGAGATATTCAGTACACCCAGGAGCTTTTCTAGCTCCAGATTACATAACAGTGTGAGCGGTTCAGCAGGTTGCACACTTGCCTCTGAGGCCAAAAGATCAGAAGGCTATGGGTTCTATCCCATACCAGGCATTTGAGTTAAATCCCAATACTGACACTGCAGTGCAGCATGAGGGGATGCTGCACTCCGAGGTGCCGCTTCTTTCAGATGAGATGTTAAACCAGCACTCAACATCTGTAGCCTCCCACTGAAACTCGATGCCCTGCAAATATCTGCCCACCTACACAACCCGGATGTTCTTGCAGTTGTTGAAACCTGGTTCACTCCTAAAATCCCAGACAGTGCGATTATCCTACCAGGATATAACGTCTTCAGACTTGACAGGACCTCTAAAAGAGGTGGTATATGTGCTATCTACCTCAAAGACGCTCTACTAGGGCACCCTGTTCAATTCCCTTCCTCGGTCTCAACTGCTCAGATTCTACCCATCAGAATTCTACTCGGGGCCCACAACAAGGTGCTGACTATTACTGCACTCTATATCCCTCCGAAGGAACAAGATAAAGGTCTCAACTCCTTCCTGGACTTTATCTGCTCCCAACCCCCAGGCTCCGAGACTATCCTTATGAGTGATTTTAACATTAATTGACTTGGGTCAGATGCAAACAGCTTTAAGGATGCTATCTTAGCCGCCAACCTCGCCCAGCTGGTCACCAGGCACAACTATAAGACTGGCACATGCTGCCTTCTGGACTAGATCCTGACTAACCACCCATCCCACATCTCAAAAGTCTCCATCCTACCCGATTCGTTAAGTGACCACTCCCCAGTCACCTATGAATGGTCAAATAAATTCAGCCTCCCACCACCCAAACTAATTACCAGCAGAATCCTCCTACGTGGTCAACTGAAGCACCTCAAATCCCACCTTAGACAACAAGACTGGTCCCTGATTTCCAAGCATCGGATGTCAGCTCTGCTCTTGACCTCTTCATCAACACCTTCCAATGCTGCCCTTGATTCCCTATGCCCCCTACAAAAGAGGAAAGTCAAAGGGACTTTGCAACCCTTGGCTCTCCGTGGAGCTCCTAACACTGCTGAAATCAGATACCGCCTGGCTCGGCATCGCCACAGATAGGCAGGTAGATATACAAAACTCAAACATGCTAGAAATGACTGCACTAAAGCAATACGACTGAAGAAAAGTAACTACTACAAAATGCTCTCACAAACACCTGGGGTATGGGGAAGTGCTTCTGGAATAATCTTAAAGAAGTTGCAGGAAACTGCCCAAAACGTCACCTACATGTTGGAAGTGGATGGGACTATAACTCTGGACCCTGCCACTATAGCAAACAGGTTTAATAACGCGTTCTCGGATCTCAGTAGTGTGCTCCCACAAGACTTCTTCGATGCCGACCTCTCCTCTGCACCCCCACCCCTCTCCTCGATTCGACCGCCTTTTTACTTCAAAGCAGTCAGAAGGCATGAAGTACGCAAATACATCAGCAAAGCAATTGCCGGATCAAGAACCAGTGGGGACACACTCAACCTTAAACTACTGTCCTTTACGCTAGATGAAGTGCTATCTCCTCTTACTCAAATTTTCAACCTCTCCCTCACCCTCGGCCAGTTCCCCGACAGATGGAAATCCGACACCATTACGCCAGTCCACAAAAGTGGGGACAAGACCCTTCATGGGAACTTTAGGCCTATATCCATACTACCCCCCCCCAAAGGCCACGGAATGTTTAGTCTCTGACCAGCTGATGGAATACTTGGCTAAGCACGACATCCTTTGTAAGCAGCAGCACAGTTTCAGAAAAGGCCACAGCACTACATCTGCCCTCCTAGAATTCACAGGAGCAATCCACAACTCCCTGGACAATAATCAACTAAATGGGTCGGTCTTCATAGACCTGACTAAGGCTTTTGATACTGTCCATCACCGACTACTCATTGCAGAGCTTCAAAGTGCTGGGCTATCACCAGAGGCTACATCTTGGTTTAAGAACTACCTGGAAAACCACTCCCAAAGAGTGAAAATTGCTCATATGCTCTCCGATGCTAGACCCGTCCGCTCAGTAGTCCCTCAGGCCACCCTTTTCAGCCTTTTTGAACAATCTGCCACAATCCCTACCCTGAACAAATACTGCTCTCACGTGGACATTGCCTCATCCACGCTACTCATCATGACCCCACCTACTCCAAAAAAGCTCCAGATGGGTTTCATCTCCGCTGAAAAATGGTTTAATAGACAAAAGTTGGTCCTCAACTATAAGAAAACCAAGCTGATGCTTTTCTGTGCTCCCTCATAAGCATAGGTCTCAACCCCTCACAATTACAAACTGCCATGGCACTGTCCTCGATCAAGTTCACTCCTTCAAATATGCTGAAATCACTCGACAGTCACCTATCTTATGGTATCCACATTGACACTGTTGCCAAAGCTGTTAACATGTGCACTGGATTTCTCTACAGGCACAGGCAATACCTTACCTCAGATGCCTTAAGGATAGCAGTGCAGAGCTCTGGGGTCTCACTAATCGATTATGGTCTGGTTGTTCACGGCTCCACTACTGACACAGCCTTAGGTGTCGTGCTTAACAAAGCCTGCCGCCTCATCACAGGATCCCACCGCCTCACCCACACACATGTGAACTCTACGCCCAAATGGAGCGTCCAACTATCCAACCGTATCAAGTACCATACTTGCTTAATGGCCAAGAAGATCACACTAGGCCTTGCACTCCAGGAGTCCAAGCTTTCCTGATGCTGCATGCACCACCTGCTCACCAGGGGTTCGAAAATAAAATACTGCACATCCCCCAGTGCCGCACCATGCAGAGCCAAAGGTCCTTTGCTCACCGAGCACTCTTCTGGTTTAATGGACTCAGCAACGAATCACCTCTCTGCAAACGCTGGTCTGCTCAAACCAACCTCTGCCTCCACTTCTCTGCAGCTCCTGTGACTGTCCCTCCTAATCTGCTCTCCATCCTAGCACTTACCTCTTCCTCTCTTTCACATCCTTCCCTCTCCCTCCCTCCTCTCATCCCTCCCCTACCCCCCAAGCTATGCATTTTTTCAAGCCTGACAATGCCCATGGCTGCACCTCTCTTTTGTGTCCCTTCACTGCCTCAACTATTCCCTGTTAACCTTGCCCTTCCCTGGTACCTTCCTTCCCATAACTGTCTGTACTCATCTGCTTGAGACTGTCAGAATACCATGTTCTGCATTGTTTACTCAAATTTCTGTCCTGGTACCTACCTCCCCTCAAATGTATATATTCAACTGCTTAGAACTGTGTGTATACCGTATTCTGCATTGCTTATGTGTAACCTTTGTAAAAGTGCCTTGGTTCAAAGGTACTTGTAATCCTAGAACTAAATAAATAAATAAATAAATTAAAAAAATTTTTTAAAAAAACGAGGTCCCAGCTGCCAGTTCTGGTGGTAGGTTAGGTGGATGTTAAAGATCCCATGGTATTTCTCAAAAACAGTAGGGGTGTTTATTAGGGAAAGAAAATCATACAATACAGTACATACCAAGATACAAAAAGACAATCATTGTGCAAAAATAATAAGTAGACACCCAATCCCAGAACCACCCAAATAAAAACTGTAATATGTCAACAAATTATAGTAAAAGAAATGGGGAAGAAAAACAAATGTTCCACACAAAACAATCCTTATAAAGGAAATGTAAAAATTAGGTTCCTGTCACCATGTTACTAAATCAACAAAACTACATCTAGTTCCCCAAATCTAGTAAACATCTCAATAGGCATGAACAGTACAAAAAAAATCCAGAAAATGAAAAAGAATGTCAAAAATTAATGAGGGAAGAAGATACTATACAAGTACACAACATGATCCTGAACCAAAAACAAACAATAATCAGACTGCTGTGAGTAAAGGTAAAAACAAAGAAAAACACGAAGTAATAGGAACATCAGAATCAGTAACCCAAGAAAGACTCTTCCATTTTGCTCTAATATAAACGTCATGGTTACTTTTCAGTTCCGACCAGTATACTCTTTTAAGATCAGATGTAATTTTAGTAGCCAATTCCTGATAATCTATATCCTTTTGCTGCAGAGTATATAGACATCTAGAATTGCAGATATGCCAACGAATAACAGCAAAAATCTCATGTAGAGTGCTTTCTTCCCAACCATTCCATGCTGACCCAGCTGCACCATAAATGAAAACTTTACAACTGAGAGTACCAAAAAAGGTGTCGGCCAGAGAGTAGCATTAAAGCTCCAAAAGTTAGACATATGAGCGCGTAAAAAGAAGATGCCACATGGATTCTAGTTTCTGAACACAGTGTGGTCTACTACATATTCATTCAGCCAACTGTTTATGTTTATGATTTTCTTTCACATTTAACTTCTCATGACAGCAGAGCCAGTGGACATCCCAAGCATTATGGGGGGGGGTTCTTTATTCTGTAATAAGCTCTTAAGGGAAGACACAAAGGTGGAGGGCACTTCAAAAAATGACAAGAGTTCTTAAAAAAATGATATATAACGCTTTTCCTATGACCAGTTAATACCATTCTGCTAGAAATTTTCCAAGCTTTCAGCTTTAAAAATAACTGCCATCACGTAAGATGGAGACTGACCTGCAGCACCCATGCCCTACAACAGACCGGCATCCCAACGTCTGAATCATGGACAACAAGAGGTGAAAAAAGTGGGGTCCAACATTTCCCAGTATTAAAGAGCAAAGGTTTGAGATTGGGCATGATAAAAACAGAATAGAAAAAACTAGGGGATTCACCATCCCTTAACCTCCTTTGTCAATGGAAAGATAAAGAACGTTCCGTTTGACAGGGTTCAAACGGCTGCCCCATACTGCTTGAAGAAAAAAAAAAAATTACTGTAAAGCATGGTTTCAAAAACTTTAGGAGGTGGGAAAACATAGCTAAGATACAAGAAAAGGGGAATTAAGAAAGTTTTAATATAGTAGATTCTTTTTTCTTATTCATTTTATGTTTGTTCCACTGAGCCACAATGGACTTTCCCTGCTCCAGTTTGGAAGACCATTCTGCTCTGCCATCCATCCTTCTTCGAACATTATACCCAAAATTCGGATAGGTGTGGACAGTACAGCAATCCCTGCCACTGATGTTTCAGCTTCCTAAAGGTCACAAACCTCCTACCTGGATTTCCTAAAGTTGAGGAAAGCTACCGAAAATCCCCAAATTCCTGACATACTTAGATAGCCCATTCAGAGGAAGGGACATCCAAAACAAGTACAAAATCACACATGCCCCCACAATGCAAAGCATCATGAGCTGCATATGTAAATCACCACAGAATATTATGCTGGTTCAACTTTAAGCAGAAATGCATGTAAACAAAGATCATCTGCATAAGCAGTGGCTCCAAAGGAAATAGCCTCTTCAGAACACTGCATATGCCTAATAGTCGGCAAACTATTAAGTCGACGCAGAAGAGGATTTATACTGAATACGTACAGCAGGGGGCTCAAAGGGCACCCCTTCCACACACCCGTCTTGACGGGAAACATAGGTCCTATCCAACCATTGCTTACTGGTGTAACCGTGGCAACCTATATAGTCCGAGAAGCCAATTTACAAACTTACTTGGTATACTATAAATTTGTAGTACACACCAGAGATACTGTTGGTTTACTGCATCAAACGCCTGCTTTTGATTCAAGGACAAAACAATGCCCTCAGTCTGTTTCCACTGTCTTTGTTCAAAAAGTTCTCTAAGAAGTAACACATTATCAGTCACTGATCTTTCCTTAACCGAACAAAATTGTGCAGGATGTATTAAGTATGCAGCCGTTTTGGACAGCTGAGTTTGTAACATTTTAGCCAAGATTTTAAAATCACTATTTAAAAGACTAATAGGACTCCAATTTTCTATCAGTCATTTGTCTCCTTTTTTTTAATAAAAAAATTAAAGTGCCTTTACACATATCCAAGGGCACCCCCGTAGTGGATAAAATTTCATTGTAAACACCAGATAGTTCTGTCATCAAGTCTTGTCCCAGTAGCGTAAATAAATTACCAGGAAGACCATCCCAGATCACCCCATAGGGTATCCACCCCAGGGTACTATGGGAGTTAGCAGATGTCCTGGCTGCACCACTGGTGGACCTTTTTAACGCTTCTCTGCAGATGGAAAGGGTGTCCAGGGATTGGAGTCAGGCGATATAGGACCTATCTACTAAGGGGCTTGAGAGAGAGGGGAATTACAGACCAGTCAGCCTCACATCGTGGTGGGGGGGGGGGGAGTTGATGGAGGCCATCCTAAAGGAGAAGCTGGGAGCATTCTTGAGTGAACAGGGACTCCTCGATGATAGGCAGCATGGCTTCGTCCCGGGCAGATCGTGTCAGACTCACCTTTTGGAGTTCTAAGAGTGGGTGACGGTGTCACTTGACCAGGGTAGGCCTGTTGACGTCCTTGTCTTGGACTTCAGCAAGGCATTTGATTCGGTCCCTCACACAGGCATGCTGGAGAAGCTGGTTAGGATGGGGGTGGGGACACAAATGGTTAGGTGGATTGGTAGTTAGTTGTCTGGACGTACCCCAGCAGCTGGTAGTAGCGGGGAGGTCTCGTCTGCTAGGCAGGACATGAGTTAGACTTTTCACCTTGTTAATGCCCTTAAGATGTTTGAATGTTTTGATCATATCACCTCTCTCCCTCCTTTGCTCTAGGGCATACATATTGAGCTCCATTAATCTGTCCTCATATGTTTTCTGATGCAGTCTCTGCACCATTTTGGTTGCTCTTCTCTGGACTGCCTCTATTTTGTTAATGTCCTTGTGCAGGTGCAGCCTTCAGTACCGCATGCAGTACTCCAGATGGGGAATAACCAGTGTCTTGTAAAGAGGGATTATTACCTCCCTCTTATGACTTGCGATACCCCTACTAATACAACCTAACATCCCTCTAGCCTTACCTAATGCTTTAGTGGTCTGCTTGGATGATTTCAGGTCATCTGTGATGATGATGATGCCCAAGTCTCTTTCTTCCCTTGTGATTGCCAGCAACTCCCCTCCCAACCGATAGGTAGCTTCAGGGTTTCTCTTCCCCATGTGCATGATCTTTGCACTTCTTTGCGTTAAACCCAGTTGCCACTCTTCAGACCATTTTGCCAGTTTATCCAGATCTCATCTCATTCTGCTCACCCCATCTGGATCATCTACAAACAGATAAACCTTACCCTCCAGTCCATCTGCAATGTCACGGATAAAGATACTGAAGTGGACTGGCCCCAGGATTGATACCTGAGGCACTCCACTTGTGAGTTGCATCTCTTCTGACTGTATACCATGTACCACCACTCTGTTTTCTGCCCGCCAACCAGTTTGCCACCTAGTTGACCAACCTCTCACCCACCCCAAGCCTACCCAGCTTATTAATCAATCTTCTATGTGGAACAGTATCGAAAGCTTTGCTGAAGTCAAGGTAGGCTGACATCAAGTGCACCCCCTTGGTCCACCACTCTGGTTACCCAGTCAAATAAATCTATGAGATTAGTTTGACAGGACCTTCCTGCTGTAAACCCAAGCTGTCTTGGATCCTGTGCCCCTATGGATTCCAGATGTTGCACTATCCTTTCCTTAACGAGTGCCTCCATAATCTTGCCCACTACTGAGGTAAGACTGACTGGTCTGTAGTTCCCTGCCTCCTCCCTGCTGCCACTCTTGTGGAGCGGGATCATATAAGCCCTTCTCCAGTCTTCTGGGACCTCTCCTGTGCTCAGAGACTCACTAAACAGTTCTGATAATGGCTCTGCTAGTTCCACCCTTAGCTCCTTTAGTATCCTGGGATGTATGCCATCAGGTCCTATTGCCTTGTCCACCCTGAGCTTAGCGAGCTCTTCTAGGACCCAACCATCAACCGTCAGAGAGTGCAAACTTCAGGTGGGCACTGTGGTAGCAAAGAATCTGTTGTGACCTTCAGAACCACTCCCAAGACTCCAGAAGACAAAGAGGAAGAGTGCTGAGTCAATACTTGCAAAATGCCCATCACCAAGTCTGCAAAGCATGTTGTCAATCAAACAACCCTTCAAAGTCTTTTGCACTGATTTAGATCTATGTAATCATATGGGCATACTTCAGCTGCCTTCCCCTGAGTCCTAGATTCCTGCTGTTTCTTCAGTCTGTTTGCCTGACCAGAATGGAATTCCATCATGGCAGTTTTTAGACGTGATTTGGGCCAAATAATCCAAACCCATGGTAATACTACAAGAAGTTACTTTTTGAAGTTGTTTCATTTCGTAAATAAGTCCAATAAAGTGCATCCCTGCAAGCCCGCCCTTCTTGTTTTAATAACTTGATTAAATCTCCTTGGTGTCAATCCACCAATGGGTTAAAGAACCATAAAACACCAAAACAGACTTCCTCATTGTGGTGATGCTGTTAACACAGGGACATTCATTTTTTTATTCCTGTTCCGCTTCTATAATTATATCCTTTTAATTGTTGTTTTAGTCTGTTGCAACAGTATATATATATATATATATATATATATATATATATATATATTATTTACCTTTTGGTTTATGTGTTTCCTTCCTTTCTAGCTTTACTTCTAATCCTTAAAATCATAGAGAATTTGATGTTATATG
Organism: Neoceratodus forsteri; assembly: GCA_016271365.2. Lineage (NCBI taxonomy): Eukaryota > Metazoa > Chordata > Ceratodontiformes > Ceratodontidae > Neoceratodus > Neoceratodus forsteri. Next base: position 768,574,366 of record CM028133.1, on the reverse strand, counting down.
TACATGCCCTTTAAGTATACAGACTGACCATCTGTATTCAAAGCCTGTGCATATGATGTTACAATTTCTTTTTCTCTTTGTCCCTTGCTTGACCCCAGCATGTAAAACACTACATTACTCTTCCTTTGGTCTGCCTGGGTATTTAAATTCATTTTGGAATAAAAAGAGTAAGTTGTTTGTTTTCCTGCCCTCATCTCGTTGCACTGGGAATAGGTTTGTTTTTGCCGTTTTCGGCAATGCAGTGCACGAATTCGAGGACCGAGAAATAAAAAGCTTAAAGGTTGGTCCCAGAATAGCGAGTGTAGGGGTTTGCAGGAGGATTTTGGCATTTAGGTAGAACTGTAGCGTTGTAGAATGCTTACATTCCTGCTCGATAATGCGCACGTTTGAGAGAGCGCCTTATTCTAAAGCCAACAGCCGCTCGGCTATTGTTTAAGCCGCCGGCTTTCTTTAAAACGTTCCGGTTGGAAGTTGTAGAATATTAAACAAACGAAGCTAGCAAACAGAAAGTAGTACACTATCTAGAAGTACAGGTTTATGGGGGTTCCTGCTTATTAATCGAAAAGGGGTTAATTGTGCCTTTGAAAATAAAAGGAGTAGATTATTGTCCTAAAAAGCAAAAGGGATACAAAAGAGAGAAAATAAATGCCCTGAAACTATTATATTCCTCTTATAAAGAAACCTGGCAAGGGGTTTAAAACTTATTTCAAGAGATAAAGAATAACAAAACAAAACAAATGGTATACTTAGGTTGCCAGCACTTGCTGGAAGCCATGTTTGTTTCTTCTGCCTTTTTCCTACAGAGCCAGCTGGCCCATCTCCTTCATATTTTATAGACTAGGAAGGGGGTGATTTGCATTGTTGTTTCTAAATACATATATCCTGAGTTTTATTTGATAACACTGCTCTAGTGTCAATTGTATTAATATGATAAAGGACACAGTGAATGTAAAATATAAAAATGGACTGTTTATTTGTGTTTTATGTTAGATTATAGAAAATGGGTGGAGCTTCATGGATCACATGATTTGTTTGTATAAAAGGAGATCCTTTTTATTGCTTAGGTAGAGCTTGAAGGGATTAGAACTGCTCTGTTCTGCTTAAAGGGAACACTAACTGTTTTCTAGTGTATAGTTATTCTTTTGATTTTGCCTTTTATTTATTTTCTCTGTTTATTTTGCTGCTCGTACATCTTTGTTGAGTAAATAAATAATATTTTTAATACTCCATTGGAATCTGGTGTCTTCCTTTGTACCCACATCATCGCATTCATCATAACAAAATGCTTAAGATGGTCACATAGCTGAACCCTTCCAACTAAGCTGGAAAACATTTCCACAGCCCTGGCCCAAGCTCAGCTAGACTCTGTTTTCCCACTTTTAAAACTAAAATCCTATGATCTGAAAATTCCACCAACTCTGCCGTTATTGAGTGTACTATCATGCACTGTGGGAGAAAGAACAAATCTATATGAGTAGCCAACTGACCCTTAGAAAAAGTAGGTTCTGATCTGGAATGGACCGAAAAGAAAGCATCCTTCAGGGAAACAGTATGTATAACATTTTGAAGACATGTCATATCACAGTATATTTTACGTGTCCTGGCTATTCTGCCTCTGTCTTCCAAACCCAGACCACAGTTAAAATCACCCCCAAAAACCAAATTATGAGGCGTATACAAATATGGTTGCAGTAGCTGAAAAATTCAATCCAGTCAGCTTTAGTTTGTGCAACATAAATATTAATCAACCAATGTAACCTCCCCTCAATATTTATATCCAAAAGCAGGGCCCTCCCAGTGTACAAATCCAGCAGTTTCAGAAATTTAAACTGTATACCATTAAAACTAATTCCCACCCCAGAGCAGGCCACCTGGCCTATCGACCAGTAGGAAGGTCCCACATACCATTCCTTCATCCCTTTTGAAACACTGGATAGAGAGTTAAGTCTAGTGTCTTGCAAAAAAATAAATTCCCGGACCCCTAGAAATTAAATTAGAAAAAGTAGCTGCTCTCTTCTTGTGTGACTTAATACTATTCACGTTACAGGAAAACAAGACAAAGGATGCCAGTACAAAAGAGAAAAGGGTAATCCCTTAAAATACAGAAATCATGGGGGTTGCTTCAGTTTCCCTTTAACATTTCTAGATTTTTTCTTAAGATCAGGGTTGTCGTCCACAGGTTGCAAAGATCACAAATTCACAGAGGATGCTTCGTCTGGCTCCATCTCTTGTTCCGGAATGGAAAAGCGAAGAGTGGACTCATCAGATTCATTCCCAGACAACTCAGCTTGTGGAAACAGACCGTCAAATCTGTTCAAAAGTGGCAAGTCAGAGGTTTTCAGTTGTTTGGGAGGTGGTGGTTTTCTCCCATCCCTCTTAGGCAATACCATATGGTCTTTACCAAAGGAGGTTGACTAAGAGGGAGGAGGCATAATCTCCTTCTCATGCTAGAACTGAGGTGTCTATACTGACCCCCTCCGAAATAGGAGGGACCTCAAGTTGCCATGAGGAAGTTCCACCAGCAACCAAAGAAGGCTCTATAAGTCTGGACATATCAGTACCCAGTAACACCTCCGACACTGGGGGGGGGGGTCTCAGCAGCCCTAGGAAGTGTATTAACTGGGCGAGTGTCAGAAGTGATCCACCACTTGTCAGCTCTAGGGGGCTTTCTAGCCATCTCTCCTTGGGCCACAGCAATCATTGCTCTACATCATCTGCTTGATGCTCCTGATTGTGTGCCGCCTTTGGACAGGCAGCACACGCATGACCCATTTCAGAGCAGAGACTGCACATCTGACTATTCATGCAGCACCCACTTGTGTGACCTACGCCATTACAGGAAGTACATTTAAGCTGATCACACATACTGCTAAAATGCATAGAAGACCCACACCTATAACAGGCCTCAGGCTGGCCGTTATAAAAAAAGCACTCCCGTATCCCTTCCCAAGTAGAAACTATTGAGAAGGTGTTGCAAACCAGCATCCATGGTGTTTAAAACCACACGAACACTCCAGTCTCCAGTCCAGATATTCTCGATGTCGAAAGTGGCCTCGGGGGTACCCTGTACAGTACACCTCTGTCGTAACAAGAACACCTGTTATGAAATAAAACAGTAATTGTATGAAAGGCAGGTTTAGTCAGAGGTGTGATTTCGAATAGGGCCCACATGGGAGAAAGTCTAAGTGCCTGGTATTTGCCCCAGAACTTTTCCAAACCAGAACTGAGTTTAAAACTCACATCAAGGTAATCTCGCTAGAGACATGAATTAAGGCGTAGATCTCAGCAGCACTGAAGCCCATTGACCCCATCAATAGGGTACGAGCTACATAAATTCTGTCCGGATGTGTATCCAAACCCCCTTTATAATGGAAACGAACTGCATTATGCCTTCTGGCTGGCAACATATGGGAATGAAACAATGAAGCACAAGGCCGAGCTGAAACTGGCCTTGCAGCCTGTGCTTCTGACATGGAGACTGCATCTATGTGTACTCAGCCAGTGCATAAGTCTTTGGCACTAGATGAAGCAATGGGGTTTGGCTGTATAACAGCAGAACCAGTAGACAGTTCAAGAGTTGCTGTCTGGGCCCGAGCCAGAAAAGTCACTGAAGGGTTTTGCATTAAAACCAATTCTGGTGGTAAAGCCAGGGGTGATATTAACCCAGTGCAAAGAGTTTCCATCTCTGTATCGGAAGCAGCAGTTCCCCCAGTTGGTGTACTAGAAAGCTGAGCAGAGACAACAGGAGGTTCAATACAAGGTATAGAAACTTGAGTCATACCTGAAATCCACTTTCCTGTAGTGGTGTCAAAAGCCCATCCAGCTGCTCCTTAATCTGGATTCTACTAACAATTCGAGCCATCCTGCATAGGAGCAATAACTAAGGCAACTGCACGATGGGAGTACCCCTACTGAGGCTGGTCCATTCAGTAACTGTAAACTCATTTCCAGACAGGGTTTCTGACCCCTGCAGCAGTCCCAAAAGCAAAGGATTCTGGTCTCCAAGCAGCTGAAGTGAAATCAAAACAAGCACCACCCTCCAGATCGCAACCTGGAAGATATCCCGTCGAGAGGCATCTCGGATGCAAATGAGCACTGCTGATGAATGTCCTCCTCATCCCTTCCAAGGTTCTTATCAGGGAGCCCTGCTGTATTCAACTCCGTGTTAGGTGCATCTGGCGCTTCCAGCGAACTCGCCTGTTTCACCGACTGCAAAAGCCTGATGAGTGCTTCCTTTTTCTCCGCAAAAGCATTTTCTTCAGACTGAATCAAATCTGTATCTCCGCTGCGTTGTTTGCAGCAATCTGAAAGTCTGTACTTCTGGACAGGTCACAATATCCTCTGTCGGTTGAACTGCCATTCCAACTGACAGTGAATTCTCTGCCTGTATATTCAGTTCCAAATGCCCCACGATATCATAAAAGTTTTCGGTCTCTGGCACTCCTGAGGTAGAGGAGGAGACCAGCTCCCCAACCCCCTCTCCATCTCCGTCGGAGTCTTACCAGGACTGCTGGAGAGTAGGAGAATTTCCCCGGTGTCCTGGCAAATTTCCCCCATTCACTAAAAATACCACCAACTGCTTAATCTGGTTCAATGTCAGTTGACATCCATCTGTATCCCCCTTCCCCAGGACGAGGATGAAAATAGGCCGAATTATCTAGTCCTCCTTTCCCGCGCAACAAAATGAAATAAATAAAATAAAACAGGCAATGCTGGAGCATCTCTGTGGGGGGATATTTCTGGGAGCCCCTGCAAGAAATTGAAAAGCATGGTGATACAACCACCCTACAAGATCCACCCTGACATCTCAAATGAGAAGACAAGGTCTAAGATGTGGCCAAGCTCATGGACAGCAGTTGAAAAAACCTGTGTGAGGTCTCATGAATCTATCAATGGGAGGAACTGCTGAGCAAATTGAGAGATTTCATCATCAACCCACACTTAAATCCCCCATCGCAATCAGGTTGAGGTATTCAACAAAGACAGATAATGAACAAAATCTGCAAATTCCTGTAGGTATCCTTAGTCCTTCCCCGGAGTTTGGTAAATCAGGAGAATCCTGTACCATACAGATGCATCACCCTTCACTGTCACACTTTCAAATTACCTCATCTCCTTCAGTGGGTACACCATCATTTTCAATCGGGATCTAAAACAGATGGCCACCCTGCCTCCCCATATGCCCACCTCAGGCAGTGTACCACTGAGTAGCCAGCCAGGCTAGCCACCTCTAGGACAGGTCCAGCGTGATCTCCCAGCCAGGTCTCAGTTAAACATACCAAATCTCTAGAGGAAATCTGTGATCAAGCCCAATACCACAACCATTTTATACTGTACCTCAGGTATCTGGTACTGTACAACATGCCACAAAGGAGAGGAGCTGGAGTAGCTATCCCTTCGGTTACTGCCTTTACTCCTAAAGGGCTTCCTTGGTACTGGGACGAGGCAGGAGAACCCTGCACATCACCCTCTTATACACAGGAGCTGACACTGCTTGACACTGTCAATCAGATTCACTTCAACACCCATCCACGAGTCATTTCTCTGCTCTGAGCCCTGCCTCTCAGAATCCTAGACCTCTGCAATTATCCATGACCTGTGCAAAGAGGGTTGCTTGTCCAGTGTGACACTGGACCACTGTAGTAGGAAGTGGGAAGAGTCGACACCAGACTGGGAATTGCAACAGGGTTTGGAACGACGGAGGAATACAAGCCTTAACCCATCACTTTTTACACTGGGAGGGGTCCCAGAGAACTGGCCCCTGGAGGCACACCAAACTCTTTTCACTGACCTTGACTGCCAGACTTATTATTGAAGAACTTGGCAGGCAGATACTGCTGGTGCTGCCACCTCTGCTGCTGCTGTCCAGGTCCACAAATGTTACTCTGAAAGGAACCCTGCTGTTTGGGCTTGGACGGCTGCTTGGACTTCTGTACTGATGTCACAGAGTTCAAGGTGACATTGGACTTCTCGATGCTGATGAGATGGTCCTCCAGCCCCAGGCAGAAGAGACCGGAAGCAGAGGAATCATGTTGGTGAGCTTGTTTAAAAGTTCATGATTGAATCTAGCCATCAAAGCCACAAAGCTGGTTCAAACAAAGTAAAGTAAAGTAGCCATGTCCAGGACAAGGAAGCTAGTGAAGACAGAGGTGGCTAGCCCAAACAACATCAAAAAACACAAAGTGTCACAAACAAGAGCCATATCTAATACTGAAAAATGCAGTATCTGCAAACAAGATTTTATTCAGCAGTCGACACCCTCCTCCCTTTGGTGCCTGAATAAATCTTGCCTGCAGATACTTAAGGTTTTTTGGCAATTGATTTTACTTGTGTGTGATACTTTGTGTTTCCAAAGCCAGCTAAGTGGCCTTATGGATCTCCAGGAGTGGCAGGGGCATAGACCTTTTGATCAAGGAAGAACCGATTCATGGATTTCTTGTCTGGCAGTTTGTCCAACATGGAAATGACAGAAGGCATCCTTAAGATGGCAGAAAAAGGGAGATATTGTTGATGGGGACCTGAATATGCCAGATGTTAACTGGTGCACATTTGCTGCAGCCACATCCAAGAACAGGGTCATTCTTGATGCCCTACAGGGGCATACCTCAGACGTAGTGTTGGAACCCACTCGGGAGGAGCAAGCTTAGACCTGGTACTCTCAAATGAGGACAGAGAGAGATCTCAGATTTAGAGTGGGTTGCCATTTGGGAACAAGTGACCACCAAACAGTGTGGTTCATGATAAACACAGCCATAGAGTCAAGCCATACAAAGTGAGGGTACTGAACTTTAGGGAGGCCTAACTGTCAAAATGGGAGAGTATCTCAGAAAAGCACTACCAAATGGACAAGAAGGAGGGTGTAGGAACAATGGGAATCATCAAAACTGCCATCACAGAGGCAACAAACCTTTGTGTGAAGCAAATAAACAAATCAAAATGAAGGAAAAAAACACTACGGTTCTCAAAAGAGGTGGCAAGGAAGGTTAGGGAGAAAAGACAGTATTCAGGAAGTATAAGGAAGCGGTTTAGCTATGCCGACGCGACAACACTGTTATGAGCGTTCAGCATAGAGACATCCCGATGTTGACGGAGTGAAATTTAGCCTGTCAGACACTGGTCTGTCGGTGTTTATATATGGGGGCGCAGCCTTCCTCCCCTCTAAAGACTGTTAGCATAAGTCAGGGTTAACACGAAAGGGGGTGCAAAGTGGCAAAATTTGCCAGTAGGTCCCCCACAGTGACATTTTCAAATTTAGTATGCTTAACTGAGATTCAAAAAGTTTTACAACCAAGCATATACAATCAGTAGCATAACATAATGATACAGTCAGTAAAGTACAATGGATCTATGGCTCCCCCACAGCAACATATTTTGAAGCTTGTCAAAAATGTCACTGTGGGGATTTCTACCGCCGGTATATACCTAAGGAAACACAGAAGGAGCAGGACAGAGAACTGTACCAGTTAAAGCAGAAGGAAGTAGGGAAGGCAGTCAGAACAGCGAAGGCCCAAACCGAGGAAAAGATAGCCAACTCAGTTAAAAAGGGTGATAAAAACCTTTACATGTACATTAGGGAGCGAAGAAAGACCAAGGAGGGATAATGAGGCTTAATAAAGGGAGGGAGGGTGGGTGGGCAGAGGGTGACAGTGAAAAAGCAGGGATACTGAACGAATACTCTGCAAAAGAAGAGGAGGGGAGGTACCTAATCCTGTCAATAGAAGCACTCTGGATAGGGGAGTCGATACCAGTTCATTCACAGAAAAAAGGGTTCTGAAAGAACTCCTAAAACTGAAGGTGGACAAAGCAATGGGCCCTGATGGGATTCACCCCAGAATTGTAAAAGAACTAAGGGGAGAACTAGTGACACCACTGACTACCCTTTTTTTGTGTGTGATCTTTTTACCTCCTCCTACAATGCTCTGGTATCTGCCTCTCCTTAGGGCCCTCCAAGCCTTCTCCACTCCCCGCCATCCTCTTCCTGAGCCCTGCCAACCCACCACACATTGCAGCCAACCTCCAAGACGTCCCAGAGTAACCCATCTACGGTGGGTCCCCTCCTCCGAGGGGAAGGCACTGCAAGGGGAAACCCCAGCACTCTATTATCTTTACTTGACTCAGGGGTACTGCTGTGCAGGGGCAGGCTCCCGGAGGTTCCGGGTGTGTGGAGAATGTGGAAGCCATCATCTGGCAGCCACCGAAGTTGTTTTCTGCTTTTCTTTGGTTGTCCCTCCTGCGCCACTGCATAGTACTGCCCCTGGTCTCCAACGGGGGCTGCTACAAGAGTGGAGCTGCCCACCTAATCCACCCCAGGAGAGGAGAGCAGTCCTCCGGATGCTCTATCCTCTCCTTCCCCAGCCAGCCCCTGACGACCTGAGTCCATTCCCGAACCCGGGTCGCTGGCATGGTTCAAGGTGTGGCGTCCAGCGCCTCAACCCTCTGTGCCACCGGGCCAGTGACTACCCTTTTTAATAAATCATGGGAGGATGGTGTGGTACCCAAGGACTGGAGGAGGGTAGATGCAATTCCCCTTCACAATAGTGGGGGCAAAGCAGAGGCAGAAAACTACAGACCTGTTAGTTTGACCTCAGTGGTAATGAAAATGATGGAATCACTTCTGAAAGAAAAAATTGCTGTGTACCTAGAAGCCAGTGGGGCACAAAACCCAAGGCAGCATGGATTCACAGCGGGAAGGTCATGTCAGACAAATCTAATAGATTTCTTTGACTGGGTAACCAAAGTAGTAGACTAGGGAGGGGGCTGTGGACATGGCCTACCTAGACTTTAGCAAGGCATTTGACACAGTTCCACACAAAAGATTACTAAACAAATTAGCCAGCCTGGGAGTGGGTCCCAGGGTGGTAGCATGGGTAAAAAATTGCTGGACAACAGAATACAGAGGATAATAGTAAATGGAGTCCTCTCCAAAGAAAGGGGAGTTACTAGTGGGGTACTGTAGGGTTCAGTACTGGGGCCAGTCCTTTTTAATGTCTGTATAAGTGACATTGCAGAGGGACTGGAAGGAAAAGTATGCCTCTTTGCCGATGATGCAAAGATCTACAACAGGCTTGATACACAAAAGGGGGGTGTGGAAAGGATGAGAAGGGACTTGGCAAGGTTGTAGAAATGGTCAAAAGAATGGCAGCTTAGATTCAATGTAAAGAAGTGCAAAAGAAAGCACCTGGGAAACAAAAAACTCAGGGAAGGTACACAATGGGGGGGTACTAACAACAACAAAAATGGAAAGGGATCTGGGAGTAGTCTATCAGATGACCTAAAGGTAAGCAATCAACCAATGTAAGAAGGCAGTAAGGAGGGCTGGGGGGGGAATACTGGGATGTATAGGAAAAGGCTTCACCAACAGAAAACAGGAAGTTGTTATCCCTCTATACAGGCAGTTGGTGAGACCTCATCTAGAGTACTGCATGCAGTTCTGGAGACCCCATCTACACAAGGACATAGGATGGAGGCAGTCCAGAGGAGGGCAACTAAAATGGTGCAGGGTGTGCACCAGAAGCCATACGAAGAGAGATTAAAGAAGCTTAATATGTATACCCTCAAGCAAAGGGGGGACATGATAGATAGAATCTTCAAGTACCTCAAGGAAGCAACAAAGTCCAGGAGGGTAGCATCTTTAGAAAAGAGATGCAAGAACAAGAGGGCACAATTTGAAGATAGAAGGGGGATGGGTCAAGGGCAACATGAGGAAGTATTTTTTCATGGAGAGGGTGGTGGATGCATGGAATGGCCTTCCTGAGGAGGTCATGGGATCAAAAACAGTGGGGGAATAAAAGATGCATGGGACCGACATAAGGCAATTCTGGGGGGAGGTAGGAAGAAGTAGGCTGTTGGTTAACTAGGATCTGCAACTTTTCCAATAGGTAGGAAAATGGGCAGACTGGGTAGACCAAGTGGTCCTTATCTGCCACAAAGTCTATGTTTCTTTGCTTTACATATTGGCCTTATGGAAAATCACATTGTCCACAAGACACTCTAAGGATGGGAACTCCATAAGCTGGACAACCCACACACTGCGCTGTGTGTGCCTGTGGGTCATGCATCATGGAGATACCTGGCATGAGGCCTGGTTTTATCAAATGCTGTGAGATGGTCCCAGCACAGCCTGGGTGACTAGGAATGCCACCCCATTAAGGACTCTTGCTCCTGGGTATCCACGGGGTAGATTACCACTTCTGTACCTCCTCTACAGGAACATCCAGGGATACAGACATGTGCTGCAGCAAGGCCAAACAATAGTCCGAATCCTCAGAGTGGAGCAGCTGTTAGAGGAACTGCTGTCCTGTCAACACTAAAACAATGACACTGAGGAAGCCTCAGAGTCCAAACAGGAAAAGAGGCTCCAGTAACTGGTCAGAAGTAAGTACGAACAGCTTCGATGGGGTGACAACCATGACAGAAGCTTGGAAAATCCAGACTTTGGCCTACAGTCCTTCGATGGAGTGCCCTCCTGTGGCTGTGCTGGTGGTGACTCCACCTTGACTGGCTACTGCTTACTGCCAGTAGGGCTGATGAAATAACTACAGGACACTGCTATGACGTCAGGAGAGCCACCCAAGGCTGGGTTGGGGTATCCAAAGCACTGGTCAACCTCGACCTGGGACAAATGACCCTAAAACCCACTGCTACAAAGCCTTACTGTCACAACTGCAATGGGCTCGACATCAACAGATAATGACAAGGATGAGCTTGCCAATGATGACCCTTGATGGCAATGCCAGTGACAGCACTGAGACTGAAATGAAGTCCTACAGCGTGATCTCGACCTCAGGTGTCGACCATGAGATAGACAAAGGCCTGTTGGCAGAGGCACCACGTACACCACTTGCTGGGGTACTGATAACCACCAGGGGCTGAAGCAAAGTTGGAACGACAGGTGGAGGCTATACTGGAGGAGCCGTGACCATGGGCTTTGCCTTTTCCAACCTGTCTCATGGATGGGCCTGCAGCAGCAGCAATGACTGAGTGAGAGATGAATTTTCATCCTCCTGGACTATCGGGCAACAGGTTCAGACAGCTTGGTTCATTGACCTTCAGTTGATATTTAAAATGTTGAATATGATGGCTCTGTATGAGGTACCACACCACTGATGCATAGCCCCAAACCAGTAGCTTAACTTTGGGTAAAAAGAAGAGGGGAGGGGAGTTAGGCTTGACAACCTTACTAGGTTCTCCAGCACTTATGGCTATTAGTACTTGAAATTTGATGTGACGCCTCTGTACCGCTTTATATGTTTTCATCCCAATGTCATGTGAATTTTGTGTTGAATTCCATTATTCAGGTCTGAGTATGTTGCATTATCTCTTATTTTACCTTTGCAACCTGCCATTTTATTTCCGTTGTAACTCTCCCGGTCTTGCCTGACAATAGACAGTCTCTATCTAGTGCACCTAGCCAGTAAACAAAAACTAAATAACTAAATAATAGCTCACTGCCAAGCTTTGTGGGCACTGGGTTGAAAGTCATAACAGCACATTTTAAACTTTGTGGGGTTTGAGTGTTGCATAGTACAGTAGCAACTCTAATCTGCAGTAACATACTTTTTTGCAATGAAAATGCATATATCTTTATAAAATAGGAAGAAAAAACTAGAAATTTCACTGGATGAGACACATCACCTGACTGTGCATTAAATCTCTTATAATGAGCACCATGTTGTAGCTTATTACTTACATAAATATAAAGCATGGTTCGGCCCTTGTCCCCACTGAGAAGCCATCACATATGATTGCAGTCAATTAGGGTATTATGACCCCAGTTAGCTAACTACACCATAAAATGTGTTATTAACCCCCTTAAATAACATATTAATACACAACTCACTACAAACCACCCTAATAACATACAAGACCCTCAATAAAGAACAGTTATGTAAGACCTTACCAGAACAGTAGATCTTCGAGAGAATCTTTCATCAGGCCACATTCTTGGAACGAGTCCCAATCAGTACCAAATGCTAACAGTCTGGACAGATGAGGCATATACGATGCTTATGAAAGTAGGCCTTATAAGATAGCTAAGCCAACCCTGCTCTTCTACATGAGACAGTGTATAGACTGTATGACTTAGTGGAGGTGTGGACAGTACGCCACGTGACAGCTGCACAAATTTCTGCAGAGGAACTATTTCTGAAACAAGCAACAGAAGTGGCTATACCTCTTGTGGCATGACCACATACTACAGCAGGAAGTTTCTTACTGTACTTCCTATAACAAAACATAAGGCACTGTGCTAGCAATTTGGAGAAGCACTGTTCAGAAACTGAAGTGTCCTCCTTTCCAGGGGAGAACAAAACAAACAGTTGCGAGGACTTTCTGTAGTTCTTGGTACGGTGGGTACAGGATCTGAGAATGCTATGTACAGCTAACATATGGAACCATACTTCCCCAGGGTTGACATGCTCTGGATAATACACAGGAAGGTGTATGGTTCGATTTAAAGTGAACTCAGATACCACCTTAGGTAGAAACTTAGGATTCGTATGTAACAACACATGGAAAATCAATTAGGGAGGCACACACATTAGAGCCTGCAGCTCTGGAATCCTTATCCTTAGGAGGTGGGGGGTGAGCGGGAGGCCTATTCTCTACTAAGACCAGAAGCAACAACTTGTGGCCTTCTCGGTGAATGGCTTAATCACCCCAAGTTTACCTATTTTGGGAGTTTTCCCTGGACTGACTGAGGTGTGGTTGCTCCCTGGTGGAAAGTCCTCATTGTATCGTGGAGCAGTTATAGCTGGATCCTAATTCCTTTTTGGTGGACGGTCAGATTCTCTCTCTTTCTTCTTTTATACCACATGGATTTATTGGGCAATGGGAGTGCCCTGTTTAAACTGTGCTGCTTTAAATAAACTGCTGACTGTGTCCTGGCCTATGTGAGAGACAGTGCCAGGAGACGGCTTTTCTTTCCCAGAGAGGTGGGAGCTCTTCAGAGTTATTAAATACCCATCTCTGAGAGTACTATATGCGACTTCTCTCTTTTACAGTAATTACCCTCATATCCTGCCATAGGAATTTTATTTATTTGTTCATTTTATTAGTTGGGGTTGGGGGACTGTGTTTTGGGATTAGGTTGTTTGTTGTGAGGATGGATTGTTGGGTGGGTGTGTTTGGACTGAGTGTGGTTATCTATGTGAGTGGTTACTGTGTTTTAGTTTGCTGGTGGACTGACTGTTATGTGTCGTGAGGGCAAAAAAGACGTCAGGCGATATTCCTCTCCAGGCTTCAGGACCTCCGTCCTTTGACTGTCTCCCTTGCCATCTGCAACGTAATTTAGATGTCGTGCTTTGGGGATAGTCAGGAGGCATAAGAGAAGGGGGGTCCCAAACCCGGCAGGGAATGGAAAGGGGTGATTGGATAGAGGTGGTGGGGACAAGGAGATGCCCTGGGGTGAAATGGGACCAGGATAGAGGTTTCTCTTGCCTGATTCCCATACCCAAGGGCTGTTTTTGCAGGCAGGTGGCGTGGTCTTCTCTAGTTCATCCGACTTAGGTGGTGTTGTACAATGCCAGGTCTATTAAAAACAAGACTGCTATAATTGTGGATCTTGTTGGTTCATCTGACCTGGCGTGCATCACCGAGCTGGCTGGACAAGAATGCGGGCCCAATACTGGCATCAGCGGTTCTGGCCAGGTACTGTGATGCACCACCCAAGGACGGATCGTAGGGTGGGGTGTAACCATCTGTTTTAAAGCGGAACTGGGCCTTGTGGATGTGCCAGTGGGGTCCACCAGGTCCTTTGAGTGTATCGTGGGGTGCGGTGTGGGCACAGGATTCTGCTCATCTGCCGCCCACCTAGTGATGGGAAAGAATTCCTGCAGGAGGTCATGGACTTCATTGTTGATGTGTTATTGAGATCCCTCAGATGGTTAATTCTGGGGATTTCAATGCCTGGGTCAACGATGAACTCTCACATTTTGGTCAAGATCTCCTACAGCTTACTGTATGTCTTCGCTGGGTCTCACACAGGTTATTTCCTCTGCGACCCACATTGGATCTGGTGTTCCCTTCTGGGGATGGAGATCACTGATTTGGTGGTGGAACCTGTCAGTTGGTCTGACCATCACACTATAGGGTTCAGTTTCATGGCTCCCACTAATGGGCCTGATCCTATGGAGATGGTCTGGTACCGCCCTTTGAGAGGGGTGACCCCAGAGGGCCTAACAGCAGTGCTAGACTTACTGGGCCTGTTGAGTGAAAGCATGGGTCTGGGGATCCTGTACTTGCCTATAATAAGTAGGTGTGTTGGATGCCCTGGATTCCATTGTCTCCTGCTAGTGTTCGACCACTTACTTCTTCGCCCAAGGTCCCTCATGGGTCGATAGGGACCTTGAAGGAGCTGAAGAGAGTGGGTCAAAGGTTATAGAGAGAGCTTGGCAGAAGTCCGCATGGAGGTTCACAGGCTTAGATAGATGGACCATTATACTAACAATCGATAGTCACCGTAGAAGGCAGAATTCTGTCCAGGAGATTGCCGCCACGCAGCATCAACCAGCTCAGCTTCTTCCGACTGCTCGACAGACTGTGCAATCAATCTGCCTGCGTCTGGCAAGAGCCTTGTCACAAGAAAGATGTGACAAGTATGCTCAATTCTTCACGGATAAGGTTGTCACCATCAAGTCTGGTATCCACTCAGCCCTCTCTATGAGGGATTGCAGAGGTCGGTGGGAGGTTGTGAGCACCCAGTTTGTCTGATCCGATTTTGGATGGTCGGACATCATGGACATTGTGAGGATCATCCAGACCTTGTGGCCAACCAGCTGTAGTTTGAACCCAGGCCCAACACGTCTCCTTGTGGGGTACATTGAGGAAATCGGCCTGGTCCTAGCTGAGATAGTCTGGAGGTCACTGGAGAGGGGGTCTTTCCAGACCCCCTGAAGGAGGCGGCTGTTTGACCGCTCCTGAAAAAACTTCCCTTGATCCAGACTGTCTCGCCAACTACAGACCTGTCTCTAACCTGCCTTTTGTTGATAAGGTTATTGACAAAGTGGTTGCACTGCAGCTGGATGATCATTTATCCATCCACACTGTCTATGGATAAATCCATCCAGTCTAGATTTAGGAAAAGGCACAGCACCGAGATGGCCCTTGTTCAGGTGCTTAACATCTCCTAATAGCAAGAGATTGGAGGACTCATTCCTTCTTGATCTCTCAGCGGCATTTGACACTGTGGACCATGGTGTGCTACTGGAGTGCCTGTGGTTTATCTCTGGACTGTTTGGTACTGTTCTCAGATGGTTCTGATCATTCCTCGGGGCAGGATACAGAGAGTGGTCTCAGGAATTTATTCCTCCGACCCTCTTCCCTATCCTGCGGGTACCACAGGGCTCCATTTGGCACCCATGTTGTTCACTGTGTATATGGCCATTAGGAGACATTATCAGGCAGTACAGTTTGAGTTTTCACTACTATGCAGATGATACTCAACTGTACATGTCCTTTGTACCTGAACAGGAGATATTCTCCGTGTTTAACAACTGCCTATCTGAGATCCAGGACTGGATGAGTGCTAGTCGGCTGAGGTTGAACCCGATAAAACCGAGGTGTTGGTGGTGGACCCGATCAGCAGGTGGGTGTGTCAACGTGGACAACCCTCAGGCCTTTGTCTTGGGGGCATCCAGCTTACCACCTCAGATTGGGTGCAGTACCTGGGTGTTATTTTTGACAGCAGTCTAACCCTGAGATCTCAGGAGTCAGCCATTGTCAAGACCTCTTTTTTTCCACATGAGGCATATCGCCCAAGTGAAACACCTGGTCCCTCCCGAGGACCTTCCGACATTGGTCCATGCCTTCATGACCACTCGCCATGATTACTGCAATGCCCTGTCCCTAGGGTTACCAGGGGATGATAGCTGCCACTTGCAGCTGGTGCAGAATGTGGCTGCCAGGCTTTTGACTGGAACATCTAGGATCAGTCACATTACACCTGTGCTCCGTGGGCTGCACTGGCTGCCAGTGTGGTGGCATATCACCTTCAAAGTTGGTTTGCTGACCTACAAAGCCCTACATGACCAGGGACCCCATTACTTGCAAGATCTCCTTTCTCCCTACCGCCCCCTCCTAGCCACTCTGATCCACTGATGAGGGAGAGGGATTGTAAGAAATTCTCAGGGTGCGCTTACAAACATCTGGGGCCCATTCATTTGCATTTGTGGCCCCTACCCTGTGGAATTCTCTACCTCATCAGAAAAGAGAATGCCTGACTGTCCAAAGTTTCAAAACTGAATTGAAGACATGCCTCTTTGACCTGGCTTTGATTTTCTGACGAAGAATAATGTTGGCTAGCATTCCTTTTAGTAACCTGTTGGTTGTACTGTTTTATATTTATGGTTTTATATATTGTATAATGTATGAAAGTTATTGATTGATGTGATATTTATTGTATGTACAGGTGCTTTGAACTACAGAAAGGTGCACTTTTATAAATAAACTTGATTGACTGATTATGCAGACTTGATTGCAACTAAAATAATGCAGTCTTAAAAAAAAAAAAAAAGGAAGTGTAAGCCACAACTGGCAGCTGGCTCAAAAGGAGCCAAATGCAGTAGCGCTAAAACAAAAGCCAGATCCCCAGCCAGGACTGGATGTACAATGCCTCTCAAAAAGCAAACAAGCCCCCTCTAACTGGGCAACTGTATGTCTAGTCATAAGCATGAGAAAGGCTGATGTAGCAACCAAGGGCCTCCTAGACCGAGGAAGATAAATTTTTTAGAAAATAAGTATTCCAACACCTGATGGACCAGAAAGGTATATGTATGCGCTCCCATCCAGCCACAACTTTTGAGATAGTATAATCGTGTCCTTATTTACCTGTGGGAACACAGGGCCTCCCATCCCTCCATAGATGCATATATGTATATTGCTGTAGAAGCACATTAGCATAGCCTTCTTATTACCCCACCTCATGTACCCGGTACAGTAAATTTTGAAACCCTGCCAAAACGTGACTGCATGCCACCACAATGTCATTCCACGCCACAGGAGGATTTGAAAAATGACAGTAGTCACGTTCATGAGGAGGTCTAAACAAATGGCTATGTTGAAAATTTGGGGTAAAAATAATTAAAATTACCAAAGTTACAGGCAAGCATAGCAAAATGTTAATGGATATGCATAACTTTTCCATTTTTTCATAATCTGAGCCCAAATTTTCAACATAGCCTTCTTATGACCCCACCTCATGAACATGGGTGGTGAAAATGTTCAATCCCACCCAAAAGGGACTTTTGGGCCAGATTTACCTAATTCCACCATCACTGATCATGAGGTGGGGTTCCAAAAAGGCCATGTTGAAAATTTGGGCTGAAAATATACAAAACTGGCAAAGTTATGCACCAAAGTTGAAAACCCAACTGAAATACATGGAACCACATTTACCATAGTGTCTCATAATGCAGTCGGTGGTTCCAGCAGCAAGATGCGTCTTTGATCGGAGAGTGGATCTTCACCATGCTACCTGTTCAGGTTGAGTGAGGATGTGTGGGGGGTGAGGAGGGTGGGTACTCAGTGGGAGGTAGGGGTAGGGAGGTCGGAGCAGCAAGGAACCATTTTATTTTTTACAGGGGAAAAAAAGGACATCATGGGACAGTTTCCTCTATTTCAGATAGACGGGGAGGGAATCGGGGGGTGCCACTAAACAGCAGAGAAACTATAATAACTATGGGGACGGCGACTGAAGGGGTGGGGGGTGCCACTAGACACCAGGGAAACAGAGAAAGACACAGGGATAGTGATCATAAGAGAGAGGGGAGCCACTAAACATCAGAAAAACATGAACAATATGGGACAGCGATCAGAGGGATGGGGAGTGCCACTAGACACCAGAGACAACATTTTTTTTTTTTTTTTTTTTTTTTAGGTTTTCGCTATATGCATCTCAGAATCCGCATCCAACTGGAGCAAACTTGGCATGATAAGTTGTCTACCCCATGTGCCCAAACTTGCAAAATTACATACAAATCCATTAAACAGTTGTGAAGATATTAAAGTGCAAAAACTGGGGTTTAGCATTACCGTGCCTACTCAACCCTAACTATAGTGGTGCTACCGTACCATTATAATATATATCTATATCTGTTTATCTATATATGTGTGTACATAGATTTGTATGCCAATCAGCAAAGGTGGTATCCTGTTCTCTGTTCTAAGATACTGGAGGAAGAAATAATGAGAGAGTGCTGGGTACCCTCTAAAATGCCACAAAATCCCTACGTGCAGCAACTTCCTCTACCACCACATAAACCCACTGCAGAATGCACAGAGCTACATACTGGTGCTGAGAAATGGGTAACCCTGTACAGTCGGATAATATATGCTGTACAGTGTAATCCCCTTTCATATCATGGGAAGATATACAGCAGCGTCGTTGATGCCATAGTCGACAACAAGAATATGAAACTGCTCCAGCGACGCAGTAAAATAAGGAGGTATGTACTGACTCGAGACGCTGACCAGACCTGCAATGCAGCAACTCCTTCAACGGGTAGAACTGGCTTCTAGGTAAGCTTGTGAGTGCAAGTGATATAACCATCATAGCAAATCATCAATGTGTACACAGTGACGATGCCTGTCTAAGAGGTCGTGGAGTGCCGAGTCTACCACAGGCAACAACCTGGTGATGCCAAGAAATATTGTCCATAGGCACGAAGATGGAATGCAAACACAGACCTTGAAATCTGGTCAGTGGTTATGATCTGTTTGTCGACGGCAGGCTTCAACCCATCGACGATGGCGACATATGACAGTGTAGAAGCTAAGCCCCACCATGTTGTCTGAACAATGGGGGCTGCAAGTCGACAGCAGGGATAACCTAGCGATGACAACGCATCACCCAGAGTAGGCATGGTAGTAGTGCAGTCAAGCCCCAACCATGGTGTCTCACTGACAGTGGGAGCAGGGGGGACTAGAAGTCAACAACAGGTATTACCCGGCAATGACGGCAACATACTGGCCATTGTTACATGAGGTCCCTGCACCCTTATTGGTACCCCCAGATGTAAACCGTAGACAGCTAGTGCTTAGGCATATGTTATACTAACATATAGGGCTTAGGGCATCTACCGTATAAGAGTAGATGTCAGGATAGGCATACATATTATTGTAATACACTTTGCTTGCTAATACATATACATTCTCTATGCATTTTCTGTGTATTTCTCACTTACAAGATGTTAGGACACCTGTGTCTTTGTAATGATTATAATATATAAGTCGGCATTGCCACCTTTTGGTGATTTGTACTATTACACTGAGTTATGTAAGACTCTAAGTACTGTACTCTTTTGTTCTCACAAAGTGATGACTACTACAAATTGTATAATGTTATCTTGGACTGTGGAGCTACCTCTAATTCGGCCAATAGGGCTCATCTCTGTAACCAGAAATGTTTCTATCTTACAGTAACCATAGTAATTATCATAGGTATATAATGTGAGATACTGAGTCTTATACCTCGGAGACCCCAAGAGACACGGAGATACCTTGAGGTATAGGAAACGCTTAGCATTGGCTCCCGGTTCGTATTGGTAAGAACTGCTTAGGGCAACTGTAATTTATCCTTTGGTAGTAATTAACAAGTTTATTACTCTTATGCAACCTGTCTGATTCCTTGCATTCCCAATATTGCCAAGAACCCGAGAGTAAGGTTTAGACCTCCTGACAATTGGCGACCGCATGCAGGCAATATTTGGTGTTTGTAAGCTTTCACTTGTTACTTGGGCTGACTTCAGATGTGGACGCAAGTCAATCCAAAACCCTATACTGGGGATTTCAACCCAGTACTGTGAGACGAGACAAACAGCCAATAAGTGTCATGCTAAAGGGCTGTTGGTTGTGTCTCTCTATGCTGCTCTGGAAGCCTCCAAAGCGAGGTTTCGAACACTTGATCTGCAGATCTCGTCTCTTAAGCAAGAGATGGGTTTGCAAGAAACAGAATGTGTTAGACTGCAGCAGAATTTGGAGTCTGAACTTCAAACACTGCGCAATGAAAAGGATTCACTTTTACATCATTCAGCACAGGCTGGAGAGCAAGAAATTTGTACGTTGAAGCAGGAGTGTGAAAGTTTGAGACAGGATAAGGGGCAGGCTTTGAATATGAATTACTTGTTAAGTAAAGAGAATGAACAGTTGAGTGAGGAGATGGGAGAACTACAGGACGAAATAAACCAGGTACGTAATGACTTAAAATTGGCTACTAGGGACAATCGCGAATTGAGCGCCACGTATAGAGTGTTGTAGAAACAAATGCAAGATGAGGTTGATATGGATGTTGCAAATGCGAGTCATGCAAATGTGAATCCAAGATGGCGAAACTGCGCCATCAGCGAAAGGTTCTAGCTGGACATGTTAAGGCAATGGGAGGCGTAGCCCCTGCCTTACACACGTCATTTGAAGGGGAGGTCTCAGATGATGACATCTCTCAATACAACACCCAGTCACACCCCTACTATGGCCCAGAAACCCCACCCAGCCATCCACAACACAGCGGACCCCACTCCACTCACACCATGTCATACGTCATCGATGTCGTGACACACATCATGGGAGATGCCAACATGGTGGCCCCCATGATGGGGGGGGAAGCAGGCCCAGGCCTGATCCCAATGGCACCATTGGTGGCTGTTATCAATATGGAATAAAAAGCCGGAGATAGAAAGAATGATTGACAATGTGGTGAACAGTGTGCCCATTCCGAAGAGGAATACGCGAGTTTTAAAAGGCCAAATTAGGCAGCTTATTCACGAAACTGGTACTCAGAAGGGCATAGTCCGCTCGGTAGTGGAGGCCGTAGCTCAGGCAGCCCTGGATGGTGCCCAAGGAAATGCATCTCCACCTGATCATCCCACCAATCCCCTACAAATGGCCTACTCTGTTCAGCAAATAGCTGACAGTATTGGTCGAATGAGCCTGTCCGACAACCTCAGCTGTCACTTAGAAAAGGTATGTTCCAAATGCGAGACGCTTAGCCTCGCTGCAGACTATCTGGTTCAAATACTACGCCAAACCATCGACCCTGGCTTGTGGGCCAAATCTCCGATGCTATCCACCAGGCCGGCAACGCTACCTTGATGAGGTTGCTGCTGAGCTCATTTCTGCACACAGCCCAGGTGTAGTAGGAGTGATGCTTGCATACCCTGTAAAACAGAATGCAAAGGAAAGTCCAGCAACTTACCACCAGACACTCTGGATGGCTTACCGAGCAGGAAAACAACTTGCACAAGAAGCTGCGGATGTAGATCTTATTGAATATAAGACCTTGTTCCTTAGGAACGTGATCCCTGCAGTGAGAGAAAAGGTACAGCCAACCACTTATCCCACCATGGAGAGGTTTGCCGATATTCTTCGGAAGATTGAGAGAGTTTATCAACTCTACATCCTTGATCTGGGCTCCGGTTCCAAGAAAGTGGCTGCCGTGGAGCCTACTCGAGGCTGCGACGCACTATACAGTGGAAGGGCAGGTCCAACACAAACAGCCCTTCCCCGCGGACAACCAACACCCCCAGCAGGCCCAACAACAACAGTAACCGCAACAGCAGAAATGGGGTGGGAATCGGAACTATCATAAGAATAAGAAACATAAAAATCATAAGGGCAAACAACAACAAAGACCAGGCCCTTCATATAGGAGAAAGTCAAGAGAATCAGAAGTTTAGAGAACTTTGGGGCAAGTGCGCCTGTAGCAGACACTGTTCCTGCTCAGTCCCTTGCAGCCATACAACTGGGAACCCAGGCCCCAATGGGCCGTGGTGACACAGGAAGTACAGGCCTTCAGGCCCATACAGGCCTGAACCCAGAAGCACCTCCCTATAGCATCTGTGAAGCATGGTGAAGTGGTTCAAAGGAGCCAGGCCCAACCTCTCCATGCTTCCTCTAGTGCAGATTGACAATTACAGGCCCCAGTCCAGATTGTAAACAAGCTGGTCTTGGATACAAATGGAAGGCCCTGCACTGAGGCAGACGTCAGGGGCCACCTACTTACAGTGTTATTGGATACAGGCACGGCTGTGTCTGTACTACATGATGACCATCCGGACACATCTCCTTGGTTCACCGGACGGAGGACCAACATGTCAGGAGTAGATGGTACTAGGTTGCCTGCATACCGCTCTCTACCACTACCTGTAGAGCTGGGCCATCTAAAGGCCACACATACCTTCCAACTGATGGTATTGCATGACCATCCTATTATCATTGGAATGGACTTCCTTGCACCGCACGGCTGTGTGGTGGATCTAGCCAACATGCTATTGATACAAATTCAGAGCCAATATCACACCATTTTGATCCCTGATTCGCACGCCAGGCAAACAATATCTGCCAACAATAAGGAGTATAAAGTCATAAATTTGTTCAAGAACCACAAGCTTTTTCCAAAGCTCCTTCCCATCCTACAAAGATATCTGGAAGCATTTGCTACTAACAAGCATGATTATGGCAGAATGCACACCATCATTGAAGTGCCAGGCCCAGCACATGAGAGGCAAAGGCAATATCCTTTCCCATCCAAGGCCTTGCCTTCTCTTATAGAAACAATAAAATTACTCCTCAACCAAGGGATAAACAGAACATGTGTTTCTACTGCCAACTCCCCAGTGTGGCCTGTGAAAAAACCCACGGGCGCCTGGAGACTTACTATTGACTACAGGAAACTGAATCAGGTCACCCCCAGTTGCGCCCCAACTGTGGCCTCTGCAAATGATGTGTTGCAACTCCTGACCCCTAACTTCAAATGGTTCAGTGTCCTGGATTATTTCCAATGGTTTCTGGTCACTGCCATTGGCTCCTAAAAGTCAATATAAGTTTGCCTTCACCTTTGAAGGTAGACAGTACACATGGACCTGCTTACCACAGGGATTCGTGAACAGTCTGTCCCTGTTCCATCTGCACATTATGGACACCCTTAGGGTTTCTCTGCTCCCAGTGTCTCTTGCAGTATGTAGACAACTTGCTGTTAGCAACAGCCACACAGGAACAACACTTGGATCTCTTGGCTGAACTACTGACTCTCATCCAGACAGCAGGCCTCAAATGTAATTCAGCAAAAGCACAACAATGTCAGAAAGAGGTACTCTTTCTAGGTCTTAAAATAACTGACTAAGGCCGCAGCCCTACCTGGAAGAAGATACAGGGATTACAAGACTTGCCATTGCCCACCAGCGTGGCAACTCTTAGAAGGTTTCTAGGTATGGTAAACTATTCCAGAGATTTTATCTGTGATTTTGCTCAGAAGGCTGCTCCTCTGTATGAGTGTCTAAAGAAGGACATTCCTTGGACTTGGGGTCCCATACACACCCAGGCTGTGATGTCACTGAAGCAGGCCTTGGCCTCGGCTCCAGCTCTGGTTAACCCCAATCTAGCATTACCATTCCATCTGGAGTGTGCCACCTCTGACACTGCCATGTCAGCAGTGCTGACCCAGAAGGTTAATGGCACCCTGAGACCTATTGCATATGCATCACAGCTCTTGACTCTAGTGGAACAGAAGTACAGCCTTTGTGAAAGGAACCTTCTGGCCACCTACTGGGCTGTCAAGCACTTTTGTATATCACTGGGTACTCTCCACTGATTATTAACACCAACCACACTCCAACTACCTTTCTGCTATCAGACAGAGTGAAGGATGGGTCATTCTCTAACACCAAACTGACACACTGGTCTCTTCTTCTCCAGGATAGAGACACACAGGTACACTCCAACCAAAATTCCATCCATGTTGGCACATGGACTCCTTTTCAAGGAGATCCCCATGACTGTACACTGCAACCACCTGATATTCTAGATTCGGGTCCTTTCTCTCTGCCACGCCACAAATACTTGACAGCACCTCTTTGTGTTGTATTTTACAGATGGTTCAGCTTCCTACTATTAGGGAGAACAAATTGCAGGGATGGGTGTTTTAGTGCTTTACCCCTATGGTAACACTGTTAAAATCTCTAAACGCTGCAGTGTAGCATCATCACAGTATGCCGAGATGGCAGCGTGGCCTGTGCCCTCAAGTTCATCCAGCATGGAACCGAGTACACCATCATTTTTACAGACTCTAACTGGTTTTGTTGTTCTCTTACAGAATTTCTTCCTTTCTGGCAGAAGAACTCCTTCCTCTCATCTGATGGCAGCCCAGTGAAGTATAAAGAACTGGTAATCTACATACACTCATTGGCACAAAGGTTTGCACACAAACTCTATGTACACAAAGTAAAAGCTCATACTCCACATGATCCCTACCATGCCTTCAATGACACAACAGACACTCTTGCCAAGGAAG
Organism: Neoceratodus forsteri; assembly: GCA_016271365.2. Taxonomy (NCBI): domain Eukaryota; kingdom Metazoa; phylum Chordata; order Ceratodontiformes; family Ceratodontidae; genus Neoceratodus; species Neoceratodus forsteri. The sequence continues at coordinate 768,550,089 of CM028133.1, read as the reverse complement.
GGGCCTGAGGGGGGCCGGGGACACCTGGATGATGGATCATCCAGAGGCTAATGCGGCCGTACATATTGCAACAGTCAAGAAGAAACCTGAACCTTTTTCCCCCTTGGACCTCTCAGCAGCCCAAAATGCTGACACTGAACTCAAAGAAGTGTTCAGATTCCTTGACAAGAATACTGAAGAAAACTTCCATGCACAACCCCTACCGGAGGCATGAAGGTAAGTTACACTTGTCACCAGATGACAAGCTCATCTGGTACCAACCAGATGATTCCACCACCAAGTTATGGTAGTCTCCAGACACCTTAGGTCCAAATTCTGCACCAAGTGCATGACACACACACACTGGTGGACACCAGGAGTGGAAAACACCCTCCAGAGGCTCAAGACCACCGCCTGCTGGCCTGGTGTTACCAAAGACGGTAAACAGTACACAGATAACTGCCTTGTTTGTGTGCAAGACAATCCCATTCCCACCAAATAAAATGCCAAACTCTTACCACAAAGACATTCTGGCCCTTGGCATGCCATACAAATTGATTTTATTGCCCTCTGACCAATACCAGCAGAAACAACAAGTATGCTCTTGTGGTAACCAATCTTTTCTCTAAATGGGTTGAAGCTTTCCCACCAAAACATGTACTGTTAAAACCACTGCCAAAATCCTAGTGGAACAAATTTTCTCCAGGTGGGGCCTACCTCTTAAGGTAGACTCTGAGAAAGGAACCAGTTTTACAGGTGAGTTGATGAAAGAATCCCTCGAGCTCCTTGGAGTTCAACAGAAGTGCCACATACCCGACCACCCCCAATTTTCAGGTCAAGCAGAAAGAGCCAACAGATGGATTAAGCAAACGCTTTCCAAATTCACTGAGGAAAATCACAAAATCTGGGATTCCCTATTGCTGTTACTCTTTATGGCAATTAGGGGCACACCTCAGCCACCACCCAGTTGACACCCTTTGAGGTGATGACTGGAAGACAGATGAAATTACCTGAACACCTGTTTGACCTCACATACCCCGACTGCAGACTGCAGTGTCTGTAGACCAACATGTGGAAAAACTCAGAAAAGACCTCATACACACACTTGTATGTTGCCAATTGCATGGGCAAGGCCCAGCAACAGTCCAAAATACAGTTTGACAAGCACGCACAAGAAGTGGATTGGCAGGTTGGAGATCAGGTAATGGTCCTCCATTTGCACATCCCACACACTCCTTCTCCAATAAGTGGAAGGGCCCTTACCCCATTGTCAACAAGCTCAGTCCGGCAGTCTATCAAGTTAGACTCCTACACAACAATAAACTGACTGACAAATGGTTACATGCAAACCAACTGAAACTGTATAAAGCAGCATAATTACTTTTCCTCACCCCATTGGGTGGAATAGTACTAACCTACTAATGTCTGAGTTTCCTTTTCAGATACACTGACAAGATGGCTATCTTGTTTCATTTTCTCCTCATCTCAGGAGTTATCCCATGCATCCAAGGCACGGTACCGAACCTCTTATCTCACCTTGATCATCCAGCATCTGCTCCAGAGGGAGTATCCATCAAAATACCCAATAGGTTGATTACTGTCCAGGAAGGTTCTGATGCTTACCTCACTGCCTCGGTTGTTGATCCTGATAAATCTGCCCTACAAATTGAGTGGGAAACCACATAGCAAGGACAAATTCTCCCGGTGGCCAAACTCTCCAAGGGAACTTTTCAGGGTTGGCCTAATGCTAAATTATCCCCTAATGGTTCTCTGTCTTTGCTACAGACTGCTCTTAGACATTCTGGTTTGTACAATATCACTGCTTTAACTGATCCCTCATATTGTAATTCTTTGTCTAAGGATTCTGCTCGAAAACTTTGTGCTGTACACAACATGGCCTCTGCTGCCATGTTCCTTTCTGTGTTACCGCCCACTGACAAACAGCTTTTGGAATGTCCAAAGCACACTCCTAGTCCCCGTAGTGGTCTAACAGCCACTGTCCTACCTGGTACACTAATGAACAATTTACATTTCATGCATATACCTGTTTTGTTTAATTTGACTTACTGGAATATGAATGAATTTGGTATGTGTCATAATAATAACACTTCAGCATTTAATAGTACACTATTGCTTGATAGTTTAGCAGCATTTCAGATTCATACTCAAGACCCTATTGCTGGGGTCCATACCACCAAGCATAGAGGCAACTTCAGGAGACGACCAAATCCTGATGATCAAAGTCATAAACGTAATACACGTGAAGGTGACAGTTCTGATGTCAATGGTGCATCAGGCACTGTCACAGGTCTTTTTGGTACAGCTATGTCTATCTGGAACAAAGCAGACATTGCTGCTATCAAATCCCATTCTGCCAAATTTTAGACTGGTTTGGTGAATGATATACTACCCCCATTATTGCATGGTGTGGATGGCCTTAGTCAGGAAGAAAGATGCACTGTTTACAATATGCAAGTTATTGCTAAGGCACTTACTGATTCCAAAGATAAGATTAATGCACTCATTGCACAGAATAACAAAGAAGCAGATAAGCAATATATTGCCCGTGAGATTTTATGCTCAGCCTATGGCTCATACATTATCACTATAATCAATAATCTCTTCCGTGATCTAGAATCTGGAAGAATCTCTGATATCATACATGACAGATGTATTTCCAAATGGTATTGTCTCGATGTGAAACCCTGGCTGTATTAAATGTGTATGCAACAATCTCTAACTATTCCTCTTCAACAGCTAGAAATTTGGGATTTGTGTCCAAATACCCTAATACTGGTCCCTGTTTTACTGCTAAGAAATGTTCTATCAGAGATGCAATGTTTGTTTCTTTTACTGTCTCTCTACCACACTTTGATCCCACTACAGCCTTGTTCGCAAGTTGGTTACAGTTCCCTCCTGGGCACCTTGATGATGACATCTACAGAGAATGCTTGGATCTGCCTCTACTGGTCTTCCATCCTTTCCTGGATGCCTGCCTCCACACAGACTGCTGTGTGAAGAAACAGTATATTTACTTGTGTCGATGTAATGTATTTGATGTTATTAAACCTTTATGTGGTTATTCTCCCGACAGTATTGATTAGTCTTTTTCCATGGATGATGACATCACCACAAATGGCACGGACTTTTTGGACTCAACACTGGCTTCAGATAAACTTTATCAATCTTATCATGAGGAGGTTCATCGCCTGTCAACACAGATTTCAAAGACAACCTACACTTGCCCAGTACAACTACAAAAATGGCGTTTGCCTACTGTTAAAATGCAGTATAATTCAGATGGTGAATACTGTGTAGTCACAAATTACAAATCATACATGTACGGCACAGAGAGATGTGTTATTGATTTTCCTAACTTGTGCTTTGTCCCCCATCAAAAGTCTGCCATTGGACATACCATTATTACCTCGTTCCCCTAATGGATGCAGACATCACTGATTGTAACCCCATTATCTGCTCACACTTTCTGAATATTTACCCAATTTTAATGTATACATCGATCCACTCTCACTTACATTAAAATCACTTTTAAAGAGAAAAGACACATACCTCATCCACATCAGCAATAATATTACTACTAAAGCAAATGAAGCTATTCTTTCATTGATCAATGATATGAATGATGCATTAACACATGGTTAGAGATTACTTTTAAAGGTTTTGTCATTATACAAGCATTTTTGATATTTTTCTTGATCATTATGCTATGCTGCCTCTGACGCAGCTCGCCAACACCGTGAGCAGCTGGAGTTCCTTTACAAGGCTCATAGCGGGTTTGTAAACGACACCTGGTCCCTGACCTTCCTAGATTTGCCTGTGTTGCCCTTGGAGGCAACAAGGAGGGAATGTTACACGAGGTCCCTGCACCCTTACTGGTACTCCCCGAGGTACACCGTAGACAGCTAGTGCTTAGGCATATGTTATACTAACATATAAGGCTTAGGGCATCTACCGTATAAGAGTAGATGTCAGGATAGGCATACATATTATTGTAATACACTTTGCTTGCTAATACATATATATTCTCTATGCATTTTCTGTGTATTTCTCACTTACAAGATGATAGGACACCCGTGTCCTTGTAATGACTATGATATATGTCGGCATTGCCACCTTTTGGTGATTTGTACAATTACATTGAGTTATGTAAGACTCTGTAAGTACTATACTCTTTTGTTCTCACAAAGTGATGACTACTACAAATTGTATAATGTTATCTTGGACCATGGAGCCACCTCTAATTCAGCCAATAGGGCTCATCTCTGTAACTAGAAATGTTTCTGTCTTACAGTAACCATAGTAATTATCATAGGTATATAATGTGAGACACTGAGTCTTATACCTTGGAGACCCCAAGAGACACGGAGAAACCTCGAGGTATAGGGAACGCTTAGTACTGGCTCCCGGTTCGTATTGGTAAGAACTGCTTAGGGCAACTGTGATTTATCCTTTGGTAGTAATAAACAAGTTTATTACTCTTATGCAACATGTCTGTGATTCCTTGCATTCCCAATATTGCCAAGAACCTGAGAGTGAGGTTTAGACCTCCTGACACCATACAGTAATGGTATTTCTGAAGCCAGGCCCCGATCTTGGTGTATGAATGATGGTCAGGGGGCTGTTAGTCGACATAAGGAGTTACCTGGCGACAACAGTGATGTACCGTCCATATAGATCCAGTAGTATCAAAGCAGAAAGGATTTGTCAAACACAAAATGTGCATATGCCACCAGATTTCTTCTGTTAAATATTTATTGTGGTGAAAACAAGCAATATATCCTGGTGTAGCCTGAGAAGACCACAGACCACTGTTTCACACTTGGACCGAGTGCTCCGTTAAGGTGTAATGCACTCCCTTCTAACCATATTTATACATTACATTTAACTTTCAGCACAAAAAAGCATGAGGAATGCACACAGAACAATTTAGCTTAATCCACCACATATGTGCTTCATTCTACAGTCCTGAATCCAAATATATGTATGTATATATATATATATATATATATATATATATATATATATATACATATATATTGGCTTATTGTGGCATGCCATTTATGTCCACTATAATCTATATATGTGCCAATAGGGTTGGACATGTTTACAGCAATATAAATGTTTTTCCAACACATTCCTAGAAACTATATACAATGTTAGTAATACTAACTACATCCTGAACACTGCATCACTATAACAAAAACAGAAATGGGTGACCTTTTGACCTTCCTGTATCACAAGGAGATGGACAAAAATACATTGCTTCAGGCAGATAGCAGCCATGCTTGGCATATAGTGACAAATATACCTAAGGGTCAATTTATGAGGTTAAAACGTAACTGTAGCCTCACAGAGGATTTTGCTGAGTGTGCAGATGCACTTCCAGCATGTCTGTTGGAAAGAAGCTACAGTTTTAGAAATGTACAGAATGCAAGAAGGGAGGTTGAACAAATGGATAGGACTGCATTATTACAGTCGAGGGAACAATTAGTTGAGGAAAAGAATTCCTTGAATTTTGTGACCAATGATTCTTGTGATGCAGGTGCAGTAAAGAACATTATTTTAAAAAATTGGGATATTATTAAAGCCGAAGCTTAAACTTAAATAAGTATTTGAAAACCCCTTAGAATTACATACAGGAGGGCTCAGAAGATTAGAGATCAAATTGTACATATTATGCAGCCAGTTGAGAGAAAATCTGGATTTTGTCCCCACCAAATCCTGGATGTGTCAGATGTGGATGTTGCAAGTACTGCAATGTTCTAGAAAGGACCTCTCTGTTTTTTGACCCTAAGAATGGCCAAAAATATAAGATATGCAGCCTGATTATGTGTGACACACAAAATTTAATTTATTTTGCTTTATGTAGTTGTGGGGTATTTTATGTAGGGAGAACAAAATGTAAGCTAAAAGAAAGGATTGGGGAACACATGCGTGCAGTCTTAAATAAAAATGAGAAATATGTGTGACACTTGGACAGCTGGTTCTGATCACTATATCATTTTTTGTAATATAAAAATGGATTATAGACTGTCTCTCTTGAGAAATGCTGAAACAGCATGTGAGATCACACACACAGGTTTTTAGATACAAGGTGTTACCTGGAAGGCCAGAAGCTAATTACAGACTTTTCTAAGTTAATTATAGCTTTAACTGCTAAGAGGAAATCAGTATCCCTTTTATGACGTTTCGAGGGGGGAAACAAGGTTTAGTACACTGGTGCAAAATCACAAATGTTTTGATGTCTGTGAGAGGGATACTGCTCACAGATCAAAGAAAATCATTTGAAGAAAATGAGTTGTGCTGAGGATTACAGAATTTAATACTTTGAAAAGACATCCTGTTTTTGTATACATATACTTTTTTATATATATATTCTGACAGGGAGGAGCTAGGTGACCTCATGCAAAGAGGCGAGCAAAGCCAGCTTTTAGACAATATTCTGTTTTACTTCAGAGACACTTCTATCTAGACTCGGATAAAAACATCTTTGAGCACTTTAAGCAGGTATTTAGAGAGAGAGACAAATCTAAATCCTGTAGTAGAAACATAGAATTTGACGGCAGATAAGGACCGCTTGGCCCACCCAGTTTGCCCATTTCCCTACCTAATGGATAAGCTGCAGATCCTAGTTAACCAGCAGCCTACTGCTTCCTATGCCCACCCCCTAGAATTGCCTTATGACTGTCCCATGCATGCTTGAATTCCACCACTGTTTTTGACTCCACAGCCTCCTCCGGAAGGCTGTTCCATGCATCCACAACCCTCTCTGTGAAAAAATACTTCCTTAAATTACATCTGAGCTGCCCCTCCTCTATCTTCAAACTGTGCCCCCTTGTTCTTGCACATCTCTTTTTTTGAAAGATGCTACCCTCTTGGACTTTGTTGATTCCCTTGAGGTACTTGAAAGTTTCTATCATGTCCCCCTCTCCTCCTTTCCTCGAGGCTATAGATATTAAGCTCCTTAAGTCTCTCTTGTATGTCTTGTGATATAATAGTTCTGTATTTTATGTTTTACATATTTTTATCTATTTTAGTAAAATTCTATTTTAGAGCCTACTTGGTCTGTCTTTGATTTCTTTTCTTTTACAAGTGGAGTATATATGGTTAAAGCAGACACTGTATATAAGCTTGAATGATGATACCAAACTGGAAAAGGTAAGTGTTTTAAATCTGACGTCTTTCATTACAGTTTTTAAGGTTCATTTCTGTACACCTGCTTAGGTGCCCATAAGCAAGATATCTTGCCCCCACCGAAGACAGAATTATCTGAGCCTGTACACTGTGCAGTTAACAAGAAGTTCACAGTTAGAATCCCTCCAAGACTTGAGACCAAAAGTTAATTTGAAACCCACAAAACAGACAGGAAAGTTACTTGTTTCTGTTAACTGTTCACAAGACAGTGCTCGAGGCTGGCACTTTGAGAACAGAGGGCTGACCTGCTGAGTGGGTTTGTGACAATACGCCTTGCAATGCACATTAATAATACTAGAGAAGCATTATTACATGCACCTAAGTTTATGGATATTGATAAAGTAATGACAGGTAACAGGGGTGGTGATATAGAGTCCAAACTGGCTAGAACAAAGGCCTTTTGGATCTATAAACCTGGTGCAATGGAATGGCCAGGCATTAACAATCAGATAAATTATCAAAGCTATTGTATTAATGATGGAAATGTTCTTCACTGCATCTGACCTTAAAATGTATTTTTTGAATTTTCCCTATACCTTTTGTCGCCCCCCCCTTTCCAATTTTTCATCTATCTGTCACTATATTGTGTCTCATGGCTTCATGTACTGTTCAGGATGTAGTTAGTATTACTAACATTGTATATAGTTTCTAGGAAATGTGTTGGAAAACATTTATATTGCTGTAAACATGTCCAATCCTATTGGCACATATATAGATTATAGTGGGCACAAATGGCATGCCACAATAAGCCAATATATATATATTTGGAGTCAGGACTGTAGAATGAAGCACAGATGTGATGGATTAAGCTAAATTGTTTTGTATGCATTCCTCATGCTTTTTGTGCTGAAAGTTAATTAAATTCACTAAAATACCACCAACAGCTTAATCTGGTTCAAGGTCAGTTGGCATTCATCTGTATCCCCCTCCCCCGGGTCGTGCCTGAAAATAGGCAGAATTTGTCTAGTGCACTATCCCGGTCAACAAAAACTAACTAAATAAATAAATAAATGAAATGTAATGTATAAATATGGTCAGAAGGGAGTGCTCTACACCTTGACAAAGCACTCAGTCCGAGTGTGAAACGTTGGCCTGTGGTAGTCTCCTCAGGCTACACCATGATATATTGCTTGTTTTCACCACAATAAATCTTTAACAGAAGAAATATGGTGGTATATGTACATTTTGTGTTTAACAATGAGTGCTGAGTCCTTTCTGCTTTGATTGAATCTTTCTGGGACTTTACAAGCACCATTCTCCTAGTAGCAACCCTTTTTTCACCTTAGATCCGGTAATGCCTAAACCAAACCCCGACCTTGGTGTCTGGTTGATGGCCAGGTTAGCTGCTGTCACCGCCAAAAGGGTGTATGGTGGCATGGGAAAGACAGTAGCCAAGAGGTGCAGCAGCAACCAGGACATTTGGGATAGGTTGCAATGATGCTGTTGGTTCAATGTCAGCGACCACAGTTCTGTCAGCAGCATATTCAGTTCGACGTCACCTCGTGGTGGAGAGACAGGCCAGCTGCTCTCACAGGGGATCCTGGTGTGACAGGCCTGTGCAGCAGAGTACCCCAGAAAGCTCTGCTCTGCACTTACTCTGAAGATGTAAAAGCAATGACGGTTATGGTCAGTGGCACATAGAGTCGCTGATAAAACACTAAAATAGTTAAACGTATTTTGTAGACAATAAGAAACTGGAGACATAACAGTTGAAAGCATAATTTCCGATAGTGGGTCTGATTTGTATGACCCACTGTGGGAAAAGAATCGAGGAGAGGTGGGGTCGCCCACATTTTACGTCATAGTAGGCCCATGACGTTGTCATGGGCGGCCCCTACTTGCAAAGTTTCTTTATCTGCTGTCAAACTCTATGTTTCTAATGCTCTCAAGAAACCATAAAAACCTCACAAATCAATTACCACAATTTAGAAAACCTATGTTGTTTGTTTGTTTGTTTTTGTTATCAGGTAAGTTCACTGAGTACAAGTACCAATTTTAATAAGTAAGTAAAAATGTATTCTATCGTTGCGCCCAATTCTGGGGGCTCTGGGAGCCATTACAGTTCAAGCAGGGCACAACAAGATAAAACAGACATTATAAATATTAACTTACAAATACTCTGTAATCAGAATAAAGTTAAAATCAAGTTAAAACCTATCTGGAAAGCTTGTTTAAACAGATAGATCTTTAGGCCCCCCTTAAATGCCTCCACCGTTTGGGCCTCCCCTAAAGATCTCGTCAACCAATTCCAGAGGGCCGGACTGGCCACCTCAAAGAAGCGATCCCCCAAGGTCTTCAGCCTAGCCCTCAGAATCGCTAGAAGGCCCTCGGTAGAGGAGTGGCAGGAACGCACTGGGATGGCTGGAGTTAGGAGGTCAGACAGGTAACCAGGGCCCAGTCCGTATAGGGCCTTGTAGGTAAGCATGCCCACCCTGAAGAGACTCCTCCATCTGACCAGCAGTCAGTGCAGATCCTGCAGGGCCAAGGTCACATTTCAGCTTTTTGGCAGGCCCACCAGCAACCTGTCCGCTGTGTTCTGCAATAGCTGCAGCCAGCGGAGGGTCCCTCCATTGACCCAGAAGTACAGAGCATTATAGTAGTCCAATCTGAAAGTCACAAAGGCGTGCACTATTGAAGGCAGGTCTTCAGGCGGAATCAGGGATTTAATTTGGGTGACATTTCTTAGATGGCAAAATCCACTCTTGGCAACAGACAACACCTGGGCCTCCAGGGTCAGCCTGTCACCAAGAATGACACCCAAATGTTTCACCCTGGAGGAGGCCAGCAATGGGGTGGAACCTACGACCAGCCCTGTTGCCACTCTGGAGGCCTCCCCATTACACCGATGACCAGGCTCCATCACCAGTACTTCTGTCTTGTCAGAGTCCAGTCTCAACCAATTCGAGGACATCCAGTCCTGAATCTTGGCCAGACATTTATTTAGCACTTCAACGGCACTTCCAGTTCCAAGGGCAAATGACATATACAGCTGGGTATCATCTGCATAACAGTAAGACCCTGACTGTATTGTCTAATGAGCTCCCCCAAGGGCAGCACGTACACCACTAAAAACATAGGTGAGAGGATCGAGCCCTGAGGTGCTCCACATGACAGGGGCATCGAGGAGGAGGAGGAGAAATTCCTCCATCACTAGTCTTTGCCTTCTGTCTGAGAGACAGAACTCAAATTATTTGATGACTGCTCCGTGAGTCCACAACACACTCTAAGGCAATCCAATTGCACAACATGGTCCATGGTGTCAAATGGTGAGGAGAGATAAAGCAGAACGAGATGTGACTGTTCTCCATCCCTCGCACTAAGGAGGTCATTCTGGACCTAAGCTAATGCATTTCTGTGCTGTGCCTGGCTCTGAAACCAGACTGGAATGGCTCATAGATGTCGAAGGTTGCAAGATGTGCCTCGAGCTGCAGAGCCACTATTTTCTCAACAATTTTCCCTAGGAATGGGAGGTTGGAGGTAGGTCTATAATTCGCCAGGACACCAGGGTCAAGTGATGGTTTCTTCATCTCTTTAGAGACAACCAGAGTACAAAGCGCAAGACCAAATTACAACATCAATAAAATACAATGAAATACAAAACAATTATAGTACACTAATGTAAAAGCTGCATCACAAAAACAAAACAAAATTTGGTTTTGTCACTTGATCTCAAAAATTATGCTGTAGTCAGATAATAGACATTTTACAATGTAAAAACAAAAAGAATGACTTTCATACCCTAAACTGTCAAACACACTAGTTTCAACAGCAAAATCCACCTCACCACTTCCAAATTTCTCAAAGTCCAATCTACTTTATAAAACAAATCACCTGACCATTCATTAATCTCTGGTATATGAACAATTCGTAACTAACCTGCCCTAATCTACTTAGCAACAACCTAACTAAATGAAAATAAAACCCTTTTACATTTTAATAAAAACGTTTACATTTTTTTTGGTTCAAAGTTTACTTGCATAAAGAGAAATAACATGCACAAACACAGTACACAAATCCTGGCCAGGGCTTAGCACTTTAGAAATACATCACTAAACACGGCTATGCAGTAGTACTTACCTAAAGACATCAGATGATCAAAATCATCAAGTAAAGGTAAAGAAAAGAAGAACTAAACAGTTGTAGTCAAACACTTTCCATCGCATCATAAACCATGATCTGCTTAGGGATGCAAACATATTATGCCAGGTTTTCTTTGCCTCAAAAAACAACCTTGCCATTTCCCGCTACCATCCTTACATGGAAAGAGGAGTGGAGGAAGGGACTGGGGTAAGCAGAGCGTTGTACTTCAGGTAAATTGCAATACCTTCAGAAGGGTGGGGAAGGGTTGGTACTGATCCCTATGTTTGTTGCACCAAGTCTGTCACTGCTTATTATTACAAGGGAGTAAGGAAGGGTGAGGGGTTCCTTTCCTTTAAATCTTGCGGCTATTAAACAGATGGTGCGGCATGAAGTGACCTTGTGGAATTTTGCAACAGTCTGGACTCCAAAAGGTCCCCCACATGCTGGCATATAGGCTTGACTTGTCGCAACACACATTGTGTGGACCCTGTTATAACTGGCAGATTTTTCTAATTTCAAAACCACTCTGAGGGGTGTGGAGTTGCCGGTTCTCTCCAGTGTCGGCAGATAACTAGCTTGACTGTGATCAAAGCATTCTGCAGCCAGTGTTGCCTCACATGCACCATTCTTATGTCAAGGCCTGTTGCTTCGGAGATACTCAATATCACTAGGCCCAAAGTGAAGGCGAGGCATGTGTCCAGGAGGGCTTAAACTCACTCAACCTCTTTCTAGTAGTCTGCTAGCTCTCATGCAGTCCCAAAGTATGTGGTTATTCTGCAAGTTGCTTGGACACATCTCCAGCACTTGTCTGAGTTCAGTATCCAGTATTCAGTGAAGTTGCTGTGGGAGTTCAGTGCCACTGGTGTAGAACCTTTAATTGTGTCAAGTGAGTTCATGTATCCCTGGCCACCCTTTCAGTCCCCACCAGCACCTTCTAAATGTTTCTGGAGTGATGGCCAGATTAAGCTTAGCACACTATTTCTCCAAATTGTCTCAACTGGGTCTGCATGACCTTCCTGGAGTTCCTTGTAGATTGCCCTGGCTTTGGGGACTTTGTCATTAGAAGCATGGAGTACAAATCATTCAGGCCTGCACACTTGTGCTTGGGCCCTATACCACCCAGGGTGTCTCTGAGCTGCAGGTACTGCTAAGTTCTGGGTCTTGTCCATGCAAAAGTCGGTCTGTAGCTGGCCAAAGGATTTCAAGTACCTTAGTTTCAGTATCAATGAGTTGGCCCAGAGAACCTTTTCAGCCCAACTGTGCCAGCATATGGGGGTACCCCCTATTTTGAGAGTAGGGCTCTTTCAAAGGGGAAAGGCCTGGGACAGGACCATCTCATTAGTTTGACATATTAGGTCCATGCAGTGACCACTGGGCCCAGTGTTCGGTGTTTTGTCAGTCCTGGGGTTAGCCTTCCAAACATTAGCCTGGTTTGCAAATCCACTACCATTAGGGCTTCGCAAGACACACATTTGGGTTGCAGTTGTTTGTACACTGTGCAGGAGGCAAGGGCCATTTGCAACATCATGTGCTGAGTGCAAAATCTGGCAGGCTGAGCCTCCTCCTTGATCCAGGGGCAGAGTTAGATTGTGGTGATTCACTCTTTTTTGCCCAGTACCCCAGAAGAACTTTAGCATCCATCACTGTATATCCTTAAAATGTCAGGAATTATCCTTACAAGGAGGTTGCCCAAGATATACTACAGTCACAGGGCAGATATCATTTTGAAGGCAGCGCCTACCCCAGTGGAGATGTGCAGAGTGCTCCAATGTGAGAAGTCCTTCTCCACACTGGACCCCAAGACCATCGCAGATACATTTAATAGGGCATTCGTGAGAATTAAGCAGTGTACTGCCTCCAGATTTCCTTGAACCCGTGGAGCATGTACCTTCACAGCTGAACCTGAGGTCCCAAATAGAGCTCCGCACCCCAGTCTACCTGAAAGTCATCACCCAGCTAAGGCGAAAAAATATCTATCTAAAGTTATTGGCAAAACGAGGACAAGTGGTGACTCCTTGACCTCAAGCTTGTCGGCTGGCCCTTGATATTCTTCTCATTCCCTAACCAAAATAATAAACCTATCCATCACCTTGGGGAAATTCCTCCAACTCTGGAAAACTGCAGTGGTCACATCTATATATAAAAATGGCAACCAAACAAACCAAACTAAATTACAGGCCAATTTCAGTCCTTCCTCCTCTCTCAAAAATGCTCGAACGCATTGTTGCGGATCAATTGACAGACTACCTTGACACCTACAAACTGCAATGCCGGCACCAGCACGGCTTTCGGAAACTGCACAATACCGCTACTGCTTTAGTCGAGCTCACTGGCTTCATTCACAATGCATTGGATAAAGGACTCTTGGTGAGGGCAACCTTCATTGACCTCACCAAGGCCTCTGATATCATTAACCACAAACTGCTGCTGAAGCAATTAACAGACAATGGCCTCTCTTCTGTCTCTGTGGCCTGGTTCAAGACCTACCTCTCTGGGAGACAGCAAAGAATCAAAATCCAAAATATCTTCTCTGACAGCCTGCCAGTACACACAGGAGTGCCCCAAGGGTCCATCCTTGGCCCGCTACTCTTTAGCCTGTTCCTTAACCAGCTCCCAGTGGCTACCAAGGACAACCTACTACTATACGCTGATGATGTACTTTTTTCAAGTCACTGCGACCCTAACGGACTAGAACAACAAATGCAATCCAACTTCACAGCAGTGGAGCAATGGTCCATTAACTCCAAACTCCTGTTAAACTATAAAAAGACAAAAACCACGTTATTCACATCACCTCACAGCAAGCACAAAACCTTCCAACTACAAATCTGCAACAAGCTTAACTCACCCTCTGAAATGGTTCACTGCTTCAAATACCTTGGAGTAATCTTGGACAGCACCTTATCATACTCACAGCACTTCTACCAAACTACAAGGACAGCAAATGCTAGACTACGGCTGCTCTATAAAAACAAACAATGCTTAACAAATGAGGTCCTGAAAACAGTGATCACTAGCTCAGTGCTCTTGGTCATTGACTATGGCCTAGTAGTATATGGTTCTGCAAGACCCACGGCACTCAGAAGGGTGAAGACTACATTCAGCAAGGCCTGTAGGCTCATACTGGATGCAAACTGGATGACTCACACATCCGCGCTATATGCTCAGGCAGGTTGGCTTAACCTGGAAAGCAAGACACAATATCATGTCTGTGCTGGCAAAGAAATCTACCCTGGGATTTCCTCACTGGGTGTTCAGAACCTTATCAGCCTTCCTGACTCTGCTAGAAGCACCAGAAGCACAAAAATCCACTCTCACTCAAAGTCCCTTTCTGTCACACCATGCAAGGACAGCAGTCTTTTGAATACCGTGCCCCCACCTGATTTAACTCGCTGGGTGCAGACTTACAAAAAGAAGCCAGGCTTGGTCCATTTAAATCAAAACTTCTTACCTTTCTGGCATCTACCAGTGGCTGTGACTGCCTCCCCCTTCCCTATTTTTCTCCTACAGACTACCCTGTCTCCCTCCCCTTTGCCACTTCTCTCCCAGACCTACCCATCAAACCGCCCTCACCAGCTCTCCCTCTGCCACTGGTGACCCCCGGTCTGCCAAATATCTTACCTTCCACATGAACCACATGCCCTTAGCCTTGCCTGCTCCACCTGTTTTCATCTACCACCCCACCCTCCTTTCATTCTCCCCCCCCAACGCATGGCCTTTTCACCCCTTTCAGGCGCTATCACTCTTTTCTGCCTGGCACTTGGAGGCCATACTGTTTTGCACTTAGATGAGAGAACTACCTGTATAACATGTTCTGACTAAACACTGCTACTGTAACTATAACAACTTGTAACTGATGTAACTATTACAATTTGAAACTGATGTATGTACCTCGATGTGTAATTTGTATATAGCATTTAGTCCATACCCCTCCCACTAACTCTCCATACTTATCTACCATGCTGTATATAGTATTAACCTGTCTTTTACCTTAAAATGTACACTTCTATAGAGTCTCATTCTATCCTAAAAGTATTAACTCCTAGACTTTTTTATTATATATCCAATGACTGACGTGGAACCTCTGTAAAAGAAATTCTGGCTCAAAGGTACTTCCGAAATCTAAATAAATACATAAAATAAAATGTTTGCTACGAGAGAGGGAATGTTAAGCTTGACCATACTAGTGGTGTCCCAAGTGAAATTTATCCCCATGTATTTGAGAGCTCCCTCTGCTGGTTGTAGACCCCAGGGGAAACCCTGTAGAGATTTTGCAGTGTTACTGGAAGGAGCAGCAATAATTTTAGGCATTAGTCTTGTAGCCTGACAGCTGCCTGAACTTGCTCAACTGCTCCAGTACTACCAGCATCGATGTCTCAGAGCATGAGGGTCAGCATGATGTCATCAGCACATGCTAGGCTTTGTGCTCTGTGCCCATCTGTGCCCCACAGATGTCTCCTTGTCGGTGAATCACTTGCAGGAAAGGCTCTAGCGCTAAGCTGAAGAAGAGTAGGGGAGTGGGCATCCCTTTAGGTACCCCTTTCTAGAGAAAAATAGTCTGCAGGCTTGTCCAGTTTTATTTATTTAAAAGTTGGTAACCAGAAAGGCACACTGAGCAGAGGCTCGCTTTCAGGTGCGCCCATTTGGGGTGACTGATGCTGATGCTCCATGATACAAGCTGCACATATAAGCAACGAATTTCCTCAAAAGTCAAAGATGTTCAGGGTGTGAAAAGTAAGCCCTAATCCACCCGGCCATATGCCTTCTGCACATTGAGGGAGATCAGCACTACAGAGGGGATGGGGATCTCTTTGCTTACAAATGAGGTTTAGCAGTCTTCTAGTACTGTCTGCTTATCATCTTTGAGGACAACTCCTACCTGATCTTTCTCAACCAATTCAGAGACAACCTCTCTGAGCCTAGAGGTTAGCACCTTCACATTACGCTTTGCAATCAGCCGTAATGAGGAGATGGGCCAGTAACTCCCACATAATGATGGGTCCTTGCCTGCCTTGGGGATGAGGAAAATCACTGCCATTCTCATACAGGGTGGCAGTTCCCCTAGCTTACTGGCTTCTTTCAGAGCTTCATATAACTCATTGGGTCCAGTACATGCCATATGGCGTTGGAACCATCCATTACAGAACCTGACCCAAAATGGCCACCAGGACTCAACGAGATAAGGGCTGAAGCAGGACAAATTTAAATGATCAGAGGAGGTCTGCCAGTAGGCCATCTCTACCTGAGGCCTTTCCTGCTGGTATGAGTGCAGCACTTGTTCAAGCTTCTGAGGGGGAGAGGATCACTGAGGGCTCTCTGTGGTGGTGGTGGGGGAATGAAAGGGTTGGTAGTTGTAGGAGTGCCATAAAGGAGTGAGCCTCCTCCGCCGAAACCACATCTGTGCATATAGGTTCTTGTAAAAATTCCTAAACGCATTGTTTATGTCCTCTGGATTTCTCAAGGTACCCCCACCTGGTGCCTCAATCGCTATTATCCTGGATTTCTCTTTCCATTTGTTAAGCTGGTAAGCTAATAGGCGTCCGGGCTTCTCTCCAGCCTCCCAGTAGGACTGACTGAAGTGAAAAGCATAGTTAAGTAAACACTTACCGTAACTGCAGATCTTCGAGAACAGCTCTTGCAGCAGGTTACACCATTAGAACTGAAGCCGGCAGGTGCCAGGACCCCACTGCAATTTTCTAGCTACAGTAACCACAGCGGGACCGCCTCGACGCCGGCCCCGCCTCAACGCCAGGCATCATACAAAGGTGCAAGCGGCCCTCAGGAATCCCCAGTTCTCCTGCCGGAGAGACCCCAGCCGCTAGATGACATCAGAAGTGGAGACTGAGGATCTGCCTTCAAAGAAGGTATTTAAAGAGGTGTTACAAACACCGAATCCCAGGTAGTGACTAAAGGAACAACTCTCACTCTAGAGGAGATGGTGGAGGGACTATTTCAGTTGCAAGAGTCTGTTCTCAAGATTTACTGTTACGGTAAGTTCTTACATAACTATACTATCTTACTTCGAGAAACAGCTCTTGCAGCAGGTTACACCATTAGGACTGATTCCCAAGCAATTCTGGAAATCCCTCTCAAATGGGAGGAGGCCGGGGAGAGATCAAGAGTTGAACTGAAGCCTAGGACAGTGGTCCCTGAAGAACTGCTAGACCAAAACCAGCTCTTCACCGTGATGCAATGTCCAGGCTATAATGCCTGATAAAGGTGTGCACGGTGCTCCAAGTAGCAGCTACGCAGATGGCTGAAGCGGGCACGTTCTTCAAAGCAGCAAAGGTGGCAGCCACCCCCCCCTTGTAGAATGTCCCCTAACTGAGCCCGGTAGGGACTTGTTACACTTCTGGTAACAGAACATGATACAATGGATGAGCCACCTATAAAGCGATTGTTAGGAAACCAGAGCACCCAGCATCCTATGGGCTTAAGGAAACAAAAAGCAGATCAGATTTATGGCGTTGCCTGGTTCTGGTCAGGTAATATCTAAGACACCTATGCGCATCAAGAGTGTGCAGCAGGGCCTCTCCTCTATTGGAATATTTAGGAAAATACACTGAGAGGTCGAAATCCTGATTAAGGGTGAGGGCTGAGACCACCTTAGGTAGAAATTTTGGATTGGTCCTTAGGAACACCCTGTCCTGGTGAAAAAACAAATAAGGTTCTTTGCACATAAGTGCGTGTAGCTCAGAAATCCTTCTGGCCGAAGTAACAGCAACTAAAAACAACGCCTTCCATGCCAGAAGACGTAGCTCGCAATCCGCGACTGGTTCAAAAGGGGGCAGCGTAAGCTGCTCCAGGACGAAAGGTAAGTCCCACGGAGGAATGGGATCCTTAATCGGAGGCCTAAGGTGGAGGACGCCTCTCAAAAAGACTTGTACGGTATCCAACTGAGCTATGGACCATAGGCCTATAGGAATGTGATAGGCCGAGATGGCACAAAGGTGTACTTTTATTGAGGAGTAGGCCAAGCCTGCCTGAAATATGGACAGGAGGTAGTCTAGAACCGAACCCTCAGAACAATCCAGGGGGGAAGTCCCCGTGCTTGAGCCCAGAGACAAAATCTGCACCATTTCATGGTGTACGTGAAATGAGTGGCCGGTTTTCTAGCAGCCACTAGAACATCTGCTACCTCTTGCGAGACCCCGTAACGCATGACAGCTATGTCCCTCGGAGCCAGGCATGCAGGTTCAGAGAGCGAAGGTCTGGGTAGACCAAGGATCCTGCCTCCTGGGACAAAAAGTGAGAGCTGATTAGCAGAGGCACCAGACGTTCCTGAGACAGTTGGTACAGCAGAGGAAAACAAATCTGCCTGGGCCAAAGGGGCGCGATTAATAAAAGCATCACCTGCTCTCTACGGAGTTTCAGAAGAACCCTCAGAATCAACGGAAAGGGAGGAAATGCGTGGCGAAATCTGCCCATCCAGGACAGGGACAACGCTGGCATGCCAGAAAACACCAGGCCCTGGATCTAGCAAGCAGAAATTGGGCAGTTTTGTGTGGATGGGGATCGAAAGGTCTAACTCTGGTGTTCCCCATCTGTGAAACAGATCCTCTATGACCTCCTGGAGTAGTTCTCATTCGTGGACTCGGGCCTGAGAATGGCTCAGACCGCCATGGCGTCATTGTCCACTCCTGGGACATGTACAGCAATAAGGTTTGCGCTGTGTTGCAGTACCCAATCCCACACCCTCATGGCCTCCCTGCAAAGAGGGTAGGAATGAGTGCCTCCTTGTTTGTTGAGGTAATACATCATGCGGTATTGTCTGTTTGCAGCAGCAGAGTACCCAGTGGAATCTCCACTTGGAAGGCCTGCAAGGCATAAAGGACTGCTCTCATCTCTAAAATATTTATATGAAGATGAGCTTCCTGGGACGCCCACAAGCCCTGAGACCTGACCCTGCCGAGGTGTGCTCCCAACCGACCCTAAAGCATCCGTGAGAGTGTCACAATCGGGAGACGTCAACAAAGGGACTCCCAATGACAGGTTCTCTGGTTCGAGCCACCATTGCCAATCCTGGATGATGGCATTCGTGATCCGAACTGGAAGCAGTGGATGGTCTTGCTTTTGATCCCATTGCACCTGTAACATCCACTGGGTCACCCGCACGTGGAGACAGGTTAGAGGGACTGTCACAATGGCCGCAGTCATGTCTCCGAGCAGGCAAAGGACCAGTCTTGCTGGGACAGTCTTCTTTGCCGAGATATCCCTTATGAGGGCTCTGATGTGCTCCGCTCTGTCCTGGGGAAAAAAGGCTTTCCCCGGACAGTGTCCAGGACTGCACCTATGAACTGCAGTCTCTGAGATGGAACCAGGTGCGACTTCTCTGATTGATAATGATGCCCATGGATCCGAAGAGGGAACGAGTACAGTGGATCGCTGACATCAGAGCCTCCCGAGAGGGGGCCATGAGGAGCCAGTCTTCCAGGTAGGGAAACACGTAGTGGCCTTGTCTCCTGAGAGCCGCCGCTACAACTGCCATGCACTTCGTGAATACCCGAGGTGCCGAGGACAGTCCAAAAGGGAAGACTCAGAACTGATAATGGCGACCTAGAACTCGAAGCGCAAGAATTTCTGTGCGTCCGAGCTATCGGTATGTGCAGGTAGACATCCTGTATGTCCAGTGACGCTAAGAAGGCACCCTGCTTGAGCATGGGAATTAAATCTGGAAGAGTCACCATGTGGAAGCGTTTGTAAAGCACCGAAGCGTTGAGGTCACTGAGGTCCAAAATCGGACGGAGGTCCTCTGTCTTTCTGGGAACCAGAAAGAAGTGGGAATAGTATCCTGCGCCTCTTTGCTTCTGTGGTACATGCTCTATAGCCTCTTTTTCCAGAAGCGCTAGCACTTCCTGCTGGATGAGCAGTGCATGCTGACCCGAATAATGGGAAAAAAGAGGGGAGGCCTTGACGGTGGGTGGTCGAGGAATTCTATAGAGTGTCCTCTCTCGACCAATTGGAGGACACACTGGTCAGCGGTTATCGTCTGCCACCCTGAAAGGTGGTGAGATGATGACCCCAGACCTTTCTTCCCGTTGATCCAGAGGAGGGTGGGGGCTGGGAAGGAGTCATGCTGTGGCGGTGCTGCCTCCCGTGGGCTGGGTCGGCTTTGTATACCTCTGACCTTGGCCTGGGGAAGACTATAGATTGGGCCTTGTGGTTAAAGTTGCCCTTTGCTGCTTGCGGGACGCTGCTGCCGTTGTTGCCGACCACCGCAGCGATTCTGGTTCCTGAAAGGAACCAGTCTTAGGTCTGTACATAGCCCGTACAGTCCTCACCGCCTTCCCAGCGTCCTATAACTTGATAATGACTTTTTCAGAATCCTCACCAAACAGGACTTCTCCATTGTAGGGGACGTCCAGGATATTTTTCTGGACGTCCGGTGTAAATCCGGAGACGCGAAGCCATGAGTGTCTCCGGAGACAGACGCCCAAGGCTGCTCCCCTGGCCGCAGAGTCCGCCGAATCATAGGCAGCTCTCAAGACTTGGGTCCCCACGTCTGACCTGTGTGAAGAAGGTTCAGAAGTTCCTCCTTCTGTTCGCCATCCGGAAGGACTCTTAACCAGGTCCTGGCCCTGTTCCCATAGGGAGTTCTGAAACTGAACCATGCGTGTCAGATAGTTCTGTGACCTAATGGAGCATGTAGCAGCCACATACATGTGCCTACCCAGTGAATCCAATTGCTTGGATTCCTGGTCCGGAGGCTGTATGCTCAAATGCTGTGGTCATTGAGACCAGTCATGAGAGGCCGTGATGACCAGTGAATCAGCCAGCGGTTGTTGCGCCAGATACGGGTCCTCTGCAGGGGCCCTGTACAGGCGGTCAGCCTTCTTCGGCATAACAGGAGTGGAATGCAGATGTTTCCACGCAGCCTAGATGACGTCCGCAAAGGTGTCCACCAAGGGTGGCACCACCACAGGCTTAGGATCTTTCTGCCGAAGGTATCGAGCTAGGCGCTGTTGTTTGGGGTCCAGATCTTCCGTTTCCCATCCCATATTTTCCTGGATGTGCCTCATGATCTCAGAAAAAGAGGGATCATCCAGAGGTGACCTGGGGAGATCTCGTGGGTCTGGTGATGGGACACTTATTGGAGAATGAGACCTGGAGGTGTCCGAAGAGTCCAGTCTAGAGTTGTCCCCCCGTGGAGTGAACCTTCTTTCTCTGGGTCACTTGGGACTGGGAGACCCTGAAGGAGACCGTGAAGGGGGCCTTCTCCTGTCTCTGGATCTACCCCTAGGAGGTGGTGTAGGCTCCTTGGGGGTTGGGGTCTTCCTGCTGGACCCTGGGGAGGAGGAGGAGAAGGCTTTACTGGAAACACATCCTTAGGAATTGGAATTTGCTAACCTTAAACTGTCAGACGGTATTGCCAGTACTTGGGGTTCCAGGAAACCTTTCACCAAGAAAACATTCTAAGTGGAAGTTTTTTTATATATGGGTTGCAGGTAAGGGTATTGACCCCTTCAAGGCTGGCTTGGGTTTTTTGCCTAGACTGCCTGACACGCTTGCATTCTTTAGGACTGAGGCCCTCGACTCTAAACTGTCACTTGGCTTCAGTCTCTGCTTGTTAGAGGGCCATGGCCTCTTATCTTGTCTTAAGACAATATTTAAAGGTCTCTGATATCTGTACTACCAAGCTCATGGACACACCATTCAAGCCCAGGGAAACTGTAGATTTGAAATGTTACTTGGAAATCTTTCTGGCTATTACTTTACCCAGAAGGATCAGTGACTTACAGGTCCTGTCACAGATGAACACTACATCTTGTTCCACAGGGATAAGATGGTCCTCGGAACAATAGAAAATTCCTTCCTAAAGTGGTATCTAATTTTTTCCATTTAAATCAGTCTATCACCCTACCTTTTTCTTTTCAAGAACTCAGTTCTCGGAAATAAAGCTTCACTCACTGAAGGTCAAAGGGCACTTAGCCATTATATGGACAGAACCAAGTCTTACAGGTTAAGTCAGTCACAACTCTTCCTTACCTATGGTGCAGTAGGTAAAGGTAGGACTGCCATAAAATGTATAACTGCACACTGGAGTGGCATGTATACAACTTTGCTACACTGAGGTGGATATACAGGCACCCCTGGGCTTGAGGGCACATTCCACCAGGGCACAGCTGCGTCAATAGCAGCTTCAAGAGAAATTTCACTACTGGAAATCTGCAAGCAGCTACATGGAAAACAGTACACAACTTCACAAACCATTACAGCCTGTACATTGAATCCAGAAGTGATGCTCGATTTGGTACAGCAGTGCTGCAGAACCTGTTTTAGATGGGTTCTCGGCCCACCTCCGAAGGTACTGCTTGGTAGTCTGCATTTAATTTAATCATAATGAGTGATTCCTGGGGTTAGAAGAAAAAATTACTCATCATAGTAATCTTTTTTTCTTCAAAGGGATTACTCATTATGATTAAAGCTCCCTCCCTGCCTCCCCTGCTAGAACCTATAAAGGTTATTCTGCTTCCCTGCTGTAGGAAGTTTTTGCCTATAGGGCTTAAGTTAGAGATTCACTTTTGTGTTTAACCAGTTGGTTTCCTTGTGGTCTCAAGTTTCTTAGCTTTGTTTGTATGGGGCATTTTTGACATAAGAGGACAAAAAACTTTATTTTATTTAATTAGAATTTTAGTTGTTAATTAGTGGGTCTTATACCCAGTTAGGCTACATAAGAATCTGAAGCACTCGGAGTGCAGCAGTTGCTAAGGCAGCAGTTTGAAAGTGGCATGAGCCACATGAGAGTTCCTTAATTTGCATATAATTCCATCTCTCCTCGCAGTTCAATACAGGAGGCTGACTGTATTTAGTTTAATCATAATGAGTGATCCCTTTGAAGAAACAAGATTACTATGGTGAGTCATTTTTTTTTTTATGGTCTCCTGGTTCCTCATGGTAAGAGGCCCTCCAAGGCTTATCTCCAGGGTGGAACAGATGAGTGTTAGGGCTGCCTACATGATCTAGGCAGTGGGCTGCACGTCATTGTGGAGTTGGTCCTGAAAAAGGGCTTTGTTGCCCAGTGTCCTTACCAGTTAACAAATTAAAATAAATAAATAAAATAAAATTGTGGGTGGCCCCTGGCTAACAAAGTTTCCAATTGGCTCTGACGCCAGTGGGTTACAGTTCCAAAGTAATGGACCAATGGAGGAGAGTCTCTTGAAGATCTACTTCAGGATCATGGAAGGCATGAACTGAATTTATCTGTAAAATCAGCTGATGTGCATTGTTCCTAGCACTGAAGTTTGGGTACTAAAAGTCTTGCGTAATCCAAAGCAGATGCTGCCAAGTCATTAAAAATCTCCAGGAGGGGCCGGCCCAGTGGCGCTGAGGGTTGAGGTGCTGGACGCTAAACCTCACGCCAGCGACCCGGGTTCAGGAACAGACTCAGGCCACCGGGGGTCGGTAGGGGAGGAAGGGATTGAGCGTCCGGAGGACTGCTCTCCTTTCTTGGGAGGGAGGGGTGTTACGATCCCACCATCTGTCAACCCACAGGGTGACGGGGGGGGTTTGGCTGCAGTCGGGATCTTGGCAACTACCGGGACTGGCCGCGGTGGCTGTCCTGCGGGTGTGCACAGCAGCGTGCACACGCCGTACTGGAGTGCATTGCACTGCCGGGCCATTGGGGGAGAAGTAAGTAAGCGCCTCCATCCCTGGGATAGGTGACAGCACCAAGCACCACAGGCCACACTCACGTGATGGGCCTTCTCCGCCCGAGTAGCCCGCTCAGACCGGCACACTAGATTAATAGATAGGCCCCCTGGGTGACAAAGGTTATTTACCTCGGGGGTGCAGAGCCAGGGGTCTGCGGGATGGTGCAGGGGTAGGCTTCAGGGAAGGAGATAGAGTGTGTGGCTACGTGGATGCCCAGAGAGTTCCCTGGGGTGTGGTGAATAGAGTTGACAAAAAAAATCTCCAGGAGGAATGCTACCCATATTGAGGTGGAGCGATTAACGAGGAGAATCCTGCCCACAAGCCATGAGCCAGAGACCATGCAGCTTACTTAATGGCTGTCTGTACTGTTTGTTTATTACCACTGGATATGTGTGATCACCATACACAGACACACACACACACACACACACATATTAAGATTGAGCAGGCACATCTGTGACTTTAAAGGGAATAGTCTGCATTAAGAGCCCTGTACCCAAATGTAGAGCTGGTCCCAATTTGCATACGTGTGTAAAAACATTTTTTACTTACTGTTTACTGCTATAGTAGATTCTGTCAGGCTGATACTGCTGACTTCCAAGTTGACATTTTCTGTAACAGAAGTCCCAGAAAACCCTGCAGCTGACATCAGAGCAGGGCTGCTGCAGTGGTAGATTAAATAGCCTGCACTATATTACAGTTTTTGTATGCTCTGATATTTTGTTTGCTGGTCTCACTGTCCTCCCAGGCTACATACAGTTACAGAGGACTCAGTGGTGTACAGTGCACATGAATCTAACCGAGGTGCCTAGAAGGAATATACAATGCCTCACCTTCACAAGGGATACCAGTCTGCTGGTCTGGGAACCAATGCTAGGAACAGCATCCGCTCAAAGGACATGCATGGGGCACTGAAGTGAGAAAGTTTCCCATCAGTGTCCAGGAGATGTGAACAGTATTCAGGTGCTGCTTACATTTAGAGGCAATTGAAGAATTAGCACTTTCATGTCAGGTTGGACAATCTGGTGACTATACCGTACATTTGGCGCCGGTGAGGAAGAAAGCCGAGGGATGATGGTAAAGGCATACATGTTACTCTGCTGGGCAGAAATAAACCTGCTATTTTGTCATTAATTCACCTGTCAGACATTCTCAGCTGTCAAGCTTATTAGCTGAGCTGATCAAATGCTACATATACAGGGGAGTGGGAGTTCAATCAAGAAGTTTTCCACTGGATTTGCTGGCACTGGGAACACCGTTGATGAACTTCATAGCAACCAGGCCACCATTAAGCTCTCAAATAGTTCAGCAAATACCATGACAGCAAGTCACTGAAGTTGACTGCCTCTCCTGGATTGGCAGGATTCCTACAGTATTTCTTTCTACAGTGGTCGATGATACCAAAGGTTCTCAGAAAACTTCAAGGAGAACTAGCAGCTTTGGTTCTCATTTAACTACAATAGCCCAGAAGGGCCTGGTACTCGAGCTGGTACAGCCAGCACTCAGTTAGCCACTACCTCTGCTGAGCAGGTTGAATATTTTCATTAGAGGTTGATCTTTTATCCAGAGCCTCTGCAGTTCCACCTTTTGGCCTGGCTCATGAGCACAGATGTTTTGTGATGGCACGGTGCTCTACTCTGCTCAAGTCATTGACACTGATTCAGTCAGGAAACTCTCTATGGGCAAGATCTGTAGGAGAGCATGGGATCGTTCCCCATCAAGTTCTCTGCCTTGCAGATCAAGCCCTCGACCGCCAGTCTGTCAGTGTCTTGCAATTTCTGTATCATGGTTTATACAGGGTGCAGGTGGTGGCCCTTGCTACTATCAGGGGTCCTGTCAAGTCACACTCTTGAAGATCTCATCTGGATGTGATCTGATTTCTAAAAACCTACCAGAATCTACGTCCTAGACACACACCAGTCCCATCTCACTGGAAGCTCAGTGTGGTCCTTGAGGCTGTGGTGGACCCTCTGTTTTAACCTTTTACGAGGTGTCCATATGGTTCCTATCCCTTAAGAGCATTATCTCTGTGGTCATCTGCTCGGCCAGGAGGATTATTGAGAGTCAAGCACTATCACATAAGGGTCATACTTTGTTTTCATCAGAACAAAGTAGTTGTCCTTAAATTGGTCCCTCCTTTTTACCAGGGTGGTTTCCAGTTTCCACAGAAACCAGAAAATAGTGTTGCATTCTCTTTTCCCAAACCCCAAGAATGCCAGGAAGAGACTGCATTCCACAGATGTGCAGAGAGCCCTAAGTATTTATGTTAGGTGCACCAGGCTGTTCTGTTACACAGATTCTTTGTTCTCCTTGGCCAAGAAAGAAAGGATCCACTTCGGTCACATGCATATTACCCAAATAGCTATGTGCCACTATCAGACTGGCTTATTCTTCCCTGGGCTTCTCAGCATCTTTCAGGATCAGAGCCCATTTGACGAGGCTTATGGCTGCCTCTTACACAGAGCATGCTTTGTCATGTCTGGAAGACATTTGTAGGGCAAATACATGGGCCCCATTCTCATATTTACAGGCATTACCAACTTGATGTGCTTGGCTACGCCAGTGCTGCATGTGGCAGATGAATGCTAGACTCGGTTGTACAGCAGTGACCCTCCTAGTTAAGGGCTGCTTATTAGGGTCCATACTAACTGCTGACTGCCTATAGGAGCCGACGCACAAAGGGGAATTATATTTCCTTAACAGTATTTTTGGTTGTGTGTAGGCTTCATCCATAGGCAGACAGGCCATCACGGTCTTCAGTGCTCTGTTGTTTTACTCGTGGTATCATCTGTCCTATATTGCATATACAGAAGTTCCCAGGTCTCATAGGGTTACCATATGTTGTTATTTAATGCTGAAGGTAATGTTTTATACTACAGGCTTGTACATCAGACCTCCTCCCCGCCACTGGAACACAGGGCTCCTCCTTCACAGTTCCTTCCTGCAGTATTAGAGGTTTTAGTTCCCAAATGCTAATAATTGGGATGGACCACAAGAAACCCAGTTTCAAGCAATGTGTTCAGTGCCAGCAGAAGATGTCAGACACGGAGCCACATGAAATGTGTGTCTACTACCTGGGGTTAACCACTATGTCGCAGGTGCCCTTGTTGCTAGGCCATGCATTCTTGTCATCAAGGCACAGGTCAGGAAGCATGGGAAAATCAGGAGCAGTTGTAAAATTCACGAGTTTTATTATTAAAAGTAAAATAAAAAATAAAATTGTTCATGATAACTATTTACAATGGCAGTAGAAACACAGAAAGCAGAGTCCTCTTTCTTCTCAATTTCAAATCTCATTCTCTCAGTCTCTGTCTCTCTCTTTGCAAAACACTGTCGCTCCTTTGTTATAAGTCTGTGCAGGAGCTCATTAAAAAATAGCATGCTTCTCACACAGTGTTCTTTCAAGTTTCCAATGTTCTTGTCAGTCTCAGCAGGTGCAGCAAAAAGAACATTGTGACCCAGAACACACCTCTTGTTTATATCTTCTGCGAAAGCCTTACAAATTGCATCTCAGGTTAACTCCTTGAGTTCCAAATAGCTCTGCAAACATTTCAACACTATAACTATATACAGTTTTAGCTTTGCAATCATTTCAACAGTATAACTATGTACAGTTTTAAGCAAAATGATCCCAGTATTAGTGACGTTTCCACAAAAAGATTTATATATATTTTTCATAACTGCAGATATGCAAGGGGGAAGAAAAGACAGAACAGCAAGTGATGATAAAGACATAGCAAGAGGCAGAGAATTGCAAGACCATCGGGGTGATCAAGTCCTGGGTCTCACGAGAAAATTTGGTTGTGCAACCAGACAGAGAAGAGACAGAAAAGGGGAGAATAGAACAGATCCTTGCATTTAAAAACTTTCTCCATAACAACTGGGACTTGGCGTATTCAGCCCTGTCACATACCCCTCCTTAAAGTGAACCTGTTTTACAAAACAGTTTTCTAAAACTTTCTAGTAATTCTCATTAACATAAGCGTATAACCTTTACAGTTCTGTGCATATGCAGTATCATTTTTTCCATAACAATAGTACAGCAAATAGTGAAGTTTAAACTCACACATTTGTTTTTCAGCCTTCGAAATTCTCAATTCTAGGGACATGGATACGTTGTTCAATCTACACTTATTGGCAGGTTCCTTGCCGCTTTAAATCTTGCCGGAAGGTCTTCAAACTGGCTCCTCCCACCCACTCGGGTGGTAAAACTCTCGGCTCCGCCCCATGACGCCAGATCTTCCTTACTGCTTGGAAGCTCAGGTTCCCTCCTTGGCGCTCTGCGTTTTAGACTGGATCCTAACTCTTCGGTTCGTCCGAAATTGGTTTTGAAGTTTTCTAAACTTCGGTCTTCATCTTCCCTTGCGGCTGCGATGGACAAATCTATTCCCGGCTTTCGGAATTGCGCTAGGAAAATGTCCATGACGGATCCGCCTCCACGTGCATCTACTGCCTGAAGCCTGAATCACGACCCGCAGGCCTCGAGTTGTGCCGCTCTTTCTCGACCAACGTCCTGGATGATCGCGCTGCCCGATTGAAACTTCGGGCGCCCGAGCGTTCCACCAGTAACATCTAAAGAGCTTGTTGGCGGTGTCGCGGCTGGCTCGGCTGAGCAGCTCGAGCCCTCTTCCTCAGCTACGGCATTTATCCCGTTCTCTCTTGAGGTTCCTCGTACACAGCTTTGTTCAGGAGCTTTGTCAGTCCCTTTCCACGAGAGGGAGAGGGGCCATTGGGACTTTCTTCTCGGCCCAAGAAGAAGTCGAAGGTAAGTCCCACCATCGGAGTTCGTGGGGCAGGAGAGGTCTCCTTACCTGGACAGCTGACCGTTGACCGGTCAAAGTTGCGGCTCAGGCGCTGGCTTCCACGGTGTCCCGTCCAGGCCAGCCTGCTGAGACTCCATCGATGCGCCCGGTCGAGAATTTTCTCGATCCGTTAAAGCGGGCTGTCAGCTGGTGAAGCCGATAACCCCACCTTCACTGGTTCCCCGGTGGAGACCGAGGATCTGCCCATGCCTTGGGGCTGCAGTCCCGTTAAAGTGCCTGAGCCGAGGGAAGAGCGGGTGTCCCCGGCCCCTTCCTAGACCCGCCCTCTGTCTCCCCGAGGGTCCCAGTCTTAGTCTTGTACTTCATCTCTGTGAAGCCGTTCCTGCTGACGTCGGCGGTCTCGGTCTCGATACCGAAGTAAGCGGCGACACCGCTCCACCTCGTCCTCTTCCTCGGATGAGGGGAGGCTTAGGCGTAAATGACGTCGGCGCTACGAGGAGCTTATGTGGCAGCAGTTGCTGTTGTCCGGGTCTAAGCCGACTCCGGTCCAGACCCGGCCATCAAGTGGCTGTCCCCGAGCGACCGAAGCAACCACTCGCCCCAGTCGAGTTGCCCATTCCAGGGCGTTGCTCGGCCAAGACCAACTGCTCACGATTGTGGTGGAACCTCCACCTCCACAACGAAGTCTGGGGCTCCAACCAGAGATTCTTAGTCGGGTCGGCCTGCCCCACAGGTTGTTGGTCACACTCACTCCCGACCATCCTTGGCAGGTAGAGGGTGGCTCAGGGCCGAGGCAGCTCTTCGCAGACTCTTCGGAATCCGACGACAACTCCTCCCTGTTCTCCAAGCAGGTCAACCTGGAGTCCTCCGGGGGCCAGTCTTTGGACGATAGCCCATCGTCCTTTTTGAGTCTGCTTCGACTCATCTCGGAGTCCACCGGGATGCAGCTTGAGCCCATGTCCAAACAGGCCAAGTATCCTCTGGCGGAGATACTGGACGAGGATTCCCCAGGGGCCTTTCCAGTGGCTGAGGCCATTGTCGGCCCAGCCTTGGAGCTCTGGCAGCGGCCTGCTTCCTGTCCTGCGCCCTCGGCCAGGATGGCCAGGAAGTATGCGGTCCCTACCGGCTCTTTGCCCGGTTTCTCGGAGCACCCCTCTGCCGAGGGGTTAGTCACCGACAGCGTTTTCCGGCGTTCCAGTAATGCTCGGGATGTGGATAAGCCCCCCGACAAAGAGTCCAAAAAGCTGGACTTTGCTGGGCGCAAGGTGTATGCTGCATCCTCCCTCGGCCTCCGACAGGCCAGCTCGGCCGTGCTGATGGCACACTTCTCCCACGCCCTCTTGGGCTCCCTGGATGAGGTTGTCCCTCATCTCCCGACCGACCTGCAGACCACGGTCCGCCAGGTGCAGGACCAGGGCAGGGCGGTGGCGAAGCAGCAGCTTCAGACTGCTCTGGACATGGCGATTCCTGTGCCAGGTCAGTAGCGCCCGCGGTGGCCATGCGCGCGGGCGTGGCTGAGGATGTCCATCTTCCGGCGGATACCCAGCACAAGTTGCGAGCGTCCCTTCTTGGGGACTGACCTCTTGACCCTGGGTGGAGGGACACCTCCAGCGGATCGAAAGTCCAATGCCACCCTGGACTCGGTCACCTCCGCCCAGAGGGACAAAGGCCACCATCAGCTACAGGAGAAGTCCTTTCGTCCCTGCCCCTGCATCTCGACTGGCCCAACAGCACCAGCAACAGGGCCAGCAGGCTCACGCTTGGCATCCCAAACCCAGGTGGTGGCTTCCTCCAACAGGAAGCAAGGAGGTAAAGGCCCAGGAGGTCCCTCGGACAGTTCCTTCTCCAAGCCTGCCCAGTGCGGGTTGAGGTGCCGCCCCAGCCTCGTCACTTCCCGTAGGTTCCCCGTGGAGGGGCGGCTCCACCTTCCTTTCCATCTGGTCTGCTATCACCACGGACCACTGGGTGTCGGAGGTGGTAGGAAAGGCCTGCCTCTGGAGTTGAGCAGGCTCCACCCTTTCGAGCCGTTGCCCCTCGGGGGCCATGGGGTCCGCAGCCTCGCTGTCGGCCCGCCGAGCCGATATTGCCCTGCTCCTCGAAAAAGAGGTGATCAGGAAGGTGGCGGATCCTCCTCCAGACCCTGGGTTTGTGTCCAGGTACTTTCTGGTCCCAAAACGGATGGGGGGCTGGCGCCCCATTCTCGACCTGCATGACCTGAACAGGTTCCTAAGGTCTCGGACCTTCAGGATGGTCACTCTGGCTCAGATAATCCCATCCTTGGAACGAGGCATGTGGTTCTGTTCCCTGGACCTCCAGGATGCGTTCTTTCACGTCCCAATCCATCCGTCTCATCAGAGATTCCTCCACTTCAGAGCAGAGGGTTCCCTTTACGAGTTCTGGGCCATGCCCTTCGGCCTCTCCCTAGCTCCCAGGGTCTTCATCAAATGCATGGCAATGGTGACAGCATTCCTCTGTGGGCGAAGGGTCCAGGTGTACCCCTACCTGAGCGACTGGCTGATTGCAGCCCCTCCAGAGGGAGGCGAGCAGTCCAGAGATCTGGCCACCAGGTTTGCTCTCAGATTGGCCCCCTCATCAACAAGGCCAAGTCAGAACTCGTGCCAAAGCAGGTGATACTCTTCATCGGGGCAGAGCTCGACTCTCTTTGAGCCAGAGCTCGGCTCCCGGCGGACAGCGCCGAGGTTCTTTCCTGCTTTGCCCAGTCATTTCTGGTTGGGCAATCGCACCCTGCCCGGGACTTCCTGCACCTCCTGGGCCTCATGGCGGCCTGCACCAGCGTGGTCCGTTGGGCCCGTTGGTACATGCATCCCCTTCAATGAAGACTGGCCAGCCAGTGGTCCGGCGCTGCTATCCGTTGGACCAGCCCGTGACAGTGACCCAGGAGATGTGGGGCGGCTCTCCAGTGGTGGACCATTCCAGCACATCTGCGGAGGGCATCCGTTCGTCCGCCCGAGCAGCGATCTCTCTATCGACCGATGCATCTCTGATGGGTTGGGGTGCCCATCTGGGGGATCACAGAACCACGGCCTCTGGTCCCCTCGGGAATCCTGATGCCATATCAACCTGCTGGAGCTCCGAGCGGTCTGCCTAGCTCTCACCACCTTCGCTCCGTTTCTACGGGGTCAAGTGGTTCAGGTCCAGATGGACAATACCACTACCATGTACTATCTGAACCGCCAGGGCAGGTCACGCTCCATGCTGTTATGCAAGGAAGCTCTCCGCATATGGTCCCTCATGCGCAGCCTGGAGGTGGATCTCCTAGCCATTCACGTGGCAGGAGCCTCCAACACCCTGGCCGATGCCCTAAGCCGGATAGGGGCTGCGTCTCACGAGTGGTCTGTCCTGCCGGAGGTAGTACAAGATCTCTTCTTCCACTGGGGCACACCTCAGGTGGACCTGTTTGCCTCTAGGGAGAATGCGAAGCTGAGTCCATGTTCCATGCCCACCCCCCTCAGCAGGGCTCGCTGCAGGGGGATGCCTTCTCGAGGCCGTGGACCGGGCCTCTTCTACGCCTTTCCCCCATTTCCCTTGATCCACAAGGTGCTTCTCAAAGGCGAGGGAGGGACAAAGCGCAGGTGATTCTGGTAGCCCCAGACTGGCCCGCCAGTTCTGGTATCCAGATCTCCTCAGCCTCAGCTCCAGGCTCCCGAGGCGGCTTCCAGCCCACCCGGACCTGATCTCAGTCAACCAGGGGAAGGTATTCCATCCAGACCTTCAATCCCTGCACCTGACAGCTTGGTTCCTGAACAGCTAGAGTTCCAGGCCTTGGGTCTTTCCGACAAGGTCCTCAACGTCGTTGTGGCGTCCCGTAAGGAGTCTACCAGAAAATGCTACGCCTTCAAATGGAAGAGATTTTCCATTTGGTGTCAGGGCAAGGGCCTGGACCCTTCCTCCTGCTCCTTGGCAAGCATTCTGGACTACCTGTGGTCCCTTTCTTTTAGCTTGATCGGTGAAGCCCTTAAGGTGCACCTGGCAGCCATCTCTGCTTACGGTAGCGGGCGGGAAGCAGTCGAGTAACACAGGAGAAGGTGGTCGGTGCTTTTCAAGGCCTTGACCACATTTCCCCTCTGGTCGAGAACCTCCACCTCCGTGGGATCTGCTGCTGGTATTGGCCAAGCTCATGGGCAAACCATTCAGACCGATGCACAGGTGCGATATTTCCCACCTGTTGTGGAAGACCACCTTCTTGGTGGCTATCACGTCAGCCAGAAGGATGGGAGAGCTCCAGGCGCTTTCCATCGAGTCTCCTTATCTGGTCTTCCACAGGGACAAGGTTGTCCTGCGCCCCAACCCGAAATTCCTTCCAAAGGTGGTGTGGGAGTTTCACGTTAACCAGGTGTTGACTCTGCCGGTGTTCTACCCCAATCACACCTCGGAGGCTGAATATAGGCTCCATACTTTGGACCCTAGAAGAGCGCTCGCTTATTACAAGGAGCGGATGGCTGAAGTTCGGGGAGAGGTTCGCCAGCTGTTTGTCACCTATGCTGAAGCCGCACCTGGCAGACCTGCAGCCAAGCGGACGATAGGCAGGTGGGTCACCTTCTGTATAGAGTTCTGCTATAGGTTGGCGGGCATGGAGCCTCCCAGAGGGATAAGAGCTCATTCTACCGGCCATACTGCTGCATCGGTAGCTGCTTCCAGGGATGTCCCTATCCAGGATATCTGCAGGGCTGCTACCTGGAAGTCGGAACATACCTTTATTACCCACTACCACATCGACTTTGAGTCACGCCGGGATGCTGGTTTTGGGGCCTCGGTTCTCCAGTCTCTATTTCCCAAGTAAGTATCGGGGGTGTGCGCCTTGCCTCCCTCCTCCCTGAGAACTGCTAGGAGTCTGCCAACAAGTGTGGATTGAACAACATATCCATGTCCCTAGAAATACAGGTTACTCACCTGTAACAGGAGTTCTAGGAATGGTATATGTTGTTCATCCTACGACTTCCTGTTCCCCGGCTTCGACACACAACCTGGCTTCCAGCGGGCTAGATCTGGCGTCATGGGGCGGAGCCGAGAGTTTTACCACCTGGGTGGGTGGGAGGAGCCAGCTTGTAGACCTTCCGGCAAGATTTAAAGCGGCAAGGAACCTACCAATAAGTGTGGATGAACAACATATACCATTCCTAGAACTCCTGTTACAGGTGAGTAACCTGTATTTCCAGATCCATATCTAGACAGAAAATCAGCATTATATTCTGTTCCCAGATTTGTGCATCACTTTAAATTGAAATGGTTGTAGTGCAGGTACCACTGTGTGATTCTAGAATTGTTATCCTTCATTTGGTTAAGCTAACAGAGAATTGTGATCTGTTACAAAGTACAAAGTCAGCTCCTAGTAAGTAAATCTTAAGGGACTCCATGGCCCACTTTGTTGCAAAGCATTCCTTTTCAGTGGTGGAGTACCTTTTCTCTCTGTCGTGCAATGTCCTTCTTATGTACAGAATAGGATGTTCTTTCCCATCTATATGCTGACTCAAGACTGCACCTAGGCCTAACTCTGATGCATCAGTCTGTAACAGAAATTGTGTCTCAAAGCCGAGGCTTCTTAAAACAGTGGCTGAACATAATGCAGCCTTAATGCTCAAAAGTCTCATCACACTCTGGGGTCCATTTCACAGTATTTGGGTACCGATTTTTCATGAGTTCAGTGAGGGGAGTAGCTAACTCGGCAAAGTTGGGAACAAATCTCCAATAATAATCAGCTAGCCCTAAAAATTACCTGACATGTTTCTTGGTTTTTGGGACAGGGCTGTTAGCTACAGCTTCTGTCTTGGAAACCTCTGGCTTGACTTTTCCAATTCCCAAAACATAACCCAAATATCTTGTTTCCTGCATGCCCAATGCATGCTTAGTAGGATTAATTGTCAAACCTGCTTTTTTTTTAAAAAAAAACTTCATCTTTATTGATCTTCAGAAATGATCATCCATACATTACAAGATTTTACATAACAGACAGCTTATATAACAATCTTAACAAGTGAGTTGTCACATAAATCTGATAATTCAATCTTATCCTACTTGTTTTGAACAAATATTGATTTATATGTTTTGTTATAGTTAATAAGGTATCTATTATGTGTTACTAATCTTCAATTAATTGAACAAAAAGGAAAAACAAAAAGAAAAATTCAACTATAAGCTAACTATTTCAGGCACCTATTAACTGTATTCTCCAGAGCTTTCCTGTCTTAGTTAATGTTTACCCTATCTGGCTTGTGTTTTCCATCTCGTGCCAGGGGACCAGATTTGTAAAACTTCTTCTTGTTGAAGTCTTAGTTTACTTGTTATATTTTCCATTCTCTCTAGGTCTGTAACTCTAGACCTCCATTCCTTTAACGTAGGAGACAACCACTTGGAGTTATACACTTCAGGGCAGCTACTTTCAAGAATTGGGCCAGTTTGTTCCCTTGTCTGTTACCAAAGAGCAGTGTAGGGAGGCCCAGTATCAAGTCTTCTCCTGTGAATGGTATCTGAAGGCCTGTGAGCCTTAATATCTGTGCATGTACTGCAAGCCAAAATCCCTGTATTTAGGGGCAGTCCCAGAATATGTGGGGTGTGTACCCTTTTACTGCAGTCTCTCCAACACATATCTGAATGGTGGGTGTGGAAATGTTTGTAACGTTGGAGTCAAGAAGAACCTTAAGATCTTCCAGTTGAATTCCTGCACATGGGGAGCTGGTAACCCCAGCCTTGAACAACATCTGACCCATAGATACTGTGATATTGTAATATTTAATTCTGTTTCCATTTTCCTTCCCCTCTCCAGTGGTGCAGGGGTCTGTGGTGTTAAGATCTTGTACAATTGTGAAAGATAGTGTGACTTGTCTTTGGGAATAACTGAAAAGTAAAAGAAAGATTCTAATTCCGTTCTATCCCTTCTTATCTGTGGCATAGCTAGCAGGTTAGCAGGAAGTGGTGGACCTGCAGGAATCTGTAGTGCTCCTCCTGCGTAGGAAAACCTATCTTGCAACTGAGCAAATGATAAAACATCCACCATCACCCAAGCATTGGGCAAAAGTCGTTAGCTTCAAACTGCCCATATTTTAAATCCTGAGTCAGTCCTTTGGAGCGGGGTCAAAAGTCGGTTCGTGTTGGATCAGTGACAAGGTCCCAAGCCCTCAGGAGTATGTGTAATCCTCCTGAGATGAGTCAGTACCTTGGTGAATGCCCTATCCAAGGGTTACTAACATTCTTTCAGATGTGGGTTGGAATGCTGTTTGTTGGTATTGCCCATAAGGCCAACCTTTAGAGCTACTTCTAATTGATAGCAGCCGTCTCCTCTCTGCATTTGCCCAGGTACATAGTTGTTCACCTCTTGCGCCAGATAATAATGATAGAAATTCAGTAGAGCCAGGCCTCCCCTCTCTTAGGGGCTGCAAAATGTTCTCATTTAGTCTTGCATGTTTTTAGCCCAAACAAAGTGTAATGTTTCTTTTGTAGCTGTGACCAAAAACCTTTGGGACTTTGATTGGGAGGGTTTGAAAAAGAAAAGTAAAGGAGGTAAAACATTTATTTTTAAGTCTGCCCTCTTCCATAAAGGGTCAGGGCAACATTTTCCACCTAGCTATGTCTGCCTGTAACTCTTTAAATAATTTCAAATAGTTGTTTCGGTATAACTGTGAGGTGTCAGCCGATATGTTCATACCTAGGTGTCAAACGTGTTCTTGGGGCCCCAT
This sequence comes from Neoceratodus forsteri, assembly GCA_016271365.2. Lineage (NCBI taxonomy): Eukaryota > Metazoa > Chordata > Ceratodontiformes > Ceratodontidae > Neoceratodus > Neoceratodus forsteri. The sequence goes on along the minus strand of CM028133.1, from coordinate 768,513,710 downwards.
GTCAGTTGGAAGCTACTTTTAAACCTCTGAGAAGGTGCCGCTCAATATCAGTGCTTCTGATTTATTTAGATTTATCTTGTATCCTGCTAGTGCTCTGTAGGTTTCCAGTGTCAATAATAACAGTGGCACAGGCGTCTCTGTCTCTGCTACAAAGAACAAAGAGTCATTGGCATACAATGCCATTTTCTGTTCTAGGCCCTACCTCCCTCTTATGTTTTGTTGGGCCTTTATTTCTATTGCGGGGCTTGAAGGAAGAGCGAATAATAAGGGAGATGGGGCAGCCCTGCCTGTACTCCTCTGTGGGAAACCTATCTGACAAATGACCATTAACTTTCACTCGAGCTTCTAGGGCTGAATAAAGTGATCCTGTTACCCTGTGAATGTATCCCACCAAATTGTTTTAGTGTTAAATCTAAGAAAATCCAGTCGACTCTGTCAAATGCCTTCTCTGCATCCATACTAATGGCAAGTTGAAAGTCTTTCAGGCTGAAATTACATTTGGCAAATGCCTAGTTTATCTGGCAGGTATCTGGTCCTGGCAGACAGTGACCAGATTGGGGGCCTGGAGGTAAGGGACCCATTGGCTGGGAGTGACCATGCCACGGTCTGGTTCTGCCTGGACCTAGGAGGGTAGAAGGCTGCACAAAGGCAGAGTAACTGACTTCAGGGGTGGATTTTAAGGAAATGGGAAGGATCCTTAAGGAGCATTTGGATGGGATTGGGTCAGACATGGGCGCTGATAGTAGGTGAAATCATCAGGAGAGGGTGCAGGATACTACCAGCACCTGTGCAAAGAGTAAGACAAAATCGGTGGGCCCAAAACCCTGTTGGTGGACCAGGGAGGTCCAGGAGGTGGTGCGGGAAAGAAAGCAGCCTATAAAATTCAAGTGCTCAAGGAGTCAAAGGGATCGGGGAGTAGGAGCTGATGGCTAGAAGGGCCACTAGAGTGGTGAGGCGGCTAAGGCAAGGAAGGAGCAGAACCTGGCCAGGGAAGTGGGAGAGGAAAAGGGGTTCTTTAGATACATTGGGGAAAAGGCGAAGGGTGAAGGGGCAGATTAGCATGATTAAATCAGGGGAGAGGTGGGCACAAGACCCAGAGGAGCAGGGTGAGGTACTAAATGAGTACTTCACCTCAGTTTTCACTCAGGGAAAATGGGGATGCTGCATCATGCATGGGAGGAGACAGAGATAATGAGGAGGGGCCCCTTAGCAATGCGGCAGGTCTGGGGAGGGCATCACTGGCAGGTGGGGAGGCTAAGCAGGGAGAGAGGTACTGGAAGTGGAAATCACAGCAGAGAGAGAGTGAGGAAGCCTCAGCTCCCTCAAAGCGGAGAAAGCACGGGGCGGATAATTACATCCTAGAGTGCTGAAGGAACTTGCAGATGTCCTGAGAAACTCCTGGCAGAGCTTTCACCATCTCTCTGAGGACAGGGTGGGTGCTCCAAGACTGGAAGGTGGCGCATGGTGCCTGTCCACAAGGGGGATCAAGGAGGTGGCAGGGAACTACAGGCCTGTCAGCCTGACATCAGTGGTGGGCAAGGTGATGGAGGCATTGTCAAGGAGAGCTAGGGGGCCCTGGATAAGTCAGGTGCCTGGACGATGACAGCATAGATTCATCCGGGAAATCGTGTCAGACAAACCTGGTGAGTTCTATGACTGGGTGACAAGTGCTTGGACCTGGGTAGACCAGTGGATGTCCTCTTTCTAGACTTCAGCAAGGCATTTGACTCTGTTCCTCACGTGGGCCTGTTGGATAAACTAGGAGAAATGGGGGTGGGAAACCAGATGATCCGATGGATAGGCAATTGGCTCCAGGACCGGACCCAGAGGGTCGTAGTTGGTGGGATAATCTCTTCCCCAAGGAGGGTCATTAGTGGGGTCCCACAGGGATCAGTCCTTGGGCCCCTTCTGTTCAATGCCTACGTATCTGACATAAGGACAGAAATCGGGAGTGAGATGAGTCTCTTTGCAGATGACTCGAAACTGGGGGCGGTGGTGGATGGGGAGGAGGAGGTGGCCCTGCAGAGGACCTGGGCTCTGGAAAGATGGTCTAGAAAGTGGAAGCTGAGGGTTTAATGCAGGGAAATGCAAGGTACTCCCACCTGGGGCAGAAACCCAGGCCAAGTGTACACCAGAGGGAATACTACAAGTCTCAATGGCTGAGAGGGACCTGGGGGTGGTGGTGGATGTCAAGATGAACAACTCTGAGACTTGTAGGAGGCAGCAGCCAAGGCCAACAGGATGCTGGGATGCATCGCTAGAGGATCACCTCCAGAAGGGAGGGAAGTGATACTCCTCTGTATAACTGCTTGGTGAGGCCGCACCTGGGTACTGCGTGCAGTTTTGGAGCCACACTAAGAGGGACATTAACCTCCTGGAGAGGGTCCAGAGGAGGCAACCAAAATGATTTGGGGCTTGGGGACAGGACCTATGAGGAGGCTCGAAGAGCTAAATATGTACACTTTGGAAGAGAGAAGGGACGGGGGACATGATAGGGTCTTCAGGTACATGAAGAGGTAAATAAGGGAGGAACAGTGAGGGTGCTTTGAAGGAAGGAGGAAGGGGCCACTAGAGGGGCAAGGGTGGAAGCTGGAGGGAAGATTCAGGGAAGAAAGGAGGAGGTGCTACTTCACTGAGAGGGTAGTAGAGCCATGGAATGCACTACCTGGGGGCTGGTGGAGGCAGAGACAGTGGAGGGTTCAAGAGGGGTGGGACAGGTACAGGGAAGGGTTCAGGAAGCAAAATCCAATACGCAGCAAGAATATTGAACTGGGAAGGAGAAGCCAGAAGAGGCGAGGGGGACAGCAAGGTCAGCACCCAGGGTGGGGGCTGACCAAACGAGCAGACACGAAAGACCATTAGGCCTATTCTGCTGGCATTTTAGTATGTTAGTATGTTAGTATCTACCTGAAATTAAACCAGTCTGGTCTCTGTGTACAAACAGACCTATGATCTTTTGTAATTGATCTGCCAAGATCCCTGTAAAAAATTTTAAATCTACTTCGATAGGATTTACAATCTTCCGGATTTTTGTTCGGTTTGAGGATAACTGAAATTTGTGCCTGATTCCAGGATCTTGGTGCTGCCCTCTCCCTTATCAGCTCATTGAATGCCACACCCAAAGTGGGGATCAGCGTATCCTTAAATCCTTTATAGAATTCTGCTAACTACGTCTGTTCCGGAACCTTCCATTTTTAACTGTTTAATTTTTTGTGCTGTCTGGATCTGTTATTCTGGCTTCCGGGCCCTGGCATTGATCTTCTGTTAATTCCGGGAGCTTAATTTTTTAAGGTATGTAGAGATTCTTTCTTGGTGGTTGATGCCTCTCTGCTGTATATAAATCTCCATAAAAGTTTTGGAAGTGTTTTGCTATTTGTACTGGAGATGTGGTGGGGTGTCATTTGTTGGATCTCTAATTTAACACTGCTCTGAAGTCACTTCCTTGCACAGATTGCCACGCTAATAGTTTCCTGCCCTATTCCCTGTTCATAATACTTTTGTTTAGAATATTAAGCTGGCCTTCTATTTGAGTATCTAATATCTTGTTAAGTTTGTGTTTATTGAGTTCTAATTGTTCTTTTTTTTTTTGTCCAGGGTGCTTTGGTGCAATGTTTCCAGCGGGCAATTTCATTTTCTAGTTCTACTCTCTTTTATTTTGACTTTTTATGCCACAAGGAATATTGAATTATTTCTCCTGTCAAAAAACATTTTAGGGTGTCCCTTCTCACCCTGCCTTCCCATCTTCTGGTGGGTTCTGTTCCAGAAATGTTTTAGTTGTACTTGTATTAGTTCCTTAAAGTTGTTATGTGGTAGTAGGCTAACATTGAGCCTCCAAAGAGACTCTGGGGTCTAGGAGCTAATTCAATTTCCAAAGATTGGGCGTGATCTGAGAGGTAAATATTTCCTATTCTGGTGTCTGTGACATATTGTAGCACATTAGAGGACACAAAAGAAATCTGTCCTGGAATACATCTTGTATTGGGAGAATAGTAGGTGTAGTCTCTCTCCTTTGGATGGTAAAACCTCCAACTGTCAATTAGTGATAGTTCTGAGCATAGTCGGGTAAGGGCTTTGCTTGCTCGAGATGGGCAGAAGATCTGGATCCTATTCTGTCCAGTTGCTGGTCAGTCACCAGATTAAAGTCACCCCCTATTATAATCAGACTTTGGGGATCAGTTATTGTCTCTGTCAGGACCTTCGTTAGGTAGGTGGTTCTCTCCAGGTCTTCATTCGGGGCATACAGGTTTAATAAAATGCAATTTGTCCCGCTATATTCACCATATAACCTTACATATCTCCCCTCTGGGTCAAGGTCTGCTCTCAAGATCCTGAGGGGTATGTTTCTACAAATCAAAATTACTACCCACCTTCTGTGTGGAGTGCGTCTTATAGTCTGTAGCATATACTACCCCCACCAGTTTCTCGTAATTTCTTGTGGGTCCTGTGCCCCAGGTGTGTCTCCTGCGAGAAGGCTAGGCCGCTTGCTGTTTTTAGGTCTTGAAGGCTTCTAGCTTGTTTTATGGGACTATTAATCCCACTAACGTTCCATGATATTACCTTCAGGTCTCCCATTTTGTATCAGCAGGGTTTGTTCTAAACTTCTGGGCAGTAGTATGCGTTGCCTTACATAAAAATACATGGACAATAACTTCTAAACCTTCAAACCAAGGTTTCACAAAACTGTATACATGTCACCACTGTAAAGTGATCTGAGCATTAGTTGGTACTTCAAGGTTAAAGTATACCCAAATCCTCACCACCAGACTATGCTGTTGGGGCAAGGTAGGAAGGTAGTTCTAGCCACTCCTCTATGGAAAAGTCAAACCTTATAAGGGTGCTGTTCCATTTGTGTTTTGGGTTGTCACCTTCTGGAATGCAAAAGCAGATGGACCAATAAGATAGCGGCTGTTCACCCTCATTTGTTTCTTGAGCAATTTTGGTCTCCATCTTAGCCCCGGCCTGAACACCACCCAGGAGGAGGGGGGAGACACGAAACACAACTTGTTGGGGCATTGCCCCTGGACACAGGTTTGGCCATCTAGGGACGAAGGAGTGCCAACCTGCCATGTCAGGGCCAGGACCCATCCGGGCTCAGCCACTGGCAGTCCCATGAGCCCCGCCAACACCCATGCCTGTTTTATTCTGTAGATTAGTTCAAGGAAGGGAGAACGGGGCCTCCCAGAGGAGAAGACCCTGATGTAAACATAGAAACATAGACTCTGATGGTAGATGAGGACTGCTCGGCCCACCTAGTCTGCCCCAGACGAGACGCAGTCCTTGTCATCAATTCAAAAAGCCTCTATTCTGCCCTTTTTTGTTCTCCAGGGTGAAGTGGAGGGTTCTTCAACTCCCACACATCTCCCTTGGGGCTTTCTATCCAGTTGAACTTAGCATCTCAAAAATCTGGGATAGGAGGCAGTTCCTATTTGGAGGTGTTCCCAACATGTTCCCTGAAATTGGGCAGGGTCACTCCCTAGGTGCCCCCCTCCCCCCTTCTTAAATTCCATGTGTGACCTCATTGGAACACCAGCAGGGATCCCAGGGAAGATGGGCAGCCCAACAGCAACAATCCCAGACGGTCCCCTGCCCCTTCGGTGTTGCATCCACCTCCACCCCCAACGAACCCGACTTGTGACAGTTCATATAATACAGTTGTTCTGTCCTAGTCTCCCCGAGGCAGCCACCCCAGCCGGCCACTCTGGGACCTATCGCCATTTTAACATTCTGTATCCAGTGTCTTCCAAAGTCACTTTCTGCTGAGTTATGGGTACAAAATAAGCCCTGGGTTTCTAAGGTGGTATTTTCTTGGTCTTATCAAGGTCTGTCTCAGGCCATTCACAGGGTAGTTAAGTATTTAAATTATGCTGCAGGAGGAAAAATTGTGGCTTTCTTCCATTTGAGCCCCAGTCTCTCTGTGATGTCTTCCCTTCCTCTCTGAGGCCCCCCAACTGAACAGTGTGAGGTAAGGAACCCAGAGGAGAGGAGCCCTCCTTTTTCTTGGAGGTCAAAACAGAGTTCTGTTAAGGAATTTAAGGAGAGTTGTGACTTAGCTCAATCAGGTGTTTGTTTCTTCCTCCTGATCTTCCTTGGCGATGATGTGTGGAGTTCTTCACCCAGTGAAGCCCTTTTAGAAGTGACTCTGTCCCACCCTTGCAGCATTTCCTGTTCCTCTTACACCTGTATTCTTGGTTCCCTCGACTGCCAGCTTCTCAGCTTCAGTGCCTTTTCTTGTTGTATGGTGCCATCGCTGTGGGATTTGTATTGTTAGTTTGTGACCCAATTTTGGCATCTTCCAGCTCCATGAATTTTTGCCATCCTTCCTCTGTGCGTATTTTAATTTTAGCCAGATATTCAATTTGGGCTTGTTGACCCGATTACCTCAGTGTTTTCACTAGCTGGAAAGCTTTTTGTCTGCGGGCCAGTGTTTGGGGAGCATAGTCCTGGTCAAACAAAAACTGCACATCACCAAAATAGACCTGCTTTTGGACCAGGCAGATCTCAGAAAGTCCTCCTCGACACAGAAGTCCATAAAGCCATCACCACAGACTGGCGCAAGTCTTTGGGTCTTTGGATGAGGATCAGTGCACCCTGATTATCCCCAAGTCTCTTTCCTTAGGTAGGTTGAGAATTTCTTTTAAAAACTGTCCATAAATTGGGTCATGGATCCTGTCTCGTGCCCCTCTAGTAAACCCGAGTAGCCTCAGATTATTTCTTCGGTTACGATTCTCTAAGTCTTCCAGTTGTTGTTGAAGGTTTAGCTCTCTACAGTGTAGATCAAACAATGCACAGTTGTAGAGGTCAGCTGTATTGGAATACTCAGAGACAGTGGATTCCAGGTGGCTGGTTCTCTCGTTAAGTTCGGAGAGATCTTGCCTATCTTTGGAGACTTTTTTCCTCCAGTCTAGTGAGGGTTTTGTTTATTTGTTTAAGCATGCAGCAGAGGGTCATGGTGGCAATAGTGTAGTCTTCTTCTTCCGCAGGGTTACTCGGGGGAGTTTGTGCTATTAAGGCCACAATGTCTTCACAGAGAGTGGCCTGTGGGTGCTGGCCCTGTTGGTTGTTTTTTAGTTTTAGGGGCATACCGCCCGATCCATCTTATTTCTCTGTTTGGTTGGTGTCATAAACTTGGTTGTGGTCACGATTGCTTGGCAGGGGTGGCAGTTTTAACATGGATGACACTGGATTGTTAGTTGGGTACAACGGAGCCACAGTGATTATGCTTCCATTTGCAGGTAGCCGGAACTGGAAGTCAGACCTGCCTTTTTGATTGATTGGATAACTGCTTGTAGGTGTTCCAGGTGTTTTTTCCATGCTGTACTGTACACCACATCATCATCCAGGTATGCAGCACAATAACCAGTGTGAAGGGATAAAATTAAATCCATGTACCGCTGGAATGTAGCGGGAGCACCATGTAAACCAAACGGCATGGTGGTGAACTGATAGAATCCTGTAGGAGTGGCAGATGCAGTTTTGTCTCTGGATTCTTTAGCTAGGGGGATTTGCCGGTGACCCTTGGTGTGATCGAGGATACTGATATACTTAGCACTTCCCAGTCTGTCCACCAAATCATCTGTTCTGTGCATAGGATAACTGTCAAATTCTGACACTTGATTAAGTTTCCTAAAATCAAGAGCAGATTCTTACACCTTCTTTTTTTGTTTACAGTCACCACTGGTGATGACCAAGCACTTCTTGACTCTTCTATTATACCCAGTTCTTTAATTTTTGTATTCCTTAACCACATCAGCCCTAGCCGCTCTGGTAATCTGTGTGAGAAGGCAGTAGGAGGGCTGGGGGATACTGGGATGTATAGGAGAGGTGTCACCAGCAGAAAACAGGAAGTTGTTAGCCCCCTGTACAGACAGTTGGTGAGACCCCATCTGGAGTACTGCGTCCAATTCTGGAGACCTCATCTCCGCAAGGACATAGACAGGATGGAGGCAGTTCAGATGAGGACAGCTAAAATGGTGCAGGGTCTACAAGAGAAGCCATACGAGGAAGAGACTAAAGGAGCTTAATATGTATACCCTTGAGGAAAGGAGGGAGAGGGGGGACATGATAGAAATGTTTAAGTACCTCAGTGGAATCAACAAAGTCCAAGAGGGTAGCATCTTTCAGAAAAGAAATGTGCAAGAACAAGGGGACACAATTTGAAGATAGAGGGGACTGCTCAGGGCAATGTGAGAGTATTTTTCACAGAGAGGTGGTGGATGCATGGAACAGCCTTCCTGAGGAGGTTGTGGGTCTAAAACTGTGGGAGAATTCAAGAATGCATGGGACAGACATAAGGCAATTTTGTGGGGGTAAGAAGAAATAGGCTGTTGGTTAAATAGGATCTGCAGCTTATCCTCTAGGTAGGGAAATGGGCAGACTAGGTGGGCCAAGTGGTCCTTATCTGCTGTCAAAGTCTATGTGTCTACTTTTCTATGTTATGTCTTTTGTCTAATAGGCAACCATTCCTTGTCACTAGTACATGCTCAACCCCTTTTCTTGGCCGGTACTGTGGTAAAAGCAGGGCCAGATTAACAAATTGTGTGTGCCCTGGGCAGTTCTGAATTGTAGGGCCCCTGTGACTTAACCTATAGGCTGGGGGTTCAGGGGCGCCTAGGTCCCAGCTGAATGATTTTGATCCCTTAAAATGCATTTGGAGGGTTTTCCAGCTACTCTGAATGCCATTCTTGGGGTGGAAATAGAAGGTTACTGCTTGAGTTGGCTGGCTGGAGTGCATTCACACTGAGTGTCAGCACTTAAGCATAGCCATGTGTTACTGACCCTCCACACCAACATCTCATCCTGTGTTTACCATGGGTGGTACTAAAGTAGTAGGTTACATGAGCCCTGGTTCCTATTACCCCCTCCCAACACTGCCATTGCCACTCTGTCACTGATCCATCCAGAACAATTATTCTCCTTGTCCCAGGCATCCAGCCCAAGTAGCGCTAACGTAATCCCTGCCTAGACTCCAATCCACTTAGTTAGAAAAACTAAATTGATGGACAGCCCAGCTATCACAGTTCTCTAGAGTATGCTGGGATTATTGTGAGTGACCAGGTCTTCCTGCATGATACCCTGGGTAGTTAGTCAAGCAGACACCTTGTTCCACATTTAGTATCTGCAGCTTTATAAAACAGTGGTTGGTTCTGGTAGTCAGGCTCTGTATCTCAATTTTCACAACAGACTTTGTGAGAGCTGTAATGTCCTGAGTGGACAATAATTGGTTCTGTTTGCTGCTGGGTCATTTCTTCTTGGTCCTGTTTTCTGCAGAATTTTTTCAGTGTCTACGTCCACGCAGTTCAGTAGTGGGAAGACCAGGACCGATTGTGCATGGTTACCACTGGCAGCAGCATAGGGGCAGCTCATTGGGGCAAGGTGCTTGTAGTATAGCCAAGCCAGTATGTCACCAGAGGGCGCAAGGGGCAACTGTACTGAAAAGTGCCGGGCTTGGGAGCAAGGAGCGATCCACTGTGCTCTCTCCGACTCCTCATTTTTGACAGCTTGAATGCTGGCACTGGCAAGTTAAGTGACTGGACACAGGAGGATGCCCGCCCTTATCAGTGGTGGTGGTGGTGGTGCTGTCTGGGGTGGACTCACCTGACTAAGCTCTGAAGCAACACATATCTATAGAGAAAAACAAGGGAGGGGGACAGGATGAGGGAGGACTTAAATAAAACCACCCTTACCTGGTGAAGCACGAGAATCAGAAAGACGTTTTGATAGTGTGAGATGACTGCGATCTGTGTGATGTTCCCTAATCCCTTGCTTCACCAGGTAAGGGAGGTTTTATTTCTTGGGCTGTGGCCTTAAATACCAAAATCCACAGTTCTTCAAATAGTCTTGAAATGTGGTGCATCTGATTCTTAAGATGGAGTCCAAGCAACTCTAGTCACAGTCATGTCACCTTTCTTTCTCCTGTCCTCCAATGTGTAGTTGTTTAGATTCTGTAAGTGCTTCACTACTTCTCATAGGACTCCTATGAGAAGCAGAGAAGCACTTGCAGAATATAGGACATACCTTGTTACCCCATAATCATTCTGTATAGATCCACACTCTGCATACACCATGTCCAACATGTCCCTGTCGTTCCTCACGTGTGGGTTCCAAAATTGCACATTGATTATACTCCTAGTGAGGGTGAATCAGCAAGGGATCTATACAGGGAATGTATTACATCATCTTTCCTTATTCCTTCAGCTAGTAGTCCCTCTCCCCCTCCCTATACACCTGCACTAGCACAGTCTGGGGGAAGATTAAGAAGTGAGAAACTGGCTGGGCTGGGTGCAATGAAAGCTCAAATTTCTCCCGCTCCTCCCTAGTCCATCTATACTATGATCCTCTCACACAAGTCACATACTCAGTCACATTTTATTTAGAGCCTCTAGTCTAAAATGTGACACATGTGAAGAGCAAAGACTAAGAGGAACTCTCACAAGTCACATTTTATTTAGATTTTAACAAACATAAAACATGGGTGTTGGTGTTGCACTTTGTAGTCCACAGATGTTCATCATCATCATCATCAGGTGCATATTCTTTATTTATTTATTTTATTTTTACCTCAATAAAATCAAGAGAAGGACTAAAAGATAGGGCAGAAGTTAAACTGAGGATCTCTGCTGATGTGCATCACGCTCCTCGTCTGCAGCTCCCATACTCGATGTCGTGGATGTGAACATCAGTCTCTCCACTCCACCAGCGCAGCACTGTTTATTATTTTCAGGAGATGGGTCACAGACCTCCTTGATGAGACCTGAAGACAACCAGGTGACCTCAATAACCAGGATAATAGTGGACCTAGTAGTAACAGGCAGGCATAGAGTGTGTGTGTGGACTGGAGGGACAGTCTGTGTGTGTGTGTGTGTGTGTGTGTGTGTGTGTCTCTCTCTCTCTGTACTTGTCCAGTCCATGAGACAACCACAACGGCACGACTAGAGTCTGTCCAAAAAAATGAGATGGATGGATTTTTTCAGCGTCCGCTGGCTCTTGAGAGGGATTACTTCTGTTGGCACCAGTGGTGTGTGGCTGGTGCCGTTTTCGAGAGATCCGGAGGCGGGCGGGACTTGGTTACTGTGTGTGTGTGTGTGTGTGTGTGTGTGTGCGGGACAAACATGCATGGTGTGTGACTGATGCTGGCCTTACGGACCGGGTGGGGCAGAGAAGTTTTGTCTGGGTGGGATGCGCAAATCATCAACGGACCAGAATATTGGGCTTAAAAGAATGTCCATGGGGAACAAAAATACCACAAATGTTTGGATGGTTGGGGAATCAACATACCCCCGAGGCACTGTAGTCACACTAGTGGGAAAGTACATGGGGTCAGGGAGGAAAAAAAGAACAGGGCCCCATAAAAACTAGGGGCCCAGGGCCATTCCCTTGCCCTGTGGTTAATCCGGCCCTGGGTAAAAGTACTGTTAAATGTCTTTAGCAAGTTACAGATGTCTGCAGTTTGTTCTGAGAATAAGGAAACATTCACCTTTACAGCATCAGCAGTTGCAGTTCTTTATCACCGCCCTGCACTTCATTACAAACTACCCATACCGAACCACCATTGCGAACTATACGCAGCGGTTGGTTGGACTTCATTTACCATTAGACGCACACTCCATGCTGGCATTTGGACCCTAAAACTTCTTCTGAATAACTTACCAAGCTATTTAGTAGCACTTATCCATACTGCCCACAGCTCTTATTTCCCTAGGAAATCAGATTTTATCCTACTCGACGCACCTAGGACTCATACCACCTTTGGCAGATGAGCCTTCTCAAGTGCGCTACCAACTATTTGGAACCAGCTGCAATCCACTCTGAAACTATCCAGTGTAGTCTCAGTAAATTTCTTCAAAAACTGGTGGCTTCAAAAATAAAGGACACCTGTAACTGTTTCTAGACTCCCTCCCTAGCTTTCTCCTTACTTCCTTAGTTTGTTCTCACTATACCGCCTTCCTTAAACAACTTGTACTAAATATTTTTTTTGTTTTTTGTTTTTCACCCAGGACTGTTTACCCATGTACCTTGTAGGACCTGGTCCGCCATTTATGTATTGTTATGTTATTGCCTGCATTGTATATTTGTTGTAACCATGCACCCAGGACCTCCTTGTGAATGAGCTTGCTCAATGGAGCATTCCTGCAATAAACTTGAACTTGAACAGTTTGTTCCAGTCTGTCATAAGCTACATCAGTATCTTCTTTATCAGTTTCTGGTAAAACTAGCAAAACAGCTTTTGGTGTTTTCAACCCATTTCTTGAGGAGGTTAGCATGGTATATCTTAATAGGATGTTTCCCATCAGGGTCTCAGTCTGTAGTTAACTGTTCCAGTACGTCTAAGCACTTCAGCAGCTTAAAATAACCCTGGAGAAACATTGTTAGCCTGTACCGAAGAAATGCAATCAGTGATCAGTTTAGTTTCAGCATTTTCATATGTTAACCCCTTAATGTCCATCAGTTTTTTGTTGCCTCTGTTTCTTCAGACGTCGCCTTTCTTTCCTGGACTTCCGGATCTTGGAGCTGTGCTCAAACAAGTCTGAATCAGAATCACCAAAAGGAAGAGAGTCCCCACAATCTAAAAGTTTCTTTGCCTGAGCTCTTGTCACCACAGCTGCTGAAACATCAGGATTTACTCCCTCTTTGATTAACTCAATAAATCCTGGAAAGTCACTTCCAGTAATCACAGGTACAGGTAATTTAGGTACTTCCCCCACTTTCATTTGCTGCGATACCCCATTAATAGAGTCACTTGGGTGGTGGGATAGTATCGAGTGTCCCCATGGATGCAGATGACACCAGTACCTGGTCCTTTTGGACATTGTTTTCCCAGCAATTCAGTATGCACTAGAGTCCGCCTGCTTCCCGAATCTGCAAATCTTACTTCGAGTGGGAGCTCTTGCAGCAGGCTGTAACCATTAGGACTAACGCCGCAGGCCTTAGGACCCACCGGAAAAATCTTAGCTAGCAGTACCCAGCAGGGACCCCCCCTGATGTCAGCTCCACCCGGCGTCGGTCATGGTACATAAGGGGCAGACCTCTGCTCCACCCCAGTTCTTTTCCGCCATGATCCGCTCACGTTGGGAAAGTTCTTTGCTATCACAGTAGTTTCCAGCTAAAATTGGATTTTTCTTCAGAATTCAACCATTCTTCTTTCATTTCGACTTCAGTAAAACATGTTGTCTCGTCGTCGCTATCCTCCTCTGGATCAAAGAGGAACAAGTGTGATTGTGGCCGCCAGATACCATCCAAAGACGGCCACTCCAAGTGCGTCTTCTGCCTGGGTCCAGACCACGACAACACTGCCTGCAGCACCTGTAGAGGCTTCACCAGCAGGACAAGAATTCGATGCATGAAGGCCCTAAAAGCCTATCTCTTAGAAAAACAAATGGATGTCCTGCACACCTCGGGGGACAAGAGTAAGCGTTCCTGGTACAAGGACCATCGTGGCTTCAGTCCCATCATCGGTCCCACCCCAAAAAGCCTCTTCCTTGTCGGGCTCGGAGAACACCTCAGGACCTAAAGAAACAGACCCCTACCAAAAACCCGGCGCCCCGGTCAGGCGGGACCATCTGGAGAAAGCAGGCGAAGCCCAAGGTAGCACTGCTTGGGTGTGACCAAGACCTCTTCAGCATAAGCCTTGGCCTGCCCAAGAAGCCTCAGCTTTGCCAGCTTCAGGCAAGCAGCTGGGTGATAAAGACACCCAGACACGCCCGCTGGTGAAACCAAGCTTTGATCACGACACCGGCGCGGTGGAGGTTCCTGCTGTGGAAGATGCTCCTGTGGAGGGCTCCACTAACATTCGGTGACCCCCAGATCTTCCACTCCACAGGGCTGTTCGGGGGACTTCCCCACTCATGCCCTCCTGGATCCTCCGGCTTCTCTGGGTCCCTTCCCGGGAACAGCAGCCACTGTTTTTAACAAAGAAGAGCTACGAGAGCTCTTCTCCTTTTGGTGGAGTCAGGTAAAGAAGGAGGCGCCTCTACTGAAGCCGGACCCGACAGCAGTTCCCGACCGGTCAGACAACCTTGAACTCGAGGGCCTTCCCACTCCAAAGAAGACCCCCAAGCGGCCGCTGCCTCGCCCGCCCTCGAAGGCTCGTTCCCGATCTGAGGACCGTTGTCGACACCTTTCTCGATTGGGCAGCCATTGTCGGTCCCAGTCTCAGCTCAGGAGCCGATCCCGCTCTCCCAGGCAGGCCTCTCCCGGCAATGGTCCCCAGGCCGCGTCGGTCAAGCACTCCGTCGGTCTCGTAGCCGCCATTGGTCCTCGGACCAATGTCGGTCCAGTAGCTACCGATTCTCAAGCGGGAGGAGTCCTAGATGCAGCTCAGGCTATTCTAGGCCCAGTAGCAGGTCGTCTTCTCCTTCTTCTGCTTCCTCATCCCTCTTGGGGTTGGGATGCCCGGGGAGAAGGACCAACCCCTTCCGCCTCCTGGCGATCCGACTTTTATGGATGTCATGAGGGCACATCCAAACCTCAATTAATGGGAGGCGGAGGACCTAGATCTGGAATGCCGTCGACTGGCCCGTTACCTGAGGCAAAAGGAGCCCAAACCTCTGGTGGTGCCTCCTTTAATGGACACCTTCAAGATCTCACCAGGATATAAGGAAGCATACAGCCTTAGTCTCGGCTGTTCAAAGAAATCAGATAGGCTGTATAGAGCCCGGTGGCCTTTCTGGCAGAACCCCTCAGGTGGACTCATCGGTCATCGGCTGCTCACGACAAGTCTAAGCAGCCTAAGCACCTATTACCCTGAATCCGCTACTTGGACCAGGTGGGCAGAAGGTCTACTCTGCCTCCACCTGCTCCATTAGATCCCTAATTTCTTCTATATGGTCCAGTACCAGAATGCGTTGTGGGAGAAGGGGCAGAACTGAATGCCTTGGCCAGACTCCACACAAAGAGCAGACTTCTGGACATATTAAAATTGGGCTCGGATGTATGCATGCATGTTCTCCGTGCCTCGTGCGACTACTACAGATATGGCAGCCAGAGTGGCAGCATCAGTTGTCTGCCTCCGGCACCATGCCTGGTTGAGAGTCTCAGGTTTTCACCAGGATTTGCAGTCCGAATCCGGGATCTCCCATTCCAGGGTTCTGTCCTTCTTGGGCAGGAGATAGTGTCTTATCTCTCATCTGCAGGAGTTGGGCAAATCTATCTTGTCCATCAGGCAGATGTACAGAGGACCAGAAACCTGTGAGACCTGACCATTTCATAAGCCCTCAGGTGCTCAAGCCTGTGGAAACTAACAGGGCCAGAGGTGGCTTCAAAGGAAAGCTGGCAACCAGCAACCTGGAGGTGCTCCTTTTGAGGCCCAAGTCCTCCCAAGCCTCTCTGCCCTCCCGGCCCTGCAATGACTCCCTCCTCCGGACCCCCTTGGAGGAGATTCCAGGGGATGCAGTGGGGATCTCTTCTCCCTTCATCTGAAGGGTTGGAGCTCTATTACAGCGGACAGTGGGTCCTAGACATTATAAGGAGGGGACATACGCTGGAGTTCACCGAAATTCCCCCAGACACTCCACCAAGGTTCTCAAGATATCCTCCTTCTCACATACCCCTTATAGAAGGAGAGATTCAGGCTGTCTTGCAAAAAAGGGCAATAGAACTAGTTCCTCTGCAGCAGCGGGGAAAGGGATATTACTTCCACTTTTCCTAGTTCCAAAAACACACAAGATCTTTGGCCCATCCTGGACCTCAGCTCCTAAACAACTATATAGAGTACTGAAGGTTCAGGATGGTGAGCCTCAGGTCTTATTACTATGTTGCACCAGGAGACTGGCTTTGCTCCCTAGACATGCAAGATGCGTACATGCACATCGGGTCTTTCCCCTCACAGGAAGTACCTGAGGTTCCACTTCCAGGAGAGCATTATCAGTTTGGGTTCTTCCGTTTGGCCTCTTCTCCACTCCTGGAGTCTTCACTAAATGTTTGGCAGTGGTAGCTGCGGCTGTAAAACCAGGGCATTACATCTTCCCTTACATCGATGATTGGCTGCTTGTGGCCCTGTTGAGGCAGCGCCTCCTTCAGGCTCATGGAGACACCTATACTCTGTTCCGAGAGTGGGATCACCCTGAACCTTCCAAAGTCTCCCCAGAGCCCAGCCAAAGACTCGTCTTCATAGGGACAGTCCTGGATTCAGTCCAGGGCATGGCCTTTTCTACCTCAGAGAGGGTGATCACCTGCGGGAGATAGCGGCTCTGTCCTAGTAACCCCTCAGGTCAGGCCAGGACCTTCCTCATAATTCTGGGGCACGTGGCAGCGGCCATCTCTGTCACTCCTTTGGCCCGCCTCCACTTGAGAATCCCACAATGGATGCTCAGGGTGCAGTGGGATCAATGCTCAGACGAGCTAGACCACATGGTCAGAATTGCAGAGCCTGTCAAGAGGACACTACTTTGGTGGCTGGACCCTCTCAATCTAGAGAAAGGGGTCCCTTTCCGTCAGGAGCCCCCAAATCAGACCCTAATGATGGATGCATCAGATTTGGGATGGGCGCGCCAGGGGCCGCCAAATGTAAGGGGTCTGGACCCCAGAGGAGCGCAGCCTCCACATCAGTGTCCCAGAGATGCGAGTGGTCCTCAGTGAGCTGCATGCCTTCCAAGAGGACCTTAGCCCAGGCTCTCTCCTAGTTCAGACAGACCACATGGCGGTCATCTTTTACATCAACAAGCAAGGAGAATCATTCCTCGACCTATGCAGTGAGGCGATGAGAGTCTGGTACTGGGCGCTGGGCGTCACAGCTCTCTGTCCACAGTGTACATTCAGGCATCCTAAGCGACTTGGCAGACAGTCTAAGCAGGTCTCAGTCCAAAGGCGCATGAGTAAGTTAAAACAATCTGGCGGACCAGCTGTTGACACATGGGAGTAGTCAGAGCTGGACCTCTATCGTCCACGCAATGCCAAACTGCCAATTTTCTGCTCACAAGAGCTCGCGCCTGGTGCTTTCTAGCCAGATGCATTGTCCCTTTGTTGGGCAGGGAGGTTTCTTTATGTCTTCCCTCTCATTCAGAGAGTACTGTTGAAGATACAGGCCGAGGGGGCTCAGATGATTCTAATCGCCCCACTGTTGCCTCGGCAGATGGGGTTCCCACTACTTCAGCGGTTGTCCTTGGAACCTTCAATTCCGCTGCCAGTATGCTCGCAGTTGCTGCCCCAGGATTGGGGAATGCTGGTCCATCCAAATCTCCGGTCTTTGCACCTTCATGCTTGGCTCCCACAGACGTAGCAAAATCAAGGTATGGGGTCTCCCAGGAGGTGGCAGATGTCCTCGTCTCGGTGGGAAGTCCTCGAATCACTCCACTTATGCTATGAAATGGAAGCATTTCTGCTTATGGGTGTCATCTCACCATCTGGACCCCCTTACCTGTCGGTGAACTCAGTACTGCAGTATCTCCTCTCCTTATACCAACAAGGCTTGAGCTACTCTTGATAAAGGTGCATATGTGGGCCATTTCTGCATATCATGTCCTCTTGGGAGGATAGAACCTTAGCCCAACTGGACATGGCCCGCACTTTACGGGTATTCTGCATATGAGCCCTTCCATTAAGGATCCTATCCTCCCTGGGACCTCCTGTTTGTTTTGTAGAAGCTCACTCTTCCCCTTTTGAGCTAGCGGCTGATTGTGAGCTGCATTACCTTTCCTGGAAGGTTTGTTTTTTAGTTGCTGTTACCTCAGCTCGAAGAGTTTCTGAGCTCTAGTCTCTGATGTGTAAAGAGCCTTATTTGTTTTTTCACAGGGAAAGGGTTTCCCTTCGAACAAATCCTAAGTTCCTTCCCAAAGTGGTCTCGGAGTTGACTCTCAACCAGTAAGTTGATCTTCCAGTTTATTTTTTCTTCTTCTTCCAATGGGAAAGCTCTCCTTCACACAATGAACATTCACAGGGTGCTGAGGTGCTGCCTCAAGCGCGTCCCCTTACATAAATTGAAGCAACTGTTTGTGGCCTTGGCGCCACAACACTTGAACAAACCAGTGTCTAAATAGACTATTTCTAGTGGCTTGTCCACTGCATTGTGTTTACTATAAAGCACAACAAACCCCTTCGGGCCCAATTAGGAGTCACTCACCAGGAGTTTTGGCTTCTTTTGCCACCTTGAAGAATGTCTCTATAAGAGACATCTGTGTAGCAACCACCACAAATTCTGTGCACACATTTGTGAAGCACTATAGCCTGGACATTGCATCCAGGCGCCATGCGGTTTTGGCTAGGAGTCCTTGAGAGACTCCTGTCCTGGCTTGCTGTGGAGGAAAGTCCTTTGTCCTTTCAGGGCATTCTTCACCTCATCTCTCTGAGTCCACAGGGATGCCCTGGAGCCAGTTCAGAAAAGGCAGATGCCCTCACACAGACATCCTCAAGAAGAGGGGATACCCCAGCGGAGGCTTTTCCTGTGGCCGAAGCCATTGCTGGCCCAGCCTTAGAACTCTGGCAGTGCCCTGCCTCTTGGCAAGCACTGTCTGCCCGCATGGCCCGCAAGTATGCGGTGCCCATGGGGTCCATTGCGGGGTTCACAGAGCACCCTTCAGCCGAGAGCCTGGTGACCGCCTCTGTGTTCAGGCATACTGGCAGTTCTGCTTACACTGACCGACCTCCCGAGAAAGAGTTCAAGCTCTTGGACCATTCGTCCAGGAAGGTCTATGTGGCTTCTTCCTTGAGCCTTCATCAGGCAAGTTCGGCTATCATCACACCCTCTTGGGGTCTTTGGATGAAGTCATCCCACATCTCCCCACAGACATGAAGACTACGGTCAAGCAGGTCCAGGATCAGGGCCGAGTTGTTGCCAAACAGCAGCTTCAGACAGCCATGGACATTGTTCTTGTGACCGTTCAATGGCAGCCGCAGTTGCCTCTCATCGCAGGGCTTGGCTGAGACTCTCCTCCTTCCCAGAGGATACTCAGCACAAACTAGCTGATGCGTCTTTCCTGGACACTGACCTTTTCGGCCCAGGTGTGGCTGGTCACCTTCAGCGCATGAGCAGTCCATTGCCACCTTGGGCCCTTCACTTCTGCCAAGGGGTTCTTTGGGCAGAACCAGCAGAAGAAAAAGAAGAAGCCTTTGGCACTCTTCCCTCATGGCACAGCAGCCCTCCTTTCAAGGAGGACAGCAGCATCAGCAACAGCAGCAGGCTTAAGCTTGGCACCCCCAGCCCAAGCCCAGGCCTTCCCAGACCCATAAAGGAGGCCAAGGTTCGGGTCCTGGATCCTCCTCCTCCAAGCCTGCTCAGTGACGGGGTGGGGGCTGCCTCCCCCTCACCCTTCACACCAGCTCTGGGTCCACCCATGGGGTCGGCTCCTCCACTTCTTTTCCACCTGGTCCGCTGTCACTTCAGAGAGGTGGGTTCTTGAAGTGGTCAGTCAGAGACTTCCTCTGGAATTTGAGCAGTACCCTCCAAGCCAAGCCAAGCCAAGCCCCTCGCAAGGAAAGAGTATCCACCCAGACTCAGTCGGCTCTCCGAGACGACATCACTCAGCTCCTCCTCAAGGAGGCAGTAGCTCCAGTGGTGAATCCTCCAGCAGATCCAGGCTTTGTCTCCAGGTACTTCCTAGTGTCCAAGCAGACGGGGGTTGGTGCCCCATTCTAGATCTGCATAACGTGAATCAATATCTCAAATCACGCACCTTTCATATGGTCACTCTGTCCCAGATCATACCATCCTTGGAGCGAAACATGTGGTTCTGTTCACTGGATCTGCAGGACACGTTCTTTCATGTCCCAATCCATCCATCTGATCAGCGGTTCCTCCGCTTCAGAGTCAAAGGGACCCTGTACGAGTTCCGAGCCATGCTGTTCGACCTGTCATTGGCCCCATGGGTCTTCACCAAATGCATTGCAGTGGTGGTGGCCCATCTCAGAATGGGGCAGATCAGGATTTATCGTGCCTCGGCGACTGGCTCCTAGCAGGTTCCACCCAACAGGAGGTGGAGGGTCCAGGGACCTGGCCCTCCAGACCTGCTCCCAACTCAGCCTCCTGATCAATGAGGCCAAGTCGGATCGTGACTTCCCAGGTGATGGCTTCATCGGGCAGAGCTTGACTCTCGTCAAGCCAGAGCTCCACTCGGCGGGACAGAGTGGAGGTTCTCTTCTCCTTTGCCAATCATTTCTGGTTGGGCAATTGCGCCCTGCCGGGACTTTCTCGCCTTCTGGGTTACATGGTGGCATGCACCTCAGTGGTGCGTTGGGCCTGGTTGCACATGGGCCCCTTCAGTGGGAGCTGTCTGCCCAGTGGACTCAAGCCACGGTCATTTAGACCAGCTGATCATGGTAACCCAGAAGATGTGGGCGCTTTCCACTGGTGGACCGTCCCAGACTGGTTGCAGGAAGGATCCGTTTGTCCTCAGACCAGCGGTCACTCTGGCGACCGATGTCTCTCTCATGGGCTGGGGAGACCACATGGGGACAAAAAGGGCCCATGGGCTCTGGACCCCGAGAGTCCGATGCCACATCAACCTGTTGGCGCTCAGAGCAGTCAGACTGGCACTGTCAGCTTTCACTCCTCAGCTCCAGGGTCAAGTGGTTCAAGTCCAGATGGACAATACCACGACTCGTACTACCTCAACAAACAGGGTGGCATGCACTCCCATCTGCTTTGCAGAGTGCTCCACATCTGGACACTTGTCAGCCGTTTGGAAGCAGATCTCTAACCATCCATGTGGCAGGGCCTCAAACCATCTGGTGGATGCTCTCAGCCGCTTGTGCGAGACATCCCACAAGGGGTCTTACCATCCATAGGTAGTTTACAGCCTGTTCTCCCACTGGGGCAAACCAGTGGCAGACCTGTTTGCCTCCAGGGACACCACCAAGCTGAGGCTGTTCCATGCCCGCCCCCCTCAACAGGGCTCGCTGCAGGGGGATGCCTTCTCGAGGCCATGGACCCCAGGTCTCCTGTACGCCTTTCCTCCATTTCTCTTGATCCACAAAGTGCTTCTCAAGTTGAGGAGGGACAAGCGAAGGTGATCCTGGTAGCCCCAGACTGGCCACGCCAGTTCTGGTATCTAGATCTCCTCAGCCTCAGCTGCAGGCGCAGAGCAGCTTGCAGCACTCCCAGAGCTGATATCTCTCAATCAGAGGAAGGTATACCATCCGGATCTTAATCCCTGCACCTCACAGCCTGGTACCTGGCGCTAGAGTTCCAGGTTTGGGTCTTTCGAGGATGTCTTCACCGTGGTGGAGGCATCCAGAAAAGAATCGACCGGAAATGTTACACCTTCAAATGAAGCGTTTTTCCATTTGGTGTGAACCCTTGTCTGTCCAGTGGCTAACATTCTTGACTACCTTTGGTAAGCTCTCCAAAGGGGTCTCGGTCATCGACCCTTAGGATGCACCAGGCAGCCATCTCTGCTTACTGGGTGCAGGCGGTCAACTGACATTGGCATAGGAGACAGTGGTGGCGCTTTTCAAGGTCTGTATCACATATCTCCTCTGGTGCGTGAACCTCACCTCTGTGAGATGATCTGCTGGTACTGGCAAAGCTCATGGGCAAGCCATTCGAACCAGTGCACAAGTGTGCCTTGTCACACTTGTCATGGAAAGACGCCTTCATGGTGGCTATCATGTCTGCCAGAAGGACAGGAGCTCAGGTGCTTGTGGTGGACTCCCATATCTGGTCTTCCACAGGGACAAGGTTGTCCTCGCCCCCATCTGAAATTCCTTCGAAGGTGGTGTCAGAGTTTCACCTTAACCAGGTGTTAACTCTGCCGGTTTTCTACCCTAACTACACCTTGGAGGCCGAGTACAGGCTCTATTCTTTGGACCTGAGATGTACTCTCTCCTGTTATAAGGAGAGAATGGCAGAAATTCGGGGAGAGGTTCGCCAGCTGTTTGTCACCTGTGCTGAAGCCGCTTCTGGCAGACCTGCAGCAAAGCGGATGATTGCAAGATAGATTACATCATGCATAAGTATGTGTTATGAGTTGGTGGGCCAGGAGCCTCCCATAGGGATAAGAGCTCATTCTACCAACCATACTGCTGCATCGGTAGCTTCTTCCAGGACATCCCTATCCAGGATATCTGCCGGGCTGCTACCTGGAGGTCAGCAAACACCTTCATCATCCACTACCACAATGACCTTAAGTCACGCTGGGATGCTGGTTTTGGGGCCTCAGTTCTCCAATCTCTGTTTCCTAAATAGGGGGTGTGTGCCGTGCCTCCTTCCTCCCGGAGAACTGCTAGGAGTCTGCCAAAGATTGTGGATGAACAACATATCCACGATCCTAGAAAAACAGGATAGTCATCTGTAACAGCAGTTCAAGGAGTGGTGTATATTGATCTTACTTTGAGAGGGCTCTTGCAGTAGGTATTCACATATAAGACTGACCCACCAGGCGTTAGGACCCCATGGAAAAATTTCTAGCTAGCTGTCTCTGGCGGGGGACCGCCCCCACGTCAGGTGATCGGCGTCATACAATGTCAGTATAAAGGGGTGGTCCCCCACACCCACCTTCCAGTTCTTTCGCACCGTCAGCTTGTGAAAGTTCCTTGCAGTGGAATCAACGCTCGTCAGTCTTTCATCTGTCCATTAGTTTTCGAACTTTATGACCTATTTTCTCTGTTTTTTTCGAATTTATCTCACAATTAACTGTGTATGTCATCTCCGACTCCCTCCAAATTGCATAAGAATAAGTGTGACTTGTGTGGTTCCCAGCTTCCACACAGGGATGGCCACTCCTTCTGCCTCTTCTGTCTGGGCCAGACCACCCTGTGGAGAAGTGCCAGCACTGCCAGAAATTTAACTCCGCTACCCGCAAAAGAAGGAAGCAGTCCCTGGAAGCCCATATCCTAAAGAAGAAAATGGCCTCCATGGAAAAAGAGCTAAAGAAACTCAGTCTGGTGTCCACTTCCCCCAAAGGTCATAAGAAAAAGTCCAACAAGGAGAAGCACCGGGAGTGGGAAACGACTTCCACAGCAGCCGCGACTCTGTCCGAAGTCACGGCACTTAAGGTAACGTCCCCTCCGAGTTGCTCCATAGCGTCCGTCTTGGTGGTGACCAGAATGCATCACCACTCCCGTCTGGCTCGTGCTCGGACCCTTTAGGAGCCTCGGGCAATGGGGCCTCTGCTCCATGAAGGCTGCTTCCATACGGCCTTTGGGTCAAGCGGGTCCAGTAAGTTAGGCGTCCGGGTTCCACGGGACGCCGCCTCGAACAAGGCTGCTAAGTCACTTACCCCTTCGGGGGAGCACCCAGCCAAACCTCCGCCCAACAAGGCCACATCTCCAGCGCAGCCTTCCTCAGGCAGGGAGTCTGATAAGTCAGACGCCGGTTCCACTGACACCCACCCAGCCAAGAAGCCTGCACCAGACCTTATGGAACAGTCCAATGCCCCAGGCTTTCCGCAATGTGCTAAGTTGCCTTCTGAGGTCCCTGCGTCTCCTCAGCTGACCCCCAGGGATTATAATCCTCCTTCCCCTGTTGTCACAGGGGATACAGAGACACTGCCGTCAGGATAGCCTCCTTCGGAACCTGATACCCTGACGCCAATCCCGATGCCGGCATACCCAATGCCATCTAGCATCCCTTACCTTCAAGTCGCCGGACCCTGTCGAAAGCATACCCACGCTGGGCCCGACACCCATGGGGCCTGCATTACCTCCACCTGGCTCGCCAGCTGGGCCTCTGCCAGTCCCTCTGCTCCTCAGAGCCCTTGGCACCTGGGTATCTAACACCCCGCAATATCCGGTGCCACAATACCTACTCTGCAGTATCCAACCTCAGTACCCAGCGCCCCAATACCAGGCCGGGCTACCCACCGTCAGGTTACAGATACTAGTTCTACAGATATGCTCAATATCCATGTCCCCTCCTCCTCCACCTCCGCTGCCCACTCCCAGCCACCGGCCGAATCTGAAAGAGGCACTGGCCTCCTGGTGGGCTGAGGCCAAGCTCAGCTCACTCATGAGTCGAGAGTTGTCTACGATGCCAGACCCTGTACAGGATCCCCTCGTGGGAGGCAGGGAGACTCCCCCCTTCCCGACACCAGAAGAGAGCCCTCTGGCGCCCAGAGAGGGAGGATAAGCACCCCAGGGAACTCCCTAAAGGGGCGTTCCTCACCCTCATAGGGAGGTCTTCCTTCTCATCATCAGATCGTCTGACTCGGACTCAGAGATGGGATGCTCTGATCCCAAAGATGAGCCCGTACTCAGATTGCCCCAGGCCAAGGACCCCTCCAAGTCTCCTCCGGAGATTCCCTCCTTTCTGGAGTTATTGAGGAAAATCCAGGAAGTCCATCAGTGGCAATCACTGGAGCCAGACCCAGCATAAGAAACTCACTGCTCATCTGGATCTGCCCAAGACCACTCTTACGCTCATTCCATCCTGGATAGAGCCTCACGTGGATCTTGTTTCCACCATTCGGAAACAACCTTCTGCATTAGCCCCCCTTCCAAGGAAGGTGGACAGGCTATATATCAGGCTCCTGAGGGTGTAGATTTCCTTAATCTCCACCCCAAGGCAGACTCAGTCGTCATCAGTGCCGCCCACGGCCGCTCCGCAAATCCCAAGCACCTCAGCTCATCTCTGCCTGATAAGGAATCCTGGCTTCTGGACCAATCCGGGAAGAAGATCTATTCCTCTTCTACCCTAGGTATTAGGGCGCTAAACTATGTGGCACATAAGGAGGATTTTCAGAAGACCATCCTTAGTCAGGTGGAATCAAAATTGGACTCCCTTCCTGAATCTCAGACTAAGCAGGAAGTGGTGGATCTTGTCTGTTCTGCTCATTTGGTCAGTCAGAACATGCTTCATGCCACTTACGATGCAGTGGACACAGCTGAAAGGAGTTCGGTTTTCGCCGTAGGCCTACGACATCATGTATGGCTCTGTGTGTCAGGTTTGGTCCCTGAAGTGCAATCCGCTATCTAGGATGCTCCCTTCAGGGGTTCGGTGCTGTTCGGAGGTGATGTTAAGGACATCATTACCGAACTGCAAGAGAAGGGCACTGCACTCAAGTCCTCAAGTCTGTCAACTCTATGTACAGGCCTCCTCAAGGGCAGCGGTGTCCTTTTCATAGGCAAAACCGACAAAGACAAAAACCACAGGGCAAATAGGCCAACAAATGTCAGGCTCCTCCAGCAACCAAGACTCCCCTAGCAAAAAGCTGCGGGAGCCTCGGCTGCAGCTCCACACACCTCCTGACTCCTACCTCTCCCATTGCCTCTGGAGGATCCAGAGGAACAGGGAGGGGGGAGATTCTCCTTCCATCTGCCGGGTTGGGAGAGGATAACGTCAGATGCTTGGGTGCTCCAGTTGATATCAAAAGGACACTCAAACGAGTTTCTACAGAAACTACCCCAAAGACCACCCTCCCAGTCTTCTTACTCCCCTCAACATCTTCCTCTGGTCCTAGAGGAAATCATCTCCCTTCTCTTGAAGGCGGCGATAGAACCAGTCCCCAACCATCTTTGGGGGACAGGTTACTATTCCCATTTCTTCCTTGTTCCAAAAAAGACAGGAGATATGAGGCCTATCCTTGACCTCATCTCCCTGAACATGTTCGTGGAGTACAAATGCTTCAGAATGCTCTCTTTGCAGAGCCTTCTACCACTTCTTCGGCAGGGGCAGCGCCTACGCGCTCTGGACATACAGGATGCGTACCTGCACATCCCCATATGCCCTTCCCACCGCAAATTCCTTCGTTTTTGCTTTCAGGGGGCCCACTACCAATTCAAGGCCCTCCCATTTGGTCTTTCCTCGGCCCCGAGTATTTACCAAATGCCTGTCTGTGGTAGCGGCCCACCTGCGTACCCAGGGAGTTGAGGTATTCCCGTACCTGGACAATTGGCTCCTGGCGGCCCCGTCAAGGGAGGAACTCCTGTACTCCCTTTCCCTTACCCTGCAGGTTTTCACCAGCCTGGACATCACCATCAACTGGGCAAAGTCCCATTTTGTCCCTTGCCAACGGCTCCAATTTATAGGAGCGATTCTGGACACGACCATAGGCAAAGCCTTTTTGCCTCCGGACAGCGTGAACACCCTTCAAACTCAGGCCCATCTTCTGTCCAGTCGCAGGAGGGTAAAACCCAGGTCAGTCCTTTGCCTCCTCGGGCTAATGGCAGCTGCCATTCTGACAGTCCACTTGCTCGGCTCCATTTGAGGATCTGTCAATGGGCGCTTGATCGAAATGGGACCAGATTCTGGACAATCTCGACCAAGGGGTACTAGTTTCCAATCCCATGATCAGGGGACTTAAAGTGGTGGATGGTGCAGGAGAACCTATGCCTGGGAGTTCACTTCAATATCGAACCCCCCTCCCAGGCGGTTCAGGAGAAGGCTGGGGAGCCCATCTAGGGTCTCACAGGACTCAGGGCAGCTGGTCCAAGTTCAAACAAAAACTGCATATAAATGTGCTCTAACTGAGAGCAGTCCTTTATGCCCTTCAGGCTGTACATTCCCTTATCCTTCCCGATCATCTCCTCATACAGTTAGACAACATGTGCATAGTCTGGCATCTCAACAAGCAAGGAGGAACACGTTTCTACCCTCTGTGCCAGGAAACGATGAGAGTCTGGCTTTGGGCAACCCAGTGTCACCTTCACTTGACTGTGGTTCATGTTCCAGGAGTGGAAAACACACTGGTGGACTAACTCAATCAGTCCTCAACCAGGTCCCACAAATGGGAATTGGATCAAGAAGTCGTAAATGACATCTTTCAGCGATGGATAACACTTCAAATAGACCTCTTCGCTTCCCCCCAAAACGCAGAACTTCCCGCCTTCTGCTCGCTCGCTCCAGGGCGAGACATTTTTTGGTGGGACGCTCTGTCTCTCGCTTGGAGGGACAGATTAGTTTATGCCCTCCTCAATTCCAAGAGCCCTGAACAAACTCAGATCGGAGGGAGCTCAAATGATTCTCATTGCTCCTTCTGGCCCAAGCAAGTTTGGCTGTCTCTTCTGCAACAGTTTTCAGAGGAACCTCCACTTCCTCTTCCTCTGTCATAACAATTGTTGACCCAGGATCAGGGACCCTGTTCATCCAGGTCTCAAATCCCTTCAATTACATGCATGGCTCCTGCAGATTTATGGCAAAAGCCAGCTTTGGAGTTTCTCCGCTCGTAGTGGACATCTTGGTAGAGGCCAGAAAGCCTTCCACCAGGTCCACCTATGCCATGACGTGGAAACGTTTTCTATTTGGGCTACTTCGAAAGACTTCGAACCTTTCTCATGTCCAGCCAAATAAAGTCCTGGACTACATGCGTCATCTCTTCGATCTGGATCTCAGCCATTCCTCATTAAAGGTCCCCATGGCCGCTATTTCAGCTTACCATATTCCTTTCGGGGACAGGACTTTTGCTCAGTTGGAAGTCTCCAAGACCTTCCTCAGAGGGGTTCTCCATTTGAGACCCTCCCATCCACATTCCTGCCCTCCTTGGGACTTGAATTTCATTCTGGAGAAGCGTACCCTGCCTCCCTTGAGTGGCAGCTATAGCAGATTTAAAGTTCCTTTCTTGGAAGACACTCTTCCTAGTGGCGATTACTTCTGCTCGGAGTTCCGAGCTTCAGGCCTTGATGTGTAAATCCCATACTTGTTTTCCAAAGGAACATGTGGCTCTACACACCAACCCTAAGTTTCTCCCTAAGGTGGTGGCTGAATCTATGCTGAATCAATCCATTGAGCTACCCTCTTTCTTTACACATACTCCAATCAGGGAGTACCTCTTGCATACTTTGGATGTTCACAGAATACTGAGATACTACACCACTCAGACTAAGGATCCCAGGAAAACCGATCAGCTTTTTGTCTCTTTTGCTCACAAAGAAGGCAATCTGTTTCTAGGCAATGCCTATCAAAATGTTAGCTCATTCTATCACTTTTATTCACGACTAGTACAACAAGACCCTCCGGATCAAGTCAGAGGTCACACCACCAGAGGAGTAGCTGCCTCCGCAACTTGTTTCAAGAATATGTCAGCGGCAGACATCTGTGCAGCTGCAACGGACTTCTGTCCATACCTTTACTAAACACTACAGTTTGGACATTGCCTCTGCCGTAGAGCAGGCTTTGGGTTGGCTATGCTACAAGGTCTCCTTTCATGAGACCCGTTTCAGCCTGAGGTTCCATGCTACGGATGGCGATCCTCCTCCTGTGCTTTTCCTTTTCAAGACTGCTTGGGACTCAGTCTCATATGTGTATACCTGCACGCCAGAGCCTCTCAGTAAGATAGTACAGTTATGTAGAACTTACCGTAATAGTCGATCTTAGAAGCTCTTACGATGATACCTTCCGCCCTCCATCCCCTAGGCTTTTGGCTCCATTTCTATGGCGGAATATCCTCTTCTCTCTCGTCTTGCCTCTTTTGGCCCTTGGCAGAAAAGAACTGGAAGGCAGGCGTGGGGGATCGCCCCTTTATACTGACGTCATATGATGCTGGTCACCTGACTTGGGGACAGTCCCCACCAGAGACTGCTAGCTAGAAATTTTTCCCTGGGGTCCTGACGCCTGGCGGGTCAGTCCTATATGTGAATACCTACTGCAAGAGCTTCTCTCGAAGAGCTACTGTTACGGTAAGTTCTTACGTAACTGTACTTTCATCCACACGGACCCACCTGACCTCCCCGGCTGCGGATGCACAACACCTGGCTTCCAGCGGGCTAAGAGCTGGCATCATGGGGCGGAGCCGAGGGTTATACCATTATACCACCCGGGTGGGTGGGAGGAGCCAGCTTGAAGACTTCTGGCAAGATTTAAAGTGGAAGGGGACATGCTCACCAGTGTGAATGAACAACATATACAACTCCTAGAACAACTGTTACAGGTGAGTAACCTGTTTTTCGCTACTGTCTGGTCGATGTTCTTTTACCCAGAGCTGCACATCTGTATGCAGAATGTTGATGAATTGCTGCATTGCAAATGTGTCAGTGATCTGTGGGACTGTTTTGCCCTTTGGTTGGAGCCATTTTATCAGGAGTTCAGTCGGGTGAAGGCTTCTCGAGGATTGTCGACTGAGTTGTACTTCAGAGACTGAAATCTCTGCCTGTAGGTCTCTCCTGAGATGTCATACCTTTTTAGGATTTCGCTTTCACCAGGTCATAGTTTATGACTGTGCAGTGTCCATATTGCTGTAGGCAAGTTGGGCTCTGTCAGGTAAAGTGCAGTCCAATTGCCCATTGCTACTTTGGCCACTGGCAGGCTGTGGCAACCCTTTTAAAAAGTTGTCAGGTATGCTTCGATATCATCGGAGGGACACAACTTTGTAAGTTTAATGTATTTCAAGTTGCCTGTGTCCTGTTGCTTATCTGGATCTGTGCCAGATCCTCTGCTTTTGATAGCCTGCAAGGCATCCAGCCACCGCTGCTCCTGTCGCTGCATCTCTTCTCTCCTCTGTTGCTCCAGTTGTTGCATTTCTTCTTTTCTCTTTCTCCATCTCTTTTTGTTGTATAGCCCATCATTTGAAAAAGGCAGCCAGGCTTTCTGGTGCTGTCACTCCCTGTTCTTTTTCTATAATTGGTGCTAGCTGTACAGTCTCAACTTGGACTTCTGTCTCTGGTAGTTTGGCTGCCATTCTCCTGGTAACTACTTCTGGGCTTGCTGCTGCTGAATCCATACCATCTATGCTTCCCTGGTACCAGACCTAGTACCCCAGCACAAAACACCTGGCTTAGAGTATGCCACAGGCGTAAATCCCAATTAGGCTGATACCATGTGTCATTGAGGTACAGGTCAGGAAGCATAGGAAAACCAGGAGCAGTTATAAAATTCGTAACGAGTTTTATTAATAACAGTAAAATAAAAAGATCAAATTGTTCAGGATAACTATTTACAATGGCAGTAGAAACATAGAAAACAGAGTCCTTTTTCTTCTCAATTTCAAATCTCATTCTCTCAGCCTCTGTCTTTGCAAAACACTGTAGCTCCTTTTTTATAAGTATGTGCAGGACCTTGTTAAGAAAATAGCATGCTTCTCACACAGTGTTCTTGTCAGTTTCAGCAGGTGCAGCAAACGAGCATTGTGAGCCAGAACTGACCTCTTGTTTGCATCTTCTGCAGAAGTCTTAAAAATTGCATCTCAGGTTAACCTCTTTAGTTCCAAATAGCTTTGCAATCATTTCAACGGTATAACTATATACAGTTTTAGCTTTGCAGTCATTTCAACAGTATAACAATATGCATTTTTAAACAAAGAGATCCCAGTATCAGTGGCATTTTCACAAAAAGATTCATATGTATTTTTTATAACTGCAGATATGCAAGGGGGGAAAAAAGACAAGATAGCGAGAGGCAGAGAATTGCAAGACCGTTGGGGTATTTTAGTCCTAGGTCTCATGAAAAAATTTGGTTGTGCAACCAGAAAGAGAAGAGACAGAAAAGGAGAGAACAGAACAGATCCTTGCATTTAAACTCTTTCTCCATAACAACTGGGACAGGGCCATATTCAACCTGTCACAATCCTTTGCCAATTGAGGGACAGAAGGCACTCCTCCTTCAAGGTGGGCCTCAGGTACATTGACAGGCCTCAGCGGTCGGTAGGTCTGCACCCCAATTGGTGTTCATTGAAGAAGAGGCAGCAGCAGCAGGCTTCTCATCGGTCTGTGGCTTGGTGCCCTTGGAACTGCCTGGGGGCCTCCCCTTCAGGGATTTCCCGAAGTGCCAGCAAATGCAACTGGCCCTCCAGACTTTTGGGGAGAGCCCCTCCCACTGAAAGAAGCAAAAGAAATGCCACTGTCCGTCATGGGAGCGCGAGAGTTCCTCTTCTCACAATCCTCCAACCCTCCTGATTGGTCGATTTTCGTCGAAATACCTCTGGTCAACAATGGTGTAGAGGATAAGGTTGAAGCTAGCACAGCAACTCCAGTGGCGGTCACAGCCATGACTCTAGTATAATTTTCTCATCCAGCCGACTCAGTCAACCAGGAGTCAGAGGGAAGTCATTTCTTCAATCTGAAGCCCCAGTCAGGTAAGTGCAGGTCCTGCTTACACAGTGGTTCCCCATCAGTGCCAGCTGTACAGTCAATCAGTGTCACTGCCTGAGCATGCTGTCTACGGCTCCACTGGTGGACACCTGTTACCCTGAGGTGTCGACAGTTGAGGTGCCACTCGCCGTCCCAATCTCAATCCTGCTCAGTCGACGCCAACCTTGACCTAAGTCGAGTTCTTTGTCTTCCTTGGAGGAGGGTTGATGGCATAGACTCAAATGGAGGTATAAAGACCTCCTGTGGCAGCAATGGGCTCTCACTGGCACAGAGCGGGCTTGGCCGATTATGCCAGCCCCATTGGTCCCTCCATGGGATCTGATGGCCTGGAGCCTCATCCAGTGGTCCTATCAGCCATGGTCCCTCTGGCTCAATCAGATGCAGTGGAACCCCCGTCCTCCACAGCTGGTGGAAGGGGACCCCACAAAAGAATTCTGACCAGATATAGTTGAGGGTAGTTTTCAAAGGGGGACTTGGACATGGGAGTCCTTAATGGCTTTCTCGAGTCCTAGTCGAACTGTAGAACTCTACTCGTCCGATATTTGATCTTCACAGAGTGAATTGACCTTTTTGCCACTGTTCTTTGCACATATGCAAGACCTTGAATTTGGCTTTGGAACTGATTCAGAAGAAACCCTTACCCTTTCATGGACATCCTGGAATGGGATGACCCCTGGGGAGTGACATGCCCAGTGGCCAAGGCTGTTTTGGGGCTGGAACAGAGTCTCTGGCAGCATCCTGCCAAGTGCCCCCAACCCCCCGAACAACATGGTCTGCAAGTATGCAGTCCTCATCGGGATCCTTGCTAAGTTCTTCTAGCATCCCTCAACCGAGGAATTCTTGTCAGCTTGACCTCTCGGTGAATGAAAGACCAAAGGGATGTAGTCAAGCCACTGGACAAGGAGTCCAAAAGCAGGTCTTCATGGCCAAATTGATTTACATGGCAGCCCTTGGGCCTTCAGCAGTGGAACTATGCCTTGTGATGGCAAGATGTGCTCAAACCTTGTTTGACCTTGTCACATAGTTCCTCCCGATGCTCCAGTCCTCGGTCCAGAATGATGCTAGGGCTTTTAGGGATAAGACTGTGTATTTGGTGCCTCATATGTCCATTTTGTGCCTGCAGCCATGTCCATGTACCGTAGGGCCTCACTGCATTTCTCTGCATTTACCAACATGTTTGGCCCTGCAGTGGAGGACCATCCCACTTACATTGAGAAGTAGAGTACCACCCTGGTGCAGTTTCATCATAGCAGGCTACTAAGCCTGCAAAGGTGAAAAAGAGCTCCTTTCAGACTTTGGGTAGCAGCAGCATCATCAGCAGAGACAGATTTAGCATATTGGCCGAAGCTCAAGCAGGGTGCCTGGGGAAGAAAAATGGGGGCGCAATGGGCATCTAGCACCAAGGTGGCCAGAGACCCCCCAAGGCTGCCACTGATGGGGTGCCATTAGTCCTCCTGGTAAGTCTTTTTTGGATCACCCAGTCAGGGGTTGGCTTCTCCACTTCTTTCCACTGTGCTCTGCCAATACCTCAGACAAGTGGATGTTAAAAGTGGTAGGTTTGATTCTTACTTTTGAGTTTGAAGCTCTCCCACCTTACTGATACTGAGCTCCAGGGAAGTCCAGGGTGCCAGATGACATGCTGCCTGCACTGAGGAGCAGATTCATTCAGCTCCTAGAGCGAAGTGTGATAGATTAGAGTGGGTCCCAGATAATCTGGCTTCATAGAAATAGTCTTCTGGTACTTCCTGGTACCGAAGCAGATTAGGGACTGGCATTCCATGCAGGATCTGCATGATCTGAAACAGTTCATGGGAAAGAAGACGTTTCTTTTGGTCACTCTAAACTGTTCCTCACAGCACTGTTATCTTCGGTTCTTTACCAGTTTGAGGTCATGCTGGTCAGCCTGTCATTTGCACCCAGGGTTTTCATTAGGTGTCTTTTCTGTGGTGGTCTACCTCCAGTGCAGGGGTGCCAGGGTGTGCCCATACCTGGAAAGCAGGCTCATTGTGGGCATCTCCAGGGAGGCGGTGAGTGCAGTCTAGGGCTTGGTCTTGCAGATCTTTCTGGACCTTGGCCTTCCTGTCAGTCAGGTCAAGTCCAAGCTGGTTCCCATGCAGGTGATTCAGTTAATCAGGGAATTGGATCCTCTGACTGTTGGTGTGCAGCAGCTTTGACTAGCATGGTCTGATGGGCCCGATGGTGAATGTACCTCCTCCAGAGGGGCTGAGCTGCAAGCGAGTCTTAGCAACTCTGTCACCTGGACCAGCCAGTCTGGGTGACACATCTCATGCAGGACACCATCGAGATGGTGGCTGTGTCCCCAACACCTCAAGGAGGGAATTCCCTTTGTCTGCCCAGAGCTAACCATCATCCTGACTGCAGCCATTTCTCTGGCAGGGTAGGATGCCTATCTGTCTGACCACAGAGCCCACAGGTTTTGGTCACCTATTGAGACTACTTGCTGGAGCTCTGGCACTGCTGGAGTCTGCTCTGTTGTTTCAAGGTCAGGACATGCAAATCCAGAATGACACGACCACCATTTTGTACCTGAACAAGCAGGGTGGTATACAGATTTCCCTCTTTTTCAGGAGGCCTCTACAGTTGATCACTGGTGTGTAGCCTATAGGGGATCTCCTGGCAGTGTGCATCACAGGAGAGGACAACCAACTAGCAACTGTTGTCAGCCTAGTAGGTGAGATGTCTCATGAGTGTTCCCTGCACCGGGATGTGCTAGAGCAGCTGTTCTTCTGGTGGGGCACACCTCTGGTGGACCTGTTTACT
Organism: Neoceratodus forsteri; assembly: GCA_016271365.2. Lineage (NCBI taxonomy): Eukaryota > Metazoa > Chordata > Ceratodontiformes > Ceratodontidae > Neoceratodus > Neoceratodus forsteri. The sequence continues at coordinate 768,480,047 of CM028133.1, read as the reverse complement.
TCATTAGAAAACAGAAAATCTATGCCGACTCCTTAGACAAGGGATGACTTCTGTCAGCTTTGGACCTCTTTTTTGTTTCTTTTTATTTTATTATTTTTAACCTTGTTTTTTACTCCACCGGCAAAACTCTGCATCCTCCCCAGCAGGCACCTACCTCCCCTGGACTTACCTGGAGTGGAGTCCCCACAGATTATCCTCCCATGCCACCCCAGGTCCAAATTCAGAGTTGCTTCAGGGAGTCTGGGTGGTGGCACAGGTCTGGGAGGTGCGCAGGGCAGTTGATCACCCTCAGATCCCCTTTTCCATTTTCTCCCTTGGTCCCCTGCCGTGGCAGCCCATCAGAACGTGTCTATGAAGCCACGCATGTCCTGTGGAACTGTGGCCCCTCCCTTCAAGCTGCTTGCTGCCCGCACTATCACCGGGCCTCCACCTGGTGGCAGTCAAAGGCTGAGAGGACTGGCCACCCCTGAGGACAGGGTTGCCCTTCACCCCCATTCAAAGTTCCTTCCCAGGGTAGTGTCAGAGATTCACCTTAATCTGGTGTTAAATCTCATGGCATATTTTAATAACCCTACCTTGGAGGCCAGTTGGGCTCCAGCTCTCGGCCCCATAGAGTGCTGTCTTCTTATAAAGTGTGTTTGGCTGGGATTCGGGGCGCGCCTCAACACTTGTTTGTCACTTAAGCTAAAGCTGCCTGTGACAGACTGGCAGTTAATCGGACAGTTAGGAGGTGGATCACATCCTGCATCACCCTCTGTTACAGGTTGGCTGATAGGGAGCTGCCCATGAGGTTAAAGGCTCATTCTACCAGGCATACTGCTACCTCTGTGGCTGCTTTCAAGTATGTCCCAAATGAAGAGGTCTGTAGGGCTGCTACCTGGACGAAAGCTCACACTCTCATCTCCCATTACATCATCAGCATGCTCTGTCATAACAGTGCTGCTTTGGAGGTCTGAGTCCTTCACTCTGTGTTTGCCAAATAGGAGTAAGCACCTTGCCCCCTCCTCCTGGACAACTGCTTGGAGTCTGCCATAGTGTGGATAGTGAACTGAATCCAGGTTGGTAGACATAGAGGTTACTCAACCTGTAACTGTAGTTCTACTACTGTTATTCAGTTCACATCCACACAGCCCTCCCTCCCTCTCCTGGCAAGATATGCTTGGATTTCTGCTTCTAGCATGCAGAATCTGATGTCAAGGGAGAGAGTTGGAGGAGGACACCTCAGATGTTGGGAGGAACTTACCCTGAAGGCGTCCAATGACTGAAAATAGCCCAGACGAACTGCCATACTGTGGATGTGAACTGAATACCAATAACAGAGCTATGGTTACAGGCGAGTACTGTAACTTCAATCTTCTGGACTCCCACAACTGTAAGGGAGCTTAATATCTGAAAAGAAGCAAAATAGGTGTTTTCATAACTTAGATATTCCTTTTAAAACAAATCCAGTCAGGATGTGAACAGTTGTAAACATTCAGGCAAGCATACCATATGTTGCTGAGAAGTGGCCATGAGACAGGGCTCAACTAAAAGCGATAAACTCACAGACAGTAACAGGTTGTGCCCTTCACATTACTGGACTCTTATGTACAGAGATTTTATAGAGTAAAAAAGGAAGTTAGGGCCCAACTATGAACACTTAAATACAGTAAATATTAATTCTAAAAATCTCACACATAATGCCGCCTGATGGACTAGCTGGAAAACTGGGTTTGGGAGCAGACATGGGGAACGCAGCTGGGGCAGGCCATGGCTGAGACACCTGCTGCTTGGCAGTCCATCTCAGCACCTCAGCCGGGAATGTTGGCAGCAGATTCCAGCACCCCAGCAAATCCTAATGAAAGATCCAGGAGCTCACTTTCTGTTCAGCGTGCTGTGTACATGTGTAGGCCAATTTGTGGCTGCTGTCCATGCCACAGGGAGGTGGAAGGACACAGTGAACCCCAAGCTGTCTAAATGATGGTCAGTGGCGATCACAGGTGCCACTTCATGTGGATCCCAGCTGGGTATGGGGGGGGCAACAGACTGGGCTGGGTGGTTCCCAGCTCAAAAATACTCGAAGGAAGAACAGGTGGAGTCTCTGGGTCAAACATCTGCATGAAGAAAAAAAAATCTTGCATAGAGAGCACAGCAAAAACAGCGCCCAGCGTCACTGTGTTGTGGGGTTATCGCTCTTGTAGAGTGCTATCTTAGGGTAGTTAGAAGCATTTGCTATATTTACCAACATGCTGCCGATTGCTGGCGAGTAACTTCACGTTTAAAATGATGTAGTAGTAATCACATTATTAATGGGCAGTCATTGATTTTACATCTAGCTGTTGGAAATAGGGTTATTTGTTAGTATCTTTCAGTTCTGTTAATTCATAGGTTTATTACAAGTTCATTGAGCGAAACCCTTTGAGTGATCTTGCCACCTTGTCAGGGTGGAATGCATATTTTTGTCTCCATATAATTGTCAGATTATTTATTTATTTCATAATTGGTTTACAACTTTTGAGTCAAAGACTCATTTACAAAAGCGCCTAAATGCAGGGAGGTAGACAACAGTTGGTGGTGGAGTACAGCAATGGAGAACATTACAGGTGAGATACAATAAAAGAACACAAAAGCAATTCCAGTAATACAAAAGGTGTACAAAGGCTTCAACTAGTTACATTAGTCTAGTATATAAATAATAAGGTACCGCTAGGGAGTTCTAGGGAGCGATACCTGGGGAGGGAGGGGTGGTTGCTGGGGGAGAAGGCAGTCCGGAAGGACGTTGTCTGTAAATTGGGACAGGTGGAGCTCTAGGTATGGGCCAGTCAGGGGCATTTACAGCTCAGTGTCAGTGAGGTGGTTTGGAGGCGGTGTGAAGGGCGATTTTGGGGATGTTTGTGATATGAGTGGGAGAGTTGTACCCAAGGGGCTCTGTGGTGGAGTGATCTTTGGGCGAGAGGTCCTGGCTCTTGAGACCTGGAGAACTTACTTTGGTTGCGCTTCGGTGGCAGATGAGTGTCATATTGTTATATTTTACTCTATTATTTCCTTAGGTAGTGCATTCCATTTTGTTATTACCCTTTGTGTGAAAAATTTAGTGTTGGGTAAGTTACTTTTTCTATTTCTATTTCTTTTAGAAACTTGATCTAGGAAGCTCTGTGCAGTCACTAGCAAGGATGGAGAAGTACTAGAAAAAGTAATACACCTGACAATTACAGTTACTTATTTCTTTTTATAAAACAAAATACAAAAATAATAAATAACTATAGCAAATGACATTTGTTTGACAGTAATAGATTAGTTACTAGTTACTTTCAAATAAATGTAATTAGTTACAGTTATGTATTACTTTTGTATAAAAAGACATAAGTAAGTGTAACTGTAAGGTGTATTACTTTTGTCAGTACTTCTCCATCCTTGCTAGTGACTGCACAGAGCTTTCTCGATCGAGTTTCCAAAAGTAATAGAAAGTAATAGAAAAAGTAACATCTAACACGAAAAAATTTGCTTCTTTTGACTATTGAGTTATTCTCTCCAACAATTTACGCTTATATGACCTAGTGGATGTATTGCCCATGTGCTTTCTTAGCCCAAGGGTTTCCATCATGTCATGGTCGTTTATGAATTTGTCAATGAGACAGAGGTCTCCCTGTATCTTCTATATTCTGTTGAGTATAGATTAAGGTTATGTAGTGTGTTTCTGTATCCCAAGTGTTTAATTGACTGTATTTTTTTGGTTATTCTCCTTTGTACCTTTTCCACTAGTTTTTGAGTCCTTATATTCTGAGACACACAGAACTGCTTACAATATTCCAAACGAGGTCTCACTAAAAATTTATATACTTTCTTTTATTTATGTCAAAACTTCATTGGGAAAGGCATACTGAACTAGTAACAACTTGCTTCCAGATGCTTCCTGGGCCGGGGTTGGGGGAGAGCAGATTATGTATAGGATGCTATATGCCACCTCCTATATTGTAGATCTATAACATGTCACATTATTTTTGCTGTTTACCTGATAATTTGTTCTAGGAATTTTGCTTTTGATGTTAACTCTGGTGTGCTCTGTGCTTGTTTCTGTTTTTGTAAGCAGTGATACTTTTTGTTACTGCTCTCTATGGTTGATGCTGGTATTCACAGTTTTTTTACTTTTGTTGTGTTTTGCTTTCATATAGCTTTTTCCTGCCTCCCCTGCCATCATCCAAGAATATACTCTGTGTTTAGGGATATATACCATGTTCAGGCATTTAACCATCATTTGGACAGGACCGCGAGGGGGTAGTCTTCCCTGTTCTTTTCTCCTGCACCTTCCTTTCTCCCCATGGAGTGGGCAGTGGGTCCGTCAACCTTTCATACACTCTGTGCCCCTCCAATGAGAGCAAGCTCCCTGGCCCACAGGGGCCACTGTGACACTGGAACTTGCCGCCAACCCTCCACAACTTAGGCGTGCTGCACCGCAGCATCAACTGCAATCTGGCATGCCTGCCAACATGGCAGCCCAGGCTCGCTCCCTCGCTCTGGCTGGCTGCCTTCACAGCTGTGCAATGCAGCACCCCCCCAATATTCACTGCTCATATGTTGTATTGCCTTGTACCCCCCACCAAGGCAGCAGCTGAAAAAGAGCTGACTTTAGTATCTATTTACCAGGTGAAATATTTTGTAAGTTTATGGGTCCAGTTGGAGGGCCTCTTATGGCTACAAGAGTGTTGCCTCGCTCATTCTCAGGACCAGAGGACTATGAACCAAAGGAGAGCAGTTCTGTGGTTCTAAGGACCCAAGAAGACACTCTTTTAGCCATAAGAGGCCCTCCAACCAGACTCAAGTGCTCAGCTCATGAGGTATTCTTACGGCAATAAGAGTACCTCACGCACAACCGAAGGATACGTTGTGATTGGTCAGAGATGGTCCTGTGATTTATAATTAAAATAATCTCACAGGGCAGTAACATATTCAGTAACTGCACAAAGTGAAATCTTAGATTTCTTTGTTAGTTTTGACACAGATATGTGCTATGCAGCTGCTTGTTTACAAAGTTGTGATGTGAACTATGGAAAGTGCCCATGTTTCCTATCAGTGATTGATAAAGAAGAAATGTTGAGTACTGCTCAGTGGGCTTGGCTGTAGCTGGTGTTGTCAAACCTCTGGAGAAACCAGCAGCCAATGCATTAGGGGGAGGGAAATAATTTATGGGAATATAGTCGGCCTCAATTGCCCTGCCAAGAGTGACCAATGGTGATATTTTGTGTATCTCCTCCCACCCACAGAAACTGAAATCTCTGGCCAGCTGGTACTAAAGTGACCCTTCTACCACCTTAAACCTGGGAATGCTGAAACTGGATACCTGACCGAAGCCAACCTCCTGAGTATTGCCAGAAGGATCGGAGCAGAGTGGAGAGAAATAGGAATTAACTTGGGGCTGTCGTATGAGCAACTGGAGAGGATAGGATACAATAACAGGTGAGACGGGTAAACCAGAAGGCATATAGTAGAACTGTGGGGCTTAGAACTAGTAGGAATCCATTGAATATTTTGGTAAAGCCTAAAAATACAGTTTTGTGAAAATATGTGCAGAGGTTATTTAGATCACATAAACTGCCCCAAAAATTCCTAAACCTTGATGTAAAGCATGCAAAGTACATTAGTTAAGAATTAAATTTATAGTAAATAATCTGTTACACTTCTGTTTTATATTATTGTCCCCCCCCCCTTTTGAGAGGGTCTAGTGGTTGTCATGTAGCTAGGGTAAGTCTTTACTGTTGGTGAAAGATCTTAAAACTTGTGATGAGCTTTTTATTTATTTTAGTGGGGAAAAATATTTTTTTTATTTGTTATTGATGAAAACATTTAGTTTTTTTGGTAATCACTTAAAATCTACAGATAAACTAATACTGCGAATAGAGAAAATTCTTCTGTTATCTGTTTATATAATGCATGTTAGACACACAAAACAGTGGATGGTGAAATACACATAGTGAAGCTATGATTCCACCAAGGGATTCTGGTGACATCACAAACCACAAGAGCAAAGCTTGAGTGGTTTGATGGTATTGGACTCCTGGGATGAGATCACAGTCCTGTTGTTCTTTTTGCCACAGTTGCTATTTTTATAGTGCACGATAGAACATTTTGTTAACCAAAACAAATACTAAACATTGTCTTAAAATAGAAGCAGTGCAGCACTCACCTCCCTGTATGCATGACATATAATTATCTCTCATGAGCTGTGTGCAGTCCTCAGAAATATTTTATTAATCATAGGTGCAAAAAACACAGTGCAGAGAGTAATAGTGAAGTGCAGCCATTGGTAAAGACTTTGAGATAACCTCACTGTTGTTGTGGCACAGGCCAGAAAGCACAGGAAAATCAGGAGCAGTTGTAAAATTCATAACAACTATTTTATTATTAACAACAGCAAAATATAAATAAAAAAAATGTTCAGAATAACTATTTACAATGGCAGTACAAACATAGAAAGCAGAGTCCTTTTTCTTCTCAATTTCAAATCTTAGTCTGTCTGTTTCTTGAAAAACATTGCAGCTCTTTTTATAAGTCTTTGGGAGCTCATTAAAGAAATAGCATGCTTCTCACAATGTTCTTGTCAGTTTCAGCGGTGCAGCAAAACAGTATAATGACCCAGAACTGACCTCTTGTTTACATCTCTGCAAGAGGCTTAAAACTGCATTTCAGGTTAATCCTTTGAGTTCAAATAGCTTTTGCAATCATTTCAACAATGAAACTATATACAGTTTTAAACAAAGGGATCCCAGTATCAATTACATTTCCACAAAATGATGCACATTTATTTCTATACCTGCAGATATGCAAGGGGGAAGAATAGAGAGATAGCGAGAGGCAGAGAATTGCAAGACCATTGGAGTGATCAAGTCCTAGGTCTCACGAGAAAATTTGATTGTGCAACCAGACAGAGAAGAGGCAGAAAAGGAGAGTATAGAACAGATCCTTACATTTAAACTCTTTTTTCATAAAAACTGGGACAGGGCCATATTCAGCCCTGTCACACTCACTGACCTTATGGTTAGTTAGTGCTCTTCACATTGCACTTAGGGGTTGGATGAGTTAGACAGGGAACAGCTTTTAAAGCATATGATAATGGATTGCCTGATACACATACAACAAAAATTCCAAACTCTGTGGGCAATGGAAACAATTTTAAATCTTCAGCTACCTAGTTCTTCTAGCTAACCCTATGGATCATCACCAATAAAACAAACTTGGGGGTAAAGCCCTTTGAAGCTCTTAAAAGACGTAGAAGCACTTGTAGGTGAATTCAAATTCCTTTATTCATTCCCCTACGTTTAGCTCTGTTCATAGAGCTTGTTCACGAGGTGCATACTTCTTGTTGGAAAACTTTTTTTATAAAATCTATCCTTTAACAACAAGGGCACATAATTCTTATTCACTCAAAGTATACTTACAGCCTACCTAATATCTTTAAGAGGTTTCCTTTCTTTATAAGGAATTTACAGGTCTCACACCTTATCTAAATATAAAACAAATAATAGCAAAAGTGAAATTTTAATTTGCCATGCAGCACTGAATATTTTCATGTCCCCAATGTTAAATAAAACATTAGCAAAAAGAAAAAAGTGGGGCTCCTGTAATTGGTCACACCCAATAGTAACACTATTGTTAGGAATCCACCGAGATTGAGTCCAAAGGACTGCAAAGTCAGAGCAGGTATTGAGGAATTCAACCAACCAGTGAACCACAACATTAAATCCAGTTCATAATGAAGTCTTTATTTTCACAATCTTAGATGCTTGGCCACCAAATTGTTGCCTCCAGCGTTTCGCTGGTGCCCTTGCCAGCTTTTTCAAGGGAAGTGGTCCTGCAATTTATTCAAAGATAATACAGTAAATATATGGTTTGTTAAATGTGGGTCACAGCAGTAGCACCAGATACTGCTATGACCGTAGACAATTCAAAACAGAAATAACATTTCTTCCAGTGTAACAAAACAATGTCTGGAGGTAATATAGCTTACCAGTATTTATCAACGAATCAAAACCCGTAAGTAAGGCACACACAGTGCTTAGTGTGCAACGTAAGGAAGTGAGCATTGCTTCTCTGGTGCAAATCTAGCAAAGTTCGAACTGTGAGCTCCTTTTGAGTCTGCCGCCTCCTGTTGTCTTGACGTCACAGGCTAATGCACCCTCATGACCGCAGACATTCCATGCTCATGCATGTGCACTTGTTGGTAGTGGGCAGCCTGTGCTACAACCTCCTGAGTACACAATGTTGGATCTAATTTTTCAGGATTCAGAATTGTTAACTTGGCAAATTTGGAGCTTACTTGTCAAGCTTGTATATAAATATAGATAATCCACTACAGTGCATGTGGTCGTGCTCCGATAATATGCATGCCGTAGTTGCATTCGACTACTCAAGGCGTGTGTATGGAGTAACAGTGGAAGGAGACAGATAAAGGGCTACAGTACCCAATTAGGGTGCTGAAGCACGAGCAGACTTGATAGACCAATATGCCTACTCTGCTGGCGTCTAGTATGTTAGTATATCAGATCCGACCACACGCTTTTATTTTATTTATTTTGGTCTTTGGTAACCAGGTAAGGCCACTAGGCACAAGTGCCTGTTTCAGGGTGACCACGGGAGCACTGGGCGGTTAAGTGACTTGCTCAGTCACACAGTATGCAAGTGGAGGTTGTGAGAATCAAACTAGATCTGCTCTGCTGGATGTACCAAGCTCGTTCATACCTTGTTCCTCTAACCTCTAGGCTATACTGTCAGCCCATGCTTTTAGTGGATTATTTATTTATATAAAGTTGGTAACTGGGAAAGGCACACTGAGCCAAGGCTCGTTTCCAGAGTGTGACCGGAGAAGGGGTTACAGATACAGAGGGCAGAGACAACAATCCAGACATTGATAACGAAAGGCAGCACAAATCTGTCTACGGTCATGTGGGGCTACTGCTATGACCCACATTATCTATCATATGAAACAGCCACAAATCGGGGTTGACAAAATGTAGCCTGTCTGCCACAAATTAGTATTTCATTTAGGTGATCTGGTTGATCCTGCCATGATTGTTATTGGTTTAAAGTCATAGAAGAGTTATATGATTGATCCTGCCAGGGAACCGTCAGGGTAAGAGGAAGGGTGGTGGCGCAGCCATGTACATCTCAAACTCAATTCACCTCGATCAGGCATACCACACCCATGTTGTCCAATAGACTCCCTACTAATCAAAATCTCTGTCCCTCACTCAAGTCCCTTGTACATAGCAGACTCTTACTGCTCACCGGACACACTACTACCTGACATCCTAGATCACATGGGTACCCTGAGGTCCCTCGCGGCTAGGGACAAGCTATATATCCTAGGGGATTTCAACCAGAACTGGCTAGTCAGTGCAAGCTCTAAAGTATAAATCACGTAAGTGCGCTAAACCTGACCCAACTAATAACTGAACCCACTCGCCTAAACCACAAATCCCAGAATCACACTCTATTGGACTGGGCCCTAACCACACACCCCCATTGTATTATTGACGCAGGATTACTACGGACTCTCTCAGCGATCACCACATGATTTACATGGTGCGGAAAATATTCAGACATAAGGGCCCCACCTCGTATACTAAATACTAGATTCTACAAATCTCTGAACCTGACCACACTCCTAAGCGACCTAACTCGATTGGTCACATCCTCGGGCCCCCTCCTTGGATGTGGCCCTAGATTTTTTCACGTCCAGATTCCTGTCTATCTGGGACTCCCATGCGCCACTCAGAAGATCCAGAGTAAGAGGAGCCCACCTACCCTGGGTTAACACCAATCTCTTAGAGCACCTTATAGTCAGGGACTGAGCCTGGAAAACATATAAGGTAACAAGTACTCTATTGGCTCTGCAACGCTACCGCTTGCTATGGAATGCCTGCACAAGACTTATCCGACAGGCCAAATCTAATTATTTCAAGTCTGCCCTCCACAACAACTTCACATATCCAGCCCAATTCTGGAAGTCCATTAAATCACTCATTTCCCCACTGGCCCAACCCCCTACACCAACCCTCAATATAGCTGGTATCTCTATCACCGCACCGAGCACTGTAGCCACAAAGCTTAACTCCTATTTTACATACATACATACATACATAGATACATAGACAGTGTCGGCAGATAAGGGCCTATGGCCCACCCAGTCTGCCCATTTAAGTTTGTAAGTTCAGTTTATGTTTACAAGCTGCACGTCCTCTCTCCTCTCGTCTCATGCCAGGCCCCCTCCCCCAGATCCCCCAGTTTTTTTCCTCACCCGCCAACTTTGCCTTTCACCTTGTTACACCCACAGAGGTATTAAAAATACTTTGGTCACTCAATCCCTCCAAAGGCAAATGCCCCTCGGGACTTGACTCCAAAATGCTCCATCTATCTGCCCCAGCCATAGCCAATCCACTGGCTGCGCTTTTTAACCTGTCATTCAGCCTTGGGTCTATCCCATCTAAATGGAAACATGCCACAGTCATCCCACTCCCCAGAGGCGGTGACCCTTCCTCCCAGGTAACTATCGACCTATTTCACTGCTCCCCATCCTAGCCAGAATCCAGGAGCGCCTTGTATTAGCCCAGCTCTCACATTTCCTAGACTCCACCTCCTTCTTCACTCCATTCCAGGCGGCTTTTAGGAAAAATCACTCCACCATCCCCTCTCTCCTCCAACTCACCAACACCATCCTCACGGGGATGGATAAAGAGGAAATAACAGTGGCTATCTTCGTCGACCTAGCCAAGGCTTTCGACACGGTTTCTCACACCCTGTTACTGTCTAAGCTCGCCCTAGCTGGACTGACTGAGCCAGCTACCAGCTGGTTCCAGTCTTACTTGGCGGGCAGGTCCCAGTCAGTCCGTATTGGCTCAGACGTTTCCACCGCACTCCCTGTTACCACCGGGGTCCCCCAAGGCTCGGTCCTAGGCCCATTGTTGTTTTCCATTATCCTCAATGATCTGCCTGCGGCCTGCCCTCTTAAGTCCATTCACATGTATGCAGACGACACAGTTCTGTATGCCTCTGGGTTATCCCCCTCCACAGTAGCTGCCTGTCTACAGCAGGATTTCAACACTGTCCAACGTTGGCTCTGTTCTCATCAGCTATTTCTAAACCCTAAAAAACTGTCTCCCTAACATTTCGGCACTAGGGCAGAACTTCCCATATCCCACCACCCCATTTTCCACATTAGATGGCTCCTCCTGGAGGTTTGTACTTCCTTCAGATATCTTGAGGTCTGGTTAGACCAGCATCTGGACTTCACTGCACATATTGCGCTATACATAGAAGTTACACCCATGTTGGGTACGTTATACGGAATAAAGTTGCATCCCTGCCTATCGCGGGCAATTCGTCAGATTGTCCTTCCAATAATGGACTGCGGGGATGTCTACAGTGTAGCCGCTCAAGTCCTCCTTGTCCAGACTAGATCCTCTCTACCACTCATTCTACCATTTCTCCCTGGACTGCCCTCCCATTACCCATCATTGTGACCTCTACCGTTCATTAGACCTCCCATCTCTCCACAATCGGAGATTGATACACTGTGCTAGAATCATTGCAAAATTCTGGTCACAGTCCCTCCCCTCCTACCTTGCAGCCACCCTGGCTGTTATACCTCTGCCGACTTACTCACTCAGGAACATTGATTCCCAACTGTTTCACATCCCCACATGTCCACGGGTCTGGCCAGGCTGCTTTCAGCTACCAGATGCAAAGTTATGGAATTCCTTGCCAGCTGATACTAGCACTCCTCATCTAAATGCACTTCTTATGACACCTTAGCCACTACTTGTTCATACAAGCTGCAGTTGAGCCCGTGCAATCATGATGTCTGCTGTGTATATACCTTGTATACTCCATTATATGGATGCTGCTGTTTGTTCTGTAAACATGTGTGTACTGCTGGCTTCTGGCTGTATTTCTTCTTACTTCTGCTGTGACGACTTTGTGTATATATATATATATATATATATTTGTTGTCAAATTTGTTTATGACTGTATAGAAACTTGTATTCTCCTTCTCCTCCTTCCCAGGGTGCATCTGGAATCGAGTGGTACCCTGCTCAGTATGCCTTCCTGGTAAAACTCTTAAATAAATAAATAAATGATTTTTATAGTTAAAAAAACATATCTAGGCCAGCCCGCCAGCGCAGCGGTTGGATTTCCGCTTGCAACGCTAGCGACCCGGGTTCAGGAATGAGCCCGGGAGCTGGAAGGCCGGCCGGGGGAACAAGGAAGGGTTGAGCATCCTATGGACAGCTCCCCTTCTCCAGGAGGAAGGGGAGGGCATAGCGTGGCACTTGACTGGCCCCAGGCAGAGGCCTGGGGCATAGCAAGCTACCGTGCATGATCTGTGGGGAAGGATGTCATGACTTCTGCGCTTGCGCCTTGACGTCTGGGCAGGTGACGTCCTATAGAAAACGGGAAATATACCCTCCCGAGTTGGGGGATGGAGGCACCAAGCTGAGTCCCGATTTGCCTCTGCCTGCCCAGCTGCCACAGGGCCCGACAAGATTTGAAGGATCGGGGTGGCTACCCGACCCCAGCGTGAGGCTATCCACAGCAGGATGGGGGACCGAGTAGTCAGGTAAAGGCGGCGGTGGTGAAAGCTAATTGGCGCATCCTGAGGATGCGACTCCGGGAGGGACGAGAGTTAAAAAAAAAAAACTTATCTGGTTGGTGCTACAATTTTTAGAGTGTTTTAAGTATAATCACTTTCACTTTCTTGTTTGACTGTAGTGTAACTGAGAGGTGTTCATCCCGGCAAACAACACACTTACAAAGCTTTAGAATAAAGGAAGGTTTTGATGAAAAGCATATAAATGTGTGCTTTAAGCTAAGTTTAGTGAGTTTTTTTTTGTAAAAGCTGGCAGCTCTAGGCGAGGAGGCGGAGCAGGTTGGTGGCTTCAGAAGAGTGAGCATAGCGTGGTGACTGTTGCTATAGCAACACTCGGTCTGGCTTGCATCTGCAGCTTCTGACCATGACCTTCGCTCACTTCGATCGGCGGCTTCTTTTGAAAAAATGACTAAACTTAGCTTAAAGCCCAACTTGACGTGCTCTTTTAACAAACCTTCCTTATTAAAAGCTTTGCATACATGTTTGCTGTGGTGAACACCACTGGTCACGCCACAGTCAAACAAGAAAAGAATGTGATACACTCAAAACTACTCTAAAAATTGCTGGATCAATCAGATACGTTTTCAATTGCTTTAGCTATAAAATAATGTCAGGATCAGCCAAATAATTGTTTGTAGTGTGGGACAGCTGGTAGGGGATCGTGATGGTAAGGGGCTTGATATGAGTAATATCACAGCAGGTGGCAAGTCAGCTCTAAAGTGATTGTTCTCGGAGCTGACTTGCCACAGGTTGTGATATTACTCATTTCAAGCCCTTAACATCACGTATTTGTTTTATACAATAGAGGCTTTTTTTGTATGGTTTGTTTTAAAGTATGTATGTGGTACCTGTGTTTTCTGTTGGCGTTGTTTCGGGTGTTCGGCTCTTCAGGCGTGTGATGTAGAGTGAGTACTGATATTTTCTGCTGATGTGTACACAGTGTAGATATCTGTTAGCTTTTCTCACTGTGTACACATCAGCATGCTGATATCAGTATCGCGGTGAAATACGACTATTTATGTAGGGACATATCACTTCACCCCTATTGTATAAATAGATTTACTGCCTTCATGGTTGTGGCAGCCTGTGTGTGCAAGGTACATGTGTGGTAGCCTGCTTGTGCCAGGTGTGAATTGATCTCGCAGTTGGTTAGAAGGTTCTGAGGGATGGAAAGTAGTGCAGGTGTGTGGTTGTTGAGGGATAATGCATGGTCATGTGGTGTGTTTTATTCATTCAGGAACATGACTTTCACATATTTTTACCCATTTTATAAATAATTAAGTTTCACCCTTTGTGCTTGTTACTAACAATTCAGTGGGCACCTTTATAAATAATTAAAAGGTATATAGTGCTTATTTATTTATTCAAATTGTTTCACGGAAAAGCACACTGAGCAAGAACTGCTTCGTCCCGATGCGACCTGGGGAGGGGTACAGTGGGGAAGAGGACAAGGGTAGTCAGGTCCTAACATATATACATACAATTACAATACAGCTGAAAACATTTGACAGAAATAGCTGGCGTAGATGATAATTTACCCTACTTATAGTATAGTAGCAATTACATGAAGTCATGCTTTATACCTTGAAAACATATAATTAGATAATACAGCTGCATCTGTTTGACAGGAATATCGATGTGAATTAATACATATACCCTAATATCGAGAGTAACAGTTACAATGAGGAAATCCTGCTAAGGTATTGGGTTGTGGTATATAATGAGATAGGTGTAAGTGCAAGCTAGCTAGCTCAAAAGTTGGGATCAAGTGCAGTAGTTGGGTGTGGTTAGCAGTAGCACCATTGGGCCTACTGGGAGAAGAAATATAGGAGTGTCTGAGGTAGAAAGATTGGAGAGTTAGCTGCAGGAGCAGTTTACTGAGCAGTGGTTGGCAAGGGCATAGGATAGTGAGCGGATAGAGGAAGAGTGGCGGGTTTCAGAGGGAAGGAGTTCCAGAGTTGAGGCGATGAAAGAAGGCGGCCTGGCGAGCTTGGGTCCGACGTCTGGGGACTAACAGGAGCTGGGAGTCTAGGGACCTCAGAGCATAGGTGGGTGCCAGAGGGGGCGATAGTATGGAGGTCAGATACACTGGGAGGGTACCAAACCAGTTCTTCGAGATAAACTTGGCACAGTGTATTAGGCGGCGGTTCTCAAGGGAGGGGATAGCAAGGGAGCGGTATAGCTTGCAGCGGTGGGTGCAAGGAGCGTCAAGAGCGAACCGGCAGAAAGCATTAGAAAGGGTATCCAGTTTGGATAAAACTGAATTGTGGGCAGCACTGTAAACAATATCGCAATAATCAAAGGAGAGAAGTATCATCTTCTGGATAAGCTCACGATGGACAGGATAGGGGAGGCTAGAACGGTTCGGATATAAAGCTCCGAGCTTGGGGCGGAGTTTTGTTAGTATAGAGTCAGCATGGACTGTGAAGGTGAGGTGGCAGTCAAGCCAAACTCCAAGATACCGGAAGGAGGTGGCGTTCTCCAGCTCCAGTATATGGTTACTTGGATATCCCCACTGTTACTTTACTATTAGGATTTTGATTCATTGCTAAATACTGGTAAGCTATATTACCTCCAGACACTGTTTTGTTACATTTGAAGAAATGTTATTTCTGTTTTGAACTGTCTACTGTCATAGCAGTATCTGATGCTACTGCTATGACCCACATTTAACAAACTGTGTATTTATTGTATTATCTTTGACTAAATTGCTAGACCATTCCTCTTGAAAAGCTGGCAGGATGCCAGCAAAATTCTGGCACAACAGTTTGGTGGCCAACCGACCATGACTGTAAAAATAAAGCTTCATTACAAATTGGATTGAAGAAAACTCCATCGAGTCCCTCAGTGCAGTAGTGGCTGCAAGGCGCCTAATTAGGGCTTTGAACATAAAATACATTTTTATGTTACCTGGTGCCCTGGAATTTTAATGAACAAGATACGCCGCCCATAATGGCAACAGAGCCCCGGGCGGACATCTCGCACAACGTGGGTAACTTCCACCATGAAGGTTATGCTAAAAAGGGCAACCATCAAATGGCAGATGTTGGTATGTCCCAGTTCCAAGCCTTGAACCACTGACACATCCATTAATTACGTTTCTTCCTGTCTCAAGTGTCTAAAATATCCTCAGAGTTTTAGAAAAGTCTGAAACTGCAACTACAGCTTGGTTTTCAGAAAATCTAATGCTAAGCCTTAATTTTACTTGTAGCACATCTCCGTTGCTGTGGAATAAGGCTGCCAGCTAGGAACTATGACAGTGAAATGCTGGAGCTGTCTCACACCGGCTCACTCAAGCCTGCAGTTCCAGTGTTTAAAAAATTAATGAGATCTGGCTTTTTGGTGGTATGTCTTCTGTTTCCCTTGACTGAGATGTGTGGAGGGAGCTGGAGGCTTCAGGCGGGCGGGAGAAAGCTGTACCTGTGTCCACGCTGAAGAGAGTTAGTGAGTCAGAGCATAAAGAAAGTCTCAAAAAAAAAAAAAAAAGGAGAATAAGGCAATGAGGCCAGATGGGATTCATCCAGGGCACCTAAAGGAATTGAGCATGGTGCTCATCTCCCCTCTGGTAGTGCTTTTACCACCTCAGTGGAGACTGGGAAAGTTCCAAAGGACTGGAGGAGGCTGGTGTGGCCCCTCTTGCAAAAAGCGTCAGTAGGGAGGATGCTAGCAATTACAGGCCAGGTCTTCTCACATCAGTGGTGGGGAAGTTAATGGAGACATTACTGAAGGATAGGCTCATGGAGCACCTGGAGACAAAAGACTGCAGGACCACTGGCAACATGTTTTTCACCGGGGGCTCATGTCAAACTTATCTCATAGATTTCTTTAGCTAGGTTACCATTGAGGTGTATCAAGGACAGCAGTGGGCATGGCCTAGCTGGACCTAAGTAGACTTTCGACACTATGCCACAGAGGGGCTAGTTAAGAAACTAAGCAGCCTGGGTGTAGTGCAAAGTGACAAGCTGGGTATCAAACTGGTTAAGGGATAGGAGTAAGGGGTGGTGGTAAATAGTAGCCACTCAGACAATAGGAGAGTGACTAGTGGGTGCCATAGACTTTAGTTCTGAGACCGGTCCTTTTAGAGTCTTCAAGCAACATTGCGGAGGAGCTTGAGGTAAGGTTTTCTCTTCGCAGATGATACAAAAATCTGCAACAGGGTTAACACTTAGGAAGAGGGTGGAGAGCATACAGAATGAGCTGCGAAACTAGAGGAATGGTCTAGTGAGTGGCAGCTGGGTTTCAGTGCCAAAAGGTGCAAGGTTATGCACTAGGGCTGTGGAACCAAGGGCTTTGTATAAGGCGGTGGGAGTGGAGCTTACAGTCACCAAGCAAAAGAGACCTGGGGTCATCATATCCGATGATCTCAAGGTAGCTGGGTGAGTGTGACAAGGTAGTGGGAGAAGCTAGCAAGCTGCTGGGGTGCACTGGGAGAGGGATTTCTAGCAGGAGGAGGAGGGAGGAGGTGCTGCTGTTGTATCGCTTACTGGTGAGACCCCACCTGGAGTACTGTGACCAGTTCTGGAGGTTGCAACTCCTCAGGAACGTTGAAAGGGTGGAAGAGGTACAGAGGGCAACCAAAATAGTGAGGGGGGGTTGTACAAGAAGCCATGTGAGGAAAGGCTGCAGGAACTCGACGTGTATTTCCTAGAGGAAGGGAGAGCAAGTGGGGACATGATTGAAAGCTACAAGTACCTCACAGGCGTGAACAAGGTGCAAATGGAGGGTCTGTTTCAGAGAAAGGAAGGCACTATTACAAGGGTGGCATGCAATGAAGCTGAGGGGGGGAGTTTAAAAGACATGTGCGAAAATACTTCTTCACAGAAAGGGTGGTTGATGACTGGAACAGCCTGCCATAGGAGGTAGTAGGGGCAAAGACTGTGGGAGTTTCAAGCATCGTGGATAGCCACAGAGGCATATTAGGTAGAGAAATGGGAGAGGGTGACCTATGACCAGTTAGGGTCAGTGGTGACACAATAAGCAGGGACAAGGAAGAGACTTGATGGGCCTAAGGGTCTTTTCTGCTGACAAAATCTGTTTTATGTTTCCGTTACTTACCCTTCTCCATTCCCTGCTTGGGGCAAGGTGAGTGGAGCACAAGTGGGCTTCCCAAGGACTGACAGTGGCCATTTGGAGCAGGCACATAAGTGCTCTGGCAGGACTGTGAGATGCATGGTGTTCCTCTCTCCTGGTTCTCACACTGCATCCCCAAGGCTGTGGATGGCATGGTAACGCAGTCAATTTCTAATCGTCACTCTCAAAGTTGCACGAGTGGCATGGAATTGGGTGCAGTGGTGTGCACATCCAGGGCTCTGGTTGCACGGAGGTATCCGCATGTGCAGAGCGGGACCTCTGCATACCATCTGCCCCTGACATCCCTAGACAGGAACGATTCCCTGAGAGTTGCCTTCCCAGTGGTTGAGGCCATCTTGGGACCAGTTCAGGAGTTTTGGTAGCACCCAGCATCCTGCTTGATGCCCCATCCAGATGGTCTGCAGATACGTGGTCCCGATGGGCACTTTTTGGGGGCTCTGGGATCACATTCCTGTGGAGGTCTGATATCCAACTTGACCTTTCGGATGTCAAAAGGACAGTGGACCTGTATAAGCTGCCTGACAAGGAATCCAAGAAATGGGATTATGTGGCCAGGAAGGTCTATATAGCCTCTTGCTTGGTCTTAAGCAGGCCAATTACGCCATTATGATGGCTACTTTGGCTACTCCTGTTAGGAATGGTTGGAAGCATGTTAGCCTCTGGATATGGCTCCCAGAAGCAAAGGCACTATCCTGTTTGGAGATGCTATCACACTTTGGTCCTAGGAATCTGCTGCCAGCTGGGGCTGTGGTAGCTCCACACATTTACACTGTGTGGAGCACTAGCCAAGCCCCATATTCATACAGGCAGCGCGCATGTTCGATGCGGCGAGTTGCCTCTATGAATGTGGCATCATGACAGCTGAGTGCTATTCCATCACAGTGCTATGTTTTGCATGGTGCAAACAGATGCTTTTGAATACTGAGACCAGTGTCTTTACAGAGGGCTACCTTTTGTACCGTTAGGGCTGGAAACGTAATTGTTTAAATGCAAGTTTGGTGTCTGGCCACAGCTGCACTATGTTAATGCACTTTTTTTTTTTTACTGGTATTTTCTCTCCCCCTGGTCCGGGTCAGCCCTTCTCCTGCCGTCCTCCCAGCCCCATCCCCTGACCTTCAGGCACCTACCTTGAACTCCCGTGGGTTACCCTACATGGCAGGGTGGTGGGGAGCCCCCAACCCGACCCACCAGGATTGGATCCAGTGTCGGGAGGTATCTCCTCAGGGGCGGTACTTGTGGCGGACGACCATCATGCTGCTTGACCTGGACCACTGTTTTCCTCTTTCTGTGGAGGAGCGTGCAAGCCGACAATGGCTCGAGCCACACATGCGCATGCATACAGCACACCGTCAGCTGCTCCACTCTCCGTTCACTGTATAGGACCCATGCACAACACCTAGCCCCTGCTAGTGTCAGGCAAGAGCTGGTCTCTGTTCCCCACCCTCCCCGCGAGAGGAGAACTGTCCTCCAGGTGCTCGATCCTCTCCCACCCAGGCTGACCCCCGTGACCCACTTGCACCGCGAACACAGGTCGCCGGCATGGCAGGAGGTAAGGCATCACTGCCCCAGCCCTCCACGCCACTGGGCTAATGTCAACACACTTTTAATGTACTGATATACTGAAAATGCAGTTTTTATCATAGAGCGTATTTTTACCCCAATGAAGAACTGGGTCTGAAATTACATTTTCTTTTCAAAATAATTTAAAATTGTGTAGCACGCCACGCTGCTACGCAGTGTACCCTACTCTGTGGATTTGTGCATTATGTAAAACTAATTTTTGTTAGGTTCTTACTACTGTGATCAATAGAATCTAATAAAATACTTTTTCCTGAGCAAATGCTGTCTTTCCCCATTAATTCCATGTTTTCCAGCCTTATATCTGGGTACTCGGGTGGCATACTGTCCTCCACACAGACAGGCAAGAAAGCATCTGCCTTCACAGCTGACAGAAGTGCTCTTTACAGATGTGTGCGATGCTGGGGTGGGGGTGGTGGGGCCCACGTCTTCCCTCTCAAAGAATTGAGTTCCTCACTCTGGTAAAGCCCCTGGCCACCTGCCAGTGACACGGTTAGAAGCTGAAGTCCACTTATGGAACCCAGTCACATGGGTGGCAGCTTGTATGCCAATTAGCTGGCAACAAAATTGTATCAAATTAAAAATAGTGGGACTTATTAATTTGCATATGGCCATGACAAAGAGTGGACACAGTTCTGCTTTTATCCTTTAACATTCTTCCCTGTCTGTTGTTGCAAAGACTGTTAACGCCAGATATTCAAAACTTTGCACTAGGCACAAACTGTTTGTGCCAGTTTGCACCCTGTTTATGTGGGCCCCCGTATTCAAAAGACCAAATAGCATGGGCAAACTGGGTTAGCGCCACACAAAATAATGTATGCACTGGGCAAAAAGAGGGGGCGTGTACATGAATACAGGTGCTGTGCTGTAGTCAGCGTGATAGCGCCACGCAATGTGTGTTTGTGTGACTTTTCGAGACGCTTAGCATGGCACAAATTGCCACCCAGAAAAAAGGTAGTCTTAACTTCGGGCAAAACGAAGATAGGGGGCATGGACACAGCAACAGGCAACAAGGCTGTATGCAACAACAGCGGCATGGTGCACCTGATGACTGCAGCCAGTGAGGAGGCAGAGAGGACAGACGGCCACCCTGAGCCACTCCATATGCCATGGATGAGACATGCTGCACACAGATGGCACCGCCCATGTCTCCATCATCTGGCACCGGTCCCAACTCTGCCAGGCATTTGAGGGTGCCCAGCACCACATGGACACCTTGTCAGTGTGGTCATGCAGCACACACCAGCAGCCCCCCTCCAGCCCATGAGGGTACACCAACACAATCCAGCACACATAGCATGCGGAGGAAGGAAGGTGTAGAGGTGCCCAGGATGCACCATATAGTAGTTGCAGCCACACGGCTGGGGCCATCCACACAGTGCACATATTCCAGTGATAGGTATGCCCCTGACATCTGTGTGCGGTATGATGGTATGTATCTGCCCCCACAGGGCATGTACCACACACCTGTACATACACCCCGTCACACACGGCCGGCCATGTGTACATTAGTGTGAGACTCTTATGCCATTGACACAGCGTATGGGGGTCATAGGACAGTATGACAGTGGTGTTCACTGTTAGAACACACCTGCCAGCTGGGCCTGTCACTGTGTGGATAGCAGAAGTCATTGATGCCTGACACAATGTAGGCATTGCTGTGTCCCTCACAATACCGGCTACAACAGTACCATAGCATCTGATACACACCTTAGCAGACACAACAATACATCAGTGGCATGCAGCACAACCACCTGTTCCCATGGTGCTAGTATCCTGGGCACAATAGTCTGCTGTTATGTACAGAGTAGACCCAGACTGCAGCTACCATCCTGTAGTTCCAGTCCGACATACAGGTGGTTCCGTGAGCAAGCCCTGTAGCCACTGACCTGTTGCTCCATTCTGACCTACAGGTGGAGCTGTGTGCGCACCCTGAAATAGCCCGGGCAATCCACACATGGTAATGCATGCAAATCAGACCATAATGACATGCTAATATGGCCGTTTGCCCTCAGACTGCCTAAGTAGGCTAATTTGCATATCAGTTTTTAATATAGCAGACTTTTTCCCCGGGCTAATGTCTTTGCCCCAGGCAAACCTGCAGAACCATAGCACAGTTCTGCAGTATTTGGCCTGCAATGTTGTTTGCAGTTGTTGTGCACCACTTCTTTGCTAGCACCCGCACTGGCTATGTAGTTCACCTTTGCCTTACTCCACCTCTGTGTGCACTGGGCTGCTGTTGCAGTTTGCACAACCTGGTTGCTACATTCAGAGCTGTCATCTTTGCTGGGCTGTTCTTGCAGTGCACTGCACTCACAGCCCTGGGCTATTCCTTTGAGTATTGCGTGCTATTGGCTGTAGGTTAACTTTGCACACCGGGCAGTGCTATATTTGCCCCCGGGCAAAGTTTTGAATATTGGTCCCTGTTGTAATAAGTTTACAGAAAAACTGCTTACCCAAGTTTTCTACCCTTACACAAACTACTTTTCCCCATGCAGAGGTCCCTTGCCAGCTCCTTGTTTGCTGTAAAGGAACACTAAAGAAGCAGTCCATATAACAGCTGCTGGGGAAACCCAAGATTAAGGTTTTTGACATATATAAAATTGTTACCTGTTACTATAGTTTTAAAGTCCTGTTATTGCCATGTCATAACTACAAAAAGAGCTGTGCCTACAGTCATCTCTGCGCATCCACTAGCTGATCCAGTTATGTGGCGGAGTAGCACCCATTACCCCGTTAGGCCAGAGAACAGTAGCATTTTTTGCCTAATCTCATCTTTAAAAGGACACTGTCAACCTGTTTTGCATCATATTATTTCTAGTTAAAACCCCACATTGTATGATTGCTTACCTTCTTCAAAATTCATTGATGTTGCTGTTTGTTTTGTTTGTCTCCTTGTTTAGTCGAACTGAAATGCATGCTAATGTCTATTTATAAACAACTTCGTTTTGCTTCAAATCCTGTAACTATTCATACTGAATGCTTCCAGAACATTAGAAACACATTTAAACAGTGCAGTCACTCACAGTGCAATAGCCTCCATAACTCCCACTGCATCATGAGAGGCTAGACTATGTGGGGATGTTCCCAAGTCAAGGAAAGATGCAGTGGGAGTTGATCAAGGAATGTAAACAAACCTTTGTGTGGTAACATCAGTATGGTGGGCAGTCTGTTTTTCACTTTTTCAAAGAATAAAAGGCTTTGAATCAAACTACCAGCTACATCAGCAGTCTTTACAGAATGTTGGCAATTAAAATGTTTTTTAAACTAGAGATATTTTGAGGCCTAAGGGGGTTGACAGTGTCCCTTTAAAAGGGAACATTTTAAATTTTTTTTTGAGGGGGGTGCCATCCCCTTGAAAAAATTCTAGATCTGGCCTTGTGCGGACTAGCCAGTTTAGGATTTGTGTTATGCTAATGTGTGATTAGAAGCACTCATTAGCATAACATGGAACATAGGACACCATGGTGTGTGCGAGATAGCCACAAGCATTTCTCTTTGTCAGAAATTATGACGCGATAATTGCAGAACATAAAACTGTAGTAAATGGTAACAAAAAAATATTTGAGGATATCTCTTTCATCAGGCCACACCTATGGAACTGTAAGCTGCTAGGTACTAGAACCACACAGAAACTTTTGCAAGCAGTCCACTAGGGCCGCCCATGACAACATCCAATGTCGGCTCTCCCCTATAAATGAAGGTGGCCTCTTAATTCTTATCTCGCTGTTGACCGTACTCATTGGACCGTGCATGGAAACATCGCTTTTACAGTAGCCACTTTTCTTTTTTTTTCTCACCATAGTTAGTAGCCACTTTCATAAAGTGGTTTTTGATGGTGTGTGTAACCTAAGGAGCCATCAAAATTGTTCTGTTATTGGGAGTGCGGTGAAAAGATATACTCCGAGATTCACGCGACACCATCATTCTTGCCTAGCCCAGACCATAACGTTCAGGCACGCCCAGTTTGCAGAGGTTCAACACAGTCACCTGGTGACACCGTACTTTTTTTTAAAAGCACCAGGTAGCCTGAAAGGTCAGGAGCTCCAGCAAAAGAGCTCTGCCATGTTGCCGCCCATTCCTTGGGGTCCAAGTCCTCTAAGTCCTGGGAGAAAATGTCCAGCCGCAGAAGCACAAACACTGGAGAGAAAAAGAAAGAACAAGGCCTCCTTGGTTCACTCCAGGTCACTCCTTCATACAGGTATGACCACTTCAAAGCCATCAACCACTTCCGGTGAAGCCACCTGCTGCCCAGACGTCGGCCTTCCTTCCAGGTCAGGGCAGGCTGTAGGTTGCCAACAGGCCATGCACCGCTGGTGCTTTGCCGTCAATGCCAGGGGCCTTGCTTCCTCCGTTGACCTCTTCCCGCATTCCCGTCGATGGCATGGGCGCCGACATCCAGGCGGTACTCTCGTCCTTTACAGACATACTGAAACACCTTCTACCTCCTTCTTCTGTAACAGAAGATCTTACTTCAAGAGGGCTCTTGCAGTAGGTAATAATCTTGAGAACTGAGCTGCCAGGCACTAGGACCACACAGAAAACTTTTGCTTGCAATGTCCAGCGTGATGCTGTATAAGGGGCAGTCCCCACGCTCCCCCTCCAGTTCTTTCCCGTTGTCGACCTGCTCACGTTGGACCTCACGGAGAACGCTACTACAGTTGACCACCATTTCGGATGAGTATTTCCATTCTTTTTCTTTATTTTCCTTTCTTGTCGAAAAAGTAATATTTTTTGTGTACGTCTTCTCCAACGTCTACTGAGTTATATAAGAACAAATGCAATTCCTGCAGCTCTCAGCTCCGCTGGGAGCCCATTCCTTTGTCTGTTCTGCTTAGGATCCGAGCACAAGACTGAGGACTGTCCGGTCTGCCAGCGCTTCAACCAGATTACACAAAAGCGCTGTCAACAGGCCTTAGAAGCCCATATCATGAAGCTGAAGATGGCTTCCATGGAAAAGGAGCTGCAGAAGCTGCGGAGTTCGTCTTCCTCACCGGGGAGTTCTTCCGACTCCCACAAGAAAACGGAGAAGGACAAGGAGAAGCACTGGGACCGGTACCGGTCTTCCTGTCTGCAGCTCCCGCTGGGGACCGCAGACGTCGAGCAGCCCTCCTTCAGCAAAGGGAGTGCCCCTCTGGCCAAGCCTGCTCCTGCTTCTGTGGAACAGCCTTTGGGCCCCTCTCCTAAACCGGTCATGGTTCAGGCAGGCGCCTCAGGTTCTCCTAAGGCTTGTGCCACTCTTAGGCCCATTAAAGTATACGGGTCCAGGTCCAGTGGTGTGACTGGTAAGATGGTCATTGGCTCTGCTGATGAACACACAGCCCCAGCTGATAAGTTGGACACTGGCTCCTCTAGCGATGCCCAGCCACAGCTGCCATTGGGCCCCAATAACAGGCCTGACGTTGATCGTAGTAGGTTCAGGGAGTTAGGGAAGATCTGCAGGGAGGAAGGAAGTTCGCTGGCCTTCTCAGAGGTGATACCAGTACCAAGGGCCAGCACAGCCAGGAAAAGAAGACTAGAGGATTTTAATGACTGGCTTAGGAAATGTGCAGGAGGAGATGTTCATTGTATTGGGGACTGGGAGGAGACCTGGTCAAACAAAGCACTCATTTCACCAGACAGGCTATACCTCAGTAGGGAGAGTTTGAGAGTACTCAGAGCCAAACTGGGGAATAGATAACCGCTACACTTAATTTAAACTACTGAGAGGGGCAGTGGGTGTGTGGCCTATAGACTCCGAGAGGAGGAGGTCAGTAAACCCCCCGCACCCCACAGTGATGGAAGAGGTCTGGAGGAGGTGGAAGGGCAAGAACACAGCAAAGGTGGAGGGTGAGGAACACATAACAAGGATACGTGGAGGGATGCACACAGAGGAGATAACTGTGATTAGAAGAATAGAGGAAAAGAAGGAAGGTCAGATTCTAGGTGGAAGGTGGTATCACTGAATGCATGGAGTCTTGGAACCAAGACGGACAACCTGCAGGCACTATTAGCAGACAGGAGGATGGACATTGCTACAGTAACCGAAACTTGGGCAACATCACACCATGACTGGGACCTTGCGATCCTTGGATATAAGCTACATAGGAGGGACAGGGTAGTCAGGAAGGGGGGGAGGGGTGGCAGTTTATATCAGGGAGGGAATAATTTGTACAAGGGAGGAGTCGACGAAAGAGGGAGGGAGGTTATGGATTCAGTTAAGGTCCAATAGTGGGAGAAAGGTGATTGGGTCTGGTTTACAGACCACCCAGTCAGGATGAGGAGAGGGACAGAGGACTGAGCTCACAGATATTGGAAGCTGCGGGGAAAGGGGAGGTGGTAATTGTAGGGGGTTTCAACTCTGCCCAAGGTGGACTGGAGCATACCATCCACAACATGTGCTAGGAGTCAGGTGATCCTGGAAAGACTGCAGAGTGGGTTCCTGACTCAGGGTGTCACGTGAACCAACAAGAGCTGAGGCAGTTCTTGATCTGGTGCTCACAAATGGGGAGCATATACAGGAAATAATAGTCAGGGAGCCACTGGGTGGAAGTGACCATTGCACAGTGTGGTTCCAGTTGAATATGGGCAGGGAAGGCATCCCGACTAAGACCAAAATCTTGGATTTCAGGAGGGTGGACTTCAGGATAATGGACGAAGTGCTTAGGAGCCATCTGGTGGGCATCAGAGCAGATACAGAGGTGGACCAAAGGTGGTCCACCATTAAGGAAGGAATACTGATTGCCACAGATGAGTGCATTAGGCTCAGGGGGAAGAACACAAGGGCCAAAGCACCCAGCTGGTTCAGTTCTGGGGTTGCCCAGGCAGTAAGGGTAAAGAGGTTGGCCTATAGAAAATTCAGCAAGACTGAGAGAGAGATGGATAGGGAAAATTATCTAAGGTTGGCTAGTGAGGCAAGTAAGGAATTCTGGGGAGCAAAGGCACAGTAGGAGCTGCTGATAGCTGTAGAAATTAGGAAGGAGGAGAAGTAAGTGAGAAAAGGTTACAAGAAGGAAGAGGAAGGGATTGTTAGGCTTAAGAAAGGGGTGGAGTGGGTGGAGGATAATGGGAGAAAAGCAGAGATACTAAATGAATACTTCTGTTCCATCTTCCCCAGGGAGAAGGACGGACCATTGCCTTCAGGAGGGAAAAGAGGAGCGGGGGTACACCGATGTAATGATAAAGGAGGATAGAGTGAGGGAGGGGCTGCTGGCTTTGAAAGTGGACAGATCACCAGGCCGGACAGAATACTTCCAAGGGTACTAAAGGAACTGGCGGGGAGCTGGCAGGGCCACTGGCAGACCTATTTAATAGTTCACTAGAATCAGGTGTGGTACCGCGGGACTGGAGAACAGCATGTGTAGTGCCCTCACAAAAGCAGTCCCAAGGATAACCTGGAGAATTACAGACCAGTCAGTCTGACCTCTATTGTGGACAAGCTCCTGGAGACCATACTAAAGGAAAGGTTGGTGGAATATCTAGAGGAGCATGGTCTCCAGGATGAGAGGCAGCATGGGTTCGTGGGGGGGAGATCGTGTCAAACAAATCTGATAGACTTCTTTGACTGTGTCACTAAGACAGTAGACAGGATGGGGCCAAGTGGTAGAGATCCTCTATCTTGATTTCAGCAAGGCCTTTGACTCTGTGCCCCACAAAAGGTTGATCAGGAAGTTGGTGGATCTCGAGATTGGGGGGGGGAAGCTGGCCAGATGGGTGGAAAACTGGCTGAGGGACAGAACCCAGATGGTGGTTGTGGGAGGAGAGTTATCTGGCATCAGAGAGGTAACCAGTGGGGTCTCGCAGAGCTCGGTGCTGGGGCCAGTGTTGTTCAGTGTCTTCATCAATGACATTGGAGATGGCGTTAAGGGCAAAATGTGCCTATTCGCAGATGACACCAAACTCTGTGAGAGAATGGACACAGCTGAAGGGATACAGGACCTACAGGATGATCTGGAAAAGCTGGGGAGGTGGCCAGGATCTGGCAGCTTGGCTTCAATGCCAAGAAATATAAAGTTACACATATTGGAGCCAAGAATCCAGGACAGAGTACTAGTGGAGTCCGAGGATCTGCACCGGAGGAGGAGAAGGACCTGGGAGTGATGAACACTAGTTTCCTGAAGCACTCCATGCAGTGCAAGAAAGCAGCAGCAAAGGCAAACAAGATGCTGGGATGCATATCTAGGGGGATTAGTAGTAGGAGAGAGAAGGTTATACTGCCCTTATACAGGTCACTGGTAAGGCCACATCTGGAGTATGGAGTTCAGTACTGGTGCCCAAACCTCAAAAAGGACATTAACCTGCTGAAGAAGGTCCAGAGGAGGGCTACAAAGATGATAGTGGGTCAACAGGGTAAAGCATACAAGGAGAGATTGTGGGCACTGAACATGTACTCCCAGGAATACAGGGGAGAGGGAGAGAGGGGACATGCCTGAGACCTTGAAGTACTTGAAAAGGATAAATAAGGTTGATAAGGAGAGTCTCTCTTTAAGCTGAGTGACAATCATAAAACGAGGGGGCACAGTCTTAAGCTGGATGGTGGGAAGTTTAGGAGGGAGATCAGGAGGCACATCTTCACAGAGAGGGTGGTGGACACTTGGCATGTGCTGCTAGAAGAGGTCATCTCGTTGAAGACAGGGGCAGCTTTAAGAGAGGCTGGGATAGGCATAGGGAGAAGGTAAGGATCATGGGTAGGGAAGATGGGAGGTGGGGAGGGAGGGCAGGGACATTAGCTCAAGCTGTGGACCCTGCAGTGCAGAGCAGACTTGATAGACCAATTGGCCTTCTTCTAATGGCTTCTTCACATGTTCGTATGATCTGTAAGATAGTGGCAAGGCATTGCATTCAGTGCATACTGTGTACCACTGTGACATAAACCCAAACAGAATTTTCATTGCCAACAGTGGAGTCAGGGTAAGCAGCAGCCCACCAGATGTCAGAACAGACATAGGGGCGATCACCAACCACCTGTCGAGCTGGCAGGTGATCACATCAGACTCTTGGGTCCTTCAGCTCATCGGCTCAGGTCACACAAAGAATTTCTCGAGGACCTCCAGAAATCCACTAGGTCACCTCATGCTACCCAGAGTTACATTCCTTTCATAAGAGCAGAGACCCAGGCTCTATTGGAAAAGTCTGCAATAGAGTCCGTTCCTCTGAATCAGATGGGCAGAGGGTAGTATTCCCACTTCTTTCTGGTGCTCAGAAAGACCAGAGATCTTTGGCCCATTCTGGATCTGAGCATGCTCAATCTGTACATAGAGTACAAAAGATTCCTCATGCTGACTCTGCCAGGTCTCTTGCCACTGCTCCATCAGGTACACTGGCTCTGCGCACTGGACATGCAGGATGTCTACCTGCATCCCAATCTTCCCTTCCCATAGCAGCTTTCTCGGGTTTGTCTTCGAGGAGCATTTCCAGTTCAAGGCTTTCCTCTTTGGCCTTACCTTGGCACCCAGGGTTTTAGCAAGGCCTAGCGGTGGTAGCTGTGGCTTTATGCCGTAGAGCATCTTTGTGTTCCCATACCTCGACAAATGGCTCCTGCCAGCCTCGCGAAGGTCAGCATACTGGACTCTCTGTCCAAGACCCTGGATCTGTTTCACCAGGTGGGTATTATGGTGAATTACTCCAAGTCTTACCTTACCCCATCACAGCACCTCCAATTTATTGGAGCGGTGCTGGATACAGCTCAGGGCTGAGCCTGCCTCCCATTGGACAGGGCAGAAACTCTGCTACAGCAGGCCAGGCAAGTGGACTCCAGCCATTGGACCACGGCCTGCGCAGTCTTATGCTTTCTGGACCTTTTCCTACTGTTGTCTACCCAGGCTCCACATGCTGGTCACACAGTGGATGCTTCAGGTCCAGTGGGATCAGAGATCGGACATCCTGGAACACAGAGTACTAGTGTCCAGTTCTATGTGAAAGGATTTCTTGTGATGGCAGGATCTGAACAACCTCCACGGGGGGCCCTTTCAGTCCTCCTCCAATCCAGACTCTGACCACAGATGTTTCTAATCAGGGCTGGGGTGCTCACCTGAGGGCCACAGAACCCAGGGATCCTGGACTCAGCAGGAGCTATCCCTGCACATCAGTGCAGGAGATGAAGGCAGTGCTGTATGCCCTTCAGGCTTTTCAGCCTTTCTCCTCCAAGGCCCACTTCTGTCCAGATGGACAGTATGTATGTGGTATGGTATCTGAACAAGCAGGGAGGAACGTGGTCATATCCCTATGCAGAGAAGCAATGCACGTGTGGTAGTGGGCAGTTCAACCACGACCTCCACTTGACAGCAGTGCACATCCCAGGAGCTCAGAATATCCTATTGGACACTCTCAGCCACACTCAGGCAGAAGCGCAGTGGGAACTGAATCAGTCAGTAGCTGAAGACATCTTCAGACTCTGGGGTTGCCCAGATCTCAATCTGTTAGCTTCCCCATACAGCGCAAAACTACCCAGTTTCTGCTTGCTTGTTCTAGAGTAATGCTTTCTGGCGAGATCGCTGTCTCTCTGCAGGACAGGGAGTTTCTTGTATGCCTTCTCTCCCTTCCCGCTTATTCAGAAGGTGCTCCTCAAGTTGCAGTAGGAAGGGACTCACACGATCCTGATCTCCCCTTATTGGCTTTGTCAAATTTGGTTCCCTCTGCTTCATCAGCTAATGTTGGAACCACTGGTCCCTCTTCCACTCTGTCAGGACCTTCTCACCCAGGAGCAGGGTAGACTGGTCCACCCACACCTCAGGTTCCTTCACCTTCACGCGTGGCACCTTCTCACATAGCTGTGTCATGCTTCAAAGTATCTGCCAGAGTCGCCAAAATCCTCCTCGTGGAAGCTAGAATACCATCCACAAGAACTATGTATGCAATGAAATGGAAAAGGTTTTCCATCTGGACAACCGCCAAGGATTGGGACCCTTTTTCCTGCCCAGCCCCACAGATCATGGAATACCTGTTGCACCTTTCAGACTTTGGCTCAACTATTCTTCATTGAAGGTCCTTCTGTCATTTCGCCTACCATGCTCTGGTGGATGTCAAAACACTGGCCCAGTTGGAGGTTCCAAAATCTTTCTGAAAGGAATCCTCCACTGAAACCCCAGTTCAGAACCCTGTTCCGCCTGGGATCCCAGACTTCTTACTATAGAGACACTTTGCCTCCCTTTCAACCAGCTGCAAATTCGACCTGTGCTGTCTGTCTTGGAAAGCCTTGTTTTTAGTTGCCATTACTTACTTGAGTTCCAAGCTTCAGGCCTGATGTGTGTGACAAGGATGAATAAGGCCCTGTCCCATTTGTTATGCAGAAAGAGTTTAAATGCAAGGATCTGTTCTATTCTCTCCTTTTCTGTCTCTTCTGCCTGGTTGTGCAACCAGATTTTCTTGTGAGACCTAGGACTTGATCACCCCGATGGTCTTGCAGTTCTCTGCCTCTCGCTATCTCTCTACCTTCGCTTGCTGTTCTGTCTCCCCCCCCTTGCATATCTGCTAGTATAAAAATATATGTGAATCATTATGTGGAAATGTAACTAATACTGGGATCCCTTTGTTAAGAAATGTATATAGTTTTACTGTTGAAATGTATATAGTTATACTGTTGAAATGAGTGCAAAAAGCTGTTTGGAACTCAAGGGGTTAATCTGTTTGCAAACTCTCTGAGAAGCTGTAAGCAAGAGGTCAGTTTTGGGTCACAATGTACTTTTTGCTGCACTTGTTGAAACTTACAAAAACACTGTGTAAGAAGCATGCTATTTTCTTAATGAGTGGGGGTTGCAAAGACTTATTAAAACAGAGCTGCAATGTTTTGCAAAGAAAACACAGAGACTGAGATTGAAATTGAAAAGAACCCAGATGGACTCTCTGTGTTTATACTGCCTTTGTAAATAGTTATACTGAACAATTTTACTTTTTATTTTACTGTTATTAATAATAAATCATTTGTTGAATTTTACAACTGCTCCTGGATTTCCTAACTTCTTATCCTGTGCCTCAACAACAGATGATGTCAGCCTAAGTGGGATTTATGTTGTGCATACTCTAAACCAGGAGTTTTGTGCGTGGGTACTAGACTTGGTACCAGGAAGCACAGAAGAAAGGTATGGATTCTGCAGCAGCAAGCCCAGAAGTGGTTACCAGGAGAATGGCAGCCAAAGTAGCATAGACAGAAGTTCAAGCTAAGACTATACAGCTAGCACCAGTTATAGAAAAAGAACAAGCAGTGACAGAACCTGAAAGCCTGACTGCCTTTTTCAAAGGTGGGCTATACAACAAACAGAGATGGAGAAACAGAGAAAAGAGGAGATGCAGCAGAGAGAACAAGAAATTCAACGTTAGAAGCACAGAGAAAAGAAGAAATGCAACAACTTGAGCAGCAGAGAAGAGATGCAGCGACAGGAGCAGCGGTGGTACATCTGGATGCCTTGCAGGCTATCAAAGGCAGAGGATCGGGCACATATCCAGATGAGAAACAGGACACAAGCAACTTAAAATACCTTAAACTTACAAAGTTGTGTCCCTCAGATGATATTGAAGCATACCTGACAACTTTTGAAAGGGTTGCCCACAGCCTGCCAGTGGCCAAAGCAGCAATGGGCAATCAGACTGGTTCCTTACCTGACAGGGAAAGCCCAACCTGCCTACAGCAATATGGACACTGCACAGTCAGAAAAACTATGACCTGGTGAAAGGTGAAATCCTGAAAAGATATGACATCTCGGAGAGACCTACAGGCAGAGATTTCGTTCTCTGAAGTATAACTTAGTTGACAATCCTCGAGAAGCCTTCACCCGACTCTGAGAACTCCTGATAAAATGGCTCCAAATGGAGAGCAAAACAGTCCACAGATCGACACATTTGCAATGGAGCAATTCATCAACAGCCTGTCTTCAGATGTGCAGCTTTGGGTGAAAGAACACCGACCTAAAACTGGGGAAAAGGCTGTTTCTTTGGCGAAGACTCAAATGGCCAGACAGATGCCACAGCAGCGAGGTAACAGCCAAGCACCGGTAAGGCATTCTTTTTCCCATTTAAACTCCAAGTCTGATAAGAACTCTGGTGGGGTAATAAATCTGCACCCAAAGACTTTATCTGCTACAAGTGTAATGATCCAGGTCATATTGCAAGAAATTGCCGTAGTAAAAAGAGTGACACTGGAGCAGATTTGTCCTTAGCAAATTGTGGCAAGTACTTAACAGATGTGATGTGAAGGTGAGAGATAAGACTGTAAAGGGACTTATAGATTCGGGAAGCAAACAGACCCTAGTACATACTGAAGTGATGGGAAAACAGTGTCCAAAAGAACCAGGTACTGGTGTCATCTGCATCCACAGGGACACTCGATACTGTCCCACCAGCCAAGTGACTCCGACTATTAATGGGGGGTCGCACCAAATGAAAGTGGGGATAGTACCTAAGTTATCTGTACCTGTGATTATTAGAAATAACTTTCCAGAATTTACTGAGTTAATCAAAGAGGAGTAAATCCTGATGTTTCCAGCAGCTGTTAAGAGCTGAGGCAAAGAAAATTTTGGTGGGGACTCTTTTCCTTTCTGATTTTGATTCAGACTTGTTTGAGCACAGCTCCAAGATCCGAAGTCCAGAAAAGAAAGACAACACCTGAAGAAACAGTGGCAACAAAAGACTGATGGACATAAAGGATTAACATATGAAAATGCTGAAACTAAACTGATAACTGATAGTGATTTTCTTTCAGATCAAGCTAATGATGTTTCTCTCCAGGATTATTTTAAGCAGCTGGGGTGAAACCAAAACAGGGTAAACCTATGTTTAAAAAATGTAATGGGCTACTGTACAGAGTTTGGGTTAAACCTCAGACACAGGACCAGATCGAACAATTGGTCATACCACAAAAATATAGATCTGAGTTTTTACAGATAGCGCATGATAGTCCTATGGCTGGTCATTCGGGGAGGGATCGCACCCTTGCCAGATTGCTGTACAGATTTTACTGGCCAAGAATTTATGAAGATGTTGCTACCTATTGTAGTTCCTGTGTTGAGTGTTAGAAAGTAGCCTCAGTGACTAAAAATGACCAGGTGCCTCTACCCTTGATAGATGTGCCTTTTGAGAGAATTGCAGTGGATGTGGTTGGCCCCTTAGTTAAAAGTAAAAAGGGTAATCGATTCATTTTGGTAGTATGTGACTATGCTACTTGATACCCAGAGGCAGTTCCAGTGCATATTGTCACAGCCCCAAAAGTGGCAGCAGAGCTTGCCAGAATTTTCAGCAGGGTGGGCATACCAAAAGAGATAATTACTGATCACGGTAGTAATTTTGGTGCTGCATTACTGAAGGAACTGTACCGACTACTAGATATCACTGCCATAAGAACCTCCACTTATCACCCTCAGACAGATGGTCTTGTTGAGTGTTTCATTCAAACCATAAATGCATGTTAAAAAGGTTTGTAAAAGGGGAAGGGAAAGACGGACCAGTACTTACCTTACCTGTTTTTTGCTTACAGAGACGTGCCACAGGCATCAACAAGTTTTTCACCATTTGAAATGCTGTATGGTAGACAACTTAGAGGACCACTAGATGTAGTCAAAGAAACATGGGAAGATAACCCCAGTCAGAAACAATCTATTACATCTTATATGTGTGCCCTGAGAAAGATGCTGGCAAAATATGTTGAAATCACCCATAGTAATCAGGAAGAGGCCCAGAACCAGCAGGTATATTATGACCACGGGGTGAATGAAAAAGTTTTTGAGCCAGGTGAAAAGATCTTGCTATTGTTACCCACTACAGAAAATAAATTGTTAAGTGGCAAGGGCCTTGTGAAGTGCTTGGCCAAACTGGCACAGTTAACTATGAGATTGAGACCCTTGATAGGAAAAATCCTACTAAAATAAACCATGCTAACCTCCTCAATAAATAAGTTAAAAAAAACAAAAGCTATTTTGCTAGTTTTACCAGAAACTGATAGAAGATATTGATGTAGCTTATGATAGACTGGAACAAACTGTAACTGCTGATGCTTTCAAGGTAAATGTTTCCTTAACCTCTGAACAAACCGCAGAAATCTGTAACTTGGTAAAGACATTTAACAGTACTTTTACCACAACACCAGGCCAAGCAAAAGGGTTGAGCACATAATACAGTAGATTCCGCTTAAGTGCACACCCGTTTTGCAACGGCAAAATGTGCACTTAAGCGGAATGTGCATTTAAACAAAATGCAGTAATCAGCATCATAATACAGGACGTATGGGCAAAGCGGATGCAGACATGGTAAAGTGCATCAATTGTTTTATTAAGTACACACAAGCAAATGAAGACTGGTTTGTGATTTATTTTACTGTTCAAATTAAAATAAAAATAGATCAGAGCTGGAAGTAGCTGGTTATTTTTGTCTGCTTAGTGTTCTCCACTGTGATTTTGTTAAGATAGTGCTCAGAGTCAAATAATGTGCACAGATCATGTTTTCACGGCGTGTACAAAACAGCTGATTTGTCCATAGCTGCTAGTGCCTCTGCCGTACTGATATCTGCTGTTGCCGTATCATCCTAGTCCTCCTCTTCCTCCATGTTTGTTCCCAAAACTTTGTTACAGATTGCCATTTTGTCAATCGTACCATCAGTGGGACAGAATCATCCATGTCCCTGTACATCTCAAATTCAGCTGATGTCATGTCAAAGCGGCAGCCAGGCGGTAGGAAGGATTGGATCATCTCTCTCTGCACCCTCAATAACAGCAGCAGCTGCTTCATTAGCAGGTATGAAGCCTGCCTTTCTACAGCAGTTAACTATAGTGTCTCATTTCACATTCCTCCAAGCCTGACCAAGCATCCTGATGGCATTAAGCACAGTGAGTTTTTGGCAACTAAGGCTACGCTCATCTGTGGTCCCTCATAGCAACATCTTTTCAATGACCTTTATGAAAAAAAAAATTACGTGTGGAGTTGTAAATTTACACTGTGCAGGTGAAAGCAAAGAAAGCAGGCTGTACTGTACCTGACTGCGATATAGGTGTTTAACATTCCGTATGATGCCCAGGTCCATAGGTTGGATTAATGCAGTCGTATTGGGTGGATGAAATTAAGCTTTACATTTGATAATGTAACATTCGGACGAGCAGAGCAATCATCAAGGATAAGTGCAGTTCTGAGCACTTTCTTTGCATCTGTGCATTGATCTTTTTAAGCCAGTTTGTAAAAATTTCTGAAGTCATTCAGGCATTAGAATTCTCTTCTAATCAACTGGCAGTGCATCCACAGATAATCCGAAAAATAACGGGTTTCTTGGACTTTCCACAATCAGTGGCCTTAACTTGTCTGTCCCATCCATGTTGCAACAGAGCAGTATGTATATTCTCTGTCTGGCTTTTTCCCACCACTTGCAGCATCTGATTTAAAGGCTAATATCCATCTGGAACTGCTCTGAAATACAGCCCAGTCTCGTCACAGTTGTACACAAGATGAGGTGGGTAAGCTTTCAAGAGTTGTGGCAGTACACTATTAACCAGGTGTCTATTGATTCAGTGTCTGCATCTTCTTTTGTCTGTGACATTTTAAACAAAATCCCATTTCTTTCTTTCCAGCGGCTTAGCCATCCACTACTGGGGGGAATTCAATGCCCATATTGTCTGCAAGCTGCTTTGCTTTAGCTTACAGAATAGGGCCATTAACTGGGGCATCAGCTGTTCTTGTAGCTGCAAACCATTGCAATAAAGTGGCTTCTACCTCCTCACTCTTCCCCCCTCCGGTGTTTTCGTCACTTATTTTCAGACATCTCCCACTCAGCATACAGCTGCTCCTTGCCTTTTAATATGTGCATACAGTTGAAAGATCGATTCCAAAATCAGCAGCAACGTCGGACCTTTTAATTCCAGGCATTTCAATGTGCTGCAATACCTCTATCTTCTGTGCCAATGTTAAAGTCACCCTTTTGCGCTCCATTATTCACAAACCTCTCTGCACATAATGTGATGTTAATGTGCCTGACAATGGTTCTTAAATACAGATGAATAGCACCTGTTAACATCCGTGCTTTAATCCGGAATTAAATTAACACCTTTTATAGCAGACTGCATCCTGAACATATTGCATTTAACCGAAAATTGCATTAAAGCTGATTGCATTTAAACACATTTTTAACATGTGCTTCAATGGAAGAAAAAAACAGGAAAGTGAAAAAGTGTGTTTATAAACGAAATACATTTAACGGATTGCATAGTGGAATCCACTGTAGTGACAAGGAATGCTCGCCCTATTAGACAAAAACAAACCTATTACCAGAGCGGTTAAGAGCTGACATGGTTAAGAAAATATAAAAATGAAAGAATTGGTATCATAGAAAAGTCAAGAAGTGCTTAGTCATCACCAGTGGTGATTGTAAACAAAAAAGAAGGGGTGTAAGAATATGCCTTGATTTTAAGAAACTTAATCAAGTGTCAGCATTTGACAGTTATCCTATGCCCAGAATAGATGATTTGGTGGACAGACTGGGGAGTGCCAAATATATCAGTACCCTAGATCTCACCAAGGGTTAGTGGCAAATTCCTAGCTAAGTAATCCAGAGACAAAACTGCATTTGCCATTCTTATAGGATTCTATCAGTTCACCACCATCCCGCTTAGTTTACATGGTGCAACCTGCTGGATTCAGCAGTACATGGATGTAATGTTATCCCCCACACTGGTTATTGTGCTACGCACTGGATGATGTCGGTATATAGTCCAGACTGGAAGAGCCACCTGGAACACCTACGAACAGTTATCCATTCGATCAGAAAGGCAGGTCTGACTGTTAATTCTACCAAGTGTGCATTAGGCATGCAGGAGACCAGATAGTTGGGCTATGTTTTGGGAAATGGAGAAGTCAAGCCAGAGGTTTCCAAGATAGAAGCTGTAGCTAAAAGTCCTGACCCCAAAACCAAGAAACATGTCCGGTCATTTTTAAGGCTGGCTGGTTATTATCGGAGCTTTGTTCCCAACTTTGCAGAGTTTGCTACTCCCCTCTCTGAACTTACAAAAAAATGGTACCCGAATAATATGAAATGGTCCCCAGAGTGTGATGAAGCTTTTCAGGCCATTAAGGCTGCATTATGTTCAGCCCCTGTTTTAAAAAGCCCAGACTTTGAGAAACCATTTTTGTTACAAACAGATTCATCAGAGGTAGGCCTAGGTGCAGTCTTGAGTCAGCATATAGATGGGAAAGAACATCCTGTTCTATACATAAGTAGGAAATTGCATGATAGCAAGGAAAGGTACTCCACCATTGAAAAGGAATGTCTTGCAGCTAAGTGGGCAATGGGGTCCCTTTAGTTTTACCTACTCGGAGCTGACTTTGTACTTGTAACAGGTCACAGTCCTCTCTGTTGGCTTAACAAAATGAAGGATAAAAATTCTAGAATTACACTGTGGTACCTGGCTACAGCCATTTAAATTTAAAGTGATGCACAAATCTGGGAAAGAATAGCAATGCTGATTTTCTGTCTAGATATGGATAAATTGAGAATTCTGAAGGCTGAAAAAACAAATGTGTGAGTTTAAATTTCACTACTTGCTGTACTGTTGTTTGTGGAAAAAGGATATTGCATATGCACAGAACTGTAACGTGTTATGTTTATATTAGAGAACTATAAAAGTTATATGCTTATATTAGATGAGAATTGCTAGAAAGTTGTGGAAACCTGTTTTGTAAACCAGGTTCCCTCTTAAGGAGGGGGTATGTGACAAGGCGAATAAGGACCTGTCCCCTTTGTTATGCACAAAGAGTTTAAATGCGGATCTGTTCTATGCTCTCCTTTTCTGTCTCTTCTGTCTGGTTGCACAGCCAAAGTTTCTCATGAGACCTCAGGCTTGATCACCCTGAGGTCTTGCAATTCTCAGCCTCTCGCTATCTCTCTACCTTCTCTTGCTATTCTGCCTTTTCTCCCCTTGCATATCTGCTGGTATAAAATATATAGGAATCATTATGTGGAAATGTAACTAATACTGGGATCCGTTTGTTTAGAAGTGTATATAGTTATACCGTTGAAATGATTGCAAAAGCTGTTTGAAACTCAAGGGTTAATCTGTTTGCAAACTCTCTGAGAAGCTGTAAGCAAGAGGTCAGTTCTGGATCACAATGTACTTTTGCTGCACTTGTTTAGCGTACAAGAACACTGTGAGAAGCATGCTGTTTTTCTTAACGGCAAAGGGGTTGCAAGACTTATAAAACAGAGCTGCAATGTTTTGCAAAAGAAACAGAGACAGAGATTGGAACCTGAAAAGAAACCCAGCTGGACCTTCCCTGTTTATACTGCCTTTGTAAATAGTTATACTGAACAATTTTATTGTTTTATTTTATTGTTATTAATAATAAATCACTTGTTGCTAATTTTACAATTGCTCCTGGTTTTCCTATGCTTCCTGACTTGTGCCTCGACAACAGTGTGTAAGGAGCCTTATTTGATTTTCCACAGAGACCGGGTGGCTCTGCGTACCAGTCCTAGATTTTTACCAAAGGTGGTTTCTGAGTTTACCTTAAATCAGACCATACACTTACCAGTGTATGACCCTGAGCATTCTAATCAGGGGGAGGTGCTTCTGCACACATTGGATGTGCACAGAATTTTATGTTATTACACAAGTCGGACAAAATCAGTCCGTAAGACGGATCAGGTCTTTGTTTCCTTTGTGCCCAAGGGAGGCACGCGAGTTCCAAACTGCGTTTATCCAAATAGTTGCAAACTGCATTCTGTTTTGTTATCAAAAGTATAACAAACCCTTTCCTGGGGAAGTTAAAGGGCATTCAGCCAGAGGCATGGCTGCGTCTACTGCTTGTTTCAGAAATGCCTCTGGTGCAGAGATTTGCATGGCAGGTACTTGGAGCTCTGTCCACACCTTCACTAAGCAAAACAGTCTGGACCTTGCCTCTAGGCACAGGGCTGACTTTGGGCTAGCTGTCCTTCAGTGCCTAGTCCCTGCCTACTGCAGACCTTTCCTGCCTCCCATGTTTCAGTCCTTGTCTGATTCACACTGCTTGGGACTCAGTCCTCAAGGTTATTACCTACTGCAGGAGCCCTCTCGAAGTAAGATAGTACAGTTATGTAAGAACTTACCATAACAGTAGTTCTAGTGACGTGGATATGTTGTTCTATCGACACTGTCTCGCAGTAACCTTTCCATTTAAGATGTGCTGCAAAGTCTTCACGCTGGCTCCTTCCACCCACCAGGGTGGTATATCCCTCAGCTCCGCCCCATGATGCCAGATCTTCCTTTCCACTAGAAGAAGCAGGTTCTCTCCTTCGCGCTCCTACGTTGTAGGCCCTAGCACTTTTAATCCATTTGGATTGCTTTCCAAAACGTTATCATCTCAGTAATCATCTTCGAGCTCCCGACCATGATGGATGATAAGTCTGTGCCCGGATTTTGCCAGTGCCCATGCGGGCAGAAGATGTCACGTACTGACCCACACGCCACATGCATCTACTGCCTGGGCCATGAACATGATACCCAAGCCTGCAACATTTGTCGGACATTTCATGTGATGGTGTTCAAGGACCACCTTGCCTGCCTTAAGTTGGGCCACCCGGGAAAAATGGCATCCGCCGGTCACATCTAAAGATGCCCGTTGGGTGGTCTCCGTGACTGCGGGATCTGCCAAGCAGCTGGAACAGCTTATGGCCTGCGAGGAGGAGGCGACTCGGGTTGCCACGCAGTCATCCTCGGCTTTTGCCTTCGTTCCACTCCAATTGGACTCCACTTTTTTGGGCCCCTTCAGGGAGCTGTGCCAGTCCCTCCTGACTAAGGGGCATGGCCCTTCTGGATCTCACAGCTCCCGCTCTCGCAAAGACAAGGAGGAGTCGAAGAAAGAGAACACTCCCCATCGACTTTCCCGAGGCTGGGAATGTTCTGGTCTCAGGACTCCCAGGTTTTGAAC
Organism: Neoceratodus forsteri; assembly: GCA_016271365.2. Taxonomy (NCBI): domain Eukaryota; kingdom Metazoa; phylum Chordata; order Ceratodontiformes; family Ceratodontidae; genus Neoceratodus; species Neoceratodus forsteri. The sequence goes on along the minus strand of CM028133.1, from coordinate 768,439,912 downwards.
ATGGTCAAAACCACGGCCTTGGCCGCTGGCTTCACGGACACCCCATCGGGCTAGTTGGTAGAGATGCCGGCTGATGATGCGGCTCAGATTTTTCTTGACCCTATCGACTGGTTGTCGTCCGAAGAGGTCAACAATTCTCTTTTCAGGACCCGTCTGTGACCTTAAAAGGGGCTGCTGAGCCTGCTGAGCAGAACCATCTGGTCACCGATCCAGACCCGAGATTCCCCGTCTGCACCCCCGGCAGCCGAGGTCGAGGTCCTCCTCCAGTGAGTCGAGCAGCTCCCGCCGTCATCAGTGCTTCGCTCTCGGTACCACGGTAAGCAGCGCCACCACTATTTATCGTCTTCATCCTCCTCGGTTGAGGAGAGGCTTCGGTGCAAGTTGCTGCGACACTACAAAAACCTCACGTGGCAACAGCTGGTGCTGGCCGGTCCGAAGTCGACCCCTGCTCCCACACCAGCCATCACTTGGCTGTCGCCTGAGAGGCTGACACCAACTTCCCCTGTGGGGTCAATCAAGACTGTCCTTCCCCCAGCAGAGCCAGTGAAGGCCGTCTTGGTTCTCCACCAATCGTGGTGGAGCTGCGGCCCAAGCAGCTGCTGACTGGCACTCCGACTAAGGAGTCTCGGCTTGCTAGGGGGCTTCCTCATCGACTGTCATTCACCCTCACACCTGGTTGAATGTGACTCGGGTGGTCAGCCACTTTATGCGGACTCCTCCAAGTCCGAGGATTCCTCACTGCACTCCTGTCCAGTCGACCTAAGAGTCCGTGGGGATCTCTCAACGGAGGAAGGGTCCACTTCCTTCTGGGCATCCTCTGCCTCATCTCTGAGTCCACGGGGATGAAGATGGAGCCCGCTTCAGAAGCGGCTCGCTATCCCTTACAGAGATTCTGGACAAAGGACTCCCTGATAGAGGCTTTCCAGTGGCCGTGGCCATTGTTGGTCCAGCCCTGGAGCTTTGGCAGTGCCCAGCGACTTGCCAGCCACCTTCGACCAGATGGCGTGCAGTATGTGGTACCCATCGGTACCCTCTCGGGTTTCATGGAGCACCCCTCAGCCAAGGGGCTGGTGGCCGACTCCATGTTTGGCACTCGGAAATATTGGAACATTGACAAGCCGCCGGATAAGGAGTCCCAAGAAATCAGACCATTTGGCGAAAAAAGTCTGTGCTGCCTCCTCAGTCTCCGTCAGGTGAGCTCAGCCATTTTGATGGCACACTTCTCCCATGCCCTCTTGGGCTCTTTGGAGTAGGTGATTCCTCACCTACCTGCAGACTTCCAGACCACAGTCAAGCAGGTCCGAGATCAGGGCCGGGCTGTGGCCAAGCAGCAACTTCAGATGACTCTAGGATCTGGGGGATTCCTGTGCCTGCTCGGTGGGGGCCGCAGATGCCATGCACCATAGGGCTTGGCTGCAGATCTCGACCTTTACAACAGACATTCAGCACAAGCTGGCGGATGGCCCAGTGTGAGGGGTCACCTCCAAGGTATCGAGTAGTCCAGTGCCACCTTGGACTCCATAACATCTGTGCAGAAGGATCCCAAGGGCTCCAGGCAGCAGAAGCAAAAAGATCTTTCAGTCCTCCACTCCTGTGGCAAAACCGGTCCAGCATCAGCCTTACTAGCAGGATCAGTCTTGGCAACCCAGGCCCAAGTCAGTGGTCTTGGTGGTCTGTAAGCCTGAATCGACAATCATCCTGACAGCCAACCCTCTCTCACAGGCTGGGGTGCCCATCTTGGGGAACACAGAGTCCATGGGCTCTAGACCCCCTGAGGAGTCCCGATGGCATGTCAGCCTGCTGGAGCTCCAGGCAGTCTGCCTGGTGCTGACTGCATTCGCTCCATATGTTCAGGGTCAAGTGGTCCAAGTCCAGACAGACAACACCACGGCCATGTACTACCTCAACAAGCAGGGCAGGACGCACTCCCCTGTCTTTGTGCAAGGAAGCTCTCCGTGTACGGACTCTCGAGCACAGCCTCGAGGCAGATCTCCTAGCCATCCATGTGGCAGGAGCCTCCAATCTGCTGGCAGATGCCCTCAGCTGTGTAGGCGAGGCGTCTCACTAGTGATCTCTCCATCCAGAGGTAGTTCACAGCCTGTTTTCCCAGTGTGGCATCCCTCAAGTGGACCTGTTCATCTCCAGGGAGAACGGAAAGCTGAGGCTGTTCTGTGCCCGCCCCCTTCAGCAGGGCTCGCTGCAGGGGGATGCCTTCTCAAGGTCTTGGACCCCAGGTCTCTTCTATGCCTTCCCTTGATCCACAAGGTGCTGCTCAGGGTCAGGAGGGTGGAATGCTCGAAGCTCTAGGGGTTACTGTCAGTGTACCAAAGTCTGTCTTGACCCCTTGTTAGTGTCTACAGTATATATAGGGGCAGTTTTGGGCACATCCCAAGGCTCAGCCTTTCTGCCTCTGGACAAAGCCGAACGTCTGATTGTGCAGGCCCAGATGGTCCACGATAGCCGGTATGTCACAGCCAGGACATTCCTGAGGCTCCTAAGCCTGATAGCAGCAGCAGCCATTTTCACAGTACCCTGGCCAGACTACACATGAGGATCCCTCAGTGGACACTAAGAGTCCAGTGGGTTCTACGCCAGATGATCTAACACAGAAGGTTTTAGTAACCTCTCCTGTTTGCAGGGTGTTCCATTGGTGAATGGAACCAAGCAATCTACTGAAAAGCATTCCTTTCCTGATCCCTCCTCGCCAGATTTTAACTACAGATGCCTCAGGGATGGGTGAGGGGAACATCTGAGCCCCATCAGACACAGGGTACATGGACTACAGTGGAGCACCCTCCACATAAATGTCCTAGAAATGAGTTGTTCTGTATGGCCTACAGGCCTTCCAACCTCACCTGCCCCAGGGCCTCTGTTAATACAGACGGACAATGTCAGTGTGATGCATTACATCAACAAGCAAGGGGGAACTCGTTCTTACTCCTTGTGCAGGGAAGCAATGCAAGTCTTGTGCTGGGCTCTAGAACACAGGCTAGAACTGTCAGCAGTACATGTTCCAGGTGCAGGCTAAGCATGTCACAGTCCAGAATGCATGAATGGGAACTGCTAACCTCAGTAGTAGTAGATCTGTTCAACAGATGGGGTCGTCCAGAGTTGGATCTTTTTCCGTCCCCACACATCGCAAAGCTGCCACTTTTCAGCTCACTCATTCCATGGCCTGGAGTTTTTTGGTAAGATGTGTTGTTCCTCTGTTGGGCGAGGAGGCTCCTGTACGCCTTCCTCCCTTCCCTTTCATCTGAGGGTGCTCCTCAAACTTCAGATAGAGGGCAACTCTAATCCTCATGCTTCCCTATGGCCTCAACAGATTTGTTTTCTCTACTGCAGCAATTGGCAGTGGAACCACCAAGACACCTTCCCTTATACCAGGGCCTACTGTCACAGGAGCAGTGAACCCTGGTGAATCCGGACCTCAAATCCCTTTACCGTCATGCATGGCTCCTGAAAACATAGCCATTGCTAGATTTGGGGTTTCCCAAAAGGTGGCTGATGTTTTTTTGGCCGCTAGCAAGTCTTCCACTAGGACCACCTGCTCTGTGAGGTGGAAGCGGTTTGCTTTGTGGGCTGCTTCTCATCACTTGGATCTATTTACCTGTCCAGTAAATCAGGTTCTGGAGTATCCACTGTCCTTGTCAGATGCAGGTCTACAATACTCTTCCATCAAAGTGCTTCGCTGCTATTTCAGCTTTCTGTGTGTATTATTATTGGTCGTCTGACTGCCCAGCTAGAGTGTATATGTTTATGAGAGGCATTCATCTGACGCCTCCTATCCGTGCTCCATTCCCAGCTTGGGATCTGAAATTTGTGCTGGAAAAGCTTATTTTGGCTCCTTTTGAGCCAGCCATGACTTGTGGCTTACCTCTCTTTTCTTGGAAAGCATTATTTTTATTTGCTATTACTTCCTCAAAGAATTTCAGAGCTTCAGGCTGTAATGTGTGAACCTCCTTATTTGATTTTCCACATAGACAGGGTGTCTTTGCATACTAATCCTAAGTTTCTACCAAAGGTGGTGTCTGATTTTCCAATAAATCAAACCATCTACCTGCCAGTTTATTTTCCAGAGTATGCCAATCCAGGGGAAGCATTGCTCCATACTCTTGATGTGCATAGAATACTCAGGTACTATATATACCGTACAAATGACTGCAGGAAGTCCTCACAACATTTTGTTTCATTCACCCCTGAGAAAGAGGGCACTTCTGTTTCTAAACAGTGCCTGTTCAAATAGCTGGTCAACTGTATTACTTTCTGTTACAGAAAGTATGGTAAGGAACTTCCTGGTGGTGTTCATGGTCATTCCACTAGAGGCATGGCCACATCTGTTGCACATTTCAGAAATGTGTCTGCTGCAGAGATTTGTGTAGCTGCCACCTGGAGTACTGCCGCAGTTTCACTAAACACTACAGTTCGGACATTGCATCCTGAAAAAGGGCTGGCTTTAGTCTAGCTGTGCTTCAAGGCCTTCTTTCGTAGGCCTGTAGGCTCCAATCACCCAGTCTGTTCACTGGCAATACTGCTTGGTACTCATTCCATAGGTGTGGCCTGATGAACTGATATCCTCAAAGATAGAACAGTTATGTACTTACCATAACAGTATGTAACCCCCCTGTTACCCGGGGTTACTAGAATCCCAGTAAGACCTAGTGGTAGGCAGGGAAGGCAGCTTGTGAAACTCCAGTTAAATGGATTTCACACTGTCTCACTCTGTTCTCAGTCTCAGCTGAGACTGAGGGATGACATCATTTCTGAACTGTCACAGCTGCATAAGCCACACTGGAATGTGTTGCAGTTGGAGGTTAGAGAGTAGAACATTGGGGAATTTGAAGCCAGTTCTGGTTCAGTCTGAGAGAGAGACTGTAGTGCAGCAGAGTGTGTGCAGGCTCTCAGAGCTTTAAGCTCTGTTTCAGAGCTACTTTTGTAGGAGGTGTGTGTTTCCACCTGAAGAGGAACACAGGAACGGGTAATTGAAGTGGTGGAGACTGCTATCAATGGTTCAGCGCCCCATCCCTGAGGGGATGAGGGGAAGGTGTCTGCCTGTTTTCCAGGGGCAACCCCTCTGGGTCCGGCTAAGGGAAAGAAGCTGCCTGTTCAAGTTGTGCTGAGGCACTAGAAGCTCTGAGAGGAAGATTCCTTGAGGAGGAAATGCCTGTGGGGCACCTGCAACCAAAGGGTGAGTTCTCTGAAAAGGGCCAAGTGTTTTCACCTGACACAGAAGGAAACTAAAGGGACTGTTACTGTGGGGTCAGGACAAGACAGCCAATGTACAGTCTAGAAGATGTGGAGATTGGACTGCTTAACTTTGTGGGGGGTCTAGAGTAATGGACAAAGCCACTTATAAATATGGTCAAGTCCAAGGGATTTAGTCTTTTCGCTATCATTGCCATATACAATCCATGTTGAGGAGGAATATCGGACGGAATGAATTGTATAAGTCAGGTCTTTGCCAGCTTTTGAAGGACAGTTATTGTTGGAAATTCCATGAGACTGGCAGGGCCCTCCACTTATGTCATTAAACATTCAGCAAAGCAGTGGAGTAAGAGAGTAGATCTTTCTGCAAAGCTTTGTAAAATTCACCACTGAAGCCATCTAGCCCTGGGCATTTACACTTTTAAGAACTTTGACAGTGACTGTAATTTCTGTCTGAGAAATCGGAGTAATTAACTGGGCTCCTTGTAAAGGGGCAAGATGTGGGAGACCTAGAGCCTGTAAGAAATTCTGCTTGGCCTGCAAAGGGGACTCCTCATGGGGACTATATAGAGAATAATGTATGGGCAACCATACACAATAAGGCTGTGTTTCCATCGAGGGGTTGAGATGACAGCATATGAACCTCGAGAGCGAAGTTCAAGAGGTCCATGCTGTCATCTCAACCCCGAGATGGAAACACATGCCGAGTTGTGTGTGGTTGACCATATTTTATTTTTTATAGTATATGTTTTTTTACACTAGAATGACAGACCCCCAATGAAGTGAAAACATCAGATCTTGTCGTTTCTTTGTTCTACTCTCATATCAAAATAAATTTTCCAGACTTTTGAAAGGTAAAAGGTATGAATGGGCACTAGGTGGTTAGTAAGTAGCTAGGTGTAGAATAAATGAAAAATGTAAAATTGCATGACCTTTGAACTGTGCATAACAACTGTTTGGAATGCGCATAACAATACCTTAGATTGCGCATAATGGTTTGAGAATGTGCTTAACAAGGATTTTGAGCAGGCTGATTTTATATATAAACAAAGGGTAACCATATACTATAAAGAAACGAATAGTAAGAAACAGATGCATCCGTATTTGATCAGGTCTGTGGACCATTTGTCCACTGCCAGGGTGACATATTTTTGGAATAGCTGCATTAGCTGCTTGTCTCTTGAGTCAGAACTCGAAGAATTTGGTCGACGAGCTCCCACTTCGTAATATTTTTGCTTTAAATAATGCAAAGCCTTTTCTACCTCTGCTTTCTGTAGCTCCTGAATTTTAGCTTTTACTTGTTTTATTTCAAGATCTACTGATTTAGTCCATTTAACTTCCTGTCTAGTTTCCAAGTTCTGTAGTGACAACACGAGTTCCGTTAGTCTATTCTGCCTCTCTCATTGCTGGAAGGCCACTATGGCTATTAGTTTACCTCTCAAGATCGCCTTTACGGTGTCCCACAGAATCTGTGGGGAAGTACTGGGTTTATCACTTCACTCCAAGGCAGTCTTTAGAGTAGTCTGCAATATTCTATTTCTGGATCCCTAAGAAGGGGGACGTTAAGTCTCCAGTGTGTCTTTTTCTTAGGTATGTTAAGGTCTGCTTCTAAGAATATTAGTTGATGGTCTAATAATGTAGTGGTTTCTAGCCACATGGAAGAAAAGTGGTGTAGATCTCTTTTAAAGGTGGTATATAAGTCTAGGCGTGAGTAGATTTTAAATCTGGAGGAATAGCAAGTATAATTTTGAGCCGCAGGGTATTTGGCTCTCCAGATGTCATTGAAGCCCAGTTCATGCAGAAGGACCTTAATTTATCTGACTGTTCTGGTAGATGGGCTGGGGATCTGTGAAGTAGTGTCCAGAGTCCTGTTTAGAATTAAATTCCAATCCCCCATTATGAGTATTCCTTTGGATTTTTCTGACACTTGTTTGAGAAGTTGAGAGTAAAAGGAGTAGGGAGAGCCCAGTGGGGCACAAACATTTACAAGGGTTACGGTGTTGTCCTGAATTGACCCCGTTACAATAATATAACCGGGCACAAGGGTCCACTATAACTTCAGTTTCTAGGGACATGGATATGTTGTTCATCCACACTTTCTGGCAGGTATCCTTGCCGCTTTAAATCTTGCGGAAGGTCTTCAAGCTGGCTCCTCCCACCCACCGGTGGTAAAACTCGCTCCGCCCCATGGCGCCAGATCTTCCTTACACGCTTGGAAGCTCAGGTTCCCTCCTTAACGCTCTGTGTATAAGACTGGTTCCTAACTCTTCGGTTTACCCGAAATTAAGTTTAAGGTTTTCAAGACTTCGGTCAACTGTTTCCCTTGCGGCTGCGATGGACAAATCGACTCCCGGTTTTCGGAGGTGCCCATGCGGGCAGAAGATGTCTCGGATGGAGTCTACTGCCTAGGCCTTGAGCATGACCCGCAGGCCTGCGACCTGTGCTCTTCCTTCTCGGTCTACGTCCTGGGACGCCGCCCGTTACACACAGGCGGCCAGCATTACCGCCGGTGAAATCAAGGAGGCTGCTTACGGTGTCCGGGCGGCGGCTGGTTCAGGAACAGCTTGAGCAGATGATCACCCCGAGGAGGAGGCGGCGCAGGCCGCATCCTGCCTTCCTCGGCGAACCTTTATCCCGCTCTCCTTGGGATCCTCCTATTCAGCTTCTTTTAAGGAGCTCTGTCAGTCCCTTTCCACAAGGAGAGGGGCCATCAGGACTTTCCTCTCGGTCCAAGAAGAAGGACTCTAGGGTAAGTCCCTCCGTCGGCTCTTGGGAGGCGGGAGGTCCCCCCTCCTGAGTGAGTCGACCCTCGACTTCCAGTCGATCTTCGGCTTGCCACTGGCCTCACGGTGTCCCGTCAGGTCAGTTGACCGAACTTTTCCGTCGGCGCGATCGAGATTTTTCTCGACCCATCGGACGGGTTGTCGACTCAGTGAAGCTGACAACCCTCACTCCCGGTTCCCCTGGTAGATATCGAGGTTACCATGGACTTGACTGTGCCTCCAGTTCGGAGTCCATGGTCGAATCTGCCGAGCCGAGGGAGAGCGGGTCTCCTGCCTGCCCCTGAACCCTCCTCGAAGCGCAAGGTTCTCGGTCTGGTCTCGGACATCTTCACGGTCCAGCCGATCCCGCCAACATAGGCAGTCTCGGTCTCAGTACCGTGGTAAGCGGCGCCGCCGCTCATCCTCGTCTTCCTCCTCTGCGAGGGAGGCTTGAAGCAAGTTGCGTCGGCGCTTCGAGAACCTCATGTGGCAACTTCTTCTGTCCGGGAGCAAGCCGACGCCGCCACCCTCGCCATCAGGTTGTGTCACCGAGCGCCAGGCAACCCTCACCCTAGCCGAGGCGCCTGCCCCTGGGCCTGTTGCTCGACCGAAACCGGCTGCCCCACTGAATCTGGTGGAACCTCCGCCTTCACAGCCGAAATTTGGGGCGCCGACCAAGAATTCTTGGCCGGGCCAGGGCCTGCCCCATAGACTGTCTGTCACCCTCACTCCCGACCGCCCTCAGCAGGTGGAGGGTGGCTCAGGCCCAAGGCAGCTCTTTGCGGACTCGTCCGAGTCCGACGACGATTCCTCCCTGTTCTCCAGGCAGGTCAACCTGGAGTCCTCTGGAGGTCAGTCGCTGGACGATAGCCCACGTCCTTTATGGGTTTGCTTAGGCTCATCTCGGAGTGCACGGGATGCAGCTCGACCTGTATCCAAGCTGGCCAAGTATCTCTAACGGAGATATTGGACCGAGGATTCTCCACGGAGGCCTTCTTCGGTGGCCGAGGCCATTGTCGGCCCGGCCTTGGGCTCTGCAGCGTCCTGCTTCCTGCCCTGCACCTTGGCCAGGATGGCGAGGAAGTATCGCGGTCCCTACTGGTTCTCTGTCCGGTTTTGGAACACCCTCAGCCGAGGGGTTGGTTACCGACAGCGTCTTCCGGCGTGCCGGAAGCGCCAGGGACGTGGACAAGCCTCCTGACAAGGAGTCCAAGAAGTTGGACTACGCCGGGCGCAAAGTCTACGCTGCGTCCTCCCTTGGCCTTCGTCAGGCCAGCTCGGCCGTGCTGATGGCACACTTCTCATGCCCTGTTGGGCTCCCTGGACGAGGTAGTCCCTCATCTCCCGGCTGACCTGCAGACCACGGTCAAGCAGGTGTGGGACCAGGGCTGGGCAGTGGCCAAGCAGCAACTTCAGACTGCGCTGGACATCGGCGACTCATGTGCCAGGTCAGTCGCGGCCACAGTGTGCTCGCCGTCTGGCATGGCTGAGGATATCCACCTTCACAGCGGATACCCAGCACAAGTTGGCGGTTGTCCCTTCTTGGGGACTGACCTCTTCGACCCTGGGTGGAGGGTCACCTCAGAGGATCGAAAAGTCCAATGCCACTCTGGACTCGGTCTCCTCCGCCCAGAGGGACAAGGGCCGCAGACATAACCAAGCCCTTTCATCCGTCTACGCCCAGCAGCATCAGGCCAAGCAGGCTCGCACTTGGCATCCAAAGCAGCCTGCAGCTTCCTCTTCCAGGAAGCAGGGAGGCAAGGCCAGGAGGTCCCTCGGCCGGTCCCTCCTCCAAGTCTGCCCAGTGACGGGTTGAGGGATGTCACCCCCCACCTCATCACTCCACCCCGGATTCCCCCCGTGGGGGGACGGCTCTGCCACTTCCTTTCCGCCTGGTCTGCTATCACCACAGACCAGTGGGTGCTGGAAGTGGTAGGAAAGGGCCTGCCTCTGGAGTTCGAGTAGGCCCCGCCCTTCCGAGCCATCACCACCCCAGGGGGCCTCGGGGTCCGCAGCCTCACTGTAGGCTCGCCGAGCCGACATCGCTCTGCTCCTCGAGAAAGAGGTGATCAGAGAGGTGGCGAACCCTCCCTCAGACCCGGGGTTTGTGTCCAGGTACTTCCTGGTCCCAAAACGGATGGGGGGCTGGCGCCCCATTCTCGACCTGCATGACCTGAACAAGTTCCTAAGGTCTCGGACCTTCAGGATGGTCACTCTGGCTCAGATAATACCATCCCTGGAACAAGGCGTGTGGTTCTGTTCTCTGGACCTACAGGACGTTCTTCCACGTCCCTATCAGTCCGTCTCACAGAGATTCCTTCACTTCGGTAGCGGGATCTCTTTCTGAATTCGAGCCATGCCCTTGCCTTTCTCTTGCTCCCAGGGTCTTCACCAAATGCATGGCGAGTGGTGACAGCATTCCTGTGGTGCCGGGGGTCGGGTGTACCCTTACCTGGACGATTGGCTGATAGCAGCCCTCTCCAGACAGGAGGTGGAGCAGTCCAGAGATCTGGCCCTCCAGGTTTGCTCTCAGATCGGCCTTCTCATCAACGAGGCCAAGTTGGAACTCGGACCGAAGCAGGTGATTAATTTCATCGGGGCAGAGCTCGACTCTCTTCGAGCCAGAGCACGGCTCCCGGCGGACAGGGCCGTGGTTCTTTCCTCCTTTGCCCAATCATTTCTGGTTAGGCAATCGCGCCCTGCCCAGGACTTCCTGCGCCTCCTGGGTCTCATGGCGGCCTGCACCAGCGTGGTCCGTTGGGCCCGCTGGCACATGCATCCCCTTCAGTGGGGACTGGCCAGCCAGTGGTAGAGCTGCGATCCATTGGACCAGCTAGTGACGGTGACCCAGGGGCGTGGGCAGCTCTCCAGTGGTGGACCATTCCAGCCAGTTTGCAGGAGGGCATCCCGTTTGTCCGCCCCGACGACGGTCTCTCTCTCTATCGACCGATGCCTCTCTGATGGGTTGGGGTGCCCATCTGGAGGAGCACAGAGCGCACGGCCTCTGGTCCCCTCGGGAGTCCCGATGCCATATCAACCTGCTGGAGCTTCGGGCGGTTCGTCTAGCCCTCACCACCTTTGCTCCGTTTCTATGGGGTCAAGTGGTTCAGGTCCAGATGGACAATACCGACCATGTACTACCTAAACCGCCAAAGCGGGGCGCTCCTTGCCTCTGTGCAAGGAAGCTCTCACGCTTGGTCACTCGTTGCGCAGCCTGGAGGCGGATCTCCTAGCCATCCATGTGGCAGGAGCCTCCAACACTCTGGCCGATGCCCTAAGCGGATAGGGGCTGTGTCCCACGGGTGGTCTCTCCTGCCAGAGGTAGTACAGATCTGTTCTCCACTGGGCACACCTCAGGTGGACCTGTTTGCCTACAGGAGATCTTGAAGCTGAGGCGGTTTCATGCCGTCCCCTCAGCAGGGTTCGCTCGGGGGATGCTTCTGAGGCGTTGGACCCGGGCCTCTTCTACGCCTTTCCCCATTTCCTTGATCCAAGGTGCTTCTCAAGGCGAGGAGGGACAAGGCGCGGGTGATTCTGGTAGCCCCAGACTGGCCGCCAATGCTGGTATCCAGATCTCCTCAGCCTCAGCTCCAGGCTCCGAGGCAGCTTCGACCGCCCGGACCTGTTATCAGTCAGTTGGGAAGGTGTTCCATCCGGACCTTCAATCCCTGCACCCTGACCTGGTTCCCTGAGCTGGCCAGAGTTCCAGGCCTTGGGTCTTTCTGACGAGGTCCTCAATGTAGTTGAGGCGTCCCTTAAGAGTCGACCAGAAAATGCTATGCCTTCAAATGGAAGAGATTCTCCTTTTGGTGTCAGGGCAAGGGCCTGGACCCTTCCTCCTGTTCCTTGGCAAGCATCTTGGACCACCTATGAATTCCTTTCACGAGCAAGGGCTTGAGTCAGCGACCTAAAGGTGCACCTGGCAGCCATCTCTGCTTGCAGGCGCAGGCCGGGAAGCGATCGATGGCGCAGGAGAAGGTGGTCGGTGCTTTTCAAGGCCTGGATCGCATATCCTCGCGTGCGTGAACCTCCACCTCCATGGGATCTACTGCTGGTATTGGCAAAGCTCATGGGCAGACCCATTCGAACCAATGCACAGGTGTGACATCTCTCACCTGTCATGGAAGACCGCCCCTTCATGATGGCTATCACGTCAGCCAGAAGGATGGGAGAGCTCCAGGAGCTTTGCAGCGAGTCTCCTTACCTGGTCTTCCACAGGGACAAGGTTGTCCTGCGCCCCACCAGAAATTCCTTCGAAGGTGGTGTGGAGTTTCACCTTAACCAGGTGTTGACTCTGCCGGTGTTCTACCCCAATCACACCTCGGAGGCCGAATATAGGCTCCATACTCTGGACCCTAGAAGGGCGCTCGCTTACTATAAGGAGCGCATGGCTGAAGTTCGGGGAGAGGTTCACCAGCTGTTTGTCACCTACGCTGAAGCCGCACCTGGCAGACCTGCAGCCAAGCGGACGATAAGCAGGTGGGTCACCTCCTGCATAGATTTTTGCTATAGGTTGATGGGCATGGAGCCTCCCAGAGGGATAAGAGCTCATTCTACCCGCCATACTGCTGCATCGGTAGCTGCTTCCAGGATGTCCCTATCCAGGATATCTGCAGGGCTGCTACTGGAAGTCGGCACATACCTTTATATCCCACAACCACATCGACCTTGAGTCACACGGGATGCTGGTTTTGGGGCCTCGGTTCTCCAGTCTCTATTTCCTAAGTAGGGGGTGTGCTTGCCTCCCTCCTCCCAGAGAACTGCTAGGAGTCTGCCAGAAGTGTGGATGAACAACATATCCCTGTCCCTAGAAATACAGGTTACTCACCTGTAACAGGAGTTCTAGGAATGGTATATGTTGTTCATCCACATGACCCACCCGACCTCCCCGGCTTCGACGCACAACCTGAGCTTCCAGCGGGCCAGATCTGGCGTCATGGGCCGGAGCCGAGAGTTTTACCACCCGGGTGGGTGGGAGGAGCCAGCTTGAAGACCTTCCGGCAAGATTTAAAGCGGCAAGGATACCTGCCAGAAAGTGTGGATGAACAACATATACCATTCCTAGAACTCCTGTTACAGGTGAGTAACCTGTATTTCTGTGAATGGAAGGGAGGTAGGAATCAAGATCATAACACAACGTTTTTCCTCGATCAAGGGAAGCATGATAGATACAGCTGTGGATAAATCCTAAACCCCAGTTTTGGAGTTTAAGGCCCCCTGAGGGGTTAAATGTGTCTCTTGCAAAATATTATCTTGTTTTTGGGGCTTTAATATATTTAAATAGTTGCTTCCGCTTTTGTGTTGTTCACACCATTCACATTAAATGGTATAATTCTAGTCAAGTCACTAACCAAATGGGCATACTAGAAATCCAAGAAAATGTAATATATACTGACATATCTTAAGGAATAATGTATAATAGATGACTGATTAGAAAGGTGTACCTGCACTACTAACATTTGTAAAGGAAAGTCAACCACAATAACACTTCCTGAATTGGGTCTAGAAAACCATACCAATAAAACAGTAAACCTGGAATCTACCAAAGTTATCTAATCACTCAGTAATATCCAAACAGTCCCTGACAGCTTAAAGTACCATCTTTGATGGAGCGAGTTACAACAACCAAACATTACAGAAAGAACCTCTGGATTTACCACCTCCCAGTGACTTCCAAGGTCAAGCAGAGGCCATGAACTCCGCTTGGGATGTGTCATTCATATGACACATATCTTCCCAGGAAGGGTGGGAAGTAACTTACCTATTCTGCTCAAATTGATGAACCAAAGGGTAAGTAGTAGACCAAACGTCTTCATGGTTATTAATATGTGTTTTCAAGAACATTCTATTTTGTAGTAAAATAACGTCACCATCACCACCCCTGGAACAACACAGTATACAAAGTATCTGGTGCTGCTACCTAGAAATTATGTGAACCCAGCAACATGTTGAGGCATCCCTTATAAAATGATACATAATAGGGATGGTCTGTGATTCACTGGGGACCTTGTCTGCAGCTATCCAGATCCTTTAGCATCCCATGCAATGAAGGAGTGTACTCGGATATATAGGCACACATCCCACCTTCGGTGTAAACCATGGGTGCCACCGTTACTCAGTGCCAGCGGGGGTCATCTACAGTTTGTATCAGGGGGCTCATTAAATAAACAGTCAACAATTAATTAAAAATACTGTAAAGCAAACAGTATAATGAATTAGGCAAGAACCTCAACAACCATTAAAACATAATAACATGAGAACTGAGTAATTAAATAGCTGTTGAAGCCAGGATGAACGAGGTTCCCCAAGAAAGAAAAAACCTCTGGAAACCCATTCCAGGTTACATTCAGTAGTCAGAGCAGCTCTAAGTCCCCGCTAGCTCCAAGTAAGCCATCATCAGCTACAAGGCAAATGACAGCATCTTAAGGAGAAGTCAGTGGGGATAAAATAGACCACGGTCTTCCCGTAGCTCTTTATGCATATGGAGAGAGCAGGGCTCCAAAGTTAGGTGTCAGCTGAGGAGGCTAACTTGATCTAGTTACAAACCTGCATGCCTCAGTAACAAACAATGTCCCAGAAGCCTGTTGAGCCTAGGATCGATGTGGAGAGCTTACACTTGAGGGAGAAAGGATTCAAAATATGTTCTCCTTGTTACCGTACATTGGAATAAGTCACTTACAGTCAATAGAAGCCTGAGGTATCCGGCAGTGCAGAACTCGTGCAGGAAAAACAAGAAAACGTACGCGCCAGTGCTATGCACATCAGACTAATCAAGCCGTGATGCTGTGGTGGTCCGTTGAAATGTGTGGCGTTTCCAGTACAGTGTCCTGGAGTCATGGGGAAACTGAGTCCTGCATAGTAGTACCCCCATAATGCTGCAGAAGGGAGGTGATGTCCATTTGAAGAGTGGTTGATTTAATGGGAGATGTGCTTGTTCCAATTCTGTAACTTCCACATGCAATTCCCCAGGCTGATTAGAGCAAGTCAGTTAATCAAAATCTTTATTTAACCAGGTCCCTCTCTAATTTATCCTTGGTCAGGAAGGGGAGTTGTATCCCAAGTTCCTCTAAAGCTTCTTCAGGAGATCTGCATAGGTCTGCGAGGACCAGAAGCCATGTCTCCGTAGCGCCGGGCTGGAAACGAGACGTTGCAGGCTCAGAGCTGCTTCAGGATCTGCCACATTGCACAACATCTGTCTTGCTCGGCCATGTGTAGTCATTATCGAAGGTAATTTTAGTGTTTTTATATGTTAGATCTTTATGCTGTCAGGCCTGTTTCAGTACATCTTCTTTCACTATGAGAGAATCTCTTTCATCAGGCCATGACATCCCAACCTCCATCCTCCTGAGGGTCCTAGGACTCTGTAAGTGCTGTCTTCTTCTCCATCAGGGTCTATCTGCTGCTGTCTGCCTCATCTGGTTGGCATAACCTAGGTTCTCTCCTGGTTTCTTACAGGGAGGTCCTCCAAGCATGATCTCCAGCAGGGAACTGAGTAGGGAAGGATCTGCCTACGTTTACATGGGAGAACTGACATCTAACTTCATAGTGGTCGGCCAATAGTAGACTGATTGCAAAAGTTTCCATGTGGTCCTAGTGCCTGGTGGCTTCAAACAACATGAAGTCTTGCTGTATTCTGACTATTGCAGTTAGGTCCTGCCTTTCAACTGCCCCGGAGAACAAAGAGTTAACTTTCCATGGCCAGCATGGAATGTTCAGTGCGAGCTTGGTTGAAGCCCCTGTCTGCTGTTGTTTAAACTCCAACCGTCAGATTCTTTACTCCGCCTCACTGAACAGTTGCTCCGGAGCTTTCTCCTTTCCTCGGTTCAAAAAAGTCGGTTAAAGTGTCGTTTTTCACTCGGTTTCTACCGAATTTTTGCTTCCGAATCTGTCGGTTTAAGTCTCTGTCTGTGTTACCGTGAGTACTAGATAGGTTTTACATTTAGTTTCTGTGTGGAACTTGTAAATTTTCGGATCAGTTCGGCTGAACCGATCAGTTTAGTTTAAAAAAATGTGAATTTACTTAGAGTGTGGTAACCGGTCCGTCTCGGTTCTAAAAACCCGGATTTTATTAAGTTTTTTTCCAAGACCTGTAACACGGTCAGGAACTGATAGGGGAGTCTTGCCTGGCGGATTGCCGAAAAAAGGGTGAGTTTTGGATAGGATTGGCCATGTCTGAGAAACCCAAGAAAAAAACACGGGCCCACTGGGTTTCAACACTGCAGTGTGTGTGGGAAGCCTTTGCTAAGGCTGATCCCCACACCACCTGTGTTTATTGTCTGGGGTTTGACCACCTCGATTCAGACTGCCAAATTTGTAAGAATTTTGCCAAAGCTACCCTGGATAAGAGTAGGTAGACTGAGGAGAGGAGGCCAAGATGTCCGCTGACCCAAATGGCCAGCCTGGTTTGGTTCGACCGAACCAGAAGGAGTGCCTCTGACCAGGGCGAAACTTCGGCAAAAGGAGAGCCGATTCTGAGGAGTCTGTTCGTTAAAAGGAGAGAAGAGAGAAATCATCCAGTTCAGATCCAGAAATTCATACTCGGACAGCTGATGAGATAGCCAAAGCGATAAGAATAGTGCAGTCGCTAACTCGGTTCCGCCGAACGGCACCATCTGGCAGGGGCCTCAGTTCGGTCGGTTCCCCGGTTCGGATTACACTTCAGAAGAATTTTATGAACCGAGGAGGAGGAGGAGAGAGAGAGTATGAGGATGACTGTAACCCCTTGTTACCCGGGTTACTGGAATCCCAGTAAGACCTAGTGGTAGGCAGGAAGGCAGCTTGTGAAACTCCAGTTAAATGGGTTTCACACTGTTTCACTCTGTTCTTAGTCTCAGCTGAGACTGAGGCATGACATCACAATAGAACTGTCGCAGCTGCATGAGCCACAATGGAATCTGCAGCAGGGAGTTGGAGTAGAATGTTGGGAGGTTTGAACAGTAGTCTGTAGTCAGTTGGAGTTTGGAGCTTGTTGTGAGAGGAGCACAGCAGCTCTGTGTTAGGCTCTTGGAGCCTCAGCCCTGACATAGGGCTACAAGTAGGGAAAGGTGTGTGTTTCCACCTAAAGAGATACACAGTGAGCTATTTTAAAGTGGTGGAGACTGCTGATTGGTCTCTGTGCCCCATCCCTCAGGGGATGGGGCAGGAAAATTTACCTGCATATTCCAGGGGTAACCCCTGGCTCCTACTAGTGAAGATGCTGCCTTATTTTGTCCAAGAGTATGGGAAACAAGAAGATTTCGTGATCTGCCTCATGGGCACCTGCAACGGAGGGTGAGTTCTGCTCTTTCTAAAGGGCCCATATTTCACCCTGGACTTGTGTGATAGTGGGGATTGGACTACTGAAGTAGTGGGAGGCCTAGAGTAATAGGCTTAGCAAAAGTAAAAGTAATGCTCAAGTCCAGCACATAGGAGAAGTCAAGACATGTAGAGGAGATGTGACATATGTCTACCAGTAATCTACATTGCCAAGCTTTCAGAAAAGAGTTGTTTAGTTTACAGAGAAATGGCCGGGTATGGATTGTGGGAGCTGGAGGTGAGACCCCCCATCTTTAGTAACCAAGTCCACCTCTCTGGTTGCTCTGTGGATTTCTACTTTGTCTCATGCACTTGGCCAGTGATGAGGGAAGTACCAGGCGATGGGATGGAAGGAAAAATTCCCTCTAGAGTCGAAGGCTCAAAGGTGGTTTAGAGGAGCCACCAATTGGAAAACTCAGTTATTTCCCATAATGGACCACCTAGATCAAAGTGGTTGTGAGGGCGGGCCAATGAGGAAAACCAAGTAGTGTACAAGTCGGGCTGTGTACCCAAAGCTGCGGCAAGTCCAGGCTGTGTGCCTGGTGGGTTTAGAGCCTGAGGATGGAATTGTGAAGAAGTGTTCTGTTGTCTGTAATCTGCATTACCAGGAATGTAGCCCGTGAAGTCCGTCTATGCTTTGTTTGTTCATTTAGGATGTGAATAAAAGCCACACTGTAGAATCCCGTTCCTGGTTCTGGACATTACAGTTATTGCTTCCTGTGTTCGGATTTACTTGGGTGCCCCTGTGCAGAGTAGCCAAATCTAGGCCCCCTGTGCCGAGTAACCTAGTCCTCCCCGTACCCAGTCCCCACCAGGTACTGCTGTCAGCTTCAACATCATGTCACCTGTCATTTGCAGAAAGGCAGGGGTCCAGGGGTTACAAAAATGGAGGCACCGCTTTGGATTTAATTCTCGGAGGAAAGGTGCTCGGGCAAGGGCTAGCATTTTGGCTATCTGACAGTGGGCAGCCCAAAAAGCTGAAGCAAGTTAACTAGTGTGTCACTGTGTGCTGTGGATCTTATGCTGCTGTTTAAAATACCAACTGTTTACCAAGGAGCAGTAATGCTAAAGAGTGTGCCCTTGTCCTGCATCAATTGTTTACAGCGTTTTTGCTTTTTAAAGAAAGTGTGATAAAGAAAGTGTGGAAGACTAGGGGTAGCAACAGGAAAATTGTGCCCTGGACGTTGGAAATGCTTTTAAAAGAACTGTGGTAAAGAAAAGTGTGGAAGACTAGGGGTAGCAACAGGAAAATTGTGCCCTGGACATTGGAAATGCTTTTTGAATGAACTGGGAAACTTGCAGTGTGAATGGCCATGCTAAATGGCTGAAATGAGCTCCACCGTGAGTCAGTTGAGAAAAAAAGTGGTTTCTGCAGTTTAAATTTGCCTGCTCAACGATCGCCGTGAAGAAGAGCACTTGCGAGGAGGAAGAGGCCATTTGCTGGCGTTGTGCAGTTGGTGAGGCTGCAATCAGTCCCCCCCTCAGCCAGCTTTACAGTGACTGTCCCAGCATTCGAGAGGGAGTGTGAGTGGAGTGCGTGTACTGGCTTGTGGAGGAGCGTCGCAGAGATGAAAAAGTGCTGTAAAACCTTCAAAAATAAACTGTTTTGTTTAAAATCGGGCTCAACCCGCATATCGATTGTCTAAATTGCAAGTGTGGTGGTCGAGGAGACGATCGGCAGGACTGCCCACCCGTTTCTTTCTGAGGCCTCCAAGACTGGCTGCAGGCCGTTTTTCCATCGCAGCTGACAGCTACTGATAACAGTAAGTACCAACAGTGATAATTGCTCAGACAGTGATTTTCTGCCAAAAGCCAGCCAAATATGTGTGCAGCAGTGTAGTCACTTTGCAAGTAATGACTGTGTCAAGTTCTACCAGCAAGTGCAAGTCTGTTAAGCCATTGACTGTGTGCATAGTTATGAGTTCAACATCCATTTAAAGTTTAAAGCCAGAGAAGACTGTGAGTTGTAGCCAAATGTGCAGCACTAGTTTACAGACAATCCTGTGCTTAAAATCCTGAAGCTGTAAGGGACTGTGAGTTAAAGAAATGTTTCCAGCAAGTGAAAAGTCTGTGGAAAATCATGTAAATGTGTTAGAAGAAAAACAGTGCAAGTTTGTACAGTTTGAGCAAAAGTTTATTAGTGTGTGTAAATTGGAGTGCAGTGGCTGGCCCAATTTCTGAATGTTGATGCACAGGAGTGCTGCCGCCGCCATTACAGGGTGGGGTAGTAAAGTAAACACAGCAGCAGAGGAGCCATTTTAAAAGTAAAGAAGGTGTTCAGTAAAGTGGGACTTTCAGTTACAGTGAGCTTTTGTTTGTTTTTCTGCAGTTATGACCTCAGGACCACCTCGCTACTCAGATCATGCCCGGGTTGCGGTAACAGCAGCAGTAAATAGACTGAGGGACATTGAAAAGTGGTGTTATGGAGGACAACTGCCTCCTCATGTGCGATTCCTGGTTATCCAGTGCATGTGTGTCAAATTTGCTTGAGCGCTGGAAGGGATGTCTTCATGATACCTCACTGTGCTGGATGCCTAGAAAAATATTGCTTGTATAAAGTACCCCAGATTCGCTTTGGCCCCAAATGGACAAAGGTTCAGGAATCTGCAGTTGGCAGCACACAGCACCAGGCGGAGCCTGTTGAAGAGCCCCTCAGGGGAGTGTGGCACAAAGCTAGAGGGTGCAGAGTTAGAGACAGAACCAGATGTTGAAGTTTCGGATGCTGGATCTCAGAAGGAAAGTTCGGATAAAGCATCAGAGGGCCTAGCCCAAGTCTCATAGGAGAAGATGAGATGCGGAGGCCTTTGAATGGGAGGTGTCAACCTCCGTGCCAAGTGATGAGTGGATAGTCTCAGGAGTGAGGGCGACTGCTCACTCCTGAGCTCAGATCCTTAGTGAGGAAGAAGGTGAGGGGAACCATGTGGCCTTGTGAAAAGGACGGGTACAGCATCAAGCTCTTGCCTCGAGGAATGAATGGAAGAGAGTGGTGATGCCATTGCCCTGGATATGCAAGAAGAAGAAGTCAGGGATCTGTTTTAATCTCATTGAGGATGCATAGCTGGCAGAACCAGGACTGGCTGCCCCAAGCCAGGCCAGCGGTCTCAGGTTGACCAAAGCTAGTAAAGAGGAGAGACTGGTTCCTAGGAAGGCGAATGAGATCTATGGGATGACCTTTCCTACCTTTCCTCGGAAAGTCTGGGAGGAGATTGAGAACAGTAGGAAATCCTGGATCTGGGCCGAAGCAATGAAATGTGTGCATCCTGGTGCAAAAAAGCACGTAAAGAACAGACTGTTTCAGGAGAAATATACCCAGTGGAAGAGAGGCAGGACACTGTTTATGGACAGAGTGCGAATAGTGGATGGAGAGGGACCTGAAATCTCCCACTGTGTGAATTATGTGTGCCCAGATGGGGTAATAATTCAAGCTCCTGACCCCCGGTACTATTGGCCTCAATGCAGGGACCTCCCAGCAAATGTGCCCATGCCTACTAAATGGAAAGCCGAGCAGTGGTAGTCAGTACTGCCACACCAGCCTGTGAAGTGCCTTATTGATCCACCAATATGGACATCCAGGACTCAGGTGCCCCACATTCATCAGTTCTACAGTGTACTGGCCTTTCCAGAATCCATTGACTGATGGCCCACCAGATGACTTCAGATCCAGAGAGACACCAGCCCAGCTGTATCCTGTTTCATTGCCTGGTAATCGGATGACGTCAGACCAGCTGTTTTCCTTTTTGTTCCTGTTTTAAGGTTCCATCTCCAGAGATGACATCATCCCAGATGTGCCCTCCTGTAGTTCCCGGAAGATGTCCGCCCAGCTGTATTGGAAGAAATGCTGCCAGGGAGAGTCTTCGGCTGAGGTGCAGGTCGGTTCAGATTTTTCATTCTACAAGGGGCTGATAAGTCTGAACTTTTCTATCTTTATGACATTGCAGTACACACCCTACACTAGCAGACTCCAGAATGTGTGAACTGTCCTCAAAGACTCTCCCCTTTGGGACTTTGGCCTGCTAGAACTGTGCTTCACCTGGCTCTGGCCCAGGAAAGACTATTTAATGGACTAGCCTTCGGGCATTGTGGTCACTAATTGGGACTTTTAGGGCACTCCATCCCCCCCCAAATGTGTATTGTAAATAATGTCATTGTTTTTCTAGTTTTCTAGTGTATATACTGTTTTCTACCTTTTCTAAAAAAAATCTTTTGGGATTAGTAGGGGTATACAAGTCGTAAGAGGGAGGTAATAATCCTCTTTACAAGACAATGGTTAGGCCCCATCTGGAGTACTGCGGCAGTATTGAGGCCACACCTTCACAAGGACATTAACCAAATTGAGGCAGTCCAGAGAGCGGCAACCAAAATGGTGCAGGGACTGCATCAGGAGACATATGAGGACAGATTAACAGAGCTCAATATGTGTACCTTGAGCAAAGGAGGGAGAGGTGATATGATCAAGGCATTCAAACACCTTAGGGCATTAACAAGGTGAAAGAGTCTAACATGTTTAAATATAAGAAAAATAGCA
Source organism: Neoceratodus forsteri (assembly GCA_016271365.2). Lineage (NCBI taxonomy): Eukaryota > Metazoa > Chordata > Ceratodontiformes > Ceratodontidae > Neoceratodus > Neoceratodus forsteri. The sequence continues at coordinate 768,418,129 of CM028133.1, read as the reverse complement.
GGACAAGAGGACACAGTATGAGATTAGAGGGGCGATTAAGGGGAATTGAGGAAATTCTTTTTCACAGAAAGGGTGGTGGATGCATGGAATGGCTTACCTCAAGAAGTGGTGGCTATGAATACAGTGCAGGGCTTCAAACAGGCATGGGATAGGCATAAGGGAGCAATACAAATGACTATGAATAGATAGGCCACTGACAGAGCAAAGGCCGATGGCACATTTATAAGGTAGAAAAAGAAATGGGCAGACTGGATGGGCCTTGCGGTCCTTATCTGCCGTCAACTTATGTTTCTATGTTCTATGGATTCTCCAATGTTTTGATGGCAGGGGTTTAGGTAGACTGTGTATGCAGATTAGGAGTGTGTGTTGTCTTTCTTTTCCTTGCAGGTGTTCCTGGAGAAGATAGAAGAGAAGACAAGAAGAGGAGGAGGGGCTCATCGGAGTTCCTCACTAGTACTTTAGTGTGTAGTGATTTAAAGTACTGTGGTGTTATTATTGTTGTTGTTACTGTATTAACCCTTTTCCTTCCACAGGTGTGGTTGTGGGAGTAGGGAGGCAGTAAAATGATGTAATAATGTGGTATTAGTTTCTTGGTGTACGGTTGCAGGGTGCCCAAGGTCGGGGAGGTCCCTGGGTTGTTTTGGTTTTTGGGTGTTAAGTTAGAGGCAGATAGGTTTTCCCTAGGGGGATAGACAGGCTGTGGCCCTGACCTGCAGTAGGGGTTGCAGTGCTGATCTTTTAGGACTATGCTCTGGACAGTTCTACCAGAGCCACTAGGTGTCCATAGTAAGTGGGTAGAGTAGAGGCTGAAATGTCAGCTAAAGGCCTCTAGGCCCTTAGTGTTGCCTGCCTGTGCTCGCACATGGTAGGAGGGGGCCTGATCACCCCCTCCGCAGGTAGCACATAGGGTGGGATGGCCTAAGCCGGGTAAACAATGACTGCGGACAGTCATTTTCCTGGTCAAGAGCAAGTGTAGCCCCCTTGTTACCCGGGGTTACTAGAATCCCAGTAAGACCTAGTGGTAGGTAGGGAAGGCAGCTTGTGAAACTCCAGTTAAATGGGTTTCACACTGTCTCACTCGGTTCTCTGTCTCAGCTGAGTCTCAGGGATGACATCACCATAGAACTGTCGCAGCTGCATGAGCCACAATGGAATCTGCAGCAGGGAGTTGGAGTAGAATGTTGGGAGGTTTGAACAGTAGTCTGTAGTCAGTTGGAGTTTGGAGCTTGTTGTGAGAGGAGCACAGCAGCTCTGTGTTAGGCTCTTGGAGCCTCAGCCCTGACATAGGGCTACAAGTAGGGAAAGGTGTGTGTTTCCACCTAAAGAGAGATGCAGTGAGCTATTTAAAAGTGGTGGAGACTGCTGATTCGGGTCTCTGTGCCCCATCCCTCAGGGGATGGGGCAGGAAAGTTTTGCCTGCATATTCCAGGGACAACCCCCTGGCTCCTACTAGTGAAGAAGCTGCCTTATTTTGTCCAAGAGTATGGGAAACAAGAAGATTTCTTGATTAAGCTCATGAGCACCTGCAACCAGAGGGTGAGTTCTGCTCTTTCTAAAGGGCCCATATTTCACCCTGGACTTGTGTGATAGTGGGGATTGGACTACTGAAGTAGTGGGAGGCCTAGAGTAATAGGCTTAGCCAAAAGTAAAAGTATGTTCAAGTCCAGCACTTAGGGGAAGTCAAGACATGTAGAGGAGATGTGACATACGTCTACCCAGTAATCTACATTGCCAAGCTTTCAGAAAAGAGTTGTTTAGTTTCCATAGAAATGGCCGGGTATGGATTGTGGGAACTGGAGGTGGGAGACCCCCCATCTTTAGTAACCAGGTCCACCTCCACGGATTTGCTCTGTGGATTTCTACTTTGCCTCATGCACTTGGCCAGTGACGAGGGAAGTACCCAGACGTGGGATGGAAGGAAAATTCCCTCTAGGAGTTGAAGGCTCTAAGGTGGTTTGGGGAGCCACCAATTGGAAAACTGGTTCATTCCCATAATGGACCGTGGATCAAGTGGCCAACTGGGCAGCCAGGCCAGTGGGGAAAACCCAAGTAGTGTATAAGTTGGGCTGTGTACCCAAAGTGGCGTGCAAGTCCAGGCTGTGTGCCTGGTGGGTTTAGAGCCTGAGGGCTGGAAATGTGAAGAAGTGTTCTGTTGTCTGTAATCTGCATTACCAGGAATGTAGCCCCATGGGGAGTCCGTCTGTGCTTTGTTTGTTCATTTGGATGTGAATAAAGCCACACTGTAGAATCCCATTCCTGGTTCTGGACATTACAGTTATTGCTTCCTGTGTTCAGATTTACTTGGGTGCCCTGTGCAGAGTAGCCAAACCTAGCCCCTGTGCCGAGTAACCTAGTCCTCCCGAACCCAGTCCCCACCAGGTACTGCTGTCAGCTTCAACAGCATGCCACCTGTCATTTGCAAAAGGCAGGGGTCCGGGGTTATGATGATGGTGATTATGAAAGTCTGGGTGTGCCTATTGACCCGGACATCTCCTCAGACAGACCTTCAGGTGTTTCTCCTCCTAGGCTTTCTGAGTCCCCTTCCCACTTTATGTTTTACAAAAAAGTGGCTGAAACCCTCCAGCTTCCAATGGAAGAAGCAGTAGAGGATCATGAGGAGCCTGATTTTGTTGAAATGATGGACATCCCAGAGTCCAGAAGACTGTCTGTTCCCCTCCATAAATCCTTTGGGAAACAGACAATTAAAATTCTAAAGACTCCTAACTCCATACCTCCTGTGGACAGACGAATGGACAAGAGGTACACCCTTTCAGTCTCGGACATGGAGTTCCTTTCTCAGCAATGCAGCCATGTTGGGGTAGTGCAGGCTGCTGCTTGGGATAAGGCAGATATTCCATTGGCATCACCCCAGAGAAGGACTCCAGGAGGATTGATGCCATGGCAAAGAAGCAGTACATGGCAGCATCTTTGGGACTCAGGCAGGCTAACTATGTGGCCTACACAGCTAGATACCAGAAGTCCAGATGGGACACTGTGCTGGCTCTGGCTAAACAGGCCCCTGACCAGCTTGCCAAGGAGCTGGAACAGGTGGCTGCAGATGGGATTGAGGCATCCAAGGTGCAATTTCATTGCTGCTGGACTCCAATGATGTTTCATCTAGAGTCATGGCTACATCTGTGGCTCCTTCGGGATGGTCTTGGCTCAGATATACTAGCCCATCACAGGATACCCAGGCTAAGGCCATGTATTTCCTGTCACTGGTAATTCTTTTGGGAGCAGACAGAGAACTACATGAAAAAGATGGACGAGTACAGGACCACCTACAGGAGTGCTCAGGCCAAAGAAAGACAAGCCACTCCTCAAAGGCAGCAGTCCAGGGTCAGGGGCAGGCCTTTTCAAAGGCCTTTTTACCAAGCCCAGGCCTCCTCTTCTTCCTATGCTCAGAGGGGGTTCTTCAGAGGGAGAGGCAGACGGGAATGAGCAGGCCTGCTTCCACCCCTCAGCCTAAAGCCCCTGCCAAGCAGACACCCTGATGGGTCTGCCCAGGCCGATTCTCCAATACCTGTAGGGGCAGGCTGGCTTACTTTGTCCAGAACTGGAAGTCTCTGACATCAGACAAGTGGGTCCTGGAAGTAGTAAGCCAGGGACTGGTTCTCAGCTTCAAAAAATTTCCCAAGATGAGAACCAGATCCTTTCCACCTGCAAATCCATCGGAGACCCTTGCCCTAGAGGCAGAGGTTTCTTCCCTCCTGGCTCTCAGAGCCATAGAGAGGTTTCCTACCCTACACAAAGGCAAAGGATTGTACACCAGGTACTTCCTAACCCCACAAAAAACAGGAGAATGGCGGTCCATCCTGGATCTAAGATATCTGAACAAGCACCTTTTAAAAGCAAAGTTCAAAATGGTGACTCTGGGAATAATTCTGCCCTCTCTAAGGCCAGGAACTGGCTAGCCTCCGTGGACCTCAAAGATGCCTATTTTCACATTCCCATCAGGTGCTCCCACAGAAAGTACCTCAGGTTCGAGTTGCCCTCAGGCTACTATCAGTTCAGAGCAATGCCCTTTGGCTAACATCAGCCCCAAGGGTTTTCACAAAGTTCCTGGCAGTAGTGGTTGCTTTCCTAAGGAGAAAAAAAAGATCTCCATCTTTCCATACTTGGATGACTGGCTCATAGTGTGTCAGTCTCCGGACCAAGTCAAGTCACATCTGCAAATAACTCAGCAAGTGCTCACTTCCTTAGGATTCCTCCTCAACCTTCCAAAGTCAGTTTTCGAGCCAGTACAGCTCCTCACCTTCTTAGGGCGGAGCTGGATACAATCAAGGGCAGAGCCTTCCTTCCCCTGGACAGGGTAAGGACCCTTATGGAACTGGCTCTTCTTCCTTCAGGTGTCTCGACCAGCAAGGCATTTCCTGCAGCTTCTGGGCCACATGGCAGCCTCTACAGCAGTGGTCCAGGTGTGTAAGATTTCAGATGAGGGACATTCAGTTCCAGTTAAGAGCCTTCTGGTCCCAAAGAAAGGATTCCCTTACCAAACTAGTCCCAGTAACTCGAACCCTGATCCAGGCTTTGCAGTGGTGGCAGGATCAGGACAATTTGAGACAAGGAGTTCCTTTTGTCACTCAGTTTCATTCAGTGATACTCATCACAGATGCCTCTCTGCTGGGCTGGGAGCTCACCTGGGGATCTTACCACCCAAGGCTGTGGTCACCTCAAGAATCTCTGCTTCACATCACTCTTGGAACTCAGAGCAGTGTTTCTGGTAACTGCAAGCCTTTTCCAAATCTGTACAGAGACAAGGTGGTTCAGATCAGAACAGACAATACCACCACAATGTGGTACATCACTGCAAGGAGGCACTCGGTTCTACGGCCTTGTCAGCACAGAAGCAATGAAGTTGTGGTCCTGGCTCATTCCCTGTAAACCTCTCTGATAGCAGTTCACCTCCGGGAAGGACAATGTCCTAGCAGATGCTCTCAGTAGGATATCTCAGGGCCATCACGAATGGACCCTAGATCCCCTAGTTTTGAAAGTGATTTTCTCGAGATGGGGCACTCCACAGATAGATCTTTTGCAGCCCCAGACAATCACCAACTTCCTCTCTTTGTTGCAGACCCCAGTCTTGGGCTCAGTCCCCTGGATGCTCTGATTCTGAATTGGGAAGGAAATTTATGTATGCTTTTCCCCCCTTCCCACTCCTGTTCAAAGTGTTAGTCAAGATCAGATCACAACCATGCAAAGTGATTCTGATTGCTCCAGACTGGGCAAGACAGCCTTGGTACCCCCTGTTGCTGTCCTTAGCAGTCCACCTTCCCCTGTCTCTTCCCAGGAATTACAACCTGCTGACATTCTCTCAGGGGAGGATTTGGTATCCGAATCTCTAGTCTCTCAATCTCAAGGCATGGCTCTTGAAGAGTTAAGAGTTTGCTGATCTGCACCTTTCTCAAGGGGTTCTGGATATCCTTAAGGCTTCTCGAAAGCCTTCCACCAGAAATACTTACAACTCCAAATGGAAAAGGTTCACTATTTGGTGCTCTAATAAGCATATTTCTCCAGAATCTGCTGGGTTGCCTACAGTTCTGGACTATACGGTCCATCTTAATGGCTTACGACTTAGGCCAGCTACACAAAGTGCATTTGGCAGGTGTTTCTGCCTTCTTGTCAGTAGGCAAGCCCTCCTCTATCAGCCCATCCTGTGTGGAGGAGGAGGTGATTCTGCCACTGTATAGGTCATTAGTTAGACCACACCTGGGTACTGCGTGCAGTACTGGCGTCCGTATCTGAAGAGGGGACATTAAGTTACTGGAGGGGTGCACGAGGGCCACAAAGATGATCAAGGGTCTGGGGACTTATCATATGAGAGGAGGTTGAAGGAGTTGAACATGTACTCACTGGAGGAGAGGAGACAGGGTGACATGATTGAAACCTTTAAATACATGAAAGGAATAAACAAGATGGGTACAGAGGGCTGTTCAAAGTAAGGAGGGAGGGCCACCAGGGGCCATGATATGAGACTGGATCAAGGAAGGTTCAGGAGGGAGATGAGGAGACACTTTTTTACAGAGAGGGTGGTGACTGGGTGGAATGCGCTACCTGCAGAAGTGGTATGCAGTAGAACAGTGGACTGCTTCAAATGAGGATGGGACAGGACAAGGGGGAGGGTTAATGAAGGGGAAGGGTGGAAGGGAGGGGCAGCTGCAGAATAAGAGGTGCTAGCTGCACATTCGAGCAGACTTGATAGACCTCTAGGCCTTTATCTGCTGGCAAATTTCGTATGTTCGTATGTGTTTTGTAAGTTCTTCAAGGGATTGCTGCACACCAATCCCCCCTTTAGGGACCCTACTTCTGCTTGGGACCTTAATGTTTGCATTGCTCAGCTTATGCAACCACCCTTGAGCCTTTGTCCTCTGCAGAGCTTAAGTACTTGACTTGGAAAACTGTGTTTTGGTAGCCATTACCTCTGGCATATCAGTGAATTGCAAGCCCTATCAGTGGAGCCTGATTTCATCTCTTTCCATAGAGATAGAGTGGTCCTAAGAACTAACAGGAAGTTTTAGCCTAAGTTGGTTTCAGATTTCCACCTTAATCGGTCTATGTCTCTCCCTGTTTTCTTCACTGACCATTCCTCCTCTGGAGAGAGGAGGCTGCACAGCTTGGATGTTAAAAGGGCCCTCAGCTACTACATAGAGCGCACCAAGGGTCACAGGTTTGAGTCCCTCCAGTTGTTCCTCACATGGAGAGGTCGTAAGGGCAAACCTGCCACTAAGAGATCTATTGCCAGGTGGATTGTCTCTTGTATACAATTCTGCAATGAAAAACTGGGTAGAACCCCACCCTCAGGCCTGAGGGCTCACTCTACTAGAAGTACAGCTGCTTCCCTGGCTGCTGCCAGAGATATTCCTATCTTAGAAATTTGTCAAGCAGCCACCTGGAAAACAGTCCATACATTCACCAAGCACTACTCTCTGGATATCCGGGCTAGGAGTGATGCTCAGTTTGGCACAGCAGTACTTCAGAGCCTATTCCCCAAAGTAGGTTCTGTCCTCCTCCATGGAGGTACTGCCTGTTAGTCTGCAATAGTCAGAATACAGCAAGACTTCATGTTGTTTGAAGAAAAAATTACTCACCTTAGTAATGTTGTTTCTTCTAATGGAGTCTTGCTGTATTCTGACCCCCGCCTCCCCCTCTCAGAACCTGGTTTTTGGGATGGGTGGGCAGGAGTAGTGTTATAACCCTAGGGTGCCCTTTTCACCCTCCTTTACTTGGGTACTTGGTTTTAGGACAAAGAGGAGGCCAAACGCCTATTGGGATTGCTCCTCCACATTTGTGGATCATTTACCTGTATCCCATTCGTTCATCCATTTATCAAGTTTGTATTTAAATGCTGTAATATTTTTAGAATCAATGATTTCTTGAGGCAGTTTGTTCCATAGTCTAGGTGATCTAATGGTAAAGAAATTTAACCTTTATTATTTTAGCTTTCTGTACTTCAAGTTGTCTATTATGGAGCCTTGGTACAATTTTTCTTTTAGAGTAAATGATGCCACATTGTTCTATTTGTTCCGGAGTGTTAAGAATTTTGAATAGTTGTAAAGGTCTCTCTGGCTGGCCTACGCTCAAGAGAGTGTAATCCTGTTTCCTCAGCCTGCTGTTATAGTCCAAATGTGTTAAGTGAGGTATTAATTTAGTAACTCTATGTTGAATTTGTTCAATTTTATCTATGTCTGTTTTTAAATAAGGACTCCAATATGGAGAACCGTAGTCCAGATATGGTCTAATGTGGCACCTATACAGAGTTAGAAGACATTCTTCTATTTTAGAGATGAATGTTTTATTTATTCTTCTTAGTAGTGCATTTGTTTGATTCGCAATTTTTGAGCAGTGAGAAGATGAAGATAATTTGTCATTAATCATAATTCCTAAATCTTTTCCACTGAGGATATCCTAATAATGCTATTGTTCAAGTGATATGTTTGTTTGGGATTATTCTTTCCAAAATGGAGGACCGCACACTTGGCTACATTGAAGTACATTTTGTTTACCCTAGCCCATTGTTCTATTTGTGCAAGATCCTGTACTAACTTATGACAGTTATCAGGAGTGTCAACCTTGCCTTCAGGTTTGGTATCGTCCACAAATTTGACCATTATGTTATTTGGTGAAACGCCCATGTCACTGATAAACAAATTAAACAGCACCGGGCCTAGAACAGTACCTCATGCACACCACTGGTCACAGCTCCCACATCCGACAGTTCATTTACTCTTACTCTCTGTGTTCTATTACTCAGCCAACTCCCTATCCAAGATATAATGAGTGCAGAAAAGCCAAAGTGGGTAAGTTTATTGATCAAGATACTATGTGACACCTTGTCAAACGCTTTGCTGTAGTCCAACAGTATAACATCAGTGGGTATTTTATTATCCAGATTAAGACTGATGTAGTTGTAAAAAGTGATCAGGTTAGTTGTGCATGAGAAACCTGTTCAAAACCATGTTGATACTTGTCATTTATTTTCACTGATAACATTTCTTTTTCCAACTGTTTTTTATTATTTTCCATGAGTTTACATGGTATTGAGGTGAGGCTAATAGGTCTGTAGTTTTCGATTTTAGAATGAGAACCTTGTTTAAAGATTGGTGTGATAATGGCAGTACGCCAGTCCATTGGAGCTGTAGACTCATAAAGTGATTTCTTAAAGATGATGGTTGGGGGGGGATTATTGTGTCTTTTGTTTCCATAAGAAATCTAGAACTAATGTTATCAGGTCCAGAACTAGTGTGTTGTTTTAGTGTATTGAAGACCCATTGTATGTCTTGAAAGAGAATTTCAAATGGTTCAAAATTAGAATCTGTTATGATGGGTACAGTATTTATAATTTCAGGTGCAAAGACAGATGTAAAATACTTATTTAGTTTGGAAGCCGTTTCCCCGTCAGATGTTATAGTCTTATTGTTGCAAACTAAGGGGCCTATTGTGTTATTATTACCTTTTTACCGTTTAAGTAATTATATAGTGCTTTATGACAGTCCTTAGTATGTACCAATTTAAATTCAAGATTACGTTTAGCCAGTGTTATTCTTTTTTTAGTTGTCTTACTACCTCTCTGTACTTAAGCAGAATGTCGTTCTTTTGTTCAGGTAAGCATTTTTTTAAAGCTGAAAAAAGTGTTTTTTTGATTAATTAATGTTTTGATTTTGCCATTAAACCGTGGTGGAATTTTTCCTTTGTTATTGTATTTGAATTTGTCTGGAACATAGTTTTTTCAAGGTCCAAGATTTTTGTTTTCAGAAAGCCCCAAGCAGTCTCAGTGTTCACTGGATTCATAATATGTTCCCAGTTAATGGATTTAATCTGGTGGTTGATGGTTTTAAAGTCAGCATTATTATATTGTTTTAATTTTAGTTTGTAAGTTTTTGGTAATATAGGTAATTGGATGGAAAAGTGGAGAGTTAAGTGATCACTATCACCCAAGGGGCTAAGATATTGAATATCTGATATGTGGACTTCTGGGTTGGTTATAACTAGGTCCAGTATGTTGTTTCCCCTTGTTGGTGCTTTAACACACTGCACCAATCCCGTGTTAATTATGGTAGACAAGAAAAATTCGTCATGTTTATTGATTCCTGAGAATGTGTCCCAGTTTATGGTGGGAAAGTTAAAGTCCCTAGAATAAGCACCGGCTCTTTGCTGGCAATTTGAGTAATTTCATTACATAGTTGTTAGTATAATCAGTGGCAGGCAGAAGGGCACGATAACAAGTGCCTACAATAAGTTGAAAATTGTTTTGGGTCAAATACAGACCCAAACACTTTCAGAATGTATAGTGGTTGTTAAGATGTATGATGGAATGTCATTACGGACATATAGACTAACCCCACCAATTTTTGTGTCCGGTCTATTTTTGAAGTAATGCTTGAAGCCAGGAATATTTACTCTCCATTCTTTATCAGTATTACCCCAGGTTTCGGTTATTGCTATTATTGCCAAATTTAGAGTTTTGATTAAGATTTCTAGTTCAGCAAGTTTGGTAATAGTTAGTGATCGTGCATTAAATGATAGTATATTTAGGTTCGCCCAATATGATAGACACGGGCTATTGTTACTAGAGATAGGGGTTTTCCCTATCTCCCCCCTCTCTGTCAGTTTAAATGGTTATTTATGAAATTTGACATTTGCCGTCCCCAAATTGCACTTCCCCCTCCTACTGAGGTGTAAGCCATCCCAACAATAGAGTGAGGGCCTACCTTCAAAATCTTCCCAGTGAGTTAGACAACCTATGCCCTGACTGTAAGTCCATTTACGGATCCATTCATTAGTGCTTTGATTTTATTGTTGATATATCTGGTTGCTCTTGGCATAGGTGAAATCTCTGACAGACATATAGTACAACCACGGTCAACTAAAATATTACATAGTGCTACCTAATCCTGTTTGATCTGCAGAAGTGTAGATTTTGTGATGTTGTTTGCCCCAGCATGAATGATTACTAGTGGGTTATCACCAGCGGCCGACAATATTGTTTTTGACATTAGGGTGATGTCAGCTATTTTAGCTCCTCTATAACTAGAGGCAGTCCGGTTTTCTTTGTCTGGTTACAAATTGTCCTAACGACATATTTTGTTATGGAATCTCCTAACACAAATATCTGCTTGTTATTATTTTAATAAGCATTTCTGGGCTGTTTGTTGTGTTTTGTTTTGGGTTTCCTGACTTGAGTCTTTGCTTTGAAACAAAAAACCCTTTCTAATAAATTTAGTTGCCAGTTGGCTAGTGTGAGTTTACAGTTTCCACACAGAACTTCTGGTGAGTATTGCTCATAAAGATCTGACGGTTGGAGTTTAAACAACAGCAAATGGGCTTCAACCGAGTTCGCGCTGAATGTTCCATGCTGGCCATGGAAAGTTAACTCTCTGTTCACCGGGGCAGTTGAAAGGCAGGACCTAACTGCAATAGTCAGAATACAGCAAGACTCCATTAGAAGAAACAACATTACTAAGGTGAGTAATTTTTTCTTATAGTTCCATATGTATAGCCTGATGAAAGAGATTCTCTCGAAGATCTACTGTTACGGTAAGTACGTAACCGTTCTTTTCCATTCATGACTAAATGCTCTAATTTGTAGTTTCTGAAGCAGTTGTTCAAAGACTGCGGTTAGTGCAGTTTTCCTTTAAAAGCCAATCTGCACTGGCATGCAAATGAGAAAGCACCTGTGGGCCTCCATCCTGGGCCTTTGAGCATTGTGTTTTCCTATTGCATATGCAATTGTTCTTGCTGAACATACAAAATGTGCTCACACCCCCGCCCATTTCTGCCTGGTGCTTGAAATAACATGTAATTTGTCTGTTCCTTTTAAACTTGGTCCTTTTGTTGCCCCATCCTTGTCAACCAGGTGACTAATTGTGAAAACTAGAGAACTCATTGCAGAACAGCCTGTTTCTTTATCTGAGAGTAGCTGAGATAATGACAGTTTCACAGGCAGAGAATAGTACAAAGGTAGCGCTGGCCTTTTCTGAAGCAATCTTGCAAACTAAATGTTGTAAAAGGGAGATTTAAGGAAAAGCTCAACATTGTTTGTGTTTTTCTCTTGTTTCATAATCAAAGTGCACACTTCTGTTATAAAGTGGGTTATAAAAAATTTGTGAAACTTGATTGGCTGTGGGCCATCTTTATCCAGTGTTGCTGTGCTGAGACAACAGCCTCTTCACATTAAAATCACTATTAACCACACGTCCCTGATTCCCATCACAAACATGGTGGGCACCTTTACTCACTAAGAACCTTCAGCTAGGCCCTAAAAATAAAACTGCCTTAAATTTGCAAACTAATAATTAAATGTTATTTGCCTTCATAATTCTCTTCTTACACACACATACATAAATTACAAAAATGAAGTACTACAGTACTTACAATTTTAATTTCTGGTGTTTCTTTGCTGACTATGAAAAATCCTCCTCCTGTCATTAGCTGCTTACCAGGGAGAATCTGCTGTTTAACCGACTACATATAAAAGCCCCGGTTACACCTGAGGCCTGCTATTGTGTGAGTGTGGGGGTGAACATTTAAGCAGTAAGACATGACAAGGTGTGTGTTGCTGTGGATAACGGCACACCTCGAGTGTGTTTTATTTATTTATTTGTTGGAGATTCGGAAGTTCCTTTGAGTCAAGGACTTATTTACAAAGGTTCCACATCACAAGTATTACATACAAGGAGAGAGGTTACATAGCAGTACAGTAGTACATAGTCAGGTATTACATAGATTGTAGTTACAGAGGCATTTATGGGTCTCTCAGGGGAGACCTAGTTCAAGTTAGGGCAGACAGGCAACACAACATGGTATAACAGTGCAGGGCAACAAGCACCACAATAAGGTATAACAGAGCTGAGCTGAGTTTTGAGGGACAAGGCATCGCCGAGTGCCTTCAGCCACCCAAGAAGTGGCGCTATCTCACTAGAAAGCACATCCTAGAATGTGTTATTGCAGTTATAAAATGGGTTCAAGATTTTTTTTTTTTGGGGGTGTGTGTGAAAATATGGAAACATAAAAAAGAAACATTTGTATTACTTTAAAAAAAGCATTCTTCCACCCCAGCAAAATAGTCCCAATAGTCCCAGCACATCCCTGCACTGACATCCCATCTCAGGTTCAGATATTATGCACAACAAAATACATTTATTTTTAATTAGCCCTTAAACCATCTGTTTTCCCAAACCCACCCGTTTACCTGTTTCCTCACCTTTCTATTCTCTTCTTTTTATTCCTACCTTTTCCCCACCTTGTTTCTTTTCTGTCTCTTACATTCAAGAGATGGAATGTTTACAGTGAATGGAATACAAGAATTCAAATATCTGCTTAGTTCTGCTGGCAGAATGTTCACCCTCACTCACACAGCAGAAGGCCTTAGATGGAACCAGGGCTGCTGCTTTATCTGTAGCAGGTTAAACAGTGGATATTTCCCTGGTAAGCAGGTGACGATGGGGGTTCATAGTCAGCAAAGAAACACCAGAAATTAAAATTGTAAGCACTGTAGTACTTCATTTTTGTAATTTATGTACGTGTGTGTAAGAAGAAAATCATGAGGGCACATAAAATTATTTTTTTGAAATTTAGGGCAGTTTTATTTTTGGGGCTTAGTTGAAGGTTTTAAGTGAGTAAGGTGACAGCCATGTTTGTGATGGCAGTTAGGGATGTGTGGTTGGTACTCTGAAGAGGCTGCTGGAACTATATCCAGTGCTGCTGTGCAGAGATAACAGCATTGGCAAAGATGGCCCTCGGCTAATCAGGTTTCATGATTTTTTAAAACCCATTTTATAATCTGCCAGTGGAACTGAGCAAAGATTTGAGTTCTTGTATTCCATCCAAAGTAAACATTCCATCTCTTGAATGTTCATGTTTGTGAGCTGCGCAAAGTACTGTACAGTTAATGCTTTCATTTTGTGAGACTACATTAGCGTGGCGGAAAAAAATGGTGCGTCTTGCGCAAGGGCATAGAGTGAGCACAAGGATCAAGGATGAAAAGTGGCTGTATAGCTGTGTTGTCAGAATGATACCACAACCACTTTTCATGATCTCTTAACTGTACTACAACAGGAAAATTGAGTGTGTGGAAATCCATACAAAATAGGGTCCAACTATATACAATAGATTCTTTGCTGCAGTATGTTTTATCCTTACAACCATTTACAAAATTGTGTTTCACATTTCTTTTGTAATTAGTGTGGATCCACAATAAAGTTGTCAGCCCCCAGTAGATTGTTAACCTTGTTCTAAGGTCTCTTCAGCTGTGAAAGCTGTATTGTATGCATAGGTTGAATACAAATTCGGTTATTTATTTAGGTATTGACTGTCGCCTTTGCAAAAAAAAAATATAATACAATTCTTATGTCATATCCTTATGTATATCTAGTTTTTATTCAGACATTTGCCATGACCAGAAAATAAAAATATGATACAGTTCATATAATTCATATCCTCCTCATTGTCAAATTTTCCTCTAGGATGGGAGAACAGGCCATCTCTGTCTTCATCCAAAGGTTCTGGAACTCGTTCCCCTTTATATATGCAGCTGTACCTTTAGAGATAGCATTGAGGAAACACCTTACAGGCCTGGCCAGTTACCCTTGCGCATTACTGTACTTATACAGTTTTGTATCTTTGCACCTTGGTCACTATCCCTGATATGGTCCCAGTTAGGGTTGTATTTTGACACATTTGTGGTCAGCCTTTGCACATTTGTTTCTCTATGGGCCCGATTTTACAAGGGAGTTAGATCACCACAAGGGACTTGCAGCAGGGAATTTGACACAAGTGGCAATTTGCAGCAAGCAATGTGGCAATTCCAATTCTGCAAGAAACTCAGCTGCAACTCGCTGGCGCAGGTCTCTTGTGCCGAACGCAGGGAGTTAGACCAGCTCCCCCCAGTCTAACTTTGCGTCTGCAGGGGGCCCAGTTTATGGGGCTTGCGTCAAAGGTTTGGCACATGCTGCTGTAAATTGAGTAAAATGTTGCAACTGCACCAAAGGTACTAAACTTTGGCGCAGGTTGCAACAAACTTAGTGGATGACGCAGGGCTTGATGGAAGCCTTGCGTCAACTTTCTAAAATTGGGCCCTGTGAGTTTATTTCCTCTTCCATTGAATGGGATCATTACTGAGATTATAAAGAGAATAATGCATGGCATGGTATGCATTATGAGAATTTAACGCACACCCAAGGTGTGGAATGTTAGATAAACCCTGAGAGCGAAGCTCGAGGGGTTTATAAAAGCATCCCACACCGAGGGTGTGCATTAAATTCTTGTAATTTACACTGTCCCATACATTATTTTATATAATTTCTGGCTATCAATTTTTTTTTACCAGATTCAGTTATTTTTAGCTTTCTGGGAAATTATTGACTGTAGCAAAGGGTGTCTTCTTCGTTTTATTATCTGTTTTGCTTTTAGAGTAGATAACTGCACTGCACTCCCACTTTGGCAGTTCCCCCAGCTGTTCACTGAAGTGCGCTGCTTTGATTCTAAATGGCTCGGTGATTCAAAGATGTTACCCTAAAGTGCTGCTTTTGGACAGTCGACCCCCCCTGCCTTCCCATCCAAGTCTTGAGCCCAGGCTCTGGTGACTGCATTGTCCAGGGGATGTATTCACCCCGATGTGAGGCTCCTGTGATTGATGGCATGTCTTATAGGCTTGTTGTGGTGGCGGCAGTTCCCAAACCCACTCCTCACTAATCAGTCAGCGAGTTACAGACTACTCCCCACTTCTTTGAGGATACACCTGTTCAGTCACAACTTCCTGTTCTCAGCTGTGGCCCAATGTTGTGAGGAAAGGTAAAGAGGAAAAAAAAAACTTCAAATAACATGAAGTCTTGCTGTATTCAGACATAATGCATTTAGCCCCAGCACTTGAACTGCCCCGGAGAGGAAAGAGTTAACTCCATGCAGAAGCACGGAACATTGAGCTCGAGCTCGGTTTTCAAACATCTGTCTGTGGTACTTACCAGTGCAACCGTCAGATTCTTTACTCCGCCTAACAATTAAGTCGCTCCGGAGATTCCTCTGCTCAGTTTGGTAAAAGTAAAGTGTTCGGTTTAAAACTTGTTCTTTATTGTTTTTCTGATTCCCAGCCTCTGTCTACGGTACAGGTAGTGTGGTAGATAGGTAGTGACTGTATTTTATTTTAAATAACTTGTGGAAATTGTTGGTTTCCTCAGTTTCTTCCAGTCGGTCCAGTTAGGAACTGACCTTGTGTTTCTTCTAATTTTAAATTTATTATTTTAGAGTGGTGTTCCGGTACCGATCGGTTTCAAAAGAATCGGGCTTTTTCTCGGTTCTTTTCCAAACCTGTGACACGGTTGTTACCGATCAGTTGGTATTAGCTGGCTTGAATGCTTCTATAGGGTAATTTTGGTAGGTTGGCCATGTCTGAGAAACTCAAAAAGAAAACCGGTCACACTGAGTTTCAACACTGTACTGAGTGTGGGGAGGCCTTTGCCAAGGCCGACCCCCAACTCACCTGTGTTTATTGTCTGGGGTTTGACCACCTCCAGTCAGACTGCCAAATTTGCAAAAACTTTCGTAAAACCACTCTAGAAAAAAGACTGAGTAGGTCGAACGAAAGGGAGGCTGAGAAGTCCATAGACCCGGATGGCCAGCCCGGTTCGGTTATGGCTGAACCTGAGGAGGTGCCTACTGACCTAGGTGATACCTCCTCGGGCAAAAGGAGAGCCGACTCTGAGGGGTTGATTCCATCAAAAAAGAAACGATAGTCCGCTGGTTCGGATCCAGTACCATTTGCTCCAACCGCAGAAGAGATAGCCAAAGCGATTAGTATTGTCCAATCGCTTTGTCCGGTTCCATCCGAACTGGTGGTGCCGATTAGGCAGTTGGTTTGGTCGGAACCGACTCCTTCGTATTACGATCCAGATGCTTTCTATGAGAAGTGGGAGGGAGACGAAGACTATCCCGACGATGACTACGATGGTGGGGGCTGGATGTGCCCATTGAACCGGACATCTCCCCAGACAGACCCTCTGATGTCTCCCCTCCCAGGCTTTCTGAGTCCCCTTCTCACTTTTTGTTTTACAAGAAGGTGGCTGAAACCCTCCAGCTCCCTTTGATTGAAGCTGCAGAGGAGGAGGAAGAAGAACCTGATTTTGTGGAGAAGATGGACATCCCAGAGTCCAAAGGTTGTCAATTCCCCGTCACAAGTCCTTGGGGAAACAGACACAAAAGATTCCACAGACTCCTAACTCTTTACCTCCTGTAGATAAAACAATAGACAGGAGATGCATGTTATCAGGCTCAGCTGTGGAGTTTCTTTATTCACATAGCAGCCATGTTGGGGTAGTGGAAGCTGCAGCTTGTGACAGGGCAAACAATCCTTTGGCTTCACACCCCCCAGACAAGGACTCCAAGAAATTCGATGCCATGGCCAAGCAACTATACTTGGCATCCCTCTTTGGGACTCAGGCAGGCAAATTATATGGCCTACACAGCCAGGTACCAGAAGTCCAGGTGGATATGGTTCTGGAACTGGCTAAGAGTCCTCCCCCCAGCTAGCCAAAGAGCTGGAGGAGGTGGCTGCGGATGGAATCGAGGCATCCAAAGTACAATTTCATGCTGCTGTCGACTTCAACAATGTGGCATCCAGAGTCATGGCTACATCTGTGTCTCTCAGAAGGCATGCTTGCTCAGATGTACTAGCCTATCATAGGACACCCAGTCTAAGGCTATGGATTTTCCTGTAGTTGGTAACTGTCTGTTTGGGGAGCAGACAGAGTCTTACATGAAGAAAATGGACTAATATAGAACCACTTACAGGAGTGCACAGGCCAGAAAGGCAAGCCACTCCTCAGAAGCAGCAGTCCAGGGGCAGGCCTTTTCACAGGCCTTTTTATCAAGCCTCCTCATCTTACCCACAAAGGTTTTTTTTCCGAGGGAAGGGTAGAAGGGGGATGAGCAGGGCTGCTTCTTCCTCCAAATCTAAGGTTCCTGCCAAGCAGACACCCTGAGGTGTCAACCCAGGTCGACTCTCCAATCCCAGTAGGAGGCAGGCTGGCTTACTACTTTTAGGCCTGGAAGTCTGTTACCTCAGACAAGTGGGTCCTGGAAGTAGTAAGCCAGGGACTAGCCCTCAGCTTCAAAAGGTACCCAAAAAGGAGGGCTAAGTCTTTTCCAGTAGCATCAGTTTCAGAAGCCCTTGCCCTAGAGGCTGAGGTTTCCTCTGTCCTGGCTCTCAGAGCCGTAAAGAAGGTTCCTACTCAACACAGGGGAAAAGGCCTGTACTCCAGGTACTTCCTCACCCCAAAGAAAACAGGGGTGGTGACCCATCCTGGATCTAAGGTATCTGAACAAACACATTTCAAAATCCAAATTCAAAATGGTAACTCTGGGAATAATCCTTCCCTCTTTAAGGCCAGGAGATTGGCTAGCATCACTGGACCTCAAGGATGCCTACTTCCATATCCTATAAGGTGCTTCCACGAAAATACCTCAGGTTCGAGTTGCCTTCAGGCCATTATCAGTTCAAGGCCATGCCTTTTGGCCTAACATCAGTTCAAGGGTGTTCACAAAGTGCCTTGCAGTAGTGGTGGCTTACCTCAGAAGACAGAGTATCACCATTTTCCATATCTGAACGACTGGCTCCTAGTAGGGCAGTCTTCAGACCAGGTCAGGTCAGCTCTGAAAACCACTCAGGACTTGCTTAGTTCTCTGAGGATTCTTCTCAATCTGCCAAAATATGTCCTCGAACCAGTACAGCTTCTCACCTTCGTAGAGGTGGAATTGGATACTACCCAAGCAAGAGCTTTCCTTCCTCTGGCAAGGGTGAAGGCCTTAGTAGACCTCGCTTCCTCCTTTTGGCCTCAGGTTTCTCTTCCAGCGAGACAGTTCCTCCAACTCCTGGGCCACATGGCAGCCTCCACTGCAATGGTTCACGGAGCCAGATTTCAGATGCGGGACGTTCAGTTCTGTCTAAGGTCCTTTTGGTCACAGAGAACAGATTCTCTCACCAGACTGATTCCAGTGACCCAAACTCTGGTCCAGGCTCTCCAGTGGTGGCTGGACCAGAACAACCTCAGACATGGGGTTCCATTTCTCCCTCAACTTCCATCAGTAGTACTGACTACGGATGCTTCTCTCCTAGGCTGGGAGCCCACCTGGGAGCCCTAACAGCTCAGGGGATCTGGTCCTGCACGGAGTCTCTTCTTCATATCAACCTCCTGGAACTCAGGGTAGTTTTTCTAGCCCTTCAGACCTTTTCAGATTCAGTCAAAGGCAATGTGGTCCAAGTCAGGACGGACAACACTACCACAGTGTGGTACATCAACAAGCAGGGAGGCACTCGGTCCACTGCCTTGTACACAGAGGCCATGAAGATTTGGTCTCTGGCCTATTTCCTTCAGACTTCCCTGGTAGCAGTTCATCTTCCAGGGAAGGACAATGTGCTGGCAGATGCCCTGAGCAGGATTTCACAGGGGCATCACAAATGGTCCTTGTATCCTCACATTCTGAGGATCATTTTCTCCAAGTGGGGCATTCCAGAAATAGATCTGTTTGCAGCACCAGACAATCAACTTCCTCTGTTTTGCTGCAGACCTCCAGTCCTGGGGACAGTTCCCCAGGATGCCCTCATTCTGAACTGGAAGGGCAGGTTTCTCTATGCCTTCCCTCCTTTCCCTCTCCTGTTCAGAGTTCTGATCAAGATAAGAACTCAACCCTGCACAGTGATACTGGTGGCTCCAGATTGGGCCAGACAACCCTGGTATCCTCTACTGCTGTCCTTGGTGTCTCACGTTCCCTGTCTCTTCCCAGGAGATGCAATCTTCTCTCCTCCTCCCAGGGGCGGATCTGGTACCCCAATCTCCAGTCTCTCAAACTCAAGGCCTGGCTCTTGAAGAGTTAGAATATGCAGCTCTACATCTCTCTCAGGGAGTTCTGGATATTCCGAAGGTTTCAGGAATCCTTCCACTAGAAAAACTTACAATTCCAAATGGAAGAGATTCAGTATTTGGTGCTCTCAGAAAGGTATTGTGCCTGATTCTGCAGGCATTTCCACAACCTTAGATTATCTAGCTCATCTGAATAGTCTAGGCCTTAGGCCTGCCACTCTGAAGGTTCATCTAGCAGCTGTCTCTGCATTCCTTTCAGCAGGGAAGGGCTTTTCCTGGTATCTCATCCTGTGTTCAGGAAGTTTTCAAGGGCTGGTTAACATTAACTCTCCCTTTAGGGAGCCTATTCCATGTGGGATCTTAATGTCTGCATTGCTTAGCTTATGCAGCCACCCTTTGAGCCTATGGGTTCAGCAGAATTGAAATACTTGACCTGGAAAACTGTGTTCCTGGTAGCTACTACTTCTGCCAGGTGGATTAGCGAATTACAGGCCCTGTCAGTTGAACCTGACTTCATATCCTTCCATAGGGATAAAGTGGTCCTAAGAACTAATAGGAAGTTCTTGCCTAAAGTGGTATCAGAGTTTCACCTAAACCAGTCTTTGTCTCTTCCTGCATTTTTCACTGACCATTCTTCCCAGGGAAAGAAGATTACACAGTTTGGATGTTAAAAGGGCACTTAGCTACTACATAGAGCATACTAAGGCACACAGAAATGACTGTCTTCAATTGTTCTCACTTGTGGTGAAATGGAGAAAGGTAAACCTGCCACTGAGAACTATTGCCAGTTGGATTGTTTCCTGTATACAATTTTGCTATGACAAATTGGGTAGAACACCCCTTCAGGCCTGAGGGCTCACTCGACTAGGGGTACAGCTGCTACTCTAGCTGCGGCCAGAGATATACCATTGTTAGAGATCTGTAAAGCAGCCACCTGGAAAACAGTACATACATTCACCAAGCATTACTCTCTGGACATCCAGGCTAGCAGTGATGCTAGGTTTGGCACAGCAGTACTGCAGAGCTTGTTCCCAAAGTAGGTTTTGCATTCCCTCCTCCATAGGAAACTGCTTGGTAGTCTGCATTATGTCTGAATACAGCAAGACTTCATGTTGTTTGAAGAAAAAATTACTCACCATAGTAATGTTGTTTCTTCTAATAGAGTCTAGCTGTATTCAGACCCCTGCCTCCCTCTAAGAATCTGTTTTGGGAAGTGGGTTGTGGGCACAGTGTTGCACCTCAGGGGTGTACCTTGTACCCTCCCTCTTGGTGGGGTAACTGTTATATTTTTCTTCTTGTGTTGCATAGTTTGAATTGTCACTACCTTATTTCTTCTTGGGTTCTCGACTTGAGTCTTTTTTGGACCCCAAAAAGTATTCTGTCTTTTGGCCATGTGTTCAAACAATTTCCACATTTTAGTGTTAAGTTAGTTAGTTGCTCGTAAGAATCTGATAGTTGCACTGGTAAGTACCACAGAAAGAGGTTTGAAAACCAAGCTTGAGCTCAACGTTCCATGCTTCTGCATGGAGTTAACTCTTTCCTCTCCGGGGCAGTTCAAGTGCTGGGGCTAACTGCATTATGTCTGAATACAGCAAGACTCCATTAGAAGAAACAACATTACTATGGTGAGTAATTTTTTCTTACTTCGTAAGGCAGAGGTTTTTGTAAGCAGAGATACTTCTCTCAATGCAATGAATTGGAAAAGGGCAGAAACTGCACTTCTGAGTGTCTTTTGCTTCAGGTTAGCAGACAGTGAGCGCATGAAAGTTGTAATAACCGGCTGGTTATTATGGAAAATAATGTCTGGCTTGTGCCATAGAAAAAAAATGATGGCCAATTATTATTACAGTTTACCATATTTGTATCTATACCTCACCTGTTGTGTACGGGTTCTGTACTACTTGTTCTGTGTTTTTTCATTCAATACCTTCAATTTGTATTGTATTGTAGAATGGTTTGTGTTGTTTGCCTGGTCCTCCAGGCTCCTGTGGTCTTACGATTTGTCACTTGAATTGTTTCTTACCTGTTGTACTTACCGGGATGTGCAAGTGTATGAATTAGCCAACAGAAGGCCTTGTGATCTGTCGATGCTACCTGAAAATAGGCATGTATTTGCCTAGTGTACCCCACTCTGTAAACAAAAATAAATAAAAACTTGCACAAAATAGCAGTCAGCAGCAGGTCAGGTATAAATTACAATATACATTTTAGAAACTGCATACAGCTAAAAAAAAATCATGAATGGAGAGCAAATAAACATAAATTATCACTCATGTAGTCAGTGCAGTACCAAGCATGGTTTTAGGGCCGCCATAACACTGAGACAGCACTCATCAAATTCATTAATTTTATTAACAAGGCTAACGATGAAGGCCTCTACACTGGCTCTGTTTGTAGACCTCACAAAAGCCTTCAACCTCGTCAACCACAATGTACTCCTCAACGCCCTCTCCAGGCTCAGTTTCTCTTGGAATGTAATAAACTGGTTTTCCAACTACCTCATTCATAGACCCCACAAAACTGTGATGGAAGGTGTTCTCTCCGACACCTGCCCCATCAAATATGGAGTCCCCAAAGGCTCCATTCTAGGACTCCTCCTCTTCTTTCCTCTCTCATGCTAAGCTCCCTTCCCAAGATTTGCAATCTCACAGAAATCATACTGCACGCAGACGATGCAGCACTGTTCTGTAAAGAAAAGGATCCATCCATCCCCCGTGACAAACTCCAACATGATTTCTACTGGCTCCACTCCTGGGTCTCCTCCAAGGGACTAGTCCTTAACTTCTAAAAAAAAAAAGTCAGTGGTCATCTCTTGGCCTAGAAGAATTGGCGCCTTCAATTTTAATCTTTTGGATAATGATGGCAACTTAATAGAAAAAGTCACCAAGTTCAAGTATCTTGGCCTTCTCATTGACTGTCACTTAACCTACGAAATTCACATTGATCAACTCATCAAAAATGCACACCAAAGGCTAGACATGTTATACAGAGTCAAACCATACCTTATCCCTGAATCCAAGACCCTGCTTGCCAACTGGTTCTTGCTTCCTATCTTTGACTATGGTGCCTTGATCTGCTACCCCTCTCTCTCTCAAAGAAACTACCATAGGCTAAGAACCACCTATCACAACATCATCCAGTTTGCCGCCGGCCTTCCTAAATCGACCCACCACTGTGACCTATACAAATCGTCCAATTGATCCCCATTAGAGGACAGGCTAGACAGCAAAATCCTAGCCTTTTTCTTCAAAATAGCTTGGGACTTTTACCAAACAGCACAGTCTCCATTTTCCCTAAGTCGACCCACGGATGTCTCACTAGATGGTCTACCTCCCACTACTTTGCTCTCCTATCATGTCGGACTACCCAAGGCCAACACACCCTCTCCTACAAAGGCATGAAACTGTTCCATAGCCTGCCCACTTTCGTAGTTCAATGCCCCTCACTGGCTTACCTTCAAGTACAACCTAAAGAGTTACCAGTGTAGTACCCTAAACTGTAAATGCTCCCATCCCTAATTGTTATAGGCCTTTTCAGCTGACACCATCCAATGACTGCCTACTATGATTCTTTCTGTGTATATATTTGATTTCACTTTGTATTCCCTTAAATTATTATCTAAATCTTTTCTGTATTGTACTATCATGTATAATCTGTAATGTTCCTGTTATTCTGTGTATAACTGGATGCTTGTGAAAACAGGCAATATTTGATCACATGCCTTTCCAATATAAAATATAAACTGAAACTGAAGTAATGTTGCTAATACTTTGTGATAATATTGTCCTTCTTTATGCATAATATATGATGATTGGGAGTTGGACAGGGTGAATAGGAGTGTCAGATTTGTTGGTGAGGGGGTCACTGTAACTCAGTTATACAGAGGACTCTGCATCAGACTCAAGAGACCTCACAGCCTTCTTCTGCTGTCTAATTCATATGAGGCTTTATCAGGGTAGGCCTAGTAGAAAAATAGACTCTTGTAAAATTTCCAAAACACTTATCTTCCTTGAGAATGACATGAATGGTTGAATCAGTTGGTGTCTTTGAATGTTTGTTTATTCTAACTGCTGAATAGGTTATTTTACGATCTTCTTTGAGGGTATCTTTTGCAACAGGTCGCACCTATGGAACATAAGCCATCAGGCTTTAGGACCACACAGAAACTTTTTTGAGCAGTACCACTAGGGGACGCCCAGACAATGTCTGATGTCGACAGTCCCATATAAACATGGGTGGCCCCGACCCTCCTCACTTCTCTTACCGCCATTGACCTACGCTGGTCTGATCACTGTGGAAACTCTACTGAGTTTTACCTTTTAATTTCTTTTCTTTTTTTTCTTTTAGAAATAAAACGTCGCTACAGATTAAAATCCATTGCTGCCAGGTTTTTTCAGTGGTACTTCTCTTATTGGGTCCACAGCAGCGGCCCAGTCTCGCCAGACCTCAACTGTTTCTTTTTTGTGGCGTCTCTCCCAGCATTTGAACATCTTGGAAAGCCTGTCCAACCCGGTGCCCCCAACTCATGTAATATTGGTCAGCGATACTGTGATGGAGGTACCCTGGTTCTGCTGTTTTGTTACACGCCGCAGTGTGGGCTCCTTTTCATGGGCCCATTGCACCAGATGTTACAGCTGCAAGAGGAGGATTTTCTGCCACCGCAAGCCCAAATCCTCAGGAACCTGCAAGGATCTACCTTCCTTTGAACTATCTCTTTCCTTGGAGGCCCTTAAGTTCCAGCAGGGCCTTCTCCTTGGGAAACTGTACGTGGGTCGCCACCAAGTCCTCTTCCTGCTGCTCCTTTCAGGTGGGGAATACAGGGCAGGTCTCTGCGGCCCAGTGCTCTTCGGACAGTGACCCCTGCACCTGTCCTGCCTCCCCCGTTGTTCATCAGGTTGGGTCCTGGCCTTTGGGGCTCTCTTTTCTTCTGGCCCAGGCCCATCGGCGTTTGCTCCTTCGCCTCACTCACTGATGTCCCTCCTCCATCTCCCGGCTGTGGCTGGAACTTTGGCCCTGAGGGTGGCACCCAGTGCTTCCCCTGTCAGTTTAGTTGTGGAGCCAGTCATTAGTACTCCTGTTGACACTGGACGGCACCTCTCTGACCCTGATACCATTTGGGCCAGGCTTTCTAAGGCCTGCATCCTGTCGGCGTTGCCTTGGGCACCCCTCCTATCACATGGCATTCCCAGCCTGCAGCAGTGCCTGCCGCCCTCCGCTCCTGCTGTTGGAGCAGCCGTGGGTGCTGGGGGGTTCTCTTGCCTGCTCAGTCCAGGCCCTTGCTCCCGTGGGCGATGCCATGGATCTCCTTCCCTGTCAATGGGCCACCCTTCAGCACCCTGTGTTGCCACCTTAGTGCATTGGGTGATTTATCTCCCAGCTCATCCCTCCTCTGATCTGGGATGAAAGTGGTGATCCCCGGGTCTTTTGTCACCATGCCTAGAGGCACCTCCTTGCTGCCAGTCCCATTCGGGCCTGGCTGGACTTGAATGATATCTCATCAACGTTGCTTGGCATACCCTTTCCATTGACGTGGTGCCCTTGGCCTACAACAGACACCCAGACCTTCCCCAGGTTGTATCTGTTGCTGGAGCAGCCAGAGAAGCATGTTTTTTTTTTCCTGCACCATTGTTTTCAGGGTCCCCAACTACCCATTGAAGTCACCGTGGCTCACGCTCACATCAAGGGGATGTTTCACAGCACCCTCTGCTGACATCCTGGTGCAGTGGGCAGCATCTGTCCCTGCTCATCTCTCCTCAATTCGTAGATGTTGGTGGTGGTCCCTAGCCCTCCTGCACAAGGTCAGGGTCTAGGCTGCAATACAGCACTCCTGCCAGGTCTTCTGCTCCCATTCAGCTCTGCTTGGATAAGGGGAAGGGACTCTGTGAGCTTCCTCCAGGTTATCCTCCACCTGCATCTGCCTGGTACTGATGTGAGGCACTTTCCGTTTCAGACTTCTTCCATTGAGTGCCTGCAGCTGGCATCAACCTCCACAGGCCCCTACCCTAGGGGTCAGGTTTTGTGATGGCTGTTTAGCACTTCCTCCTACCTTCCCCCATACCAAGGATATCATGGGCCAAGATGACGGAGATCTTCAGTGACCTGTGCATCTCGGGGCTCCTATCCACCAGGACAGTCAGGGGTCAGGTACTCAGGCTACTGCATAGGATGCTCTGCCTGGCCTTTACCACTATCCCCCACTGCCGAGGCATGCTCCAAGGGTCTCCGGATGGTGGTGTGGCTCCACCCCCTGAGGATCTGCTTCAGCAGTGACTCCCTCTCTCCTGCTCCAAGTCTGGAGGTGGGGTGTGTGGAGCATTTCCCCCACCCCACGTAATGCAGTGGGGAGGGGCCTCTGCAGCTACTTGCCCCTGCAGTTCATACCACAGGACCAGTCTCAGGTGCACATGAGTGCCTTCTAGACTGTCTCCCACTCCACGAGCTCTCGGGCCAGCTGCGACGGTGCAGGGAGAGAACGTGCATCCATTTCTGCTAAAGTAGGACATTGGGCATATGCCTAGGCATTTGGGAGCCCAGGTTCCTCTTTCCTTCTCTGCTTATGTTGTGCTCTGCTGGCCCCTTGAGGTTCATTCTGATTCTGTGGGCTCTCCCGCCCCCATCCAGTGTGGCCCATTTAGACTGGTCCCCTGCTGGTTCTGCTGTCGTCCCCACTCCCTAGGGTATGGTTAGGCTCCCTGGCTGGGCTGAAGGCTCTCCTGCCTATCTAGGTTGGCCTCCTCTGCTGGAGAGATTCCCTATTTCTGCTCCAGGGGAATACTAATACTTCAGGGTATTGCTCTTTGGCTTGCCATCTGCGCCACGGGTCTTTCCTTCATGTTTAACAGTGGTAGCAGCAGCCCTCATGAGGGGGATGGATTATAAGGCTTCCCCATCTGGACAACTGGCTCATCAAAGCTCTGACCGGGGAACACCTACAACCTAGCGCATTTCAGACAGCTGTTTTCTGCCCTAGGGTTCATGGTCAACCTGACAGAGTCAGTCCTGCCGCTTCTCAACGTCCTCAATCATACGAGCCATACTTGACATGGCCCTGAGGTACAGCCTTCTTGCCCCCAGACAGGGTGGAGTGCCTGATGGCATAGGCCCAGCTGCTTTACAGCAATCAGTATGTCACAGCCAGGGCATTCCTGCAGCTGCTGGACCTGATGGCTACAGCCCGTTGTCATGGTTCTCTTGGCGAGACTGCATCACGGATCCCCAGTGGACTTTAAGAGTCCGATGGGCTCAGCACACCGATGATGTAGAACAGAAGGTTCTAGTCATCACTCTAGTAAAGAAGGTTCTTCAGTGGTGGAGGGAACCCATCAAGTTACTCAATGGGGTTCCCTTCCTGATTGCCTCCCCTCATCAGATCCTCACCACGGACACCTCGGGGATGGCCTTGGGGGCTCACCTGGGCCCTTACCAGACCCAGGGGTACTTGGTTCGTAGCGCAGCATTCCCTCCACATAAACATCCCAGAGATGAGTGCCGTCCTCTACAGTCTGCAGGCCTTTTAGGCCTTCCTGTCCCTGGGGTCTCTACTAGTGCAGACAGACAGCATCAGTGTAGCACACTACATCAACAAGCAAGGGGGACCCATTCATACCCCCTGTGCAGAGAGGTGATGAGGGTTTGGTACTGGGCTCTATAACACGGTCTAGAACTGTTGGCAGTCCATGTTCCTGGTGACCAAAATGACTTGGCACACAGACTAAGCAGTTCACAGTCCAGGATGCATGAGTGGGACCTGCTGACCTTGGTCGTAGAAGACCTGTTCAGCAGGTGAAGTTATCCAGAGTTGGACCTTTTTGCATCCCCACATCATGCAAAACTGCTGCTTTTCTTCTCTCGCTCCAGGGCTTGGAGTTCTCTAGCAAGATTGTGTTGTCCCTGTCTTGGAAAGGGAGGTCCCTCTGTGCCTTTCCTATGTTCCTGCTACTTTAGAGGGTGCTGATCAAGCTATAGATGGAAGGAGCGTCTGATCCTTGTTGCTCCTTCTGACCTCGCCAGATCTGGTTCCCCTTACTGCAGTAGTATGCGGTGGAACCTCCAGTCCCCTTCCCCTGTGCAAAGGCTTGCTGTCACAGGAGCAGAGTACACTGGTCCATCTGGACCTCAAGTCCCTACACCTCCAAGCCTAGCTCCTGCGGATATGGCCATGGGTAGGTTTAAGGTATCCCAAAAGGTGGCTGATGTCCTAGTGGCCGGTAGGAAGCCTTCCACCAGGGCCACTTATTCCATGAAGTGGAAGCGCTTGCTCTATGGGCAGCTTCCCATCATTTGGATCCTTTCACTCGTCCAGTGAATCAGATTCTGGAGTACTTGCTGTCCCTCTTAGATTCAGGCCTGCAATACTCCTCCACTAGAGTGCACCTAGCTACTATTTCAGCTGTCAAAGTGCCTGCTGATGACCATACAGTGGCACAACTGAGGTGTCCCTTACATTTTTAGGAGGCATTCTTCATCTGACGCCTCTCATCCGCAATCCAGCCTTGCCTTAGTAATTAAACTTTATGTTAGAAAAACTTATTTGGGCTCCTTTTGAGATGACCACGACATGTGAACCATGCTTTCTGTTTTGGAAAGCGTTACTTTTAGTTGCCATTACTTCCGTTTGCAGGATTTCCGAGCTTCAGGCTCCTTATTTGGTTTTCCACAAAGGCAGGATGCCTTTGTGTACCAGCCCTAAGTTTTTTCCACTGGTGGTGTCTTGGTTTACCTTGACTCAAACCACCCACCTGCCTATGTATTTCCCAGAGCATGTCAGTCCATGGGACGCATTGCTCCATCCTTTAGATTTACGTAGTATGACACATACTATGTTCATCACCCATGGGCCTACAGGAAATCCTCGCAGCTGTTTGTTTCTGTTGCCCCTGGGAAAGAGGGCATACCAGTTTCTAAACAGTGCTGGTCCAAATGGTTAGACAGCTGTATTATTTTCTGTTATAGGAAGTACGATAAGGAACTTAATGGAGTTCTCCATGGTCACTGCACTTGAGGCATGACCACTTCTATTGCCTGTTTCTAGGATGCATCAGCCACTGATATTTGTGCTCCTGCCACTTGGAGTACTGTCCGCCCCCTTCACTAAACATTACAATCTGGACATTGCTTCTAGGGGCAGGGCAGGCTATGGCCTGGCTGTGCTCCAAGGCCTCCTGTCTTAGGCCTATAGCCTCCAACCACCCAGACTGACTGTCTGTCAGTACTGCTTTGGACTCGTTCCATAGGTATAGCCTGATGCAAGAGATACCCTCGATGAAGGTAGTACAGTTACGTAAACACTTGCTGTAACAGTAGATCCTCAAGAGCATCTCTTGCATCAGGCCATGCCGTCCCGCCCTCCATCCCCCTTAGCTTCAGGGCTTCTCACTTCTTGTCTCTCTGTGTTCAGGATGGTATACCTTCTGTCCCCACTTCAAAGTGGCAGGACCCTCTAGCTTGCCTTCATTCCCCCAGGAGGAGGTCCTCTCTTCCCAGCCTGTTTGGCCTTCTTGGGAAGCTGGCCTTCAGGGTGTTTTCCACAGTGTCAACTAGCGGACACCTTTTGTTTTCTCCTGGTTTCTTGGCAAGAGGCCCTCTGCGAACATTCTTCTTGGGGTGCCAGTGGCCTTCCAGTGCTGTCTTTTTCTTATCGGGGCGTTCTCTGCCATTGTCTGCCTCAGCGGTTGTCTCTCCTGCCTTCTGAGAGGGAGGCTTTCTGAACATGATCCCTCTCGGGATAGTAGCACTCCCTCAGTGGTGTCTCTTCTCTCTCTCTCTCTTCATAGGGTTTTTCTAATGCTTTCTGCCTCTTCTGATGGCCAGAACCGTAGTCCCTCTCAGGTTCCCTGTAGGGAGATCCTCCGAGCTTGATCTTCGACGGGAACTGAGGAGGGAAGAAGCCACCCACACGTATTTATATGGGGGTTGTCAACGTCAGACGTCATCATGGGCAGCCCCTAGTGGTACTGCTCCAAAAGTTTCCATGTGGTCCTACAGCCTGATGGCTTATGTTCCATAGGTGTGGGCCTGATGCAAGAGGATCAAGGATCTCAAGACCTACTGTTACGGTAAGTTCTTACGTAACTGTACTTTTTCATCATGAACTGCTACTTTAATGACAGTCTTCCTTAAATAGAAAATCAATTACATTTTTCATAATCAGGAGTTACAGATTCTGTTGCACTGCCCCATACCCCAGTATTTAATAACCTTGTTAGCCTAAGCAATCTAACCAACATAGAATCGATTTGAGTTTCTTATGATTTGTGAGTCCCCTGTTAGCCGAGGATGTGTTGGGAGGTTGAGGATTTTTTGGGGCTGGAACTGGCATGATCTGCAGGTGTTTCATGCACATTTAGTCATTTTCCTTCCTTTCCTTTCCTTGAACTGAAATCAACACGATAGATCAAATGTATGTTTCCTAGAATCATATATTCTTATGTTTGCAGAGTTGACCATTCCCCCATGGTTGTATCGCAATATGGGGAAATCTGTGACATGATTATGCAGTAAAGTCATCTACTCTGATGACACCACAGTGGGTGTAGAGCACTAAGAATTTACCATTCCCAGTGAGATTCACAAACTTCTGTGGTTGCTTGTAAAGTGATTGATGACCAAGTCTCTCCAGTGGAAATGACCAACTTCTGTGCCTCTCTCTCATTTTATATTTTAGAAGACCTGGACAAGCAGATCCTGGAAATGCTTTTTGCCTGGGCCAGGAAGAATGTCAGTGCTCTGACAGTGTGAAGAAAGCTTATTGAGGCCATGGAGGAGAGTGGCAGGCAGGATATTGCTGATGAAATTCAGTCCATCATTGAGCTGGGCAAACAGAAATACCAGGAATCCATCCGCCGCGTGGGACTGGATCAAGGGAGCAGCGCTGAGGATTCTGCTATTGCCATGGTGTAACAGGAAGGTACTGAATGGATGTCTTTGAGGTACCAGTGGACAGCAGGCACGATGACTCCGTGACCTCCCGACATCCCTGTCTAAGCTCTACGCATCTTAGACAAGTTGGAACTTTTAGAACACTCATAAGCACACTAGACTAAAAACGGTTATCATTAAGTGACTCTTTTCACCATCTGACTGTAAATCAGTATTTCTCGGCGAATAGTCAAACAACTGCAGAACCATTCCTTGTAACAACCACTGTAAATGGTGTTCAGTACTTGAAGGCTTAGTTGCACTAGGTCTGTTGACCCTCTCATGGCTACTTACAGCCTTTGTCAAGTTAAGCATAAACAATTTTATCTACGGTAGCCTGCTGTGAAAGGGTTACATTAGAACAGAGCCATTGACTAAAAATTCTCTTGAATATTTGGCAGTGTCTAGGTTTAATGTTACATTTTGTTTTTGTTTCTTGGGTGTCATCTGGAGTAAAAGTGAAAATCTGTTTACAAATAGTCAAATCGCCCCAGAAGAAAATGAATGTATAAGATTTACATTACTCTGTACATACTGCAGCAGAGAATCTAAGGATGTCAAGTACATGTTGCATTGTAGCACCCCCTGCCATTTGAGGGTGAGGAACTGGTGCCATGTCATCTTTGGAGAGAGGCATGGAGGATTTGCCCCAGAATGGAGGGGAAAGGCTGTGGCTTATGATTGGGATTCCTGGATCTCATAGTAAACATCCTTTAATTGTCTAGCTTTAATTTA
Organism: Neoceratodus forsteri; assembly: GCA_016271365.2. Taxonomy (NCBI): domain Eukaryota; kingdom Metazoa; phylum Chordata; order Ceratodontiformes; family Ceratodontidae; genus Neoceratodus; species Neoceratodus forsteri. The sequence continues at coordinate 768,387,128 of CM028133.1, read as the reverse complement.
ATTTACAAGCAGAGGATGCTGTATCTATATTTTATGGGCACACCTTTTGAACCACACAAAAACTGCTTGATTCTGGATTCTGGGTGCACCACTGTAAAGTGATGTTGCAACACTGGCTGAATTAACTCACTTTTGTTTCTGATGTTGATATTGAAGCCCCTAAAGCACTTTTGAGTGACAGAAAATATGGTGTGGCATTTGGATTGAAGGCTAAGTAGCAGAGCAGAGATAGCTTGCTGTGAAACATTTTAAAAGAATTTCTCAACCCAGTGTCAGAATTATTTACAAAATGCAGGGTCATTAGATCTATGTACTCCCAGGGAGGTCCTGGTGTTCTTTTGGTCTTGTGTCTGTAGACATAGAAAGCTAAGGACAGAAAAAGGTCCAAGGCCCATCCAGCCTGTCCTGTCCTGTCCATAACTAATAACCCACAACTCCATCTGGTTACTCTGGACTGAGTCTCCCTACACCCCACAACACCTGCTTGAATCTATACTATCTTGCCTTGTACCCCGACACACTGCTGGTATTTACCATATCACTGGGCAAGCTGTTCCAGCCCTCTACCGCTATTTCTATGTCCACAGCCAACTGCACAAGCCTGAGGTCAGCTAGTAGAAAAAAGTTTGAACTGGCATGTCCAACATGGATCGTCTTCAAGTCATCATCAAGAACTATCTGTAAAAGAAAAAAGCAAGCATTGTTTAACTCTTTTTTTATTATACCAGCGAATGCTTCAAAGCTGTTTATCCACTTCGACTTTGCCATCGTAAGGGACAATGTCAGCCCTTTTAGCATCCTGTTATTTTTCGTTGAAAACCCACATTTTATGATTGATTGACTTCTCTAAAATTCATTGACGTTGCTAGATGTTTTATCTACCTTCTTTCCTAGTAGAACTGAAATGCATGTTAATGGTGTAATAGGTTCCACCACTTCAGAGTGCTGGCGGCAGTGCACCCGATCATTACGACGCCAAGTGGGAAAGTTGCCGTCCTCTCTTTTTGCGGGGAGAGGGGCTGCACCCCCACACACACATCTGTGGTGCTAAGGGTTGAGGCGCTGGACGCCACACCTTGCATCGTGCTGGCGACCCAGGTTCAGACATGAGCCTGGGCCGCCAGAGTTTGGCAAGGGAGGGATAGGATCGAGCATCCGGCGGACTGCTCTCCTACCCGGGGAGGGATCCAGGGAACCACCGCTCTGTAGTGGCCCCTGGTGATGACTGGGACACTATCAGAGCGATGGCAGCAAGGGGGACAGAGTGGGCAGACGTTGGCACGATGTGTCTCAGACGTCATTGCACATCCACTCTAAGGGGTGAAAAATTAAGGCAGAAACATGGCAGAGCGACGATCTTGGCAGCTGATGGCCGCGCCCCTGGTTCCCGAGATGATCCTGCCACAGAGTGTGTGAGCGACAATGGCTGGCTCTGTGGGGGTGCCAGACCAGGCCCGGGGGAGTGCGGGTGCTGGTGGCCAGAGATCGCTGAAATCCACGCTGCTTGGAGGAGGTATAAAGAAATATAAGATAAAATCCTTGTTCTACTCTTACTGCATGATGCCTGAAAATTAGGAACAGCAGCAAACAGTGCAGCTACTCATGATGCAATAGCCTCCCCCACAGCATTGTGAGTGGCTAGAATGTGTGTGGGGTGTCACATATCCTGGAAACATGCAGTAGTAGTAGATGTTGATCATGGAATGTAAACAAACACACTTTGTGTGGTAGCACCAGTATGGTGGGCAGTCTGTTTTCACATTTAAAAAGCATCAGAATTAAACTACCAGCTACATCAACATCTATAGAATTGACCATTCATAACGTGTGTGTTTTAAACTATTGGCACTTTGAGGCCTAAAGGGGTTAACGGTGTCCTTTAAGGAATTAAATAGTTACCCTCTGGATGATAGATGGTGCCCTTTGTCTAAAACCTGCTTCTACAGTCCTTTATATAGTGAGTCAGTATGACTACCACAGATACTGTTTTCTGGAAGGATCCGATCACCTGCTGTGCCTATACTGTATGTACTCATGAACACACAGTGCGATTTTGTAAGCCAAAGGTTTAAGTACCAAACTATTGTATAAGTGCAGTAACACACTCTAGAGTGCAGCAGTCATTAAGAGAAATCAAGTACATTCTGTCCTGTGTTATGGTCCAGGTACTGTACATGTCGGATTCTCCATTTGATAACTTTTGTTCAGCATGCCCCACCATTCCTCCCTGGTAGGAGAGAAATGTTTTAATCTCCTAAAATTCCTTTACTAAAATAGAAAATGGATGTTATATTTTATTAATATAGCCGGTGTTTTAAAAACAAATCTTGAAGCAGTTTTGCAGGCAAGCATTTGATACTCCTGAATTTGTGATATCATTAATTAATTTATAAAATTATTTTTCTATTTCTATTTTTTTTTTTTTTTTTGTAAGTTCTGTTTATGCACCCTACCTTGAGGAGCATCTCTCAGGATCACCATTGTGCAGCCACGGACGTAGCCGCCCATCTGAACCGTTCTCCGATAACTTCCCATCAAGTATACGGGATCCAGGCTCTCCGGCCCCACAGAGAGGCCCCAGACCCCAGGGAGAACTAGAGAATTGGCCGACATTGGGCATGTGGTCGGACCGCCCTGCCCATGCTTCACCGTCACCTCAGTGGACGATATAGAGGGATTTTTCTTGTTTCACCCTTGAGCTCGGACATGCAATGATGTCCAGCCCAGCGTGCGCACACTCCCGTGCGCACCTGAAGGACATTCTCTTCATGGAACCAGTAATTTAGAGTTTTAACTATGTCAATGTTTGTGCACAGAACTCTTAGCATAGTTCTGATAGGCCAGCAGCTCATAATTAACATTCTGTGCACAAACCGTGATGTAGCTGAAACTCTAGACCACAGGTTCCATGAAGAGAACTGAAACAGAATGCTGCCCATAAAAACAAAACAATGCAAAATAAAGTTTTTGTATCACTTTTTATTCAGCTACAGTTACATTTGGATAATTTGGGTGAGTGCATATCATTTCTGAAAATAAGAACTTAAATAGCTGCCAATTAGAATGGATTTCCTGTACCCTTTAAGTGTGGATAGCTAACTGAACCTATGTAGTCTGAAATCTTGCAGCCATAGTTCTGCTACTAGCTGTCAGTTCGCATCCACAAAGCACCCAACCTCCCCAGGCAAGGCCTGCTTCTGATTCCTGTTCCAAAGTGCAGAGCTGAGTGCAAAAAGGGCAGATTTGGGGGACCACGTGGTTGAATGGTAGAAGAAGTCCAGCTTGAAGACTGTTCTGGTGACTGAACCTGCTGTACTAGTAGTAAAACTATAGTTCCAAGTAAGTAACCTCTATATCAAATCATGTGGGAAGACCTATGAACGTAATAGACTTGCTGACAGTGTGAGAAGAGGTTGAAAAATTGTGTTGGTATAATGAAACTCAATCCCATGTAAATATGTAGAAACATGTTTTGTCAGATATTTGTCATTTCCAGTTCTGGTTTCTGTTTTGTAAGAGCCAATGTATAGTTAATGTTTATTTGCTGTAAAATATCACTGGGTCTACCATCGGTCTTATTTAATCTATTTACTGAATGGGCAGAACAATAAATATTGTTAACTGTATTGTGTGTGGTATTATTTCATCGGATCCTTTCCCTGTATTCCTTTAGCTTAGTTATACTTATAAATATACATAGAGCTTCTTCTGTAGTGCAGCAGGGAAGATGCAGGACTGTGAGTCCCAGGGTCCCAGGTTCAAACTAGTCTTTGTGGCTGGCAGTATAACCTTGAGGTTAAAGTAGCGAGCTGTGAATGAGCTTGGTACATCCAGCGGAGCTGGTTTGATTCCACAACCTCCACTTGCATACTGTGTGGGTCTGGAGCAAGTCACTTAACCACCCCAGTGCTCCCAGGTCGCCCCCGAAAACAGGTACTTGTGCCTAGTGAGTTACCTGGTTGCCAAAAGAATAAAATTAAAAAAATACTGGTGCTTGTGGTAACAAACCTGGATAGGATTAGATACTTAAAGTGACACACATTGTTAGGGTCCGGCACTCGCAGTGGTACCTATGGTCAGAGTCAGACACACGTGATACATAAAACACAACAAGTAGTGCACTGCAGGGTAAAATGATGCCAGCGAATTAAACATGAATCCAGCACAAAAAAGGCTCAGTTGTCAAAAACTTTCATTATTTGCAGCTATGTCCCACATGTGCAAATACAAGCAGAGCAAAAAGTGCAGCAAAAGTGATACTGCTGTATTTATTGTCACCCAAAGCCCCAGATACACATGGATTTATTTATTTTATTTTATTTACTTGAAAATTGGAAACTGGGAAAAGCACACTGAGCTGTGGCTTGTTTCCAGGTGTGAGCAGTGGGAAGGGAACAGGAGATACAATAAAATATACAGAATATATGATGCTCAGTACAAAAAAAGTGCAGTCAAAACACAGCGCAACACGGTACAAGGGAAAGAAAAAGCAGCAAGGCACAGTGAGCAGCAATTATGTACCAATAGCGAGACCAGCACAGGGGAATGACGGCAATACGGAAGTAGAAAGGTAGGGTGCCTGATACAGGCTGAGGTAGCACCCAAAAGGTGGCCCAACACCATGGAAGGTCGGGGATCCAATGGAAGGGTCAGGGAGAAGGGAGACAGAGGAAAATGGGAGTAGGGAGTGGTTTTAGCTTGTGCCTGAAGAACTGGGAGGGTGGGAGAGCCGGAGAGATGAGGGGAGCAGGCTTTAGATTTATTTTATTTATTTTCAAAAGTTTCACCAGGAAAGGCATACTGAGCTAAAAATAGCTTGTTTTCTGCTGCATCCTGGGGAGAGGAATAAAATATAAGTACAAAATAGAACAATTGCTTATACAGTAAAACAAATGTCATATAGAGAGATAAAATCAGTCAGTGAGCGGTGTACATAAGAAATTGAGTGTAGCAGCGCACCACTTGAATAACACATATCAAATATCAAGTAACACAAGGCCAGGGGGAGATATGTCCCATAGGACAGGGAAAAGAACATTAAAACAGTGTGGGTAGTAGGGTATAGGATGTAGTAGGGAGGCTGAAGGGAAGATGGTAGGAGAAGGCTGACTGCACAGCAGAGGAGTCTGGTATTGTGTAGAGAAGGTGTGAGGATCCCTGGAGTGGAAGTAGCATGAGGCAGAGAGAATGGGAGAGGGGTGAGGATAGGCAAAGGAAGGACCCAAACCAGTATTTGGAGATGAATGAGGCACAGTGGGACTGATCATGTGAAGTACGTGGAGGGTGGATATGGAGGAGCAGAGGTAAGTTCTAGAAGGGAGTTGTTAACAAAGCGACAAAAGGTGATCTTCATCGAGGGTATCTCTTGCATCAGGCCACACCTATGGAACTATAGCCAACAGGCGCTAGGACCACACAGAAACTTTATAGCTAGCAGTCTTCCAGGGGCTGCCCACGATGATATAAGCCGAAGATGACAGTCTTCCTATATAAATGTGGGTGGCCCCGTGCCCTCCTCAGTTCTTTTCCCGCCGTTGACCATTGCATATTGGACTCCATGGAGCATCGCCACTTCAGTTGACTGCCAAAATTCTCATTCATTTTCTTCCTTCCTTTCTTTCTTTCTTTCTCTCCCTGGTTCGTCAATCACTTTATTTCTTAAAGTGATTTTTTGCTGTCGTTTATGTCGACCGACCCTGAGAAAAATAAATTTTTTATGTTTTTTCTCCTTGGTCCCCACCAGCCAGCAGTCTTCAGCCACCCACCCAGCCCCACACCCAACATCAGGCAGCTATCCCCATCTTCCCCACGGTTTTCCCTCCTGGCAAGACGGTTAGGAAGCCCCAACTCAACTCATCATGAAAAGGATCCAGTGTCCGGGGAAGCACCATTCAGAGTCGGGGCCTGCGGTGGGTGGCTGTTTACTTTGCTCGACTTGGGACCTATTTTCCTGGTTTCCTATTCGTCCCCGGGTGAAATGTGCAATGTCTGGAAATGGCCGAGCTGTGCGTGATTCCACCCACAGCATGCCAGCTGACGACTCCACCCCACCACCACACGCACTTGCTGGCGTATGGGCACATGGCGCGCTGGCACCCAGTCTCTGCTAGGTGTCAGGGAAATGCAGACCCTGTACTCCCCCTCCTCCCTGGGAGAGGAGATCTGTCCTACGGACGCTTGATCCTTCCTCCTCCCTGCCGACCCCCCAGTGGTCCACTCCGCACAGTGAACACGGGTCGCCGTGTGGCAGGAGGTAAGGCACGGGTGCCTCAGCCCTCCATGCCACTGGGCTGGCGTGAGAAAAATTTCTAACACTACGGTAATCTCTCGACAAGGATGATCTTGACACCTGCGTCTGCTGCCTCTGCACTGACCACGACGGCCCAAAAGGCCAGCAGAGTTTACGCAGATTAAACCAGGCCACCCGTTGTAGGTAGTCAGAAGGCCTCAAGTCCTTCCTTCTAGAACAGAAAGTCCATCAAGGAGAAGGAGCTCTAGGGAAAAACCCCTTCGCCACCAGCCCCACAATGTCCATGGGCTGCATTCCTCCAAAGCCCAGCACAAATCAGCTAAGCACAAGCACCAGGACAAGGAGAGACCCTAAGGAAAGGCCTCCCGGTGTCTCAGTCGCTGCAGCCTGCACCATTTCCTCCACAGGGTCGGTTCAGCAGGTCACCCATCTATCCCTCCTCAGCCAGTGCTGGCGCATTAACATCGTGCCTGCTAATGCCCCCACCAACATTCCAACCCCTGTCCTTCAGACCCCTTCTGGCTGCGGGGCAACAGATAGGAAGTTCCACTGGACCTGCTTTGGCTGGCATAGGCATCTCAACGCAGGGACTTTTGCCTCTCCCGTCAATGCCTTTGACTATCCAGTCGACATCGGGGCTTCAGCTTCCCCCGTCAATGCCCCAGATAGTCATTCTGATGCCGGGGCGTCAGCCCCTCACAGCGATGTCGCAGGTTGGGCCACTGACACTGATACCTCAGACTCATGCTTTGACACTACAGGCCATGCCACTGACACTGGGGATCCAGACCTCCCTGTCTGTGCTGCAAGGAACCCCGCCAACGTCGATTGCCATGGACATCCAGACTATGCTTTCCTCCTTTTGGGATTTTATGCACTGCATTGCTCCCCCTCAGGCCCGTCTGACACCAGGACCTAACAGGCCAACTCCCGCACCAGTGTCCTCTACATTGACGTGGCCATTCCCACGCATGGTCATCGCCATCCTCTATAGTGCTTTTAGAGCCAATAGATGAGGGTGAGTTTCATCCTCATTCCTTCCTCATGAGGATGAGGAAGAGGGGGCTAGGTATCCTTCCCACTCTACCTTCATTGTTTCCTTGGGGAGTGAGGACTCGATGAAATATACTCCAAGGCCCCCCCCCATGACTCCTCCTCCTTCATCTCATTGATGAAGCAGCCCCAAGCAGCCATGGGCTTTGAAGCTGGGGAGCTGGACAATACCAGGAGAAATCTGGCTGAATATCTAGAACTACTAGATTCTCCCCCTCTGATCATTCCCCTCATGCTGCTTGCATATGAGGATGCCACCATGCCTGCCTGGTACAGGCCAAATTGTATTCTTGCTATGCCCAGAAAGGCTGACAAGTTGTACCAGGCTCCCTCTGGGAAGCCTTTTCTTGCAGGGCAACCACAGGCAGACTCAGTGGTAATCAATGTGACCCATGACAGGTCCAAGCAACCTTAGCACCTCAGCTCCCTCCCTCCAGACAAGGAGTCGAGAAAGCTGGACCTAATGGGCAAGAGGACCTATGCTTCTCCACGCTGGCCCTCAGAATCCCCCGGAGTGGTCATGAGGGCCAGGTCTGTTCTGCCCTCCCCTGAGCTGCAAGCCAACTCCCCGGCCGCCACCCGAACTCCTGAAGCAGCTCCCCCGGAGTGGTTGTGAGGTCCAGGTCTGTTCTGCCTTCCCCTGAGTTGCAAGCTGACTCCCAGCCCACCGCCCGGAATCCTGAAGCAGCTCCCTCGGAGTGGTCGTGAGGGCCAGGTCTGTTCTGTCTTCCCCCAAGCTACAAGCAGACTCCCCACCCACTACCCAGAATCCTGAAGCAGGTATGGCATTTGTCCAGAGGCACAAGGGACAAACTTTGAAACAGGCTGTTTTGGTGCCAGATTTAAACTGGACTGCTCAGACTGCTCTCTGCCTTTAATTTTTATTGGCAGAACAACACAGATAGTTTTTTCTTACTCTCTGTAGCTAGCCTTGGCAGATTTTTGCCACTTTTTTTGTGTACTTTGGATTTGTGTGCATCCTAGCCGTTTTGGTCACTTGCTGTAATTCCTTTAAGCAAGCCTTTTAATGTTGATTTTATTGTACCATGCCTCTTTGGCTTAGTGCTCCAGTTACTTTGCCCTTTCTCTAGGCTACCAGGGTTGATGTCCGCCACCTTCAGCTAGTGCAGATCGACAGCCAGGCTGTTGACTGGTACATGTAGAAAGAGTCACATAATGACTGTGCTCATGGACTGCGCTGGCTGTGAGTGCGGTGGAGGATCATCTTCAGGGTCGGTTTGCTGACCTATAAAGCCCTACACAACCAGGGACCTAGTTACTTACAAGATCTCCTTCGCCCTCTCAGATCCGCTGACAAGGGATTGCTAGAGATTCCCAGGGTTTGTTTAAAGACATCTGGGGCCTGATCTTTTAGCTTTGTGGCCTCGACCTGTGGAATTTCTACCACCTCAAAAGTAGATTGCCTGACTGTCCAAGAGTTCAAAGCTGCATTAAAGACTTACTTATTTGAACTGGCATATCCAGAATTTTAATGCTGTATTGTAATTGTTAGAGATTTAAATGATAGGATTTTACTGATTACTGTTGGGATTATTTATTGTATGTTGTTTTATTATGTACAAGCACCATGGTTGCAAGAAGTGTGCTTTTTATAAATAAAATTTGGTATGATATATAATATGACACTTTAAGTTCCTAGCTTTTTAAAATGAATTTTTAATTTGCACCTGAATTTAGTGTAAGACTCTTATTTAACTGCACCCAATTTAAATCAACATTTGTGCTGCTAGGATTTCAATTACTCTGCTAGTTTCTGTGATTTTTCCGATTTCAGAGAGTGTGTTTGTTTGTTTTCTCCGATTGCAGAAAGCTGTTTATTTTGTACTACCAGTGTAATTCTTAAGTCGGGACTAGCCTCCCAGATTTTGTTCCATAGGTGATCTCCTCCTTGCTCCTAGCCCCCATCCTTCACACTGTACAGTCCTCCCTACATCTTACCTGCTTGTAACATTCTTGTCTCTGCTTACTTTCCTCAGCTCCCCAGAGTGGTGTGAGGGCCAGGTCTGTTCTGCCCTTCCCCGAGCTGCAAGCTGACTCCCCGCCTGCCACCTGGAATCCTGAAGCAGGGTGCAGTGTTTGGCCAAGGCACAATGGACAAACTTGGAAAGCCAAGTCCCTCTGATGCTTCTAGTGGCCGCCACCAACCGTAATCCCCCACCCTCTACCAAAGCGGCTCACAATGTTGCCACTATTCATTACAGTAGTTTCACTTATAGCTCCTTTGGTGTCACTACCACCCTCCTCCTACCCCGAGATGCAGCCTCACCAGCTAGCATTTTACACCATGGGTTCTCCTACATCCCCTCCCCAACTCAACAGCCGAACTGCCACCTGATGTTCACCTACTCAGTCTGTTGGTTGGTCCTTCTGTCCTCCCACCCACCTTCCACACCGGGCTAGTAGCCCTCAAATTCCACACCCATGTCTCCTCAGCGCCTTACATCCAGCCACCAAATTCCCATTGCAAGCTTCTGTGGGCCATGCCCATAACCAAAATTCTGACAACATTATTGCGCTTCTATCCGGGGACATCGAACTAAACCCCGGTCCTAACTCCCACAGGGCCTAAAACTTGCCCGCCTAAATATATGCAGCCTTCTACACAAACTAACCTTGCTGCAACCAATTGTTCTTTCCTTAAAACCTGACATACTGATTATCTCTGAGACCTGGTTGAAACCGTATAACCAGGATGCTGAATTCTGTACTCCTGGATCCACTCTCATTCACCATGTACATCGCTTCCTCGCTTCAGTTTACCCTGGTCATGCTGCCAATGCCCACACAAACCATCAATGCTTCATTAATAAAATTCTCCCTCCCCCACACAAGCCCCGTTTTTTATAGCTGGATCCTATTGCTCTCCTGACTCCTCTATTCCCTCCATCTTGGAACATCTGAGTATCCTAACATCCCAGGCTTCTGGGGGTGAGCTACATATCCTTGGAGATTTCAGCCAGAATTGGCTCTCCAGCACTAACGTCAAGCTTTATTCATTTGTTTTTTGTTGACTGGGGAAGATGCACTAGTCATGAAAATTACTATTTTCAGGCACGACCTGGTAGGTTAGAGGAAGGACATTACAGGTAAAAAGACATCAAGTTACATCAAGATCCAAGAATCAGGTGATAATAAGGTAGTAAATACATTAGAGCAACTAAGACAATAAACAATCAAATTCACATCAAAAAAAGAGTTAAAGCAAACAAGACAAAACAATACAGTAACACAACAAACAAAGTGAATCAAAGTAGAGGTGCAATTAAGTATCCTAACTCAAGACAATTGGATAGGAGGGATTTTTAACAACAAAGGGCAGAAATAACTACATGGAACATAGTCTTGAAGAGCATGGAAGGCAAGTGTAAAGAATAGAGCAAATTAGCTAAGGTACAGATGGTTTAGGAGCAAGCGGTGGGGGAGCTAAGGCTAGAAGGGCTAAATGAGTGCAGGGATCAAGGATTGGGTTAAGGATATTGGGAAGTGAGTTTAGGGCCAAAGAGGAGAGGGAGGAGGGGATAAGAGTAAAAGATAAGGAGGGGTAGGTGAGATTGGGGAGAAACCAGGGAGATTTTGGAATACTAATAGGAGTCTGTGTTAGGCCTACTCAGGAGTTTGTTGGATAAGCCAAGGGTACCAAAGACGTGGGAGGAAAAGGTATTGTAGAGGTAGAAGAGATGAGAGGTGGAGGGGAGCAGCAGGATGGGATATGCAGCAAGGTAGAGATGCTGGATACACAAGTATGGTAGTATGGAAAGAGGGTAGGGTCTTTAAGGTTCTGATGGTAGATGGTCTAGGGTGGGTTAAAGCAGGTACAGCTAGCAAGGTCAACAAGTAGATTTTGATGCCTTTTTATGAAGATGCAGTGGCTTGACACCTCACGTATCTCAGGTGGCAAGGAGTTGCAATATTTAGGAGCAGAGAGGGAAAAGGCACTTTTGCCTTTAGTAGATTTGCATCTGGGGACTAGTAGCTGTGTTAAGTTTGAGGAGTGAAGTCCATATGGGGAGGTCTGGGGTGTGAGCAGTAAGGCAAGTGTCAGGGGAGTATTGGACCTAATGATAGTATCCAGTAAGGATCCTAAGGCCAGTAACGGTAGGAGTGGGAGAGACCCAATTTAGATCAGCATAGAGCTAACAGTGGTGTTTGAGTCGAGGGATGCAGAGGATAGTGACATGTTATTGTAGGCAACATTCCATTTGCAGATAGTGGCTTTAGGAGCGTTCATGTAGATTATAGATCCATAGGTTAGAGATGGAAGAGGAACTCGATGGCAGTCATGAAGTCTGGCTGAGGGCGAGAGAGCATAGCAGGTTTATAGGCCACACGAGTTTGCTATTCTCAGATTTTCAAATGGTCTTAATGTGCATATCAAAGCTGAGTGTGGCATCAAGGTGCACTCCCAGATATTTGAAGGAGGTTACGGCTGTGAGAGGGGAACCATTGGCACAGGTTACAGTAGAAAGCTCTCGGCACTCTTTCAGTTTTGCAGCTGTACTAAACAGCATACATAGCCTGTGTTGCAGCCAGGTGGCAGCACTAAACCTCAACAGATCACCGAGCTCACACTTTCTAACCCCAAATCACAGAACCACTCTGTCCTGGATTGGTCCCTTACCTCCTACCCGCATCGGATACTCGCCTCAGGCCTGTTACCAGACTCCTTAAGTGATCATCACATGATCTACTCGGTAAGGAAAATACTCAGACCCAAGCACCCCCAAAAAAACCCGCCTGACAAGATCCTATAAATCCCTGGACCCTGCATCTCTCCTATGTGACCTGGCAAACACATACTGGTCTCATTCCCTGGGCTACCTCTATCGACTCTGCCTGGGTATTCGAGATCAGGTATAAGCGCAGTCTGGAACTTTATGCCCCTCTGGCGCAGGTGAGGGGTGCCCACTGCCTTGGATCTCTGCAGACATCATGGCCCTCCTCAGAGCCAAGTATCAGGCTTGGAAGTCTTTAAGGTCTCCGGCCCACCCGTGCATCATCAAAAGTATCGCACTCTATGAAATGCTTGTACTAGACAAATATAGGGCAAAAGCCAACTACATGAAAGCCACCTTCCACACCAATTTAAGCCATCCTGCTAAATTTTGAAAGGTGGTTAAATCACTGTTCTCCCTTCCCTCGCAGCCCCCACCCTTGCTCTAAATGTAGGCGGTTCCACAATCACAGACCCACTGGAAGAGGCCTCAGAATTCAACTCCTTCTTTACAGAAGGTACATCATCACCTCTGTCTTCTCTCCCCTCTCTCCCCTCATCCCTCAAACCCACTCCCTCCTCCCAATCAAGCTCCTCCCTCTGGCCTCTCTTTCGTCTTCCGGCAGATTTCCCCAGCCGAAGTTTACAAAGCCCTGCTCGCCCTTAATCCCTCCAAGGGCAAATGTCCCACTGGCCTGGACTCCAAAATGCTCTACTTGTCGGCTCCAGCCATCACCACCCCCTGGCCTCACTCTATAACTCCTCTCTCTCTTGGCTCTGCCCTCATCTGAGTGGAAGCATGCCACAGTCATTCCCTTTCCTAAAGGCGGAGATACTCTGCTTCTGGTAATTGTCATCGACGGTTTGCCTCCTCTATCCTGGCTAAACTTCAGGAACACCTAGTCCTCACACAGCTCTCCTCCTATCTTGACTCCTCCTCTTTCTTCACACCCTACTAGTCTGGTTTTAGGAAGTCCCACTCCACCACCACCTTTCTCCTAAGACTCACCGACTCCATTCTTGCTGGTATGGGTAGAGGCCACAGCCATTTTTGTCAACCTAGCTAAAGCCTTCAACACTGCCTCTCACTCACTCCTCCTATCCAAGCTGTCTCTCTCACAGGGCTGTTTAGCATGGCCACCAGCTGGTTCCACTCCTATCTGGTAGGCAGATCCCAATCAGTCAGACTTGGTGACACCACCTCTGCCTCCCTCCCTGTTACTGCTGGTGTACCACAAGGCTCTGTCCTTGGACGCTCTTGTTCTCTATCTTCCTCAACAATCTGCCACTGCCTGCCCCACGCATCCATTCACATGTTCTGTATACATTCAACCCCTCACCCTCTGATGTGGCGACCAGACTTCAGCAGGACATCAGCGATGTTCAGCTCTGGTTTAGCTCAAATCAGCTCTTTTCAATGCCAAGAAAACTGTCTCCATGATCTTCAGCATAAGGCAGAGACTTTGACTCCCCTCCATCCCTCCACCCCTACCTTCCAAACCCTGGATGGGACTTCTCTAGGGACTTGCACCTCCTGCAGATATCTGGGGTTCTAGCTTGACCAGCACCTAGACTTCTCCGCACATATAGATGCCATCCACAAAAGCTTCACCCCAAGCTGGGTCCCTTGTACCGAGTCATGGCTGCATGCCATTGCTGGCTCACCGGGAGTCGGAGAGAGCACAGTGGATCGCTCCTTGCTCCCAAGCCCGCACTTTTCAGTACAGTTGCCCTTGCGCCCTCTGGTGACATACTGGCTTGGCTATACTACAAGCACCTTGCCCCAATGAGCTGCCCCTATGCTGCTGCCAGTGGTAACCATGCACAATCGGTCCTGGTCTTCCCACTACTGAACTGCGTGACGCAGACACTGAAAAAAATTCTGCAGAAAACAGGACCAAGAAGAAAATGACCCAGCAGCAAACAGAACCAATTATTGTCCACTCAGGACATTACAGCTCTCGTCAAAGTCTGTTGTGAAAATTGAGATACAGAGCCTGACTACCAGAACCAACCACTGTTTTATAAAGCTGCAGATACTAAATGTGGAACAAGGTGTCTGCTTGACTAACTACCCAGGGTATCATGCAGGAAGACCTGGTCACCACAATAATCCCAGCATACTCTAGAGAACTGTGATAGCTGGGCTGTCCATCAATTTAGTTTTTCTAACTAAGTGGATTGGAGTCTAGGCAGGGATTACGTTAACGGCTACTTGGGCTGGATGCCTGGGACAAGGAGAATAATTGTTCTGGATGGATCAGTGACAGAGTGGCAATGGCAGTGTTGGGGAGGGGGCGAATAGGAACCAGGGCTCATGTAACCTACTACTTTAGTACCACCCATGGTAAACACAGGATGAGATGTTGGTGAGGAGGGTCAGTAACACATGGCTATGCTTAAGTGCTGACACTCAGTGTGAATGCACTCCAGCCAGCCAACTCCAAGCAGTAACCTTCTATTTCCACCCCAAGAATGGCATTCAGAGTAGCTGGAAAACCCTCCAAATGCATTTTAAGGGATCAAAATCATTCAGCTTTCGGGGACCTAGGCGGCCCCTGAACCCCCAACCTATAGGTTAAGTCACAGGGGGCCCCACAATTCAGAACTGCCCAGGGCACCACAACTTGTTAATCTGGCCCTGCTTTTACCACAGTACCGGGCCAAGAAAAGGGGGTTGAGCATGTACTAGTGACAAGGAATGGTTGCCCTATTAGACAAAAGACATAACATAGAAAAGTAGACACATAGACTTTGACAGCAGATAAGGACCACTTGGCCCACCTAGTCTGCCCATTTCCCTACCTAGAGGATAAGCTGCAGATCCTATTTAACCAACAGCCTATTTCTTCTTACCCCCACAAAATTGCCTTATGTCTGTCCCATGCATTCTTGAATTCTCCCACAGTTTTAGACCCCACAACCTCCTCAGGAAGGCTGTTCCATGCATCCACCACCTCTCTGTGAAAAATACTTCTCACATTGCCCTGAGCAGTCCCCTCTATCTTCAAATTGTGTCCCCTTGTTCTTGCACATTTCTTTTCTGAAAGATTCTACCCTCTTGGACTTTGTTGATTCCACTGAGGTACTTAAACATTTCTATCATGTCCCCCTCTCCCTCCTTTCCTCAAGGGTATACATATTAAGCTCCTTTAGTCTCTTCCTCGTATGGCTTCTTGTAGACCCTGCACCATTTTAGTTGTCCTCATCTGAACTGCCTCCATCCTGTCTATGTCCTTGCGGAGATGAGGTCTCCAGAATTGGACACAGTACTCCAGATGGGGTCTCACCAACTGTCTGTACAGGGGGATAACAACTTCCTGTTTTCTGCTGGTGACACCTCTCCCTATACATCCCAGTATCCCCCCAGCCCTCCCTACTGCCTTCTCACATACAGATTACCAGAGCGGTTAAGGGCTGATGTGGTTAAGGAAATACAAAAAATTTCAAGAACTGGGTATAATAGAAGAGTCAAGAAGTGCTTGGTCATCACCAGTGGTGACTGTAAACAAAAACGAAGGGGGTGTAAGAATCTGCCTTGATTTTAGGAAACTTAATCAAGTGTCAGAATTTGACAGTTATCCTATGCACAGAACAGATGATTTGGTGGACAGACTGGGAAGTGCTAAGTATATCAGTATCCTCGATCACACCAAGGGTCACCGGCAAATCCCCCTAGCTAAAGAATCCAGAGACAAAACTGCATCTGCCACTCCTACAGGATTCTATCAGTTCACCACCATGCCGCTTGGTTTACATGGTGCTCCCTGCCATTCCAGCGGTACATGGATTTAATTTTATCCCTTCACACTGGTTATTGTGCTGCATATGGATGATGATGTGGTGTACAGTACAGCATGGAAAAACACCTGGAACACCTACAAGCAGTTATCCAATCAATCAAAAAGGCAGGTCTGACTTCAGTTCGGCTACCTGCAAATGGAAGCATAATCACTGTGGCTCCGTTGTACCCAACTAACAATCCAGTGTCATCCGCGGTTAAAAACTGCCACCCTGCCAAGCAATCGCACTACAACCAAGTTTATGACACCAACCAAACAGAGAAATAAGATGGATCGGGCGGTATGCCCCTAAAACTAAAAAACAACCAACAGGGCCAGCACCCACAGGCCACTCTCTGAGAAGACATTGTGGCCTTAATAGCACAAACTCCCCGAGTAACCTCATGGAAGAAGAAGACTACACTATTGCCACCATGACCTCTGCTGCATGCTTAAACAAATAAACAAAACCCTCACTAGACTGGAGGAAAAAGTCTCCAAAGATAGGCAAGATCTCCGAATCTAACGAGAGAACCAGCCACCTGGAATCCACTGTCTCTGAGTATTCCAATACAGCTGACCTCTACAACTGTGCATTGTTTGATCTACACTGTAGAGAGCTAAACCTTCAACAACAACTGAAGATTTAGAGAATCGTAGAACCAAGAAATAATCTATGCTACTCGGGTTTACTAGAGGGGCACGAGACAGGATCCATGACCCAATTTATGGACAGTTTTTTAAAAGAAATTCTCAACCTACCTAAGGAAAGAGACTTGGGGATAATCAGGGTGCACTGATCCCTCATCCAAAGACCCAAAGACTTGCGCTCAGTCTGTGGTGATGGCTTTTATGGACTTCTGTGTCGAGGAGGACTTTCTGAGATCTGCCTGGTCCAAAAGCAGGTCTATTTTGGTGATGTGCAGTTTTTGTTTGACCAGGACTATGCTCCCAAACACTGGCCCATAGACAAAAAAGCTTTCCAGCTAGTGAAAAACACTGAGGTAATCGGTCAACAAGCCCAAATTGAATATCTGGCTAAAATTAAAATACGCACAGAGGAAGGATGGCAAAATTCATGGAGCTGGAAGATGCCAAAGATTGGGCCAAAAACTAGCAATACAAATCCCTGACGATGGCACCATACAACAAGAAAAGGCACTGAAGCTGAGAAGCTGGCAGTCGAGGGGAACCAAGAATACAGGTGTAAGAGGAACAGGAAATGCTGCAAGGGTGTGGGACAGAGTCACTTCTAAAAGGGCTTCACTGGGTGAAGAACTCCACACATCATCGCCGTGGGAAGATCAGGAGGAAGAAACAAACACCTGATTGAGCTAAGTCACAACTCTCCTTAAATTCCTTAACAGAACTCTGTTTTTGACTCCTCCAAAGAAAAAAGGGAGGGGCTCCTCTCCCTCTGGGTTCCTTACCTCACACTGTTCAGTTGGGTTGGGGGGCTCAGAGAGGGAAGGGAAGACATCACAGAGAGACTGGGGCTCAAATGGAAGAAAGCCACAATTTTTCCTCCTGCAGCATAATTTAAATACTTAACTACCCTGTGAATGGCCTGAGACAGACCTTGATAAGACCAAGAAAATACCACCTTAGAAACTCCAGGGCTTATTTTGTACCCATAACCTGCGAGAAAGTGACTTTGGAAGACACTGGATACAGAATGTTAAAATGGCAATAGGTCCCAGAGTGGCCGTCGGGGGTGGCTGCTTGAGTGGGGAGACTAGGACAGAACAACTGTATTATATGAACTGTCACAAATCGGGTTCGGTTGGGGGGGTGGAGGTGGATGCAACACCGGAAGGGGCAGGGGACCGTCTGGGATTGTTGCTGTTGGGCTGCCCATCTTCCCTGGGATCCCTGCTGGTGTTCCAATGAGGTCACACATGGAATTTAAGAAGGGGGGAGGGGGCACCTAGGGAGTGACCCTGCCCAATTTCAGGGAACATGTTGGGAACACCTCCAAATAGGAACTGCCTCCTATCCCAGATTTTTGAGATGCTAAGTTCAACTGGATAGAAAGCCCCAAGGGAGATGTGGGAGTTGAAGAACCCTCCACTTCACCCTGGAGAACAAAAGGGCAGAATAGAGGCTTTTGAATTGATGACAAGGACTGCGTCTCGTCTGGGGCAGACTAGGTGGGCCGAGCAGTCCTCATCTACCATCAAAGTCTATGTTTCTATGTTTACATCAGGGTCTTCTCCTCTGGGGGGGCCCCCTGTTCTCTCCTTGAACTAATCTACAGAATAAAAACAGGCATGGGTGTTGGCGGGGCCCAGGGGACTGCCAGTGGCTGAGCCCGGATGGGTCCTGGCCCTGACATGGCAGGTTGGCACTCCTTCGTCCCTAGATGGCCAAACCTGTGTCCAGGGGCAATGCCCCAACAAGTTGTGTTTCGTGTCTCCCCTCCTCCTGGGTGGTGTTCAGGCCGGACTGAGATGGAGACCAAATTGCTCAAGAAACAAATGAGGTGAACAGCCGCTATCTTATTGGTCCATCTGCTTTTGCATTCCAGAAGGTGACAACCCAAAACACAAATGGAACAGCACCCTTATAAGGTTTGACCTTTCCATAGAGGAGGTGGGCTAGTAACCACCTCCTACCTGCCCACAGCATAGTCTGGTGGTGAGGATTTGGGTATACTTTAACCTTGAAGTACCAACTAATGCTCAGATCACTTTTACAGTGGTGATATGTATACAGTTTTATGAAACCTTGGTTTGAAGGTTTAGAAGTTATTGTCTATGTATTTTATGTAAGGCAACGCATACTACTGCCCAGAAGTTTAGAACAAACCCTGCTGATACAAAATGGGAGACCTGAAGGTAATATCATGGAACGTTAGGGGATTAATAGTCCTATAAAACAAGCTAGAAGCCTTCAAGACCTAAAAAAACAGCAAGCGGGCCTAGCCTTCTCGCAGGAGACACACCTGGGGGCACAGGACCCACAAGAAATTACGCAGAAACTGGTGGGGGTGGGGAGTATATGCTACAGACTATAAGACGCACCCACACAGAAGGTGGGTAGCAATTTTGATTTGTAGAAACATACCCCTCAGGATCTTGAGAGCAGACCCTGACCCAGAGGGGAGATATGTAAGGTTATATGGTGAATATAGTGGACAAATTGCATTTTATTAAACCTGTATGCCCCATGAAGACCTGAGAGAACCACCTACCTAACGAAGGTCCTGACAGAGACAATAACTGATCCCCAAAGTCTGATTATAATAGGGGTGACTTTAATCTGGTGACTGACCAGCAACTGGACAGAATAGGATCCAGATCTTCTGCCCATCTCGAGCAAGCAAAGCCCTTACCCGACTATGCTCAGAACTATCACTAATTGACAGTTGGAGGTTTTACCATCCAAAGGAGAGAGACTACACCTACTATTCTCCCAAATACAAGATGTATTCCAGGACAGATTTCTTTGGTGTCCTCTAATGTGCTACAATATGTCACAGACACCAGAATAGGAAATATTTACCTCTCAGATCACGCCTCAATCTCTTTGAAATTGAATTAGCTCCTAGACCCCAGAGTCTCTTTGGAGGCTCAATGTTAGCCTACTACCACATAACAACTTTAAGGAACTAATACAAAGTACAACTAAAACATTTCTGGAACAGAACCCACCAGAAGATGGGAAGGCAGGGTGCGATGGGACACCCTAAAATGTTTTTGACAGGAGAAATAATTCAATATTCCTTGTGGCATAAAAAGTCAAAATAAAAGAGAGAGAGAACTAGAAAATGAAATTCCCGCTGGAAACATTGCACCAAAGCACCCTGGACAAAAAAAAAAAGAACAATTAGAACTCAATAAACACAAACTTAACAAGATATTAGATACTCAAATAGAAGGCCAGCTTAGATATTCTAAACAAAAGTATTATGAACAGGGGAATAGGGCAGGGAAACTATTAGCGTGGCAACTGTGCAAGGAAGTGACTTCCAGAGCAGTGTTAAAATTGAGAGATCCAACAAATGACACCCCCACCACATCTCCAGTACAAATAGCAAAACACTTCCAAAACTTTTATGGAGATTTATATACAGCAGAGAGGCATCAACCACCAAGAAAGAATCTCTACATACCTTAAAAAAATTAAGCTCCCGGAATTAACAGAAGATCAATGCCAGGGCCCGGAAGCCAGAATAACAGATCCAGACAGCACAAAAAATTAAACAGTTAAAAAATGGGAAGGTTCCGGGAACAGACGTAGTTGCAGCAGAATTCTATAAAGGATTTAAGGATACGCTGATCCCCACTTTGGGTGTGGCATTCAATGAGCTGATAAGGGGAGAGGGGGCAGCACCAAGATCCTGGAATCAGGCACAAATTTCAGTTATCCTCAAACCGAACAAAAATCCGGAAGATTGTAAATCCTATCGAAGCAGATTTAAAATTTTTTACAGGGATCTTGGCAGATCAATTACAAAAGATCATAGGTCTGCTTGTACACAGAGACCAGACTGGTTTAATTTCAGGTAGATACCTGCCAGATAAAACTAGGCATTTGCCAAATGTAATTTCAGCCTGAAAGACTTTCAACTTGCCATTAGTATGGATGCAGAGAAGGCATTTGACAGAGTCGACTGGATTTTCTTAGATTTAACACTAAAACAATTTGGTGTGGGGATACATTCACAGGGGTAACAGGATCACTTTATTCAGCCCTAGAAGCTCGAGTGAAAGTTAATGGTCATTTGTCAGATAGGTTTCCCCTACAGAGGAGTACGAGGCAGGGCTGCCCCATCTCCCCCTTATTATTCGCTCTCTCCTTCAAGCCCCCGGCAATAGAAATAAAGGCCCAACAAAACATAAGAGGGGTAGAGGTGTAGGGCCTAGAACAGAAAATGGCATTGTATGCCAATGACTCTTTGTTCTTTGTAGCAGAGACAGAGACGTCTGTGCCACTGTTATTATTGACACTGGAAACCTACAGAGCACTAGCAGGATACAAGATAAATCTAAATAAATCAGAAGCACTGATATTGAGGCGGCACCTTCTCAGAGGTTTAAAAGTAGCTTCCAACTGACATGGGGCCCCAAGAACACGCTTTGACACCTAGGTATGAACATATCGGCTGACACCTCACAGTTATACCGAAACAACTATTTGAAATTATTTAAAGAGTTACAGGCAGACATAGCCAGGTGGCAAATGTTGCCCCTGACCCTTTATGGAAGAGGGCAGACTTTAAAAATAAATGTTTTACCTCGCCTTACTTTTCTTTTTCAAACCCTCCCAATCAAAGTCCCAAAGGTTTTTGGTCACAGCTACAAAAAGAAACATTACACTTTGTTTGGGCTAAAACACGCAAGACTAAATAGGAACATTTTGCAGCCCCCAGAGAGGGGGGAGGCCTGGCCCTACTGAATTTCTATCATTATTATCTGGCCGCAAGAGGTGAACAACTGTGTACCTGGGCAAAAGCAGAGAGGAGTCGGGCTGCTATCAATTAGAAGAAGTAGCTCTAAAAGGTTGGGCCCTATGGGCAATACCAACAAACAGCATTCCAACCCACATCTGAAAGAATGTTAGTAACCCTTGGATAGGGCATTCACTCAAGGTACTGACTCATCTCAGGAGGATTACACATACTCCTGAGGGCTTGGGACCTTTGTCACTGATCCAACACGAACCGACTTTTGACCCCCGCTCCCAAAGGACTGACTCAGGATTTAAAATATGGGCAGTTTGAAGGCTAACGACTTTTGCCCAATGCTTGGATGATGGTGGATGTTTTATCATTTGCTCAGTTGCAAGATAGGTTTTCCTACGCAGGGAGGAGCACTACAGATTCCTGCAGGTCCACCACTTCCTGCTAACCGTTGGAGCCATGCCACAGATAAGAAGGGATAGAACGGAATTAGAATCTTTCTTTTACTTTTCAGTTATTCCCAAAGACAAGTCACACTATCTTTCACAATTGTACAAGATCTTAACACCACAGACCCCTGCACCACTGGAGAGGGGGAAGGAAAAATTGGAAACAGAATTAAATATTACAATATCACAGTATCTATGGGTCAGATGTTGTTCAAGGGGCTGGGGGTTACCAGCTCCCCCATGTGCAGGGAATTCAACTGGAAGATCTTAAGGTTCTTCTTGACTCCAACCGTTACCAAACATTTCCACACCCACCATTCAGATATGTGTTGGAGAGACTGCAGTAAAAAGGGTACACACCCCCACATATTCTGGGACTGCCCCTAAATACAGGGATTTTGGCTTGCAGTACATGCACAGATATTAAGGCTCACAGGCCTTCAGATACCATTCACAGGAGAAGACTTGATACTGGGCCTCCCTACACTGCTCTTTGGTAACAGACAAGGGAACAAACTGGCCCAATTCTTGAAAGTAGCTGCCCTGAAGTGTATAACTTCCAAGTGGTTGTCTCCTACGTTAAAGGAATGGAGGTCTAGAGTTACAGACCTAGAGAGAATGGAAAATATAACAAGTAAACTAAGACTTCAACAAGAAGAAGTTTTTACAAATCTGGTCCCCCTGGCACGAGATGGGAAACACAAGCCAGATAGGGTAAACATTAACTAAGACAGGAAAGCTCTGGAGAATACAGTTAATAGGTGCCTGAAATAGTTAGCTTATAGTTGAATTTTTCTTTTTTTGTTTTTCCTTTTTGTTCAATTAATTGAAGATTAGTAACACATAATAGATACCTATTAACTATAACAAAACATATAAATCAATATTTGTTCAAAACAAGTAGGATAAGATTGAATTATCAGATTTATGTGACAACTCACTTGTTAAGATTGTTATATAAGCTGTCTGTTATGTAAAAATCTTGTAATGTATGGATGATCATTTCTGAAGATCAATAAAGATGAAGTTTTTTTTTAAAAAAGGCAGGTTTGACAATTAATCCTACTAAGCATGCATTGGGCATGCGGAAACAAGATATTTGGGTTATGTTTTGGGAATTGAAAAGTCAAGCCAGAGGTTTCCAAGACAGAAGCTGTAGCTAACAGCCCTGTCCCAAAACCAAGAAACATGTCAGGTAATTTTTAGGGCTAGCTTGATTATTATTGGAGATTTGTTCCCAACTTTGCCGAAGTTAGCTACTCCTCACTGAACTCATGAAAAATCGGTACCTAAATACTGTGAAATGGACCCCAGAGTGTGATGAGACTTTTCGAGCCATTAAGGCTGCATTATGTTCAGCCACTGTTTTAAGAAGCCTCGGCTTTGAGACACAATTTCTGTTACAGACTGATGCATCAGAGTTAGGCCTAGGTGCAGTCTTGAGTCAGCATATAGATGGGAAAGAACATCCTATTCTGTACATAAGAAGGACATTGCACGACAGAGAGAAAAGGTACTCCACCACTGAAAAGGAATGCCTTGCAACAAAGTGGGCCATGGAGTCCCTTAAGATTTACTTACTAGGAGCTGACTTTGTACTTGTAACAGATCACAATCCTCTCTGTTAGCTTAACCAAATGAAGGATAACAATTCTAGAATCACACAGTGGTACCTGGCACTACAACCATTTCAATTTAAAGTGATGCACAAATCTGGGGAACAGAATATAATGCTGATTTTCTGTCTAGATATGGATCTGGAAATACAGGTTACTCACCTGTAACAGGAGTTCTAGGAATGGTATATGTTGTTCATCCACACTTATTGGTAGGTTCCTTGCCGCTTTAAATCTTGCCGGAAGGTCTTCAAGCTGGCTCCTCCCACCCACCCAGGTGGTAAAACTCTCGGCTCCGCCCCATGACGCCAGATCTAGCCCGCTGGAAGCCAGGTTGTGTGTCGAAGCCGGGGAGGTCGGGTAGGTCGTGTGGATGAACAACATATACCATTCCTAGAACTCCTGTTACAGGTGAGTAACCTGTATTTCTAGGGACATGGATATGTTGTTCAATCCACACTTATTGGCAGACTCCTAGCAGTTCTCAGGGAGGAGGGAGGCAAGGCACACACCCCGATACTTACTTGGGAAATAGAGACTGGAGAACCGAGGCCCCAAAACCAGCATCCCGGCGTGACTCAAGGTCGATGTGGTAGTGGGTAATAAAGGTATGTTCGACTTCCAGGTAGCAGCCCTGCAGATATCCTGGATAGGGACATCCCTGAAGCACTACCGATGCAGCAGTATGGCCGGTAGAATGAGCTCTTATCCTCTGGGAGGCCTCCATGCCCGCCAACCTATAGCAGAACTCTTATGCAGAAGGTGACCCACCTGCCTATCGTCCGCTTGCTGCAGGTCTGCCAGGTGCGGCTTCAGCATAGGTGACAAACAGCTGGCGAACCTCTCCCCGAACTTCAGCCGTCCGCTCCTTGTAATAAGCGAGCGCTCTTCTAGGGTCCAAAGTATGGAGCCTATATTCAGCCTCCGAGGTGTGATTGGGGTAGAACACCGGCAGAGTCAACACCTGGTTAACGTGAAACTCCCACACCACCTTTGAAGGAATTTCGGGTTGGGGCGCAGGACAACCTTGTCCCTGTGGAAGACCAGATAAGGAGACTCGATGGAAAGCGCCTGGAGCTCTCCCATCCTTCTGGCTGACGTGATAGCCACCAAGAAGGTGGTCTTCCACAACAGGTGGGAAATATCGCACCTGTGCATCGGTCTGAATGGTTTGCCCATGAGCTTGGCCAATACCAGCAGCAGATCCCACGGAGGTGGAGGTTCTCGCACCAGAGGGGGAAATGTGGTCAAGGCCTTTGGAAAAGCACCCGACCACCTTCTCCTGTGCCACCGACTGCTTCCCGGCCCGCGCCCGGTAAGCAGAGATGGCTGCCAGGTGCACCTTAAGGGTCATCGACCGAAGCTCTTGCTAAGAAAGGGACCACAGGTAGTCCAGAATGCTTGCCAAGGAGCAGGAGGAAGGGTCCAGGCCCTTGCCCTGACACCAAATGGAAAATCTCTTCCATTTGAAGGTGTAGCATTTTCTGGTAGACTCCTTACGGGACGCCACAACGACGTTGAGGACCTTGTCGGAAAGACCCAAGGCCTGGAACTCTAGCTGTTCAGGAACCAGGCCATCAGGTGCAGGGATTGAAGGTCTGGATGGAATACCTTCCCCTGGTTGACTGAGATCAGGTCCGGGTGGGCTGGAAGCCGCCTCGGGAGCCTGGAGCTGAGGCTGAGGAGATCTGGATACCAGAACTGGCGGGGCCAGTCTGGGGCTACCAGAATCACCTGCGCTTTGTCCCTCCTCGCCTTGAGAAGCACCTTGTGGATCAAGGGAAATGGGGGAAAGGCGTAGAAGAGGCCCGGGGTCCACGGCCTCGAGAAGGCATCCCCCTGCAGCGAGCCCTGCTGAGGGGGGTGGGCATGGAACATGGACTCAGCTTCGCATTCTCCCTAGAGGCAAACAGGTCCACCTGAGGTGTGCCCCAGTGGAAGAAGAGATCTTGTACTACCTCCGGCAGGACAGACCACTGTGAGACGCAGCCCCTATCCGCGCTTAGGGCATCAGCCAGGGTGTTGGAGGCCCGCCACGTGAATGGCTAGGAGATCCACCTCCAGGCTGCGCATGAGGGACCATATGCGGAGAGCTTCCTTGCATAACAGCATGGAGCGTGACCTGCCCTGGCGGTTCAGATAGTACATGGTAGTGGTATTGTCCATCTGGACCTGAACCACTTGACCCCGTAGAAACGGAGCGAAGGTGGTGAGAGCTAGGCAGACCGCTCGGAGCTCCAGCAGGTTGATATGGCATCAGGATTCCCGAGGGGACCAGAGGCCGTGCTCTCTGTGATCCCCCAGATGGGCACCCCAACCCATCAGAGATGCATCGGTCGATAGAGAGATCGTCGGCTCGGGGCCGACGAACGGGATGCCCTCCTGCAGATGTGCTGGAATGGTCCACCACTGGAGAGCGTTCCACATCTCCTGGGTCACTGTCACGGGCTGGTCCAACGGATAGCAGCGTTGTGACCACTGGCTGGCCAGTCTTCATTGAAGGGATGATGTACCAACGCCCAACGGACCACGCTGGTGCAGGCCATGAGGCCCAGGAGGTGCAGGAAGTCCCGGCAGGTGCGATTGCCCAACCAGAAATGACTGGGCAAAGCAGGAAAGAACCTCGCGCTGTCCGCCGGGAGCCGAGCTCTGGCTCAAAGAGAGTCGAGCTCTGCCCGATGAAGAGTATCACCTGCTTTGGCACGAGTTCTGACTTGGCCTTGTTGATGAGGGGGCCAATCTGAGAGCAAACCTGGTGGGCCAGATCTCTGGACTGCTCCGCCTCCGCTCTGGAGGGGGCTGCAATCAGCCAGTCGTTCAGGTAGGGGTACACCTGGACCCTTCGGCGCCGCAGGAATGCTGTCACCATTGCCATGCATTTGATGAAGACCCTGGGAGCTAGGGAGAGGCCGAAGGGCATGGCCCAGAATTCGTAAAGGGAACCCTCTGCTCTGAAGCGGAGGAATCTCTGATGAGACGGATGGATTGGGACATGAAAGAACGCATCCTGGAGGTCCAGGGAACAGAACCACATGCCTCGTTCCAAGGATGTGATTATCTGAGCCAGAGTGACCATCCTGAAGGTCCGAGACCTTAGGAACCTGTTCAGGTCATGCAGGTCGAGAATGGGGCCCAGCCCCATCCGTTTTGGGACCAGAAAGTACCTGGACACAAACCCAGGGTCTGGAGGAGGATCCGCCACCTTCCTGATCACCTCTTTTTTGAGGAGCAGGGCAATATCGGCTCGGCGGGCCGACAGCGAGGCTGCGAACCCCATGGCCCCCCGAGGGGCAACGGCTCGAAAGGGTGGAGCCTGCTCGAACTCCAGAGGCAGGCCTTTTCCTACCACCTCCGACACCCAGTGGTCCGTGGTGATAGCAGACCAGATGGAAAGGAAGTGCGGAGCCGTCCCCCCACGGGGGGAACCCACGGGGAAGTGACGAGGCTGGGGGCGGCACCCCTCAACCCGTCACTGGGCAGGCTTGGAGAAGGAACTGTCCGAGGGACCTCCTGGGCCTTTACCTCCTTGCTTCCTGTTGGAGGAAGCCACCACCTTGGGTTTGGGATGCCAAGCGTGAGCCTGCTGGCCCTGTTGCTGGTGCTGTTGGGCCAGTCGAGATGCAGGGGCCGAAGGACGAAAGGACTTCTCCTGTAGCTGATGATGGCCTTTGTCCCTCTGGGCGGAGGTGACCGAGTCCAGGGTGGCACTGGACTTTTCGATCCGCTGGAGGTGTCCCTCCACTCCAGAGCCGAAGAGGTCAGTCCCCAAGAAGGGGACGTTCGCAACTTGTGCTGGGTATCCGCCGTGAAGATGGACATCCTCAGCCACGCCCCGCGGCACATGGCCACCGTGGCCGCTACTGACCTGGCACAGGAATCGCCTATGTCCAGAGCAGTCTGAAGCTGCTGCTTCGCCACCGCCCTGCCCTGGTCCTGCACCTGGCGGACCGTGGTCTGCAGGTCGGTCGGGAGATGAAGGACAACCTCATCCAGGGAGCCCAAGAGGGCGTGGGAGAAGTGTGCCATCAGCAAAGCCGAGCTGGCCTGTCGGAGGCCGAGGGAGGATGCAGCATACACCTTGCGCCCAGCAAAGTCCAGCTTTTTGGACTCTTTGTCGGGGGGCTTATCCACGTCCCAAGCATTACTGGAACGCCGGAAAACGCTGTCGGTGACTAACCCCTCGGCAGAGGGGTGCTCCGAGAAACCGGGCAAAGAGCCGGAGGACCGTGTACTTCCTGGCCATCCTGGCCGAGGGCACAGGACAGGAAGCAGGCCGCTGCCAGAGCTCCAAGGTTGGGCCGACAATGGCTCAGCCACTGGAAAGGCCTCCGGGGAATCCCTCGTCCAGTATCTCCGCCAGAGGATACTTGGCCTGTTTGGACATGGGCTCAAGCTGCATCCCGTGGACTCGAGATGAGCTCAAGCAGACTCAAAAGGACGATGGGCTATTGTCCAAAGACTGGCCCCGGAGGACTCCAGGTGACCTGCTTGGAGAACAGGGAGGAGTTGTCGCCGGATTCAAGAGTCTGCGAAGAGCTGCCTCGCCCTGAGCCACCCTCTACCTGCCAAGGATGGTCGGGAGTGAGGGTGACCAACAACCTGTGGGGCAGGCCGACCGACTAAGAATCTCTGGTTGGAGCCCCAGACTTCGCTGTGGAGGTGGAGGTTCCACCACAATCGTGGGCAGTTGGTCTTGGCCGAGCAACGCCCTGAATGGGCAACTCGACTGGGGCGAGTGGTTGCTTCGGTCGCTCGGGCGACAGCCACTTGATGGCCGGGTCTGGACCGGAGTCGGCTTAGACCCGACAACAGCAACTGCTGCCACATAAGCTCCTCGTGGCGCGAGCGTACTTACGCCTAAGCCTCCCTCATCCGAGGAAGAGGACGAGGTGGAGCGGTGTCGCCGCTACTTCGATGACCGAGACCGCCGACGCCAGCAGGAACGGCTTCACAGAGATGAAGTACAAGACTAAGACTGGGACCTCGGGAGACAGAGGGCGGGTCTAGGAAGGGGCGGGGGACACCCGCTCTTCCCTCGGCTCAGGCACTTTAACCGGGGACTGCAGCCCCGAAGGCATGGGCAGATCCTCGGTCTCCACCGGGGGAACCAGTGAAGGTGGGTTGTCGGCTTCACCAGTCGACAGCCCGTTTAACGGATCGAGAAAATTCTCGACTGCGTCGATGGGAGTCTCAGCAGGCTGGCCTGACGGGGACACCGTGAAGCCAGCGGCCTGAGCCGCAACTTTGACCGAAGTCAACGGTCAGCTGTCCAGGTAAGGAGACCTCTCCTGCTCCCACGAACTCCGATGGTGGGACTTACCCTTCGACCCCTTCTTCTTGGGCCGAGAAGAAAGTCCCAATGGCCCCTCTCCCTTCGTGGAAAGGGACTGACAAAGCTCCTTGAACAAAGCTGTGTACGAGGAACTCAAGAGAGAACGGGATAAATGCCGTAGCTGAGGAAGAGGGCTCAGCTGCTCAGCCGAGCCAGCCGCGACACCGCCAACAAGCTCTTTAGATGTTACTGGTGGAACGCTCGGGCGCCGAAGTTTCAATCGGGCAGCGATTATCCAGGACGCTGGTCGAGAAAGAGCGCACAACTCGAGGCCTGCGGGTCGTGATTCAGGCTTCAGGCAGTAGATGCACGTGGAGCGGATCCGCTGGGACATTTTCCGCCCGCAAGGGCACCTCCGAAAGCCGGGAATAGATTTGTCCATCGCAGCCGCAAGGGAAGATGAAGACCGAAGTTTAGAAAACTTCAAAACCAATTTCGGACGAACCGAAGAGTTAGGATCCAGTCTAAAACGCAGAGCGCCAAGGAGGGAACCTGAGCTTCCAAGCAGTAAGGAAGATCTGACGTCATGGGGCGGAGCCGAGAGTTTTACCACCCGAGTGGGTGGGAGGAGCCAGCTTGAAGACCTTCCGGCAAGATTTAAAGCGGCAAGGAACCTGCCAATAAGTGTAGATTGAACAACGTATCCATGTCCCTAGAATTGAGAATTTCAAGGCTGAAAACAAATGTGTGAGTTTAAACTTCACTATTTGCTGTACTATTGTTATGGAAAAATGATACTGCATATGCACAGAACTGTAAAGGTTATACGCTTATGTTAATGAGAATTACTAGAAAGTTTTAGAAAACTGTTTTGTAAAACAGGTTCACTCTTAAGGAGGGGTATGTGACAGGCTGAATACGCCAAGTCCCAGTTGTTATGGAGAAAGTTTTTAAATGCAAGGATCTGTTCTATTCTCCCTTTTCTGTCTCTTCTCTGTCTGGTTGCACAACCAAATTTTCTCGTGAGACCCAGGACTTGATCACCCGATGGTCTTGCAATTCTCTGCCTCTTGCTATGTCTTTATCATCACTTGCTGTTCTGTCTTTTCTTCCCCTTGCATATCTGCAGTTATGAAAATATATATAAATCTTTTGTGGAAACGTCTACTAATACTGGATCATTTTGCTTAAAACTGTACATAGTTATACTGTTGAAATGATTGCAAAGCTAAAACTGTATATAGTTATAGTGTTGAAATGTTTGCAGAGCTATTTGGAACTCAAGGAGTTAACCTGAGATGCAATTTGTAAGGCTTTCGAAGAAGATATAAACAAGAGGTGTGTTCTGGGTCACAATGTTCTTTTTGCTGCACCTGCTGAGACTGACAAGAACATTGGAAACTTGAAAGAACACTGTGTGAGAAGCATGCTATTTTTTTAATGAGCTCCTGCACAGACTTATAACAAAGGAGCGACAGTGTTTTGCAAAGAGAGAGACAGAGACTGAGAGAATGAGATTTGAAATTGAGAAGAAAGAGGACTCTGCTTTCTGTGTTTCTACTGCCATTGTAAATAGTTATCATGAACAATTTTATTTTTTTATTTTACTTTTAATAATAAAACTCGTGAATTTTACAACTGCTCCTGATTTTCCCATGCTTCCTGACCTGTGCCTTGATGACAAGAATGCATGGCCTAGCAACAAGGGCACCCGCTGACATAGTGGTTAACCCCCAGGTAGTAGACACACATTTCACGTGGCTCCGTGTCTGACATCTTCTGCTGGCACTGAACACATTGCTTGAAACTGGGTTTCTTGTGGTCCATCCTAATTATTAGCATTTGGGAACTAAAATCCTCTAATACTGCAGGAAGGAACTGTGAAGGAGGAGCCGTGTGTTCCAGTGGCGGGAGGAGGTCTGATGTACAAGCCTGTAGTATAAAACATTACCTTCAGCATTAAATAACAACATATGGTAACCCTATGAGACCTGGGAACTTTGTATATGCAATATAGGACAGATGATACCACTAGTAAAACAACAGAGCACTGAAGACTGTGGATGGCCTGTCTGCCTATGGATGAAGCCTACACACAACCAAAAATACTGTTAAGGAAATATAATTCCCCTTTGTGCGTCGGCTCCTATAGGCAGTCAGCAGTTAGTATGGACCCTAATAAGCAGCCCTTAACTAGGAGGGTCACTGCTGTACAACCGAGTCTAGCATTCATCTGCCACATGCAGCACTGGCATAGCCAAGCACATCAAGTTGGTAATGCCTGTAAATATGAGAATGGGGCCCATGTATTTGCCCTACAAATGTCTTCCAGACATGACAAAGCATGCTCTGTGTAAGAGGCAGCCATAAGCCTCGTCAAATGGGCTCTGATCCTGAAAGATGCTGAGAAGCCCAGGAAGAAAAGCTAGTCTGATAGTGGCACATAGCTATTTGGGTAATATGCATGTGACCAAGTGGATCCTTTCTTTCTTGGGCCAAGGAGAACAAAGAATCTGTGTAACAGAACAGCCTGGTGCACCTAACATAAATACTTAGGGCTCTCTGCACATCTGTGGAATGCAGCTCTCTTCCTGGCATTCTTGGGGTTTGGGAAAGAGAATGCAACACTATTTTCTGGTTTCTGTGGAAACTGAAACCACCCTGGTAAAAAGGAGGGGACCAATTTAAGGACAACTACTTTGTTCTGATGAAAAACAAGTATGACCCCTTATGTGATAGTGCTTGACTCTCAATAATCCTCCTGGCCGAGCAGATGACCACAGAGATAATGCTCTTAAGGGATAGGAACCATATGGACACCTCGTAAAAGGTTAAAACAGAGGGTCCACCACAGCCTCAAGGACCACACTGAGCTTCCAGTGAGATGGGACTGGTGTGTGTCTAGGGACGTAGATTCTGGTAGGTTTTAGAAATCAGATCACATCCAGATGAGATCTTCAAGAGTGTGACTTGACAGGACCCCTGATAGTAGCAGGGCCACCACCTGCACCCTGTATAACCATGATACAGAAATTGCAAGACACTGACAGACTGGCGGTCGAGGGCTTGATCTGCAAGGCAGAGAACTTGATGGGGAACGATCCCATGCTCTCCTACAGATCTTGCCATAGAGAGTTTCCTGACTGAATCAGTGTGTCAATGACTTGAGCAGAGTAGAGCACCGTGCCATCACAAAACATCTGTGCTCATGAGCCAGGCCAAAAGGTGGAACTGCAGAGGCTCTGGATAAAAGATCAACCTCTAATGAAAAATATTCAACCTGCTCAGCAGAGGTAGTGGCCAACTGAGTGCTGGCTGTACCAGCTCCGAGTACCAGGCCCTTCTGGGCTATTGTAGTTAAATGAGAACCAAAGCTGCTAGTT
Source organism: Neoceratodus forsteri (assembly GCA_016271365.2). NCBI lineage: Eukaryota > Metazoa > Chordata > Ceratodontiformes > Ceratodontidae > Neoceratodus > Neoceratodus forsteri. The sequence continues at coordinate 768,355,187 of CM028133.1, read as the reverse complement.
CTCCTTGAAGTTTTCTGAGAACCTTTGGTATCATTGACCACTGTAGAAAGAAATACTGTAGGGAATCCTGCCAATCCAGGGAGAGGCAGTCAACTTTCAGTGACTTGCTGTCATGGTATTTGCTGAACTATTTGGAGAGCTTAATGGTGGCCTGGGTTGCTATGAAGTTCATCAACGGTGTTCCCCAGTGCCAGCAAATCCAGTGGAAAACTTCTTGATTGAACTCCCACTCCCCTGTATATGTAGCATTTGATCAGCTCAGCTAATAAGCTTGACAGCTGAGAATGTCTGACAGGTGAATTAATGACAAAATAGCAGGTTTATTTCTGCCCAGCAGAGTAACATGTATGCCTTTACCATCATCCCTCGGCTTTCTTCCTCACCGGGCCAAATGTACGGTATAGTCACTAGATTGTCCAACCTGACATGAAAGTGCTAATTCTTTCAATTGCCTCTAAATGTAAGCAGCACCTGAATACTGTTCACATCTCCTGACACTGATGGGAAACTTTCTCACTTCAGTGCCCCATGCATGTCCTTTGAGCGGATGCTGTTCCTAGCATTGGTTCCCAGACCAGCAGACTGGTATCCCTTGTGAAGGTGAGGCATTGTATATTCCTTCTAGGCACTCTCGGTTAGATTCATGTGCACTGTACACCACCGAGTCCTCTGTAACTGTATGTAGCCTGGGAGGACAGTGAGACCAGCAAACAAAATATCAGAGCATACAAAAACTGTAATATAGTGCAGGCTATTTAATCTACCACTGCAGCAGCCCTGCTCTGATGTCAGCTGCAGGGTTTTCTGGGACTTCTGGTTACAGAAAATGTCAACTTGAAGTCAGCAGTATCAGCCTGACAGAATCTACTATAGTGCAGTAAACAGTAAGTAAAAAATGTTTTACACACGAAGTCGCAAATTGGGACCAGCCTTACATTTGGGTACAGGGCTCTTAATGCAGACTATTCCCCTTTAAAGTCACAGATGTGCCTGCTCAATCTTAATATGTGTGTGTGTGTGTGTGTGTGTGTGTCTGTGTATGGTGATCACACATATCCAGTGGTAATAAACAAACAGTACAGACAGCCATTAAGTAAGCTGCATGGTCTCTGGCTCATGGCTTGTGGGCAGGATTCTCCTCGTTAATCGTCCACCTCAATATGGGTAGCATTCCTCCTGGAGATTTTTTTTTGTCAACTCTATTCACCACACCCCAGGGAACTCTCTTGGGCATCCACGTAGCCACACACTCTATCTCCTTCCCTGAAGCCTACCCCTGCACCATCCCGGCAGACCCCCTGGCTCTGCACCCCCCAGGTGGGGCCACCCTATCCACCCAGGGGGCCTTATCTATTAATCTAGTGTGCCGGTCTGAGCCGGGCTACTCGGCGTGAGAAGGCCCATCACGTGAGTGTGGCCTGTGGTGCTTGGTGCTGTCACCTATCCCAGGGATGGAGGCGCTTACTTACTTCTCCCAATGGCCCGGCAGTGCAATGCACTCCAGCACGGCGGTGCACGCTGCTGTGCACACCATGAGGACAGCCACCGCGCCAGTCCCGGTAGTTGCCAAGATCCCACTGCAGCTAACCCCCGTCACCCTGTGGGTTGACAGATGGTGGGATCGTGAACCCCTCCCTCCCAAGAAAGGAGAGCAGTCCTCCGGACGCCAATCCCTTCCTCCCCACCGACCCCTCGTGGCCTGAGTCTGTTCCTGAACCCGGTCGCTGGCGTGAGAGGTTAGCGCCCAGCACCTCAACCTCAGCGCCACTGGCCGCCCTCCTGGAGATTTTAATGACTTGGCAGCATCTGCTTTGGATTACGTAAGACTTTTAGTACCCAAACTTCAGTGCTAGGAACAATGCACATCAGCTGATTTTACAGATAAATTCAGTTCATGCCTTCCATGATCCTGAAGTAGATCTTCAAGAGACTCTCCTCCATTGGTCCATTACTTTGGAACTGTAACCCACTGGCGTCAGAGCCAATTGGAAACTTTTGTTAGCCAGGGGCCACCCACAATTTTATTTTATTTATTTATTTTTAATTTGTTAACCGGGTAAGGACACTGGGCAACAAAGCCCTTTTTCAGGACCAACCCGCACAATGACGTGCAGCGTCACTGCCTAGATCATGTAGGCAGCCCCAACACTCATCTGTTCCACCCTGGAGATAAGCCTTGGAGGGCCTCTTACCATGAGGAACCAGGAGACCATAAAAAAAAAAATGACTCACCATAGTAATCTTGTTTCTTCAAAGGGATCACTCATTATGATTAAACTAAATACAGTCAGCCTCCTGTATTGAACTGCGGAGAGATGGAATTATATGCAAATTAAGGAACTCTCATGTGGCTCATGCCACTTTCAAACTGCTGCCTTAGCAACTGCTGCACCGGAAAGCTTCAGATTCTTATGTAGCCTAACTGGGTATAAGACCCACTAATTAACAACTAAAATTCTAATTAAATAAAAATAAAGAATTTTTGTCCTCTTATGTCAAAAATGCCCCATACAAACAAAGCTAAGAAACTTGAGACCACAAGGAAACCAACTGGTTAAACACAAAAGTGAATCTCTAACTTAAGCCCTATAGGCAAAAACTTCCACAGCAGGGAAGCAGAATAACCTTTATAGGTTCTAGCAGGAGGCAGGGGAGTTTAATCATAATGAGTAATCCCTTTGAAGAAAAAAGATTACTATGATGAGTAATTTTTCTTCTAACCCCAGGAATCACTCATTATGATTAAATTAAATGCAGACTACCAAGCAGTACCTTCGAGGTTGGGCCGAGAACCTATCTTAAAAACAGGTTCTGCAGCACTGCTGTACCAAATCGAGATCACTCTGATTCAATGTACAGGCTGTAATGGTTTGTGAAGTTGTGTACTGTTTTCCATGTAGCTGCTTTGCAGATTTCCAGTAGTGAAATTTCTCTTGAAGCTGCTATTGACGCAGCTGTGCCCCTGGTGGAATGTGCCTCAAGCCCAGGGGTGCCTGTATATCCACCTCAGTGTAGCAAAGTTGTATACATGCCACTCTCCAGTGTGCAGTTATACATTTTATGGCAGTCCTACCTTTACCTACTGCACCATAGGTAAGGAAGAGTTGTGACTGACTTAACCTGTAAGACTTGGTTCTGTCCATATAATGGCTAAGTGCCCTTTTGACCTTCAGTGAGTGAAGCTTTATTTCCGGAGAACTGAGTTCTCTGAAAAGGAAAAAGGTAGGGTGATAGACTGATTTAAATGGAAAAATTAGATACCACTTTAGGAAGGAATTTTCTATTGTTCCTGAGGACCATCTTATCCCTGTGGAACAAGATGTAGTGTTCATCTGTGTACAGGACCTGTAAGTCACTGATCCTTCTGGGTAAAGTAATAGCCAGCAGAAACAGAGATTTCCAAGTGACATATTTCAAATCTACAGTTTCCCTGGGCACAAATGGTGTGTCCATGAATCTTGGCAATACAGATATTCAGATTCCAGGCCGAAACTGGTTCCCTCAGTGGAGGGTGACGAAGGCTGAGGCCTTTAAATATTTTCTGAAGACCAGATAAGAGGCCATGGCTCTCTTTACCAGCAGAAAGATGCAGAGACTGAAGCCAAGTGACCATTTAGAGTCAAAGGCCTCAGTCCTAAAGAATGTAAGTGTGTCAGGCAGTCTAGGCAAAAACAAGCCAGCCTTGAAGGGTCAATACCCTTACCTGCAACCCATATATAAAAACCCTTCCACTTAGAAGAATATGTTTTCTTGGTGAAAGGTTTCTGAACCCCTAAGCACTGGCAATACCGGTCCTGACAGTTTAAGGTTAGCAAATTCTAATTCCTCAAGAGCCAGGCTTTGAGCCTCAGTGATTCGAGGTTGGAATACAGGATCCTGCCTTAAGAGGAGGTCAGCAAATTGTGCCTCCTAGGCAAGTGACTTGGAGGAACTACTGACAGAGTTAAGAGAAGCGAGTACCCATGCTGTCTCGGCCAATCTGGTGAAACTAATATCATTGTTGCTGGTTGGTATCTCAATTTCAGCAGGGTCCTGAATATCAATGGGAAAGAAGGGAAGGGAAGGCATATAGAAAACTCCCCCATCCAATCAAGGGCCAACGCCCAGGAGGAGGTGACCATGAGAAGGGCTCTCAACAGTACATTGGTCACTGGTGGTTTCCACCAAGGCAAAGATCCACCTCTGGGTGCCCCACCCCTGAAGATTGTACTGAGCATCTGAGTGTTCAGGCACCACTAGTGGTGGTCCTGACTTATCCTGCTGAGGGAAGCTGACAATACATTGTCATTTCCTGCAGGTGCATGGCTGATTAGGATACTTATGGAGTATGTCATGGATCACAGCCCCATTACTCCTGTGCACAGTGGGCTGACCTGGTTACTACCGGTTTGTTTATGTAGTACATAATTGTGGTGTTGCCCCTTCTGACTTGCACCACCCTGTTTTGAAGATATGGGGCAAATGCCTGAAGAGCTAGGTAGACTGTCCTGAGCTCTAAGAGGTTTATGTGTAATAGAAACCTTGGAGACCATGAGCCACTTGCTACATGGTCAAACTTGTGTGCTTCTCAATCTAAAAGTGAAGCATCTGATGTGAAAATTAAGGAAAGGTGTTCCCTGTGAAAACACCCTATTCTAAGGTTTTGTTTGTCCAGCCACCGCTGCAGTACCTGTACAAGGATGTGGGTGACTAGAGCCATCCTGGACAGAATCTGTTCTTTGTGACCAGTACTATCCTAGGTAGAACTGGATGTTTCTCCTATGAAATCTGGCACCCAGAGCCACTGTGGGGGCAGCTACCCTGTGCCCAGTAGCCTGAGGAATTCTCTGGCTGATTTTTCAAGTTTGCCATTTTTTTTAAGGCCTTGCAGAAATTAGGCCAAATAAAAGTGTCGCCAATTGATACTGGCCTGAGGCCAGCCTGTGGGAATGATTAATGCCAGAGTGGCACTCTGAAGTTCTGGCTTCAAAAATGTGTCTGTTTAACATTCTGAGATCCAGAACAGGTTCCTTATGAAGAAATATGTGGATAAAACCCTCTGCCCCTTTGGTTTAGGGGCACTGGTTCCACTGCTTTGATTGCCCAAAGGTGTTTCACTTCTGCGTCCAGTAAGATTCTGTCTGCAGAGGTGACTGGTGTGAAAGTTCTTGTTCCCAACTTGGGAAATGAAATGAAGTTGAGTGCAGAGCCTGGCTCATTACCTCCAGGACCCATCTGTGGTGATAGTATGCCACACCTGGACGTAGTGAGCCAATCTGCCACCCACTGGTGGTTCCACAAAGGGGAGATGCAATCTGAAGCAGCCCATCAGGGGTTCTGTGAGGATTGTGTCTGAAGCTGAGGAGAGGAGAAGCTCTTCATCGCTTTCCTGCCCTTCCTCTGAAATAGCCTCGCTTGCTGTTGGCTGAGAGGCCTGAGTTCGAAAAAGGGTTTGGGATAAAAACCCTAACCCTGCCTCCCCTATTCTGGGATTTATAGAAAGTAGAAGGTCTGTCCTTCGAGCTGCTATGAAAAGTAGACTTGTATTCCTCTACTTTTTTCATGTATGCTTCAGTTTTATCACCAAACAATGATTTATCCTCCACAGGGAAATCCATTGCCTTGGCCTCTGTATCTGCGGTAAGGTTGGTGGCCCTGAGCCATGCAAATCTCCTAAGGGAGACAGCTAATGCTATTAGCCTGGCAGCTGTGTCATTGGCATCCACTGCCATACGGAATTGATATTTAGTGGCATCAAGTGCAGCCCCTGCTGTTTCTTGCAGATCCACTGCTACTTCACCTGGAACCTTGTCGGCAAGGGCTAAAACTGTGTTCCAGAGTGCCTTTTAATACTGTACTCCATATGCCAATGAGTTGGCTTCTGCCTGATTAACAAGGAAGCAGCCATGTAGCCCTTTTTTCCCATGGCATCCATTTTCGTGAGTCCTTATCCGAGGGTGGGTAGCCAGTGGTATTCTGGCTTTGTCACAAGCAGCAGCCTGAACCACCTTCTGAGTCAGGATGGTGAAATAAAAAATCAGTAGTCGATCTGTCTAGCTGATACTTTTGTCAGCTTTTTATCTACCCCAGGATAGAAGTTGAGTCTGCAGTATCTGCAATGCTGCCTTTTTAAGGGCTTATGCATTGGCAAAAGAAGCAGTTTTGTTGGAGTTAAACCCATCATATTGAGGAACTCTGCTTCTCCAGATCCTTTTCAGTCTCCTGAAAAGGGAGATTATGGTTCTCCACCATGCTTTTACAAAGCATAATGGAAGAGTACTCTTCTGGGCCCTAGGAGGGAACCTGAACTCCTGCTCAGGGAAAACTTCAGGTATATCGGTTCCCTTCAAAACCTCCCTCATCCTCCTCACCATAAGTACTTGAGGTTCCTGTGAAACAGGAACTGAAGAGGAACCAATGCAGCCAGTGAACTGGGCTGCAGCCTACAGGGCTTGTAGGACCTGTAATGCTTTAGCAATGTCCTCAGCCGAGGCATATTATGTTTGTCTGCTGGGAACTCCTTAGCCTTCTCGGCCGGAGGCGCAGCTGTTACGTTCTCTCTGCACTTTTCTTAAGAGGGACAGCCTCAGCCACTGTCTCCACAGTCCTCTTTGACTTACCTTGGTCACGCTTTCTAAACTTTTGTCTGTGTCCTTAGCTTTGCCTCCATCCCTTTAGGGATAGAGGTAGATGCACTAGTATCAGCAGCAGAAGCAGAAGCCATTTCTCTAGCTTTTAGCCTCTTTCTTAATGTTTCTGGACAGAAAGATGTGCAAATCTCACAATTAGCAAAATATGACTGGTGCCCAAACAGGAAATACAAAGAGAATGTCTATCTGCCTTTTCTATAATCAGACCACAAGACTCACAATATTTAAACCCAGTGGGTCCTGTGCATTTCTTAGGCTTATTTAAGTGAGTTTCTGACATTGAGTAAACCGAAAAATACTAATCTCGGACAATAGTACATCTAGGAACCGAGGTTTTCAAATATAAACAAACGCTAACAGTTCCTGAATCGAGCACTATTCGTTCCTTAAGAAAACGAACCGAAATTAACTTAAAGTTAAATAAAATAAAGCGTCAAAGAAACCAACCACAAATAGAAAGTTAAAACAAAAACCTTATGAAAATCTAGACAGAGGGAGAGAACCTTGGTTCCAGGGAACCACTAAAAGACTAAAACTACACTACAATTATTAAAAACTAAACTTATAAGGGCAGCAATCTGAAATAAAACTCAAAATGAGTACTTATCCACACAGATAATGAATTCTGAAGACAGTTCAAGGAGAGCTCCCGGACGTCCTTACTAGGCAGGCTGGAGTAAAGAATCTGAAGCACCAGAGTGCAGCAGTTGCCAAGGCAGTAGTTTGAAAGTGGCATGAGCCACATGAGAGTTCCATAATTTGCATATAATTCCATCTCTCTGGGCAGTTCAACACAGGAGGCTGACTGCATTTAGTTTAATCATAATGAGTGATTCCTGGGGTTGGAACCAGTACCAGACAAACCATCAATCAATCAAAATCTTTATTTATCCAGGCGGGCACCATTGAGCAAGGCTCATTTGCAAGGTGGACCTGGTCATGAATACATCAAAGTACAGTACAGAAGCAGGTATACAAAAAGCAATAATATACAAGGAAGAAAAAGTATATACAGTACAGTACAAGGTTGAAATAAATAATAAAAAAACAGCATTATTTTACAATTGAAGAAGTCAGCAGATGTACAATCAACCATAGGCATATAGGGGTTATAAGCAGAGATCTTTTGAGTGAGGCAGCCGGCAACTACACCTATAGGGGAAAGAGGTCATGTATGGGGTGGCAGGTTAGAGAGGTAAAGAAGAGGAGGGATATATTACCCACAACTGGGGAAAATTGAGCTAAAACCACAGAAAGTAATGATGGCGTCATGTACTTGTTTATTATGATACTGATGGAGAAGGGTAGATAATTGGGACACTGCTATGAATGGGGAGGACTTTGCCAGGCTGGAGTGGACAGGAAGGGTGTGTGCAGCAAGAAAATTTAATAGGGAAAGAGTGAGAGCCAGGGGTAGAAACATGGCGAAGGCCAGGATGGAAAGGGGAGTTGTGGAATTAGTGGGCTAGCGGTGAGGAAAACATTTGCAAGGTGCTTTCATATGGCGATCGAGAGCGCCTTGAAGATATTCAGGCTAACAGGGCAGCTCAGCTTCAAGTTCCTTGTAAACTGCTCCACAATGTGGGTAAAGAAAGCTTAGAGCAGCTTTGCCAAACGAGTTTTGACCCTTGGAACTTGGAAGGCAATTAGGGAATAGCTCCTTAGAGCATAGGTGTTCAACACACCGGGAATACAATCTGAGACATATGAGGGACCTTGTTGGTCACCGCCTGAAGGCCCATAGGGTGGCGTTTATTCCTTCGATAGTGAAGGAAAGTCCAGCCTAATGATGAGTATAGGGAGCAGTGGTGTGTGGAAAGTGGAAGGCCAGTTATGAACCTGATAGCTCTGTGGTAGAGGGTGTCCAACTTAGGCAGTGCAGTGGCTGTAGACCAGGTCCACGTAATCTATTAAAGATAGGAAGGTAGCTTGAACCAGTTGAATCTTGGCCTCCTTTGTGAGCAGGTGGTTAATTCTGTAGAATAGTCCTACTCTTTGCCTTAGTTTCTTCTGTAGTTCTTCAAGATGGTCGGCAAAGGAAAGTTTATGATCGAACCAAACTCCTAGATATTTGAATTTAGCTACATACTCTAGTGTCTCTCCAAGAACAGTCGTAATTTGTGGGATAGCTTCCCCGCAGCAGGAATTGCCGCATGCAAGGAGGGGGAGAACAGCATGGCTTTTGTCTTTTTCGCATTGAGCAAAAGCTTTTTGTTTATGAGCTGGTATTGTAGAAAGTTAAATTTAGTGTGGAGGTCTTCACAGGCAGCTTCTGGCATGGGACGACTCAAGTACTGTACAGTGTCGTCCGCGAATAAGTGGATGTTGGCTTTTTTTATGGGGTCATTGATGTTGTTAATGTAGACTGCAAAGAGGAGGGGACCAAGGACAGAGCCCTGGGGCATGCCCCTTAGCATAGGTTTTAATGGAGAAAGAGCACCTTCAGCTTTAACCTGCTGTTTCTGTTCTCCGAGGTAGTCTGCAAACCAGCACACAGATTTATGGTCCAGGTCTAAGGTGCTTAGGAGGAAAGAAGCAGGCTGTGATTGACTGAGTCAATGCCTTACTAAGATCCAAGAAACCGTACAGACATGCTTCTTGTTGTTAAGGTCTAGGAGCCAATCATTGGTCACCTTAGCTAGGGCTGTTATGGTGTTGTGCTTTGCTCTGAATCCAGACTGAACCGGGTTTAATAGGCTTCTGGATTCTAAGTATACCCCAGCTGGCCACACACTATTTTTTTTTATTAATTTAGACTAGATGGGGAGGAGGAGATTGGTCTATAATTATTTAGATTGCAGGGGTCACCTGCTTTTAATAGAGGGATGACATGGGTTATTTTCCATTGAGGGGAGGCTACCCTGGGAGAGTGACATGTTGAATAGGTAGGTGATTGGCACCGCAGCACATGATAGGCACATTTCAGATAGTATGGGTCTATGAAGTCGGAGCCTGCTCTTCCTGGTGTCCAGTTGCAGCAGTAGGTCTTCCACCTCTTTAGAGAGACAGGCAGGAGGGAGAAGGCCTCTCGGTAGAGAGGGACTCGTGGATTGGTGGGCCCTGAGCTGTGCGGAGGTCACTGGCAGGAGAAGTATCAAATGCTAGCCCTGCCATTGCAAAATGGTTATTGAGGGCTTCAGTATTTCGATCGTTAGCATAACGCTGCCACCGGACTTAATTTTGCTGGAATGGAATTACCAGGTACGTGACTAGACATGTCTTTAATGTTTTCCAGAGCTTTGAAGGATTTCTTGAGGCAGAGGCTAGTCTCGAACGATAGTAGGTGGCCTTGGCTGCTCTGACCAACTTGTGCACTTGTTAAGTGCTCTCTTAAAAAGACACCAATATGAGTCATTCTTGCTTCTTCGGGCCTTTTTCCATAAAGTATCCCTCTTTAACTGGGAAGCTTTGAGCTCAGGTGAGAACCAATGGCAGGTGCTGCTCCTGACCCGCACCTTAACCAAGGGTGCATGCTTATTTAAAGCCTCACTTAAAATATCACAAAAAATAGTATATGCCCTGTTAACCATTTTGGCTAGGAATAATTCCTGTCATCGCAGTGAATGTTTCAAGTCGTGGACGTAAGCAAACAAATCAAAGTTGCGTTTGCACCTCTTGATAGAGAACTTTGCCACAAACTGTGGGTTGTGCACAGATCTAATGATGGTGATTATACAATGATTGCTAATGCCTGAGAAAAATGTTTCAACATGAGAGAACAGGTGTGACTTGCTAACCAAAATGACATCTAAGAGGGAGCTGTTGTTAAGGTTCTTTTTATTTGGGCGAGTAGGCTCGCCAATGAGTTGCACCAGCCCTAGAGTGTCACAAAAGGATTTCAAGGAGTTAATGCACTTTGATAGCCAATCATAGTTCAGGTCGCCAAGAATAATGGTTTCAAGGAACTGAGCCCCAGTACGGAACTGAGGTGAGACAGGAGATGAGGCCTGGCAGAAGGGGGCCTGTAGAATCCTATTACACAGAGTGCACTGGAAGGAGAAAGTTCGATCTTTAGGGTCAAGCACTCAAATTCTTTGGGGGAGGATGATGCGTCTATGCATGCGGCTCAGTATTTGTCCCTTACATAAATTGCCACCCCACCTCCTCTTGATTGCCTATCTGCTCAGAAGAGTAAATAATTTGGGATATTGATTTCATTGTCTGGGGTGGCTGGCCTAAGCCAGGTCTCAGTAATCACTAGGGCTTCAGGTAGGGTGTGGCTTACCCAAGCCTGGATAAGGGTGAACTTTTCAGCAAACTACAGGCATTAAGATGCATAAAAGACATTCCTTTGATACCTGCCAGGTCTGATGAAGAAGCAAGGGTGTCTAATGGTCCTGGGTTGAGTTCGACATTGCCTGAGCACAATAGTAAAAGAAGCAGGATTGTTTTAAGGCAGCAAACTATAATTTGTAAACACTGTTTTTGGGTGATAGGGGAAGGTGTTGATGGGTAGGCCTGTACCCACCCTGGTGTTATACTGGCCTAGTGTTGCAGCCACTAGTGTCCTGGCAGAAATTTGCCATGAGTAGGAAGTCTCAAGTCTAGATCGGGGAGTAATCTGCAGAGGCAGCTCGGGAGATGTCCCACTCTCCGGCAGAGACAGCTGAGAAGCCCAATAGTCCAGAATGGCTACCTGAAAGGAGCTGTTGGACGCAAGACAGGGAGAAGCGCAAGGGTCATTCCACTTTGGGGAGGGATGAGGGTTCTGAAGAAATGAGCTGAGTGCTAGTAAAGCTAATGACACACCGAGGAACCAGCTGTAATTTCCCATGGTAGATCTAAACGCCACAACAGCCGGCAGTAAACGCCACTAGAAGTCTAGACCAATCAGTGATCAGGTGTCATAAGTTCAAAATCCTTTTGTTGGCTGAGAGGTGTTTTTGGCACTGAACGTACCTGTGGAGCAACTCTTTGCAGCTGTGCCAGTGACGTGGTTCAAGGCTGCAACCAGTGTGGCAAGATTGGTCTGTAGCTTTGCTTCTGTTTCTGGCCCTGCTCCGTCAGTACAGAATGGGAGTGGGGGCAGGTGTTCAAGTCTTGCAGCCTTAGTGCATGAGCATGGTTCAGCCTGAGAAACAGGCAGAAAAACCCCAGGGATGGTCCTCAGAAAGAGAGGTATCCTGGGTCCACTAGAGCAGAAGAGGAAGTAGAAAATATAATGCGTTTCCTCTTTAACAGAAAAAGACAGCTGTTGTAGCCCTCTAGTGGCTATGTAGTATAATTTGCAAATGAGACTGTAGACACAAAGAAAGGCATGGGACTGGAAGCAGAATGCATGGAGTAAGGCCTTAGGTGTAGCATCCAGTTTATCGCTCAGAAAAAAGGATGAAGGAAGGCAGGCTATGGCCCAGTGGAGGAGATTCTCTCAAAGATGTAATGTTATGGTAAGTTCTTACGTAACTGGTCTATCTTCATAGAGGATATCTCCTCCATTGGGCTGCACCTCTGGAACGATTCCAAGCAGTACAAAGCACCCAGGGAGGATGGCACAGTCTTATATATGATCAGGACAGTAGGCCTTGCAGTACAGCAAGACCAAAGCCAGCTGTCTGCGAGAGCCAATGCCCAGACTGTGGTGCTCTATGAAAGTATGTACAGTGCTCTATGGGCTGCAGCACATTCTTTAAGGAAGCAACACAAGTAGCCATACCCCTTGGGAAGTCTATGAACATCACCAGGAAGTTCTCTACTGTATTTCCTATAACAGAAGACCAACCCAGTGGTGCAGAGGCTGAGGCACTTACTCCTCCCACACTGGGCAATTCCTGGTTCGAGAACAAGCTCAGTGGCTGCGTGGGGAGAGGATTAAGCAGTCGCTAGGCAGCTCTAATCTCCCGGATTGGGAAGGCAAGCTTCCAGCTCTTGGTTGCCATTGTGTGTTCCTACTAAGCAACTGCCTCACCTACCTCCTCACAGCTGAGGACTCGTGTACTGTCAAGTAACACATGCAATTACAGATGTACTTACAGATGTGTAAATATACATGTACACACTGTTGTATAAATAATGCCGAATGTCTCTTGCTATTGTAAATACCCATTACTATTGTACATTACTAAATGTCTCTGCACCATTACTGTGTATATCTAACCAAATCTGTATGTATAGCAGTCACAAGCTGCCTGTCTCTCTCAAAGTGTATGTATACCTGTTTTCCTCCCCGGTCACATGTATAAATGAGTCTGTGGTGCTTTTCCCTGCAACCAAATGTTTAAATAACAAAAAATAAATAAAAAAATAAAAGTGGAAGCTTGGTGGTAGCATCAGGCAAATGGGGGTCTGGCATTAGGCCTTCTGTAAAAATAACTGTTCCGTGCAACACTAGTCATATCTCACTCATGATTAATTCATGAGTACAGAAAACAACTGAATTAGAACAATTCATTATATGTACGATAGATATATAGGACAGTTTATGAGTAACCATGCACAACAAGGCAGTGTTTCCACTGAAGGATTGTCATGACGACAGCGTGGCCTTGAGAGCAAAGCTTGCAATGCCCCTATTGGCTCGGCAACCCCAAGGTGGAAACGCAGCCTTGTTGTGCATGGTTACCCAAATGCTCTTCTGTATAGTGAATGGGTCACCAGCACTTTGACAAAACAACAGACGAGAAGTAAACTTACTTCTGTGTGCTGATCTCACTGTGTAACAGCTAGCAGAGCAAATTGATGTCTCTGTTTGTTAGGACTACAACCACAGGCAAGAAAAATCGCTGTTGCACATGTCCATCAGTTCTGAGCCCCCCAAAAGCAGGCAACTTCCATGCTAATGGTAATCTTGCTCACACATCGCCACCCCCCCACACACACACACACAAACTCAATTGTTCTTCCCTCTGCATTCAGAAACAAATGGCAAGTTCACCACTAGATCCAGGTCACAGGAACTTGATGTTAGCTCATGTAGTTCTAGCCACTGGGGTTGGATTTAAAGGCTGGAGAGAGGAGCTTAGGGAGTTGTTCGCTTCCCTATAAGTTTAATGTGTTGTACTGCACCTAGTAACAGGGTACTGGTGTACAGTGGGACTGTCTCTAAGATTAGTGGGTGACCTGATTAGGGCAGTAGGGTGTATCTTAGACTAGGGGGAACCTGGTGGCTCACCCAAGGAAACCTATTTGGAACGGATGGAACCACACGTCATTAGGGCCGGCATCTTTGGGAGGGTGGTGGGGTGCACAGGGTGTGGAGCAGCCATGATACTGGACTGGGCTTGGAAGTTCGGTGGTTGCCCAGTGTGCTACCAGCTGGCACAGTTTAGGGAGGAGGTTGCGGGATTAGGAGACAGCTGGGGAAGGGGGCGGTATGGTTGGGGAAGGGGGCTGGGGATCTCCCAGGTTGCACAAGCACTGGGGGTGGGGGCATAGGAAAGGTGCAGGAGAATACTCAGGGTCACATAGGGACCCTGGCAGAGGGGTCCAAAAGGACACTACCAAGGAAGCAGGCAGATAACTGGGGACCCTCACAAAGGAGGGACAGAGGACAACATTCTCAGGGAAGTAGGCAGATGGCCAGGGCTGGACAGAAGGAAGCAAGGCGGAGGTGGATCAGACCTACACTCAGTAACTGCTTCAAATCTCTTCTTCTGCTTGAGGATGAGGGGGTGATGTAGCAATGACAGGGTGGTTAGAGACGGAAAGGGAGTGGAGGGCAGGAGGCAGGGCCAGATAGCAGGAAGAACGGGGGACCTGGAATGCAGGAAATGGGGAGCAGGAATCAGAGCAGGAGGGGCAGGGGGAAGAGGGAGGAAAGCGCAAGGAGAAGGACCAGTTGGGAGGAAAGGTAAAGGAGAAGGACCAGAAGTACAAGGAGGATTCAGTAAAGAGAGCTGAGGATTTGGGGCAGGAGACGACGAAGCAAGGATGAACTAAATGGAGACAGGAAGGAAGGAGGACGAGCCAGGCTAGTTTAGCAGTTGGGGAGAAGGACCAGTCACGAGCAGTGAGGGGGGGAATTAGCAAGGTACAGAAGGATACTCAGGAGGAGGAGAGGCATAGGATTGGAGGGGATGGGGTGGCCATGGTAAATAAGGAGGGGGTGGCATGTGACACCCAGATAGGGGGAGGAACAAGGAGCCGGCTGGGTGGAGGGGCCAGTAGAAAGGATGAGGGACATGGAAGGGAGGAAATGGAGGAAAAGGAGCGGTCAGAGTGCTCCTGTTGGGGGATTCTATGATCAGGGGTATCAAATGGGATAGGGAGGGAGAAGCCTGGCCAGTTAGAACAAGATGCTTCCCTGGACTAACGGTGCACTGGGCTAAGCTACGAGGTATATCAGCTGGCAAAGGATTGTGTCTCTGACATACTGGTCCACCTGGGTACAAATGACATTGAGGGAAATAGATAGCTAGAGATACAGGCAAGATTCAGGAGCTTGCCAGGGTCTGTCATGACATAGGATGCACAGTTTCCTCTCAGAAATCCTGCTGTGCAAAGAGCTAGTGGGGAACACAAAAGGAAGATTAGAGATAAACCAGTGGCTCAGGGAGTGGTGTGAGGCCAGAGGTATGGGTTGATGGGGATTGAGGGGAGACCTGGGAGGATAAGGAGCTGTATGTTAGAGATAGACTACATCTCAATTTGGAGGGAGGGAATCCTTAAGTTGAAAATAGAGGGGTTAATTGGTGAAAAGTGGGTTTAAACTTGTGAAGGGGAGGATGGGAGAAAAGGCTGTCAAGGGGTGCCGATAAAGGAGGGACTCTGTCTCACTTCCGGGAGCTGGAGGATTGCGGAAAGGCCGACTGGCAAAGTGCAGACCAGGGAAAACAGAATCCCATGGGAACACAAGCAGGGGAATGGAACTATAGGAAAGGGTGGAAGGTAGTCCTGCTAAATGCCAGGAGCTTGGGAATTAAAATGCCTGAGCTCCAGGCGATGCTAACTGAGGAGCAGTGGATGTGGCAGCGGTCACTGAGACTTGGGCCACTGCAGGACATGACTGGGACCTGAACCTGGAGGGTTACACAATGTTCAGGAAGGACAGGGGCAGGGAAGGAGGAGGGTAGCAATGATAGTAAAAACTGCATTGGCATAGGGGAGTAGAGGAGGCGAGGGAACCGTGGAGGGATTTGGTCACTTTGATAACAAGGGGGGCAAGAGAGTAAAATAGGAGTGGCATATAGACCCCTGTGCTGGCAGAGGAGCTGGAGGACAGTCTGGTGGCAGATGTTGGGAGACACTGCAGACTGGGCAGAGGAACAGTGGTGGTGTTGGGGACTTAAACATGCCAGGAACAGACTGGGAGACTCTGACATCCTCTGTGACCAGGGAACAGAGGTTGTTGGATGTCTTTCAAGACGCGTTCCTAACTCAGCAGTTGAGGGAACCGACCAGGGAGGCACGGGTACTGGATGTGGTCCTGGCAGACAGTGACCAGATTGGGGGCCTGGAGGTAAGGGACCCATTGGCGGGGAGTGACCATGCCACGGTCTGGTTCTGCCTGGACCTAGGAGGGGTAGAAGGCTGCACAAAGACGGAAGTAACTGACTTCAGGGGGCGGATTTTAAGGAAATGGGAAGGATCCTTAAGGAGCATTTGGATGGGATTGGGTCAGACATGGACGCTGATAGTAGGTGGGAAATCATCAGGAGAGGGGTGCAGGATGCTACCAGCACCTGTGCAATAGTAAGACGAAAATGCGGTAGGGCCCGAAAACCCTGCTGGTGGACCAGGGAGGTCCAGGAGGTGGTGCGGGGAAAGAAGGCAGCCTATAACAATTCAAGTGCTCAAGGAGTGAAAGGGATCGAGGGGAGTACGAGCTGATGGTTAGAAGGGCCACTAGGGTGGTGAGGGCGGCTAAGGCAAGGAAGGAGCAGAACCTGGCCAGGGAAATTAGGAGAGGGAACAAGGGGTTCTTTAGATACATTGGGGAAAAACGAAGGGTGAAGGGGCAGATTAGCAGGATTAAATCAGGGAGAGATGGGCACAAGACCCGGGGGAGCAGGCTGAGGTACTAAATGAGTACTTCACCTCAGTTTTCACCAAGGAAAATGGGGTGCTGCATCATACATAAGAGGAGACAGAGATATTGAGGAAGGGGACCCTACCGATCGGCGGTCTGGGAGGGGAGGCATCACTGGCAGGAGGGGAGGGC
This sequence comes from Neoceratodus forsteri, assembly GCA_016271365.2. NCBI lineage: Eukaryota > Metazoa > Chordata > Ceratodontiformes > Ceratodontidae > Neoceratodus > Neoceratodus forsteri. The sequence continues at coordinate 768,338,462 of CM028133.1, read as the reverse complement.
TAAGCAGGGAGAAGAGTACTGAAGTGGAAATTACAGCAGAGAGGTGAGGAAGCCTCAGCCCCTTAAGACGGAGAAAGCACCGGGGCCGGATAAATTACATCCCAGAGTGCTGAAGGAACTTGCAGATGTCCTGACGAAAACCCCGGGGAGCTTTTCACCATCTCTCTGAGGACAGGGTGGTGCCCCAGGACTGGAAGGTGGCATATAGTGCCCATCCACAAGGGGGATCAAGGAGGTGGCAGGGAACTACAGGCCTGTCAGCCTGACATCGGGTGGTGGGCAAGGTGATGGAGGGCATTGTCAAGGAGAGGCTAGGAGGGACCTGGATAAGTCAGGGTGCCTGGACGATAGACAGCATGGATTCATCCCGGGGAAATCATGTCAGACAAACCTGGTGGAGTTCTATGACTGGGTGACGAGTGCCTTGGACCTGGGTAGACCAGTGGACGTCCTCTTTCTAGACTTCAGCAAGGTATTTGACTCTGTTCCTCACACGGGCCTGTTGGATAAGCTGGGAGAAATGGGGGTGGGGAACCAGATGATCAGATGGATAGGCAATTGGCTCCAGGACCGGACCCAGAGGGTCATAGTTGGTGGGATAGTCTCATCCCCAAGGAGGGTCATTAGTGGGGTCCCACAGGGATCAGTCCTTGGGCCCCTTCTGTTCAATGCCTACGTCTCTGACATAGGGACAGGAATCAGGAGTGAGATGAGTCTCTTCTGGATGACTCCCGAGCTTCGGGCGGTGGTGGATGGGGAGGAGGGAGGGTGGCCCTGGGGACCTGGAGGCTCTGGAAAGATGGTCTAGAAAGTGGAAGCTGAGGTTCAATGCAGGAATGAGGTACTCCACCTGGGGCCAGAAACCCAGGCCAAGTGTAACGCTGGGGCGGGGGAATGCTACAAGTCTCGATGGCTGAGCGGGACCTGGGGTGGTGGTGGATGTCAAGATGAACAACTCAGAGACTTGTAGGAGGGCAGCAGCCAAGGCCAACAGGATGCTGGGATGCATCGCTAGGGGGTCACCTCCAGAAGGAGGGAAGTGATACCCTCTGTATAACTGCTTGGTGAGGCCGCACCTGAGTACTGCGGCAGTTTTGGAGGCCACACTTAAAGAGGGACATTAACCTCCTAGAGAGGGTCCAGAGGAGGGCAACCAAAATGATTTGGGGCTTGGGGGACAGGACCTATGAGGAGAGGCTTGAAGAGCTAAATATGTACACATTGGAAGAGAGAAGGGACCGGGGGGACATGATAGAGGTCTTCAGGTACATGAAGAGGGTAAATAGGGGAGGAACAGTCAGGGTGCTTCGAAGGAAGGAGGAGGGGGTCACTAGAGGGCATGGGTGGAAGCTGGAGGGGGGAAGATTCAGGGGAGAAAGGAGGAGGTGCTACTTCACTGAGAGGGTGGTGGAGCCATGGAATGCGCTGCCTAGGGGGCTGGTGGAGGCAGAGACAGTGGAGGGGTTCAAGAGGGGGTGGGACAGGTACAGGGGAAGGGTTCTGGAAGCAAAATCAATGCAGCAAGAATATCCGAACTGGGAAGGAGAAGCAGAGAAGGCTAGGGCAGCAAGGTCAGCACCCAGGTGGGGCTGACCAAACGAGCAGACACGAAAGACCGTTAGGCCTATTCTGCTGGCATTTTAGTATATTAGTATGTTAGTATTTGTTCCTGTGACCGGATGCTCCGCCCTTCACTCAGTACTTGGGATACAAAAGCACAAGGGTACAAAACACAGAAGTCAGGTTTCTGTTTGTTTGCAAGCGCTCATGCCCCACTGCAAACACTAATCATGCCTGTCTTGACTGTGGCCAAACAGTTGATTTGGTCCTGAGTGACTGAAGAGTGGCTGAGCAACTGAATCAGCTGTTTGATCCTGTGATGTCTCTACTGCAGCAGAATGAGTTGTCACTGTGCTGCTGTAGGTACACACCACTGGACGAGAACAACTGTTTCAAGTTAATGGATTTCCATAAACAGTAAGGCTCCCATGCACTATAAAACATATTTCATGGTTTCCTGTTCATTGTCATCTGTGTGTTATACATATATTTCTTGCCGATAAGTACAGTATATTTTGGTCTTCCATATCAGAATATGTGCGTTTCTTGGTAATATTAGAAGTTGGCACTTAGATAAACAGACATTTTTTGATAACTCTACAGGGGCAAGGCAAAAGCCCTGATTTACCACTCAGAGACAAACATTTCCTCAAATCAGGGCTATTAGTGAACAAGCCAAATATACACAATAAGCAACACTCCTCAACTGACATGGCACTGTAGGAAAAGAAGTCTCAGTGCAGGTCGTGGGGTCAAAAACAGTGGGGGAATTCAAGAATGCATGGGACAGACATAAGGCAATTCTGGTGGAGGGTAGGAAGAAGTAGGCTGTTGGCTAACTAGGATCTACAGCTTATCCATTAAGTATGGAAATGGGGAGACTGAGGCCAAGCGGTCCTTATCTGCCACCAAAGTCTGTTTCTATGTAGGATGAAAACTTTCACTGTATGGTAATTAAAAGTCACTTACATGGCTTATTTCTCTAATAACAGAGTACTGTAACTCACCGGTAGTTTAACTGGCAGTGTGGCCAACCACTGAGAATCTGACCTTTCCTCTTAGCAGCATCATCAGTATACTGTCTGGAACAACACCCGTAAAAAGAAACCTGAAAAAAGTCAACAGTGGTTTGGATGTTAGCAACTGTGTTGGTCAGCCCGGAGGAGCAGGATACAATAGAAGAGTACAGTGATAAGGTGAGATACTCTGTGTACTTGTGCGTGTGTGTTTGGGTGGGTGATACCATCAGGGAATCACACCCCATGTGAAAAGTCTTCCTCCATTCATGATGGAGGAATGCCATCATTAAAGGATAACCTAGTCAAAGAAGTATCTAAATGGGATTATAAAATCTGTCAGGATTGTTAAAGTTTTTTTTAAAAGTTGTTTTATTTTAAAATACAATTCAAAGCAGTAGTATTTGTTAGCAGCAGAATTAGTTTATTTTTTTTAGTAATACATTTCTGGCAAAATTATCAATATATTCTGTTTTCCTTTTTTCCCCTCCATATAGGCATTTATCTCCTGTGGCAGGACGGGTGGCTACTCAGCCTTGTTCCCACACACTGCAGCCTTCCCTTACCTCCTCCTGGTCGGGGTCCTATCCCCCACAGATTCCCCCCGTGGCAGGGCCAGGATGGGAGAGCCATCCTCTGCCCCCTGGGACATACATACACATATCCAAATCTGCCTGGACTGGAGCAGCAGGGGAGCTACAGCATGACGGGCAGGGCTTCACAGAGCCCACACTCCATGTTTTCCTTTTCACTGGGCCCACAGATGTGCAGTAAGCACAATGCGCAAGCTCAGTTTCAGCAGAGATGCCCCGGTGCTCTAAATATGGTATCCCTTCCCACACAGTGCGACTTGCACCTCTGCCACCTGGAGTCCTCCAGGTGTCAATCAACAGCAAGTCATGACAACCCCACTCCCTAAGACAGGTGAGCAGTCCTCCCTCCCCAAGCTGGCCCACAAGCAACCCACGTCCATTCCTGAACCTGGGTCATCAGCACGGTAGGAGGTGAGGCACTAAGTGCCTCAGCCTCACGCCCAGTGGGCTGCTCCATCTCTTTTCCTTTAACTGAATTTCATTCATCCTATTCTTTGCCACACCCGTAATGAATAAAAATACACACCTTGTGTGGTACTGTGCTTACAATTAGAAATGTGACCCAGCATATCCAATACATTCTACAGTATGTGAATCCAGTATGTACAGTCAAAAAGTAACCTTAATGGAAGAGAGCTTTAGAATTGCTAGTGGCAGTCACCTTTTATTTATTTACTTATGTATTTGTTAACCAGGTGGGCACACTGATCCAATGGATTGTTTTCAGGCACGATCTGGGCATGAAGATGGCACAAGGATTAAAAACACGTACAAAGGTTCAAATACAATACAGAAGAAATTCAAGTACAGGGTACGAATATACAGTACAGAGAAAAAAATTCTGATAAGGGTTACAAGTACAGCGTGCAGTAAAATTATTGTGCAGTACAATCAATTAGAAGTGCTCAGACATACAAAGCTCCGTAAAAGTTGCTAGGCAGAGCTACTCCAAATAATGGTAAAAACTATGTTATTCGTTTGTAGGATATGCAAGCAATAACACACAACGGGGTGTGGTTTATTGCCTGATAAGAGCACACCAGGGTGTACTAAGGCACAAGGCGCCATACCGAGTGCCTTATGCTTACTGGGCGTGGTTTTATCAGGCAATATATCACACCTAGGAGTGTGTTATTGCGCTTATAAAATGGGCTTCCAAGTAAATACTTAAAAAAAGAAAGAACAATTTTTTTTTTTTTTTTACAAAAATGTTTTTAATAGTGGTAACATGAAAAAATAGTTCCTCTATTACTAGTGTGTACTGCATCTGACATTGTCTAGCTGGCAAGTAGAGGGATTATAACTAAAAGAAACATACTGCTTTGTCCCACCCCCAAACGCCAGACAGGCATATACTGTTTTATTTTACTGTCTTTTTTTTTTTTCATGTTCATGTGGTTGTCAGTGTTTATGGGGATTGAGCCTGTCTGTGAGCCAGGGGCCATACTTAATGAGAGCCTGTCTGTGAGGCAGCTGCCACAGTTAATTTGATTTTTTTGAGAAAGATTGCATCTTTTGTAAACAGCCCTCCTGGTTTCCCATTAAGGAAAGCATGCAATTATTGCTTCTTTCTGTTCGTTTTTTTTTATTATGTGAAGAATTGCAGAGTTACTCCCGTGAGGAGTGGGACTGAACATGTCCCTCAGCAGCCACCACATTTAGCGCTTTTCCGACCACGGTTGTGGGTGCAGGTTGTATAAACAGAAAGTGGTGCTGTAAAAAAAATTAAAAACATGAAAAAAAAAACATATTGTGCAGGAGAGGGCAGAACTGGATTTTGTCAGTTGTAGAGGAGCGGCTCAGCACGTGGGGATAATCGGTAGATCGCAAGTGCCTGAAAGATTGTGAGCAGCTGTTTTAAGAAGCAGGAAGAGTAGAGGTTAGACTTTTAAGATAACTGTTAGTTTAATTGACTGTGTTTGAGTACTAATAGAGCCGGAGGGGAAGGTGATGGACAGTGAATGTATGACCTGAGGAGTCGGAGGGGATGTTGAAGATTTTCAAAGTCCGTACTGATGGCACGTGGTGAATGTTCATCGCAGTTTTCAGGTTTGCTGTTAACTGAAACAGTACAGGTCACAGTTTTTTGTAGAAGTTTTTTTTTTAATTTAGTTAGCTTATTACAGTGTTCCTCTTTAAATGGAAACAGGCTATGTGCAGCTGTCAGGCGCACTACTGATTTCCGCTGCCTTCGCTGAGCTGTGCCAGGCTGTGTTTTTGTTCTGCTTGCACAGCTCAGTGATTCGTTGTTGTCAAGGGGCAGATGGCAGACATTAGTGCCGGCTGGCTAAAATATCATGGATTAAGGACACGGCTGGAAGCTGAAACAGCCAATCAGTGGCTTAGATTTTTTGCCCATTTTATAATATACAATAAAGTGACTGGACTGCTGGAAGACCTCAGCACTCAGTGAGCTTGTTGATGGGGGTGTCACCCAGGGGGCAGGTACAAGAGGCTGCCGCCATTAGGCCATTTTATAGTGGGATTTAAATGTGAAGTGTGAATCAAGAAAGCGAAGACAGAAGGGTAAATATTTCCACAGCTGAGGGCGGCTGAGAGGAAAAGGCTTTGCTACTAAGGCAGGTGGAGATCTGAGGAGTATCCAGTAGACGATTGGAGGAGTTTCGAAGGTTGCGGGAGCAATACCTTGGTTTGAGCAGGGAGAAAAGGGGTGATAGGTTCCCGCTTCTGATGGCGTTGTCTATGGTACACCTAAGGAAGTAGTCACCACGAGCCTGGGGAGGCTGCCAGCCTAGAGACTGATTTAGGGAGCAGTGATGAGTAGAGTAGGGTGCCAACAGCATGAATCTACAGATGTTGTCATATGTGCTGTTTAGCTTGGTGAGTTAATGGCAGGAGGTTTGCATGTAGATGGGGTTGCAGTAATCCATCAGCGGAAGGAGACTCCCCTGGGCTATGGCAAGGTGGATCTCTGGAGTCAGGTAGTGTATCAGACGGTATCCCACCGCCAGTTTCTGGTTGTGTATGGAGAAAGTCAATGCGGGATCAAAGGTAATGCCCAGGTATTCTAAGGAAGATACCGTTTCAAGAGGGGGACCACCAGGAGATAGAACGCTGAGGGCAGCTGAGGTGTTGGCTAATTTGGTTAGCTTAGGTTTGGACACCAGAAGCATGGCCTGGGTTTTGTTAGCATTAACCAGGAGTCTTTTTTCAGGAACCAATTGTGGGTGGCACCGTGAGTCAGAGGTGAGAGTGGCTGAAAGGTTAGCCAGAGATTTATCTCTGTGGTACAACACTAGGTCATCAGCATAAAGGATGGCGCAGTGATAGGCTGTCATTGGGGAGGGAGTTAATGATGAGAGAAAAGAAGGGTCCCAAAGATGGAGCTCTAGGGAACACCTGTGATCACTACTCTAGGTTTGGAGGTGGCGCCTCAATGCTAACTGATTGGGAGCAGCCACAGGTAGTTCTGGTACCAGGTAGCGGTTCCTGAGGAGCAACCAATGCCCTTTAACGCATCTCTGTAGAATGTCAGGGTCCACTAAACACAGGTCCTTGGTCAGATCTATGAAGACAGCACCTGTGAGGTTCCCAATGTCCATATTTCTGAAAACATGGTTAGTAAAGTGGGCCAGGAGTGGTAGTGGTAGTACTATGGTGCTTCCAAAGCCCTGCTGGTGAGGACAGAGGAGATTATTCTAGCGACATGCTCATGACTCGAGTCCGTAATTACAAAATTGGTAACAAAAGCTTTTTAAGAACTATCTGAGGGGAATAAAAGTTCACAGAAGATAAATCTAAGTACAGCAGTGCCAGCCAAAATGCAGTGCAGTAGTACTGCAGTATACTGCAGGGAACAATGTCATTTAATGGTAATTAAGCCCTTTTGTCATGCAGTATTTTGTGACACGTCATTTGCGTATCTTAGAAATACATCAATACTAAAACAACACCTTGCTGTCACCCTTAACAATTAGAAACCTGCAGCTGCTTCTCTGAACAAATATGGTAACACTTAGGCTAATGTGGTGCTGCAGTTAACAGGTAAGTTTACGATGGCTACCACTGTACATGATGATTTTTTGCCAACTAACAAACACTGGTGCTGATGCGCTTAAACATATGTGAATACTTATCTGAAAAGTCATACAGACAACCCAAGTGATTACTATGTAGTAGTCACACATATCCTAATGAATCAGAAGACTAGATACAGTATCTGACAGCAGTTTTACAATTATGTATGTATTTTTGCTTTATTCTTGAATGCCACATATTCGAGATGAAGCGGTATTTGACCAAACGCTATAAAGGACTGCTGATCTGGTGGGCATAGTAGTTCAAGGGTCAGCTTACTATACAGAGAGACCAAAGTTTGTTTCCCGAGTCCAGAACCACCACAACAGCCCAGCAGGAAGTCGAAGGGGTGTGTTCCATAGGTAAGGCAACATTTTTATATGGCGCCCTGTCCAAAGGGCTCAGGGTGCCATACAGGGAAACATATAGGAATATAAATACAAAGACAATACTTAATAAATTACTCTAAGAAATAATTACTGCAAATTAATTAAACAATTGGCTGGCTTAAAAAAAAAATTCACAACCGGCCCAATGGTGCAGACAACTGAGGTGCCTTGGGTACCTTACATCTCCCACGCTGACGGCCCAGGTGTACAAACAAGCTCGGGCTGCCGGGGGTAGGGCTGAGGAGTGGATTGAGTGGCTGCTTGGCAGTTGAACTCTCTCGGATTGGGGAGGTGAGCCTCTTGGTGCCAACGAATGGAGGCTCGTGGTAGCGTTAAGCAAATGGGGGGCTGGCACTAGGCTGGGTCGGTGGAGCGGGGTCGCCAGTTCCGGAGCGCATACGCGCCTCCACGTGCATGTGTGACTGCATCGCTGAGGCCCCAGGGAGTTAAGGGGAGAAAACCATAGAAAAGCACCATGTCCCCCCCATTGCCATATTTACAGCTCTCGGGTCCCACACTATGTGGATCCATGCCGATGTGACGGCAGGGGAAGTGGCAGACAGGACTAAGAGCCCCGAGTCAAGGGCCGGATGACATGCATAAGGTTACAGATGGCAAAAACTTGATGAGAAAATATAAATGAAGTAAAAATAAAATTTCAGCGCTCCTTTAAAGGCCTCCACCAAGCAAACAGACCGAACGTGTGTTACAAAGTATAATAAGGTAGAACAAGAAAATTATGTTTTTTCCCCTTATTTCTTTTGATCTGTGACTGCATATGTGACTCATTTGGAAAATCACCTTTGGAGCAAGCAGAACTTGTTCAGATGAGACTAAGTGCTCAGGACTATTTAAGTGTCATAATTGCAGGAATTTAGATTTGAATAGCACGGGGTTGAGGTGTCTGCCTGCTCCAACTGTGCTTGCACATGGCCACACGACAGGCAATTAAAGTACTTGGTGTGTTTGTTAATAGTCAAGCTCCTATTTCTTAGGCTTGTAAACAAATTGTGGAATTTTTCAGCAAGAAGTGCACTGAACTCTCCGTGGTGTGATTGGCTGGTTCTGTAAGGTATATCACAGACCTCAGAGCTATAGATACTCAGATTCATTTTGGGAACTAGATACATCAGTGTGGGACAAGCATTTAAGGGTAGTACTAGACTTCTGGATCTCAAGGCCAGTGTGGCAAACCAAGTCTGCTCTTCTGAAAAACAGGCCCGTGGGGGTATGGAAGCAGATCTGAAGTGAGTGTAGTGAGGTTTTCTAGGTGTAATTCTTTCTGTTTAAAATTGTTTCTTTGTCAATTCCTAGCGTTGTTGTATTTCCTCTAGCTTTGTACATTTAGTATATATTTTAAACATTTTTATTTAATGTACATCTGTGACTGCTGAGTTTTAATTAGCAAAGGTAATTCGTTTTACAGGGCAAAGTTTGTGATCCTCTTTTGGAGAGAACATTACTAAATTTAAAATAAATCTGGGTCTCATACAGACTGAGGGAGGTTATCCAGGAGCAACTAAGGAGTTCCTATGTCCAAAGTACCTTGTACTGTGTGAGTAATTGCCTGGCCCTGTGTTGTGAGCAGGCAGGGGCCTGTGGTGGGACTTGAAAGAAATTGCCCTGACAGAGAGCTGTAACCAGGTTTGTGGCAATGTGATGTAGCCCCTCTCTGGTGCCATCCTGGAGAGGGCCACTACTCTTGCCTGGGTGGCCACTAGCCAGGTTATGCCTGGGTTCCTATTAACTGTAAACAAGGGGGTCCTTTCCCAAAGATAAATTAAAATGGCGGTGCCTCCACCCAGAGTACAAAATAGTGGGTCAGATTACTTGCAGTACAACCCCCTGGGATGTCGTACTAACCCACCTCCCCAACAGTTACCCCAGACATGGACTTACCAAGTTTCGAACCTCCCTACATCTAGACAATTAGCATTTCACAATTCAAATGATAACATGCTCACTAAAATTAGGCTCTGGAGTCAGTACTTCTGCAAAACAGTAACACCATAATTTACACAGGGAGGGTTAGGATAGGGTAAGAGGAATAGAGGTTATGCAAAACATTTTTTATTTATTTTTATTTATTTAGCTTTTGTTGACCGGGTAAGTGCACTAGACAAATCCTGCCTATTTTCAGGCACGACCCGGGGGAGGGGGAGGGGGGATACAGATGAATGCCAACTAACCATGAACCAGATTAAGCTGTTGGTGGTATTTTAGTGAATGAGGGAAATTTGGCCAGGACACCGGGGAAATTCCCCTACTCTTTTCAATAAGTGCTATGGGATCTTAACATCCACCTGAACTACCACCAATCCAGGCAGATGGGACCTCGGTTTAATGTCTCATCCGAAAGACGGCACCTCAGAAATGCAGCACCCCTCTCATGCTGCATTACAGTGTCAGTACTGGGATATTAACCCTAGTGCCAGATGTGGGAACTGAACCCACAGCCCTCTGATCTCCCGGCCTCAGAGGCGAGTGTGCCACCTACTGAGCCACTGACACTGCTAAATTTTAATTTTAATTTAATTTTAATTTCGTATTGAAAGATTTAGCATTTCCCATAATCATTTTCCCCTTTGATTCAAAGCCCATATTTCAATCATTGCAGCCACCAGATATAACTAGCTAGCTAACTGCTCCAGGTGTTACCATACCCAGAACCCCCAACTGATACCAGTCAGAATGATTCCCCTAATTCTGTTCTTGGGTACCCAGATCCCATAGTTGCAGGCCTGAGGTGCAGCTCGTTGGCAGCATTACGCACTTGGCTGATTTTAAATAACTTTTACATTTCCTTCCTATATTACTTAAAGCCTTGACTCTACTCTCCAGCCAGAGTAGGCCTACTTAAACATTAACTATATACTGTCCACAGGCTGTTGCAGGGCAATTCCTCATGTTTATTCATGGTTCTGCAGGACCAAGTCCTTGGGTGGCACAGATGGCTGAAGTCCTGGGGATAGGTGGAAACAACTCTGGCAGAACCGGACTCGATGCTTGAAACACGGGGCACAGAGGCTGCAGCTTGAGTCTTCGGCTTGCTTGCAGTTCTTGCAGCTTGTCTCCTTCAGCCTGTTATGGGCCTGTTGCAGGGCATGTGCGCAAGGCCTGCTACCAAAAGGGAGCCAGACCCCGGGATGGCCCACCGGCTAGACTCCTCCATGGATCAGACTGCAGGTGCACTCGGGGACAAGCCCCATGATCCTCTGCAGGCAGCACACTACACCTGATGGAGGTTAGCGAGCTCCCCACCTGGCCCCAGTGTCAGCATGAACATTCAGCACATTTCTCCTCTTTTTCTTTTTTCTCTCAGTTACCAGCTACAGTGTGTAGCCAAAGCAGTTTCTGTCCTTTCCTTTCTCCCAGACTCCAGGGGTGGAAAGTCTGGTAACCCAGGGTTACCACAACAGTCTAATTCTTGCTGTATCTCAGGAGCAGACAACAGGCACCCTGCCCCAGACAGGCACCTGTCCATCCTTCTGCTTTCACAGTGTCTCAGACTTGACACAGCCACAATTCCACTCTGTCTCACACACAATTCCAGAACTTAGTTTCAGTACACAGTTCACCAGTCTCTTTGCTCACCGTGCAGTTACATAGCAATTCTCCAGTCTGAAGAGGCTCTCTCTTCACAACTCTTTTTCATTTTCCGTCTCTCCCACTTTCCTCACCGATCAGGTGCAGGCTAAAGTACCCATCTTCTCCCAGGCTCACATGTAACCTATGTCCTTTTGCCCATGCTCAGAACACAACCTTTGCCTTTTTGCAGGCTCAAGACACAACCTTTGTCCATTTTCCAGGCTCAGGACACAAACTTTTGTTCCTCTTGATCATCTCACCGCTGTGGTGCATTTTCTCTCAACATTGCGGATTCCAGAAACCTGCACTTTTTCCCTTTCTCATCAAACCTGCTTCTTGGACAAATTTTCTCTTCCCTGCTTCTCCTTTTCACGCATGCGTGGAGCATCAACCGGTGCCAGGGTGCCATAAACAGGTGGAAGTTCCACACTCCAGCTCCCTCGGCCCCGCTCTCTCTCAAAAACAATGTTGGCAGCCAGAGGGACAGGATAAGGACACAGGGGCACAGCCAGAAACCGGGGAAAAAAAAGAAAATGGGGGTAGAAGAAACCCCTGGGGACAACTAAACCTTTTGGGGGGCTTACAAGTAAGCCCCCAACAGGGGGGTTACAGTGATAAAATAAATGAAGCAGTCTATCAATGTCACACCACCCAGGATTCGTGGGAGTGTGTGTCGAGTGTATGTGACACAAAAAATTCCAGTGATGTTGGAACTACCCTAAAGGCTCTGTTCTTAGCATAACGCTTTAAGTGGGGACCACTAGAAAGCCAGCCTCAGTGCAGCACAGAGGGAAGACAGGGGTATAGAGAGAAAGGAGATCTTTCAGGTGGCCAGGACCCAAACCGTGAAGGGTCTTGTATGTTAGCAAACATATCCTGATGCTGATACGCTACTCAATGAGCAGCCAAAACAAACCGTGCAGCTCCGGCATGATATGCTCATTCCAAGATTTTCCAGATATCAACTATGCATCCCCATTCTGGACCAGCTGCAGGTGGTGAGTGCATCAACCCCCCCAGATAACCCTAGAAAGAGAGCACTGCAGTAGTCCAGTACAGATGTGACAACGGCATCCACTGTCGTAACCTGGTCCCTGGGCATAAGATATGGTTTAATCCAGATGATGTTCTGAAGGTGAAAAAAACCACTATGGACAACAGTCGACACCTGATGTTCCAGTATCAGCTTGCAGTCCACAATGACCCTTAGATTCCTAACAGTATTCACAGCTTCATGTGTAATGCCATTTAAAGATGGCAATATGGCATCTCTACCAGTCATTGCTGACCCACAGGAAACTGGAGGAAATCCCGTGCTGGGCACAATTACCAAATCTAAAGAACAGGTATAGGAGGGAAAATCCACTGCTCCATCTAAGGGTAAGAGATCCATGGCTTGGAGAGAGTCCAACTTCGCTCCAATGAACAGGATCACCTGCTTCTGCCCTAGTTCTGACATGGCCAGTTGACCATCAGGCCCAGATCCTGGAATGTCTAGACAAGTAGATCCCTGGACAGCTCCATTACTTTCAAGGTACTAACTATGATGAACAAGTCATCCATGTACAGAAAGATCCTGGAGACCCTGCTTTGGAGGAAGGCCGCCACAACAGACAGGCACTTAGTGAACAACCTAGGTGCCCTGAACTGGTACAGAATGCCATCCACTAGAAAGTGGAATAAATGTCTATATGATGGACAAATGGGGATGTGGAGGCACAGGGAACAGAACAAAGCCCCTGGCTCCAGGGACAGAATAATCTGTTGGAATGTCACCATGTGAAACTTCCGAATGCAAATGGACTTGTTCAGGATTCATAGATCAAAAATGTGTGCCAGCCCTGGTCTGTTTGGAGATCAAAAATTACTGTGATATAAACCCTTGTTCAGCTCATTTTTCTAGGACAGGCTCTATCTTGTGCCATTTGAGGAGCTGCTGAACCTTGCTCCATAGCGTGGAAAGAGAGACTCCTGTGAGGGTGTTATTCCACTAGTGCACAGGACCAATAAGGGGGGATAGGGTCTCAAATTTCTGAGGCAACCTTGACCCAACTACTTCGGGAACCCACCTCTCTGAAGTAATAGGGACCGCAGCGGCAGGACCTGGGAGAGCTGGCCCCTGACTGGGAGCTGCTGAAGGACTCTTTGTTGCTCCTGTGGCTGATACTACTGCTGTTACATGTCCCAATTGGGGCAATGAAAGGAGCTAGAGCCATACAGCTGTTACTTGGGGTTTGTAATCAATATCACCAAATCCAGAGTCACATTAGACTTCTCATTATGTGTAACATTGTCCCGGACTCCTGGCCAAAAGCAAGTTGTCCCCTTGAAGGGATAATCTGCCACCCACTGTTGTATTTCCTGCATAAGTTGCTTAGTAAAAAGAGATTTTAGCCATATTGGTCCTTGTAAAACAGGTGTCGCTGGCAGGTTTGATACCTTTTATTGATCTACATATGCCTTGTATAAGATGGTAGTATTGCTATCAGGCTTCACAGGTCCCTTCTTCAGGAAGATGGGACCCATGAGGCCTGATAGCTTGTGTACTATACCATCTTTGTACAAAACATAATGTTAGTCCAATGAAGGGTATCAAACCTGCCAGCGACTCCTGCATAAATTGCCTAACCTGTCAAAAGGCCCATCAGTATACAGTCATCACCACTGCCAACACTCGTGCTAACACGTTGGCTGAGTCCAGAGTCACAAATCACACAAGAGGCTGAACTCCATGATCTAATACAAGATAAAGAAGCCACTCTTGAATAAAAGAACTTGCTACAAAACACCACCTTTACTGTAACAAAAAAAAAACAACTAATCATGGCACAAAACCCCCAGCACTTTTGGTCTATTTGTGACCCTTTGTCAGGGGAGTGCAGCATCTTGTGTGGTTTGTGAAGTCTCTTTTTGGCCAGCACCCACTGTGCTTTTGCAGCACATTTTCCTATAATGTCAGTCTTATGAAGCTCTCTATCTGGATGTTGTTCAGCAAAGTCCTTAGGAGCAGCTGACTTATTATTTGCCATGATGACTTCTAGTGACGTCACAGAGGGCAATGGCAGCTTGAACTGAAGTCATCACACCTGTCCTGCAAGAACTGCTTCCATCCTCCTCCATACTATTTAAAATCCAGCAAAATGCAACTACAGAGCACAGTGAACATGAGGCCACCCAGGAAAGGTCAACCTTCCAAACCACTAAGGAAAAACGCAGAGAACAACATTTAGATGCTGCAGCCAAGCAACTTGCTGTCTAGAGCCTCAGATTACACTGTGGGCTCAGCAGAGGAAGAGGAAATGGGTCAGCTACTGGGGCTGCCTTTAACCATAAAAGCTCAGTGGTGATACTCAAAACTCTAAAGAGAATTGACTGTGAAACAGCAGAAATAAAATGGGACTTTTGAAAGTTAGCAACTCACAATGGAAGTGGAGGCTTGCAAATGACCTCTGCTAGGAAATAGGCAGTCTCAGCCATGTGGTATTACATCTGTGCTGCCAACAGACAGAGCCGAGGATGCAGAGGCCAGAGCCAGAAGAAAGAACTAGAGACTCTTCGGGTTCTCCAAGGGCACTGAACAGCCAGATCTAAATGCATTCCTAGTGTCCTGGCTACAGGGGGACTCAGCTTAGCAGCAAACTTTCCCCACTGAAATGTAAAGAGTGCATTGCACTCTTAGGCCCAAATCTAAACCTGGGGACCAGTCAAGATTCATTGTTGTCAGACTTCTAAATATTCCATAAGGGAACAATTGCTCCAAAAAGCATGGACAAAAAAGGATTTGAGTTTTAACAGAAGAATTTACAATGATCAGGACTTTCCCTCAGGAATACTCCATTAAAGGAAATGAGTACATGGACTGACCAAACAGCTGCAGCAGAAACAAATGTAAGCCCAACTCCATCACCCCCACCAAACTTACTTCAGGAGGAATCAGGGATGGTAATGTATGCTATGCTACTACAGACAAGCAATTTCCGACAAAGGTGGGCATTGAGACTCCTGATACCCCCTGCTGGAATCATACGAGAGAGACTTGTTGCAAACTGGTTGGTTGCGAGGGGGAAAGGCAAGAGGGATGCCTGGTGCATGCAAAGCACCTCCAGTGGAAGAGGTCAGTCTGATGTAATTTGCTGAAACAAAAACAAAATGAGACTGCTGGGTTTGAAAACAGTTCTAAGTACAACCACCCTGCAGGTACAGCAACCTCCGTAGGGCTTTTCCCTTCGGACTTCCCCAGTGTATTAAATCTTGGATGTATAAACCCTCTGGCAGTCATTTATAGGAGTGTGAGGTAGAAAATCAGTCAACACCACTAAAAGTTTGCAATATTTATTTAGTTTTGTTGACTGGGAAAGGGGACTAGGCAATTCTGCCTATTTTCAGCCCTCAACCTGATGGAGGGAGGATACAGATGGAAGCCAATGCCAACACTGAACCAGATTAAGCTGTTGGTGGTATTTTCAGTGAATGAGGGAAATTTGGCCAAGACACTGAGGAAATTCCCCATCTCTGCTGTAGGGGGGAGCTGCTGGTTATTTCACGAAATGACCAGTCCAGGTTTGGAGCCAGTGAGGATGGACGTGGAGGAAGCTGGGGGACAGGTCTGTACTCCAGCTTCGGCAATCTGCAAGGCTGATGATCATTTTTTCGATGTAGAAACAGAAGGTTCAGTGGAAATTTTGCAAGTAACTTAAACGGAGGAATTACAAGAAATATTCGACCCAAAGGAAACGGATGTGAGTCCTTGAATGCTGCTAAGGTTTCTGAAAAACAATTACAAGTCATGCTACAACAAGAGAAAGAAAGATTTCTAGCCAAACAGAAAGAAATTAAAGCCACACTACATAAACTGCAAACAACAGAAGGATCAAACAATGCCGCTTCCAGCTGCGGAGCAACAGAATAATGACAGCCCGCAAGACAACCCACACGGTAAAACAATGAAGTCTGCATCAACTGGGGCAACACTCATGACAGAAATACTCACAGTCACTGAGCCAATTTTCCTTCAAACAAAAAGTCAGGATCAAAGTGAAGCTACGGTGTTTTCATTTGTGGCTCGAAATAGTGCTAAACAAAGGGACAAAATGCAAAAACAACATTTACAGGCTGTTGAACAGCCACCATCTTTGCTCACAAAGCTTACCTCTTGGACACCAGATGAAAGCCTACTGGTGGCTAGACAGTCCACACTGTTGGCTCAGAAAGATACTGTAACTCGCAGCAGAATTCAAACTGAAGCTCCTGCAGCAGTGCCTGGACCTGAGGCTGCCTGTGCTGACGTGGCAGCAACCAAACCAACGGAGAGGACAACCCAAGGAAACGTTTGCACAGATGCAATGCAAACTGGAAAAGCCGCCACGAATGGCAAATACAGGTGTTCTAACTCCTGGCCTAAGACGCCCTTCAGATGCAAGGAATATCGCCATACTGAGGAATGGATGACTGAGGAAGCACCCTGGACGAGGATGGTGTGGTAGCCAGAAACAGGAACCTGATATCGGGCCCGACTCTCCATAGCTGTGCATAGCAGAATGGACCAAGACAAGTAATGACTTAACTTGTTAACAAAACAATGACAATATTGCACTGGGGTCCCATTAAACTTACCAAAGGGACTGGAACTCATACAAACCACCATGTTACAACCATTACTTAACAGAGTTTGACAATAATGATCAGTCTGTTACTGATGAAAATATGGATACCGAAGGGATAAGGCATACAGAAGAAAATACCTGAAGCACCCATAAATAACAGAAATAGAAATTCCTGACAGCCTTGTGCTTTATCACGTGCCAATTCTACCAGCAAAGAGACACAATGCTGTACCACTCACTAAACCAGCATACAAAACAGTTACAGTCTTATTCAGAAATGAGGGAGTAGGTGTCACAGACCTCACATTTTGTTAAAACAGGTTCACGGTCTTGGGCCATCCAGAAGCTATTTTTACACAGAGCACATTTGGACAGGGGTATGGAGAGTTAAGGTTATGTTGAACTAGAATGATGATGGTCTTATACACCTACCAAACTGTTTATTCTTGGGCAGAGATAGGGGTCTTATTTTATGCAGGCTAGACCAGAGTCCTGCTACAATCGGATCACGGGCACCTCAGTAGCATTTGTGATCAGGTCAAGTGTATACTTTATCAAGAAATGGGACATACAAGTGATTGCCTAAATGAATGCAAAGGAAATCTTTGTGGCAAAACAGAGCACAATTATAAAAGTTATGTGTAGGGGCTACTTAACGTGTCAGGCCGAGAATACAGATGAGGAGAAAACAACGAAGCTTACAGCAGTAGCACAGAGAGCAACTTTCCCAAAACCTCCCTCTACTAATCATATAAGACTAATCCCAGAGGCTTCCGTAGAAAGGCAACAAGCTGAATTCACACAGGCAAATTTCAGTGAAGGAGATGACATCACGGTCCAGTCATCAGAACAAAGGGAGCTAGAGCAGCTCCCCCCCAAGTCTCCCTTAGTGCAACCTGAATCTACTAGCAGCACCGTACCAGAAGCTATGCCCCCACCAAAAGCACCCTTCCAACAAGTAAAGGGAAAACGAAGTAAAACTGCTCAACAAGCTCAAACAAAAAGGCAACAGGCATCTAAAGTGCTGAAAACAAAAGAAATCCCAATTGCCAATAAATATGACGCATTAAATACTGCCCTAGATAATTCAGACCCAGATTCTGAAGATTCCACTCTATGGTCCTCACAAACTGAACCTTTGTTAGACATATAAGGTAATGAAATGGAGAGTCAGATTCAGGCAGCATCAGCAGATGAAAATTCCCAAAATAGGAGGGCAAAGAAACCCAAAAGGTCAAAAAGGCAAAGATTAAAAGTGCCATACATTATAGAATGCTGCATTAACTTTCATCACTATCATGGATATTCTACTCTCCCTAGTAACAATCAATGTAAATAGCATAAAGAACGCTAGGAAAAGATGAGCATTTTTTTTTTTTTTTAAACAGTCAGGTAGAGATTTTTTTTTTCAGGACACTAGGTTACACACCTTACAAGAAATTCGAGAAGCAACCAAGGCATGGTACAAAGGGTCTTCCTTTAGGTCATTCAGCACTGACACATGTACATAGGTAGGAATCTGTCTTAAAATATTGCAAGATTTTTAGTTAATCAAATTAACTGATCTACTACCAGGTAGAATATTGTTATTAGATACAATAATAAACAAAAAATACAACAGGTTCATCAACATTTATGCACCATAGAAATGGACAGGATAGCAAATTTCAAAATCATACAACCTTACCTATACTCAGCGCAAACAGTAATACTAGGGGAATATTTTAACTGTGGCTTATACTCATAAGACAGGGGAATACAAACAAGAACTAGTAAACTATACTGTGATATGACATCTTTGAAAAATATGATTAAAGATGTAAATCTAAAAGATGCATATTATACCAAACCTGGTAAATCTACACCTACATTTCAGAAAGGTAAATTAACTACAAGGACTGATTTCTTTTTTATCTCACAAATAGTACCAATATTAGACATTTGTGTACAACACGCATAATTTTCATATCATAAAATTTTGACACTAAAAATTGGATTGAAATCAAATTTAATTAATGGACCAGGATACTGGCAACTAAATTCTACTTTACTGATGGACAGACTATTTCTGCAGAATGTTAAATATTTTGTTACCCTGAAAAAAACAACACTGGAAATACATGATACACCAATCCAGTGTGGAAGTGTTGAAAAGGATTTACAGCTCCTTTTAAAACAAAATAGTAAAACCATAAAAATAAAGAATATTTGGTATATCTGCAACATAGGAAACAGTTACAAAATTACAAACTTTAGCAATGACAACAAATCATAACTTTATTGAACAAATTAAAAACTCAAACATCTGATGTTAACATTCCACTTAAAACAGCATGATAATCTTAAAAAACAGCAAGAGTATGGAACACAAGGTACAGCAAATACAATATATCCTTTTAAACTGTAAAGATGGAATCAAAGACAAACAAATGGATTCACTAAAGATAAGAACGGGAAAGATATTCTGATAAAGTACAGTTACGTATAACTTACGTAACAGTAGATCTTCGAGAAAAAGCTCTCGCAGCAGGTTACATCTAAGGACTGAAGCAGGCAGCAGCAGGACCCCACGGAAAACTTCTAGCTAGCTATATCAAGTGGGGACTGCCCCGACATCAGCCCAGCCCATGTCAGATACATCATAAAGGGCAATCCCCAACATACCTCAGTTCTCCTGCCGGAGACTCCCGGCACAAAGATGTGATTCAGAAGGGAGACCGAGGATCTGCTTCAAGAGGAAGACTAATAATTCTGATGCATCGGTAATGCTATGAAATAGAACCAAACCTCCTGAGGGGAAGGTGGAGGAAACTACCTGCTGCAAGATCTGTTCTCGAAGATCTACTGTTACGGTAAGTTCTTATGTAACTGTACTATCTTACTTGAGATACAGCTCTTGGCAGGTTACACCATAAGGACTGATCCCCAAACAGTAAGGGAGTAATGGTAACCCAGTTGGAAGGAGAATAGGAGAGATCGAGGAAGAAAGGAACCTCTCAGGACAGAAGTCCCTGGAGGACTGCCGGGCCAAAGCCCACTCTATGCCTGGAGGTGATGTCCAAACTGTAGTGTCTCACGAAAGTGGGCACTCAACTCCAAGTAGCAGCTGCACAAATGGCAGATGTCGCTACATTTTTCAAGGCAGTGAAGGAGGTAGTCACCCCCCCCCCCTTGTAGAGTGGCCTTTTACTGGTTCCAGCAAGGATTTATTGCATTTCTGGTAACAGAAGACAATGCAGTTAACGAGCCACTTGGAGAGAGTTTGTTTCGATACTGGTGCACCAACATCCTTCGAGCGAAGGATAAAAACAGTTGGTCAGATTGTCTGTGCGAAAGGGTTCTGGCCAAGTAGAACCGCAAAATCTTATGCGTGTGTAAGAGACCTTCCCTTCTGTTCATATAGTTGGGAAAGTATACCAGAAGGTCAATGTCCTGGTTTAAGGTTAAGGCTGAAACCATCTTGGTAAAGGAACTTAGGATTGGTCCTTAAGGACATCCTGTCCTTATGGAAAATCAAGTAAGGTTCTTTATACATGAGCACCTGAAGCTCAGAAATCCTCTGTGCTGACTTCCGGTGACATCACGGCAGCTGTTAACAGCCTGAAAGCTGAGCTCCCCTTCCACTAGAACTGCAAATTCTCTTAAACTACAGAAAAAACAGCAAATAAATCCACAAAATGCCGCCTAGAAGTGTTAAACATGATTAAAGGAGACAAGGAGCGTATCAAAAGAGCAACCAAGAGGACGGATGGGGCTGGATTGCTGGAGAACCGACGGGCCCGAAGCAGGAGCTCCTAGATAACAAGTCAACATGGCTCAGGCTATGATACGGAAGGTGAAACAGAGATTTTGTCACGCTCCCGATTTGAACAATTGCTACAAGAGATTCAAGACTCCCAGTTAGAGAAGAAAAGGGAGTTTTCGAAACTAAATGAGAAGCTGAGTAAGATGGAACAGCGTATAGAGGGAGCTGAGGAGAGAATCGCACAAGTTTAGACGGCTGGAGATACTCTGGCGCAGGCAGTGGGCTCCCTAGTTCATCACACCCTAGCCTTATAAGCAAAATGTACTGATCTGGAGGCAAGATCCAGGAGAGATAATCTCCGACTGTATGGGTTGGCTGAGGGTGCGGAGATTCAACCGATGGCACTATTTATTGAAGATCTGTTAAGGGATGTGCTAGAGCTACCAGGAGACTACCAGGTGAGGGTGGAGAGGGCACACAGATCCCTGATACAAAAGCCTATGGAGCAATCCACTAGACCCCATTCTATCATAATTAAGTTTGCAAGCTTCCATGTGAAGGAGGATATACTTAAAAGGGCATGGCAAAAGAAAGAACTTAAGTATTTGGACTCTCGCCTTACATTAGATCAGGACTATCCCCCCGAAATTCAATAGGCCAGACAACGATGGGTGCCTTACTTTAAGTTGTGCAGAAAGCTTCAACTCTGCTTTCAAACACCCTTTCCAGAGAAATTCAGAGTTTTTTGGGTGGATGGCCTGAAAGTATACAATACAGTGGAAGAATTAAACAAGGCTTTGAGGGAAAAAGGAATCCAGATACCCCACCAAGAGCAGGAGCGCACTAAATGGAAGCAGATGGAACCAATGGAGTGGCACTCAGTTGTAGGAGGGAAGAGGAAGGCTGGGACATCTCTGGAGGCAGCGCCGTCATTGCTGAAGAAGCTGGTCATCGGAGAACTTTTAAACAGGGGGAATCTAATCCGCATGGAAGCACCAGCAGTTTCTGAAGGCTGAAACATAAGTATGGACAGGATTTTCTATTTTTGTGTTGATTATGCTCCCTGCTTAGCAGGGAATTAGTGTGAGACACTAGAAGCCAAAGGAGCTGAACAGTATAGAGCCTATATGGGATTGACAAACAGCGGGTGGGTCTCTGAAAATAAATAAAGGATGGACTAGAGACTGAACTGATTAATACTAAGCCAGATTATCTCTGTATGCTCATTTGGGCTCTACTTTATATATTAATAGATGGCTTGGCCACTACTGGGTATTTCTATCATCCGAGGCTCTCAAATAACTCTGGGGCTTCCAGGTCACAGCAGCATGGACTTATCGAGGTCGGGGGTTGAAAACTGGGTCTATATACGATTTCAGATAGGATAAATATGGAAGATCTTTGCTGTGATCAGAACTTGGTATTAACCGGAGGTGCGGTTCGGGGAGGGGGAAGAAAGCTCTTAAAAATTAGATTCTGTTGGGCGGAAAGACAATGCCGTGGCATTTACTTTAATAACAAACAGGGGCCTAGACAGTTATAAGACCCCAGAGGGGGGCTCCATTCATTTGGGGCATTTTTAGTCCTCCTCATCTCCATTCCTCAATGGAAAGTCTGGGGAAAGGAGAAAAGAGATCTGCATTATCAGATTTCCTACCTTGGAAGCCTAATATAATTTGTATAATAGTTATATTTAGTGCCCTGTTGGCAATGGTTAATTGGTTTTTGAAGGGTCTCACAGAAAGGGAATACGTTCATGGTATCATGCTGCTGGCTGGGGGGTTGGGGGCAATAATGAAACTGGTTTTGAAGGTGATACCAAATATAATAATGGGTAGAGATAGGAAATTTTGTTCCTATAATGTCCACGGGTTGTCCAGCCCGTGAAGAGGGCAAAAGTGCTCAGCTTTCTGAGGAAAAAGGCTGTAGATTTTATATTTTTACAGGAAACTCATTTGTCCCCACATGTGAAGTTGGGTTCCATGGGATTTGGTTGTAGTGCCACAGCTTCATATAAGAATGGACGTTGGAGGGGGTAGCAATTTTGATCCCCAAGGGTACCCCGTATGTAAAAACAGGAGAGTTGGCGGACAGAGAGGGGAGATATGTACTTATGAGGGGCACTTTTCTAGGTAAGCCACTATCCCTTGCTTCGGTGTATTTTCCTTCTGGTTCACAGACAGCAACATATCTAAACTTCTTGACCATCTTACAGGAGTGGGCACAGGGAGAGGTAATTTGGGGATGGGACTTAAATTTAATTTTCAATCCGGCATTGGACTCTACTTCACAAACACAAAAAAAAGAGCAAGGCATAGCCAAAAGAGTGAAGAGGCTGGTATCTGAACTGGGGTATGTGGATATCTGGCGCCATCTACAGGGAAAAGAAGTAATACACATTTTACTCGAGGTATACCAAGTATATACAAGACTGGATTACTTCATGGTTCCCAAGGAAATGGTTGGTCGGGTCCGGAGGTCTCGGTGGGGAATTCCTGCTCTCTGATCATGCCCGATTTTTATGTCAGTTTCATTTGGGGAGTTTAGAATGTCCACTTTTGGAGGTTGAGCCGTCATTGTTGCAGGATAAGGAGGTGGTGGAATCCATAGCCGAACTCTGGAACAGACACAGGTGGAAAATGATCTCCCAGAGACCTCCCAGCTATGTTATGGGATACTATAAAGGTAGTTATAAGGGAGATTTTATAAAATGGTCAAGCAGAAAGAAAAAGGAAAGAGAGGCTAAGAAGGCTGAACTAATATCACAAATAGCACAATGAGGCCCAGCAGAAGATTAAAATAGACAAAGATAGAACCAAAACACTGAAACAACTTAAGGCTATATTAATGGATATTCTTGATTATGGGGTTGAGCAGAAGCTTCTGTTTCTTAAACAGAAATATTATGAAGGAGGACCCAGGTCTTTGAGATTGCTAGCAGCTAGACTCAGGGTACAGAGGAGTAAGGCCACCATACAGGCAATACAGCATCCCTTGGACAACCGTCTGGCTAAGGAAGCTGATTCCATTGCGGAATCATTTAAGGCTTATTATTCCAACCTTTACAAGCAAGGTGCTCACCCATCGAGTGCTCAGATCAAAGAATTCTTAGGGAAGTTAGACCTCCCTTCAGTCTCTGAGGAGCAGGCGATTTGGTTGAGTAGATTGATTGAAGATGGGGAGGTGCTTGGGGCTATTAAGAACCTCAAGATCCTCAAATGCCGGGGACCAATGGATTGCCTGGGGAGTTTTATAAACAATTTGGTGGGAAGGTCTCCTCATTGCTGGGGAAATTATTTCGGTTCCTACAGGGAGAAGAGAGTGAGATCCCCCCCTCCTGGTCCCAGGCAGTAATCTCAGTGATACCTAAACCTGGCAAGGACCCTGTACTGTGTTCCTCTTACCATCCCATTTCAATTTTAAATATTGACTACAAATTAATGACCTCGATTTTGACGAAGAGACTACAGACACTGGTACCCAAGATAACTGGCCTTGAACAAACAGGTTTTATTCCGGGCCGACAGGCCCAGGATAATTTGAGGAAAACATCCCTTCTAATTGATCACATAGTTAGTTCCAAAAAATCGGCTTTATTGGTTAGCATTGATGTGGAAAAAGCCTTTGATAAAGTGTCCTGGAGGAGGTCCTTGCTTCCTTTGGGTTGGGAAGGGCTTTTCAGACCTTGATAGCCAAGATCTACAGATGTCCTACAACATACAAAAGAGTGAATGGTCATCATGCTGGGGGGTTCTGCTTGGAGAGGGGGACGAGACAGGGGTGCCCCCTGTCTCCCCTACTCTTCGCTCTCTACATTGAACCCTTGGCTCAGAGCATTAGGAAGGATGAGGAGATCGGGAGGGGGTGGAGAATTGCGGGCTGTCAGTATAGGATATCTCTTTACGCAGATGACGTCTCCCTTTATCTGGAGGACCTGGACACATCCCTTAGAAGGGTAATGGATAGGTTGGCTCAGTTTTCTGAGATGGCAGGCTATTCGTGAACACTGCTAAAACAGAGGTCTTGAGGTTTAGATATGTCCCCACCCGAAATTAAGGAAGCCTATCCCATGAGATGGGATCTAACCCAAATGAAATATTTGGGGATCATTATTAGCAACTCCCTGCACAACTAAAACCCTGAACTTCTCTCCTATGTGTAGCAGTTAAAAATGATTTCAAAAGATGGGGTCTACTGCCTCTTTCACTTCATAGTAGGGTGATGGCGGTAAAGATGAATGTCTTGCCAAGATTTTTGTATTTGTTTCAAGGCACCACCTGTTTGGTGACCAGAAAATATTTGGAAACATGGCAGAGAATGTTAATGAATTTCATTTGGGCAAATAGAAGACCAAGAATAAGGCAACACACTTTATTTCTTCCAAAGGAGGAGGAGGGATTGGGGGTTCCGTGGCTTGAGGGTTACTAGGAAGCCACACACCTGAGAATAGCTCTGTTGTGGGGGCACACCTCATACAGGGCTATATGGAAGGAGATAGAGTTGGCTGCATGTCCTTCCTCTCCCCTGCCGGCAGTACTGTTCCATCCTGTGGACCTCATAACAGCACGAGAGGAGATATGTTCCACAACTCATACAACATGGGAGGGGTGGAAGAGGGGTACCGGGAGGAAAAGGAAACATGGAGGTCATTGGAGATATGGCTGGTGGGCGACAGATCCCTCATTTGGCCAAGCACAATGGGATACCTGATTTTTGGAAAGAGCTCGAAGAGGGTTACAGGCACCATGGCAGTTATTGGGGGGGGGGGGATTACTATCATTTGAGGTAGCACAGAGAGTTTTTGGTCTCTCCCCCAGAGGTAGAATGCACTACTGTCAAACTGTTAGCTTTGTTAGTAAAAAACCTAAGATGGAGCGTAGAACTGGTTTCGAGGGGACTGTGGAATATATCTTTGAGGAAATTTGGAAAGCTGAACACCCCAAATGGGTCATCTCCCAACTATGTAAGAGGAATATTAAACACATTAAAATAGGCACTAGTTATATTAAAATAGCCTGGGGACAAGAAATGGCCCTATCTATCCCCGAAGGGACCTGGGAAAAGACTTGGGGTAACATCTGGAGGATTTCCTCCTCCCCCACCTGGAAGGAGTTTATGTGGAAGGTAAGGGTTAGATATTTTAGGGTATCAGTGGCGGTCTCTAGACAACATAGGGTGTCCTCCCAGAGTGCTGGAGAAAGTATGGAGTGGACAGAGCCACCCATGAACACATCTTTGGTCTTGCCCACTATCACTCAATTTTGGTCTATATTGACCACCTCGTAAGCAGATCTTCCAGATTCAAGGACAATTGGGCCCATAAAGTCTCATACTGAGAATTTCCATAAATTAAAGGGAGGGAGGCCAAATACTTATGGCAAATTTTAATAGTAGCAGCTTTAAAGTCTATAACAAGGCGATGGTTGCAGCCTCTTCCCCCAACAAAGGAAGATTGGTTGGAAATGGTGGGGCAGGTTCAGAGGATGGAGGAATTAACATTTAAGATTCAGAGGAGAACTGCAGTCTATGTGAATTGCTGGACCATTGGACTATTTGGGTAAGGTAGGATATAGCTTTAATCTCACTGAGAACAAACTGGTTCTCTTAACGCAGGGCCAGATTCCCTTTTTCTCTCCCCCCAAATTTTATCTTTATATCCTTTAAACCCAGAGGACTTAGATGGGTTGGGGGGGGTCCTCCAGGTCGGGCAAGCTGAGAGGCCCAGGCTATGGGGGTAGCCTTCACCTCCTAATAAATAACATGGTAATGGTACAAAGTACCTCCTGCTAGCCTCTGGGTTGGATGGCCAGGAGAATTACCAGAACTTTCCCATACTAGAAAAGGGTATAAGAATGAAAGGAGTTTTGTAGAGACGTGAGACCCTATGTGTGTATGTATAAGTATGATTATTAGATTATGTTTTGTTATATCTATCTTCCTGTGATTCTAGCCACTTGCCTAATAAGGGAAATAGCTATTGCTATAAAAAGCTGTAAAGATGGCTATGATAAATCTCAGGTGGCTGAAAGCAAGAGGATATACACTGTTATCTGGAGTATTGTATATGGATGTAATAAGCAACTTGAGTTGTAAAGTAAATATGTAAGAACTAAACCAATAAACGAAGTATAAAAATAAGAAATCCTCTGTGCTTAAGTAACGGCAACTAAAATTAACACCTTCCAGGAAAGAAGGCAAAGCTCGCAATCCATGGCTGGTTCAAAGGGAGGCAGTGTAAGCTGCTCTAAAACAAAAAGAAGGTCCCAAGGAGGAATCGGATCCTTAATCGGTGATCTGAGGTGCAAGACACTGCACAGAAAAGTGCAGGAAGCCTCTAATTGGGCTAAAGAGCACTGACCAACCAGTGTGTGGTACGCTGATATGGCACAGAGGTGTACCTTTAGAGAGGAATATGCCAATCCCGACTGGAAAAGGGATAGGAGGTAGTCTAAAATTGACTTTTTAGGGCATCAAAAAGGATCGATATATAGCGGGCCTGAGCCCACAGACAAAATCTCCACCACTTCAGAACATACGTGGCGTGAGTCAAAGGTTTTCTAGCTGCCGCCAGGATATCAGCGGCGCCTTGCAAGACCCTGTGCCTAAGAATGGCTATGTCTTTAGGAGCCAGACGTGCAGGTTCAGGGATCTGAGGTTTGGATGGACTAGGGAGCTGGCCTCCTGGGACAGCAAATGAGAGCTGACCGGTAAATGTACGGGAGGCTCCTGAGCCAGCTGGTGAAGCAGTGGAAACCAAATCTCTCTGGGCCAAAAAGGCACTATCAAGATCATTGACTCCCGTTCCGATCGGAGCTTGAGAAGAATTCTCTGGATCAAAGGGAAGGGCGGAAAAGCGTAGAGGATCCTGCCCATTCAGGAAAGGGACAACACGTCTCACCAGAAAACACCAGGCCCTGGATCTAGTGAGCAGAAATTGGGCAGATTTGTGTTGTATTGAGATGCAAATAAGTGGACATCTGGTGTCCCCCACCACCGGAACAGGTCCTCGGTGACCTCTTGTATCAGTTCCCATTCGTCAGCCCCTGGCTCGACTGGCTCAGGATTGTTGTCCACACCGGAATGTGCACTCACTGTGAGCGTAGTGTCGTGCTGTAGTACCCATTCCAACACCCGCTTTGCCTCTCTGCAAAGGGGGTAGGAGTGAGTGCCTCCTTGTCTGTTGATGCAATAAATCACCGAGGTGTTGTCCATTTGGACCAGTACATTACCCGGTGGAATCTCTGACTGTAAGACCTGTAAGGCGTAAAAGACTGCCCTCATCTCTAGGACACTGATATGCAGGTCAGTCTCCAGGGGCGACCAGGTTCCCTGGGTTCTGGTGTCTCTCAGATGAGTTCCCCAGCCGACCCCAAAGCGTCGGTGGTGAGGGTCAGAGATGGCATTGGCACCACAAAGAGTACTCCCACGGAAAGATGTTCCAGGACCAGCCACCACTGGAAGTCTTGAATGACTGGCCATGTGAGTCTGATCGGCTGCTCTAAATGATCCTGCCTCTGGTCCCATTGGGTTCTCTGCGTCCGAGTAACACTCATGTGGAGGCGAGTGTGGGGGACCGCGGCAATGGCAGCTGCCATATGTCCGAGCAGGCAAAGTATGGTCTGAGCGGAAACCAGATTTTTTGCCATGGTAGTCCTGATCAGTGACCTGATGCGTTCCACCCTGTCTGCAGACAGGAAGGCTCTCCCTTGACAGGTATCGAGAACCGCGCTGATGAATTGTAGTCTACACGAGGGAGTAAGAGATGACTTCTCTTGGTTGATAGTAATCCCTAGAGACTGAAATAGGGAGCAGGTGTCATGAATGGCCTTCTCCAATGCCTCTGGGGAGGAGGCCATCAGGAGCCAGTCATCCAAATAGGGGAAGACATAATGGCCTTGTCTTCTGAGGGCTACTGCTACGACTGCCATGCACTTGGTAAAGAGATGTGGCACTGAGAACAGGCCGAACGGAAGTGTTCGAAACTGGTAATGGTGTCCCAAAAAGTCAAAGCACAGGAATTTCCTGTGTGGCTGAGTTATGGGAAGATGGAGATATGCCTCCTGCATGTCCACAGATGCTAGCCATGCACCTTGCTTAAGCATGAGAATGAGACCGGTAGGGTAACCATGCAAAAGCGTTTGTACGTCACATAGATGTTTTGGTCGCTGAGGTCTAGGATCGGGCGCAAGTCCCCCGTTTTCTTTGGAACCAGGAAGAAGTGGGAATAGTATCCTCTTCTCTCTGGCTCCTCGGTACGACCTCGATAGTGTCTTTGGAAAGGAGTGCCGAGATCTTGATGGTGGGCTGTCGAGGAACTCTATAGAGTGTCTTCAACTGATAAGCTGAAGAACCTACTGGTCGGAGGTGATCCTCTGCCACCCTGACAGGTGGCAAGCGACTCGACCCCCGACCCTATCTTCCCTTTGATCCGGGGGGGCTGGGGCAGGGGCCAGGAAGGAGTCATGCTGTGGTGGTGGTGGCTCCAGCAGGTTGGATAGATTTAGTATTTCTCTGGTCCTGACCTCTTGGGAATCTCTGTTGGTTCTTGCGGCTGAAATTGCCCCTATGTTGCTGTTGGACTGACCAAGGTTGTTGCCTGCTCTGTCGGCCATGAAAACGGTTCTGTGGTCTGCGAAAGGAACCAGGCCTGTACTGTTCTAACCACCTTCTCGGCATCTTGAAGTCTAGTGATGACCCTCTCAGAGTCTTCACCAAACAAGACAGCTCCATTGTAGGGGACGTCCATGATTCCTTTCTGGACGTCTGGAGTAAATCCAAAGACCCTCAACCAGAAGTGTCTCTGGAGGCAAACGCATGTTGAGGCACCTCTCGCTGCGGAGACTGCCGAGTCGTACGCAGCCCAGAGGACTTGGGTCCCAATGTCAGAGCCCGTGCAAAGGAGGTTTAGGAGCTCCTCCTTCTTCTCACCCTCTGGGAAGTCCTTCAGTAGGTCCTGTCCCTGGTCCCACAGTGCATTCTGAAATTGTACCATGTGCGTCAAATAGCTGAGGGACCTGTGGGAGCACGTAGCAATCCAGTGAGTCCAATTGTTTGGATTCCTGGTCTGGGGGGCTGTGTACTGAGGTGCTGAGGCCGCTGGGAGTGGTCATGCAAAGCCATGATGACTAGCCAGTCAGCCATGGGTTGCTGAGATAGGTAGGGGGGCCTCCTGTGGGGCCCTGTAAAGCCTGTCGGCCTTCTTGCGGACCACTGGAATTGAATGAGGACACTTCTATGCAGCCGTGGTAGCATCCTGGAAAGTGTCCACCAGGGGTGGAACCACTACAGGCTTGGGGTCTTTTTGCCTCAATGTGCCAGGCGTTGTCGTTCTGGGTCTAAATCCTCCGTTTCCCATCCCATGTTCTCCTGAATGTGGCACATAATATCAGAGAATGATGGGTCATCCGGTGGAGACCTAGGAAGGTCGTGGGGATCTGGAGAAGGAGGCTCAAAAGGAGTGAGTAACCGAGGGGTGCCCGAAGAATCAGGGTGTGAGTCGTCGCCTGACGAAGAGGGGGAGCGTCATTGGGGCCTTTTTCTTTTGTGGTTACTTGGGGATTTCTAAGGGGTCCTGGAGCTTGGAGACCTCTTTGGACTCTGAGACCTAGAGTGTCAAGCCTTGGACCTACCCCTAGGCTGTGGAGTAATGTCTTGAAGCTCAGGTGTTGGTGCCCTAGGAGGTGCCACAGGGGCGTGCCTCACTGAGGAGGGTTTGTGGGTACATCTTTTTAATGGTGTCCCACCAGAAGCTGAAGGGCTTTACTTTGTATGTTCAGACTGGACGAAGGGCCTGGCACTGGTGTCTGTCTGGTATTAGGATCAGGCATCGGTGGCTGAGGGTCTTCGGGTCTTTTGATAGACCAGTGTCGGGTAGACTGACGTCCTCGGCATCCCCCGACCATTTGGCAGTCGGTACCATGAGCTCTGATGTCCTCCTCTGACGCCCCCCTGTGACCGGTGGCAGGTGGGTTTTTGGGCGATGTGCAGGTGATGGCTCTGGCGTCCGCTTCACCTCCATCATCCGCTTTAGTGACGTAAGCTCTGAAGTCTTCCGCTGAGGGACGTCTGAGCCCCAAGATGGCTTTGGAAACTGAGCGATCGGTGTCTCGGTGTCGGTGCTAGACGTAGTCACCAACTTGGACTGAGGCCTGTAGTGGTCGGAAGCCTCCGACCTGGCGTCCGACCCCAAGGGATGGCTATCCTTGGATTTGGTTTTCAGAGGCTGTAATGACACTGGAACCAGAGCCCCCTGAAGCCCTGACCTTGACCGGGGGTCTGAGACTGGCCCAGGATGAAGAGCGGCCCGACTGGGTGGAGCTGGAGCTGGCCCGAAATCTGGGGCTCAATCTGGGATCGAGTCCTACCACTGTCCCGTGCTTGTCCCTGATTTATGCAAAGGTTCCCTTGAGAGGATGGTTCTTTCTCCATGGCCTTAATTTTTTCTTTTAAGAGAAAACTCTGGAGCACTTTCTGGCAGCGGATCCTGGTTCTACTATTGAACTGCTGACAGATGGAGCAGGCCTGGATATCATGGTCCAGGCCTAGGCACCGCACACAGGTCGAGTGCCTATCTTTGAAGGGGATCTGTTTGCCGCAAGCGCACTTTGAGGGGTGTCCTTCTAGAGAAGGAGTAGGGGAAGAAGACATGTACTTGTCCAAAAGGAGATAAATTCTCAAGAAAATTGTCTTAAATTCTTTCTGTCATTGTTCATCAGCTTGAAGGCATCCGTAGAGCCGATGTGTGCGAGTCGAAGGCAGGAAAAGAACTGAGGTATGCTGAGGGACCACCCCTTTTACGATGTATCTGACGTTGGGGGTGGGACTGACATCGGGGAAGGTCCCCCACTTGGTATAGCTAGCTATAAGTTTTCCGTGGGGTCCTGCTGCCTGCCGGCTTCAGTCCTTATGATGTAATCTGCTGCAAGAGCTGTATCTCGAAATAAGATCAACAATATACTAAACATAGTAACTCAACAGGTAAAACAGCTATTTTCTGAACAAAACACAAATCAATACTTAAAACACACAGTTCTATACACAATTTCAAGTTCCAAATTGCCCACCAAAAATACTACTAGAACTAACAAAAAGTACTGAACCTTTGGAAGTCGAATTAACTATTAACAGCTTGAAAACAAAAAGAGCACCAGGCAAAGATGGACTAGCAGCATAACTGTACAAGGCATTCAAAAAAAGACCTAAAGAGTTAGCTATTGTGTTTAATGCTGTACTACAATAAAATAATTTACCTCTGCAAATGTTAGGATTGCTAATATTTTTATACAAAAAGGGATAAAGAAGAAATCAAAATTGGAGGCCAATGAGTCTTCTAAAACATTTTAAGTTGCTTACTAAATTCCAGATTACTTAAGGTAGCTAAATATTTAATTTCTGACACACAGACATGTTCCATACCAGGGAGGAAAATGACTGATCAACTCATATTAACCAGAGAATTGACAGAAAAGGATAACACAGAAGGCTTAAAAGGACTGCTCCTTTCACTTGATCAGCAGCAGGCTTTTGATTCAGTG
Source organism: Neoceratodus forsteri (assembly GCA_016271365.2). Taxonomy (NCBI): domain Eukaryota; kingdom Metazoa; phylum Chordata; order Ceratodontiformes; family Ceratodontidae; genus Neoceratodus; species Neoceratodus forsteri. The sequence goes on along the minus strand of CM028133.1, from coordinate 768,306,396 downwards.
ATCCATAAGTATCTCTGGCATACTCTGGAAGTATATAGTATACCAAAACTTTTTATATCTTGGCTGCAATTATTGAACAGAATTGCCACTGTCACTCTGGTAAATGGATGGCGTGGACCCATGGTACATTTACAAAAAGGGGTAAGACAAGGATGTCCACTAGTCCCTTACTTTATGCATTCTGCATAAACCCTCTATTAAGAGCCATTAACTCATCAAAACAAACAGAATCAGATCAAGAATCATAGACATCCCAAAAGTAGCTCTGGCATACATGGATGGCGTCTGTCTGTTCATAAAAATGAACTTGCAGCACAGAAAGCTTTGCATACATGTGCAACTTATGGGAACAGCTCAGGGAGCAAATTGAACTTGCAAAAATGCACAAGAAGACTTTGTAACAAAACAAACAAACAAATTAACTCTACAGCAGGTATAATGTTGACACAAGAACCCATTAGGATACTAGGCATATCTCTTGGAAAAGAAGATTTAGGAACACTAAACTGAAAACAGAAGATAGACCAAGGCCAAATCTAGTAACTCAATGGCACAGATGGCACTCAGGGAAACTGAAAAGAATACACTTAGTGAAAACTTTTTTGATCCTACTATTCTTGTATACTAGTCACTCGGTCCCTCCACCCAAAGCTTTAGAGACTTCGATCTTAAGTGTGTTTTTCCAGGCTATTTTGGGGTCTCATTTAAACCCAATAAAGACAAATATTTTATATTTGCCTATTAAAGAGGGAGGACTAAAAATGATAAATCCCAGTTTTCTTCAATGGGATTTATATCAGTACAAACATAAGACCTTTATTTACACAAAGTAATGACGTATGGAAAAGTCTATATCTAGAAGCATGTGCAGAATGATTCTACAACTGGAGAATAGGGCAAACAAGGGTAATAAGACAGAGGCAATTGGTTCCCCTCTATGACAGAGAAGTATTCATCAAATTAAAATCATGGGAACTTACAAATCTGATGGTACTGACACAAACAAGGAAATTGATTTATAAAAACATAATAGAAAGGTCATTTTCAGAACCCTTAGTTTTCCATCTTGCCCATTGCAACATGTCCCAGCCTTGAAAGAATACTTGAATAATAATAGAATACCAGATAAAATTAAAGGCATACACTGGCTTTGTTGTCTCAAGAAATTAAATAATAAAGCAAACCAAAAGCACAAACAGCTGGAAGAAAGATACTGCACTAGGCAGAATGCACACAAAAGTTAGAAACCATGGAACACTTATATTTTTCATGTGCTTATATGAAGCAATTTGGGTACAACTTTCTAACTCTTGGAAGACGAAGGAATTTAAGAAAATTACTCATGAAATGCTAATCTATGGGGTACAGGGAAAAGGTTGGAAAAAATTGGAAACAAGCACTCTTCAGCTCATATTTGCTATTATTAAATGGTATATCTGGAATTCCAGATGCCTACTTACACTACAATAAAAGAACATATCAAATGTAGAAATTGTACAGAAAATCACCCAAGAATTGAAAATACAGGTTACTCACCTGTAACAGGAGTTCTAGGAATGGTATATGTTGTTCATCCACACTCATTGGCAGGTATCCTTGCCGCTTTAAATCTTGGCCGGAAGGTCTTCAAGCTTGCTCCTCCCACCCACCCGGTGGTATAACTCGGCCCGCCCCATGACGCCAGATCTGGCCCGCTGGAAGCTCAGGCCGCGTCAAGCCGGGAGGTCGAGAACAGTAGGATGAACAACATATACTCATTCTAGAACTCCTGTTACAGGTGAGTAACCTGTATTTAGGACATGGATATGTTGTTCATCCACACTCATTGGCAGACTCCCTAGCAGTTCTCCGGGAGGAGGGAGGCAAGACGCACCCCAATACTTACTTGGGAAAGAGAGACTGAGAACCGAGGCCCCAAAACCAGCATCCCGCGTGACTCAAGGTCGATGTGGTAATGGGTAATGAAGGTGTTTGCTGACTTCCAGGTAGCAGCCCTGCAGATTTCCTGGATAGGACGCCCCTGAAGCAGCCACCGCTGCAGCAGTATGGCGGTAGAATGAGCTCTTATCCCTCTGGGAGGCTCCATGCCTGCCAACTTATAGCAGAGATCTATGCAGGAGGTTACCCACCTGCTTATCGTCCGCTTGGCTGCAGGTCTGCCAGATGCGGCTTCAGCGTAGGTGACAAACAGCTGGCGAACCTCTCCCCGAATTTCAGCCGTGCGCTCCTTATAATAAGCGAGCGCCCTTCTAAGGTCAGAGTATGGAGCCTATTCGCCTCCGAGGTGTGACTGGGGTAGAACACCAGCAGAGTCAACACCTGTTAAGGTGAAACTCGACACCACCTTCGAAGGAATTTCGGTGGGGCGCAGGACAACCTTGTCCCTGTGGAAGACCAGGTAAGGAGACTCGATGGAAGCGCCTGGAGCTCTCCCATCCTTCTGGCTGACGGATAGCCACCAAGAAGGCGGTCTTCCACGACAGGTGAGAGAGCACACCTGTGCATAGGTTCGAATGGCTTGCCCATGAGCTTTGCCAGTACCAGCAGTAGATCCACACTGAGGTGGGGGTTCCCGACTGGAGGGAAATGTGATCAAGGCCTTTGAAAAGCGCCAGACCACCTTCTCCTGCGCCTCGACTGCTTCCCGGCCGCCCGGTAAGCAGAGATGGCTCCAGGTGCACCCTCAAGGTCGTCGACCTAAGCCCTTGACTGGAAAGGGACCATAAAATAGTCCAAGATGCTTGCCAAGGAACAGGAGGAAGGGTCCAAGCCCTTGCTCTGACACCAAATGGAAAACCTTTCCATTTGAAGGCATAGCATTTTCTGGTCGACTCTTACGGGACGCCTCAACTACATTGAGGACCTCGTCGGAAAGACCCAAGGCCTGGAACTCTAGCGCTCGGAACCAGGCCATCAGGTGCAGGGATTGAAGGTCCGGATGGAACACCTTCCCTGATTGACTGAGAGCAGGTCCGGCGAGCTGGAAGCTGCCGCGAATCCTGGAGCTGAGACTGAGGAGATCTGGGTACCAGAACTGACGAGGCCAGTCTGGGGCTATCAGAATCACCTGCGCCTTGTCCCTCCTCGCCTTGAGAAGCACCTTGTGGATCAAGGGAAATGGGGGAAAGGCGTAAAGAGGCCCAGGGTCCATTGCCTCGAGAAGGCATCCCCCTGCAGCGAGCCCTGCTGAGGGGGCGGCATGGAACAGACTCAGCCGCGTTCTCCCTGGAGGCAAACAGGTCCACCTGAGGTGTGCCCCAATGGGAGAACAGATGCTGTACTACTCGGCGGAGAGACCACCGTGGGATGCAGCCCCTATCCGGCTCAGGGCATCGGCCAGGGTGTTGGAGGCTCCTGCCACGTGAATGGCCAGGAGATCCGCCCAGGCTGCGCAGCGAGTGACCAAATGGGAGAGCCCTTGCATAGAAGCATGGAGCGCCCCGCCCTGGGCGGTTTAGATAGTACATGGTCGGTATTGTCCGTCTGACCGGACCACTTGATCCCGGAGGAACGGAGCAAAGGCGGTGAGAGCTAGGCGGACCGCCGGAGCTCCAGCAGGCTGATGTGCATCGGACTCCCGCGGGGACCAGAGGCTATGAGCCCGTGTTCCCCAGATGGGCACCCCAACCCATCAGAGAGGCATCGGCGATAGAGACCGCTGCCTGGGCGGATTAACGGGATGCCCTCCTGCAAATGATCTGGAACGGTCCACCACTGGAGAGTGTCCACATCCCCTGTGTCACCGACACAAGCTGGTCCAAAGGATCGCAGCGCCAGACCACTGGCTGGCCAGTCCCACTGAGGGCGATGTTCCAGCGGCCCAACGGACCACGCTGGTAGCAGGCACGTGAGACCCAGAGGCGCAGGAAGTCCCGGCAGGGCGCATTGCCCAACCAGAAATGATCGGGCAAAGGAGGAAAGAACCTCGGCCCTGTCCGCGGGAGCCGCGCCTGGCTCAAGAGAGTCGAGCTGCGCCCCGATGAATAGAATCACCTGCTTCGGCTCGAGTTCCGACTTGGCCTCGTTGATAAGGAGGCCAGTTGAGAGCAGACCTGGAGGACCAGATCTCTGGACCACTCCGCCTCCTTCCTGGAGGGAGCTGCTATCAGCCAGTCGTCCAGGTAAGGGTACACCCGGACCCTCGGAGCCACAGGAATGCTGTCACCACTGCCATGCAGAACCCACGCGCGCTCCAAGGATGGTATTATCTGGAGCAGAGTGACCATCCTGAAGGTTCGAGACCTTAGGAACTTGTTTGAGTCGTGTAGGTGAGAATGGGCGCCAGCCCCGTCCGCTCGGAACCAGGAAGTACTGGACACAAACCCTGGGTCTGAAGGAGGGTCCACCACCTCTCTTATCACCTCCTTCTGGAGGAGGAGAGCGGCGTGCTCGACGAGCCGCCAGTGAGGCTGGGGATCCCAAGCCCCCGAGGCGCACGGCTCTGAAGGGTGGTGCCTGTCTAGATTCCAGAGGCAGGCCTCTTCCCACACCTCCAAGACCCACCTGTCCGTGGAAACAGCGGACCAGGCGGAACGAAGTGCGCTGGGCCGTCCCCCCACGGGGGGACCCAGGGGTAAGGTGATGGGAATGGGGGCGACACCCCTCAGCCCGTCACTGGGCAGGCTTGGAGGAGGGACCGGCCGAGGGACCTCCTGGGCCTTTTCCTCCCTGCCTCCTGTTAGAAGAAGCTGGCGGCTTGAGTTTGGGATGCCAAGGTCGAGCCTGCTGGCCCTGGATGCTGCTGGGCCGGGCACAAAGGCACAGAAGGACGAAGGGCTTAGGCTGTGGTTTATGGCCTTTGTCCTCTGAGCGGAAGAGACCGAGTCAAGGTAGCATTGGACTCTCGATCCTCTGCAGCTGACCTTCCACCCCAGGGTCAAGAGGTCAGTCCCCAAAAGGGAACATCCGCCAACTTGTGCTGGTGTATCCGGCAAAGGTGGATATCCTCAGCCAAGCCACGCCGACAGCATAGCCACTGCGGCCGCCACCGATCTGGCACATGAGTCCCTATATCCAAAGCAGTCTGAGCTGCTGTTTGGCCACTGCCCTGCCCTGGTCCCGCACCTGCTTAACCGTAGTCTGCAGATCAAGCGGAAGATGAGGGATGACCTCATCCAGGGAGCCCAACAGGGCATGAGAAAAATGTGCCATGAGGACGGCCGAACTGGCCAGCTGAAGGCCGAGAGCACTAGCGAGACTTTTTAGCCCGACATAGTCAATTTCTTGGACTCCTTGTCAGGAGGGTTTGTCCACATCCCCATGCGTTGCCAGCGCTTGACGCTGTTATAACCAACCCCTCAGCAGAGGGTGTTCCAAACCGGACAAGGAACCGTAGGGACGCATACTTCCTGGCCATCCTGGCCGAAGGCGCAGGGCAGGAAGCAGGGCTGCCAAAGCTCCAGTGCCGACCCACTATGGCCTCGGCCACCGAAAGGCCTCCGCAGAGAATCCCTCGTCCAGAATCTCCGTGAGGAGTACCAGTCCGCTTAAACGGGTTCGAGCTCCATCCCGTGGACCCGAGATGAGCCGAAGTAGTCCTAGGAAGGACGAAGGCTATCATTCATTGACTGACCTCCTGAAGACTCCAAGTCCAGTCGCTGGAGAAAGGAGGAATCATCTTCGGACTCGGAAGAGTCCTCAAGAGCTGCTCTGGCCTGAGGCACCCTTCACCTGCCGAGGTCGGTCGGGAGTGAGGGTAACTGACAGCCGATGGGGTAAACCCTTAGCCGACCGAGAATCCTTGGTCGGAGCCCCAATTGGTGGCTGTGGAGGTGGAGGTTCCACCGGAATCGGTGGAGCAAGCTGGTTTTGGCCGAACAACCGCCTGGGTATAGGCTCTGATAAGTCGAGGGGTTGTGCCCGCCCGTGACAGTGCCACTTAATGGCCAGGGAAGGCGACGTGGGTCGGCTTACTCCCGCCAGGAGGAGCTGTTGCAACATAAGGTCCTCGTGCATCAGCCGACGAATTTACCAAGCCTCCTCATCCGAGGAGGAGGAGACGAGCGGCGAGCGCCACGCTCACCACGTGGTGCGAGACCGAGACCGCTATGACGGTGGGATCGGCTGGACCGCGAAGAGGTCCGAGACCGAGACCGAGAGTCCCGGAATTTCCGAGGTCGGTGCGGGGAGGTGTCGGCCGGAACCGGCACTCCCTTCGGCTCGGATGGTGCATCCGAGGGCTCCGGAACTGGAGGCACAGGCGAGCCCACGGATCCTCAACTCTCCCGGGGAACCGGAGAGGGAATCTCGGCTGCTAAAGGCGACAGCCCGTTCAATGGGTCGAGAAAATCTCGACTTCATCGGTGGAGTCTCGTCAACTGACCTGACGGGGACACCGTGAGGCCAGTGGCAAAGCCGAGCGGTCGACTGCCGACGGTCGACGGCCCGGGGAGAGGGACCTTTCCCGCTCCCAAGAGCGTCGACGGAGGGACTTACCCTGTCCCTCTTTTTGGACCGAGAATAAGGTCCCGCCAACGTAGACCCTTCTCCTTTAGTGGAGAGGGACAGACAAAGCTCCTTAAAAGAAGCCGTGTAAGAAGAGCCCAGAGAGAGCGGGATAAATGCCGCGGCCGAGGAAGAGCTCAGCCACGCCTCCTTCGAGGGTTACCATCCGCCGAGCTGATCTCGCTGAAATTCGGCCCGCTGACACCGCCAACCGGGCCTTGGACTTCACCGGAGGGAAACGCTGACGCCCAGTTGCAATCGGGCAGCACGGTCTTCGAGGACGAGTCGAGAAAGATGAGCACAGTCGCAAGCTCGCGGGTCGGCTCAAGGCCTAAGCAGTAGACACACGTGGAGTGTGGATCCGTCTGAGACATCTTCTGCCCGCATGGGCATCTCCGAAATCCGGGAGTCGATTTGTCCATCGCAGCCGCGAGGGATAGAAGACTGAAGTCTTTTTCGCAAAATTTATTTTAAATCCGCAAACGGAGAAATAGGAACCAGTCTCAAACGCAGAGCGTTAAGGAGGGAACCTGAGCTTCCAAGCGGTAAGGAAGATCTGGCGTCATGGGGCGGAGCCGAGAGTTATACCACCCGGGTGGGTGGGAGGAGCAAGCTTGAAGACCTTCCGGCAAGATTTAAAGCGGCAAGGATACCTGCCAATGAGTGTGGATGAACAACATATCCATGTCCCTAGAACAATTTATTTTCATGAAGCTAAACATATGCAATGGATAGACTTGCACAAACAGTGAAAGAATATACCTTGGATAACAGATACAGATTCACCAATAACTTGAAATAATGTTGGCAAATAAGTGGGGGAGGGGAATGATAACCTAGACTAAATTATTTTCAGTTGCTGCAATTAAGTATGGACATATGATTTATTTGATTTTTTTTTCTTTTCTTCACAAATTGGGAACATGGTTTCTGGGTGTAGAGTTTTGAATTGTATATACTGTTGTATTTATTCTTTTTCAAATGTTTCAATGCATGTTTATCTGTGAAGAATATTGTATGATTTGCAATAAAACAAAGTCCCCTACTCTTTTCGAGCAGTACCATAGTATCTTTAACATACTCCTGAACAACCACCAGAACAGGCAGACGGGACATTGGTTTAACATCTCATCTGAAAGACGGCACCTCAGGACTGCAGCAGCACCCATCTCATGCTGCACTACAGTGTCAGTATTGGGATTTAACCCAAGTTTCTAGTGTGTGGGGACGGAACCCACGGCCTTCCGATCTTCCAGCTTCAGGGGTGAGTATGCAATCTGCTGAGCCACTGACATTGCTAATTGTGACAATCAGTCACCTGAATCCAAATCCAGGTACAGAAATGTCCAACGCTGGCAAGCAGTATGAGCTACCAGTTCCATTGGTGTGACCACCACCACCGATAAGACAAGAGGAAGCCTAAAAGAAGAAATTATCTCCATACTTACCGTAATTTCCTTTTCTGTTAGCTTCAACATTGTCAATGGGTAATCATAACAACTGGGTATAGTGCACCCCTACCAGGGGAATGGCACAGCCCAGGCTTTAGAACATTGGCCACATTAGGAATCCAAGTAGCTGCAACCCCCATCTCACTACTGACCTCGCAGTCCCATAATTGCTACACATGTTCATACATAATCTATTGCCTACATAAAACACACCTCAACCTGTAAAGAAAAAAACTGTCTTACCTTCCAGGCAGACGTCTGAGGAGGAAATGCTCTCCATTGGACTCCAGGTTTGGACAATTCGATCCTCCCTGCAGGAAGAACCATCTAGTGAAAAGGCAGGTTCCACACCATTCGCACATCTGGAAAACTGAGGCTGATCACCCACTAAGGTACAACTTCCCAGTAAATTACTGGATGCAGTGAGGCTACCTATAACAAGGACAACACCTCAAGAGTTATCAGTAAAGCTGTTAACCTGTGGTCACAGACAGATCAAAAATAATCCTTTTTGTTTTTTATATCTTATTTATTAGTACAGTACAGCAAGAAAGAGAGATGTCAAAAAGAAAAATAGGGGATTTTGACAAACAGGACATCCTCCTAGCATACAGGATAAGAGTCTCGCAGGAGCCAGGCTCTGGAGGGCCCCATTGACAGTGTGGAGCCAACAGAAAAGGAAATTACGTAAGTAAGAATATAATTTCTTCTTTATGAAGCACCTACATTGTCAACGGGTAATCATAACAACTGGGTTCTAAGAAGTAGTACCCAGAAAAAATGGGAGGGGGGAGATTATCCCATATACCAGAGGCAAGCACTGAAAATTACTTGCGAACTGCTGTCTGTAGTACTCTTTGACCAAACTGTCAGCCGAACTCTGAACATCCAAGATGGATGTTTTTTGAACGTGTGGATGTGAGACCATGTAACTGCCCTGTATAACCTTAAAATCAGTGCTTCACCTGTCTTGCTCAGGGCATTGCCCTAGCTCTGGAGTGGTGAGCCTTGAGGAGAACCGGAGGCCTCCTCTTACTACAACATTGGCCTGAACAACACAAGCCTGCACCCTTTTAGTGAGGGTGACCTAAAAAAGGCCTCGACCCTGCTTGTCTGTTCCATGAGAACAAACAAGACTATCTGACTTACGGAGCACAGCCGACCATTTAGAATAGATCCTAACAGTGCATGATAAATCTAACTTGTGCAGTTCCTTTCCTTGGACTGAGGAGGTTGCGGACAGAAGGATGCTAGCCTATGTCATGGAACTCCTGGAAGGCAATGAACACCTTAGGGACGAAACACTGTTCTGAGTACCACCTGTCCCTATGTCTAATAAGGCACGGCTGCTCAGGTGGAAACCTGTAAAACAACACATCCAGGGACATGGATGGGAGCAGTTCGGAAAAAAATCCTTGCAAGGAGCATTCAGAACCCAATTTAGATCCTATGGAGAACCGGAGATCAGACGTGTCCTATTAAACATGCGCCTATTAATTCCTAGGCCAAAATCCCAAGATGATGTGAGAGCATAACCAGGCCTCTCAGCAGACTCAGTGTCAATGTCAACCTCTTCATCACACCTTCTTGTAGAAACCTAAAAAACTGTGGAATAAAGGCCATTGAAGGTGTAACCTTCAGTGCTGGCCCCAAGTAAAAAAGAGAGGTGGCCTCTACTGGACATAGGCTGCGGACATAGAGGATTTTCTGACAGAAACATAAAAGTTGATGGCAGATAAGGACCACCAGGCCCATCTAGTCTGCCCATTTTTTTTCTACCTGGTTGTCCCTGTCATATGTCTCTATTCTGAACATTGGTCTATTTCATTCTTACTCATCTGTATTATTCCCTTGTGCCTCTCCCATGATGTTTTGAAGCCCTTCACTGTACTCAATTCCACTGCCTCCTTGGGCAGGCTGTTCCATGTGTCTACCACACTCTCTCTGTGAAAATAATTTTCTACATTATCCCTCAATCAATCTCCCTCTAATTTCATATCATGTCCTGCTATTTTTCTTATACTGAAACATGTTAGACTCTTTCACCTTGTTTAGGCCTTTAAGGTATTTGAAAGTTTCTATCATATCTCCCCTCTCCCTCCTCTGCTCCAGGGTGTACATTCTGAGGTCCTTCAATCTGTCCTCATATGGCTTCTGTTGCAGCCCCTGCACCATCTTTGTCACCCTTCTCTGGACTGTTTCTATCCCGTTAATGTCTTTTTGTAGGTGTGGCCTCCAGAACTGGATGCAGTACTCCAGCTGGGGCCTAACCAGTGTCTTGTAAAGAGGGATTACTACCTCCATCTTTTGGCTTGTGATACCCCTACTGATACATCCCAACATCCCTATAGCTCTGCCCACTGCCTTTATAGGCTGCCTGGAAGCTTTTAGGTCATTGGTGATGATGATGCCCAAGTCTGTTTCCTCTCTAGTGGTTGTTAGCACCCCCCATCCTATAGTTAGCTTTAGGGTTTCTCCTCCTCACGTGCATGGTTTTGCACTTCTTAGCGCTCAACCCTAGTTGCCACTCTTTGGACCATTTTTCTAGCATTTCCAAGTCTTGTCTCATCCTACCCACCCCATTTGGATCATCCACTCTGTTGCAGATCTTGGTATCATCTGCAAACAGGCAAACCTTACCTTCCAGTCCAATCACAATATCACTGATGAAGATACTGAAGAGGACTGGACCTAGGACCGATCTCTGAGGTACCCCACTTGTGATGTGCATCTCTTCTGACTGGATGCCATTAACCACCACTCTCTGCTTTCTACCGGTCAGCCAGTTTGCCACCCAGTTGACCAATTTTTGACCTACCATTAAGGCCCTGTACACATTAGCAAGTAAGATTTGTTCCGTTTTTAAAAACATTTTCTAAATGTTTTAAACTCACCACAGCAGCCCGTCCAGATCAGTCTTCAACCGAGTTTTAATTCGGTTATACCACAGCCAACTCCCGTTCGCATCTGCCTCCAGTAACATTTTTAAAAACGGGTTCTCCACAACTGTTAACACGCTTTCTAGAGGAGCAATATGCAGATGCCCATCCACACTACAAGGTAACACGCTTTCCCTCATAAACCGTGTTTAAAAACGGACTTAAGACTAGCTCCCAGCAGGGTTTAAGCATGGTTTCCTAACACGCTTTGAAACCATGCTTAAATGCGGATGGGCACCGTGTTTGCGCTAGTTAAAATGTTTTAAGCACCTTAAAACATTTTAACTAGCCTAAATGTTATAGGGCCTAAGGCATCAAGCAGTTTCTTGGGAAACTATATATATATATATATATATATACACACACACACACACACACACACACACATATATATATATATATATTCATTGCAAAAAACATGTTAATGCATCAGTTAGGGTTGTTACAAAGTGACAAAAGCAGGGAAATGTGGTGCTAGGATTTCCAACCCTAACACCCACCCCCACCCTACAAACACTGACAGGCAAAAGGGTGTCTTGGGGTTATCAGCCCTAACGCCACCCCATTCCATCAATAAATAAGCTGAGATGGGGACAGTATAGGAGAATGGGGTGAGTGTTAGAGTCGACGACCCCATGGCACCCTCCCAACACCTTTCAGTGTCTGTAGGGTGCAGGTGGGGTGTTGGTGGGGGAAACCCTAACACCACATTTCCCTGCTTTTGTAACAAACCTAACTGATGTATTAACAAAGTTTTTTTGCAATGAATTTCCTTACTTTTTCAGATAGTTTATTTGTATCCTTATTTGCCTGTGGGAGCGCAGGGTCCTCCCGGCCCTGCGCTCCCACCCTCCATGACTGTCCTTATGTCACAGTGGGAGGGCATGGCCCTGCGCTCCCATGCTCCCTGATTTTCTTTATTTTACTGTGGGAAGCACAGGGTCCCTCTGTAGATACGTAACCAAATTATTAGCATAGCCATCTTCTTACCCCAGCACATGTACCCTGTAGAGAAAATTTTCAAATCCCCACCAAAACATAATTCTACACAACTGCACCGCCATTCCATGCCACAAGTACGAAAAACACATTTTGGACAGGATTTGAAAAATGACAGCTGTGACATACATGACATCAGGTAATAAGAAGGCTATGCTGAATATCTGGGGTCAAAATATTTAAAATTTCTGAAGTTACAAGCGGGCGTACCGATACTGAAACGAACGGTCATAACTTTGGCATAGTTTCACATTTTGACCCCACATTTTGAACATAGTCTTCTTATGACCCCACCTCATAAACACTGTAGGTAAAAGTGTTCAAATCTGTGGCAAAACGCCATTCTGAGCCACAGGTGCAAAAACATGTTTCGGGCAGGATGTGAAAATGATGGCTGTACTGTTAATGAGGTGGTGAAAAAATGGCTATGCTGAAAATTTGGAATCAAAATATTAAAATGACCACAGTTACACGCGAGGTAGAAACATTTCAATGAAGGCAGCTCATAACACGCCCACTGTTTTCCGGGACCCACCTCATGAACAGTGGCACTGTCATTTTGTTAATCGGTCCTGAAAGGTGATTTTGCACAGCAACCACAAAATCACATTTCAGGCCGAGCAACCACAGTCACAGTGTTCATGAGGTGGAGTCCCAAAAGCCCATGTTGAAAATTTGGTGACAAAATACCTAAAATGACAATGTTATGAGCAACTCAAATGCCACTGAAATACATTATACAGCACTTACTGTACCTGATTCCTCAGTTTGCGGTTTGACTTTGAAGACTGCAGACGTGTCCCAGTCCACAGAAGATGACAGTGGACGACCTCAGGAGGCAAGTATAGGGTAAGGGGGTGTGTGCTCAGTGGGAGGGTGGAGATGGTGGAAGGGGATGGTGGGGACGATGAGGGACCATTTTCTTTTTTCAGGCGCAAAAAAACAAAAGACATCAGGGGACAGTTTTCTTCTTTAAGAAAATTAAATGATCATTTGGGGACACTGGGAGTGGGCTCTCAGTGTCCCACACTGTTGGGGGTCTTCCAGTGCTGGTACAGGGACTGGGCCCCCGATGTCAGCCTACAGAAACAGAAGGGACTGCAGGGGGGTCTGACACTGGGGGTGAGCATCCTGGTGTCAGAATAAATAAATAATTATTTGGGGACACTGGGAGGGCTCCCCAATGTCTCACACTGCTGGGGTCTACCAGTGCCAACACAGGGATTAGGTCCTTTGACAGGAGCTCCTGCCACTCTTGAGGACCGAGCTTTTTAAATTCGCTTGCAACAGTTCTATTTCTGAGCCTAATCTATTCTTTACAATTTCTAGTCCATAAGGTTGGCCACCTATGGGCACCCCTTCCCTTCCTTGACTATGCTATAGTGTCCTCTTTACATTTTCCTTTTCCCTCTCAGGTCCTCGTACAGGGAGGTTACTGTTGTGACCACCAAGCTGATATAAAACAACAGGCTGTGTTCCTTGTTGTTGGATTTAATATGCAATGGCACTATGTCATAAAATACTTTAATGTACATATCTTATGTGTATAAAACCTGTAAATGTTGAAAATACCATGGCACTAGGCGTTTTTGATAAAGATAAAAAGTTACTAGGGGACCGTATGATAAAAAGTAAGTAAGTTGTGCTATTTAAAATGCATGTAAATTGCTGTAAACTGAACAAGTCTGAAATGTCATGGTGATTTGCATGTATTACATGATGCTTTGCATTATGGAAGTATGTGTGATGTTTTCTTTGAAACTTGGCTTATTGTCAATGCCCTTTGGGGTAACCCTTTTTTCAGTGCTTCTGCCCTGAGGTTCTTTGTCTGTAGCTTGTTTTTATGTTTTGTTTTTTTTATTTGAGCCCCCACCACCCAAGCAAACAAGGCCTGCATAGGGGAGGCTAAATCTCAACAGATAAGGGAGATCAGAGATCACTGAGTCAGTAGGTGCTGGCTAAGTGTAGAGGAAAGACTTGCATAGTGTGTTGCTATAAACTGATGTACTGAAGAAGGGATATGCCATTGCTGAAGGTTATCGCCTGCATTTTGAATAAACATCACACAGAGATTGTATGTGGAACATGAAATTCAGTGTCTGGTCCATCTGTTATCCCACAACCCTTCCACAGGCTTGGTGTCAGAAGTGGGATAACTTGCTGGAAGCATCTGGACTGGCTGAAGAGGGATGTTTTCTGGTGGATATCGCCAATATATCCCAGGTGGGCCAATGCACCAGGAGTTGCCAAAGGAGAACCCAGAGAAGAAAGTCCGTGGAGTTTTGACCAGAACCATGCCTGACAGATGGAGAAAGCTGCTGCCTGGACTGGACCTGGGAACTTGGAGGAAGGCCAAGCCTGAAGGCGATGAGATGCAAGGGATGAGAAACTACTGTGGGGTCGAGGCAGACCAACTACGCTGAGAGGTGGAACACGGTGCCAGGTACAGAGGTCCCTGCCAGAGAGTTGGATAAAGAATCGAACGAGGATTTTTCATGGGCTCAGCTGGAAGAGGACCCCGACTGAGCAGGATAATCCTTTGTTTCCTGCATTCCCAGGATGTTATCTATTGGAGGTCAGTGATGCAAGTATGGAACTTGAATGTGAGACCCTAGGTAAGACTGGACCTAGTGATGTTGTGCTGGGGTTGAAGACTCCAAGCAAGCAAGAAGAAGCCTATGAGGCTGAAGGGACTTTTTCTTGTATTAATACAGCTAAATCTATTAATAGTATTGACTGGGGTATACTGCATGCTAAAAATGCTAATGTTGCCAAACTGTTACAGTATGTTAAGGTTAAGGAGGGTATGCAGATTAATGGTGATGTGGGGGCAAAACAATGTTGGTGGTACAAACTAAAGAAGGGTGTTCTGTACCACATGGCCAAGCCCCATTCAAAAGTGTGGATTCCCAGGTAGTGGGACCTGAGGCATACCAGCAACAAGTGATGGAAGCTGCTTACTTTAGTCCCTGTGGGCATCTGAGCCATGATAGGGTCTTAGCTCGAATAACCCCATATTATTATTGGCCAGGAATGTTTATGTATAACCAGATAGAGGTGCCTACTGGGGACAGCAGAGCAACTAGTACCTGGGGTGTGAAAAGAGTGTTCCAAAGGGCAGAGGTCATTAAAGAAAAAAATGGCACCCTTGGAAAAAGGGAAAACTCCCACACAGGTCACAAGGTACCAGATGGTAACTGATGGCTAAAAATAAGCACAATGATTAAAATGTTAATGTTCCCCCAAATACCCCCAAGTGTATAGGATTTAGGAACCTGCTGTTTAACAATGGATGGAAGTCAGCCGGGGAAGGTTCCTTGGTTTCCTGTACATTTCGGTACAGACACGCCTGGGGATAGGATGATCAAAGGTTTGGGGTCTTAGGTTATCATAGGATGAGATAGGAGAATAGAAGCTACTGTTGCTCCTTCCATATTCTCACAGACTCTTTGTGTAGGACAGAGAGGTCAAGGTAGTTGCAGGCACAAGGCCAGATGTGGCTCTGCAATGGTCCTTTCTGTAAGCAAAAGTATAGCATGCTTGGTCAGGGGCGGGCCTGATGTCAAAGAAAGAGGTACCCAAGGGCAGACAAGGAGTCTGAGGTGGTATGTGTGTTTTATTTTTTTCTGAGGGAAAACCTACCATGGAGGAGGTGTGTGGAAAATGGATTGGAAACTGTGTTGGGGTAACACCAAAAGAGTGTCTACCCTCTAGTGTCTGTATCAGTAGCAAGAGAAATGAATGAATCAAGAGACATAGTGGGTTTATGTAGAGGGGTTGAACCTAGGACTAGGCCCCTGCTTAAAACCCACAACTGGTGGGGTTGGAGCAGGTAATTACTCACCCCAGAATAATTATTTCTATGGTACTGGACTTTACAGCTGTCCAGATTTTCGGTCAATAAAATATGACAGACTTTCCCTAAAAGGAGGTGGAAAGGTAGCATCAGTCTCTGCTGAGAAATGTGTTAATGCCTCAGGGTAAAGAATGATGATATCCACTACGTTTATGATGCAATGTTTATCGTTAATAGGGACCCTGAGACAGAGCCTTCTGAAGATGGATGGGTGGAAGCTCCATCTCTTCCTGGGACAGAAGGTGGTAAGCAGTCTGCAATAACTGCTTCCCTCTTAAGGTGGGGGATATGTGACAGGGAACTCCTGCCACTCTTGAGGACCAACCTTTTCTTAAATCTGCTGCAACAGTTCTTCCATTTCTTAGCCTAATCTATTCTTTACAATTTCTAGTCCATAAGGTTGGCCACCATGGGCATCCTCTTCCCTTTCTTGACTATGCTATAGTGTCCTCTTTAAATTTTCCTTTTTCCTCTCAGGTCCTCATACAGGAGGTTATTGTTGTGACATCCGAGCTGATATAAAACAACAGGCTGTGTTCTCCTTGTTGGATTTAGTATGCAATGGCACTATGTCATAAAATACTTTAATGCATATACCTTATATGTATAAAATCTGTAAATGTTGAACATACCATGGCACTAGGTGTTTTGATAAAGATAAAAAGTTACTAGGGGACTGTATGATAAAAATTAAGTTAGTTGTGCTATTTAAAATGCATGTAAATTGCTGTAAACTGAACAAGTCTGAAATTTCATGGTGATATGCATATATCCCATGATGCTTTGCGTATGGAATATGTGATGATGTGTTTCTTTGAAACTTGGCTTATTGTCAATGCCCTTTGGGGTAACCTTGTTTCAGTGCTTCTGCACTGAGGTTCTTTGTCTTTAGCCTGTTTTGTTTTATTTGAGCCCCCACCACCCAAGCAAACAAGGTCTGCATAGAGGCTAAATCTCAACAGATTAGGGAGATCAGAGATCACTGAGTCAGTAGGTGCTGGCTAAGTGTAGAGGAAAGACTTGCATAGTCTGTTGCTACAAACTGATGTACTGAAGAAGGGATATGCCATTGCTGAAGGTTATCGCCTGCATTTTGAATAAATATCACACAGAGATTGTGTGTTGAACTTGAAGTTCAGTGTCTGGTTCATCTGTTATCCCACAACCCCTCCACAGGACCCCCGATGTTGGCAAAGAAACAGAAGGGACTGCGGGAGGGGGTGTGGAATCTGACACCGAGGGTGGGCATCCTGGTGTCAGATTAAATAAATACCTAAGGAGGGTGAGGGTGCAACTGGATACCAAGAAAACAGCAGCTCATATATCAGAGTGCAGCCGGCAGTATGAGTTCAAGCTGCAGCTGCACAAGTCAAGAAAATCCCACTGATCCCATACAGTGCAACAGACGTGGTCCTCTCGCTAACCTCGGCATTCCGGTACCCACAAAACGTGTTTCTGGCCACTACTAAAAAACAAACATCAGAACATAGCTAAACGGGTCTCGTTTAGCTAAGTTCTGATGTTTCTTTTTCATATGTTTTCTGAATTTTCTGTCTGTCATCAAGGAGAAAATAAGATGGCAGACACAAGAGAGATCTGTGTAACCAAAGCAGGCTCTATGTGGCCTTACATGCGAAAAGACAGTAGCTCCTGCAAAACAATGGAGCTCTGCGAAAACAAACTAGGCTCTATGTGACCCTACATGCAAAAATGGAGTACCACCTGAGAAAACAAAAGTATTTTCATGCGCAAAATCTAACTTATCCCACAGGAAATAATGGGAAAATTAAAAATGTTATAACTTTTGAACAGATTATAATTTTTTCACCAAACCTTTAAAAAGCATGTCTGTGACGCAAAGGCTTTCTATCCTGAAAATTTCAGATCACAATCTAAAGCCATTTCTGAGAAACAGCTGTAGAAAAAAAAACAGCAAAAACTTGGCAAATTTAGGATTATTTGAAACTCTGTATCTCAAAAACCACACAACGGAGTCAGACGGCATTTGGCAGGTCACGAGAACTACCCCTAGAGATTAGGCATGCCTAATTTCGTGCCAATCCCTTGAATGGTTTTAAAGTTATTAAAGTTCAAAAATATGGCTTTAACATAGGACTGTGCACTCAACCCCTAACTATACCGACACTACCGTGCCAGTATAATATATATTATTTATTTCTTGTTAAGAAAATGGCCTTCTCCTTTCAGGAGCTAGGGCGTGAGCTGCATCATTCCTGGATTTTTTGGTGGAGAGAGAGAGACCCTGCTAGCAGGTCTCTACACACCAGAAGGTGGAAGGGTGCATGCTGAGCAAGCTTTGACAAGTCAGAGAACTACAGTCTTCTTAGTTACTCTGAAGCTAATAAGAGGCAGCTGCCTCCCGAACGTCTTTTATATTTATTATTCTTCCTTTTTTTTTTTTTAAATAAAAACATTGGAAGGAGAGTTAGTAGAGGGAGCACATGCTCTGCTGAAGGTCCACTCCTGAGGCAGAGCAATCAGTGTCCCCGGCTGTGGACACCAAAAAAGACTGAAGAACCTTCTCATATCAGAGCATTGCTGCTGGATGTGAACAGATCAATCTGAGGTCGACCAAACCGCTTGTCCAGGAGTTCGAAAACCTCCAGGGTTCAACCTCCATTCCACGGGATGAACATTTTGCAACTTAGCCAGTTCGCCTGAAGGTTCAGCTCCCCTGCCAGGTAAACTGTCGACAGGACAGTGACCTCTCGCAACATCTCCTGTGGGTTAGGTACTAAATCCCGCGGTCAGTTTTCCCGCATTAAATATTACTGTCGGTGATTTCCCAATTAAGTCAGTTCCTGACATTTAATAATGCCAAAATCTAGAAATACTACCGACTGCTGACAGCTACCTTATATGAATTATTTTTGTGCTATGTCTCCGTTTAATAATGCAGAAATCCTCAAATCCTGAAATAGCTCCGACTGTTACTGCTCCATTGAAAGCTCTGCAAATGCAGCCTTACCATCTGATGTCTGGCAACTTACAAGAAATCAAGAAATACTGCTGACAGCTGTCTTATCACACTACTGATTCTTTTTGTGCATAAATCCAGTACTGCCCCATTCAAAGGTCTACAGATCTGGTCAGCATGCCTTACCTGTCCCTATTCAAGAAATTACACCCATACAAAGCTCTGCAACTGAAGTCTGATAGCTTACTCCACCTACTCAGTACTTGTCCCGTACCTGTGCAGGTGTTACTGCGCAGCTACAGGACTGAAATCTGGGCTACATGCAATCCAGGCTACATTAAGTAACTAGGTTACAGCACCCAGCTTTCTCCCTGTTGATCTTTCCACGATGGCCGAGGCAGCAACAACGGTTTGCTGTGTTGTCCCATCTCAGAAAGGACGTGATAAACTCTGCACTGGTGGCTACCTGTTGGTCACTGAGAAGGTCCAAGGCAAGCGGTACTATTGGAGCGGTCAGTACTGCAAGTCGAAATACTGCCACGGACGAGCAATTACTGTCCTGCAGGGTGGACAGCATCTGCTGGTGAGTGAAGCTGCTCATAACCACTCACCAGATGCTGCCGACGCACCCATGGCAGAGGCAATGGCTACATGGAAGTGGCGGGCAGTGGACACCCATGATAACCCTGCACAGTTAGTGCAGGAAGCAATGTCCAGTGTCCCTCAAGAGTTGTGCCAAAGCATGCCATGTAAACAGGCACTACTGCCGGTAGTCAAGCAAGCATGAACAGCAAATTGGACCATAGAGCCAAGAACAACAGCAGAGCGTGGTGTTCCGGAGGGGTTGACACTGCTGAATGGGCAACCATGGTTGCTAAGGACTCCAGCGTGGGGATGACGGTTTCTTCTCTTTACAACCAAGGCTAACATTGAGCAGTTATCAAAGGAAGTTCTGACTACAGATGGAACAGTCTGTACGCCCATGTATTTTCAGGCAGCTCATTCTATTCATGCCCCAGTTGGCCCTGGAAGAAACTTCCCGTATTGTCCTCTACTTTTCGTTTGATGACATCCAAAGTGCAAAACAGCTATGCCAGGTTGTTTCAAGACATGCAAGATCTGGCAGATGAAGCGGACCTAATTTTAGCACCAGAGTATATAATCATCACTGATTTCGAGCAAGCAGTGATTAATGAATCAAAGCAGGAGTTCCCTGACACTATCAATAAGGGGTGCTTTTTCCATTTAGGCCATGTGGAGTGTGGAGACGAATACAGGCACTGGGGATGGCTCCACAGTATGGGTCTGATTTAGAGTTCAGGCTGCCTTTGAGGCATGTTGTAGCACTAGCCTTTTTGCCACCAGAAGAAATAAAAACAGCATATGCTGAACTCAAAGTAATAATGCCAGAAAATGCAGAACCACTACTATCGTGGTTCGAAGAGAATTACATCTTAGGTAGAGTGCGGAGGCAAATGAGAAACAGACCTTCAATCAGAAACCACCAGTTTTTCCACCAGAGTTCTGGTCAGTTAATGACTAAATAGAGAGTGGTATTCCCAGAACTCAAAACAAGGTGGAAGCTTAGTACAGACGACTTGGTGCTTTAGTAGGCTCTGCACATGTGGGAACCTATCACTTCATAGAACACCTGCAGAAGGAGGCATTACTCACAGAGACAACCTGCGAAAAAATATTACGAGGCTTGCCCAGGTCACGGTAAAGAAGAGGTACTGTAAGAGGGAGGAAAAGATCTAGCGTAATAAGCATCAAACAGCAGCACTCCAAATTGGATTTTTGAGATGTGCACACAATCTTAATATCTGAGCACTTCAGAATTTTAACACTTGAAATAAAATTTGGATTTTTAATGGTTGTACAATTTATGGAATAATGGATCACATCCTATTATGGTATAATGGATTACAGCAGAAACTACACATTAATATCCCTGATGGATTATCGGATCAGGAATGTGAGTACATTTCAGGATTACTGTTTTGGGGATTATGTAATTTCTGTCATATGTCAATTCGGGATTTTTTTTCAGGTTTTTAGCTGGATTTCAAACGGAGGATTTAGGATGGATCCCATCTCCTGTACTCTTAAAGGTTAAGTACAGTGTACACCATGCATAGCAGCATGGTGGAAACTGAAGGGAAGCTAGGCAGACCGTTTCCATCTCCTGAACATTGGAGTGGAGATACTGATCCTAGACTGACCAAGTTCCCTGAGTGGGAAGCTGGCTCCAGCCTGCCCCATCTGTGTAAGTTGGTATCTGTTGTGAGAATTAAATCTGGGAGTTCTAGTGGAACTCTGCTCAGATCTTGCCACTCACTAACTCAAGGAGTGACTAAGCTGGGGGTTGGGGGTAATGGTTGATAATCCTCCAATGAAGGATTCCAGGCTGACAGTAAACCCATTTGAATAGGCCACAACTGGAAGCAGGCCCAGAGGATTAAAACTATCGCTGCCCAACCTGAGACCCAAATCGTAGCAGACCGAGGGCAGATGCCGATGATCGCGTCCTGAGCCAGCAGATTTCTGACCAAAAGTCACCTTCCGGAAAGGCGAAGAACCTTCCCTGGTTTTGTGCCGACAAATTATCACCAGACATTTCAAGGTCTGAAACGGCTCATGAGAGCTCTTCTCCCAGTTCACCCTTAGCTACATGACTCTAGCATATTTAGAGTGCTGAGTATCAACCACTTACCAAGGGCAACGTCGGTGCATAAATAAGCAGGTCATTCAATCAGGATAGACATTAAGCCACCAGGACTATTGGCGCCTTCAAGGAACTCAGTGGGGCTGATGCTCAGGCAAGGAAAAGCACCCTGTGCTGGAAGGTTGGTCCAGTATCAAAAACCTGAGATACTCCGAGTAGGACTAATGGAGGGAATGTGGTGGCAGGCATCTTTCAGATGTACTGGGGCTTAAGAAAACCCCTTACCTGAGCAGCTCAGTGATCGACCTCCGGGGCTTCATCCTGAAAAGCTTGTGGAGCACAAACTTGTTCAGGTGCTTGAATCTAGAATGGGCCTGACAACCCTCCAACTTCCTGGGGACTATAAAATAAAACCAATAGGACCCTGACCTTGTTTGATTAGTGGGACCTGTACTATGGTCCTGAAAGAATGAGGGGTCAGGAGCTCCCACTACATTTGATCTTTTCGCTGGCCCTGAGAAATGGGGTGGAAAGGCGTAATTCCTAAAAAAATTACACTCACCTTAGTAATGTTGTTTCTTCTAATGGAGTCTTGCTATATTATAGACATTAGCAGTTTGTTCCAGCTCTAGAACTGCCCCGAGTGCAATGGTTAAAACCATTCCAAAATAGAATTTTGGCACGAGAACAGCTCTATCTGTGTCATTTCAAACTTGAACTGTCAGATCTTTACAGCCAAACTCACTAAGGTCTGTTGGAAGCTGTAACCTACACTAGCCAAATGGCTACCTAAATAATAACAACCATTGATGGTCCCAACACCCAAGACTCAAGTCAGGGGACCAGAAATACTAACACCATTCTAATAATATGAAAATGGAACATAAGTATAATAAAACACACACTGCATACATACACACCCCAAAGTCCCAAAGGGACAAAATGCTAATAGGACATAAGTAGTGCCACACTAAGTTGCCGCACCCACCAAGTAGAGGTTCTGAGAGGGGCAGGTTGGGGGAGGTCTATAATATAGCAAGACTCCATTAGAAGAAACAACATTACTAAGGTGAGTATTTTTCTTCAAACAACATGAAGTCTTGCTATATTATAGACATTAACAGAATACACAGCAGTACCTCCATGGAGGAGGCGGAACCTACTTAGGGAATAGGCTCGGAGAACAGCTGTGCCAAACCAGCATCTCTCCTGGCCTGGACATCCAGGGAGTAATGCTTGGTAAAAGTATGTACCGCTTTCCAAGTAGCAGCCTGGCAAATCCCTAATAAAGGGATATCTCTGGCAGCAGCTAGAGATGCAGCTGTACCCCTGGTAGAATGAGCCCTCAAACCGGGGAGCGCTGCTCACTTCTGATAACAAAATTGGATACAAGAGACAATCCACCTGGCTATTGATCTCTTAGTGGCAGGTTTGCCTTTCCCAACTTCACCATAGGTAAGGAAAGGTTGGAGGATTCGAACCTGTGACCTTTAGTGCGCTCTATATAATAACTAGAGCTCTCTTAACATCCAGGCTGTGCAACCTCCTCTCACCGAAGAGGTGATCAGTGAAAAATACTGGAAGGAGATAGATTGATTAAGATGGAAATCTGAAACCACCTTAGGCAAAACGTCCTATTAGTCCTAAGGACTACCTTATCCCTGTGGAAAGAAATAAAGTCAGTTTCACTGACAAGGTTTGTAATTCACTTATGCGTCTGACAGAAGTGATAGCCACCAGAAAACAGTTTTCCAAGTTAGGTACTTAAGCTCTGCAGAAGACAGAGGTTCAAAAGGTTGCATTAACTGGGCAATGCAAACATTAAGGTCCCAAGCAGGGGCCGGTTCCCTAAAGGGAGGATTAGTATGGAGTAATCCCTTAAAAACTTGGAAAACACAGGATGAGAGGAAAGAGGGATGACTTTCCTGCTGACACAAAGCGGACACAGCTGACAAATGAACTCTCAAGGTAGCTGGTCTGAGACCCAAGGAATTAAGATGTACCATGTAATCTAACAAAATGGGCAATTCAGCAGATTCTGGGAAATATTTTCCCAACACACCAAATGGAAAACCTTTTCCATTTAGAACTATAAAGTAGCCTAGTGGAAGGCTTTCTGGAAGCTTTTAGGATCTCAAGAACACCCTGAGAGAGGTGTAAATCAGCAAACTCTAACTCCTCAAGAGCCAGGCCTTGAGGTTGAGGGAGTTGAGGTCCGGATACCAAACCCTTCCCTGGGCACAAGTCAACAGATTGTGATTCCCGGGGAGGCACAGGGGAAGATGGACTGTCAGAGACAGAAGGAGTGGGTACCAGGGCTGCCTGGCCCAATCCGGGGCAATCAGAATCACCCTGCAAGGCTGAGATCTGATTTTGACTAGTACTTTGAATAGGAGAGGAAAGGGGGGGAAAGCATAGAGGAACTTCCCTCCCAATCAGAAGAAAGGGCATCCAGGGAACTGAGCCCAGCACTGGAGGCCTGCAACAGAACAGAGGAAGTTTGTGATTGTCTGGGGCTGCAAAAAGATCTATCTGAGGATGCCCCACCTGGCAAAACTATCCCCAGCACTTGAGGATCCAGGGACCATTGTGATGGCCCTGGGAAATCCTACTGAGGGCATCCGCTGAGACATTGTCCTTCCCTGGAAGATGAACTGCTATGAGGGAAGTGTTCAGGGAATAGACCAGAGACCACCAACTTCATTGCCTCGGTGCACAAGGCCGAAGCCGAGTCCCCCTGTTGTTGATGTACCACATTGTTGTGGTGTTGTCTGTTCTGACTTGTATCACCTTGTCGTGGACAGATGCAGAAAAAGCTTGAAGAGCTAAAAGACAGCTCTGAGTTCCAGCAAATTAATGTGGAGCAGAGATTCCTGGGGGACCAAACTCCCTGAATGGAAAGGTCGCCCATGTGGGCTCCCAACCCAGAAGGAAGCATCTGTAGTGAGAGTCAAGTCATGAGAAGGAAATGAAGGGACCCCAGCTCTTAAATGCTCTGATCCTTCCACCACTGGAGAGCTAGGATCAAGGTTAGTCACTAGGACCAACTTGGAAAGGGGTCTCTTCTCTGAGACAAAAGGTTTTCAAGTGAAACTGAATGTCTCTCATCTGAAATCTGGCTCCATGCACACAGCTGTGGATGCAGCCATGTGCCCAGGAGCTGCAGAAAGTGTCTTGCTGGTCGGGAGACCTGCAGAGTGAAGGAAGAGGCCAGAGCCACTAAATTCCTTACCCTTTCTGGGGAAGAAAGGCTCTGGCTAGCTTTGTGTCAATTCTGCCCCTATAAAGGTGAGTACCTGGACTGGTTCCAGAACCGACTTTAGTAGGTTTAGCAGAAAACCAGGAGGTGAGAAGCTGCTGGGTGACCTGCAGGTGAGATTTACCTGTTCTGGGGACTGGCCTACAATGAGCCAGTCATCTAGATAAGGAAAAACAGCAATCCTCTGCCTCCTTAAGTGGGCCACTGCCACTGCTAGACACTTTGTGAATACCCTTGGAGCAGAGGTAAGGCCAAGGGCATTGCTCTGAACTGGTAATGACCTGAGGGCAGTTCGAATCTGAGGTACTTTCGATGGGATCTTCTGATTAGGACATGGAAATAGGCATCCTTGAGGTCCAGGGAGGCTAGCCAGTCCCTGGCCTTAGGGAAAAGTAAAATCATTGCCAGAGTTACCATTTGAACTTTATCTGAATACAGACCCCTGCCCTGATGCAGGGAGGAACCCTTTCTACTGCTCTGAGAGCTAACAGGGATGAGACCTCTGTTTCCAGAGCGAGGGTCTCTGAAGCACTTGCAGGTAGAAAAGTCTGCTTCTCAACTTGGAAACTTTTGAAGCTGAGAACCAGACCTGGCCTACTTCCAGAACCCACTTGTCTGGGTTAAAGCCCAATTCTGACTGAAGTAGTAGACTGCCCCCCACTGGGTACAGGAGAATCGGCCCTGGGCACCCCATCCAAGTGCCTGTTTTGAGAGCTTTAGGCTGGGGGTGGGAGCAGGTCTGCCCACCCCTCATCTGCCCTGCCTCTGAAGAAGCCCCTCTGAGCATAGGCAGAGAGGCCTGAGTCTGGTAGAAAGGCCTGTGAAAAGGCCTACCCCTACCCCTGAGGGCATGCCTTTGAGGAGTGGCTTGCGCTCCTTAGCCTAGGCACTCTTGTAAGTAGTCCTATATTCATCCATCTTCTTCATGTAATTCTCTGTCTGCTCTCCAAACAGAGAATTTCCCCACAGGAAAATCCACAGCCTTAGTCTGGGTATCCTGTGACAAACTAGTACACCTGAGCCAGGCCAACCTACGAAAAGCTACAGATGTGGCCATGACCCTAGAGAAACATCATTAACATCCACAGCAGCATGAAACTGAACCTTAGAGGCTTCAATGCCATCAGCAGCCACCTGTTCTAGTTCACTAGCCAGCTGGCCATGGGCCTGCTTGGCCAATTGCATAACAGTATCCCATCTAGATTTCTGATACCTAGCCTACATAAGCCATATAATTTGCTTGCCTGAGTCCCAGAGAGGCTGCCATATACTGTTTTTTGCCATGGCATCAATCTTCCTGGAATCCTTGTCAGGAGGATGTGAAGCCAAGGAATATTAGCTTTATCACAGGCAGCAGCCTGAACTACTAACATGACTGCATTGCTGAGAAAGAATTCTGTATCAGGGCCTGACAATGTATACCTGCTGTCCATCTTTTTATCTACAGGAGGCACAGAATTAGGAGCTTTTAAAATTTTAATTGTTTGTTTCCTTAAAGACTTATGTAAAGGAATAGACAATCTCTAGACTCTGAAGTATCCATCATTCCTACAAAATCAGGCTCCTCTTGCTCATCCACAGCCTCTTCTAAAGGAAGCTGGAGGGTTTCAGCAACTTTTTATAAAACATAAAATGAGATGGGGACTCAGACAGCATAGGGAAGATTCTAAAGGTCTGTCTGGGAGATGTCCGGTTCAATGGGCACACCAGACTTCCAGCCACATTCATACTGTTCATAATCTCCTCCCCCTCCTCTGGTTCATAAATTCCTCAATATCATAATCTGAACCACTGGGACGGACAGACCGAACTTTTACCAGATAGTGGTGGTTGGACGGACCCTGAGACAATGACTGGACAATTTGTATGGCTTTTGCTATCTCTGCAGCAGTTGGAGAAGGAATTTTGGACTCCAGACCTGCTGATTTTCTTGTTTTCTTTACTGGAATTGGTTCCTCAGAACCAGCTTTTCTTTGCCGAGGAAGTCTCGCCCTGGTCAGAGGGCACTCCCTCTAGTTCGGTTGGCACCGACCGGGCTATACATCCAGGTCAGCGGACTTTTTAGCCTCTCGTTCCTGAGCCTGCCCAATCTTTTCCAGGGGTGGCTGCAAGGAAATTCTTACATACCTGGCAGTCTGACTGGGAGGGGTCAAACCCCAGACAATAAACACATGTGGTGTGTGGGTCAGCCTTGGCAAAGACTTCCCCACAAACATCACAGTGTTGAAACCAATGGGCCCAGTTTTTTTTGGGTTTCTCAGACATAATGCCAGCCTAACCAAAACTTGCCCTTTTAACGGCAGTGCCAGGCAAGACACCCTTATCGGTTCCTAACCATGTCATTGGTATTGGAAAACATAATAAATCTGTTTTTTTAGAACCGATAAGAACCGGAACCGCACTCTAAAATAGTAACTTTTAGTTTTAAATGAGGTTTTAAACCCACTGATCGGTTCAAAACCGAACCGATAACTACAAGTTCCACACAGACAAAACCTTCATTTACTTACGTTTACCACAGATAGAGCTTGAACCGAGCGGTTTTGCGGTTAAAATAAAACTATTCTCGGTTAAATCCAACCGAGAAAACACTTTAAAACAGAAATGAACCGAGCAGAAGGAGAAATCTCCGGAGGCGACTGTTCACTGAGGGAGTAAAGAATCTGACAGTTCAAGTTTGAAATGACACAGATAGAGCTGCTCTCGTGCCAAAATTCTATTTTGGAATGGTTTTAACCATTGCACTCCGGGGCAGTTCTAGAGCTGGAACAAACTGCTAATGTCTATAATATAGCAAGACTTCATGTTGTTTGAATAAGGCGTCTGACATTGTTCTGGCCCATCTTGAGGAAAACTCCTCTAAACTACTACCTAGAAAGAGTCAGGAATGGGCCCATGTGCTTGTTGTGAGGCACTAGGCTTATGGTGCTGGGCCTCCTGCTGCGTTAGCCAGTGCTCCTCTGATACTGTAACCTTGTTATCTAAGTAGGCTCCTGCATTCTCTGGAGTCGATTTCGAAGGAATGGACCACCCCTCAGACCTGTTTGTGCCAGCCATTACCTTGACCCCTTTGGGTTACAGTACTCTTGTGCTGCTGTTTGACATCGGAGACAGCCCTTTGCACTGCATATCTCTTCTCTCTCTCTCTCTTTTTTTTTAAGTATCCAAGGTGGAATTAAAACATAGGCCTTCCTCAAGAGGAGGTTAAACAGCTTCACTTATGAAGCTTGACCAGACCAATGACTAAACCACATGGCCTCATGGCCAAAAACAAATAAGTAGACCAAAAGGTCTCACATGAAATTCTTCAGTGAACATTCACCTGGAAGGTGGAATCTCTCAGTGCACAACCACCTGGAAAGGTGAGTCAAAGTTAGTTGCACTCCAAAGAATACTCATGTAGGCTTGTAACTGTGAAGACACAGAGATTTTATGGAGAAAACAGCTCATCAGCATCTGAGCCTCTGTCAGTCACCGAAGTGGTTGTTACCCCAAGCTTACGCCTTCAAACAAAGGCTTAAGGGAAAGGTGGAACCATGGCCAAGAACTGCAAAAAGGCTTGCACCTTCTAAAAGGCAGAAAGAAAATGGCCAGGTAGTGGCCCATTGATGAAGCTCTGGCCAATAAAGAAGCACAAGGCAGTACAACTGCTGTGTGGTGATAGAGGTGAAAACCCTCTTGCACACGGTGTCCACCACTTGACATGAAAGACTGTTGGGCTAGAGCCTTCTGTAGGTAGGGCATTCTTCCAGAAATACAAGCTGCCTTCTCTTCAGTGGAGGAGCTTCTCACCCATAAGACCTTTCTTTAAAAGGGAAGATCCATGATATGCTTGTGAAGACACTTTGTCTGATCCACACGTGCCCAAGGTTGCTCAATACTTTAGGGTCACATAGTAGCTGAAAAGATGCAGAAGTCGGATTGACATCCGCCGTCTTCAAACACTGTACCGTCTGAGTTGTAAGGGACTACATGCCTCAGCTATCCTAAAAGACAAGGGCTTATTATGAAGCAGGGGAGAAAAACATCCCTGATTTGGACTCCGTCCATTCCTTTTTTTTAAGTTAAATTAAGGTGAGGAACTTCCCCAGGATCCCTGTAATCATCATCCTGGCATTAAAAAAGGCAGGGTCAGTGTCTACCTGTACATCTGTTATCACAGCCTAAGCTCGCTGTGCCACACCTGAACATGCCTGGATGGGCCCCCCTGACCTGAGGGGGCCCGACTAGGAGTCAGTGTAACTATCAGGGGATGTACCTTGGCACATCAGAGCTCAATCTCACTCAGGAGCCACAAAGGTAATTTCTTTGCAGTTCTGCTGCCACTGCCAATTAAAGAACCATGTGCTCCCCACCACCAGTTTGGAGAACCAGCTGGGGAGGGGTTCTGAGCAACACAATGAGGACAAAAGGAACCCATGGGGAGGCCTCATCACCCAGTGTTGCAGGTCTTTCATCGTTTCATGATTAATGGTCTCCGATAAATCCTGGTGCCAAAGAAAAATAATTGTGCCAAAAACAATTGTGAGGTAAAATAAATTAGCCCCAATATCTTTTCTGGGCTAAAATTCTCCACTGAGCTGTCTTAAATGACTTTCACACAGACCCACATCATGCAAGTGGAGGTCATGGGACTCAAATGCAGGACTGCTAAAGTGCTGAGCTTATAAAATCACCACAGAACTGTACACAGTGATTAGCGTGCTCAAAAATCAGTGAATGGACGTGTACACGCACTAGCAGGTGCATGACGGATGTCTTCGCACTTGCGTGGGCGTGCGCTCACCGGTAAGCGTACTACTACAATTTGCGCAATTAAATTAATAGGCGTTAGCACTGCGCAAGCCCTTTAGCACTGCACATGTGCACACACCACAGGTGCAAGCCTGCAGCAGGCGAGAAAATGGCCAGACAGAGGAGTGCACGCCCAGCCCTAATGGTTGCCACGCAAACGGAAAATACAAGTCTGAGGAGAAAAAACACCCCACATCACCAAAAACACATTTTACCCACAAACATACCAAAAACACAGGAAACCGGGGAGAGAAAAGATTTGATCAGAAATCAAGGGACCCCCAAGAGACCGAACTCACAGAACAATAAAATGTACCTACCTGTGGCACCTTGTTTTTTTTTTATGGAGACCATTAAAAACCTAATCAAGGCAGAAAAAGGCTCCCAAACCACACAGGGAAATGGGAATGCGGGTTATACAATTTGAAAACGCAACTTAACAGGCACAATTTTAATTTAGGGTGCTCCCTGAAAACAGTAGCCCCAACCTGCTGTGCAGAACTGCAGTACCAAAGAAGTCTTGAAATCTTGAAAACCCTCTCTGATCCAAATTTCTCTCACAAAGTCCATTATGGATTGCAACCTATGTCAATAATACCAAACCCATGAATACAGCTGACTACTCTGTTTAGATGCTTTTTCAAGCTAATAATGTCTCTCTGCTGTGATGATGTAAATATCATCATCCAAATATTGTAAATAAAGTCTGAAAATATATACATCCTGTACTTACTGCAAATACTGTTAATAATGTCAGTGACAAATGTCTGTAACACATGCTCTATGTAACTGTTGTTATACCCCTGTCTGTATTAGCTTCTGTCTTACATGTGACAAGGTACCTTTGGAAATGAGCCTCTGGCTCAAAGGTTGTAAACCGATATATCAAATAAATAAATAAATAAAATCTTGAGAAAAGTAGCTCTGTCCCCTTTGAATGGTACAGCTTAACTGGGGAGTTGCTGCTGCATGGAATCTAATGTGCCCAACATTCAAAGCTTAGGCAGTGCCATTCCCTGGTAGAGGTGCACTATACCCACTTGTTATGATTACTCATTGACAATGTTGACCGTTACAGAAATCTTGCCTAGAGTCATTAGTCAGTGTGCCACCATTGGTTGCAATGACCAGTGCTAAACTACAATAGGTCACTTCAACCACCCAATAGAACAGTGCATATTTTTCCTTTGGACACATCTAAATGGTCATGGCAGGCAGTCTATAACCACAACATATGCACAATTTACATTCCTGCCTAAACTGCAGAGATAGTGGCCTTGCAAGAGGGTACATGGCTGTGCAGAACTGCAGATCTGATCAAATGTAAATAACGTCGAACAACCAACATCCCTCTATCCGTGTCTCCCACCACCTACTGTGAGATGACTGCCTAGACACCTTTAAGGGTGAAAATAAACAGTGTAAATAATAAGCGTCTGAAATGCAGCTGGCGTGGTCACGGAAAACAGACCGTAATGGTGCCACATGAAGTCTTTAGTTTCCCGCTACTGACTGGAGAGAACAGACCAGACAGTCAGTATGGCCATAGTCCACATACTTGATCAAACTTGAAATGGTGTTAGACTGCCAGCGACCTGCATGAAGCAACCACCACTGCCTGCACAGGAAAAGATTCCCCCAGACATTCTTGGACCACATGCTATACCGGTAAGGCCTACAGGGAGATAGAGGAGTGGCAATGGACATGCCTGGGAGCATATCAGTAAGTTCTTCCTTCTTTTAATTTTTTTTTTTATTATTATTATTATTATTCTGTATTGGCTATTACACTGACTGCATGTGGTCCAGTTTCTTTCATGCTTCAACTATGCTGGAGTACATGAGACCCCTTGATAAAACACTAATAAAGAAAGACTGACCAAAGGAGAGGAGTGCAAGAAGAAAAACTGTTATATCTTATTTTAGTTCATATGTGCGGGGGGCAGTGGCTGTGCATAGAGGAAAAAGAGTGAGATGGATGGGGAAGAAGAACTAGAAGTGCAAAAACCTACACCCTGATAATGGCCGTGTCGTATGGCTCACCCATATTCATTTCCTGTCTAGAGTTCCACCTTATATTGTTGGTTGCTAGGCCCCTTCATACCTGGGTGAGAACAACTGTAAAACGGCAGGGGGGGTTAAGTCTTACCCAAGATGGGTTTCAGTTGAAAGACAGGTGGCTCGGAGGCCTAACTACCACAAACTCCTGATGGCATCACCCACAGTGGTGTCTAGGGACAGTGAATCACATGGAGACTGCTGCTGTCACACCCCTGGCTGACACATCAGCAGAATACAGGGAAACCCAAAACTGGTGTTTAGCCATCCCAAACACCAGGTCCCAAATATCTATGAAGTCTTGTTGGCTCCCCTCTGGATGAAGTGGAGAAAGAACGGTGAGCCGCTCAAAGAGTTTGTGGCTATACCTAGTCATAAGACCTACATAACTGGCCTGGCAAATGTCCAGCAATGACACTATAGATTTTGAAGCTAAGGATATCCTGTTTTATGAACTCCTTGTTCAACAGCTTCTCTGACTTGCTTTGCACCCTGGCCTTGCGAACACAGCATCCTTCAGTAGCTCCTCCAGAAGCTGATGCTCTGTGACTCCCAACAGGCTACCCATAGGTACAGCATACATGAAATCCATATGACAAGATAGGGCCTGGCAAGAGGTCAGGTGCTGTGAAATGCTGTGTGTAGGACACAACACAGCAGGGCTATGGGGAAAGCCAATACTTTTGAGGATTCTCATTCCAGGATGTCCAGTGACAGGCAGATTTCCCTCTTCTGGACCTAACCCAGAGAAGTGTCCAGCGACATGGTCACTAGTGAGGTGAAGGAGTACTGGTCCCCTAAAGCAGGCCTAGCCATTGCCTGTTGTCCTGCTGAAGGGATGATGAGGATCTTAATCCAGGTACATCAATGCCTAATGCCGGCAAGGAATATGACCTACCAGTTCCACTGGTGTGACCACCACCGACAAGACATGGGGAAGCTGAGAATCTGGCCTCAGTCAGTGCGCCCACCAGTGGCTGCAATGGCTGGGGCTAAGCTACAACAGGTCACTTCAGCACAGACAGACAAGCCAGTGTGGAGTCCTGCGACACATGACTGATGTCTGCTCTGGAAGGTCAACTGTATCCTGGGCAAATTCTCCATAAGCCCAGTGTTGTCATGTTGTCTTCTCCATCCATGACAAGCTTAATCTTGATAGCGGAAGCCAGAAGATGGCAAAGAAGAACTCAACAATGATCTTAATCAACTATGCGACAGTAAGAATGCGATCTTGAATGCAGATGGTCATGTTGGCCAAGGGCTGGCTCCACCTGTTCTGGGTCCTCATGGGCATTCCTCCCGGCACCAGATAAACTGGAGATGGTACCAGGATTTAGATGACAAACGTGTGACCAAAGGTTTGCATGAACCCACCCCCAAATGACTTGGGTTGGGCCGTCATCAGCACCTGGGTCAGAGAAGATGATTCTTCTCCCTCAATGGATTCTTCACTGCCCAGATCAGACAAGTCAGCTGATGGATCGACCAGCATGAAGGTCTCTGACTGCCCAGACAGAAGTTCCATGAGCAGACTGACAGGCTCCACAGTCAATATGACTTCCCTAGAGGGCAAAAGACCTTAGGGTTCTTTGAAGGAGAGGTGAATGGTACCTCAAACAACAACATTCCCACAACTGGCGCTGACTCTTCTTCTGTGCTATGGTGCCTCTGAGACTCTGGATAGACAACATAAGTTGCAGAACCAATCATCTTCACAAGGAGTGGTACAATCAATAGCCTACTTCTCTTCAACAGTCAGAAGGTCCAGGAACACAACATCCTCTCCAGTATGGAGTCAGCCTCCGTGGCCTGCAACTCTGCTGCAAACTATGTTGCAGAGGGCTGTCTCTGTGCAGACCCAGGCTTACCTTAGAGCACTCGCACCAATCTCTAGAGCACCTACAAGTGCATAGTCTGACACCAGCTGCGATGTAACAAACTGTGGCCAATGCCCAGACAGCAAATGCAGACATCATGGCCGTCAACTGCTGACATGGTAAACCTGTACACCACACACCTCTAAATCCTTGGCTTTCTCCTCTGTTCCAAGGTGAACTCTGATGGAGCATTAAGCCAGACTGCACATGCGTCCACAAAAAAATCAAAAATCTTCAAAAAATGAGGAAACCTGTTCTCTTCAGAAGAGGAAAAGATCCGAGTGCAGAGAGGTTGGAACTGAAAGACCACATGGCTGCGTGACAAGAGACGTCAAGCCTGAAGACAGTTTCCTGTGACTTAGCATGCTTATTTGAAGACTGCCTAAGTGTGAATAGTGAACTGAATCTAGGTAGTTAGAAATACACTTTTGCCATGTACTATTAAAAATACAGTACATATAAATATACATATAAAAAAATTTGAAAAGTTCCAGACCTCCACAAGGCTTTCCAGAAATGATGCCATCTGATGACAAACTGAAGAAAGTAGCATCCTTATACTGCTAAGCGGACAGTATTTAAGTGGTAGATCTCACAGCCTCACCAGTACCAGAGGCCACTGCTTCTGTGAGGCAACAATACAGTAGCGCTAGATACAGGGAAGAGGAGGGTTCGAGGGACAAAACCAGGAGAAAACCAAGATATTTTTTTAATTAGATTGAGAAAATACTTGTAAACTCACTTGTCCTTTCACAGCTTGTTCTTGTCTGTCCACTGTAGATGTCACATAGACTTCCTTAATGTTCTTTAAATGAGAGTAAAACACAAAGGAAAGTCTTCCAGCCACACAGTCGGGCCGATCTAAAAACAAATACATACAATAAGGTTCATTATAAGGTTCACTGCAACAAAATGGGTTGAAACGCAGCTATGTGTGTAAAAATCCTCACTGTTATGATATGACAGTCACTAAAGAATACGACAGTTAATCTTAGTGCCAAATGTCTCTAAATGTGAACTACCTGCTGCCAACACTGATGCTTAAGATGCTGACAAACTGGGCTCAGGAATGAACCTGAGTCATCAGACGGCTGGGAGGTGGAATGCCCCAAAGGACACTCCCCCTTTGGGAAGGGACATCCAACTTTGGTGTACAACTGCCACCTGGGTGACCACCACTGATACTGCAGACAGGAGCAACTGGGAAGGGAGGACTACTGTTGCCACAGCATGCTGGCAAGCATCTGTATGCATGTGTGTGCACTGGAGTTCCCCAGTCTCCATTCTTGAAGCATGGAAAAATAGAGGGAAAAACACCCGGGCTGTGGATGGCATGCATGTTCCTACTGAACTCCATCACAGGGTTGGGAAGTTGCCATAGGATGAGAGTGTGAGCCTGACAGAAGGATGAACAATTTATTTTTTGTAAAGAAAATTTCTCCAGCCAGCCTGCCAGCACAGCGGTAGCACTTCTACTCATGACACGGGCAGCCTAGATTTGGAAGCGAGCCCGAATCACTGGGGACTGGCCAGTGGGAGGAGGAGGAGGACTGAATGTCCCGGTGGACACTGTCCTCCTCCTGGGAGGGAGGGCAACTAGCTCAGGTACATTACTGCCACTGGTGGCAGTGCACTCAGATGGGCAGAGAGACGCTGATGGATGATGTGCTCCGCATACTTGCATGCCTCGGGCTTGCATCACATCCCCAAGTTGGCATCTCAGACAGGAAAAAAAACAGAGGAAAATGCATATGGCCTGGGGAAGTATAAAAGACCAACCCCTTGCAAGCCCTACACTGAAGAAATGGTGACCCTCCTGAGAACCAGATCCTGTTCCCGCACTTGGGGCCCTGCCACCTTACCACAGGGGGTAAATCCAAGGGGGCAGACTCAGGAGCAAGCAGTAACTCCACAGGATGTGGGGTGCGGGGCTGGGGGGTTTGGTTTGGGGGGACAAAGCTGGCAAGGAAGGAGAAGGAGAAACAGAACAGAAAAAAAACCTTTCCAAATAGGCAACTAACTAAGCAGTCTGAGTTTACTTTTTTTAGAGCCAGCTTTCACAATTCTAAGTAGAGTATATACTCTCTTGAGAAAAGTATACACTAGATAGCTAGGTGACATAACGCAAAGATAGACCATACTTAGTTGTGCCTCAGGTCTTGGATTTACCTGAATCAATCTCTATGCCCTTTTCAAAGCCTGCAAAAAACTGCTCCCCCTCAAACATCTCCACAATGTCTGATGGTTCGGGTCCCTGGTACCGATCCTGTAGTTTTTTCAAGACAGTGTCTACCTGCATAGGAAAAAAAAAAAGTCCAACCTAAATCAGTACATTTTTTTTTATATGGCGCCTTAACCCGGGGGCTCTGGGCACTTTACAGTTAGCATACACAAGTAGAAACATACAAGAATCATTTCAATGTTTTTACACTACTAAAACAAATCCAGGCATGCAGAAAAAAAGATAAAACAGTTATCTCCAAAAGCTGATGAGGATAATTAATATTTAGCACTCTTTTTTTAAACACTTCTGCCAAGAGATCATGCCTAAGACAGAATGGTAATGCCAAATAAATGGGGCCACCACCGAAAAAGTCCAATCTCCGACAGCTTCAATCACACTCTCGAAACAGACAGAAGCCAGGCCTCTGTGGGTGGAGTGAGCAGCTTGGAGCATACAAGCCAAGAGATCTCTAAGGTAGCTAGGACCCAATCCATGCAGGGCTTTATATACTAATAATGTATGTTAGAACGCTGTTAACCTTAGGAAATCATCATTTCCTAAGGTTGTTAACTATCGATGTGGCGTAGATATGTTGTTAACCTATCGATCCTCGTCACATCGATATTAGAATATTTCTTTCTTGATGGTCTCTTATGCACGCGTTTTTCGACAGGCCGACTGAAGGAAACCGGCGAGGAAGGACTGAAGGGCAGCGGCGGTGACTTTTCGCGTAAGCCCTTTTTTTGATAGTGGGACCATACACTATAAAAATAATGTAGTGCCTCCCTACTCGGCAAGCGGTCAATTTTAACCGTCTGAGGTTGCCATGGCGAGCAATAAACCTCTCCGAGCTTACGCTCTCGGGGATGGTCACCCTGGCAACCTCTCGACTGTTAACTGACCGGTTAACGATAGAGGACCATACATTATCCTCTATGTAACGCAATCTTAAGGGTGGTATGCCACCTACTTGGTAGCCAGTGTATATGCTGCAGCACAGGGGTTATATTATCCACATAAGATGACCCAGTAATTAACCTGACCGCACCATTCTGTGGCAGCTGTAGGCGACGTATCAACCTCCCAGGTAAACCCAAGTAAAGAACATTACAGTAGTCGAGTCTTGAAGACATAAACATGTGCATTAGGGTCACCAGGTCCTCTTGCACCAAACAGAGTTTAATCCGTGACATATTCCGAAGTTGGAAAAAACACCTGCAGACCACAGCTGACACCTGATGGTTGAGCATCAGTCCTGGCTCCATGATGACTCCCAGATTTTTCACACTATCCATGGCCGTCAGGATGAGGCCATAAGGCATAGGCAAATCAACATCTCGACACGCTGCTAACCCAGGAGGACCTGGTTCCACCGGCAGCAACTTTGTCTTGGCTGGATTTAAGCTCAGTCAGCTGAAGGCCATCTAGTCAGTGATTTCTTTTAAGCAATGCTCCAGCACAGGTATTGCCCCTTGCCCATCAGGCACAAAGGACAGGAACAGCTGAGTATCATCTGCATAACAATGAAAACTCATGCTGTACCACCTATATACACCACAAATAACATGGGGGACAGAACCAACCCCGGAGGAACACCACAGGTGACCGCTGCTGACTGCAGTGAGTAGGTGCCCATCAGAACTGTTTGCGAGCTACCTGATTGAAAGGACTCAAACCATTTCAAGGCTGTCCCCGTAAGTCCGACATATTCCTTAAGGCTCTCTATCAAAATTCCATGGTCTATGGCTGGGGAGTCCAACCTTTTCGGGGTCGTGAACCACATTTAAATTTCCGAGTAAGATGTGAGCCACAACAACATGTAGCCCGTACCATACCCAACAAGTGGCCCTTACCATACCCATTATTTACCCATATTTAGGAGTTAAAATAATAACAGAGTCATCGTAGATACAGTAGAAGCTGCTTAATTGGGATGGCCTGGTGGCGGGCTTTTCGTCCTGATTAAGCCCAATTATCAGAAGTAAGCCTTTTGCTTATGATAAATACTGTCTGAATCCCTCTTACTACAGTAATTTCCCTTATTAGCCAAGCCGTTAAGTGAGCAGTAGTAACTGAAACAATATGTAACTGTATGGTACTGTACTGCATTACCTCATCATCATCATCTGCATCCTGAAGGGAGAAGCATGAGACTTGGAGAGCAATCAAGAAACTCTTAAGTGCAGCAGTGTCCCATTAAGCAGAAAGAGGAGAGAGAAAATCGAAGCCACAGTCTCATAAACCTGATCAGAGACTTGGGAGAATTATGTTTCCTTTTTAAAGTTAAAGTGGCCTACAAAGTTGGCTATAAAGCCAAAAGGAGAGAGAGAGAAATCAAGTGGTTCCCTACGGGGTAAAGTAGGTTGGGAACTGGCTAGGGGACAGGACTCAGAGAGTGGTGGTAAATGGCATGTAATCCGAAGAGAGTGAGGTGACCAGCAGGGTGCCACAGGGGTTGAAGCTGGGGCCAGTCCTATTCAATGTCTTCATTAGCGACATTGCAGAGTATCTGAAGGGAAAGGTGTGCCTCTTCGCAGATGACACCCAGATCTGCAACAGAGTGGACACACCGGAGGGGGTGGAAAGAATGAGAAAGGACCTAAGCCTATTAGAGGAGTGGTTGGGTGTCTGGCAGTGGAGTTTCAATGCTAAAAAGTGCAAGACCATGCACCTGGGTCACAGGAATCCAAGGGAGGAGTACAGGATCGGAGGGGGAAATTCTGACCACCACAAGTCAGGAAAGAGACCTGGGGGTTATCATATCTGACGACCTGAAGGCGACCAGACAGTGTGAAAAAGTGATGGGGAGAGCAAACAGAATGTTGGGGTGCATAGGGAAGGGCATAACAAGCACAAGGAAAGAGGTGGTAATGCCACTGTACAGATCACAGTGAGGCCTCAGATGAAGTACTGTGTCCAGTTCCAGAACCAAATCTCTGAAGGACACTGACAAACTAGAAGCAGTCCAGAGAAGATAGCAAGATGGTACATGGACTGAACCAGAATCCCCAAAGGAAAGACTTAAGGACCTTACTATCTATTCACTGGAGGAAAGAAGGAGAGGGAGATATGACAGACTTTCAAGTAGTTTGGGGAATAAACAGAGTACAGGTGGAAGGCATATTTCAGAGAAAATGTTGCAAAAACAAAGGGACATGATATCAGGCTGAAGGGTGGAAGGTTCAGGGTAATGTTAGAAGTACTTTTCACTGAAAGGGTGGTGGAGTCATGGCAGCCTTCCAGCAGAAGTGGTGGGTGCAAAAACAATACAGGGATTCAAGAGTGCATGGGATAAACATAAGGGTACCGTAGAGATGTGCAAAGCAGAAGAGCCACAGATCAAACAAAATCTGGGACTGCAGCAGTGAGTAGGGAAACGGGCAGACTGGGTGGGCAGCATGGTCCT
This sequence comes from Neoceratodus forsteri, assembly GCA_016271365.2. Taxonomy (NCBI): domain Eukaryota; kingdom Metazoa; phylum Chordata; order Ceratodontiformes; family Ceratodontidae; genus Neoceratodus; species Neoceratodus forsteri. The sequence goes on along the minus strand of CM028133.1, from coordinate 768,267,486 downwards.
TATCTGCCGACAGATTCTAGGTTTCTATTTTTTTTTTTTTTTTGTTTAATGAGGAGAGACTCGGGGAACTCACAGCAAAGACAGACTGACTGACCCGCTGTAGACACTCCATCAGAAAGAGAGAAAGCGCAAGACATTATTTTTGGCTTTGCTGGTAGTTTTCATTTTGGCTGGTGTGGGAGACCGTGTCCTTTTTAGCAGCCAGAAACAACAAGACAGACTGGTAGAGAGCTACAGTGAAACAGCTGTTTGTTAATGTTTAACAGAGGGGGACAGACTCAGTGAACTTGCAGCAAAAAGTGACTGGCCGACCCGCCGTAGACACTCGCAGCCAGAAACGGCATGTCAGATTGGCAGAGAGCTACAGTACAACAGTTTGGCTCAGCACAGTGAGACAAAAAAGGAGCTTTGGATGGAGACAGAAAGGTAGGACTGGGAGATTTGCAGGAGAGTGTGGTTTGGGGGACGGGGATTACAGCAGCTGATCTGGCCACTTCTAGTGGCACACTTGATAAGTAGGTGATAAGCCATGTACTGACCTGTGAATAGGTTAGTGGAGCCACCCAGCCCATCAGTTTAGTGGATGATTAGTAAGTGATTATAGGGACAGAATCATCCCAATTAAGCAGCAGGTAGTATCATAGGAATGAATGGCCACTTAATTGGTGCCCCGCAGGATGTCCCAATAAAGCAGATGTCCCGATTATCCACGTCCTGATTAAGTGGCTTCTACTGTAGGCAATAATCATATTTTATTAAGTTTTATTAAGTTACAGTATTTTTTAAAAATAGTTGTAATTTTAAAATAATTATTCATAGCAGCTCCAGAGCTTTAGATTGGCTTGCAGGTTTAGTAAAGTAGCTTGCTGAGCATGCAGGGCACTTTTCAGCTCCTGTGCTTTGACTTTTCTCAAATTTAAAAGACTGTGACATGTACTTGACAAGTAATTGCGTAAACCCCCACAAAGCAACATCAAACTGCTTCGCAAGCAACATGTGGCTCACGAGGTAACAGGTTGGCCACCCTGGTCTATGGTGTCAAATGCCACTTAGAGAGCACGGAGAATGACAACAGACCATTCCCCAACTCCTGCCAGGAGCAGGTTAACTAAACACCATTAATATGTGAGATCTTGGTGCTGTGATGAGGCTGGAAACCTCACTGGAGTGGGGATGCTATATTTCTCAAGGTGCTCCTCCAGCTGCATCGCCACCATTTTATTGATGATCTTTCCCAGAAAGTGAAAAGGTCGAGACAGGCCTGTAATTTGGCAGTAGGTCCGGTCCAAAGATGGTTTCTTCATAAGGGTTTCACAGTATTTTAAGCACTCTATGAAGCAACCTCTCATAGGAAACATCTCACAATGCCAGAGAACACTGAGCCCAGGACCCACATCAGTCTACCAACAGACGTGTGGACTCTGGGTTCAGGTCACAGCAGGTGGAATGCAAACCAGAGATCACTTCAAGAACATCCACAACCAACATGGGTTGAACTCACCACCAGAACCCCAGAATGTGTCTGTACCTTTCAAATCGGCTACTGCTGGCCCTTAAAAGGCCACCCGTAGAGATCCCAGCCCTATGGAGGTCACTCTGTCCAGGAAGAAATGACCAAACTCCATACACCTATCTTGTGACCAAACAACCCCAGACTGTAGACACGACAGATGTATTAGCCTGTCCACAGTGCAGAAGAGCTGAGCAGGTCTATTCTCACCCGAGGCACTAACCCATGACAGGAATACTGCCTTTGAAAGTTATTGCCCCGATTGTTCCCATAATGTATTCTCAGAGCCAACTTTTCTCCATAAAGCCTGATTTCTTCCAGGAAAGCTCTGACTCCACCCTGCCTTCAACTACCTCAGATCAACATTATGCCATAGCCAGCTGTAGTGGGAGGCCAGTGGACAACACGGATTAGTGCCAGGGAGGCCATTGCCATTGAAATCACCAAATTATAGCTCTCAACTGCTGCCGCTATACCCCTCTATCACGCTACCTTCATGCTCGAGATATTCAGTACACCCAGGAGCTTTTCTAGCTCCAGATTACATAACAGTGTGAGCGGTTCAGCAGGTTGCACACTTGCCTCTGAGGCCAAAAGATCAGAAGGCTATGGGTTCTATCCCCATACCAGGCACTTGAGTTAAATCCCAATACTGACACTGCAGTGCAGCATGAGGGGGATGCTGCACTCCCGAGGTGCCGTCTTTCAGATGAGATGTTAAACCAGCACTCAACATCTGTAGCCTCCCACTGAAACTCGATGCCCTGCAAATATCTGCCCACCTACACAACCCGGATGTTCTTGCAGTTGTTGAAACCTGGTTCACTCCTAAAATCCCAGACAGTGCGATTATCCTACCAGGATATAACGTCTTCAGACTTGACAGGACCTCTAAAAGAGGTAGTATATATGCTATCTACCTCAAAGACGCCTACTAGGGCACCCTGTTCAATTCCCTTCCTCAGTCTCAACTGCTCAGATTCTACCCATCAGAATTCTACTGGGGCCCACAACAAGGTGCTGACTATTACTGCACTCTATATCCCTCTGAAGGAACAAGATAAAGGTCTCAACTCCTTCCTGGACTTTATCTGCTCCCAACCCCCAGGCTCCGAGACTATCCTTATGAGTGATTTTAACATTAATTGACTTGGGTCAGATGCAAACGGCTTTAAGGATGCTATCTTAGCCACCAACCTCGCCCAGCTGGTCACCAGGCACAACTATAAGACTGGCACATGCTGCCTTCTGGACTAGATCCTGACTAACCACCCATCCCACATCTCAAAAGTCTCCATCCTACCCGATTCGTTAAGTGACCACTCCCCAGTCACCTATGAATGGTCAAATAAATTCAGCCTCCCACCACCCAAACTAATTACCAGCAGAATCCTCCTACGTGGTCAACTGAAGCACCTCAAATCCCACCTTAGACAACAAGACTGGTCCCCTATTTTCCAAGCATCGGATGTCAGCTCTGCTCTTGACCTCTTCATCAACACCTTCAATGCTGCCTGTGATTCCCTATGCCCCCAAAAAAGAGGAAAGTCAAAGGGACTTTTGCAACCCTTGGCTCTCCGTGGAGCCCTAACACTGCTGAATCAGATACCGCCTCTGGGCTCGGGCACGGGCCACAGATAGGCAGGTAGATATACAAAACTACAAACATGCTAGAAATGACTGCACTAAAGCAATACGACTGAAGAAAAGTAACTACTACAAAAATGCTCTCACAAACACCTGGGGTATGGGGAAGTGCTTCTGGAATAATCTTAAAGAAGTTGCAGGGAAACTGCCCAAAACGTCACCTACATGTTGGAAGTGGATGGGACTATAACTCTGGACCCTGCCACTATAGCAAACAGGTTTAATAACGCGTTCTCGGATCTCAGTAGTGTGCTCCCACAAGACTTCTTCGATGCCGACCTCTCCTCTGCACCCCCACCCCTCTCCTCGATTCGACCGCCTTTTTACTTCAAAGCAGTCAGAAGGCATGAAGTATAAATACATCAGCAAAGCAATTGCGGATCAAGAACCAGTGGGGACACACTCAACCTTAAACTACTGTCCTTACGCTAGATGAAGTGCTATCTCCTCTTACTCAAATTTTCAACCTTCCTCACCTCGGCCAGTTCCCCGACAGATGGAAATCAGCACCATTACGCCAGTCCAAAAGTGGGGACAAGACCTTCATGGGAACTTTAGGCCTATATCCATACCCCCAAAGGCCACGGAATGTTTAGTCTCTGACCAGCTGATGGAATACTTGGCTAAGCACGACATCCTTTGTAAGCAGCAGCACAGTTTCAGAAAAGGCCACAGCACTACATCTGCCCTCCTAGAATTCACAGGAGCAATCCACAACTCCCTGGACAATAATCAACTAAATGGGTTGGTCTTCATAGACCTGACTAAGGCTTTTGATACTGTCCATCACCGACTACTCATTGCAGAGCTTCAAAGTGCTGGGCTATCACCAGAGGCTACATCTTGGTTTAAGAACTACCTGGAAAACCACTCCCAAAGAGTGAAAATTGCTCATATGCTCTCCGATGCTAGACCCGTCCGCTCAGTAGTCCCTCAGGCCACTCCTTTTCAGCCTTTTTTTGAACAATCTGCCACAATCCCTACCCTGAACAAATACTGCTCTACGCGGACATTGCCGTCATCCACGCCACTCATCATGACCCCCACCTACTCCAAAAAAAGCTCCAGATGGGTTTCATCTCCGTTGAAAAATGGTTTAATAGACAAAAGTTGGTCCTCAACTATAAGAAAACCAAGCTGATGCTTTTCTGTGGCTCCCGCAATAAGCATAGGTCTCAACCCCTCACAATTACAAACTGCCATGGCACTGTCCTCGATCAAGTTCACTCCTTCAAATATGCTGAAATCACTCTCGACAGTCACCTATCTTATGGTATCCACATTGACACTGTTGCCAAAGCTGTTAACATGTGCACTGGATTTCTCTACAGGCACAGGCAATACCTTACCTCAGATGCCTTAAGGATAGCAGTGCAGAGCTCTGGGGTCTCACTAATCGATTATGGTCTGGTTGTCTACGGCTCCACTACTGACACAGCCCTTAGGTGCTTATCCTTGGCCCTAAACAAAGCCTGCCGTCTCATCACAGGATCCCACCGTCTCACCCACACATGTGAACTCTACGCCCAAATGGAGTGGCTCCAACTATCCAACCGTATCAAGTACCATACTTGCTTAATGGCCAAGAAGATCACACTAGGCCTTGCACTCCAGGAGTCCAAGCTTTCCTACGTGCTGCATGCACCACCTGCCCCACCAGGGGTTCCGAAAATAAAATACTGCACATCCCCCAGTGCCGCACCATGCAGAGCCAAAGGTCCTTTGCTCACCGAGCACTCTTCTGGTTTAATGGACTCAGCAACGACATCACCTCTCTGCAAACGTTTGGCCCGTTCAAAACCAACCTCTGCCTCCACTTCTCTGCGTGCAGCTCCTGTGACTGTCCCTCCTAATCTGCTCTCCATCCTAGCACTTACCTCTTCCTCTCTTTCACATCCTTCCCTCTCCCTCCCCTCCTCTCATCCCTCCCCTACCCCCCAAGCTATGCACTTTTTGAAGCCACACAATGCCCATGGCTGCACCTCTTTGTGTCCCTTCACTGCCTCAACTATTCCCTTTAACCTTGCCCTTCCTGGTACCTTCCTTCCATAACTGTCTGTACTCATCTGCTTGAGACTGTCAGAATACCATGTTCTGCATTGTTTACTCAAATTTCTGTCCTGGTACCTACCTCCCTCAAATGTATATATTCAACTGCTTAGAACTGTGTGTATACCGTATTCTGCATTGCTTATGTGTAACCTTGTAAAAGTGCCTTGGCTCAAAGGTACTTGTAATCCTAGAACTAAATAAATAAATAAATAAATAAATAAAAAATTTTTAAAAAGAGGTCCCAGCTGCCAGTTCTGGTGGTAGGTTAGGTGGATGTTAAAGATCCCATGGTATTTCTCAAAACAGTAGGGGTGTTTATTAGGAAAGAAAATCATACAATACAGTACATACCAAGATACAAAAGACAATCATTGTGCAAAAATAATAAGTAGACACCAATCCCAGAACCACCCAAATAAAACTGTAATATGTCAACAAATTATAGTAAAAGAAATGGGGAAGAAAAACAAATGTTCCACACAAAACAATCCTTATAAAGGAAACGTAAAATTAGGTTCCTGTCACCATGTTACTAAATCAACAAAACTACATCTAGTTCCCAAATCTAGTAAACATCTCAATAGGCATGAACAGTACAAAAAAAATCCAGAAAATGAAAAAGAATGTCAAAATTAATGAGGAAGAAGATACTATACAAGTACACAACATGATCCTGAACAAAAACAAACAATAATCAGACTGCTGTGAGTAAAGGTAAACAACAAAGAAAACACAAGAAATAAGGAACATCAGAATCAACCCAAGAAAGACTCTTCCATTTTGCTCTAATATAAACGTCATGGTTACTTTTCAGTTCCACCAGTATACTCTTTAAGATCAGATGTAATTTTAGTAGCCAATTCCTGATAATCTATATCCTTTTGCTGCAGAGTATATAGACATCTAGAATTGCAGATATGCCAACGAATAACAGCAAAATCTCATGTAGAGTGCTTTTCCCAACCATTCCATGCTGACCCAGCTGCATCCATAAAAAAAACTTTACAACTGAGAGTACCAAAAAAGGTGTCGGCCAGAGAGTAGCATTAAAGCTCCAAAAGTTAGACATATATGAGCGTGTAAAAAAGAAGATGCCACATGGATTCTAGTTTCTGAACACAGTGTGGTCTACTACACATTCATTCAGCCAACTGTTTATGTTTATGATTTTCTTTCACATTTAACTTCTCATGACAGCAGAGCCAGTGGACATCCCAAGCATTGCGGTGGGGAAGGGTTCTTTTATTCTGTAATAAGCTCTTAAGGGAAGACACAAAAGGTGGAGGGCACTTCAAAAAAATGACAAGAGTTCTTAAAAAAAAATGATATATAACGTTTTCCTATGACCAGTTAATACCATTCTGCTAGAAATTTTCCAAGCTTTCAGCTTTAAAAATAACTGCCATACGTAAGATGGAGACTGACCTGCAGCACCCATGCCCCACAACAGACCGGCATCCCAACGTCTGAATCATGGACAACAAGAGGTGAAAAAAGTGGGGTCCAACATTTCCAGTATTAAAGAGCAAAGGTTTGAGATTGGGCATGATAAAACAGAATAGAAAAACTAGGGGATTCACCATCCCTTAACCTCCTTTGTCAATGGAAAGATAAAGAACGTTCCGCTTTGACAGGGTTCAAACAGCTGCCCCATACTGCTTGAAGAAAAAAAAAATTACTGTAAAGCATGGTTTCAAAAACTTTAGGAGGTGGAAAACATAGCTAAGATACAAGAAAAGGGGAATTAAGAAAGTTTTAATATAGTAGATTCTTTTTTCTTATTCATTTTATGTTTGTTCCACTGAGCCACAATGGACTTTCCCTGCTCCAGTTTGGAAGACCATTCTGCTCTGCCATCCATCCTTCTTCGAACATTATACCCAAAATTCGGATAGGTGTGGACAGTACAGCAATCCCTGCCACTGATGTTTCAGCTTCCCCAAAGGTCACAAACCTCCTACCTGGCATTTCCTAAAGTTGAGGAAAGCTACCGAAAATCCCCAAATTCCTGACATACTTAGATAGCCCATTCAGAGGAAGGGACATCCAAAACAAGTACAAAATCACACATGCCCCCACAATGCAAAGCATCATGAGCTGCATATGTAAATCACCACAGAATATTATGCTGGTTCAACTTTAAGCAGAAATGCATGTAAACAAAGATCATCTGCATAAGCAGTGGCTCCAAAGGAAATAGCCTCTTCAGACACTGCATATGCCTAATAGTTAGGCAAACTATTAAGTCGACGCAGAAGAGGATTTATACTGAATACGTACAGCAGGGGGCTCAAAGGGCACCCCTTCCACACACCCGTCTTGACGGGAAACATAGGTCCTATCCAACCATTGCTTACTGGTGTAACCGTGGCAACCTATATAGTCCGTAAAGCCAATTTACAAACTTACTTGGTATACCATAAATTTGTAGCACACACCAGAGATACTGCTGGTTTACTGCATCAAACGCCTGCTTTTGATTCAAGGACAAAACAATGCCCTCAGTCTGTTTCCACTGTCTTTGTTCAAAAAGTTCTCTAAGAAGTAACACATTATCAGTCACTGATCTTTCCTTAACTGAACAAAATTGTGCAGGATGTATTAAGTATGCAGCCGTTTTGGACAGCTGAGTTTGTAACATTTTAGCCAAGATTTTAAAATCACTATTTAAAAGACTAATAGGACTCCAATTCTCTATCAGTCATTTGTCTCCTTTTTTTTAATAAAAAAATTAAAGTGCCTTTACACATATCCAAGGGCACCCGTAGTGGATAAAATTTCATTGTAAACACCAGATAGTTCTGTCATCAAGTCTTGTCCCAGTAGCGTAAATAAATTACCAGGAAGACCATCCCAGATCACCCATAGGGTATCCACCCCAGGGTACTATGGGAGTTAGCAGATGTCCTGGCTGCACCACTGGTGGACCTTTTTAACTTCTCTGCAGATGGAAGGGTGTCCAAGGGATTGGAGTCAGGCGCATATAGGACCTATCCACTAAGGGGCTTGAGAGAGAGAAGGGGAATTACAGACCAGTCAGCCTCACATCGTGGTGGGGGGAGTTGATGGAGCCATCCTAAAGGAGAAGCTGGGAGCATTCTTGAGTGAACAGGGACTCCTCGATGATAGGCAGCATGGCCGTCCCCGGCAGATCGTGTCAGACTCACCTTTGGAGTTCTAAGAGTGGAGACGGTGTCACTTGACCAGGGTAGGCCTGTTGACGCCTTGTCTTGGACTTCAGCAAGGCATTTGATTCGATCCCTCACACAGGCATGCTGGAGAAGCTGGATTGGGATGGGGTGGGGACACAAATGGTTAGGTGGATTGGTAGTTAGTTGTCTGGGCGTACCCCAGCAGCTGGTAGTAGCGGAGGGTCTCGCCTGCTAGGCAGGACATGAGTTAGACTCTTTCACCTTGTTAATGCCCTAAGATGTTTGAATGTTTTGATCATCACCTCTCCCTCCTTTGCTCTAGGGCATACATATATTGAGCTCCATTAATCTGTCCTCATATGTTTTCTGATGCAGTCTCTGCACCATTTTGGTTGCTCTTCTCTGGACTGCCTCTATTTTGTTAATGTCCTTGTGCAGGTGCAGCCTTCAGTACCGCATGCAGTACTCCAGATGGGGAATAACCAGTGTCTTGTAAAGAGGGATTATTACCTCCCTCTTATGACTTGCGATACCCCTACTAATACAACCTAACATCCCTCTAGCCTTACCTAATGCTTTAGTGGTCTGCTTGGATGATTTCAGGTCATCTGTGATGATGATGATGCCCAAGTCTCTTTCTTCCCTTGTGATTGCCAGCAACTCCCCTCCCAACCGATAGGTAGCTTCAGGGTTTCTCTTCCCTATGTGCATGATCTTGCACTTCTTTGCGTTAAACCCAGTTGCCACTCTTCAGACCATTTTGCCAGTTTATCCAGATCTCATCTCATTCTGCTCACCCCATCTGGATCATCTACTCTGTTGCAGATCTTGGTGTCATCTCCAAACAGATAAACCTTACCCTCCAGTCCATCTGCAATGTCACGGATAAAGATACTGAAGTGGACTGGCCCCAGGATTGATACCTGAGGCACTCCACTTGTGAGTTGCATCTCTTCTGACTGTATACCATGTACCACCACTCTCTGTTTTCTGCCCGCCAACCAGTTTGTCACCTAGTTGACCAACCTCTCACCCACCCCGAAGCTACCCAGCTTATTAATCAATCTTCTATGTGGAACAGTATCGAAAGCTTTGCTGAAGTCAAGGTAGGCTGACATCAAGTGCACCCCTGGTCCACCACTCTGGTTACCCAGTCAAATAAATCTATGAGATTAGTTTGACAGGACCTTCCTGCTGTAAACCCAAGCTGTCTTGGATCCTGTGCCCCTATGGATTCCAGATGTTGCACTATCCTTTCCTTAGAGTGCCTCCATAATCTTGCCCACTACTGAGGTAAGACTGACTGGTCTGTAGTTCCCTGCCTCCTCCCTGCTGCCACTCTTGTGGAGCGGGATCATATAAGCCCTTCTCCAGTCTTCTGGGACCTCTCCTGTGCTCAGAGACTCACTAAACAGTTCTGATAATGGCTCTGCTAGTTCCATCCTTAGCTCCTTTAGTATCCTGGGATGTATGCCATCAGGTCCTATTGCCTTGTCCACCCTGAGCTTAGCGAGCTCTTCTAGGACCCAACCATCAACCGTCAGAGAGTGCAAAACTTCAGGTGGGCACTGTGGTAGCAAAGAATCTGTTGTGACCTTCAGAACCACTCCGCACTCCAGAAGACAAAGAGGAAGAGTGCTGAGTCAATACTTGCAAAATGCCCATCACCGAAGTCTGCAAAGCATGTTGTCAATCAAACAACCCTTCAAAAGTCTTTTGCACTGATTTAGATCTATAGTAATCATATGGGCATACTTCAGCTGCCTTCCCCTGAGTCCTAGATTCCTGCTGTTTCTTCAGTCTGTTTGCCTGACCAGAATGGAATTCCATCATGGCAGTTTTTAGACGTGATTTGGGCCAAATAATCCAAACCCATGGTAATACTACAAGAAATTACTTTTTGAAGTTGTTTCCTATTTCGTAAATAAGTCCAATAAAGTGCATCCCTGCAAGCCCGTCCTTCTTGTTTTAATAACTTGATTAAATCTCCCCTTGGTGTCAATCCACCAATGGGTTAAAGAACCATAAAACACCAAAACAGACTTCCTCATTGTGGTGATGCTGTTAAAACAGGGACATTCATTTCTTTTTATTCCTGTTCCGCTTCTATAATTATATCCTTTTAAGTGTTGTTTTAGTCTGTTGCAACAGCATATATATATATATATATATATTTTATTTACCTTTTGGTTTATGTGTTTCCCTTCCTTTCTAGCTTTACTTCTAATCCTTAAAATCATAGAGAATTTGATGTTATATGTACATGCCCCTTTAAGTATACAGACTGACCATCTGTATTCAAAGCCTGTGCATATGATGTTACAATTCTCTCTTTTGTCTCTTTGTCCCTTTGCTTGACCCCAGCATGTAAAACACTACATTACTCTTCCTTTGGTCTGCCTGGGTATTTAAATTCATTTTGGAATAAAAAGAGTAAGTTGTTTGTTTTCCTGCCCTCATCTCGTTGCACTGGGAATAGGTTTGTTTTTGCCGTTTTGCAATGCAGTCACGAATTCGAGGACCGAGAAATAAAAAGCTTAAAGGTTGGTCCCAGAATAGCGAGTGTAGGGGTTTGCAGGAGGATTTTGGCATTTAGGTAGAACTGTAGCGTTGTAGAAGTGCTTACATTCCTGCTCGATAATGCGCACGTTTGAGAGAGCGCCTTATTCTAAAAGCCAACAGCCGCTCGGCTATTGTTTAACCATCGGCTTTCTTTAAAACGTTCCGGTTGGAAGTGTAGAATATTAAACAAACGAAGCTAGCAAACAAAAAGTAGTACACTATCTAGAAGTACAGGTTTATGGGGGTTCCTGCTTATTAATCGAAAAGGGTTATTTGTGCCTTTGAAAATAAAAGGAGTAGATTATTGTCCTAAAAGCAAAGGGATACAAAAGAGAAAAATAAATGCCCTGAAACTATTATATTCCTCTTATAAAGAAACCTGGCAAGGGTTTAAAACTTATTTCAAGAGATGAAGAATAACAAAACAAAACAAATGGTATACTTAGGTTGCCAGCACTTGCTGGAAGCCATGTTTATTTCTTCTGCCTTTTTCCTACAGAGCCAGCTGGCCCATCTCCTTCATATTTTATAGACTAGGAAGGGGTTGATTTGCATTGTTGTTTCTAAATACATATATCCTGAGTTTTATTTGATAACACTGCTCTAGTGTCAATTGTATTAATATGATAAAGGACACAGTGAATGTAAAATATAAAAAATGGACTGTTTATTTGTGTTTTATGTTAGATTATACAAAAATGGGTGGAGCTTCATGGATCACATGATTTGTTTGTATAAAAGGAGATCCTTTTTATTGCTTAGGTAGAGCTTGAAGGGATTAGAACTGCTCTGTTCTGCTTAAAGGGGAACACTAACTGTTTTCTAGTGTATAGTTATTCTTTTGATTTTTGCCTTTTATTTATTTTCTCTGTTTATTTTGCCGTTCGGTACATCTTTGTTGAGTAAATAAATACTATTTTTTTAATACTCCATTGGAATCTGGTGTCTTCCTTGTACCCACATCATCGCATTCATCATAACAAAATGCTTAAGATGGTCACATAGCTGAACCCTTCCAACTAAGCTGGAAAACATTTCCACAGCCCTGGCCCAAGCTCAGCTAGACTCTGTTTTCCCACTTTTAAAACTAAAATCCTATGATCTGAAAATTCCACCAACTCTGCCGTTATTGAGTGTACTATCATGCACTGTGGGAAAGAACAAATCTATATGAGTAGCCAACTGACCCTTGAAAAAAGTAGGTTCTGATCTGGAATGGACCGAAAAGAAAGCATCCTTCAGGGAAACAGTATGTATAACATTTTGAAGTCATGTCATATCACAGTATATTTTACGTGTCCTGGCTATTCTGCCTCTGTCTTCCAAACCCAGACCACAGTTAAAATCACCCCAAAAACCAAATTATGAGGCTATACAAATATGGTTGCAGTAGCTGAAAAAATTCAATCCAGTCAGCTTTTAGTTTGTAGCAACATAAATATTAATCAACCAATGTAACCTCCCCTCAATATTTATATCCAAAAGCAGGCCCTCCCAGTGTACAAATCCAGCAGTTTCAGAAATTTAAACTGTATACCATTAAAACTAATTCCCACCCAGAGCAGGCCACCTGGCCTGTCGACCAATGGAAGGTCCCACATACCATTCCTTCATCTCTTTTGAAACACTGGATAGAGAGTTAAGTCTAGTGTCTTGCAAAAATAAATTCCGGACCCTAGAAATTAAATTAGAAAAAGTAGCTGCTCTCTTCTTGTGTGACTTAATACTATTCACGTTACAGGAAAAACAAGACAAAGGATGCCAGTACAAAAGAGAAAAGGTAATCCCTTAAAATACAGAAATCATGGGGTTGCTTCAGTTTCCCTTTAACATTTCTAGATTTTTTCTTAAGATCAGGGTTGTCGTCCACAGGTTGCAAAGATCACAAATTCACAGAGGATGCTTCGTCTGGCTCCATCTCTTGTTCCGGAATGGAAAAGTGAAGAGTGGACTCATCAGATTCATTCCCAGACAACTCAGCTTGTGGAAACAGACCGTCAAATCTGTTCAAAAGTGGCAAGTCAGAGGTTTTCAGTTGTTTGGGAGGTGGTGGTTTTCTCCCATCCCTCTTAGGCAGGACCATACAGTCTTTACCAAGGAAGTTGACTGAGAGGAGGAGGCATAATCTCCTTCTCAAGAGGTAGAACTGAGTTGTCCATACTGACCCCTCCGAAATAGGAGGGACCTCAAGTTGCCATGAGGAAGTTCCACCAGCAACCAAAGAAGGCTCTATAAGTCTGGACATATCAGTACCCAGTAACACCTCGACACTGGGGGTCCTCAGCAGCCCTAGGAAGTGTATTAACTGGGCGAGTGTCAGAAGTGATCCACCACTTGTCAGCTCTAGGGGCTTTCTAGCCATCTCTCCTTGGGCCACAGCAATCATTGCTCTACATCATCTGCTTGATGCTCCTGATTGTGTGCCTTTGGACAGGCAGCACACGCTGACCCATTTCAGAGCAGAGACTGCACATCTGACTATTCATGCAGCACCCACTTGTGTGACCTACGCCATTACAGGAAGTACATTTAAGCTGATCACACATACTGCTAAAATGCATAGAAGACCCACACCTATAACAGGCCTCAGGCTGGCCGTTATAAAAAAAGCACTCCCGTATCCCTTCCCAAGTAGAAACTATTGAGAAGGTGTTGCAAACCAGCATCCATGGTGTTTAAAACCACACGAACACTCCAGTCTCCAGTCCAGATATTCTCGATGTCGAAGTGGCCTCGGGGTACCCTGTACAGTACACCTCTGTCGTAACAAGAACACCTGTTATGAAATAAAACAGTAATTGTATGAAAGGCAGGTTTAGTCAGAGGTGTGATTTCGAATAGGGCCCACATGGGAGAAAGTCTAAGTGCCTGGTATTTGCCCCAGAACTTTCCAAACCAGAACTGAGTTTAAAACTCACATCAAGGTAATCTCGCTAGAGACATGAATTAAGGCGTAGATCTCAGCAGCACTGAAGCCTCATGACCCCATCAATAAGGTACGAGCTACATAAATTCTGTCCGGATGTGTATCCAAACCCCTTTATAATGGAAACGAACTGCATTATGCCTTCTGGCTGGCAACATATGGGAATGAAACAATGAAGCACAAGGCGAGCTGAAACTGGCCTTGCAGCCTGTGCTTCTGACATGGAACTGCATCTATGTGTACTCAGCCAGTGCATAAGTCTTTGGCACTAGATGAAGCAATGGGGTTTGGCTGTATAACAGCAGAACCAGTAGACAGTTCAAGAGTTGCTGTCTGGGCCCGAGCCAGAAAAGTCACTGAAGGGTTTTGCATTAAAACCAATTCTGGTGGTAAAGCCAGGGGTGATATTAACCCAGTGCAAAGAGTTTCCATCTCTGTATCGGAAGCAGCAGTTCCCCCAGTTGGTGTACTAGAAAGCTGAGCAGAGACAACAGGAGGTTCAATACAAGGTATAGAAACTTAAGTCATACCTGAAATCCACTTTCCTGTAGTGGTGTCAAAAGCCCATCCAGCGTTCCTTAATCTGGATTCTACTAACAATTCGAGCCATCCGTACGAGGAGCAATAACTAAGGCAACTGCAGGTATGGGAGTACCCCTACTGAGGCTGGTCCATTCAGTAACTGTAAACTCATTTCCAGACAGGGCTCTGACCCCTGCAGCAGTCCCAAAAGCAAAGGATTCTGGTCTCCAAGCAGCTGAAGTGAAATCAAAACAAGCACCACCCTCCAGATCGCAACCTGGAAGATATCCCGTCGAGAGGCATCTCGGATGCAAATGAGCGCTGCTGATGAATGTCCTCCTCATCCCTTCCAAAGGTTCTTATCAGGGAGCCCTGCTGTATTCAACTCCGTGTTAGGTGCATCTCGCGCTTCCAGCGAACTCGCCTGTTTCACCGACTGCAAAAGCCTGATGAGTGCTTCCTTTTTCTCCGCAAAAGCATTTTCTTCAGACTGAATCAAAATCTGTATCTCCGCTGCTGTTTGCAGCAATCTGAAAGTCTGTACTTCTGGACAGGTCACAATATCCTCTGTCGGTTGAACTGCCATTCCAACTGACAGTGAATTCTCTGCCTGTATATTCAGTTCCAAATGCCCCACGATATCATAAAAGTTTTCGGTCTCTGGCACTCCTGAGGTAGGGGAGGAGACCAGCTCCCCAACCCCTCTCCATCTCCGTCGAGTCTTACCAGGACTGCTGAGAGTAGGAGAATTTCCGGTGTCCTGGCCAAATTTCCCATTCACTAAAAATACCACCAACTGCTTAATCTGGTTCAATGTCAGTTGACATCCATCTGTACCCCTCCCCAGGGCGAGGATGAAAATAGGCGAATTATCTAGTCCTCCTTTCCGTAACAAAATAAATAAATAAAATAAAACAGGCAATGCTGGAGCATCTCTGTGGGGGATATTTCTGGGAGCCCCTGCAAAAAATTGAAAAGCATGGTGATACAACCACCCTACAAGATCCACCTGACATCTCAAATGAGAAGACAAGGTCTAAGATGTGGCCAAGCTCATGGACAGCAGTTGAAAAAACCTGTGTGAGGTCTCATGAATCTATCAATGGGAGGAACTGCTGAGCAAATTACGAGATTTCATCATCAACCCACACCTTAAATCCCCATCGCATAATCAGGTTGAGGTATTCAACAAAGACAGATAATGAACAAAATCTGCAAATTACTGTAGGTATCCTTAGTCCTTCCCGGAGTTTGGTAAATCAGGAGAATCCTGTACCATACAGATGCATCACCCTTCACTGTCACACATTCAAATTACCTCATCTCCTTCAGTGGGTACACCATCATTTTCAATCGGGATCTAAAACAGATGGCCACCCTGCCTCCCCATATGCCCACCTCAGGCAGTGTACCACTGAGTAGCCAGCCAGGCTAGCCACCTCTAGGACAGGTCCAGCGTGATCTCCCAGCCAGGTCTCAGTTAAACATACCAAATCTCTAGAGAAATCTGTGATCAAGCCCAATACCACAACCATTTTATACTGTACCTCAGGTATCTGGTACTGTACAACATGCCACAAAGGAGAGGAGCTGGAGTAGCTATCCTCGGGTTACTGTCTTTACTCCTAAAGGGCTTCCTGGTACTGGGACGAGGCAGGAGAACCCTGCACATCACCCTCTTATACACAGGAGCTGACCGGCTTGACACCGTCAATCAGATTCACTTCAACACCCATCCACTAGTCATTTCTCTGCTCTGAGCCCTGCCTTCTCAGAATCCTAGACCTCTGCAATTATCCATGACCTGTGCAAAGAGGGTTGCTTGTCCAGTGTGACACTGGACCACTGTAGTAGGAAGTGGGAAGAGTCGACACCAGACTGGGAATTGCAACAGGGTTTGGAGCAGCGGGAGAATACAAGCCTTAACCCATCACTTTTACACTGGAGGGGCCCAGAGAACTGGCCCTGGAGGCACACCAAACTCTTTTCACTGACCTTGACTGCCAGACTTATTTGAAGAACTTGGCAGGCAGATACTGCTGGTGCTGCCACCTCTGCTGCTGCTGTCCAGGTCCACAAATGTTACTCTGAAAGGAACCCTGCTGTTTGGGCTTGGGCGGCTGCTTGGACTTCTGTACTGATGTCACAGAGTTCAAGGTGACATTGGACTTCTCGATGCTGATGAGATGGTCCTCCAGCCCCAGGCAGAAGAGACCGAAGCAGAGGAATCATGTTGGTGAGCTTGTTTAAAAGTTCATGATTGAATCTAGCCATCAAAGCCACAAAGCTGGTTCAAACAAAGTAAAAGTAAAGTAGCCATGTCAGGACAAGGAAGCTAGTGAAGACAGAGGTGGCTAGCCAAACAACATCAAAAACACAAAGTGTCACAAACAAGAGCCATATCTAATACTGAAAAAATGCAGTATCTGCAAACAAGATTTTATTCAGCAGTGACACCCTCCTCCCTTTGGTGCCTGAATAAATCTTGCCTGCAGATACTTAAGGTTTTTTGGCAATTGAGTTTACTCGTGTGTGATACTTTGTGTTTCCAAAGCCAGCTAAGTGGCCTTATGGATCTCCAGGAGTGGCAGGGGCATAGACCTTTTGATCAAGGAAGAACCGATTCATGGATTTCTTGTCTGGCAGTTTGTCCAACATGGAAATGACAGAAGGCATCATTAAGATGGCAGAAAAAGGGGAGATATTGTTGATGGGGGACCTGAATATGCCAGATGTTAACTGGTGCACATTTGCTGCAGCCACATCCAAGAACAGGGTCATTCTTGATGCCCTACAGGGGGCATACCTCAGACAGCTAGTGTTGGAACCCACTCGGGAGGGAGCAAGCTTAGACCTGGTACTCTCAAATGAGGACAGAGAGAGGATCTCAGATTTAGAAGTGGGTTGCCATTTGGGAACAAGTGACCACCAAACAGTGTGGTTCATGATAAACACAGCCATAGAGTCAAGCCATACAAAAGTGAGGGTACTGAACTTTAGGAGGCCTAACTGTCAAAATGGGAGAGTATCTCAGAAAAGCACTACCAAATGGACAAGAAGGAGGGGTGTAGGAACAATGGGGAATCATCAAAACTGCCATCACAGAGGCAACAAACCTTTGTGTGAAGCAAATAAACAAATCAAAATGAAGGAAAAAAACACTACGGTTCTCAAAAGAGGTGGCAAGGAAGGTTAGGGAGAAAAGACAGTATTCAGGAAGTATAAGGAACGGTTTAGCTATGCCGACGCGACAACACTGTTATGAACGTCTCAGCATAGAGACATCCCGATGTTGACAGGTGAAATTTAGCCTGTCAGACACTGGTCTGTGGTTTTATATCGGGGGCGAGCCCCCGCGACTCTAAAGACTGTGTAACGCCAAGTCAGAGTTAACACGAAGCGGGGGTGCAAAGTGGCAAAATTTTGCCAGTAGGTCCCCCACAGTGACATTTTCAAATTTAGTATGCTTAACTGAGATTCAAAAAAGTTTTACAACCAAGCATATACAATCAGTAGCATAACATAATGATACAGTCAGTAAAGTACAATGGACTATGGCTCCCCCACAGCAACATTTTGAAGCTTGTCAAAAATGTCACTG
This sequence comes from Neoceratodus forsteri, assembly GCA_016271365.2. Lineage (NCBI taxonomy): Eukaryota > Metazoa > Chordata > Ceratodontiformes > Ceratodontidae > Neoceratodus > Neoceratodus forsteri. The sequence goes on along the minus strand of CM028133.1, from coordinate 768,249,514 downwards.
TGGGGAATTTCGCACCTGCGTCGGTATACCTAAGGAAACACAGAAGGAGCAGGACAGAGAACTGTACCAGTTAAAGCAGAAGGAAGTAGGGAAGGCAGTCAGAACAGCGAAGGCCCAAACCGAGGAAAAGATAGCCAACTCAGTTAAAAAGGGTGATAAAACCTTTACATGTACATTAGGGAGCGAAGAAAGACCAAGGGAGGGATAATGAGGCTTAATAAAGGGGAGGGAGGGTGGGTGGGCAGAGGGTGACAGTGAAAAAGCAGGGATACTGAACGAATACTTCTGCAAAAGAAGAGGAGGGGGAGATACCTAAACCTGTCAATAGAAGCACTCTGGATAGGGGAGTCGATACCAGTTCATTCACAGAAAAAAGGGTTCTGAAAGAACTCCTAAAACTGAAGGTGGACAAAGCAATGGGCCCTGATGGGATTCACCCCAGAATTGTAAAAGAACTAAGGGGAGAACTAGTGACACCACTGACTACCCTTTTTTTGTGTGTGATCTTTTTACCTCCTCCTACAATGCTCTGGTATCTGCCTCTCCTTAGGGCCCTCCAAGCCTTCTCCACTCCCCGGCCATCCTCTTCCTGAGCCCTGCCAACCCACCACACATTGCAGCCAACCCTCCAAGACGTCCCAGAGTAACCCATCTACGGGTGGGTCCCCCTCCTCCGAGGGGGAAGGCACTGGGTCAGGGGGAAACCCCAGCACTCTATTATCTTTACTTGACTCAGGGGTGCTGCTGTGCAGGGGCAGGCTCCCGGAGGTTCCGGGTGTGTGGAGAATGTGGAAGCCATCATCTGGCAGCCACCGAAGTTGTTTTCTGCTTTTCTTTGGTTGTCCCTCCTGCGCCACTGCATAGTACTGCCCCTGGTCTCCAACGGGGGCTGCTACAAGAGTGGAGCTGCCCACCTAATCCACCCCAGGAGAGGAGAGCAGTCCTCCGGATGCTCTATCCTCTCCTTCCCCAGCCAGCCCCTGACGACCTGAGTCCATTCCCGAACCCGGGTCGCTGGCATGGTTCAAGGTGTGGCGTCCAGCGCCTCAACCCTCTGTGCCACCGGGCCAGTGACTACCCTTTTAATAAATCATGGGAGGATGGTGGTGGTACCTGCAGGACTGGAGGAGGGTAGATGCAATTCCCTTCACAATAGTGGGGCAAAGCAGAGGCAGAAAACTACAGACCTGTTAGTTTGACCTCAGTGGTAATGAAAATGATGGAATCACTTCTGAAAGAAAAAATTGCTGTGTACCTAGAAGCCAGTGGGGCACAAAACCCAAGGCAGCATGGATTCACAGCGGGAAGGTCATGTCAGACAAATCTAATAGATTTCTTTGACTGGGTAACCAAAGTAGTAGACTAGGGAGGGGGCTGTGGACATGGCCTACCTAGACTTTAGCAAGGCATTTGACACAGTTCCACACAAAAGATTACTAAACAAATTAGCCAGCCTGGGAGTGGGTCCCAGGTGGTAGCATGGGTAAAAAATTGCTGGACAACAGAATACAGAGGATAATAGTAAATGGAGTCCTCTCCAAAGAAAGGAGTTACTAGTGGGGTACTGTAGGTTCAGTACTGGGGCCAGTCCTTTTTAATGTCTGTATAAGTGACATTGCAGAGGGACTGGAAGGAAAAGTATGCCTCTTTGCCGATGATGCAAAGATCTACAACAGGCTTGATACACAAAAGGGGTGTGTGGAAAGGATGAGAAGGGACTTGGCAAGGTTGTAGAAATGGTCAAAAGAATGGCAGCTTAGATTCAATGTAAAGAAGTGCAAAATAAAGCACCTGGGAAAAAAACTCAGGGTACACAATGGGGGTACTAACAACAACAAAATGGAAAGGGATCTGGGGTAGTCTATCAGATGACCTAAAGGTAAGCAATCAACCAATGTAAGAAGGCAGTAAGGAGGGCTGGGGGAATACTGGGATGTATAGGAAAAGGCTTCACCAACAGAAAACAGGAAGTTGTTATCCCTCTATACAGGCAGTTGGTGAGACCTCATCTAGAGTACTGCATGCAGTTCTGGAGACCCCATCTACACAAGGACATAGGATGGAGCAGTCCAGAGGAGGGCAACTAAAATGGTGCAGGGTGTGCACCAGAAGCCATACTAAGAGAGATTAAAGAAGCTTAATATGTATACCCTCAAGCAAAGGGGGGGGGGGACATGATAGATAGAATCTTTCAAGTACCTCAAGGGAAGCAACAAAGTCCAGGAGGGTAGCATCTTTTAGAAAAAGAGATGTGCAAGAACAAGAGGGCACAATTTGAAGATAGAAGGGGGATGGCTCAAGGGCAACATGAGGAAGTATTTTTTCATGGAGAGGGTGGTGGATGCATGGAATGGCCTTCCTGAGGAGGTCATGGGATCAAAAACGGTGGGGGAATAAAAGATGCATGGGACCGACATAAGGCAATTCTGGGGGGAGGTAGGAAGAAGTAGGCTGTTGGTTAACTAGGATCTGCAACTTTTCCAATAGGTAGGAAAATGGGCAGACTGGATGGACCAAGTGGTCCTTATCTGCCGTCAAAGTCTATGTTTCTTTGCTCTACATATTGGCCTTGTGGAAAATCACATTGTCCACAAGACACTCTAAGGATGGGAACTCCATAAGCTGGACAACCCACACACTGCGGCTGTGTGTGCCTGTGGGTCATGCATCATGGAGATACCTGGCATGAGGCCTGGTTTTATCAAATGCTGTGAGATGGTCCCAGCACAGCCTGGGTGACTAGGAATGCCACCCCATTAAGGACTCTTGCTCCTGGGTATCCACGGGGGTAGATTACCACTTCTGTACCTCCTCTACAGGAACATCCAGGGATACAGACATGTGCTGCAGCAAGGCCAAACAATAGTCCGAATCCTCAGAGTGGAGCAGCTGTTAGAGGAACTGCTGTCCTGTCAACACTAAAACAATGACACTGAGGAAGCCTCAGAGTCCAAACAGGGAAAAGAGGCTCCAGTAACTGGTCAGAAGTAAGTACGAACAGCTTCGATGGGGTGACAACCATGACAGAAGCTTGGAAAATCCAGACTTTGGCCTACAGTCCTTCGATGGAGTGCCCTCCTGTGGCTGTGCTGGTGGTGACTCCACCTTGACTGGCTACTGCTTACTGCCAGTAGGGCTGATGAAATAACTACAGGACACTGCTATGACATCAGGAGAGCCACCCAAGGCTGGGTTGGGGTATCCGAAGCACTGGTCAACCTCGACCTGGGACAAATGACCCTAAAACCCACTGCTACAAAGCCTTACTGTCACAACTGCAATGGGCTCGACATCAACAGATAATGACAAGGATGAGCTTGCCAGTGATGACCCTTGATGGCAATGCCAGTGACAGCACTGAAACTGAAATGAAGTCCTACAGCGTGATCTCGACCTCAGGTGTCGACCATGAGATAGACAAAGGCCTGTTGGCAGAGGCACCACGTACACCACTTGCTGGGGTACTGATAACCACCAGGGGCTGAAGCAAAGTTGGAACGACAGGTGGAGGCTATACTGGAGGAGCCGTGACCATGGGCTTTGCCTTTTCCAACCTGTCTCATGGATGGGCCTGCAGCAGCAGCAATGACTGAGTGAGAGATGAATTTTCATCCTCCTGGACTATCGGCAACAGGTTCAGACAGCTTGGGTTCATTGACCTTCAGTTGATATTTAAAATGTTGAATATGATGGCTCTGTATGAGGTACCACACCACTGATGCATAGCCCCAAACCAGTAGCTTAACTTTGGGTAAAAAGAAGAGGGGGAGTGGGAGTTAGGCTTGACAACCTTACTAGGTTCTCCAGCACTTATGGCTATTAGTACTTGAAATTTGATGTGACGCCTGTACCGCTTATATGTTTTCATCCCAATGTCATGTGAATTTTGTGTTGAATTCCATTATTCAGGTCTGAGTATGTTGTATTATCTCTTATTTTACCTTTGCAACCTGCCATTTTATTTCCGTTGTAACTCTCCCGGGTCTTGCCTGACAATAGACAGTCTCTATCTAGTGCACCTAGCCAGTAAACAAAAAACTAAATAACTAAATAATAGCTCACTGCCAAGCTTTGTGGGCACTGGGTTGAAAGTCATAACAGCACATTTTAAACTTTGTGGGGTTTGAGTGTTGCATAGTACAGTAGCAACTCTAATCTGCAGTAACATACTTTTTTGCAATGAAAATGCATATATCTTTATAAAATAGGAAGAAAAACTAGAAATTTCACTGGATGAGACACATCACCTGACTGTGCATTAAATCTTTATAATGAGCACCATGTTGTAGCTTATTACTTACATAAATATATAAAGTATGGTTCGCCCTTGTCCCCACTGAGAAGCCATCACATATGATTGCAGTCAATTAGGGTATTATGACCCCAGTTAGCTAACTACACCATAAAAATGTGTTATTAACCCCCTTAAATAACATATTAATACACAACTCACTACAAACCACCCTAATAACATACAAGACCCTCAATAAAGAACAGTTATGTAAGACCTTACCAGAACAGTAGATCTTCGAGAGAATCTTTCATCAGGCCACATTCTTGGAACGAGTCCCAATCAGTACCAAATGCTAACAGTCTGGACAGATGAGGCATATACGTATGCTTATGAAAGTAGGCCTTATAAGATAGCTAAGCCAACCCCTGCTCTTCTACATGAGACAGTGTATAGACTGTATGACTTAGTGGAGGTGTGGACAGTACGCCACGTGACAGCTGCACAAATTTCTGCAGAGGAACTATTTCTGAAACAAGCAACAGAAGTGGCCATACCTCTTGTGGCATGACCAATACTACAGCAGGAAGTTTCTTACTGTACTTTATAACAAAACATAAGGCACTGTGCTAGCAATTTGGAGAAGCACTGTTCAGAAACTGAAGTGTCCTCCTTTCCAGGGGAGAACAAAACAAACAGTTACGGGACTTTCTGTAGTTCTTGTACGGGTACAGGATCTGAGAATGCTATGTACAGCTAACATATGGAACCATACTTCCCAGGGTTGACATGCTCTGGATAATACACAGGAAGGTGTATGGTCGTTATTAAAGTGAACTCAGATACCACCTTAGGTAGAAACTTAGGATCAGTATGTAACAAACACATGGAAAATCAATTAGGAGGCACACACATTAGAGCCTGCAGCTCTGGAATCCTTATCCTTAGGAGGTGGGGGGTGAGCGGGAAGGCCTATTCTCTACTAAGACCAGAAGCAACAACTTGTGGCCTTCTCGGTGAATGGCTTAATCACCCCAAGTTTACCTATTTTGGGAGTTTTCCCTGGACTGACTGAGGTGCGGTTGCTCCCTGGTGGAAAGTCCTCATTGTATCGTGGAGCAGTTATAGCTGGATCCTAATTCCTTTTTGTGGACGGTCAGATTCTCTCTCTTTCTTCTTTTATACCACATGGATTTATTGGGCAATGGGAGTGCCCTGTTTAAACTGTGCTGCTTTAAATAAACTGCTGACTGTGTCCTGGCCTATGTGAGAGATGTGCCAGGAGACGGCTTTCTTTCCCAGAGAGGTGGGAGCTCTTCAGAGTTATTAAATACCCATCTCTGAGAGTACTATATGCACTTCTCTTTACAGTAATTACCCTCTTATCCTGCCATAGGAATTTTATTTATTTGTTCATTTTATTAGTTGGAGTTGGGGACTGTGTTTTGGGATTAGGTTGTTTGTTGTGAGGATGGATTGTTGGGTGTGTGTGTTTGGACTGAGTGTGGTTATCTATGTGAGTGGTTACTGTGTTTTAGTTTGCTGGTGGACTGACTGTTATGTGTCGTGAGGGCAAAAAGACGGTCAGGCGATATTCCCTCTCCAGGCTTCAGGACCTCCGTCCTTTTGACTGTCTCCCTTTGCCATCTGCAACGTAATTTAGATGTCGTGCTTTGGGGATAGTCAGGAGGCATAAGAGAAGGGGGGGGGTCCCGAACCCGGCAGGGGAATGGAAAGGGGTGATTGGATAGAGGTGGTGGGGACAAGGAGATGCCCTGGGGTGAAATGGGACCAGGATAGAGGTTTCTCTTGCCTGATTCCCATACCCAAGGGCTGTTTTTTGCAGGCAGGTGGCGTGGTCTTCCTCGTTAGTTCATCCGACTTAGGTGGTGTTGTACAATGCCAGGTCTATTAAAAACAAGACTGCTATAATTACGGATCTTGTTGGTTCATCTGACCTGGCGTGCATCACCGAGAGCTGGCTGGACAAGAATGCGGGCCCAATACTGGCATCAGCGGTTCTGGCCAGGTACTCGGTGATGCACCACCCAAGGACGGATCGTAGGGGTGGGGGTGTAACCATCTGTTTTAAAGCGGAACTGGGCCTTGTGGATGTGCCAGTGGGGTCCACCAGGTCCTTTGAGTGTATCGTGGGTGCGGGTGTGGGGCACAGGATTCTGCTCATCTGCCGTCCACCTAGTGATGGGAAAGAATTCCTGCAGGAGGTCATGGACTTCATTGTTGATGTGTTATTGGGATCCCTCAGATGGTTAATTCTGGGGGATTTCAATGCCTGGGTCAACGATGAACTCTCACATTTTGGTCAAGATCTCCTACAGCTTACTGTATGTCTTCGCTGGGTCTCACACAGGTTATTTCCTCTGCGACCCACATTGGATCTGGTGTTCCCTTCTGGGGATGGAGATCACTGATTTGGTGGTGGAACCTGTCAGTTGGTCTGACCATCACACTATAGGGTTCAGTTTCATGGCTCCCACTAATGGGCCTGCTCCTATGGAGATGGTCTGGTACCGCCCTTTGAGAGGGGTGACCCCAGAGGGCCTAACAGCAGTGCTAGACTTACTGGGCCTGTTGAGTGAAAGCATGGGTCTGGGGATCCTGTACTTGCCTATAATAAGGCGGTGTTGGATGCCCTGGATTCCATTGCTCCTGCTCGTGTTCGACCACTTACTCTTCGCCCAAGGTCCCCATGGGTCGATAGGACCTTGAAGGAGCTGAAGAGAGTGGGTCAAAGGTTATAGAGAGAGCTTGGCAGAAGTCCGGCATGGAGGTTCACAGGCTTAGATAGATGGACCATTATACTAACAATCGATAGTCACCCGTAAGAAGGCAGAATTCCTGTCCAGGGAGATTGCCGTCACGCAGCATCAACCAGCTCAGCTCTTCCGGACTGTCGACAGACTGTGCAATTCAATCTGCCTGCAGTCTGGCAGAGCCTTGTCACAAGAAAGATGTGACAAGTATGCTCAATTCTTCACGGATAAGGTTGTCACCATCAAGTCTGGTATCCACTCAGCCCTCTCTATGAGGGATTGCAGAGGTCGGTGGGAGGTTGTGAGCACCCAGTTTGTCTGATCCGATTTTGGATGGTCGGACATCATGGACATTGTGAGGATCATCCAGACCTGTGCCAACCAGCTGTAGTTTGAACCCAGGCCCAACACGTCTCCTTGTGGGGTACATTGAGGAAATCGGCCTGGTCCTAGCTGAGATAGTCTGAGGTCACTGGAGAGGGGTCTTTCCAGACCCCTGAAGGAGGCGGCTGTTTGACCGCTCCTGAAAAACTTCCCTTGATCCAGACTGTCTCGCCAACTACAGACCTGTCTCTAACCTGCCTTTGTTGATAAGGTTATTGACAAAGTGGGTGCGCTGCAGCTGGATGATCATTTATCCATCCACACTGTCTATGGATAAATCCATCCAGTCTAGATTTAGGAAAAGGCACAGCACCGAGATGGCCCTTGTTCAGGTGCTCAACATCTCCTAATAGCAAGAGATTGGAGGACTCGTTCCTTCTTGATCTCTCAGCGGCATTTGACACTGTGGACCATGGTGTGCTATTGGAGTGCCTGTGGTTTATCTCTGGACTGTCTGGTACTGTTCTCAGATGGTTCTGATCATTCCTCGGGGGCAGGATACAGAGAGTGGTCTCAGGAATTTATTCCTCCGACCCTCTTCCCCTATCCTGCGGGGTACCACAGGGGCTCCATTTTGGCACCCATGTTGTTCACTGTGTATATGATGCCATTAGGAGACATTATCAGGCAGTACAGTTTGAGTTTTCACTACTATGCAGATGATAACTGTACATGTCCTTTGTACCTGAACAGGGAGATATTCTCTCGGTGTTTAACAACTGCCTATCTGAGATCCAGGACTGGATGAGTGCTAGTCGGCTGAGGTTGAACCCGGATAAAACCGAGGTGTTGGTGGTGGACCCGATTGACAGCAGGTGGGTGTGTCAATGGGACAACCCTCAGGCCTTTGTCTTGGGGGCATCCAGCTTACCACCTCAGATTGGGTGCAGTACCTGGGTGTTATTTTTGACAGCAGTCTAACCCTGAGATCTCAGGAGTCAGCCATTGTCAAGACCTCTTTTTTTCCACATGAGGCATATCGCCCAAGTGAAACACCTGGTCCCTCCCGAGGACCTTCCGACATTGGTCCATGCCTTCATGACCACTCGCCATGATTACTGCAATGCCCTGTCCCTAGGGTTACCAGGATGATAGCTGCCACTTGCAGCTGGTGCAGATGTGGCTGCCAGGCTTTTGACTGGAACATCTAGGATCAGTCACATTACACCTGTGCTCCGTGGCTGCACTGGCTGCCAGTGTGGTGGCATATCACCTTCAAAGTTGGTTTGCTGACCTACAAAGCCCTACATGACCAGGGACCCCATTACTTGCAAGATCTCCTTTCTCCCTACCGCCCTCCCAGCCACTCTGATCCACTGATGAGGAGAGGATTGTAAGAAATTCTCAGGGTGCGCTTACAAACATCTGGGGCCCATTCATTTGCATTTGTGGCCCCTACCCTGTGGAATTCTCTACCTCATCAGAAAAGAGAATGCCTGACTGTCCAAAGTTTCAAACTGAATTGAAGACATGCCTCTTTGACCTGGCTTTGATTTTCTGACGAAGAATAATGTTGGCTAGCATTCCTTTTAGTAACCTGTTGGTTGTACTGTTTTATATTTATGGTTTTATATATTGTATAATGTATGAAAGTTATTGATTGATGTGATATTTATTGTATGTACAGGTGCTTTGAACTACAGAAAGGTGCCTTTTATAAATAAACTTGATTGACTGATTATGCAGACTTGATTGCAACTAAAAATAATGCAGTCTTAAAAAAAAAAAAAAAGGAAGTGTAAGCCACAACTGGCAGCTGGCTCAAAAGGAGCCAAATGCAGTAGCGCTAAAACAAAAGCCAGATCCCCAGCCAGGACTGGATGTACAATGCCTCTCAAAAGCAAACAAGCCCCTCTAACTGGGCAACTGTATGTTAGTCATAAGCATGAGAAAGGCTGATGTAGCAACCAAGGGCCTCCTAGACGAGGAAGATAAATTTTTAGAAAATAAGTATTCCAACACCTGATGGACCAGAAAGGTATATGTATGCGCTCCCATCCAGCCACAACCTTTGAGATAGTGTAATCGTGTCCTTATTTACCTGTGGGAACACAGGGCCTCCCATCCCTCCATAGATGCATATATGTATATTTCTGTAGAAGCACATTAGCATAGCCTTCTTATTACCCCACCTCATGTACCCGGTACAGTAAATTTTGAAACCCTGCCAAAATGTGACTGCATGCCACCACAATGTCATTCCACGCCACAGGAGGATTTGAAAAATGACAGTAGTCACGTTCATGAGGAGGTCTAAACAAATGGCTATGTTGAAAATTTGGGGTAAAAATAATTAAAATTACCAAAGTTACAGGCAAGCATAGCAAAATGTTAATGGATATGCATAACTTTTCCATTTTTCATAATCTGAGCCCAAATTTTCAACATAGCTATAACCCCACCTCATGAACATGGGTGAAAATGTTCAATCCCACCCAAAAGGGACTTTGGGCCAGATTTACTCTAATTCCACCATCACTGATCATGAGGTGGGTCCAAAAGGCCATGTTGAAAATTTGGGCTGAAAATATACAAAACTGGCAAAGTTATGCAAAGTTGAAAACCCAACTGAAATACATGGAACCACATTTACCATAGTGTCTCATATTGCAGTCGGTGGTTCCAGCAGCAAGATGCGTCTTGATCGGAGATGGATCTTCACCATGCTACCTGTTCAGGTTGAGTGAGGATGTGGGGGTGAGTGGTGGGTACTCAGTGGGAGGTAGGGGTAGGGAGGTCGGAGCAGCAAGGAACCATTTTATTTTTACAGGGGAAAAAGGACATCATGGGACAGTTTCTCTATTTCAGATAGACGGGAGGGAATCGGGGTGCCACTAAACAGCAGAGAAACTATAATAACTATGGGGACGGCGACTGAAGGGGTGGGGGGTGCCACTAGACACCAGGGAAACAGAGAAAGACACAGGGATAGTGATCATAAGAGAGAGGGGAGCCACTAAACATCAGAAAAACATGAACAATATGGGACAGCGATCAGAGGGATGGGGAGTGCCACTAGACACCAGGGGAACAGCATTTTTTTTTTTTTTTAAGTTTTTCGCTATATGCATCTCAGAATCCGCACATCCAACTGGAACGAAACTTGGCATGATAAGTTGTCTACCCCATGTGCCCAAACTTGCAAAATTACATACAAATCCATTAAACAGTTGTGAAGATATTAAAGTGCAAAAACTGGGGTTTAGCATTACCGTGCCTACTCAACCCTAACTATAGTGGTGCTACCGTACCATTATAATATATATCTATATCTGTTTATCTATATATGTGTGTACATAGATTTGTATGCCAATCAGCAAAGGTGGTATCCTGTTCTCTGTTCTAAGATACTGGAGGAAGAAATAATGAGAGAGTGCTGGGTACCCTCTAAAATGCCACAAAATCCCTACGTGCAGCAACTTCCTCTACCACCACATAAACCCACTGCAGAATGCACACAGCTACATACTGGTGCTGAGAAATGGGTAACCCTGTACAGTCGGATAATATATGCTGTACAGTGTAATCCCCTTTCATATCATGGGAAGATATACAGCAGCGTCGTTGATGCCATAGTCGACAACAAGAATATGAAACTGCTCCAGCGATCGCAGTAAAATAAGGAGGTATGTACTGACTCGAGACGTTGACCAGACCTGCAATGCAGCAACTCCCTTCAACGGTAGAACTGGCTTCTAGGTAAGCTTGTGAGTGTAAGTGATATAACCATCATAGCAAATCATCAATGTGTACACAGTGACGATGCCTGTCTAAGAGGTCGTGAGTGCCGTAGTCGACGACAGGCAACAACCTGGTGATGCCAAGAAAATATTGTCCATATAGGCACGGCTATATGGAATGCAAACACAGACCTTGAAATCTGGTCAGTGGTTAAGGATCTGTTTGTCGACGGCAGGCTTCAACCCATCGACGATGGCGACATATGACAGTGTAGAAGCCAAGCCCCGACCATGTTGTCTGAACAATGGGGGGGGCTGCAAGTCGACAGCAGGGATAACCCAGTGATAACAACGTACCACCCGTATAGGCATGGTAGTAGTGCAGTCAAGCCCCAACCATGGTGTCTCACTGACAGTGGGGGCAGGGGGGACTAGAAGTCAACAACAGGTATTACCCGGCAATGACGGCAACATACTGGCCATTGTTACATGAGGTCCCTGCACCCTTATTGGTACCCCCAGATGTAAACCGTAGACAGCTAGTGCTTAGGCATATGTTATACTAACATATAGGGCTTAGGGCATCTACCGTATAAGAGTAGATGTCAGGATAGGCATACATATTATTGTAATACACTTTGCTTGCTAATACATATACATTCTCTATGCATTTTCTGTGTATTTCTCACTTACAAGATGTTAGGACACCTGTGTCTTTGTAGTGATTATGATATATAAGTCGGCACTGCCACCTTTTGGTGATTTGTACTATTACACTGAGTTATGTAAGACTCTAAGTACTGTACTCTTTTGTTCTCACAAAGTGATGACTACTACAAATTGTATAATGTTATCTTGGACTGTGGAGCTACCTCTAATTCGGCCAATAGGGCTCATCTCTGTAACCAGAAATGTTTCTATCTTACAGTAACCATAGTAATTATCATAGGTATATAATGTGAGATACTGAGTCTTATACCTCGGAGACCCCAAGAGACACGGAGATACCTTGAGGTATAGGAAACGCTTAGCATTGGCTCCCGGTTCGTATTGGTAAGAACTGCTTAGGGCAACTGTAATTTATCCTTTGGTAGTAATTAACAAGTTTATTACTCTTATGCAACCTGTCTGATTCCTTGCATTCCCAATATTGCCAAGAACCCGAGAGTAAGGTTTAGACCTCCTGACAATTGGCGACCGCATGCAGGCAATATTTGGTGTTTGTAAGCTTTCACTTGTTACTTGGGCTGACTTCGTATGGGACGCAAGTCAATCCAAAAACCCTATACTGGGGATTTCAACCCAGTACTGTGAGACGAGACAAACAGCCAATAAGTGTCATGCTAAAGGGCTGTTGGTTGTGTCTCTCTATGCTGCTCTGGAAGCCTCCGAAGCGAGGTTTCAACACTTGATCTGCAGATCTCGCTCTTAAGCAAGAGATGGGTTTGCAAGAAACAGAATGTGTTAGACTGCAGCAGAATTTGGAGTCTGAACTTCAAACACTGCGCAATGAAAAGGATTCACTTTTACATCATTCAGCACAGGCTGGAGAGCAAGAAATTTGTACGTTGAAGCAGGAGTGTGAAAGTTTGAGACAGGATAAGGGGCAGGCTTTGAATATGAATTACTTGTTAAGTAAAGAGAATGAACAGTTGAGTGAGGAGATGGGAGAACTACAGGACGAAATAAACCAGGTACGTAATGACTTAAAATTGGCTACTAGGGACAATCGCGAATTGAGCGCCACGTATAGAGTGTTGTAGAAACAAATGCAAGATGAGGTTGATATGGATGTTGCAAATGCGAGTCATGCAAATGTGAATCCAAGATGGCGAAATCCGCGCCATCAGCGAAGAACTTAGCTGGACATGTTAAGGCAATGGGAGGCGTAGCCCTGCCTTACACACGCCATCTGAAGGGAGGTCTCAGATGATGACATCTCTCAATACAACACCCAGTCACACCCCTACTATGGCCCAGAAACCCCACCCAGCCATCCACAACACAGCGGACCCCACTCCACTCACACCATGTCATACGCCATCGATGTCGCGGACACACATCATGGGAGATGCCAAATGGTGGCCCTCATGATGGGGGGAAGCAGGCCCAGGCCTGATCCCAATGGCACCATTGGTGGCTGTTATCAATATGGAATAAAAATCGGAGATAGAAAGAATGATTGACAATGTGGTGAACAGTGTGCCCATTCAAGAGGGAATAAACGAGTTTTAAAAGGCCAAATTAGGCAGCTTATTCACTAAACTGGTACTCAGAAGGGCATAGTCCGCCGGTAGTGGAGGCCGTAGCTCAGGCAGCCCTGGATGGTGCCCAAGGAAATGCATCTCCACCTGATCATCCCACCAATCCCCTACAAATGGCCTACTCTGTTCAGCAAATAGCTGACAGTATTGGTCGGATGAGCCTGTCCGACAACCTCAGCTGTCACTTAGAAAAGGTATGTTCCAAATGCGAGACGCTTAGCCTCGCTGCAGACTATCTGGTTCAAATACTACGCCAAACCATCGACCCTGGCTTGTGGGCCAAACTCTCCGATGCTATCCACCAGGCCGGCAACGCTACCTTTGATGAGGTTGCTGCTGAGCTCATTTCTGCACACAGCCCAGGTGTAGTAGGAGTGATGCTTGCATACCCTGTAAAACAGAATGCAAAGGAAAGTCCAGCAACTTACCACCAGACACTCTGGATGGCTTACCGAGCAGGAAAATAACTTGCACAAGAAGCTGCGGATGTAGATCTTATTGAATATAAGACCTTGTTCCTTAGGAACGTGATCCCTGCAGTGAGAGAAAAGGTACAGCCAACCACTTATCCCACCATGGAGAGGTTTGCCGATATTCTTCGGAAGATTGAGAGAGTTTATCAACTCTACATCCTTGATCTGGGCTCCGGTTCCAAGAAAGTGGCTGCCGTGGAGCCTACTCGAGGCTGCGACGCACTATACAGTGGAAGGGCAGGTCCAACACAAACAGCCCTTCCCCGCGGACAACCAACACCCCCAGCAGGCCCAACAACAACAGTAACCGCAACAGTAGAAATGGGGTGGGAATCGGAACTATCATAAGAATAAGAAACATAAAAATCATAAGGGCAAACAACAACAAAGACCAGGCCCTTCATATAGGGAAAAGCCGAAGAGAATCAGAAGTTTAGAGAACTTCTGGGGCAAGTGCGCTCTGTAGCAGACACTGTTCCTGCTCAGTCCCTTGCAGCCATACAACCGGGAACCCAGGCCCCAATGGGCCATGGTGACACAGGAAGTACAGGCCTTCAGGCCCATACAGGCCTGAACCCAGAAGCACCTCCCTATATACCATCTGTGAAGCATGGTGAAGTGGTTCAAAGGAGCCAGGCCCAACCTCTCCATGCTTCCTCTAGTGCAGGGGTTCTCAAATGGTGAGGCCAGCCTCCCTTGGGAGGCCCCAACCTGTTCCAGGGGAGGCTCAAGCAAGTCTGATAAAGTACTGTATTTAAATTTTGAGTTTTATATATTTTGTGTGAAGAGATGAAGCAAACTGAAAGAGGATAATAGTAGGTGAATTTAATGTATTTATTTACTAATAGGTGACAAGGGAAGGTGAATGAGCCAAGGTTCATCTCAGGTGTACCCAGGGAAGGGTAGAGAGTGAATACATTTCAAAAGGTAACTGCAAAACAATCAAGAAATACACAGTGAACACTAGTGCAAACAAATCGAACAATAAACTAATAATGAGTGGTGGCAATTGATCAATTTGTAGCCTGATGGCAGCCCAAATACAAGGGTTGAGCATAGAAGTGCTAAGAGCAATAGCAAGAAGGAGCAAGAGTAATAAGTCGAATAACAATATTTGTTTATTTTATTTGTTATTCAGATAACACCTTTTGCACACAGGAGCTCTTTTCAAAGGTTTCACGTCAGTATAAGACAAAGAACTGAATGTGAGCCAAGTACTCAAAGGGGTTTCAATATATTCATGGTGCACTGCGCAAAGAACAGTATGTTATTTTTCTTTGGGGAGGCCCAAGATTATTTCAGTTTTTAAGGGAGGCTCAAAATCTTTTCCATGGATTTGGGGAGGCTCAATGTGACAAAGTCTAAGAACTATTGCTCTAGTGCAGATTGACAATTACAGGCCCCAGTCCAGATTGTAAACAAGCTGGTCTTGGATACAAATGGAAGGCCCTGCACTGAGGCAGACGTCAGGGGCCACCTACTTACAGTGTTATTGGATACAGGCACGGCTGTGTCTGTACTACATGATGACCATCCGGACACATCTCCTTGGTTCACTGGACGGAGGACCAACATGTCAGGAGTAGATGGTACTAGGTTGCCTGCATACCGCTCTCTACCACTACCTGTAGAGCTGGGCCATCTAAAGGCCTCACATACCTTCCAACTGATGGTATTGCATGACCATCCTATTACCATTGGAATGGACTTCCTTGCACCGCACGGCTGTGTGGTGGATCTAGCCAACATGCTATTGATACAAATTCAGAGCCAATATCACACCATTTTGATCCCTGATTCGCACGTTGTGGCAACAATATCTGCCAACAATAAGGAGTATAAAGTCATAAATTTGTTCAAGAACCACAAGCTTTTTCCAAAGCTCCTTCCCATCCTACAAAGATATCTGGAAGCATTTGCTACTAACAAGCATGATTATGGCAGAATGCACACCGTCATTGAAGTGCCAGGCACAGCACATGAGAGGCAAAGGCAATATCCTTTCCCATCCAAGGCCTTGCCTTCTCTTATAGAAACAATAAAATTACTCCTCAACCAAGGGATAAACAGAACATGTGTTTCTACTGCCAACTCCCCAGTGTGGCCTGTGAAAAAACCCACGGGCACCTGGAGACTTACTATTGACTACAGGAAACTGAATCAGGTCACCCCCAGTTGCGCCCCAACTGTGGCCTCTGCAAATGATGTGTTGCAACTCCTGACCCCTAACTTCAAATGGTTCAGTGTCCTGGATTATTTCCAATGGTTTCTGGTCACTGCCATTGGCTCCTAAAAGTCAATATAAGTTTGCCTTCACCTTTGAAGGTAGACAGTACACATGGACCTGCTTACCACAGGGATTCCGTAACAGTCTGTCCCTGTTCCATCTGCACATTATGGACACCCTTGAGGGTTTCTCTGCTCCCCAGTGTCTCTTGCAGTATGTAGACAACTTGCTGTTAGCAACAGCCACACAGGAACAACACTTGGATCTCTTGGCTGAACTACTGACTCTCATCCAGACAGCAGGCCTCAAATGTAATTCAGCAAAAGCACAACAATGTCAGAAAGAGGTACTCTTTCTAGGTCTTAAAATAACTGACTAAGGCCGCAGCCCTACCTGGAAGAAGATACAGGGATTACAAGACTTGCCATTGCCCACCAGCGTGGCAACTCTTAGAAGGTTTCTAGGTATGGTAAACTATTCCAGAGATTTTATCTGTGATTTTGCTCAGAAGGCTGCTCCTCTGTATGAGTGTCTAAAGAAGGACATTCCTTGGACTTGGGGTCCCATACACCCAGGTTGTGATGTCACTGAAGCAGGCCTTGGCCTCGGCTCCAGCTCTGGTTAACCCCAATCTAGCATTACCATTCCATCTGGAGTGTGCCACCTCTGACACTGCCATGTCAGCAGTGCTGACCCAGAAGGTTAATGGCACCCTGAGACCTATTGCATATGCATCACAGCTCTTGACTCTAGTGGAACAGAAGTACAGCCTTTGTGAAAGGAACCTTCTGGCCACCTACTGGGCTGTCAAGCACTTTTTGTATATCACTGGGTACTCTCCACTGATTATTAACACCAACCACACTCCAACTACCTTTCTGCTATCAGACAGAGTGAAGGATGGGTCATTCTCTAACACCAAACTGACACACTGGTCTCTTCTTCTCCAGGATAGAGACACACAGGTACACCCAACCAAAATTCCATCCATGCTGGCACATGGACTCCTTTTTCAAGGAGATCCCCATGACTGTACACTGCAACCACCTGATATTCTAGATTCGGGTCCTTTCCTCTCTGCCACGCCACAAATACTTGACAGCACCTCTTTGTGTTGTATTTTTACAGATGGTTCAGCTTCCTACTATTAGGGAGAACAAATTGCAGGGATGGGTGTTTTAGTGCTTTACCCCTATGGTAACACTGTTAAAATCTCTAAACGTTGCAGTGTAGCATCATCACAGTATGCCGAGATGGCAGCAGTGGCCTGTGCCCTCAAGTTCATCCAGCATGGAACCGAGTACACCATCATTTTTACAGACTCTAACTGGTTTTGTTGTTCTCTTACAGAATTTCTTCCTTTCTGGCAGAAGAACTCCTTCCTCTCATCTGATGGCAGCCCAGTGAAGTATAAAGAACTGGTAATCTACATACACTCATTGGCACAAAGGTTTGCACACAAACTCTATGTACACAAAGTAAAAGCTCATAATCCACATGATCCCTACCATGCCTTCAATGACACAACAGACACTCTTGCCAAGGAAGGGGCCTGAGGGGGGCGGAGGACACCTGGATGATGGATCATCCAGAGGCCAATGCGGCCGTACATATTGCAACAGTCAAGAAGAAACCTGAACCTTTTTCCCCCTTGGACCTCTCAGCAGCCCAAAATGCTGACACTGAACTCAAAGAAGTGTTCAGATTCCTTGACAAGAATACTGAAGAAAAACTTCCTATGCACAACCCCTACCGGAGGCATGAAGGTAAGTTACACTTGTCACCAGATGACAAGCTCATCTGGTACCAACCAGATGATTCCACCACCAAGTTATAGGTAGTCTCCAGACACCTTAGGTCCGAATTCTTGCACCAAGTGCATGACACACACACACTGGTGGACACCAGGGAGTGGAAAACACCCTCCAGAGGCTCAAGACCACCGCCTGCTGGCCTGGTGTCACCAAAGACGGTAAACAGTACACAGATAACTGCCTTGTTTGTGTGCAAGACAATCCCATTCCCACCAAATAAAATGCCAAACTCTTACCACAAAGACATTCTGGCCCTTGGCATGCCATACAAATTGATTTTATTGCCCTCTGACCAATACCAGCAGAAACAACAAGTATGCTCTTGTGGTAACCAATCTTTTCTCTAAATGGGTTGAAGCTTTCCCCACCAAAACATGTACTGTTAAAACCACTGCCAAAATCCTAGTGGAACAAATTTTCTCCAGGTGGGGCCTACCTCTTAAGGTAGACTCTGACAAAGGAACCAGTTTTACAGGTGAGTTGATGAAAGAATCCCTCGAGCTCCTTGGAGTTCAACAGAAGTGCCACATACCCGACCACCCCCAATCTTCAGGTCATGCAGAAAGAGCCAACAGACGGATTAAGCAAATGCTTTCCAAATTCACTGAGGAAAATCACAAAATCTGGGATTCCCTATTGCTGTTACTCTTTATGGCAATTAGGGGCACACCCTCAGCCACCACCCAGCTGACACCCTTTGAGGTGATGACTGGAAGACAGATGAAATTACCTGAACACCTGTTTGACCTACATACCCCGACTGCAGACTGCGTGTCTGTAGACCAACATGTGGAAAAACTCAGAAAAGACCTCATACACACACACTTGTATGCTGCCAATTGCATGGGCAAGGCCCAGCAACAGTCCAAAATACAGTTTGACAAGCACGCACAAGAAGTGGATTGGCAGGTTGGAGATCAGGTAATGGTCCTCCGATTTGCACATCCCACACACTCCTTCTCCAATAAGTGGAAGGGCCCTTACCCCATTGTCAACAAGCTCAGTCCGGCAGTCTATCAAGTTAGACTCCTACACAACAATAAACTGACTGACAAATGGTTACATGCAAACCAACTGAAACTGTATAAAGCAGCATAATTACTTTTCCTCACCCCATTGGGTGGAATAGTACTAACCTACTAATGTCTGAGTTTCCTTTCAGATACACTGACAAGATGGCTATCTTGTTTCATTTTCTCCTCATCTCAGGAGTTATCCCATGCATCCAAGGCACTGCACGAACCTCTTATCTCACCTTGATCATCCAGCATCTGCTCCAGAGGAGTATCCATCAAAATACCCAATAGGTTGATTACTGTCCAGGAAGGTTCTGATGCTTACCTCACTGCCTCGGTTGTTGATCCTGATAAATCTGCCTTACAAATTGAGTGGGAACCACATAGCAAGGACAATTCTCCGGTGGCCAAACTTCCAAGGGAACTTTTCAGGGTTGGCCTAATGCTAAATTATCCCCAATGGTTCTCTGTCTTTGCTACAGACTGCTCTTAGACATTCTGGTTTGTACAATATCACTGCTTTAACTGATCCCTCATATTGTAATTCTTTGTCTAAGGATTCTGCTCGAAAACTTTGTGCTGTACACAACATGGCCTCTGCTGCCATGTTCCTTTCTGTGTTACCGCCCACTGACAAACAGCTTTTGGAATGTCCAAAGCACACTCCTAGTCCCCGTAGTGGTCTAACAGCCACTGTCCTACCTGGTACACTAATGAACAATTTACATTTCATGCATATACCTGTTTTGTTTAATTTGACTTACTGGAATATGAATGAATTTGGTATGTGTCATAATAATAACACTTCAGCATTTAATAGTACACTATTGCTTGATAGTTTAGCAGCATTTCAGATTCATACTCAAGACCCTATTGCTGGGGTCCATACCACCAAGCATAGAGGCAACTTCAGGAGACGACCAAATCCTGATGATCAAAGTCATAAACGTAATACACGTGAAGGTGACAGTTCTGATGTCAATGGTGCATCAGGCACTGTCACAGGTCTTTTTGGTACAGCTATGTCTATCTGGAACAAAGCAGATATTGCTGCTATCAAATCCCATTCTGCCAAATTTCAGACTGGTTTGGTGAATGATATACTACCCCATTATTGCATGGTGTGGATGGCCTTAGTCAGGAAGAAAGATGCACTGTTTACAATATGTGTTATTGCTAAGGCACTTACTGATTCCAAAGATAAGATTAATGCACTCATTGCACAGAATAACAAAGAAGCAGATAAGCAATATATTGCCGTGAGATTTTATGCTCAGCCCACGGCTCATACATTATCACTATAATTAATAATCTCTTCCGTGATCTAGAATCTGGAAGAATCTCTGATATCATACATGACAGATGTATTTCCAAATGGTATTGTCCACGATGTAAAACCCCTGGCTGTATTAAAATGTGTATGCAACAATCTCTAACTATTCCTCTTTCAACAGCTAGAAATTTGGGATTTGTGTCCAAATACCCTAATACTGGTCCCTGTTTTACTGCTAAGAAATGTTCTATCAGAGATGCAATGTTTGTTTCTTTTACTGTCTCTCTACCACGCTTTGATCCCACTACAGCCTTGTTCCACAAGTTGGCTACAGTTCCCTCCCCTGGGCACCTTGATGATGACATCTACAGAGAATGCTTGGATCTGCCTCCTCTACTGGTCTTCCATCCTTTCCTGGATGCCTGGGTCGCTCCGCACACAGACTGCTGTGCGAAGAAACAGTATATTTACTTGTGTCGATGTAATGTATTTGATGTTATTAAACCTTTATGTGGTTATTCTCCCGACAGTATTGATTAGTCTTTTTCCATGGATGATGACATCACCACAAATGGCACGGACTTTTTGACTCAACACTGGCTTCAGATAAACTTTATCAATCTTATCATGAGGAGGTTCATCGCCTGTCAACACAGATTTCAAAGACAACCTACACTTGCCTAGTACAACTACAAAATGGCGCTTGCTACTGTTAAATGCAGTATAATTCAGATGGTGAATACTGTGTAGTCACAAATTACAAATCATACATGTACGGCACAGAGAGATGTGTTATTGATTTTCCTAACTTGTGCTTTGTCCCCATCAAAGTCTGCCATTGGACATACCATTATTACCTCGTTCCCCTAATGGATGCAGACATCACTGATTGTAACCCCGATTATCTGCTCACACTTTCTGAATATTTACCCAATTTTTAATGTATACATCGATCCACTCTCACTTACATTAAAATCACTTTTAAAGAGAAAAGACACATACCTCATCCACATCAGCAATAATATTACTACTAAAGCAAATGAAGCTATTCTTTCATTGATCAATGATATGAATGATGCATTAACACATGGTTAGAGATTACTTTTAAAGGTTTTGTCATTATACAAGCATTTTTGATATTTTTCTTGATCATTATGCTATGCTGCCTACGGCGCACACTGCGCCAACACCGTGAGCAGCTGGAGTTCCTTTACAAGGCTCGCGCGCCGGGTTTGTAAACGACACCTGGTCCCTGACCTTTCTCTAGATTTGCCTGTGTTGCCCTTGGAGGCAACAAGGAGGGGAATGTTACACGAGGTCCCTGCACCCTTACTGGTACTCCCCGAGGTACACCGTAGACAGCTAGTGCTTAGGCATATGTTATACTAACATATAAGGCTTAGGGGCATCTACCGTATAAGAGTAGATGTCAGGATAGGCATACATATTATTGTAATACACTTTGCTTGCTAATACATATATATTCTCTATGCATTTTCTGAGTATTTCTCACTTACAAGATGATAGGACACCCGTGTCCTTGTAATGACTATGATATATAAGTCGGCATTGCCACCTTTTGGTGATTTGTACAATCACATTGAGTTATGTAAGACTCTGCAAGTACTATACTCTTTTGTTCTCACAAAGTGATGACTACTACAAATTGTATAATGTTATCTTGGACCATGGAGCCACCTCTAATTCAGCCAATAGGGCTCATCTCTGTAACTAGAAATGTTTCTGTTTTACAGTAACCATAGTAATTATCATAGGTATATAATGTGAGACACTGAGTCTTATACCTTGGAGACCCCAAGAGACACGGAGAAACCTCGAGGTATAGGGAACGCTTAGTACTGGCTCCCGGTTCAGATTGGTAAGAACTGCTTAGGGCAACTGTGATTTATCCTTTGGTAGTAATAAACAAGTTTATTACTCTTATGCAACATGTCTGTGATTCTTTGCATTCCAATATTGCCAAGAACCTGAGAGTGAGGTTTAGACCTCCTGACACCATACAGTAATGGTATTTCTGAAGCCAGGCCCGATCTTGGTGTATGAATGAGGGTCAGGGGCTGTTAGTCGACATAAGGAGTTACCTGGCGACAACAGTGATGTACCGTCCATATAGATCCAGTAGTATCAAAGCAGAAAGGATTTGTCAAACACAAAATGTGCATATGCCACCAGATTTCTTCTGTTAAATATTTATTGTGGTGAAAACAAGCAATATATCCTGGTGTAGCCTGAGAAGACCACAGACCACTGTTTCACACTTGGACTGAGTGCTCCGTTAAGGTGTAATGCACTCCTTCTAACCATATTTATACATTACATTTAACTTTCAGCACAAAAAAGCATGAGGAATGCACACAGAACAATTTAGCTTAATCCACCACATATGTGCTTCATTCTACAGTCCTGAATCTAAATATATGTATGTATGTATATAAGTATATATATATATATATATATATATATATATATATATATATATATATATATTGGCTTATTGTGGCATGCCATTTATGTCCACTATAATCTATATATGTGCCAATAGGGTTGGACATGTTTACAGCAATATAAATGTTTTTCCAACACATTCCTAGAAACTATATACAATGTTAGTAATACTAACTACATCCTGAACACTGCATCACTATAACAAAAACAGAAATGGGTGACCTTTTGACCTTCCTGTATCACAAGGAGATGGACAAAATACATTGCTTCAGGCAGATAGCAGCCATGCTTGGCATATAGTGACAAATATACCTAAGGGTCAATTTATGAGGTTAAACGTAACTGTAGCCTCACAGAGGATTTTGCTGAGTGTGCAGATGCACTTCCAGCATGTCTGTTGGAAAGAAGCTACAGTTTTAGAAATGTACAGAATGCAAGAAGGGAGGTTGAACAAATGGATAGGACTGCATTATTACAGTCGAGGGAACAATTAGTTGAGGAAAAGAATTCCTTGAATTTTGTGACCACGTATTCTTGTGATGCAGGTGCAGTAAAGAACATTATTTTAAAAAATTAGGATATTATTAAAGCCGAAGCTAAACTTAAATAAGTATTTGAAAACCCCCTTAGAATTACATACAGGAGGGCTCGTAGCATTAGAGATCAAATTGTGCATAGTATGCAGCCAGTTGAGAGAAAATCTGGATTTTTGTCCCCACCAAATCCTGGATGTGTCAGATGTGGATGTTGCAAGTACTGCAATGTTCTAGAAAGGACCTCTGTTTTTGACCCTAAGAATGGCAAAAAATATAAGATATGCAGCCTGATTATGTGTGACACACAAAATTTAATTTATTTTGCTTTATGTAGTTGTGGGGTATTTTATGTAGGGAGAACAAAATGTAAGCTAAAAGAAAGGATTGGGGAACACATGCGTGCAGTCTTAAATAAAAATGAGAAATATGTGTGACACTTGGACAGCTGGTTCTGATCACTATATCATTTTTTGTAATATAAAAATGGATTATAGACTGTCTCTCTTGAGAAATGCTGAAACAGCATGTGAGATCACACGCACAGGTTTTTAGATACAAGGTGTTACCTGGAAGGCCAGAAGCTAATTACAGACTTTTCTAAGTTAATTATAGCTTTAACTGCTAAGAGGGAAATCAGTATCCCTTTTATGATGTTTCGAGGGGGGAAACAAGGTTTAGTACACTGGTGCAAAATCACAAATGTTTTGATGTCTGCGTGAGAGGGATACTGCTCACAGATCAAAGAAAATCATTTGAAGAAAATGAGTTGTGCTGAGGATTACAGAATTTAATACTTTGAAAAGACATCCTGTTTTTGTATACATATACTTTTTTATATATATATTCTGACAGGGAGGAGCTAGGTGACCTCATGCAAAGAGGTGAGCAAAGACAGCTTTTAGACAATATTCTGTTTTACTTCAGAGACACTTCTATCTAGACTGGATAAAAACATCTTTGAGCACTTTAAGCAGGTATTTAGAGAGAGAGACAAATCTAAATCCTGTAGTAGAAACATAGAATTTGATGGCAGATAAGGACCGCTTGGCCCACCCAGTCTGCCCATTTCCCTACCTAATGGATAAGCTGCAGATCCTAGTTAACCAGCAGCCTACTGCTTCCTACGCCCACCCCCTAGAATTGCCTTATGACTGTCCCATGCATGCTTGAATTCCACCACTGTTTTTGACTCCACAGCCTCCTCCGGAAGGCTGTTCCATGCATCCACAACCCTCTCTGTGAAAAAATACTTCCTTAAATTACATCTGAGACGCCCCTCCTCTATCTTCAAACTGTGCCCCCTTGTTCTTGCACACCTCTTATTTTGAAAGATGCTACCCTCTTGGACTTTGTTGATTCCCTTGAGGTACTTGAAAGTTTCTATCATGTCCCCCCTCTCCCTCCTTTCCTCGAGGCTATAGATATTAAGCTCCTTAAGTCTCTCTTGTATGTCTTGTGATATAATAGTTCTGTATTTTATGTTTTACATATTTTTTATCTATTTTAGTAAAATTCTATTTTTAGAGCCTACTTGGTCTGTCTTTGATTTCTTTTCTTTTACAAGTGGAGTATATATGGTTAAAGCAGACACTGTATATAAGCTTGAATGGTGATACCAAACTGGAGAAAGGTAAGTGTTTTAAATCTGAGGTCTTTTATTACAGTTTTTAAGGGTTCCTTTCTGTACACCTGCTTAGGTGCCCATAAGCAAAGATATCTTGGCCCCCACCGAAGACAGAATTATCTGAGCCTGTACACTGGGTACGGTAACAAGAAGTTCACAGTTAGAATCCCTCCAAGACTTGAGACCAAAAGTTAATTCGAAACCCACAAAACAGACAGGAAAGTTACCCTGTTTCTGTTAACTGTTCACAAGACGGTGCTCGGAGGCTGGCACTTTGAGAACAGAGGGCTGACCTGCTGAGTGGGTTTGTGACAATACGCCCTTGCAATGCACATTAATAATGCTAGAGAAGCATTATTACATGCACCTAAGTTTATGGATATTGATAAAGTAATGACAGGTAACAGGGGTGGTGATATAGAGTCCAAACTGGCTAGAACAAAGGCCTTTTGGATCTATAAACCTGGTGCAATGGAATGGCCAGGCATTAACAATCAGATAAATTATCAAAGCTATTGTATTAATGATGGAAATGTTCTTCACTGCATCTGACCTTAAAATGTATTTTTTGAATTTTCCCTATACCTTTTGTCGCCCCCCCCTTTCCAATTTTTCATCTATCTGTCACTATATTGTGTCTCATGGCTTCATGTACTGTTCAGGATGTAGTTAGTATTACTAACATTGTATATAGTTTCTAGGAAATGTGTTGGAAAAACATTTATATTGCTGTAAACATGTCCAATCCTGTTGGCACATATATAGATTATAGTGGGCACAAATGGCATGCCACAATAAGCCAATATATATATATTTGGAGTCAGGACTGTAGAATGAAGCACAGATGTGATGGATTAAGCTAAATTGTTTTGTATGCATTCCTCATGCTTTTTTGTGCTGAAAGTTAATTAAATTCACTAAAAATACCACCAACAGCTTAATCTGGTTCAAGGTCAGTTGGCATTCATCTGTATCCCCCTCCCCCGGGTCGTGCCTGAAAATAGGCAGAATTTGTCTAGTGCACTATCCCGGTCAACAAAAACTAACTAAATAAATAAATAAATAAATAAATAAATGAAATGAAATGTAATGTATAAATATGGTCAGAAGGGAGTGCTCTACACCTTGACAAAGCACTCAGTCTGAGTGTGAAACGTTGGCCTGTGGTAGTCTCCTCAGGCTACACCATGATATATTGCTTGTTTTCACCACAATAAATCTTTAACAGAAGAAATATGGTGGTATATGTACATTTTGTGTTTAACAATGAGTGCTGAGTCCTTTCTGCTTTGATTGAATCTTTCTGGGACTTTACAAGCACCATTCTCCTAGTAGCAACCCTTTTTTCACCTTAGATCCGGTAATGCCTAAACCAAACCCCGACCTTGGTGTCTGGTTGATGGTCAGGTTAGCTGCTGTCACCGCCAAAAGGGTGTATGGTGGCATGGGAAAGACAGTAGCCAAGAGGTGCAGCAGCAACCAGGACATTTGGGATAGGTTGCAATGATGCTGTTGGTTCAATGTCAGCGACCACAGTTCTGTCAGCAGCATGTTCAGTTCGACGTCACTGGTGGTGGAGAGACAGGCCAGCTGCTCTCACAGGGGATCCTGGTGTGACAGGCCTGTGCAGCAGAGTACCCCAGAAAGCTCTGCTCTGCACTTACTCTGAAGATGTAAAAGCAATGACGGTTATGGTCAGTGGCACATAGAGTCGCTGATAAAACACTAAAATAGTTAAAACGTATTTTTGTAGACAATAAGAAACTGGAGACATAACAGTTGAAAGCATAATTTCCGATAGTGGGTCTGACGAGTATGACCCACGGTGGGAAAAGAACTGAGGAGAGGTGGGGCCTGCCCACATTTTACGTCAACAGTGGCCCATGACGTTGTCATGGGCGGCCCCGGCTTGCAAAGTTTCTTTATCTGCTGTCAAACTCTATGTTTCTAATGCTCTCAAGAAACCATAAAAACCTCACAAATCAATTTCCACAATTTAGAAAACCTATGTTGTTTGTTTGTTTGTTTTGTTATCAGGTAAGTTCACTGAGTACAAGTACCAATTTTAATAAGTAAGTAAAATAAGTTCTATCGCTATGCCCTAATTCTGGGGCTCTACCATTACAGTTCAAGCAGGGCACAACAAGATAAAACAGACATTATAAATATTAACTTACAAATACTCTGTAATCAGAATAAAGTTAAAATCAGTTAAAACCTATCTGGAAAGCTTGTTTAAACAGATAGATCTTTAGGCCCCCTTAAATGCCTCCACCGTTTGGGCCTCCCTAAAGATCTCACAACCAATTCCAGAGGGCCGGACTGGCCACCTCAAAGAAGCGATCCCCAAGGTCTTCAGCCTAGCCTCAGAATCACTAGAAGGCCCTCGGTAGAGGAGTGGCAGGAACGCACTGGGATGGCTGGAGTTAGGAGGTCAGACAGGTAACCAGGGCCCAGTCCGTATAGGGCCTTGTAGGTAAGCATGCCCACCCTGAAGAGACTCCTCCATCTGACCAGCAGTCAGTGCAGATTCTGCAGGGCCAAGGTCACATTTCAGCTTTTTGGCAGGCCCACTCAGCAACCTGTCCGCTGTGTTCTGCAATAGCTGCAGCCAGCGGAGGGTCCCTCCATTGACCCAGAAGTACAGAGCATTATAGTAGTCCAATCTGAAAGTCACAAAGGCGGACTATTGAAGGCAGGTCTTCGTAGGAATCAGGGATTTAATTTGGGTGACATTTCTTAGATGGCAAACCACTCTTGGCAACAGACAACACCTGGGCCTCCAGGGTCAGCCTGTCACCAAGAATGACACCCAAATGTTTCACCCTGGAGGAGGCCAGCAATGGGTGGAACCTACGACCAGCCCTGTTGCCACTCTGGAGGCCTCCCATTACACCGATGACCAGGCTCCATCACCAGTACTTCTGTCTTGTCAGAGTCCAGTCTCAACCAATTCGAGGACATCCAGTCCTGAATCTTGGCCAGACATTTATTTAGCACTTCAACGACATCCAGTTCCAGGGCAAATGACATATACAGCTGGGTATCATCTGCATAACAGTAAGACCCTGACTGTATTGTCTAATAAGCTCCCCAAAGGGCAGCACGTACACCACTAAAAACATAGGTGAGAGGATCGAGCCTGAGGTGCTCCACATGACAGGGGCATCGAGGAGGAGGAGGAGAAATTCCTCCATCACTAGTCTTTGCCTTCTGTCTGAGAGACAGAACTCAAATTATTTGATGACCGTTCCGGTGAGTCCACAACACACTCTAAGGCAATCCAATTGCACAACATGGTCCATGGTGTCAAATGGTGAGGAGAGATAAAGCAGAACGAGATGTGACTGTTCTCCATCCCTTGCACTAAGGAGGTCATTCTGGACCTAAGTTAATGCCATTTCTGTGCTGTGCCTGGCTCTGAAACCAGACTGGAATGGCTCATAGATGTCGAAGGTTGCAAGATGTGCCTCGAGCTGCAGAGCCACTATTTTCTCAACAATTTTCCCTAGGAATGGGAGGTTGGAGGTAGGTCTATAATTCGCCAGGACACCAGGGTCAAGTGATGGTTTCTTCATCTCTTTAGAGACAACCAGAGTACAAAGCACAAGACCAAATTACAACATCAATAAAATACAATGAAATACAAAACAATTATAGTACACTAATGTAAAAAGCTGCATCACAAAAACAAAACAAAATTCTGGTTTTGTCACTTGCGCCTCAAAAAATTATGCTGTAGTCAGATAATAGACATTTTACAATGTAAAAAACCAAAAAGAATGACTTTCATACCCTAAACTGTCAAACACACTAGTTTCAACAGCAAAATCCACCTCACCACTTCCAAATTTCTCAAAGTCCAATCTACTTTATAAAACAAATCACCTGACCATTCATTAATCTCTGGTATATGAACAATTCGTAACTAACCTGCCCTAATCTACTTAGCAACAACCTAACTAAATGAAAATAAAACCCTTTTACATTTTAATAAAAACGTTTACATTTTTTTGGTTCAAAGTTTACTTGCATAAAGAGAAATAACATGCACAAACACAGTACACAAATCCTGGCCAGGGCTTAGCACTTTGAAATACATCACTAAACACGGCTATGCAGTAGTACTTACCTTAAGACATCAGATGATCAAAATCATCAAGTAAAGGTAAAGAAAAGAAGAACTAAACAGTTGTAGTCAAACACTTTCCATCGCATCATAAACCATGATCTGCTTAGGGATGCAAACATATTATGCCAGGTTTTCTTTGCCTCAAAAAACAACCTTGCCATTTCCCGCTACCATCCTTACATGGAAAGAGGAGTGGAGGAAGGGACTGGGGGTTGGGGCAGGAGCGTTGTACTTCAGGTAAATTGCAATACCTTCAGAAGGGTGGGGGAAGGGTTGGTACTGATCCCTATGTTTGTTGCACCAAGTCTGTCACTGCTTATTATTACAAGGGGAGTAAGGAAGGGTGAGGGGTTCCTTTCCTTTAAATCTTGCGGCTATTAAACAGATGGTGCGGCATGAAGTGACCTTGTGGAATTTTGCAACAGTCTGACCCAAAAGGTCCCCACATGCTGGCATATAGGCTTGACTTGTCGCAACACACATTGGTGGACCCTGTTATAACTGGCAGATTTTTCTAATTTCAAAACCACTCTGAGGGGTGTGGAGTTGCCGGTTCTCTCCAGTGTCGGCAGATAACTAGCTTGACTGTGATCAAAGCATTCTGCAGCCAGTGTTGCCTCACATGCACCATTCTTATGTCAAGGCCTGTTGCTTCGGAGATACTCAATATCACTAGGCCCAAAGTGAAGGCGAGGCATGTGTCCAGGAGGGCTTAAACTCACTCAACCTCTTTCTAGTAGTCTGCTAGCTCTGCGCGCAGTCCCAAAGTATGTGGTTATTCTGCAAGTTGCTTGGACACATCTCCAACACTTGTCTGAGTTCAGTATCCAGTATTCAGTGAAGTTGCTGTGGGAGTTCAGTGCCACTGGTGTAGAACCTTTAATTGTGTCAAGTGAGTTCATGTATCCCTGGCCACCCCTTTCAGTCCCCACCAGCACCTTCTAAATGTTTCTGGAGTGATGGCCAGATTAAGCTTGGCACACTATTTCCTCCAAATTGTCTCAACTGGGTCTGCATGGCCTTCCTGGAGTTCCTTGTAGATTGCCCTGGCTTTGGGGACCTTGTCATTAGAAGCATGGAGTACAAATCATTCAGGCCTGCACACTTGTGCTTGGGCCCTATACCACCCAGGGTGTCTCTGAGCTGCAGGTACTGCTAAGTTCTGGGTCTTGTCCATGCAAAAGTCGGTCTGTAGCTGGCCAAAGGATTTCAAGTACCTTAGTTTCAGTATCAATGAGTTGGCCCAGAGAACCTTTTCAGCCCAACTGTGCCAGCATATGGGGGTACCCCCTATTTTGAGAGTAGGGCTCTTTCAAAGGGGAAAGGCCTGGGACAGGACCATCTCATTAGTTTGACATATTAGGTCCATGCAGTGACCACTGGGCCCAGTGTTGGGTGTTTTGTCAGTCCTGGGGTTAGCCTTCCAAACATTAGCCTGGTTTGCAAATCCACTACCATTAGGGCTTCGCAAGACACACATTTGGGTTGCAGTTGTTTGTACACTGTGCAGGAGGCAAGGCCATTTGCAACATCATGTGCTGAGTGCAAAATCTGGCAGGCTGAGCCTCCTCCTTGATCCAGGGGCAGAGTTAGATTGTGGCGATTCACTCTTTTTTGCCCAGTACCCCAGAAGAACTTTAGCATCCATCACTGTATATCCTTAAAAATGTCAGGAATTATCCTTACAAGGAGGTTGCCCAAGATATACTACAGTCACAGGGCAGATATCATTTTGAAGGCAGCGCTCTACCCCAGTGGGAGATGTGCAGAGTGCTCCAATGTGAGAAGTCCTTCTCCACACTGGACCCCAAGACCATCGCAGATACATTTAATAGGGCATTCGCAGAATTAAGCAGTGTACTGCCTCCAGATTTCCTTGAACCCGTGGAGCATGTACCTTCACAGCTGAACCTGAGATCCCAACAGAGCTCCGCACCCCCAGTCTACCTGAAAGTCATCACCCAGCTAAGGCGAAAAAATATCTATCTAAAGTTATTGGCAAAACGAGGACAAGTGGTGACTCCCTTGACCTCAAGCTTGTCGGGCTGGCCCTTGATATTCTTCTCATTCCCCTAACCAAAATAATAAACCTATCCATCACCTTGGGGAAATTCCTCCAACTCTGGAAAACTGCAGTGGTCACATCTATATATAAAAATGGCAACCAAACAAACCAAACTAAATTACAGGCCAATTTCAGTCCTTCCTCCTCTCAAAAATGCTGAGCATTGTTGCAGATCAATTGACAGACTACCTTGACACCTACAAACTGCAATGCGGCACCAGCACGGCTTTCGAAACTGCACAATACCGCTATCGTTTTAGCTCTAGCTCACTGGCTTCATTCACAATGCATTGGATAGAGGACTCTTGGTGAGGGCAACCTTCATTGACCTCACCAAGGCCTCTGATATCATTAACCACAAACTGCTGCTGAAGCAATTAACAGACAATGGCCTCTCTTCTGTCTCTGTGGCCTGGTTCAAGACCTACCTCTCTGGAGACAGCAAAGAATCAAAATCCAAAATATCTTCTCTGACAGCCTGCCAGTACACACAGGAGTGCCCCAAGGGTCCATCCTTGGCCGCCTCTTTAGCCTGTTCCTTAACCAGCTCCCAGTGGCTACCAAGGACAACCTACTACTATACCTGATGATGTACTTTTTCAAGTCATCTGACCCTAACGGACTAGAACAACAAATGCAATCCAACTTCACAGCAGTGGAGCAATGGTCCATTAACTCCAAACTCCTGTTAAACTATAAAAGACAAAACCACGTTATTCACATCACCTCACAGCAAGCACAAAACCTTCCAACTACAAATCTGCAACAAGCTTAACTCACCCTCTGAAATGGTTCACTGCTTCAAATACCTTGGAGTAATCTTGGACAGCACCTTATCATACTCACAGCACTTCTACCAAACTACAAGGACAGCAATGCTAGACTACGGCTGCTCTATAAAAACAAACAATGCTTAACAAATGAGGTCCTGAAAACAGTGATCACTAGCTCAGTGCTCTTGGTCATCGACTATGGCCTAGTAGTATATGGTTCTGCAAGACCCACGGCACTCAGAAGGGTGAAGACTACATTCAGCAAGGCCTGTAGGCTCATACTGGATGCAAACTGGATGACTCACACATGCGAGCTATATGCTCAGACAGGTTGGCTTAACCTGGAAAGCAAGACACAATATCATGTCTGTGTGCTGGCAAAGAAATCTACCCTGGGATTTCCCTCACTGGGTGTTCAGAACCTTATCAGCCTTCCTGACTCTGCTAGAAGCACCAGAAGCACAAAAATCCACTCTCACTCAAAGTCCCTTTCTGTCACACCATGCAAGGACAGCAGTCTTTTGAATACTTGCCCCCACCTGATTTAACTCGCTGGGTGCAGACTTACAAAAAGAAGCCAGGCTTGGTCCATTTAAATCAAAACTTCTTACCTTTCTGGCATCTACCAGTGGCTGTGACTGCCTCCCTCCCTATTTTTCTCCTACAGACTACCCTGTCTCCCTCCCTTGCCACTTCTCTCCCAGACCTACCCATCAAACCGCCTCCCAGCTCTCCCTCTGCCACTGGTGACCCCCGTCTGCCAAATATCTTACCTTCCACATGAACCACATGCCCTTAGCCTTGCCTGCTCCACCTGTTTTTCATCTACCCACCCCACCCTCCCTTCATTCCCCTAACGCATGGCCTTTTCTATCTCTTTCTAGGCGCTTATCACTTTTTCTGCCTGGCACTTGGAGGCCATACTGTTTTTGCACTTAGATGAGAGAACTACCTGTATAACATGTTCTGACTAAACACTGCTACTGTAACTATAACAACTTGTAACTGATGTAACTATTACAATTTGAAACTGATGTATGTACCTCGATGTGTAATTTGTATATAGCATTTAGTCCATACCCCTCCCACTAACTCTCCATACTTATCTACCATGCTGTATATAGTATTAACCTGTCTTTTACCTTAAAATGTACACTTCTATAGAGTCTCATTCTATCCTAAAAGTATTAACTCCTAGACTTTTTTATTATATATCCAATGACTGACGTGGAACCTCTGTAAAAGAAATTCTGGCTCAAAGGTACTTCCGAAATCTAAATAAATACATAAAATAAAATGTTTGCTACGAGAGAGGGAATGTTAAGCTTGACCATACTAGTGGTGTCCCAAGTGAAATTTATCCCCATGTATTTGAGAGCTCCCTCTGCTGGTTGTAGACCCCAGGGGGAAACCCTGTAGAGATTTTGCAGTGTTACTGGAAGGGAGCAGCAATAATTTTTAGGCATTAGTCTTGTAGCCTGACAGCTGCCTGAACTTGCTCAACTGCTCCAGTACTACCAGCATCGATGTCTCAGAGCATGAGGGTCAGCATGATGTCATCAGCACATGCTAGGGCTTTGTGCTCTGTGCCCATCTGTGCCCCACAGATGTCTCCTTGTCGGTGAATCACTTGCAGGAAAGGCTCTAGCTAAGCTGAAGAAGAGTAGGGGAGGGCATCCCTTTTAGGTACCCCTTTCTAGAGAAAAATAGCTGCAGGCTTGTCCAGTTTTATTTATTTAAAAGTTGGTAACCAGAAAGGCACACTGAGCAGAGGCTCGTTTTCAGGTGCGTCCATTTGGGGTGACTGATGCTGATGCTCCATGATACAAGCTGCACATATAAGCAACAAATTTCCTCAAAAAGTCAAAGATGTTCAGGGTGTGAAAAAGTAAGCCCCAATCCACCCGTCATATGCCTTCTGCACATTGAGGGAGATCAGCACTACAGAGGGGATGGGGATCTTGCTTGCTACAAATGAGGTTTAGCAGTCTTCTAGTACTGTCTGCTTATCATCTTTGAGGACAAATCCTACCTGATCTTTCTCAACCAATTCAGAGACAACCTCTCTGAGCCTAGAGGCTAGCACCTTCACATTACGCTTTGCAATCAGCCGTAATGAGGAGATGGGCCAGTAACTCCCACATAATGATGGGTCCTTGCCTGCCTTGGGGATGAGGAAAATCACTGCCATTCTCATACAGGGTGGCAGTTCCCCTAGCTTACTGGCTTCTTTCAGAGCTTCATATAACTCATTGGGTCCAGTACATGCCATATGGCTGGAACCATCCATTACAGAACCTGACCCAAAATGGCCACCAGGACTCAACGAGATAAGGGCTGAAGCAGGACAAATTTAAATGATCAGAGGAGGTCTGCCAGTAGGCCATCTCTACCTGAGGCCTTTCCTGCTGGTATGAGTGCAGCACTTGTTCAAGCTCTTGAGGGGGGAGAGGATCACTGAGGGCCTCTCTGTGGTGGTGGTGGGGGGAATGAAAGGGTTGGTAGTTGTAGGAGTGCCATAAAGGAGTGAGCTCCTCCTCCGTCGAAACCACATCTGTGCATATAGGTTCTTGTAAAAATTCCTAAACGCATTGTTTATGTCCTCTGGATTTCTCAAGGTACCCCCACCTGGTGCCTCAATCGCTATTATCCTGGATTTCTCTTTCCATTTGTTAAGCTGGTAAGCTAATAAGGTCGGGCTTCTCTCCAGCCTCCCAGTAGGACTGACTGAGTGAAAAGCATAGTTAAGTAAACACTTACACGTAACTGCAGATCTTGAGAACAGCTCTTGCAGCAGGTTACACCATTAGAACTGAAAGCCGGCAGGTGCCAGGACCCCACTGCAATTTTCTAGCTACAGTAACCACAGCGGGACCTTCTTCGACGTCGGCCCCGCCCCCAACGTCAGGCATCATACAAAAGGGTGCGGTTCCCCAGAATCCCCAGTTCTCCTGCCGGAGACTCCCAGCCGCTAGATGACATCAGAAGTGGAGACTGAGGATCTGCCTTCAAAGAAGGTATTTAAAGAGGTGTTACAAACACCGAATCCTAGGTAGTGACTAAAGGAACAACTCTACCTCTAGAGGAGATGGTGGGAGGGAAACTACCTGCTGCAAGAGCTGTTCTCGAAGATTTACTGTTACGGTAAGTTCTTACATAACTATACTATCTTACTTCGAGAAACAGCTCTTGCAGCAGGTTACACCATTAGGACTGATTCCTGCCACCCTGGAAATCCTCTCAAATGGGAGGAGGCCGGAGAGATCAAGAGTTGAACCGAAGCCTAGGACAGTGGTCCCTGAAGAACTGCTAGACCAAAACCAGCTCTTCGCCGTGATGCAATGTCCAGGCTATAATGCCTGATAAAGGTGTGCACGGTGCTCCAAGTAGCAGCTACGCAGATGGCTGAAGCGGGCACGTTCTTCAAAGCAGCAAAGGTGGCAGCCACCCCCCCCTTGTAGAATGTCCCCTAACTGAGCCCGGTAGGGACTTGTTACACTTCTGGTAACAGAACATGATACAATGGATGAGCCACCTATAAAGCGATTGTTAGGAAACCAGAGCACCCAGCATCCTATGGGCGAAGGAAACAAAAAGCAGATCAGATTTATGGCGTTGCCTGGTTCTGGTCAGGTAATATCTAAGACACCTATGCGCATCAAGAGTGTGCAGCAGGGCCTCTCCTCTATTGGAATATTTAGGAAAATACACTGAGAGGTCGAAATCCTGATTAAGGGTGAGGGCTGAGACCACCTTAGGTAGAAATTTTGGATTGGTCCTTAGGAACACCCTGTCCTGGTGAAAAAACAAATAAGGTTCTTTGCACATAAGTGCGTGTAGCTCAGAAATCCTTCTGGCCGAAGTAACAGCAACTAAAAACAACGCCTTCCATGCCAGAAGACGTAGCTCGCAATCCACGACTGGTTCAAAAGGAGGCAGCGTAAGCTGCTCCAGGACGAAACGTAAGTCCCACGGAGGAATGGGATCCTTAATCGGAGGCCTAAGGTGGAGGACGTCTCTCAAAAAGACTTGTACGGTATCCAACTGAGCTATGGACCATAGGCCTATAGGAATGTGATAGGCCGAGATGGCACAAAGGTGTACTTTTATTGAGGAGTAGGCCAAGCCTGCCTGAAATATGGACAGGAGGTAGTCTAGAACCGAACCCTCAGAACAATCCAGGAGAGTCCCGTGCTTGAGCACAGAGACAAAATCTGCACCATTTCATGGTGTACGTGAAATGAGTGGCGGTTTCTAGCAGCCACTAGAACATCTGCTACCTCTTGCGAGACCCGTAACGCATGACAGCTATGTCCCTCGGAGCCAGGCATGCAGGTTCAGAGGCGAAGGTCTGGGTAGACCAAGGATCCTGCCTCCTGGGACAAAAAGTGAGAGCTGATTAGCAGAGGCACCAGACGTTCCTGAGACAGTTGGTACAGCAGAGGAAAACAAATCTGCCTGGGCCAAAGGGGCGCGATTAATAAAAGCATCACCTGCTCTCTACGGAGTTTCAGAAGAACCCTCAGAATCACGGAAGGGAGGAAATGCGTAGCGAAATCTGCCCATCCAGGACAGGGACAACGCGTCATGCCAGAAAACACCAGGCCCTGGATCTAGCAAGCAGAAATTGGGCAGTTTTGCGTTGGATGGGGATGCGAAAAGGTCTAACTCTGGTGTTCCCCATCTGTGAAACAGATCCTCTATGACCTCCTGGAGTAGTTCTCATTCGTGGACTCGGGCCTGAGAATGGCTCAGACCGTCTGCGATGTCATTGTCCACTCCTGGGACATGTACAGCAATAAGGTTTGCGCTGTGTTGCAGTACCCAATCCCACACCCTCATGGCCTCCCTGCAAAGAGGGTAGGAATGAGTGCCTCCTTGTTTGTTGAGGTAATACATCACTGCGGTATTGTCTGTTTGCAGCAGCAGAGTACCCAGTGGAATCTCCACTTGGAAGGCCTGCAAGGCATAAAGGACTGCTCTCATCTCTAAAATATTTATATGAAGATGAGCTTCCTGGGACGTCCACAAGCCCTGAGACCTGACCCCGTCGAGGTGTGCTCCCCAACCGGACCCTAAAGCATCCGTGGAGAGTGTCACAATCGGAGACGGCACAACAAAGGGGACTCCCAATGACAGGTTCTCTGGTTCGAGCCACCATTGCCAATCCTGGATGATGGCATTCGTGATCCGAACTGGAAGCAGTGGATGGTCTTGCTTTTGATCCCATTGCACCTGTAACATCCACTGGGTCACCATACGTGGAGACAGGTTAGAGGGACTGTCACAATGGCCGCAGTCATGTCTCCGAGCAGGCAAAGGACCAGTCTTGCTGGGACAGTCTTCTTTGCCGAGATATCCCTTATGAGGGCTCTGATGTGCTCCGCTCTGTCCTGGGGAAAAAAGGCTTTCCCCGGACAGTGTCCAGGACTGCACCTATGAACTGCAGTCTCTGAGATGGAACCAGGTGCGACTTCTCTGATTGATAATGATGCCCATGGATCCGAAGAGAGGCAGTACAGTGGATCGCTGACATCAGAGCCTCGAGAGGGAGGCCATGAGAGCCAGTCTTCCAGGTAGGGAACACGTCAGTAGGCCTTGTCTCCTGAGCCCCGCTACAACTGCCATGCACTTCGTGAATACCCGAGGTGCCGAGGACAGTCCAAAGGGAAGACTCAGAACTGATAATGGCGACCTAGAAACTGAAGCATAGAATTTCTGTGCGCCCGAGCTATCGGTATGTGCAGGTAGACATCCTGTATGTCCAGTGACGCTAAGAAGGCACCCTGCTTGAGCATGGGAATTAAACCTGGAAGAGTCACCATGTGGAAGCGTTTGTAAAGCACCGAAGCGTTGAGGTCACTGAGGTCAAAATCGGACGGAGTCCTCTGTCTTTCTGGGAACCAGAAAGAAGTGGAATAGTATCCTGCGCCTCTTTGCTTCTGTGGTACATGCTCTATAGCCTCTTTTCCAGGCGCTAGCACTTCCTGCTGGATGAGCAGTGCATGCTGACCGAATAATGGGAAAAAGGGAGGCCTTGACGGTGGGTGGTCGAGAATTCTATAGAGTGTCCTCTCCGACCAATTGGAGGACACACTGGTCAGCGGTTATATCTGCCACCCTGAAAGGTGGTGGAGATGTGACCCCAGACCTTTTCTTCCCGTTGATCCAGAGGAGGGGTGGGGGCTGGGAAGGAGTCATGCTGTGGCGGTGCTGCCTCCCGTAGGCTGGGTCGGCTTTGTATACCTCTGACCTTGGCCTGGGGAAGACTATGATTGGGCCTTGTGGTTAAAGTTGCCCCTTTGCTGCTTGCCGGGATGCGGCTGCTGCCGTTGTTGCCGGCCACGACAACGATTCTGGTTCCTCCGAAAGGAACCAGTCTTAGGTCTGTACATAGCCCGTACAGTCCTCACCGCCTTCCCAGCGTCCTATAACTTGATAATGACTTTTTCAGAATCCTCACCAAACAGGACTTCTCCGTTGTAGGGGCGTCCAGGATATTTCTGGGCGTCCGGTGTAAATCGAGGCAGCGAGAAGCCATGAGTGCTCTTACGAGACTGAGTATGCTCCCTGGCCGAGAGTCCGCCGAATCATAGGCAGCTCTCAAGACTTGGGTCCCCACGTCTGACCTGTGTGAAGAAGGTTCAGAAGTTCCTCCTTCTGTTCGCCATCCGGAAGGACTTTAACCAGGTCCTGGCCCTGTTCCCATAGGGCGTTCTGAAACTGAACCATGCGTGTCAGATAGTTCTGTGACCTAATGGAGCATGTAGCAGCCACATACATGCGCCTACCCAGTGAATCCAATTGCTTGGATTCCTGGTCCGGAAGCTGTATGCTCAAATGCTGTGGTCATTGAGACCGGTCATGAGAGGCCGTGATGACCAGTGAATCAGCCAGCGGTTGTTGCGCCAGATACGGGTCCTCTGCAGGGGCCCTGTACAGGCGGTCAACCTTCCTCGGCATAACAGGAGTGGAATGCAGATGTTTCCCCACGCAGCCTAGATGACGCCCGAAAGGTGTCCACCAAGGGTGGCACCACCACAGGCTTAGGATCTTTCTGCCGAAGGTATCGAGCTAGGCGCTGTTGTTTGGGGTCCAGATCTTCCGTTTCCCATCCCATATTTTCCTGGACGTGCCTCATGATCTCAGAAAAAGAGGGATCATCCAGAGGTGACCTGGGGAGGTCTCGTGGGTCTGGTGATGGGACACTTATTGGAGAATGAGACCTGGAAGTGTCCGAAGAGTCCAGTCTAGAGTTGTCCCCCCGCGGAGTGAACCTTCTTTCTCTGGGTCGCTTGGGACTGGGAGACCCTGAAGGAGACCGTGAACGGGGCCTTCTCCTGTCTCTGGATCTACCCCTAGGAGGTGGTGTAGGCTCCTTGGTGGTTGGGGGTCTTCCTGCTGGACCCTGGGGAGGAGGAGGAGGAGGTTTTACTGGAAACACATCCTTTTTAATCGTGTCCCACCAAAAGGTGAACAGATCTTTGACATCCTTGATGTTCATATCGGACGATGGTCCTGGCATTGGGGTTGGTCTGTAGCTGGTATCGGGCGTCGGGTCTGAAGGCATCACCGGTTCAGGCAACAGCTCCGCGAGAGCCCAGCATCCTCAGTGTCACCTGCCTGGTCGTCGGGCAACGCCAGATCCTCTTCAGAAGAGCCTCGGCGGCCGTATCAACCGGTGAAGGAGGCAGTCATCGGCTCCTGAGGTAATTTGACCGACGTCGGGTGCTGAACGGACGTCCTGGTCCGGCGGATGTTTGGCGGAGAAGGGTCGGCAGCCCGCTTGTAGGTCCGTCGTCCGTTTAAAGGGCGTCAGGTCCTGGTCTTCCTGGCAGGGGATCTGGTCCCCTAGGAGGCTGATCTGGCGTCAGGTTCAGCGTCTGTCCAAGGAAGCAGAAGACTTGGAAGAGGACTTGGACCGATAACAGTCAGAAGACTTTGTGAGGCCCGGAGGGCATTGGAGAAGGGTCCAAAGTCCTGGAAGTCTTGAGCGGGTGAAGAGAAGTCGAAGAGCCACCTGAAGTCCTAACTTAAACAGGAGAGGGCTGCAAGCGAGCCCTGGAGGGAGAGTGGTCGGAGCGCATGGAGCTTGAGCTGGTGCGTAAGTCCGAGGCCCGGTTCGAGGGTCTGGACCTGGCCTTCTCCGGTGTTTTTCCCCAGTGTTTTTGGGACTCAGAGGTAGACTCTCCTCTGTAGGCAGGGTCTTTGTCCAGAATTTTTAATTTTTCTTCTAACAGGAACCCCTGAAGTGCTTTCTGACAGTGGATACTGGTGCGACTTAAATTGCTGAAAAAAGGAGCAGGCCTTGGTGTCATGCTCTGGGCCTAGGCACCGCAAACAGGCTAAATGGAGATCCTTAAAAGGGATCTGTTTGCCACAGGCACACTTGGAGGGGTGTCCTTCTGTGGAAGGAGTAGGAGATGCCAACATTTAGTAAAATAAATGCTGGAAGTTCAAGTCGTCGTTCGCTGAAACGGTCGTCCGTGAGGCTGATGCTGGCGAGTCGACGGCGGGAAAAGAACTGGGGATTCTGGGGGACCGCCCCCTTTTGTATGATGCCTGACGTTGGGGGTGGGGCCGACATCAGGGGCGGTTCCTGCTGGATACTGCTAGCTAGAAAATTTCCGTGGGGTCCTGGCGCCTGCCGGCTTCAGTCCTAATGGTGTAACCTGCTGCAAGAGCTGTTTCTCGAAGTAAGATTAGGGCATATCCCGCTTTCTGGTGTAAATGCATGTTCACCTTGTAGTGGGTACCTGTTATGGCTGCTAGTATGTCCACTATGAGAGCTGGGTCAGCCCTGTACCTCTCCTCTAGCTCCTTCAGTTTCTACAGTTGCTCAGCAAGGTCCTTCAACGTGACCTTTTTGAGACTGGAGGCATAAGTAATGCACCTGCCTCTGACAAAGGCTCTTAATGCATCCCAAGCGGATGGCTGTCAGGTCTTTAAGGAGAGAGGTACTAAAAAGCCATCTGTGTTTAGTCACCTCAGCGTGCCTTGTGGGTACTCACATAAAGGACTGGGGCAAGGTCTGAGATAATTACTATGCGATTGCCAGTGTCCGCCACATCTGGCGCCCATCCCCAGGGGATAAGCCACATGTCTATCCATGAATAAGTGTGGTGTACTGCGAGTAAAAGTAGTAGTCCCTCACAGTTGGGTGGACCAGCTTCCAAATGCCAGCAAGAGGTCTTCCAGGGCTGTGAAGCTAGTGTCTCGAGCCAGTGCCAGCCTTGCTTCAGTCCAGAAAGTTATTCAAGCAGAGTTTACATCCCCACCCAACACTAAATGCCATTTCTGATGGGTTGTTAAGGTTTGAGCCAGCACAGCAAAGAATACGGCATCCACCTGTTGGGTCCATACAAACTGCAGATAGTGACCTGTTGTTTATACAGAGTAACCAGTACTATAACATACCTGCCCTCAGGATCAGATATCACTTTCTCAGTAGTGAAGGGGTGTTATTGTGGATTGGTATGGCTACTCCTCTGCTTTTGGAGCTGTAGGTGCTAAGCGTGCACCGGAGACCCATCCTGTCTTCCATTTAGCTGATTCAACTTGGGGTGAGGTGGATTTCTTGAATGAAAACTTTTCCTGCCCCGATGATCTTCAGGGTATAAATCCTATAATGTTCCACAATAACTATCTAAGGGGTTGTCCATATTTATTAGAGTAGCAAACAGAGGGATTGACTGCAGGGTAGTGGCAAATCACGAATTTCCCCAATCTAGAGAACATTAAGATCAAGCTGTTGCTGCAATCACATTCCCAGGGACTGCAGTCAACAGCTGAGTAGTCTCTTTATGCAGCATTTTAAAACCCAGAGAATCCTGTTGGCAAAGCTCCATGTGAACCTTTTCTATAATGTAGAAAAGGTTGTTTGTTTTATTTATTTAAATCTGAAAAGTCCATGGGCCAAAGATCCGTTTACATGGGCAACCAGAACAGAAAACCAAACATACGATACATAAAAATAACACAAAATAATCACACAGCATTAACAGACAGTTAAGCAATCACAAACACTGGGAACAATAAGATGTTCCTTTAAGAGTGATTTAAAGAAAGCTGGCCTGGTGGCGCTGAGAGTTGAGGCGCTGGACACCACACCTCGCGCCACGCCGGCAACCCGGGTTCGTGAGCGACCTCAGGCCGCCGGGGGTTGGCAGGGGCAGGAGAGGATTGAGCATCTGTAGGACAGCTCTCCTCTCCTGGGGGTGGGGGGTACAGTCCTCCACAGCTTGGGCGACCTCTGGTGATAGATGGGGGTCGCGCGCTGCAAAGACCGTAACAATGGGGTATGGAAGCTACGGAGGACATCCTGTGGGCGGGTGCGGAAGCGTGCCTGTCACACGCTGGGCGCCACTGCACGTTCGAGCTCCCAGGAACCAAGAAAAACGTGGAAAAACCCTGGCACCCGGGTAGGTGAAGGCCTGCTCACATGATCCAGCCACGCTCACCGTCAGGCCTGCCCGGTCCGTCTCTGAATCCTCCATTCTCCTGGCGGCAACTTAGCCTTAGACAGAGCACCAGAGGAGTTGGCGGCCCTCATTCGGAGACTCGGAGCCGAGTGGTCAGTTGCCAGGAAGGAATTGGAGGATGCCTGTAGCCAGAGGTAGGACGTTAGGGGGTCTCAGACTGAGCGGGACAGTGGGTTAGGTCCTGGGCAGACCTGGAGAGAGACCTATGGGACCAGTGAAAGAGGAGTAAAGAAAGTATACAAAAAAAAATAAATAAACTGATTTAGAGACAGGTACTGTATTACAGATACCAGTTATGGATAATGGTAAAGCACTGTATACTGTACGCAAGGAGTATAGCAAAGATCTCTGTCCAGTAGAAGTCTTCATCATAGGAACCGTGAACAAGTTACATCGAGTAGATCAAGTTTGGGTTAAAGAGATGTGCTTTTTAAAAAGTTCATGAAATGAACAAGATACCTTATAAAGTGTAACTTTCCTAGACAGGGTCCCAAGTTGTGACTGATACCTCTGGTCTAACTGTAACCAACCCAGATTTTCACAGAGATTTCAATGATGTGTTGATTAGGATAACTGTGAGGCAAATCTTGCAATTTGATTCATTAACCTTAACCTTATTTAACAACCCATACTAGATGAATGATAGAATAACAAACCATAATCTACCAAAGATAAAAGAAAACTCTGCGACAGTAACAACTAGTAGATGGAATAAGCAGTGAGTTAAGTCTACAAGACAGCCTAATCTTTGATGAACTACTTTTATCATTGTATTAATGTGCTGCTCGTAAGTTAGAAATTCATCTAAAATGAGCCCTAAATATTTAAAAGTTATAACTTGTTCAATATCATCTCCCTCCAAAGTACTCAGCGAGAGGATGGGGTGATGACTAACTTAACCTTTTCCTTTGGTTATAAAAAAGAGTCGCCAGGCCGGCTCCGTGGTGCCAAGCGAAGGGGTTCGTTTGGCACGCTGGCATTCCGGTTCCGCCCGAGCCTGGTGCCGGGAGTGGAGGCGGGAGGGGTGGCCTGGCGACCATTGGGCGCTTCCCTCTCGGTGGTGGTGGGGGGGTCCTGCCTCGGCACCTCCGGACGGATTGGATGCGTGCTTGTGGGACGCATGCACTGACACCTCCCTGCATGCCCCTGCCAGAGGCACTGCCACCAAAGGCCGAGAATGTGGTGCGGGCGGAGAAATGGAAAATGACACATCTGCGGTTGGGCGGTGGCCGCTGAACCCATGTCGCCGCATGGAGCCCCGGATCGCAGACCGACCCCAGCAGCACCCAGGGCCAACTGAAAAGACCGGTATTCTCTCCATAGGTAGAGGACCTGCCCGATGCAAGGGATACATGCGGTTACCCTGGGCGGGCTGCGATGTGGGGCGGTGGGTGGATGAGGAATGAACAGGGATGGGACCAGTCCTTGGCGGTCCAAAGGAGAGACCTGTAGGCATGCAGGGGTGGAGCACAAATAAATCATACCAAAAAAAAAAAAAAAAATTTTTCTTTTTTTTTCCATTCAGAACCAATCTATTATCATTAAACCAATTCTAAATTGCAACAAAATCATGGGCTAAATCATTGCTTATTTTCCT
The DNA here is from genome assembly GCA_016271365.2 of Neoceratodus forsteri. Classification (NCBI taxonomy): domain Eukaryota; kingdom Metazoa; phylum Chordata; order Ceratodontiformes; family Ceratodontidae; genus Neoceratodus; species Neoceratodus forsteri. Next base: position 768,205,704 of record CM028133.1, on the reverse strand, counting down.
CAAACTGGAACCGCTAGTGAGGATCACCGCATCATCAGCATAAAGAAAAATTTGAGTATTCAAACAAACCAAGAATAGTGAATTTAAAAATAAACTAAACAAAGGGCCCAAAATTGAATCCTGAGAACACCCAGTGGAACAGCAGACAGGAAGAAGTACTACCCTTGATTCTTGTTGACTGGGGCGACCAGAAAGGTAGCTCCCAATCCATCAACAACCTCAGAAGACAAACCTAATTTAGTGGGTTCTCAGTAACAATCTGTGACTGACCATATCGAAGAGCTTTGGTCAGGTCCACAAAGGCAGCCACAGTAAAAGGCCCTATCCAAGGCCTGATGGACTGCCTATGAACCCGACCAAGGCCATCGATGTACTATGACCTGGAAGGAAACCATGTTACTGATGCTAACAGGTCATATTTCAATATAGGTTCTATCATTTGGTCAAACACAATTCAGCTACAATATCAGAGAGCGGAGCCAACAAAGAAATTACGATTATAATTCTTTACACTGGTCATATCCCCAGACTTGAAAACAGAAACCACAATAGCCTGCTTCCAAATGTCAGGGACTTGCCATGCAAAGAGACAAATTAAACATTTTTGTAAGGGAAAACAAATAATGTCAGTGGTGATCCTCACAAGCCTATAATCCATCCAATCACTGCCTACCGAAGGGTGAGAATTACATTTTGTCAAGGAAAGACTTCACCAGTGGTGAGTACCCTAAAATAAAATTTGGGGTGTGCTAAACCACACATAACATCACTACTATCTAGACAACCATCAAATTTAGACTGGGACACATATTCATACTAACATACAAAAATTACCAGCAGAAAAAAGCCAACTGGTCTACCGAGTCTGCTTGAGTTTGCTGCTAGCACCCTTATTTTGCAGCTGCCCCTCCCCTCCTCCTCATACCACTCCCCACTGTCCTATCCCACCCTCTTTTGAATCCTTCCACTGATTTACATGCCACCACCTCTGCTGGCAGCGCATTCCACTCTGCCACCACCCTTTCCATAAAGAAATGCCTCATTTCCCTCCTGAATCCCCCCACTCCAATTTCATGTCATAGCCTCTAGTGTCTCTTACCACCCTTGCTCTGAACAGCCCCTCTGTGTTTGCTTGGATTATTCCCTTCATGTACTTGAAGGTCTCTATCATGTCCCCCCCTGTTTCTCCTCTCCTTCAGTGAATACATGTTTAACTCTGCCAGTCTGGCCTCATATGGCAACTTCCCCAGACCTTGGATCGTTTTTGTTGCCCTGCATTACACCCCCTCCAACAGTCTAATGTCTCTCTGCAGGTACAGTCACCAGTACTGCATGCAGTACTCCAGGTGTGGTCTGACCAATGATCTATACAACGGCAGAATCACTTCCCTACTCCTCGAAGTTACACCCCTGGCAATGCAGCCCAGCATCTTGTTGGCCCTTGTTGCTGCCCTCCTGCATTGCACAGAGTTGCTCATTGCTCCCATTATGAGCACCCCCAGATCTTTCTCTTCCTCCGTTTCTGCTATCTGCATCCCCCAAAGATAGCAGCTTCTCCTCGGGTTCTTTGATCTGAAATGCAGCATCTTACACTTTTTGGGGTTGAACCTGAGCTGCCATGTGTCAGACCATGCCTCAAGCCTTGTCAAATCCTCCTGTAGCCCTGCCAACCCCTGGTTATCCACCACTGCCCCATTTTGGTGCCGTCTGCAAACAGACTGGTCTTACTGCTGATGCCCTCCGAGATGTCTGCAATGAATATTCCAAACAGCACTGGCCCCAACACCGACCCCTGTGGAACCCCACTCATCACAGGCTTAGGGGATGAGAATTTCCCCTCCACCACTACCCTCTGTTGCCTACCCTGTAGCCAGTTCTCCCACCAGTGCCCTTCAGTTTACAACCTAGTCTCCCATGTGGTACAGAGTCGAAGGCCTTGCTGAAGTCCAGGTACAGGACATCCACCGCATGGCCACCGTCAATTTGCCTAGTCAGCCAGTCATAGTATTCAACTAGGTTGGTCTGGCATGATCTACCCTTGATGAAGCCATGCTGCTTCCTGTCCTGCACCCCATTAACCTCCAGCAACACCTCCAGCCTCTCCTTTAGGATGGTCGCTATTAAGTTACCGACTATGGACGTCAGGCTCACTGGCTTGTAGTTCGCCGGTTCGTCCCTGGGACCACTCTTACGGAGGGGAACCACATGAGCCAGTCTCCAATCCTGCTGTACGCACCCTGTGCCCAGAGATGCATTATATAAGTCTGCCAAGGGGCCCGCCAGGACTTTCGCCAGCTCCTTCAGCACCCTTGGATGTACTCCATCCGGTCCTGGCGCTTTGTCCACCCTCAGTGCCCTTAACCCTTTTAGCACCCTCTCTTGTGTGATTTCACTGTCCGTCATCCTCCCTCCCACTTTGGATAACTCTCCACCATTCTCCTTGGTAAAGGCTGAACAGAAGTAGCTGTTCAGCTCCTCTGCCTTACACCCCTCCTCCACCCATCCCCTTCCCACTTTATCCTCACAATTTTGACCTTACAGGTTATTTTCTCCTTGATGTACCTAAAGAAGTCTTTCTCCCCTTTCTTCATGCCTTGCGCCAGCCTGAGTTCCCTTGACACCTTGGCTGCTCTTACCTCTCGTCACCTCCTTCGCTTCTTTCAGATACACTTCCCAGTCTTCCTCTCTCCCTGTTCTTCTGTATCTCTTATTTGTGCCCCTTTTCTTTCTCACCATGTCTGACACCTTTCTGCTTATCCAGCTTGCTTTTTTCACTCTTGCCTTTTTGCTCTGGGCCTTGCTGCAGGTGTTTGTTGCCTCCAGTAACCCCCATTTTATCAATTCCCACCTTTGATCTGTATCCATAGTTGGCTGGATTTTGTCCAGGTATCCCTGTACCACTTCCCCCATCCTGTTAAGGTTGACTTTCCTAAAGTCCAGAATCATTGTGTCTGTTGCCCCCTTCTCCCTGGCCATCTGTAATTGCAACCATATCATCTGGCAGTCACTCCCCACCAGTGGTTCCTCGACCCTAGTGTCCCTCACCCATTCTCCTTTCATCAGTACGAGGTCTAGGGTGTTCCCTTCCCTTCCCTAGTTGGTTTCCTAACCAGCTGCTCCAGAAAGTTTTCCTGGAAGGCGATCAGTAATAACTGCTCCCTTCTGCACCTGGTGGTAGGTGTTCCCCATTCCACCCCTGGAAGGTTGAAATCCCCTATCACTACTCTCCTTTCCCACAGTTCCTCCTGTTTTGCTCTGCCAGCACTCTATCTTTTTCTTCAGTTTGGGAGGCTGGCCTCTACACCAACCCTAACCTTAGTGACCTATTTTTAGGATCCTGGATTTGCATCCAAAGACCCTCTGTATCAACCTCCTCCCCTTCCATTCTTACACATTTAAGACCCTCTCTGACATATAGCGCCATCCCTCCCCTTTCCCCTATCCTTACGATAGAGTCTATACCCTGGTATTGCCAGGTCCCACTCATGGTTTTCGGTGGTCCATGTCTCGGTTATCGCAGCCAAATCCACTTCCCCCTCTACTATTAGAGCCTGTAGTTCTGCTTCCTTGTTCCCTAGGTTCCTAGATTTAATGTGATCACCCTCCATCCCTCAACTCTAACCCCCCCCCTGCCCATCTCCCCTTGTGTCCCTCCCCCTGGTATTAGCCTCTTCCTTGGCCTTGCTGTTATGGGGGGTAAGCCCAATTGGTATTTCCTCTCCGGTCTTCTGTTCACCTCCAGCCAGCTTTATTCAGATAAATCAGAAAAATACAGTAATTTTAAATTCTTCAGCTAATGTTACTGGTTCATTTATTACTCCTGTAGCTGTCAATAAACATATAACTTTGCAGAAAACACGTGATAAGTAGAGTACAAACACAGAAACCCCTCAGCTGGGAAGGACAGTTATGACCATGTGAAGTAAAGAGACCTTGAGTGACTGCCCTCCAACCTGAGCATCCACCAACAGTGTGGATTTTGCTACGGGACAGTGGCCATACTAGAATCCAACCAACCATGTAGCACAGAGTTGTAGATGTCCAATCACGTGATTGCAGCCACGAGGAAGGGGGAGATATACGTCCTCTCCAGCCACATTACAGCACCCATATTGGTCCACACACCAGGCCACCCACAGGCCCGGCAGGGTGGAGAGTGACATCTGCACTGTCCCCCATAGGGTTACAGTGTTTCTAGCCAAGTGGACGGGTCTCGGTGAGACCATCCCTATCAGTTCTGTGTCCAGCAGTTACCGGAGGCTGTTCCACCCCGCCAGTTATCCTTGCAGACCTTGTCCTTCCCAATGCCAGACTCATGGAATTCCAGTTCTGTGGACGGAGGCGGGCTCTCGAGGCAGACTCTACATCATCTGCAATGAGGGAAGGGGTGCTCAGTATAGCGGTAGGTGCCCTTGGCTAAGGCCCTGAATTTCCTGCAGCCCAAACAACTGGTCAGTCTTCACACTCCATGGGTGCCATATCCCCAGTCGAGGATGGCTGCCTCTGGTCACCAGCATTAGCCAAAGTGGCTGCCGCCAATTCTGTCTGGGCGGGGGAGGTGCAACATAAACACCCTTCATCTGCTTACTGGTGAGAGTCCCATTCACTGGGATGTGAAGTCATAGCTTCGGGATGGTGTTCTCCAGTTTTCTGGGCTCACATCCTCCTGCTCAAACACTCAGTGTTGCAGCTGTTGGAAGCGCGCATTGTCGCACAGCGCAAGGCTCTCTGCCTGCTCCCACTGAACAGTGTTGGTGATTCCATTCAAAGAGGTGTAGGGGAGGAAGAGCACAGGTGCAGCATGGGGAAGTAATTGAGATGGAGGATACCCTAACTCTTCCAGAATCCGTGGTAGGACTGCAGCATTTTCACAGGCATGAGGCCTCTAGCATGCCGTGCTGCCCAGTTGACATGTCTCCCTTGGCCGCCCATCATCCATCTCAGCAGGTATGAATGGTAAATTACAAATGAGTACACCCTTATTCCATGTGGGACTACCCAGTCGGGCCCCATCCATGCATAAATGCTAGTGGAAAAATGTAAATCGGGAGGGGGGCTAGTTTCAATTGCCGGGCAGATGCAGTATAACTGCAGGCACTTAGATGGGGGAAGGGAGTTAGAACCAACCAGGAGCCTCAGTTAAGTTAAATATAAATGTACATAGAGGTTCTCCTCTGCCATCTCTCTGATGTATATGCTAGGATCGGCTGTACTGAGACATGCACCTTCAGGTGGTGCATGTAAATCATGACTGTCCTTGGTAATGGCCACAGGAGACCCCCATAGCAGTCGGATGCTGAGATGGGGAAGGGAGATGCAAGGGCAGAAACAGTGGAACCAATCACAGCCTGGGGAGGCCTGCTCACAGACTACATGGAACCGCTGCCATTAGATGGTACTGTCAGCCTCACTGTCTGACCCAGTAACCATTCAAACCGCTGCATCTCAGCCTACAAGTCTCACCTTCCCCCAGTTATAAAACAGCTGCTTGCACAGTACAAACAATCATGGGGTGGTCTTCTACCCCAACAATAGTCCCAGAGAAGGATAGAAAGAACAGGATAAAAAGGGGGGGCTTAGGGAGGGGGGGATTCAGAATGGAGAAAAAAACATTAGAATTTCTACCTGCCCCTTAAATACTAGAGAGTAAAAGTGGTATTAAAAGCAGTAGATCAATAAATTATATTGTCCACATTGTCAAAGTCCATAAGTACAGCGAATGATTAGGTGACACAATCATTAGACAAGTCCTGAGTTTCAAGTACGGGGGCCAGCCCAGGAGCCACCATTCTGCCAGCCTCTGCCAACTTCTATACTATTCCAGCCTCTATGACCACCACTGCCCTCTCTGCCCAAGCATTCTCTTCTGTCAGCTGCTGTTTCTGAGGAAGGGTACTTGGCAGTTTCCAAGGGATTCAGGAATCAGAGTAACCCATAGAAGTGCATCTTGTTTGCCAAGTCATTTAGGGCCTGGTTCTCCTGTGGAGTTTCAGCCAGCTCTGATCCACCAGCATCTCTGCTTCTGTCCCTGCCCAACCTGTCAGGGACCGTTCTCATAAGCGGTTTGTCTCTGCCCTGCGAAAGGAATGCTTTGTCTTTGAGGTTTGCCAGTCCATCAAGTCGCAATAGTCTCTCTGTCCTGTTGTGGGGTCTGGTGTTGCAAATGCCATGCCTGTCCAAGTTGTTCAGTTTTTCACTGCTGTCCACCTCCCTCGTCTGTGCAATGGAACAAGAGCTTGTCAGGCCAGTTCTTTGCCACACAGTGCCTTGCCTCTTTTACTGTATGGAAGGTGTGCAGGCCCCATTTCTATTGATGCTTAGCTTGGCTGGGTATTGCAACTTGTATGGGACTCCAGCTTCTTGCAGCACTTTCTTTCACTCCCTGGTAGCCTTTCCTCTTTTGAGCTAATTTGGTGAAGTAATCGGCAAATCTATATAACCTGTGACTCAGCAAACTGAATGGACCCCTGCCCCTCACCAGAGACAATATTTCCTCTTTGTCAGGATATCTCAGGAGCCGGACAGTGATGGGTCGTGGTGGTTCACCGCCTTGGGGACTGGGCAAAGTGTTTGGTGATCCATTTCAGTCTCTAAGACTGGCCTCCAGCAATGTCTGAACCGTAGCGGTAGTTCTTTCTAAAGAAATTCTACAAAGTCCCAGTGCTCAGCTCCTTCAGGGAACCCAATGAGCCATAGATTATTCCTGTTGCTGTGATTTTCTTAATCTTTCCCTCTGTTCTACAGCAAACTCACAATCTGCTCCAGCTCTTGGATTCCAGCTTCGTGTTGGGTAACTTTATCGTAAATATAGGAGAAGTAGGTGTCGGTGTCCCTCACCTTGTGCTGCAGTTCTTGAACTTTCTCTTCAAGAGTGCTTACAGAGGTCTTAAAGGAGATAGGAAACAATTTTTGCATATTTAAGTGCCCTTCCCTCTTCCTTGTCATGCAAGTTATGCATTCTGGTATGCTTTGATGATTTTTTGATAAATAATGTAGCTTTGGGGTACTCTCCGATCTACATTGAGTTCCACTCTTCTCACGAGCTACTGCTCTTGATTTTCATATCTCTAAGACATTCCATGACATTACAGACTCCCATTCCATGCCATTCATCTGAATGGCCTGGAAAGAAGCTTGTGATGTCATAGAATGTTCAGGCGAAATGAAAAAGAGACAGCAGCAACTTCTGAGAAGAGAGGATTCATGGTGGTCACAAAAGCAATAAAATTAGATTACTAATTTAACAAAAAGTCAAAAGTATATCAGAATACTAGGTACCAATACAAGGACAACTGGAGGGCATCTAGAGGTGTAAAAACATTTCCTATCACCTTTAAAGCCTGTGATTTATTTTAATGCTTGCTGCAGCACACTTAATTTTGGTTGTGTCAGATGAGGGTATTGGCACCGCCACTGCTCACACTGTCATTTTCCCTCCCATCTCCATAGTCACCAGATTCTCTGAGGCACAATTTGTTGAAAAATCAGAATTTCAATGTGAGACTTAACTTTGTTTACTGTGATTTGTTGGCATCTTTTAGTGCTGGTTTGAGTAAAACTGGTTGTGACTAGCTGGAGATCTGAGCGAAAATGTGCCAGGTGGCAGAGAGCTTCTCTCTCATGCTGCAATCCTGCTCCTGTGGCTTCTAGTTAACTCAACGTTTCCACATTCTAAACACAAAATCTACAACAATAAATGGGTTTCTTCAAAACGAATGCACTTCCCATGTTCATTCAAAGACAATCGGCCTTTGTTACCAAACTTGCATACTCTGCCTAGCAACCTAACTGAAGGAAAATAAAACATTTTTTCCATAAAAAGAAAACATTATCCATTTTATAAGCACAACAGCCCACTCCAGGGCGTGTGTTTCTTGAGAATCAATGCACTTTCCAGGTGCACTGAAAGCCACTCGGCCATTGGCCTTGTGCTTTCCTATTTTATTTATTTGTTTACTGGGTAAGTGCACTGATCCAAAGGATCATTTTCAGGCACGACCCAGGCCATGAAGATGGCACATAAGTAATACAGACACTAATACAGATAATTTACATAGGTTAAGATAGTATAAAAAATAGTACATTGAAACAAAAATAAGTGCAAGTGCAAATACACAAAGTTCAGGCCAGTGGACATAAGAAATTCAGTACAGTACAATACAACCGATCCAACTGGCATAGGTACAGAAACTGGAACACAGTACACATTAAAATCACTCAGTGGGGCAGTTACACTTGGCGTCGCCAGGAAGGCTGCATTATAGTGAGATCTGAAGGTTAGGTGCAAGTCTAGGGAGTAGAGGAGGCCGTAGATTGTTCCATAGTTTGGGAGCAGCAAATGATAAGGCTTTGCTGCCCAGGCAGGTGGAAACCCAGTGAATTTCCAAAGGTGAGACAGTGGGAGTGCGGAGGTTGCGAATTGATTTTCTACTTGAGCAAGGGGAAAAAGATGACTTATTTCCATTTCTGATGGTGTTGTCAATGATATGTCCAAGAAAGTAGTTGTTTCTCGCCTAAAGGGGGAGCCAGCCCAAGGACTGGTACAGGGAGCAATGGTCGGTGGAACAGGGCGCCATTAGTGCAAACCTACAGATGCTATTGCAGGTGGTATTGAGCCTCGCAAGCAGTTGTGAGGAGGTATGTGTATATATCCGGACGCAGTAGTCTAATAGTGAAGGATGCTGCCTTGGGCTATAGCAACACGGCCTCAGGGGTCAGGTAGTGCTTTAGCTGGAAACCCATCCCCAGTTTCTGGCTGATACGCTGCACAGTGGTGTTGATATGCACCGCGAATGTTAGGAAGGGATCGAGGGTGACACTCAAGTACTTGAACCAGGGCACATTTTTAAGGGGGGGACCATCTGGGGATAGGACAGTTAGAGAGGATTGGGTTTTGGTAATCTTAGCAATACTGGGTTTAGATCCCAGGAGCATGGCCTTAGTTTTGCTTGGGTTTACTAGGAGCCTATTTCTCAGGAACCATTTGTGGGCTCCTCCATAGTTTTGCGTGAGGGTGGTGGAGAGACTAGTCAGGGACTTGGCTGTGGAACAATACCAAGTTGTCTGCATATAGTATGGCCTCACATGAGAGGCTATCTGCTGGTAAGGAGTTTATAAATAGGGAAAGAGGAGCAGACCCAGGATAGAGCCCCAGGGTACACCAGTGGACAAGGCCATGGTCCTGGAGGTGACTCCTCTAATGCTAACTGCTTGGGATCTCCCAGTGAGGTAACTCTGAAACCCGTCGATGTATCTACCGAGCAGCCAAGATTCAGTAACCTGACGTGGAACAGGCTGCGACTGACCAGGTCGAATGCCTTAGGTCAACGAAGACAGTACCTGTGATGTGATGTTACCTATGTCCATGTTTCTAAAGACATGGATGGTGAAATAGGCAGGGCGGATGTGGTACTGTGATGCTTTGTAAAACCATGTTGGTGTGGACAGAGCAGGTTGTATTTATTGACACGCTCGAGGGTTAGTTGTGGATGACCTTTTCGATGAGCTTGCTCAAATGAGGCAGGATGGAGATGGACCTATAATTGTCAGAGGACAGGGGATCCCCCAATTTGAAAATGGGGACAACCTTTGCATTTTTCCATATGGCTGGCATAGCTGATATGGTAAGGGTGAGGTTAAAGATAGTAGTCAGGGGTTTGGAGATACAGGGGGCTATGAGTTTAAGGAAGCGGGGGTACAGACCATCGCTGCCTGGACTACCCTGTGGGGAGGCTCATCAGAAGTTTGAAGGTGTCTTTCGTGGAAATAGGTCTGAAGTGGAAGGGTGGGTGAGGAGTGTCTGCCACTGTTAAGTTCACCCAGGGCATGCATCAATTCTCTAGAAATGCATGCCCTATTTTGGGTTATTGCTTACTTAAAGGGGAACAGTCACCACCAAGGGTCCCCAAACTCCAAAGAGTGGGTCTGGTCTCAATGTACACTTTGTGTGCAAACCATTTTGGTTTACTTACTGTTTACTGTAGTATTGTAGAAATACATCACACTAATTTTGCCTAGTTGTAGGCTGGCATATTCTGTTACTACAAATCCCAGAATCCCCTGCAGATGACATCAGAGCAGTAGGCAGCAGTGAGAAAATTCAATGGCCTGCAGTGCATGTTAAAGGAAAACTGTCCAAAACAGTGCTGGCAATTACCAGGGCTGCAAAAACGCCCGATTAGCATAACCTGTATGTTTTAACTTGACTACACCTAACTTTTGCTGAGTTATTTATTGTGTCTCTTGCCTGTATGGTGGTGTCTTGAACTTTCCTGGATGCACCATTTTGAAAGTGCCGCCGCACCGGGAGACAGAGTGTGACCTTGGAACCTCCTGGATCATCCTCTTGTGTGCTGGAATGTTCGTTTATGACGAGCGAGGCACATTTTCATGGAGTAAAACTAAATAGGGTGCCATGGAGAGGTCCTTAAGTTGTACCTCTAGAAACAATCCCCGTTAAAAACTGAGCAGTGTAAGGTAGTTAAATTCTTAAGTTAAGCTCCAGCTCCAAGTTCGGGCATGCGCAGTAGCGCCTAAGCGCCAAGTTCGGGTATGCGCAGTAGCGCTAGGCACTACTGCGCATGCCCGAACTCGGAGCTGGAACTTTAAGAATTTAACTACCTTACATTGCTCCATTTTTAATGGGGATTGTTTCTAGTGGTACAGCTCAAGGACTTCTACATGGCACACTCTTTAGTTTTATTCCATGAAAATGTGCCTCGTGCGTCATGAATGAACGTTTTGGCACACAACAGGAACATCAGGGAGGTAATCTGCATAGCCGTTGCATCTCTGACTGCTACCCTCTGTGACATGGCGCCACCCACTCTGGAACATAAAATAAGGATTACTAATGAATGACATGCCCTACAGCAGAAATGCCAATCTCTCACTGCAAGTTGGCAGGTGAGTACACACTGGGAGGAAAATGGGGATTATGACAGCTTTCCTTTAAGAGTTTATATAAGCTCTGATCTTTTGTTTGCTTGTCCCACTGTCCTCCATGGGCTATGTATAGTCACAGAGGACTGTACTTACCCCATGGAGAAAAGCAGTCCTGGAAAACATCTGATTGAAGATTATGAAAACTCTAACATGCACTGCAGAAACTGGATCTCCACTGCTGCCTACTGCTCTGATGTCAGCTGCAGGGGATTCTGGATTTGTAGCAAAAGAAGACATCAGCCTACAACTAAGCAAAATTAGTCTGATACTGTATAATTGTTTTTGCCCACAAAGTGCACAATGAAACCAGCACCACACTTGAGTGTGGGTTCCTTTGTGTTGACTGTTCCTGTTTATGTATTTTCAAAAAGTTCATGTAACAAATAAAAATATGGCTAAATCAGGCACACATTGTGAAACCTAGTTCATGAATCCACAACATTTTGTTTGGCATTTCAAATCTTTATTTTCACCCAAAATAACAGATACCTTGTGATAAAAACTAAGCAAGAATCTTATTTCGCCCTAAATCTGCAACCACACAGGCCTGAAAACTCTCCTCCACTTTGACTTCCTGTTTTCAGGCAAAAAAAAAATCTTTTTTTTTTTTTTTGCTTTTGTGATCGTTAACTCTCATGAAACCAAAAATATTATAGAGCAAACCAGTTTCAAATGATGAAACCACTTAAAATGGTTTTGTGAAAATGTGCTTATCCTTGGAAAGACTGTGAAAATAAACTATTTTTGTTAATGACTCTAAAATGAAAACATTTAAAAAAAATAATGAGGTAAGAATCATCCTTGGGACAAATGCTATTAAACCTGACAGTTTTACATTTCAAATCCCGACTGTTTTAGTGCTACCGATAAGCAAAAAAAAAAAGTCAATTCTGGGGGGGAGGGGGATGTATTTTCAGCCTTCTAGAACTTTGCAAAAGATGTCCAGCCTCGCCACCATCATCAGATTCATTCCCAGCCTCTGACTACATCCGGACAAGGTAGTAAGTATGACCTTGCCACAGACTGAGTGTGAGGCACACGCTGACTGCCCTATGAGTGGCACTGGAGCCAGCAGAGGGAATCCAAGGTGGGATGCAGGCTATAGGTCTGAAAACAAGTCTAGACTTGCTTGCTACTGTCCTGTAGACAGTTAGGTGTCAAAGCATATTTCTTGCCAGTTTTGACCAAGAACAACAATATTCAACTAAACCCACACACCCATGTGCAAATGGTACCTTGTGGCTTGGGAGTACACTGCAAAAGGATCTGCTCGGGTCCTTCTTCCTCTGTAGGGCAACCAAATTAACCTGATACATTCGCAGCCTTTCATACACCTTTCTTGCAATGCCACCAACATACTTCTTAGTAGTATACCATAGCCAGTACCTAGGTACGAGAAAAAAGCCTTAAATAAAACTGCCTCAGGGTACAAATTAATAAAACATCACAGACATGGTAATGCCAAGGCAGTACAATCGGAAAAACTGATCCCCCCCCCAAAAAATAAAAATAGAATTAAAGCCAGCCAGTGGTGTGGAAGAGGCATCCATGCCTTGCCTCCTGCCATGCCGGCAACCCGTGTTCGCAGTGCAAGCGAGTCACCAGGGAGTTGACCGGGAGGAGAGGATCGGCGTCAGAGGACAGGTCTCCTCTCCTGGGAGGGGGTGACTTGGCAGCCCTGCCAAATGACTACCCCGAGGTGGAGGCCTAAGAGCAGAATGGGACGGGGGCACCAATAGAACGATGGGTTCAGCAGGACTCCGCAGCGTGTGTACGCCTCCATGTCCACATGCTGAAGTGTCGCACCCCTACAATGGGGAGGACTGGGAGAAAATGAAGGAAAAATACCTCCATGGTGGCGGATGATGATCAACCCCCCCGCAGGCTTTGCACCGGTTGCCTGGCAGTCGATCCTGTAGCCAGGAGGGCTCCTGAAGGTATGATCCTGGAGGAACCGAGTGAGAGGGCTGGGGAGGTCAATCGGATGGGGGCTGTTGGGAGGGGAGAAGAGACGAATAAAGTGTGGATTAAAAAAAAAAAATTACTCCCTCAGAGTTCAGTACAGTTCTTGATTTTTACTCCATACCATTGTTGCAGAAGAAAGAGAAAAGAGAGAGGTCTCCCACAGACAAAACAAACTCGGTGATGGATAGGGGGGCCTGAGTGAAAGAAAAGGGTTGGAGAGAATATGAGCCAAATTCTCAGTTACAATCTTATGGGCTGTAAAATGGGGGCGTCCTTGCACTGACCATAAAATTTACATACTGAGAATCAGCCATTTCTTAACACTGGAATCCAAATTAGGCATCCCTTCCTTCCAGTTTCTCAACAATGTCCCTTATGAAGACACTGAAAAGGACCTGTCCCAATAATGATCCCTGTGGCACCCTGCTGGTCACTTCTCCATCATTCGATTGAGTGCAGTAACGTTTACCACAACCCTCTGTCTCCAATCTGTTAACAGTTTCTAACCTCATTCACCACTTTGGATTCTACTCCCAGGCTGCTCAGTTTCTTTATCAGCCTCTTTGTGGCACAATGTTGAAGGCCTTGCTGATGTCCACACAGGCCACATCCACTGCCTTCCCAATCTATTTTCCTGGTCACCCATCCAAAGAAATCAATCAGACTTGTTTGGCATGAACTTCCACCCCATGGATACATGCTACCTGTGATCTTGCAGTTTCATGTATTCAAGATACTTAACAGTCTGTCCTTTAGTAGGGTTTCCATTAATTTCCCCATCACTGAGGTGAGACTGACCAGCCTATAGTTGCTAGAACCCTGCCTGCTACTGCTATTATGTAAAGGATCACTTCGGGTCTTCTGCAGTCCTCCATAACCATGCCTGTTTCTAGTGAGCTGATGAACAAGGCTGTCAGTGGGGCACCTAGAACCTCCCCAAGTTATTTTCAGCCCTTGGATGTGTCCCATCTGGTCCCATAGATCTGTCCACCATCAGAGCTGCAACTCACTTCTGAACTCTTTCTTCTGAAAACGGGACTTGTGCTTGCCTCCCCCACCTCATTCCTGCTACTCCCTGGTGGTCCGTCCTCCCTCCATCTACTGTGAAGACTGAGCAGGTAACTGTTCAGGATATGTTTTTTTTTTCCCCTCTTTTGCACAGCCTTCCCCTTCTAATCCTCATGCTCCCTCCCTTGCTTTCCTCTTCTCATGTATGTATCTGGAAAGTCTTATCCCTCCTTAGTAACCCCTTTGACAATTCTTTCCTCTGTCTGCACCTTTGCTCCCCTCAACACCTTGCCTGCTTCCCTCTGCTTACTAGGTATGCCGCCCTGTCCTGCTCCCTCTGTGTTTCCTTATACTGCCTGAATGCCACCCTTTTTTCCTTTACCACCTCCACAGAGAACCATAACTGTCTCTTTTTCCTTCTGTTTTTACCCACTTCCTTCACACAGAGGTTAACTGCTTTAGTAACAGCCTCCCTTATTTTTATCCACATGTTCCTCTACCCTTCCCTGGCTGTCTCTCTCCCCCCCCCCGAGGCAGTTTTTATGGCAGTCCCCCGTTTCTTTAAAGTCCACCTCTAAAGTTCAGGACCCTCGTCTTCATATGGTTGGCCTCTGTTCCTGTCTTAATGTTAAACAACAGTGCGGTGATCACTGATACCCAGGGATAGCTCACTGTGACATCTGCAATGCAGTTCCTGTTTGAAAGCTCCAGGTCCAGCACTGCCCCATCCTTAGCATGTTCTCTAACTAGCTGCCTAAGAAAAGCCCCTTATAGGGAGTTCAGGATGGCCTATTCCTTGCAGAAGCTGCAGATGGAAGGCTCCATTTCACATCCGACATACTGATGTCACAACTAGCAGCACCTTCTGACTTATCGCCACTTTGATGGTGACTTCCCAAGTGCTGTATCCAACTCTACTTCCTGTGCTGCAGGCCTGTATGCTAACCCAGAGCAGACAGCAGGCCCAGAAGCCTGTTTCCAGCATCACCCAGAGTACCTCCAGCCCTTCCTTTTCCTCCACACATTTTGCCCTGGATCTCTACTCTAATGTCACAGACAGACAAACTGAAAAGCACCGGACATGGTACAGATCCCTGATACATGCTACTGGACACACTCCTGTTCTCCAAGTGCCTGCCATTTAGCACTACCCTTTGGGTTCTTTCAACTAACCAATTTTCCACCCACCTGATTACGTTTTCCTGCATTCCTAAGTCATTCATCTTCTTCACCAGTTGTCTTTGAGGTACATAATCAAAGAACTTCTTGAGAGTAAACATACATCCTCCACTTGGTCCCCCATCCACTGCCTGAAAAATTTTGTTGAAGAATTCTATGAGGATCAACTGCCAAAACCTCCCCTTCATGAGCTCATGTTGCCTGCAGTCCTGGAAACTGTATTTCTGCAGGAAGTCTACCAACTGTTCCTTGATAATAGTTTCAAGCAGCTTCCTCAGAACTGAGGTCAGACTAACCAGTTTGTTGTCTTCCCTATTCCTGCACCTATGGAGAAGTACATCAGTCACCCTTCAGTCTGCAGGAACCACTCCAGTCACTATCAAGCAGTTGAAAAGATCTGCCAAGGGTGCCACATTTCTATGAGCGCACCTGGATGCTACCAATCGGGTACCGGTGACTCACTTACCTTCAACTCCCTCAAGCCCCCCTATCTTCTACCATAAATACTGAGAAGTATTAATTTACTATGTCTGCTTTTTCCCATCCTCCTCCATCCATACTCCTTCTTTAGCCTTTCAACTTCCCTAATTTTTCCTCTTCTCCCTGATGTACCTAAAAAAGGCTTTGTCATTTCCTTTCAATCCATCTGGTACTTTGAGCTCCGACTCCACCTTAGCTCTCCTTACCACATAACTGGCCTCCTTCAGTTTGCTAGGGTAGATCTCTCTAGTTGCCTCCATCTGTTCCATCTTTCATTTTTGAAGGCCATTTCTTGCCCAGGACCACCTCCTCACCTCCTGGAGAAGCCTAGGTTTTATTTGCTTCTTCCCTTCCTAAATTGTCTCAGATATGCTTTAGATACCTCCTGGACTTCCTGTTCAATTGTGTCCCATTTATTTTGCATCCCTTCTAGCTGGCCTGTTCCCATGAGTCTTTCTCTGGTTCTTTCTCCATCTTCCTGAAGACTGTTCTTCAAAAGTCTAGGGCAGTATCTAGAATTATTGCACTGGGCCTCAAGAACAATGCTAAACCACACTGAATTGTGGTCGGAGACCAAGAGAATTCCCAATACTTATTTCCCTATGCTGTCCTGATCTAATCAGGAAGTATCCTGTCAACAACCTGCCCTTGCCTTTGGGTCTGTGGCAAAGATCACAACCTCTGTATCTCCACCTACAGAATCCATACAGACAGGACCCTCTTCCTAGCTCCCCATGATTTCTGCCTCAGGTATGCATTGCTGTTTAGTGGCTTTGGGAGACCTGGATACCACAGGGTGATCTCCTTGTGGTGGGGAATAGCATGTACTGCATCATTCAGAGGATGAGCGGATTACAAGCTGCAAATTCAGGGCCCCCACAATCCCCAGTTGGTGCTTCCAATGACCCCCCCAATTCCCTACTTTCTAACTTTCATTACAGTCCTTTGGGGCTAGCTGAGAGACGAAGCAGCAGGCACCCTAGACCCCCACTCCAATTTACACTGCAGTTGGTGTATTTCAACGGTAAATAAATTATTACATAAATTTAAGAACTGTCAGATGTCTGAGATCAATAAGACTTGCCTGTCTGGTGATTAAGTAATCTCTGGTATGGTTTCCAATAATTTATAAAATAAACAAAAAAACTTTGGGGTTCATTCGAAACCATTTGTGCAGTGCCTGAAATCTCAGTCTTAACCTCCAGCTTCAGCCACATTAATCTTTTAAAACTTCCGACTTTTACCTTCCCTTCACCCTCTGAATCAAATCCAGCCTTCATCATTTCTATATATATTACTGCATGCTGTCATGTACTTCCACTTAACTGGCATTCCCAACTACTGTACATGCTTGTAAACTCCATAGCCTACATCCAAGGGCAGAAAAGTGTAACCCCTAAATGGCGCTATCCCAGGGGCTACTACCCCTGCCTGATTTGCCACTAACAGGTTGAGGGGCCTGGATCCAATGGCGGGTGCCTCCACCCAGAGGTCAGGGTTTGCAATAGTTAAACTAACTTGTCACAGCCCTCTGGGACACTGCAACCCCTTTCTTCCCACTAGTGGCCCACACAATATATCAGAATTACCTTCACAGTATACACTTACCCCAGGTCTGGTTCGGCACTGGGACCTCCTGTGAAATGAGATACAGTGCAACAATCACAGTACAGTACTTTAACATAGACAAATACCTCAGGCAGTATAACTTTGCTGAAACAAGCAGCTCTGATTTATTTAGGGGATATAACAAGGACAGAGGAAATCAGGTTAATTAGCTATCACTCTAATAATCTACCTATGGCTCTGTGCACAGGCCTATCCTATCAGTTACTGTCCCTGGGTACCCAAGCCCTAGTGGCTAGTCCAAAACCGTGGCAGCTGGTAGGCCCTTCACCAGAGAAAAGGAGAATTAAACAGTCAGCAGTACAGTAATTCCATTTGGATTTAATGTGGCAATTCAACAGGGAGCGACCCTGAATTAGTACTCACGACCTCCAAATAAGATAGGGTCCTTCAATGTCAGCAGGGCTCACTTGAGGTACACAAACCTCTTCACACATCCATATAAAAGAAAGCACTATACCAGGCAGGCTGCATCTGTATCCGATCGCAATTACTGCACAATACCGGGAGAACACACAGCAGATTCAGTTCCTGACAGACCGAGTGCAATTTTCAGCAATTCTTCCAGTCTTCTACAGGGTGAGCCTGGTTTCTACTCTTCAGAGATCCTTTGATTCTTTTCACAGGGCCAGTTCAGTCCTAACAAGCTGAGACCGGAACTCTGGGCCTTACACACGTTTTTTGACTAAAACTGCACACTGAAAAAGCACAGGGCTCCTTCCTTCTTCACTGCCAAAGCTCAACTGAAACTCCAACCGACAAAAACCGGGCACTTCCTTTGAGTTCCTCCCAGTTCTTGACTGGATTGGCTGTCACTCACAATAGACTGCTGCTGTTGGTCCAAAAGGCACTGAAGTCTAAACTACATCTCCCAGAGTCACTGCCCATACAATCCTCTTGTGGCTGGCTCGATTATGAGTCCAAGTTCTGATTAGTCAAGGCACCATTTTAGAGCTAGCTTACCCACACTGATTGGTCCAGTTCAGCAGTTCAAAACTAGAATGGGGAACTAGCAGACACAGTTCTGACTGCAAAGAAAGCAGGTTAGACAAACTGTAATTTCATTATTACTCTAAATAATTTCTGGCAAACAGTTACATCTTTCAGATAGGTTCCCTTTGCACTCCTAGTGACTGCAAAATGAAGTGAATTGGCAGCAGCTTGAGTGGTACTCAATCAAAGAAACACACAGTCCCCCATACAAACTAATTATGTCTGCAAGCAGACAGCTCTTAAGAGACAGTACCAGAGGTTCTAAAAACACTCACTGATAAATGGCTTAAATGCAAACACCATTCAGGCTTGGAGCACTCAAGCAAGCTCCTGGAAGTCTTTTGGAGAACCCCCATTTGCAGGGGTTACACCCTTCCTGGCCTGGGAAAGCTTGGCGTCGCGTCAAGCAAGTACCCATAAGTTTCAACTGCAACCATATACATTTGCATTAGGCTGCACATGTAATCATCAGTCAATATATCATTTTACCAAGAACACATTTCTGAAACATTGCAGTACGTCACTCTTTTACACAGTATTACATACACATTGTACCATAACTCAAATTGGCCACCTCTTGTACATGAAACCTGAAGAGGGGCCCTTCCTATCAGTTACCTTGGGGCTGGGACAGGGCAAGGGCACCATATAGAGGAGCAACACAAGTAACTTGGAGTTAGCACTGATGCTCAGTTTGGGCAATGAGCTCGGGGACACATACACTCCTTTATGGACAACATTGAGAGGCAAATCCACAGGCCTCCCAAGGGAATCATAACTGAGGGTGCACCACAGGCTTTACAGCTCGACCAGTCTTTCTAGGGGAACTGTTACAGTCTCTGCACTCTGAGCCTCATTTTCAGCATTGTCCTCACTTGTCAGGGGAGTCTCCATGGGGGTAGAGAGGCTAGAACTTGGGGCACTTTCAGCTCCAGGAGTTACAGTTTCTGAGTCCACAACATTTGGCTGCATGGAGAGCTTTCGGACACTGGCAGTGGACTGTCAGGGCACTCAAAATACTCTTCTTGTTAGTTGTATCACCAGTCTGCCCCAATCTATCATTTCCTCCCTGAAAACTCAAACAGTTCAACCATGCACAATGATTCCATTTCATCTGATCTGATGCTTTGCACTTCACTTTCTGGGAGCAATGGCTCCAGGGATGAGCTGGGGCGTTAGACAAGTCAGAAGGCCCAGCTTTGTCTCCAGTATTGACTGGGGTTGCCCCAAACAATTGACTCAGTCTAAGAAGGATAGGTATTCAAAGTCACTCTCACTTTCTTCCGATATGGACTGACAGTCATGCTCAACTGGGACTTGTGGAGGAACACTTCAATCTTGCCTCTGTAGGTGCAGACTTTCTTGATCTTTTCTTAGCAGCAGCTCTAGTCACTGGTCCAGAGGGGCATCTTCTAGGGCCTCAGACGCAATTAAGATTTGTCCAATGGGCAGTAAATGATTTCTATGCATTGTTTTTACATCTTTTGAATTATTCTCAGGCCTTACTTTTGTACTGGCAGATCATCTAGTTTGCCCCACTACAATGTGAGGGAGATGGTGCCATCTGTCAGCAATCTTGTGCTTGCCATGCAGTCCCAGATTTCTTAGCAATACCGATCTCCCTCCTGGAGTTCCTGTGCTTTCACCTTTTATCATACCTTTCTTTGTTGGCAGATTTCTTTTGGCAGCCATGGTTTGAGCCAGTTGTGTACATGAGGTTAGCTGGGCCTTTTAACTTTGCATACTGTAAATAGTTGTCAGCTTGAACCCCATCAGGAGAGACCCCAAACACATCTACTGGTAGTCGAGCTTCTCTTCCAAACATCAGGCGGTGGGAGAATCGAGTGGCATCACTTTTGGTGCAGTTATAAGCATGTACCAGGGTGCTAATTTGTTGGCTCCATCTAGGCTTGTCCTTTGGGTGCAAGGTGCCTAGCATATCTAGCAAAGTGCGTTGAAAACGTTCAGGCTGTGGGTCCCCCTGGGGTGGTAAGGAGTGGTTCTGGACTTCGCCTCCCACAGAGAAAGCATCTCTTTGATCAGACGACTCTCAAAGTCTCCCTTGATCAGAATGGATTCTTTGTGGAGCCCCATAGTGAACAAAAAGTTTTCTACAAGTACTTTGGCCACAGTGGATGAACTTATGGTCTTTGGTGGGGAAAGCTTGGGCATATCTCGTGAAATGGTCAGCGACCACCAGCACATTACTGAATATTTCTTTGATCTGACTCCAAACTCAGAAAATCAATACAGACCAGCTCCATGGGTGCACTGGTGGTGATGTTAACAAGGGGCAGCCCTCTGGAACAAGCTTTCTCTGTAAGCAGCGACTACAAGTTCGAATGTGTTGCTCACATCAGCCCCCATCTTAGGCCAATAGAATCTGGATCTCACCAAGTCAAGTGTTCTGTCTATACCAAGGTGCCCCATGTGGTTGTGCAAGGAACCCAGTACTGAGTCTCGAAGGCAGTGGGCAGCACTAGTTGTTGTTTGTCTACTTGTCCCCTCTGTCTACTGTTTCTCTGTATAACAGTTTATTGATCAGTTTCAACTTAGGACCTTCTTTGTATAACAGTGCAGTTCTCAAATCAGTGGGCGTAATTTGGACACATCTTTCCTGCATAGGGCTTCTAAAGCTGCTTTGATCATGGGATCGGGGATTGAGCCCGTCAGAATACTGTCATTGTCCAGCTGAGGCAGTGCACCAATGTCATTGCAGAAAAGTGGCAATAAACAGCTGGTATGCAATTCTCAGAGCTCCCAAGCAATCCACCATGCAGTCCACTGCGTCCGTGGACATTGTTCCTCCCTGTCAAACTTCCGGCAGAGTGCCAGATGTCAGGTTCTGCAATCGGACCCAATCATTCTGGGAACAGGCCTCGGGGAGAGAAGCATCAGCATCTAGTGGTTCAGACCTGCTCGGTATTGACGAGCATAGTCATATATAGATAATGCGAAAGCCACCTATGGCCAGTGGCATCCAACAGCTGAGGTCTGCACATAGGTCAAAGGATTATTGTCAGTTTTACTAGTATTTTAGCCCCATACAAGTACTCATGGAATTGGTCAACAATGGCCACTTCAAAGCTAGGAACTCTAACTTATGTAGGATAGTTCTTTTCGGATTAGGTCCCAGGCTTCTACTGGCAAAGGCCACTGGTCTCGAGGCCATTCTGTGCTCTTAGTACAACACAGCCCCCAACCCTTGCAAGCTAGCATCAGTGTGTGCAGGGCGTAAGGTTTTCTTGAATCGGCATAGGCCAGCACTGGAGCATGGGTAAGTTGATATATGATCTCATGAAAAGCAGTCTCACAATCAAGTCCAGCAGACCCCAAATACTTTACTCGGATGAAAATACACTCTTTCAGTCTTGAGGCGTTGACTTTTGGTATTTTTGTGGGTTGGGATACCCTTGAGTAAGGTTAAGTAAAGGGCGGATCACTCTTGAATAGTCCTTGATGAAGCGCCGATAATAACCACAGAATCCCAGGAATCTTTTGCAGTTCTTTTAGATTTTTGGGCTGTGGCCAGGTGATCAAGGCCTCAACTTTACTTGGTGGGTCTCTATTCCTCGGTGGATACTATGTGTCCCACATACTTTTACTGATGTTTGAAGAAAATTGACACTTATCAATGGACAGTTTAAGACCCAAAAAGTCCTCCAATCCGGTCCAATACCTAAATAATCTGCTCTCCATGTTCCTCCAGTGAGCTGCCAAACACAATAACATCATCTAGGTATACAGGCACTCTAGTAAGTTCATGTCCCCACTGCCGCTCCATCAATCGTTGAAAAGTGGCTGGGGCACCTGAAATCCCTTGAGGCATCCTCATGAATTCATAGAGCCAAGCGGACAGATAAAGGCCGTCTTCTCACGGTCCTCTGGGGCCATCGGGATCTGGTAGTACCCACTGGAGATCCAGCAGAGAACCACTGCTCCGTTAGGGCAGTCAAAGCATCCTGAATGCGGGGCATTGTGTACTGATCAGGGATAGTCCGCCGGTTTAAGGTGCGATAATCCACACACATCCTTACTGTTCCATTCTTTTCCTCACTACCACAATGGGAAGCATAAGGCTTCTGGATTCTTGTATTACACAGCAGCTAACATCTCTTGCAGATGCCGTCTCACATCATCTATGTCAGCAGGTGCCAGGCGTCGAGACCCTCTCACGAAATGGTCTTTCAGTCATGCAGCGGATATTGTGCTCAGCTCCTTGCACGCATCCTACATCCCATTCCTTTAAAGAAAACACCTGGTCTCTCTGGGCAAGCTTCTCACTGATCCTCACTTTCCATTCAGCTGGTAGCGGGGAGTCGCCGAAATCAAACAAGTCAGGCGTTACTCTGTCATTCTTCCTTGAACTCTTGCTGCTGGGTAGCACTGCAGTATCTGCACAATGCACATTAGCCAGGATGCAACCTCTGTTTCTCGAATGTCTCTTTCAGACACATTATGAACTTGGACCATTACCCTTCTGGCATAAGCATGAGGCTCTAGCGGGCAAAATACTAAGCTAACCAGCAGTCCCTCTAGCAATTTCCATCGCCTGGTGCATCCAACATTAATATTTTATTCTTAACATCCTTTCTGATACGGACCTCTCCCTGTAAGGTACACTGGGCATTTGGCGCCAGGATCAGAGACTCAGGATCCTTCTTCCATACAATTCCGACCGGTTCCTCTGGTTCTGTTTTTCAGCATCTCTCCTGTGCCTCAGAGCGCTTCTTAATTAAAAGACGGAACTCTTAAAGCTCTACTAGTCTTTGACCCTGTTTTCTATAACACAACTGTGCCAGCCTTCCGAACATATGAGCATTTGTTCCAATCAACAAAGGGACACCATCACTTACAGTCCAGTGGGGGGGACACACTAAGGCTAGGGTCTCTACTTGTTAGGCCACTCTCCAGCCACGGAGGTGGGGAAAGACAGCCAAATTCGGATATACCGAAATAGGGTAGGCCTTCTCTTAACCCCCATACATGCAGTCCTTCTAATGGTTTGTAAGGTACGTCTGACAAATGCTTCTGATACCAATCCTGGAACATAATTGTCACTTAGGAGCCACTGTCTAATACAGCTCTTGTGAACACTCCATTCACCTTTACAGTGGTCTCCATGGAGGGACCCACTATTCTGGACCAGTCTGGAGGCGGTAGGGGGGCCTGGGCAACTGACCTTGCCACAAAGGACGTGAATAAGTATTTTTGGTGCCCTCACTGGGATCAGCGTGCACCTTCAATCCACACTGATTTCTTCTCCGGCTTCCTTGTAGCTCATATGCAACTGTCAATGGCTCTTTTAGGGACTGGCATTCCCTTTTCATGTGCCCATCTTTCCCACAATTATAGCACAAACATACTTTGGAGTTTGAGCTGGCGGTATACACTGGGAGCCAGTGAAGTGTCTAACTGAAACCTGAGTTGTCTCTGTCTGCGGTATGATAAGCATTTGGAGACATCTAAATCAGTTTCTCCACTTCCATGGTCATGAATTGAGTTTGGAGCTGTTATCAGCAGGAGATACATGGGTGGGTACCCCCATAGCAGATGCCGCAGTCGGATATAGGCCAGTCTGCATTTGCAGGCGTGGCCTTCATAAAGGACTGTTTTGAACCCGGATCTCTCAACAGTTACCCCATTGCCATATCTTTTCCTTGTCAGAGCACTCATTGACTGTCAACATCTGCCCCTGAACTTCATCAGATGGGTCACCCTCAATCCTCGGGTGCAGAGCCACAGCTGTTGGTGCAGGTACCTCCCGAAGTCGCCTTCTTTCAACTCCTCAGATTTCTCTCATTAACTCATCATAGGAGGTGGGGATTCTAGTCGATTTACAGGCGTAACTGAAGCAACAGCAGTTCTGAGAAGGGGCAGACTTAAGGATTCTGTCAATCTGGTTCGGTCCAGTTCAATCGCTGGCAAACTACCCTTTCTGAGGCATTCTTGCAACAATTTTTCCAGCCGAGACATACACAGACAACAACTCCCCGCCCGTACCTCTGCATTCTTAACTCTCCACCATAGGTCCTCATCAGAATCTGGGCTCCCATACACATTCTCAGGCCTCAAGATAGGCCTGTGCAGTCGCTTCAGGGTTACTGGCCGTTAGCACAGGATGGTAGCCAGGGCAGGACCTCGAGGCTCTCCACTAACCCTCTTTGCTTTTAGCCTTCCGGGCATTGCCATTCTAGCACTTGGGGGCAACATAGTCTATCAGGTCTCCCAGTCATCCTCCCCTTGGGGGTGGGAGGTGCCAGAGAAGATCCTCAACCTTCGGTAAGAGTCGTGACTCAATGGCAGGTGCAGAAATAGGAGTCTGCATTGGTTCAGCCACCAATACGGGCACTGGGCAGGAGAGGGTGTTGGGGAGAACACCCCAAGGTGGCAAGAATAGTTTCTTCAAGTCCTCACAGTTTCCCCTCTCCCAGCAACCATTCAGCAAATTCTCCTCAAAGTTTCAGATAGTGGTGAGAGCAGATTCCCCAGGTCTTCTGTCATAAGTTATCACTCTCCAAACGTGAGGCTCCCCTCTGGGGTAATGGTCTGTGGCACTTTGGAGCTATCTATGGGATCCTTAAACTCTACTAGGGCCAGGAAAGTGTGGGTGAGCAGATTAGCATGCACCCACCACCACAGGGTTTTGTAAACCTTCCACCTTGGAAAGTACTCCCTGCACAGTGTCGTATTGATACCCAGGGGATGTCCAGGATAAGCATAGCATTTTGGGGGTCGATCTCCCCAGTACACCACTCCACCAGCCGGTGCACAGCCACTTCTGTCGGGTACCTATTTTTCTTAACAGTGGTTTGTAACATGGCCACTAGAGGACACACAATCCCAGCGGTGAGCCTCCAAGATGTAACCCCTAAATGGCACCATCCCAGGGGCTACTACCCCTGCCTGATTTCCACCCCTAACAGGTTGAGGGGCCTGGATCCAATGGCGGTGCCTCCACCCAGAGGTCAGGGTTTGCAATAGTTAAACTAACTTGGTCACAGCCCCCTGGGACACTGCAACCCCCCTTTCTTCCCACTAGTGGCCCACACAATATATCAGAATTACCTTTACAGTATACACTTACCCCCAGGTCTGGTTCCGGCACTGGGACCTCCTGTGAAATGAGATACAGTGCAACAATCACAGTACAGTACTTTAACATAGACAAATACCTCAGGCAGTATAACTTTGCTGAAACAAGAAGCTCTGATTTATTTGGGGATATAACAAGGACAGGGGAAATCAGGTTAATTAGCTTATCACTCTAATAATATCTACCTATGGCTCTGTGCACAGGCCTATCCTATCAGTTACTGTCCCTGGGTACCCAAGCCCTAGTGGCTAGTCCAAACCGTGGCAGCTGGTGAGGCCCTTTCACACAGAGAAAGGAGAATTAAACAGTCAGCAGTACAGTAATTCCATTTGGATTTAATGTGGCAATTCAACAGGAGAACCACCCTGAATTAGTACTCACGACCTCCAAATAAGATAGGGTCCTTCAATGTCAGCAGGGCTCACTTGAGGTACACAAACCTCTTCACACATCCATATAAAAGAAAGCACTATACCAGGCAGGCTGCATCTGTATCCCGATCGCAATTACTGCACAATACCCGGGAGAACACACAGCAGATTCAGTTCCTGACACAGACGAGTGCAATTTTCAGCAATTCTTCCAGTCTTCACAGGGTGAGCCTGGTTTCTACCTTCAGAGATCCTTTGATTCTTTCACAGGACCTGGATTCAGTCCTGAACAAGCTGCAGACCGGAACTCTGGGCCTTATACACGCTTTTTTGACTAAAACTGCACACTGAAAAAGCACAGGCTCCTTCCTTCTTCACTGCCAAAGCTCAACTGAAACTCCAACCGACAAAACCGGGCACTTCCTTTGAGTTCCTCCCAGTTCTTGACTGGATTGGCTGTCACTCACAATAGACTGCTGCTGTTGGTCCAAAAGGCACTGAAGTCTAAACTACATCTCCCAGAGTCACTGCCCATACAATCCTCTTGTGGCTGGCTCAGATTATGAGTCCAAGTTCTGATTCGTCAAGGCACCATTTTAGAGCTAGCTTACCCCACACTGATTGGTCCAGTTCAGCAGTTCAAAACTAGAATGGGGAACTAGCAGACACAGTTCTGACTGCAAAGAAAGCAGGTTAGACAAACTGTAATTTCATTATTACTCTAAATAATTTCTGGCAAACAGTTACATCTTTCAGATAGGTTCCTTTGCACTCCTAGTGACTGCAAAATGAAGTGAATTGGCAGCAGCTTGAGTGGTACTCAATCAAAGAAACACACAGTCCCCATACAAACTATATGTCTGCAAGCAGACAGCTCTAAAGAGACAGTACCAGAGGTTCTAAAAACACTCACTGATAAATGGCTTAAATGCCAAACACCATTCAGGCTTGGAGCACTCAAGCAAGCTCCTGGAAGTCTTTTGGGAACCCCCATTTGCAGGGGGGTTACAAAAGAAAACATGACTTTTATCAACCACCACCCTGACAGGTTGTCACGGGCATCTGATTTTCCCAACACAGCCAATACCAGGTCACTCTTTTCCCATTTACAATAGCAAAAACCTAGTCCCTAACTTTCAAGTATGCCTCCTCCCCACTTGCTCCACCTGCCACCTCTCTCTATTCCATACATCAGTCCTCTCATTTGGTGGCACAGCTTTCTCCTCTACCTGTTTAAGAGGTTGTGAGCTACAGTACCAGTTCCCTTAGTCTGTTCCAATCCTTCCAAAAGCATCTTCATTTACTGCTGTCCACTGTATACTCCCCAAAGCCCACCACATTCATTCCCAATGTATTCCCAACTCTTGTTTCCCTTCTTTTGCACATGCCTCTCTTGTTAACTGTATCCCTGCAATGAGAGCTCATTCAATTTGGGACAAAGGCCTTACTATGAAACATAAAGAGGTTTAGGGTGAAGACCTCGGAACAAACGTGGCAAAGTTTAGTGTACAAGACATACTGTTTCAGCCAATGACATGCCAGGATATTTCCTGAAATTTCTGTGATATTGCTAGTGAAATGTATTGCTGCCTGCTTACCACTGTAGAACCACCAGAGATAATCTCCTTAGAAATATTGCAAAATAGCTGTACAATTTTATGGCTACAACTATGCCATGAGAAATGTTGAGGATGAAGGCAGAGGGCTCACCATGGTAAGAAGGAGGTTTAGGGCGGCCGGTGGCGCTAAGGGTTGAGGTGCTGGACACCTCACCTCACGCCATGCCAGCAACCTCAGGGAGAGCGACCTCAGGTTGCCAGGGTCCAAGGAGCGTGTAGATGATCGAGCATCTGATGGACTGCTCTCCTCTGCTGAGGAAGGGAGGGCTGTCGCCCTGCTCCTTAGCTACCAATTAGTGGAGGCCGGAGGGTAACGCCAGAGTTTGGGAGACACAGAACTGTGGAGACGTGACGTGAGCGTGCCTCCACACGTGCATGTTCATGCCGCGAGGGGGAGGGGTGTATGGGGAGAAAATGGAAAATCCACAGATAAAAAGTAATATGGGGGGGGAGAAGAGAGGTTTAGGGAAGATAAAAAGAGCACATGCACTTTATTTTTATTGCACAGTACAATTGACAAACTGTACAACTGCTGTTTTATCATCCTCCATGCTACAGTAACTAGGCTTGCTTGGCCGCTGCGATGTACTGTAACACAGCTATAGTGTCCTGCTTTCCCTGTTCACTCATCTGGTAATTCCTGTCTGTTGCACTTTATACTTATTGTACTGCATGACTGTGTTGCTCCCAGATGGTACTGTAAAAAGTACAGTTACGTAAGAACTTATCGTAACAGTAGATCTTCAAGAGAGGTTCATTCAGTAGAGCATAACTTATAGGACTAGCGCCATCTGGCATCAGGTCCCAATGGTAGACTTTTCCAGCAATACCCGATGGGGAACCGCCCACCCCACATCACATGACAATGTCAGCATGAGCCTCTATAGTGGGTGGTCCCCAGGCCCACTCTCCAGTTCTGCACAGCTGCCCGGAAGGAGGAGGAAGCTGGTCTGGAGACCCAAAGAAAAAAAATCTGAGGAAGGAGGGCAGGAAAACATGACTTACTGAATGAACCTCTCGAAGATCTACTGTTACGTTAAGTTCTTACGTAACTGTACTATCTTACTTCGAGAGGGCTCCTTCAGTAGGTCATAACTTGTAGGACAGATTCCCAAGCAGTCCCTCAAAAGAGAGACAGAGAGAAACATGGGAGGAGGAACAACTGAAACACAGAAAGGAGCATGCTTAGGACAGAAGGCCCTGTAGGACAGCAAGGCCGGAAAAGGCCCTTCGCCTAGAAGCAATGTCCAGGCTGTAATGCTTGGTGAAGGTATGGACGGAACTCCAGGTTAATGCTGCACAAATCTCCACAGCAGAAACGTTACGGAGAAAGGCTGCAGAAGCAGCCACACCCCTACTGGAATGAGCCATGACTGACCCCGGCAAAGGCTTCTCATACTTCTGATAACAGAAGCGAATGCAGTTGGCTAGCCACTTGGAAAGGCATTGCTCAGAAACTGCTTGACCCAAAGATCTTGGAGCGAAGGACACAAAGAGTTGATCGCCTTTATGCATCTCTTTTGTTCGGAAGGTGTAACATCTGAGAATCCGGTATACATCTAAAGTGTGTAACAGAGCCTCACCTCTCTTTGTTGGGGACTGGTAGTACACCAGGAGCTCAACTGACTGATTAAGGGTGAGTTGCGATACCACCTTGGGAAGAAACCTAGGATGAGTGAGGAGGACCGCCCAGTCCTTATGAAAAATAAGATATGGCTCTTTACAAACAAAAGCCTGAAGTGCAGAAATCCTTCGAGCAGAAGTAATATAAACTAAAAAGAGTGCCTTCCAAGAAAGATAGCGCATATCACAGCTCATCGCTGGTTCAAAAGAAGGGAGAGATAGTTTCTCCAATACAAAATTAAAATCCCAAGGTGGTGTGGGGCTGTGGATGGGGGGTTTCAGATGGAGAATCCCTTTCAGAAAAATCTTGGCGATCTCCAACTGAGCCACGGGTTTACCATCCACCAGCACATGGTTAGCTGACAAGTGGACTTTCAAGGAAGAGTAAGATAGCCCAGAATCTGAAAGATGAAGCAGGTACTCCATTAAGTGTGGGACCGAACAAGTGAAGGGGTCCCAACCCTTGGAGATCGCCCAAATAGAAAAACGTTTCCACTTCACAGCATAAGTGGACCTCGTGGAAGGCTTTCGGGCCTCCATGATAACTAGAGCAACTCTCGATGAAAACCCAAAGTGAGAAATCGCTATGTCTGCAGGAGCCAAGCATGGAGATGCAGGGTCCTGAGCCCTGGGTGCACCAGTCGGCCCTTGTTCTGGGTTAACAGGCTGTGCTTCAATGGAAGTGGAACTGGTCGTTCCCTGGACAACTGAAGCAAAAGTGGGAATCAAATCTGTCTGGGCCACAGAGGAGCCACTAGGATCATTCATGCTCGCTCTGTCTGAAGCTTGAGAAGCACCCTCTGAAGAATGGGAAAGGGAAGGAAGGCATATAAAAATCTCCCTGTCCAAGAGAGAGACAATGCATTGTGCCAGAAAGCATCATGCTCTGCAACAAGCAAGCAAAAGCTGGAAAGCTTTGCACTGAATGGGGAGGCAAATAGGTTGAGTTCCAGTCAACCCCATTTCTTAAAAAGTGAGTCCGCCACTTCCTGATCAAGTTTCCATTCATGAGCAAGGGTGAACGTTCTGCTTAAGCTGTCGGCAAGGACATTTTCCACTCCTGGAACATGCACAGCTGAGAGAAACAGACGGTACAGGACTGCCCAGTTCCACACTCTCATCGCTTCCCTGCAGAGGAGATACGAGCGAGTGCCTCCCTGCTTGTTGACATACCAGACAACCGAAGTGTTGTCCATCTGGATGAGCTGTCTGGAATGCTTGAAGAGCATACAGCACCGCTCTCATCTCCAGCACGTTGATGTGCAAGGACATCTTCTGTTGGGACCAAAGTCCCTGCGTCTGATGGTCCCCCATGTGAGCTCCCCATCCCAGATTGGAAGCGTATGTCGTAAGGACTGCTGCAAGAGCTGGGCCATGAAACGGTAGGCCTATCGAAAGGTTTGTGGGGTCCCTCCACCATAACAGATCCCTCTGACAGGCAGAGGAAATAAGGATGGGCTGATCCAGCTGACCTTGTAGCTGATCCCACTGAACCCTGAGGGACCACTGAGAAATTCTCATGTGGAGCCTCACCATGGGTACCATGGAGATAGAGGCCGCCATCAAGCTGAAAAGAAGGAGGACTTCCCTGGCTGGAAGGTACTTGGATGAGGCCACCAAGGTGGCCTGCTCCATCAGAGTGTCCCTCAGATCCGGAGGCAGGAAAGCTCTGCCCTGAACTGTATCCGGAACTGTTCCAATAAACTGAAGATGTTGCGAGGGAATGAGATAAGATTTTGGGATATTGACAGTAATCCCCAGTCTGGAAAACATGTTCAGGGTAATCAGGAGGGCCTCCGAAAGAGATTCCCTGGAGGGAACAGAGATTAGCCAATCGTCCAGGTACGGAAAACTGTAATACCCTGGTGTCTGAGGGCTGCTGCCACCACTGCTAGGCACTTGGTAAAAACCCTGGGTGCCAAAGAAAGGCCAAAGGGGAGTGCTTTGAATTAGAAGTGTTCCCCCTGAAATACAAATCACAGGAAGTGGCAGTGACTCTGCAATATCGGGATGTGCAGGTAGGCATCCTGCATGTCAAGTGCATAACCAATGATTCTCCTGCAGCAGAGGCGGAAGGCTCTGGAGCGTTAACATCCTGAACTTTTTGTACTCGATGAACAGATTTAGTCTGCTGAGGTCAAGGATGGGTCTCAGGTCACCTGTCTTTTTTGGAACCAGGAAAAAATGGGGAAAAAACCCCATCCCCTTTGCCAAAGAGGGACTGGCTCTATTGTTGTTTTCGCAAGAGAGTTTGCACTTCCTCCCTTACCAGAAGTACCTGGTCTTGAGAATAGGTGGACCTTCAAGGAGAGGATTCTGGAGGAATCTCCAAGAATTCCAGACTGTGCCCTAAGGACACTAACTGCTGCACCCATTTTTCGGAGGTTATGCCCTGCCACTCCTGCACATGGTGGGTGAACCCCCCCCCCCACCGGTTCCTCTTCCAGAAGTGGAGGAGGGGGTGGGGCCAAGATGACAGGAGGTGGCGGGTCGGGCAGGAGGAGGTCCTCCAGAGCGACGCTGGGTTTTGGAAGCGGGGGGGACACTGTACCCGTGGCCCTATGCTTACCCTGTCCAAACTGGGTGCACCTTCGTCGCTGCCTCCTGGTCTATTACCGAAAGGGCTGCTGGAGTTGACCCAGCTGGTTGCCCTGATGGTACACAGACCTCACAGACCTAAGAGCTTGGCCTCTTTCTTGTAGGTATGTGATGATATCTTTGGTATCCCCACCAAAGAGCACCGAGCCCTGAAAGGGTGCTTCCTGAATTGCCGACTGGACCTCGTTAGCAAGGCCCGGAATATGGAGCCAGGCATGCTGCCGAAGGGAGATGGCAATCGCTGAGGTTCGGGCCACCGAATCGACAGAGTCAAAGGTGGCTCGAAGAACATGCTGACAAGAAATTTTGGAGAGTTGGATGTCTTGGGCGAGTTCCTCCTTAAAGTCCAAATTCGGCACTGACTGAATCGGTCCTCCAGTCTGGCTAGGGTAGCCTTTTGGTGGAGCAACACATGGGCTACATAATTCAGGGATCTCAATGCACACGTAGCAGAGGAATACACTTTCTTTCCGAACTGGTCAAACTGCTTAGACTCCTTGTCAGGAGGAACGGTACTCGTGCTTAGGAGCAGAAGAATGATCCTGAGCAGCAGAGATGAAAACAGAGTCTGCCTTAAGATGTGCCAAAAGAAAGGAGGCATCCTTAGGTGCCCAGTAAATTCTGTCTGCTCTCTTAGGGACAGGCAGGATGGAGTTAGGCAGTTGCCAGGTAGTCGAGGTGAGGTCAAAATGAGGACCAATCCATGGAGGAACTGGGATCGGCGATAAAGCCCCCAGATTCAGATGCTCAGCAAACCTTTGCTGCATCGGATCCTGTGCCTCAGTTTCCTACTCATAAAAAGTCTGGATTGACCTCAAAAGGTCTGTGAAAGAAGGGTCCTCTACAGGGGACTTTGGAGAGACCTTCTCCGGGACCGGTTATTCTGGGCACGAAGATTCCCCCGATGAGTCCACCCCTGAGTCCAGATCGTCTCCAGCCTGAATATCCAGAAGAGAGATGTTTGCCCGTGCCGAACCCTGGATGTGGACCGTGTCAGAATCGGAGTCCACGGGGGATTCGGATCTGGAAGAGGGAGAAGGGTGGGGAAGCCTACTCTCCAGGTCTGTCACCAGCTCAGCCCTCACCTCCTTCCACCAGGAATGGATAACCTGTCTGACATTCAGCTGTGAGGCCAGAGGGGGTGGGGGTGGGGAGCAGGTGGAGGAAGGTAAGCATACTCATGGTACCCTGGAGGATAACCTGGGAAAGTACAGTTACGTAAGCACTTACCGTAACAGCAGATCTTCGAGAACAGCTCTTGCAGCAGGTTACACCTTTAGGACTGAAGCCGGCACGCGCCAGGACCCCACTGAAAATTTCTAGCTAGCAGTATTCAGCGGGGACCACCCCCAACGTTGGCCCCGCCCCTGGCGTCAGGCATCATATAAAGGGGTGGCCCCAAGTCCCCAGTTCTCCCGCCCGGAGACTCTCGGCCGCTAGGTGACATCAGAGCGGAGAATGAGGATCCACCATCAAAAGGTATTCAGAGCGGTGTTAGAAAACCTAATCCTAGAAAGAGATATCAGAACAACTCTACCTCCAGAGGGATGGTGGGAGAAACACCTGCTGCAAGAGCTGTTCTAGAAGATCTACTGTTACAGTTGGATTCTTACGTAACTGTACTATCTACTTCAAGAAACAGCTCTTACAGCAGGTTACACCATTAGGACTGATTCCCAAGCAATACTGGAAATCCCTCACAGGTGGGAGGAGGCTAGGTAGAGATCACAAGTTGGACCAAAGCCTAGGATAGTAGTCCCTGAAGGACTGCTAGACCAAAACCAGCTCTTCAGCCATGATTCGCATCCAGGCTATAATGCCTCGATAAAGGTGCGACGGTGCTCCAAGAAGCTGGCGCAGATGGCTGAAGTGGACACATTCTTCATGGCCGCAAAAGAAGTAGCCACCCCCTTGTGGAATGACCCTAACCGAGCCCGTAAAGGTTTGTTATGTTTCTGGTAACAGAACACGGATACAATGGATGAGCCACCTGGACCGCGATTGTTTAGAAACCGGAGCTCCCATCATCCTATGGGCGAAGGAGATGAAAAGCTGATCAGATTT
The DNA here is from genome assembly GCA_016271365.2 of Neoceratodus forsteri. NCBI lineage: Eukaryota > Metazoa > Chordata > Ceratodontiformes > Ceratodontidae > Neoceratodus > Neoceratodus forsteri. Next base: position 768,172,138 of record CM028133.1, on the reverse strand, counting down.
ACGGTGGTGCCTGGTTCTGGTCAGGTAGTATCTTAGACACCTATACACATCTAGAGTGTGCAACAGGGCCTCTCCTCTATTGAAGTATTTAGGAAAATACACTGGTAAGTCGATATCCTGATTGAGGGTGAGAGCTGAGACCATCTTAGGTAGAAACTTTGGATTTGTCCTTAGGGACACCCTGTCCTAGTGAAAAAACAAATAAGGTTCTTTGCACATCAGTGTGTGAAGCTCAGAAATCCTTCTGGCCGAAGTAACGGCAACTAAAAATAACGTCTTCCATGTTAGGAGACGTAGCTCGCAATCCGCAGCTGGTTCAAAAGGTGGCAGCGTGAGCTGCTCCAGGACAAAGGGTAAATCCCATGGAGGACTAGGATCCTTGATCGGAGGTCTAAGGTGGAGATCACCTCTCAGGAAGGCTCGTGCTGTGTCCAGCTGAGTTATGGGGCATCGGCCTATAGGTGTATGATAGGCTGAGATGGCACAAAGGTGTACTTTAATAGAGGAGTAAGCCAAGCCTGCCTGGAAGAGAGACAGGAGGTAGTCCAGAACCGACCTTTCTGGACAATCCATAGGGGAAAGTCCTTGTGCTTGAACCCAAAGGCAAAATCTGCGCCATTTCATGGCGTATGTGGCATGAGTGGCTGGTTTTCTAGCAGCCGCTAGAACATCTGCTACCTCTTGCGAGACCCGCATCGCATGATAGCTATAGTCTCTAGGAGCCAGGCGTGCAGGTTCAGAGAGCGAAGGTCCGGATGGACCAAAGAACCTCCTCCTGGGACAATAAATGAGAGCTCATTGGCAAAGGCAGTGGAGGTTCCCGGGACAGCTGGTGCAATACAGAGAACCAAATCTGTGTGGGCCAAAAGGCGTGATAAATATCAGCATTGCCTGCTCTCTGCGGAGTTTCAAAAGGACCCTCTGGATCAACGGGAAGGGAGGAAAGCATGAGAATCTGCCCGTCCAGGAGAGGGACAGCGTCCGCCAGAAAACACCAGGCCCTAGATCTAGCGAGCAAAAATTGGGCAGTTTTGCGCAGGATGGGGATGCAAAAGGTCTAACTCTGGGTATTGCCCCCATCTGTGAAACAGATCCTCTACTACCTCCTAGAGTAGTTCCACTCATGGACTCTGGCCTGAGAGCGGCTCAGGCTGTCTGCAAGGACACTGTCCACTCCTGGGACATGAACAGCAATGAGCTTTGCGCTGTGTTCTAGAACCCAATCCCACACCCTCATGGCCCCCCTGCAAGGCTGGTAGGAATGGGTGCCTCCTTGTTTGTTGAGGTAATACATCACCACGGTATTGTCTGCTTGTAACAGGAGAGTACCCGGTGGGATCTCCGACTGGAAAGCCTGCAGGGTGTAAAGAACTGCTCTCATTTCCAAAATATTTATGTGGAGATGGGCTTCCTGGGATGTCCACGAGCCCTGAGACCAGACCCGTCGGGTGTGCTCCCCAACCAAACCCTGAGGCGTCCGTGGAGAGTGCCACAATCAGAGACGGCGCAATGAAAGGGACCCCCGCCGACAGGTTCTTTGAATCTAGCCACCATTGCCAATCCCAGATTACGGCATTTGTTATCCGAATTGGAAGCTGCAAATGTTCTTGCTTCTGATCCCATTGAACCCGTAACATCCACTGGGTCACCCGCATGTGGAGACGGGCTAGCGGGACTGTTGCAATGGCAGCAGCCATGTGTCTGAGCAGGCAAAGGACCAGCCTGGCTGGGACCGTCTTCTTTGTCAAGATGTCCCTGATGAGGGATCCGATGTGTTCCACCCGGTCCTGGGGGAGAAAAGCTCTCCCGTGGACGGTGTCCAAAACTGTGCCTATGAACTGCAGATTCTGTGACAGAACCAGGTGCGACTTCTCATGATTGATAATGATGCCCAGCGTCCTGAACAGGGACTGAGTACAGTGAATTGCGGACATCAGAGCCTCTTGAGAGGGTGCCATGAGAAGCCAGTTGTCCAGGTAGGGTCCGAGGGCGTCGCCTGGTTTGGTGAAGGCTCCTGTGGGAGCCCGACATCCTCAATGTCACCCACCTAGTCATCAGGGAATGTCAGTTCCTCCTCAGTAGAGTCCTGGCGACCGGTGTCCACCGGTGATGGGGAGGCAGTCCTTGGCTCCGGCGAACGTCTCATTGATGGGTGCTTAGCCGACATCTGGTCTGACAGGTGTTTAGCTTATGGAAGGTCGGAAGCCCGCTTCGGGTCCATCATCTGTTTTAGGAACGTCAGGTCCTTAGTCTTCCTGGGAGGGGGATCCTGACCCCTAGGAGGCTGGGAGGCTGATCTGGCGTCAGAGTCCCCGCGTCTCTCTGAGGAAGCTTGTTTTGAAGAAGACTTGGACTGGTGACAGTCTGAAGACTTTGAGGAGGCCCAAGAGGGTGCTGAGGAAGCGGAAGGCCTGGAAGTCTTGATGTGATGCAGAGAAGCCGAAGTGCTGCCTGAAGACTTAACCTTTACTGGAGGAGGCTGAAAGCAGGCCCTGGAGGGAGAGGCGGTCTGAGCGTGGAGCCTGAGCTTGCGCGCGAGTCTGAGGCCTGGTTCGGGATCTGGACCTGGCCTTCTCCGATGCTTGTCCCGGTGCTTACGGGACTTAGAGGTAGACTCACCTCTGGAGGCAGGGTCTTTGTCCATGCTTTGTAGCTTTTCTTCCAAGAGGAACCCCTGAAGTGCCCTCTGGTGGCAGATCCAGGTGCGACTGTTGAACCCCTGGCATAAGGAGCAGGCCTTGGTGTCATGGTCCGGGCCTAAGCACCGCAGGCAGGATGAATGTAGATCCTTGAAGGATCTGTTTGCCGCAGGCGCACTTGGAGGGATGTCCTTCTGAGGAAGGAGTTGGAGATGCCGACGTTGAGTAGGTAAAACCTCGAAAGTTCTAGTCATCGTTCGCCAGAGTGGGACCGTGAGGCTGATGCAGGAAAAGAACTGGGGATTCTGGGGGACCGCCCCCTTTTATATGGTGCCTGACGTCGGTGGTGGCCCCCACTGAATAATGCTAGCTAGAAATTTTCCGTGGTGGTCCTGGCACCTGCTGGCTTCAGTCGTAATGGTGTAACCTGCTGCAAGAGCTGTTTCTCGAAGTAAGTTCTGAGAGCAACTGGGGTAATAATGCCCCAAACTATGTCAGTCTGGCAAAGGACCAGCTGAGGCATGGTCCGTAGGAAACCCCGAAGGGTAGTGAGGGACATAATGGGGTCTTCCAAAAGTTCCTGACGTCAGAGGAGCCAACGTTGAGGGCATCCACGTTGGACCTGGTGTTGTGTATGCGACAGGATCCGGCATCGGAACCACTGTCAACGGAGTCGGCGGGACCGATGTCAGAACATGATCTGGTGTTGGAAGTGCTGGCAACAGGGCCCATCACGTGGTGTCCAATGAAGGACACACTTCTGCTGAAAAATCGGGCGCCGGGGGCAGATGTACAGGTTCCAGCCGGGAGACTGTCATCGGAGGAGCCGGTGTAGGAGGAGGAGGAAGAACCAGGTCCGATGAGGGAGTAGGGTATGGCATCTGTTGACCCACCGGCTGGGAAGGACTCCCTAGATTGGGAATGTGAGGGACCTCCTTGGGCAACTCCAGCGGAGGAGGAGGGGCCTACTGGTCCGAGACCTGGGGAAAGCGGGTGTGACCCTACAGTATGGACGACGTCCCAGGGACCAGTGCTATCTCCGGCCGAGGAAGTGGGACTCGGAAAGACCACTACCAGCGGAGGAGAAGGGGGAAGAGGGGCTGTCTTCCCTGGGCTCTGCCGGACATTGGGTTGGGTGACGTTAGCCCCCAACAGGAGAGCCGCGCCCATGCGATCCACCATGAGGGACGACTGACCAGATGTCTGCGCTGTGCGAGGAGAGGAGGCGATCCCCCCAGACTTGGTGACATTGGCCACGCGGGACCCCGAAGAGCGGGGAACTGACTTATTGGCTGCCGTGCAGTCTCCAGAGGAGCTGGGGAGTGGCTTTCGAAGTTGCAGTGTGGTCCACGGAAGGAACTGGGAACCGACTTACCTGATACAGAAACCGGGAGAAGCATCTGAGCCTTCGCGTCCCCGGACACGGCCTGATCTTTAACCGCAGGTGACGGAGGAGCGGTCTTGCTCAACACGGGCCTTGAAGCCTCGGGCCTACTGTCTGAGGAGTGTTCCTTCTCCCTATGTTTAGATGGTGAAGATGAAGAAATCGAAGCCGAATCCCGGATCTTCTCCATCTGTTTTTCGAGAGATGCTAAGTGGGACTTTAACAGATGGGCCTCCAGAGCCTGCTGCCTCCGTTTTTAGGTGGTCTGATTAAATGGGAGGCAATCCAAACAGGTGGCCACTGGATGGTCTGGGCCTAGACAGATCAAGCACCGTCGATGGCCGTCTTTATGTGGGATCCGAGAGCCACAGTATTCGCACTTCTTCTCTGGTGATGACAGATCATAAATCGAAAATTCGGAGAAAAAACAGATGTTGAAACACAAAAACATGAAGAACTACCGGCGATCACTGAAGTGAGTCTACCAGAGGGAGCTGCACAAGGCGATGGTGGGAAAGAACTGGAGGGTGGGCCTGGGGACCACCCACTATATAGGCTCACGCTGACATTGTCACGTGACGTCGGGTGGGCGGTCCCCAGTTGGGTATTGCTGGAAAAGTCTGCCATTGGGTCCTGACGCCAAATGGCACTAGTTCTACAAGTTTTGACCTACTGAAGGAACCCTCTCAAAGTAAGATCTGCTGTTTATTCTCACCTAAACCCTTTCCTCCTGGAAGCATCTGGAAAGGGGAATTACATTTCCTTACAGATAATTTCAGTTGTGTGTAGACTCTGTCCATAGGCAGTCAGCAGTTGGAATGGGCTGTCATCCTCTGCTAGCTGGGACAGAATGAAACAATCTGAGAGAAGTCCTAGGACATGCCCCTTCCCAGACTCCCTCAGTCCAACGTTCTTTCCAAGTCTGTGGCATATAAGCATTCAGAAGGGAAAAAAAAAATACAGCTAAGTGTTATACAAAAACATATGTTAACCCCATAAAACAAGGGAACTATATGCAGTATAGGACAAAAGATACCATAGGTAAATGTATAGCACTGAAGACTGGGAGGGCCCGACTGCTTATGGACAGAGTCTACACACAACCCGAATTACTGGTAAGGAAATATAATTCCCCTTTTTGTTTGTTCCTATAGGCAGTAAGCAGTTGGTATGCGACCTAATAAGCTGCCCCAAAGTGGCAGGGTCAGCACTGTAACAACCTAACTCAGCACATGCCTGACAAATTCAGCATCAGCGGAGCTGAGCATGTCAAGGCAGTAATGCCTGAAAGAACCAGTGGACAGAGGCCCATGTAGCTTCCCAATAAATGGAATGTGCTCTAATCCCGGATGGAGCAGATCAACCCCGGGAAGAGTAAACCCAACTGATACGATAGCTGCACAGATCCACTTGGCTTTAGGTACATTTGGCTGAAGCACCTCCCCTCCACAAAACCAAGGAGAACAAAGTGTTTGTTTGAGCTGTGGAATGGCTTGGAACAGCTGAGGTAAATTCTGAGGACTCTCTGCTCCTCTGGGGAATGCAGCCTCCCCTCTTTGGCATTCTTGGGTATCAGCAAAGGTAGGAGAAACACCATAATCTGGTTTCTATAAAAAGTCAGAAATCACTTTAAGAATAAGGAGATTACAGCTCCTTCTATGACAGCGTCTGATGTTTGCCTACTCATGGCCATGCAAAGGGCTGTGAGGGAAAGGACCTTAGGAGATGGCATCCAGAGAGACTACTTAAGGAGAGGTACAAATTGAGGTTCTACTATGGCTTTCAGGACCACATTAAGCCGCCAGAGGAAAGAAATATGCCTATGCCTTGGTAGCAGACTGTGGTAGGCATGTAGGAATCTGACCACATCCAGATCACAGCCTAAGAACTGCAACCTTACAAGAACCCCTGCCAGTGGGCAATGGTCACTACCTGCACTCCCAGGGAGCTAACGGACAACCCTCTGTCTAACCCCTGCTGCAGAAATTCCAAGACACTGGACAGAAAGGCAGTTGAGAGATTGATCCACAAGGAGGTACCACCAGGTGTGGAACCTACAGTATCTCACACACTCTTGTAGGTCTTGTTCGTGGAAAACTTTTCGGAAATACATCGGGATGTGGAGTATTCTGCCTGCAAAAATGTCTCTGCTCAGGTGTCAGGCCATGAGATGATACTTGTGAGACACTGAATGTAGAAGCAGCCCGTGATGAAGGCCCTATCTGTCTGGCAGAAGGAGCAGCTCATTCAGTGTCAATTGAAGCAAGTCCAAGCACTAGTCTTGCCAGTACCCTTGTGGCACAATAAGGATCAGAGCTAATGGTTCTCTTTATAGTTTTCATAGAACATTCAGTATCATTGTCCATGGTGGAATTACGTACAGCACAGCTTCTGGTTCAGCCAATGAGTTAGGCTGTTCCTACTGATTGGCTGTACTGACAGTTGCTAAGTACCTGACTTGCTTTGTGTTGGATCTGGTTGCCAGGAGATCCAGCTTGTGAGTTCTCCAGCATCTGCAAGCCCAGTGTAAAGCCACCTGGTTAGTTTCCACTGCCCCAGATGTAGCATCTCACAACTTAGACAATCTGACTGACAAGTGAATAGCTGACAGCAGGAGAAGGACCATCTCCACCCAGCGAAGCATCGTGTATGCTTCATCATCATCCCTCAACTTTTTGTTCATCCTTGGCCTCTTATGTACACTATGGCCACTGCACTGTCTGATGTCCAGGTAGAAGGTCACCTGGGGGCCAGTGACCATCACATGGTATGGTTCAATTTGGCTACTACGTCTAAATCATCCCATTCCAAGGCAAAAATATGGGACTTCAGAGGAGCTGACTTTGATAAGATGGCCAACAGAGTTAAGCTAGCCCTGGCAAAAAGAAACACAGGTGACGGGTACAGGCAAGGTGGGCAAGCATTATGATGCAATACTTGAAGCAACATCCCATTGTGTTAGACAGAAAAGGAAGTGCAAAAGAAGAAGGAAACCACTTTGGTTCTCAAATACAGTAGCAGAAAAGGTCAGAGCCAAAAGGCTGGCCTTCAGGAAATATAAGGGAACACAGCGGATGAAGATAGGGAGGCATACCAAACTGCCCTAAGGGAAGCAGGGAAGGCAGTAAGGCAGGCAAAGTCCCAAACTGAGGAAACACTAGCACGAACAGTAAAAGAAGGTGACAAGACTTTCTATAGATACATTAGTGAAAGGAGAAAGTCCAGAGGGGGTATTGCTAAGCTTAATGGAGAAAAGGGAGCATGTGAGGAGGAGGACCCTGTAAAGGCATCTGTCCTAAATAGATACTTTTGCTCAGTATTTACTGAAGAGAAGGCAGGGCAGGGCCCACAGCTCAGCATCATGGACACAGCGGGAGGGAGGTGAGCACTACTCCTTCACAAAAGAAAGGGTCCTACAAGAGCTGCTAAGCTCAGGGTGGATAAGGCAATGGGACCTGATGGCATACATCCCAGGGTACTTAAGGAGCTAAAGGTGGAACTAGTAGCCATTAGCAGAACTGTTTAGTGAGTCTCTGAGCACAGGACAGGTTCCAGAAGACTGGAGAAGGGTTTATGTGATCCCGCCCACAAGAGTGGCAGCAGGGAGGAGGTGGGGAACTACAGACCAGTCAGTTTTACCTCAGTAGTGGGCAAGATTATGGAGGCACTCTTAAGGAAAGGATAGTGCAACACCTGGAATCCATAGGGCACAGGATCCAAGACAGCATGGGTTTACAAAGGAAGGTCCTGTCAAACTAATCTCATAGATTTCTTTGACTGGGTAACCAGAGTGGTGGACCAAGGGGAGAAGTTGATGTCGCTACCTTGACTTCAGCAAAGCTTTTGACACTGTTCCACATAGAAGATTGATAAATAAGCTGGTAGGCTCGGGTGGCTGTAGTTGGTCAACTGGGTGGCAAACTGGTTGACGGGCAGAAAACAGAGAGTGGTGGTAAATGGTATACAGTCAGAAGAGATGCAAGTCACAAGTGGGGTACCTAGGGATCAGTCCTGGGGCCATGTCTCTTCAACATCTTCATTAGTGACCTTGCAGATGGACTAGAGGGTAAGGCTTGTCTGTCTGCAGATGACAACAAGATCTGCAACAGAGTAGATGATCCAGATGGGGTGGGCAGAATGAGAAGAGATCTGGACAACCAGCAAATGGTCAGAAGAGTGGCAACTAGGATTTAATGCAAAGAAGTGCAAAATCATGCACATAGGGAAGAGAAACCCTGAAGCCACCTATAGGCTGGGAGGGGAGTTGCTGGCAGTCACAAAGGAAGAAAGAGACTTGGGCATCATCATCATTGATGACCTGAAATCATCCAAGCAGACCCTAAAGCAGTAGGTAAGGCTAGGGGGTGTTAGGGTATATTAGTAGGGTATCACAAGTCGTAAGAGGGAGGTAATAACCTCTTACAAGACACTGGTTAGACCCCATCTGGAGTACTCGTGCAGTATTGGAGGCCACACCTTTACAAGGACATTAACACAAATTGAGGCAGTCCAGAGAAGGGCAACCAAAATGGTGCAGGGACTGCATCAGAAGACATATGAGGACAGATTAACAGAGCTCAAAATGTATACCTTGAGCAAAGGAGGGAGAGAGGTGATATGATCGAGGCATTCAAACACCTTAAGGGCATTAACAAGGTGAAAGAGTCTAACATGTTTAAATATAAGAAAAATAGCAGGACAAGAGGACACAGCATGAGATTAGAGGGGCCATTAAGGGGAATGTGAGGAAATTCTTTTCACAGAAAGGGTGGTGGATGCATGGAATGGCTTACCACAAGAAGTGGTGGCTATGAATACAGTGCAGGGCTTCAAACAGGCATGGGATAGGCATAAGGGAGCAATACAAATGACTATGAATAGATAGGCCACTGACAGAGCAAAGGCCGATGGCACATTTATAAGGTAGAAAAAGAAATGGGCAGACTGGATGGGCCTTGCGGTCCTTATCTGCCATCAACTTCTATGTTTCTATCTGACTAGGATATGCAGATTATTAATCTGCCTCTAACAAAGCAGCACCATGAAGACTGACCATCTCAAGAATACTGATGGGAAACTTTCTCTCTTTGAGGCTCCAAGACCCTGAGCTGATGTTGTGCCTACCATCCCTCCCCCAACCCAAGAGCCTGGCATCCGTCGTGAGGGAAAAGTGCTGTACATCACTTAAGGATACTTCCTGAATTTAGTTCCTGTGTACTGTCCACCACCTGAGAGATGTCACTGAGGGTGACCTTAGTTGACAAGGGCTATGTCTAAGGGTCCCACAGTCGAAGGAGATGGAATTAATGGTGATGAGAGAGAAATGTTGCCTCCTGAACTAACCTGATGTTTGCACTCAGCAGGCATTAAATGTATGATCATCCTTGAAGCTGCTGTAGGAGTAGTCTAAGATGTTAGTTCAATACGTTTATTGCTGAATTGTAGGGAGAGTGCGTTCGAAACATTACAACACCTGGTCTCTGGTGTTGGGAGAAACCCTTCATCAGGATGCCTCCTGATGACGGGTTTTACCCTAAGTGCCAGGGCCAAGTGGTATGTAGTGTGTTTCAAACACACTCTCCAATAATTCAGCAATAAAGCTGTGTACTGAACTAACATCTTTAGTGAGTGTGGACTTTCATTTCTCCTGTAGTGCAAGGGGTCCTGGAACTTTGCTATGTTTTTTGAGCTGGCTGCCCTTTTGCTTGCACCCACTGCTCTGGACTGTTCGAGGTCCGTTCTGTGGATTGTGTGTCTGAGACATTCACAGGCCTGTTAGAAGGACTGCCTTCATCCACTGTGAGAAACACTCTGGCTTTTACTGTGTCAAACACTGCCCCTAGGTTCTGGATAAGCTGAGCTGGATGTAATGTGCTTGTTGCAGGTTTATTACCCAGCTGTGGTGTCAAAGCATCCTGGTAACCTCAAAAGCCGCCACATGGGCAGCGGAGAGACTGCGCCCTAAAATATTTACTTATGTTACTATGCCTCCTCGAGGTTCAGAGATGCCATGGAAAACAACTGCCTGGAAGCACTACTGCTATGGCTGCATGTAGCATTTCCATCTTGAAAATTGAATATTAGATTCTTTTGGTGAGGTATGTGAGAGCTAGACAAATCTGATGTCCGCTGTCAGCATGGAAATAGTGAGGAAGCTGAATTACAGGCTCTAACCCCCATGATGTATGTATATGTGTGTGTGTGTGGGGGGTCAAGTATACTGCTTTGATGTGCCTGAGATGGCCAACAGAGGCATGAATCTAAACCTTGAGACTCCAGAAAATAAGAGGATGGATAGGAGATATATCATGAGAGGAGCAATAAGGAGCCGGCCACTGGGGACCGGATCCTAGCCTGGCAAAATTTGCAGTTTGAAGTCTTAGAGACTGAGTAGGCGTCCACAGCCTCAGTAAAAATGTCTGCTATTTGAAGAGCTTCTCAGTCATGATGTGCACCTCGTGAATCTCCTACCAGAAATAAATTGCTTCATTAAACATCTTAGTTCTGTCCTAGAGGAAAAAAAGGTGGTGGTTCTGGAGCCAAGGAGGACCTGGATCCTAACTCTGAGGTATTTCCGTATACGACAAAGACTGAGGAGGAGTCAGAGCATTGGGCCTCTTATCTTAGCATAGGATGCTTTATCAAGAGATGGGCAGTAGGTGCCGTCCAGAGAGGACAGGAGCCTAGCCTGGTATCTTTTACGGTTTGGAGCGTTAAATCTTGCCTTCCTCGTGCTGCTGCCTGAAGATACCATGCAAGCTGGATAATAACAAAGGGAGCCGGCCATGGTGGATCAGAGCCTTATCTAGCACATGACGATCAACAGGAGCTGGCCATGGAGGACTGAAGCCTTGTCTGGCACTTCTTCCACACTGGATCCTTAAAACTGGCTTCATTTGGTGTGGCATTTTTGTAGTCCATGATGAGGGTCTGAAAAATGATTAAGTGCATTGCGTTTGTTCAAACACACTATTTTTCTGGATGGGAAGAGATATTTTGATCCAAATTTGGGAATTCTGTGCCTTTGAGGGTAGCTGAGAGTGGCAATTGAGGACACCATGTCAGAGTTTCAAGTAGTGAAAACATGTCCAGACAAGGTATGTTAGGTGATCTACAGGTCATTTTGCCCCAAAATTGCCAAATCTGTGCCTTCAAAGAGCTTTAGGAGTGATTTTGGGCTCAAAACCTTTTCTATACTGACCACTCTGCTATATAAACTGATTAATTTCCTGGACAGTACCCTTTATCTGGGTTCATATAAACTATCTGTGGCTCAAATCTGCTCTCCTAAAAGAATAAGAAATTCTGTTGCTTAGGTGCAAATACTGTCTTTGGGGTGGTTGGGGGTGTGGGTTATTCTGTGTAGTGTGGATGTGGGGTGTATGATTGAGATGTATATTTGTGTATAAAATTTTTGTTTAATTTGAGTGAGTGGGAGCGTGTGTGTCTTGTGTTTGGCTTCTGCACTCATTAAAAGCTAGTGCCGGTCAGCCATCGGTTGGTTAAGAGTTTTTTTTTTTTTTGTTAGACTAGATTTGCCAGGCAGAGATATGTTGGAGCCACGGCCCGGCATGAATCACCTATGCTGCCTCTCTGCTTCATGACCTCCGCCCCTTTACTGACCTCTCAGTTTCTGCCACCGCAGCCAGGCCCCGTAGGGAGGTCGGGATTATGAAGAGGCGAGTGGGTCAACGATGGCAGAGGGAAGCCAAGGAGGGGTTGGTGAGCAGCACTGAGGTTGTCCAGTACAGGACACGCCCTGGGTTTAAACGGAGCCTAGGGAGATGCCAGACGTGTTTGGTCTCCGTACCCAGGATTCCCACCAGACCGAGTGGGCAGGTAGCTAGAGGAACGGCCGCATCCTCTAATCTTCTTTGAGAGGTGCTATGTAATGCCAGGTCGATAAGGAACAAGACCCGTTTCTGCGGATTTGATTTCCTCTGTCGACCTGGCTTGCATCACGGAGACCTGGTTGGGTGACGATGCCAGCCCAGTTTTAGAGGCTGCCGTCCCCCACGGGTACTCTGTACTGCACCACTGGAGGAAGGATCGCAGGGTGGGGAAGTGGCCATCATATTTAATCCTGCCTGAGCTTCACGGTGCACCCAGTTGGTAATACCCGATCCTTTGAATGCGTTGCTGTGCGAGGAGGTTCAGGTGCAGGTCGCAGAAGTCTCCTCGTGTACCACCCACCAGGGTCAGGGAAAGAATTTCTGCAGGAGGTGGAGGACTCTGTCGTCGACCAGGTGTTGGAATGCCCCAGGTGCTTAGTCTTGGGGGACTTCAACGCCTGACTCGACGACGAATCCTTGCGTTTCATTTACGACCTCCTCCGGTTGATGCAATCACTGGGCCTGACACAACCTGTTGCTTCCGAAACCCATCAGCAAGGCCACACACTCGATCTGGTGTTCCAGCTGGGTCTAGAGATTGACAACCTCAAGACTGATCAGGTCTCTTGGTCTGATCACTGTACTGTGGAGTTCACATTTGGGGGCCCTCCCCCTGAAAGTCCCTCCCCTGTAGAGAAGGTCAGCTATCACCTTTTAAGGGGTTTGCACCCAAAGAGACTACTGGCGTTAGCTGACCTATCTAGGGTTGACGCGGCACGTGCGATTGACACTGCAGAGGTAGTGACCATCTATAATAGGGTGATTTCCAAAGCTCTGGATGTCATTGCTCCAGTTCGTATATGACCCAGATTTTCTAACTTGAGATCCCCTTGGTTTAATGGAGATCTCAAGGCAATGAAGATCAAGGGTCAGAAGTTGGAGTGTTGGTGGCAGAAGACCTGGCTGGAGACCAACAAATGGCCCTGCGTGTCCACTATGGTAAGTACCGGGGGCAACTGCCCATAAGAAGGCAGAATTTCTGTCCAGGGAAATTGCTGCAGGAAAAGAACAGGTTACTCACCCGTAACAGTAGTTCTAGGTGTGGTATATGTTGTTCATCCACACTTCTTGGCATGTCCCTTTCCCTTTAAATCTTGCTGGAAGTCTTCAAGCTGGCTCCTCCCACCCGCCCACCGGGTGGTATATACCCTCAGCTCCGCCCATGGCGCAAAAATCTTAGCCTGCTGGAAGCCAGGTTGTGTCGTCCACAGTCGAGGGAGGTGGTAGGATCGTGTGGATGAACAACATATACCACTCTAGAACTACTGTTACAGGTGAAAAACCTGTTCTTCTAGCATCGTGGAAATGTTGTTCATCCACACTTTTGGCAGACTCCTAGCAGTTCTCCAGGAGGAGGGAGGCAAGGCACACACCCCCAACTTAGGGAACAGAGATTGGAGAACTGAGGTCCCAAAACCAGCATCCCGGAGTGACTCAAGGTTGATATGGTAGTGGGTGATGAAGGTGTTTGCTGACTTCCAGGTAGCAGCCCGGCAGATTTCCTGGATAGGGATGTCCCTGGAAGCAGCCACCAATGCAGCAGTATGGTGGGTAGAATGAGCTCTTATCCCTCTGGGAGGCTCCTTGCCCACCAACTCACAGCACAGACCTATGCATGATGTAATCCATCTTGCAATGGTCCATTTGGCTGCAGGTCTGCCAGAAGCGGCTTCAGCGTAGGTGACAAACAGCTGGCGAACCTCTCCACGAATTTCCGCCATCCTCTCCTTATAACAGGAGAGAGCATGTCTCAGGTCCAAAGTATGGAGCCTGTATTCGGACTCCAGGTGTAATTAGGGTAGTATACCGGCTGAGTCAACACCTAGTTAAGGTGAAACTCTAACATCACCTTCGGAAGAAATTTCGGGTGGGAGCGCAGCAACTTTGTCCCTGTGGACGATCCAGATAAGGGGAGTCTACCAAGAGCACCTGGAGCTCCCCTGTCCTTCTGGAAGACGTGATAGTCACCGGGATGGCCGTCTTCCATGACAAGTGTGACAGTTCACACTTGTGCACTGGTTCGAATGGCTTGCCCATGAGCTTCACCAGTACCAGCAGTAGATCCCACGGAGGTGGAGGTTCATGCACCGGAGGAGATATGTGATCCAGGCATTTGAAAAAGCGACCGACCACTGTCTCGTGCGCCAACGTTGGCTGACCAGCCCACGCCCGGTAAGCAGAAATGGCTGCCAGGTGCACCCTAAGGGTCGATGACTGCAGACCCCTTTGGAGAGAGACCAAAGGTAGTCGAGAATATCAGCCACAGAACAGGATAAGGGGTCCAGGCCCTTACCCTGACACCAAATGAAAAACCTTTTCCATTTGAAGGCATAACATTTTCTGGTCGATTCCTTTCCAGATGCCTCCACCATGGTGTAGACATCTTCGGAAAGACCCAAAGCCTGGAACTCTAGCCGCTCAGGTACCAGGCTGTAAGGTGCAGGGATTGAAGGTCCGGATGGAATACCTTCCCCTGATTTAGAGATATCAGGTCCGGGCGTGTACAAAGCCACTCCAGGGGCCTGCAGCTGAGGCTGAGGAGATCTGGATACCAGAACTGCCTCGGCCAGTCTGGGACTACCAGAATCACCTTTGCCTTGTTCCTCCTCACCTCGAGTAACACCTTGTGGATCAAGGAAAATGGAGGGAAGGCATAGAGGAGGCCTGGGGTCGACGGCCTCGAGAAGGCATCCTCCTGCAGCGAGCCCTGCTGAGGGGGCGGGCATGGAACAGCCTCAGCTTGGTGTTTTCCCTGAAGGCAAACAGGTCCACCATTGGTTTCCCCCAATGGGAGAACAGGCTGTAACCTACCTCTGGATGGAGAGACCACTCATGGGATGTCCAACTTATGCGGCTGAATGCATCTGCCAGCTGGTTCGAGGCTCCTGCCACATGGATGGCTAGGAGATCCGCCTCCAACCGGCTCACAAGGGTCCAGATGCAGGGCGCCTCCATGCACAGCAGACGGGAGTGCGTGCTGCCCTGTTTGTTGTGGTAGTACATGGTCGTGGTACTGTCCATCTGGACTTGAACCACTTGACCCCGGAGCTGAGGAGTGAATGCTGACAGTGCCAGTCTGACTGCTCTGAGCTCCAACAGGTTGATGTGGCATCGGGACTCCTCAGGGGTCCAGAGCCCGAAGGCCCTGTTGTCCCCCATGTGAACTCCCCAGCCCATGAGAGAGAGGCATTGGTCATGAGGACAAACAGGATCCCTTCCTGTAACCGGTCTGGGGTGGTCCACCATTGGAGAGCGTCCCACATCTTCTGGTTTACAGTGATCAGCTGGTCGAAATGATTGGGCAAAGGAGGAGAGAACCTCCGCCCTGTCCGCCAGGAGCCGAGCTCTGGCTTGACAAGAGTCGAGCTCTGCCCCAATGAAGCCCATCACCTGAGAAGGCATGAGTTCTGCCTTGGCCTCATTGATCAGGAGGCTGAGTTGGGAGCAGGTTTGGAGGGCCAGATTCCTGGACCTCTCCACCTCCTGTTAGGTGGAACCTGCAAGGAGCCAAACGTCAAGGTCGGGGTAAATTCTGACCCCCCGATGCCAGAAATGGGCTGCCACCACTGCAATGCATTTGGTGAAGATTCATGGGGCCGATGACAGGCTGAACAGCATGGCTTAGAACTCGTACAGGGTCCCTTCGACCCTGAAGCGGAGGAACTGCTGATGGGACGGACGGATTGGGACGTGAAAGAACGCGTCCTGCAGATCCAGTGAACAGAACCACATGTTTCGCTTCAAGGATGGTATGCTCTGGGACAGAGTGACCATCTGAAAGGTGCGTGACCTGAGATACTGATTCAGGTCATGGCGATCTAGAATGGGGTACCAGCTCCCCGTCTGCTTGGGCACCAGGAAGTACCTGGAGACAAAGCCTGGGTCTGCTGAAGGATCCGCCATGAGAGCCACTGCCTCCTTGAGGAGGAGGAGCTCGAGCAATGTCGTCTCAAGAGCCGACTGGGTGTGTGTGAATCTGTTCTTCCGAGGGGCGCGAGCTTGGCTGGACGGGTACTGCTCGACTTAGAGGCAGTCCCTCACAGATCACTTCGAGAACCCATCTGTCTGTCCTAACAGCAGACCAGGCAGAAAGAAAGTGGCGGAGCCGGCCCCCCCATGGGAAGACCCAGAGCTGGCGTGACGGGAATAGGGGTGGCAACCCCCACCCCATCATTGAGCAGGCTTGGAGGAGGAGGAAGCTCCAGGACCTGAGTTTTGGCCTCCTCTACAGGCCCGTTGGGGTCCAGGCTTGGGCCAAGAGTGCCAAGTTTGAGCCTGCTGCTAATGCTGATGCTGCTATCCCCCTTGGGAGAAGGACTGCTGAACCACAGGGGTAGAGTGCCAAAAAGTCTTCTTCTTTTTCTTCTGCTGGTTCTTGCCCGAAGAACTCTTAGCAGAAGTGGTATTCAAGGTGGCATTTGACTGCTCTATACACTGTAGGTGACTGTTCCACTCCTGGGCCGAACAAGTCAGTCCCAAGTAAGGGCACAGCAACTAACTTGTGCTGGGTATCCCCTGGGAAGGAGGAGAGCCTCAGCCAAGCCCTGTGGTGAGAGACAACTGCAGCAGCCATCAAGCAGGCACAAGAGTCCCCAATGTCCAGGGCCGTCTGGAGCTGCTGTTTGGCAACAGCTCGGTCCTGGTCTCAAACCTGCTTAACCGTGGTCTGCATGTCCGCGGGGAGATGTGGGAGGACTTCGTCTAATGACCCGAGGAGGGCATGAGAGAAGTGTGCCACGATGACAGCCGAACTTGCCTGACGAAGGCCCAAGGAGGAAGCTGCATAGACCTTCCTCGCCAAATGGTCCAAGAGCTTGGACTCTTTGTTGGGAGGTTGGTCCACGTCAGCAGAACTGCCAGTATGCCTGAACACAGAGGCAGTCACCAGGCTCTCGGCTGAAGGGTGCTCTGCGAACTCCGCCAGGGACCCCATGGGAACCGTGTACCTGTGGGCCATGTGGGCATATGGTGCTGGACATGAGGCAGGACGCTGCCGCAGTTCGAGTGCTGGACCAACAATGGCCTCGGCCACAGGAAAGGCCTCCGTCAGGGTAGCCCCTCTCTTGAGGATGTCCATGAGAGGGTACTCCATCTTTTTCTGGATGGGTTCCGGGGGTATCCCTGTGGACTCAGAGATAAGAAGAAGAATCCCTTGGAAGGAGGAAGGACTCTCCTCCATCCCTAGGCCAATGGACGACTCATCATCTCCAGGATGAGAGCGAAGACCGGTGATGTCCGAGTCTGAAGAGTCGGGGTACAGCAGTCTGCTGCCCAAATCACCCTCGACCCACTGAGGGCGATCCATGACTTTGACCGACAGATGTCTGGAAAGCCCGGTGTCTGGTCGGTCCTCTTTGGAAGGAGCCCCCTCCCACAGGCCGATTAGGCAGCAGTTCCACCACTATTGGTGGAGAGACCAGCTTTAGGCCGAACTGGCAGTGGCGCCAGCCCTGTGGGCAGAGAACCGAAGGTTTCAGCTCCAAAAGGTCTGCTTCGACCTAGGAGGCGAGAGCCAAGTAATGGCTGGTGTAAGAGTCAAAGTCAGCTTGTGCCTGGACAATATCAGCTGTTGCCACAAAAGGTCCTCATAGCACCAAAGGAGTTTCTGACAGAGCCTCTCCTCATGCTAGGAGGATGAGGATGACCAGTAGCACTGCCTCTTTTTGGAGCGCTTGTGGCTCTTCCTTGGCTGTCCGGACGAGGGGGTTCTAGACCTCGACCGAGATCGGGCAGACTGACTCAGTCGCCCGGGAGACACTGAGGGGACCAGTGATAGCCGGGGGTCCGGAACCGGCTCATCGGGCTGCGTCTCCTCATCGGGGAAGTGGGGTGGGGATCAGTGCACGATATTTTCTGGGCACAAGGACACCGGCCAAATCCAGGGGAAGATTTCTCCTCCATGGCCAATGACGCGAAAGCGCGATTGCTAACTCAAACAAGTTTTAATTTCGGTAAAACCAAAGTTTTGAAAGCCGGGGCCTACAAAATGCATGAGCACAAGGGAGGCAACCTGTATCTTCCAGCGGAAAGGAAGCTCTGGCATCATGGGGCGGAGCCAAGGTATATATATACCACCTGGGTGGGTGGGAGAAGCCAGCTTGAAGACTTCCGGCAAGATTTGAAGGAGAAAGGGACATGCCAAGAAGTGTGGATGAACAACATATCCACGATCCTAGAACAGACCTTCTCAGCTTTTTCAGACCGTGGACAGGCTTCTCCATCTTGCCTATCTACAGCCAAAAAAAAGCTTTACCATCCACTTTATGTGAAGAGTTTGCTCTGTTTTTCTCTGACAGAATGTCAGCTATCCCGTCGGAGAGGCATCTGCCTCATAGTGGTGGAGCTGGGATTCGGAGGCACTCCTTCTGCCTGGGAGGAGTTTAGGCCAGCAGAGATGTCAGAAGTGACGAGGGTGATCTCAGAGCTGAAACACACTTATTGCGAACTGGACCCGGCTCCGAAGCGCTTCTTAATGGGATGCACTGAGGCTGTTGGCCCAGTGTTTGCCAGGATTGCCAGGCGCTCAGTGGTGGAAGGGGTATTACCAGTGGCTTTGAAAGAAGCGCCAGAGACCTCTCCTTAGGAAACCTTCCCTTGACCCAGAAGTCCCGGTGAATTATCATCCTATCTCCAACCTGCCTTTTTTGAGCAAGGTTATCGAGAAATTAGTGGTACTACAGCTTGAGGATCGCCTTGTGTCCTCGGCCATTTCAGTCGGGTTTTCGGGCCAGACACAACACAGAAACAGCTCGTTAGGGTGCATAATGATCTGCTCAGAGCTAGAGATAGAGGAGACAGGTCAGTTCTTGTGCTTCTCGATCTCTGTTCAGCATTTGACACGGTGGACCATGCCATGCTTCTTGATCAGCCCTATGAGTTTTGTGGACTCGCCGGTACTGTCATCAGGTAGTTTGAGTCCAAGCTCTCAGATAGGGTGCAGTGGGTGGTGATGGGGAATTTCTCCTCCTCCCCAATGCCTCTTTCTTGTGGAGTACCACAGGGCTCGATCTTGTGTCCGATGCTGTTCGCCGTGTACATGCTGCTCCTGAGTGAGATCATTTGACAACATAGTGTGGAGTTTCACTTTTATGCAGATGGTACCCAGCTGTATCTGTCTTTGCACCCGGAACATCCGGAGCTGTCGATGTGCTTAATAACTGTTTGGCTAAAGTCAATGTCTGGATGGCTTCCAGCTGGCTGAGACTTAATCTGGATAAGACGGAGGTACTAGTGATCGAGCCTGGTTGTGGGCATGATGGGTTGCCTCCAGGGGCTAGCACAGGACTGTTCTGGGGTCCGTGCCACTGGTGGTTTCCACGAGGGTGCAAAATCTGGGCGTGATCCTGGACAGTAGACTGACTTTTGAAGATCAGGTTTCTGTAGTCAAAAGTGGGTTTTACCACTTGCGGAACATCGCCAGGATCAAGCCCCTTATTCCGCCAGAGGATCTGCTGACACTGGTACATGCCTTTGTAACCTCTAGGCTGGACTACAGCAACTCTCTATACTTCAGGGTCACTGGAGGGACCCTCCACAGACTGCAACTAGTGCAGAATGTAGCGGCCCAGTTGCTGACGGGCCTTTCGAGGTCCAGTCATGTAACCCTGGTCCTGCGTGCTCTGCACTGGCTGATGGTCAGGTGGAGGATCCTTTTAAGGTGGGCTTGCTCACCTATAAGGCCCTATAAGGACAGGGTCCTCGCTACCTGTCACAGTTCCTGACACCGGTGACCTCTGCTCACTCCTTCTGCTGCTCTTCGAGGGGCCTCCTGGATGTTCCCAGGATTCGGCTCAGGACATCAGATGACAGTGCATTTAGTGTTGCTGGGCCGTCCCTGTGGAACTCGCGTCCATCTGCAGTCCAGGAGACCCCCTCGATCAGTGTGTTTAAGCTGCAGCTGAAGGCCCAGCTCTTCAACCTGGCTTTTGCAGATAGCTGATTCCAGCCATGATTTCCAGTCTGTTTCCCCAGCAATCTGAAGCACTTGTAATGTCTGATATGACGTATTTTGAATTTTATTCTGATTTTATTGTTTTTTAAAATCTGTTTTAAATGTGCTAGGTGCCCTGAGTCTCAGAGAAAGGGTGGTCTATAAATAAAATTGTCTTGCCTTGCCTAAGATGGCAACTGCGCTCCAATGTGCATCTGTGGACTGTACTAAGATGGCCACTGGTTTGTCTGTACATGTGTGGACTGTACAAAGATGCCACCACTGGCTAACATGCACTTTTGGCCTCCCAAGATGGTGCACATCATGTATGAATAGACTATGATGCAGGAACTCCTGACTGTAAGCAGACTTCGCAGCAATCCTCCTTCAGTCACCAAAACACTCCATAACCCTAAAAACTTCAGATCCTACTTTATATTTGTGGGGAATGGATACGAAAGTTGGTTTTGCAAGGTACTGAATAGTGAGTGTTGGATATAGCAGCCCTACAAGCACAGCAGCCCAGTAAACTGAAGCCCTCCAAGATGCAGTCAGAAGCTTGAAGATTCTGTTCAGAGTAGCACTCGGTAGCAAATTAAATGCTGAAAAATGAATAAAATGGAGAAAGGTTGTCCTGCAGCACAGGAAGCTGTCTACCAGCTAGGGAAAGATGAACAAGACTGAGGGAGTCTGGGAAGAGACGTATCCTAAGACTTCTCCCAGAATGTTTCATCCTGTCACAGGTAGCAGGGTGGACAGCCCATACAGTACCAACTGCTAGAAGCTGACACACGCCTAGCTAGTCCAGCTCATCATGCTCTCACTGGAGAACATTTTAAATTAATAAGAGGGAGTGTCAGTGTAAAAGGACTTACCATGAGAAATGGTCGATCTCGAACAATACGAACAGGTGAGTGAGTTCAAGCACCACCTGGCTAGTAATATCAGTCCAAGTCTGGGCTTGCTGATCACCATGGAGAAGATGCAGTCGGGTAAGGTCCACATTCAGGCCTAAGTGAACAAGTACAACCACACATGGTTTAGTAGTGAAAACTGTAAAGGGGGAGCCTCAGTTTACAATGTGAGCATGGTATGTAAATCTGAGAGACATCAGACATATTGAAAATGCCATGTCTGACATCTGTCCTTATAATAAGTACAAAAAAGTTAAAGTACATTACATCAGCATAAGCCAATTACATTTATTAACTCGTTAACTTATGTCTAACCATTTCTGTTACCATACAGCAACCAATCACATATAAATTCAAATATTCCACAGGACATTACTGTGACCTAGCACAGCTAGGAATAAATTAAATACAGTGCAAAAGAATTACAGAAGATATTCTATCAAAACATAAAGTAATTTTGTTTTTCCATCAGTTTCAACATTGCCACTGGCTATTCATAACTGGATAAATCATGCCATCGTACTAGAGATACACACACACACAAAGCTATAAAGGGAAACGACCACATACATATCCCCACACCTCAGTGTGGGACAGTCCCCGATTACCGTCTTTGCAAATAAACACAGGTTACTCACCAGTAAGAGTAATTCTAGGAGTGGTATATGCTGTTCATCCACTCTATCTGGCAGTGTCCTTTCCCTTTAAGGGATGCCAGAAAGTCTTCAAGCTGGCTCCTCCCACTCACACCGACCCAAGAGATATAACCCTTGCTCTCCATGATGCCAGATGTTGCCCGCTGCAAGCAGTGGTTGTGAGTAAGCCAGGGGAGGTCAGGTGGGTCTGTGTGGATGAACAACATATACTACTCCTAGAAAGTTCATTATGCAAGAACTTACCGTAACAGTAGATCTTCGAGGTACGGTCTCTTGCATTGGGTTATTACTCTTGGGAGTCCGCTAGGTGGAGCTGTCACATGGTAGCTTCTTCCAGCAGTCTTCTACGGGCCGCCCCCATACCTCACTTCCTGTGGATGTAATATAAGAGGGAGGCAGCCCCAGGTACACACTGTTCCCCGATGGCTGCAGCAAGCAAAAAGGCAGAGGACCGAGGGGAATGGAAAAAACAACCCAGGTGGTCAAGCCAAGGGCCCAAAGGCAAAATGGCAGGGGCAGAGGAGGCGGATTATCCACTGCAAGAGACCGCATCAAGATCTACTGTTACAGTAAGTTCTACGTAACAAATTATCTTCTATGGACAGATCTCTGCAGTGGGTTATTATTCTTGGAGAGTACCAAGCAGTTGTAACAGAAGGGAGAATAGGCAGAGCCTGAAGCAGGGATATAGGCCACGGCAACAAGCAGAGCTGAGAGGAAGATACATGAAAACTGAGAAAAGGGCGGCAAACATCCCAGGTGAAAGCCACGGATAACCCGCAGACATGACCAAAGGACAGCCGTGTGATCCCAGATAAGTGATGGCGTCACAAAGTCAAACTGAAGTAAACACATGCCACACCCAAAGGGGTGGAAAACCCAAGGGTGGCGAGGAAAGAAATGCTCCCTGAAGGGAGAGAATTAAGACGGCCATGCCAATGATACAACCTGCCAAGCAGGGGTGCGAAAGGCAATGGCCTGCAGCAAGAGCAACAGGGCATCCAAAGCGCCGTAGAGAGCTGCAGGAGGCCATGCACAATGATACATCCTGACGAGGCAGGGGTCAAAAGGCTATGGCAAGTAGACAATCCGGTAGTGCTCCAAAGGCGGAGAAAAGCGCAGGAGGTAGTGGCTATCAGAAAACAAGGGGACACTGAAGGGCTCCCAGAGAGAGAGTAGCAGAGGCCCCCCAAGAAATCCGCGTTGAGTGTCAAGCCTGGTAACGGGAGCAAGCCTCCAAAATCAGGCGGATGGATCCCCCGATGCCACCAAGGCCTGTATGAGGAAGCTGGGGGAAAGTCCCAAGAAGAGGTTAAGGTGCAGGTGCGGGCCGGGCCCAGGAGGGGGGCCGGCACAAGGGCCAAAGGGGCAGAGCCCCGAGAAGCCCGACCGCGGCCACGGGAATGCGGAGGCCCACCTGCAAGAGTGGGAGATGGGGTCCATGGTGCACCATGACTAAGGTCCTGAACACAGCGCAGGGCATGACCTGAGGCATGGAGAGAATCCAGAAGCTCGGGCACCGGCCCGGAAGAGCCGGACCCCACAGAACGGGGCGTCAGCCACCAAGAACTGGACGCCGGCAACCAAACCCGACACCCGGAGCCATGCATGGCACCGCAACATGACGCCAGTGGTGGACAGGCGGGCAGTGGTATCAACCACGGCACAGCCCGCCCAGAGGAGGCAACAGCCAAGATAGGGCAGGGCAGCCATGGGCTGGGCAACCTGGTCGAGACCCGTGAGGGAGGCAAGGAGGACAGCACATCTGCCACCGAGGCACCCAAGGTGCAGAGACAGCAGCCCAGATGGCTCAAACAACAAAGGATGCACAGCAGCAAGGCACTGGATGCAGAGACCATCTTGCCAAGGAGTGCAAGGCACCAGAACACCCTGTCCAGCAGCACCAGGCAAGCATGGTGAGGCCGGGTGGCCTGACTGAGAACCGCCGCAATGACCACCAAGTCAGCTGCAGGAGCGGCGGACAACCAATGGTGGCCCAGCGGGGCACAGGAAAGCCGGACAGGTCCACAGAGGGCGGGCACATGGAAGCAAGATGGTGCCATGCCTGTGAAGCAAGAGAGGGCCGACCAGGACAGGGCCCCCTGGCATGCAAAGGTAGTCGGAGAGGACCTGGAGAAGGAAATCCGGGTCCCCATCGGGGGAAGCAGAAGACATCCTGGATCTGCACCAAAAGGGCTACGAGGGAGGCGTTTGCCAAAGCGGAGGCAGACGGAGCGGCAAGCTGGAGATCCAGCAACACAGAGGAGATGGAGAGGGGGGAACCAGGGTTCCCATTGTCCGAATAGCCGGTGTCCGAGCCTGGCACCCCAAAAGGGTCCTCCCCACCGAAACCCCAAAAGGGGAATCCGGGTACATGGGAGGAGAGGTGGTCCAGGCAGGAACTACAAGAACCAGGCAAAAGGGCCTGGGCAGGGGTGAGGGAGAGCAGCGCAGCAGGGGACCCACAGGGGAGTCGGAGGCCAGGTTGCGATACATGGAACGGAGGACCTCCATGACAAAGCGGGCAATGCCCGGCACCCAGGAAGGAGGGCACCCAAGGGCAGCACCCAGAGGAGGTCGGGGCGCCATGGGGACGGCCAATGACGGCCCCTGGTAGGTGGCATCCCGATGCCCACAGGAGTAGCGCAGGAGGAGGGGCAAGGAAATCAGTGGGTGCACCAGTAAGCACCAGAAAGGGACTGTCCACAGAGGCGGGCAGGGCGACGGCCAACCGACGCGCCACAAGGTGCCCATGCCAGAGCAGGAAGGGGGGACCCTAATGTGCACTCGGGTCCGGGAAGGAGCCAGGGATACAGAGCACCCTCCGAGGAACAGGCAGGCCACCCCACAGGACTGGGTGGAATGCCAGGAGGTGCCGGCAACAGGGGGAAGTATCCTCATCGAAGAAGGAAGCAAAGGAGGACATTCCGTCGACGGGGGAAGCAGCCCCGTCTACGAGGAACACAAGGACATGTGTCCTGTCGATGTGGGAAGCCTCCCCATTGACAAAGAATGTTCCTACAATGTCCGGTTGACAGGGAAGAAGGAGCAACAAGCTCCATCAATGGAGGAGGGGCCCCCATCGACAAGGGACATGTAGTCGATGGGGGAACAGTGTCCATCTACAGGAGGAGGCCCCACCGATGAGATAAGGAGCAATGAAGGCTCTGTCGATGGGGGGAGAACCCCAACAACACAGGATGCCCCGACGATGATGGAGGAGCTACCGTCGATGGAGCAGATCGGAGGAGTGAGAGGCGGGCTAGTCCTGCTGCCTCTGTTGAATAACGAGAAGGCCCTGTCGATGACAGAGGAGCCACCATCGATGGAGAGGATTGGCAAGGGTGTGAGGAGTGTGAATCCTGCTCCCTCCGATGCCGGGAATGAGAGCTCCTGTCTGAGGTACCCTTAAGATGGGCCCCCGAGCCCATTGCCCGGATAGGCTACCTTGTCAGCCATGCAAGAGATCCCCCAACCCAGCAAGAGAGCCTGGGTCCAGGAGAAGCAGGGGTACTGTGAGTGAACATAGGCCCGCAGAAACATGGAGAGTCAGGGGTACTGTGAGGAGCACAGATCCGACCCAATACCTAGAAGGGAAGAAAAAGATCCAGGGCCTGGGAGCAAGCCACAGGACTGGGACAGAGTGAAAAAGTGGTTCAAGCTCACGTCGAAGACTGCAATGCAGAAGATAGAGTTAGCTGCTGTGTGGGCTAAAGCCGGCCGGAAAATGAACAGTGTACACCTGAGGCCACCCCTCTCTTATACTACATCCACAGGAAGTGAGGTATGGGGGCAGCCTGTAGAAGATTTCTGGAAGAAGCTACCGTGCGACAGCTCCACCTAGCGGACTCCCAAGAGTAATAACCCACTGCAAGAGACCTGTCCATAGAAGATCTACTATTACAGGTGAGCAACCTGTGTTTCTAGGGATGTGGATATGTTGTTCTAGCCACACTATCTGGCAGACTCCTAGCAGTTCTCTGGGAGGATGGAGACAAGGTGCACATCCCCTACTTAGGAAAGAGAGATTGGAGAACTGAGGCCCCAAAACCAGCATCCGGCGTGACTCGAGGTCAGTGTGGTAATGGGAAATGAAGGTGTGTGCTGACTTCCAGGTAGCAGCCCTGCAGATTTCCTGGAAGGATTTCCTAGAGGCAGCCACCGTTGAAGCGGTATGGTGGGTGGAATGAGCCCTTAGCCCTCCAGGAGGCTCCCTACCTGCCAACTTATAGCAGCGATCAATGTAGGATGTAATCCACCAGCCAATCGTCCACTTGGCTGCAGGTCTTCCAGGTGCAGCTTCAGCATAGGTGACAAACAGCTGGCAAACCTCTCCCTAAACCACAACCATGCGCTCTTTGTAATAAGTGAGCGCTCACCTCAGGTCCAGAGAATGAAGCCTGTGTTCGGCCTTCAAGGTGTAATTCGTGAAGAACACCGGAAGAGTCATCACCCGATTCAAGTGAAACTCCGACACAACCTTCGGGAGGAACTTCGGGTTGGGGTCAGGACAACCACGTCCCTTATTTATTTATTTATTGAAATGTTTCACTAGGAAAGCACACTGAGCAACAAGTCGTCATCTCCCGGTGCGACCTGGGGGAAGGGGTACAACTGGAATGAGACATTATACATTGTGTAAGGCATGCCCCCTAGACAACTAGTATTGGAACCCACTCAGGAGGGAGCAGTCTTAGACCTGGTACTCTCAAATGGAGATGGAGAGAGGATCACAGATGTAGAAGTGGGTAGCCATCTGGGAACTAGTGACCATCGAACAGTATGGTTCATGATAAACACAGCAGTAGCGTCAAGCCATATAAAGGCAAAGGTCCTGGACTTTAGGAAGGTTGACTTTGCCAAAATGGGTGAGTGCGGAATGCACTAGCAAATGGGCAGGAAGGAGGGGTGGAAGAACAATGGGGAATGATCAAAACTGCCATCCCTAAGGCAACAAGCCTTTGTGTGAAGCAAATAAACAAAACAAAACAAAACAAAACAATGTCAAAAACCACTATGGTTCTCAAAGGAGGTGGCAGGGAAAGTTAGGGAGAAAAAGATTGCATTCAGGAAGTACAAGGAATCACAGAAGGAGTAGGACGGAGAACTGTACCAGTTAAAGCAGAAGGAAGCAGAGAAGGCAGTCAGAACAGCAAAGGCACAAACCAAGGAAAGGATAGCCAGCTCAGTTAAGAAGGGGATAAAACCTTTATAGGTACATCAGGGAGCAAAGGAAGACCAAGGGAGGGATAGTGAGGCTTAACAAGGGGGGCCGGGGTGGGCAGAGGGTGACTGTGAAAAGGCAGAGATACTAAACAAATATTTTTGCTCAGTATTCACAAGTGAAGAAGGGGAGGTTCCTAAACCAAACACCAGAAACACTCTGGATAGGGGGGTTGATACCAGCCCATTCACAGAAGAAAGAGTTCTGAAAGAACTCTTAAAAGTGAAGGTGGACAAAGCAATGGGGCCTGATGGAATTCATCCCAGAATTCTAAAATAACTAAGGGTAGAACTAGTGACACCACTGACTACCCTCTTTAACAAATCATGGGAGGATGGGGTGGTACCGGAGGACTGGAGGAGGGCAGATATGATTCCGCTTCACAAAAGTGGAAGCAGGGCAAAGGCAGGAAACTACAGACCTGTTAGTTTGACCTCAGTGTTAGGGAAAATGATGGAATCACTTCTGAAGGAAAGAACTGTTGAGTACCTAGAGGCCAGAGGGGCACAGGACCCAAGGCAGCATGGCTTCACAGCGGGGAGGTCATGTCAGATGAATCTAATAGATTTCTTTGACTGGGTGACCAAAGTAGTAGATCAGGGAGGGGCTGTGGACATGGCCTACCTAGACTTTAGCAAGGCATTTGACACAGTCCTGCACAAAAGATTAACATTCAGTTAGCCCGCCTGGGAGGGTCCCAAGATGGTAGCCTGGGTAAAATTGGCTGGAGAACAGGACACAGAGGGTAATAGTAAACAGAGTCCTCTCTGAAGAAAGGAGGGTTACAAGTGGGTACCAGAGTGTTCAGTTCTAGATCGATCCTCTTCAATGTCTTTATAAATGACATTGCAGAGGGACTGGAAGGAAAAGTATGTCTCTTTGCAGACGACACAAAGATCTGCAACAGGGTTGATACACAAGGTGGGGTGGAAAGGATGAGAAGGGACTTGGCAAGTTTGGCAGAATGGTCAAATGTATGGCAGCTTAGATTCAATGCTTAGAAGTGCAAAATAATGCACCTGGGAAACAAAAACACAGGGGAAGAGTACACTATGGGGGATGAGATAAAAACAACAACGGAAAAGGACCTAGGGGTAGTCATATCAGATGACTTAAAGGTGGGCAGGCAATATGAGAGGGCAGCAAGGAGGGCTGAGGGGATACCGGGATATACAGAAAGCGGCATCACCAGTAGAAAACAGGAAGTTGTTATCCCTCTGTACAGACAGCTGGTGAGACCCCATCTGAAGTACTGCGTGCAATTCTGGAGACCCAATCTCCACAAGGACATAGACAGGATGGAGGCAGTCCAGAGGAGGGCAACTAAAATGGTGCAATGTCTGCACCAGAAGACATATGAAGAGAGACTTAAGGAGCTTAATATGTATACCCTCGAGGAAAGGAGGGACAGGCGGACATGATAGAAACTTTCAAGTACCTCAAGGAATCGACAAAGTCCAAGAGGGTAGCACCTTTTAGAAAAAGAGATGTGCAAGAACAAGGGGGCACAATTTGAAGATAGAAGGGGGACGGCTCAGAGATAATGTGAGGAAGTATTTTTCATGGAGAGGGTAGTAGATGCATGGAACGGCCTTCCTGAGGACGCTAGGAGTCAAAACTGTGGGGAATTCAAGAATGAATGGGACAGCCATAAAGCAGTTCTAGGGGTTGAGGGTAGGAGGAAGTAGGCTGTTGGTAACTAGGATCTGCAGCTTATCCATTAGGTAGGGAAATGGGTAGACTGGGTTGGCCAAGCGGTCCATATCTGCCGTCAAATTCTATGTTTCTATTTAAGTTACAGGACCAACATTAAGATACAGTTGTAAGGCATGTGTTACAGTGTTACAACAGTGTTGCTCATAACATGTTGAAAGAGGGGACAGTAATAAGTGCTGGGTTAATAAGTAAACAAGTGCTTACATGAAAGAAAACAGGGAAAAGAGAGGGAGGGGTGAGGTGCGGGGGGGGGGGAAGAGTCATGCCCCTGGAGACCCCTTCAGGATGCAAGGAACCTTGCAAGGGGACTGAGGGGACCAGAGAAAAGGGAAAAATCTGTGTCCCAGAGAGATCCCTTTAAGATGGTGGGGGGGAAAAAAGTAGATGAGAGATACAGGCCCCTTGGGGGCAGGAGAGGGACCCATGGAGAGCATTCTGGGTCCTTTACATT
Source organism: Neoceratodus forsteri (assembly GCA_016271365.2). NCBI lineage: Eukaryota > Metazoa > Chordata > Ceratodontiformes > Ceratodontidae > Neoceratodus > Neoceratodus forsteri. The sequence goes on along the minus strand of CM028133.1, from coordinate 768,143,332 downwards.
TGAGGAGCAATTAGGGGGACGAGGAGAAGGGGTGGGTGTGCACAGGGTAAAATGAAGGTGACTGTAGGGTGGTAGGGCTTGTCAAGGGCTTACAGGAGGGAATTAGGAAGGGACATGGTAGGAGCAGCTAGCTGCAAGGTAATTATTGAAGGCAGAGCTACTGGAGTAGGTGGAGGACGCGTGTCGGACTTGTGGGGGGGAATTCCACATTTTTGGGAGGCGGTGAGAGTAAGTGGATTGGCCGATTTGGGTGGATCTGTGGGGCACAACCAGAGTATGGGAGTCGGCTGATCTAAGGGAATGGGAGGGTGGGGGGTGTTATAAAGAGGGGTGAGGTAGAAGGAGCTCACCCAACCAGTGCTTGGAGATGAATTTAGCACAGTGGGAGAGTCATCTGTTTGTAACAGAGGGGAAGGATAGGGCACAATAAAGATCGCAGTGATGGGTGTGAGGGGGGCATCCAGGGCAAAGCAGCAGAAGGAACTGAAGAGGGTGTCCAGTCTGGCCAAGGAGAACTTAGTGGCAGAAGCACCATAGACCAAGTCACAGTAGTCGAAAATGGGCAGTATCATCTGAACAAGTTCATGCCTAGCCATAAGAGGGATGCAACTATGGCCCCTGAACAGGGCTACAAGCTTGGGGCGCAGTTTTTTCTGGATGGTGTCAATATGTCCAGAGAACTTTAGGTGTTGGTCCAGCCAAACACCTAAGTACCTGAAGAAGGATGTGTCCTCAACTAAATTCCCTTTAAGGGTGTGAAAAGCGGATAGGGAGGGAAGCTTAGAGAGTCTCTGCCTTGTGCCAAAGGTCATGGAGACAGTCTTTTTCGCATGGAGGAAAAGTTTATGGTTAGCAAACCAAAGTCGAAGTCTTGCTGTAAGCCGATTGTAACCTCAACAGGACAGGCGCCAGATGCATACAGGACTGTATCATCTGCATAAATATGCATAGTGGAAGATGGGGAGCAAACAGAGGGGAGGTCATTTAAGAAGATGGAGAGTAGGAGGGGCCCTAATACCGAGCCCTGGGGGACTCCAGTGCGAATTGGGAGGGGTAGGGAAGTGGTGTCCAAGATCATAACTGATTGGGTTCTACCAATAAGGTAGGCCTTGAACCAGTCTGTGGCAGAGGGAGATAGGCCAGCTGCTAGGACTGAGTTGAGGAGAAGGGAGTGATAGACGATGTCAAAGGCCTTGACCAGGTCGACAAAAATGGCAGAGTTTGGCTCCATTGTCCATCCCAGTTAGGATGGAGTCTGTGAGCCAGGAGAGAGGTGTGGTGGTTAAATGTTTTTCCTGAAACCAGACTGGAAAGGGTGAAAAAGGAGGAGTTGGGAGAGACAATGTGTTCTTGAAGCCTACAAGGGTAGGCAGGAAAGAAATAGGCGCTAGTTGCCAGCGGATGAGGGGTCACCCCTGGGCAGAGAGAGGACCACAGCATGTTTCCAAGAAGAGAGCCATGGCCAGGAGGGCAACGGGTGCACAGCTGCCACCCAAGAACCCAGAACAGACCAAGCCACCTGGTTGAGAGCCGTTGAGGAGATGGGCCTAAGCGCCAGGGGCTGAGAAGCAAGAGACTAAGTCCCCTGCCCTGGAGAGCCATCGGACGAAATGGAGATTAGGGCAGGCGGCAGAGCCACCGGAAGCCCAGAGGACATAAGGGCTGGCAGTGTTGACACCCCCCCCCGCAACTGGGAAGCTGACCGGGCATGTTCTTGGTTCTTATCCCGGTGTTTATGAAGGACGAAGAAGCCCTGGAGGACTACGCTGGTGAGGCCAAAGAGCTCTTGGCCTACAGCTCCTTTTCCATGGCAGTCAGCTTCTCCAGAATTTTCAGTTGTCTTCAAGTAGCCTGGTTGAATTTCTGGCAGAACTGACAGGTCTACATTGTGGCTGGGGCCTAGCAGATCAGGACAAAGAGTGACCATCCTCAGGAATCTGTTTGCCAGAGACACATGTCGTGGAGTGGTCAAAAGGTGAGGCAGGCATAGAAGACAAGCTCGTTGGAAAAACACTGAAAAATCAAAAATTTAAAAAGTGTGGTAACCGCAGGAAATGGTGGTGGACTGTTGCTGCGATGTTCACTGAGGTCCGACGTGCACGGGTCGATGGCAGGAAAAGAAATGAGGTGGCGTGGGGGACCGCCCTCCTATATAGCCTATACTGACATCAGATGACTGACGTCGGCAGTGGGTGGTCCCCCATGGTAGACTGCTAGACAGAAGTTTTCCGTGTGGTTCTAGTGCCTGGTGGCATAGTCCTACTGGTGTTAACCTGCTGCAAGAGCCTTCCTCAAAGTAAGATCCACCATTCTTTCTCATGAAACAGACTTCCTGAAGTTCCTCAGTGTTTGTAGAAGGTCATAATGGTCATAAGCTTCAGGGCTGGGTGCCAGTGGATTGGAAAGAGTGGCTACTGCAACCCGTGGGGGATGAATGTACAATGGAGCTGCCAACAACTCACACTAATGCCATTTTAAGCTTGCTCACAACCATTTTAGCCATTTAGTTGGGCTTTTGAATGGTAACGGACATTTTTACTGCACCAAAAATGCTGTTTGTGTGGCAGTGGTTTGTTTCTGCAGCAGTTGCCGCAACCACAAAATCACACAAAACACAGGGCCCTGCTTCTAACTCTCCTTTCCTGGCTGCTGCCCCCCACCCAACTGCAGGCATTGCCACTGCTGTTTCCTTGGTTACAACAGGGTTCTCTCTCCTGGGAGGGGGAGCAGCATGCACCACTTCCCTCAAACATGATTCACTATGAACAGTTCCCCATCACTGCAAGTTCATCCCTTAATCTCTGGGGTTTCGACATCAGTTTCCATCTGGAACATCTATGGAACTTGCTTCCAGTAGCTTTTCATCATTCACCTTCACATATCCTTTTGAGGTATAAGCTGCAAAGTTGCATGCTTCCCTTAAATGTTTGCATCTGTGCTTAATGCTCTAAGATGGCTTCTCTAGTACTGATTGTAAGATAACTGATACACAGGTTACTCACCTGTAATAGTAGTTCTAGGAGTGGTTTATGTTGTTCATCCACACTATTTGGCAGTGTCCTTTCCCTTTAAGATGTGTCGGAAAGTCTTCAAGCTGGCTCCTCCCACCCACCCGGGTGGCATATCCCTCGGCTCCGCCCCATGACGCCAGAGCTTGCCCGCTGGGAGCAAAGACTGTGTGCCTGAGCCTGAGGAGGTCGGGTGGGTCCGTGTGGATGAACAACATATACCACTCCGAGGACTACTGTTACAGGTGAGTAACCTGTGTTTCTAGGGATGTGGATATGTTGTTCTATCCACATTATTTGCAAACTCCTAGCAGTTCTATGGGAGGAGGGAGGTAAGGTGCACACACCCTACTTAGGGAACAAAGATTGGAGAACTGAGACTCCAAAACCAGCATCCCGGCATGACTCTAGGTCAATGTGGTAATGGAAAATGAAGGTGTGTGCTGACTTCCAGGTAGTAGCCCTGAAGATTTCCTGGATAGGGACGTCCCTAGAAGCAGCCATCGACGTAGCAGGATGGCAGGTGGAATGAGCCCTTAGCTCTCCAGGAGGCTCCCTACCCGACAACCTATAGCAGAGATCAACGCAGGATGTGATCCCCTGCCAATCGTCTGCTTGGCTGCAGGCGCGGCTTCAGTGTAGGTGACAAACAGCTGGCGAACCTCTCCCCAAACTCCAGCCGCCTTTTCTAGGAAAATCAACATGGCAGCCATGTTGGGTTAGCATATCACCAGCAGCAGCAGTAGTAGTTTTTAGTGTTTTTAATTTAAGTTTATTTTGTTTTATTTTAGCATTTTGTTTTACTGTTTAGTTGTTTAGTTTTGGTTTCTTTTTAGTTAGTTTAGTGGTAGTCAGGTAGGGCGTGTTAGTGAGATAGCGAGCTTAGGTTGCGTTATCGGGATTTGTAGGTAGGACACTGGAAGATAATATGAAAAAATTACTCACCATAGTAATCTTGTTTCTTCAAAGGGATCACTCATTATGATTAAACTTAATGCAGTCAGCCTCCTGTGTTGAACTGCCCGGAGAGATGGAATTTTATGCAAATTATGGAACTCTCAGTTGGCTCATGCCACTTTCAAACTGCTGCTTTAGCAACTGCTGCACTCTGAGTGCTTCAGATTCTTACGGAGCCTAACTGGGTAAAAGACCCACTAGCTAAAATTAACAACCTTAAAAAATAATATGTTTTGCCCTTTCAGGTCAAAACATCCTTAACCAACAAACCTAAGAAACTTGAGACCACGTGGACACCAACTGGTTAAACAAAGTGAGTCTCTATCTTAACTATATAGGAGAAAAGAAAACCCCTAATGAAGGGATGCAGAGCAACTTCTATAGGTTCTAGCAGGGGAGGTAGGGAGGGTCTTTAATCATAATGAGTGATCCCTTTGAAGAAACAAGATTACTATGGTGAGTTAATTTTCTTCTAAACCCAGAAATCACTCATTATGATTAAACTTAATACAGACTACCAAGCAGTACTTTTGGAGGTTGGGCAGAGAACCTATTTCGGAAACAGGATCTGCAGTACTGCTGTACCAAACCTAGCATCACCTCTGGATTGCAAGTCCAGGCTGTAATGCTTTGTGAAAGTGTGTACTGTTTTCCATGTAGCTGCTTTACAGATTTCCAGGAGTGGAATTTCTCTTGAAGCTGCCACTGAAGCAGCTGTGCCCCTGGTGGAGTGTGCTCTCAGGCCCAGAGGTACCTGTTTACCCACCACACTATAACAAAACTGTATACATGCCACTATCCAGCGAGCAACTGTACGTTTTGTTGCAGCTTTGCAGCTCTGCCCATACCAACTTCACCATGTGTGAGAAAGAGCTGTGATTGACTTGTCCTGCAAGACTTGGTTCTGTCAATGTAGTGGCTAAGAGCTCTTTTGACATCAAGGGAGTGAAGTCTCCTTTCTGGAGAACTGGAGTTGTCTGTAAAGAAGACAAGTAGAGTGATAAGACTGATTCAAGTGAAAATCAGATACCACCTTGGGAAGGAATTTTCTATTAGTCCTAAGGACCACCTTGTCCCTGTAGAATGAGATGTAGTCCACATCCGTGCACAGGGCTTGTAATTCACTGATCCTTCTGGCTGAAGTAATGGCAACCAGGAAAACAGTTTTTCAAGTGACATACTTCAAATCTGCGGTTGCCACAGGTTCGAATGGTGCATCCATGAGTTTAGCAATGCAAATATTTAAATTCCAGGCCAGAACCGGTTCCCTTAGGGAAGGGTGCAGAAGATTAAGGCCTTTAAATATTTTCTGAATACTGGATGAGAAGCCATATACCTCTTCTTACCAACTAACAGGTAAGCAGAGACTGAAACTAGTGGACCTTGAGAGTGGAAGGCTTCAGACCTAAGCAATGTAAATGGGTAAGGTAATCTAGAAGAATAGCCAATCAGCCCGGAAAGGGCTCAAACCTTTACCTGTACACCATATTGTAAATCTTTTCCACTTAGAGGAATATGTCTTCTTAGTAGAAGGCTTCCTGGAACCCCTAAGCACTGTCAGCACCTGTTCCGATAGGTTAAGGTTAACAAATTCTAAGTCCTCAAGAGCCACACCTTAAGCCTCAGTGATTTGAGATTGGGATAGAGGATCCTGCCCTGAGAAGAGGTTAACAGGTTGTGCCTCCTGGGCAGATGGATTGGGGAAACCACTGACAGAGACAGCAGAAGAGAGTACCAGTGCTGTCTCGCCCAATCCGGAGCCACCAGTATCATTTTTGCTGGTTGGGACCTCAGTTTCAGTAGGGCCCTGAATATCATAGGAAAAGGAGGGAATGCATACAGAAACTTCCCTGTCCAATCCAGGGTCAAGGCATCCAGGGGATTGTGCCCTTAGAGGAGGCCTGCAACAGTACATTGAAGCTGGTGGTTTTCTGGAGAGGCAAGAGATCCACCTCTGAGTGCCTCATTTTCTGAAAATTGTACTGAGTACCTGAGTATTCAGGCACCACTCATGGTGGTCCTGACTTATCCTGCTTAGAGAGTCTGCCAGCACATTGTCCTTCCCTGGAAGGTGTATGGCTGACAGGGATACTCCCATGGAGTATACTAGGGACCACAGTCTCATTGCTTTTGTGCACAGTAGATGTGACCTGGTACTTCCTTGCTTGTTGATGTAATACATGGTTGTGGTGTTGTCTGTTCTGACTTGCACCACCTTGTTTTGCAGGTAAGGAGCGGATGTTTTCAAAGCCAGGTAAACTGCCCTGAGCTCCAAGAGATTTATGTGCGACAGAGACTCTTGGTGGGACCATGTGCCACTTGCTGTGTGCTCTAACATGTGTGCCCCCCAGCCTAGAAGAGAGGCATCTGTTGTGAGGACTACTGAAGGTTGTTCCCTTATAAAAGGTACACCCAACCTGAGGTTGGGCGCGTCCAGCCACCACTGTAAGGCCTAGGCTAAACTTTCTGTGATTGGAACCAGTTTGGACATAGGATCTGTCCTTTGAGACCAATACTGTCTGAGACGGAAATGAATATCTCTCATTTGAAACCTGGAGCCCATTACCACTGCTGTGGCAGATGCCACGTGGCCTAGTAGCCTGAGAAATTCTCTGGCTGTTCTGGGTCTCCCAGACACAAAGAATTTTACCATCTGCAGAATGCTTGTCGCCCTGTCCTGTGGCAGGAGGGCTCTGCCCTGTCTGGTGTTTAGTTCTGCTCCAATAAACTCCAGCACCTGGAGTTGTACCTGTTGAGATTTTTCTTCTTTATCAGAAATCCCAGGACTCTAGTGTGGATTTTGTGAGTGCTAGTGACTGTACTGCATGCTGCAGAGACTGTCCTACTACTAACCAGTCGCCTGGGTAGGGGAAGACTGTTATACCTTGTTTTCTCAAAACTCTACCATCACTGATAGGCACTTTGTAAAAACCCTTGGTGCTGAAGTTAGCCCAAAAGGAAGAGCTGCAAACTGATAATGGCCTGAAGCCAGCCTGAATCTCAAGAATTTTCTGTGAGATGGTCTGATGGGAATATGGAAATAAGCATCCCTTAGATCTAGGGAGGCTAGCATGTCCCTTTGCAATGAAGGAATGATTATGGTAAGAGTGACCATTTTGAACTTTGGTTTCAAAATGTGCTTGTTCAGAAGTCTTAGATCCAAAATAGGCACCAATCCATGTTTTTCTTTCTTATGAGGAAGTACCTGGAATAAAACCCTTTCCCTGCTTATTAGAGGCACTACTCTACTGCTTTGATTGCTAGCCGATGTTTTACCTCTGCTTCCAACAGAATCCTGTGTGCAGCTGTTACCGGAGCAAGGTTCTTGTTCTCACTCAGCTTTGGGAATGACCTGAAACTGAGTGTTAGGCCCTGGCTCACTACCTCCAAGGCAACACCCACTTGTCTGTGGTGATGGAATGCCAAGCGTGAAGGTAATGAGCCAGTCTACCACCTACTGGTGGACCTGTAATAGAGATGCGATCACATTAGCCCATCAGGGATTCTGTGCAGGCTGTGCCTGAACCTGTGGTGCAGGAGCCGCTCTTCTCATGGCTCTCCTGCCCCTTCCTCTAAAATAACCTCTGGCTTGCTGCCGAGGCTGGGAGGCTTGCGCCTGAAAGAAAGGTCAGGGGTTAAAACCCTACCCCTACCTCCCCATCTCTGGGATCTATAAGATGTGAAGGGCCTATCCTTGGAATTGCTCCGATAGATGGATTTATATTCCTCCACCTTCTTCATGTATGCCTCTGTTTTATCCCCAAAACAAGGAGTTGTTCTCCAGGGGGAAATCCATTGCTTTGGCTTGGGTGTCTAAAGTTAGGTTGGTGGCTCTAAGCCACGCAAACCTCCTGAGTGAAACTGACAAAGCCATTAACCTGGATGCAGTATCATTGGCATCCACTGCCATATGAAATTGGTACCTGGTAGCATCAAGTGCAGCCCTTGCTGTATCTTGCAAGTCTACAGCCACTTCACCTGGGACCCTATCAGCCAAAGCTAGAACAGTGTTCCATAGAGCTTTTTGGTACTGCACTGAATATGCCATGTAATTGGCCTGCCTAACTAATAAAGAGGCAGCCATGTACCCTTTCTTTCCCATAGCATCCATTTTTCTTGAATCTTTGTCTGGTGGATGGGTAGCCAATGGGATCCTGGCCTTGTCACAGGCAGCAGCTTGGACTACTCCCTCAGGATCAGGATGCGTAAACAGAAAATCAGCTGTAGTTCTGTCCAGCTGGTACTTCTTGCCAGCTTTCTTATCCACACCAGGGATAGAGGTTGGAGTTTTAAAAATCTGCACTGCAGCCTTCTTTAAAGATTTATGCATGGGCAGAAGTAGATGTTTCGTGGCTAACCCATCATTTCTAGAAAGTCTGCCTCCATATCCTCCTCTGTTTCCTGAAGAGGAAGGTTCAGGGTTTCCACCATGTTCTTAACAAAAGCATAGTGGGAGGAGTATTCCTCAGGATCCTTAGGAGGAGATCCAAACTCTTGCTCAGGAGAGACCTCTGGATCTATAGATTCCCCTTCAAAGTGATCCTCTTCCTCCTCACCAAACACTTCCAGCACTTCTTGCCTTGCTGGGGCTGTAGGAGGACCGGAGCAGTCAGTGTAGGAACCGGGATTGCACCCTGTAGGGCTTGTAACACTTGTAGTGCCTTAGCAATGTCCTCAGCCGAGGGCATAATATGCTTGTCTGCTGGGGCTCCTTAGCCTTCTTGGCCGGAGGTGCAGCAACATGTTTTTCTTTACACTTTTTCTTTAATGGAATAGGTTCAGTGCCTGTTTCCACAGCCCTTTTTGTTTTACCTTGTTCAGATTTATCTGAACTCCTGTCAGGATCCTTGGCTTTACCTCCATCCCTTTTGCGGGAGGAGGAAGAAGCAGGAGCAGAAGCCATCTCTTCTAAAATTTTAGAGCTTTTCTTTAATGTTTTTGGGCAAAAGGTCTTACAAATATCACAACTGGCAAATATATGACTTGTACCCAAACAAGAAATACAATGAGAATGTCTATCTGCTTTTGCTATAAGTTGCCCACAAGACTCACAACATTTAAAACCTGTGGGTCCTGTGCATTTTTAGGTTTATCCAAATGGACCTCTGACATTTGAGCTAGGTAAAAAAGATTACTTCAAAAAAACGTTATTTAAAGTAACTCAGAACCGGAGATTACTTTAAAATAACTACCGCTAGCGGTTCCCGAATCAGAGTGCTACTGGTTCTTGAAGAAAAAGGAACCGAGAAAATACTAAATTTAAACCAAACTAAAGCAGCTCAAGGAACCGACTTTAAATATCTCTAAATAATAATAAACTGGGATAAAACCTTTAAAATAGATGCAGAACCCTCGGTTCCAAGGAACTGTGAGGGAATCGAGAATATAAATAAAAAACTACTAAAACGCTAATTTACTATATTAAACAATGTTTCTAAGGCAACAATTTAAAATTAAACTGAAAATGAGTACTTATCTACAGATAAACTTTAGTCTGAGACAGTTCAAGGAGAGCTCTCCGGGACGCCCTTACTAGGCAGGCGGAGTAAAGAATCTGAAGCACTCAGAGCGCAGCAGTTGCTAGGACAGCAGTTTGAAAGTGGCATGAGCCAACTGAGAGTTCCATAATTTGCATAAAATTCCATCTCTCCAGCAGTTCAACACAGGAGGCTGACTGCATTAAGTTTAATCATAATGAGTGATTCCTGGGGTTAGAAGGAGTCACAAGCTGTTTTTTCATAATCTCCATTTTAAGTTCCAGCATTAAAATTCAATATGTTGAAACATCCACTGGTTTAACAAGGAAGGTCCTAATAAGTCCAGCCTGCTTTAAATTATTCTGAGCTGTGGACTCTCTAACCTGACTGGGAGCGGTGAAGGTGTGACACCGGAGGGAGAGAGAAGAACCGAGCGAGTTGTCGGCATCGAAGAGAAACCAAGAAGCAGGGCCTGTGGGAGCCAGAGTGCCAAAGGAGACATTTGGTCGACAGACCTGAATCGGAACATCATCGGTCCTTTGTTCTGCAATGGACTGTGAGTATTGGAAGTCCCAGAAGCTTCAGGGCTCACCATATCTGTTAGGGGTCTTGGACGACTTTGCGGGTGGGGGGTCTACTTCAGCCTACCTGGAGGGAGTGGTTGCTTGGCTGGGTGCTGGGTCCATGAGGGAGTCACAGGCATAGGGTCCACTGAAGGGCAAGCAATTAATTGCTTGCACCTCCTAAGCTGCTCGGGGGGTCGGCCAGTAGGCTGATCTGGCCTGAGAGTTGTATTGGCGGGTTCAGCGTGTGGGAGCGACTGCCTCCTGCGTGTGTGCTGAGGGGACTCTCTGCTTACTCAGCCCTAAATGTTGGTACCCCATTCTTTGTTTGGGCCTTGTCCTCGATAGCTGTGGAGGCAGCTATTGTAGTATAGGAGCCTGAGCTGTGACAGATTTGAGTTTAAAGTTCTGCATCAAACTGAGGCCTCACATAAAGATTTACCGAGTTTGGAACATTTGGACCCACGCAAAGACCTTCTTGAAACCACAAACTGGTCAGACTTTTCTTTGGACCTTCTTTAATTTATTAGCAGTGAGAGTGCCCTTACAGTTCCATTCTTCATACATTCTGGTGGGCTTTTTCAAGTTTAAGTGAGAGCTGGACTTTGATTAAGCCTGTTTGGTCTAATCCCAGATAGGAGGGAACTCTACGGGCTTCATAAACTTAAATTGAGAGAGTTACAGTGACTATTCTCTAAAACCTGTGAACCTGCGTGCTGCTAAAAGACTTTGCTTAATTTACATTTTGATATTTGTTGTATTGTGATTTTGGGGCTTGTGATTGGAGGGTTTTGTACATATAAACTGTTTGATTTCTGGTATGTGTGGTGTGGGTGGGTGTAGTTTTGGTTAGGAGGGATTGGAGTTTGTTTAGAGTACGATTGGAAGTGTCTGAGTGTGTGGGTGGAATTTTGAGTGTTAGGTGTGTGCCGTTTGCTGTTGGGAATGTGCTAGGATGGTGTAAAGATGGGCAGGCACTATTCCCCCTCCAGGCTCAGGGACCTCCACCCTTTTAACTGTCCCCCGTTGTCAGCAGAAGCATACAGGACATGTCATGCTTTGGGGATAGTTAGGAGGAGGAAGGGGGGGACTGGGCCTGGTGGGGGAATGGAGAGGGGTGGGCGGATTGGAGTAGTGGGAACAAGGAGACACCCTGGGGCAAAATGGGATCAGGACAGGGGTCCTCCTTGCCTGGTTCCCATACTCAAGGGCTCTGCTTTGTGCAGGCAAGTGGCACGGTCTTCCTCGGTTGCACATCCTACTAGGACGGTCTTATGTAATGCCAGGTCTATTGAGAACAAGACCACTGTGATAGCAGATCTTGTTGGGTCATCTGACCTGGCTTGCATCACCGAGACCTGGCTGGATAAAAGTGCTGGTCCAGTGTTGGCTTCAGCAATTCCGTCCGGTACGGTGATACACTGCCCAAGGATGGATCGTAGTGACAGGGTATAGCCATCTACTTTAGATCGGAACTGGGCCTTGTGGATGTGTCAGTGGGGAGCATCAGTTCCTTTGAGTGTATCGTTGGCTTGAGTGTAGGGTGCCCGATACTTCTCATCTACCATCCCATCCGGTGATGGAAAGGCAATCCTGCAGGGAGTCGCAGACTTCATAGTCAACGTGGTTAATTCTGGGAGATTTCAATGCCTGGGTCGACGATGAACTCTCGCAATTTGGTCAAGACTTCCTCCAACTGATGACGTCGTCTGGCCTTACACAGATTATTACCACCGCAACCCACATTTGTGGTCACTCATTGGACCTGGTGTTCCTCCCAGGGATGGAGATATCAGATTTGGTGGTGGACCCAGTCGGGTGGTCTGACCATCACACCATAGCATTCTAGTTTCGTGTTCTCTAATAGGCATGCCGCTATGGAGATGGTCCAGCACGCTCTTCTTTGAGGGGTGTGACCTGAGATGGCCTAACAGCGGTGCTGGACCCATCAGGTATACCGAGTGAATGCATGGATCCAGGGGTCTGGCACTTGCCTATAATAAGGCGGTGACACAGGCCCTAGATTCCATAGCTCTGGCTCGTGTTCGCCTCACTTCTTCGCCCAAGGTCCCCATGGTTTGATGGGACCATGAATGAGATGAGGAGAGGGGTAGTTAGAAATGTGCTGGTGGAAATCGGGTCTGAAGGCTGACAGATTTAGACTGATGGACCACTATACAGTCTACCAATCAGCAATCACCCATAAGAAGGCAGAACTCCTGTCCATGAAGACTGCTGCTGTGCAGAACCGACCAGTTTCACTTTCTTCCAGACTGCTATGATTGTGCAATCCAACCTGTCTTCAGCCTGGGGAGTCTTTTCACAAGAGAAGTGTGACGGTTTGCAAGTTAGGTATTACTGTGTGTTGGATGCAATCTCTCACTTAGGCAGAAATTGCTTCTGAATCTCAGATCGTCTCACAACATTCGCAGACATGTCTTTAGTTGGAGGTTGCAGGAGCAAGGAAAATGCATCCTGAACTGTTCAGATTGTGGTGGAGGAAATGACCTGGCTTGATACAGGGTAGGGTCTTTATGTATGCCTTGGTCCTAAATTAGTAAAAGGGTTTCCTATAGGGAGGTCAAGATCTCCTTGTGTACACTGGTATGTATTATTACTACCTTTATGTGCATATGAATGTTCTACTGTTGATATACACTGTCAGTACTGGATCTGATCATTTCGTATGTCTATTGCCTTTTGATCAATGTGGGTTTGTGTTTCTTTACCTGGAGTGTTATGTTTCATTTAAGAGGGTAAGGAGGTATTTAGGGGTGTTGTATTTCTTTACTTTTGTTTCTTGTTTATTCATTTGTGTACTGTATCTATTTGGTTATGTTTTTTTTCTTAGCTAGCACTGTTGGTGATTTTTGTATTTTTTTCTGTTTGTATGTTGATTTCAGTCGTAATAAAGAATTTCTACTCTTTTAGTGTTGTTGGGGTCCTTTCTGTCTTGAGATTAGATTTGAATTCTACTTCTGTATTAGACAGCCTGTTTGGATATGTATGACTATAATATTTATTTGCTTTTGTATGATTTGTTCTTTTTTTTTTGTGAGGCATCACTGTTTTGTATTGTTTTGATTTGTTATTCTAATAAAAAATTCTACTCTGGGTCAGTAGGGGGCCCTGATGCTGCGACTGCGGTCATTCTGAAGCGGTTCTGGAGGTGGAAGGTTTACTGGATAGGGCTCACATGGCCCTGGAGTCAGAAGTAATGGAAGTTCCCAGGAGGAGGATCGCTGTGGAGGTTGGGTTGCACCACTTCACGGTGGCCAGCATATCGCCCGAGATAGTGGTCCCTCTGGGCAGTAAATCCATTGCAGTCTTTAAGCCTAGTCGAGAAGCTGCCACTGCTTAGAGGAGGAGTTGCTGTGTGAAGTGAGCTGCTGGCTAAGGAAGGCAGAAGAAAAGTATCAAGGAGGATCGTAAATGGAAGCAAGATGCCACTTCCCGAGCTGCTCTAACTGAAGGTGCGCTAAAATTTCATGCATCTATGGAGAAGGCTGTGGTGGTCCCAGTTGCGGCAGGTGAGGCCTGGGGACATTGGACTTTTGGTCACCGGATAGGGCCTGCATGAGCAGGTTGGATCCCTATGTCCGACGGCCAGTGGAAACCAGCGGAGGTGATTGTGGGTGCAACGGATGGACCTGCTGTTGAGATAAGTACTGCTCGGATTTGCCTATTATAACGATGGAGAGATGTTGGTCCACTCCTCTACAGACTCCTCACCGACATCCTGGAGGATGGGGTGAATATTATGGGAGAGTGCTGCAGACCAGCCAAAGGCTTTGATGCCCAGGTTAGGCCCATGTATGGTAGCCATTTCCAACAGACTGTGGAACAGGCTAAGCGGCGTAATGCAATCAGACTACATTATGTGGGGCCTCAGGAAAATCCCCAATCGTTTTTTCATGGGGAAGATTCTGCCAAAGCAGAGTAGGGATTTACTCCAGCAGAGGTTTATGCCCTGATCCATATTCAAGGAGAATTCTCCTTGATATAAGTTTTCGTGCTTTATTGGAGACTTTCTGGTGTCGGTATCTGAATTTGAAACGAATCCCCTTTGTCTGATTTCATTGTATTTCCTCACAAAGCAACCTTTCGAGTGATAACTATTCTGCTTCAAATGAAGGGCCAATGTTGTTGATATCATGCACTGGCTAGGGAAAAGTGTGACATTCAAGGCAATCCTGTCCCATACTGGATGATGAAGGTTTTTGGAATGGGGGCTGGAAATTTTGAGTTAAATTGCATGCCACTGATATGGATCTTATTCATCTCCCTAACTGTTTTTTTTTGGAAGGATATGGGTTTTCTTTTCTACCCAGGTCAGCCCAGGGTTTGTTTTAAGTGTGGCTCCAAGAGGCATATTAGCACCACCTGTGATGTCCTTAAATGTGTTCACTGTGGGAAACGGGACACCCTAGTGCTCACTGTTTCCAACAGGTAAAGTGCATCCTGTGATGAGCTTGGCCATGCTTTTGGATCATGCCCATGGCCAAACATGGAGGAGGCTGATTTTGGGGTACAGGATCACTTCATCAGGGTAGCAGTAAAACAGGGTCATGCTCCTTTGGGGAAGGTATCGAATGCAGCCCCTAGTGGGGACAAACTGGTGGGAAATCGGGCTTTTGAGGCTGCAAGGACCCTTGGCCCTGATACTGTCCCATGTCCCATATCCTATATCCCTGACACCTAGGCTTGCTGTAGCAGGTGATTTAATAGATTCGAGTGAGCTCTCCCCACCTCCCCCAGTCCCGCTGTCCACTGGAGAGGATTTACTATTGTAACTGGGAAAAAGGGCAGGCAGGTGAAAGGGAAGACTAAGGTGACAAAGAAATCTTCTTTCCTTGGCCTCTTCTTCCTTCTGTGGCAGACCCCAATCCTCGTATCAGGTTCTGGTGGATGACTCATGGGTATGGATCAGGCAGCCCCTCTCACAACCTGTCTCACAGATTATACCAGAGGGACAGACAGAACAGAGACCTCAGGATTGTATAAGCGGTAGGGTGACAAGAGCTCGAGTAAGGTGAAGTAAAGGTTTCTGGTGACTGATGGTTCCTTTTCTATTTCGGTATGCTCTGTAATGCTAATAGCAATAAACTCGGAGAAGCAGCGCAACACCTTTTCCAGTCTGTGCAACGAAACTTGGATTGTCTCTTTTTTAGGATATATGATTACACTCTCCGAAGAATTATCTGCTACTGCAGGATAGTTGTGGGGATTGTTTTTGGTCCCAGGGGCAGGATTTATGCACTGGGGTTGGGATCTGTTTTTTGGTCTCCGTGCAGGTGATGCGCACATAGAGATAGTGGAAGGTACAGCCTTGCTCCTAGATATAAAATGGGGGATACCCTTATTGCTTAATTAATATCTATGCTCCCAGAATAAATTTGACACTTTTGTACACTTCTCTCTCCTCTTATTTTTGGGGGTGATTTAATTGTACTCTACTCCTCCCAGCCCCTGGCTGATGGGAGGAAAGTTTATTGTGATGCATCATGCTTTGGTACAGGGTATAATGGGAGGTTGGGTTGGTGGATGCTTTTGGGCTTCACCTAATGTTAATAAGAATACCTATTTTAGCGGTCCTAGGACATCTAGAATTAATTATTTTTTCTTTCCTGATTACTTGTACAATCTCAAAAGTTGCAGGATGTAGCTACTTGATCATTTACTGTTGAGCTTGTTTTGGGGATGTGCCTGAGGCCCAGAGGGGCCTGGTATCTGGAAATTAAATGTTACTTTGTTGGACATCCCAACATAAGGGAGGGATTGCATTCTCTTTTGCTTGCCCACCAGTCTGTTTTCTTTCTTTATAATAGTTTGAATGAGTGGTGGGAGGACACCAAGTTGATATTAGGGTGTATTTTCAAATGTGGGTCGATTAATGGGAAGCAGAGGCATAATGAAATGCAGTATTTAAGAGAGCGATCATTTTTGGTCCTTTCCGACAACAGGGGGGTTCTGGGTGTCAGGACACCACTAAGGGGTTAAAGGCTGAATTGGCCTGTCTACACCTGAAGGTAGTAAGTGAGATGGAGAAGAAGCATAAGTATGGGATTTCTGGGTCAAAAGGGGTTACTTTTGCTGCTTGAATCTACCAGTTTTATTAGGGAGTCTCAAGTATGATATTTAAATACTGCTCAGGAGATAGGGTAATTTGGAATGTTGGTATTTTGTCTGAAATCCATACTTATGCTTCCAGGACTTTTAATGAGTACTCCTGCCACTTCGATTCTATGCATTCTGGTTGATGGGTTGTCAGTTACCTCAGTTGGCTCCAGGTTTGGGAAGTTCTCTGACTGCTCCATTATCTTTGGAGGAACTCAGTCAGTTATCTGGGCTCCTAAAGGCGGGACTGCCCGAGTTCTGACGAGCTGCCTCATGAAGTGTACAAAGATATCTGGGCAGCTTTGGGGTAGAATTGAGGAGGTACTTTAATGTGGAGTTGCGGTCTGGGAATCTCCTGAGAGCATGTTGCAGGCTTATTGTTGTTGATTTACTGTATAAAAAAGGGAAAGGATTTGGTTAATTGAGACCCTGACACTACTGAATATGGATTATAAAATTTTAATGAAAGTTCTGTGGAAAAGATTACATGAGGTTTTGGAGGATTTGGTCTATCCTTCTAATTTAGTGGTGTTCAAGAGGCGAGTTCAGGTTGCTCTTTATACTACTTAAGGAGATTCTGCAAAAAGGAACCTCACAGGAGGTTTTTGGTTATCTTATTTGTTTAGACCAGAATAAAGCTTTTGATCATATAGAATATGCATACCTTTGGGAAGTGATGCATGGTTATGGGTTCCTTGAGTTTATAGCTTGGTTAAAAATGTGTTATAGGAATATTAGTTTATTGCCTAGTATAAATGGCTGGACAGGGAGCAGGGTTTTGGTACATGGGGTACATCAGGGCTGTCCTCTCAGCTCTCTGTTGTATGTGCTGTCACTGGACCCTTTACTCTATGCCCTGAAATAGGGCTCCGTAGATTACTGGTCTGTTTGTTGGTTGTGAGGATGTCCCAGTTGTGACGGTAGCGACGCGATGATTTGGGTGTTGGTTTTGGCTGATAGTTCTTCTGCTAATGAAGCCCTTATGATATTAGATACCTTTTCTGGTGTTTCTGGTTCCTCGATCAATTCTTTAAAGAGTGGATGTACGGTGGGATATGATGCAGCTGATGTTGCTTTAATTTGGCATATCCCCATTGATTCTGGTTATAGACGAATTTTGGGTGTTTATTTTGTGGGCCAGATGCTCCTGAATATAATTGGGAAACACAGTTGGTGGCGGCTAAGGATAGGTGGCACGGTGGAATAGATGGCAGATGTCTAAAACAAAACACATTTATCTTATCAAGATGTTTTTTGTTGCCCTATTTCTTGTTTTTGCAGCAAGTGTCCCCCACTTTCCTAGGAAACTTCTTTGTATGCTGTGTTTCCTCTTGCTTGTGGGGTAGCAGACTAAACCCGTGAAAAGGGGTATTACTTATTTATCTATTGGTGAAGGTGGTGTAGGGATGTTGAACCCGGTGGTGTTTTTATGTTACATTTCTTTCCTATAATATGACTTCTGCTAAAAGGGGAATCTAAGGTATGGTCCCATGGGTGGGTGATAGTTATTGGTCAGATGATTGATATGGGATCTTTCTGAGGTTTTGCTCCGCCAAACTAGGGTATCCCAGCTTCCTAGTTATTTTAAGGGTTTGTTTGGGAAATTGAAGGCTTACGGATAACCAAACAGGCCATTTGTATGTACTCTAAAGCAATTATATTTTGGTGTGGTGAGAGATTTTTTATGCTGACACTTGGGTTTTAGACTTGCCTATAGCAGACCAACATTCTAAATTAAGGTTATTGTCCAGTAAGAGGGTCCCCAAATACTTATGGGACTTTTGTGGCTTTGCATAAAAACTGGGTGTAAAGGGAACTTAAAACATAAAGAACTAGCTGAGAGATATTGTCCTAGGGAGGAGACTGTTTGGGCATTGTTGAACCCTTATCTCACTTTTTTCTGATTGTCCCTTTTCTAGGTCCTTTTGGTCTGTTTTTCATGAGGCTGGCCATCAAACCCATTTCGGGAACAGTCTGTTGGTATTTGGACTGAGGGGTTGCTCGGCTCATGGGTGATTTATGATAATATTACCATTAGACTCTTGATGGGTTTTATAGGTTATCAGCTCTGGTTGGCACATTGTCGCTTAACACTTAGGAAACAGCTGAAATCAGAGAGTCAGATTGTGCAAAAGTATTAAAAGAGATTGTTATGGCAGATGTTGGAAAGGGAGAGGGTACATCCTGACCTTTATAGGTTGTGGTGGAGAAAGATGTCTGGCTAGACACAGGTTGAGGTAATGGATTACTTCTTTTATAGAATTATTTTTCCTGGTGGGTTAGACCAGCGGGAGCCTTTCTCATGACTAGGAGGCTGGGGAGGGACAGGTCCGTGTCTCTGTTGCTTTGGCATAGGGTCATGGGTGGGAAACATGGATTTTCTTGTGTGTTTTTAGTGGGTACTATTTTAGCATGGGGATGCCATTTGGTTTCTGTGAACTGAACCTTTGGTTGATTTTTTTTTACTTTCATTAAGATCATTTCTACTTTTGTGATGTCCTGCTTATGCTTTTGAGTTTAAAGCGACGTGGTGTACATTCCTTTCCTTTCAGTACGGGGGATCTGCTACGTTATTATTATTTTCTGCTTCTAACTATGTTTGCATTTATTATTTTAGAGGTTTCTTCTGATATTTGTATCTTTCGTTTATGTGATTTCTTTCTGTTTGTCTTTGTTTGCTATTGCAATTAATAATGAGAAATTCCTCTGCTCCTATAGTGGGGAAGGGGAGGTGGGTTTATGGTGGCTTCCTCTGAAAAATGTAGGGTTTGTATGAATTAATATTTATTTATAAATTTTGATTTATTTTTTTCTTTTTTGAGGAGGTATGTTATCATAGTGAACTCCATAACTTTGTTATGCTTTGGTGAGATTTCATTAATCTTCCCTGTTTCTATAGTGGGGTATGTCAAGTGTTTATATTGTTTATGATGTTTTCCTTCTGGTTTGAGGACATATGAATTAATACTCCTCTATGTTTGTTTGTTTTTTTCTTTTGATTTTGTATGATATAATACTGTTCATTTTATATTTTTTTATGATTTAATAAGAACTTCCCTACTTTTTAGTGGAGGGGATATTTGTATATAACTGGCTATGCTTTAGGTTATAGGTAATTTATTTTCAGGCAGTGTATGGTTATAATACTTATTTTTCTTTTCTTATGATTTGTATCTTCCCATTTTTGTGTGTTTTCACACTGTTTGTATTTGTTTGATTTTGAAGTCTATAATAAAAATTTCTACTCTTTCGATAAGTGCCATGGGATCTTTAACATCCACCTGACTACCACCAATCCAAGCAGATGGGACCTCAGTTTAACGCCCTCGTCCAAAAGACGGCACCTCAGAAGTACAGCACCCCTCTCATGCTGCACTACAGTGTCAGTACTGGGATATTAACCCAAGTGCCAGATGTGGGAACTGAACCCACAGCCCTCTGATCTCCAGGCCTCAGAGGTGAGTGTGCTACCTACTGAGCCACTGACACTGTTGAATTGGTTCCAGTGTCTCAAACTCTAGTTCAGGCCCTCCAGTGGTGGCTGGAGAAGTACAACCTTCGACAAGGTGTCTCCTTTATCAGTCAGGCTCCTTCAGTGATTCTCACCACAGATGCCTCTTTACTAGGTTGGGGCTCATCTAGATCAGCTTACAGCTCAGGGAACCTGGTCGCTCCAGGAGTCTCTCTTACACATTAACCTTTCTCGAACTAAGAGCTGTCTTTCTAGCACATCAGACTTTCTCAACTGCTGTCTAGGGAAAGTGGTGCAGATCAGGACAGACAATACCACAACCATGTCGCATATCAACAAGCAGGGAGGACTGGTCCTTGGCCTTGTGCACAGAGGCCATGGAGATATGGTCTCTAGCCTGTTCCTTCAGGCTTCCCTGACAGCTGTGCATCTCCCAGGAAGGACAACATTTTAGCAGATGCCCTCAGCAGGATTTCTCAGGGTTACCACGAATAGACCCTGAATCCCCTAATTCTTCAGGTCATTTTCAAAAGGTGGGGCACTCCAGAGATAGATCTTTGCAGCCCCAATCACCAACTTCCTTCTTTTGCTACAGGTCACTTCTTCTGGGCCCTGTCCCTCAGGATGCTCTCTTGTTGAACTGGCAAGCAGGTTTCTGTATGCATTTCCTCCTTTTCCTCTGATATTCAGGGTTCTGATCAAGATCGGGTCTCAGCCTTGCAAGGTGATTCTAGTGGCTCTAAACTGGGCTAGACAGCCTTGGTACCCCTTCTCTTGTCACTGTCAGTAGCAACACCTCTCTGTCTTCCCAGACAGTTCAATCTCCTTACCTCTCACAATGGAGGATCCTTTAACCCAACCTTCAGACTCTCAGGCTCAAAGCCTGGCTCTTGAAGAGCTAGAATATGCAAGCCTACACCTCTCTCAATCAGTCTTGGACATTTTAAAGGTTGGCAGGAAACCTGCTACTAGAAAGACTTACAACTCCAAATGGAAAATATTTGGGGTTTGGTGTTCTCTAGAAGCATGTCCAGAAAGAGCTGGCTGATATTGCCTCTGTATTGGACTATTTGGTCATCTTAACAGTTTAGGCCTCCTGCTGCTACTCTCAAGGTATATCTGGCAACTGTGTCTGCCTTCCTTTCTGCTGGTAAGGGCTCTTCCCTAGCTTCTCATCCAGTTTTCAAGAAATTTTCAAAGGTTTAGTACGTTAATCCTCCTTTAGGAGTCTACCCTTCTTGGGACCTGAATATCTGTATCCATAGTGTATGCAGACCACTTTTCAGCCTTTATGCTCAGCTAAACTGAAATACTTGATTTGGAAAACTGTATTCCTGGTAGCCATTACTTCTGCCAGGAGAATCAGTGAATTACAGGCTTTATCAGTGGAACCTAATTTCGCTTCATTTCACAGGGATAAGGTGGTCCTTCAAACCAACAGAAGGTTTCTTCCCAAGGTGGTATCAGACTTTCATTTGAATCAGTCTGTGTCATTGCCTGTATTTTTCACTGACCATTCTTCCTCTGGGGAGAGAAGATTACAGTCTCGATGTAAACAGGGCTGTTAGTTACTATGTGGAGCATACTAAGGCCCATAGGAATGACTGTTCTCAGTTGTTTCTCACTTATGGAGAAGTGGGAAAGGGCAAACCTGCCACCAAGAGAACAATTGCCAGGTGGATTGTCTCCTGTATCCAGTTCTGCTATTCAAAACTTGGGAAAGAGCCTCCCTCAGGCCTGAGGGCTCATTTACCAGAGGTACAGCTGCTTCAGTTGCAGCAGCTAGAGATATACCCTTAGTGGAAATCTGCAAGCAGCCACCTGGAAAACTGTTCACATTTACCAAGCATTACTCTCTGGACATTCAGTCAAGAAATGATGCTGGTTTGGCACGGTAGCACGTGAGGTTGGTGCCTGAAAGATGGCGCCCCCAATCAGCTTACGCCGAAGGGCGAAGCCTGGAAGGCAAGGAGGCAACCGGATGTGGGGCTGTGGGCAAGCCCTAGCACAGGATGTCACTATATGTATACGCATGGGGGAGGAACACAGCGAGCGTGGCCTGGGAGAGGGTGGTGGGATACTGGTGAGTGCCATGTCGGGTTACCAAACTGCGCCATGGCATCAGGGGTTAGCCTCCACTTGGTGTGCTGGGATTCCGGTTCAGGTCCAGGTTCGGCGCTAAAGCATTTTTGTTGCACCCGCCTCAGAAGTTATATTTATTTTGCTTTCTCACCCCACAATATGCAAACCCTGGAGTTGAGAATCCTTAATTGGGGGGTGCGGGGGCAAAGCCCTCAGATGTGGGGTGGAAAGGCACAAGCCCCCACTGAAAGCAAAGTATAGAAATCTCCCATGCCGCTCTTCCACACGCCTGAGGGATGTCAAGGTGGCTAAATTGTTTTCACTGCCTTTGACGCTGAGGATAATGCGAGTCAGCTGCTCAGCACTCGCTATTATCACATAGAACCATTTGGTACAGCTGTGCTGCAGAGCCTGTTCCCAAAATAGGATCTGTGACTCTCCTCCAAGGGGTACAGCTTGGTAGTCTGATATAGTTAGAATACAGCAAGACTTCATGTTGTTTGAAGAAAAATTACTCACCATAGTTGTTGTTTCTTCTAATGCTGTATTCTGACCTCCTCCTGCCTCCCTCCTGGAACCTAGTAGTTTTGGGATGGGATTGGCAGGCACAGTGATGCACCTCAGAGGTGTACTTGGCATGCCTTATTTTATTGAGGGTTCTTCTGTTTTTATTATGAATATTTTGTTGTTTCACTGCCTGCTTGAATTTTTGGGGTTCTCAACTTGAGTCTTTTGGCCCTAAATATCTGTTTATTGCCTTTTGGCATAAAAATTTTAGAGACAATTTCTAATTACTGAGTTAGTTAGTTTAGTGCTCATAAGAATCTGATGGTTACGCTTCAGAGTACCAGACAGAGGTTTGAAAACTGAGCTCGAGCTCAACATTCTATGCCTTTGCATAGAGTTAACCTTTACTCCGGAGCAGTTCAAGTGCTGGGGCTAACTGCATATAGTCAGAATACAGCTTAGACCCATTAGGAGAAACAAATATTACTATGGTGAGTATTTTTCTTCTTGGCCATACTAATTTTTCAGAGTCCTTCTCTGAGGGTGGGAAGCCAGAGGGACTTTTGCCTTGTCACAAGCTGCAGCTTGCACTCACCCCTGGTGGTCAGGGTGTGAAAATAAAAATTCAGCCCTGTTCTGTCAAGCTGATACTTTTATCCCAACCTTTGTCCAAAGGAGGACAGACCAGGAGCTTGGAGGAGTTTTAAAATATCTCTTTTAAAAACTTGTTTATGGAGTGACAGTTTTTAGTAGGAGTTATCCCCATCATGTCCAGATATTCAGTATCCTTCTCATCCTCTACAGCTTCAGAGGTAGGGATGTCCAAGGCATCAGCAATTTTCCTGATAAAGGAAAAATGAGACAATAATCTTCTATAGTCCCAGGAGGGAAGCCAAACTCCTGTTCAGGGAGCCCTCAGGCTCTATAGGTTCACCTTCTTTTCTTCCTCCTCCTCCTCCTCCTCACCACGTTCCTCAAAAAGGAGGGTGGGTTGGAGGGTGCAGGGTCTGGACTGGGGACTGTGAAACCACAGGCAGCAGACCCTGCAAAGCTTGCATTATTTTATTGCCTGTGCAATCTCTGAAGGAGAAGGCACAGTGGCAGGCACTACAGAAGTACCCCTTCCACAGGGGGTTCAGTGTGCTTTGTTTTCTTAACTTTTTCCTGGAACTGAGAGTTAGCTGGTTCAGAGGGTCTCTTTACCCATATCAGGGTAGAACAGTAGCAATTGTGGTGTCACCACAGATCCTGAGGGTTTGGCTGGTCAGAGCCAGAGGGACCTTTCAATTTCTTATTTAATCTCTTCAGACGTTTTTCAAGCGATTTTTCAGGAAAAGATTTGCAAATTTCACAATTAATTTTAAATGAAAAACAAGGCAGAAAATACAAATGGAGTGCTTATCTGCCTTGGCAAAAACGTCACCACACCCAGAACAGTTTTTAAACCGGTTCTCCAGTTCTCTTTTAGGTTTTTCTGACATACTGAAGAAAAACTGCAACCACAAACACTAAAGGTTTTAAATTCAAAAACAACAAATTTATCGGTTGCAGTTGGTTCAGGAACCGATCGGAGAAACCAAGCTGAACCCGAACCAATAGAAATAGAACCAGAATTAGCGTGTTTGGAACCAAAGTTATCGGTTCTAAAACACAAAGATTTCAACACATAAAACTTACAGAAACTAGTAAACAAACGCAGAAAAACACACAAAACTAACTAAAAGTACCTTGGTTCCTCGGCGAACCATGAGAAACGAGAAAACAACACAAAACTAGCTAAATAAACTAACGGTTATTAAAATAATACTGATAAGAGGCAGTAAATGAAAATAAATGAAAATACTTAAGTATTTGTTATTAATTAATGCTTCTCTGACTAGATGAGGAGGAGGAAATTCCAGGTGTCTGGTTTTGACAGGCAGAGAGAGAAATCTGAGGTTAGAATGTAGGCAGTTGATAGGTGGCAGCATTTGAAAAGTGGCTCATGCCAATGATTCCACCATTAGCATAGTATTCTATCTCCGGCAGATCTGACCTTAAAGGTATACCAGAAGAGTTAGGAATATTGGAGTATTCCTGGGATGAGAACCAGTTAATATTAAATTCCACAAGTAGAAGAAGTTCACCTAATGGCCTGTCAACAGTTGCCTGACAGAGCATCTAGAGCAGAGCAGCCACCAGCCGGGGGTTATAAATGCAACCAACATAGAGGGACTTAGATCCCCAAGTAGAATTTTATATATCCCTCCCTATGCACTCAAGCATCCGACTAGCCCCACCCACTGCCTTGTCACACTGCCCTGCCACCTTGAGGTCATTAGACATGATAACTCTGAGGTCTTTTTCCTGTTTAGTGACTGTTAGTACCTTACCCCATCTTATACTAGTGCCTGGGTTCCTATTGCCCTAGGTGCATGATTATGCACTTTTGGCATTGAACCCAAACTGCCATGTGTATAGACCACTCCTCGAGTTTCTCCAAAGCCCTGCTCTTTTCTCTCCACCCTCCTGAATGTCCAGCCTATTGCAGATTTTGGTATCATCTGCAAAAGAATACCTTTTCTTCCAGTTCTTCTGCAATATTACAATGTTTGGGTGAATATGCTTACTCTGCAGCTGGTAGCATATCGGTTTTATAGATATCATTAATTGATAATTATGGAATCCCCAAATACTGTATCCACCTAGAATGCTAGATTACTTGACTTCTACTGTGTAACATATCTGGTAAGTGCAAACTGTCATACCACATACCTGCAAGTTAATAAAATCTGTCATGAGCATATATATAATCATAGAGATGTCTACTGACAATGGTAACTTGTTTTTGCTGTTTATCGTTTACTTACTTTAGGTTTTGAGAAGAATGGCATACAAGCTGTGCACACCGCATAGTGTCAGTTGCAGCCAGATCAGTAATTTCTAAAACATTAATGACTGATACAGCAGCCAATCAGAAGCCTTGCTTGAATCATGAATATTTAATTAGATTTATAATGTGGGCTAGAACCCTGTATGGGCAATAGGTCTATTAGGTTTTATGGGCAGACTGAATGGATCAATGGTCGCTCCTGCTGTCGTTGTTTACTTTCTGTGTTTCTATGGATTAGTTCATTTTAAAACAATAAAATATAAGTTTAAAAAATAATAATTTCCTTGATTGCATCTAGACAACAATGACTTTGTATAAACTAAGCCACAAAATTCCTTTTATTTAGCGGGTCACAGGGCCCTCAGAGTCCACTTCTCACAACTTCCTGAGTGGGATGGCCTGGGTTTCCAAATTAGTGCTATACAGAGGCCTAATGTGTCAGTGTCAGTAGGTAGCACCTGCCTCTGAGGCCGGGAGATCAGAGGGCTGTGGGTTCAGTTCCCACGTCTGGCACTTGGGTTAATATCCAATACTGACACTGTAGTGCAGCATGAGGGGGTGCTGCACTTCTGAGGTGCCATCTTTCGGATGAGACGTTAAACCGAGGTCCCATCTGCCTGGATTGGTGGTAGTTCAGGTGGATGTTAAAGATCCCATGGCACTTATCGAAAAGAGTAGGGAATTTCCCCAGTGTCCGGCCATGTTTCTCCTATTCACTAAAAAAAAAAATACCACCAATAGCATAATCTGGTCAATTTCAGTTGCTTACCATCTGTATCCCAGTCCCTTGAAAAAGGGACTTCTAGGCCCAGTGAGCTACTGGTCAACAAAATTCAATAAATAAATAATGGTGCCTCCATCTGGGGTAGTAATATGGGTACCTAGATGCTGACAAACCAGCTATTACTTCCTAGGAAACTGTGCATAATCTTCCCACATAGTCCAGTCCTCAAAACAAGTGACTCAGAAATGCAGTGACACCTCCCCAAACCAAAGAAATGCAATTCAACAAATAATTTATTCAAAAGGAAGGGCACAGAAAGGACAAGGGGCAGAAGGGTAAATGGGAGCAATGGGGTAGTAGGAATACTTAAACTCAATGAAGTAAAGCACTTGTACTATATGCAGATAACTCCCTTCAAGCTGGCAGCATATCCAATGCCACTACTCTGGGCTCTTTTAGCTTATGCTTCAGCAATATCTAGTTTCCCTGGCTACCTGTCACTTCTATCTCTAGGTACCTCTGCTCAGTTCTTTAGATTCTTAAGCCAGCTATTACTGTCACTGGTTGGCTTCTACCACCTCTCAATAGCACTTACTTCACTCCACCAAGACTTCGCCTCCCTTTCCAGCCCTTTCTGCCTCCTGCCTCTCCCTTTGCTCTCACCCCCTCCTCCCTCCCATCACCACCTCCTCCGTCTGGTCATTTTTCTCCATCTATCTACATAGGCCACTTGGGCTTCCATTCAACTACTTTCCTCCCGGCCTTCTTATGCTCCCCGACTATGCCTTGCTTGAGTATCTCCTCCTCCTTAGTCTACTATCACCATTGTTTGCAGTATTAGTATAACAACTGATGATGGCATACTTTATACAATGCCTACCTAACATTTGTCATGTCCCTATGTTTTCATTGTTAGCATGTCTTCATTTGTGTCATTTTCCTAGGATTTTGTCTTACTTTTTGTGCCACTTACCTGCCTGTAATTTCTTAGTTGACTGCCTGGTGACACTTGCAATGTACCTGATACTTGTAATTGTTTCCTGACTATGTTATCCTCTGATATGGAACCTTTGTAAAGAGCTTCTGCTCAAAGTTTTAATCCAAGATTTCAAATAAATAAATAATATACTCTATGCAGGCAACAAAACAGTTTCAACAATTTGTTCTACAGAACCTGCCATTCCTGGCAGTCCTCAAACCTCTAATGTGAGAGGCATTATCTTATTTTCCCCCAAAGGCTATGGGCAAGAGCTCTCTATATTTCTGGGTTACAGTGGTACTATACTGGGGATGCCAATGTGCTAGCTAGTGGAGCTCAGTGTCGCTCTTCAAAACTTGTTGCAGGTAAACTACACTTTAAACAGAACCGTTGCAGAACAAAGAACTGTAACTGTCTGAACAGGGCCCCTATTTGTAATCAACAAAGGATAGGTGACTGGGTGGCCTCACAGGTCTTCTGACTAGGACTCTCACACTGGCAACGCCCTGACCAGGACTTCTTCCACGTTCTCTGGCATAGTACACTTTCTCTGCAGTTGCTTTCCACAGTTGCAGGCTAAAACCCTGGTGTATACTCATGGTCTGATGCCTCAAATGATACCTCTGGTGTTGGTTACTGGAACAGCAGGGATGGATGCAGTTGCTTCTGGCTGGGTCTCAGGCTTCCTCAGGATTGCTGGTGGTGTTTGCAATTTTCACTCTCTCTCCAAGGATCTGATTCTGTGGATGCCTTAGGTCCAGCGACCTGGAACAAGGCAATGGCATTCTCAGGCAGTAGATGCTGCAACAGCTAGTCCCTAGAGGGAAAGTCTGTGATGGGGCAGGAAAGCCCCAGCTTTCAACCTGTCTTCACTCTGTAGTTTTGTTTAAAACTGCTGTTTTCTGCACACAAACAACTCTCACTGACAACCCAAACTCTCCAGGTCTGCCAGGCCTGCAGTGCATGGACAGACACTGGCACACCAGCCAATGCTCAAATCCACAGTCACTACTCTGGCAATTAGGCTAAACTTTCCTCAGTCCAGGGAACAGCCCCTTTCTATAGTGTGAAACTTGATGCCTGATTGGTCAGCTGTGTTGCCAGGCAAACAGTCTTTAGAATGTTGACCCAGTCATGCTGGGCTTGCATACAGACTGAATTGCAGTGCAGGCTCCTAACTGGCCAAAATATGTGGGCAATTTTTTCTGCCAACCCTGCCTCCCTTCCCAGAAGTCTTTGGTGCACTCTGGAAGTCTGAATGACTATATGGACGCCATTGCAGTTTTTTTTATATTGGTGGAAAGTCTTTCTCCACCTGCTGTCATTTCTACTTTGGTCCCTGAAGCTGCTTTTATCTCGCCTCAGCACTAATGTCTGTCCTGGGGCCAGGAGATGCTTGTTTAATCTGGCACTTGTCCCATTCAGAGTTGGGTCTCCATTTGTGGGAGGTGGCCTTGGAGACACTCTTCTGAGACCAGGTGTGCATGTGTACTATTCTTTTTTCTGTTCTCAGCCCTCTGCCTGCACTGGGCTGGGAACCCACCTCATTTGTGTGCCTCAGGTGCGCTTGAACCTCGATCCCGGCTCTGCTGCCTACCCAGGAGCTAGGATCCCACACTGAAGTGGGTGCATGGCTGGTTTGGAGATCGGCGCTCCGTTCTGTGGATGTGCTTACTGCAGATGTGCAGCAGCCCAACATAGCCTCCACATTCCTTTCTGTTCTGTTCCTCAGCCTGCTGCCTTTTCTGAGCTTGGAACACTCCAATTTGCTGCTGACCCTTCCATGCCCCTATCTCAGCCCCAAGAGCAGTCCTGAGGGCCCAAGAGCAGAGGGAGCTGTGAGGTTATGGCAGGAACATCCTCGTTGGAGCTCTGGCATGGATGGTTCCCACCTTGGCAGCCCTGGGGACTAGAGGGTGAAGGTAGTGTCCTGGTGGCTGGAGGAGGCAGCAGGTAAGCTCTCATATATTTGGGGAGGGCTTACTTACTCACCCTGCCAGACTTTGGTCCCTTGCTAAGACCATGTCCCTATTGTCTGAAAGTCCAAATGGCAGTGGCATGAGCATTCATATCAACAAACTATACAGGTCTTTTTTATATATTTCTGTTCTGTCTCCTTCTCTAGCAGCCCTCCTATCTCCTTAGGGACCTCCAGGCACCCGATCCCCCTGCCTCCCCAGCCACGCCACCTACCTCCATGTACCCCTGAACTTCTTCTGTGTTTTTTCAGGTGGTGCCATGTGCTGGGGAGGTGGGGACCTGATATGCCCACGGTCCTTCATCACGGAGGTGTTGGGGCCATTTTCCCTCCTTGTTTCCTCCCATCCCTGGGAATGTCACATGTTAGAATGTCAGTGCATGCCTGCACCTGTGCTGTGTGTGTGTGTGTGTGTGTGTGTCTGCATGCCAGTGTCATTAATGTCCCCAGCATCCCTTCGTCTCTCCAACCACACTGCCACCTGTGATCACCCAGTTGGCAGTATTGCAGTGAGACCGGAACTCTCTCTCCAGCAAAAGAGTGCATCCTCTGGATTCTCGGAGCCCTCCCCGCCAGCCCCCACCAACCCAAGCTCATTTCCAAACTCGAATGACCAGCATCGCAAGCAGTAGTGCTACCGCTGTAATCATGGGCCATCTAAATATACAGTCTTAGCTAACACCTGATGCCTAACTACTCAGCACATTTTACACAGCATCATTTTTCTTATTAGACAGTTGATGTCTATCTATCCACGTGAAATAGCTAATGAAACTTTTATAGGCAACATCCCATTACATTCTCCAACACCAAACTTTATGTCTGAACGGTACCTGGGAAAATGGGCAAGGCACAGACAGTGGGCACTATAATCTTATGAGTCACATGAAGGGGAGGTCAGAGAAGGCACAAGGGTATCATAAGTGAGCTTGATAATAAGCTTTGGCTCACATCCAGACTTTCTGGGTAACATTGCCTCTTAGGAACAGGCTGCACATCTCCTCTTCCGGTCTGTGTCCAGCACAAGGACATTGTCAGGAATGAGAGGAATTGCATCAGTCTCTGGGACTGGTTCCTCCATGTCCAACTCCACATCACTGTCCATAATGGGATCTTCAAGTGACTCAACTGCCAATCTCTCCAGCCCAAATGGTGCTTCATCTGGTTAAGATTATGTGAACATTCATTGTTTGCCAAGTCTTTATTTGAGATGTGTTAGTTGACGGCCCTAAATTTCTCCATTCCAATGGCTGAAATTTCTCATTTTGAGGTATGCCAGGTACTCTGGTATGACATACATTATTCCTGTCATCCCAACTATTTTCCACAGTTGTTTTGTACAGATTCTACTTTAGGGATACTATTGTCAGTTCTAGGCATCTCAGTTCTCTGTGAATTTGTTTGACTCTGAGTTTTTGGTCTCTTAGCCAATGGGCATTCCACTTCTGATGCAGGCTCAGGAACAGTCTCTCCAATGGGTAGGAGGTAGTTCCTGTGTACAGTCTTTTCTTGGCTACTACCTTGTCCTTGATGAATTTTGTAGATTAGCAAGTCAGGCATTTGCTCAGCTATGACATAGGATTCTGGTGCCCATCAGTCCTGAATTTTGTGTTTTCCCTGTAGGCCCAGATTTTCAGGGAATACACAATCTCCCACTTGCAATACCTGGTGTCAAACTTGTTTGTCATATCTGTTTTATTTCCAGAGCTGTTCTTGTCTGCAACACAAAGGCAAGTTGGTAAGCTTACAGCTGGTAGTATAGCCTAGAGGCTAGAGTGTTGAATTTGCCCTAGGGCCCAATGCCTAGGTACAAACAAGTTCAGTTATATAAAATTGCTGATAGCCACCTCTATATATACAGTTGACTATAGGCAAGGTGTAAAAGCCTTGCAGAGAAAATGCAAATGGACAATAAATGACTGAATGAGGCCCACATACAAGTTGATATGGCTAGCTAGCCAATGCTGCCAGTGGCTAAGTAATGAATGATACCACCATATCAATGCATGTATGTGAATGCTTTAAATGGTTAATGGTTAAAATGAAGAAAATCAAATAAATCTTAAGCACAGTCAAGGTCTAAAAATATTGTATACCAAAATATGTCTTTTAAAAAGGTTACAGCTGTTAAGAGCGCAGTTGCTGGCCATTGAAGATTGAAGTTCCTCTATCTTCTTGTGATTAGGATGCAATTTGGCCACTGTCTGGGTTTCATCTGTAGGCCAATTATTTTGGAACAGCCACATCCCCTCGTGATGTTTTCTGTATCCTAAAGTAACTATTTTTGACAAAAATCCCCTGATTACTTGTTTTTCCATTTAAGAATCACCGTATGTCTTGGCAAAGTGTCAAAAGTATCTTATGACTGAGGTATCTTATGGCCAGTGTATTTTTGAACCCGAGTCTTATGACTTGTCGAATGACATATTGTCTGTGTTCAAAACTGCTGAGGTCGCTTTTTGGGAAATTCCAGTTCTGCCTCTTTAATGAAAACAGGTTAGGTATAAATGAGACCTAATTGTCAGATCTAATGTCTTCAGAGGACAGAAGTTGGTGATCTCAACTGCCCATAGATGCTCGAAACCCAGAGAGAGCTGAGTATAATTTCATTTTTCTGTCAAGGCTGTAGCCCTGTAATGCAAATATCACTAGCTGTCTAGATTGCATGTTAGGAACACCCCATTGGATTGTCCCAATTGGCTGTTTAGAACTAAATTGTTACAGGAACACCCAGGTAGTGGTGGGCTACTTGATGTTTAAAAATAATGTTAGCATGTATTCCCTTTGTAAACTAGAATTATTAATCATGACAGGATGTATTCTTATTGTTAAAATAGGATTGTTCTGGTTTATTTTTGTGTATTGGTAAATAACAGTTAATTGAACCTTTGGTCTACAAATTATGCTACAGTGCATGCATTCTTTTTGTGTATTACAACTATTCATCCTGTCAGGGTGTGTTTTTATTGTCACAATAGAATTTTTCTGGCTAATCTTATTAATACAATCATAATAAGTACAATTCATTTGGCAAAGAAATAGTGTGTTGGCTTTATTGAATTACTGAGAATTACCAACCAGGAGCCTGTTTAATTGCCCCCAGTTAACAAATGGTGAGCCAGCCAGGAGCTGGTTTGGCTTTTAATTCTGGTAATTGGTAAAGTTTTTTTGCAATCTAGACAGAGTCTGCACAGGTAAGGGTTATAACCTAACTGGGTGGGCTGGGAAAAGGAGTTGAATAAACTCTGAGTGTCTGAGTAGACTTGAAACCTACAGGTAAAAGATCTATGATGCTTAAGAAAAGCTGGATAAGTGTAAGTGTGTTCAGGAGTTAATTAGTGTATGAAAGGGTCTGAAGACCCTTGGAAATGAGCTCAAGTGTATGTGACAATGTTTAAAACGAAAGAGTCTGTCCTACAAGGAGGGCAAAAATGCCCTTAGTGTTTGGAAAGCCTGCTGGCTAGCAGGACAGTGGAAAGAAGATGCAAGCTCTACAGCTGCAAATGGAAAACTTATGGGAGCAGATTAGAAAATTAACTGGGGAGAACCAGTTGTTTCTCTTATACTGCTCAATCTGCCTCAGCTAAAGAGGCAACTGCAGCTCAAGCAATATTAGATAACCAGTTCTTAGAGGAGGAAAGAAATGGTTAACCAAATGTTTGGAAGAGGCACAGGGGCTATAAGATGCCTCTCACAAACCAGAACCTCCTCTAAGTCCAGTGTAGATCACCGAGAATGCCAATGGTGCATTAAGGAGTTAGAAGCCCAGTTAGGAAGACATCAAGCAGTGGTGGCTGCTATAGCAGTGTCCCTCAAAGAATCAAAATGATGATGGCAGTGATGTAAATTGGGGAAATAGACAATGCAGATTGGGAAGAGCACTGTCAAAAATACCCGATGATTGTGTAAATTCTAGGCAAAGGCAGCTTGACCCAAAGTACCTGCCACCCCTGCCTGAATATACACCCCCCACCCCATCAGCTCAAATGGTGCCTGTGCACCACCTAGGAAGCTACTACCTATGGCACCAGTGACTACTACTGATGCAGTCACATCAAGACCCTGCTCCGCCTGCAACAAATGAAAACCCCAGCCTGTCACCCCTACCAGTGGTTACCACTGTCACAGAAGAGAGGAGGCTAAGCCCCATGATGTAGCAGCTTTAGGCAAAGAGTTGGGACCAATAAATGCAGGAGATGACATGTCAGAATTAAATGTAAAATTCAAACTTTCCTCAGGATCCATGAGGAACTAAGACCAATAGATACAAGAGATGTAATAGTATTGTTTACATCCTTGTCTTAGACAGGCACTGCCAGATACGCAATAGGAGGAAATGATTGGCAGTTTGCACATTTATTGCATGAGGTAATTTCTTTGGTAACCAGAGGAACTGTAGATTTCATCAGGCATTTGCCCTGGCTGCTCAGAAAAAGGGGAAGCCAGGTGCTGCTTGGGGAGAGAGATTATTTTGAGTATATGGTTATCTTTCCAGCCCGTAGGGAGAGAGATCCAGGTGGGGAATTTAAACCCCAATATGAGAATGTTATGTTCAAAAAGCAGTTCCTAAGTGAATGCTTCCAGAATTATGATCCCTCTAGGGCAACAGTAGATGAAACAACTACTCACCCTAGACATGTAACCATGATCAAACAGGCAGAAACAATGCTTAAAGCCAATTCCCCCTCAAAAGGGTCCAGTAGCAGCAATGGAAGGACCCCCTCGGACTCCAACCCTAACCCACAGCAGACAATAATCTGCTACAATTGCAGACAGTCTGGGCACATAAACCCAGATGCCCCTATCTGCAACCTTCATCCCAACAACCCCTGCCACGATACTCTCCCCAATGTACCATGCTCTTCAGACACAGTTGCACCAGCTTTGCTCAGCCATCCCAGTTTGAGCCTCAGTCGTTGGGGTGGGGGGTCACACCCACTAATGCTGAAGTTCTGAAGAAATTAAATGAAATGACCCAGATGATGCAAAAGTTCTCTGCTGTGCAAACTGTAAATGAGATTACCAATTCCCCATAGGGATGTCTGGCCTCCTTTAAGCAGATAGTGAGGTTTCAAGTAGATGGCTGGAACAGACCTATCATTCAAGCTGCTGTAACAGGAGGCCTGCAGCAGACCATGCTTATTGATACGGAGCTTCCATGTCTATCATACATACCTCACAACCTGAACACACCTGCTATAACAAATGAAACTATTACGCTTATCTGCTTTTCAAGGATCTGATGCTACAGCAATTAAGGCTAAGCCAGCTGACATAACTATAAATGGATGTACCTTTGATTAGATGCACATTTAATGAATTTGCCTTGATCAAAATGGTATTTTAGGATCAAACTTTTAAGGTCCACAGCAACTGTTATTGATTATACAAACAATTTTCTTTGGTTGTACAGGTGGCAAGTCAGATAATGAGGTTGTTGTTGTCTCAGATGTGCATGCTATTTCTGCTCTTAAAATCCAGAGGTTTTGCCCTCCCCAGCATGAGTCCCTCTTGTAAACCAAATAATTAAACAGCATGCAGAGGTCTTTGCTAAAAACAAACATGATTGTGTTTTTTTTAGAACAAGAAGAAGTTGTAACTGAAGGGCTCATGTGGCACAAAAGCAGTATAACATTCCCGATGAGTGTAAGGCAGATGTAGACCTAATCATACAATCATTACTGCAGCAAGGGGTTCTGAGAGAGTGTGAGTCAACTACAAATTCCCTGTTTGGTCTGCACTTAAGCCAGGTGGTACCTATCGCCTTACTATTGATTACTGCAGGCTAAATACTGTTACCCCAGCCTGTGCCCCATAGTGCAAGAGACTCCATCACTGCTGTCCCACATCCCCTCCACCAAGGTTTTCAGCACATTAGACATTGCAAATGGTTTTGAGTGTACCAATCCATAAGGATTCTCAGTACAAGTTTGCCTTCACCTGGGGCACTAGACACTGACCTGGACCCGCTTTGCCCAGGCTTCTGTAATAGCCCACTGTGTTCCACAAAAGAATGGCTACTATCTTAACTAATTTTTCCAAGCCCAAAGCTGTGTTACAATACGTTGATGACTGGTTGCTGAAACAGAAGAGGAACATCTAAGTTACTAGATGAATTGCTACAGCTGCTGCAGAAGGCAGGGCTCAAAGTCAATCCGAAGAAGTGTCAGCTAGTAAAGAAGGAAGTAACTTTCTGGGCATCGCCATCACTCCCAGTGGTAAGCAGCAGGCTCGAGAAGGTAAAGACAATTCAGAGACTTGATCTGCCTGTTACAAAACAGCATTAGGTCCCTTCTTGGTTTAACCAGCTACCACAGAGACTTTATTCCTTTTATGATGAACTAGCGAGACCACTCTACAATCGCCAAAGCTCCATGGATGATGACATCAGACCACATTGGAAAGACGAACATAGACTGCTGTTAGACAACTCAAGCAAAGCGGCCGCTGCCACCCTCCTTGTCCAGCCTAATCCAGCTTTGCCTTTCATTTAGAAGTGTCTGCATCACCCACTGCCAACGCTGTTGTTTTGTGTCAAGAACAACAGAACAAACTCAGGCCACTTGCTTATGCTTCAAGAGTGTTGACTGAGGTCAAAAAGTTTTCAGCTTGTGAAAGCATCTACTAGCAACATTTTGGGCAGTTAAACATTTTACTTATATTACTGGATTGCAAAGACTATTATTCACTCCGCACACTCGTAATTACTTGTTAAACCAGGAGAAACTGTTGTTTCCTCACAGAGACTGTCACAGTGGACTTTAATGTTGTTGCAAGGAGACTTGGACATTACACCTAAGAAAACAACTTTGTTACCTGCCAGTCTTCTCTACACTGGAGAGTCCCATGAATGCCCACTAACTTTCAAACTCCCCCTTGCACGCACTGCCCCAATACCCTTTGCTGAAAACTGGTATACTGATGGATCATCATATGATGTAAATGGTAAGTTAACTACTGGATTTGCAGTGGTCACACCACAGCAAACTCATTCTCATACTTGTACTCCACACTCTTCTCAGTACGCTGAGCTAGCAGCTGTTGCTTGTGCTTTAGAAAATGCAAATGATTGCCCAGTTAGTGTTATACAGACAGTGCCTACGTAGTTAATACTATTGCCATGCTTCCATTGTATATTGCAAATAAGTTTTTAGCTTCAAATGGGAAGTCTTTGTTTTATGTGTTTTTGTTACAGTTTATAGTGCATCTGCTTAAAACCTTGTCCCACCCAGTGGTTATCCTAGGTTAAAGGACATTCCACTGGTACCCTCACAAGCAGAAGGAAACCAAGCTGCCCACAATGCAGCCCAGGCTGCAGCACAACAAGGTGCTCCATGGTGCCCCCCTCATTTGTACCTGCACCAATATGGCATTAAATCCTGCAACCCCTCAAATCTTAGATCCTTACAGTTTACCTATGATCCTTACCAGATAGTAGTTAATTGGCATCTGAAGCAATGCCCTTGTCCACCCCACTCCTTGGCAAGCAAAACCTGTTAGGTGGGGCTGACCCCAATTCAGTCTTAATGTACCAAGAAAATGAACAGTCTTACCCTGTTGCTTAGGTCCCTCCTGACCTAGCAGATGAGGTATTTCACCTCTACCATGCCCACTAAACAGGAGGGCATTACTCATTAGACACTACCTTAGAAAAGGTTGTGTCAGTATGTGGTGGTCCACCCTGCAACAAGATCTTAAAGATAGATCCCACCGCTGCTTCCCCTGCTTACAAACCAACCCTCCCACACATCAAACAGAGCACTATTGCAGTCAACAAACCACTGGATGGTCCTTGGGACCACATACAAGTTGATTTTATCACCGGATTGACTAGAACACCAGGTAACTACACTAATTGTTTAGTTGTTATTGATGTTTTCTCAAATGGGTGGAAGCATTTCCTACCAAAACAAAGAACAGGGACACTGGTTTACGGGACTGAGAAAGGGCATATTCCATTTTGCACATTGTAAAAATGGTATTGTGACGGTGTTTGCTAAGCCAAATCCGGTTTTACGGTATTTGGTTCTGTGTACTTTATTTAACAATGTTTAACTCTCACATACATTTTAGCAATTTTGACCTCCACTATTGCACATCCTTCCATCCTTGTACCAATTTAAAGTTATTTTAGGTACAAGATGTGATGGCAGCAGCAGCACTATAGCCCCTATCACTAAGGTGTGATGGAAGCACCAACAGCACTATGACTCCCATCCCTCTGGTGTGATGGTGACAGCAACAGCACTACGACCTGTGACAGAAGCAGCAGCACTGTGGCCCCTATCTCTAGGGTGTGATGGCAGCAGTACTACATTCCCATCCACCAGTAGTGATGCCAGAAGCACTACAGCCCCCACCCTTCGGTGTGACAGCAGTAGAACAGTATAGTCCACATCCCTCTGGGGTGACGGCAGTAGTGACAGCACTATGATCCCTTCTTCAACACCCACACCCCACATGCACAAGTTACAAATGACTTGGTTCTTTGCTTGTTAGAACTCAGATGTAAATTAATCTGAACCATCACCGCTAAGGTGGACTACCTTGTTTTTTCCTATCTATAATTTAACTGCCTGAATTGGATTTCTGCCTGTGACACTGCTGACCAGGGTTAGGGAACAGACTTGGGTGTTGAGGGCCAGCTGGTGGGTGAAGGCTTGAGTGTCCAATGACCACTCACCTTCTCCTGGGACGGAGGGTTGAGTTCATGGCTCAGCATTTACTGGCCCTGGGGAGGCCAGAGGCATGACAACACATCGCCATCACTGTGGGAGGGAGTGTGACGGACATTGGCTTGTGCTTGACATCATATGGCCTGTCACGCCCCAAGAAAATGGGAAAACACCTGGCCAACCAAAGGATGGCTGCTGGTTTCTCCATAAGCCGGAAGCCCCAGACATGTGTCTGTTCTGGCCCCTGCCATGCCCAAGATACACAGGAAGCTCTTTGGGGCAATTCTCCTCCCCTGGTAGCCTCCACAGGGGTAGGGGACCCCACTCAATGAAGGGTTACTTTGGGTTACCTGGTAGCACAGCAGTAAGGGGCAGTGGATAGTGGTGGGACTCAGCAGAGGTGGGGAGCCTTGGCAGGCCTGAAGGAGTGGATGGCCAGGGATAGGAGGAGCAAAAAACTGCTTGAATTTGCTTCTTTGAAATAAAGTGTCTTCACCTAACAAATCCACAAGTGATTAGTGGAGGACCTTCAAATAGATTCATTCATCTCCCAGACATGTGGATGCTTTTGTTTTACTTGGTGTCCATGAAAGGGTGTCTCCCAGTTTTCATGTCTGAGCTCAGATGTGGATTGAGCAACACTCTGCCCACCAGCATCATACAGCCCCTGGGGTCTTACCTTCTGTATGTCATTGAATGTGCTTTCAACATCCACAGGCCAAACAGAAGTACATTTAAATACTTAACGTTTGCTTTTTGTTGAAGCAGTCTATCAGAAAACTTTTGTTGTCACAGAGACTGAAACAGCAGGTGGGAGAAAAGGTGCAAATGATCCAGTTCACCTCAATGGGGTGCTGACTGTGAAGTCTTTTCATAAGTAGTAAGGCATTTTTTCCTTATGAACATACTTTCATTCAGACTAGTTTTCATTCAAACAACTGAGGAGCCCACAGGCGCTCCTGAGCATTACCTGGGTGAAGCAGGGATACCCAGCCTAGGGATCACTGAAAAGTGAGACAGATACTGTGAGAAGGGCATAGAAAGAGAAAATAAAACATTAAAAGATGCTGAAATCTTAGGGATTCTGTGCAGTGACATGCACTCCGTGGAGACACCGGTACAAGAATTCAAAATCCATGAACCAAGCAGGATTCCATGATTGTTACCGGTGTTACCAGTAAAATGGAAACCAGGGTCCCTGACAAAGAAGCATACACAGCAGTTCAGTATTGCTATATGAGCTATTTTCCAGGTGGGGACTGCCACGGGTAATTTCCTCAGACAGAGGACCTGAGTTTACAGGAAAATGTTTAAACAGTTGCAAGCAATGTTAGACATTAAGCAGGAATTGCATGTGGCATTTCATCCACAGTCTTCAGGAGTGGTAGAAAGAGAAAATAGAACTTTAAAACCATAGGTGCCGGAAGATGGTAAAACTGAGGGCGGAGGATCAGAGGGGCACTTGTGAGTGGAAAAGGGCACTTTCAACACTAGTTTTGCCATACAAAAATACAATAAATCATGTACGCACATCATAACGTTATGAATGCAGTCCTATTTAGGAATAATTATGCCGACATACAAAGGTGCCAGCAAAAGAGACCACCCAGTCCAAGTCTGCTCAAGTGTACAGCTATATTAAGAAAGCTGCTGTCGACCCATTCCTCCAATAGCTCCACATGACGCTTGAACCACACATTCCTTAATCTGTTACAGTGGTTGTCCAGGTGAAACAGAGATGCCATAGTAATTGCATGTCCAGTCCCAAGCATGCAGTCTTCACACTAATGAGTTAGAGTTTTGGTTCCACTAACTTCAGGATAGAAGTTAGTAGTTGAACCCAACCACCAGCGACAAGGTAAACTCCTGAGGCTGGGGAAATAAAGACACAGAGCCATTATGTTTGTTTACACAGCTATTTATTAATGAATCAGTGTACATCGTAAGTGTATTTATTAATGAATCATAGTATACAATGACAGTAAATATTGTACAACGACAGGGATGTAAACAGATTTTTACAGCAAAGTCTGGATGGATGAAGGAGTGGGGTACATTTGGAAATGGGCCAATTTACCATCACATCTGTACTGTCATGCTCTAGTCACCACTTCGAATGGTAATCCTGTGCAAGCCTCCACTCAAGCCCTGGCGGCCACCAAATCATCCCATGAATGCTCTGGTCACCACTTCTGGCTGGTAAGCCTTGCAAGCCTCCACCAAGCCCTGGTGGCCACCAAATCATCCCATGAATGCTCTGTCACCACTTCAGGCTGGTAAGCCTTGCAAGCCTCCACTGAAGCCCTAGTGGCCACCAGATCATCCCATGAATGCTCTGGTCACCACTTCAGGCTGGAAGCCTGTGCAAGCCTCCACCAAGCCCTGGTGGCCACCAAATCATCCCATGATTGCTCTGGTCACCACTTCCAGCTGGTAAGCCTTGCAAGCCTCCACAGAGCCCTGGTGGCCACCAAATCATCCTGTGAATGCTCTGTCACCACTTCAGGCTGGTAAGCCTGTGCAAGCCTCCACCAAGCCCTGGTGGCCACCAAATCATCCATGAATGCTCTGGTCACCACTTCTGGCTGGTAAGCCTTGCAAGCCTCCACAGAGCCCTGGTGGCCACCAAATCATCCTATGAATGCTCTGTCACCACTTCAGGCTGGTAAGCCTGTGCAAGCTTCCACCAAGCCCTGGTGGCCACCAAATCATCCCATGAATGCTCTGGTCACCACTTCAGGCTAGTAAGCTGTGCAAGCCTCCACCAAGCCCTGGTGGCCACCAAATCATCCCATGAATGTTCTGGTCACTTCAGGCAGGTAAGCCGTGCAAGCTCCACCAAGCCCTGGTGGCCACCAAAATCAACCAATTTACTATCACATCTACACTTCTGCCATGAAGTAATCCTGATGCTCTGGTCACCACTTCAGGCTGGTAAGCCTGTGCAAGCCTATACCAGGCCCTGGTGGCCACCAAAATCAACCAATTTACCATCACATCTACACTTCTGCCATGAAGTAATATTTGATGCTCTGGTCACCACTTCAGGCTGGTAAGCCTGTGCAAGCCTCCACCAGGCCCTGGTGGCCACCAAAATCAGCCAATTTACCATCACATCTACACTTCTGCCATGAAGTAATCATTTGATGCTCTGGTCACCACTTCAGGCTGGTAGTCTGTGCAAGCCTCCACCGGCCCTGGTGGCCACCAAAATCAGCCAATTTACCATCACATCTACACTTCTGCCATGAAGTAATCCTTGATGCTCTGGTCACCACTTCAGGCTGGTAAGCCTTGCAAGCCTCCACCAAGCCCCTGGTGGCCACCAAATCATCCCATGAATGCTGGTCACCACTTCAGGCTGGTAAGCCTTGCAAGCTTCCACCAAGCCCTGTGGCCACCAAAACAACCAATTTACCATCATATGAATTTCTGTAAAGTACAGAATTTCTGTATCAGATTTTTCCAAAAAGTTAAGTCGTTCTCATTTCGCTGCACAAACTCCCTAACAATTAGTGTGCAGTATCCAAGTTGTCTGTTCTCTCTTGTGAATGTTCAACAGCATTAGGTGATTGTACCTCTTCTCTGTCATGGTGCTTCTTAAGTAAGACTTTATCCTCCGCTGTGTTGAAAAGATCTCCCCAGTTGCTGTACTCATTGGGACGAGGAGGTAAATTTGAATGAGGTTTCACTACTTGAATACAGTATCTGCTGCTGGCAGTCTTTTCCCACTAAGGCATCAATAATGGTGTTGATTGAAGTTACTGCCTCACCTCTGGCAAAACTGCTGCACAAGTCCTGGGAGCAAGTTCAGTTGTGCATTCAGAATGTCAATGTCCAAGTCCTTATCTCCATACAACTGTGTGATCTGAAGAGGAACTGAAAACGTCTTTGCATTGGCTGCTTGAAGCAACAAATTCTCCATGGATGACAGCAAACTGTAGGTTTCTTGATCAAACGTCGGTCTAGTTCAACAAGACAAGCATCAATGGCTTCATAGTACATCTGTCGATACCAGTCCTTAGCAGATTTGGGATGGTGATGCGGTGCACTACCATGTTGCAGCCTTGCTGGCACATAGTGCTGTCTGGGAAGTTTTGGCTCCTTCACTTTTCTCAGTAGTTGCGCCTTCGTTGATGCCTTCATAGACCTGGTCAAAGTCATCGACTGGCTTGTAAATTCTTCTTCAGGAGTTTATGCTCATCATCGTAGTTTCTGCTGTCAGTGTTTTTGTTTGCAGGATTGAAGCCACTTGTTCTGATATGCTGAATATGTTGTATGATACAACCAGTCCAAAATAGGTCCGAAACTTTTTCATCACTGACATCAGGCCTTTGACCTTAGTTCGTACATCTGTAGCTTTGTCTCGCTCTCAGCTCCTCTAAGGTGTCATAGGAGTGCTCCATATTTTTGAGAACCGACTTAATACTCTTTGTTCTTGCTGTCCATCTTGTTGGACAAAGTAAGTGCAGGCCTTCTACCATCATGTAAGGGTCCTCACTGTCATTCACTGCAATATTTCATAAAGAGACAGCCTCTGTGGGGATCCCTGAATCAACACACTTAAATTCTGGACAAAGCTGAGGGCATCAGCCAATGGCATCACTGCTTTGCTACAGTTTTGCAACACCAGGTCCAAGGAATGATTTGCATAATGGACATTCAATGCTAGTGGATTTTCTCTCTAATTCTTGTTGCAGTTCCAGAAATGCATCCACTCATATTTGCTGCTCCATCATACGCCTGTCCCCTCAAGTTGTTGATTGGCAAGTTACATCTACTAGAACATCGTTAATGGCACTGGTGATGGATTCGCATCAGTCTTCGCCATTTCATACATCCCAATAAAATCTTTCATGTATAACAAAATGGGGCAGTGAAACCCATCGATACATATGGTCATCTGTTCATGTTGGCTAATATCCCTGATTCATTCATGGCGATTGCATACCGCTTGATTCATTGCGCATCTCTTCCAGAAGGTTCCTAAGCAGCTGATGTGCCATGATTTCCATGACTTCATTCACAACATCTGAACTCTGATACTTTCCTTCCTGGATCCATCCCCGTAGTTCTGGCATGTCAACTGCCCTACTCAGCATTTCCCACCTCAGGTTGCTTTCCTGTTTCTTGGTCATTTAATTGCTAGTCCTGCCGAACTCAGAAGCTGTATTGCATTTACCTGTTTCAGGAACCGGTCTCGGTTTCTTGCCTGTTCCTGTGCAAGATGCTGGCTGAGCTGAGCACCAAAATTCATCCTTGCATTGTTGAATGCAGTATACTTCAACAGCTTCATGGTGGAATAATAATGTCTGATGTTTCTTGAATTTGTCAATTGCTTTCTTCCAGTCACTAAATCCTGCTGAAATGAATGTAGTTTCACCACAACGACTGCCTTTGATTAGTTTCTTTCCACTGCTGCCCGACAGTAGTAGCAGAACACACATCCTTTTGAAACACAGTACGTTAGCCAGTTGAAAGATGAAAACCACCGTGTTTGACAAGTTCTTGTTTCACTTCTCCCATTGGTGCGCAGGAATGACTTGTTTGATGGAAGTGTCTATAACACTGCTTGGTTGAAAAACACTGTTAATATTGTGGCACAAACAGAAGAGCAGGAGGAGAGACAAAGAGACAGCAGATTCAGACACGTTGGTTCAACTGCAGTTACCCAGGTTTTCTCAGAACAGGAGGAGAGACAAAGAGACAGCAGATTCAGACACGGTTGGTTCAACTGCAGTTACCCAGGTTTTCTCAGAACAGGAGGGAGAGACAAAGAGACAGCAGATTCAGGCACGTTGGTTCAACTGCAGTTACCCAGGTTCTCTCAGAACAGGAGGGGAGAGACAAGAGACAGCAGATTCAGGCACGGTTGGTTCAACTGCAGTTACCCAGGTTCTCTCAGAACAGGAGGGAGAGACAAAGAGACAGCAGATTCAGGCATCGGTTGGTTCAACTGCAGTTACCCAGGTTCTTCAGAACAGGAGGGAGAGACAAAGAAACAGCAGATTCAGGCAACGGGTCAACTGCCGTGAGCTGGGTATTCTCAGAGACATGCACGATGTTGCCATCACTGTTGCTGTTCATGGGGAACAGCTCTGCAGCTCTGTTTTCTGTATTGAGAAAGAGCAGGCCTTACCATCCAGGGGCACTGGAATAGCAGCTGCAGGACAATCATCTGGCAAGGAACATGTTAGTTCTAGCACTGATGCAGCATTTGAAACAAACATGGCTGCATTTGACTCTATTGAAGCCATTGGCAGCTGGGTATGCACAGTTACATTAGCACTTAATACTGCACAGCTGACAGCTGCAGTGCTTGTGGCAGTGTCAATGGTATTCTTGGCAGCTTAAGTCCCTTGCATGCTCTGGAAGCGTTGGTATCTGGGCACCCTAAACCAGTAATTTAGTTTTCTTTGGCATCTTGGCAGCAATATCTGGCCAGTTGTTTCTCCATCTGTCGCTTTCGTTCTCAGACCGTGGCATATTTGAATGCAGTGAGTCCGCAGGCTGAGAAAGAACT
Source organism: Neoceratodus forsteri (assembly GCA_016271365.2). Taxonomy (NCBI): domain Eukaryota; kingdom Metazoa; phylum Chordata; order Ceratodontiformes; family Ceratodontidae; genus Neoceratodus; species Neoceratodus forsteri. The sequence goes on along the minus strand of CM028133.1, from coordinate 768,099,398 downwards.
GAGTATACAATTTAGTGAACCCATCCGATTACCATCTTCTGATAAGGTACTGCAGCATGAACATTAAGCATGCAAGCAATAAAATTTCTATGGCAAACATTTTATATCTTGCCCTTCCTCATCCCTCCAATCTTCACAATTAGTTATCAATCCGCAACTACTGGGCCTACATTAGATATTCTTGGCTAGTGATCCATGCAGCAAAATGCTTGTGTACTGCACTCACCAGTGTACAAGACAAGTGTCCAATAAAATTTATTAGGAGCTGGCTTGTAGACACTGGGAATGGGACTGAGCGCCCCTGAAGACAAGCCCGAAAAGCAGGAGAGGAAAACAAAAAGACTCTATTCTGCTTAATAAGGAAATCTGGTCAGTAAAGCGATGGGTAGTAAGACGTAGAGGAGTATAAAGTGTTGTACTTGTTTTACGCTACATCTCAAATAAGCTACATACTCCTCAAAATGGACGCATCTACTGGCTCTAATAAAAGGTATCAGAGGTCTGATTTCATGTCCAGCCACCAATCAACTGGATTCTCGTGAGAGATCAAACCCGATTTTTTTTTTTTCTGAACCTGGTTAACCGCTTTAACCAGGTGGACTCGAGGGTGACGCTGGCACTGACAATAAAATTTTTGTATGCCACCAACACTGTTACTCAGCTGCCCAACTGTTACAATGGCAGGGCTTTTGTTATGTCCAGGACTTTTGTATTGTGAAATTTGCCTCCCCCATGTCACATATCAGCCAACCTCTCCCAGCAGCTGCAACTCAGAATTTTCACATGCCCCAACTTCCCAAACTCTTCCTTGTCCGAGATGACCCAGCACAGGGGAGTAAGCAATTCCCTATCACTGCCTGGCTCTTCAACCAAGGTGGGGACAGAGAGGCCAGTGCATGCATGCAATGCACTATATGCTATTCACCCAACATTGAATTGTTTTTATACACGTAATCACATCAAACCTCATTTTTATAAACTGTGCCCATAGGGAGAACTTTGACAGTGGTTTTGTTTTATAACACTTCCTATACCACCCAGTGGTCTCTCAACCAAGTCATGAGAAGTGCCAACTTCATTCACCACCGCCACACACACAGTGCCATACTCCAATCCAGTCCAACATGCAAGGCAGATTCCATGCTATTGTTCGCCAGTGTTACCACAAACAAGTGGCACACTACATAATAATGTAAAACATGTATCATTAATCATTCTAGTTTACCAAACTGCCTCCTCCACACCCAGCTCACTTTACTGACACATTTCGACATCACTACTTTTTAATGCACATGCTCCCTAGATCCGAGATGTCAGTCCTGGAACCAAGTTATTATAACAATTACAGTCACTTGCACAATTTCAGTACATCATGCTTTGTTTAACTGGGAGATTCTAATCAGTTTCAGCCATGCAAATATTTGTAACATCTGTACATAAACTGGTATTATAAGCTGCGCCAGCCAGCATGACCTGTTTGTCCATTTTGATGGCACACGCCAACAGGTCTTTAGCCTAGTGTGGCTGATCTGTTAACTGAAAATAAAAATGGTGCTAGAAAGACTATACATGCCCACCACCAAATATTTCCATTCAAACTTATTTACTCAGACTACCCGCTTTATTACAACATTCTACACTTCCAGTGGGCTCCTGCTTTTGTTCTACCCAAGATCATATCCCAGTCAGTGTCCATAGTGGATTTGAACCTTTGATCTCCAGTTTCAAAATCTGGTGCTCTGATCAAATGGATAACAATCACACTGTAACCCACAGTTGTGACTACTTTTCCTGAGCCCCAAGCATAAATACCCAATAACTGGGGAGTTTTCTCCCATAGGAACAACCCCAGTTATAATTCACCATTGTACACTGGGGTTCCCTCACTCTATGCATGCACCTCCTCCACTTTCCCTCATACAGCGCCCACCAGACACTTGGCCACCACCATTACTCGATGTGGCAGTAAATGCATTTTAATTTAGAAAAAACTAGCCACACAGCAGTCGACTTTTCCCTCAGTAAACTTTTACTTATATATCCATTAAAATAAAAAGCAAGAAAAGCATTCTGCAGCTGTTTAGCCACCAATCGCAGACAGGCTTCATCTGCACAATAATGCATATTATGTATAATAATTGTATAATAAATGTATAATAATTGCCCCCATCTTCAAATTGTGCCCCTTGTTGTTGCACACCTTTTGAAAGATGCTACCCTGCTGGACTTTGTTGATTCCCTTGAGGTACTTGACAAATCCCGCTTATTTTCAGGCATGACCCAGGGAGGGGACACAGATGAATGCCAAATGACTGAACCAGATGTTGGTGGTATTTCCTAGTGAATGAGGGAGATTTGACCAGGACACTGGAAATTCCTACTCTTTTCGATAAGTGCCATGGGATCTTAAACATCCCCCTGAACCACCACCAATTCAGGCAGATGGGAGTTAAAGCAGCATTAGAAACACCAAGCCAAAATTGCATACAAACTGCTGGCAGCAGCACATGTTTGCCCTCCAAAAGATGGTGGTTGTGCTTTATGTGCCTCAGAAGGGTATTGCCATTTTACTTTTTGAGTTCTGTGCCAATAATGGACACTGGTGCAGCACAAGGTGGGGGTTTGTTACTGCACTGCTGAGGAACCGTCATTTTGACGAGACATTAAACTGAGATCAAGTCTGCCCATCTCTGGTCACCGCAGTCTAGGGTGGAAGTTAAAAATCCCATTGTACTTATTGTAAAAGTAAGGGATTTTATTCAAAATAAATTTAAAACACACATTGTTTAGTAGATGCATAACAGTGGAGATTTATATTAGGGGGATACATGGTGCCCCTGGATCTGGAATTCCTGCGATTATGGTACTTGTTCATCGAAATGACAGTTATTACGCACCCTTTTCCAACGTCAGTTCTCCTGCCCCCAACACACCTCTTGCAGGCAGCCAACTCTGATATCTCCACGTTCATGTTACTGAACTGCACTGCCCCCTCAAACAGGTATCATTACAACATCACAGCATGAGACTCACTTATACTGGACTTCTGAACATGAAGAATCTCTGGAAATACTTGGTTTAACTGAACAAAACGTGACACTCAGACAACATTAGCAACGCTAACAAGATTATCTTCTAATATAAATAAAAGTGGGACAGTGATCGAGTGCTAATCAGAATATAACTAACACTCCCCCACCCATGTCCTCAAAGGTGAACAGAAATATACGTGAATTTCAGAACAGTCAAAATGCAATGTAACATCAATCTTTGTACTGTGGTGGCGTCGCCCTCCCACACCACTGGTGTCCTCAACGCTAAACAGAAATGTAAGTGAACGCCTGAATATTTATCTGTGGGGAAATGCTTAGTACTTTGCGATAGTTTTATATGTTTGTTCTGTGGGGCCCGCCATCGCTTTCCCAGGTCCAGGAATATGTTGAATACATTCTGTAGTTTCGTTTACTACTTGTAATAGCCTTAAGTAGGGTTTGCTAAGGCTATCTCAAGTACTATAGCCAAACTACAGAATATGTATAACTACAATAGTTATTACAACAACATATTCCTGGACCCGGGGTGTGTGGGGGGAGCACCTCACAGAACAAACAAACAAAGCTATCACGAAGTACTAAAGCCCAAACTACTATTTCATAAAGCCGGTGCCTCCCTTGTTCCTGCTAGCAAAAATGTTCAGAAGTCCAGTATAAGAATAAGCGAGTTTCATTTTGTGGGCATTGCAATATTTTAACCATGTGATTTCGACAGAGAGATTATCATAATGATGTTACCTAGGAGCAGTGCAATTCAGTAACACTTATAACCATGTAAATTAAATAAATACAGGTAATGGGCGTGGAGATATCCTATGTGGCTGCTTGCAAGAGGTGTTTAGGGCGGGAGAACCGATGCTGGAAAGAGAGCGTGCTAACTGTCGCCATTTGATGAACAAGTACCGTAATCCGCTACATTACAGAACCAGGGTACTATGTGTCCCCTAATATAAATAATCGCCTCTACTCCTTACATAAGAAAAAGGTCATTTTACACCAATAGTTTCTGGCTGCTGAAGATGGAGCTGGTAGAAGAGATGGAATGGCAAAGGAGAATGTGCTGGTGGCAGAAATCAATGATGGTACCTTTTAAAACTGGCTTCTAGAGAGAGGGAGGGGAGAGCCTGTAGAGGAGAGCCTCCCGAGGGAGGGGGGAAGAGAGCCTCAGCCTGGAGAGGAGGGGGAAGAGCCTCAGCCTGGAGAGGGAGGGGAGACCTCAGCCTGGAGGGAGGGGAAGAGCCTGGAGAGGGGGGGAAGAGCCTGAGAGGGAGAGCCTCCGAGGGGGGAGGAGAGAGCCTCAGCCTGGAGAGGGAGGGGAAGAGCCTCAGCCTGGAGAGGGAGGGGGAGAGCCTCAGCCTGGAGAGGGAGGGGAGAGCCTCAGCCTGAGAGGGAGGGGAAGAGCCTGGAGGGGGGAGAAGAGCCTCAGCCTGGAGAGGGAAGAGCCTGGCCCTGGGAGGGAAGAGCCTGGAGAGGGAAGAGCCTGGACTGGAGAAGGGAAAAAACAGTACTGCTCTGCTGGCTACCTACCTAGCTTCCAAATAAACAGCAGGCTGCAAATATACAAGCTTAGTCCAGCAAAACTTTGATTAGCAAGATGAAGAAACAGCTAAAGAAAACAGCACTGCAGTGCAGCTTACCCGAAAGTCTCAGAGTCACAACGCCGACCAGAAAGTTCTTGCTGGCTCCTCAGGCTCCAAGTTAGTTCAAATCTGATATCTGTTAAAGCTGCTGCCCATATGCTGCCGCTCTTCGCTCTGACAGACAGTGATGAGTCCCGACTACTGCTCCATCCAGATTAAGAAGTTCAGACTGTTGAGGCGCTGCTATTTGCTGCTCTGCTAATCTGCTCAATGCTCACGGCCTCAGCGTCACTACCGTGGCGCTCTCAACCCGGCGCTGCCTGACTTGAAAGAAGACGCCGCACACACACACCACTGCTGGGCTGGCTGCTGTTGTAGTCGCCGATCGCGACTCGTCGTCCACACCAGTGTCTCTCTCTCACCGCTCTGCCTCGCACCGTCTTCCACGCCTCGCTCGCTCCCAGAAGCCCTCAGTAGTCAGTCAGGATGGGATCCGAATCTGTCCGATGCACCGATTGCAGCCAACTTGTGAAATGGATGGACTGACTGGAATGGAAGAAGGAGGAAAAATATTGGGCATTTAAAGAGCCCAGCGCACCCCAACTCTATTGCGCCTCCAACTCTAGTCACGCCTCTTAATTTGCTAACGGACCTGATTGAGAGACGTGTTTGCCTTCTCAATCAGGTCCGCTGGCTGGGTGGGCGTGAAAAAAAATTCAGACACTAAGGCGCTCACGCCTGTCAACTCAGGGGCACAATCTGTACTGTAAAGAGGTGGTGGGCGGTCGTTCCTCCTACTTCGTTCCGCGCCCTATGTTAAAAACAATGTTAATCTAAATTTCAGTGCTGACAAGCCCACCCAGTGGACTAAAATGTTACCCTTATGTTTGATGGCAATCCGATCCACGCCTAATAGAACTACTCAGTGTTAGCCCATATCAGGCTATGACTGGGAGGTTAATGAAAACCCTGACACCTGCTGCTACCAACGGTGACCCTCCCTACAGGGAGCTGTAACTGAAAAATTGGGTAAAGCAAATGCAAGAGTATATTGTTGAGGTAAACAAATTGTTGTTGTTAATATTGGCAAAACAAAGAAGCAAATGAAAAATATTTTGATAAAAGGGTACATCCATTTGAACACCAAATTGGGGATGTTGTTATGGTTAAAGACTACGCTTAAAAGGAACACTGCTTTATACCTAGATGGAAGGGGCCTTTTTCTGTAGTAGACAAGGCCAGCCCTGTCAGATATCTAATTCAGCTGGCAGGCAGGAAAAAACAGTCTGTATTAAATGGTATCATATCAATCAGCTGAAAATGCACGGCAAATAAGAACAGGCACTAACCCTGATCTTTCTTTGTAAAATAGATTAAGACAATATACCACTATCCAGACACAATGAGGGTAGTCCAAGGTTACCTGCCTCCCCATCACTGCCACCATCCAGCTACTTCTACTGTGTCAGTGTTTAATTCCAGTCCATGGACAGAAAACAGTTCGGTTCCAGGGCCATGAAGTAGGAGGAAAATGCAAACAAGATTGAAAGAATGCAAAAGGCTGGAAGTAACCGATATGATGACTACATATATGAAGTGTGGTTCAAGACCGAGCAATATGAACCTATTCCAATTGAGGACAATTCACTATACCAATCAAAGACACTAGAGGCAACATAGCAGCATGTACTCTATATTGTTGTCCACCAAAGTGTGCTTATCATGATAGAGCTGTCAATTCTGTGTATGGAACCACAGGGTCACTGTCTCATCTGTGTGGTTATGAGGCTGTGGGACCGTATTATCAAAAGAGGGTGTCAGTAAGTAGATCCAGTCTTCATACCTATGGTGGGTAACAGTAAAAGATGTACAAAAGATGATTATGGTTTATGGTGGTGTAAATACCAAGTGACCTTACCTGGATGGCAAGGAAGAGATGAATATGTAGTACAAGTACACATAACACCCAAAATCCATTGGGAATCCCTGCACAAACCCTCGGCCCCAAGTTCAAGTAATCAATACAACTCAGGTTACCCCACCCCATTGAAGATATATTTCCAACTACCACTGAGCATCCCTCTAATGATACATTCCCCAGTGCCCCAGTTAACACCGGGCCCCTAGTGGATTAACTGCTACCTCAATACCTGGAACTCTTATAAATAATGTACAATTTATGCATATCCCTGTTGTCCTAAACATTTCCCATTGAATATGGCTGAGTTTGGGCATTGCACTCAAACTAATGTGTCCCTATTTTATGCCTTCTGGTAATAGACGAATAGCAGCCCACAATCAGAGGGCCCAAGACAGAGTGGCAGGGCAAGAACGCTAAAGCCATTCAGATCCAGACAACTTCATGGCTTGGGTTTGGGGGTAGGAGGTATGCTGGGAACAGCCACAGGTCTATTTGGGTCAGGCATAGCCATCTGGAATAGAGTAGATGTAGACAGAATTAAAATCACATGAGGTACTGAAACTAACCAGGCTCAAGTCATAGATAAGGCTGAGCTGCATGGAATCGAAGGTTTGGCACAGGAACAGCGACTTAATGTCTTTAATATGCATGATATAGCAAGGTTATTCGAGGAAACTAAAAAGAAAATAAATGAGCTGGTTGAAGTCAACAACAAGGATAAACAAGAAAGAGGGTAGGAAGACAAATCATTTGCACTGCATATGGTGGGTATGTGCTCACCACCATATCAAAATTACTGGAAGATCTAGAGAGTGGACGCCTCCCAGATCTTATTAAAGATGGGCGCTATGGTCAATGGTATTGTCCACAATGTGTGTCCAGAGGTAGGAAAGTAAATTGGCAATGTGTACAATGCTGTAGCTCTCTTTCCCTGGCACTATCCATAATTTGGTTATGTGACTCCACACCCTAATACAGGGCAGTGCTATGCAAAAGGATCCTGCACTGAGAGATGTAATGTATGTCTCTTTTACAGTGTCCCTTCCTTATTTGACCCGCAAACTCAGTATTTGATAGAATAGTAGCTGTCCATTCAGTGGGTTATCTAGAAGAAGATGTGTATAAACAACGGTTAAACCCCCTCCCTGCTAGTATATCTCCCCAACGTCAAACTTGGGTTGCACCCCATTTATCATGCTGTGCTATTATGGGATATAGATCTATGCAGGTGTGATGTGTTTGACATCACCACCCTGTATTGGATATGGAAAGTGAACAACCAGATGCTTACTATAATTCAAATGCCACTATCACTTGTCCAGTTAAATTGACCAAATGGCGAGACCAATGGCTAAAGCAACATACCATGGACATGGACAATACTGTGTGGTCACTAATCACAAAACCTTTTCACATGGGCCCTTGTCATGTCAGATCAATATATCCAATTTTTGCTTTACCCCCACCCAGCATACTGTTATTGGGCAAACCACTTTAAAACCTATCCCTGTTTTTAGGAAGAATCTATACAAAGTGATCCTGACCACCAAGAGATAGAAGAGTATCTGCCCTACTTTAATGTACCTATTGAAACCCTTACCCTAAACCTAAAAGCTCTACTGGCCAGAAAAGATGCCCACTTAGTTGAGGTTGCAAATTGGATGTATAATACACAGCAAGTTATGAAAGATATGATTGACCAGGAGATTTAAATTTAATGCTTACTGACAACAGGTTAGATTCGGCTTTTAAGGCTTTTGTTGTAATCCAGGCAATTCTTATCGTGGTATTAATAATTATGCCATGTTGTCTTAGAAGTACCCTTAAAGGTCATAACAAGCAATTGTGTGACTTGAGAATGGCTCAGATTATTCCCATGGCACAACTGTCCAAGCTCTGAGAAACTATTTGCATGATTATTTTTTTAAGTAAATCAATATTATCAGTTAGTAACCTATTAATACCTAATAGTATACTATAATGTCTATTAACTTGGTAGAAATAAGGTTCTGTAACCAATATATATGCCATAGTATTGCAGTAAAACTAATTTGTTAACACACATTTAATTACAGACCTATTAACCTGTACTAACAGTTTAAGAACCAAATGTTTATTTAGTTTTTTTATCTTTACATTTATGTTAAATTTTTATATGGTTCAAGTCCCTCAGGGGCCTCTTTACCTTCGAGGTGGGGACTGTTGAATTTGCCCAGGGCCCCAAGGCCTAGGTATATACAAGTTCAGTTATATAAAATTGCTGATAGCCACCTCTATATATACAGTTGACTATGGCAAGGTGTAAAAGGCTTGCAGAGAAAATGCAAATGGACAATAGATGACTGAATGAGGCCACATACAAGTTGATATGGCTAGCTAGCCAATGGCTGCCAGTGGCTAAGCAAGCGAATGATACCACCATATCAATGCATGTATGTGAAGGCTTTAAATGGTTAATAGTTAAAATGAAGAAAATAAAATAAATCTTAAAGCGCAGTCAAGGTCTAAAAATATTGTATACCAAAATATGTCTTTTAAAGGTTACAGCCGAGATAAGAGCGCAGCTGCTGGCCTTGAAGATTGAAGTTCCTCTATCATCTTGTGATTAGGATGCAATTTGGCCACTGTCTGGGTTTCATCTGTAGGTCAATTATTTTTGGAACAGCCATCCCCTCGCATGTTTTCTGTATCCTAAAGTAAGTATTTTGACAAATAAAAATCCCTGATTACTTGTTTTTCCATTTAAGAATGACCGAATGTCTTGGCAAAGTGTCAAAAGTATCTTATGACTGAGGTATCTTATGGCCAGTGTATTTTTGAACCGAGTCTTATGACTTGTCGAATGACATATTGTCTGTGTTTAAAACTGCTGAGGTAGTTTTGGAAAATTCAGTTATTCCTCTTTAATGAAAACAGGTTAGGTATAAATGAGACCTAATTGTCAGATCTAATATCTTCGAGAGGACAGAAGTTGGTGATCTCAACTGCCCATAGATGCTCAAAACCCAGAGAGAGCTGAGTATAATTTCATTTTTCTCTGTCAAGGCTTAGCCCTGTAATGCAAATATTACTAGCTGTCTAGATTGCATGTTAGGAACACCCCATTGGGATTGCCCCAATTGGCTGTTTAGAACTAAATTGTAACAGGAACACCCAGGTAGTGGTGGGCTACCTGATGTTTAAAAATAATGTTAGCATGTATTCCTTTTGTAAACTAGGATTATTAATCATGACAGGATGTATTCTTATTGTTAAAATAGGATTGTTCTGGTTTATTTTTGTGTATTGGGTAAATAACAGTTAATTGAACCTTGGGTCTACAAATTATGCTAGAGTGCATGCATTCTTTTGTGTATTACAACTATTCATCCTGTCAGGGTGTGTTTTATTGTCACAATAGGATTTTTCTGGCTAATCTTATTACAGTAATACTATCATAATAAAGTACAATTCATTTGGCAAAGAAATAGTTTGTTGGCTTTATTGAATTACTGAGAATTACCAACCAGGAGCCTGTATAATTGCCCCAGTTAACAAGAGTAATGAGCTGTGAATGAGCTTGATACATCCAGCAGACCTGGGTTTGATTCCTACATCCTCTACTTGCTATACTGTGTGACTGAGCAAGTCACTTAACTTCCCAGTGTTACTGGGTCACCCTGAAAACAGGTACTTGTGCTTAAAGGACCTTACTCAGCTACCAAAGAATTAACAAAAGAAAAGCTTTTGTAACTGCTGATGCAATTGCATAGTATATTCCAAGTAGGCTTCTTCTGAGGCATCATTGAATGCAATTCCAAACACAGATCCTTTGGGAGATGAGCTTTCTCCAAACATTAAGTAAAATGAGGACCTTTTGTGTGGCATTATTGTGGGTGCAATTGTAGCATATATCAGAGAACTTACTTTCTGGCTCCAGTTAGGTTTCTGAGCTAGGTCAAGGGTGCCCAACACATCAAGCAGGGTTCTACTAAAGCATTAAGTCTAAGGGTCCACCTGTGGGTGGTTAGGAGTGTGTTGATTTCCTGATGCCATAGGTCACCAGAAACACTTTTGCAAGTTGACACTCAAAGCTTTCCTTGGTCAGAGTGAGTTCTTTGAGGGATGCCTTAATGATTTACATATTGCTGCAATACTTTGAGAATGGTGGCAGCATTTTGATCTTTCGTTGAGTCGCCTGAGCACATCATGTAATGGTCACTTAGAACTAAGATGTTGCCAGTATTCTTACTATCAGGCTGCAAAAAGGAAGTCCATACAAACTAACTCAAGTGGTACATTGATTTTGATGTTGACTAAGGGTGCTGCTCTTTTTTCCCATAATTACTTTTAACCATCGGAGCCCTGGCAGGCAGCTACAGCTCTCCAATTAGAGGGACTCTCTCCAGTCCCACCTGCTCCTGTACTAGGCAGGTTGTTCCACACAGCTTGCCACCCCGGAGGACGTTAATGGGTTCTCCTCTCCCAGAGACCCAATCCAGAATCCAGAGGACTGCTCCCAGGAGTGGCGGACCATCATTGAGACTGCCAGGTTCGTTTTTCCTTTTCACCTGGTCCTCCTCCCTTGACATAAGGACATTGGCTTCAAGCCTCCCAACCCATACTGCCCTCCAGCCACTGCCAGAGGGCAGTCAGCAAGCAGGACAACTAGTCCCTTCCCCATGAGAGAGGAGAGCAGTCCTCCAGATGCTCAATCCTCTCTCCCCTGCAGACTCCCAGCTGCCCAGGCTCCTTCCTGAACTCGGGTCACTGGCATTGCATGAGGTGTGTCATTTAGTGCCTCAACCCTCAGCACCACTGGGCTGGCCCAGGTGCTACGGATTTGGGAACATTTTTCTTAGTGCATCTGAGACAGTTCTTGCAATGGCATTCCATCTCTGTTACAATTTTGGCCAATAGAAATGGGCTTGCATCAAGTCCAGGGTGCGGTCAGCTCCAGCGACCCATGTCATCATGCAGGGATTGGATGAAAGCTGTTTGATACTTCCAGAGTAATACCAGCTGCTGACAAGAAAACTCAGGGTGCACACAGTTGTGATTTGTTCTTATGAGCAGTCCATCTTCAAATACAATTTGGTCCATTCTCGCAATAACAGGGGAATATCTGGATGAATTATTTGTATCTGACGTGTATCCTGCCCCTTCTCAATGGGGTGTACCACACCATATTAATACATAGTCTTCCCATTGAGCTTGTTTGAGTTCGAGGTGGCTAGGCAGAGGCAAAGACAAAAGGTCCAAACCAGTGAAACTGAGATATGCAGTCAATAGAATAGCATCTGGGGAAGCACCCAGCATATCGAATGCTCTGTGCAGGTTGGCAGGTATGGCACAATTTGTAGAGTCAAATTTCAAACACACTGCCACACTTGCTACACTTGGAACTGAATTACTTTGATTTGGCTGATCTGGGTGTGGACGCCTGGATAAGCATCATTAATGTTCCTTTGGCCACTGCAGTATTCCAAATTGAATTGTAGGTGGATAAAGCTGAAAGCCACCATGTCCTGCTGCATCCAACTTGGCGACTGTATTTATGTAAGTGAGAGGATTATTTGTCTGTTCTCGCAGTGAACTGGGTCCGATACAAGTAGTCATGGAATTTTTCAATGACAGCCCACTTCAGTGCTCGAAATTCCAGTCTATGAATTGGATAGTGTTTTTCAGACGGATTCAAACTTTGTCTGGCTTAATGCAACTGGAAAGAGTCCTCAGGGTGCTCTTGGTACAGGACAGTTCCCAAGCCACTTAAACTGGTGTTGGTGTGCAGGGTGTAGGGTTTGGTAGAATCAGCTATTACTGACACAGGCACCTGAATCAGACTTTTGGTTATCTTTTGAATGCCATTTCACATTGTTCGGTCCATCTGACACCAAACGATTCATTCACCTACCAGTACTCAATGTGGGATTACCCTCCCAAAGTGGCATTTCTTTTTATTGGTAGGCACTTACCCTTGGGTGAGGTCATTCAGAGGCTAGACAACAATGAAATAGTCTTTTACAAAACACCTGTAGTAGCCACAGAATCCCAGAAATGACTGTAATGACTTTAGGTTGTGTGGTGTGGCCAAGTGCGAGAGTCTCTACTTTTGTAGGGTCAGTCTGTACTTCACTTGATGAAACAATGGCTGAAAATACTGGTACTTGTCAATTGAAACTTTTAAACTTAACTCGTCAATCTGTCCAGTACTTTCATGAGGTGGGTTTCTACTCCTCCAGTATCCAGTTGAAAACTACCAGGTCATCTGGGTACACCAACAGCTCCGCAATGCATATCTCCCACCACCTTCCATTAACCTTTGAAACATGGCAAGGGCCCTGGATATACCTTAGAGCATCCTCTTGAACTGTTAGAACTCCAGGGGCAAAGAAATGTGGTCTTTTCTTTATCTTCTTCTGCCATGGGGATTTGGTAGTAGCTGCTGCTGTAGAGATCTAGTACTGAGAACCACTTGCTTCCAGTTAAGCTCTACAAGGGAATCTTGGACCTCGGGCACCATGTATTGGTTGGGCACCATCTTCTTGTTTAGTGTGGCTAGTCTGTGCACATACAAATTGCTCCTGTCTTCTTCCTGACTACCAAAACAGGTGATGTGCATGTACTGTACTTGGACTCTTTGATGATCTCTACCACCAGTATTTCTTGCAAATGGTACCTGGCACACTCTATGTCAGCAGGGGCAGTCATCAAGATCTCTCCCGAAAAGTCGATCTTCCTAGAAATGGATGTGGTGCTCTTCTCCTTGATGCATCCTATGTCCCATTCATTCAAGGGCACTTTTCTGCACTTGGCTAAATTGTCACTTAGGCTCCACTGGTAGTGGTCAGGTATGAGCGCATCTCTAAACTTGGATAGTACAGGGCTGATTTCTGTGGCAGTGGAAATTTCAGGGTCCACTCTGGTTGCATTATCAGTTGGAAGGCTGGCAGTATAACCTAGAGGTTAGAGTAACAAGATGTGAATGAGCTTGGCACATCCAGCAGACTAGACCTTGGTTTTGTTTCGACACTTGCATACTGTGTGACTCTGAGCAAGTCACTTAACCACCCAGTGCTCCCAGCTCACTCCTGAAAACAGGCACATGTGCCTAATGGGCCTTTAATAGGCCTTACCCGTTACCAAAGACCAAAATAAAATAAATAAATAATATATTCATCAACGTTTGACATTTCTGCAAAATGGCAGATTTCTCATCTTGTTCTTCATCCTTACTGTGACTTGTCTCACCCAAGGGGTACAAAGCATGTACTGCCGACCCCCATCGTCGGGCTGGGTGGGACACCCCATTAAGAGGTGGTTTTCAGCGCAGTAAACAGTGCCACTTTGGGGCTATTTATCGCTGCCACAAACTGCAGAAGATACCACTGCACTGATATACTTGGAGGGAACCCCCATTTGCATAGGCACAGTGGTATTATAGAGCTTTGGCACTATGGGTTTGCATTGGTTCTCCAAGGCTTCTGAATATGGGCCAGCCAGAACGCCAACACAAATCCAGGTTAACACATCCACTAATGCTGTTAGTGGGTGAACTAATATTTGAATATCAGGCCCATACAGACTTGATATAAAGCAAGGTGGCACAAGCACCCTTGCTTTGTCTGCAATCAGAGATTAGAAGCCCAAACCAAGACTGCCCTGATCACAAGACAAGTGAAAAGTCCACAAGACCCACACAAATGCCGGCATATTTGCTTGTTTAGTCCTCTGATACTTATTAGCCATTATTATACTATAGTATATGGTTAAGTGTTGTGTATGGATTTCTATACACTACAGTCCTTGTTGTGCATGGGCAAATGTTGCTGTGCACTATTCAAAGGTCACAAAATGTTGTGCACATTTCAAAGTCATGGGAAGTTGTGCACAGTTCAGAGGTCACAAAAGTTGCTGTGTAGGGTTATTTCTTTTAGCCCCCCAATCGACATATAGTGACTATGAGTGATGAAAGGTAGGTGGGAGGGACACAGAAGGTTGCCTTCACTTCTGTATATAAACTGACATTTTTACTTTCAACAAACAGTAAAACTATATAATTTAAAAATGAAAACATGGGTGACCTATGCTCAACTTGGCTCGTGTTTCCATTTCAGGACAGGACATAGATATCATGGACCTCTCGAGCTTTGCTCTCGAGGTCCATATGATGTCATCTCAACCGATTGATGGAAGCACAGCCACACCGTAGGGTTGTCCAATGCCATGCATTATTCTGTAGGCAGTGTATGGTTAGGTGTATTGTGCATGTAAATCCATACTTCCAAACCCCTGCTGTAACATAGCGTGACATCAGAACTACGGTACAATGACTTTAAAAAGCTGTACCATAATTCTGACGTTACTACTGTGGTACAGTGTCTCTTTGACATGTACTCATGGTCAGCTTTTGGTTTTAATCCTGTTTACTCACAATCTGAACAGATGGCCACGGCAGTGTTCTCAAAGTGCCCCCAGCCCAGTGAGGAGTGGGTGCTCTCAATACCAAAGAAAAGTTGTGCTGGTTTGATTGGCACCCCACCCCAGCTGCTATGCCCCTGGGAGAGGGTGAGCATGGAGTACTAAGCAGCCCTTCAGCCACAGAGATGTGGTCATGATCAGCACTAAGGGTGTGCCACTGCATTGGTGGTACAATTCTTTAAATAAATTTTATTCCTGTTTTATTTTAACAGTGCATGAGCAACCATACAAAACTCAGTTGAGTTCCTATCTTAGGACTATTATGACATCATATAACCTCTCGGTTTCAGTCCTCTCAGTGTCACTGTGATGTCAGAACAGCTCCTTGATAGGAACACAGCCTGGTTGTGTATGGCTGCCATACCCTATTTTGCCCATTTGCCTAGCAGAAGCATGTTATGCTTTCATGCCACCAACCCACATTCAGGAGCAGAATAGAGGATCTGGGATCAGACCAACAGGGCTGGAGAGTACTGTCAAACACAGTATGAGCCAGCCCAGGGAGGAGGTTACCGGATTTACCATCACAGTGATGCCATGTGGTGTGCCAAGGAGTCTGCTCCCCATAAGGAGTGGCACCCACACATAGGTGCGCAGTGATATGAAAGACTGACAAGTGGCATGGCCTGTTATCAGAAAGGTGGAGGGAGAAAAGTGGTGCTTGTAAACTACACCGCCATCACGATGTTGTGCATTGACAGTCTTAGGCTTGTCATGACCTCCCCCACCACGAGATGGGTAGGTGGAGGCTAGTAGAGGATGGGGCTGAGACGGTCCTCATAGGGGTATGTCCCAAGCCAAGAACTGGGGGACAGTGTAGGAAGACAGACAGCAATATTATAGTGTCACGGTAACACCACTATAGCTAGGGCTGAGAATGGGTTTCTATGTCAAACCTCACACTTTGCTCTTAATAGCTTCACAACCATTCAATGGATTTACACAGGATATTGCATGCATGATCTTGTGGGTAGCTCTCTTGAAGTGCTAAGTTTTGTTCCAGTCGGAGATGTAGATTCTCGACTGGTACAGAAAAATGAAAAATCAGTATTTCTTGCTGTTTCTTTTATCATCGCCTAGCACCCAGACGGTTTGGAATTTTGGTCTGAAATTTTCATAGTAGAAAGGGCTTTGGTGACAGTGGTGCCTTTTTTTTTTGGTCATCTTTTGGTGCCACTACCTCCTCGGCTGGGGGTGGTCCTGTGGTGCCACCCTACATCCAGTCCAGCCCCAGCGGCCCCTACACCGATCACCATGCCCGAGCTGCAATCCTTCACCCTCTCACCCTCTTTATTGGCCGCTTGCACCCCTATAGTGCAGAAGACCACGAGGGAGTCTGGACCAGAGGGAGCTTCATAGGGGCAGTCGATGCAGCACTGCAGAGGTAGACCATCACACACTGGAGGATTGGGGCTGCATTTTCCTCCCTTACTCCACTCACAGCACAGGCGTGCAATGATGCCAGTGATGCTGTGGCGCGTGCTCCTGCACGCCACAGGTTAGACGCCTGCCGGTACAACCTTTTCTTGCTCCACCACCCCAGAGGAGGACAGCAGTCCAGGGACACTGATCCACCTCCCCGGCTGACCCCCATGACCCGAGATTGTTCCCAAACCCAGATCGCCAGTGTTGTGCAAGGTGTAGCATCCAGCGCCAAAACCCTCAGCGCCATCGGGCCAGCCACAGTGGTGCCTTTTGTTGGTTTGGTAAAAAATATTAATTCATTCCAAAGTTATTACATTTTGAAATTTCAGTTTTGAGCATGCTCAGTGCAATCTTTTAGATAGCTGCCTGCAACAAAAAATACTTTGTCCATACAAAAAGGATCCTTTTGTGTATGTATGGGGTGATCCTTTTGTGAGGAAAAAATTTTTTCAGATGGAATTAATATGATATAACATAATATTATAAACATATCTTGTTTCTATTTTTTCAAAAAAAATTGTTTAAACCCAGAAGAAGGACATCCTCGCACACACACACACACACACACACACACACCTGTATCTTGCTAATTGGAACCCTGTTAGGTGGATTCTCACTGACTTTTTGGGAAAGGGACCAAGAAATGTGTTTTTATACATGTTAAAATAATTTTTTGTGATTTAATTACCTTTTTCATATAGCCATATGAAAAGGAATTTAGCTATACAAAAAGAATCACTTCATATGAAAAATAATTTGGACTTAGGTTTTTCAATTTTTTTTGTATTTTCACATGAATTAAAAACATGTGAATTCCGATTCTTTTTCATATGAAGGGATCACCTCATACGAAAAAGATTTTGAACTAGTCTTTATTTCAATTCTTTTTCAGTCATGGGATCCTTTTTGTATGCGTTTTTCGTTCATAAAAAGGATGCCCTTGTACAGAAAAAGGTTTGGGACTTAGTTTTTTCCCAGTTCTTTTTCATATGAAGGAATTGTTTTTCGTGGCTTTTTCATTCATGCAAGAAAGTATGCCTTCTTACGTAAAAGATTTTGGACTTAGGCCCATATATTCAGAAGAGATGCATGGCACATGCCTAGATGCTCCCAGCATATCTCCAAACTTGCCAGGGCCATTGGGGCGTGGCAATATTCAGACCCCAATGCACCCTACAACCCAACTGCACTGCTACGCAGAATACTGTGATGTGAGAATACAAATGAGGGGTCCCTCACGATATTCCCCACATCGCAATATCCAACCCCCCAAGCGTAACATATGACTAACTGTGCTGGCACATAGTTATGCTTTCCATACCCTATTTTAACTATTCATGGGGATGGTTGGTGCTCCACGCATAAACAAGGGCCAGGTACACAGCCTCCCAAGCCCCAAACACGGTCCAAAATATACAATCCCACATCCATGTTTCCTTTGGGTAGGGACCCCTCCCAGCCCAGATCTCTGCTGAAATATACAAAGGAGCCCTAATCCCTCTGTTTCCATAGTGTAGTGCCCCTCCCAGCCCTGATCCCGCTGAAATGCAAAAGGGCTCCGATCCCTCTTTTCCATAGTGTAGTGTCCCCTCCCGAGCTCTGTCACTATGAAATATATCCCCAGTCCCTTTTTCCATAGTGTGGGACCCCCCTCCTTTCCTGAGCTCTGTCATAATGCAGAATATCCCGAGACCCTATTTCCATAGTGTAGGGACCCCCACCCTGGTAGGCAGTAACTCAACACCCCTGCCCCATCCCATCCTGTGCGAGTGACTGGCACCTCTCACCCTGCCATGGCCAGCCACCAATTATCATTACCCCACTCGCCATAGTAATAGTAAGTGCTTGGCAGGCGGTGGTGCTGAGGGGTTGAGGCACTGGCGCCACACCTCACGCTGCGCCCGGCGACCTGGGTTCGGGAGGCGAGCTCAGGCGCTGGGGGTCAGCAGGGAGGTGAGGATTGAGTGCCTGATGGGCTGCTCTCCTTCCCAGGTGGGAGGTCAGGATTGCCTGACGTGCCAGTGGCTCCTGGTGGAGACCAGGGCACTGTAGCATGCTCAGCAGCACGTAATCTGCGTGCCCTGATGCCAGCTGGGGTTGCCATGCATGCCTTGCGCCAGGGATGCTCACGCATGGGAGGGGAGGACTCTAGAACAAGGAAAAGCCTGGTCTGAGGGTAGGCGACAGTACCTGCCCCATGCCCAAGGCCGAGTCCATCCTGCCTGGCCTTCCAGTTTCCTCCACCCGGTCTTCTCCCACGTCAGAGTCTGTCTGGAAGAGCACCCAAGAGAGGGCGGCCACCCGGAGGGGTTAGGCTGGGATGCCAATCGTGGACAGAGGAGGCACAGGTCAGTGGACTTCAGACAGGGCAGGAGCAGGCAGGATGCCTCAGAGGCCCCCAGACCATGACCGGAGGGAAAAGATATGTAAAAATAAATAAATAGTACATGCTCATTGGTTGTCAATGAGCACATACTATTACTGTATACGAGCAGGTACGATCAGTCAGCAGCTGGCCATGGCATGGTGAGGAGGGCTGTGCTAGTCACTAGCATGGGATGGAATTGGGGTGCGGGTGGTGAGTTACTTCCTATCAGGGTGGGGTTGGGGTCCCTAAAATATAGAAATAGGGTCTCAAGGATATTCTTCATTATGACAGAGCTCATGGCAGGGAGGAGCCTACACCATAGAAAAATGGTCTTGGGATATATTTCATTATGAGAGAGCTCAGGAAGGGAACTACATTATGGAAAAGAAGGATTGAGCTCCTTTTTATTTCAGCGGGATCGGATTGGGGTGGGGACACTACACCACGGAAAAGAGGGATTGGAGCTCCTTTTTATTTCAATTAGTGATCGGGGCTGGGAGGCTGGCCCCATGTACATTCCTCTGAGTGCAGCTATGCAAATGAGCATTCAAATAGCCCCTTTGTGCCATGTACGTCCAGTGAGCTTATTTGCATGTTTCGGCTGAATAACGCCCATGGGGACTCGCGGCGCATGTAGGTATGCACCACACATTCCCCTATGAGCGGTCTTCAGCCCTGCACCCTGGATGTGCTACACCATACATGGCAGCCGCTTGCTATGTGCCATGCATCCAGGGTCTGATATCAAACAGAATGCGTGATCTGTTCCCATCGCACATTCTGTTTGACTATCGCAACAGAGCCGCCAGTGCATTTTTTTGTATGATGTGCTGTTATGCACGTGCATCCAGCCAGCTCTGAATATGGGACCCACATTTTTCCAATTATTTTTTTCGATGAAGGAATCCTTTTGTATGGCTTTTTCATTCATACAAAAATGATTACTTCATATGAAGAAAGAATCTGGACTTCGCTTTTCTTTCCACATTTCAACTTCAACAAGCCATAACTCCCTCAGTATTTGCAATTAAGAGACAATCTATATCAAAACAAAGGTAGTAATGAGTACGAGAATAATACACACTACCCCCAAACAATTTAGGGGCATATAAAAAAACACAAAAATTAAAACATCAAAATTCTCATAGGATAACATTGAAGTTTAGCAAGCCCTACAAACAAGCAAATAAATTGTTTTTGGCAGAAATGGAACTGCAGAACCTCTGGTATGTATGCATCTATGCATGATGGAATGATGGAAGCACAGAGCCCAGAGGGTCCTGGTCTTCCACAGGCAAATGAATATGATCACATAAGTCCTGAAGGGCAGCTGCAGGAAAAAACATTATGGTTTCACCTCTCCTGAGTCTTCATAAATCAGGCGTGGGGTGCAGCTTGGGGTTGTCAACCCTACGTCACCCCATTCTCATATACTTTACACATCTCAGCTTATTTACTGATGGAATGGGGTTATCATTAGGTTTTGACAACCCAAGGTACACCCCACACCTGGTTTGTGAAGATTCAGGAGAGGTAAAACCATAATGGTTTTCTATTGCTGCCTGCAGAGTGTGGGTGAGGTGCTAGGTTGGGAACCCCAACACCACATTTCCTACTTTGTCACTTTAACCTTAAATGGTGCATTAACAAATTGTTTACAATGAATATATTATAGTGGCCTGGTAGTGCTACTATAATTGAGGATGAGGAGGCTGTTTAATGTTTAACCCATAACTTTGCATATTAATAGCTTTGCCATCATTCAACAGATTTCACAAAATTTTGCATGCATGGTCTCGAGGCAACCTCTCTTGACTTGACAAGTTTCATTCCCATCAGATATGCAGATTCTGAGATCTGAATAGCAAAAAAGTAAAAATAATTTATTTTTTGCTGTTTTTGGTCATCCTCTAGCGCCAGGAGTTTGGAATTTTGCTCTGAAAGGGCTTGGACCAGAGTGGTGCCTTCGCATGTTGGATGAAAAACTTTAATCCATTCCAGAGTTATAAGGATTTTAAATGTTGGTTCTGAGCATGCTCATACAGTCTTTTGGATAGCTGTTTCATAGAAAAATAATTTGGCCCACATGGAAAAGATTGTTTTTATAAGGCCACCATCTTGTTTCTGTTTTTTTTCTCCAAAAATAATTATTTTCAAAACCATAAAATGATATCCTGCAGAGACACAAACACATGTATCTTGCTAAGAGGGCCTCCGTTAAATGTATTCTGCAGTTAATTTTTGGAAAAATCATGAAGAAATGTGTTTTAATCCATTTTAAAATATTTTTCATGACCCAAATTTCTTTTTTTATGGCTATAAAACAAAGAATAAGGTCATGTGAAAAAAGATTCCTTCATATGAAAAAATAATTTGTACTTAGGTTTTTCACATTCTTTTTCTAACATTTAAACATATGAAGTAGCCAGCAGAATTAGGCCTTTGGTCTATCTAGTCTGCTTGATGTGCAGGGTTTACAGCTCAGTTCCAAGCAAATGTAGACCATGAATACCTGTTGTGGTGAGGTGCAAGACAGGGCATCCTAGCCAAGTAACTCCAACAGACATCCAGATGTCTTGCACGCTGCAGAAAAAATCACACCAAATGCCTTCTTACAAAATCAACTGACTTGGTGTAAATGGACAGACAGACATCCACTCCTGGCCCCATTGCTTTGGGTACTGAAACCCTTCATTGGGGCAGCAAAAACTGCATTAATGCAACACTTAGGGTACTGGTTATTTTGAGCATAAGTAGGGAAATGTGGTTTTGGGTTTGAAACCTAAAACCTCAATGCTATCCTATTGGGCAAATCAGGGGTGGAGTCTACCTGTAGGTTGTCAACCCTAAAGCTCACTGCATTAGATGTGCATCTTTCTGGAGTGCATAGAATGGGGTGAGCATTAGGGTTGACAACCCTAGGAAGACTCCCCTGATTTGTTAGGGGTGGCGTTGGGTTTAGGGTTTGAAATCCTAAAGTCACATTTCCTACTTTTGTTGCTTTAGCCAGAACCCTAAATGTTGCATTAGCACAGTTTTTGCAAAGAATTTCCTTACTTTTTGAGACAGTATAATAGTTTCCTTATTTTCCTGTTGAGAGCTTAGGCCCCATGCATCCATACTTTTGAGATACTGTAATTGTATCCTTATTTCTCTGATGGAGCACAGGACCCAGAGAGCCCTGCACTCAATCCTCCATAGATGCACATATGTATGTTTACGGGAAGCATGGCCCACCGGGCCCTGCCCTTCCATGTATAGGACACCAGCAACCAAACTGTCAACATAGCTTCCTATTACCCTACCTCATCAACCTGGTAGTGAAAATTGCCAAATCCCCAGCAAAATTTCATTCCACACCACTACAGTGTCATGCCACACCAGGGGTACAAGAAGACATTTTGGGCAAGATGTGAAAAATTACAGCTGTCACATTCATGAGGTAATGTAAAGAAATGGCTATATTGATAATTAAGGGGTTAAAATATTGAAATAATAAACGCATGCTTTGTTTAGCTTAAATGTCAATTGATGCGCATAACTTTGCTATTTCAGCACATTTTTGACCCCTAGATTTTCAGTATACCCTTCTTATGATCCCACTTTATGAACAAGGAACATTTTTAATCCATCCCAAAAGTGATTTGTAACTGACTGCTTAAATTGCCTTCGGCAGGATTAGGAAATGACACCAACATTGTTCATGAGGTGGTGTATCAAAAGGGTATCTTGAAAATGTGGCATCAAAAGCTTGAAAATAACAAAGTTATGCACCAGAGTTGAAAACCCCACTGAAATACATTGAACTGCACTTACCTACTTTCTCTCATATAGCAGTCAGCATTTCCAGCAGCAAGACATGTCTTGGATCATAGAGTGGATCTTCATCATGGCACCTGTTCAGGTGAGTGAGGGTGTGTGGGGATGTGGGTTGTGGGTGCTGAGTGGGAGGTGTGGGTGGGAATCAGATTGGCAAGGACCTTTTTACAGGTTTAAAAAAGACATTGATGGACTATTTTTTATTAGAGGAGAACAGCCTAGGGAGGGTGGGGGTGCCACTAGACACTAGGAAAATCAAGCTCACAAGGGGGACAGTGATGGTGGGGGTTGCCACTAGACAGGAAATTTGATGTAACAATGGGGATGAGGACTGAGGTTGGGAGGGTGCCACTAGACACCAGGGAAAATTCATTTAACAACAGGGACAGGGATCGGAGGGCGAGGGTGCCACTAGACACCAAGCAAACTATACAAATAACTTTGGGACAGCCATTGGAGGGCAGTGGGGAGGGTGCCACTAAACACCAGGGAAAATAACTGTAATAACAGGGACAATGATCAGAGGGCGGAGGGTGCCACTAAACACCAAGAAAACGAGTTTGTCTCATGAAAAGGATCTGTTTTCATCACTTGTGATATGAAAAATATTTTTCGTATGACACAATATAAAAAAGATTTTTAAACTTATAAAACAAACATTTCAAGGGCATTACTTCAACAGTAAAATGCAGAATACAGTAAAGGAAATCATGATAAGTAAAGTACATGTGTTGGTTGCCCCACTGCATCTCTTTTTGGGGGTTTCCAAATTAGAATTTTAGGAAAATGGAAAACAAGATAGCAGCCAAATGAGAAGTATTTTCCACTCATGAAAAGGATGACCTCAATACGGAAAAATAATTATTTCTTCGTTCTACAGCTATTTTGAGGTCCTTACTGAGCATGCTCAGAACTTGGTTAATTCAGAAAATAAACTCAACTGAAATTGATATGAAAGATTTTTATAGCCACAGATTGGATAGGGTGGGAAAACGGAGGTAGGATCTTATTATTTGCAAATTGAGATTTGGGCCAACTAAAGTTATCTATTCAAGTAACATATGGCTAATAGGGTGTATATTGGTCATTGCAAAATCTTAATTTGACCAATGGGCAGTTTGTCTGACACCTAGGGCTAAAATAAGGGCTTTTGATAAACTTTCACAAGAAATTCAAAACATTACCATGAGTACAGATTTGATTCTAACTGAGGACTTCAATGCAGCCTTGGGCAAACAAGAGGAAAAGCTTTGCAACAAAGCCTTAGAAACCTAGAGATAAATCAAGTAATATCATCACCCACTAGAAAGACAAATCAGTCCAGTAATGGAAACATATTTGATCTAGTATTTACTACAATAACTATAAAAGCATTACATGCTCAAATAAATCAACCTATTTTAGGAGACCACTGTTCCATAAACTCTATTTGTGCGATTTAAACAGGCAATGGAGTAAGCAGAAATTGGATGATCCAAAACTAAGATGTTGAACATACAAAAATACAAGAAAGAGGTATTTATCCATAAACTTGTGGAAGTAAATGGAGAGATTGTTTCATACCACATCTAGATTTGGCTATGAGTGAATTTACGAAGTTATTTACCACAGTACGTGATGAAATAGCACTATATGACATCTTAATGTTAAGAAAAGTACATGTCCCATGGATAACAGAAAAATAAAATAAAACATGAGTTAAAACAGACTGTGGAAATTGGCAAATAGATCACTGAACCCTGAGGACTGGGAAAACTATAAACGGCAAGAAATGCTCTAAAACTAAAATCAGAAATTCCAAAGGAAATAAACAAATGAGACTGGTGGTTGTGAATCAACTTCTACATCCAGTCATGGATTATGGAAGTCATGTATATGATTTCTCCCATAAGAAAAGCTTGGCGAAAGTTGATACGATGTATAACAGACTTGCAGGTTTTATATTGGGAAAAGGAATTGGTTTACTTCACTGTACTTTGTTTAGTGATCTTGGATGGTTAACCAAAACCTTAAATAGGAAGTTGCAATGGGCAAATTTAACTCATAAGTTTTACATATGAAAAGGCCAATTTACTTATTCAAAAATTAGAAAAATACAACATCATCATAATCTACGCCAGACAAATTTATTTGGATTTATTCCTCCAAAATTAATAAATAAATATAGTTCTATGGCCCCGTCTATTATGTTTCAGATATGGAATTCAATAAATAAAGAATCCATAGTCAATGAGACTGATGTTAAAATATTTATGAAGGAGTTAAAACATGAATTGAGTGTATGTTGTATGTGCAATAATTAGTATGTATATATAATGTTGATGTAAATGATGTTATATGATGTTTGTATAATCTGTTATTTTCTTTGTACTTTATGTTATACTGAGAATGAACAGGAGCATATATAATATTGAACTTGTCCTAAAGATGTATTTTTACCAGCTTGTCCTGTTTAAAAATAAAGATTTTACTACTACTACATATTATAGTACCAAAACCTCAGAGACCACTGATCCACATCAATACTGGTATGTACCTCATTAAATCTTTTGAGAGACCAGTGGAAAACAGGTTACCTAGCTAAATGCAAGCTAATGGAATACTCCAATCTACAAAATCTTTAGCAAATATACTAAATGACTACTTTGTGACTCTGCTTGATATCGAAATTCCCAGAGGGAACAATGTTTAAATCTGAAAGATACTCCAGCAGTGTCTCAAGGTATTCCAAAATTCAGATTTAGAGGCATCACATGCAAGGATGTCAAATTTGAGATAAGGAAATTAAAACTAAGAAAGCATTTGGGTTAGATGGTATTGAAAATAGATTCTTAAGACTCAGTCAATATTATTGCTCCAGTACTGGTAAAAGTGTTCAACTGAGTCTGATGGAATTTCTCAGCACTAGGAAAAGAGTCAGAAGTATCCCTATTTATAAAGGCGGCAAGTCACAGAAACCATAAACTATAGGCCCACAGCTCTTCTGTCTGTTGTTTCCAAAGTGATGGAAAGACTGGTTCAGAAACAACTGAGTGGGTACCTGGACAAATAATTCTTTGCTGTCTGGATACCAGTCAGGTTTCAGAAGAGCACCTCCACAGACACTGTACTCACTGACCTAGTTGACATCATAGCATCCCAATTAAAAAGGTAAGGCAGTGGGTGCGGTGTTCGAATCGTGGACTTGTCTAAAGCATTTGATACCGTAAACTACAGCTTTTATTACAGTGGCTGCTTGATTTGGGGTGGCTGAAGACAATTCAGAATGGTTTAAATCATATCTAAAAACTGAACCCAGCAGGTTCAAGTAGAAAGACCTATTGTATCAAATAGGGCAAGGGTACAAAGAGGTGTTCCCAAGGGCTCCATATTGGGAGCCACCCTATTATTGATTTACATAAATAATCTGGTCAAGGTAGCAACTCAAATTAATATAAGACTTCCACAGATGATACAGTGCTCTTGGTTAGTGGGAATACTGTTAAAGACATGGTAATGGGGCTACAGGGGATTTCTCAAAATTAGATACATGGCTTACACAGTCTAGACTAGTTTTGAACAGTAGAAAAAAACAAGACTATGGTTTTTGAACCAGCAAATAAGAAAAACTAAATGAAAAACAAGATATCAAAATAAAAACTAATAAATATAAAATACTGGCACAGATAAATCAATACAGATACTTGGGTGTTTAGGTAGATGAGGGTCTGAAATTTGACCATCACATCAAAGGTATGCTGGGAAGGGTTAACAGAATATATGGGGCATTTAGACGATCAGGTTACTGCATAGACAGAAAATGACAAGTACTATTGTAAATCAATTATGGTTCCTGTTCTTGACTATGAAGCCACATGTATGGTTTAGCAAATAAGACACTACTGAAAAGGGTAAATGTGGCATATAATGGATTAGCCAGGTTTATTTTGAGATGTGACATTCTACCTATCCTATCCTACTCGGATGGGTGACTCTTGAAAATTAAAGAAAAATTATATGGGTTAACCAATTATATAAAACTTTATATTTTAATTAACCAAAGTATCTGGTAGAAAAGATGGAAAAGTCTGAATGTAAACTCATGTATAACCCATAGGATAACTACATGGGACTAGGAAAGGAGGAGAGGGCAGAGGGTGGAGGTAAAGGAGGTTGTGGGGCTATCTCGGCTGAATGGTCTTTTTCTGCCAGCACGATTCTATGATTCTATGATAATGAAATATTCAAATGAGAACTTTGAAAACTCCAAAACCAAAGAATAAAGATGGAGACATGACATTCTTAATAGTCTCCACATCCTTATGCAATTCAATAGATAACTCCATTAAGGGTTAAATATAGCTGGTCTAGTTATAGTTATTTAATATGTGTATAATAGCTATGTATTTGACTGTAGACTTTGCATTTGTAAAAGTTATATGTTTGTACATTACTGTGGAACCAAATTGATATGTATAGAATTTTATATAAACAGGACCATCTTGAAAATAGGTCCTTCAGGACCTGGTGATATATGTAAGACCTTAAACCCTGTATAAAAAGAAGAATTTTACTACTGCTAACCAATTTAAACATTTTAAAATTAAATAACTTTGGAATGGATTAATATTTTTCACCAAACCAGAAAAAGGCACATCTGTGGGTCAGTCCCTTTCTGCCCTGAAAATTTCAGACCAAAATTATAAACCATCTGGGTATTAGACAATTCAAAGAAATCCCATTCAAACCAATGGGAAACAATTACAAAAATTCACTATTTTCACTATCCCGATCTCAGAAAATTAACATCTGATGCTAACAAAACGTGGCACATCCAGACATCTACCAAGGAAACTGCACATGCAAACTTGCATGCAAATCCATTCAACATCGCGAAGATATTAAAGTGCAAAATTTCAGGTTTAACACAGAAACCCCAGTTCAACCCTAAATATAGTGGTGCTACTGTGCCACTGTAATATATAGAAACATAGAATGTGACGCAGATAAGGCCGCTTGGCCCACCTAGTCTGCCCATTTTCCTACCCTAACAGATAAGCTGCAGATCCTAGTTAAGCAACAGCTTGCTTCCTCCTACCCCCACTAGGACTGCCTTATGTCTGTCCCATGCATTCTTAATTCCTCCACTGTTCTTGACTCCATGACCTCCTCAGGAGGCTGTTCCATGCATCCACAACCCTCTCCGTGAAAGAATACTTCCTCACATTACCTCTGAGCCATCCCCTCTATCTTCAAATTGTGCCCCTTGTTCTTGCACATCTCTTTTCTGAAAGGTGCTACCCTCTTGGACTTTGTTGATTCCCTTGAGGTACTTGAAAGTTTCTATCATGTCCCGTCTCTCCTTCTTTCCTCAAGGGTATACATATTAAGCTCCTTTAGTCTTTCTTCGTATGTCTTCTGATGCAGACCCTGCACCATTTTGGTTGCCCTCCCTCTAGACAGCCTCCACTCTGTCTATGTCTTTTGGAGATGGGGTCTCCAGAACTGCACACAGTACTCAGATGGGGTCTCATGAACTGTCTGTACAGAGGGATAACAACTTCCTGTTTTCTACTATTGATGCCTCTCCCTACGATCCCAGTATCCCCCAGCCTTCCTTACTGCCTTCTCCCATTGCTTGCCCAACTTTAGGTCATCTGATATAATTACCCTGGTCCCATTCCATTTTACTGTTGTCAGTATCTCACCCCCACTGTGTACTCTTCCCTGGTTTTTGTTTCCAAGTGCATTACCTTGCATTCTTTGCATTGAATCTGAGCTGCCATACATCTGACCATTCTCCAACCTTGCCAAGTCCCTTCTCATCCTTTCCACTCCATCTTGTGTATCAATCCTGTTGCAGATCTTTGTGTAGTCTGCAAAGAGACATACTTTTCCTTCCAGTTCCTCTGCAATGTCATTTATAAAGACATTAAAAGGACTGATCCTAGTACTGAACCCTCACGGTACCCACTAGTAACCTCCTTTCTTCACTGTGGACTCCATTTACTACTACCCTTTGCGTACTGTTGTCTAGTCAATTTTTATCAGGCTACCACCTTGGGACCCACTCCAAGGCTGGCTAACTTGTGTATTAATCTTTGTGTGGGACTGTATCAAATGCCTTGCTAAAATCTAGGTGAGGCCATGTCACAGCCCCTCCCTCGTCTACTACTTTGGTCACCCAGTCAAAGAAATCTATTAGATTCATCTGACATGACCTTCCCATCATGAATCCATGCTGCCTTGGGTCCTGTGCCCCACTGGCCTCTAGGTACTCAACAATTCTTTCCTTCAGAAGTGATTCCATCATTTTTCCTACCACTGAGGTCAAACTAACTGGTCTGTGGTTTCCTGCTTCTGTCCTGCTCCCGCTTTTGTGAAGAGGAATCACATCCGCCTCCTCCAGTCCTCAGGTACCACCCCATCCTCCCATGATTTGTTATAAGAGAGTAGTCAGTGGTGTCACTAGTTCTACCTTAGTTCCTTTGGAATTCTTGGGTGAATCCCATTAGGCCCCATTGCTTTGTCACCTTCAATTTTATCAGTTCTTTCAGAACCCTTTCTTCTGTAAATGGACTGGTATCGACCCCAGTCTTCAGAGTGTTTGTCTTGTTTGGTTTAGATAACTCCCCTCCTCTTCCTTTGTGAATACTGAGCAGAAATATTTGTTCAGTATCCTGCTTTTCACTGTCACCCTCTACCCACATTCCTCCCTTTATTAAGCCTCAGTATCCCTCCTTTGGTCTTTCTTCGCTCCCTAATGTTACCTATAAAAGATCTTATCCCCTCTTAACAGAGTTGGCTATCCTTCCTTGGTTTCAGCCTTTGCTATTCTGACTGCCTTCCATCCTCTTTTTGCTTTAACTGATAAAGTTCTCTGTCCTGCTCCTTCTGTGTTTCCTTATAGTTCCTGAATGCTATCCTTTTCTCCTTTACCTTCCTGCCAACTCTTTTGAGAACCATAAGCGGTTACACAAAGGCTTGTTGCCTCTGTGATGGCTGTTTTGATTACTCCCCATTGTTCCTCCACCCTCCTTCTTGCCTGTTTGTTAGTGCTTTTCTGAGGCACTCTCAATTTCCCAAAGTCAGCCCTCCTAAAGTCCAATACTCTTGCTTTTGTATGGCTTGATTGTATGGCTGTGTTAATCGTGAACCGCACTGTTTGATGGACGCTTGTTCCCAGATGGCTACACACTCTAAATCTGAGATTCTTTCTCCATCCCCATTTGAGAGTACCAGGTCTAAGATTGCCTCCTCCCAAGTGGGTTCCAATACTATTTGTCTGAGGCATGCCCCTGTAGGGCATCAAGAATGACCCTGCTCTTGGATGTGCCTGCAGCAAAGGTGCTCCAGTTAACATCTGGCATATTCAGGTCCCCATCAGCAGTATCTCCTTTTCTGCCATTCTAAGGAAGCCTTCTATCATTTCCTTGTCCATTCCCTCCCCTGAGATGGGGGTCTGTATACAACCCCATGCGGATTGCGGTGCCATTTCCTGTCTTCAGGGTGATCCAGAGTGCCTCATCTGCTCCTGTTTACTCTTTAGTTCTGTTGCTTTGATCCTTCTTTACATAGAGCTATTCCTCCTCCTCCTCCTCTTTTACCCTCCCTGTCCCTCCTGTAGATTGTGTATCCTGGTATGTTGACATCCCAGTCATGGTTCTCTGTGTACCATGTTTCTGTGACTGCCACTATATCCAGGCAACCCTCTTCCATCAAGGCCACTAGTTCAGGCAGCTTGTTACACAGACTACGGGCATTGGTACTCATCACCCTCCACTTTTTGATGGCCTTACCCTTTAGCTCCATTCCTGTCCTTACTGCCTTTGCCTTTTTACATTTACCTCTGTCCTTCTCCCTAACGACTTCTCTACCTTGGTGTTTACCTCACTAATTACCATGTTTTGTGGGGGAGGCTGGGATTTCCTGCTCCTTTTCAGTGCCTCCCCTTGGCTGGTTACATGCTTGCCAATGAAGCATTTAAACCTCTCACCTAGGATCCTGGATCTCCCCGGACAGATGCAGACCATCACATCAGTATAGGTCTGCATCCCTCCAGGTGGCTCCCAGTCCCCAATGAAGCCAAAATCCTGGGCTCCACACCAGTTTTCCAACCATTCATTGAATTCCCTGGTGGGGTGCCCTACATCACCCTTGCCATGAGACAGGCAGCACCTCCGAGAAGGTTACCGTATCGCTACTTGTCTAAGGCCCCTCCCCAACTCTACAAACTCCTCTTGCACTGCTCTGATCCCATTCCTAGCCAGGTCATTTGTCCCTAGCTATAAATCTATGATCAGCACCTTTTGGAGGGACAAATAAACTGTAACCTGATGACAACCTTGTCCTTTTCGGCTACTTTTTTAAACCCTCATTGTTGTCCTTATAAATTACCACAGGCAAAACACAGGTAAAATCTGTACACAGCCACATAAAAACAGATGAAGGGTCACATATCAAATTCAATGGAATGAAGTGCACTATGACTGAGCTGCGTACATGATCTGTTCTCAATTTTGAAAGCTGACGCGGTGTTACAGATCCCCAAACACCACTGGGATTGCTTTACAAAATTAAATATTTAGACACAATTCATCTTCTGTGTCATTTTACCCATAATTCTCATCCTTATATTTTTATTATTACGGGCATATGCATGGAAATAGGATGCTTGCCCCATATCTGCTCTGGCTGCTTCAACACCTGACATCACAGTTCTGTTCATGACAACACAGTCTGTTGTTGTGAAGATAATTATGCTATCATAATCATAAACAGAGGATTAAGATATCAGAAGCAGACAAGCAGCCAGAGCAGAAAATGGTAGGCGACAATAATATTGTTTTTCATACAACTGTCCTCAGTAATAAACAAGCATTTGTCAATGCCGAATGTTTGCTTGCTGGCATTGGCATTGGCATTGGTAGTATAGGAGTGAGAAGGATGCATAATAGAATAGCAGTGAAGTATTTAACTGAAGCCAACCCTCCATCACCCTGCAGAGACTGACAGGCATTGGGGTGTGCCTTTGTCAGTCTGTAATGGCACGCCATTTCACCACACCCTACCCTGCAGACACCAACAAGTGTCACAGTGTGCTCTGGGTCTTGGGCCTTATGCTCACCCCATTCCATCAGGAAATACAGTGAGATAGGTGCAGTATTGAGAATGGGGTGAACTTTGGGGCGAAGAGTCAAGGCACACCTCGATGCCTCTCACTGGCTGCAGGGTGTGGGTGGGGTGGAATGGAATGAGCCTTACAGGCCACAATCCCAAGTCACACCCTTGATGCCTGTCAGCCTCTACAGGGTGGGGCATTATGGTCGGAAACCCTAACGCCTCAGGCTTTCGTTGGTATTTTCACACCAAATTTTCAACATGGGTTTTTTGACCCCACCTTATGAACAGTGGCAATATCAGTTTGTTAGCCGAAAGCTGATTTTGCACAGTGACTATGCCATTTGGCACCACAGGTGTGAAAACACATTTTGAACAGGATGTGAAAAATGACAGCTGTACTGTTCAGTGGAGGTGTAAATATGGCAATGTTGAAAATCTGCAGTGAAAATATAAAAAACTGGTGAAGTCACGAGTGTAGAAACTGTGCAACGACACCCATAATGTAATTAGTTTGGGATTTTTACAGCAGATTGTCAACACAGGCATTTTGGAACCTCCGCCCATGAACAGTGTCACTGTGAAATTCTTAATCTGTCCCAAACAGTGATTTCCCACAGCAACCATGCATTTCTGTGCCGGAAGTGTGAAAACACGTTTGGCCAGGTGTGAAAAATGACAGCTGTACTGTAAATAAGAAGGTGAGAAAAATGCAATGTTGAAAATCTGGACTGAAAATATTACAAATTCATGAACTTCTGAGGGTGCATGGAAACTGCGCAATGCTCGTCTTGAATACACAGTCATTTTATGGACTTTTGTCACCAAATTTTCAACATAGCCATTTTAAGACCTCTGCTCATGAACAGTGTCACTGTGATTTTCTTAATCTGTCCCGAACATTGATTTCACACACCAACTGTGCCATTGTGCGCTACATGCACGAAAACACATTTTGGGCGAGATGTGAAAAATGACAGCTGTACTGCTCACAAGGAGGTGGGGTAAAATGGCAATATTGAAAATCTGGAGTGAAAATATTAAAATTCAGAAACTTACGAGCGCGTGTGGAACTGCTGCACGACGCTCATAAACAGTCATTTTGGGAATTTTTTCACCAAATTTTCAACTTAGGGTTTTGGGGCCTACCTCATAGAACTGTGCTCATGTGGTATCACCTTTGGGACTGAATAACAAAATGACAGTGATTGAGTTCATGTGGTGGAGCCCAAGAACCCCACGTTTAAAATTTGGTGAAGAAATTCCCAAAATGGCCAAGACATGCATCAAAGTTTAAAAAAAAAATGTATGTCATTATACAGCTTACCAGCATTTCTTCAGTTCGCAGCCTTTTAAAGAGTGCAGACGTGTTCCTGGTCCACCAAGATCGTTGCGCTGGGCTCCAGAGGTAAGTCTGTGGGAGGTGGGGAGGTGGATGCAGAGGGTAGGTGCGGGTTGGGGAGGGGGCAAGACAGTCAACGAGGGACTTTTTTTTTACAGTTTTTTTTTCTGTCAGGAAGACAACGGGACTTTGCCATGCTGGGGTGGGCTCCCAGCGTGGCAGCTGAAAGTTATTTTGGGGGTGACAGTGGAGCTGATGGGGATTGGGCACCCTGTTGGCCACCAACTTTTCCATGCTGGGGTGGGCTCCCAGTGTGGCATCTTCTTCTGGAAGACATCGCGGGACTTTTGCTACACTGCAGTGAGCTCCCAGCATGGCAGCTACGATGCAGGACTTTGCCGCTGGGTGGGCTCCCAGCATGGCAGCTGAAAGGATTATTTTTGGGGGCATGCAATCGATGGGGATTAGGCACCCGTCGACTATACGGCGTTTGCCACGCTAGGGCGGGCTCCCAGCGTGGCACCTGAGGTCTGTTTGGGGGCAGTGGAGCCGGCGGAGGATTGAGCACTCCCGTCGGTCATACAGTGTCCGTGGGTGGAGTGGACACATGAGCACGCTGAGGTGGGCTCCAGCATGCCTAAGTGGGGTGGGGGGGCGATGATGATTGTCCATGACAGTTCAGACGCATTTGTAGGCAATTTTCATACTGCCTACATTACCACCACTGATTGTGGCGGTATTTCCTCAGAACTGTCGTCACTGCATCTGAGCGCTGTCATAGACAGCTCAGACATTCATTGAACGGTGCAACCGTGTCTGCAAAAGGACCAGGGCATTGGAAGTGGGGAGGCACACCTAATTCTCATATGGTGGCACTATGTTTCTTGCACATGCGCAAGCAAACATAAAAAGGGGCAAGAATTTCAGAAACTATATGAAATATAAACAGAACTGTGTCTAAATCTTACATTTTCAAAGTTTCCCAATAGCATCAGGGACTCTTCAGTGGTGATAACTGTAGGAGAAACGGGTGAGAGGCTGAAAGTCATATGTTAATCATTCTTGCTGCTTAGCTTTGTGTTGTTGATTGATTGGTTAATGTTTGTAGGGTGCTGTATAATTTTACAGCTGAATAACTAAGTTATATAACAATTAAATGCTACCATAAATCATTGTGAAGCAAACATAGAGTACTCATACACATTGGAATAGTAGGGTACAGCCCAGCTAGGAAAGATACCAAGATACCTCTGTACTTTAAATGTTTAGCTCACAATTTCAACACGTGAACATTTTAGGAGGTCTAATGGTCTTTTACATTTTCAGTGGGCTGCATTTACAATGGACTTTAGGCTGGTGGTATTCTTACAAGGCATTTAGTTTGTAACTGATTATTTAAATCAGTACTGTTAATTATTCATGCATAAGTGTATAGATGAAGTTTATTTCACCTCGCCTCACCCCTGACAAGCAAACCAGCATGGTTTTATTTCTAAAGCACCTTTCCCTGAGGCTTAGGATGCTGTACAAAAGACAGGCAGAAGAGGAAATTGGTAGTGCTAACTAAAACAGTACACTAAGCCCCAAAGGCCTCTCCAAAATGTGTGCCTTCAGACCCTGTTTGAAAGCTTCCACTGGGGGTCCCTGCAAGAGAGCTGGGGAGCAAGTTCCACAGGACCGTGCCCTCAAAAGCATGATCTCCAGACCGTGCCCTGGGAATCGCAAGGAGGCCCTCTTCAGCAGAACGTGGGGAGCGCACGGGCAGGCAGGAATCAAATGGTCACACAGATAGTCTGGACCCGAACTGTATAGGGGCCTTATAGGTGTAAACCCACCTTGAAGGAGATCCTCCACCTAACTGCAGCCAATGCAGACTGCCTAGAACTGGGTCACATGACAGGACCTTGGCTGACCCCAACAACCTGACCCCCATGTTCTGCAGTGGCTGCAGGCAGCACAGCACCACCACCACTGACCCCAAGATAAAGAGTGTTGCAGTACAAAAGTGTTACTGTGTTGGGTGATCTCTTTGCCACACTTGCTGTTTATTTATGGATTCACAAAAATATATTGCTTTCTACAGCTCCAGACTGCTTCTTAAGTTATTGTGCCATTTTTGAACATATTGTTTTGTAACTCTAAACAGTAAACACTCTAGTAACACAGCAATCATAAATAATTCAGGTAGCTTAGGAGACTCTATATACTGTAAACACAAATTGTGTTGAAACAAGTTTTCATATATTCTTGCCCTAGTTTGTATCGGGTTACATGTGTGAGAGGGCTACGCATTGAGACTTATGACACATACAGTGTAGAGAATAATTAACACTACAGTGTATAGTAGAGCATTGTTCTATATAGAAATCCATCCTTTCAAAATGCTGTAGTATCACAGTTCAAAGGTCTTGGAATGTAATTGTACCCTTCTGTGGTAGAACAGCATTCTAACACCTCTAGAGACTGCACAAGTCAGTTTCACTGAGAGACAGAAAAGACCACAATGCACACATTTTGCATAATACTGTACACTATATACAGTACAGGATGAGCAACTTTATGCATAACCAGTGTGTTCTGCCACCTTGGGATTCCCACAGACCTCTCAAGCCTGCTCTCAAGATCAGAGAGAGTCAGAACCCCTGGTGGCAGAACACACTGTTGTGCATAGTTGCCTATCCAGTACTTCTGTAAAGTGTTAAGATTAGCTGGTATACACCTAGTTAGCGTGTGACATCACTTGGCACAAGAACAAAGTGAGAGTGAATGAGCTGTGTGAACCTGCAAGTTCTTCACAGTTGTTTTTTTATTTTTCATTATACAGGAGTTAGCATGTTTTTATACATTCTTGAACTGAAACCATGGTTTTAGTCAGTGTGCAGCTCTGACTCAAATAGCATCCCAGTGCAGCTATTCCCTGTAAACCCAGCTCACTATACCATCATTGCTTAAAGATACCAAAAAGATTCCTCTCAGCCAATCAGAAAACAGAGCTACTGTCCACTCATTCTGTGATAACAGAATAGCAGACTCAATAGTAGGACTATGTAAGTAAGTTCAGGACAGAGTAAGAAAGTCAGAGTAAGAAAATCACAATGACACTGTTCATGAGCTGGAGTTCTCAAAATGCCTATGTTGAAAATTTGGTGAAAAATTCCAAAAATGACTGTGTCACAAGCATGCGTTATGTAATTTCCACTGCGCCAGAATCTCAAGAATTTTTAATATTTTCACCCAGATTTTCAACAACATTGCCATTTCTTCATACCTCCTTATGAATGGTACAGCTGTCATTTTGCACATCCTGCCCAAAATGGTGCAGAATAGCTTGTCGCTATGGGAAATCAATATTCAGGACAGATTAACAAAATCACAGTGCCACTGTTCATGAGCAGAGCTCCCAAAATGCCTATGTTGAAACTGTGGTTAAAAATCCTAACTAATTCGTTACGGGTGTATGTTGCGCAGTTTCTCGCCGCTTATGACCACCAAGTTTTCATATTTTCACTCCAGATTTTCAACATTACCATTTTTCACCTCCTCATGAACAGTACAGCTGTCATTTTACATCCTGCCTGAAATGTGCTTTTGCACCTGTGGAGCGCCAAATGGCAGCCGCTGTGCAAAATCACCTTTCGCTAATGAACTGATAGTGCCACTGTTCGCGAGGTGGGGTCACAAAAAGCCCATGTTGAAAAATTTGGAGTGAAAATACCAACAAATGCCTGGGACATTAGGGTTTCAACTGCAACACCCCACCTGTAGACACTGACAGGCGTCAGAGGTGTTACTGGGATTTTGGCTGTAATGCTCACGCCATTTCCACCCCACCCAGGCCTGCAGCCACTGACAGGCATCAAGGTGTGTCTTGGACTCTTAGGCCCAAAGTTCCCCCATTCTCTATACTGCACCCATCTCAGCATATTTCCTTATGGAATGGGTGAATAGGGCCCGGAAGACCTGGCACACCGACACTTGTCGGTGTCTGCAGGGTAGGGTGAAGTGAAATGGCGTGTTGCTATGACCGATGACCAAAGGCACACCCCAATGCCTGTCAGTCTCTGCAGGGTGGGGTGGAGTTTACGCCAGTTCAATACTTCACCGCCATTCCTATTATGCTATCTCTAACTTCTGCACTACTAATGCCAATGCCAGCAAGACAACATTCAGCATTGACAAATGCTTGTTATATCTGTTAGGGTTTGACTTCAGTGCACAAGTGGATGCTGTCATAGCTGTTTTACAGTTAGTGTGACAGCTTAAGCTTCCTACATGGATAGCTGATCAGCTGAGACTTTCTCCATACAGCCTGTTGTGATATAATAGTGTAGCACGCTGATAACTACATTGATGTGGAAATGTAGGGTCTGATTTCTGGTAGATAATAGACTTACCTGCTAATATTAAATATTTGCCAAACTTGCAGTGGTTATATATGTGTTACCCTCCCCATTTAGTAACTTTAATCTAAAATAAGCACTTGACTGTATATTCTAATCAAACTGACATTATATTGTAGGTTTAGATCCTCTACTGTGTCACTTTAAGCAAACTGCTTTTATTTTATTTTATTTATTTAAACATTCGGAAACAACCTTTGAGCTCTTTTGCAAGGTTCCATGTCAAAGTAACACAGAACAAGGCACTGACACTAAATACTATAGATATACATCAAACTTAATTAAGGTATACAACAAGACTTAACTATTTACAGCCAACGGTTGTCGGCAGAAACATTAAACAGCAGAAATCAGACATGAGCCCTCCCACCACAGGAAGAAGGGGGAGAAAAGAGTAAGTTGGGGGCGCCTGAGCCTAAGGCCTTGTCTACAGTGAGGTAGGTGAGGGAGGGAGCAGGAAGGTACAGCATGGGTAGGATAGAGGCAGGTGGGCCACAGGTGAGGGATGGGAGACAGAGAGGGTTAGGGGAGTGAAAGAGGTGGAGGATGGAGAGAGACAAGGAAGGTGTGGAGTGTGAAAGGAGAACTGGCATGGTCTGGGAATAAGAGTGCACATCCATGGACAAGGAGGTCAGCCAGTGGCGGAGATCAGGGAGCAGTAGTGGGGAGCATCAGGAGCTCAGCATGCAACCACATGCACTACAGGATGCAAGGTAATGTCTGAGTTCGAACTTGAAGGTACAGAGACTTGAGGAATTGTGTGCGACCTCAGGTATCTCATTAAGCCATGGGGGCTCTGTAGGAGAATGCACGTTGACCTAATGCAGTTCTTCGATAAGGTACAGAGTGCTCCCTGCTTTCTGCCTTTGTTTTCATGCACAGAGCCAGCAAAGGAGAAAATATCGGATATGCATGGGGAGCCTTGCCTAGAAGAGCCTTCTTGCCAAGCAGACAAGTTTGATACTTGATTCTGTTCAGCTAGAGACAGCCAGTTTGTCTGCACATATAGAGAGCAGGTGTGGGTAAAGCGATCAGCAGCTAGGATGAGTTTACATGCCTTGTGGAGTGCTATTTGCACCTGCTTTAGCGCGTGTCTGTGGCTGCTCCATAGACCACCAGTCCATAATGGATGATGGATAGTATGGAGCTAGAGGCGGACAGCTGTAGAACAGCCAGTGTAAGGTTCTTTCTGTGCCTATAAAGCACACCCAGCTTGGTGTTGACAGCCTTGACCACCAGATCTATGTGTTGCACAAAGAAAAGGCGCCATCGACGGTGACCCCAGATACTTGAATGAGTGTATTTGCTCCAGTGGGGCATTGGCATTGTTAGAGATGGTGAGAGTGGGTAACCTCCTCTTAAGTTGGGGCCTGGATAGGAGCATGGTCTTGTTTTTTGTAATTAAGCAAGAGCTTGTGGTTGCAGAACCAATCCTCAATCTGGTGGAAGAAGACTGCAATTCATGTTGCAGTGACTCGATTAGTGGTTGCTGCTGAGAATGACAGCATCATCAGCGCTGACGGATGATTTTGCTGTCACAGGCCTTAGGAAGATCATTTAGAAAAAGGCTGAATAGAAAGGTCCCAAAATAGACCCTTGGGGAACACCAGAGAACTTCTCTGGACCCCATACTGCTTGGCCAACTTTGTCTCACTGTGACCTGAGTGACAAGAAGTCCTGGAACCAGCATATGGCATTAGCCGCTACTCCCAAGGTTCGCAGCTGAAATCAGGAGGAGGGTGGTTCACAGTATCAAGGCTTTGTTAAGTCGATAAAGACGGACCCAACCAGCCTGCCTTCATCCAAAGCCTTGTGCACAAAGTTGGTGTACTCTACAACTGCTGTGGCAGTGCTGTGGTTCTGCCTAAATCTGTGTTGTTGGGAACTGCAGTTGATATTTGTTGAGGTAGTCGGTGAGTTGATCAGCCACAATCCTTTCCAGAGCCTTGGATAGTGGGGAAAGGATTGAAATGGAGTCTATAGTTGACAATACAAGACCTGTCCCGCTCTTGTGGACAGGGCCTAGAGCTTGCTTCCATACTGCAGGGAATTTGGCCAGGGTGAGAGATTTCTTGAGGAGTTTGGATATGGGAACAATGAACACATCCAGAGTAAGGGCTACCAGCTTCATGTCATCGCCATCATCCCTTTCTGGTTTTGCCAGTACTTTTTTTACGAGGCATTGTCTCCTTGACTGTTACTTCTTAAAGTAAAAGTTTGTGTGTTTACTCATGGTTGGTTTGTCACAGCTGTGAACTTCTGTGGGGTTTAAGTAGTCAGGTGGGAGGACAGAGATGAGGATTAGTGAGCGGAGTTGAAGGATTCGGCTATGATGAGAGGATCTGAGGTAGTAGAACCATTAATGTTGAGCAAATGTGAGTGTTTCTTCGCCTCCTTCCCGATAGAGATTTCTAATATTCTCTCAAACCTCTTCCCATCTCCCATCTCCTTTCCAGTTGTTCCTTGTGATAATTTGCCTTTGCCTGTCTAATTAGAAACGTACATCTATTTCTAGAAGTCCTGTAGAATTGATGGTCATGCTTGTCTCCAGATGACCTGGACTTTAGCCAGAGATTGTCTCGTTCCTCATCAGAACAAGGAGTTCTCCGGTAATCCACCCAGTGTTGCAGCTGCAAGAGATCCTTTTCCTTACTGGGGCATATTTATCGCAGATGGTGTTGAACCCGTTGACAAAGTACTTTAACGCGAGGTCAAGGTCTGTCAGCATGTCTAGGGGACCAATCAAATTGAGAGAGGCCTGTTTTGAGGGACCCCAGCTGTCCTTTTCTTAGGACCCTACTTTCGACTATGATGGGGGTTATATTTGTTGGACCACCTGAAGGTGATCAGGAGTGGTTGCTCAGGGTTTCCAGCTGCACCGTGACTTCAGTTATCTGGGAGGAGACAGAGAGGAGCCAATCAATGAGTGAATTGTTACCTGTCTGTAATTCAACCTGGTGGGTTCAGGAACTAACTGCATAAGGTACGTGCTAGTCACTGCGTCCCTCTGGGGGTTGACTCTTTACTGAGCCAATTTATATTAAAATCCCCAGTTATGATGAGTTCACTGTCCTTTTGAGAGTAGCCAAAGCATCCAAGATCTTGGTAAGGCCCTCACTAGCCTTTTTAGGCAACAGGTAGACTGAGGCGACAACTAGAGACTTGCTATGCAGGCCAACTAGGAGTTTGACAGCCAGCAGTTCATGATCATCAGCCCTCCCTGTTATTTATTTATTTATTGAAATGTTTCCCAGGAATGCACGCTGAGCAACAAGTCGCTCATCTCCTGTGACTAGGGGGTACAGAGGGTTGAGGTAAACAGTAGGTAGGAACATACATGGCAGGAATACAGCAAAAGATATTTCTAACATAAAAGTGAATTTAATACAGCAATTTTGGATAAACAGTATCAGAACACAGCAAAGCGGACAGTACAAAAGTACAGGAATACCTTGAGGTGCAATAAAGACCAAGTGCATGATGGCTAAGACTAGTAACTAAGTGCGATGAGGGACAGTCTAGTGGCTAAGTGCGAAGGAGAGGAGGGTGGTGGTAAGGGAGAGAGAAAGAGCTAAATAAGAGGCGGAGGTGGGGAAGGAAGGAAGATGAATCCATTACACAACAGGTTTGGTATGATCCCTGTGAGAGTGGGGAAGAAAGGAAGAGAATCCATTACACAACAGGTTCAATATGATCCTGTAGGGGTAGAGGTAGGCAAAACTGGGGGAGGGAGGGAGGGAGGAGGTGGGGTGAGAACAACAGAAGGGAGCTAGGGCTTGGGTAGGCTAGGGGGATGGGAAGGACCGATGGGGGTTGTAACAGGGTTTGAACCAAGACAAGCATATGGAAGATAAAGGAGGACTGAAGCAAGAGCAACTAATAGAAGATAGTTGTGGAGGGCAGTACAGAGGGAGTATGTAGAGGAGGGTAGCGTGTTGAGGGGAAGAGGTTCCAAATTTCAGGAAAGCGATGGGCAAATCCAGACTGGCCAACGAGGGTATTATGGTGGGGACCAACAGAGTGTGAGAATCATAAGAATGGAGGGAGTGGGAAGGGGTGAGGGATAGAGAGAGGATAGAAGACAGGAGGAGTTCACCAAGCCAGTATTTTTAGGTCAAGCTTGACACAATGGGAGGCACCTAGTTGCCAGTGGAGGAAAGGGAGGGCGTAATAAAGGTCACAGTGGTGAGTTTGAGCAGGGGCATCAAGGGCAAAGTGACAGAAGGAGTTAAAGAGAGTGTCCAATTTGGTCAAGGAGGATTTGGGAGCAGCACCATAGATTACGTTTCAGTAATCAAATATAGGAAGAATCATCTTCTGGATGAGTTCACGCCATGAGCAGGGGAATGCAGCTGGGGTTTCTAAAAGAGCACCAAGCTTGGCGCAGTTTCTTCAGAGTGGCGTCAACATGAACAGAAGTTGAGGTGTTGGTCCAACCAAACCCCAAGATACCTAAACGAGGAGTTGTCCTCGAGAGTTGTCCCATCAAGAGTGTGGAAGGAGGGCACACTAGTGAGCCAAGAGAGTCTCTGCCATCTCTGCCTTGTGCCAAAGGTCATGGAAACTGTCTTCTTGGCATTTAGGAAGAGCTGGTGTGAGGCAAACCAGAGCTGAACTTGGTTGAAGTCATGCTGTAAGCTGGTTACAACGTCAACCGGGTTTTGCTAGAACTGAACAAGACAGTGTCATCGGCATACATGTGGATGGAGGAGGAGGTACAGGCTGCAGGAAGGTCATTAGGAAGATGGAAAAAGCAAGGGTCCGAGCACTGATCCCTGAGGGACTCCTGTGTCAATGGGGAGTGGAGGTGAGATGGATTCAGAGATTTTAACTGATTGGGTCCTTCTGATGAGACAGGATCTAAGCCAGTTTATAACAGATGATGTCAGGCCAGCTGCAGAAGGGAGTCAAGGAGTAGGTCATGGGAAACTGTGTGAGCGCTTTCTCTATGTTGACAAAGATGGCTGAGGTGATCAGGCCATCATCCATCCCAGTGAGGATGAGTCAGTGAGCCTGACCAGGAGGATGTGGTTGAGTGGTTCTTCCTAAAACCAGATTGGAAAGCAGAGAAGAAGGAGAACTCAGAGAGAAAGGAGGAGCTGACAGAGAACAAGGTATTCTTGAAGTTTGGCAAGAGAGGAGGGAGAGATAGGGTGATACTTGCCAGGGGAAGATGAATCACCACCCTTTGGAAGAGGAAGGACCACTCCGTGTTTTCAGGAGGAGGGGACAGTAGCAGTCGAGAAAGAGATTTGGGATTAAGGAGATAGAGTGAGCAATCACAGGAGCAGAGAGGTGGAGGAGTTTAGAATCAAGGTCATCAGGAGATGAGCCCTTTGAGGGGTTTAGGGAGAGGAGGGCTTTTAAGGCTTCAGCTGAAGAGATGAAGGAGAAGGAGAAAGGATGGGAGACAGGCTCAGGGGAGGAGAGGTATTCAAGAGGGAGGGAGGAGGGAGGAGAGGAGTGAGTGAGCTTAGTAGCACTGTGGCGCAGGTAGTGTAGTAGGTGTTGAATTCATTGGCCACTAAGCATGGGTCGGATACAAGGAGCTATTTATCTTGAGAACCGGGGGTGAGAGGGAGGCGAAGAGGGCATGGACCACCCTCGAGAATTTCAAGGGTGTTTATGTTAGAGAGGAAAGTTGATTTGAAATACTCTGATTTAGCCAATCTGGGTTGCTTTTCGTATAGATATTGCAGAGTGTGCAGTACAATGCATAGTGCTAGGAGAACAGAACAGCAGAGAGTCCCAAATGTAAATTAGACAGCCTCCTCCTTCTCTACCTTCCATCATTCCGAAGGCTTGGTAGCCTGGCAGAACTATGTTATTGTTTTTGTCTTGTCTGTTAACCAGGTCTCCATAACACAAGTAATGTCAGGCTATGCAGGGCCATCCAGGCTGAATTGTTCAAGCTAAGGCAAGGAGGCTACAAATATTCATTGCAGCTATTTTAAGCCTCTACTCAGACTTCTGGTGCAGCCTCCACCCTAAATGGCAGCTTAGATCGTGAGCTCCACTCCAGACCACTTTAAAACAGGCAAAAAGCCTTCCATCACTGAAAAATTGCCACTAAAAGAGCTCACGGGGAGTGGCTACAAAATAAAAACAAGGGAGAGGAGGTAACAGATATCAGCTGCCCGCACCGACCACAGAGAGCCCCTGAGTCAGAGCACCTTGGATTCAGAGGCCCCGCAAAGTTGTTACAGCCTTCCCACCCTTCCAGAAAACCAAAAAGTAAATCCAGTAATGCCTCCCAAATAGACCAAAAGCTTGACTGTATTTTCTGGGAGCTCAGAGACTTTAAATATAAGTTCTCCACTTTCAATCAGACTCAGGAGGAAATGCAGAAAGATTTAGACTCCACGTGGCTCAGAGTCTCCTCTCTAACAAAATTTGCAAGAGCAAAAATACTACCCATCAACTGCAAGCAGCTATGGCCCAAATCACGGAACTATGCCATCTAACTATGGGCGACAAGAAAATGTGGAGAAAGCGACACGTGGAAAAATATACACATCTACAGCCTCCCTGAGGATAGTGAGGCCAGATATACATGTATTCGTGGAATCACTGCTACGTACCGCCCTACGCATTAGACCCGATTTGCCAATCGAGATCCAAAAGAGTTCACCACACGTTAGGCCCAAAGCCCTCACACCGGATGCAGTCCTCAAACTTTCTTAAGATCCAAACAAAGAACTTATACTTGCAGAAATGCCAGACATATATACCAGTCTTTCCAATTCTGAGGCAGCAACAACTAAAATTCAGAACTCCC
Organism: Neoceratodus forsteri; assembly: GCA_016271365.2. Lineage (NCBI taxonomy): Eukaryota > Metazoa > Chordata > Ceratodontiformes > Ceratodontidae > Neoceratodus > Neoceratodus forsteri. The sequence continues at coordinate 768,055,153 of CM028133.1, read as the reverse complement.
CACCCACATAAACTCATGGTACAGTATTCATCAGGCCAACAGACCTATGAGTCAGCGGCAGAGGCCCTACAAAACTTGAAAGCCAGGGATTCGCTCTTCCTCAGACCTCTACCATGAGGGACAGCAAAGAAATTTAGATATACAACAAGCTGCATCACTGGGCAAGAAAAGTCAGCAGGCCACATTAGAGGAATTAAACATCTCTTGAGACAATTTGCCAGACAAGAGGCCTAAGCACTTATGAGATAATATGGTCTTTGAGCATGGAGAGTAGTGACCCTGGATAAATCTGTGGTGACAACACATGTAGATCCAAGAGGAATGCACCCTGGATTCTATCAGTGAGAACTTGATTTAAACAAAATCGTCTGAGTCTGAGTGGGATTTGAAACAAGCGGACCAAACTTGGAGGGGAACAGGCGAAGAGGAGGAACTATATGCTGGCTCGGTTCAACAGAGACTCAATTGAAGACAGCAACACCTAGATGTTCCAGCTGGCCCAGTGGCGCTGAGGGTTGAGGTGCTGGATGCCACCTCGTGCCACACCAGACCAAGGTTCAGGGAGGCGAGCTTGGGTTGTTGGGGTTGGCAGAGGAGGGACAGATTGAGCATCAGAGGGATGGCTCTCCTGTCTCGGGTGGCAGGGATCATGATCCGGGCTCTAGGGACTCCTGGCAGAGGCTAGGGCCTGGCAGCCCAGGATCTGGAACACATGGAGATTTGCTGCTGACATCGACCCTTTGGGCACACTCTGAGGCGTACATGCCTGCATTGGGACATGTGCACATCAAAGCCAATAGGTGGGTCTCACTAGAGAAATACCTCCTCCCGGTGATAGGCAAAGGTGCCTCCTCTGGTCCATTTCCCAATGTTGGCTTCCATTCTTCCATTCTCATCCCCGCCCACAGTTCAACCCTATAGACAGAGCGCCCCTGGGCGGATAGGGCGCCTTCCCCGAGGGTTCGACCCGGGATGTGCCGGGCTAGGGGTACAGAGTAGGGTAGCGATCGATGGGAGGTAGAGACCAGGGTACTAGGAGGTTGCGGAGAGAGTTCACTGGGGAGGTAAACAAACAGAGTTTGAAAAACAAAACTAGATGTTCCTTAACGCTAACACAACAGATGGAGTTCCTGGGTACTTGGCTGAGAGACATAGTTCAACTGTCAGGTCAAGGTAGGTGGTTGGTCCCTGAGTCCTCTGGGGCTGCTCCTACTTAGATCTCTCGAGTGGGGGCTGGAGGGGCCAGGGGGCTTGGGATGGAAGCCACAGATGATTTCTACCTGGGGGTCCTCCTGCTCTTAATGAGCTGCACAACTAACCACATGAGTCCTAGATGACACTTACTGAGGCGGCAGCAACAGCTTGGGGGCCTGTGGCCTAGTGCCCAAAGACATTTTGACAAGTCTCACTAAATAGAGATATGTAGAATGGAGATGTGTGGATCAGGACAGAGGTGTCAGGATGGTTGGAACACGGCCCTGGCATGAGATCTTCATCCGCTTTACCAATGTCGCTGAGGAGCCAGACTGGGTCCCTCACGCTAACAATTACACCCACAATTGCCTCAGCTAAATGAAGGAAGTCACGATCCCTTCTCCTCTCCTCCAACTGCCAATTGCACTCATGAGTTAAATTTGGGGTGAAGTGTGGCCAGTGAGGAGGGGCCTCTACCGAGGGGACTGGTTATTTGGAGGGTGGTGGATACCAGATCAGGTCCCGGGACCATCTCTCCCCTCGAGAGCTATGTCTTACATAGCCTTTGTGTGAGACCCGAGCACCCCCAGCGAAATCTACAAAAGATTTTGTGGCCTTCCCCTTCAACTCGGCCCCTAGCTGCCTTCGAGCCTCTCGCCCAGAGGGGCCCCAGGCCTGGGAATGACCGCCTGCTGGCCAGACCTGACAAATCAGATGTACTGGAGGCAGCTGTGGAATTCTGGACCATCTTTAATGACATTTCTATCATTTCAAAGGACATACCGAACTAGTTTTGTTCAACTGATAGGCGTGTCTCCTCGCTTTACCACCCGCTAGGATGTATGGATTGGGGGAGGCTTGGAACCTTCAGAGACACATAACAGTAACACGGTTCATCGGTCCTCCAGGATAATATTAACCCAGGAGACTGGGACGGTCTCGAATTATCCCTCTTTCCCTCCTCCCACTCTAACTTATTGTGGGTGAGGTGGCTGTGGTCTCATACCTCGGGGGTTTGGGGATGGGCTGGGAGAAATGGGGTGGCTGAAATCTTAATTTGGCTGCCTCTAATTATGTATCATCGTCTCACCCCTGCCCCATTTCACCTTCCTTCTTGAGGAATATATTCTCTGAATCATCCTATACTCAAACCCTTACCAAGCGGAATGAGAGCCCAAAGTGATCTTCAACATAATGGATCACGGCACCTTTCTTTTCCCACCCTACACTCACCTCACCCTCCAACTATATGTTTTATATACCTTTCCTTAGTTTTTTCTCCTACTCCCTCCCTCTCCATTTATTAGGGCAGAAGTTTCCCTGGAGAATATTTCTCTTGAAGGTCAAATTCTCCATCTGGCAGCTAGAAAGTCTGCCACTTCCTGCTTCCTTTATAGGGTCGCAGATGTTGAAGTCACTAGCATACCGCTCAGGTGTATTGTATATAGTTATAACTAGTAAATGTTGGCCCAGCTGGTTTCAAACCCTATTTTTCTTTCTCACCCCAAAGAATAATTCAGCCACAGAGGAAATTGTTATTGAAATTTATACATGAGAATTACATTTTGCATTGTCGGGTGTTTGGAGGGGATGGAGGAGGGGGCCCATTTGGGAGGTAGAGGAGAGATGAAGGTTTAAAATGTTGTCACCTCTTAAAATATTATCTCATAATGTTAACGGGCTGGAAGGCCCCATAAAAGATATCGTACCCTACAAAAGCAGAAATCAGATATACTACTGTTGCAAGAGACCCAACTCTCTTCAACAGAACATCAAAAACTACTTAAATTTGGCTTCTCCCAGATGGTAGAGTCAGCTATCAGAACGGCAGGAGACAAGGAGCTCTTATATTGATACCTAAGAACTCCCAATTTAAAATAATCAAACAATATTCAGACAAGGAGGGCAGATTAGACATAGCAGTGGGTCAATTATTGCATCATATGTTGACGGTATGTAGTACATAAATCCTCCTAACATGGACGCTCATCTGTCCAGCACCTAATGGACACCATCTTAACACAACAGAAGAGGATTTTAATAGTTGGAGGCGACCTAAACTGCTTACTTGATCCCTCAATTGACACCTCTGTATCCAGACCTTCCCCAAACCTTGGGACAAAAACATCTAAGAAGTCTAATTAAAGACATTGGACTGGTTGACACCTGGAGACAACTCCACCCCAATCAAAGAAAATTCACCTTCTATTCGCATGCACACAAACATTATACTAGGTTAGACTGTCTATGCATAAGTAAGGAACATATAGATCTGATTTATAAGGCAGAAATAATGAATATAGTCCTTTCAGACCACACCCCCATAACCCTAGAACTCGCAATAACCAGGGAAAGAAGACTGACTTCTTGGAGATTTAACCCTCCCTCCTTAAAGATCCCCAAAATAATAGCGTATACTCCATCCCACAAACTTCCCCACAGCTACTATGGGATACCATCAGGTAGTCCTGCAAGGCCATATTATTTCATATGCCACACACAGGAAGAGACAATTTGAGTCCTAACTCAAGAGCTTCAGGAGAAATTAAAATTTCTCCAAGAGGCACACATGCAGGAGATATTGAGGTGGTTACACCAATGAATCAAACACAAGTAATCATACAAAACTCTTAACTGCAAAAACAGAACAAGCCCTGATGTGGCTCAGACAGCACTACTATGAAGGGAGCCCGCACATCCAAAGTTTTGGCCTATCGCTCGCAGACAAATGCAGTTGAACTCCATAACAAAATAAAAGACCCTAAAACAGGTCAAATATGTTATTCCACCCAACACATCCTGATGGTGTTTAAAACATATTACCAACAATTATATGCCTCCCTGGAGAACTGGAATCTAGAACAATCTCCGAATTTCTCACCCAAATCAGACTATTCTCCCTCTGCTACCCACCAAAATAAACTTATTGTCCCAATCATAATGGCTGAATTACACATGGCAGTAAAACAGCTAAGAATGGAAAAAGCCTGGATCCAGGCGGTTTGGCACAGAATTCTAAAATTCCTGGAGCCTGATAAGGGAACCCCTGCTCAAGGTGATGCAAAAAGCCATACCACAACCTTATTTCTGGACTCATGGAGACAGGCTCAATCTCGGTAATTCAAAACCTCAAAACCACCACAAGTATGTGATTTGTACCATCCCATTTCTGTCTTAAACCAAGATTACAAAATATACACTAGTATACTTGCCCATAGACTAGATGACATTCTCGACCATAATAGATCTAGACCAATCAGGCTTCATAAAATCCCTTAAGACCACTGACAACAATAAACGCACTCTATTTTTGATTAATCATGCTAGACGCCCAAATCCCACTTCTTAAATTAAGCCTAGATGCCCAAAAAGCTTTCGGCATAGTGTCCTGGGACTTTCTACAGGCCTCATTGTCAAAGATCACCTTCCCACAAAGCTTTTGAATATTATCAAAGGAATCTATATGGAACCAAAGGTGGTGGTGAAGGTAAATGGAACACAGTCAGACAGATTTAGACTTTACCGGGTTACCAGACAGGGATGTCCTTATCCCTTACTTATTTGCAATATTTGTGGAACCAATAGCAACAACTATTTTTTTTTTTTTTTTAACTTTCTTTTCCCTCCGTCACCACCAACTGGGCGCCTTTCAGTCGACCTACCTTATCCCTCCAGCCTGAGAACCTCCCATCTGTGCCTGAATTCTTGACTCACCCATAGCGCATCTGATGAAATCAGTCCCCTTGGAATACACCCTCCGGGTTGGGACCACCTTCAGCTCCTCGGTGCTTTCTTCCGGCACTCCATAGGCGGAGGCGAGTTGGGACCAGGACACAGTGGGCAGGATCCGGCAGTGGAGGTGGGAGTAGGCGATGTCTACCCCAGTCCGTGGGTGTTTTCCTGTTCTAGAGCTCCCCCTAGGAGCCCCGGACGGCAATGCCATCCAGTGCTGCCGGGCATGCTCCTGTACCAGCTCGCAGACAGCTGTCGAGGCTCCTCCTGGCCTAGCATGATCCCCAGACTGCAGCGCTCCAGCCTCCACTAGGAGCCGTTCACACCGGAGTCATCCAGCCACCCTCCCAGGAGAGAAAGCTGTCCTCCGGATGCTCAATCCTCTCTGTCCCCTGCTGACCCCGATGACCCAGGCTCACTCTCGAACCCGGGTTGCTGGTGTGGCATGAGGTGTGGCGTCCCAGCACCTCAACCCTCAGCGCCACCGCGCAGCTCCAATAGCACAACTGTTAAGACAGTCATCCAGTTTACAGGGCTATCGGATACAGAGGACTCAGCATAAAATAGCATACTATGCGGATGATTTGCTTCCTTTATATCACTAACCAGGCGGAATCCTTAGAGACGCTAACTAAATTACTCACAGATATAGAGAAAGCCTCAGGATATACTATTAATCGGAAACCGAAGCCCTAATTATACAAGGTGATTCCTCAGCCCCTATGGAAAAATAATAATTATAAATGGAACAAACTCTTCATATTATACCTGGAGTCAAGATTCCTTAAAATTTGAAGAACTACGATCTTAATTATAAGTCCCTTTTCTCTAAGATACAATCAGATTTGGATAGATGGCTCCCCTTCCAATACCCTTAATTTTCAGAGTTCAATCTTTACAAATGAATTCCCTATCTAAACTGTTATATCTCAGGCAAAACATCCTAATCCCACCCTTCAGAAGGACCTGAATCACTGGGATAAATCATTTAGGAAATACATATGGTGGGGAAGAGACCCCGAATAGCCTTAGACAAGCTACAACTCCCAAAGATAAAGAGGGTCTGGCACTTCCTAATATATATAAATATTGGATTGCCTACTCTCTCTATGGCGGGTTGGCTCTTGCCTGGAGCCCAGGCTCCACCCTGGACAACTCTAGAAAGAAACAACATACCTATCCCTCCAGATCAATATCTCATTTGTCAACCCCACAAACCTCCACTACCAGCAGAGACACCCCATTTACAAGAGGGTTATTAGAGAGTTGGATGGATTTTTGTCCCTCCCTGAAAACAAATTCTTAGCTGGGTGGATGGGTATTCGGTGGCCAAAGACCCATCTTTTTCCCAGCTCAGTCTGACCACTCATTTAGAAAATGGAATAGACTGGGCCGGACATATATGTACCAATTCTATGATAATGGAATCTTTAAACTTTTGAACAACTACAAAGAGAATACCTTCTTCCCTACTTACAAATTAGACACTTATTAGACAAGAAACTAGGCTTAGATGTCTCCTCTCAACAAATTCCTCCCTATACGATCTCCTGACCCAGCTTATGGGAGGTGGGGATCAGAGACATTTAATTTCCCAATGTTATAAAGCCATTCGGGGGTATCTCAACACATGGATCTGGTTCAGTTTCAGTGGAGGCAGAATTGATAACAGTACTATCCCGGAAGACTGGCTTCATATCTGGAGATGACAGCAGAAAACATCAAATTTATATTCTTGGAGGGAATTTTCATGGAGGGTGGTTGTTCGTTATTTCTGATCCGAACCCCACAGATCACAGCCATATACAGCATATATACATATAAATCTGGAGTTTCTTCTTGTTGGAGACTCTGTGGTTGTGAGGTGGCAACACACTCTCATGTATTCTGGTTCTATCAACCCTAGATTCATTTTGGACAGAAATAAATAAGAAAGTTGGGAGCTATTCCCTAACATTGGGACTCTCACGCAGAGATGGCTCCTTCTTTACACTGCCTGAAGCAGTATAGCAAATCACGACAACAAACATATTTACTCAGTGTCCTTCTGGGAGCAGCCAAAAATGTATACCAGGTTGTGGCTTCACCCAGAGGCGCCTACTATTAAATCATGGGAAAATACCATTTATGAGGTTTATAAAATGGAAAGCCTGACAGCTAACCTTCAAAATAGAGTCCCAGAACTGATGAACCGATGGACCCCATGGTTCTTAAATATGTCTCAGTCAAGACCGGATTTAGTTCCATGAGCCAGTGGTGAAGGAGAGATGGTTCTATGGTTTTAGGCAGCCCTCTTACTTTTCATCTCACTCATTACCTTTGTTCCTTTTTAGCTATACTCCTCTAGATAGTTAGTGATGTTATTAACTCAGAAAGACAGCATATATGTTCTGAGGGCCTGTGTTTAGACTCCCCTAGTCTCTAGGCCCCTGTCTTTCTAAGCGCCTCTCCCCTCTGTGCATACTGAAGATAAACTGGTACCTATGGGACAGCATTACAAGATTGGTTTAACAAATGCTGTATATTAATGGATCAGTGGACAATGTGAATGTCTCCCTAGTTTTTTTATTATTTATACAACTAGTTACATAAACTGTGATTCCAGCTATGATATCTTACAGTCCTCAGGTTGATGTACCAGTGCAGTTTACTCAGGTGTGCTGAAAGAAAAATTGGAAAAATAAAAGTTTCAAAAAAAAATCTCTACTCATACACCTGCAGGCCGGTAGGATTTGGAGGCTGGGATTAGGATGCATATTACCAGACAGGAGGAGTACCATGAGGAGTACCATTAGGATAGCTTTCTTTGTTGTGAAGCAAAGTTAATTGTGTACTTCACCTTGTGGAGTTTGATTTTGCCATGGAAGGGCTGAGCCCTGAGCAAGGTAATTGTTGGTTTAAACAGTGCTATAGTACCACATCTAGGAGTAAGGTTTGAGACCACCAGTAGTGACGGTGGTATTGTAGTCCCTGGGTAGGTCCCTCCAAGGAGGTTACATGGGTTCCTTCATTCAGACACCTGGCCCAAGGCAGGAGTCATGATGAGAGAGTGGGGGGCTCCATGGAGATCGTCAGGGCGGTGGCCAGAAGAATGTACAGGAGTAGTAGGAGTGGTGTGCTGCACATTATTGAGCGACAGCAGAGAGAGGTGGAGCCAAGCAGAGGAGCAGTGAGCAGTGTAGATATTGAAAATTACCCTTTTAAAGTAGAAAGCTGAGCCGAGGACTCAGTGAGAAAGGTAGATCTTCAGTCCAGGAGGGGCTTGGGGATAGCCAATAGGGAGCTTCTGCCAAGTAGTCCTGGCCAATCAGAGGCCCAAGCAGGTCTTCGGAAGAAGCGATGAAAAGCTGCTAGTGAGCTGTACCTTTGGCACCTTGCTTGCTGTCCTAGGAGATGGGGGTGGTGGCTGGAGGAAGGCAACATGCCCCAGGGATGGTTCTTGCTGCTGGGAGCACCTGATCAGGGGCCGACTGCTAAAGGGAGAGAGGAAGAAAACCAGAAGTTAAGAATGGCACATCAGTGGGCGGAAGAGTTAAAGGAGACAGAGAGAAACTGCAGCAATTACTGGCGATATAGACGGGTGAAAGGACACAGGAGATGGCACTGGAGGATCCCGGAGGTAAGAGGCTTTGGAGGAAGGGGTGGCAGTTACAGTAGAAAGTGGAGAGATACAGGCAGGAGGGAAGAGAAGGAAAGAACAGGCTTCAGCTGGCCCGTCGGATTGGTTCGCTCACAACACCAGCGACCCAGTTCGGGAGCGGACTCAGGTCACTGGAGGATGGCCAAGGAGAAGGCTTGAGCGTCCCAGGGACTGCACGCCTTCTCCGGGGAGGGAGGGAATCAAGGTCCACAGCTGGAGGCCCGAGGTACAGCAAGTCCTGTAGCTTAGGGAGGGACCGTGGGAGCTGTGTGGTGGATGTCGGTGTATAGTGCCTTGATGTCAGGGCACACACCACACAGGAAAGAAAGGAGGAAAAAGCACCGCCGGAGCTCAGGTGGGAGCACCAGTACAGGCCCTAATTGGAGCTGCCTGCCTAACCATCGGGGGACCCGGCAGAAACCAAACGATATTGGGATGTAAGGGCCCGTCACCCACCTGGGAGGTATAACCACGGCTCCATGGGGCACCCTGGGGATTCAGGTAAGGCAAATTGTGGGGTGGTATTTAGGTGTCTCCTGAAGAAGCGTAGCTCTGAGGTAGGGAAGGAGGATAAAATAGAAAGTTAAAAAAAAAAAAAGATCAGGCTTCACAAATAACAGTAATTTCCTAAAAGTCTGTAATCGCTACACTAGCTAAACAGAAAATTCCACGCTATGGTAAAAATGCAGTAAAACAGTAGCAGTTTAACAGTAAAACAGGCAGTAATTGTTGGCAGGAAAAGAGAAAAAATTACTCTTTTAAAAGTAGAAAGCACACCTGAGGATTGATAGAAGCTCCATCTCCTGTGCTATCTTCAATCCTTCCAACTGTAAATTCTGTGAGAAACAGGTGCTGTATCTCAGCAGACCTGCCCTCCATAAATAAATTGAAAGACTGAAAATATAGTATTACAAGTGTGCCAAATGTCAACACTAAAACAACTACAAACTTTCTCAGGAGATTTTCCAAGTGTATCAAGTTCGCTTGATATCTTAGAGACTCATACCTCTCAGCTGTTCTTCATTACAAGGGATGTCCTCTTTTCCCCTCCAAGTTGCTCTGTCCTACATCCCACCCACAGGGAAAAGTGCAACCCACCAGAGTGGTCAAGAAACCAATAACGTCATATGCACTAAGCATCCTTTTCTGGTGTTTCTAAAAACTGTTTTAAAGGGTAGAATCTTTGAATGGTAATCAGTAGCACCTCGAGCTGGAGCCCTCTGCTAACAGCTGTTAAAAGTGAAAGCAAAACAGACAAGCTGATATTTCATCTAGATGAAATGTTGGTATTTGTCTAGACATCAGCAAAAGAACAGGAATGTCAAACACTGCTCTGCTTCAGGAAAAAGATGCTCAGGTTTTATTAAAACAATAAAAATGCCAACCGGTGGCGCTGAGGTGCTGGACGCCTTACCTCGCTATGCTGGTAACACGGGTTTACGGCAGCTCGGGCCGCCAGGGGTCGATGGGGGAGGGCAGATTGAACCTCCAAAGGATGGCTCTCCTGTCCTGGAAGGGAGGAGGGTTCTGATCCCGGGCTATGGTGGCTCCTGGTGTTGACTGGGGGCAAAGCAGCCCATGGGTCCATCAACAAAGGGGATTGACTGCGTTGGCGATCCTCTGGGCATGCCCGGGCGAGCATGCCATGCTGGACACATTGCATGTCCGAGCCATCGGGGAGGGAAGAACAAGGAAATACCCTGGGGCCTCGGTAGGTGAAGGTGAGATGAGTGACAGACCACCATGCCCAATGCTGGATCCTCTAGCCTGCCTCTGGAGCTCCCTGTAGAATGCTGGTCTGCCACTAGATTTCAGAAAAGTTGCGGAGGAGTTGGCGGTCCCGCCCAGGGGGTTTTAAGATCCAGGGGGTCGGTGGACCAAGAAGAGCAGTGGAGTCCTCTCCCTCTGGCAGTTAAGGCAAGGGATTTCAGGTGGGTGGGATACGGTCAGATCGGGTGCCCCACTGGAGAGAGCCGAGGCTCCAGAGAAGGAGCATAAAGAGAGTTAACAAAACAATAAAAAACAAGCATGAAATTAAGTTTGGTTGTTCTTACACCTTGTAGGTACAGTGCCATCATACAGCATTCGAAGTTTCATTCGCATGCTTCATGACATCATGGTACCTACTTCAGGGTGACAACCAGCTTGTTCTTCACACTCGGTTGTTAATCATTATCTATAATTCTAATTTGCCAACTCAAATTATAAAATGGGTTTGAAAAATTGTGAAACTTGCTCGGTTGAGGCTATCTTTACCGTGCTGTTATCCAGCGACAGCACTGAATAAAGATCCAGCAGCCTCTTCACAATAAAATCAATACTAACCACACAGCCCTGACTCCATCACACACATTTACTCACTTAAAGGAAATTTTTAAGTTTCTAACTGGGTTTTACTGCCCATTACCTTAATGCCATGGTAGCATTTTTAGTGAAACATTAACATTTTCTGCAAGTCCATTTTGGAAGGAAGGATTGTAACTTGGACCGAACCAACAGCCAGCCGATCCCTTCCACTTTCCTGTCCACTGGCCCCGCCCCTGCGCTCAGACATTTTAGACATCTAAGCAGTGAAAGCATGGAGGTGCACCCCATATAAGTCTATGAGGGAAGTTTTTGAACGGTCTTGTATATGCATAAGGAACCTCTCAAGTCAGGAATCCAGGGAATAGTTACCATCCAGAATGGGTTCAGCTGTCTGTCTCGAGTAGGAAAAGGATTTGGGGTAATGGTCACAAAGAATATGAACCACTTGTCTCAATGTAGGAAAGCAGTGGCAAAAGCCAGTAGAATGCTGGGGTGCATTGCTAGAGGAATCACCTCTAGGAGGGAGGAAATCATTCTGCTACTGTACAGATCACTGGTAAGGCCGCTTGGAATACTGTGTATAGTTCTGGAACCCATACTTAAAGAAAGACATCAGGGGCCACGATACAGAATGTATGGTGCAACTCACCGGGCAGATGTGAGTTGCATTACGGTAAATGCTGGGGACCTGGCCAGATTCCAGAACAGGCAGGGTCCCTGGCACCTACGCCCCTGCGACTTGCAGCAGCTCCAAGGTTGTACCACGGGAAGAGTGCACCTGACCTGGATGCTGCAAGCGAGTGATGCCCACCCACAGGATGCAAGCCCGCATGGCACACCCCACAGCCCCACACCAGGACACCACAGCAATGCCCCACAGGGCTGGGAGGGAGGGTGCCACTGGACAACTCCAGCGTGCATGGCAGGTGGGGTGTACTACCCTGCAGGGCACTGCTCGGGATGGGGGCATGGAAATGCCAGCTGTCCACAGAGGGCAGCCCCACCATAGGGGTGGAGACCCATGTGGGACTGTGGGGAGGTCGGCTGTAGGGGTGCCAGGCACAGAGGTGTGACCTTGGTGGATGTGGTATGGTTAGACCAGCCAATAGCTGGTCTAACCGCATTTATGCCATTGTCTGCTGGGGTCCCTCCTGGAATAGCCATATGCCATTCTGTCAGCCGCGGACCTGAATAGGGCCATAAGAGCGCCGAAACCCCTTGTGCCATGTCACAGGGGTCTCTGGCATAGCCAGAGCTTTTGGTGTAGGCAGCCTGCGCCATGTCACAGGCCACCTTTGGAAGAGCGGCAGCGTAACACATGTTGTAAGGTGCGACTTGTGCCATTGGGTTTGGCGCAATGCATAACTTGTCTTGGAACTGGGCCCCAGGTTACTGGAAGGGGTCCAGCAGAAGGTGACTAAAATGATCGGAGGTATGGAGGGAAGTCTTATGAGGTTAGGTTGAGGGACCTCAACATGTACACATTGGAGGAGAGAAGAAAAGAGGTGATATGATTGAAACCTTCAAGTACTTAAAGGTCATCAACGGGTTATTACAGAGGGCATGTTTCGATTAAAGGGAGAAGGATTACTAGGGGCACTGCCTGAAGTTGGTGAGGGGTAGTTTCAGGAGGGAGGTGAGGAAGCATTACTCATGGAGAGGGTGGTAGGGGATGGACCGGCTCCTGAAGAAGTGGTATTTTATTTATTTATTTAGTTTTGTTAACCAGGTAAGTGCACTAGCCATAGCAAAGACTATTTTCAGGCACGACCGGGAAGATACAAAACAACAATACAGGGAAGACATTTCAAATACAAGTACAACAAAATCATTACAACAGTTTACAAGCAGATTGCAAAAATTAGCTAAAACAAGGAGGTTACGGTAACAGTGTGGGAAAATAGAAACTAGGAAAAACATGGAGCTGTACAAAACTAAACTACACCACAGTTTGCTTTGAGGAAGAAGAAACAAGACTGTATAACATTTTCAGTACTAATAAGGGATTGAAAAGTTAACTTAAGGAGGGATATTAGCAAGTGATAGAAGTAAGAGACTCGGAAAGGGAGGTAAAGGAGAAGTGAATTGCGATGGGGCAGATAAGAAAGGAGAGACAAGGCTGGGATGAAAAGAGCTAGAGAGGTTTGAAACAGCAGCATTTGTGGAAAGTTTCAAGATAACACATAGTCCTTTTTAAAAGGCATGGGATGTTGATTGGCAAGGTTAGTGGAAGGAGTTCCAGTATTTGGGGCATGGCAGTCAAAGCACTAGCACCTTTAGTGGTGCAGTGTCGGGATGAAAACAGGGGCCTGGTCAGTGGAACACAGTCCATAGCATGGTCAGGTTTTGGAAAAGGCCTACCAGGGATTTAGGGATTTGTAGACGGACCATATTGTCAATGACAGAGCCATAAGCATGTAGCTTAGTTCAGTGGGAGGAAGCCATCCCAGGTCAGAATAGAGGAGACAGTGGTGTTTCAGCCGATGTGAGGAGGAGGCATAGAGACAGATGTTGTTATATGAACATCCCATTGCCTAAGGATCGATTGCATGTATGTTTTAGCACCATAGGTAAGTGATAGTAGAGTATGCCATGGGCAATGGCAAGCCTTGCTGAAGTGAGCACATAGTTGGTTCGGTAGGCTATTCCAAGTTTGGCATATACCAGTTTGCAAGTCAGATTGATGCGTAAGTCGAAATTTAGTGATGGATCAAAGGGTGCGCAGATATTTAAACAAGGTTACTACCCCAACTACTGAGCCATTTAAGGAGGTGACACTGAATTTTGGATGGGCATGCTTGAGCTCGAGTTGATCCAAAGAGCATAGCTTGGGTTTTAGACTCGTTTAGTACAAGTTTGGGAGTAAATAACCACTTCTGTATTAGCTGGAAGTTAAGAGAGAGTCGTTTGTTTATGTTGTCAATGCTTTAGCACTAGCATACAGCACAATGTCATTAGCATATAGCAGGGAGGCTGTCCTGTGGAGGTCAGTGGAGATGTTATTTATGAAAAGAGAGTATCTCTTAAAACAGTAGAGAGTTTTAAGAGGGGTAGGATAGAGTCAAGAGCAAGATACTAGTCAGTGGAAAGCTGAGGGCGGGAAGAGAAGGAAGCAAGGGTTGGGAGGGAGCAGCAGGAGTCCTACCTGTGTACTGCAAAACTGAGTAGACGCTGAGTAGACCATTTGGCCTGTATCTGCAGTCATTTTGTATGTTCAGATGATAAACATGAAACACACCAACTGATAGGGGTCCCATCAGTTGAACAGTGGCTTTCATTTTTATTAAAGGTTCCTTATACATATACAAGACCATCTGAAAAACGTCCCCATATATTTATGTAACCCCTAGGTGACGCTATCCCAATAGCTACTACCCCTGCCTGCTTGGCTGGTAGCAGGTTAAAGGGGCCTGGGTACTGAAATGGGTGCCTCCACCCAGAGGTCAGGGTGTTAGTGGTCAAGCTAACCTGGGCACAGCCCTCCGGATACTGTAACCCTCTTCCCTTCTAGTGGCCTGAACAATATACACAATCACTTTCACAATGACCCTTGTTCACCATGCAATTACCCACACTGTGTGCATTTTCCACCAGGGCTGGTTCCTCTAGCTCGACCCTGGGGACCCTCTGTAAAATGAGGTTATGAACAGCAAATAGCAACAGTACAGTACTCTTGGCACAAACTGGAACCGCAGTCAGGTTAAATGCAAAAGAGATCTGATTTATTCAGGGACTTGAACAAGGGAGGGAATAATAAGGTTGATTTGCTTAAAGGCTATATCACTCAGACAGTTATGCATGCACTTCAGAGTCCCTACACAGTCACACACTGAGTACCTAGGTAGGAAGACGGTGGGCTAGCCAGGAACGTTGCCCAGGGTAGGCCTGCATCGCAGCTGATTGGGGCCCTGTGATGGAAGAAAGCAACATGCACAAACACACTATTTGTAATCCGAGCCATAGGGCTCAGTTTGTGACAGAAAAGACAACAAAGCAATCAGATGGCAACACTTTAGATTTAACTGTTGTTGTAGGGCTACCCTGATGTTTACTCACGATACTCAATACAGGACACAGGCAGGACAAAATCTAGACAGCAGGTTGTTGAACTGGAGTGCCAGGAGAAGCAGGGCCCACACGAATCACCAAGGCGTCACTCCTGTTCAAAGCGTGAGCAGGGCTGATCCCCAGGCAGGTCTCTCATCGATGGCTTTCTGTGCAGCGGGTAATCTGGTTGAGCCAGTGTGCAAAGCCCAGGCCCAATGGAGATGAATATGGATTCAGTCCGTGGGAGCTGGATGCAGCCTCCTGCAGAACAATTTCAGCACAGTGGAAACAAATCGACCCACTAACAGCACACAGCACATTTACATATGAGAAATTCTGCCGCACCAGGCATATTGCTATCCGGTTCGCAATTACAGAGTCTCTGCACAAACCGGCTCAGAGGTGGCTGGAAACCTTACAGGCGATCGCATTCAGCAAATCTTCGGTCTACTTCAGGTTAAAGCCTAGTCACAGTTATGTGGCTTAAATCGTCCTCACAATTTGGATTCAGTCCGAATAAACTTCAATTTCCTCTCAGGGACAGCAGGCAGACAGACAGGCCAAAACTCAGCCCTTTCACAGTTCTCTTGTACGAATTACACAGGGGCTGCTGCTTGAATCACTCAAGCTGTTACCACTTTCACTTCCCAATTCAGAGTGACTCTAGTTGCAAGCAGCCTGGAACTTTTCCTAGGATCCAAAGGTTTGGTTGCCTGACTCCTCTGTCAGCCACAACAAGGGCTCCACCTCCAGGTTCATTTAGGCACCAAAGCCCCAAACTACAATTCCTACAGAATTTTGCTCCCACAAATCCATTGGGGACGGGCTTTATTTTAGAGTCCCCAAAGGTACTGATTGGCC
The DNA here is from genome assembly GCA_016271365.2 of Neoceratodus forsteri. Classification (NCBI taxonomy): domain Eukaryota; kingdom Metazoa; phylum Chordata; order Ceratodontiformes; family Ceratodontidae; genus Neoceratodus; species Neoceratodus forsteri. The sequence continues at coordinate 768,039,372 of CM028133.1, read as the reverse complement.
CATTTCAGCAATCCAGGACCAAGATTAATTATGACTGCAATCCAGGCAGCCCTTAAAGAGATAGTACACAGAGGCTACACACTCTCTGGCAATACATTTACGTATTCGAATAAGCGAACATCACGAATGTGCCAGCAGAAGCTGACCACCGGTCTATCTAAGTCTGCTCAGTGTACAGCTAACACCCCTAGTTTGCAGCTGCCTCACCCCCTCCCATTTGTCATCCCACTGCCACCCCACCTCCCCACCCTCACTCTCCCTGTTCCCTGTCACATGCACTTTGAAACTTTTCACAGATTTACATGATACCACCCATTCTGGTAGGGCATTCCATTTTGCTTCCACCTCTCTGTGAAATCGTGTCTCATTTCCTTCCTAAATCTTCCCTTCTGTTCTTAGCGCATGCCCCTGGTGACCCTCCCTTCTTAACTTAAAGACCCCATCTGCCCCATCCTTATTGATTCCCCTTAGATACTTGAATGTCTCTATCATGTCCCCCTGTCTCTTCTATCCTCCAGGGTGTACATATTCAGGTCTCTCAGCCTGCTGTCATAGCTGTCCCTTCCAGTCCACATATCATCTTTGTTGCCCTCCTCTGCACCCCTCCAGTAGCCTGATATCCGCTTTAGGTATGGCCTCCAAAACTGCACACAATACTCTAAGTGCGCTTACCAGTGACCTGTAGAGGACAAGATCACCTCTCTTGCCTGGATGAAAAACCCTTGCTATGCACCCCAGCAGTTTGTTTGCTTTTGCAGCCGCTCTCCTGCACTGGGCAGTGTTGTCCATGGTCCCTGTTATCATTACCTCTAGGTCCTTCTCCTCCTCAGTGATCCCCAGCTAACCTCTCCCAGCCAGTATTCTCTCCTTGGGTTCTTCACCCAAAGTGCATAACCTTACACTTCTTTGCATTGAACCCCAGCTGCCACCTCTCTGACCACTCTAGCTTGCTTAGGTCCCCTGCAGCTGCTTCCATCCCTCCTCTCCATTCACCGCACCGATTTTGGTGTTGTCAGCAAACAGACTTATCTTGCTCACCACCCCATGTGCAATGTCTGATATGAAGAGCCTGAACAATACTGGCCCCAACACAGAGCCCTGTGTCATCCCACTTGTCACCAGCCTTGGAGCTGAGAGCCCTCCTCACCACCACCCGCTGCAGCCTCCCACCAGTCAGCTTATAATCCAGTTCATCATTTTTGCCCCTACCCCTACACCAGTTAGCTTCCCCAAGCCGCCCATAAGGCACAGAATCAAGGCCTCGCTGAAGTCCAAGTAAAGAACATCCACCGCATGACCCTTATCCAGCTCACCTGTCACCCAGTCATAATATTGTATCAGGTTGGTTTGACCAGACTTCCCTGAAACAAACCCATGCTTCACATCCTGGAGGCCATTGTCCTCCAGGTAAGACACCAGTCTTTCCTTTAGTATTGCCTCATCAGTCTGCACACTATGGAGGTGAGACTTACCGGGCGATAATTACCTGATTCATCCCTTGGTCCGCCTTGTGTAATGGTACTACATGTGTACCATCCTCCAGTCCAGTGGCACACATCCCGACTCCAGTGAGGTGCTGTACAGATCCGCCAGTGGCTCTCCGCCAACATCCGCCATCTCCCTCAGCACCCTGGGGTGGATACCATCCGCCCTGGTGCCTTGTTTCCACAGTGCCCTCAGTCCCTCTAGGACTCTACTTGCCTCAATTCTTCCATCTGTTGCCTCCTCTCCCCTGTCCCCACCCTCCCAGCCATGGTGGTAGCGGTCCCCTTTTCTTCCATGAACACTGAGCAAAATATTCATTCAGTGCTTCTGCCTGCTCCTCACCCTTTTCTGTCCACTCCCACCCTTTTATCCTCACTATTGTCTCCTTTAATTTCCTTTTTCTCCTGATGTATCTGAAAAAGTCTCCCCCGTTAATTCCCTCGCTAATCTCTGCTCCCTCTGGGCCTTGGCTTCTCCTTTTCTGGTCACCTCCTGGACCATCTTGCATACTCTTCCTGTCCACTTCCTTCCCTGTCTTTCATTCCTCTGGTGGACCTCTCATTTTGCTCTCACCACCTCCACCTCGCTATTCAACCAGCATGGTTTTCTTGCTCTGCCCTCTTATAGCAGGACACCAGCCTGGCAGTGAACATTGAAGCGAGCTCAAGGAAGACTTTAAGGAACCCCATTTGTAGGAAGTTACATTTATATAGGCGTGAGACCTGCTCCTCACCTGCTTAGACATCACAAAACGCCTGAATGAAGTGGTGGAGCTGGTGGACCAGAAAGTGGAAGTGATCAGCTGGCTGTCAGTTCGAATGAGTTATGATCCTTCCTTCAAAATGGATTTACAGAAAACGTTTTATTTCAGCTGAAAAGACTATTGCAGCACTAAGGAAACTGGCTATAAAGCCCAAATGCTGATTCAATAATCTCAGAAATTTACTTTCAAACCTTCAGGTGGGCTCTAAACATAAAACTGCCTTAAATAAAAAAAAAAATGTTATACATTATTTGAACTGCCCTCATAATTCTCTTTTACACTCACATGCATACATTTAAAAATGAAGAACCAAAGTATTAACAGTTTTAATTTCTGGTGTTTCTTTGCTGACTATGAAAAATCCCCTATCTTTATCTGCTTACCAGGGAAATCTCTGCTGTTTACCCTGCTACAGTTATGACAGAAGTCCTGGTTCCATCTGAAGCTTTCTGTTATGTGAGTGAGTGACCATTCTGCTTGTAGAACTGAGCAGAGATTTGAATTCTTGTATTCCATCCATAGTAAACATTCCTCCATTGAGTGTACAGAAACACAGAAACAAACACAAAAACATAGAAACTGATGGCAGATAAGGGCTGCATGGCCCATCCAGTCTACATTTTTCCTGCATTGCTTATGCTGTAGACGCTTCCAGGTTACGGCACTTTATCTGAGGTTTTTGAATTACACCACTGTTTCTCTCCTGAACCTACACCCCCCAGCTTCTTATCATGGCCCTTGTTTTGGAGCACCCTGTCCTCTGAATAATACCTCCCACCTCACCATATTCACACCGGTGAGATATTTAGAGCTAAATGTAGCTTAATTATTCCAGTATTTGATCCCGAGATATCGAACCAAGTTTGGTGAAAGCTCTTTAGCAGTTACTATACCACATACCTGGGATACTGTCCAGAAGAAGTTGAAGATGGTGACATTTTATCAATTTCTCATTTAAAATCTAGTATTAATAGACTATTGTATACCAAGTGTGTTTGTTTTCGGTGAATATGTTTACTGAGTGGTATGTTAAATGAAACAAGTTTGTTTGTAGTTGTATATTTAAGCAATAAGGCACGACAGGTGTGGTATATATCATGGGATATCATCACGCCCGCGGGTGGTTGGGGCACGCAGGCCGAGGTCGGCATCCAGCCACCCGAGAAGTGATGCTATCCCCATGATATACCACACCTGGAGTGACTTATTGCTATTATGAACTGGCTTGAAAATCTATAAATAAAATACAAAAAATAAAACTTTTAGATCCTTTTAAGAGTTCCTTGTGGTGTTGGAGGAATATTTCTAAAAAAAATAGTTCCTGGCAGCAGATGGCGCTGCTGTAAGTGGAGTCCATGGAGGAGGTGCAGCGGTTCAGGACTAGTTCGGATATTAACAGTGTTGTCTGTAGATTTTTTTCTTTAGGTAAAATATATAATTACTTTTACTTTTTGTGACACTGCAGTTATTTTTCCCGATTTGGCTGCAGAAAGTTTTGTTGTTGCCATCGGTAGGAGGGACAGGGTCTTAAAACGGACGCTGGCCAATCAAGGGCAAAAACAGGTAGTTGCTCGTTGCTGTTCGGGTTTCTGCAATTGAATTTAGTGACTTTTGAAAATAGATTTGTGTTTTTAATGGGGGAGAACACATGTGGCCATTGTTAGTATTGCCCTACTGATCTGTGCTCACGAGCAGCCGTGGTGGTGGTGGGGCTCTGCTTTGCTTTTAAAAAGAGAATGTGTGGTAGCAGTTTTAGGAAGAAAAAAAATTCTGAGTGGCCCGTTGCTGCAACTGACGTGCTACTGTTGTCAAAAATACTGCTGGGATTGAGTGAGAGCTGTTAATAAGCACGATTTTAGCGAGGCTGCTGGTTGCGCTCGGATTAGTTTCTTGTAGGTGAGGAGTCTGGGGTTGAGGCTTTTGAAGCCGTGATGATGTAGCTCGATATCATCATGGCTTCAAATACCTTCGACCAATCAGCTTTGTATAATTTTTTATCCAGTTCATAATATGTATTATACAATGGCAAGAAAGAATCCTGGCTTCTGATTGACCAGTTGGCCACCACAGCAGGGATGTTATCCTGGCATAACATCCCAGCTGATTGTTTACATTGCATTGCATTGCATTTGCATTGTTTGCATCTTCTCTTAAGAAACAAAAAATATTTTACACATAAACAGCATTCTTTAAAATTATTTTTTAATCTGTATATAACAACAAGCCATTGTATAAAAGGAATAATGCCCTCCAGGGTGGGTGTTATGCTGGGATAACATCCTTTGTCTGATGTTGGACGCCGCCGCCTGTGGTCTCGGGCCCAACCACCGAGCTGGGACATTATCCTAGCTTAACACCCACCCTGGAGGGCATTATTCCTTTATTAAATCTTTTGTATATTTGGATGCAATTAGAAAAGTGTATACTCTCAACTTGCCTTCCAATAAAATGATTGATTGATAAAGGTCTCAATCATATCCCCTCTCCTCCTCTCCTCCATGGTGTACGTTTAATCCATTTACCTTCTCCTCATAGAACATTTGATGTAGACCCTGTACCATCTTGGTAACCTTCCTTTGGATGGCCTCTACCCTGTCTATGTCCTTCCTGAGATGTGGCATCAAAACTGGACACAGTACTCCAGGTGGGGTCTTACCAAAGACCTATATAGTGGCAGCAACACTTCCCTCTTCCTGCTGGTAATACCTATATTTCCCCATCCCACTGACTGTACCGATCACTTTGTTACATTATTTGGCCACCTTCAGGTCATCCGATATGATTACCCCAGGTCCCTTTCCTGCTTGGTTATTACTAGTATCTCTCCCTCATTTTATACTGCATTATTGGGTTTCTGTGACCCAAGTGCATTATTTACACTTTTGCATTAAACCTTAGCTGCCAAACTTTTGTTCCTCCACCAGTCTTTTTCAATCACTTTTCATCCTTTGCACCCTCCAGAGTGTCCACTCTGTGGCAGATCTTAGTGTCATCCACAAAGATGCAGCTCTTCCTTCAGTTCCTCTGCTATGTCACTGAGAAAGACAATAAAGAGAACTGGTTGCAGTATGACCCTGCAGTACCCTGCTGGTCACTGTCCCCTCCTCAAATTGAATGCCATTTACCGCCACTCTCTGCCTCCTATCAATTAACCTATTTCTTACCCGGTTACCACCTTATTTCCCACCCTCATGCTGCCTGACTTTGTTTACCAGCCTCCTATGTGGAACGGTGTTAAAGGCTTTGCTGAAGTCCAAGTAGGCCACATTCACTGCCCCTCCCTGATCCAACTTCTTGGTTAACTAGTCAAAAAAAATCTGTCAGATTTGTTTGGCAGGTCAATCTGCCAGCACAGCAATAGAACTGCCGCTACAATGCCAGTGACCCGGGTTGGTGGCGAGCCTGCGCTGCTGAATGGCCAGCCAGGAGGAGAAGGATCGAGCACTGGAGGCTGCCTCCTTCTCTGGGAGGGAAGGCTGCAGTCCGCTACAATACCGCCATCTGGGTGACCACAGGTGAAGGTGAAGACGGGAAGGCAGAGGTAAGAGGAGGGGCAGAACGTTAACTGAGGGACCGGAGCAAAGGCACACCTCAGCGTGCCTTCATCTCATGGTCTTTCCTTGCGTGCAGCGTCTGCTGGTGGCGAGGACCAGAAAAGCAGAAAAAAAAAAACATGTTGGCTCTAGAGATGGGACCTGGCACGGTGACCGAAATCTGGGAGCCCCTCAGTGTCCACCCAATATTGGATGTAGGATGGGAGGGTTCTGGGCCACCTAATCTGAGAAACTGAAGGAGGGAGGATACACAGAGGTGCGGAAGTCTCCGCATCTCTGGCGCAGCCTGGCGGTCGCCATGGGGTCCCTGAGGGAGGGAGTAGGCATGGTGATGAGGGGCATAAACAGTAAAAAAAAAAAAAGAAAGGCCAGCTCAGTGGTGCTGAGAGTACCTCATGCTCACGCCAGCAACCTGGGTTCAGGAACGACCTCGGGTCAGGGTGCCAACTCAGGGAGGGAGGATGGGAGTAGGACTGAGCACTGGTCTCCTCTCCCAGGAGGGGCCACCCATTCACAGTCCTTCCCTCACCGGATGGAGGTCTGGTGTGCGCAGGTGGTAATGGAGTGATTGGCAGGGTGAAGCATCCTGTAGTGCGTGAAATGTCTCACACACCACACACCACAGGGATGCAAGAGGTCAAGGAGAAAAATAAAAAACCTACAAAATACATATGGAAAAAAAAAAGATTTGTTTGGCATGCCCTACCTCTGTAAAGCCATGCTGCCTTGGGTCCTGCAGTCTGTTGGATTCCAAGTGTTCCATGATTCTTTCCTTTAATGGTGTTTCCATCAGTTTTCCTACGACAGATATAAGGCTGACAGACCTGTAATTTCCACCTGCTCCTTGCTACACTTTTGTGAAGTGGGACTACATCCGCCCTTCTCGCCCAGGCAGCTAAGAATGGAGATAAGACATTTTTAGGTATGTAAGCAAGGAAAAGGACCAGCTGAGGGACTGTAAGGCTAAGGAGGAAGGGGTGAAGTGTGTGGAGGGGACCAGGAAAAGCAGACATCCTGAAAAATATATTTGTTCAGTGTTCACAGAGAAAGGGGAAGGTGAGGGACCACAGATAAGAGACAGGAGCATTGTAGGAAGGAGGTGGATACTAGTCCATTTACAGAGGAGAGAGTCCTGAAGGAACTTGCAAATCTGAAAATGGACAAGGCAATGGAGCCAGGTGGGCTACATCGAAGGATATAATGCCAGTTACCTAAGTCCACATTTCCAGTCTGTTCCCCAGCTGTACGTTATTTGCTAAAAGTGTTGTTCTATCAAACATTGTGTATATTGTACAACTGTATATTATATGATGAAAGTGTTGATCTAGTGAACTTTATGCATATTGTTCTCCCTCTCTCCTTCTCCTGGGTTGCACCTGGAAACAAGCCTCAGCTCAGTGTGCCTTTCCAATCACCATTTTTAAATAAATAAATAAAATATTGAAGGAACTCAGAGAGATGCTGGCTGCACCTCTGACAGTTCTGTTCAACCACTTACTGGAGATGGGAGTGGTTCCGGAGGACTTGAGGAGTGCAGCTGTAATCCCACTTCACAAAAATGGTAGCAGGAGGGCTGGTAATTACAGGCCAGTCAGCCTGATATCAGTGGTGGAAAAATTAATGGAATCACTACTGAAGGAAAGGATTGTGGGACATCTTGAATCCAGCAGCTTACAGGATCCGAGGCAGTATGGATTCACTGGGGAGGTCAAGTCAAACAAATCTGATAGATTTATTTGACTGGGTGACCAGGGAATTAGATCAGGGTGGAGCTGTGGATGTGGCCTGCCTAGATTTCAGTAAGGTCTTTGACACTGTTCCACATAGGAGACTCATAAACAAGCTGGGCAGCCTGGGAGTGGGTCCAAGGAGGTAAACTGGGTAAGGAATTTGTTGGAGGATAGGCAACAGAGGGTTGTGGAAAATGGAGTTCATGCCAAGGAATGGAGGGTAACCAGTAGGGTGCCACAAGGATCAGTAGTGGGACTAGTCCTCTTTAATGTCTTTATTAGTGACATTGCAGAGGGCTAGAATGGAAGGTATGCCTTTCTGCAGATGACACTAAGATCTGCAATTGGGTAGACACTCCAGTGGAGGAGTAAAAAAAATAGGGATCTAAGAAAGCTTGAGGGTGGTCATGAGTGCAGCAACAAAGTTTAAATGCGAAGAAGTGCAAAATCATGCAATTGGGGCACAGAAGCCCAAGGAGAAGTACAAGATGGGGAGTGGTACTGATGACCACCAAATAGGACAGAGACCTGCCAGCCCAGTGGCATGGAGGCTGAGGCATCATGCTTTACCTCCTGCCATGCGGCGATGATGCATGTTCTCGGTGCGAGCGAGGCGTGGGGTTGGCTGGGAGGTAGAGGATCGAGAGTCGAAGGACAGCGCCCTTTCCTGGAGAGGGGTGGGGACAGGGTCTGCTGCCTCCTGACCCCTAGCAGAGGCTGGGGGCTGGCACAGTGGGCACACATAGGGGGCGGTTTGGGGCAGATGCCCCGTGCCACATTTGGAAGCATGTGTGGCTTAGCCATTGGCGTCATTGCACACTGCTCCTGTGCTCAGGGATGGGCTAAAGAGGAGAAAATTCACCTGACAGGATAAAAGCCAACCCTTGCAGGCTCTGCACCCGGCTAGCTGGCACCTCGCTAGGGTAAGAGGTAAGACCAGTGGACGCCGGATTGACGGGGCTGAACAGAAGGGGCCAGGTGCAGGAGAATAAAGAAGAAATAAAAATAAAAAACATGAAAGAGACCTGGGGATAATCGTATATGATGACCTAATGGTGGCCAAATAGTGTGACAAGGCAGTGGGGAGAGCCAGTGGGATTGTAGGGTGCCTCATTGAACCTGTGAGAATTTTCTGCAAAATCCACTCTGTTTTATCACAGAGCACATCCTTCAAAACCCTTTAACTTTTTCTTCACTGTGATACCCATCACAGACTCAGCCTCAACTAAGCATGGCTTCAGTGCCCACACAGACACATCATTCACAGTCTCAAGCCCAAGTTACTCATTTCTACTGCCTTCCCAATTTCTAACTGGAAATTGGCATCCTGATGATTTGCCACCTCGATTGAAGCTTGAGGCACAGCTGAATACCACAAAATCAACATTTCAAATAACAACTATCACCTCGGAATCTTCATTTCACTCACAGTCTGTCATCTCTTCCACACAGAAAGAACCTCTGAATTTCTGAAAATAGGTTTTCTCCTTCAGGAGAGGGCAGCCCTTAAATATCCTTGATCATTGGCTGTTGCCAAGAACCAGTAAAATTTCATGACATCAGTCTCTGAGAAAAGGTTCAGAATAGTGAGAGTTGGCACAGTGTACCAGGAGCTCACCTCCCACCAACTGACTCAGAAGACGTTACTCTTTCAAAGCAGAGAACTCTGACTCCTCCCTTTGGAATGTCCAGGACAGTTCAGCTGACCCAGTCCTCCAAGGGCATAGAAACTGGAAATGTTCTAGAGGTCAACTAACCTCTTAAAGGAACAAACTACTCGTAGACTGTATAAGGGGTTACACTCTTTAATCTGGCCCATTTGCCCTCTACAGTAAGAAAGACAGCACAGAAACAAGGTGGGAGAAAGGAGGAAAGAATATAAAGATGGAGGAAAGCTGAGGAAACACGTAAATGGGGTAAGTTTGGGAAAATAGAGGCTCCAAAGGCTAATTTGAAAAAATATATTTGGCTATACGATATACTTGAAACTGAGATGACATACCAAACAAGGCTGTCCCCAGGCCAACTCAAGTAAGCACCCTGCGTACCCTAATTCTATCAAGCATGTGTTAAAATGAAGGGGCTGCTCCTACCAGGCAGCAGGGCATCAAACTGAAAAAATTTTCCTAAATAATTATGGTCGGGGCAGCCAAATGCCAAATGTTGGGAAGTGCTGGGACTGTTTTGTTGAGAGGAAGAATGTTTCAAAAATCATTAAAATGCTTAACCTTATTTTGTTTTTGTGCATTTTCACTCCCCAAAAAAAAAAACAACTCTTGGACCTATTTTCTAATCACAATAAGACATTCCAGGATGTGCTTTGTAGAGGGGTGATGGCACATCTCCATTGGTTGAAACCACTCTGCAATGCCTCCTGCCTCACAACACACCGGAAGGGTTATCCACAACAAGGCACACCCTGTCATGTTTTATTGCTAAATTAACCATTCCCCAATGCGTGTACTGGTTTGTATATTGTTCTGAGCTTGTATGTCCATGTTTGATGATGTGTTCCACATTATGAGGATCCGTGCTCCACACTGTGGCACATTTTGAGTGTCAAGGTACCGCATTTTATTTTAGTTAATGTTTGGTGACGGGAGGCACACTGAGTCGAGGCTCGTTTCCAGGTGCGACCCGGGAGAGGAAAGAAGGGGCAAAGTACAGTTTAATAGGCAGGTTATAGAAGCATGGATATATAAACAACAATTCAATATACAAAATATAGAAGTTCAGGCGAGTAACAGTGGCCTGGGTTTAACAGCATATATAAGTTAAAATATAAGTACACTAAAGAGACAATAAGCGTTATACATGTTAGATAGAAGTGGAGTAAGAAGTTTGTAGCAAGCCTTGCTAAAATAGTATGTAATTATGAAGTACTTACAGCGACAAAATGTTAAAAGGTATGTCCAGGTGTAAAATGTGCCATTATTTACATGTTCAATTATCCTAGCCCTCCAGATAATAATAACTGCAGACCACAAAAGGTGTACCTTTCAATTTCACTCACCTGTGATAACCGAGTCTTGTGGGAGGCCAATAGCAACAGTACCATAAACTGTAGTAGGGAGAGGATCTCTGTCGTATTACTATTAACGTGTACAACAAAATACGTTTAAGTTAGTCTTATTACTAACTTGAAGTCGTAAAACAAAATACTTACAAGCGACCACACTATACCGTACGGAATGGCATAAGGTGAAGAGAACGGGTAATATATGAATTCGCTTTAGGATCGATGCAGATAGGCTAGCAAACCTGCCTGCACACCAGGCTACACAAGTGATCTTGCAGACGTCTCTTTTCATTTTTTTCTACACGATGACCCGATATTCGATAGATCCAGTATTTATATTCATATATGCATCTTGAGATAAGTATTTCACACACGCACACACGCTCACTCTCCATTTTAGGTCTGCTGTATGTTATGTTTTTCCTGTAGTTTTTTTTTTATTTTGCCAACTACAAATGCTGATAGCGTCTAACATTCTCAGATAAACCAAGATGCCCCGCAAAACTGCAGACTCCGAAAAAATGTAACTTTTCCTACAGTAGCAAGAAAATGCATTATTGTTCCATTAGGTAAACACAGTTAATACTATGCGTTGTGTTATATGTGCAACGAGGAAAACTGGGTCAGTCTCCCCGTGTTCTCCATCCAATTGTATATATGTAAAACCGTTAGTGTATGCACCAGACAAAAGTAAAACGCTTATTGCACGCGCTCTTCCTAGCCCCTACTGCTTACTTATTTTGCCGAATGTTGGGATTTTATTGCAGTATGTCACTTATTTGTTCATGTTTATCACCAGTGGGTCATGTGTGGTCAGAGTCGTACAGTAAGTACAACGGCCAATTATGAACTACAGCATCCCCTCACGGAGTTCCCAGCTGGTAGCGCAGGGTGTACGCTACCGCGGGGTTAGGGTAAAGAATGAGTTAATACAATCACGTCATCCCTTCTTACACGCGCAGACGCACTCTTCACAGGTCCTTTGAAGATGCTTTGAGAACAACTGTACGCTGCCCACAATGCCGTGCGCACTCTACCCGCAGAATCCATGATGGCAACTGGAACTGTGGCTGCTGTTGCTACTGTCCGCTCTCGGTGAGCCGAGGGGCTGCGGCCGTCATTCTTCTGACCTGCCTGCCATGAGCAGCACCGGCACCGGCGCGGCGCCTTGCCGCTTCGCAGACTACTTTGTTATCTGTGGGCTGGACACCGAGAGCGGACTGGAGCCGGATGAGCTCTCCGGTGAGTCTTTAGCTTGCTGCCGCTGACTTTAGGGTGGGGTGTTTATTAATAATAAAGTGGAAAGCGTCAGACGCAAAGTCCGTCAGGGTGATAGAATTTTGAGGCACCGTTTTGCAAAGATTTCAAAATTCCATATTATGATCGTTCAACTGGATCCCCACTTATATAGACTCCATGTCAGCGTCTGTTGACCGGGGGTGAAACAAGATGTGGGGCATGTTGGAATCAGGAACATCATGTCGCTGTGAAATGTCGGCTATGTCAGCATTAAAGACAGTATTGTAAAGGTAGGAGTTGCGAGTCGTGCCACTGTCAGGTATAACAGTGCCAGGGTGCTAGATTTGGGACATTTCCCAAAACAGGGACATTAGTAGTGTCACCGTGAGAGATGTGGGACATGACATGATTAGGGATAGCATTATCATGGTAAAGGATGTGGGACATGCCAGAGTTGGGTACAGCAGTGTCACAATTTGAGATGTGGGGCATGTCGGGGTCAGGCACTGTAGTGTGCGGTATGGTACATAAGACATGCCAGGGTTGGATTGGTACAGCAGTGTCAGGATGCGACATTTGAGACATGTCTGTATCAGGGACAGGCAGTTTTGCTATGAGAGATGTGGGACATGTCATGATCAGGATATTGTCATGGCAAGGGATGTGATGCATGCAGTTGTGTACGTAGTGTCCCAGTGAGAGATATGAAACTTGTCCAGACCAGGGACAGCAGTATTATGGTAAGGAATGATGACATGCTAAGTTCAGTTAGAGCAGTGTCAGGGTGGGAGATTTAGGTCGTCCGTATCAGGGACAGCACTTTTGCTATGAGAGATGTGGGACATGTTGGGCCCATGTGCAGCGGTAAGAGATGTGATCATGAGACATGGCTAAGATCCGGTACAACAGTGTCAGGATGCAAAATGTGGAGAAGGGGCTGGAGTTAAATCTGGCACACTGCTTTGCTGACATGTTGGTGTGCTAGAAAACAGGTGTGAGGGTCCTTTGGGCATACAAGTATCTCTGGCACCTTGGCACCGCTTACTGATATCCTTAGATGCCAGCATACCTGAAAAGACAGGGTAGTGCCATTAATGCCAGTATTTCATCTGACTGATTATTGCTGTGTATTATTAATTACTGTTAACTTTTTTCAGAACTAACAGTAATTGATCTAATAATAAAGCATGCACAGTCGGATGAAACACCTCATATAAACACCCGCCAACATCTCAGAATGTTGGCAGGCTGTATACAGGAGATGCTGACATGCCACTTACTACTTTTACAAAGAAAACTCACTTGCCACCTACTCTGTGTGACCCTGAGCAAGTTATTTTGCTACAACCCCCTCTCAAGTGGTAACTTTATTCTGCTGATGTTTAATGGGAGGAGCTAGAGGTTGTAAGCACCATTCACTTTCAAAACAGGACTTTAAAGTTGGTGTCATTCTTACTCAACATGTTCTGTCTTTTTCGTAACTTCTTATTAATAGACTTTATCCTATCCATCAAGCTAATGCTGTGTCCAGATATTCAGAAAATGATTGCTCGCCTCCTGTCCTAAACTCCACTGTCCCCTGTACTGGATCCAATCAATCTCTGTCCATACCCTACACTAAAGTAGATCTTTTGAATAACACTGCTGGAGATTGAACTTGGGGATTTATAAGAGGAGGTCATTCACTCACTGTCCCATCCCAAATCCTGGTGATCCCTGATTTGGATACTGTTGATTGTCTCTGCCCTTACCAACATGGATATATTATGAAACACAGAAGCTTGGTTCCCCAGGTTTCACATTCCTGATGCGGCTGCCCAAAGCACAGGTGCCCGATATCAAGATTTTGCCCACAGCAAAGTTTCTTTCATGTTTCAGGGGCTTTGCCCTTGTAATTTATAGATCATACTCTGCCAGGGCAGAATCCCAATATTGGGCAACTGTGTTTCAGGCAGCAGCGCATCGGATTGTGAAATTTGGGAAACCGAGTTTCTGTATTTTGTAGTGATACCATCAACATTAGGGCTTGTAGCCATTTCTGCCACTGGCATGTCTTGATAACATACTAGTTGAGGGTGCTGGAAGCGTGGCACCTACACTGGTGTGCCATCACTTGGTTTCAGCATGCTGTTGTAGGTGCTGTGGGCTGGCACCCCAACAAGACCTGCTGGTGCCTAAAGTGGCTCTAACCCCTACTGAGAATGTGATGCATGTTGGATCAGATACATCAGTTTCATGGTAAGGGATGTGAGGCGTGCCAAGATCTGATACAGTGGTGTCAGGGTGCAAGATGTGGGGGCATGGCAGGATCTGGGACAGCAGTGTCACAGTGAGAGATGTGTGATATATCAGGATTAGGGGTAACCGTGTCACATGAGATAACTGGGATGTTATGATCTGGGACAGCCGTACCACAAACTGTAAGAGATATGGGACATGTCAGTATCATGGACACCAGTGTGACAGTGCAGGATGTGCGAAATGTCAAGGTCACGGGCAGCAGTGTCACAGTGGGAGATATGGGTCATGTCAGAATTCAGGACAGAAGCCTCGTGATGTATGAACAGCCCTCTTGTGGTTTATGCCCTTTCACCACTTCTGGTTAATAACCGCAAATGTGTGGGTTTCAGAATGAATTATCTGTAACATTGTTGCTGATTAGGAAATGCTGCAGCTGAGTTATTTGACATATGTTGTGTCGATTAACTTATTAATGGCAAAAAATGTAGAAATTTCATTGGCTGAGCTACATCGTGTGATGTGCATTAAATCTAAAAGGCATGGTCAGGTGCCAAATCTCATTTCCTCCCCAATAAAATACTAAGAGCCATTCTATAAATGTACTAGTTACTTCCAGGTGTGGATCATAGATTTTTAATGCACTTCCCAGGGGCGAAAGGACACTGCCTTTGGCCCTCATGCCTTACTACAACCCCTGGGGCTTGTATTAAAATCCTATAATGCACACGCTGTTGTGACTTATTACTTACATAGAACACGTTTTTGTCAACTCTGTTCTGGGAACCTTGTGCAACTATGTAGCGGCAATGTGGAAGCCCATGACAGCCTAATGTGGCCTGTTTTGAGGTGCTAGTGTGTTAGTGGTGGTTAAGGGGTTGATCATGTCTACAGTACCCATGCCACAATCACAATGCTACTACCTCAGAGGTTGCCAAGAAAGAGGAGAGGCTGGACCAGGGTGGGCTCAGGGGAGAGGGTGGTGAAACAGAGTTGCATTCCTCCAGCTGTACCTCTCCACAATTCACACGCTCTTCTGGTGGAAAGTGGTTCCTCTATGGAGGCACCTGCAGTGGAGACCAAGGAGGATGCTGGGAACCTTCACAAGGAGACCCACAGGAGGGTGGCATGGGACCCCACAGGGAAGGAAACAACTCCTGGTGGGGACTCGATCAGTAGGGGGTAGAAATGGGGAGGAGGTAAGGTGCCTGCCTGCCGCCATGGCTGGAAGGACAGGAAGCAAATCCTCAGGATCGTGGGAGCAGTTGCACGAAGGAGGGAGCTGGATCTCATTGTCCTCCTAGGGACAAATTACCTGGCTAGAATGGGATCAGAGCAGTGCAAGAAGAGTTTGTAGAGTTGGGAGGGCCTTAGACAAGTAGCGCATACGGTAACCTCTCGGAGGTGCTGCTTGTCTATGGCAAGGGTGATGCTAGGATACTCCTCACCAGGGAATTCAATGAATGGTTGAAAACTGGTGTGGAGCCCAGGGTTTGGCTTCATTGGGGACTGGGAGCCACCTGGAGGGATGCAGACCTATACTGCTGTGATGGTCTGCATCTGTCCGGGGTGGGAGCCAGGATCCTAGGTGAGAGGTTTAAATGCTTCATTGGCAAGCATTTAAACTAGCTAAGGGGAGGCACTGAAAGAGCAGGAAATCCCAGCCTCCCCCACAAAACATGGTAATTAGTGAGGTAAACACCAAGGTATAGAAGTCTTTAGGAGCAGGACAGAGGTAAATGTAAAAAAAAGGCAAAGGCAGTAAGGACAGGAATGGGGCTAAAAGGGGTAAGGCCATCAAAAGTGGAGGTGATGAGTACCAATGCCCATAGTCTGTGAACAAGCTCCCTGAACTAGTGGCCTTGATGGAAGAGGGTTTCCTGGATATTGTGGCAATCACAGAAACATGGCACACAGAGAACCATGACTGGGATGTCAACATACCAGGATGCACAATCCACAGGAGGGACAGGGAGGGTAAAAAGGAGGAGGAGGAATAGTCTCTAGGTAAAGGAAGGATCAAAGCAACAGAACTAAAGAGTAAACAGGGAGCAGATGAGGCACCCTGGGTCACCATGGAGACAGGAAATGGCACCTCAATCCGCATGGAGGTTGTATACAGACCCCCATCTCTAGGGAGGAACGGGCAAGGAAATGATAGAAGGCATCCTTAGAATGGCAGAAAAAGGTGAGATATTGTTGATGGGGGCCCGAACGCCAGATGTTAACTGGAGCACCTTGCTGCAGGCACATCCAAGAGCAGGGTCATGCTTGATGCCCTACAAGGGCATGCCTCAGACAACTAGTATTGGAACCCACTTGGGAGGGAGCAATCCTAGATCTGGTACTGTCAGATTTAGAAGCGGGTAGCCATCTGGGAAACAGGCGACCACCAAACAGTGTGGTTCACGATAAACACAGCCATACAATCAAGCCATACAAAAGCAAGAGTATTGGACTTTAGGAGGGCTGACTTTGGGAAAATGAGAGAGTGCATGAGAAAACACTAGCAAACAGGCAAGAAGGAGGGGTGAGGAACAATGAGGAGTAATCAAACAGCCATCACAGAGGCAGCAAGCCTTGTAAAGCAAATCAACAAAACACAATGAAGGAAAAACCGCTATGGTTCTCAAAAGAGGTGGCAGGAAGGTTAAGGAGAAAAGGATAGCATTCAGGAAATGTAAGAAATGCAGAAGGAACAGGACAGAGAACTTTATCAGTTAAAGCAGAAGGAGGCTGGGAAGGCAGTGAGAATAGCAAAGGCCCAAACTGAGGAAAGGATAGCCAACTCTGTTAAGAAGGGGATAAGACCATTTATAGGTACATTAGGGACCAAGAAAGACCAAAGGAGGGATACTGAGGCTTAATAAAGGGAGGGAATGTGGGTAGAGGGTGACAGTGAAAAGCAGGGATACTGAACAAAATTTCTGCTCAGTATTCACAAAGGAAGAGGAGGGGAGGTACCTAAACCAAACAAGAGAAACACTCTGAAGATGGGGGTCGATACCAGTCTACTTACAGAAGAAAGGGTTCTGAAAGAACTAATAAAATTGAAGGTGGACAAAGCAATGGGGCCTGATGGGATTCACCCAAGAATTCTAAAAGAACTAAGGGTAGCACTAGTGACACCGCTGACTACTCTCTTTAACAAATCATGGGAGGATGGGGTGGTACCTGAGGACTGGAGGAGGGTGGATGTGATTCCCCTTCACAAAAGTGGGAGCAGGACAGAGACAGGAAACTACAGACCAGTTAGTTTGACCTCAGTGGTAGGAAAATGATGGAATCACTCTGAAGGAAAGAATTGTTGAGTACCTAGAGGCCAGTGGGGCACAGGACCCAAGACAGCATGGATTCACGATGGGAAGTTCATGTCACCTAATATATTTCTTTGACTGGGTGACCAAAGTAGTAGACCAGGGAGGGCTGTGGACATGGCCTACCTAGATTTTAGCAAGGCATTTGATACAGTCCCACACAAAAGATTAATGCACAAGTTAGCCAGCCTTGGAGTGGGTCTCAAGGTGGCAGCCTAGATAAAAATTGGCTAGACAACAAGACGAAAGGGTAGTAGTAAATGGAGTCCACAGTTAAGAAAGGAGGGTTATTAGCGGGTACCGAGGGTTAAGTACTGGGACCAGTCCTTTTAATGTCTTTATAAGTAACATTGCAGAGGAACTGGAAAGAAAAGTATGTCTCTTCCAGACGACACAAAGATCTGCAACAGGGTTGATACACAAGATGGAGTGGAAAGGATGAGAAGGGACTTGGCAAGGTTGGAGGAATGGTCAAATGTATGGCAGCTCAGATTCGGTGCAAAGAAGTGCAAGGTAGTGCACATGGGAAACAAAACCCTGGGGAAGAGTACACAAGGGGGGTGAGATACTGACAATAGTAAAAATGGAAAGGGACCTGGGGGTAATTATATCAGTTGACCCACAGGTGGGCAAGCAATGTGAGAAGGCAGTAAGGAAGGCTGGGGAGATACTGGGATGCATAGGGAGAGGCATCAATAGTAGAAAACAGGAAGTTTGTTATTACTCTGTACAGACAGTTGGTAAGACCCATCTGGAGTACTGTGTGCAGTTCTGGAGACCCCATCTCCAGAAAGATATAGACAGAGTGGAGGCTGTCCAGAGGAGGGCAACAAAATGGTGTAGGGTCTGCACCAGAAGACATAAGAAAGTCTAAAGGAGCTTAATATGTATACCCTTGAGAAAAGAAGGGAGAGAGGGGACATGATAGAAACTTCAAGTACCTCAAGGGAATCAACAAAGTCCAAGAGGGTAGCATCTTTCAGAAAAAGAGATTGCAAGAACAAGGGGCACAATTTGAAGATAGAGGGGGACGGCTCAGAGGTAATGTGAGGAAGTATTTTTCACAGAGAGGGTTGTGGATGCATGGAACAGCCTTCCTGAGGAGGTCATGGAGTCAAGAACAGTGGGGAATTCAAGAATGAATGGGACAGACATAAGGCAGTCCTAGTGGGGGTAGGAGGAAGTAAGCTGTTGGTTAACTAGGATCTGCAGCTTATCTGTTGGGTAGGAAAATGGGCAGACTAGGTGGGCCAGGCGGTCCTTATCTGCTGTCAAATTCTATGTTTCTATGACATTGAGATTCATGAAGTGTTAAGTTATCTTTTGTATATCGGGAGACCACATTTGTTGGAAGTGTACCTTTCTGATGCACATTTTGGGAACACATATTGTGGCCTGTCTTTTATGGTGAGCTATTTGAATAAAAATGCAGAAAGTTGTATTGGCAGTTTATGGTTCATTATTTCCTTGGACCTTAGGAGGTGGAGGAGGGAGTATTTTTCAGAAGAGAAGGTGCAAGAGAACAAGGGGCATGCAATGAAGCTGAAAGAGGGAACATAGGAGGGATTTGAGGAAGTACTTCTTCACTGGAAGAGTGGTGAAGACCTGAAAAGTCTACCAGCGCAGGTTGTGGCAGTGAAAACAGTGGTGGACTTCAAGCATGCATGAGATAGCCACAGAGGTGGGGGAGGGAGGGAGGGTAGCCAGAGATCAGGTAGGGTCTATGGTGACAGTATAGGCAGGGACATACTAGGCAGACTGGAGGTGCCAAGCGGTCCTTATCTCCGACAAATTCTGTGTTTCTGTGTTTACCTTATTTCTTTTGACCTTGTTATTTTCTAGTGCAAACCAGTAGTTCATGGTAACCTAATCTGTGTTCCTCTGAGAGGTTGAAATTAGTAATGCACTAAGGAAACCTCTCATGCCAGCTTGTCTGTGCAGAAGTGTGGTTGCAAGGAATGCATCCTCTTGGTTTTCCTTATCAAAACAGCATAAAAGGACTACTGCAATGAAAACAAGCCAGTGCTGGTAATTCCACTGCAAATGCAAACGTAATCATTCTCCCTTTTCTGTATTAGTAGTTTAATTTTGTGTACTTCCCTTGAATTTGAGATACGAGATGTGTGGTTTTAAGGAGGGGCCCAGCAACTTCCCTTGGAAAAAACAAAACAAAACAAATCAGTTGGCATCAGTGGGATTTGATTACACTGCATTAAAACAATGGATTTCAAGCCTCTCCAGGGTGGAAAGTTTATTATTTGTATTTTTCTTGTTCCTTTTTATTTCCCTTGCTGACAACCTAGGTGGCTGGGGACAGGGTCACCACAACTGCACACTTCCCTTTGACGGGAGGGGACCGTGCAGTGTAACCTAGAGGTTAGAGCACCAAGCCGTGAACCTGGAGACCCAGCAGATGATGGTTTGAAACCCACAACCACCACTTATGTACTATGTGACTTGAGCAAGTCACTGTGCTTCTGGGTCTCACTTGGAAATGAGTTTTGGGACAGAATCTAAAATAAACTCTCTAATTTCTGAAAGTCATAGGGTTAAAACAATTGTCCGTCTGCCACATTTTATTTAATCAGACACTTTGGAAACGTTGTTTAAAGGGATTCAGAGGTGTTGCAAGAGGCCAATAGGGGTTGCAGTGAAATCGAGGATCGAGCAGCACCCCTGGCTGCCTCAGTGATGCCCCCTGCCCATTCAGCCCCGAGTGGGATTCTGGGGATCACACTCACTCCTGATTTCTCAGGTGGCAGCTGAATGTGCCATAGTGCCAGCCAGAAATTACATTATAAATGTTTGATTTTTGTTTACAGAATACCCATATGTGAACTCGGATTCCATTCAAAACTCTGTCATACTGCCTTAGTGCATGGACGGGCTGGCAGGGAAGAGAGGAAAACCCAAGTGGGCACCCTTGAGTAGCTAGACCCTTTCTGGGCGGGGGTTGGAAGTGGACAAGTAGAACGAATATACTGAAAAGACACCAGTGACATGAAAGATAAAGGTCCTAGGGACAGATATGAAAAATAGTATTTAAATGTAGACAGCGTTCGACTTATTTATAAGGCTAGTTAAAATAACATCCCGGTCGTGCCTGAAAACAGTCACTTGCTGACTAGCGCACTTACCAGGTTAACAAAAACTAAATAAATAAAACATCTGAGAAATTGTTCAGTCTTTAAGTGGGACAGACAGATATGAGCAGCCATAATAGATGTGATAGAATGAGATTCATTTATGCTCTGCTGCTATAGTTTTCAAGTGGCCCTCCCTGCCCACAAACCATTCCCTGTTGGTCCCAGGCACTGCAGTCCAACTCTGAAAGCCTTGGCCTAATTATGGTTTTCTTGAACCTTTTATAGTTACAAAAAGTTTTCAATTTAATATTCAAATACAATCACAGCAGCCAAAATTGGTATTCCACAATTGTTCATGAGCTCAGAATACAAAATTCATGTGATTTTGGAGCCCTGCACTCCCATTTTTTTTTTTTTTTTTTTTTTGGTTTTATATATAGCTTTTACTCCTTGTGATCACTGGCTGTGCCATCCCCATCTTTCCCAGCCTTTACCTTGGTACAGGTTTCCCCACAGACTGCCCTCCCTGCACATATCCAGAATGCACCAAGGTGACCGGGTGGTGGTGCAGGTCTGGGGAGGCACGCAGTATGTCAGCCAACCCTCGGGTCCCTTTTTCCATTTTCTATCCCATGTGTGAGCTGAGGTGACACTGGATTCGCATGCTGCGGTTGGAGGTGCCATTCACCCTGGGACCTTGGCTCTCCCTTGTCCCATGATGTGTCTGCTGCTTGGGCGTTTGGAGTTGCCACCAGACCTCCACCTGGTGGCAGCCAAGAGCCAAGTCGGGAAGCCTCCTGATTCGGGAGAGGAGTGCTGGGTGACTGCTATATCCACTCCCCGACCCTGAACTTGGGTCGTCAGTGTAGTCTGCAGGTAAGGCAGTCATCAGCGCCTCAGCACCACTGGCCTGACCTGTGCTCTATTTTTGAATCTGTTCCTTTTCACCACGGCTGCTCCCTTCCTCTGGCGGTTTGTGGAGGAGCTTCCTTCACAGCTCGTGCCAGTACCACTCCTTGGCAAGCTTCTGGGGGTTGTGCAGATATGGGTTGGGTGGCCCTAGCTTCCTACCAGCCTGATTGTTGGATTCCGTGGATCTCCCATACACCCATGTTCCCCTCCCCTGCTGCCATTTGACTGACCTTCCACTCTTTATTGTCAATGACTTTTCCATAAAAACAGGAGTTTTGCCCTTTGGCATTTGTCTGCTTCTAATGCTTATTCCTGCAGCAGAGGCATAATTCCCTGCCTGCAACATGACTGTCGTCTCCACAGCACCAGATTGCGTTGCCATTAAAATCCTGTTTTCATACAAATGCCCTAAATAATGTGGAATGGAGTGCTTTGAATTTTTTTTTTTTTTTTTTTTTTTGGGAGAGGGTGGATAAATGAGCTCTGCTGATTCTTGCTGTGTGACCTTTTGTGCTGGTGTCTGGAGCCCATTGGCAGCCGTGTCTGGGAAATTTGCAATTACTGGTTTCCTGTTTTGATTTCATTGATATCACACTGTTCACTTTTGCTTTGGTTTCCAGGTCCTTACTTTGCTGCCTTGGTTGTAAAATGGACACTTTGGATTTACAAATAAAAGCAGACAAACAATTGGCCTGTCGTTGCAGCTGCAGCATTGCTACTTGTGATGCCGGGACCGGGTTGGGAATGAGGCTGGGATGTGAAGTGTGTGTCTGTCTGTGTCTGTGTTGGGGGGCAGCTAAGTGTTTTATAGAGGTGCACACTTCTGGGGAGTAGGGATGTCACAGTATCTAATTTTGATGGTTTTTATAACCACAGCACATAATTCTGTTGTTATTGTGAATACGATGGTATTGTGGAAAAGTCATTTTTGTGTTCATAGGTAGATTACGAGTCTAAAGATCAGATGACCCATAATGACTTGCCACTAGTTAGTGTTATTGACTGCATGTTTCAACTCCCATACGTTGATCCAAACTATGCTTGAAAGATGTCACAGAACTACAGGACACAACTTCCTCTGACAGTGCATTCCAAACATTAACCAGTCGCTGACTAAACCACTTGCCCTCATACTGGTCCTAAACAAGTCCTCTTTTAACTGCAGACTGTGATCTTGTAGTCATTAAGTTAGGACTTTTCTGCGGTCCTATTGATTCCCACAAGAATTTATTCTTGTTGGCATTATATATAGTAACAGAGCTCTCCCTTCATCTTCTGTACTCAACAAAATATAAATTCGACTCAGTCTGGCATGGTATGCTTTATTAGCCATGTTATGTATGTACCATTGAACTTGTGTGCCCTGATGAGCTGGCGCAGAAGGGACAGTTTCTAAAACACCCCCAAAATTAGTTTAACGGCTTGAAAACAATGGTAAGCCATGAACCACAGTTATCATGGCATTGGAAGTTAGCCACAGTATCAGTGCTGTGAATTAGGATCCCATGAGACCTCAGTACTGTGGCATCCAGGGAGGGTTCAGTCCTGCTGCACTATCACCGTTTTGTGACCACAGGTGGCAATGTAGTTGAGGGTTTGTGGCCAGTGGATGGGTGCTGGCTTGCTTTGTGTGCTGGTCATGCTTGGAGTCGCAGTAGCCAGTGCTCAGCTGGGATGGAGGGAGAAAGCAGGAGGTGCACCCAGCAGTGCAGTATGAAGCAGATGGTACTCTTGGGGCCCACATTTCTGATGAAACCCTTATCTAGAGAGACAGCCCAAGGACTGTGCCATTGGGGCAAGCCATTGAGAATTGAGAAGGTCGGGTTGAAAGTGGTGGTGGTGCTGGGAGGTGGCACTTCACAGCTGAAGTGAGATTCAGGCTGATAAAGGAATAAACAATATAAAATTAACCTGAAACAGATTTTATTATAAGGTTGCATGGTGTCTGGTTAAAAACCTCTAAGAATATTGATTTGACCAACATTCAGGATGAGGCATCATTGTGTTGTGTTTTTTTGTTTGTTTTTCCTCCGCTTATATAAATTATGCTTCCTCTTCAGCCTTGTCTTGAGGCTTCAGCAATGCAGCATTTGATGCTGCTTCAAAGTAGGCTAGCAGGGAGTGCTTGCAGACCAGGATACTTTTCCTTGCCTCGCAAGTGAGGTGAATTATCTGTGATATTCTGAGCCCCTACTTTTCCAAGGCAAGGCCTGGTAACCCAAGTCTTCTCCTGTGTGGAGAGCAGCGCTTTGTTGCTGCACTGCCTTTGTCTCATTCTTATCCCTGTTCTCATTCAGACAAGAGACTTTACTGAAATGGCTCCCTGTGGTGGTTAATCTGTGGGGTTGAGGAGGCCCTGGCTCTTATCAAAGAATTGTGTACTGAAGTGCCTGATGGTGCAGCCGGAAGTGTGTTCCCAGGTTTGATCCTCAGACTTGATGCTTATGGAGCTTTGAGCATGTTGAGGAGGTGATGCATTCAAGCACCAGGAGGGAGTGAGAACCCTTGCTACTCTGGTACTGTCTCTGTAGCTGGGTGGGTCACAGCTCAATTAGAGTAGGAGGGCTGGTGTTCAAAGGGCAAAATGGTCTCTCTCTTGTTAATGATGACATTGGCACTCCCTTGACCTTCTGCCTTGGTTCTTAATCTTGTTCCCTGGCTGGGAGGGTGGTGGAATGATCTGGTGTGATGGGTAAGGAAGAAACTTAGAATAAACCAATACCAATGAATAACAGTTAAGCAGATAATGTTTCAAGACCACTGTGAACCCTAAAGACATTGGGAGAGATTGTGAACATAGATGAGTAGAGCATCCCAAAGAACTGATTCAACTAAAGGAGAAGCACACTGCTGAAGGCAACATAAAATTGTGATCAGTAATTAACCTGCCTCAGAAGAGTGAAACAGATATGAGGGTACATACCACTGAAGGCAGGAAGCAGGGTGAGCTGCCTGCCCAATATGGGGAGCCCAAAAACTAAGACAAGAATTGTAAATTAAACCCTGAGATGAAGTGGAAGCCATTTCAAAGATTTATAAAGGGGGAGCAAAATGTGCATGAGGAGGGCACTGAACACATGTGGGTGTTATGCATTATGAATGTGCCACAAAGATGCCAGTTTCATGGCAGGTAAACCAGTTAATAGACTGCTGCTCAGTCAAGCTGCTGTTAGTTCTCTCTGTTGATTCCCCTTGTGGTACATAAATATTTCTTTCATATCTCCCCTTTCTTTCTAGCATCGTGCTAGTACATGTTCAAGTGCTTAGCCTTTTCTCATAGTACCATCCTGCAAGCTATCTGTCATTTGGTAGTCCTCCTCTGTCTGCATCGATTCCAGATAATCTGTTTTAAGGTGAGGACTCCAGAATTGTACACGTACTCTAGGTATCGATATAAGGGATCAACAGAGGGGTAGAATCGCCTCCTGCCTCCTAATGGTTAGGGGCTTTAAAAGAACACGCCCAAAAATGTGTAATCAAGGCTCAGAGGTTGGTTGTACCCATGCTGGCCTCTAGCTGCTTATGCCAGAGCACAGTTAAAACATCTCTGTGCTGAAACTAGAAATGAAGAGAAAATAGAAAGACAGGGCTATATTGCAGTGCAGTATACCAATAGTGGTGCTTATACCAGGATATGTGTCCTGACTAGTAAAGTAATTTAAAGTGGCAGTTTCATGATAGGATTGTATTCTGATCGCATAGATATGCAATGTTCTTAGCCTCACTTGTTTATGAGTAAAAACTGACACAGTTGAATAGTCTAATGCAAAAGATTAATGGTACACAGAGCACTACAGTTCCAATAATTTAGCCTTGTTAACGTCAACTGTGCTGCTGTTCACTTTATGTTCATTTAGTATGCTATAATGTGTTATTTTTTGTACAAACAAAATAGTATATTATTACGTAAATAAGAGGGAAGCAAACTTAACAATTCTGCTGCATACACAAATGTAATATTATGTTGGTATTATGGTTGCATATGTAGCAATAACATACAATGTGGTGCATAGTAATGAGAAATTAATGCACGGTCATCATGTGACCAGTATTGCTTTTTTACCCAAGCCATTTTGTAATCTAATATATTAGGCAATGCTTTGGAGGAAAACATCTTAAAATACATTGTATTGGCACAGTCAGCAGCTTTTATATACTTGATTTTTAGTCTCATAGAATTGTGCTGTGAAAATCTTGCATTGTTGTAAAACTACAACTGAAATTGCATATTTATAGCTTTACCAGGCCCTCCAGTCTTGTAAACAAAAGCAGGATCTTTAGTAAAAGCTGAATGGTCTACATTGAAATTCTCCCTGGGGTTGTTGCACACCAGGCCTGTTGTTTGAGTCTACAAAGGGTGATGTCATTGCAACTGAACCTCTCTACAGGAAGTCTGCAGCAGCTGCTCACATCTTTGGGGGAGCTGAAAGGCCAATTCTGTCAGGCTCCACTGAGCTTCCTTAATGTACCACCAGTGACTACAGGTAGAACATCACACTACTTTGAATACCTCTGATCTTTTTCATTAAAACTATTCAGTTATCAAATGTGTTACTAATTTTACAGTATCAAGTACTTGACAGAATAGAAGCAAAGATCTTTTTGAGTGCTAGTGACAGTCCGTCCTCACTTAACTTTTATAGCAGAGCATCATTCTGAGAATTGCAGTTCATGCTGCATACAGTATAATGAAGGGCTTGTGAAGCTCTTTAATGTTAGTCACTCTCATATTTCCTTGGAGAATTGCAGTGCCGCTGGTTTAATTTCTCCTGACTTGTTGTGTATACTGCATTGTGAGCCCGTAGCTGTCTTACCTAACAGCATGTCTCATGGGAACCTGTGCATGTCGCATGTGAAACCTGCCAGAGTGGATTTTATTGAAATAACAACAACAACAGAACAACCTTGACTGATATTTGCATGCTGTGAATTCATTTTTTTATTTAAATTTTGGTGACTGGGAATGGTACACTGAGCTGAAGCTTGTTTCCAGGTGTGTCTCGGTAGATGGGACAGGAGAGTTACACAAAAATATAATCTTCAGTAATAGTAGCAAGCATTATAAAAAGTGTGAGTTTTGCATTACGAGATATTTGTATAACATACAGCGTAGTTATTTATTTAAGAATTGATATCTGAGAAAGGCACACTGAGCCAAGGCTTCTTTCCAGGTGCGATCCCAATATGTACATTTGTACAATAGAGACAGGGAATAAACATCAGTGAAAATAACAGCAAACTGCTTACAAGACACAAATGTTATAAGTGACTTATCTTCAGTTTCTTTTGTATTATGGTGAATATTTTGGCTTTATACATCATAAAAAAAATATGAAATATGCCTTTACATCTTGGAAAATACATCCCAGTCTTGGATGTTTGCAGCAGTTTTCAGTGACCATTTGTACATGCTTCTGATTTCCAGTCCAGTGGAGCCCTTTCCTTTGAAATGCCAACTCATATAAGGATACTTATCTGTTTGGCTAGTCCCAGATCCATGTCAGTCTAGTTTTAGGGACCGTAACAGAAACCATTTTAAGTATGAGTGTAGTTCTGTTATCTGTCCCTAGAACACATTGTGTGTCCCAAACTGATTTTGTATGTTTTAGTATAGATTGTCAGTCTCTTGTTTCCATTTTTCAGTGACAGTCATGGATTCAAACAGACAACAGTGGTAATAGTTTGAAGGAGTTGTAGACATCTCTGTTTGTGGTACATAGTTAGAAACCACAGTATAGATTTATATTTTGTAAAAGACAACAGATTCTCTGACTAGATATGGGGTTGAATTACAGTAAATACTCCACAGTGCAGTGTTTATTGCAACAGCAACTAAAGCGATTAAGCCCTTCCACTGGTGTTTAAGGTTAGGCGTAAGCTCGGTTAAACCTGTGCAGAACATGTGAAGGCATGTGATCTGCTTGTTCTGTAGCCCAGACTGCCCTTGCTGATTTATTTTTTTTTAAAACTTTGTTTTGTTTTTCTCATGTTATTACATAGATAACAGTCCGTATTTGAGACAAACCAGATACATGTAGATATCAGTGGGAGAAATTAAAACAATCTCCTTAATCAAAGGATATATGTATCACAAATACTTGATACCTCATCGGGGATAGCTAAAATGAACAACAGTAAGCAAATCAAGCTATTAGCTGCATCATTGAGCCCAGGAGCAGTATGACTATTTTGTTAATCTAAAGTCCATAATAAAATGTCCAATATTTCACACACCGCGTTGGGGCTGGTGGCGTCATATTGTTTAGCTGAAGAAAAGAAATTTCCATTGAATAATCAAACAAGGCAACACAAATCTAATGAAAATATCTACAATCAATCCCAGTAGATAGCCCTAAACTGATGGGAAATCAATTAGTGTATTTCAGACATAAACTGAAATGAGTTGGTCCCCAGCAGTCAATAAGCAAAACTGTGGAACAGTTCTATATTAGCATCAGTGGAGCATGAAGGAACTGCAAAATATTAATTGGCTTAGAGTCAAACAAACTGTTACCACATTTAAGCACAACAACAAAATATAATGCCAACACGACATTTAAATTGAAATTAAATATCGTTCAGTAAATACATGTTACAAAGTCAGCTGTGGGGTTGCCAACGAAATAAGTAGAGGATTAAAGTTATAATACTTGCGTCCCTTCAGCTGTCCTCATGTTCCTCCAGTCACCATCTTGGTCCAAGAACTCGACTTGAACTCCCCGCTAGAAGTAAACGGACGCCCATTTACCCACCTTGGTGGATCGGAGAACACCCAAACCTTCCCATCATGAACAACCTGCAGCCTGGCAGGGTAAATAATTGCACGCGGAATGCATGCTTCCCTCAACTGTTTCTGAACACTGTCAGTCTTTTACGGCGCATCCTGGTAGCATAACTAAGATCTGGAAACAGATATACACGCCTGTTCATTCTGGGTAAGAGATCCATCCTGCCTGGCCATCTTTAAATTCTTGTCTTGGGTGCTGAGTCCGTCCAGTACAAGCAGCAGAGTATGTGGAGTATCAGTCCTCCCGATAGCCCTGAGGAGTTATCCGGCAAGCCTTTTGCAGTCAAAATGTATAGATTGCCCTTTGGGCACTAATGTTTCTCCCAGCCAGTCTTGCAGAAGTATGAGGATGATCCCCTAATTCCTTTAGGGTTCCCAGAATCCGAATATGGGAGGATCAGATTTGATTTTCCATTGACTCAAGCCTAGCTTGCAAATGGGTATTTTCCTTAACCATAGAAGTGGTGGCAGCGAGGTGGACTCGACTGTCTTTTAGCATCATTCACATCTGTTTGGAGAGCTTCCACTGTCTTCTCCACACGGTCCTCTGGTCCCAAGTGAATCCATTTTGGCACTTGGGTCTGAAACTGACGAGATAAGCCTTTGCAGCTAAAGGCCAATCGAGACATAGTCTCTTCAGACTCTTGCGAAGAAGTGGCCTGTGCTTCAGTGCCAAATCTAAGTAGGTTGTGAAGTTCTAGGCGATTTTCCTCCGTACCATCACCTTTATCTTTCTGAGGATTACCCATGAGGAAAAAGATTGTGGGATAGTGATTGATAATATACAACGTTCTGTGGCTGTACAAAAAGCCAATAATATGGTGAGGAATATAACATAGAGTTTTATGAACAAGTCGATGGGTTGCATGGTACCAATATATAGGTCTCATGTTAGGCCATATTTGGACTTTAGGTCACAATTATGGAGTCCATACACTAAGAAGGAGATAAAGAGAGTAGAAGGGTGCAGAAGAGATATACTAAGATGACAGGAACTTTAAATAGATATGAATATAATGAAAGATTAAAAAGGACAGGATTATTTTCACTGGGGCAAAGAAGGAAAAGAGGAGATCTAACAATGTTGTTTAGAATAATAAATGATGAGGAATTGGTAAATTAAATGGGGCTGGAAATGCAAGAGAAGCCAAAAGGGTTGAGAGGACATGAAAAGCAGATTAAGCTAAGAATAGCAAAAGGAATGGTGTATACTATTTATTTGTAAATAGAGCAGGGAAAGTTTGTAATACTTTGCGGTAGAAGTGGTGAATAGTACAACACTGATGGAATTTAAGGAAAGAATTGATAAATTATTCTTGGGAATAGGTTAAGAGCAGCTTCCTACTGATGATTGTGCTGCCCTCTCCAGCCCATTCGATACCTTACCCCCACAGACAGCTCCCAATGAAGTGTGGCATAACAAGTAATTGCTGTAGTAAAAGTTATTTTACTACGTAAAATTAAAATCAAACCCACCGGCAGAAAAAGAACCGACAAACCGCCCCACGTTGGCCGCATGGCCCTGTTTTATGATGTCACAAAGCGAAGGCTGGGGTATCCCATTCACTTATAATGGGGCCTATATTATCACATAGTTTTAGATTGTTTTACTGTTGGATTTTCATAAATCAAAGCGATCGATCGACTAATAGGGGCCCTATTAATTGATTGATCGCTATGATTTATGAAATCCAGACAGTAAATAATCTAAAAAACTATGTAACGAATATCAGGCCCCATTTATAACTGAATGGGGCGCCTCATCTTCGCTTTGTGACATCACAAAACAGGGCTGCGGGGCAAACGTGGGCGTGGGTTTCTCTAGTTCTTTTGCCAGTAGGCTTTGATTTTAATTTTACAAGTAAAATAACGCTTAATACAGCACGCATTTGTTATGCCACACTTCATGTGGGAGCTGTCGAATGGGGTTGGTGGGCAAGCAGCTACTAGAAAGCTGTTTTAATACGCACCACTAAGGTGGGGAACAGTTTATATGGACCTGTGGTCTTCTACTGTTCTAAACCAAGTATAAATGATGGGTTTCTAAGGCTTCTTTTCCGTTGGTGTTAAATTAACTTCAAATCTGTGCTCCAAGCGGTTGATTTTTTTTTTAAAGATTTTAAGTTTAAAACCAGAGAGCTACAGAAACTTGCTCCCACATGCAGCTGGGGCTCCAGCAGCTCAACTACCCTTGCTTATATTGTTTCTGTATCTGAGAGGAAGTTTTTAACTTCTTTCATACTGTTGCTGCATTTCCTAGCTACCAGTATATGCACATGTGTTGGACCCATTCATGTTTTCCTAGCTATATGAACAAGTGTGTTTGACCCATTCATGTAAGACTAGATGCAGGTACCATCATTTCTTAAAGGACACCATCAACAAACCCATTTTATGTCTTAAAAGGCATTTATTATGTGGAATGGAGGTTTGACTCATTAAGCAAATAAACATAATATGTACTTTTGTTTGTTCTGTTTAGGACAGCTGTTCTCAAGTAAAGATATTTATTTTAAAAAGTCTGACCTAGCATTGTTTTCATATGAGTACTGTGGTTTTGTGGGTGCCCACAGAAATAATAGTTTTGCTGCATCTTTTCCAGCATCTGGGCTTCCAGTTTAAATTTGCCTCCAGACAGGAGGAGACAGATGAATTGAAGCATTACGATGGAGGCGTTCCTCCTCCTGCTCCAGTCTTCCTTTTTCTCCATATAGCAGGAGAACAGCCATCTTTGCTGACCTGTGCAACTTTTTTTATTGTTTTTCCTCCTTTCTGCCATGTTTAGGCTGCCTGTCACCCCAAAAGAGTGGTTGTACAAGGTGAGGGCAACCACTGGAGACAGCCTGCTAATATCTAAACCCTTGCACCTTTTTCATGCCATATTTCTCCATGGGAGGCCAATACTGGCCCTTATTCAGGGTCTTTTCAGCACTGCACTGGAGGGGCCCTGCACCATCCTTGGCAGGCTCTTTTGCTGGCAGTGATAGGCAGCTCTGCCCTGCTAATTGGCTTCAGTTCTAGCCCTTGGTGGTGCTGGGGCAGCTGAGACCTCAGGGAGGATGGATGCTGTGCAGCGGTGGCAGTGTTTTTTTTTTTTTTGAGGGGGTGTTCTGTGGAAGGGCTGGGCAGTTATGCCACCTAGCATGACCCAGCCCTAGCTCAGAGTGCAGTGCTAGAGGTGCCGCAGTCCTTCGCTACCTCCCGGCCATCCTCTGTCACTGGGAAATGGGTCTCCTCAGGGATGGTGGAACTCTTCACTGGAGGTTTTATTTATTTATTTTCTGCATCTTGATCAGTAACTATGACACCTTGCAGTGGTTGTGCACGCACTGGTGTGGACCCACCCAAGTGAGTGGCCCTCCACACCTGTATATGTGGAGAGAACAAAGGTAAACATATTCCTATTTCTGTCTGGCAGGGGCTGATGAACATGATTTGGGGAATGTTATTTTACTGTGGGCAGGTATCTTTGTCTTTTCTGTCCTGTTCCTGTGCTGGTCGTGGGTCCATGGAGGACCCCCACCCTGGTTGCCCCAACTGCTAGTCCCGCTCAGCATTTGATTAGGTGGGTATAATGCCTTTCCTGATCCCCAGGAAACTGCTGTGCAAGATGATTGGGTAGGCAGAATCCGTGGTGAAGTGGGCGGTACTGCTCTGCCATGGAAGTAAGCTTCTGTGCCAGCTCTCATTTCCTCTGTTCATCCAGTTCCTCCATGCGAGGAGCCTCTTCCAAGCAGGCAGATGGGATTGGATTCCCTCCCAGTCACCTGGCTTCCACTTCCATAGCCAGACCCTAAACTTAGTTTTGTCCCTCCTTACCTCAGACCGTGGTGCACTAGCTCTGGCTTATTGTAGGATGGGTTGTGTAGTTATTGCCCTTCTAATAGGCTGCATGACTTGGTGGCTAGGGACCATGCAGGGGACCCTGAAATACAGGTTTATGTGGAAATACAGGTTTATAAAACAGGCGACACTTTCCGACAGGTTTAGCACTTCATTGCTGTGTGACCATGAGCATGTTTCTTGAACTTTAAAACATTTTTTTTTTTATTTACACTTTTTGCCTCTTGCTTGACCTTCCCGATGTCCCTGTCACTTACCGATGGGACTTTCAGTGCCATGAGTTTACCCCATTGTGGCGGAGTCCGACTGAGCCAGAACCAACTCCCCGACCCGCACCCTCCAGAGCTATAGTGGTGGAGGTTCCAGAGTGTTCTCACAGCAGGCAGTGGCTGGGGTCAAGGCCTGAGTGTGTCAGGGATCCTGATGCTTGGAGCTATTCCCCTGTATACCCCACCCACAGGACATCGGCACACAAGGGAGCTCAGCTGGGCATGTTCCACGTGCTGCTGCTGGCACCCTCCCTCCCGCAGCGCCTTCATGACTGCACTGCTGTCTGTTGTCATCCAGGTGGCAATCTAGCAGCCCCTCCCTCCCGGAGGAGGAAAGCATCCCTGGGCCGCTCAATCCTCTTTCTGCCCAGCCGGCCCTCTGACGACTTAGGCTTGTTCCTGAACCTGGGTCGTCCAGTGTCAGAAAGCAGTAGCTTTGCCACTGCACTGGTAGGCCGACTGGTTTCTGAAACCTTTGATTCTGTCAGCATCATTAGGACCATGGGTAACAGCAAGTGGGTTTGTAGGATGTCTGCTTGGTTGCTCTCTGAAAGCCTCTTTGTAGTGCATCCCTCCCATATTCCTTTGGGGTACCAGGACTTACACTTTCAGTTTTGCTTAGAGCTTACATAGAGCCAATGATTTGCCATTTCAAAATGGCCAATTCTGTTTGGCAGAATCTTAAAATTCTTTTTTTTCTCCATTTTTTCCCCAAATTGAGGGCAAATTAGCATGTTTGTACAAAAATTGGGCTTAAAATAGAGGGTTTGCCCAAAATGCTGGTGCAAAGTATGGTGTTTCATGAAATATTGACTCCCAAGTGCTGGTTTAAAAGTGCCAAATTTTGTTTATTTTACCAGTGTATTCTGTTGAAAATGGAAGATCACTGGCATTACTTATGGCTATTGTGCTTGTGTCCTTTGGTGGAGGAGCCAGTATTGAAGTGCCCTCCCACCTTCCCGATTGCCGCTCCAGTGGCAGTATTTTCATTAATTATGCCCTACAGAGCTTAAGAGGAGGCAGCAGAGAAGCAGCTAGAGCAGCAAGGAAGCTTCATTAAGTAAAGCCACTGCACGGCATTGGAGAGAGAGCTGGGGCCGGAGAGTGCACTGGGCGGTGGGACACCAAGTAATGCCGCACCATAGCATAATTACGAAGCCTGGGGCGTTGAGAACAGCAAGAGAGTAGGCGGGTGCCACAAAGGTTAAAAACCGCTACCTGGCTGGATGAATGGTTGGGAGGCCACTGTTTTAAATAATTATTTAGGCACCTGCAGGTGCAGGCAAGAAAAGAACAGAGTGCTCCCTGAGGAGAAGAGAATAATTAAAACGCCGCAGTGACTGTGTTGTGGAGCAGAGGGGCTATAAATATGTGAGAGGCAGGAGATAAACAAAGAGAGCATTTGGGCTAGGGAAGAGCCCACATAATAGCACAGCAGCAGCCAGCAAAGCCCAAGAGGGGCTAAATAAAGAAATTTTATATATGAAAATAGGTGGCTACCTGGGGGCAGAAATAAGCAATCCTCCAGGTAGCATCAGGCAGGACATGTTGTTCTGAGCATACTGGCTGGCATGCGTCGCTAGGACATCCTGACATCAGCATTGGAGGCAGGATCAGCCAGCTATATGAAAAGTAAAGGAGGGGGCTACATTTCAGCGGCTTCTGGCGGAAGCGACAATTTAAAAAAAAAGTGTGAAGTGGGGTAGCTGGGAATCACCAGCCCTATCTACCCACATCATATCTGTGCAGTGTTATCTCAGAAAGCGGGTAACAAGGGGCTTCAAAGTTGGGCAAGGGCAGCAGTTGGGAGGAGCAGCTCGAGGCGCTTCCGCCTCTGGGGAGCTCGAGCTCTATCTTGATTGGCTGCCAGAGGCCTTGCAGCTAAAAGCACCAATCGGGTGCTGTGTAGTATGGGCTAAAAGACTGAGGAGTAGCCCAAGTGTCTTTCTCTCTCAAGAAGCTGACAAGAGTGCTGTGGGAGGCTCTGCCACAGGCAACTCCTCTGAAGAAAAAAAAGAAAACATAGGAAAAGTTTAAAGAGCAGGTTTCTACTTATGGACTCTCTCTCTCTCCCTTAACTGATTAAGTAACTTAGCGATCCTTCTGAGGGTGTAATTTTCTCAGCAGTATATTTCTTGCATTTAGACTCGTAAAGCGGAGATCCAGACCCGCAGCCAAAATGCTCTGACTTCCTATAGTAAACACGACCACCCCACGCTGGACGTTTCATGATGTCAGTACTTGAAATGTGCAGGGTGCGCCCACAGACTGTAATGGGGCCTGGCTTTTATGTGCACCTTTAAATACTTGAGTGCCAGTTTTAATAAAAGAAAGCCACCGTCAACTAACAATGTCCTGGGACCAGCTCCGAACCTGAGTGTGGGACCCTTTTGCTGACTGTCACCCTTTAGTCTAGGTCGGTGTTTGGCTGGCTCCTAGTGGAGGCTAGGAGACAGTGTGTGCCAATGCTGCAGAAAGCGGGAGGAGATGGGGCAGATGCTGGAGGAGCACATGCGGATGCGCAGCGCTGCCTCCATGGGCATCGCTGCATGCCTCGCCTCCTGCAAGGAGAGAAAATGGAGGAAATGGTGCTGCATTGTATGATGAGGGCTACCGCAGGCTCTGCTCCAGTAGTTACCACGGGCGCTGCCCACACTGGATCTGGTCTCCCGTGAGGGTTGGGGAACTCCCACTGGCCCCACTGGGCAAACCCTGGATGTATGGGTCAGCGCCAGATGGTGGGGATGGGGCTGGGGAGGGAATACGCACAGGAGGAGTGTAAAATCAATAACAAAAAAAGTTATGTTCTATATGTTGTCTGTTGAGAATTGCTGGTCTCTGAAATTGTGGCAAAAAGTCATTCTTACTGACATGAACAAACAGCACTTCCAAAATATTCTGGTTGTTGTCAAGATAGTTCTCCTAATTTACACTCACGGTGCTGCTTCAGAAAGAGGCTTCTCTCTGAAGGAAACATACAAAATGAATAGAAAGTATGCTTATGCCCAGATACCCTTCATGGTTTAATGTGTATATCTCTTAATGGACCCCAGCGCTGCGATTTTATCTACTGAAAAGTTTCATCAGGAAAGGCACACTGAGCAAATGCAATTGTTCATCTCCTGATGCGTCCCTGATTACAGACCTCAAGGTGCCATTTCGTTATGGTGGAAAAATGGCAAAAAGGCTCACTACAAAGCGACAGCTCTAGCATACTGTCTGTGTCCGCTATTACTAGCACTAGCGTATGGCAGCGCTTGGCCCAGAGACAACAAAACTGAAATTATGTAACATGAAGGGCAGCATGTAAATAATGTGTTGGGCATGTATTTTTACTACATGCCCAAGTGGGCATGTATTTTTCCACAAATTTCATTCCCTGGCAGTGAAGGACCACTCTGTATAACACCTGCCCATACCCTGCTTTCACCTGCCTGGGTGATGGAGTCCAGCTAGCTACAAGGAAGGTTAGTTACAAGGCTGGCAGATATTAATTGGGGTTAAAAATATATAACGGTGCTGTAGGAAATACCACTAGGCAGAAATCTCTTTCAGAGTTAGAGCCAGTTTATTTAACAGACTATAAAGAACTGCTTTTTTCTTATTTCATCAATGGCTCTATCATCAACAGGGTAAATGGATGTGGGGCCCATTGTGCTGACTGTTCCCTTTCAAAAGGCATATTCTTCATAGTCGGCCGGTGGCACGAAGAGGCTGAGGCGCTGGATGCCTTGCGTAAATACCACGCCAGCAGCATGTTCGGATGAGTACTGAGTTCGCTGGGAGTCGACAGGGAGGAGAAGAATCGAGAGTCTGATGGACTGCTCTCCTTCTCTGGGAGGGGGTCGCTAGTGGTCTAGCCACTCCAACAACACTAAAGTTTTATTTCAACTCCATGTGACTGTAGGTTTGTTTTATAGCGATAGACAGTTGTTTGAATTTGCCAGTATCTATATGGTTTGAGTGCCTCTGTGGATGTTAGCCAGGAATTAAAATGTATAGTTTCTGCAGCTAGCAGGACTTGAATATTCACAGTAAATGATTGAAAATGAGTTTATGTGCTGTGATTTATTTATTTTTTAATCTCAGAAGTTGTGGTTTCTGCTGCACTGTCAGAACCTGACCGTGTTTGCTACTGCTTTCCTTTACTGTAGTGAGAGTCTCATTTACACCAATATGATGAATAGTTTCACTATCGGAGAGACCAGTTAGTTTCTGAATTGTGCTTTCTGCTTTGCTATGTATCTTTTTTTCAACAGTTGCCTCATTTTTTTTTTTTTTTGTTGTTTATGTCCCTTTACTCGCTGGCCCCATAGGACCTCTCTCCAGTGTGGACT
This sequence comes from Neoceratodus forsteri, assembly GCA_016271365.2. NCBI lineage: Eukaryota > Metazoa > Chordata > Ceratodontiformes > Ceratodontidae > Neoceratodus > Neoceratodus forsteri. The sequence continues at coordinate 768,002,793 of CM028133.1, read as the reverse complement.
CCACTTACGACTTTCTCCGCTCACTGAGAGATCCCCTGTCTTGACCTCCATACCTGGACGCTCCTGCATCCTCGCCCCTGACTCACCGACCCCCCTGCTCTTGAGTCCCCAAAGATGGGACTGCAAACTCCTCCGGCACTCTGTCTATAATCTAGTGGGCAGCTGGAGTGAGGGTAGAAGCCGGAAGCTGGCAAGGCGGATCTGGCACTGAGCATGGGTGCAGTTCTGTGGTTCCACCTTCGCCTTCCTGGGTGCCAGGGCTTTTCCTCTGTTTTTTTTTTTTTTTCCCGAGTGCGGATGTGCAATGATGTCACTGCGTGGAGGGTGCGCCTCTGCTCTGTCCTGCATATGTCTGCCGTCACCTCCCCTTCAAGTCCCTGCCAGTATGCAGTGCCTCGGTCTCCACCGGGAGCCGCTACAAAGCTGTGATCTGCCAGGTAACCCAGCTCCAGGAGAGGAAAGCTGTCCGATACTCGATCCCTCCTCCAGCTGACCCCAGTCCACTCCTGAACCTGGATCACCGGCCTGGCACGAGGTGTGGTGTCCAGCGCTTCAACCCTCAGTGCCACCGGGCGGCCAGTTGCCTCATCTTGGTGAAAGGATAACCTAAGTGCAGATAAATAACTAAAGAAAACTTTTAGAATGTTCAAATTCACAACACATTTTAAAGTCTTAATAACTTTAACCATTAGCAGTGCCTTTTGACCATAATCTTACTTGTTGTCAGTAAGACATCTTTGAGGTGAGCCACTAAAGCAATCCAGTTCCTTTCAAGGGCAGTAATGGCCCATTCCAAGGTGTACATTAGTTTTAGAAACCTGATGAGCAGTCTTTGCTAATTAACATCATTTTGGTTAGCAGCCAGTTAGGTTTGAGGAGCAGTTTCACTAAACTGGCTATTTGTTTCTATAAGATACAGTCCAGAAGAGTGCAGTTGCATGGAAAAGTGTCAAATTGCAAGAATAGTTTCTTTAAGTGTGTAACCAACAATTGCAGGACAATATTATCGCAGTTTGGAAATTTGTATTTAATGCAGCAAATCAGTTGATTATAACTTCTGCTAATCAAGGTGCGCCTGATTAGCAAATAGCATTTTTTGGGTAGCAAATTGCTATGCGAACTCGTTTTGTTTATGCCTTGCATTGTCTGTGTACAAGTCATAAGTGCCGCCAGTGTTAACTGGTCTGACCACGCTAATGTTTAAAGCCGAGCCTGTTTCCTGTAGACTTTTCCATCTCTTTGCTGACCTGTTGTAAAATGAGTAAAGGTTTGTAGAAGTTGTTGTTCTGTGATTTATATAAAGAACAGTCTTTGAACAAGTCCTTTACCATAAGCGCTTAGCGATGTGCACAGCAGTACGTCAGTGAGGTGTGGGCAGTCATGCTTCATTCAGGTAAAGACACCTGAAGCACCTCCAAGCATCACAGTAGGCCTCATACCACCCACCATTAGCTCCTGCCTCAAGCCCATCCACAACCTATGCACCACGTGGAGCGGGCCCAACAGGCTGTAACTACCCCCTGCGGGCACTAGCCTGGGGCAGCGCCGCTTAACTGGGCAGTCATGTGGTTCAGTGAACCACCTGTCAGCATAGCCAGCCTCCCCAAGATCTCATAATTCAAATGGGCTCTCAGGTTTTATGTTGCCCAGAACTCAGGCTGTTGCTGCTTTGACCCAGCCTGAACAAAATTACTCCACCTCCTCCTCACTGCTCACGCATTTCAACCCACTGTACTACCCTGTTACTGCAGTCACTTGTGATAGTGTGTGTGTCCTGTGGTTGCCCAAACAACCTTCTGCCTGCTACCAACTAACCTAGACTATTCTGGGTCTCTGTACAATTATATCCATCCTTATGTATTTTACTTTACCAGATATACTGCTTCCTATCCTTCTGACTAGTTGTTTGCACTATTTGCGAATACTCTGTACTATGTAATTACCCGAACCTTTACAAATGTGTAGATATCTTGTATCATACTTTATCATGTTACCCCATGTAATGCCCATAACCTGCAGCATCTGGGCATAGGCTCCATTTGAGCCAACTAAAACTGTTCTGTCTCCTGTATTGTCTCTAGATGATGTGGGACCTTTGCAAACAAGGTTGTTACTGAATTTTCACAGTAAACAGTGGCACTATCAGATGCTGCACTTACGAGCTTTTGTTTTGAACTACCATCCTTTAAATTATTTTCACTCTTTTTATTTTTTCTTTCCATATTGCTTTTGCTTCCCTGTTGCCGCCTCCGCCTTTCTTGGCAACAGGGAGACACAAGTATTTTTACTTTATTTTCCCCACCTGACCCGGGACCCCAGATCATGGAAGCACATCCCCATGGAGGCGTAGTATGCACCCATGAATTCAGTGATGTCCCCCCAACCGGGTTATAGCAGAGTCTCCCGTGCTTGGCGCTACCACCAAGCCTCCACTGATGGCAGCCAAGAGCCCGGAGACTCGGATACGCCCCTGGGAGAGGATAGCTGAATGTCGTCAGCTCAATCCAACTCCTCACTCTCCCTCTTCCCCAGGCGACTCACAGCATCCCGAGCTCGCCTGGTGTCCAGCACCTTAACCCTTAGCACCACTGGGCTGGCTAATTACTTTCACTCTTGTGCATTAATGGCAACCTTTAAAATGCTTTCAGCATTAGGAACACTGTGTGCTTTTAAGCATAAGAAAGCGCCTTACTGTTAGGCCATTGTAAAAAAATGTCACGTAAATGCCTTCCTCCTCTGTCACACTTGTAAACTGAATTTACTTTATTAACTTCAGCATAAATACATGTAATGACCAATCAAGCAACAGAATAATTTTGTCAGCAGATAAACTGACCAGGAACCATGACGAGTATCAGTCTTCAAGAATTACACAGTAATGAATATCTAAGAAAACAAATAGAATAGCCAGTCAGGGGCTTGGGGTTGAAAGCCTTTATTTATTTAGTTTTTGTTGACCGGTAAGTGCACTAGACAAATCCTGCCTGTTTTCAGGCACGACCGGGAAGGGGATACAGATGAATGCCAACTGACCTTGAACCAGATAAAGCTGTTGGTATTTTAGTGAATGAGGGAAATTTGGCCAAGACACCGGGGAAATTCTCTACTCTTTTCAATAAGTGCCATGGGATCTTTAACATCCACCTGAACTACCACCAATCCAGGCAGATGTGACCTCGGTTTAACGCCTCATCTGAAAGATGGCACCTCAGAAGTGCAGCACCCATCTCATGCTACACTACAGTGTCAGTATTGGGATATTAACCCAAGTGCCAGATGTGGGAACTGAACCCACAGCCCTCTGCTCTCCCAGCCTCAGAGATGAGTGTGCTACCTACTGAGCCACTGACACTGCATGGCAGCCAGGCAGGCATTATGTGTTAGCATTTTCAGAGCTTTAGAGTCCAGTCCTACTCCTTTTAGGGCAGACAATTTTGAATAAATAAAAAATAACAAAAGCTGTTTTCAGGGCTTGGGTTGAAGGCCTTATTTGGATCTGCAGGTAACCAGCAGGCATTAAGCCTTGTGCAGGAGAAATTAAAGTGAAAATAAATAAATAAATCCTTTACATATCGAGGCAGGCTTATTAGGACATGCAGGCAGGCCATTTGAAGGCAGTTATTTATTTTAAAAGGCAGATTAAGGCTACCGCTCTGAACCTGACTGTTCTCAATGGTACTAACAAAAACACACCTACACTCAGTTTCTTTTGTCTTGTGTTTACTGAACCTAAGACAAAGACCACATCAAATTATTAGAACTTTACCGCTGCTAGCCCTGGAAACCACACTTTAACACTGCAAGTCATTTGGTTTCACACCAGTTGTTAACAATGCTGACACAGCCACTGCATCCCCACCAAGAAAGTGTATTGATGACGTGGCAGGAGCTGGTAATTCAGCAGCAGCTAGTAGCAATAGCAGCAGCAGTTTAGTGACTGTGCCACCTCCTTCCCCAGTGAGAGTAGTCTGACTGCAGCAGCTGCAAGCCCCACTGCTACTGAAAACCCTGCAACCAAAAAAGTTAGAAAGTTCCAAGATACATGGAAGGAAGGCAGGCATCGGCTGATCTATGATGCAAAATGTGCAATGTTCTGTACCTCCTGTCAACATCACATATAAAGCCAAAGCAAAATCTCTTCAAAACTGGATGCCAGACTTTTAGAGCACACGCTTATCAGCGTGTGAACGGTCCATAGCACAGAAAATGCTGAGAGGGCATTCAGTGCAAATAAAACATTGGGGAGAGACCAGTCGTGAAATCCATGCAGTTAATAGAGCAAAAGAAACGGACCAAATTAGTAAACTGTTCTGTACTGCATATTATGTTATTAAGAGTGGAAGGCCATTCGGGATTTTTCTGGGCTAACAAATTTACAAAAAGAAATCACAGAGATGTCATGTGAGGAGTTACAGCAGTGACGAAGCAATGGTGTCTGTTTCTAGGGACACGGATATGTTGTTCTATCCACACTTACTGGCAGGTTTCTTGCCACTTTAAATCTTGCCGGAAGGTCTTCAAGCTGGCTCCTCCCACCTGGGTGGTAAAACTCGTCACTTCTATGACGCCAGATCTTCCTTACCACTTGGAAGCTAAGGTTCCCTCCTTAGCGCTTCCGCGCTTTTAGGCCTGTATCCAAACTCTTCGGTTAACCCGAAACAAATTTTAAAGTTTACAAGACTTGGCTGTTTCTTCCTTCGCTCACGATGGCTAAGTCGACTCGGATTTCGCGGTGCCCATGCGGTAGAAAATGTCTCGGACCGATCCACACTCCACGGGCGCTCTATTGCCTTGGGCTTGATGACGATCCGCAGGCTTTGCGAGTTGTACAAGTCCTTCTCGGTCAACGCCCCGAAGACTGTGCTGCCAGACTCAACTTGGGCGCCTGAGAGACGCGGTTCCTCCGTGAAGTCAAAGGAGGCTCCATTTGGTGTCCGGGAGTGGCGGACTCCGGCTGAGCAACTTGAGCAGATGATCGCCTCGAGGAGGAGGCGGCCCAGGCCGCATCTTCATCTTCCTCGGCCGCTGCATTTATCCCACTCTCCTTGGACTCCTCCTCCTACACGGCTTCTTTTAAGGAACTTTGTCAATCCCTCTCTACAAAAGGTGAGGGTCCATTGGGACATTCCTCTCGGTCCAAGAAGAAGGACTCTAAAGGTAAGTCCCACCGCCGACGCTCGGGGAGCGGAGAGGTCCCTTCCCGGACAGTCGACACTCTACTCGTCAAGGTTGCGGCTAAGGCTGCTGGCTTCATGGTGTCCCCGTCAGGTCATCCGGCGAGACACCCACTCGGCCTTGATCGAGATTTTTCGACCCATCAGGCGAAACTGTCGACTGAAGAAGCCAACAGCCTTTCTTCACCGGTTCCCCGGTGGAAACCGAGGACTTGCCTGCGCCTCCTGTGCCGGAGTCCCGGTTAAGGTTACCGAGCTGAGGGAGGAAAGGGTTTCCGCTCCCTCTCAGACCCACCCTTGGAAACACTGATGGTCTCAGTCTCGACCTCTTCTTGATCCAGCCGATCCTGCCGACACTGGCAGTCTTGGTCTCTGCACCGAGGAAAGCGTGGCACCACTGCCCTCGCCTTCTTCCTCCTCGGAGGAAAGGCTTCAGTGTAAATTGTGCCAACACTACGAGGACTTGATGTAGCAGCAGCTCCTTCTGACCGGGAACAAGCCGACGCTGTCACCTGAGCATCCGAAACAACCCTCATGGTCATCGAGGAGCCGGCGCCGGTTGTTCGGCGAACCAGCTGTGCCACCCATCGTGGTGGAACCCCCAACAATAACTGGGGTCTCGACCAAGGATTCTCGGTCGGGTCATGGGTTGCCCCATTGGTTGTCGGTCACCCTCACTCCCGATCGCCTCAGCAGGTGGAGGGTGGCTCAGGCCCTCGGCAGCTGTTTGCAGACCTTGGAGTCGGACGATGAGTCTTCCCTGTTCTCCAGGCCTCTTGACCTGGAGTCCTCTGAGGGACAGTCAGTGGACGAGCCCATCCTCGTTCATGGGATTACTTCGGCTCATCTCAGAATCTACTGGGATGAAGTTCAACCCGCACAAAGCGGAGATACTGGACCGAGGGGATTCTCTTCATGGAGGCCTTTCCTGTGGCCAAAGCCATTGTTGGCCCAGCCCTGGAGTTATGGCAGCAGCTGGCTTCTGTCCTGCTCCCTCGCCCACGATGGCCAGGAAGTATGCCGCTCCTACCGCTCACTCTCCGATTTCGGAGCACCCTCTGCGGAGGGGTTGTGACCGACAGCGCTTTCCAGCTCCTGGAAACGCTTGGGACATGAACAAGCCAATCGGATAAAGAGTCCAAGAAACTGACTATCTCGGCGAAGTTTACGCTGTGTCCTCCTTAGGCCTTCGCCAGGCCAGTTCGGCCGCATTTATGGCACACTTTTCCCACACCCTTTTGGGCTCCCTGGATGAGGTGATTCCTCATCTCCGCTGACCTCCAGACTACGGTCAAGCAGGTGCGGATCAGGAAGGGCGGTGGCAAAGCAACAGCTCCAAACTGCTCTCGACATTGGAGACTCTTGTGCCCAGTCAGTAGTAGCTGCAGTGGCCATGCGCTGCAGAGCTTGGCTGCGGATCTCCACCTTCACGGGCGGATACCCAGCACAAGCTGGTAGATCGCCCTTCCTGGGTACCGACTTGTTCGGCCCGGGTGGAAGGCCATCTCCAGAGGATCGAGAAGTCCAGTGCCACCTTGGACTCGGTCACGCCTGCCCAGAAGGACAAAGGCCGCCAGCAGCAGCGTAAGCCCTTTCGACCTTCTGCCCCTGCGGCATATCCGGCCCAGCAACATCAGCATCAGGGCCAGCAGGCACACACTTGGCACCCCAAAGTCAAGCCTGCAGTTTCTCCAGCAGGAAGCCGGGAGGAAAGGCCCAGGAGGTCCTCGGCTGGTCCTTCCTCCAAGCCTGCCCAGTGACGGGTTGAGGGGTGTCGCCCAGCCTCTTCACCCCCTCCGAGTTCCCCTGTGGGGACAGCTCTGCCACTTCCTTTCCACCTGGTCTGCTATCACTGCGGACCGCTGGGTGTTGGAAGTGGTAGGGGAAAGTCTGCCTCTGGAATTCGAGCAGGCCCCACCTTCGGGCCATAGCCCCATGGGGGCTATGGGGTCCGTATGCTTCTGTCGGCTCATCATGCCGACATTGCTCTGCTCCTCCAGAAGGAGGTGATCAGGAGGTAGCGGATCCTCCACCAGACCCAGGGTTTGTGCCCAGGTATTTCCTGGTCCCAAAACAGACGAGGGCTGGCACCCCATTCCAGACCTACACGACCTAAACATGTTCCTGAGGTCTCGAACCTTCAGGATGGTCACTCTGGCACAGATCATTCCATCCTTGAATGAGGCATGTGGTTCTGTTCTCTGGACCTCCGGATGCTTCTTTCACGCCCCAATCCATCCGCCCCATCAGCGATTCCTTCGCTTCAGAGCGGAGGGGTCCCTTTATGTTCTGGGCCATGCCCTTCGGCCTTTCTCCAGCTCCCAGGGTCTTCACCAAATGCATGGCAGTGGTGACAGCATTCCTATGGCACTGAAGGGTCCGGGTGTACCCTTATCTGGACGACTGGTTGATTGCAGCCCTCCAAGCTGCAGGTGGAGCGTCCAGGATCTGGCCATCCAGGTTCGTTCTCTGGATTGACCTCCTCATCAAGAGGCCAAATCAGAACTCGTGTCAACACAGGTGATTCAATTCATCGGGCAGAGCTCGACTCTCTTCGAGCCAGAGCACAGCTTCCGCGGACAGGGCCGAGGTTCTCTCTCCTTTGCCCAATCATTTCTGGTTGGGCAATTGCCCTGCCCGGACTTCCTGGGCCTCATGGTGCCTGCACTGCGTGGTCCTTTGGGCCCACTAGCATATGCGCCCCTTCAGTGGGGCTGGCCAGCCAGTGGTCACAGCGCTCTGTCCTCTGGACCAGCCTGTATGACCCAGGAGATGTGGAACGCTCTCCAGTGGTGGATCTTTCCAGCTTATCTGCAGGAGGGTATCCCGTTTGTCCGCCCCGAGCTGATGGTCATTCTGACGAATGATGCCTCTCTGATGGGTTGGGGTGCCCATCTCACAGAGCACATGGCCTCTGGTCCCCCAGGAGTCTCAATGCCACATCAGCCTGCTGGAGCTTCAAGTGGTCCGACTAGCCCTCACCACCTTTGCTTTGTTTGTATGGGGTCAAGCAGTCCAGGTCCAGATGGACAATACCACAACCATGTACTACCTAAACCGCCAGGGCGGGACGCACTCCTTGCTGCTTTGCAAGGAAGCTCTCCGCACTTTGGTCCCTCGTGAGCAGACTGAGGTGGATCTCCAGCCATCCATGTGGCGGGAGCTCTAACACTCCGGCCGATGCCCTAAGCCGGATAGGTGCTGCATCTCACAAGTGGTCTCCTGCCGGAGGTAGTACACGATCTGTTCTCCCACTGGGGCACTCCTCAGGTGGAGTTTGCCTCCAGGAAGAATGCGGTTGAGGCTGTTTCATGCCCGCCCCCTCAGCAGGGCTCGTTGCAGGGATGCCTTCTCGAGGCCGTGGACCCTGGCCTCTCACGCCTTTCCCCATTTCCCTTGATCCACAAGGTACTTCTCAAGGGCGAGGAGGGACAAGGCGCAGGTGATTCTGGTAGCCCCAGACTGGCCCCGCCAGTTCTTGGTATCCAGATCTCCTCAGCCTCAGCTCCAGGCTCCCGAGGCGCTTCCAGCCCGCCTGACCTGATCTCAGTCAACCAGGGAAGGTACTCACCTTCAGTCCCTGCACCTGACGGCCTGGTTCCTGTGCGGCTAGAGTTCCAGGTCTTGGGTCTTTTCGACGAAGTCCTCAACGTTGTTGAGGCATCCCGTAGGAGTCGACCAGAAAATGTTATGCCTTCAAATGGAAGAAATTCTCCATTTGATGTCAGGATAAGTGGTTGGACCCATCCTTCTGCTCCTTGGCCAGCATTCTGGACTACCTATGGTCCCTTTCTCAGCAAGGGCTTCAGTCGGCGACCCTTAAGGTGCATCTGGCAGCCATCTCTGCTTACCGGGTGTGGGCGGAAAGCAGTCGTGTGGCGTAGAGGAAGGTGGTTGGATGCTTTTCAAAGGCCTTGATCACATATCCCTCCAGTGCGAGAACCTCACCTCCGTGGATCTACTGCTGGTACTGGCTAAGCTCATGGGCAAGCCATTCAACCGATGCATAGGTGTGACATCTCTCTCCTGTTGTGGAAGACCACCTTCTTGGTGGCTATCACTGCCAGCCAGAAGGATGGGGAGAGCTCCAGCGCTTTCCATCGAGTCTCCTTATCTGGTCTTCCACAGGGACAAGGTTGTCCTGCGCCCCCACCCGAAATTCCTTCTGAAGGTGGTGTTGAGTTTCACCTTAACCAGGTGTTGACTCTGCCGGTGTTCTACCCCAATCACACTGGAGACTGAATATAGGCTCCATACTTTGATCCTAGAAGAGCGCTCTTATTATAAGGAGCGGACGGCTGAGGTTCGGGAGAGGCTCGCCAGCTGTTTGTTGTTCACGCTGAAGCTGCACCTGGCAGACCTGCGGCCAAGCAGACGATAGGCAGGTGGGTCACCTCCTGCATAGATCTCTGCTATAGGCCATGGAGCCTCCCAAAGGGATAAGAGCTCATTCTACCCGCCATACCGCTGCTTCGGTGGCTGCTTCCAGGGATATCCCTATCCAGGAAATCTGCAGGCTGCTACCTGGAAGTCAGCACACACCTTCATTACCCATTACCACATCGACCTTGAGTCACGCCGGGATGCTGGTTTGGGACCCTCGGTTCTCAGTCCTTGTTTCCGAAATAGCGGGTGTGCGCCTTGCCTCCTCCTCCTGGAGAACTGCTAGGAGTCTGCCAGTAAGTGTGGATAGAACAACATATCCATGTCCCTAGAAATACAGGTTACTCACCTGTAACAGGAGTTCTAGGAATGGTATATGTTGTTTATCCACACAACCCACCTGACCTCCCCAGCTTTGACACACAACCTGTCTTCCAGCTGGCTAGATCTGGCCATGGGGCGGAGCTGAGAGTTTTACCACCCGGTGGGTGGGAGGAGCCAGCTTGAAGACATTCCGCAAGATTTAAAACGCAAGGAACCTGGCAGTAAGTGTGGATGAACAACATATACCATTCCTAGAACTCCTGTTACAGGTGAGTAACCTGTATTTATCTACTGTATTGCTCAAAATATTAAACACTACTGTTAGTCTGTTAAAAGTCAATGATTCCTTTTCTTTTCTGTTCAATTCCTGCACAGATTAACATGTAACATGGACCAAACTATACTCCTTACAGCGAGTGGCATGATGAAATCCCTCTTTCTCGAGGTTGGAAAATCATTGGCCAGCCTCAGAAATTTCTTGCAACATCACCTTAAGAAATGGGAGAAATTTCACATCCTTCTGACCTAATCTCTCAATTCACAACATCAGGAGTTCCCATATGTCCTTCTTTTAACAGGAAGTGCTGTTGTATATAAAAGACTGAATATTCCCAGTGCCCCTGTATTGGCCACCATAACTTTCTTGCTTAGATACTGTACTCACCTATGAGATGTGCTTACACGTGATTCTTCTGTATGTCTACTGACTGGCTATTCTTTTTCTATGGAGCTTTTTCTCCAGTCAGGGCTCTGGGCAGGCAAGGCTGCAGTCCTTTTGCAGAGGATCTCAATACGCCCTGTCCTTCGGGGCTTTATGTAGCCTGCCTTAGTGCCCAATTTTCCATTTTCTCCAGTTTGTCCCAGAACTACAGCATGTACGCCGAGCACGCGACGAGAGACGTGCGTGTACACCTGGAAGTCGCGTGTTCTTCACCCTTCCAGTGTACGCTGAAGTCCTTGCAGACCCCCGGTCTGTCATTGAACCTCCACTGGGTGTCAGCTGAGAGCGAGGTGACTGGCAGTTCAGGAGATGAAAGCAGCCTAGCAGCTGCTGTGATCATCTCCTGCCCTCCCCACTGCTGACCCCTGGCAGCCAGAGCTTATTGTCGAACCCGGTCATCAGCATGACACGAGGTGTGGCATCCAAGAATCCATGAATCCAAGGCAACATGGTTTTTACAAGAGGCAGATCCTGTCAAACAAATTTGTTAGAGGTTTTGACAAGGTCACCAAGGAACTGGATAAGGGAGGGCAGTAGATGTTGCTTATCTGGATTTCAAAAGGCTGTTGACTCGTGCCCCACAGGATAAAATAACATGCCTGGGGCTGGGGCAGAGGGTGGTTAAATGGGTGGGAAGCTGGCTGGGGGCAGGAGGCAGAGGGTCATAATAAATGGGGTGGTATCTGGAGAGGGCATGGTCACAAGCGGGTCCCTCAGGGATCTGTGTTGGGGCCCCTGCTATTCAGTCTATTTGTAGGGGACATTGTGGAGGACCTTGAAGGTGGTGTGAGCCTGTTTGCAGATGATATTATGATATGTAATAGGGTAGACACTCAGGAAGGAGTAGAAAAATGCAGAGAGACCTGGGAGGCTAGAGGCATGGTCAAAGAAGTGGCAGCTTTATTCAACACAGAAAAGTATAAAATCATGCATCTTGGTTACAGTAACCAGAGGGCAGGGTACTGTATTGGGGGGCAGAGATATGGAGGTAATGGAACAAGAAAGGGACCTGGCCATCACTATATCGGGAGACCTGAAGGTGGAAAGGCACTGTGGGAGAGCAGTGGCTAGGGGCAGCGGAATGCTGGGATGCATCGGAAGGGGATCAGCAATAGAAATAGGGAGGTCATAGTACCCTTGTACACCTTTCTGGCTTGGCCACATTTGGAATCTGGAGTCCAGTTCTGAGACCATACCTCAAAAAGGATGTGGGGAGGCTGGAACAGAGTTCAGAGGAGAACAGTGAAGATAGTAAAGGGATCAGCCACCTGTCCTATGAAGAAAGGTTGAGGGATTTGAACATGTACTCCCTGGAACAGAGGAGGAGGAGATGGGGACATGATTGAGGCCTTCAAGTACCTTATAGGTATAAACTGGTGCCAGTGGAAAGTATCTTCCAGCTGAAAGGTAATCAAGAGGACGAGGGCATGCCCTGCAGGTGTGTGTGTGGGGGCAGTTCAGGGTAACATTAAGAAGAACTATTTAACAGAGAGGGTGGTGGATTAGTGGAATAGGCTCCCAGAGGCGGTGGTTGGTGAGGAGACAGTGGAGATTCAAAGGGCATGGGACTGACACAGGAGTGTTGAGGATGGGGGCATGTCCTAGCAGATAGCTGGACAAATGGGCAGACTGGGTGGGCCTGTCGGTCCTTTTCTGCTGTCACACTTCTGTGGATCTATGAATCCAGTGCCTCAGCGCCACTGGGCCGCCCCTGACTGGCTATTCTATTCTGTTTTCTTAGATATTCATTATAGTATAATTCTTGAAGACTGATGCTTGTCCTGATTCCTGGTCACTTTATCTGTTGACAAAGTTGTTGTGTTGCTTGATTGATCCATTTTGTTTAACAGAACTGATTCATTGCTCCATCCCCACCTTTTGCAACTGTTGCCTTTCACTCTGACTCCTCCCTCCTGCTCTCAGACTCCAGCCCAGGCTGTTATTTCTGGCTAAGTAATTTAGCTCTTAGAAGAGCTTTTCACTTTTGTCACACCTCCTCTTCTCTTACCAGTGACTCTCTCATTCTTATAGCCTTTTGTTCCCACTCCCAAACCGTTATTTTTTATCAACCAAAAGGAGAAATAGTAGAGGATCTCAATCCGCCCTGTTATTCGGGCTTCATGCGGGAAATAGCTTTTGATTATTATTATTTTTTTTAATATGAAATTCAGTAATGACCTCGGCGCCACACATCCGTCTCGTGAACTGATCAGATGACTGTGGCACGCTGAGCAGAAAACATGTTGCAAGCAGACATGGAGGAGGTGGGAAGAAAATAAGAACGAACAATTCCATTTGTCCTGTAGTCAGCAACCCACTTCCCACCCCTTCTATTGTCCACTGCAAGCTGTCAGTCAGAGTTGCGATATGAGGAGGGACTGTCGTTGCTTTTAACAGCCTGTGTCAGTGGCTCGCCGTAGTGTTGCTTTCATGGTTCCCAGTATTCCAGTGGTCCTACAAACTGTCCATCGCTTCTCTGAATGTCACTGTGAAGATGAACACCATCGCAGACAAGCAGAGTTTTTTTTTTTTACAGTGCTGTCTTCGGCGCCTGTTAGCAAAACAAAAAGTACTGTGATGCCTTTACTGCGGCACCACCACCGTGGAGATGACTAGAAATAGGTTTTAAGAATAAAATTCTGAGGAATAATGTATTATATTTGTGTATGTAGTGTTCTGCCAAGGACCCTCGAGGTACACCTTTCAGAGCCTCCCGAGGGGCCAGCCTGGGTTTCCCAAAGTAGTGTTACACTGGGTATCCAGGCCTAATGTGGCATGGTGCCTTCACCTGGGGTGGCAATATGGGATACCTGGATACTGTCAAACTAGGCTGTTACCCGCCAGTAAACCATGCTTACTCTGCCTACACAGTCCCACCCAAAAACAAGTGACACAGTAAAACAATAACAGCTCTCAAACCAAAAATGCAATTCAGCAAATCATTTCTTTATAAAGGAGGGCATGGAAAGGACAAGGGGCAGAAGGGTAAACTGCAGCAGTGGGTAGCAGAAATATTGAAGCTCTAAGAAATAAAACACTTGTACTCTATACAGGCAAAAGAACAGTTTCCACAATATTCCCCAAACTGTCTGCCCCGCCCCATGATCCTCAACCCCTAGTTTGGGTGCACCCAGCTTATTTCCTCCCAAAGGCCATGCAGGGCAAGAGGTCTCTTTTCATGCTGCAGTAGGTACCTCACTAGGGATGCAGTTGCTTCTAGCAGGGTAGGAGCTCGGTGGCGTGCTTTCAGCTGTTGCAGGCAAACACAATTCAGAACCAAACTGTCGCAAAACAAACATTAAACTGTGGCTGGCTGGCTGCCACAGGTCTTCTGTGTGGCCTATTACAGTGGCAGTGTCCTGCCGGGCTTCTTCCTCAGTCCTTGGTACAACACAGTATTCCTATTTGCAGGGCCAACAGTTTTGAAGCTTCACAGATACCTCAGGTGCCTCATGGTGGAACAGGTGGAGACGGATGTACGTTTTCCGGCTGGATGTCATCCGGTGTTCACTCACTGGTCTCAGTTCTCTCACCCTGTGTTTCGGGCTGCAGGAGCCGAGGGAACCAGGGACCTTAGAGCAGGCAGTGGCCTTCTCAGTCGATGGACTCGTTGAAGGAACTGCGTCCTCCAGAGGAAGTCACTGGTGAGACAAGAAAGCCCCAGCTCCAATCTTCACCTTTAAAATTTGTAGTTTCGATAAAAACTGTTGCTTTCCTGCACAAAGAGTCAGTTGCTGGGATCCCAGATTTCTTTAGTCTGCCAGGCCTGCAGAGCCTGGCAGACAGTGGCTCACTGACTCACTGATCCTTTTCACTCTCTCACACTGGCAAAACTGGCTTCGATCCTTGGGAATAGCCTGTTTTATGTGGTATGAAACTTTATGTCTGATTGGTTAGATTCACTGCCGGGCAAACAGTTCGTGGCATGGTAATCCAGTCATGCTGGGATTGCATACCAGCTGAATTGCATTGCAGGCTCCTGAGTGACTGAAATTCATGGACAGATCTTGTGCTGACCCCTGACCCCCTTCCCAGAAGTCCTTGCAGGCAGGGCGGACACAAGGAGCCACCATATTTATTCACGTGTCTGCTTTGGGTTCAGGCAGCTTTCTACAGTGTTACTTTGGGTTCTGGAGAGCTGCTGTTATGTTGCCCTGGCCCTGCTGCCAGTCCTGAGACCAGGGAGGCACTTGTTCACATGGGCACTTAGCCTGTTTCAGAGTCAGGGCTGTGATGACAGAGGCGGGCCTTTTAAGCCACTGTTTTGGTGCTGGAGCACATGCACACAATGTCTTTTCCTTTCTTGGCCCACTGCCTGCCGAGGCCAGGAAACTTTTATACCTGTGTCTGATGTGCGATTTAACCTTGGTTCTGGCTCCGCTACCTTCCTGGAGCAGGACCCTCTCTACATGCAAGCGAGCAGCTCGGTTGCTGAGAAGGATCTCAGCTCCCGGATGTGCTTACTGAGCATGCGCCACGCTCCACTTCTTTCTGTTCTCCTGTCTGCTGCCTCTGCTGGGCTCGGGAAACACTCAAGTGGCTGCCACTCTCTTCCAGCCCCTGCCTTGACTCCGACAGCAGGGGGCTGTGCAGCAGTGGCCATGAAGATCCTGGGTGGAGCCCTGGTTTGGATCCCTCCAGAGCTTCTAGCTGTGGACTAAAGTGCCTGGCTTATCCCCTCCAGTTCCTGGGGGTCTGGAGGTGAAGATCCAAGTCGAATGAGAGGGGGAGAGACTGGAGGCTAAGCACAGGTAAGCCCCAGAAAAGGGGAGTTACATGTATGCAGAGGGGCTATTAAACATATTATTCCATGGGATAGACCCAAGTGAGGAACTTTCTGTTTGCGGGGGTCCCAGTGGCAGCAGCCCATTAAGTTACAACAGTTGTACAATATCAATATACAGTTGTATGCAACTTGACTATTAAAACACCTACACAGGTCCGAGTCCATTAAACATTTCTCTGTAGAAATACAGGATTATAAGACAATGCTGAACGTGAATGGATAGCCAGCACCTTTGTGAACAGGAACTGAATGCAGGGTCACTGCAAACAGTTTGGACAGGGGCTGTTTGAGCAGCTTGAAGGAGGAAGCATTTCTTTAGCCAGAGGGTTGTTGGTATGAGGAATGGTTTACTGTATACAGTGGCTGAGGTAGAAAGCTGACTGCTTTCAGGGTTGGCCTGTTGATTTATTTATTTTAAAAGTTTTACCTGGAAAGATATACATGAGCTGGTAACTGCTATTTTTCAGATGCTTTGGGGGGTTAAACAGAAACAATTGGGGCAGGAGAAAATACAGTAAGGTGCAAGAATGATAAAACATAAAATACATACACAATAACTGGGCAGTCACTTTAAGCAGGCAGGTAAATTGTCACAACTCAAAATGAAAGTTGCAGGGACAGTGCAAAAGGCAAGTGCAGATGCAATACAGTACCAGGTGCGAACACAGGCAGAATGGGAGTAGATGATAACACCCAGACTGTGCAGAGGTGCAAGAGTGAGCAATGCAAGTACAATACATAGAAGTACTGGTTGAGCAATGATGCGCAACCAGCACATGCTAGCCAGTGAGGTTCCAATTCAATTAATCCCGAGAGGTCAAAGGAATTTGAACCTCAATGACTAGCACAGAGCTGGTGGGGCATGGTTTTGCCCAGCCAGTATTTTTTATAGTGTATGGAGCAAGAAATGTAGTGTTTTTTAATAAACTTCTAGACAACAGTATAAACTTATTTTGTTTACTGTTGAAATTCAATGTGTTTCGTGCTCTTCAGTGAATTTTTGCTGTTCACTGCAGTCCTTTGAAAACACCGCAGCTGACCATCTAAGCTGATTTCATTGAGGTTCATGTGTGATTGCCATAGCAGCGTCTTAACCGAATGCAGTGAGCGACCAGGTGGGCTTGTGGTAATTTTAGTTCCAGAATGCAGTTGTACCCCAAAGGATATAACCACATTCTTGGCCCTTTTCACTGTGATCGACAGTGGTTCTGCTAAAGATTGAAATCCATGCAGAACAAGCTTCCTCTATACACTATAATGATGTAGACTTACTTGCAGATGAAATGGTAGCAAACAGTATACCTTTCTGGAGGAAGGAGAGACATTCTCTTGATGGGCTACAAGATCTGCTTCCATCTTAAACTGCTATGTTGTAAGTGATTCATTAGCTTAACATTTGTAGGTAGTGCGTGCCACAAACCTGGATCTCTCTAAGCAAACTGGTAACTTTCCTGTCTGCATCCTTACTTGTGGAGTTTTGAAAATTAAAGATTCAGTTGATGTTCATTCATATTGAAAATTTCTGGTGAGCTAAGAGATACCCTGGAGCTACTCGTACTCCAGGTGTAAGCAAACAAAAACAACAACTAAAATAATGGAACAATTATCATTTCCCTGGATTCTAAAGATGTAATGCAGTTTTCCTACATAAACCAAACACTGTGTATGGTATGGCATGGATGTGATAGAACAGCATAAATTATTTAACAAACTATTCAGTACAATAGATGCAGGTTTGACTTTGAGGCAGCTGAGTAAAGCAGATCCCATTAGTTTAACATCTTCCTTGTAGCTGTGGTAGTAAACGGGTCTTAGCTTGTTATCAAATTCCTAATCTTGAGTCACTCATTTTATTACTTGAGCAGTGTGAGTTTTAAAACTCGTGGTTTTGTCAAGATAGACTTCTAAATAGTTATAATTATTAAAATATTCCAGTTGGGCATACAGTAGTCACTGGTCTTTGTTTTGTGTTCAAAAGCATGATGACTGTAGTGGTCTCATTTAATAAAAGACTGTTGTCCTTACACCAGTTTGGAATCACAGGAAAGTCTGATTGCAGAGTAGTCTTGATTTTCAGATGAATTTGGTCAGATTTATATAAAATCATATTGCCAGGATAAAGAGTTTATTTAATTTCTGGATTCAGGAAATTGCTTAAACTCCTTCAGTGTGGTCTTTTATTTTCACTTTCTGTTTTGCCCCTTTCTCTTCAGCCTGCAGCCATCTGCCTTCTCAGGACTCTCCTCATTCTTCATGGGAGAGCCATATCGAGGCTCCCACGCTCTCTGGTGTGTCCATTTGACCAGCGTTGAGGAGAGGTGCCATGGTCAGTAGTGCGGACTGGGGCCTGCAGGAGGGAGCAGGTGTCACCCTGCTGTTGCCGGGGCAGTTCCACTTATTTTGCATGTATCCTAACATACCAGTGAGCTGGGATGTCGGACATTGCAGCGTAAGCGCATATCATCATACTGATGCAGCATTGTGTCCATCCTCCTTTGGGGTGCCATGGCTGTACTGCTACCAGGGGGTGTCCAGGTGGCAATATTGCAGCAGGAAGCGGCAGTACTCCACTTGGAGGAGGCGTGCCCTGTGGAACACTCAATCCGCCTACCTCCAGTGATACAGGCTTGTTCCCAGATGTGCTTCGTTGGTGTCCCAAGTGGTAGCACGACTGTGCTAGCCCTCTAGTTTAGTCTTGACAACACCTCCATAGATCACCATTCTGGTGAAAGAGAACAGAAAATATTTATGATCTGAGATATAAGAAAGAATCATTCATATGGCTCCAGATTAAATGCTGCAGTCCGAGTGCATCCCTGACCATTGATCCGGATCAGTTTCCTGCTGAACTAACTTGGATTCAGTTTACTGTTAGACTACTAGTCTTTTTTTTTTTCAACTTAAAGGGATTTGGGATTTTCAGTATCCAAGAAAACATTTCAAATATAATATTCAGACACAATTCAGCTTCTGTTTAATTTCCTGTAGTTATCTCCCCACAGTCCTCATTATAGAGGACATTTGTATAAAACCAGGATCTTTGTCCTCCAGACTTCATTTCATTCTCCTGTTTTGAACTCGTAATTAATTTTGTTTGTGACATCACAGTCCATTGCTGAGGGGTACTATGATGTCACAAACTAAGGATATGGGGAAAAGCGGAAGATGAAATGAAATTGGAGGAGGGTATCTAAGATCCTGTTTTTATGCAATGTCCTAAGTAATAAAGAATGAACAGTATGTTAATGCTATAAAGGCTGTATTGTGTCATAATGTTATATTTTAAAAGTTGTCCAGTTCTTGAAAATCGTTTTAACTCCTTTGGTGATCTTAACACAGAGAGGATATTCAAAGGGGTTGTGCCGTGACCCAACACAGTTATATAGCGCAACCCCACAATGCGCCATGGCGAGATATTTGAAAGGCTGCCAGGCGCAGCGGCAAGTCCCACTGTGCAGGGGCACAATGGTAATGTATGGGGCAAATGCAGGGGTGTGCCCATACATATGTGGCACATCCCGATATTCAGCCCAGGTATGCGGTGCATACGCTTAGCACAACCCTGATGTGCGCCGCATATGGGGCACAAAGTAGAGCCTGTAAAGAGTTGGAACAAACCCAGGCTACCCACAGGCGGCTACTGCATTACAGGGTGCAACACAGCACCTGCCTGCCATGGGTGGCCACCCACCCAACAGGCTCACTGTCCAGTAGCACACAACCCTCCCGTCGCTCATTGTGACCCCCACCCTCCTGTGTCGCCGCTCGTGGGCATGGCATATAAACAGTCCACCTGGTGGTCTAGTGGTCCCCCACCCTGTTTACCCGATCGCGGGCATCCCTGGTTGAAACCCCATTACCTGGTGGCCCAGTGGTTCCCTCTCTCATCCCTCCATGGAGGACCCAGCCACCTAGCTCCCCTGCCGCGGGATGACAGCTTACAGTATGACCTGTAAGCCTGTTGAGTCCACATTGTGAGACCAATGGGCTTGCCGGCCATACTGTGCGACATGAGCACAGATATGTGAATGAGGCAGCTTTCATTTACATATTTGTGCCTGTGTCATGGCATGACGGCAAGCCCATTGGTCTAAAAGTGAACCAATAGGTGTACAGCACATAATGTACACTGTCATTTGGCGGGTGGCACGCGGAATGTGGGCGAGGTGCAGCTGCTTGCCAATAACGGGAGGGGCTGGGTGGCTGGGGTCCTCAGTGGGTGGGAGGGAGGGGACCACTGGACTGCCTGGTATCATATTCTACTATGGGAGCCCGCATTGGGCATAGGGTGGGGTGAGGGGTCACTGGACCACCAGGGAGGTTGTGTCGACCAAATGCCCGTGATAGGGCGTATAAGGCCGAGGGCACCACTAGACCACCAGGTTGAGGTTGTTATCCTACAACTGCCAGCGATCGTGCATAATAGGGGAGGCACTAGACCACCAGGTTGACTGATCCAGTAACATGCCAGCGATCGGGCATACAGAAGGGAGGGGTGTGCACTAGCCCACCAGGGACCCCACACCTGCTGCAAGCAGCTCACATTCGCCGGGCTGCCGTCGCAACACATGCAAATGGAGCCATAATGACATGCAAATGGCCCCATTGCACCATACATATATTATGGCCCCATTTGTATGCCCTCTTCTGAATATCATGGGTGCTGCACCAGCACAACTGCATTTGTGCTGGGAGCATTCCCGGTCCTCCTTGTCTGTGAGCTGCGCTGGCTCATTGTACTTGCGCCATGTGCATTCTGTGCCATATTCAGTGGGCATCTTTGAATATCACCCTGTTCTGGCACCGGCGCCCAGCTCAGTTGCTGCATCCCCACTTGCGCCCGTCGCCTGGTGCAATCTGAATATCGGGCCTAAGCCTTTATGGATCATCATTCACCATTGACCCAAAAGACAGAAAATATTTATGATTTTGATGGAATTCAAACCCACATATCATTGCTCGTGGTCATGTGCTCTAACCACCATGCTACGTTAGCTTCTGTTTTGTAGGCTTGTAGTTAGACATACGTCTTACTCTAACAAATTATAGCGCAGTTTCGGTGGGGAACTGATCCTGGAGCAGTTGTTGTGGAAAATCTGTCTAGATCAGAATAAATACTGATCCTCTTCCTATGAACTGCAACAGGCTTCTCAGAATGAAGTGATAAATTAGTGTCGGGTAATACTAACTAATTCACTAAGTTCAAAATAAATGGGCGCAGACACAGTAACAGAGTGATAAGAAAATTGATTTTTAAAGTGCGTGGACATCCTCCTCAGCAGCGGAGGCTGAACAACTCTACAGCTCCTGATAAAGTCTCATATTGGAATCCTGCCTAGGGATGTTCGCCTCCACTTCCAAGGCTGGCATCTATGCTGTTCATGAAAGAAATGTTCCTGCCACACTGATTTTGTGTATGTACTGATTTTATTTTATTTTTTGGTCTTGGATGTTTGGTTTGGCTATATGGGTAGACCAGCTGCACCTTTGAAGAATTAAGGCTCGTTTTATTTTTATTTTATGAAACCAACATAGTGAGTTTGTTGTATTTGGGTACCATTTGCTGGACTTGTAGATCAGTTTAAAGTTTGGTGTTAACTAACTGGATTTCAGTATAAATAAAACTCCTGGATCTTTTGTTTGTGTACCACCATTTCAGTTTTCTTCACTGTGTATTGTTGTAGCCAGGATGTAACCTTGAGTGCATGATCATGTACAGTGATGCCCTGAGGATGTGCGAGCATACGGTTACGGGAACTACAGTACCTCTTGTAATAAATAGCGGTATGTGCTGGTGCTGCCACCTAGCTGCACTGTCTCAGGCGCTGCACCACTGGACAGTATTTTCCATAGTTGGTGCAACTTCATGGAGATGGCCTTGTGCTACTGCTGGTCCTACTCCATCGACACATTTGTGACTGAGTTTCCAGTTGCACTTTATTAGAAGTGTCGGTTAACTACACTGCAGTCACAGTGTAAGTACACTGTTAGTGCATTGCAGTTACAATGTAGTGGTTTGATTTTCCAGCAGCCATAGATTTTTGTAGCAGATGGGCATGCTGGCAGTGTGTTACTACTGTGCCGACAGACTGGCCAGCATCAGTATTTTGCGGTTAAGGTAACATCTCACTCCATTACCTGATGCCCCAGTATGCTTCACTGCTGATGCCCTGGGTTTTGGAGGCGGACCTGAGGTGTTGGCAGGAGACAGCTAGGGCTGTGGATATGCTGTTGATGGCTGTGCAGCTCAGCCGGGAAGGAGAATGTCTGTTCTGCTGCCATGGTGAACCCTCACACAGGACAGGAAGCCTTCTCCCTCGTGGTGAGGGGTGAGCATGTGTAAGTGTCTGAGGCCACACCCTTGGTTCTGCTGAGAGCGGTCCAGGGGACGAGGAAGGCACATATGTGGAGAAACCCCAGCTTCTGTTTGAAAATTGATGCTGGTACAGCAGTGCAGAATCCAGTGCAAATTTTGACCTGTACTTTTTATTCTACTTTAGACTGCCCCTTATCTACTGACTTGAATTATACCCTTCTTTCCACTATTTGAGTCTGCTTTAGTATTTTTCTTCACACCTGAAATAACAAAGGAATGGCCTTTTAATATATAGCTCGGGACAGATTTTCATCAGTTTTCTTGTGCTGTTTGTATATCAGTTATTTAACATCACTTGGTTGTGACTAAAATGAACTAGCATGCAGCCAGTAGTACTCGCTGAACTTATGGGGAGTAGGTACACAAAGACAGCTGGGAATAGTGGATGAAAACCTGGTCCGAGCCATATTGTTTCAGATGTGAAAAAAGTACTAAAGCAGACTCAAATTGTGGAAAGAAGGGTATCATACAAGTCGGTAGATAAGGGGCAATCTAAAATAAAATAAAAAAGTATAGGTCACAATTTTCACTGGATTCTTGCACTGCTGGTTTAAGCCTACACCATCTATCCCACTGCCTGCCACTGGATCCTATTAGCATATTTATTAACATCAGATGGAAGTCCCCCACCCCACCTTGCCACAAAGGGGCAGAACAATGGGCGAACAGGCAGCCGTGGCAGGGTAGGTGACTGATGGGGCTGGGTGCTCGCTGTAGTGTCCCATGGAAGGGGTTGAGAGGCTGGCCAAGGATATTGAACTTTATATAGAACCCCCCAACATTTCACTAGCCACACAGAATACATCAGCAGCACTTCATGGATTTTCACTGCTTGCACAGGATGAAGTAAAGAGCTTTTTCTGTGCACACAGCAGCCAGCTCAAGCGAATGAACTTGCTGACAGATATTTTTGCATAAAATTACAGTACAGAAAACGAAAGGAGTAAAAATAAAGATCATATAATTGATTTGATAGCTAGATGTGGGGCTGCAGTTGCGAAGAGATGGACAAGAATACCTACGAAATGTTGATGTGCTTTGTGTGGCCATTGAAATGTTGTCAATAAAACTACTGATGTGGGCCGGCCCAGTGGTGTGCGGGGTTGAAGTGCTGGATGCCACTCCTGTCATGTTGACAACCCAGGTTCAAGCAGCGGACTCAGGCCACTGGAGAGGTCGGCCTGGGGGAAGAGCATTGAGCGCTTGCACCTTCTCCTTTGGGAGATACTGCACTGCTCCTGTACTGCAGCCACATGGAGCATGGTAGTGGGCTGCGGTTATGGTTAGAAAGGGTGGCTAATGTGTGGTTCATGCATGCCCTACATGCATATGCGTCTGCGCCCTTGCATGCCTGTGGCTGGAAGAGGGAAAATGGAAGCAGAAAACAGGATGCCAGCAGGATGGCGCCTGGGCTGGCCCGATACAGACCCTCAGTACCACTCAGGCAAGAACACACACACAATGAATGAGGACACCAGGAGAGGGAGGACAGCCTCCCCCTCTTGGCCCTGCCACAGGGGCAATATGTGGGGTTACCTCTGGCGGTAAGTCCTGAGAGAGGTAGGTGCCAGCTGAGGTGGGCTGGGACTGAGAAGGGGTGAACATCAATGTGAGAAATACCTTGCTTAAGCGGGTGGGACTACTACTAATGTACAAATTAATTTTGTGAGTAAACGACCACCTTTACCCATACAAAACTAGCTATTGAAAATCCTGTCTGTTGGGCTACTGGTCATGTATCCTGGCAAATAAATAAAACATTTTCATGTTATTACAGAATTTTTCTCCTGTCTCAACTCATTTTGTTTTGCCCCAGGACGTACGTGGGAATGAGTTGTTTTTAACTCTGTGTCTCTGGATAAAAAAAGTTTAGATAATAATCCCTGTCAGTACTGGGAAATATTTTCATTGCAGATGTTCCTTCACGTGTTTTTTTTTTTTTTCCAGACCGTAGCAGCATTGCATCCAGTTATTGCTCTCAGTTGTGCAGCCTGTGTTGCAAAACATATGATGCTAGCAAATAGCAATGGCACAGGGTTCTTATAGTCATCTCTGCATGCAGCAGCAGGATGTTTCAACGACTGTCTGCAATTCACAAAAGATATTGCTGTATTTTTATTTAAATGTCACAAGTATTTTTGTTTATTGGTTTTAGTGGCATCTTTAAAATGGCTTAACTACTGTAGGTTGCTACAGAGCTGTTATTGTCGTATTTAGGTGGAATTGAGCAGACTGGCCTGGTCTTGAAGCCTTTCTGACGCCACTGTCTGTTTCTGTGTTATATAAATGTAAAATATGATTTAAAAGGCTGGCTGATTTGAATTGCATATAAGCCATGTTCTCCTGCTATTGATTGGTTTTGTTTCATTATAACTACATTCCATAAATACTAGTGCTGCTGTTGTACTACGGTAAAGCGATGGCGACCTGATAACATTGTCACATTGTGACATGACAGATCAATACAGTTTATCATGAAGATATTTTGGCTGGCTGTTTTATAATGCTATTTGCATAAAATGCAGTTTGTATTTAGCAGTGATGATATGAAGAGCAAGAATCTGATTTAACCGTAGACATGGTTAACCTATGCACATCTACAGTATGAGAAGTCGCAAAAGCCTTCTGAAATAAATGTTCACTGCTGTTTGTACAGGAGCATGTTTCGACTATCAACCAATGTGTTCATTTCCAGTTTATAAGGGTGCAGAATGACCCTGTGCATGGCCAGGTCACTGACTGACTTTGGATCAGATGGGTAGCAGTTGATCTTTTCCTGTCTAGCTGTTACATTTGCCAGCCTTGCTCTTTAAAGTTTTCATATACTCTATTTCTTTGGACTAACAAGTTAAAGCTTTCCGGCATCTTTAGTCGGATTAACATTATCAAAGGCTAGTGGATTAATTGTTCGTGAGCCTTATGCAAGTGTCTGTGCCACACTTTTCTGCTGTTCACCTACCGTTGTTACATTTGGCCTGAAATGAAAGTAGTGTTTTTTTATTTTTCATTTAAAATTTGTTAACGCGTAATACCCTCGGGCATCAGAAGCCCAATTTCATGTGAGACTGAAAAATACAAAATGGTAAAATAATACAAAACAATACACTGTCCATGGATGTTATGATTAATGTAAAGAACACATTGGCAGGCTGCTAATGAGGACCCAGAAATGTTAGCATTATAAAAACAGTCATTTAATTTAGATTTTAGAATTCAGTCTGTTTGTTGCTTTTGAAATATGTGGCTGCCTGTATTTATGATTGGTTTATGTATGCAGGCCTTGTTTACAAACCGTTAAAACTGTTGGCAGTTCAGACCTCAGTTCAGCCAGTTTCTTCTTTCTGTACCCAGCAGCCAGGGAAAGATTTAAGAGGATAAGTATTTTGGGGTTGTGAACGGCTAAACTGGAGCAGTTTATTTTTTATTTTAACATTTTACAGAAAAGCTTACTGACCGGCAGACTGAGACAGATGTATTTGTGCCTGCTGTTATTTTACCATCCTGCATTTAAATAGAGGGCACATGCCCTTAAGGTAAATCGGAGGCCTTCCTTTTTAAATATTGTTTTAAGAATACAGTAAAGTGATTGGAATGCTTTGGTTGAAGGTCCCCCTAAAGTCCATAGAAATATGGCCACTGATTTTCTGTTTTCAAAGTGGGCTGTTATGTTTACAGAAATCTAGATCACAGATGTTTCTTGGTGCAGTATTAGCCACTGCTAAGCAATTTAAATCACACATTTTAGTGAGAAAGAAATAATGTGACCTACTAAGAATTGAACCCAGGCCCCAGAATACTGTACCAGTGCTTTAACCACTGAGCTACAGGCTCATACAGCCGTAACTGCAGGATACTCAATGCCAGAGAAAGGAACTGTGCCTGTCTGGAAAGCCCAGGTTCAACCACGTGAGCCAGAAGCCAAGTGGTTAGAGCATCGGAAGGTATTCGGGAGTCTGGGTTCAATTCCCAGTAGGTCACATTATTTATTTGTTTCTCACTGCAATTTCTGATCTAAATAGCTTAGCAGTGGCTAATACTACACCAAAAAACATCTAATTGTCATCTTGAGAACATGTGCTTTCTGGATGTAATTGAAAAGTTGATGCTGGTGAAAATTGTATAGTCATGGGTGATTTTAACTTCCCCAAAATAGATTGGAACTGCCTTACAAGAACTAACCTATTGAAAACAAAATGATAGAGATCACATTGCATAAAAACTTGGAACAGTTAGTGAACAAAGCTACTAGATAAGAAACATGCTGGATCTAGTATTTAGCAATCTAGAACATTCAGTAGATAATGTAGAAGTAATTCACTCCCTGGGAAATAGTGATCATAATATAGTCACTTTTTCAATTAAAGATACTTGGGGTAAGGTTAAAGGTAAAACCAGAGTTAAAGACTATAACAAGGCAGATTATAACAAATAAAAACAATATTCACAAAACTGGGACTGGGAAAATGATTTACATGGCCTATCACTGGCTGATGCTTGGGAGCGGATCATAAATAAACTGCAGTATTACATTGATAAATATGTACCAACCAGAGAAAAGTATGATGCCAAAGGCCACATACCAAAGTGGTTCAAAATCACATAAAAATGTATTAATAGGCCAGCCTAGTGGCGCTGAGGGTAGAGTTGCTGGACGCCAAACCTCGTAGCCACCCGGGTTGAGGCAGACTCTGGTCGTTTGAGGTTCGGCAGGGGAGGAAGGATAGAGTGTCTGGAGAACTGCTTTCCTTCCTCAGGGTGGGGTGATTTGTGCTGCAGGCTGTTGACTGGCGCCCAGCAGTGACTGGGGTCGGCACTGGTGTGCAGTCACGTAGCAGGCTGGCCCACATCCAGGATGATTGGCTGCCTCCTTGGAGGTGGTGACTGCCTCCCGCTCATTGCACATATGTGGGTGCAGGAGAAAGCGGTGGAAAATCTGGGACCTGGCAGGACCCGTGATGGCCCGATTGCTCGGTAAGTCTGCCCAGATTCTAGATATGATGTACTGGGGGAGGGGAGCACACCAGCACCCCTCGTCCTGGCCCTGCCTTGGAGGGAAATCTGGGGAATTCAGGGATGGACAGACTGGGCGATCATAGGGGCTGGAGGATGCACCCTCCGAGGGAGGGGTCACATCCCTGTCTTGTGTCTGTGGCGGAGAAGTAGTACATATGGGGAAAAAGTGCTTACTAGCAATACAGAAAGAATAAATCCTGAAAGGCTGGACGATATAGGAAGATAGTAAAACAATGTAAAAAGATTCAAAAACAAAAGCTAATTCTGAATTAAATCTAGTAAATATCAAGAAGGATAAGAAAAACAATTTATTTAACTATGTAGGAGTCTCAAGAGTGGTCAGAAACGACTAGGACCTCTAAAAGAAGGAGACATAGTAATAGAAAACAAAACAGAAATGGCAAACAGATTTAATGGTTAATTCCTAAATGTTTATCAAGAACAAGACCCACCACTAGAGTCCCTATTTAATGAATATTGTAGGTTAAAAAGAACAATGACAAAATCATTTTAGTGAATGAGGTTCTGACAAAATTAAAAAAACAAAAAAAACTATGTGGAGCAAATCATGTGGGCCTGATGGACACCGTCACAGGTTCTTACAGGAACTCGCATATGAACTTGCTGGCCCCTTTTCAGTACTATTTAACATCTCTGACACAAGGTATGGTTTTACCAGAATGGAAATTAGCACACATCACCCCAATATTAAAAAAGGAGATAAAACAAAAGTGGAAAATTATTGTCTATCATATTACTTCCATAATCGGAAAATTATGGAATGATTTATAAAGGAGCATATTGACCTACATACAAAAGAACAGGGTTTATAGATGTAACACAGCATGGATTCGTTCCTGGTAGATCATGTGTCACAAATGTATTGGACTTTTTGGACCAGTTAGTGCTTCCTTATACCAGGGTCTACTGGTGGGCACGGTGTACCTGGATTATGCCAAAGCCTTTGATTCAGTACAGGTATCTCACAAAGTGCGTATAAAAGTCTTGATAGAATGCAACTGGATCCATGTCTTGTTGCATGGATCAAATCATGGCTCAACAACAGAAGTCAGCATAAGGGATTTTTGTCAGATTGGGGACAGTGCCAGGAGTTCCCTGGGATCTAGTTTGAGGCCAACTCTATTTGGTATATTTGTGTCAGCAATGAAAATATCAAAAGAAATGTGGCTCTGCAAGTATGCAGATGACACAAATTGGGGCAGTAGTGAATAACACGGACTCTGCAACTGAATTCCAAAAGCAGATGTATGCAGCGGAGGAATGAGCAAAACACCATAAGATTAAATTCAGTGAACAGAAATATAAGGTAATGCATTTTGGACACAATAACATAAAAGCAGAGTACAAAATTAACAATAGAGTTATAGCTAGCACGGAAAACGAGAAGAATTTAGGAGTAATCATAACAGACACACTCAGTTTTGACAACAGTGCCAGGGAGGTTGCAAAGAGAGGCAGTAGAATAACATGATAATATTCTGAGATACATCAAGAGTAGAGACAGGAGAGTCGTCATTCCTCTGTATACATCTTTGGTTAGACCCATTTTGGAATATAGGAACCCTTTTGCACTCCTCATACCATATGCAGTATAAAATAGTGAGACGGTTTAGAGAAGGATAACAAAAAAAGTCTGTAAGCTAAAGAAAAACCATATGAAGACAGACCGAACGATTTGGGGCTATACTCCTTATCGTACAGAAGGACCAGAGGAGACCTTTTATAAGGCCTTTCATAATGAGATCCTATGGGAATCAACTGGACTGAGGAAAAAAAGAGAGTTTTGGACAAACACAACTCCATTGTTATCCATTAAGGGTGAACTATATAAACCTCAAGACAGGAAACTGGCTTAAGTGTCTGTAAAGCCCAGGTCCAGCTATGTGAGCCCAGTGATTAGAGCATCAGGATAGTATTCTGGGGGCATGGGTTCCAGTTATCCGTAAGGTGACATTTCTTTCTCACTAAAATGTGTTGTTACAGAAATATAAAATCCATTTTTTTCCGTCCTCGTCCTGAAACTAAGTGCAAATCAACTTAGTTGGTATTAAAGATGTGGCACAAAATGAGGGTTTTAAAAGATTGGCTAAAATGGTGGTTGTAAATGTAGTACAGAGTTTTATTTATTTATTTTTAGATAGTGAAAAAGTGGTCTTTATGTTTCGCATTTCTATTTTTAGACCGTGATGGCAAAAAAACACATTGGTCCATCCAGCCTGCCAATAAAACTCCATCAAACCCAGGATGTAAAAAGATGATTGGTCCATCCAGTCTGTCCATAAATCCCCATCAAACCCAGGATGTATTGTACATACAGGGTTCTAACCCACACTATCCACCCCATGCTCCCTGGCCTACCGCTGCCACCCTGAGCAGCCACTAAGCCCTTCACTCTGTCCCAGCCGTATTTGAAGTTTGGCACCCACCACATCAGCTGGCAGATTGTTCCACATCTGCGCCACCCTTTCTATAAAATGAAACTTAGAGGGGCGTGGATATAGTGCAGTTAACCACACTATGGCAGTCTTTCTTTCCCCTTTAAATCAGCTGGAATGTCTTCAAGCTAAACTCCTACCACCCACTGGGATGGTATCCTCCTTAGCTCCACCCCATGACGTCAGAGCTTCCTTTCCGCTGTAAGAGTCCGGTCCTGCGTGTGGTGTAGGCCCAAATGTTCCTCATCTTCAGGCAACATTTTCTAACAATTTTCTACATTTTTTTTGCTTGGTCATGAAGTCGCGACGACCTGAAGACCAGGCCGGGTTCAAATGGTGTGCTGCTTACAACCAGAAGATGTTATGCATCCGATCCGCATACCTTGTGCGATACTATTTGGGGACGAGCACATTCCGCAGGCCTCGCATCCTGTGCCAGTCCCTGCAACCCTCATCTCTTGAGGACCGTTATGCTCACCTTTTACTTGGCCGCCTGGACGAATGGAATTTCTGATCTGGTCCAAGGATGCCTGCAGGGCCATTTCAGTGGCAGTGGGCTCTGCGTCACAGCTTGTTGACCTTTAAGAGGCAGCAGCTCAGGTCACAGCAGTCTCCTCCTCGGCTCCCATGTTGCTCCTGGTGGCGGCAGTATCGGGCCTCATTCATGGGTGTTTTCCAGGACATGTCAGTCCTTCAGACCCTTGGGGAGGGCTCTTCCAGTGGACAAATCTAAAAAATAAAAAAAACAAGCGGATCCAACACAGGTCATGGGACAGGAACAGGCTAGCTCTTCCAGCTCCCACGATTCTGTTGCTGGCTCGATGGCTGTCAAGCATTCGGCTTCAGCCGATTCTTCTGGTGTCTCTGGATAGGCTGCTAGCTCCGCAGTGCCACCATCAGGCTTAATGGCCAAGATGCAGGCCAACCAGCTGGTCAGGTTTTGACTCAACCCAATCAGCTGTTGTTGGAGGAGGTCAAGGATGACTCCTTCTTGGACTCTGGTCCTTTTGGTTCTGTCCTAAGAAGAGGCGGATAATCCAGCTGACCAGGCTGTCTCTCTCCCCAGCCCCGGAGAGCAACCCTGCTGGGTTCTGTGGCAGGACCTGGTCTGTGCTGAGTACCGCGGCCCTTCCTCTGCATCTCCTTGCGGTGACATGCTTGTTGTTGGTCCAGGTCAAGGACCTGGTCCTCTTCGAGATCGTGGTCTAGGGAATCTCAGTGTTCCCGTCTCAACATTCGACTAGGAAGCACTGCTGGCGCTTCTCTTCCTCCTTGTCTTCAAATGATGAGAGGCTTCACTGCAGGCTGTGGCAGTGCTATGAGGAGCTGATGAGGCAGCAATAGATTCTGGGCCATGGTCAACCTACATCTCCAGACTCCAGCACTGCCTTGGTCTCTGCTGGTGCAGCCCGCTCGATCTTGCCCGACTGGCTGAGCTTGTGCAGGCATCCCTACCGATTTTGGTAGAACCCTGCCTAAACAGCCTTTGCAGAGGGCCCATCTTTGGCTGCCCGCCCTGACTCTGGTTTCCTTGGATGGCTGTTTGCACAAATCACTCACTCAAGATGAGTCCCAAAGGTGGTGTTTGAGGAGTCGTTGGACTCCGAGGGTCCTCCATGCAGTTCTCTTGGACCCCAGGTGTTGATGTGGAGTCGACCAAAGAGCTCACCACTGAGCATGGGCAGGTCTTCTTCAGGACCTTGGTTCATCTCATCTCTGAATGCATGGAGATTCCCTTGAAGCCAGTCCAGAAGTGGCGAATACACCCTCATGGAGATTCCTGAATTCCGTGGGTTGCCTTCCTGGTAGCAGAAGCCATTCTTTTTTTCTTTTTTTTTTCTTTTAATTTGTACTTTCTGGGGTTTTTGGGTTTTCTCCGTCCCACTCCCATCGTCCCAGATGTGGCCGTATGTGTGTGGAGGGGCGTTGCGCTCATCTTGCAGGATGCCCCACCTACCCGGTCGCCTGGTACTGCCCTGATTGTCACCAAACATCCATTCGGTGGCGGCGGGACTACAGGTGGGTGACCCCACCCAGGAGGAGGAGAGCGATTGTTTGACCCTGCCCCCCACCCCGTGCTGGCACCCTGGCGACCCGAAGGTTGTTCAGGTCACCAGTCACTGCACCGGTGAGGTTAGTCGCCAAGCGCCCAGCCTCAGCACCACTGGGTCAGCAGAAGCCATTCTAGGCCCAGCTTTGAGCTTTGGCAGCATCCAGCTTCATGCCCGGTGCCTTCCACCTGTATTTTATTTATTGAGATTACAATTACAACCCTTAGAGTCAGAGACTCCTTTACAAAGGCTCCTCATCAACAGAAAAGAGAAGCAAAACAAAACAAATGTTATAAAAATAAGGAGGAGAAGAAAGAAAAACAGCAATATGGTCCACAGGTACATGGTACCCAGCAGCTCTGTTCCGGGTTCTCCTGTCACGCATTGGCTGAGGGGCTGGTAGAGGATTTGGTCTTCTGCAGAATGGGCAATGTCAGGGATGTTAACAAGGCATCCAAGAAGCTGGACCATGCAGCATGCAGGGTCTCTGGCAGGCAAACTCTGCCATCATAATGGCCTGTTTTGGTTATGCCCTCATGGAGGTTCTGGGCCATGTTCTTCCTGACCTACCTTCAGACTTACAGTTGGCAGTCAAGATGGTCCAAGACCATGGATGTTCTGTTGCCAAATAACAGCTTCAGATGGCCTTGGACATGGCGACTCCTGCACCCAGTCGGTGGCTGTGGTAGTCACTGTGCAGCAAAGGGCTTGATTGAGAATTTCCACCTTTACGGCTGATACCTAACTTAAGCTGGCATATGTTCCTCTTGGGTACTGACCTGTTTGAGCCAGGGGTGGATGGTCACCACACCAGGATTGAGAAGCCCAGTGCCACCCTGGAATCCACTGCATCCACTCAGAAGGACCTCAAGGGCCAGAAGCCAAAGAAAATGCTCTTTTAGTTTCGGCCTTATTCCGCCACAGCAGTCCAAGCCTCAGCAGCCCCAGTGGGAGCAATTTCAAGTGTGGGGGCCTAAGTCCAAGCCTACAGCTTTAGGCTCCAAGAAGCCTAGAAGCTGGGGTGGTAGCTCCCCAGCAGCTGGTGCCAGAGCCTTCACCTAGCCTGCTCAGGGACAGGTGGGGTGTGTTGTCTCCTCCACCCATCATGTCCCTGCCTCAGCTTCCTTTTGAGGTGTATTTGCCATTTCTAACACTTGGTCCGTCATCACTCACGGACAAATGGGTGCTAGAAGTGGTGGTCTGAGGTCTGCCTCTCGATTTTTGAGGCTCCCCCGCCCTACGAG
Organism: Neoceratodus forsteri; assembly: GCA_016271365.2. Taxonomy (NCBI): domain Eukaryota; kingdom Metazoa; phylum Chordata; order Ceratodontiformes; family Ceratodontidae; genus Neoceratodus; species Neoceratodus forsteri. The sequence continues at coordinate 767,970,265 of CM028133.1, read as the reverse complement.
ACCATGCCCCATGGGAGTCTCTGGTGTCTCAGGACATCCTGTCTTCCCTCAAGGAGGACATTGCTCAGCTTCTAGAGAAAGGAGCTGTAGCCTGTGTCCTGGATGCAACAACCGCCAGTGCTTTGTGTCCAGGTATCTTCTGGTCTCTAAACAGATGGGGGTTGGCCCCATATTGAATCTTCACGATCTGAATCGGTTCTTGAGGAGGCACAAGTTCTGGATGGTCACGCTGATTCAGATAATTCCATCTGGGCTGGCCCGCTGGCACAGCAGTAGCACTGCCATCATGACGCCGGGCGCACTGGTTCGTAGCGAGCCAGAATCATTGGAGGGCTGGCTGAGGGTTGAGGATGGAACGCCGACGGCCACTCTCTCTCTGGCAGGGATGGGCAGCTCTCCTCACTGCAATACAATCACCACTGGGGTGACCATGGGTGGTACCAGTGCAGCAGAGGAGGCGGATCACTAGGGAGGGCAGGCGTCGGCCGAGGACTGGAGCAGAGGTGCGTCTCTGTGCCTCTGACTCATTGGTCCTCCTTGAGCACTAATGCCTGAAGGGGCAGGACCAGAAATAAGAAAATGCCCCAGTTTCACACCAGGAGGCGGGCCCCTATGCCAGCGACCAGGAGGGCTGAAGGATGCAACTTTGGTTGTCCGCTCTCCCTGAGGTCTTGGGGAGGTAGGGAGACCTCCTCTGCCCTGCCGGGGGAGGAGGTGGGGTTATCCAGGAGTTAAAGGTCACTTGGGAGCAGGGCACTTTTGGGGCTAGTGTCCTCTGGACTCTCCAAGCGTAGCTGAGTGGTGCATTGGGGACCCTGAGGAAAGGGGTTGACCTGGAGAGAGGGAGAGAGGTGGAAAAAAAAAAAAGAGTAAGTAGATAATTCCAGCTCAGGAGCAGGGCATGGTTCTGTTTCCTTAGGTACATGGTTCTGCTCCCAGATCTTCAGGACACCACCTTTCACATTCCAGTCCATTTGTCCCACTGGCAGTTCCTTCAGTTCTGCGCAGATGGGGTGCTCTTTGAGTTTGTGTCATGCCTTTCAGTCTCTCCAGCCCCAGGCTGTTCAGCAAGTGCATCGCAATGGTGGAAGCATTCCTAAGGCTCCGAGGGTTGAGGGGTACCCATACCTGGATGACTGGCTGATTGCTGGCTTGTCCTGGGAAGGCAATGAAGTGTTCCAGGGACCTGGCCCTCCAGACTTGCTTGGCCTTGGGTCTTATCAACCCAGCCAAGTTGGAACTCAAAACCTCGTAGGTCCATCCACTTCATCGGGACAGAGCTTGACTCCCTTTGGGCCATGGCCTGACTCCTAGCGAACTGGGCATTGGATCTTGCCTCCTTTGCCTGATCATTTCAGGTTGGAGGCTTGCACCCTTCCTGGGACTTCCTGGGACTGCTGGGGTACATGGCATCCTGTACCAGCATGTTTCAGTGGGCCCACTGGTGGATACTCCCTACAGTGGAGCTGGTCCACCAGTAGTCTCAACATCTTGGTCACCTGAACCAGCCAGTCATAGTGATGCAGCTGACAAGGGATGCCATTCAGTGGTGGCTCATCCTGTAACACCTAGAGGAGGGAGTCCGTTCGAATGCACAGAGCCAGTGGTCATCTCACAACGGACTTGTCTCTGGTGAAAAGGGGCCACTTGGGAACCACAAGGCCCATGGGCTCTGTACCCTCAGTGAGTCCCAGTATCACATCAACCTGCTTTAGCTCTGTGCAGTGTGTCTTGCTGTGATGGCATTTGCTCCCTTAGTCCAGGGTCAGGTTGTTCAGGTCCAGATGGACAACACCATGACCATGTACTACCTCAAGTAAGGCAGAATGCATTCTCTCCAGTTGTGGCGGAAGTCTTCTGTGCACCTGGACCCTCATGCACAGCTTGGGTACCAATCTCCTGGTGATTCATGTAGCCAGAGCCTCCAACCAGGACACCCTCAGCCAGTAGGCAAGGCATGATCTTACTTGAAACAGCTCTTGGAGCAGGTTACACCATTAGGGACTGAAGCCAGCAGGCCCCAGGACCCCATGGAAATTTTCTAGCTAGCAGTATTCAGTGGGGTCTGCCCCTGACATCAGTCCCGCCCCGACGTCATGCACAGTACATAAGGGGTGGCCCCTCAGAATCCCCAGTTCTTTTCCGATCGACTCACCAGCATTGGCCTCTCGGTCTCTACCTAGAGCATGGCGACTTAGAACTTCAAATGTTTCTACAAAACTAATGTCCTCTCCAACCCCTTCATCTGAGGGACACCTTTCAAAGTGTGCCTCTCGGAAAACAGATCCCTTTCAAGGATCCTCATTCTTCCTGTGTCGGTGCTTAGGCCTGGACCCACGACACCAAGGCCTGCACCTTTTGCCAAGGTTTCAATAGCTGCACAGGATCCGCCACGAAGGCACTTCAGGTATACCTGTTAGAAGAGAAACTTAGCAGGATGGACAAAGAACCTTCCTCCAGGGGTGATTCTTCTTCCAAGAACCATAAACACTGGGACAAACACGGGAGAAAGCAAGGTCCAGATCCCCAAACCGGGCTTCGGACTCGCATAGCTCAGGCCCCACCCGATCTGACCGCTCTCCCTCCAGGGCTCGTTCTCAGCCCTCTCCAGTCAGGCAGTTCTTTGACTCTTCAGCCCATCAAGACTTCTAGGCCTCGGCTTCCTCCACTCCTCTCGGGCCTCTTCCAAGTCTTCTGAATGCCACAAGTCTTCCTCATCGACCTGACGTCGGGACCTTGACTCCAGATCAGTCTCCCAGCCTCCCAGGGGTCTGGATCCACCACCCAGGAAGGCGAAAGACCTGACATCCCTAAAGCAGGCAGCGGACCCGACATCTGCCAAGCACTAGCGTCGGTCAAGCACCCGAAGTTGGCCAGGCGCTGCTGGAGCCGAGGACATCGGCCCAAGCACCAGGCGCCCGGCTGGGCGTTCGCCCGACCCGGCGTCGGTCAAATGACCAATGTCAGCTTCACTGGAGCGAAGACCGCCCTAGTCACTGGTGGACACGGTCACAAGGATTCCAGGAGGAGGACACGACATTGCCTGAAGACCAGGCGGGCGACACAGAGGATGCTGGGCTTCCGAGAGACCTTCGCCCACCCGGAGACACCCGTGGGCCCGGCCAGTGACAGACCACCGGGCGCCAGGCCCGTCGTCGGGCATGAATATACAAGAGGTAAAGGATCTCTTTACTTTCTGGTGGGACACCATCCGTAAAGACATGGTCACAGTAAACCTCCTCCTCCTCCTATTCCTTCACCTCCTGTGCCCCCTCTTCCACCACAGGGGCCAGCAAGATGACCACCAACCCCTAAGGAGCAGACTCCACCTCCTAGGGGTAGATCCAAGGATCGGAGAAGGCCTCCCTCAAGATCTCCATCAGGGTCTCCCAACCCCAAGCGACCCAGGCGTCGCCGGTACACTCCGTCAAGGGAGGACTCCAGATCGGATACCTTGGAATACTCAGATCTCCTTCTCCACTCAGCATTCCATCACCCCTGACCCACATGACCTGCCCAGGTCTCCTCTGGATGATCCCTCTTTCTCTGAGATCATGAGGCACATCCAGGACAACATGGGATGGGATGCTGAAGACCTCGATCCCAAAAGACAGCGCCTTGCCCGTTATCTTTGGCAGAAAGATCCAAAGCCTGTGGTAGTGCCACCCTTGGTGGACACCTTGCAGAGCGTCACCAAGGCTGCATGGAGCGTCTGCACTCCACTCCTGCTGTGCCAAGAAAGCTGACCGCCTGTACAAGGCCCGAAGAGACCAGTACTTGGCTCAACAACCTCTGGCTGACTCCCCTGGTCATTACGGCCTCACATGACCTGTACCAAAGACTGCAGCACATGAGCACACAGACACTGGACCAGGAATCCAAACAGCTGGATGCCCTGGGGAGGTGCATGCTGCGGCTGCTGCATCTCCGTCAGGTCTCTGAACTACCTATCTCACATGGTACAGTTTCAGAATGCCCTGGTTGATAAATTACTGGATGGCGATCAGAGCGGAGCTCCTAAACCTCCTCCGCACAGGGTCTGAGTGGGTATCCAGGTGCTACGAGCCGCATATGATTCTGCGGTCTTGTCTGCCAGAGCTGCAGCTTCAGGCATCTGTCTCCGGAGACACTCTTGGCTCCGTGTCTCGGTTTTACTCGACGAGTAAAAGAACATTCTTGACATCCCTTACAGTGACGAGTACTCTTTGGTGAACCCTCGAGAAGGTTATCACCAAACTCCTGGACGCTGGGAAGGCAGTCAGGTCTGTACAGGCCATGTACAGATCAAGACCTGGTTTCTTTCATAGGAACCAGAGCCGTTTTGCAGCTGGCAACAAAGGCAGCAGCCACGTTCCGATCCAGCAGCAAGGGCACTTTTCAACATAAAGCCCAGGCTAAGTCGTCCACAGGCAGAGGCCAGTGCTACACTAAACCGGCCCAGCCTGCAGGGACCAGTGCTGCCACAGCATGACTTCTTCCCAGCCCCTCCTCTGGATCAGCGGGCACAAAGGTCGGAAGTCGCATCGCTCGCCACTTTTAGAGTGGCTGCCGATTTACTGCTGACAGTGGGTTCTCCAGTTGGTCAAGAAGGCCACTTCATAGAATTTCTTGACCACCCACCATCAAGACCTCACCTGCTTTCCTGTTACTCGGTCATGCACCCTGCTCATACAGCAGGAGTGCTTGCGCTTCGGAAAAGAAGCTATAGAGCACATGCCATGGAACCAGTGAGGTGCAGGTTATTATTCTCACTTCTTTCTGGTTCCCAAGAAAACAGGGACCTCCATCAGATACTGGACCTCAGTGACCTCAGCGCGTTGGTCCTGTACAAATGCTTCGCATGGTAACCCTCCCAGGTCTGATTCCCATGCTCAAGCAGGGCACTTTCTAGCGTCCTTGGACATGCTGGATGCTTACCTGCATATACCCATAGCTCAAGCGCACAGGAAGTTTTCGCACTGAGTTCCAGGGCCACCATTATCAGTTCGAGCTCTCCCCTTGGACTGTCATCGCACTCGGTATTCACGAAGTGCATGGCGGTAATAGCGGTGGCTCTGAGGAGACAAGACCACTCGTGTTCCATTACCTGGATGACTTGCTTCTCTTGGCGCCCTCTTGGGAAGCCCTGACGTTCACCATTCACTGTACTCAGTCTCTGTTCAGGGACGCTGGGCATCATTATCAATCAAGAGAAGTCATGCCTGGTTCCATCTCAGATTCTGCAGTTCATAGGCCCAGTTCTGGACCGTCCAGGAAGCTTTCTACCCAGGACCGAGCAGAACACATCAGATCCCTCATCAGGAACATCTTGGCAAAGAGAGCCGTCCCAGCCAGGCTGGTCCTTTGCCTGCTCAGACACATGGCTGCGGCCATTGCAGCAATCCTGCTAGCCGGTCTCCACATGCGGGTGACCCAGTGGATATTACGGGTCCAGTGGGATCAAAGCAAGACCATCTGCAGCTCTCAATTCGGATTACGAAGGTAGTAATCTGGGATTTGCAATGGTGGCTAGATTCGAGGAACCTCTTGGTAGAGGTCCCTTCTCTCGCCGTCTCCGATTGTGGCCTCCACAGGCAGCCTCAGGAGGCTGGATGGGAGCACACCTAGATGGTGTCCGGTCTCAGGGCCTGTGGACAGCCAGAGACTCATCTCCACATAAATATCGTGGAAATGAGAGCAGTTCTTTGCGCCTGCAGGCTTTCCAGTCGGAGATTCCACGGGTACTCTTCTGTTACAAACAGACAATTCCACGGTGATGTATCACCTCAACAAACAAGGCACCCATTCCTACCCACTTTGCAGGGAGGCCATGAGGGTGTGGGATTGGGTTTTACAACACGGTGCAAACCTCATTGCTGTTCATGTTCCAGGAGTGGACAGTGTTCATCATGACGGCCTGAGTCACTCTCAGGCCAGAGTCTGCTGTGGGAACTACTCCAGGAAGTAGTAGAGGATCTGTTTCACAGATGGGGTACACCAGAACTAGACCTTTTCACGTCCCCATCCCAGCAAAACTGCCCAATTTTTGCTCGCTAGATCCAGGGCCTGATGTTTTCTGGCGGGCATGCGTTGTCCCTCTCCTTGGTGGGCGGATTCCTCTATGCCTTCCCCCTTTCAGTTGCTCCAGAGGGTCCTTTTGAAACTCGCGAGAGCAAGCGGCAGCTGATACTTAACGCACCATTCTGGCCCAGGCAGATTTGGTTCCCTCTACATCAGCTGTCCCAGGAACCTCCGGTGCCTCTGCCATTTAGCTTTCAAATGCTGTCTCAGAAGCGGGCTCCTTGGTCCATCCAGACCTTTGTTTGCTGAACCTGCATGGCTACTAGAAACATAGCCATTATAGGACCACGGGGTCGCAAAGAGGTAGCTGGCGTTCTAGCGGCCGCTAGGAAACTGGCCACTCATGTTACTTACGCCATGAAATGGCACAGATTTTGCCTATGGGCTCATGCGCGGGGTTTTGCCACTGGATTGTCCGGAAAGGTCGGTCTTGGACTACCTCCTGTCTCTTTTCAGACAGGCTTGGCCTGCTCCTCGATGAAAGTACACCTTTGTGCCATCTCAGCCTATCAAACTCCTGAGAACCAACGTCCCTATCTCTCAGTTGGACATGGCACAAGCCTTCCTGAGAGGTGTTCTCCACCTTAGACCTCCGATTAAGGATCCTATTCTGCCTTAGGATTTACCCTTTGTCCTGGAGCAGCTACGCTGCCACCTTTTGAACCAACCGCGGATTTCGAGCTTACGCTTCCTACATGGAAGACATTGTTTTCAGTTGCTGTTACTCGCCAGAAGAATTTCGAACTTCATGCACTGATGCAAAGAACCTTATTTGGTTTTCCACCAGGACAGGATATCCTCACGGACCAATCTGAAGTTTCTGCCTAAGGTGGTCTCAGCTCACTCTTTATCAGGATATCGATCTACCAGTGTACTTCCTAAATATTCGAATAGAGGAGAGCCCTGTTGCACACTTTAGATGTGCATAGGTGTGTTCGATACTACCTGAACAGGACCAAACACCAGAAAATCTGATCAGCTTTTGTCCTTCGCCCACAGGATGCTGGGAGCTCCTGTTAGAAACATAGAATTTGACGCAGATGAGGACCGCTGGCCCACCTAGTCTGCCCATTTTCCTACCTAACAGATAAGCTGCAGATCCTAGTTAACCAACAGCTTACTTCCTCCTACCCCCACTAGGACTGCCTTATGTCTATCCATGCATTCTTGAATTCCCTATTGTTCTTGACTCACGACCTCCTCAGGAAGGCTGTTTCATGCATCCACAACCCTCTCTGTGAAAAATACTTCCTCACATTACCTCTGAGCTGTCCCCCTTTCCAAACAGTCACTGTCCAGGTGGCTTATACATTGCATTACGTTCTGTTACCAGAAGTGCAAGAAACCCTTACCAGGCGTTAAGGTCATTCCACAAGGGGGTGGCTACCTCCCTATGCCTTAAAGAATGCGGTCCACTCAAGTATCTGTGCAGCAGCCACTTGGAGCACTGTGCACACCTTTATCAGGCATTATAGCCTGGATGTTGCATCGAGGCGAAGAGCAGGTTTTGGTCTAGCGGTCCTTCAAGGACTTCTGTCCTAGGCTTAGGTTTTACTAAGGATTTCTACTTTCCCTCCTCCCAATGGTGTGGGTTTTCCACTATTGCTTGGGAATCAGTCCTAATGGTGTAACCTGTTGCAAGAGCTGTTTTTAAGTATGATAGTACAGCACGTAAGAACTTACCGTAACAGTAGATCTTGAGAACAGCTCTTGCAGCAGGTACTTTCCTCCCACCATCCTCGCTGGAGGTAGAATTATTTGTTCAGATATCCTTCTCCTAGGATCAGGTGTTCTCAACACTGTTCTGATTGCCATTTGATGGTGGATCCTCATTCTTCTCTTCTGATGTCATCCAGTGGCCAGGAGTCTCCGGCGGAGAACTGGGGATTCTGGGGACCGCCCCTTATGTACTGTGCCTGATGTCGGGGCGGGACCGGCGTCGGGCGCTGAATACGTAGCTAGAAAATTTCTGTGGGTACTGGCGCCTGGACGGCCAGTCCTAATGGTGTAACCTGCTGCAAGAGCTGTTCTCAAGATCTACTATTCAGGGTAAGTTCTACGAAACTGCACTTGCAGTGGTCCCTTAATCAGGAGGTGGTGGACACTCCTGTTGTCCCAGTGTGGCAGTCCCTGGTCGAGCTGTTCACCTCCTAGGAGAATGCAAAGCTAAGGCTGTTCTGTGCTGGCCCCCAGAGTGCAAGAAACTAATGGGAATGCCTTCACGAGGGCCCTGGACCCCGGCTCCTTACGACTTCCCACCCTTTCCCTGATCCACAAGGTGTTGTTCAAGGTGCACAGGGACAAAGGTGGATGATCCTGGTAGGCCATGCCAGTTCTGGTACCCAGATCTTTTCAGCCTCAGCAGCGGACCTCTGTGGTACTTGCCTGTACGCCTGGATCTGCTTTCTTGCCACCTGGGAAAGGTCTTGCACCTGGATCTTCCATCCCTGAACCTGACAGCCTGGTTCCTGAGTAGCTAACGTTCCAGGCTTTGGGTCTGTCCAATGAGGTTCTCCATGTTGGGCTTGGAAGTTTGGTGGTTGCCCAGTGTGCTACCAGCTGGCGCAAGCTTAGGGAGGAGGTTGAGGGATTAGGAGACAGCTGGGGAAGGTATGGTTGGGGAATAGGGCAGGGACTGTCCGTGGGGTTGCACCAAGCACTAGGGGCGGGGTATAGGGAAAGGTGTGAGGAGAGTGCTCTGGGGTCACATAGGGACCCTGGCAGATGGGGCCCAAAGGAGGATACTATGAAGGAAGCAGGCAGGTACTGGGGACCTCACAGACTGGGGCCAAAGGGAGGACATTCCTCAGGAAGTAGGCAGATGGCTGGGGCTGGACAGAAGGAAGCAATGGGGAGGTGGATCGGACCTTATGCTCAGTAACTGATTCAATTCTCTCCTTCTGCTTGATGATGAGGGGTGATGTAGCCATGATGAGGGTGGTTAGAGATGGAAAGGAGTAGGGGCAGGAGGCAGGGTCTGATAGCAGGGGAACAGGGGAACTTGGAATGCGGGAAAAGGGGGAGCAGGGATCAGAGCACAAAGATGAGGGGGTAGGGGAAGAAAGCACAAGGAAAAGGACCAGTTGGGAGGAAAGGGCAAGAAGAAGGACCAGAAGTACAAGGAAGATGCAGTAAAGGGGCTGAGGGTGTAGGCCAGGGAGGAAGACAAGCAAGGAGGGGCTGAACAGAGCAGGGAAGGAAGGGAGGACTGAGCCAGGCTAGTTTAGCAGATGGGGGAAGGACCAGTTGCGAGCACTAATGGTGGGGTAGCGAGGTACAGAAGGATACTCAGGAGGACGAGAGGCATAGGAGGGGTGGCCTAGGGTAAATAAGGAGGGGATGGCAGGTGACACCCAGATAGGGGAGGAGCAAGGAGCCGGCTGGGGGAGGGGCGGTAGAAAGGATGAGGGACATGGAAGGGGAAATGGAGGAAAAGAGCGGCCAGAGTGCTCCTGTTGGGTGATTCCATGATCAGGGGGATCAAATGGGATAGGGAGGGAGAAGCCTGCCCGTTAGAACAAAATGCTTCCCTGGACTAATGGTGCACAGGAGCAAGTATGAGGTATATCAGCTGGCAAAGGATTGTGGAGGTTCCCGGACATACTGGTCCACCTGGGTACCAATGACATTGAGGGAAATAGTGAACTAGAGATACAGGCAAGGTTCAGAGAGCTTGCCAGGGTCTGTCATGATGATATAGGATGTGCAGTTTCTTCTCGAAATCCTGCCCGTGCCAAGGGCTAGTGGGGAACACAAGAGGAAGATTAGTGATAAACCAGTGGCTGAGGGAGTAGGGAACAGAGGTATGGGTTGATGGGGATTGGGGAGACCTGGGAGGATAAGGGCTGTATACTAGAGATAGGCTTCATCTCAGTTAGGAGGAAGGAAATCTTTAAGTTGAAAATAGAGGGGTTCATTGGTGAAAGGTGGGGTTTAAACTTGTGAAGGGGAAGGATGGGAGAAAAGGCTGTCAAGGGGGTCCGATAAAGGAGGGACTCTGTCTTCACCCCCTGGGAGCTGGAGGAATGCAGGAAAAGGCCGACTGGTAAGTGCGGACCAGGGAAGACAGAATCCCACGGAACACGAGCAGGGAAATGGAAATATAGTGAAGGGTGGAAGTAGTCCTGCTAAATGCCAGGAGTTTGGGCAAAAATGCTTGAGCTCCAGGTGATGCTAATTGAGGGAGAGGTGGATGTGGCAGCGTCACTGAGACCTGGGCCACTGCAGGGCATGACTGGGACCTGAACCTGGAGGGTTACACCATGTTCAGGAAGGACAGGGGGAAGGGAGGAGGGTAGCAATAATAGTCAGAAACTGCATTGCCATAGGAGGAGTGGAGGAGGCGGAGGGAACTGTGGAGGCGATTTGGGTCGCCTTGATTACAAGGGGGGCAAGAGAGTAAAATAGGAGGTGGTGTATAGACCCCTGCGCTGGTGGAGGAGCTGGAGGAGAGCCTGGTAGCAGATGTTGGGAGACGCTGCAGATTGGGAAGGGAAGGGTGGTGGTGTTGGAGGGACTTAAACATGCCAGGAACAGACTGGGAGACTATGACATCCTTGGTGATCAGGGAACAGAAGTTGTTGGATGTCTTTCAGGATGTTCCTAACTCAGCAGGTGGGGAACCGACCAGGAGGAGCAGATACTGGATGTGGTCCTGGAGGTAAGGGACCCGTTGGCGGGAGGCGACCATGCCATGGTCTGGTTCTGCCTGAACGTGGGAGGAGTGAAGGCTGCACAAAGGCGGAGGTAATGAACTTCAGGGTGGCGGATTCAAGGAAATGAGAAGGATCCTTAAGGAGCACTTGGATGGGATTGGGCCAGACATGGACGCTGACAGTGGGTGGGAAATCATCAGGAGGGTGCAGGATCTACCAGCACCTCGCAAAAGTAAGACAAAAATGCGGTATGGCCTGAAAACCCCTGCTGGTGGCGAGGGAGGTTCAGGAGGTGGTGAAGGGAAGAGGCAGCCTATAGGCAATTCAAGTGCTCAAGCAGTGAAAGGGACCGAGGGGAGTACGAGCTGATGGACAGCAGGGCCACTAGGGTGGTGAGGGGGCTAAGACAAGGAAGGAGCAGAACCTGGTCAGGAAATTAGGAAAGGGAACAAGGATTCTTTAGATACATTGGGGAAAAACGAAGGTGAAGGGCAGATTAGCAGGATTAAAACACGGGAGGGATGGGCACAAGACCTGGGGAGCAGGCTGAGGTACTAAATGAGTACTCACCTCAGTTTCACCAAGGAAAATGGGGGAGGGGGATGCATCTACATGGAGGAGACGGGAAACTGAGAGGGGGGACCTCACTGATCGGGCGGGTCTGGGGGCATCACTGGCAGGTGGGGGAAGGCAAAGCAGGGGAACGAGGTAGCAGATGTGGAAATCACAGCAGAGAGAGTGAGGGAAGCCCTCAGGTCCCTTAAGATGGAGAAAGCACCATGGCCAGATTAATTACATCCCAGAGTGCTGAAGGAACTGGCGGATGTCCTGGCGAAACCCTGGCGGAGCTCTTCAGCATCTGTCTGAGGACTGGAAGGTGGGCGCATATGTACCTATCCACAAAGGGGGATCAAGGGAGGTGGCAGGAACTACAGGCTCATCAGCCTGACATCGGTGGTAGACAAGGTGATGGAGGGTATTGTCAAAAGAGACTGGGGACCTGGAGAAAGTTGGGGTGCCTGGATGATAGACAGCATTGATTCGTCCCTGGGAAATCGTGTCAGATAAACTGTGGAGTTCTATGACTGGGTGACGAGTGCCTTGGACCTGGGTAGACCTTGGACATCCTCTTTCTTGACTTCAGCAAGGCATTTGACTCTGTTCCTCACGGAGCCTGTTGGATAATCTGGGAGAAATGGGGTGGGAAACCAGATGATCACATGGATAGAAAATTGGCTCCAGAACCGGACCCAGAGGGTCGTGGGTTGGTGGGATAGTCTCATCCCAAGGAGGGTCATTAGTGGAGTCACTCAGGGATCGGTCCTTGGGCCCTCCTGTTCAACGCCCACGCCTCTGACATAAGGAAGGGTATCAGGAGTGAGATGAGTCTCTTTGCAGATGACTCAAAACTAGGGGCGGTGATGGATGGGAGGAGGGAGGGTGGCCTACAGGGGACCTGGAGGCTCTGGAAAGGTGATCTAGAAAGCGGAAGCTGAGGTTCAGTGCAGAGAAATGCAAGGTACTGCACCTGGGAGTCCTGAAACCCGGGCCAAGTGTACATCCTTGGGGAAACTGCTACAAGTCTCTGGCTGAGAGGGACCTGGGGTGGTGGATGTCAAGGTGAACAACTCGAAGACTTGTAGGAGGGCAGCGGCAAAGGCCAACAGGATGCTTGGATGCATTGCTGGGGCTCACCTCCAGAAGGAGGAAGTGATACTCCCACTGTATAACTGCTTGGTGAGGTGCACTTGAGAGTACTAGTGCAGTTTTGGAGAGCCACATTTAAAGAGGACATTGAACTCCTGGAGAGGGTCCAGAGGAGGGCAACCAAAGTGATTTGGGGCTTGGGGATAGGACTTATGGGGAGAGGCTTGAAGAGTTAAATATGTACACATTGCAAGAAGAAGGGACGGGGGGGACATGATGGAGGTCTTCAGGTGTGAAGGGGTAATGGGGAGGAGCAGTCGGGTGCTCCGAAGGAAGGAGGGAGGAACTAGAGGCATGGTTGGAAGTTGGAGGGGAAGATTTGGGGAGAAAGGAAGAGGTGCTATTTCACTGAGAGGGTGGTGGAACCATGGAATGCGCTGCCCAGGGGCTGGTGGAGGCAGAAACAGTGGAGGGGTTCAAGAGGGGTGGGACAGGTAGAGGGAAGGGTTCTGGAAGCAAACACCAGTGCAGTGAGAATATCCGGGACTGGAAGGGAGAAGCCAGAGAGGCAGAGGGGGCAGCAAGGTCAGCTCCCAGGGTGGGGGCTGACCAACGAGCAAGACACGAAAGACCGTTAGGCCTATTCTGCTGGCATTTTAGTATGTTAGTATGTTGTTGAAGCTTCTCTGAAGGAGTCGACCTGCCAGTGCTATGCCTTGAGATGGAAGCTCTTTTCCATTTGGTGCCAGGGCAGAGAGCTAGACCCTTTCCTGCCCTGTGGCTAACATCCTGGACTATCTGTGGTCCCTCTCTTGGTTGGGCCTGAGGCCAACGGCCTCGTGGTGCACATATAGGCATGGGCATCTCTCTCTCTCTCTCTCTCTCCTGTCCTCTGTCCCCATGGCTGGAGCTATGCTCCCTTTGTCTGTGGGGAAAGAACTGAGGAGGGAGCGGGCTGCTCACGCCTTTATAGGGTTGATGACATCGACAGATGTGGACAGCGTGGCGGCCCTGGTTGCACTGCTGAAAATCTTCTGTGTGGATCCTTCTTTTGCTGATGGTGAAATGCCTATGGTGTGACCTGATGACTGAGATCCCCTTGAAGATCTACTGTTGCAGTAAGTTCTGCGTAATTGTCCTTTCTTTTCTTAAGTAAATATTACTGTATGTTTGAAGATTGTCAGTGTGCAAGTTGTTTGAGCAACTTTGAGTTGTATGCTAAAATTATGTAGATTTTAATTACATTACTGTTTAAGTACTTGTTTCTGTCGATTTTCTGATCTTGTGAAAAAGCTTTTAGGCATTTTACTTCCTGATCAGCTGCAAATATATTTGAACAATTACTCCTTTCCTAATAAAAGGACAGCCAGGCCTTATTACAATAAGAATGTTGAAATTACCATTTTGGGAGGGGAGTGGTAGGAGGTACAGAAATTGTGATGGGTAGGGGTACACATTTGTGCAGGTTACAGGTTTGTTGAGTAGCACAGGGAGGCACAAATGTTGTGAGTCGTGTTGGGTAGGGATTCAGCAGGTTGAAAAAGTGTGGTATGGGTATAACTTTGGGAGGCGTGCAGAGGATGACAAATCTTGGAGTGAGGATGGAGTACAAATGTTGTAGGTAAGGGTACAAATTTTGGGATAGGCGTGAGGGGTAAGTGTGCAAATTTTGGGAGGAATGCAGGGCAGGAGTGCAAATTTTGAAAGAGTGTTTCAAGGGTGAGGGCACTGATTTGGGAACCACGCAGATATTTGGAGAGCTGCAGTCAGTGTAGAGGTAAAGCTTTAGGAGGTGTAGTGGCAAGTATGAGTTTCACAATGGTGTATGAGAAGAAAGGGTATACATTACAAAAGTGGTGCAAGGTAGAGTTAGAAACTTGGGAGAGAAATGTGGGCATGTTTCAGAATAGTTGCAAGGGAGGGGTAGAATAAAAGTATACATATTTGTGGAGTTCTGTATTTGGGAAGAGGTACAGGGGTAGTAGTAAAAATTCTGCAAGTGTTGTGATACCTTAAAAGGGATACATTTGACTAGAATAAATGGAGTTATGGAGGTTGAATTCAGGACTGGATGTGGATGGGAACAAAGTAAACCAAAATGTACATTTTAAGAGCCCGGCAGTTTTTTTTTTTTGTTTTGTTTTTGGGTTGGGGCTTGTTATTGTGCTCAACATGTTGATCAGCCTAGAAACTTGCCCAGTATTTACCTGTGTTGTTTTACTGGTATAATTCCATTAGTAAAGGCCGTCAGAAGACTGGAAGCAATAACAGGTTTGTGCCATTTACAGTCGGCTGTACTGTGTGTACTGAGCTGAAAGTAGTCACTCTTGCCTTAAATTACATCAGCACTCACTGAAGATTCGCCAAGTGTTCTGAAAAAGTCTGAGATTTTCTGTGAAACCATCAAATATGAGCTGCAATACAATAACGTGTATCTGAGAAATGGCAATTCCTGCACTTTATGAGGCTGCCCTCATGTTTGGCAGGGGGATGGGGCAAAAGTAACTTTGGATATTTTCATGGTACTGTAGCTTTGTTTTCATTTGACTTTATAGGCAGAAAGCGATGAATAATCCGTTACACACTGCTATGGCTGCTGAGTGGGTAATGATGTCTCCTAACTAGAAAATTGTTGCTAATAAGGGTTTGACCATGTAATTGACATTTATTTTTTCTTTTGTTATTTCTCATCTTGGCACTATAGATCATACAGATATTTTGTGTATGTAGGGATACATCCTGCAGTTCCTGCATCTCAGTCATATCTGGAAATTTATGACCTCCCCAAGCTCTGTAGTTAGGAACTCAAAATCAGTGAGTTGTCAGAGTAGATGATTAAGTCATAAATAAAACAGTGTGGCCACTAGATGGGAGGAAGTATGGATCAGATAAAAATGCCTAGCATTGTAGAATCACTGCAAGATGCACATGTGATCAGGTTGAGGCAGCTTACAAGTTTTCTTCCAGTACAGTATCGTACCAGCTACCTTTTTTGTAAGAATTTAAAATGAAAATACAAGGGTGGCAGTTACAGAAAAGAAGACACTGTATTCAGTTGCTCACCATCACAGCAAAGGGAAGGAAATGCAGTCTTTATACTCATTAATGTGTGAAAAGTAAAGGCTCCAGAGGGGCCTTTGCAGGTAATTTTATTAGTTGCATCATAGTCTGGGAATTTGCTAGCCAAATCATCATGTGGTAAGGTAACCAAAATAAATGTTTGTTCTAAGAGCGATGAACTCACTCTATGAAACCATCAGTAACAAGCTAGTGCGACAGTTCTGTTTAGCTGTGTCTTTCTGAACCTTTTCCTTCCTGTTGGTTTTGATCCCTCTTCTTCTCATAGCTGGTCCATTATGACACCTGCCTGTGAAGGTGGGGCAAGGACATGACTATGATTTCCTGAGTGACTGCATTTTGGTTTCTACGTCTGTCCATAGCTTGAGAATGCACTGTTCTGCACGTAGCAGCGCTATGTTTAAAAATTGTCTCCAGACATGTCTTCTAGACCATGGTGGATTGTTAGTTTTGGCTCTAGCTGGAGCTGGTTTAGATAAATTTGCTTGTTTTTCTGTCACCTCTGTCTAGTATGTGGCTGGCTTAAAGGCAAGTCAGTATGCATTAGGGGCTCATCTGTCTGATGGTGTTGCATATTCTTATATGTCTGGCTGGGGTATAATCAGTTTGGTTCATTATCTGGTTCTTTTTTTATTTTTTAAACTTTAAGATTTTTCATATAGACAATACATACATAAAAAGTACATTCATACTTGAATTATTTGATTTTGTTCACATTAAGTCATATTATTTATATCATTACTTAACACTGTACCCTTAGAGGAGGCATGAGATAAATATATACATCCTCGGACCTTCCAGGAGGAGGATGAAACTTAAGTTACTTTGATTACTTAAAAGTATTAATTACTAGATTACTGGGTTACTGGAGAAGAATAGTTCCCTGCCCAATCTTGACTTTACCTTATAGGTAGGCATACATTTGATGAACCAACTTATCTGGTGGAATGGAGCCACAAGGAGAAAGGAAAAGTAAATGGGATTCAACTCCATCTTTCCCTACTGACCTATGTCCTACCCTACTTGTGGGACGTTGATATAACATCCCAAAATAAATTCTTTATCAGGGAATGAAATCGGTCTCACTTCAGACATATATAATACCCAACGTCTCCACAGTATCTCAAACTTTGGTATTCTCTTATTAATAGCTGCCGTTAAGGCTTCTATTCTGTAAATAGATATCGTAAGATCCTGCCATAATTGTATTGTGGTTGTCGATGGTGATGACCATTGTTTAGTTATCACCTTCTGAGCTGCCAGGAAAGAGATTTTAAGAACTTGCTTGTACTTGGGTTTCTATATTCCTTTGGTAGGTCTAAAAAAAAAAAAAAAAATAGCAAGTAGAGGTAACAAGTAATCCAGGATCTAAAATCTTCTGTAAAGCCTGTTGCAGGTCCTGGAAAATGAGGACATGTACAGGACAGTTCCAAGTTATGTGCCCCAAGGCCCCAGGGGAATGCCACAGTTTCTCCAGCAAGCTAAATGTTTAGTCCCTTGATACTTCCTTGAATTGCTGGAGTCCGAAAATATCTAATAAAAATCTTCCAGGAAAACTCCTGTCAGCTAATTGCCGATAAGCCCCAATGTACCTTCCTGTGTCCAGGACCACAGATCTGCTGTGATCTGAATCCCCAAATCAGACTCCCGCGCTTTTTAGTTGAGATAACTGTATCCTTTCCATGAGACCAAGGATTGGTATAAGATGGAAATAATGTGAGTCGGGAGGGTCACCTCTACGCTCTTTTAAGGATATAAGCTATCTGTGGTGGAGGAGGATTGTCAGTACCCAGCTGAAACTGAAGTTTTTAATATAATTTCTAATTTGAAAATATAAAATCTATCCTGCCAAGAAATTCCATAGTTATTAACCAAAGTTTGGAATGCCTTTATCTCATTTCCTTCCACCAAATAAGGTGTAAATTATATTTCTCCCATTTTTAAATCCTACATCCCACTTAGCAGGGGAAGGTGTCCAGATATGGAACCGAAAATAGAAGATGTCTCCAATATCTAGCCTCCTATCTCCCATCATTCCAAACCACACACACAGAGTTGGAGTTGTACATGGATTACCTTCATTGTGAGCTGGAGTCCCCTCCCTTGTCCCAGAAGAACAGAGTTAAGGTTTACAAGAGCCCCTCCTAAGTTCTAACGTTTTCCATCTAGCTAGGTAAGTCTGGTCTAGCCAGTACATTATTGTCTTTAAGTGAGCTGCTTGATGATATATTTTAAAATTTGGGAGAGATAAACCTCCCTCTCTCGTTGGAATTTGTAGCACTGTAAGGCGCACTCTTGGTCTTTGAGATTCCCATAAAACCGTGATATTCCTCTGTTAAGTGTGTTTAAAATATGATTCTGGGAGAAGGATTGGTATGGTTTGAGCCAGATATAAAAGTTTGGGGAGGATTATCATTTTATTGCCTCTACTCTGTGTGCCAGAGGGATAGGGATGGGGCCCATCTATCTAATGCCCTCTTAATGCCTTTCAGGATCGGGGTAAAGTTGAGGAGAAGAAGCTGGTCTGGCTGCGGACTTAACTGGACTCCCAAGTATTTAATATGTGAGATTCCATTTAAAAGGAAATTTCTTTATAATCTCTTCCGAGGGGTTGTATTGTAATTTTAATATCTCAGTTTTGGTCAGGTTCACTTTGTGTCCAGCTAAACGGCCAAATTCCATCAGGCGTGCCCAAAGGAGGTCTAATGATTGTTCCAGATTTTTAGGTAGATCAGTAGATCATCTGCATAGAGAGCTAATTTGTGTGTTCCCTCCAATTCCCACCCCTGAATTAGTTTATCCTCTGCCGAATCATCTGGGCCAGAGGTTCTAAGTATAGAGCAAATGGGAGGGAAGCGAGCATCCCTGCCTGGTACCTCGGTATAGAGGATTGGGGACGTAATGCTGCCATTGATTTTCACATAGGCTTTTGGGTTCGAGTAAATATTAGTTATACTTTTAATGAAAAGGTCAGAACATCCAAATTTCTTTAAGGTTGCCCCTGAACCCCCCACGCCATTCGTCGGCCTTCTCAGCATCCAAACTTAATAGCATACAAGGATCCTTCGACCAGGCAGCGTGGTGCAACAAATGCAGTGATCTTTTAATGTTATCCTGGGCCTGTCTACCTAAGATAAAACAGTTTGATCTCGCTCAGTCAGACCGGAGGACCGCCTCAGACGTTTCGCTAGTATAGAGGTATATATTTTATAGTCAATATTAAGGACCGAAATAGGATGGAAAGAACTACAGTACGTTACATCTTTTCCTGGTTTAGGAATACTGGAAATCACTGCATAATTCCAAGATTCCGGAACGCCTGCTTGCGCCTCAATGCAGGCTTTCAATAGGGTTCTCTAAGCTCAGTTAGAAAAACTTGAAAAATTCCAGGGTAAATCCATCTTGGGGATTTTTAGTTTTCAATCTTTTAAAAGCATAATCCAGCTCTTGGGAGGTGATTGGGGCATCAAGGAGATTCTGGATTCCCTGGTCAGTTTAGGCAAGCGTAACTTATCCAGATAGGACTCTATTTGTATGTTATCAGGATATGATCCATATTATAAAGTTCTGTATAAAATTTTCTGAAGCCAGATCTTGTATCTTCAGATGTTTTCAGCGTAGTTCAGTCTTTGGATCATGAATCCGGTAACGATGGACCTAGCAGTCTGTTGTCTAAGACGATGTGCCAAAGGCGAGAGGCCCTAGGGCCTGTCTCATGATATTTTTGTCGTAGAGCAGAGTAATGTTTGTTCTGTTTTGACATCAATTAATTTTGGATCTGCTGTTTAATCCCCTGTATATCCACTATAACTTCATTATCCCCATTGGCATACCTCTTTTGTAAATCGAGCAACTGGCTTTGTAATTCTTACATTTGACGACTTTGTTGCCGTTTGAATTTATGCTAATTTAATACAATCTCCCTGAAAACACTCTACCGTATCCCATAATACTGCCCTTGAAATTTCTGGTGTATCGTTTTCCTGTCTGATTTGTACTAATCGTGCCTTGGCCTCCTCAGTAAATTCCATGAGGTTCAACATGTAGTTATTGAATTTCCATAAAGTTGGACCCTTCTAACATTCCATTTTAATCTCAAGAGCAATTGTGAATGATCAGAAAGAACAGATGGAATATGAATACATTCCTCTACCTGGCTCTGATGTTCCCAGAAATCAACAGGTAGTCAATTCTAGCGTATGACATGTGTGGGTAAGAATAATGAGTATATACCTTTGTTTTTTGTTATGTAACCTCCAGGCATCTACCAAAAACCTCACTGAGGTGGTCTCTAATGGCTCTGCCGGCAGGGTTTTGTCTGAAAGACCGGACTCTAGAGGTATCCACCTGTTCCCAGCTCTTATTGAGGTCTCCTCCTATTACCAAAAAGGCCCTTTTGCAACTCTATAATTTTATTTAAAAGGGATCGTAGAGTTTCTTTAGTTGAACCCGGAGGGGCATATGAAGAGGCTAGTGTAATGGGTGCGCCTGCTAAATTACCCATCAAAATGGCTAAGCGCCCTCAGGGTCTATATAACTGCCTGTCTTTGGAACTGGACTCCTTTGGCAACTAAGATGGCGGAACCTCTTCTTTTCCCACTTTCAAATGAAGCTGCTATCACTTGTTCATACCCAAATCTTCCTAGTTTCTGATGTTCAATTTTATTAAGGTGTGTTTCTTGCAGTAACACAAAGAGGGACTCTGTCTTTTGATAGCAGACATGACCTTATAACACTTTACTGGGCTATTTCATCCACATTCTCCTACCCTTCCTTCTTCACTCTTCCCTCTTGCTCTATCCTCTGTCTTCCTCTCCCCGTGCCTTTTCTATCACTGGATCAACCTTAAAACCAACCTACTACCACTACCTCCCAACCTCCTAGACAAAGCCACTTCTTTTGGCCCTCCCCCTTCACCTTGCTCCTCCTTGACTCTCACACTAGGTGTCACACCTCTTTATCTCCTTCACTACATATAAACACTGTCCTTTACCCTAGTTGAATGCTCTTGACACTGTACTATCACCATTGGTACTATGAATGACATTGTAACCTTACTGGAAACTAGCTACCTACTATTCAGTATTGTATGTAAACTGTTTGTTATTGCTGTCATTGTCACTGTTTGACTTGGAACCTTTGTAAAGAGCTCTGAGCTCAAAGGTATGATCCGAATCCCTAAATAAATAAATAAAATTTAGCCCGTTAACATTATGAGAGCCAGTGTTTATAATATTATTATTCTTATCCCCATTAAAACACAAAAAAATATGTCCGTTTATGTGTCACTTTATTTCTACTCACCTCTGACCTTTCTCCCCCTTCCCCAGCCCAATTCTTTCTCCTCCTCTTAGTCCAAATTTTCCCAAGTTGTATTTCAGATTCTCCTCCTTGGTATTTGAATGCACTTTGTGAACATCATTTTTTATCATGACTTCATAAAACCAGTCATACATTTCCCAATACACTTTGAAACATAAATCTTTAAACCTCTCTTGGGAGGAGCCAACTGGGCAATCCTCACCCAGAAAAAATAACTATTTACATGATAACTTCCAGGTAGGGGAACCATAAGGATAGTTCTCTACAAGCTTGAGTCTCTTGAACTCAAAAGGGAGGAGAAGGGCCAACAATTGACTCATTCCTCCTGGACCCTACATTTAAGTGGTCCTTGCCCCGGGATAGGAGGCTCAACGTCCCCTGTGGTGCCTCTGAGGAGTGGCATGATTATATAAATGCAACCCCCCCCCATGAGCGTCCATAACAGAACTATGAGCCCCACAAGGCAGCGTGGCTGCAGCATGAAAGATGGACTTAGAAAATTGAGGGTAAACAAAACACACCCTCTCCCCAAACAGCAACTTAATATTGAAGCTATGATCTCATACTGGAAAAACATTTCAAACAACATGAAGTCTTGCTATATTATGCGTGCAGTTTGTCCCAGCCTTAGAACTGCTCGGGTGAAGAGTTAAAGTCCATGCCAGGCATGGAACTTAAAACTCGAGCTCGGTTGAAAATTCTATCTGTTGTTCTTCAAACTTAAACTGTCAGATTCTTTACTCCGCCTCACTGAACAGTCGCTCCGGAGATTCCTCCTTCTGCAGTTCATTTTGTCGGTTAAAGTATAAAAGTTTTGGTTTTAACGAAATTAAACCATAATCGGTCGGTTCAAGCTCTGTCTGTGTATTGTAAGTACTAGATAGGTTTTACATTTATTTTCTGTGTGGAACTTGTAAACATTTTTATCGGTTCGGTTTGAACTGATCAAGTTACTTCTATTACATTACAGTCTTTTAGAAAGTGCCGTTCCCGGTTCTTGCTCGGTTCTAGCAGTTTAGTCGTTTTCCACGACCCGTGACACGGTTGGGAACCGATAAAGGGAGTCTTCTTGGCAGATTGCCGTAAAGGGCAAGTTTTGGTTAGGCTGGCACTATGTCTAAGAAACCAAAAGAAAACGGGCCCACTGGGTTTCAGCACTGTGTTGTATGTGGGGAAGCCTTTGCAAAGGCTGACCCCACCCATGTGTTTATTGTCTGGGGTTGACCACCTCAATTCAGACTGCCAGATTTGCATGGGTTTTCCTGCAGCTACCCTGGATAAGAGAGTTGGTAGACTGGGGGCAGGAGGCCATAAAGTCTGCTGACCGGATGGCCAGCCGGTTCGGTTTCAACCCGAACCGGAGGAGAATCCTCTGACCAGGCGATACTTCCTCGGGCAAAGGAGAGCCAACTCTGAAGTCGGTTCCAACAAAGAAATCTAAAAATCAGCTGGTGTGGAGTCAAAACTTCCCTCTCCAACCGCTGAAGAAATAAGCTAAAGCTAAAAATTGTTCAGTCTCCCGGTTCCGACCGAACTGGCATCATCAGGTAAGCGCTCGGTTCAGTCGGTTCCTCCGGTTCAGGAGTATTATTTAAGGAATCTTATGAACCAGAGGAGGGAAGAGGAGTATGAGGAGAGTGAATGTGGTTTTGAAGTCTGGATGTGCCCATTGAACCGGACATCTCTCCAGACAGACCTTCAGGGTCTCCCCTAGGCTTTCTGAGTCCCCTTCTCACTTCATGTTTAAAAAAAAAAAAGTGGCTGAAACCCTCCAGCTCCCTATGGAGGAAGCTGTGGATGATCAGAAGGAGCCTGATTTTGTAGAAATGAGTCTAGCAGACTGTTTATTCCTCTGCATAAATCTTTTGGAAACAGACAGTAAAGATTTTAAAAGCTCCTCACACCATACCTCCTGTTCATAAAAGAATGGACAAAAGGTATGCATTATCAAGCTCTAATACTGAGTTCCTACACAACAATGCACGTGGGGTGGTGCAGGCTGCAGCCTGTGACAAGGCAAATGTTCCTTAGCCTCACCCCCTGACAAGGACTCAGAAAGATAGATGCCATGGCAAAGAAACAGTACATGGCAGCTTCCTTAGGACTCAGACAGGCTAATTATATGGCTTATGTTGCTAGATATCAAAATCCAGATGGGATACTGTTTTAGCTCTAGCAAAGCAGGTTCCTGGCCAGCTGGCAGAAGAGCTGGAGCAGGTGGCCCTGATGGTGTTGAGGCATCCAAGGTGCAATTCCATGCTGCAGTGGACTCTAATGATGTATCATCCAGAGTCATGGCTACATCTGTGGCTTTCCATAGAATGGTTTGGCTCAGATGTACTAGCCTATCTGGATACCCAGACTAAGGCCATGGATTTCCCTGTTGTGGGCAACTCTCTGTTTGGGGAGCAAACAGAGAATTACATGAAAAAATGGATGAATATAGGACCACCTATAGGAGTGCACAGGCCAAGGAAAGGCAAGTCACTTTCCAAAGGCAGCCTCCTAGGGGCAGGAGTAGGCCTTTCATAGCCTTTTTACCAAGCCCAGGCTTCCTCTTCAGCTTTTGCACAGAAGGGGTTCTTTAGAGGAGAGGCAGGCGGGATGCAGGCAGGCCTGCTTCCACCCCTCAGCCTAAAGCCCCTGCCAAACAGGCACCCTGATGGGGCGCCCAGGGCCGATTCTCCACTACCTGTAGGGGCAGGCTGGCTTACTTTGTCCAGGACTGGGAGTCTCTAACGTCAGACAAGTGGTCCTGGAAGTAGTAAGCCAGGGACTGGTTCTCAGCTTCAAAAATTTCCAAAGATGAGAATCAGATCCTCTCCACCTGCAAATCCTTCAGAGGCTCTTGCCCTGGAGGCAGAAGTCTCTACCTTCCTGGCTCTCAGAGCTGTGGAAAGGGTTCCACCCCTACACCAAGGCAAAGGGTTGTACTCCAGGTACTTCCTTACCCCAAAAAAGACAGGAGAATGGCGGCCCATCCTGGATCTCAGGTATCTAAACAAACACCTTTTAAAACCAAAATTCAAAATGGTGACTTTAGGAATTATTTTACCCTCTTTAAGGCCAGGGGACTGGCTAGTGTCCCTGGACCTCAAGGATGCCTATTTTCATGTTCTCATCAGAAGTTCCCATTGAAAGTCACAAAATGCCTGGCAGTAGCAGTTGCCCACTTAAGAAGGCAAAATTGCCATCTTTCCTTACTTGGACGACTGGCTCATAGTAGGCCAGTCCACAGACCAAGTCAGGTTACACCTTCAAGTAACTCAGCAACTGCTAACTTTTCTAGGTTTCCTTCTCAATCTTCCAAAGTCAGTCCTAGAGCCTGTCCAGCTTCTCACCTTCATAGGTGCAGAACTGAACACAAAAAAGCCAGAGCCTTCCTTCCTCTGGAAAGGGCAAGTACCCTGATTTCTTCCTTCACCTCGGGTCTCTCGACCAGCAAGGCACTCTACAGCTCCTGGGACACATGGCTGCTTCGACAGCAGTAGTGCAGGGAGCCAGATTTCAGATGAGGGACATCCAGTTCCATTTGAGAGCCTTTTGGTCTCAAAGAAAGGACCCTCTAACCAAATTAATTCCAGTGACTCGAACCCTGATCCAGGCCCTTCAGTGGGGCAGAACCAGGCAATTTGAGACAGGGGTCCCCCTTCCCCTCAGTCTCACTCCTTAATCCTTACTACAGATGCATCCCTATTGGGGTGGGGGAGCTCACATGGGCAACCTCACCACCCAGGGGTTGGGGTCCCTCAGGAATCTCTGCTCCACATCAATCTGTTGGAACTCAGAGCAGTTTTTCTAGCACTTCAAGTTTTTTCCAAATCTGTTCAAAACAAGGTTATTCAAGTCAGAACAGACAATACCACCACAATGTGGTACATCAACAAGCGAGGGGCACTTGGTCTACGCCTTGTGCACCAAAGCTTAGGTTTGGTCTCTGTCTTACTCCTGAACACCTCCCTTGTAGTAGTTCACCTCCCAGGCAAGGGCAATGTCCAGCAGATGCTCTCAGCAGGATTTCCCAAGGCCATCACGCATGGGCTCTGGATCCCTAGTTCTGGAGGTGGTATTGCCAGATGGGGCACACCCAGATAGATCTTTTGCAGCCCCAGACAATCACAACTTCCTCTTTTTGTTGCAGGCCCCCAGTGTTGGGCTCGGTCCCCTGGGTGCCTTCCTTCTCAGTTGGGAAGGAAGTTTCTCTATGCCTTTCCACCCTTCCCTCTCCTGTTCAAAGTGCTAGTTAAAATCAGGTCTCAATCCTGCAAGATGTTTCTGATTGCTCCAGACTGGGCCACACAGCCCTGGTACCCACTCCTTATGTCCTTAGCAGTCCACTGTCCCCTGTGTCTCCCAGGAATCACAATCTGTTATCCTGTGCTCAAGAGAGGGTTTGGGTACCCAGACCTCAAATCTCTCAATCTCAAGGCCTGGCTCTTGAAGAGTTAGAGTTTGCTGACCTACACCTTTCCCAAGGTGTATTGATATTCTGAAGGCTTCTAGGAAGCCTTCCACCAGGCTACTTATAATTCCAAATGGAAGAGATTTTTCCATATGGTGCTCTGGGAAGCATATTTCCCCAGAATCTGCTGACTTACCCGCAGTCCTGGATTATATGGTTCATTTAAATACTTTAGGGCTGAGACCAGCTACCCTAAAGTGCACTTGGCAGCCGTGTCTGCTTTCTTGTCAGCAGGTAAGCCCTCTTCTCTTTCAGCTCATCCTGTATTCTCCAAGTTTTTCAAAGGGTTGCTTCACACCAACCCCATTTAGGGATCCTTCCTGCCTGGGATCTTAATATTTGCATTGCCCAACTTATGCAACACCCTTTTGAGCCCTCGTCCTCAGCAGAGCTCAAGTACTTGACTTGCAAAACTGTGTTTTGGTAGCCATCACTTCTGCCAGGCGCATAAGTGAGTTACCAGCATTGTCAGTGGAGCCTGATTTTATCTCCTTTCACAGAGATAAGGTAGCCTCAGGACTACCGAAAGTTCTTGCCTAAGGTGGTCTCAGATTTCCACCTTAATCAATCTGTATCTCTCCTGTGTACTTCACTGGCCATTCCTCTTCTGGTGAGAGGAGGTTGCACAGTTTAGATGTCAAAAGATCACTTAGCTACTACATAGATCGTACCAAAGGTCACAGGTTTAACTCCTCCAACTGTTCCTCACTTATGGTGAGGTTGGCAAGGAAACCTGCCACTAAAAGATCCATTACCAGGTGGATGGTCTCTTGTCCAGTTCTACTATGAAAAACAGGGTAAAGTTCCTCCCTCAGGTCTGAGGGCTCACTGCACCAGAGGTACAGCTGCGTCTCTGGCTGCTGCCAGGGACATCTCTATCCTAGAGATATGTCAAGCAGCTACCTGGAAAACAGTGCACACTTTTACTAAGCATTACTCCCTGGACATCCAGGCTGGGAGTGATGCTCGTTTCTTACACAGCTGTGCTTCAGAACCTATTTCCTAAGTAGGTTCTGTCCTCCTCCATGGAGGTACTGCTGTGTAGTCTGCATATGTCATAATATAGCAAGACTTCATGTTGTTTGAAGAAAAATTACTCACCTTAATAATGTTGTTTCTTCTAATGGAGTCTTGCTATATTAAGCCTCCCCACCTGCCCCTCTCAGAACCTCTTGGGGATGTGGGTGGGCAGGGCAGCGTTGGCACTTTTTAGATGCCCACCTTGTT
The DNA here is from genome assembly GCA_016271365.2 of Neoceratodus forsteri. Classification (NCBI taxonomy): domain Eukaryota; kingdom Metazoa; phylum Chordata; order Ceratodontiformes; family Ceratodontidae; genus Neoceratodus; species Neoceratodus forsteri. The sequence goes on along the minus strand of CM028133.1, from coordinate 767,943,814 downwards.
TCACCCTCCTTTGGGGTGATCTTTGTTGTGTTGTCATTTTGTGGGTCTCCTGACTTGAGTCTTCTTTGTGGCACCAAAAATGTGTTTTAATTAAGTAGCCAGTTGGCTAGTGTGAGTTTACAACTTCCACACAGAGTCTTAGTGAGTTTTTGCTCTTAAAGATCTGACAGTTTAAGTTTGAAGAACAACAGATAGAATTTTCAACCGAGCTCGAGCTCTAAGTTCCATGCCTGGCATGGACTTTAACTCTTTCACCTCGAAGCAGTTCTAAGGCTGGGACAAACTGCATATGTCATAATATAGCAAGACTCCATTAGAAGAAACAACATTACTAAGGTGAGCAATTTTTCTTTCATCTGACAAGTGACCGTGCCCTTTTTCCTAAAGCCCTGGAAACCAGAATCAACATTGTAAAATGCCTTTAAATATGATCAAGTAATTATATAAATGATATTGTTGAGACATCACATTTCAGTTCCCTAAATAAAGTAAACATTTCCTCTTTGCTAGAGGGCGTCTATTGTATGTATTAATTTAGCAAACATGACCCTTTCACTAATTATACGATTTAGGATTACCCCACAGAATCCATAGCATGACCCTCTGATTTTAAACTTCCCAAACAAGTTACATTTCCTCCCCATTTAGCAACTGAGTCCCAGGAGAGAGGTGCAGAAAAGTCAACAGAAATCCCAAATTGGTAAAGCCAAGCGCATCACTGCACTCACAGGCCCTGTGTGACCCATTTTACAGTTACCGAGGAGAATCGCAGAGGAAAACCCTCGCAAACCTGCTCTAAGCCAGTCCGATTTCAAGTGCCTCCTTCTTTCTCCGAATCTCTTCTCCTGAAGCTGAGTAAGTGGGTGAGCCTGTAACATATTTGTAATGTCTTGCAAGGTTGAATGTGCTGATTTCTTGGCTCGGATGGTACTCTGTGACACAGCTGATCGCCATGCACTCGGTGGTCTGGCAGGTTGGTCACCACGTCGAGGATTCTCTGGAACAACATGCCCTTTAGTCTTCATCGCCTGTAATGCCTCTTCAAAGGTGTGGCATAGCTCTACACTGGACTCCCAATGGACACGCAAGCGAGGGGGTAGGTGTCTGGAATTTGATCCCCATCTCCTTTAATCTTCTCAAATAGGGGCATAGGATAAGCGTTGCTGCTGTATCAGAGGGTAGTCCTGATCGAAGAAAAGCCTAGCCCCATTATATTCCACCTGGCCCTATTTCCATGCCGTACGGAGGACCGTCTCTTTCTCCTGAAACTTGCAAATTTTGCCACTATAGATCGGGGCCTAGCAGATTTTGAAGTGGGTCTGGGCACTAAGGCTCGGTGCACCGCTCGATCCTAAAGCTGAACCCTGTGGCAATTCCAACACATGCGTAGGAGATCCTCCATAAAATCAGACATTTCACCAACTTCTGCAGATTCAGGTAGGCCATATATTCATAAATTATCGCGCCGTGAGCTTGCCTCCAAATCTAAGCATTTTGCAGATGTGGATTCTTGCTGGTGTATTAAGAACTCTACAGCTTTAGAGATATGAATAGGGTCGTCTTCTGCGGGTGAGATTCCTCCGCATTAACCATCCTAGATTCCAGCCTCTTCAGGTTGGTGTGAAGCTTGTTAAATTCAGATTTTGTTTCAGTGCAGGCTGTTTAATTTCTGACTGTAATGTTTTGAATCTTGACCGTGACGGGATTCCATTTCTGCCTCTGTATCTTCTTCCGCCATACTTGCTGGTGAGATTCTTCTGCTGGTAGCGAACTTGCAGGACTTAATCCAGGTTGATCGGACTTATATTTAGGTTTTGGATCAAGATCTTTTCACCTTTGGAGCTCCACTATGCGCTTTATGCATAATTAGGCAAATTTTCCCATTCTAGATTGAGTGGAGCCGTTGCTTTTGCTGATGAAAGGAGAGCTCCTCAGTTAGGCAGCCATAGAGCTGATGACGTCACCGGAAGTCCGTTATCTGGTTCTGGAAGAGTTTTTTCCTAATTTCAGACAGGGAATCGGAAACTGTTCTCAACTAGCTGAAGCTAATCTATATTCTGTAGTTTTACTACCAGAAGTTTCTCATCTTTCTTAGTTCGCTGGTCTAAGGTGACCTGAGCTGTAAGGAATCTGGATATCCTGGAGACAGATCCCTTAAGCGTGATTTGCAGATGACAGAATGTCTGTTATCGATGAGTGGCTGCTGAATTTCAGATTTTCCTGTCCACTGTAGGGATGTAATGCCTCATTTTCAGGAATTGAAAAAGTGGAATGAGATATTTGGTACTTAGTCACAGTTTGATCAAAGGACAGCAAGGTGACAGATTTGGAAGCCATTCTCTTCAATAAATGGAGCAGTAGGGTGTTATGTTGTAATAGGGTATGTATACAATGACATTAACTGAAATGCGCATTTGTGTGCCCTGTGGTAGGATTTAACTAGCTGGCTAAGGACCGTATGCTTCCCCATAACAAATCTGTTTGTCAAAGATAAACCTCCGCAGCTGGCCTGCCGATGCAACAGTAGTGCTGCCACTTACAAAGCCGATGACTCGGTTCAGAAGCAAGTGTGTGGTGTCGCTGGGCCAGTCACGCGTCAAAGATCAGCGTCAAAGGACTAATCTCCTCCTTTGGGGAGGTTGTGCAGAGCCCGACGCTTTCCTAGCCTCTGTCTGAAGGGGAAAGGCAGCCTTGGCCTGAACATGGGGTAGGGAGCATGGCAGATGTCGATGCATTTTGTGTGTCCTGATGGCAATGCATGCCATGCATCTTGGGAGTACTAGAAAACAGGAAAGCCAGCAGCAGGATGGCGCTGAGTGCACACAGGCCCCATACCTGACCAGCTGGGCATGCTGGCCAGAAGTGGATCATGACTATGGCGGGGTTGGGGAACCATGGCTCCGCAGGGGGACAAGCCCTGGGGAAAGATGGGTGGTGGTAAGTCCTGGCACAAGTCGGGTGATGGGGCTAGGCGCCAGTTGATGGGGACTGAATTGAGGAAGGAGGGTAAATAGAAACCAAAAGAAATTAGAAAACAAAAGATGCACCATAGCGGAGGCCAGTTATCCGATTCTGTTCTGCAGCTTCTGTCTCAGTCTTTACCCAAAGTCCACTGGGTTCAGGGTGACATCAGTGCGCCGGGATGTGAGCTGAGTTGTCCAGTTTGATGTTTTGTGTCTACATCCCACCACCATCTAACTTAGCGATGGGTAACTGTAGTGTGCTTAATTTGAACTGAGGAGTTTTGTTCACAACAGGAAAGAAGTCCAAGGAGTTGTTTGAATAACTTATTTGGTGCATGTCTCAGAAGAGTCTAAACTTGTTATAAGAACTTGGGGAGTTGCCCTTTCATTTACATTTGCTTTTAAGTAGTACTGTTAGGAGTGTGAATTCAAGTAAACTAGTTCTTCCGTTACCGTCTAATGTAGGGGTAGGTGGTTGATGATGGTGATGAAACTGTTATTTTTCTCCAGGAACAAAATTTGGGACAAGTCCCTGTTACAAATAATGCCCTGTATGTAGAGATTTAACATCGAGTACAAATGTGTAAATCATGCACAATTATAGATATAAAAGGTAATGTTGCATAAAAACAGGGGTACAATAAATTAAGAAAACACATAACCAGTACAACCTTTATAGTAGTATTTGATCAACTTCAGCTGAAATGCACGGCTGTATCCTTCAGTTTTGTATAGTTTGGAATATCATTCCACGTACGTGCCTGAAGTGAGAATCAGTGCAGTGTCTCCAAATCTATTATTAACCCTAGACCATACAGTGTCAAAGGAGGCCTCTCTCAAACCATATTTGTTTTCTCTGTTATTATCTGGTACTTCAAGGGTGAGCGTGGTCTGCATTTATTAACTTAAAACACCAGGTGGACCACTGGATTTCTCTCTTTAGGTCAGGTCCCACCCATTTAAGCCTATCATACACTTTTCAATGGTGTTCTTCAAATTTGCTTCCACTGGCAAATCTACTAAGCCTATAATCGGCTTGATTAGCTTTTTAAGACAGTTTTGGGGCATTTCTATACACCAGAGCAGCCATAACTTAGGACAGGAAGTAAAAGTTGGTTCATCAATTTAGTCCTAGTAGGTTTCCCAAGGGAGCAGAAATCCACCTTAGGGCACCTAGTTTCTGATTGCACATTTTACTATCACATTAACATGTTCTTCATATGTTAACCTCCTATCAATCAATACCCCAAGATATTTGTCAACATTCATTTAGGCATCTGTTGTTTATTTTTGAAAAACAAGTTCCGTTCCCCACCTACTTGCATTCTGTTAGCTGTGAATGTCATACATTGTGTTTTCTTAAAATTCATCAACAATCTGGCTTCACAAAACCAGTTTTCCATAACAAGCATGTCTTCCTGCAGTTTTGCCTCCATAGTGGTATGGCTGGGTGCGAAGCGCCACCAAGATGGTGTAGATCCACTTACAGATGCACACTCCATTTTTTATAACATCAGGTAGGCCATTAATGTAAATATTGAAGAGAAGAGGCCCCAGTATTGAGCCCTGGGGAACCCTCTCCTCACTTCCCATAATACTGACAAAGATTTACCCACAGATACACGCTGTTTTCTTTGGGATAGATAAAATCCAAACCAAGATAAGGATTCTTTGTGTAGTCCTGTTTCATACAGTTTTCTCAGGGCAATGCCATGGTCCACCAGATCAAAAGCTTTGCTGAGATCCATGAACACGGCCCCATACTCCAACCCTGGTTCATGGGTCCAGCTGTAAGATTGTTGAAGTCAGTGAGGGCTGTGTCCGTGGACTTCCCAGCCCTAAACCTATGCTGATTATTTGTGATCAAATCATACTGCTCTAGATACCCAAAAAGCTGCCTATGAACACATCTCTGGAGCACCTTTGACAGAACCGGAGCAGGGCAATTGGCCTGTAATGCGATAGAACCAAAGGATCCCTCCTTATCTATCGGAACTATTTTTCCTATTTTCCACTGGTCAGGAAATGTTGCAGTACTTAAACTCCAGTTAAATAAATGCGTAACAATAGAGGATAAAATATCTGCTCCTGTTTTCAGGAACTCTGAGTCAGTCGCATCAGACCACAGGACTTGCCTGTCTTTAACCTTTTAATTCTTTTCCACTTTAAAGATATTTAAAGCCCGAAATTTGAACCTGGGTTGCCTGTCACCTAATTCTGGCTTCCCCAGGCCCTGAATCTGGACTTGTTGAATTAAGTCTGGAGAATCCAGACTGGAATTGGACCGGTCCAGGTCAGGGAACTCAATATAATCATTTAACAAATTTGCTCCAAACTCTCATTCTCTACTAGCACATGATTGTCAATTATTTGTATAGGTCTTTTAGAATTTACTGGGTTCTGCAGCTTTTTATATATTGCCAAAATTTCCTGGGGGCAGTTGCATTTCCATAGTTGATTTTATAATACTGTGTTTTAGCCACCCATACCACATTTGAGCGTTTATTACACCATTTTTTTAAAGATGGTACAATCATCAGGAGATTTAATTTTTTTGGTTTTTCCAGTGTGTATTTTTATTCTGAAGATTTTTTCAGTGACCCATGGCAATTGAGTCTTCCGATTTACCTTTCTTATCTTAGGGGCGTGTTTATTAATAATCCTGACCAGTGTATTGGTAAAATCCTGAACCGCTAAATCCAGCTCAGGTATAAATGTTATCCGGTTCCAATTCTCATTATACAAACTATCTCTTAAAGGCACTAGCACTAAAAACTTTCTAATTTGTTACCCAAGTAACCTCAGACTACTCCCGCCCAGGATTTGCCCACTCAGCTACACATCTAGTGGGACAATGGTCACTCAGATTTAATGGCATTATATCTACTGATGTTACTATTATATGTTTAGCTATAAATATTAAACCCAACAAGGATCCCCTGTCTGTACTACCTGTGCTTCTAGTTATCCCATGTATTACCTGTTTTTAGTCTCAAAATATCAAAACTGTCCTTTAATATTTTCACCCTACCCTTATTCCAATCAGCATTGAAGTCTCCTAATAAAATAAGGTCTGCTCCTGAATCATATATAAGAGTATGGCTGCTAACTCATCAAAATAGGTCAACTTAGTTTTAGGAGGCATATATACTATACCTATCATAAGCTTACTCAAAATTAGACTGTTAAACAGTCCATGCCCTCCATATTCTCAGCATATCTGCAATCCTGTAGGAACCTAAGTTATTTTTATATATAACACATACCCCCACCCCACTCAATGTTTACCTCTATCCTGTCTGGCTAATCCAGGATGATCTGGCAAAGCTTGAAACCTGGTCAGACACCTGGCAACTGGGTTTAATGCCAAAAGTGCAAGGTGCTGCATTTTGGGATGAAGAACTCAAGGAGGAGTTACCAGCTAGGGAGTGCAGCTAGCCCAGACAGAAGAGGAGAAGGATCTGGGGATGCTCATTATAGGTTCAATGAACAACTCTGCACAATGTGGGAAGGCTGCAAGAAGCCAACACAATGCTGGGTTGTATTGCAAGGGTATATCCTCGAGGAGGGAGGAGGTGATTCTGCCACTGTATAGGTCATTAGTTAGACCACACCTGGAGTGCATGCAGTACTGGTGCCTGTATCTGAAGAGGGACATTAAGTTACTGGAGGGGTGCTGCGCAGGGCGACAGAGACGATCAAGGGGCTGGGGGACTCATCATACGAGAGGAGGCTGAGGGAGTTGAATATGTACTCACTGGAGGAGAGGAGGGACAGGGGTACATGATTGAAACCTTTAAGTACATGAAAGGAATAAACAAGACGGTACAGAGGGCTATTCAAAGTAAGGGAGGGAGGGACACCAGGGGCCATGATATGAGACTGGAGTGAGGAAGGTTCAGGAGGGAGATGAGGAGACACTTTTTACAGAGAGGGTGGTGTCTGGGTGGAATGCATTACCTGCAGAAATGGTATCCAGTAAAACAGTGGACTGCTTCAAAGGGATAGGACAGGACAAGCGGAGGGTTAATGAAGGGGAAGGGTGGAAGGAGGGGCAGCTGCAGAATAAGGGTGCTAGCTACACCTTGAGCGGACTTGATAGACCTCTAGGCCTTTATCTGCTGGCAAATTTCGTATGTTCATATCCTTCCACCTGAACCTTGTTGTCCAAAATATCCTATGAAGCCAGGACTCGGAGAATCCCATAATATCTGGGTTGGTATTATCAGCCCATATCCTCGTCAACTCTGTCTTCTTTGACAAACTACATGCATTCTCATGTTACTTGTAATCCCCTAATTGTCTTGGCCCAGGGTTTGACTCTGTGTCTCCACTAGCCAGTAAAAATAATAGGCAATAACCTGAATATTGAGATCTTCATCTCTGAGAGACAGGACTCAAGGGCTGGTACCCTAGTTTGTAGTTTCATTCAAAAGGAAAAAAAAAGTCTTCTCCTTACACCTGTCTGTGTTTTTTGTGATTATATGTTGTCCCATATAATACCATTTGGCCATAAAAGTTCCATCGTATTTCCTCCATCTTTTTCCTTGCAACTTCATACGGTTGGTGTAGCTTTGTGTGGGGTTCTCTGGTTTACATTAATTCTAATCAAACCAATGAATAATAAAAATAAGTTAGTATAACAACCTTCATTTTGAATTCAAGAATATCAGTGTAATTGAATTCACGACATATTAAAAGTACCCCTAGTTAAGCAATTTTAAGTACACTGAGTATAAAACTATAAAAGCCTAAAAGGAAAAATTAAATTGTACCTATGAAAACCTGTGGAGCTAAATGTTGGTCAGGTAATATTTTCCAAACAGGATAATTTATCCCAGTGTTTACCGGTGGTTTCACTCAGGCAATACCTGTTAACCCTGTTTATTTTTTTATTTTATTTATTTGAGTTTCTCGGATTAAACCTTTTTAGAACAAGCTCATTACATAGGTTCCTTGTCAAGGACAAACAGCAAGAGTACATAACATCAATTTACAGTTTGCTATTCAACAAAGTGATTATAGTGCAATCAGACTTAAAATAAATAACAAAATATATATATACAATAATGGCTGGGAGGTGGTTATAACAAGAATGTTAGACATCCCCAAGATGTGGGATGCCAAATAAACCCAGAAGGCGAAGCTCGAGGGTTTAATACAGGCATCACACCCGGCAGTGTCTGACATTCATTTCACACCTCCCCAGCTTTATTCATATAATTGCTGGGAATGCTTTTACGCCTTCAGCAGTTACATAAAGTACATTTTGAATTAACTACCACCATGTCCATGGCGAAGTGCAGTGTAGTACACTGAAGAGGACCGAAGAGAGCTTTGTGTGCTTGCTCACACACATTATAACCCGCGGGTTATAATGAAAATTATAACCCCTTCCCCTATGGGAAAAAGTGGTTCCCAGTTATTATATACTAATAATGTACAAAACACAGGAGAAGAAAAGAGGGAAGGAGGGTGTCCGAGGGTGAGGAAGCACAGGGAGGGAAGAAGAGAAGACAACTACAAATGGGATAGTGCATGGAAAAGATTAGCCCAGGATGTGGGCCTCTCAGAGGGAGATGTAATAGCTTGCCTGGGGTGCCATGCGTTAGTAATCAGTCAATCAATCAAAGTCTTTATTTAACCAGATTGATCACCATTGAGCAAGCTCATTTTTGAGGTTGACCTGGGTTTGTTAACAAGGGCCAATATACATGGATGCAACACACAAGACAATAGTAATAATACAAATAAAGTGAGATACAATAATCCAGTATATACAAAGTATCAGCAGGTAGCATTGACAGTAGTATATGTTTGGAACAGAAGATACAGCTAGTTTTGGGAGGATACAATTTTCATAAAAGTAAAGAAATATACATATCAGGTGCACTGAACACAAATAAAACCTAATATAAAAGATATATAGTGATACAGCATGGAGAATTTGGAGCTGGAGCTAGGGTCAAAGGAATGTGGAAGGGACAGATATGGGGGTAGAAAAAGGGAGAGGGAAGAGGTGATTATAGATGTGATCAGTCTTTTAACAGTAGTAATTAGAGTGTGCTTGGACTTATAGGAGTCACTATTTAGGGTAGACAGGCACAGGACTCCTTATTATGATGTAGATATAGAGATTTAAAAGCTGCTAGGCTGATGGAGTGAGTTGATTTCAAAGTTTTTGCAGCTTGTTCCACAGTTGAGGAGCACAAAGCTGATGGCTGCTCTGCCAATGCGAGATTTTGCTTTGTAAACATAAAGGTAGATATATGAGATGCTTCTCAGGCATACTTCCCCAGAGTGCACAAAGGTAAACAGACAGAGATATACTGGGGCAGTTTATTTGAGATAGCTTGTATGTCCAAACCGCAGCATTTTTTTGCCGCCTGTGAGCAAGGGATGACCATCCCACTGCCGTGTACAATGCACAGTGGTGGGTTGAGTATGGAAGACCGTGATAAATCTTATGGTTTTGTGATAAAGCGATCGAGTTTGGCTAGGGTACCTGCAGGTCCCTGACTATATAGAAAGTCTACGTAATCCAATAGGGAAAGAGAGGTAGTCTGAACCAGTTTCAGTTTAGCGCCTCTTGTGAGGAGATTATTAACCCTAAAGAACAGACCAAGTCTTTGTCCAAGTTTATTTGCCAGTTCTTCTAAGTGATCAGTGAAAGTAAGTCTGTGGTCAAACCAGACCCCAGGTACTTGAACTTTGGTGATGAAGCCAAGCCCAACAGTGAGAAGCAGGTACTGAATTCCTAGGGGCCTGGTGTCGGGTTGTGGCAGGACCAGTAGTTGGGTACCAGGAGCAATGACTTACAAGAGTGGTGAGGGGCTCAGGGTGGATATTGGGTGGATCCACGGGGAAGTGTGAGGAGTATAGAGGCAGCAGTAGGCGTGTGTGGTAGGATTACAGTTAGGTAGGCCAGGACCCTATAGGAAACAGCTGCAACGAGCAGTAGCAATCAGATGAGTTCAAGAAGTTTAAAACTTCTAATGAAAAACCTGATAGTTATATTACACAATGTCCCAATATTTACTAACAGTTTCACACAGGAAAAGCCTATTAATCCTATGTAGAGCTACAGGGTAAGGACCTATAAGTTGTAATAACAGATTACCTTTTCACTCAAACCATAGCAAATTAACATCCAGTACCAGGCTAAGTAAATTTTGCAGAGCGTGGTGCTCACCACTCACTGTTGCTCTCCTTAGCGAGCAACACGGGTTTTAAATTCATGGACCCTGCCCCTTTTCTGTCATCAGTAGCCGGCTCCCTGAGCCCCATCCTCACTGAATGTGGTGGTAAAACAAAACCGTTCAAGTCTTATAAAATTTCTCAAGAACGGTACTATTCTAATGACCAATATGGGACACCTGTTTTAGTGAAGACTTTCTTCTGTCCTGGATTAAAAGCAGCTGACACCTTCAAGAGCACTTCAACAAAACATAGTATTTGGACATAGTTCAGCTTATATTTAACATTATTTCTGCTCCTATTATTTATTACTGAGGGCATCTGAATAAAACGGGATCTTTGCTCCTGAAGAGTTCATCTAGTCCTGCTACTTTCTCCTTACATGAGGTCATAATGCACTGCTTGTGACATCAAAGCTACTCCCATGGCAACAGACTGTGTGATGTCATAACAGAGGATTATGACTTGAAGTAGGGAATACGCTGCAGAGGCAGATCAACTCTAAGGGATAAAGATCATGTATTCAAGCAGATTTCTCCGTAATAAATAATGGGAGGAGAACACTATAGAATATATATGGAATGCAACCTAAATTGCACTAAATATTATGTTTTCAAAGTTTTCTTTATGTGTCAGCAGCTCTGTAATAAATCTGACATTGGCATATGGTGGCTTTTCCTTTATTTATTTTGTAGTCTGAGGACATGCCTAATTGCATGAAGACTTCTAGGACTGCGGGTAGGAGTCCTCAAGGTTGCTGAGGTATAACAAACAGTATGTGGTCTTCATACATCTAAATTACCACTGATGTGCACCCCTTTCCAATTCCTTGTGTAAGTGGATGTATTTAATGTCCAGAGCCAGTGGCTCTACAGCTATGTCAAGAGGTGGGGATTGGGCAGCCCAGGTGGTTCTCCTGTCCAGATTGAATGGGTGAGAGAGAATATTATTTGTTTCCACTTGCAGGGTTTAAATAAGCATTTTCAATTGATTAGCGCTTTTGTGCGGAAAAGTGCAATTCAGTGTAGCTAATGTGTAGCAAGGGATCGAATTGATTAGCAAAATGAAAACCTTGTCAGATTTACATGTGACAATATTCATTATGTTTTTCTCACCTGAAAAAACATTTATGACTTTCTTTCATGGTCAGGACAGAAGTTCATGTTTTGCAGGACACAGCAGCCCAAATCAGGACAGGTGGTAACACTACTCAGCTGCTGCAGTGCTCTGTAGAAGAGACGCTCCAACAGTATACCACAAGTAATAAGCCTTTCTATAGCAGACTACAGAACAACTTACAGCATCCTGTTGTCTGCTATAGAAACAAAGGGTTAGTCCCTTTATCAGAAACCTTGCTTTTACCTCACGTCATGAATGGAAAAAGGGAATGTCCCTCTGTGGCAACCCTGCTAATTGATACTGATACATAACATAAACTACATGAGTGTCTCTGGATGGATAACCGCACAGGAGGTCCAGTAAGCAGTTAGCAGCATTGCCACAGAGGAACCATTCTGTTTTTTTAATTTTGCATCGATAACGTGAGCTCCCTATATCAACACTCAATGCTGCATGATAAACTTTCTCCTCCACCCTCCACAGATCAAGTCAGTCATTTTCTCATCTATAATGCACCTGAACTGCCCAGCAAAAGAGCATGTCATGTGCATCACTATTTGTATTGCCAGCCAACAGCAGTCCCGATTCTTTATTTCCTGTCCACTGACTGCCAGAATTTGTGCTCAGAGACTGACTCTTTATGGGCCACAGAGGTATGCACAGCTTAATATGGTAATGCTCTGACACAGAACTATAAGGCACAAATCACACACGGTTAATATCAACCTTTATCATCTGGCACGCACCCCCGACCAGCACCCTACATTTGAGCAGCATGGATTGTATGGACCACGAGATCTCTGATCAACTTATTTGGCACGTTTTCACTCCACTCCATCCGAACTGTCAGTCAGTTCAGTTGGGTTTCGAACAGCCTGCAAGTCGCCGCCCCTGTGGCTGCTGCAGCTGCCGTGATGTCAGTCCTGCTTAGGGGATCAGATTGCCAGAGGTCTGGGAGTGTCAGGAATGTCCACCATTCACCATGTTCTGCACCACACTGTCAAATCCTGTGCATGGGTGAATGCTCTGTCATGCAGATTGGGCAGGACAGACCCGCGCATGAGCATTTTTTTTCCCATCAGCTGCCACAGGGTGAGGGACTTGCATGTTCCGATGGTTGCTTAGGTAATGGACAACAATCACAGTGCCAAGCCCAAAACCGAGTAGTCGTGGTCGGGGTGCACTTCCAGACAATGTACGTAGTTATGGCTGACACCATACAGGCAGGCCATTTGAGGTCACAGAATGAATCCTTTTTGCAATTCAAAAGTAAAATGAATCGCTGTAACAGCCGGTTCCCATCGCAAAGTCGATCCGATACCGACTATTTAAAACCCTGACTTTTGTTTTTGGGCATTTTCTAGAGTGTGCATCCGTTGTTGGGAAAGGGATTAAAACCCATTGCCTTCATGGGCATCCCATGAGTGTCCACACTTGACACGGTGAACACCTTCTCTGTGTTGAGTGAGTCAGCCATTGGTTTACCATGCAACTCGACTGCTCTGGCAAGGACATTGAAAAAAAAATTACTCTAAGGTTGAGTGATGTGTTGTGACCCTTAATAAATCCTAACAGGACTGGAGTGGAAATAATTTTGTTTAGGTTATTTTCTAGTTTAGTTGCTAGGATTTTGGATAGTGTTTTCGCACTAGAGCTGAGGCAGGAGGTAGCTCTATTGGTAGGCTGTCTTAAGTCTGAGAATTTCCTCCAGTGTAAGAACCTACCTGTTACTCTTAAAGGAACATAAACCTTGTTGTTTACATTTTACATTTTCAGTTTTTCTGGAAAAGTCCTAGCTAATTTCGGATCTGTGAAGCAGTATTGCGTATTCTCGATCCTGAATTGCAGCTGAGGTGGGAAACTCAATTTATATTGTATGCTGACTTCCCACAGTCGATTCAGACCTTTTTCAGAGGCTTTCCTTCTTTGCCAGGTAACATGCGCATAGTCAGGAAAGAATACAGTTTTGTTATCGATGTGATGCGTATGCTCCAAAGCTGCTCTGGGCAACATGTCCTGGTCCCCATAGAACCCATCACCAGTAATACAGTCTGTGGGCCTTCAAATTATAATGCTGCATTTTGTATACCAAAATTAATATTACTGGGCCATTTGTAAGAGTGATAACACACTTCAGGGTGCTGCATTGTTTGTTAAATATATCCAGTCATGCTGCAGCACATACCGGAGTAGTGCTTGTATCTCTCAGCGAACACACACCCTGTTGTGTGATATTGCCCAAGTTTATGAGCCCTTGGAGAAACAAACATCTACAATACCTAAATAAGACTGGTAATTGTGCTAGTGGGCATCTTCAGCAGTGCTTTCTTAATAGAACTGATTGAATGAATTGGGGCATGCTGTGGCTGTTTATCATCGGTAGATTATTCTCTGGTGAAACAAAACATCACCATTTATCCTACACAAAAGTTGGCTGGTGGGAGGAGGATTGAGTGTCTGATGGCCTGCTCTCCTCCTCCAGGGTGGGGTGTGTGGGAGCAGTGCCGGTATTAGCCTGGCCCCTAGGGGCAGCTAGGAGACAGACTGCTGGGACCAAAGGCAGGGTGTGGAGGCACAGCAAACATTCGGCACGCTGCATATGGAAGCATGCACAACAATACCATTGATATCATTGCACACTGGCTGCTCAGCACCATGGCGAAGGGAGGAAAATGGGAAATCACCCTGGTCGGCAGGATGATCCTCTGACCCCTCGCAGGCCCCACACTGACAACCTGGTTCAACTCTAGCCAGATCCCATCCGGCAAGTTAAGCTTGGCTGTCTGCTAACCCTTATTCAATAACCCGCATCTTCTGATTGGTCACCGTCTGATTCCCCATCTTTCTGGCCCCAACTCCAGTATTGTACCCTAGGAAATTTCTGGCATGATGACATCTTAACACCTTTCCTTTCCCTTGGAGGAAGTTTCAACTCCATAATAAGGATGTATTCAAATATTGGCAACTAAAACATGCTGTAATTGCCTTTCTGGGACCTAAACCCTGGCCTTCCCTATCTCGAAAGTTGACCTACCCGAGGTATGCCAGGTGGCATACTAGCCCCATGCCGCTTCAAGGGTTTACAAGCACCTACAAACTCTGGATTCAACTCTCCCATCAGGTATCTGCTATTACTGGTTTCAGACATTGTCCCTCCCTACAGAGATCCCTTTCTGGAAGTGGGTCTGGAAGTCCGATACAAGTTCATCAAACAAGATAGAGTGCATCTCACCCAGTTTAATTATATTGCATAATCTATACTACATCCCTGCCAGATTACACGCATAGGCAAATTTGCTTCCCCTTTGCTACCACTGTAAGGGAGCACCAGGATCACTGTACCATATGCTCTGGGGTTGCCAAGACCAGATGTTCTGGAATTCTGTTAAGTGTACCTTAGACCCCTATTAGGCCTAGAACCCTTATTGACTCCTGAGTGCTGCCTCCTTTCCCTGTACCCTCCAGGTACACCCAAGATCAGAAAAGCTCACCATGCCCTGAACTCAGCTATGGCAAAAATTGTAATGTTAAGACACTGGAAGGAGGATTCCATCCCTACGGTACTTGAGTGGTATCGTGAAGCTTTATTATCCATTCAGTTGGAGAAGCATATTGCCACCATGCATCATAGGTTACACTCTTTCCAGTCTACCTGGGCCTCCTTTGGCTTTGTTATCCTCTGGAGTCCTTAATTGATCAACCTTAGACTACCTGGTTTTCTAGGGTTGATCGCAGGCTTGGGGTGGGGCAGAGGTGTTAGAGATGAGGGTAGGGAGAGGGGACTTTGGATTTGTGTTATATGTCTATACATTACATTTTATTATTTTGTTTGTTCCATTTTGTTGATTGTATTGGCAGCTCTTGGTAATAACCATGTGGTATCCATTGTTGTATGCTGCATAAAATTAATAAAGTATATTGAATTAAAAAACTTGGCTGTCTGCCACATCACCATTTTTGGGGGCATGGGTGGAATCTGTAGTTGGTAAGTCTGGGGGATGCCAGGTAACAAGGCTGGGGGTCGGGTGGAGGGAAAGAAGCCAGCCCAGATCAGGGAGAAACATGAATAAGAACAAACAATACACTGCTCAAGTGTCCTTGTTAAAGGAAAGCTGTCCAAATCTCAAAGCCCCACCTCCCAAAACACCCCAGTTAAGCTTTTCACAATGAAAACCTTTGTTTCTACTAGAACTTGGTTTATTTTGTAAACTCTGGAAGTCGGGAATATGGCGGAAGATCGCTGCTCCATTTAGTGTGAAATGCATCACCACACAAATACATTTGTGTTGAAGCAAGCAGTCAGACACCACACTTTCATACTAAATGGAGTCGCGCAGCATCAGCCATGTTCCCACTCCTGGAGTTTACAAAATAGTCAGTTCCAGCAGGTGAAACAAAGACTTTCATTGCGAAGCTTAGTCGGGGGCACTCAAGATTTGGACAGCTTTCCTTTAATTGCTGAGTTAGGTATCTGCAGTTAGCATGAGGTATAAACCGTTTGTCTCATTTATGAAACCGCTTAACAGTACTTTGCTAGTAAACATTTAATTTTATATTTAAAAGCTCTACAACTTTATGGGATTTTCATACTGCTCTTTTCTATCTATAGGAAGTAGGAGCGAAAAAACAAACTAATTTATTCTTGCATACTTTGTTTTGTTTCTGCTTGGCAAACCAAACTTAGTTTCCATTTTAGACAAATAGCTATTCATTATAGAGCTGAAATGTGCAAACTGTATCATTTTTGTTTGGGTTGTGTCCTTGCATAGCTGTACAGTATCTGTCATTGACGCTGGCAGGGCACTTAGACCTAAATTTCAACGCAGAGCTACTTGTTCAGTGAGGAGGCGTTGTGGAACTGTGCAGTATGTTTCTTTAAGGAGACATTCCAGACATTTCTGAAATTTAGATTCTGCAAGGACATGTATAGTCACCAAACTGCTTCACATTATTCAGTTTTCTTAGTGCTGGCCAAAAAGAGGGCTAGTTAAAAGAAACAAGATCTAATAGAATAAGCAGTAACTAAACGTGTTTTTGTTTGTAAAACTACAAGTAAATTATTATGTATATCATTGTTCATCATTGTACTTGTTATAAATTTCCAGCCATCCCATATTTGTAATTGTAAATCTTTATTATCTTTTAATTATGTTTACAGTTGCACCTATTGTGTTAATATGTTCTCATAATCGAGTTAATTTTTTATGAATGCTGCAGGTTTTAATATTTATGGCATATCTCCATCCTGGGTTGTCTGTGAAAACGGGCATTGGCTCATGGGATGGGCCTATCCGGTTACCAACAAATCCATCAATCAGTAATGATGTGAAACATCTTTGACTTGTAATATATGTACATTAGCATTTTATGGTATTATCTGTAGTTTAACTGTTTCCTCAACCTGCTTTTTGTAACCCTCACCGTGGTTGCAACTGGAAATGAGATCTGTATTGTATAGCTATGCGTTTTGGCTGTACGGATTAAATCAACCTCTGTAAATGAAATTTGTAATTTTCTTCTTTAATGTTTAGCTGTCTCCACCCTGCCTTTCTGTAATCCAGCCCCCAACCCACCACCTGTTGCCACTGGAAATGAGATTTGTATAGTATATATCTGCTTCATTGTTTGTCTGAATTAATGAATAAATCAATACAACTGCCATCATTGTGATGTCAGACAGTAATAATACTACTGATCTGATGTCACAGTGATGTTATTACAGAATCGAACATTAATTAAAATCCATGTGAACGAGTTGGTTTTCACTGTAAACATGCAGCCAAGGATGACTTATAACAGAAACAGAGCTACAGAAAAGGCTGGTGTTTGGCGCATAAACTTTAATCTGATCCATGTATTACAAAACATTAAAAAAAAACAGGAACTATCAATAACGTAAATTTATTTCCAACTCTAGATTGGCTCCTGTGGTTGTGATTAGCCCTGTGCTAATGTTAAATTTGTCCGCAAATTGTATGGCAATTTGCATGCTGCATACTGAGGAGTTTTTGCATAATATGCACTTCCTAATTTACCACGAGTGTGCAAATTTTACTATATGATTGATGCACCACCACTACTGGGTGAATTTTTGTTGTGTAGTCTGTCAGTTTGCAGTGTAAAATTTGTGCTGTTTGAAGTTGTGTGAATTTTACTATGCAAACTGATGCACTTTACTGTGAATTCCGCAAATTGTGGAGTTTCTAAACTTGGCATACAGCTAATTGTGATGTCACTAGAACTTTTGATAGATTTGTAGTCTTGTAACTGATAGTTCCCCATCTGTTAATCATAATTGGTACAGAGAACTGTGACCTAGGCGAGACTCCGGATTGGAGGCCACCACAGTTGCTGGCTCATTTTGTCAGTGGTTCCATCCATCTGGTTGTTTAGCTGGTCAGAACATGAACGGCACTGAAAACAAGCTGTCGCCTTTCAGTTGAACTGTCCTGGTTAAATAGTAACAATAATAGGTCTGGCAGTAGTAGAAAGGAACAAGCAACAGCATGCCAGGAAATAGTAAATGAAGTCTGCTGAATAATTTGTCTTTTTATTTCAACTTTGTAACTGCTGTAGGTTGAATAATCTCTTGCATTTTCTGCCTAATGGTTAACGCCCTTTTTCCATTTCAGAGGAGCATTGCTCTGAATCTGATAGCCTTTTTCCTGCAGAAGCTTTTTTTTTTTTAAATATTGGTTCCAGTTCTGTTATTGTTCTATCTTTATGGTCCTTGGTGTAAATACAGCATGGTTTCTGGTTTGCCCTTCTGGTGTTACGTACCATGTTAGAATTGTATGTATATGTAGTTTGAATGCATTGTGTCAGACTACATCATGCAGTTCTACAATGGTACTTGCTGCCTGTGTGTAAATCAGAAACGCCCACTAGATTTAACTAAAACCCTGTAGAAATGAAACAGTAACAGAATTGGAGCCAGTGTTTAAAAATCAGCTTCTACAGGGAAATGATTTACATGTTCAGCACAGTTCTCCTTTGAGGAATCTGATAAACCTGTGGTCAAAACATTTAAACAGTTGTGCACTTTGCATACCAGCAATAATATTGCTTTAGAACTGGTTGTACAAATTTGCGGTTTTCATTATTTTATTCTCTGTCGAAATGACTTTTAGAAAGTGCTTCCCTCAGATAGTTGGGTCAATTTTGATGTAGGTTTTTCTGAAGTTTGGGTTAATTAGTGTGTATTTGTTTTAAATTTATAATAATTGTTTTGTCAGGGATTTTAAAAATACTATTAGAAATATTCAATTTACTCTCTGGTGATATCTATTAGCACAGTAAGACAGGGGACGGGATACGACACAGATAAAGTTAGTTGTTCTGTTCTGTGTTCTTAAGATGTTGACTTATTCTTAGCACAGCAGTAAAATGTTTATTTACAGGTTCATATCTTGACGGACTCTACTTCTGTTTGATTATAACTCCACCTTTGTTGGAGACCCACGAGAAGTACTTATATTGGACATGGACACTTGTGAACCAGTAGCTATATTTATGTTTTAGAGGAAATTTATAATATGCACTTTGCTCACCAAGGTTGTCGCTTAGCTAGCTTGTGGACTTTTATGTTACGTATTCTTAAGTATGCGAGTACCGCTGGCAACCATAGGAACAAGATTGCATCTACGGTTGGATAGTTTTCTTTTTCTTTCCTTTCAAATTTTGCACCGTTTTACCATGTTGTAATTAATTTGTCTTCCAGGTGAACCAATAAATACTTATGAGTTAAAAAAATAAATATTCAGTTTAGATTCTTAGGACTCGCTGCAAGTGGACCTCGACATCCCCTGCCTCTCTGACTGATCACACTTCAGTTAGGGGACCCTGCAGTGTTAATCTTTGTGAAACTTGTTCTGAGATGTGTTAGTTCAGTCTTTGGTGTTCTGTTTTGGACTACTGCCAAGTCTCATGTTCTGCTTCTGTTACCACATCGGATTCAGCTGCCTGCTCTGACCTTAGCATTACAGAGGGCCCAGGGATGTTGAGTCCATTGCAGTGAGTCCCAAGTTCGGTTTCATGATGGGTATATAGCACTATTTGTTAGCCAGCAGAAAATGTCATCGTATAGTTTTTGTTTTTTTCCTGTTAAAGCTTAAATGTATTTCTTTATCCTTACAGGGTATTAAATAAGCCCAGAATATTGGGGCAGGTCAGAGTTCGGTGATTGACTGGGTTGAGCGTCTCCTTACATACTATGGGGGTGAGGATATAGCATGCACCAAGCAGGAAAGGGATCTTGGGGTTATCATCTCTGATGACCTCAAGGCAGGGAAACAGTGTGACAAGGCAGGTGTAAAGCAAATAGGATGCTGGGATGCATAGGCAGGGGCATCACCAGCAGGAAAAAGGAGGTCATAATTCCACTATACAAGACACTAGTGAGGCCCCACCTGGAGTACACTGTACAGTTCTGGAGACCTTACCTACGTAAGGACATAGGGTAGAGAAGGTTCAGAGGAGGGCAACAAAGATGGTGCATAGATTGCCTCACAAGTCCTATGAGGACAGGTTGAAGGAACTGAACATGTACTCCCTGGAAGAGAGGAGGAGAGGGATATGATAGAGACATACAAGTATCTTACAGGGAGGAACAGGGTGCAGGAATACACTATTTTTAGCAAAAGATGTTCCAGGACTAGAGGGCATGGGATGAAGTTGGAGGAGAGCGATTCAGAGGAAATGTGAGGAAGAATTTCTTCACAGACGGGTGGTGGACAAGTGGAACACCCTGCCAGAGGAAGTGTGGGGGCTGAAACAATCAGGATTTAAGAATGCATGGGATAGACATAAAGGAATTCTGGAGGTCAGGGGTAAGGGGCAACAGACTTCTTGGAAAACATAAACTGAACGTACAAGCTCAAATGGGCAGACAGGGTGGGCCATAGGCCCTATTCTGTCGACACTGTCTATGTATCTATGTATGTATGTATCTATGTAACATACTAAAAGAGTCAAGCAGAATAGGCCAAATGGTCTGTCTTGTCTGCTCGAAAGTCAGCAACCTAGTGGCTGCTCGCCTTACCACCCCCGTAGCCCCCAAGAGAGTCTTCTTTTATTCAGATTTCCCTTATACCTGTCCCACCCCTTCTTGAAGCCCTCCACTGTGCCGCCTTCCACCAGCCACCCAGGCAGCATTCCACGGCTCCACCATCCTCTCAGTGAAAAATGGCTCCTATGCCCCCTGTAATTTCCCTCCATCTTCCACTCATGACGCCTGGTAGCCCCCTTCTTTAACCTAAACAGCTCCTTGAGTGCTGGTTATTCCTTTTACATACTTGAAAACTCTATCATGTCTCCTCTATCCCTCTCTCCTCCAGTGAATAATGCCCAAGCTCCTTCAGCCTTTTCTCATAAAGCCTCCCTTCCATGCCCTGAATCATCCTGGTCACTCTCCTCTGAACCCTCTCCAGCAGCACTATGTCCTTCTTCAAAATGAGGTCTCCAGAACTGTACACAGTACTCAAGCTGCGGCCTGACCACAGGACATACAGAGGAGATCACCTCCCACTTCTGGACATAATACTCTGGCTATACAGCCCAGTATCCTGTTTGCTTTGGCTACTGTTCTTCTACAATTCTCAGAGTTATTCATTTTGACATCAACCACCACCCCTAAATCCCTTTCTCCCAATGTGGCTTGCAGTGTGACCCTCCCCAGGGTGTATACATGGCCTGGGTTTTTCCTCCCCAAATGAAGTACCTTACATTTCCGGCATTAAATTTCAGTCCCCACCTTCTTGACCACCCCTCCAGGGTATCCAGATCCCCTGGACTGACTCCTCGCTTCTTCACAATCTACCAGTGCTCCCAGCTTTGAATCATCCACAAAGAGACTCAACCTATTTTAACCCCTATATCCGAGATAGGCATTGAACAAGAGTGGCCCCAATACTGAACCTTGAGGGACCCCACTGATTACATTTCTGGGGAGGAGAGTATCCCACCCACCATAACCTCTGTAGATGCCCCAAAGCCAATTATCTACCCAACTGAGTTCCTGTCCTCCAACCCCCATCTCCCCCATTTTTGCTATCAATCCATCATAGGGCACCGAATCAAACGCCTTGCTGAAATCTCGGTGTAGGACATCCACTGGCCTATGTCCATCCAAGGCTTCCGTGACCCAGTCATAAAACTCTACAAGGTTGGTCTGACACGATCTCCCCGGACAAAGCCATATAGTTTTATCATCCTGGTGTCCTAACCATTCCTACTGTCTCCCAAGCCTCTCTTTGATAAAGCACTCCATTACTTTGCCTACCACAGACGCCAGACTGATAGGCCTATAATTCCCATTTCCTCCCGAGACCCCCACTTATTTATAGGCTACATAAGCCACCCTCCAACCCCTGTGACACCCATTCCGTCTGCAAAGAGGTTAAAGAGTGCTGCCAGTGGAGCTGCCAGTACCTCCGCCAATTCCTTCATAACCCTCAGGTGTAAACCATCCGCCCTGGTACCTTATCTGTTTTTAGTTTCCAGGCCTCCTCACCATATCCACTGTGATTTCTCCCAAATTCCACCCTCATGCAACCATCCTACCCTTCTTGATCTGGCCCAGCCTGTTCCCTATCCTCTTTCCATCCTCTGGTCTCAGACTGAGACTGACCTCCTCGCTTTTGCTGTCTCCTCATCACACCCATCAGGCTGTAGGGTTCCCTTGTCTCCCCTGCAAAGATTGAGGCAAAGTACTCATTTAGCACCTCTGCCTGATGCCCTGCATCCTGAGCCCATCTCCCACAATCTTAATCCTATTGATCTGTGTTCTCACTTTTCTCTCTCTTATGTATCTATAGAACTTCGGTATCCCTAGCCAGATTTTTCTCCATCCTGCTCTTAGCGCCTCACCAGTCTGGTAACCTTCCTGGCCGATAATTCATACTCCCCCTGCCCTTATCCCATAGCATTTATAATGTTTGTAGGCAGCCTTTTTTCCTCACCACTTCCTGCACTTCCCTGGTCCACCAACATGGTCTGCTAGTTCCTCCATAATTCACATATACTTTAGTACAGGACCTAGTAGCCTCTTGCACCCTTGTTTAATGGTCTCCCACAAACTTTCAGCATCCATATCCGCCTTATCATGTCCAACTCTCCTTAGATCTTACCCATACCCATGAAGTCCACTCTCCTAAAATCAACCACTACTCTATGAGTGCGGTTTTCCTCCCCCAGATACAGCAGGAACCAAACCGTAGCATGATCACCACCCGCCAGTGGACTGCACACCTCCAGTCCCTATTTGTTCACTATCTGCAAGTACTCCTTGGATGAGGAGTGGGGATAGTGGCAGCCTGACTGAGATCCTGGGTGAGTAGCATTGCTACTTCAGGAGGAAGGAGAAAATGTAAATAAAAAAAAAAAAAAAGCTGAGCTGCCTGCTGGCCCAACATCTGAGACTCAAAGAACAGCTTTTTTGCACCGAGTTGCTGGCATTACATCCAAGACCAAAGGAGCTGATTTTTAACATACGTATTCTAACATTGTATCTTTATATTTAAAGAAACTGGTTTTCTGCACAGAGCTGCTGGCAGCATGCTGGCACATCTGAAACTGAGTAGGCCGTGTTTTAGCATATAATCCATAACGGCAGTCCTTTAGACCTAAAGGAACTGATTTGTTGCATAGAGCTGCTGACCGCATGCTGGCACATCTAAACCTATAATGGACCAATTCTTGGCACAAAGCTGCATGGGGTACATCTGAAACTTGGGTTGGATTTCCAACATGTAGCTGCTGGTGGCAGTTCTGAAATTAAGACAGTGATTTTTCTCTTTTTGAGTGTCTACTTTTTCCTTCTACTTTTACCCGGTTTGTCTTCTGTCTGCCCATGGTAACTACCCAGTCCTGCCAACCCGCCCTCCTGTCACCATTCCAGCATTATGGAATGCGTGTCCCATCTCATGGTGGGTCAAGAAGAGGTCTCATTGTCCTGGAGCATTGAGTTTGGATGTCAGGAGGCTGCACAGGGCCTGTACGGGCATTACTCTGCCAGCAGCTGGTATGGTTTCCTCCTCCCTCCCTCCCTCTCAGCCCACAGGACATGCTCGGCATGTGTATGCAAGCAGCTGCGTGATGGCACACACAGCCAGCCAGTTTTCTTCCCACCTTCACTCCTGACTCAGGGCTGCTCCATCACCTGTGGGCTCCCGCTCAGTAGTAAAGCAGTGGGATCCAGATAGCCTCCTACCACAGAGGAGAAGAGCATTTGCTTGAATGCTTAATTTCCGGGTTGGCCCTCCCAACACCCCAGGCTCATTCCTGAATCCAGGTCACTGCTGCAGTGATAAATCTGTTGCTGTGCTGAAAGGGGCAGTTTTTGTTTTTTTAACATGGATATACTGGCAGCACATTGGAGACTCATGAGTTTTATTTTCCGACAGTTACTGGCAGAGGCAGCGTTCTTTAGCACAAGCAAACCAAGAAGCTAACTAAAGTAAAAAAGTACAAGCAGAGATCAGCTTGAACTGCAGAAAGAGTTACTCTAAAAACAAAATTGTCGTTTTCACCTTTGTATTTATAGAACTTTCACAACTTTTTGGATATGGGATGGGACAGAAAGGAGGAGAGGAATGGTGGGAGCGGTGGAGGGAGCACTGTAAGTATTTCTGCTTGAGCACCATTAGATCTAAAATCAATCATGGCTACTTTCAACACTTTGAAGACCTACAGGGCTGATTTTTGATATTGGCTTAAAGGCAGCACAATTGGAAGCATGAGTAGCTGTTTTCATAGGCAGAGCTACTGTACCTGCTGCTGAGACCAGAGTTGCTTAACACTGAAGGTTCTGTTTTTAGGGATGGGGGTGAAGGTGGTGGAGGTGGTGATGGGATGTAGTCCGTGTATTACAAATTACTATATATATGTAGTATTTTTTTTTTTCAAAAACATTGTTAATGTACTAGTTAGGGTCAAAGCAACAAAGTTTGGAAATGTGGCATTAGGGTTTCCAACCTTAACCCCTCACAAACCAGGCAGCACAGCAGGTGTGGGGTGTGCCTTGGGGTTCTCAAGCTAACACTCACCCCATTTCATCTGTAAATAAGGTCAGATATGTATACTTTATGAGAATGGGGTGAGCATTGGGCTTGAGAACCCCAATTACACTCCACGCCTGCTATGCTGCCTGGTTGGGTGAGGTGTTAGGGCTGAAACCCTAACTACACATTTCCCAGCTTCTGTTGCTTTGACCCTTACTAGTGCATTAACAAAAGTTTTTGAAATGTACTTCCTTACTTTTTGAGATACTATAATGATATACTTAGGTTGCCTCCTATCCAGCCATCATTTTCGGTATCCTTATTTTCCTGTAGTAGCGCTGGGTCTTCTAGACCCTACACTCCAATCCTTACATAATGTTTTGTATCCTTATTTTGTACTTTATTTTTAGTACTTTATTAACTGGTACTTAATATCCCTGGTGTCTAGTGCCCCCAACTTAATTTGTATATGGTGTTTAATATTTTATACTATCATTTGTGTCCACTGATCCTCCTCCACCCTCCAATCGTATTCCCATTCCCATTAATTTATATTTAATAGTCTTGGTATCTACTGGCCTTCGCTTCTTCCCCTCCCCCAGCCTCCACAGTCATATTTTTTATTATTTGTACTTATGTCCATGTCCCCTTCCCAGCATGTCCCCCATAAGTTAAAATTAACGAAAACATCCCTTTCTCATTGGTGTCCAGTGCCCTCCTTGTTCATAGAGTGCTGAAGTAAAAAAAAAAAGATTCCCGATCGCCTTAATTTTTTTTTTTTTTTTTTGCCTGTATGGGGAAAGTCCAATGTTGATCCCACCCACACCCCCCAACCAACCTCCCACCCGCACCGCCGCCTCTTGGGTTCTTTCTTTTTTTGTCGGAAGGGAAGAAACGGTACAGCTCAAGGTTGTCCTCTGGTACATCTACCAAGAGGCCTTTGCCAGCACTGTTAGGTTCACCTTCGACTTCTGCATGCATTCGTATAGGTCTAGGGACCAGAGCAGCTCTCTGTCCTCTGGTGGGGATTCCGGTGGGCAGTTTCACCACTGGGCAGCTCTTGTGGAGCAGTAGGTGTAGCGTCTGGCTCGTTTGTCCTTTCCTGCTGATCCAGTCAGGGGTCCCTTGGGCCTGGGCTCTTGGGTTCACTTCTGGGGCATTCAAGCGGGTAGAGCATTTGGCTCCGTCAATTGAGTCTGATCCCTTGCCAGTGGCCATGCCACAGATGCTGGTTCCACTAGCTGTACCTGCCTCGCAATGTCACTTTGCAGAGACCAGGCGCGGGAACCTTCTCCGATTACTTTGGTGCCATTTGGATCTTCCAGATCGGTTCTGGGCTCGGCGTCAGATTTGGGCCTTTTCAGGCTTAGCCTGGTGCCTGCCCTGCACCGGGCCTCCCGCAGCTCTTGCCTTGGTTTTTCGGGTGGCACCAACTCAGCGCCCAGCTCTTGCCTGATGCCAGCATTGCCTGTTTGTCCAATTCCAGGGCCCTGGCTAGGTGTTTCTAGGTCCACTCCTTCCCACTCCCTTCTGAAGCAGAGTTAGAAGGGGATGAGTCCAACCCTGATCTTATTCTTCACAGGGCAGTGGTGATGACACTTTCTACAGCCTGGACAGTCAAGCTCCTGCTCCAGTCCCTCAGGAGGATCTAACTTTCCAGACCCTGCTGAATCGCTGGCATCAGAGCAGGAGCTGGCACCCGAGTCCTGTACTTCTTTCAGATACCTGGGAGTCTGGCTTGACCAATACCTGGATTTCTCCACCCATATAGAATCCTTACACATTAAGTTGCACCCAAAACTTGGTGCTCTATATCGCAGTAAGGATTGTATGCCCAAACAGGTCGGGAGGGAAATTGTTCAAAAATGATCCTCCCTACACTTGACTATGGCGATGTAGTATATGGCGCCGCACTCCAATCTAACCTGGCCAGCCTAGGCACTCTTTTCCACTCCTTCTGCTGTTTCATCCTTGACTCTCCCCAGTGACCCACCACTGTGATCTATACAGGGACCTAGCCCTGTCTTCACTCACAATCCATGAACAGATGCACTGTTCCAGATTCATCACCAAATTCTGGTCACAGTCCCTTCCCCACTATCTCGCATCGCCATATTGGCCCAGCCCTCCCCTACCTACTCACTCAGAAGCTCTGACTCCAAGGCTTCTACAAGTCCCTTTCATGCATACCTCCAAGGGTCAATCAGCTCAAATATCACATGCCTAAACTACGGAACGACCCGCCTGCTGATATTAGAGCTCCACAAACCCCGGGCGCTTCAACCCACTCCTCTACGCTCACTCCCCCATATGCACATGCTTGCAGTAGCCATAAGAACAAGCCAGCAATTGTTTCTAGTAACCGCAGACATGACAAAGCTCAGTTGCTACGATGTAGGGACTGTTTACTACTTGCCTGTATTAAATGCATAACTAACAAGTAATTGTCCGCACTGTCAGGTGCCCTGCTGCCTGCTGGCAACTAACTCTGCCACGCAAATTTAATACCTATGCTGTATTTTGTAATGCACCTTACGCCTCATCATTGTAATGCTGAAATGCACCATTTCGCCTCACCATTGTATCTACCTACACTGTATAAAAATGTATAGTAAATTGTATGTACTATTTCAATGTTTCTATCCCCATTCCCCAGGTCGCTTCTGGAAACGAGTGGCTCTCTGCTCAGTATGCCTGCCTGGTTAAACTCTTAAATAAATAAATAAATAAAAAACACTCAGGCAAACCTTGCCCTCGAGACTTCTGCCTCTGACCCAGGTAAGCATCTGTGTCAAGAGTAGCTAAGTGTTCCTAATATTCCAGCAAACCTCACACCTCCTGTTTCTCCAGCTTTTGAAATTCTTTCAGAGGCGGTGTGGGCCAGACCTGCTTCCATTCCTTCTGCCTCTAAGCAGATAGAACATAACTGTATTCCTCCAAGGGCAGACCTATCCTGGCTTCTCAACCTATTAGAATAGGATTATCCTTACTAAAATGATAAGGTCATCCTCCCTCAAGAGGTTACTGCACACCCCATCAATAAGGAATCTCATTAAACTGATACCATGGGAAAGGGGCTTCCACAGCAGCCACCTTAAACATGCAGATAGCCAGTTATCAAGAACATTTCTCTAATGTGAATATGCCCTCTGGACCTCACTCAGGTCTCTTGCAGAATCCCTGCCAGAGTCTGACACTAAACAGCACATCCTTCAGACTGTTACTCATGGTATAGAATCCAACAGTCATCAGTTAAAGGCAGCCATGGATGTATGACACTGCTTCCCATGCTGCCCCTCTGGAATTTGTATAAGGAGACATTCCTGGCTTAGAACTTTGGGTTTTTCACTGACGCCCAACAACAGGTCATGAATGTCTCATTCAGTGGTACTTACTTGTTTGGCCAACAGATGGAACAGTCCCGAGGCCTCTCAGAGGACTAGGACAGCTATCAAATCTACCAGGCCCAGCCCTTCTTGTCCACAAGAAGCAAGGGCCATCAGTTCTTCATAACAGACAGTCCTTGGAGGTAGAGGAGCCCAAGGCAAGCTCCAGTCTCCTCAACCACAAAAGAAAATGCAGCAGAAGGCACAGGCCCTCAAGGCAGCTAGTGCCATCCTCTGACGCTTAGCATCAGTTCTGCCTCAGCTGCCCGAGGCAGACCTCTTCTCCCAGTGGGAGGACGTCCTGACTTTTACAGTCAGTGGAAGTCCATCATCACAGACAAATGGGTTTTGAGGATCATCCAGGAGGGATACTCTCTGAACTTTTCAGAAATCCCCCAGACTGTCCTCCCAAGAGGCAACACACTCTGTCAGCTGCCATGTCCGATCTTTTCTCTATGGAGATAGCAGGCCTTTGAGCATCAGGGCAGTGGAAGTAGTGCCTCACGTGAGAAATCAATACAGGCTTCTACTCCACTTACTTTCTAGTTCCAAAAAGGCAGGATATGCACCCCATCCTTGATCTGAGAAAATTAAAATGTTCCTGTATCACAAGTTCAAGAATGGTTTCCTAGGACCCCTACTTCCACTTCTCGCAACAGGACTGGTTGGCATCCCTGCACATGCAAGATGCCTACTAGGACATTCCAGTGCACCCAAGCCACCACAAGTCTCTACGCTTCATGGCTTTGGGCCAGCACTATCAATTCAGAGTCCTGCCCTTTGGGCTATTCTCGCTTGAGTCTTTACAAAGTGCTTTGTAATTTCGTAGTGCACCTTCAAAGCTCGGGCTAGAGGTCTTCCTGTCTGGACAACTGGCTACAGGTAAGTCCATCCAGAAAGGACGAGAAGAAACAGTGACCACAGCAGCTCAGCTCCTGGCCTTCATTGAGGTGCTGTTAAACCTAGAGAAATTGCAGCTTCAACCCTTGCTGCACCTCCTCTTCATAGGAGTTCTCTTGGCCATTACGAAGGCAAGGGCATTCCTCTCAGAGGACAGGAGAAAAGTCATCTTTCAGATGGCACACCTTATCATAGAGAGCAAGTCCGGCAGGCTCACTCCATGCGGTAGATGTTGGGCCTCATGACCTCGCCGGTCTTTATAGTTCCTCTAGTAAAACTGCACTTGAGAACATCTCACTGGATGCTCAGCATGCAGTGGTCTCCGACAGTGCATCTTCAGTCTTACCCCATCAAAGTGACAAAGCCTCTGCTTCAGTCGCTGCATGCTGGTCACAGGAGGACAGACTTTCAGGGTCTTCCTTCCTCCTCCAGACCAGGAGATAACCCTTACCACAGATGCACCTCTGTGACGGGAGCCCACTGACAGGGCCATCACACCCAAGGAGTCTGAGTCAAATTGAAACTCATTTCCATGTCAGTGTTTTGGAGATGAGGGCAGCTCTACACTATAAGGCCCTTCAGGCCTTAGTGGATGTTGTCCATCACAAGGTAATCCTTCTCCAGACGGACAACAAGTCAGTCATGCATTACGTTCAACAAGGCAACACATACTCTTACCCTCTTTGCAGAGAAGTGATGAAGGTGTGGAGTGGCGCCTGATCTAAGTTTACCAACCAGCAGCTCAGAACAATCTTGCAGACCAACTCAGTTGGACAGAAACAGATCCTCACGAGTGGCCATTAGTGCTAGACATCATACAGCCTCTTTGACGAGTGGGGAACTCCAGAAGGTGGACCTTTTGCGTCTCCACTAAATGCAAAACTGCCTCAGTTCTGCTCCAAGAATCCAGAACCTGGTGTTTTTGTCAGGATGCATTCAGGCTAGCAGTAGACACATCGCTTTTTGTACACAGTTCTTCCTCTTCCACTGGTTCAGAGGCTGCTACTCAGGTTGGAGGCACACAGGAATGAAATGATTCTAATTGCCCCATTCTGGCCACATCAGATTTGGTTTCCATTGATCAACAAGTTGTGAGTGGCTCTTCCGGGCTTCTACATCTACGGACGGACCTTCTGACTAAGGGGTCTCTGGTCCATCCCAACCTTCGCCACTTCATCTTCATGCCTGGCTCCTGAGGAGATAGAAATGAACAGGTTCATGGTCTTCAGAGAGTCTCAGAGATACTCCTGGCTGCTCATAAGGCTTCTGTTAGACAAACTTACA
Organism: Neoceratodus forsteri; assembly: GCA_016271365.2. Classification (NCBI taxonomy): domain Eukaryota; kingdom Metazoa; phylum Chordata; order Ceratodontiformes; family Ceratodontidae; genus Neoceratodus; species Neoceratodus forsteri. The sequence continues at coordinate 767,913,967 of CM028133.1, read as the reverse complement.
CAGCCAAATGGAGGCATTTTCTCTGAATGGTGCACTAAATTCCATATGGATCCATTCTGATGTCCACCGGAGAAGCTTTTGGAGTACGTATTGGACCTTTCCAATGCTGGATTACAGTACTTCTCCACCTTTGTGCTATCTATCGATTCTACAAGCCAGTGCAGATCTTTACCTGGCTCAACTGTCTCCCTCAAGAGGTTTGTGAAAGGTATCCTGCACACAAGGCTCTGAGTAAGGAAGTCTGTTGCTAACTGGGATGTCAGCTTTGTGTTAGACATGCTCACCATAAGCCCTTTGAACCCTTGGCTACATGTGACCTCACATTCCTAACTTAGTAAACTGCATTTCTAACCCCAGGAATCACTGATTATGATTAAACAAATGCAGTCAGCCTTCAGCGTTGTACTGCCATGGAGAGAGATGGAATTTATGCAAATTATGGAACTCTTAATTGGCTCATGCCAATTTCAGACTGCTGCCTTTAGTAACTGTTGCACTCTAGTGCTTCAGATTCTTTACTCCACCTACCAGTGAAGACTCTCGAGAGATCTCCTGACTTTTCTGACAGAACTTTGATTTAGTCGATAAGTACTGCCTAATTACTTTTATATTTCATTTTGCTGCCCCTATATTTAGTTAGTTATTTTGTTTAGTTTAAAAAATGTTTGGTTCCTCACCAGTTCCATAGAACCATGGGGAACCGCTAGGTTTAACAGTTTATCTTTGAAAATATTTAGTTAATTTTATATTTGTCAGTGTTCCCTTGGTTCTGCTTACTTTATTTTAAATTTCTGGGTTTAGCGGTTTCTTGTTCCAGTCAGGAATGGAGTGGTTTTCGGTTCCTTTTTTCTGTCAGGAACTGACGTGATTGTTTTTATTTAAATTTGTTAGTTCCAGGGAACTGACTGTTGGTCTCTCAGCTAAAAAAAAAAAAATAAAAGGGTTTAGGTTCTTTCTGACACCAATGTCAGAGGCTCAGAGACCAAAGGATAAAACAGGATCTACTGGTTTTAAGCAGTGTACTAGTTGTGGTTGCCTAGTTGCTAATGCTGATGGGCATAATCTTTGTATATTTTGCCTAGGTCCTAGCCATATATTTACGAACTGTGCTGTGTGTAAAACTTTTGGCCCCAAAACAGTTAAGAAAGGGGTTTGCGGGCGTGGCCAGCAGCTGAGCTGAAGACAGCTTCTTCCAGCAGCTCCTGGAGACACACAGCAAAGAGATAAAATATTGATTTTCTGTTTGGCTAATAGACTTAAAAGAATAACCAGCTTCTTCAGTTCTTAACAAGCTCTCGATTGATACCAAAATAGACTTGCAGAGCATCCGGAAACACTTAAAATGGTCCATAGAAAACAAGCTAGTTCCAGTGTGGAAGGTGCCCGAATAAAGACACCAAGTCGGGTGGCAGCAAGGATTCTGACCTGGGTAGTGAAGAACAATCCAGACAGCAGCCGATGAACGTGGCTTTAATGAAAGCTATTCAAAATCTAGACAAAAGTTAGAGGAATATAATACCGAACTTTGGCAGGTGAACCTTAAAATTGGAGCTCTAGCAGATGAAACACAGGGGCAAAGAAACACGTTGATAAGGCACTCACAGTAGCTTCGGACTGACCAAAGAGAATGGCTTACTTCAGAGGCGCTTAGAAACGGTAGACAATTATGTTTGCAGGCTTGTAGTATCCGAGTCCTGGGTCTCCCAGAACAGGCTGAAGGGGAACATCTTTGCAGCTTCCTACCAGAATGGCTCAGAAACCTGTTACAACTTGAAACGGACTTTGAGATCCTGAAAGCGTGTAGGATTCGCCTCGTGGAGATGTTTGACAACAGCAACAGGGGACCAGACACAGCGCACAATCATAGTGACACTTAGATCCTCCATGAGAGACATCATCTTGTAGCAATCCAAATCCTTAAACCCGATAACCTGGCAGGAGCACAAGATCCATTTAGTCGGACTTAGCTATACCACAGATGAGAAGAAAAGTTTCTATGGCATGTGGACACGCTCGGATCCTGGGGTAAACCATGTGCTCCTAATGCCGGCCCAGCTTAAGGATTGTTTATGGCGGTAAGATTCTCCAGTTTTTGGATGCAACAGAAGCGGCTAAACTGCTGGACAAAATTGAAAAAACAGTTTGGTGCCAGAGAGGCAACTTCAAACTCTGAGGGGACCTATTTACTGTTGTAAAACTGTTTAATTGGTGGATAGATAGTGTTGTAAAGGGAGAGGAGTGCTTAATTTAATTCTTCTGTTGGATTCAAACCCTAAAAATAAACCAGTAGCGAGTTGGGAAAACTTGTCTTGGTGCAAGTTTAATGTTTTTTTTTTTTAAATGGGGTTTGAGATAAAATGGCGCCAAATAGGTATTGCCTTCTCCTATAGACACGTCCCACCACACAGGGGCTTTACACCCTCAACATAAGGAAAGCATGAGGAAGAATTTCTTCACCAGAGCAGGTGGTGAACAATTGGAACACCCTGCCAGAGGAAGTGGTGGGGGCTGAAACAATCACTGGATTTAAGAATGCATGGGATAGACATAAAGGAATTCTGGAGGTCAGGGGTAAGGGGCAACAGACTTCTTGGAAAACATAAAGTGAACTTACTAGCTCAAATGGGCAGACTGGGTGGGCCATAGGCCCTTATCTGCCAACACTGTCTATGTATCTATGTATGTATCTATGTTTTAAAAGCAGCATAGTTAGCTGTTTAGAAGAGTAAGCTTGTTTATAAATGATTGAATACTGGGGTTACTAAGCTGAGTATCTTAATATTCATTTATTAAGCATGAATACAGTAAGTTCATATTAAGTCTGCTGTTTGTCGGTAGTTCTCTTTTTGGGGGTTTGTCTGGGGCTGCAAAAGAAGTAGTAGAAAAATTCAATAAATGATGTTTAGAGGGTGGGATGTTAAAACCCATCAGAGGAGCAAGATAATTAAATCAATGTTTGTTATCCTTTCTTATGGCAGCGGTGGTCATTATGGATCTAAGTTCAGAAGATTTGGGGACTAATATCTAGATAATGTGAATTGTTGGTGTGATTGCATTCCCCAGGTGATGTAACTAAGAACAGGGATGCTATATTTTGTACTACTGTAAAAATAGAGCTATTGCTACCGATGTACTGTAGGTATCATATGTAATTGCCTGCCTGTTGGGACTTGCTTGTAATGTCAAATTACATGATTCAATAAAATATAAGTAAAAAAAGGGGCTCAAAGTTAGAAAAAATGGCTACTTCTGCTCCTCCTTCAAAATCCTCAGAAGAGGTAGCTCCTTCTACCTCTTCCTCTGCTAATTCAAAAATAAAACAGGTCTAAAGAGTCAGTAGATCCAAAGTCCATGGATAAAGCTGACTCTTCTAAAGCTAAAAGACCTGTGGAACCGGCAGGAGCTGGTTCCAGCCAAGAAAAACAAAGCAAAAGCATGTGGCTGCACCTCTGGCCGAAAGCTAAGGAGCTCTCAGCCGACAAGCCTGCTATGTCCTCAGCAGAGGAGATTGCTAGGGTTTTACAGATCTTGCAAGCACTTCAGGCGGTGGTGCCAGTTCCTTCATCAACTCCCACCAGTTCCTGCCCAGGTACCAACAGTTCAGGAATTGTTTATATGTATGTGTTGCAAGAGGGAGGGAAGGAGGAGGAGGAGGGGACAGCCTGTAGAGGTGTCCCTGAACAGGAGTTTGGTTCCCATCTAGGGGTCCAGTTGACTTTACCTCTTATTATGCTTTAAGTAAAGCAAATGGTGGACACCTTAAATCTCCCAATCCAAAAAAACTGAGAAGAAGAGGAAGAGGCAGACTTCCTAGAAATGATGGGGTTAGCCCCACAAAGAGATTGCTGCTACCCATGCACAAATCTCCCAGAAAGCAGGTACTGAAACTTTGTAAATCCCCTACTACCATTCCAGGGGTTGAGAAAAAGATAGACAAGAAGTACCAGCTGAATAGGTCTACTGCTGCCTTCCTTTTCAGCCATCCTGACCACAAAGGAGTGGTATAGGCAGCAGCCTTTGACAAGGCCAGAATCCTCTGTCCTCTCATTCCCCTGATATGGACTCCAGAAAGCTTGATGCCACAGGGGAAAAAAGGGTACCTGGCAGCTTCATAGAAACATAGAAGTTGACGAATAAGGACCAAAGGCCCATCCAGTCTGCCCATTTTTTCTACCTTATAAATGTGCCATCGGCCTTTGCTCTGTCAGTGGCCTATCTATTCATACTCATCTGTATTGCTCCCTTATGCCTATCCCATGCCTGTTTGAAGCCCTGCACTGAATTCATAGCCACCACTTCCTGAGGTAGGCCATTCCATGCATCCACCACTCTTTCTGTGAAAAATAATTTCTCACATTCCCCCTTAATCGCCTCCTCTAATCTCATGCTTTGTCCTCTTGTCCTGCTATTTTTCTTATATTGAAACATGTTAGACTCTTTCACCTTGTTAATGCTCTTAAGGTGTTTGAATGTCTCGATCATATCACCTCTCTCCCTCCTTTGCTCAAGGGTATACATATTGAGCTCCTTTAATCTGTCCCCATATGTCTTCTGATGCAGTCCCTGCACCATTTTGGTTGCCCTTTCTGGACTGCCTCAATTTGGTTAATGTTCTTGTGAAGGTGTGGCCTCCAGTACCTGCGAGTACTCCAGATGAAGCCTAACCAGTGTCTTGTAAAGAGGGATTATTACCTCCTCTTGCGACTTGTGATACCTCTACTAATACACCCTAACATCCCCTTAGCCTTACCTACTGCTTTTAGAGGTCTGCTTGGATGATTTCAGGTCATCGGTGATGATGATGCCCAAGTCTCTTTCTTCCTTTGTGACTGCCTGCAACTCCCTCCCAGCCTATAGGTGGCTTCAGGGTTTCTCTTCCTATGTGCATGATCTTGCACTTCTTTGCATTAAATCCCAGTTGCCACTCATCTGACCATTTTGCTAGTTTTTCCAGATCTCTTCTCATTCTGCCCACCCCATCTGGATCATCTACTCTGTTGCAGATCTTGGTGTCTTCTGCAAACAGACAAGCCTTGCCCTCTAGTCCATTTGCAAGGTCACTAATGAAGATATTGAAGAGGACTGGCCCCAGGACTGATCACTGAGGTACCCACTTATGACTTGCATCTCTTCTGACTGTGTACCATTTACCACCACTCTCTGTTTTCTGCCCGTCAACCAGTTTGCCACCAGTTGACCAACTTCTGACCCACCCGAGCCTACCCAGCTTATTTATCAATCTTCTATGTGGAACAGTGTCGAAGTTTTGCTGAAGTCAAGTTAGGCGACATCAACTGCTCCCTCTGGTCCACCACTCTGGTTACCCAGTCAAAGAAACCTATGAGATTAGTTTGACAGGACCTTCATTTTGTAAACCCATGCTGTCTTGGATCCTGTGCCCCTATGGATTCCAGGTGTTGCACTATCCTTTCCTTAAGGAGTGCCTCCATAATCTTGCCCACTACTGAGGTAAGACTGACTGGTCTGTAGTTCCCTGCCTCCTCCTTGCTACCACTCTTGTGGAGCGGGATCACGTGAGCCCTTCTCCAGTCTTCTGGGACCTCTCCTGTGCTCAGAGACTCACTAAACAGTTCTGCTAATGGCTCTGCTAGTTCCACCCTTAGCTCCTTAAGTACCCTGGGATGATGCCATCAGGTCCCATTGCCTTATCCACCCTGAGCTTAGCGAGCTTGTGGGACCCTTTCTTGTGAGAGGAGTAGGGCTCACCTTCCTCCCCTGTGTCAGATGGTGCTAAGCTGTGGGCGTGCCCTACCTTCTCTTCAGTAAATACTGAGCAAAGTATCTATTTAGGATAGATGCTTTTACAGGGTCCTCTTCCTCACATGCCCCTTTTCTCCATTGAGCTTAGCAATACCCCTCTGGACTTTCTCCTTTCACTAATGTATCTATAGAAAGTCTTGTCACCTTCTTTTACTGTTTGTGCTAGTGTTTCCTCAGTTTAGAACTTTGCCTGCCTTACTGCCTTACCTGCTTCCCTTAGGGCAGTTTGGTATGCCTCCCTATCTTCATCCCGCTGTGTTCCTTATATTTCCTGAAGGCCAGCCTTTTGGCTCTGACCTTTTCTGCTACTGTATTTGAGAACCAAAGTGGTTTCCTTCTTCTTTGCACTTCCTTTTCTGTCTAACACAGTGGGATGTTGCTTCAAGTATTGCATCCTTAATGCTTGCCCACTTGCCTGTACCCCTCACCTGTGCTTCTTTTTGCCAGGGCTAGCTTAACTCTGTTGGCCATCTTATCAAAGTCAGCTCATCCAAGCCCCATATTTTGCCTTAGAATGGGATGATTTAGATGTAGTGGCCAAATAGAACCATACCATGTGATGGTCACTGGCCCTCAGGTGACCTTCTATCTGGAGATCTGTGATCCCTTCCTGTTAGTCAGTACTAGATCTAGGATAGCCCTGTCTCTTGTGGGTTGTTGTACCAGTTGTTTGAGGCCCTCCCTGCAGGGAGTCCATCATGTGTCTAGTTCTGGCAGATGTTCCTGCTGGTATTGACCAATCTGTATCTGGCATGTTGAAGTCTCCCATTATCAGAACCTCCCTTTAGCTGTTACGCTTTGTATATCTTCTAACAGTAATGTGTCTATGTCCTCCCTGGTCTGGGGCCTGTAGGCAACCCCGTTCTTATGGCTGTCCCATTTCCTGTTTCCAGGGTGACCTACGTTCTTCTGGCTCCTTATGTGTATTCTGAATTTCTGTAGCTTTGATATTTTCATTGACATACAGGGCCACTCCACCTCTTTTTGCACCTCGGTCTCTTCTGAACAGTACATAGCCAGGTACTGAAGTCTCCCAAGTGTGGTTACTGGTAAACCACGCCTCACTAATTGCTACTATGTCCAGTTTAGCCTCTGACATTATTGCCTGAAGGTCTGGGATCTTATTTCCCAGGCTGTGAGCATTTGTGTACATGATTTTCCATTGGCCAGATTTCGTGTGTTAGTTGTTGGGTTAGGTTTGGCATTTCCCCTGTGCGTCGATGGGAGACGGACATTTTTCTTACCTGGTGATGCAATGAACTGCAAACATGCTGAATCCCTGTTTGACCACTAGCTGAGGGGAGGGGTGTTTTCATTGCCAGTTACATAGCTTACATAGCACAATACCAGAAAGCTTTGTGGAATACAGTACTGACACTTATAGACAAGATCCCAGGTGAGGCTGCAGTGGACCTAGCGAAAACTGCTAGGACAGCTCTGGATGCCACCAAGCACCAGTTCCACATGGCTGTGGATGCCAGCGACACAACAGCAAGGCTGATAGCACTCACTGCCTTCTTGAGGAGGTTCACCTTGCTCAGGACTACCAACCTGACCCAGGACGACAAAGACCATGGATTTCCCTGTGAGGGTGACTCCTTTTGGAGATAAGATGAAGGCCTACATGAAAAAAGTGGAGAAGTATAAGACTACTTACAGGAGTAATTCAAGCAAAGAGAGACCCTTCACTGTATAGGTCCCAGTACAGGGAGGCAGGGTAGGGGATTCTACCCAGGCCATTCTTTAAGGCCAAGGCAACAACAGACTACCAGCAACCCAGGGACTGCTTAATGGATAGAGGAAGGAGAACCATGAGGCCAGCACAAGTGCCTCAGGCTCAGGCCAGAGATAGCAAAATCCTTGATGGGCCAGTACAGGTCACCTCCCCTACCAGTAGGTAGGCTGGCTGACTTCCTCCAAACCTGGCAAGCCATTACCACAGACAAGTGGGTCTTGGAGGTAGTGAGCCAAGGGCAGTCCCTAAGTTTTGAATCCCTCCCTAACTAAGAGCCAGGCATTTTGCCCCAACAACCTCTGCAGACAAGATCCTGCTGGAAGTAGAGGTGGCAAACCCATTAACCATCAGAGCAGTGGAAACTGTACCCTGCTACAGAGTGGGAAAGGCTTCTACTCAAAATACTTCCTCACTCAAAAGAAAAATGGGGACTGGTGACCCATCCTGGATCTACAACTTCTAAACAAACATGTCTCAAAACCAGAGTTCAGAATGGTCACTCTGGCCATGATGATCCCACTCTGCAAAAAGGGATTGGCTGGCATCCTTGACCTCAAGGATGCCTATTTCACATCTCAATAAGGCCAAGTCCCAGGAAATACCTAAGGTTCAGGCTCCCTTCAGGTCACTACCAATTCTCAGCCACGATGTTGGCTTGACTGCAGCCCCAGGGCATTCACAAAGTGTCTGACAGTAGTGGTGACCCACCTAAGAAGGCAGGGAATGATAGTATTCCTTTACTTTGACGACTGGCTAGTCATGGGTCAGTCCCTACAGCATGCCAAGGACTCTCTGGCCCTCACAAGACACACACTAGAGTAACTAGGATTTCTGATAAACATGCAGAAGTCAAAAATGGAGCCAGTGGAGCTATTGGACTTCATTGATGCAGAATTGGACACCTGCCAGGGAGGGCCTTCCGTCCACAGGACAGGGTGCACAGCATCTTGCAGTTAGCAGGGTCATTTCAGGTGAACAGACCAAGGACTGCAAGAGAGTTTTTGCAGCTACTGGGCCACATGGCGGCATGCACAGCAGTGGTCCAGGGGTCCAGGTTTCAGATGAGGGACATACAGTTTAACTTAACAGCTCACTGATCCTAGAGAAGAGATTCCTGGCCAAACTAGTACCAGTCTCAGACACTCTTCTGTAGGCCCTGCAGTGGTGGCTGGATCCAGAGAACCTCAGGGAAGGGATTACCTTCCGAAGGCATCCGACAGTAGTGCTCACCACAGATGCCTCTCTGTTGGGATGGAGGGGCACACGTGTTGGACCTAACTGCCAGTGGAACATGGTCACCCCAGGAATCTTTCCTGCACATAAATCTCCTAGCGCAGCAGGGTAGTATACCTGGCTGTGCAGAGCTTTGCTTCTCACTTAAAAGGAAAAGTAGTACAGGTCAGGACAGACAGTACCATCATCATGTACTACATAAACAAGCAGGAGGAACCAGGCCCACCCCACTCTGCACAAAGGCAATGAGAGTGTGGGGCCTGCCATACTCACTGCAAGTGTCTCTATCAGTCGCCCACCTTCCAGGAAAGGACATTGTTCTGGCAGACTCTCTCAGCAGAATCAGCCAGAACCATCACAAATGGTCCCTGAATGCACAAGTGCTCCAGTCAGTGTTCAGAAGGTGGGGCAAACCAGAGATAGTTCTCTTCACCTCCACAGACAATCACCAGCTGCCACAGTTCTGTTGCAGGCCTCCCAACAGAGGTACAATCCCGGTGGATACCTTAACACTGGACTGGTCAGGCAGATTTCTGTATGCCTTCCCTCCTTTTCCCCTGTTGCTCAGGACACTGGTAAAACTCAGGTCACAGCCAGCAACAGTGATCTTGATGGCCCCAGACTGGGCAAGGCAGCCATGGTATTCACTACTGTTTAACCTATTTGCTTCACAGCCAATACACCTGCCCCAGAGGTACAGTCTGCTGACATCCTCTCAGGACAGCATCCTGTATCCCAATCTCAGAGCCTATGTCTAAAGGCTTGGCTCTTGAAGACTTAGGGTTTGCAAACTTGAATTCTCTGAAGCGGTCCTGACTGTGCTCAGGGGCTCCAGGATGCAATCTACCAAGAAAATCTATTCTTCAAAGTGGAAAAGATTTTCCATATGGTGCAAAGGTAGGGACGTTGATCCTTCTGGTGCCAGTCTCTCTGTCCTGCTGGACTATCTGGCGACCTACATCTGCTGGGCCTTAGGCCATCCACACTGAAGGTCCATCTGCTACAGGCTTGGATATGTATCAGCTGGTAAGAATAGGTCTATGGTCTCTTACCCTGTTTCCAAGAAATTCTTCAAAGGCCTTGACCACCTTTACCCTCCTCTCAGGAGCCAGTCTCGCCTGGAATATTATTTTATTTATTTATTTATTTAGTTTTTGTTGACTGGGTAAGTGCACTAGACAAATCCTGCCTATTTTCAGGCACCACCCAGGGAGGGGATACAGATGAATGCCAACTGACCTTGAACCAGATTAAGCTGTTGGTGGTATTTTTAGTGACTGAGGGAAATTTGACCAGGACACTGGGGAATTCCCTCACTCTTTTCGATAAGTGCCATGGGATCTTTCACATCCACCTGAATTACCACCAATCCAGGCAGATAATATTTGCATTGCCAAGTTCATAGAGCCCCTTTGAGCCCATGGCAACTTCAGCAGCCCTGAAGTGTGTCACACGGAAAACTTTTTCTAGTTGCCATCACCAAAGCCAGAAGAATCGGTGAATTGCAGGCCTCTGCACTGACCAGGACTACATATCAGTTCACAGGGACAAAGTCATACTCAGGACCAACAGGAAGTTCCTTCCTGAGGTGGTCTTAGATTTTCATTTGAACCAGTCTGTTACTCTACCAGTATTCTTCACCGAGAGTTTCAACTCATCTGAGCGGAAATTGCATAATCTGGATATCAAGAGGACCCTTGGCCACTACCTTGACAGAACCAAGGCTCATAGGCCTGAGCATACCCAGGTGTTCCTCACTGATGGGGAAGTGGGTAGGGTAAGCTTGCATCACAATGAACCATTGCGTGCTGGATTGTGGCTTGCATACAGTTCTGTTACAATAAAGCAGGTGAACAAGTCCCCTGGGCCTCAGGGCACATTCTATCAGGGTATAGCTGCATCAGTGGCAGCTGCAAGAGATATCCCACTGTTGGAAATCTGCAAAGCAGTTGCATGGCAAACTGTTCACACTTTTACCAAGCACTATAGTTTGGATATACAGTCCAGGAATGATGCCAGATTTGGCACAGCAGTGCTGCAGAACCTGCCCCCAAAAGGTTCTGTGCCCAACCTCCAAAGGTACTGCTTGGTAGTCTGTATTTGTTTAATCATAATGGTGATTCCTGGGGTTAGAAGAAAAATTACTCACCATAGTAATCTAGTTTCTTCCAGGGAAGCACTCATTATGATTAAAGCTGCCACCCTGCCACCCTGTCCTGAACCTATTAAAGGAGCAACTTAGTTTCTGCATCCCTGCTAGACTTAGGGACAGGTTGTCCACAGCTGATGTTACAGTCTTTTTACCAGTTGGTATCTGTTGTTTTCCTTTTGAGGGATTTTGATATTTTATGGGGGATTAAAAAAGGGGAGGATTTTAGTCTTTAGTATCAGATAGCTAGAGGGTCTTTACCCTGTTAGGCTTCAGAAGAATCTGAAGCACTAGAGTGCTGCAGTTACTAGGGGCAATAGTTTGAAATTGGCACAAGGCCAATTAAGAGTTCCATAATTTGCATATATTCTATTCTTCTTGGCAGTACAACGCTGAAGGATGACTGCATTTGTTTAATCATAATGAATGATCCCTGGAAGAAACAAGATTACTGTGGTGCATAATTTTTTTTTTGGTGGCAATCACCTCTGCCCGTATGGTCTCTGAGATGCATGCTTTGGTCACAGACCCTTATTATACTGTCTTCCATAAAGACAAGGCGGTTTCTGCACACATCCCAAGCTCTTGCCTAAGGTAGTTTCGAGTTCCATTTGAACCAATCCTTGGTGTTGCCTATGTACTTTCCCTAACTTCACAAATGAGAGTGAGCGCACCCATCACTCTCTGGATGTTAAAGAGCCCTCAGGTTTTACATTGATAGGACTAAGGACATCAGACAGTCCAAGTATCTCTTCGTTTCTTTGTCCCAAACCAGCCAGGTCAGTCGTTAACGATCAGATGCATTTCTGTTTGGGTAATGACTTGCCTTCGCCACTGTTATTCCATGGCACAGGTCAAGCTGGAAGGCCAAGTCCGTGCCCACTCCACCAGAGTAATTGCTACATCCCTGGCAGAGGTTCACCAGTTCCCATTGCTGATATTTGCAGAGCTCCTACTTGGAGCACAGTGCACACTTTCATCAAGCACTATGCCCTGGATGTCCATGCCAGGAACATTCCTCCTTTGGCAGGACAATCCTTATTGGATTCTTGTTCTAAGTGAGCTCCATTTCCTATTGTCCTGTTCGGTGGATTTTTGTCGGAGCTTAGTGATCAAAGTTAGCAGTGTGAATCACTGGTGAAGATGAGGTCCAGGAAGATCACTGTACCACGACTCACTGTAATTCTTGATCTTCTTGGACCATCTTTACCATTGATTCATATGCCCACCCACCATCCCCGCACTCACTCTCTCTGTTTGCTGGTCTTTACTCCTTGTTTCGGTTTAGGCTATGAAGACACTGTTCTTGTTTTGACCCTTCTTACATGGGTCCCAAGGGCTGTCTTATGCCTATGTTAGGTTAGGTGTTTATTTAGTTAGGTTACACTGCACCTCCTGGTAAAAAAAAAAAAAAAAAAGGTACTGAAGCAGTTGAGGGCCGTTGCTGAGATAGGCTATCCAGCAGGAGCTAGTCTCATGCCGCGCATGCAAGCAGCCAACCTCAGCATCAGCCCCTCAAGATTTTTGGCTCCCACAGTATCCTAGCGCTCCAGCTCAGAACTCAGCAGTGTGAATCAATGGTGTGAAGATGGTCCAACAATTACGATGAGTACGTAATTTTCATTTCTTACGGCTTTGGTATCTTCCCCTCACCCCTCAGTTTCCAAGAGTTGGGAGAGGAGTCCTACACTTGTTTGGCCAGTAAACCATACAGCCTGGGTGGGACAAACCACGAGCCAGCTAGCCAATGGCCTGAAAACCATTGGATTGGCTACCAGATTTAAAAGTTATCAGCTAACTGGCTAATTGCTGATGGATTGATTTTTGAGCCCTTAAAAATGACTGCCACTGAAATATTGATTTGGCTACTAGATTTTGAATGCTAGTGGCCAAACAGACCAAAGCTCACAAAATGATTTTTCCCCACTGTGCCTACAGCCTGACTAGGGAGCCAAGAAAGGCATATGCCATCATCTGTTGAAGCACCCCATTTCTAATTTATATAAGCTTTTCCCTCCCACCCTGGAAAAAATTCTGTACTACCTCCTAGCACATGCAGGTAATGATATTCCTTTTTTTTTGTTTTTTGTTTAATATAGGTATTTTTATTTTTATTTAGTTTTTTGTTTACCAGGTAGGTGCAGTAGCCATAACAATGACTATTTTCTGGCACGACCGGGAGGATACATTACAAAAACAGCAACAACATAACATTACAAAATAAGGTGATGGTAGGTGTAGGATACTATAGAAAAATTAATATTCAGTTATTGCAGTTTGTTACAGTGCCAAGAAACAAAAACAAAATACAGCAAAACAGTACAAATAAGTTGAATACAAAATGAAGTTTAAGTACGATGAGCAATAGTAATGCAGGAATTAGATAGAAACAGGATAGGCATACAAGAGGAGGGAAACAGTAGTAATTGTTGGTGGGGAGTTGATTAACTATTGAGGTATATAACAATAGTAAGTATTAGGAAAAATCAAGGTGCCAGAAAAGTGCTTAGTATTTAGAAGAGCCAACTGGTGGCAAGGGTGAGAAGGTAGGTGGGGAGGGCTAAGGGGTTGAAACAGGAGCAGTTGCATAGCTCCTTCTTAAAGGTGTTGTAGAGGGAGCTTGGTGAACAGCTAAGGGTGGGAGTTCCAGTATTGGGGGACTTGACAGGCGAAGGCACTAGCACCTTTGGAGAATTGTGCCTGGGGATATGGACAAGGGACTTGCCCACAGAGTGTAAGCCATTGCAAGAGGCAGCTGGTGAAAAGATCCGCTAGTGGCTTAGGGGTTTGAGATCTTATAATACTATCACTGATAGAGCCAAGTGAGTAAAGACGCATTAGGTGGTAGCCATTTTAGGTCTGAGTAGAGGAGGTAGTGGTGTTTCAGTTGTGTGAGGAGGATGCGTGGTGGCAAATGTTGTAGGTGACATCCCACTTGTGAAGACTTGAATTAGAAGCAGCGGCATACGTGGCAGCATCATAGGTAAGTGAATGTAGGAGTATACCAAGCTATGGCAAGCCTAGCTAAGGGGTTAGCACATAGCTAGTGCAATAGGCGATGCCCAGCTTGGAGTTTACAGGCTTGCAGGTCTTTTGTATGTGGAGATCAAAGCTTAGTGTCGGGTGAAGGTGTCACCCAGATATTTGAAAGAGGTCACTACTCCAACTGAGGAGCCATCCAAGGCAGAGACTTTGAGATTGTTTAGGGAGTGTTTGAATATGAGGTTTGTTTCAAACAGCATTGCTTGGGTCTTGGACTCATATAAGACAAGTGTGTGGCTAGCCAACCACATTTGGGTAAGCTGAAGTCAGCAGAGAGCCTCAGGTTTATGTCTGTAGTGCATTTTGCACTAGTGTACAGAACTATGTCATCCGATACAGAAGAGAGGCAGTCTTAGAGAGGTTAGATGTGATGTCATTTATGAATATAGAGAAAAGGAGTGGCCAAGGATGGATCTTTGGGGCACACCAATATTCAGCGTAGTCTTGTCAGAGAGGGTAGAGTTGTACTTAACTATTTGCGCTCTGTTCGATAGGTAGCTGCCAAACCAATTTACAACGTTAGGCACAAAGCCTAGTGAGCGAAGGGGTAGCAAGGAAGATGGAATGGTCAACTAAATCAAACACCTTAGACCAGTCGATGAAAATAGCCCGGTGAGAAGACCAGAGACCATGGCCAGATAAGGTATCTGATATGAATTTGAGGAGCTGTGGTGGTACTGTGGCCCTGTGCAGTAGTTAGAAGGTCATGTTTCAAGAAATTCAGTAGTTTGAGTAGCTACCAGTTTTTCAAGGATCTTACTGAGGACAGACAGGATAGCTATGGGTCTGTAGTCTGAGGGTCTTTTGGGTCCCCTTTTAAATAAGGGTAATCCTAGCTATCTTCCAGATATCCAGAACTTGATTGTGGCACAGGGAGAGAGTAAAGATCTTTGCTAGGGGATCAGCTATGAAAGGGTTGTGAAACTCTGCCATCTGCTTATGGTTGTATTGTATAATATTTATATTATAAATAAATGGTATGTGTATGTGATTGTCTGCTGGCTGAGTCAGCCAGTGAGTGAGAGACTAGACCTTGACCTCAGAGGTGTCGATGTGGAAACAGCAGGATGTGGTCACCAGACCAGGGAAACTATTAATTAAAGCCTTCCTTCCTGAGGGACAGTTTATTACCTCTTATAACCTGCTCCTGCTTTTGAAGTTGGTTCCATGTAT
This sequence comes from Neoceratodus forsteri, assembly GCA_016271365.2. Classification (NCBI taxonomy): domain Eukaryota; kingdom Metazoa; phylum Chordata; order Ceratodontiformes; family Ceratodontidae; genus Neoceratodus; species Neoceratodus forsteri. The sequence goes on along the minus strand of CM028133.1, from coordinate 767,898,854 downwards.
GCATTTTATGACATAGCAGGAAGGAAGGGAAGTAATCTGGCTGATTCCTCTTGGTTTTCTCACCTAGAAGGGGACTAGTGACAGGATGTGGGTTTATGAGCCATCAAAGGAACCTGTTTACAAAGACTGTCACATATTTTTTATTGGAATGGCTGATTCCAGCCAGCAGAAGAATAATATCCTTTTGGATATCCATACCAGATTACAGATGTATCACAGATCTAACAGTGACCTCATGGGTGATATGACCAGGAGGTGGAAAACTGACTTTTGAATATTGCTTGCAAGAGAAGTTTGTGCAGAAGGACTCCTGAAAATCAAAGACACACTTAGTCTGTGGACTGGTAACTAGGCACTTAAAAAAAAAAAAAAATAATAATAATAATTCAACTGGAATTTAAGTATTTTTTTTTTTTTTGGTAAGCATTTGTGTTCTGTAACTTCCATTTATTTTATGTGACTATAAATTACTAACATACTGAAATGCCAGCAGAATAGGCCTAATGGTCTTTCATGTCTGCTCGTTTGGTCAGCCCCACCCTGGGAGCTGACCTTGCTGCCCTCGCCTTCTCTGGCTTCTCTCTTCCCAGTTCCGGATATTCTCGCTGCATTGGATTTTGCTTCCAGAACCTTCCTGTACTTGTCCCACCTCTCTTGAACCCCTCCACCGTCTCTGCCTCCACCAGCCCCTAGGCAGCGCATTCCATGGCTCCAGCAGCCTTTCAGTGAAGTAGCACCTCCTCCTTCTCCCTGAATCTCTCCCCCAGCTTCCACCCATGCCCTCTAGTGGCCCCTCCTCCTTCCTTGAAGCACCCTGACTGCTCCTCCCTATTACCTCTCTTCATGTACCTGAAGACCTCTATCATGTCTCCTGTCCCTTCTCTCTTCCAGTGTGTACATATGTAGCTCTTGAGCCTCTCCTCATAGGTCCTGTCCCCAAGCCCCAAATCATTTTGGTTGCCCTCCTCTGGACCCTCTCAGGAGTTCAATGTCCCTTTTAAGTTTGGCTTCCAAAACTGCACGCAGTACTCGAGGTGTAGCCTCACCAAGCAGTTATACAGAGGAGTATCACTTCTCTCCTTCTGGAGGTGATCCCCTAGCGATGCATTCCAGCATCCTGTTGGCCTTGGCTGCTGCCCTCCTACAAGTCTCCGAGTTGTTCATCTTGACATCCACCACCACCACCCCCATTGTTGATATATTTGTTCTGTATCTGATATTTTACCTATTTTAAAATGTTTAGAAAACAATATTTTCTTTGAAATACTGCCCGTGCTTTTTCCTCAGTTCTTTTACTGTAAATGCTGAACCTGTGTTTAAATGTGACAGCTGTTAAGGGCTTGAATGTGTTACTAAGCTTTAAAAGGTAAGATTATACCTAGGTCTCATATTGAGTCATAAGGGTACATTTTGGGAACATGACTGGTTCCACTCGGCTAAAGATTATATTGCATTTCCTCAAGAGAATATATATCTGAGCCTATTAACTGGGTATGCTAGCATAAGGTTCACATTTGACCCCAGGATTCAAGGCTAGTAGGTGATTCAGACCCAAAACAGACGGGAGGGTTACCCTGTCTGTTCCTGTTAACACTATCGCAGTTCGAGGTTGGCACTGTGCTAGCAGAGGGCCTGACCTGCATGTAGCGTTTGTGACAGATTTGGTTGGCAGTGGTGTGATGTAAGTATTTGGTAACACGTGCATTAACAGTTCAGTGTGTCAGATTAATACTGTACAGCTCGCATGCAAAATAAGGCAGTGATTTTTAAAAGTAAACAGAACTATATCATTGTGTTTACAATCTAAGTTCCCTACCTGTTTTATTTTTCGAGTGCAGGTTAGTGTAGCCGTGAGTTAGGGAAGAAGATGGCTTCCAGCTACAGCGAGCACACTGCAGACCAACTGAGGCAGTTATGCCAAGAGAGAGGAGTCCAGCATGAGGGCCGCACAAAAAGGCATCTCGTGGAGGCTTTGCAGCCGATGCCCAGAACCTGAGTCACAGTCTGTGACTGAAAAGGACCCAACCTTGGGCATGGAGGGCCAGGGTCCAATGCAGTGTCCAGATCCAGTGAGGAGGACAGCAGGGCCAGTGAAAGCCAAGGGGTCACAGCAGCAGGGGAAGGTCACCAGCATTCTGGAGCCAGAAGGGATCAGGCTGCAGATGGAGTTGCGGAGGATGGAGCTGGAGTTTGAACAGAAAAAGTTCAAAGCCCAGCAGCAAAGGAGCTGGGTTCAGAGAGAAGAGAGAGAGAACAGCGAGAGGCTGAATGACCGCAGCAAGAAGCTGAGTGAGAAGAGCGTGAGCCAGAGGCAACATGAACTGGGGAAGCTACGACTCCAAACACCAGCACCAGAGCAGGTAAGTGGCCTGGAGTTAACTGGGACTCCAGGACTGGGTTACAAATTAAATTCTAAATTGATAGCTGAATTTAAAGAGGAGATGATATGGATGCCTTTTAAATTCCTTTGAAAAAGAAGTATTCAGGCAAATATTCCTAGAGGGTCGTGGAGCTCCAACTATCCTTGCTACTTACCGAAAAAGCTCAGGATGCATTGGGTCAAATGGACAATGAGGACAGTAATGATTACAGTAAACTTAAAGCTGCAGTTTAAAAAAATATGAGCTAACAGCAGAGGCATACAGAGCTAAATTAAGTAAGCTCAGGAGAAGCCCTGACATGAGCTACAAGGAGCTAGCAACTAAGCAACATCAGTTTTTAAAACTGTGGGAATGAATTGAAGCAAACGCTGTAGAGAAAACTGAAAATGCTGTACTGTTAGAGCAGTTTTTGGGCATGCCCAGCAGAGCTGAAAGCCTGGCTGGAGGACGGGATGCAAAAACAGTGCAAGAGGCTGCTGAACTCTCAGACCGCTGTGCTAGGAGCAGACCTGCTCTGAGGCGAGTGGGGCAGGCGTGGCAGTGCAGAAAGGGAAAAGCACACCTTCAGGGCAGCTAAAACCTCCCTGCCTACACGAAACCAGGTGGCCCCAGGTTACAAAGAAAAGAGTTACCTGAAAAAGAAATGAATATTGGGTTTGCAAAGAAGCTGGTCATATTGCAAGGCAGTGTCCCAGAAGGACAAGCAGTGCACAGAGTGGTGCTAGGAAAGAAGTGGGTTGTTTGTGTGTCCCTGAAAGCATGTCTGTAAACATGAGGGATCACATATACCCAGTCACTGTGAATGGGGTAAGACACATGGGTTGAGGGACACAGGGGCATCCCTGACTTTGGTAAAGGGTATTTGGTAGAGCCGGGTCAGCTCATACCCAGTCAATTTGTGACTGTATGGGGATTCACTGGGAGGAGAAAACCTTGCAACTCACTAGTGATTTTCTAGACTGGGGTGAGACAGGGGAACTGTGCAAAAGGTTGCTGTAGCCAGACTTTGGCTGTTGATGTAATTATCGGCAAAATCTCAAACGGGATGGTGTGTGCAGTTACCTGCAGCCAAGTGGCAAGGAAAATTGTGGTTCCCTGGACCCCATAGAAGCCCCTGTGGAAACCACTGTGAGGCTGGTTCCCCAGCCTGTGTCTCCTGATATGGAGAATAATGAAAGGAGGGTAGAAATTCCCTGGTAGCAGTTAACCAAGCAGCTACAGAGGGTTACTCTGAGGAAGGAGGGTGACCTATTGTGAGAGGGTTAGGGATGGCAGTGATCCCGAATGCCCTGGCGCTAGAGCTAGGGACCCTAGTTTAGACATTGAAGAGGACCTGTCCCATGCCTTGGGAATGTGCAAGGAGTTGCAGCTGCTCAGAAAAGTGACCCTAGTCTAGAGAAGCTGAGAGCTTGGGCAGAGTCTGATGGAGTACATGGAGGTGACGGGAAACATAAAGTTTATTGGGACAGTGGACTGCTGTATATGCAGGATGCTAAGACATAGAGGAGAGGTGATAGGCAGGCAGCTTTTGCTCCCCAGGGGTACCGTGAGCAGTTGCTCAAGATTGCACATGATAGTCCTATGTCTAGTCATCTGGGAATCAGGCGCACTATGCAGCGGCCTCAGAATTTTATTGGCCCAACTTCACCCAGCAGGTGAAGGAGTATTGCAGGTCTTGTCACTGGTGCCAAGAAATAGGAACGGCAGGTAAGAAAACCCAAGCTGCCCTAATTCCTTTACCCATAGTGGAGGAGCCCTTCCAGAGGGTGGGAATGGATATTGTGGGGTCTTTAAATACCCCAGCTCTCCTGGGAAGAGGTTCATCCTGACTGTGGTGGATTATGCCATCCTGTACCCAGAGGCAGTCACCCTATCCTCACTGAGGACAGACAAAGTGGCAGATGCCTTACTAGGGATTTTCTCCCGTGTTGGGTTTCTGCAGGAGGTTATCACCGATCGAGGGGTTTCCTCATGTCGGACCTGATGAAATGTGTGTGGGAGAAGTGTGGGGTGGTGCATAGATGCACAACACCTTATCACCCAGAAGCCAGTGGGCTTGTGGAAAGATTTAATGGTACCCTTAAGTCAGTGTTCCAAGCGTTTGCTGAACAGCATGGGAGGGACTGGGAGAAATACCTTCCCACCTGTTGTTTGCATACAGGAGGTGCCCCAAGAGTTGACTGGGTTTTCCTTCTAGCTCTTGTATGGGACGCCTGGGTACGTGGGCCCCTAGGCTTGATCTGGGAGGGCTGGGAAGACAAGCACACCACTCAGTGAACTCTCATAGTGGATTATGTCCTTAGATTTAGGGAAAGGCTGAAGGAACTTATGGGGACAGCCCAGTGCAACCTGGCAGCTGCCCAACAAAAGGTGTGGTAAGACCGCAGAGCCAGAGCTCGCTTGTACACTGTGGTTCAGGAAGTCATAGTCCTAATCCCAGTCCGAAAGACGAGCTGCAGGCTGAGTGAGCAGGACCATACAAAGTAGTCAGACGGGTAAATGATGTAAACTATATTCTAGAGTTACCTGACAGGAGACATACACAAAGAATGTACCATGTCAAAATGATGAAGCCATATGCTAATAGGGCTGACATGGTGTTCTGTGTGTAGCCCTGGGAGACCCCTTCTGGACTTACTGGAAGAAAGCAAGTGGGAGTCCTCTGTGGAGGCAATTAAAATGTCTCCCCAGTTGACTCGGACCAGATCCAGGAAGTAAGGAAGGTTTTGCAGATTTTGCCCCACTGTTTAGTGCCAAGTCTGGACTAAACCCTTAGCGATGCACAATGTGGAGACAGGGACACAGGAGCCCATATGGTGGACATCATATCGGGTGTCAGAAGCTGTCCAAAAGGACATTAGGAGGGTGGAGGAAATGCTGGATTTAGGGTAATCCAGAAATCCCACAGCCCTGGACCTCACCCTTAGTCCTTGTTCCCAAGCCAGATGGCTCTGCTCTTTTGTGTGGACTGTCGTGGACACTGTGCAGTCATAAAGTCAGATGCCCACCCAATGCCATGGACGGACGAACTCCTAGACATGTTTGAAAGGGCGACATATTTTACAGCTGTTGACCTGACAAAGGGTATTGGCAGATGGAGTTAACCGCCAGAGCTAGGGAGAGGTTGGCCTTCATAACTCTGATAGGGTTATTTGAATTTAAAGTAATGCCTTTTGGAATGAAGAATGCCCTGGCCACTTTCCAAGGTTGGTGAACCAGGTGTAAAATGGTGCTGAGGGTATGCTATAGGCGTACCTGGATGACATTGCCATCTTTAGTGCCAGCTGGGCAGGATACAGAGGGCCCTACTCACTGTAAAAGCTGAGAAGTGGCAGGTGGCCATGGCTGAGGTGGCATTGACCTCCAGGCACGTTGTGGGCGAGGACAGCTCCGTCTAACCATCTGAAAATAGAGGCAATCAAGGCATGGCCCAGACCAGAAAGCATGAAGCAGGTCAGGAGTTTTCTAGGGACAGCCGGGTACTATAGGAAATTTCTTAAATTACAGTACCCTGGCAGCTCCCTATCTGGCCTATTAAAGAAAGGATGCCCAAGAAAATTACTTGGAACCAGCCTGTGAACAGGCCTTTACCAGTCTGAAGGAGGCACTGTGCAGTGCTCCTTTATTGACAAGTCCAGACTAAGTAGACTTTGTAGTCCAGACAGACGCCTCAGATGTGGGTATTGGGGCAGTGCTGAGTCAGAAGTCCAACCAAGGGAAAGATCACCCCATAGCGTACCTCAGTAAATGTTACTTCCCAGGGAGCAGGCTTACTCTGCTGTGGAAAAAGAGCGTCTTACCATGGTGTGGGCATTACTGAAGTTAGAGCCATACCTATACGGGCAGCATTTTGAGGTACAAACTGACCACAACCCCTGGTTTGGCTGGCACAAATGGGTAAAACGAATGGTAAAATATTAAAATGGAGTCTTGCCTTGCAAGGGTCTGACTTGACTGTCTCCACAGGGCCGGACAGCCAGTGAAAACGCAGATGGATTGTCGCGTCAGTTTGAGCAGTGAACTGATTTGGGAGTTTAATCCATGCAGAGGATAGAGCCCCAAATTCAGTCTAGGTGGGAGGACTGTGATGCTCTGCCATCTGCTTATAGTTATATTGTATAATATTTGTATTACAAATAAATGGTATGTGTATGTGATTGTCTGCTGGCACACAAGTCAGCCAGTGAGTGAGAAACTTGACCTCAGAAGTCAGTGTGAAAACAGCAGATGTGGTAACCAGACCAGGGAAACTAGGTGGTATCCTCACCAAAGACGGTGGCTGCTATGAGCCTGCCAGTGTTTTAGCTTTGTTTGTTTGTTTATTTAATATATACTTTTATTTTTCATTGTTGTGCTATTCCTAGTTTTTGTGTTTTTAGTTGGATAGGGTCGAAGGAGTGAGATAGTTAGTAATTCTGTGGCTTCGCGCGAGATTTCATTCTCTGAATTTTCTCCCTCCGGTTAGTTCTGTTGGCCCTTTATCACACTGGGTGTTTTGGTGGCAGTTTTACACCCTCTGCTGTAGTTATTTTTCATCTTATATCACCGGGCTGTGTCTGGAGCCTGGGTTTTAACTCGGATGCTGATTTTTGTGTTATACTGGAGGCCTCGTTGAAGCGATGGCAGTTTTACACCCTCTGCTGTGGTTATTTTTCATCTTATATCACCGAGCTGTGTCTGGAGCCTGGAGTTTTAACTCGGATGCTGATTTTATGTTATACTGGAGGCCTCGTTGAAGCGATGCTGTGGTTTTAACTATCAGATTGGATGCTGTGGATTTAATTATTGGATCCAGTCTATTTGCTGTCTTGGAACTACTAGGATTTTTGCACTTTGGACTTTCAGGATTCTCCAAGTAGTTTTATATCGAGGTGTGAAGAAGTCGGCAGTTCTTTTCCAGTCCCGACTGCCGGCCGATTACAGCCCAGGGAACACCGGCGTTGTGAGTAACTATGGCCAAAGATTTTGCAGGGGTTGTGTTGGGGGTTGGTTGGGGGCTTGCTCTGTGAGCCTTGGGGTTTCTTGGACCCTGCCCCGGGCAACTGTCAGGATTGGGGTCGTGTGGTGAGGGCATAGATTGTCTGGCGGTCGGAGGACGGCACGGCCATCTGTGTTGTCTAGGGAGCCCAGGACTGTGTTTCTTGCCCCCCCTTTCTACCGCTTTGAAGAACCTAGATTTATTCAGTGAATCTGTTAAAACTGGGCCGTGTCGGCTGATTTCATGCCTTCTGCTAGGAGCTTGAAGCTTATAGGGAAACTATTTGTCTGGACCTGTTGGAAATCTTTGGTTTGGGAAGCATGCATTTTGACTTGACCTGCTGCCTGAGACCCTTCTTTTGGAATTTTGTTGTTTGAGTTGTTTTTGAGGGGGGCTAGGCTATGTGAGAACCCTCCTGTTGATCTGACTCTGGCATGTATCTGTGGAGGGAGGTTGTGAGAGAACCTCCCAGACATTGACTTCTTATTTGGGGTTTTATTTTGCTTTCCGGATCCGCTCTGGACAGATTTTTTTTTTTATTGACTGGGAGTGAGAGTCCTAGTCTCCTCAATTTTCTGTTATTCGAGGGGGAAGTTGTGAGAGAACCCCCAACATCGATTTCCTTTCAGTGTTCACCTACTCACTGTTTGCCCTCTTCTCCTTGATTTGATGTAACCTTGAGGGAGATGAAGTGGGCGGGGCGAAGGCTAGAGAGTGTGTGGCATAGATCCGGCTTAGATGCCAATAAGCTCAGACTGATGGAATAATATAGACTCTATCAGTTATCAATCTCCGTAAGAAGGCAGAATTCCTGTCCAGGGAGATTGCTTCTGCACAGAACTGACCAGCTCAGCTGTTCTGAACTGTGGACAGACTGTGCAATGCAGCCTGTCTACGAAGTCCGAAAGCCTTGTCACAAGTGGAGTGTGATGAGTTTGCTTGTTTCTTTGCTGATTCGTTTATCACGCCCTATGGGGGTTACTGGTGGTCGGAGTGAGGTCATGACTATTCCATTTTGCTGACCAATTTTGACCGACTGGCGATCGAGATCATGAGGCTTCTCCGGGTATGCGTCCAACTTGCTGTAGTATAGATCTGGGCCCTACTCGCCATTTAATGGGGTGCTAGATGTCATTGGCCGGTTCTAATGGAATTAATCTGGTGCTCATTGGAGTTGGTGGAGTTTCCCAGCTCTCTGAAGGAGACTGTGGTTACCCTCTCTCAAGAAATCATCTCTTGACCCAAGTTCTCCTGCAAACTACAGACCGATCTCTAACCTCCCTTTATAGGAAAGTTATTGAGAAAGTTGTTGCATAACAGTTGGAGAACCATCTTGCCATCCATGATATCTCAGATCCTCTCCAGTCTAGTTTCCGTAAGAGACACAGTACTGAGACTGCTCTGGTTTGGGTACTCAATGATCTCCTGATGGCCAGAGACGAGCGCCGTTCCATCTTGGTCCTTCTGGATCTCTCTTCAGCTTTTGACACTGTGGACCATGAGGTACTTCTTGATCGTCTGTGGTTCATTTGTGGCCTGTCTGGTACTGTCCTCAGATGGTTTAATTCTTCCTCACTAGCAGGTTGCAGAGGGTAGTATATGGGATTTATTTATTTATTTATTAGATTATCGGTTTACAGATCTTTGAGTCAAAGACTCATTTACAAAGGCACCTCGTCAAGAGAGCAATACATCACAGCAAACAAAACAGTACAGTACATAATGCTTAAATTAAAAAGCAACCAGTGTTACAGGCATTCACTGGTGGTACACGCTAGTAATAGGTCACAGTAGTCATAATATAGGTACCACGAGTGCCACGTCAGGTAGCAACCAGAGATATTTTATTACATTTTTAGTCTGGCCTACTCCCTGCCATGTGGGGTCCCGCAGGGGTTCATAGTTATTGTCCTCCATGTTGGTGGCAGTGTATATGCTCCCATTAGGAGACATTGTAAAATGGTACAGACTGAGTTTTCACTGTTCGTAGGTGATACTCAGCTGTACCTGTCTTTGTGCCGACCAGGATAGTACACACTCAGTTTTTTTTCTAACTGTCTCGCTGAAATCCAAGACTGGATGAATTCCAATTCAATGAGATTGAACCCTGACAAGATGGAGGTGTTATTGGTGGATCTGGGTCGCCGGATAGAGGGTCAGTTGCCGGGCAGCCATCCGGGCTTTGGCTCAGGGGCTCCCAGCTCCTGACCTCTGAACAGGTGCGGAATCTGGGGGTGATATTTGACAACGGGCTGACACTTCTTTCACAGGTGTCAACTGTGGTCAAGTCCTTCTTTACCATCTGAGGAAGATCGCCGGATTAAGCACCTTGTTCCATCCAGCGACTTTCCAACTCTGGTCCATGCTTTTGTGACCTCGTGTCTTGACTACTGTAACTCCCTGTACCTAGGGCTTCCAGGGTTGATATCCACCACTTGCAGCTAGTGCAGAATGTTGCAGCCAGGTTGTGTCTGGGTCAACTGTCCAGTCATATTTCACCTGTGCTGCGACTCTGCACTGGCTGCCTGTCCAGTGGCAGATCACCTTAAAGTTGGCTTACTGACTTTTAGAGACCTACACGGTCAGGGTCCAAGCTACCTACAAGTGCCTCTGAGTTCCTACTGCTCCTCAGACCGCTCCGCTCAACTGATGAGGGATTGCTACAGAGTCCCAGGGTGCATTGAAAGACCTCGGAGCTCGGATTTTGCCTTTGCTGCTCCCTCCTGTGGAATTCTCTACCTCGGCCGGGTATAAGAGTGCCAGACAGTGGGAACTTTAAACTGCTTTAAAGCACACTTGTGTGCAGTGCCTTTCCTGATTTCTAGTATGTATAACTGCACATTTACAGTGGCGTGAAAAAGTATTTGCCCCTTCCTGATTTTCTCTATTATTACATATTTGTCACACTGGATGTTTTCAGGTCTTTAGACAAAATATAATATTAGATAAAGGGAACCTGAGGAACAAATAACACTTTTTTTTTTTTTTACTTATTTCATTTATTTAATGAAAAAGTTAACCAACACCAACTGGCACTGTGTGAAAAGTAATTGCCCTAGTTAAATCAACCCAATTAAAGGGATAATTAGAGTCAGCTGATTGAACACAGCCAGGCTTGATTACAGCCAGCCCTGCTCAATATAAACCTCACTTATTTTGACCCTTACCATCAGAGTCACGCTGCAGCACAAAGATTCAACAAGCACATTATACCATGATCAAAGGAAGTTCCTGAAAAGATCAGAAAAATTTGTTGCCCTCTATCAGTCTGGAAAGGGTTACAAAGCTATTTCTAAGGCTCTGGGACTCCATCGAACCACAGTGAGAGCATAATCTCCAAATGGAGAACACTTGGAACAGTAGTGAATCTTCCCAGGAGTGGGCGGCCTGCCAAAAATTACTCCAAGTGCGCGAAATCACCAGGAAGTCTCAAAGGATCCTAAAACAACATCCAAAGAACTGCAGGCTTCTCTTGCCTCAGCTAAGGTCAGTGTTCATGACTTCACAATCAGAAAGAGACTGGGCAAAATGGGCTTCATGAGAGTAGCAAGCGGAAACCACTGCTAACCAAGAAGAACATAACGCCATCTCTCATTTGCCAAGAAGCACCTGGATGATCCACAAGCCTTTTGGGAAAATGTTCTATGGACAGATGAGTCCAAAGTGGAACTTTTGGACGACATGGATCCCATAATGTCTCGTAAAGCAAACACAGCATTCCACAGTAAGAACACCATACCAGCAGTCAAACATGGTGGTGGTAGTGTGATGGTGTGGGGATGCTTTACTGCCTAAGGACCTGGATGACTTGCCATAATTAAAGGAACCATGAATTCTGCTCTGTACCAGAAAATTCTTATGGAGAATGTCCGGTCATCCTTCCGTCAGCTGAAGCTGAAGCGAGTTGGTCATGCAGCAAGACAATGATCCAAAACACAAAAGCAAGTCCACATCAGAATGGCTAAAAAGAAGTAAAATTAAAGTTTTGGAGTGGCCTAGTCAAAGTCCAGACTTAAACCCAATAGAGATGCTGTGGCAGGACCTGAAACGAGCAGTTCATGCTCAAAACCTACCAAATGTTACTGAATTAAAGCAGTTCTGCGAGGAAGAGTGGTTAAAATTCCTCCACAGCGATGTGAAAGACTGATATTGAATTATAGGAAGTGTTTGGTTGCAGTCATTGCAGCTAAATGTGGCGTAACCAGTTATTAAGTGTAAGGGGAATTACTTTTCACACAGTGCCGGTTGGTGTTGTTAACTTTTTCATTAAATAAGTGAAATTAAAAAAAAACAAGTGTTATTTGTTCACCAGGTTCCTTTATCTAATATTACATTTCTCTAAAGACTTGAAAACATCCAGTGTGACAAATATGCAATAATAGAGAAAATCAGGAAGGGGCAAATACTTTTTCACGCCACTGTAAACCCTTTTAATTGTCCTATTTATTTGTGAATTGTTTGTTTTAGAAAACTGTGCAGCGCTTTGGTAGTCACTGATATTGTACTTTATAAATAAATTTATTATTATTACTAATTAAAGCCTTCCTTCCAGAGGGACAGTTTATTACCTCTTATAACCTTCTTCTGCTTTTCAAGTTGGTTCCATGTATGCATTTTATGGCATAGCAGGAAGGGAAGTAATCTGGCTGATTCCTCTTGGTTTTCTCACTTAGAAGGGACTAGTGACAGGATGTGGGTTTATGAGCCATCAAAGGAACCTGCTTGTAAAGACTGTCGATATTTTTATTGGTAATGGCTGATTCCAGCCAGCATAATAATAATATCCTTTTGGATATCCGTACTCAGATTACAGATGTATCACAGATCTAACAGTGACCTCATGGGTGATATGACCAGGAGATGGAGAAAATTGACTTTGAATATTGCTTGCAAGAAAAGTTTGTGCAGAAGGACTCCTGAAAATCAAAGACACACTTAGTCTGTGGACTGGTAACTAGGCACTTAAATTAAAAACAATAAAATAATTCAACTGAACTTAAGTATTTTTGTTTTGTAGACGTTGTGTTCTGTAACATCCCATTTATTTTATGTGACTGTAAGTTGTTGATATATTTGTTCTGTGTTTAATATTTTACTTATTTTACAATTTTAGTAAACAATATTTTCTTTGAAATACTGCCTGTGCTTTTCTCAGTTCTTTTACATGTGAATTCTGAACCTGTGTTTAAGTGTGACAGCTGTTAAGGGCTTGAATCTGTTACTAAGCTTGTTAAAAGGTAAGAATATACCTAGGTCTCATATTGAGTAATAAGGGTACATTTTGGGAATCTGGTTGGGTGCCACTCGTGAAAGATTATATTGTATTTCCCAAGAGAATATATATCTGAGCCTGTTAACTGGGTATGCTAGCATAAGGTTCACATTTTGACCCCTGCAGGACTCGAGGCTAGTAGGTGATTCAGACTCCAAAACAGACAGGATGGTTACCCTGTCTGTCCCCTGTTCACACTATCGCAGTTCGAGGTCGGCACTGTGGGAGCAGAGGACATGACCTGTGGAGCGATTTGTGACGGGTGGTTAGTTTGAAAAGCCTAGGCACGAGTGTCAGAGCCAGGAGCAGTGTTCTCCGAGATAGTACTGACTAGCCTAAGGACTTCTTCTGCTATAGACTTGAAATAGAAGAGGGGACTAGATATCCAGAGGGATGCTTGAAATTTGTGCTGCAGGGAAGGAGGAAGTAAACTTAAGTCAGAAAATTGCACATTGAAAAAGTTTGCAATGGTCTGAGGATTGTTGAAATGGATGCCATTAAGAACCATATCATTAGGGTAAAGGATGGGTTTGACCCAGGAAGGACTTGAATGAGACAAACATTTTCTTGAGTCACTATATGAGTTTGTTAGCAGGTCCTTGTAGTAGGAACCTTTGCCTGCTTGACATCTTTTTTGCAGGCATTACACTGAGCCCTGTATGTATTGTAGTCATCTGATTGACCGTGACTTTGAAACAGAGCCAGCTTTTTATCTCTCTCTTAATTTGGTGAGTAGGTCAGACTTTAGCCAATGGGTTTGCTTATTTTGAGACAGTGTGTTGCTAGGCGACAGTGATTGTCCTTCAGGGCTACAAAATTGGTTAGGAAGACATTAAGGGCAGATTGTGCATTGGTAGCCATGTACAAAGTGGTCCAGTCAATTCTAGAGACATCTTGTTGAAAGGTAAGAGGAACAGGGTTGGCATAGTTACGAAGGTAATGAAATGGGACTTGGATGTGGCAGGAGCAACTTTGCCCCAGATGCAGAAAGTAAATTTGGTCCCCATCGCCTCCCTCCCCAACTGGCGTGGGATACATAGTTACTTTTACTGGTTTTCCCTTAACCCTCCCCAAGGCACGCCTCGCACTCCTGTGGCACCAACTCAGCCCCTTCCACCCTCCGTAATATTTGTCACTCCCTCTTCGCTTACGCTACCCACCGGACCTCCATCCGTGATAGCGGAACTATGGGGCTGTGTCAACCCACCCTCACCACCTCGGAGAGGAGAGCTGCCCATTGGCATGCTCAATCCTGTTCTTCTGCCCTCCCCCGCTCCGCACCCCAACAACCCGAGCGTCCCCCAACCCAGGTCTCCGGCATAGCGCGAGGTAAGGCATCCCGCGCCTGAACCCTTGGTGCCACCGGGCTGGCAGGTAGTGATAGTCTGTGCAAGAGCCTGTATAAATCTCAGCCCTTCCTCATTGACTGGAATGTGTTGTGCAGCCCTTCTCTGAGCCACCAGGTATCAAACCTGTACTGATCGGGTACAGCCACTCACCCTCCATATGGTGTTCACAGTGATTCTTCTGTGAACCTCTACTGCCAAGGATAAGAATTTTGGTTTGCATTTGCTAGCCAGTAGGGCTAGTAGCTGGGGAAATTTACTAGCCCCAGCAAACATTCTTGTGGCTCGATGGATTACTAACTGAGGTACTACCCCTCCAGTAAAGTCAGCTATACTAGTTGAAGGAAAATATTAATGGGCCAAAACAAGTCTACCAGCATTTGGCTAGTGGGCTGGTGTCAATTTCAAACCCTGCTGGTCAGTTGCCTTGAGCGTCCCCGGGCATGGGCCATGTGCATAGGTCTTCTGCATGTCAAGTTGCAGTCCTGCTGCTTGGAGCCATTGGGCCCTAATGCAGATTTGTGAATACTTCGGGACAGAGAGAACTGTTGTTTATTCTGCAGTGGTATGTAAATGTCAGCCAGGTCCTCCCTGTTTAAAACTGGTACCCAGCTGTCGTTATCCACTGAGTTTATTTGCCTTTGGAGGTGTTAGTTTTTTATATAGAGAATACATTACCAACTGTAGACATATATTTTTAGTTGTTATATATGCATACTCACTTACTCACTCTTAGGTAATCGGCACAGGTATAGTAAAAACAGGGTCTGTTTTATGGGTCCTTGTGATTACATTTCAATGAGTTCATTAAATTGATTCGTATTCTGTGTCAGTGATGTTTCTGTCTGTATGCGTTCAGTGAATATAGGGCAAAAGAACTGCATAGCGGAAATGACTGTAGCTGTGACACGCTTTACAGTTTCTGTTAGCAGACAACGTGGTGGATTTTTAGAATCTTTTATCTAGGTCAGGCTGAAGTCAGTGTATACCTTGATCCCTGAAAAAGTTTTCCAAATTTTGTGGGTTTGAGTCGCACTGAAAGGCCTAGTGGGTCATTAAATGTTATAATATGTGTGTCAGCACTGTAAACAATCATACCTTAAAAGTCATTTCCACCGATGTGACATCAAAAGTCATACATCACACTTTTGACAACCTGTTTTGGATTCATAATTCATCCTAATTAATACCCTGTTAGTCTCATTTTTCCTCACATGGGTTGTCTGCCTTGCCTTTCCGACAATGTCACTTGGCATCTATGCTTCTCAGTCTGAGCTGACAGCCAGCATACACTCAGGAAGGAATGCCTCTCCTGGCTGGTCAAGTAGGAGTAGGGGAACCCCTCTGGCTTATGCAGAGTTTATCCGCTGGGCTGGGCGAGAAGGTGGGGGAGACCTTGTGGGGTGCACAAGGGCAGGCAGGCTGCAGGCAGGTGTTTTTTTTTTTTTTTTTTTTCCCTGCTGTTTTTCTCTGGCCATCCATCACCCACAAATCATGAGGCATCCTTGCTAGGCATGACCTGGGAGGGAGGGCAGGATGTTACGTGATCACCCCATGACACTCGAGGCTCTGACTGCAAGATTGTCATCACCCTCACCTGAAGCTGAAGGGTACTGCTTCTGCAGCATTAGTCCAATGACTGCACCAGCCTGGAGTGGGAAACTGGCTTTCACTGCTCACCTGAGTTGTCACCCACATGGGAGTGCAACTGGGGCCGTTGAATTTCTGACAGACTTAATTTTTTAGTTACTAAAGGTAGTTATTTTTTGTTCGTTTTTCTGCCCCACATCCTGTCTCTGCCTGCTCTCTTCCTTACCCACTGCCAGACCCCACCCTGGGCAAGTCAAGAACAGATTTGCCCTTGTTTGGACAGTAAGGTTGAGCCTTGTGGATATTAATCTATGAAGTGAACTCAGGGACAGATTTTGGGCTTGTCTGTGTTGTGTTGCTGTCCTTTGTGTTGGGACACATACTAAAATCCCCTGTAGGCTAAGCAAGCGCACTGAATGCTCGGCCTACAGGCTAATTTAAAAAAAAAGAATTCTTGGGGGTGGCTACCAGCCGAGCTGAAGACAGCTTCTTTTCATAGCTCTGAGCTCTACACCACCTGTTATTGGATTTTCACTGCTGGAAACCTTCTTAATTGGAATTAAAACATCTACTTGCAAGGCAACATTACTTACTGACCAGATTGATACCAAATAGAGCACTAAAAGTCCAGCAATTGGTGAAATGGTGACACAAACCAACACGAGCGGAGATAAGCAGAGAGAGACACGAGGTAAGATTAAACCGGGAACCACTGGAAATGCATTGAGTCAACCTCTAATGCTGCATTATTAAAGGCGATACAAGTGATTGATGGCAAAATGGATGGTTTCACTTCTGAATGGTGGTGGTAGAAACAGGACTTACTAAGGTGGAAGAGCGAGTTAAAGGTGCCACCTCAACTGCTGAAAATACCTAGCAACAGTGGCCGGGCCTGGTAAAGGAAAACTTGAACCTGCGACGTGACTTGAAAATTTAGAAAATGGGTGTGGGCACCAGAGGAGTCAGAAGGGAAGATTTGGTTATTTTCCTTGAAAGTTGGCTATGTGAACATTTTGAGTTATCCTCTCCAGTCAAGGTGCAAAGAGCCTACCGTGTTAATGCAAGAGGGCTCTCCTTCAAACCAACAGTGCAGCCATCAGTAAGGGCGGTATAGTAGTCCTGGGGTCGATTTAAGAGAGAGACAGCATCTTACAAGTGGCGAGGAGAAAAGGGCAGACATCATGCATGGAGTCCGGTTCACGTTTCCAGACCTGAGCTATACCACCGCCAGCCATAAGGCCTTTGATAGAGTTTGGTTGAGACTTCGCCAACTGGGGGTACACCATGTACTCTTAATGCCAGCGAACCTAAAGGTTGTGTATGGGACCAAAACGTATTTATTTTCAGACCCCACGGATGCCGTAAACTGTTGGCAAAAATCGAATAGGACAGTATGGCGAGGGATCCGTTCGAATCCAAGAAGACCAGAACACTTGAAAGCTAGAGATTGAGGGTTCAGTAAGTCATTAGTCGATTAATGGCTGTTGCAGAACTGGGGTAAAATATATTCACACGTACTCTCTCAAACTGTATATATGGGACTTTCTTCCAGTATTGGAAGGATCGAGGATGTTGCCTGTATTATGGTTTTACTTTTGTCTTTTGAAAAAGACTAGTTCTGTTATATATTTGGAGAGGAACATGTAAGATGAGTTTTGTTCCATTTCCCTGTTGAAACGTGGACATGCTAAATTGTTCAACCCAGCTCTGCAGTGCCCAACTTTTATTTTAATATGCACAGTTGGTAATTGAGTGCAAACTTGCTAGAGTATTCTGATTTGGAAGGATGACGGGGAAAATCCTAATGATGTTTATGGTTTAACTAATCAAGAACTTTAAATAAATAAATAAATAGATAGATATTATAGATTGAGTTAAATGCCAGTTATAGGCACAAGTGTAGGGAGAAGGAGAGATGAGGAGGCTGTGCTATTATGTGTCATCTTATTTTGCTTCAGGAGTCAGTTATACACCTTTTGAAAAGCGATTTCATAGGGTCTAATTGAATTATTGCTATCAATGCTTTTCCCTACTCATGGCAGTGGTAGCCTTAAGAATAATATGTTAAGGTTATAAAGCACAATTTAAGGGTAAGCCCTCACATGATGTAACAACTAAGGATGTAACAACTATTAGTCTGATACTTGATATTGCTTGTATTTCCCTCCTCCCACATTGTAATTATTTGTACCCGGTCACACCTGGAAACTAGTCTCAGCTCAGTGTGCCTTTCCGGTCAACAATTTTAAACAAAATAAATAAAATAAAAGAAGTCGGAAAATACTGTTTATATCCAGATGTTGTATTATATGGCTCTATTGTGCACTGTCCTATGGGCTATACTTGTACTTTATTGCAAAACCAATAAATATAAGTTACAAAAAAAGGAATTCTCAATAATCCACGTGACAGTCGAGGCAGAAAGACAAACACCATTTCTTTGCAAACATTTACAGATTTGCAAATCATTTCAAGTTCTTCAACTTGGCGTTTACATTTTATGAATTTAAATTCATGTTTTAAAATGTTTGCCTCACTTATTAGTCTTTGAGTCCATGTGTTGCACCTGTATAAATTGAGTTATGTATAGCAACTTTACGCGTAAGGCTGGGTAATTCCATCTTGGGTTCAGGAGACATTACAAGCCACGTCAAAGATGTCCATAAGATGGGTTTTATTTTCTGCCAGTATTACTGATTGACAGTGTGCATTCCTGTCGACGGGACAGGAAAGTGACAATTTACTCACCAAGTGGGATGATGCTTTTGGTAACACACAGTTACACCCTGCATCTGTCTGCTTATTTTGTGACAACCACACTGACAGTGGAAGTGAGAACTAAAGTTTTCCAAGACTGTTCTTCTGTTGCATCTGCTATTTCTCTTGTGAAGGTGAAATGAGCTTCCTTGCAGATGCACTATTTATAGTTTTTCCTTGTGTATGATGTTACATGTTTTTATTTTCTTTACAACTTTGCTATGCTAGAACTTTGATTTTGTGGGTTTGAGTTAGCCCTGTCATCCTCTGTTTTCTAAGGTCCAGGAACATTGTCTTTTGTCTGTTAATCTTGTTCAGTCATTAAAATTGAAATCCAACACTGGGGCTTCCAGGAAAGAACCAAGTGTGCTGTGTAAACCTGTGGGTGGTGAGAGAGGTGACAGCATTAAAAAGGATCACTTGCTAGCTTGTGGCACCAAGCGATCTGGTTTGCTCACCAAGTCTGGGATGTCAGGAGTGAAGACTGACAGTGAGGGCTCTGTGCATCCACTGGAGCTCTCCTCCTGGAGGAAGGGTGCTCATCACACTGCTCCAACAGTTGCTTGTTGAGGTGGTATGACCACTTGCTGGCAGGCACCCTCCCAACCATCCACCAGCATGCCCAAGTTAATGAGGAAGAAGGGAGGAGACAAGCGCCAGAAAGGTGCACTGGAAGGCGGATGACAGTCTTGTCACCCCACGCCAGCAGCCCTTCAGTGCTGTTGGTACCCTCAGCCAGTACCCAGGTTAAGCTGAACACATATTCTTCTAGGCCAGGGGAGGCCCCAAGAGGGACAAGCTGGTCGCCTCCTCAAAAAAAGTAAGATGTAGCCGACCTAGTGGCACTGGAGGTTGAGTCGCTGGATGCTACACCCTGTGCCACCCTGTACCTGGGTTCAGAAACGAGCCCGGGCTGTCGGGTCAGCAGGGAGAGAGGATCGAGCATCCAAAGGACTGTTCTTCTCTCTCAGGGAGGAAGGGATTGCTGTCCCGCTGACTGATCCCTCCAGCAATGGCTGGAGGAAATACAGGTTGGGAGGCATGTTGTCTATGTCCACATCAACGGGCAGGGGAGGAAGAAAACCAAGGAGGAAAATGAAGCTGACAGGCTCCGTGGATGGTGCTGGCCCCACCAGCGCCCTGCTCCAAGCCTGAAATCTGGATGTTGGTCTCTGGTGCTCTTCGCCTCAGCCCTGTCATGGGGCAACCGCTGGAGATTCGCCAGGTCAGCGGCGGCGGAAAGGTGGGACTGAAACTGAGTTCCCTCTGAGGGAGGGACTGGATCCACCTGCCAGGCTCCCAGGAGGGAAAAAATCTGTATGGGGAAGAAAGGAGGATGTCATATGGAAAAGCGCAGCTTCTCCCCTAGGCCAGAGAAGGCCTCGCAGGGATAAGCCAGCCTTATGGATGCCAGGAGAACTGAGTTCTGGTAGGTGCCCAATATCAGCTGGGAGTTGTGTGTTGGATGTGTGGATGCAGCTTTGGGGCCCATAGGAGTGGGGTGCCAGTGAGCACGTGAGGTGGTTATATAAAAGAAAGGATCTTTTAATTATTTCAAACTTTAAAACAAAATCTGAACTGGAATTGAAATGGTAAAAAAAAAGGCATAGTAGAAGTATGACAAAAACAAACAAAAACAACTAACAAATATAATAAAAATATATGGGTGTCAAATTTTAACTCATAACATGTACCGCTTTTTTTCGAACAAGCTTATATCGTGAGCACAAATGTTCCTATATCATTTTATTCCATTTTAGTGGCAAAAGCACACACAGTAACTTTATTAGTCAAGACAAGTCACCCAACTGTGCTTAAAATACCGATCTTCAAAGATACCTCTCTTCATCAGGCCTTACTTTTAGAACTACAACTGCATCAGCGCTAGGACTACAGGGAAATGTTTATGAGCCAGAGGCCCCTATGATGAAGTCATAGACCAGCATGTTCATAAACGTAGGCAGCCCCATCTCTCCTCAGTTTTTTTTTCTCTGATCATACTCGTCAGATCCACAACAGAAATGTTGACTGCTAGCCACTGTCGTTTATTCTTTAACTCAAAATACTCACCAGTTTAGTGATTTTCAGCACTTCTGTATGCTGCCAAAAGAACCGTCGAGTTGTTTCAGTATTGTGAGTACAGAGAGATGATTTATAAGGATGACACACATGAAGTGTGTCTGCTGTTTAGACCTTACCAACAATGTAAAAGCTTCTGAGATTTGTAGGGCTTCAACTTTGCTACCAGGCGTTGTCAGAAAGGAGTCTCAAACAAAAAGTTCAGTGTGTCACAGGTTTCTAGAGGGCAGTGGACCAGATAGTTGTTAACCCTCTAAACACAGTATTAATACAAAGATTTCCAGCACTCGGGTCACTTGTAGGTGTTCAGTGAAGAAAATGACCAGACACGAACTGCAGCAACTAGTGGAAGAAACCATTTGGAGTAGGGATTTCAGGGCAGTGAGTGGAGGAGTTGGGAATGTCACAAGGAAGCTGATTCCAGAGGTGAGGGAGACAGTATGAGAATGCTGCCTGTCCTGAACATGTGCAAGGTTGGGGAAGGAGAACGTTCGAGCATCCCTAGAGTGCAGGGAGTACGTGACGAACTAGCTGTGGATAGGCAGGCATTGAGGTGGGGGAGGTTCCAAACCAGAAAGAAAATGTAATGGAGTTTTGGAAGTGCCAGAAACCCCCTCCGTGTCATTTCTCCATTATACCCAGCACTGGAGGATGCTACCTGTGCTACCTGGTATAGACCAAATACCATAGCAGCTGTTCCTAGAAAGGCTGACAAAATGTACCCTGCACCATCTAACAAGCCTTACTGTGCCAATCAGCCAGAGACTGATTCTTTGGTGATCACTGTGACCATGATAGATCTAGGGCACCTGAACATATGAGTTTCTTTCTCCTGACAAGGAATCCAGAAGGTCGGATGTCATGGGCAAATGCACTATGTTTCTGTGCATTGGGCCTACGACAGCAGACTACAAGGCTCAAATGATTAAATACCAAAATACTTTGTGGAGAAGTGCTAAGATCGTAGCACAGGCCTTACCTGAAGGTAATGCCAAAACTGAGCTACTCAGAACCCTTTCTGCAGGGGCAGAAGTGGGTGAACAGTTAATCCACTCAGCTTATAATGTTTCCAATGCATCTGCATCAGGCATTTGCCTAAGGTGCTACTCTTGCCTTTGAGTAGCAGGTTTTCCTAATGATTGTTCAGCAAGCAGTATTAAATGCCCTTTCAGAGGCAGTAAACATTTTGGATTCGGTGTTGAAAAGGTTTTAAGAGGCTTTCAACCATCCATGATGACCCTGAGATCAGTAAAATTCCTGTACCCACACCAGGCAGAGGTAAGTGCAGAAGTTAGTTTCTCAGCCCATTGCTAGAGGGGCCGACAGGTCTGTAGACAGCAAGGCAGAGGTAAGGGTGCTGAAGCCTTGACGGCCCTGCAGGTGCCCATTCAGAAGTGCATAATGGCGGTGGCACCAATGGGATTGCCCCCACTGGTTCAACATGACTTACCTGTATACCCCCAGTCACCATTGCCCCAGGGGTAGTCGTCTTTCCTTCATCTCCATCAGTGGGGGCGATCACCACAGATGAATGGGTTCTGACATTTTTATGAAATGTCATGCTCTGAGCTTCCAGATACCCCTCCAGATCATCCACCACCTGTCTCAATTTATTGTTCTTTTTCAGCTTTTTATGTCTGTTCTGTCCTACCCAATTATGTGTAACTACTTGACTGCTTATTTCAATGCTCACTTGACTTACTTGATCCTGTGCAATGTATGTATAGCATTCTTATTTTCCTGTATCGACTTGTCTATTACTGTACTGTCTGTTATTGTACTCTCTCGGGCGTACTTGAAAATAGGCAGTTGTTTGTCTAGTGTACTTACCTGGTCAACAAAAGTTAATAAATAAATAAATCCCCTAGGACACACGTCCCTGTCGAGAGAGGAGGTGCAGGTCTTATTTCAGAAATGTGCTGTAGAACCAGTGTCTTCTGGGCAGAGGAATAGAGGCTTCTACTCCAGATACTTCTTAGTCCCAAGTGGACAGGACATCTGAGTCCTGTTGTAGACCTGAGAAACCTCAACTTCAGCATAAAGTACAAGAAGTTCAGTATGGTCTGTCTCTAATCTTTGATCTCCCTGTTGCATACAGAGCACTGGATATGTTCCCTAGATATACTAAGGTGCATGCTAAGGTGTAAGGAGCCAAGAAGGTGGTAAGCCCATATGTGCTCCTGACACATTACCCATAATAGGACAGGTTGTTTCCATTTAATATGTAATTGTCTAACTTTCATTTGAATTCTTGTTTATCTTTGCTGATTAAAACTTCTGTTGGCAGTCTGTTCCAGGGTTTCACCACCTTCTATGTGTAGAAGGCCTTCTTTACCTGTATTGAATTTTTGGGCCTTAATTGTATTAGGTGCCCCTGGTGCCTATGCTGTCATTCTTGAATGCCAAATCAAATTCATTTAGAAAGTAGTTATCCTGCATTATATCGTAACACAGTAGAAGGTAATCCTGATTCTTCGTGTCTAAAGAGACAGCAGGTTTAACTTTTGAGTCGATCATCGTAGGTAGTCTTTTACAGTCATAAATCATTTTAGTTGTTTGTCTCTGTATTTTTCAATTCTGCCAGAGATTCCTTTTTATTGGTCCCTAGTCTAGCAGTGGTCTAACATATGATCTGTACAGTGGTATCAGCACCTTTCATCTCTGCTTCTAAAGTTTCTTATAATAGTCCAGAGCACCCTTTTAGCTTTTACCACTTGGGCAGTGCTACGTGTGTCATATGCAAGTTTATTGGTTATTTTAATTCCCAGGTCCTTTTCCCCGTATGATTTTCTCAATGGTATCCAATTTATATAGTATGCTCCTTCATTATTTTGACAACCCAAATGCATCACACAACACTTGTCACTGTTGAAACTCATTCCCATAGAGTTTGCCCAATTAACAATACTGTCAGATTTGCCTGTAGTCTGGCTCGGTCTTCCGATATGAAAATCAGGGAGCATCACAGAAAATATCTGAGAGTCATGCTGGAAGGAGCATTACCATTTCAGAGTATTGCCCTTTGGCTTACCTTCTGCACCATGGGTCTTCACCAAATGTTTGGCAGTGGTAGCAGCAGCACTCTGCAGGGAAGGCCTGTATATGTTTCTCTACCTGGAAGATTGGTTCCGAAGGCCCACTCCAGGACCAACTACAACATACCCTAGCTCGAACTAGGAAACTGTTCGATGACCTAGGGGCGACAGTCATTGCCAAAGTCAGTACTGACTCCATGTCAAAGACAGCATTGGAAGCGGTCTTGGACACAGCCTGGGCTGTGTGTTTCTGCGTCTGGACAGGGCCAAACACCTCATGGCTCAAGCACAGATGGTGTTAAACAGTCAACATGTATCAGCCAGGACTTTCCTATGCCTGCTGGGATGGATGGTAGCAGCCAATGTGACCATGCGACTGACCTGCTTGCATATGTGAATTCCCCAGTGGACCTTGAGAGTCCGGTGGGACCAGCTGAGCGACAAACTAGACCAAAAGGTGCTTGTTATGTCTCCCTTGAGAAAAGCTCTGACGTGGTGGATGGATCGCAACAACTTACTACAGGATGTTCAATTCTGATTCCAACCCCAACACAGATTCTCAGCACAGATCTGTCAGGATCCAGGTGGGGAGCCCACTTAGGCCCACATCAGACACAAGGTACTTGGACCCAGGTGAAGACAAAATTACATATAAATGTCCTGGAGATGAAAGCTGTCTTATACAGTCTCAAGGCATTTCAGAAACATCTGACTTCAGGTTCTCTATTAATACAGATAGACAATGGCAGTGTGATGCATTACATCAACAAACAAGGGGGTCTCATTCCTGTCCGCTATGCTGGGAAGCAGTGGAGTATGATATTGGGCTCTGGAACATGGCCTAGAACTATCAGCCATACATCTTCAGGTGTCCAAAAATCTTAGCAGACAAATTAAACAGGTCACAGTCCAGGGTGCACAAATGGGAACTGCTGGCCTCAGTAGTGGAAGACATCTTTGCAAGGTGGGGTCGCTCAGGGTTGGATCTTTTGCATTCCCACACAATGCAAAACTGCTACACTTTGCTCGCTCACTCCTGGCTCTGGAGTTTTCTGGCGAGGTGCATTGTCAGTCTCTTGGAAAGGGAGGTTTCTGTATGCCTTCCTCCCTTTCCTCTAATAAGGTGAGTACTACTCAAATTGAAGATGGTGGGGCAACCTAATCCTCATTGCTCCACTATGGCCTCGACAGATATAGTATCCACTACTCCAGCAGTTGTCAGTGGAACCCCCAGTACCTCTACCGCTGTGCGAGGGCCTGTTGACACAGGGCCTTGAGTCTGTGGTCCACCCAGACCTGAAGTCCCTCATCTGCATGCATGGCTCCCAGACGTAGCCATGGCATGATTTGGAGTATCACCTAAGGTGGCTGATGTTCTGGTGGCTGCCAGAAAACTTCCACCAGACATATCTATTCTTTGAAATGGAAGTGGTTTGCATTGGGCCACTTCAAACAATTGGACCCTTTACCTGTCCAGTCAATGCAGTGTTGGAATACTTACTTCTTTATTTATTTATTAGTTTTGGTAACTGGGTAAGTCGCTAGGCAACAGACCTGCCTATTTTCAGGCACGACCCGGGAGAGCACAGGACATTGGTTACAATATGCAGAAATGCACAGACATAATATAGGTGTACAGGAGCAAAACAAGATATACATTGGGTAGCACAGTAATAGTTACATAAGGGTACATTTTAGGCATAGATCATAATAAGGATGAAAAATAAAGCAATTAGGGTAACCATAAGACAGCTGAGGACAGTAAAGACATCAAGGTTCATAGCCACCTAGACAAACATATTGCATGGGAGGACATTAGTGTAGCACTCGGGTCAGACCCGACAGCTGCAGTGGGACAAAGCAAATTAAGAGCATTTGCATTGGCCAGAGGCTAGGAGGTGGGTGAACAGCAGTTTTGAATTCTCGATGGGAGGCTGAAGTTTTCACCATAAGGGGAGTGAGTTCCAGAATTTGGGAGCAAAATGGGCAAATGCCTGTTCACCCATTTTGTCATGCAAGGTCTAGTGGAGAGCATGGGGCAGAGGAAGACCTCAGGGTTCGGGAGTGTGAGGCAGGAGTCAGGAGGTTGGCAAGATAGACAGGGCAGGGAGGTCTAGACAGGGAGTCGATAAAGCAGCCCAGGGAGTAGGCTTGAATATCCTTAGATGACAGACAATTTAAGCCAGCGTAAAGGAGACAGTGATGGGTAAGGCGTGGGGCAGTTAAGGCGAATCTACAGATGTTGTAGACAGTGTCCCATTTGTGGAGTGTAGCAGGTTTGCAGCAAAGAGGAGGGCAGAGCATATTGGAGCTGGGGTAAGAGAATACCTCTCGCAACAGAAAGTCTAGTGGAAGGAGTGAGGGAGTGGCGCACGCGATAAGCTCCGCCAATTTTAGCATTGACGGCATGGCACACCATTGACATGTTGGAGACAGGTCAAGTGTGGGATCCAAAGTGACCCAAGGTACTTGAAGGACTCAGTGTTTGAGATGAGGGGATCAAGGCATTGAACCCGAGCCTGTTCGCAGGGGCAGACAGTTTCATAGAGAATCTGAATAGCATAGCACAGGTTTTCTAGGTTCAGGACTTAGTAGTTGCTAGAGAGCCAGGTCTGCAGGAATTGGAAGTCATTAGTGAGGTGGCGTTGATGGCAGCAACCGATTTTGACCCAGAGTAGAGAACAAGGTCATTCTGCGTACATAAGAGTGCAGCCATGCCGGGACATGGTGGGAATATCATTTAGGAAGAGGGAGAAGAGTAGAGGTCCAAGAGTGGATCCCTGGGAACTCCAATGGAGATGTTTAGGGGAGGAAAGGGCCTTGTGAAATGCTACCACCTGAGTCCGATTGTCAAGATAGCTATGGAACCAGGAGAGGGCTTGGTCAGATGCTCTGGCTGGATTGGAGCTCTTTAACATGAGAGGATGGTGTACCATGTCAAGGCTTTTAGACAGGTCGATAAAGACGGCCCCAGTGAGTAGGCCACGGTCCATATTATTTCTGATGTCATTTGTAGTTGTGTAAGTGCAGAGGTGGTACTGTGACCAGGCCGGAAACCATGTTGGCACGGGGTTTGAAGATTAAACATGTCAAGGTGAGCAGCAAGCTGGCGTGGACTATTTTTTCAAGCAGCTTACTGAGAGTGGGCAGAAGAGATATAGGGCGGTAGTTGGACATGAGTTTGACATCGCCCTTTTGTGTATAGGGATGGTTCTGGCAGTTTTCCAGGTGGTTGGGACAGTAGACATGCGAATCGAGAGGTTAAAAAGCCAGGTGATAGGCCTGGTCAGCCAAAGGTGCATACTGCTTAAGTATACAGGATGGATGCCCTCAGGCCCTTGACCTCAGCGTGCGGAAGGGAGTTAAGTAGCTTGAACTTCAAGGTATGTGGTTGGAGCCAGAACGAAAGGGAGGGGGTGGAGGGGCGAGGAGGAGAAGAGGGACAGTCAGGTTGTGGGCTAGTTAGAGTAGCGACTGGTGGAAAAGAAAAAGGGCATTGAAGGCGTTGGCAATGGTGTCATGGTTGGTGCAGTGAACACCTTGAATGTTCATGTCAGCTGGATTCTGTTGCTTATGTTGCCTAGAATGTCCTTAATTTTGGACCAGTACCTGCAGCATGTTGTAGGGCGTTATTAGTAGGTTCCTATAGTAGGTGCTTTTGTAATCTGAATTTGTCTTTTGCAGTTGTTACGTAATGTACGATAGTCTTCAAAGTCTGCACAGAGGTGGGAGATCTTCCACCTGGACCAAAGTTTGTCCCTAGATTTGAAAAGTTGAAGCAGGGGCGTGTTAGCCACTTGGTTACTTTCCCTGCCATCCTACGTGTGGTGACCGGGATGTGAAGGTTTTGAAGAGAGAGGAGGACGGTTGAAATATTCTGTGGCTACTTGCTGTCCCTGTCAGACTGGTCTTCAAATTTCTCACTAAAGGTGTATTTGGCCACTATTTCAGCTTTTCATGACTCTGTGGCTGGATGTACAGTTGCAATTAGAGGTATCCTGTACTTTTCTAAGAGGTATACTACACATAAAACCTCCCATTAGAAATCCAGTCCTGGCATGGGACCCATATTTTGTTTTGGAAAAGCTTACTTTGGCTCCTTTTGAGCCAGCCACGAGCTGTGGCCTATGGTTTCTTTAATTGAAAGAGGTATTTTTAGTTACAGTCACTTCTGCTCAAAGGATGTCAGATCCACAGGTTCTAATGTATGAGCCTCCCTATTTTCTCAGCATTCTGAAGATGTGAAGGTCCTGGTTACAGCTTCCCCTCCTCCTCCCCTCTCCTCCTTAGCTTCTTCCCACCATGTATTCCACATAGGGATAATAACACCTGGTGCCTAGTAATCCTCTCCCCTTTCTACAACTCACTTCCAACCTTGCCTGCCCTCACCCTACAATCTAACCCTTCAACTAGTAGCACAGTTCTCAGCTGCCAGTCCTCTGTAGCGTCAAAACTGGCTTTGTCACTAGGATTAAGTCCATTGTTGTGTCCAAAATATTGCTGTTTTGGTACAATAGAATCAGTGGCCTTGCTGTATTAACTGTATATTTTGCATATTATGTCCGTGTAGTTCTAATTTTGTAATTGCTTTTTTGTTTGCTTCTTGTCAAAGAAATGTATATGATTCTGTACACTGTTCTCCTGATTGTTGACTTCTGCATCCTCTTTCAAACAACATGAAGTCTTGCTGTATGCTGACAAGTGCAGTTAGCCCAGTCTTTAAACTGCCCCGGAGAACAATGGGTTAACTTTTCTATGCATGGCATAGAATGTTCATCTCAAGCTCGGTTGATGTCTCTGCTGTTGTGATTCGAACTGCAACCGTCAGATTCTTTACACTGCCTCACTGAACAGTCGCTCCAGAGATTTCTCCTGCTGCTCGGTTCGAAGTCGGTTGAAGTGGTTCGGGTCGGTTTTCTACCAAATTTTGTTTCTGCATAGTTGGTTCAAGTCTCTGTCTGTGGTACTGTGAGTACTAGATAGGTTTTGTTCTGTTTTCTGTGTGGAACTTGTAAAAAGTGTGGATCGATTCGGCTGAACCGAACATTCAGGTAAATTTTATATTTTACTTTACTGTGTAGTTTACCAGTCGTGTCGGTTCTAAAAAAAACGGTTCTAATGCGTTTTTTCCCAAGACCCGTGACATGGTCAGGAACCGATAGGGAGTCTTGCCTGGCGGTTGCCGAAGAAAGGGTAGTTTGCTAGTTGGCTATGTCTGAGAAACCCAAGAAAAACCGGCCCACTGGGTTTCAACACTGCAGTGTGTGTGGGAGGTCTTTGCTAAGGCTGAACCCCACACCACCTGTGTTTATTGACTGGGGTTTGACCACCTCGATTCAGACTGCCAAATTTGTAAAATTTTCCCAAATCTACCCTTGAAAAGAGATTAGGTAGACTGAGGAAAGGAGGCCGAGAAGTCCGCTGACCGGATGGCCAGCCGGTTTGGTTCGGCCGAACAGAAGGAGTGCCCTCTGACCAGGCGCTACT
Organism: Neoceratodus forsteri; assembly: GCA_016271365.2. NCBI lineage: Eukaryota > Metazoa > Chordata > Ceratodontiformes > Ceratodontidae > Neoceratodus > Neoceratodus forsteri. The sequence continues at coordinate 767,869,929 of CM028133.1, read as the reverse complement.
TATTTGGGCAAAGGAGAGCCGATTCTGAGAATCAGTTCGACAAAAACAAAGCGCAAAGACAAATAGACTGGTTCGGATCCAGAATCTGTTACTCTGACCGCTGAAAGAAATAGCCAGCGATTCATATTGTGGAATCGCTTGGCCGGTTCCGCTGATCCTGCACCTTTGGCAGGGGCTCGGTTGATCGGTTCCACGGTTCAAGATCATACCCTGGAAGAATTTTTGTGAACCGGAGTTTGACGAGGAAGGAGAGTTGGAAGATGATTATGGTGATGGTGAAAGTCTGAATGTGCCTATTGACCGGACATCTCCCAGACAGACCTTCAGGTGTTTCTCCTTCTAGGCTTTCTGGGTCCCTCGCTTCATGTTTTACAGAAAAGTGGCTGATACCTCCAACTTCCTGTGGAAGAGGCAGTGGAGGATCAGGAGGAGCCTGACTATGCAGAGATGATGGACATCACAGAGTCCAGGAGACTGTCTGTCTCCTCCACAAATCTTTTGGAAACAGACACAAAAATTCTTAAGTCTCCCAATTCCATACCTTCTGTGGATAGAAGAATGGACAAGAGGTATACTCTTTCAGGCTCAGATCAGGAGTTCCTTTATCAGCAGTGCAGCCGTGTTGGAGTTGTACAGGCTGCTGCCTATGATAAGGCAAGCATTCCCTTGCTCACACCCCCAGACAAGGACTCCAGGAAGATTGATGCCATGGCAAAGAAGCAGTACATGGCATCTTCTTTGGGACTCAGGCAGGCGAATTCATGGCCTTATGCAGCCAGGTACCAGAAGTCCAGGTGGGACACTGTACTGGCACTGGCTAAACAGGCTTCCCCAGCTTGCCAATGAGCTGGAGGAGGTGGCTGCAGATGGGGTTGAGGCATCAAAAGTTCAGTTTCATGCTGCTGTGGACTCCAATGATGTATCATCAAGAGTCATGGCTACATCTGTGGCTCTTCGGAGAATGGCTTGGCTCAGATGTACTAGCCTCTCACAGGATACCCAGGCTAAGTCCATGGATTTTCCTGTAGTGGGTAATTCTCTGTTTGGGGAGCAGACAGAGAATTACATGAAAAAATGGATGAATACAGGACCACTTACAGGAGTGCTCAGGCCAAGGAAAGGCAGGCAACTCCTCAGAGGCAGCAGTCCAGGGGCAGGGGCAGGCCTTTTCAAAGGCCTTTTACCAAGCACAGGCCTCTTCTTCCTTTTCACAGGGGTTCTTCAGAGGGAGAGGCAGAGGGGATGAGCAGGCCTGCATCCACCCCTCAGCCTAAAGCCCCTGCCAAGCAGACACCCTGATGGGTCTGCCGGGTCGATTCTCCTATCCCAGTAGGGGGCAGGCTGGCTTACTTTGTCCAGGACTGGATATCTGTTACATCAGACAAGTCGGTCCTGGAAGTAGTAAGTCAGGACTGGTTCTCAGCTTCAAAAAATTTCCCAAGATGAGAGCCAGATCTTTCCACCTGCAGATCTCTGAGACCCTTGCCCTAGAGGCAGAGATTTCTTCTTTCCTAGCTCTAAGAGCTATAGAGAGAGAGAGTACCTACCTACACTGGGGCAAGGACTGTACTCCAGGTACTTCCTAACCCCAAAAGACAGGAGAGTGGCGACCCATCCTGGACTTAAGATACCTGAACAAACATCTTTTAAAGCCAAAGTTCAGGATGATAACTCTGGGAATTATCCTTCCCTCTCTAAGGCCAGGGGACTGGCTAGCCTCCCTGGACCTCAGAGATGCCTACTTTCCATTCCCATCAGGTGCACCCACAAAGTACCTCAGGTTGGAGTTGCCCTCAGGCCACTATCAGTTCAGAGCAATGCCCTTTGGCCTAACCTCAGCCCCAAGGGTCTTCACAAAGTGCATGGCAGTAGTTGTAGCCTTCCTAAGAAAACAAAAGATTTCCATTTTCCATATTTGGATGACTGGCTCATAGTGGCTAGTGCCCAGACCAAGTCAAGTCACACCTGCAAGTGACCCAGCAAGTGCTCCTTCTTTAGGATTTCTCTCAACCAACCAAAGTCGGTCCTCGAACCAGTGCAGCTCCTCACCTTCATAGGGGCAGAGCTGGTTATGCTAAAGCAAGACCCTTCCTTCCCTGGAAAGGGCAAGAGCTCTCATGGAGCTGGCCTCTTCATTCAGCCTTCAGGTGTCTCGACCAGCAAGGCATTTCCTTCAGCTCTTGGGCCACATGGCAGCTTCTACAGCAGTGGTCCAAGTGCAAGATTCAGAAGAGGACATTCAGTTCCACTTAAGAGCTTTTGGTCCCAAAGAAATGATTCCCTTAACAAGCTAATCCCAGTGACTCAAACTCTGATCCAAGCCCTGCAATGGTGGCAGGATCAGGACAATTGAGGCAAGGGTTCCATTGCCACTCGGTCTCATTCAGTGGTTCTTACCACAGATGCTTCCCTGCTGGGCTGGGGAGCCCATTTGGGGACCTCACCACCCAGGGACTGTGGTCACCTCAGGAATCTCTTCTACCGTAAGTCTCTTTATCTCAGGGCAGTGTTTCTGGCACTGCAAGCTTTTCAAATCAGTACAGAACAAGGTGGTTCAGGTCAGAACAGACACCACCACCACCATGTGTACATCAACAAGCAAGGAGGCACTCGGTCTATGGCCTTGTGCACAGAAGTAATGAAGTTGTGGTCCTGGCTTATTCTCTGCAAACCTCTCTGATAGCAGTTCACCTTCCAGGGAAGGACAATGTCCTAGCAGATGCACTGAGCAGAATATCTCAGGGCCATCACAAATGGGCCCTGGATCCTCTGTGTTGAAGGTGATTTTTCTCAAGATGGGGCACTCCAGAGATAGATCTTTTGCAGCCCCAGACAATCACCAACTTCCTCTCTTTTTGCAGACCCCAGTCTTGGGCTCCAGTCCCCTGGATGCTCCAATTCTGAACTGGGAAGGGAAATTTCATGTCTCCCCCTGTTCAAAGTGTTAGTCAAGATAAGGTCACAACCTTGCAGAGTGATTCTGATTGCTCCAGACTGGACCAGGCAGCCATGGTATCCCTTGTTGTTGTCCCTAGCAGTCCATCTTCCCCTGTCTCTTCCCAGGAATTACAACCTGTTAACATCCTCTCAGGGAGGATTTGGTACCGCATCTTGGTCTCTTAATCTCAAGGCATGGCTCTTGAAGAGTTAGAGTTTGCAGATCTGCATCTTTCCCAAGGGTTCTGGATATCCTCAAGGCTTCTGAAAGCCCTCCACCAGAAAGACTTACAACTCCAAATGGAGAAGATTCAGCATTTGGTGTTCTAAGAAGAATATTTCTCCAGACAGTGCTGAATTGCCTACGGTTCTGGATTATGTGGTCCATCTTAATGGCCTAGGCCTCAGACCAGCTACTCTCAAGGTACACTTGTCAGCTGTTTCTGCTTTCCTGTCAGTAGGCAAGTCTTCCTCACTGTCATCTCACCCTGAATTCTGTAAATTTTCAAGGGATTGCTTCACCAATCCCCCTTAGGGATCCTGCTCCAGCTTGGGATCTTAATGTTTGCATTGCTCAGCTTATGCAACTCCTTTTGAACCTTGTCCTCAGCAGAGCTTAAGTACTTGACTTGGAAAACTGTGTTTTTGGTAGCGTTACTTCTGCTAGACATATCAGTGAATTGCAAGCCCTGTCAGTGGAACCTGGTTTCATCTCTTTTCACAGAGATAAAGTGGTCCTTAGAACTAATAGAAAGTTCTTGCCTAAAGTGGTTTCAGATTTCCACCTGAATCAGTCTGTATCTCTCCGTTTTCTTCACTAGTCATTCTTCCTCGGGAGAGAGGCTACACAGTTTGGATGTTAAGAGCCCTTAGCTACTATAGAGGCGTACCAAGGGTCACAGGTTGACTCCCTCAGTTGTTCCTTACTTATGGAGAAGTTGGGAAGGGCAAACCTGCCACCAAGAGATCTATTGCCAGGTGGATTGTGTATTGTATACAATTCTGCTATGAAAAACTGGGTAAAACTCCACCCTCAGGCCTGAGGGCTCATTCCAAAGAGGTACAGCTGCTTCCTGGCTGCTGCCAGGGATATCCCTCTTTAGAAATCTGTCAAGCAGCGCCTGGAAAACAGTCCATACTTTTACCAAGCATTACTCTGGATATCCAGGCTAGGAGTGATGCTCGGTTTGCACAACAGTACTTCAGAGCCTATTCCCAAAGTAGGTTCTGTCCCTCCTCCATGGAGGTACTGCTAGTAGTCTGCACTTGTCAGAATACAGCAAGACTTCATGTTGTTTGAAGAAAAACTACTCACCTTAGTAATGATGTTTCTTCTAGTGAGTCTTGCTGTATTCTGACCTCCATATCCCCTCTCAGAACCTAGATTTTTGGGATGTGGGTGGTAGGCGCAGTATTGTTAACACCTTAGGGGTGCCCCCTTTACACCCTCTGTTTCTCATGGGGTGAGATGTTATTTCATTTGATTGGTTTTGTGTTTGGGTTTCCTGACTCGAGTCTTCCTTTGAGAACCCAAAACATTATTTTCTGCCAGTTGGCAGTAAAATTTACAGTTTCCACACAGAACACCTAGTGAGTTTTGCTTGTAAAAGATCTGGCGGTTGCAGTTCAATTACAACAGGCAGAGACCTCAGCCGAGCTCGAGATGAACATTCTATGCCATGCATAGAAAAGTTAACCCATTGTTCTCCGGGCAGTTTAAAGGCTGGGGCTAACTGCACTTGTCAGAATACAGCAAGACTCCACTAGAAGAAACATAATTACTAAGGTGAGTAATTTTTTCTTATGTAATCCCTCTTCCCCCAGGATGCTTCTGGAAATGAGCTGTTTCACAGTTCATGTTGCTTTCCTGGGGAATCTCTTCAAAATAAAAAGTAATTTGATTTTCCATAAAGACAGGGTGTCTTTTTTTTTGTTTTATCCCCTTCTCTCTGCGTGGTGGGACTTCTTCTGGGTAACCTAGACTGAACTCCCTAATCCCTCCCGGGTAACTACCATGGTGCCGCTTGGACTTACCTCCATGCTGCCTCGCCTACCCAGGCGGGGAGGAGGGGGCCCTTTTACACCCCTCCAGTCCATTAGTCCTTGTCAGGTGGTCCATCTCGGCGACCATTGGTAGCCGGTTATGGGTTATCTGGGGAGTCGGGACCCGTCGTCCTCCATGGCGTCCTTTTTTCCGTTTTTCTGTCCCCCACAGGTCGTGGCGCTTTGGGGAAACCTAGGGCGACACACTGAAATGCGCTCGCTTCGGTTTCCGCCCACGTCCTCCCACCCATTTATGCGGTCCGCTACACCACCACCGTGGCCACCCAGGTGGCAGTCAAGCTGCGGGACAGGCATCCCCTCCCTCCCCAGAGGAGGGAGCAGCCGTTAGGCGCTCGATCCTCCTCTCCCGGCCGGCCCTCCAGCTACCGGGTCGTTCCGAACCCAGGTCGCTGGTGCCGCAAGCGGAATCAACTGCTGCGCTGGCGGGCCGCCAAGACAGGGTTCTTTAAGGACCAATCCTAAATCTTGCCAAAGTTGGTGTCTGAATTTACTGTGAATCAAACCATCCACCCTCCAGTGTACTACCTGGAGTATGCCAATCCAGGGAGGCATTTGATTCCTGGACCACGGTGTCCTCCTATCCAGGGCAGCATCACTAGGGTTTGTGGGTATGGCACAGAGATGGTTGGCATCTTACCTTATAGGGAGGTGCCAGACGGTTTCATTTGGCGAATGGACTTCCAGTTTTTTACCTGTTGGATCGGGGTCCCTCAGGATTCCATCTTAGGACCACTTTTATTCAGTATACATGTAAATGGACTGTGCTTTTGATTCATCAGTGTCATTTCATCTTTACGCAGATAACACTCATTTATACATTGGACTGCACTGTAGAAGGTATGCGGATGAAACTTCAAAGAGCATTCAATGAGTTGCAAGTTTTTTTCAAAATAGTAAATGAATGTTGAATGCCAAAAGACTCAGTCCATGGTGTTTCGATCTATGACAAAAAGGCAAGAAAACTTGGCTCTGACTTTGGTTACCTTTAGGGGTCCCAATCTAACAAGTGCATTGTTATAAATATCTAGGTCTATGGGTGGATGAATCCTTAGTTGGAGTACACATATTAGTAACCTGATCAAAATGTGGGTAAAAACTGGGAGCATTATACCAGGCCAGACTACTATTGAATTTTGAAGTAAGGAGAAGGGTAGTAAATTCCATGATTATCCCCATGTTTGACTATGGAGATATTCTCTATTTTGGGGAAAGAAAGGTGATCTTAGAAAACAAGAAGCCTGTCATGGGGGTCTAAGCCAGATATATATATTAGGAGCGCTCCGTCAAACCCATAAGTGTAATTTATATAACCAGCTGGGCTGGCAATACGTAAGTGAAAGAAGTCAGGAACATTTATTGGCCTTTATAAATAAGGGCCTTTTGGGTAAATTCAGTGTATATAACAGCTAACTTAAAATATAGGAAGAAGCCAGACACACTTGGAGCATTTGCTGCCACAGATTTAGTGCTACCCAGATGTAATTTGGAAATAGGCGTCAGTTTATTATAGGGGAATATATCTTTGGAATAAAATCTCAGTACAGTTGAGAATAGGTGTTGTGAATAAAACCTGGCCCAAGGTAAAATAATGGACAAAGGAAAGAGTTGAAAAACTCAGGACAATGTTGTGTACTGTTTGATTAGAATAGGGTAGGCAGCATAGGTCTGAAGGCAGGATACAAAATTGCTTGGGTTCTGACTTCAGTATGGGGTTATAATACTGTCTAACTGTAATGTTTGTTTTGTGATTACTTTGTAAGTCATAGATTACCCACAACATACATGTCATGTTTTGTTTTAATATTTTACTTGAATTGATTGTAATGCATACTTTGTATAATTTATGTACTTTGAGATGTTTACTGTATTGTGGATCTCGTTGAAAATGAGTTTTGCTCAATCAAGTTAATCCCTATTCATATGAACAAAAATATTTTACTATTTTCTACTACTTTGGATTTCATAGAATTCTCTGATGATATGTCAGTCACACCAAGAACTGCATAAATTCTTCTCAGCTTTTTATTTCATTCATGCCTGGGAAAGAGTGTGCCCTGTGTTTAAACAATGCCTCTCTAAATGGCTGCCAGATCGTATTATGTTCTGTTATTGGAAGTACAGTAAGGAACTTTCTGGAGTGGTTCGTGGTCATTCCACAAGAGGCAGGGCCACTTCTGTTGCTTGTTTTCACAGTGTTTCTGTTGCTGAGATCTGTGCATCTGCCACATGGAGTACTGTCCGCACCTTCACAAACCATTAAAGTCTGGTCGTTGTCTCATAGAAGAGCAGAATTTGGACTGGCTGTGTTACAGGGCTTGTTCTCATGAACACGTATGTTCCATCCGCCCAGACTGTTGGCATATTTTGGTACAACTTGGAATTTGTTCCAAAGTTGTGGCCTAATGGAAAGAGATATCCTCGAAGCAGATAGAACAGTTGGCGTTTTATCAGTAATAGTAGATCTTCAAGAGAATCTCTTTCATCAGACCACATGCCAGCCCACCCTCCTTCCCCTTTGGATTAGGGCAGTAGATTTCGCATTATTTTGATCCATAGCTGCCTTTTCCAGTTCCCATGTCACCCGGGTATGCTGGGAGCTGGCCTGATCTCCTGGTTCCTCACAGAGAGGTCCTCTGAGTATAATCTGTGGTGGGGAGCTGAGGAGGCAGGGGTTGCCCGCGTTTATGTAGATGCTGGAATGTGACATCCTCATGGGTTGCCCTGGCTTGCCAAAAGTTCGGTGTGGTCCTAGTGCTGATGTGGGTGTAGTTCTGAAGGTGTGGCCTGGTGAAAGAGATTTTTGCCAAGATCTAATGTTACACTAAATACGTAACTATTCTTTCATCCACTATCAGGATCTGATTTCCTTTCTGTCTCTCAAAACTCGTTTGTCACAATGAATCCATTTTAGTTATTCTTTTTTTATTAGTATTTATTGAGTTTTCAAACCAAGGACCAGTAACAACAAACAGACTACTCACACCATGAGCACTGAACAAAATTATACAGGCTTGGTAAGATGAGGTAGCACAGACAAATATATGGTGTACAGCAGGCAATAAAAAATATTTAAAGTTTGGGAAAAGGCATCTCAGTAAGTAAAGGCAGATCTCTTTTATTCACTCCACCAACAATGGCTGTCCCTATATACTAACATATGAAAATGCCAGCAGATACAGCCAAGTGGTCTGTTGCATCTGCTCACTTCTTAGCTTACAGTTTAGACTACTGCTGTTGCCCCCCACCCGTGACCAACTCTCATCATTTCCCACGGCTGCTTCCCTCTCCTTGCTCAACTTCCTCCTTGATAGTATCTTGTCCTTGACCCTATCCACCCCTCTTAAACTCCCCACGATTTCAGAGATGTCGCGTCTTCAGGCAGTGTGTTTCCAGCTTGCAGCCCTCTCTGTAGTAATGTCTCCTCATTTTCCTATTGAACCTACCCCTCCAACCTCAGACTGTACCCCCAGTGATCCCTCCCCTTTAAATGAAACGTACCCTCAGTACTAGCATTGTTCATGCCCTTTAAGTACTTGGCTCTTTATTATATCCTCCTTTCCTTCTGTCCTCCAAGAATTACATGTTGAGCTTCCTTAACCTATCCTCATAGGTTTCTCCCCATACCCTGAACATCTTTGTCGCCTCCACTGGACCCCTCCAAAAGCTTGATGTTTTTCCTTAGATAGGGCTCCAGAACTGCACACGTGCTCCAAATGGGGCCTAACCAGTAATCTGTACAGTGGCAGAATTCTTCCTCCCTCCTAGAGGTGATTCCTGTGGCAGTGCACTCAGCATTCTATTGGCCTTGGCAGCTGCTTTCCTAAACTGGGCAGTGATTCATATTCCTGTGACCATCACCCCAGATCCTTGTCCTCCACAGAGACAGATAACTGCACCCCTCCCAAATGGTAGCTGTACCCTGGGTTTCTGGCTCCAAAGTGCATAACCTTGCACTTCTAGCTTGAAACCCAGCTGCCAAGTGTCTGACCATTGCTCTAGTGTTAACAAGTCCTCCTGGAGTCCCTCCACCCTCCACACCATCCACCACCACACCTATCTTGGTGTGGTCAGCGACTAAGACTGATCTTACTTTTAACCCTTCCGCCCCTTCCACTATATCAGCCATGAAGGCGTTAGAGAGCATTGGCTGAGTACTAAGCCCTGTGGAGACACCACTGGTGATCGCTCTGGAGATGACCTCCCCCACAACCATCCTCTGATGTCTGTCCCTCAGCCAATTTCCAACCCACTTAACCAATTTCTCCCCAGCTCTAAGGTTCAGCAGTTTACTAGCCTGTCTCCCATGGGGTACCGAGTCAAAGGTCTTGCTGAAGTCCAGATACAGTACATCAAGTGCACGACTGCCATAGAGTGCTCTTGTCACCCAGTCAAAATCAACCAGGTTTGTATGACATGATCTTCCAGAGATGAACCCTGAGGAAGCAGTATAGTGCAGTGGTTCAAGGCTCTGAGCTGCAAATCTGGTGACATCCAACAGACCAGACCTGGGTTTGAATCCACAGCTTCCACTTGCATACTGTGTGACCCTGAGCAAGTTACTTAACTTCCTGTGCTCCCAGGTCGCTCCTGTAAAAGCTTTCAGCTTAGTGTGCTACTCCTGGTTAAACAACTAAATAAAAAAAAAAGAAAGAACCCATGCTGCCTATCGTGCAGGAGACCATTTACTTCAGGAAGGTCACCGACCTTTCTTTAAGGATAATCTCATTAAGCTTACCCACAATGGCTAGGCTGACGGCCTGTAATTTTCTGGTTCATCCTTGAGGCTACCCTTGTGGAGGAACCACGTGTGCCGCTCTCCAGTCCTGAGGCACACACCCAGTCTGCAGGGAGGTACTGAGCAGGTCTGCTAGAGGTGCTGCCAGGACTTCTGCTAGCTCCCTCAGGACTCTAGGATGTAGCCCATCCGGTCTGGGTGCCTTGTCAATCCTCAAGGCCCTCAGTCCTTCCAGCATCCTGTTCACTGGGATCCCCTCATTCATATCCCCTGTCCTCCCCTTGTTTTTCACCTGTGGGATGGCCCATCCTTTCCATGGTAAATACTGAGCAGAAATACTCATAGAGTGTCTCTGCCTGCTCAGCCCTTCTCTGCCCACCCTCCATCTTTCTTGAGTCTGAGAATTTGTTCCTTGCAGTTCCTCTCCTTGATGTACTTGAAGTCTTTCACCTTCTTTTATCCCTGTGCAAGCCTTAGCTCCTTTGTAGCCTTGGTTACTCTTAATGATCCTGTTCACCTCCTGGATTTAGTTGTATACCCTCCTGTCTTCTTCCTTTTGGACCTTTTTCGTCTTTGAAGGCTGACTTTTCCCTTCACACCATTCTGCACTTCTCTGGACCACCTTTGGTCCTTGCCTACTACTGCTGCTTTGTGCAGGAGTTTGTGCCTCCACCAGGCCCAGCCTCAAGATGGTCCATTTCTGGATTGTATCCTTGTCTGGGCTTATGGTAGCTAAGTGCCCCGGAGGATGTCAGTCATCCAGCTGAAGTCAGCCCTTCTGAAGTCTACTACCCTGTTTTTGTAAAGATCCCTTCCCTGTCCAGGTCCAGGAAAAACCACACTGTATGGTGGCTGCTGCCTGCTAGGGGTCCTCAACTCCCTAGTTCCTGTACCAGATCACTGTCTTTCAGCACAAGATCCAAAATGTTCCCCACCCTTGTCGGCTCCTCGACCTTTTGTGATAGGAATGTATCCTAGAATGCTTCCAGGATGACCCTGTTCCTGGTGCTTACAGTAGACATGGTTTTCCAATTCACCCTGGCAGATAGAAATCACCGACCCCACAGTACCACCCCTACTGCAGTGCTTCCAGTATCTGATCTGCCAGTTCTCCATCATTGTCCTCAGACTGCGAGGTGATCTGTACACTACCCCAGTCCTGCCTTTTCTGTAATTGAACCCATACAGTTTCCACCATACCTTCTCTCCTCCTCCCTACTGCTCACTATCTACTCTTGCATACAAAGCCACCCCTGCCCTTCCTTCCCTTCTGTCATGTCTCTCCAGCACAGTCTGTATCCTGTTACCATCAGGTCCCAGTCCTGGTGTTGGTTGGCCCATGTCTCAGTAATGGCAGCTTTTAACTCCTCTGCCATCAGTGTCTTGAGCTCTGGTGTTTTGTTTCCCAGGTTCCTTGCTTTATGGAAACCACCTCCAACTGGAACCTGGCCTTTCCCATTCCTCTCCTCCCTTCTCTCCCCTATCTGTGGATTTCCCAACTTCCCCATTTTGCTAGCTTGGGGGTTGCATAGTCCCTCACTTTGTGACTCTGTTTGTTGTCCCAGACCAGGCTGCTCTCTTTCACAGTTTAAATAAAATTTGGATGTTATATACTCACCCAGTTTCTGCTTCAGGACACCTGAACCCTTCCTGCTCAAGTGAAGCCTATCCGGGGCGTACAGATCCTTGTTATCCCATGTTGTCCCCGGTCCCCACTAGCCCAAATCCCTTAGTCCTACACCATTTGCCAGACATTTATTGATTCCTTGATCCTTTGTTTTCTGACTGTACTTGCCTTTGGGTGCGGGTAGGACCTCTGAGAAAGTAACTGATTGCCCCTCGACACTGCATATCCTACCCAGTTCTCAATCTCTCCTGCACCACCGTGACATTGCTACCCTCCAGATCGTTAGTGCCCAGGTGCGCCACTATGTGAGGCTTCACCCCTGTCTCCCTGCACATTTGGTGACAAGCTGCCCTCACTCTAAAGCCATCATACCTGGCATGCAGTCCACCCAAATAGAACTCTTCTTGACCCTTAACCCCATCTGATACCCTTATGTTGAGTCCCCCATAATAATGACCTCTGTCCTCTCCTGCTGACCTCCATTTTCCCACTCCCTCATTCTGTACCCTGTTTCACCGCTCTTTCCCCTTCGCTTGCCCATGACCCTACGCCCCGATTCCTCCTTCCCAGTGTCTCTCTTTGGGGTTCTAACTTCTTTCTCTGTGCGATACTTCTGCTCCCCCCACCACACTTGCCGAATTAGTTTTCCTTTTTCAGCTCTTACATCCCTATTGCCACTGCTCTTTGGAGTGTGGGTGTTCTTCACCACCTCCTGCTAGGTTCCTTGTCATTCCCCAACTGCTCTTCCTCCCCTTTCTGTAACTGCTACCCCTTCCTGAACCTTAATGCCCCCCTTGCTACAGGCATCCTGCTACTGCCCTGGTCCATGCTCATCCCCTTCCTTGCACCCCCTTTTCTGTACCTTCCATGCCTGGGCTATCTGCTGTTCCACTGTCCATTCTCTACCCGTCCCCTCCAGTAACTGCTGCTCCATCCCCTATCTTCACTTTCCTCCTTCCTCTGCTGCCTTCTGGACTACTGATCTTGCCTCCTGCATCTCTGCTATCTTTCTGCCCTTTCTGCTACCTCCTCCCGCTCTTCCCTGCGACTTCCTCCCCTCCTTCTCCCCCAGACTAGTCAACACTGAGAACCTGTTCCTGTACTCATTCCCTGTTTCCCGAGCTACACTGGTGCCTTCCCTGTGCCTTATGTCCCTGCTCTACCCCATTCCTTCTTCCCTGGTACTTGACTACCTTCCAGTCATAGTCCCCTGTTCTCAGTCGGTCTCGAATAGCTGCTCCATTTGTCCACTCTCCTGATTATCCCTTTGTTTGCCTGCTGTGATATCTGGGAAGCCCTCCTCTGGTCCCATGGCACTTGGTGTCCTCCATTCTATTCCGCTCCTTCTCAGCCATTCAAGCTCCTCTCAAAGTTGCCCCATCTGCTTACACACAGTACATCACCTGCCTTCCATGCAATCCCCAAGAAGATGGCTGCCCACAACCATTACAACTTACCACTCATCACCTCCTCCCTCCTGCTTGCCTGCCCGTAAACCCCTCCATTCCTCTGCCCCACCCTTGCCTGGTTACTGCCCCAGTCCCTAGGACCTCCATCCTCACTGTTCTCGTCAAGTACTAGTCCAGCTCTGAACCTCCTCTGCAAACAAATCAGCCCTCCCCTTTGCAGTATCTACTCCCTGACTGCTCCTCTCCCCTCCACTCGTGTTCCGTGGCCTTCAGGCCTACCTACAGATGCCCTGCAGATACGCACTCATGCTTCATGGCACTCAAGCCGGAGATGCTCACGAGGGGTCACTTGACCCCTGGGAAATATAACTAGACCCCTACCTCCTGATAGGCCTGTCATGGTCACCTGCCCCGCTGTTCCTCCCTTCATTGTCCCTCCTCTCCGGCCTACCTCCCTCCTCCCGAGCCCCGCTTTCTCAACACTCTTTTTCAGAGCATCAGCTCTGCTCCAGTGCATCCTCACAACAGCTAATAAATGCAGCAAAATTAATCAAATGTACCTTCCTCCCTCCGGTCCTCTCCACTTGGCTGTACCTACTGTCTGGCCCAAACTAATAAAATGGCGTCTTGTATATCTTATATTATGTAATGTATCAGGACAGTATTTCAATGTACACATTCAGCAATAATAGTACTGTAGCAAGTTATCCATCTGAGCCATCTCTCCCTTTCCTTATCCTGTTGATTTGAGACAAAGAAATTAGTTGCTCGGTCTGCTACATCCCATCAACTATATTTTACCAGTCTGCTATGGAGGGTGAATCTGGAAAAATAACAAATTCATTTTATACACGATAATACACTCTAGTGTGTGTATTGAAGCCTTTACCTGTTTTGGATACCTTGGGCATTAGTTTTGAAATACCTCTTTTGTGGTTCTCTTCCCCCTCATGTTTTTTTCCAATCAAAATCTGTTTTATGGTTTACCCTCCCCTTTTTTTTTTTTTTTTAACACAAATTTCTCCTTTTTCATACTTTAATATTGGATTTGGGCTAATTTTATACTATATATTTTCTATACCTTTGTATTTGGCACCCTTCATTTTCCAGCCCTTGGCATGTGTGAGTTTTTAACAATTACTATTAAATGGCAGATGTCAATTATGTCACTTTTATCACTTGGTCATTATCTCTAAGCATATCTTAAACAGTTTTTGTTTTTTTATTGGTACCTGAAATTACTTTACCTTAGCATTTTAACTTTTGTTAATTGAACTTTTGCCAATATTGTATGATGTCAGTTAATGAGGTTTCTTGTATAAAGGGAGTATAATGTATTTTCCTCCGATGAAGAGTCAGAGCAACTTGAAGTGGCAGGGATTTAAACTTTTGCAGCAATAACGCTTTCTCAAGCTTTTTGGTGGTGCTGTATCTTGTGAAACTAAATATGGTGTCCAGCAGGCAATAAAATAGAATTTGTAAATTATGGAAAAGTCAACTCAGTGAGTAAAGACAAAACTCAGTTATTCACCCCACCATTGTAGCTAGCATTGAGCAGTCTGTTCTATGATAAACTCCTGACTTTGTACTTTAATAGCATTGCCACTTGTTAACAGATTTGCATGAAAGTTTGCCTGCGTGGTCTAGGGGACAGGTCTCTTGACTTGCTAAGTTTTGTTCCAGTCTGATGTGTGGATTCTGAGATGCAGATAGCAAAATAAAAGTGAAAAAATCGGGTGTCTGGCCTCCGGAGCAGGCTGAAGGAAATAACTCCATAGTTTTCTGTCAGAATGGCTTAAAACCTGCTACAAATTGAAACGGACTTCAAGATCCTGAAAGGAGCAGGATTACTTTGTGGGACGTTTCACAACAGCAACTGGGAACCGACACCATGCACAATTATGGTGACACTTAGATCCTCCTCAGAGCTAGACATTGTCATACAACAGGCCAAATCTTTTAAGTCCGATTACTTGGCAGGAGCACAAGATCGATTTATTCCCAGACTTAAGCTATGCCACGAGGATGAGGAGGAAAGAGTTTTGATGGCGTGCGGGTGTGCCTTTGGATACTGGGGTGCACCATGCTTCTGATGCTGGCCAGCCTAAAGATCGGTTATGAGGTAAAACTTTCCAATTTCTGGATGCAACTGAAGCGCCAAGCTACTGGACAAAATTGAAAAACAGTTTGTTGCCAGAGAGCAACTTCAGACTCTGAGGGACTGAATTACTGTCTTAAAACTGTTTAATTGGTGGGATGGATGGTGTTGTAATGGGAGAATGTTGTTAGTTTAATTCTCTTGTTGGATTCAAACTCCTTAAAATAAAACAATAGTGAGTGGGGAAACTTTTCTTGGTACAAATTAAGGTTTTAAAAATGTGGTTTGAGTTAAAATGGTGCTGCATGACACAGGTAGTTATTGCCTTCCCCATGGACACATCCTACCACATGGGGCTTTACGTCATCAGCATCCAGTTTTGTTCAAAATGCAGCACAGTTAGCAGCTTAGAACAGAAAGCTTATTCACACTTGATTGTATATGGGGATTACTAAACTGAGTATATCACTAGTTCTTTAGTAACTAGGAATACAGTTAGAGTTCATACTAAGTTTGTTGGTTGTCTGTAGCTCTTTCTTTTGGGGGTTGTCTGGGTCTGTGAAAGAAGTAATATTCATTAAATGATGTTCAGAGGGTAGGATGTTATACCCTCTTTGAGGGTGAATGATATGTTCAAATAAATAAATCAATGCTTGTTATCCTTCTCATGGCAGCAAAGTTCACTGTGGATTAAATTGTGAATTTTTAAATTTAGGACTAATATCTAGAAATATAAATTGTTGGTATGATTTGTATTCCCTGGATGATGTAACTTAGAACAGGGTGCTATATGTTTGTACTACTGTAAAAATGAAGCTGTATCATACTGATGTACAGTGGGCATTACATGTAATGGTCTGCCTGTTGGGATTTACTTGCAATGTTAAATTACATAATTCAATAGAATATAAATTTAAAAACATTCTTTTTTCTGTCATCGCCTACTTGACCAGACAGTTTGGAATTTTGAGGGTAGAAAGTGCTTGGGCCAGAGTGGTGCCTTTTGCTGGTTTGGTGAAAAATATTAATCTGTTCCAGAGTTTTAAGGATTTGAAATATTTGTTCTGAGCATGCTCAGTACCGTGTTTTGATGGCTGTTTCATACTAAAAAGAATATTGTTCCTATGGAAAAGATTCTGCTTCATGTGGACTAATCTTTTTTCATGAGAAAAATTATTTTCTTGTATGGCCTCTATCTTATTTCTGTTTTTGTTTGTTTGTTTGTTTGTTTTTCATTATTTTGAAAACCCATAAAATATCCTGCAGAGACTCCAACATATGTATCTTGCTTATCGGGCCCTCATTAGGTGGATTCTGCAGTAATATTTGGAAAATCACCCTGAAATGTGTTTTTAACACATTTTAAAATATTTTGTGACTCTGATTTCTTTTTTTCATATAGTCATATGAAAAAGAATAGGCCATAAAAAAAAAGATTCTCTTTGTACGAAAAAGAATTTTGACTTAACTGTTTTTCACATTCTTTTCATATGAACAACACAACGAAAAAGACCACTTAATATGAAAAAATAATTTGAACAGCCAGTCTGACAGTGCCAAAGATCTGCTTGCCAGCCTTGGTCTGCACCAAATCATTACCGCCCCACCAGAACCAACTATAAACAGGCAACAGCTCCACCTTAGACTGGTTAGTCGCTTTCAACCCATCCAGATTAGCGGCCTCTGTAGTTCTCCCCGACTCCATCAGTGACCATCTGTGCGACTTTCTGTCGCTGGTTGGCCAGAGCCCCAAATCACCCCCAAACTACATCCTCTTTAGGCATTTGAAAAGGCTAATGTCGATGCACTCTCTTGCACTTTCAAGTCCACAGACTGGTTTTTCACCACCAATATAAAGAAAATAGACTCCGCCATTGAAGCACTCTCCGTCACATTCAGCACCATCTGTGACACCCTTATCCCAGTAAAAAGATCAGTGTGTGTGGAAACCCAAATGAATGGGTCACTTCCGATCTCAGGCTCATGGGCAGTAGGGACAAGGCCTGGTCTAAATAAAAGAAGTCGAACACACCACACTCCTCCAGGAGTACAAAACCCTCCGTAATAGATGCAAGTCAGCTGTCCATACTGTGAAAGGTACACCACCTCGAGAATATCAACTCTACAACAAAGCCAACTCCAAAGCGATGCTGGGGACCCTAAATTCCTTACTGGGCAAGACAAGAAATCTGAGCAGATAACCCTCCTTACTGATGGTAAATCATCCAGCGATCCGAAATGCATGGTGACCATATTCAACTTCTTTTGGGGATCTTGACAAATATAAGACTCCTCTCCTCCCAGCCCACTCAGCCCAGCCCTCCCAGTCCTCCTCCTCTCTATTAACTGCAGCCCCACGTTCTACTTAAGAGCTTACTCCCTTCCGACATGGTCAAACTTATTAAGAATAGTAACCCAAACCCAGCATTGCCCGGACGGCCTTGACTACCGTATTCTCAAATTAATTGTTAAGGACTTTGCTATCCCCTCACTGATGTTCTTAATTTGGCGCTGTGTTCTGGCTCCTTCTGGCGTGAGAATCACCTCCATCAGGCCGCTACACAAAGATGGTTCCAAACAGGAAATTGAAACTACAGACCCATCTCCTCCTACTCCCTTTCCAAAATCATGGAGAAAATTGTCCATTTACAAATCACGGAGCACTTAAATAAATATGACATCCTCATGGAAGGTCAGCATGGTTTTAGGGCAAAACACAGCACCAAAACCGCCTTGTGAGGTTCACCAATGACATCTTCAAGGCCATTGATGATGGTCTTTACACCGCTCCGTTTTTCTGGATTTAACCAAGGCCTTTGACTTGGTGGACCATAACTGCTTCTAGAGACCCTCTCCCACATGAACTTCTCCACAAACTCGGTTAACCGGATTGGGAATTTCCTCCACTCCAGATACCACAAACTATTATTGAAGGCCAATCCTCACCGAACTGCCTTATTAAATATGGGGTCCCTCAGGAATTGATTTTGGGACCTCGCCTGTTCTCTCTTTTCATTATTAATATCCCCTCAGTATGTTCCCATACCAAAATCATATTCTCATGAGCGATGTCCCTCTACTGTTATGATGGTAACTACACTCTCTTCACTCTAAACTGCAGAAGTTATTACTCCAGTCTCCATTCCTGGTTTACCTGCCACGGAGTGGTATTAAATTCAAAAACTAAATGCATGATCTTCTCAGGCCGGAAACTGGCAAATTTTGACTTTTCCTCAAGGACAACGATGGCATCGTTATTGAGCAAGTTCATGAATTTAAATACCTCTGCCTGACTCTTGATGAACACCTCTCCTTGGTCCACATAACCCAGCGTATCGACAAACTACATCAGAGACTGGGGCTCCTATACAGGATCCATCAGTTCCTTATCCTGGAGACTAGAACACGACTTGCCACCAGCCTACTCCTCCCCATTTGAATACAGGTCTCTCATTTTTCCACCCACTCCAAACTCCACAAATTTCACCAAACTAAAAGCGGCATATAATAATGTAATCAGATTCATCTCCGGCTACCCCATCGCACCTACACCTGTACCCTTTATGAATCTGTAAATTGGCTTTCACTAGAAGATAGGTTTGCCTAGAAGACACTCAATGTTTGTGCACAAAATTCTCACCAACCACCTATCACCCAGTATCTTCTCTCTTCCCAGATCGGATCATGCTTGCCCCACCAGGAGCGTTTTCTCTCTGTGACAGAGATTGCTCTCCTTCAAGGCCCCAAACTCTACAACACCCTACCACCCAACTTCAAAGATCTGCTCATCCATCGACTCCTTTAATATTAACCTGAAAAAGCACTTATACAGCAAACACCATTACAACTGTTTCTTACCTTCCCACCCCTGGATTTGTAAATTACCACCTTCCTCCTCTGACAACTCACTTCCTACTTTCTTCTTGCCTCCCTCCCTTATGTCTGATGCTGTCTTTCCTGTACTTGGGTGCAGCAAGGTTCTCACCTGCTCAGGGTTGTCCTTTCTCATGTTGTCTTGCACTTGCGCAAGCAACATCTTGAGGTAGTAGGAGAAATGCAGAGGTGTGTAAGTGCTGGCGAATGCAGGGCACGCTTTAGTAGGTGCATCCCTTATTCCCCAATTAGCCAGCATGTTAGTGCTGACACAAGAATTATGTAAAGTGGACACAACTTGTAAGAAATGTGCTGCTGCTGTCAGAGACAAGCTCGGTCATGCAGTGGCACAGATGACACGCCTCCATACGTGCCTTTACTGGTAAGACATTTCAGTAAACATGGCTTATAAGAAATGTGCAGCTGCAATCAGAGACAAGCTCGTCATGCAGCAGCACAGATGACATACCTCCCCATCGTGCCTTTTCCTGGTGAAACATTTCAGTAAACATGGCTGGACCCCTGCCGCCACACAGTTCCCAAAGAACGCCAATATCAGGGTGCCATCTCTATGTCGGCATGTCCGCAAACCCCCACTGCAGTGCAGCACACTGGGAGACCACCCCAGTGTGCTTCTGCTCACAGAAAGCCGACTGCGCCAGCATGTTCCTCCCTCCACCCCATCCCCATTGTATGGCACACTAGGAGGCCACCCCAGTGTGGCTAACATCACCCTCCCCGAACATCATGGGGCACACTGGGAGCCCACCCAGTGTGCCCAACATTTGTTTTATTTCACCTGTAAAGAAAGAAAACCGTCCCGTGGCACAGTGTGTTTTTTTTTTTTTTGTGGGTTTTTGGTACCTGAAAAAGAAAAATGATCCATTGTCCACGATGTCCCCTAACCTGCACTCCACCCTCTGCGCACCCCACCTCCCCACACACACCCTAATCCCATATTTACCTCTGAGGTCCGTGCTGCAGTCTTCGGTAGAGTGGAACACGCCTGGACTCTTCAAAGCCGAACTGCAGAATAAAGAAATGTTGGTAGCTGTATAATGGCATCAATTGGGGGTTCAACTTAGTGGATATCTCAGCCATTTTTTGAATTTTGGCTCCAGATTTTCAGTATGGGTTCTTGAAACCCCACCTCATGAACATATGCACTGTCATCTCATTATTCGGTCCCGAAAGGTGATTTCACAGTCATTAGTAGACTCATGTTTAGGGATCAAGTAATGAAATGACAGTACCACTGTACGTCAGGTGGGGTCCCAAAAGCCTATTTTGCAAACTTGGTGAACAAATTCCAAAAATGACTGCGTACAAGTGTGCGTTGTGCAGTTTCTATGCATGCTTTTAATGTTGACAATTTTTAATATTTTTACTCCAGATTTTCACCATTGCCATTTTTCACACCTCCTTATGAATAGTATAGCTGTCATTGTTCACATCCTGTCCAAAATGTGTTTTTGCACATCTGGCACACTATAGCACGGTCACTGTGGGAAATCAACTTTCGGGACAAATTAACAAAATCACAGTGCCACTGTTCATGAGCAGAGGCCCCAAAATGCTTATGTTGAAAATTTGTTAAAAAATCCCCAAAATAACTGTTACGGGTGTGTTAGCAGTTTCTACGCACACTTGTAATTGCACTCACTTTTTCATATTTTCACCCCAGATTTTCAACATTGCCATTTTTTACATCTTCTCATGAACAGTACAGCTGTCATTTTTGACATCCTGCCCAAAATGTGTTTTGCACCTGTGGTGCTAAATGGCGCAGTTGTTGCGCAAAATCACTTTTCGCTAACAAACTGATAGTGCCACTACTCATGAGGTAGGGTCACAAAAGCCCATGTTGAAAATTTGGAGGAAATACCAACAAATGCCGAGAGTTAAGGTTTCCAACCATAATGCCCCATGCTGTAGAGACTGACAGGTGTCAGGGATGTGACTTGGGTTTGTCGGCTGTAATGCTCACGCCATTCTACCCCACCCTGCAGCAAATGACAGGCATTGAGGTGTGCCTTGGACTGTTCTGCCTCAAAGTTCACCCCATTCTCCTATACTGCACCCATCTCAGCGTATTTCTGTATGGAATGGGGTGAGCATTAGTCCCAGAGACCCCAAGGCACATCGCAACACTTGTTGGTGTCTGCAGGGGTAGGGTGAGGTGAAATGACATGAGCGTTCTGGCTGAGACAACCCAAAGGCACACCCCAGTGCCTGTCCATCTCTGCAGGGTGGGGGTGGTCAGTTCAGTACTCCACTGCCATTCCTATTATGCATCTAACTCCTGCACTACCAGTGCCAATGCCAGCAAGACAACATTCGCATTGACAAATGCTTGTTTCTTTTGTATCTGATCCTAATGCCTGTCTGACTCACACGTTGCACTTTTAACATGCTGCTATGTACACATATATGAAGCATTCATTTTGTATAATAATTGTATTCCACAACTGGGTTTTATACCCTCCTGTGTTTTAGTACCTCTCTAAAAGTGTATTATCCATAATTGTTTGTTTATACCTACCCATGCTTACATTTTCCTCTGTAAAGTGTTTTGCCTGATTTTTTTGTACTTATTACCACCTTTGTATTATTGTACTCTTGTAAATGCATTTCTGTACTTTTGTATTTTCTTTTTTGTAGATTCTATTTTTACTCCATTGGCCAGAGCATCTCAGAGGTGCCCACTCAGTTGGACCTCTACTCCCCACCATGACTCTCCTCCATTGGTCCCTCCCCACCAGGACTTCCCAGCCCCCAGATCACCCCTGGGGAGGGCTCTCACCTACCAAGTGGCACTTTCTGATATTAGAGGGTCTGTCTGTGTGGGTGACACCTGGGATCGCTGGAGGAGTGGTCTGGGACAGCTCCCTGAGGGCCCTGTTGCCTTCCTGGTCCTCCGAGGATTTTTCCATTATTTTCCCCACAGGAGCGCAAGTATGTACAACGTCCATGGTACTAACGTGACAATGTCCATCGCCACTAGTCCCCATGTTACAGCACTGTGTTCCTTGTCCTGCCCCCAATCTTCATCAGGAGCTTCTAAGGAGTGGCGAAGACCCCAATCCCTCCCAGGAAGGAGGCAGTCCACCAGATGCTCAGTCCCTGCTGACCCCTGGCAGCCCAAGTCCGTTCCCTCAACCCAGGTCGCTGCACCACAACCCACAGCGCCACCAGGCCGAACTGTACTTTTGTAGTTATCCACCAGTGTTTTTCTCTCCAACTAGAGGCTTGTGAAATGGGCATCTTGCCCACATGCCTTTCCAATATAAAATAAAAAATGACATGAAATAAGAACTGACAGTGGTCTCTCTATTGGGGTGGGGGAAGTTACACAGATGCACATAAATTGCTTTTCTGGTGGAATGGAAGTGCAGGACCCAGAGAGCCCTGCACTTCCACAACCAAATACACATGTGGATGAATGGAGGCATGGAAGCTGGGCCCAGATGGCCCTGCATTTCTGTGATCGCATAGATGTTCATGCAGGTCCCAAAGTGACCTGCCTGAATGATGATAGGATTCTACTATCTGAAAAATAAGGAAATTCATTGCAAAACGTTAATGTACCAGTTAGGGTTTAAACCGACAAAACTAGGGAAATACGGTGTTAGTGTTTCCAACCTACCCCCTCCCCACAAGCAGCAAAAGCAAAATAACATTATGGTTCGGGCGATAGAGAGCCGACTTCTAGGCAGGACATCTTTTCCAGCAGCTCTGCTTTGCAGCTCCTAAAAACATACAAAATCCTCATTATAAGGTCTCCAGGCAGAAGATTTTCGGTTGGATTTGAATTCTGCAAGTGTGTGGCTTTTAATCGATGTCAACATTGCCATGGGTCGTGCTAAAAATGTGCCATTTCAAGCGACCGGGACCGTAAGGCGGCAGTAAACAAGGAGTTATTGGCCCCACTGGGTAGAAGAGCCTGACCTTCTCAGCAGAGTACTGAATTGGGCTCTCATGGCAAGCTATCCTAAACTCAGTAAAAGCTACGGATGCTAAAATAGAAAAATCATTAGAGAAGCTGGAGGTCCATGATGCGGCTCTAATTTCCTGAAAAGCACAGTGGCTGATGCTGATAAAAGGTCTGCTGCAACCCAGGCCACCACAGCTCTCCTTACCAAAGAGAGAATCAACAACTGCAAGGATGTTGGAAGTGGTAGAAAATAGTCTGTGGGGGAGGGGATGTTCGGCTGGTAGACTCACCAGAAGGAGTGGAAGGGGCTAATCTTCTGAGGTATTTAAAACTTGGATGGCAGACATTTTACATGTACTCGTGACTTTGACTGGACCACACTCCGCCAAGCCTACAGCATTAACTCTAGAGTTCGGCCTGCAGATTGTAATCATCCCGGACTGTGCTTCTGAGAACGTGGGAGTTAGAGTGAGGGATATTTTGATTACAACTGTGCATATGGAGTATCCTATGGAGTATCCTCTGGAGGTTTCGAGACACAAGGTCAAGTTCTTTCCAGATCTCTCGTACAGCAAACAGTTTGATACCAACAGGCAAAAACTGAGAGTGCTTGGCATTGTGCAGTCATTCCTCCTCCCAGCTTGCCTTTCTGTTAAATATGGGGAAAAGCTGGCAGTTCTCGGACCCACAAGATGCTGGCAGGTGGATAGAGAAGTGGTGACTGAATTCCAGGAGAAAGTGCATCCAGAGACTGCATCTGGGGACTCTGAATCATAGGAAGGCTGAGTATATGGCCTTTTGAAATTACCAGTTTACTATTTGCATAAATTTTTCCAGAGACAGTGTTGGGACAGTTAAACATAAGGATTTTGGTGTACCATATATGGGACATGTTGTAGAAAGTTTATGTTGCTAAATTTGTTATATCCCATTTTTTCAGTCATATCGGTATCCTAAAACAATTGCTCTGATGTGCCTTAAATATATCTCTGTTAATAACACAGTTTATTGTTTAAAGGTTTTTTCAAAATGTTAGGCTTGTTTTGGGAGCTGCATGTGGGAAAGCATATATACCTTGTTTTCTATCTATTCTATGTTGGGTAAAATAGCACTAGTATTTTGGTGTGTGTACCTACTTACTGATATGTGCTCACGAACTGAAACGGGCAGTATATTTTGGGTTCTCTGAGACTATTGGCTTTTTATTACAGTTAACCCCCAGCCCTATTGTATAAGAATGTGAGACAGATTTGTTGTACTGCACAGATAATGGTATTTGGCCTGAGTGACTATTTGTATTTTGTATCTCTTACATGAAAGTATTGACTGTATTGTTTTATATTAAAACAATAAACAGAAAGTACACAAAAAATAGGGTTTAGCTGTCCTGAGTCGTAGCAAATCAGGCCTGGGTCTTCTTTGGGGTTATGAACTCTAATGCTCAACCCATTCTCATATAGTCTGCACATCTGAGCTTATTTGCTGAAGGAATGGGGTGAGTGTTGGGGTTGATAACCTAGATTCAGGTCTGATTTGCCAAGACTCAAGACAATCAAACTCATAATGTTTTTTCCTTGTACTTCTTGCAGGGTGCTTGTGGAGTGTTAGGGTTGGAAAGCCTAATACCACATTTTTGTAGTTTTGTCAGTTTAACCCTAACTGGTGCATTAACGAAGGTTTTTGCAGTGAATGTAATACATCTGGACAGTATTCAAGGTACAAATTCAGCCTTAATAGTACAATAAGTTCTCCATCTCTCCTCCCCTTATCCAGTTGATTTGACACAGAAAGTTAGTTGCTCAGTCCGATAAATCCCATCAACTGTATTATACCAGTCTGCTATGGAGGGTGAGTCCAGGATAACAGCAAATCTATTTTTAAACCCAATTATGAAATGGAGTTGAGAAATCCTGGAAGCTGATTAGCTGAAACAGTCTTTGACCCATGATGATACATTTGAATATCATCAAGGTCCAAAACTGATTACCAAGATCAGACATTTCCTAATACTTCAGGACAATTTTATAATCATAGTAATGCACTTCAAGGAGTGGTATATCATGAGATATTGTCACTTTTGGGTGGTTGGTGGCACTCTTGTGTTGCCTCGTGCTTCACAATACACCCAAGTTGTGATGATATCTCATGATACACCACACCCTGTTGTATATTATTGCTTAATCACACACTCTAGTGTGCATTGAAGCATTTGTGGTGCATTTCCTGGGGTTAGAACACTCCATCTTCAGCCTGTTGCCTCACAAACCCCCAGGGCATGCTACACAAATTCTTTAATGCCCATCGTGTTGTGTATTATTGGTTACCCGCTGCAGTGTTCAATATTCCAGCTGTTTTGAACACTCATTGTTTAATATCACCTTTTTCAAACAACATGAAGTCTTGCTATATTCTGACATATGCAGTGAGTCCCAACCTTGAACTGCTCTGGAGGTGAAAGAGTTAACTTTCCATACCAGGCATGGAACGCTGAGCTCGAGCTTGGTTGAGACTCTGTCTGTTGTTCTTCAAACTCAAACCGTCAGATTCTTTACTCCGCTCACTGAACAGTCGCCCGGAGATTTCTCCTTCTTCGGTTCATTTTGTCAGTTAAAGTACTGCTTTTCTCGTTTTCACTGAATTTAAACCGCAACCTGTCGATTCAGTCTCTGTCTGTGGTATTTGTGAGTACTAGATAGGTTTTACATTAATTCTGTTCTGTGTGGAACTTGTAAGCGTTTATCGGTTCGGTTTGAACCGATCAAGTTGTTTAAAAATCTTAATCTGTGATTTAGAGTGTGGTTACGGTTCTTATCGGTTCTAAAAAAACGGATTTTATTACGTTTTTTTCCACGACCCGTGACACGGTTGGGAACC
The DNA here is from genome assembly GCA_016271365.2 of Neoceratodus forsteri. Classification (NCBI taxonomy): domain Eukaryota; kingdom Metazoa; phylum Chordata; order Ceratodontiformes; family Ceratodontidae; genus Neoceratodus; species Neoceratodus forsteri. Next base: position 767,844,378 of record CM028133.1, on the reverse strand, counting down.
GATAAGAGGGTCTTACTTGGATTGCCATAAACGGGTAAGTTTGATAGGACTGGCACTGTGTCTGAGAAACCCAAAAGAAAAACTGGGCCCACTGGTTTCAACACTGTAGTGTGTGTGGGAAGTCTTTGCCAAGGCTGATCCCCACACCACCTGTGTTTACTGTCTGGGGTTTGACCACCTCAATGCAGACTGCCAGATTTGTAAACATTTTCCTGCAGCTACCCTGGAGAAGAAAGTTGGTAGCTCAGGAAAGGAAGGCCAAAAGTCCACTGAACCGATGGCCAGCCTGGTTCGGTTCCAACCGAACCAGAAGGAGTGCCCTCTGACCACGGTGAGACTCTTAGGGCAAAGGAGATCCGACTCTGAGGAGTCGGCTCCAGCAAAAGGACTAGAAAATCAGCTGGTGTGGAGCCAAAACTTTCCCTCCAACTGCTGAAGAAGTAGCCAAAGCGATCAAAATTGTCCAGTTGCTTTCTCGGTTCCGACCGAACTGGCACCGCCAGGTAGGTGCTCGTTGCCGGGTTCCACCGGTTCAGAGTATGATTTAGAGGAATATTATGAACCGGAGGAGGGGGAAAGAGGAATATGAGGAGAGTGAATGGATTTGAAAGTCTGATGTGCCCATTGACCGGACATCTCTCCAGACAGTCCTTCAGGAGTGTCTCCTCCTAGGCTTGAGTCCCTTCTCATTTTATGTTTTATAAAAGTGGTTGAAACCCTCCAGCTCCCTATGGAGGAAGCTGTGATGATCAAGAGGAGCCTGACTATGTGGAAATGATGGATATCCTAGAGTCTAGGAGACTGTCTATTCCCTGCATAAATCTTTTGGAAACAGACATTTAAAATTCTAAAACTCCTCACACTATACCTCCTGTGGATAAGAGAATGGACAAGAGGTACACATTGTCAGGCTCTGATAATGAGTTCCTTATGCAACAATGCAGCCATGTTAGTAGTGCAGGCTGCAGCCTGTGACAAGGCAAATATTCCCTTGGCTTCACACCCCCAGACAAGGACTCCAGGAGGATTGATGCCATGGCAAAGAAACAGTACATGGCAGCATCCTTGGGACTCAGACAGGCAAATTATATGGCTTATGTTGCAAGATATGAGAAATCAGATGGGACACTGTCATGGCTCTAGCAAAACTGGTCCCTGGCCAGCTTGCCAAGGAGCTGGAGCAGGTGGCTGCTGATGGTATTGAGGCATCCAAGGTGCAATTCCATGCTGCAGTGGACTCAAATGATGTGTCAAGAGTCATGGCTACATCTGTGGCACTTCAAAGAATGGCTTGGCTCAGATGTACTAGCCTGTCAAAGGATACCCAGACTAAGGCCATGGATTTTCCTGTTGTGGGTAATTCCCTGTTTGGGGAGCAGACAGAGAATTACATGAAGAAAATGGATGAGTATAGGACCACCTACAGGAGTGCACAGGCTAAGGAAATGCAGGCCACTTCCTCAAAGGCAGCTTCCCAGGGCAGGGGCAGGCCTTTTCATAGGCCTTTTACCAAGCCCAGGCCTCCTGTTCTGCTTATGCCCAAAGGGGTTCTTTAGAGGGAGAGGCAGACGGGTACAAGCAGGCCTGCTTCCACCCTCAGCCCAAAGCTCCTGCCAAGCAGGCACTCTGATGGGGTTGCCAGGGCCGATTCTCACTTACCTGTAGGGGCAGGCTGGCTTACTTTGTCCAGGACTGGGAGTCTCTAACATCAGACAAGTGGGTCCTGGAAGTAGTAAGCCAGGGACTGTTCTCAGCTTCAAAAATTTCCAAAGCTGAGACCCAGATCCTTTCTACTTGCAAATCCCTCAGAGGCACTTGCCCTAGAGGCAGAGGTCTCTTCCTCCTGGCTCGCAGAGCTGTGGAAAGGTTCCACCCCTACACCAGGACAAAGGATTGTACTCAGGTACTTCCTTACCCCAAAAAGACAGGAGAATGGCGGCCCATCCTGGATCTCAGATGTAAACAAGCACCTTTTAAAACCAAAATTCAAATGATGACTCTGGGAATTATTCTACCTCTCTAAGGCCAGGGACTGGCTAGTGTCCCTGGACCTCAAGGATGCCTACTTCCATATTCTCACAGAAGCTCCCATTGAAAGTACCTCAAGTTTGAGCTGCCCTCAGGCCATTACCAGTTCAGAGCAATGCCTTTGGCCTCACCTCTGCTCCAAGGGTATTCACAAAATGCCTGGCAGTAGTAGTTGCTTCTATAAGAAGGCAGAAATTGCCATCTTCCTTACCTGGGCGACTGGCTCATAGTAGGTCAGTCCCCAGACCAAGTCAGGTTACACTTACAGATAAGTCAGCAACTGCTCACTTCTTTGGGTTTCCTTCTAAATCTTTCAAAGTCAGTTCTAGAGCCTGTCCAGCTCCTCACCTTCATACGCAGAGCTAGACACAGAGAGGCCAGAGCCTTCCTTCCCTGGACAGGGCAAGGACCCTGGTCTCTCTGGCCTCCTCATTCACCCTGCAGGTGTCTCGACCTGCAAGGCATTTTCTACAGCTCCTGGGGCACATGGCTGCTCTACAGCAGTAGTACAGGGAGCAAGATTTCAGATGAGGGACATTCAGTTCCATTTGAGAGCCTTTTGGTCTCAAAGGAAGGACCCTCTGACCAAACTGATCCCAGTAACTCGAACCCTGATCCAGGCCCTGCAGTGGTGGCAGGATCAGAACAATTTGAGACAAGGGTCTCTTGCCACCCAGTCACTCTTTTAATCCTTACTACAGATGCCTCCCTCTTGGGGTGGGGGCTCACATGGGCGACCTCACCACCCAGGGGTTGTGGTCCCCTCGGAATCTCTGCTCCATATCAACCTGTTGGAACTCAGAGCAGTATTTCGCGCACTGAGGCTTTTCCAGATCTGTTCAGAACAAAGATATACAGGTCAGAACAGACAACACCACCACAATGTGGTACATCAACAAGCAAGGAGGCACTTGGTTCACGGCCGTGCAACAAGCAATGAAGTTGTGGTCTCTGCTTACTCCCCGAACACCTCCTCACGTGCACCACCTACCAGGAAAGGACAATGTCCTGGCAGATGCTCTCAGCAGGATTTCCCAGGGCCATCACGAATGGTCACTGGATCCCCTGGTCTTGAAGTGATTTTTCCAGATGGGGCACCCGCAGATAGATCTTTTTGCAGCCCCAGACAATCACCAACTTCCCTTTTTGCTGCAGACCCCAGTGTTGGCTCAGTCCCCTGGATGCCTTAGTTCTCAATTGGGAAGGGAAGTTTCTCTATGCTTTTCCCCTTCCTCTCCTGTTCAAAGTGCTAGTCAAAATCAGATCTCAACCCTGCAAGATGATCCTGATTGCTCCAGACTGGGCCAGACAGCCCTGGTATCCACTCCTACTGTCCTTAGCAGTCCATCTTCCCCTGTGTCTTCCCAGGAATTACAACCTGTTAACCTGTGCTCAGGGAGGGTTTGTACCGAACCTCAAACTCTCAATCTCAAGGCCTGGTTCTTGAAGAGTTAGAGTTTGCTGACGACACCTCTCCCAGGGTGTAATGGATATCCTGAAGGCTTCTAGAAAACCTTCCACCAGGGCTACTTATAATTCTAAATGGAAAAGATTTTCCATATGGTGCTCTGGTAAGCATATTTCCAGAATCTGCTGATCTGCCCACAGTCCTTGATTATATGGTCCACTTAAATAGCTTGGGGCTGAGACCAGCTACACTGAAAGTACATCTGACAGCTGTGTCTGCTTTTATTTCAGCAGGTAAGCCCTGTTCCTCTAAGCTCACCCTGTTTTCTCCAAGTTTTTCAAGGGATTGTTACACCAACCCTCCATTCAGGGACCCTGCTCCTGCCTGGGACCTCAGTGTTTGCATTGCTCAGCTTATGCAACCCCTTTTGAGCCTTTATCTTCAGCAGAGCTTAAGTACTTGACTTGGAAAATCTGTTTTGGTTGTCATCACTTCTGCCAGACGATAAGTGAATTCCAAGTTTTGTAAGTGGAGCCTGATTTTATCTCCTTTCATAGAGATAAGGTGGTTCTCAGGACTAACAGGAAGTTCTTGCCTAAGGTGGTTTCAGATTTCCACCTTAATCAATCTATGTCTCTTCCTGTGTACTTCACTGACCATTCCTCCTCTGAGAGAGAAGATTGCACAGTTTAGATGTCAAAAGAGCCCTTAGTTACTACATAGAGCGTACTCAAGGGTCACAGGTTTGACTCCTCCAACTGTTCCTCACTTATGGTGAGGTTGGTAAAGGGAAACCTGCCACTGAAAGATCCATTGCCAGGTGGATTGTCTCCTGTATCCAGTTTTGCTATGAAAAACTGGGTAAGGTTCCTCCTCAGGCCTGAGGGCTCACTCCTACCAGAGGTGAGCTGTTTCCTGGCGTGCCAGGGACATCCTATTCTAGAGATATGTCAAGCAGCTACCTGGAAAACAGTTCACACTTTTCCAAGCATTACTCCTGGACATCCAGGATAGGAGTGATGCTCGGTTGGCACAGCTGTTGCTTCAGAGCCTATTTCCTAAGTAGGTTCTGTCCCTCCTCCATGGAGGTACTGCTTGGTAGTCTGCATATGTCAGAATATAGCAAGACTTCATGTTGTTTGAAGAAAAAATTACTCACCTTAATAAGTTGTTTCTTCTAATGGAGTCTTGCTATATTCTGACCTCCCCTGCCTGCCCCTCTCAGAACCTCTGTTTTGGGATGTGGGTGGGCAGTGCAGTGTTGGCACGTAGTAGGTGCCCATCCTTTTGTTCACCCCTTCTTTTTGGGGTGACTTGGTGTTGTGTTTTTCATTTTTGGGTCTCCTGACTTGAGTCTTTGTTTTGGGACCAAAATGTGTTCTTATATTTAGTAGCCAGTTGGCTAGTGTAGGTTTACATCTTCCACACAGGACCTTAGTGAGTTTAGCTCGTAAAGATCTGACGGTTTGAGTTTGAAGAACAACAGACAGAGTCTCAACCGAGCTCGAGCTCACGTTCCATGCCTGGCATGGAAAGTTAACTCTTTCACCTCCGGAGCAGTTCAAGGTTGGGACTCACTGCACATGTCAGAATATAGCAAGACTCCATTAGAAGAAACAACATTACTAAGGTGAATAATTTTGTCGTTGTGACCAAGATGAACAAACATGCTATAGCAGCTTTCTCTGACCTTATAAAGTGCTACAAGACAAAAATGGGTTTGGAAACCAAAATGAAAAGCAAAGATCAACATAGCGGATTGCAAAGTAGTGCAGAATGAAGTATATAAAAAAAAAATTAACATGAATTGCTGCTCTAAAGCTACACTGGCAGTGTTAAAAAAACAAACCACTCCGACCCTGTAGGCTGGTGCTCGCTGTACCAGCAACCCATGTTTTGGAATTGTGTTGCTTGGGGGCAGGACTGAGCATCCCAAGGACAGCTCTGCTTCTTCAGGGTGGGAGATGCTGCACCTTGCTGTTTTAATACCAGGTGGGGAGACAGGTGGCAGCTCACTGGAGCAACTGGATTGGGTGAGGCACAACCACCAGATGCCAAATCGCACATGTACTGTCGGTTGCATGCGTGCATGTGATTATTTATTTACTTACTGGAAATTTCGAACGTACCTTTGAGCACAAGTGCTCTTTATGAAGGTTCCACATCAGTAATAGAGATTACCAGCCAACATAAACACAGTAAGTGAGTTCCAGTGGAATGAAGTCAAGCAAGTATATAGATAGTCGTACAAGTACAAATAAATAGGCTAGATCAGCTGCATACAGCTGTACAATAATGCAGTGAGAATCCGTGTAGAACAAGCATAGCAATGGTACATGGCCTCAGAGCCAGAGTCTGACACCATTCAGAGAGTATACCGGAGGAACTTTAGTTAGGATGATTGGCAGATACAGCTGCATTGAACTGTTAGGGTTGCCCCATAGTGCTCTCTTAAACTGGTCAAACATAGGTAGATTGAGCAAGGTATCAGAAACATAGAAACATAGAATTTGGACGGCAGATAAGGACCGCTGGCCCACCCAGTCTGCCCATTTCCCTGCCTACTGGATAAGCTGCAGATCCTAGTTAACCAGCAGCCTACTTCTTTCTACCCCCACCCCTAGAATTGCCTTATGACTGTCCCATGCATGCTTGAATTCCACCACTGTTTTTGACTCCACGACTCTTTCCTCCGGAAGGCTGCTCCATGCATCCACAACCCTCTCTGTGAAAAAATACTTCCTTAAATTACCTCTGAGCCGCCCCCCTCTATCTTCAAATTGTGCCCCCTTGTTCTTTACACCTCTTTTTGAAGATGCTACCCTCTTGGACTTTGTTGATTCCCTTGAGGTACCTGAAAGTTTCTATCATGTCCCCTCTCCTCCTTTCCTCGAGGCTATACATATTAAGCTCCTTAAGTCTCTCTTCATATGTCTTCGGTGCAGACCCTGCACCATTTTAGTTGCCCTCCTCTGGACAGTTTCCATCCTGTCTATGTCTTTGCGAAGACTGGGTCTCCAGAACTGCATACCGTACTCCAGATGGGGTCTGACCAGCTGTCTGTACAGAGGATAATAACTTCCTGTTTTCTACTGATGATGCCTCTCCTATGCATCCCAGTATCCCCCAGCCCTCCTTGCTGCCCTCTCACATTGCTTGCCCACCTTTAGGTCATCTGATATGACTACCCCAGGTCCCTTTCCATTTTTGTTGTTGTTAGTATCTCATCCCCATTGTGTACTCTTCCCTGGGTTTTGTTTCCCAGGTGCATTACCTTGCATCTCTTGCACTGAATCTAAGCTGCCATACATTTGACCATTCCTCTAACCTTGCCAAGTCCTTTTCATCCTTTCCACCCCACCTAGTGCATCAACTCTGTTGCAGATCTTTGTGTCATCTGCAAAGAGACATACTTTCCTTCCAGTCCTTCTGCAGTGTCGCTTATAAAGACATTGAAGAGGACCGGTCCTAATACTGAACCCTGTGGTACCCCACTAGTAACCCCTTTCTTCAGAGTGGACTCCATTTACTATTACTTTCTGTGTCCTATTCTCCAGCCAATTTTTTACCCAGGCTGTCATCTTGGACCCACTCCCAGGCTAGCTAACTTGTATATTAATCTTTTGTGTGGGACTGTGTCAAATGCCTTGCTAAAGTCTAGGTAGGCCATGTCCACAGCCCCTCCCTGATCTACTACTTTGGTCACCCAGTCAAAGAAATCTATCAGATTTGTCTGGCATGACCTTCCGCTATGAATCCATGCTGCCTTGGGTCCTGTGCCCTCTGGCCTCTAGATACTCGACAGTTCTTTCCTTCAGTGATTCCATCATTTCCCCTACCACTGAGGTTAAACTAACAGGTCTGTAGTTTCCTGCTTCTGCCTTGCTCCCACTTTTGTGAGGGAATCACATCTGCCCTCCTCCAGTCCTCGGTACCTCCCTTCCTCCCATGATTTGTTAAACAGGGTAGTCAGTGGTGTCACTAATTCTACCCTTAGTTCTTTTAGAATTCTGGGATGAATCCATCAGGCCCATTGCTTTGTCCACCTTCAGTTTTAAGAGTTCTTTCAGAACCCTTTCTTCTGTAAATGGGCTGGTATCAACTTCTGTATTCAGAGTGTTTCTACTGTTTGTTTTAGGTACCTCCCCTCTTCCTTTGTAAATACAGAGCAAAAATATTTGTCTACTATCTCTGCCTTTTCACAGTCACCCTCTGCCCCCTTTATTAAGCCTCACTATCCTTCCTTGGTCTTCTGCTCCTGATGTACCTATAAAGGTTTTATCCCACTTCTTAACTGAGTTGGCTATCTTTTCCTCAGTTTGGGCCTTTGCTGTCCTGACTGCCTTCCCAGCTTCCTTTTGCTTTAACTGATACAGTTCTCTGTCCTGCTCCTTCTGTGATTCCTTGTACTTCCTGAAAGCTTTCTTTTCTCTTGAACCTTCACTGCCACTTCCTTTGAGAACCATAGTGGTTTCTTACATCGTTTAGTTTTGTTTATTTGCTTCACACAAAGGCTAGTTACCTCTGTGATGGCAGTTTTATTATTCCCCATTGTTCTTCCACCCTCCTTCGCGCTTCCATTTGCTAGTGCATTCCTTAGGCACTCACCCATTTTGGCAAAGTCAGCCCTCCTAAAGTCCAGTACCTTTGCCTTTGTATGGCTTGACTCTATTGCTGTGTTTATGTGAACCATACTGTTCGATGGTCGCTAGTTCCCAGATGGCTACCCACTTACATCTGTGATCCTCTCTTCATCTCCATTTGAGAGAACCAGGTCTAGATTGCTCCTCTCGAAAGTGGGCCCAATACTAGTTGTCTAAGGCATGCCCCTGTAGGCATCTAGAATAACCCCACTCTTAGAAGTGGCTGCTGCAACTGCACTTCAGTTAACATCTGGCATATTCAGATCGCCCATCAGCAATATCTCCCTTTTTGCCTTACTAAGTATACTTTCTATCATTTCCTTGTCCATTTCCTCCCCTGAGAGAAGGTCTGTATCTAACCCTGTGCGGATTGTGGTGCCATTGCCGGTCTCCAAATTTACCCACAGTGCTTCTTCTCCTCCCTGTTTTCCCTTTTGTTCTGCTGCTTTGATTCCTTCCTTATGTAAAGAGCTACTCCTCCTCCTCCTCCTCTATTACCTCTCTGTCCCTCCTGTAGATAGTGTGTCCTGGTATGTTTACGTCCCAGTCATGGTTTTATGTGAACCATGTTTCTGTGACTGCCACGATATCCAGATGTTCCTCCTCCATCAAGGCCACTAATTCAGGAAGCTTGTTACTCAGACTACGGGCATTGGTACTCATTGCTTTCCATTTTTTGATGGCTTTACCTTCAGTTGCAGCATCCCCTACTGACCTTTCTACCTTGGTCTTTTTCTCATTTAGTACCCTGTTTTGTAAGGAGAGGCTGGGATTTTCTTGTTGCTTATCAGTGCCTCCCTTGACTAGTTTAAAAGCTTGCCAATGAAGCATTTAAACCGATTGCTCAAACGACTTGTTCCCTTCCTGGACAGATGCAGACCATCTTGCCAGTATAGGCTGGTGTCCTCCAGGTGGAACCCCAGTCGCCAATGAAGCCAAACCCCTGTGTTCCACACCATTTTTCAACCATTCATTAAACTGCATGGTGCAAAGTACTCTCCTCACTCATGCCATTGACAGGCAGCACTCTGAGAAGGACAGGCAGCTCATTAAACCAGCCAGTGGCTGTCACTGCAAATAAACACGTGTCTGTCTGAATACGGTGGAAAGGCAGTTCAAGGGACATGCCGACATGCTGCTGGTGTTGTAGAGATTGGCGACAAGGTGAAAGTAATGATTTTTTTTTAACCAATGAAAGTTTTATTAGATAAATAAACCAACACATTACATAATAATACTGAATGATAGAACATAAGATATTTCAATATAACAAAAGAGACAATCTATTCTTATATATGTCACATAAGACAGTTCATCAACAGCTTACCATTAACACAGACAACTAAGAATTTTTAAAACTAATAAAATGTTGACTGTATAAGTGTATCTGATGATTAAAGAATAAGGTTAATGTCTTAGTATAATAAAACAAGGACAATTGTTCCTAGTTAGCTATACTTGTTAGCTATTAAACATAATCTATTTAAAGATCCTCAAAAAAAAAAAACACAAATTCAGTTTGTACCTTAGTCTTATTGGTAACAACTGTCCCAAATAATCCTTGTTCGTACTAAATATGAACTGATTCAGTAATCTAGGGCCAGCCTGAAAGATTTTTCTTAATAGCTTATTCAAGAGTATAATATCATTTAACCTAAAATCTTTTAAGAGAGGGATAAAGAGAATAAGACTACGAGAATAGATATAAAGTAAGTTAGGAAAGAGCTTGGAAAACTGAGTGTTCATCAATAATGGATATTTTAAATTATTTTCAAGTAGTGCTTTTCAGTGTGTTATTTAACTATTGCTAATAGTTTGTCCCCAAGGAGACTATGCTATCTGCAAATTGCTTTATTAGTTTATTAGGTTTGCTTAATACATTAAAATAATTTGGATAGTATTCTGTCAGCCATTACCAGATCCATCCGTTAGACCCCCACCCATAAATAGTCTATATTAACTACCAAACTTGCTATCAGATTTATGTCCAGCACCTTTCAATTGTTGGGCCAGTTTCTCTGTTCTGAAGATTTCAAGAAAGTTATTTTTCCACTCTATAAAAGAGCAAATTTTCCTTCCATCCAACTTTTAAGTATACATATTCTAACCGCAACACCAATAAGGAGAAAAGTGTTTTGCTCTGTGGACCCAACCCTATCTTCAGCAAAGTGACCTAAAATACATGTCTCAAAATTAACCTTAGGCTGCCGCCAACATAATATCTTGCCCTAAAAACCTAGGAGTTCTAAATCTTCTGGCAGCCTAAGGGTTAATCTCTGAATGTATATTTGGCAAAGTTGGAACTCCTAACTTACTTTCTCCATAATTCCCTTGAATGTCTGCATTCCCAGAATAAGTGTAGTAGTGAGTTAGGGCCAGAGGACTATAAACCCAGTAAGCACCTTGTTAGCTAGCAGACATGTCTGGAACTCTATTCTGCTAGGTAGGGCCTTGATTCGGGATCCTCGGGGGCAGGAGCTACAGAATAAAGCTGTGGTCCCTGTGCTGGCACCCTGCAGGCCCATGCACAACCTACATGGCAGCCCACCACATTTATGGTATCAGGGAAGTTGTGGGTAACTAGTAGCAGACTGTGAGAGGGAGTGATGAGGGACAAGAAATGACAAAAAAAAAATACTCCAATCTGTCTGCACCAGCAAAGGTTTAAAGAGAAACTCGAAATTTGAATCTCTTCTTTTTAGTGCAGCAATGACCTGGCTTTTAGTTTTGCTAGGTAACCAAGAGTAAAAATGCCTATTCCATTCGCCGAGTTGAGCTGTTCTCCTTCCTGGTAGCGCTGTTAACTCATCCTGTTGTAATATCCATATATCAACTGCAGAAAGAGAGATGGCTTAAGAGTTTGTTTTTTTTCACAGTGTAAATGAAGAATGAACAAGATTCTAAATGAAGTTGACTGAATTAAGCAATTGCTTCTTGATGATTTCATTGACTTCTCATGTTGGTAATGGTCTTTTTCTTTTCCTGAAAGCTGTTTATCTCCATAATCACCTGACCGACCCCCATCTGGATCTGTCTTCCTGGCCTCATCACCTGACATCTAGGAACTTGCCTTCTCAGTGATCCTGCCACAAGACCCTGGATTAGAGGGCGCCCAATCATTGTTGCGGGGCTGCGAGAGACGGGTCGTCAGCATGCTACAGTTGGAGGTTTTCCTCATATTTTCTCTGTATTGGGCTTAGGCACATGCAGTGATGCATGTACATATTCTGCCTCCCGAAGATGCCCCCAGCGTCTGGGCATGGTGCCCCACAGTGCTGCCACCCATATTCCTGTAGGGGTCAGGAGGCCACAGGATGTGCAGTCCCGGCTTCCTGGGGAGAGAGCTGTCCTACTGTTGCTCAGTCCTGCCTTCCCTACAAGCCCCTGAGTAATGCAGGTCTGTTCCAAACCTGGCTCGCCAGTGTGGCAGGAGGCAAGGTGCCTAACACCTCAGCCCTCTGCACCACTGGGTCATAATGGTCCTTCTGAAGTTTTACAGTATATATCACTCACCGAAGTGAGGAACTGGTTCAGTCAGGCTGGAAGTGTACCATTCTGGTACTTTTAAACAGTTTTTTGTTCTTGTGTAGAACTAGAGTTTTCACTCAAATGTGCCTCCTTTTTTTTTTTTTAACTTTAAATGTTTATTAGGTTGCATCATATGCAAGCCCAATTGAGATCTTGGCTCCAGTACAGAAAAAGTTATATCAAACAATTATAGCAGTATGGTACTCTCTTATCCTGCTTTTGCCACATAAAGTTTTGCCACATAAAGGGGAAACTAGTTAATTAAAGATAGTCTCTCAATAAAGACTGACAAGGGCTTCCTCAGCATCACCATGGACCTTCTGACTTAGATTGTGCAACAAGTTAATATTCAATGCAAGCACTACTGACATTACCATTGTGACGTTACAAGTCCACATGTAATGTAGTATTAATGAAAAATCTATAATTATTAGAGTTTTCTATAGATAGTCACAACATCCTTAGAAATAAAATAAGCATGTTTTAAGGCAAAAGGTGTTTTAACAGTAACTGAACTTGTGCCTGTTTTATGCAAAGATGATTTCTTGCAGCCTCAAAAGGACATACATACATACTGTACATACATGTGTCTCACCTGCCACATCTGTGTAACTCAGCTGGTAGTACTCTTGCCTCTCAACAAGGTCAAGGGTTCAAGTTCCTTACCTGCAGATGCATTGTTTCCTGTTGCTGAAACTGAATTTAACCCTTTCTTCAATTTTCTTTTCCATTCTGCTGCGTTACAATCAGAGCAGGTGTCCTGGTGCCAGGTGCCCTTTTCAGGTACAACCAGGGTACTGAAAAGTGCAACACATGATACTGAATCATGACAGTATTTGAAACATACTAGATTTACTGTACCTAAATGTTGAGATGTGATTAGGAGTACAAAGTTCACGATGCAAAGCAGCTATTGGCGAATTACATGAAACAAGTGCAGACCTTAAGCTTCTGTAGATGGTCTTTCATTTGGCAGAGAAGGCTTTGGGGTTGAAGACTCTCTGATAGAAGGTAGAATGGTGTTCCAGAAAAAGCTGCTCCATAACGGAACAGATTCTGTCCCGTGCTTGTATGCACGACGTTTTGTTTTTACTTTATTTCTTTATCCTCCTTCCTGCTCGAGCCCTCTCCTTCCTTCCTCTCAACCTCCGATTCCACCTCGGAGGATCTGCCCATAGAGTGCCTCCTCCTCCTCCCTGCACAGTGGGGTCTGTCCTCTTCTGGTGGTCCTGGATGGTACCGAGAGGCTATCATCTAGGGCTTACCGAGAGGTATTTCCTTTTTCTCCCCTGGTTTCCCTACCCTCTGGGGCTTGAGCGCTAGGGCGTCGTCCCGAGTGATGACGATGCTGGCCTTGCGCCAGAGCTCTCATCGTCAGCGGCGTCCCCCCTCCCGACTCCATTGAGCGGAGCGCCTCCATCCCTCTATTAGCCGGTGCTTCCACGGCCTCCCGAGGAAGTGATGTAGAAACGTGGGCGTTCTAGGTTCCCACCCTGAGGAAGCATCCGTTGGGGCCTTCGATCATCCTCCCCTGCCGACCCCGGCCACGAGTCCGTTCCAGACCCAGGTCGCCAGGCGCAGCGCGGGTTTGGCGTCCAGCGCCTCAGCCCTCAGTGCCACGGGCCGGCCCGAGCAGTATTTTAAGATGTTGTTTGCTGTGGAGCGGAAGATGAGTTATCAACAAATCTGCCTGTGTGAGGCATCAGGGTGATTTTCCATGCAGGATCTTGAACACTAAATTGGCTAATGTTATTTGGGCTTTGTACTTCAGTTGCAACCAGCCAGAACATTCAAAATTGGTACAGTGATGGGACTTGGGGCGTTTAGAGGATGTCAATTTGACAGCCTTGTAGACTAATATTCATTCGTTCTTTTTTTTTTTTTTGTCCAAACAGTATTTGGGGCAGTATCCATTACAATGGAACTGTATTCGATCAGAGGGATTATGTTACTGTGAGTAATTCTAACTCTAGTGTCAGCTGCCAAATACTTTGAAATGTGGTGAATGATAGTAATAAACAATAATAAACTTTATTTATAGGCACAATTCTGTAACCAAAGCGCTGTACAGGATAAAACTACTAAAACAAATAAGGTAATAATACATCAAATTTCAGCAGTTCCTGCAAACAGAATTATTCTGTATAATCTCCATACACCAGATGAAATAAATGCTTTTTAAGGCCGTCTTGAAGCTCTCACGGTCCTGCACTCTCGAATCTGACAAGTTAGAAATTCCACAGGGTTGGAGCTGCATACATAAAAGCATGAGCCCCAGATGTTTACAGCTGTACCCTGGGGATCTCTTAACACCCCTCGTCAGCTGATTGGAGAGGTCGGCCAGGGCAGTAGGGATTCAGGAGTTCTTGCAGATAGCTCGGACCTTGTCTGTGCAGGGCCTTGTAGGTCAGAAGCCTGACCTTGAAGGTGATCCGCCACTGAACAGGCAGCCAGTGCAGTTCACGCAGCACAGGGTGATGTGACTCAAGCAGGAGTCCCCATCAACAGCCCGTGCACTGGCGTTCTCGCCAGCTGCAAGCTACCATTTTAATGTACAGATTTAACTGTATCGTCATATGATTGTGGAATGTAAGACAGGGGTCCATAGTTACACCCAGGTATTTGAATTCCTTCACTGTGTCCAAGGTTGAGATGCTAAAATCTAGGAAAATCTTCATACCTCCGAGTGGAACTTATTAACATGGTTTTCAGTTTTGGAACATTCTGCACCAGTTTTTCTTTTTAAAAACCATCTTTGCAAGGATTGAAAGTTGTGCCCAAGAATTTCATGTAGTCTGTTGAGGTCCTTCCCTTGTACATCAATGACTGCATCATCTGCATAGAGAAGAGTTTTAGCAGTTTTACAGATTTTAGGCATCTTATTGCTGAAAATTTTAAATAAAATAGGTCCTTATAGACTCCTGAGGAACACCACAAGTGACTAGAATTTGCTCTTGATGTATCTTTGTCAGCTTTGACAATTTGGGACCTGTTTTGCAAACCATCTCAAGCTGATATTCTGTTGGGCCTCTGGGATGGCGTTAGGATGGCCTTTGCCGGGGTGACAGGATAGAGACTAGGTATCACTCTCCTGGATGCAGTGAGGGGAACATCATGGTGCATGCAGGCACCTAGAGTCTAGGAAGGTCCTGAGTGGTATAGCTCGGAAGGTCTGGTAGGTGGCCTGGCAGTCATGAGAGGAAGTCCAGACTGTTGGCCACAGGGACAGCAGTAGAACTAAAAGAAAATCTGGCAGCTGTTGTTTGCTGCCAAGAAGTCTGAGATAATGCACATAGGGAGTAACAGTCCAAAAATAATTACTGGATTGATGGGGTGTGGGTAGGGCACACTACAGGGTAATGAGATATGAGGGTTGTCATTTGTGACACACGAAGTTCACTTCTCAGTGCAGCAAGGCATCCAGGATGGCCAATAGAGTGTTGGGGTCTGTAGGGAGTGGCTTTGTCAGCAAACAGAGAGTTGATCCTGCCATTGTATAGGTCCCTGGTGAGGCCTCCCAGAGTTCTATGTACAGTTCGGGACTGGTTTTGTTTACATCCTGATTTTGGTGGATGGCATGAAAAGCCATATTTTGTATTAGCCAAGTGCATAAAAGACATAAAAGTGAAAATTGGGCCAGACCCACACAATATGTGTAGGGTTAGCTAGGCTGATATTTTTTATTTAATTTAATTTAATTTTTTTTGTGGCCACCATATCAGTAAGGTGGGTTAGTGACTTGAGGTCCTTTCAGGGAGGTGCATTTAGTCTATTAAAGCAGAATATGGCAGTTCTGTATGCTAGCCTGGTTGTAAAGATGAACTTAATGTTCCATGATAGCCAGAAATTGGTGCTGCCGTCCTTGTGTCGAATCCCCAGAAAGGTAAGGAGGAATGTCTGTGCAGTTGGGATGTTTATAGAACTCTCAAATATAGATATTTTGAGGCCCAAACATTTTAAATGGTGTTCAGCTTTGTTCATCTCATTTTATCTGCATTACCCTCCCCTGGATGTGGCTGAAAATAGGCAGAATTGTCTAGTCCTCCTTCCTGGTTAACACAAACTAAATAAATAAATCCCCAGATGAATGGTGGTAAGGGTTTTTGTCTACCATTTCCTGGTGGATCATAGCGTGCCTTAGAGAGGTTCATCTGTATCTGGGAAAATTCCTGTCAGAGTCAGTGAAGGGCATTCTACTCGGGTGATGACAGCTTCTAGCAGAGGGCTATGGTGCCTCAGTGGACATTTTTACACAGCAGCTTGGTCCTCAGTTCAGTACCTTTGTCGGCATTGCAGGTTCTGTAATCAGATATCAGTAGGCACTTCCTTTGAAACAGAGGAACTGCACACAGTGGTGCATAACTTAGGGAAAAAAGGTAAAAGGAACAGTTTGGGTCCTATGTGTAATTTTACAGTATCTTAGTTAAAGATGTATTTTTTGGCTCGACCTCTTTTGATATGTTGCATTGTAGGAGGAGTGTGTTGGCGTTTTTGGGATGGATACCACCTGTGTTGCAGCACTGATGGAAGGCTATAGGTGTGATAGGGAATGTGTTATTTCTTTCCGGTAATGTGTCTGCCAGAATATCATATAATTCCATCTGTGACTCACCGCCTCTGGATCTTCTGGAACCGTGTCTATAGGTTGTTGCTAGCTGTTTTGTAGGTATCTGAAATGAAGGTGGAACATAAAGCATATATAAGATGGTGTTGGGAGAGGGACCGCCTACTGCCAAATCATTTATCACTGGAGTGTCTCTTTCTTTATGGGTTGTGGGGATTTTGTTTTTACTTCTTTTGTCAGTAAAACTGTATTGGTGTGGAAAAGGGTGTTCTAGGGACATGGATATGTTGTTCAATCCACACTTATTGGCAGGTTCCTTGCCGCTTTAAATCTTGCGGAAGGACTTCAAGCTGGCTCCTCTCACCCACCTGAGTGGTAAAACTCTCTGCTCCACCCCATGGCGCCAGATCTTCCTTACCGCTTGGGAACTCAGGTTCCCTCCTTAGCACTCTGCGTTTTAGACTGGATCCTAACTCTTTGGATTCGTCCGAAATTGGTTTTGAAGTTTTCTAAACTTGGTCTTCATCTTTCCTCGTGGCTGTGATGGGCAAATCTATTCCTGGCTTTGGAGATGCCCTTGCAGTCAGAAAATGTCAGACGGATCCGCACTCCCGATGCGTCTACTGCCTTAGCCTAAATCACGACCCGCAGGCCTCGCGAGTTGTGCCGCTTTTCTAGGCCAGCGTCCTGGATAGTCGCGCTGCCCGATTGAGCTCGGGTGCCCGAGAAGCTTTCCCGCCGGTAAAATCAAAAGAGGCTCATTGGGTGGTGTCGGCGGCTGGCTTGGCTGAGAAGCTCGAGCAGATGATCGCGTCGAGGAGGCGGCCCAGGTTTCATCTTCCTCCTCCTTGGCCATGGCATTTATCCCGCTTTCTCTGAGTTCCTTGTATACGGCTTACGTTTAAAGAGCTTTGTCAGTCCTTTCCACAAGGAGAGGACCATCGGGACATTCTTCTTGGCCCAAGAAGAAGAATTAGAAGGTAAGTCCCAACATCGGCGTTAGGGGGGACGGGAGGGGTCTCCTTCCCCAGACAGCCGACCGTCGACTTTGGTCAAAGTTGCAGCTCAGGCCGCTGGTGAAACCGACAACCCTCCTTCACGGTTCCCGGTGGAACCCGGTCTGCCTGCGCCTTGAGGCCACAGTCCCGGTTAAAGTGCCCAAGCCGAGGGAAGGCGGGTGTCCCCAGACCAGCCCTTGGTCCCCAGGGTCTCGGTCTTGGACTTCATCTCGGTCAAGCCGTTCCCGCCATCAGTGATCTCGATCTTGATACGAAGTAAGCGGCAACTCGTTCCTCCTCGTCCTCTTTCTCCGGATGAGGGCTCGGCATAAATTACGTCGGCGCTACAAGGGAGCTTATGTGGCAGCAGTTGCTGTTGTCGGGTCTAAGCAGACTCAGTCCAGACCCGGCCATCAAGTGGCTGTCATCCGAGCGACGAAGCAACCACTCGCCTCAGTTGAGTTACCCGTTCCAGGGCTGGTTGCTCGGCCAAAACCAGCTGCTCCACGTATTGGTGGAACCTCCGCCTCCACAACCGAAGTCTGGGGCACCGACCAAGGATTCTCGGTCGGGTCACGGCCTGCCCACAGGTTGTCGGTCACCCTCACTCCCGACTGTCCTCGGCAGGTAGGGTGGCTAGGGATGGCAGCTCTTTGCAGACTCTTGGAATCCGGCAGCGACTCCTCCCTGTTCTCCAGGCAGGTGACCTGGAGTCCTCCGGGCCAGTCATTGGACGATAGCCCATCGTCCTTCTTGGGTCTGCTGGGCTCATCTCGGAGTCCACGGGATGCAGCTCGAGCCGATGTCCAAACAGGCCGTATCTGATGGAATCTGGACGAAGGTTCCCCAGGCCTTTCGGTGGCTGAGGCCATTGTCAGCCCAGCCTTGAGCTTTGCGCGCCTGTTTCCTGTCCTGCACCCTCGGCCAGGATGGCCAGGAAGTATCGCGGTCCCTACCGTCTTTGCCCGGTTTCTCGAGCACCCTCTGCCGAGGGGTTAGTCACCGACAGTGTTTTCTGGCGTTCGGTAATGCTGAGGATGTGGATAAGCCCCCGACAGAGAGTCCAAAAAGCTGGACTTTGCTGGGCGCAGAGTGTCGCTGCATCCTCCCTCGGCCTCCGACAGGCCAGCTCGGCCGTGCTGATGGCACACTTCTCCCATGTCCTCTTGGGCTCCCTGGATGAGGTTGTCCCTCATCTCCCAACCGACCTGCAGACCACGGTCCGCCAGGTCTGCGGGACCAGGAGTAGAGGCGATGGCGAAGCAACAGCTTGCACTGCTGCTCTGGACATAGGTGATTCCTGTGCCAGTAAGCGGTCGCGGTGGCCATGCGCCGCAGGGCGTGGCTGAGGATACCCACCTTCCGCGGCGGATACACAGCACAAGTTGGCGGCGTCCCTTCATGGGGACTGACCTCTTGACGCCCTGGGTGGAGGGACACCTTCAGTGGATCGAAAGTCCAGTGCCACCCTGGACTCGGTCACCTCCGCCTAGAGGGACAAATGCCACTGTCAGCAACAGCAGAAGTCCTTTTGTCCTTGACCCCATGCATCTCGACCGGCTCAACAGCACCAGCAACAGGGCCAGCAGGCTCGCTTGGCATCCCAAACCCAAGCCGGCGACTTCCTCCAACAGGAAGCAGGAGGTAAAGACCCAGGAGGTCCCTCGGCGGTTCCTCCTCCAAGCCTGCCCAGTGACAGGTTGACAGGTGCCGCCCCAGCCTCGTCCTCCCCTGGAGTTCCCCCTGTGGGGGATGGCTCCGCCCTTCCTTTCCACCTGGTCCGCTATCACCAGGGACCGCTGGGTGTTGTAGGTGGTAGGAAAAGGCCTGCCTCTGGAGTTGAGCAGGCTCCACCCTTCGAGCCGTGCCCCTCAGGGGCCATGGGGTCCGCAGCCTTGCTGTTGGCCCGCCCGAGCCGATATTGCCCTGCTCCTCGAAAAGAGGTGATCAGGAAGGTGGCAGATCCTCCTCCAGACCCAGGGTTTGTGTCCAGGTATTTCCTGGTCCCAAAGCGGATGGGGGCTGGCGCCCCATTCTCGCCTGCACGACCTGAACAGGTTCCTAAGGTTTCGGACCTTCAGGATGGTCACTCTGGCTCAGATAATCCCATCCTTGGAGCAGGTGTGTGGTTCTGTTCCTGGACCTCCAGGGCGCATTCTTTCACGTCCCAATCCGTCCGTCTATTCAGAGATTCCTCCTCTTCAGAGCAGAGGATCCCTTTACGAGTTCGGGCCATGCCCTTTGGCCTCTCCCTAGCTCCCAGGGTCTTCACCAAATGCATGGCAGTGGTGACAGCATTCCTCTCGGCGCGAGAAGGGTCAGCGTGTGCCTACCTGTGGACGACTGGCTAATTGCAGTCCCCTCAGAGTGGGCGGAGCAGTCAGAGATCTGGCCCTCCAGGTTTGCTCTCAGATTGGCCTCTTCATCAACAAGGCCAAGTCGGAACTGTGCGAAGCAGGTGCTACTCTTCATCGGGCAGAGCTCGGCTCCCGGCGGACAGGCAGATTGCTTTCTCCTTTGCCCAATCATTTCTGGTTGGGCAATCCGCCTGCCTGGGACTTCCTGCACCTCCTGGGCCTCATGGCGGCCTGCACCAGCGTGGTCCGTTGGCCCGTTGGTACATGTGTCCCCTTCAGTGGGGACTGGCCAGCCAGTGGTCTCAGCGCTGCGATCCCTTGGACCAGCCCATGACAGTGACCCAGGAGATGTGGGCAGCTCTCCAGTGGTGGATCGTTTCAGTGCATCTGCAGGAGGCATCCCGTTCATCTGCCCGAGCCGGCGGTCTCTCTATCGACCGATGCATCTCTGATGGGTTGGGGTGCCCATCTGGGGAGCACAGGCGCCACGGCCTCTGGTCCCTCAGGGAGTCGATGCCATATCAACCTGCTGGAGCTCGAGGCAGTTCGCCTAGCTCTCACCACCTTTGCTCTGTTTCTACGGGATCAAGTGGTTCAGGTCCAGACAGACAATACCACGACCATGTACTGTCTGAACTGCCAGGGCGGGCCGCCTCCATGCTGTTATGCAAGAAGCTCTCTCAGATATGGTCCTCGTACAGCCTGGAGGCGGATCTCCCAGCCATCTCGCACGGCAGGAGCCTCCAACACCCTGGGCCGATGCCCTAAGCTGGATAGGGGCTGCTTCTCACGAGTGGTCTTTCCTGCGGAGGTAGTACAAGATCTGTTCTCCCACTGGGGCACGCCTCAGGTGGACCTGTTTGCCTCCAGGGAGAATGTGAAGCTGAGACTGTTTCATGCCGCCCCCTCAGCAGGGCTCGCTGCAGGGGATGCCTTCTTGAGGCCGTGGACCCCAGGCCTCTTCCTCCCCTTCTCCCATTTCCCTTGATCCACAAGGTGCTTCTCAAGGTGAGGAGGACAAGGCGAGGTGATTCTGCTAGCCCCAGACTGGCCCCACCAGTTCTGGTATCCAGATCTCCTCAGCCTCAGCTCCAGGCTTCCGAGGTGGCTTCCAGCCCGCCCAGACCTGATCTCAGTCAACCAGGGAAGGTATTCCATACGGACCTTCAATCCCTGCACCTGACGGCCTGGTTCCTGGCTGGCTAGAGTTCCAGGCCTTGGGTCTTTCCGCGACGAGGTCCTCAACGTCGTTGAGGCATCCCATAAAAGTCGACCAGGAAATGCTACGCCTTTAAGTAGTAGTAGTAGTAAAATTTTATTTATACAGAGAATTTGCCATTAGGGTTCAAAAGTCCCTATTTACAAGGCAATCCTGTGTTGTAAAACTTTTAAATAATCACAAAATGTACAAAACATGTCATTCAGAATATACATAACACTCAATGCACATTACATCAAAGGACACAAGACATAAGTCAAACCTCTTAAACATATAACTACCTATTACACATACATCTGAAACATAACTCGTGTTTTATTGTAGTTTTATATTTTGTAAAAGACAAGTCTGGGTCTCTAAGGTAAGGGAATTCTGCTCCAACTTGTAGAAACTTTATATTGGAAGGTCATATTACCAAAACCATTTTTATTTTGGGACCAGAAAATCTCTAGCACCTTGTTTCCAGATTTAATCCATGATCAGGTTTTATTAATGTTTAGTCAAGTAGTCATGTGATGAATTTTAATTAATCCTTTTATCTGGTTCAACCAATTTCTCTCAGTTTTCTGATGTAATGAATTCCAACCTAGTTCTGTATACATATCACAATGGTGGGTGCCAATGTCACATTTCAATACAAATCTTGCTAGTTTATTGTAAAGAACATCCAGATGATGTAACTGTTTTTGAAGTATGTCTATAAATATGGCTCCTATAATCTATCATTGGTAATATAAGTTGATTTGCTATATTTAATCGCATTTCTTTTGATAGACAATTTGAAATCCTTCTCATACCCCTAGTTTTGAATTTGTTTTTATTAATTCTGTTGTATGTCGTTCAAAATTTAAACCTTGATCGATGTATATACCCAAATATTAATACTTATGTTTGTTCTAGAATATTTCCTTCCAGAGTCTTAATTATTAATTTTGAGGACACTTCATTTTCTTCTCACTACCAAAAGCATAGTTTGTGTTTTTACTGTTTATCAAGAGTCCAAGTGAAGAAAAAAAATTGCATTGTTAAGAAATCACCTTGTAATTTTTGTACAATTTCTTCAAATTTTTGCCTGATGCAATCAAAACTGTGTCATCTCGTAAAGTCTAACTTGTGAATTTTTTATCAATCTCGGTAAGTCATCCAAATAAACCAAGAATAAGTGGCCCCAGGATTGAACCCTGGGTACCCCTGGTCATATAATCCAATCGGACTTATAACCATTTGCTATAGTAAATTGAGTCCTCTTATCTAAATATGATGTAAACCATCCACAAGTCTCTTCCTCTGTTCCCATATCTTCAATTTTTGATCAAGGGTAAATAATTCACCAAATCAAAAGCCTTTGATAGGTCCACGTATACGCACCCACGACCTCCCCTCCCTAAAGGGAGTAGCAACTAAATCTAGGAAGTCCATGAGTGCGTATCAGTGGACCTACCCTGTCTAAAACCCGACTGAAGCAGGGTTATTTTCTGATATTTCTCCAAATTCTGCTTTAGTTGTCCATGAACAATTTTTTCCAAGATTTTTGAGACAGTTAACAATAGTGCTATAGGACGATAATTAGATGTAGCCATAGAGTCACCCCTTTATCTATAGGAATTATTTTTGCTTCCATACTGAGGGAAAAATGCCTCCCTTAAACTCAATTGAAAATACCTGTCAAAATGGGTGCTATTTCTTGTACTGCTTCCTTTAAAATCTATTTTCTATCTCATCAGGACCACAAGCCTTATTGATCTTTAAGTTACTTATTATTTTGTACTTCAGAAATAGTCACTACTTTAAACCTAAATATTGGAATTTGATTTTCTTTATTGTTATCAGATTTTATATTTGAGTCAGTATATTGCACATTATTCTTTTAGGTTTCAAGTTCAGTATCCAAGTCTGAAGTTCAATAAAGTATTGATTTAACATTTCCGCCACTCTTTCAGCTTCAAAGATAGACCCATTTTGTCTCAATTTTATTTCTTTTTGATTTTACCAGGATTTATAAGACTCTTTATCAAAGACCAGTATTTTTGGGTTCAGTTGTTTCATTTATCCTTAGATTACAATATTTAGCTTTTGATTTCCTAATTTGTGGATCACCCTATTTCTTACTTTTTAAACTATCCCATACTTCAGTTTTCAAGGTGGAAGAGATTCTCCATTTGGTGTCAGGGAAGGGCTTGGACCCTTCCGCCTGTCCCTTGCTAGCATTCTGGACTACCTGTGGTCCCTTTCTCAGCAAAGGCTTGGTCAGCGACCCAATAAGGTGCACCTGGCAGCCATCTCTGCTCAGCGGCGCGGGCGGGAAGCGGTCGGTGGCCTTGGGAGAAGGTGGCGGGCGCCTTTCAAAGCCTGACCACATTTCCCCCTCCGGTCGCGAGAGCCTCCACCTCCGTGGGATCTACTGCTGGTTGGCCCAAGCTCATTTGGCAAGCCATTTGAACCGATGCACAGGTCGTATTTCCACCTGTCGTGGAAGACTGCCTTCTTGGTGGCTATCCGTCAGCCAGAAGGATGGGAGAGCTCCAGGCACTTTCCATCGAGTCTCCTTATCTGGTCTTCCACAGGGACAAGATTGTCCTGCACCCCCACCCGAAATTCTTCCGAAGGTGGTGTCAGAATTTCACCTTAACTAGGTGTTGACTCTGCGGTCTTCTACCCCAGTCACACCTCGGAGGCTGAATATAGGCTCCATACTCTGGACCCTAGATGGCGCTCGCTTATTATAAGGCGGATGGCTGAAGTTGAGGGAGAGGTTCGCCAGCTGTTTGCCACCCAGCTGAAGCTGCATCTGGCAGACCTGCAGCCAAGCGGACGATAAGCAGGTGGTCACCTACTGCATAGAGCTCTGCTATAGGTTGGTGGGCATGGAGCCTCCTAGAGGGATAAGAGCTCATTCTACCCACCATACCGCTATATCGGTAGCTGCTTCCAGGGATGTCCCTATCCAGGATATCTGCAGGGCTGCTACCTGGAAGTCGGCACATACCTTTTTACCCACTGCCACATCGACCTTGAGTCACGCCAGGATGATGGTTTTGGGGCCTCGTTCTCCAGTCTCTATTTCCCAAGTAAGTATCGGGGTGTGCCTTGCCTCCCTCCCGGAGAACTGCTAGGTCTGCCAATAAGTGTGGATTGAACAACATATCCATGTCCTAGAAATACAGGTTACTCACCTGTAACAGGAGTTCTAAGATGGTATATTCGTTCATCCACATGACCCTACGACCTCCCCAGCTTGACGCACACCGACTTCCAGCGGCTAGATCTGGCGCATGGGCTGAGCCGAGTTTTACCACCCGGGTGGGTGGGAGGAGCCAGCTTGAAGACCTTCCAGCAAGATTTAAAGCAGCAAGGAACCTGCCAAGAAGTGTGGATGAACAACATATACCATTCCTAGAACTCCTGTTACAGGTGAGTAACCTGTATTTTTATATGTAAAACCATAACCTAAGATCCAGTGCACCCCTCCAAATTGGCAAATCATTAAATGTGTTCGCCTCTTCAAGTGGCTACTCACTTATTTCATCCCAAAATGTGTGTGTGGGGAGGTCTCTTAGTCTTTCAGACCAGAACATGGCGTGAAATTAGGCTCAGCCACCAGTCGGCAAGGTGGACCTCCCATTGGCTGATTCCCTATTTATTTATTTTTTTCTCTTATTTGTTTGTGCTCTGTGGAGCCTGGCAGGTGGCTGTGGCCCTCCTTGGAGGACTCATCCTCTGTTCCAAAACATCCCTGCTCATGCGTACCCCGTAATTTCCTGTAGTGGGACCAGGGATGAGAGTGTCCTTTTTTCCCACCCCAGAGCACAAACCAGAAGCTGGGGCAGCACAGGGACACGATGGGCCATCATGGAGCCTGCCAGCTCCGTTTTTCCCATCCCCTCCCCATTGACGATAGGACACGGTACATGCCTCTTGACCTGTTCTGCTCCTCCAGTCACGCCAGAGTGGCAGTCAACGAAGGGACAACAGACCCTCTATTCCCTGAGAGAGAGAACAGTCCTCCACATGCTCAATCCACTCTCGACCCTGCCGACCCGTGCTCGTTCCGAACCCAAGTCGCTGGCATGGCACAAGATGTCATGACCGCGCCTCAACCAGCTCCACAAGGCCAACTGAGGCCCTATTCTAAAATGCTAACTGTTAAAGTTGGCTGCCTTTTAAAATATGGTGCACTGCCTGATTGGCTCACTTTAAATAAGGGCAGAACCCAGCCAATATATATATATGTGATCAGTGGGGAGCCAGCTAATGGAGACCACCATAAATCTCCTAAACATAAATGAAACCAAAATTAGCTGCTCAACCCATGCAGTATCGTACACATTAAATTGCTTTTCTCATTGGGGTGCTACCAGTTATGGTATACACAGTCCAAACAAAATATCTAGTGCACCCCCAGTTAATTTTGGTTTCGTTTTGTTTTATACATAACCTGGTTAACTGATTAGAAATAGGCAAACAAAATATAACGTCAAAACCATAAATACAGTGCTGTCCACAGAATCAGGTGATCGGTGTGAGATTTCACAGTATCCTGCATGACACATTGGAATACATTGGAGCAGCTACCATTGATTTCCTTGGTTCCTGCAGTAGTCTGCAAGCTATCCAGCAAAAACTGTGACACTGCATGATCCAGGCAGATGACACTGTACATACAACATGTGATTTCCATAATGTGACAGTTCCACCAGATGGAAGGTTTGATACTCTGGGCAAACTTCCAGGTAATAAAATTACCCATATTTGTCATTTGACAGCATTTAACATGTACTACCTCCTTTTACGTTACTTATCTATAGAGCATGAATATTATAGACATTAACATGATTTATGGTAAACAGGTGGATAATCTTATGTTTAATTCCAGCCATTGTTGAAAAGATGGTTCATGTTAAGAATCAGATGGTGGTGGTAAACAGCAGTCACTCTGCAAGGGAAAAGTGACCAGTGAGGTACCACAAGGGGTCAGTGCTGGGTCCAGTCCTTTTCATTGTCTTTATCAGTGACATTGCAGAAGGCCTAGAAGGAAAATTTACCTGTTAGCTGATGACACAAAGCTCAGCAACTGGGTGGACAGATCACAGGGTGTGGATAGAATCAGGAGATCTGCAGAAGCTTGAGGACTGGTCAAGGGATTGGCAGTTGGGATTTAACGCAAAAAGTGTAAGATAATGCACATGGGGCACAAAACCCAGGAACAACGTGATCAGCCGGGGTATAGAATGCCTCCAAGCAGGAAAGGGACCTAGGGTTATCATATCTGTTTACCTAAAGGTAGGTAGGCTGTGGGACAAGGCAGCAAGAAACACAAACAGGATGCTGGGATGCAAAGGCAGGGGAATCACTAGCAGGAAAAGGAGGTCATAATTCCACTATGCAGGATGTTGGTGAGAGCACATCTTGAGTACAGTGTCCAGTTCTGGAGGCCTTACCTATCCAAGGGCATAAATAGGATGGAGGCAGTTCAGAGGAGGGCAGCCAAGATGGTGCAGGATTACATCACAAACCATACGAGATAGAGCTGAAGGATCTATATATTTGCTCCCTGGAGGAGAGGAGGGAGGATATGATTAAGTACCTCATGGAGAAGAATAAGGTGCAGGAAAATATAATTTTCAAAGAAAAGATGCTAGAGGAGGAGGGACATAGGATAAAACTGGAGGAGGGAGGTTCAGAGAGAATGTGAGGAAGTACTTCTTCATGGAGAGGTGGTGGACAAATGGAACAGACTGCCAGAAGAAGTGGTGGGGGTAGAAGCGATTACAGGATTTAGAGCATGGGATGAGGCATAGGGGATATTTGTAGTCGGGGAGGTACAACCTAGTTCCAGGAAAGCTTGAAGAAGCACAGTTACTAGCATTAATGGGCAGACTGGGTGGGCCGAGGAGCCAAAAGAACTGTGCATCACCCTAGAAACAGGAAATGGGACAGCCATATGAACTGTGGTTGTCTACAGGCCTCCAGAACAGGGGAGGATATAGACACATTACTGTTAGAAGATATACAAAACATGACGGTCAAAGGAGAGGTTTTGATAATGGAGACTTTAACATGCCAGATACAGATTGGTCAATACCAGCAGGAACAGCCACCAGAACTAGACATATAGTGGATTCCTGCAAGGAGGGCCTCAAACAACTGGTACAACAACACCACAAGAGACAGAGCTATCCTGGATTTAATACTGACTAATGGGGAAAGGATCACAGATCTCCAGGGTAGAAGGTCACCTGGGGCCGTGACCATCACATGGTATGGCTCAGTTTGGCCACTAGAACTAAATCATCCCATTCCAAGGCAAAAATATGGGACTTTAGAGTAGCTGACTTTGATCTGATGGCCAACAGAGTTAAGCTAGCCTGGCAAGAAGAAATATGGGTGAGGGTACAGGCAAGTGGGCAAGCATTAGGATGCAATACTTGAGCTAACATCCTTATATTAGGAGGAAAAAGCCAGAGCAAAAGAAGGAGAAACCACTTTGGGTTTCAAACCAGTCGCAGAGAAGATCAGAGCCAAAAGGTTGGCCTTCAGGAAATATAAGGGAACGCAGTGGGTCGAAAGTAGGAAGTCATACCAAACTTCCTGAGGGAAGCAGGGAAGGCAGTAAGGCAGACAAAGGCCCAAACCAAGGAAACACTAGCACGAATAGTAAAAGAAGCGACAAGACTTTCTATAGATACATTAATGAAAGGAGAAAGTCCAGTGGGGTATTGCTAAGATCAATGGGGATAAGGGGAATGTGTGGAGGAGGACCAAGGAAAAGCATCTATCCTAAATATATACTTCTGCTCAGTATTTACTGAGGAGAAGGTAGAGCAGGAGCCCACAGCTCAGCACCATGGACGCTGGGGAGGGAGGTATGCACAAATCTCTTTACAAAAGAAGGGGTCGTACAAGAGCGCTAAGCTCAGGGTGGACAAGGCAATAGGACCTGATGGCATACATCCCAGGGTACTAAAGGAGCTAAGGTGGAACTAGCAGAAGCATTAGCAGAACTGTTTAGTGAGTCTCTGAGCACAGGAGAGGTCCCAGAAGACTGGAGAAGGGCTCATGTGATCCTGCTCCACAAGACTGGCAGCAGGGAGGAGGCAGGAACTACAGACCAGTCAGTCTTACCTCAGTAGTGGGCAAGATTATGGAGGCACTCCTTAAGGAAAGAATAGTGCAACACCTAGAATCCATAGGAGCACAGGATCCAAGACCGCATGGATTTACAGCAGGAAGGTCCTATCAAACT
Organism: Neoceratodus forsteri; assembly: GCA_016271365.2. Taxonomy (NCBI): domain Eukaryota; kingdom Metazoa; phylum Chordata; order Ceratodontiformes; family Ceratodontidae; genus Neoceratodus; species Neoceratodus forsteri. The sequence goes on along the minus strand of CM028133.1, from coordinate 767,816,390 downwards.
AAGCTCATAGATTTCTTTGACTGGGTAACCAGAGTGGTGGACCAAGGGGTGCAGTTGATGTCAGCCTACTTTGACTTCAGCAAAGCTTTCAATACTGTTCCACATAGAAGATTGATTAATAAGCTGGGAAGGCTTAGGGTGGGTCAAATGTTGGTCAACTGGGTGTCAAACTGGTTGGCGGGCAGAAAACAGAGAGTGGTGGTAAACAGTATACAGTCAGAAGAGATGGAAGTCACAAGTTTTATACCTCAGGAATCAGTCCTGGGGCCAGTCTTCTTCAATATCTTAATCAGTAACATTGCAGATAGACTGGCGGGTAAGGTTTGCTCTTTGTAGATGTCACCAAGATCTGCAACAGAGTAGATGCTCCAGATGGGGTGGGCAGAATGAGAAGAGATCTGGATAAACTGGCAAAGTGGTGGAAGGGTGGCAACTGGGGTTTAACGCAGAGAAGTGCAAGATCATGCATGTAGGAAGAAAAACTGTGAAGCTACCTATAGGTTGGGAGAGGAGTTGCTGGCAGTCATAAGGAAGAAGAGACTTGGGCATCATCATGACAGATGACCTGAAATCATCCAAGCAGACCACTAAAGCAGTAGGTAAGGCTAGAGGATGTTGGGGTGTATTAGTAGGGTATCACAAGTCGTAGAGGAGGTAATAATCCCCTCTTCAAAAGACACTGGTTAGGCCCATCAGATACAGCATGTAGTACTGGAGGCCACACCTGCACAAGGACATTAACAAAATGGAGGCAGTCCAGAGAAGGGCAACAAAAATGGTGCAGGGATTTCATCAGAAAGCGTGTGAGGACAGATTAATGGAGCCCTATGTATACCCTTGAGCAAAGGAGGGAGAGAGGTGATCTGATTGAAACATTCAAACATCTTAAGGGCATTATCAAGGTAAAAGAGTCTTAACATGTTTCAATATAAGAAAAATAGCAAAAGAAGAGGACACAGCATGAGATTAGAGTGAGGCCAATTAAGGGGTAATGTGAGGAAGTTCTTTTTCACAGAAAGGGTGGTGGATGCATGGAACAGCCTACCTCAGGAAGTAGTGGATATGCATACAGTGCAGGGCTTCAAACAGGAATGGGATAGGCACAAGGGAGCAATATAGATGAGTATGAATAGATAGGCCATTGACAGAGTAAAGTCCTATGGCACATTCATAAAGTAGAAAAATGGGCAGACTGGATGGGCCTTGCAGTCCTTATCTGCCGTCAACTTCTATGTTTCTTATCTGCTGACTACATCTGTGTATCTGTGCATCTCATCCTAGTGAGTGAAGTTTAAACAAATACTTAAACAACTTGTAGAATTAATATTCTGTGCAGCAACCCTTGCATTTGGTTTATGTATTTATTTTCCCTCTAGAAAATGAAGGAACTTTATATGGCTAGTGTGCAACATGTTTCTTGGTGTGAAATAAGTGCTTTACCTTTTCTGAGGTACATTACTACAGCATGTAGTGTTTTTGAGTGTACATACTGTAGTATATAGTGTGTTTCTGGTTACTAACTAATAACGTGGCATGTTTGTTGTATGTTTCTAGATTTGTGTGTCAAGCTTCTGGATATGTAACTATTGCATAATTTGCTCTGGGTACATAACTAGAGTACCATGTTTTAGGTATGTAACTTGTGCAGAATGTTTTCTAAGCATGTACCTAATATGTAACTAGTATGTAACATTTATTTATTTAATGTGGGTGTCCGGTTGGCCCACAGAGACCAGAGGTCCCTTTCAAGGGTGACTGGGGATTGATTACAGGCAGATATATAGACAGAACAAGTACAATGCTTGCAGGTATTTTCACAAGGGATTGGAAATAATTATAGGCAAAATATACAGTCAGTAAACTTACAAGGCATATATTTTATTTACAAGAGATTAGGCTAACATAATATGTGCAGTACATGGTGCATCGCAGATAAATTACCACATGACATGGCAATACAACTAGAGCAAGAAACGGCAACAAACGGTAAAAATAACCTCAAGAATGACATGAAGAAAACACTCTTGATATGGTTGTTGCTCAACAGTCATAAGTACAGTGAGAGCGAACTCCAGAGAGAGTTTGTAGCTCTGCTGATTGATTTCCAGTGAGATGGGGCCGGAGTAGGCATAGGACCTCCTACCAGTATTTTGTTTTATCTGGAGTACTTCAGGTAGGTTACAATTTAAGGACCAGAGTAGGCACCTCTCAGGTTTTGGAACTAAGATACCAGTTAGATTCAGGTGGGCATACATTTTGGTAAGTTAAAATGTCTGGCATAACAAATATAGCATCCTATCATCCAGGGAGGCCAGTTTAAGAAGAGGACAACTGCAGAGTAGTGTTTCCTGGGAGGAACATGGGTGCAGTGTGACCAGTTTATTTGTTATATAAAACTTTGAGCCTGTTAGTCTCAGAGCTTCTGAGGTCTGATACAGAACATCAAATAGCAGAGAGGGAGGCAGGACACTGTTGTTACGGCAAGTGTTGACTCTGAGGTAATGAAATAACCAGGTGGTGTAGTAGTCCAATGCTCTGGTGCAGATTTTGTGACATGAACTACCTGAGGTCTGAAAGAGAGTTCTTGGTCAACATGGACCCCAGGGTATTTTAAGTTGTCCACCACTTTGATTTGTGAGCCGGATGAGGTGTTTAGGAGAGAAAATGCTGCCTGTCTGTTCCAAGGGATTTTGAGCCAAAAGAATATAGGAAATTGTGAGGGACCCAGAATAGACTCCTGGGGGACACCATCTATAATAGGCTTCTGATTGGTGTGGATACCCTTCCATTTAACCACCTGACACCTGTTGTCAGACGTGAACCAGCAGTGTGAGTCGGTCAATAACCACGGTGTTTCTGGGTGCCGGAAGTAGTGCATAGATTATTTCTGGGTGTGGCCCTGGCGGAGCTTTTCCTCAGGACTATCTCTATATTGAAAGTAAGATGTATTTTAAGGAAATTTTGTTGAAAGATATAAGTAATGATTAACCCATGACAGGCGTGGGTTACTGAGAATTAATCCGTGCCAGGGGTGCCAAGCTACAGGCTGAGTGCCAACAACTCACCAGGCATCGATTAAATCCCATTTAACCCACGCCTGGAGTGGGTTAATTTACTATAACATGACCAGGGAAAATAGGGACTGCAAAGGGCCGACTTTGCAATAGTAAGTTCTGTGCATGAACAGACAATATAATGGCGATTTTCCCTGGCCATGTTATAAAGATGTGGGACGTCAATTTTGCAACTGTGGTCTGCAGCATGACCTCTGTGAACCTGAGCCAGCAAGGTGACATAGGCTGTTACTCAGTAGCCTACAAGCAGGCGAGGAGCTGGTTAGCATCACACTGGGATCACGGAAGGAGGGTGAGCAGGAGTCAGAGAGAAACTACGGGGTGACATGAACTTGGAGGAGATGCACTCAGCAGGTGGAGCGGGGAGTAAACAGTGAGGAGAGATGCTACAAGGTCGGTGATTACCGATGGGCTCAGATGGAACTTGAGCCGTCAAGGTCCACAGGAAGGTAGCATGGGACACCACAGGGGAAGGAAGCAGCCCTGGTGAGACTCCATTATTAGGGGGGTAGAACTGGGGAGGCAGGGAAAGTGAAGTGCAGGTGCCTGCTTGGTGCCATGCCGTGGAGGGACAGGAAGTGAATCCACAGAATCATGAGAGCAGCTGCACAGGAGAGGAAGCTGGATGTCACTGTCCACCTAGGGACAAATGACTTGGCTGGGCATGGGATCAGAGCAGTGCAGGAGGAGCTGGGAGGGGCCTTGAAAAGTAGCACATACAGTATCCTTCTCGGAGGTGCTGCCTGTCTATGGCATGGGTGAGGTGAGGTACTCTGCACCATGCAATTCAATGAATGGTTGAAAAGCTGGTGCAGAGCTCAGTATTTGGCTTCATTGGGGACTGGGATCCACCTGGTGGGATACCGCCTATACTGCATGATGGTCTGCATCTGTCTGGGAGGGAACCAGTCTCCTGGGTGATAGATCTAAATGCTTCATTGGCAAGTTTTAAAACTAGCCAAGGGTGAGGCACTGATAAGAAGCAGGAATTCTAGCCTCCTTCCACAAAATGGGGTAATTAGCGAGGTAAACACCAAGGTAGAAAGGTCACTAGGGAGCAGGACAGAGGTAAATGGAGAAGGCAAAGTCAGGAAGGGCAGGGATGGGGCTAAGAGGTAAAGCCATCAAGAAGTGGAGAATAATGAGTACCAATGCCCATAGTCTGGGTAACAAGCTTCTTGAACTAGTGGCCTTGATGGAAGAGGACACCTGGATATCGTGGCAGTCAAAGAAACACAGTACACACAGTGCCATGACGGGATGTAAACATACCAGGGTTCACAATCTACAGGAGGGTCAGGGAGGGTAAAAGAGGAGGAGGAGTAGCTGTCTACATAAGGGAAGGGATCAAAGCAACAGAACTACTGATACAGATACTGGGATGCATAGGGAGAGGCATCAATAGTAGAAACAGGAAGTTGTTATCCTCTGTACAGACAGTTGGTGAGACCCCATCTGAGTACTGTGTGTGAAGTTCTGGAGACCCCATCTCCCAGAAAGACATAGAGTGGAGGCTGTCCAGATGAGGGGAGAACAAAATGGCAGGGTCTGCACCAGAAGACACTAAGAAAGACTAAAGGAGCTTAATCTGTATACCCTTGAGGAAAGGAGGGAGAGAGGGACATGATAGAAACTTTCAAGTACCTCAAGGGAATGAACAAAGTCCAAGAGGTTGGCATCTTTCAGAAAAGAGTGTGCAAGAACAAGGGCACAATTTGAAGATAGAGGGGGACGGCTAAGAAGTAATGTGAGAAGTATTTTTCACAGAGAGGGTTGTGGATGCATGGAACAGCCTCCCTGAGGAGGTGTGGAGTCAAGAACAGTGGGGAATTCAAGAATGCATGGGACAGACATAAGGCGGTCCTAGTGGGGTAGGAGGAAGTAAGCTGTTGGTTAATTAGGATCTGCAGCTTATCTGTTAGGTAGGAAAATGGGCAGACTAGGTGGGCCAAGCGGTCCTTATCTGCCATCACATTCTATGTTTCTATGTTTCCAACTAAAGGGTAAATGGGGAGGAGAGGAGGCACTGTGGGTCAGCTTGGAGACAGGCAATGGCACCACAATCCATATATGGGCTGTATACAGACCCCATCTAAGGGGAGGAAATGATAGAAGGTATCCTTAGAATGGCAGAAAAGGGAGATACTGTTGATGGGGACCTGAATATGCTAGATGTTAACTGAGCACATTTGCTGCAGCCACATCCAAGACCGGGTGATTCTTGATGCCCTGCAGAGCATGCCTCAGACAGCTAGTATTAGAACTCACTCGGGAGGGAGCAGTCTTTGACCTAGTACTCTCAAATGGAGATGGAGAGAGGATCACAGATTTAAAAGTGGGTAGCCATGTGAGACTGCGCCACCGATCTGTATGGTTCACAATAAACACAGCAGTAGAGTCAAGCCATACAAAGGCACGGTACTGGACTTTAGGAGGTTGACTTTGCCAAAATAGGTGAGTGCCTAAGAATGCACTAGCAAATGGGCAGGAAGGAGGGTGGAAGAATAATGGGAAAAATCAAACTGCCATCACAGAGGCAATAAGCCTTCATGTGAAGCAAATAAAACAAAGTAAAAAATTACTATGGTTCTCAAAAGAGGTGGCAGGGAAGGTTAGGGAGAAAAGATAGCATTCAGGAAGTACAAGCAGAAAGAAGCAGGGAAGCAAGTCAGAATAGCGAAGGCCCAAACCAAGGAAAAGATAGCCAACTCAGTTAAGAAGGGGATAAAGGCTTTATAGGTACATCAGGGAGCAAAGGAAGACAAAGGAGGATAGTGAGGCTTAGTAAAGGTGAGGGGAGGTAGGCAGAGGGTGACTGTGAAAAGGCAGAAATACCGAATGAATACTTTTGCTCAGTATTCACAAAAGAAAAAGGGGAGGTACCTAAACCAAACAATAGAAGCACTCTGGATAGGAGGGTCGATACCAGTCCATTCACAGAGAGAGAGGGTCCTGAAAGAACGCCTAAAACTCAAAGTGGACAAGGCAATGGGGCCTGCTGGTATTCACACCAGAATTCTTAAAGAACTAAGGAGCGACCTAGTGACATCACTGACTACCCTTTTAACAAATCATGGGAGGATGTTGTGTACATGAGGACTGAAGGAGGCAGATGTGATTCCTCTTCACAAATGTGGGAGCAAGGCAGAGGCAGGAAACTACAGACCTGTTAGCTTGACCTCAGTGGTAGGAAAATGATGGAATCACTTCTGAAAGAAATAATTGTTGAGTACCTAGAGGCCAGTAGGGCACAGTACCCAAGGCAGCATTGATTCACAGCAAGAACGTCATGTCAGACAAATCTAATAGATTTCTTTGACTGGGTAACTAAAGTAGTAGACCAGGGAGGGCTGTGGGAAGGCATTTGACACAATCCCACACACAAGATTAATAAACAAGCTAGCCAGCCTGGGAGTGGGTCCAGGATGGTAGCCTGGGTAACAAGCTGGCTGGACAACAGTACCCAGGGGTAATAGTTACAGTTACACTCTGAAGAAAGAGGTCACTAGTTGGGTACCACAGGGTTCAGTACTGAGACAGTCCTCTTTAATGTCTTTATAGGAGACATTGCAGAGGGGCTGGAAGGAAAAGTATGCCTCTTTGAAGATGACATGAAGATCTGCAACAGGGTTGATACACGGGTGGGGGTGGAAAGGATGAGAAGGGACTTGGCAAGATTGGAGGAATGGTCAAAAATATGGCAGCTTAAATTCAGTACAAAAGTGCAAAGTAATGCACGGGATTGTACACATTATGTACTCTTCCCTTAATTGAGAATTAATCCATGGTCACCGGATGGCTCCTTGACGAATGGGAGAAGCCATTTTCCTGGCCTTGTCATAAGTGGTGATGGAACACTTGAGTTTAAGATCTGGTGGTGTACTTTGTACTGCCAGAATGCAATATGACGTCAGCATGTCTCAAGCATGCGAGACGTGTGATAAAGTGCTAAACTGTATTTGGAGATGGGACTGGCACTGATGTCTTGCTGCACTGCTTAGAAAACAAGGAGCAAGAAGGCAGACCACATTCTTAATTATTCTTTGGTTAAGATCTTAACCCAGCTGAGGTGAGACAGGAGATGCCACAACACCCGAGAACAACTCCTACCCACATTGGGCTGCCCCATTTATTATATTGGTTCAAACCTTCATGGAGAGGAACAGAATTTGTATAGAATGCTCCCCATTTCCCAACACAGGCAGAAACTGCTTTACTTCTGATGGTCTTGCTTGTAAAATATTTTTAATGAGTTTTCCAATTTATTTTGCCCCCATCCCCACCCGATGGTCATAATGGGCATCACAGGAAGGTATTTATTTGTCAAAGGATGATGGGTGAGTAGCTGCCTTTACAGTAGATACCAGTGCCAATCTGTTAGAAACAAGCGGCGTATTATGTGACTGCTGGGCAGACCACACCCTCTCTGTCTCGGGAACAGATTTTCTCACAGCCACAACGCATCTAGCACTTAGCTGGCTCAGTGAGAAAAAAAAAAGTAACTGCTTTTGCCTCCTTGGGTCTGACTTCTGGTTTGTTACAGTGCTCCCAAGAGCCACCATCCTCTCTGTGGAGCTCTGTCGTTCGACACTCCTGGGAACACCAGACACCTTCTTCTGACGCAGTGGCTATCTCCATGGATGATCCTTGAGACAAGCACATCCCACTTCTCTACACAGAATCCAGATCGTCTGTGGTGGTGGGCTTCCTCAGATGATCTGGTTCCTACATTGAGTTTGGCTTGATCCAGTGCCTGAGGGTTGCTGGAGACCTGGAGTCAGCAGGTTGGAGTCTACAGTGAGTTTGAGGGTAGGCAGATTATTTGCCCAGTTGAGGCCAGGTTTTTCCCTCTTAACCTCCTCCTCTGTGAGTGCATGAGTAGAGAAGTAGGGGCCAACAAACCTGATGTACTGACATCCCCTTCTCTTCCACCAAGTCATGCCTTGTTCTCTCAGCTGCACTACCACCTATCAGTCAGTACCTCCAGTGTCAGTTCTTATGGTTGACACTATTGTTTGTTTATCCATAAAGTTACTACCAGGCCTGTTCAGAAGGAGGCGTTGGTACTGCAGAAGCTGAGCGTCCGGCCTCTGAGTCTGACCAGATTGCTTCTGTGGTGTTCAGAAACTTCAACGGTCCAGAGTATGAGTCAGGCTCCACTGTGAACATGGGTCTCCCGCATGGTAGCGAATGCGTTACTGCAGGTACCATCAGGCTGGGTGATAAGTTTGACTGAAATGTTCTTCTTTCTTAATATTTGATGTATTCTTTGGAACTTGCCTCTTATGGGTGTCTTAGAAACATAGAATCTGTTGGCAGATAAAGACCATACAGCCCACCTAGTCTTTCCATTTACCTACTCACTGCTACTGCCCCAGATCCTGTTTGATCTGCAGCTCTCCTGCTTTGCACATCTCCAGGGTACCTTATGTATCCTATGCACTCTTAAACCCCTATTATTTTCACACCCACCACTTCTGCTGGAAGGTTATTCCACGGCTCCACTACCATTTCAGTGAAAAAGTACTTCCTAGCATTACCCTGAGCCTTCCACCCTTCAGCCTCATATCATTTTTCTATTTTAAAAAGCTACATCAACTTGGAATGTTGTCACCTGTTTGTTGTTGCTAAGCAGCAGATGTTTTGCATTGTGCTCTGGTTCTGTGATAGAATCTGTATTAGTAGAAGGTAGATTATTGTGATTGTAGTTACCTTTTGATGGTAAGGGTAAAGAACGGAGATAGAAATGTATGTATTTTGGATATTATAGAAGCCAGAAGGGAAGGAAGCATATTCAATTCAGTGCTTTACAGTAACTGGTAATTGCTGTTTTCTTTTAGACTTGGATTGTTGGGCTTTTGGTGACACTGTACTTTCTTTGTTGTCTTTACTTAGAATTGTTTTGGGCTGTTGAGGATTTAAAGCGTGGTGGTGGTGTATTTCTTTGCTGTCTTTGATTGCTGCAAATTTTCGCCTCCCCTTCCCAACTCTTGATTATATACCCTGTTAAATCTGATTGACAGGAGCTAAACACTGGGTATAATAAGGGGTGTGGAGTAGGAGGGCATACCAGAAAGGAACAGCAGCAAGTGAAGGTGACTGCTCTCTCAGTGGAAGGGAAGTAAATGCAAATCTAGGAACTTTCAGTATTACTTCTTGCATTGATATTGCATTGGGGAAAGGAGGAGTAAGAGTTTGAAGACGTTGTGCAATGGCTACTTAAAGTCTGTTTTGAGTGTGGATAGGAAGGATAGGAATATAAAAAGTAGTTGCTCAATGTATCTAAACGTGTGCAACAAAGGAGGTAAGGAAATAAAGAAAATGTTTTGCACTGATAGAGGAGGAGAGGGAGACTTGGGAGTGTTTGGTATCCTGCATCTGGAAAGGTGGGGGGTAGCTGGTGAACAGCGACAGCAATGGGTAGGGTGGTAGGCTGCAACAACCGTGTGCACCAATCTTTCTAAAATTGCCTGGAGTATGGGAGGAAGTTTAGTGTGCAACCACATAGAAAAACTTAGAAAGGAGATTGAGGGTCTGCAGGAGGAACTAAGACAGGCAAGGCAGATTGGGGGTGGGTTTAGCCCAATACTGGAGGAAGAAAGGGAGATGAGGGAGGCGATTTAAGCCAACAGTGGTGAGAGGGTCAGAAGAAGGAAGCAGAGACAAAGGGCCCAGGCTAGGAAGAACAATTGCCGGGGAAACCAGGTCAGGAGACAAAAGACAAATGGAAGGAGGAGATAGGGACTTGTGAGGAGGCGAAGAAGTGGCAAAGGTCATGGAGTGGAAAGGAGAGAACAGGTTGCTATGAAAGAGAGGGAGCGGGCATTTGTGAAGGGCCTTCAGAAAATAGTTGTGCACTGCTAGAGAGGAAGAAGGTGGAGAAGGAAATGATGAAATTAGAGGTAATTGATAAATGCCTGGACCAAACTGGAGCGGGGAAGTTCTGCTGGGAGAATTGCAACAGGGGTAAAGGGAAATAATGTGAGGAGGAGGAAGAAGAGGGCTGGAAATGAGAGAGGAGATGAATGGAAGGAAGCAAGCAGGGAGTAAGAGGGTGGAATCTTAGTGCTGGGGACTCAATACTAAGAGGAGTTAGGTGGGGTAGCAAGGGGAGAGCATAGTCGCATTTGGGTGGAGGCCATGCCAGGAATGACAGCAGAAGAGGTGGGACAGTCTGTTCTGAAATATGCTAGAAGGGTAGGACAAGCCTCATTTAATTATACATCTTGGGACAAGCGACCTGGCTGACAAGACAGTAGATACAGTCGAGGAGGTTTGAGGAACTAGCACAATTATGTGAGGGGCAGGAAGATCAGTAATTTTTCAGAGATACTTCCGGTGCCAAAGGCAAGCGCAACAAGAAAGCTGAGAATAGAGGAATTTAACGGATGGCTAAGAACCTGGTGTTGTACTAAAGGGTATGGGCTGTTGGGGGTGGGGAGGGACCTGGGAGGACAGTAGTCTCTATGCCAAGGACAGACTACACTTGAGTGAGGAGGGAAAGAAAGTGTTGAAACAGAGGATGGAGGAGTACATAGAGGAAGTTGGGAATTTAAACTAGGAGTGGGGGTGGCAGTTGGGGAAGAGTTATGCAGAGACCACAGGTTGGGAAACCATATGAGCTTACCCCCATAACAGTGACAAAGGACAAATGGCAAGTACTGTTGGTGATGCTAGAAAGGAGGGCAGGATGGGGGTGGAGGGTGGAAGGTGGTTACCCTTAATGCTAGAAGCCTTGGGAGGAAAACTGCAGAGTAACAGGTTCTCATGGCAGAAGGAGAGGTGGACATTGCAGCCATCACGGAAACATGGGCCACCCAATACAATGACTGGGACCTGTCTGTACCAGGTACAGGTTATTTCATAGGGACAGGGTGATTGGGAAAGGAGGGGTGGCACTATATGTGAAGGAAGGACTGAAGTGTGTAAGGGAGGAAGGGAGGAGGGTGAATGCGAGTCACTTTGGATGCAAATCCAGGATTCCAAGAATAGGATTCTTAGAATGGGAGTGGTGTACAGGCCATCATCTCAGGCGGAGGAGTTAGACAAGGAACTAGCGGGACAGATCAGGAGGACCTCGAGAAGGGTAGTGTGGTGATTGTGGGGACTTCAACATGTCAGGGTGGACTGGAGCACCCCAGCAACCAGGAACAGAAGGGAGCAGGTACTGCAGGATGCCTTCCAGGACAGCTTCCTGCTGCAAATGGTGAGTGAACCAACCAGGTTAGGGAATACCCCTTGACCTTGTGCTGGCAAATGGGACTTTGTGAGAGAACTTACAGTGGAGGAACGCTGTCAGGGAGTGATCACCACTCAGTATGGCTCACATTGGATATGGGCAAGGAAGGTGGAATCTGGCACAATAGTGTTGGACTTCAGGAGGGCGAATTTGAGAGGATGGGGAAGTGGTAAAGGGTACCTGGCCAGAATTCAATCTAGTATGGACACTAACCAGAGGTGGGAGCTCATAAAGCTGGGGATAGTGGAGGCAACCAAACCTGCTGCAAAGCCCAGAGCAAGAAGGCTAGGGCTAGAAACCGATCTGGTTGAGCAAGGAGGTCATGGAAAGGTAAGGAGGAAAAGAGCTGCTTTTAGGAGTACAAGAAAACAGGGAGTGGGGAGGTCAGGAGGAGTACTTGACAGAATCGAAGGAGGTGACAAGGGCAGTAAGGGAGCCAAAGCATCTACGAACTCAGGCTGGCACAAAGCATTAAGAAGGGGGAGAAGGACTTCTTTAAGTACATCAGGGAGAAAAGGAGCTGTAAGGACCACATAGTAAGGATTAGGAAGGAGGGGTTGGGTGGAAGCAGGGTGAGATAAGCGGAAGCACTAAATGAGTACTTCTGCTCAGTATTTACTAAAGAGAAAAGGGGTGACACCCAAGGTGGGAGAAATGGCAGAAGCAGGGTGGGAAGTGGTGACAGATGGGAAATCATGGAGAGCAGAGTTAGAGGGTTTGAAGGCACTGAGGGTGGACAAGGCGCCAGGCCCAGATGGCATCCACCTCAGGGTACTGAAGGAGCTGGCAGAGGTCCTTGCAGGACCTTGGCAGACCTATTTAATGCCTCACTACATTCGGGGTGTGTATCTCAGGACTGGAGGATGGCTCATGTGGTGCCCCTCTACAAGAGTGGCCCCAAGGATGAACTGAGAACTACAGACCAGTGAGCCTCACATCCATCGTGGGTAAGCTAATGGAGACTATCCTGAAGGAGAGGCTGGTGGCCCTCCTAGAGGCCAAAGGACTACAGGACAGCAGACAGCATGGCTTCATACGTGGCAGATCCTGCCAAACCACCTGGTCGAGTTCTATGTCTGGGTAACTAGGCAACTGGACAGGGGCCATGCAGTGGATGTCCTGTATCTGGACTTCAGTAAGGCATTAGACTCAGTGCCACATGGAAGGCTGGGAAGGAAGGTAGTAGGCACAGGGCGGGTGCAAAGCTGGTGACTAGCTGCAGGGAAGGCAACAGAAGGTGGTGGTGGGTAGGAGCTCTCACACCCAAAGGGCAGTAATGACGGTGTTCCACAGGGCTCGGTGTTGGGACCAGTGTTGTTTGGGATATTCATTGCAGACATATCATGGGACATCAAGAGCAAGATCAGTCTGTTTGCTGATGATACAAGGTAGCGCGGTGGTGGATGACCTAGGGGATGGCAGGGGTTGCAGGATGATCTGGCAAAGCTTGAAACCTGGTCAGACACCTGGCAACTGGGCTTTAATGCCAAAAAGTGCAAGGTGCTGCATTTTGGGATGAAGAACCCAAGGAGGAGTTACCAACTAGGGGAGTGCAGTTAGCCCAGACAGAGAGAGAAGGATCTGGGTGTGCTCAATACAGGGTCAATGAACAACTTGGCACAATGTAGGAAGAGCAGCTACAAAGGCCAACAAAATGCTGGGTTGTATTGCAAGGGTATATCCTCAAGGAGGAGGAAGTGATTCCGCACTGTATAGGTCATTAGTTAGACCACCTGGAGTACTGTGTGCAGTACTGGCGTCGTATCTGAAAAGGGACATTAAGTTACTGGAGGGGTGCAGCAGAGTGACAAAAATGATCAAGGGGCTGGGGGACTTATCACGAGAGAGAGGGTGAAGGAGTTGAACATGTACTCACTGGAGGAGAGGAGACAGGGTGACATGATTGAAACCTTTAAATACATGAAAGGAATAAACAAGACTGGTACAGAGGGGCTGTTCAAAGTAAGGGAGGAGGGCCACCAGGGGCCATGATATGAGACTGGGCGAGGAAGGTTCAGGAGGAGATGAGGAGACACTTTTTACAGAGAGGGTGATGGCTGGGTGGAATCGTTACATGCTGAAGTGGTATGCAGTAGAACAGTGGTCTGCTTCAAACAAGGATGGGACAGGACAAGGGGAGGTTAATGAAGGGGAAGGGTGGAAGGAGGGGCAGCTGCAGAATAAGGTGCTAGCTGCACATTCGAGCAGACTTGATAGACCTCTAGGGCCTTTATCTACTGGCAAATTTCGTATGTTCGTATGCCCCTTGTTCTTGTGCAGAGTTTTCTCTGAAATATGCTTTTCACCTGTACCCTGTTTATTCTCCTAAGGCACTTGAAAGTCTCTATCATATCTCCCCTTTTCCGTCTTTCCTTCAGTGAATGGATATTAAGCTCCTTAGGTCTTTCCTCGTAGGGTTTCTGGTGCATTCCATGTACCATCGTTGTTGCCCTTCTCTGGACTTCCTCTATTTTGTCAATGTCCTTCTGGAGATTTGGACTCCAGAACTGGACATAGTACTCCAGCTGAGGCCTCACCAGTGATCTGTACACCTCTTTCCTCCTGCCTGTTATGCCCCTCCCAATGCACCCTAACATTCTGTTTGCTCTCCTCACCACTTTCAAACAACATGAAGTCTTGCTGTATTCTGACTATTGCAGTGATATCCAACCTTTGAACTGCCCGGAGAGGAAAGAGTTAACTTTCCATGCAAGGCGTGGAGCGCTGAGCTCGAGCTCAGTTGAGACTCTGTTGTTGTTTGAACCCAAACCGTCAGATTCTTTACTCCGCCTCACTGAACAGTCGCTCCGAGATTTCTCCTTTGCTCGGTTCAGTTTAGTCAAAGTGTCGTTTTTCTCGGTTTCTACCGAATTTATTCCATCTAACCTGTCGGTTCAGTCTCTGTCTATGGTACCGTGAGTACTAGATAGGTTTATTCAAACAACATGAAGTCTTGCTATATTATGACAATTGCAGTATGGCCGCAGGTTAGAACTGCTCCGGAGGTGAAATAGTTAACTTTCCATGCAGGCATGGAACTTCATGTGACTGGTTGAAAACTCTGTCTGTTGTTCTTCAAGCATAAACTGTCAGATTCTTTGCTCGCCCTAGCTGAACAGTCGCTCGGAGATTTCTCCTTCTGCTCGGCTCATTTTGTCAGTTTAAAAGTATTATTTTTAGGTTTTCAGCGAAATTAAACCGTAACCGGTCGGTTCAAGCTCTGTCTGTGGTAATGTAAGTAATAGATAGGTTTACATTTAGTTTTCTGTGTGGAACTTGCAATTAATTATCGGTTCGGTTTGAACCGATCAGGTTATATTTAAATCTACTAGTCCTTTTTTAGAGTGCGGTTCTTGGTTCTTATCGGTTAAAAAAGCAGTTTCATTACGTTTTCCACGACCGTGACACGGTTGGGAACCGATAAGGTGTCTTAATGTAGTGATTACGCCACGGCAAGTTGGTTAGGCTGGCATTATGTCTGAGAAACCCAAAAGAAAACCGGACCCACTGGGTTTCAACACTGTGGTGTTTGTGGGGAAGCTTTGCTAAGGCTGACCCATACACCACATGTGTCTATTGTCTGGGGTTTGACCACCTCAATTCAGACTGCCAGATTTGTCACAATTTCCTTGCTGCCACCATAGATAAGAGAGTTGGTAGGCTCAGGAAAGGGAGGCCAAAAGTCCGCTGACCCGGATGGCCAGCCGGTTCAGTACCAACCGAGCAGAGGAGTGCCCTCTGACCAGGCGATACTTCCTCGAGCAAATGAAGAGCGGTTCTGAGGAGCGGTTCCAGCAAAAAGGACTAGAAAGTCAGCTGGCGTAGAGGCAAAAGTTCTCTCCCCAACTGCTGAGAAATAGTTAAAGCAATTCAAATTGTCAGTCTCTCTCCCGGTTCGACCGAACTGACACCTTCAGGAGGCGTTGTTCGGCAGTTCCACAGTTCAAGATTATGATTTTGAGGATTTTTATGAACCCGGAGGAGGGAAGAGGAATATGAGGAGAGTGAATATGGTTTTGAAGATCTGGATGTGCCCATTGAACGGACATCTCTTCAGATAGACCCCTAGGGGTTTCTCCTCAAAGGCTTTCTGAGTCCCCTTCTCATTTCATGTTTTATAAAAAGTTGCTGAAGCTCTCCAGCTCCTTGTTGAGGAAGCTGTTGATGACCAAGAGGAGGCAGACTATGTAGAAATGATGGATATTCCAGAGTCTAGGAGACTGTCTATTCCTTTGCATAAATCTTTTGGAGCGACAGTAAAAGTTTTAAAACTCCTCACCCTATACCTCCTGTGGATAAAAGGATGGACAAAGAGGTATACCTTATCGAGCTCGACACTGATTTCCTCACTCAACAATGCAGCCATGTGGGGTAGTGCAGGCTGCAGCCTATGACAAGGCTAATATTCCCCTACTTCACACCCCTGAGAAGGACTCCAGGAAGATTGATGCTATGGCAAAGAAACAGTACATGGCAGCATCTTTGGGACTCAGACAAGCAAATTATATGGCTTATGCTGCTAGGTACCAGAAATCCAGATGGGATACTGTGCTGGCCCTAGCAAAACAAGTCCCTGACCAGCTTGCGGGAGCTGGAACAGGTGGCTATGGATGGTATTGAGGCATCCAAGGTGCAATTTCATGCTGCAGTGGACTCTAATGATGTTTCATCAAGAGTCATGGCTACATCTGTGGCGCCATGGGATGGCTTGGCTCAGATATACTACCCTGTCTCAGGATACCCAGTCTAAGGCCATGGATTTTCCTGTTGTGGGAAATTCTCTGTTTGGGAGCAAACAGAGAATTACATAAAGAAAATGGATGAATATAGGACCACCTATAGAGTGCACAGGCCAAGGAAGGCAGGCCACTCCTCAAAAGCAGCTTCCTAGAGGTAGGGGCAGGCCTTTTCATAGGCCTTTTACCAAGCCAAGCTTCCTCCTCCTGTATGCTCGAGGGGTTCTTTAGAGGAGAGGCAGGCGGGGTACAAGCAGGTCTGCTTCCACCCCTCAGCCCAAAGCCCTGCCAAGCAGGCACCCTGATGGGATTGCCAGGGCGATTCTTCTCTACCTGTAGGGGCAGGCTGGCTTACTTTGTCCAGGACTGGAAGTCTTTAACATCAGACAAGTGGGTCCTGGAAGTAGTAAGCCAGGACTGGTTCTCAGCTTCAAAAATTTCAAAGCTGAGAACCAGATCTTTCCCTGCAACTCCATCAGAGGCACTAGCCCTAGAGGCAGAGGTCTCTACCCTCCTGGCTCTCAGAGCTGTGGAAGGGTTCCTCCCTACACCAGGGCAAGGTTTGTACTCAGGTACTCTTACCCCAAAAGACAGGAGAATGGTGGCCCATCCTGGATCTCAGATATTTAAACAAGCACCTTTTAAAGCCAAAGTTCAAAATGGTGACTCTGGGAATTATCCTACCCTCTCTGAGGCCAGGGGACTGGCTAGCTTCCCTGGACCTCAAGGATGCCTACTTCCATATTCCATCAGAAGCTCCCATCGAATGTACCTCAGGTTCGAGCTGCCCTCAGGCCACTACCAGTTGAGCAGTGCCCTTGACCCACTTCTGCCCCAAGGGTATTCACCAAATGCCTGGCAGTAGCAGTTGCCTACCTAAGAAGGCAAAAGATTGCCATCTTTCCTTACCTGGACTGATTGGCTCATAGTAGGCCAGTCCCCAGACCAGGTCAATTTACATCTTCAGATAACGCAGCAACTGCTTACCTCTCTAGGTTTCCTTCTGAATCTCTCAAAGTCAGTTGTAGAGCCTGTCCAGCTTCTTACCTTCATAGGTGCAGAACTGAACATACAGGAAGCCAGGGCCTTCCTTCCCTGGACAGGGCAAGACCCTAGTCTCCCTGGCCTCCTCATTTACCCTGCAGGTCTCCCGGCCCAGCAAGGCATTTTCTGCAGCTCTAGGACACATGGCTGCTTCCACAGCACAGCAGTTGTGCAGGAGCAAGATTTCAGATGAGGGACATCCAGTTCCATTTGAGAGCTTTTGGTCTCAAAGAAAGGATCCTCTTACCAAGTTGATCCCAGTAACTCGAAACCTGATCCAAGCCCTACAGTGGTGGCAGGATCAGAGCAAGCTGAGACAAGGGGTTCCTTTTGTCACTCAGTCTCATTCTCTAATCCTTACTACAGATGTCCCTCTTGGGCTGGGAGCTCACATGGGCGACCTCACCACCCAGGGTCTGTGGTCTCCCAGGAATCTCTGCTCCACATCAGCCTGCTGGAGCTCAGAGCAGTTTTCTAGCACTTCAAGCTTTTTCCAAATCTGTTCAGAACAAGAGTATTCAGGTCAGAACAGACAACACCACTACAATGTGGTACATCAAGAGCAAGGGTACACTGGTTCACGGCCTTGTGCACCGGCGATGAGTTGTGGTCTCTGGCTTACTCCTGAACACCTCCCTTATGGCAGTCCACCTCCCAGGCAAGGACAATGTCCTGGCAGATGCTCTCAGCAGGATTTCCCAGGGCTACCAGAATGGTCACTGGATCCCTGGTCTTGGGAGTAGTATTTCCCAGATGGGGCACCCGCAGATAGATCTTTGCAGCCCCAGACAATCACCAACTTCCTCTTTTGCTGCAGGCCCCAGTGTTGGGCTCCTCCCCTGGATGCCTTAGCCCTCAGTTGGGAAGGAAGTTCCTCTATGCCTTTCTTCTCCTGTTCAAAGTGCTAGTCAAAATCAGATCCCAATCCTGCAAAGTCATTCTGATAGCTCCAGATTGGGCCAGACAACCCTGGTATCCTCCTGCTGTCCTTAGCAGTCCATCCTCCCCTGTGCCTTCCCAGGAATCACAATCTGTTAACCTGTGCCCAGGAAGGGTCTGGTATCAATCTCAAATCTCAATCTCAAGGCTTGGTTCTTGAAGAGTTAGAGTTCGCTGATTTACACCTTTCCCAAGGTGTAATGGATATATTGAAGGCCTCAAGGAAGCCTTCCACCAGGACTACTTACAATTCCAAATGGAAAAGGTTTTCCATATGGTGCTCGGAAAGCATATTTCCCAGTCTCTGCTGATCTACCCACAGTCCTGGATTATATGGTCCACCTGAATTCTTTGGGTCTGAGACCAGCTACCCTGAAGGTGCACTTGGCAGCTGTGTCTGCTTTTATTTCAGCAGGTAAATCCTTTCTCTTTCAGCTCATCCTGTATTTTCCAAGTTTTTAAAGGGTTGCTTCACACCAACCCTCCATTCAGGGATCCTGCCCTGCCTGGGATCTCAATGTTTGCATTGCTCAGCTTATGCAACCCCTTGAGCCCTTGTGTCAGCTGAGCTCAAGTACTTGACTTGGAAAACTGTGTTTCTGGTAGCCATCACCTCTGCCAGACGCATAAGTGAATTACAAGCGTTGTCAGTGGAGCAGGAGTTTATCTCTTTCACAGAGATAAGGTGGTCCTCCGGACTAACAGAAAGTTCCTGCCTAAGGTGGTTCATTTCCACCTTAATCAATCTATTTCTCTTCAGTGTACTTCACTGACCACTCCTCCTCTGGGAGAGGAGGCTGCACAGCCTAGATGTGAAGAGCCTTAGTTACTACATAGGCTTACTAAGGGTCATGGTTTGACTCCTCCAACTGTTCCTCACTTATGGCGAAGTTGGTAAAGGGAAGCCAGCCACTAAAAGATCCATTGCCAGGTGGATTGTCTCTTGTATCCAATTCTGCTCACGAGAAGGTGGGTAAAGTTTCCCCTCAGGCCTGAGGGCTCACTCTACCAGAGGTACAGCTGCTTCTCTGGCTGCTGCCAGAGACATTCTATTCTAGAAATATGTCAAGCAGCTACCTGGAAAACAGTTCACACTTTTACCAAGCACTTGCTCCCTGGACATCCAGGCTAGGAGTGATGCTCGGTTTGGCACAGCCGTGCTTCAGAGCCTATTCCCTAAGTAGGTTCTGTCCCTCCTCCATGGGGGTACTGCTGTGTAGTCTGCAATTGTATAATATAGCAAGACTTCATGTTGTTTGAAGAAAAAATTACTCACCTTAGTAATGTTGTTTCTTCTAATGGAGTCTTGCTATATTATGACCTCCCTCCCTCCTGCCTGCCCTCTCAGAACCTCTGTTTTGGGATGTGGGTGGGCAGTACAGGTTGGCACTTTTGATGCCCACCTTGTTGTTTTTCACCTTCCTTTTGGGTGAATTGGTGTTGTGTTTTTGCATTTTGGGTCTCCTGACTTGAGTCTTTGTTTTAGGCCAAAAATGAGTGTTTATGTTAGTAGCCAGCTGGCTAGTGTAGGTTTACAGCTTCCACACAGAGCCTTAGTGAGTTTTAGCTCGTAGAGATCTGACAGTTTTGCTTGAAGAACAACAGACAGAGTTTTCAACCAAGCTCGCATCTAAGTTCCATGCCTGCATGGAAAGTTAACTATTTACTCCGGGCAGTTCTAACCTGCGGTCATACTGCAATTGTCATAATATAGCAAGACTCCATTAGAAGAAACAACATTACTAAGGTGAGTAATTTTTCTTATTGTTTGCTTCTGTTTGGAGCGTGTAAGCGTTGAATCTGTTCGGTTTGAACCGATCAGGTTTGTTTAAAAAGTTTTTTTCTACTTTTAGAGTGTGGTAACCAGTCCTTATCAGTTCTAAAAAAACTGATTTCATTACGTTTTTTCCACGACCCGTAACACGGTCAGGAACCGATAAAGTGTCTTGCCTGGCGGATTGCGAAAAAGGTATGTTTGGTTAGGACTGGCCATGTCTGAGAAACCCAAGAAAAACGGGCCACTGGGTTCCAACACTGTAGTGTGTGTGGGGAAGCCTTTGCTAAGGCTGACCCCACCACCTGTGTTTATTGTCTGGGGTTTGACCACCTCGATTCAGACTGCCAGATTTGCAATTTTCCCTCAGCTACCCAGAAAACAGAGTAGGTAGGCTGAGGGGAAAGGAGAAGGCGAAGTCCGCTGACCCGGCTGGCCAGCCTGGTTCAGTTCAACCGAACCAGAAGGTGCCCTCTGACCAGGGCGAAACTTATTCGGGCAAAAGGAGAACCGACTCTTCGGATCCACAAGTTCTTTTCTCCGACTGCTGATGAAATAGCCAAAGCGATAAGGATTGTTCAGTCGCTAACCCCATTTCCGACAGAACTGGCACCATCGGTTAGGGCCTCTGTTCCATGGTTCCAGATTATAATTTAGAGGATTTTTATGAACCGGAGGAGGAGGAAGGAGAGTATGAGGATAGTGTTGGTGATTATGAAAGTCTGGATGTGCCCATTGAACTGGACATCTCCCCAGACAGACCTTCAGGGTTTCTCCTCCTAGGCTTTCTGAGTCCCCTTCCCATTTTATGTTTTACAAAAGTGGCTGAAACTCTTCAGCTTCCTATGGAAGAAGCTGTAGAGGATTAGGAGGAGCCTGATTATGTTGAGATGATGGATATCCCAGAGTCCAGGAGGCTGTCTATTCCCCTTGATAAGTCTTTTGGGAAGCGGACAACAAAATTTTAAAGACTCCTAATTGATACCTCCTGTGGACAAGAGAATGGACAAGAGGTATACCCTTTCAGGCCCAGATACGGAGTTCCTTTCCCAAACTGCTGTTTTAGGCATCCTTCACAGTTAGAAGCCAGTCAGTCTGACTTTTGATTTGTATGAAGCTGAGAACCTTGCAACACTGCAAAGAACAATCTATAACTTCATTTAGGAGCTGGAAACTTGGTAAGGCGTAATATTGTAAAACAGGAGCTACGCTTTCTACAAAGAGTTTCTTTTTTTTCCTTATTGGCATTAAGCAGAGAATTGCAGGATTCCATTAAAAGTGTAGTAATTTTATAACCAGAGGGAGTGAGATACAATTGAATTTGCTTGATTGTTGGAGTTGAGACCTAGGATTTAGAGGATATTTTTGCAACATTTTAAAAGTGTCCTGCTGGCTGAGCAGTTAAGTTTTATCCCTGGTTTCACTGAAAGATTTTGTGTATGGAATCAGACAGCAGCCTGCCTACATTGAAAGGCCTGCTTACATCACAGGTGTCACTAGTCAATCAGTTGGCTTAATTCTTAAGATTTTCAGTGCAGGAAGAGTGTAAAGCACAGCTGACTTATTTTGCGGCTGACGCTTTCAGAGCACAAACCACCAGGCTGTTTTGGGGCTGGGGAGGGTTACCTCTGTCTGAGTTGTATGTCTGGATTTTCTCCGTTTGATTAGCAGGGTATTTTCTCTGTCAAATTGTTGTGTAGGGCATCTTGCTGACAGGAAGGCACTCATCGAAGTGCGTCAGAGCTTTTAGCTGATTGTTTTAGAGGCACAGTTTAGGCCTACCCTTCCCATCCACCCACCCACCCCTGGAAATAGTTCCTTTATACCTGGGGTTCTGACATCATTTCCTCAAGAGTGCAAGGTGCATATCACTGTCATATCCTCTCTAGCACACTGCACTGACAATATAAGCATACACATTGTATAATATATATATTTCTATATAACAAACCAATTACACACACACACAAAGAAAAAATAGATAAACATGGGAGTAGTACAATGTAATGGCTGTGGGCAGCAGTCTTCCGGGAGTCTTTCTGGAGGCTGAGATGCTGCCTTATTTGCAGACAACTCTCTGCCCTGAGGAGGAAGTTGCCCATCTTCAGGCCATGCTGGACAGTAGTAAGGAACCTTCCCCAGGCCACACTGGACGTGAGAAGAACCCCCATCCAGGGAGTACCAGAGCCACCACCACTACCTCAGAGGTTGCGAGAAAACACAGCAGTTGGACCACAGTGGGCTCAGGAAGGGTGAGGATGGTGGAACAGAGGCACACCAGTCAGTTGTTCCACTCCACAATCCATACACCATTCTGGGGAGCATAGCTCCCCTATGGATGCACCACAGAAGAGACTAAGGAGGCTAAGGACAGCTGTCACAAGGGAGGCCCACAGGAAGGAGACAGAGGACACCACAAGGAAAGGAAGCAGCTCCTGGTGGGGGACTTAGTTATTAGGGGATAGAACTGGGGAGCAGGAAAACTGAAGTAAGGTGCCTGCCTGGTGCCATGGCTTGGAGGGACAGGAAGCGCATCCTCAGGATCACGGGAACAGCTGCACGGGAGTCTGAGCTGGACGTCATTGTCCACCTAGGGACAAATGACTTGGCTCATCATGAGATTAGAGCAGTGCAGAGGGACTTTGTAGAATTGGGAGGGGCCTAAGACAAGTAGCACACACAGTATCCTTCTCAGAGGTGCTGCCTGTCAATGGCATGATTGAGGCGAGTACTTTGCACCATGCAGTTTAATGAATGGTTGAAAAATGGTGTGGTGCACAGGGGTTTGGCTTCATTGGGGACTGGGGTTCCACCTGGAGGACACCAGCCTATACTGGCAGGGTGGTCTGCATCTGTCCAGGAAGGGAACAAGTCTTTTGAGCAATCGGTTTAAATGCTTCATTGGCAAGCTTTTAAACTAGTCAAGGGGAGGCACTGATAAGCAGCAGGAAAATCCCAGCCTCCCCTACAAAACAGGGTACTAAATGAGAAAAAGACCAAGGTAGAAAGGTCAGTGGGGATGCTGCAACAGAAGGTAAAGCCATCAAAAATGGAAAGCAATGAGTACCAGTGCCCGTAGTCTGAGTAACAAGCTTCCTGAATTAGTGGCCTTGATGGAGGAGGAACATCTGGATATCGTGGCAGTCACAGAAACATGGTACACACAAAACCATGACTGGGATGTAAACATACCAGGATACACTATCTACAGGAGGGACAGGGAGGGTAAAAGGAGGTGGAGTAGCTCTTTACATAAGGAAGGAATCAAAGCAACAGAACAAAAGGGTCAACAGGGAGGAGAAGAAGCACTGTGGGTAAATTTGGAGACCGGCAATGGCACCACAATACGCACTAGGGTTAGATGACAGACTTTCTCAGGGGAGGAAATGGACAAGGAAATGATAGAAAGAATACTTAGAATGGCAGTAAAGGGGAGATATTGCTGATGGGTGATCTGAATATGCAGATGTTAACTGGAGTGCAGTTGCAGCAGACACTTCTAAGAGTGGGGTTATTCTAGATGCCCTACAGGGGCATGCCTTAGACAACTAGTATTGGAGCCCACTCGAGAGGGAGCAATCTTAGACCTGGTTCTCTCAAATGGAGATGAAGAGAGGATCACAGATGTAGAAGTGGGTAGCCATCTGGGAACTAGCGGCCATCGAACAGTATGGTTCACAATAAATACAGCAATAGAGTCAAGCCATACAAAGACAAAGGTACTGGATTTTAGGAGGGCTGACTTTGTCAAAATGGGTGAGTGCCTAAGGAATGCACTAGCAAATGGGCAGGAAGGAGGGTGGAAGAACAATGGGAATAATAAAACTGCCATCACAGAGGTATCAAGCCTTTGTGTAAAGCAAATAAACAAAACAAAACGAGGTAAGAAACCACTATGGTTCTCAAAGGAAGTGGCAGTGAAGGTTCAGGAGACAAAGAAAGCATTCAGGAAGTACAAGGAATCACAGAAGGAACAGGACAGAGAACTGTATCAGTTAAAGAAAAAGGAAGCTGGGAAGGCAGTCAGAACAGCAAAGGCCCAAACCGAGGAAAAGATAGCCAACTCAGTTAAGAAGGGGATAAAACCTTTTATAGGTACATCAGGGAGCGAAGGAAGACCAAGGGAGGATAGTGAGGCTTAATAAAGGGGAGGAAGGGTGGGCAGAGGGTGACTGTGAAAAGGCAGAGATACTAAACAAATATTTTTGCTCAGTATTTACAAAGGAAGAGGGAGGTACCTAAAACAAACAGTAGAAACACTTGGATACAGAAGTTGATACCAGCCCATTTACAGAAGAAAGGGTTCTGAAAGAACTCTTAAAACTGAAGGTGGACAAAGCAATGGGGCCTGATGGGATTCATCCCAGAATTCTAAAAGAACTAAGGGTAGAACTAGTGACACCACTGACTACCCTCTTTAACAAATCATGGGAGGATGGGGTGGTACCCGAGGACTGGAGAAGGGCAGATTTGATCTCTTCACAAAAGTGGGAGCAAGGCAGAAGCAGGAAACTACAGACCTGTTAGTTTAACCTCAGTGGTAGGAAAATAATGGAATCACTTCTGAAGGAAAGAATTGTTAAATATCTAGAGGCCAGAGGGCACAGGACCCAAGGCATCATGGATTCACAGCGGAAGGTCATGCCAGACAAATCTGATAGATTTCTTTGACTGGGTGACCAAAGTAGTAGATCAGGGAGGGGCTGTGGACATGGCCTACCTAGACTTTAGCAAGGCATTTGACACAGTCCCACACAAAGATTAATATACAAGTTAGCCAGCCTGGGATTGGGTCCCAAGATGACAGCCTGGGTAAAGAATTGGCTGGAGAATAGGACACAGCGGTAATTGTAAATGGAGTCCACTCTGAAAAAGGGGGGGTTAGTAGTGGGGTACCGCAGGGTTCAGATAGACCAGTCCTCTTCAATGTCTTTATAAGTGACATTGCAGAGGGACTGAAGGAAAGTATGTCTTTGCAGATGACACAAAGATCTGCAACAGAGTTGATGCACAGGGTGGAGTGGAAAGGATGAGAAGGGACTTGGCAAGGTTAGAGGAATGGTCAAATGTATGGCAGCTTAGATTCAGTGCTAAGAAGTGTATGGTAATGCACCTGGGAAACAAAACCCAGGGGAAGAGTACATAATGGGGGTGAGATACTAACAACAACAAAATGGAAAGGGACCTGGGGGTAGTCATATCAGATGACCTAAAGGTGGGCAAGCAATGTGAGAGGGCAGCAAGGAGGGCTGGGGGATACTGGGATGCATAGGGAGAGACATCCAGTAGAAAACAGGAAGTTATTATCCTCTGTACAGACAGCTAGTGAGACCCCATCTGAGTACTGCGGCAGTTCTGAGACCCAATCTCCGCAAAGACATAGACAGGATGGAAGCTGTCCAGAGGAGGGCAACTAAAATGGTGCAGGGTCTTCACCGGAAGACATATGAAGAGAGACTTAAGGAGCTTAATATGTATAGCCTCGAGGAAAGGAGGAGAGGGGGGACATGATAGAAACTTTCAAGTACCTCAAGGGAATCAACAAAGTCCAAGAAGGTAGCATCTTTCAAAAAAAGCGGTGTGCAAGAACAAGGGGACACAATTTGAAGATAGAAGGAGCGCTCAGAAGTAATTTAAGCATTTTTTTCACAGAGAGGTGGTGGATGTATGGAACGGCCTTCCAGAGGAGGTTGTGGAGTCACAAACAGTGGTGGAATTCAAGCATGCATGGGACAGTCATAGCTAATTCTAGGGGTGGGGGTAGGAAGAAGTAGGCTGCTGGTTAACTAGGATGTGCAGCTTATCCATCAGGTAGGAAATGGGCAGACTGGGTGGCCAAGCGGTCCTTATCTGCCATCAAATTCTATGTTTCTGTGTAATGCAGCCATGTTGGTAGTGCAGGCTGTTGCCTGTGATAAGCAAATATACCCTTGGCTTCACACCCCAGATAAGGACTCCAGGAGGATTGATGCCATGGCAAAGAAACAATACATGGCAGCATCTTTGGGACTCAGGCAGGCTAATTATATGGCCTATACAGCTAGATACCAGAAGTCTAGATGGGTCACTGTAATGGCTTTAGCTAACAGGTCCCTGGCCAGCTTGCCAAGGAGCTGGAGCAGGTGGCTGCAGATGGTATTGAGGCATCCAAGATGCAATTTCATGCTGCAGTGGGCTCAATGATGTTTCGCCTAGAGTCATGGCTACATCTGTGGCCCTTCGAGGGATGGCTTGGCTCAGATGTACTAGCCTGTCTCAGGATACCCAGACTAAGGCCATGGATTTTCCTGTTGTGGGTAATTCTCTGTTTGGGGAGCAAACAGAGAACTACATGAAGAAATGGATGAATACAGGACCACCTATAGGAGTGCTCAGGCCAAGGAAAGGGAAGCCACCCCAGAGGCAGCATTCCAGGGCAGGGGCAGGCCTTTTCATAGGCCTTTCTACCAAGCCCAGGCCTCCTCTTCTGCTTTTGCCCAGAGGGGGTTCTTCAGAGGGAGAGGCAGACGGGATGAGCAGGCCTGCTTCCCACCCTCAGCCTAAAGCTCTGCCAAACAGGCACCCTGATGGGTTTGCCGGACCGATTCTCCACCACCAGTAGGTGGCAGGCTGGCTACTTTGTCCAGGACTGGAAGTCTCTAACATCAGACAGATGGGTCCTGGAAGTAGTAAGCCAGGGACTGGTTCTCAGTTTCAGAAAATTTCCCAAGATGAGAACCAGATCCTTTCCACCTGCAAATCCTTCAGAGGCCTTTGCCCTAGAGGCAGAGGTCTCTTCCCTCTTGGCTCTGAGAGCCATAGAAAGGTTCCACCTCCACAACGGAAAAGGATTGTACTCCAGGTACTTCCTAACTCCCAAAGACAGGAGAATGGCGGCGATCCTGGATCTCAGATATTTAAACAAGCACCTTTTAAAGCCAAAAGTTCAAAATGGTGACTCTGGGAATAATTCTACCTCTCTAAGGCCAGGAGACTGGCTAGTTTCCCTGAACCTCAAGGATGCCTATTTCCACATTCTCATCAGAAGCTCCCACAGAAAGTACCTCAGGTTCGAGCTGCCCTCAGGCCACTATCATAGATACATAGATACATAAATACATAGACAGTGTCGGCAGATAAGGGCCTATGGCCCACCCAGTCTGCCCATTTGAGCTTGTAGTTCAGTTTGTTTTCCTAGAAGTCTGTTGCCCTTCACCCTGACCTCCAGAATTCCTTTTATGTCTATCCCATGCATTCTTAAATCCGTGATTGTTTCCAGCCCGCCACTTCCTCTGGCAGGGTGTTCCACTTGTCTACCACCCGTTCTGTGAAGAAATTCTTCCTCATGTTTCCTGAATCGTCCTCCCTCCAACTTCATCCCATGCCCTCTAGTCCTGGTACATCTTTTTCGCTTAAAAATAGTGTATTCCTGCACCCTGTTCCTCCCTGTGAGATACTTGTATGTCTCTATCATATCCCCTCTCCCTCCTCTCCTCCAGGGAGTACATGTTCAGTTCCTTCAACCTGTCTTCACAGGACTTGTGATGCAATCCATGCACCATCTTTGTTGCCCTCCTCTGAACCTTCTCTACCCTGTCTATGTCCTTCGTAGGTATGGTCTCCAGAACTGTACACTGTACTCCAGGTGAGGCCTCACTAGTGTCTTGTATAGTGGAATTATGACCTCCCTTTTCCTGCTGGTGATGCCCCTGCCTATACATCCCAGCATCCTATTTGCTTTACCTGCTGCCTTGTCACACTGTTTCCTACCTTAGGTCATCAGAAATGATAACCCCAAGATCCCTTTCCTGTTTGGTGCATGCTATATCCTCACCCCCAACTGATATATTGTGCCAGGGTTTTGTGCCCCATATGCATTATCTTGCACTTCTTTGCATTGAATTTCAACTGCCAAACCCTGACCATTCTTCAAGTTTCTGCAGGTCCCTTCTCATTCTGTCTACACCCTCTGGTTTGTCTACTCTGTTACAGAGCTTTGTGTCATCAGCGAACAGTGAAATTCTGCCTTCTGGGTCCTGCGCAATGTCACTGATGAAGGCGTTGAACAGGACCGGTCCCAGCACTGATCCCTGTGGTACCCACTGGTCACTCTTCCCTCTGTGGGTGACAGCCATTTACCACCACCCTCTGTGTCCTGCCACCCAGCCAGTTACCTACCCACCACACTACTGTCCTGCCCACACCCATATTCCCCAGTTTGTGTAGTAGTCTTCTATGTGGCACAGTGTCAAAGGCCTTGCTGAAGTCCAGATAGGGCCATGTCCACTGCCCTCCCGGATCTACCTCCCTAGTCACCCAGTCAAAAATTCAACGAGGTTGGTCTGACATGACCTCCCCTGGTGAAACCATGCTGCCTTGGGTCCTGTAGTCCATTGACAGCCAGATGTTCCACCAGTCTCTCCTTCAGTAGTGCTTCCATGATCTTCCCCACTACCAGGTGAGGCTGACTGGTCTGTAGTTCCCTGCTTCCTCTTTGTTCCCGTTTTGTATAAGGGACTACATCTGCTGTCCTCCAGTCTTTGGGTACCTCCTGTTTCAGTGATCGGCTAAACAGGATAGCCAGAGGTTCAGCCACCACCTCTCTTAGTTGTTTAAGGACCCTGGGGTGCACCCATCTGGCCCATTGCTTTATCAACTCTTATTACTTCCAGTTCCTTCAGGACCCTTTTCGTGTAAAGGGACTTGTGTCCATTTGTGCACCATTCTCACCCCTTGTACTCCCTTCAGACCCATTACCCTCCTCTTCCTCAGTAAAGACTGAGCAGAAATACCTGTTCAATATGTTAGCTTTACTGTTGTCATCCTCCACGAGCCCCCATCCTCCTCTTGTCTCACTATCCCTCCTTTGTCTTTCTTTTTCACTTATGTACCTGTAAAAGGTTTTGTCCCTCTACCCACTGATTTTGCAATGTGTTCTTCTGTCTGAGCTTTGGCTTCCCTTACTGACCTCCTGCCTCCCTTTGCTTCTCTTGGTACTTCTCCCTATCCCCTTCTGCCTGTGTCTTTTGTATTGCCTGAATGCAATCTTTTTGGCTTTCACTTTCTTTGCTACCTCTTTGGAAAACCATAATGGTCTCCTCTTCCTTTTCCTCTTGCTAACCTGCTTAATGCATAATTCTGTTTTTCTTGTAATCCCCATTTTAAATACTGCCCACTGTTCCTCAACCCCTGATTCCTGTCCCATTCCCTTAATGCCTCTTTCAAGTATCTCCCCATTTTCCCAAAGTCTGCCCCCTAAAATCCAGGATACATGTTTTTGTGTGGTTTGGTTCTGCTCTTTCTGTGATTTCAAACCACAATGACTGGTGGTCGCTGTTCCCCAGGTGCTCCCCACTGTTACCCCCATCACACTGTCCCTGTTTGTGAGCACAAGGTCCAGTATTGCCTTCTGCCGAGTTGGTTCCATGACCAGTTGCTTGAGGAAGGCACCCTGAAGGAGTCCAGGATAAATCTGCTCCAGTTGATGCTGCTGATGGGATGCTCTAGTCCACGTCTGGAATATTGGCGTCTCAACCAGTACTACCTCACCTTTGTCTGCCATCCTTTGGATGGCTAGCATCACTCCCTATCTGTTTCTTCCTCCTGGGCGGTGGTCTATAGACCACACCTGTGCGGATGGCTGTCCCCATTTTCCTTTCCAGCTTAACCCACAGTATCTCTCCCATTTTGTTCCTCCTGGATCTCTGTGGCCCTTATGTCATTTTTCACATACAGTGCCACTCCTCCTCCCTTCCTGCCTGCTCTGTCTCTTCTAGAATATGTTGTGAGGCGGGTATGGCCATCTTCCAGTCGTGGTTATCATTACACCAGGTTTCAGTGATGGCCACAATGTCCAGGTCTGACTGCACCATGACAGCTTCCAGATCTTCCATCTTGTTGCTAAGGCTCCTGGCATTTGCACACATGGCTTTCCATGATTTGACCTCCTGGACTGTTTCACTGTTCTACTCCAGCCCTTCCTTGGTTGTCTTTTTTCCTAGTTCTCCTTGCTTCTGCCCTTCTGCTGAATTTTGCCCCTTTTCTGCCTATCCACCTCTTGGGCACTAATCTCCATCTTTCACACTGCTTTGAAGAGATAGCCACCTCTGGTTCACTGGTTCCACTGCTAGCTGTGGGGGTGAGCAAGTAGGTACCCTCCTTGCTGGCCTGCCACCCCTTTGCTAGTTTAAATGCTTGTCAATGTAGCATTTAAACTTATCATTGAGTGCTTGATTCCCTCCAGGATGGATGCAGGCCGCCAGGCTTGAACAAACCTCCATCCCTCCAGGTGGGTCCCCAGTCACCAATGAATCCAAACCCTTCCTCACAGCACCAGTTCTTCAACCATGAGTTAAAGTTCCTGGTGCATGCACTCCTATGCCCTCCTTGCCTCTCGTAGTAGTACCTCTGAGAAAGTGACAGAATTAGCTACTTGCTTGAGACCCCTCCCCAATTTCATAAACTCTTCCTGAACTTCCTTTGGCTCCCCATTTGCCAGGTCATTAGTACCTAGGTGGATAATGACATCCAGCTCACCCTCCGTCTTGCCTTCCCAGTGATCCCCAGGATCTTCCTTCCATCCCTCCATGCTGTGGCACCTGGTAAGCACCTCACCTCCCTGTCCTCCCCTCCTGTGTTCCTAGCTGGATCCCTCTTATGATGGAGTCCCCACCAGGATTCGCTTCCTCCTCCTCTGGGGTCCACTGCTTTCCCTGCTGAGGTCACCTCCTTGGCTAACCTCCACATCCTTTCCTTCCACTTCTCTGGGTACCTCTATTTGGTTGTCATCATTTGCCAGTGTGGCATATGAGTTCAATTCAGAGCAATGCCTTTGGCTAACTTCAGCTCAAAGGGTGTTCACAAAATGCCTGGCAGTAGTGGTTGCTTTCCTAAGGAGAAAAAGATCTCCATCTTTCCATACCTGGACGACTGGCTCATAGTAGGTCAGTCTCCAGACCAAGTCAAGTCACACCTGCAGATAACTCAGCAACTGCTCACTTCTCTAGAATTCCTTCTGAATCTTTCAAAGTCAGTTTGCAGCCAGTGCAGCTCCTCACCTTCATAGGGGCAGAGCTGGATACAATAGGCAAGAGCCTTCCTTCCCTGGACAGGGCAAGGACCTTGTTACACTGGCCTCTTCATTCACCCTCCAGGTGTCTCACCAGCAAGGCATTTCTGCAGCTCCTGGGCCACATGGCTGCCTCTACAGCAGTGGTCCAGGGAGCAAGATTTCAAATGAGGGACATTGAGTTCCACTTAAGAGCCTTCTGGTCCCAGATAAAGGATTCTTTGACCAAGCTAATCCCAGTGACTTGAACCTTGATCCAGGCCTTGCAGTGGTGGCAGGATCAGGACAACCTAAGACAAGGAGTCCCTTTGTCACTCAATCTCATTCTTTGATCCTTACCACAGATGCTTCCCTCTTGGGCTGGGGAGCCCACTTGGGATCTGACCACCCAAGGGTTGTGGTCACCTCAAGAATCTCTGCTTCACATCAGTCTCTTGGAACTCAGAGCAGTGCTTCTAGCACTTCAAGTTTTTCCAAGTCTGTTCAGAACAAAGTATTTCAGATCAGGACAGACAATACCACCACAATGTGGTACATCAACAAGCAGGGGGCACTTCGGTCTACAGGCTTGTGCAGAGGCAATGAAGTTGTGGTCTCTGGCCTATTCCCTGAATACCTCTCTGATAGCAATGCACCTCCCAGGGAAGGACAGTGACCTGGCAGATGCTCTCAGCAGGATTTCCCAGGGCCATCACAATGGTCCCTAGATCCCTGATTTTGAAAGTGATCTTCTCCAGATGGGGCACCCCACAGATAGATCTTTTGCAGCCCCAGACAATCACCAACTTCCTCTTTTTGTTGCAGACCCTAGTGTTGGGCTCAGTCCCCTGGATGCCCTAGTTCTCAGTTGGGAAGGGAAGTTCCTGTATGCTCCCCCGTTCAAGGTGCTAGTCAAAATCAGGTCTTAACCCTGCAAAGTGATTCTGATTGCTCCAGACTGGGCCAGACAGCCCTGGTACCCTCTCTTGTTGTACTTAGCAGTCCACCTTCCCTGTCTCTTCCCAGGAATTGCAACCTGTTAACATGTTCTCAGGGAGGGTTTGGTATCCGAATCTCAAGGCCTGGCTCTTGAAGAGTTAGACTTGGCTGATTTGCATCTCTCTCAAGGGTTCTGGATATTTTAAAGACTTCTCAAAAGCCTTCCACCAGAAAGACCTATAACTCCAAGTGGAAAATATTTACTATATGGTGCTCTGGGAAGCATATTTCTCCAGAGTCTGCTGGCTTGCCCACAGTCCTTAACTATATGGTTCATCTCAATAGCTTGGGACTCAGACCAGCTACAGTAAGAGTGCATCTGGCAGCTGTCTCTGCCTTCCTGTCAGCAGACAAGCACTCTTCCCTTTCAGCTCATCCTGTATTCTGTAAAATTTTCAAGGGATTGCTGCATACCAGTCCTCCCTTCAGGGACCCTGCCCTACTTGGGACCTTAATGTTTGCATTGCTCAGCTTATGCAACCCCTTTTGAGCCTTTGTCCTCTGCAGAGCTTAAGTACTTGACTTGGAAAACTGTGTTCTTGGTAGCCATCACTTCTGCCAGGCCATAAGTGAGTTACAGGCCCTGTCAGTGGAGCCTGATTTTATCTCTTTCCAGAGATAAGGTGATCCTCAGGACTAATAGGAAGTTTTTGCCTAAGGTGGTTTCATATTTCCACCTTAACCAGTCTGTCTCTTCTTGTTTTCTTCACTGACCATTCCTCCTCTGGGAGAGGAGGTTGCACAGCTGGATGTGAAAAGGGCCCTTAGCTACTACATAGAGTGCACCAAGGGTCACAGGTTTGACTCCCTCAACTGTTCCTCACTTATGGTGAGGTTGGTGGAAAACCTGCCACTAAGAGATCTATTGCCAGGTGGATTATTTCTTGTATGCAATTCTGCTATGAAAAATTAGGTAGGATCCCACCCTCAGGCCTGAGGGGCTCACTCTACCAGAGGTACAGCTGCTTCCCTGGCTGCTGCCAGGATATTCCTATCTTAGAGATTTGTCAAGCAGCCACCTGGAAAACAGTACATACTTTCATCAAGCATTACTCTCTGGATATCCAGGCTAGGAGTGATGCTTGGTTCGCACAGCTGTGCTCCAGATCCTATTCCCAAAGTAGGTTCTGTCCCTCCTCCATGGAGGTACTGCTTTTAGTCTGCAATAGTCAGAATACAGCAAGACTTCATGTTGTTTGAAGAAAAATTACTCACCTTAGTAATGTTGTTTCTTCTAATGGAGTCTTGCTGTATTCTGACCCCCCTCCTGCCTCCCTTCTCAGAACCTGGTTTTGGAATGTGGGTGGGCAGGAACAGTGTTAACACCCTAGAGGTGCCTCCCACCCTACAATTTTGGGTATGTGTTTGTGTTTTGTTTTTGGGTTTCCTGACTTGTCTTTGCCTTGGAACCAAAAACCTTTTTATTAGATTTAGTTGCCAGTTGGCTAGTGTAAGTTTTCAGTTTCCACACAGGATGCCCAGTGAGTTTAGCTCATAAAGATCTGACGGTTTGGATTCAAACAGCAACAGACAGAGTCTCAACCGAGCTCGAGCTCAGCGTTCCATGCCTTGCATGGAAAGTTAACTCTTTCCTCTCCGGGCAGTTCAAAGATTGGATATCACTGCAATAGTCTGAATACAGCAAGACTCCTTTAGAAGAAACAACATTACTAAGGTGAGTAATTTTTTCTTTAGACACTGTTTGGTCACCTTCAGGTCATCAGCTATGATAACCCCAGGTCTCTCTCCTGACTTGTGGTGGCTAGAATTTCCCTACCCATCCTGTACTCCTCCCTTGGATTCCTGTGACCCAGGTGCATGATCTTGCACTGTTTAGCATTGAAACTCAACTGCCAGACACCTGACCATCCTCTAATATGCTTTGGTCCTTTCTTATTTTTCTACCCCTCCAGTGTGTCCACTCTGTTGCAGATCTTGGTATCCTCTGCGAAGAGGAACACCTTTCCTTCAGATGCTCTGCAGTGTCGCTAATGAAGACATTGAATAGGACTGGCCCTAGCACCGACCCTTGTGTCACCCGCTGGTCACCTCCCTCCTCAGATTTCATACCATCAACCACCACCCTCTGAGTCTTGTCCCATATCCAGTTCCCAACCCACTTTACCATTGTAAGATCCACTCCAGGCTCCCCAGTTTATTTAGCAATCTCCTGTATGGGACGATTTTGAAGGCCTTGCTGAAATCCAGGTAGGCTAGTCCACTGCCTCTCCTGACCTACCACCCTGGTTACTCAGTCAAAGAAATCTACAAGATTCGTCTGATAGGAGCTTCCTGCTGAGAATCCATGCTGCCTTGAATCCTGTGCTTTGCTATCCTCCAGAAACTCATAAACTTATAATCCTCTCCTTAAATAAGGACTCCATTAGTTTCCCTGCTACTGAGGTCAGGCTTACAGGCCTGTAATTGCCTGCCTCCTCTCTGCTTCCACTCTTGTGAGAGGGACCACATCTGCCTCCTCTAGTCCTTGGGTATCTCCCTGTCTCTGGTGATGCATTGAAAAGGGCAGCCAGTGGTTCCACCAGCACTTCCCAGAGTTCCTTAAGTACTCCCATCTGGCCCCATTGCCTTATCTGCTTTACTTTCCCGTGTTCTTCTAGGACTCTTTCCACCGTGAATGGGCTGGTGTCTACCTCCCTCCCTGAATACATCTCTTACTGAGTCTCGGTCCTTCACCCTCCCTTCCATGACAATACTGAGCAAAAGTACTTGTTCAGTATCTCAGCCTTTCATACAACATGAAGTCTTGCTGTATTCTGACTATTTGCAGTGATCTCCAACCTTTGAACTGCCCGAGAGGAAAGAGTTAACTTTCCATGCAAGGTATGGAATGCTGAGCTCGAGCTCGGTTGAGCTTCTGTCTGCTGTTGTTTGAACCCCAACGCCAGATTCTTTACTCCGCCTCACTGAACAGTCACTCCGGAGATTTCTCCTTCGCCGGTTCAAATAAAGTCGGTTAAAGTGTCGTTTGTTTCTCTCGGTTTCAACCGAATTTCAATCTAACCTGTCTGTTAAGTCTCTGTCTGTGGTACCATGAGTACTAGATCGGTTTATATATATTAGTTTTCTGTGTGGAAGTTGTAAACATTGGATCGGTTTAAACCAATCAGGTTTGTGTAAAAGTTTTTCTGGTTTATTAGAGTGTGGTAACCGGTCCGTGTCGGTTCTAAAAAGCAGTTTCATTCGTTTTTCCAAGACCGTAACATGGTCAGGAACCGATAGGGGTGTCTTGCCTGCGGATTGCCGAAAAAAGGGTAAGTTTGGTTAGGACTGGCCATGTCTGAGAAACCCAAGAAAAAACGGGCCCACTGGGTTTCAACACTGTAGTGGTGTGGGGAAGCCTTTGCTAAGGCTGATCCTCACACCACCTGTGTTTATTGTCTGGGGTTTGACCACCTCGTTTCAGACTGCCAGATTTGCAAAAGTTTTCCCAAAGCTACCCTGGATAAGAGAGAGGTAGACTGAGGGAAAGGGAGGCCGAGAAGTCCGCTGACCGGATGGCCAGCCCGGTTCGGTTCCGACCAAACCAGAAGGAATGCCGTCTGACCAGAGCAAAACTTCTTCAGGCTAAAGGAGAACCGACTCTGAGGAGTCAGTTCGGTTAAAAGAAAAGAAGGATAAGTCAGTCGGTTCAGATCCACAAGTTCTTTCTCCGACTGCTGATGAAATAGCCAAAGCGATAAGGATTGTTCAATCGCTGACTTGGTTCCAACTGAACCGCAGCATCGGTTAGGGGCTCGGTTCGGCAGTCCGCCGGTTCTGGATTATAATTTAGAAGAATTTTATGAACTGGAGGAGGAGAAGGAGAGTATGAAGATAGTGATGGTGATTATGAAAGTCTGGATGTGCCCATTGACCCGGACATCTCCCCAGACAGACCTTCAGGTGTTTCTCCTCCTAGGCTTTCTGAGTCCCTTCCCACTTTATGTTTTACAAAAAGTGGTTGAAACCCTCCAGCTTCCTATGGAAGAAGCAGTAGAGGATCAGGAGGAGCCTGATTCGTTGAGATGATGGACATCCCAGAGTCAGGAGATTGTCTATTCCTCCATAAGTCTTTTGGGAAACAGACATTTAAAATTTTAAAAACTCCTGATTCCTTGCCTCCTGTGGACAGAAGAATGGACAAGAGGTATACTCTTTCAGGCTCAGATATGGAGTTCCTTTTCCAGCAATGCAGCCATGTTAGGGGTAGTGCAGGCTGCTGCCTGTGATAAGGCAAATATCGCTTGGCTTCACACACCCCAGATAAGGACTCCAGGAGGATTGATTCCATGGCAAAGAAACAGTACATGGCAGCATCTTTGGGACTCAGGCAGGCTAATTATATGGCCTACACAGCTAGATACCAGAAGTCCAGGTGGGACACTGTGATGGCCCTAGCTAAACAGGTCCCTGACCAGCTTGCTAAGGAGCTGGGCGGGTGGCTGCAGATGGGATTGAGGCATCCAAGGTGCAGTTTCATGCTGCTGTGGACTCCAATGATGTTTCATCTAGAGTCATGGCTACATCTGTTGCCTTCAAGGATGGCTTGGCTCAGATGTACTAGCCTGTCAGCAGGATACCCAGACTAAGGCCATGGATTTTCCTGTCATTGGTAATTTTCTGTTTGGGAGCAGACAGAGAACTACATGAAGAAAATGGATGAGTACAGGACCACCTACAGGAGTGCTCAGGCCAAGAAAGGCAAGCCACTCCCCAGAGGCAGCATTCCAGGGGCAGGCCTTTTCATAGGCCTTTTACAAGCCCAGGCCTCCTCTTCTGCCTTTGCTCAGAGGGGTTCGCAGAGGAGAAGCAGACGGGGTATAAGCAGGCCTGCTCCCACCCCTCAGCCTTAAGCCCCTGCCAAGCAGGCACCCTGATAGGTTTGCCCGTGCGATTCTCCACTACGGTAGGGGGCAGGCTTGCTTACTTTGTCTAGGACTGGAAGTGTTTAACATCAGACAAATGGGTCCTGGAAGTAGTAGTGGGGACTGGTTCTCAGCTTCAAAAAATTCCCAAGATGAGAACCAGATCCTTTCCACCTGCAAATCCTTCAGAGGCCCTTGCCCTAGAGGCAGAAGTCTCTTCCTCTTGGCTCTCAGAGCCATAGAAAGGGTTCCACCCTCCACAGGGGAAAAGGATTGTACTCAGGTACTTCCTAACCCCCAAAAGACAGGAGAATGGCGGCCCGTCGTGGATCTAAGATATTTAAACAAGCACTTTTAAAGCCAAAATTCAAAATGGTGACTCTGGGAATAATTCTATCCCTCTAAGGCCAGGGGACTGGCTAGTCTCCCTGGACCTCAAGGATGCCTATTTCCACATTCCCATCTGGTGCTCCCACAGAAAGTACTCAGGTTCGAGTTGCCCTCAGGCCACTATCAATTCAGAGCAATGCCCTTTGGCTAACATCAGCCCCAAGGATGTTCACAAAATACCTCGCAGTAGTGGTTGCTTTCTTAAGGAGAAAAAGATCTCCATTTTTCCATACCTGGATGACTGGCTCATAGTTGGTCAGTCTCCAGACCAAGTCAAGTCACATCAACAGATAAAGCAATTGCTCACTTCCTTAGGATTCCTCAGAAATCTTTCAAAGTCAGTTCTGGAGCCAGTACAGCTCCTCACCTTTATAGGGGCGGAACTGGATACAATAAGGGCAAGAGCTTTCCTTCCTTCCCTGGACAGGGCAAGGACCCTTATGAAACTGGCTCTTCCTTCACCCTTCAGGTGTCTTGACCAGCAAGGCACTTTCTGCAGCTCCTGGGCCACATGGCATCCTCTACGGCAGTGGTCCAGGGAGCTAGATTTCAGATGCGGGACATTCAGTTCCACTTAAGAGCCTTTTGGTCCCAGAGAAAGGATTCTCTGACCAAACTAATCCCGTGATTCAACCCTGATCCAGGCTTTGCAATGGTGGCGGGATCAGGACAACCTAGGCAAGGAGTTCCTTTGTCACTCAATCTCATTCTCTAATCCTTACCACAGATGCCTCCTCTTGGGCTGGGGAGCCCACTTGGGGATCTGACCACCCAAGGGCTGTGGTCACCTCAAGAATCTCTACTTCACATCAGTCTCTTGGAACTCAGAGCAGCGTTTCTGGCACTCATGGGTTTTTCCAAGTCTGTTCAGAACAAAGTAGTTCAGATCAGAACAGACAATACCGCCACAGTGTGGTAAATCAACAACAAGGGGCACTCGGTCTCACGGCCTTGTGCACAGAAGCAATGAAGTTGTGGTCTCTGGCCTATACCCTGAAAACCTCTCTGATAGCAGTGCACCTCCCAGGGAAGGACAATGTCCTGGCAGATGCTCTCAGCAGGATATCTCAGGGCCATCACTAATGGTCCCTAGATCCCTAGTTTTGAAGGTGATTTTCTCCAGGACGAGGCACTCCACAGATA
The DNA here is from genome assembly GCA_016271365.2 of Neoceratodus forsteri. NCBI lineage: Eukaryota > Metazoa > Chordata > Ceratodontiformes > Ceratodontidae > Neoceratodus > Neoceratodus forsteri. Next base: position 767,778,161 of record CM028133.1, on the reverse strand, counting down.
TATCTTTTGCAGCCCCAGACAATCACCAACTCCCTTTTTGCTGCAGACCCCCAGTGTTGGGCTCAGTCCCCTGGATGCTCAAGTTCTCAGTTGGGAAGGAAGCTTTGTATGCTTTCTCCCCTTCCCTCTCCTGTGCAAGGTACTAGTCAAAACCAGGTCTCAACCCTGCAAAGTGATTCTGATTGCTCCAGACTGGGCCAGACAGCCCTTGTACCCTCTCTTGCTGTCCTTAGCAGTCCACCTTCCCTGTCTCCTGCCAGGAATTACAGCCTATTAACATGCTTTCAGGGGAGAGTTTGGTATCTGAATCTCAAGTCTCTCTATCTCAAGGCCTGGCTCTTGGAGAGTTAAGAGTTTGCTGATTTGCATCTCTCTCAAGGTGTTCTGGATATTCTAAAGGCTTCTCAAAAGCCTTCCACCAGAAAGACTTACAACTCTCAATGGAAAAGGTTCACTATTTGGTGCTCTGGTAAGCATATTTCTCCAGAGTCTGCTGGGTTGCCTACAGTTCTGGACTATATGGTTTATCTCAGTAGCCTGGCTCAGACCAGCTACACTTAGAGTATATTTAGCAGCTGTTTCTGCTTTTTTGTCAGTAGGTAACCCTCTTCTCTTTCAGCTCATCCTGTATTTTGTAAATTCTTCAAGGGATTGCTGCACACCAATCCTCCTTCAGGGACCCTGCTCCTGCTTGGGACCTAAATGTTTGCATTGCTCAGCTTATGCAACCCCTTTGAGCCTTTGTCCTCTGCAGAGCTTAAGTACTTGACTTGGAAAACTGTGTTCTTGGTAGCCATTACTTATGCCAGACGCATCAGTGAGGTTACAGGCCCTGTCAGTGGAGCCTGATTTTATCTCTTTTCATAGAGATAAGGTGGTCCTCAGGACTAATTTATTTTATTTATTTATTTGCACATCGGTTTACAACCTTTGAGCCAGGGGCTCATTTTCAAAAGGTACCCGTCACAAAGAGGACAAATACAGTACAGACATTCATGTTACAGGATGTAGGTTACATGGAATTAACATACACGTTTGAAGAACATGATAGGTACAGCAGTAAATACAAAATACAAAAACTCACTTATTGTTACAGTATATGGGTACAGCAATCAATCGGTGATTGGACCGATATTACAGAGAGGCCAGATTGGTTATTGTGGCACCATAGGTACTGCAAATGGAGCAGTCAGTAGAGCAGTGGTAATTTAACAGGTTACTGCAGTATATAATGGTAAGAGCAGTCAGTAGAGCAGTGGCAAATTAACCAGGTTACAGCAGCACATAGTAACACTGCCGGAGGCGGTTAACAGAGCAATTTAAGCCAGGTTACAGTAACATATAGCAATACTGCAGTTTGAGCAGTCGGCAGAGCAGTAGTAATTTTGCCAGAGGAGATACGTACTGCATGGGGAAAGGCCAAGCATCAGGGATAATTACTGTACAGTCCATCGTGTATAAGTATAGAGTGGTGTGGTTTGGATGCTGCCCAGTGGGCATTGTCAGGGCACAGTGGGTAGCGCCTCAGATTATACAGGTGCAATTTCGTGTGTTGAACAGTTCACTTTGAGTGCAGTTTTGAATTTGGAGATCTAGGGGCATCTGTGACGGGAGAGGGAGCGAGTTGAACCAGGAAGGGGCTCATGGGGAAGGACCCTGACCATGGGAGGTCCTGGCTCTTGGTGTCTGGAAGGTGGTCTTGTGGGAAGTCCATGTACAGACCATGGGGAGGGAGGCTGTCAGCCCTGGGGACAGTCCTAGGAGAGTTTTTTTGCTATTAGGCATGTTTGGTAACGCAGTCATTCATCTCGGTTCAGCAATGTTGCCAGCCCGTGAGCTGGCATGAATGTGTAAACCTAGGGGCCCCAGTGATTAGTCTACATGCCTTGTTAAGTAATGGGCAATTTTGTTGGCGCGAGTTGTGTCGGCAGCCCTGTAGACCGGAGTCCATAGTCTACCAGGGATAATATAGAGATGTTACCGCAAGCCGGAGGGCAGCGGGGAGAGTGCTTTAGAAGCGGTATAAGATACCTAGCCGATATTGGCTGCTGAGGCAAGGGTGTCAATGTGGGTATGGTAGTTGAGGGCTGGGTCAAAGGTGACCCTAAGGTACTTGAGCGAGTGTACTTGCTCTAGTGGTTTTTGGAGCCAGGGAGGATGTGGAGTGGAAAATTGCTGGCTTTGTTTTGGGGTGGGCAAAGAGTATTGTTTTCGGTTTTTGAGATTTATGATCAGTCTATGCTTTGTGAACCAGGTTTCTGCATCAGTGTACGAGAGCTGCAGGGATTCCTGAAGGGAGGTAGGGTTGCGTGGGAGGCAAAGATGACAGCCGTCGCTGCATGAGCAGCGTATTTCCAGTGCATTCACTTGGCAGGGTGTTAAGGTAGAGCGAGAAGAGTAGAGGTCCCAGGATGGAGCCCTGAGGAACCCCTGATCGGATGGGACATGATTTTGATAGTGTTCCATTAATTTTGACACATTGGGAGGGCCGATAGATAGCTGGTGCACCAGGCGAGTGGCCCATGAGCGAAGCCAACCTGGTGGAGTGCACCCAGTAGGAGGGTGGGAAACAGTGTTGAACACCTTGGAAAGGTCGATGAACACTGCCCCAGCTAGGAGCCAGAGTCCAGGGATGTGTGTAGGAATGTTGAGAACTCCACTAGTGCTGTGTCCTGCCCGGAAACCGTGCTGTTCAGGGCATAGGATGTTGTATTTAGTCAGGTGCTCAGTAATCTGTATAGTGACCAGTTTTTCAAGGGCTTTGGAGAGGGAGGAGTATAGAGATAGGCGGTAGTTCCCAGCTGAGGACCTATCACCCCTTGTGGATGGGAGTGACAATGGCAGTTTTCCATGCTGGGGAACTGCCCCAGGCAGAGGGATTTATTGAGAAGGCTGGTAAGTGGGACAGGACCTGGTCCAGTGCGCTCGGAGAATGGTGGGGTCCACGGTGGTGTTGCCGGACTATTGCTCTTAGCCGCACGGATCAGGTGGGGTCTAGCTCGAGGGTAGTTACCCACGTAGTAGAAGCTAGGTGCCGGAGATCTGGGGTCGGTAGGGAGGGTGGTGGGTCAAGAAGTTACTGGGGAGGATAGGGCTGAGGTCTGTGAAGGAGGAGTTGAGGTGATTTGCAATGCCTATCGGGTCAGTAATGTTGGTGCCGCCAATATTGAGATGTGATGAGAGAGGGAGCATGTGTCCCTGCTCAATTGTTTGATATTGTCCCAATAGGTTTGGGCACACCTCCAAGAGGAGGTGAGGGTGGCTTGATAGTAGTCGGCCTTGGCTTTCGGACTGCCCAGGTGCATTTATTCCGAGTGGCATTGTAGGCTTGTCTATCAGCCATCCGCCTGTTTCTTGTTGTAGGTGCCACAGGTTATCCCTATGTCTAAGTAACTGTAATAGGGCAGGGGTAATCCAGGGCACTTTATGTTTTTGGTTTTGGTAGCTGTGAGGGGTGCGAAGAGGTCGCAGGGTATATTAAATGTATGGGAAAAGAAGCAGGGCAGTGTCTATATCTGGAGCATAGTGAATGGGCGACCAGTTTGTTTGGGCCAGAAATTGCCTGAGGTTCTTCAGCCACCAGGTTTGAGACACTGCTAGTGGTGTTGGGCGGGTGGGTTTGGCAGGTGGTCACCCAATGGAATATGGTTGGGGAATGGTCGCTGAGTGAGTCAGAGAGATTTGGATGTCCAGGATTTTTTGGGGGTGTTGGTGATGATGACATCAAGGAGGAGCTGGTCCTCTCTTAGGGTTTACTCTTGTGGGTTTGGAGACTAGCTGTGCATATCAATGGCAGCAAAGGAGTCCCGGTGATGGTGGAGGTGGGGCTGAACCAGCTAACATTGAGGTCACCTACAAGGACTTGATCAGCCCTATGTGGGATGGTGGTAAGATAGTCAATTAAGGATGACGTAACTGGGTTTTGGTTCTTAGGTGGAAAGTAGGCAGAGGTGAGATACAGGGGCTCCTAGAGGGTCTGGAGTGAGTTTAAGGGTGAGGGCTTTGCCCCACCTGCCAGGGCCGTGCAGGGAGTGCTTGACCAGTGAGAGAATCCCTTATATAGATCGCACAGCCACTTCGCTACTCACCCGATCCTCCCATAGGGTGTAGCCAGGAGGGCGACGAAGGAGTCAGGAGTGGACTTTGATAGCCAGGTTTCCACCAGTGCAATGATGTCAGGTTTGTGCAGCATGACCCAGCATTGGAGGGTGTCAAGTTTTTTCAAGATGCTGCATATATTCATGGAGGCAATCCTCAGACCAGGGGCCCACCTGATGGGCAGGTCAGGAGGGGCCTGGGTTACGATGTATGTTGCCTGTTAGGAGTAGAAGGAGGATTACAGCTCTGGGCAGGGACGTGGTGATGTATATGTTTCCTACGTGAATGGGGGCTGAGGGGACCTTGGGGGGCAGGGAATGGGTAGGGATTGGCAGGATGGTAGGGCAGAGCGATAAGCTGCTAGGGGTGGCCTGGAAAGGCGTGTGGTGGAGCATGGAGAAAGGGTGTTTTGGCCAGTAGGCCTGGTAATTGTGTGGTTTGTGAGCCATGTCTAGGGGAATTGCCAGTGCTGGAACCAGAGATCCAGGGGGATGGCTGGCTGGAGGCACGAGGGTACTAGAAGGTAAATGAGGGGAGGTATTTTAGGAGGAGGTGGTCTAGCATGGCAAATTTGGTGTTAGCTGGAATTAAGTAGAAGTTTCTAAATGGACTTCTAAGAACGTAGTTACCACTTTGGATTAGTGGTAGCGACATGGACTCGTGTGGTGGGGTGCAAGGTTCACGTCTCAGCAAGGGCAGCTGGTGAGGTGCCTGGGTGAGGCAGTAAATCCACGTTCTGGGGCCTAGAAAAGGTTGGGTTTGAGTTGAAAATTGGGTGAGAAATAGTGACTCCTAGAGTTACTGGGGGTCAGTTCAGCCAAGCAGTCCGGAGTCAGAGAAGGGGGCTGGTTGTGGGGCTGGGTGGGGGGTGTGGATTGCAGAAGGTGTGAGTTGGAGTGGATTGGAGTGGCTCAGGAGGTTTGGAGGATCTAGGAAGTAGTAGGGATGGGGGTAGATGTGTGTGCAGGGTGGGTAGTAAGGGTCCCTCTAGTGGTTGGCAGGTATAACCTGCTAATGGCAAAGTGGGACTTTGGTTAATGAGAACAGGAAGTGATGTCATAAGGGAGTACCTATAAAGGAAATGACGAGCCAGGGTGGGTGGGTGTAGGGACAGGCTAACCCCCTCACAAGGGTGCTGTTCTTCTGAGGTAGTTTAATTACCTCGGATGCCGCCTGCGTCGAGATCGGAGCTCCGGGAGGGAGCTCAGTGCCGTGAGTCCTTCTGGCCGTGTCTGGGTCGGAGGGAAGTTTTGCCTAAGGTGGTCTCAGATTTCACCTTAACCAGTCTATGTCTCCTCCTGTTTTCTTCACTGACCATTCCTCCTGGGGAAGAGGAGGCTGCACAGCCTGGATGTGAAAAGGGCCCTTAGCTACTACATAGAGCGCACTCAAGAGTCACAGGTTTGACTCCTCCAATTGTTCCTCACTTATGGTGAGGTCGGTAGGGAAAACCTGCCACTAAAAGATCTATTGCCAGGTGGATTGTCTCTTGTATACAATTCTGCTATGAAAAATTGGGTAGACTTCACCCTCAGGCCTGACGGCTCACTCTACTAGAGGTACAGCTGCTTCCTGGTTGCTGCCAGGGATATTCCTATCTTAGAGATTTGTCAAGCAGCCACCCAGAAAACAGTCCATACTTTTACCAAGCATTACTCTCTGGATATCCAGGCTAGGAGTGATGCTCGATTTGACACAGCAGTACTTCAGATCCTGTTCCCAAAGTAGGTCCTGTCCCTCCTCCATGGAGGTACTGCTTGGTAGTCTGCAAATAGTCAGAATACAGCAAGACTTCATGTTGTTTGAAGAAAAAATTACTCACCTTAGTAATGTTGTTTCTTCTAATGGAGTCTTGCTGTATTCAGCCTCCCCATCCGCCTCCTCTCTCAGAACCTGGTTTTGGGATGTGGGTGGATATGAGGGGTGTTGGCACCTAGAGGTGCCTCCTTTTCTCACCCTGTTTAATTTTTGTGTGTGTGTTTTGTTTTGTTTTGGGTTTCCTGACTTGAGTCTTTGCTTTGAAACCAAAAACCCTTTTTATTAAATTTAGTTGCCAGCTGGCTAGTGTGAGTTTATAGTTTCCACAGGACGCCCAGTGAGTATAGCCTAGAAAGATCTGGCGGTTGGGTTCAAACAACAGCAGACAGAGGCTCAACTGAGCTCGAGCTCAGCGCTCCATGCCTTGCATGGAAAGTTAACTCTTTCCTCTCCGGGCAGTTCAAAGGTTGGAGATCACTGCAAATAGTCGGAATACAGCAAGACTCCATTAGAAGAAACAACATTACTAAGGTGAGTAATTTTTCCTTCTAGGTCATCCTCCACCCTTTTCCTCCTTACTACTTCAGCCTAACGATCCCATTTCTGGTCTTTTCCTCTCGCTAATGTATCTGAAGTAGGTCTTGTCACCTTTCTTAATAAGCCTGGACTGTACCTTCCTCTGTCTGTGCTTTAGCCCTTCTAATTATTTTCCAGATTCCCTCTGCTTCTCCAGATAGTGTTCTCTGTCCTCATCCTTTTGTGTTTCCTCGATCGTCTGAAGGCTCTTTTCTTTCCCTTCCTTACTTTCTCGCCACTACCTTTGAAAACCATAATGGCATTTTCTTTCTTTTCTTGCTATGTATTTTGACACAGTGACCTGTTACTTCTGTTATGACTTATGTGAGTCTAGACTACTGTTTTCCACATCCCCTTGTACCTTCTGCTGCTAGGGCTCTTTTGAGATTTCTACCCATCTCCTTAAAGTTAGCCTTCCAAATCTAGGACCTTTATCCTTATATGGCTTGCCTCCACTGTGGTTCCCTTACTCTTGTGAGAGTTTTTCAGTTGCAGGCCTGAAAGAGGACAGAACAGACCAGGGTGGTGAGGTGAGTAATACCCCTCACATGTTCTTTTGGTATCGTACCAGAATGCATCTGTTTAGGTTAGCATAGCTACCATTTCTGTTGTAGATGTGACCAAAATACTTTTTGACAGAGGTTCATTTTGATGTTCTTTATTTGGCTCCTAAAATAGGAGACCAGCGTTTTTTTCTGTAACGTAAACACTGGTTGTTGATCGAGGAACTAAGAGTTATAGCCCTGGCCACTGTTCTTAACTTAGTATGATTCTAGACTGACGTCTGTGGTAACATTTGGATTATAGTACTTGTAAAACACAACACAGACCTCAAATATATGTCTGCTTATCTAATTCCGTCCAACTGTGTGAACCCTTTAACCTTATATTACAGCAGATGTGTCTTGTTTCTCTAAAGCTATATGTTTATATCACTACTAAAACTGTATACCTATTCTTATTTATAAATCATAGCATCATTTTTAGCCAATAATATTGTTTATTTCTAAACATTACAGGAATTCTTATAACCATAAGAAGGTGTTTCATGCTAATAAATGTAAAATTCTGAAGTTCCAAGTTCAGTCGACTTAACCATTTCCCCACAGGGTTTCTCTGATTTTCTGCAAAGTAAAACATTTAAATTTTTTAACTTCCCACCTTTCACTAACTTCCTCTCCCAGGGATGCAGTACTCACCCCATCTCACATCTGTGAGCCACAGATGTTAAACCTTCAGTGCCTCTTGATGGTTATTGGTCCTCTATCACGGCAACAAAAGGCACTCACACACAATAAATGTGATACAGCTATGACACAGATTACTACATTAACTGGTACTGCAAGAGGAAGATCTCAAATTAATATGTCACCTATTTATCTCCTTCCCTCAAAGCCCCACCACCACGCTTGTCTGTACCGTCAGGCACCCCTACTCCCATGTTAGTCCCTTACTGGGACTTTGGCATGGGGGAGGGCACCTCTGCTACAGCGCTGACTGGGTTCCTTTGGGTGAAGCATGATAGGCCCAATGACTGTGCTACCCAGGATCTTGTTTTGGTGCATTTGAATGTGAATATCATAACCCAGTCCCATGGAAATTTTTCAGTCAAATGCTTGAACAACAGATAACCCCAAATAGTAGCTCCACTTGTTGGCTGGGTGGCAGAGGAGATGAAAACACTTGATTTGGTTTATTTGCTGTGGGATGCTACATCAATCCTGAGAGTGAAGCTCGAGGGGTTTACAGTATAAAAGCTTCCTACACTTAGACTGTGTGTAAATTTCGAGTTATGCACACCTACCCAGCCACTCTTTTGTGTAATTGCTGGACTTCATTTCTCACCTTGAGGAGGAGAGATGATCATTGTGGTTAGCTGTAAGCAGCAAGGAGACTTCAGTTAGACTTACCACTGAGAAACATTTATTTCTGCTGAAAAGGCAACATTTTTAACTGTAAAACATTTTATTACTTTCGTTTTCAGATAAAACTGTCATTTACTCATGTAAGAGGGTGAAAAGGATGTTTGTGACAGACTGAACTGCATTTTGTTTTGACTTTCATTAGGAAGTCACCTGTTACAACTCTTATTGGAAAAAAAAAAAGAATAGAAAAGTTTTTTTTTTAGTCTTTAGTATCGGGTAAGGCCCACGTGCCTGTTTTAGGGGTGACCTGGGGGCACTGGGTGGTTAAGTGACTTGCCCCAAGTCATACAGTATGCAAGTGGAGGTTGTGAGAATTAAACCAAGGTCTGATCTGCTGGATGTATCAATCTATATCACAGCTCATTATTCTAACCTCTAGGCTATACTGCCAGCCCATTTTTTTTAAAGTCTGGTGTGTGGAGCAACAGGTTTTATTGTAATTTTTAATCTGCAAGACATCAGGTTTCCATGGTAACCTTGCTAGGAGCCTTGTGATTCCTGTGATAGAAAGAGACTGTCTGGGAGAGTTGACAGGGACCAGTGAGTGTTGCTAGTAGTCTGTGAGAGCTGTAAATGTGTTGCTGTGCGTGAAGGAACAGTAGCTTGTGGTTCTCATAGTGAAAGCCAGTGTGCATTTGCTGTTGTAACATCAAATTATAACTGGCTTTCTCTATGAGGAAAAATTGAAGGCACGTTATTATATTATGTAGTTGCTTCTGTTGTTTTATTCTGCATTCCAGGACTGTCTTGCAAGTAGCAGCTGCACCTCAAAAGGTTATCCTGGTACAGAAACAGTAAATAACTAAAAACAAAACAACAAAAAAAAACAATATGTTTGTTAAAACTGCTCATTCTGCCCCATACATGCCGCACATGTAGGACATTATTCATTGGTTTGAAGTACTGTTTCTTTTCCCCAGACTGACAGATTCGTCATTTTGATGCACAGATTCTAAATTGTTATTTTGAACTTGTAAGTAATAAGTGGTAAATACTGCCAAAAGCTACGGACCTGTCAGGTTTTTTTAAATCACAGAAAAAATCACAGATTAAACAGTATCAAGAACAAGTGGAAACTGACTGAAGGTTGTCAGGAAAAGACAAGACATAGGCAGAGGACTTGGCAGTGCCAAACACCTTGACCAGAAAAATTGATTTGCTTCCTTATCTGCTGCGGCAACAAGTCACCTTTATGCTAAATGTGCAGAAAAAGCAAAACAATTCTACAGGTTCATCATGTCCATCTTTTATTTGAGAAGCAGTGGACTAGGGTATATGAAAGCAGGCCTTTTTGTTTTTATTTTCACTGCAAAGTGTTTGAGCTGTATTGCAATGAATAAGGCTTGTGCTAAGTGATCGTTTTACTCTGCTGAAATGTAATTAGGAAAACAGTACATTACTGCTTTATGAAGAGCTGTTGAAGCTCCGTAGAGTCTCTCTGTGCAGCTCTCGCTTCGTTGATGTCATCACACCACACGTTGGTAGCCATTTTAGGGGACAAGTGAGGGGAACTTTGAACTGGGAGAGGCCATTTACATTTTCTAAATGCTTTGAAACTGCATTTATCCTAATTGGATAAATAGGGGATATGCCATGGTCTCACTGAAAATATCACAAACATATCTCATTTGTTTTATCTGCAGGTTTTGACCTCTGTGATCTCATGAGTGGCAGAGCCACAAGTGAAGTCTATAGAGGTTAATCTCCGCAAATACAAATAAATGTGCTATTTTTAACCAAACTATGGCATATTTTATGTGTAGAATGGCTTTGCCTTTCTTGCAACATTACTTCTATTAGTAACTGTTTCATTTTACTGCTCTGTTTTAATGGCAGCAGAGGTCATTGTGATGTCATCAGGCATTTGTGCAAGCTGTTCTCCCATAAGTTAAGTGCTCCTTTGTGTCTAACTTAAAGTGGAGCTAAATGCTACTGACCCACCCAACACTGAAATAAATTAGTTATTTCCACTTTAGGCCTGTCAGACATGAAAACAATGCATTGATTTGCAAAATGCCATTCTCACAGTCATTCTGTAAATGCAGACTCTGCATTAATATAAACAACCTTTCCTTTAAAAGACAGTAAAGCCTTTTTAGTTTAAAAAACTTACTACTGTATGTTAAAATAGGGGGTTTGGATATCCTAGTTCATTAAAGCGAGTTCCTGGCTGCCTCTTTTGGTGATTGTAGAGGTGGTCGTTGGAGATCCCATGCACTTCTTGGAGAGTTGTAGAATTTCTTCATTGCCCTATCCAGCTTTCCCTATTCACTAACCCATCAACCAGTCAACCTTGTTTCATATCAGTCAGTTTGCATCTGGGCATAGTGACAAGTATGACAAGGGTTGAATTATACAGGAACCCTGCTCCCCACCTCTTTCAAAATTGTACGAGAGTTCTTGCATCTCTGTCATCTTTCTCCATGGAATACTGTTGGAGAGTTTGTCCCCGCCTATAAATCTAGAGATGAAAGCTCCCTTGCCTAAACATGTGCAGTTTAATCACTTGTGCTGTACCTGTCATGTTGATAAATAGAGATCTTCAGGTTACAGTGCTGTCAGTCCAGCACCTTTCATGAGAACGAAAAAATTCACACACAAACAAAAAGCAAAAAACTTTTTTAAAGAAAGGACATGGGCATGAGGGGAAACTGGTGGGAGGGAGTTTCAAGAGAGATATGAGAATGTTGATTTCACAGAACTAGTGGTGGAACCATGGAACAGTCTGCCAGCCAAGTTTGCAGGTGCCCAAACCATAAATGGTTTCAAGCACAGCTGGGACAGAGTGAAGGGTGTAGTGGTTACTCAGGGCGGTAGTAGCAGGGAAGAGAACAGGGGTGGATAGTGAGGGTTAGTACCCTGTAATGACAGTAGGTCCTGGGGCTTGATAGGGACTACGGGCAGACTGGCTGGACCATTGGTCTTTTTATGCTGTTATTGCCAGTGATTCTGTGTAATGTTTATAATGTGTATCCTTCTCTTCTGTAGCATTTATAAAGCATAGACATCCTCAGTGGAGGAGTGTTATTTATAATGCATTTTGTAATTGACATTATAATGAGAGACAGGTTACTATGACCTCTCGCAAATCTCAACAGGAATGAATAGTGACCTGATTAATCATTTGAGACATGTTAGAAACACAACACACTGCTGAGCAAATTTCTGTTTTAGGGATCTATAAAGCACTTGGAACATTAATTTGGAAAGGTGTTAAATAAAAGTAATGATCCTGTACAAGATGCAGTGCTGTTGGGTAGTGCTTGTTGGGCAAAATCAGTCTGGGCACTTCCTCTAGCTTCAACTTTGCGAATTTAAGAGAGAACCACACTAAAGTTGTTACTTGTTCTCTCCTTGAATCCTTTATGGATCCCACATACAACTCTTCTTCCACACTGCCCGTCAGGTACATTACCACCAATTGTACTAAATGTGTGATTTTTCTCTGGAGCTGGCCTGGTACTTGGCTAAGTTAGTGACTGCTCAGCATTGATGAGTCCCAACAGGATGGAAACATTTCTGTAGTTTGTTGTTCTCATTCTAAACTGGAACGATTGTTAAAGACTGTTTCCAGGCAAATTCTTCCTAAAGCCTTGTTGGCCTGTCATACCCATGACCATGATTGAGGCTTGAGAGTGTATGTGTTTCGTTTGGGGATATGCAAAAAAAAAGGATATTTGCTATGTCCTTGCATTATTGTGGACAGTGTTCACTGGTGCCTTCTGAGTGTTCCAGATGCCAGCCCTAGGTGTTAGAGATCAGTTGGGTTTGCTCTGAAATAGCATGGGGGATGATACTGTGTTTACATCCCTGCTTTCTTTATATGTGGTGTTGGGGATAGTACTGTATGGGTCAGGACCCCCTGTACCAGCAGCAGCATGCAATGCCATGCTTCCATGCTGGTTCAGAAGCGAGCCTGGGAATGAAGGATTGGTGCAGCCAGGCCTGGGGAGTGCTGCTGAGTGCAGCATGAGTTGGTTCAGGTGGGAGACATCTGCTCTGACGCAGCTGCCGCCATTAAAAAGACTGTGCTCAAATCAATGGAAGTGGAGTGACCGCCAGTGGGATGAAAAACAGGAAAAGGTATTTGCCCCAGGCAGTCTATATGACTATTGTTAGCTTATCAGACTCTGCTCCATAGAGGTCTTCACTGGCTTGATTTTGGGGGTGCAAGTGATGGGGAACAGCAGGGGCCCAAAATAGGGAGTGGGTGACAGCTCAAGGGGCCAAAAATCTCAGTACAAAAAAATTCTATAAACCAGTGGAAGTTGCCAGATTTTCACAGAGACCAGACTTCAGGATGATATTTTTCCTCTGTCAAGGGCAACATCAAGCGATCTGAATTTTGCCTGGGGGTGTCATACTGGGCTTTTCTATACTTTGTGCAGTTTTGTCTCTTTCATTGTTCTTTCCATCTTTCTGTGATCTTTTCTTTTTATGTGGGCTCTTGATTTTTGTATCTCAGCGATTCTTTTTCTACTTTTTTTGGTCCGTGTGCTTTTTCTTTCCTCTTTTACTTTTTATAAGGGCTGTTTGTTCTTCACTTTTAGCTGGTCTTCCCTTTGTTGGTCATCTGATTCCAAACTGCTGCAGAATAACTTGCAGTACTGCTTTCTCGCCAGGCATTGTCAGCACTTTGAAAATTATTTATCGGTTTCAGACTGCTGAGAGCATACAGCAAAACAGCACTGCATGTCTGGAAGCATATTTGAGGCCACTGGAAAAGACCAGGGGTTCTACATGTGGCAGTGGGCTGCATTATGAGTACCGCTGCTATAAGCTATTCAGTTGTACCACTTCTAACCTCTTAGTGAGACTAATGATTACAGCATTGACCACGACAGTTGCACTGATTGAGAAAACAACTGCAGCCCTTCACAGTCACATCGTTGGTAGTGCAAATTTAGAGGCACCCTGTTTCCACGTAAATGGAAAAAGGATTAAAATAGAATTTGCCATTTAAAAAACACTTGGGCAATTGTTCTCATAAAAGAACTGTTAGCACCACATTTACAACCACACTTGGCACCTAGTTTGTGTAAAGCCCCATTTTGCACTATATTTTAGTACAAAACATGCAGATTTACATTTTGGAGCAAAAATGAAAACAAAACAGATTTTAGGATTTTGTAAAACAGACCTGCCCTTTTTTGAAATGGAAAACCAGTGGTTTTACAAATTTGGGTGCAGATTACCACTGAAAACTGCTCTGTACCCCAGTTCTAACTTAGCCGACGAGAAAGAAAAGTCTCTCTGGCAGCTAAGTCACAGTGCAGATCATGATCGCCAGATAATAACTGGTGCAGACAGGGGTTCTTCCTACTACTGTGCCCTCGTGGAATTCTTGGCATGGAACCATTCGCATGGCGTCTGTGCCATGATAGTCAGTGGTTAGAGGCACCACTGCTGCAGTCATCCCCCACCTGACTGACCTGTACCTTTAGGCCTACTTGTGGGCTGTGAAGAAAGTTTATTTTTCAGTCCTGTGCATGTCTTCCTGTTGAGCCAGTGACCACGCATTCTCCCGCCGCGCTGTAAATCCCTGGAGTCCGGGCGGCATCTTTCTAGCCCATTTCCTCCACCCCTGTAGATTACGCCTGGTCCTTGACAATCTCTGTCCTCGCCAGCTCCTTCAGGGATAGGCGCGCAGCATTGCCTAGCCCTCTAGTGCCACCCTCTAGTGGTTGTATGGGCCGAGTGTCACAAAACTCTGCAACTGATTATGAGAGGGTTCCCATGCTTTGCGCCTGGTGACCCAAACCTGTTCCCAACATGGTTGCAGTGCTCTTCGATTCACATAGGGAAAGATGCAACCCCATTGCACATAGCACAATGGGAAGCAAGTTATGTGATTGGTGCTGAGTGATCACTGCGACCATTTAGCAACAGTTCTTGCAACTGTGTAGCGGGCTTCTGCTCTCTATAGGTAGTTAATGAACAGCGTTTACAAAAGGCCTGGCTCAGCTATTTAGAATGCCATTTGACATAGATCTGTAGGGCTTGTTTGAATTCTGTGTTACAACCAGATGTATATATTGATTAAATTAACAGTTTTCAGGGGCTAAACATGCTTATTGATTTGCATTCTGTTGGATGATTAATCTCCCAGGATACTAGCTTTTCTCATAAGCTTTGACCTCAAAAAGTCATTCATCACAAAGTTTTAGTTTTTATTAGAAAGGTTAACTGAAGGCACTATGAGCTGCTGGGATGGGGACCTGGTCAAATGTGTTTGGATGTGGCAGGTTTCATTGTAAAATCTTTGGCCAGGAAAGATACAGTAAGCTGAAGCTCATTTCAGGGTGACCCAGGGTGCAGGGAGATGAAGCAACTTGATCAGGGCTCAACATGAAAATGGAAGCTGTGGGTTTCAAACGCAGGTCTGTTGGTTCTCCAGGCTCATAGCTTGGTGCTCCAGCTTCTAGGCCACACCACCACCAGCACTGTCGAGAGGGACTGAGGGTTCCATGCAGACTAGCATGGTGCCCACATGGATAATTTTAAAGTGGGGTGCATCTTGCAGCACTATTCATGCTCACAAACTGTGAATCTCGATATGCGGGCTTTGTGAGTGTTTGGACTTGAGTTGAGGGTGGTACGATCTAGTGGTTAGAACACAGAATGAAACAGTAGCTCCCTTGGTTTGAGTTTGAAAAGAGTTTCTCTCATTCTGTGCATTGGCAGACATTCTAAACAGGGCCCTTAGGTTTCATTTCACCACACCATTATGGTGCGACCCTGAGCAAGTCACTTTACCTCCTTTGCTTTAGTCTTCTCAGCTATAACTAGGCAGATGCAGAATCCCACTGGAAGTGAGATGTTGCATTTCAGTTGAGCTGTCCTGAACCAAACAAATTAAGCAGTAAGGGCAGCGGGGTTTCTGTTATGGTGGGATAATGTCACGTCTCAAGTAAGGAGTCACAAGGTCGAAGACTGAGTGACCCCTTAACCCAAGAAGTGACAGCCCACCACAACACACATCCTTACCCAGCGCAGTATTTATTAGATCCCGGAAGCGCTGCTGAGGTAGAGGAGGCCCACGGAGGTTCTGGTGCTGTCGCAGAGCAGGGGAGCTGTCATCTGGCAGACAGAGGAGCCGTTTTTTTTGGTGTTCCACATTGCGCTGCTCTGAACAATGCCCCAGTCTCCACTGGGAGCTGCTGTTGAGCAAAGCCTAAACCCTTCCACGCCGAAGAGGAGAGCAGTCCTCCAGATGCTCAATCCTCTTCGTCCCCTGCTGACCTCCGGCACCCGAGTCTGTTCCGAACCCGGTCGCTGGCGTGGTTCAAGGTGTGGCATCCAGCGCCTCAACCATCTGCGTCACTGGGCCGTGACTGATGTTTCTTAACACTGTTATCCCTTTGTTGAAATCAACTTGTAAGTGTCAAACTGCAAAATGATAAATAACATTTACCCCCAAAATAAAAAACAGTTGCAGTTTATTTATTATACTGGAAAGGCAGGTGAGCAAAGTTGCCCGTTTTCACAATCATCCAGTTTTGGACAAATACAACAGAAGGTTACATAGTGTGAAGGCAAAACAGTAAAAGGATCACAAGCTGGGGAAAAGGGAACAAGATTTAGGACAATTGAGCACAGATATGTTACTAAACAATATAAGCAACAATATACCAACCAATCTAAGAAAAACAATTACAAGTGCATTGTTGAAAAAGTGCTTGGTATTATCAAACCTGGAGATCAAGCCTCAGTTATTATATACGGGTGAGATTCAGTTGTTAAGGTGGAGAAGAACACGAGTACCCTGTTGTGCTCGTTTCAAACAACCTGATGGAGCTCCAGGCAACAAGTAGAGCACACACTTGGCCTGCTCAGAATTCCTGTTTCCCACAGAATATGCCACTGTGCACAGTATTGCTGATCTGTTCTGTTTAGACATGGTCTATAGAAAGACTTCTGAAATGGAGTGTCATTGTACCCAGAGGGTGGAGCTGCTTATTCAGATGTCACAGGGACTGTCTACCTGTAGACTGCACAAGCACATCTGTCAGTTTGGTCATTTGGAAGAAAGTACATGTTTAACTATTGAAATATCTGGCTGGTGATGAGTCTAGATGCGAAAAGGCTTTTGACCAGGTTTCATGGACTTTTCTAAGGGGTGCCCTGGCCGGCTTTGGCTTTCCACTCTCTTTCTCGACCTAATATCGAAATTATATGATGGTCCTCGGCATATATAAGGGCGAATGGACATGTGTCCAGTTCCTTTAAACTTGAAAGTGGTACTAGCAGGGCTGCCCCTGTCACCTTTGCTCTTTGCAGTGTATATCAAACCATTGGCACAGAGCAGAAGAATAAACAATCAGATACATGGGGTAAGAATAGGAACACTCCTCACAAAATGGCGCTTTACGGATGACGTGTTTTTTTTATTTAATAAACTTTAGGATCATTACCAGAAGTATTTAAACAAATAGAGAGATTCTCAGCTCTCAAGCTATACCTTAAACTGGTCAAAGACAGAAGTGCTGGTCCTATCGGATACAGTTCCAGAAGAGTTTAAAATTAAATACCCAATGAAGTGGGAGTGCGAGGTTATCAAGTATCTGGGGTTGGATTAGGTAAATCATCGTCCACACTATTTGCCAATAATTACCTATCATTGATAAAGCAAATAAGGACACACTTACACAGATGGGACTGTATTCCTTTCCCATTTTACTCCAGACTGCAAATAATAAAACTAGTATCATGCCGAGATTGCTGTACCTATTTCAGGCACTATCATGTACGATTTCACAAAGGAAATCAAAATATGGCAGAGATGGGTCATGGCCTTTATTGGGGAAATAAGCGCCCCAGAGTTTCAAAAATACTTTATTTGTATCAAAGCGGAGGGGGATGGGCATGTCCAAATATAGAGACTGCTGGATAGCAGCTCTGATGAAGACCGCACTGCTATGGGCCCATAGACACTATCAAGCTCACTGGCAACAGCTAGAATTGCAGCAAACAGGTAAAACACAATTATGCTCCAGACTTTTTGACCCTCGGGGCCGCCCCTCTGATGTGGAAGTCTCTGTCCCGGTGAAGGCAACTTTACAGGGCTGGTACCAGGGAATCAAAGGGGTATACAAAACATAAGATATGGAAGTATACTTGGTGGAGTGTGGACAAGTCTTTCACCCCAGCCAGCCTCTCTAGGTGGTACCAAAAGCAGGCTAACAAAGGGATATGTGCCTCTTGGCAGTTATTGCATGGGCATACGATCTGCCTTTTGAAAGGGTGGAGTTGCCTTGCCTTGATGGAGACGGATTGCATATATTATTACCAATTAAGAAATCACATTAATGGTATGTTGCAGAAAGATATACAATATGAGGTCCTTAGACCTTACCCCAGGGCATTTGAAATGATATGGGGCTCAACACATAGTAAAGGGGCAGTAACAGTGCTTTATTGGAACCTGATAGCAGACTGGACACATGATACAGTTGCACAGCAAAGAGGTGGATCAGGAATTGGATGAATATCTATTTAAATCAGGCTAAATGGGCCTAGCATTCCAGGGTAGTTGGCGAACTATGTCCTCTCGGATTGTGAGAATTAGCCTGGAAGATCAAACTTAGATACTTATTAACTCCGAGCTGACAGGCCTGAATGGGCACTAGAGCCACAGCATCTTGCTGGAGGGATGTGGCTGTTTAGATGCAATCATGACACACATCTTCTGGTTGTGCCCAATACTTCAAACTTTCTTGGACAAAATAAAGCAACATATTAAAGAATTATTTGGATTAGAAAGTATTATATGCCCAGAAAACATAATTTTAGGGCTGTATCCCTCAGGTATTAAAGGTAGAGAAGGACAATACTTATGGGCTGTACTTTCTGTTGTCTCTTTGAAATGTATTACAAAGAAATGGCTTCAGCAGACCCCACCAGAGATGTCAGAATGGCTTGGGATAATTAATCAAATTCAAACAATGGAAAGAATTACCTTCGCTGCTAATCATTATATAAATCTATATTTGAATAAATGGACCCATTGGGACCTTTATAAGGAGGTGATGGAATAAATTGCTCTTCTAGTCCTATCATGCATAGGAAGAGAAGCTACCTACCATTTTCATAATTCCAAGAAATGTACTTTGTTCCCTAAAGGTTAATAATTTGAATTTACTTACTGCTGTTGATGGTTTTTTATTTTAAATGTTAAACTGAGAAACTAGTGAGAATGGAAATAATCCTAAAGGCTTGTAAATTAATTGTGGTTATTTATGTTTTAGTAAACATAAGATATGAAAAGAAATATGTTGAAAGCAAATATTAAAGCTGTAATTTATTGTGAAATAATTTTTCTCAATAAACTAAGTTTAAAAAGAGAAATATCTAGCTGGTATGCGCCATCAGTGTAGCCAGCTGTTACAGAAAATTTAGCCCATGACAATTTTCCATCACTGTGTACCTTGATACACTGTTTTAAAAGTACTTGCTAAGTATACTACTTAATTTTGTATGAGTCTGTGAGTTTGAGTGCCTTGTATGTTGTTAACGTTTGCACTCACCTTAATGAAAATTGTTCATTAATTGAGATATGACAGACTTTAGCTAGGTGTATTTTGAACATATAACAATGTCAGGAGGCCCATTGTAAATGAGCTTTGCTCAGTTGGCTATATGACAACTATCTCTGTTTAAATTAAAAATAGTGCAATGTCACATGGCACATCAACAGAGGCATTTTTCTTCTTAAATGGGGATAAACTTGAGGTATGGGCTTGCTGCATTTTGGTTGTCAGTATATCTTTCTGATGGCCCTGTCTGTGGACTGCAAATATAAGACTGCAGGGTTTTCTTTTTTTTTGCTGTTAAATTGTTTATTAGCATTTTCTTTTTACAGTAATCAGCACCAACATAATAAACAAGAAGCAGGAAAGGAGGAGTTGGTTACAGTGAGAACTCAGACATCAAAGCAAGAAAAGAGAACTGTTGCCAATTAACAGGTACTTACTTACTCCCTGCACATGAGGGCCCAGATATTCAAACTGCGCCCAAAAGTGCGCAACAGCAGGAGCAAGCACAGTTCACTGCGCCCATGTGCAGAATCGCGATATTCAAAACTACGCGGGCCAAGATCGCCTCTGACCGACTTGACTGCATATCGCACCACCTGCACCATAGTGCAACTAGGGATGTGAAGCTGAGCATATCTGATGCGCCATAGCGCAACAAGGGATGCTGAAGCGGAGCAGTCCAGATGCGCCATAGCGCAACTAGGATGCCCCCTGCAGCAGGGCAGCAATGCAACAGCACAACCAGGGATGCAGGGGCCCACCACCCATGCCACAGATGGGCAGAGGCACACAGCAGAACAGACATCGTCCCCACACCCCATGCACTGCACAACGGGGGAGCTGGAATAACCACTGGCCCATGGATACCAGTAACCAACCCACAGCTGAGCCATGGGGCCCCAGCACACCCCTGGCAAGCTGGGACCGGCACACAAGGAGGGCACCCACCCTGTGCCACACCATCCCACCAATGCAGAGCACACCCTGCACCATGATCCCCATACACCCTGCCCAGGAATAGCGCCCAACAGTGCAGGACACCCATTCATGCCACCACCCCCACTGTGACAATGCAACCCTGTGCACCATGGAGCCATGCAAGGCAGCCCCATCATGGGCACCCTGCAGCAGGCGGCAGACAGCGATGCAACAGATGCATACACAGTGCCGCCCTGCATGTCCCCCGAGGTACAGCTGAGAGACTGACCGTGCGTCCAGCACAGAGTACCCACATGCGACAGGGCATGCCCGGACCCCACCTCCTGTGGTACAGCACCCTGCACACCCTCCCAAGGACACATCCTGTCCCAGCACTGGCCACAACAGCCAGCACAGACACGACAGTGTAGCATGGAAGCATGCACCACAGGATGTAACACAGTGCATGGACAAACACCCACCCATATCCAAGGGCACACCAACACAGGGACACAGTAGCAGGTCAACCAAGCCACTGGCGGTGGCCACGGCCGACGGTACACACGGCCAGCACTCACATTGCACAGGTGTGCCAGCCACCCTGCACAGGCACCATGAAGCTGTATGCCACCAGCATGCCGCCGGAGCACAGGTGACAGACACTGGAGCACATCCTGCAACAGACACGCACAGCATGGAGGGGACAACAACAACGGAGGCCACAGTGCCACCGAGGCAGAAGTGCACCATACTGGTGATGGAAGGCAACCTGGCATTGTGCCTGGTACAGTTGTTATCCAGCATGGACAGCCACCACTGACACGCCAGCAGACTGTGCATATCACAGACATGCAAGGGTGTCAGCTGCACAAGGCCATGGACGGTCTGACAGGGGTGCCATGCACACAGTGCAGGCCCGTGGACCACTGCACACAGGCATTCAATGCGCGAGTACAACACACAAACCACAGACGGTGAGTGATCCCCTACCCACACCATAGGCGGTTCACCTCTGCACACACACCGCCTATGCGTGCACACCCCTGACGCCATGCACACCACTGCAGCTGAGCACCTGTAGCCGCTGCAAATCAGAGACCACCACAGTTGTCATAACAAATGCATATATTTAAAAGATGTAACAAAAACTATTTACAAATATTTACAAGGGGAAGGGCCACACAACAGGTGGGGGGTGGGTAAGGGGCGAGGGTGAACATATGGAAGGGATGAAAGGGTGTGAGGTGGGTCAAAGGGGAAGGTGGTAGTCGGGGCATGGGGACATCAACGTGCGCCCGGTCCTGCTTATCATGGCGCCGGCGTCTGCTGTTGCTCCTCCTCCTCACCCGTGGCGTTGGATTCTATGAAGCAGCTCCAAAGTTTCCCTCGCCACCTGGAGCAGCCCATGTATACTCCTCTGATTTCTTGGAGTCGCTCCACCCTAGGACGACGGAGCAGAGTCAATAAGTGTGACTGTCCAGCCCCTGCAGCCCACCCATTGTGCATGGCATACAGCCATGTGCCACGCCCCGTGATGGTGTGCAACCACCCACAGTGACCGTGTCCACAAGACCTGCCCACCCAGGCAGCCACAGCCATAGCCATGTGGACCACTGCACACCCACCGCCCATGTCCTGCACAGCACCACCATGGCCGACAGTGACTTGGCTATGCGGTGTGAAGGCAGTGCCACAGCCATGTGCCCAGTGCACGATGGACCACCATTGACGCACTCCCAGACATGCAGTGCCACTGGACAGTGCTGACTGTAACAAGTTGCATGCATGGCAGTGGTGTCAGTGGATGGTGGCCATGCCCCGCTGCCCGCCCAGTTATACAGCATGCAAAGTAATCATGGATGTAAGGCACTCACCATCATCAGACTGGTCCATGCGCCGCTGACCACCATCATCCCTCCTGGCCCACTGCTCCTCCATGGGGCCCTAAGGTGCAAACATGGGAGAGGAACATCAGTACAATCCGGTAGCAAGTCCCCCGCCCCCATGTGTGTGTAATCCCACACAGCCATACCCATCCACCCCACACTCGATACCACCACCACGGCCAAAACCGACGCCCCCATGTGCCAGACACTTGCAACCGTGATATCCATATGGATGATAATAGTGTATGGATGTTGCACCTACTTGGCCGTGGCACTGCGTCTCTCCTGGCACGTGCCCGCAGGTGGACAGCAGGTCTGGGTCCCTGCACCTCAGGTCCCCATATGATGGGCGCACTGCTCCGCCGTCGCGCCCATACTGGTGGCCTCCTCCGGGCGCCGGCCATCTCCTGCCAGACCGCACTCCTGGCCCTGTCCAGGGTGCCTCTCTACAAAGCCCAGCATGGGCTCAATTCATTGCCACCAGGTTGGCTAGCTCAACCTGGCTCCAAATGACTGCACGCCTCCGCGCCATTCTGCTGTGTGGTTGAATCAAAATGGCGCCAGCAGCACGGTTCTTGCCATGTGCAGATGCTGCGCGTACAGCGCTGCTATTCCCTATTGCGCTGTCACCGAACAGTGCAATAGTGGTGCACCCATGCCTGACGATGGTGCCTAGGGGACAAAGGTTGGGCACAGGGTCAAGGGTCTCTGGCGCCACGGACAGCCACTCGCGTGATTGGAACCCAGTGCGTGTAGCACAATTGGGTGCCTGTGTGCCACCTCCTGTAGCGGCCTACAGGCGCTGTTGCCCCAGTGCGCCTATGATGCCCCAGTGCCATATATGTGAACAGCGCTGTAGCACCACTGGCACAATGGTGGCCATGCCTGCATTGCCTCCACACAGCACATCAGCAGCGCGGCAGGCACTCGCGCATCAACCCGGCATGGGCAGTTAGGTGTGTGTACTGCGATGTCACACAACCGCGCCTGGCTCAGCACATTCAACACACTGGCAAAGCGCAACAGCGCCGATATTCAGCCGCATATGCAAATCATCTAATCAGCCATTCAATGGCGCAGTTACTGCATTGCATCCACTTAAAGATCGCCTCGCCTCATTTGTATGGGTTGCGCTATAAAAATGCGACATTGGGCTGCACTGGCCATAGTTGGTTACTGCAGTCTGTTGCGGTTAGTTGCATGCTGTGTGGGAGTGTGGACTGTGGTGTTTGGGACATGCATGGACTGCACAGTCACAGGTAACACCTGTCATTCTCACAGGATGAATCATGACCGATCGTGTGGTTGAGGAGGAGGAACAGAGTCGTGGGAGGAAGAGGCCGCCAAACTTCACAAAGGCGAGACAGATGCCCTGCTTGAGGGCTACCTCGACCAGGAGCCGCTTCTCAGCAGATGCCAGGGGAACACCACAGGCCTGTGCTGCTGCATGGGAGGAGGTGGCGCATGCTTTCAACCTGCATGGCAGCCATCAGCACTCCGTGCAGGAGTGCAAAAGAAAATGCGCATGGACAGGCGGAAAATTAAAGAGAAGGTGGCTGCTATCAGTGCAGCACGGTCATGCACCGGTGGGGACAGCCGGAGGTGCAGCACCTGACCCCACTGGAAGAGCGGGTTGCTGGCAGTATGCAGCATTGCGCCATTGAGGGTGTTCTGGGTGGTGGATTCCAGACGGGTGGTAGCCCGTCACTGCATAGTAGGTCATGGTCTGTCTGTTTTGGTGGGGGACAGGTGGGTCACATGCAGTACTGCTACTTTTCCCTTACAGCTCCTGAGCATCTACATGGGTCAGCGGTGGTGGGCTTCTCCACTGAAGCCAGCATCATGGAGATGGAGGAGGCCCATCCACCTCCACAGGAATATGGGGTCGGGCGACAGTGGGCCGCCTGGACTTCCAGACTGATGTTGGTGGAGCAGGTGCGGAGGAGGCCCTGCCCGTGTCCCAGCGTGCCAGTGTCCATGGATGCCAACATGCTGAGACTCGGCTGGTGCCGGATCCATCACCGATGATGATGGAGCTAACGCCATGGGCAGTGACACGTGTGGGCCACAGGATGGCCACACAGCAGGTGACATCACGGCCGTGGCTGTGGGTGGTGCCACCATGGAGGCCTCGTGTCATCACAGTCCCAGCCTGTGCCTGTCTGCACCAGTGGGGTAGCACTGTGTGTGTCCAGGCAGTGGGACTGTTGCGCCACTGCGGTGGCACCATTGAGCCCTGGGAGGCGCAGCCAGAGGGGCAGTATCAGCAGTCGCCAGTGGCCATGGGGTACAGTGTCAGGGGGGGCATCAGTGCACCGCCTGTGGACATGCCAGTCCTGGCCCTGGTGTGCAGCGCCCACCCTCAAGGGGTGATGAGCATCAGGGCTGCGAACACCCTAAGGGACAGCATGCCGATCAGACAGATGACCTCTTAGATGAGCACACCCGCATACTGCAAGCATCAGTCAATCAGCAGATGGGGCTTGTGACGGCGGTGAATGCACTGAGTGCGCTCGCGCCCGCAGAGGAGCGCGCAGCAGAGACACCGCCTCCTGGCAGGGGATGGACCGGTTGCGGGAGGATGTGACCGCTGCCATTGACAGGCAGACACAGGCATTCACAGCTGTCATGGCCACAGTGGGCACACAGTTATTTGCCCATGCGTCACAGACACCGCACAGTGAAATGTTCACCCCCATTCCCGGCGCCATGCGACACCATCCTTGTCGACACTGGGTTCAGCTGTGGGCATCCCGAGCACGCCTGGCGCAGGCATGTTCGGTGTGCTGCAGACCCCTGCATAAGCACGGTCACATTCATCTGCGAACCCCTGGGGGACAGTCTGTGCCACCCATGAGGCCAGTGGTCAGCCTGTCACTGCTGGCGGGTCTCGGCAGGGCCGCCACGCATCTGTGGTGGCCGTGGCACTGTGGCGCGCGTGACTGACCTGTCTCCCAGCATGGCTACTGTCTGATGCTGCCCTGTATGCATTTTGTCGTTCAGCGGGCAATGCATGGGTGGGTACTGCCCTGCACGCACACACACGCGTTCCATCTGCACATCCTCCCAGCTGCTGTCCGCTGTGGCGTGTGCATGATGATGCCTGTGTTGTGCTGTGCGCCACTGTGCAATGGTGCCCAGCGTCTGACACACGCACAATGACATTCAGTGGGCGGGTGGTCTGTGGATGTGTGTGTGGCTAGGGGTGGCGGTCTGGGTAGCGTGCCTCCTACCCTTTGTGCATGTCTTGTGAGGTGTGTGTGTGTGTGTGTGTGTGTGTGTATGTATGTATGTATGTATGTATGACTGCGTGCCATGTTACACTCGCCCATCCGCGGTGTGTGCAGTTCCATGCTCGGCCACTTCCCTTGACAGCATGCACCCCTGGTGTGTGTCCATGCGTGTTTGTGGGTTGTGCCTTTGCCACTGGTGGTTGCACATGGCCCCATGACTTACCTGGGTTGGCTGTTGGTGTTCGGTGCAGCTGTGCCAACCAGAGCAGTCGGGGTCCCGTTGCCCAAGGGAGGCTGTCCATCACCATCTTCACCAGTGTCCTCATCATCCCCATCGCTGCCCCCCTCTTGACCTGTCACGGCTATCCCACAGTCGTTGGCCATGTTGTGCAGGATGCAACAGGCCAGGAATAACCTGCAGGCCTTTGAGGGGCTGTACTGCAGGGCACCGCGAGGTGTCCAGGCAACAGAACATGCCTTCAGCATCCCAAACACCCGCCGATGACATTGCGTGTGGTGGCATGTGCCTCATTGTAGCGTTGCTTGTGATGGGGTCGTGGGCTGCCGGTGGTATGGTGTGAGCAGCCAGGGACGGAGGGTATCCACTGTCACCTGTGTATAAAGGGTGGAGGTTAGTTTGGTGATCAGCGTCCCTACCTTGGGCCATGTAGGCCACTACCCATGTCACCTCTGACCATGCCCCTCCCAAGCTCTATGTTTTTCCATGTGATTTGTATACTCACCCACCACGTGGCCAGTGGGATGTCCCCACCTCTCGAATCTGTGGCACAGTGCCGACTGGTGCCAGATGAAGGCATCATGTGCTCCCCAGGTGCGTGGCACAGACATTGATTATGCACCCCTGGCATCGCACACCACCTGGCAGTTGATGCTTGCATAGCGTTCTGATTGATATACTCGGCCCCTCGGGGCCAGGTGGTGTGCAGATGGCCGCATGGGTGCAGTCTATTGCCCCTAGCATGCCAGGCATATGTGTTACCCTGTGGAACTCCTGTATGTTTGCTGTGCGCTCTGCCGGTGTGCTGGGGAAATGGATGTATTCCGCAGCATGTGGCAGCAGTGCACTGAGGAATTGGGTGAGGTGGTGTGACGTGGCTGACTGGGTTATGCCTGTGGTGTCCTCTGTTGGTTTCTGGAATGTATCCGTGGCGGGCAGGCACATGCAAGCTGTCACTTTAGTCTCCACTGACAGAGCATGGCTCCATCGTGTGGGTGCCTGCATCACATTACTGCACAGCTCACAGAGCCGCCTCAGAATTCCCGATTCAGGCTGTACCAGCCCACTATCTCAGTATCGCTGTACAGCTCAAAGCTGGTATGGGCTCGGTACTGCCTGTTGAGGGCATACTGCCGACGGGCCCTTCCACCGTGCCGCGCCTCTGCTGCCTGCTCTCTCACCCCTCATTACTGCCTCCATCTGGATGGTGGCACTGGCCATGTCCCTGACTTGTGTCCCCGGCAGCTGTTTCTGTGCTCCCCGCTGTCCTGGCTGCTACGTCCCCTGCACTGGGAACACCTTCCTGTCGTGGCCTCAGTGCTGTGCAGCACCTTTCCTTCTGCACTGTCTTTGTTGTGGCTCTCCACACCTTCCCTGTGCCTGTGGGTTCAGGGTGCCCTTTCCATGTCCTGCCCTGTGTGTCTGCCTAGCGGTCAGCCACATCTGCCTTCCCTGTGGCGTTCAACGCCTCCCTTGTTCCTTTTATTTTGGCTCATTTCCGCTATCTTGCAACTTCTGCTTGCTCCCTGTTACACGTGGCGCATGTTGTTGAATATCACCTCGCCATTTATGCATGGTTCCTCCCCTTCAGTTGTGCATGCATTCATTATCATTGCACTCTTGCTCAAGCGTGATTTGGGCGCATGTCTGCCTCCCGCTGAATATACCAGAATGGCGCATTTCGGACTTGCACTGGAGCAACCCTATTGCACATGGCGAAACCCTTTTGAATATCTCAATGAGGTGTCTAATCTAAAGGTGTCGGAGGGACAAGGCTTCCATTCTCCATAAAATAACACAGCAGTTCTCTTTGCAGATTCGGTGCTGTCTAGGCTTCTGACACCCTGACTTCAGGGGTTTTCAGGTAGTCTGAAGTTACACCTGTTGAATATTCTGAATATTTATTGTTGTCTTTATTTTTTGATTTTTAAAGTATTTGTTTCAAAAGACTTACCAGGAAAGACATACTGAGCTGAAATACCTTGTTTCCAGAATTTTTTTTTTTTTTTGGGGGTGAGGAGAGTACACTTATAATGTACAACCGTTGCTTACACAAATTAAAAATGTAAGTTAAACAATTAAGTGGCAACAAAATGACCTAGGCAGAGCATCTGAAGAGCAACAAGTAATATAAGTGCAAATTGGAACACAACTAGAGTCTGAAGGCACTCACAGTGCGGTATTAAAATGCAGATGGCAGCAATTTGATGGGTGAATGAAGCTGCTGGCCCTTCATTCCAGAAGTGATGGATGGAGAAAACTGGAGTGGGGAGCGAGGGGAAATGATTTAAGGCCAGAGCAGAGGCAGGGAGGAGGGAGTTGTAGGGTAGCAAAATAGAGTACAGGATCAGAGACAGCTGCAGAAGTGAGTAGTGAATTTACAGAGGAGATTTGAGTGATTGGGAGGATGGAGCAGTATAATAGTTTGGGAAACAGAAGGTGTAGGCAGCTTGGTCAGCAGAGGATTTACGGACAGGAGCGCAAGAGACCGAGACCCAGAGCTGCAAAGGGAGTAGGAGGTAAAGGGGAGTTGAGGAGGGAGAATGGTAAGGGAGGGACCAAACCAGAATTTAGAGAGGAAAATAATACAGTGAGCGAGGGGTTGGCATCAAGGGAGGAAGAGGAGAGGAGGAGTAAAGGAAGCAGTGATGGGTTCGGGAGGGTAGTCAAGGCAAAGCAGCAGAAGGGGTGTAATAGTGGGTCCAGTCAGGCTAGCGAGATTTTGGGAGCATTGAAAACAGTATCACTGTAGTAGAAGATGGGAGAATAATCTTGTGATGATCTCTATATGGGCAGGAAATGGGTACTCTCTTTATTCCAGTAAAGCACACCTAGTTGGCGGTGAAGCTCTGGTTGATGGCATCCACATGAACAGAGAAATCAGCGTTACAATCCAGCAAGACCCGAGTTATTAAAAGGAGGAAACATCCTCAAGTGCAACACCATCCGAGTTTGAAGTAGGAGAGGGGTGAGCCTATCAAGCCTCAGCCTTGTGCCAAAAGTCATGGAGACTGTTTTCTTGGCAGTGAGGGATAGCTGATTAGCCCAGAACCAATGCTGGATGTTAGTGGGCCATAAGTTCAGAGGCAGAGGATCAAGAGGCATAGAGGGCCATGTCCTCTGTATACATATGAACAGATGCAGAGGGAAAGTCGTTCAGTATTGTGGAGAATAGAATAGGGCCGGATGGATCCTTGTGTACACCAGAGCATTCCATTCCACAGTAACAGCGCTGATGGGTTTAAAACATGAGCCAACTTGTACCCACTAGTGTAAAAAAAAAAAAAAAAAATGTGGGTCAAAAGAGGAACCTTATTAGGTCAAAGACTAATTTTAGCAGATGTTGTACAATTCACTTTACTTTTTCATTATTGCTGTAGATAAGGTGCATCAATCTGGATCTACTGATAGAGGTAGAGGTGCATTTCTGGGCAGGCTGCAATATAGGAACATATACATTGTTGGACTGGTCCATCTAGTCTACCAGATTTACCCTATCGTAACAGTTATCTGTTGTGTAGATGGGTTTTTCTCCTCACTTCCCCGCTTGATCCTGCCTTAGTGCTACCCACTGAGTAACTATTAAACCCTTTATGTTTTTGCACACACAGCTCTGCAGTAGGCAGTTCATGGCTCAGACACTCTTGTCCATAAAGGAAAACATTCTCGCATGATCCCTCTTGAATCTCCCCACCACCAACTTACATTCATCTGCTTTTGTTTTGACCAGCCATTCTTGCTGACCAGTTCCTCTCAATTTAATTTGTTTATCCCTTTCAGGAATTTGAAGTTGTCTGTCATGTCACTTTCTCCCTTCTGGCCTTCAGCGAGAACATGTTCAGTGCCCTGAGCTGATGCTCATAGGATCTGTCCTGTTGGCCCTGAATCATTTTGGTTACTCTATGCTGCACTGTCTCTAGTCTGTCTCTGTCTTTCCTCAGGCAAGGACTCCAGAACTGGGCACAGTATTCCAGATGGGGTATCATAAGTGATCTATAGACAGGTAGTATTACCTCTTCCCGCTGCTATTGAAACCCTTCCAGTACACCCCAGCACTCTGGCTGACTTGCTGTTGTCCTTGTTACGTAAGTTAGTGTGTTTTAGGGAGTTGCTAATGCTTATTACCCTCAGGTCCCTTTCCTTGGAAGAAGTAGCCATCCTAAACCCTCCCATCCAATACTCCATTCTGGGGTTCTTGTTCCCTGTGTGCATCACCATGCACTTTTGGCATTAAGTTTCGACAGCCAAACCTTGGACGACCTCTCTAACCCAGGGCTTAAAATTGGGGTGCACAACTCGACTGTTTTTGGCTAAGGACACCTCAAGACACACTGAGTGCCCCATACTGCACTTGACTTAGTGGCAATTTGCTGTAGAGCACCTTCAGTGACACTTTGCCATTGACTCTTTGTTTTTTGGGGGTCCCCTCCAGCTCCTGTCCAGTCCCCTGCTAGCCTAGTATGCGGCCTACCATCAAACTCCTAGTGATCTAGTGTCCATGCTTCTCTCATCCCTCCGCTGCCCTTGCAAGAGTGCAGTACATTGAGGGACTCGAGAGAGATGTCGCAGCACTGGAATCAGGAGATGCCGTCTTGAAGTGGGGAGCAGGTCGAGGCTAGAGCTGATGAGTTGATGGATGAAGAGAGGACGTGGAGAGAGGCTACATGAGGATGGAAGAGATGAAGAGTTGATGCATGAAGAGAACAGAGCGGAGAGACAGCTTGAGGATGACTGCTGGCGACAGTAGTGGTGGTGAGCGGGTCAGACCCCACTTTGATCAGGAACAGTTAGAAAAATTAAAAAGAATGTAACCAACAACAAAAAGTGATGCAATGTCAGCGGAAGATGGAGGGGTGGGCACGCCTGAGGCTTTTGACAGCCAAGAACAGCCGGCAGCCATTGAAGAAAACTGCAGAAAAACGATTTAAGAAAAAAGTGATGTAGCAGGCACAGAAATAGTGTGACAATGGCAGTCACTGAAAAGAAGCCAAATAAATGAAAATAGAAAATACTGAGCTAAAATGTCTGGTGAGTGACAAATAAAAGGGGCATTTGTTTTGTCACAGACAAAACTGATGCTGTAAAATAAAGGTGCCTAAAGGAATTTTTTGGGTGTACTGGGAGGAAGAAGGGCCCTGTCCTGTAATACCAAGAAACAAAAACAGGCTGCAGTAAAACAACTGTTGCCATCTATGTCTGCTGCTGCTACCAGTTCCTCTGATTCCTTCAGCAATTTTTGTGTGGCACAGAGTTGAATGCCTTGTTGAAGTTGAAGTAGAAGAAATCTACTAATTCCATATCACCTGCCCTTGTTGCCTAGTCAAGTAGTACTATCAGATTAGTCTGACAGTGCTAACATTTGCCCTTTGTGCATGTAAGCACTGTTCCTTCTCATTCAGAGTTGCTCATTTACACAATATCAACTATAAAATCAGCAGCATGGAGCAGCAGATCTGCTGCCTCGAAAACTATTTATCAAAACCAGTTTAGCCTTGATAACAAGTTGTTACTAATCAAGTGGCATCCACAACATGGACTTCATTTTCATCTTGTAGTGTACCGTAGTTCTTCTAGCATCCCTCCCCTCACATTAAACTCTCTAAATCCCACCTAGCCTTTAAACTGGGTCTCCGCGCCCACCTGACTGACTCTGATGGCTCCTCGTGTGCTGTAACCTGAGACAGACTCCCAGTAGCATTCCTTACCTACATGACACTTACTGTTTCCCTCCAGCACTGTATAAAATCTGCATGTTCCTACCCTCCACAAAATCATTAGTTAAAACTGTTTTTATTTTTTAGCGGTTGTTATATGTCCTTAATTATTATTGTTGTTTCATCCAGTGCAGTAGCTGATGTAAGGGTATTTGTTTACTCAGTTTCCACAGAAATATGTCTTGCTTTTGTCAGCAATCTGCAAATTTGTTTTGTTCCACTTCATGCTGCACCATGAACAATTGTCAGTAATGTTTGTACCTTCTTTGTACCTTGCTGTCTCCTGATTGTACTCCCCTAGGTTGTGCCTGAATATAGGCAGTACTGTTGTCTAGAATACCTATCTGGTAAACAAAACCAAATAAATAAAATGTCAAGCAACACGTGAGTCCTGTACCTTTATATGGAGGCAGTATAGTACAGTGGTTTAAGGCTCTGAGCTGCAAACCTGGAGACCTGGGTTTGAATCCCACAACACCCACTTGCATACTCTGTGGCCCTGAGCCAAGTCACTTAACTTCCTTATGCTCCCAGGTTGCACCTGTAAACAACAAGCTTCAGATTAGTGTGTCTCTCATGGTTAAAAAAGAAACAAAAAGTATGTGAGAGTTCTGAACTAGGGTTGGGATCAGGGGATGTTGTGAGGCGCTGATATGGTTGGGGAGCAGTGCAATTTTACATGTGCAGATATTTTCCTCATATACCTTAAAGAGCTGCTGACGCCTAAAGAAACTTTGAGAAACATAATATTTAGGTACAGTTCGGCTTGCATTACATATGTATTCAATAAACTTCTCCCATCACTTCTTACTGAGAAACTTGCAGAAAGCAATAGGAATAGATGAACTCCTCAGAAGCAAAGATCCCATTTTCATGCAAATGACCTCAGTAATAAATAATGGGGATGAGAAATACAGAACTAATGTGGAAAGCAAGTCAGACTGTGTCTAAATAATTATGTTTTGTTAAGTTGTCCTAATGGCGTTAGCTGCTCTTTAACTTTTTTGTCACGCTTCTCTTACTCTCTGTGCTGTCCTCATTTACAGTAATTACTGCTGCTTAAAGGAAAGCTGTGCTTTGGAGGGCTCCTCCTGCAAATCTTACCCTTCGGTTTAGGTTTACTAAAAAAGCGGCTTTTTCTTGCACCAAAAGTTGTTTATTTTAATTCTCAAAGGTCTGCTACCCAGAAATATGGCGGACGCTTCATTCCCACTGCAGATTCTTTTGCTGTGACCTTGAAAGTTTTTGTTTTGAGTGCCTTTTGGTCAGTCTTGGATGACAACCACTGATCTTAGCAATACATTATAAGGAAAACTAAAAATCAAGGTCCTTTTGTGCTTAGTATCTATGCTGTGTCGTCAGTTGAAAGGGCTTGATTTAACAAAACAGAATGCACAAATGAAAGGCTCTTCTGTTGTTGTGGTGTCGCAGCCACAGGGTGATAAAAAGTTCAGACTAAGCCCAGGTTTGAAGGTGATAAAATCCATTATAGATTACAGCAGTTGCAAGTATATAAAATTAACGACTGGTTTATATCACAAGCTTCATTACCAAGGAAAAGCTGCTTGAACTCTGAATTTGGTTAATGTTCATTATCAGAACAATTTTGTTACAATACCTCTTCCAGGATGAAATGCACCTACCTTTGAATGTCCAGTATTAATACTGGATGTTTTCTTGAGCATGTAAAAAAATACTGGATGTTTTTTTTTCTTTTTCAGTGGACTGTTGGAAAGTTTGTACAAATATTTATTATATTACTTTGTATATTGCTATAGTGTTTTTATCCTATTGTAACCAGGATTTTAGAGTTAAGGTATCCGTGTAAATGAGCGCAAGCTCAGTGAAAATTCTTGCCTTGTTCATGTTCTTCGTGAATAAAATTTACTGCTACTACTACTACTACTATAAGTGAGGCAGTATAGCACAGTGGTTTAAGGCTCTGAGCTGCAAACCTAGAGATCTAGGTTTGAATCCCACAGCCCCACTGACCTTTTTTTTTTAATTTATTTATTTTACCAGCAGAGACACACTAAGCTGAAAGCTTGTTTACAAGTGCGACCTGGGATTACAAAGGAGGTTAAGTGACTTGCTCAGGGTTGCACCTGTAAACAAGCTTTTACAAGTGTGTCTACTTAAAATAAATAAATAAAAAAAAATAAATAAAAAGGTCAGTACTACGGCATCCTGTTATCTGTCCCTTTAGTATCTTTTTTCACTAGTTCCACTTGAACTCATTCAGTTTGCTTACCTTTTAGTATTATCCTTTGCAGTACTCAACTGCCTCCACACTTTCACTGCACTCCTCTCATGAACATGGAAAGGGTCATCCCTCAATAATAAAATACAGTTTTCAGGAACTTCAACCTGGCTGATTAGAGAAGAGTCTGAGGAGTCTGGGACCCCTCAAAATGCACTCCTCCAGCAGATATGTCAAGGGTCTAGCACACAATGTTGAGAATCCCTGAAAATGAGTTTCAAGTTTAGTTTGCACTCCTAATCAAAAATTCCTATTACGGAACGTAACCTCATTTTAATGACTATAATGAAGACATAAACACTGAACAAGTATTCAGAGTAAACCTGGACAAATGCTTACCAAGGTTATTGTAGGGTACTTTGTTCCAAGCAAAGTCCACGGCACTCGGCAGGGGATGGGGTTGATCCACTAGACCACCAGGGAATCATGTCAGTTTTACATATAGAGGATCGGGTGGGAGGGGACACGCTAAGCACCAAGGAGTATGTGCAACTATATTGGGCATGGGATCGAGTGGGGGAGGGACCGCTAGGCACCAGGGAAACTAATCTCCTACATCGGGCAGGGCATCAGGTGGGAAGGAGACTACTGGACACCAGAGAATATATATATATTTTGTCAGTCAGATTGGCAGTCGTTGGGGAAGGGAAGGACCACTAGCACCAGGGTACTTTTTGGGAATTGGGCCGGATTGGCAGGGATGGACCAGTAGCCACCAGGAACTATGCCTGCATATCAAGCAGGGGTTGGGGGTGCTAAACTCCACACAGCCTATGCAAACGGTCCATAACGGGCATGCAACTGGCCAGCTAGTGCCTTGCATGCCCAGTGGGCTCATTCAAGATGGCTGCCTTTGTGAATTGGGAATAGTGCACCTGCGCTATTCATTGCGGGCCATACTCCTGGCTGCATGTCGGGTGGTGCTAGTGAGGTAGTGCTAGCAGTACTGGGGTTACCACTGTCTAGACATAGCCCTGTTCACAGTTGGATAGCATGGACACCTGGGCAAACACAAAGCGCAATGCCAAGTTTTGTGCTGTGCTTTGTAATTTTTGTGAATCTAGCCGAGAAGCCTTAATATTCTAATAGTATTGGCCCAGCCCACGAAGTGTACAGCCGTATAACTTGTATGCAGCCCAAACGCTAGACAGTTTTTAAGGAGCTGCCTTTATCCTGCTTATATGTTTTACGTAAAGCGTTGCTTCAAATACTGTCTCACATGCTGCCGTTAGATGTGTTTATACAAACACTGCTTTATGGTAACAGTGCAGCACCTGGATGTGGAGAGCTGCTGTAAAGCAGTTCCCAGCACATCCACACTGTGGAACATTGGGGCAGCTCTTCCTTGTTATTTAAACCTTCTGTGCTATTATCTCCTTCCATGCACTCCTTCCCACAACCCCAGAGGTAACCTGCACCACTGCGGTAGTGGGGAGTGCCTGCATGCATGTGTTAAAATGCCTGCAGTGTTTCTGCTCCCCACCACTGCAATGTTTATTAAATTCCCCAACAGATGAGCTCTGTGGGGCTCCAGTCCGTCCTCACTGATCTGTCAGTAGCAGATCAGGAACTCTCCTCTACCACAACAGTGCAGACCTGGTGTAAATGTGCCTTTTGTTTCATCTTTATTGAACTTTTAAAGTCAGAGAGTGTTTGAGGTACACACTGGTGGTAAGTACCATACAGGAAGTACTGATTAATATTGACTCAACCTAAGCTGCTAGTGGTTTTGTAAATGGGGAATTTTGGCTAGGACACCAGGGAACTTCCCTACTCTTTTGAGAAATACCATGGGATCTTTAAAGTCCACCCAAACAGGCAGACAGGACCTCTGTTTAACGTCTCATCCCCAAAAAGCACCACAGAACAGCACAGTGCCCCTTACAACTATGCTGTGGCATCAATGAGATAAATTGCAATTGGGTGTTCTTCATAGATTACAAGGCAGTCTTTGGCTTTATGCAAGGAAACACAATGTGGAACAGCTGATCCTACTAACACTGGACTACAGAGGTATAGTGTGTGATACAGCCTCTAAACTAGCTCTGTCTAAACTGGACTGCAGAGCGGTTTCAGTTTTTCCAGACAGTAAAATGATGGATGAAACTTTATATCTCGGTGCTGACTAGAATGGAGATGATTGGAGGTTGTGCCCCCTGCCCCCAATAGGATTGGTTAGCTTCAATACTACTACCACCACAACTAGTCCAAATAGTTGCAGTGCCGGTGAGATCACAGATGTCATCAGATGGGAATTCGTTATGATGCTGAAATCTTGTTTGATGATGGCACAGTCTTGTCTGTACTGGCAGAAACTGCACTCGAGCCCTTGACTGCCTCTGCCCTGTAGATTCGCCATGAATTGTGCTCACCATACTCATCAACCCAAAAGGTCTGAAACCCTGGGGTACTCTAGGCTTGACTTTAAATATGAAAGCCATTATGCCCTTGTAGATACCAAATAGTGGTCTTATTAGTGCCTTGTCTGTTGTAGTAATTTGTGTACCCTGCTGCCAACCTACTTGTTAAGATTTGAACTGAATAATAGAATACACATTCCTCAGAGAGAAAATGAATTCTGGACAGAGTGCTGTAAGTTTTAGGTTTCCCCAACTTTGGAATAATCTGCCCTCTGGTATAATTTATTCCACACACCTGTGCCTGCCCACTGTGATGTTTGTGCCTTGTATTGTACTGGCTGTCCATGCATTCTGTTTTGCTGATAGCTAATGCTTTTACTGGTAACTTCTTCATCTGAAATGGGTTGTGTCCTTATTTCTCCCTGCCTTCCCATCCCAGGTGGCAACTGTAAATAAGACGGTCTCTGAATTGCTTACCTGATGAAACAGTTTCAACTAACTAACTCAGACATTCTTTCTGAGGAAGGACTATGTGTAGTTCAAAAGCTTAGTCTTTTCTTTAAAATTCTGTTGGTCCAGTAAAAGGTATCAAATCACCTATTTTGTGCAACACTCACTCAATAAATACTTAAAAGCAAGTGGAGACTACCCCTGTAGAGCTACCAGCACCAATTCCTGCAGCAGCTAGTGTTTGTTACAGGTCTCCTGGCCTACTTCTCTCAAGCCTGACCCTGTTTGCTTCCGCCTCTGGGCCAGAAGGTTATGAATTCTAGTCCCACACTGGGACTGGACTCGTACCATAAAAGTGGCACCCAAGTGCAGTACTGAGGCATCCGGTATTGTTTTGTGTACCGTCCTTCAGATGAGACATTAAACCAGAATGCTCTGCCTTTTCTGGTGGTTGTTCAGTGGGCTTAAGATCCCATGGCACTTTTTGAAAAGAGTGGGGAATTAGGGAAGTTTCCTGATGTCGTGTCCAAATTTTCCTCAGTTCACTAAATTACCACCAGCAGCATAATCTGGTTCAATTTCAGTTGGTTTGTATCTGTAGCCACCCCAACTCCCCACCCGCCCTGGACGAGGCTGCTGAAAATAGGTGGTATTGTCTAGCCTTCCTTTCCGGTCCACAAAATGTAAAACAAAATTAGGCTCAATATGGTAAGGCTGCAGGACGAAAATCATAGCACTACATTCTGACTGACCAGTCACTAGCAGAGGTGTCTGATACCTCACAAGCACACAAATAACCAACTGCTGTGCAGGTATAGTAGTGATGATCTCAAGTGGCTGCCTGCTGGTGACAGAGCTGAATGAGGCAGCATGGCTTTTAAATAGCTATAGTTTCATAGCACGAAAATGTATCACTTACATAATCCTCCTCATTTAAAATATAAAAAATGGGATTAAAGATTAAATAAATGGCAAGTTTTACAGTAATGACAACATTTTCTTCTGTTTTTATTGCTGGTCACCTTTAATTTTGAACACTGTGAAGTGCCTTGGAACTTAGAAGAGTCCTAAATGAATTCGTTTTTATTTTAAATGAATATTTATTTTCTGGGGTAAGGGAAAATATATTTTCTCTTCAGTTCAGCTTTAAAGTAAATAGGAAATGTGCGCTTTATTATCAAACTCGGGCATCATGAGCTCTCTTGATGAAACACTTTGGCCTTAACTGCAGTTGGGAGAGCTGGAAACACCAGCTTTGGGTTCAGATGGCTAATTTTTAAAAATATGTGCAGGTTCTGTTTGTCCAGAGGTAAAAGAAGGGTGCCTCTCTCTCTCCTCTTATTTACGATATGCATCGATTCACTGGCTATGGCAGTTCAAATGAATGAGAATGT
This sequence comes from Neoceratodus forsteri, assembly GCA_016271365.2. Lineage (NCBI taxonomy): Eukaryota > Metazoa > Chordata > Ceratodontiformes > Ceratodontidae > Neoceratodus > Neoceratodus forsteri. The sequence continues at coordinate 767,740,816 of CM028133.1, read as the reverse complement.
TAAAGGTATTATGGTGGTGGGGAGAAGAGCGCAGGTTTTCTTTTGTTCTTACCCTCTTATCCTTCTAGCTGGCCATGTTCTCTTCTGCCAATCTCCCCAGTTCCAGCACCTGGCTTCTCTCAGGCTTACCTTTCCACATGTGATTCTCCATGGCATGCCCCAGGGCAGCGGAGCTTCCCAGCTCATCCATGCACAGGATCTAATGGGAGGAGGTGCCTGGGCCACCAGTGTGAGGGCCTGGGAGGCTGGTGTCATCCTGCCTGGCTGGGGGGTCTCTGTGTTACATTGCCCGTTGCATCGGGCACATACATGAGCCAGTGTCCTCACTCCCAGTAGCTGCTGTGACTGCGCTGCAACTTGTCCTCACCCAGGCTGAAGTATAACAGTGGGGTGAGCTTTCCTGTTCTCAGAAGAGGAAAGTGACCTATGGGATGCTCAGTCTTCTTCCACCTGGCCAGCCCCTGACGACCCAGGCTCATTTCCGAACCTGGTTTGCAGCCTTTTGAGAGAGGTAGCCCTACCAGCTGCACCTGACCAGGCCTGTGCACAACATTTCTATATGTGCTGATGAGTTACAGTTTTATTTTTTTTTAAATCAGAACTTCCAGAGACCTCTATATTTGTACTTGGCAAGGAGTTAAAAGCGTGTTGGCACTCTTAGGCTATTAAATCTATTCTGTCTTTTTATGTTGGTCAAGGGCTTCAGTACCTCGGGGATCTTCCTCTTAGGCTTCCACAGAGGCGGAAGTAGACTTGCAACACAGTAGCATAGGTTGCCCCCACCTTGACTGTGCCAGTCTTCTGCCTGTCTCTACAGAGTGAAGCAGCTCAAGGCATAGAAACATAGACTTTGGACGGCAGATAAGGACCGCTTGGCCCATCTAGTCTGCCCATTTCCCTACCTACAGGATAGGCTGCAGATCCTAGTTAACCAACAGCCTCTTTCTTCCTACCTCCACAAAATTGCCTTATGTCTGTCCCATGCATTCTTGAATTCTACCACAGTTTTAGACCCCAACCTCCTCAGGAAGGCTGTTCCAAGCATCCATTACCCCTCTGTGAAAAAATACTTCCTCACATTGCCCCTGAACTGCCCCTTCTATCTTTAAATTGTGTCCCTTGTTCTTGCATGTCTCTTTTCTGAAAGATACCCTCTTGGACTTTGTTGATTCCACTGAGGTACTTAAAAGTTTCTAGCATGTTCCTCCTGTCCCTTCACTTGGCGACAGCAACACAGGTTTCTTTCTAGGTTCATTTTGTTTTTAATTTTACTCGCTGTACTGTCAGGAGCCCTCCCTCAGGACCTGTTCTGCCCGGTCTTTCAAAGGCCAGTACCTCTTGTGACCTGGGACAGATGTAGTCATGTTGCCTTGATCTGGTTCCATGCATCCTCTCTCAATGGATTAAACCTGTGTTAGGGAAGGGAGGGCCTCAGACCTGAAGGTTGGTGCAGTGGAAAGGAGGAATCACCAGCAACAGACAGGCAGACCCCTCATAGATCTGAGTAGAGCCTCTACCATTAATGACTGCAGCTATGCAGAGCAGGATTGATAGGGATGAAGACCATGTACAGACTCTTAAGTACATAGGCTCAAAGTGTGGGAAATGAGACAGACCCCAGAACCTTTGAGAGGTGAGTGGGAGGCCCTGATTTTGGTGGCCAATTGGCTCCACGAGCTCCGTCTTAGCATCTTCCCATCATTGCAGACGAAGACAGCAGAGGAGTAACGCCCAGTGCTTTTTGCACATCTCCCAGCCCTCTCCCCCATTCCCAAGCCTGATTCGACTGATATGGGGCAGGCAGAAGGTGGTCTGTGTGGTGAGGGGCAGTGGTGCCCAGTCTGCAAGGAAGGGGTCAGGTCAGCCTTGGCCGCTTATTTAGCTGCACATCTGATGAATCTTGAAGATGTGGCTTTGGGGTGAAATGGGCATCAAAGACAAGGTGTGCGGCTCCAGATGCACATCTGACATCTCTAGGGCGGCTTCAGTGCAGAACATGTCTGGTGGGCAAAGGTGCCTGATGCAGTCATCCTGCAGGCTCAAGGCTACTTTTAGTCCCCTTCCATTTCTGTGGGGACAGAGTTTATGTGGGAGCTGTGGGATGCTGTTCCTTCACCCCTGCCTCCATTGCATTGCTGGTGGGGGGTCCTGGTATATGGCAGGACAGCTGGTATGAGGTCAGAGGTCTGGGGTGATTTACCCTTTCCCCATTCTTTTATTTTAGTGGCTGAATTTGAGCCAGGTATACCATTTCAGCACAGCATGTATATGGAGAAAAGAGCAGTCAGTATATGGTAGGAGGTGGTGTAGGGCACGGTTCCATCAGGAGCATGGTCAATCGGAGGCTATAAGACCTCAGAGGACTCTTGCAGGCTTGGCTGGCTGCACCATGTCAGACAAGGCTCTGACTAGAACTGTCAGCGTTGACGACTGCATTTAGTATTTGCTCCCGCACTATATGCATTTTGGGGTGCATGCCACTTGATTCTGGCGGATGGCATGCAACAGTGCAGTTTGCAGCTTTGGGCAGATGGAATGCATCACGGCAATTGCAGTCGTGCTCCTTGTTCCAACTTGAACATGAAGTGACCCATATATCATTACTTTTCGTCTCCTCCACAGTCTCAATTCTATAGCCCAGGGTGTAAAAATCATGATGTAATCGTGGCTGTGAAATGCAAGTCCTCTCATATCTGTTGCAGCATGGCTCTCACAGGGTTTTTCCTCAGCTGTTGCTCATTGCACACTTCCTTGTGGTTGAGAGTAATAACCTCATTAATTACAGGGACATTCCTCTCTGAATCAGCCTAGGTACTGACAATTACTATATTTTAATGGCAGTATCGGAATTAAGGTTGATTCAGTAATGGTATTCTTTCCAACATGGTGCTTTCGGCTTCCTTCTCCATGTTTTTATGGTGTACCCTGCATGTGCAGGCCAATGTTCACATTGCCCCTCATTTTAGGATCTGTGTCTCTGTTTATGATGAGGAGATTTGAGAGGTATAGTTCCATGCAATCGATGGACTGAGACACATTTCTCAGAGACCCCCTTCTTCTAACGGGATGCATGCTGGCCAGCTGCAGCTTCATGCTCATATTCTTCATGAGCTGCTGAGTATATCATGTCATCCCTGCACCAGCGATAAGCTGGGCTACAGATAATCAAACAGGTACTCTGTGTAGCTCAGCCCTCCTGTCTACAGCACGCTTACTCTGCCCGTTAGGAAGAGACACGGGAGTTGCAGCTCAGCAGTCATCTCTGCTTCTGTGGATTTCCTGAAGAAGGAGGTCTGCTGTCAGGTTTACATATCTCCACCTAACAGGAGTCTTGGACATTCATAGCTCTTTCAACAACTTGTCCAATTAGGCTACTTTTCAGGTACTACTGTCTTCCTAGGACCCACTGGGCTGCCTTCACACTCTATTCCACAGTGGTGGCAGCCCATCTGATCTACTTGATCGACACCCCATGTCGTCAGCTAACTAGTCCATTTTCAGAGGAGAAGATCCTGAAGGGACTCGCAATTTGAAAAAGTGGACAAAGCAGTGGGGGCCACATGGGGCCACCCAAGGGTACTGAGGAGCTCAGGGAGGTGCAGGCTGCACTTGCAGGCCCTGTTTAACAACTTATTAGAAACAGGAGTGGTCCCAGAGGACTGGAAGGAGGCAGATGTAGTCCTGCTTCACAAAAGTGGTAGCAGGGAAGAGGCTGGCCAGTCAGCCTCACTTCAGTGGTGGGAAGTCAATGGAATCATTGCTGAAAGAAAGTATTGTGGAATATCTTGAATCCATTAGGTTACAAGACCCATGGGTGAGCAAGGGACTAGCTCAGGGTGGAGCGGTGTACGTAGCCTGCCTAGATTTCAATAAAGCATTCAACACAGTTTCAGATAGGAGACTAGTAAGCAACCTGGGTAGCTTAGGAGTAGGTCTAAAGGTGGTAAACTGGATAAGAAATTGTTTGAGGGATAGGCAGCGGAGTGTAGTGGTAAATGGAGTTCACTCAGAGGAAAGGAAGGTGACCAGCAGGGTGCCTTAGGATCAACGCTGGGACAGGTCCTTTTAATGCCTTTATAAGAGACATTGCATAGGAGCAGGACAGGAAGGTCTGCCTCTTTGTGGATAACTGCAAACTCTGCAATAGGATGGACACTCCAGGGTGGGGAGGTGGAAGGATGAGCAATGACCTGAGAGAACTTGAGAGTGGTCAATAGTATGGCAGCTGGTTCAGTGTTAAAAGTGCAAAATAATGTACTTGGGGCACAGAGTACAGAAGTGGGGTCCTGACAACCACCAAGCAGGAAAGAGACCTCAGGGTGATCATATTGGATGACCGAAAGGTGGCCAGGCAGTGCAACAAGGCAGTTGGAAAGGCAAGTTTGATGCTGGGGTGCATAGGGGAGGGGTATCACCAGCAGAATGAGGAAGGTGGTGTTGCTTCTGTACTAGAACTAGTAAGACCCCACCTAGAGTACTGTGTCCAGTTCTGGAACCTTGTCTCAGAAAGGACAGAGACAGTGGAAGCAGTCCAGAGGAGGGCAGCTAAATGGTGCATGGTCTCCAGCAGAAGCCTCTAGGGAGACATTAAAGGACCTAAATATGTACACCCTGAAGGGAGGGATATGTTATAGACCATTAAATACCTCATTGGGATAAACAAAGTACAAGAGGAAGTATTTTTCGGAAGAAAAGGTACTCAAGGGTGCAAGGGCACAATGAGAAGATGGAGGGTAGATTCAGTAGAGATGTGAGGAAGTACTTCCAGTGGAAGTGATGTGGGTGAAAACAGTGTTGGGGTTTAAGAATGCATGGGATAGGCGAATGGAAATCTTAGGGGGTGAATGGGCCAGATAATAAGGATCTGTAGTGATTCTATAGGCAGGAAAACTGGGTAGACAAGATTGGCCAAGTGATCCTTATCTGCCTGCAAATGCTATGTTTCTAGTAGTCCTCACTCTTGCTACACTATACATAACGCCAGTTTCTCCTCAGGGAGGTGCTGCCTTCATGGAGAAGAGATGGGGTGATGAGTTATCCTGATTCGATGTCTTGGCTAACAGTGCCCTATTCCGAATTTTGAACAGGGCTCCCAGAGCTTGGGAAGTCAGCTACTAAGTTCTTGTCCCAATAAAACTGGTTATCCTTCTGCTGCATCAGATTACTGCAGATGAACCATCAGTCTAGGGGATCAGCATTGTCGGCTTTCCTGGGCTTATCACTCATTTCCTTGTCCCATCATGTCAGACAGCAGATTCATGATGACACATTGTTACCTGCCAGAGTGGCACATGAAACCACTGATATTTCTCTAAGAATTCTGCTCCTGTTGGAATGGAGAGTCAAAAACTGAACTGTCTGATTCTTGTTAAAACCCTTAGGACTAGGCACTCATACACTGGAAGGATTAAGTTACAGGACATTCTCCAGTGTAATGATTTTCACTCTATTAATCATGCCTCGATCACAGAAAGATGCATTCATTTAGGTACAGTCTTGCTCTGACAGCCTTTTTCACAGTTGAGACACACTAGTTATGCTTTCCTAAGGAGACAGATAGGCTTTTGTATGGGGTGTCCTTTCTCTGCCCTGAGGACAACTAGCTCTATTCTACGTTTGCTTTTTCCAGTTCCTGGCCAAGGAGGGCACTTCTAGATATCACTGGTCCACACTTCATGGATGTCAACAACAATCTCTCGCTAATGTGTCTACATGTTTTTATGGAGATTTTTAGATAATGAAGTAGTATAAGTTTGGTGTAGAATGGCCTCCACAGGAGCCCTTTGCACTGTATGATCTTTTACCTCTTGGACTTGCATATCAAGTGTGAATATAACCCAGCTCTGGGTCTTCTTTGTGCACTTTCTAAACTTCCTTGTCTTGTTGTGGTCACCCACAGTGGGGTTTTCATTCCCATCAGCTCCTTTAGTCAAGTCCAGAAAACTGGGAATGTTACATCGCAACATAGTCCATACAGCATTTTACCTTGGCTTGAAGGATGACATGTGCTTGCTACCTTCACTAGATGCTTGCAGAGAACTAGGGGAACTGTACCAGGCAACAAGCGTGATGTAGCAATCTTTAGTCGCATTCTCTGGGCTTCAATCAGTAGGTTGGATGATCAGAAGGCTGCCACTGTGCCACTCTGGACGCAACTCTATAGGGTCAGTCTGACAGTGCTTTTGCCTAGGCAGCTAGCTATTCATGGGACTCTGTGGTGGTCTAGGTATGCCACATATGTGGCGTCCCAGTCGCTCTTAGCAAGCTTCTCCAGCCTAATCTGAATTACACGGATGCCTCCTTTCTGATAGATTAGTCAGTTGTCCTTTGTTATCAGTTTAATTCCCTATGGACCCACCTGTTTGGCCTTGTAACACTGCTTTTGTATAACCCACTGGCACTGAACCCCTGCAACCAGCATAAGGAGAGACAAAATGAAATTTAAATATCTGTAAATTTTCATTCTCCCATTGTTGTTTGCAGGGTGGCCCACTCTATATAGCTATTTGGATATTTTTACACTTATAAACTATATAAATACATGAATATTTATCTTGACCTACCTTGTTGGCTGTGGATTGATTAGTTTGGTAGCTGACATATTTCTTCTTTAGAACAAACTGGCACAATCCACAGGGGTGGCTCAGCCTGTGCTATTGTGTCAAAAGTCTACTTCCTGCCTCTGTGGAAGCCTAAGAGGAGAAGATCCCAGTTTCTGAAGCCCTGTGACTAGCAGTCAGAGAAAGAAAGTTACAGATAATTTAAACTTTGTTTTATTCAAAGTCCAAAGCAGTAAGATAGAGTGGAGAGTGCCCATTAGGTCTTAAAGTTTCCATTTATATGGACCTCACAATATATCATTCAGTACTTCAGGATACGAGTGATACACACCACATCTAAATTGTTCCACCTCAGTTATAAGAAACTATATTAGGAAGGGCCGAGAGGTTTGGCGGGTAGAAACTTCTGCCCTTTTGGAAGGCAGATTTAATAACTTAAAAATGAAGGTTTTGCCTAGATTTTATTATTTTCTTCCCCTAAACTTTGACCATAGTAATCCCCAAACACAGTTCCTTTGAATAGGCAGGAGTAAAAATCATGTTTTGCAGTAAAAATCAGTGGGGCTGGTGACTGTAAAAATTCACTGGCCACACAGACTTTTGTACTAACCCAGTTGGTGTACTTGTTGAAATGTTACCCTCCAGTGCAAGCCAGCAGAGCTAGTTAAAAGAAACTTACTTGCCCAGTACAAACTGTACTAGCATTTGTTTAGTGGGCTGATGCCTGATTCATGGGTGGAAAATCAGAGAGCCTAAGTCTGCGTTCATTGGCTAGGGAAGAGTGAGGACTTGGGCCACAGACTAAACCATAATGTTTGCTCGCCTAGTTTGTGTGCCATGTTTTATGGGAAAAGCGATTATTTCCTAGCAGAGCGCTCAACATGAAAGGTGTACCACTTTACCAGCCCTTCCTCAACCCTTGGGCTGCCAACAGAGTTAGAATGTTGGAGACAGAGGGCCCCTGGCTTCAGCGTGCTGCTTGAAAGTCCGATCTCGTGATAGAAAGATGCAGGACCAGCATTAGAGCACAAATGCAAGAATCACTACAACCCAGTGTTCTGCCAGACTGTGTTTGATTCAGTTTTTCACCATTTACACTGTGAGCAGCGTACCAGTTTACAGAGCTGCCGGTATCGGGCGCGAGTACCCACTAACACTACTGTTTAGAATCTTCCGCTGGGAACGCAAAGTAACAGAACACCTGTGGAAGGGTGTGAAATATTGGAAGTTTGTGAAGGTCCACCGAGATCTGCAACAGCGCAAACTGGTAATGCTGTTTTGCAGTTCTGTTACCAATTCGAATAAAACCACGTCTGTAGCCTAACTTCTGATATTAACGCCCGGTTTCCCTCTCCGTCTGCTGTTCCCAGCTCCTGCAGCCTTCAGCTGCCTCCGGGGACTCTGGGTCTCTCAGCCTGGACCCCAGGGATTTTTCCTCCATCCCCGGGCGATGCTGAGGTTCCTGCTGCCCTTGTCAGGCCGTCCTGCCCGCTGGGCCGACTGACCTGATGACAGTTCCCGGATGCCGGCTCCGGCGCCGGGTGACATCCCGCTCCTGGATGCTACCCCAATGCCAGGCCTTCTGCTCAATGGGCCTTCTGCTCCAGGCCCCCATGGCCCTCCGGCCGGGCCATCTCCAGCAGACTCCCCAGTTCCTGGGTATCTGACCCTGTCTTACCCGGATTTGCAGTATCCGACATCCCAGTATCCGACTCCGGCCTATCCGATGCCACAGTATCCGGTGCCTCAATACCCGATGCGGGTTTCCGCCGTCGGGTTATGAATCGCGCCTTATGGGTACAGTCAATACCGTATCCCCCACCTGCCCCTCAGCCGCGTGGACTTGAAGAAGACGCTGGCCTCCTAGTGGGCTGAGACCAGGGCTCAGCTCACCAAAGAGATGGAGAGTTGTCTCACGCGCTGGTGCGATTCTGGCTCCTGTATGTCCCTGACGACAGACTCCCTCTTCACCTCTGGACACCAGGGTGAGCCCTCTGGTTCCTGGGCGGGCAGGATATGCTTCCCTGAGGACCTTCCAAGGGGTCCGCTCCTTCCCATGACGGGAGAGGAGTCTTCTCTTCATCTTCTTACTCCCGGACACTTTGGATGACTCGGACGGTTCCTCCGAGCTGGACGACTGCCCGCCTCCGTCTAAGCCCAGGCCTAGGACTCCTCCAGAGTCTCCTCGGAGGATCCTTCCTCTGCAGTTGCTGCGCAAAATCCAGGAGGTTCAGAGCCGGCCCAGTGGTGCAGAGGGCTGAGGCGTTGAACGCCACACCACCCGCTCACGCCGGCGACCGGGTTGAGGCGGGACTCGGGTAGCCTGTGGTCGGCCGGGGAGTCAGGCTGGCGTCCACCCACAGCTCGCCTACTCCGGGAGGATTCGGCCACATCTCGCCCTTGTGCGACCCCGAGCGGAGGCTCGAGGAAGCGATGCCCTTTCAGGGATTGGTCGACGGCCGCCATGTAGCAGAACAGACGTCGACGTATGCGCCATGACGTCAGGGATTGCATCTGCAAAGGGAGGAGGAAATGGGAAAATGGAGCCTGCCTTGTCCGGGAGGAGGCGGGTCCGGACGTGCTCGATGCGATTTGCCCGCCCACTCAGCAAGTCCACGGGCCGACGAAACTGTGGGTTACGGGATGGCCCTTACCTCATCTCGCCTGGGTAAACCCTGCTCCATGGGGCCCGTGGATTGTGTGAGCTGGGTCACGGGTAGTGGGATGTCTGCGGGACAACGCCAAGGGTCGGAGGAGGCAGAGGAGGAGGATAAAATACAGTTTCAAAAAAAAAAAATCCAGGAGGTTCACAAGTGGCATTCCTTGAGCGGATCCACAGTGTAAGAAACTTCGCTGAGCATCTGGACCTGCTCATGACAGCTCCTACCTTGGTGCCACCCTGGATTGAGCCTACTTGCCGATCTTGTTTCCACTGTTTGGAAGCAACCGGCGGCTTTAGCCCGCTTCCTCAGGATTGAACAGGTTATATCATGCTTCGAGGTGTTGACTTTCTAGAGTCTCACCTTGAGCTGATTCAGTCGTGATTAGCGCGCTCACGGCCAGACAGCTAACCCAAACATCTGAGCTTGTCTCCACCTGACAAAGAACCCATCTTCTGGGCCAGTATGGGAAGAAAAGGGTCTTTGCTTCTTCCACTCTGGGAATTAGGGCCCTAAATTGTGTCGGTCACATGGGGGATTACCAGAAGGCGATTCTTAGTGAGGTGGAATCCAAATGGACTCCTTTCCTGACTCTCAGGTCAAACAGGAAGTGTCTGACCTCGTCCGCTCTGCACGTTCAGCCAGTTGGCACATGCTTTGTGCCACATACGATCAGTGGACACTGCTGGTGAACTCCGCTTTGCCGTGAAACTACGGCTTCATCCGTGGCTTCTGGCTCAGAGTGTCAGGATTGGTCTCGGAAGTGCAGTCTGCTATCCAGGATCGCCCTTCAGGGTTCGGTGCTGTTCGGTGGTGATGTCAAGGACATCATCACGGACTTCTGAAGAAGACTGCACTTAAGTTTGTGGACTCCATGTACCATCCCCATCAAGCATGGCCGTCCTTCCAGGAGGAATCGGCAAAAGGCGAACCCCATGGAAAGCGGGCTAATAAACGCAGGGGCCCTCGGCTGCCAAGCCCCCTCAGCCCAAAAAGCAGTGGGTGCTTCAGCCGTAATGCTGCCCACACCACCTGACTCCTTCCTCTCTCACAGCCTCTGGGCCTTCCAGAGGAACCGGTAGGAGGAAGTTTTCCTCCACCTCCCGGGTTGGGAGAGGATAACTTCAGATCCTGGGTGCTCCAGCTGATCGCAGAAGGACACTCAATAGAGTTTCTTCAGAAACCTCCTCGACACCCTCCCCCAAGGTCATCGTACTCTTGGGAACATCATCTTCTGGTCCAGGAAGAGATTTCAACACTTTTGCTGAAGGAGACGATAGAGCCCGGCTCTTCCTTTTCAGGGAACGGGTTACTATTCCCACTTCTTCCTGGGTCCCGAAGAAGACAGGAGACGAAGGCCGACCGACCTCAGTTCCCCTGAACTTGTTCGGTGGAGCACGAGGTTCAGGATGCTCTCCTGCAGGGCCTTCTCGCCCTCCTTCGCCGGACAGTGTCTCTGCACTCTGGATATGCAGGATGCTTACCTGCACATTCCTATCCGCCCTTCTCACCAAAATACCTATGTTTTGCTTTCCGGGGACCACTACCAGTTCAAGGCCCTCCCATTTGGTCTTTCCTCAGCACCCGAGTGTTCACCAAATGCCTTTCTTGTGGTAGCGGCTCACCTGCATACCCAGGGGTGCAGGTTTTCCGTACCTGGACGATTGGCTCCTGCGGCCCCATCCAGGGAGGATCTACTGTTCCTTTCCTCACCCAGGGGTGTTTTCCTCCCTGGGCATTACCATCAGCCTCCAAATCCCACTTGATCCCGTCCCAGAGGCTTCAGTTCATAGGGTGATCCTGGACCACGACCTCTGGCAGGGCCTTCCTGCCACCGAACAGGCGGCCACACTTAAGGCTCAGGTCAGTTAGCTGTCGACTGTAGGCAGGTCAGTGCCAGGTGGTCCTTCGTCTCCTCAGGCTCATGGTGGCTGTGATCCCGGCGGTCCCTGCGTGCTCGGCTCCACATGAGGATCTCTCAATGGTCGCTTGGTCTCAGTGGGATCAGTTGGGGACGAACTAGACCAGCTGTTCTGGTCTCCACCCCATGGTTCGGGACTTGCAGTGGGATGGTTCGGAGAACCTTGCCGAGGAGTTCCCTTCTGTCTTCCTCCCCCCTCCAGACTCTGACCACAGACGCCTCAGGTGAGGGTTGGGGAGCCCATCTTGGGCCTCACAGACCCAGGGCTCCTGGTCTAAACTTGAGAAAACTCTTCACATCAATATTGCTTGAGCTTCGGGCAGTGCTGTATGCTCTTCAGGCTCTGCATCTGCATCCCGTCACTTGGCCGTACAGACAGACAATATGTGTGGTCTGGTACATCAACAGACAGTGAGGGACTCGTTCCACCCTCTTTGCAGGGAAGCGATCATGAGTTTGGGATTAGGCAGTGCAGCACAACCTTCACCTCCACGCAATTCACGTCCGGGTCGAGAGAACACTTTGGCAGATGAACTCAGATGGTCATCTGCTCAAGCTCACGAGTGGGAACTATATCAGGGTCTTAGCGATATCTTCCTATGTTGGGGAATACCACAGATGGACCTGTTAGCATCCCTCTAAACACAAAACTTCACGACTTCTGCTCGCTCGCTCCAGGGCACGGCATTTTTGGAGAGATGCTCTGTCTCTAGATTGGAAGGGCAGATTCGTCTATGCTTCCCGATCCCTTTGATTCCGAGGGTCTTACAGAAACTCAGTTCAGAAGGAGCTCAAATGATACTAATCGCTCCTTTCTAGCCCAGGCAAGTTGGTTCTTTCTTCTGCAACAGTACTCAGAGGAACCTCCTCTCTCTTCCTTTGTTGCGACTTTTACTAACCCAGGATCAGGGTCCCTGGTCCATCCAGGTCTCGAGTCCTTCAGCTGCACGAAGGCTCCTACAGATGTAGCTCAAGCCCGATTTGGGGTTTCACCCGAGTGGCTGAGATTTTGGTGAAGGCCAGAAAACCCTCCACTACATCTACCTATACCATGAAATGGAAATGGTTCACTATCTGGGCCACTTCAAAGATTTCGAGCCTTTCTCATGCTCTGTTGGACGGCTTCTGGATTACCTATGACACCTCTTTGATCTGGGTCTCAGTCATTCATCCTTGAAGGTACACATGGCGCCATCTCGGCATACCATGTCCCTTTGCAGACAGAACTTTTGCTCAGCTGGAGGTCTCTAAGACCTTCCTTAGAGGGTCCTCCATTTGAGACCCCTATCCGGGTTCCTGCCCCTCCTTGGGATTTGAATTTATCCTCCAGAAGCTTACTCTGCACACCTTCGAACCGGCAGCCCCAGCAGACCTGAAGTTCCTCTCATGGAAGACTCTCCTTCATGGCCTTACTTCTGCTCAGAGGATTTCCGAGCTCCAGGCCCTGATGTGTAAAATCCACATTACTGATTTTTCACAAGAAAGCAGGGTCTACGCATCAACCCCAAGTTTCTTCCAAGGTGGTAGCGGAATCTACACTGAATCACCCATAGAGTTACCTGCCTTCTTTACGCAGCACTCCAATCAAGGGAGTATCTCCTGCATACTCTGGATGTTCACCAGATTCTGAGATACTACACCAGCAGGACGAAAGATCTCAGAAAGACTGATCAACTGCTTGTCTCTTTTTGCTCAAAAGAGAAGGCAATGCTGTTTCTAAGCAATGCCTGTCTAAATGGTTGGCTCAAAGTAAAAACTATGTGTCAGCTATACTAGTGTTACCACGCAAAACATGTTTGTTTATATTTTTTGATCACCTCACAACTGCATCTTTCCTGGACTCAAGAACACCCCAACACTATCTAGCTACTCATTAAGCAGTAGGAGTAGGAGACTATTGCACCACCAGTGGCTGCACTGTTTGAGGGTATTTCAAATGTTCAGGAAGTATGCAGTAAGCCAAGATAAATAATTTGGAGCAAAACAAGGCTGTGTATAACTATACATTTCATGCATTTCATTTCTAATAAGCAAGGGCAAGATTAAACAACCAGCAATATAAATGACTTTTAGAGAAGGTAAGCAATCATAAAATGTGGATTTTACCTAGAAATAATATGATTAAAAAGGTTGACAGTGTCCCTTTAAGTGAAACTTTTGGTCGTTGTTCCTGCAATACCTGTCTGGCTGTCAAACAATGCTAGCAGCACAGCACTGCTTTACGCCCATTTTTGATCAGTTTCAAATGTACTGAATTGAGGCAATCTGAAAAAAAAAAAACTTTAAAAACACATTACATTTATGTAAAGTAATTTAATTTTTAACACATCATTATTTATCTCTCTCTGCTGCATAGCTGGTGCCGAGTCCGCGCCGCACCCACACCCCGGACCAGGTCTGGCCTTCACGAGACGCTTCCCCACACCAGCCCAGTGCATGGAGACCCCCCACCTCGGGACCCATAAACCTGGGACTTGAGAGGTGCACCCCACTCCCCATGTCTAGCGGCACAGGGGCCACGGCCATCAGCATGACCACCACAATTTTTCCGCCATGTTTTCCCCCACGGGCGGTTCTGCAGTGGTGTCGGCGCACTAATGTGCCGACACCGCCGCCTCAACCCTTAATTGTGCACACCTCCCAGTGCCCCTGACCTCTATGATGTGTCGCTGCAGAGTGATGCAGTGCCCCTACCACCCCAGAGGAAGGAGAGCTGCCATGGGATGCTCAATCCTTCCTCACCCCTGCTGTCGCGTTGTGCTGCGAGGTGTGGTGTCTAGCTTCTCAACCCTCAGCCCCACCAGGCCAGCCATAAAGTAATTTTAAAGTGCAAAATTACAAAGGTTCCGGAGAATATTAACGCTCCTACAATGTGTAAGAGAAAGGGGTGCACCTGACTGGAGAAACTACTGCTGAACAGGCTGATTTATGTTTTTGTTAATATTATGAGTGCAACGGTGAACAGTCATTGAATTAATGATTACATGTAGATGTGATCAACATTTCAGAATATGTGCTCATTTTGGCTCACTTACAACTTCTTTGTTCCTGCAATTCCTGGCCGCCAACAGATGGCTATCAAACAATGCTAGCAGCACAGGACTGTTTACACCCATTTTTGATCGATTTCCAAATGTACTGAATTGAGCACAGACACTAAAGGTGAAAAAGTAGTGAGTATGCAGTCGGCTTAAAAATATGCTGCTAACCCACAGAAATAAGACAGTTCTGTGATGTGTGTAACTGTTGTGGTACTTTGAGGAAAGCGAAATGTGTCCACTACGGTACTGCAGCTGTGTACCTCAGCAGGGACAGGAAGCGGACATGGGGAAGACAGCGTGTGTGCACTGTACCATTGATTAATTCTCCAGCAACCATGGATTACTTGAGAATTAATCGACTGTCACCTGATGCTGTTGGACCAATCCTCATGTAACCTCCTCTTTCCCATGTTACAAAACTGTAACAAAGAATGGGGAAAAACAGGTGTATTAGATAGAAAATGCATACACAGTCGTACATGATATTTGTTGTGTATTGAATATATATATGATTTTAATAAAGCTGCATTTCAAAATAATGAAATTAGCTCATATTTTAAGTTACTTTACAGTAAAGGCTAATAGAACAAAAGGAATGGTTAAAATCTGGCTTAACACATACAACTGCTTTTAAGATTTACAGTGCTAACTACTGTATGTGTGTAGCAGAATTAAACACTAATTGTGCTACAGGATGTTACTATCTCGTGATAACCCCCCCTGAGTTGCTGTTTTTCTGTTAAGAAAGCAGAGGCCACAGGATAGGATCATTGGGTATTTTTGTGGTAGATATCAGGTCTTAGCTGGTGAATGTGGTTCTCTTGTCTCTTGTCTGTTACTGGAAAATTGTATTTTGACATTTCAGCAGTTATCGTCACCTTAATCTTCCCTTTAAGAACAGAAAGCTCCTTACATAGACCCTGTTTTGTATTATGCATAGACACATAAAATGCATAGGCTGTAATTAACATACACGGCATGATGCCACGTCTGTTGCTAGCCATGATACTGACTTCAACAGTATGTGCTTAAAGTAAATATGCCCTTAGTAAGTGTTTTTCAGAATAAATGGTTTGCATCTGAAGTAGGCTTGCTGTTCCAGTGCAGTGAGAACTAACAGTTGGACAGACTGCATTTCCAACACTGTTCACAAGTGTCCACTGAGGAGTTGTCAGTGAAAGTTTAAAAGGTCGCTGAAACCAAATGCATAATGACCATATTGCCAGTGAAGCCTAGGGGTTAAGAGTACAGGCTTCAGAACCATGAGACGATGGTTTTGATCTCACAAGAGCCCCTTACTGTATACTCTTACAGTGTGGTTCCAGTCTGTTTTGGGACTCCCAAGGTAAGTGGTCAGTATCCTGTTTATAAAGACCACATACCTTTGCCTACGAGTCCACCAGAGAAAAATATTATCACAGTGGGCAAACCTGAAACATTTAAAGATAATGTAATTTAATTTGGTGCGTGCTGACAGCAGTCATATCAGTGGGAGAAAGCCAAATTAAATAACATTTTAAAGTGTGTTTAAAATCTCCACTGACGTGACATCTCTAAATTGAGCAGGTAGAGTAGTCCACAGATGAGGGGTGTCCACAGCAAATGCACAGCTGCCTGACGGCTTTAAGCACGAAGTGTGGAATCCTGAGTTGTACTGTTTCTATAGAATGCAGGGTATGGGAGGGAGTACCAAGTCAGGAGATCTTTCAGATAGCCTGGACCCATACCATGTAGCATTATAGGTTAACAAACCTATCTTGAAAGGGATGCACCACTGAACTGGCAGCCACTGGAGTTTGCAGTTGATGATCAGAGCATGAGAACCAAGGTCCTTAGCCTGTCCGTAGCATTCTGCACTAGCTGCAAGTGGCACATCAAGCTTCTGATGGCCCCAGGTGCAGAGCATTACAGTAGCCAGTCTTGATGTAACAAAGGAAGGAACTGGTAAATCAGGTCCGAACAATCAAGATATGGTTTAACCCGGCGTTATGCTATGGATGACAAAAGACACGGTAGACAACTGCCAACACCTGATGTTTCAGTGTCAGCTGACAATCCACAGTGACCCTAGATTTTTCACTCTGCCTTCAGCTCTGAGCATAGTGCCGTTCAAAGATAAGTCTGCACTTCCACTCTTCACGGCTGACCTCTGATGACCCTATTCAGATCAGTCTTGGCTGGATCAGTCAGCCATCCATCTAGTCACTGATCTCACCCAGACAGTTTTCAGACACAGAAACCATATCCTGCCTATCAGATTCAGATGACAAGTATAGTTGTGTATCATTTGCATGGAAGTGAAACTGCATTCCCTACCACTGAGTAACCTCACCCAGTGGCAGCATAATCACAGCAAACAACACAGAGGCAAGATTGAGCCTTGAGGCACTTCATAGCTAAGCACAACTTGCCTTGCATGGCCTCACCTAAGGCCACTTGCTGCACTCTTCCAGAAAGGTAGGACTCAAACCAGATCAATGGCCGAGCCAGCAGTTTCAACATATTGCTTCAGGTAGTCTGTCAAAACCCCATGGTCCACATTGTCAGTAGCTGATGAGAAATCTAGAGAACAGCAATTGATCCCCCTTCTCTCTCATCAAGAGGAGGTCAGTTAGCACCATAACAAGGGCCATCTCCATACTGTACCTGGGCCAGAAGCCCAACTGGAAGGCTTATAGATGTCATACTTCTCCAGGTGAGTTTCGAGCAGCGCCACCACTGCTTTCTGAATCGCCTTTCCCAAAAATAGAAGGTTCAGTCCCGACCTGTAGTTTGCAGGGACATCAGGGTCCAAAGATGATTTTTTCAAATGAAGCCTACCGCAACCATTTTCAAAGCTGTGGGCAATATCCCTCCATAGAATACCTGACAGTTGCTGTGAAAACTGGCCTGAGACCCTCCCTTAATCCAGCACTAATCATGTGGGACTCAAATCCAGTGCAAGAGGGGCGCAGCTCAGAGACAACCGAGGACCTCTACCAATTTAGCTGGCTGAAAGCGTCTCAGAGCCACCAGGTACTTTTGCTGGACAAAGATTGTGAAATGCTGGGCATGGTCAACCTGCTTGGTTGGCTCACCGATCTTAGGAGGACACCTTGTCAGGTTGTGCTACCACCCACTATGCTAGCGATTTGGGTTCATGAATGGAAAAGTATGTCTCTTTGCAGATGACACAAAGATCTGCAACAGGGTTGATACACCAGATGGAGTGGAAAGGATGAGAAGGGACTTGGCAAGGTTGGAGGAATGGTCAAATGTATGGCAGCTCAGATTCAATGCAAGAAGTGCAAGGTAATGCACCTGGGAAACAGAAACCCAGGGCAAGAGTACACAATGGGGGTGAGATACTGACAACAGTAAAATGGAAAGGGACCTGGGGTAATTATATCAGATGACCTAAAGTGGGCAAGCAATGTGAGAAGGCAGTACGGAAGGCTGGGGGATACTGGGCTGCATAGGGAGAGGCATCAATAGTAGAAAACAGGAAGTTGTTATCCCTCTGTACAGACAGTTGGTGAGACCCCATCTGGAGTACTGTGTTCAGTTCTGGAGACCCCATCTCCATAAAGACATACAGAGTGGAGGCTGTCAGAGGAGGGCAACCAAAAATGGTGCAGGGTCTGCACCAGAAGACGATGAAGAAAGACTAAAGGAGCTTAATATGTATACCCTTGAGGAAAGGAGGGAGAGAGGGACATGATAGAAACTTTCAAGTACCTCAAGGAATCAACAAAGTCCAAGAGGGTAGCATCTTTCAGAAAAAGAGATGTGCAAGAACAAGGGCACAATTTGAAGATAGAGGGGACGGCTCAGAGGTAATGTGAGGCAGTATTTTTCACAGAGAGGGTTGTGGATGATGGAACAGCCTCCTGAGGCGGTCGTGAGTCAAGAACAGTGGGGAATTAAGACTGCATGGGACAGACATAAGGCAGTCCTGGTGGGGGTAGGAAGAAGTAAGCTGTTGGTTATTTAGGATCTGCAGCTTATCTGTTAGGTAGGAAAATGGGCAGACTAGGTGGGCCAAGCGGTCCTTATCTGCGTCAAATTCTATGTTTCTAAATGTGAATGTTTACATAAGTAATGCAATACAGTGGATAAACAGCAGTCAAAAAAAGAATACAGCTATACAAAGCATTTACATGCACTGCAAGCCAACAGAAAACAGTTAATATTATGTTTGAATGAAGAAACAGTATCGGCAGTAAACAGATGTTGAGGCAAAGAGTTCCAAGCTTTGGACATAATGTATGAAAAATTCTTCGCCCTAGAGCAGTTTTTGATGGGGTACAGTCAAACACTGAACAGAACTACGTGTTACATAGTCTGAGTCTGTTGTAACAAATAGAGTATCAAGAGGAAGGTCCCAATCCCTTTAAGATTTTCCAGACAAAAAGAACACCCAGGTACTTAATCCATTGTTCAAGGGGAAACCATTGAAGGTCTTCATACAGCAAACAGTGATGAGTCATCCTGCCAGCCCAAGACAAAACGACACACACTGTTCAAAAGCATGGAGACCCTCTGCAGTGAAGAAGCTGTAGCCGACTATATATAGGGATGGCATGATCAATTAAAGAAATAATCAAGTCACTAGCATACAATTTATGAGATTCAGGAGTCAGAGAGTTTTGTATTCTATATGTACTTGTACTCTGGAATTAGCTGTTTTGACTAAATAATCAATATGATTAAGATAATGAAGGGAAGAATCAAACTTGAACCAGGGTATTTACAATCCTTTGCAAAATGAATGAATGGTCCATTAATAATGAATAATAGTTCTGATTTATGGAGGCAGACATACTACCCTTTTATGACCATAACTTTGGTCTTCTTTACATTAAGAATCAACTGGTTATAAATAATCCAATTTTTTTTCTGTAGAGTAACCTGATCTCGGCCACCAGAGAACAGAACTGTATCAGCATTTTAATACCAAATACTAAATCATTCAAATAGAGGCTGAACAGTAGGAGACCCAGGATAGAACCCTAAGGTACCCCAGTATCCTGTCCTACAAAAGTAGAAGCGATACAATTTTGTCACTGGCCCCAGTTGAACAAATAATCCTGAAACCAATCCATATTGTTAGTAGAAAAAGCATGTAGCCTTGAGTTTGGGCAGCAGATGAGTGTGGTTCACCAAATCAAAGGCCTTAGCAAGGTTGAGAAACAAAGTTAATAAAGCAGTCTGGGTCCCAAAATTAGCCCAAAACCATGCTGTTGGGAAGTAAGTAAATTACAGGTCTCTAAATAATCAGAAACCTGATCTGGCACAGCGGCAACACTACCACTTGCAGTACTGACGACCCAGGGTCTCAGGAGTAGGAGGGTCGGCCGGGTGAGGAGGATCAAGTGTCCATGGACGGCTCTCCTCTGGGAGGGAGGGATTGTGGTCGGTACCATACTGACCTCTGGCAGTGGCTGGGGTTGGCACACTAACCGACATAACATGTAGACAGTGAGGGCAGCTACCCAGTGTGCGACAGTGTGCATAGCTCACCATTGGATTCATGGCATGCTCTCACCAGGGGGGCTACTTGAAGGGGAAAAACCACAACCTCATGATGGCTGGTGTCTGTCTGCTCCATTCGGACGTACCCCAGCTGCTCGCCTGCTCTGGCCTCTGTCTTCGCAG
Organism: Neoceratodus forsteri; assembly: GCA_016271365.2. Classification (NCBI taxonomy): domain Eukaryota; kingdom Metazoa; phylum Chordata; order Ceratodontiformes; family Ceratodontidae; genus Neoceratodus; species Neoceratodus forsteri. Next base: position 767,720,997 of record CM028133.1, on the reverse strand, counting down.
TATACAGTGTGTTCACCCATCGTAACATGGCCTGGAGAAGGAAAGGTGTCGAGCACAGGAACAGTGTGGTGTGGTTCCACCGATGCCACCAGCTGGAACCAAAGGAGCAACCCCACTGAGGAAGTGAAAATAAATAGCTTAAAAAAAAAAAATCAAAGACCACATGTTCTAAGCCTTAGATAAAGAAGACAAAAAGATGTAGGACAGTAATTAGAGACTTTAGTCACCTGCTTCAAAACCCATGGTACTTGCCTGGAACATAAAGATAAATTAAACTCTAACCGAATAACCAACTCCTGAAGTGCAGGATGAGACAATTATCAACAACCCACAACATGGTATGTGGTTATTGGGCTTTGTAACACGGCTCAGTGTCACCCGCTGAAATGCAGCGCCAGGATTCACCGAATGGCCACAGCTGACTGAAACCAAGCGGGTATTAATACAGAGTAACAGCCCGCTCGTCAGTACCAGCTGTGGCCATGGAGGTACCCGAGGGTTGCAGCCTGCTCCGCCACCACCATGTAGTTGACTGACAACCAAGAAGGAGCACCGGATGGTGGTTGCTTTGTGAAGGGCTGGTGGTGGCTTAACGGAAAATGCCGAGGTCGGCGCTTCGCGCCCATCTAGTGAGTGCTCTGTGTTGGCTGTGGAAACGCCATGCGAAGGTGGGAAACAAGGTTTCAGGTAGTGGCGACTGCTCGTTATTCTTGCGGAAAGCCATTTCTGTCCAAGTACCCCTCCGGTACCATTTTTAAATATGTTTGTTAGAGCAACAGTTTATTACTGCCTGTAACAGCGGCAGTGCAAAACCCTTCCGGCTCTGCAAAGTGTCTGTCTCCAGTCGATTCGTGGGTCTCTGGCACAGAGGACACACACCCGATAACATAGGCTCGTCGCGCGCGGCAGCCCTGTTTAGCGCGTAGTCACCTTCAGCGTCAGGCTGTGCCGGGATTAATGCCGCTGGGGCGTTGGACCTCTCAGGCTGCACCCTCAGGCACCAACCCCTCAGCGGGCATTAATCCACCGGCAGAGCCTCCTCTGGTGGTGATTAATGCTACCATCCACACACCCTGGGTGTGTTGTGAGGCACAAACCACAGGCTAAGTGCCCTCACAGCACCTGGGGTTGGATGAAATCCCAATAACCCCATACCCTGGGTGGGTTATTGCCCTTATAACATGGGTTATGTTTAAAAATTCAAAAAAATCCACAGTGTCCCCCCGTCTGAAGAGACAAAATTGTACTGTATACTGCAGACTACAAAAGTAGTCCAGAGAAGTCATGATATGACACTTATTTTATGAACATACAAATGTCAGAACTAGAGTCCTGAAATGATTTCTGACATTTGTTGTCCATAAAATATGCGTTGTCCTCACTGTGATTCTGTCCCATCATTTCTTCCAGTAGCTCGTCTCGGTCCTCTGTCTCTCCTAGCTCACTCCCAATGTCTCCCCATCCCTTCTCTTCTCTCTCTCTCTCTCTCTCTCCAGTGCTCTGCTTGCTTGCTCTGTGTCTCTCTCACTTTCAGGTGACATGTCATGGTGGCACCTCCAGGACCTGAAGGAGCTGCTCTTAGCACAGCTGAGAAATTCACTCTTTCTCGGGGGCATGTCTGTCTTACTTTCTCTCTTGTGCCACTAGTGTGTGCCACTACATCACTGAGGGATATTGTGTATTGTCGGGGGTGGGCAGGGAAGCTGAGGAAGATATAGGTGTGCCACAACCAGTTGTGAATGGAGGGTGAACAGGTTGCTGCAAGCAGGCGGGTTAGCTGTGCATAACAGGACTCTTAGGGGGAACTCTCTGGGACGTGGCAGTGATTTGTAAAACATGGGTTGGCAAACATGCTAGGTTAGCAGGGCACTGTCTGTTCTGGGACACGGCACTGATTTTTTATACGTGGGTTGGCAACCAGCTCTGGAGGACATCACTGCCCATTTAATGGCTGCCATTCTGCTTTGCTGTGTTCAGCTGGTAATGAGTCCCGCAACACTTTGCTGAGTCACTTAGGAAACTGTGGATTAAATAGGGATTTAATCCACGGGCATGCAGAAGGACTGGGCCAACTGGATTGTGTGTTTTGCCAATCCATGTTATAAAGATATATCAATACCACCCAGACCAGCAGAAGAAGAAACCTTCATATATTTTAAATATTTCAGAGTCTCTGAATGTAAGAGGCCTGTGAAATAAAAGGTGGGTTTGTGATAAAACCAGGTTCTGTATGGTTTTGGCATCAGTAGTTACTTCAGGAGCTATATCCATAAATGCAGAATTCTCAAATCCTGTGGTTAATGTGTCCCCATAGTTAACAAAGTCCGTCACTAACTCAGATTTGAAGATTGGAAGGTCATGGATTCTAGCCCCACGCAGTACTTGAGATAATACCATAACTGACTGTATTGCCGGGCTTGTGCTGTACTGTGAAAGTGCTGTCCTTTGAATGAGATGTTAATCTGAGGTAATTTCTGCCCATCTCTGGTTACTGTCTGCATGGAAGTAAAAGATCCCATGACACTAATTGAAGAAGAGTAGGGAAAGTTTATCGAACACAAAATCGATACAACCATAAAAAAGCAACACAAGAACAAAGTCCTTACAAAATGTAATATAAACAATAAAGCAGGAAAAAAAGAAGGTAAAAAGAAAATAACAAATAGAAAGATCACTTTAAAGATCATGTAATAGCAGCATCTGAATCAGTGATCCAAGGGAGAGCAGTCCAAAGTTCCATTAACACATCCTGATGTAAGGGGAAGTTTCAGATATATAATGGACCGCAGATCCTTTACTATTTTACGCTCAAGGTCAAAAACGACAGTCCTTTTTGCTGCAAAGTAAACAAACAACGTGCATCCAAATATTCCACTTAATCACTATAAATATAAGATTCCAAGTATCCTATGCCAGGTATTCCATTGTGAGGAAAATTCACTGTACATAAGGTTCGAGTAGGATACATACTGAAACAATGGAACTTTCTATGTTGGAGCTAAAACCACCAAGCTTGAATAAAAGAGCAGTCCAGGAATAAATGAGAAATAGTCTCTGGAACCGCAATATACAAAGGCCTAGAACAAAAGCGGTCTTGTAACTGCTTATGTTTATGATTATCTTTAATATTGATACGCTTATGACATGAAAGCCAGTGAAAATCCCACATATGCGCCGGAACTCTTTTAGATCTCAGAAGGGCAAAAGGGAAGAGAGACTGGAGGAGACATTTTCAAAAGGCTACTGCACATTACAAACAGTCATGAGTAAATTTTTATACAACAATTTATGAGAAGGGTAACACCATCTGAGTAGTAATTTTCCATTGTTTCAGATGCAGGAATACATGCTTTCATAATATGGTACTTAGGCAGTCTAAGCACAGATAATGAATTACTCTCCCATAGATGAAACCAGGCACGACAAGAGTCATAAAATCAAGGTTCCCACCCTTTTGAGCATTAATCAGTAATGGTCTCCAGATTAGCAGTAAAAAGATGCTGGCAGAAAACAAAAGGGATTTACCATAAGTAAACCTTCAGTGATGGGCAGATCGTAACCTTCCGTTTAATAGGGTTCAATTTGCTTCCCAAAAGGCCTGAAAAAAAGCCTAAAAAACGTTTCCAAAACTTTTGGAATAGGATAAACATAACTTAAATACAAGAAGGTCTGTATCAAATAAGATTTTATCATGAAAACACGCTTCTTCCCTTATTCGACCCTTATTCCAGTGAGTTACTATGTTAGCACCATGTGCTAATTTTCCTCCCAATTCACAAACATCAGAATCAGGAACCTCAACACTACCCAATATTCTGATAGGGCCCACAATTAAAGATGATAAAGACCAATATGTCCTGAACATATCTGGGAAAGACCCAAACTCTTAATCATACTCTTCTCATAATTTAAAGCCGCACCTGAAAGCTTCCAAAAATCAGTACAAACAGCAAGAGAGTGAGTCACAGAGGCTGCATTTGCCACCAAAAACACACATCATCAGCATGTGCAATAGCTTTATATGGGGCTGTAAGGGTTGGACCAGAAATAGCCATAATATGAGGTGAAAGTTCAAACGCCAGAATAAAACATCAAGAAAAAAGACAAAGAAGTGGCTTAAAGGCAGCCCTGATGAACACCTCTCCCAATAGGTATCAAAGGGCCTACCAACCATTAACAATAGGAACAACAGTAGCCGCCCTGTATAAGGCACGGATCCACTGTACCATGCCCGAGGGCACATGTAGAAAATGCAAAGCTTCCCATAGAAAAATTATGTCTAACCGAATCAAAAGCTGCTCTTGATTTACAGAAACAATATAACCAGAAACATCCTTAGCAAATCCATGAGAAAATTATTCCTAAGCAAAATTAAGTGATCAGATATTCGCCTGTTGGGAATAGAACAGGATTGTGCTGGATGAATCACTACTTCAGCAATTAACAACAATCTTTTAGTTAAGATTTTCATAAGTAACTTAAAATCAGTATTCAATATACATAAAGGGCGCAGTTTTGAGCAAACTAATATCACCCTCATTTTATATATATATTTATATATATATATATATAATATATATATATATATATATATATATCAGAGAGCCCTTTGTAAAGTCCAAAGGAATCAATTCCGTTGACAGAAAGGAATTAAAACAGACATAAGTTCTGATACCAGGTGCTCTCCCAAAACTTATAAAGAGATTTGAAGACCATCTGGTCCAGGGATTTGTTAGTCGATAAAGAATTAATAGCAAAGATAAGTTCTTGTTCAGAAATTTTGCACAGGCTGATCTAGACATGCCTGTGAGGGAACAGGCACATCAAGACCTGAAAACAAAAGAGCTGAATCACCAGCAGCATCAGGAAGAGGCGAAAAAGAGCCAAGGAATATTCAGTCACAGGTCTGCATATTTCAGGCTGAGTGCGATGAAGGCAGCCTTGCTGATCAGCAAGAACTGACATCGATTTCTGGGCTATCCTGTGAGAATTACTTTCAAATGGACAGGACACGAATTTCTTACCCTGCACCCCAAACTGATGTTGATGATACAAATGTTGGGACTGCGAGAATGACAATGCAACATTTCAGCCTGTATATTATGTACCTGCTGAGAAAGATCCTGACTAGTCGTAGCTGTTATAGTCAGCAAAGACTGTAACTGCACCGTAACTGTAAGTAGTGAAGTTATTCCTGATTACTCTTTTACGCCATAACGCTTTCAAAAGGCCGCCATACACCGTTTCATATCTGCCCACCACTGAATAGGGTCATCATAGCAAATAAAAACAGATTTTAAGCGTGTAAAAATATCCAAAAGACTGTTTAAACTCTAAATTTTTGTAACATGGAAGTATTAAACTTCCAAATCCAGGTCCTTTATGTAAGGCACATGTAATCCACACCAACAGAGAGCAATTTGTGATCGAGAAAGCCACAGGCTGCACCGTAGTGGAAAAATAGGAAGTGTTTGGGACAGGAAAACAGAATCAATACGAGCTGCTAATTTACCCTTCCGAAAGGTGGGAGTACGCTGTTTTGTGAAGGTGAAGCACGGATCACATAAACGCAGCGTACGCACTAACTTGACCAATTCCTGAGAATCACGAAACAATTTTTGAGTTTTAGAAAAAAAGGCTTCTATCATGAATACTTAAACCACAATTAAAATCACCAGAAAAAATAATTTGGACTAAGAGTGTAAATAAGGTTGAACTAAAGTAAGCAACTCAATACGAGCAGTTTTCGATTGAGGGCATAGATATTAATGACCCTGTAAGAAGAGGCCCTACAACAAAATTAAAGCAGTACTGCCCGAAGAAATATCATCAATTTAAGCAAATGAAAACCAGACACATTAATCAAAATACTCAAACCAGAGCACTTGTCCTGGCTAATAGACCAAAACAAGGGCCCAAGTAGCCAATCTTTTGTGCTTGGTGTATCTCCATGGTCGTATGAAACCTAGTGTCTTGTAATAAAAAATACCAAAAGGAAGTAAACATAAAAAAGAAAACCAACTGACGCTTTTGCAAACGCATGACACTATTGACATTAATCGTATGACAGAGGAAATATTGCATCATGATACAAAGAAAGAGAGAGGAATAACAATTTAAGCTTTTTTTCTTCCTACTACTGTTTTCCTTTGAATTTAACTCTGGCCTTATGCTTCTGGGATACACCAGTACCTATCTGTAATTCAGAATCAGAAGTACCCTCAAGATGAGAGGAGGTGATGGAAGAGGAATCAGACTCTCCATCTACATCATCTGAGATGTCTTGCAGAAGTTCGATTGATTGGATACCGGGATAGGAGGATCTCAAAGCTTTAGTGGGGGTTAACCTGTGGAAGATTCCTGGAGGACCGTCTCAGTAGTAGAGACAGCTGGAACCGTAGGGGAGGCATATGTTCAGTAGTTAAACAAGCGCCTGAGACAGGGACAGGCACACTGTCAGACTTGAGATTCAGCTTTGTCTGTTCAGAAGAAACCACGGTGGGGGTTCACAGAAAGGGAGGTAGTAGCAACCGCAACCGACTCAGGCTGAACAATAGGCTGAATCGGCTTATTTCTAGATCAGATTCGAGCTTTCTGTGTCTGAGTAATAATAAAACGCTGATCAACCCCGTCTTCATGATACTCTTGATTATAAGCAGCCCATTGACAATTTTGGAAGGTGTGCCCAACTCCTCCCAAAGGTTACACTTACATTCATTTAGACAGTGGGCCGCAACATGCCTGAGGTCACCACAAACATTGCATTTAACTTTGACACAGACACTGCTAAGATGGAAGGGTCCCCACACCTGTAGCAGGCCTTAAGTTGGCCTAGGTAATAGAGACCCCCCAATCATGACCAATAAAAAAGGAGTTGGGTAGATGTACAGTACCAGATTCAGCAGTATGTAACAAAACTTTAACCTTCTACCCCCTAGTCCAAATATTTTCAATATCCAAGATAGCATCAGGCTGACCAATGACAGTATAGACCTGATGGCATACATCCCAGGGTACTTAAGGAGCTAAAGGTGGAACTAGCAGAGCCATTAGCAGAACTGTTTAGTGAGTCTTTGAGCACAGGAGAGGTCCCAGAAGACTGGAGAAGGGTTCGTGATCCCGCCTCCACAAGAGTGGTAGCAGGGAGGAAGCGGGAACTACAGACCAGTCAGTCTTACCTCTGTAGTGGGCAAGATTATGGAGGCACTCCTTAAGGAAAGGGTAGTACAACACCTGGAATCCATAGGGCACAGGATCCAAGACAGCATGGGTTTACAAAAGGAAGGTCCTGTCAAACTAATCTCATAGATTTCTTTGACTGGGTAACCAGAGTGGTGGACCAAGGGGAGCAGTTGATGTTGCCTTACCTTGACTTCAGCAAAGCTTTTGACACTGTTCCAGAGAAGATTGATAAATAAGCTGGGTAGGCTCTGGGTGGGTCAGAAGTTGGTCAACTGGGTGGCAAACTGGTTGACGGGCAGAAAACAGAGAGTGGTGGTAAATGGTATACAGTCAGAAGAGATGCAAGTCACAAGTGGGGTACCTCAGGATCAGTCCTGGGGCCAGTCCTCTTCAACATCTTCATTAGTGACCTTGCAGATGGACTAGAGGGTAGGCTTGTCTGTTTGCAGATGACACCAAGATCTGCAACAGAGTAGATGATCCAGATGGGGTGGGCAGAATGAGAAGAGATCTGGATAAACTAGCAAAGTGGTCAGAAGAGTGGCAACTGGGATTTAATGTAAAGAAGTGCAAATCATGCACATAGGGAAGAGAAACCTGAAGCCACCTATAGGCTGGGAGGGAGTTGCTAGCAGTCACAACGAAGAAAGAGACTTGGGCATCATCATCACTGATAACCTGAAATCATCCAAGCAGACCTCTGAAGCAGTAGGTAAGGCTAGGGGTGTTAGGGTGTATTAGTAGGGGTATCACAAGTCGTGAGAGGGAGTAATAATCCCTCTTTACAAGACACTGGTTAGGCCCCACCTGGAGTACTGCGTGCAGTATTGGAGGCCACACCTTCACAAGGACATTAACCAAACTGAGGCAGTCCAGAGAAGGGCAACCAAAATGGTGCAGGGACTGCATCAGAAGACATATGAGGACAGATTAACAGAGCTCAATATGTGTACCCTTGAGCAAAGGAGATAGAGAAGTGATATGATCGAGGTATCTAAACACCTTAAGGGCATTAACAAGGTGAAAGAGTCTAACATGTTTAAATATAAGAAAAATAGCAGGACAAGAGGACACAGCATGAGATTAGGGGGCCGATTAAGGGGAACGTGAGGAAATTCTTTTCACAGAAAGGGTGGTGGATGCATGGAATGGCTTACTACAAGAAGTGGTGGCTATGACTACAGTGCAGGGCTTCAAACAGGCATGGATAGGCATAAGGAGCAATACAAATGACTATGAATAGATAGGCCACTGACAGAGCAAAAGGCCGATGGCACATTTATAAGGTAGAAAAAGAAATGGCAGACTGGATGGGCCTTACGGTCCTTATCTGCCGTCAACTTCTATGTTTCTATGTATAGCGTTGTTTCAGCCAGTACAAAACATCAGACATGTCTACACCTTCATTACGAAATAAAATGGTTATGGTCTTATAAGCTGGCTTGGTCAGAGGAATAGCCATAAAAGGGTCCATAAGGCTGACTGTTTCAATTTTGGTATTTAGCTCAGAAACGGTCCAGACCACAAGAGGTCTGAAAGCTCACATCAAACATGGATTCACCAGAAATATGTATTAGAGCGTAGATTTCACGGGAGAAAAATTTAAGAGAGTCTTTAAGAAGCTTATGCAGCAACATAGACCCGATCTGGGGGTTCAGGCAGTCCTCCCACATAGGACAGAAGTAACAAGCATGTCGTCGCTTTGCAGCTAATATGGGAAACTTCAAAAGGGAAGAAAAGTATGACCATGACTATCTTCTTGTAGGGCAGTGCAGCTGTGGTCCTGCCGTGGTAGGCTCAGGGAAAGGAGCTGAAGTAGAAGCAGTGGCTTTGTAGGGAGTTGTAAACAGGGTGCTGCATCAATTTCAAGTCCTGAGTCAACAAGAAAGGATCCGAACGGGCACAGTGCAGCGTGCCACAGGCTGCAGTTCAGGGAAATCCTCAGGTCGGGGAGCTAATCGGGAAGAGCCTGAGATCCAACGCTCACCCGCTGGCTCCTGAACCCAGCCAGCTCCTCTGCCAAGGCAGTTTCAACAGACCAGGTAGGCAAATGAGAAGAAACAGCAGTATGTGAGGCAATAGAGTCTTTCACAGGCAAGTCAACAGTATGTGTACTCATGGTAGAGGAATCAGTGACAGGAACATCAACTCCAGGCTGCTCCAGAGACGGAGCTCAGTAGTGTGCAAGTTCTCCTCCACCCTCTCACGTGAACACAAACCTCCTTGGTAACAACGCTAGAGCTACCGGCGCACAGCAGCCAAGTTCTCACTGCAGTGTCATTCTAGTGACTGCATATTTGCGCTCTTCCATGGATAATCTTTCATGAGCTCAGTCTCCGCTGGTGTAGTTTGGTCAGAAGGAGGAAGGAGAATCCTCTCCTTTACTCCAGTCAGAATCAATCAGTGCAGGGTCAACCTTCAAAAGCATCTCCACAGGTTCTAGTACGGCAGCTGCCTGCTGCAAAGTAGAGTCAGAAATCTCTTCATTGTGTAATGTAGCTACCAATTTCAGCATTGGTGTCTAACAAGATAGAAGTGGAGCAGAGACCAAACCACCCACCTCCATAGCTTCCTCCACAGCTACCTCAGCAGCAGCCACCATCTTGGACAGGGATTCCCCACTGAAGAGCAGGGAATTTCCCGTGTCCTGCTAAACGCTACCCCATCAATAAAAGAGGTCCTTGTAACCCACCCAGGAGGATCACATGGAAACAAGCTATCACAGCTTGGTGTGCCTTTCCTGGTCAAAAGTTACAAATAACAAAATAAATTCCTGCTGTCCTTGCTTTCTGCTCTCCCTGCTTCAAATTGTGAGCTATTTATTTGTTTATTTCTGTATTTGAAATTACTTCAGCCATGGTAACGCTTTGAGCCAGAGCATCTAGTTTTTATGAAGGTCGAGGAGGATAGTTACATAGTAGTTGTCGGTAGAAAAGAATCTCCTGGTCCATCTAGTTTGCCCTGTTTCGATTTGCTCCTGCTTCCTTAGTATAGGTCCTGCTTGACCCGTGTCTGTAGTTCCTCCTCACTAAAGCTCTGTGTCTATCCCATGCATATTTGAATGCGTTCAGTATCTGCATCCACCACTTCCTCTGGTAGCCTGTTCCATGGTTCCACCACTCTTTCTGTGAAGAAGTGCTTCCTTCGCTGCCTCTAAACCTCCCCCTTCCAGCCTCACTGCATGACCCCTTGTCCAGTGCTCTTCTTTTCTGCAGAATGCTGTTCCGCCTCCATCATTAATCCCTTGACATATTTGAATGTTTCTATCATGTCCCCCCCTCCTCTCGCCTCCAGTGAGTACACGCTTAGCTCCTGAGCCTGTCCTCATAGCTTTTCTGATGCATGCCTTGACTATTTTGGTAGCCCTTCTCTGCACCCCCTTCACTTGGTCAATGTCTTTCTGAGATGAGGCCTCCAGAACTGGACACAGTACTTGAGGAGAAGCAGTCAACAGGTTAACATAATTCAAATACTTATATACAGGCTTAAACATACACAGGAGAAGCAAAACTGTAAGGTGAGTCCATCCAAACAGTAATCAAAACAAGCTAACAAAGTGGGGTCACTGCAAACAAAAAGCCAAAGGTGAAGCCAGCCTGCTTTCTCCCTTACTTTTAAATAAGTTTGCTGGGTTTAGGAACAGGCATGTTCAACTGCCTTGTTATCCAGTATGTTGAGGTCATGCTTGAAAGCAGTCTTTGTTTGAATTGCGAGCGCTATGTCTGAATGTGTTGTTGTTTCAGGTCTTTGATCTTGTTTTCTAAATCTTTGATCTGCTCTGCCCTTTTTCTATACACTGTGACTAATAAGTGCACCTCTCATATATGCCTTTAACCCATCCCACATGGCTGCTCTAGTAATCTAGGTATCATAGATGTCCAAACAAACTCCAATTTCCGGCTGCTCGAGTAATCTAGGTATCCTTGATGTCTAAACAGACTGCAATTTCCAGCTGCTCTAGTAATCTTGGTGTCACTGATGTCTAAACAAACTCCGATTTCACATCAGTAGTTAAGGACTGCTGTATGACTTTAGGACTGCTGTTTGAAAGTATCATCTAGGGAAGTACTTTTGTGAGTGTGGGGCAGTAATTAAAGATCAACTGCAGATATATTGTAACCATGTTACAAACTTTATTTTTCCTAACATAAAAACAACCAGGCCTGCCTTATTTATTATATATGAAATAAAGAAATTGGCATTTGTCATGTACATATACTATTTTAATGCTCTCCTGACTGATGGTTTCACAGAAAATCCTCAGACATTTTAGACCAGCTAGCGGAATCTAGTGCTTGATGTCATTCAGGCCACAGTGACATCATTTTCCTCATGATCTTGGCAGATCATTGCACACACACAACTATGCATCAGATTGCAAATGGCAACAACTCATGTTTACTTTCAGTTGTCTGAGGACCTTTGACTACTATATTTTATCAATATGGCATTACATATAAATATTTAGTTACTTTCACAGATTAACCAGTAATACTTAGAGGGCAATACTTTGTCTAAAATAAGAAGAAAGCTGTGGGGCTTCATTTAGGGTTGGAAGAGAATAAAGGAAACAAAATATACATGTGAGGAGCCTGTCAGGTTTTTTTTTGGGGAGGGGGTTGATACTGAGCTAGTGTTAGTGATCAGTTTAGGAAAACTGTCAGTTCTAGGGACATGGTTATGGTGCACTATCCACACTTCTGACAGTCTTCCTTTCCCTTTAAATCCAGCTGGAGCAGCTTCAAGCTAAGCTCCTCCCACTCACCTGGGTGGTATCCTCCTTGGCACTACCCTGCAATGTCAGATCTTCCTTTCTGTTGGAAGAGTCGGTCTCCTCCATACAGCTCTTTGTGTTATAGGCCTTGTTTTTTCCTTCATCTTCAGGTGGATTTCTTTGTTGCTTTTGCAGTTTCTTGCCAGATCCTCTGTTGCTGCTTCCATGTAGCATGAGGATTCTTGAGCCGATTCTGGGATTAAACAGTGTGTATCCGTAATCAGAAGATATGACCGCCCCCCGGCTCGTCGTTTATTGCCTGGGCATGGAGCATGACCCACAGGCCTGTGATCTGTGCAAGACCCTGCTTCTCTCCTCCTTGGACAGGTATACCTGCCTTTTGCTTGGACAGCTGGATGAGGCGGGATTCTCTGGTCCGCTCTAAGGACACCCATAAGCCCGGTTTGGCGGCAGTGGGCTTCGGCTGCAGCTTTCTGCCTTCAAGAGGCAGCAGCTCAGGCCATGGCGGTCTCTTCCTCAGCCCCAGTACTGCTCCCAGTGGGTGCCTCTGTGGGGTCTCCTTCACTAGGTCCTTCAGGGATGTGTGTAAGTCCTTTCAAACCCTCGGGATAGCCACTCCCAAGGGATCGCGCTGCTAGGGTGCGAACTGAGAAGTCCTACCATAGGTCTTGGGACTATGAGTGGGCTCATTCTTCCCGCACTTGTGGCTCCTTCAACCTCTTGATGGTTATTGAGCAGTTGGCTTCAGCCAAACCCACCAGGGCTGAAGGGCAGGCTGCTGGCTCCTTGGTGTCTCCATCGGGCTTGCAGGCCAGCTAAGATTTTTTTCGACCCGGCCAACTCATTGATGGATGAGTTGGGGATGACTCTCTCCTGAACTCCAGTCCTCTCAGCCCACTCCCAGGAGGGACAGGAAAGGTTGGATGACCGTGCTGGCTCTCTCTGGAATTCCTCGGGGTCTTGTAGCTGGACCTGGTCAGTGTGGTTTACTCGACCCTTCTTATCGTGTCCCTCGACAGCAGCCTTCCGGTCGCCAATTGGGGTCCAAGTTGAGGACACGGCCTCGGTCCCAGATTTGGGACTTGGAGCATTCCTGTTCTCATCCCTGTCGGAAGCGCTATCAGCTCTCTTCCTCCTCCTGTAGCAAGGAAAGGCTTCACCACAAGCTTTGTCAGTGGTACAAAGAGCTCCTCTGGCAACTTGGGTCCTCGATCAGGGCCAATCACAGCAGGCTCTGGCACTTCGGTGGGGCCAGATCTGGCTCAGCCTAGGATGGCCAAACCTCTCTGGCTTCTCCATCCATATTAGTGGAGCCTCTGCCCAGGCAGCCATCACATGGGGCTCTGTCAGAGCTGCAGCCAGCCTTCGGTGTCCCTGGCCTACTTTTGATTCAGACTATCCACCTGGTGACTCCAGAGTGGTTCATGGGGACTCAGCACTGAGGGCATTGTTTGAGGGGTTGTCTGATATGCACAGCTCCTCTGTGCACTCTCCAAGGACCCTGGCTTGATCAGGAGTCTTCTGAGGACCTTGTCTTTGACCAATGGCCCCATGTCTTCGAGGCCTTACTCTGGCTTATATCTCAGTCTGTTGGCATCTCACTGGAGCTGGTCCAGAAGAGGGCCAAATATCCCCTGACTGAGATCCTGAACTGGAATGACTCGACAGGAATGGCCTTCTGGTGGCGGAAGCCATCCTGGTTCCAGCCCTGCAGTTATGAGCATCCAGCTTTTGTCCTGTGCTTTCCGTCTGCATGCTGTCCTTTCTGGTCCCTTCCTGGTTTTTTGATCACCCTCAACCGAGTGGTTAGTGGCAGACTCTGTTTGTTTCCATGGGCAGTTTCAGGATGCTAACAAATGCCCCTGATAAGGAATAGAAGAAGCTGGAGCACGCCACCAAAAAAGGTGTACGATGCATCCTCATTGGGCCTCAGGCAGACAAACTCTGCCGTTATGATGGCCAGTTTGGCCACGCACTCATGGGGGTCTTTAACTCAGTCATTCCTCACCTTTCCATGGACTTGCAGTCTGCAGTAAAGGTGATCCATGACCGGGCCGTGTTGTGGCTAAGCATCAGCTCCAGACAGCCTTGGACATAGGTGACTCCTGTGCCTGGTCAGTGGCAGTAACCATGCACCACAGAACCTGGCTTTGGATCTCCACCTTACGGCAGATACCTGGCATAAGTTGGTGGATATCCTGTTCTTGGGCACCGACCTCTTTGGGCCAGGAGTTAGAGGGTCACCTTCGGGATTAAGATGTCCAGTGCCACCCTGGACTCTGTCATGTCCTTGCAAAAGGACCCCAAGGGCCAGCGAACAAAGAAGTATGCCTTTTATTTTGGCCCTTTCATCCCCAGCAGCCTAAGCAACAGCAGTCCCAGTTGGGCAGTCCCAGGTCTGGTGGCCTGAGTCAGCCAACCAGGGCTCCAAAAGTCTGGAGGTTGGAGCAAGTTGCGCTGGATCCTCCTCCTCCAAAGCTGCTCAGTGATGGGGTGGGGTGGGTATTTGCCTCCCTCCTGCCACACCCCTGCCTCAGCTTGCCATGAGGGGTCAGCTCACCATTTCTGGCACGCCTGTTCTGCTGTTAGGAAGACAGTGTAGTATAGTGGTCAGAGGTACTGATCTTCAAAACTGAGACCTGGGTTTGAATCCCATCAGCCCCCCACTTGCACACTGTGTGACCCTGAGCAAGTCACATAACTCCCTTGTGCTCCCAGGTTGCACCTGAAAACAAACTCTGGCTTAGTGTGCCTTTCCTGGTTAAACAGTTCCCTTTCTCTATTACTGTGAATTAATGGGTGCTCGACGTAGTGGATTGAGGTCTGCCTTTGACTTTGAGGCTCTCCTGCCCTATTGGGCCCATGCCCCACTGGAGTCCGTGACCTACCTGGACATATTGCCTGCCTCAGGGAGGACATTGCCGAGCTCCTAGACAGAGGCATTGTGGCTTGTGTCCTGGGTGCCGCAGCCGGTAAGGGCTTTTGTCCAGGTATTTCCTGGTCCCCAAATGAATTGGGGTTGGCACCCCATACTGGATCTGCACAACCTGAACCAGTTCTTGAGGAGGCTCAAGTTCAGGATAGTCACTCTGAACCAGATTATCCTGTCTCTGGATCAGGCATGGGTTCTGCTCTCTGGACCTCCAGGACACCTTCTTTCATATTACAGCCTGTCCTGCTTAGTGGTACATTCAGTTCCACGCAGAGGGGTTCTGTACAAGTTCTGGATCGTGTCTTTCAGCCTCTCCTTGGCACCCAGAGTTTTCACCAAGTACATTGTAGTGGTGGCAGCATTCCTAGGGTGCCATGGGGCATATGTTACCCTCACCTGGATGACTGGCTGATTGCCAGTCCATTCTGGGAGGCAGTGGAGCGGTCCAGGAATCTGGCCCTCTAGATTTGCTCAGCTTTGGGACATCTTATCAACCTGGCCACGTTGGAACTCAACCCTCTCATACTACATAATTCATCAGGGCAGAGCTCGACCCTCCAGGCCAAGGCCCGACTCCCAGCAGACCAGGTGGTGGATCTTGCCTACTTTGCCTGATCATTTCAGGTTGGGCACTTGCACACTGTCCAGGACTTCCTGCGGCTGCTTGGGTACATGGCATCCTGCACCAGCAAGGTACGATGGGCCTGATGGCAGATCGCCCCTGCAGTGGGAGCTGGCCCTTCAGTGATCTCAGTGCCTCGTCACCTGGACCAGTTGGTCATGGTGATGCAGCTAATGTGGGACGCCATCCAGTGGTGGCTGGTTCTGGAACACCTGCAGGAAGGAGTCCCATTTGTCCAGCCAGAGCTGAAGGTCTTTCTAATAACCGACACATCTCTGGTGGAATGGGAGCCCACTTGGGGCCACAGAGCCCACAAGCTCTGGACCCCAAGGAGTCTCGTTACAACATCAGTCTGTTGGAGCCTGTGTGGTGCATTTAGCCCTGACGGTGTTTGCTTCTTGGTTCAGGGTTGGGACCTGCAGGTCAGACAATCATGACCATTTACTAACTCAACAAGTAGAGGTGGAACACATTCCCTCCAACTGTGCTGGGTAGTCCTCCACACCTTGACCCTCATGCGCAGTCTGGATGCTGATCTCAGGTGATCCACATGGCTGGAGCCTCGAACCAGCTGGCAGACCCTTTTCAGCCGAGTGGGCAAGGCATTTCACGAGTGGTCTCTTCATCAGAAGGTGGTGAACCATCTGTTCTCCTAGTGGAGCACTCCCTGGTTGACTTGTTTACCTCTTGATAGAACATAAAGCTGAGGCTGTTCTGTGCCTGTCCCCACAGTGTGGAACACTGATGGTGATGCCGCCGTGAGGTCCTGGACCCAGGCCTCTTCTACACCTTCCCGATCCACCAGGTGCTGGTCAAGGTGTGGAGGAACAAAGGCGCAGGTGATCCTGGTACCCCCAGACTGGCCGCACCAGTTCTGGTACCCACATAATCAGCCTCAGCTGCGTCTCCATAGCGCTTGCCTCTATGCCTGGAACTGCTCTACTGCCACAAGGGAAGGTCTTACTCCTGGACCTTCAGTCCTGCACCCGACATCCTGGTTCATTAGTTGCTAGAGTTCCAGGCTGTGGGTCTCTCTGGAGGTTCTCAGAGTTGTGGAAGCCTCCCGGAAGGATTGACCTGCCAGTGCTATGCCTTCAAATAGAAGCGTTTTTCCATTTGGTGCTAGAGCAAGGAGCTAGATCCCCTCTCCTGCCCCTTGCTAGCATCCTGGACAACTAACGGTCCCTTTTTCAGTCGGCCTGCGGTCGATGACCCTAAGGCATACCTGGGAGCTATCTAGCATACTGGCGGCAGTAAGTTGGCATATGTTTTTACGGTGGCAGGAAAGGTGGTCATGCCCTTTAAGGGCCTTGACCACCTGTCCCATCAGTGCATGAACCACCACCACCGCCTTGGGACTTTTTAGTGGTACTGACAGTACTCATGGGCAAGCCATTTGAACTAATATACTGTTGTCGTATCGCTCACTTGTCATGGAAGTCTTCCTTCTTGGTGACTATCACCTCTGCCAGAAGCATCAGTAAGATCCAGGCACTCTCAGTGCGAAGATTGTTTTGGAGTTTCACCTTAACCTGGTGATGAATCTCCCAGTGTACTTCACCAGTCCAACCTGGGAGGCCGAGCACAGGCTCCATACATTGGACCTGAGGCTAGTGCTCCTTACTATACAGAGCGCACAGCTGGAGTTCGTGGAGAAGTTCACTAGCTCTTTGTCACTTATGCTGAAGTTGCACCTGGCAGACTGGCAGCTAAGCTGACGATTGGCAGGTGGGATGTGCCCAGCATCACCTCTGCTATAGGTTGGCTGGTAGGGAGCTCCTACAGGATTTAGGGCTTATTCCACCAGACATAATCACTGCCTTGGTGGCTAGAGATGTGCAGGGCTTCTACTTGAAGTCAGCACACACATATTCCAGTTATGGCATCAACCTTGAATCATGCCAGGATGCTGGTTTTGGGACCTCGATTCTCCATTTGCTTTTTTCAAGTAGGGTGTGTGCCTTGCTCCTTCTTCCCAGAGAACTTATAGGAGTTTGCCAGAAGTGTGGGTGGTGCACCATATCACATCACTAAGAAATGAGGTTTACTCACCTGTAACCACAGTTCTGGGAGTGGTATATGGTGCACATCCTAACCTACCTCCAAGTGGCACATGGATCCCTGCTTCCAGCGTACAAGATCTGATGTTACAGGGCAGTGCCGAGGAGGATACCACCGGGTGGATGGGTGGGAGGAGCTTGAGAGGCATTACTAGCTGGATGTAAAGGAAAGGAAGATTGCCAGAAGTGTGGATGGGCACCATATACCACTCCCTGTTACAAGTGAGTAACCCTCACATATTCACTCATATTATTTTACTGGAATAATTGGATTAATAAAGGCCACCATCAGAAATTTGGAAGCAAAGACTGATTTTTGAATATCATAATCTGAAGTACTCTGTGGGTCTGATTTTCAAAAGCCCTGAGAATGCAGCAAGCACCTGGTGTGCGTAACATATGGCAGAGGGCTTGCGGTGTTCTCTAGGCACCGATCGGATTTTCAATCCTGTGCAAATGCTGCAAGTTAGACCAACTCCCACTGGTCTCACTTACGCCATTTGGGGACCCTTTTTCGGGGTCTTTGATAAATATTTGGCACAAGCTGCCATAAAAGTGTGGAACAGTTGCAGCTGCACCCAGTATGGTAAAGGTGCAGTTGCGCCTAAAGGAGTTTAGCGTAGTTGGTCAAACAACGGGTCAAGCCTTTGTCAACCTTTGAAAATCAGGCCCTGTATGTACTGAGCCGCCAGGAGCTTGAGGAAAATTATGTCATTGTTGTTTGAATTACATCAGCATTCGCCCAAGATTCCGCCAGCTGGTTTGAACATGTCTGAGGGTTTTTCTTTTGAAATCATCAAATAAGACGGCAGTAAAATGGCATCCGGACATGAGAAATGAGAGTTCCTGCAATATATATAGACTAGTTGTTCTCATGGTTAGCAAATAAAATACGTTAAAAGCATTTTAAACACATTGCAGTTGATCTTTAAGGATGCCAGGGCATGAAAGGATACCAGGGCATGGTCTGCGGTAGAGTGGATCCTAATAACATCGCTACTTACTGCCTCACTTGGCCTGCAAGTAACCAAAACTGTAGAGTATGAGTTATGCACAGCTGACCAGATGATCTGTCGTGATTTTGGGCCTCTCCAGTCTCCAGCTGTGCACTGTTCCTAGATCATCATGTAGCATCTCAAGGGCTGGTCTCTCTTAATAAGTCACTGAAGCACCTAGATCTGATCCCCTGCTCTGCCTAGATATGGGTCCAATATCTAGTTAAAATCCTCCCCAGGATGATCGGAGCATCCCTCATTGTATTCAAGCTGTTGGACAGATCATGAAAAAACTCGGATCATACCTCTTGGGGCATGTATGTTTGTTAGAACTGCCTCTGCCTTGCAATTTTAGTTTTAACAGTAGCCATCTACTCTGTATGTCTTGATCCTTGCATAACAGTTGCTGTGGATCAGGGTAGCTGCTACTTCTCTCCCTTACTGTTACAGCAGCTTCCCTGTCCAGCTAGTCCACTGTCATTGCCTCTATTGGGTGCATTACCTGAAGTAAGCTGGTGGTGCATGTAATGCTGTAAAATTCCCCAGATTTTTTTCTTTTGATGGGATTTTGTATAATTCCCTTAACATTTCATGAAATCATAGTAGATTGTTTGGCTGAGTCATGTTACTCCCCTGTAGTTCCCTGTGCAAAACCTAAACAGTACCTGAGTGGGATAGCCTTGTTCAGGCAGGGCATTAAGTACCCACTGTGTATTACCATTGTTACTACAAAAACTTAGAACTGTTTGACATTAAAGAGATTGTCCAACAGTTTTTAAAATGCTGTATGAAAGGTTCTGAAGCTCTTATGCTGGCGATAGTAATTTTGGCAAGAAAGGAATTATTCAGTGAAGTCCACGCGAGTGGAAGGATCGAAAATAATTCTGGACAGATGGCGACATGATCCTTCCACTGCCTAGTCTTCGGTCCTGCCCTGAGCTCACCACGTTTTGCGATGTCTACCCAGGAAGAGTGCAAGGCGCACTACAAGTCAATGGGGAAGCTTTTGGGCCCTTTTTATATTAATTGAAAGCAACCTTTGATATCTGTGAAAGCCACCACTCAACTAATGGCCCCACACAAGTTAGTGTCAGAGGTTTCCACCAGATGATTCCAAGGTTTCCTAGATCTTCCTTGTGCAAATGCAACTTTTTTAAATTTTGTTAACCACGTAAGATACACTGGTGTCATAAGGCACCTTTACAGGTATGACCCACTGTACAAAAGTACAGTAAAACATACGTATGCTATAAAATGTAGTACATTTCAAGATGAAATAAAAACATTAAAGTGAATTTCGACATAGGTGCTATTATCTTATAGCAGCGTGAGCTCACAGATAAAATTTAATTTTTAAGTGAGCAGTTTTAGTAGGAAGGATCGTAACTGGCACTGAACCCCTGCCAGCATCCTTCAGCTTCCTGATGAGTCCGCTGTGCCCCGTGCTCTCAGAATTTGTGACATGTGCAGGGAGGCGTGGGGTGAGCTCCATACAAGTCTGTGGGGCTGTTTTAAATACGGATTTTAGTAATTTTAAATACTAGAGGAAAATTAAAGCAGTCGCTTTACTAGTAGGGCCCTACTAGTTCTCGTGACTGCTTTGGTTTCCTCTGAGGATGTTTAAAATTACTAAAATCCAGTTTTAAAACAGCCCCATAGACTCTGTGTGGGCCTCGCCCTGTGCTCTCCCTGGCCACACCGTCACAAATTCTGAGAGCACAGGCGTACGGGCTCATTAGGTGTTGGAAGGATCGTTGGCTGTGGGCTCGTCGCCATTTACGATCCCTTCCCTACTAAACTGCTCACTTAAAAATTTAAATGTTAGCATCAGTGAGCGCAGGACTATATAAGGTCAGCCCAATACCTTTATATTGAAATTTCCTTTAAGAGGATACAACAATTCAAGCAGAACAGACACAGTTCTTCAATGTTGAATAATGTAGCTTCAGTTTTTAATGAATGTAGTAAAGCTGGTTAATAATCTGATTGGTACCGGGTTGTTGTTCCTGATGCTTTGCCTGATCCTTCCCTTTCGGATATCCTGTGGATGGAGTTCATGTTGCTGACTTGGTCTTTGTGAGTACTCATTTATGTTGGCACTGATCCTTTGCTATGCTATAGCTGCCTTCCTTTTGCTTGTCCTTCCCCAGAGAAGGAGTCCGAAAATGGAATGATTTTGACCCATATTTGTTAGCATACGAGGACAGACAAACATAAATTTGGACAGATCTCAGGTTAAAATTGGTGTAACTGATTGAAGCGAACATGCTAAACTTCCAGGCTGCTTTTTGCTCAGCAATTTAAAGCTAAAATTAGTTTAATTTTGATTTTATATCAAAGGGAGGCCAACCAAAACCATCCAGGATTAAACAAAACTTCATGCATCTACAGTACTGTAAGAGCAAAGGATGAGCATTCACGTGAGGATTCACATGAAGGATGACAGGGATGTGTTGGCTACCTAAACAGGAAGCAGAAGCAAAATAGTAAGCAAGTAAAAGTTTAAAAGTGCCCTATCTCTGAGGCTCAGGGTGCTGTACAGGATGCAGACAGTAACAGTTCAATAATTCAACATAACATATAGTGCTCCCTCACTATAATGAATGGTTTGGGAGTCAGCTGCCACATTCGTTATAGTGGCTTGTTTGTTATATCGAGGGACACTGTGAATGCAGTTTCAGGTATAGCATTAGCAGTTTGGCTGTATTTTCAGTATATGGAGTCTTTAAGCTGCATAGGAACACTGTTGAATGTTTCACTGTGTTTACTCTTTGTTAGTTTTTAGTTTCTTATAGGAAGTGTAGAGCAGTATAGAGAATCCGAAAAGCTGAAAACTGAAGCGTCGAAAAGCCGTTCCATCTCCAATCTTCCTATTACTGTACAGTATAACATAACAGTACATGAGTATTTTTGTTTTTTAGTTCCACGAGTGAGCTTGTTACAATTAGGCAGAAGGTGCTGGCCACAGTTAGTGTTTTTTAGTGTAAAAGCATGAGTGAAAGAGAGCTAGCGAGGTTTAGTGAGCGAGAAGAGAGGGATGCTGACTCGCTGCTGCTGTACATCTTGTGAGATGCAGTGGCTATATGAAAAGAGCCCAACATGGTGTGGTGTATACAGGGGATGGTACACAATTGGTTTGCCCAGCGTCAGTGAGGACTGAACAAGCTGTCTCTGAGAGTGAGCACTGGAACACGCTGCTACATTGTATTCGACGGTTAGAGCAACAACACAATGTGGAAATTGAGGAGTTGATATTGGAGCCAAGGGGCCATTCAAATAACAAGAATTCACTATAGCAAGGGAGCACTGTATATAAAACCACTTAGATAAGACAGTTTGATTAAAATGGCATAAGACAGCAGCAGGGGAGACTAAAACTGGGAGAAATGCTAGTAGAAGGATTTTAATTGAAAACGAAGTTCATGTGTAGAAGTCATAACCAGGTCTACTTGCTAAAACAGGAGGGACAGACCTGATGGAATGTTGGTCTTATTCTGTGTTGATATGTTACTATATTTTTGTCACTTTGGGTTTAATGTATGACTGAGGCCACAGGCTTATGGAGGGTTACCAGTTCATACTCAATCAGATTGGGAATCGGCTATTACTTCCTGTACCTTTTACAACAAGTTGCAGCTGAATACAGTTACTTGAGTCTGTACTCACTTATTCTAACTCAGGCCATCATATCCGTCCTGTTTTCAGGTCTCTCTGTTGGATCTCTGAAAGGGGAACAGCCACATAGACGGCTCCATGCCTGTTGTATGGCGCAGTCCCTGATTTGCACTTTTGGCTTACTTGCTTTGATTGAAAATTTGGTTGATCCTGTTATCTCCTAAGTGTTTAACTATAAACAAAGCTGCTCAGGCATTCCAGAATGCACCATAGCAGGCGTCTTGATGGTGGATTATCAATGAAAAGTTCAACATATCATAGTTAAGAAAGAAACTTTAAATGTTCTGTTTTGCTGATCTCTGGCCATACTATACTTCTAAGGCCAAGTAAAGATGGTGCAGTCAGTAATAGAAGTTAGTTATAAGTGTCGGGCTGCCTATATGGACACTAACTTTCAAGCCTCAGACTGATTTTCAGATTTTCTGGTGACCCTCAAAAGTTTTGCACGCTTAGTCCATCTTACACTTAACTTATTGAGCTGTATGTTCCTGGCCATGCTGTAACATCCTATATCCAGATTATTGCAACTCCCTGTACTTAGGGCTGGCTGGGGTTGATACCCACCGCCTACAGCTCGTGCAGGCAGCGGCAGCCGCGATGGGTGATGGGGCGCCTCGATCCTCTCTTATTACACCTGTGCTGCGTGATCTGAATTGGTTGGGCGATTAGGTGGCGGATCACCTTTAAAGTCGGTTTACTGACTTATAAAGCCCTACATGGACAGGGCCCCGACTACTTGAAAGAGCTCCTTGTTCCTTACTGCCCAGTCGCGACAGTTGCGCTTGGCTGACAAGGGTTGCTAGAATTCGAGTGTTTTGAAATCCTCAGGGGCCTGTGCATTTGCGCCCGTGGCCCCAGCCCTCTGAATTTCTACCCGCCAGCTCCGGGAGTGCACGACTGTGGGGGTTTAAGCAGGCAATGAAACGATCTGTGGTGCTGCTTTGGTGGCACAGTTTAATTTTGGATCCTCTGATTATTTTATTGTGTTTCTGAGTTTTATTATGATTCCTTATTCTTTGTACAGCGCCTTGATAGCTGATAGGCGCTTCTGAGAAATACAATTTATTATTATTATTGTTAGTATTATTATCCTTCAGAATTCATCTGCTGGCTGTGCCGTAGGGACAGACTTAGTACTTTAGGTAAAGTGTTGTTCTAATTATGCCTGGTATTTATTATACGCAGTATCTTACAGTTAGCTAAGGGAAAAAGTAGCTTAAGAAGGAAAAACCTAACTTATTGAAAATTGTCAGTATTTTAAGATTGTACTGGTGTTTTAAATTTGCCTTCAGTCTCTCTTGATTAAAAGATGTACAACTGCTGGTGCCATATCATGTACAACTCGAAAGTCACTTGGTAGATCTGAAATCAAATCATATAATCAGAGTCTCAGACACATGGTAAAGATTCCTGTCTCGTGATGATAATGTACTTCTGTAAGCCTGAACTTTGTGGTACTGGCGGAAGTTGGAGACAAACTTAAGTGCCGCTTATGCTGTGTATTGTGCTGGCTGGCAATCGCTGAGGCATAAAAGATAACTGGACATCAGTGGAAGATAAGAAGGATTTTCTGGGCATGTGCTTCTATTCATGGTCTGCTCAGAGAATATGAAATTTTCTAGGCCCAAAAATATCCAACCAAGAATTCATTGTTTTGCACCTTGCTTCTCTGACAAGTGACAGCAATATATATATATTTATATAATATATATATCTATATCCAGGGTTCATTTTGGATGGGAGATTGGGTCATTTGGCACATAGTTTTAGTTTTGACCCACTTTTTTCTACTTTGGGACAACCTGCTCACCGTTATAGAGGTTTTAAACAGCTGTTTTATGAATCTGGGCTCAGCTGAACAATATGACCCATTATTTTTTCATTTGACCTTGCTTTTTATTTATTTATTTGTTAATCGGTAGGGCGCTGATCCCAGGAAGCATTTTTAGGCATGATCCGGTCACTTTGATGGCACAACAAGTACAATTCACAGATACTTTACAGGTACAGTGTAGCGGAGAAAGAAACATTGCAGTACAGGTGATGAGGCTGACAATACAGTAGCAGTATGTAACAGACATCTGACGATCAGTTGATCAACTGTTCCCAGGGCACTTTGACTTAATCGAACATACGAGACATACAAAATTTGCCAGCAGATAAAGGCCTAGAGGTCTATCAGATCTGCCGAATGTGCAGCTAGCACCCTTATTCTGCAGCTGCCCCTCCCTCCCTCCTCCCACCCTTCCTCTTCATTAACCCTCCCCTTGTCCTGTCCCATCCTCGTTTGAAGCAGTCCACTGTTCTGCTGCATACCACTTCAGCAGGTAGCGCATTCCACCCAGCCACCACCCTCTCTGTAAAAAAGTGTCTCCCTCATATCTCCTGAACCTTCCCTTAACAAGTCTTATCACATGGCCCTGGTAGCCCTCCCTCCCTTACTTTGAACAGCTCCTCTGTACCCGTCTTGTTTATTCCTTTCATGTATTTAAAGGTTTCAATCATGTTACCCCTGTCTCTCCTCTCCTCCAGTGAGTACATGTTCAACTCCTTCAACCTCCTCTCGATGATAAGTCCCCAGCCCTTGATCATCTTTGTTGCTCTGCGCTGCACCCTCCAGTAACTTAATGTCCTCTTCAGATACGGATGCCAGTACTGCACGCAGTACTCCAGGTGTGGTCTAACTAATGACCCATACAGTGGCAGAATCACCTCCTCCCTCCTCGAGGATATACCCTTGCAATGCAACCCAGCATTTTGTTGGCCTTGCAGCTGCCTTCCTACATTGTGCCGAGTTGTTCATTGACCCTGTAATGAGCACACCCAGATCCTTCTCCTCCTCTGTCTGGGCTAGCTGCACTCCCTAGCTGGTAACTCCTCCTTGGGTTCTTCATCCCAAAATGCAGCACCTTGCACTTTTGGCATTAAAGCCCAGTTGCCAGGAGTCTGACCAGGTTTCAAGCTTTGCCAGATCATCCTGCAACCCTTCCATCCCCTAGGTCATCCACCACCGCGCCTACCTTGGTATCATCAGCAAACAGACTGATCTTGCTCTTGATGTCCCATGATATGTCTGCAATGAATATCCCAAACAACACTGGTCCCAACACTGGAGCCCTGTGGAACACCGCTCGTCACTGCCCTTGGGTGTGAGAGCTCCCACCCACCACCACCCTCTGTTGCCTTCCCTGCAGCCAGTTTCCTACCCATCTCACCAGCTTTGCACCCGCCCCTGTGCCTACTAACTTCCTTCCCAGCCTTCCATGTGGCACTGAGTCGAATGCCTTACTGAAGTCCAGACAGGACATCCACTGCATGGCCCCTGTCCAGTTGCCTAGTTACCCAGTCATAGAACTCGACCAGGTTGGTTTGGCAGGATCTGCCACCGATGAAGCCATGCTGTCTGCTGTCCTGTAGTCCTTGGCCTCTAGGAGGGCCACCAGCCTCTCCTTCAGGATAGTCTCCATTAGCTTACCCACGATGGATGTGAGGCTCACTTGTCTGTAGTTTCCTGTTCATCCTTGGGCCACTCTTGTGGAGGGGCACCACATGAGCCATCCTCCAGTCCTGAGGTACACCCTGAATGTAGTGAGGCATTAAATGGGTCTGCCAAAGGTCCTGCAAGGACCTCTGCCAACTCCTTCAGTACCCTGGGGTGGATGCCATCTGGGCCTGGCACCGTGTCCACCTCAGTGCCTTCAAACCCTCTTGAACTCTGCTTCCATGATTTCCCCATCTGTCACCACCCCCCTTCTGCATTTCTCCCACCTTGGGTGTCACCCCTCTTCTCTTTAGTAAATACTGAGCAGAAGTACTCATTATTGCTTCCGCTTTATCGCACCTGCTTCCACCCAACCCCACTCCTTCCTAATCCTTACTATGTGGTCCTTACAGCTCCTTTTCTCCCTGATGTACTTAAAGAAGTCCTTCTCCTTCTAATGCCTTGTGCCAGCCTGAGTTCCGTAGATGCTTTGGCTCCTTACTGCCCTTGTCACCTCCTTAGATTCTGTCAAGTACTCCTCCCTGTCCTCCCCCTCCCTGTTTTCTTGTACTTCCTAAAGGGCAGCTCTTTCCTCCTTACCTTTTCCATGACCTCCTTGTTCAACCAGATCGGTTTCTTAGCCCTAGCCTCTTGCTGTGGGCTTTGCAGCAGGTTTTGTTGCCTCCACTATCCCCAGCTTTATGAGCTCCCACCTCTGGTTAGTGTCCATACTAGATTGAATTCTGGCCAGGTACCCTTTACCACTTCCCCATCCTCCCAAAGTCGGCCTTCCGAAGTCCAGCACTATCGCCAGATTCCACCCTTCCTTGCCCATATCCAATGTGAGCCATACTGAGCGTGGTCACTCCCTGACAGCAGTTCCTCCACTGTAAGTTCTCTCACAAAGTCCCCATTTGCCAGCACAAAGGTCAAGGGTATTTCCAACCTGGCTGGTTCACTGACCATTTGCAGGAAGCTGTCCTGAAGGCATCCAGCAGTACCTGCTCCTTCTGTTCCTGGTTGTTGGGGTGCTCAGTCCACTCCTGGCATGTTGAAGTCCCCACAATCACCACACTACCCTTCTCATGAGGTCCTCCTGATCTGTCCCGCTAGTTCCCTGTCTAACTCCTCCGT
This sequence comes from Neoceratodus forsteri, assembly GCA_016271365.2. Taxonomy (NCBI): domain Eukaryota; kingdom Metazoa; phylum Chordata; order Ceratodontiformes; family Ceratodontidae; genus Neoceratodus; species Neoceratodus forsteri. The sequence continues at coordinate 767,694,181 of CM028133.1, read as the reverse complement.
CTGAGATGATGGCCTGTACACCACCCCATTCTAAGAATCCTATTCTTGGAATCCTGGATTTGCATCCAAAGTGACCTGCATACTACCCTCCTCCTCTTCCTCCCTTACACACTTCAGTCCTTCCTTCACATAGTGCCACCCCTCCTTTTCCCAATCACTCTGTCCCTATGAAATAATCTGCACCTGGACAGACAGGTCCCAGTCATTGTATTGGGTGGCCCATGTTTCGTGATGACCGCAATGTCCACCTCTCCTCTGCCACGAGAACCTGTAACTCTGCAGTTTTCCTCCCAAGGCTCCTAGCATTAGGGTAACCACCTTCACCCTCCCCCATCCTGCCCTCCTTTCCTAGCATCACCTACAGTACTTGCCATTTGTCCTTTGTCACTGTTATGGGGGTAGCTATATGGTTTCCCAACCTGTGGTCTCTGCATATCTCTTCCCCAACTGCCACCCCCACTCCTAGTTTAAATTCCAACTTCCTCTATGTACTCCTCCATCCTCTGTTTCAACACTTTCTTTCCCTCCTCACAAGTGTTGTCTGTCCTTGTCATAGAGACTACTGTCCTCCTAGGTCCCTCCCCACCCCCAACAACCCATACCCTTTAGCACAACACCAGGGTTCTTAGCCATCCGTTAAATTCGCCTATTCTCAGCTTTTTGTTGTGCTTGCCTTGGCACAGGAAGTATCTCTGAAAAGTTACTGATCTTCCTCCCCTCACATAATTGTGCTAGTTCCTCAAACCTCCTCTGGACTGTATCTACTGTCTTGTCAACCAGGTCGTTTGCCCCAAGATGTATAATTAAATGAGGCTTGTCCTATCCCTTCTAGCATATTTCAGAACAGACTGTCCCACCCTTTCACCTGTCATTCCTGGCATGGCCTCCACCCAAATGCGACTTTGCTCTCCCTTGCTACCCCACCTAACTCCTCTTAGTATTGAGTCCCCAGCACTAAGATTCCACCTTCTACTCCTGCTTGCTTCCATCCACTCCCTCTCTCATTTCCAGCTCCTCTTCTTCCTCCTGCACTATTTCCCTTTACCCCTGTTGCAATTCTCCCAGCAGAACTTCCCCTCTCCAGTTTGGTCCAGGCATTTATCAATTACTCTTCTAATTTCATCATTTCCTGCTCCACCTTCTTCCTCTCTAGCAGTGTACAACTATTTTCTGAAGGCCCTTCACAAATGCCCGCTCCTCTCTCTTCATAGTAACCTGTTTTCTCTCCTTTCCACTCCATGACTTTTGCCACTTCTTCGCCTCCCTCACAAGTCCCTATCTCCTCCTTCCATTTGTCTTTGTCTCCTGACCTGGTTTCCCGGCAATTGTTCTTCCTGGACTAGGCCCTTTGTCTCTGCTTCCCTTCTTCTGACCTCTCCTCACCACTGTTGACTTAAATCACCCTCCCTCATCTCCCTTCTTCCTCCCTCAGTATTGGGCTAAACCCACCCCAATTTGCCTCGCCTTGTCTTAGTTCCTCCTACAGACCCTCAGTCTCCTTTCTAAGTTTTTCTATGTGGTTGCACACTAAACATCCTCCCACACTCCAGGCAATTTTAGAAAGATTGGTGCACTGCAGTTGTTGCAGCCTACCACCTACCCATTGCTGTCATTGCCCACCAGCGACCCCCACCCTTCCAGATGCAGGATACCAAATGCTCCCCAAGTCTCCCCTCTCCCTCTATCTGTGCAAACATTTTCTTTCCTTTAAGGCCCTTGTTGCACACGCTTAGATATATTGAGCAACTGCTTTTTATATTCCTATCCTTCCTATCCACACTCAAAAACAGACTTAAGTAGCCATTGCACAACCTTCTTCAAACTTCTACTCCCTTTCCCAATGCAATATCAATGCTAAGAAGTAATAATGAAAGCTCCTAGGTTTGCATTTACTTCCTTCCACTGAGAGAGAGTAGTCACCTCTTCACTTGCTGCTATTCCTTTCCTGGATGTCTGCTTTTGCTATGACAGGTGCATATCCTTGCCTGTTTGAGGAAGTGATGTCAGAACCCCTGGTATAAAGAAATAATGGACCAAGGGTGGACTAGCCCAAGTCTTCCAGAAGCAATCAGGTAGCTGAGGCCTCTGGTCAGACCATTGCACTCCTTCCCCACTCTGCACTCAAACTTTGCAGCTGGTGAAGCCAGCAACAGTGAATCACAATTCTACTCAAAGCCCCCAAAATAAGTTTGCTACCCAAAGAAACAGGACTCAATTCAAACAGCTTCACCAACAACATCACAAAATAGGCTTGGAATTAGAAGATATGTCTCCAATTCAAAGAAACTGACCCAGTTAAATCACACCAATTATGTTTTAAAACAGAAGAAATAGGTCTCTACAAATGCAGCCTGCCACACAGTGAATCAAGCAAATGAGCCCACTTATAGCTACAAAACAGGTTTCAAAATTCCAACAGTCCCAAACAATACCCTGCTAGCCCTTAGTAGTAAGAAAGAAAAGAAATAACCTTCTACCAAGTAGAATCCACAAGAAACCATAAACAACAAGAAGCTACTGTACTGTAGATCTGATCTTGTCCTCTTCTAGTTCCTTCTGAGAAGCCAAAGCACTGAGTTCCAAACTCTGTGATTTCCTTGTGCTGTTTTCAAAATCAGACAGTTCCAAACTCTGATTTCCTGTGTTGCTTTCAAAATCAAACAGTTCCATACTCTGTGATTTCCTTGTGCTGCTTTCAAAATCAGACAGTTCCAAACTCTGACTTCCTTTGTGCTGCTTTCAGAATCAGACCGCTCCAAACTCTGTGACTTCCCTTGTGCTGCTTTCAAATCAAACAGTTCCAAACTCTGTGACTTCCTTGTGCTGCTTTCAAAATCAAACAGTTCCAAACTCTGTGACTTCCTTGTGCTGCTTTCAAAATCCATAAGAATATAGCTTATGGTAATAAGTGCATCTGTGCTTTGTGGGCTAGCCTTATACTGTAACTGGGCGTCAACAGGTCTGACCATCACTTAGTGTGGCATGTGCATATGGATCTGCCTAACATATATACTCAGTGGGTCAGTGTCCCATATAGATAAATATCAGAAATGAACCTGCATATATCATTTGTGTAATTTGTGTTGTCATTTAATGCATCTTTGGTACATTTAACTTTTCCTTGCAGGTTATACTTTGGGCAGTAAATGGCTCTTTTTCTAACCTATGCAGGTATTCTTTAAGGCAAAATTAAACATTATATAAAGTGGCTGCATCTATAGTATTTTATGTAGAAATATGGTTCTCAACTGTTCATTCTGTTTCTTTATACTGCCTTCATCAAAGTTATTGATCCGGGGGTGGCAGTTGATGTGCTCCCAAACTCCAGTAAGGCATTTGGCTCTGTTTCTCACTGTGGGCTAGTAAACAAGACAGAGAGCCTGTGGGTGGGACAGAAAATAACCAGATGGGTGGAAAACTGGCTGAAGGTTGAAGTCCAAGGTGGTGGTAAATGTGTACATTCTAGGATAATGGGGTGGTGAGCTGTGTTCCTCAGGGGTCAGTACTGGTACCAAGCCTTTTAATATATATATCAGTGGGACTTCAAGGGAAAGTAAATCTTTTGTGGATGATGCAAAGTTATATAATAGGGTTGACATAGCAGGAAGAGTTGAGGCCATGAGGAGAGATCTGAGTACCCTAGAAGTGGTTGGACATTTGGCGGCTGATGTTCAGTGCTAAGAAGTATGCAGTGATGCATGTGGAGCGTAAAATCCACTGGCTGAGTACTCACTGGGGAGAACTGATAAAGCAAACAGAACAGGGAAGGAAAAGGACCTGGGGATTATAATCTAGGAGACCAATGTAGTAAGGCAGTAGGTAAAGCTAATAAAATGATGGTGTGTATATAGGAAGGGGTATAATAAGTAGGAAGAGGGGTGTTAATGCCTTTATATAAGACCTTGGTCATACCACACACGGAGTAATGGGTGCCGCTCTGGAGGCCTCACTTAAGAAAGGATATAGATGGTTCGACAGGATTCCGAGAAGGGCAGCAAAGATGGTGCAATGTATGCAAGAGAAGCCATACGAGACTAGACAGAGATAATTAAATCTATACCCGCTGGAGGTTAGAAGAGATATAGGTGACATGATGGAGACTTTTAAGTACATGAAGGTAATAAATAAAGTGAATGAAGGTAGCTTATTCAAAAGGAAAGCAGGAGTTAAAAGGGTCATAATTTAAGATTGGAAGGGGAATTTAAGAGCAATGTAAGGAGATGTTATTTCACTGGAGAGAGCGGTGGAACCCTGAACAGATTACCTAATGAGGTGGTATGTGCAGAAACAGTGGAGGAATTCAAGCGGGCATGGGACAGACACAATGGGTTGGCTAGTGGGCAGAGGAAAATATCCCTGGGAAGTGGAGACAAGTAGAGGGGTGGGAAATGGGCAGACTAGGTGGACCAGGGTGGCCCTTTTCTGCTGACACATTACTATGATAAGTATGCCTTTGCCATCTTGAAACCATAGTAGTCAGTTGGGGGATGCATAAATTCACCAAATAGCAGTAATGTTTCAACACTCTTCTTCCATATTGGTTCAGTTGTAATACAGAAATCAATCTCAACGCTTTCGTGTGATGAGATAGGTTTCTTCAGAGCATGTTTACACTTCCTTTAAATTTAACGTCAGCTGCTAAAAGTGAACCAATAAAAAAAAAAAAGTACTGAAACATTACTGCTGTTTGTTTGTGAATTTGAGTGCCTCCATTGACTGCTGCTGTTTATGCATAGTGGTGGTTGCACTTTGAATTTTCTCCGTTTCCTGTGGGGTTATGGGTTTAGGCTTGGATACCTTTTACATCTTGAAACCATACCATTTAAGTTTACACTGGGTCATGCCTGAATAGTGTACTTAACCGGATAGCAAAATAAATGAAATGAGATAAAAATCACATACCCTCATAATGGAAAGCATCGTGAGATATATATGCAAACTCCATGAAATTTTAGACTGGTAAGCTTCCTTAGTCCTCACTGCCAGCACATATTACAAGAAATTAGGTCCTTATATAGTAGGGTGAGAGAAATTGCACACACAATAACAATGATCAGAGTTATGTGCATGCTTTTAATAATTAAAAAAGCTTGTAGTCTATTCTCCAACCTATATATGTGTGCTGATCAAACACAGGTGTAATATAAATGTGCATAAATCGTGTATGTCTGAAAACAAGGATCAGATGATAGGATGAACAAATTGGTTTGATTTTGTATGGCTGGTCTGTTAGCACAGAGGTAACACCTTGCTCTGTGACTTTGGAGGCCAGGGGTTGGAAATGGGGTGGACCTCAGAGTGCAGAGGCACTGTAAGCTGACTGTGCCCCTGAGAAATGAATCAGCCTTTATGGTCAGGAGTGTTGGGGCGAGAGCCGCAGCACCATCTTTTGTGAATTCTTAAGAGAAGATTAGATTTGCTAGGCAGCAGTTGTTTTTCTGCCCTTTTGCCAATGCCAAGGCACTGGTACTATCAATCTTAATGGAATTGTGTGTTTGGGGCTGTGATCCTCTGAAGAATGGAATTATTGTAGGATTGGAAACTGTATTTTGGTGTTGATTTAGTTTGGGGCCACCAATAGAACCTGTTCCCAGCTAATGCCTCACCAGACTAATGCTAAACAGGCTCCAGCTGTGCCCTCAGTACTAGCTCAACCCCCCATCCCCTCCACCCCACTTTATTCTTGACCATCCCATATGTCTGTTCCACTTATCTCAAGTCCTCGTGGTCTTCATTTCCATCTCCTCCTCGGTTATCTGTATCACTTGTCCACCACTCTATATGAAGCAATAGCTTTTACATATTTCTTGACTCTCTCCTTCCCAACCACCAGCTAGTACCTCTGCCCGCTTGTTGTGAACCCCTCATAGCCCTGAACAGCAGCTGGCAGCTGACCATGTTTATGCCCTTGATAAGTTTAAATATCTTGATCTTGTCCTTCCAAGTCTCCAAGTACTATACATATTAAGGCTTTCCAGGGACTTTTCATGTGTCCTTCCCTGAATTATCGCGTGGGTCGTCCTCTGCACTGACTCCAGTCCATCCCTGTCCCTATTCAGGTGAGGGATCCAGAGCTGTGTGCAGTACTCACCAGGGATCTGCAGAAGGGCATAATCACTTCCTAACTCCTACTGAGAAAGTCCTTCCTTTCTTACCATAATACTTATAACAGCTTGTCCAACTCTTGCATCATCTCCCACTGTGGAATGGTGCCCTAGAACTTGAAATGATTTTAAATGAAAACTCACTTTCTGTCTGTGCTAGTCTGGCACTGTCAGCCTGTCTCTAACACATCTTTAGTTTTTGCTGAAGAGAATGGTAGCCCTGGACAGTGCTGCTGCAGTTTTACAACTAAGGCTTTAGGTTAGCTTATTTTTTTAATTTATTAAATTAACATTTATTTTAAATTTAAGTTAAATTTAGTTCAGTTAATTAAAAGAGAACAGTCACCCTAAGGACCCCACACTCATGTGTGGAGTTGTTCTTAGTGTGCACTTTGTATGCTAAAACATTTTGGTTTACTTAATGTAGTACAGTGGATTGCATCCAACTAATTTTGCTTGGTTGTAGGCTTATATCTTCTGTTAGTACAAATCCTAATAGCCTGTAGTGCATGTTAGAGTTTATATAAGCTCTGATCTTTGTTTGCTGGTCTAGAGTCCTCCATGGGCTATGTACAGTCACAGAGACTCTTCTTAGCCCCTGGAGAAAAGCAGAAGCATTAAACATCTGACCCAAGATTATAAAAGTACTAACACTGCAGGCTATTGAATCTCCCACTATGGCTTACTGCTCTGATGCCAGCTGCAGGAGATTCTGGGGTTTATAGTAAAAGGGTGGCAGTATAGCCTAGCCTAGAGGTTAGAGTAGGGAGCTGTGAAAGAGCTTGGTATACTTAGCAAACAGACCTGAGTTTGATTCCCCACCCTCCACTTGCTTACTGTGTGGCTCTGAGCTAGTCACTTAACCTCACCAGTGCTCCCGGTCACCCCTGAAAACAGGCACCTGTGCCTAGTGGGCCTTACCCAGTTATCAAAGGAAAAAACAAAGATGTCAGCCTACAACTAAGCAAACTTAGTCTGAAATAATCTACTGTACTACAGTAAACAGAAGGTAAACCAAAATGTTTTTGCACACAAATACATGTTGAGACCAGCTCAGCATTTGAGTGCGAGTGCCCTTATGCTTACTGTTCCCTTTAAAGTAAATTAGTAAATTATTAATTTACTAATAATTATTATTAAATAAAGTAAATTAAAGTTAAGGAAATTTAAATTATAATTTTAAAATTTAAGGGCTGTATTTAGCTAAAGTAAATGTTAATCGTTATTTATAAAATGGATAGGAAAATGCTGCATCCTGATTGGCTATGACCAGTGCATTATATAGAGAATAATGGATGGGTAGGTGGTTATAATGAGGATTTACACCCCATGGGTGGGAAGCCATAAACCCAGAGGCAGCCAGAGGTTTATTAAGGCATCCACCCGAGGGGGTGTAAATCCAGTTTTAACTGGCTAGTCATGTTTTATTTTGTATAATTTCTGGTTTCTATTTTTTTTGCTGTAACTTACAGTTTTATTTAGAAGAGAATGTTTATAACCAGCTGGTTATTATGGCAGAACGATAACCAGCTTTTTCTATGGTAAAAATAGAAACCAGTTATTGTAGGAGCATAATGCAATGTGGGGAAAAGTTCTGCCAATCAAGATGCAGTACTGTGGAAAAATCAATGTGGCACACTTCAGAACATTCGCTTTTGAAATTTCCACCATTTTCCTCTCTCTCTGCACATCTCCAACAACAATATTAAAAACAAAAACTAAAAAACTATATATTCACTTCTGTAAACAGGTTTTAACCTAATGTAAGAAATAACCATTTGTTATTAAATCTCTAAAACTGGTAACTCTAACTTGCCCCTGCTTGCTAGCCTAGGTAACCCATATGAGACACAGGCGCCAGTAGTTTTATACAATGTGCTACAGCAATGTGGTAGCATGCTGCCTGAAGCAGCTGTCAGAAATGTCCGTAGTCAGACACTGGCCGCTCACTGAGTTGAGGGCATTCAGCAACAAGGGAGGCTAACAGTGAGGAAATGCTTGTTTGTTTGTTTATTTATTGTCCTGGGATGCTAACAGTAGGGAGAATGTTTGTATTTTTCCTTTTAAAGGAGAACTACTGGCAGATGTGAAGCTCTGTCTGCTGCAGTCACCTACACTCATAAAAACTATCTAAACCCCGGTGCATCTGGCATGTTTAAATATGGCGCTCCTCAACCCCGTGATCACGCTGCTAATAACGCGAGATGATGACGCTCCATTGGCGCCATCCTTATTGGTGCACTTATGTATGAAGATAGAATAATCTCCGTAAGCTGGCCCAGTGGTAGAGGGCTTAGGTATTGATGCCTTACCTCCTGCCACGCCGCTTTGGTGCGAGCAGGTTGTCGGAGGTTAGTGGGAGGAGAGGATTGAACGTCTGGATGACAGCCTCCTCTCCGGGAGGTAGTTTGGCAGTCCCACTGAATGACTGCCCCCAGGTGGAGGCCTGAGAGCAGAACGGTCAGGGACACCAATGAAGGGAGGTGCTGCAGGACTCCGCAGCTTGCATATGCCTCCACGTATGCATACTGATGTGTTGTCGCGCCAGCAACAGGGAGAAAACCGTGGGAAACCTCGAGGGCGAGATGAAGATCACCCCCGCAGGCTCTGCACTGGTGGCCAGGCACAGCCTCGATCCTGAAGCAGAGAACACTGGCAAAGGTAAGTCCTGGAGGAGCCGGGTGACAGGGCTGGGGCGGTTGATTAGATGGAGGCCGAGAGTGCAGGAGGATAAAATACCAATACAAAAAAAAGAATACTCTCTGTATCTCGGATGTCCAGACCCCTCACTGCTCCATTCTGCACTCAACTCCCTCCCCATATACCCACTCTCTTTCACTTCTATCCTAATTTCCACCTACCTCCAATCTTCCCCTACCCTCACCCCCATAGCACTTTAACCGCAGTACCACATGTTCTCCTCCTTAACGCCTGCTCTGGCTGCACTACCTCGTGTTTCTCACCCCTGGCCAAATACCACCTCTCCAAAGACAGGGTCTCCCTGCACCCTTGCAATATGTTTTTCTGCACCAACAGTGTGCTTACCTAATGTTACCTGACACCCTGATGCTTGCTGCTGGACTTTTCCTCTGATCTGTATCTTTGAATTTATGTTCCATGTTGTTACATTAACTGTAATCATCTGTGATAATGATGTGATTTGATCTTACTGTGTTGCCTTGTACTGTATTTGACTGTATTGTATTTGACTGACTTGGAACCTTTGTAAAAGAGTCCCTGACTCAAAGGTAAATCCAAAACTGAAATAAATAAATAAATGTTTACAGAATTTGCCTAAATGACATGTGTATGCCAGATGCATCGGGTTTACATAGTTTTATGTTCATGTTTAGGTAAAATACTTTCAGTTTTATATGTTGCCCACAGGAGTTTGAGGTGAAGCCCCAGTCTGTGTAGCGGGTCGGGCTTCACATTTGCCAGTAGATAATCTTTAAATAACAAGTCCAGTAAAGACGGTCATAGCTCCTGCCAGCCTGAACCTGACCTGAACTGCCATCCAGAAGTTCTAAAACTAATGATTTTAAAACTAAAGTTTTTATAATGAAATCATGATCATACTCACCGCTGGCTTCTACACATACCTTCTTACTTGAACTCGTGATCGTGATATGACGTTTTGCTTCCCACATAATCCCTATTTAGAAGTTTTAACAAATGAAATCAGAGCAGCACAGAGAAACTTAAAAAAAAAAAAAAAAAGCCCAACTGCTATCCAAGTAAGAAATTGTTGGTGTGGGTGGGTGTGTGTGTGTGTGTGTGTGTGTGTGTGTAAGAGAACAAACCACTGATTCATCTGCCATCACCCCTGTTGGCAATCACTGGCGAAGGACAATTTGACCTTTTTCAACCTTCTATAAAATATTTTGTGTTTTCTTATTTTTAAACATGAACCTAGATACCCATTTTATAACTGCAATAAGGCACTCTTGGGATGTGGATTATATTGTTATAACTGCACTCTTAGTGCAGCCGGCACCCGGCTGCGCACTGTGTGCCTTACTATGCCACTGGGAGTACGGTTATCACCACGCAGTACACACTGCCTCATGTCTTATTGCTTACTTAACGCTCTCTGGTCTGTGTTTTAGCGCAGTTTATTTTATTATAATCTTTGTTTTCTTGGTTTCTCCAGTTCCAGTGAACTGAAGTAGGCCATGAGTTTACACTTAATTAGAATAATGATTTAACCTGGACCATAACCTTTAAAGGACACCTAAACAGGGCCAATCATGAAAATCAAAATTGTGAAATACCAAAACATAGCATTATAAGTTAGTCTTATCCCAGTATGATGTGCTGTGTTTGGTAGAAAACTGTGATTTCATCTTGTTTCTTCAGGTTTAAAGTATATAAACAAACTGTACTATCTGCCAGCTCCAGTAGATGCCTAAAATGGCTGCCACAGCACTGCACAGCGACCTAATCAGAGTGACAGTGCTTTGGGTGATCATCAGTATGTATAGGGGCCTTATAAATGTGCTGTCACTTTAGTATGCTTTCTCAACGAATCGCTTACTTTGCATGTGTGAAGAGGGCGCCACGCATAACAGCGTAAGGATTTTGTTGAGAAACGCAGTCGAAAAGTGATAGCATATTTATAAGGTCCCAATATACAGTGAATGATCACTCTGCAGCGCTTGTCGCTCAATGACTTCATTGTCAAGCAGTGTTATGGCTATTTTAGGCATCTATTCGAGAGTGGCTTTTGAATAGATAGCATGGTTTGTTCACATACTTTAAACCTGATGAAGCTATATTAAATCACAGTTTTCAACAAATGGAGCACATCATGTTGTAGGCAAGACTCTAACTCACAGTACTATGTTTTCAGAGTTCATAATTTTGATTTCCAGAACTGCATGTTTAGTTGTCCTCTAAGGAATCAGTTACATTATGATCATCCCAAGAATAATAATAATACTTGTGGGACCGAACTAAAGTTTCACGGGTGAGACCTCTTCTTCTACTCTTAACGTCATGTTCTGTCTCAATTAATGGTATTTTCTTTAAAATGTTTGCCTCTTTGTTTCGGTGGTTAGAGGATATTCTAAATGGCATTCAGGACTGCTTAAATAACTTTAAATAATGAATGTGCTATATTATTTCATAGTAGTTGAGTAGAGGATTTTCAGTTGTTTTATTGAATATCTTTGAGATCGCTATTATGTGAATAATCTATGTCAGTATAGTTGTTTTGTAGTAGATTGCTGTAAAACTGGAAATTCCTTTAATAAAACTTTGTTTAAAAATAATAATAATTGTACTTGGACATGTGTGCCTGACCATTTTCAGGTGAGGCAGATAATGGGTAAGGTAATTTTTTGGGGGGAACAGATACAGTTGGAGGAAAATTTGAAATAAGTATAAAACTGGAAAAATACAACAGTAAGTTATAACTCTGTATGAACAAGTTCTGTGTTGACTCACTGCATATTGGGTATTTCCATAGCATGTAAAATACAGTGGCTAATTATTACCTAGAAATTGTTTGCCAAGAGAATAGTATATTTTGCTATTTATAAGAAAGTTCAATTTGTTATGATGGTGTGATTTTTTATTTTCAAAATGTACAGTAATGGAAATGTTTTACAAATTCAGCTGTTCAAAGAGTGCTTTTGTTACTGGCGCTGAACAGCTGAAGTGATGGACTGGTTGGAGGTCAACAATGGAACTGATTTTCAGTTTTAGTATTTGTACTCACTGTAATCCATGAACTCTTCAGACCTAAAAAGCAAGTGACCAAAAATGCAGAAATTATTATATTACGAGCAGTTACTAAAAAGAAAACATTAAGGGTGGCAACACTTTATCAGCAGCAGTGTTTGTATTGTTTTAAATTGATCAAGTAGACATTTTGTTTTAAAATGACGTTTTTTCCCGCTGTATTCCATCCCATTTATTTGGGCACGCATGGGTTCTTTCCTCTGCTTGCAGTGGGAGGAGAGACATCAGACTAAATCAATAGGCTGGGTTACCCTTTCTAGGTCCTTTACCTGGGCATATCAGTTTGTTCCTGCCACCAGTATTCAGAGGCGGGCTGAAGCTGTCTGCATTTTAGAGACACCATGTTTTTAGAACAGTACTGGGAACTGTTGGCCTGCAGCATGTTTTCATTCTGTCTGCTGTAAAATTGCTTTTTTTTTTTTTTTTTAGAAATCTGGTTCTGATGCCGCCTGTTGGCGTAACGGTAGCACTGCTGTGTGCGACACCAGCAACTGGAGTTTAGGAACAAGTGCGGGCTATCAGGGCTGCCTGAGAGGAAGACTGGAGCATATCCCAGAGAATGCTCTACCTCTGGTGAGGGAAGGTAGCTGCCATGGCTACAAAGCTACCAACTGGGTGGACACAGGTGGAATGCAGTAATGGTAATGGGTAGACTGGGTGGGCCAGGCAGTCCTTATCTGCCATCAAAGTATATATGTTTCTGGAGGGGGGACATTGGCTGGGCTTTGCTCAGGAATGCCATTGCGTGCCGTGCACAGAATCCCTCAGTGCTGGTGTTCTGAGGTAGGACAGAAACAAGCCTGATCTGCATGGGATAATCCCAAGCATGCTTGGAGCCTGGCCACTGTCCTCTTGGCTGCACTCCGTGAACTCCTGCCTCCGTTAGCTGGAGAAGGCGGGATGTTGGATCGCTGTTCGACCCTGACTCGGGGCTGGGGTGTTCTGGAGTTGAAAGCTTGTTGAGATAAGAGGCAGGTGAGGTGGGACTGGGGAAAGGGCTATCAGGTGTGTCAGCATAAACTATGAATTATATATATAATGGTTTTGTAAGTCCAGTCCCAATTAATTATTAGCTGTGACCATCAACAATCCCTTTATGTGGCCAAATGGCTACTACATTTTTAGGTTTCAGCTGTGTCTTTGACATTTAGTTGTCAGTATGCCAACACTGACTACCAAAATATATCAAACTAGAAATTGTGTGCCTGAGGCAGTAACCTTTACAAATGTACCTATTTGAAAGCAAACAAACAAAAACAGTGTTTCTCCAGAATCTTTTTGAAGGGGTTGTGAGATACTATGTGTGAACTGAAAATCTGGATAATTTTTAAGTGACACTAATGAAGAGAAGCACAGTATACTCAAGTCCTCTAACAACTTTAATCACACATGTGCGAAAATATGTATTATTTTGTCTGTTACATAGTAGTGAGGGTTATTATTGATGCACACCCCCACCCCCAAACAGCAGAAGGCTCCATACTGTCTGCTATCATTTAACTGCTGGGTTGACTAGATTTGTTCTGCATGAAATGCTGCACTGCTTTATAAATACCTGCATGTGCACTGTTTGATGGTCACTATGATGGTTCAAATACAGTCACAGACTACCTCTCCATTCACTTTGTTATAAGCAGCTGACTGTAAACTGGTGCCTTTTGTAATACCTTGTTGTTTTATCCATTATATAGCTTTATGCCAGTACATACAGGCTTCTAAGGCTCGAGATGGCGTCGGCCGTTCATGTCCAGTACAACTGAAGGTAAAACCCTTCTGATGGTCCTTCTGATGTCATCCTCTCAGTGACACTTGTGACCTTTGACCTCTAACTTTCCAGCTTCTTCTTTCACAGCAGTGTCTTTTTCAAAGCTCACATCTTAGCAGGTGGTGGACATCTAGGCTGTATAAAGCTCTTTCTGAGACCAAACAAACTACTGGAAAAGCTTTTCAGATACTGCAAAATAAATGTATTCTGCTAAATGCTGCTTACGTTTGTGTGTTCTTATTTTCAGACAACGAAAATAGTTTTATCTTGTTCTCTATTTGTGCTTCCTTACACAGCCAACACTCTGACTGTCTGCTGTATCTAATTGCAATCATTCTGCACTATCTACTGTACTTTAAAACAGAGGTCCCTGTTTGGGTGGTTTTAGTAGTACAGATAGTCTGTCAGGGAAGTCAGCTTCTACTGTGGGGAGGGGATTTTGTCATTTAAAGCATGTTATGGTGGAAATTTTAACCTATACTTTTTGATTTTATTTTAGATTGCTCCTTATCTCCTGTGTTGTAAGATACCATTTTCCCATTTTGCAGCTGCTTGCACTTTTTACATTTGAAACTCAAAGGCGTTTTTTTTTCTTTTTCTGTACTATGCTTTATTCACCCCGGGCTGGCCCACTTTAGCACGACCTCTGCCCCCAGCCTCATCACCCGTCCCCTGGGACTTACCATCCTTGTGTGCCCGTGGCTTACTCCCTAGGGTGGAGCCTTTGGGAGGGGCCAGCTTCTCCCAACCCTGTCTGAACCCAAGGCTGGGTGTCGGAGACTTGTCATCCCCGATGTTACCCCACTCCCGGCTTGCCCCAGGTGGGAGCAGCAGGTGGGGGAGCCCTACTCATCCCCTGTTAAAATCTGAGGCTCGGTGTCTGGGGAGTACCATGGGATGACGTGTAGAGATCTGCGAAGGTATACCGTATGGCCCTGTTTTTCTGATTAGGAGGTGTGGTGTGCAATGACGTCAGTGGCAACCTGCCGATGTCTACTCCGCCTCCCTCCTGCAGTAAGCTCTGGTGGGCAGTTCTCCAGCCTCCGCTAGAGTCCATTGAGTGCTGGCAGCTTACCCCCACCTGGAGAAGAACAGTCCCTGGGAGCTCAGTTCTCCTCCCCGGCCGGCCTCCGACTGCAGGTCCATTCCCATCCCAGGTCATCGGCGTCACAAGCAGAAAAGCGCTTCTTTTATTATTATTATTATATTCCCCAGATTTTCATCACAGTTCTCACCTGATTTTGAACATTCAGTGTCCCATAAGGTTAGGCAGTTGAGCAGTGTCTGCATGCAGCTCATTGCAGTCACATAAAAGATGATGTTAAGCAGTGGGTGCTGCTGAGAATACCGATGAAAACATGTGGAGAGCCATAGTAAAAGGAGTACTCTTTTTATTATTTCAAATGTTGAAAAATGTGCAAGCAGATTCAAAATGGGGATGGTATCTTGCAGGAAAGGAGATTAAGGAGCAATCTAAAATAAATGGAAACGTATAGGTCAGAATTGTCACTGTAACATGCACTGCTGCTGGAGATATACTGTATATATCCCTTATTTAGCATGATTAAAAATAAGTCTAAATTCAAGCAGAAAGTAGCCTGTGTGGCTCTGACAGTGAAGGGTTGCCTCTGTTTTAAATGCTAATATTTTGCTTGATATGATAGTAACTATAAGAATAATTTTTGAATAAAGTGCCAAATCCATTTTATGCAATATCAGCTTTGCGTATGCTAAATTTAAGAAAGTTAAAGTCCTTTATTGTCAGGGACTTCAAAAATCACAAAGAGAAGCACAAATAAGTGCAACTTTATGTTCCATTGGTAACAGTTTACTGAATTTTTTTAACTTACTGCGCTGCTTTCCTTATTTTCTCTGGAGAGATTCTCGTCCTTCATCCTGTTTGTTCTTGTTCTTTTGTTCTTGTACTAGTATTTATTCTGCTGTAGAAATGTCTGCTCCTGTGTATAGTGACTCATCCTTTCTTTTCTGTTTCAGGGAAAATTTTGAACAGAGCCCATTGAGAAGAACATTTAAATCCCGAGTTCTGCTCATTACCCTGAAAATGTGGAGTGGAACCCTTTGATCAGGATGCTGTGGGAATGGTTAGTCTATGATTCACAAAGTTTTGTGATATTGGAGAGAGTACAGAAAAGATGTAGATCATGTACCAGAATGAGTTCAGAGGATCCCAACAAAATTAGAAAATGGGATGGAGGATTTAACAAACAGATGAAGAAGAGATGTGGTAACAGCTCTCAGGTTGATAAACTGACTAACTCAACCTGCTGGTCTGATACTTCTACCAGATATATCCGAAGAGGAGGGAGTGGCTGGCCCATTGGTGTCGCCATAGCAATGCCGCTCACGATGCCGGAGACCAAGTTCAGGAGCAAGCTCAGACCATTGAGAGCTGGCCCGGAGTAGAAGGTCAAGTCCCAGAGGATGCCATCTTCCTCTGAGGAGGGAAGGTAGCTTCCGCACTAAACCACTGCCACTTGGGAAACCACAGATGGGAGTGCAGTAATAGCACCGCTTTTGGGGGCATCAGTCAGGCTGCACTCAGGCACGTGTTACATGAGCTTAGAACCCCAAGAGTGCTGATGTCCCAAGGGGTGGACAGAGAAAAAACAGGAAATGTTCCTAACCCATGCAGGGTGATCCTCAAGGTGCTCTGGCCACTACCACTGATCACTTGGATACATCCTGGGAACTCCTGCCTCATGTAGCTGGAGGAGGTGGAAGGATGAGAGAACTAGAGTACACAAGTGGGCAACTAAGGGATGGAGATTTTAAAAGAATATTCAGAAGTGTGGGTTACGCTCCGTCCAAAGTATTTACCAGAGCAGTCTGTGGCTTCAAATTGAGCGCGATATGTTACCTTTGGGGTTATTGAAGAATAAATGGTTATGCCCATGGGGGCTAGAGAATGTGATGGGCCAAAGGGTCTTAGCATTATTCTTAGGCCAGCAGTATGGCCTGGTGGTTAGAGCCTAGAACCGTGAACTTAGAGCCAGGTTTGAAACCCACAGCTGCCTCTTACCAGTGTAAATGTAGCAATTAGTTCTCACTGGATAAGGAAAATACTTAATATCACAGTTCTCTTGTTGTAAAATTGACTCTAAACCAGTGCTTGCTGAATCCATGGCCCTGGATACATCACTGTCACATGGAACAGGAGGCATTGTAGGAAGAAGAAGAGCAATAAACTGTGGTAGGATGGAGATCCCCAGAGGCTATAAATCTACTGTAAAACTAGCAGGCTAATTTAGAAAAAAAAACTAATACGCAGACAAAGGAACAACACACTAGGACTATATACACAAGTCAACACACTCTGCACAACATATGTTTTGCAAATTCTGACTGTAGTACTTTAATTTCTACCTCTGTTCTTTTCCTTTTCTAACCCTGACCTTATTTCTTTGCCCAAGAAACTTAAAGCAGCAGTAGTTGTTACATATAGTTATTTTCAGTAACACTTTTTGTTGCAAAACAGCAGTTTAAAAGTTCCTGCTCCTGTGTTGTAGCCTACCATAAGAAAAATTAATATTTTGAACAGTGTTGGGCTGTTTACCTCCAGAAACATGTGGTAATACCATCTGTATGGATCCACAGCATGAATCTAGCATGTATATTCAACAGGTAACCTTAGTGGAACAGATTTATAAAAATTGTGAGTGGTGTCCATCTTTAATGACTTGAGTCATTAAATACAAAATCAGCTAGAAAAGCTGTTTTAAAAATATCTGTGAAAACTGGAAATACACTGATAAGGCCAACTGTGAGGGCTGAGGCACTGGACGACTTGCCTCGTGTCACGCCGGAGACCTGGGTTCCGGAACAAGCCAGGGTAATCAGGAGCTGGGGGTAGCAGGGTCAAGCAGCTGAAT
The DNA here is from genome assembly GCA_016271365.2 of Neoceratodus forsteri. Lineage (NCBI taxonomy): Eukaryota > Metazoa > Chordata > Ceratodontiformes > Ceratodontidae > Neoceratodus > Neoceratodus forsteri. Next base: position 767,676,677 of record CM028133.1, on the reverse strand, counting down.
GGTAGCTCTTCTCTTCTGGGAGAGACCCTGTTGCCACATTAGTTCTGCTGCCTGGGTGGAGGCCCGAGGCCAGCATAGGAGGGTGGGCGGCAGGCAGAGGGAGGTGTCTCGAATCGCAGCTTGCAGCCAAGATGAGATGGGAACAAAACCAGGGACAATAAAGCCTATAAAATATAAATAAAAAAAAGAAAAAGGAATATACTGATAGGGTAGCCAGCCCGTGGCGATGCGAGGTCAAGAGCGATCTCAGGGCATCAGGTGTCAGCCGGGAGAGGAGGATCGTATATCCAGAGGACAGGTCTCTTTCTCTGGGGAGGCACCAGTCCCTGCATTAGCCTGATCACTAACGATGGCTGGGGTACAGGCAGCCTGGACTGCAGCTTGGGAATGGAGGAGTGGCAGCCGTTGATGTCCTCTGCACGGGAACATGCACAGGCACGCCTGGACGGCATTGCACATCCACTCTAATGGGAGGGAAAAAATGCAGAAAAATGGCTGGTGACGAGGCAGGATGATACTGACCCTTCGTAAGCTCCACCCAGACTGGAGGATCTTCTCCCGGAAACTGGATCTGGCCTGTCGGCAGGCGGGAACCATTGACCCCGCCATGTGAGCAAGCCTTGGGGAAGACTGGGAATGAGGTGAATCCTGGGATGCTAGGGGTGGGGGTTGGTGGAAGGAGCAGCCTGCCCCAGCAGAAGAAAAGAAAGGGGGTACACTGATAAGGAATCTGATTATGTGAAAAATCTATTTTGAAAAAAGTATTTGCTAACAAATACTGCTGCTTTAAGTGGGCTGAATATATTTTGTATCTTTTTGGTCTCAATCTTTTCTCTACTGTACTCTCATGTCCCTCTCCCAACAGTCTATTAGCAGCAGCTTGTGCTGAGACATATAGGAGCTATGCCACCTTCACGTTTTCCTGTAGTCTGTTTCTGAGAAGTCTGCTTTTGTTCTTTGAGGTAACAGCTGATCCATTTCCCTTCCCCAAAAGGCACTGCAAAGTTTGTGGTGTTAGCCTTTAGACATGACTCTAGTGCTGGTATTGGCATGGTTAGGATGTTTCTTCTTGATTACTGTGCAGCCCATGGCTTCCTGTGTTTGTGTTCTGCATTCAGCATCCTCAGTCTGCTAAACCTTAATAGCTCTCCTGTAGACCGAAACACCTGATAAATCTTCATACAACCTAGTTGCCTGCTTATTTCTTTTATGCAAAAACGTGCACACACTTCCATAGCAGTTTGTTTTTCCTTTGCAGAAGTCAGAATGATTTCCTCTAAAAAGTTACAGAATGGAATAGCCAGTATCTAAAAACACATTTGGTATTCACGCTGACTTACACATTTGTAACTTGCTGCATTTGATCATTTCTGTGAATTTGATTTTCACAAAATTAGCTTTTTGAGTTGGAATTTAAACCCCTAATGTTTCAGGCTTGATTTAGGGTATCTCTCTCTGTCTCTCATTCTTTCTCTCTATGTTATAAATAACACAGCTATTTATGTTTTTTTTTTTTTTTTTTAATTATTTGTAATTTTGACCAGGAAAAGCATGCTAAGCTTTGATAGGTTGCTTCAAGATGTCAACCTGGAGGGTTATATGGACCTCAGTTTTAACAGAGGGGATGCTGGCCATGACACTGGGAAACTCCCCACGCTTTATCGATCAAATGCTGTGGGAGCTTTTACTTCCACCTGTACAGAGAGTGGCCAGAGGTGGACAAAGGGACTTTGTTTTAACATCTCATCTGAAGGAAAGCCTCATGACAATGTAGGTTTCCCCTCTTACTGCACTACATGGTTGTCAGTTATGGGTATTATCCCAGGTATCTGGGTGTGAGTTAGAACCCACAACCTTCTAATCTTCCAGCCCCAGAGGTTAAACATACTACCTTCTGAGCCACTGACACTGATAGTATGTATGTATCTGTCTGTGACCCATCATCCTGTATCCCCTTGGTCCCTAGCTACTTTGACAAGAGCACCAGCACAGGTGGGTGGGTACCCTTTAGTCCATGGGGTGATGCCCTGGGATCCTCTCAAACTGGGGTTGCACTTGACTGCCACCATCCCTCACAGCAAAACATTTATTTTTATTCCTGGATCCTGGTCTTCATGTTGGACTGGATTGTGTGCACCTTGGGACCCAATAAACCACATTCAAGTGCAGCACACATTAGACTTTACTTTTGAAAATTCATCCATATATTTACTGCTGGGTCCAGGGACCCAATTTGTTTAGTACAGCAGTTCATCAGAAAGGTCTTGTATCTATATTAAAGGAATTTTCCAATTTAAGGCATTGAGCTTCATGGCCCAATACCTTATGGCAGCGTTAGCTGATTGCTGCTAAAAGTAACATTTCTAACTGAGTCCATTTAGTTTGGGAATGAGGATCGTGTACTAGCTGCGAATCACAGCCAGCCAATCCTTCCAACTTCACGGTTTGCCTGTTTCACCCCAGCCATAGGTTTTGTGATGTTTCAGCATGGAGAGCCGGCGTGCCTCTATACAAGTCTATGGGGGCAGTTTTTCAATGCTGTTTTCATAACTTTAAGCAGTCTTACAGGAAATGAAGCCACTGCTCAGATAATAGGGACACGATATGAAATGATGGTCTACATCTGAGGTGGTCAGGAAGTAAAAAAATGTGGACAATATTTTTCTGAAACTATACAAGCAAGTTTAAACTAAAGCCCAAGGAGAGGTAGTTTAACATATTGTCCTATTTCTACTTGTAAGAATACGAATAAACATTCACGAAAAAGAAAAGAAGTAGGACTAATACTAAGGAACTTAAAGGTGTTCTAAACAACACACGTAGTTTAAAAATAAGTTGGAAGAATTACAGTACTTATTGAAAAGAGAAATAAATCGCTGTTTGTGGTGTCACAGAGACATAGTATATATAGAGAAGGGGATTGGGTGTACAAATCCCTGGTTATATGGTAATTCATAAAGATAGAACTGACAAAATAGGTGAAGGGATAGCGTTACATGTATTGGATAATCTAAAGGTGAGAGAAATCAACAAACTACGAAACATCTAAAAATAATTAAATACTTTGGGTTGAGATACATTTGCGAACAAAAAAAAATTACCAGAGGGTTGGCTTATAGACCACTAGGTTACAACACAGAATAAAATGCTAGATTTCTGAATGAGATTGTCACAGTAGAGCCAAATGGTGACTACATTCTAATGGGTGATTTTAATATACGCATGTCGATTGATCTGCCTTACTAGTACAAGTCATATGGAGGAAAGATTCATAGAATTCACCAAACAGAAAAAATTGCAGAAGTTAATAATAGGTAAATCCAGGATCAAATATCTTGGATTTAGTTTTCTGTGATTTTCGAACATATCATGAATATTGAGATAAATGAACCTTTAGGGTGTAGTGACCATTATGCTGTACGTTTTAAAATCAGCACATCATGGGAAATGATTAAGGAGCATACTGTAATTAAATGTTACAATAAGGCAGACTTTGCTAGCATGATGAGTTACCTATCCACCTGGAACTGGGAAAATGATCTCCTAAATCAGAATTTGGAGGTAATATGGGACAAAATCAAAGAAGCGATAAATTTTTGTGTTAACTTTGTACCTGAAATAACAAAATATAGTAGCTCGGGAAGGGTACCACCATGGTTTAATAAAAAAATACATCAACAATAAAAAAAAAAAAAATTACATTCAGGAAATTTTAAAAATACAAACCAATGAGAATTGGATAAACTATAAGAAAAATCAAACATGTAAAAAAGTCATATACAAAGCTAAAAGATATGAAACTTAATATAGCTGTGTCAGTTCAAACAAATTCAAAGAAGTGTTATAACTACATTGGGCATTAAGAGGTAGGCAGAATACTGTAGGACCACTGTTAAAAGATGGTAATTTAATCACAGAAGAGGCAGAGATGGTGACAGAATACAAGTATTTTCTAAGTGCATTTCAGGCAAAAGAAAATATTTTCATCAAAGCCAAAAATTTGTTACCTGAAAATTTTGAATTACAAATTACTGAACAGGAAGTACAAAAAAAAATCAACAATCTTAAAATTGATAAATCGGTTGGACCAGATGGAATTCATCCCTTACTTATCAAAAAACTGGCGAGGTACTTATTGGTCCACTAACTGTATTATTTAATAAATCCTCAATGGAGGATGCAACAGTTAATGACTGGAGAGCCACATGGTCACTCCAGTCTTTATCTGTAATCCAACTACAGGCCCATCAGCCTGACTTCTGTGTTGGGAAAAATAATGGAGGCATTAATCCAAAATAGAATTAAAGAACATGTTGTACAGAGTGGGAATATAGATATTACAAGCACGGGTTTAACACAGTGAAGTCATGTGTCATGAAGCTTCTCACCTTTTTTGAACCAGTTAGTGCTGCACTTGATTCAGGCCTATCTGTAGATTTAATTTATTTGGACTTCTCTAGGCGTTCGATGTTGTTCCACACAGAGAACTTAAAATTATTTGAAATTAAGTTACACCCAAATATAATATGGGTAAACTCATGGTTATGTAACAGAAGGCAGATGCTTAAAATCAGGGATACAGTTCAGAGGGGGGTGATGTGACCAGTGGGGTACCTCAAGGTTCAGTGCTGGGCCTACACTTTCAACCTACTTATCTCAGGAATGCAGATATCTAGTACATCCTGGATGGCTAAATATGCAGACGATGGCAAACTGGGGCGATTGTAAACAACCAAAATGATGGACAACTGTTACAAGAGGATCTTAATAAAATATTTAAATGGGCCAAAACAATCAAAATTAGATTTAATGTTGGCAAGTGAAGAGGCGATCATTTTGAACAAAGGAATCCACTGTATGTGTATCATCTGGGAGACTTTGAGCTTCAGGTAACCACTAATCACGACTGTAATAAATTAATTATCATTTAATACACATTCTAAGATCACTGCTCAGAAATGTAATAAAATAGTGGGCTGTATTTTTAGAAATATTAAAAGTAGAGATCAATGCATAATCATCCATTGTATACATCACTATTGAGGCCCCAACTGGAATATTTCTCTCGCTTTTGTGCACCACAGACAATTAGTGGTAGTAACTTGTTGGAGAGAGTGCAAAGAGGATGACAAGGGAATCCATGGTATGAAAGAAAAATCATATCATGACAGATTAGTTGAACTGGACCTGTATTCTGTGGAATATAGAAGACTTAGAGGGGATATATGTTATTATATACAAGTAAAAACAGTTTTCTGTGGGAATCGTTTGGCTTACAGAGGGGTTCAAATTTAAGATCTACGAGATCTCATAAACAACAGCTTAGAGGAGAAGTGTGTAGAATGACCAGAAGAGGTAGATAGTTTAACCATTGTGTGGTTAGCACATGGACTAATCTTCCTAATGAGGTAGTGTCTAGTAATACTATGGAATTATTTAAGACTAGACTAGATCAATATATAGGAAAACCAAGATGTTGGCAATATCACAATTAGTGGTGAGTTGTTAAAGGTCTCACGACCTTGAAACTTGTAACCAACCTATGAAACCTCTAAGATTGCTGAAAGTTACTAAAACTGTATTGAAAACTGCCCCATAGACTGATATGGGGCGCTCTCCGGCTGAAACATCACAAACCTATGAGCGTGAGGGTGGAGCAAGCAAACTGGGAAGTTTGAAGGGATCGCCTGGCTGTGGGTTCGGCAGCAGGTACAGTCCTTTCCCAAACTAAATGGATGCAGTTAGAGATTTTACTTTAGCAGCAATCAGTTAACGCTGCTATAAGGTATTGGGCTATAATGCCCAATACCTTATGACATTAAGTTGAAACATCACTTTAAGCAGCTTGCTTAGAACACGAGTGAAACGTTAGGTCAGACACTGCATTGCCTGTAGATTGGTTGTACTTGCCAGTTTTTCAACCCTTTGTGGAAATGGACATTTGCCAGAATAATGATAGAAGGGCCTCCACTGCCTGTGTCTTTTTGGACTTTGGCTTATCCTGGAGTTAGGAGTTAAAAAATTTAGTTGTCAAGTGTTTTCGCTTTTATTTCTTACATTGTTAAGGTTGTAGGCCAGCACCACCACACCACTGAGCGCCCCACTCTCCTTTATACCAAAGCTTCTCCCACTTACATTTAACTCCTGCCAGACTGAAGTCACGGGGCAGTCTTAGCACGGCATTTGTAAATATAGTCAACCTCTTCCCCTACTAGAAAGAGGAGGTTGATGCATAATGTCTGTCTGTCCATCTGTCTGTCTATATCTATCACATGTCTGTAGTTATGAAGATTGTTAGGCAGAAAGAGACAGATATTACATTAACTTTGTGTGATGGTGAAGCCAGAACATGATTGAATCAACCACAACGGCTGAATTGCGTGTTTTAAAGAGCAACTCTGCACTTCAGCATACGCTCCGTAAATAAAATGTTTCAGCTGTCGAATTTACTAGAGAATACATTTTGTTCCATTTTCAGTGTTCCTTTCAAGGTTCACGGCAAATCTTGCTAGTCTATCTAAAAGTCTGTATAAAAAACATTATGAAATGGTTAAAAGACTTCTGGCTCCTGATTGGTCAAGAGTTACTTTTACCCAGCATAACAGCCTAGGTGAAAGTAGCTCTGGCAATCAGGATGCAGCACATAAAGAATGCCAGTATGCTCTTATCCAAGAGCGAATTCTCAAAAAACCTGGCTGCACATCCCAGACACTATATCCTACCTTAAACCCGACAGCAGTGACCTGGCTCTGATCTTCCCATTTCACACATCTTCTTGCTTCCGCTCGGCAAATGGCTATCTGGTAATTTATTTATGTTTTAAATCCTGACCTGTGTATGGCCTAAAGGACCTGCTGCTCCAACAAGCAGCTCTAAAAAATAAGTCAGTGGCTTAAGTGGCCTAGTCTGCCCTAGCACCTGATGCTAAGGTAGAGATTGGATCTAACCAGCAGCCTTCTCTCTCCCGATGTTATGCTAGTGCTCAGCCACTGCCTCCCTCCCTTTGTCCTTACTAAACTAAACTATATGGAGCATTAGCGCCACCTGCTGACAGGCTCACGTTATCCCACCATAATGTACCCCTGTTGTACCTTATTGTAATTTGCCTCTCCTCTGTTAACCTCATAGTACCTTTGTTTATGACATCACAGTGTTTGCTGTGCAGCAGACTGTGATGTCATAAAACATCTATTGTGTGGTTAGCAGAGGAGGGTCAGGTATATTTTGAAGACTCAGTGAAATAAGTGCTGCACTTCCTACAATATTGAGTAGACCAGTAGCAGGGGTAAGTAAAAAAAAAAAAATAACTAGAAAACAATTACATTAAAACAGGACTGGTGTAAAGCTACTGTTTCTAAGTTTTTATTATAGCAGAGTTGCTCTTTATCACCTGCAGTGCATATAACATATTAAATTATCATTCTTTAGATACCCCATTTTGCTACTGCAGTCAGAGGTAATGAGCACTGTTATATATTTTATAATTTGGATCCCAAATCACTATGTATCTATAGAAAACTCTGATTGTTTTTTTCCCTAGAGTGGCATCATTATGCAGTAATTATATGATCAGCCAATCATCAAATGATGCACGATAATTCAGATCAAGCAATCTCTCTGCCATAGTCACAAAATACAGAGAACAATGGAGGTTTCATAAAGCTTAGGCGACCTGTGGCTTTTGATATTTGTCATTCTGTTAGTTGAGGGTCTGAGATCCAACAAGATTTGACAGTTAGAAACAAGTATAGAATTTTTTTCTCCGCGACAATCTACCTCCCGGGTTCTGCCTCTGCCTCCACTTGCCATCCCCCATCCCCAAGCTTACCGCCTGCGTGACGACCCTCCCAGGAAACACGGTCCTCAGACCCCTGGCTTGGCCTCTCAGGGCAGAGTCATGAGAGGCGGGACACCCCCCACCGCGGACCTGTGTCTGCAGCGAGGCGGCAGGAGGCGGGGCTGGCATTAGCGGCCGGCATTATGTTTAACTAATTTTTCCTGGGGTGGGGATGTGCAGTGACACCAGCATCCGCCCTGCCCCCGATGTGTGGTGCCAGCCATGGTGGTACCCCAGCCTTAACGAAACCGCATGGCACCGGACATTCTGTCTCCTCCCTGGAAGGAGAGCAGTCCCTGGGATGCTCAGTCCTTCTCCCTTCAGCCAACCTTCTGACTCCTCGTCTGTCGCGAACCGGGATGTTGGTGCATGAAATGGACACTTTGCTGCTTCATTGGCAGGCCGGCTGAAACAAGTATAGGTAATTTTATGCTGCAGTGTCAGTGTCTGCTCCTTAGCTGCAAGTTGTTGTGCATGAAAACATGTTAGAACTGCAGTTGCAAACTAGGGATATTAACTAAAATATTCACTGATATACAGTAAAAGTATTTCATTTTTAATGTGCATTTCAAACTGTAGACCAGCACTGAATCTATATAATTCTTCCTCAGTTTGATGTATTTTTATGCATGGCAGAGACATTACTTGTATACATCTATGCATCTAATGTATTTATTGCTATCACAGTTTTGTATCATTAATTCACATATTTGCTCCTACATCTAAATTTGTGCATGTGTATTTACAGTACAACATATGTAACCATATGGTACACTTAATAGAACAAATTCTGCCACTCTAATGCGTGAAAATTAAACAAAAACCTGGGTGCTTTTCAGTTGTAAAAATGTAAAACTGTGGTTACTTACAGTATGTAAAGTATTATTTTAAAGGGACATCCCCGCCCCCAAATGATTTTGGCCCATATAAATCAAAGTGTTGGTCTGAGAGTATTTTAAGTATGAATCTTACATCTGTTTTAAATTAAAAAAAAAAAAAAAAGTGTGATACCAACTCACTGTGTGACCTTAGGAAATCACTTAACTTCTCAGTGCTCCAGTTGTGATAGAGGTGGCAGCTGGGCTGTACTGATAAAAATGTATATGAATAGATAGCACATGCTATATGACTGAATTGGGTGCTGTGTTTGGTGTTACCACACCAACATGGAACCCAGTAAATTTCTTGAATTTAAAACTAAAACTTAAAGCAGCAGTGCAATGAAAATGTTTTCCCAAAAATCTAGTTTCAGCTATAATTCAGAAAAAAATTAGCATACTGTACATGTTCAAATACAGCATCAAATGTACTTGTCTTGGTACCTCCAATACTGCATACTTTGAGTCTTTTTTTTTTTTTTGTACAAGGCTTTATGCCCTCCTCTGTACAACCCCCATCTGACCCGGCCTCCTCAGCTCCGACCCCAAATTACCAGGTCTTACCTTCGCCCGGTTCGGCAGTGGTGCCTGCGGAGTGGTCGTCATCCTGCATGATTTTTTTTTTTCCTCCCTTTCCTCCTGCATGCCCCAATAGAAGGGCCGCATGCATGTGGAGTCTGTATCGCCTTACAGCCCCGGTACCTACCCTCCTCCTCTCCTCCGCCCGCCCATTAGTCTATCACCAGCATCCTGCTTGCATGGCCTCGGCCTCCACCAGGTGGCAGCCGTGAGCAAGGATACCATATCACCTCCCGGAGGAGCTTGCCTGATGGCAGCTCCATCAACTTAGCCCCGTGCTGACCTCCGATGACCCAGGCTCGCTCTCCAACCGGGTCATCAAGTGTCGCGAGGTGAGGCCCAGTGCCTCAGCCCTCTGAGCCACTGGTCCGCGCGCAGAGTGAGTCTTTTTTGATTTTTTTTCAAACCTAACCTTCCAGGTCTACAATACTATTTCTGTGGAAAACATGGCAGCCATCTTTTTTGTTGAGAAAAATTTAATTAAAAATGTATAAAATATTCAGATTGTGGTCAAATTAGAACTGTATCACCAAATAAAACTGGAAGATGCCTAGAATCTTTTATAGTGAAAAAAGGTAGGGTCCACTTTTTACCCAATTTCGTTACACTGCTGCTTTAACAAACTGAACATAGATGTACATTCTGTGTGGAGACCACTGACAACCCCTCATTAAAGGAGCAAGCATTAACCCAATGAAGGTTGAGTGTCCCTTTTAAATATAAAACAGGTTGTCTGCTTTAGTGTTGTGTGATTCTTGTAATAATTACTGTATTTTCTTCCTTCTTTGTGAAGCTTTGTATGCCAAAGGACTTTCCTTTAGGACACAGGCTGACTCCAGGGATCCTCAGTTCCATTCTTTTATCATCACCGTGAAAGCGGCTCCAGGACATTTGGATTTGCTCTCACGTTTATGAAGAGTTACCAGCAAACAGATCTGTAGTGCAATGCAAACATTATATCACATGCACAATGCTGAACAATATGACATTCTTCATACCTCATCCACAAATGGCAAAGAAAGACTCTAGCTTGGAAGACTGTCATGATTCTTCCTTATCAAAATTACAGCGGTTTAACAAAATACGACATCAGTAGGGACACGTTGTATGTCTCCAAGTGCATTTGTCTGATACGCCAATGTCTTTCATGCAAGCCTGTAAGAAAGTGCTTGAACAACTCCATCAAGCTGTAACCTCGCCTCAGCCACCTCCACTGCCCTTGGAAAGTTACATTTACAATATCCTTTATGAGGTCCCCTACCGCCAGCTGGGAGGTCTTTAAAATTCTCAGAGTGTATGGACCAGTTGTATGCCAGAGGCTGAGCACCTCTGAACTTCCTCTTTTGACTTTCCAATTAAAGAGGTGATTGAGTTATTAGGCCTAGAAAATGTTGTGCAGTTGTTTACCTGTGCACTGCTGGAATTTCAGATACTGCTCTACTCCGCGTAAGTACTTAAAGTCACTTATCAATATTCTTGTTTTCTCTTTTTGTCTGCATTTTAAAGATTACATCAAATTAAGCATCCTTACTCTCCAAGTCATTGTGGTCTAGTGGTCAGTCACAGAATAGTCTAGTGATTAGAGTCTTGTATGAACTTAAAGACCAGGCGTTGAGTCCCATTATCCTTATGGTACTGTACAGAAGTACCTGAGCTGCAGCCTACAGTACCTTACCTCGATCCCTCGCCACACTAGAACAAAACTCCAGCAGCTATTAAAGGGAACAGTCAAGAACAGTGGCCCTCATAGTCTGCAAGTGCCGAAGCTCTTTTAAGGAGCGTATTGGGTTCATTTGTAGCTGGCAGCAGTTCAGAGATATACTTGACTAAGTCTGTCGGTACTGCAACTGAATTGCCACCATTTTATGGTACTTATGATGTCATGAAGGGACAAGCTGTGCTTAAGTTAGGCATATCTTGTCTGTGCATCACATCTCAAGGTTCCAAACAAATGGTGACAGTGTATGATTTTAGTATTGGACAGACCTGGTTGCTCATATCTTGGCTGCTGCCACCTGCAGATAAACCCATACCTTCTTCTAAAGAGCTTTCTAAACTTAAGTATTGTATATACTTCATGGAATCTTAGAATCCCACTGGCAGAAAAAGGCTACCGGCCCATCTAGTTTGCGGAAAAATAGCCCACCCTCCTCCCCTTACCTCCCATCTCTCTGCCCTCCCTGTCCCCTCTGTTTGGTCCCATGCTCTTTTAGTTATCCACCCCACAACCTATTCCAGCAACCTGTTCCATGGTCCTACAACCCTCTCTGAGAAGTAGCGCCACCTCTTACGTCTCCACAGAAATCTACCCCTTCCAGCTTGAATGCATGGCCTCTGGTGGTTTTGTTATCACTCAGCCTTAGGAGATTGACTTCCCTTACTGTATTTATTCCTTTAGCTATTTAAAGTTTCCACCAAATCTCCCTCTCCTTCTCACCTCCAGTATATACAGACCAGGCTCCTTCAGACCCTCTCTGTATGGCCTCCTTGCATCCCTGGATAATTTTGGTTGCCCTTCTCTGGACCCTCTCAGCCTATCCTTGTCACACTGCAAGTGTGGCCTTCAGAACTGCACTTCTTACTCAGTTGTGATCTGACCAGTGTTTTGTAGAGTGGCATGATCACCTCCCTCTTCCTACTTGTGAAGCCCATCCCTATGCATGCCAACATTCTTGTTGCTTTGTCTGCTCCGATCACACTGATTCCTATCCTTGAAGATATCAGAAATCAAATCTCCAGGTCCTTTCTTGCCCCCTTTACCTTCCTTGTCAATTTTAGCAAAATTGCAGTCATCATTGCTGCCGAACTAAATGCAAAATCTTTGTTGTGACTAACATCAGGCATGGAATATGTTTCTGTGGCCAGAACTAGACCTCAGCTCAGGTTACCCAGCTGTAAAAGTTGTTAACCATTGTAAACAACACAGATGGGTCAACCTCACATATAAGTGCAGTCTCCTTTTTGGGTGCCTGTTTTTGGGACCAAAAATGTGATTTATGTGAGTATATACAGTATAAGCACCAATGCTGTCTTTTAATTGAGGCCTCCATCACAGCACTTATGGTCCCAGCTGTTAGCAGTCTCGTATCTCTGCCACAACCCATTAAACTGATGGGCTTTGGCAGCCTCTCCTGCACAAGATGTTTTTCTGACCTCCATGACTCTGCTCCATATAGCCTGCTGCCAGACTGTTATCTCCCTGCCTGCTCTTAGTCAGTCTCTACAACAACTGTTCAAACAGATTTTTGGGGTAATGATGTCTGAGGATTTATGTTAACGCTTGGTTACCCTTTCCGCTGAACATGCCATAGAGCACATTCTTTATTTTGAACCAGATTACAAGAAAAGAACAAAAACTCCTCAAGCATTTGCATTCTTTAAGAATTGGTATGGGGTAGAACAAGGAAAGCAGGTGGTGATATAGCAGCATAGCAGTGAAGGAAAACCAGGATGGAGATGTTCTTGGAACTCGTTATTTACTAAGTGGACTGACTTTTTATAGGGGTAAGTAGATTAATGGGAGTTCAGTGCCATAATACTGGATACTGCTGCTGCTGCAGCAGCAAAAATGAGCCTAAAACCAAGACCCTCACAGAACGTGTGTATGGCGTGCTGTATCCAAGCCCTGTAGTTCAGAGGGGCCTGGATTTCAGGGCTGGATTTCTGCCCATCCCTGTAGTAGCTGAAGAGTTTGCTTATAAAATTATATATCGATGTTGATACCAGCCTTTATAAAGGTAAAGAAAATAGAAGCTGAAATTGCTAGAATATTTTCATGATAGAGCTGAACTGTATTCTTTAGCTTTTTGTTAAAAGCTTAAATCCAGTCAAAAATGGCTCACATATTTAAAGGACACTGCCAAGTTCCCAGCTTCAAATTTACATACTGGGGAAAACACATTGCTTGGTTGTGCAGAAGAGTCTGGTGTGGACAGTAGATTGACTCTGTTAATACTTTTTCTTATTAGCATAAATTTGAAATCTGTGTGGTTTGCTGCAAAGCCAGCGCTGCTCAGAAAGTGCAGTCACATTTCTAAATGGCACCCGAAGTGCCGGAAGGCTCGTGCATGCCTCCCAATACGAGTTCAGCTAAAAACAGTATTTGACAGAGGAAGAAGCTGAACTCAGGAAAGTTACTCTTGTGTGTGGAGGGCTATGGTGGTAAAATCACGGTGGGAAAAGCCGTTGCTGATACTGGTATAAGCTTCATACATTTGAATATCCCATATGCGCATATGTAGACGTATACCCAATATCCAACTTGACTAACGAATTCTCAGATTAACTTTCTCGTTTAAACAACTTTCCAGTTGCTTTCATTCCTCTGTCAAATACTGTACCTTCGAACTAAAATGATGAGAAAAGCAATACCTAAACCTTCAGGCGCTCAACACCATTAAATATGACCGCTTCCCGACCAGTGCGTGGCTTTCCTGAAAAGGATTCAGCAGATTTCGAATTTATGAAATAAGAAAAATATTAACAGTCAACTACACAGCACTGCCAACTCTTCACAACTCATCTCAACCAAGCAATGTGTTTTCCCAATATGTAAAATTTGAGGCTGAGGAACAGCAGTGACCCTATCTATTAAAAATCATTCACTAGGTACTGTACTATGAAAAGAGGCCATCTGAAGAGTAGCCTTTTCGGGTTGGGCTAGTAATTGTTTATGGATAACAAGCAGGTCCAAGCCAAATGTGCCACAGGTCTGAGACCTGGCCATTTATTAAACATTAAACATTTTATGATACTAAGGTCAATACAGAGGTCACAAAGGCAAAGAAGGTTGATGACACCCATTGAGACTTCTCAGTGGTAATATCCTGCGATGTTACCTTTCTTCATGTATCTTTCTAGTGTGGCTTTGAACATGTTCTTGATGTACTGTTTTAGTTGACAGGTTGTTCTAGATTCAACACCCTCTGATAATAGAAGAGCCTTCTTTGTTATGTTTTGATATTATCCCCATTTAGGAGTTTGTTATGGCCTCTAATATGTTTGTGGGCTTTGTTTATGCTCAATATTTAGTTATAGTATATGGGTGCTGCCTATTGTAATGGTTTCAGCAACTGCTGAAATCTTGTTGTAATCAGTTCAAAGGTCAAAAAGTTGTACTATCGTTCTGACATCACATCGATAGTACAACAACTTTACCCTTGACCTGCTGACTGATTGAGCAGGGGCAGCTCTATGGGAAAAAAAAAAAAAAACATGGTGGCGCCAATTTAGCGGCGCCGAGCAGCAGAGCCACCGACTGAGAAGTCGAATCGGACACAGAGAGCATGCATGGCTCCTTTCTAAAAACAATTGCTTCTATTTTTTCTCACCGATTAAAAAAAAAAAATGTGCTGAGGAGCAGGACGGAGCCTAACGGAACGGCCGCAAGTAGAAGCACCAGAGGAACGGAGCAGCGCCTATGGCAAGTAATGAAAAAATAAATGTAAAACAAAAAAAAAACATATACTATAAAAACAGTGGATGGGTGAACATCCACAACTAGAATCTCGTCCCCATCTGGGGCGATTGATGACATCAATGAGACCTCTGAGCTTCGCTCTCGGGGTCTCTGTGATATCATCAACTCGATGAAACACAGCCTTGTTGTGGATGTTCACCCATCCACTATTCTATGTGTCGTTAGAGACATCATTCAGCATATCAGAGGAAGAGGAGAGCTCCCCATATCCTTCGCCTTTCTAAGCTAAATAATTCCAAGGTTTCTAGGCGTTAGGGTTGTGATAGTGAAGACAAACATTGTTCAATAAGAGTACCAAGGTATTTGGAATATGAATGTTGGGGTATTTCGGGCAAAAGAGTCCTTCCTCGGCTAAGCCACTGGTTGGTACAGTGGCTTTATACTGATGAATATAACTCGGTATCATTTTATAATCTTTAGAAACTTATGTAATGACTGGAGAAATGAATTCATAGCACATGTTTTGCAATGAACTAACTTGACATTTTATCTCCTTATTGCTGACGTGCATTTTTCTTGCTTATGTATTTGTATGTTCAGCATTTAGTACCGCTGTCATCATTTATTAGAACCTAAAAGGACTAAAGTTGCAGAAAAAGCAGTCCCATGTGAAATTAACATCTATAACAGTTACAGTACTATTTTTAAGACATTTAGCACTATTCAAAGGCATGGGTTACTGCAAGTAGGTCATAATACAAACGTCAGTTAGTTGCGAGACTAGCCTTTTTCTTGCAGCTTCTTTTTTTTTAGTTTTTATTTATGGATTTTATGGACTTAGGTAGAAACTGTAGATACACAAATAAAAAGGCACGCAGGTATGCAGACCTCTACACTGCATGTGATAATGCATCCATTTTACAATCTAATCAGTAACAAGGGTTAGTACATCCATACAGCCTAGGGAAGCTTCTAGGCACTTCTATAGGAGAAAGTCGGTAGATTAATATGTTGATTCATTATACTCTCACTGACAGCACTGTCTGAATAAGAAATTATTACACCATATTATCCACTCCCTAGTAGAGTTGCATGTATTAATTAGGAGGCTGATGCATCTAGGAGACAAAGTGAAGTATTTATTTATTTTGCTTTGTTAACGGGTAAGCACACTAGACAGCCAAGTGCCTATTTTCAGGTGCAACCGGGGAGATTACAAGTACATACATGAACATCAGGCAAAAACAAGTGAAGGATTACATTAAAGAATTAGAAAACAGGGACAATACAAGCAACAGTACCAGCAGGGATTTACATTGCAGGCAGTAGGAAGAAGTACAGTGTGGTTTCGGCTGCTCCAGGTAGCAATGTTGTAAGGCTTGCGGTAGGCAAAGAGGAGTAACATTGGGATAGAGCGGGCCCAGAGCAAGATAAGGGAGTGCACAGTAATAATGCTCACCCTGATGGGCAGGTGGGCCTAAGTGGTCTGTTTTGTAGTAAACTGTGAGTACAGGAGGTGTATAAGCCAGATTTACTCTACCCAAGTCATATTGTTTAGGTAGCGCCTCAGTTTGTTGGGGCGTCACAGGCTGAGAGGTTTGTCTAGTATAACTTAAAGATGTCCTGGACTCACTTAAGCTACATTTAAACCTGCATATCGAGGGTATGGCATTACATCCACCCTGTAGGTTATCAGATCATAACAGAAAGAACTGTCTTTTAAGCTCATAAACTGAATAGTGCATAAGTGCACTAACAATCCCACCTCACTTCTCCTAAACTTAAATTGTCACCTATAGGCAAGATCATTATAGATGAGCAGCATTTGGTTAGCAAAACTCAGAAAAAAAACATCATCTATAAGGTTTAAATCACAATACCCTCAGCACAGTTTCAGAACCTTATTTAACTTACAGGCATTTTGGTCTTAAACAACGCCCCCACGCCTCATAGGGAATAGCATTTCGTTATGCTAGGTACACATATTAAAATGTTTCTTTTGAGTCCCAAAGAAGACACTCTCGGAGATTTAGCCATCTTCATCTTCTTCAGAGATTTCTGCTGCTGGGCTGGTTATCGATTAGTTTCCCCACAAATTCAGCTGCATGCTTTGGATCCACAAAACGTGTACTTTGGATTTGTGACCAACCTCTGACCTCGTTGGGTATGTCAGTTCGTTGTGAACTCTATTGTGTAAAAGGTATTTTTAATCAGCTGGAGTTCTTTTTTCGATTTTGGGCAGATAAATCTGAAAACATAGCCAGGAGACTACCCTCCCAAACGATATTGCCTCTAGCCCTGGCTGCTGGTAAAAAGAGGTATTTGGGCCTCTGGGGATGATAAGATGATGACGATTGCAGTAACAGGCCTTTGGGATATAGCCCCACAAAGTTGCGGCCTTTGCGGGATGGTGACTGCTTTGAGGATGGACATCTCAGACTCTGATGGTAATAGCTTTAAGTCCTGAAAGATAATTTTGTAAGGTTATTTATCAGTTCGCTCATCCTGCAAGCCGTGGCGAAAACCCACCACCCTAACATTGGCCTGCTTTTGAGAGTTCTCCAGGGACTCAAGTTTACCTTTAATGAAATGCAGATCCCGAATAAAGGAAGCATTATTATCTGCTTGTCGGATAGTTGCTGCCGATAGATCATTGATCGTGGCAGAATGTTCCTTAAGGGTGTCGTCACTTTCATTAAGTTTGGCCTCCACAGCTGCCAGGCGTCTAGTTGTCTCTTCCCCATGTTCCTGAATTTTGTCAGAATGGCCATAACTTGTGCGCTAGTGACAGCACCGGCAGCAGGGCCACTAGATGAGCTAGGCCAGAGCCAGTCGCAGCGCCCAGCCGGAGAGAGGAAGGATTCCATGCCGTGGGACCCATGCTTTCCATCTTTCTTGGGTCCCATTCTATTCTACTGGGTTCTGACCAGTATTTTCACCGAGTAGTTGCTGTTTGACGAAAACAAATGTTTAGAATAGTGAAAAGTGTAGTTCTTTCTCTGGAGCGGTGCTAAAGGATGTCCACCATGTTGCTGCTCCACAGTGCCCGCCTCTTGCAGCTTTCTTCATTCAGGTACGGTATTCTTTTAAGCCACTCAAGTGGACACAGATGTTTGTAACACAAAAATGGTATTGGAGGTATGGTGTCCATGATCTCTCATCTCACCATATCACCAACATCATTATTGTTAGCCTCCCTTGTGGTGGATTTCACAATGCTGTACACCCAAATACAATTATGCACAATGTTTCACAATATACAGACACTGGAAGCATCTTCAAATTGAAACATCAAGTAAGGGGCGGGCGCGCCTGAGCACCCAACATAGTGGCTGCTTAATATTTGACTCCTGACTGACGGTATTTAAAAGCCTAAATTACACATATCACGGGCAGACTGGTAGCCCAGAATAATTGTATCCTGGTTGGAAGGACTGTGGACTTCGTTATGGGTCCTAAAAATCATAAGCATGCTGCCCAGAATATAGATGCTTTTCTCCCCATCGCATGCATCAGTCGCTGATTAGCCGCAGTGGAGGCTTGTTTCAACAAACTAGATGATAAGGTGCGAGCTAATGAAACAGACATTCAGGATCTTAAATCGGAGAGAGAAACTCAACGGACTAGTAATGCCACGTTTGTGCAAGACCTTACCTTCCTGAGGGTTAAAATAAGCTTGGAAAATACCCAGAGGCAACCAAATGTACTTATAGTTTCCTCTGAGATTTGCGCCCACAACAGAAATCTTGCCAGTCATCAAGAGACTGATCTTTGGACCTAGCGTTATTGCCCACTGATTCGGGGATCACAGTGATTAAAGCCTTACATTCCTATCGCGATCAAAGAAAGAGGCCGGAAGCGTTACCTTTAACTGCCATTGTTACCTGCCTAACTCGGGAGAGTCTCATACTGCTGTTGCGCTGCAAAACAGAGGGGAGATATGGTTTGGAAGGCAGCAGGATCGCCCATTTTCCAGACATTTCATTGCAGTCTCAAACAAAGAAGAGAGCATTACAGGCTACAAAGAAATTGCTCCTGGAGAATGGCATTGAAGCTCAGCTACCTAGCCCCCTAAAAAATAAAATCAGGGTAGTTAGTGAGATAAACACCAAGATAGGCAGTCGATAGGGAGAAGGGCAGAGTTAAATGGAGAAAAGACAAAGGCAGTAAGAACAGGGATGGGCAAAAGAAATAAGGCCATAAAAATAGAGGATAAGGAGTACCAATGACCATAGTCTCGGTAAAAGCTCCCGAAATGGTGGCCTTGATGGAAGAGGGATGCCTGGATATGTGGCAGTCACAGAAACATTGTACACAGAGAACCATGACTGAGATGTCAGCATACCAGAGTCGCAATCTACAGGAGGGTAGAAGAGGAGGAGGAGGAGTAGCTCTCTATGTAGGGAAGGGATCAAAGCAACAGAACTAAAGGGTAAATAGGGAGGACAGGAGGCACTGTGGGTCACCCTGGAGATTGGAAATGGCACCACAATACGCACATGGGGTTGTATAAGACCCCCACCCGGTCTCGGGAGGAAATGGACAAGGAATGATAGAAGGCATCCTAGGGATGGCAGAGAAAGGGGAGATATTGCTGATGGGGACCCAATATGCAGATGTTAACTGGAGCACCTTTGCTGCAGCCACATCCAAAAGCAGGACCATTCTCGATGCCTACAGGGGCATGCATCAGACAGCTAGTTTTGGAACGCACTTGAGAGGGAGCAATCTTAGACCTGGTGCTCTCAAATGGGGACAGAGAGAGGATCTCAGATCTAGAAGTGGGTAGCCATCTAGGAACAAGCGACCACCAAACAGTGTGGTTCACGATAAACTTAGCTGTAGAGTCAAGCCATACAAAGTGAAGGTACTGGACTTCAGGAGAGTTGATTTTGTCAAAATGAAAGAGTGCCTCAGAAAAGCACTAGCAAACAGGCAAGAAGGTGGGGTGGAACAACAATAGGGAAACATCAAAACGTCATCACAGAGGCAACAAGCCTTTGTGTGAAGCAAACAAATCAAACGAAGAAAAACACTATGGTTTTCAAAAGAAGTGGTGGGGAAGGTTAGGGAGAAAAGACAGCATTCAGGAAGTATAAGGAAACACAGAAGGAGCAGGACAGAGACCTGTGCCAGTTAAAGCAGAAAGAAGCGGGGAAGGCAGTCAGAATAACGAAGGCCCAAACCGAGGAAAAGATAGCCAACTCAGTTAAGAAAGGGATACTGAATGAATATTTGTGCTCAATCTTCACAAAGGAAGAGCAGGGGGAGATAACTGATCCAGTCAATAGAAGCACTCTGGATAGGGGTTTATTTTAGTCCTTTCACAGAAGAAAGGGTTCTGAAAGAACTCCTAAAACTGAAGGTGGATAAAGCAGTGGGGCTGATGGATTCACCCAGAATTCTGAAAAGAACGAAGGAAGAACTAGTAACACCACTGACTACCCTTTTAATAAATCATGGGAGGATGGTGTGGAACCTGAGGACTGGAGGAGGGCAGAGTGATTCCCTTCACAAAAGTGGGAGCAAGGCAGAGGCAGGAAACTACAGACCTGTCAGTTTGACCTCAGTGGTAGGGAAAATGTTGGAATCACTTCTGAAGGAAAGAATTGTTGAGTACCTAGAGGCCAGTGGGGCATAGGACCCAAGGCAGCATAGATTCACAGCCAGGAAGGTCATGTCAGACAAATCTAATTGATTTCTATGGCTGGGTGACCAAAGTAGTAGACCAGGGAGGGGCTGTGGACAAGGCTTACCTAGACTTTAGCAAGGCATTTGACACAGTCCCACAAAAGATTAATAAACAAATTAGCCAGCCTGGGAGTGGATCCCAGGGTGGGTAGCTGAATAAAACACTGGCTGGACAACAGGAAACAGAGGGTAATAGTAAATGAAGTCCACAGTGAAGGAAAGGGGTTACTAGTGAGGTACCGCAGGGTTCAGTACTGGGGCGGTCCTTGTTAATGTCCTTTATAAGTGACATTGCAGAAGAACTGGAAGGAAAAGTATGTCTCCTTGCAGATGACACAAAGATCTGCAACAGGGTTGATACACAGGTGGGGTGGAAAGGATGAGAAGAACTTGGCAAGGTTAGAGGAGCGGCCAAATGTATGGCAGCTTAGATTCAGTGCAAAGAGTGCAAAGTAATGCACCTGGAAACAGAAACCCAGGGAAGAGTACACAATAGGGGTGAGATACTGGCCACAACAAAAATGGAAAGGACCTGGGATTAGTCATATCAGATGACCTAAAGGTGGGCAAGCAATGTAAGAAGGCAGTAAGGAGGGCTGGGGGATACTGGGATGCATAGAGGAGAGGCATCACCAGTAGAAAACAGAGAAGTTGTTGTCCCTCTGTACAGACAGTTGGTAAGACCACATCTGGAGTACTGTGTACAGTTCTGGAGACCCCATCTCCATAAAGACATAGACAGGGTGGAGGCTGTCCAGAGGAGGGCAACCAAAATGGTGCAGGGTCTGCACCAGAAGCGCATGAAGAAAGACTAAAGGCTTAAGATGTAGCCTCGAGGAAAGGAGGGAGGGGGAACATGATAAAACTTTCAAATACCTCAAGGGAATCAACAAAGTCCAAGAGGGTAGCATCTTTCAGAAAAGAGATGTGCAAGAACAAGGGGCACAATCTGAAGATGGAGGTCTGCTCAGAGATAATGTGAGGAGGTATTTCTTCACAGAGAGGGTGTAGATGCATGGAACAGCCTTTCTGAGGAGATTGTAGAGTCAAGAACAGTGGGGAATTCAAGAATGCATGGGACAAACATAAGAGCAATTCTAGTGAAGGTAGGAGATAATCTTGTTGGTTAACTGGGATCTGCAGCTTATCCGTTAGGTAGGAAATGGGCAGACTAGGTGGGCCAAGCGGTCCTTATCTGACATCAGATTCTGTTGTTTCCCACAAAGCTCCAGATCAAACATGCTGGTAAGACCCATCTACTAACTGACCCTGAAGCAGCTGCTGCTCTAAGAACTAAACTAATTGAGGTCCAAAAGACACTATTTCAGAAGACAAACATTCCAGATTCTGCTTCGAGTTGGACACAAATGACTCAGCATGCGTTGTTTCTAAATGGGATTTCTCTCTCTCTCTCTCTCTGCCAAACACCCAGAGAAGAAAATAACATTTTCTTTAAACGTGTGTTTCTGACTGAAATTACCGTCTGTGTTGTTTATTCAAGTTGGGCAAGCCATGTTGGTAACTTTTAAGTTTAAGCCTTATTATAGAATTTCCTGCCTATTGAGGGATACTTCATTTTTGGGGATTTATTACCCTACTCAATTTGTGAACTAACTGAACTCTTCTTTAATAGCCTGTCTCCCTGTCAGTTAGGTCTGACAATAGTGTCAGGGGTGCGATGCAACTTAATCGAGTCAAGGCTATCTTTTTAAGTCCTTGTTTAGTTCCACTCTTTAGGATTATCCAGCCCTCCACCACCATTCTGGAATCTTACAAGGGGCAGAAATAATGGCAAACAGTTTGATTGTTATAGACTGGGTGAGAGTGTCATAGCCTACATTATTACATAGCCAGAGAGTTATTTCCTTTGGTATTTAATTGTTGCTAGTCACTCCTAAAGGCTGAATATTAATACTGTAGCCTTTTTAATTATATCCTGTATTAGTTGTGATGTACAACATATGTCTCTAATGTGATATATTGTATATGCTGTATTACATATAATCCACAAATAAAGTTCAAAAAAAACCTCAAGTAAAAAATTAATACCAGAGCCAGCCTTAGGTACCCTCAACACCACCGGTCATGAGGACCCCTGACTCATAAGGCCACCCAGATAGATGTTGTGCAGGTCCTCATTCTTTCAAATTTCATGTTTTTATCTGTTTTGTTTTGTTTTTAATTTACGCATTTCATTCCCTGTGTACTGCTGAAAAGATTTCACGAGGACATCACTGGACTGGGAAGAACCCTTTAGCTATGCATTATAATGCCGTAAGAATACTCGAAAAGGTACACTCGGGGCTGATGACTAACCCTGATGAGAGCCCTCAGAAACATAAGGCTGGCTCTGTAACCTCTTAAAGTAGCCTCTGTGTCAGAGTTGGATACTTGTCCCTTCCATAAGCCACCTACATGTGCTGAAGTCCAGATCGTCAGCATGGACTAAGCAGCCCATATTGCGACCTATTTTTAAAAGCAAGGGCCTGTTAAACATGTGAAAATGCTGTATCACGCTGATTGAGCTCTTTTCCACACATTACAAGGAACTGAAAGGTGGATATAGGAAACCAGAAGCTAGGACAGCTCTTATTATTGAAATATTATATGTAGGCAGTTCAAAGTTAAGGTGTTAAGTTGTAGGTAAACCTCACTATTGATAGTTTCCTTGAAGTAGAGTCACTTGCATTTACCAGCCCCCATGCAGCTATTTCAGTCCAAGCTTCAAGGATGTGAATCAGCTTTTAGGTAGGATATTTGTCATTAAGTCTAACCTCAGTAATATGATGAAAATATCCATAAGTGAAGCTAGAGTCTCAAGAAAGGACGTAAAACTTGAACACCTTTTTATCAGTGATGAAAACCATTTATGCCACAAGTGACACCTAAAACTCCAGTGCCAAAAAGTAACATAGTATTGTGATGACAACAGGGACTTGGGACCATCATTCCCACCTGCTCTGCCGTCTGCAATTGATTATATCCAGTTTAAATCGCACACACATCCAAGGTAACAGCTGAAATGCCATCCCTTCTTATGCTGCTTCAATGCTTTACCACGTCAGTAACCTGTCTAGGCTTGCTTTGAAAATTTTGAACATTGCTACAGTCTACACATAAAACCGTGAATTTGATGGCAGATAAGGACTGCGTGGCCCACCTAGTCTGCACATTTGTCCCTGCCTATACAGTCACTGCAGACCCTGCTCGGTCTCGGCTCCCATCCCGCTTCTCAGCTAAGATTGCCTTATGGCCTATCCCATGCATGCTTGAAGCTCACCACTGTTTTTGGCCCCACTCCACTGCCACTGGAAGAGTGTTCCAGGTATTCACCACTCTTTAGTGAACAAGTACTTCCTCACATCTCTCTAAATGTTCCCCTTCTACCTTCATTGCATGTCTCCTTGTTCTTATGTGTTTTTCCTCTGTAAAATACTCCCCTCCTGTACCTTGTTCAACACCAGGAGGTATTTTAGGTCTTTAGCATGATCCCTCTACCTCTTCTCTTCTAGGGTGTAGATGTTGAGATCCATCATTCTGTCCCATACGGCTTCTGAGTGCAGCCTCGCACCATTTCATTTCCCTCCTCTGGACAGCGTCCACCCTTTGTATGTGCTTCCTGAGATGTGGTCTACACAGCACTCCAGGTGGGGTCTCACCAACAGTCTATACAATGGCAACACTACAGAGATTTATTTAACTCAAAAGTTGATTAGTGTTTTGCTCATAAAAGTGCTGAAACATTGTGAAAATGTATAGCACTTGCCTCACTGTGTTTAACAAACATAACACTTCTAGAAAACCTGTATAAATACTTTCTGTACAGTTAGTAATGTCCCAAGAAAAACTGCTAATCAATTATTTAAAACCCTGCACTACCTCCCTCCTTCTGCTGGCGATGCCTCTCCTATGCACCCTGGCATCTCACTGGCCATACCTACTGCCTTGTCCTGTCTTATCACTTTGATGTCATCAGATGCGATCATGCAAAGGTCCCTTTCCTGTTTGGTGACCTTCAGTACCTCTTCCCCCATTTTATACTCTGCCTCTGGATTTCTGTATCTTAGATGCATGATTTTGCACTTTTTCACAGACCACTCCTTGAGTTTTCTCAGGTCTCTGTGCATTCTTTCCACCACCTTTAGAGTGTCCACTCTATTGCAGATTTTGGTGACATCTGCAAGAATTATACCATCCCTCATAGCTCATCTGCAGTGTCAGTTACAAAGACATCAGAGAGGACTGGTCCCAGTACTGAGCCCTGAGGTACCCTGCTGGTCACTGTTTCTTCCCTGAGTGAGTTCAGTTTACCACCACTCTCTGCTTGCCATCCACTAACCAGTTTCTTACCGGTTTACCACCTTAGGACCCACCCTAAGCCTGCAGCTTCCTTGTGAGCCGCCTAGTGTGATGCGATGTCAAAGACCTTGCCAAAATCTAAGTAGGCCACATCTACCACCCACCCTGATCTAGTTCCCTGGTCCATCTTTCAAAGAAATCTGCTGGATTTCTCTGACATGACCTTGCCCCATGAATCTGTGCTGCCTCGGGTTTTGTAACCTGCTGGATTCAAGATATTCCATGAGTCTTTCTTTTAGCAGCGTCTCCTTTAACTTCCCACTACTGATGTCAGACTGACCTGCTTGTGGTTGCCAGCCTCCTCACTGCTACCACTTTTATGGACGTAGGATTATATCTGCTCTCCTCCAGTCCTCTAGAACCTGTCCTTTTTCCAGTGAGTTGTTGAATAGGGCTCTCAGAGGTGCAGCCAGTACCTCCTGAGCTCCCTCAACAACCTTGGGTGCCTCTTCCAGCCCCATAGCTGTGCCCACTTTCAGATTTGCAAGTCCTTTCAGGAATCTCTCTTTGTAAATGGACTTGGCTACCTCCCACCCCTGTGTTCCTGCATTTTCATGTGGTCCATTGCCTTCCCCTTCCTCTGTGAAGACTGAACAAACATATCTATTCAGGATATTCTCCTCAGCACAGTCCCACCCTGCCTGTCTTAACCTCACAGTTCCTTCCCTAGTCTTCCTTTTGTCCCTTATGTACCTAAAAATGGTCTTGTTTCCTTTAGTTACTCCTTGGGCTACAGTTTGTACCTTTGCACTCCTCGTATCTTTCCTTGCTTCCTCTCCTGCCACACACCCATCCTTTCCCTGCTACCGTTTTAAAGCCTTTACCTTTTCAGCCACTTCTGAGAACCATAGCAGTCTCTTTTTCTCCTGTTTTTGTTCACTTCTTTACATAGAGGTTTGTTGCCTTTTATCCTGCTGTCCCTTAACTTGTCCCACTGTTCCTCCACCCAACCTAGGCCATCTCCTCTGCGAGGTTGTGTTTGAGGCATTCACCCATTTTTTTTTTTTAAGTCTGCCCTGCTGAAGTCCAGGACCCTCATCCTTGTGTTAATTGCTTCTGCTGCTGTCTTTATGTTGAACCACATTATGACGGTGATCACTTGTTCCCAGGTGGGCTCCCACCTCGGCGTCTGCAGTGCTGTCTCTGTTTATGAGCCCCACATCCAGTATTGCCCCATCATGAGTGGTCTTCCAGACTAGTTGCCTGAAATACCCCATATAGAGTCTAGGATGTTCCTGCTTCTCTCTGAGTCTGCACCTGGGAGGCTTGAGAAAACATCTAGCAGATTGAAGTGCTCCGCCAGCAGCACCTCCTCTTTTCTGACATTGTGCTAATGGCTTCCCCAGTGCCTTATCCTGTTCTTCCCCTGTGTTGGAGGTCTGTAGATCATGCCAGCACGCCAGTGCAGTAGTGGCTCCATTCTCCTGTCTCGAGGTGACCACAGTACTTTCAGCCTCCATCCATCCCCCCGTTTTTTCTATGTTTCTGTCACTTTGATACCCTCCCTTACATACAGCACCACCCATCCTCCTTTCCTCCACACCTGTCCTTCCTGAACCTGAGTGTAGCCTGGTATGGCCATGTCTCAGTCATGGTTACCCAGCACCATGAATCAGTAATGGCCACAATATCCACGTCTGCCTCTGCTGTGATGGCCTGTGATCTCTAGGTCTGGAATTTACTTCCCGAGACTCCTTATGTATGCACAAGTGGCCTTCCATACCTTGTTCCCTCTGCCTGCAACCCACCTTTTCCTCTCTATTTACAATCCTTGTTCCCAACCCCTTGTCTTCTGCTGCACTGCTTTTTCTTTATCCTGCTCCTGAGGATTCTCCTCTCCTCAGGTACTCCCTTGTTACTGCTTCCGTCTGTGGGTGGGTAGTTTGTGCCTCCCTTTTTCATCTGCTAGTTTAAATATTTATCAAAGTAACATTTAAACCATCCACTGAGGACTGTGGTTTCCAGATAGATGCAGGCCATCATGTATAGGCCCATATCCTTCCAGGCTGGTCCCCGTCTCCAGTGTAGCTGAATCCCTCTTCTCTGTACCATTCCTTCAGCCATGTGTTGAAGCTCCTTGTACAGAGAATTCTATCCACCCCTGGTAGTAGACAGGCAATATCTCAGTGAAACAAACTCACTGGGTAGACTGTTTCACATGTTAACCACACTATATATGAAGTAATTTTCAATTCTCCCATTAGTGCGTCCTCCCTTCAGTTTTAGTGCATGTCTGTTTTTGTAAGCAAGAAAGGGGTGGGCATATGTAGATGTTAATTAGACAGGAGAAACTTGAAAGCTGGTTAGCTGAAGCAGTGTCTGACCCACACTGATATTTTACTACATTATCACAGGTCTGGACTTGTTACTTTTTTCGCATGTGCTTTATGGAGTTTTTCCTTTTTCTCCCCAACCCGGGACCCCGCAGAATGTACGCATGTATGCGTGAGGCGACAAGACACTGGGTACCAACTTGCCCCTTCTGACCCACCTCCTGGCTATCTCCGCCGCCTCTCACTCTACTCTTCTCACTGGACCTCCACCCGGTGGAACGAACTACAGGAGTCGGGCATCCACCCTGGGAGGAGAGCTGCTCAGTCCGCTCCGTCCCTCCCCTACAAGCCGGCACCCTGGCGACCCGAGGTCATTCCGAACCGGGTCACTGACATAACGAGGGTAAGGCATCCAGCTCCTCAGCCCTCAAGCGCCATCAGGCCGGCTTCTTATTACTTGTCTTTATGATCAGCAGTATCCCAAAACTTTAACTACAGTAAGGCACATCAGGGTGTGGTTGTAGGGGTATGTGAACACCTTCTGTTGAATATTTAAAAGGCATAGTACACATGCAGTAGTTATAAAGTAGTGTGATTTTTTTTCTTTTTTTTTAAAGGTCTGGTGATCCTTCTTGTTCACCTTGTCTGCTGCATGGATGTGACTGTTCCTCCATTTGAGTAGTACTGACAACTTGAAGCTTGCCTTTCAGAATGCTACCAGACTCATGCTGTATAACCCTCAATGCCATTCTCCATCAGAGATCCGTCTAGCCCTGCTCTGAAAACCTGAACAGTGTTAGCTTCTGCAACCTCACTATGTTCCCACTAGAATTTTTGAAAATGTTAGCCACTGTGGAACGTACCCCTAAAACATTTAGCCACTATCTGCGAAAACAAGAGCCACACAGCTAAATGTGCTACCAAATTATTTCTGCTAAACTATGTACTGTACTGTACTGTGGGTAGAATCGGGATGAAAGAAGATGCTCCAACTCTGTGGCACAGGAAACTTTATAAATCATAGCCCATACACTAAAAACATATATCGGTGGTGACATGGTGAGTGGCTGGTGGAAACACAGCCTCACTGGGTAGGCTAGTCCATGTTAACCACCCTCTGTATGAAGAAATCTAATGTTTATTGATTTTTTCAGTAAAACATGCCATATGACATAACACAGTTATAAATGGGCTTCATGAATCATTACAGAAACTGTATAAAGACTCTAATTTTAGCATCAGGATTTGATCATTTACAGCACTGGTACAACATATGCGGGTAATACAAACAAGAGTTATGCAAATAATGCATTTCCCAAATAGTAAGCACATAAGCTGAGCCGCACGAGATATGTGGTGCACTAAAGAAATTATACAGGTAGAGTAACATAACTTACCTAGTTACTATGCCACAAACATGTTTAAACAAAAGGATCTGTTAGACTTCATATTTACAGCCCTTCCCAGTGACTCGCTTTTCTGCATGAATCTTGAGGCTTTAATAAACTGCGCCACCAGAACTAGTATTAAAACTGAAAAAATAAAAACCTGTTAAATTAAAAGGTAGAGCATTCAGCAAATGCTTATAGTAAAAAATAGACCAGGACTCAGGTTGGTCATGACAATACAAGCCCCCTGCACAGGATACAAACCACATCTGCCATCTCAAACAGTCTATGCCATTACAGTGGCCAATGCCATTTACAAACAAGTGTGACTGGCGAATTTGACATAGTTTTTAGTCCCATAGAAATTGAGTGCAGGTAAGTTGAAATACCAGCTTAAAGGAGTTCTACATGTTCTACAGTGTCAGTGGCTCAGTAGGTAGCACACTCGCCTCTGAGGCGCGGAGATCAGAGGCTGTGGGTTCAGTTCCACATCTGGCGCTTGAGGTTAATATCCCAGTACTGACACTGTAATTAGCATGACAGGGTGCTGCACTTCTGGGTGCCGTCTTTCGGATGAGGCGTTAAACCGAGGTCCCATCTGCCTGGATTGGTGGTAGTTCAGGTGGATGTTAAAGATCCATGGCACTTATCAAAAGAGTAGGGGAATTTCCGTGTCCTGGCCAAATTTCCTCATTCACTAAAAATACCACCAACAGCTTAATCTAGTTCAAGGTCAGTTGGCATTCATCTGTATCCCCTCCCGAGTGGTGCCTGAAAATAGGCAGGATTTGTCTAGTGCACTTACCGGTCAACAAAACTAAATAAATAAAATAAATGTTAAAATGAGGCCCCAACTGCTTCACAGATTGGGTCTTCATTATGCAAAATCCCTGCAGGCGTCCTGTAAAATGTATATTTTAATTACCTGACGCTCGTAAAATTAGGAAGCCCCGGTGCAGCTGGCATTTTCAATCATGGTGCCCCCGTCCGCTCCGTTCTCGCTAGTAATAAGGCAAGATGATGACGGCCATTGTCCCTGCCTTATGGGTAGTCCTATGTATGGAAATATTACCAGTAGTATATATTACATGCCGATCGTTATTTTTACATAGTTTGCATAAATGCCATGTGTTTCTGTCACTTCTGTATTTTCCACTATAAAATATTCCAGGCATCTTCAGTTTTATTAAGTGGTAACATTTTCTAGTTTTACCAAGCTGAGTGTTTTATAAATGTTTAAATTTAGTTTTTCTCAAGAAAAGAAGGTCCATAACATTTTATGTAGAAATAGCATTGCAAATCTGGCAAGGGTTAAGATCGAGAAAATAAACTTATCGCATCATAGCGGCTACCTAGAAAAGTAGAGTGAACAGGAATGTTAATATTTTATTATAGTAGTTGAACATTTTGGGAAAACATTTTCATTGCACTGCTGCTTTAATGTTTGCAAGTCCTCTATTTCTGCTTGCACTCGCCAGCTCAAACATCTATCTATACATAGTGATTTGCAGAAAAAGGCCTCATGACCCATCAAATCTTCCAGTTTCTACCTAATTTATAACATGTTCCCTACTGGACCATTCACTCCTTTCTTTCCTTGTGTAAACCCCTCCCTACTTATTTTCACAATCCCCATGTGTGTTTGAATTCATTTACAGTAGTAGCACACACTACTTTTTGGACACCTGTTCCAGTTTTTCATCACTTTCTCTGCAAGTAATACTTTGACACATCCTTTTTATGTTTACTGGCGCGTGCGCGAAACATATTCGCGACAACTTACTGGAGTAACAGGTTGTGGAGGCAGGCAGTGTTGTGGCGAATGGCAGCAGTCCGTTTGGGGCTGGTTTCCTGTGCCAATAGAGACATGCTGTCGATGACAGCAGTTTATTAGTGTGCCACAATGTTCAAAAATTGACCGCTGCAATCAGGGAGCACCGTCGCTGAACAGTCAGCTGTGTTTCTGAACAGTCTGATACCTGGGCATTCCTGCTTGCAACAGTGAATGTAGGATAATTGTGACAGACTACGTTTTCAAGGGAGCTCGAATATGTGCAGGGCAGTGGCTAGTGCTAGTTGTATCTCCGCTCTGCAGTGAAAAGCAGGTTTTGTTCAAATCTGGCCCTCATCTAATTTCCTGGTCTGCACTGAAACAGTGGGTTTTGTTACCCCCAGCACACTGTATGATTGATGGGGTGCCCAATCCCCATCAGCTCCAGCCCCCCAACAAACACCCATGTAGCACACTGGGGCCCACCCCAGCATGTTCATGCGCTCCCCACCAGCACACTTTATGGCCGGACGGGGTGCCCAGTCCCTGTCAGCTCCAGTAACCCCAACAAACATCCAGGAGGCACGCTGGGAGCCCACCCCAGTGAGCCAAAAGCATCCCATGGCATCTTTTTTTTTTTTTTTAATTCCTGTTAAAAAGAAAATGTTTCTCGTTGAGTCCCCCCCCCAACCATACGCCCTCTGGGCACCCCACCTCCCCTCACCCCATACCTCCGGAGCCTGGCGCAATGATCTTCGGTGGACCGGGAGCACGCTCTGCACTCTTCAAAGCCAATCACGAACTGAAGAAATGCGGTGAGCAGTATAATGACATGATGTGTTTTTCAACTTATGTGGATATCTCGGCCATTTTTCAACTTTTGGCACCAAATTTTCAACATAGGGTTCTTGGGACCCCTCCTCATGAATTCAGTCACTGTCATTCTGTCCCGAAGGTGATTTTGGTGTCACTGCGGAATCACCTTTTGGGACCCGATTATAAAGCGGCACTTCCACTGTTCATGAGTTGGGCTCTCAAAGCCCATGCTGCAAATTGGTGGTAAAAAATTCAAATGACTGAGTTACGAGTGTGCATTACGCAGTTTCCACGCACCGTGTAAGTTCACGAATTTGTAATATTTTCACTCCAGATTTTCAACACTGGCATTTTCACACCTCCTTTATGAACAGTACAGCTGTCATTTTTACATCCTAGCGAAATGTGTTTTGCATTTCCAGCGCAGAATAAACGCAGTCGCTGTGGAAATCAGTGTTCGGAGAGATTAAGAAAATCACAGTGATACTGTAAATGAGCAGAGGTCCTAAAGTGCCTGTGTTGAAAATTTGGTGACAAAAGTCCATAAAATGACTGTGTTACGAGCATGCATTGAGTAGTTTCGCACTCTTAACTTTACAAATTTGTAATATTCCACTAAAATTTTCAACATTGCCGTTTGCACACCTCAAAGTGTTTTGTGCCTGTGGCGCAGGAATTGTGCAGTCGCTATGCAAATTCAAGCTTTGGAACAGATTAATGAAAGCTCAGTGCCACTGTTCATGAGGGGAGGTCCAGAAAGCCTATGCAGAAAATTTTGAATGAGAATACCAACAAGCGCCGGGCGTTAAGCGTTTCCAACTGTTAACGCCTCACCCTGTACAAACTTGACAGGCACTGAGGATGTGGCTTGGGGTTCTCGACCATAATGCTCACGCCATTCCACCCCACTCTGCAGCCACTTGCCGGCATTGAGGTGTGCCTTGGGTCTTTGGCCCTAACGTTCATCCCATTCTCCTATTCTCGCCCATCTCACCTTATTTCCTTATGGAATGGGTGAGCGTAAGGCGAGAACTCAAGGCACCTCGACCTCTCACTGTCTGCAGGGTGGGGTGATGGAATGGCATGAGCATTATGGCGACCAAAGGCACACCCAGTGCCTGCCAATCTCTGCAGGATAGGGGTGGGGGTTGGCGTTAGTTCACTGCTTCACTGCCATTCCTACTATGCATCTCTCTAACCCCTGCAATACCAATGCCAATACCAGCAAGCAAACATTTGGCATTGACAAATGCTCATTGAACTTTCCTTCCACCAATTTCATGGAGATTCCACTTGGGCCAGTATCTGCTTTCATTGTAAAAGAATCCTTGCAGTTCACTCTGTTTATTCTGTTTAAAAACCTGTAGGTCTCTATCACAGCGCCCCTTTTCCTTCTTTCCCCAGCGTATACAGATTCAGGTCTATTAATGTTTTCATAAGAATTACCCTGTTATCCTTGTATCATTTTGTGATTCTACTGCACTGCCTCAGCTCTATCATGTTTCAAGTGTAGACTTCAGAATTGTACACAGTATTCAAGTGTGACCTTACCAGGGATTTGTATAACAGTAATATTACCTCCTTCCTCTACTACTGATTCCTATATACACCCAGAATGTTATTTGCCTTTCCCATTGCCTTATTACATTGTGATGGTTGCTTTATTTCATTTATTGATTTATCTGGTAGACACAGAGAGCAAAAGAATGTTTCTTATCATATGTGACCGGAACATGAAAGCGATAAACACACAAGCGATTTAAACATAACAATCACAATCAATCAAAGATTTAAAATAGATAGAATAGTGTATGGGTGGCCATACACAACAACACTATGTTTCTATTGAGGGATGTGATGATGGCATACAGTCCCGAGGCTGACTCGAGCTGGTCTGATAAATCCCACATCCCGAACTAGCACTGTGAATTAACTAATATGTATGGCCATCCATACAATTATTTTGTACTAGTATATGGTCCCCAGACTGTAGAAAACTTTAATTTCACAAGGATTCATACCTTGTGTTCATGTTCACTGCTCCAGGTCCACGGTGAAGTCCCGTTATGCTCTCCCGACTGTAAACATCACGTTCCTCAGTGCAGTGCCACTGCTCTCGACGGGATGATCTACAGCACCAGTGATTAAAAATAAAAAGAAACTGCCACTGGTAGTTTGGACACACAAAGTCAAAGGCAGTCAGTGTCCAAACTACATGAATCCCCACCCTCCAAACCACTTGCTAACTTTCGCTGCCATTTTGCTCTTCATTTTTAACACTGTGCTGTTTGACCAATCAGGCAGCAGCTCAAAGAGGAAAAGTTGTTGTAGTATCTTTGTGACATCAGAACGATACTAGAACAACGTTTCTTGACCTTGAACTGCCCTACAACAACTTTTGGAAAGCCACTGCTTTTAGCCACAGTAAGCTCCTAACCATATGCTATAATTAATCTAAATCTGAATATAGAGACAGAAGTACTAGAAATAACACACTGAGGCAAATTATTATTAAAAAAAGGTTGCTTTAAAGATGAAGATCTTTGTCCAACATTAGTTTATTTAATAGCATTTTAAAACATTTTAACAGTCGACAAGCCCTGTTTGGAGATGCAAATGTGAAAAGTTCAGATATACTATATGCACACATGTCCAAAACAGTTCTTTGCATAAAGATAACATGTTTGTATATTAGATGGCTATCAAAAGGTAGAACATTCATGGTCTGGTACAGTTTACAGTGCTGGATCCTGTTGCTAGCCTTGCTTGTAGAGCAGAAAGCAGCTAACTAAAAGAAGCTACATTTTCTTATTAATTTAACACTTTTATCTCAGCAGGAGTCAGTGTCTGTTGAGATTAAGCAAGACAGATGCTTTATTAGAAGTAGAATGGGTCTTATTTAGGGTTAAAAAAGAAAGAAAAGAAAGAAAGTCTGTGTGTATTCTGTGCTGTGAAGGGTACTGTATCAACTTACTTTGCTAAACTAGTACGAGGAGAGAGCTTAATTGGGGTGTGGCTTAGACACTATAAAAGCAGGTGACTCAAATTACAACTTCCTGTTGCTAGCCTTGCTTGTAGATCAGAAAGCAACTAACTAAAGAAGCTACATTTGCATTTGCGTGTCTGCTGTGTCCGCTGGGCATGCTGAAACTGCTGGCATTAGACAAACTTGGATAAGATAATTTTAGCATATCCTCTACTTAGTAAATATACACCTTTAATGATGGAAAAATAACTTAGTAAGTGTATGCAATGTTTGTATAGTGATGGAAAGTATGGGAGGCGAGTATGTATGTGCTAATTGCCATCTGATTACTACTCTTGAAGCAGAGATAGCGTTTCTGCTTAATATTAAACCAGTTTCTACTGATATTAGGGAATTATAAAGTTACATTGATCTTATGGATGAACAACTTCATTCTAATGAACAATTTCCTTCACATTTAGGTAGCATTTCTATGCCTCCTGATGAGGAGACAATTATATGACTAGTACTAGTATACCTGTTGCCTCTGCCCCTCTTATAAGGTGGATGAAAGCCTCTTAAAAAAGGAGGGGCAGTCAAATACACAATAGTGCCCCTATTGAAACTCATAATAGGTTTGAGCAATTGACTGTATCAAATAATGAAGTGCTACATGATTTATCCTGTGCATCACCCTCTGTTGATAGTAATGGTTTAAAAACACTTTTCAATCAGGGTTAATGCCCATGAATATTTGTCCTGGTAAGTCTCAAGCTACCAAATCAATACCTATTAAGTTAATCGCTCCAGAGTGTGTTAAACAATCACCTGTTTCTGATTCTCGTTCCCCTACTGTCTCAAAACATGTGTTAGTCCTGGGAGATTCAGTCATTAAGCACATTGACAGAGTGGTATGCAATAGTGACAAGAGCAACCGCACTTGTTCAAGCTTCTGTGGGGCCAGGGTATCTGACATTACCTCCATGATGCCCCAAATTTTGCAAAATGCGGGGAAAATCCACTGGTTATCATACATGCCTGTGTTAATGATATAAACAACACTCCATTTAATCAGTTACAACAGGACTATGTGGCGTTATGTAACCTGTTACTTGATAGGGATGCTGTGTATGTATATCTGAAATTCTACCTGTCCGAGCAACATCTACCATGACGTGAAAATCAAAGCCCTAAATGAATGGCTGAGAAAGTGGTGTTTTTTTTTTTTTTGTATTTTTTATTTATGAGGTTTATGACAGTTTAGTGTACACAAGCGTCCTGAGTATAGTCATACATCCAATTCCATTTACAATGGTGATATACAGATAGTGAGACTGTACTACATTTGATACAGATATGGGGTATCACCTTAATATGTTAAAATGTTTCCTTTATGTCAGCGCTTAAGACAACGCTGCCAATGCTTTAAATTGAACTGGCTCTAAATCCAACAATTAATAAAATAAATCGAAGAACGAGCCATAACAGCCATTATATGTAAGATCATCATTAAAACAAAAACTCCATACTCTCAGTATAGCTCCCTGAACATCCAGCTACATTCTGTGTTTGAGGTCATTACTACATTACTTCAAATTATACAGTCTCCAGATGTTTCAACTCAAAATCCTTTCCTTAAGGATCGAACAAACTTGAGTCCCAAGCGAATGTCCCTCTTTGCCTTTCCAAGTGGGTAACTAAAGCACAGTACAAACTTACAGGTGTAAGATATTCAAGTGTCCTCAACCTCTAATTAGGAAGATCCCTCTCGTGCCGCTCTCTCTGCTTCTAATTTGTCCAGTAATTTCACCACATCCTTGGTCGGTATAGATGTATGCTTTTCTGCCGACTGAAAGCGTGTAAAGCAGGCTGGCATCATCATGCTGTTTGGGATATCCAGTTCCCTCAGTCTCGACGAACTCGTCAAAGCCTTGCGCTTCATCACGAGTTGAGTATGACAAGTCAGGGAATAGTAGGACCTTAACCCTGTCTGATCTACTCCCTCTTTCTCCTAGCAGCCTTCAAAATTTTGTCTCTCACAGCCAGGACGCAGTCACTAACATTACTGTTCTTGGAGTTTCGGAGGCCGCCAGCCCTTCTCAGATTGACTCTATAAGCCCGAACCACCTGGGTCTGAATATCTAGATCCAAGGCTTTGCATCCACAAAACCATGAAAGAGCAAATCCTCCTTCTAGGCCCTCGGTAGCCCAACAATTCGAACATTAGTGGATCGGTGATATTTCCAAGTGTTCCAAGCAGGTTTCAATAGGGCTTGTTCTTTAAGGCAGGTTGCGCGATCGCGTGCTTGCTCTGCCGACCTCTCCGAGTATTCGCCACTGCCACTACAGCATCAACTTTTGTTCCACATTTGGCATTCTCTCATTATACCCATCCATTTTTTTATCAATTTGCTGCACCGTTCTTGTGAGGGCATTTAACACTTGTTGGAGAGATTCCAGCGTCGCGGGCCCAGGAGCTTCCAGACCCTGTGTTTCATTCACGAGGTTGCAGTATTCCAAGGTTTACAGGTCCCTTCGCGTGGCGCCAAAGAAATTAGTTTTTCCGCGGTTTTTCGCCCATGTCGCTGAAAATGCAGGATTCTGATCTTCACACCCTACGTATCCACCGATAAAAGCTGCACTCTGCCTCATTAATTTTTTAAGCTGATTTTTGACATATGCTGGATGTCTTAGAGAGCTCACCAAGATTGCGACCGATCAGCTAGGCAACAAATCGCCCCGAGAAAGTGGTGTTTTAAGCATGATATACCCTTTATTACCCACTGGGAATCATTTTCAGGTCGTTCTTCCTTGTTTTGCTGGGACGGTTTACATCTCAGTCGTGGGGGTAGTACACTTATGGGAAAAGTATCACTAAAATCATAAATCATTGTTTAAACTAAAAACAATGGGGAGAATGGGTCTATTCCCAAGTCTCTGAATACTTACCAACATATTATTACAACTAAATGTAAATTCCTAGCTTTGAATGCAAGATTAGTAAACCAACTCAAATTAGCAGAACTTGAAGCTAAATGTAAAACTTTAAATATAGGTGTGGTGGGAGTAACTGAAACTTGGTAGGACGCATCCTCAATTTGGTCCAAAGAAATTCCAGGTTATAAATTATATCATAAAAACAAATTAGATAAGCAAGGCAGTGGAGTTTGTATGTACATACGAAATGATATTCCTTCTTTTGAGTGTGTTCTCCTTTCCTTTGGAAAGTAGGTGAGTTAAAATCTTATTGAAGGAGCAGTCCTATATAACTGTTGGTAACATATATGACCTCCATCTGCAAATTCAGATTACACAACTGATATGTTTAAAGAAATTACACATTTTCAGAATCTCAAGATACTGTAATATTTGGTGACTTTAACCTCCCTCAGATTAACTGGGACTCATTCTCAGGACACTCCTATGCCGAAAGGACTAACAGATGTGATAGTTAGTACGGATCACAACAACATTACTGAACCCACTCAAGGTCCTAATATTTTGTATCTATTATTTACTAACATAGAACAACAAATTAGCAACTTGCAAATTTGGGATCCACTTGGGACCAGTGATCATTCATCTATTCTTTTGAAATTCAACAGTTTAAAACTACACAAAGGAAGTTATACTATACCAAAATTATAACAAAGCACATTTTTCTAAAATCAATGAATACTTACAAAACATAAACTGGGAATCTAATCTTCTTAATTGTACAACGCAACAAGCTTGGGACTTTTAAAACATTGTACATTATTTGGAAAATACCTTTGTTTCATCTAAGAGAATTTAATAATAAAGGAAAAGTCCCCTTGGTTCAACAAGACAATTAAAAATCAGATTAAAATAAAAATTAAACTTTTAGGAAACGTAAGAATAGTTCTGTTCCATTTAAAACTACTCTATTACATAAATACAGACCATCTGTGAAAAACTTAAAAAGTTCTATTAAATTGGCAAAAATAAGTTAGAATTTAAAGTAGCTCACACAAAAGACTGTCACAAATCTCTTTTCTCCTATATAAATAGTAAAAGGTGTATCAAGGACCATTGGTCCTATTATAATAACGACTCTTCTCTATCTGATATAGAAACCTCGAATCTCTTTAATAAGTACTTTTGTTCTGTCTTCTCTCAAAAGTCACCTATTAGTACATTTAAAGTTTACCACGTAGATTATCATAGGTTCTATCCAACTGACATTATACAGGCTGTCAAAAACTAAAACAAAAAAAAAATACTAGTCCGGGCCCAGATGGTATTCATCCATGGTTTCTGATCGAAACCTCTATAAATATTTCTATACCTTTGTCAATTATTTTCATTAAATCCTTACAGAAAGCATTGTACCAAATGATTGGCGTTCAGTAATAGTTATTCCTGTATTTAAAAAGGCAACAGGGTTCTGTGCAAAATTATCGTCAATTAGCCTGACCTCAGTCGCTGATAAATTAATGGAATGAGTAATGAAGTCTCTAATAGATCAAGATTGTAAAAATTAGAATGTATGATTCAAATCAGCATGGGTTTACTCCCAAGTATTCCTGCACCACAAATCTGATATATTTTTACAATAATATAAGTACTCTACTAGATGTAGGTATCCCTACTGATGTAATTATTTTGGACTTTAGTAGAGCTTCGATAAAGTCTCATGAAAAACTCATTACTAAAATGCACAATCTAGGTTTGTCACCTGATATTGTCAACTGGACTTTAAACTGGTTAACAAATTGTTCTCAGAGAGTCAGAATTAACGATATCTTGTCTGATTCGGTAGTGTGACAAGTGGTGTACTACAGGGTCGGTCCTGGGACCAACATTGTTTAACCTCTTTATCAGTGATTTACAAACAGGACCAAATAACTTCATGGTTAAATTTGCAGACGATACTAAATTAGGGGGCAAGGTTAATAATCAAGAAAATATTTCTGCATTGAAAGAAGGATTTGGAAAATTAACACTTTGGGCAAATGAAAATCATATGCAGTTTAATCAAGACAAATGTTTAGTAGTGCATTTCGTGTAAATAATCCAAAAGCGATATATTATGTAAACGGACTACCACTTCACTCATCAAATTGTGAAAAGATTTAGGGATATATGTTAATAATAAACCTACATCAAATGATCACTGTGTTAGAACTGCTTGCATGACCAACAGACTTTTGAGGCAAATAAAACACACTTTTGTTAATCGCACTGAACAATACCTTATTCTGTTGTATAGGGCATACATTAGACCGTATCTGAACTGTGGCTCCCTTTCTGGAATCCAAACCAAAAAAAGACATAGCAATTCTTGAGCGGGTTCAAAGGAGAGTAACTAGAATGATTCCAAGATTAACAAACTTGGATTATCAGAACAGATTAAAAGATACTGGTCTCTTCTCTCTTCAAACTAGAAGATTAAGAAGTGCTATGCTTATGGTTTTAATTTAATAAATTCACCAGATCTAATGGAAAATGTGGTCTAACACTCTCAAAGGAGACATGTTCGAGACTGCATAATAAACAGCTAGGTAAAACTTATAAAACCGAAACTTTTTCCAATAAGAGCATCCATTGTATGGAACACCTTGCCATAGAATTGGTAGAGGCAACTAGTGCCACTGTCTTTACAAACAAATTAGGTGTTTGGTTGAGAGATAATAGATAAAATGTCCCACATAGTGTGGGAACAGTCTCGATGGGCTCTGGCCTTCTTCTGTTCTTTCATAAAAAAATAAAAACTAAAAAATGTAACCTGATAAACTGGCAAACAGCGTTATAAAAGCGAAACAGGCCATAGTCAGTTAAAGAATATAAAAGGCCTATTGCCAAAAACCTCCTAGAATCAAAAGTCAGTGACTTTTTATTCTAAATAACATACCAACCTCTGGTGAACAGATTTAATCAGTACAGAAATGTGACCTCATAAATTAAAGAACTGTCGGGGTTAATCCCAGATATTTAAATTCTTCTACCATCTGTACATGTTCACCATTCCTAGCAAGAATTCTAAACTGCAAGATCTTCGTCAGGGATATCTCAGTCATCAAGTCACACTGTAGGAACTTCACCATCAGTGAAGCAGGATCCACAGGACGATTTTCAGCAGTACAACTGGGGCCGCCCATGTAGATGTCATGTGGTGGCGTCACCAACCTATAAAAGTGTAGGCCCCGCTCCTCACAGGT
This sequence comes from Neoceratodus forsteri, assembly GCA_016271365.2. NCBI lineage: Eukaryota > Metazoa > Chordata > Ceratodontiformes > Ceratodontidae > Neoceratodus > Neoceratodus forsteri. The sequence goes on along the minus strand of CM028133.1, from coordinate 767,636,519 downwards.
CATCGGCAGCTCTGTTGCAGTTTTGTGCCTTTTTTCGCCTACGACTTTTTCTTAGTTTATACTTACCTTAGAATCTCTTATTTTAAAAGATTCTTTTCTTTTATATATCAAAATTTAATCCTTCAGTCTTCTCTCTTCCGTAGCTGCAGCTGCGAAAGAAGATTGTCTTCACAGGCAAACACTCTCTCTGTATCTGCTGCCTTGGGCCTGACCACAAAGCCTCTGACTGTGGGCTCTGCCAGAAGTTTAATCAAACAAACCTCAGGGGTACAAAAGCTCTTAAAAATGTCCTAATGGAGCATCAGGTAGCCAGTTCTGGGCAGGGGTCCTCCGAGGTCCCAGCCTCCCAGTCGCCAGCAGGGTCATTGAGCTTCCAGGCCTCTAAGGCCTGAGACAAGTCCTTGGGGAAAAGTCACATAAAGGACCGAGATCAAGACTGCTCCCCTGGCAGCGGTCTTGCTCCCCAACGCCTCTCTCCTTCATCCGGGATTCTTCGTTGTCTGCTGCTGCACAGATGCATAGGTCCACTGTCCAGGTCTCTGTGTCCACCAGACCCATACTGACAGCACCTCCGCCTGATGCCAAGGGTGGCCGTTCATCTACCTCCAGGTTATCAGCCCCTCCTTCTGTCGTCGATGGTTCTCCTTACGATGCCTGATCCTACCCCAGGCCTTTGGGCTGCAGGCTCTTCGGCTCCTGAGGGCCCCTCTGATGGGTCATCGCTCCTTGTGCCATTGACCTCAATGAGATTTTGACTAAATTCACCTCGGTGATTGTTCACCAGCTTGGCGCTTTAGGCCATACGTCACTGGTGCTGTCAATGGCAGCTTCATCATCGGCGACTTCTAGGCAGCTGTGGGCTGTCCTCCATGGGCTGTCAGTGGTGCCTCATATGTTGGACCTGGACCTTGAAGAGGTCGACATCAACAAGGAGTACCATCCTGATCCCATTCTTCTGATAAAGAAGAAGAGGAGGAAACCCACTCTTTTGACAGATCCACTGCTTCTTCCATCAGCGAGGAATCTGTCAAGCACAGCCCTAGGTCACCTCCAGAGAACCCCACCTTCTTCAATATTATGAAGCAGCTGTCCTCAGCTATGGGGTTCACGCTGAGAAGATGATGTTACCAGGAAGGATTTAGTGGACTTCCTGGAGATCTCAGAGTCTGCTCCTAAGACCATTCCTCCTATTTTACCCGCTCTGAGGAATGACACTACTGCAGCCTGGCACAGGCCTGGTGGAGCCAGCAATGCTGTATAGGGCAGATAAACTTTATCATGCCCCTTAGGGATTTCCCATTATGCTGCTCAGCCTGAACCGATTCAGTGGTTATAAAGGCAGCTCACAGCCGGGTCCTAAGGTGCCCAAGCACCTTAGCTATCTCCCCAACAAGAGTCTCACAGGATTGACCTTTGAGGTGAGAGGGTTTATGACTTCTCTACCCTCGGGCTGAGTTGCCAGTTACCTGTCCCATATGGTAAAATACCAACTGGAAGAAGGACAAGGCCGCTGCCGGCCCTCCTAGAAGTGCAGTAGCAGAAGATTTTCAAATGCTTGCAGGCAGCTAAAGATGTTAGCAAGCACCTCCTGCGAGCCCTCTATGATATATTGGACACTATTGCCAGGGCTGCTGCCACCAATATTTCCCTCATAGGCACTCCTGACTGAGGGTCTCTGGCTTTGCTGCTGATGTTCATCAAAAGATGCTTAATTCCCCTTCAGTGGCGCTAAGCTTTTGGTCCAGATGTCCAGGACATCATTAATGACCTGCAGGCATCTGGCGGGGTTCTGAAAATCTTTCAACTCACTCTACCATATGCAACCAAAGAGCAGACAGTGCCCTCCCTTTCTTAAGGCATCCAGTAGGCCAGGAGCAGCCCCTTGGCCTCAAGACAAATGCAGAACCCCCACCGTCTTGCCCACCCCTCCACTGCGGGCGTCCCAGAGGTGATGAACCATCCCCAGCGGCTGGATTTGCCTCTGCTTGACTCCTTGCCAGACCCCTTTTCCCTTCCCCGACCAAAAAGGTGGAGGTTGAAGTCAGTTCTCCACCGTCTCAGTCAGTGGAGAACCATTACTGTGGATGCCTGGCTTCTGCAAATCATAGAAAGGGTCACACTCTGGAGTTCACAAAGCAACCTCAGAAACTCCCCTCTGCCCTCCATTCTGCACAGACAGGCCATAGAGCCAGTGCCCAGGTGCCAGAGAAACAAGGGTTTTATTCCAGGTTTTCCCTGGTTCCCAAAAGACTGCAGATCTGAGGCCCATCTTAGACTTAAAGGACCTCAATCTGTATGTCCAGTACAAAAGTTTCAAATGGTAACTTTGCCAACTGTGATGCCCTTCTCAAACAAGGTGACTGACTGTGTTATCTGGACATGCAGGATGCATACCTGTACAACTCATTATTTCCTCCTCACAGGAAATTCCTCTGGTTTCTTTTTCAGGGCAAGCATTACCAGTTCAAGGGACTGCCCTTTGGCTTGTCCTCTGTGCTGGTCTTTACCAAGTGTTTAGCAGCAATAACTGTAGCCCTCAGAAGGGAGGGAATGTACATTTTCCCTTATCTGGACGATTGGCTCCTAAGGTCCTATCCAGGAACTGCTCTAGGGACCTTAGAGACAGAACTCTCCAGTTGTTTTCTCTCAATGGGCATTACAGTCAACTTCCCAAGCTGGTCTTGGTTCTGTCCCAAAGGCTGCAATACATAAGGGCAGTTTTAAACTTCGGCGTGAGGAAGGCCTTTTCTACCTCAAGCCAGGGCAGAATGTCTTATTGCTCAGGCTCAGGAGGTAGCCCAGAGCCATTACATCCCAGCCAGCGTGTACCGATACTGTTGGGTCTGATGGCAGCTGCCATACCCACTGTACCCATTGTTTCACTGGCCAGGCTTCATATGTGCACTCTCAGTGGACTCTCCACATACAGTGGGGCCAGCGAGCGGATAATTTCGATCAGTTAGTGCTGGTGTCTTCCCCAGTCTGCAAAGTGCTCCAGTGGTGGATGGATCCCTGAACCTACAGCAGGGAGTTGTATTCAGATCTCGTCCCCACATCAGATCCTTACCACGGATATCTCTGGTTTGGGCTGGGGGCTCACCTGGGTCTCTTTCAAACTTGGGGCTCTTGGTCCCAGATTGAAACTCCTGCACATCAGTGTCCTGGAGATACAGGTGGCTCTGTATGCCATGTAGGCCTTTCAAAGTCACCTCCTTCCCAGTCAGTTGCTGATCCAGTCAGACAACCTCAGTGTAATGTACCATATCAGCAGATGCATTCTTACCCCTATGCAGTGAGGCCATGTGAGTGTGGTATTAGGCACTGGACCACAACCCGACTCTTTCGGCAGTCCATGTCCCAGGGTGCTAAGCACTCTGGCGGACAGCCTCAGCTGGACTCAGTCCAGCATGCGCACGAGTTGGAACTTCTCATCCATCATGAAGATCTATTTGACAGATGGGGTCATCCAGAGTCGGACCTTTTGCGTCCCCCAGCATAAAACCGACCAGTTTCTGCTTGCTAGATCCAGGGCCTGGAGTTTTCTGGCAAGATGCCTTGTCCTTCTTCTGGAGTGGGAGGTTTCTTTACACCCCCCATTTCCCTCGATTCAGAGGGTACTCATCAAGCTGCAGATGGAGGGGCCCCATGATCCTGGTAGATCCAGCACCAGATATGGTTTCCTCTTTTCAGCAACTGCAGAGGAACCTCGGTCCCTCTCCCCTCTGCAGGAATCTACTGACCCAGGATCAGGTAACCCTGGTCCATCCCAACGACAGGTCCCTCCATCTGCATGCCTGGCTCCTGAGGCGTAGCCATCATCAGATTTGGGGTTTCTAATAGAGTGGTGGATGTCCTAATGGCCACCCTAAAGCATTCCACCTGAGCCACTTATGCCACGAAGTGAAGTGTTTTGCCATATGGGCTGCCAAGCATAATCTGAACCCTTTTACCTATCCGGTGAACCAGATTCTTGACTACCTGACCTCTCTTTCTGACATGGGTCTCAGTATTCCTCCCTCAGGTGCACCTTTTGGGTTTCTTGGCCTTTCATGAGCCAGTGGGGTGACGTACCATTGCTCAGCTGGTTGTCTCCCATACCTTTTTGAGGGGCATCCTGCATCTGAAATCTCAATCTGTTCCCCTGTCCTAGCTTGGGATTTGAATTTTGTTTTGGAGAAGTTGACACTATCCTTTTGAGCCAGCCGCAACTTGTGAGCTACACTTTCTGTCCTGGAAGCGTTATTTTTGGTTGTTATTACTTCTGCTCAAGAATTTTGGAGCTTCAGGCCATCTGGTGCGAGGAACCTTATTTGATTTTCACAAAGACTTTCATAGAATCGTAAGTTTCTCCCTAAGGTGGTGTCTGAGTTTACACATTGAGTCAATCTATTCACCTTCCAGTTTTCTCGACATGCCAATCCAGGGAAGCAGTGCTCTATATATTAGATATGTGCAGAACTTTCAAATACTACCTGTGCAGACCAAGGAATGTAGAAAGTCAAAGCGATTATTTCTTTTAAGCTCTGCCTAGAGGAAGTTCAGGTTTCAAACAATGTTTGTCCAAATGGTTGCGAACTGCACTGTATTCTGTTACAATAAGTACGACAAAGAATTGCCTGGAGCTGTCAAAGCTCATGCCACAAGAGTCATGGCTGCCTCTGTGGCTTTTCCAAGGGTCTCAGCCACTGACATTTGTGTGGCTGCCACCTGGAGTACTGTCCACACATTCACCAAGCACTACAGTCTGGAACTTGCCACATAGCCCATGCAGGATTTGGCAAGGCTGTGCTGCAGGGCCTCCTGTGTTAAGTTTAGGATTGGGTATCTCCCAGACTGTTTCTTTGCGCCTGTAACTGCTTGACACTCATTCCTGTGGTGTGACCTGATGATTGGGATACCCCGATGAAGACAGAACAGTTACGCAAGAACTTAACGTAATAGTAGCTCTTTGAGGGGATCTCAGTCATCAGATCTGTCTTCCCTCCCACCATCCCTCTTTGGGGCTCTTTTCTGGAACTGGCTGTCTGGTGTATCCAGCCTTTCTTATGGGCCTGGGCACCTATGTCTCTGTTCGGTCCCCATGGCCAGAGCTATACTCCTTTTCTCTGGGGAAAGAACTGAGGAAGGAGTGGGGCCACTCACACCTTTATAGGGTTGGTGATGCGTCTACACGGCATTGGTGTGAGCGGCCCCAGTTGTATTGCTGAAAATCTTCTGTGCAGATCCTGTTTCACCGACGGTGAAGTTCCTATGGTGTGACCTGATGGCTGAGATCTGCTGTTACGGTGAGTTCTTACGTAACTGTACTTTACAGCTAGTTCGAGACCTTACCATTTTGAATAAAAAATAAAAAGTGTTATAGCCCTGAAGGATTGGAAGGTGGCAGATGTTGTTCTGCCTTATCGGTGTGTGTGGGGAGGCGAGAAACATGCAGGGAACTACAGTCCTATGGGGTCTTACCTCTGTTATTGGCAGGCTGATGGAATCCCTGGTCAAGAGGACCTCGTAGACTACTTGGAGTGCACGGGCTCTAGGATAGTAAACAGCACGGGTTTATGGCAGGGAGGTGTTGTCAGACTAACTTGCTAGTTTTCTTTGACTAGGTGACAATGAAATTGGATATGGGACCACAGTGTGGATTTTCTCTACTTCAGCTTCATCAAGGCTTTTGACTCAGTGCCTCACAGATGCTTGCTGAAGAAAACCAGGTGCAGATAAGGTCATAATAAACTGGGTGGGTAACTGGCTAAAGGGAGGCAGCAGAGGTTAGTAGTCAGTGGGGTCAGGTCAGCAGAGAGGGAGGTCTAAGCGGGGTACCACATGGATCTGTTCTGGGACTGGTCCTCTTCAGTGCAGTATGTTCATTAGAGACATTGATGAGGGTATCCGGGCAGGCTGCATCTCTTCAGGGTGGATAGCAATGGGGAATCAGGAAATGCAGAGTGACATAGAGTTTTTTTTTTTTAAGGTTTGGCAGTTGAAATTCAACGCCAAAAAGTGGAAGAATCCCAGGACAGAGAACTGGATAGGTGGAGTGAGACTTAGCACTACAGCTGAGGAATGGGACCTGGGGTTATCGTCATCGACTCCCTCAGACAATCAAGTCAGTGCAACAAGGCATATAGAAAAGCCAGTACGATGCTGGGATGTATCGGGAGGATATTGATAGTAGAAGGGAAAGTAATACTTCCCTATATAGAGCTTAGTGAGGCCACACCTGGAGTACTGAGCTCAGCTCTGGTAGCCTCACCTCAGGAAGGAGAGAGGTAAGCTGGAGGCGGTGCCGAGCAGGCAGCTAATGATTCAGGGCCAACAGGGCAGGTCCTGTGAGGAGCATCTCGAGGCACTGAACATGTACTCAGTGTAGACCAGAAGGGAGAGGGAGATATCATAGGGGCCTTCAAGTTTCTAAAAGGAATTTATGAGGGTGAACTGCAGGAAGTATTTGGCAGATACTGGTTGACAGTCATGTGGATACAAGTGGAAACTGACAGCAGGGAGGCTCAGAAGTGATATGAGAGTATTGTTTTACAGAAAGGGTGGTGGAGCTGTGGCACAGTCTGCCTGCCGAGTGGGTGCTAAAACTGTTGGTGGGTTCAAGCACGGTTGGGATAGAATGAAAGGGTATAGTGGTTACTTGGGGCTGGCAGAAGCTGGAGCAGGAATGGAGGAAGGATGTGGAGGAGGGATAAGATAACACCCTGGAGGGACAGTAGGTCCCAGGGCTAAGTAGAGAACTCAGGCAGGCTGGATGAACCATTTTTCTGCTGTCATTGTACTTTTCTGCCATCATTAAATTTGTTTCTGTGTTTCTATTCACGAAGAAGACCAATGGTTGAAACATTGATTCTAACTCTGTTTTCTTTTTTTTTTCCAGTTCTTTTTCGCTCCTGGTCATGATCCTGGGGCCTCTCGTGCATCCTTCCTGTTCCTGCCCTACCGAAGTTCCCCGACCGGACCTCCCTCTCTCCTCCGCCCACCTTGCAGCTGGTACCACCGGCCAGCCCCTCCAGCTACAGTCGTGGGCCCATGACAGAGGAACCTTGAAGGTCGGCGGGTCGGACCCTGCAGTGGGCATGGAGGATGGTGCCTCGCCTACTCCTAGAACCCGGGTTTTCACGTGTTCTGTGGGTGTCCCCTCCCCATGTGTGGGCACATCCGATGCCTTGGCGCCACGGCAACCTGCCTCGTCCAGCCACGCTAGTCGTGCTTGCCTGGCTTGCTGCAGTGCCCCGGTCTCCACCGGGGCCCGGCTGTCCAGGCCAGCCCATCCCTGAGTCCGGGAGGTGAGCACCAGTCGGGCGCTCAGTTCTCAACCCTTCTCCTGCTGACCCCGGCATCCGAGTCCGTTCCTGAACCCGGGTCGCCCGGCACTGTACGAGGTGGCGTCCAGCACCTCAACCCTCAGCACCACTGGGCCGGCCCAACTCTGTTTTCTTTTTCAGCGTGTATTTAATTGAAGCCCTATATCAGGAGTCTTGGTAGTGGCGCTTATCGTGGTTTTAAAAAAAAATGCTGATGCTGTACCACAATGACTGTCTGTACAGGACCATACTTGGTGGAAATCTGAGGTACTGCCAAAACATTTCTAGGTGTACAGACTTTACCTTTAGTACTGTTTCAGCCTTACTGGTCATCAGGGCACCGGCATTACAGCCCAGTCATTACGGTGCCGATTGTTGGATTCGCCCCGAGTTAGTATATTTAGAAGGGGGCAGGGTGCAGGGGGCTGACTTGTTGTCCTAATGACTGGGCGCTACCGCCGGCACACTGAGGTGATGGAACCCTGTTTCAGTACAGATTTAGTCATGTTAACCTCATATCTGAAAAAAAAAAAAAATCACAAGTGTTCTGCTTTCGGGAATGATACAGGCGACATGTGGATAAATATTGTTCTCCTGCTGGTGGAAATAGCAAAGTATATAGTAAATGAAGTCCAATTTGAATGAATATGTACATGGTGGGGAGCGGACTATAAACTACGGAATGCACTGTGTTTTTGCCAGTTAAATGTACTTCTGAAATATTCACAGTGTGGTGGTTCATGATGTTTGTCAGTTTTCAGGGCTGCTTGGATCTGCTTTCTGTAGTGTAGTGATTATGGGGCTGGACATCGGTGTCGAAGGTTAAAGGTTCAACTTCCACAGTGGGAAGAACTTTTATTAACAAACTCTTAAAGGAGAACTGCTGGCAGAGATCAAGCCCAGACCGCTGCACAGATGGGACTTCACTGCAGATCCCCCTGCAGGCACAATATTCATGCAACTGTATGTACTAATACTCGTAAAAACTGTAAGATGTTCTGTACCAACTGGCATTGTCTAATATCGTGGTCCCCCCAACGAGATTGCGCTGCTAACAACACGAGACAATGCATTTTGCCCTTCCTGTATGGTGCCCTTATTATGGAGATTTAATCATCTCTGTATCTCGCATGCCCATGCACAATCTTTTGCGTAAATGCCACGTGCATGCTGTTTATGCACATGGCATTTGAGCAAAGTCTGTAAAACTAAAGCAGGTCACAGGAGATACGAAGTTATTAAATCTCTGTACCTCAGGAGCACCGTACAAAGAAAGGAACAAAACGCAATCATCTCACTTTGTTACGCGATCTTGGGGAGTAAGGACAGCGATATTAGAAAATGCTGGCTGGTATGGAGCATCTTACAATTCTTACAGGTATTAAGGTACAAGTAGTTGCATGAATATTGTGCCTGCAAGGGGGAGAGATCTGGGTACTGAAGCCCCGATCTGTGCAGCGTCCTAGCATTTTCTCTGCTGGTAGAACTTCTTTAAGATAAATGTTTCTCGTCTTGCCCAGTGGTATGGAGGGTTGAGGCACTGGGCGCCACACCTCCAGTGAAGCCAGCGACCCAGTTTCAGGAACTGATCCTGGTCTTTGTGGGTTGGCGGGAGGGAGAGGATCGAGTGTCCGTCTGACTGCTCTCCTCCCTGGGAGAGACCAGCTGCATCGATGTAGCTTTACACTGCCACCATGTGGTGGCATGGTAGGGTAGCAGGAATGATTCCTGAGGGAAAATGACCAGTGGTAGGTGCCATAGTGCGTGTGTGCCTCCATGCGACGCATCCCACATCATTGCACACTGCTGATCTGGGGAGGGAGAACAGGGAAAAACTGGCACTGGCATCTGTGACACACCTGTCTGCCAGCTCTCGACCCTCACCACTGTCTGGGACCTCTGCCCCAATTCTGGATATAGGCTCTCTGGGGAGGGGGGCTGGGCAACCCGCTCTATCACAGGGGCAGTCCATGGAGAGTTTATTTGGGAGGGAGGCAGAGTGGGACAGAGCACTCACCTGCATCCAGAGCTGGAAAAATGCTTTGTGGAAAATATGTGATCTAGCTGCATATTTCAAAGACCAAACCAGGAGTATGCTGTGACCAATAATGTCTGTGCTGGTGTAATTGTCAAGATTGCCTTACATATGCATTGAAGTTGTGCTCTCCTTCCACATTATGATGCTGAACTAAATTAACTTGGCTCTCTCTAGTTTTATGGTTATGGCACATCCAGAAATCAGGTGAGCTTAGAAACCTGGGTTTAAATCCAGTGCTATACCTTGGAGCAAACCTTTAGAAGCAGAACTAGGGAAACTAAAGATGTGATGGTGATCTTCTTTATATATTTCTACTGGAAACATTGTTGTATATGTTTTTATAGTAGTTTACAATGGGGACTGGGTGCAGAGCCTGCAGCCATTGGAGAAAGATGTGTTTTTTTTTTTACAGCTCCTGCTCGATTCTCACGTGTTGGTTCAAAATGCATTTTAAAAGTTGACTTTCTTTAAGAAGTAGTAGTGGATTGGGACTGAGTTTACCTTTTTCCTAATTTGTGCAAGTTTCGAGTTGGGAACCTCTTGTATGTGGTAGGTGCAGGGTGAACCCAGCTGAGGCTCCCCAAACATGGAAATGGTGCCTGGAGAAGCCAGCAGTGGTTGGAGCAAGTCTCAAGTGAAGGTAGCAAGTGAGGGACCATGTAGCAAGTGTACACTTACTGGAGTGGGTGTTGGAAGGGCAAGGCAGGAGTGGACAACATTTAGAAAATTAACAGGTAGATGGGGAGAGGAGTAGGATGGAGGTTGGTTTGCCTAAATGCTAGAAGTTTAAACAGTAAGATCAGTAAACTGCAGGTGTTGGTGTCAGAGGCTTACTAAACTTAATGCCTACCATGGAGACTGGGTCCAGTGGCAACAGTGACTGGGATCTCATTCCGGTATACCTTACTTTGGAGAGAGGGACGACAGAAGGGGAGTAGCTGTATATATTAGGGAAGGAATCAAGGTGACAGAGGATGGAACTATAAAAAGGAAGAGGAGGGGAGTGGAATCTATCTGTGTGTAGCTGTCAACAGCTTTTGGTAAGGGGAGGAGGCTAGTAGTTGCAGGCCAGTCAGTCTCACATCAGTGGTGGGGAAATTAACCGAGAACCTGCTGAAGGAGAGTCTGAAGGAGTACCTGAAGGTAAATGGGCTGCAGGACCACCAGCAGCACGGTTTCACTGGGGAGGCCATGTCAAACAGATCTCATAGATTTCTTTAGGTGACTCGGGAGGTGGATCAGGGGAAGGCAGGGGACATGGCCTATCTGGACTTACGTAAGGCCTTTGACAGTGTGCCACACGGAGGCTAATAAAGAAACAGCAGTCTGGGGGTTTGGGAGAAGGTAGTAAACTGGGTATTAATCTGGTAAAAGGATAGGAGATAGAGGTGGTGGTAAATGGAAGTTATTCGGAGAATGGAGTGTGACCAGTGGGTGCCACATTGATCATTGCTGGGTCGGTCCTCTTCAATGTCTTCATACGTGGCATTGCTAAGGAACTTGTGGATGACACAAAAATCTGCGACAGGGTCGACACCCAGAAAGGTGGAGAGAATGCAGTGAGATATGGGAAACTGAAGGTGGTTTAATGTGTGGCAGTTGTGTTTCAATGCCCAAAAGTACAAAGTCATGCACCTGGGGCGGGAGAAACCAGGGGACTGTATATTAGATGGAGGGAGGGACCTGGTCACCAAGCAAGAGAGGGACCTGGGGTGATCATATCTAATGATCTCAAGGTGCCAAGGCAATGTGACAAGGCAGTTGGCAAGGCTAATGGGATCCTGGGGTGCATAGATAAAGGGATCTCCAACAGGAGAGAGAGGTGGTTTGCACACTAGTGAGACTCCACCTAGAGTACTTTGTCCAGTTCTGGAGGCTGCACCTATGTAAGGACATTGACAGGGTGGAGAGCGTCCAGGAGGAGCTACAAAATGGTGCAGGGGCTGCATGAGAAAGATTTGAGAAGAGGCTGCAGGAGCTCAACATGTACTCCCTGGAGGAAGGACGAGCAAGCGGAGACATGATTGAGACCTATTCTGGTTCTCAGAGGGGTGGAGGGAAGCATTGGGGGTAAAATGAAGGGCATTTACTGAGTACATGATGAAGAAGAAGGAGAGGGAGCCTGGCAGGAGTATTAGGCTAAATTAAAGAGATAAAGGTGGAGGTCAGGAGGGCAAGTGCAGACATGGTACTGCGGACTGCCAATGGAATAAAAAAGGAGGGATAAATTTTCAGGCACGTAAGGGTAAAAAAGGAAAACAAGTGGTGTATTGTTAGGCTAGCCAAGGGATGGAGGATGACAAGTAGAAGACTAATGTACTGGCCTGCCCAGTGGTGCTGGAGGTTGAGGCAGTAGATGCCACACCTTGCGCCATGCTGACCAATCTGGCCTAGGAAACGAGCCCGGTCATCGTGGTCGGTAGGGGTGAGAGAGGATCGAGCATCCGGAGGACTACTCTCCCTGTCTCAGGGAGGAGAGATTGTTGTCCTGGCTGCCTGCTGCCCTCTGTGGGGCTGGGGTATTGCAGGTAGGGAGGGCATAGTAACTGGTGATCGTGGCATCGCCCGTTTGCCTGGAGGAGGGGGTCAAGAAAAGAAAATGGCGGTCGGAGGGCTTCATGACACCTTCCCCGTCCACTGCTCTGCCACCGCCTCCTCCTGGATTTGGATTGTGCTCTGGGAGGTGGGCCTCCTTCCTGGCTCCCAACATGGGGGTGAGCCATGGGGGTCTTGGGATGGTTGGCGGTGGGCGGGTGTGCAGGTGATATAGGGCTGAGTTCTCGTCCCCAGTGCGTGGGAGCAAAAAGTACAAATAAAAGAAAAGAAAGGCTAATGTCAATCAATCAATCAATCAAAATCTTTATTTATTCAGCTGAACATCATTCAGCGTAGCTCATTTACAAGATGGACCTGGAGTGGTCATACAAAGAAGGATACAAGTTTTGTACAAAGACATGTGAATAACATAACATTAGTACAATCAATTAGATGAGAGATATATACAAAATTTACAGATATACAAGGCACAAAACAATAACTTAAACCTGTAAAAATGAAGAGTACATTTGATATAGAAGGGATAATATTCAGATAGTAGGGCTTCTATAGGCTTTTTAACTGAAGTGTGATAACAGACTGGGTAGAAGAATGGAAACTAAACATAGTGGATTGCAGAAAGGAGGGGCGGAGGTTGGGTGGGAGACTAGGGCCTTATGGAAGCAGTTGCACAGTTCTGGGAATAGGGTGGTATATCATTTTTGAAGGATGGTAAGGGTAAGAGGTATTCAGATTCATAGATTTTGGAGTGAGTTCCAGACAAATGCTAGGGAATAGCTGATAGCAGCCTTCCCAAACTGGGTGCAGGTATTGGAATCTTTAGCATAATGAGCTTATTGATCCTTAAGGTGTATGGCCTGGATGTGATTTAAGGAAACAGTCTGAGATATAGGAGGGAGTTTGTCTGATAAAGCTTTAAAGATCCAGATTGCAGCATTCTTTTTCTTCTGTGCTGTAGGGATGTCCAATTGACTGCCATGTAAAGAGAACAATGATGGGTGTAGGAGGAAGGTCTGTAATAAATCTAATGGCTCTATGATACAGGGTGTCCAGTTTATTTAAGAGGAGAGGAGCAATGGCCGTAGAGAAATCAGCATAGTCAATGAGGATAAGAATGATGCCTGGATTAATCTTTGTTTGGAGTCTCTGGTAAGGTAATGTTTTATTCTGTAAAATAGGCCAAGTCTTTGTCTCAACTTTTTAGTAGCTCTTCAACATGGATAGAGTAGTCAAGCTTATTGTCAATCCAGACTCCAAGATATTTGAATTTATCCACAAATTCCAGGTTTTCTCCAAATAAGGTGGATAATTGTGGGGTGGTGAATGATGGGTAATGGAAGAGCAACTCTTGGTGGCAAAGAACATAGCTTTTGTTTTTGGCATTTAAGTAGTTTTCTTTCAATAGGTTGTGTTGTAGGATGGAGAATTCTGACTGTAACAGTTCACAGGCTTTTGATGGTGAGGATTGCTGACGTATAATACAGTATCATCAGCAAACAGATGAATGTTAGATTGAGAGAGGTTGGAATCAATGTTATTAATATAAATGTACTATGAGTTGGTTCTGATCGGTATTCATGTTAGGAGACAATGGTCCTTTGTCAGAGAGGAATATAGAGGCCACCACAAGGAGGGGTCCAGGAAGTGGGCAGAGTGCAGATCTTAGTGGACAGGGTACAGAAGGGACTAGAAGCTCTATGGGTAAACAAGGCACTAGACCTGGATGGCCTGCACCTGTAAGTGCTAAAGGAATTGGCTGCAGTATTGGCAGTACCCTTAGCACTCATCAGTTCGACTCACTGCAGATTGGAAATGCTACACAGTTTCACTCCACCGGATGGGGGGAATGACAGAGAGGATCCAGGCAACTATAGGCCTATTTGCCTTACCTCATTTGTAGGTAAGCCTGGAACCATAATAAGGGAGAGTTTGGTGGCCTCTACCTAGAGGGCAGTGGACTACAGGATAAAAAGTAGGATGGGACTGTGACAGTCTTGCCAGACCAACCTGATACTGTTTTTGATTGGGTCACCAAGGTGATAGTTGGTGACAGGCAGTAGAGCTGCTCTTTTTGACTTTAGCACTGCTTTTGATTCTGTACCACACAGGAGGTTGCTGAGGAGGTTGTTAGATGTAGGAGTGGAGCCAGGATTAGTTGGGTGGATGAGGACATTGGCTGAGGAGGAGGCAACAGAGAGTAGTGGTAATGGGGCTAAATCAGAGACCAGAAGGTTGCGAGTGCTGCAGGGATCAGTCCTAGGACTATCCTATTTAATATATTCATAAGGGAATTTGGGAAGGGTATCCGGGAAAAGTGGTGTCTCTTTGCAGATGACGTAAAGCTGTCTGTGAGGGTGGATCATGAGGAAGGGTGGAAGAACTCCAGAAAGACTTACAGAAGCTCGAGTAATACACAAACCATGCACAGAATACTGGATGGGATGAGTTATAATGGACATTCAATAGAGCAGAGATCTGGGAGTCATAATCAGTGACTTTCCTCAAGCAAACAAGTCTGTGAAACAAAGCACAGAGCAAGGCATCAAGGTGGGGTTTTGACAGTACTATCAGCAGCATGTTCATTAGTTTATTTGTTTGACTTTATAAGTCATTACACATTTAAATAAAATGCAATATATTACAAACACTAGAAACCCAGATGTAAAATAATACAGACAGTTCATACCTTGAACATTATAACAAAAGGAAAGTATGTGGTCTAGTAATATGCATTTTGTCTAGATCTATTAATGAGAATAGCAATTCATAATACTTTTCCATCATTCAGCATTCATAGTTAATCATATATTGATCAGTGCAAACTATACTGAGCTTTAAAGTGCAGATCATTTTAATTGCATTTCCCCAACCACTTTAAATAACTAACAGCTCTAGGCCCAAATATCTATTTGGCTCAACCAATGGAGACAGTTATCCAGTACCAAGGAAATTGCAATGAAAATGCTCAATATTCAAGTGAAGAGGTGTCAGTGAACACCCATGTTAGAGTAATACAATTAGCTCCTCTGATACTCTTCCAGAATGCACTGTGTTATTGAGTACTTAGTGCAATTCCTGGGATTCCACAAATATGGAAGCTCAGAGTATGCAAAGAGGGCTAACTCCTCCTTGGTCCATTAATCCATTGGGAGGTACAAACAAAATTAGACTGGCATACTAGTCTTTCCTAGTAAAATTCCCAGGCAAACTTTCCAAATAGTCATAGTCCTAGACCACCAAACGTGTGGAAAGGGATCCTGGTTGGCCCATAGGCTACCTGGGCATAGGACAAATATTGGTCCTGTCCCAATATGCTCATTTTAACTCAGTGAACATTGCTTTTACAGATTTAGCAAATCATAGCAGCAACATACTGTATAATGTCCAGTAAAAGACACCCTCCTTTGTACTGAGCAAGATCAGAGGGTAACCCAGGCACATATAAACTATTCCCAAAGGCTCATTCTTAGAGTTATATATCCCTTCAATATTAACTCAACTAGCAGATTTCATATGCTTTCTAGATAAATAATACATACACAGAATAAAACAATAGGACCTTATATATAAACCAAACAACACATCTACATTGTTACAATATTCTTATTAATTTGGACACTAGTATGTTCCACAGGTCTGCAATTTTATAAGGTATATAACTGAGCCATATGAACCAAGCATACTCAAAATTTTTAAGGTTTGTAGTTTTACTCCTTCATCATCCTTTACCCAAGAAAATGTGTTTCCCACAGTATTAAGCAAAATGGTAAAGCCATTTTTGAAGGGCATTCCTAGGAACACTTACTTTAGCCAGGCAGCGAAGACTGTTCTGAAACCTATTTGGGATTAGCCTAGTCACACTATTGTGTAGCTGTACATAAGGGCTCCACCAAACAAGTCTACTAGTTGTAGGTCCGTTAGAGCTCTGAATATATGTCTCCTAACACCTATCCAGTGATGTTAGTCTGGAGAAGACCTTTGTACTAGCTCATCCTAAACTTGGGTAAGCTTTCCTTTTAGGCCTAATAGGCCAGCTGGGTCTTTAACAGTCCCTAAACACCTAATATAGGAGGGAGTCAAAATCAGTACTCATCTATTGACCAGATACTAGGAAGTATTTTGGTCCTGTCCTTACTTGGTCATGCAAGTAATCTGTGCCCAGGACTTTTGGAGATAATCCTGAGAGCACTCTCCTACTTCTAGCTATTATTCAGAAAAGCTACAGCCATGTTCTAAACACAGCAGAAGGGTAGGGAGTTAAGGACAGGGTCCATTATCAGTTCTTAAAGTCCCAGAATACCATATAACTCTTCAGATTTTGCTAACTGATCTGTATACTTCAAATAGGTCCTAAATTTACCCCTTATATAGGATAATAATTTGAGTTCTGTGTTAGTTGTTAATGTCACATTAAACATATACATTTCCTGAGTATCTAATGGCCTTCCCTAAGATAGTACAGGGTATTAAATAAGTCCAAAAATTGATTAGCTATTTTACGTGCTCATGCTCATCAGCTGTGAAATTGCATAGCACTTGGCACAGAATGGTTAGCAAGATTTAAAGACAATGTATATAGTTTTACAAATTTTTGTCCACTGTTACATGGACCGCCTTTAAAACTGGATAGCAGTCTACTATGAAATGGTTAGCATTACCCCATTTTGTATAGCGTTTTGCTATGCTATACCGATATTTAATACCCTGTAGTAAATTTCTAAGTTGCAGCAGCAAGTATAAAACTGTGATGTTACCATTATTCAACACTTATAGCAAACTCAAAAGTTTGTTTTTAATCCAACTAAAACAATAAACAGTAAACACATGTCGATAGCTGGCCATAAATTCTAAACATCAGACTAGCGCCCATATGTTTTCTGAACTATTTTATTAATTAAGGACTTCCATAGCTATGGCGCAAGGTAGATAAGCATACAGTTCAGCAGTTAAAAAGAAGCAAAATTATTATTTTCAGCTGGCTATAGTGTTCATTACTGGAAAAATGTTAGGACTCCTAGTAGCGATTTGCTGAAAAGTAGCTGCATTGCATGCATCTAGGGACTCCACGTAAGCACTACACATCTTTTAAATAAACAGTAAAATTTAAAATAAGCAGTAAAATAAAAAACACTTAGGAGGAAAAATACCTTGGAGCCATTTCCTCAGGTCTCCATAACTGTGTCTATACAAAATTAATAAGCAGAAACAACCACCATAATTGTAATAGAATCTTTGCTCCTACCCTTAGTCTGGGGTCCATACCTTTTCCCACCATTGTTCCTGGACGCTTCCGTCTAGACATTTTTACACTAAATAAGCTTTATTGAGAATTTCAAAAGATACTCAGAATCTTGTGAAGAAAAACATATATGGATATCAAAGCATAAAAATATGTAATAAGTCTGCGATTATAATCTATAAAATATAACATACACAGTCATAGTCAACTTTATGTTAAAGTAAAACAGTAATAAACTTAATTTAAGCGATAAATTCCAACGTTGAACTAACAAGCCAGCAAGGTAACCTACTAAAACTAGAGAAAAGAATCTGGAATAAGCGGGCAGCAGCAAAATAGTGTGAAGTGACAACCTAGTCTCAGTGCAAGCTAAGAAGTGGGACTTAAAGGGCAGCAATAGGGACCTATAATATACATACACCATAAATAACTACAAGAGAGGAACAGAGTCAAACATCTAGGAGGACTGGAGTAAATGCAATAATGTATCAAGTGCCTCCCATCTGTGATGATATATTTGGTCAGTATGTTTTAAACTAGCTAGCATTTGTTCCATGCGAGTTCTTCAAGAAACAGCTAGCCATTCTTTATAAGAGTGAGTGTGCTCGTCTAGCCAATGTTTAGCTATATTTCTGGCAACTGCTGTAATAAGAGCCAGATGGTATTTTTGACCAATTAATTTCTCCAGGTCTAAGCCTGTATGACACAGGAGAGGCTCAAAGGCATCTTGCTGGCCTAATAATGGGTCCAGTTTTATCTTAATGTCCTGCCATAATGGCCTTGTTTTGTCACAATCCCAGACAGTGTCTCAAAGTTCCCTCTCGGTCTTACATTTAAGACAAGTATCTATTTCAGGGTGTCATATTTTAGTCAGTTGTGCGAAGTATAATACATGTTAATGTAGCCCCACTCTGGTGCCGTTCTATAGAGGGATACTACCCCTGCCGTGCAGGTCTGACCACAGTTAAGGGGCCAGGGATCCCATAAGCTGTTATACGGGGTCATTTCCCAAAGTTACAAATACAATGGCGGTCCTCCACCTAGAGTACATTTAGTTGGTCTGATATCTATCAGCACAACCCCTGAATATCATACCAACCCACCCCCTGATATTGTTGCCCTGGGCATGGACTTACCAGGATTGAACATCCTCACCTTTAACATTTTCCATTCCACATCTCCATTAATAACATGCTCACTAAAATCAGGCTCTTGAGTCTGCACTTTTCTGAAACAATAACATCACTGTTTGTTTACATTGGGAGGGTTAGGATGGGGTGAGTGGAATAGAGGTTAAACAACATTTTTAAATTTGCATTTTTAAAGATCTGGCATTTCCCCAATCATTTCCTCTGTTTTCCAAGCCCGTATTTCAAATAATGCAGCCATCATTCTATCTACCTAACTGCTGCAGGTATTACCATAACCCAGACCCACTGGTACCAGTTCCAGAATGATGCCCAGAGTTCTGTCCCTGGGCACCCAGGTGTTAGTTGCAGGCCTGAGGTCAGCTGGATCAGCTGGCATTGGCATGCTTGCTGAAATTCAAATTAACTTTACATGCTTTCTCTACTCTTGTTAACTACTTTAAACTTTCACCTGCTTTACATCCAGCCTCAGTGGGCGTGTTGAACCATACAGTCCCCAGAGTGTTGCAGGGCAATTCCTGCTTTTACTCACAGTTCTGAAGAATCAGTCCTCAGGTGGCACAGTTGACTAAAGTCCTGGGGTGGATAGAAACAGCTCAGGCAGAACCGGACTCGATGCTTGAACTGAAAGGGGCAAGAAACTGTAGCTTGGATCTTTGCCTTGCTTAGAGATCTTGCAGCTTGTCCCTGTGGCATATTGAGATCCATTGTGGAGCACATGGCAAGACTGGCCAACCACAAGGACCCAGCCCTAGGAGTTGTCCCAGCCGCCGGCTCCTTCACAGGTCAGAGCACCCTAGCACTCTAATATAAGACCCATGGTCCCCTGCATCCACAAACCCCACTTGATGGGGGTTAACAAGTTCCCCACCTGGCCCTGGACTTAAGATTGGAACTTCAGAAGTCATCTTTCCTTTCACAGTTCCAGCTATGATGTGTAGCCAAAGCTGTCTCTGTCCTTCCCTATCTTCCAGACTCCCTGGGATGCAAAGTTTAGACTACAGGTTCTTCACAATAGCTTCTTTCCTTAGCCATATCTAGGAGCAGACAACAGGCAACCTGCCAAACAGGCACTTACTAGTCCTTGTGCTTTCACAGTCTGTCAACTTAGAACATGGCCGCACTCTTGCTGTGCCTCTCACTAGCTAGAAACTCATTTCTCAGCTTTTCAGTTACAAAAGTCACTTTTCTTGTCACCGTAGAGGTACAGAACAGTCTCCGATCCAAAGTGGTTCTCTTTTCACGTTCTCCTCTCACTTGCCTCACCAGTGAGGTGCAGATAAAAGTACCTGTCTTTTCCAGGCTCAAAACACAACCTTTGTCCTTTTCTAGACTCAGACACAACTTTTCTTCATCTCACCGCTCTGGTATATCTCTCTGCCACAGCAGACATTTCCAGGAACCTGCAGCTTTCTGTCTCTTCCAGCAAAGCTGCTCACTCACTTTCGTCTTTACAATCCATTCTAGTTGGGGAAGGTAAGATCAGCCCTGGGGTACAGATAACTGTTAGCCCCAGGCAAGCCCTCTCCCCAGCCTTGCAGCCCCATTTCCTCCCAGAGGCTGGAGCACCCGCTTGGAGGGCTCCAAACTGACCCAGAGTCCAAAAGTTCTCTTAGTTCGAGAGCTTTTTCGCAACTCCCTATTGGCTGGAACCACTGTCTTTAAGAAAAATTAATATGTATTAGGCTCCTTGGCGCCTCATTGGCTGCTCAAAAGGCGCCAGAATATTCCCCGTATTTTCTTCTAGTCCTTTCACAAGCCCCATAATCCTCTTGTCCTGGATCAATAGTCCCAACACATTTTATTCAGTGTCTGAAGTTTAAGGTATTCCTGTAGCCAAACCATTTACTTGTAATTAATTGTTTCCCCACAGAATGGTAGATTTCGTCCTTCTCTTGTGCACCTTGGCCTCATTTAGCATTTTTCCCTTTTCTCTGCCTGTTGCTAGCACTGAAACCTTTCCCCAGCGTTAGACAGGGTTCAGCCTCATTAATATTCATGAACCATCTCATTATTATTATTATTCATGAGGCAGCTCTCAGATCCTCAAGTGCAATTGGTGCTCACAAATTGACCCTCCTCAACCTCCAGTCATCTCTCTGGTTTAGCTAACGGTCCTGGTACCCTTTTTCTGTCCAACAGGACCGGGACCACCTGAGAGAGACAACTCTATGCACTGGCCAAACCGCCCATCGAAAATGCGCCTCAGGCGTGGAGCATCGCCCCAGCACCGAGTACATCCAATGGTGGCTGCTCCGCAATACAACTCCCTGGGCACTGCTCTGACAAAAAAACTGTGGGGGTTCGAGGGAGCATCCAGGGAACCATAGGGCCCAACCAGGACAGGAAAAAAACATGGGGGGTGGAACAAACCCGGGAAAATGGGAGCCCCAAAGGGCAGTCAGGTAAGCCAGGGTTACATTAAATAGCAATTTGTATTGAGCCAGTTTCATATAGTCAAATGTCAGATATTTATGCAAGTGATGCCATACTTACGCTACATTAGTTTTACCTTGTAGTTCTGAAAATTCAGCACTCCAGTATCCTAACTGTAAATTCAGTTTGTTAGAGGCATAATCTCTCAGTTATTTGTACAAGAGGGATACTGCATGCTTGAGTGGCATATTGGCTTAACAGACACCAGATTTCTGAAGTTGATGTAGGCCATAGGGGAGGACCTAAAGCTGTACTGATTGCATGTTGTAATTGCATACATTGAAAAGCAATCCTGTTTCAAGTGCATATTGAGCCTTAAATGTAGTGAAAGAGACAAATGTGTCTCCTTGGATAAAGGATGAAAGTTTGCCCAAGTCTATACTTGGAAGAAAAACCGTCTAGGAATTTACTTGCAAGGACTCCTCCTCGTCTGAAATTCCAGGCTCCAACAATATCCACTTCTATCCTGCTAGACTTGCTTGAGTTAGGAATATTCAGCTGTATCTAAAGAATAAAAACAAAATAATTGCTCGGCTGAGTGTAAATACGTTCACTATTTCAGCAAATAACAGAGACTCTCCCCAACCCCAGGCAATGCTGGCATACCTTTCAAAAATAAAATCGCATATTGCCACATATAGTGCAACTCAAACGTCCCTCTGACCATCTATAATGGCATTTCTGGTTCAGTCAATAGTGTATAGCTTGGTGTTTACACTGCATGCAGCTGTGATTACAAGGCTCCAGGGAGGGCTACAAACTCCTCCTTGACCAGGTCAGTTCAAATCTTAAGAACCCACCAGCCCGAGGCAGACATCGGCACCAATGTTCAACAAGCATTTCCACGCCATGAACTCTTTGAGCATCTCTTACCTCCGTGCTCACAAACCTGCCATTGCGCCATAGTGCTCAGCTCAGCAGAATCTAGCCCCAGTAAATACTAAGAAGCTTTTTTAAACAACTTGAACAGCGGTAATAGCAAGAGCGCTAGCAACACCTCTCAATAATATAGAGTGGTTAAACACCCTGAACAATATTAAAGCTCAGAGCAGGACTGCAGACCAGAGCAGCAGCGCAGCCATCTTGCTGCTTCCCTCATTCAATAGTGGCGATTGGTTTTGACAGTAGGAGAAGTGATTCTGTCACTGTACAGATCCCTGATGAGACCTCTTCTGGGGTACTATGCAGGTCCAGAGCCCTTACCTGAGGAAGGGCATCAAGAGTCCACATTCTGTACAGGGAATGGTAACCAAGATGACCCAGTGCCAGCAGGGCAGATCTTATGAGGAATGCCTGGAGGCTGTAAACTTGTATTCACTGGAGGCCATTCGGGGGTGACTAAAACATATACATTTCTTAGGTGTATAAAAGCGGTAAACAGGGAGGACCTATTTGCTAGAAATAGAGATACAGCCACTAGGAAGTGTGACTGGAGGCCGATTGGGGGGATTCAGGAGAAACTTAAAGTCCTACTTCACTGAGTGGGTAGTGGAACAAACTGCTGGCAGAAGTGGTGGGGCAACTACCCTTAATAGGTTGAAACATGGTTGGGACAGGGCAGGGAGACACAGTCCTGAAGGGCAACAAGGGTTTGAGGGTGGGGTAGCAGGGGAAGGATACAGCCCACCAGGTCAGTAGGTCTCCTTCTGCTATTAAATTCTATATTATGAGACAGAACTGAAAAACAGAACCAGAAAGGCGGAGGACAAAGAGGACAGCAGGCAGTGGCTGGAGACTGTAAGGCTGGATAATAAAGTTATAGGATTACTCCCCATTATAGAATCAAATATGGTGTCACCTTGGACTCTTATAATAGTAACAAAGTCAAATGGTTCTGGATTGGATTTTGGAGGCAGCTAGGTGTCTTTAGCTGATTTTCCTTTGAGACAGACCGAGTATCTCCCTGTTCCACATTTGCGTTATGCTACTCAGGACCGCAGGAAGTTTTTCAGTTCTTTGAGGGCAGTGCACAGGAACTGGAGTCTCCCATTCACTTCACTGTCTAGCTAACAATAAGCTGTGGTCAGAGCACACTCTGGCTGCTAAAAGCAGTTGTCTGGCAGGTGAGTAAAAGTACCGCTCTCACTGCACCAAAACTTGCACAAGATGGCAGCTCCATCACATCTGCGCATGTGCAGCCAGAGCCACTGCCGTGCATTAGGGCCGTCAATGCCATCCTCAACATGGCAGCTCTGACAGATCTATGCATGTGTGACACTTTCGTGAATGTGCAGTTTAAGCGGTTGCCACGTCACTTCTGCAGTTGTGGAAAGTAGTGCTGAGAGAGGGGCCCTACCGCCACGGAGGGAGCTGCATCAAGGAGGAAAGACAGCAGGGACTGCAGCGTCCTGGACAAGAGATCATATCACTGTAGGAGAAGACAGCAATTGGTTCTGCTTCTCTCCTACAGTGATGTGATGCCAAACAACTGCAGGGCTCCACCCATGTAGCCATAAAATTACATGCTCAGGAAAGATCCACATTTTGGAGACCCTGTTGAAGCTGGCAGTCTGGTGCAAGTACAGTATCAGGTAAGATTTGAGACCAGAGAAACTCTTGAGCAAGAAGATACAGAGGACTGATTTGTTATTCCTTAGTTATGTATTTATTTTTCCAGTTTGTATTGTCTGTTCGGTTGCCGACTTGCTCCCATGTGGATCGGCCCCACAGCCCATCACCTGCCTTCCTGGGACTTACCCTTGATTCGTTGACCTCTGGTTCAGGACTGTAGAGGTTTCCTGTTAACCAGTGCAGAGCATATGGAGAGCTAGGTCATCATCCAGTTGTGGTTGGTGTTTTTCCACCATTTTCTCCCTGGGTCCCAGCCCCTGCAGTGACGCAGTGTGTGAGCTCTGTCTTTACAGAGATGCCACCGGTGTCCTGCGGTTGGTCCCTTCATTTGCATCCTACTACAGTGCCACCCACATTCCTCTAGGTGGCAGCTGCTGAAGTGAGACAGGCATATCCCCTGCCCAAGGAGGAGAGCTGTCCAGCGGACAAGTGATCTCCCTCCTCAATCAGACCCTGAGCAACCTGCGTCTGTTCCTGAGTCGGGTCTTCAGTGCATGAGGCAGTGAGGCAGCCAGTGCCTCTGCCCGCCACTGGGCGGCTATGTTATCCTTTATTTGTGCTTAAAGAGCAAAATAAAATAAAAAGCTTGAAACTACCAGACTTGCACTAATTCTGTTTTAACTTTATTGTTTTAGGTTTTTGTGTATTACTTTCCTTTTCTTTGGTCTACTAAATATTGTAGATAATGCATCACTTACATCATTTAGTCTTTCAAAATGTATCCAGCTCTCCCTGCTGGCGCCCACCTGCTGTTTGTGACATCACAGTCGTTGTCTTGCAGAGCACCATGACATTACCGACAAAAGCACTGTGAGATTAAGAGGGAGAAGCAGATGTTTTTATTCAGACTTTTATGTAGACTACCAAGATGTGCTGTAAACCTTGGAAAGAAAAATTGAAAAAAAAGAGTATCCTCTAGTAAATTGTAATAGCTGAAATATCTTATCTGTGAAAGTACATGCTGAAGTGCAGAGTTGCTCTTCATTTTCAAATGCTGGTTTGGTGGTGAGGTAACAGGTAAGGGAGGGATCGAGTACTAGTGGGTGGGTGGCGGCACGTAAAATGTTCCCAATGAATATATCTTTTACCTGCATATATTATGGATGAGGTTCCAGTTGCTGTATAGGTCTGTCCTTTCTTGTAATGGCTCCTGCTGTGATGATGCTTTCAGTTTCTGGCTCCCTCCATGTCTCAGTGCACCAGTACATTCTCAGTCTCACTGTCTCAGTACTTTGTTACATCTTGCAGCTACTGTTAAATTACAATTCTTTACATATTCTCCAGAATTTTAGAATGCAGGTAACTGAGGGCTGCTGTTAAAATGGTTATAATTTCTCTAAGTTTGTTATAACTTTATCATATTTTGTAGGGTCTAGCTAGTGCCTGTCTGCTGTAGTTTATGGGCTCGTTTTGGGCTCTACATATAGATCTTACTTCAAGGGTACTCTTGCAGTAGGCAGCACCATTAGGACTAAGCTGCCAGGCACAAGGACCACACAGAAAACTTCTAGCTAGCTAGCAGTCTGCTGTGGGGAACCGTCCCTCCCCTTATGGTATAAGGGACGGTCCCCGGCACCACCTAATTTTTTCCGCCTTGACCTCGCTCGTCGGACCTTTTGGAACATTGCTTCAGTTGACCATTTTACTACCTTGATTATTTTTTCTTTATTTCTTTAAGCATGTTTTTGCTGGCTTCATGTCGCGCCAACTTCCTCGAGTCCCACAAGTCTAAAGTGTACCTGTGATAAGCAGATCCTGGATAAAGACGGCCACTCCACATTTGATATCTGGCTAAGCCTGACCATGATACTGAGTCCTGCTAGGCTTGAAAAATTCAGCCAGGACACATTAAGATGATGCAGTGAGTCCTGGAAGCCCATCTCCTCAGAAGAAATTGGCCACCGTGGAAAAGTAGCTGCAGGCCTGGAGCTTCAGTCCTCCAGGGGGCCTCTTCTGAGTCCTTCTGTTCTTCAAAGAAGAAGCATAAGTTGGACAAATGGAGGATCAGGATCCACCTCTGGGCACATGTCACATCCGGGGTTGGGCGAAGTCTGGAGCTCTCCCAGAGAGGCTGCTTCCTGGCCAAGATTCAGCCTGTTCCCATTCATTGCTACCTCTGGTCCTGCTGCCTGCCCTGATCACAGTGACAGGCAGGCGTTTCTATATGTCTTGGAGGACTCTTCCTCCACCACCCCCACCCCCTGTAGCTCAGGCCCTGTACTCCTTTACAGGGTCCTCAGCCAGGGAGCTCGGCTGGTCTTATGAGCATCTTTGATTCCACTGGCGCCTGCCTGGTGCCTTCACCGGATCCCTTTGTGGAGTCTGGCGCTGATCCTTTGGACCAGCGCAAGCTGTCGCCTGCATCTGATGCGCACATCCATCGCCGTGTGGTCCCCCTGCGTTTCTGACTCTCTACCACTGTCAGTGGGTCAGGCCCTGGCCTTTCCCGACCGGTGGCAGTCAAACTGCTGCCCGCTGGTCCTCCTTCTTTGGACCCGGTGACTGGCCTCCAAACACCCTGGGTCTGTGGGGTTTCCTGTTGTGGAGCCACTGGCCTCGTTGCCTCCAGCCCTTCCGACCCTCAGTGGAACCTCAAGGGCCACCTTCTGAATCTCTTGATCCTTTTGGTCCTCCACCTGACACACCTCAGCCATCGGGCCGGCGCCAGTCCATGTGTCTGTGGGGTGGCAGGATCCTCAGCTGCCGTCCTGAGCCTTCACCTGATTTCTCAGGCCCATCGTCGTTTCCCTCCAGGGACTGCCTGGCGCATGACCTGAATTTCCACCAGTGCAAGGGGTCTCATTTCTGCAGTCGTCCAGCCTGGAGACGTTATGGCAGGCTTGGTGGTCTTTCTCTCATTGACTGGCGTTGACCCCAGTGACACTTACATCGGTTCATGCACTGATGCCGATTCTCTAAGTACTTCCTGGGGTTCTTCCGACCTCTCAGGAGCGATCACCCAATGCTAGGTCTGATGCCACCTCCGACCCGGTTCCTTCCTCTCTGCGCGGTCTCTGAGGTCTTAGGCTGGGGAGTAAGACTCTGTCGACTCACTGGGCTCTCCCCTCATTCCTCTCCTGAGGACCATTGGGTCAGGAGACTTCGAGTCCTCTCTGAAAGACCCTTTCTTCTTGGAGTTCTTAAACTTATCCAAGAGATGCAGGGTTGGCTAACACAGGAGCAAGATCCTCAGAGGTGTCGCTTGGCTGAGCACCTACACTTGCCTGTCACCACCTCGGTAGTAATCCCACCTTTGGTGGCCTCCCCATGATTGACATACTTCCACTGTCTGGCTGCAACCAATGACGGTCACCCCTGTACCCAAAGAAAGTGGACTGGTTGTACCATGCCCCAAGGCTAGGCCTCACTTTGATTCTTATCTTCCCTGTTCCCTTGTTAGATGGGCTTGGGGTTTCTCAGCCTATGCATGGGGACCCCCCCAACCGGATAGGGAATTTAGGCAGTTGGACCGTTTCGGTTGCCAAGTATATGTCTACTCTGCTTTGGCCCTGCGTGCCCAGAACTATTTGGTGTACAAGGTTGAGTACCAGCAATCTCTTCTGGACCAGGTGAGTGGCTCCCAGATTCCTCATCTAAGACCCAGTTAGACAACTGCTTCAGTCTGCCTCAAGGTGGGATCCCAAGTCTTCCATACCGCTTACGATATGGTGGGCGCCTCCCGAGTGCTGCAAACACAATTTCTCTCTGGCATCGTGGCATGGCTTCACCTCTTAGACTTTGTTCCAGATGTCCAGTCCTCAGTCTTGGACACCCCATTCAGGGGTTCCGTCCTGTTTGGGCTGAAATACAGCATATGCTGCCTTCCCTTCAGAGCTCAGGGAGGCATCTCGCTCGAGGCATCCCTTCACCCCTCTTACAGCAGGGCAGACCAGCCTCCTCCTCCTCCTCACCTGACATGGGGATCCATACACTGGCTGCTTCCCTCGCCAAGCGAAAGTGTCAGGCTCTTTCTACTGGAAGGCTCAGCTCTGAGAGACTGCAGGGTTGAGGCGTCCACCCACCCTGCATCTTCTTCTGAATCTTAGTTCCTAGTGACCCCCAGTCTCTAGTATGTCACTAGGACCTTTGTTTGGGGTCCCCATGCTCCTTCATTTTAGCTGGAGACTCAGATCTTACTTGAGAGGTTCCTGCAGTAGGTCATAACATGTAGGACTGTGCCCTCTGGCGTCAGGGCCGCCCGGCAAACTTTGCTATCAGTATTTGGTTGGGGACCACCCACCCGACATCACGTGACTGACATCAGCGTGATCCTGAAGTGGGTGGTCCCCTGCTACTGCCTTCTAGTTCTTTTCACTGTCGAACTGCGCAAGGACCTCGCAGTGAATGTTGCTGCAGTTGATCGCCATTTTGATAAGTATTATAACTATTTCTTCTGATAATAGTTCATTCTTCTTTAATTTTGTGTCTTCTCCATCCGATCCTCTGAAGACCAAGAAGAAAGTGCGAGAAGTGCAGCTTGCAGATCCTCATAAAGACAGTCATAAGCTTTGCCTCTTCTGCTTAGGCCCAGCCCATGACATCGAGGCCTGCCCAGATTGCAAGCCCTTCAGTCAGGTCTTCACAAACACAGGCAGCAGGCCCTAGAAGCCCATCTTTTGAAGTCCAGGATGACCATTTTAGAGCAAGAGATGCAGAAGCTGGGGACTCTGCTTCTTCCACTTCTTCAGAGACTAAAAAAGAAAGACAAAGAGAAGCACGGGAGCAGGAGTGCCTGAGTGCCGAGGCGGCCCTCTACCAGTAAGGTTATGGAGCTCAAGCCTGCGGACAAGACTGTTCCTCGGCTACCTCCCTAGTGATTGTCCAGGCCTCTTCATCCAGTTCATCTGCTTCTCTTAAGCCCATTAAGACGGGCTCCAAGACAGGATCCTCGGCTGAGAAGTCACCCACGGGACCTCCAGCGGACACCCGGTCATCACTGGTAAGTCGGACTCCGGTTCTTCAGGAGCCCGCCCGGTAGTCGATAAGTTGGGTTCCCCCAGAGAGCCTGCCTGACATCTGCTGATAAGCCAGTCGGGCTCCTCCCCACCCTCCTGCTCATCCTCCACGAACGATAAGTCAGATGCAGGGACTTTGAAGCTTGCCTGTCGGGGCTGACACCGACACAGCCAATGTCTGGCTGAGCTTGCTGACCTCCCAAGGCCAGCCCTCCCATCAGGTTTCCCCTGACAGGAGACTTCCCGCCACCTTTGCTGGTGGAACCTCCTGTTACTGACCCTCTACCGGGACAGAGGGGAAGTGGGTCCCCTGGGCGTCCTTTCTCCCACTCCAGGGCTGGTAACCTCTAGAACCCACAGATGACCCTCCTGGGGCTCTCACATCACAGTCGGTTCCTCCACTGTCTCCCAGGATCTTCCTACCCCATCAGGCCCTCCCTTAGTCCCGGCGCCAGGAAATCTCGCTGCGCTCTGGGCCACTGACTTCAGACTCCTTGGGCCAACTCCCATTGGCAGCTCCGTCAGGCTGCCTAAGTCTGATGCCATCTTTCCCGATGCCTGAGAACCAGATGCCAGAATTCCGGTGCCAGCCACAATGCCAGCTATCCTGTGGACTCCCAGCACTAGTAAACTTACCAGGTCCCTGTGCTCCACCTCCTTTAAGTCCCCAGGGACCCCCTTGGACCATAAAGGTATCTCCCATGGTCTGCCCTTGGGCTCCTCACATTATCCGGGCCTGCTGGCGTGGGCTGTAGCGTCAGCTCCTTTTACCACAGCTTTACCGTAGATATCAGGTGCCGGACTATGGGCCCCTTTTCAGGCTCAGGTCCCTCCCCATTATCCGGGGCGGGTTACCAGTATGTGTAGCCTCCACCTCAACCTCAGCAGGACCTCCAGGCCATGTTTCAGATCTGGTGGCAGGAAGCCAGATCTGAGTTGGTGAGTGGTTGGATAAGAGACTGCTGGCCATGGTTGCGACACCCACCCCATGCTGTTTGTCTCCCATGGGTTCTCACAGGTCAGGCTGTTCCACCACGGTGCACATTTCTGGGGTGCTACCTCTGGAGGTCACTCTGACTGAGCCGAGGACCTCTGAGAAGGAGAATCCTCTGACTCTTGAGGCTGACTCCTCTGACTCATCCTTTGGAAACCTTTCGGAGCGGCGCTGTCCAAAGGTAAGGAGTTTCCAAGTCTCCTCCGAAGACCCCTCCTTTACCAACTCCTTCCACATTCTCCAACAAGCTAATTGTTGGAATGCAGAGAGCAAGACCCAGTAAGCACCTGGCAAAGCATGTGGACTTAAGCGAGGCATTACCCATTACGATCCCCTTGTGGGCGGATCTTCACGAGGATATTACCTCTGCTATCTGGCAGATGCCTCACTGCATCCCAGCCATCCCCAAGAGGCAGACCAGGCTACCATTCCCCTCACAGGCGCCACTTATCTAGCTGTCACCCAAAGGCAGACTTCATCGTGATTGCTGCAGCTCATGACTGTACTGCCAAACCTAAACATATGAGTACCTCCCTCCTGACAAGGAGTCGAGGCAGTTAGATCACTTGAGCCATAAGATCTGCTCCCCATCTACATGTGCCTTATGTTCCTTGAACTATGTGGCACATATGATTTCAAACCAAAAGCTACCATGACTTAGCTCGAGGCTAGGCTAGAAGCAGTGGAAGACTCTGATCTTAAGTTGGAGCTGACCAAGGCTGTCTAAGATCTCTTGTAGTCATGCATTGAGGCTACCTACAACTCTGGAGATGCCATGGCTCGCTCTTTGGCAACAGCAGCCTGCCTCAGGTGCCATGCTTGGCTCTGTATTTCTGGCTCTCCCAGGATGTTCAGGGAGCCATACAGGGCCATCCCCTTCCGAGATCCGTCCTCTTTGGGGGCGACACCAAGTACATTATCATGAGCATCAAGCACAGTGAGCAGGCCCTGCGATCAGTTAGGGTCCATGAACAAAGCGGGTTTCAAGCCTAGCAGCCCTTTTGGTGCCAACAAAAGCACAAGGCAAACAGCCTTTTAACAGGCATCAGAATAAAGGAGAGCATCAGGACCTGCCATTGCCTCTCCCCCTGCCTCAAGACCCAACGAGCGGCAGGCGGTGCCTTCCCGCCCATTCCTCCACCTCCCGACTCCTTCAGCACCCTCCTCGCCACCGCCAAACAGTGTGGGAGCCAGTGGGAGATTTTCCCTCCACCTAGCAGAGTGGCAGGGCATCACTGATTCCTGGGTCATTCAACTCATAGCAAGAGGGCACACCATTGAGTTGCTGGGAAAACCTCCAGACTCTCTTCCAAGATGATCTCATTATCCCTCAGACCATGTAACTCTGGTGAGGGGCGAGATCCAGGCTCTACTCCAAAAATCGGTGCCCCAGCCGGGTGTTTTTATACCTTCTTGGCTTGATGGCGTGGCCATTCCGACCGTACCTCTGGCCAGGCTGCATATGAGAGTCACCCAGTGGACCGTATGTGTCCAGTGGGATCAGGAGCTGAGACGACGTGAATCATCCTATTCTGGTGTCCAGTGCACTCAGGAAGCACCTCTTGTGGTGGCAGGACCCTCCGAACATGTCTCAGAGGAAATCAGGCAGGCCCTCCCATCCTCTTGGACCCTCACCACAGGCGCATCTGGTCTGGGTTGGGGAGCTCACCTGGGAGACTACCAAACCCAAGGAAATGGTCCCAGTTGGAATCCTTGCTGGAGATGAGGGTGGTCCTGTATGCCCATCAGGCCTTTCAGCCCTTTTGATAGTGGGAACACTGTTGGTACAGACCGACAGTATGTCAGAAGTCTGGTACATCAGCAACAAGGAGGCATCCGATCATATCCCTTGTGCAGGGAAGCGATGCGTGTCTGGTACTGGGCAGTCCAGCATGGTCTGCATCTCACGGCCGTGCACATTCCAGGCATGCCCAACATCCTGGCAGACAGCCTCAGCCGTACCTTAGCCCTAGCTCAGGAATGGTAACTACACCAGGAAGTGTCAGAAAATCTGTCCAGAGGTAGATCTATTCACCTCCTTATCAAGCATAAATCTTCCTAGCTTTGCTCTCTTGTTCAAGGGCCTGGTGTTATCTGGCTGGATGCGTTCTTGCTCTGTTGGACAGGGAGATCCATGTCGCCTTCCTTCTCTTTCCCATTTTGCAGAAGGTTCTGCTGAAACTTCAGGCAGAGGGCACAACTGTTGCTGATTGCCCACCTCAGGCCCAGGGAGATTTGGTGTTCACTCCCACAGCAGTTGACTGTGGAACTCCCAGTACCTCTGCCTCTTGTGACGACCTGCTGATGCAGGTTCAGGGCGAACTGGTGCATCCGGGCCTCAGGTCCCTACACCTTCATGTGGTTCCTTCAGACATAATCGCTAACCTTTTGGAGTCTCCGACAGGGCTCTAAGATTCTGGTGGAGGCCAGAAAGCCTTTCACTAGAGCTACTTACGCTATGAAATGGAAATGGTTTTCCATATGGGTGGCCTCAAAAGGCGGGACCTCTTTCTTGCCAGTGCCCCAGATGATGGAGTACCTCTTGCACCTGTCTGACTCAGTTACTCTTCACTAAAGTCCACCTGTCCACTATCTCTGTCTACTACTCCCTGGTAGATGGGAAAACAATTGCTCAGCTGGAGGTATCCAAAGCATTTCTGAGAAGGGTCCTCCATGAAACCCCCTATCGTAACCCCCACCTTGGGATTTGAATTTTATTTTGGAAAAGCTTACTTTACCTCCCTTTGAACCAAGCAATAAGCTGTGAGATGTACTATCTGTCTTGGAAGGTGCTCTTTTTAGTTGCCATTACTTCTGCTCGAAGGCTCTCGAGCTCCAGGCCCTGATGTGTAGGAGCTTACCTGATTTTCCACAGAGAATAGGTGGCTCTGCGTACAAATCCTAAGTTTCTTCCCAAGGTGATTTCTGAGTTAATTTTGAATCAATCTGTTGAACTCCCAGTCTATTACCTGGCTTATGCTAATAGGGTGAGGTGCTCCTGCACACTTTAGGTGTGCACAGGATAGTCGCTGCTACATTAACAGAACCAAGGGTGTCCGTAAAGAAGAACAGCATTTTGTTTCCTTTGCTCCCAGGACTCTGGGGTCGGCAGTCTCTAAGCAGTGCTTGTCCAAATGGTTGGCTAACTGTATCCATTTCTGCTACTAGAAGTACGACAAGCCTCTTCCAGGAGAGGTCAAAGGTCATTCCACCGCGGTGCAGCTGCCTCTGCTGCCTTTTTCAGGAATGTTTCCGAGTGGAGATTTGTGCTCGGCAACTTGGAATTCAGTCCACACCTTCACTAAACATTACAGACTGGACATTGCCTCTAGGCGTTGGCGGGTTTGGCCTAGCCATCCTGCAGGGCCTTCTGTCATAGACCTGCTCTGGTCTTGCTGCAGACCTTCTTCCTTCCTTCCATGCTTCAGTTTGTCCTGATCTCTTGACTGCTCGGAACTCCATCCTACACGTTATGATCTACTGCAGGAACCGTCTCGGTAAGATAGTACAGTTCGTAAGTACTTACCTTAACAGTAGATCTTTGAGAGGTTCCTGCAGTAGGTCATCTTTATCCCACCTCTTTCCCCAGTCTTCTGTTTGCTCTTGCAGGCCTGTTTGGATTGGGCTCCAGGGATGATATTCTTCTCTCATGTTGTACTCTCTTGGGTCTCCAGCGGAGAACTGGAAGGTGGGCAAGGGGACTGCCCGTGTATAGGGTGCTGCCTTCAGTCTTGTGACATCAGGTGGGCGGTCCCCACCAAACATTGCTAGCAAAAGTTTGCCGTGCGGTCCTGATGCCAGAGGGTGGTCCTACATGTTATGACCTATTGCAGAAACCTCTCTGAAGATCTACTGTTACGGTAAGTTCTTAACGTAACTGTACTTCTAGGGACATGGATATGTTGTTCATCCACACTCATTGGCAGTATCCTTGCCGCTTTAAATCTTGCGGAAGGTCTTAAGCTTGCTCCTCCACCCACCCGGTGGTATAACTCGGCTCCCCCGCCATGGCGTAGATCTTCCTTACCGCTTGGAAGCTCAGGTTCCCTCCTTAACGCTCTGCGTTTGTGACTGGTTCCTATTTCTCCGTTTAGCGATTTAAAAATAATATTTTGCAAAAAGACTTCAGTCTTGATCCCTCGCGGCTGCGATGGATAAATCGACTCCAGATTCGGAGATGCCCATGCGGGCAGAAGATGTCTCGGACGGATCCACACTCACGTGTGTCTACTGCTTAGGCCTTGAGCACGACCCGCGGGCTTGCGACCTGTGCTCATCTTTCTCGGCCTCGTCCTCGAAGACCGTGCTGCCCGATTGCAGCTGGGCCGTCCCGGCGTTTCCCTCGGTGAAGTCAAGAAGCCCGGTTGGCGGTGTCAGCGGCGGCTCGTTCGGCGGATCAGCTCGGCGGATGGTGCCCTCGAAGAGGAGCGGCGCGGACGTATCTTCCTCGGCGCGGCATTTATCCGCTCTCTGGGTTCTTCCTACGGCTTCCTTTAGGAGCTTTGTCTGTCCTCTCCACTAAAGGAGAAGGGCCTGCGTCTGCTGGACCTTTTCTCGGTCCAAAAGAGGGACAAGGGTAAATCCCTCGTCGGCGCTCTTGGGGCGGGAAAGGTCCCTCTCCCGGGCCGTCGACCGTCGGCATGCCGACCGCTCGGCTCGGCCACTGGCCTCACGGTGTCCCCGTCAGGTCAGTTGACGAGACTCCACTGATGAAGTCGAGATTTTCTCGACCCATTAGACAGACTGTCGCCTTTAGCAGCCGAGATTCCCCTCTCCCGGTTCCCCGGGAGGAGTTGAGATCCGTGGGCTCGCCTGTGCCTCCGGTTCCGGAGCCCTCGGATGGACCTTCCGAGCGAAGGGAGTGTCGGTTCCGCCGACACCTCCTGCCGACCGCGAAATTCCGGGACTCTGGGTCTCGGTCTCGGACCTCTTGGCGGTCCAGCCGTTCCCACCGTCATCGTGGTCTCGGTTCTCGGCACCGCGCTGATGGCGCGTCGCGCTTCGTCCTCGTCCTCCTCCTCGGATGAGGGGAGGCTTGGCGTAAATTCGTCGGCCAGTGCGAGGACCTTATGTTGCAACAGCTCCTCCTGGCGGGAATAAGCCGACTCCGGCGCCTTCCCGGCCATTAAGTAACTGTCACGGGCAGCCGACACAACCCCTCGACTTGCCCGAGGCCTATACCCAGGCGGTTGTTCGGCCAAAACCAGCTGCTCCACCGATTGCGGTGGAACCTCCGCCCTCCACAGCCACCAATTGGGGCTCCGACCAAGGATTCTCGGTCGGCTAAGGGTTTACCCATCGGCTGTCAGTTACCCTCACTCCCGACCGACCTCGGCGGTGAAGGTGGCTCAGGCCAGAGGCAGCTCTTCGAGGACTCTTCGGTCGAAGATGATTCCTCCTTCTTCTCCAGCGACTGGACTTGGAGTCTTCAGGAGGTCAGCCAATGGGCGATAGCCGTCGTCCTTCCTAGGACTGCTTCGGCTCATCTCGGAGTCTACGGGATGGAGCTCGAACCCGTTCCAAGCAGGCCAGGTATCCCTCACGGAGATTCTGGACCGGGATTCTCCGGCGGAGGCCTTTCCGGTGGCGAGGCCATAGTGGGTCAGCACTGGAACTTTGGCAGCGCCCTGCTTCCTGCCCTCGCCTTCGGCCAGGATGGCCAGGAAGTATCACGGTCCGGTTCCTTGTCGGTTTTGGAACACCCCTCTGCTGAGGGTTGGTTACCGACAGCGTTTTCAGCAGCGCCCGTAGCGCCAGGGATGTGGACAAACCTCCTGACAAGGTCAAGAAATTGGACTATTCGGGCGAAAAAGTCAGCTGCGTCCTCTCGACGCCCGTCAGGCCAGTTCGGCCCGTCCTCATGGCACATTTTTCT
Organism: Neoceratodus forsteri; assembly: GCA_016271365.2. Taxonomy (NCBI): domain Eukaryota; kingdom Metazoa; phylum Chordata; order Ceratodontiformes; family Ceratodontidae; genus Neoceratodus; species Neoceratodus forsteri. The sequence continues at coordinate 767,601,403 of CM028133.1, read as the reverse complement.
CATGCCCTGTTGGGCTCCTGGATGAGGTCATCCCTCATCTTCCGCCGATCTGCAGACTACGGTTAAGCAGGTGCGGGACCAGGGCAGGGCAGTGGCCAAACAGCAGCTCCAGACTGCTTTGGATGTGGGGACTCATGTGCCAGATCGGTGGCGGCCGCGGTGGCTTATCGTCGGCGGGCTTGGCTGAGGATATCCACCTTTACTCGGATACCCAGCACAAGTTGGCGGATGTTCCTTTGGGGACTGACCTCTTGACCCTGGGGTGGAAGGTCACCTGCAGAGGATCGAGAAGTCAATGCCACCTGGACTCGGTCTCTTCCGCTCAGAAGGACAAGGCGCAAACCACAGCCTAAGCCCTTTCGGTCCTTCTGTGCCCCTTTGCGCCTGACCCAGCAACGTCAGGGCCAGCAGGCTCGGCCTTGGCATCCCAAACCCAAGCCCGGCTTCCTCTAACAGGAGGCAGGGAGGAAAGGGCCCAGGAGGTCCTCGGCCGGTCCCTCCTCCAAGCCTGCCCAGTGGCGGGCTTGAGGGTGTCGCCCCATCCCGTCACCCCCTGGGTCCCCGTGGGAGAGGCGGCTCAGCACTTCCGTTCCGCCTGGTCCGCTGTTACCACGGACAGGTGGGTCTTGAGAGGTGGTGGGAAGAGAGCCTGCCTCTGGAATTCGAGCAGGCACCACCCTTCAGGCCTGTCGCCCCTCGGGGGGGCAGGATCCCCAGCCTCACTGGCGGCTCGTCGAGGCGACATCACTCTCCTCCTCCAGAGGAGGTGGTAAGAGGTGGTGGACCCTCCTTCAGACCCAGGGTTTGTGTCCAGGTACTTCCTGGTTCCGAAGCGGACGGGGGCGGCGCCCCATTCTCGACCTACGACCTAAACAAGTTCCTAAGGTCTCGAACCTTCAGGATGGTCACTCTGGCTCAGATAATACCATCCTTGGAGCCGGGCGTGTGGTTCTGCTCTCTGGACTTGCAGGGCCAGCGTTTTTCACGTCCCTATCCGTCCGTCTCACCAGAGATTCCTTCGCTTCCGGCGGAAGGATCTCTCTTGAGTTCAAGCCATGCCCTTGACTTGTCTCCAGCTCCCAGGGTCTTCACCAAATGCATGGCAGTGGTGACAGCATTCCCGCGGCGCCCGAGGGTCGAGTGTACCCTTACCTGGAGCGACTGGCTGATAGCAGCTCCCTCCAGGAAGGAGGCGGAGTGGTCAGAGATCTGGCCCTCCAGGTCTGCTCTCAACTGGGCCTCCTTGTCACGAGGCCAAGTGGAACTCGAGCAAGCAGGTGATTTTATTCATCGAGGCAGCTTCGACTCTCTTGAGCCAGGCGGCTCCGGCGGACAGGGCGAGGTTCTTTCCTCCTTGCCCGATCATTTCTGGTTGGGCAATTGCCTGCCGGGACTTCCTCGCCTCCTGGGTCTCATGGCGGCCTGTACCAGCGTGGTCCGTTGGGCCGCTGGAACATCGTCCCCTTCAGTGAGGACTGGCCAGCCAGTGGTCCTGGCAGCTGCGATCCCTTGGACCAGCTTGTGTCGGTGACACAGGGATGTGGAATGCTCTCCAGTGGTGGACCGTTCCAGATCAATTGCAGGAGGGCATCCCGTTCGTCCGCCCGAGCCGGCGGTCTCTCTGTCAACCGATGCCTCTCTGATGGGTTGGGGTGCCCATCTGGGGAACACCGGGCTCATGGCCTCTGGTCCCCGGGAGTCGATGCCACATCAACCTGCTGGAGCTCCGGCGGTCGGCTAGCTCTCACCGCCTTTGCTCCGTTCCTCCGGTCAAGTGGTCCGGTCAGGCGGACAATACCCGACCATGTACTATCTAAACCGCCAGGGCGGGGCCGCTCCATGCTTCTATGCAAGGAAGCTCTCCGCATTTGGTCACTCGTCGCAGCCTGGAGGCGGATCTCCTAGCCATTCACGTGGCAGGGGCCTCCAACACCCTGGCCGATGCCCTGAGCGGATAGGGGCTGCATCCCGGTGGTCTCTCCTCCGGAGGTAGTACAGCATCTGTTCTCCCTTTGGGGCACACCTCAGGTGGACCTGTTTGCCTCCACGGAGGCAGCGAAGCTGAGTCTGTTCCATGCCCGCCCCCTCAGCAGGGGCTCGCTGCAGGGATGCCTTCTCGAGGCAATGGACCCGGGCCTCTTTACGCCTTTCCCCATTTCCCTTGATCCACAAGGTGCTTCTCAAGCTGAGGAGGACAAGGCGCAGGTGATTCTGATAGCCCCAGACTGGCCTCGTGATTCTGGTACCAGATCTCCTCAGTCTCAGCTCCAGGACTCCGCGGCAGCTTCCAGCTCGCCGGACCTGCTCTCAGTCAATCAGGGAAGGTGTTCCATCCGGACCTTCAATCCCTGCACCTGCGGCCTGGTTCCTGGCGGCTAGAGTTCCAGGCTTTGGGTCTTTCCGGACGAGGTCCTCAATGTAGTTGAGGCGTCCGTAAGTCGACCAGAAAATGCTATGCCTTCAAATGGAAAAGGTTTTCCATTTGGTGTCAGAACAGGGCTTGGACCCTTCCTCCTGTTCCTTGGCAAGCATCTTGGACTATTTATGGTCCCTTTCTAGTCAAGGGCTTAGGTCGGCGACCCTAAGGGTGCACCTGGCATCATCTCTGCTTACGGGCGCGGGCCGGGAAGCAGTCGGTGGCGCAGAGAAGGTGGTCTGCGCTTTTCAAAGGCCTTGATCATTTCCCTCAGTGGAACCCCCACCTCCGTGGGATCTACTGCTGGTACTGGCAAAGCTCATGGGCAAGCCATTCGAACCTATGCACAGGTGTGCTCTCTCTCACCTGTCGTGGAAGACACCGCCTTCTTGGTGGCTATCCGTCAGCCAGAAGGATGGGAGAGCTCCAGGCGCTTTCCATCGAGTCTCCTTACCTGGTCTTCCACAGGGACAAGGTTGTCCTCGCCCCCACCGAAATTCCTTCGAAGGTGGTGTCGAGTTTCACCTTAACCAGGTGTTGACTCTGCCGGTGTTCTACCCCAATCACACCTCGGAGGCCGAATATAGGCTCCATACTCTGGATCCTAGAAGAGCGCTCAGCTTATTATAAGGCCTTGCGGCTGGAGTCGGGGAGAGTTAGCCAGCTGTTTGTCACCTACGCTGAAACCGCATCTGGCAGACCTGCAGCCAAGCGGACGATAAGCAGGTGGGTAACCTCCTGCATAGATCTCTGCTATAAGTTAGCGGGCATGGAGCCTCCCAGAGGGATAAGAGCTCATTCTACCCGCCATACTGCTGCAGCGGTGGCTGCTTCCAGGGGCGTCCCTATCCAGGAAATCTGCAGGGCTGCTACCTGGAAGTCAGCAAACACCTTCATTACCCACTACCACATCGACCTTGAGTCACGCCGGGATGCTGGTTTTGGGGCCTCGGTTCTCAGTCTCTCTTTCCCAAGTAAGTATATGGGGTGTGCGTCTTGCCTCCCTCCTCCCGGAGAACTGCTAGGAGTCTGCCAATGAGTGTGGATGAACAACATATCCATGTCCCTAGAAATACAGGTTACTCACCTGTAACAGGAGTTCTAGGAATGGTATATTGTTCATCCTACATTCATTCGCCCGGCCGACGCACAACCTGGAGCTTCCAGCGGGCAGATCTGGCGTCATGGGCGGAGCCGAGTTATACCACCGGGTGGGTGGGAGGAGCAAGCTTGAAGACCTTCCGGCAAGATTTAAAGCGGCAAGGATACTGCCAATGAGTGTGGATGAACAACATATACCATTCCTAGAACTCCTGTTACAGGTGAGTAACCTGTATTTTTGTTTTCCACAGTGATTTCTCTTTTTCAGGTCTGGAGCTGGGTTCCTCCTGCTCCGGGGCTGCCAGGCCACAAGGGATTCCTCCTCAGAGGAGAGGGTTGTAGTTTCTCCACACTTTTTCTCGCTGGGGAGGGATGCGCATAGCCCCCCTCCATTTCTCCCCCCTCTCCATGCTTTCCTTTGGAGACTAGGGCAGTTTTCCTTTTGGGGTGACCTTGTTTTTCACTTCCCAGATCTGCGTGGGGTTCCACTATGTGCCAAGTTTGGCAGAGGAACTCTTCGCGGTTTCCTTGTCATTGGCCTTCCTGGGATCTGGCTCCACGTCACTCCCTGAAAGGCACCCCCATCACCTTCCTCAGCCCTTTCCCTCACCTTTTATTCTAGGTGGGTTTTGGTTCAGAATTTGGCGTCATCCCCTTTGCTGGGTTCTAAGCTAGATACCTAAGAGGGTGTAGACTGAGGCCTTGACATGTGAGGGTGATACTTAGTACCCCGGCTATCCGGGTCGATAGCTTGTGGCCTTATCTAGAGCCTTTTGCCCTTTCTGTCTTTGCCCCTATGGTTGCTTCTCCTTTGGGAGGTCATTGTGCCCTCCACTGCAGGGTTTTGAATAATTGATTAGCAGTTTTTTCTTGGGACAATACTAACTGTACAGAAAGCATTTATATAGGTTTTAGAAGTGTTATGTTTGTTAAACACAGTGAGGCAAGTGCTATGCATTTTCTCAATATTTTAGAACTTTTATGAGCAAACGCTAATCAATTCTTAGAGTTAAATAAAACCCTGCACTGGACTTTCCTGCCCTCGTGCCACAGGCTCTTCCGATCGTGGCTTTTGGGTGGCTTCCTGATTGCTTTCTCCTTTTCAGGAGAATTGCTGGTTAGGGAGGCCTGACTCGGACTTCTGCCAGGGGCTGTAGGTTTCTATCCCTCCCTCTCTGTAGGGTCCCATTCCCGTGGGCCCGGGGGTATAGGAAATCCTTTTTTCTCCGACCCACTCTTGTGGGTCCTGGCTAGCGTAAGCCAGGCTCCTCTAGAGCTCACTCTTGGGCAGGTTTTCCCATCCCCCTTTTTAGACCACCTGGTCTGATGCTGCAGGGAGTTTCCTTCCTTGTTTTGGGGCAGTCAGAAGGTGTGGGCTTAGACATTGTATGGGACCCACTCCTTGCTGTGGTGTTACAGCTGCTCAGTCCACCCTACAGGCTGTTCCCTACTGCAGGGGTACATGACCTTATAGCAGGAGTTCGACAAATCCCAGCTGACGTCCCAGGCTACCAGATTTAAGGCAGGGACAAGCATTTGGTGCCGAGTACTTGTCCATGGACAAGTACCATTTTAAACAACACAAAAAATGATTTTCTAATGCAATGCCAGGTTCCTCAATAGGGAGCTCACTGGCGACATTGAGTCCGGCCATCATCGACCACGCAGCCACACATGATCTTCGGTGGGGAGAGCGAGCAGTGCAAAGGAATACCTGCGGGAGTGAGCCGTGGCCACGGGAACTTGAGGTGAAGCCAGTCGTCAGAATGACAGGCATGCCATCCAGTCAAAGAAGATCTGGCTGTTCGGTGGGACCTATTCACTATCACTGGCAGCAGTAGTAAAACTTGGGGTAATCGTAGGTGCGCTGAGTGCTCTCACTTTTCATCTGATTTCGAGGAGAAAGGATGTGTGTGCCTCTGAGCTGATCGTCAAGGGGTAGATGTTGTTAGAAGTTTGGAGTCGGGACCACAGAAATCTCGTCCGCCACGCGCGGCCGTGCCTGGGCTGCCAATAATTTATGTAAACAAAATTTTGGAGCTGCTGGTGCAAAAGGAGATTGGGGGAGAGGGACAAGTACAATTAGGGAGGGTGACTTGAGTGGTGTTGGTGAGCTGGGGGAGCACGGGGAGGGAAAGGCGGAAGTGAATGGGACCCGACGAGTCGTTTTGAATAAATCCGACTGCAAGAATTTTGCTAAAAACAACAAACAATGGTGATTGTTGGATCAGGAGAGTGGGACCTTGTGTGTGGTGTGGGAAATAAAATAATGTGATGATTCACGATTGCTGCACTGAGGTGAGAAGAATAAAAGCTGAGGTGAAACCATAATACAGCTGAGAGGCTGAACATATATAAGGAGAAGGTGTCTAACCTACCTAGAAAAAAAATTATACATTTTCATACTGTTAACCTATTAATTTTAACTATCCCCAAATACATACAACCAGTTTTTCTTTAATTTCTAATAATTTTTCTTAAAAATGTGCCTGTTTTAACGGACTACTAACTCGAGCACAAGGACTAGTTCTTTAGTCAAGCCACTTGTCCTGGACAAGCAGTGAATTTTAAAATTTGTCAAACCCTGCCTTATGGGTGTTGCCTTTGGGGTCCAGTGCCTCTATCCAGGTGGCTGTGCCCACGGCTTTTCAACAGCTTCTTGCCTACCGTCACGGATTCCATTTTCTGTTGACCTAGAAAGAGCTCTCCCCTCTAGTCAGGTTTTTGGGGACAACATGTGCTGTTAGGGCACTCCTTTGTTGGTGCCCTGTTCCTCCTTAACCCTTTTGGGTAGTTGTCTCCCTTTATCCACCTCATGTTTTAAGGGAGCCCTGGGATCCAGAGCATTTCGGCTCTTTGGGGCCTCTAGTTCCTCTACCCTATTGTCTTAGCCCCTCCATCAGGGCCATTCTCTTCCACTATTCTCTTTCAGAGATCCCTTGAGGGGTCTGCCGAGGTCTCCCAGCCTCGTATATACGGAGAAACAGTCTGTCCCTGTGCTCACTGCGGCTTCTGGAGGCCCTTTTTCCCTTCTTGTTCATTCGTTACCCTTTCTGGCTGGATCTTTTTTTGGTCCCTCTGGGTGACCAGCCCCTTCCTCTGCCATCCCTCCCTCCTCCCGTTTGGGGATGTGTGGTGTTGCTTCTGGCAAGGATCTCCCTCATGCGCTTCTTTTGTGATGTTATTTCCTCCTCTCTCCCTGATGGGAAAGGATTGAGGGTATTCTTCTTTCAGGTGGTTTCGGGTTTTAACTGTCTCCTGGCTTCCTCGTCTTCATAAGCTTTTATCTGGTCGTTCAGCTGGGGGTGACACTTTTAGCCTTTCTGATGGAAGCCATATCTTTTAGTGCCCACACTTTAGGCGGGCTTCTTATTATTATTATCCCTTTCTTTCCGTCTGCTCCCATGCTTCTGTGTGCCTAGGAGATTTTCTAACTTGGACCCTGGGAGTCCTCAGTTTTCTGCAGTAGGAGGTGACGAGCCAATGTATCAGGTTGGTAAATAAGGAGAAGAAGGAAACCACTGTGGTTCTCAAGATAGGTGGCAGACAAGGTAAGGGACAGAATGGCAGGTTTCAGGAAATATAAGGGACTCAAGGGAGGAGGACAGGGAGTGTACCGAGGCATCTAAGGGAAGCAGATAAGGCTGTTAGGAGAGCAAAGGCAAAACTGAAGAAAGATTAGCACAGACAGTGAAGAAAGGGAAAAGGCATTCTATAGGTACATTAGCAAAAGAAGGAGGACCAGGAGGGATTGTAATGCTCAAAGGGGATACAAGGAAGTGTAAGGAGGAGACATGGAAAGGCAGAAATACTTAACAAATGCTTCTGTTCAGTATTCACTAAAGAGGAGGGTCAGGACCACAGCTGGGTAACAGACACACGAAGTGGGGGAGAGTAAACACAAGTCATTCGCAGAGACATGGCTTGCTGAGCCTGCGATGCCGATGACCAGCTTTGGGAACAAATCTGGGGTCGGGAGGGCGGCAGGGAGTAGAATAGATCATCCGCTAAACTGCTGTCCTGCTCTGGGGAAGTGAGGTTGAGTGTCTGACACAATCACGGACCCTAGCAGAGGCCAGGGTGTCAAAATGATTGGCATCAGCATGTACTGGAGGCGGATGTGGGCCATCATTGTATGTCCCGCCCCGAGGAATCACAGCACCAAAATGCCAGCCCCGCTAATGAACTTGCTGTGGCGCGGCCCCTCTGGCCACCTAAGTCTGCTGCTGGTGGCCCCACTTGGGAGAGGCAAGCCCGAGTATCAGGGGAAAGGTTGCCTCACAGCAGAAGGTTGTGTCAAACAAATCTGATAGATTTTTTGGCTGGGTGACAAGGGAAGAAAATGGAGGGAGGAGGTAGGCGCTGCCTACTTAGATTTCAGCAATGCCTTGACACTGTCCCACATAAAGGCTGGTCAACAAAATGAGTAGTCTGGGTATGGGGCACAAGCTGGTGAACTGGGTTAGGAACTGGCTAACGGACAGGAAGCCGGGGTGGTGGTAAATGGGATCCAATCAGGGAGAGGGGTGACCAGCGTGGTTTCTCGGATCAGTTCATGGACCAGTCCTGTTTAATGTTTTCATTATTGACATTGCAGTAGGACTGGAGGAAAGGTCTGCCTGTTTGCAAATGACACCAAGATCTGCAACAGGGTGGATACTCCGAAAGGGTTGGAGAGAATGAAGAGGGACCTGGAGAAGCTTGAAAATGGTTTGAAGTGTGGCAACTAAGGTTCAGTTCTAAGAAGTGCAAAATAATGCACGTTGGAAGAGGAACCCTCAGGAGAGCTACAGGAAAGGGAGCTGGGGTTTATCATTTCTGTTATTTAATTTTTGTTTCGAACATATGACATTTGCCAGCGGATAAAGGCCTAGAGTCTCTCAAGTCTGCTCGAATGTGCAGATAGCACCTGTTCTGCAGCTGCCCTCCCTTCCACCCTTCCCCTACATTGACCCTCCCCTTGTCCTGTCCCATTCCCTTTGAAGCAGTCCACTGTTCTACTGGATACCACTTCTGCAGGTAGGCATTTCACCCAGCTACTACCCTCTCTGTAAAAAGTGTCTCCTCATCTCCTCCTGAACCTTCCTCCCTCCAGTCTCATATCATGGCCCCTGGTGTCTCTTCCCTCCCTTACTTTGTACAGCTCTGCTGTACCGTCTTGTTTATTCCTTTTATGTACTTAAAGGTTTCAATCATTTCCCCATGTCCCTCCTCTCCTTCAGTGAGTACATGTTCAATTCCCTCAGCCTCTTCTTGTATGATAAGTCCCCAGCACCTTTATCATCTTTGTCACCTTGTGCTGCACCCTCCAGTAACTAATGTCCCTCTTCAGATCACGGGCACCAGTACTGCCGCAGTACTCCAGGTGGGTCTAACCAGTGACCTATACAGTGGCAGAATCACCTCCTCGAGGATATACCCCTTGCAGTGCAACCCAGCATTTGTTGGCCTTTGCAGCTGCCTTCCCTACAATGTGCCGAGTTGTTCATTGACCCTGTAATGAGCACCCCAGATCCTTCTCCTCCTCTGTCTGGGCTAGTTGCACTTCCCCCAGCTGGTAACTCCTCCTTGGGTTCTTCATCCCAAATGCAGCACCTTGCACTTTGTGGCATTAAACTCCTGTTACCAAGTGTCTGACCAGGTTTCAAGCTTTGCTAGATCATCCTGCAACCCCTGCCATCCCCCTAGGTCATCCGCCACCGTTCCTACCTTGGTATCATCAGCAAACAGACTGATCTTGCTCTTGATGTCCAATGATATGTCTGCAATGAATATCCCAAACACTGGTCCCAGCACGAGCCCTGTCGCTACACTCATCACTACCTTTGGGTGTGAGTGCTCCCCACCACCACCACCCTCTGTTGCCTTCCCTGGAGCCAGCTCCCTACCATCTCACTTGCTTTGCACCTGCCCTGTGCCTTCTAACTTCTTCCTAGCTTTCCATGCAGCACCGAGTTGAATGCCTTACTGAAGTCCAGATACAGGACATCCATTACATGGCCCTGTCCAGTTGCCTAGTTACCCAGTCATAGAACTCCACCAGGTTGGTTTGGCAGGATCTGCCACATATGAAGCCATGCTGTCTGCTGTCCTGTAGTCCTTGACCTCTAGGAGGGCCACAGCCTTTCCTTGAGGATAGTCTCCATTAGCTTACCCACAATGGATGTAAGGCTCACTGGTCTGTAGTTCCCTGGTTCATCCTTATGCCCACTCTTGTGGAGGGCACCACATGAGCCATCTTCCAGTCCTGAGGTATACACCCCAAGTGTAGTGAGGCACTATAGGTGTGCCAAGGTCCTGCAAGGAGCTCTGCCCAGCTCCTTCAGTACCCTGGGGTGAATGCCATCTGGGCCTGGCGCCATGTCCACCCTCATTGCCTTCAAACCTTCCCGAACTCTGCCCTCCATGATTTCCCCATCTGTCACCCCCGTTTCTGCGTTCCTCCTCCTTGGGTGTCACCCCCCTTCACTGCTTAGTAAATGCAGGCAAGTAATCATTAGTGCTTCTGCCTTATCACACCCTGCTCCACCAACCCCCTTCCTAATCCTTACTATGTGGTCTTTACAGCTCCTTTTTCTCCCTGATGTACCTAAAAGTCCTTCTCCCTTCTTAATGCCTTGTGCCAGTTTGAGCTCCATAGATGCCTTGGCTCCCTTACTGCCAGAGTCACCTCCTTGATTCCGTCCAAGTACTCCTCCCTGTCCTTCCCTCCCTGTTTTCTTGTACTTTCTAAAGGCAACTCTTTTCCTCCTTACCTTCTCCATGACCTCCTTGCTCATCCAGCTCAGTTTCTTAGCCCTAGCCTTCTTGCTCTGGGCCTTGCAGCAGCTTTGGTTACCTCCACTATCCCCAGTTTTATGAGCTCCCACCTCTGGTTAGTGTCCATACTAGGTTGATTTCTGGCCAGGTACCCTTTACCACTTCCCCATCCTCCCAATGTCGGCCCTCCTGAAGTCCAGCATTCTTGTGCCAGATTTCCTCCTTCCTTGCCCATATCCAATGTGAGCCATACTGAGTGGTGGTCACTCCCGACAGCGTTCTTCCACCGTAACTTCTTTCACAAAGTCCCCATTTGCCAGCACAAGGTCAAGGGTATTCCCTAACCTGGTTGGTTCACTGACCATTTGCAGCAGGAAGCTGTCCTGGAAGGCAACCAGCAGTACCTGCTCCCTTCTCTTCCTGGTTGTTGGGTTACTACAGTCCACTCCTGGCATGTTGAAGTTCCCACAATCACCACACTACCCTTCTCACTGGTCCTCCTGATCTGTCCCGCTAGTTCCCTGTCTGACTCCTCCGTCTGAGATGGCGGCCTGTACACCACTCCCATTCTGAGAGTCCTATTCTTGGAGTACTGGATTTGCATCCAAAGTGACTCTGACTACTATCCTCCCTTCCTCCCTTACACACTTCAGTCCTTCCTTCACATATAGTGCCACCCCCTTCCCCAATCACCCTGTCCCTATGAAATAAGCTGCACCCTGGTACAGACAGGTCCCAGTCATTGTATTGGGTGGCCCATGTTTCCGTGATGGCTGCAATGTCCACCTCTCCCTCTGCCATGAGCACCTGTAACTCTGCAGTTTTCCTCCCAAGGCTCCTAGCATTAAGGGTAACCACCTTCCACCCTTTCCACCCTCCTATCCTGCCCTCCTTTCCTAGCATCACCAATAGTACTTGCCATTTGTCCTTTGCCACTGTTATGGGGAGTAGCTCATATGGTTTCCCAACCTGTGGTCTCTGCATATCTCTTGCCCTTGCCACCCCCGCTCCAAGTTTAAATTCCCAACTTCCTCTGTGAACTCCTCCATCCTCTGTTTCAACACTTTCTTTCCCTCCTCACTCAAGTGTAGTCCGTCCTTGGCATAGATACTGCTGTCCTCCCAGGTCCTCCCACCCCCAACAGCCCATACCCTTTAGCATAACACGAGGTTCATAGCCATCCGTTAAATTCCTCTCTTCTCAGCTTTCTTGTTGTGCTTGCCTTGGGCACTGGAAGTATCTCTGAAAAAGTTACTCATCTACCTGCCCTCTCACATAATTGTCCTAGTTCCACAAACCTCCTCTCGATCTGTTTGATACATACAGTAGGTTATCAACACATCTTATGCACCAGTAAAAATTTCACAGTTAGCTTATATCATAATTAGATTTCCCATATCTTGATATGTTATAAAATTTCTCTTGTTAATGATTGAGTAAGCAGTGTTGCATTTCATATTTCATGGACAAAGGTTAGGGCCCATTTCTTTCTGGTGGAGTATCCAACTGTGCCATCTTTTAGTAAATCCTCAGGATTGTTCTTTTTTTTTTAGCTGGGCAGTCAAGTTCTCAGAGGATATATGTTAGACATTATGTTTCTCCAGTCTCTTACTGTCAGATGTTTGATGTCATCCATTTCCTGGTTGTAGATTTCTTGGCAGCAGTATATATATTGGGAGTAAAGTTTTTGCCCAGGGAGGAGAATGATCTGGGTAGATAGCTAAGAACCACTTCACCAGTTAGTTCATTTGGTTCCTCAAGCAGGGCATAAGTTAAGTCTGCAGAGTATTAAAAGGCATTGAGCAGGCGTTTCCACATGGCGGGCAAGATCTGCCACTAAGCAACCAGTTTCTCCAACAGAATCCAAATCTTTCTAGCAGGTATTTTGCCAATATGGCTGGAGGCCAGAAATATCTGGATCTGTATTTCCAGGAGAATTCTCTCCAGATATGGGATGATGTAATCCTTGCTGCCCCAGGTGATGAGACAGACCGCTGGTCTTTTGAAATTTCCACATCCAGATCCCTATTCCAGCTTTCCATGTATGAATCTGTGAGAATTTTGGTTAAATCCCTCATACCTTTATACAGTGATCCTATAAGGTGATTCCAGTAATTTCCCTGTATATAGTCTAGCAAATGTTTACTAGGTGGAGGTAGGAAGAGTATTTTGGCTTGGATCAAGCGGTTTCTCAGGATGTGGTTTGTGACTTGAAAGTATCTAAAGAGGTCATTATTCTGGAGATTGTATTTGTTTTGTAGTTCTTCAAGCGTGAGAACTCCTGATTGACCCAAGAACTGAAAAACATATTCCAGCTCCTGTGTTTCCATCTAGCAAAGGCCAGATCAGACTGGACTGGGAAGAACAAATGGTCTTCCGCTATTAATTTGCAGTATTCAAAGTTGATTCTTAGATATCCTTTCTTCCTCATCCTAAACCACATCCTCAGGACCTGAGAAGAGATAGACTTGAAGTCTTTTAAGGGTGGGATTTTGGTTGCAGAGGAAAACAGGATTTTTATGTCATGCATATCATAATTTAGATCAATTTCTAGAATTTTCCAAGGAGCTCTATAGTTCTTGGCGAGCCATCGAAGAAGAATATGTAGAAAGACCGCTTTGGCATATAACTTGAGATCTGGGAGATTCGTTCCTCCTGTTCGAGGACAGTTTTAAAATGGAAAGCCATATTCTGGATGCTTATTTCCCAAACAAATTTGGAAATCATTTTATCCCATGATCTGAAGTAATTTGGGGACGGGAAAAGGAAATGTTGCAAAATAGAAATAATAGACAAGGTAATGTGTTCATCTGGATAATTTCTATCTGTTGAAAGAGTGTGAGGGAAGGTTTTGCCATTTACCTCGATCAGCTTGTATTGTGACTGAGAGGGCTCATAATTTATTAACTCTGTTACCAATAAATTGAGAGGGATCTGGATACCCAGGTATCTCATTTTAGTTGAGTGCCATCTCAAAGGATATTGCTGTCTTGATGATCTAGGAGAGTGTAGTTGAAAGTTAAGGCTTCAGTCTTAGTTATATTTGGTTTGAGACCTGCTACTTTTCCAAAGAGTGCTAGTGTTTTCAGACTTCTGGGATCGGGATTGGAAGAGAAGGGCCAACAATATGTAATCTGTAAATAAACTAATTTTATATTCATATTGGTTCAGAGGAACACCTTCAACCCCAGGGCGAATCTGAGGGCTATCGCTAAGGGTTCAATATAGAGGGCGAACAGCAATGGAGATAGCAGGCAGCCTTGGCGTGTTCCCTGTTGAAGTGTGATTGGACTGGACATTCCCCCATTGATTCGGACATAGGCTTTTGGAGAGAGTAGAGATTTCTGTCCGATAGAGTTGATTCAGGAAGTTGAACTCTCACAGGGTATCCACAAAAGGCCCAAGACACTTTATGAAGCCTTCTCAGCATCTAAGCTGAGAAAGGCTGACTGAATCCTCTGGTCTGGACATGTTCTATTAAAATAAGGGTTTTCAGATGTCTATAGTATTTCTTTGCTTTATGAAACCTGCTTGATCAGGGTGTATAATGGAAGGAGGATGTTTTCGTCTGTATGTCCAAATGGGCGTGTATATTTTATAGTCTGTGTTCAGGATGGAAATTAGGCGGTAAGAGGCTGGATTGGTTATTTCTGTTTTGGGTTTGGGGAGTGCGGCTAATATGGCATAATCCCAAGGTGGGGGGGACCTCCTCTGTTACTCCTGAAGAGATGAAGAAGTTTGAGGATAGTTAGTTTTGTAGTGCTTTTGTTGTACCACTCTGCAGGTAAACCATCTGGATGGGACACTGACTGGGAGAGAGTTTTTAAGGCAGATTGTATTTCCTCCATCCTAATAGGGGCTTTAACTTATTTACCTGTTGTTCTGTTGGTTTAGGCAGGTGTAAACGTTTTAGGAAGTCTTGTCTTTGTTCAGGAGTGGCTTGTTCTGTATTTTTGTATAGGTCTTGGTAGTATTCTGAGAAGACTTGTCTAATTTCAGCTTCTTTCTGAGTGAATTGGCCTGTTTTGTGGTTTTGTTTTTAGTATTGTTCCTGTACTCTCTCAGGCTCTCAAACGCTGTGCCAATCTGTGCATTCCTTTAGAGTTTCCTTCATAGTTTATTTGTTTTAAGTATATTCGGATTGATTGTACATTATTATCTAGTAATTTTTGTAATGCTGCATTCGTTTCCCTGATTTTCTGTAGTAGTTATGCATCCCCTTCTCTGTAGAGCAATTGGTAATTTTGTAAGAGGTTTGTTAGTTCCTATGTTTGTCCTTTAGCTTGTTTTATTTTGTGGCGTGAGGCTATTGCCTCACCTCTAAGTGTCACTTTCATTCGTTCCACAGCATGGCTTCTGAAATAGAGGGGAGGAGTTTTCTATTAAAAATTGAGGATTCTTTGTTTTACCATGTCTAGAAATTCCTAATCTCATAGAGAGAGTTCGCTGGCCTGCCGGTAGCAAGTTGATTTCTGCTTGCGGCTGGCAACCGGCTCGGGAACAGATCTGGGGAACTGAGGGGCCTGCCGAGAGAGAAGGATTGAGCGCCCCACGGACTGCTGTCCTTCTCTGGGAGGGCTGGGGTGTGAACGATCCGCTGGAGAACCCCTGGCAGAGGCTGGGGGTACTCGGTTGGTTCGGCACCTGGAGCAGTACTGGGCGGGGCGGATGCAGGGACGCCATTGCACATCCCTGCCCTGGAGAAATGAGGAAAAAAAAAAACACACTGATGGCCGCTCTGTGAAGCCTGCCTCCAGCATCGATTAGCCTCCTGTGACTCTCCGGACAGTCACCATGATTACGGCTTTTACTGCCAGGGGTGCCACAACCGCACCCTCTGGGAGTAGCTTGAGGTGCGGGGTGAGTGCAGGAATAGGAGATGGGAAGTGAGACCCGTGACTGGGCTGAAGCCTGGCGGCCTGAAGTGGCAAAAAGTAGTAAATTTAAAAAATGAAGGGGATTAGTCGCCTGAGGTTTGTTTAGCTTTTTGTCCAGATCTAATTTTTAAAGGAGAAGGTGGTGGTCTGACAACAATCTTGGGCCTATTACTATATCTGCAATCGAGGAGAAGTGTTCGTGTGGTGAGGAAATAGTCAAGGTGGGAGTAAGAATGAAATCTGCCCGATTGGAATGTGAACGGGAGATGATGGATACATCTTCCACCAGATGTCTACAATTCCTAGTTGTATCAGTTGGCTCTTAAACTTTTAACCGGGCTAGTTTGGCGATATAGCTTGAGGTTCGAGGAATCAAGACTGGGTTGCATTGTCTTCCTGCTCAGAACCGACCGCCCAGCTCTTTTGAACTGCAGACAGACTGAGCAACCCAGCCTGTCTGCAGGTTCAGAGCTTTTTGCAATCTCAGTGCAGGAGCTCACTGGCTTCTTGGCCGATAAGGTGGATGACATCAGGGCGGGAGACCTGTGCAACACTCTCTATGGGAACAACTGTGGACCAGGCCCGGTCGCACTCCTCTCTTTTCCTGGAGTCTCTTCAAAGGCTGGAAATCAAAGGTATTATAAGGATTGTCCAGGGTATGTGCACCATGCTGTAGTTTAGATCCGGCTCCACAGCCTTGATTATGGGCTGTGGGAGATTATCATCCGGTTCTGGCAAGGATAGTCTGGTGCTCCTTAGACTCTGGTGAATATCCTTGCTCCTGAAGAGGCAGTGGTGACACCAGTGTTGAAGAAGGCTTCTTTGGACCCGACTTCCTCGGTAACTACCGGCCTATCTCAAACCTTCCCTTTGTTGGGAAGGTAATTGAAAATAGTGGCAACTCAGCTAGACAACCATGTGACCATCCATAGCATCTATGATCCTCTTCAATCAGGCTTCGAAAGAGGCACAGCACCGAGACTGCACTGGTTCGGCACTCAATAATCTCTTGATGGCGAGAGACCAGGAAAAATGGTCCATTTTGGTCCTTTGGATCTATCATCAGCATTTGACACTGTGGACCATGGGGTTCTGCTTGAGCGCCTGAGAATCATCTGTGGGCTTTCAAGTTTGGTCCTCAGATGGTTTACTTCTTTCCTCACCGGTAGAACTCAGAGGGTGGTATCGGGGTGTTTTTCTGATCCTATCTCTCTGTCTTGTGGGTGCCCCAGGGCTTAGTGCTGTCCCCATGTTGTTTGCGGTGTACATGCTTCCCTCGGAGACATTTTAAGACGGTATGGGCTGGAGTTTCATTGTAATGCCGATGATACCCAGCTCTACCTGTCTTTGCACCTGACCAGAATGGAGCACTCTCGGTGTTTAATAACTGCCTTGGCGAAATCCAAGGTTGGATGAGGTCCAGCTGGCTGAAGTTGAATTCTGGGAAGACGGAGGTGATGGTCGTGGATCCTGGTCGCCGGATAGGGGTGGGGACAAACCATCCTCAGGTTTATTCTTGGGGATGTTGAGCTCCCTATCTCTGAACAGGTCAGGAACCTAGGGTGATTCTGACGATCGGCTGACAGTACGTGCTCAAGTGTCGGCCGTCGTTAAAGTCTCCTTTACCATCTTAGGAACATCGCTAGGATCAAGCACCTTGTTCTGTCCGGGGACCTGTCTACATTGATCCACGCCTTTGTGACACCGCGTTTGGACTACTGCAATTCTCTTTACTTTGGGCTTCCAGGGTTGATATCCGCTGCTTGCAGCTGGTGCAGAACTCCGCAGCTTGGTTGTTAACTGGGACATCCCGCTCTTCCCATGTTACACCAGTGTTATGGAGACTGCACTGGCTGCCGTTCAGTGGCAGATCACCTTGAAGTCGGCTTGTTGACTTATAAAGCCCTGCACGTTTCAGCCCTGACTACCTGAAAGAGCTCCTGGTTCCTTATCTTCCAGAGTGACCGCTCTGCTCGGCCAACCAGGGTTGCTAGAGATTCGAGGGTTGTTCAAAATCTTCAGGCGCCCGGCTTGTAATGCTCATGGCTCTGACCTCTGGAATTTCTACCATGTTGGATTAGAGAGGTGCAAGAGTGGGGGTTTAAACAAGCATTAAAATCCTTTCTATGGATTAAGGTTTATGGGGAAGGGATGATCTGGTTTGATTTTCTTGTTTCATCATGCTGTTTGATGTGATTTATTTTATTGGTTTGTATTGTAATGTTTTATCTTGATGTGATTTTATAATTTGTTCTGCACCTTGATTTTGAAAGGCGATAAAAATAAAGATTATTATTATTATTAAGGTTGCCCCATGATTAGTTGGCCTTGTAGGTTTTCTAGGACCCTAGAGATGAAGGAACAAGTACTGGAGTTTTAGTTTGTGGGGAGGTATACATTAACCAGAGTGACTTCCTGAATAAAGACGGTCTTGTAGAATAACATGTCGCCCTGACTGTCTATTTGGGTTTTGTTTATTTCAATGGGGTGGTGGGGGATTAACATAGCCACTCCCTGTTTCTGGCCTCTCGGTGGGCGAGGCGTAAACCATGTAACGCCTTTCCCATTTTAATTTTTGGTGCTCTGAATTGGATAGATGGGTCTCCTGAAGAAAATATATTTCAGCTTTTTGTTTATTGAGGTACTGCATTAGAGAGAACATTTCATATGGCTAGGGTGCCACGATAATAAAATTTTGACGATACGATAACCGTGATGAAATTGTCGCGATAACCTTATCATCACAATAATTTTTCCCACTTGTACAACAATGTTAGCAAAACTATTTAAATTCTATTTTTTGCATAATTCATGTATTTTACCCTTCTTAAAGCAATGCTGTGCATCTATGCACATTATTTTGAAGTCTGTTGTAAAATAATACAAAGAGTAAAATATTTAAAAAAATAAAAACATTTTCACAATAAAATCTCTGAACTTCTATGAGGAGGGTGGAAGAAGCATGCAGCAGCCTTCCTGAGGAGACTCTGGGGTCAAAACAGTGGTGGAATTCAAGAGCATAGGACAGACGTAAGGCAATTCTGTTGGAGGGTAGGAAGAAGTAAGCTGTTGGTTAACTAGGATGGATCTGCTGCTTATCCAGTAGATAGGAAATGGGCAGATCGGTGGGGCCAAGTGGCCCAAGTGGCCTTATCTGCCGTCAGTCTGTTCTATAAAATTGCTTGCATTTTTACATTAAAATTCAAATACACAGTTAATACATGTGTTATACAGAGTACAATGCATTTAAAATGTAAATGAGCAAATATTTTTACTTCATTATTTAAAGCGCCTTTCCCAGATTTTTTCCTTGCCTGCAAAATCATCAGGAGACTCCCTTACCCGGCGAGAGTTCATCCATATTAGTTGAAAATGTTTCTCCTTAGTCCCCTAAGGAAGGTAAGGGATTGTATTTGCACACTGGGGTGAGGGTGAGGGTCTCGCGCTCAATCTTCCACTTCCTGATCGCCAGTGCCATCCCTATGCTTCCTTGTTTTGTGAGATCATTTTTGCCTAGTGCGGGATGCGCATGCTCAATGCAAGTCTACAGTGTGGCATTTTAAAACTTATTTTTACGATTTTAACCCGACTTGTAGTACAGATCAGAGTCAGTGTTCAAGTAACATGTGCCTTGTTACTTTTGTAAGATCAGGGTGGAGCCTTTGTTGTAGCCTGCCTAGATTTCTGTAAGGCCTTCAACACCATTCCACATAGGAGACTCAAATAAGCGGGTAGCCTGCAGTAGGTCCAGAGTTTGTAAACTGGGTAAGAAATTGGTTGAGGGATAGACGACAGGTAAAATGGAGCTCACCCGAGGAAGACCAGTGGGTGCAACAAGTATCAGTACAGAGACTGGTCCTCTGTTTTAATGTTTTTATTGGCAACATTTCAGCGTGGCTAGAAGGGAAGGTATGACTTTTGCAGATAACACAAAGATCTGCAGTAGGGTAGACAATCTGGCAGCTGTGTGTGTGTGTGTGTGTGCATGTTGAGAAAAAACAAGGAACAGACATTGAAGAAAGCTTGAGGAGGGTCAGAAGTGTGGCAACTAGATTCTGCACTAAGAAGGTCAAAATCATGCACTTGGGCACAGAAACCCAGGGCGGAATACAAGATGAGGGCAGGGTAGTGGTACTGATGACCATCAAGAATGAAAGAGACCTGGGGTAATCATACAGTATATGACAACTTAAAGGTGGCCAGACAGTGTGACAAGGCAGTGGGGAGAGCTAGTGGGATGCTAGAGTGCATACGGAGAGGTATCACCAGCAGAAAGAGGGAGGTGGTGATCCTGCAGTATAAATCATTGGCGAGACCTCATCTAGAATATCAGTGTCCAGTTCTGGAGACCACATCTCCAGAAGGACATACAGTAAAGACAGTCAAGAGGAGGGAACTAAAATGATGCAGGGCCTGCATCAAAAGCCCTATCACGGCCTGCCGGCACAGTGGAAAGATTTACTGCTGCTATGCCAGCAACTCAGGTTCAGGAATGGACTTGGCTATTGGAGGGTTGGCTAGGACAGAAGGCTGGAGCGTCCAATGACAGCTCGCTTCTCTTGGGAGGGAAGGGTAGGGTAGAGGATCAGTGCCTACTGACCCCAGGTGGAGGCTAGGAGTACAGCAGCGCACCTGGTGCCACTTGCCAAGCAGCATGACTGACACTGGCCTTGGCCTTGCATCATGGATGTCACGCACTGCAGGAGAAAAGACAAATACATGCGCTGGTCCATCGGGTGGCAGCCCCCCACCCCCGATCCTTGCTGCCGGAGTACTGAGCCTCTCAGCAGCACCCAGGACCAGAAAGAAGGCTCATTCCTGTGAAGTGGGGACCTGCCTGATGAAGGGATACATCAGGGTACTCTGGGGCTGACAGTAATATGGGGCGGTCATGTGGACTACTGGGAGGGAATCTGGTCCTTGATGGGGCCCAAAGGAGAGACCGACCAGTGTGGGTGGGGAGCAAAAATAAAAAGCCCTATGAGGGAGCCTCAATATGTACACCCTGGAGAAAAGGGGTGGGGGATGATAGATACTTTCAAATGCCTCATGGATATAAATAGGGTACATGAGGGAAGCATTTTCAGGAAAAAAAAGGTGCTCAAGAAAAAGGGGTCATGCTCCGATGCTGGGGGTGGGGGTAGATCCAGGAGAAATGTGAAGAAGTACTTCTTCACAGAAAGAGTGGTGAATACCTGGAAAGCCTCCCAGTGGAGGTGGCCGGGCAAAAACTGTAACAGAATTAAAGAACTCATAGGACAGGCATAAGGGAACCTTACTGGTTAGGAAAGGGGGAAAGACGGAGATCAGGTAGGGTCTGTAATATCATATTAGGTAGGAAAATGGGCAGACTAGTTGGGCCAAGCAGTCCTTATGTACTAAGTCGACTGGTGCACATCTCTCTTCACCCCATTTCTTTTTCCCATCCTCGGGCTGGCACACGTGTGATGGTGCAAGTATGTGACACATGTATTCGGCTCTTGAACCCAGTCAAAAGGCTGTTATTGTTGCATCATTTATCTCTCAGACTGCGATCAAGCAGTGACTTGCTCTGTCCTCTCCTCAAAGGAGAGCCATTGCCGGCCTGGTGGAGAGGAGGGTTGAGGCGCTGAACGTCACACCAGTGACCCAGACTCAGGAATGAGCTCTGGTCACTGTGGGTCGGTAGGGCAAGAGAGGATCGAGCGTCCAGAGGACTGCTCTCTCTCTCCGGGAGAGACACAGGACATGTCGCCCAGCTCATTGACTGCCTCTCTGGCGATGGCTGGAGGGCAGTATGTGTCAGGAGGCACACACCCATGTCATGACATCTGGGAGAGGGGTACGGAGAAAACAGGAAAACGGAGCCCTGGTAGGCTCATTGATGACTCCCAGTCTCCGTGGTGGTCAGCCCCAGTGATCTGGATTGTGTCTCTAGTGGGAGGAGTACCAGTCCCTCTCTCCTGGTCCCTTGGCGGGGGTAATCTGTGGGGGACTGGACAGGGCGAGATACAGGGACATCAGGAGCTGGAGGGTGAATCTCCTCATGAGGGAGGCTGCAGTTCCAGCCAGGAACTCTCAGAGGGATAGAAAAATCTGAATGAAAAGGAGAGCCATCAGTGGATGCTCAGTCCTTACTCGGCGATCAAGGTCTATCCCTGAACCTGGTTTACCAGCATAGTGACAGGTGAGGAACTCAGGCCCCAAAACTCCACGCCACATGGGCAGCACTGCATTTCTTATTTTAAGGATGTACCAAAAATCTGATAGAAGGATGGTGGGGAATCTGGAATCATGGTTGAAATTGAAAGGATGTGCTGCTGGTAAAGCAAGCTGAGATGCTTTACCATTGTATATCGCCGTATACGCAGCTGCACGATAACCGCGATAATGGTTTTTTATAGCGATAAGTTATCGTCAGTGGCAGTTATCGTGATATATCATCATATCGTGTTATCGTGGCATCCCTACATAGGGCTGTGTAGGCCTTTAATATTTTGGGAGAAGATTTGTACTGGTTGTCTCACCATGGTATTTTTTCTTAATTCAAGTTGTCCAGTAATTATTTCTTTTTTAGGATTCCTGGGCCCTGCTTCATCCTGACCATTCTCCCCAAGACAGCTGACCGAGTCTTAAAATTGAGATGATCCTCTGTTCCAGTGTTCCACCGGGTCCGACACTGTCATGCGGGTTTGTTCAACAGGATCCCGTAAGATCCATCTTGGGCACATTTCTAACAGAGAATTAGTGCAGTTTCAATAAAGAGACTCATTTGTATTTAATACTTAGTCTCGTGTGTTTCTTTACTTCCTCCCCTTACTCAAACTCTTAAGAAACTTGTTATTGAACAACTTAAATCTAGACTCGAGGGAAATTTCCTCTGAGTAAATAAACCATAAAATAAACAATATATAACTATCTACAACTTTAACGTAGGTAACAACAACTATGTACATCTTGACTCCCTTTTGAGGTGGCATCTAGTAACCTCCTCAAGATGCTCCCATGTTGCTCAGAACGGGATCGGGACCTTATGTTGACCTCAAAAGGGTTAGAACCAGACGAGGAACCACAGGGCCCACAATAGGGTGGAGGCTTCAGAGTGGAGTCCGCCTCTAGTTGGTTCGCATGGATCAAGCATTGAACCAACCCATATGCTTCTCTGCAATGTCAAGAATACTTTGTTTTCTCTTCCCCCATTTTCTTGTTATAGGCAGCCTAGGCCTTTTAAATGAGGATTATCTTTCTTCCCTAACCACTAGGATCCAAGGGAAAAGAAGAAAAGGAGGACCAACCACATTCCCCTATGGCTTGAGTGTTGGTTACCCAACTGGAGCCTCCCAGATTTTATTGTAAAAGAGAGAAGGAAGAGGCAAGTTCACTGGGTGGGGTGGGGGCACTCCAGGCCACGGGAGCTACCTTATTCTTTTTATATTTCAAACCAGCAACAAAATAATATTATTCCCACCCCACCAGTATAGCTCATTACAGTTGATTGTGTTTGTCTCTTCGCTCCATACCGTGATGTGGACAATGTTATGGTTTTGATCAAGAAGTTCATCTCTTCTGCACAGACGTTGCCTGCTTATGATGAGTTTATATTGCATAATGAATTTAAGCAGAATTTCTGAAGAGGAGTCTTGTATTCGGTTCTATATGAGTACTTTGAGGAATTTAATCTTTGGCTTCAGAGGCAGAAACTGGTCTCGACTCGCAGCCCTGGCGTAACCAATGAGGCACACATCAGTCTGGCCTGGGACCCATCTGATCGCCTTCTAACAATGTCAGCGGTCCCCAACCTCGACACGCAGGGAGGGTCATCCACCCGCGGATCAGGGGACCTGAGACTGAAGACTCCCCAACTCAGAGGGAGGAGAGGAAGGAGAAAGGCCCAGGAGAGTGGGGCACGCCAGGCTACTGATCATACCCAGTCTTAAGGGATCCTCCAGCCAGGACAGTTGCCTGCCATCAGAGGGTCCAATCTCCCAGAATTGCAACTCCGAGCTCAATTGGGCCATATATTAGTTTTAAGTTTGTTTTGTTTGGTGTTGCCTGGGATCTATAAACAGATGTGTTAAACCGGCCTGCTAGACAATCATCCCCCAAGCTATTGAGGCCGGAGAAGATGTAAACCACCAAAACAAATGAGAGAACACAGAACAGTCTTACTGGGGTATTTAGGTGATGAGTTTCTTTAGCAAATCGGACGTAGATTGTTTGAGGAGTTGTTATAGACCATCAGGTTCCCTTTGGTTCCTCTGGGTTTAGGAGGACCTGACATTCTGTCTTTTATGATTCCTTTGGAGAAAATGTCTTCGCCGCCTCCTGCCCCGAGGAGTAGGTTACTGGTCCTGAGGTTAGTTGAACTACTGACTTGGTCAGGTAGGGCATGCAATTTAATCTGTTGTGCCTGGAGGAGCGGGAAGAGTGGAGTGTACTCTCTGCACTGGCGTTGGGTGAAGGGAGCACAATCATTGTCCAGACTCAGTCTGTGAGAGCCCAACATTATGCGCCCTTCTGCCAAGCCTGTTTCAAAGTCGGTCTTTTATTTGGTAGCTTTGAAATTTGATCATGAATGAACGTGGTCTGGCATCTGGGTGGGTTGGCTTTGGCCGAGCTGCGAAGTGCCCTCTATATTCAGGTGGAATTCAGGCTCAAGCTCAAGGATCAGGCGCAGGAGATAATCTGTGAGGTCACTGGATCCCCTCTCCTTGTCCTCAGGTAGACTGTATATTCTGATGTTTTTCGGCAGCCCCTGTTCTCTGCATCCTCCTGTTGAATAGCCATGTGCAGCTGCTCCGTTAGTAGGGTCTTGACCGTATCCTCTAGTTAAAGTTGCTGAGTATTATTTGAAATTTGTTGTTCTGCTTCTGCCATTCGGTTTGGAGGGGCCGATATCCGACTCGGCTCCCAATTGAGTCACGCATCTCGCACCTGAATTCAGCTATAGCTTTCAGTATGGTCTCCTCAGTTTGAAGGTTGGGACCCTTTTTGTGCCTTGTTTGGTGTTGGCCAAGGATTTTTAGAGACTGGGTCCCGCTGGGTTCTAACGATGGATTCTGTATCTGATGACGCCCGATCCTCCTTGTCCTCCAGTTTGGAAAGAAGCTGGTGAGCAATTTCTGAGTATTTGGTCATTTAACCGGGGATTGTTTAGTGGTCTCGAGTGGATTGTTAAATCTGTTATTAGTTTCGATCAAAACGGTAAAGGAGACACTTTTTTTTTTTATATAAAGTTATGTGTGAGGGCTTGGGTAGGCTCGTGTTAACTTGTCATGCGAGAACCAGAAGTCCTCTTTCCTGGAGTTATCATTTCTGATTACCTAAAGGTATCTTAGCAGAGAACAAAGGCTGCAGGGAGGGCCAGTGGCATGCTGGGGTGTGTAGGCAGAGGTATCACTAGCAGAAGGCAGGAGGTGGTGATGCCATTGTACAAAATGCTAATGAGGCCTCACCTAGAGTACTGTGTGCAGTTCTGGAGGCCGCGACTGTCGAAGGACATTGGACAGGGTAGAGGCAGTCCAGAGAAGAGTGACTAAGATGGTACAGAGCTTGCACCAGAAAACATATGAGGAGAGACTAAAGGGACCTCAAAATGTACTTGGAGGAGAGGAGGGATCTAGGGGACCTGATAGAAACATTCAAGTACTTTAAAGGAAACATAAACAGGGGTGCCCGATCATGGCCCCAAAACTACTGCAGCGTCAGTTACCATTTTACTCACACAATACTGCGGTCATTTTGCTTGCGAAGTCTGTCACCCCGGTCACTACAGTTTAAACATCGCGGTACTGTGTAAACAAATCCCTCAGTCTGCATTGAAACTGGACAGTCCTGTAGTCTCCTAAGATGGCGACTCGTCTGTATGCCGATGATGTAATAGCGACATGCTCCCGAAGCTACTGTATTTTGTATGGGGACTTATAGAGCAGAGTGATAATCTCATTGCTTCATCAGATCCTGTACTGTGCAGGGTGTAACAACCTTATCACACCTGCACAGTATAGGAATTGATGCAGCAGCTTTTTAATGAAGTTATCATATATACTTTATAAGGTCCCCATACAGAATACAGTAACTCTCGGGAGTGATGCCGCTTACATCACTACATACAGACGAGCCGCCATCTTAGGAGGCTACAGGACTGTCCGGGTTTCAATACAGACGAGGGATTTGTTTACACTGTACCATGATGTTTAAACCGAAGCACTGGAGTGACAGAATTTACACGCAAAAGGACTGCAGCATTTTGTGAGTAAAATGGTAACTGACGCCGCTGTGGTTTTGTTGGCTGCATTTCTCTGCATTGTTTACTAGTCCTTTAATGGCATTAACAAGGGTACAGGGGAGACATCTTCTAATATAAGAGATGTACAAGAACCAGGGGCATGATAGAAGTTAGGCGGTGGCAGGCTGAAGGGAAATGTGAGGAAGTTTTTCTTCACAGAGAGGGTGGTGGACACATGGAATAGACTACCACAGGAGGTGGTGGGGTGAGCACAGTGGAGGGTTTTAAACATGCATGGGACAGGCATAAGGGTACCTTAGAGGTGGGAAGGAGGGTGAGAAACCATTAACCAGGTAGGGTCAGAGGCCACAGACTTGTGTAGGGCTTTCGGGCAGACTGGATGGGCCTCACGGTCCTTATCTGCCAATAATTTCTGTGTTTCTAGGTTATGGGTACATAATGCTCCCCCTTACGGACTCTTAAGGGTCTCCTTCCAGGAGCCTGCTCTTGTCCTCAGGCTGTCTTTGTCACATGTTCATTACAGGCTTTTGTATAGGAGACCATCTTCTTGGTCCTGTCTTCCCATTTTACTACCGTGCTGGAGGAATTTGCCTTGGAGTGTGGGTAGACTTTGGGCGTGCTATCCTTTGAAGTCTCCTGGTCTGATTTCCTTGGGAAATAGCTCTCTTTCCCACTCCCGAGCAGGGTTCTGCTTGTTCCTGGTGCTGCTTGGGACTCTGTCCTAATGATGTTGCCTACTACAAGAACCCTCTCGATGTAAGATAGTACAGTTACATAGCAACTTACCTTAACAGTAGAACTTCAGAGGAGCTCTTGCAGTAGGCATGTTTTTCCTCCTTCATCCCCCTGCTCTCCTTTTCTCATGTGTTGGCCTTTTCCTGTGGCTCCAAGAGCCCCACCTTCCTGGGGGCAGGTCTGCGGTGGGAGAACTGAGGTGGGCAGGGACTGCCCCTTTATACCATGGGGAGGGATGTCGGGCGTGTCGACGTCGAGCAGTCTCCACCATAGACTGCTAGCTAGAAGTTTTCTCTGTGGTCCATCGCCTGATGGCTTAGTCCTAATGGTGTTGCCTACTGCAAGAGTTCCTCTTGAAGATCTACTGTTAAGGTAAATTCTTACGTAACTGTACTTTTTTATTTTTATGCTTCAAATGTGAGTTTTAGCTGGCTGTTTGTCACTTGAATTAGCCAGAATAGTGGGGTGGGCTTTTGTTTTGGGTCTGTGGAATATTCACTAACCATGGCTTACTTGTAGATATTCTGGACTTTATATGCCTGTAGTAGGCTTTACAGACTAAGTTTTATGAAGGAAAATGCTTGCTGGTCCCAGCTATCTGGTTGTGTGGCATTGCTAGCAACCATTCTTTGTCTAGTCTTATATATCAGGGGAGAAAACGCCTTTATGCTGAATAACCGGGTGCATTTTACTGTGAGTCCTGCTGTAATATATGGAAAAGGACATCACTGATGTTTGTGCACTGTGGATCCTGTAAGTTCAGTTTTCCTTTCAGAACTGATAAAATACTATAAAAAATTACAGTGTGCAAAAACAGACATGTTAGAAGTTCAGATATACAAAGATACCATATCTAAAAGAGGAAATTAGCCAAGTTAGAAATGAACGTTTATATAAATGTGTTAATAGGAACATAAAAAGCATTTGAGATGTGAGAATCTTAGATAGTCCATCAAGGCTGGCCCTTCTACTAATCCAAAACCCGTGTTCAGTTGTTTTTCTGCTGAGTAGAGAAATGACTCACAGTAGTTACCTTCAGCTTAAAAATACTCACGTCACAAACCAAAAATGTAGTTCATCATTTTAACAAGACAACTGAACAGTTGACAGCCCCCCATCCATTTTTTAAAGTCACATGGGGGGCTAGAGCAAGTTACCGCTGTGTGTATTTTGTTTAACATGATTAATTTACATTTTTGTTTGCAACTTGCTATATTTTAACATTTTCTAGAGCTGAAGTGAAATGCAGTTAGCCATGGTATGCATTTAACCTTCATGAACTCTCCTTCCTAAATGTCAGTTGGCCTCACTGTGTGTGTGTGTGTGTGTGTGTGTGTGTGTGTGTGTGTGTGTGTAAGATTGATGGCGCAGTTTTATGGACTGTAAATGGCTAAAATTCTAAAAGGTGCAATACAAAACCAAAATCTTCCTCCCTCCCAATTCATTTGGTCATTGCACAAAGAAGAGTCATACAATCACAACCCAGTCTTGACAAGGAATAGTTTCTGTTTTCATTGAAGGATTATTTGGCTTAAGGTTGCAGGTCCAAGCAAAAAAACACAGGGCATATACTGTATGTTGACATAATTATAGCTAAGCAAAAACTCGTAATATTTCATATATAATTGGAAAGTCTTTATCTCATAAGATTTTAATTTTCAAAAGCTGCAGCCATCTGTTCGTTGCAGCGAGGTGGTGTGCTCCCATAACTGGGCTTTCTGGTCTGGGCCAGAAACTGAATGCACAAGGAGGTTTTTGGGAGCTGGGAAACATGGCATGAGAAGGCAGATTGGACCATAGCCTTTTACAACAAAACAAGGAGTAGAAGATAAAAATGTACCTGTGTTCTTCATAAAATGGACCAGAGGGGAGGGAGGCAGGAGTTTGAAGAGGCAAGGTACTTGGGGAGTTTGTTGGACCAGTACTTTGAGATGAGAGTAGCACTGTGCTAAAAATTTCTCCCCACCAGTTAAAGGAGTAGTACACCCAGAATTTACAAAAACATATGATCTCACTTCGAGAGGGCTCTTGCAGTAGTAATTACATATAGGACTGGCGGCTGAGGCGCAGGACCCATGAAAAATTTATAGCTAGCAGTCCCTGGTGAGGACCGCCCCCACATCAGGTGACGGCATCAGGAGATGTCGGTATAAAGGAAGCGGTCCCTGACGCCCGCCCTGCAGTTCTTTCCCTCGCTAGCTCGCGGCAGCTCTTGCAGAAGTTTGTGTCGTCAGCCCAGTCTTCATTGGTTTTACCGAAATAATTTGTTTTTCTACTAATGTCAGGTGCCATCGCCTGTGTGTGTCGCCCCACACCCTCCGAGCACAAAAATAAGTGCGATTCGTCAGCGCACAAGGACTGCCATTCTCTGTGCCTGTTCTGCCTAGGCCCTGATCACCTGGTCGAGAAGTGCCAGCACTGCCTCAGCTTCAGCGCGGCTACCTAGAAAAGCGGCAGCAACCCTGGAAGCCCACATTTTGAAGAAAAGATGAGTTCAATGGAGAAGGAGCTCAAAAACTGAGGCAGGCGTCCGCTTCCCGAAGGCCATCGGAAGAAGAAGGATAGAGAGGCACGGGACAAGGGCTCCTCTACCGCGTCTCCTGGGGAGCTGCCAGGACACAGAGTAGCGTCCCTCGAGGTTCCAGTCACAACCGCCTTGGAGGTTTCCGGCGTTAACCCACCCGTCTGGCTGGCGCTTTCGGGCCTTGCGGGTGCCTCTGGGCAGTTAGGCCTCCGCCCGGTTCGGCCGCAGGCTCCACGGCCTACTGCGTGGCGACTCCAGTAAGTCCGGCGTCGGCTCCTCTGACATCCAGCGGAGAAAGGCTAGTAAGGCGCCCGACCACCCTTCGGGCAGCACGGCCTCCACCCCATCGGACCAGGCCGATCCTTCTCCTCGGCCTGCCTCCGGTGAAGGCTCCCATAAGCGGACTCCGGCCCCTCGGCGCCCACCAGGAAGGCTCGCCATCAAGCCGCTCGTTGGCTCTTCCGGCGTCCAGCCAGCGAAGGAACCGACAACGGACCCCCCGTCCGATCTCCGGTTCTCCGCAGCTTCGCTGCCGTCTGGGCATCCAGAGTCCCCAGCCCGACCCGAGATTTTTCCCCTCCATCCCTGGGCGATGCTGGGATCTTCCTCCATCAGACCGTCCCTCGGTTGGTGCGCCGGATCTGGCGTCGGCTCCCGGTTGCAGCTCCGACACGGTTCCTCCGATGCGGTACCTCCGGCGCCGGTTCTACATGACTCTGGAAGACATCCGGCTTCCAGATGTCCCCCCCGCCGGGTCCCCGCCCTCCAGACCCTCCAATGTGGACCCACCCGTGAGGCCGCCAGCCAGGCTGTCTGTTCCGGCAGCTCCCCGGTTCCCGGTATCCTCCAGTCCTGTCCGGCGCGATGTACCCAGGACCACAGTATCCGGCACCGCAGTACCCAGCGCCAGTTTTCCCAACGCCGGGCTTTCCGCAGCCAGGTTTTAGATACTCTCCATCACGGGTACAACCCATATCCTTATCCCCCACCTCCTCCTCCACCGCCGCGGTGGACCTGCAGGAGACTCTGGCCTCCTGGTGGGCTGAGGCCAAGGCTCAGCTCACCAGGGAGGTCGAGAGCCATCTTCCGACAACGGTGCCATCTCAGGTTCCCATCGTCCGAGGCGGCACTACCTCACCACCTCCGGACTCCAAGGCTCTTCCGTCTGGGTCCAGAGGGAGCAGGACACGCTTCCCAGGGGACTTCCAAGGGGTCCGTTCCTCCAGGTCGGGAAAGGGAGTTTTCCTCTTCCTCCTCCTCTTCACCTCGGACTCCTCGGATTCTTCTGGCCGGTTGCTCCGGGAGGACAACAACCCGCTCTCCGTGAAGCCCAGGCCAAGGACTCCTCCAAAGTCTCCTCCGAAGATCCTTCTTTACGGAGTTGCTCAGGAAAATTCAGGAGGTTCATCAGTGGCACTCCTTGGAACCAGATCCTCAGTGTCTGAAACTCCGCTGAACATCTGGATTTGCCCGTCACAGCTCCTACCTTGGTGCCACCCTGGATAGAGCCTCATGTCGACCTCGTGACCACACCATGGAAACAGCCGTCGGCTTTAGCCCCACTTCCTAGAAGTCGAACAGGCTATATCAGGCTCCAGAGGGTGTTGTTTTCCTGGATTCTCACCCCGTGCGACTCAGTTGTGATTAGTGCAGCCACGGCCGGGTCGCCAACCCAAACACCTCAGCTCGTCGCCACCTGACAAGGAATCCGCCTTCTGGACCAGTATGGGAGGAAGATCTGTGCTTCCTCCATGCTGGGGATCAGAGCCCTGAATTATGTCGGCCATATGGGGACTACCGAAGGCCATTCTGACTCAGGTGGAAGCCAAATTGGACTCCTGCCAGACTCCCAAGTCAAGCAGGAGTTGGCTGATCTTGTCCGCTCTGCTGGTTGGGCCAGTCGACACATGCTTTGTGCGACATATGATGCAGTGGACACTGCTGGGCGGAGCTCAGCTTTCGCTGTAGGCCTCACGGTGTCATGCTTGGCTCTGTGTGTCAGGGTTGGTCCCGGGTGCCAAACCGCTATCCAGTGCCCTCCGGGATCGGTGCTCTTAGGGGGTGATGTCAAGGACATCATCACCACTCTCAAAGAAGGGACCGGCACTGATGTCAGTTGATTCCATGTACCGGCCTCATCAGCAGCAGCGCCGGCCCCTTTCGCAGATGGAATCAGCCCAGGTGAAACCCCAGGAAGGTGGGCCACAAAACGCCGGGGCCCCACAGCTGCTAAGCCCCGCCACCCAAAAAGCAGTGGGCGCTTCAGCTGCGGTGCTGCCCCACACCACCTGACTCCTCCCTCTCCCACAGCCTCTGGACTCCTGGAGGAACTGGTAGGGTGAGGTTTTCCTCCACCTTCCGGGCTGGGAGGGATAACAACAGATTCCTGGGTGTTCCAGCTCATGCGAAGGACACTCGATAGAGTTTCTTCGAAACCACCTCATACCCCCTCTGAAATAAATCGTATTCAAGGAACATCTTCTTTTGGTCAGGAGAAATTTCAGCTCTACTGCCAGACATGCAATAGAACCCGTCCCCTTCATCTGCAAGGGACGGGTTACTATTCCCATTTCTTCCTGGTCCCAAAGAAGCCAGGAGATCTCAGACCAATTCTGAATCTCAGTTCCCTGAATCTTTTCATAGAATACAAAAGGTTCAGGATGTTGTCTCTGCAGAGCCTTTTGCCCCTCCTCCGCCGGGTCAATGGCTGTGTGCTCTGGACATGCAGGATGCTTACCTGCACATTTCCATTCACCCGACTCACCGCGAGATACCTCCGTTTTGCGTTCCAGGGGACCGCTACCAATTCAAGGCGCTTCTGTTTGGTCTATCCTCAGCTCCCGAGTATTTACAAAATGCCTGGCAGTGGTGGCGTGCACACCCAGGCACGAGGGGAGTACAGATTTTCCAGTACCTGTATCGCATTGGCTGTAGGCGGCCTTGTCCAGGAGGAACTCCGCGCTGCTCTCCTTTACCCAGCAGGTTTTGCCTGCCTGGGTATTACCATCAGCCATTCAAGTCTCATCTGATCCCATTCCAGAGACTACAGTTTATTGGGGCGATTCTCGATACAACCACGGGCAAGGCCTTCCTGCCACCGGACAGGGTGTCCTCCCTTCAGACCCAAATAAGTCTGCTGTCCGACCGCAGGAGGGTCTCTGCAAGGTCAGTCCTTCGCCTTCTCAGGCTCATGGTGGCTGCTATCCCGACAGTCCCTCGCGCTTGACTCATATGAGAATTTCTCAGTGGACTGTACGCTCCAATGGGATCAGTTAGTGGATGACCTGGATCACCCAGTTCTGATCTCCTCACCGATGCTTGAGAGGGATCACCCAGTTCTGGTCTCCTCACCAATACTTCAAGACTTGCAATGGTGGATGGTTGGAGAGAACCTGTTTGGGAGTCCCATTCTTTCATCCTCCCCTCCCAGACTCTAACCACAGATGCCTCGGCGAAGGTTGGGGAGCCCATCTAAGCCCTCATTGCACCCAGGGCTCCTGGTCCAAGCTGAACAAGCTCTCCACATCAATGTACTCTGAATTTGGGCAGTGTTGTACAGTCTCCAAGCCCTTCACCAATACATCTTTCCTGGCCATCTAGCCATCCAGATGGACAACATGTGCGTGGTTTGGTACATCAACAAACAGGGAGGGACTCAGTCCTACCCTCTTTGCAGGGAGGCAGTGAGGGTTTGGAATTGGGCAACACAACACGACCTTCACCTCACGGGATTCACGTTCGGGAGTCGACAACACACTGGCAGACAAGCTAAGTTGCTCTTCTGCTCTTACTCAAGAGAGGAACTGGACCAAGGGGTCCTAGACAATATCTTCCGACTTTAGGGAACACCACAGGTCGACCTGTTCGCATCCTCTAAGCATAAAGCTTCCCGTCTTTTGCTCGCTTGTTTCAGAGCGAGGCGCTTTTGGAGGCGTCTGTCTCTAGACTGGAAGGACAGATTCGTCATGCCTTTCCCCAATTCCACTTATCTCACCGAGTCTTGCAGAAACTAGCTTCAGAAGGAGCACGAATGATTCTGATTGCTCCTTTCTGGCCCAGGCAAGTTTGGTTCTCTCTTCCACAACAATACTCAGAGGATCCTCCCTCTTCCTCATCCTCTATTTCGAGGTTTACTGACCCAGCACTGGGGACCCTGGTCCATCCAGGCCTCAAATCCTTCCGCTCCACGCATGGCTCCTGCAGACTTAGCTCAATCCTGTTTTGGGGTGTCTCCCAAGTGGCGGAAATTTTGGTGGAGGCCAGAAAACCTCCACCAGATCCCTACGCCATGAAGTGGAAAAGATTCACAATCTGGGCCGGCTTCAAGAATGCAGAACCTTTTTCCTGCTCAGCGGGCTTCTGCTGGAGTATCTCGTCATCTGTTTGACCTGGGTCTCAGTCATTCTTCTGTGAAGGTACACATGGTGGCCATCTCGGCCTATCATGTTCCCTTTGCAGACAAAACATTTGCTCAGTTGGAGGTCTCTAAGACCTTTCTTAGAGGGTTCTCCATCTGAGACCCCTCATCCATACTCGTGCTCCCCTTGGGACTTGAACTTTGTTCTCGAGAAACTTACTCTCCCTCCCTTGAACCTGCAGCTTCTGCAGATTTGAAGTTCCTTTCATGGAAGGCTCTCTTCCTGGTGGCCATTACTTCCCTTGAAGAATTTCCGAGGCTCCAGGCCCTCATGTGTAAAATCCCATACTTGATTTTTCACAAGGAACATGTTGCTGTTGCACGAATCCCAAGTTTTTCCTAAAGTAGTAGCAGAGTCTACTCTAAATCAGTCCATAGAGTAACCTGCCTTTTCACATGATACTCTAACCAAAGGGAGTATTTACTCCATACTATGGATGTTCACGGTTCTTAGATACTACACCAACAGGACGAAAGATCTCAGAAAGACTGATCAATTGTTCATCTCTTTTGCTCATAAAAGGAAGGCAATGCTGTTTCTAAGCAATGCCTATCTAAGTGGTTAGCTCATTGCATCACTTTATGTTATGACAAATACAACAAGACCCTCCGGGTCAGGTAAGAAGCCACTCCACAAGAGGAGTAGCGGCCTCAGCGGCTTGTTTCAAGAATGTGTCTGCAGCAGACTTCTGTGCTGCTGCCACCTGGACTTCCGTTCATACCTTTACTAAACACTACAGTTTGGATGTTGCCTCGCCATAGAGCAGGCTTGGGCTGGCTGTTCTGCAAGGCCTCCTATCTTGAGGCTTGCACAGCTAGAACTGCTTCTGGAGTAGTTTTCCTCCTCCTGGTGCCTCTCTTTGTTCCAGACTGCTTGGGATTCAGTCTACCATGTAATTACCCAGCAAGAGCCCTCTCGAAGTAAGATAGTACAGTTACGGAAGAACTTACCTGTAATAGCAGATCTTCGGAGAGGCTCTTGCAGGAATCACCTCCCGCCTCTATCCCCCCTAGGCTTATTCAGCTCCTTTTCCAGTGATGGAAATATCTGCTCCTCTCTCGTCCAGCCTTTCTGGCCTGTGGGGAAAGAACTGGAAGAGCGGGTGTCAGGGACCGCCTTTATACCAACGTCTCCTGACGCCGATCACCCTGGACGTAGGGGCGGTCCTCGCCAGGACTGCTAGCTAGAAATTTTTCCGTGGGGTCCTGCCGCATCAGTCCTATATGTAATTACTCACTGCAAGAGCCTCTCTCAAGATCTACTGTTATGGTAAGTTCTTGCGTAACTGTACTTAGTGCTGTGTTTGATTTGTGTGTGAAGTCTAGTGTGTCCTTCCCTCTGTCTGCTATTAGGAAGTTTTCCTAAAGTAGCTTGCTAGCTTATGGTAGTTTTACAACCCTGGGATCTCCATCTCAGCAAAGGTTTACTGCTTTCTTTGTTCCTACAATGCATCTGTCTCATGTGACAGTGATGTAGATGGGACCATCTTAGTGACTACCCCTCATTGTGAAGATCTTTTGCCCTAGAAAACTTTGCACAGGTCATTGTATGGAGCTTGTAAAGTTTCAGGATATTTAGATTTGTTTGGTAGTGTGCAGATGCGCTTGCAAGCGTAGACTTTTTCCTCTCTAAGTCAACACTCTAGTAGACATGCCAAACAGTGTAAATGTCTTGAAAACCATACAAGTTACACATACACAACCAGTGTCACAATTGTCACAACAAAAGACCTTTACAATGAGGGTAGTTACTAAGCTGAACTCTACAGTTTTTAAAATGTAGCCATCTCTACTGTTGTGAACTGATTGGAAAGCAGTGCTTGCTACTAAATCTATTGTCTCGGCTACATCACTGTCACATGAGATAGTATGTATTGTAGGAACAAGGAAAGCAATACATCTTGCTGAGATGGAGATCCCCAGGGTCCGTAAAACAACTATAAAGCTAGAAGGCTAATTTAGGAAAAACTCCTAATAGCAGACAGAGAGAAGGACACACTAGGACTTCACATAAATCAAAACCTTCTGCATAACATATATTTTTGCAAATTCTGGGTGTACTACTCCTTTAAGGCCAACTAAAGCTGCTGTATAAGGTGTAACAGTAGTCCATGGGGGCAGCTCAGGGCAAAATGGTAGAAGTTGTACAAGAGTTCCATTTTGTCCAGAGAGGAAATGGGATGAAGCCATAAACCTCATCCTCCTATTCCAGAGAAGTAAGAATCGGTTTACTGATGATTCTCCATCTAGCTAATAGTGGGAGGCTGGCTTTGTTCCTGTAGTGGGCTTCAAGTTTGATGGCCAGGATTGTATTGATGGAATCCAAGTGGCAAAGAAAGGTGCAGGTGGTACTTGAGCCAGACACCAAGGTACTTGATGGTAGAGACTGTAAAAGGGCAGGTTGGAATGAACATATAGCGGGGAGAAGGGAAGGGAAATTATTTAACCAGGAAAGGCACACTAAGTCAAAGCTCATTTCCTGAGTGCGACCTGGGAGCACAAGGAAGTTAAGTGACTTACTCGTGATCACACGGTATGCAAGTGGGGATGGGATTCAGACCCAGTGCTAGACAAAACAACAGACTAATGAGATGTCAACTGAACTCGGAATTGCTTTCAACACAGGATGATCTTTGGCTTTTGGTAAAACTGGCTCAGTGGACTGTCGACTCCCACTCAGCCAGAAGGCTCTCAAGAACTAGATCATTTCTTGTCCAACCTGCTACTGAACCCATGCAGCTCACAAACCAGGAGACCACTCACCCATTTTCCAGCTCTTCTCTTTTCAGGTCCAAAATTTCCCAGCCATGACTAGGACTGCTACTGATCATGTTTTCGTAGAATGCCCCAGCACCAACTACTTCTCTAGTCTTGATGTGTCACCAGACAGTTCTCACTCCTTTTTTATTTTTTATTAATTTTTGTTTTTGTTTTGGCTGTAGGTTGGGTACTTATTCTGTCTCTGTCCCACTTGCCTCTTGCCAGCATCCTTGTTCAGCCACCCAGGACAGAGATCCCATAGCTTGCCCACTGTGGCAGGGCTCCCGGGTAGAGACTATGATCCACTTGAACCCAACCAAGACTCATGCCTGCTGGCATCTTTCGGTGTAAGTTGAGGGTTGTCATGAAGCACTGCTAAACAGGGTTTACATTGTGTTGGGCTCCCCAGCAGCGCAGACATGCATGCTCACACATGCCCAGGCGTCCGCTGCCATCGCCTTCTGTTGTGGTCCTGGCCGTGCTGGGTGTCGCTCATGTGTGAGTACCACCATCCCTCCTCCCATGTAAAGAGCAGTCCATGGGATACTTATTGAACTTCCCTCTCTCCCGGCAGGCCCTCTGATGCACTGGGCTTGTTCCTGAACCCGAGTTGTCAGTGTAACAAGCGGTAGTGCTGCTGCTGTGCTAGTGGTCGGGCAGTTCTCACTCTCTTGGCAGAGGACTTCTCTTTCTGCAGTCTAGATCTGATCTGCCTAAGGTCAGCCAGCCCTTTTATTGTTCTGGAGGTCATGTGACCTGTCACTCGTACCTTAGCTCTCTCTAGGGTTACCACCTGTCCCTATTTTCCAGGACAGTCCTGATTTGGGCAGCTGTGTCCTGCAAAAAACATGAAAATACTAAATGTCCTGACATTATAGCAGAAAAATATTTTCTGACTTGCCTCTAAATGCTGCAAAACAACATAATACCTTGACTAAAATACCTTAAAATGATATAAAACACTAAAACAGCTAAAAACTACAACACTTAGTCTTAATTCTGATTATTTAGAGAAAACAAGTCTGTTGCATTGGTCGAGATACATATTGTCCTCTAAGAAAATCATGTTTCAATAAGAAATGTCCCACTTTGGGCTTTATAAAGGTGGTAACCTCTAGCTCTCTCCTTAAATAAATGTTCATGACACTTTTATATAATTTATTTACTTCATTTGAAAATTAGTAGCCGGGAAAAGGCACACTGAGGCAAGGCTCATTTCCAGGTGCAGTCCTCATGGAAAGGGTACAGGAAATACAATAAAACATACATACAATAAAAATATACTAGAGTACGTTTTATACAAAAATAAAATAAAACAAAGCATGGAGAAAGACACTTTAACACACAGACCTGCTTTATAAATCCCCAAACCAAAAGAAATAAAGAACTCCCAAGCAGGAAGTCCCAGCCTGTCTTGTCCCCAGACCGCCTCATGACAGGGCTCCATAAAGCCCCCAGGTCCTAACTGCCCTGAACATGTAGTGCTCCCCAAGATGGAGTTAAACAAATCATCACAATGAATACGTGGCGCTGTGAATTTCTCAAACAGGTACTTTTTTAACCTAAGGATATTTATATTTCAAAAGTTTTACAGAAAAGACATACTGAGCTGGAACAGCTTGTTTACAAATCCATCTGGGGTGGGGTGGTGAGAGTGCAGCAATAAGTTACAGTATGCAAAATACAAAGCTATACACATAAGCAGCAACAAAATGAACAAGTTGTGCATGGCAGAGCACCTGAGGATGAACAAGACCTTTATAAAGTGGCTATAAAATGCAGAAAGGCGGCAGTTATTAGGACTGGAGAGTGACAGATAACAGTCAATAACAGATACGAGACATAAAGAGAACTTACAAGCTCAAATGGGCGGACTGGATGGGCCGTAGACCCTTATCTGCCGACACTATCTATTTATCTGTGTATCTATATGGCAGTGTTTGCTTAACTGTTTCTAGATATGCCTGTGGGCGTCCGCCATTCAAATGTTAGGAAATTCCTATCTGACTGCATTCTAACAGTCAAGAGGGCTATAACTAAGAATCAATGATCAGATATGATACTGACCACAGACCTCTGACAATGCCTGATGATAGACATTTATATGATCGAAGCCAAGTTCAAACTGTTGTGGAAGCTGAGTTATATACATAACGTCGAAGAGGATGACTTCATTTCTTGATTATTAATTAAATACTGCAGTGGGTTAAATCAGCTTTTAATATAATTTTTTACAGTGTTCACGCTCTCTGGAAATGTATGCTTTCCTGTTGTATCACTAATTGTAGCATGTTGTCATACGTATGTTGCTTTTTGAAAATGCAATGAACTTCAAGAATAAAAGAAAGGTTTTAAACAAACATTTTATACAATCTCAAAAAGACAGAGAACAGCAATGTGAAACAGAAGAAAGGTTTGCTAATGCATTCTTTGTGACACCCAGCTCACATGGCTCTTGTATTTCTATGCATGTTATTCCCCAAAACAAGCTTGTGGCTGCCTAATAACATAGACCACCCTCCCTCTGTCTTTCTAACACACCTAGTGGAAAAGACATAAATAAAACAGAAAGTCCTTTATTTGTTTTAGTTCCATTTCGATATATTTTCTTTAAATTTTAAGTGACTTCCTCTCTGCCTTTAGGCCTTTTCTCAGCTTACTTATCTGTGGTTCGTCCTTCTACAGTTGTAAAGGGTTTTTATCTCTTTTAAACAAAGAACTAAGACCGTGCATTTGGTCATCTGTTCCCTTCTCCCACCGTGGGGAGTATATTGCAACTGGATGCTTTTACCGCTTGTTCTCCACAGCCTACAGGGACTGTCCTGGTCCTCTGATATTGCTGGGTGGTAGCACTAAGCCT
The DNA here is from genome assembly GCA_016271365.2 of Neoceratodus forsteri. Lineage (NCBI taxonomy): Eukaryota > Metazoa > Chordata > Ceratodontiformes > Ceratodontidae > Neoceratodus > Neoceratodus forsteri. Next base: position 767,562,726 of record CM028133.1, on the reverse strand, counting down.
CCTGGGTTCAGAGAGCAGACAGTATCAGTCATGGTGTCAGAGCAGTGAGAAAAACAACAATGCAATGTCATTCAGCTCACACAGAGAGCATGGAAAGCAAAGCACTGCAGCACCAAAGACCACATAGGCTTTGCGATTACTTAATAAGGCGAAGGCAGCCCTTGCGACCTAACGCTTGACTTTGGAGGGTGGGTCAGAAACGAGAAGTATCAGAACAGTAATACAAAAAAACTCCCATGGAAGAACAGGCTAGAGAGGAAAGGATATAATATAGTCCACTCACTTATACCGACCATGGTTTAAGGGGCATCGGTTACAGAGGGCAAAGCGGAAAACTAAAAGCCATTTCCACTGACTTTCCATGTGATCACTGCCGCTTATAGCGATCTAGAGCCACCTGCTATTGTGGGCACTTTGAACTAGTTTTGCTACTGTTGATGACAATTTCACACCAGCTAATTAGTCTGAGTACAGCCGGTCTATTAATTGCCTAACAATTAGTGGCTAGTTACAGCTCGTTACAGTTCATAAAGCAATGTGGAAAAAGGTTTTGGAGGAGCTTGACACAAACCAGGAAATGAATGCATCGCAGTGTGTTAAGAGAATTTCACTGCTGGATGCAGTTGGGATGCTAAAACACTCCATGGACATGGTTGGGAGGAAACGATCCAGCTGTTTCAGAAAGGCTGGATTTTATGTGACTGGACCAGAAGAACAAATTGTGGCCCCTGATGTTATGATAGAGAAGGATATTTCACCTGCTCCAGAAGGGCTTTCTGTTGAGGAGTTTGATGATCTCGGTCGCGGTTTGATTTTTACTTACAGCGTCCACTGCATATAATGGGCAGATTGGCTGTGACAAACATGCCCAGTATAAGTGGTGGGTGTGATGTTTGGCCAGCAGGTTATGATTGCTCTATGATTTGTGTGGTATGTGACCTGTCTCACAGGAGACATCCTGTGCCCCTGGGATGACATCTCCCCCAGGTTTCAGTTAAAATGACAGGATATATGTTAAACAGCAGAGCTCTGTAATGTGATTAACTTCCAAGAAGTTGCATTTTATGGCCTTCTTGATGAGCTGTGCTTCTCTGAAAGCTGGGAACTTAAAATATCCATTTTATGCGTCTTCAGAGGAAGGGCGGTTAATTTCAACTGATGCTAAAAAGCTATATGGCATCCAAGTGAGAAAACTGCAGAGTTATACAAGTCCGGTGATATCCTTGGATTGCAGGATACTGCTCAACGATCTAAAAGAAGGAACTGGGAAATCACAGACTTATAATTTGGGAAAGAAGTTTTTGCTGATGTCACCTTATTTAATATACCTCCTAATAGAACATCCTGTGTGTATTATTTTTTAATATATTTAACGGGAGCTAGGTGACATCATGAAAGGTGGGCATAGAGACAGTTTAAGCTATTCTGTGTCTGATCTTTAGTGAGACACTAACTTTTGGACTCTGTAGAAACATGATCTAAGATCTAACTAAGGCACTGGTAGAGGTATCGTTAGATAGAAAAAGTCTAACTGTGTGTTGGTAGGAATCTGCACTTTCCTTGTTTTCTTTTAAGTGATAGTATGCTTTGTGATATATGGTTCTGTGTATACATTTTACCTATTTTTATCCATTTTTAAGTAAATCTATATTTAAAGACATTGCCTGGTATGACTTCAGAATTTTTCTTTTGCATGTGAAGTACAGATGGTTAAAGTTGACACTGCTCATAAGCAATGGTAATACCAAACTGGGAAAAGGTAAGAATTTTCCTAAGGACTTTCATAGAGTTTTTAGGGTTCATTTTGGATACCTGGTTAGGTGCCCTTAGGTGAAAGATATCTGGCATTCCCAAAGAGCAGAATTATCTTGAGCCCTGTACATTTGAGATGCGCTAGCATAAGGTTCACAGTTTGAATCCGTCCAGAACTTGAGACCAAAGGTGATTCGGATCCACAGACAGACAGAAGGGTTACCCTGTTCTGTTACCTGTCCATAATACTGTGCTCGGAGGTTGGCACTGCAGGAGTAGAGGCCTGACCTGCTGAGTGAGGTTGTGACAGTGGGCACTGTACTAGAAAGGTTAATGTAAAAAGGCTGCAACCATAAGGAACAGGAGCGGAAGTAAAATTTTGTCTGGTATGCTGTAAGCCATTCCTGCTCCAGAGGTTTCTGGTCAAGGCATACTTTTGTTTCATCCAGTACCTTAGTTACAGTCTTGTTCTGGTGGTACATGATCACTAACAGCCCCTTGGACTTTTATTTATCTATTTTTAGAGAAAACCTTGGAGGGACTCACTGTACCACATAGATGTTATCCACTAGGGAGTTATCAAGACTCTAAAGGCAGGGAGAAAAGGGAGGAAAGCCAGCTTCATCTTGGATCCAAATGTCATAAGATGGTCTTTCTAGTATTTGGAACCAGTTGGCTCCCTGTGAAATAGTGCTAAAAGTCATCGACATCCTGTTGGATTATAGATATAAGATTGAGGGCCAATATTGTATGACTGTAAGCAGATGTAGACCATCATTGGGGCATAAACATTAAAAATATGGTAACAGTTTGGTAAATTGAAGTAAGGACTTTTGTGTAGGATGTGTATAAAATATATGCCATGTCAGCATGTATCTGTGGAAGTGAGCTGCACAAAAAGCATAATCCAGAGAAAGTATGAACATTTACTATTTAGAAGATACAGTAGAATGCTGAGATTTAATATGCTTTAAATTATGGGGTATCATAAGAAAGCCCTTTTGCTAGTCCACTGTATAGAAAATGTACTTCTGTTGCAGGAGTATGACTCTCCAAGCTTCTGGGAGTCAGGCCTCCCTGTATGCTTTCCTCCTTCCTAAAGAACCGCTTCAAAGGTTCTTTACAAAAACATCAGTTAGTATCTTATCCTCAACTAAACGTTTTGAAGATCTTCCAGGAATAAATCTTCACCATTGATTCACGCTAGTGGTGTTAGTTGGAGGTTCTAGGACCTGTAGGAGCCAGAACTTTTCCAGAGGGCTGGCACGAAGCAAGCTGCATGTATGCATGCATATATTCCCACGTGACTGGCTCATAGTGCCATGCTTATCTCGGCACTTGATCTGAACTGACTTAGTTTCTTTTTTTTACCTGCTTTCAAGTGCACATCATTAATGACATTGCTTGCCTTTGGGGAGTCACAACTTCATGTCTTTATGACAACAGCTTTCAGTTATTTTCTGCTTTAGTGTTTAAAGCTAGAATTTTTTATTTTTTTGTTGGTTTAGTGATTTCTCAGAAATATTTCTGTCAGTTTCTCTCAGCCCTACTGAGTCAGCAGTCAATGGCCATGGAAGATGACAGTAGGGAGCCTTCTTAGGCAGACTACTCCAGCAGCAGGGCCATATCCAATCCACTTTCCCTGTCAGGGAAAGGTTCTGACCACAGGTAGTCCATTGCCTGGGAGGAAGGGCAGTGTAGCCTAGAGGTTAGAAAAATTAGCTGTGAATGGGCTTGGTACATCCAGCAGATGTGGGTTTGATTCCCACAACCTCCACTTGCATACTGTGTGACTCTGAGCAAGTCACTTAACCCCAGTGCTCCCAGGTCACCCGTGAAAACAGGCACTTTTGCCTAGTGGGCCTTACCGGTTACCAAAGACTAAAATAAAAAAAATAGGACAGTTCTCCCAGAACACAAAGAGAGTGGGCCCATTCATGATTCTGGTTGGGTTCTTGGTGCCATTTGACCTCAAGTTCTTCCTGTTCCTGTCAGAAGGGGAAGAAACCGTGCTGCTCAAGGTTGCTCTCTGTGAAGTCTGCTATGGGATTCTCAGTCTCCTGGGCGGGAGGCCCTCACCATCACCATCACCAGGGACCTTTGGTACTAAGAGTTGAAGTTTGAGCCCAGAGTCTCTCTCTCTCTGTCTGGAAGTGGGGACTCCTGTGGGCAGTTCCACTAGTGAGCAGCTCTTAAACTATTGGGCAATGGATGCAGTGTCTGGCTTGTTTGCTTCTACTAGTGGAGCTGGTCCGTAGTCCTTTGGGGCGGTGGCAGTGGAGCTGCAGGTGGGTCCTTCAAGCTGGGTAGGCGTTTGTCTGTGACAGCAGCCCTGGGCCCTCAAGCAGTGACCGCACTCATCTCTGTCCCACTGGCCAAACCCCACTCCAGTTTCTTTTGTTTTGGGAATGGCCGTGGTACTACTCCAGGTCAGTTTGGTGCCAGATGGATTGTTGGCATTGAGGCTGGCACCAGTGTTGGCATTGGCTTGGCCCAGTGCTGGTTCTGATGCTACAGCCCCTAGCACGGGATACAGTTCTGGTTTCAGTGTTGCCTTTGGCACCAGCCGCCTCGTCTCTTGGGGCCAGTTTGCTGGTGTTACAGAGGCCACATGTTGGATTACAGAGTCTGCAATCTACCCCTCTCTGTGACCCTCTGGGGAGGATGTTGGGGAGGGGTGAGTCTGATCCTGACCTGATCATTTCTGAGGTGGCGACAAGAACTTGTTCTTTAGCCTGGACTGTTTGAACCCAGGCTCAACTTTTGTTCCTCAGGAGGATCTAACATTACAGACTTTGATTAGAAATATGCAGTCTGCGCTTGATTTTGTGCCTTCATTCATTGGACCCAGGTAAACATCTCTATCTGCAGTCGTTAAACATTTCTACCATGCTGGTCAGTTTAGTTCCACGTATTCTGACTGCATTTGAAACCTTGTCTAATGTTGTCTGGAGTAGGCTCTGCATCTGTTCCTCTGTCTGCAAGCAGACAGACGGAAAATACACTGCCCCCAAGGATAGGCCAATGTATGTTTCTCAACCTGTAGCTGATGCCCTGTTATTCTTGCCTAGAATAACAAAGCCATTCTTCCCTAAGAGATCACTGTGCACTCTCTTAACAAGGAGTTGCTCATGATTGATACTGTCGGCAAGCAGGCTTTGCGACAGCTACTACTCTAGGCATATGGATAGCTAACTACCAAGGGCATTTTTCCAGATTTGAGTATACCCTGTGGAACTTGCTGAAATCTCTGGTAGATTCTGAGACTCAACAAAAGATTCTACTTACTACCATACATGGACCTGAGTCTAGCAGTCATCAGCTTAAAGCTGTTATAGATGCTTTTGATGCTGCCTCCCGCTCTACAGCTGCAGGCATCTACATCAGAAGGAATTCCTGGCTACATAATGCTGGCTTTCTCTGGATATCCAACAACAGGTAATGAACGTTCCCTTTGATGGTACTTACCTGTTTAGACAGCAGGCAGAGAAGTCCCCTAAGGCATCTCATGAGAGTAGTATTACCTTAAGACTTCCAGGCCAGCCTCTGCTAACCTTCAGGAGGAAGAGGACATTTTTTTTTCAGGACAGGCAGTCCTTTCATAGGAAAAGCAGGGAGCCTGAAAAGAATTTCAAAAACAATTAGTAGCATACCTCAAAATAGGAGTCAAAGTTCTGTGTGTAAAACGTTTTATTCCATAGATGTTCACAAATAATTGCAGTGCAAAAGTAGCCAGGACAGTGAAAACAGTAACGCCTGCGCTTCAACCCTTCGGTCTTCTTAAGGGCATAAAGACTGATATGCAGTGTTTCACTTTAAACCCCATGTAAGTTAATTTAGTCACATGACTAATATTGAATACAGCTGTGTATCCAGGGCAAAGTGCTTTATCACAATTGATCTAGATATTAGTGAAGCACTGACTACATTTTAAAGACATTTAGACATTGAGGACCTTACAGCAAAAAAAAATGTTTGATAAAGGCACATGTTTCTGAATTAGATGTTACATTAAATTACCTATACATAACGTATTCAAAGCTCAAAACAACAAATTCCATAATGAGATAAAGGGTAGTAAACAGTGTCCGGTGGGTGGGGGACACAATCGGATAAAGTGGACGATGGAGAGGAAGCCGTGTAACAGGGAGCTGCTTCAATAGATCAGTTGTGATAAGGCACTTTCTCTAGCGCAGGAGATTGCAGGCCTTCTGAGCAACAAGGCAGTGGTAGTAGTGCTGAAGTCACAGTGAACACAGGCTTCACTCCCACCACTTTCTAGTACCAGACAAGGCGGGAGGGAGGAATGTGCCCCATTCTGTACCTCAGAAACTTGAACAAATTCATGGATCAAGAAAAATTCAAAGTGATTTCTCTGGGTTCTCCGCCTGCTCCTGAAACCTCAGGATTGGTTATCTTCCCTGGATATGCATGATGCATACCAGCACATACTGGTGCACCCCAGCCACCACAGATACCTTTGATTCATTGTGCTGGGGCAGTATTACCAGTTCAGAGTCCAGCCCTTTGGGCTCTCCTTGGTGCCTCGAGTCTTTACAAAGTGTTTTACAGTACTCACAGCACACCTGAGAAAGATGGGATTCCAAGTTTACTTTTACCTGGACGACTGGCTAATAATGAGCCCATCCAGACAGGAGACAGAACAGGCAGTGGGCTGGCCAAGGCAACTGTTTATCACCTCCACGGGGCTGTGCTGGATCTAGAGAAGTCTCATCTCCAACCCTCACAGCAGCTGCTGTTCATAGGAGCTACATAGAAACATAGACTTTGATGGCAGATAAGGACCACTTGGCCCACCCAGTCTGCCCATTTCCCTACCTATTGATAAGCTGCAGATTCTAGTTAACCAACATCCTGCTTCCTGCAACCCCCACTATAATTGCCTTATGTCTGCCCCATGCATGTCTGAATTCCCCACTGTTTTAGACCCCACAACCTCTCCAGGAAGGCAGTTCCATGCTCCACCACTCTCCATTGAAAGAATTTCCCCACATTACCCCTGAGCTGCCCCCAACTTTAAATTTTGGCCTTGTTCTATACATCTCTTTTTCTGAAAAATGCTACCCTCCTGGACTTTGTTGATTCCTTGAGGTGCTTAAAAGATTCTGTCATGTCCCCGTCTCTCCTTTCATCAAGGGTATACATATTAAGCTCTCAGTCTCTCTTCATATGGTTTCTGATGTAGACGCTGCACCATTTTAGTTGCCCTCCTCTGGACTGCTTCCATCCTGTCTTATGTCCTTGCGTAGATGAGGTCTCCAAAACTGCACGCAGTACTCCAGATTGGGTCTCACCAACTGTCTGTACAGAGGAATAACCACTTCCTTTTCTACTTATGGCGCCCCTCCTTATGCATCCCAGTATCCCCTGGCTCTCCTTACTGACTTCTCACATTGCTTACCCACCCTTAGGGTCATCTGATATGACTACACCCAGATCCTTTCCATTATTGTTGTCGTTAGCACCTCCCCTGCTATTATTACTCTTCTCCTGGATTTTTATTTCCCAGGTGCATTACTTTGCACTTCTTTGCATTGAATCTAAGTTGCCATATGTCTGACCATTCCTCAAACCTTGCCAAGTCCCTTCTCATCCTTTCTACCCCCTTGTGTATCAACTCTGTTACAGATCTTTGTGTCATCTGCAAACAGGCATACCTTTCCTTCCAGACCCTCTGCAATGTCACCTATAAAGACGTTAGAGGACTGGACCTAGTACTGAGCCCTGAGGTACTCCACTAGTAACCCCTCTTCTTCAGAATGTGTTCCATTCACTATTACCTTCTGTGTCCTGTTGTGCAGCCAGTTTGCTACCCAGGCTACCACCATGGGACCCACTCCCAGGCTGGCTAACTTGATTATTAATCTTTTGTGCAGGACTGTGTCAAATGCCTTGCTAAAGTCTAGGTAGGCCATATCCACAGCCCCTCCCTGGTCACTTACTTTGGTCACCCAGTCAAAGAAATCGATTAGATTCATCTGACATGACCTTGCTGCTGTGAATCCATGCTGCTTTGGGTCCTGTGCCCGCTGGCCTCTAGCTACTGAACAATTCTTTCTTTCAGAAGTGATTCCATCATTTTCCTCACCACTGAGGTCAAACTAACAGATCTGTAGTTTCCTGCTTCTGCCTTGCTCCCACTTTTGTGAAGGGGAATCACATCTGCCCTCCTCAGTCCTCAGGTACCACCCCATCTTCCCATGATTTGTTAAAAGTGTGGTTAGTGGTGTCACTAGGTCTTCCTTAGCTCTTTTTAGGATTCTGGGGTGAACCCCATCAGGCCCCATTGCTTTGTCCACCTTGGAGTTTTAGGAGTTCTTTCAGGACTCTTTCTTCTGTAAATGGACTGGTGTCAACTCCACTATCCAGAGTGCTCGACTGTTTGGTTTAGGTAACTCCTCCTCCTCTTCTTTTGTGAATACTGGGCAAAAGTATTCATTCAGTATCTCTGCCTTTTCGCTGTCTCCCTCTGCCCACCTCCCTCTCCTTTATTAATCTTCACTATCCCTCCCTTAACCTTTCTGTGCTCCTAATGTACCTATAAAAGGTTTTACCCCTCTTAACTGAGTTGGCTATCTTTTCCTCGATTTGGGCCTTTGCTTTTCTGACTGCCTTCCCACTTCTCGTCTGGGTACTACTTAAGTTGCTGGCTGCACCTGGAGCAGACTTGATATAGACCTCTGGGCCGTGCTCCCAGGTCGCTCCTGTAAAAAAAGCTTTCAGCTTAGTGTGCTATACCTGGTTAAACAAAAAAAAAAAAAAAATTTGTATGTTCGTATGGCCGGTCCTTTTAATAGAGAGCAGAATGCAGGGAATCCTGCAGATGGCGTGATACATCATGGAGTGCAAACTGCACAAGCCTCCTGCATGCTAGGTGTAATAGTCTCTTCAATGTTCACAGTGCCCTTGCACGATTGCACATGGAAACAACTCAGTGGATGTCCATTGCAATAGTCACAAGCATCATATCCTCAGATGTATCCCATTCAAGTGTCCAAGCTTCTGGTTTGGTCACGTACATGATGGTCAGTGAAGGGCAAACTCCTCCAGGACTTTCCCTTCTCCCAGCCGGTGCCTCAGGTGACTTTCTCACCACAGAATCCTTCCTGGTGGGGTTAGTGCCCACTGTCAGGAGCTTCAAACACAAGGTGTCTGGGACCCATCCGGGATTCATCTCCATATCAGTGTGTTGGAGGTGCAGGCTGTTCTGTATGGCCTGAGGGGCCCTAGTGGACCTACTCAGGCACAGAGCGATCCTCCACCAGGCAGACAGCAAGTCTGGATGTGCAGTATTACATCAACAAACAGGGAGGAACACAGTCTTACTCTCTCTGCAGGAAGGTGATGAGTTTGGGAGTGGTGTCTACAGCAAGGGAGGCAGTATAGCCAGTGGTTTAAGGCTCTGAGCTGGAAACCTGGAGACCTGGGTTTGAATCCCACAGCCCCCACTTGCAAGCTGTGTGACCCTGAGCAAGTCACTTAACTTTCTTGTGCTCACAGATCACACCTATAAATAAGCTTTCAGCTTAGTGTCTCTTTCCTGGTTAAAAAAAAAAAAAAGGCATCCTGCTCCAAACCATTATTTAAATGGGCAGGCTGGATGGGCCAAGTGGTCCTTATCTGCTGTCACATTCTGTGTTTCCATGTTTCTGTCTGCCGAGTCCACAACACTGTAGCAGACAAGCTCAGCGGACCCGGCCAATATCCACATGAGTGGTCACTAGCTTCAGACATCTTGAGATCACTGTTTGATGAGTTGGGTGCGCCAGATGTGACCATTTTACATTAACCCTCCATGCCAAACTTCCTTGATTCTGCTCCTGAAATCCAGGACGTGGTGTTTTCTGTCAGGATGCAGTGGCAAAATCAGTTCTAGGAGCATGGGTATGTTGTTCATCCACACTTCTTGGCATGTCCCTTTCCCCTTTAAATCTTGCGGAAGTCTTCAAGCTGGCTCCTCCCACCCACCGGGTGATATATATGCCTCGGCTCCATCCCATGACCACAGATCTTCCTTTCTGCTGGAAGATACAGGTTCCCTTGTGCTTCATAGCAATTTGTAGGCCCTGGATCCAAAGCGTCGGTTTTACGCAACACCTTAAAACTCATTCAAGTTAATGATTCCGATAGTAGTGCATTGGACATGGAGGATAAATCTGCTCCGGATTTTGCCAGTGCGCCTAGCGTGGGAGATGTCGCGCACGATCCCCACTAACGTGCGTCTACTGCTTAGGTGTCGGACATACACACCTCCACCTGACGTTCCGCCTGGTCTTCCATCCCAACGTCCTGGACGACCGCTTGTGCAGCTTAAATTGGGGAGACCGGAAAAGGAACCAGCCGGTGAAATCAAAGGCGGGTGGATGGTTTCGGCTGCGGGATCCGCCGAGCAGTTGGAGCAAATGAAGGCTTTCGAGGAGAAATTGGCTGAAGCTCGGCCAGTCGGAGCTTTTTTGTTCCTCTGAACCTTGGTTCCACTTTTTTCACGCTTCCTTCAAGGAGTTGTGCCAGTCTCTCCCCACCAGGTGAGGCGTCCTCTGACTCGCGACTCTCCCACCATCAGAAGAGGGATAAGGACAAAAGTCTTCATCCAAATGAAGACATTCTTGGGACTGAGAAAGGTCCGAGTCCCAGGAACATGCAGTCTTGACCTCGGTTGAGATTGCATCCTTGGCCGCCCGGCTTCATGGATCTCCATCTGGCCAAGAGATCGAGGAAGTGGCCAGAGGTTGCGATTTCTCGACCTAATTACTTTTTGCACGACTCGATCGTGATTCTTTAGAAAGGAGTCCGGTCCTTGTCTTTCCCGATGAGGGGACCCAGCCGCTGGTGTCCCCATCGAAAAAGGTTCCAGATCCTCGGGTTTCACTGAATCCGGTGTCTCCCGATCGACCAGTCGGCCAGTCTGATCTTGATTGAGGTCCAGAACCCCTTGGTCAAACAACCAAAAAGAGTCATAAGCACTCTAAAAGAGGCATCGCATCAGATCCTCATCCTCCTCGGATGAGGAGAGGCTTCGACTGAAACTCCAGCGGTGCTATGAGGATCTTATGTGGCAACAGCTGATTTTGACGGCAGAAGCGGCTCCGCCGCTCCCGGCCATCACTTGCTACCGCCTCCTGGGCCGACGCCGACCCCTCTGGAGCAAGCCAGCCCGTTTGCCTGAGCATTGGCCCATATCCAGCTCGGCCCATCTTGGTCTCTCCACCGATTCTGGTGGAACCACCGCCTAAGCAGCCTCAGGAGGGCTCCTCGAAGAGGACTGTACAGACACTGGGCTTCCCGGCGTCTGTCCATTACGGTTACCCCTGACGCGCCCGGCGGATCGAGGGGACCTAGATGGGAGACCGTTGTACCACGATCCCAGACTCTGACGTCACAGGACTGCACTCCATCCTGGGATGATGAGTCCTCTGTGGCGGGTTTAGAGGAGGGTCCTTCCTCCTTTCAGATTTAGTAGTTGCCATATTGGTCCTTGAAGAATAGATCCAGAAGCAAATGCTATGTTGGTCCATTAAAAGGTATCAAATCATTTGCTTCTGGATCCTCCTTTCAGGCGTTCTCTGCCTGATCTCCGAATCCACTGGAATGCCCTGGAGTTTATCCAGAAAAGGTGGAGTACCCCACTACGGACATCCTAAAAGGGGGATACCCCAACAGAGGCCTTTCAGTGGCGAAGCATCACTAGCCCGGCCCTTGAGCTCTGGCAGTGCCCAGCTTCCTGCCCAATACCATCTGCCCACATGGCCCGCAGTATGCAGTGTCCATGGGATCCCTGCCGGGATTCACAGAACACCCTTCGGCCGAGAGTCTGGTGACCGCTTCTGTGTTTAGACGTACTTGTAGTTCTGCCTGACACAGACTGACGTCCGGACAAGGAGTCCAAAATATGGAGCACTCTGCTCACAAGGTCTACGTGGCTTCTTCCTAGGCCTTCGCCAGGCCAGTTTGGCTGTCATTATGGCACACTTCTCTCATGCCTCCTCGGGTCATTAGATGAAGTCCTCCTCATCTCCCAGCGGACATGTAGACCACGGTGAAGCAAGTCCGTGATCAGAGCCGTGCTGTTGCAAAACAGCAGCTTCAGATGGCTCTAGACATCAGGGATTCCTGTGCCCGCTCTTTAGCAGCTGCAGCGGCGCCGCCGCAAGGCCTGGCTGAGGCTATCCTCCTTCCTGGCAGATACCCAGCATAAGTTAGCTGACGCTCCTTTCCTTCCTTGGCACAACTTGTTCGGTCCAGGAGTGGCTGGTCACCTTCAGCTGCATCGAGCAGTCCAATGCCACCTTGGATGCTACCTCTCTGCAAGAGGTTCTTTGGGCAAGAACCAGCAGAAAAGAAGAAGAAAGCCATTCGGCATTCTTCCCCATGGTCAGACAACCCTCCTATCAAGAGGCCAGCAGCAACAACAGCAGCAGGCTCAAGGTTGGCACCCACAGCCCAAGCAGGGTCCTCAACAGCCCGTAAAGGCCGGCGCAGGTCCTGGAGCCTCCTCCTCCTCTAAGCCTGCTTAGAGACGGGTTGGGGTACCACCTCTACACCCATCACGCCAGTACTGGGTCCTCCTGGGGGTCCGGCTCTGCCACTTTCATTCCACCTGGTCCAATATTACTCGACAGGTGGGTTCTCAAAGTGGTCAGTCAGGGACTGCCTCTAGATTTCGAGCAGTACCATCCCAGCCGAGCCTGTGCCCTTCAGGAGGAAAGGATCTCTGCATGCACTCCAGCTGGCTCTCCAAACGACATAGCTCAGCTCCTCTGCAAGGAGGTGGTAGCTCCAGTGCAAGATCCTCCTACAGACCCTGGCTTCGGTCCATGTACTTCCTGGTACCCAAGCGGACGGGAGGGGTTGGCGCCCATCCTAGATCTCCATGACCTGGAGTCAGTATCTCAGGTCTTGCACCTTCCGATGGTTACTCTGAACCAGATCATACCATCACTGGAGCGAAACTTGTGGTTCTGTTCACTAGATCTACAGGACGCATTCTTTCACGTCCCAATTCGTCTGTCCCATCAGTGGTTTCTCTGCTTCAGGGGTGAAGGGACCCTGTATGAGTTCGAGCCATGCCGTTCGCCTATCATCGCCCCGTGGGTCTTCACCAAGTGCATTGCAGTGGTGGCAGCCCATCTTCGCATCGAGAGTACATATCTATTCTTTTCTCGATGACTGGCTCTTGGCAAGATCCTCCCTTCAGTAGGTGGGGAGGTCCAGGATCTGGCTCTCCAAACCTGCTCCTAACTCTGCCTCCTGATCAACGAGGTCAAGTCGGAACTCGTGCCTGCTCAGGTGATGGGCTTCATTGGGGCAGAGTTCAACTCTGTCAAGCCAGAGCTCGGCTCCTGGCGGACAGGGCGGAGGTTCTATCCTCCTTGCCCGATCATTTCTGGTGGGGCACTTGCGCCTGCCTGGGACTTTCTGCACCTTTGGGCTACATGGCGGCGCGGCACCCCAGTGGTCTGTTGGGCCATGTGGCACATGCGCCTCCAATGGGAGCTGGCCACCCAGTGGACTCAGCGCCATGGTCATTTCGACCAGCTGATCACTGAAACCCAGAAGATGTGGGATGCTCTCCAATGGTGGACCGCCCCAGAATGATCGCAGGAAGGGATCCGTTTCTCTGCCCGAGCCAGCGGTCATCCTTACGACGATGCCTCTCATGGGCTGGGGAGCCACATGGGGGACAGCAGAGCCCATGGGTTCTGGACCCCAAGGAGTCCGGATGCCACATCAGCCTGTTGGAGCTCAGAGCAGTCAGACTGGCACTGTCAGCCGCTCCTCATCTCCAGGGTCAAGTGGTTCAAGTCCAGATGGACAATACCACCAGTACTACCTCAACAAACAGGGCGGCATGCATTCCGCCTGCTGTGCAGGAGGCACTCCCATCTGGACCCTTGTAAATCAGCTGGAGGCGAATCTCCTAGCTATCTTGGTGGCAGGAGTCTCGAACCATCTGGCGGATGCTCTCAGCCGCATAGGCCAGACATCCCATGAGTGGTCTCTCCAGAGGTAGCTTGCAGTCTTGTTTTCCCACTGGGGCAAACCTCGGTGGACTTGTTTGCCTCCAGGGAAAACAACAAGCTGAGGCTGTACCATGCCCACCCCTCAGCAGGGCTCGCTGCAGGGGATGCCTCTTGAGGCCGTGGTGGACCCCAGGCCTCTCACACCTTCCCTCCATTTCGCTTTGGATCCACAAGGTGCTACCTATGATGAGGAGGACACATAAGGTGATCCTGGTAGCCCCAGATTGGCCGCACCAGTTCTGGTATCCAGATCTCCTTTACTTCAGCTGCAGGCCCTGAAGCGGCTTTGTACACGCCCAGACCTGATGTCACGCAACCAGGGAAGGTATTCCATCTGAACCTCCAATCCCTGCACCTCACAGCCTGGTACCTGAGCTGCTAGAGTTCCAGGCTCTGGGTCTTCCGAGGATGTCTACACTGTGGTGGAGGCATCTCATAAGGAATCGACCAGGAAATGTTATGCCTTCAAATGGAAGAGATTTTCCATCTGGTGTCAGGGTAAGAGTCTGGACCCTTATCCTGCTCTGTGGCTAACATTCTCTACTACCTTGGTCTCTCTCAAAGGGGTCTGTAGTCATCGACCCTTAGGGTGCACCTGGCAGCCATTTCTGCTTACGAGGCGTGGGTCAGTCAGCCCGACATTGGGCGCAGGAGACAGTGGTCTGGCGGCTTCTAAGGCCTGGATCACATATCCCCTCCGGTGCATGAACCTCCACCTCCGTGGGATCTGTTGCTGGTTTTGGCAAAGCTCATGGGTAAGCATTCGAACCGATGGACAAGTGTGCACTCTCACACTTGTCGTGGAAGATGGCCTTCCTGGTGGCTATCACGCCAGCCAGAAGGACAGAGGAGCCCTGGCACTGTTGGTGGACTCCTTATGTGGTCTTTCACAGGTACAAAGTTGTCCTGCACCTCACCTGAAATTCCTTCCAAAGGTGGTATCAGAATTTCACCTTAACCAGGTATTGACTCTGCCGGTATACTACCATAATTACACCCTGAACGCGAATACAGGCTCCATACTTTGGACCTGAGACGTGCTCTCCTATTATAAGGAGAGAACGGCGGAAATTGTGGGAGAGGTTCACCAGCTGTTTGTCACCCACGCTGAAGCCGCTTCTGGCAGACCTGCAGCCAAACCGACCATAGCAAGAGGGATTACATCATACATAGGTCTGTGCTATGAGTTGGCAGGCAGGAGCCTCCCAGAGGATAAGAGCTCATTCTACCACCATACTGCTGCATGGGTGGCTACTTCCAGGGACATCCCTATCCAGGAAATCTGTTGGGCTGCTACCTGGAAGCTAGCAAACCCCTTCATTACCCACTACCACACCGACCTTGAGTCCGCCAGGATGTTGGTTTTGGGGCCTCGGTTCCAATCTTTATTTCTCAAGTAGGGGTTATGCCTTGCCTCCCTCCTCACAGAGAACTGCTTGGAGTCTGCCAAGAAGTGTGGATGAATAACATATCCACCGTGCTCCTAGAAGAACAGGTTACTCACCTGTAACAGTAGTTCTAGGAGTGGTATATGTTGCTCATCCACACGCACTCCACCCGACCTCCCCGGCTTTAGGCGCACAACCTGGCTTCCAGCGGGCTAAGATCTGGCATCATGGGCGGAGCTAAGGCATATACCACCCGGTGGATGGGAGGAACCAGCTTGAAGACTTCCGCAAGATTTAAAGGGAAAGGGACATGCCAAGAAGTATGGATGAACAACATATACCACTCCTAGAACTACTGTTACAGGTGAGTAACCTGTTCTTTCTGTACACATTCCCACCTGACCCTCTAGTGCAGATAGTATTGCTCAGACTGGAAGCACATTGAGGGCACGATATATTACAAACAGCTCTTTGCTGGCCATGACAGATATGTTTTCCTCTGTTGACTAGACTATCAATCAGCAAACAAGGATTCTTTCACTCAGGACAGACTTGCTGACACAGGGTCACCTTGTACATGCCAGCCTGCACTTCCTTCATCTTCAGGCCTGGCTCCTGAAGAAATAGAAGTGAACAGGTACAGGGTATCTCAGAGGGTTTCTGAAGTACTTTGGTTGCCCATAAGTCTTCCACTAGGAAGACTTACACAGCCAAATGCAAGAGATTTTCCATCTGATGCTCCAATACCTGCATGTACCCCTTTTGGTGCCCAGCTGACAAGGTTCTGGAGTGTTTGCTAGACCTTACTGATGCTGGCCTACAGTATTCCATGGTTAAGATCCACCTTTATGCTATATCTGCATACTAGGAGCCTGTTGGTACCCTTTCCTAACACAGCTGCCACTGTTCAAGAGTCATCTTACACACAAGGCCTCCTGTCATAAAGCTGGTGGCTGCCTGGGATATCAGTCTTGTACTCGATATGCTTACTTGCAAACCCTTGAGCCACTTGCAGATGTGAGCTGAAATTTTTACTTGAAAGTAGCATTTTAGTGTCCCACTTCTGCTCTCAGTGTCTGAAATCCATGCCTTGGTCATAGATCCTCTATATACTGTGTTCTACAAGGACAAGGTAATTGTCAGCACACACCGTAAGTTCCTCCCTAAAGTGTAAAGTGGTGATGGAGTTCCATCTGAACCAGCCACTAGTACTGCCTACCTACTTTGTTAACTTCCATAATAAAGGAGAGCATACTTCCATTCCCTGGCTGTTAAGAAAGTCCTTATGTTTACCTGGATAGAGCTAAGGACTTCAGACAATCCAAACAGCTCTTTGTCTCCTTCAGTCCTAATCGGAAGGGATAGCCTGTTACAATTAAGTATATTTCTGCCTGGATTGTGAGTTGCCTGTGCCACTGCTGTGCCGTGTTTCTGGTCAGACTGGAAGGTCAGGTACCTACCCACTACTCTAGAGCAGTTGCTACGCTCTCCTGGCAGAGATATGCTCTCTACATATCAGTGATACCTGCAGAGCTGCAGCTTGAGCACAGTGCACACCTTTGTTAAGCACTATGTGTTGGATGTCCATGCCGGCAGCTGCACCCTTGGCAGGACAATCCTGAATGGTCTTCTGTCCTGAGGAGCCCTTGGCCTCCTACCACACTAGTTCGGGGATTTTGTTTGAGCTTGGTACTGTGACCCACTAGTGTGACTCAGTGGTGAAGATAGACTCTTGGAAGACAAGAAAATTATGTACTCCGTGTAATTTTGATCTTCACCACTGATTCATTCGCCCATCCACCATCTTCCGGCTCATACCTATATTGTATTTCATTCCATTGCATTGCATTGTTTTGTTTACCCTGAAAGACACATTGAGCAAAATTGCCCTTTTTCAAGTGTGACCGGCATTCACAAGAGTACAATCGAGAAATATAAAACACATAACAACAGTAAAATTATTTACAACACGAGACTGACTGTCTAAAAGACTTAAGTGTCTCTTAAAAACCAAAGGCGGATGATTTGTCCCTGGACAAAATACTGCAGTTAAAATGCTGAGTGGACAATATCATGCTGATGAAAAGTCGAGCATCATAAGTAGTTGCGGGACTAAATGTCACTGCAGCCGAACAGTATGAAACGGACAGGACAGGCTTAATCTTATGCTCCCAGGACATGCAACAACTGCTTAGTGCACAGTTAGAAATGGATAGGACAGGCTTATGCAGCCTTTACTTTTAAATGTGGAAACGGGACATGTTTATGCTGCTTATGCTCACAGGACATGCAGCAACTGCTTATGCACACAGTTTGAAATGGACAGGACAGGCTTATGCAGCCTTTACTTTTAAATGGGGAAATGGGACAGGTTTATTTGAAGCAGGGGCTGATTGATGATGCAGAATGAGGCTTGTGTTTAAAAAGGAACATCATAGTAATTTGAAACGGGCTGATTGGGATATGATGCAGAAGAGGCTCGTGCAAGTGCTGTGCTTAAAACTCCGTTGTATTGTAAAACTCATAAAGACTTAATAAATTTAATGTCTAAAAATGTTAAAAGCATATTTACAGAACATTAATCTCAAGGACACTGGCGATGTCTTTGAGGTACTGCTTGCGTTCTGCAAGAGAAATCTGAGCAGGCGTGTTTATTTTGTTAACTTCGCGCGTATTTACTGTTCTTCCTTGGTGGATCCTGATCAAGCTCCAGTTGCCTGCGCTGAAGAGAAACAGTGTGCTGTTCTTGCCTCAACTGTCTTGCCAGTCTGGCACAAGTAGGATGGGCCATTGTTACAGTTTTGGAGAACGCTCTGTGCCAGGCTTCGAGGGGCGTTATTCTTGGCAGGTCATTAATAACAAGCTCATATTGATTCCAGAATGCTATTGATATCACGGTTGGTGTCTACTTTTCTGGTTCTGTAGGGGTCTTCCAATATATGTGTCCTCAAAGTAATCGATTATTACTTCCAGTTCTGAGAAGCTGTCATCGTGTTGCAGCATTTCAAAAATCTCTCTACACAATCTTGTGGACGAAGCCAGCGCAATATACAGTGAACCTTCAGTGCAGAATCCTCCTCCTTGATATATCACTGTTGTAAACCAGCACTTTGAATGTGGCGCCACAAAGCTTGTCCCAGATGGAAATTGCACCACTAAGGTCTGCATTTGGGACAACCTTGCACAGTACATTTATAGCTGCTAGTTCAAAGTCCAGCATTATACTTTGCGGTTCAAGTTTCATACCAAGTAAGGCCTCTAGGTGCTTGAAAAACTTAAGATATACAGCCTCACTCGTCCATTGAGAAGGGCATAACATGGAGGTTTACCCCACTAACTATAGTGTGCTCAGTATACAACTGATCATCACCGCTTGGTGCAACACTAAAGGTACCATCCACAAAACCAATGACCGTTTTGCTAGGGATTTAAGGTCATCATCACTAGCAAAATTAAAATGTCCTCATTCACCCTTAAAACGGCTCATTGCTGACAGTATTTGCAAACTCTTGAATATCGCAGTTCTCATTTATGCTGCATTGCAGCTCTCTATGCATGAACATCTCTCCGTAGGTGTCCTGGGAAGGAAGAGTGCACATGTTAAACATCGACCTCTAATAACCCATGATGCACAACGTTGTGTGTGGGCTCCTCAGTGTCTCTCGACGGAGCTTGATGTTTGCTCTGGCCACACCAACGGAAACCTTTCTGTGTGTAGGGGCATGGTTGTGTTCTGTCGGATCCTTTGATCCCACATTGTGCAGCTGGGCATGGTAACTTCACAGCACCAGATAATTTTGTTGTCTGCACCATCCTTTTCCTTTGTGTAGAGGAAATATCATGTGCAAGCTTTAGCTTGCCTTCTGACTTGGGATGAACTGCATGGTGATGAAAGATACAAATGTAGTGCTTTTGAGGACTTGAATTGAAAGCTGATACAGGTGAGGCAAATATAATTAGTATAATTGATTGATTAGGTGCCGTGGCAATGTAAGATCAGAGTAATTTGATTTCAACCTGTGCAAGACCTTACTGGTAAATGAAAAAAACATGGTGCAGTTTGATTGAGGTTCTGTGGCAGCGTGCAAGTAAACGAAAAAAATAATGTTGCTGTTTGACAACGCGCAACATTTACTATAGCAGTGTATGCTCTGGGCGACCAGTAGACCGTGAAGTAGTAACCGCTACATTTTAGCCGGCACTTTTCGCTCTAGTGCCCTTAAAAGCAGGTACTGATCTGCTAGTCTTAACTGATTCTGGTAGATGATTATAGGCACTTGGTCCAACAAAATCAAAAATTCTGTCCAAAACAAGATCTATGAAAAGAAATTTTAAGTAAAATTAATTCCTGAAATGTGGTATGGCAGTTTTTATAGTGTATTGAAACAAGTCTATTATTGAGTGAGGACCTTGCCAGGATGACCTTGTGGAGGAAATAAATGTTTGCTTCACATGGTCAGCCAGTAAGGGTAACTCAGCACCTGATTCAACAAACAGTGGTGAGTGCTACATGGAAATCTAGGGTATTAAATAGCTGGTATAGCATAGCAAAATGTTATGCAAAAGTGAGGGTAACGCTAACCATTTCCAGAAATGCATAGAAGTAGACACTGCTAACCATTTTTGAGGGAGTCCATACAGCACAGAAGGCAACATGAATAAAACTATATTTTAATTGTGCTAATCAATCTGTGCCAAGTGCTATGCATTTTACAGCTGATTAGCATTTTCATGTGTAAAATTTCTAATCAATTTTTTGGCTTGTTTAATACCCTGAAATCCAGGAAGAAAATATATATATTGTGTTTTAAGCAGCTTTTACCCTGGTTAATCAATCAATCAATCAATCAAAATCTTTATTTATTCAGGCGAACATCATTGAGCATAGCTCATTTACAAGATGGACCTGATTGGTCATAAACAACAAAATGGTTTAAACTCACAAATATACAAATATAGAATAAGTACAGTAACAAAGACTTTTAAGAATAAACAACAAAGAATGAACAAATGCAATAATAAACACATATATACAAGCAGTAAACCGTGGTATTGGGCACCAGATCAAATGGGAAAAAAAGTAATGGTTAGGGGTTTATGAGGTAGATAATATAGAAGTTAATGGGTAAATGCATGGACAGATATGGAGGGAAATCTAATGGGGCAGGGGTGAAAAGGGGACTGAAGAGGCTAGGAATTGTGGAAGCAATTGCATATCTCTGGGAAAAGGTTTAGGTATAGCTTTTTGAAGAGACTACAGGAATGAAGGTGTTCAACTTCAGGGTCTTTTGTAGAGAATTCCAGATGTGTGCTAGAAAGTAATTGATTGCAGCCTTCCATGACGGTACATGCCTTAGGTAGATTCAGCGATGAGGTTATTGCTTCTAGGCATATGGCCTGGAGTAACAAGAGAGAAGCAATCAGAAATGTAGGATGGTAGTTTATTTGTCAGGAGCTTTGTATATCCAAAGAGCAGCAT
This sequence comes from Neoceratodus forsteri, assembly GCA_016271365.2. Lineage (NCBI taxonomy): Eukaryota > Metazoa > Chordata > Ceratodontiformes > Ceratodontidae > Neoceratodus > Neoceratodus forsteri. The sequence goes on along the minus strand of CM028133.1, from coordinate 767,542,066 downwards.
TTTGTTCCATCTGTGATGTAGGGATGTCCAGCCAACTGCAGCATAGAGAGAACAGTGGTGGGTACTGAAAGGAAGGTCAGTGATGAACCTTAGAGCTCTATGGTACAGGGTATCCAGTTTATTTAGGTAGGACAGGAGCAGTGGCCATATAGGAAGTCTCGTAATCAGGAGGGATATAAATGAAGCCTGGATTAATCTCTGCTTAGATTCTCTGTTTAGAAAATGTTTGATCCTGAAGAATAGGCCAAGCCTTTGCCTTAGTTTTTTCAGGAGCTCTTCAATGTGCTGGGTGAAATCAAGCCTGTTGTCAATCCAAACCCCAGATATTTAAATTTATCTACATAATCAAGGCTCTCGCCAAGGACGGTAGAAAGTTGGGGAAGAATGTTTGGTGAGTAGGTACTGGTGGAGATGAACATAGCTTTAGTCTTCTTGACATTTAATAGAAGCTTCTTTTCAAGTAATTTGTGTTGCAGTAAGAAGTCGGCTAGTGTAGATCATAGGCCTTTTTGGTGATGGATTGCTTACAGGACAGTGTCATCTGCAAAAGGTGAACATTAGAATTGGTGAGGCCTGAGTCAATGTTATTGATGTAGATGGCAAAGAGGATAGGGCCCAAGATGGAGCCTTGAGGAACTCCTCTTAAGAGTGGTTTTGAGGAAGAAAGGTTGCCTTCACTTTTACCTGCTGCACCCTACCAGAGAGGTAGCATTTGAACCATTTAAGAGAGGTAGAGTCTAGGCCTAGGAGTGCAGTGAGGAGATTAGAAGATCATGATCCACAGTATCGAATGCTTTACTTAAATCCAGAAATACAGCACAGATGTTATTTTTTCTATCTAGTTCAGACTGCCAGTCATTTGTAACTTTTGCTAAGGCAGAAATGGTGCTGTGCATGGCTCTGAACCCAGATTGAGCAGGGTTGAGGAGGTTATTAGCATTGAGGTAGTCATTTTAGTTGGAAGCTTACCAGTTTCTCTAACATCTTGGACAGCACTGGAAGGATGGAAATAGGCCTGTAATTGTTGAGATCCATGGGGTCCCTGCTTAAGGAGGGGAAACACTTGTGCTGTCTTCCATAAAGAAGGAATAGAGCCAGAAGATAAGGACATGTTGAAGAGGTGAGTTAGGGGGCTGCAATGGCATGCAGTGCAATTTTAAAAGAAAGGGTCCAGAGAGTCAGCACCAGCGCTTTTAGTTGTATCCAGGCGGAGCAGTAGGTCTTCTACTTGTTTTAATAAAATTGGCTTGAAAGAAAATGTAGCGGTAGTCTTCTGAGCTTCAGTGGAATGGAGAGCAAATTGAGAGCGCAGCAAGTTTGCTGGAGATGAGTCAAAAGCTAGGCCTGCTGTAGTAAAATGATTATTGAAAGCATCTAAAATTTCACACTTGTCAGTAATGATCACGTTGTTGAGGTTCACTTGAGATGGTAAAGAGGTGCTAGAGTCTTGCCCTAGGATTCCCTGATAGTGCCCCATAATTTGGCTGGGTTGTGGTAGGTGGCATCCAGCTCTGCTGTATAGAAGGCAGCCTTTAGCATCTCCCACTTTTTATGCAGTTGTTCCTGGCTTGTCTGAATTGTACCCAGTCGTTGGATCTTTGGTTTTCCTTGACTTTTTCCAGAGCTTGTCTCTAGCAAGCAGTGCAGATTTAAGTTCAGCAGAGAACCAGGGACAAGATTTGTGTTTAATTCTGACACTGGTGACTGGTGCATATATATTGAGAGCCTCTAAGATTATGTCATTTAGCACCTGCAGTGCTGACTCCACTTAATACCCCACTTACCCTGACCGCCCAGTGGTGCTGAGGGTTGAGGCGCTGGACGCCATATCTCGCGCCACACGGTAACCCGGGTTCGGGACGAGCCAGGACCACCAGGGGTCGGCAGAGGAGAGAGAGGATTGAGCATCCGTGAGACAGCTCTCCTCTCGGGTGGGGGAATGCTGGGACAGCCCGGCACCGCAGCAGCCCCTGGTGGAAACTGGAGGCACTGCTGTGCCTAGGGCTGAGGTAGTGGGGACTCAGAGCCATGGCGGACGTCACCAGACATCATTGCATGTCCGGGTTCTTGGTGGGGGAGGGTGTAGCTAGAAGAAACCCCTTCCCTGCTGACAGGCGTGCGGCGGGTCCAGTGGTGATGGCCCTCACGCCCAATGCTGGGCTTCCGGAAGTGCTCTTGGTCCTACCCAATTGCAGTGTGCCCGCCTGCATTCCAGATAGAGTGCCGTAGGAGTGGTTGTCCTTCTGGGTACTCTAGAGCCAGGGGCTAGGGCAGCACTGTGGGGAGGATGCGGGTCACCGGGAGGATTACCAGAGCTTCAGGTGGGCAGACAGAGCCAGCACCGAGAGACCACGCTGGAGAGAAGGTCAGTGGAAGAGGGTTGATAAAAAGAGTTTGAAAAAAAATATCCCTCTTCCCTACTTGAATAACATAACACTCCATAATCAGGAACTGATAACAGTTAGGTCTTTGCCACAAGTACACAAGTTTAAGCAAGAGGTTATGTTGGACCCTATATAAGGAACGTAAACGCCGGTGTATGGTTTTTATTATAAGAAACATCAGCTAGACAGGGAGGGAACTCAGTTTATTCCCTCATCCTACATATTAAGGAGTAGTTGAAGTAACAGCCTGTGACAAGACAAAGAGATCCCTGGCATCCTACTCTCCAAACAGGATCCTAGGAAAACTGACATACTTTCAGGTCCATGTTACTCCCCTGCAAATCTGGCTGACTAACAAAATTTGGTTTGGAAGCAGCCAAATAACAGTTTAAATGGCTGCTGCTAGATAGATAGTAAATACAGTGGTCCAAAGGGGTTTACCTGCTGTGAGTCACCACAACTCAGTATTCCCAAACCAGGCTATGGATTCCCAAGTCGAAGGTAACTCCTCTTTAGAGAAAGGATAAAAGTTAAAAATGGATGAATACACCACAGTAAGCTACTTTGCAGGGTTTAAATAATTGATTAGCAGATTTTTCTTGGGACTACTAACTGTACAGAAAGTATTTATATTGATTTTCTAGAAGTGAGGCAAGAGCTATGCATTTTCACAAAGATTTAGCACTTTTATGAGCAAAACGCTAATCAATTTTAGAGTTAAATAAATCCCTGTTTTGTTGTATCAGACTAGGGCTGTTCTTCAGTATCAGCAGTACCTACAGCAGGAGTATTCCAGACACGACAGACAAGTGATCATGGATGTAGTAATCCAGGATTGTCTCTGGGTTCAAATCCTTCCCAAAAAAAGTTTTCAATCCATCTACAGATGTAGAAAGAAAATTTGAGAAAAAGAGGTTCAAAACCTGTTACTGTCAAAGACAGAGAGTCTGTCTTGGTATAGCAAAAGGTACTACAAAAGGATGGGGAGTGGTAACCTGTCTTAGAGGGTACTAAACAGGCATCTGACAAAGCCAAAGTTCAAAATGGTGCTTTTGGCACTGATTCTGCCAACACTCCTAAGAAAGGTGAAGGTTTGGCATCAGTGGACTTAAAGTATTTCCACATCCTCATAAGCACAGAAAGTACCTCAGATTCAGACCCCATTAGGTCATTCTATATACTGTGCACAGTGGTTTTAGCACCTTCAAAGACAAGGTGTCACAAGTTCTTCCTAATCTAGAGGATTGGCTGTGGTTGCAAAGTCACCCCAGCAAGTGGATCTGCATCTCACCTAGGGGCTCATGGAGTCTCTAGGTTTTTCTGATAAATCTAGAGGCAGTTGTCTCTCAGCCTTCTCAGGCACTGCAGTTCATCGGAGCAGAGCTTAATACCTTGGAGACAGGACCTACTTGCCTGTAACAGGGCAAGAAGTATTCCACTGATAGTGGTTTCATTCATCCTGGATGAAATGAATAAATAAATTTAAAAACCAACTATAGAACAGTTTCTTTCAGCTACTGCATATGGCACCTGCCACTGGCGAGTCTTGGAATCCAGGTTATGTTACTATTCAGTTTCACCTCAGGATTCGCTGGTGTCAGAGAAAGGACCCTCTGTCATAACAATTTTACAGGTCTCCAATGGAGAAAAAACTAAACCAATCTAATGGAAGGAGTTTATTTTTTGCAAAAGCTCCATCAGTTGTCTGATAACAGAGGCATCTTGACTGGAGTGTGGCCGCACCTGGGGTTCACACCTCCCATAGGCATAAACATGCTGGGCTAAGAGTAATGTTACTGGCTCTAAAGGTTTTACATAACTATTACATAAAGGAGGGGGCACAGGTCAGACAGTACCACCACAATGTATTACATAAACATTTCAAGAGGGACAAGGTTAGCCTTCCCTGCACAGGATTCATGAAAATATGAGATCTGTCATGCTCATTGGGCCCTTTCAGGATATTCAGCTGCCACTGCCAAGTAAGGACAGTACCTTTGGCAGATACTTCAACTCAAATCAGCCAAGCCCCATCATGAATAGGTCTTAAACTGTCAGGGTGGTGCAAGTTATCTTCAACAGGTGGGCCACCACAGAGGTTAACTTGTTCGCATCCCACCACAACCACCACTTGTCACAATACTATGACAGACAGCCAGATCTGAGAACAGTCTCTGGATGCTCTGGCTTTGAGTTGGCAAGGGAAGCAAGTGAATCTTTCTTTCTTCCTTCCTTTCCTGTATACAGAGCAATTTTCTCAAGCGCAGGTCCCAGTCAACATCAATAATCTTGATAGCACTAGAATGGACCAGACAGACATGTCTCTCTCTGCTACCTCCATGCCGGGCCCAACCAATACACCTTCCCTCGGAGGCACAGTCTGATGACCTCCTATCTGGAGGCTCCTATCAATCCTCGGATCACTCACGCTCAAGGCATGGCTCTTGAGTACCTTTTGCATAATATGCGGTTTGCATCTTTCTCAAAGTGTCTTAAGCATGTGTTGTGGTTACAGGAAGCTTTCCACTAAGAAAATCTATGCTTCAGAATGGGAAAAAAGTTTTATGATTGGTGTTCAACCAGGAAATTGGTCCCAGAACATGCTGGGTCCCAGCTGTCTGACTATTTTATCTATTTACAGTAATTGGACTGGCTATCCTGTACCCTTAAGGTTCACCTGGTTGCAGCATCTGCTGGCATATTAGTTGGACAAAATATTTCTATTGTTTCAGATCCTAACAACAAAAGGCTTTTTATGGGCCTAGCACATGTCAACGCAGGCTGGTGTTCCTGTTGTGCTGGTCTGACATCTTACCTGTTTGCTCTTATTGGGCTTGCAGTCCAGTACTTTAAATGTCCACCTGGCTGCAGCATCTACTTACACTTCAGTTGGACAGAATGTTTTTCAGGCCTCGGAACCTATCTTCAAAGGGTTCTTTAAAGGTCTGTCCCATTTGCACCCCCTCACAAGGGACCGTGCCAGCACGTGGCCTAGATGTGTGTATACTTTGGCTCATGGGTCTCCCTTTTGACCCTATGTCTTCAGTTTATTCAAATATGTCAAAAACAAAAAAAAAAAAAACTTTTTCCTGTGGTAATCACTTCTGACAAAAGAATCAGTGAGCTCAAGTCTCTGAATTGAACAGGTCTATATTTCATTCCACAGAGACAACGTTGTCCTGGGAACAAACAGGAAGTTTCCTTTAACATGCCCTCTAATTATCATTTCAACCAAACCATTATCTTACCTGTCTTTTCAGGGTTTTATTTAACTCTAAAATTGATTAGCATTTTGCTCATAAAAGTTCTAAAAATTGAAAATGCATAGCACTTGCCTCGCTGTGTCTAATAAACATAACACTTCTAGAAAACCTATATAAATGTTTTCTGTACAGTTAGTATTGTCCCCCAAAAACTGCTAATCAATTATTTAAAACCCTGCTTTTTCACTGAACACTTTAGTCCTGGTGAAAAAAGTCTTCATAGTCTGGATGTCAAAAGAGTTTAGCTACTTTTGACAGCCACTAAAGCCCTTAGGCAGGACAAAAACTGCTGTTCCTGACCTATGCTAATGTGAGAAAGGATAACCCAGCATCAAAGAAGGTCCACTTATTACTGGATAGTACAGTATAACCAGTTTGGTACTGTAAGGCTGGAAAGGAGCCCCTTGTGGGTGGAGGGCAATTCCACAGGGCACAGCTGCTACCATTGCAGCTGTCAGGATATGTTTCTTGTGAGTCTCTAAAGCAGCTACCTGGAAACCAGTACACAACTTTACAAAGCATTACACTCTGGATAATTTGTCCAGGGTGATGCCAGATTCGCACAGCAGTCTTGCACAGTCTGTTCCTAAGATAGGGTTCTGTGCCCACCTCCAAAGGTACTGCTTGGTAGTCTGCATACAGTTATGAATATCTGAGTATTATTGGGGTTAGAAGAAAAATTACTTACCTAGTAATCTTGTTTCTTCCAAGTGACACTCAGGTATTCATAAGTCTCCCACCCTTCTCCCTCCTTCTGGAACCTTCAGCCTCTGCACTCCTGAATACAGTGCTCTCAGCATAAGTGCCATTTCTGGCACACATGTTGTGATTAGGTTCCCTATTGTTGTCCCTCCCCTTTTTGGGTAATTTGGACATTCTAGGGTGTTCTTTCATAGGTTATGCCCTCCAGTTGGAGACCCTTTTGTGGCTAAGGGAGTTCTTACTAATTGTTATTATTATTATTACACTTAGTGTTGAGGGAGTGCCTCTGTTGTTGTTATTATTAATATTATTGTTGTTATTACTATTATGGTTAGTCCTCGTGGCCTGTCTTTCATGCATCCAGGAAATCTGAAGGGTTTAGAACCAAGGCAGTTAGTATAAGGCAGCATTTGAAAAGGCTCATGCAAAAGATTCCATCATTTGCATATGTTCCAAATTATGTCTGAGCCGTTCTACTTAGGAGTATGACTGCATACAGTTATGAATACCTGAGTATCACTTGAAGAAACAAGATTACTAGGCAAGTAATTTTTCATCTGGACCATCAGTACCATACGATGGACATGGATTTAATTTATCCAAATAACTCAAAACCAAATCAGGTGTCTTTTGTAAATTTTTTAATGCTCTTATTTTTGCTTCCTCCCCAGTCAGCCCATTCAGGAGGGCACCCCAGCCCCATCCCCGGCGTCTACCGGGACTTAGGGCCAGCCTTTCTGCCCTGATGGGGAGGCTCTTAACCCCTGTCAGATATGGTTAGGGCTGGTGAGTCCGGCTGGTCAGGAGTGGGGCCTGTGAATGCCCACCTTTATCCAACCACTGGAATTTTCCTCAGAGTTTCTTCCCTGACGCAGAGGAGGGAATGCAAGAATGCCATGGCTGTGCCACACACGCCCTGTACATGGTATTCTGGGCGCCTGTCAGTGTATCTTGAAGAAGAATTCTGTAAAGTAACAAATTCAAAACACCATTGACATTAGCTTCGGGCACATGTTGTCTACCTTTATTCTGTAACAAGACAAACCATTAAAAATTACTAAACTTTTGGCCTAAGCAGAAGAGTCACTAATGATCTCACTGCTGTAGGAAATCAAGGAAGGCTCATCCTCCTTCCCTGACCAGTGAGAGCCCTAATCATTTGCCAAAAATTACGAGACTCATGAACAGTATTCAGCTGTTTTATCTTGTAATGTTCCATTTTTGCTTGATGAATATTGTTTTTGCAACTGTTTTTAGCTTGCTTATAATCCAGCAAGGCCAAATGATCCAGAGTTTTCCTGTAGTGAGCCCATTTCCTGTATGCTTTGCCAAACATTTTAATAAGTCATGAAATATCCACTCATTTCTATGGCCCTTAACAGAAATTATTTTTAATGGAGGCAGTCAGTGAAAGTACCGTTAAAATGTTGCAACATTTTAAAAGGTTTTAAAACAGTTAGAAGACTAAACAAGTTAACAGCAGCAACTTAAATGCAACAGTTTATCCCTCTCCCCTCTCCCCAGGACACACTGTGAGACAAGCAACTTGTTTCCAGCGTGTTTTCGGTGAAACTCTTCAATAAATAATACATTTGCTTTTGTGAAAAACGGCTGGTGCAGATACTAGGACTATCCAAGGTAACAACAAAGCCATTCAATGCCTTTCATCAAGGGGAATGTGGACCTTATCACCACCACCACTGACACCTTCTTAGTGTTTTAAGAAGCCTGGGGAATGAGGGGGATTGAAGTGGGAAGTGAGTCAGCTTACAGTAAGTGTTAGGAGCTGTCAGTTAGACTGTCATTGAGAACAGTGCAGAACAGCAAAAAAGAAATGTGATTCTAACTGGGCTGATAGTTACTATAAACAGGCTGCGCTTTTGCATGGAGTGAATAGGGAAACCTAGAGTATTCTGATATCTGGTAAGTTCCTTTACTGATGTGACTGTAAGTGGGTCTACTGTAATAACTAAAACATGAAATGGATAAACCGACAGTTAAGATAAACAGCTCAGGTTAATCAGAGGCTTTATGGAGTAGGTTAGGTTTTCATTTCTTTCTAAACTATGTTACAAAACTGGCAGTGCATATCTCTTCAGAGGGAAAATCCATAGGGTAAGGTCTACAACTGAAGAAATCTTACCTGTACTGCCCTAGGATATTGCTTACTACTTACTGTATGAGAAATTCCTATGCATTTTAAGACTAAATTCCTGTGATTTTTTATGCTTCTCCTGTAAGTCCTGATGTATCTATGACGTGGAACCTTTGCAAAGGAGTCTATGACTCAAAGGTGTACTTCCAATAATTGTAATAAATAAATAAAATAAAAAGATAAAAAGCCTGGTCAACAGCAGACTACAGCCAGGAAAAAGGAACAGCCAACAAACCCTGGCCACTGGATCTTAGATCCCTGGGATATTTGGAGCCCAGTCTGTTCAAGGCTTTAAACGCTATAACAATACCCGAAACTTATAATAGTTCAAACTGGTGGTAGTAGTTTGAAAACCTCTTCCCAGTGCAGTACGACGCAGAGAAGGTCAAGAAGATGCTGGGCTGCATCCAGTAGGATTTCACCAGTAGCAAGCAGCAAGGAGGTAGTATTGCCGCTGTACAGGCCTCATTGTGCTGCCAGCTGCTAGTGCTATATGCACAGCCTGGTACATACTGTATCACAGAGGGAGGGGTCTCTGCACCAGTTGCAGAATTCAAATCTCTTACCCTGGTGTTATAGTTTGTAAATGGGATTTACACCTGCTTGTCGCAGTCAGTTGTGTACGAGGTATCCTGCCCAGATGTTTCCCACCAGGGCCCACCCTCTAACAGTGGTCTCTGTGGGCCAGTACCTAATAAAGTGTCCTAGAGGCCAGTGTCCTGGTGGTTGAGTGATGACCCCCACCGCCTGCTGTCTCAGATGTTACCCATTCCCAGGCATCCAGTGAAACCCTTCTTCCAAGCTCCATTGAGTCCACTCATTGCTTGCTCCCATTTTCATTGATCGCAGATGCCTTTTCCTATGGCCTGTTGTGTCCAGTCTTAGCACTGTGTCCACTGTTACCACCTGTTTTTAATTTTTTTAATTTTTTATTTTTCCATAGCGACAGAACAAATATAGTGCATATCATTTATTCATTTGAAATATAAATCATTACGAGACACCATGGCTTCCATTGAGAGTTAGGTGAATCGATTACATAGTTCCACCTGGTTTTAACAAGCAGTTATCTTGGGTAGGAGTGGGGGCTGGTGACCAGGCTTGTGAGGGCTGTCATACCTTTGTAGAATAGCCCAGCAACCCTTTGCATGGTGGGCCTGGTCCCTTTCCTACAGTTACAATGCCGATTGCAGCCATGTGGAGGTCTGTCAAACATAGCTCACTGGGCTGCAAGGTCACCAGTGGAGCTATTGTAACAAGTTTAAGTAACCACTTAGTGCCTGAGAATGGGGTCACTAGTTTATTTTGAAAATTCAGTTGCATTGGTCGTGGGCACTAAATAAATGTAACTGATTGACTGTACATGAAATGCAACACTGTGCTGTATACACCTAATATGTACTGGCTTAATAGAAGGTATCAGAATTATCTCCATTTGTTGTACTTGACCCCTACAGACCCTCACTTATAGCTTTACTGCCCATAAGGGCAGTGGTCAGTACAACTCAAGAATATACTTTGCATCTTCTATTAGCTAGCACATATGCCATATACATCTGTTTTCAAAGTCCAAGCAGCATTTCAGAGCTTTTGGCATTTTAGCATTTTGGTCAAGAGGAAATGCGGTGAAAATTTCAGTGTTATCCTGTTAGGTGCAGGGACCATCACAGTAAATTCTTCCTAGGCATCTTAGTAGCTGTAGCCAAAAGTGTGTTATGAAGAGGTGGCTAGATTACAACCACCCACACTGAAGGTGTGGAGGTCACTAGTATACCAAATATATAAGATTAAGAAAATTGCTTTCCCAGAGGAAATGATTCATGTCTTGATGGGATAAATGAGTTGTGCATGCATTGTCGAAAGATGACAAAGTTTGTGCTGTGACTTGAGCTGATAGGGCGTCTGGAATGACTCTCAGCCTTGACTCATTTATACTGAAAGTGGGGCCTTCTTCCGGCTCCCATATCCTGCCTGTTCTTCTCTCCCCAGGGAACCCACTCAGACTTCAGTCATCTCCAGAGTTGAGCTGTTTTTTTGTAAAATTGTGTAAACTGCTGGAAACATTGGAATCACTTCAAGTCTTTTGCTGTATTCTCTGTGCCAGTGAACTTTTTTTTAATTATATTTTACTGCATTTTACCAAAAACACAAATACAGTATTGTGAATCCCAGTAGGTAAGTGAGTACATAGATATCGGAGCAGCATCATTTAACATAAAACATTTCTGCAGGATACAGCAGCACCTGCCTATCAGTGTTACTGCCACAGGAGCGCTTCACCTATAGTCTGTGGCCATATGTACATTTCAAAGATACTTATGAGCCAAGTGTGGTGGACACCATTATCCATAAAAGACTGTCACATAAAAGTTCCAGCCAGACTTGCTGGTGTAGTTCCAATGGTACCACAGAAAGTTCAATTACATAAGCTCCAGAGGCGGTAGGAGTAATAAGATACAGACGCCAAGCATCAGATATAACATTTGCCCTCAACGGAGGGAAAATAGCAATAATTTTCATACAGTAAAGGGTCCACCCATTACCTTGTATATTGATAAACCACTGCATTAACTATTGAAACATTGAATATAGCTAAGCCAGCTGCCTTAGGGGAAAAAAATTGACAAACAGTCGAACTAATAACAGAGTGTAAGTGTTGACAGTTAATTTGTTAAATACTTAGAAATAATTAAAACCATGTCAAAGCTGTTGTCTGTCATGAGAAAGGATAGTTTACTTCCCTCTCTGTAAGGGAGGTAGGAGCACCTTATCTGAAGCCATGCTCCATGACGCCTGGATGCCATCCCAACATACTTCTCCTCACAAAAACCAAATACTGAGTGAATGGAACCAAAGGAAGCTAAGGTGCTATATGCCGTTGACAAGAGCCCCCACTCCACTATCCACAGAGCCGGGACCGACCCACCCTCAGTACACTAACAATATACAAAAACATTTCACAGGATGTCCTGTCATTCAGTATTGGAATACATAGTGTTTCACTGTTATTGAAAAAAAAAACGTAAGTGCAATAGAAATAAAGTTACACAGGTCTTTAAACTTTTAAAGTCTCAGAGTTCAGAGTCCACTTTTCACCCTCCCCTTGTTTTCTGAGTTCCAGGCTCTCGTTGGGAGGTATATTCTTTCTCAGCTTTTCTGCTAGTTTGCCAGCATTGGTGGGGTTAAAGAAACAAATGTCTTACCTCCGTGCTGAATCTTGAGATGTGCAGGAGTAACATACAGTGGTTTATGCTGAGCTCTATTAGAAGAGTGTGCACCCCATCAAACCCCTTCTGCTTCTGACGAAGTGCTGTAACTAAAGTCGGGGAAAATGTGAACCTCGTGCCATGCCATTTCAGTCCTGTTTGTTGTTTGCAGCAAGGAGCACACTGTCCTGGTCCTTACTACCCCCAGTACGGCTAGGACGGAGCGTACTATAATCCTATGGTCAGGTCCGCTCTCTGTTAATGTGGTATTCTTCCTGATGATAATAGTGTCCTGGAGCTGCAACACTTCCACAAACCAATTAGTCAGAAGAGTCCAAGATCCTGCCCTTCACACTGCTCTGTCAAAGCCTAGATTCTGATATTTGCTGATCGGCTGAAATTTTCCAAATATTCCAACCTGACTCTGAGCACGCTATTCTTGTTAACAAGACCTGCCGATGTAACCAGGGCTTTTTCGCAGTCTTGCCCACCTTTGTTGCATCCTTCCGAGCTGATTCAGCTTTTGTTTTTTCATGAGGGCTGTATGATGATTAAGAGTCCTCCATTTTCTGGTCAGGTTTTGAGTGGCCATTAATAGTGAGCAAAGAGTCGGTTCTCCGGAGGTAGTAGTAGTGACAGGTAGCATGTCATTCGACTCGTGATCAGGCTGCTGGGTCTCTCAGCATTCCCTGAATTCCTCTTTGATTTACCCATTGTTCTGAGATACAAGAAGGTAGAAGAAAAGAAGAAACTCTGAATTATGGCAAAGGACCACTCTGATTACCAGGCAAGTTCAGCAAAATCGGCAGGAACTTCAGTTTGTTGGTTTTTTTTTTTATTTTTTAATCAAGTAAGTTTATTGAGATCAGAGCTCTGCTACATGCATCTGATCCACTGGTAGCCGAGAGACACTTCACACTTAACTTTTAAAAATAAAAGTGACAAAAGTGCAGCTGGTTAGTGAGTGTGAGTATGTTGTCTTTGCTGAAATACAGATATCGTCCGAGTGTGATATTGTTAGTGTATGACATCATTAACTAGTGATATCTTTTGATTGTGATATCATTAGCACATGATTTCTTGATATCTTTAACATTAACTAAAAATAGCACTTGTTATCTGTGTTTCGTTGTATATAGACAGAAACAGCCGGGCTCCCTGATGAAGTTAAGTACTATTCCACAATAGGTTGGAGTGGAGAATGAGGGGGCTGGATAGTGTGATAAATTAAGATATAATGTTTTAATATAAATGGAGAGTGAGCTGCTTTCTTACGTCTTTTTGGAGTCTACGTGGTGGTCTTCTGAGAACGGGCTCCTCCTGTGGTCAAGACATAGGTCAGGAAGCATAGGCATACCAGAAGAAGTCATAAAATTCACAAGTAGCCTTTTATTATTAGTAATAATCAGAAAAATAAATTTGTGCAGGGTGCTGCTTATACAGGCAGCTCAAACAAAATGAAGTCCAACTGAGGGCATTTCTAAATCTAAATTTCAGTATCTCTCTAATAAAAGATTGTTCTCTTTATATATAATGTCTTTTCCTGGCAATTAACTTTTGCATCCTGAGCTCATTAACATACATCTCCTGCTTCCCACAAATGTATCAGAACTTTGTCAGTTTCTTTTCTGCAGGTGCAACAAAATAGAACATTGTATCCTAGAACTGATCTCCTGTTGATAACTCTGTAGATGAGCTTGTGAAGATCAAACTGCATCTCAAGGTTAATCCGAGTTCCAAACAGTTTATTACAATCATTTCAGTAATATAAGAACATAAGAAAGTGCCGCAGAAGGGACTGTATGATCCATCTAGTCTGCCTCCTTGTGGGCCCCTAGTCTTTTTTCTTTCCTAAGTTTCCAGTGCCTATCCCATGCTAGCTTGAACTCTCTCACTGTCTTTGCTGCCACAACTTCTGGGGCAGACTGTTCCAAAGTTGTACCACCTTTTGGTGAAGAAAAACTTCCTGATGTTGGTTTTGAATCTACCTCCTGTAGGAGCATGCTGTGCTCCCTTGTTCATGTAGACAAGCTTTTTCTGAAAAGGTCCTGAATTTGTATTGAGTTAAATCCTTTAAGGTATTTGAATGTCTCAATCATGTCCCCCTGTCTTTCATCATTTCCAGTGAGTACATCTTGAGATGGTTGAGTCTTGACTCGTAGGGTTCTTGATGAAGTCTGTGAATCATCTTCGTAGCTCTCCTCTGAACAGTCTCCAGATGATCTGTCTTTTCATATATAGGTTTTTATGGGGAGGTTTGTAGGTAGCTTCCCACCCGAGGCCCTGGCACATGGCTGTATGTGCGTGTGGAGACATGCATGCACGCACACCATGGCACCAGCTCAGCCCTTCCACCCTCCTGTCCTTGCCGCCCTCCGCCCACGCTATCCCACAGGATTTCACCCGTGGAGCGGAACTACGGGAGGGAAGGCTAACCCACCCCCACCACCGCTTCAGGAGAGAAGAGAGCCTGCTGGCTTTTGCTCTGTCCTGCTCCTCCCACCCACGCTGGCACCCCGACAACCAGAGGTTGTTCTTGAACCCAGTTTGCTGGCATAGTGTGAGTAAGGCATCCAGCGCTTCATTCCTCAGTGTCACGGGACAGTGATCTGTCTTTCTTGAGGTGTGATCTCAAACTGGATACAGTACTCTAGGTGTGGCTTCACCAAGGACCTGTACAGTGGGATTATCACCTCGCTTTTACTCTCGTGACACCTACCTATGCATCCAAGGATGCCGTTAGCTCTGCCGCCTTTTCACATTGCCTGATTGTCTTTAAATCATCAGATATAAGTACTCCTAGATCCCTCTCAGCCTTAGTTTCTGTCAGTCTCAGCCTTAGTTTCTGCCAGTTGTGGACAGCAAAAATTAAGGTACGGTCGTCAGCAAAAAACTATATACATTTGCAAACAAAGGGATCCCAGTTTCACATAAACAGTTTCACACAAAGATTCACATATACTTTTTAACCACGGAAAAGCAAGAGCAGAAAGATCAGAAAGGCCCTATCTTTTTAAGGTGAAGGCTGCTTTGAAACAACAGAACTGGGAGCTGGGAAGGAAGCACAATCTTGAACTGGGAGCCTGGAGGAAAGCACAAACCTTGCTTGAGGTCTGAGGAAGGTGTTGACCTACTTTTAATTTTACACTTTTTATTTTCTTGTTTGAATCAAGAAGGGGTTTGCAGTACTGCTTATCTATTTGTAGGTTGCTACTTTAAATCCAGAGGATTGAAATACTGCTGCATCTTTTTTTCTGTGGACTGCTGCTTGTAGTTTGCTAATATTCTGGTGACATTTTGCAACAAACATTTAAGTTTTCACTGGTGACCCTCACCTGACGACCTAGCTTAATGGGGTTAGGGAGGAAGGTGAGACAACTTCCTGCTCAGACACAAAACAGGGTGTGATGTGCCACAGAAGGCAGCCTGTCAATTCTGCATAAGTTTGGAGGATATCATCTTGAGATAACTGTATAAAAAAATAAACATTGATGGGTCCTGTTACATAGTCCCTAGGAAAGGGGTTACATACTATGGGGAAGTGAGTTTCCCAACAGTGACATGGACAGACAGAAGTAGAGAAAGTAGGACTCATGTTGGTAGTGGTGCAGTATAATGGTTGTGGAGCAGCAGTCTTCAGAAGGATGTTCTGGGCACTGTGGTGCTGCCCCATCTGCAGGCACTCTCTGGGCTGAGGGCAGAGATTGCCAGCCTCCAGGCTGAGTTGGCTGTTGCAGAGGACCCCCCACTCAGGGCCACAAAGTCTACACCCACTACCTCAGAGGATAACCAGCAAAAGAAGAGTGTGGACTGCAGTGGGCTCAGGGAGGGTGAGGCAGGTGGATAAAAAGTGCATCCCCACCCAGTGCAACTAAGAACTTCTACAGAGTTTTGGAGGAGCGGGAGGATCCCACTGTCACATCTGAAATTGTGACCTTGGTGGATGAGCAGGTTCTACAGAAAAGAACCCCACAGATGGGTGGAAGAGGACCCCAAGGAAGAAGAAGCTTCTCCTAGTGGGGGACGCCATAGTCCTGGGAGAAGAATTGGGGACAGGAACAGAGGAGGAAAGGGAGGTAAGGTGCTTACCAGGAAGCACAGCTCGAAGGACGGGAGAGGATCCAGGAATTGCTGAAGCAAAAGCAAGGCAGGGAAGCTTGATGTCATTGTTCATATGGGAACAAATGACCTGGCTGGAGACAAGGCAGGGATAGCAAAGGTGCAGGAGGAGTTCAGGAAGTTGGGAGGGGCCTTCATGAGGTAGCAAACTCCATGACCTTCTTGGGGGTACTGCCTGTCCACAGAAAGGGGAGGCTAGGAACCTCCATACCAAGAACTTCAGTGCTTGGCTGGAGAGCTGATGCAGAGAAAAAATTTTTGGCTCAATGGGAACTGGGAACCCACCTAGAGGAATGTGACCCTGTACAAGGGGACGGCCTACACCTGTCCAGTGAGGGGACCGCTGTCCCTCAGTGAACAATTTAAATGCTTCATTGGCAAACATTTAAACTAGCAAAGGGGTGGCAGAAGGATGCAGGGGAACTACACCCACCCCCACAGAATATGGAAGTCAACGTGGAGGACCATAACATTCTGGTATCGCCAGAGGAAATGAAACCCATAGAAGGGGATTAGCGGAGGACAGGAGGAAGAGGGTTGAATACTGGAAGGACAAACAGAGGAGGCAAAAAGACAGGAGGGCGGATGATAAAGGACAAATGGCAGGCCATGTATACCAGTGCCTGCAGCTTAGGAATAAAATCCGTGACCTGGTGGCCTCGATAACGGAGGCTGACCTGGACATTGTAGCTATTACTGAAATGTGGTGTACTGGAAACCATGACTGGGATGTAGCAGTACCAGGTTATACTCTGTTTCAAGAGACAGTAGGGTAAAGGGAGGGGGTGGCTCTTTACGCATGGAGGGTATTAGAGCGACTGAGGTACAGGGAATGCAGGGGGAGCACAGGCACTTTGGGGTCACTCTTGAGACTAGCAATGGCACTGGATATTCACACAGGCGTGATATACAGACCCCAGCACAGTGGGAGGAGGTGGACAGGGTTCTAGTGGAATCCTCTCCACATGATGACAGCTAAAGGGTGGTGTTGCTGGTAGGTGATTTCAATCTGCCAGATGTGGATTGAGCATCCCAGCTGCTGCCTCAACTAGAGCAGGGACATCCTGTACTCTGTACAAGGAGCAGGCCTCAGGCAGCTAGTGCTAGAGCCCACTAGGGAGGGTGTGATTTTGGACCTGGTACTCACCAATGGGGACAGAATTGAGGAAGTCAGGATGGGCAAACACCTGGGATCCAGTGATCATCGCACCTGCGGTTCAGCATGAGTACAGTGCCAGAGCCGAGCTGCAGAGAGGGTCCTGGATTTCAGGAGGGAGGACTTTACTAAGATAGGGATATGTCTCAAACATACCCTGGCAAGGAGGGACAAATGGGGGAGTTGAGGAGCAGTGAGCCTGCCTGAAAGGAGCCATAGTGGAGGTGACAAACCTTTGCATTAGGCAAGTAAACAATGGCAAGAGAAAGCCACTATGGTTCTCAAAGGTAGTGGCCGGAAGGTAAGGGCTAAAAAGATTACTTTCAGGAAATACAAGGAAACAGCAGGAGTAGGACAGAGTAGTATATCTGGATAAATAGAGCGAGGCAGGAAAGCAGTCATGAGCACAAAGGCACAAACAGAGGAAAAAATTGCACAGGAGGTGAAGAAAGGAGACAAAACTTTATTGGGTACATTAGTGAAAGGAGAAAACCAGGGTGGGATAGTAAGGCTTAAAGGGAAGAAGGAGGCGTGTGGAAGGGTACCTGGGAAAATCAATACTGAACAAATATTTTGTTCTGTATTCACAGAAGAAGAAGATGAGGGACCACGCTTAGGCAACATGAACCGATATGGAGGGAGATGGACCCCAGTCCATTTAAAGAAGGGAGTGTCCTAAAGGAACTCACAAACTGAAAGTGGTCAAGGCAATGGGACTGGATGGGATACATCCTAGAATATTAAGGAACTATAGGAGGTGCTGGCACCACCACTAGCAGCACTGTTCAATGATTCACTCAACACGAGAATGGTTCCGGAGGACTGGAGTAGGGCAGATGTAGTTGTTCTCACAAAAGTGGCAGTAGGGAGGGGCTGGAAACTACAGACTAGTCAGCCTCACCTCAATAGTGGGGACGATTATGGAATCACTATTTAAACAAAGGATTGTGGAACATCTAAGTCAGCGGAGCCCAGGATATGAGACAGCATGGATTCACAGTGGGATGGTCTTGTCAAACAAATCTAATTGATTTCTGTGACTGGGTGCCTAAGGTCTTGGATCGGGAGAGGTGGATGTCGCCTACTTGGATTTCAGTAAGGCCTTAGATACTGCTCCACATAGAAGACTTGTCAACAAGCTGGGCAGCCTGGGAGTGGGTCACAAGGCAAACTGGGTTAGAAACTGGTTGAGTGATAGAAGACAGAGGGTCATGGTAAATGGTGCTCAATCTGAGGAAAGGAGGGTGACCAGCGGGTGCCACAGGATAAGCCCTGGGCCCAGTCCTGTTTAATGTCTTCATAAGTGACATTGCGGAGGGGTAGGGGAAGGTGTGCCTCTTTATGGATGACACTAAGATCTGCAGCAGAGTGGACACTCCGGGAGGGGTGGAAAATGAGGAAGGACCTAGATAAACTGGAGGAATGGTCTAGAGTGTGGCAGCTGAGATTCAACTAAGAAAAATGCAAAATCATGCATTTGGGGTGCAAGAACCCAGAGGAGGAGGATTACATGATTGGGGAGGGGGTCACCAAATAGGTAAGGGATTTGGGTTAATCATACTTGATGACTTAAAGATGGTAAACAGTGTCCCATTACTGTGGGGAGACCCAGTGGGTTGCTGAGGTGCATAGGGAGAGGTATCACCATCAGAAGGAAGGAGGTGGTGATGCCACTGTACAGATCATTAGTGAGGCCTCATTTGGAATATTGTGTCTAGTTATGGAGGCTGCATCTCTTAAGGACATAAACGTGGTGGAGGCAGTTCAGAGAAGGGCAACAAAGATGGTGCAGGACCTGCATGAAAAGTCATATGAGGAGAGACTTGAGAGACCTTAGTACGTATACCCTGAAGGAGAGAAGAGACAGGGAGATATGTTAGAAACATCGAAATTTAAATACCTGTAAATTTTTTTTCAATGGCTGGTCTCCGGGCTTTCTATGTCTGGGCTGTACATCCTGATGCTGGTGGTAGGCAGGACTAAAGCTCTGCAGCAGGGGATAAGAAGCCCTCCACATTCGGTTGTCTCCAGTCATTCCTAACGCAGTCCCCGAGGCAATACTATGAGAACTTGGAAACAGAAACACAAAAGTTACAGCATAATTGGCTCTGAGGCCAGCCAACTATATACGTTCAGGGAGGAATCCGAAGCCCAGAGACCAACCGACAGAGAAAAAATTTACAGTATTTCAATTTTGATTTGTCTCTCCTAAGCTGGTCTCCGGCTTCCTTATGCCTGGATATCCAAAAGCAGTGCATCCCTAGATGTCCCAGGTGGGAAGAATGTCAAGTGCTCTTAGGGTTCCACCACTCTGAAACACTCAGGCGCCAAAGATGCTTCACGAGGACATCACATCCAGTTTGTAAAATTTGTAATCATATGAATGGATGACCAAGTGGCCGCCTGCATAAGTCTGCTGGGGATGCTTCTCTGAAGTTCGCCCATGAGGTGGCCATAGCTCTGGTAGAATGGGTTCACTGATCAGGTAGAGCTACGCTACCTGATCATATGCCATAATGATTACTGATCTAATCCATCTGGCTATAGAGTCTTTAAAGCTTTTTACCCAAATTATTGCCTGCAGTTAAACTGAACAAGCTTGAAGTTTTGCAAACAGCCTCCGTCTCTTAATATATCTTTTAATCGCTTCCTCGATCTAGAGTGTGAAACTGTCTCTTCTTTTCATTTTTGAGTGAGGACAGAAGGAAGGAAGGAAGGATTAGTTCTTGGTTACAATGGAAAGGAGACATAACCTTAAGTAAAATCCTGGATCCATCCGGACCAGAGTCCTGGTGAAAAATAGTGTATGGCTCTTTGGTAGATAGCGCCCCAGTTCACCAGATTCTCCTGGCTGACATAATAGCTAACAGGAAAACCACCTTCATTGTAAGATGCATAATTGAAGCCTCCTTCAGAGGCTCGAAAGGTGCTTTGGTTAGGGCCTTGAGAACCAGATTAAGTCTCCAAGGTGGTGCGGTTGGCTTAATTGGGGGTGGTTTAACGCTGCTGCTCTTAGAAACCTCTGATATGAGGGTGAGATCCCAGCACATCCTCTGAGTCTACCAACAAGAGCGTCCCCAGTGCAGAAACTTGAACTCGTAAGGTGGCTGGCTGCAGTCCTTTGTCAAATCCCCCAAACAAAGCTCCTCTGCGCTACAACACAGCGGTCATCTGCAAGCACCACAAATGAGACGGCTAACCTCCACAAAATAGCAAAGTCCAAAGTATGTGGTGTGCATCTCTGCCCTGTCCCGGCCACCTTGTGCAGGACCCTGATAGCAGCGGAATTGGGAGGGAAGCATACAGGAGGTCAAGTGACCCCAGTGTAGGGAAAGGCATCCTGAGCTAGTGCTAGCTTGTCTCTGGCCAGGGAGCAAGAACCGCTGTGCCTTGGAGTTTTGTCGGCATGCATACAGATCTACCTAGGGATTGCCGCACCGCTCTGTCAGGAGTTGGAAGGCGCTGTCCTTCACCTCCGTTCTCTCCGGGAGGACGCCTTGGCCTTAGCCAGTCTGCTGTGACATTTTCCTGACCTGGTATGAACACGGCTCTTATACTTGCCAGGTGTTTTTCTGCCCATTGGAAGAGAAGAAGAGATTCCTGAAGCTTTTTTTAATTTTATTTATTTATTAGATCATCTGTTTACAGACCTTTGATTCAAAGACTCATTTACAAAGGCACCCGTCAAGAGAGCAATACATCACAGCAAACAAAACAGTACACTACATAACGTTAAGATTAAAAAGCAACCAGTGTTACAGGCATTCACTGGTGGTACAAGCTTGGTAATGGGTAGATCACAGTAATCATAATATAGGTACATGAGTACCACGTCCTAGGCAACCAGAGATATTTTATTACATTAGTCAGCAGATGTTGCCTGAGACCCCAGACATATACAGCAAATGTAGACAGGGCAGACCCAGCCTAGTGGTGAGGGTAAGGGCAGATGGGGATTATGTGCAGTTGCAGCAGAGAGTGCTTGTCAGATGGCTTCTGAGGGAGACCTTGAAAGGACCAAGCTAGTGGAGTCAGCTATGTTGGCTGGGAGGAATTGAACCAGGAGGGAGCACGATAGCAAAGGATCTCTGGGCCATATATGTCCTTACCCTGGGAACAATAAGAGGTTTTGACAGTGCCAAGGGTGGAGACTGAGGGGAGGCACGCTGCAGTGAGGTGGCAACCCCAGGGTGGAGAGCCCTAGCAGGGTCTTTTTACAATTTAAATTTACATTTTTAGCTTTTATGCCACCCTGATGATTGATGTAGGCCATGGCTGTTCGATTATGTGTTAGAATCAACTGACGTCCTGGTTGCGTGCTTGCTGATGGGCGTGTATCAGGGCTAGGCGAACTGCCCCATCTCTAGGATATTTATGCTATGCCTTGATTCTGTCATTGACCACTTGCCTTGGGGACGACATCTGGTCCAGGTGAACCTCCCAACCCCCGCGGCTTGCATCTGTTGTGATTCTTGTTTGGTGTGGATGGCCTAGACTTCGTCCCCTCATAACATTTGCCCTCTGAGACCACCATCAGAGGGAGGTTTTATCTGCTGAGAGATTGGGATGAGCTGGTGCTGACTGTGCCTGGACTGAGACCACAGCCTGAGCAAATGCATTTGAATGGGTCGCATGTGCACTAGAGCCCATGGGACCAAATCTGCCAGTGACACTAGAGTCCCAATTAGTTGCATAAAGGACTGGGTCGGCAGCTGAATGGTTGTTTGAAATTTGTTGATGAGCTTAGTAGGTCCCTGAATTTTGTCTTTTGGGGTGGGGGTGCCTTGTTGGCCTGAGTCCTGAATTCTGTCCCCAGGTGGTTCAGGTTCTGGCTCGGATTAGGGAACTCTTCTTCTGGTTGATGACAAAACCTGTGCTGTGAGGCACTGGACTACTTCCGCCACTGCCTGTACCGCTTGATTGAGCTGTGGAGTTTGATGAGGATATCGTCCAGGTAAGGAAAAGTTGATCCCTCGGTTTCAAGGTGAGTTACCACTGCTACCAGTACCTTCTAGAGTTTTGAATTGGAAATGTTGGTTCCCTACCTTGAATGTGAGATATTGCCTGTGCAGGCTGTGAATAGGAATATGGAGGTAGGCATCTTGCAAGTCGATGGATGCCAGAAAACCTCCTACCTGCACCTCCTTGCTGATTGAGGATAGAGTTTCCATTTTGAATGGTCTGATGCAAACAAAGTGATTCAGGAATTTGAGGTCTAGGACTGGTCTGTGACCTCCTGTGTGTTTGGGCATGATGAAAAGAGGGAGTAGCCGCCCGGTGGTGCTGAGGGTTGAGGCGCTGGATGCCACCTCGCTGCACTGGCGACCAGGTTCGGGATGGACTCGGGTGGCCGGGGTCGGTGGGGAGAGGGAGGATCAAGCGTCCCAACGGATGCTCTCCTCCCTCAGGGGCGGGGTTACCAAGGCGCATTGCACTCTGCATTCCTTCCGTGGCGGTGGAAGCACCGGCAGTGGGAAAGGATGGGGGCAACTTTCGCTTTGTCGGAGCCGGGAGGGGGGACGCGCGCGCGATGAGGGTCTGCGTGCGTAAGCACGCTACCACTGGGACGACGCCCCTAGCGCAAGCGCCCTAGGGAGTGGGGATGGAGGGAGAAACCGAGCAATCCCTCCGCAGCTCCTAGAGCGAAGGCCGCCTTAAGTCCACCCGACCACCTACAGGACAGACCCCACTGTGCGAGGAGAGGAGGATGGGCACTCTAGGGCAGATCCCTAAGGTAGGTACCAGGGACATGGGCGGACCGGAAGGAGGGGCACGGAGGTAGAAGGAGGAGGATAAAGATGAAAAAAAAAAAAAAAAAAAAGAGGGGTAGACCGATTGACCTCTTTGGGGGAACCTGTACGATAGCCCCGCTATAGAAGATCCGTGACAGCTTGCAGTATCACTTGTCTTTTGAATGAGTTGTTTGAGATGGGGAGGGCACCACATGAGTAATTGGGCTTGGACTCAACTCTATCAGGTAACCCTTGCTGATAATGTCTAGAACCCAACTGTCTGACGTGGTTTGGGTCCATTCCTCGAGGAATTCTGAAAGTCTGCCCCCGACTCGAGGATGGGTTCGCATGGCCTCATTGTGATTTTTGTTTGCTATTTCTAGTGTCTCTAGTGCGTCCACCTCTGCCGGAACCACCCCTCTGAAATTATGTTGGTTTCGGAGAACCACGTCTCTTCCCGAAAAGGTGGAGTTTTGCTCCTTGTTGTAACCTCTGTCACGAAAATTCGTCTTGATCCCGAAGACCTGCTTGCCCTGGCCCCTGGACTGGGGCATGTGCCTTTAGCCATTTTGCTGGATTCCTTCACTGCCTCCTTCAGCACTGATCCGAACAGGAGGTTGTCTTTGTAGGTGCGTTCACCAAATGGCTCTTTGAGGATCATCCATTTGCCAGGCCAGCAGCCATAGGTTGCGTAAGCCGAGGTTTGGTCCATGGTCCATGTGGCACACCTGACCGCTCTTATGACACATTTGCTGCATAGGCCGAGGCCAAAACCATTAATTGCGGCTGATGGATAATGGGGAGTTCTTTCTGGATCCTCCACGAATTAAAAGCTAAATCGATGCCCAGGATAGGATGGCTGTGTTGGAGAATAGGTTTGCGGTGGCTGCCTTGAGAGAAGTTGCCGAAGCTTGGAAGACTTTTGACTGAGGAGTCCACCTTTCTGTCTGCTGTGTCCCTTAGAGAAACCCTCCTTCAGCTGGGATGACCATTTTCTTGGTTAGGTTAGAAATCAAGGGTCGATTCTGGGGCAGGCTAACCACTTCTCTGATTGCTTCTTGTCAAACTTCGAAGTTTAGAGATCTGTCGGGGACCGGATATGCACGTTCTGGGCCTTGCCATTCCTCTTTAGCAGGTCCTCAATGGCAGGAGGTATAGGAAGGCTGTACCGGTTTGGAGGCAGATGCAGCTAAATGTCTGTTTCGGTTGGGAAGTGACAGGTGGAGATGCTCCGAGGTGTATTTCGGATATGACCTTTTAATAAAAAGTCTAGGTCCTCCAGGTCAAAATTGCTGGATGAGGGTCATTGGAGTCTGATGACCAGTCTACTATCTCCCCTTCCTCTGTGGAAGAACTGGTGACTGAGGAGTCCTGGGAATATCCCCTCGGACGCTTGCCCTGTGCATGCCCTTGACCTGCTCTGGAAATGAGACCTTTTCTTCCAGCTGTGGCGAGAGGAATGGTGATCATTCTCCTTGGATGATATACCCTGTCTCCGATTTCTTCTTCTTCTTGTCAGAGCAATGTGAGGATAGCCCTCCCCATTGGAAAAGGATGGGGAGAGGTCCTTTCTTTAGCCTTTTGTGGGTCTCATATCAGGGGACCCTGGAGGCTGCCATTCAAAGCAAGAAGGGTCCATAGCAAAGCCCTATTTAACCTGTCTACAAGTTCCGGTCCTGGGAGGGGTCACGATTGTGTATCCCTTGGTCGTTGTTGCTCGCCTCCAACCTGGAAGTAGCCAGTCGCTCAGACCTTTCTAGATATTTGTCTGTGTCAAGAGAGGTTGCCTCCGCTGAGCCCTCCCTATTAGCAGCCGCTGCCTTTTCACATGTGAGGCAGAGTGAGCCAGTGAATGTGGTCAGGAGTGGGGATTGCAGCGTGACATTTTTGTCCCTGCTAGATTTTTCGAGGCCATGATTCTGAAAACCAATGTAAACCCTCCCCGAGTCACAGATGTTGGTGCTGTATCTTTAAGAACTGCTCCTTCCCAAAGTACCGAAATCCTGTACCTTAAGGCACCCTGTTGTTGTTTATTTTTGCACAAGCACAGAAATCCTGGTCTTTGTGGTAATATCCTGGTGTTTGTGGTACCTGGCTGTTTATGGGTGGGGGAGAGAAGGTTCAAAGGTGCTAATCCCCAGTCCCATTCCTGCCTAGTGCTGCAGTGCTCCTTGCCCCACTTGATGTCTTCTCTCAGCACCTGTCGACGGGCCCTGGCACGTGAAAATGCGCCACAGCTTGCAGGCTTCTTCAGCGCCATTGAAGAGAGGGTCTTATCGCCGACGGGTGCCTGGCGCTTGAATCGCACTCAGCTTAGATGTGCCGCCAATGAGTAGCTGAAACGCTTCCCAGCCGCTTGTCGGCTGGAAAAAGGCACTGCTGGGCTCGATAAACACTCCGTGCTGAGCAGTGCCTGCCAGGAATTTCTCTGCCTGCTCCTGTGTTGCTTTCGCCTCTCCTGGTGACTGTTAATCACCCAAAATCGCAGGAAGAAGGGCTGCTGTGAGGTGGGGCCAGTTCAGCAGCTTGCAAGGCTGAGACTGGATCCCAGCTTGGGTGGTAACATCTTTTTCAAAAGTACAGAAATTGAATAGTAGAATCCAAAACAGAACCAACTTAGTCTCTTCAGCCTTCCATGTGACAGGGTTCTGCTGCAGAGTACCTGCTTCACTGGAGGCAGGAAGTAAACTAGAGACAATCGGATGTGGAGGGCTTCTTATCCCCTGCTGCAGAGCTTAGTCCTGCCTACCACCAGCATCAGGAGGTATAGCCCAGGCATAAGGAAGCCCAGAGACCAGCTTAGGAGAGAGAACTACAAATATCCAGAAGGCATAAATAGGGTACCGGAGGGAAGCATTTTCAGAAAGGAGATGTCCAGGAATGAGGGGCATGAATGAGGTTGTAAGGGGTAGACTAAGGGATAGCATGAGGAAGTATTTTCACAGAAACAGTGGTGGATGCATGGAGTATACTTCCAGCAGAAGAGGTGGGACAAACACGGGGTATTCAAGTATGCATGGGACAGGCATAAGGGAACCCTAGCAATAGGAACAAGGAGGTAAAGCCTGAGCTCAGGTAGGATCTGTGGATTTTACATTAGGCAGGGAAAATGGGCAGACTAGATGGATTTAACGGTCCTTATCTACGTCAGTTTCTGTGCTTCTGTAGAAACAGCATGTGAAGGCAGGGATATAGTGTGGGGAGGGGTCTTTGGAGTGGCCAGTTTCTTAGGTGTCATTGAAGATCTGATTGCAGAATCAGACAGGAAAGAGATAGACAAGTGACAGAATAGGAGTGGACAGAACAAACAGATTCTTGCCTTTAACACTCCTCTTGCATAACAATAGGACAGGGTCCTATTCAACCTGTCACACCTCCCTGTGTTTACTTCTTCACTTTAATGGTCTCATGGTTATGTTGAGATGAGGAAGAATAATTACAAAGTGTGGTTCCAGTTGGATATGGACAGGGAAAACATCCTGACTAAGACCAAAATCTTGGATTTCAGGAGGGTGGACTTCAGTAAAATGGGTGAAGTGCTAAGGAGCCACCTGGCAGGCTTCAAAGCAGATAATGGGAGGTGGACCAAAGGCGTTCCATCATTAAGGAAGGAATACTGGTTGCCACAGATGAGTGCATTAGGCTCAGGGAAAGAACACAAGGTCCAAAGTGCCCTGCTGATTCAGTTTTGGGGTTGCCCAGGCAGTAAGGGAAATGAGGATGGCCTATAGAAAATTCAGGAAGACCAGAGAGAGGTGGATAGGAAAAATACCTAAGGTTGGCTAGTGAGGCAGTAAGGAAGTCCAGCGAGTAAAGTCACTGAAGGAGCTGCAGATAGCTGAAGGAATTAAGAAGGGGAAGAAGACTTTCTTTGCTATGTAAGTGAGAAATGGGACAAGAAGGAAGGGATTGTTAGGCTTAAGAAAGGGGTGGAGTGGATGGAGGACAATGGGGAGAAAACAGAGGTACTGAATGAATACTTTTGTCCATCTTTACCAGGAAGAAAGATGAACCAGTGCATTCAGGAAGGAAAAGAGGAGCGAGGGGAGGAAACACAGATGTAGTGGTAGAGGAGGATAGAGTGAGGGAGGGCTGCTGGCATTGAAGGTGGACAAACCACAAGGCCCGGACAGAGTACATACAAGGGTACTAAAGGAACTGGCTGAGGAGCTGGCAGTGTCACTGGCAGACCTATTTAATAGTTCACTAGAGTCAGGTGTGATACTGCAGGACTGAGAACAGCAAATGTAGGGCCCCTCCACAGAAGCGGTCCCAAGGATGACCCAGAGAATTACAGACCAGTTAGTCTGACCGCCATTGTGGACAAGCTCATGGAGACCATACTAAAGGAAAGGTTGGTGGAATATCTAGAGGAGCGTGGTCTCCAGGATGTGAGGCAGCATGGGTTCATTGGAGGGAGGGAGAAGAGATCAGTCAAATGAATCTGATTGATTTCTTTGACTGTGTCACTAAGACAGTAGACAGGACATCCTCTGTCTTGATTTCCAGCAAGGCCTTTGACTCTGTGCCCCACAAAGGTTGATCAGGAAGTTGTTGGATCTCAGGGTTGGGGAAAAGATGGCCAGATGGGTGGAAGACTGGCTGAGGGATAGGACCCAGAGGGTGGGTGTAGGGGAGAGTTATTTGGCACCAGAGAGGTAACCAGTGGGGTCCTGCAGGGCTCTGTGCTGGGGCCAGTGTTGTTCAATGTCTTCATCAATGACATCGGGATGGCATTAAGGGCAAAATGTGCATATTGTAGATGACACCAAGCTCTGCGGAGAGTGGACACAGCTGAAGGGATACAGGACCTACAGGAAGATCTGGAAAAGCTGGGGAGGTGATCCAGGATCTGGCAGCTTGGCTTTAATGCCAAGAAATGCAAAGTTATACATATTGGAGCCAAGAATCCCAGGACAGAGTACTACCTGGGTAGAGTCTGAGTATCTGCATCAAAGGAGGAGAAAGGACCTGGGGTGATGATCACTAGTGACCTGAAGCTCTCCACACAGTGCAAGAAAGCAGCAGCAAAGGCAAACAAGATGCTGGGATGCATATCTAGGGGGATGAGTAGTAGAGAGGAGGTTACTGCCCTTATGCGGGTCACTGGTGAGGCCACATCTAGAGTATGGAGTTCAGTACTGGTACCCATACCTCAAAAAGGACATTAACCTGCTGGAGAAGGTCCAGAGGAGGGCTACAAAGATGATAATGGGTCAGCAGGGTAAGGCATATGAGTAGAGGTTGAGGGCTCAGTGCAGGAAGGTGACAGCTAAGGCCAGCTAGATGCTGGGGTGTATTACAGAGGAATCTCATCCAGAAATAGGGATGTGATCCTGCTGCTGTACAGGTCACTAGTTAGGCCACATTTGTAGTACTGCGTGCAGGTCTGGCATTCCTTTCTGAAGAAGAATATCAGATTGCTGGAGGGGTGCAGCGTAGGGTAGCTAAGATGATCCGGGGCTGGAGGGCAAAATCTGTGAGAACAGACTGACTGTGTTGAATATGTACACCCTGGAGGAGAGGAGGGATCAGGGGAATATGATTGAAACCTTCAGATATTTGAAGGATTAACAAACGGGCACAGAATGGATATTTAACTCATTATACCCTGGGTGGCCATTTTGTATCAGGAGAATCAATGGATGGTTCTGACTTCTTACAGAGCTATTGGGTACAGTGAGTTAAGCTGAGGAGAGGAAGGGATACCAGCGGGCATGGTCTCAGGTTGGAGGGTGGAAGAGATTGGAGAGAGTTGAGAGGCATTTTTCACAGAGAGGGTGGTGGAGAAATGGAACAGTCTACCCGAGGAGGTGGTATCCTGTATCACAGTGGGCAGTTTTAAAGGGCATGGGAAGGGTGCAAGGTGGGGTAAAGGTGAGTGGAGAGGAGAGGGGCGGCTGCAATATAGGGGTGCTAGCTGCGCATTTGAAGCAGACTAACTTGATAGACCATAAGGCCTGTTTCTGCTGGCAGATTCTGTATGTACTCCTGGAAGACAGGAGAGAGAGAACATGATTGGGACCTTCAAGTACTTGAAAGGGATAAATAAGGTTGATAAGGAGAGTTTCTTTAAACTGAGTGGCAACCATAACACAAGGGGCACAGTGTTAAGCTGGAGGGAGGTCAGGAAGAACTTCTTCACAGAGAGGTGTTGGACACTTGAAATGTGCTGCCGGAAGAGGTCATCTCGTTGAAGACCGTGGGCAGCTTTAGAGAGGCTGGGATAGGCATGGGGTAGGTAAGGATCATGGGTAGGGAGAAGTGGGGAGGTAGGGCAGGGACATTAGCTCAAGCTGTAGACCTTGCATTGCGAGCAGACTTGATAGACCAAATTACCTTCTTCCACTAGTTTCTTCATAGGTTCATATGTAATAAACCATTTCAGAGAAAACCATCCAGTCCCAGTAACTTTCATTCCTCCAGATATCTTTATATAGATTTATATTTTATGAAAATGTTTTCTATCTAAGCTAGATGGGGTCACAAACCAGCAGGTGGTACACAGCATGTGCAGTGACCATTTAATGTAACAAAATATTATTCATGTATATGGCCCAGTATTTCTGATGGTGGCTCTACTCTGTAGTCTAGTCAAAAGGCTTTTAATTTCTAAATTGAGTTGACAGTGTCCCTTAAAGGCTGTATATGCCAGAGTTCTTAGCAGAAGTAATTTTCATGCTTTGTTTCTTGCTTTAAAATGTTCTGCCTATGCTGGCTCTCTGTGGTACTGAGTGGTGATGCATACACTTGGCATCGCTGGTGATACGGGTTTGCAACCCGCACCTGGGACACCTGGAGTGGAGACCAGCGGGAGATTGAAGTGTCCACACAGATGGTCTCCTTCCTGGTGAAATGGCAAGCACTACTTCTAGAGTGGCTTCTGGTGTTGACCCAGTGGAGGTGCACATGGTGGCATGTGGTCCACATGCAGCCTTGCTCCCCAGGGACATTGTGATGCGCTGCCATGACATGGGAGGTTGGCAGTAGGATGGAAGAACACAGGAAAATGGCCAACTGTGGTTCACCAGATGTGGGTCCTCTATATTCCCCCAACACTACCCGATTGTTAAGTGCCCTGCTCTCACAACCCTCCCCCAACCACTGTCACCATTGACGCCATAGGCACTTCTTTCCTGTTGGCAGTAGGGAGGCCTCCCATCAAGGTGAAGTCTTAACCAAGGGAGTGTGGAGGTGAATGGCAGCAGCTGGGGTTGAGTCTGTCAGACAGAGAGTGGCACTTGAGGACCTGAAGGAAAGGGGCACCTATGGGGCATGGAAAGCGCAAAATAAAAAAATTCTTGTCTGCCTCTCTAGCTCTGCCTTTTAAGGTTACAATTTCTGTTTAGTTCTTTTTCTTTGAAAAGAGGCGTCATTTATATATTTGATTTGGACCAGCAAGTATTCACTATATTTCAAAATTATTCTAAAGTAACTCTAGAGCTTCTTCAGTAATGCACTATTGAAAAAATGATTAACAGTACTTTCAGTATCATGAATGAGAACCTAGCATGAACTGTGATTTCTGAACCTCATCTAAAGTAGACCAGGGCTTACTAATTTTTATAAATACAAAATCAAGGATGGAAATGAGAAGGGGAAAGTGTGGCCTACTGAATTGAACCCGACCCTGGTAATACTGCTCCAGTGTTCTAACCATTAAGTTATTTGTAGTAAGCTGTTTGTATTTTTTAAATACAAAAAACTTTCTACTGATTCCTTCAAGGGACCTGGCAATGCCATATTTTATCATTTAGCTAAAATATTTAAATGTATTCAATGTCACAGCAACACATTTAGGCTTTTCTTAGAATTGTAATATCTGTCACTGTAGCATGTTGCTAAGCAATCAGTGCATCTGGTAAAAGCAAGAGGAGGCAAAATACAATTTGATTGGTTAAAAATTACTTCATCTTTTTCTGCAGCCCTGAGGCACTGGAGGATATCCGACAGTATGCAGCAGAGTTACTGGAATAAAACATATTGCAAAAACAATGCAAGGAATGGATAGGTTTTATCAGAACTTCATAGGCATTTCTGTGGTGCCTGATTTCAGTGAGGATCCGCTTAGCAAGGCAGCATTTTATTATACTTAAATGAGGGTACTTATTAATCAGCGTTTTTGTATAAAACTACATTCTGCTTTAAGTTCTTATTGCATACAGTATGATAGAGCACTGTATGTGCAACTTAAAGGGAACTGTCAGCAAAAGAGCCCCACACCCAAGTGTGAGGTTAATCCCAATTAGTACTTTGTCCGATTATCAGAGAACACAGAGCTGTTTATTTAAATATTTTCAACTGAAAGGCATAGTGAGCTGCAAGCGGCTCATTTCAGAGAGGTTTCTTGGGGCAAGGACAAGGGAGTAATGGTAAACATGGTGCAAAAAATTATGCAGCTGGGGCAATTAAATATCAAAATAATACAACCAACAATACAAGTGCAAAGAGGTAACAAAACTACAAAATGATGCCTTTTGAAAATTATAACTATATATATGCAAAGGAGAATGTGCAAAGAAAGGAAGTGGTGATGAAGTTGCACAAATTGTACAACAATATACTAAGTAAAAAATATCTGTGGTTAACACTATTACAGAAAATCTGAAGTCAAGGCAGGTGCTGTAAGCAAGGACTATAGAGGTTGTGAAGGCCTGAGGTCAAAATCCAACAACCACATGGAGGAGGAAATCGAATTAATAGGAAGGGATGTAACAGAGGAAGTGAGAGGGACATGAAGGAGGTAATGTACAGGAACAGTCGTGAGAGGTATGGTCACAGAGTAGAGATTTTTGACGCAGGTAGAGTTAATGAGATGGGGAGGGTAGATCAGGGAAGGGGAGTCTGTTAAAAAGGCAGCAAGCCACACTGATGTTTTAGCATGGTGCAGACTGACGGAGCAGGGTTTAGAGTTCCTGAGTTGGCAGGGGAAAGAAGGGAGGGACAGGACAAGACTGAGCTAAGATATCTGAGGAAAGACCAAAATCAGAATTTAGAGATACCTGAATTAAGAGATGAGACACAGTGAAAGAGGTGTCTACTTTTAAAGGGAGTAGAAGTGAGGGATAGAGGAATTAGAAGGATACAGGAGGGTATTAAAGTGTAGAATGGCAAGAGAGGGTCCAGTCTGGCTAAGGTGGATTTGGAGGCAGTGCTGAACATCATCTCCATAGTTAAATACCAGAAGAAGCATCATCATTACAAGTTCAGGGCAGAGAGGGGGATGTAGCTTGTTTCTAGGAATGCTCCAAGTTTGGGGAGGAGCTTCTTGTGAAAGGCATCAAAGTGACAGAAGAAGTTGAGATGACCATCTAGCCAGATACCAAGGTGTAAGGGAGGAGGGAGGGCTGACTGCCTTGCAGTGCTACTGCCTCCTATAGGCATACAGGAGGTGAAGTAGCTGCTGAGTCACAGGGAGAAGGGCCGTTGTGATGCATTTAGGCGGGCGTACATTTGTGCTTCTGCTGGGACCTGGGTCATCACACTAGCGGCCCATGAGGTGGAAACTTGAAGCCAGGGGGAACTTAAGGTAAAACCCTTCTGCTTGGATATCTGGTAAATTCAGCCTGATGGCGACATATCTGCCACACAAAGCAGTGGAGCACATAAAATGATTAAAAAAAAATACAGTAATTTATAGTTGGCACCACCAGAGCATTGTAGGCAATTCTGTACTGCTGTGAACATGATCTGTATTTAGTGGGGATGTTCATCGCCTCCTAAACTAATGTAGTGGGTCCACGAGGTCCAGATCAATAGAGGAGTGTGGAAAATTTTTTCTTTACTTAACCTTTTTTTTTTTATTTGTTTCTGTATCTAGTTGTTCTGTGACTCCTTTTCACCATGCCATTTCAAAACATATCCCACTGTTACAAGTGGCCACACATCTGATGACATTGGCGAGATACTCGGGTACTGCGGTCATCTGAGTGTGGCATCTGTTTCTCTGGAGTAATAGATGATATCACACATTTCAGCATTAGCACAGCCTTCCCCAAGCACTTTTTTGTTTTTTCTGAAGAGTCATTAGGTGTGTAATTGTTAATGGCATAGATTGATTTGAACTTATGATAGCTGTTGTTCAGTTATTACCCATTTGAAAACTGGTCCTCTATGCTCCCAAGGCACCTTTATACAGTACTCGGTGGCTGTTCTAAATTATTTTGACTCCGTGAAGGCATCTTGATTCAGTTTCCAGTGCATCCATACTTGTGTTGTGGTACACCTACCCGAAATGCAGTGGTGATCAGCCGCCTGAAGTGAGTGTGATCAGCATGTTAAGTATCAAACAAGGAATGGGGAGCAGCCAAGATGAAGTGGTTTCCAACCATGAAGCGTTGCTGGGTTAACCAGGTGTAGGTGGATAATACATGTATCTAGTGTAGTATAAAAATAAGAATAAATCTCTGAATGAGTTGTCTCCTGTTTTGATAATATATATAACTTTTAATGTTATTTAACCTTAAAATGGCCTACAGTATGGATGTGTCGGTGTGTGTCAGGTATGGTAATCTTTCACAAGCACTTTTTAGAGATGAGGATCATTTTGACTTACTCATTATATGGTGTTTGATAATGCATCATTTGTTTCAAAATAAAGAAAAATGTCAAGTTCATGGATGAGTGCCATACCTAGTCTGAAAATAATCATAAAGTTGAGATGTGGCTGCACCAAGGAATGTGGTGGTGCCTGGCAAAATGCATATATTGAAACAGTACCTGAGTAGCTGGCACCCACCAAAGGCCTGGAATCCTGTATCTCAGACTTCCAAATCCACAGTAGATCCACATTAGATTATTCCTGCTTCCTTTCAAAGACGATTGTAGGAATCCACAATGGTGCAAAAAGCCAATCTTTATTTGTGGAATATCGCAAAATAGAAAAGGTAAGAAAACAGGATAAAAAGCGCCCTCAGACGGTAGCTCCCAAGCAGGTGGTCGGTTTGTCAGCAACATGTGTCGCACTGATTCATGCTTTTTCAAAACCTAACAACCACCTCCCAGTATTCACTTAAGTAGTGTGCTGCTTAAAGTGACAGTACATAGTTTAATCATTTATGAATTGAGTTCATTCATACCCAGCAGTCACCAAATATGAACAAAGTTAAAACTTTTAGGAAGTACTTCTGTTTAAAACCAGTCATGAGTGTAGTGCACACAATAAATATATTCATATATCTAATTGGCACCTTTCCACTTAGGATCCATAAGTGAGAGAGTTTAAAGTCCAAAGACAGCAAAACTCAACAACAGTCTCTAAACATTGTTGGAAGTAATCTGAAAACAGAATGTAATAAAAGAAAAAGAAACAAGCCCTATGAACCAAAACACGAGTGCAATTCAGTTTACATGTAATCATTTCTTTTCTTTAAAAATGGTTTTGTCAACAAATGGCAACACATCGGTTTAAGGGCTGGAAAGGAATACATTGGCGCTAATTTTTGCTGAAAATGTGGTAATTAAAAAGGAAGTAGAGCTGAACTGACCGCTAGAGAGGAGGCTTTAAAGGATTTTCAAGTTCCCCACAACACGACATGTTGCTTGAAGAAATTGCAGAGAGAATTAAAGATAACGAGGAGAAAATCAAGGGTATCAAACAACTAAATTTGAACGTGATGAAAGGAACTATCACGAGGCTGAATTTGTGACTGGAGCAACAAAAATAGCGGGACAAACTCACAAGAAGGAGCCACAAGTAATACGAGTTACAGTGTCCAGGCCACAGTCTTGCCATCTCAGGGGAACTGAACAGTTTAATCTAGATACAGATGTTTTTTAGAGAAGAGGAGATATGTGTCGACATCCCTTCCCTTCCATCCCACAACCTGTGATCCAATGGAGAAGCCAACAAATTACAAGGTGGCACCCACAAAACATAAGAAAACAAGGAGAGGTGGGAGGAAGAGGGAGGAAGAAGAGGCAATGGGAGAATGTGGAGAGGGAGACAAGGCAGAGGCAGAGCTCCGCAGTGAATGTGATCAACAACTCCAAACACCCATTGAATGAAATGGAAATTTCAGTTCTCAATAAAGGACTCGATTTTACACCTACACATTGTTTTGATTCGCTTTGAGACCATGGTGGATGTACATAAACTCGCCAGGAACTTGAGCCTTAAATCTTTCTTCCTTAGAGAGAAACAGAGCTCAATTTGAACCAGACCTTAGAACTGAGGTAACAAATAACTGTTCTGAAATGAATCCTGCATTCAGACCAATTCTACGCTTTTGCCTCCGATGTGTGCATTGCTACAGACTTTTGTCAAGAGTTGTGAGAATGATATAAAGACACTTAATGAGAATACTACAACAATTGTTGTTATAACTTGAGTAAAGAAGAGAGTGGTTGGCACTTAAAAATTGAGGGACAATAGACAGCTTACCATAAAACCAGTGGACAAAGGAGGGCTATAGTTGTTTTAAACAGTGAAGATTATGATTGTGAAGTTTATAAGCAACTAAATAAAGGTGATTTTTTTTTTTATATAAAAGATTGAGTAATGACCCACTATGAGATTTAAAGGGGAAACAGACAAATATTTGGATTAAATGAGAGAACATGAATCATTACCACAGCAAGTAATTGATTACCTCTGAGTAGAACATCCAGTCAGGGTGACATTTTATTACCTTCCTAAGATACATAAAGATCTTGTTAACCCCCAGGCATCCTAATGTATTTGGGAATGACTCCTTGACTGAATCATTATCAAGATTTGTGGATTATTATATATATCCAATTTAGTTAAAATGTACCATCTTATATAAAGGATACAGGGAAGATACTCGAATACCGATGATCTGGCAGTTGAGGAAGCTAGCATACTTGTGACGTTAAACTACATCACAGTATACAAATATACCTCATGAAGATGGTTTTAAAGCTTTGGCATTCTACCTTAATGAAAGGCCAGTATTAGACCCACCCACAGAAGTTCTAGTACAGTTGGCATAGTTTGTGCTAAAATGTAATTGTTTTCTATAAAAGAGATTTTTCATCAAATTAAAGGGACGCCATGGGTGCAAGTTTTGCCCTCAACTATGTTAACTTGTGTATGGCTAAATGGGAACTAGATGTAGTAAGATTTGAAAGTAACCATTTATGATGAAAATCAGTTTATGGAAACGATTTATTTATGACATACTAGTGATGTGGAAGGAACATGAAAGGAACTTTTCTCTTTATTAAATATTTGGAGGAGAGTAACCAGAATTTGAGATTTAGTGCTGCTCTGTAGGAGTCAGATCAGTTTCTTGGATGTCACTATTAAGAAGGATGGGAAGGGAGGGTAGTCACTGATCTATTTAGGAAGAGTATTGACAGAAACACATTGTTATTGGTCAGCAGTAGCCATCCATTACATGTAATCTGGGCCATACCAGAAGGGCAGTTCATTTGAGCAAAAATAAACTGTACTACTGAGGAAACCTATAACAAGAGAGCTGATGAGCTGTGTGAGAGATTATTGGAAGGGAGTATAGTATGGAATTTGGTATCACAAGCCAGAGAAACAGTGAAGGAAATGCCTAGAAATATTCTATTGGAGGATAGACCTAAGACAGTCCAAATGGATCCACAACTAACATTTGTAAGCACTTTTAACCCTCAGTCACACAAAATTGCCAATATCATAAGGAAAAATTGGCATATAGTAAACTAGACATGGCATTGGCAGATGTTGGTGATAACCCCTAAAATGGTTTACAGGAGGGTAGTACAGTGAAGGACCATGTGGTGCACTCTGCAACCAATGGAAAGGCCCATATGTGGTTGCCAGATAGAACAAATGGTACAAATAAATGCGGGAACTATAAATACTGTGAAAAGTGACACAAACAAAAACATTCAGAAACTCTGCCACTGCTAGGGATACTGAAGGTAAATGATTCATTACCTGCAGTACATGTGGCATTGTTTATCTGCATGGAATGCAGGTGTGGAGCTTACATTGGGAAAACCAAGTGAGCCTTTAAGGTCAGAATTGGTGAGCACTTAGGAACTATAGAAAATGGAGATGCTACAAACACCTTTACTAACCATGTATTAAAATCGGGAGACAGAAAGAAATTTGATTTTATGTTTACAGACATTGAGAAGCCCACATGGTCACTGAGGGTGGTAATTTTAATAACTTCTCATGCAGAGAGAATAGTATTGGATATATGCATTTAATGCAGTGGAATGGCCTGGTTTGAATGGCAGGATAGAAATAAAACCGTTTTTAAAGAAAAAGATATGATTACACGTAAACTGAATTGCACTGCATGTTTCGTTCATAGGGCTTGTTTCTTTTTTCTTTTTATTACATTCTGCTTTTCAGATTACTGCACCAACAATGTTTCAAGAGACTGTTTTGAGTTTTGCTGTCTTTGGACTTTAAACTCTGTGCACATATGTATCCTGAGTGGAAAGGTGCCAATTAGATGTATGAATATATTTATTGTGTACTACACTCATGACTGTTTTTAACAGAAGTATTTCCAAAAAGTTTTAACTTTGTTCATATTTGGTGACTGCTGAGTACAAATGAACTCAATTGATACATGATTAAACTACGCACTGTCACTTTAAGCAGCATACTACTTAAGTGAATACTGGGAAGTGGTTGTTAGGCTTTGAAAAAGCATGAATCGGTGTGAAACATGTTAGCCGATTAACCGACCGGCTGCTTGGGAGCTATTGTCTGAGGGACGCTTTTATCCTGTTTTCATACCTTTTCTACTTTTGCAATATTGCACAAATAATGATTGGACTTTTTGTACCATTGTGGATGCCTGCAATTGTCTTTAAAAGGGAAGCAGGAATAATCTAATGTGGATCAACTGTGGATTTGGAAGGTCGAGATACAGGATTCCAGGCCTTTGGTGGGTGCCAGCTACTCAGGTAGTGTTTCTGGTCTGAAAATTCAGACTCTGCAAACAGGATGGGTCGGGTGTCAAGTGTTTATCTTTCACCTCAAAACTTTTGTCAGTTGACAGTGTTTTCTCATAAAAGCAAATGAAAATGAATTTTGTGATTGAACCCAAATAGGAATGCTCAGTGCTTCTGATTTGTCTTCCAGATTACCAGAGGCTGATGACAGGCAGAGACCATCACAGCACTAATGTTCCCATTTCAGTGGCAGCACGTGTATGTCCCCATTCTCCCAGCCTCTCTCCTTCATTTCTTGGATGCCCCTGTTCCTTATCTCATGGGCTTGCACTCCACGGCAGGAGGACAGGTCCAATCTGGAGCTGCACAGGAGGTGAGACTGACAGTACAATGAATACTAGCTGGGTATTATTGAGTTGTATGAAAATGGGCCTGTATAAAAATGAACGGTGCATCAGAACCAAGGAAATGCACAGTTGTAAAGTAAGACTAGTAGAAAATTATGAGATGGCCTTAATGCTTGCTGTTCAAATACTGAGTGTTGGTGATTTTAAAGATTTGTGAACAGAAGTGAAAAATATTACATAAGGGACTAAGTATTTGTTCCTAGAAAATTGTTTAATTTAGCAAAAATAGACAAACAGTTCTTAGGAGAACAATTTCTTCAGTTAATTAAAAATAGATGTACATGTTCTTGCAAGATGATGTGGACATACCTTCATAATGTACAATAAACCTAGTAGATTAAAAAGTTTACATTTAATGTAATACACAGTTCTTTAGGACAGATAACCTTGGAGAATTATATTTTATTTGAAATTCGATTAAAGCTTTTCTTGATCTGATTTGTATAAGGATATGCTATATGACATTTAGGCTTATTGTTTCCCTGTTTTATTGATTCACCTAACCTGTGCCCTGTGGCAGAATTTCAGCTATCCAAACCCCAGACACTGAGAACACCTCTAAAAGGGTCCATCAGCCTTGGCCTTGTCTACTCTCAACTCCCAGGTGACCTAAGAATTCCGTCTTGGAAGAACCCCTGATCCGCAATTAGGACAACTTTGTTGAGGTGGCTTGTACAATGCCATGACCATACCTGACTATTACAGAGTCATGAAGTGGCTGGGAAGGGGAGGAAGAGCCGGCAATTAGTGATGGCCTCAGATGGGCATCTTCGACAGGAGCTGGGATGTGGGGCTAATGTTCCGTTTACTCCCTGAGGTCCTGTCCTGTGCAGACACGGAGGTACATTGGTGCATCAATGAATTGACACATCTGCATGCCTCCCCACTACACAGTTTTCTCAGCCCCCGACACTCTGTCTCTTCCTGTTGCCACATTTGTATTCCATGCTAGGAACACTGACCTGGGTTACTCCTGGCATAACAAATGACATATTCCACCACTACACAGTTATTATGTGGATGTGGTCACCAGTGCTGCTTTCTCCAGTACCATCTTAGTCAGACTGGACCCCTTTTGCGCTAATTTTGCTTTAAATGCTCCACTTTTTACCCAACTCTGCTCTCTCTCACTCTCCCTCCCTTGAGTCTGTCCACCTTTCTCACTGCTCCTCTTTCCTATCAAAGTCTGGTACTCTGTCTGTCCTCTTACCTCCCTAAATTCCTCCTCCTTATACCTCCTCTGCTCTTCTGATATACACACCTTTTCATTCCCAGTTGCAAAAGCCTCCACTGGTCAGTCCACCCTCTCTGTCCAAATCCCTGCCCTCTGGAATAGCCTCACCCTCCCTATTCTCTTAAACTCTTCCTTAGGTCCAACATCGTCTCTTCCTTAAGCCTGCACCCTTTTGTTGCTCCTGTCCTATCCTTCTCCTGTCACCTGACCCTTTCCTTGCTACTTTTCTTAAATACAAATGGTTTGCATAGGCTCTTTTCTTCTTTAACAACACTGTAACACCGTAACTTGGCTATCATGATGTGAGACTGCATTCATTAATTACTGCTTATGAGCCTAACCAGGGGACACTTGGGGCACTAGCACAGAAAATGTGCTGTAAAGTAGAAAGTATACTAAGATCGGGTTTGAAATGCAAAAGTGAATAAAAAGTTTTTTTTTTTTTTTTCCTTGTGTTGTAGAAAATCTTTCAGATTGTTGGATGTGGGTTGGGGCAGAAGGACAGAAAGGGGTGGTGGGAGCAGTGAAAGGGGGCATCACAAGCATTACTGCTTGGGTGTCGTTAGGTCTAAAACCAGTCCTTTAGCTTTTGTGATTTTAATGTAGTTGTTTTGATTTTTGTTCTTCTGTATCCCCTGCTCATGGGCCTCACCTAGAAATGAGCTATGGTGCAGTATGTCTTTCTTGGTCACTAGTTTTCAGATTACTGAAAATAAACTTGAGGACTGGCCTATTTAGGATTTTTAGAACATCCATTTTGCCGTCCTTAAAGTGACAGTTTATCCTAATAGTGTCCCCATTTGCATTTGCTTGAAAGTGAATAAAATGTAACATTTGTAGTAACACAAATGTGAATTGCATCGTTAACTTTTGCATCATCGCATGCTCATGCCTGATGCCCTGGACCTAGTGTTTTGAAAGACACTCTCTGCACTGTGCTGGTCTTTTTTTTTTTTCCTTTTTCAATTATTTTTTCCTCGTGTCATCACTGGCTGGGGCCCCTTCAGTCGACCTGCCTGTTCTCTCCTACCCAAGATCCTCCTAGCTGCACCTGGTCTCTCATTCACCCCAACACACCTGTGGAGTAGTCCCCAGAATCTACCCCTCCAGAGTGGGGCTACCTTCTGCTCCATGGCACTTTCTTCCAGTGCCCTTGGGTGGAGGTGACTACGAGACGAGGTCCCAGTGGGCAGGGTCCCGTGTTGGATGTGGGGGCAGGTGACATTTACCCCCAGCCAATGGATGTTTTCCTGTATTTGTGAGCATTCCCCTTAGGAGCCCAGATGTGCAATGACATCTAGTGCGACAGAGCGTACCCTTCACCTTCCCGCAGATGTCCGCCGAGGTTCCCTCCCCATACCAGCGTGGTCCCCTGGCTGTTACACTTCCAGCCACCGCTGGGAGATGCTCGTGCCAGGGAGTCATCAACCCACTTTTCCCCGGAGAGGAGAGCAGTCCTCCAGACGCTGCATCCCTGCCGACCTCGGTGGCCCGAGCTCGGTCCTTGAACCCGGGTTGCCAGCTTGGCGACGTGACGCTCCAGTGCGCCAACCCTCAGCTCCACCAGGTTGGCCACTGTGCTGGTCTTGGAGCATCCCAGCAGTCCAGTGATAGATCTTCAGTTTCTACTGAAGAGAGGGTGCTTTGAACCGTCTTCCCAACTAGTTGATGACTTAGTCACTTCATGTTATTGTTTTGAAGTGTAAATTTGTTGAATTACTAGTGCACTCAATTCCTGCACTTCATATTCAGGCTATGTATTTTTTACATGTTTCATCTTTGCACAGTTCCCAAACATTTCTTTGAACCATGGCCTAAACTGCATTTTGCACTCTATTCACAATAAATGTGGTGGAGTGAGGGACAGTTTAACGTGTAATAGCCTCACAGGTCTAATTTCTAGTACCATTCAGTTTTAACTGAAACTAAGTACTTTTGCTACATTATTTAGCACTTTGGCTCATGACTGTGGTCACTGTTATTACTAGCACCTTAAGAACTGAGGTTGATCTGAACTGTGGTGCTTAGTTAGGTCTGATGACCGAGTCTGGAAAAAAAGCTTAAACAAAAAACTGGGCTCACAGGTTTTAAAAAGCATAGCCACTGTATGCCTAAGGCAGATAAACATTGTTTCTGTTACGCTGCTTGAATCACAATCCGACCAACTGCGATTTGTGCAAGTTGTTTTGCACTAAAATACAGGAATGGGGGCAGATTTGATCAGCTCCGTCCTCGTTGTCTAGCTCCAAAGAGTGCTTCCCTGAAAAAAAGGTTGGGAACCTCTTTGTAAAAATGTCCACAGAGACCTCTTCTCCCAAGGATCAGTCTAAAGCAGAGTCATCTAAGAAGCCAGGTAGAGCATACAAACCCTCTGCTGAGGAATGCTGTAGAAAAATGAAAAGAAAGATTCCAAGGCTATCCCATTAGTGCAGCAGTAGGGTTGCTGCTTGGAATGTGATGGATGCAGGTTTGGGAAATTGAACTTGTGTTGTTGGAGGGCTGGCTGGGGCGAGGAGGGAGGATGGAGCATCCAAGAGAATGGTCTCCTTCAGTGAGGGAGAGTTGCTGATTGCACTGCAGTGCTGCCACCTGGGTGACCATGAGTAGTAGTGCAGCATTAGGCAGACAGAAAGGGAGATGTTGGCCGGGACACAATCAACACACCATTGTGCATGCCCTGTACTGCACCCTCTAGCATGCTCATGTCCCAGATGGGCTGGGAGAAGTGAGGAAAATGGCCCATGCACCCTCTATGAGGTATGTTCAGGCCCTGCACCTCTGCTGCAACACTTGCTGAAATAGCAGATGTTCTGGTTGTAAATCCACCTTTTGCAGTCACACCTGAAGTGCAAACCAAGGCTCAGTGAAGGCCAAAGTATTTGCAG
Source organism: Neoceratodus forsteri (assembly GCA_016271365.2). Classification (NCBI taxonomy): domain Eukaryota; kingdom Metazoa; phylum Chordata; order Ceratodontiformes; family Ceratodontidae; genus Neoceratodus; species Neoceratodus forsteri. Next base: position 767,499,952 of record CM028133.1, on the reverse strand, counting down.
GTGGTCAGTGCAGGCTGTGCTTTGGAAGCTCTGAGTGAGGCGACTGCCAGAGACAGGAAGGGGCACAAAGTATAAGTAAAAAGACTCCAAGAAAAGGCATGCTGTTAAGTCATCATATCAGCTAGCATTCAAAAGACCATAAAAGAAAAGCATTTGGAGCCTGATTCGGAAAATGGGCTAATCGTACAGCCAGCCAGTGTTGCTCAAAATGCCCACAGTAGAAGATTTTAAGCAAATGTAACAGTTCTTTCAAACTACAGAAGACCAGGCATGTAAGATACCTGCCTTGTCCATTCCTAGTTTTTCGAGGAAGAATTTTATCATGATGAAGAGAAAGTTTTTTTACCCCAGAGATCATACAGTAGCTGAAAAGGAAGTATGTTCACTACCAAGACCATTAGAGTTATTTCTCATACTGCTGTTTTGAATGGTATGGTTATTAGTATTATTACAATCCCGATAGTTGAGACAGGAATGGATATTGGGAGTTAGACTTGCTAAGGATGCTAGGATGGACACTAAAAAATGAGAGTCGTTATCCCCATCCATGAGACATTTAAAACAATGAACAAGAAAATCTTGCAGTTGCCAGCATCTGCTACTGTAATTGAAAGAAATCCAAAAGGTGTATGGTATACAAGTGGTTCAGAATATCTTTATGTCCACCCAAATCCAGAGGGTCTTATCCAGGCAGCTTCATGGGAAAAGTTTAAAACCACTTTTGATCAGCACTTCCGACAAAGTTTCCAGAAAATTGACACATGAAGAAATAAATGAGGGAGGCCGCCTCTATGCCATATCACACACTACTAAGAAGCATTGTGGAAAGCTGTGATGTCCTTTTATGACAGATTGCTCATGGGATTAGAGTGTACAGATAAAGCCAAAAGCCAGTTAGAGATGGTTGTGGACTGTAATGGTAGCACAACCAGGTTCTTGAAAGTGCAGCATCCATTGAAATGCGTTTGCTTGGCTAAGAACAACAGGGCTGACATGTGTCTTGGGCAGGTCACCAGAGAATTACTCTAACCACTGCATGGTGAAGATTATAGTCCCCCCACCCCGCACATATATCATTACATGGAATGCTAAGGTCTCTTGTTGGATTGTGCTGTGTAACAAGTGAATTACTGGTCTATGTAAGGAAGTTACTTTGTGTATGTCTTTTCATAAAAAAATAAAGTTAAGAACAAGAAGGATGCATGTGGACTTGCTAAACAAAAAGCAGACTTTCCATTTGAGGACACCTCACTCAAGGGAGCTCAGAAAGAGAGCTACATGAAGAAAGCTGATAAAAATATAACACATTTTTAAAATTTAGTTGAAAAGAGAAATCCAGAGGTTTCTACAGGACCTATGGATGAGAGAAAGGGTTACTACAATAAGAGGTAGTACCAACACCAGAGTTATAGTGTACAACTATCATGGAGGCAGAGGTAGGAGAGGCATGAGATGGACAGCTGCTCTAGTCCCTCCACCACAACCAAAACCCTGACGAGTTCAAGGTTACCACACTTCAAACCTTAGTAGGCCTCTCACTACATCCAGCAGTGGGAGTCTGTAACAATCAACAAATGTGAGCTGGAGATTGAGAGAGGCCTCAGCCTATCTCTCTCAATATTCCAAAACAAGAATTTAGAACATCCAAACAACATCAGAAGAAGAAATGCAGCAATAGAATTTGACGTTTAAAAGCTGCAGTATAAGTACTAGCTGCAGAGGTTGGAAATGATTTTTCATAAGATATTTCCTAAGAAGGGAAAATCAGGAGAAAGGGACCAATACACACCCCTCAGATGTCTAAACTGGCACATGAAAAGAGTGATTCAGAATGCTAATCCTGCAAACAGTCTTTCTATCCTTACAACAAGGAGACTGGCTATGCTCTCTGGATCCAAAGGATGCATACTTCCACATTCCAGTAAGGGCAAGCCACAGAGAATACCTATTGTTTAGATCTACAAAATAGATGATTTGATACCTTTTATTGGACCAGCAGAGGTTACAGTAAGTCAGAGCCAGTACCAGTACATAGCAATGCCATTTGGACTTATTCACAATGTGCCTCGCTGTGGTAGTTGATTCACTTCAGAGAAATGGAGTGACAGTCTGTCCTTACTTAGATGGTGTGTGTGTGTGTGTGTGTGTGTGGACAGGAGACGCCCATTTCTATGGAACATATAATGGGTCAGATTTTCAAAGGGCCCTTTAGATCAACGCAGGGTGAGTTAAACAACTACCTTACAACAGATCCAAGTGCGCCCAAATACTGTGCACCATATTTTGCAAGAGAAACGCTTCTGTGGCAGAGTCCCCTAAACTGACTCAGGAGGTCAACTGCATTAAACAAATGATAAGGAGGGATGAGAATAATGCAAGCTGTGCCCCCAAAAAAAAAATGGTGGGCTGGCCAGGTGGCACTGAGGGTTGAGGGCGCCTGATGCCACACCACGCTATGCTGGTGACCCAAGTTCAGGAATCCACCTCGGGTCGCCGGGTGCCGACACGGGGCCAGGATTGAGCATTGGCTCTTCTCCCAGGTAAGGGTGGGGTCACCTCCTGTAGTCCTGCCATGAACTTAATAGAGGTTCGGTGCGGCGCAGGTGGTTAATGGTGCAACTGGAAGGAGGGGCATCCTGAGCGGTGTCTTGTCGTGTCTCCACTTGCACATGCTACATCGAGGCAGCGTGGGTGTAGGGATCGGGAGAAAACCCATAAAACAGAAATTACATGTAAAAAAAAAAAAGGTACAAGTTGAGTAAAAAGAAATGACTCAAGGAACGAATGAGACAGGTTGAGTCAAAAAAATGACTCAAAGAATGGGGAATAAAAGATGACACAAGCTGAGTAAAAATGGTGCAAGTTGAGTCAAAAAATGACTTAGCGACCCAAATGGCTAAGCTGAGTCAAAACATACAGCAAATGAAACTGCCAAGACTAAGCCCCCAAAACATTTTAAACTAGTCCTGCAGGAGAATATTGTCCCTTAATAGTACTATAGTCTAGTCTGCCCACCTGTTGTTGGCCTCTGTATATTCTAGTGTACGTTACACCAGCTTTGGCTGGTCTAACAGCGACATGCATCTTAGGCACAAGGACAGGACTCACATTCTTTGAAAATCCCAAATAAGGGATGGTGCATCATTTCAGCGACGAGGCATCCCTTCTAACATGGCCAAGGCATTTTTTCAGTGCAGGCATGGCAAGCCAATCTGACGCATGCAGACCTGTTTTGATGCAAGCACTATTTGAAAATCAGAACTGATGCAAGTTTTATGCATCCTGCTCCTTGCATCAGCTGTTTTTGAGGTAAGTATCCTGCATCATTCTCTGGCCTTGAAAATCCGCCCAATGTCCCTAATGGTTAATCACTACATTATCCCAAACTCACTTGCCCGACACCATGTAGCTCGATGCCAGAACTCGAAACACAAAATTCCCACAGTAGGATTTTGGGCCCTCCCCAAGTTTGTAATCCTAATCAAGGGGAGTGTGGGGAGAAGCCTCCCAAACATGGAAAGCAAGTAAAATCCCACCTCATAAGATTTTGTATTTGGGATTCTGATGTTCGGGCTACAGGATGTCGGGCAAACAGTGTCGATATCGTAGTATCTCCCTAACGACAGATCTGGGATTCATCCTGAATCTAGAAAAATCTAATTTGGAACTACACAAAATCTGCTGTTCATAGGAACAGAAGTAGACATTGTCCAATTCAGGGCTTCTTCCCTCTGTAGAGGCACACACTTTAATGCAGTAAGGAAAGCACAGAAATTACTAAGACTGCTGGTCCTTACACCCAAACAACCTCAGTGGTGCCCAGGCAAGGCTGACATGAGGAGCACACACTGTAGTATCTAAAGAGTACTGGGCCCAAATCTGAGATCCACTGACTTTCTGGACCACTACAGGCAAGGCTTAGAACTCACTTCTGTGGTGGAAACACATTCAGCATTCAAGAAAAGGCAGTCATGTTCCACAAACACAGAATACACTGGTGCTCACATACATGCCTCCCTCCTACATGGGGTGGTGGTGGTGGGGACACATTTTAGAGCACACAGTGAAGGGGGTATAGTGCAGCAGAAAATTTAGAAGACATTGGTCTACTGGCACTTTTGGCAGTTCACCTCTCCCTAAAGTCCTGCTCACTGGTCGGCAACCAAGTGCTGCATGTCAGTACAGACTGTCCCACCACAGTGTTTTAAATAAACAATCAGGGGAGGAACAAGATCCCAAAAGTTGTCAGGCATCACTAAGGATTTGGGATCTCAATTACATATTGAATGTCCATATTTTGCAGTACTTGTTGCAGGGAAAGAAAATGTACTGGCAGGCTCACGCAGCAAGATAGGTCATATGACTCACGAGTGGTCCCTCAAACAAGCAGTAGTGAACTCCATTTTAGGTTATGGGTGCTTCAGAGGGGATCTTTTGTATCATGGGAGAACAAAAGCTATCACTTTTTATTGCAGAGCCCTGGAGAGGTGAACAGTTCCAAAGAGGCCCTCTGTATGTCAAGGATAATCGGTTTCTCTGTGTTTTCAAACCATTCATCGTGCTTTCATACCATTTCCATTGCTTCAGAATGTACTTCTGAAAGTAAGGAGGAACATGCAACCATGATTTCTGATCTGAAGCTGTCTAATCAGGTCATAGAAATTCTTAAAGTAGTCAGCAAGTCATCTACAAGGAAAATGGTCTGAATGGAAAAGATTCTCAGTCTGGTGTTGTAAGAATTCTGCATTAGTAGACAATACAGGCATTGCCTTGATTTTGAACTGTTATATTTGAAGTCATTAGGCCTCCAGTCTCCTATTTAAAAGCTCATTTGTCAGCCATCTTTGCACTGTCAAATCTGAATCAGGTACAGTGTCTTCTGGAAAACGCTTCTGGTTACTATCACTTCAGTCAAGACTGTAAGTGAGCTGTGAGCACATTGAATTGACTTATCATGACAAATTTACACAAGGAAAAGGTAGCTCAAGTAGAGCAAATATTCAGGTCCTACCTAAAGTAGTTTCAGAATTTCACTTGAATCAATCTTTAACACTGTATTTTCCAAAGCCACATTCAGTAAAGGAGGAGGAAAACACCACTCATTAGATGTCACAAGGGCCCTCAGTTTCTGTAAAGTAAGAACTGAGGAGCTCAGGAAAGATATTAAACAGTTCACTTCTATGCGTGGTGAGGTGTAAGTTTGTTTATAGACAAGAAATAAAGTTATGGAATTTTTTTAAGAGTAACAACAGTGCTGGGGCTCTTTAGAAAGCAACCACGGACTTCTGGTTCCACTTCCATGCTGTACAGTCACTAGGCAGGACTTTGATCCCCAGGAGAGAAATCTACGGTAGTGCTCAGGTCCCCTGGCACAGAGAAATGTCTTCCATGCCGCTGGTCACTGCTGTGATCCATGACTTTGCGATGCCTCTAACTCGAGGCCGAAGGAACCTAATGGAGTTTTTAAAGCCGAGTGTGGCTCTGGATCAGCATGACTTAAGGCCCAAAACAAGTCACTATCAGCGACTCTGCAACAGGCGGCGAACAGACTGAGGAGCCTCCGGAGGAGGAATTCACCATCACCTCAAAGAGATTGTTCTGGGAGCTGGCTAAACTGACTGATACCCTGGGCAAATGTGACGCGTCCGAAAAAATAAAAAAAAAAGTACTGCTGTGGAAAACGGGTGGTCGACTTGAAAGAGGGTCTAACACGCACTGATAAAAACAAAGATTGCCATAAGAGCATGTTACATCCCTTAATGTGAAGGGAAAGAGAGCTAATAGATAAACTAGACTATCAGAACTCTGATCCAGATGGGACAATATGCATATTTATGGAGTGTCAGAACACAGAGCAGGGTAAGATGGAGGACTTTCCTCTTTGTTTTATACTTCCTTTATTATGGTAGGTCCGAAGGGCTTGAGAGATCATGTCCATACAGATAGATCATACATCTGTTACATAGGTACATAAAACATATCTTGATGACATCACAGTGCGTACCTACATTAGCTTTTACTGAATAAAAGCATTTGATGATCTAGTTAAAGTAAAGTACGTGTTCTCAAAGATCTATCAAATAATACTGCAGATGTTCTTATCTATTACTACTCAATGGCGATATTAACAAACTGTACAATGCACTGCATAAAAAATATATTTCCTTTCTTATTTTATAAATTCATAATGAGAGAGAGAGAAGGGAGAGGGGCCCAGCTATGCCTAATTAGGCATCTAAATGTAACTGAGGCTCACTACAAAGAGACATCTAGTCCACTTGTTTTAGTGCAGTGAGTTTGTTGGCGAAGGCTGAATGTAATCCTCTCCATTAAGTGAATATTTTCCACTATGTCTGTCCGACTGCAGTTTCCTCTCAGAGCTCTCTGTGCCCATTTCTTAGTAATGGCCTTCAAAGCCAGCTATCGTAAGAACTGACCATAAATATATTGCCTCTTTCCGTATCTCCTTTGGTCTAAGACCTAAAACCAAATGTTCAGGGCCCAGGGAACTGAAATTGGAAAATTTCTTGGAGATGATGTTCTATATTGGACCAATACTCCTCAAATATCTGACGTGTCCAGAAAGCGTGGCCTGTAAAGCTGGGGAGATCCCACATCCTCCAGCAGTTCGAACCAACTGTTGGTGCATAGTGCACCACCTGTGCAGGAACTCGGAAGTACCTAGCTCTCAGCTTCCATCCATATTCCCTCCAAAGGGGGCCCTGTTGTCTGCCATGTAGCTTGCCACACAGCAGTCCACTGTTTCTCGGAAAGAGTTAACCCCATGTCCATTTCCACTTAAGTTTAAGTTTTCAATAGGAAGGATTTGATCTGTTAGATACCTTTGATACAGTAGGGATATGGCTCCTTTCCCACCCCCAGAAAACCAAATACCCCAGAAAGGAGGGTCCTCCACCTCCACCTGCAACCGGGCATATGTCTTCTGAAGGGCAAGGACGTTGTCTCTGATCTGATAGAATCTTAGCTTATCGCGTGGGAGAAGCCCAAATGTCTGCCTCGCTGTCTCAAAGGAAATAGGGTTATCTGCTGATAAAATCTGATAAGGAGAGTGAAATCCTTTCCTGGCCCATTGTTTAAACCATGAATCCAAGGTGGCAGTTGGGAAGAGGGGTCATAAGCGCACTCATTGGACTTTCCACAATTGATTTCTTATGGGCCCACAGGTTATGCTCTCTCATCCATCCTTCCAGGATAGTCCTAGTTCCTGTATAACAAGACTCAAGTACCCCAACATCATCATGAAATAGGCTAGCGGAAAGGGAGGGATGGCCTCAACTGCCAAATCCATTCTCTTCCAATGAGAATCAAAACCTGGACTGCCCCACAGGAGAGCCACCCGCATTTGGGCGCAGCCCAGTAACCCTGTAAGTTAGGGAAGGCTAGGCCACCATGGGCCCGTGGGGCATACATAAGGCCTCTACAAACTTAGGATGGTCTTTGGCGAAAAGAAATTTGAAAACATGCCCTGCCATATGTTTAACTCTCTTTGAGAGACCTGACAGGGTACACATTGAAATAAATAAAGGAATCTTGATGGTCATTAATCTTTAATGCCTGTGTCTTAGAATATATAGATAAGGGTAGGAGAGTCTATCTCGATATCCATCCTTAATTGGTTAATCAAAGGGGGTAATTAAGTTCCAAGAGGCGGTGGTTGCCAATCCCAATCTTAATCCCTAGGTAACTCATCTGATCTAGGTCCCACCTCATGGGATGTCTGTTCTTTAATTCGGGAAGGAGTAAAATTGCAACTAAGTATCTCTGTTTTAGAGCAGTTCAGTTTGTATCCGGAGAGGGAGGAAAATTCTCCAACTGCCGAACAAAGCAGGGATAGAGGAGTCAGGTTCTGTAAGGTGCATAATAGCATCGGCATATAAAGCCAGTTTATGCTCAAGAGTCATTCAGTGTTATTCCTTTATATTCCCATTCACCCTGATAGACTGAGCAGGAGGTTCTATGTATAATGCAAAAGCAATGGTGATAAAAGGCACCCTGTCTTGTACCTCAGGCTCTGCAGAGTTTCAGAGGCCTAGAAATGTGACCATTTGTGCTAATATAGGCAGTTGGGAGTGGTATAATTTGCTTATTAATTGTATAAATTCTCTCGAATCTAAACTGGGAAAGGATTGCTCCCAGAAAGCTCCAATCAACTCTATCAAATGCTTTTTCAGTGTCAAGACTCATTAATAGTGCCAAGTAGCAGAGTTGTTGACATGGTCAATAAGGTAGGTGGTTCGCCTCAGATTATCCTGAGCTTGCCTACCCAGGACAAATCTATTCTGATCTAACTGTATAAGATAGGAAGATACTGTTGTATTCTTTAGCCATAATGGAAGAAAAGATCTTATAATCAATATTTAAGAGGGAAATTGGGTGATAGGAAGCGATCTGAGGGGTCCTTTCCTGGTTTGGGTATCACCAAATCAGTGCTGTGGCCCAGGATGGTGGAGCTGTACCTCTGTTCTCCAAGACCCCAGAGAATACTGTCAAAACAAGAGGCTGGAGCAAGTCTCTAAACATTTTAAAAATTCCTGGGAGCCTGGCTGTTCCGGGCATTTCTGACTTCAGGGCTCCCACTTGTGTTTTAAGTTTCTCCTCACGATATCAGGTGCATCAGCACTTTTGCCAAGACAGAGGACTTTCTAATTCTTTTTAAAAGAATTACTGGACTTGCCTGCTGACCTCCCCTGAATATTGTTCGGCACATCGAGCCTCACAAAACCCACCAGCCATAATGCAACCCCTAGGTCCATTGTGCTAAAGTTTCTGGATTATAGGATTAAGACCAGAATCCTGCAAGCTGCCTGGGCAAAAAGTTATTTTTGGAGATAAGCTCCTGTACTTTGATAATGATTATACTCCTATTACCCAACAAAAACGGCGTGCTCCTGGAGATTAAGAAATACCTGGCCTCAAGCACATTTGTATGCACCTAATTGCGCCAGCACAACTAAACATCTTTCTCCCAGACAGACACAAATTTTTTGTTCACCTGAGCTGCCAAGAATACCCTGCTGCAGTTGGGGGTCCCTCAAGATATGCTGACTAGGCCATCAAGATCGGAAAGAGACATTCGAATGGAGATGAACCCTGGTCCAGGATAGGAGGTGCAAGGAAGAGAGGCCGATCACTGTCCCGGGACCAGTTAGAGACTGAGTCTTCTGGTGTTTCAAAGGGGGACTTTACTATTGGACATTTCGGATCCCCCATTAACATTTCGATGCTTTCTTCAGGGGACCTGATTGATATGCACAGGATGTGGTATTATACCGTCCTACAGCCCGAAAAGGTTTTGTAATGTAATCCAGGGAGTGCCTAGTCATTTAATATATGTTTAATAGATGTGCTCTGGTTACTGATTAAACCCTTGGATGGGCGGGTCATCTGGATATAAGTGGCCTGACATGTCCTTAGTGTGAGCCCGCCATTTGCTGGCATGTCTGTTTGAATAATGCCCCAATGTTGGGCGGGAAGGTTTGATTTATTGTATACCTTTGCATGCACCTAGTGTGTTGCAAGGGAAGATAATTGGAGGATTGAGATCGTGGTGCTGGGGTTCTATTATTCCAGTCACAGGGGGTAAAGGGTACATCATAATGAAAAGCCCTCTTCAAACAACATGAAGTCTTGCTGTATTCTGACAATAGCAGTGAGTCCCAACCTTGAACTGCCCCGGAGATGAAAGAGTTAACTTTCCATGCCAGGCATGGAACGCTGAGCTCGAGCTCGGTTGAGACTCTGTCTGTTGCTGTTTGAACTTAAACCGTCAGATTCTTTACTCCCCACTGAACAGTCGCTCTGGAGATTTCTCCTTCTGCTCAGTTCAATTTGTCGGTTAAAGTACCGCTTTCGGTTTCGAATCGATTTAAACCGTGAACTCTGTCGGTTCAGTCTCTGTCTGTGGTATTCGTGAGTACTAGATAGGTTATATTGTTTTCTATTCTGTGTGGAACTTGTAAACGGTTCATCGTTGGTTTGAACTGATAAAGTTGTTGTAAAATCTTATCTGTACTTTTAGAGGTGGGAGTTAATGGTTCTTATCGGGTTCTAAAAAACGGATTTTATTAATGCTTTTTTTCCATGACCCGTGACATGGTCAGGAACCGATAAGAGTGTCTTGCCTGGGTGATTGCCATTAAAAGGGTAAGTTTGGTTAGGACTGGCACAATGTCTGAGAAACCCAAAAGAAAACTGGGCCCACTGGGTTTCAACACTGCAGTGTGTGGGAAGTCTTGCTAAGGCTGACCCCACACCACCTGTGTTTATCGCCTGGGGTTTGACCGCCTCAGTGCAGACTGCCAGATTTGTAAAAATTTTCCTGCAGCTACCCTAGAGAAGAGAGCTGGTAGGCTCAGGAAAGGGAGGCCAAAGTCTGCTGAACCGGATGTCAAGCCCGGTTCGGTTCAAACTGAACCAGAAGGAGTGCCCTCTGACCAGGGCTTAGACTTCTTAGTAAATAGAGAACCGATCTGAGGAGTCGGTTCCAGCTAAGAGAACAAGAAAGGAAAATCAGCTGGTGTGGATCCAAAAGTTTCTTCTCCAGTCTCTGAGGAAATAGCCAAAGCGAGCAAAAATTGTGCAGTCGCTTCCCCGTTCCTGACTGAACCGCACCATCAGGAAGGCGCTGTTTGCGGGTTCCACCGGTTCAAGATTATGATTTAGAGGAATATTATGAACCGAGGAGGAGGAAGAGAGTATGAGAGGAAAGTGAATGTGGTTTTGAAAGTCTGGATGTGCCCATTGACCGGACATCTCCCAGACAGACCTTCAGAGTGTCTCCTCCCAGGCTTTCTGAGTCCCTCCCATTTCATGTTTTATAAGAAAGTGGTCGAAACCCCTCCAGCTTCCTATGGAAGAAGCTGTGGATGACCAGGAAGAGTCTGACTATGTGGAAATGATGGATATCCCAGAGTCTAGGAGGCTGTCTATTCCCTTACACAAATCTTTGGGAAACAAACATTTAAGATTTTAAAGACTCCTAATATTGTACCTCCTGTGGATAAAAGAATGGACAAAGGTATACTCTGTCAGGCTCAGATCTGCAGGAGTTCCTTACACAACAATGCAGCCATGTTGGGGTAGTGCAGGCTGCAGCCTGACATAAGGCAAATATTCCCTTGGCTTCACACACCCCAGACAAGGGCTCCAGGAGTTTGATGCATGGCAAAGAAACAGTACATGGCAGCATCCTTGGGACTCAGACAGGCTAATTATATGGCCTATACTGCTAGGTATCAGAAATCTAGATGGGACACTGTCATGGCTTTAGCAAAACAGGTCCCTGGCCAGCTTGCCAAGGAGTTGGAGCAGGTGGCTGCTGATGGTATTGAGGCATCCAAGGTGCAATTCCATGCTGCAGTGGACTCCAATGATGTTTCATCTAGAGTCATGGCTACATCTGTGGCACTTCATAGAATGGCTTGGCTCAGATGTACTAGCCTGTCTAGGATACCCAGACTAAGGCCATGGATTTTCCTGTTGTGGGTAATTCTCTGTTTGGGGAGCAAACAGAGAGGTACAGAAAAAAAATGAGAATATAGGACCACCTATAGGAGTGCCCAGGCCAAGGAAAGGCAAGCCACTCCTCAAAGGCATCATCCCAGAGGCAGGGCAGGCCTTTCATAGGCCTTCTACCAAGCCCAGGCCTCCTTCTGCTTATGCTTAGAGGGGGTTCTTTAGAGGAGAGGCAGACGGGTACAAGCAGGCCTGCTTCCACCCCTCAGCCTAAACCCCTGCCAAACATGCACCCTGGATGGCTCTGCTAGGCCGATTCTCCACTACCTGTGGGGGCAGGCTGGCTCACTTGTCCAGGACTGGAAGTCTCTAACATCAGACAAGTGGGTCCTGAAGTAGAAGCTAGGACTGGTTCTCAGCTTCAAAAATTTCCAAAGCTGAGAACCAGATCCTTTCCACCTGCAATCCTTCAGAGGCACTTGCCCTAGAGGCAGAGGTCTCTTCCCTCCTGGCTCTCAGAGCTTTGGAAAGGGTTCCACCCCTCACACCAGGGCAAAAGATTGTACTCCAGTTACTGCCTTACCCCCAAAAAGACAGGAGAATGGCGGCCCATCCTGGATCTCAGATACTTAAACAAGCACCTTTAAAGGCCAAAATTCAAAATGGTGACTCTGGAATAATTCTACCCTCTCTAAGGCCATTGGACTGGCTAGTCTCCCTGGACCTCAAGGTTGCCTATTTCCATATTCTCATCAGAAGCTCCCATCGAAAGTACCTCTGTTCAGCTGCCCTCAGGCCATTACCAATTCAGAGCAATGCCCTTTGGTCTAACCTCTACTCCAAGGGTGTTCACAAAATGCCTGGCAGTAGTAGTTGCTTCTCTAAGAAGGCAAAGGATTGCCATCTTCCCTTACCTGGACGACTGGCTCATAGTAGGCCAGTCCCAGACCAAGTCAAGTTACACCGACAGATAACTCAGCAACTGCTCACCTCTAGGTTTCCTTCTGAATCTTTCAAAGTCCGTTCTAGAGCCTGTTCAGCTCCTCACCTTCATAGGCAAGAGAGCTAGATGCAGAAAAGGCACAGAGCCTTCCTTCCCCTGGACAGGGCAAGGACCCTTATCACACTGGCCTCCTCATTCACCCTTCAGGTGTCTCGACCAGCAAGGCATTTTCTGCAGCTCCTGGGGCACATGGCTGCTTCTACAGCAGTGGTGCAGGGAGCAAGATTTCAGATGAGGGACATTCACTTCCACTTGAGGGCCTTTTGGTCTCAGAAAAGGACCTCTGACCAAACTGATCCCAGTGACTCGAACCCTGATCCAGGCCTTGCAGTGGTGGCAGGATCAGAACAATCTAAGACAGGGAGTTCCTTTGTCACTCAGTCTCACTCTTTAATCCTTACTACAGATGCCTCCCTCTTGGGGTGGGGGGCCCAATTGGGAGACCTGACCACTCAGGGTTGTGGTCCCCTCAGGAATCTCTGCTTCACATCAATCTGTTGGAACTCAGAGTATTTCTAGCACTTCAGCTTTTTCCAAGTCTGTTCAGAACAAAGTTATTCAGATCAGAACAGACAATACCACCACAATGTGGTATATCAACAAGGGAGGCACTCGGTTCACGGCCTTGTGCACAGAAGCAATGAAGTTGTGGTCTCTGGCTTATTCCTGAACACTTCCCTCATAGCAGTACACCTCCCAGGCAAGGACAATGTCCTGGCAGATGTCTCTCAGCAGGATATCCCAGGCCATCACGAATGGTCACTGGACTCCTGGTTTTGGAGGTGATATTCTCCAGATGGGGCACCCCACAGATGGATCTTTTGCAGCCACAGAAAATCACCAACTTCCCCTGTTTGCTGCAGGCCCCAGTGTTGGGCTCAGTCCCCCTGGATGCCTTAGTTCTCAGTTGGGAAGGGAAGTTCCTGTATGCTTTTCCCTTTCCCTCTCCTATTCAAAGTGTTAGTCAAAATCAGGTCTCAACCCTGCAAGATGATCCTGATTGCTCCAGACTGGGCCAGACAGCCCCTGGTATCCTCTCCTATTGTCCTTAGCAGTCCACCTTCCCTGTCTCTTCCCAGGAATTACAACCTGCTAACCTGTGCTCAGGGAGGGTTTGGCACCAATCTCAAATCTCTCAATCTCAAGGCCTGGCTCTTGAAGAGTTAGAGTTTGCTGATTTACACCTCTTCCAAGGTGTTATGGATATTCTAAATTCTAGGAAGCCTCCACCAGAACTACTTATAATTCCAAGTGGAAAAGATTTTCCATATGGTGCTCTGGGAAGCATATTTCCCAGAGTCTGCTGATCTGCCCACAGTCCTTGACTATATGGCCCATCTGAATAGCTTGGGACTCAGACCAGCTACACATAATGCATCTGGCAGCTGTCTCTTCTTTTATTTCAGCAGGTAAGCCTCTCTTCAGCTCACCCTGTATTCTCCAAGTTTTTCAAGGGATTGCTTCATACCAATCCGCCATTCAGGGACCCTGCCCTGCTTGGGACCTTAATGTTTGCATTGCTCAGCTTATGCAACCCCTTGAGCCTTTGTCCTCAGCAGAGCTTAAGTACTTGACTTGGAAAACTGTGTTCCTGGTGGCCATCACTTCTGCCAGGCGCATAAGTGAGTTACAAGCCCTGTCAGTGGAGCCTGATTTTATCTCTTTCCATAGAGATAAGGTGGTCCTCAGGACTAACAGGAAGTTATTACCTAAGGTGGTTCAGACTTCCACCTTAACCAATCTATGTCTCTTCCTGTGTACTTCACTGACCATTCCTCCTCTGGTGAGAGGAGGCTGCACAGTTTAGATGTGCAAAGAGCACTTAGCTACTACAGAGAACGTACTAAGGGTCACAGGTTTGACTCCTCCAACTGTTCCTCACTTATGGTGAGGTTGGTAAAGGAAAACCTGCCACTAAAAGATCCATTGCCAGGTGGATTGTCTCTGCATTCAATTTTGCTATGAAAAACTAGGCAAGGTTCCACCCTCAGGCCTGAGGGCTCACTCTACTAGAGGTATAGCTGCCTCCCTGGCTGCTGCCAGGGATATTCCTATCTTAGAGATATGTCAAGCAGCTACCTGGAAAACAGTTCACACTTTTATCAAGCATTACCTCTGGATATCCAGGCTAGGAGTGATGCTCGGTTTGGCACAGCTGTGCTCAGAGCCTATTTCCTAAGTAGGTTCTGTCCCTCCTCCATGGAGGTACTGCTTGGTAGTTCGTTATTGAAACAGAATACAGCAAGACTTATGTTGTTTGAAGAAAAATTACTCACCTTAGTAATGTTGTTTCTTCTAATGGAGTCTTGCTGTATTCTGACCTCCCCTCTGCCTTCCCTCTCAGAACCTTTGTTTTTGGATGTGGGTGGGCAGTAGCAGTGTTGGCACTTAGGAGGTGCCCCACCTTTTTATTATCACCTCTTTCTTTGGGTGAGTGGGTGTTGTGTTTATTTCATTTTTGGTTCCTGACTTGAGTCTTTGTTTTGGGACCAAAAATTTGTTATTATATTTAGTAGCCATATTGGCTAGTGTAGGTTTACAGCTTCCACACAGGACCTCAGTGAGTTTAGCTCAGAAAGATCTGACGGTTTGAGTTCAAACAGCAACAGACAGAGTCTCAACTGAGCTCAGCATTCCATGCCTGGCATGGAAAGTTAACTCTTTCATCTCCGGGCAGTTCAAGGTTGGGGCTCACTGCTATTGTCAGAATACAGATAAGACTCCATTAGAAGAAACAACATTACTAAGTTGAGTAAGTTTTTCTTCTGTCTTATTTTAGGAACATTTCCGCTTGCTGAAGATTCCTATGTTAGGTGGGAGGGACAGACGAGGAGACCTTGGTGTAAGAGATGAAAGAGAAATGGCTTTGCTGCCCTCAGATCCCTAGGATTACTTGCAGGAAATGTCTGCTGCCTGACTGGGATAGCAGACACAGAATTAACTTATCCTCATAGAGGAATCAGGGCTGACTTTGCAATGTCATTTTGGGGGGACAATGGTGGTCATTTGGTTATAAGAGGGACTACAGATCACTCACTGGAGTGCCCACGATCCTCTAAGAAGTTAAATCAGCCGGATTTAGGCCCAAACGGGAATTTTACTTCCTGCCCTTCACTTATGTCTGTCTCCTGGGGAGTTGGGATTCAACCAGAAGAGGGGACTTTGGAATTATTCCAAGACTAACTCCATACTGGATTGTCGGAATAACGGGCCACATAAAGGAATAGGCCTGATGCTCTTTAGCGCAAGTTTAGTGCAGAGCTCTTATATGGGTGCCCATCCGGGCCAGTGCCACTCTATGATGATGTATAACCTTGGAAGTTGTCAAGTTTGTTATTGTACAAAGTTCAACTGTTCTGCTGTTAAGAGGCTCAGAATGTTGATTGGGCATTGGAAGACCATGCTACTAGGAATACCGGGAAATGGGAGGCTCAGAGGAAGGGTAGCTTCATATAATGTGAGGGATTAGGCAACCCTATCAAGAGAAAGAATTTTGAATGAGCTGCACAAGGCTCACGTGGAAATAATGCTCCTCCAGGAGACTCATTTAGATCAGGGAGAGTAGTGTTTAAACGCATGGGTAGGTCAAGTATACTACTCTACCTATAAGGCACACCCTACAGAAGAGGGATTGCCATACTAATCCACAAAACTGCCCTTTCCAACTTACTAACGACAAGAGGACCAGGAGGAAGATTCATGTGGCTCGGTAATTATAGAGGGGTCCCATGCTGCATTTTAAACATCTATGCTCCTAATCAGGATGGGGAAAACAGTGATTTTCTAAAGGAAGTGCTCTTCGGCGCGCCCAGGAGAGATGCCACCGCCTATATTTCCACACCATGAGGAACCCTGCTTGGGGTATGACTAGGAAACCTTGGTTTTAATAACATGGTGAGAAAAATGTGAGCCATTTGACTGGCTGAGGGATCAGTTCAGGAGTGTAATTTTGAGATCATATTTGCAGTCCTGTACTTCTTTAGCCTGTGCACCAGTTCAGCTGTCTGACGATGCCTCACACCTGCAGAGACCAGCGTCTGAGCAGCTGTTGAGGGGCTACACAGTATGAGGGGAGAGAGCTCTGTTGTTTGGCGTTGGAGGGTAGGAGGAAGTAAGCTGTTGGTTAACTAGGATCTGCAGCTAATCTGTTAGGTAGGAAAATGGGCAGACTAGGTGGGCTAAGCAGTCCTTATCTGCTGTCAAATTCTATGTTTCTATGTTTATTGTAGGGGGAACTTCAACACAGTTCTCAGCCCCAAGATGGATAGATCTGGTGTACCGTTAGGCCTTCCCTACACGAGCAGCTCAAATACTAACCAGACTGGGAAAGAGCTGGGCCTAGTGGAGGTTTGGCCATTACCACCAAGGTATGGGATTATACCTGCTGGTCTGCACCACATAATGCCTGTGTAAGCAGGGTGTGGTTTAGGGTTTGTTGTTATTTAGCACCGGTGCCTCCATTTTTGTAGCCCACTACCTGTCTAGCCTGGGTTCGGAGAGAAAACATTCACTTGGCATCAGGGCTAGGTTTGTACTTCTGGACAGGGCTCCCAAGTAATTCCGGACACAGGAATCAATAACTGAAAATGTCCAAACCAGGGTGGGATTCTAAAGTGGGCTTTTATTCACTTCAGCACAAGAATACAAAGCAAGATGGACCTCCACGGGCTACACTCACTGGTTATGCAGTTCTATAGAGGTCAGAACACATCTTCTTCATCATCACAACAACCCTCAGGTTTTGAACACACTGGGCTCTCAGCCCGAACTGGTACTCTCTCTATCTTGGATTCCCTGGTATGGCCCTCAGCCAGCACCGGTACATTTTTACATATGGCATGGACATTTTTGTTGGTGGCTCCTCAACCACCCATGAGCACTTCCTAGCTCTAAAGGAAAAACACATCCTTAATCCCATGTCTGGGTACTTTCTGCAGACACTGGCTAAGTGCCTGGGAGAAAGCTATAGGTGCCCAAAGTGAATCTGTAGAGGTAAATCTGATTACTCCAGATGGAGGGTCTCCCACCTCTTGTTCCCAGTTCCATACCCTGCCATTCATTTGGAGTCAACATCTTTCCTTTGAACTCTCTGATTGTAGAATGCTATCTCGACATGTATATCACATATAATATTCTGCTTTCTAGGTAACTGGTGTCCTGACTTGCAATGTTCTCTAAGTGGCTATGTCCAGCCCTGTAGAGCCCCACTGTTTAGATGCATTTACGCTTACACATAACATAAAGTACTGTACTTGGCTGTCCTTTCCTGACCCACTGTAGCAGATACTTACACAACTGTCTCGTGAAAACATAGAGACTCTGGCAGAGCAGACTCACCATGGTTCGTAGGTGCCCCAGGGCTTCTCTTACAGGAAAAACATACTTCTGGTGCCTCAGCCCAAATTCTCTTCAGGCAGCTTTTCTTCTTCCAGCAGGGCCAGGAATTGCCCTGGGAAGCTGGTCTTGTTCCTCCATCCTTGCACTGGAACAAACTGGGGAACGGTCTCAACCACTTCTATTTGTTCTTCTGTGTCCTTCTCTAGGGTGAGACCACACACCCTCTTCCTGTGGTAGCTCTTTACAGAGCTGGGCTCTGAGAGGCTGCCAACTGCAGTGCACCTCCTCCCTCCACTGAGTCTCCCACTAGACTACTACAGACTGACTTTGAAAACCCCAACATTCTAACCTAACTCCCAGCTGCAACATTCCACTTTGGGCCATGCTGCTGCGAGAATTCTATATGATGTCATCTCTTCAGCTCAGCTGAGACTGAGGACAGAGTGAGACAGTGCGAAACCCATAACTGGTGTCTCACAAGCTGCCTTTTCTTGCCTGCCACTAGATCTAAGTGGGATTCTAGTAACCACAGGTAACAGGGGTTACACCTATTCAAGGCTTGACATGCTTTGGCTGTGCACTGACTGGTTTACAGGGTGGAGGATTCTAATCCATCCCTGGACCATATTAGATCATAGCATGGTGTCAGTGCTTATATGGCCACGCCCACTTAGAAACTCCACTTGAGGTTGAACGATCCTCTTAAATAGAGAGGAGTACAAAGACCTCCTAAAGGAGACAATAAGACAATATGTGAATGAAAACCCCACCCGGCCATCTGGTGATTTGTCGAAGGCGGTCCTAATGGGGACCACCATAGGGTATGCTTCTAAACTAAAAAGAAGGCAACAAAAGAGATTCTTGAGCTTGAGAACCATCTCTTTCATCTGAGGTTGAACATAAGATCTGCCTAGATGAGCAGGTCAGAGGACGATTAAAAGACACAAGAGGGAAATTAAATAGACTTCTGGATGAGAAGGTCAAGGGACAACTTAGGCATTCTCACCAGAGTTATTTTGAGGCAGGTAATCGAGCAGGTCGATTACTGGCATGGCAATTAAGGAAAGAGGCAGCAGCTCGAAATATCCTTCGCTTAAGGAACTCTAGTAAGCTGGGTCAGTCATATCAGCTCCAGAAGCTATAGCGCACAGTTTTAACAATTTTACAAACCATCGTGACACAGGATCATATCACAGACTACTCAGATAAACTGGAAACATTTTAAAAAGGTAAAAATGCAGAAATTATCTGTTGAAGATAAGGAGAGACTTGAGACCCCATATCAGAACAACAACCTCGAAGAGTTTTGGGAACTGAAAACAGTATAATATATGAGGCTCTCGAGTCTGAATTGGTCCCTTTGTTAAGCAGAGTCTGCCAAGAAGTGAGAGATGGTGAACCCATCCCTGCCGAGTTGGCAGTATGCTCAAATCTCGGTCATCCCTAAGAAAGGGAAGGACCCTGAGTTTTGCAGGTTTTATAGACCTATGTCCCTCCTAAATGTAGACCTAAAAGTTTTACAATGACATTGGCCTGTAGACTGCAGGTGTGTGGGGACTCTGGTCCACCCGGATCAAACTGGCTTTATTAATGGGAGACTGATCCATGACAACATTAGACGCCTGTTATATCTTTTGGCATACCAACAGTTAATAAAGGGATCTATCATTAGTAATTTTATGGATGCAGAGAAGGCCTTTGACTGGGTGGACTGGAGGTTCCTGCACAGGACTCTGGAAGAGGTGGGGATGGGCCCTGGGTTCCGAGATGAGATCCGGCACTCTGTGCGGCCCCACAAGCCACGGTGAGAGTGAATGGCTTCACCACTCAAAGGTTCACACTTACTACAGGGACCAGACAGGGATGCCCACTCTCTTCCTTCCTCTTGCTTTGTGCATTGAACCCTGGCCAGGGCAGTTAGAGATAATACAGTATTAAAGGCATTCATGTGGGTGAGAGGGCATAAGATTTCCTTGTATGCCGATGACTCCTGTTCTTCTTGTGACTTCCCCAAGAGCACCCTCCTGGGTTACACAGAGCTCCTCAGGGACTACGGACAGGTGTCGGGCTACCAGATTTATTGGGACAAATCGGAGGCAATTAAGTTGGGAGGGGCTTTTCCCCAGGGACCTGGTGAAAAATGTTCCCTTTAGATGAGCAGTGAACAATACTGTGAAATTCTTAGGGGTTAAAATATGCCCACACTCATCTTCGCTCTTCAGACTTAATTATGGTAAACTGTGGGAGAAACAAAGCCAGATCTGGTGAGGGTGGAACCTCCTTCCATTAACATTAGGAGGCAGGGTGGATTCAGTTAAAATGAACATCCTCCCTAGGTTGCTGTTTTTGTTTCAGGCCCTCCCTATCCACATTCCCAATTCTTTTTAAGATAGTTAATTCGACCCTCCTGATCTTTCTCTGGCAACAGGGTAGGAGACAAATTAGCCATAAACTTCTCACACAACCTAAGGGGCGAGGGAGTTTGGCCCTACAAGATCTTAGGCTATATTATCTGGCTGCCCAGCTGGCCCAGTGGTGACCTGGGTAGAACAGGGGGAGATGCTGGCTGAGGGAGACAGAGGCCCACCAACTGCATTTGATTTCTTTGGCATCTCTCCCACATGCCCCACTAACAGCGGAACTTTGAAAGCTATACAAAACCTCTGGACAAGACATACCCTCACGGTATTAGTAAGAGCTAAGAAACTCACCTAGACACCCATGGAGACTGGTCCACTCACTTCTATTTTGGGAGACCCTAACTTCACTCCCCTCTCCCTGTACGGTCACCAGATTTCAATGGTGGAATAGACATTCTGTGGTACAAACTTCACCTGGGGTGATATGGTGGTCGCCCCATTTGCATCCCTTCAATCTACATATTCCCTTTATGTAAATAGATTTCATAGGTATTTACAGGTTAGACATTATTTGATTTCTAATAATTTGATTGTAAAAGTTACCAGAGATCGGACTGCTCTAGAGAATTTTCTGTATTGGTCAGTACTCCTAGCAGGAGTAGGAAATTCATTTCTGGAGCCTGTGGGATGTTACAGGAGAAGGCAATGCTCAATTTGAGGACCTCGGACAATGGTGGGAGGCGAAAGTGGTGCATCCTGCCAGTGGCACAATGGATTAAGACCTGGCAAGGGGGCTTGAGGACTACGCCCTCTCCAGGGTGAAGGGAATTCTGCTGGAAATGCCTATCTTGTTTTTTCATACCCCAACAATCACAAAATACTTCAAAGGAGACACTTCAGACCTCTGCTGGCATGGATGCGGACAGGTGGGTACCCACTTTCATATATTCTGGGCCTGTCCACAGGTGCAGGAATTTTGGAACGGGTTTACAGCAGATTGAAGGAGGAGTGGGGCTTCAGCTTCCCAGGACCTTTCAGATACTGGTGCTGGGATGTGAATACCCGTGGTGGGATCTGATAGACAGCAAAATCTTTTCAGGACTCTGTGACTAGCGGCTCAAAAGAAATCACTTGAATTGGCTGAGGGCTTCCTCCTCGATGATAGAATCCTGGAAATCCTGGGTAGATAGCATCAGGATAATGGAAGTGCTCACAGCTAAGTTGAGGCTTTCTCTAGAGGCGACACTGAGGTCTGGAAACCTGGGACACCCTGTGAGAACTGACTCACCAATTCTGGGTGGCTAGGTCAATAGGGCAGGTCTCTGGGAGTGGATAGGGTTACCCCTTTTCCCCTTAGCCGCCCCTGTCAGGCTATACCCCAGACTCATACACATAAGGTATCTATATGGTGATGCCTCATAGTTTTGTAGCATGATCTTCCAAGCTAGTTATTAATTCAGAACGGGTCCAGTTCCTGTTGAACAGTTGACCATCAGATAAGGGTGCAAGTTGGCACCTGTCCATGTTGCTTAGCTCAAAACACACACGAATGGAAGGTTTCAGACAAAACACTAATATTCAGAATTCTGGACGTCTATAGCTACACTATAAAATGACTTAGACATTTGTTATAGGAGGTCTTTATGGACTTAGTGTTATCTGGACCTGTGAACGACATGTTAGCCTGAATATGTACACCTGTTAATCAGGTACTCATGTATCTTTGCAAGATGCCTATCTATTTACATGTATCAGTTATGCTGTGACATAGCAGTAAAGCTGAGTTTAAAAAAAAAAAGAAAGCAACTACTTTTAATTGATGTAAGGAGCTTAATGGGCCATAAATAAGCTCTTAGCTCCAGTGGTATGCGATAACACGCCAATGAGCCATTAACATTAAAAGTTTTTCTGTCCTTGTGGTGTTCAGTTGTAGGACTTCAGACTGCAATCCAACCAGTGAATGTGTGTACCTGAATGAGTGTGTCTCTGAGAAAATCGGGTCAGTGCTATAAGCTTGACCTCCTCCTTAACACATTTCAACATTAGTTTCATCTATATAAGTCACATTTTGCCTTGGTGATATCCAGTTTAGCTGCTCATATAGGCCACTGTTGTGATCATTCCACAGGGTGTTCAGGGTGACTTGAGCTACTTTGTTGAACAAAATGTTAAGTTTGCTCAGCAGACCAACCTCAGTACCACCATGGGCCAAGTCCCCATACTCAAAAACTGGAAAATGATTGACTCACTAAGTTTTACTCTCGCTTCCAATGATAGTGATGCACAGTGCATACATATATTATAGTGGTGCGGTCGCTCCACTATATTTAGGGTTGAGTAGGGTTTTTAAACTAAACCCCAGTTTCTGCACTTTAATAACTTTGCAGCCGCTCAATGGATTTGCACGAAATTTTGCATGAGCGGTCTCATGAGGATAGATCTCTTGACCTGCCAAGTTTCGATCCGTTGAGGTGCATATTCCGAGATCCGGATAGTGAAAAAGGTGTTTTTTTGTCAGCGCCTAGTGCCCAAGCAGTTTGGAATTTTGGTCTGAAATTTTCAGGGTAGAAAGAGCCTGGCCACAATAGTGCCTTTCGCTGGTTTGGTGAAAAGTAGTTATCCTTTTCAGAGTTATTAACTTTTAAAATTTGGGGTTTTGAGCATGCTCAGTAGGCACCTCAGGATAGATGTTTGGAAACTAAAAGAATTTGGCCATAATTAATCAAGATTCTGTTTCATATGGAGCTAATTTTTTCTTTCTGAAAAATAAATCCTGATTCAAATGCCATCATCTTGTTTTCTGAATATATATATATATATATATATGTATATATATAGTTAAAACCCATAAAATTATATGCTGCAGAGAGACCAATACATGTTTGTAACATTGCAAAATGAAAGAGCTGAAATAGAGCGTTTCTATTGGTCAAGTAAAGTAGCCAGCCATGCATTAATTCCAAGTAATGCACAGTTGGTGTTGTAGTACTCTCTACAACCACTAAACAAATGATAAACCCAGAAGAAATGTTCCATTTGTGCACTTGCAGTTTTGTGCTGTAACAAATGAACCTACGAGTGGTTTTAGGCAAATAGAAATCGGGCAGTGGGTGACTTATCTAACAGTAGACAGTGTATTTAGTGTCTCCCACCCACCCACCCAGGGGATCAGATTCATCACAATCGCCACAAAAGCACCTCTCTGAAAAGTTCTAGTGGGAAACAGTCTACATTTCTACTGTCTCCATGGGCTGCTTAGTTCAGAGACTATAGATCTAGACTGTGATTGTGTTACAGTCGATCCGAAAAGTAATGTACAGTTCGCGTAGTGTTGTAAACTGACTATAGCGCTTCTGAAATAGTGCCTGTCCACAAATGGAAGAATGTTTCTTTCTTAATAAAAGTTTGCAAATACCACAGTTGTAAGTAGAAGGTATTTGAAGTGTTAGGTAGAGCGTGTGTTATGGAACGTTAGTTCCACAGTTGTTGTTAGGAAATTTTCTGTAGCACCTGTGTATTACGGGCACCGCAAGGGACTGGAAACAGCATCAAGCATGTTCTGAATAAACAAAGGCAACAAATTTTGTGAAGCACACAATTAAATGTCTGAAATGCCAATACTGTGTTGCAATACTACAGTTCACATTTGCTGGTACTTGGGACAGAGATAGCTACATAACGGTGACACAACATATGTGTAAGTATTTCCACCTATAATGCATCACTTTATTAATGCTGTTACAGCTTATTGCGTAACAAGATAACCCAGCAGATGTAACTTTTTACAAATGTTAATGATTGTAATTTAGTTTAGAAAGACAAGTGTAATGAAATAGTCGCATCAGTTTTGTGGGGGTCTTTAGCAGCCACAAGGAGAAATCATGTCTTGTGTGTGCCTCTCAGCCAGCCGCTATAGAATGAATATTAAACCTTACTTAAAACAGTGTCTGTGTCATTTTTGAATACTACCAACAACCTGTTAAATGTCACAAAATATTGCACATGGCACACAAAACTTGCTA
Source organism: Neoceratodus forsteri (assembly GCA_016271365.2). Lineage (NCBI taxonomy): Eukaryota > Metazoa > Chordata > Ceratodontiformes > Ceratodontidae > Neoceratodus > Neoceratodus forsteri. Next base: position 767,475,755 of record CM028133.1, on the reverse strand, counting down.
TGTTACTAGTACTATTACAGCATTGAAATGGTTCTACTGGGGACTAATGTGGCTGGGTGGTTGGATGTACCCGCCCGCGGCCTCAGGCAACAACCCTCCCAACCATGCATTAATTCCCAGTAGAACACTTTGTCGCACCTTAGTGCTTACATCTTGCTCATCGGGACCCAGTAAGGTGGTTCTGAATTAATTTTAGTTAGAAATGATTCCCAAATGTTTTTGTTCACATCCTTTTTGTGACTTGCTTCCGCTTGTTTCCTATGGCCTTTTCATTCATATGAAAAAGATCCCATCATATGGAAAATGATTTGGTACTTAGGTTTTGTGTTTTGTTTTTATTTACACATTTACACTTCAACAAGCCATAAATTGCTTAGTGTTTATACTAAAGTGACAGTTTATATACAGTATCAAACTAAAGGTCTTAATGAGTACTGCTAGAATAACACATAATCCCCCAAAATATGAAGGGAGCTATATAAAACAGCCCAAACATTATAAACATCAGATGTTGCAAAGTCATGTAGGATAACATAGGAAGTTTAACAAGTCATAGCTTCCTGTTTTTCCTGGTGTCTAGTGGCACCCCCCAACCTGCAATTGCTGTCCCTGTTATATGTTTTCTTTCCTGGTGTCTAGTGGCGCCCACCTTCCGATTGCCAACCCCGTGATGTTCTTGTTTTCCCTGGTGTCTAGTGGTATACCCCAAGACATACAATAGGTACAGAAATGTAAAAAATAAACAAACTCACAAACACATATGCATAAATAAAGCTATTTGCTGTATTTGGAGCGTATTGTCAAAGCGATCTCCAAACTGAATGTTTCACACAGACACATTCTTGGTCACTTACGTAACACTCCAAATAGATTTAATTGTTTGTTTTAGTTTATTTTGGTTACAAATATATATTTTTTAAACTGAACAATTCTTATATAATTTTCTGCCACTTTTAGGTATACCTGAACAAAATTGAAATAAATAAGTACCTGTTAACACTGAATGGGCTTACATTACAAGTTGCAAGCTGTTTTACCACTGTACATCTAATGATGCCAGAAATGTTGTACTGTATGTTCAAATCCAGCCTGCAGATATCAGGGATGTACATGTTAACACATCCCCAGCTTCATGATGTTTTGCAGATGCTCTTTCTATCTTTTTAACACTGAAAATGGATCTGGAGTGAGGTGCACTGGAATCATCAGGCACCTGAAGATTCATTTATCTATGTACGTAATCATTTGCTCTCCAAATTGGGGCTAAAGTTCTTTTGTCGACTATTCAAAGTGGAGCAGACCAATATCGGTAGTTCAGAAAGTCAAAGTGTACATGGTTGCTCAAGCATATAGAAACCAAAACACCACTGATTTCTTTTAATGAACTTCTTTTATTCAGTCATCCAATAGGATAAGCACCAACATTTCACCTATTTAGGCTTCTTCTGGGGCACTGTAAGATAAAAAAATCATATTTAATATTCATCTTAATATATAAGCAATTTAACAATATATTATAGTACATAGTAAGCCTTTGTTCTCTATAAACCCTGTGCACATTGTAAACCATTGTATGCATTCCAAACAATTGTTCTGCACAATTCAAAGATCATACACTTTTAAATGTCTCATTTAATCCACACCTAGCTACTTACTAACCACCAGTACCCAAACTTGCGCCTTTTAACTGTCAAAAGTCTGGAAATTTGATTTTGATCTGTAAGTTGAACAAAGAAATGGCAAGATTTTGTGTTTCCTTTTCTGTGGGGGTCTGTCACTCTGGTGTAAGAAAAACAAACAAACCATATACTATAAAATAAAATATGGTCAGCACACATGTTAGCATGTTGCATTTCATGAGTTGAGATGACAGCATGGACCTCTCGAGCTTCGCCTCGAGGTTCCTATACTGTCATCTCAGCCCCCATGGAAACACAGCCTTGTTGTGTATGGTTGCCCATATATTATTCTCTATATTCAGAGTTTTCCAGTTGGCTACATAGCAATGTGCTCTCTTTTGGTAATTTATTATATTATATACAGAGTTGTTTATAAAATTCTTATCACTCTTACTATATAATTCACACATTTGTCAATAATACCCAGCCACCTTTACTTACGTATTGTATCAACAGATACTTCCTTGCATTTAATCTGGCCTTGTCTGCCTTTGCCTTGTGTCACAGTATAATGTGTCCTGAGTGCTGTCATAAAGTAAAAAAAGTTTCTATTCTTGTTAAGGACTACTATTAAGTCAAAATGCATAACTATTTATTTACCTGGTGTATTTCGTGAACTAGTATTTACTATTCTACTTAAGATTTATTTCATTTGTATTTGTACCTGTCAAGCAAAGTAAAATAATGGCCTTAGTAAAGACATATTCATCAAACAGAAAACTGAATGAAGTTGCCTCATTAAACTGTCTTATTTCCTTTATAGTTTAATTTAGAATGTACCTTTTAATGCTCACTGCTTTCCTTGTGATTAATGTGTCTTTTCCTGCAGCAAATGAAAAGCGCCTAAGTTTAAATATATCTAATAATGTTGCTGTCTCAGCACAATTGAATTTCATTGTGCTCTTAATATTTTGTTGTTAACTTTTATAAGACAAAATACTTAGAAAGGGTGTCTGTTACTTCATGTAAAGTGTGTATATACCAGCTGTTTCTTTGCCAGTTTTAGACATTGCACTGTTACAAATTGTGCAGTCTATCTCCTAACATCAAGACTTTGCTTCATTTCAGTGTACAGGTTTTAGCGCACTTTGTGCATGTTTTCTTGTCTCTTGCTATGTGCAGTGACAGTTGGCTCAGGCAACAACTGGGGAACCAAACTTACTGTCCTCTTGTACCCATAGGAAGCAACATGACGACGCAACCATGTACCTTGGTAATGCTGTTGCCTTGCAACTGTGGCTTCCTATGGATACTTGGCTGTCGTGATGTTTTGTCATTGGGAATGCCATTTCATCGGTGCAATGTTCCTTGTGTTATTTGTTCACTTTAAGATCTGTGTTTTAATCTGAGTCATCCGTTTGTGACATCTTAATTATATATGATATGTAGATTCGCTGAAGAGTGTAATTGTTTGCAACGCTTGCCTGTGCACCTATCACGTAGCATTTTATTCGTGGCACCTGCACAGAGGCAGTTGCTTCAGTATTAAAGCAATCCTGTGGCCCAATGAATCTATAATTGATTCCAAGTGATCGCTCCATGTAAAGATCACTGTAACAAATGATTAAGCTTTTCAGCTGAACCTATACTATATAACTAAGATGTCATAAAATGGACGACTCAGATTGATGTAACAAGAGGTGAAGCCACCAAGGTCAAACTCCACAAGGTAAAATATCAGTGATATTTTCATTAGGGTTGTAGCATATCTGATTTATGTCATGTGTTTTATTATACAGTGGCAAGACAAAATCATGCATTCTGGTTGTTCAGTGATGTCAGCCCAGCACAACCTCACTCGTATGAAGAATAACCCAATCAGAATAATCTGTCACTGTAATTTCATTGCCACTATGGACTTACAGTGCAAATGTCACAGATATTCTCACTCTAGGTCCAAAATGGCAAGAAATATTGCTATTTGCCACTTTTTATCCTCACCGGATGGCATCATTTTCTCACCGAGAATGTCCTCGCCCTGAGACACCGACCAGTAAAGGTGGTCGTGCTTTGCCTGTTATGCTACAAATTTCTGGAACTCACTTCCTGTAACCCACGCCAATCTATATCTCACAACTCCTTTAAGAAAGAACGTCAACATTATCTCCTCCTCCTACCCATGCTCCTGCTTCAAACCACCCTAGCCGACTCCTCTAATCCTGCCCACCACTTGTCGTAAACTAAGGAGCCTAGGGCCCACCCTGTCAGTGAAACTCTCCTTTCAACTTTTACTTCCTCATTTCTTTTCATTTTCTTTCCCCATTTCCTCCTTCTTTCCATGTTATCAAATCATCCATCCCCACCTTCTCTCCAAAGCTCCTCCTCTATCTATCTCTGCCTGGTAGTTATCGCTCCCACTGCTCCCCTATTTCCTACTTACTTGCACAGTTACCTGGTCGGATAATTTGACCTTAATGTATTGTCTTGTGTAAATATTAATGCTGCACTTTTGTCTTACTACCTCAATCTCCTGTTTTGACCCGATTGTATTTTGTCTCACATTAACTAAAATGCTTAAATGCTTATTTCTGGCCTAACAACCTCAATACTTTGTCACATTGCTGCCGATATGTAATCTGTACTATGTATCATGTTGTTCCTGTACATTGCACCATGTATCATTGTTCTCGCCAGTTTGTCTCTATACTCTCCGGTCGTGCCTGAAAATAGTCTTTCTGGCCAGTGCACCTACCCGGTAAACAAAAACTAAATAAAAATACAATATTGGCTTCTAGTTTTTCTTCAACTGAATGTAAGCCTCCATGGTTTAACATCACTTTCTTGTGACTAGGATGAACTAGGCTATAATGCAACTGCTCCCTGTCCTGATGGGACAGTTGGGGGACATCAGGGTGCTAACCCCAGGCCACAAAACACAAGCCAAATAAATAAGATGTATGCTACTATGGCACTTACAGATTTGAAAATAAAAATGCAACAGCAGGAATCAACATATGAACATATGAAGAAGCCAGCAGAAGAAAGCCATTTGGTCCATCTAATCTGCTCTTGATTGCAGGGTCCACAACTTGAGCTACTGTCCCTGCCCCCACTCTTCCCATCCTCCCTACCCATGATCCTTACCTCCCCATGCCTATCCCAGCTCTCTTGAAGCTGCCCACTGTCCCAACGAGACCACCTCTTCTGGCAGCACATTCCAAGTATCCACCACCCTCACTGTGAAGAAGTGCTTCCTGACCTCCCTCCTAACCTCCCCAGCTTAACACTGTTCTCCGCATGTTATGGTTGCCACTCAGCTTAAAGATACCCTTCCTATCCACCTTATTTATCCTTTCAAGTACTTGAAGGTCCCAATCATGTCCCCCTCTCTTTCTCTCTCTCTCGCCTCCTTTCCTCCGGGAGTACATGTTCAGTGCCTCAACCTCCTCGTATGCCTTACCTTGCTGACCCAAGAATCATCTTTGTAGCCCTCCTGTGGACCATTATTGGTTATTTATTATTATTGTTACAAAAACAACATTATGGTTGTAAGAAATTACTTAATGAAGCATACAGTACTTTTAAAAATAAAGTGTTGTTCTAAAGCACCAGTGCATTTTAGTACATATTAACAGTGAAAATTGTGATCAGTACCTTTTGTTCCTTTTCAAATTGCTCCTTATCTCCTGTGTTGGGCAATACCCTATTCCTCCATTTTGAGTCTTATGTATGGCCCAGATGGCATTGGTGATTGATGGTGGATCAGAACCAGTGTAACCAGCATAGCTGGGGTACGCCACGCTAGTTATGCTGCTTGAGGTAAAGTATGTAGTATGGTAGTTCTGTATTTTATCAGTTTATTTGATTTTGTGGGTTATGCGCCCTCACCCCACACACACGCTTAATTAAAAAAAAGCACAGGGGTTGTGGACCTTGTCTCCCCCACCTCGACTCAAATGAACTGATTAAAAAAAATAAAAATACCACAGTACAGCCTAACTTTATGTAGTATAACTGGTGTACTGCACTTCTGCGCTTATGTATGCTAGTCATTCACATTCACCACTGGCCAGGTTTTATCATTTTTCTGTTTCTGGAACACACATTGCTGACATAACTTTTCTTGTGACTGAAATTAACTAGCATGTAGTAGGTAATCCTCCTTTACCTTGTGGGGCAGTAGGTGCCTATAGAAGCAGTGTAGACTCGATTTAAAATCTTGATCCGAGCCATATTAAAAGGAGCAGTTTTCTGTTATATATAAACTAGTGTTAACACAGACTCGGAATGGGAAGACGAGACATTGTAGTACAAGATAAGAGATAAAGGGCAATCTAATAAAGTGTGGGTCAAAGGTTTTACCACAACATGCACTGTTGCTTTAATAGCCTTAATGAGGTTATTTCCAAACAAAATAGCAGTAAAACAGTTTGACGTTAACGCACAAAACTATAACAGCAAAAGCAGCATCACCCTCACCCCAACACAGATTTTATCCGACTCATTCCACCACATGGTCAGTTGGCGTATGGTGGGGACTGTGGACCATCATAACTGAAGTAGCCAGAACACTATATTAGTTACACTATTGATGGTTACTTGGTTGTGTAGGTTTTTTTTTTTTTATCATTTAACTGGGGGGTCATCACCCCACCTACACCCAGTGTTAAAACACATGTGGGGGTTGAGCCCCCAACTAAATCAAAACATTACAACCAAGCAAATGAACCCTAAGTAGTGTCAGTAGCATAGCATATCTCTGTGCTATGCTACACTGTATTTATGCTGTGCTGGTCTGTACGCCCCATCAGTTCACCTACCACAGTGTACTTTAGAACAAACAAACAACAAACTCATTGCACAGTTGCACTAGTCTCTAGACTCTCGTCACTACCCAAGTATTTATGCCTGCAGCATGCCTCTAGGCCATACTGCTACCAGATAGTTGACCCAAAAAGTTTAGCGATTTAAAATTCACAATCACAGTCATTCACTGTGTACTAGTGTATACCATTACCCAGAGAAGACAGACAGAGTTAACATACACAGATTTTTAAAAGAAAGAATAAGTAGAAATCTGAATCAGAATATGACAACATGTGAGTAAAATAAACATATTTGCTGAAGAAGCATCTGACTCACAGGACTCAACTCATGATGACACTCTGGGAGACTAGACATTCCTAGTAAGCCAGGAATGAAAGAAAGAAGAAGCAGAAGCATGTTCAAGCAGTGGGGAGCTGTTGATGTCCTCGACTTGGTTCAACAGCACTTTGGATGTGATGATCCTCAGGCGCGCATTCTCTCTCTCTCTCTCTCTCTCTCTCTCTCTCTCTCTCTCTCATAGCACAGGAAGTGTAGAGGGAAGACCACAGATTTCTTGGTCTTTATCACCCTCAGTCCTGCTAGAGAAACCTGCTGGCACCAGCATTTTAATTTAAAAGAGCCAATAGCATTTGTGCCCATCCATTTTGCTCCACCAGTGTCACTAATAACTGAATACTGTGCCAGTCATAGTGGCTGGACATCTGTACCCGACCAAAATGCTGTGCTGCTGCAGGTGAGCACAAACTACTGTACAGCAGAGCTGAAAGTCAAGTGCAAAAGTGCAACCCCCACTCCTTCAGAAAATGCATCTGCATCTAAAGTGGCTCTGGCTTTGCTGTGATAATCACCCTTCAGCCTTGCACTCGGCAATTGGGATTCCTTTTTCAACAGCGAGCCAGGCTAATAAGGTCATTGTTGTTAAGTGAGCTCCCTTAACACCTGCTGCAGTGACCCAACTCCCCTTGCTTTATTTGCTAACTTGACGTGGCTTGCAAACAACTCTGAGCAAGTAACCCAATGGGGACATTAGGAAAAGGTCAGTTACCTCCCCACCCCAACCAGCCTATGCTAGCATGTCACATTGTAGCAGCTAAAAGGCAATTACCCTCCTAACAAAAAAAGTCCTCCTCCTTCCTAGCACCATGCTGCCATCTTGATTTTCATGCAGCAGTTGTGAAAATGAAACTTTCAAAGAAAGCCATTGGCGGCAGTGCTCTTAAGTGACTCATTCTGAACTCTCCTGTGCAGGGTTGAAAGGCTAGGATTTTGAGGCAGCAATGTTGGGAGAGACAAATAATTCGAGTCTGCAAGGATAAAACCTGCCCCCATCCCTCCATGATGTCCTGACACATAGGGACTAACGATCTCGCCAGCCAGTCACTTGTGGAGATGAAGGAACACCCAACCCAGCTGGGTGACAAAACATCATCCATTTCATCCGCATCTCCTTCTCTGAGATTCTGCCAGTCTGGGAGAGGGGGCAGATGGACTGAAGGTCAGAGAAGGGGAGATAGGGGAGCTAAACATGTGGCTCAAGGGCTGGTGACAGGAAAAGGACACAAATTTGTAGGAAACTGACAACAGTTTTGGGAACGAAAGTTTTAAATTTGATGGACTGCATCTGTCTAAGGAGGGAGTCAATGTATTGGGGCAGAAGTTTTTTTGTTTTTTGTTTTACTTTCTTTTATCCCTTCTAGTCTGCTCTCTTTATCCCTTCTAGTCTGCCTCTTTGTTCCAGTCCTTCAGGTCGCTCATGTCACAGATGCTGTGTCTGCCCTTAGAGTGCCCCGGCAATTCCTGCCTTTCCTTTTCTTCCTCCGTGGAGCACCTGCATACTGGGGTCTGCTCGTAGTCCATGGCTGGATGACGTGGAGCGGTCATCATCTGGGACTGCAGAGGGTTGTTTTCCATTTTCTGTTGTGGTCCCCGTCTATCCCCCGAGGATGCCGGCTTGGTAGTCGGCTGCGAATCACACCTGCCAAGTACCTAACAGTGTCTCCCCGGCTCCAGCCCTATGGAGCTGCCATTTCCCGAGAGTCGGTACTCCTACTGACCCCAGGGACATTAGGTGCTCAGAGCACCCCTGGTGTCCCACCCCTGAAGGAGGGAGAGTGTCCATTAGGAGGCTCAATCCTTCTTCCCCGCCAACCTCTACACTCGAGTCACACCCTAACCTGGTCACTCGGCATGGTGCGACGGGGCAGAAGTTTGACGCCTTTTGCAGAATATTTAAACTAGCAAATGGGGAGAATTGTGCGGCACCCGATACATCGAATGGGAAGAACACCTCCCCTCAGCTAGTGGTCAAGCAGGAGTTCAGCATGTTTATAGTTCATTTGCATCACCAGGTAAGGAAAAAGGTCCAGCTCCATATCGATGCATAGGGAAGCGCCAGACCTCCCCAACAACTAACACACACACGAGAAAGCTGGCCAATGGAAAATCATGTACACAGATGCTCGCAGTCTGGGAAACAAGATCCCAGACTTGCCAGCAATAATGAGAGAGAGGCTAAACTGGACATAGTAGCCATCAGCGAGACATGGTGTACTAGTAAGCACACTTGGGAGACTTCAGTACCTGGCTATGTACTGTTCAGAAGAGTCTGAGGTGAAAAAAGGGGGGATGGAGTGGCTCTTTATGTCAAAGAAAATATCAAAGCTACAGAAATTCAGAATAACATAAGGAGCCAGAAGAACTGTGGGCCACCCTGAAACAGGAAATAGGACAGCCATACAAACTGGGGTTGTCTAGAGGCCTCCAGACCAGGGGAGGACGAGACACTTTACTGTTAGAAGATATACAAAATATGACAGCTAAAGGGAGGTTCTGATAATGGGAGACTTCAACATGCCAGATACAGATTTTGTCAATACCAGCAGGAACATCTGCCAGAACTAGGCACATATCCCTGCAGAGGAGGACCTCAAACAACTGGTACAACAACTCACAAGAGACAGGGCTATCCTAGATCTAGTAGTGACTAACAGGAAAGGATCACAGACCTGGGGCCAGCGACCATCATATGGTATGGTTCAGTTTGGCCACTAGAACTAAATCATCCCATTCCAAGGCAAAAATATGGGACTTCAGAGGAGCTGACTTTGATAAGGTGGCCAACAGAGTTAAGCTAGCCCTGGCAAAAAGAAATACAGAAGAGGGGTACAGGCAAAGTGGTCAAGCATTAAGGATGCAATACTTGAAGCAACATCTCATTGTTTAGAGAGAAAAGGAAGTGCAAAAGAAGAAGGAAACCACTTTGGTTCTCAAAACCAGTAGCAGAAAAGGTCAGAGCCAAAAGGCTGGCCTTCAGGAAATATTAGGGAATGAAGTGGATGAAGATAGGGAGGCATACCAAACTTCCCTAAGGGAAGCATGGAAGGCAGTAAGGCAGGCAAAGGCCAAAACTGAGGAAACACTAGTACAAACAGTAAAAGAAGGTAACAATACTTTCTATAGATACATTAGTGAAAGGAGAAAGTCCAAAGGGGTATTACTAAGATCAAAGGGATAAGGGAAGTGTGAGGAGGAGGACCATGTAAAAGCATCTATCCTAAATAGATACTTCTGCTCAGTGTTTACTGAAGAGAAGGTAAGGCAGGCCCACAGCTCAGCACCATGGACACAGGGGAGGGAGGTGTGCACTAGTCCCTTCACAAAAGAAAGGGTCCTACAAGAGCTCTAAGCTCAGGGTGGACAAGGCAATGGGACCTGATGGCGACATCCCAGGGTACTAAAGGAGCTAAGGGTGGAACCAGCAGAGCCATTATCACGATTGTTTAGTGAGTCTCTGAGCACAGGAGAGGTCCCAGAAGACTGGAGAAGGGTTCATGTGATCCCGCTCCACAAGAGTGGTAGCAGGGAGGAGGCAGGGAACTACAGACAGTTGGTCTTACCTCAGTAGTGGGCAAGATTATGGAGGCACTCCTTAGGAATGGGTAGTGCAACACCTGGAATCCATCGGAACAGGATCCAAGGCAGCGGGTTTACAACGGAAGGTCCTGTCAAACTAATCTCATAGATTTTTGACTGGGTAACCAGAGTGGTGGACCAAAGGGGAGCAGTTGATGTCACCTATCTTGACTTCAGCGAAGCTCCGATACTGTTCCACATTGAAAATTGATTAATAAGCTGGGTAGGCTTGGGGGTCAGAAGTCTGTCAACTGGGTGTCAAACTGGTTGACAGGCAGAAACAGACAGTGGTGGTAAACGGTATACAGTCAGAAGAGATGCAAGTCACTAGTGGGGTCCCTCAGGATCAGTCCTGGGGCCAGTCCTTTCAATATCTTCATCAGTGACATTGCAGATGGACTGAGGGTAAGGTTTGTCTATTTGCAGATGATACCAAGATCTTCAACAGAGCAGATGATCCGGATGGGGTGAACAGAATGAGAAGAGATCTGGATAAACTGGAAAATGGTCGTAAGAGTGGCAACTGGGGTTTAACGAAAGAAGTGCAGGATCATGCACATAGGGAAGAGAAACCCTGAAGCCACCTGTAGGCTGGGAGGGGAGTTGCTGGCAGTCACAAGGGAAGAAAGAGACTTTGGCATCATCATCCCAGATGACCTGAAATCATCCACGAGACCACTAAAGCAGTAGGTAAGGCTAGGGGGATGTTGAGATGTATTAGTAGGGTATCACAAGTCGAAGAGGGACGAATAATCCCGCTTACAAGACACTGGTTAGGGCCCATCTGGAGTACTGTGCGCAGTACTGAGGCCACACCTTCTCAAGGACATTAACCAAATGGAGGAAGTCCAGAGAAGGGCAACCAAAATGGTGCAGGGACTGCATCAGAAAACATATGAGCACAGATTAACGGAGCTCAATATGTATACCCTAGAGCAAAGAAAGGAGAGAGGTGATATGATCGAAACATTCAAATACCTTAAGGGCATTAACAAAGTGAAAGAGTCTAACATGTTTCAATATAAGAAAACAGCAGGACAAGAGGACACAGCCTGAGATTAGAGGGAGGCTGATTAAGGGGTAGTGTGAGGAAGTTCTTTTCACAGAAAGGGTGGTGGATGCTTGGACGGCCTACCCCAGGAAGTGGTGGATATGAATACAGTGCAACGGCTTCAAACTGGCATGGATAGGCATAAGGATCAATACAGATGAGTATAGAATAGATAGGCCATTGACAGAGCAAAGGTCGATGGCACATTCATAAGATAGAAAAGAAATGGACAGACTGGATGGGCCTTGCGTCCTTATCTGCCGTCAACCTTCTATGTTTCTGTGTTTCTATAATTATGTCCCGAGGGGAATATAAACAAATCATCCATAGCACTTCATCCTGGCTAGTCAGTCACCACCTTCCAAGAAGCATGATCTCAGCTGCAGGCAGTGTCAGTGACAAAACATGAGACGCAGACAGAATGGTAAGGTAAACTTTAGTGAGACTGGGTGCATAATTGGGGAGAGGCAGAGTGAAAACGATCATTGATGATGACACTAACCAGACTAACTGGTCACAGTCAGCTTAGTGTCAGCAGTGATGTTTTCACCCTGCCTTCGCTTTACTCATCTCTCACCCAAACCCTTAAAGTTTCTTTACTACTCTGTCTGTGTCTCGTGTTTTTCCCTGACACTGCCTGCAGCTGGATAATCAGGAGGGGTGTTTTCTTGAAGGGTGGTAATGATCTGCTGTGATGGAATGCTGTTGATTATCCATGTATGCCCCTCCCAAAGCAGGAATTTGTAGGTGGTAAGGTCTGGCTTTTGGAGGACATGGGGAGTATCAGGTTAGGGAGGAGTGCTCGCTGTAAGTTATGCTGTTGGCCAGGAGCCAACTTTGTATTTTTATTGAACCTGCTATGCAGCTGAGGAAGGGAGGAATTGTTTAATGTCTGCTATGGGGAGGAGGTGGCCTAGGGAGGAATAAGCCCTGGTTTCCTCTGGGGAGGACATTTACTGTACACCACTGGCTGATGGGTAAATATAAATACTCAAAATATTCTGGAACTGAATACCAAATCAATCAATCAAACTTTATTTAACCAGGCAGTTACGTTGAGCAAGCTCATTTGCAAGATGGTTCTGGACACAGGACAAATTCATTTACAGCATTCAACATCATTTCATAACACAGCAGACACTGAGTCAGACTATTTTAAGTACAAGATCATTAATATCTGGAGCAAGACTTAGATAACAAGGCTATATACATACACAGGCAATTCAACATATAGGTTAGAAAACAGTGGAGGACAAAGGGAGAGGAGGATGGCAAGACACATGGGGGGCAGCCTTGTTAGGGTAGAGGATTCCCAGGGGTTGCCAGGAAGGAGCTGGGAGGGGGGCAGTTACGCTAAAGGAATGACAGCCGACAGGGGAATAAGAAGGCCAGGGAGGTCCAGGAGGTCGGGAAATATTCAGTCCATATGCCAGTGATTACCTGAAGCAGTCGATGCAGTCTTCAGGCATCGATAGAGCAGCTGCCTAAATACATAGGGGCTAGGCAGGAGGGAAATTTTAAGTGCTTTTTCGTGTTATTCCAGAGTGATGGTAGGAAGGAGCTGATGGCAGTTGTGCTATGTTGTGTCCTCATCCGTGGTAGCTTGAGGAGGACAAAGGAGGAGGAGTTCTGTAGGCCTAATGCACCTTTTGACCATTCGAACAGGTTGCAGATATAGGGTGGAAGTTTGTTAGAAATAGCTCTGAAGAGCCACATGAGGGCTTTTATTTGCTTCCTCTTGACGAGGGACAGCTAATCAATTGCCTGGTACAACAGGCAGTGGTGAACCGCAGGGGCGTCAAGTGTGGATCTCCAAGGCGTGATGGTAGTGTGTCAAGCTTCTGGAGCGCATACTGGGGCAGTGACTATATAGAAAGCCAGCGTAGTCGTAAGCAAGGGTAGAAGGATTGTTTGAACCAGCCACTTCCTGGTTTTAGAGTGAGTAACATCTCATGCGGTAAAATATGCCATGGTGCTGTCTTAGCTTTTTGTTAACTCACTTGGTGTACACTGAAACTGAGTTTGTTATCCAACCAGACTCCAGATATTTTAATTTATCCACTATTTCCAGAGGTTCACCAAGGAGGGTGATAACCTGGGGTTACCAGGTGTCCCCATATTGTGAGAGGAGAGCGGTAGACAGTCATGGCTTTGTTTTTTTTTTTTTTTTGGCAATGAGCAAGAGCTTCAGGCTCAGCAGGTTATTTTGGAGGATGATAAAGTCCTGCTGTAACTCCTTGTAAGCAAGATCTAGAGAGGGTTGATTGTGTAGAAGACCGTGTCATCCATTTAAAGGTGAACATTTCCTACAAGTATGCCAGAAATCTATGCGTTAATATAAAGTGCGAAGAGGATAGGCCCTAAGATAGAACCTCTCTGGACGCCTCAAGCAAAGCTTTAGTGGGACAGTTCCCTTGTGCTTTAATTTGTTGTCTTTGATTTGTGAGGTAGCAGTGGAACCACTTTACTGCAGCAGGGGTTAGACCAATACTACCTAGAGTATCAAGCAGGATGGAGTGATCAGCCATGTCAAAGGCTTTGCTAAGGTCAAGGAAAAGTGCATAGATGTTCTGTTTATTATCCAGGGATTTTAACCAGTCATTAGACACTTTGGCTAGAGTTGACATGGTACTATGCTTAGGTCTAAATCCCAATTGGGCTGGGTTAAGGATATTTTAACAGTCCAGATACTCCCTTAGTTGTGAGTTGACAATTTTTTCTAGTAGCTTGGATTGTACCAGAAGAAGTGAGAGTGGCCTGTAATTATTCAAGTCTGTAGGGTCTCCTGACATGAATAAAAGGATAATATGCACATTTTCCAACTGAGCAGTAGCTCCTTGGGCAAGTGAGCTATTAAATAGATGAGCGATAGGTTCTGTCAGATAATAATAGCCTGCTTTTAGAAAGAAGGGTTCTAATGAGTCAGCATCAGCATTGTGCACTACAGTTTTGGCCAGAATTGGGGTGGCAGAGGATTGTCTTCGACCTCTCTCAAGATTTGCCAAAACTTGGCAGAGCAGTTTTTGTTTCGAGGGCGGACTGAAAGAATTGTGATATTTCCATCCTGACCAGTTTGGTGCAGGTGTTCCTGGCTACCCAAAAGCAGAGCCAGTCTGAGTCAGACATGTACTTCCTTGCCCTTTCCATAGTATGTCTCTGGACCACAGAGCTCCTCTTCAGGACGGGCTGAACCAATCAGGTACCCGCTTCCTAGATTTGACCTTTCTTAAGGGTGCGTGTTTATTGATTACCCTTAGTAACAGATCCTGTAAGATACAGAAAGCTTCAGACACAGAAGGTGTGAGATAGAAGTCCCGCACTTAACATTCCCAAGATCCGCCAGAAAGGCAGGGAGACAGAAATGTTTCAGGCTGCGCTTTAGCTTGAAGGTAGAGGGGTAAGGAAGGTGTGGGGGAACACCTGATGCAGGTGACAGTGCAGTGGTCATTCAGGTCATTATGGAAGACCCCTGTGTGGGAGCTTATTATGTGGCTTGGTTTATGAGCATAAGATCCAGAAAGGAGCTTCGTTGGGTTTTTTTCTGTTAGGTCGTTACCTAGGGGTAATCTGAGTTAGCCCGCTCATCGCAGAAGTTTGAGCCTGTTGGCACAGGCATCATTCCAATTAAGATTCTGCACAATATTTAGGAGAAGGTATGCACAGCCCTACTACCTGGTCCTCTGTACACAGAGTCACATCCCATTATTGCCTGGATAGTCATAGACAAGAGTGGATGCTAGGTTTGGGATATTTGTTCTGCAGAACCTATTTCCTAAGACACGCTTCAGCACAGATACTGACTGGAGTCTGCATAAGTTTGAGTGCAATTCACATTCACGTTGCTAGAAGGAAAAGTTACCAACGAAAGCAACAGCTTTTCTTTTTAGTAATGTGAATTGCTTGTCAGACTGCCGCCCCTGCCCCCACTTGGGTAAGTAATTAGTCTTCAGAATAGGGATGGCAGACCTGAAAAGATCCTGACCCTATTATCAGGATCCAGGCCAAGTTCTGATTAGTTCTGATTTGAATCAGAACCTTTTGTAAAATGTGAGGAAAACTGAAAATCTGCCATAAAATTGTATAAGATGGCACTGAGATCTATGCCTGCTGCTCCTCTGACAGTGACTGGTGGTGAGGGAGAGTCACAGTGTATCCTGGGAGAAGGAAGAGAGGAACCAAGATGGCTGCACGCTAAGAGATTGTGGAGGAGTCTCATAAGCAGGAGCAGAGAGAAGCTTTCATGTATTTTAGTAAAGGTATGCCACCAGCACCTCAATAGGTTTTACACTCTCTGCACTTTACAGGCTTTCTTGTGCTATCTGGTTCCCAGCATTTCCTTCTTTTGCTTGTTTCATCACAGGAAGAACTGGAGAGGAGTCCCAGTGGTGGGCAGGAGTTCCGGTACCTGGGTGGGTGAGCCACTCATGGAGGGCTGTGGAGTTGTGGAAACCTTGTAAGAAACCCCTCGTAGCTTCTGGAACTGGAGCTGGAGCTGTCCTGAGGAAGTTTATAGTACTACTGTACTGACCGATTGAGCCGCTTTTCTCCGTAAACGCCTCAACAGACTACACTTTGATTTTACGAAGTCTGTGGACCTCTACTATTTATGCACTTTTATGCCTTTTTTACTTAGTTTAGCATTTCCTTACAATTAGTTTTGTCTTTCTAAGGGCTTATTCATTTTGTTTGCCCTTGGTGTTCTTATTTACATATTTATATATTTACTCATTATAGCTAGCAAAGTTTAAAAAAAAGCGGCAATATTGTCGATCTGTTCAGTCAGTTTTTACTATTCCTTTTGACTTCCTTTACATACCACACTCCACTGAGTGTTTGGGTAGTATTTAGTAAGTTTGTATTCCTGTAATAAGTTTGTTGGTCTGATGGGTAAGGTCCGAGCCAGCGCTTAGTAAGCATTTGTCAGCATTAGTATCAGCAGCTAACGCTTTAGTTTGCCAAGTGAGTACTGCAAGCTCACCAGATTATTTAGTTGTCATTCTGCCATAGAAACTGCAAGAAATATGATGTTTTTTAGCTGTGAATGATAGTTGGTTTATCTAGTCTATCCAGTTTGATGGAGTGCACACTGCTAGCTTATTAAACTATCTAACCATCTTTCGGCATAGATTCTGATGTTTCTTTATGATCGCTTCTGCTTGCCAACAATTGTGTGAATGCTAGCTGGTTGGGTCGGCTTTAAAACCTGCCCGACATCACTGTTTTCCTGTAATATCAGCTAATGCTGGGCTGCCTTAAAGTAAAGTAAAAGGCTTCCCAATCCTGATCTCAGCCGTAAGTTAACGGTGTAGGCTTGTACTAAAACGGAATTAAAGGTGAATTTATGGTGCCTTAATCAAAGAGACAGAAAGAAGCAAGGCACAAGTAAGCATTCCCCTTTTCTCACTCACTTACAGGAATGCCAACTTTTTGGAATCTTTGGTGCTCATTGCCAGTAGGTAGTAATTTTCCTGTAACCAGGTTCCTCAGTAATCTTTTTGCAGGCTGCCTTGAAAATTGAGGGGTGCTTAAGTCAACTTTGTGGGTGCTTGAGCACCCAAGCACCATGGAGTAGGCTCCTATGCTCACTTATTTATCCAAAGGGACAGAGGGGTAGAGGCATCAGTAAAATTTTGCAAAAATCTGCATGTAAAACAAGTTATTTTTTTTTTTTTTTTGCTGTCATACAGTACATATCTTAGCTGACTCATGGTATTTTGGTACATTT
Organism: Neoceratodus forsteri; assembly: GCA_016271365.2. Lineage (NCBI taxonomy): Eukaryota > Metazoa > Chordata > Ceratodontiformes > Ceratodontidae > Neoceratodus > Neoceratodus forsteri. The sequence continues at coordinate 767,458,621 of CM028133.1, read as the reverse complement.
TAGCTGAAGCTGTGAGATTAATCTGTTAGCTATTAAAACTATAGCGACCATTTTGTGGTGACCCTGTTTTTCCCTGCTGTGCTTAAGGCCGTATGTTAACCTCTTGTTTCTTACAGTGTCTTTAAGAATTCTCTGCCAATGTACTAGAAACTATAATACTTGTAAACTGAATTAAAGGCTAATTTTAAACTGATAGAGTGTTGCCCTCTGTGGTAAACTAATGGATTAGCTATCTTTTCTCCTAAATTGCTTTTTATTTTACTCATACTATAACATATAATATCGCTTGAAAATGCCAGCAAGAACGTGAGGCCCCACTATTTCTAGTGGCAGAAAGGACCTGAGCATTGTAACAAAAGGGCCCTCTCTAAAGTCCTTGGCTATGAAACAACTGGGCAAAATCGAAAAAGACTGAATAAAAAGGGTCACAGGCTAAAAGACTGACATATATGTAACAGACAAAATGGTCACTGAAAGCAAAGATTTACAGCTGATTTCTACACCTAACCTGGTCACTCAACAACGGGTGACAGTAGAAAATTTTTTCAGCCCTATAGCTCAAGTAACAAAAGAAAGAAAAACTTGAATCGTATGGATTTAAAGGATATACTAGGATGCAAAATAGACTTCTCACAATATTTCATAACCTCTCAGTGTTGGATCTGGAGGTTAAATGCGTGAGAGAATCTTTCCAAATTGAAGAGGCTAGTAGAAAACCTGGAATTGCTATACCCATTACCCTATAAAACAGCCAAATCCTTGTTAGAGTCTGAGCTCTATGAGTACAACCCTAGTCATAATAAAAGCACTCATCCCAAATCAAATCAAACTATAATCATAACCCCGTGATAAAAATAGCCCCCACGAGCAGTGTAGTTCCAAGTCAAATTACAAGAAGTCACAGAATATCTCACGGGCTACTATCTAGAAATTATAGTACTAGTTCTTGGACAGGAGCCCAGAGGGTCAGGAAAATTCACCTTTGCAGAGACATTGAGGATCTCAAGGAGCTCTTAGCAGCACTAAGAGACCCAGTTAATACCAATGTCTTGATGTTTAAACTGTTGTGTTGTGTGTGATGTTTATTCCTGAATGGAATGTTGTATCGTTGTAACAAGTGATTCAAGGCCTTTTGAATCCAACATGCTCCACAATTCTGTAAGGCTGCAAGTCCAGTGCTGTCGCTCCAAATTAGTTTTGTTGTAGCAATTGCTTCTGGAAGAGTACAGCTGGTATTTGGCTTTACGTTAGTGTTTCAGAAATTGTGAGCTGCCTTCTAGCAGAAGAAGTCTTTAGACGCCAACATTAGAGTGCTGGATGATAAGGGCAAAGGGAACAGTTTGTAGTACTTACTCTTGTAGAACTCACTCTTGAAGAAGACTGAGAAAAGAGGAGACAGTAGAACTGTATTAGCAGGGCTGTTGCTACCACTTGCTACAACAGGTTCAGATGGAGTCTGACCCATCTCTGCATGTATGCTGTCGCCGCTCTTTTCTCTGTCCAAAAAATCATGCCTCAGGTATAATGGATGACATCTTCTAAATGTCTTTTTAGTTTAGTTTAGTTTATTTTATTGTTCTAGGAATTACTACCTTGAGCCAGAGGCTCTTTACAAAGGTTCCATGTCATTAGGTGAGTACAAAAAAAGGTTACATAGATAACATAACAATTTGTGCTGTGTCAAGAACTAGAAAACATTTACAAATACATATCAATCATTTGTGCAAAAGGACTTGAGATATCAGTAATCACATTATTATTACAAGAAAGAGGTCACGCTAGATTAGGAGAACCAATTAGGGAAAAAGTCCAGAACAGAGAGGGTAAGTGAAAAGTGTGGGAGCAGACAATAGCAGGAGAAAAGGTTTCCCAAACATGTCTTTGTCTAATGACAGAACAGGGGTGGGTAGTGAGAAAATAGGTGGGTTAATCAGGGCAGTCACAGGAGCTGGAGGTGGCAAGGTGAGAGAACAGCCTTGATTTGAAAATACCAAGAGAGGTGGAGGCAGTAATATGAGTGCTGAGGGCATTTAGCCAGCTGGGAGCATGATAGCAAATGATCTTTGTCCTGAGAGGTCCGCATCGGGGACTTGAGAGGCTGGTGTTCTGATCCTCTTGGTAAACGGTGCTAGCGCCGGGCATAACAGGGCTTGACACAGGTGGAGTGAGGCCCAGAGTGGATTTTTTTCGCCATCAGGCAGGTAAGGTACTTTATCCGGTTTGAGAGTTGCAACCAACCTGAGTCAGCTTAGAGTTCACATGTGTGGGTACGCCGAGTGCTCCAGTGAGCAGACGACAGGCCTTATTTAGGGATGTTGAAATGCGTACTAGGCGCTGTAGTAGTGGCAGATCCGATATAACTAGGCCATAGTCAACGATTGAGATGACAGAGGATTGGATGGCAATCCTCAGTGCAGAATGGGTAAGGAGCTGTCGGTTCCGACACAGAATCCCAATTGCTGATTAATAGTTTTTGCTGTACTATCAATGTGTGTTGAAAGGTTAGGCCTTGATCAAAGTTGATTCCAAGACATTTGAAAATTGGCACTTGTTCAAGGGTATTTCCAGGTGTGTATTTATGGTGAGTGGACTTGCCGCTTTTTGTTTTATGGGTTAGAGAAGAGCATGGATTTAGTTTTTTTGTGGTTTAGAACCAGTTTATGTTCAAGGAACCACATCTCAACTTTGGAAAAAGCATGCTGAAGGTTGGGCGTAAGAGGTTGGGATCTTTATGAGTGGCAAGAATCAGCATCGTCGGCATAGAGGATTATTTGTTCAGGGCAGGATTTGGGAGGGGTTGAAAAGGCTGAAAAGGAGGGGCCCAGGATGGATCCCTGGGGAACTCCTGAGCGAACCGGTTTGAGTCTGAGAGAACTCCTGCTAGTTTTAGAGATTGAGAGCGCTGAGCAAGGTAATTTTTTACGAATCACAAGGACTCCTAGAGAGCCCAAGGGATAGTAGTTGTTTGACGAGTAGGCCATGGTGTACTGTATCAAATGCCTTGGTTAAGTCAATGTAGACTGCTCCAGTTAGGTTTCCTTTGTCCATGGCATTGTGGATTGCTCCTGAGAATTCAAGTAGGGCAGTCGATGTGCTGTGCCCTTTTCAAACCATGCTGCTGAGTGCATAGGATGTTGTGCTTTTCTAGGTAGTCTGAAAGTTGGTCCGCCACCATGCGTTCAAGGGCCTTAGAGAGAGGTGGTAGTATTGATATCGGTCGATGTTACCAGGCTGTGACTTTTAATGCTGAGGTACCAAAGGCACCTTTTTGCTCCTCTCCCGATGGTCTTTTTACATATAGAGCAAACAGCTTGTAACTCATTATCGGTAGCCAGAGAAAAGTAAGACCACATATAAGAGGTTACCTGTTTTATTACAGGGCATAGTGTACTGCCCTTTGTCACTGCCACCCCATTGTTCTTTCTCAGCACTTGGCTGCTCATCAAGGTCTGTCTCGGTTTCACCCGTATCTTCATCCAACAGCTCATCCAGGCCAATCACAGAACCCAGTTTGGAATGCATTGCCCTCCTCATCTTATTCCTCCTGCACCACTCTGTACGTGCCCTTCTGATCCAAATGCAAATCATCATATTCATCCTGCATATGTGCAACTGCCAACTCTTCCTCAGTCAGGTTTTTCACTTCTGTTTTCTCCCTCCTTGTCTACAACCTCCAGTTCACTACTCTCATCAGAATGAGATTTCTCCTCATCTGTTTCATTCAAATGTGTACTGGTACTATGGTATGCATAGGTAGTATATCTTTGCGGCCACCCTTGTGGTGCTGACTACTCCTTTGTGTTTTAATTGAAAGTATTTTTTGTCTTTCCTGACTGTTTGGACAGCATTGGGGAAGGACCACTACTGCTGGTGGATGATGTCCCAGCAACTGGTCTTTTAGCAATCTGACTCTGCAGTACTATTTGTGCCATATGTTTCCTCAGCCCTTTCCCATTTCTGCCTCCCTCTCCTGTCTGGTGCATGTCTTGAGCTGTTATTTTTATTTAGCATAAAGTATAAAAATGGTAGGAGAACTTGGTCAGAGGTGCAGTGAGAACAACAGACACTGGCACCGATAAAGGAACTGGCGTGAGTGACGAACTGTATGAATTTAAAATTTGTTACATTTTTTTATTAATGCCTGCAAGGCAATTAAAAACAAAGCAGACAGAGTGGCGAAGAGTCTCACAACAAGGGCAGCCTAAGCTCCCGCCTTGTATACTGAATGAGATCTTTCCCAGGACAGGTACAGCTGTTATTAGACTGGCACAGTCAGAGGCAGATAAAGTGAGATTGTATTATTTATCAGGGAGCCAGAGGATGCAGCAGTGGTTAACAGTAGGAGAAGTAGTAGGCCACATCATATATTCACAACAGCAGATATTCAGTTTCACACAGGCAACTAAGAAAGGAACTGGCGTGAGTGATGTAACTGTATGAATTTTTTTATTAATGCCTGCAAGGCAAGAAAAGCACAGCAGCAAACAGAGTGGTGAAAAGTCTCACAGCAAGGGCAGCCTATGCTGCCTCCCTTGTATACTGAATGATATCTCCTTTCCCAGGACAAGTAATGGATTGCCACAGTCTGGAAGAAGGGGCCAGGTCAAATGAGATTTCTTTTATTTAGTTGGGAGCACGCAGCAATGGTAGGAGAAGTAGGCCACCAGTCCATGAAATATATTCACCACAGCAGATAACAGGCAACTGGGAAAGAACTGATAAGTGTGTCGTAACTATATACAGTCGTGGCCAAAAATATTGGCGCCCTTGCAGTTTTTCTAATAATGCACCATTCCTTCCAGAAAATTGTTGAAATTAAAAAATATTTTGGTACCCACATATGTATTTCTTTGGTTTGCAGTGGAATAAAACACAAAAAGCAGGAAAATGTACTAAGTCTTAGCTTACTCCACACAGAAATCCTTAAATGGTCTGGACAAAATTATTGGCACCTTTAGAAGTAGTTAGAAATAATTAGATTTCAAGCAGGTGATTCTCCTTCTCTTTGAATTGAACTCACCTGTGGTGAGTTGCAGGGCCTGCAATATAAAAATCACTTATTCAGCCAGTTCGAAAACAGAAAAGGACTCATTCTCTTGTTTTGTGACACTGTGTACCGTAGTGAGCATGGAGAAAAGAAAGACAGCCAGAGAATTGTCTGAGGAGGTCAGACAGAAGAAGGCCAAGCATGGACAATCTCAAGGCTACAAATCAATCTCCAGAGACCTTGATGTTCCTGTTTCCGTCGTAGTTATCTGGATGTTTAAGGCCCATGGCACTGTAGCCAACCTCCCTGGATGTGGCGCCAAGAGAAAACTTGATCGAAGATTGCAGCGCAGGATTGTTCGAATGGTGGAGAAAGCACCCGATCAGCTGCCAAACAGATTCAAGCTGACCTTCAGACACAAGGCGACAGTTTCAACTTGCACCATCCATCGCCAACTCAATGAAAGGGGTTATATGGTAGGAGGCCCAGGAGGACCCCACTGCTGAGAGAGAGACATAAGAAAGCCTACTGGGGTTTGCCAAAATCCTTCTGGAAGAATGTCCTGTGGACAGATGAGACCAAATTAGAGCTTTTGATAAAGCACATCATCTGTATGTTTACAGAAAACAAAATGAAGCCTTCAAAGAAAAGAACACCTTCCCTACAGTCAAACGAGGAGGAGGTTCAGTGATGTTTTAGGGTTTGCTGTGCTGCCTCTGGCACTGGGTGCCTTGAAGCGTGTGCATGGCATCATGAAATCTGGAGATTACCAGGCCATTTTGGAGCGCAATGTTGAACCCAGTGTCAGAAAGCTGGATCTCCGTCAAGGTCTTGGGTCTTCCAGCAGACAATGACCCCAAACACACTTCAGAAAGCACCCAGGAATGGTTCAAGACAAGACGCTGGACTGTTCTGAAGTGGCCAGCAATGAGTCCAGATCTAAATCCATTGAAAACCTGAGGAGAGATCTGAAAACAGCAGTTGGGAGAAGGCACCCTTCAAATCTGGGAGAATTGGAGCAGTTTGCACAAGAAGAGTGGGCCAAACTGCCAGTGGAGAGGTGCAGGAAGCTCATCCATGGCTATAGGAAGCGGTTGATTGCAGTTATTTTGACCAAAGGCTGTGCTACAAATATTAAGTCTAGGGCGTCAATAATTTTGTCAATGCCATTTCTTTTCATTTTCTGATTTAAAAGGATATATTCAATTCTGAATCAAAACAAAGGTTCTGTAATATTAACAGAGAAATAAAGAATTGTGGAGACCAAATACTGTACTGTTGTTAATCTCAATTTATGTTTAGGAAATTGTGAGTTATTTGAAAAAGTGCAAAGGGTGCCAATATTTTGGCCACGACTGTAAAAAAAAAAAAAAGTTTTTCTTAATAGATTTTTTAAATAATGCCTGCAAGGCAAGAAAAAGCACAGCAGTCACAGCAGAGCAGAGTTGACAGCAAGTGCCTTCCTCATAGACTTCCACTGGAGGGGGCCAGGCAGCATGCAGAATGGTAGGAGAAGATGGAGGGCCAAAATAGCAGCTAAGAATTGCCTTGCCTTTCCCTGGTATACTGAATCAGAGGATCCCCAAGTTCAAATGTAATTAATTATATTTATTACATTGTCACTTTCCTTTCTCTCCTGTCTTCTTCTTCCCAGTAAGTACACTTTAGCCCATGGCCTTGGCCATGCTTTGCACTCAATTAAATTGATTCAGTCTGCTCAACTACTGACTGTATCTTGAGGCCTATGGCTTACACAGCTAACTGCTGCTGTGACCATCTCTTTAGGTGGTCTGTGCTGCCTGGCCCAGTGTGCTGTTTGTGTGACTTTTGTAGCAGTCTGCCCAAAACTAGTACTTTTTATTTTCTAGAAAAACTGGTCTGGTAAACAGTTTCCTTTTTTAACTTGCTGTATTTGGGCCAATTTCCTTCACTCTGTCCAGCATGGCAAACGCAGGCCCCTCCTCTCCCTCACTCCCCCATTTCTCCGCAGTGCAGCCTACAGTGAAGTCTGGAGGATGGCTACTTTTTGTCCCTTCCTGCCTGAGTGACTGTCCACTCTCTTTCCCTCTGTTCTTTGTGGGTCTGTTGGTAGAGAGTGAGACTTGAATTTTTTCTTTTCCTTCAGTTTTGGCTGTGAACTGAGAGACTGACAACTCGATGCCTTGCTTAGTCGCTGGCTTTATCTCTCGCAATACCCGCCTTTATCTGCTTGTGTCATGTGGTTGTCTCAGCTCTCTGAGTGTTCAAGCACCACCCAGCAACATCACCTCAGCCAATAAAATAGCTTCTCTTCTGCCCCCTTCCCTCCCTGTTCGTGGCATGCCTAGTGATGTGCCTTTGTTCCACCCACAACCGGCTGAATACGCTGATTGCTACTCTGCTTCCTCCCCAAGGTCTGGCTCCAGCTTAAAGGGAGACTGCCAGCTTTTGCTGGTGCCTGCATGCAAGACTGGACTCTCTACATTAAAGGTGCTAGTCCTTATTGATTTGGGTTTGGGTGGTGGAGGTGGAGGTGGAGGTTCTGATTTCGCAGACTGGTCCACCCAAGCCTACTTCAAAATCATTTTGGTGTTTTTAAATACTTGAGATTTTAAAGATTATTTCTTGCTGTTCTGAATGGAGTCTTCTTGGCCTCTTCATCTCAAAGATCTAGTGTTGAAATCCTGGAAGACTCGGAACCAGCACAGTGCAGAGAGCATCCTCTAAAAACAAGTCTAAATTATGGGGTATCACCATGAGCAGGAAATAATGCATGTTTTCACAGCTGTTCATATCTACTAGACAGAAAGCTGTTACTGTGGTGAGTAACTTTTCCTTTTGTTCTCCCAAGAGGTGTGCATGCACAGAGAGAAGTAATCTTTCACACACAGGTGTAGTTAACTGTAGAAGCACGCTTGTACAGATATGCAGTCGTAAACAGGGCAGTATGTGGCAATGGAATGCCATTAAGCAGCCAGTGAGGAGAACAACTGTACCTCTTATTTTATGTACAGTTGTCTCCTGCTGCATCGCTTATGGTTTGTTCCTGTTTTCGCAGTCTAAACTGCCTTAAATATCTTTACAGAAGGTGAAGCAACACAGGAACTAAACTAGAGCCACGATGAAAAGTTGCACAACAACCAACCACATAGTTTGGCTACTAAGGGAACTGATTATTAAAACCTAAATGCTTGGATATGTTTAAAATTATTTATTTAGACACAAAGTAAAATAATGATGGCAGCATTCACCCCCACAAACTGACGTTTTGCAAATTACATGTGCTTTATCAAGGCATGGCTAGTACTGGGGAGGTGCCCTTAAATAGATCATATTTTGTTTTTTGTCAATTTTATTTTAGTCAGCAGCAAGACGAAGGCACATTTATGCATATACAATTACATTATTATGTATAGCAAAAGAGAGGTAGCATCACTGTTACATTACAACATGTTAGGCCTTTGGTGAATGTTACATTGGAGCAGATATTCAAGGATACATGATCACAGCCCGTCTTTGTTGGGTATACTAGTACTTGTAAATAATTGGTGACTTTATCCTTTCTGACCCACCTATAAACATTGCTCAATGCACTTACACATAAAAATCATCTATTTTGTGGTGAGTCAATGAGATATCCATAGGGTATTTCTAATATACCTGTAACATGGCTGCATTGTTTTTATACTGTATCTATGTTATCTTCTGGTTTGTTTACTTTTGGTTTGTTTATGGACCCCCAAACAAAGGTTGAAAACTCTCCAGGTCACCCCAGGCCCTCCTTACTCCCCTCTAGACCCCGCAGGTGGATGGTCATCCCACATTTCTCCAGGCATCAAGGGACAGAAGGTGTCTATATCCCCTTCTCCAGAAATCTCAAAAGGTGGGAAACCATGGGGAATAAAGGTCAGACTCCAAAGGACCCCAGATCTCCTGGTATTGTTCCTGCTGATTTCTGACACTATCCTGTCTATGTTCAATTTTCATACAGTACAACAACATTTTGACCCACAGGACCACAGTCTGAGCCGACTCTAGCCAACAGTGTTGTACCAGAACTTGTTTCCCTACCACCATGCCCAGACACCAGAGTGGGTGGTTGGAAACTGCACAGCTTTGTCCATCTTCATGTATCCCTTTAAGCGTATCAGCCACTCCACTTGAATGTGGGGCACCAAGCACCTAAGTAGTAGGGTGGTGATGGCTTGCCAGTATAAGGCAACCTTCAGGCAGGCCCACACCATATGGAAAAGTTCCCTCCTGCACATTGCATTTCGGTACCTGTCTGATTTAAGTGGGTCTATCTTATTAGCCAACACTGGGGTAAAATAAGTCCGTGCAGCACATTATAGTGGATTGCTTGTAGTCTGTTACTGACCAAACAAGACTATCTTAATTTGAGTGGGAGCTCTTGTAACAGACTTATAACCATTAGGACTAATGCCGCAGGCCTTAGGACCCACCAGAAAAACTTAGCTAGCAGTACCCAGCAGGGACTGCCACCTGACGCCGACTCCACCCCGACGCCGGTCACGCCATAACCCCAGTTCGCTTTCCGCCAACCCGGCCACGTTGGGAGAATCTTGGCACTTGCTTCCAGCTAATTTCTTCAAAATTTATTTTCCTCGCCTTTGCAGTTCGTCTGTCTTATGTCTTAGCGTCATGATTCTCTTCTTCCGGACCTAAAGAAGACTACAGATGAACCTGTAACCGTAGATCCCACATCAAAGGACAGCCACATGAAGTGTGTCTTCTGACTGGGACCAGACCATGACAGTGCAGTTTGCAAGATCTGCAGAGGCTTCAACAGCAGGACGCACATCCGATGCCTGAAGGCCCTCAAAGCCCACCTATTAGAACAGAAGAAATGGATGTCCTCCAAACCTTGGAGGACAAGGAAAGCACTGAGACAAGGACCATAGCCGGTCCCATCACCGCTCTCACTCTTCTCCCAGGAATGTCTTGTCTTCTCCTGGCTCAGGTGCCCTCGACCGCCTGAAGCATCCTTGTAAAGAGGATTCCTCCAAGTCGAGCCTTCCCATCAAGGATCTGACTTCAGTCAAGGTGGGAACTTCGGGAGAAGCCATCCAAACCTATAAGGCTGCGCCCGTTGCATGTCTCTTCATTCCCAAAGGACTGTTCAAAAGCCTCTTTGGCACAAGCATCCGCCTCGCAAGAAGGCCTCAGAACCAGGCAAACACTCTTAAGGATAGAGCCACCCAGGCCAAACCCTCTTTGGAGCCTCGCTCCCAGTTCTGGCCTCTTGAAACCAATGCTGGCTAAACCACCGGCCTTGGTAGCGTTCCTGCTGCGGAAGACACTCCTCTGGGCGCCCAGTTAAGAGTTCCATTGCTGGCCTTAGATCTTCCAGCCCACAGGGCTCTTGGGGATTCCTCTGCTGATTCCCTGCCTGATCCTTCGCTTCTTGGTCCCCTTGCTAGGGACGGCGGCTTCTGTATTTAAGAAGGAGGAGTTACAAGAGCTCTTCTCCTTCCGATGGAGTCAGGTAAAGAAGGAGGAGACTCCACTGAAGCCGGACCCGACACTGGTTCCTGATCGGCCAGACAACCAGGAGCCCAAGGTCAACCCGTTGGTTTGCAGGAGAAGACCCCAGGCGGTCTAATCCCGCTTTCCCTCGGGTGCTCGTTCCTGATCTCGGTCTGGGACCGTCGGTGGCATCCTTCACGGTTGGGTAGCCGTCGTCGGTCCAGCCCAGGAGCAGATCCCGCAGCTGCCGTAGATTTTCTTTCAAGGCGGGCTCACTCCTCTTCCCGACGCTGGTCCCCAGAACGGGCGCCAGTCACTGCTCCATCTTGCGTCCCAAAGCCGTCAGTCCCTGGACCGTGTCCATTGGTTAGTCACTGATGCTCAAGTGGGGTAGTCGAGACACAGCTCAGGCTCCTCTCAGCCTAGTAGCAGGTCTTCTTCTTCCTCATCTTTCCCAGGTGTTGGGGTTCCCCTGGGATAAGGACTAACCCTGCTTTCCTCCTAACAGTCCAACTTTTATGGATGTCATGAGGCACATCCTGGTCTCTAATGAGTGGGAGGTGGAGGACCTGGATCCAGAACCCCGGCGACTGGCCTGTTACCTGAAGTAGAAGGAGCCCAAGCCTTTTGTGGTGCCTCCTTTGGTGGACACTTTCCAAGACCTCATCAGGATAACTTGGAAGCATCCAGCATCAGTCCCGGCGGTTCCAAAGAAGTCAGACAGGCAGTACAAGGCCCCAAGGATGAGCCTTTTTGGTGGAGCACCCTCAGGCGGATTCTTCAGTTATCATGGCTGCCCATGACAAATCCAAGCAGTCCAAGCATCTCAGCTCTCAGCCTCCTGACCGGAATCCGTTATTTGGACCAGGTGGGCAAGAAGGTCTACTCTGCCTCCACCTACATTCCTCCCCTGAACTTCCTCTTGCATATGGTCCAGTACCAGAATGTCTTTGGGAGAAGGACAAGAGCTGGTCAGTGCCTTACAGACTCCGCTCAGAAGGCGGAGCTCCTGTATATTCTCAAATTGCCCGGACGAGGGCACGCATGTCCTTCGTGCCTCATACGATACTGGATATGGCAGCCGAGAGCAGCAGCATCAGGTGTCTATTTCTGGCGCCATGCCTGGTTGAGAGTCTTGGGTTTTCACCAGGATCTGCAGTCCAGAATCCGGGACCTCTCATTCCAGGGTTCTGTCCTCTTTGGGCAGGAGATAGAAGGCTCTCATCCCTCTCGTCAGTCTATCTGGTCCATCGGACAGATGTCACGAAGGGGACCAGAAGGCGCTGATGTCAGCACTACGTAAGCCCTCAGGCTCTCAAGCCTGTAGCAGTCAGCAAGGTCAGAGAGGCGGCTTCAAGAGGAAAGCCGGCAACCAGCATCCTGGAGGTGCTCTTCGAGGTCCAAAGACCTCTACAGCTCTCTGCCCACCCTTGGCTCTGCCCAGTGACTCCCTTCGACCCCTCCTCCTCCTCCGGAAGAGGCACCAGGGGATGTGGTGGGGGTCGTCTTCATCTGGAGGATGGGCTCCATAACAGCGGACCAGTGGGTCTTGGACATTATAAGGAGGGACATATGCTGGAGTTCACAGAGATCCTCCAGAAACTCCACCAAGGTCCTCCAGGTATCCTCCTTCTCACATCTCCCTTATAGAAGGAGAGATTCAGGCCTCATGCAAAAAAAGAGTGATAGAACCAATTCCTCTGCAGCAGCGAGGAAGGGGTATTACTCCCACTTCTTCCTGGCTCCAAAGAAGACACAAGACCTTTGGCCCATCCTAGACTTCAGTTCTTTAAACCTCTGTATAGAATACAAGGTTCAGGATGGGTGACCCTTCCAGGTGTCATCCTCTGCTGCACCAGGAAGACTGGCTCTGTTCCCTGGATATGCAAGATGCGATATGCACATCGGGTCTTTCCCTCACAGGAAGTACTCGAGGTTCCACTTCCAGGGGAGCACTATCAATTTTGGGTTCTTCCGTTTGGCCTCTCCTCTGCTTCTTGAGTCTTCACCAAGTGTCTGGCAGTGGTAGCTGCGGCTCTAAGGTGCCAGGGACATTAAGTCTTCCTTACCTCGACAATTGGCTGTTGTGGCCCCGTCAGAACGCTTCTTCTTCTTCAAGCTCTGGAGACCCTTGTACTCTGTTCCAAGATGTGGGATCACCTGAACCTTCCAAAGTCTTCCCAGAGCCCAGCCAAAGACCCATCTTTATTGCGGGCGGTCTTAGATTCGTCCAGGGCATGGCCTTTCTTCCACCAGAGAGAGCAGATCGCTTGCAGGAGATAGCCAAATTGGTCCTAGTAACCCCTCAGGTCAGGCCAGGACCTTCCTCAGATGTCTGGGGCACATGGCGGCAGCCATCCCTGTCACTTCTTTGGCCCGCCTACATTAGGGCCCCACAGTGGTGCTCAGGGTGGTGAGATCAAGCTCAGACAGCCTAGGCCACATGATTAGGATCACAGAGCCAGTCAGGAGGACCCTGCTTTGGTGGTTGAACCCCTTCAATCTGGAGAAAGTGGTCCTGTTCCGTAGGTGCCCCCTAGTCAGACTCAACAGATGCATCCTATTTGGGGTGGGGCACACCTAGTGGCCCTCTGGACTCAAGAGGTTTGGACCCCAGAGGAGCGCACCCTCCACATCAGTGTTCTGAAATGCAAGCGTCCTCAATGCTGTAAAAGTCTTTCAAGAGGAACTTGTACTAGGCTTCTTCTCATTCAGATGGACAGCATGGCAGTCATCTTTTACATCAACAAGCAAGGGGAACTCATTCCTACCCCTATGCCGGAGGCTATGAGAGTCTGGTACTGGGCACTGGAGCATCACATTTGTCTGTCCGTGGTGCATGTTCCAGGTGCCAAAATGACTTGGCAGACAGCCTAAGCAGGTCTCAGTCCAAGGCGCATGAGTGGGAGTTGCTACAGTCAGTAGTGGACCAGCTGTTCGGCACTTGGGGTTGTCCAGAGCTGAACCTTTTCATCCCACGCAACGCCAAACTGCCAGTTTTTTGTAAAGTTACCGCGCTGGTGTTTTCTGACCAGACGCTTGTCCTTTGCTGGGCAGGAGGTTTCTTCGTCTTCCTCCCTTCCCTCTCATTCAGAAGTTTTATTGAAACTTCAGGCTGAGGGGCACAAATGATTCTGATCGTCCCACTATGGCTTCAGCAGATTTGGTTCCCATTAATACAGCTGTTGCCTTGAACCTCCATTCTGCTACCGATATGCTTGCAGTTGCTGTCCCAAGATCAGGGGCAGGCTGGTTCATCCAGATCTCGGTCTCAGCACCTTCATGCTTGGCTCCTGTAGACATAGCCAGATTCAGGTGTGGGTTTCCCAAGAGGTGGCGGATGTCCTTGTCTCAGTGAGAAACCCTCTACACACTCCTCTTATGCTATGAAGTGGAAGCGTTTTGTTTGTGGGCTTCGTCTCACCATCTGGACCCCTTACCTGTCTGGTGAACTCAGCATTACAGTATCTTATCTCCTTATACCAGCAAGACTTGAGCTACTCTTCTATAAAGGTGCACATGTGGGCCATCTTGGCATATCGTGTCTTCTTGGGAGATAGAACCTTGGCCCAACTGGACATGGCCCGCACCTTCTTATGGGGTATCTTACATTTGAGACCTCCCATTAGGGATCCTATCCCTCCCTGGGACCTCCTTTTGTGTTGGAGAGCTCACTCTCTTTGAACCAGCGGCTGATTGTGGGCTGCATTATCGCTCCTGGAAGGTTTGTGTTTTAGTTGCTGTTACTTGCTCTAATGGTTTCCGAGCTTCAGGACCCATGTAGGAGAGCCTTATTTAGTTTTTACAGGAAAAGGTTTCACTTAGAACAAATCCTAAGTTCCTTCCAAAAGTGGTCTCAGAGTTGATCCTCAACCAATCGGTTAACCTTCCAGTCTATTATTCTACCCTTGCCAATAGGGGAGAGGCTCTCCTACACACATTGGATGCCCACAGGGCGCTGAGGTACTACCTCAATCACACAGCTGCACACCGAAATCGAGCAACTGTTTGTGCCTCGTATCACAACATCTGGGCAAACCGTAAAACAAACTATTTCCAGGTGGCTTGTGCGCTGGTCTTGTTCTTTTGTTACGATAAGCACAACAAACCTCTTCTGGGCACAGTTAGAGCTCATTCCACCAGAGGGATTTCTACATCCTTTGCATCTTTAAAGAATGTGTCTATAAGAGACATTTGTGCTGCCGCCACTTGGAATTCAGTGCACACCTTGTGAAGCACTATTGCCTGGACATTGCCTCCAGGTGCCATATAGTTTTGGCTTGGCAGTCCTTCAGAGACTCTTGTCCTGTTACTGTATGTCAGCCATCTTTCACCTTTCCTCCTCCCAGGATAGTCACCTCCTTGGCGCGGTACTGCTTTGGAATCTGTCCTATTAGTTATAGCCTGCTGCAAGGGCTCCCACTCAAGTAAGATAGTACAGTTATGTAAGAACTTACTGTAACAGTAGATCTTCAAGAGGAGCTCTTGCAGCAGGCGCTGTTTCCTGCCCACCTTCCCCTCGTGAGGTTTACAGCATGTCTTCAACAAGCTTCACCTGGTTCACTTGCTAGGATCCATTTCTGCGGTCTTGACGGGGAACTGAGGTGGAGCTGGGTTCGCCTCTTTATGGCGTGACCGGTGAAGCCGACATCGGGGCGGTCCTTGCTGGGTACTGTAGCTACATTTTTTCTGGTGGGTCCTAAGGCCCGTGGCATTAGTCCTAATGGTTATAGCCTGCTGCAAGAGTTCCTCTCAAAGATCTACTGTTATGGTAAGTTCTTATAACTGTACTTTCCTTTCTGTAGGGCTCCCACCCAGTCTCCCCTAGAAAAGTTTCAGGTCCCAGGTCTTTCTCTCAGTTTGCCCGGAGCTTGGTAAAGGGGGGCAGTACTAGAAGAATCTCATACCCTTTAGTCAGCGGTCTTGGTTGCAGTGCCTCAGATTGTCCCTAAGCATCTCCTCAAAGGAGAGCATCCAGGTAGAGGAGGGCCCCATCACCACTCCTTAACCCATTCTGGATCGTATCTGAAGGTAAGTGAAAAATTGGACGGCGTGTAGGCTGTACTTTTGCCAGCTGCCGGTAGGACATCATGGTACCATCTAAGAAAAGTTGGGATATTGAAGTTAATCCTTCTTCCCCACGTGTCTAGTACTTTGCATATAGGACCTGGTAGTACTTTCTTCCCACAAGGCATGTTTTATTGAGGCTTCAGGAGATAATGTGCAGGGATAGCTAATTAAGGCACGAGCCATCAGCCAAGCCCAGGCCGAGGCTCTCATAAATGGGTTGTTTAGTTGCTTAACTGCTTTCTTTGCTAGGTTTGCTGTAAGTAGGAGTTATGTAGGGCACCAAAAGCTGACTCTCTCCAAACTCACCCATGCCTTTCTGGGGTGGTCACTCCTGGGTGTAAATCTTTAAAAGGCCAGTTGGACTGACAGATAGTACAAGTGAAAATTTGGAAGGCCTAAGCCCCTCTTCCACTGACTGACACAACACCTCCTGTTTTATACATAATCTTCATCCCCACCAGAGCAGGGGTGGTAACATATCCCTAAGTGTTTTAAAATATTTATTAGGTATATGGACAGGTAAGGTCTTGAACAAGTAAAAACATGGGGTAGAAGGCACATTTTGACTAAATTAACTTAGCCAATAAGTGTTAGGGAGTGTACTCCACCGGGCCACAGTCTGCTTGAATTTTTTGCATTAGTGGTTTGTAATGTATTTTCCCTCAGCTTGGATAACTTCCTAGGGAGGTGTATACTCAAATATTTGATGTCTGTGGAGTCACGTCATTAATTTGTATAGAATGACCACTCCCTCTCATGGGCAACCATTCACATTTCGCCAGTTAATCTTATGACCAGATAGTGGACCATATATGTTAAATATTTCAGTCAGGGCTGGAAGAGCCTTGTCAGAGCTTTTAGGAATAGTAGCACATCATATGCAAAGAGGGAAATCGCATGTTTAGTTCCATCGTGGCATACCCCATATATCCAGGTGGTTTCAAATTACCGTGGCTAGGCTTCAGTAGTTAGTATATACAGGAGAGGGACAAGGGACAACTCTGCCTTGTTCCCTTGTGAGACAGAAGGGAGAGGAGAGGGTATCATTTGTTAGAATTTTGCCCTGGGTGATTTGTACAGGGTAGCGATCCTTGAGCTGATGCGGAGACCTAGACCGAATTTATCTAATATAGCAAACATAAAGGACTATTTGATGTGGTTGAAGCCTTTTCTGCATCGAGGGCCAAAAGGCCTTGAACTCTCCGTCCCTTTTGAGCCGTCTCTCCATAATATTTATAGTGTGGCGTATGTTGTGTTTCACTTGGTGCCCCTTGACGAAACTTCCTTGGTCCAGATGGATCAGTCCAGGAAGAACCCTTGCCAACCTCGTAGCTATTAATTTTGCAGTGATTTTAATAATCTGCATTTAGGAAGGAGATAGGATGGTAAGAGCCGCATTTCATGGGGTCCTTCCCTGGCTTCGTGAAGACAGTAATAGTAGCCAAGGTCTGTGACGGGGTAGATGACTCCCCACCATCAGGCACATAAGCTGATGTAGGTCCTCCCAGAAGGATCGGTAAAACTGTACCGTATCCGCCTGGTCCCGGCCCTGCCTAATCTAGAGTTCCAGATAGCCTGTCTGACCTCCTGTTGTGTCACTGGTCGATCCAGGTCTTCAGAGAGCGATCTAGGTAGGGAGAGGGATATCCTTCAGGAGAGGAGTGAGGTGATGTAACCAGGGAACTTCAGATGTATATAGAGTTTCATAAGTATTTTGAAATGTTTTATTAATGCTGTTCTAGTCAGTAGAAGTATGTCCCTTCTTGATTCTGGGGCCATTATCACCCGATCCGCCTGTCGCGTCTTAACTTGCCAGGCCTGCTATTTTCCAGCCTTATCACTCTCAAAATGGGTTCCTGCCCGAGTCACCAAAAGGTTTCTTTTTAATACGCATAGAGAATAGTTGATTGCTTGCTCTTCAGTTGTTTTAGTTTTCCCAAGCTCACCCCTGACTTTCCAGCATCACCCTTTTTCCAGCTCTGTCACCTGTCTTTCTAGGTTCGCCTCCTGCATCTCTATTTTATGTTGATGTGCTGTATAGGAAGTGGTCACGCCTGCACATATGCTTTTGAGGCTTCTCGTGGTAGTGGCAGAAGTGTTTCCTACTTTATTATGTAGAAGATAATCTTTATAGCTTGGGACATCTGGTCATGGAAGTTTTATCTGTTATAAGTGTGGGGTCTAGTCGCCATTGCTTAGCTGGTGGGGTTTCCTTGTAGTTTAGAGGACCCCTGGGGGGCATGATCTGAAATACATATAGGATCATATGCAGCTGTAAGCTGCCTCGAGCAATCCTGGGACATTAAAATATAGTCTATTCTGGTATGTAGGTGGTGGGCATGGGAGAAAAGGAATATTCATATGTCTGTGGGTGTAAGTATCACCATACCTCTGTTAGAGCCCTTTCTTGGGCAAAGTCTGCAGTGCTGCCACATTTTTCGGTGGTGGACAGGTTCAGGTTCCGAGTGGTCCTGAATGGGATCCCAAAAGTATTAACGCCTCCCCAGTGACCACATTATCAGAAAAAGGAGCAAGAACTAGAGCTAGGTGGTGAAACAAAATCTGGGCTGTCACAATTTGCCCCATATAAGGACACCAAGGTTTATCTGAGCTCCACCACCTATATACCGCCTTAAGGGCGAGATTGTGGAGTGTATAGTGGCCTCAAATCTGAATGAAACCAAGTTGCAACCCCTCACCTCAAAGTGAATGGTGCCATCTGGAGCATGCCTCCCAGGAATTTGCCAATTTATCTGATTCGTTTTCTTCAGGTGGGCCTCCTGGAGGAAGACCACATCCCCTTTCTTTTTTATATACAACTAGAACCATTTTCTCTTCACTTTTTAAGGCCATTGACGATCCATGAAATACATTTTAACATTCCCTCCAATAGGTGTAGAAGGGCAACAAAATGGTGCAGGGACTGCATCAGGAAACATATGAGGACAGATTAACGGAGCTCAATATGTATACCTAGAGCAAAGGAGGCGAGAGAGGTGATATGATCAAACATTCAAATATCTTATGGCATTAACAAGGTGAAACTCTTAACATGTTTCAATATAAGAAAAAAGCAGAACAAGAGGACACAGCATGAGATTAAAGGGAGGCCGATTAAGGGGTAATGTGAGGAAGTTGTGTTTTCACAGAAGGGTGGTGGATGGATGGCATGGCCTACCTTAGGAAGTGGTAGATATGAATACAGTACAGGGCTTCAAACAGGCATGGGGTAGGCATAGGGAGCAATACAGATGAGTATGAATAGATAGGCCATTGACAGAGTAAAGGCTCATGGCATATCATAAGGTAGAAAAATGGGCAGACTGGATGGGCCTTATGTCCTTCTCTGTCAACTTCTATGTTTCTATGTAGGAATTCTGCACCAAAGTTATTTATAGTCAGTTTACCACTCTCTTTAAATTCACATTTGTTGCTTGTTGGAATTTTTAGAACCATAAACACAGAAAAACAATTTAACAAAAACTTTAATTTATTTCTATATAACCCCATTTAACTTCCCTCCCTCCCCCACACTCGGTATCTGCAATAAGAACCCTCCCCACTCCTCCTTTCCTGGTTACTTTGTGTATCCTTCCATTCCCAACTTCCTCCTCCCCAAACATGTTAGCCCCAAAACTCTCAAAGAACAAACCTGTGTAATAACCTCAACCCATCTCTCTCCCCCTACCCTCCTCCCTTGTACTTCCTGCACTTCCTATCATGAGAAGTACAACACAATTCCCACTATTTTCTGTGGAAAGAGCCTACAATGCCTCCACCCTCTGTAACTAATAAAGATATTAGATAGTAGGAAGCTGCCCTCTTCTATTTCTTAAGTAGTAAGGATGAATGGCTGCCCCTAAGGGAGACTCTCTGTTAGTTGCTAGAGGCGAGCTAAAAGGAAGAAGGAACAGGTAACCTCCTGTCTAGTTTGAAATTACTGGGTGGCTGTTTGTGAGCAGATCACATGTTAGAGAGCAGGTATTTGGGAGGGTGGGTCTCCCCACCAGAGCTTCCTGTCTGAAGCTCCAGGGACCCCGCAACCTCCCGCTATGTAGAACACAGATTATCCCTCCTGCTGCACTGACCTAATTTACCATCTCCTGCTCCAAGGTACATATGGACAGTGGCCTGAGTCCCAGTGATAATGCTTGATGTGAATGGAGGGCTCTGTCCCCACAGTCCTCCCTCCCAACCCCCCATGATCCCTTTTACATGTCCCATGGAACGAGACCTCACCCCTATAAATAGTATATAAACAGCCTTCACAATGTTAGTTATAAATTAACTTCTAAAGGCAACTTGTTTGAAAGGGTATAACTACCCCAGTGATTTAAACAATCAACACAAGCTTTTAAACAGATAAACAGTTGTAGTCCAGACGACTCCTCCTCTTGTCAAGAGAATGGTCCGAGTTCCTCAAGGATCCTACATATATTTATAGGCTTTATGATTTTCTAGAATGTAGGAAATAGTGTATATGCACTTTTAAATAGGATAAAATCTAGTACATATGGGAAAAGGCTCTGTCGGAGATTGCCAGTGTATGGGGCTTAATTTTGTTTTGAGGAAGTAGCTGTTGTCTCCAGTTTTTACAGAGACAGATCGTGAGATGGCCTTCGCTCCTGCTTCATTCTCCATCCCCTTTAGTAAGCAAACCGGTGAATATCCATAAATTCAACCAGACAATCCAACATACCAGTTGGGGAGGCGCTATAAAACATGTATTACTGCAGACCACTTTGCACAGTAAGCTAATGTGTGGTATTGTGTGCACAGGGGCGAATCAATATTAAAAAGCCCTGTCTTAGGTGATAGGAGTCTCCGGCATTGAGTAACAGTCACAGTGAAAGAGTTCCAGCTCCGTGCGGGAGACATGGCCAGGCCACGCAGGGGCCATTGATGGAAAGTGGGCTACACTGTTGTCGCCCCCATCCAATCCCCTGAAGATCTTAAACAAGTAAAAAGTGCCTTGGCAAAGACCAGCATATCAGGTCACCGAACTGGTAGATCTCGGGCAGTGAGGCCCTCACAGCCGCCAGTTCAAGTGATGTGCCATTACGCGTCCAGATCTGTGAAAGCCTTGGATCCTTGGCCCTGGTGGCGAATGATCAGATGAGCTGGGTAAACCAAGGAAAAGGGCCAATTCAATGTGTGCAATTTTTCTTTACTGCCAGGACGTTTGCACCTCCATCTGCAGCTTCCAGGAGTAGTCCGGAATATACTGACCTGACTCTGTTGTACATTGATGGGGACATGCTTGGGACATGCTTCCTCGATGTCTTTGCACTTTTGCAGGTCCTGGAAGCGTGGAATTTTATTTTCAGATGCCTCGACTGTTCTTATGGACCCGGTCTCCAGCCAGATGATTGGTGGGCCCATTGTATTTCTAATGAGAAGCTCAGTGAGTTGGAGTGTTTCCTGAAGCCAGGAGCTCATGAAGCCCCTGCAGTCCTTGTCTTCCATTCCTTCTGGCAGGTGGACTATGCGGACATTATACTGCCATTCCCAGTTCTCATGATCGTCTAATATGCTCTTCAGTTGATTGATCACTTTGTCTTGTTTGAGTGAGGTATTCATGTGGAGACAGTATCTTCCTGTCTTATGACTCAAGATTCAGGTTCCTGCATTCTGCCACCATGTTTTCCTCAGCGTGTCGCCTATGGAGTTCACAGTTTGCTGAAGCTGGGTTAATTGGGCATAGAGATTTTCAAAACCCACTGTCATGCCAGCCTGATGGCGCTGAGGGTTGAGGCGCTGGATGCCACACCTCGCACCACGCTGGTGACCCAGGTTCAGGAGCGAGCTCGGGCCGCTGGGGGTCGGCTAGGGAAGGGTTGAGGATGAGTGCCTCTGGTGCCTCCTCCCTGTATAGTATGGATGGGTTGTCCCAGCATGCTGGTGACCCCGATGGAGGCCAGAGGCAGTACAGCAGCCAGGACATGGACGCATCTAAGCGTGGACAACGCTGCCAGGGTTGCCTGGCACCAAAGTGTCGACATGCATCATGCGGGGAGGGAGTGGGAGGGCTCATAGAACAAGGAAACTAGCGGCGCCATGGGCAGGCGCGGCACCTCTCCCCATGCCCTCGCCGGGCCCAACCCCGACTAGCCTGCCAGAGGCTGTCTAAATATGCGCCCAAGAGGCTGACCCACGGGTGGGTCAAACCAGGGTACTGGCTACAGGGAGGGGAGGAGAGGAGGTTCAGTTCGGTAGGCTTCAGGCTGGGCAGGTAACAGGACTAGGTTGCCTGAGAGAGGCTCCATGGCGCCCGGCGGAGGGAAAAAGAGAAATAAACAAACAAACAAAAAAATGCTGTCATTTGTGTAAATTAGATTGTATTTTAAATCTTTTATTAGACCTTCCAAAGAGTGTTTTGTTGATGATTGCGATGGCTCCATGACTCGCGCTGGCCTTGCAGGTCCTCCGTGCTCATTTGGGATGCAGCTCGAGTGAGCGCGTGTTCAGTAGAAGGACTTAGCTGGATTTCCTGCCAGCTTAAAGTTTATCTGAGCCTGTTTTTTTGAAGATTTTGTAGTGGATGCATTCAAGATTTTAGAGAGGTTGTTTAAGAGTTACAAAATGGTTGTAGAGCGAGGATGGCTTCGAATTAGATGTCCATCTTGGTGCTTGGGTAGGACGCCCAAATAGATTATATTTAAAGTGACAGTGGCACACTTGTCTGATATTGATCATGATGTAGATGCCATTTTTTAGTGTTTGCTGTTTATTTATTGCATTGTTTTTGAGTGTGATATGCAGTGTTGTGTAATTTTGTGCTCAGTGGCAATACTGGATTTCTTTTCATGGCTAATGGTTATGATACTTTCAAGTTGAAGGTAAATTGTTACCTCCCGCTTGGTCAGCGTCGGCTCTGTTGCCAGGAAATGATAAAGTATACTTAGTATGGCAGAAAAAGGGAAATATTGCTGATGGGCGATCTGAATATGCTAGATGTTAACTGGAGTGCAGTTGCAGCAGCCACTTCAAGAGTGGGGTTATCTAGATGCCCCTACAGGGGCATGCCTTAGACAACTAGTATTGGAGCCCACTCGAGAGGAGCAATCTTAGACTTGGTTCTCTCAAATGGAGATGAAGAGGGATCACAGATGTAGAAGTGGGTAGCCATCTGGGAACTAGCGACCATCGAACAGTATGGTTCACAATAAACACAGCAATAGAGTCAAGCCACAAAGGCAAAGGTACTGGATTCTTAGGAGGGCTGACTTGCTAAAATGGGTGAGTGCCTCAGAATGCACTCAGCAAATGGGCAGCAAGGAGGGTGGAAGAACAATGGGAATAATAAAACTGCCATCACAGAGGTAACAAGCCTTTGTGTGAAGCAAATAAACAAAACTAAACGATGTAAGAAACCACTATGGTTCTCAGAGGAAGTGGCAGTGAAGGTTTAAGAGAAAAGAAAGCTTCAGGAAGTACAAGGAATCACAGAAGGAGCAGGACAGAGAACTGTATCAGTTAAAACAAAAGGAAGCTGGAAGGCAGTCAGAACAGCAAAGGCCCAGACCGAGGAGAAGATAGCCAACTCAGTTAAGATGGGGATAAAACCTTTATAGGTACATCAGGAGCCAAGGAAGACCAAGGGAGGGATAGTGAGGCTTAATAAAGGGGGGCAGAGGGTGACTGTGAAAAGGCAGAGATACTAAACAAATATTTTGCTCAGTATTTACAAAGGAAGAGGGGAGGTACCTAAAACAAACAGTAGAAACACTCTGGATACAGAAGTTGATACCAGCCCATTTACAGAAGAAAGGGTCTGAAAGAACTCTTAAAACTGAAGGTGGACAAAGCAATGGGGCCTGATGGGATTCATCCCAGAATTCTAAAAGAACTAAGGGTAGAATTAGTGACACCACTGACTACCCTGTTTAACAAATCATGGGAGGATGGGGTGGTACCCGAGGACTGGAGGAGGGCAGATGTGATTCCCTTCACAAAAGTGGGAGCAAGGCAGAAGCAGGAAACTACAGACCTGTTAGTTTAACCTCAGTGGTAGGGAAAATGATGGAATCACTTCTGAAGGAAAGAATTGTCGAGTATCTAGAGGCCAGAGGGCACAGGACCCAAGGCAGCATGGATTCACAGCAGGAAGGTCATGCCAGATAAATCTGATAGATTTCTTTGACTGGGTGACCAAGTAGTAGATCAGGAGGGCTGTGGACATGGCATACCTAGACTTTAGCAAGGCATTTGACACAGTCCCACACAAAAGATTAATATACAAGTTAGCTAGCCTGGGTAAAAATTGGCTAGAGAATAGGACACAGAGAGTAATAGTAAATGGAGTCCACTCTGAAGAAAGGGGATTACTAGTGGGGGTACCAGAGGTTCAGTATAGGACCAGTCCTCTTCAATGTCTTTATAGCTTACATTGGAGAGGGACTGGAAGGAAAGTATGTCTCTTTGCAGATGACACAAAGATCTGCAACAGAGTTGATGCACAAGGTGGGTGGAAAGGATGAAAAGGACTTGGCAGAGAGATGGGTCAAATGTATGGCAGCTTAGATTCAGTGCTAAGAAGTGCAAGGTAATGTACCTGGGAAACAAAAACCCAGGGGAAGAGTACACAATGGGGGTAAGATACTAACAACAACAAAAATGGAAAGGGACCTGGGGTAGTCATATCAGATGACCTAAAGGTGGGCAAGCAATGTGAGAGGGCAGCAAGGAGGGTTGGGGATACTGGGATGCATGGGAGAGGCATCACCAGTAGAAAACAGGAAGTTATTATCCTCTGTACAGACAGCTGGTGAGACTCCATCTGAGTACTGCGCATGTTCTGGAGACCCAGTCTTCACAAAGACATAGACAGGATGGAAGCTGTCCAGAGGAGGGCAACTAAAATGGTGCAGGGTCTGCACCGGAAGACGTATGAGAGAGACTTAGGAGCTTAATATGTATAGCCTCGAGGAAAGGAGGGAGAGGGGGACATGATAGAAACTTTCAAGTACCTCAGCGAATCAACAAAGTCCAGAGGTAGCATCTTTCAAAAAGAGGTGTGCAAGAACAAGGGGCACAATTTGAAGGTGGGGGAGGCGGCTCAGAGGTAATTTAAGGAAGTATTTTTCACAGAGAGGGTTGTGGATGCATGGAGCGGCCTTCCAGAGGAGGTCATGGAGTCAAAAACAGTGGTGGAATTCAAGCATGCATGGGACAGCCATAAGGCAATTCTAGGGGTGGGGGTAGGAAGAAGTAGGCTACTGGTTAACTAGGATCTGCAGCTTACCCAGTAGACAGGGAAATCGGCAGACTGGGTGGGCCAAGCGGTCCTTATCTGCCGTCAAATTCTATGTTTCTATGTTGTTCCCTTTTTTGAAAAACTGCAGTGTCACTTTAAATATGGTCTATTTAAGGCACCTCCACCAGTACTAGCCATGCCTTGATAAAGCACACATAGACACGTGAAACTCCATCTTGTAGGAGTGAGTGCTGCTATCATGATTTTATTTTGTCTAAATAAATACTTTTTAAAATGGTACTTGCATGTTGAAGGTTAATTGTTCCTTTTTGAAAAAACTGCAGTGTCACTTGAAATACAATCTTTTAAGGGCACCTCCACCAGTACTAGCCATGCCTTGATAAAGCAGATGTAGACACGTGAAACTCCTATCTTGTAGGGGTGAGTGCTGCTATCATGATTGTATTTTATGTCTGAATAAATAAATACTTTTTAAACATATCCAAGCATTTGAGTCTTAATAACCAGATCTTCTTTGATGATGTGTCTTGCAGCAGGTCACACCTTAGGAACTATAGCCATCAGGCACCATGACCACACTGAAACATTTTGCTAGCAGCTTAACTGGTCCACCACGCATTGCCATCATGTTACATTCTTCCTGTAGCCGTGGGCTTCAGTTGACCAACTATTTTCCAGAATATTCTGTTTTATATTTTATTATTTGCTCACCCTAGTTCTTTAATTACTTTTCCTGAAAATGATCCCCCTTTTCCTTCCGTTTATGCCAAATGGATCTGATAATCTTTTCCTTCGCTGCAGCTACGGGCAAAGATTTACGATAAGGACTACCAGAAGGCCTGTGTCTGCTGCCTCAGCACCGACTACAAGGTTCAGGCCTGCAAGATCTGCTGCAGATTCAATCAGGCTACCTGGTGGCATTACCAAAGGAGTTAAAGTCCTTCCATGTGGAGCAGAATGTTGCCAGCTTGTAAAAGTAGCTTCAGGCTAGGAGCTCCTCCGCTTCTCCAGCCCCCGTCCACGAGCTCTCTTGCTGCCAAGGCCCTGGACAAGTCATCAGGAAGCAATGCCACCAGGAGAAGGACAGGTTTTCCTGGGAATGTTCTCGGTCACCATGCCCAGCGCTGGCCACTACAGGTTCTTTGAGACTGGCGGCGACTCCTGCTGCTGCCCACAACCTGTCTGCTACAGGGTCAGCCTAGGCAGCTTTTCCCACCAGAGCACCTCAGCTCGGTGTTGATTCATTGTCGCTAGGCCTACCCCTTCCCCGCCCGATAATTCCCACTACCTCCGTCACCCTTTCTGCCACAGAGATACCGCGTATGGCTCGTTGGTTCTTCTTCTGCCAACACTGGCCCATCATCGCCGGGTTTTCTTACCCCGCAAATGCATCCACCCCTGCTGGATACCCCTCCGCCTCCTCAGAGGCCGCAGACAGAGAGTGTTGCCAGCCAGCTGTTGGTGCGCGAACGGTCATGCATCGCGGGCTTCAGGCTTCTTCAGTCGATGCCCTGACCATTACTTTGGCGTCGGGATGCAGGTTCCTCAGCTGGTCCTCAACCTGCTCCTTTCTTGTCGCTTCTTCAGCAGCCCTTTCTGCTGATGCTGGGGTTTCAATGCCCCCCATGATCCCTGCCACAGGGCCCCTATCTACGCCGGTGACCATCAACATCCAGGTCCTCCTTCCCTTGGTGTGGGATTCATGCAGAGTTGCCCCACCTCAGGGCCTATTCTTGATGGGGCCTTCTCAGTCAGCATCGGCGTCATTTTGACCACCCCTTAAGAGTCACTCGATTTCTTCTGTGCTCATCTCTGAGCCAGGGATGATGATGATTATGATTATCGCCTGACTTCTGCTACCCAATGAGGAGGATGATGTTGCCAGGGCCTGGACCCCTCTAGCACCTCTACTGTTTCTTAACGGGAGGAGTCCTCCAACACACCCCTGGTCCCCTGGATGACCCCTCCTCATAACAGTGATGCAACTGCTGCAGCCGGCTATTGGGTTTGATGTTGTGGAGCAGGACATTACTTGCTGGATCCTGGCGGTTTACCACTGAGCTGCCAGATCCTCCATTATTCCTCTCATGATCAGTGCATGGAGGATGCTTACCATGGCCGCTTGGTACAGGCCTAACTTGATACCTCCATGCCCAGAAAGGCAGACAAGCTGTACTAGGCTCCATTTGGGAAGCCCTTTTCCATTGGGCTCCCACAGGCGAATTCTGTGGTGATCAGTGCGCCATGATAGAGCTAAAAGGCCCCAGCACCTCAGTTCTCTTACTCTGGACAAGGAATCCTCAACGTTGGACCTTTTAGGCAAGAGGGTATTTGCCCACCTCCTCCACTTTGACCATAAGGATTATCCATTACATTGCCATATGCTCAAGTTCCAGAATGACCTCTGGAAAGGTGCCAGGTCTGCAGCCCAGTCCCTTCCAGAGGTACTCAAAAACAGGAGATGCTCAAGACCCTCCAGATGAGTGCATATGTGGGCAAGCACCTCTTGCGGGCAACCTGTGATGCCCTGGATGCTTCCATAAGGCCTCCATGGTGTGAGTTTACTGAGGAGGTATTCCTGGCTCAAGATGTCCGGTTTTGCCTCTGATGTCCAACAGTCCATCCTGAATGCTTCCTTCAGTGACTACAGGCTCTTTGAGGCAAGTGTGCAGGATATTCTCAATGGCCTGCAGGCCTTGAGGAGAACCTGTGGTCTATTTGCTCCTCCTTCCACACCCATCAGAAGAGTGCCTTTGCCGTACACTCATCGTCCCAGGTCTGGCATCAGACACAGCAAGTGCAGACTGCCACTGCCCTGCCTTCCCCTTCTCCACCACAGGAAAGTCCTCAAGGGTAGAGGAGGGCCCAGCTGTGGCATTAACCTCCGCCTGACTTCTTTCCCAACCCCTCCATCTGGTTCCCAGGATGTGGTGGTGTGGGGTTGCTTCTCCTTCATCTGGACATGTGGCGGGAGATCACGCTAGGCGCCTAGGTGCTGCAACTCATAGAACAAGAACAATCACTAGAATTTGTGGAGATGCCTTCAGAGCTCCTTTCAAGGTCTTTCACTTACCCTCTTAACCACATACCCATGTTACTAGAGGAGATCCAGATGCTGTTGCAAAAAGGGTCATAGAACCCATCCCCAAGAATCAATGCAGCACAGGGTTCTACTCCACTTCTACCTCATTCCCAAGTCCACAGGGACTTGAGAAACCTGAACTATTACATTTAGTACAAAAGTTCAGGATGGTCACCCTCCCAGGCCTGTTGCCCTTGCTCGGGAGGAGACTGGGTCTGCTCCTAGGTATGCAGGACACATACCTGCACATTAAGGTCTGCTTTCCCCACAGGAAGTTCCCTTGAGTTTCTGTTTCAAGTGGAGCATTACCAGTTCAGGTTCTCCCTTTTGGCTTGTCTTTGACACCTTGGGTCTTCACCAAATGCCCTAGCTGTGATTGCAGTGGCCCTCAGGAGGGAGGGGCTGTATGTCTTTCCTATCCTGGGCGACTAGTTGCTCAAAGCTCGGTCCATAGAACAACTGTTCTTGACGTAGTGCGTGCCTTGCAGTTTAACTAGTTGGGGATCACAGTCAAGCTGTCCAAATCAGTACCGACTCTCAGCCAGCGTCTCAGTACAATGGAGCTATACTGAGACAGTCTAGGGTTCCCCCATTCTGCCCCCAGACAGAGCGGTGCGCCTGATAGCGCAAACCCAGGAAATCTTTGCAGCTGGTATGTCACAGCCAAAACATACCTCAGACAGCTGGGCCTGATGGCTGCAGCCATTGCCATGGTTCCCTGGCAACCATACATATGCATCCCTTAATGGACTTTGAGGGTACAGTGGGATCAGCGGACCGATGATTTGGAGCAGATGATTCTTGTCTCTTTGCTGGTCAAGAAAGTTCTCCTGTGGCGGTTGGAACTCAACCATTTGCTCAAAGGGGTTCCTTTCCTTCTACCCTACCCTCATCAGACCCTCACCACAGATGCCTCGGGGATGGGCTGGGGTGCTTATCTGGGTCCTTACCAGACTCAGGGACGTGGACTCACACGGGCTTCGTCACATCAGTGTCCTCAGATGAGAGCTGTCCTCTGTGGCCTGCAGACCTTCCAGTGTTACCTAGTGCAGATGGACAGTAACAGTGTGGTGCACTATATCAACAAGAAGGGGCACCCACTGTTACTACCTAGCAGAGAGACAAAGAGGGTTTGGTGTTGGCTGTGGAACACGGCCTCAGACTATCGGCCGTCCATGTTCCTTGTGTCCAAACATCCTGGCAGACAAGCTAAGCAGGTTGCAGTCCAGAATGCACGAATGGGAACTGCTCACCTCGTGTAGAAGACATGTTTGATAGGTGGGTCACCCATAGTTGGACCTTTTGTGCCCCACTCAATGCGTAATTGATGCTTTTCTGCTCGCTGATCCAGGGCCTGGAGTTTTCTGGTGAGACCTATTGTCCCTCTCTTGGAAAGTGAGGTTCTTTACACCATCCTTGTCTTTCCTCTGGTTCAGAGAGTGCTAATCAAGCTCCAAATGGAGGGTGCTACCTGATTTTGGTGGCTCCTTTGGCCTTGGCAGATTTGGTTTCCACTGTTGCAACAGTAAACAATGGAGCCTCCAATGCCACTTCCCTGTGCCTGGGTTTGCTTTCACAGGATCGGGGGACCTTTCTCTGTCTGAACCTCTGGTCTCTTCACTTGCATGCCTGTCTTCTGAAGATGTAGCCATTGTCAGGTTTGGTGTTTTTTCTAAAATGGCTGACGTCCTGATGGCCACCAGAAAGCCTTCCACCAGGGCAATTTGTTCCAATGAAATGGCAGCACTTTGCTTTGTGGGCAGCTTCCCATCATCTGGACCCTTCACCTGCTCGGTGAGCCAGATTCTAGAGTACTTGCTTTCCTTGTCACATGCTGGCCTGAAGGATTCTTTGCTACAGGGTGCACTTGTCTGCCATATGAACCTTCCTGTGTCCATCAAGGGTCGTCACAGTAGCCCAGTTGTATGTGGCTCATACCGTTGTGAGAGGCATTCTGCATTTAAAGCCTCCCATCTGTAACCCAATCCCAGCTTGGGACTTGAATTTTGTTTTGGAGACTTTGGCTCCTTGCAGGCCTACCGTGAATTGCAAGCTACGCTTTTCCAGCCGTGGGAGGCATTATTTTTAGTTGCCATTACGTCTGCTCATAGGATTTCTGAACTTCAGGTGCTCATGTGTGAGCAGCTTTATTTGATTTTCCACAAGGAAAGGATGTCTTTATTTACTAACCCTAAAATCTTACTTAGAGAGGTTCCTGCAGTAGGTCATCACATATAGGACTACGGCGCCTTGGTGTCAGGACCACATGGAAAACTTCAGCAATATCTGGTGGGGGCCGCCCACCTGGCGTCGCAGTGACAATGTCAGTGTGAGCCTATATGTGGATATTCCCCACGGCTGCCTTCCAGTTCTTTCTGGCGGTCGACCCATATGCGTTGTACCCGTGGTGAACCCAGCTAGTATTGAATGCCTTTTTAAATGTTTTCCTTTATTGAAATTTAACTTTGCTTCTTATGTCTTCTCGATGTCTGCTCCGTGGAAGAAATTGAGACTCCTGTGGCACACAAATTCCGCTGTGATGGTCAAACCCTCTACTTATTCTGCCTAGGTTCACGACCATGACATCGTGAATTGCACGAACTGCCAGGACTTTAACCAGGCCACGTGGAAATGGTGGCAACAGGCCTTGGAGAAAGAATTGCAGAGGCTGAAGGGTTCTTCTTCCCTACTGTAGAGCACAAAAGAAGAAGAAAGATAAGGAGAAGCATAGGGACCGGATCGGTCCCTCCCATCCTGTAGCCACCTCTGGGTATTGCGGATTACGAGGGTCTTATGCTGGATTCAGGCGCCTCCAGTTAAGCCTCTCCCGCTGCAGTGGATGAGACTTCACCCCCAAAAACCTGGTTTTGTTACAGTTTAGGCGGGTTCCTCTGGCAACGTCAGAGTGATTGCCACCCTTAGGCCTCTTCAAACTTCAGAGCCTGCCCAGGGAGGCAAGGCTGATAAGTTGCTCACCTGCTTCTCCGGTAAGCGCACAGCCCTGACTGGTAGTTGAACTCCACTGCCACTGGTGTTCACCCAGTCACCACTGGTAAGTCGGCGTCGGTCCTGCCAGTGCCCGCCGGACCCTGCTGGTAAGTCGGGCGTTGTTCTTCCGTGTCTTCAAGACCATTGCTGGTAAGTCGGCATTGGTTCTTTCAGCGCGCGCGGCTATCACTGGTGAGTTGAACGCTGGCTTGGCTGACGCCGCTAAGTCAGGTGTTTCCATTGGTGATGCCCGCTCGGTGGTAACCGATGTGTTGGATGTCACTTCTGCAGAGCGCCTGCCCAATTTCATTCAGTAAGTCAGTCCCACCAGTTCCGCCTGGTTATAGCCAGTCAGTCAGAGGCCAGCTCTGCCGGTGCCCACCCAGTTTGACCAGTGAGACTGATGTTGGGTTGGGCGTCAGTTTTCCTGAAGTCTGCGTGGAGAAGGCTGTTTTCAGCCCTGGATAGTGGGTCGCTTTGACAACTTATCAGACGACTGCCTGACAAGGCACTCGCGTCGTGGGGCTAACGTCCTCCCAACGCCGAGCAGTGTCTGTTGCTGCTCCTGCGGCAGTTATCACTGGAGGGCTCCCTCTTAGGTCTCTTCCTCCACACATCCTAGGGCGGTTTCCTCAGTTACTCTGATATCTCTGGGGCTGGTGGAGTAAGTTCTTCTCTGGACATGGTCTTGGCTGTTCCCACGCCAGAGTCCAGTCTGCCTGTTCGGCCTTCTGGCCCTTCAGAAACCCTTCCGGGGTGGTCTTCTGTCAGGTATCCAGACCATCAGCCTTTGGCAGAGCTGTGACTTCCTCCATCTGGGCCAGCTTGAAGTCAGTTATTCCCCCATCTGGTAATGTTTTTCTCAGACATCCGGGCTTTGGCGCCTGGTATCATACCAGATTTCCAGCTGCATGACCCTTTTTGGGTTCATTGGCTGACACAGTGGTGGTCCGACGCCTGAGAGTTTGGTTTCTCTGGTCCTTCGACCCTCTGTCTGGTCTACCCTCAGGATACCCCAAGAGGGTTTCCAAAGTGCCCAATGCAGGAACGTTCACCCCAACATCAGAACACCAGTTTTCACCGGGATATCCAGCTTATCGCTATCAGATGCTTGGTGCCAACTTTGCCAGCCTTCTCCACTTCCCCATCCTTCAGGCTGATTTCCAAGCAGCATTATAGTCTTGATGGGCAGAAGCTAGGGCTCAATTATCATCTGACCTAGGGACTCGGCAGCAAGGAGCGATCTCATCTCCACCTCTCTAAGCTGACTGAAGGTCAGCATCCTCTCAGCTCCAACCTTTCCGTGGCAGGACAGTCTCCTCACTCTTCCACTGTCCACGCCCATGTGACAGATTCAGCCAGGGACATTCACCTTCCCAGGGCTCTGTTGCCAGACAAGGATCTTTCATGGGACTGGGAGTGCGACTTTTCCTCATCCATTAGCTTGGGAGATCGTACTCCCTGGGAGGAGCACAAGGAAGGAGTCCCCAGGTCTCCTCCTGAGGATTCCTCCTTTGAGTGCCTCACTGTGACCCGAGAGGCTCAGGGCTGGGCTAGTACAGACAGGATCCTAAGAGGAAATGACTGGCGGAGCATCTCGCCTGGCGGTAGTTTCACCTATGCCTATTCTGCAATGGATGACCCCTCATGAGGACCTTACGCCCACCATTTGGCAATGTCCTTTTTCCATCCCTCAGTTCCCAGAAAGGCTGCTAGGATATATCTCTCCCGGAAGGGGATCCTTTCTGGCGCCTCATCCAGTGGCAGATGCTTTTCATCCTTGCAGATGCTCAGGACCGAGGAACGCTTCCTGCAGACCAGTCTTCACCTTTGGATAAGGAATCTGGACAGCTGGATCTGTGGAGGTGCAGAATTTATTCTTCAACCTGCTCTCTTCAATCCCTCAATTGTGTGGTGCATCTGGTTTCTTTCCAGAGAGCCACTCTGGATTCATTGGAATCAAAGCTTGAGGCCATTCCGGACTCAGGACTGAGATCGCTCAGGCTGTGAGCATGGCCTGGACCTCCTGTTTTCATGCTCTCTGGGCCATCTACGACTCTGTAGATTAGCTGGCTTGGTCCATGGCCACTGTTGTCTGCCTTCGCAGACATTCATAGCTCCGGTCTTCTGATATGGCTCAGGACGTCCAGTTGGCCTTACTAGATGCTTCTTTTCAAGTGTCAGCACTGTTCGGTGGAGACTCTAGGGACATCCTTATGGGTCATCCCCAGAAGAGGTATCGGCAGTTCTCAGGACGATTTCAACAAAGTCCAGCTCTGGTTCAGCTCCCACCAGCTCTCCTCAACACTAAAAACTGTCACCATGACCTTCAGCATTTGTCAACATCTGTCCAGACTCCGTCCCTCCCTCCTTCTGCAGACTGGATGGGACAGTACTGGAGGACAGCACTTCCTTTGGTACCTAGGGTCTGGCTCGACCATCATCTGTCCTTTCTGACCACATCGATGCAATTTAGAGGAACTGCTATAGCCTCCCTCAACTGTTTGTTGTGATCTCGCAAAAGATGATTCTCCTCCTTCAACTACTGCAACATAGTCTACAGCACTGCTCCCAAATTTGTCTTATCCAAACTGGACCCCTTTCCATGCTTTCTGCTGTTTCGCTTGATGCACGCCCCTGCACCCATCACTGCGACCTCTACCATTCCCTTGCACTCCCATCCCTAGAAAATCGCCACCTACTGCACTGTGCTAAATTTGTCTCACAATATTGGCTTGGTGCCTCCGCCTTACCTCTCTCCTTACTTTTGTCACCCCCACTCCCACTCATGCCCTTGATCACTCAACCTCGCAACTGTTAACCCCCAGGCGGACAACCACTGTCAGCCAAACAGCCTTCTTGCACCGCTTCCCTAAACTATGGAATGAACTCCTCCTCAAATTTGCCTACCTCCACTACCCACTCCCTATCTGAGGCCCTGGCAAATTAACCTCATGGTAAATTTTTTCTGCCTAGATATCTACAAGTGCCCCTTCCCATGTCTCCCCGACTGCATGACCAGTGGCACCTAGCTCACGCTATGGAAGCTGGCTTATCTGAACCTACTACGCACTTACTTGTCTTGTGTTCCCTGTCCTGTCTAATTAGCACTTGATAGTCTATGTATTAAACGCCTC
Source organism: Neoceratodus forsteri (assembly GCA_016271365.2). NCBI lineage: Eukaryota > Metazoa > Chordata > Ceratodontiformes > Ceratodontidae > Neoceratodus > Neoceratodus forsteri. The sequence goes on along the minus strand of CM028133.1, from coordinate 767,424,674 downwards.
TGATATGTACGCAATGTGCTACATGCCAGACTGTAACCAATGCTGTTAGCCCTGATCTCCTCTGCAACATGTACTAAATGTATCCTCACTCCACTGTATGCTTGTAATTGTACCTCAATTGATATCCTGTGTGATATCCCACCTGTTATTGTATTTCACTTGATAAACTGTTCATCTTCCATTGTAACCCCTCCTCAGGTTGCACCAGGAGACGAGCATCTTTTTGTTCAGTGTGCCTTTCCTGGTGAAACGATTTCAATAAATAAAATAAAAATGATGAGTTTCCAGAACGGGCACGGTTTATTATAAGTCCACCTCAGGTACTGGGTGGACTTGCACTAAACGCCTTTTCGTCTGAGACAGACTCTCCAGACAAAGCAGGCTCCTGGCAAATGGTGGTCCAGGCATTGGCTCCCAGCATCAGAGGGCCCCAACTTCTCGGTTGAATCTCAGAGGCATTCTGGAGAAGTGATGTCCTCTCAGGCCTCGCTGATCAGCTGGTGAGGATCCCCATCACTGCCTAATCTTCTTGCAGGCTAGTGAGAGGGTGGGGTCAGTACTTTACACTTTTCAGTACCCCTTTCTGATTATTTACCTTTTCAGTTCTATCAGTCCTTTCCGAGGCGTTCCTTCCTGAGACCTTATCAGGGGAGGCTTCTGGCTGGTTGTTTTTCTTTACAGCAGCCTTTTATCCTTTTATTTTACCTTATGGTAGGGAGTGGCTGCCTCCACTTACTTTACGTATCATGGCAGAGGTCTGTGTCTATGAGGTTAACAGACATGAGCTTTCCCACTTCATGGGGAAATGTAGAGTTTTAGGGCCCTTTTCTTTGTTTTTTCTTTTAGGGCCTTCCTGCCTCTCGTGTCTCAGCTCTTGGTTGGCTCCTTACTGCTTGGGACTCAGTCCTATATGTGATAACCTGCTGCAGGAACCCTCTTGAAATAAGATAGTACAGTTACATAAGAACTTACCGTAACAGTAGATCTTCAGAGAGGTTCTTGCAGTAGGTCACTTTTTTTCCTCCCTTCCCCAGCTTCTGCTTTTCTTTTCCAGGGCCTTGGTTTTGGGGCTGCAGGAGCTTGCAGTATTCTCTGGTCGTGCTTGATTTTGGGTCTCTGGGAGAAATGGAAGGCAGGTGTGGGGACCGCCACTATATGCTAACGCTGACATCATCACGTGCCTTCCAACCGCCTCTGCCTGTTTTTCTCTTTGCAGTACTGCTTGGGACTGTTCTAGGTGTGACCTGCTGCAGGAGATATCCTCAAAGAAGACAGAATAGTTACGTAAGAACTTACCGTAACATTAGATCTTACTTATAGAGTGAGCTCTTGCAGCAGGCTACACTGTTAGGACTAAGCTGCCAGGTGCCAGGACCCCATGGAAAAATTCTAGCGAGCAGTCACAGCAGGTGACTGCCCTCTGACGCTGGCCCACCCCTGGCGTCGGCCAGTGTCACCCAGCCCACCTCAGTTCTTTTTCCCGCCCTCAACCCGCTACCCAGGCAAAGAACAGTTACATAAGAACTTACGGTAACAGTGGATCATCAAGAGAATTTCTTGCTGCAGATCATGCCATCCCACTCACTTCCCCCATGCTTTTGAGTTCCTCCTTTCTGTCTTCTCCTTTTCCAGGATGGTGTGCCTCTGGTGGGTTCTCTGCTGTCCTTCAGTTCCCTCATGAGCTTGTCTTCGTGGATGGTCTCCAGCAGGGAACCGAGGAGGGTGCGTTTCGCCAAGGCTGTATAGATAGGATGTCAGCTTATCGACATCGCCGTTGGCTGCCTCAGATAGATTGCTAGCAAAATGTGTGGTTCTGGTGACTGACTGCTATAATTCCTAAGGTGTGACCTGTGGCAATAGATTCTCTTGAAGATCTACTGTTTCCGCTCTTGTGTAACTGTTCTTGCCTGGGTAGCCAGACTATGTGCTTTGTTGTTGTATGCCTTGAGAGTGCCTTTTTTTGTGGTAACCTACTGCCTCTGCACCACCATGCTGAAAACTTGGTCTCCTCTAGTAATGAGCACCATCACATACAGACACAGAAAATGAGAAATAAACTATATATGCTAAAACGTCTTCGCCACCACACTGAATCCATAAGGATACTAGCATGCCATGCACGCCCACACTATGATCCATCAGAAGATACCAAAAAGACATGGGGGGACGGTACATATTATACACATTTCATTGCCATATTTTTTTTTTTAATTTTATTAATGTCTGGTGAGGCTGTGAGCAAATCTGCCCATTTTCTTAAACGACCAGACAAGTGCAGACAATAGGAAGTGGCAGTATTACAAGCATACAATGGGTGTGCCATTACAATGTAGATAGCTAATGTATTGTTGGCATTTACAAGGTAAGCATCATGGCATATATAACCAGTCCCATAATTTAGTTTTGAAAACAGAAAAGACAGAGTTTGGTCAGTCACATGCAGAGATGGTGAGCTATAGAGACAGGGCAACTGGTAATGTAAGGCCTTTGGCCAGTGCCTGTTCTAAGCAAGGGATTTTGCAGTGGGCAGTGGCTGCTGATCTGGTTTGAATCAGTGGGTCTCTGGGTTGGAAGAAGGTGTTGTAGATAGGTGGTACGTTGTTCATGACGATTTTCTGCATCATTGTACACACGAGAAACTTGATTCTGGTGGACAGGGGAGGAGTTAGCCTTTTGAGTAGGTCACAGTGATGGGTTGGGGGGAGGAAGAGCGAACTTGGCAATTTGGTTATACAGGGTTTTGACCTAGTGGAACTCTGTGTCGTTACTGCGGAGTAGAGGGTTATGCCATAGCCGATAAGTGAGCAGGAATGACTGAGCCAGGAGGTGTCTTGTTGAGGGAGCAGGAAAGGGTTTATCTCGGCAGTGCACCCAGTCTCTGGTGCATTGTTTTTATCAGGTGAGTAATTTTGCTACTAAAGGTTAGGTTAGAGTCAAAGTAGAGGCCCAGGTATTTGAAGACAGGGACTTTTTCGATGTTTGCCCCATTTAAGGTAATAAGCGAGCGCTGACACTTTCTGACTGTTTTTCTAGGAGTTGTGGAAAGTCATGTATAATATATAATATAATATACTAGGTATATGGTTCTATTAGTGGGAGTCTGTTACGGTATAAGAAGGGTCTGACAGAACTGCTTTGCTTGGCGGTCCTCTGGCCCAGCCAGTATGATAGACTTCTCTCACACCATAAAAGACACCCACTACTAAATCCATACACACACTTGGATATAGGTACACACAAACCTCAAAACTGCTTGCAAACCTTAGGTGCTGGGGCAGTGACTTTTAAATAGAAGTTCTTATCTAAATAAATAAGCAGACCCCACAGTCAAAAAAGAGTGAATGCAGAAAGACAGTATTCTAGCAAGTCTTTTATTTAGAAAGGAGCACAGTTCCTTTATAAACCCTCCACAGTCTCAAACTAGCCATTTTAAATTAAATAGTATGTAGAACATTAAAGACTCATTAATGTGTGCACACAAGTGACAAACTACACAAATATTGTACCTGCATAATAAAAAAATGTGTATATAGACACTCGGTCATATTACAAACCTCCTACAGTTTGATGATGGTAATAATAGTTGAGCCTTTGGACAGCTATCAAAAGTTACTAATTCATGTTTGTCTAGTTATTATTTCACAACCAGTGGCATGCCTGAAAGTTTGTAAACCGACTATAGCTTTCTATTTTCCTTATAGTATGCAAATAAAAGGCAGCTCGAACCCCAGTCGTGCTCAAACAGCCCAATAATGTAATACAGAAAGTTGGCACCAACACCAGTTGCAGCTCCAAAAGTTTTTATTCAGGGTCAAAAGCCCCTGCAGCTCACCACAATACAAGCAGTAAGTAAAATCCCTTCTCTTTAGCCCCACCGGTTTCATGCATGCACACTTCCTCCCTGCATAAAACCGGTCTTTATAACTTTGAGTTGCATCTGGTGTTGGTGCCAACTTTTCTGTATTTTTCCTTACAGCAAAGTGAAATCCTTGAAACAGATACAGGCTTTAGCAATCTGTGAATGGTAGAATGCACATGGCACTCCTTGAGTCTATATTCTCATTCACCTTTGTAATGGGTGGTTACTTATTACTCTTCTGTTATTCTTTATTAAACATAGAACAGAGATTTTGCTAGAGGTTAAAAAAATAGTTCCTGTAACTCTCCTTCAGCAGAAATCTGGTTCAAGCCTGGCGCTGTTATCACTGTCAAAACCAGCCCCACTCTGTGACTGGTCATCATGAGTTGTTATTGCTCTGCCCCTGTTGATTCAGAGCCCGAGAGGCTGACTCAGTTGTCCAAAACAGTTTCCATGTAATACTGTAGCACAGAACACTGCCTCCTTACCACTGAGTCTCCCTGAAAGACTTGGCTAAGCTCTAAAACTGAAGATAATATTGATCATTTCAAACTGTCTTAGTTTTATGTCCACACCTAGGAAGACTCCTCTAAACAAGCCTCGTTCACCAGAACAGTCTTAAAGCTTGCATCCTCCCTTCAACCAATCAGATGTCCTCTTGGCTCTGCATCCACTGCTCTCAGTTTCTCTTTATATTGGAGATGACAGGTCACTCCTGCACAGCGCCTGCTTGTGATTTAGATTTTTTTTGTTGCCATTTTCAGACTATTTTTGTCAACTTTTGACAGAGTTTGACATTTATCCAAGTCGTGTGCTTCTGACTCCCAGCTCTTCGAGGCTTTGCATCAGGAGAGGAAGTTGTGTAATAAAAGTTCTGTTATTTGCAGGTTGACCACATCTGTCAAGGATGGGTAATAACAGTTGTATGAACTGCTTTGGAATACTGTGTGCAGTTCTGGTGCCCTTATCTGAAGAGAGATGAGATTGTTGGAGGGTACAATTAAGGATGACAAAGTTGATTCAGGGATTACAGGATATGCCCCTGCAGAAGAGATTAAGGAAATTGAACATGTATTCCTGGAGGAGAGTGGGATCAGGGGATATGATTGAGACCTTTAAGTACTTAAAGGAATAAACAAGTCTGGTACTGAAGAGATACTCAAGCTCTGGAAGGGAGGGACATGAGAGGGCATAGACTTAGACTGGAAGGAGGTAGGTATAAGAGGGAAATGAGGAGGCACTTTTCACAGAGAGAGTAGTGGCAGTTTGGAATGCTTTGCCAGAGGAGGTGTTATCCTGTAGGCAAGTGGGTAGTTTCAAGAGGGGTTGGGATGGGGGTATTTGGGAAGGTGGAGGAAGGGAAGGGCAGCTGCAAGGAGGGGTTAACTGCACACTTGAGCAGACTAGATAGACCTAGAGGCCTAATTTCTGCTGCTAATTTTCGTATGTACAATTGAATAATTGCCACTGGTGCCTCGCTGTTTACTCCAAATGATTTGAGGATCACCAGGTTAGGGTGCTTAGTGGGAGGCTAAGGACTAGAAGGGCCTGTCTGCAGCAGTGGGCTTGGCCACCAAACTTCAGGTCTAGTTCACTTTTGAATCCATTGAGCAGAAGGGCCTCACTGATGATAATAATGTATGTGTAATTAATTTTCTGAAGGGGACCTCAAACTTCAGCTAGAACAGCCCGACCCTCATGTTGTTGTGCAAGTTTATTTAATCTCTTCAGTTGACTGTTTGTTCATTGTCAACTGCTCCACTGGTGTTAAAATATATAGTCTACTATAATGAAGAATTTCCTCCCAGATGCCAAGAGTGAAAGAGAATCAAGGCATTCAAGTAGTCCAGTGGTTCAGGAGGCAGCTAACAATTTTTGAGCCTCCAGTCCATCAGTTACTCTCTCCAGAGGTTAAACTGCCTGTGGAGCCGCTCACCTTGTCAGCTAAATTCCATTTAGAAAAGCAAACCACTAAGCGTTGTTCAGTCCTTGTCAATTTGAACAAAGTGGTTGTGACTAAAACTGACAAAACTGAAAAAAGCCTCAGAGGGTCGGTGCTCCTCAACACCACCCTGATCCTTGTGATTGACTCACATCTGACCTTAACATGGGGTGGTGGTGATAAGAGTTGGCGGATATTCAACTGATGGCATTCCCACCGTGAAACCAGTAGTGGTGGTGTCTGGCCCAACTGATTCAGTCGCTTCAACTGGTCGGGCTACCGACCTTGTCATGCCTACTTTCCCACTGAGTTGGCCTTATAAGCACCAGGTCATGGTCAAGATCTCAGTTCTGATTATGGCATCGGCATCAGCTTTGCTATCAGTCAAGGTGCTCCTCAGCCTTAGAGTCCTTGGCATTGTTTTCAGACTACCGTAGTCAACATAGAGCTCTTCAAAATTGTTCAGATCTAGTATGAAAGTCGGTGGCTGCTAAGAATACATCTAGTTTATGGATTGTCAGTTGTTGCCATATCCTTTGGCTGCTAGTTGGCCCTGGGCTCCATGTGGGCGGATCGAGGCTTCCATCAGGCTTGGCTGTGGCCCTGGCTTTAGCCAGAGCCCATTCAAGTCATTCCCTACCTTCCCAGCCTCTGTGAAGGCTCTTACAAAGGCCCTGAGCAAATCAGTGGGCCTTTGGGCAGGGTCCTATTGGTGGTGGTCACCCCAGCCGAGCATGCTGTCCACTCACCAGAAAGCATCCTGATACATTATGACTCTGAGATGTCCCCAGGTCTCATGTTTTCCCACAATTTGGAACCTAGGATAGGGCTACTTCATCAAGTACTCCTTTTAAATGAATTGGTGGTGACAATCCTGGCCTATGTCCTAGACACAGTGGATGCAGTAAATTGTTTCATGGTCTCTAATGGGATTCAGAATATGTTGTGCTCATCATAGATGTTATATCCCTAGTCACTGCTATTAATCATGATATAGACATTGCTGCAACAAGGTTTTATTGGAATGTGATGTCGTCAGTAGATCAATACTGTCTGATAATGGACGGGTTAGAATTCATTCTTACCCAGAATTATTTAATGTAAGGAGGCTCTAGTGGTTTGTCCAGTCTGCCAGTTACCTACTTAGAAACTGGAATAATGGACAGGCTTTCTTCTTCAGTCATTTTTTTTGTATGTTTCTGTGCAGAGTATCTTCTGGCCTTAAATCTTTCAAACAAGTCCTTGGACTGGTTCTCAAAACTTTGACTCAAGGCAGTTCCATATTGCTCTGATAAATTTGTCACATAATTGAGCATATATGTGCCATTCATGGTGGCGTGGCCTAAAATGCATTGGGGACACATTTCATTTGTATATACAATAGTAATTAATCACTTTTAAGATTTTATTGTCCTTCAGCATGTCACCCCAAGCACTACGTGTCTGATTGATACAGATTGGTCAATACCAGCAGGAACATCTGCCAGAACTAGACACTTAGTGGATTCCCTGCAGGGGAGTGCCTCAATCAACTGGTACAACAACCAACAAGAGAGAGGGCTATCTTAGATCTAGTACTGACCAACAGGAAAGGATCACAGCCTCCAGGTAGAAGGTTACCTGGGGCCAGTGACCATCACATGGTATGGTTCAGTTTGGCCACTAGAACTAAATCATGCCATTCCAAGGCAAAAATATGGGACTTCAGTGGAGCTGACTTTGATAAGATGGCCAGCAGAGTTAAGCTAGCCCTGGCAAAAAGAAATGCAGGTGAGGGGGCAGAAGTGGGCAAGCGTTAAGGATGCAATACTTGAGGCAACATCCCACTGTGTTAGAGAGAAAGGAAGTGTAAAAGAAGAAGGAAACCACTTTGGTTCTCAAAACAGTAGTAGAAAGGTCACAGCCAAAAGGCTGGCCTTCAGGAAATATAAGGAATGCAGCGGGATGAAGATAGGAGGCATACCAAACTTCCCTAAGGGAAGCAGGGAAGGCAGTAAGGCAGGCAAAGGCCCAAACTGAGAAAACACTAGCACGTAACAGTAAAGAAAGTGACAAGACTTTCTATAGATACGTTAGTGAAAAGGAGAAAGTCCTGAGGGGTATTGCTAAGATCAAAGGGATAAGGGAGCGTGTGAGGATAAGGACCATGTAAAAGCATCTATCCTAAATAGATACTTCTGCTCAGTATTTACTGAAGAGAGTAGGGCAGAGCCCACAGCTCTGCACCATGGACACAGGGGAGAGGTGTGCACTAGTCCCTTCACAAAGAAAGGGTCCTACAAGAGCTCGATAAGTTCTGGGTGGACAAGGCAATGGGACCTGATGGCATAAATCCCAGGATACTAAAGGAGCTAAGGGTGGAGCTAGCAGAGCCATTATCAGAACTGTTTAGTGAGTCTCTAGCACAGGAGAGGTCCCAGATGACTGGAGAAGGGCTCATAGATCCTGCTCCACAAGAGTGTAGCAAGGAGGAGGCAGGGAACTACAGACCAGTCAGTCTTACCTCAGTAGTGGGCAAGATTATGGAGGCACTCCTTAAGGAAAGGATAGTGCAACACCTGGAATCCATAGGAGCACAGGATCCAAGACAGCATGGGTTTACAATAGGAAGGTCCTGTCAAACTAATCTCATAGATTTCTTTGACTGGATAACCAAGTGGTGGACCAAAGGGAGCAGTTGATGTTGCCTACCTTGACTTTAGCAAAGCTTTTCCTACTGTTCCACATAGAAGATTGATTAATACGCTGGGTAGGCTCAGGGTGGTCACGCTGGTCATCTGGGTGGCAAACTGGTTGATGGGCAGAAAACAGAGAGTGGTGGTAAATGGTATATAATCAGAAGAGATGCAGGTCACAAGTGGGGTACCTCAGGGATCAGTCCTGGGGCCATTCCTCTTAAATATCTTCATCAGTGACATTGCAGATGGACTGGAAGGTAAGGGTTGTCTGTTTGCAGATGACACCAAGATCTGCAACAGAGTAGATGATCCAGATGGGGTGGGCAGAAAGAGAAGAGATCGGGATAAACTGGCAAATGGTTGAAAGAGTGGCAACTGGGGTTTAACGAAAGAAGTGTAAGATCATGCACATAGGGAAGAGAAACCCTGAAGCCACCTATAGGCTGAGAGGGAGTTGCTGGCAGTCACAAGGGAAGAAGAGAATTGGCATCATCATCGCAGATGACCTGAAATCATCCAAGAAGACCACTAAAGCAGTAAGTAAGACTAGGGGATGTTGGGGTGTATTGGTAGGGGTATCACAAGTCGTAAGAGGGAGGTAATGATCCCTGTTTATAAGACACTAGTTAGGCTCCCATCTGAGTACTGCAGTACTGGAGGCCACACCTTCACAAGGACATAAATCAAATTGAGGCAGTCCAGAGAAGGCAACCAAAATGGTGCAGGGACTGCATCAGAAGCATATGAGGACAGATTAATGGAGCTCAATATGTATACCTAGAGCAAAGGAAGGAGAGAGGTGATATGATCGAAACATTCAGACACCTTAAGGCAATAGCAAGGTGAAAGAGTCTGACATGTTTCAATGTAAAGAATAGCAGGACAACAGGACACAGCACGAGATTAGAGGGGCGATTAAGAGGTAGTGGAGGAAGTTCTTTTTCACAGAAAGGGTGGTGGATGCATGGAACGGCCTACCTCAGGAAGTGGTGGATATGAATACAGTGCAGGGCTTCAGACAGGCATGGGATAGGCATAAGGAGCAATACAGATGAGTATAAATAGATAGCCATTGACAGAGCAAAGGCTGATGGCACATTTGTAAGGTAGAAAAAATGGGCAGACTGGATGTGCCTTGCAGTCCTTATCTGCTGTCAACTTATGTTTCTATTATTGTTTTGCAACAAGAATCTTACAGGTTCTATAGCCTAGGATAGTAGAAGCCTTTTGGCTTTAAAGGTTCAGGACAAGGGCAGTGAAAGGGTGGGGCAATGGCATCTCCAGGTGAAAAGGCATCCAGATCTGCAGCCAGAAGCAAGAACTAACAGGAGGAGGGGCCCCATCTCCTCCCAGCTATGCTTCTTGCTGCAGCTTCCATTATTGGGCCAGCTATTTCATTTCCTCTACCATCTCAGATTGGTGTGTCTTGGAATTGATCAGCTCGAGACAGACTCTTGAATTCGTGATTGTACCGATTGCATCCCCATACACTTACGGAGAATGTGCTATCACAAGTCTCATTCACGGCACCCTTCCAGGAGGAAGTTTAGTAACTCTTATAACTGCTAGAGCCTATTCCAGAAAGTTAAGTCAAGATTAACAGGAATTTATATCACATAATATTCTTGTACCCAGGTGTGTGTGTGTGTGTTTGTGGTGGTGGGGGGTACTTCATCTCAGATATGTGCATATGTGTAGCTTGTCTGCAAAGGAAGCTGCACATGGTCAGGCTGACTTGGATCGTTATGCTGCTGGAGCTCAGAGCTTGCTTCTGCTCCTTGGACTTCCAGGCCACATCCTTCTAGATCCCTATCTGTTCATTCCAGCAGATGGTTCCTCTGTTTTGGGTGGATGGGAGAATCTGCCTACTTTGAGACAACTGTTCAGCCTGTCATTGACCCCGAGGTGTTTTACCAAATATCTGTTCATACTGGTGGGATTTCTCAGGTGTAGGGAGTCATTGTGTTTCTCTGTCTTGACAACTGGATCTTCATGGGTAGCTCTGTGCAGGACATGGAGCTCCCATACTAAAAGTCCAGCATGCCTCAATGGAAAGGGGATAAGTCCCCCTTTGCAGTGCAAACCACAATTCCAGATTTTAATGAGCCATCATCCTGCTAGCATCCCAGTATTCCTCTGCAGATGCAGCGCAACTTGACATTATCACATGTCGCGGTGCTCAGAGCTGTGTCACATTTACAGCATTGGGCACAGACAAAACAGTTGGGTAGTCCACTTTTATCCCTCTGTCATTTGTTCCCTGCTGGTCTAGTGATTTCCCTTCCCTATAACAAAATAAAGTGATAACATCCCTTGTGGTCCACGGATGCCCCCAAAAAAAAAAAACATCGAACTATTGTACCCTGGTAGTTCAGTGGTTCCTCCATCCTCTTACCTGAAGCAAAGCAGTTATAGCCTGGTGATCAGTAGTTACTCATGATCACAGGCCAGCTCTGCAACCAGGCACCTGTCAGTTGCACCCACTGACATTACTGAAGCCACCTTACGATAAATGGGAGTGGGCACTTTAATGCGTGAATATGCGTGTGAGGACTTCTGTGTGTCAGCAGCCTCTGTCTCCTTTCCTGTGTGCCAGCAAACCAAAAGATTTGTGAGCAAAGTGTGCACCCACACATAGTGGTCATTGTAACCCTTTGATACAGATATAATGGCAGAGGCCAGTTCCATAGAGTTCTGCAATAGAAACACATAGAAGAGCAAATTAACCATCATGTCATTTCTTCTTATAAATTATAGTGGACAACTGACTTTAAAATGTCCTTTAAATTCAGATTACTGTGTCAGCAGCTGAATGTACAAGCAGAATTGTGCCTTTTAGATCTTAAAAGTGAAGGCCAATTCATGGCTAATAACTAGTCACTTGGTGGAAATGTAAAGAGCTCTTGTTCTTACACAAAGAGACACTGTAAGCTAAATAGAGAACTGGCCTTTTGTGTTGACCTCAGGCAGCACTCGGAGATGGTGCTGACGAAAGTTTAAGAATCACTGATTATTTTGGGTTGTCACAGAAGTAGCTGCCTTGATTTATTTATTTTTATTCATTTTCTCCCTCCCTGGCTGGCTTCCTCCTCTCTGACCCCTCCCCCAGCCCCATCACCCAGTATCTCCTGAACTTATTGGTTACAGCTTCTCCCATGGCTTACCGCCCATGGTGGGTGGCAGAGAGCCAAGTTCAACCTGCCAGACAGAATTCAGTTGGAGCCGCACTTAGGTCGCCGGTGTGGAGCCTCTGATGGGTCAGAGAGTCATTCTGCCAGACATGATGATTTTGCCCATTTCTTCCCTTCCCCATGGTGCAGAGTAGCTGGTTGCAGTGACATAAGTAGTCGAGCTGTGCACATTTCTGTATACAGCACACCGGACATCTAACATGCCTGCCACCCCCATGTGCAGTTCAGTGCTCTGACCCTGACCATGGCTAGGCACCAGGCTGATACAAGGTGCCCCTCGAAGGATGAGAGCAGTCCATCGGCATTCAGTGCCCAGCTGACCTTCAATGACCCAGATTTGGGATGCAACCTGGTTGGCAGCATCACAATGGTAGCTTCTGCTAAAGAGCTGATGGGTTGGCCCATAGCTCTTGATTTGACTACATCTTAGCTTAACATTTTGGGTTTCCTTAGTCGAGTTGAAATGAATTACATATTGCAAGTAGTTTACACTGACTCGATTTTCAACAAAAGAAAATGCTAGTGCAAATAAAATGATATGTAGGAAACTATGTGTGTTACAGGCTATAAATACCATTAATAAGTTCTAGTGACATAAGAACCTCAAGCGTGAAGCTGCATGTCACCAGAACCTCAAAGAGAAACATTGTAATTGTGGATGAATTGTCATGTATCTTTTCATTTGATGTCGTTTTGAATGCTGTGTTTTATATGCAACCAGTTTGTGGCCTGGGTCAAGCCTGAAAAAGGACCTTTGGTCAAATTGTTCATACCCTGTAAACACATTTTCTCATAAAAAGAAAATAAAAATAAGTTTAGTATTTATTTTTCGTATATGTATTGATCTGAGATTTTTCAAAGTCCGACATTTCTGAAGTGAGGTAAGTGGTTAAGTTTTCAGCTTTTACTTTACGTAATGGTTACAGTAAAACCCGACTCAAGCTTGGTGCAAGGTTTTCTGAATGTTGGTCATGTAATGCTATCATTTTGACATCATAACAATGGTATTAGTTGACACCACAGCATTATTACAAGGTTTGGATGTCGCTTCCCTTTGGGGAAAAAAGTGACAACCTATACATTACATGGAGAATATACAGTGCACTACTGTAGGTAAAAAAAAAAAAAAATTTTCTTTTTGCTGAATTGTTGTGGAGATTAGCATTTGAAGTACTTCATTTGTGCTTATTTATTAAATCAAAATACCTTTGTTTTTATAAATTTGGGTTTTATAAAGTTGTGTGTACAAGGACATTTTTGTATGAAAAGGTACATTGACAGTCTGCTTGATTAAATTGGGTTGGCAGTGTAGCCTAGAGGTTAGAGTAACTAGCTGTGAATGAGCTTGATACATCCAGCAGACTGACGCCAGCATTAAGCCACGTGAAGGTGGCATCTAATGCTGGATTGATGCATGGTTGGGGGTTGTGGCCTGCGGCGAGGCCAACAGCCGCCCCACCATGCATCAGTTGCATTAGATGCCACCGACGTGAGTGGCTCAATGCCTTGTAACATGGGCCGCTGGTCGGGTGGCAGCATCGGAGACTGCCCACTGTGCTGCAAGATCAAAAGAAAACACAGAGGCGCTGCCATGATTTACAACTTTACTGCACTTTCACACAATGGTGCACAACATTATTTACATACTGATGCAGTCACTTGCTGTTCTACCTGCAACCGCATGGCTGACTGCAGCTGACATCAGTGTCCTGGTCATTTCTAGTTCTGTGCGGGATATTGACGTCATACCCGCGCTGGAGGTCTCGATTGCAGTTCTCAATGGCTGCGAGGAGGATCGGCTCACGATTTGCATGTCCAGGCGCTCACTTCCTGCTGCCTCCTGCTGACTGGTCCGACTGTCTCTGCCTGACGATCTGCTACCTCTGCGCCACTGTCCGCTGCAGGTTCTGGTCCCCTCCCGCTTTCCGAGCTCGGTGGCTAGTCAGGCTCCCACTCCGCCTCTCTTGCCGCTGTTGAGCTCGCCGCCACCAGTACCCAGTGCTGCTAACCTGGGGGTCTGGCTGGTTTCAGTACTACTCGGCGGGCATGGCATATACCCTGGATTAATACCTGCTCCGATTCGGGTCCCGTGATGCCATTCCACCTATCGCTGCTGCCCATTTGGTGTCTGATTGATGCCATGTTACAACTGGATTTGATTCCCACAACCACCACTTGCATACTGTGCAACTCTGAGCAAGTCACTTAACCACACCAGTGCTCCCCGGTTACCCCTGAAAATAGGCACTTGTGCCTACTGGGCCTTCTCTGGTTACCAAAAGAAAACACAAACAAGATAGGTTAATGGCACATTCATCAAATGACAGATATATGTTTATATATCTGCAGTCAGTATGCGGGTTGCAGGTAGAACAGCAAGTGGCCGATCAGTACGTAAATCTATCAATGCAAAATTGGAGGAGCCTATCGTACAAGCTTATGCCTCACACCATCCGCCAGGCTTGCTGTGGCACAAGGATTTCTACTTCCAGCTCTGACTTATGGCTCAGTCACATACCTAGGAGCTTCAAAACATCGCTTCTCAGATGGGACACCACCTACAGTAGCATCTGCTGCTATGCCTCTGGGGCACCACACTTCAAACATCACTGTCAGCTTTATGCTGACCTAAAATGGCCTAGTCCCTCTGCCCACTGGCATCTAGCCTTTGGCTCTCTACTACACGGTATACACAGCTCAGGTCTACCTAGATCTCTCCTCACTTCTGTACTCCCAAACCTTCACCTATGGTCTCCAATCAAATGACGACACCCTCTTTTCATCCCCAGATGCAAAACCTCTCTGGGTACCGGCATTCTCCTACTTAGCACTAAAGAACTGGAACACTATCCCACAATCTATTCGCCAAGCCCCCATCCATGCCCACTTTAAGAAACTCCACCGCTGACATCTACTGGCTTCTAACCCCTGTACATGCTTCCAGCCACCATAGCCCACTCCATGCACCTCTACCTTCTACCCTTCTTACCTTCCTCTCTTACCTCTCTCCCCTGTCTTCTACCTCATCTCTCCTCTCTTAAAACCTCACGTCACTTGATGGCACTTGCTATTTACTTTGAACCTGTTAGCGCTAACATTGTATATATGTTCTGGGTAGCTGTACTGTTCTAGCTGCAACTGGCAGTATTTGTTGAATGGTTTATAACAATCTACTTGTTCAATACTGTTTGTATCGCTAATTATCTTATTGTCTACCTCTCCCTTGTGCTGCGTCACATTGTACTACTCATGTATTTTTCACTTGTATACTCCCAGTCGTGCCTGAAAATAGGCATCTCTATGTCTAGTGCACCCACCCGTTACCAAAACAAATAAATAAATAAATATGTATTGTTTTCCACATCAAGATAGCCTCATACTGTATTTCATTTTTTATTTAGAAATTGTCCACACCCTGATAGCCTCATTTAGGTGTAATACCTACTTTTAAGAGGGTCCAGGGAACCAGTACAGCAGCAGAGGAGTTCAGTAGTTACAACATAGATCTAAAACCTTTGTACAACTAATGTGATATGATTTTGAAATTACATGTGGGTGTATACAGTATAGATGTAGCACCATGTTTACAGGTGGTTGGAGAGGTGCAGAAGAGACACACATCACAGTTTTAATACACTAAATGAAATAACATTTAAATTAGACATAAACACGTTGCTGTATAACATTATTAGCAGTCTCTTTGTTGATTATTAGTCTCCCAAGATATGTTAAACTTGGTGTACTTCATTGTAACTACAGGTAGCTCACAAACAACTTGCAGATTGATACTGTCATCATGAATCACTAACATGATTTCATCAGGCAGCGAGCAGAGCCACTGTGTATCCTATCTTGTATACAAGGTGCAGTCCTGCAGCAGCGTTTGGGGAGAGTGCTACATTTCACGCAAGAGAGAAGGATGACATAAGTAAATAAAAAAATAAAAAGGTTCTAAAGCTATTATAAATCACTCTAGCTAAACTCGAGTGATTTATAATAAGTTAATCAGGCTTCAAGGGATGTCTTTTATGGTATAAGAAACACCTTGTGAGGTTTTAGTAGACCAACCGCTCAGCTTTGTTTTGCAATCCTCACCCCTCGGAGGCCCTGTTTACTTATAGTATAAATCATGACATCATTTGTAGTTAATCAGGATTGTTTATTTCAAACATTCAAGGTACTGTTATAAATATAAGAGGGTGTCTCATGCATAAAATTCTGAAAATTCTAAGTTCATTTGGCAGAGTCCGTTTCCAGCAAAGGAGATTCTTTAGTATCCTGCAAAATCAAACATTTTGATTTAAAATTAAAATTACATTTTTTTAAACAAAGGTGTTTAATATGTAAAATCTTGTGTCTCTTATGATTATAAGAGTTTCTTCTCAAGACCTTCAAGGGCCAGAACTGCTCAGTTGTGTTTCGATGCTCTCACCCAATGAACTCAGAATCACTGTTATAACCTTAAAGAGCCACCGACACCTTGACAAGAACTTTGGACAACACAATATTTGGACACAATGTAGCTTATATTTCTATATGTTCTGTACTTTATCCCCAGTATTTATTACTGAGGTCATATACTTGAAAACAGGACAGTAGTTCCTTGAGGATTCATCCACTCCTATTGCTTCTTCCCAACCTGATGTCAAAATATATACTCTGCTTGTGACAGCACAGTTGTTCCCATGGCAACAGACTATGGTGTTACAGCAGAGCATTATAATTTCAAGTAGGGAATAAGCTACAGAGGCAGCTGAACTTTTTTTTTTTTTTTTTTTTTTTAAACTATGTATTTATACCCTACTTGCCTCCCTTCTCCACTCTCTCCGCATCCTATTACCCACAGGCCCCACTCCCCATCGAGATCTGCCCCTAGAGCATCCGACGCCACACACAATCTTACCCTGGTATACCCCTGGGTAGGGGTGAGGAGAAACGCCCTAACCTCCGAAACCAGCACACTGAAGCTTGTGGGATCGGAGCAGCAGAGTCTGTTCAGTTGGCCTGGAGACCTGCCAGCCAGTGCCATCGCCTAGGAGAAGTTGAGGTGGTTTTCCGTTTTATTTTGCCCCGATGTCAGTGTACAGCGAGGGGCTATGAGCACGCTTGAGACGCACCTCTTTGCTTGGCCCCTCTGCCGACATCCACCCAATACACTTGCAGCTGCTCCTATCCGCGCTGCCCACCCGGGCTCCCCTAGGTGGTAGCATTGCAGTGAGGAGCCTGCAGTTAACCCCCTCCCGGAGAAGAGCTGCCGTCGGCGCTGTATCTTCCCCTCCTCGGCCGACCCCCCGGCGACCTGGGCTTCGCCCCAAACCCGGATCACTGGTGTGGTATGAGGTGGCATCCAGCGCCTAACCCTCAGTGCCACCCGGAGGCAACTGAACTCTAAAGGATAAAGATTCTGTTTTTTGGAATTTCTTCAATAATAAATAATGGAGAGGAGAAATCTATAGAACAAATATGAAATACAAGCTAAATTGGCCTAAATATTATGTTTTCCAAAGTTTTCCCAAATGTGTCAGCTGCTCTTTAAAAGACACAGTAACTGTACATATAAACAAACTGTATATTGAAATTGAACCCTACCTTAGCGTTTTGCAGTGTTTGTGCAGAACTTCCTCAGCAGTCATGTGTTTAAAAGAAAGTGACATTAAACAGCAATGATAATGAGCTCCTTCAGTAGGAGTATTTGAAAGTCATTTAAACATCCCTTGATGCTGGTGTAACATTGAAAAATGTAGTATTTCAGCACAGTACCGCTAATTTTCATAAATCTCACCATTATTTCTTTATTACTGAGGACATTTGTATGTGACCTGGGGTCAGGAGCGCAGCACAGTCGCTGTGTTGGAGTACAGGCCCTGATAAGATAGATGACACTTGGCAGTGTGCCTCAGTCAAGAAGGGTGATGGTAGATTCTGGCTTCACAGCTGACCCCTACAGATAGGCCAGGGGGCTTGTCTCTTGCCATGGGGAGCGCAGTGACCTTGAGGCCAAAGAAGGAACGCCCACGACATAGGGGTGTGTGGGTTGGGGAGAAACAACTGGAAAGAATAACCTTCCAGCCATCTCTATGATGGCTCACAGATCCCGAACGGGTATATCCTAGACTTCAGAGTATATCCCTGGATAGATGACTGAGAAGGATAAACAACAGACTGAAAAACAAAATGTATTTTACAAAGGCTGGATAGCTAAATGTTCAGTTTGCTGACCAGCTGTAGATAGTAATAGCAAGCCAGCCATTAACATTGACTGATGGTTATTTTAGCCATTGGTGCAGTCTGCCCTGTTTTGCAATGCATATGGGGAGAGCAGTAGTGGGGGGAAGAAATTGCCCAACACAAAAGAGTACAGTTTAGCAGTATTGTGAAGTGGAGGAAGTTGCATCAGTTGGCAAGTGAAAAGTCTGCAAATTACAGAAAGAAATGTAAAGGTAGTATATTCAAACATGGGGCATGGCAGTTTAACATGACAAGTACTTGGATAGAGTATCGCAGCTTCCATCACTTGAAAATTAATAATGTGTTTCATTGTGTAGGCAATTATTCAAAGATATTTGTACTCCCAGAAAATAATGCAGATCTGTTTGCATTAAAGCTGTGTCGGTCAGAACTGTTAAAGGGCTTGGTTAGCTGCCAGGCAAGTACTGACACTAGTTTTCTCTAGGGTAAACCATGTTTTTGCATTGTCTAATTAGGCTTTATTTCTTAGAAGACCATCTCAAAATAAATCTGCTTCCAGAAAATGTACATCATCCTCTGAGTGTGTCAATGGATGATTTCCACCACCTTTTTCTCTTTATTTCACCGCAGAGCTTTGAATGAATATTATCATTGCTGTATTAGGAGAGGGAACAGAACTAAGTGCAGTTCTCTATGGAGGATCTTTTAAAAGTAACAGGCTAGCGTGCTGGTGCAGCAGTAGGGCTACTCCATGTGACATCGGCAACCTGAGTTTGAGAATGAGTCTGAGGAGTCGGGGCTGTCGGGAGAGAAGATTGGGTGTCCCAGAGGACACTGTCTTGGGAGGGAGGGCAGCAGGCTTAGCTGCTTCTGCTACCTGGGTGACCACAGTTGGGAGGGGACACTGATGCTGTGCCAACCACATAATATGTGCGTGTGCATATGGGATCCTTAACCACCAGTGTACATGGTGGTGAGAAAACACAAGAGGAAAACCCCGATCTGTGTAAGAAGAAACCGCTGCTCCCTACCTCTGTCACTCCGACAGGTTCTGTCCTTCTCACAGGATCTGGCAGCTTGGCTTCAATGCCAAGAAATGCAAAGTTATGCATATTGAGCCAAGAATCCCAGGACAGAGTACTACCTGGGTGGAGTCAGAGTATCTGCATCAGAGGAGGAGTAGGACCTGGGAGTGATGCTCACTAGTAACCTGAAGCACTCCATGCAGTGCAAGAAAGCAGCAGCTAAGGTAAACAATATGCTGGGATGCATATCTAGGGGATCAGTAGTAGGAGATTATACTGCCTTGTACTGGTCACTGGTAAGGCCGCATCTAGAGTATGGAGTTGGTGCTGGTGCCCACACCTTAGAAAGGACATTAAGCTGATGGAGAAGGTCCAGATGAGGGCTACAAAGATGATAGTAGGTCAGCAGGGTAAGGCATATGAGGAGAGGTTGAGAGCACTGAACATGTACTGCTGGAAGCTGGAGGGGGGACATGATTGGGACTTTCAAGTACTTGAAAGGGATAAATAGGGTTGATAAGGAGAATCTCTTTAAGTTGGTGGCAACCATAACACGAGGGGCAGGTCTTAAGCTGAAGGGTGGGAGGTTTAGGAGGGAGGTCAGGAAGCACTTCTTCACAGAGAGGGTGGTGGACACTTAGAATCGCCTGCCAGAAGAGGTCATCTCATGGGCAGCTTTAAGAGAGGCTGAGATAGACATAGGGGAAAGGTAAGGATCATGGATAGGGAGGATGGGAGGAGTGGGAGGAGGGCAGGGACATTAGCTCAGGCTGTGGACCCTGCAATACTGAGCAGACTTGATAGACCAAATGGCCTTCTTCTGCTGGCTTGTTCGTATGTATGTACAGAGCCAGTACAGTTCTTTCACCCACTGGGAGGAGGATAAGAAACTGAGATGGACACGAGTAGGACTGGGATTTGTGTGGTTTTAGGTGATGGTACTGTCAAACCACACTCCAAGATACTTGAAACAGTGGACTTTTCAAAGGGGACCATCCATATTCATGAAAATGGGTTTTATTTTATTTATTGCTTTATTTCAAATGTTTTACTAGGAAGTTCATACTGAGCTGGTATCAGCTCATTTCCAGATGTGTCCTGGGACGAGGGAAAAGACAAAGTACCATGTGTAAAATATTACAATAACATGGATGTAATAAATCCAAATATAAAAGAACACTTAAAGAATAAATTGCCAAATAGTAAATTACCATACAGTAAATCGGTGACAGCGATAGGGGTTTAAAACACAGGTCAGATTAGACCTACTGGTGAAAAATATGGGTCAAAATGAGAAACGGATGGATCAAAAGCTAATCTAAAATACAAATTTATCCAGTACAGAAGCTAAAACTTCTCATGTAAATTTTTTTCCGTTATTCACTTTTCCATCTTTCAGCCATTGTTGCAGACTGGGTGCACCACTGTGGACCCACAGTCAAGTGGAAAGTGGGTCATTTCATGAGCTGCAACTTTTTCCCTTTATGCCCCACCTAGCACTGTCCCTACAATAAATTGTGGACTGGGCAAAAGAACATTAAACCGTAGCAGCAAAACAAAATAAGAAACAGCGATACAAGACGGGGAGCAGTACTGGTGTCCATGTTTGGTGGAAGGCAGGTAAAAAGAATAATCCACCCCAATATTAGAGCAACTACAGGAGTGACTGGAGAGCTCATGGAGGACAGATTTCAGAAAGGGAAAGGAAGGAGCAGAGCAAATAGGAGGGTAAAGAGAGCTCCATAGTTTAGGGAGGCAAACGAGAAGGCAGCTTGGCCAGCACAAGATTTCACTATAGGAAGAGCGAGAGAGAGCGCAAGCATCATAAGGGAGTAAGAGGAAGAGGGGAGGGGAAGAGGAGAGAAGCAAGATAAGAGGGGATAGAGCCAAACCAATGTTTGGAGATGAAGGAAACACAGTGAATAAGGCGCTTGTTGCTACCTAAGGTCATGGAGACTTTTTTTTTTTTGGCTTTGAGTGAGGTTCGAGTGGAGCCAGTGTTGGATGTTGTCAGTCATATCCAGCTGGAGAGGAAGGCTTCAGAGGCGAGGTTTACACTGTCATCCATGTATGTGGAGTGCATAGAGACACAGACTAAGGAAAGGTCATTTAGAAAATGGGGCCTCAATATGGAGCACTGTGGGACTCCTGAGGTAACAGGTGAGGAGGACATTGCCTACTAGGCTGACTGGTACCATCAAATAGGGTAGGAGTGCAGCCAGTTGAATGACAGGTCAGCTAGACCAACGCGCCCAAGTTTGTCAAGTAGGAGGATGGTAACCATGCAGAATGCCTTCGCAAGATCAACAGAGATGGCAGAAGTGAATATCCTCTGTCTGCCTCCACCAATGTGAAAAGACAGTGGAATAGGGGTACTGTGGAGCAGCAGCTTTTTCTAGAGATCTGTATTTCTTTTATAAACTTATTACTATTTTGGTGGTACTGTGCTGCTTATTGTGAATAATTTTGTTATCCCTGGTTTCAAACAACATGAAGTCTTGCTGTATTCTGACTATTGCAGTGATATCCAACCTTTGAACTGCCCGAGAGAGATAACTTTCCATGCAAGGCATGGAACTGAGCTCGAGCTCGGTTGAGACTCTGTCTGTTGTTGTTTGAACCCAAACCGTAGATTCTTTACCCGCCTCACTGAACAGTCGCCCAGAGAGTTTTCCTTTGCTCGGTTCAATTTAGTCGGTTAAAGTGTCGTTTTTCTCGGTTTCAAACAAATTTATTCCATCTAACCTTTTGTTCAGTCTCTGTCTGTGGTACCATGACTACTAGATAGGTTTATTATTGTTTGCTTCTGTGTGGAACTTGTAAGCGTTGAATCGGTTCGGTTTGAACCGATCAGGTTTCATTTAAAACCTTTTTCTACTTTTAGGTGTGGTAACTGGTCCTTATCGGTTCTAAAAACAGATTTCATTACGTTTTTTCCCACGACCCGTAACATGGTCAGGAACCGATAAGGTGTCTTGCCTGCAGGATTGCCGAAAAAGGGTAAGTTTGGTTAGGACTGGCTATGTCTGAGAAACCCAAGAAAAACCGGCCCACTGGGTTTCAACACTGTAGTGTGTATGGGGAAGCCTTTGCTAAGGCTGACCCCCACACCACCTGTGTTTATTGTCTGGGGTTTGACCACCCCGATTCAGACTGCCAGATTTAAATTTTCCCTCAGCTACCCTGGAAAAGAGAGTAGGTAGGCTGAGGGAAAGGGAGGCTAAAAGTCCGCTGACCTGGATGTGCCAGCCCAGTTCGTCTTCGATCGGGTCCACAAGGAGTGCCCTCTGACCAGGGCGAACTTCTTCTGGCAAAGGGAGAACCGACTCTGAGGAGTCGTTCCGTTAAAAGAAAAGAGGATAAGTCAGCGGTTTGGATCCACAAGTTCTTTCTCCAACCGCTGTGAAATAATAAGCGATAAGTTGTTCAATCGCTAACTCGGTTCCGACCGAACCGGCACCATCGATTAGGGGCTCGGTTCGGTCGGTTCCCTGGTTCCGGATTATAATTTAGAGGATTTTTATGAACCGAGGAGGAGGAAGGAGAGTATGAGGATAATGATGGTGATTATGAAAGTCTGGATGTGCCCATTGACCCGGACATCTCCCCAGACAGACCTTCAGGGTTTCTCCTCCTAGGCTTTCTGAGTCCCCTTCCCATTTATGTTTTACAAAAAGTGGCTAAAACTCTTCAGCTTCCTATGGAAGAAGCTGTAGAGGATCAGGAGGAGCCTGATTATGTTGAGATGATGGATATCCCAGAGTCCAGGAGGCTGTCTATTCCTTTCATAAGTCTTTTGGGAAACAGACAACAAAAATTTTACAGATTCCTAATTCTATACCTCCTGTGGACAAGAGAATGGACAAGAGGTATACTCTTTCAGGCTCAGATACGGAGTTCCTTTCCCAGCCTTGTTGGGGTAGTGCAGGCTGCTGCCTGTGATAAGGCAATATACCCTGGCTTCACACTCCCAGATAAGGACTCCAGGAGGATTGATGCCATGGCAAAGAAACAATACATGGTAGCATCTTTGGGACTCAGGCAGGCTAATTATATGGCCTGCATAGCTAGATACCAGAAGTCTAGATGGGGCACTGTAATGGCTCTAGCTAAACAGGTCCCTGGCCAGCTTGCCAAGGAGTGAGCAGGTGGCTGCAGATGGTATTGAGGCATCCAAGGTGCAATTTCATGCTGCAGTGGACTCCAGTGATGTTTAATCTAGAATCATGGCTACATCTGTGGCCGTTAGTAGGATGGCTTGGCTCAGATGTATAGCCTGTCTCAGGATACCCAGACTAAGGCCATGGGTTTTCCTGTTGTGGGTAATTCTCTGTTTGGGAGCAAACAGAGAACTACATGAAGAAAATGGATGAATACAGGACCACCTATAGGAGTGCTCAGGCCAAGGAAAGGCAAGCCACCCCCAGAGGCAGCATTCCAGGGGCAGGGGCAGGCCTTTCATAGGCCTTTCTACCAAGCCCAGGCCTCCTCTTCTGCCTTTTCCCAGAGGGGTTCTTCAGAGGAGAGGCAGACAGGGTACAAGCAGGCCTGCTACCACCCCTCAGCCTAAAACCCCTGCCAAACAGGCACCCTGATGGGTTTGCCGGGCGATTCTCCACCACCAGTAGGGGCAGGCTGGCTTACTTTGTCCAGGACTGGATGTCTTTAACATCAGACAAATGGGTCCGGAAGTAGTAAGCCAGGACTGGTTCTCAGCTTCAAAAATTTCCCAAGATGAGAACCAGATCCTTTCCACCTGCAAATCCTTCAGAGGCCCTTGCCCTAGAGGCAGAGGTCTCTTCCCTCTGGCTCTGAGAGCTATAGAAAGGTTCCACCCATACACAAGGGAAAAGGATTGTACTCCAGGTACTTCCTAACTCTCAAAAAGACAGGAGAATGGCGGCCCATCCTGGATCTCAGATATTTAAACAAGCACCTTTTAAAGCCAAAGTTCAAAATGGTGACTCTGGGAATAATTCTACCCTCTCTAAGGCCAGGAGACTGGCTAGTTTCCTGGACCTCAAGGATGCCTATTTCACATTCTCATCAGAAGCTCCCACAGAAGGTACCTCAGGTTTGAGCTGCCCTCAGGCCACTATCAATTCAGAGCAATGCCCTTTGGCCTAACTTCAGCTCCAAGGGTGTTCACAAAATGCCTGGCAGTAGTGGTTGCTTTCCTAAGGAGATAAAAGATCTCCATCTTTCCATACCTGGATGACTGGCTCATAGTAGGTCAGTCTCCAGACCAAGTCAAGTCACACCTTCAGATAACTCAGCAACTGCTCACTTCTCTAGGTTCCTTCTGAATCTTTCAAAGTCAGTTTTGCAGCCAGTGCAGCTCCTCACCTTCATAGGGGCAGAGCTGGATACAATAAAGGCAAGAGCCTTCCTTCCCTGGACAGGCAAGGACCCTTGTTACACTGGCTTTTCATTCACCCTCCAGGTGTCTGACCAGCAAGGCATTTCTGCAGTCCTGGGCCACATGGCTGCCTCTGCAGCAGTGGTCCAGGGAGCAAGATTTCAAATGAGGGACATTCAGTTCCACTTAAGAGCCTTCTGGTCCCAGAGAAAGGATTCTTTGACCAAGCTAATCCCAGTGACTGAACCCTGATCCAGGCGTTGCAGTGGTGGCAGGATCAGGACAACCTAAGACAAGGAGTCCCTTCATCACTCAATCTCATTCTTTGATCCTTACCACAGATGCTTCCCTCTTGGGCTGGGGAGCCCACTTGGGGATCAAACCAGCCTAGGGTTGTGGTCACCTCAAGAATCTGTACTTCACATCAATCTCTTGGAACTCAGAGCAGTGTTTCTAGCACTTCAAGTTTTTTCCAAGTCTGTTCAGAACAAAGTAGTTCAGATCAGGACAGACAATACCACCACAATGTGGTACATCACAAGCGGGGGGGCACTCGGTTCACGGCCTTGTGCACAGAGGCAATGAAGTTGTGGTCTCTGGCCTATTCCCTGAATACCTCTCTGATAGC
The DNA here is from genome assembly GCA_016271365.2 of Neoceratodus forsteri. Lineage (NCBI taxonomy): Eukaryota > Metazoa > Chordata > Ceratodontiformes > Ceratodontidae > Neoceratodus > Neoceratodus forsteri. The sequence goes on along the minus strand of CM028133.1, from coordinate 767,399,803 downwards.
AGTGCACCTCCCAGGGAAGGACAATGTCCTGGCAGATGCTCTGCAGGATTTCCCAGGGCCACCACGAATGGTCCCTTAGATCCCCTGATTTTGAAAGTGATCTTCTCCAGATGGGTACCCACAGATAGATCTTTCTGCTGCCCCAGACAATCACCAACTTCTCTTTTGCTGCAGGCCCCCAGTGTTGGGCTCAGTCCCCTGGATGCCCTAGTTCTCAATTGGGACGGAAGTTCCTGTATGCTCCCCTTCCTCTCTTGTTCAAGGTGCTAGTCAAAATCAGGTCTCAACCCTGCAAAGTGATTCTTATTGCTCCAAACTGGGCCAGACAGCCCTGGTCACCTCTCTTGTTGTCCTTAGCAGTCCACCTTCCCTGTCTCTTCCCAGGAATTACAACCGTTAACATGTTCTCAGGGAAGGGTTTGGTATCCGAATCTCAACTCTCTCAATCTCAAGTCCTGGCTCTTGAAGAGTTAGAGTTTGCTGACTTGCATCTCTCTCAAGGTGTTCAGGATATTTTAACGGCTTCTCAAAGCCTTCCACCAGAAAGACCTACAGCTCCAAGTGGAAAAGATTTACTATATGGTGCTCTGGGAAGCATATTTCTCCAGAGTCTGCTGGCTTGCCCACAGTCCTTGACTATATGGTTCATCTCAATAGCTTGGGACTCAGACCAGCTACAATAAGAGTGCATCTGGCAGCTGTCTCTGCCTTTCTGTCAGCAGGCAAGCACTCTTCACCTTTCAGCTCATCCTGTATTCTGTAAATTTTTCAAGGAATTGCTGCATACCAATCCTCCTTCAGGGACACTGCCCTGCTTGAGACCTTAATGTTTGTATTGCTCAGCTTATGCAACCCCTTTTGAGCCTTTGTCCTCAGCAGAACTTAAGTACTTGACTTGGAAAACTGTGTTCTTGGTGGCCATCACTTCTGCCAGACACATAAGTGAATTACAGGCCCTGTCAGTGGAGCCTGATTTTATCTCTTCCACAGAGATAAGGTGGTCCTCAGGACTAGTAGGAAGTTTTGCCTAAGATGGTTTCAGATTTCCACCTTAACCAGTCTATGTCTCTTCCTGTTTTCTTCACTGACCATTCCTCCTCTGGGGAGAGGATGTGCACAGCTGGATGTGAAAAGGGCCCTTAGCTACTACATAGAGCACACCAAGGATCACAGGTTTGACTCTCCAACTGTTCCTCACTTATGGTGAGGCTGGTAAGGGAAAACCTGCCACTAAGAGATCTATTGCCAGGTGGATTGTCTCTTGTATACAATTCTGCTATGAAAAATTAGGTAGGATCCACCCTCAGGCCTGAGGCTTACTACCAGAGGTACAGCTGCTTCCCTGGCTGCTGCCAGGGATATTCCTATCTTAGAGATTTGTCAAGCAGCCACCTGGAAAACAGTACATACTTTCACCAAGCATTACTCTCTGGATATCCAGGCTAGGAGTGATGCTCGGTTCGGCACAGCTGTGCTCCAGAGCCTATTCCCAAAGTAGGTTCTGTCCCCTCCATGGAGGTGCTGCTTGGTAGTTCAGTAGTCAGAATACAGCAAGACTTCATGTTGTTTGAAGAAAAATTACTCACCTTAGTAATGTTGTTTCTTCTAATGGAGTCTTGCTGTATTCTGACCTCCCCGCCTCCCTCTCAGAACCTTTGTTTTGGATGTGGGTGGACAGGAACAGTGTTGGCACTCTAGAGGTGCCTTCCACCCTTTAATTTTGGGTAGGTGTTGTGTTTTGTTTTTGGGTTTCCTGACTTGAGTCTTTGCCTTGGAACCAAAAACCTTTTTATTAGATTTAGTTGCCAGTTGGCTAGTGTAAGTTTACAGTTTCCACACAGGATGCCCAGTGAGTTTAGCTCATAAAGATCTGACGGTTTGGGTTCAAACAACAACAGACAGAGTCTCAACCGAGCTCGAGTTCAGCTGCCCATGCCTTGCATGGAAAGTTAACTCTTTACTCTGTGGGCAGTTCAAAGGTTGGATATCACTGCAATAGTCAGAATATAGCAAGACTCCATTAGAAGAAACATTACTAAGGTGAGTAATTTTTTCTTTTGGAACAGTAGTGCACCCTTATGGCTCCAAAAAGTATTCAAAATCAGTTATGGACAGTGTGGGCGTTTTCTCCTCAGTGTCCAGCACAAAGGGATCTGGGCTCTTGCAGCAACACAGATGATTTGCCCAGAGCGCAGATCCTGAACATGCTTACTAAAGTTCAGTTGACAGTGGAAGAATCTAATAAAGATTGGCTGCAGTGGAGGCTAAACTGACTGATTTTGACACCCAGATTACGGATAATAAAAAACACCTCACAAATCTTCTGGACAGAGTGAAGCGTCAAGTAACTGTGAATGCCTTTGCTATGGATCTATTGTTTCTTCAGTCAAGGTGGAGATACTTGAAAATGGCCTTGACAAAGTAATGTTTGGGTGTTCATTCCCCAGGTTTGTTAACAAATATCCCCTTGTTATTTGCACTGTATATTGAACCTCTCACTGCAGCAGAGACTGTTGAGGGTATTCCTTTGGGGAGAAGGATTACAAAATAGCACTTTTATGGATGTTATTATCCTCACTCTTGCTAACCCTGCAGCGTCCTTTTGGCAGTTTGGACTATTATTGATTATGTTGGCCAGCTTTTGGGCTTTCAACAAATGTCGTCAAAACTGATATTTTAAGTTTTAACTTTACAACCTCGCCAGAGTTAAAAAACAAAAAAACACTGATTTGTTGGAATCATAATGCAGTTAAATACTTGGGAATTCACCTGGTAAAAGACCATAACACCTTGAGTTTTTGAATTATGAGCCTATCACCCAGCAACTTACAAGAGACTACAACAGTGGTAGACTTTACCCTTTTCCTTGTGGGAAGGTGGAAGTTGTTAGGCAAAATGTTTTGCCTAGACTATTATAGTCAAACAACATAGAAGTCTTGCTGTATTCTGACAATTGCAGTTAGTTCCAGCCTTTCAACTACCTGGAGAATATAGGGTTAAATTTCTATGCAGGCACAGAATGTTGAGCTCGAGCTCGTTGAAGACTCTGTCTGCAGTACTTTGAATCCAAACCGTCAGATTCTTTACTCCCTTCACTGAACAGTCGCCCGGAGATTTCTCCTGTTGCTCAGTTCAAAGACTTGGTTAAATTGTCGGTTAAAGTCTCGGTTTTCCAAATTATTTTACCACAATTCGTTCACTCTGTCTACGGTACAGTAAGTACTTAGATAGTGTTTTTGGATTGTGGAAATTAGAAGTCCCGATCGGTTCGGCTGAACCGATCCTTTAATCTTTGAGTTAGTCATTTTAGTGTGTGGTTACCATTCTTATTGGTTTAAAAAAACGTGTTTTAAGCGTTTTCCAAACACCCCATCACAGTTAGAAACTGATAAGAGAGTCTCACCTGATGGTTGCCGTAAAAAAAGGGTAAGTTTGGTTAGGTTGCCATGTTGAGAAACCCAAGAAAAAAACAGGCCCACTGGGTTTCAACACTGCAGTGAGTGTGGGGAGGTCTTTGCTAAGGCCGATCCCACACCACCTGTGTTTACTGTCTGGGATTTGGCCACCTCGATTCAGACTGCCAAATATGTAAGAATTTTCCCAAGTCTACCCTGGACAAGAGATTAGGTAGACTTAGGGAGAAGGAGGCCGAGAAACTGCTAACCTGAAGGTTGTGCCCGTTCGGTTCCACCGAACTAGAAGAGACTGCCCTCTGACCAGGCGATAGTTCTTCGGGCAAGAGGAGAGCTGATCCTGAGGGGTCAGTTCCTACAAAAGGAAAAGAAAGGAAAAATCTGCGGTTCGGTTCAGAACTCCATGTTCTAACCGTAGAAGAAATTGCCCAAGCAGTTCGGATTGTGGAATCGCTTTGTCCGGTTCCCGACCGATCCGTCCCGGCTGGTGGGGGTTCAGTTCGGTCGGTTCCTCTAGTTCAGGATTATGCCCCTGTTTATGAACTGGATTTTGAGGAGGGACTGTGAACAATGTGAGGATTATGATGATGAGTGCTTAGAAAGTCTGGATGTGCCTATAGAACCGGACATCTCCCCAGATAGACCTTCAAGTGTTTCTTCTCCTAGGCTCTCTTAGAGTCCCTCCCCACTTTCTGTTTTACAAGAAAGTGGCAGAAACCCTCCAATTTCCTATGGAGGCGGCTGTGCAGGACCAAAAGAGCCTGACTTCGTTGAAATGATGGATATCCGGAGCCCAAGAGACAGTCTATTCCCTTCATAAGTCTTTTGGGAAGCAGACTCAAAACATTCTAAAGTCTCCTAACTCTATACCTCCTGTGGACAGAAGGATGGACAAGTACTCTGTCAGGCTCTGATACGGAGTTTCTTTACCAGCAGTGCAGTCATGTTGAGTAGTGCAGGCTGCAGCCTGTGACAGGGCAGGCATTCCTTGGCTTCACCCCCAGATAAAGACTCCAGTAAGTTGGATGCCATGGCAAAGAAACAGTACATGGCATCCTCTTTGGGACTCAGGCAGGCTAATTATATGGCTTATACAGCCAGGTACCAGAAGTCCAGATGGGACACTGTACTGGCACTGGCTACAGGCTTCCCCAGCTGGCCAAGGAGCAGGAGGGGTGGCTGCTGATGGGATCGAGGCATCCAAGGTTCAGTTTCATGCTGCTGTGGACTCCAATGATGTGTCATCAAGAGTCATGGCTACATCTGTGGCTCTTCAGAGAATCGATTGTCTCAGATGTACTAGCCTTTCACAGGACACCCAGGCTAAGGCCATGGATTTCCCTGTGGTGGGTAATTATTTGTTTGGGGAGCAGAAGGAATTACATGAAGAAAATGGAATGAATACAGGGCCACTTACTGGAGTACACAGGCCAAGGAAAGGCAGGCAGCCTCCAAGGCAGCAAGCCATGGGCAGGCCTTTTCACAGGCCTTTCTACCAAGTGCAGGCCTCTTCTCCCTTTTCCAAGAGGGGTTCTTTAGAGGGAGAGGCAGAAGGGGATGAGCAGGGCTGCATCCACACCTCAGCCTAAGGCTTCTGCCAAGCAGACACCCTGGGGTGTCAGCCGGGTCAACTCCCCATACCAGTAATAGGTAGGCTGGCTTACTTCTCCAGGACTGGAAGTCTGTTACTTCAGACAAATGGGTCCTGGAAGTGGTAAGCTAGGAACTGGTCCTCAGCTTCAAAAGATTTCCAAAGCTGAGGCCCAGATCTTTTCCACCTGCAAGCACCTCCGAACCCTTGCCTTGCAAGCAGAGGTTTCATCTCTGTTGGCTCTAAGGGCCATAGAGAGGGTGCCTTACCTACACAGGGACAAAGGTCTGTACTCCAGGTACTTCCTTACCCCAAAAAGACAGGGGAGTGGTGACCCATCCTGGATTTAAAATATCTGAACAAGCATCTGTTAAAACCAAAGTTCAAAATGGTGACTCTGGAATAATTCTTCTCTCTCTAAGGCCAGGGACTGGCCAGCCTCCTTGGACCTCAGGGATGCCTATTTTCACATTCCCATCAGGTGCTCCCACAGAAAGTACTTCAGGTTCGAATTGCCTTCAGGCCATTATCAGTTCAGAGCAATGCCCTTTGGCCTAACATCAGCTCCAAGGGTGTATACAAAGTGCCTGGCAGTAGTAGTGGCCTTTTAAGAAGGAAGAAGATTGCTGTGTTCCCATATCTGAATGACTGGCTCATTGTGGGACAGTCCCAGACCAAGTCAAGTCAGACCTCCAGTGACCCTGCAAGTGCTCACTTCCTTGGGATTACTTCTCAACCTTTCCAAGTCAGTTCTCGAACCTGTACAGCTTCTCACTTTTATAGGAGCAGAGCTGGATACAGTCAAGGCAAGTGCTTTTCTTCCCATGCAGAGGGTTACAGCCATTTCAGAGCTGGCCTCCTCTTTCCGCCTTCTGGTCTCTCGACCAGCAAGGCATTCCTTCAGCTTCTGGGTCACATGGCAACTTCTACAGCAGTGGTCCAAGGAGCCAGGTTTCAAATGAGGGACATTCAGTTCCACCTAAGGTCCTTCTGGTCTCAAAAGAATCCTCTTACCAAACTGGTTTCAGTGACTCAGACTCTGATCCAGGCACTCCAATGGTGGGAGGATCAGGACAATCTCAGGCAAGGGGTTCCTTTTATCAATCAGCCCCACTCTGTGGTCCTTACCACAGATGCTTCTCTGTTGGGGTGGGAGCCCATCTTGGGGCTTTCACAGCCCAGGGACGGTGGTCCCATCAAGAGTCCCTCCTGCATATCAATCTTTTGGAGTTCAGGGCAGTGTTCCTGGCTCTCCAAGCTTCTATCAGTCGGTGCAGAACAAGGTGGTACAGGTCAGGACAGACAGCACCACCACCATGTGGTACATTAGCAAGCAGGGAGGCACTGTCCACGGCCTTGTGCATGGAAGCCATGAAACTGTGGTCTCTGGCTTACCTCTGCAGACATCCTTAGTTGCAGTCCACCTTCCAGGAAAGGACAATGTGATAGCAGATGCACTGAGCAGAATCTCCCAGTGCCATCATGAATGGTCTCTGGATCCCCTAGTGCTAGAAGTGATTTTTCCAGGTGGGGCACTCCAGAGATAGATCTCTTTGCAGCCCCAGACAATCACCAACTTCCTCTGTTTTGTTGCAGACCTCCAGTACTGGGCTCAGTCCCTCTGGATGCTGTGGTTCTGAACTGGGAAGGAAATTCTCTATGCCTTCCCTCCTTTTCCTCTGTTGTTCAAAGTTCTGGTCAAAATGAGGTCACAATTCTGCAATGCAAACTAATTCTGATCGCTCCAGACTGGGCCAGGCAGCCATGGTATCCTCTGCTGCTGTCCCCAGCAGTCCATCTTCCCCTGTCTCTCCCCAGGAAGTGCAATCTGTTAATCTCATCTCAGGGAGGATTTGGTACCCCATCTTCAGTCCCTCAATCTCAAGGCATGGCTCTTGAAGAGTTAGAATATGCAGATTTGCATCTGTCCCAAGGGGTTCTGGACAGTCTCAAAGCCTCTCGAAAGCCTGCCACCAGAAAACTTAAAACTCCAAATGGAACAGATTCAGCATTTGGTGTTCCAAGAAGCATATATCCCCAGACACTGCTGAATTGTCTACAGTTATGGATTATATGGTTCATCTTAATGGTCTAGGCCTGAGACCATCTACTCTCAAGGTACAGTTGTAAGCTGTTTCTGGTTTTCTGTCAGTGGGAAAGTCTTCCTGTCTGTCATCTCATCCTGTATTCTGTAAATTTTTCAAAGGATTGCTTCATACCAATCCTCCTTTTAGGGATCCTGCTCCTGCCTGTGATTTGAATGTCTGCATTGCTCAGTTTTATGCAACCCCTTTGAGCCTATGTCCTCAGCAGAGCTCAAGTACTTGACTTGGAAAACTGTGTTTTTGGTTGCTATAGCCTCTGCCAGACATATCAGTGAATTGCAAGCTCTGTCAGTTGAACTGGACTTTATCTCATTCCATAGGGACAAGGTGGTGCTTAGAACCAATAGGAGGTTCCTACCCAAAGTGGTTTCTGATTTCCACTTGAACCAATCCATGTCTCTTCCTGTGTTCTTCACTGATCATACTTCTCAGGAGAGTGAAGGTTACACAGTTTAGATGTTAAAAGAGCCTTTAGTTACTACATAGAACGCATAAAGGGTCACAGGTTTGGCTCCCTGCAGTTGTTCCTCACTTATGGGGAAGTAGGTAAGGGCAAACCTGCCACCAAGAGAACTATTGCCAAGTGGATTGTGTCCTGTATCTAATTCTGTTATGAGAAACTGGGAAACATTCCTCCCTCAGGCCTGAGGGCTCATTCCACTGGAGGTACAGCTGCATCTCTGGCTGCGGCCAGGATATTCCCTTGTTAGAAATTTGCCAAGCAACCACCTGGAACACAGTTCATACCTTCACCAAGCATTACTCCCTGAATATCCAGGCTCGGAGTGATGCTAGATTTAGCAGTGCTTCAGAGCCTATTCCCAAAGTAGGTTCTGTCCCTCTCCTTGAGGTGCTGCTTTGTAGTCTGCAATTGTCGGAATACAGCAAGACTTCATGTTGTTTGAAGAAAAATTACTCACCTTAGTAACTGTGTTTCTTCTAATGGAGTCTTGCTTTATTCTGACCTCCCTCTCTCAGAACCTGTTTTTGGGAAGTGGTGGGCAGGCGCAGTGTTGCACCCAGGGGTGTCTTCAGCACACTTCCTGTTGGGTGCTTTAGTTTGCTTATTAAAATTTGTTATGCTTTATTACCTGGTTTTTGGGTTTTCTGACTTGAGTCTTCCTTTGGGAACCTAGACCGTTAGTTGCCAGTTGGCTAGTAGAAATTTGCAGTTTCCACCTTCTGATAAGTCGGTGAGTTTTAGCTCAGTAAGAATCTGACGGTTTGGATTAAAAGTACTGCAGACAGAGTCTTCAACCAAGCTCGAGCTTCAACGTTCTATGCCCTGCATAGAAATTTAACCCTATACGCTGCAGGGCAGTTCAAAGGCTGGAGCTAACTGCAATTGTCAGAATACAGCAAGACTTCATTAGAAGAAACACAATTACTAAAGCGTAGTAATTTTTGCTTACTTCACACTCTTTCAGTAATGCTAGATAAAGCCTATTTCAACCACTGGAACCAAATCATTTCTAGATTTCTCTGCTGTGGCACACATTGCGTATTAAATAAGCCATTTTGCAATTACGGAAGGACAAGGGAGGGGTTTCTAAATCCTGCCAAGCTTATTTTACATGCTGTGGCAGCTCAATTTCGGGTAGTCTGTTGCTGGCTTATCCCCACATATAGGCCTTACTGGAAACTTATTTAATTCACCCTAAATTATTTATTTGATACCACTAAATGTGTTTTTTCACATCCACTTGGTGAGATACCTTTAGGTTTACTAGATACACTGCTATTGCTTTAAATTACTGGAGGAAATGCTGCTGAGATATATCCTCCATATACCTTACTTTGGCTCCAGTCCCTAGCTCATGACAAAACCCTTCCCCATAATATAAATGGTACTGCTCTTTGGGGTCTGCAATATTTTATTTATTTATGTATTTATTTAAATGTTTTACCTGGAAAGGTATACTGAGCAGTGAGAGAGGGAATGGGGATGAGCAGTAAATACAAGACATAAGATATGTACAGATATTATTATGCATTGTTTACCAATATTATACCAATCAGGGTTTCCTCTCTTTCCACGGACTACAAAGGGCATGTGCCCTTCCTAGAAGGCCCATTTTAGATATTTGCAAGTAAAATCTTACTAGGAATTGGAGCGCAAGGTAAAGAAAATTTCCGACATGAGGTATTGGGCTTCATACCTTATGGCAGCATGAGCTTATTGATCCAAAAGTTTAATATATATGTGTCTCTGTTTAGTAGGGAAGGGATCATAACTGGTGTTGAACCCATGGGAAGCAATCCCTTCCAACCATCATTCTTCCACTGGTATATGGACATTTAATTCTTTGTTCCATCTCTCTCCAGGATGGATAGAGAGGAAGTAGGTAAGAGTTCAAGAAGGCCTTTATAAATATTGCCAATTAAATGTGGCCAAAGGGCCCAGTTGATGCTCCTGGAGTAGGGTAAATATTAAAGGAGGGCCATTCTGAAAGTTGTTTAAAGTTAAGTTCTGACCTACTGGCATAAGGCTTCATACAGCCAATATCTTATAAGTGCCTCTGTTTTAGTATGGGAAGGGATGGTAACTGGTGCTGAACCCCACAGCCAGTCCTTCAACTTCCTGATGAGCCGCTCCACCCCATGCTCAGAGTTTTTGTGGCGTACGAGCAGGGAGAGTGCGGGGTGAGTCCATACAAGATCTATGGGGTCTTTTTTAAATGCCATTTTTTGTAACTTTAAGCACTGGTAGAGAAATTAAAGCTAACGTTCAACTAATAGTTGCCCTATTTGAGTGGTGACTTTAATTTTCGCCTACCAGTGCTTAATGTTACAAAAAATGGCATTTAAAAAGTCCCCATAGACTTGTATGGGTCTCTGCCCCATGCTCTCCCTGCTCACATCACAAAAGCTCTGAGCACAGGGCGGAGCGGGCTCACCAGGAAGTTGGAAGAGATCGGCTGGCCGTGGGTTCAGCACCAGTTACGCATCCTTCCCTACTAAACAGAGGCACTTATAAGGTATTGGGCTATATGAAGCCTTATGCCAGTAGGTCAGAACTTAACTTAAACAACTTCCAGAATGGCCTCCTTAAATTTCTTTACTCCTACTCCAGGAGCATCAACAGGCTCCCTTTGGCCACATTTAATTGGCAATATTTATAAAGGCCTTCTTGAACTCTTACCTACTTCCTCTATCCATCCTGGAGAGATGGAACAAAGAATTAAATGTCCATATACTAGTGGAAGAATGGACTAAATATGCCTCACTCAGTTACAGGTTTAACTCTTTCTTTATACTGAGGGATTATTCTTGGAAGTGCAGTATGCTTATTTCCATACTCCCAACAATTCAAGCAGAGTATATGGGTTTATATAGGAAATGCTGGAGAGGTTATGGTGAGACCCTTCCACTCATACCGATGTCCTCTGGTGCATACATTCTAGCAAGAAGTGGATGAGACCCTGATTGCTTTGTTTGTGGAACAAGATACGCTTTCCCTCAGTTAGTTCTCCTTTGTATTCCTCCACACCCAGTTAAGGGACTGAGCATAAAGTTGTTATTAATTTTAATTGTGAGGAGCTAAACACTTTTTACTAAACTGTGGCTCAAAACCCTCCGCCATAGCGGTCTAACTGAGTGGCATTGGTTACTACCATTTATAGACTCCAAAACCTTTACAGCTTCCATACATGATAAATCGGCTAAAGCTGTAGAATTTTGGAGGAGATGGGTGATTTATCAGATAAACACTGATCCAGATTTTGTGCCTTGACCTGATTCGGGTTTGTGCTCCTATTTACTATTGTCACAGTAAAGCTTCTGTATGTCCGAATATCCTTCTATATGATATTGTCAGGGACTACCTTGTGAAATGCTCAAGACCCATCTCTTTAAATCTGTAGGCCATATTGAAGGTGCTCTAATTGTCATCTTTTATTTTTACCCTGTTGCTAATTGTTATTGTTCTGTTTTTGTTTTATGTATCCTGGAATGTCAGTTGTGAGTTATTGAAATTATGTCAGTAAAGCCTTGATTAAAAAAAAAAAGGATTGTGCCAGGGGAGAGGAGGAAGAGATTAATGTGAGAGTGCACAGAGGTAAAAGTACTGATTGAAGGTGAGCGTGGTCTCAGGGCAGTCAGAGATAGGTGAACCCTTTGTTTTGAGGACTAGAGTGGTAGATGGGTGGGGGTATAAAAAATGGAGAAATAACCTTTCAGAATTTAGCAGGGGACATGAAGTTATTCTGGAAATTGGTGGTGAAATAGCTGGATTTGACCTTAGTTCTGGTATTGTAGAGCAGTTAAATGCTGCAGTAAGTTATCTGGGAAGCCAGAGGCCTTGTGGTACCAAGCAGAGTCATGAGCTCTTAACCAAGCAGTTTGTCTACAGAGAACCAAGAATGAGAGGACCTCAAACACATGACCTCTGGAGGGTACATGTTGCCCCAGATGGATGCGTATTTAGTGTGGAGGAAAGAGAGCTGCACCTTTTTGATTGATGTGGAGATTAGAGACCAGTAGATGGTCCAAAATCATCAAGCAAGGTGGTCTGGTTTAGCGACCTGAACAACCTGCTCCAGATGTTCTTGGGGTGGCAGAGCTTAGGGACACAAAGACCATCCAGTGGTCACTGATAGTGTCATAAGGATGACAGATTCCACATTATGGTGAGGATGAGGCATTGACATTGGTGCTGACTCTGGCTGACTGCTTTTGCTGTTTGATGGCGATGCTGCTGCCACTGGTTGCACTGATGATGATGTCAGTGTCTTTGTGGACAGTGGTGCCAAGGTCAGTGTTGCTGTCGTTGCCGGGATTCCAGTTTTGGTGCGTTTGCCGGCCTTGATGCTGACACAACTTGCAGTGTTGACTCATGGCTCATTGACAGTATCGGATCTTTCTGCTGGCACAGTTGTTAATCCTGGTTTGTAATTAAGGTTCACAGCAGGGTCTACCCATTGTGGTTCCATTGTGGTCTGCTCCAGGGCACCCTCATATGAACATACGAAAATTGCCAGCAGAAATTAGGCCTCTAGGGTTGTCTAGTCTGCTCATGTGCAGCTAACACCCTACTTTGCAGCTGCCCTCTCCCCTCCTCCACCTTCCCAAATATCCCCCCACCCTGTCCCATCCCTTCTCGAAACTACCCACTGGCCTATAGGATACCACCTCCTCCGCAAAGTGTTCCAGACTGCCACTACTCTCTGTGAAAGAGTGCCTCTCATTTCCTCTTATACCTACCTCCTTCCAATCTAAGCCTATGCCCTCTCATGTCCCTCCCTTCCAGAGCTTGAATATCTCTTTAGTACCAGACTTATTTATTCCCTTTAAGCACGTAAAGATCTCAGTCATATCCCTCAATCCTCAATTCCCTTAATCTCTCCCGTGGGCATATCCTGTAATCCCTGAATCAGATTTGTCACCCTTTGTTGTACCCCTCCAACAATCTCACATCTCTCTTCAGAGAAGGGTTCCAGAATTGTACACAGTATTCCAGGTGCAGTCTGATTAGTGACTTGCAGAGTGGCAGAATGACATCCCTGCTTCTGGAGGAGATGCCCTCGGTATACAACCCAGCATCATGGGACCAGCAATCCTAAATCTGCTCCAAGTTAGGTATTTCAGGTTCAGGAGACTCCACCTTCTCTTCCCCTAGGGCAAGCAGGCTTTTGGAGTCTGTGGTCTGTCCTGAGACACGGGTTCTGTAGTGTAGCAAGTCACTGAAGGCCCCTCCCCAAAGACTTACACCTCTGGCACCTTGGGCCTTGTTTGAGAGAGTGGCCTTAACCATGATGCATCCAGGCCTACTGTTGCAGATCCAATACTATCTCTGGATGGGGAACATAGAGGCCTGGCTTAGAAAGTCATACAGGGCCCACTTCCAGGAGCCACCCCCAAAAAAATCCCGATCCTCCCTCTGATGGTTCCAGCTTCCCCTCCTGATTCCTCCACTCCCCTCCCTTTATTTTCATTCTATAATGCTTTGTTCCCTTTGTGGTCCAGGCGAGGCTACTTAGTCCCATCTCACCACTTCCCCTACCAGCCACCGCCTCCTCGGTACTCGCCTGATCCAGAGACTCCCGGCTTTGCCCCAGTGGTGTGGCCAGAAAGGAGTGCTGTCCTCCCCACCTGGATTCATTATCTGGGATCGGTCGTTTGGTGGTGGTGCAGATCAAGGAGGAGCGGGCTGGACTTCAAGGAGTCGGAGCCTCTGTTGTTTCTGTGTTCTTCCTGAGCCCTGCGTGGCAGTGCGTAAGTGTGTGCACATAGAGGTGCATGCACATCACATAGCCACGGCCCCTTCCTTGTGTTTGGATACTGCGCTGTCCCTCACGCCTCTACCTGGGGCAGCCAAGGCCCAAGACAGCTACCTCCCCACCTGGGAGAAGAAAGCAGTTCTCTGGATGGTCTGTCCTCTACCTCCCCAGCCAACCACTAGCGACCCAAGCTCGTTCCCAAACTCGGGTCGTTGATGTGGCAGGAGTGGAGAAAGCACCTCAGCCCTCCACGCCCGGCCAGCCCTGAGTCCTCCTCTGAGGACACAGAATTATCACTTCATGCACCTTCTGCTGGTACATAATGTACCAGCTGTTCGTGGGGAGATGATAAAAGCACTGGACATCCCATGCTTTTTTAGCCACAATCGTATCATCTTGCTGTTGGGACTCCTAGGAGTTCCCAATAGTGACACTGCTGTAGTCCTTCATGGCCTCAAGCTTTGGAAGAGGGACATGGAGATGTCACTTCTTCATTGTTCCTGTCCTGAGAGACTTCTAGCTAAAGTATCTTTCCCCACGGGTTCCATTGGAAACCAGCCTCACCCACATTAGAGTTTTCAACTCTCTAGACACCTAAGGGCACTATCACTGGGCAGAATCCTTACAGTACTGACTCTTGTAGGAAGGACACTTTGAGTAGGAAGGTTTTACTTCTACTAAGGGTTCCTGGCCATAGCATCTCACCAGGCACATATGTGCTCTGTCAGCATTGCCTTTGGCTCCAGCTGTACATTTTGCTGTCTGAGATGCTGGTGAGTAATACCATAACGCAAGCTATGGACATTGCCATAAGGGCATGGAAACAGCACAACTCCAGAATAAGGGCATTTTTTATGATGACAACAAGGTGGCCTCACACACTGCAGTGGTGGCAGTCTGCCTGAGATGGGTGGGTTCACATCTCCTGCTTAGTGCCCTTGCTGTCCACAGGTATTAAATTCCCAATACTGGGGACCCATTTGTTCTCTCAGCAGGTCAGATGGACTTTCCAGGACTCCCCAGCTCCTGCTTCTCAGGGGCCACTGCCTGGACCCACTCAACCCTTGGTCGAGCCAACCAAGGTGGTACAACTCCACCCCTAATCCCTAACTGAGGGCTCAGGTCTCTGGTGATTTGGCCCCTCACTGGTTAGATGGAGACCTTGCTTTACTGACCAAAGAGTGGGGGCTCTTGAGAAGATTGAGTCTTAGAAGATAGAGAAGTTACTTACTGTAACTGTAGATCTTCAAGAATATCTTCTCCATAGAGTACCTCTCACCTTCCCATCATCCCCTCTTCTTTTGGGTCAGGGCTACTTTCCTGGGGCTCAGCCTGAGATGAATGTTTTCTGGTATGCAGCTGCTTCCCTTAATTTTGTCTCTGGCACTCCTTGTGCTTATAGGAGGGCCTGTGTTATTCAAGGACCTGTTTAGCATTCAGAAATTTAGAAAATGTTTTATGTGGGAATTTTTCCCATATGCACAGAAAAGATTGAAAACATTATCCTTTCTTTCCCTGCCCAGGGAACATCCTTCTATCCCCTTAAGGTTATATCCCTAAAGGGTTGGTCTTGCCAGGGCAGTTGGTCTGTTTCAGATTTACTGCATTTGGCTTAATCCTAGCTAAGCACAGTTCAAGCATCTGTCATTACAAGGAAGGGTCCTACTATTTCTTCTCAGTACATATACACAATACGATATATGTTGGTTGTAATAGGTTTCCTATCTGCTTCCATGCAATCTTCTCTTTTTGTATTGTCTGACCAGCTGTCCTTCAAGGCTTGCAAGCCTAAGGTATCTTTAGGGTATCACCCAGCAAAAGTATTTCTTTTTCAGGGAAATAGCTGCATTCTTCAGGTTATCTTATGATGTCATTTTCTCTCACTGAAGTTTTAGCTTTTCAGTGTAGTCCTCCTATCGTCATTTCCCTTCTCGAAGTAAAGGGCTTTGCAGTAGCTCTGCTTATTCTACTACACTACTGTGTGTTCAGCTTCAGAAGGCTTCTTTCCCAATTGGAATCTTAGCGAGGTTAGTCACATATATCTGTTTCTCCAGGGACACAGTCCTATAAGGATCTACTCGAAATCTCGACATGTGTCTGCCCGACACACAATATCCTGACTCCGTTTGCCGACAGTCAACTGCCTGACAAGTGTAAAAGCCTGATGAGTCAACTGCCCGACAATTGAAGTGTGAGCACTCACGGAGATGATTTTTGTTAGTTATATGTTGCAGGGGCTTTGCCCCCACCTCCAGTAACTAAAATATAGTCACCTCCATGGCGCACAGACTTGATTGTCGGGCAGTTGACTGTTAGGCTTTTACAGTTGTGCAGTTGACTGTCCGACAGACAGAGTCAGGATAATGTGTATGTTATCATACACATGTCGGGATTTTGTAAGGCTCCCGTTCTACACCTGGGAACATTGCCCGGATCCGGGCCCTGATTCCAGCTGAAGACCTGACCTCATTGGTACACACTTTGCTACATCCAGATTGGACTACTGCAGTGCCCATTACCAAGGGCTATCTGGAGGCAACCTCCACTGCCTGCTGCTGGTGGAGAATGATGACAAGATTGTTGTGGGTAAAAAGAAATGAGCATATTACTCCTGTCCTCCACGAACAGTACTGGCTGCCAGTTAGGTGACGAATGTCTTCAGGTAGGGCTTCTTACCTACAAGGCCCTGCACGATAGGAGACCAGTTTATCTGCAAGATCTTCTGGAGCCGCTGCCCGATCCGGGCTCTCCATTCTGCCGAGGTTGCCTCCTTGGAGTTCCCAGGGCTAGGTTGCAGAATTCTGGGGACTGCATTCTTGGTTGCCATGCCTACCCTGTGGAGCTTATTACCTAAATATTTAAGGAGGCACCCTCAGTAGAAACCTTTAAATAGGTCTAAAGACGTTTCTATTTCAGCAGGCATTTGAACTAGAAGTATATATTGATCTTCCTTGTCAGTCTTCACCATTCATTACTGCTTGGGGTTAAGCCAGAGGCTTGCACCCTTCCGGGAGATGTTTTTTTTTTTTTAGAGTCGGCTCCACGGCGCGCCACCAGGACGCGTCACACATCGCGAGGCGGCTGTTAGGTGCCGCAGACTCCTCCTCCATCTCAGTTCTGTTTCTCCCGCCATCGAGGCTGCACCTGCTGCGTGGTAGCGTATAGTTTTTGTTTTTCCAGCAACTCAAGACTCTCGTTTTTCTCAGACCATCCACTCGGCGCTGTATACCGGTAAGACCGTTCCTTTTATTTCTATACTGCGGCCCGAGTGCTTTATTGCTTTTTCCTTGGTTAGTTCGCATCATGTCGTTCGGGAGCACATGGCGTTAAGGCGGGCCGCTCCTATGCGCCGATGCTCCTGTGGCCGGCATTTTTCCGTCTCGGACTGGCATGATGTCTGTCTCGTTGCCTGGGACCCAGCCACGACATGGATCGTGTGGCGCTTGTTTCTCCATGGACCGTCGTGTCCTCGAAGTCAGCGCATTCAAGCTCGGCAAGGCCCGCCCGACCTTCGAGGGGCGGTGTGCTCAGGGATTCCCAGGTAAGGTCTCTAGGCCCTTCCCGGGTCCCCTCCGGGCCTATGGTCAGCGGAGGAGGAAGCTTCCTCCTCTTCTCTTGCCGAAGGAAGCTTCTCCTATGGTGTCCGAAGGAGCGTCGTGGTCCCTCCCGGGGCCGTGGCGGGACACCGCTTGGCAGTCACCTCCTCGGGTGCAGGCTCCCCAGTGTCGAGCCCCGATTTCTGGGCCTGGCACTGGTGGACCGCCACCCTCCGGCCGCCATTTCGGATCCCGGCGCCGGTGGTGAGGCAGCGCCATGGCGGCGCCGCCTGGCCTTGCGCACCACGGGCCCGGTCTGTGCTCGCGGCGCTGGATTGGGTTCCACGCCGGGAGCGCGCCTGGGCCTAACTGGTTTGGCAGGGGAGCCAGGACCGGGCCTGACTGTCACGAGTGGCTGGGGTTGTCGCGCTGTTGCTCCGGGACCCCTGGGGTTGCCAGCATTGAGGTTCTGTTGGTCTCGTCCTCTTCGGAGGCCGATGACTCAGATGTGAACCCATCCTGGCACCCTGACTCTTGAGGTCAGGGTCGCCGGTGGCACAGGGTGCTAGGCGGCGCAGGCGGCCCTTCCACTCCCACTCCCGTCCTCCCCTGAGGGCCCTCGGGCTAGGGGTGGCCCTGGGTCCCAAGGGGTGATGTGGTGGGGACTGGAGGAGGCTCCCCTCCTAGGGGGCCTGTGACAGCTGCCCTTCGGGTGCTGTTGCCTCCTCTGGGGTGGGGGCAGCTGCAGTCAGGAGGAGGGCTCTCTCGAGTCCGAGGGTCGAGGCAGGGGACGGTGTTGGGTCTCCGCCCAGCCACCTCGTGGGGTGGCTAGGAGCTGTAGCGCGAACCCTGCCCTTTCCTCTTGGGCCCCGGGTTCCCTCCGTGGCATTGCTGTGGACTGCCTTCTGGATCCACTGCCCGGGTTCGTCACAGGAGGTTCCCCTGGCTCTTCCAGGCATCGCATCCTCAGGGTCTCGTCTTGCGGCCTGGTTTGTTGTCGGGATCCCGCCAGCTCGGGCTCCGTTCCCCGATTTCAGAGCCCTGGCAGAGGTCAGTTGCCTCTTCATAGGTGCCCTTCTCCAGTACCTCTGCATCCACCCCGCTCTTCCAGGCCATGTCGGTCCTCAGAGTCCGTTATCCTGGGAGCAGTTCAGAAGTTCTCGGCGGCCTTCCCTTCATACGTTAGATACATGCATGGCGGGTCTTTCGACTCTCCCCACCGCTGCAGGAATCTTCTGACATTCGAGCTCTCCATCATCCTCGCCTTCCTCCTCTGAGGGAGAGGAACCCTTGCTCATCTTTCTTCCCACGCTGATTTCACTGAATATCAGCGATTCCTCCGAGGATGGTGAGGGATCTTCGAATCTCAGTTAGGCAGACAATACTGAACGGGAGACGATGAATTCCTTGGAGAATTCAGTGCCCAGCACCTGGTGGTACCTTCCTGGCCTATCCCCTTCCAGGAGGCGTCTATCCGTTCCTGGCGATAGCCAGCCGCCCTTCTCCAGCCCTGGCAGACTATCGTCGACGGTATTGTGCCCCTTGGAATCCCTAGGTACCCTTCCCAACCCATCCTCGGTTTGGTGTACCTAGAGACTCCTTCCGGCACGCGCCTGAGCGCATCCACCGCCCACCAGATTCGGATTCACTATAATTCGACCGTGGGGCAAGAGTGTTCTCTTCTCCTGCATGTGGGTGGCTTGCATCACATCAGGCTCACCACGCTGCCTACAATCGGCATCTGTGGTCGATGCTCTCCAGCTCCTAGCATCAATGCCTGATATGGAGCAAACCAGATAGGCTATTGCCCTCTCCGCTATAGGCCTGGAGCTGGCAAGACACCAAGCAAGGGCATCTTATGACTCCAGTGAGGTGGCTTCCAGGCTTGCGGGGACAGCGATCTACATTAGCGGACGGCATGGCTCCGTCTATCAGGTTGTCACCCTGGCCGGCGTGGGGTGATGCGCTCCGCTTTCCGGGGACCCGTCTTTTTCCTCAGAGCTAGAAGACTTTGCAGGGGCTTCCTCCGTCTCCCGCTCCTCGGGGCACCTCCTAGCTCTTCTCCCACTTAGGCTTCTCTTTGTGTTAGCCAGGGTCTTCCCTTCTGTTCCTCACCAACAGGAGGCTGGGGGTCTTGTTCCCTCAGGGTTCTACCCCCTTTTCAAGGGAGGGCTTAGTACTCACCCAAGCAGTAATGAATGGTGAAGATTGACAAGGGAAGATATGAAAGAACTACATGCGTGCAGTGATGCTTGATCTTCTCTGTATCTTCACCATTCATTACTGATCTCCACCCACCTTCCCCTCAGTGGTCTCCTTCTGTGGCGTCTCCCCTCCCGTCTCGTTCCTCTCTCCCCCTTGGCCTTTATGCCAAAAAAAAAATCTGTTTTGTCCCCCATTCTTGTGAATGGATTCTTTTTTCCTCAAGGTAGGGAGGAGCGAAATGCAGTTGCAAATTTCTTTAATTCTGAGAGGAACTCTGTCTGCCCTATGGTGCAATTCCTTACCTTCTTCAGGTCATGTAGTTTCACAGCCTGGTGGCCATGCCCTGTCTTGGCCTCCTCAAAATTTGGAATCCCCTGGCAGGCATTATTTTCAAGCTTTTCCAGCTGCTGACTGAACTTGTCAGCTTCAAGCCTCTGTCTGCCTTGTCCTAGCAAGTCTGATTGAGTTCCTCTCTATTTTTCTTACAAACTGCCTTGAGAGGCATAGTCTTTCCCATACTCTTCTGTGGTAGCACTTAACAAGGTGCTAAGGAACTTAGTCCTCTTCCTGGATGGGCGCTCTTCCGGAACAGGTTCTGCTCGGACAGTCTAGGAGCCCTCAACTAGGATGAAGGGACTTGGCATGTTGAGAGTTCAGAGAGTCTGCCCTTTCTTGGGTCTGTTCAGGAGTTCGGTGGAACCTCTCCTCCAGTCCTAGCAACTGGGATTCTTGCTCCCTTATTAGTTTGAGCCTATAAGCCTCTCAACCAACAATGCTTGATGGGCACTGTTCTCCTTCTCAACATGCCTCTTTCTTTCTTTCTCTTCTTCTTCTTCTACTTCCTCTCCTCTCTCTGTTCCTCCCTAGAGCCGCCCGAAGAAAGGCCCTGCAGTCCCTTAGGGTAGAATTCTCTCTCTCTGTCTATTCTCCATCGGCTTATTCCTTTTTCAGTTTATTTCCTTTCCTTTTTCTATCCCTCGGCTCTCTTGCCTCACTTTCTTTTTCTTACACTTTATTTTCACCTCTCCGGCTAACAGAACTGAGATGGAGGAAGTCTGAGGCACCTAACGGCCGCCCCTCGCGCATATTGCGGTACATAGGCCCTCTAGGGCGCCCGTTGGAGCCGACTCAAAAAAAAAAAAAAAAAACAACCCCGGAGCGGTCGCGCTTCGGCTTAACCCCAAGCAGTAATGAATGTTGAAGATACAAGAGAAGATCAAGAATTACGGTAGATACGTAATTTTCATTTATTGTGTTTTATGCTAGAGACAGGGATTTTAAATATGCATGGTCTCTTGCTGTTTCTGCTGACCTTTATGATTCTAGGCAATATTATTATTGTATTAGTTATTGGTTTGTTTTGCTCCTCTACTCGCTCCTGGCCAGCACCTCCTTCAGGCCCCCAAGGTCCTATCTCGTCTGTCCGCCATCTCCACCATCTACCCTCACCTCAGATCGCAACCCCCTGGAGGTAGCCCGGCGTTAGCCTTCGCTGGGTGGTCCCTCCTCCGAGAAGGAAGGCACCGGTGGGGTCATCCAGCACTGTGGCATCGGCTCCAGGTGTTGCTGAGGTGGGAGATCGTGAGCTGTGGACGGTGCGAGGGACGGAGAGTCATCATCTGGCTGGCCAGGGCTGTTTTTCCTGGTTTTCACCCTTGGAGAGTGACGCACCTGACGTCAAGGTGAACGCTGACGCCTGTCACCCCGAAATTAGAGCCCTGACGCCTGCTATGCTCCCAAGCCTCCGCCAGGTGCCAGTAGGTGCCCGGCTCGCATCCCACCCTCCCCTGGAGAAAGCGAGCTGTCTGCGGACGTTCCAACCTTCTCCCCAGGCCGGCTCTCCTCCGACCCGAGTCTTTCCTCAACCCGGTCGCTGTGTCGCAAGCGAATCCAACCGCTGCACCGACTGTGCCCCACGGGTTTGTTTTAATGTACTGTGTCTCAATCCCAGAAAGGCACTTTATTAACAAAGCATCTATCTATCTACACCTGGTGCAGAGCACATCCTGCTGTCACTCAAGGGATAGCTGACCCGGAGTTCCTACACCTCTACTTCTGTCAAAGGGACTTTTCCTTGGAATTGTTTTTCCATGGTGTGTCTGGCTGAGGTTATTTTATATTTGTTCTGCCTCTGCCCCTGTGAGGGACACGTTCAGAAGGGATGATCTTCCTTCTCTAATATATTAATCGTAAGTTTATATTCTATTGTTCTTCACCTCATTTATCCTTTTTGTTACTGGATAACTAGCATATGCCTGTAGGCCATGACCTTACCCTCCTTGTTTACAGAACTGGGATAAGTTTGGTCATTGGCAACGACTGCTGCTACTTGCACAGGACCACACTGTGTCACATATATGCTGTCACCAGTAGTCTATGTCCTGACTGAAAAAGATTTACTCCCTCGTGGTCCCACTATCTCCTGCCCAAGACCAAATGGTGGTGCTCTATGAGTAGATGTTCTTAAATATCTACAGTTACATTAAGTAACTTTTCTTTGTGGATGGGGAGAGCCAGTTGGTACTGAGGTCATCAAGGATCAGAGGCTCACCAGAGGATAGGGAGTCAAGGAGGTGAAGGGCTGATACCAGGGTGCCAGTAGAGTCTGCCAGTGAATACCTGGGGGAGGGAGGAGAGGTTACACAGGAAGAGTTTGTATGAGGAGGAACATCAGACTGCATGTATGATGTTAAAATTAAACATGAACATACATTGCAGCATCACCCCCATGCTTACCACTGTTCTTTCCCTTAGTAGTGCAACTTTCAATGGAGACATCCATATCACTTATTCTGGTCCAGAGCTGGGACTCTGAGGTGACTAGAACTTTGGGGTTGTACTACTGCATCTACACTCTATAGTATGTTTTGATCCAACTTAGTGGGTGAGCTCTGAGCTTTGATGTGAATAACACACAAGCCCTTGAGTAGGGGATATCTAGTTCAGCATCTCCTGACACTAGAAGCAGAAGGGCAGTGGTGGGCCTAGAGAGGGCTTCCTACATTGAGGAGAAGGAAGTAAGATGGAGGAGGAAAACCACAGATAGAGCTCCAAATGGATTCAAAGTTGAGAGCAGGAGAAGGAAGAAGGTTGCTACAGATAAGGTAGGATAACTGGGGCAGGGACTCCTTGAACCAGGCTAAGTGTGATGTACTAAATCAAAGGCCCTTGATAGATCTATAAAGATAGCATGCCAGATATTTCCTTGTGCAATGCCATAGCTATAAAATTATTGCATTTCAGCAGAGTCTCATAGGTAGAGCCCAGTTTTAAATCCTGATTAGAACTGAGACTTCTGTTTTACTTGTTACAGTTAGATGATCACTGATAATGCACATTCTGTGAAATACCTTAGGTATTTGGTAAAGAGAAACTGGTGGAAGAGGTTAACACCTTAGTGTCCTTTAAAAGCATAAGGAATGGTGATGGTGGTTGGTAATGAATTAAATCGGTTATCGGTCTGATGTAAACAGTCTACAACATGTTTTAGTAAACTTGTATATTTGTCTTAGGGACCACAGACTTTAGATGTTTTAATGTGTTTAATGCTTCTCCTGCTTCTTCTCCTTCATGTGTTTTGTCTGTTTTCTAATGATTTTATTTCTTTCTGTTACTATTTTATTGACTACATTTACCATTATTACATATAAAGCATACATCAGATTGGGGGTGGGGAGTAGGACAGTCATAACTAAAATATGTAAAGTTAATCCAGAAAATACAACATTCTTAAATTTATCTGTGCTACAAATATCACAGTGATGAAAAATACCATGTGAAAGGAAGATGCAAATAATCATGATTATAAATGTCTGTCAAAAATGTAGAAACTGTATTGGCCAAGAGACATCACCTGACTGTGCATTAATAGGCTGGTGATGCAGGGTCTGGTGCCAGATCTCATTGCTATGTCTTAAAAAGAGACATTACCTTACACCTGTAGAAGCGTATCGGTACACTGCCAGAAATAAAGTGTTTTACCTACTAAACTGACAGCATATTGGAAATCCTAAAAACAAAACAAAAAAACCCTCTATTCTCATTCACAAACTTCTATGCTTTAAAAACTATCTCAGTCCCAGTTTTCCGCCACTTTTCTCACTCTTTATAAAACTTAACTTTTGTATGACTTACTATTAGAACTCCAGCCTGGTAATGCGCGTGCCTCTGTACTCTCTCCCACCTGCTGCTCCCAGACAGCATTAAGTAACCTCGTTACACAACAGTGAACCGTCACATTTGCAGTATTAACAGGTGTTCTGAACAACAACCAGGAACAAACAGCAGAAATACCCATAAAAAAGCAGCAGCTTAAAACCAAACTGACACAGATGTCCCCGGCTCACTACCACATAACAAGAGACTGTCACAGACAGTGAATCCTAGCATCTCCCATCAAACCCTAATACCAGCATCATCAGCAATCAAACTGCAAGACCAAGACCCTCAGAAACAGTTATTCCAGGCATCTCCAAGTTAAAGCCCCAACATAGACAGTGTCACTAACTTAAACCATGTATCTCTGTATCTGTACACATTAACATGAGCAGTTACCCTCGGTAGTCCTGACGCCAGTGACCGGGTTCAGAAACAAGCCTGAGTCATCGGGGGTGGGGGAGCATTGAGCTTCCCAGAGGACACTCTCCTCCTCCTCCAGGGAGGATGTTTGTGACCTCTGCTGTGGTACTGCCACCTGGGTGACCACAGTTGGCAGTGAAAACAGATCAGCACTGGGTGCGGGCGCCGACTGGGACATCTTCACACTTGTGTGCAGACATCCACTCAATCCTAGCAAGGTGTCCAGGGATGGGAACAAGGAAGAAAATCCTTTGTTTGCAGCAGAGTGATCTTGCACCTACACTCTTCATAAGCCCTGTATGTGCATCCAGGACTGCTCATCAAAACCAAGCTAAACTCCTCACAAGCCTGATGAACTGAGGGAGACTGCCCCAGGGGTAAATCATGGACCACTGCAAGGTCGGAATACGTCACCAAGACAGAAGGTGGCAGTGCTGTGCGGAGAAAGAGCAGCCAATTAAAGCAGTGTGAGTGAAGAAAGCATACCAAATAAAAAAAAAAAAGATGAGCAGCTACCAATAAGAATTCATCAAACCAGAGCTGCCACACACAACTCTCATGTTTATGCCTGATTTCTCCACATAACCTCATTTTCAGCTGGAGCAGGAAGGGAAACCACGAAACACACCAGCAGTAGGCCTCAGGTATCTTGTTTGGGGGTGCACTATGCACTGCAAGAACAGCAACAAAGCACCCTGGATTAATCTGTCCTAAACAGTACAAAACAGGGACATTATTTTGGAAAAATACTCGTTTCCATTTCAAACATGCAGATCTTTTCTTTTTGTTTTTTTTAATTCTTTGGTAATGTGGTGAAGCCCACTAGGCACAAAACCCTGTTCCTGCTGCCTCCTCCACCTCTCACTGTCATGACAAAGTCCACTTCTGACTGCTCTTTTTTTTTTTCCTTCCCTACTGGTGTTTTTTTTTATTTGTACTTTATTTTTGAAATTATAAATTTTGTTGTTCTCAATCTGTATGTAACCATGTACTGTCTGATGTGAGTCTTTGTAAAGGAGTCTCTGACTCAGAGATTTGTAATTCGAGAAACAAACTAACAAATAAATAAAAACCTATTTTCAGGGGCAAAGTGACTTGGAGGTTATGGGAGTATATGAAACCAGGTCTGCTGGATGTACCAAGCTCACTCACGGCTTGGTACTCTAACTTCTATGCTAATCAAACAGATTTTTCCTTATTACAAAAGAAAGTTACATTTTTAGTGTAATAAAAATGACAAGCCATTTTATTAGCTTAATAAGTCACTCCAGGGTTTGCATTTCAGGATTTTAATGCACTTCCTGGGGCATAAGGACACGCCTTCAGATTCCGGCCTTTTCATGCCCTTGGGACATGTATTAAAATCCTTTAGAACGTAGTGAGAAAAATGTGTGAGTACAATAACTAAAAGTACATGTTTTCACTGTTGTAGAAAATGGTATTAAAACAGGACCAGATGTTTATCCATTGAAGTCCCTACCTCGCCTTTTCAAGGGCGAATTGTCCTTAACCTGAATAGCCAAACTAAAGCCTTTTGTTGTCACCAACTACTAAAAGGCATTGTAGCTATTGCCACTAATACCTGTAATCCCAAAGTTTTCTGTTTCTAATGTCTACATACAGGGTATTTGTAGGTAATCAAAGGAACCCAACTGGGCGGCCCAGTGGCGCTGAGGTTGAGGCACTGGATGCCACACCTTGAGCTCGTCGCGGCCGGGTTGGGAATGGACTCGTCACCAGGGGTTGGATGGGGAGGGAGGAGGATTGAGCGTCCCATGGATGCTCTCCTCCTCCTGGGGTGGGTTACCAGGGTGCTGGCACCCATCACACCTGTGCCTGTGAAAGCACAGGCAATAGGCACATGGCTGTCCGTAGTCGGGAGGGGCGCTGTCGGGTAGTTTGACAACGACGGCATCAGCACGTCAGGTGTCTGGACATGTCCTCTGCACTGGCATCCTCAGGATCAGGAGAAAATGGGGAAAAATGCATATGCCCCAGCCTCACGAGCTCTATGAAAACTTGTGGGGGCTTGGTAAAGACCTGGCAGATGGAGTAGAAGGAGCCGGGCAAATAAAGAGAAAAAAAAGAACCCAACCGATTCTTCAGACATCCACCAGCTTGTAATCTTCAGTTGACTGAGATGCATTAGTGATTTTGGGGTCTCCTGAATTCTTAAATATGAGCCAACAATTCCTGCAAAATATTCTGCTGAAAATTCTTGATCTTACTTGAGAGGCTCTTGCAGTAGGTAATTACAGATAGGACTGAAGCTGGCAGGCGTCAGGACCCCACAGATATTTCTAGCTAGCAGTCTCTGGTGAGGACCACCCCGTCAGGTGACCGGCGTCAGTATAAAGGCGGTCCCCATGTCTGCTTCCAGTTCTTTCCGCGTTAGCTCATGCAGCGCCTCACGGTTAAGTTCTCTGCTTAGCAGTCAATGATCAGTAGTTTTACGCCTATTTTTCAGCTTTTCTTCAGCCTTTACCTCAGCTGCCGACATGTCATCCCCGATTCCCTCTGAGCACAAAAATAAGTGTGATTCTGCGCGGCCAGCTCCGCATAAGGACGGACATTCCCAGTGCCTCTTTTGTCTAGGGCTCTCAACCATCTCGCCGAGAAGTGCCAGCTTTGCCAGCAGTTTAACGCTGCCACCCGTAGTGAGGCAGTAGTCCCTGGAGGCCCACATTCTTAAACAAAAATTACCTCCATGGAAAATGAACTGAAAAACTTAGGGCCTGACTTCTCCGGAGGCCACCACAAGAAGAAGCACGGGACGGGACTCCTCATTGGTCGCTGGTGCTGTAGGTAACGCCTCCCAGGAGGCAGCTCCGTGGCGGCCATCTTGGAGGCTTCCAAGACAGCGTCAACTCTCCTGTCGGGCTCACGCTCAGGCCCTGTGAGCCTCCAGGTCCCTAAGGAGGCAGCCATCACGATAGTCGCCGCCGTACAGCCTTCTGGTTCGAAAGTGTTCTCCCTTATAAGTCGGATGTCGTCCGTCCGACATCTGTCCGGTAAGGCCGCTAAGACGCCCAACCTTCGGGCAGCGCACGCCTCCAAAGCGCCCACCAAGGCCGCCTCCTTCATGGCCTTTGTCAGGTGCTGGGTCCGATATGTCGGATGCTGGCTCCTCCGGCGTCCACCGGATCCTGTTGATAAGATGGGCGTCGGCTCCTCAACGTCCGCTTCGCTTTAGAACTGATACGCCTGCCTAGGGCCTATCTGCCCGAGCTCGCCACAACAATCATTGCACTCCGGTGCCAGCGTCTCCTCTTCTGGATCCTGGGGATGATAACCCTTCTTCCCGGATGACCACGAGGACTTGATGCGCTGCCGTCGGGTCCCCTCCCTGCTGGGCCAGATGACCCGGCGTCGGATTCTAGGGGCGCGGCGCGGCTGCAGCTTATCGGCCGACAATATCCCATTGCCAGATGCTGCCTCTACACGGGCCTCCTGTTCCAGGCCCGGCTCGCTGGAAGCTGTTTCAGGGCCTTCTGCTCCTGCAGACCCCTGATATCTGGGTATCTGACACTGTCCTATCTGCGGCATCATACTCAGGCCCACAGTATCTACAGCGTTCAATTACCCAAAAGCCGACCTACCCGACACCGCCCGTCGTGGTGCCCCAGTACCAGCGACTTCCTGCCATTGGAGTATGGTTACACCCACAGATACCCTCAGTATCCGTATCCTCCTCCTCCTCCTCCTCCACCGCCCCTCAGCCGCTGGTGGACCTGAAGGAGACTCTGGCTTCCTGGTGGGCTGAGGCCTAGGCTCAGCTCACCAGGAGGTAGAGAGCAGTCTTCCGTCGCCGGTCGAGTTGAGAACCCCCTATGTCAGAGGTGAGAGACCCCATCCCCACTCCTGGATGCCAGAGGCGAACCCTCCGGTTCCAGGGCAGAGCAGGACACGCTTCCCTGAGGGCTCCCCAGGGTCCATTCCTCCCTTCTTGTCGGGAGGAGGAGTCTTCTTCTCTTCATCATCCTCGGGAGATATCTGATGACTCCAATGGTCGTTCTGGCCCAGACAAGCGAGCCAAGGACCCCTCCGAGAGTCTTCTCCGAGGATCCTTCCTACGGAGTTGCGCAAAATCCAGGCACTTCAACAGTGACATTCCTTGGAGCTGGATCCACAGCATAAGAAACTTGCTGCGCACCTGGATCTTCCCGAGACGCTCCTACCCTGGTGCCACCCTGGTTGAGCCTCATGCCAACCTTGTTTCCACCATTTGGAAGCAACCATTGGCATTAGCCCCTTCCTAGGAAGTTGGACAGGCTTCATCAGGCTCTGGAGGGTGTCGACTCTTTAAATTCACAACCTTGAGCCAATTGGTCTTGATTAGCGCTGCTCATGGCGGACAGCTAACCCCAAGCACTTGAGCTTGCCACCTTCCAACAAGGAATCCTGCCTTCTGGACCAGTGCGGGAAGAAGGTCTATGCTTCTTCCACTGTGGATATTAGGGCCCTGAATTATGTCAGTCATGTGGGGATTACAGAAGGCGATCCTTAGCGAGGTGGAGGCTAAATTGGACTCCCTTCCTGAGTCTCAGGCAAAGCAGGAAGTAGCAGATCTAGTCTGGTCTACGCGTTCTGCCAGTCGGCACATGTCTGTGCCATGTGCGGCTGTGGGGCTGCTGGTCGGAGCTCGGCTTTGCCGTCGGTTTTGCATCATGCCTGGCTCTGGGTGTCAGGTTTGGTCCCGGAGGTGCAGTCTGCTATCCAGGACGCGCCTTCAGGGGTTCAGTGCTGTTCAGTGGCAATGTCAGGACATCATCACACCCGATCTGCAGGAGAAGGATACTGCACTTAAGTCGGTTGACTCCTTGTACAGACCCCTCAGGCTCCAGCGTAGTCCCTTAGCAGGTTCTCAGCAAAAGGCGAAACCTCAGGAAAGTGGGCCAACAAATGTTAGGCCCCTCCAGCTATAGCCCTCGCCCAAAAAGCAGCGGGCTTCAGCCACGTGCTGCCCCACACCTCCTGATCCTTTCATCTCCTACAGCCTCCGGGTCTTCCAGAGGAACCAGTAGGAGGAGATTCTCCCTCCATCTACTGGATTGGGAGAGGATCACTACCGACACTTGGGTGCTCCAGCTGATCATGAAGGACACTCAATAGAGTTTCTTGGAAACCTCCTCGAACACACCCCAGATCGTCTTACTCCCCAGAACATCATCTTCTGGTCCAGGAGGAAATATCCTCTCTTCTTCGGAAGGAGCGATATGATAGAGCCCGTTCCTCCCATCTTGGGGAATGGGTTACTACTCCCATTTCTTCCTGGTCCCGAAAAGTCAGGAGAGGTGAGGCCGATTCTGACCTCAGCTCCCTGAATGTGTTCATGGAGTACAAAAGGTTCAGGATGCTCTTCCTGCAGGTCTCCTGCCCCTTCTTCGGCCGGAACAGTGGCTGCGCACTCTGGACATGCAGGATGCTCCTGCATATCTATTCGCCCTTCCACACTTAAATACCTGCATTTTGCATTCGGAGGACCACTACCAGTTCAAGGCCCTCCCATTTGGTCTTTCCTCGGTGCCCAGTATTCACCCAATGCCTTTCGGTGGTAGTGGCCTACCTGCGTACCCAGGGGTGCAGGTTTTCCCGATACCTGGACCATTGGCTGCTGGTGGCCTCATCAGGGAGGAACTCCTGTACTTCCTTTCCCTTACCCTGCAGGTCTTTGCCTGCCTGGGTGTTACCGTCAACCAGACCAAGTCCCTCCTGATCCCATCCCAGAGGCTCCAGTTTATGGGGCGATCCTGGACCGACCTCCAGCATGGCATTCCTGCCACTGGACAGGGCGGCCTCACTCCAGGCTCAGGTCACCCTGTTGCCCAGCTGCAGGTGGGTCAGCGCCAGGTCGGTCCTTCGCCTCCTCGGGCTCATGCCAGCTGCTATTCCGACAGTCCCTCACGCTCGGCTCCACATGAGAATCTCTCAGTGGATGCTTCGGTCTTAGAGGATCAGCTGGCGGACGACCTAGATCAAGTAGTTCTGGTCTCCAGTCCCATGACTCGGGACTTGCAATGATGGATGGTTCAGGAGAACCTTTGCCAGGGAGTTCCTTCTGCCTTGCTCCCCTTCCCAGGCGCTGACTACAGGCGCCTCGGGCGGGGTTGGGGAGCCCATTGGGGTCTCACAGGACCCAGGGCTCCTGGTCCAGGCTTGAGAAACCACTCCATATCAAAGTGCTCGTGCTTCGGGCGTGCTGTATCTCTTCAGGCTCTGCATCTGTATCTGCCCCCCAGGCATCTGGCTGTCCAGGCGGACAACGTGTGTGGTCTGGTACATCAACAAATGGAGGAACCTGTTCCTAGCCTCTCTGCAGGGAGGCGATGTGAGTTGGGATTGGGCAGTGCAGCGACCTTCACCTCACAGCAATTCCACGTCCTGGGGTCGAGACACGTTGGCAGGCCACCTCAGTTGGTCGTCTGCTCACGCTCAGTGGGAACTGGATCAGGGAGTAGCAGGCGATATCTTCCTACGTTGGGGAGCACCACAGGTAGACCTGTTCGCGTCTCCTCTGGCATAAAACTTCCTGACTTCTGCTCGCTTCGCTCCGAGTGCGGCATTTTTTGAGAGATGCTGTGTCTCTAGGCGGGAAGGGCAGATTAGTCTATGACTTCCCCTGATCCCCTTGATTCTGAGGGTCTTACAGAAACTCAGCTCAGAAGGAGCTCACATGATCCTAATCGTTCCTTTCTGGCCCTGGCAAGTTTCGTTCTCTCTTCTGCAACAGTATTCAAAGGAACCTCCACTTCCTCTTACTCTGTTGCATCTTTTGCAGACCCAGGATCAGGGACCCTGGTCCATCCAGGCCTCAAGTCCCTTCAGTTGCACGTGGCTCCTGCAGACGTAGCTCAATCCCGTTGGGGTTTCTCCGCTGGTGGCTGAGATTCTGGTCGAGGTCAGAAAGCCCTCCACTAGATCTACCTATGCCATGAAATGAAGCGGTTCTCTATTTGGGCCGCTTCCAAGGTTTGAGCCATTCTCTTGCTCTGTTGAGGGCTTTTGGATTACTTGTGACACCTCTTTGATCTGGGTCTCAGTCATTCCTCTCTGAAGGTTCACATGGCCATCTCGGCTTACCATGTTTCTTTTGGGGACAGGACTTTTGCACAGCTGGAAGTCTCTAAGACTTTTCTTAGAGGGGTCCTCCACTTGAGACCCCAAATTCAGGTTCCTGCCCCTCCTTGGGATTTGAATTTTATCCTTGAGAAGCTTACTCTGCCTCCTTTCAAGCTGGCAGCCTTAGCAGACCTAAAGTTCCTTTCATGGAAAACTCTCTTCCTTTTGGCCATTGCTTCTGCTGGAAGGATTTCCAAGCTCCAGGCCCTCGTGCAAAATCCCATAATAGATTTTTCACAAAGAACATTGGCTCTGCATGCCAACCCTAAGATCTTACCGGTGGGAGGCTCTTGCAGCGGGCTGTAACAGTCAGGACTATGCCGCAGGCACTAGGACCCTCCGGAAAACTTCTCAGCCAGCAGTACCAAGCAGGGACCGCCCCGGCGTTGGCCCCCCCGACATCATCCCTGGTACAAAGGGGTGGACCCAGCTCCACCTCAGTTCTTTTCCTGGCGTCCCTTTGCCGTGAGAATAAGCCTTCACTACTCAGCTTGCCAGGAACAGCGAAATATGTTTTATCAACCTGTTTTGTACCGTTTTCAATGTTTTTTCAGTTGTTTCAGTGGATGTCTTCACCAGCCGGGTCCGGATCCGATGTCTCAAGGCCCTGAAGGCTTTTTGTTAGAGAAGATGGATCTGCACACTTCAGAGAAGGGAAGCGCAAGGAGAAGACCAAGCGCCACAGGAAAGACCGTAGTAGGTCCCAACACCGGTCCTGGTTGCGGTCCGTTCGCTAGTGGCCCTTTCCCAAAAGGCCTGTGTGTCCCTGGGCCCAGGTGGCGTCTGAAGTCATCTCAGGCCAAGGCCAGCTCCCGGGGAGAAACCAGCCAAGCCTAAGGTAACCCTGCTATGGGTCACCACCAAGGCCTTAGAGGTAAAAGCTTGGCCCCATCTCTCAAGGCATCAGCGCCACCTGCTAAAGGCGTGCCTCCGAGCAGAAGGTCCTCCGTTTCCCGAGACAACCTTCCGTCGCCGTCCCTCCTCTGACGCTGGTTGAAGGGGCGGGCGGTTCGGGCGCAGCCACGGAAGAGCCGATGGCCCTGCCTCCCAAGTCTTCCTCCCCTGGGCTCCCAAGAGGGCTCCCCTTCGTGGGCTGACATCCCAGATGCTCCCTTTCCGGGCCGAGCAGGCGAAATTTTCATGAAGGATGAGCTGCAGGAGTTGTTCTCCTTTTGGTGGGGGCAGGTCCAAGCGGGCCCCCTGATGCTGGCCCAGACACCAGTACGGACCCGGCAGGCAAACCACAGCCTGAGGTGAGCCTTCCCTGAGGAAGTCCCCGGCGACGCCTACACCTCCACCCAGGGCTCGTTCCCATCCGGTCCAAAGACCACCGCCCGGCGCACCAAGGACTCTGGAGACCGTTGCGGTCCAGGTCTTGCACTCGCAGCCCTACTCATTCCTCTGGGCAGAGCGCTCCTGATGTCCACCCTCTGACAGGCGTTGGTCTATGCTCCATCGCCGGTCTCGGGACGGAGCCAGTCTTCGGATCGGCGTTGGTCCCCAGCAATCGGCGACAGAGGGAGTCTGGTCAAGGAAAGATAAGACTGTTTCAGACCTAGTAGTCTGTCCTCCTCTTTTCATCGGCATCCTCTTCCTCTTCCTCTCTTGGGATCAGGGATCCCGGAAAAGGACAAGCCTCGCTTGCCTCTGGACGATCCGACCTTTATGGGCGTCATAAGGCATATCCATGCCTCCAGTGAGTGGAAACTGAGGACCTGGATCCAGAACGCAAGATTGGCCAAATACCTGAGGCAAAGGAGCCAAAACCATTGGTGGTCCCTCTTTGGTGGACACTTTCCAGGACCTGACCCGGACTACCTGGAAGTGTCCGGCCTCCTTCAGCTGTTCCCAGAAAATTGGAGAGGCTGTATAAAGCCCTGAGGGCAGAGGCCTTTTTAGCAGAGAACCCTCAGGCGGACTCTGTGGTCATTACAGCTGCCCATGACAAGTCCAGGCAGCCAAAGCACCTTAGCTCGCAGCCTCCGATCCGGAGTCTCTGTATTTGGACCAGGTGGGCAAGAAGGTTTACTCTGCCTCCACCTGCTCCATCTGGTCCCTCAACTTCCAGCATATGGTCCAGTACCAGAATGCTCTGTGGGAGAGGGGACAAGAGCTACTAGAGCCATGCCAGATTCTGAGCAGAAGATGGAACTTCTGGACATGCCATCCGGGCTCTGGCGTGGGTTCTCATGTCTAAAGAGAGCCTCATGCGACACTGCAGATACAGCAGCCGGTGGCCACTTCCGGGGTTGCCGCACCATGCCTGGTTAAGAGTTCGGGCTTTCACCAGGATCTGCAGTCCGTATCAAGGATGTGCCATTCAAGGTACCCGTGTTTTTGGGCAGGAGGAAGATCTGATTTCATGTCTCCAGGAGTCGGGCAAGTCCATCTGAGTGGGTCTGCCAAATGTACCCGTAGCGACCAGTGGCGACAACAGAAATGGCCCTTCACGAAGCCCTCAGGTGGTCAAGGTGGACAAGCCCTTGGTAACCAGCAGAGTCAGAGAGGTGGCTGTCATAGGAGAGCCAGTAACCAGCAACCTGGAAGCGCTCTAATCGTGGGCCCAAATCCTCCCAGGCCTCTCTGCTGCTTCTCCTTCATCTCGAAGGGTGGAGATCGATAACTGCGGACCAATGGGTCCTGGATATTATCAGAGAGGACACACTCTAGAGTTCACGGAGTTCCCTCCAAATACTCCACCAAAGTACTCCTGATATCCTCCTTCTCACATCCCACGTATAGAAGGAGAATCGGACCCTCTTGCACAAAAAGGCAATAGAGGTAGTCCCTTGCATCAGCAGGGAAGGGTTTTATTCCCACTTCTTCCTGGTCCCAAAAGATGCAGGATCTTGACCCATTCTGGACCTCAGCTCTCTCAATCTGTTTATAGAGTACAAAAGGTTCAGGGATGGTGACCCTTCAGGTCTACTTTCCCTGCTGCACCAAGGAGACTGGCTGTGCTCCATAGACATGCAAGATGCATATATGCATATCGGGGTCTCTCCTCCCCACTGGAAGTTCCTGAGGTTCCACTTCCAAGGGAGCCTACCAATTCGAGTTCTTCCGTTCTCCTCTCCTTCGCTCCTCGAGTCTTCACAAAGTGCTTGGCAGTGGTGGCTGCGGCTCTAAGGCGTCAGGGGCATTACATCTTCCCTAATCTCAACAATTAGCTACTTACAGCCCTGTCCAGGTCAAGTCTGCTTCAAGCTCTCGGAGACACCTATACTCTGTTCGAGGCTGGGACTCCCTGAACCTTCAGAAATCGTCCCCGAGCCCAGTCAAAGACTCGTCTTCATTGGAGCGGTCCTGGATTCTGTCCAGGACATGGCCTTTCTACCCCGGGGTGATCACCTGATGGAGATTGCTGAATGGATCTCAGTAACTCCTCAGGTTCCAGAAAGGAACTTCTTCAGGCTGCTGGGGCACATGGCGTCAACCATTCTGGTCACTCCTCTGGCCTGCCTCCACATGCGGGTCCCACAGTGGATGCTCAGGGTGCAGTGGGACCAGGGCTCCAACGATCTAGACTTTCTAGTCAGGATCACTGAGCCAGTCAGGAGAAATTTGCTTTGGTGGATAGACCCCCAGAATTTGGAGAAAGGGGTCGTGTTTCGTCCGAGCCACCAGGTCAGACCCTACGACAGATGCATCAGATCTGGGATGTTTCTTAGGCCAGTAACAGGTTCTTGGAATAGCTGTTGCCTCAGTATATTGGAGCAGGTCTTTTATGTCACGATAGCTGTTCACTTGAAGCATTAGAACAGGTTGCATGAAGCATTGCAACCCCATTGAGACTGGTCTCGTGGCCATGTATTAATTTATTTATTTATTTGCTTTTGTTGACCAGGTGGGTACACTAGGATAGGAATGCCTATTTTCAGGTCGACCCAGGAGGATACAAGTGAAATACAAAACAACATCAGTGTGGCGCAACACACATAAACCATACAATACAGAGTTAGCCAGAAGAGTAAAGAACATCACAAACACTAGTAAGACTATAAAATACATGGTCAAGCAAAGTAGGTAGTCAAAACACGGATAACAAAATCGTTTCAGAAGAATGAGATAAGTGCAACACAGGTTAAGAATTCGTATAAGTCATTATCATGAAACAGTGAGCAGTAAATGCCAATTCGCAAGTCGATACGCAACAGTATCTGGGGAGGAAGAGGGTAGTTTGGGGTGTATACAGGTAGGGTGGAAGTAGAAAAGGGATGGGTTTATGGTGGCTGGAAACTGGTACAAGGTCTTACTGTAAGTGCGTGTTGAGCGATGGAGCTTCTTAAAGCCAGTATGTGTAGGGGCAAGACGAATAGCTTGAGGATAGTATTCCAGTATTTAGGGAAGCATGGGAAAGCTGTGTACTCATTGTGGCCCTACATCTAGGGATGTAAAGAGGGTCTGGTCAACTGAACGGAGACCGTAGAAAGGGGTTTGAGGATGTAGTAGCAAGGCGAGAGATTGAGGGAGGCCAGCTCTTATAGTTCCATCAATTAAGCCGCCATAAGATAGGAGGCGATGGGCATGGGGACTAGGCCAATCTAGGTCAGCATAGAGATGACAGTGATGTTTGAGCGAGGAGAGGCAGAAGCATAACGGCAAATGTTATTATATGTAGTATCCCATGTATGGAGGGAGGTCTTAGTTGCACCTAGATAGGTGACAGAGCCATAAGCCAAAGATGGGAACAAAGGCCTTGTGCCACGGCAAGCCTAGCTGATGGGGTAAGGACATAGTTAGTGGGTAGGCTCCTCCAATTTTGGCATTGACTGATTTACAAGTTGTAGTGATGTGGAGATCAAAGTCCAAGATTCATCAAGAAGAATACCAAGGTATCTAAAGGATCTGGTGTTGACTAACAGGGAATTGTCAGAACAGGATATTTTGAGGAGTTCCAATTTACTTTTAATTTAGCTGGAGAGCCAAAGAGCATAGCCTGAGTTTTCGTTTCATTAAGAACAAGAGCGATTTGCAGTTAGCCAGGATTGTATGTTTTGGAACTCTAAAGATAGTGAGTTATTAATGTCTGATACATTGCTGGTACTATGGTAGAGTACAAGGTCATCTGCATAGAGCAAGTAGACACTCATGATGGGAGGTCGTTTGTGAAGATCAAGAAGAGTAGTGGGCCAAGTATGGATCCCTGTGGGACACCAGCATGTATGGATGATAGGTCTGACAGGGCTGAGTTAAAAGCAACAGCCTGCTGTCGATTGGATAGATAGCTACGGAACCAGTTCACTGATTCAGCTGAAAACCAAGGGAGGTAAGCTTTGTAGGAGAAAGGTGTGATCAACCAGGTCAAAAGCCTTGGTGAGATCAATGAAAGGTGGTACCTGTCAAAGACCGGAGTCCATGGCTGTGTAAATGTCATTGGCAAGTTTCAGAAGGGCAGCAGAAGTACTATGGCCTTTTCAAATCCATGCTGGGAGCCGGAGAGGAGGTTGTGTTTCAGGAGATACTCTATAGTTTGCCTTGCCACTAGTTTTCAAGGATTTTACTGAGCACAGAGAGGATAGCAATAGGCCGATAATTGGCCATCTCTTCAGGATCACCTTTCTTAAGGATTGGTGTTATGCTAGCTATCTTCCAAGCGTTAGGAACTACACCATGACATAGCGACAGGTTAAAGATTTTAGTATCGCATAGTTGCTTGTGAAGATTTTGTTTCAACAGAGTGCACAGTGAAAATAAAGACAATTTTAAAAGACTTAAAACAGTTCAGATTGTTTTTCACTCAAAAGCGTGTTTTTATTTATTTTATTTTAAATCTTATTTTATTGCAATTTTCCAATACAGTTAATACAGCAAAACAACATTTAACAAGTTAACAATAGTACTGTAAGACGAACAGAGCATACAGAGACAATATAAATAGACATACAAAAATTAAACCAAATTGAAAAACGGAGGAATTAAAATAAAATAAAAATAAATATCCCAGGAGCTGTATATAAAATGTATCTAGCTATGACTTCTGAGGCGTCACGAGAAACATGGCGAGGAAAAGCGTGTCATTTTATAAGTGTATTAACCCCTCTAGCCCCATGGGTGTATCGGGCATTAATGCACTTCCTGGCTGGTTGAAGTCACTCGGCAAGCCCTCATGCCTCACAACACACCCGAGTGCATTAATGCCCGATACACCCATGGTCTGTTGTGGGTTATAGTATACATGGATAATGTTCTCAACAGTTGCACCATTAAACATTTAAGAACAAAGTTATTGCTTTATAATTAATAGCTTCTTCTTTTCCCATAGGAAACCGTGGCGTAATTTCCGTTATACGAGTGTGTATAACAGCAAGCCGTGCAGTCGGCGCAAAGCCGCTAAAGTCGGCATAAGCTACTTAAAATCACCATTAATTATAAAAAATAAAATAAGAGGTGTTGTGTGTAAACTTCGAAGTTTACACACACCATTTAGTAAGATGCTTGCACAAAACCTCGAGCTTCACTCTTGAGGTTTATGCAGCATCTTACCTCTCGGATGTGTGTAAACTTCTGGATACACATACCACCCCATACATTATCTCTGTATTATACTTGATGACTTTGTTGTATAGCATCTTTTGTACAGGTTCGCAAAACACTTTACAATAAAAGCAGCAGTTTAAACAGTAGTCCCATTTTATGTCTGAAACTTTGTGCCCATAGTCCCCAATATTTAAAAGATTAGCGTGGCACTAACCAGGATAGTGTTAAGCTAACATGG
This sequence comes from Neoceratodus forsteri, assembly GCA_016271365.2. Lineage (NCBI taxonomy): Eukaryota > Metazoa > Chordata > Ceratodontiformes > Ceratodontidae > Neoceratodus > Neoceratodus forsteri. The sequence goes on along the minus strand of CM028133.1, from coordinate 767,362,320 downwards.
ATTTGCAGTGGTGCTTCAAGCGAGGCCGTATTCAGAGACTCCCAGAGTCCCATCCAAACCCAGCAGTGAAATCACGCAATGTATACTGTTGTGCCTATGCAAATGAGGATCCCTCATGCGTGGGGCACAGTGGTATATTCATAGGTTCCATTGGTGCTAAGCAGCCATCAGCATGTTACTGTTTACTGTCTCTGAAACCCGGCCTTAACTGTAATCTAAGGCATGCCCCCTCACCCAGTGACAGCTAGGTGAACTGCATGGGAAATCCTGTTGTCCAGTGAAGCCCTTCCCCTAATTGTCCATGTACAGTAAAGACACCCATCATATTCCTCCTTCCCGGTATGCTAGTGGATCCCTCCCCAATCATCCATGTTCAGTAAAGACAGCCGTCATATTCATCCCTAATATTCCAATGGACACCCTCCACTGATCATCCATGATCCCATGTAACATACAGTCCCCATTGGTTTAGTGCCCCCACCCTAAAGACCCCACATCCCATACACTCCCCCATCTCCATTATCGGTCATGCGGTCACTCACAAGAACCAGCATAGCCTCTGCTCATCTTTCTGAACTGGCCGCTGTCTGATATTCACTCAGTGCAACCACAAGTACTGCAGAAAAGCTTCCTACAGCACTCGCAGTCATTCTTATTGAATTTCAGATGGTGGCCGGCTAAGGAGGCTAGCGGAGGGCTGTGCCAGTCACCGCTTGAGTGACCGCATGACCGTAACCGGGTTAAATGTACGACTGAGAGTCCTCAGTTGGTGTGGGGTGACGCAGACAGACGGGGCAACACTCAGTCCACCAGGGACTGTATGTTACAGTGGGTCATTGCACTCTGGGAGGTCCACTAGACTACTAGGGAGGGTTATGGCAGGTGTCTTTACTGTACATGAGTGATTAGGGCGGGGTTGGGGAGCCCACTAGACACTAGGGAAGTAACTCTAGAATCAGTCCAAGGTGATCAGGGGTAGGGGGTCCACTTTCTTTCACCCATCCTGAATTGGTGCTAGGCACATGCAGATGAGTCCCTTATGGGCATACAAATGGTTCCTTAGTGCCGTGCATGGCCAGCTGGCTTGTTTGCATGCTAGGGTTGAATATGGTCCACAGGAGCCCTGGCACTATCCTGTTTTGGGTAAGCTATCTCTTGGGGCCATCTGCAGCCTTGGTTCTTGTGAGCACAGCTCTATTCACTTTGTGCTGCGTCAGAACAGCCCCATAGTCAGACAGTGTGCTCTGTTAGAGTACAGTGTCTGATTGCAGCTCAGAGCTGGCTTATGTGCTATTTTCAGTGCAGTGTTACTGGCTACACGGCACTGTCAGAGCCCCTGAATATCGGGGCCATGACTTTGACATTCTTCTCTTGTAAGGGGTTTTTTTTTTGTTGTTGCATTTTGATTCAGCTTTAATATTTTTGTGAGGTTTTAAATAAGTGATCCTTTAAAATAAGGCTTCCACTAGGTTTTCTGTAGCATTCTGAGTCTGACACTTTTTCCATTATTTGCCAAGCCAATAAATAAAGCATATATATATACTATTATGAGGATTAAAACTAATAACATAAAATTAAATGGGTAGAGTGGCCAACATTCAGTATTCTGCATATAAAAATCTACCCCTCAGAAAAGCCAACATCATTGCATACATATGCAAATCACCATGAACATTTAGGCTGGTTCTGCTTTATGCAAGAATGCATGGTGTCAAAGGCCTCATTACAATCTGCAATGGGTTGAGAACAGAAGATGTTCTTTGTGTTTATACTGAGTATAAAGTTAAGAGCATACATGCAGGTCTTCCAGGAATCATGCTTCACCCTTGATTCTAACTCATGGGTCTGGGGCTGAGGCACTGGGACTCCAGGAGCACATTTTTGCCAGAAGGACCTGATGTCTGGTTCTAACGACATCTGCATACCACAGAAGCAGACAGGTAGGCTCGGCTACACCGTCACTGTTTGGAAGTAGATAGATTGGCCAGGATGCAGTAGGATAAAGGGCAATACATTTATTTGAACCAACAGCAGGATGCAAGTGCCCTCCCCACAAACACCAGCCAAATGTTTTTGTGCTGTAACATCCTTTCTCAAGGCTGGGGTGCTAACTGGTAATGCATCCTTTATAAAATTCCATTTCACGTGACAGTACATAAATATTATACATGAGAGCTTCACTGTGCAATTATAACACCAAAGTTAATACAGAACAATAAATACAGTAAAAGGACCATATACCACCCAAGGAAGTAGGCATCTGTGCAAGTGAAAAAGTGCAAAATGCAGACCACATATAGATAATAACATTTAAAATAGAGCATTATCCAAGATAATTTTAATAAGTAACAATGTTACTAAATATCTAAATGTTTATTTTTAATTTATTTTTAAATAGTTTTGATAATTTTATTTAGATATCTTTAGTGGATTCAAAAATAAATATATCAGAAGTCATGTGTGTAGTATTATAAATAAGGTGACAGTTGAAAAAATCATTTAGTCCAAGTAATTCATCATCATCATCATCAAATCTTTATTTATTCAGGTGAACATCATTGAGCAAGGCTCATTTACAAGATGGACCTGATAAGGTCAAGGTTCAACAGTTGATACATAACAGATACATCATACACTTATATAAAACAGTTATACATACAGGGAAAAATGTTTATAAACACAGTGATGTACAATAAAATTCACATGATACAAATGGGTTATAGGAGAGTTAAGCTAATATTTACAGTATATACAGTATATACATATCCCAGTGGAGGGCCATGGCAAACACACAGTATAATGTAATACTAGGATGGTGAAGGTATTACTGGGTGCCCATAAGATGGGGTGTCCGCCTGGGAGGGAGAACTGAAGAACAAAGATTATGCCATATATGGTTAATTTTTGGGAGGGAGATTGTGAGATGACAAGGCTAGCTCTAGCGGTAGCAACTGCATTTCTCTGTGAAGAAAACTGTACAACGCTGTTTAAAGGATGCAATTGGAATAATATTGGACAGTTTTAGGGATTTTTGTAGGTGTTCCATGCTATAGCTAGAGAATAGCTGATTACTGCTCTCCCTATCCGGGTGTTGAATTTGGGAAATTTGAGCAGGATGATGTTGCTTCTTAGGGCATAGGAGCTAGGAATGGTCTGGGTGAAGCAGTCCAGAATATAGTTTGGAAGTTTTTGATAACGCTCTGTAGATCCATAGGGCTGCATTTCTGTTCCTTCTGAGGTGAAGGGAAGCCCATCCAACTGCAGCATAAAGAGAGCAGTGATGGGTATTAGATGGCAGATCTGTAATGAATCTTGTTGCTCTATGGTATAAGGTATCCAACTTGTGTAGATAGGAGATGGGGCAGTGACTATAAAGGAAGTCTGCATAGTCAACGACTGAGGAAAAATGGCCTGGACTAACCCCATCTTTGAATCTCTGTTTAGGAAGGGTTTTAATCTATAGAGAAGGCCAAGCCTTTGGCAAAGCTTTTAGCAGTTCTTCTAAATGGTGAGTGAAGTCGAGTCTGTTGTCAATCCACACACCTAGGTATTTGAAATTTTCTACATACTCCAGGTTTTCTCCAAGTATAGTGCATAGCTGGGGAGAATGATTGAAGAGGTGCTGATGGAGCTTTGATTTGTGAACATCATTGCTTTAGTTTTCTTTGCATTCAACAGAATCTTTTTCTCAAGTAGCTGATATTGTAACAAGGAGAATTCTGTTTGTAGGATTTCACTAGCAGCTCAGATGAAGGGCTGCTGACATACAAAACAGTGTCATCAGCAAAGAGGTGTACAGAGGAATTGGTGAGGTTGAATCAGTGTTATTTATATAAATAGCAAAAGGATAGGACCCAGGATAGAACCTCGGGGACTTCTCTTAACAGTGGTTTTAATGGGGATAGGTCACCTTCAGCTTTTACCTGCTGTGACCTACTGGTGAGATAACACCTGAACCAATTAAGGAGGGTGGATCAAGGCCAAAGAGGTGCAAGGATGATAGTAGAAGCTTGTGGTCCACAGTATCGAATGCTTTGCTCAGGTCCAGAATACTGCACAGACATTATTCTTTTATCTAATTGGTTTGCCAGTCATTTGTGACCTTGGCTAGTGCAGTGATAGTGCTATGTTGGCCCTGAATCCAGATTGAGCTGGATTCAAGAGGTTAGTATTGTCAAGATACCCCTTAACTGGTTACTCACTAATTTCTCCAGCATCTTGAAAGCACTGGTAGAATGGAAATGGGCCTGTAATTATTAAGTTCCATAGGGTCCCCTGATTTTAGAATTATAGGACTTTAACTGATATTGCCAGCAAGTTTCTCTCAGGGGTGATTTTTTTGTCCAAGCCTTCTCCCCGATATTCATACATGTTTTCTCTATCATCTGGAAAACAAAGCGATGCTGGCTACTTTTCAGTCTGACATGTTGTGCTAATGCGCTTACGCCGTCAAGATGCATGACACTCCTAACATGTTGGCTGATACTTTCTTTAAATTTCTGAGTCGTTTTACCCACATAAAAACAAGGGAATGCTATACAGGTGGCTAAATATACAAAATCCTGTGTATCGCAAGTACAAAAATCCCTTATTTCATAAATCATACCAGTAACAGGGTGTCTAGAACTATCTCTGGTCAGAATATATTTTCAGAATTGACAATTTCCACACTTAAAAAGCACCTTCGTGCCCAGTTAGATCTCCCAAAGGAAGCGTACCTGCCTCCAAGTTCACCGCGGTATAAAAAACATTTTAATATGGTGCCATTGTCAGGAATGGAAGATTGTATTTTTGGCTCCGAGGGCCAAGCCACGGATTCCATCCACTTCCTGTTTTGTGAATACAAGCCCGCTGTTATTCTGACGCCGCAGTAGTGTGGGGGCGTTACTAGCAACGCAGCTGCTGCGCTAACACATTGTGATGTCAGAATGGGGAACAGCGTGGGCGTATCTACAACCGGGAAGTGGATGGGATGGTGGCTTGGCTCCTCGAAGCCAAAAATCGTTCCTCCGACCTCCATTCCTGACAATTGCACCATATTAAAATGTTTTTTATACCGTGGTAAAGTTGAAACAGGTAAGCTTCCTTTGGGTGCTGGAGGAGGTGCCATGAAAGGTGCTCATTTAAAGTGCCTTTAGGTAAAGTGCTGTTTTACTTCCTCTAGGTGTGCCACAAAAGGTACTGTTGGCCAGGGTATCCCTTAAATTAGTCCCCCTCTTATGAACCACCTGATGTATATTTTTGTGACAAGTTGTAACTTTCTGTGTTTAAAATATGCCAGTTTTCTTAATGATGTTAAACAAATGTGACTGGGGACTGAAGGTGGTAATGAATTTAGGGATTTGGTTCAAATCATAATTTATAACCACGAGTTCCTTATCATTTTCCTTTTGGGGACGTGGATCAACAGACTATTCTTATCCAATATGCCAATCCTTTCCTTAGCCTTTGTAATGACCCCACTGCCGTAGCTTCTTGATGAGAAATGTTCTGTAAGGTGATTTGCACTTTCTTGATGGTCCTCATCTCTGAGGCAGTTCCTTTTGGATCTAAGAAATTGTCCACCTGGAATATTGGTAGTGACATGTCCAGGATGGCAGCTTTGGAAATGTAGAATCAAAATTTTGTCAGTGCTTTTCCTAAATAAGTTTGATTCAATATTGCCATCTGGCCCTTTCATGATGGTCAAGTCAAGAAAACTGATTTCCTGTTTGTTATACTTTAAATAAAATTTTAAATTGTGTTGGTTGATTCAAGTGCCTTCTAAATTTGTGCAAGTCGGATACTGTTCCTTTCCAAATAAAAAATAAATTGTCAATGAAGTGTTTATATAGATCAGTCATTTCCAGGAAAGGATTATTACTGTCCTAGATGTTTAACTCCTCCCATCTGGCAAGATAAATAATAGTGTAATTTGGGGCCATGGCCATACCCTTACATTGTAGATGTATCCTTTCACCAAATAGGAAGGTATTGCAGTGAGAATTTTTTCCATTAATGTAAGCAGAAATTCAACAAAAGGCTGTGTGTGGGATTTTTTCATACAGTGTTTCCGTAGGTTTTCCAAGCCTTCTTCATTGGGGATATTTGTGTAGAGTGATTGAACGTCCATCATCACAAAAGGGAATCCTGGTCCAGCTCGATATCCTTGAGAATATTAATAAGTGCGAAGTGTCTCTAAGATAGGAGAGAATGCTCTGTGCCACCGGTTTAATGTACTGTAATAGTCAATGAATTGTGAAATAGTCTGTCAATGATCCAATGCTGGCCACAATTGGCCTTGCAGGGGGTTCTGTAATGATTTATGGATTTTGGGCGTGTGTAGCACTGCCCTGACTGGTGTTTTACTGTTAGATCAGTTTCATTTTGTGTTTATCTGTTGGATCACCAGATAGTGGATATAATAATCCCTATTGTTTAGTTGCTGTAGCATTTCTTTTCATAATCTGATTTCTTTTGAATGACAATTGCCCCCCATTGTCCTGCCGTTTATGATAATGTTCTTGTGATTCTTCAGATTGTCAATCACTGCTTTTCTTCTGTAGAGCAATGTAGTAATGTACAGCTGATAGATTTAAGTTCTCCAAATCTCTAAGATATCTTTCGAAAACAGCAACTGCAGCATTTTGAGGGGAATGAACGTGATTTAGATTTAAATGCTTTGTTAATGTTAGCTTGATTAAATTTGCCATCTGACAAAGTGCTGACATTAGCATTGTCTGAGTTGTCAGTGTGATCCTCCTGTTCCTTAAAAGAAAGACTTGCCGGCCCAGTGGCGCAGAGGGTTGAGGCACTGGCCCACCTCGAGCCACGCTGGCAACCTGGTTTCATGAGCGAACTCGGGATGCCGGGGGCTGGCAGGGAGAGAGGATTGGCGTCTGCAGGACAGCTCTCTTCTTCTGGAGTGGGTATAAGGGTGGCGCCACTCTTCAGCGGCCCCGGTGGAGACCGGAGGCACTGCAAGGCGCAATGTAGGGCTGCCATGGAAGCAGAAATACCGCTCCATGCTCAACCCGGATGACGGCTGCCTGGCTGTCCAAGGCCATCAATGTCCCACAAACCATCCATTCCAGCAGCACCCTAGGGCCAAGCATTAGCTCTGGTCCATCCCCCGACCGGTGCATTTCCCTTGGAGGAGGGGACCCACCCTGCGAAAGGGTTTCGTCAGGGTTACCCTGAGGGTCGGATGCTGTCTGGAATGGGGACTAGAGATGAGATGGGTCAGATATCGAGATCCTGTAAGCTGAACTCAGTTAATTAACATACCATGAATGCGATGAACACAATACCATCTGGTCTTCCCACAAGCTGCCGTGTTGGGCTGCTACAAGCAGCAGTTAGGAGTAGGAGTAGTATTACTTATATTAGTTTACTTAGTTTATTTTATTTTTGTTTCAATTGTTTCTTTATTTAGCATCATTGCTCTTATTTATTTATTTTGGTCGGTCCGGGTGGAACATCAAGTTGCAGACTCTTTCATTAATATCTGTGTCTGCACATAATACCTCAGTAGTTTTCGAAAGTTATGAATGCAACTGGAAGAAACCATTACCTGGAGTTTTTGGATGTTGGTTGCTGAAGGAAGCATTGTGAGCAGGTGTGGAGTCCCGTGGGCGTTCTGGTGATGGAGTGAAGACTGGTCCGTTTCTGGCAGTCGGACTGTGCTGGCGGAGAGGAGGAGTGGAGTTAGTAGCGATCTGGTCTGGTAAAAGACGCTGGTGAATTGTTTTGGGGAGTTCTTTCCTGGTCCTGGCCTCGACCTAGTGGTGTGCTGTAGAGCTGTTGCTGTTGGGAGGCTCGCCTCTGCAGCACTTCTGCTCGGCTGTGCAGCGGCTGGTGAGTGGCCGTGGTGTTGGCGGATCTGGGAGAGGTTGGGGGACTGGGGGACTGTCCTAGTGCATAGCCAAGTACCAGTGTGGATTTGGCATCTTGAGTGCCTGGTCTGCAGTTCAGCCCGATACCTGCTGGGATGAAGAATTGATGAAGCAGGACGGTGGTCTTATTGTCACCCTGCCTTACTCCCTTCAGCTTGTGTGGGTCATGGCCAGTGCAAGGAGCGGCTGTGGTGGGACATGTAGATCAAGGAATCGTTTGGATTACAAACTATTCCAGAATGTTAGTTTCAAAGTTGATTCGGACTGCATCTTGGGATTTGTGATTATTCGTATCACCATAAGAGACTGCCTAATTGTAACTGTTAAAAGCGTGCCTAAAATATTTGATGCCCCTATTTCAACTAGTTTCGCCTCTGTGCTTGAACAAACTGCCTCAACTAGTAGTGCTCCTGAAAGTGGACTGCATAAAGTGTGGTACTCCATAACTGAACTGCCTAATTGTGTGGCACCCTGTAGTGTTCAGGCGTGAGCTTCTGGGCATATTCATCTACTTTAAAGGACAATAGGAACTTTAAGTTGTCTGTAACTGGGAAGTCTGGACTAATCGGATTTATAAATGAACTGAGAAATCAAATGACTTTTGTTTTAGTATTTTTTTTTATTTTTGAATAAGTGTTACTTTTAAGTGTTTGGTGTTGTTTTATTTGTTTATATATTTGTTTTCTCCTACTGTGTGAGAGACAGTATTTGGGATTTTATTTTGACCTCCCCACTCTGTGAGAGAAAGCGGAGGTGAATTATCTAGTTATTTGAGGTGGGTAGGTCTTTGTTTTGTTTATTTATTTTTTGTCATAATTTTTTTGTATCACCTCTCCCTCTGTGAGAGAGAGAGAGCTTGTAGGAGTGAATTATTTTGATATTTAAGAAGGGGAGGTAAATACATTTGATATATTTTATTAGATATTAAAAGTATTTAATTTAGTATTGTCATTAAGATTAGATTTACTTATTTTATTTGGGGTGGGTTTTAGTTTATCTGGTTTTCTTTATAATGTGTTGGGGAGGTTTAGTAGCGGTTGGGCATTATTCCCCACCAGACTCAGGGAATTATGTCCCTTTGAATGTCCCCCACTGTCATCCGACACCTATTTTGGGAGTGTCGTGCTTTGGGCATACTTAAGGCGGTAAAGAAGGTGAGAGCTGGGCCTGGTGGGGGACAGAAAGGGAGGGCGGATTGAGTTGTGGGATCCAGGAGACGCCCTGAGGTGAAATGGAGTCAGGATAGAGGTTATTCTTGTCTTGTCCCCATACCCAAGGGCTCCGACCTTAGTGGGCAGGTGCCGAGGTCTTCCCGACAGCTCATTCCACCTTGGCGTTGTTATGCAATTCCAGATCTATTAAAAACAAGACAGCTATTATAGCGATCTTGTTGGATCAACTGATCTGGCTCACATCACCGAGACCTGCTTGGATGAAAATCCGGGCCCTGTATTAGCCTCGGCAACTCAAGCGGTTCTCGGTGATACACCGATCAAGGTTGGATCGTAGGGGTGGGGTGTGGCCATTATGTTTAAGACTGAGCTGGGCCTTGTGGATGTGCCATTGGGAAGTACCAGATCCTTTGAATATATGCTGGGAGAGGGTGAGGTTGCAGGATTCTCCTCGTCTCACCGTCTACCAGGAGATGGTGGAAAATTCCTGCAGGAGATAGCAGACTTCATCGTCGACATGATGTTGAGGTCCCCAGATTGATAGTTCTGGGGACTTCAGTACCTGGGTCGACGATAGAACTCTCACATTTTGGTCAAAATCTCCTCCAGCTGATGACGACTGGACCAACACAGGTAGTTACCTCTTCGACTCCATGTAAGGGTCATTCATTGGATCTGATCTTTCTTTTGGGTATGGAGATTGCTGATTTGGGGTGGAACCAGTCAGCTGGTCTGACCATCACACCATAAGATTCAGCTTTAGGGCTCCCCCAATGGGTCTGCCCCTACGGAGATGGTTCAGTAGCGCCCTTTAAGGGGCATTAACCCTAGTGACCTATCGCGGTACTGGACCCATCAGGCTTGTCAGGTGAATGCATGAGACAAGATGATCTCGTACTAGCCTATAATAAGGCTGTGGGAGATGCTCTGGACAAGATTGCTCCTGTTAGTGTTCGACCCTCACCCTTCACCCAAGGAGCCCTTGGTTTGATGGCTCCTTGAAGGAGTTTAGGCGAGTTGGCGAAGGATGGGAGAGCCTGGCGGAAGTCCGCCTTGATGCTGACAGGCTTAGGTTGATGGCACATTATGATGGCTATCGATCAGAAATCACCCGTAAGAAGGCAGAATTCCTGTCCAGGGAGATTTCTGCCACACAGAATCGACCGCTCAGCTCTTCCTGACTGTTGACAGATTGTGCAATCCAATCTGTCTCCAGCCCAGAGAAGCTTTTCTCAGCTGAGATGCGAGGAGTTCACTCGATTTTTTTTTTTTTTGCAGATAAAGTTGCCAGCATCAGGTCTGGCATCGGTCTATCCTCTCCTATGAGGGATTGCAGTGGTCGACAGGAAGTGGCATGCACTCGGTCTATCTGGTCAGATTTCCATGGCTGGAGTTCACCGACATTGTGAAGATCATCCAAACATTGCGCCCAACCAGTTGTAGTTTGGATGCAGGCCCTACCCCCTTTTAGTGGGATGTGTAGATGTTATCTGCCAAATCCTTGCTGACATTGTCTGAAGTCTTTGGAGAGGGTCTTTTCTGACCCCTCAAGGAGGCGATCGTTGGACCACTCTTAAAAACTCTCCTTGGATCCAGATTGTCTAGCCAACTACTGGACTATCTCTAACCTGCCATTTGTTGGTAAGGTTATTGAAAAGCGGTTGCGTTGCAATTGGATGATCATCGTACAACTCACAATGTCTATGATACTCTCTAGTCTGGTTTTAGGAAGAAACACAGCATGGAGACTGCTCTTGTCCAGGTATTGAATGACCTCCTAATATGGCTAGAGATCGAAAGGCATGTACCATTCTGGTCCTTTTGATCTCTCTGCTGCATTTGACACTGTGGACTATGGTGTGCTGCTGGAGCGCCTGAGGCTCTTTGTGGGCTGTCTGGTACAGTCCTTAAATGGTTCCATTCTTACTTCACAGGCAGGTTTCAGAGTTGCCACTGGAATTTATTCCTGTGGTGCTCACTCCTACCTTGTGGAGTACCATGAGGTTCCATTTTAGCCCCTATGTTGTTTGCAGTGTATATGCTGCCATTGGGAGATATCATCAGGCGATACAGTCTGAGTTTTCACTGCTATGCAGATGATACTCAGCTGTATATGTCCTTCTGCCCGGACAGGATGATGCACTCTCGTGCTAAATAATTGCCTTACTGAGATCAGATTTTGGATGAGTTCCAGCTGGCTGAGACTGAATCGGATAAGACTGAAGTGCTGGTAGTGGACCCAGGTTGTCCGGGGCGGCAGGTTTAGGGCTAGACAACCATCTGGCTTATTACTTAGTGGTATGTCCCCACTACCCCAGATCGGGTCGTAACCTGGGCATTATTTTTGATGATGGTCTGACCCTAAAATCTCAGGTGTCAGCTGCCACAAATCCTCCTTTTACCATCTGAGGAATATCGCCGGGTGGAACACCTGGTTCCTCGGATGATCTTCCAACACTGGTCCATGCCTTTTATTTTTTATTTATTTATTTATTGGAGATTCGAAGTACCTTTGAGTCAAAGACTCCTTTACAAAGGTTCCACGTCACAAATATTACATAGAGAAGAGAGGTTACATAGCAGTACAGAAGTACATAGTCAGGTAGTTACATTATCAGTTGTTACAGAGGCATTTGTGGGCCTCGTAGAGGAGACCCAGGTCAAGATAGAGCAAACAAGCAAAACAAATGGCATATCAGTGCAGAGCTAAACAAGAGGGATGCTGTTAGTGGCAGGGTTATGAGGAGGGGTGCGGCCGCAGCCTAGGCCGGTCGCTTGATGAAGGATTGGTCAAAGGCAATCACAATGGTTTGAGGCCTGTAGGTGGCTGTAAGGGTGGTTTTGTATGATCCTAATCTGTTCTCATTTGCAAGTGAGAGGGCAGACTGTTTATCCAGGATGGGGCTCTGTAGCTGAAGGACCTCTGGTATAGGGATGTACAGCAGTGGGGACAGAGAGAGGTGCTTACTATATACGAGTGTGTAAGCGGTTGGGCCAGTCTTATTAGTGGAGCGAGACCTGATGGGCAGAGACCAAGGGCAACTTTTTTGCCATGAGGCATGTGTGGAACTTGATCCTATTGTCAAGGTTCCAGCCAGTTGGTAGCATTGTACAGTGTGCATGTATGAGTTAGCCGGTCAGAGCCCAGGTGAGGCGGCAAGCTTTATTTAGGGAGACACGTAGTCTGCTGAGTGCCGATGAGTTAGCTGCCCTGTAGATGACTAGACCATAATCTAGTAGGGAGAGGACTGAGGAGGAGACAGCTAGCCTTATTGCATTTGGGGGAAAGCAGTGTTTGATGCTATACAGGAGCCCGAGTCACACATTGAGGGCAGCAGATAGGAGGTGGATATGCTGGTGGAATGTGAGTGCAGGGGTCAAGTGTTAAGCCAGATATTTCAAGGAGTCCACCTGGTCAAGGCGGTATGGTTGGCAGTCCTCAGTTGTGGACAGAGTACCTTTTAGAATTAAATGGGTGGAGAAGTACATAACCTTAGTCTTGGAATAGTTCAGGACAAGATGATGGGAGGCTAGCCATTTTCGGCAGAGCTGAAGGAGGACTGGAGGGAGAGGTGGAGCTGTAAAGGGTCAGTGTTGGACGTACAAGTACACATCATCTGCATAGAAAGGTTCCCGGAGCAGGTCTTGGGGAGGAATTTAGAAAGAGGCTGAATAGTATCGGACCAAGGATGGACCCTTGCAGGACACCCGAGGACAGGTAGCCTACTAGAGACTGTCTCTCTATCTTTACCTGCTGGGAGGCGGTTTGACAGGTAGTCAGAGAACCAACAAGGGCATCCGGAGAGAATCCAGTGCTGGTCAGAGTGGATAGCAGGAAGGCGAGGCGGTTGTGATGTCCTAACGCCTTAGTAAGATCTATGACTACAGCCCCTGTGATTTGTCCTGTATCTAGGACGGAGTGGATGTCGAGGTGAGTTCCAGGAGGGCAGCGGTGGTACTGTGGCCCTTCCGAAGCCATGTTGCTGTGTACTAAGCAGGTTGTATTTGTTTAGGTGGTCGTTAGCTGGTCAGAGACTATCCTCTCAAGAGCCTTGGATAGGGGAGGAGAATGAGATGGGTTGGTAGTTGTTAGTGAGGCATGGTCTCACTTTTGAAGATCGTGATATGGGCAGATTTCCAGCGGGAGGAATTTCCCTTGGCATAAGGAGCTGTTTAGTATATGGGTGAGGGGTCGAGCACCCCGTGAGTGAGAGTCGAAGTAGTTTCAAGTCTAAAGTGTCACTGCTATACGGGAGTGACTTAGTGCCCTCCTGAGATAAGGCTCGGCACCCTTGGGAGAGATGACACGCAGTCGAGAAAGGGTGGGGTTGATGGGAGGGTGGGGAGGTGTCTGGGGAGGGTCAAAGAAGTTAAGGGAGAACCAGACTTGGATTGGAGAAGGCGTCATTGAAGGCATTGGCCATTCGGGCTGGATCAGAGGTAAGGCACCCTTCAACCCTGATCTGGCTAGGGGTGGTGTTGGTAGCTTTACCACGCAGGTCTTTGATATTGTCCCAGAACTTTCGTCCAGAGCCCCAGGAGTTGGTGAGTGAGGTCTGGTAGTACTCAGCTTTTTCTTTGCCAAGGACCATGTACATTTGTTCCTTGCTTCTCTATAGTTCTGCCTGTCAGCTGGCAGGCCAGTCTCATAGAGAGGTGCCATAGGGAGTCTCTAGTCTGCATGAGATCCAGGAGGTGCTCACTGACCCACAGCGCTGGGTTTCCTTAGCCACTCTTTTTAGTGATCGGGCGACTTTGTCACAGATGGCAAGGATGAAGTGGTTTAGGCTAGGTCAATGTTAGTGGTACAGTATTCGTGACAATGGACCAGTCCATTGACCTGAGATAGATTTTAGAGTTGCACAAGTTTTCCTGGGCTAAGTTTGCGCTGATAGATAGTCTGGGGGAGGGGTTTGGGGTTTGCATGTCCGTCACTACCTGTCTTGATTACTGCAATTCCTCTACCTAGGGCTACAAGGGGTTGATATCCGCTGCCTGCAGCTGGTGCAGAACGCGCGGCCAGGCTTTGACGTGAGCTGCACTGGCTGCCTGTTTGGTGGCAGATCACCTTTAAGGTTGGCTTGCTAACCTTTAAAGCCCTACATGATCAGGGACCGGTTACCTGTAAGATCTCCAGTACCCTACTGCCCCCTCCGTCCTCCGTTCCACCAATGAGGGATTGCTGAAGAGTCCCAGGTACGATTGAGGACATCTTGTTCACGCGTGCCTTCACTTTTTCAGTGCCAACCCTGTGGAATTCTCTACCTCGTCGGGCTGAGAGAATGCCCAACTGTCGATAGATTAAAATTGAGTTAAAACTTATTTACTTAGCTTAACTTTCCCAAGTCATGGATGATCTGTTTTAATGTTCTTGTTTTAATTTTTTTTATGTATTTGGTTTTATGTACAGCGCCTTGGTTTTGAAAGGCCTATAAAATAAAGTTGATTTGATTTGATTCAGTCTTGGCTGGCACTCAAGTAGTGGCTGAGATGGGGCACGAGGAGGTGTAAAGATGATACAAAAAAAAGACTGTAAACTGAGCTTTCTAGTAAATTGGTGGAAGTCTATTACTGTATCAAACACTTTCAGATCTTGGGTGGGAGAAAAGACAATGCTTTGTGCAGCACTTTTAATTCCACCTCATTTAATGAATAATCAGATATATTAAATACAATGTTGTTCTCCTCTTCTAGTATCTCCATTCCTGCCTATAAAATCTGCTGTTGCCCTGTCCCATCCCTGTCTGCAGGGAGCACCCCTCTTCTATATCCCTTGTGTTTCCTCCCTTCCCCGTGTCCCTCTTCGTGTGTGTGTCTTCTCTGAACCTGGCAATCTCAGGACTGCATCTGAGGGATCGTTCTGGCAGTTGTATGGGGTGACATTGTATAGTATAAGGAATGTCATCTGTATTGGTTGTTGGGGGGTAGGGGACTGCATACCATACATGGCACTTGCCAGCCAATAACTGTTGCTGGCTCTCTCCATGGCACCTCAGTTGTGTGCTTCCACCTGTAGAGGCACACCTTGGGAGTGACAACACCTCAGTTCCTCATTGTCGTTGTTTGACCTGCGTCACTTCCGAAGGTCATCATGATGTCTTGCAATTTTATTTTTTTTTCTGTGATGCTGAAGTCTGAGTAGAAAGGGCTAAGAAGACAATAAAATCAGGCAGCCTCCCATTGTCGTCATTGTCCCTGTGGAAAGCAGATGGCTGCAATGGACTGGCATCAGTGCTATATGGCCTGATTTGGCCCTCAGCACAAACATGGATGAGCGTGACGCCATCTTTTCCATGGACCGCTGCACCCTTAAGATCCATGTGATAAAGTGCTGCTCACTCTTATTGGAGTGTAGGCATTACACTTGTGCTTAATGTACATTCACTGACCCCTTCCTTGGATGTCCAGTTCTGTAGAAGTACAGGGGCCTTCTCAATCTCTCCCTGCTGAGGTGTTGGAGGCCCCTAGTGAGTGGGGCTGGTGGACAGTCGGTGCCTTCTGGGCAGCCAGCTGCAAACCCTCCACAGTCTGCCTGCCCTGAGCAGCAGGCAGCCCCAGTGGTAAGGCTGAATATATGTTGCGTCTTTACCATCAAACACCTCTCTGTCACGGCATGGTGCGGCCCATGCTCCTATCACCATTTGCAGTGATGGTGAGCTGGGTGGCGCGGACGTGATGCTGGACCCTCCAACACCATTTGCATGTCAGAGGAGAGACTGGGACATTTCACATCTTGTTGTGGAGGTGGAGGTTGTTCTTTCCTCCGATAGTAGATGTGGCATCAGCCATTGTGTCACTCCTGGGCTTGGCACTGGGCACAACACCAGTGGTGGTGTCATCGCTGGAGTCGCTTCCTGGCCCGGCCAGGGCTTGGCTCAGGGGGTTGATGCCAGGGTGAGAAGTATAAAGTTGATGGCATACATGCAGTAAAATGTACAAGGACCACTTCAAATCACTTGGGAGATGATATAGAATTCAGTTGGTCTGTATATGTACCTAACTCCTCACTTTCTGGTCTGATGGAAGACTGGGTATGTCGTTCCTAACTCCAGCCCAAGAATCGAAGTTCCACCATGTAACAGGGTGTGCTGCTGTTGTATGTGGTCAAAATGTCTGTTGCTAACAACATTTAATTCACACTACTTTATTTACTTTTACCATAGCTAAAATTATAAAGAAAGGATCATGAAAGGTCTTCTGATGTCTTGGCTTTAAATATGCAGCAGTCAGTGAGAGTATGTGAATAAAGAGAGAGGATGGTTAGTAAAAGTACAGCAGTAGGATTATGACTTTACCATATTAATGACTTTGGTCACGATTCACAAAAATATTTCCTTACAAGGCTTGGAGGTATGCAGCCATTAGGAAGGGTGGGGTGGGAGGATTGCACCATAGGTCAAATAAGGTCTGCAACAAAAAATGAAGATTAAAAAATGGGCAGACTGGGTGGGCCCAGCAGTCCTCATCTGCTGTCACATTCTGTTTCTGTGTGTTCTTTTATGTATTATATTTTGTCCCTTTAAGGGCATATGGTAGTCTTTGAACCACTACTGAGGGCTACCATATTCCCACAATCCCTGTTTGGTGCAGAGCAGGAGATTCACTTGAGCACCAGCCCAGATAGTGTCTGGCCGCCTGCCCCAGCAGATACTCCAGTCACTGCACACTTCACTCCACGAGGGTGTAGAGATGCTGGGGTCTGTGGTTTGTCCATTTGAAGCTGAGTCTGTGGGTATGAAATATTCACCTAGATAGGTGCCAAAACCTCCTTTGTAGCTTGGACCTAAGGTAGATGACCATATAAATAACACTGCTCCCTGATCGGATGGGAGAAAAGTTTAAGCGTGGCAGGGTTTTGTAAGGAAAAAGGTAAATACAATGTCATGTAACTGGATTTGGAAATGAAAATAAACAAAGGGATTAGCACTGGGGTGGGGAGGGTGGAAGTATATAATGACATGGGGGTAGGAGTGTATAGTGACAGAACATTATTTTCCAGTTGCTTTAAATGTCACAAGCTTGTGTGCTGAGATATGGAAAGGTGAAGAAAGAAAAAATTGAGAGGAAGTTGTTAGTGGGTTGATGAAAGTGAGTCAGTTAGATGCAGTGGAGGTGGACAAATAATTGTTTTTAGTATAGCTTTTTTTTTTTCTTTTTTAATAGAAGTGTTTATCCAGTCATACTCTGTTGCAGTGATATACCTAGCTCCCAGGATATACCCTGCTTCAGGCTGAAGCCCCCTTCCCCATACTCTGGCCAGTTCCCTCACAGCTTTTATCTTCATGGCATGGGCTGCAGGGACAGGGCTGTCCCTCGCCCCAGCAGTCCAGTAGTGTCCAAGAAGATTGGGTGGCTGTCAACAGTTGAACCCAGTGTGTAACACGGAGCCCAACTTCATCGCATAGAAGGTGTACTGTTTTTTGTTTTTTTACCCAGACATAGTTTTCTGTCCTTCCTTCCTCCCTCATCTCTGCTTGGGGTGGGCAGAAATCTTGCATGCAGTGACGTTCTGTGCAAGTAAGTTCCCATGGGCTTGGGCCACTGCAATGATCTCTGGCACCGATGGCCCATGGTTATGTCTCCTGACCACAGCACACAGCCGAGGAGCCACCACTGCAGTCTGACCAGCCTTCCAGTGTTATCCCGAGCTTGCTTCTGAGCTCAGGTCACCTGCATGGCAATGCAGCTCGCTGCTGCTGGGCCTTTGGGGCAGCCGTAATATAACTGTTTGACCCCAAGTCATTATATACTCTTATCTTCAGGTCTTATTTGCTGCCAGTGACCTTCCAGTCCCATCTGCTGCCTCCATCCCTGTCACAGTACAGATCAACACAGTGCAGGACCATGAGTGCTTGCAACAGTTATTCCGACTGCTTGTGGTGCATGATTTTCCTCCCCCCTCTTTCCAGCATGGGCAGTAGCCAGCAATTGGCCTCGACGATACAGGCAGCATCCTGCAGGAGCAAGTGCCCTGACCCTTCCGCACATGTAGCTATGGCACAGAGAATCTGCCACCACCTCTCCCTGGCTGAGACACACTGTCCAGCAACAGTGGCCTCAGCACGGCTCCCGTGTCCACTACCAAACCTAGGTCACCATTGGGCCTCCTGAACAGATGGATTTTCAGGAGGAATTGAAATCTACTATAAAGAAGAATTAGTTCACAGTTCTGAGGAGTGGCAGTTCTCTGCAGAGAGAGCAGAGTGGCTCAGCTGCCTAGTTCCTTCAAAAATAGTGATGAGAAGACAGTAAGGAGGTTCAGTTAAAGGAAATGTAGGAAGTGGGGAGGGCGGAGAAATAAGTGACTATTGCAGTTTGTATATAGTTCTCTGTCGGAACAGGAACCAGTGGAAGTCTTTCAGGAATGGAGCAAGGTGATTCGTAGAACAAAGAGAAGTGCTGCATGAGATATTAGCACAGAGCAGTTTTACTGATTTTTTGAATCAGAGGAGATACCGTTTGAGGTGTACCTGTTAAACTGAAAATAATAGATCAGTGTATATGTATAATCATTACAGGAAGCAGTCGCTCACATGTAAATGGTTATCAAATGTGGAGAAGGGTTTGAGTGGCAGCATTGTAAACTGTCCAGGTATGCAACAAGTAATTGTATGTCCTTATCGATTCTAGGCAAACCTCTGCTTTGTGGACATTGACAACCACTTCATTGAATTGCCAGAGGACTTGCCTCAGTTTCCAAATAAACTGGAATTCATTCAGGAAATCTCCGAGATCCTAATGGCTTTTGGAATTCCGCCAGAGGAAACCTGCACTGCAGTGAAGTGCCTCAAGTCAAGAGTCTCAGGTCAAGTGATGTTGCATCTGATAAAAGAAATGGAACATTGCAGGATCGCCACTGAACTCTTATGAATTGTTAAAGGAGAATGAAACAATAGCAAGACTTCAGGCTCTTGTTAAAAGGACTGGTGTTAGCTTAGAAAAGGTAAGTTATAAATGCATCATATGGAGTTTTTTTTTTTAGTTCACTTCAGTGTTCCAAATGAGAAATATTTGGAGCCTTTTGTATTAGCATTTACAAATGGTGTAAAATGATGTGAAGTGCAAGTACGTTAAAGAAATAAGTTTCTTAAAACAGTGTCACCTGAGATCATATACATTTCATGAACCTTTTTGGCAAAGTGTTGTCCCACTGGAAAGCTTTGGAATACTGTATTTTATCATCTCTTTTTCTATTCTCTGAGGACATTTGCATGAAAACAGGATCATTGTATCTGGCCCTGTGGTGCCGTAAGTAGCATGTAGTACTACCATATGGAGACCTGGGCCTGAGTTTGATTCTATGGCCTAGTCTCCAGCCCACACCAGTGGTGCGCTCTGGGTGTTAGAAGAGAGGGTCAAATTCTCCAGCTGTTGAGAGTCCTACCCCCACCCACCACAACCACAAGAGTCAACTCTGGACAGCACTTGGCATTTTGCATAGAGATGTATGCACGTAGTGCCTGTTTTTATGAAGGAATCATTGTGACAAGGAGGCCTCTTACATTTGGGGGCTGTAGTGGTGGTCCACAGTCTGATTCATAGCCACTGCCTTGACAAGGCTGGTGTGTGAGGCATATGCTTCTGATGGTGGAGTAAGCGGTGGAGTTCATATTACATACCTGTCCCCAACCAGGAACAACTCAGAAACACCCAGGGTCCTTGCCCACTGGACTTCACGTTCTCTTTCTGGTTATTTGCATTATTATTAATCTGTCTCTGAAAACTGGTGTATTGCCCAGTGACTTGAAAATAGCCAAAGCTGGAAATACTGAGAATTCTAACACATAAAGGAGATTGGTACTAGCAAAGTCTGCAGTATTTAGCAATGAAGTATGCCACATCACTGTCTCTTCAAAGACACAGCACTTACAAGACCTCCTTCAGCTGAGTCCCTTTGTCATCAGAGGCTTGGCCATGGGGTTCTCAGTGATATGTTGTCAATCTGCATGGCTGGATGGGGTTGCAGTATGAACCAGATACAAACATAAAGTTTAAACATAAATGCAGAAACCTTTTTTTTTTAATGGTTTTTTGATCAGGACCTCTTGATTCCATCACAGTAGTTTGGGGCCTATGATCATTCCCCTTTATAATAATAAAATAAAAATGCATCAGCATATGTTACTGTGGAAATGACTGTGATTGTGGAACAAACAGTGGTGAGTGGCATTGAACGAGGCGAGTCTGAAATACAAGGAAACACAACAGGAGGAGGACAGGGTAGTGCATCTGGATAAACACAGGGAGGCAGGAAAGCAGTCAGGAGGGCAAAGGTACAAATGGAGGAAAAAATAGTGCAGGGATTAAAATAGGAGACAAGACTTTTATAGGTACATTAATGAAGGAGAAAAACCAGGGGTAGGATAGTAAGGCGGCTAAAGGGGAAGAAGGAGAGTGTGAAGGGACCTGGAAAAACATCAATACTGAGCAAATATTTTTGTTCTGTATTCACAGAAGAAGAAGGTGAGGGACCTCAGTTACGCAACATGAACAGATATGGGAGGGAGCGGACAACAGTCCATTTACGGAAGAGTGAGTACTAAAGCACTCGCATAAACTGAAAGTGGACAAGGCAGCGGGATCAGATGGGATACATCCTAGAATATTAAGGGAACTGCGGAAGGTGCTGGCGGGCGCCACTGGCAGCCCTGTTCAGTGAGTCACTACGTCACAGGAGTGATTCGGAGGACTGCAGATGAGTTCCTCTTCACAAAAGTAACAGTAGGGAGGAGGCTGGAAACTATAAATCAGTGAGCCTCACCTTGATAGTGTGGGAAAATTATGGAATCACTGCTTGAACAAAGGATCATAGAACACCTTAAATCCAGTGAAGCACAGGATCCGAGACAGCATTGATTCACAGTGGGAAGGTCATGTTAAGCAAATCTAATTGATTTCTTTGATTGGGTGACTAAGGTCATGGATCAGGGAGTGGTGGATGTAGCCTACCTGGATTTTAGTAAGGCCTTCAATGCCGTTCCACACAGACTTGTGAACAAGCTGGGCAGCCAGGGAGTGGGTCACAAGGTGATAAACTGGGTTAGGAAGTGGTTGAGTGATGGAAGACAGAGGGTGATGGCAAATGGTACTTAATTTGAGGAAAGGACAGTGACCAGCGGGGTGCCACAGGGATCAGTCCTGGGCCCAGTCCTGTTTAATGTCTTCGTATCTTCACAGTGACATTGCAGAGGGCTGGAGGAAGGTGTGCCTCTTTGCAGATGACACTGAGATCTGCTGCAACACGGTGGACACTCCGGGAGGGATGGAAAAATGAAGAGGGACCTAGGTAAACTGAAGGAATGCTCCAGAGTGTGGCAGCTGAGATTTAATGCGAAAAGTGCAAAATAATGCATTTGGGGCACAAAAACCCCATGGGAGGATTAAATGATTGGGGGAGAAACTGATGGTCACCAAACAGGAAAGGATTGCGGGTAATCATATCCGATGACCTAAAGGTGGCCAAACAATGTGCCAAGGCTGTGGGGAGAGCCAGTGGGATGTTGGGGTGCATAGGGAGAGTATCACCAGCAGGAGGAAGGAGGTGGTGATGCCACTGTACAGATCATTGGTGAGGCCTCATTTGGAATACGGTGTCCAGTTCTGGAGGCCACATCTCCATAAGGACATAGATAGGGTGAAGGCAGTTCAAGAAAGGCAGCAAAGATGGTGCAGGGCCTGCACAAAAAGTCATGAGGAGAGACTGGAAGACCTCAATATGTATACCATGGAGGAGAGACAGGGGGTTATGATAGAAACTTACAAATATCTAAAAGGCATAAATAGGGTACCAGAGGTAGCATCTTTCAGAAAATGAGATGTCCAGGAATGAGGGGCATGACATGAGGTTGGAAGGGTAGACAGAGGGTAATGTGAGGAAGTATGTTCACAGAAAGGGTATGGATGCCGGCCCAGTGGCACTGAGGGCTGAGGTGCTGGACGCCTTACCTTGCATCATGCTGATGACCTTTGGGAATGACCTCAGGTCATCGGAGAGCTGGTTCGGGGAGGGAGGGAGGAGCAGGATTGAGCAGTTGAAAGGCAGCTCTCCTCTCCCGGGAGGTTGTCCCCTCCCCGTGGTTCCGCCCCATTGGGTAAGAGGTCCGATGGTGGCGTGGCGGTGACAATTGCCAGGGGTGGGGTGGAAGGGGCCGAACGGGCGCCCACGTACATGCACTGCTGCTACTACGGGGTCCCGGATCAGGAGAAAATGGGTGAAAATGCAAAAATTGTAGATAGAAAAAAGGTGGTGAATGCATGGAATAGACTCCCAGCAGAGGTGGTGGGAGCAGACACAGTGGTGTAGGGTTCAGGCATGCATGGGACAGGAATAGGAGAACCTAGCAGTAGGAGCGAGGAGATAAAGTTGGAGATCAAGTAAGGTCTGCGGCTTTATAGTACAGGGAAAATGGGCAGACTAGATGGGCCTAGTGGTACTTATCTGCTGTCAATTTCTGTGTTTCTGTGTGTCAGTGAGTCTGTAACAGGGTTGAATAGGACCCTGTCCCAGTTGTTATGGAGAGTTTGAATGCAGGGGTCTATTATGTTCTTTCCTTTCCTGTCTCGTCTGTCTGGTTAGCGTAAAATTTTCCTGTGGGACCTAGGACTTGATCCCTCCTGATAGTCTCACAATTCTTTGTCTGTCACTGTCTCTTCTTCCCTTGATGTTTCTGTCTTTTCCTCCCTTGCATATCTGCTGGTATAAAAATATATGCAAATGATTATGTGGCAATGTAACTGATATTGGGATCCCTTTGTTTAGAAATTATATTGTGTTACTGTTGAAATGTATATAATTATAGCTATGGTATCAACTAAAAATAAAAGTCAATTTAAAGAGACCCTTTTCTTCCATACTTTAATTTTGGAAGATAGAGTTTCTTCCTATAACATTTGACAAGACATTTGCTAACTGGAGAAGGTTAAGACTAAATTTTTTTCTCAATTCATTTCAAAATCGGGTATAATTTAATTTGAATCTCTTAAAATTAAATATGGACTGCTGGAAAGCGACATATGCAGGTTAAAAATGATATCTTATGTCAGAGGGAAGTGGGAGCTTGCTCCTCAGACCCTCCTCCCGTATTGTGGAGCCTCCTTGATGACAGTTTTAGAGGTACAGCGATGGGCCACCTGATAGGTCATCTTTAAAAAATATTGAGAGAGGGCTTGGGAGACTCTTCTTAGTCTATTTTGAACAACTGGAATTGAGACCTAGAGTTGGAAATCCCCAGCTTAGAATGGCAAGAAGCGTCTATTAGAACAATTAAGGTCACCCAATCCAGCCACTGGAGAATTTGCCTGGAAATGCTGGTCGAGGTTTTCTGTTAGGCAGCGTCCTGGCCAAATATCTCCTCCATCATACAGACTGTGCTGGCGCAGATGTGCCTGTGCTCTGGCAGACTGAGCCGTGTCTTTGGATCGTTCCACAGATCACACCTTTCTGGTGTGTATTTCAGCAAGAAATCTCTGACTGTCTGGGAGCTGGTAGAACTAACCCAGAAGTGGTGTTGATGTCTATATTCCCACCTCACTGCCCCTCTTGGCACCGCACTTACTCTCCATTTATGTCTTGGCAGCTAAAAGGCTATTACCAGGCGTTGGATGTCCCAAATAAATCCTATTATAGTTGACTGGAAAGGGTGCTCTCCAAGATCTGTTATATGGAGGGTTTAATGGCAAAGCTCCACAATAAATATAATACTTTTGAAGCATTGTGGATCCAACCTTCATTCCTAGTCCATTTTGAATGGGGTGGACTTTACAGGCTTAGAGGAGATCTAGAGGAGAGAGAGAGTTTAGATATGTGTTGGGATTGTACACCTTCTTTGGATAAATGCACAAAGGAAGGCATTTAATTTAAATAATTAGATAATAGTACTCCTAGGACAGTCATATGTAACCGATTCCTGGAATTACAGAGCCTAAATGAGTTTTAGACCTCAACAACCCAATATATTTCATTGCTTTATTGTTAATAGAGATGACAGCAAAAGTAATGTACCAGGAAGTATGTCTGTAACGTGTTCTTCCGCTGATAAAAAAAAAAAAAAAAATGCATATAATTATAGTTTGAGATGATTGCAAAAAGCTATTGGGAACTCAAGGGGTTAACCTGAGAGCAGTTTGTAAGCCATTTTTCAGAAGCTGTGGAGAAGGGGCTTCAGTTCTGGAATGTTGTGTTCTTGCTGCACCTGCATGAAATTGACAAGAACATTTTAGAAAAAACAGGATGCTTGTTAAGGAGGGTTGCAAGACTTATAAAGACAGAGCTGCAATGTGTTGAGAGTCACAGAGCTTGAAGGAAAACTCAGATGGATCTTCTCTATTTATACTGCCTTTGTAAATAGTTATACTGAACAAGTTTATTTTTTATGTTACTGTTAGTACTAATGAACACTTTTGCAAATTCTACAACTGCTTCTGTTTTTCCCTCGCTTCCTGACCTGTGCCTCAATGACAGATTATGTCAGCCTAAGTGGGATTCACGCTCTACATACTCTAAGCCAGGAGTTTTGTGCGTGGGTACTGGACCTAGTACCAGGAAAGCACAAGAGAAAGGTATGGATTCTGCAGCAGCAAGCTCAGGTGTGGTTACCAGGAGAATGGCAGCCAAACTAGCAGAGACAGAAGTCCAAGCTGAGATTGTACAGCCAGCACAAGTTATGGAAAAAGAACAGGCATTGTCAGAACCTGAAAGCTGATGGACTTTTTCAAATGGTGGGCTATACAACAAAAAGAGATGGAGAAGCAGGGAGAAAAAGAGATTCAATGTTTAGAAGCACAGAGGAGAGAAGAGATGCAGCGACAGGAGCAGCAATGGCTAGATGCCTTGCAAGCTATCAAAGGCAGAGGATCTGGCACAGATCCAGACGAACAACAAAACACAAGCAACTTTAAAGTCATCACACTTACAAAGTTGTGTCTCTCGGATGATATCGAGGCATACCTGACAACTTTTATCAGTGTCAGTGGCTCAGTAGGTAGCACACTGCTGCTAAAGCCATGAGATCAGAGGTCTGTGGGTTCAGTTCCCACATCTGGCACAGGTTAATATCCCAATACTGATACTGTAGTCCAGCATGAGAGGGTGCTGCACTTCTGAGGTGGCGTCTTTCAGATGAGACATTAAACCGAGGTCCCATCTGCCTGGATTTGTGGTAGTTCAGGTGGATGTTAAAGATCCCATGGCACTTATAGAAAAGAGTGGGAATTTTTATTTCATATCACGAATGAACAGATAAAACAAATCAGTATTACATCATACAGAATTAAGAAAGGAAAAAACAGACATTCTACAAAATATTACTTTATACTTCAATAACTAGGCATGGACAAAAAAAGGGAGGAAAAACATAAATACACAAAAAATATAAGTCATACCTAGAGTCCCTGAAAATATACAAAACATTCCAAACAAATATATCCCCTCCCCACCCTACCTAAGGAGTAGGGGGTCATCGGGCTAAACTCCATGCATCATGTTTGAAAGTCCCAGTATTAAAGTGAAGGAAAAAAAGCTGCAAGAAAGTTGCAACAAACATAAGTATATATGCTCTAAATGACAGTGAAGAATAAGGAAAACATGAAATCCTTCTCAGTTAATGACATTAAATAAAATCATACCCTTTCCTAAACTAGCCCAATAACTAGCACTAAAATTAATTTGTTCCATATGCTGTAATTGTCGTAGATCAAAGATCACCATATAAAATAACTCCTCAGTAGAAATCGGTTGTTGTTGTAATAGCAACCTACATCTGCTAATCCATAACCAATACAAAAATGACTGTGTGTCACTCTTAAGGTACTGAGACTATCTTTAGGCATGGGCCTATCAGGAATGCCATAAAATAGCTGCTCCAAAATTGGGGGCGAAACCTTATGTTTCCAACGGTGTTTCCACATCCCAAAATCAATTGCATAAGGGCAGTGGAAATATAGATGCAACATAGTTTCCACTTTTATCTCTAATGCTCTCGGACAATATCGTTCTTGAAGACTTTCATGTTTCTGGTTACTACGGACATTCACCCTGTTATGAAGCCCCAGCCAAACTGTGTCCAAAATATGTTTCAGTGTTCTCAAATCCACAATATAATCGAAATTTCCTGTTGATGAACCAAGGAAAATCCAGAAAAGAAATTCAAAAACACCTTTGTAAAACATCTATGTAAGAGCTTTCCTTACATAATTCCTACCGAAGACCAACCAGTTTGCCAAGATTTAATTTTATCAAAAACTCCCTCCACCGGTAGGGCAATCCAGGGTGTCTCTTATTCTTCTGTTGAAAGGGATTAGAACTCCATTCTGACAAAACCCCATACAACTGACAATATACTGGAAAACTCCAACTTTGTGAACGCCCTTTAATTAACGGTACTATGTTACCATACAAAAAAACGTAAAAGAACAAAACTGGATGGACCATGTTAACCCCACCAGCCTTAATATTCAAATATAAAGCGTTCGCGGATTGGATTTAGGCAGCTCTCTCAAAAGCAACTAAAAATACAACCCATCAGCTGGTCTCCAAATTCGTGGTAACAAAAGAAAATAGAACTCAAAAATAAAAACAGGAAGCAAAAATGTCTTAATCATGTATATTCTTTTCAATTTTGACAGCTTCCATCTATTCCAGCCTGCTACCATCTTTTGCCCTTTAACCAAGGCTTACTGCCAATTGTATTCCGCCATATCTTTACCCCCAGAATAAACCCTCAATATTCAACAGGAGCCATGTCTATATTTAAAACTCCCACCATTTCATGTTTAACCGAAATCCATCGAGTCACAAACAATGGCCCAGATATTCAAACTGCGCCAGGCTGTGGCGCGAATCAGCGCTGCTCAAATTTGTTGCGCGGGGGGTGTGGCCAGGGCGATATTCAACGGAGTTGCGGTATGGCGCAACCGCTTTGAATATTGCACCCTGGCCACCCCCACTGTGCATGGTGCAGTGGCACTGCGCCAGCGCAAGTGGTCAGAGTGGAGCATTGAGATGCGGTGGCACAAGTGCCATTGCCATGCACAGCACCTGCAATATTCAAAGGGTGACATGCAAATGGAGCCATAATTTATACAAGGCGTGGGGGCATTTGCATCTGATTACGGCCCCATTTGCATGCCATTAACATGCGGTATGGCCGATCCCGACGTCTGCACCTGGCGCCTGCCAGGCAGCAGCTGTCGGGGACCGACACACCTGCAGCCCGATCGCGGGCCGTCCCATAAGGGATAAGAGCGTCTTCTATCCCTGGTGGTCCAGTGGACCACGATTAGCCCGATCGCGGGCATCACTGTATCTCCCCAAAGTCCAATATCCTGGTGGTCCAGTGGACGCGATTAGCCTGATCGCGGGCATCAGTCATCCCCAAAGTTCAATATCCTGGTGGTCCAGTGGACCGGTGATTAGCCATCGCGGGCATCACTTATCCCCCAAGTCCAATATCCTGGTGGTCCAGTGGAGCTGGAGCCCGCGGGTGGCATTTCCACCCCCAAGTCCGAAATCCCTGGTGATCTAGTGGACCCCCACCCCACCCACCCACTGAGCCCCATCACTCGCTCCCCGTCCAGCCGGCTGGTGGCAGCACCCACCTGCCCGCGCATCGCCGACTGACAGCTCGGAAGGGCTGCGCCCATTGGTTCAGAGCATGAGCGATGGGCGTGCAGCCATACCATACTAGTCAGTCCAGATATGAATGGTCACATATCTGGACTGACAATCGTATGATATTCTACGCCCATTGGCTCATGCTCTGAACCATCGGGCATGCGACTTACCTATTGTCATTCGGGCGGGCGGCAGGTGGGTGGGTGCTCGCCGCCCGCCAGCTGATGGGGAGCGGGGTGGTGGGGCTCAGTGGTGGGTGGGGTGGGAGTCCACTATATCACCAGGATTTTGGACCTGGGGGGTGAGGAATGCGCCCACGATTGGGCTCCGTAGCTCCACTGGACCACCAGGGATATTGACTTTGGGGATACAGTGATGCCCGCGATGGCTAATCACGGTCCACTGGACCACCAGGATATTGGACTTGGGTGACTGATGCCCGCATCGACTAATCGAGTCCACTGGACCACCAGGGATATTGGACTTTGGGGATGACTGATGCCTGCGATCGGGCTAATCGCGTCCACTGGACCACCAGTCTATATTGGACTTTTAGGGGGTGACTTTGGGATGACTGATGCCATAATCGGGGCATGGGGGCACCGCCAGATGCAGCGGGAACAGGTGATGGCCACCCACAGGTGGCAGCTGCTGTGTTGCGCCCTGCAAAGCAGCAGCTCACCTGTGGGTGGCCCCCGACTGTTCCTTATTTTTAGGGCGCAACTTTGTGCAGGCGCAGGTAGGTTACGCCTGCATAACTCTGCATGGCCCAGGCTGAATATCGGGCTGTGCAGTTTATGCATGGACACCCCCACCTGTGCCTGCATACATTACTGATGCACCCCGGCACATCGGGATTTGTCGTGCACTTTTTCCTTTAAATATCGCATCAAGCGGATCAGTGGTTTGCATGGCATAACATCAAGGCGCCCATGCGCAACCCTTTGAATATCTCGGCCAAGTGTTTTTGCAAATTAATCCGGCTCCCGTAATCCTACCCACCTCTGCAATTAAAGTACAAGCTGCATTAATGGAATCACCACCTTTTAATATTAAAAGATCATCTGCATACGCCAATAATTTTGAAAAATTCCCAAAATCCCTCCTATCCCCTTAATTCTAGGAGACCTGGTCAATAACCTTAATAAAGGATCTAATGCAAAGACATATAAAAGGGGCTAAGTGGACACTCTGGCGAACCCCTCTAAGGATCTGATGACAGGACCCTATCCACCCATTTTCATATGGTAAAACATTCACCAGAGCATAACATAATTTAATCCATTGCACAAGACTCGAATCCCACAGGCTTCTAAACAGCGCCATAAATATGCATGAGAAACCTCATCAAAAGCCTTTGCTTGGTCTAAACTTACCAAATATCCCAAACTATGATCCACTCCCATCCCGTCCGCTTCTCCAGTAATTCCCATTATAAGTAATAAGCATCCATTGATCGTCTTCCTGGAATCAGAACAATATTGGTCCACTAATTAAATCTGGCATGACTAAAGATGGTCTGCCCCCAACAGTTTAGAAAATATTTTAAAATCCACATTCAGTAATGTAAGCAGCCTCCAATTATTGTCAGCTTGCTGTCCTGATTTATAAAGAAAAACAGTAAACCTTCATACATTTGTGATGGTAGAAACAAATCAGCAAGAAAAAAGTTATATAAAGATAACAAAGTTGTGGGCATTAGCATGAGAGAATTTTATATAACTCTCTTGGTAACCCATCTGATCCAGGAGAAACATTCTGCTTTAAAGATAAAATAACCCTCTCTAACTCTATCAAAGTAAAATCTAATTAATGCCTGCTGCCCACTCAGTGATAAACTATGAAGATTAGCTGCTTGGAACAACTGTGGCAAAAAACAGAATCTGCAACTTGTTCCCCAAATTTCTGCTCAGTATGATCATCAACTATCTGCATTATGCCCTCATTATTTATTTTATTTATTTGCTTTTGTTTACCGGGTGAGTGCACTAGACAGCCAAGTGCCTATTTTTAGGCGCGTCCGGAAGGTTACAAAGGAACAATACATGAACATCAGGCATACAGGTATAAACAGGGTTAACATACATTAGGTTCAGGCAACATGATAAATCATATGAATAGGGTACATAGATTAAGGCACTTTAGAGACATCCGAATAAGGTACAATAGTTGAGGTACATAGATCACATTTGACCGAGCACAATGAGTGGAAATCAACTGTGAGGTAGCATGGATAACTACGTAAGTTGGCATCCAGCCGAGTACAGGAAAAATAGGTGATGGTAGACTCCCAACGATCTTGGAAGAATACCAAGGTACATGGCAGCAGGATGAGTCAGAACAGGGGTAAGAGGAGAATCAGGTAGATAACCATCCAGGACCAGTCACTACAGGGTAATAGAACCCGCAGGGTCCACAGGAGACACAGGTGAGTCCAGCGGGCAAAGTGCTGGTTTTAGCCACGGACAGGCCACCCAGAGCTAGGTACTAGGAGAAGCAATTCAGGCACAGAGACACGTGGCGGCTGAGTTCAGGAAGCCCCATAGGGAGGTTCTAAGTGGGAATGTGATGGGGAGGTGCGAGTGCAGGCTGGCAGGGAGTTCCACAGCTTCTGTCTGAGGCAGGGAAGGCCTGGTCACCCATCGAATGCGGGTTTTAGGAACCAGGAGGATCTGAGAGTCACTGGATCTTAGGTGGTAGGGGGAGCGGCAGGAGTGAGGGACAGGCAAGTGCAGAAGGGGTGACAGTATGGATGATGTTGTCTAAGAAGTTGCCAAGGGTGAAGGTGCGGTGGAACTCTGGTGGGAGCCACTCCAGCCGGAGTAAAGATCACATCGATGATTGAGGCGGGCAGCAGAGAGAGCAAAGCGGCATACATTGTTATACACTGAGTCCCATTTTACTTGAGACTGGATTTTGGAACTTGTGCAAAGGATACAAGGCCATAACAGAAGCGTGAGTGGGAGGACCCCCTGGCTAGGGCAGAGCGCCGGCCTGGGGTGAGGTACGATTTTGCTCTGTAGGCCAGGCCCAGCTTGCAATTGGTAGTTTTGCAGGAGTTACAGATGTGCAGGGTGAGATCCAGCTGAGGGTCAAGAGTAATCCCAGGTACTTAACCACTTCAGTAGCAGGTAGTGGGGATCCATCGGCTCTAGGATTGTTGGAGGAGCAGGGCAGGCTTTTAACCTGGCAGAGGAGCCAAAAGCATGACCTGAGTCTTCTTGAGGTTAATGAAAAGCTTGTGGTCCTCGAGCCAGAGCTGGACCCGTTAAAGTCAGAGGTTAACCAGGTATTTATGGTCTTTTGGTCCGAGCTTGCCAGGATGATGAGGTAATCCGGCGTGACAGGGTGGAGATCCCATAGGCAGAGGCCGAGGGTAACTCGTTTATAAGAGGAAAACAAGATGGGCCCGACACGGAGCCCTGGGGACACCACGAAGTCACTGGAGCGGGGTCCTAGAGGGCCTTGTTAAAGTTTGTATACTGCTGTCATCCAGCAGTAGTTTGTGAACTAGGCTGAGGACGGGGGGGAGCCCCAAGCCCAAGGTCCCAAGAGGATCGCGAGGAGCGAATGGTCGACTCGGTCCAAGGCTCTGGAGAGGTCTACAAAGATGGTTCCAGTAAGTGGTTTGGTCGTGGGTGGCAAGCTGGATAGCAGAGGTAACCACTGCAAGGGCAGTGAAGTGCTGTGCCCTTTCCTGAACTCCCAAACTTGTCCACCAGTTGGGGTATTTAAATTTTCAAAACATATTTCTCCTACAAGCTTTACAAGCCAAAAGGGGTTGACATAAACTGTTTTCCCTTGCATACCAAATGACTGCTCTTTATGCAAGGAAGAAAATCTATTACACTGGTACTCAAAAAAACGTTTAACCCGTGTAATTTCTTGGTCAAATCCTGACCCACCTCCCCTCCAGTCTAGATAATAACATACTCAACGGTGTTCTAAACATAAGGTATTCCTCCATCTTTGTTCATGCCCAAGATTTACCTGAAGCCTGAAAATAACCCATCAGACAATGTTTAAAATCTTCCCACCAGCTACCAGTATTATCATAGAGAACTATAGTTGTTACTTTATCTTGAATTATGGACAATAAATCTTTCTCAGTATCAGAAACGTTAAAGGAGGAATTAGCGTCACATCCAGGGGCCTCTCATCCGTCTGGGGGTTCTCATACCAGTCCCTATCAGTGAATGATCAGATGTTTCCACTGGTATATTCATCACATCATTGACTAATGTACAAAAATAAAATCTATTCTGGAATGAAGGAGACCTTTAGAAAATGTTGATTTTGCCTTTAAACAACCATTAAGATGTGCATCTACTAAACCCGCTCTGTGTAGGAAATGACTTCAAAAATACTTTATCGCAATACTGTTTGCCTTGATCTGTTCGTTGATGACAGTTTATATTGAAATCACCACAAAAGAAAATCTAGACTAGTGTACAAATAAGATTGCATTTTATTTAACAAATCTATTCTTTTCACCTTAGTCTGTGGTCCATAAATAGACACTAATCTACACTGTAAGCCATTGAGAACTACATCTAGCTGCAAAATTGTCTCTGGCTCAACATCCACCAGTCTGAAACAGATACATAGACTTTGTGACAGATAAGGACCACTTGGCCCACCAGTCTGCCCATTTCCCTACCTATTGGATAAGCTGCAGATTCTAATTAACCAACAGCCTACTTCCTGCAACCCCCACTATAATTGCCTTATGTCTGTCCCATGCAAGTTTGAATTCCCCACTGTTTTAGACCCCACAACCTCTCCAGGAAGGCGGTTCCATACGTCCACCACTCTCTCCGTGAAAAGAATTTCCTCATTACCCGTGAGCTGTCCCCTCTAACTTTAAATTGTGCCCTTGTTCTTACACATCTCTTTTCTGAAAGATGCTACCCTCCTGGACTTTGTTGATTCCTTGAGGTACTTGACGTTTCTGTCATGTCCCCCGTCCCTCCTTTCATCAAGGGTATCAGTGATGAAAGTGAACAGGAGCACAGGGAACTCAGTTCCTGTACCTTTTTGCAGCAGGAACAGAGTTCCTGTACTTCTTCCCACTGACACCAAAACCGAAATTCTTAAACCAGCAACACAGTGACAGTTTCTGGACCTGTGATCTGCAATTAGGATTTCCATAACACCATTTGACTTGTACAATAATGCTATTTACCTAGAAATACTTCAGTATCTCTAACTGAATCTACTAGTGTTGAATTAGATAGTTGTGTCTTGACACCGTTATTCTTTAGATTAAGGATCTTCTCTCTGCATTTCATAATTGCCAGTGACTGAGTTCCTGTACTTCTTGTCTACCACTTGCACCACTGAAGGGTATACATATTAAGCTCTCTCAGTCTCTCTTCATATGGTTTCTGATGTAGACTCTGCACCATTTTAGTTGCCCTCCTCTGGACTGCTTCCATCCTGTCTATGTGCTTGCATAGATGAGGTCTCCAAAACTGCATGCAGTACTCAGATGGGGTCTCAACAACTGTCTGTACAGAGGGATAACCACTTCCCTTTTCTACTTGTGATGCCCTCTCTATGCATCCCAGTATCTCCCTGGCTCTCCTTACTGACTTCTCACATTGCTTACCCACCTTTAGGTCATCTGATATGACTACACCCAGATCCCTTTCCATTATTGTTGCCGTTAGTATCTCCCCTGCTATTGTGTACTCTTCTGGATTTTTATTTCCCAGGTGCATTACTTTGCACTTTTGCATTGAATCTAATTTGCCATATGTCTGACCATTCCTCCAACCTTGCCAAGTCCCTTCTCATCTTTTCTACCCCCTTGTGTATCAACTCTGTTACAGATCTTTGTGTCATCTGCAAAGAGGCATACCTTTCCTTCAGACTCTCCATAATGTCACCTATAAAAGGCGTTAAAGAGGACTGGACCCAGTACTGAGCCCTGAGGTACTCCACTAGTAACTCCCTTTCTTCAGAATGTGTTCCATTCACTATTACCTTCTGTGTCCTGTTGTGCAGCCAGTTTGCTACCCAGGCTACTACCCTGGGACCCACTCCCAGGCTGGCTAACTTGATTTTTAATCTTTTGCGGGACTATGTCAAATGCCTTGCTAAAGTCTAGGTAGACCATATCCACAGCCCCTCCCTGGTCTATTATTTTGGTCACCCAGTCAAAGAAATCGATTAGATTCATCTGACATGACCTTCCTGCTGTGAATACATGCTGCTTTGGGTCCTGTGCCCGCTGGCCTCTGGGTACTCAACAATTCTTTCTTTCAGAAGTGATTCCATCATTTTCCCACCACTGAGGTCAAACTAACAGGTCTGTAGTTTCCTGCTTCTGCCTTGCTCCCACTTTTGTGAGAGGAATCATCTGCCTCCTCCAGTCCTCAGGTACCACCCCATCTTCCCATGATTTGTTAAAAAGTGTGGTTAGTGGTGTCACTAGGTCCTCCCTTAGCTCTTTTAGGATTCTAGGGTGAATCCCGTCAGGCCCCATTGCTTTGTCCACCTTGAGTTTTAGTTCTTTCAGTACTCTTTCTTCTGTAAATGGACTGGTATCAACCCCACTATCCAGAGTGCTTCTACTGTTTGGTTTAGGTAACTCCTCCTCTTCTTCTTTTGTTAATACTGAGCAAAAGTATTCATTCAGTATCTCTGCCTTTTCACTGTCTCCCTCTGCCCACCTCCCTCTCCTTTATTAATCTTCACTATCCCTCCCTTAACCTTTCTATGCTCCCTAATGTACCTATAAAGGTTTTATCCCCTTCTTAACTAGGTTGGCTGTCTTTTCCTCGGTTTGGGCCTTTGCTTTTCTGACTGCCTTCCCCACTTCTTTCTTGCTTAACTGATACAGTTCCTGTCGTGCTCCGTCTGTGATTCCTTATACTTATTGAATGCAGCCTTTTCTCATAACCTTCCTGGCACCTCTTTTGAGAGCCATAGTGGTTTTATTCCGCTTTGTTTTCTTTATTTGTTTCACACAAAGGCTTGTTGCCTCCATGATGGCAATTTTGATTTTCTCCATTGTTCTTCCACCCTCCTTTCTGGCCATTTGCTAATGTATTCCTCAGGTATTCACCCATTATGCCAAAGTCAGCCCTTCTAAAGTCCAGTATCCTTGTCTTTGTATGGCTTGTCTCCATGGTTGTGTTTATTGTGAAGCACATTGTGCAGTGGTAGCTTATTCCCAGATGCCTGCTGACTTCTAAGTTTGTGATCCTCTTTCCATTTGAGAGTACCAGGTCTAATATTGCTCCCTCCTGAGCGGGTTCCACCACTAGCTGTCTAAGGCATGCCTCCTGTAGGGCATTGAGAATGACCCTGCTCTTGGATGTGGCTGCAGTCCATGTCGCCCAGTTAACATCTGGCATATTCAGGTCCCCCATCAACAGTATCTCCTTTTCAGCCATTTTGAGAATGCCCTCTATCATTTTTCTTGTCGTTCCTCCTTGAGGCGGGGGTCTGTATACAACCCCTGTGCGGATTGTGATGCCATTCCCTGTCTGCAAGGTGACCCAGAGTTCCTTGTCCTCCCTTTACTTTTTAGTTCTGTAGCTTTGATCCCTTCCCTTATGTGAGAGCTACTCCACCTCCTCTTTTACCCTCCCTGTCCCTTCTGTAGATTGTGTACCCTGGTATGTTGACATCCCAGTCATGGTTCTCTGTGTACCATGTTTCTGTGACTGCCACAATATCCAAGTGTTCCTCTTCCATCAGGGCTACTAGCTCTGGAAGCTTGTTCCCAGACTACAGGCATTGGTACTCATTGCCCTCCATTTAATGTTGGCTTTATCCTTTTTACCCCATCCCTGCTCTTGTTGCCTTGTCCATTTTCCATTTGCCCCTGTCCTGTCAAGTTCTGTACCTCAGTGTTTACCTACTACCTGCCATGTTTTGTGGGGAAGGCTTGAACTTTCCTGTTTCCTATCAGCACCTTCCCCTTGGCTAGTTTAAAAGCTTGCCAAGGAAGCTTTTAAACCTGTCACCTAGGGCGTGTTTCCCTTCCTGGACAGATGCAGACCATCATGACATGAATGTCTTGTGTCAAAAGACATATCCCTATTCCACAACAAGTGTCCTCCCCATAGACCAGTATGTTCGTCCCACGGCCAATCTTTTGTTGCCTGAGCCATGTCACCTAAAATATGTAACCTAGTATCTTGCAACAAATAGACATCGTAGTCCAACTGAAATAAAACACCAAAGGTCGCAAGACGCTTAACTGAGGACTTTATACTATTGACATTCAAACTAGCTATATGTAAAGAAGATGGCTTGGAGAGGGCTTTAGAATTTTCTCACTAGATCTAGTGATCCGTTTTTTGGTTTCTGAAGCCTGGGCCTTTCGTGAGGTGATATCAAACCCCTAATGGAGCAGTAGCGCATCCTGACTGGCATCCATTTCAGGCAGGGCTATCTCGTTCCACATGGTCCCCAAGAGGAAAGTAGGGTAAATCTATTTGATAAGGGTAAAGGAGATAAAGGCTGACACTGACTACCAAACTTCTCAGTTCCGCCAATGTAGAATGCAGTGGACCCCTTCTTGGTCTTGCAGCTGACAGTTGAATCAGACCACTAGCTGAAGGCTTGGGAGAACTTCATATTGAAATGGTGCAGGCGGGAAGAAAGCAGTAAGCTCCTTGATTCCGTTGTGGGGAACCTAGCGGGATCACAAAGGGTCTCCGTTCTCCCACTCCAACACCTTCCAGAGATGGTGGAGTAAGATCCATACACTCAGGCTGAGAGAAGCCATTCTGTACTGGGATTGTAGCCACAGGAGCATCGTGGTTCCTCTTCTATCCCCATACCCCTCCTTGTCATCTACCCTGGCATCTACCTCTCCCAAAACCTTCTGACTTAAACCCCGTGGTATTAAACAGTCTCCTAGCTTGAAACAAGAAATACTCATGATCTGAGGAGTCATCAGAATTATGAGCAACCCATATTCATTCTGCATAGGAGTGACCATCATCCCCACACAAATGACGAACTGGGGAGCAATACATTGGGCAGCAGTGTGACCAGCACCCACACTGAAAACATTTAACCTGATCACAGGATGTATTCAAATGATGTAAAGATCCACATCTATAACAACTCTTAGGCTGACCACATAGAAAACAGTACCCCTGTCTCAGCCTGAAAAAATGAACTAGGTAGATGCTGGATTCCCTCCTCAATATGGGTCATTTGTACTCATATTGTCCACCCCAATCCAGAAACCATTTTCGTCCATAATCTGCTTAGGATGGTTATACACAGGACACTTTTTTCCAGCCAGAAAATTATATTAGAAACATTAACACCTTTGTTACAAAAAGAATAGTTACTTTTTAATCGTTGGCTTTATGATATGGATTACCAGAAAGTCTCCCAAACTTCAAATCCTTTACATCATAGTATTTCTTCCAAAATTTGTCTAAAGATTTCATAGTGACAAAACTAACATCATCTGAGTGATCTCCGGGGTGGTGTGTATGAATGTGTATACCTCTGTTGGCGTAAAACCCATGGAGTTCACCAAAGGGTTTCCCTACCCAAACTCTGTCCGTGACCACTGGGGCTTTGCCTGACCAGAAATTGGCATTTAGCAGCCTCCGCTGGTTTATGAAACAGGCCAGCAAATGTTTTGGGTCCAGAATCAATCTGAGGAGAGGTCCCTCCTCCCTTCGACCATCGGTAACACCCTAGAAAGTTCAACAACCAGCACGGACTGTGCGATACAAGTCTCACCTTCACAAAGTAGCTTCCCACACTCCGGTGGATCATTCAACAAAGCCTCAGTTGGAAGGGATAGAACAGCATCACTCTGCTCCATTGCTTGTTCAGCAGCGTCTGGCATAGTGCTGATTCTCCACCCTCCTCCTGAACACGCACAGCCGCAGTGGGGCAAAGCAGAGACTGAACTTGTACAGCAAAGCCAACACCTGGAAACCAACCCAAATCCCCAGTGACACTACTAGGCGAAAGCCGGTGCCTCAGATCCAGGCAAAGGGAGTTTAGGATCAGGAATCCAGTGGCCATCATCCCAGAGCCATCCGCTTGCTGTAAAGCCACTCCAGGAGACCAGTCAGACAAGGGACATCCATTTTCAGACCCTCATGAGATAAAGGACATGTTCCATAACTAAGGTGTGAGCCACTTCAGGAGTGGAGAGTGGTAAACTCAAGGTATCCTCTTACTCCCATCCTCGTTGGGCTCACCATAAACGTTTGCATTTACTTCACTCAGCTTCTAGCTTTTGTCAACAAGTCTGAAAGTCATATTTCTGCCAATGTTATCAAATTCAACAATTGCGATTTCTTTTTCCGACTCACTTTGTAATTGTAGTTCTGCAGTGCATCATCCTCTTCCACAATGGTGGAATCACTCGTATCCAAAGCTAATACTTGATCACAGCCTTGATCAGGCTGACCTCCTCCTCCAGATATAGAAGGCTTCGCCAAGAGCTCTGGTTCTCCAAGAACACAACGTCCTCCTTCACAACCTCCTCCGAACTGAGGTCCTCCATCTCTCCTGCAGCGCATCAGCGTCCTCTGCAGCAAGAGTAGGAAATTTTATTGAGAATACAAAACAAATACATCAAAATAAGATGAATAAATATAATCAACAGAACATAATACAAGGAGAATTTTAATTACAAGCAACAATATATAGAAACAATCAGATAATGAAAGAGTAGGAAGTTTAACCTACCAGTCCACATTCCTCCAAAGAAAAGTACCTACAGCTGTCCCCATGGTGCAGAATTCATAAGCATAGAGCATCCAATTCTTCCTGTATATGAAAAAAAACCTCCTGCAACTGTAAAGATTTGTTCTGTAGCACTCTCAAGCACCGAGCCTGCCAAATATGCCATTTAAGACAGGCTAATAAAACAAACACTGTACTTTTGTGCCATTTGTTCCATCTTGCTGGAATCTGTCCTAACACCAAGATATTATAGGTAATAAAACCAAAAGCGGTTCTCCCCACCAATGTGCCAGAGCATACCAAAGGATTTAGTAAGAGAACATTCAAAAAATAAATGCTGATAGTCTCAAACTGCCCCTGACAGGAGGGCTCCTGACGAACTCTAACAGACTCTATCACATAATTGTTTATGTTTATGATTAGCCCTCACATTAAGCTTTTGATGTGCACACAACCAGACCTCATCCCGCATCTTTTGCGAATTCTGATTCTATCACACTTGCTAATAAAGAAATCGTATTCACACAAGTGGGACAGAAAAAGGGGTTCCTCAAAATAACAAGTAGAAACAATATTGGTATAAAAGACTTCCACTCATACGAAACAAACCAACTAAGCTCTATTTTCCACAATCTAATGTATTTCAACATGTGTTGAACATACAAGTAACTGTTTATCCACAGGATGCCATTTTCCCTGTCCCCAGGCTGTTAAAAAGGCTGTCCCCACAGGGACATACACATACAACTCATAACATTTTGCTCCAACAATAAAGGCCTAATTGAACTATAAAAAATTACAAAAATTGAACAATGGGATGTATCATACCCAGTCCACCTTCTTTCCAGGGTCTGTAGGTGTGTGCTCTCTTCACTGGGTTCAAGCGGCTACTCCACAGGCTGAAAAAAACCCTCAAAATTTTGGAATGCATATCAAATGGTAATGGAAAAATAGAAATAAACAAAAAAGAGAGCAATATAGGATTTTAACAAAAGCATACGTTTTTCCG
Organism: Neoceratodus forsteri; assembly: GCA_016271365.2. Classification (NCBI taxonomy): domain Eukaryota; kingdom Metazoa; phylum Chordata; order Ceratodontiformes; family Ceratodontidae; genus Neoceratodus; species Neoceratodus forsteri. Next base: position 767,322,969 of record CM028133.1, on the reverse strand, counting down.
TGTCATTTTCAAGATTGCCATTTTTAACCTTATGAAGTGCCTTATCATAAATCTCATTCCAGTTGTACTGTACTGAGTCTGGTGAACAAAATACACACCAAGGAGTTTCAATTTTTATCAACAACTGGAATATCAAAAAATGAATACTAGGAGCCAGACCTAAAGGCAATAATGAACACTTAGAGGTATTAATTTTAATGCCAGTGCTAAGTTGCACTGAATGTAAAAACCAAGAACATATCTCTCCAGATTCAGTATCAGCAATAGAGCAAATACAGTCGTCCGCATAAGCCAAAATTTTAGAAAATGATAGCCTTCTAAAAAACAATAGCAAAAATATCTTTATCCAGCTCAATAAACCGCAGCAAGGGGTCCAAACCAAAAACAAACAGCAGCGGACTCAGCGGACAGCCCTGCCATACTCCAACCTGTTATGGAACTGAGACAGCCAAATGACCATTAACCATAGGTGTTACCCTAAGCTGAACTATAAAGGGTTTGGACTAAATCTAAAGAATGAATAGGAATCCCATAATATTCTAGAATAGCCCAAAGATAATCATGGCGTAAGCGTCAAAAGCTTTTGCTGATCTAAAGCTAACAAATAACCAGATAGTTTATTCTGAAGACCCTGATCTATCAATTCCCTGACATAAGTTAAATTCTGAGAAATATTTCTGCCAGGAACTGCACAAGTTTGTGTAGAAATCAACAACTTATTAGCAATCTTTGAGAGCGGTGATTTAGAGTATTACCCAAATTTTGTAGTCTGAAGTCAACAAACTCAGTGGTCTCGGCCGGCCCACCGGTGCAGCAGTAGGGTTACCGCTCACGGGGCCAGCGACCGGGTTCGAGAACGGACTCGGGAACTGGAGGCGCGCCAGGGGAGAGGATCGAGTGCCCAGAGGCTGCTCTCCTCTTCCGGGTGGGGTGGGATCACGGATCCTGCTGTGATACCGCCCCTGGGTGACCACGGGTGGTGGTGCAGCGAGGACTGCATGAGGGAGGGAGGGCGTCCGCGGGGGCGGGCGTTACCACGCTGTGACATGCGTCACTCCTAGGCTCTCTCTGGCGCAGACATCCCTACGGGATGGGCAGAAAAGGAAAAATACCCTCCGGTGCTCCCTGTGACGGGCTTCAGGCCCCGATCCCAGGGCCCCTGCTGCATGGATGACAGATCCCCGGCAAACTCAGTCGCTTGGGGCGGTGGAAGGGTGGCCCGCCTGCGTACCCGCCTGGGGGTTAAACCAAGGCAGCATGGGATGACTGCACCCAATGCCGACAGGCGAGCAGGGATGCACAGACGTAGGAGACTCTTGAAGGTGAGGAAGCACCGGGTGAGAAGGGGCGTGAAAAGAAAGTATAAAAAAAAAAAAACTCAATGGTCTCCAGTTTTGCAGAATAGCAGAATTTCGCTTTTATGTATAAAATCATTAGCCCATTTTTCCATGCTAGAGGTTAATCTTTTTCTGCCCAAACAGCTTGAAAAACAACAAGCAGCCAAGATGCAAGAACATCCGCGCACATTTTATAAAATTCATTTGATAGGCCATCTATCCCTGGTTTAGAAGCGTGCAGACAAATGACCTGTATAGCCTGATTAATTTCATCTATAGAAATAGAGATTCTAGCACTTCAATGTCAAGATCTGAAAGTGACGGGATTTCAATATGGTGATAAAAGGGAGAAAAGGAATCAGAATCAGGCTTTTTAAAATTCTTTGTAACATATGTTTGAACTATAGTCCAAATACGCTAGTATCATGAACTAATAATCCGTCTGAAGACTGTAAGGCTGTCATACACAAGTGTGGCAATTCCTGGTCAGAAATATCAAAAGGGTTCACCTGCTCTCGGTACCAGTAACAACATATTTGTGTTGATGGCTATATCTTCTTTCTCATGTTTGAAGAAAATCGAGCATTTTGCCTTAATATCTAAGAACTGCTGGTGCTTCGTACCTGTGAAGAACACGCCTGTGACAACAAAGCCAAATACTTAGCTCTATAACCCAGATAGGTAAGATAAGAATTCTGGGCTTTAGTCCGAGAAACCTGAAGAAAAGAAACTTCAGATCCTGTTTTGTGTCTTCCCACCAATCCAGAGGACTATCATACAAAAACTATATCCGACCGCAGTGAAAAAAGAAGAATGTAGCTGCGGGGAAAATCCGCATCCTGTAATGGAGCGTATTTAATGTACAATAAGCACATCCATCAAAAGTTTTGATAATAACCAATAGTCAGTTTTAGAATTAAATGGTCAGACATCTCTAATGGTAATGTGGAAATAGCAAAACAGGAAAGTCTCCTGGTCAAAAAACAGAAATCTATTCTAGAAGAGATAGTCCCTTTATAAAAGGTATGCTCTGGCTGCTGTTGTAATAAATCATAACAATCCATCAAATTATTAGTTTGTAAGACTTGCAATAAGGCATTGGTGTCACAAAACATTTTTGAGTCTTAGTCCCCAATCTCGAACAGCTAATCCACAATTAAAATCACCACCCATAAAACTAACTTTGAAGTATGTAAATATGGAGACAAACGATGAAACAAAGCTGATCTATCGGCCTTCGACTGAGGAGCATAGATATTTATAAGACGATATGTACAATGATAAACAACAATGTCCATAAGCATAGATCTACCAGGTAGAATATCTAAGAGTTGTAAAACTGAATAGGAATGCTAGAAAAAACAAAATACCCAAGCCATCACACACATCTTCTCCTGGTGACCAAAAGGAAGCATCCCCGCCAGTCCTTTCCTGCTTCTCATACTTTCTAGGGAGCCCAGTCTAGTATCTTGTAAAAGTATAATAGAACCAGAATATGCACTAAGACTGGCAAAAGTAAGACGCCCGTCTTGATTGAGATTTAATACTGTTTACATTAACAGTAATAAAGGAAATGACTTTTGCCAGAGAAAAGAAGGAAAAACCAAGAACTAAAACATGTCATTTCCTTTTTTTCCTTTTTCGGTTTAGGCTTTTCCTTAACCTCTGCATCTAGCCATGATCAGGAAGAGAGGAGGCAACCGAGAGAAATCAGATTCCACCACATCATCATCTCCCTCATGTTCCAATAAAGGGCAAAGGATTAGCAGCAATGGCTAAATCAGGCTCAAGACAAGTGGAAGGGACCTCAGAACCAGTTTTGGTAGACCTAGATTGGGTAACTCTTTGGAAGGGAATATCAGTCTGCACTCCTGGGCGGGGTATACAAGGGGTCTCCTGAGTACCTATAGGCACATCAGCCCAGGTTGGAACAGTAGCAACCATGACAGGCACTGCTGCAGCAGACATAGAGAGGAAGGGGAACAAGATCAGGGCCTAGACCCACACCAGTAGTGGAAGGGGAAAGTGGAACTGGGGCACTAGTATCCATATCATCTAAGTCTGGGACCTGAATCATCTCTCCCATACACGAACAGAAGAAGGGTGTGAAACAGGGGCAGGTACAGCAGGGCGCTTGAGGAGTAAATCCTGCATCTTTTGATGCTCTTTTTGTGCATTTGCAACATAGGCGTCTTGTTCAGCCCAAGAGCAGGATCAGCCTGATTATGAGAAGCCGAAGAGCAAGAGCAGAAAGTGTGTCCTGCTCATCACATAATTACACCTCATTGGACCTATGCAATGAGCCTGTGTGACCTAAATCCCCACAAAGCCCACATTTCTGTTGATCACATACATTGCTTAAGAGTCCCAAAGCCCACACTTATAACAGGCCCATGGCTGTCCCGGATGAAAGAGAACAACCCTATCCGGACCAAAAAACAATTAGGCAAATGTTTAGTTAACCCATTCTCTAACAATCAATTAAATAACGCCAACCCCTATCCAGAGATGTTCATCATTAAGAATAGGCTCAGGGGACCTTTGACAGTACAGTGCTGCTGTAACCAGTAGGTTATATCGGCAACATTAACCCTTCATTCGAAATAGGATCGTAATTTTCTTAGAAACTGTTTTGTCAAAGGAATAGCCAAAAGGTTTCCACAAAGGTGCATTTTCAAAGCCTGATATTGTTTCTAAAATCTGTCCAATCCTGCTGGATGCTTAAAAGCTGATGTTAAAATGGTATCCCCAGGCATAAGAATCAATGCTATATTTCATATGCATAAATCAATACTGTTTTTCAACGATTCTCAACCAATAAAAAGTCTATTGGGAACATCATCCAGAGACCTCGAAATTTCAAGCGTACTGCATTCGTCAACAGCAGGCTCATTTAAGAGACCAAAAGTAGCAGGAAACAGTTTTCATTTACCTTATCATGCCACACAGATGAGGTATTTTCCTTACCAGGCTTAGATGCAGAAATAGATGGCTGAGCTGCAAAACCTTCAGATAAGGCCTCGGTGGGGGTGGGGGGCTCAGAGGAAGTAACAGACCACCATCTTCTAATTGCCTAATGTTTTCCATGAAATCGGACTGGAAATAAGGTGGGCAGGGGCAGAAATGTTGTTAGGCACCTGTCCTGGAGGAGTCCCAAGCCTACATCAGAAGAGGAAAGCACAATACCCCTTCAAATGCCACATTAGCATCCCATGACTTCCCATCTGGGGATCTCACCCACCCCGCAGCCTCAGGGCTGTAGCTACCATGTGGCAGAAGCCTCAGTCTCCTTACTCATCAAAAGTATTTTTTCAGAAGAGGGAGGCTTCTGTAACAAACACAAGGATTTGCTGCGCACTGCTAGAACTTGAACTGAATCCACGGGCCCCTAACCGTCCCTTTAACTTTAGGCATCAAGCCTATGGTAAGCGCCACACATTCGGGCCATGAAGCAATTCAGGGATGGCTGCCGAAGAAGAAGAAGCTATAATCCCAGAAAGTGGCTGCTGGGTTGCAGAAGCAGAGAAATTTGTAGACTCACCCAGTTCAAATGAAGAATCAGAAGTGGAACAGGAGGGCATAGAAAAGGAAAATCCAGTCTCAAACATCTCCCGCGGTGTCCCAACGACAGGGGTCTGCTCAGTATTAGATCGTACCACTTCCTGTTCCTGTGTGTTAGGCAAAACATCACGCGCTGCTGCACCTCTTGCAGTAATAGGTTCCTAGCGCTAAAAACTGTTGCTCTACAGCATGAAGCTGCCGACTGATTTCTGCCACATCATGAACTGGAAGCACTTCACCTGTCTCGAGGAGATATTGCAGGAACTTCCACAGCAGGTACAAAATCCACTGCCGTTGCAGCATTCAAATCTGAAATCGGGTCCAAATCCATGTTGATCATGCAGTCTGTTGGAAGCTGAGGAGGTGATCCAGCCCTTAGCTTCCTCCCACCGTCTTGCCACACAGCCGTCCGCTAGCACGCGGCGAATCTCCACAGACCAGCAGCGCCCTCTCCACGACAAAGAGTAGGGAATTTCCTGGTGTCCCTAATTCTCTAAAATACCACCAACAGCTTAATCTGGTTCAATTTCAGTTGCTTAACATCTGTATCCCCCTCCCCGTCGCCCCTGAAAATGGACTTCTAGCCCAGTGGGCTTACCGGTCAAAAAATTCAACAAACAGACTTTTGAAAGAGTTGCCACAGCCTGCCAATGGCCAGAGCAGCAATGGACAATCAGACTGATACCCTACCTGACAGGGAAAGACCAGCTTTTCTACAGCAATATGGGCACACGGTCAGAAAACAATGACCTGGTGGCGAAATCCTGAAAGGTATGGCATCTCAGGAGAGACCTACAGGCAGAGATTTGATCTCTGAAGTACAACTTCATAACAATCCTCGAGAAGCCTTTGAACATACAAATTGCCAGCAGATAAAGGCCTAGAGGTCTATCAAGTCTGCTCCCGAATGTACCTAGCTCCCCTTATTCTGCAGCTGCCCTCCCTTCCACCTTCCCTTCATTAACCCTCCCCTTGTCCTGTCCCATCCACTTTTGAAGCAGTCCACTGTTCTACTGGATACCACTTCTGCAGGTAACACATTCCACCCAGCCACCACCCTCTCTGTAAAGTGTCTCCTCATCTCCCTCCTGAATCTTCCTCTCTCCAGTCTCATATCATGGCCCTAGTGGCCCTCCCCTCCTTACTTTGAACAGCCCCTCTATACCCGTCTTGTTTATTCCTTTCATGTATTTAAAGGTTTCAATCATGTCACCCTGTCCCTCCTCTCCTCCAGTGAGTACATGTTTCAACTCCTTCAACCTCCTCGTATAAGTCCCCCAGCCCTTGATCATCTTTGTTGCCCTGCTGCACCCCTCCAGTAACTTAATGTCCCTCTTCAGATAGGCAGCCAGTACTGCGCAGTACTCCAGGTGTGTCTAACTAATGACCTATACAGTGGCAGAATCACTCCTCTCTCCTCGAGATATACCCTTGCAATACAACCCAGCATTTTGTTGGCCTTTGCAGCTGCCGCCCTACATTGTGCGAGTTGTTCATTGACCCTGTAATGAGCACCCCAGATCCTTCTCCTCCACTGTCTGGGCTAGCTGCATTCCCCAGCTGGTAACTCCTCCTTGGGTTCTTCATTCCAAAATGCAGCACCTTGCACTTTTGGCATTAAACCCCAGTTGCCAGGTGTCTGACCAGGTTTCAAGCTTTGCCAGATCATCCTGCAACCCCTACCATCCCCTAGGTCATCCACCACCGCGCCTACCTTGGTATCATCAGCAAACAGACTGATCTTGCTCTTGATGTCCCGTGATATGTCTGCAGTGAATATACCAAACAACACTGGTCCCAACACGAGCCCTGTGGAACACCGCTCGTCACTGCCCTTGGGTGTGAGAGCTCCCACCCACTACCACCCTCTGTTGCCTTCCCTGAAGCCAGTTTCCTACCCATCTCACCAGCTTTGCACCCGTCCCTGTTCCTACTAACTTCCTTCCCAGCCTTCCATGCGGCTCAGAGTTGAATGCCTTACTGAAGTCCTGATACAGGACATCCACTGCATGGCCCCTGTCCAGTTGCCTAGTTACCCAGTCATAGAACTCCACCAGGTTGGTTTGGCAGGATCTGCCACTTGATGAAGCCATGCTGTCTGCTGTCCTGTAGTCCTTTGGCCTCTAGGAGGGCCACCAGCCTCTCCTTTAGGATAGTCTCCATAGTCTCCTTCACCCGACTCAGAGAACTCCTGATAAAATGGCTCCAGCCAGAAAGGCAAAACAGTCCATAGATTGACACATTTGCAGTGGAGCAATTCAACAACATCCTGCCTACAGATATGCAGCTTTGGGTAAAGAACATTGACCAGAAGGTGGGAAAAGGTTGTTTTTCTGGACGAGGACTACCAAATGGCCAGACAGACACGACAGCAGCAAGGTAACAGCCAAGCACTGATAAGACCCTCTTTTCCCATTTAAACTCCAAGTCTGATCAGAACTCTGGTGGGGTAACAAATCTGAGCCCAAAGGCGTAATTTGCTACAACTGTAATAAGCCAGGTCATATTGCAAGAAATTGCTGTAAGAAGAGTGACACTGGAGCAGATTTGTCCTTAGCAAATTGGGGCAAGTACTTAACAGATGTTAAGGTGGGAGATAAGACTGAAAGGGACTTATTGATTTGGGAAGCAGACAGACCCTAGTGCATGTTGAGGTGCTGGGAAAAACACTGTACAAAAGGACCAGGTACTGGTGTCGTCTGCATCCACGGTGATACTCTGTATTATCCCACCACCCAAGTGACTCTGACTATTAATAAGGGTGTCGCACCAAATGAAAGTGGGGGTAGTACTCAAAGGTACCCGTACCTGTGATTATTGGAAATGACTTTCCAGGATTTACTGAGTTAATCAAAGAGGAGTAAATCCTGATGCTTCAGCAACAGTGATAACAAGAGCTCAGGCAAAGAAAATCTCAAATGGTGGGGACACTTTTCCTTTCAGTGACTTTGATTCGTACTTGTTTGAGCACAGCTTCAAGATCCAGAAATCCAGGAAAGAAAGGCGAGGCCTGAAGAAACTGTGGCAACAAATGACTGATGGACATATGAATATGCTGAAACTAAGCTGATAACTGATTGTCATTTTCTTTCAGAGCAAGCTAACAATATTTCTCTCAGGGTTATTTTAAGCAGCTGGGGTTGAAACCAAAACAGGGTGAACCAATGTTTGAAAAATGTAATGGGTTACTGTACAGAGTTTGGGTTAAACCTCAGACACAGGAACAGACAGAACAATTGGTTATACCACAGAAGCATAGAAGCGGAGTTGCTACAGATAGCGCATGATAGTCCTACGACTAGTTACTCAGGGAGGGATCGCACCCTTACCAGATTGCTGTATAGATTTTACTGGCCTGGAATTCATGAATATGTTGCTACCTATTGTAATTCCTGTGCTGAATGTCAGAAAGTAGCCCCAGTCACTAAAAAGACAGGATGCCCCTGGTGCCCCTACCCTTGATAGATGTGCCTTTTGAGATAATTGCAATGGATGTGGTTGGTCCTTTAGACAAAAGTAAAAGGGCAATAGATTTATCCTGGTAGTATGGGACTATGCTACTCAATACCCAGAAGCCGTTCAGTGTGTACTGTCACAGCTTCAAAAGTGACAACAGAGCTTGCAACAGTTTTAAGCAGAGTGGGCATACCTAAAGAAATTATTACTGGTCAGGGTAGTAATGTTGGTGCTGCATTACTTAAGGAGCTGTACAGACTACTAGGTATCACTGCCATCTGAACCTCCCTGTCATCCTCAGAGACGGTCTTGTTGAGCATTTAACCAAACCCTAAAATGCATGTTAAAAAGGTTTGTAAAGGGAAAGGAAAGATTGGGACCAATACTTGTCTCACATAGTTTTTGCTTACAGAGAAGTGCCACAGGCATCAACAGGTTTCACCATTTGAAATGCTGTATGGTAGGCAGCCAAGAGGGTCACTGGATGTGATAAAAGCATGTGAAGATAACCCCACTCAGAAACAATCTATAACATCTTATATGTGTGCCCTAAGAAAGAAACTGGCAAAATATGTTGAAATAGCCCATAGTAATCGGGAAGAGACCCAAAACAGGAAGAAGGTGTATTATGACCATGGGGTAAAAAACACATTTTTGAACCAGGTGAAAATGTTTTGCCACTGTTACCCACAACAGAAAATAAACTGTTAATGAAGTAGCAAGGGCCTTATAGAGTGCTTAGACGTACTGGCACCGTTAACTGAGAGATTAAGACCCTGACAGGAAAAATCCTACTAAGACATACCATGCTAACCTCCTCAAGAAATGGGTTGAAAAAATGCCAAAAGCTGCTTTGCTAGTTTGCAAAAACTGATAAAAAGATATTGATGTAGCTTATAATAGATGTGAGCAAACTGTTACTACTGATTCTGTAAAGGTGAATGTTTCCTTAACCTCTGAACAAACCACAGAAATTAGTAACTTACTAAAGACATTTAACAGTACTTTTACAGTACCAGGCTGAGCAAAAGGATCGAACACATAATAGTGCCAAGGAATACTCACCCTATTAGGCAAAAGACATACAGGTTACTAGAGCAGTTAAGAGCGGAGCGTGGTTAAGAAAATACAAAAAAATGAAAGAACTGGGTATCATAGAAGAGTCTAGGAGTGCTTGGTCATCTCCAGTGTTAATTGTAAACAAAAAGAAGGGTTTTAGAAACTGCCTTGATTTTAGGAAACTTAATCAAGTGTCAGAATTTTACAGTTATCCTGTGCCCAGAATAGATGATTTGGTGGACAGACTGGGAGTGCAAAGTATATAAGTACCCTTGTAACATGGCATTAATAAGGTGCTTGTGATCCCGTGACCCAATAGGTGGAGGGGCGTCACGAGACAGCAGCCAAGTGGGCATTAACCCAGCTTATATGCGTGCCCGCTTGGCAGTACCGTCAGCAGCCAGACCCCAGCCTAGCAGCACTGGGTGCGATAGGGAAATGAGAGGAGCAGCGGGACGAGCGGCACCTGTGGGCGCACTAGCCAGCCGGAGACGCACAGGACTTGGGGGGAGGAGGGAAGAGATCCCGCGGTTCACAAGTGCCCGTTCAGAGCAGCACAGTGGAGAGCAACCCGGCCAACATTATCGAGAGAACAGCTGGAACACAACCCACCGGACAAAATCCCAGCACCAGCCGGAGAAGTAAGATACGACCGAGATCCACAAGCATAGGGCAACAGTCAGCCGAACCCCGTTGAAATGTCAAAACGGCAGACCTCCCAGTGCGGATATGAGAGCAGTACCCGCACGGAACTGTCCACAACCTCACAGGACTGTTAGGTGTCCTGCTCCACGACAGTACACGAACAGTGTCAGTTCACCACATCAGTATGTATGTGACCTGTGTTACAGCTTTGTGAGACTGCATTAAAATGGTTAAAAATTGTCACGCCTCTGCCTCTTACTGTATAGCTGTCAGAATGGGCCCCTCGACATCCCTCCAACAAGCGGTTGGCCCATGTTACAAGCGCATTAAGCCACTCCGTCGGTGGCATCTAATGCTGGATTGATGCATGGGAGGCGGGGGTGACCCTCGCCTTCGCCTCTGGCCCCCACCGCCTTCTATGCATCAACTAGCATTACCGTGGCTCAGTCGGGCTAATGCTTGTTTGATCTTACCAAGGGTTACTGGAAAATACCTTTAGCCAAAAATCCAGAGACAAACTGCATTTGCCACGCCTGTTATCAGTTCACCACCATGCCATGTGGTTTACATGGTGCGCCAGCTACATCCCAGCAGTACATGGATGTAATTTTATCACCTCATACTGGTTATTGTGCTGTGTACCTGGATGATGTCGTAGTGTACAGTCCAGACTGGAAAAGCCTCCTGAAACACCTTCTAGCAGTTATCCAAGCTATCAAAAGGCAGGTTTGACAATTAATCCTACCAAGTGTGCATTGGGCATACAGGAAGCCAGATATTTGGGCTAGGTGTTGGGAAATGGAGAAGTTAAGCCAAAATTTCTAAAATAGAAGCGTAGCTAACTGCCCTGTCCCTAAAACCAAGAAACATGTCAGGTCATTTTTAGGGCTGGCTGGTTATTATCGGAGATTTGTTCCCAACTTTGCTGAGTTAGCTACTCCCTCACTGATCTCACAAATAAGTGGTTAGCAAATAATGTAACATGGACCCCAGAGTGTGACAAAGCTTTTCAAGCCATTAAATAGAAATAAAGTATGGGTGGGTGTGTATGAGACTTTACACACACCGAGTTGTGAGATGCTACATAAAGCCGAGGGGTTTGTGAAAAGCATCCACAACAGAAAGATGTGTCAAATCGAGTTTTGACACACCGACCCATTTTTATTTTATATAATTGCTGTGTTTGCCTTTTCACCTCAGCAATTATATAAAATAAAGAGCTTCCGGTGTTTCCACGGTTTTTGTCTGGTGCCGATTTGAATCGGCAGATTTCAAAGTTTTTTTTTGTCCTGGTTTTGGGGTTTCACTGTATATGGGAAAAATAAAACAACTTACCGCCAGTTCTTCTGGGCGGTGCTGTTTCAATCGGGAGAAATGGAAGCGATGGCGGTCTTAGTGGTGGCGCTGCTGCGAGGCATGCACACAGCAAAGAGAAACTGTCGCGTGTTTGCCGTTACAATCGCTCCTTTATAATGGCAATTACGCCATGGTTTCCCTATGAGAAAAGGGAAGCCAGTTATTATGGCTGTATTATGTTCAGTCCCTGTTTTAAGAAGTCCAGACTTTGAGAAACCATTTTTGTTACAAACAGATGCACGAGAGGTAGGCCTAAGTGCAGTCCTGAGCAAAAATATATGGGGACGGAACATCGCTTTCTAATACATAAGTAGGAAGTTGCATGACAGAGGTAAGGTAATCCACCATTGAAAGGAGCGTTTAGCAGCAATGTGGGCCATGGAGTCCCTACGTTTATTTGCTAGGAACTGATTTTGTACTTATAAGAGATCACAGTGCTTTCTGTTGGCTTAACAAATGAAAGATAAAATCTAGAATCACAAGGTGATACCTGCACTATAGCCTTTTAAATTCCAGTTGATACACAAATGTGGTAAAGAGAATAGCAATGCTGATTTTCTCTCAAGATATGGCTCAGGAATTGAGGGTTCTGAAGGTGAAAAACAAATATATGAGTTTAAACTTTACTGTTTGCTGTACTGTTCTAGAAAAAGGATACTGCACATGTGCTTAATTTCTGAAAGTTAGAGGCTAATATGAGAGGATTTAGGAGAGAATTAATAGAAAGTTTTGGAAACCTGTTTGACAAAACAGGTGCCCTCTTAAGGAGGGCTGTATGTGACAGGGTTGACTAGGACCCTGTCCCAGTTGTTATGAAGAGTTTGAATGCAGGGATCTGGTCTGTTCTTTCCTTTCCTGTCTCTTGTCTGTCTGGTTGTACACCAGATTTTCCTGTGGGGACCTAGGACTTTATCACCCGACAGTCACAATTCTTTGTCTCTCACTGTCTCCCTTGCTGTTTCTGTCTTTTCCTCCTTGCATATCTGCTGGTATAAAATATATGTCATCACCAACCGTCCCCAACAAATCCATGATACCCAGGTCCTTCCTGATTCCTTAGTGACCACTCCCTATCCTTTTCCGCTGGGCAGCCACCACTCCCAAACCCATGGTCTTCCCAACTCTCGTCGGCGCTTCAGACCGGGTGGACTAAAAGCCCTTAAGCTACATCTAGCCCAAATTAACTGGTCCCCATTCACTATGCTGGTATTGATACTGCTACTTACCTACTTCTGCAAACCTTCAACAAAGCCTGTGACATCTTCGCACCCACATCACGGCTGTACTGAACCAAAGTTAATGAATGCCCTTAGGTTACCCGGCCTTGTTGCAACTGCTCAGACACAGGGATGACCTTTGGCACCTGGCCTCCGATTCTGGCCGGTTGGCTGACAGACAGGCATACAATGCCGCGCAAAACAAATGCACCTGGGCCATCAGGAAGCAAAGTGGATCACTATCAGGCCGTGCTCACCACCTCTTGGGGAATCGAGAAATTTCTGGGACAACATTAAACAGCTAAATGGGAGTGTGCGCTCCTCGCCCCCTCCTGATCACTATTGAAGGCTCTGTCTCCACTGACCCTGCCCGCATTGCCAGTCTCCTCAACTCATCTTTCACAGACCTTAGTTCTGTCCTCCCTTGTGATTTCTTTGATCCTCCTTCTTCCTTACCTGCCCTAGACACTCGCTATCCTAGCTTCCACTTACATGGGGTCACTGCCCAGGAAGTCAGGCCACACCTGATTAAAGCGCTACAGAGCAATAGTACTGGCAGTGATTCTCTGGACCCTGTATTCTCCGCGGGTTCTGGATCAGGTCCTTGCCCCTCTAACTAGCCTGTTCAATAAGTCCCTCTGCCTGGGCAGTTCCCTCAGCATGGAAAATTGCCACAGTTACACCCATTCACAAAGGAGGTGACAAGTCATCTGCTGGGAATTACAGCCCATCTCCATTCTCACCCCTCTCCAAAGCCCTAGAAAAACTGGTGGCTACCCAAATCACGGATTACATAACCAAATACAACATCCTCTGCCATGAGCAACATGGTTTCGGCAGGGCACAGTGCACGGCACAGCCTAATTGAGTTTTCAAATTTTCTTCATTCCTCCCTGGACTCTGGCGCCCTCGCTGGGCAGTGTTTATTGACCTCTAAGGCTTTTGACACGGTCTCCCACCCCTACTGCTGGAAACCCTCAGCCGCTCCAGTTTTGCCCCTGGTCCAGTCTCCTGGTGCTCCAGCTATCTGTCTGCCGCTCCCAGCGTGTTAAAATTAATATGACCCTCTCCGATGCATGCCTTATCCGCTCAGGTGTCCCCAGGGCTCCATCCTTGGTCCTCTTCTCTTCTCTCTATATCTCAACACCCTCCCCAAAGCCTGTTCTGGTAAAATCCTGCTGTATGCAGATGGCCTTGCGTCATTTACGCCGCCACAAAACCCCAACTCCCTAAAGACTCCTTGCAACAAGCCTTTGGTGATGCGAAGCCTGGTTCAAAGAGCACAGACTTGTACTCAATCTAAAAACCAAAGCCATGCTCTTTGCCCATCCCAAAACAAATCCAGAAATTTCCCACTCCACATCCTCCCTGGCTCCAAGCATCCTCTTGATCTAGTCCGCCTGTACAAATACCTTGGGGTCTTCTTTGACTCAGCACTCACATTCCATGACCACATAGATAATCTAGCCTCTGCTACTAACACGGCTAGGCATCCTTACCGCTATAAGCACTGCCTCCCCAATGCCCTCCGACTTGCAGTCACCTCATCAATACTGTCCCTTGTAGACTAGGCAAGCACCTGTGTGTGGTGCTGCAGAACCACTGCCCTCAAAAAATTCGCCTCACCTTGAATAAGGCCTGTAGATTAATCACGGGTGCCCCTAGGCTCACACATACCGCGGACTATATGATATGGCCAGGCTACTTAACCTGGACGAACGGGCTCAGATCCCAAACCTGCCTCATTACAAAAAACCTCCTTGGACTATCCCCACCTGGCCTGACAACCTCTATCCACCTTGCACAACCCTTAGTCAATACTAGTAACACCTCTAAGGCCACCCTCCTTGTCCCTAAGCTCAGGACCACACATGGGCTAAGGTCCTTCTGCTACAGAGCTCCCTCCTGGTACAACACTCTCACACCTCCATCACTGACACCCGTACAATCTCCGTTCAAAATCTCACTCCGGAATCAGCTCTTTAGCATGCGTAGCTGTTCCTGCCCTAGAGTGATCTAGTTCAAATGCCCTGACAAAGCTCTCTGAGTGGCTCTCCTATACTGACTGATAAAACTGTGATTACCATTCCTGTAACACTTAAATTGTAACTAAGTTATAACTGCCTGTTCTACCAAAACTGTAACCTCAGAGATGTATGCTGTAACCACAATATTGTAACTATATGTTGTACTGTGTTTGTCCTCTTTGTGAAGGTACCTTTGAAATGAGCCTCTGGCTCAAGGTTATAAACCGATGTATAAATAAATAAATATGCAAATCATTATGTGGAAATGTAACTAATATTGGGATCGTTTTGTTTAGAAATTGTGTAGTGTTACTGTTGAAAGGTTTATAATTATAGTTTGAGATAATTGCAGAAAGCTATTGGGAACTCAAGGGGTTAACCTGAGAGCAGTTTTAAGCCCTTTTCAGAAGCTGTGGTGAAGGTGCCTCAGTTTTGGGACATTGTGTTCTTGCTGCACCGCATGAAATTGAAGGAAAACTCAGATGGATCATCTCTGTTTATTCTGCCTTTGTAAGGGAGGCAGTATAGCGCAGTGGTTTAAGGCTCTGAGCTGCAAATCTGGTGACATCAACACAGCAGACCTGGGTTTGAATCCACAGCTTTCACTTGCATACTGTGTGACCCTGAGCAAGTCACTTAACTTCCTGTGCTCCCAGGTGGCTCCTGTAAAAAGCTTTCAGCTTAGTGTGCTACTCCTGGTTAAACAACTAAAAAAAAAAAAAAAAAAGAGCATTTTAGAGAAACAGGATGGTTGTTGAGGAGGGGGTTGCAAAAACATAAAAAAAGAGCTGCAATGTTTTGAGTCACAGAGATTGAAGGAAAACTCAGCTGGATCATCTCTGTTTATTCTGCCTTTGTAAATAGTTATACTGAACAAGTTTATTTTTTATGTTACTTCTAGTACTAATAAACACTTTTGCGAATTCTGCAACTGTGCCTGGTTTTACCTATGCTTCCTGACCTGTGCCTCGACAACAGAGTCAGAGCTCAAAAGAAAAAAAAATGGGAGTGTTTGGCTGGTTTGTTCAGTAGCTAGTGGAATGAGAAAGAGAATTGTAGGGGCCAGAGGAAGGAGGAGAGGTTGCTAGACTATGCCATTGTAAGTGATGGTGGTGGTATAAAATAGAAAAAGATAGAAAAAGTTGTTTTTGCATTCGAGGGTACATAGGACTAAGTAGTGGTGAGCAGGCAAGTAAAAGCCCAAAGGAAAAATAGCTGATGTGGTTATCTCATTTGGGGAGGGGGTTGGGAAGTCAGGAGGTGAGGGAAGGTATTGTAGAGTCTGGGGGAGGAGGGAAGGCTGCTGGGCACGGCGCCATTGTGAGGGTGGGGTCATGTGACTAATCACCAGTAGTGTGCTAGCAGACGGTATCTAGGACCAGTTGGACCAAGGGCCTTGTTGTATGATCACCCAGATGAGTGCCATTGAATGGGGTGGCATCTACAAAGGCATTCTGCAGGAGAAGTTCCCAGTTTCTCCTAGATTATGGTAAGATTTATGTAACTTTGCCACATAATCCTATTTATTTTCCTTTTGATACTCATTGCTATGCATATATGTTTGCACCTCTAGGTGTAAGTGCATTGTGCTAGCGACATGCAGACAAACTGAGCATGGGGGGTGGGGATAGTGAGCTGCAGGGATTGTGGGTGGCCCATCTTCTGGGGGTGCTCTTTCCAGAACTTTCTACAGCCTGGGCTGAAATACTGTGTACCATTTGCGAGCAGGCTGGAGTGGGAGCTGAGGGCACCTGCTGTTGCTCCTTTCCTATCAGTAGCCACCTTGGGTTCACATTGGGGATTGAGGTGAGTGGGGCAGGGTGGGAGTTTGGTTCCACCAGAGGGTGGCAGGATCCCTACAGTGGCAACAAGAAACTGCTTCACAGCACTGGCTGAAATGGTTCAGTCTGCACACCAACCCAGTACCTGTTGCACCTAGGGCACAGAGGCTGCCACCAGCGAAGCCTGTGAAGGACATGGGAGCCAGCTATGGGAGGCCAGGAAAGAGGTACTGGTAATGGGAATTTCATAGTGATGGGAATGAGAAGGTAGTCTGTACTGCGGGCTTGGGGTGAAGTGTTTATGCTGTCTCCCAAGAATGACAGCAGATAGGGGTTATTCTTGAGCTCGAGCACCTGACTAAGTAAACAGGAGGGAGCCAAATATTTCAGTCCACATAGGAATGAATGATCAGCCAAGTGGATCTTAGAAAAGGGAAGGATGGTTTCACACTAGGTAGCAAGCTAAAAAGTAGCAAATGTATTGAGCTTCTCAGAGGTCCTGCCAGTGACTGAGAAGGAAAGGCCAGTCAGTTCAAGATACCCCCATTCAACACTTGACTAAAGGGTTGATACAGCAAAGAACACTTTTGCAGTCCTGCTGAGGTGGCTGATCCCGGACCAATGGAACATCTGGCCAATGTTGGGAGTGAGCAGCTCTGACCCCAGTCAGTTAACTATCTACTATTTGTCTGGCTTTTTGTATTTTGTACATTCAGAGGCTGAGTATGCCTGCACTTTGCTGAAAGCCTGGAATTATGCATTGTCATCTTTGGTCTGGAGTCGGTAACTTCAGCAGTAGGAGTTCAGCAGCATTTTGAAGTATGTTAATGTAATCAGGGCTAGAGCATTTCTGCTGCAGCACCCGACATCCAGTTTCCATTTGGTACATGCTCTTCCTGTGTCCGCTAAAGGGTTGGTTCAAGGAGGAGGAGTTCTGCTTTTGGGAACTAAGCCTTTCCTGGAGGATATGAGACTTTCAAAAGACAGCCCTTATCCCAGCAGCTAAGGGTGCACTGTGCTATGACAGAAGTCTGATGTATTTGCTAATGGGAATTTAAACAAGAGGGTGGGAGGCAGTGCTAGTATACTACCGAATACAGTGTCAGGAGGCCTAACTGGCACTCCCCGACTAACAAGGACAGGATGGGCTTGCAAAGGGTATTGGGGCTGGGAAGTGATGCGGAGGTTCTAAAAGAGGCAAGTAGCAAGAGCAGGGGTAGGAACAGTACTAAGCAGAGGAAGTATAAAAAGAGTAATTGAAAGTGGTCTGTCTGACATGCCAGGATTCTTGGGAACAAGATGGGTTACTTACATGCTGTGGTGTTAGAATGGCAAGTAGGCATTATAGCCATTATAACAACATTGGTGTTGCAAAATCACAGCTAGGACCTCTCAGTTCCTGGCTTTGCCCTGTTTAGAAAGGGCAGAGAAATGGGCAGTGGATTGCTGTGAATGTACAAGACTACATAAGGGCAGTGGAAGATAAGTCCATTGGGGACAGTGAGATGGAAACACTGGGAATTAGCTGGCAGTAGATAGGGGTGAACTTCATGGTGGGAGTGGTCTACAGCCCGCCAAACCATACTGAAAAGGGTGAGCGGGCATGGGAGGATTAGAAAGGCAGTTGCCTTGGGCAGTGTAGTTCTGATGGGGTACATCAACCTGCCTGATTGCTGGGGCATACCAGGAGCAAAAAGTGCTAGGACTCCAGATTTGTTAGATCCACTACAGGACTGATTCTTACTGTGGTGGGTAAAGGAACCATCTAGAGATGAAGCTGTCCTTGACCTGGTGCTGTCAAACCGGTATATAGTGGGGGGACATCAGAGTGAGAGACCCACTGGGGATGTTTGACCATATCTCAGTGAGATTCAGCATATCCCATGGCACCCAACACTCCAGATCTAAGTCGATAATACCAGATTTCAGGAGGATGGGTTTTGGTAACAAAGGTAGAAGCCACTTAATCAGGACACCCTCGTGGCCGGTGTTTCGTCCTATTAGGTGGCCGTCTCAATTAAGAAGCACCTGTTTTTACATTGGCAGCCAGTCTCGAAATACACTTAACCCACCCTGATGTCCGTTCCCCACTTTTACTACGGCACTAGGTCTTCGTGAGCAGCGACTACTCACCACTCATTCGTCACTGAAGCCTGATTTGTGTTTGAGTGGGAGGCAAAGCGGTAGCATGGGGAGCATATGCCTCTGTCTTACTAACAGCAGCACTAGTGATCAGCTCACGGTGGGAGGAGACACACATTTTGTTTCAAAACACAGCATGCTAGCCTCTCTCTTACTTGACTCTTTCATGTCCTTGGAGCAGCAAAATACCTTCAAGTAGCAGTGTTTGGGGATTGGGCACTCTAATTGTAAAAGATATTATAGTTTCCTTTCCTAAGTTTGTGTGTTTGAGTTGGCTCCCGATGAACAGGCTCACAGTGAACTTTTCTGTGTTTGGGGTTTGGCTCTCTAATAAAAAAGCAGAAACAAAGGGAAAAAAAACAAATAGGCAGACCACAGCACAGCTTTTCTGTTGGGCAGGAAGCCAGTGAGAAAAGAGAGGGGAGCTGTGAACAGTCACAATTCATGCTTACTTAACCCAGGAGCGCATATGTGAGTTGAAAGGTTCTGTGTTTAACCTTATCAAAATGGCTGCCATGAGCTGAATGATCAGGTGTGACAAAAGGTTTCAGTGATATCACTAAGAGATGAATGTGACTATGTTTTGGGACTAGACTGTCAAGGTCAGCCCAGATCATCCCAAATAGATGGCAGGAGGTCCCATTTAAGCATGGAGTGCCTCCATAGGACAGTGCAGCCACTGAATTGGTTGGTGCCTGGAGAGATGTCCCAATAAAGCGGATGTCCTGATTTTCCCAGTCCTGACTAAGTGGCTTTGTACTATATAAAAAGTACTTTGTGCCGGGGAGTTGGAGAGACAGTAAGGAGCAGACAATAAATGGGCCGTCATCAAAGGGAGGTACTGGAGGTAACAAATTCTTGTCTTTACAATATTGGGAAGGGTAACAAACAAAAGAAGCCAGTTTAGTTTTCAGAGGAAGTGGGAGAGGCACTGAGGCAAAAAAAGGTTTCAAGAGATAGAAGGGACATCAGACTGAGGATAATGGGGAATATACCGGAACTTACTGAAGGAAGCCAGTAAAACTGTGAAGAAGGCAAAAGCGGAATGGGAGCTCAGGGTTGCTGAGGATTTAAAGGAGAATGACTAATTCTTCGTAGAAACATAGAATATGACAACTGAAAAAGGCCCATCTTCCCATCCAGTCTGTCCCATCCCTACTTGATGTATGATGGCCCTAATGGTCATCCATCCTCTTGTTAGCTTTTCCTGCGTGTAACGTCCCTCATAGTATCAGGTCCATGTACCTGTCCTACCCTTGTTTCAATCCCCACACTGCTTTATCACAGACCACCTCAATCAGCAGTCTGTTCCACCTGTTCACCACTCCTTCTGTGAAAAAGTACTTCTAGACATTTCGTCTGAACTGCCTCCCCCTCCCCAGCCAGCTCCAAATGGATTACTCCTTGTACCTGTATTTGCACTCAGGGTCAGCAACTCATTCCAATTCGCAGTTTATCCCATGGAAATATTTAGATGTTGAGTGAGTCTGAGAGGAGGAGCTCAAAGACCTTTCCTGATACTAGTAAAAGGGGTCTGGAAGGTGGAGGGACCAAAGAAGTTAGCAAGGGGTGGGGCAAGCAGAGGAGAGAAATAAGAAAGACTGAAGGAAGGGAGGAAGCTCTGTAGGTGAAGTTGGTGTCCCTGAATGTGCAGATTTTGGAAATAAGATGGATGTTCTGCAGGCATTATTAGCAGAGAGGGGTGGACATCACAGCAGTCACTACAACTTAGGCCACACCAAACCATGACTGCGACCTCTCAATCCCTGGGTGTATATTATACAGGAGAGACAGGGTGGTGATGGTTACCATCAGGAATGGTATATCACGTACGAGGGAGTAGTCGGAGGAGGAAGGACAGAAGCAGTGTGGAGTCAGTTACTGTCTAATAGAGGAAGAAGGTGAGATTCGGGTGGTTTACAGACTACCCATCTAGGAAGAAGAAAGAGGCAGGTAATTGAACTCACAGTCACTGATTGCTGCAGTGAAGGCAGAGGTCGCAATGGTAGGAGACTTCAGCCTGCCCAAGGTAGACTGGAGTGTGAATGACCTCGCCAGGAGTCAGGCCATCTGAGATGTGTTGCAGGGTGGGTTCCTGACTCAGGGTGCCACAGAACCCACCAGGTGGGGATCAATCCTTGATCTGGTACTCACAAATGGGAGCACGTACAGGACATAATGGTCGAGGAGCCCCTTGGTGGTAGTGACCATCGCACAGTATCTTTCTGGTTAGATATGGACAGGGAGTCAGGGAGAAGGTCCCCACTAAGACTAAAATCCTGGATTTTAGGAGGACAGCCTTCAAGAAGATGGACAAGTTGCTAAGGAGTGACCTGGCAAGCATCAGGGCAGATTTGGGGTGGACAAATGGTGATCCATCATTAAGGAGAAAATAATAGTTACCACAGAGGAGTGCGTTAGGCTCAATAGGAAGAACTCATGTGCTAGAGCACCCAGCTGGTTTAGCACTGAAGTCACCCAGGCAGTAAAGGACAAGAGGTTAGTCTTGGAAATTCCTGCCGACCAAGAGAGCGATGACAGGTTATTTACCTGAAGATGGCTAGCGAGGCAGGTGAGGTAGTCGGGCTAAGGCTCAGAAGGAACTGCAGATAGCTGTGGGAATTAAGAAGGGAGGAGGCCTTTTTGCTTTATAACTGAGAAAGCGGAAAGAAGGATAGGTTTGTTAGGCTCAGGAAGGACAGGTGGGTGGAGGAGAATGGGGAAGCAGAGGTACTGAACAAACAGTTCTGTCCGTCTTCACCAGGGAGAAAGATGGACTGGTACCAGTAAGGGAGAGGGGGGGCACGGAGGTGGTGATAGATGTGAATAGGGTGAGGACAGGGCTGCTAGCATTGAGGATGAGGATGAAGATGAACATATCACCAGGCCAGGGGCATACACGGATGCTGAGGGAACTGGTAGAGAAGCTTGCAGAGCCATTGGCTGGCCTGTTCATAGATACATAGAAGTTGATGGCAGATAAAACCTCTTGGCCCATTCAGTCTGCTCTTTTATCCCTACATAGTATGAGGTCTGATGCACAAACTGAACTCCAGAGCACCCCCTCCTTACCTCCAGGATACCCTTGTGTCTGTCCCTCCTTGAATCCTGTGACCGTTTCTTCTACACCTCCTCTGGTAGGCCTTTCCAGCGTCCACCACCCTCTCTGTGAAAAAAAATATTTCTAGGGGCGTGGATATGTTGTTCAATCTACACTGTCTGGCAGGTTCCTTGCCGCTAATTCTTGTCGGAAGGTCTTCAAGCTGGCTCTCCCACCCAGCGGGTGGTAAAACCTCGGCTCCGCCCCATTACGCCAGATCTTCCTTACTGCTTGAAAGCTCAGGTTCCATCTTAGCGCTCTGCGTTTAAAGCCTGGATCCAGACTCTTCAGGTTTCTGAAAATTATTTTAATGTTTACTAGACTACAGTCTTCCATCTTCCCTCACGGCTGCAGTGGACAAAACCACTACCAGCTTCGCCGGTGCCCTTGTGGGCAGAAGATGTCCCTGACCGATCTGCACTTCACATGCATTTACTGCTTGGTTCTTGCCCACGATCTGCAGGCCTGCGATCTGTCTAGAAGTCCTTCTCGGCTTCTGTTTTGGGGACTGCTGCCATACTGCAACCTGGGCGTCAAGCGGTAGCCTGGTGGTGAAGTCAAGAAGACCCGTTGGGCGGTGTCTGCGGCTGTGGGCTCCACAGAGCAGCTGGAACAGTTGATCATCGTCAAGGAGCGGCCCAGGCCGCTTCTTCTTCCTCCTCAGCTGCAGCGTTTATCCCCACTCTTCTTGGGCTCCTCCTATACTGTTTCTTTTAAGTATCTTTGCCAGTCCCTCTCCACCAAGGGAGAAGGGCCATTGGAACATTCAGTAGGTCCAAGAAAAAAGAACCAAAGGTAAGTCCCACCGTTGACATTCGTGGTAGAATCACGAGATCCCCTTTACGGACCGTTGGCTCTTGACTTCAGTCGAGGTTGTGGCTATAGCTGCTGGCTTCTTGGTATCCCTGTCAGGTCAGCGGCCGAGGCATCCGTCGATCTCGGTCGAGATTTTCCCGACCCGTTGGGCGGTTGAGTCGGATAAGCCGACAACCCTTCTTCACTGGTTCCCCAGTGGTAACCGAGGACTTGCCCGTGCCTCCTGTGCCAAGTCCCGTAAAGGACCCTGAACCAGGGGATGAGCTGGTTTCCGACCCCTCTTTGACCCACCCTCAGCGACCTGAAGGTCTCAGTCCTCTTCCAGGTCGAGAAGGTCCGCCGACTTTGGCGGTCTCTGTCTTGGCACCATGGGCGGCGCCACTCGTCCTCTTCAGAGGATGGCTCCGACATAAGTTCCGCCCGGCGCTCTGAGGACATCATGTGGCAGCAACTTTTGTTGACTGGTAACAAGCCGACTCTGTCGTCTTCTCCGGCAATTAAGTGCTGTCACGGAGTGACCGAAGCAACCCCTCATAGTTACCGGGCTGACCCCAGCGCCGATTGTTTGGCGAAACCAGCTGCTCCGCCTATTGTGGTGGAACCACGCCTCCTCAACTGAAGACTGGGGCCCCGACCAAGATTCTCGGTCAGATCAGGGCTTGCCCACAGGCTCTTAGTCACTCTCACTCCCGATCGACCTTGGCAGGTGGAGGGTGGCTCAGGTGCTCAGCAGCTGTTTGCAGACTCTTCAGAGCCTGATGACGACTCCACCCTGTACTCCAGGCCCAAAGACCTGGAATCTGCAGGGGTCAGTCGGTGGACAAGAGCCTATCCTCGTTTTGGGTATACTTGACTCTTCTCAGAGTCCACTGGGATGCAGCTCAAATCGTTCAGAAACAGGCCAGGTGTCCCTCACAGAGATACTGGACTGAGGAGATTCCCTACAGAGGCCTTCCTGTGGCCGAAGCCATTGTTAGCCCGGCCCTGGAGTTGTGGCAGCAGCCTGCTTCTTGTCCGTGCCTTGACCAGGATGGCTTGCAAGCACCAGTCCCACCGGTTCACTCTCCGTTTTCTGAGCACCCCTCTGCAGAGGGCTGGTGACCGACAGTGTTTTCCATTGTTCTGGGAATGCTAGGGACATCGACAAACCGCCTGATAAAGAATCCAAAAAGCTGGATTACTCTAGGCAGAAGGTTTATGCTGCTTCCTCCTAGGCCTTTGACAGGCTAGCTCGGCTGTACTGAATGGCACATTTCTCACACACCCTTATGGGTTTCCTTGATGAGGTGATTCCTCATCTCCTGGCTGACCTTCAGATGACAGTCAAGCAGGTGCGGAATCAGGGAAGGACGGCTAAACAACAGCTCCAAACGCCTTTGGACATCGGAGACTCTTGTGCCCGGTCAGTAGCGGCCGCAGAGCTTGGCTGCGGATCTTCACCTTCACGGCGGACACTAGCACAAGCTGGCTGATCGCTCCCTTCCTGGGCACCGACTTGTTCGGGCCAGGGGTGGAAGGCCATCTCCAAAGGATCGGAAGTTCAGCGCCACCTTGGACTTGGTCACGTCTGCCCAGAAGGACAAAGGCCACCAGCAGCAGCATAAGCCCTTTAGCCCTTCGCTCCTGCGTGCGTCAGGAGCCAGCAGGCTCACACTTGGCACCCTAAGGCCAAGTCTGCCGCCTCCAGTAGGAAGCCTGGAGGTAGGGTCCCGAGGCCCTCGGCCGCCCTTTCTCCAGGCCTGCCCAGTGACGGTTGAGGTGTCGCCCAGCCTCGCCACTCCTCCCTGGGTTCTGTGGGGATGGCCTCGCCAGTTCCTTTCCTACCGGTCTGATATCACCACGGACTGCTGGGTGCTAGAAGTGGTCAGCAGGGGTCTGCCTCTGGAGTTCGAGCAGTTCCTCCCTATCGAGCTGTCGCCCCACAGGGGCCAAGTCGGGTTCTCTGTCGGCTCGTCCAGCTGACATTGCCCTGCTCCTCCAGAAGGAGATGATCGGCGGTGGCGCACCTCTTCCAGATCCAGGGTTTGTGTCAAGGTACTTCCTGGTCCCGAGGCGGACGTGGGGCTGGTGCTCCATTCTTGACTTGCAGCCTGAACAAGTTCCTAAGGCCCGCAGCACAGCAGGTGGTTACTCTGGCTCAGATCATTCAATCCTTGGAACTAGGCATGTGGTTCTGCTCTCTTGCTCTCCAGGATGCATTCTTTCACGTCCCCAATCTGCCTGTCTCATCGGGTGATTCCTCCGCTTCAGAGCTGAGGAATCTTTATGAGTTCGGGCCATGCCCTTGGCTCTCTCCAGCTCCCAGGGTCTTCACCAATTGCATGGCAGTGGTGACAGCATTCCTCCAGCCGAGGGGTCCGGTGTACCCTTACCTGCATGTCTGGCTGATTGCAGCCCCTCCAGGTTGAAGGTGGAGCGGTCCAGGATCTGACCCTCCAGGTCTGCTGTCAGATTGGCTTCCTCATCAACAAGGCCAGATCGGAACTCGTGCCATCGCAGGTGATTCAGTTCATCGGGCAGAGCTCAACTCTCTTCTGAGCCAGAGCACAGCTTCCAGTGGACAGGGCCGAGGTCCTTT
Source organism: Neoceratodus forsteri (assembly GCA_016271365.2). Taxonomy (NCBI): domain Eukaryota; kingdom Metazoa; phylum Chordata; order Ceratodontiformes; family Ceratodontidae; genus Neoceratodus; species Neoceratodus forsteri. The sequence continues at coordinate 767,297,894 of CM028133.1, read as the reverse complement.
CCTCCTTTGCCCAGTCATTTCTGGTTGGGCACTGCACCCTGCCCAGGACGCCCTGCGCCTTCTGGGCCTCATGGCTGCCTGCACCAACGGGTCCATTGGGCCTGCTGGCATATGCGCCCCTGCAATGGGGCTGGCTGACCAGTGGTCACAGTGCTCCGATCCTCTGGACCAGCTTGTGACAGTGACCCAGGAGATGTGGGATGGCCTGCAGTGGTGGCTCATCCCAGCTCATATGTAGAGGGTATCCTGCTTGTCCACTCCAAGCCGATGGTCACGCTAATGACCGGCGCCTCTCTGATGGGTTGGGGTGCCCATCTGGGGATTCTCAGGCCCATGGCCTCTGGCCCCTCATGAGTCTCAATGTCACATCAACCTTCTGGAGCTTGAGCGGATTGGCTAGCCCTCACTGCCTTCGCTCCGTTTGTCACGGGTCAGGTGGTTTCAGGTCAGGCGGACAACACTATGACCATGTACTACCTCAGCCGTCAGGGCGGGACGCACTCCTGGCCTCTGTGCAAGGAGGCTGTCCGTGATTGGTCTCTCGTGATCAGCCTGGAGGCGGATCTCCTAGCCATCCATGTGGCAGGAGCCTCCAACAGTCTGGCCGATGCCCTCAGCCGGCAGGAGCCGCATCTCACAGTGGTCACTCCTGCGGAGGTAGTGCAGAACTGTTTTCCCATTGGGGCACCCTCAGGTGGACCTGTTTGCCTCCAGGAGAATGTGAAGCTAAGGCTGTTTCACGCCCCCTCAGCAGGACTTGCTGCAGGGGATGCCTTCTTGTGGCCGTGGACCCTGGGCCTTTTCTACACCTTCCTCTATTTCCCTTGATCCACAAGGTGCTTCTCAAGGAGAAGAGGGACAAGGCACAGGTGATTCTGGTAGCCCAGACTGACCTCGCCAGTTCTGGTACCCAGATCTCCTCATCTTCTGCTCCAGGCTCCCAGGCGGCTTCCAGCCCACTCAGATCTGATCTCAGTAGACAAAGGGAAGGTTCTCTATCCGGACCTTCAATCTTGCACGTAACGCCTGGTTCCTGAGCAGCTAGAGTTCCAGGCCTTGGTCTTCCTGACGAGGTCCTCAACGTTGTTGAGGCATCCTGTAAGGATCGACCAGAAAATGCTATGCCTTCAAATGGAAGAGATTCTCCATTTGGAGTCAGGACAAGGGTTGGACCCCTCTTCCTGTCCCTTGGCTAGTATTTTGGACTACCTGTGATCCCTTTCTCAGCTAGGGCTTGGTTGGCGACCCTCAGGGTGCCCGACAGACATCTGTGCTTGCAGGCGTGGGCGGCAGTGCAGTCAGTGGCGCAGGAGAAGGTGGTTGGGCACTTTTTCAAAGGCCTTGATCACATATCCTCCGATGCTAGAACCTCCGGGATCTACTGCTGGTATTGGCTAAGCTCATGGGAAAGCCATTTGAACCAATGCACTGGTACAATATCTCCCACCTGTCGTGGAAGACCGCCTTCTTGGTATACAATGTCAGCCAGAAGGATCTGAGAGCTCAGGCGCTACATCAAGTCTCCTTATCAGGTCTTCCACAGGGACAAGGTTGTTCTTCGCCCCACCTGAAATTCCTTCCGAAGGTGATTTTGGAGTTTCACCTGAATCAGGTGTTGACTCTGCGGTGTTCTAGCCAGTCACACCTCGGAGGCCAAAAGTGGCTCCATACTTTGGACTCTAGAAGCGCCCTTATGAGGAGCAGGCGGCTGAAGTTCGGGGAGAGGTTCGCCAGCTGTTTGTCACCTTAGCTAAAGCTGCACCTGGCAGACTTGCAGCCAAGCAGACGATTAGCATGTGGGTCACCTCCTGCATAGATATCTGCTATAGGTTGGCGGGCATGGAGTCTCCCAAAGGATAAGAGCTCATTCTACCCGCCATACCACTATTTCAGTGGCTGCTTCTAGGACGTCCCTATCCAGGAAATCTGCAGGGCTGCTACATGGAAGTCAGCACACACCTTTAATTCCCATTACCACATTGAGCTAGAGCCACGCGGGATGCTGGTATTGGGACCTCGGTTCTCCAGTCCTTATTTCCCAAGTGGAGGGTGTCACCTTGCTTCCCTCCTCCCAGAGAACTGCTAGGAGTCTGCCAGACAGTGTGGATTGAACAACATATCCACGTCCCTAGAAATACAGGTTACTCACCTGTAACAGGAGTTCTAGGAGTAGTATATGTTGTTCATCCCATGACCCACCCGATCTCCCGGCTCGACGTGCAACCTGGCTTTCAGCGGGCTAGATCTGAGGCCATGGGGCGGAGCCAAGGGTTTTACCACCCGGGAGAGTGGGAGGAACCAGCTTGAAGACCTTCCAGCAAGAATTAAAGCGGCAAGGAACCTGCCAGACAGTGTGGATGAACAACATATACCACTCCTAGAACTCCTGTTACAGGTGAGTGACCTGTATTTTCTCATGTTACCCTGAGCTGTCCCCCTCCATCTTTATGCTGTGTCCCGTGGTATTGGAGCATCTCTTACTTTGGAAGATGCTCCTCCCTGTACTCTGTTTATACCAGTGAGGCATTTCTATGTCTCTATCATGTTCCTCCTTGCGTCCAGGGAGTATATATTTAATTCTTTTAGTCTCTTCTCATACGTCTTCTTCTGCAGGCCCTGCACCATTTTAGTTGTCCTTCTCTGTACTGCCTCCACCCTATTTGCTTTCTCAGATGCAGCCTCCAGAACTGGACGCAGTACTCCAGATGTGGTCTTACCAGTGTCTTATGCAGGGCAAATTACCTCCTCCTTCTACGTGTGATACCTCCTATGTATCCAAGCATCCGCCAGCCTTCCTGCTGCCTTGTCACACTGCATAGCCTCTTTAGGTCATCCAAAATTATAACTCCCAGGTCTGTTTCCTGCTTTGTGACTGTTAGTACCTCTTCTCCTAGTTTGTAAGTTGCCCTTGGGTTCCTGTGCCCTATGTGCATGATCCTGCTTTGGTTTTGCATTGAATCACAGCTTCGTGCTCCAGACCATTCCTCCAGTTTTTCAGATCCTCTCTCATCTTTCAACACCCCCACCCCGTGTATCTACCCTATTACATACCTTTGTGTCATCCGTGAATAAGCATACCTTCCCTTCAGCCCTCTACAATGTCCCCAATATAGACACTGAAGAGACCAGCACCAACACTGCCCCTGTGGCACCCCGCATACCCCTCCTCCCCAGAGTGTTCCCCATTTACTACCACCCTCAGACTCCTGCCAATATCAGTCTTTTATGAGTGACGTTGTCAAGGCCTTTCTGAAGTCCAGATAGGCCACATCCACTACCCTGCCCTAATCCACCATCTTAGTCACCCAGTCGAAAAGCTCCATTAGGTTTGTCTAGCAGGACCTCCTTTGATAAAACCATGCTGTCCTGTGTCTAGTAGGCCATTCATATCAAGGTATTCAACTAACCTTTCAGCAATGATTCCATTATCTTGTCCATTACTGAAGTCAGGCTGAAGCGCTTTAAATTTCCAACCTCATCCCTATTACACCTTTGTGGAGTAGGACCACATCCCTGTCTCTAGCGATAGGTTGAATAACTCCATGAGAGGTGCAGCCAACTCTTCCCAGAGTTCCTTTAGCACCCTGGTGTGCACTGCATCTGGGCCCATCGCCTTGTCCACCCTAGCTTCTTTAGCTCACTCAGGACTCTTTCTTCCATAAGAGGCTGTATCCAGCTTTCTGCGGTTTTGCCCTGTCCTGCATCTCCAGCCATGCCCCTCCTGTGAATAGTGAGCAGAAATACCTATTCAGTATGTCCGCTTTTGTCGGTCCTCCTCTATGAAACCCTTCCAACCTACTTATCCCTCCCTTTGTCTTCTTCCTTTCTCCAGTGTACCTATAGAATGCCTTGTCCCTTTCTTAATTGTCATGGCTATAGTCTTATTCTGTTAATGCCTTTGCTCGCCTGACTGCCCTCTCTGCCTCCCTTTGTTTCTCTTGGTAACATTCCCTATCCTCCTCCTTCTGCATTCTTTTGTAGTTAATGAAGGCTAGTCTTTTGCTCTTACTACTTACACCACCTCCTGAGTGAACCAGACCGCTTCCTCCTCCTGTTCTTGTTGTCCCACCTAACACATAGCTTGGTTGTTCTATCAATATTATGTCTTATTTTTAAAATAAGTGAAGCAGTTTTGGGTTGGCAACTGGGCCTCTTATGGCTCATTTTCATAAGTGGCGACCCGTTTGCTCTGGCCCTCTTCATTGCGCTGCAGCTCTTTCTTGGGACTTTAACCAGGAATTGATTTGCTGAATAGGTGCTTGGGGAGAAAGTCCGATGGATGGAACTATAATGGCTGTCAGTATTTCCCTCTTCCTGGACCATAAGATGTGGATTCTCATTAGAATTGAATATGCACTGTGGGCGAGCGACATCTCTTACTGGGAGTTCCTATGTGGGAGGACACAGTGGAAAGATCTCGTGGCTGTCTTTGTAAATAGTTTGTGGGCTGGGTCTGAAATGTGTCCTTTTGTCACTTTGGGATGAGGAAAGAAAAGGAGGAAAGTGCTGGGTGACCACATTGTTATGGATAGTTTTCATGATGTGTGCGAGGAGATGAAATGGGTGGTCGTCATACATTCCTTGACTGAGAATGTGGACCTGAAACCCGGCTCAGTTGCGTTGAGGGCTGGCGTGCTTGATGCCTTATCTTGTGCTACGCTGGCAACCCGGGTTCAGGAATGAGCTCAGGTCATCGGGGGCAGCAGCAGGTTTGGGCTGCTAATGGCAGCTCTTCTCCCGGGAGGGTGTCGCTGTCCCGCAGTCCTGCTACCTCCCGGGTGGAGGTCTGGTGGTGGCGCAGGCCAGATTGCCCGTGTGACTGGTAGGGTGGGCATCCTGTGGTGCTTCTGTGCCTCCACATGCATTGCGCTCACGCCAATGATGCGGGGTGGGCAGAAAAATAATGAATAAATAAATAATAGGAAAAAAAGAATGTGGACTCAGTTGGACTTTTCTGCACGCTGTCTCATTAAAGTCTTGGGCCTCACTGATTCTACTCCTTTGGGGAGGTTTGAGTCTTTCAATGCTGGTAGCTCAAATTCTACTATGTTGATTCCTGGGTCCCTTAAGTTGTTTTGGTGTCTCCCTCCTGGTATGGGATGTTATGGGAGGGATTATGGAGCAGTACTGCAGTCTAAAGAGACAACAGCCACAAGGGGGCGGGTTTCTTGCAGCACTTGGACCTGGGTTGTCTCCTAGTCACGAGTTCATTTGTTATACTGTAATTTGGCCTCCTTGGGCAGATAGCTTATAAATTATGATTACTTTGGCTAGGTGGTATTTACATGGGGATGAGGAATTCTATAAAAGGCCAACTACAGCTTGGTTTATAAATTGGAACAATAGCTTATCCTGTAGGTGGAAATGGGCAGACTAGGTGGGCCAAGAGGTCCTTATCTGCTGTCATAGTCTATTTTTATAAAGAGCCGTCTGACTGGCAGTCTGCTCTAATTTGGGGGCTCATGGCTCTAGCTGGATGCCGATTCATAGAGCTGCCATTTATGAAGGTTTTATGCCTATTTGGCAATCTCAAGTTTAATTTGGGACAAACTGGTTCCTCAGAGGGTTCTATCTACTCATTCTGTGGAGTTCACCTCTGCTCCAGGGAGCCTCCATATTTGGATCATCCTACTGGGGACCTCAGAGGTGGAGAAACATACCCACCCCAAGTCTGGAAGCCTTGTTTTACATAGTTTTTGTTGTTATGGGATGTCTTTTTTAATCCCATATAGTGGGAGTTGAATGTTCAAGGGGGGTTGTGGGGTTGTTCTTGTTTACAGACTACTATAGTTGGTCGCTAGGACTAATAGTCCTTTTTTTCATATTTCCTGTTAGTTGAGAAAACAAAGCACACACGCTTATGGTTAGTGTCACTCTAGTTAGTGTATACCTACCACCTCAGACACTAGTCCCGTAGTACTAACCTTTTAAACAAAGTTCTGGATTTACTGCAGGGAGATTAATAATGGAGGATTTTAACATGACATGGTCAGTAGATTTAGACTCTACCAACCCTCAGTCTCATAGGGTGACTAATGCGCTCCATTTTTAAGGGGCTCTTTGCACAGCTAAGAGTGGTATATGTGTGTTGTAAAATATTTCCAACATAATGAGTCTATTCATACTATTCAGGCCGACACCATAGCTACTCCAGGCTAGACTACTTTTTGTTACCTGTGAGCACTTCACCATGTAATGGATATCTCCATTGGCCCTTGATCTTATCAGATTATTTGCTTATGTTAAAATAGACATGGGCAAGACTAAAAGACATACCCTCTGGAGCTTAAATTCCTCACTTCTAAAAGATCCACAATTTATCACATATATTCAGGAATGGATCATTCCAGATTCTGCAGGACAATAGTACTTCACAGGTGTCAGCGGCAGGTGGTGGTTAGTGACAGAATTGCATACTCCACTTGGAAGAAATGTCATTTGGAGGCTAAATATGAGATACTAATGCAACAACTCCAGACATACCAATTATTATATAGGGGGGATAGGGAACTGCAATTGAAAATTAGATACACCCAAGAGAATTACAAAAATAATGGACATGAAAGTCCAGCAGGCCCTACTTTATTTAAAACATAATTACTATTTTGGGGTGCTGAGGAACCTCCATGTTGGCTCGTGGGATAAGAATCGTAAAGAACGTCAACTATTTTAAAACTTAACATCCTACCACGAAACAGTTGATGCATAAGAAGCAGAAATCAGGGCTATTTTCACAAACTACTATCAAACACTATATAAGGCAGGCCTCCTTCTACTGGGAGGACAGCCAGCTTTTCTTGGAACCGCTGCAGCTGCCACACCTCACAGATCTGCAAAATACCCTGGAGGCACCCATAAGTGCAGCAGAAATTTATCCGTGATATTCAGGCCACAAATGCTCAGAAATGTCCAGGACCTGGCGTTTTTCAGCTGAGTGAGTGCGAGAGTTTTCTAAACTGCTTCTTCCTCCCATGTCACAGGTATTCTGAGAAGTTGCAGAGTGAAAGTCCCCACCTCCCTCATGGGCGTATGCCAAAATAACTGTTTGCCCAAGCCCAGTAAAGACACAGCTGACCCTTCATCATTCATATCTCCCCATTTCAATTTTGAATGCAGATTATCGATCTTTTTGGCAATATGGGCCACTCGATTGGGCATATTACCCTCCCTTATCCATCCTGATCAGGCGGGGTTCATAAAACACAGGAATATGATTGATAATATCTGCCCTGCACTGCTTTTGGCAGAACACATTCAGACTAGGCAGATCCTGGCAGCATTGATTAATTTAGATGCAGAAAGGCTTTTGACAGGGTGTCTGGGATTTTCTGTGGGACACCCTGTCTGCCTTCCAGTTCCGGTCACCTTCTTGGCTTAAAACATGTACCTTAATCCACAGGCATATATTAGAATTAACAACTCTTTATACCCCACCTGTTTCTTTACAACGTGGCACAAAGCAGGGTGTCTGCTCTCCCACTCCTGTTTGCCATCTATATGGAACCTCTTGTTACTGCTGTGCATAGGGAGGCAGGAATGGAGGCTCCTTTGGGACAAACAGAATATAAAATGTCCTTGTTTGCAGACAATGTCCTTTTGTCTGTCTTGGCACCAGAAATATCTGTGCCTGCAGTATGGGATATACTACATATATCTGAAGGGAAGCTGACTTTAAACTTAATGGGTGGGATATTCAGACATAAGCTAGGCTGGGGCGCAAAGGCGGGCGCAGCACAACTGGGATGCACCAGGGAGTGGCTGGGTGATATTCGACTGTGCTGCGCCATGGCTCAGCACTGTTGAACATGGCAATGTGGCCTCCCGCATTGCGCATGGTACAGTCGGTACTGCGCCAGCGCAAGTGGCAAAGAGAGAACAGGGGATGCGCAAGTGCGGTTAAGCTGGGTGCAGGAACCATGATATTCAGTGGTGGATATGCAGATGGGGCCATAACGATGCAAGGCACAACTGGGGCCATTAGCATGCCATTATGGCCCGCTTGCATGCAGGTGCCCTGATCTCCAGTGACTTGGCGCCTGGTGCACTGCCAGACTGCAGCCATTGGGGACCGGCGCCTCTGCACAGCGCAGCAAAGTGCCCCAATGCCGATCGCGGGCATATGTAGAATCAAATAAAGTCCGATATCCCTGGTGGTCCAGTGGACCGCTTCCGTGTCGTGGGCATACATAGACTAGAACATTTTAAACTAACCTGGCGGTCCAGCGGTACCCCCCTCCTCACCCGCATACTGAGCCCGCCACCCGGTCAGCGGTGGGTGGCAGCTCCCTCCAGCCGGCCGCCGACCGACTGACTGCGTACAGTATGGCTGTACGCCCATTGGTCCACAGCATGGGTCAGGGGTGTGCAGACTATCACGATTATACTAGTCCAGATATGTGAATGGATCCATTCACTATCGGGACTGTGTAGTATGGTATGGTTCTGATGTACATTGGCTCACGCCAGACCAATGGGCGACAGCCATACTGTACGTAGTCAGTCGGGTGGGCGGTCGGCAGGTGGGGAGCTGCTGCTGACCGGGGCTCAGCGGGTGGGGGTACCATTGACCTCCAGGTTAGTTTAAACTGTTGTAGTCTCACGATGCCCGTGATCAGGCTGGAAGCAGTCCACTGGACCACCAGGATATCGGGACTTCATTATTTTAATAGATATGCCAGCGGTTGGCTGGAAAGCAGTCCACTGGACCACCAGGGATATCAGACTTGTAATTTACAGATATGCCTGCGGTCAGGCTGGAAGCGGTCCACTGGACCACCAGGGATTTCGGCACAGGTACAATGCCCCAATCAGGCGTGGGGGGCTAATGCCAGTGGACCCTGGCACAAGATCTCGGGTGGCCACCCACAGCTGGCGGTTGCGGTGTTGTGCCCTGCAATACAGCAGCTCACCTGTGGGTGGCCAGCCCTTGCTCCTATTTCTTTGTGGCTCAACTTTGAGCACCAGTGTGTGGCGCAAGTAGGGGTTGCACAGCATATGCACCGCACATCCCAGGCTGAATATCGGATATGCGGAATATGCATAGGCACGCCCCGCACTTGTGCCGCATACATTACTGGTGCACCTTAGGATCTGGCGCGACAACATCCCCTTTTGAATATCGTGCTGGTGCATCAGTGCGCTGCACATGGTGGAACCCTTTGAATATCCCACCTAATGTGTCCAAAACAGAAGTTCTCACATTCAATTTTGTTCCTCAGAGGCTCTAAAGAAGGTATCCTCCGTGGCTATGTGACAAAGATAAAATATTTAGAATAACTATCACCGAAGATGTTAATAATGTGGACATAATTAATTATGAACCATTAATGGTCTTATTTCAGGATGGCTTGACGAAATGTGGAAAACTGTCTTTCATTCTTTCAGCAAATAGAGATAATTCGGATGAATATTTTGCCAATCTTGTTATACCTTTTTAAACCATTCCAATCCCCCAGCCCACTTTTACTATACCTTGTGGAGTAGACTCAAACTTTATATTGGGGGCAGTGTCCCAGGGTTCGCTTTTCAATTTTTCAGCCATCCTTAGCCCAAGGAGGGTCAATTTACCCAACTTGGAACTTTATGCTAGGGCAACTTTTCTTAAAGTAATATTCCTGTGGCTGGCATCGACGATTCAGCCCCATGGAAAGACATAAAATGTATTCTTAATGAGTTACATGATCTTGATCCTGTTTTGTTTGCTACTAGGGAATGTCCCCACAACTGCGTAATTTTGCAAAATTTACAGCTAATATCCTGAGAGTGGGGTACCAATTGAAATTTCATCTGAATTTTAAAGACAATTTCTATTATTGTAGGCTGATGAAAATTTTCGTCCATCTCAAACTGATCTTGCATTTAAACAATGGCAGCGGATGGGACTAAACTATATCTACCAGTTTTGTCCCAATGCAGGAATAATTTCATTTGCAGCTCTACAAAGGATTATTGTTAGAAGATGTACAAAACATAACAGCTAAAGGGAGGTTCTGATAATGGAAGATTTCAACATCCAGATACAGATTGGTCAATATCAGCAGGACCATCTGCCAGAACTAGACACATGGTGGATTCCTGCATGGGTAAGGCCTCAAACAACTGGTAAAACAACCCACAAGAGACCGGGCTATCCTAGATCTAGTACTGACTAACAGGAAAGGATCACAGATCTCCAGGTAGAAGGTCACCTGGGGGCCAGTGACCATCACGTGGTATGGTTCAGTTTGGCCACAACAACTAAATCATCCCATTCCAAGGCAAAAATATGGGACTTCAGAGGAGCTGACTTTGATAAGATGGCCAACAAAGTTAAGCTAGCCCTGGCAAAAGAAATACAGGTGAGGGGTACAGGCAAAGTGGGCAAGCATTAAGGATGCAGTACTTGAAGCAACATCCCATTGTGTTACAGAGAAAAGGAAGTGCAAAGAAGAAGTAAACCACTTTGGCTCTCAAAACAGTAGCAGAAAGGTAGAGCCAAAGACTGGCCTTCAGGAAATATAAGGGAACACAGCGGATGAAGATAGGGAGGCATACCAAACTACCCTAAGGAAGCAGGGAAGGCAGTAAGGCAGGCAAAGGCCCAAACTGAGGAAACACTAGCACAAACAGTAAAAGAAGGTGACAAGACTTTCTATAGAACATTAGTGAAAGGAGAAAGTTCAGAGTGGAGTATTGCTAAGATCAAAGGAGATAAGGGGCGTGTGAGGAGGAGGACCATGTAAGCATCTATCCTAATAGGTACTTCTGCTGGTATTTACTGAAGAGAAGGTAGGGCAGGCCACAACTCAGCACCATGGACACAGGGGGAGGAGGTGAGCACTAATCCCTTCACAAAAGAAAGGGTCCTACAGGAGCCCGATAAGCTAGGGGTGGACAAAGCAATGGGACCTAATGACATACTTCCCAGGGTACTAAAGGAGCTAAGAGTGAACTAGCAGAGCCATTATCAGAACTGTTTAGTGAGTCTCTGAGCACAGGAGACTTCCAGAAGACTAGAGAAGGGCTCGTGTGTTCCTGCTCCATAGGGGTGGTAAGGAGGAGGCAGAGAACTACAGGCCAGTCAGTCTTACCTCAGTAGTGGCAAGATTATGGAGGCACTTTAAAGAAAGGACAGCGCAACACCTGGAATCCATAGGAGCACAGGATCCAAGACAGCATGGGTTTACAAAGGAAGGTCCTGTCAAACCAATCTCATAGATTTCATTGACTGGGTAACCAGAGTGGTGAACAAGGGAGCAGTTGATGTCGCCTACCTTGACTTCAGCAAAGCTTTCGATACTGTTCCACATAAAAGATTGATTAAAAAGCTGGGTAGGCTCGTGGGTCAGAAATTGGTCAACTGGGTGGCAAACTGGTTGACAGGCAGAAAACAGAGAGTGGTGGTAAACAGTATACAGTCAGAAGAGATGCAAGTCACAAGTGGGGTACCTCAGGTTCAGTCTGAGTCATTCTCTTCAATGGCTTCATCAGTGACATTGTGAGATGGACTGGAGGGTAAGATTTGCCTGTTTACAGATGACACCAAGATCTGCAACAGAGTAGATGATCCAGGTGGGGTGGGCAGAATGAGAAGAGATCTGGATAAACTAGCAAAATGGTCAGAAGAGTGGCAACTGGTGTTTAATGCAAAGAAGTGCAAGATCATGCACATAGGGAAGAGAAACCCTGAAGCCACCTATCGATGGGAGGAAGTTACTGGCAGTCACAAGGGAAGAAAGAGACTTGGGCATCGTCATCACCAGTGACCTGAAACCATCCAAGCAGACCACTAAAGCAGTGGGTAAGGCTAGGGGATGTTGGGGTGTATTAGTAGGGGTATCACAAGTCGTAAGAGGGAGGTAATAATCCTCTTTACAAGACACTGGTTAGTCTCATCTAGAGAGTACTGCGGTGTACTGGAGGCCACACCTTCACAAGGACATAATACCAAATTGAGGCAGTCCAGAGAAGGACAACCAAAATGATGCATGGACTACTTCAGAAAATATATGAGGACAGATTAATGGAGCTCAATATGTATACCCTAGAGCAAAGGAGGAGAGAGTGATATGATTGAAACATTCAAACACCTTAAGGGCATTAACAAGGTGAGAGAGTCTAACATGTTTCAATATAAGAAAAATAGCAGGACAGGAGGACACAGCATGATATTAGAGGGAGGCCGATTAAGGGGTAATGTGAGGAAGTTCTTTTCACAGAAAGGGTGATGGATACATGGAACAGCCTACCTCAGGAAGTGCTGGATATGAATACAGTGCAGGGCTTCAAACAGGCCTGAGATTAGGTATAAGGGAGCAATACAGATGAGTATGAATAGATAGGCCATTGACAGAGCAAAGGCCAATGGCACATTTATAAGATAGAAAAGAAATGGGCAGACTGGATGGGCCTTGCAGTCCTTATCTGCTGTCAACTTCTATGTTTCTATTATGTGCTTTCTAACCAAGAACATTTTAGATATCTACAGTTAGGCCTATATTCAACGCCAAAACTCGGACCTCTCCAGATTACCCACTCCAAAAGCCCCCACTATTAAATATGCTAATAGATTACACCAATGGCAGTTCCTAGGGACATTTGACAGGGCAATTATACAGAATTCTGAGGAAGCTTTGGGAGATGCAACTCAGTCAGTATTAGGTGTTGGAACAAAGACCTGGGCCTTGTGGTTGTCGTATGATTCCTGGATGAAATTTATACTCCTTTCCGTTAAAATTATGATCTCTCAAGTCTGGAAGGAATATGCATAGAAATGCAGATATCGATATTTTCGATCACCTGCAGTGCTTATAAAATACCTACTGTCAATTTATGGGGTTTGTTGGAGGGGATGCAGATGTCAGGTGGCAGATCTGGGGCATTTTTTGGTTGTGCCCACTCCAGGCGCCTTTCTGTGCACTTTGCAGGACCTAATTCAGGAATGTCTGGGGGAGCCAGTTGAATTGACGGCTAAGATGGTGTTATTAATGGTTCTGCCGCAGCACCATCCATCCTGGCACAAAACATTACTACCGTTGTATATCCTAGCTACCAAACAGGCAATCACTGTAGATGGATGACATCTGTTATCCTCACAATATCTGATTGGTGGAAGATTGTAATGGATACTTATCAGCTAGAGAGTTGACAGCTGGGCTTCATGAAAAGCTCACCCTTTTAATGCTAAATGACAAAATGGGTATGGTATATGGCCCAGGTAGATCCCGTGATAAACTTTTCCTTTCATTTGGAGTGGGGTGCTGCTCTTACTGGGGAGGGATGGGAAGAGATGGCTTTGATTCTCTTCCTGGTAAACCTTGACAGAGTGAGCTGGGTTCTGTAGAAGTATCTAAAGTTTAGTAGGTATCCTCTTCAGGTATGGAGCTAAAGTTGTATACATGGAACTATATCTGTAATTTTGTAATGTAGTGATTTTGTGACATTCTAAATGTAAAATGACATTGATGTAAAGTACTGGATGTGCTTTGTTTAATACAAATTATATTTAAAAAACATGTCTTATTACAGCCTGTTGTTCCTCCACCCTTTTTCCTCCCCAATTCTGCCAGGGCTTCCCTCAGGCATACCCTCATTTCTCAAAATCTGCCCTTCTGAAGCCCAGGACCCTCGTTTTGGTGTGGTTTAGCTCCAGCTCATTTCTTACATTAAACCTCACCGTCCGATGGTCACTGGTCCTCAGGTGATCTGACACCTCGTTATCGACACAGTCTCTGTTTGTTAGTATCAGGTCTAGCATTGCAAACCCCCGCCTCCCCAACGTGGGTTCCATTACAAGTTGCCTGAGGCTCGCCCTCTGCAGGCAGCCTAGGATGTCCCTGCTCCTGAGGCTTCTGCTGCCGGAGGACTCCACTCTACATCCGAAGGTTAAAGTCCCCACCAACAACAACTCTTCCTTTGCTAGCCATCATTTGTATTGCTTGCAACAGCTCTCTATCCTCTTCTTCTCCCTGTGCTGGAGGTCTGTATATCACCCCCATCGTGTAACTGGCTCTTTTGGCTTTCTCTAATGGGACCCATAGTACCTCTGCTCCCCATGTCCCCTTCAAACCCCAGGAATCTCCCAGTAGTATTAAACATATGCAGTCTGCTCAGAATCTCTGACTGCCCCGTAGGGCTCCAGATAAGATTTTGGGATGAGTACTATAGTCCACATTATGAAAGTGAGGTGGGCAAACCAAATTCAGATGTGTACAGAAGTCTGGAAGGAATGGAATGGGAGTAAATTTTTAAAACAATGTTTTTTTCTAGTCAAGAACTGATCAGGTACCACCGTGTCCCAGGTAATGTTGGCAGGTAGGAGTAATTTACTCACCAGTTTTAAAATGTAGTGAATAACACAAAACTGGGATGTGTTTGAGTGCTGTAAATCTGGAAAAAACTGCTCGTTTGAATCACCAGTTATGTTATGAAGCACTATTCTATGGAGTGTGGCGCATTTACAAATGTTGGTTGAGTATTTGTACTCCTTTAAAAGTTTTCTGAAGAGCATTTCTAAAATGAGGTGTGTAAAATGGGTCGTACTTACCTTCTCTGGAGCCCTGGCACCGGAGCTCTGATGTAATGTGGAATGTATGCAAATCATGGAACTTAGAATGATGCATTCAAACTGCTACCTCTAGATGGTCGTGTTCCATCTAACTGTCGATTCATTTTCTCTGTTCAGACAACTAGATGCCCTCAGAGCTGCTCACAGCAACTTCACTACAAGATTGTTTATTTCTGTCAAAAAGTGGTATTTTACACTATTTTGTTCATTACTCTGCTTCGTAGTGTTTTTTTTTTTTTTTATAAAGTTTAGTTAATTTGGGCTATTTTCTTGTTCTTAGCGGTTTCCTCGTGGTTCCCAGGAACCGAGTTTTCAGTCTTAAACTACTATTTGTTGCGGTTCTAACAGCTAGCTTTTAATCCTACTGGGAGATCCTTGAAAGAAACAATATTACTATGGCAAGTAATTTTTTCTTGTATTTCTGTAGCCTTCATTGCAGTCCCTTACATAAAGAGCTACTCTTCCTTCTCCCTCCTTTGTCCCTCTTAAATAGAATAAAATCACGATGACCAAGTCCCAGTCCTTGATGCTTCTTGCACCAGGTTTCTGTGATTGCCACTAGATCCAGGTCCTCCCCACTATGACTACCTCTAAGTATGGGATTTTATTCTCCAAGCTACTGGTATTCACACATGGCCCTTCCATGTGTTTTCCCTCCATTGATGCCATTCCCATTTTACTCTCATTCCCCAAGGAGCACCAGCTGGTTCCCACTTTCCTTAATGGCCCTTTCCTTCTTTCTTGCAAGCGTCACTTCCCTTATAACAGTTTAACTTCAGGGACTTCATCCATATACCCTTTTAGCTTTGACTAAGGACTCTCAACCACTCCTCACTTAGGAGCAGTCTGTCTAACAAAAGTCCTTATCCAACCATCTATTTCCCATCGTTTTAGAGAAACAGTCCCTTCTACCCTGCACCAGTCCTTCAGCCATTCATTAAAGTCTATCCTCCTTTTCGGTGCATGGTACTGAATAACTTCAAAGAATGCTGTAGAGCTCGCCACTATCCTACAACACTCTGCCAACTCTCTGAACCTCTGCTGGACAATCCTCACCTCATTCCCCGCCAGATTATTTGTTCCCAGGTGAATAATCAGTGAGGTTTACCCCACCTGTTTTGCTGCTTTCATAATCCCAGACCCTGCCCTTCCGCTTTCATCCCTGGTTCACAGATGACTGAATGGGTCCCATTTCCTTACCCAGCGTATGCCCTATATGATGGAATATCCAAAGACCACCACTTTTCTTCCCTCACTGACTTGTTTTTTGCCCCGTGGCTGCTCTCGAGTGACTCCCCAACCTATTCCTTTCCTCCCCATTATCGCGACTGAGCAGACTCCCACAGTGCTTCATTTCCTCCACTGCCTCCCATATTTCACATTTTCCATCCTGTCCCTGCTGTGCTCCTTCCTGGTTTCTTCCACAGTTCCACTTATCTTTCCATCTGTGCACTCTTTCTGCCCTTGATTTCTTCCCTCTCCCCTGCTGTACTTATGTCCCTTGTTCATTTATAGTTGGTTTTACCTCAGGATTTTTTTAAAATCCAACTACCTCTTGCTCCCCTTGGTCCACCAGACTTGCCAGTGCCATAAATCTAATTACTGCAGATCCCTTTACCTCAGTGGAAGCTTCCTCATCCTTACCCTTCGCAGTTTCCATATACAGGTTTCCCCTCCATTTCCCATTCTTCCTTACTTTTCATTGTCCAGTTCCGTGTCAGCTGGTCTGTGTGGATCTGCCTTCTCGTCCAGAAGCCTTTGAGGCCTCCCCTGCAGCGACCCTGGCCATGGCTCCCCTAAGTTAGCAGTATCCCAAACTGCACCCTTCTCCCATTGCCAAACCCCCATCCACTTCCCTCCTTTCTATTAGCCACCTTAGCCAGTTTACCTCTGCCTTTAGCTGCCCCAGGTACCTGCACACCAGGCAGCCCCCTGCCCACCACATTACGTCCAAGAATACTGCCACCCCACATCTGTTACAGTTGACTATTCTCCCCTTCGCTCCCTTCCCCCATATCCTCCTCACCCCTGCCCCTCCACTGAGTGTACCAGCTAGGGTCCCACATCCCTCCTGCCAATTTGTACCAAAACAAGCAGGCTGTAGCAGTACTGATGATGTATAATAAGCCTTCTCAAAATCTCTAAAACTCTAAATGCAGTAACAGTATATAAGCCTACAGAGTGAATCCTTATATTGTACTAATATACTGTTATATACTAATATAACCCTAAGTGAAATCTCACTGGAGTAGTTCAGTGGAGTTGGGCGTAGTGCCACAGGACTAAAAATGACTACATAGATTGCTCCTTCGTAGAGTGGTCCCAGGATGTTGAGAATTGCAGACCAGTCAGTCTGACCTCAGTTGTGTGCAAGCTCATGGAGGCTATACCTAAGGAAAGGTTAGTAGAGTTTCTAGAGAACATGGTGCCCAGGATGCGGCAGCATGGGTTTATTTGGGGGGGTTCATGTCAAATAAATCTGATTGACTTGTTCGACTAGGTCACTAAAACAGTAGACAGGGCCAAGTAGTGGACATCCTTTACCTGGACTTCAGCAAGGCCTTTGACCCTGTATGCCACCACAGGTTGACCAGGATGATGGCGGATCTCTGGGCTGGGAGAATTTGACCAGATGGGTGAAAAACTGGTGGAGGAGCAGGACCCAGAGAATGCTGGTGAGGATTAGAACTTCACATGTCAACAAGGCATGAATTTTAGTTATAAATAGTAGTTTCATTTTCACCAGGAAAGGCACACTGAGCTGTGACAGCTTATTTTCAGGTATGTCCTGATGGTGGTGGTGGGTGTTGCCGGATATTTTTAATTTATATATTTATTGTCTTGGAATTACAACTTTTAAGCTTGGAGCTCATTTACAAAGGATCCATGTCAGGAAACAAGTACAATACAGGAACATAGACATGAGACAGTAAACATAAAGTACATAAGATGTATACAATTCAGTTTACCGATGTGCGGATTTGCTATATTTCATATGCAGATGAGTGCCAGCTAGGCAAGAGGAGAAGAGGCGCAGCCAGGAGTAAACTTTGTCAGGAGGTGGTGGGGAGGAAGTGAAGTATGACGAAGGAGAGTTGGTTATAGGTGGGGAGAAAGGGGGTGGTGAGCAGAAGGAGGTGGGGAAAGTATGGAAGCAGATTGTCAGGAGGATGCGTTTGGGGTGGGGTTGGTGAGGGGGGAAGGAAATCTGTGAGGGAGTAATTGGGGGAGGTTGGAGGGGCTGGGGAGTCGAGCTAGGGTAGTAGAGAACAGCATGGCACTGAGAGTGAAGAGGGATGTGAGTTAACTCCACAGTCACAAACACCTAGGGTAGTCAGGTTTCGTAGCAATTCTTTTTAAATGCTCCAAGCTTTGGCACATTTGTTGTGCAGAGGGAAGTTCACTGAGCCAAAGAGGGTCCTTGTATCTGCGAAGGATTGTTGAGCTGGTGCTGCCGTCAAAGGGAATGTATGCAGCATTTCTTACCTTTCCTCTTGTTAGGTGTAGGTTTGGTGCCAGTTTTAGGAACTTCTGAGTGGCCATCGGGGTTGGGCCTAGCAGGGTTTTTTTATTTATTTATTTTTTTAACCAAAAGGCAGACCTGATACTTTATCCTCCCTGGAGGTTAAGCCATTTGATTTGGACGATAGGTTACATGTTTGTGTTAGTTTAATGCCTAGGACTAGCCTGCAGGTCTTGTTTAAGGTTGTTCTGACCCTTTTCAGTGCAGTGTCAGTGTCTGTGCTGTACACAATTAGACCATATTCAATGACAGAGGATTGAGCTGTTTACTGCTAGGGATAATGCTTCAGCTGTCATGCAGTGCCTGTGCCTTTAAAGCAGGCCGATTCTTGTATTTACTGTTTTAACCTCATGATCCGTGTGGTGGGCGTATAAGAGGGAGCTGTCAAGGGTAATACTGTAGACTGGTATTTGAATGTGCTTACTTGGTCTAGAGGATCTTGCTCACTGTTAAGGATTTGTTTTACTGTGCGGGTTGGAGAACATTGTTTTGTTGTTTTGTAGTTAAGTAGGAGTTCAAGTTGAAACCATTCCTCAGTTGTGCTGAAGCTTTCAAACAACATGAAGTCTTGCTATATTATGACATATGCAGTGAGTCCCAACCTCGAACTGCTCGGAGGTGAAAGAGTTAACTTTCCATGCCAGGCATGGAGCTGAGCTCGAGCTTGTTGAAACTCTGTCTGTTGTTCTTCAAACTCAAACCGTCAGATTCTTTACTCCGCCTCACTGAACAGTCGCCCGGAGATTATTTCTTCTGCTCGGTTCATTTTGTCGGTTAAAGTATTGTTTTTCTCGGTTTTCGACCGAAATTAAACCGCAATCGTCGGTTCAGACTCTGTCTGTGGTATTTGTGAGTACTAGATAGGTTTTACATTGATTTCTTTCTGTGTGGAACTTGTAAACGGTTTATCGGTTCGGTTTGAACCGATCAGGTTGTTTAAAATATATTAATCTGTCTTTTAGTGTGTGGTTACCGGTTCTTATCGGTTCTAAAAAATGGATTTTATTATGGTTTTCCACGACCGTGACACGGTTGGGAACCGATAAGAGGGTCTTACCTGGCGGATTGCCATAAACAGGTAAGTTTGGTTGGGACTGGCACTATGTCAGAAACCCAAAAGAAAACCGGGCCCACTGGTTTTCAACACTGCAGTGTGTGTGTGGGAAGTCTTTGCCAAGGCTGACCCCACACCACCTATGTTTATTGTCTGGGTTTGACCACCTCAATGCAGACTGCCAGATTGTAAAATTTTCCTGCAGCTACCCTGGAAAAGAGAGTTGGTAGACTCAGGAAAGGGAGGCCAAAAAGTCCACTGAACGGATGGCCAGCCCGGTTCAGTTCAACGAACGGAGGAGTGCCCTCTGACCAGGACGAGACTTCCTCGGGCAAGGGAATCCGACTCTGAGGGTCGGTGCCAGCAAAAGGACTAGGAAATCAGCTAGTGTGGGCCAAACTTTCCTCTCAACCGCTGAAGAAATAATAGCGATTAAAGGTGTCCAGTCGCTTTTCGGTTCGACCAGACCGGCACCATCAGATAAGCGTCTGATTCGGCCGGTTCCACGGTTCAAGAGTATGATTTAGAGGAATATTATGAACCGGAGGAGGGAAGAGGAGTATGAGGAGAGTGAATGTGGATTTGAAAGTCTGGATGTGCCCATTGACGGACATCTCCCAGACAGACCTTCAGGAGTGTCTCCTCCTAGGCTTTCTGAGTCCCCTTCTCATTTATGTTTATAAAAAGTGGCTGAAACCTCCAGCTCCCTATGGAGGAAGCTATGGATGATCAAGAGGAGCCTGACTATGTGGAAATGATGGATATCCCAGAGTTAGGGAGACTGTCTATTCCTTTGCATAAATCTTTTGGGAAACAGACAGTTAAAATTCTAAAACTCTTCACACTATACCTCCTGTGGATAAGAGAATGGACAAGAGGTACACATTGTCAGGCTCTGATACGGAGTTCCTTACACAACAATGCAGCCATGTTGGGGTAGTGCAGGCTGCAGCCTGTGACAAGGCAAATATTCCCTTGGCTTCACACCCCGACAAGAACTCCAGGAGGATTGATGCCATGGCAAAGAAACAGTACATGGCAGCATCCTTGGGACTCAGACAGGCAAATTATATGGCTTATGTTGCTAGATATCAGAAATCCAGATGGGATACTGTTATGGCTCTAGCAAAACAGGTCCCTGGCCAGCTTGCCAAGGAGCTGGAGCAGGCTGCTGATGGTATTGAGGCATCCAAGGTGCAATTCCATGCTGCAGTGGACTCTAATGATGTGTCATCAAGAGTCATGGCTACATCTGTGGCACTTGCAGAATGGCTTGGCTCAGATGTACTAGCCTGTCACAGGATACCCAGACTAAGGCCATGGATTTTCTGTTGTGGGTAATTCTCTGTTTGGGGAGCAGACAGAGAATTACATGAAAAAATGGATGAGTATAGGACCACCTATAGGGTGCACAGGCCAAGGAAAGGCAGAGCCACTCTCAAGGCAGCTTTCAGGGGCAGGGCAGGCCTTTCATAGGCCTTTTTGCCAAGTCCAGGCCTCCTCTTCTGCTTCTACCCAGAGGGTTCTTTAGAGGGAGGCAGGCAGGGTACAAGCAGGCCTGCTTCCACCCTTCAGCCCAAAGCCCCTGCCAAGCAGGCACCTGATGGGGTTGCCAGGGCCGATTCTCAGCTACCTGTGGGGGGCAGGCTGGCTTACTTTGTCCAGGACTGGAAGTCTCTGACATCAGACAAGTGGGTCCTGGAAGTAGTAAGCCAGGACTGGTTCTCAGCTTCAAAATGTTTCCAAAGATGAGAACCAGATCCTTTCCACCTGCAAATCCCCAGAGGCACTTGCCCTAGAGGCAGAGGTCTCTTCCTCCTGGCTCTCAGAGCTGTGGAAAGGTTCCACCCTACACCAGGGCAAAGGATTGTACTCCAGGTACTTCCTTACCCCAAAAGACAGGAGAATGGCGTCCATCCTGGATCTCAGATATTTAAACAAGCACCTTTTAAAACCAAAATTCAAAATGGTGACTCTGGGAATTATTCTACCTCTCTAAGGCCAGGGGACTGGCTAGCGTCCCTGGACCTTAAGGATGCCTACTTCCATATTCTCATCAGAGCTCCCATCGAGAGTACCTCAGGTTCGAGCTGCCTCAGGCCATTACCAGTTCAGAGCAATGCCCTTTGGCCTCACCTCTGCTCCAAGGTATTCACAAAATGCCTGGCAGTAGCAGTTGCTTCCCTAAGAAGGCAAAATTGCCATCTTCCCTTACTTGGACGACTGGCTCATAGTAGGCCAGTCTCCAGACCAAGTCAAGTTACATCTACAGATAATTCAGCAACTGCTCACCTCTCTAGGTTTCCTCCTGAATCTTTCAAAGTCAGTCCTAGAGCCTGTCCAGCTTCTCACCTTCATAGGTGCAGAGCTGACACAGAGAAAACCAGAGCCTTCCTTCCTTTGGACAGGGCAAGGACCCTGGTCTCTGTGGCCTCCTCATTCACCCTGCAGGTCTCTCGACCAGCAAGGCATTTTCACAGCTCCTGGGGCACATGGCTGCTTCTACAGCAGTAGTGCAGGGAGCAAGATTTCAGATGAGGGACATCCAGTTCCATTTGAGAGCCTTTTGGTCTCAAAGGAAAGACCTTCTAACCAAATTGATCCTAGTAACTCGAACCTGATCCAGGCCCTACAGTGGTGGCAGGATCAGAGCAATCTGAGACAAGGGTTCCTTTGTCACCCAGTCTCACTCCTTAATCTTTACTACAGATGCATCCCTCTTGGAGTGGGAGCTCACATGGGCGACCTCACTACCCTGGGATTGTGGTCCCTCAGGAATCTCTGCTCCACATCAACCTGTTGGAACTCAGAGCAGTTTTCTAGCACTTCAAGTTTTTCCAAATCTGTTCAGAACAAAGTGTACCGTCAGAACAGACAACACCACCACAATGTGGTACATCAACAAGCAAGGGGCACTGGTCTACAGCCTTGTGCACCGAAGCAATGAAGTTGTGGTCTCTGGCTTACTCCTGAACACCTCCCTTACAGCAGTTCACCTCCCAGGCAAGGACAATGTCCTGGCAGATGCTCTCAGCAGGATTTCCCAGGGCCATCACGAATGGTCACTGGATCCCCTGGTCTTAGGTGATATTTGCCAGATGGGGCACCCAGAATAGATCTTTTGCAGCCCCAGACAATCACCAACTCTCCCTTTTTGCTGCAGGCCCCAGTGTTGGTCTCAGTCCCTCTGGATGCCTTGGTTCTCAATTGGGAAGGGAAATTCTCTATGCTTTCCTTCCTCTCCTGTTCAAAGTGCTAGTCAAAATCAGATCTCAATCCTGCAAGATGATCCTGATTGCTCCAGACAACCCTGGTATCCACTCCTACTGTCCTTAGCAGTCCATCTTCCCTGTGTCTTCCCAGGAATCACAACCTGTTAACCTGTGCTCAGGGAGGGTTTGGTACCAACCTCAAATCTCTCAATCTCAAGGCCTGGCTCTTGAAGAGTTAGAGTTTGCTGATCTACACCTCTCCCAAGGTGTAATGGATATTCTGAAGGCTTCTAGAAACCTTCCACCAGGGCTACCTATAATTCCAAATGGAAGAGGTTTCCATATGGTGTTCTGGGAAGCATATTTCCCAGAATCTGCTGATTTACCCGCAGTGCTGGATTATATGGTCCATTTAAATACCTTGGGGCTGAGACCAGCTACCCTAAAAGTACATTTGGCAGCTTTATTTCAGCAGGTAAACCCTCTTCTCTTTCAGCTCATCATGTATTCTCCAGGTTTTTAAGGGATTGCTTCACACCAACCCTCCATTCAGGGACCCTGCCCCTGCCTTGGATCTTAATATTTGCATTGCTCAGCTTATGCAACCCCTTGAGCCTTTGTCTTCAGCAGAGCTTAAGTACTTGACTTGGAAGACTGTGTTTCTGGTAGCCATTACTTCTGCCAGAGCGCATAGGTGAATTACAAGCCTTGTCAGTGGAGCCTGATTTTATCTCCTTTCATCGAGATAAGGTGGTCCTCAGGACTAACAGGAAGTTCTTGCCTAAGGTGGTTTCAGATTTCCACCTTAATCAATCAGTATCTCTTCCAGTGTACTTCACTGACCATTCCTCCTCCGTGAGAGGAGGCTGCACAGCTAGATGTGAAGAGCCCTTAGTTACTACATAGACCATACCAAGGGTCACAGGTTTGACTCCTCCAACTGTTCCTCACTTATGGTGAGATTGGTGAGAAACCTGCCACTAAAGATCCATTGCCAGGTGGATTGTCTCTTGTATCCAATTCTGTTATGAAAAGCTGGGTAAGGTTCCTCCCTCAAGCCTGAGGCCCACTCTACCAGAGGTACAGCTGCTTCCTGGCTGCTGCCAGGACATCCCTATTCTAGAGATATATCAAGCAGCTACCTGGAAAACAGTTCACACTTTTACCAAGCATTATTCCCTGGACATCCAGGCTAGGAGTGATGCTCGGTTTGGCACAGCTGTGCTCAGAGCCTATTTCCTAAGTAGGTTCTGACCCTCCTCCATGGAGGTACTGCTGTGTAGTCTGCATATGTCATAATATAGCAAGACTTCATGTTGTTTGAAGAAAAATTACTCATCTTAGTAATGTTGTTTCTTCTAATGGAGTCTTCTATATTATGACCCCCCCTGCCCCTCTCAGAACCTCTGTTTTTGGGATGTGGGTGGGCAGTGCAGTGTTGGCACTTAGTAGATGCCCACCTTGTTGTTTTCACCCTCCTTTTTGTGGTGACTTGGTGTTGTGTTTTTCATTTTTGGGTCTCCTGACTTGAGTCTTTGTTTTGGGACCAAAAATGTGTTCTTATGTTTAGTAGCCAGTTGGCTAGTGTGGGTTTACAGCTTCCACACAGGACCTCAGTGAGTTTAGCTCTTAAAGATCTGACGGTTTGAGTTTGAAGAACAACAGACAGAGTTTCAACCGAGCTCGAAGCTCAGCTGCTCCATGCCTGGCATGGAAAGTTAACTCTTTCACCTCCGGAGCAGTTCGAAGGTTGGGACTCGCTGCATATGTCATAATATAGCAAGACTCCATTAGAAGAAACAACATTACTAAGGTGAGTAATTTTTCTTCTTGTAGCTTATGTTTGAGCAGGTTTAGCTGGGGGCTACAAGAAAAATGGCTGCTATCATCTGTGTACAAGAGAATGTTGCTGAGGCAGTCTTTGTAGTATTGTGCTTTGGCTACCTGATCTCACAGGTATGGGTATTCCTCACTGCCCCATACCGCCAGAAGTCTACCAGTTTTTCATTGGCTTTAGCTCTGTGCCACAGGTGATCCCTAGTACCCACGTGGTCAAGAAGTGTTTGGGTGATCTAGCCACTGTTTTGTCCCTTCAGTTTCTGTTTTTAATGGGTGCATAGATGTCACAGACCGCATTGAAGGTGGAAATAAAGTGCTTCAGAGCCTGGTCAACATCCAGTAGGGTGCGAGTGTGGACCAATCGAGCTGCTTGAGGTGGGACTTAAATTTGCTTAGCTGTCCTTTTCTTAGGACCCAGCTAGCAGTTATGTTAGGGTAGATTTTGTGGTTTTATTGGACCAGAGGCAGATGACTAGGGAGTGGTCACTGAGTGAGTCAGGGTGGGCTGAGACACCAGAGATTCTCTCTTAGTGGTTTTATAAGGACCCAGTCGATCAGGGTATTTGTTCCAGTATGTTAGTTGATCCTCGTCGAAGCGTCCACCATTTGTGAAATGCCTAGGCTGGCCAGGTATCCTTGTAGGGGGCAGCATCTTGAGACAGCCAATTAATATTAAAATCACCGAGGATTATACCTCCCAGTTGTGTTGCAGGTTGTTTATGTTGTCGATTACCTTGTTATAGCTGTGGTGTTGTTCTCTAGGGTTACATAAACTGTTAGTATAGTTAGTGATTTGTTGTGTTCACCAAGCAGAATCCTGATGGCTAAGATCTGTGCCTCATTACCTGTGTCTACATGTTGGAGTGTGGCCCCAAGTGTCTCTTAAGTAGACTAGGCAGCCTCCGCTTCTTTTGCCAATTCTGTCCTGTCTGAAAAGGGTGTAATTGTTAAGAGATGAGGCCAAGTCAGGGATTTTGAGAGTGAGCCATGTTTCAGCAAGTGAAAGAATATTTGGGTTATGAAGGCAGACCCAGGTTTGAAGTTGGTCAGTCTTTGGTAGCGATTACATATGTTAATGAAGGCCAGTTTTAGCTCTCCATTGTTGGGTTCACAGTCATGATTCAGCCTCTGGGACAGAATTGTGATGAATATTGCCAGAGAGTAATAAAAGCATCAGTGTGCAGCATTGGAGATTAGTTTTAAGTACTTCTTATTTTGCAGCTTGGTATTAACAATTTTGTGGTTACTCTGTAAGCGTGGCTTGGTGTTAGGAGGCGGGGTGCGTGTGTATCATCGGTGCATAGGTTTTCTTAACAGGAGAATGTTGTCCAGGACACTGGAGGAAATCCTCTACTGTTACGGACAAGTGCCATGGAATTTTAACTTCACCTGGATAGTCACCAGAGATGCGTGAAGGATCTCAGGTTAACGTCCGCAGACAAAGAATGGTACTCAACAGTGCAGCCATCACTCTAGTGTTGCACTACAGTGTCGGGCTGGGTATTAGCCTAATTTCCTGGTAAGAAACTAGAACCCACAGTCTTTTATCTTCCATCCGGGGCGAGCATGTAACCTACTGAGCTGCTGACACTGCTGGAGGACGAGTAAATGATGTCCAAGGGATAGGTATCCTGTTTTCATGCAAATTTCGTTTTGTAATAAAGAATAAAGGGCAGATACAGTAGGCAGTTAAGACACAAGAAACATGAGCTGAATTGAGACTAAATGCAGTAATTTCTCCTGGGGCTTCAAAAGCTATTTATAGGACAGCAGGCAGTAACTGGCATGGTACCATGGCTGATGGCATTTTCTACATCGTGATTTTAACAAGGCATTTTCAACAAATGTCTGGGACAATTATTGCTAGGCTCAACAGTGGCAAAATAAAATGCAACAAATTAACTACAGCTTTTCACAGGGCCAGTCATGTTTAGTTCCCAAATTGTATATTCCATGCAGTTAGCAAAATGTGTCCCTCTTTAATGTTTCAACAGAAAGCTCTTGAAAAAGTGTATTATAAATGTAAACTTGGCAGCACTGTTGCCTGTTAGGTTAACTGGTCAGGATCATCCCTTTGCTGTTAAAGGAAGATGACAGAAACTGTATTCTAATCACGCTGTACAAAATTATAAACCCTTGTATTGATAAATAGAACAGCAGCCGCCTATAAGGAAAACTCATACTTGGATAAGTGACTCCTACAGTGTTGTTGCCTGCATCATACTCTGTAAGTCTGACACTGTCCCCTTTAATTTTACAATTTCTGTACTTCACATAGCCACACCGAGGTGCAGCTTTTTGTTTTCAGTGGAACCCTTCTTGCCCAGAGTTTTGTTGCTAGGTGTGCTGTAGCCCAGGGATGTCAGATGGCTTCTTAAGGTTGCATAGTTATTTTTGTGACTGTGGTGGGATCATAGGGTACCTGTGATCCCCTGTTTGAATGTTTAGTGCTCTAACTTCTAGATCGCACTGCCTTCTTGTTATTCAGTCTCATTCTGCTTAACAGTTGGTCAGATCTGTATGGCTTCAGGATCAATGAAGCTTTTAGTAACAGCTGCTCGAGAAATGGATGACCTTACTACTACCTGGCAGTAAAATACCAAGGGAAAAAACGAAATGATTTTTGATAGTACATGTTTGGAAAGTATACATCTTAACATAAGGGAGTACAACTATGTATACCATGGAAGTGCAAATACATTTTGTAAATTAACAGTGTTATCTTGACCCAGCATAGCAAGATATATGAAGCTGGCCACTGAGCATGTTCAGAAATCTAGCTCACTAATTTTGGCCACACTGAGGCAGCTCAGAAATGTTTCTACATAAACTTAATTGAACTGCAGGAACTTTTAAAGGAGATATACTGGGTAAATGAATGCAGCCATGGCTGCATGATCGAGCTCTAGTACACAATTCCCCTGCAATCGTTGTATACATATTAGCGTTTTCATACCTTAATGCTCATAAATTTACAGAAGCTCAGAGCTGTATCGGCATTTTATGTGGTGCACACACATGGCATTTAGGCACATTTTGTAAAAATAACACTAAACATGGAAAATAGAGATATTATTACATTTCCTTACATATGGGCACAATACAGGAAGGGGGCAAGCTCGTCAGCCAAATGGCATGGTTTCCAGCGCAATCTGCAGCAGTCAGGCCCCATCATAGAAAATGCCAGCTGCAGTGCTGCGCTTGTAAATTTATGAGCGTTAAGGCATGAAAAGCTAAGATGCATACAACGATTGCAAGGGAAATTTGTGTCCTAGAGCTCTCGATCTATGCAGCTATGGCTGCTTTATTTATCCAGTTGATCTCATTTAACAGACACTAACAATGATTCAAAAAAATGTAAAGATCAAGAAACCTCAAATCCCATGTTATACAGAAGATATCCCATGAGGAGGTTCAAAATATGATTATTTTGAGATATTCGGGTGGTATGCTCCTCCATCATGGGATTATGAAACAATTACCCCATACCTGAACCACATAAGGATCCTACAGACCAGGGCTCTTGGTAGGATTTTTGTTGAAGAGTCCCAGACTTTCTTGAAAAAAAATGGGGGTCCCGGATCGAAAATGTGGGAGTCCTCGTGAAATTTTTGGTCCCCATAGAAATGAATGAACCAGTCTGGAAAGTGCATTGCTGTGTTTTTATTTATACATCCATGTTTTTTATTTTATTCCTGAATCATTATGTTGCTAATATAATGCCAAAGTCTTTTTTTTTTTCAGCAGGCAGTGTTGTTTTACATTCCCACAAGGTACCAGTGATGGCTAAGTAACCACAGCAGTAAATGATCACATAAAATAATCACCTGTGTGTCTGTTGATTGACTGTTCATTCATTTGTTCAATGACTGTCACAAATTACAATGAGAAAAATGTACTTACAGTTTTGCAGTTTTGGTACATTGAGTAGGAATTTCTGCTGCTGCAGTGCAGTTGCCCAATTATTTATTTGCCAAACTGCACAAAGTTTGCCATTAGGTTAGGTACTGACAGTAAGAAGATGTAAACATTAATAGACACTGACAGTCATTGCTGACAGTCATCTATGTCTCCCAGTCAGTCACCTCCTGCCCCAAATACTTTTCCTTTGTTCTGTCCTGCACATTGACATTTTAGATGCAATTATAATCAGGTCCCCTATTTCAGACTCCTGGCAGTGCCCACCCACCAAACATTGCAGCTCCCACCCACCAGTGATGACTCTGGCTTAGTTAGATGACATAGTCTAACATGGTTGTGTGGTTGCTGCCACGTAACAAGTGCAATTTTTTAACTGGCTAAACCAGACTGGCTACACTATCTTGACCTGGCATAAAGTGATTATTTCTTCGCCTACACCCTCCTGCCCACAACTTTTCCTAAAACACCCTCCTGCCCACAACTTCTCCCTCCTACTTTCCTTCACAAAATCTTCTTAAATTGTAAGAATACCTCAACCTGGCTGTACCAGAGACATTGGATTTGACTGGGGTGACTGAAAGCCCCCCACACACACACACACACAATCCCACCCACCCCACCCTCTTAGCTTTGACAGCTGATTTGTTGTTAAGAAGAGACAGTGCAGTGGCACAATCTGGTGGCTATGACAACTGAGTCTGCAGTGTGTCTGCTTTCTGTGTGTCTGAGTCATGGGTACTTGTATGCTGGCAGGCATTCTCCTAACACCCCTCCCTACCCAAGTAACGTCTCACACAACTCTCCTGGCCATAACTTCTCCGACTCTCCTCCTGCACATTTCTTACCCACCCCACCCACAGCCTACCTTGGCTCAGCATGTCTCCCAGATCTGTCCAGTTTAACAGTGGCACAGTCTAATCTGGTTGGTGGCATGAAATCTACACAGTCTGCTTTTCTAGTGAACTTCTTTTTCATGGCATTAGACTGCCATTTTCTGTGACAATTTCTTAACACCTGCAGCCCATAACTTCTAAACACCCTCCTGCCCATAACTTCTTCTAAACATCCTCCTGCCCATAACTTCTCCAAAACCCTCCTGCAAATTTCTTAATTGTGTGTGTGACAGCTAAAAAGAACTCAAGTGCCAGTGTTCATGACTGGATAGCACATGGGGTGACTAAAAGCTCCCATCCCTCCCACAATTACATTGGCTCAGCAGGTCTCCCAATCTGTCTGGTGTGGCACAATCAGGTGGTGACTTGGTGGAATTATCTACCTTGACGCCACACTGCAAGTGCATGAGTCTGCTTTTTCTGTTTGAACTTCGTTTTCATGGCATGCCATGTTTTCTGTGGCAATATCTTCTCCTAACACCCTCCTGCCCATAACTTCTCCTAAAACACCCTCCTGCCCATAACTTCTCCTGTAACCCAACACCTCTTCCTCCTGCACATTTCTTAACTGTAGTGTACTGTTGATGACAGTAGAAGAAGCCACTGTTGCAGACAGACTGTGGAAAGAGCAGAATGGGTTAGGTAACTACATTTGACAATAATCTCAGACTGTCCCCACTAAAAAAAAAAAACAAAGAAAACAAAACACAGGGACTGCATTGGGGCATAATAGTTTACCCCACCACACACACACACACACACATATCTGAACTTGTTAGACTGTGATCCTCTACCACCAAAATCAAAATGATATTAAATTTAGCAGAATGGGGTATGACCATCCACTCACCACCTGGGGCGGGCCAATCCCCAGGAACTTTAAATCTTGATCCGTTCCCTGAACGGGACCCTACCAAAAGTAGCATTGACCTTAAGGGCTAAATTTAAAATTGTATCCCCACCCCACCCTTGTTGGAACAAAACATTTTAATACTTATCTTCTACTCCTTTACCCAAGTTCTTCCATTGTCCTGTCTCTGGGTCAGTGTCAGTCACTCAAATTTTCTCTGAAACAAAAAAAACTATTAAAGAATTTAAGAATTTAAAATAATTATTTCCTGTGCAGTCTTATGGCCTTAAATGTCTTAAGTGCTGGATGAGAGTCATAGTCTTCAAGTTCAGCTCCTTCTTGGGCAATCCGCATGAGCTTGGTCACAGTGTCTGCCTTTAGGAACATCTGCCTTTGGTTTTTATTTTGTTTTGTACAGAAAACTCTCTTTCACATGCCACTGATGTAACAGGTGACACAAGTAAAATCTTGGCCATTGTGACAAAATCTGGGAAAACATCTGAGTAGTTCTCATTAAGTCTTGCAGACACTACTGAGCAAAGTCAGTCCTTTTTAGATTTCAGAACAAGTTTGAATTGTCCGTAATCTTTCTCAGCCCTGTGTTGGTCAATAGGTGCTGGCAGTGTTTTCTTTGAAGGTTGTTTCTTGGAAATAAGAGCAAACATCCTTGAGTTCCTGCAGTCCATGGTCCATTATGTTGGAGTCATCTGGAGACGCTTTGGATTTAAAGAACATTTAAAGTTATGCAGCAGCTGCATTGAAGTTGTCTCAAATCTTGTGTGAAAGTTTTCAATGAGTTGTGTCAGATATCCCTGAGATGCCGTCTGGAACTGCATTCAGTGATGGCTTGTCATTCACTTTTGATCCTTCCACATGCCAGGCGTTGGTAGAGTACCAGAAATGTGTTCTGTAGCTCTACCCCATTCTGCTCTTTAAACTGCTGCAGTCTAGTAACTGTGGCTTCTATCGTGCTGCTGGCCACCAAAATGTCAACACTATCCCGTTGCATGACTAAAGACAGTATAATCACCACATCAAGACATCCATGAAAAAAGAAGTGCATAAGATAAAGCAGACTGACTTCAGTTTTGTGTGAAGGCCCTTTGCTTCTGCCGCACCTTTTGCTGCATCATGCTCTAGGGCTTGTAAAAGTGCAGGGTATGATCTATGAATTGCTTGAACTGCAGTATGCAGTGACAGCCACTGAAAACTTGCAGGTTCTTTCAGGGACAGATATCTGATATTTTCATCACTAAGAGTTTCCTGGATGAAACACAAGGCATTGTACTGTACTACAGAGTTGCTGTAGTATCTGTATACATTTTGATTGTTACTTGATATTCATTGAACACAGGGTTGTCCCAACATTCTTGACCTGCTGCCAGTGCCAGTCTGTGGGCAATACAATGAATCTGAATCAGCCATGAGTTAACTTGCTGTCTTAACTTTGCACCCTCCCATTGTGCATTCCAGTCATGGCCTTGCACCGTCACTTGCTAATGTGATGATCTTGATAGGGTCAGCTGCATTAGCAGTACACACGTTACAGTTCTGCCACAATTGTGTCTGCCTTCCCATCAGGTATTGAATTACAGTCAATACAATGAATTTTGGCCTGTGCTTTGTGTATGCACTTCACATAAATGTTTCGCTTTTTGTGAATGGTTACATCAGTGGTTTCATCCGCTATTACCCCAAGGAACTGAGAACCTGCTAAGTGAGATTTGATTTCTTCCTGTAGGACTTCATTTATGGAGTCCAGCATGTCATATCTTGCATCCCAATCAGAGTAGATTATGCCACTGCCTTGCAAGGCTGGACAGCCATTTGCTTCTGTGGATTGACAAACACACCAACATTAGTGTCAATCCTCAAGTAACAGCTCCACGACCCTGTGCCCTGGCCCAAAGATTCCATTCCTCACCTGCAGAGTTATCAGTGTTTCAAACTGGTTGAGTGATTGCCTTGTTTGGTAAGGTAGTGCGTTGTCATTAACTGAGCAACTTTACTGTCATCCTTTGCCTCAGGACCCAGATCTGTTTCTCAAATGCCACTAGAAGAGATTGTTTTCTGCTGTTTTCTTTCCAGTTTGCACCAGCAAATGTTCTCTGTTTCTTTCATGTGTAGAAGGCAGACACTTGCAAATTCGTTGTGCCAAGTGGATTGCTTTTCTCCTTTTTCCACACTGCTGCACTTCCAACGACATTCCTCTGCTTCCTCCTTTACAAGCCTTGAAATAACTTTGTCCAGCTGTCGCTCCACAACCTTAATTTCTTGCTGCTTTTAGCAGATGCAGTCTGTTCAGACTGATCATCAGTTTCAACATTCACAATGTCAACTGTCTCCTGAGATGTGCTGAAGTCGTACTCAGAGGATGATGTTGTTTGTTCCTTATCCTTTGGTGTGGAGATTCTCCTCCTCCAAAATAATCAGCAAAGCTTTGTTGAGACATGCTGCTCACAAGGCTTCCCGCCCAGCTTCTTCACTCTCCTCCTCTCCTGGGAGCAATGCTACTTGGCCCTGCACAAAAGTCGCAGTGCCCAAAACTGCCTAAAATAATTGTAAATAAAACAATTTACCCTTTTCTGTACTGTCTAACACTGGTGCCTCCAGGAATGTGTGCAGCATGCCTGCACAAATCCTTTGAGTGACTGGGTGTTCTGTCCGACCACACATTTGTTTTAAACAAATAAGAAAGCCTTTCTATTCTCTGCCTTCTCTCTCTCTCTCCTGCTCGTTTTCTCCCCATCGATGGCAAAATGGCTCAGGAGCCTGTCGCTAGGCGCTCCTCTAGCTCTCTCTCTCTCCCCCTGGCAGAACCAAAGCGCAGGCAGCTTGAAGGGGAACTGATCGCATGTCCCCAGATATTGCTGCTTGAGCGGTCTTCATCCTCATTTCCTCCTCCCCACCTCATCTGGTGGTGTGTGCCACTCTCAGGGCGCAAAACCACCAGGCGGCAGGGGGGGAATAAACCAGTTGCGCATTTCGTGCATCATGTGAAGTCATGGCCCGCTCAGGTCTCCTGGGGACTGTGCTGTGGAGAGTCTCAGGGACTCTCTGGGCTGGTGGCCAGTGTCCCAAGCACAAAATGTGCGTAAAGGGCATGGTGCAAGCGTCCCCAAGAGCCCTGTACAGACCTCAGATCTTACCACCCTATCTCAATTTTAAATGTAGATTATAAAATCTTCATGGCTATTTGGGCTTCAGATTAAAATTTATCATCCCAAAGATTATCCACCCTGATCAAGTCATTAAAATATGAGTACCGTAGATAATATTAAGTATGACCCTGGTTTTACAGGAATACAGTCGTAGCCAAAAATATTGGCGCCCTTGCACTTTTCAAATAACTCACAATTTCCTCTAAAATAAGTTGAAATTAACAACAGTACAGTATTTGGTCTCCACAATTCTTTATTTCTCTGTTAATATTACAGAACCTTTGTTTTTGATTCAGAATTTAATATATCCTTTTAAATCAGAAAATGAAAAGAAATGGCATTGACAAAATTATTGACACCTTTGACTTAATATTTAGTAGCACAGCCTTTGGTCAAAATAACTGCAATCAACTGCTTCCTATAGCCATGGATGAGCTTCTGCACCTCTCTACTGGCAGTTTGGCCCCTCTTCTTGTGCAAACTGCTTCAGTTCTCCCAGGTTTGAAGGTGCCTTCTCCCAACTGCTGTTTTCAGATCTCTCCTCAGGTTTTCAATGGAATTTAGATCTGGACTCATTGCTGGCCACTTCAGAACAGTCCAGCATCTTGTCTTGAACCATTCCTGGGTGCTTTTTGAAGTGTGTTTGGGGTCATTGTCCTGCTGGAAGACCCATGACTTTCGACAGAGACCCAGCTTTCTGACACTGGGTTCAACACTGCGCTCCAAAATGGCCTGGTAATCTCAGATTTCCGATGCCATACACACGTTCAAGGCACCCAGTGCCAGAGAACAACGCAGCAACCCCAAAACATCACTGAACCTCCTTCATGTTTGACTGTGGAAGGTGTTCTTTCTTTGAAGGCTTTATTTTGTTTCTGTAAACATAGAGATGATGTGCTTTACCAAAAGCTCTAACTTGGTCTCATCTGTCCACAGGACATTCTCCCAGAAGGATTTTGGCTTGTTCAGGTGTGTTTGGCAAACCCCAGTCGAGCTTTCTTATGTGTCTCTCTCAGCAGTGGGGTCCTCCCTGGGCCTCCTACCATATAACCCCTTTTCATTAAGTTGGCGAGCGGATGAGTACGAGTTGAAACTGTCGTACCTTGTGTCTGAAGGTCAGCTTGAATCTGTTTGGCAGTTGATCGGGGTGCTTTCTCCACCATTCGAACAATCCTGCACTGCAATCTTCAATCAAGTTTTCTCTTGTGGCCACGTCAGGAGGTTGGCTACAGTGCCTGTAGGCCTTAAACATCCTGATAACATTACGTCTGATGGAAACAGGAACATCAAGGTCTCTGGAGATTGATTTGTAGCCTTGAGATTGTCCATGCTTGGCTACAATCTTCTGTCTGACCTCCTCAGACAATTCTCTGGCTGTCTTTCTTTTCTGCATGCTCACTCACGATACACACAGTGACACAAAACAGGAGAATGAGTCCTTTTCTCATTCAAACTGGTTGCAATGAGTGATTTTTATATTGCAGGCACCTGCAACTCACCACAGGTGAGTTCAATTCCAAAGTGAAGGAGAATCACCTGCTTGAAATCTAATTATTTCTAACTACTTCTAAAAGGTGCCAATAATTTTGTCCAGACCATTTAGGATTTCTGTGTGGAATAAGCTAAGACTTAGTAAAATTTTCAGCTTTTTGTGTTTTATTCCACTGCAAACCAAAGAAATACATATGTGGATACCAAAATATTTTTAATTTCAACAATTTTCTGGAAGGAATGATGCATTATTAGAAAAACTGCAAGGGCTAATATTTTTGCTACGACTGTATGTCTGTACTGGAAAAATCCCATCAGTATTTATTAGCCTTGATGCTGAAAAGGCTTTCAACCGTGTCTCGTGGTAGTTTTTGTGGGACACCCTTGGGGCCTTTCTTTTCCCTCCTTGTTCATAACTTGTTTAATTAGTCTTTACAGGTCCCCAAAGGCTTATGTTAGAGTCAGTGGTACCCTGTCGGCCCAGCTCCAGTTGGGCAGAGAGGAGCGAGACAGCGGTGTCCCTTGTCTCTTACCTTTTTGCTCTCTATCTCAAACCTTTGGCGTCTGTGCTGAGGGCTACGACCATGGTAGAAGGTGTATCAGTAGGTCAACAGGAGTATAAACTTAGTATGTTTGTGGACAATATTTTGTTAACCTTATTGTGTCCGCTATATATCTATTCCTGCAAGCGTGGACTATATTGAATCAGTTTGAAAGAATAGCAGGATTCAGGTTCAAGCGTGGCCAAATCCAGATAAATATGGGGTTTGTTGGACAGGTTGCGGTTGCCCTAGGGCTTCCCTAGGTCATATTTTTGGCTGTGCCCCAGTTTGATGCCTTTCAGATGGAAGTGACTACTTTGTTTGGCCAGTCAGTTGAATTAACAGCCGAACAGACTTTACTGGGATCTTTCCAGACCAGACTCCTCCATGGATTAATACCCTTTACTAACATACTAACATACTATTTGCCAGCAGATTAGGCCTTATGGTCTATCGAGTCTGCTCGAACCTAGATCCTTAGTTGGGTGCCGAGACCCTCCCATCCCTTGTGCTCCAGAAACCCCTATCATCCATCCCACCCCCGGGACAGGCCATCATCTGATACATCCACTTTCTGTGTCTGTCCCACCCTCTCTTGAAGCCCTCCACTGTGGATCTCTGAACCAGCTCACCAGGCAGTGCATTCCAAGGGTCCACCACCCTCTCAGTGAAAAACCTCCTCCTCTTTTCCCCTCACCCTTCCACCTTCCAACTTCAAACCATGTCCTCTGGTGATACCTCCCTGCTTTAGTCTAAAGATCCCATCCATGTTTACCTTATTTATTCCCTTGAGGTACTTGAAGACCTCAATCATGTCCCCTGTCTCTCCTCTCCTCCAATGAAAACAGGCAGAGCTCCTCAAGTCTGTCCTCGTAAGTCAAATCCCTAGCCCTCATTATCATCTTTGTTGCCCTCCTCTGTACCCTCTCCAGGAGCTGTATGTCCCTCTTCAAGTGTGGTCTCCAGTACTGTACACAGTACTCAAGGTTATTAGTCTAACCAGTCCATTGTACAGCGGCAGAATCACTTCCTTGCTCCTAGAGGTGATCCCCTTGCGATGCATCCCAACATCCTGTTTGCCTTGCTAGCTGCTCTCCTGCACTGCTCAGAGTTATTCATACATGTATCCACCATGACCCCTAGGTCTTTTCCCTGTTGAGGCTTCCAGCACCTCCTCCCAGGGTGTACCTGTGTTTAGGTTTTCCGACCAAGATGCAACACCTTGCACTTGGCGATATTGAAATTAATTTCCATGTGTGATCCCAGCTTTCCAGGGTGTCCAGGTCCCCTTGCAGGGCCAACCTCCCTCTCTCTCCCTCAACTACTGCTCCCATCTTGGAGTCATCCGCGAAGAGACTCATTTCACACCCTATACCATCCCTGATGTCCGATATGTATGCATTAAACAGGATTGGACCCAGGACCAGCCTGTGGTACCCCTACCAACCTCTGTGGGTTGAGAGCTCCCCACAGACCACTACTCTCTGAGTGCGTCCAGCTATCCAGTTTTCAATCCATCTGACCATCAAAGGGCCTACTGCTAACCCCATCAGTTTTCCACCAGACCATGTTTACCAACATGTTTATTAGCTGCAAAGAAATCTATAACCCGGACGATGGATGTCAGCATGGATACCAACTGTGGATGAATGGAGATCTACAATGTTTGATTTATACCAATTAGAAAGTCTTGCTGTAAAGATACAAAATAAAATCCATCTCACATGTGTAAGTGGCAGAAGTGGGTACTCTATCATTCAGTGGTGGACCCCTACCTTTTGCTCTTAATTTATCGAATTGGCAGGGGTAACAGATTATTTACTACGCATAAGGGATAGGTAGGATGAGAGGAACAGTAACTCAGAGTAAAATTAATATCTAAAGGAGTTAAACTAGCATTTTATTTTTAAGGGCCCTGTATGTTTTGGTAAATATTGGTTTAACTACAAGGTTAAGGAACAGTTAGGGTGCTTTGAAGGAAGGAGGAGGGACCTCTAGAGGGCATGGGTGGAAGCTGGAGGAAGATTCAGGGGAGAAAGGAGGGTGCTACTTCACTGAGAGGGTGGTGGAGCCATGGAATGCACTGCCTAGGGGCTGGTGGAGGCAGAGGCAGTGGAGGGTTCAAGAGGGGCTGGGACAGGTACAGGGAAGGTTCTGGAAGCAAAATCCAATGCAGCAAGAATATCCGAACTGGGAAGGGAGAAGCCAGAGAAGGCGAGGGTAGCAAGGTCAGCACTCAGGGTGGGGCTGACCAATCGAGCAGACTCGAAAGACCAAGTAGGCCTATTCTGCTGGCATTTAGTATGTTAGTATGTTAAAAGATGGACTTTTCCACCCCAAAGTAAGAATGATATCAATGGAGATGGACTTTTTGCTAATAATTAAATTTGCTAATGGTACTTGCTCAATAAAGGAATAATGTCTGACAGAGTGGGTGTTATGCTGGATAACATCCCACCTTGGGATGATTGGGCCCGAGGCCATCGCGAGGATCCAATACACCGAGAAGGGATGTTATCCCAGCATAACACCCACCCTGGAGGGCATTATTCCTATTATACAATGGCTTATTGTTTTATAGTTAAAAAATAATTTTAAAGAATGTTTTTGTTAGTGTGTAAAAGTATTTTTGTTTCTGAAGAGAGAAGAAAAAAATAGGCTCCATATCCTCATAACAATCAGCAGGGATGTTATGCCAGGATAACATCCCTGCTGTGACAGCCAACTGACCAAACAGAAACCAGGATTCTTTCTTGCCATTGTATAATTATATTTATATCCCTATATGCTTTATGCTGCTGTCTACTACCTTTATATCTCAACACATTGTACAGTGTCTTGACATGTATAAAAACTGCTATAATAAAAGAAATAAAACAAAATATATATATATATGATTATTTGATGTGCAGTGTTGGTGTTATTGTCCTCTTACGCTATGGTTTCCCTTGCTCAGCCACTCATGCAAAGGAACAATAGCAAACAAAATTCACACTCAAATAGCTCTCATTTTGAGCTACCTCCTGTGATATTCCTACGATCTCAGGGGAGTGGAATCATGAGTATGAGAAATATATTTCACTCTAAATTGTGGCATATTCTTTTTATACTGTGAGCTTTTCCAATCGAGAAACATGAAAAAAATAATTTCATGAGTTCTGTATTAGAGCTGAACGTTGTGTTGTGACATGATTGGAAAAGCAAGATAAACTACGGAGGAGGACAGCATTTTTATTGATTTAACAGTCCCGGCAGGTTACTTGGGTGTGTATTTGTTTATTGTAGACAGACATAGGAGATGGGATACCTGCTATAATCTATTTGCAGTGAGATAACATATTAATACCTGCATGTGAGGTTAATGCATCTAATTCATGGATGATGGAGCTATGGTGAGTTATTAAGTTTTCTCTTCTCTATTGAGTATAAATGTGTACTCTTGCAGCCCCAATATGTACCCTGTTTTTACCACATTGATTTGGGAAGTAAAACCAGGAAAGAAAGACTGTAAACTCCTGAAACTACATATGTGAATGGGCAATCAGTATTCATAAATTTGTAAACAGCTTTATCTATTAAAGTGATTCTTAAAACCGACCTACTGGGGAGTGGTAGTACTTCTGCCCTGACGATAGTGACCCAAGTTCAGGAATGGACAGGGTTGCTGTGTGGGTTGACAGAGTGATTGAGCACCCAATGGCAGCTCTCCTTCATTGGCGACAAGGGTCCCCAGTTCCTGCTGCAGGAACTGCTTGCCACGTCATCTGGTAAGCAGCACAGCAGAATGCTGCATGGGAGGCGCAGCACCAGGTTGTGCATTAGAGAAAGAGTATAGTACTTTTGGGAGTCCCAGGTTTCCAGTTGCCTTGGTGGTACAGTTGGTAGTGCAACTGGAATGATATTCAAGGTGGCCTGGGTTCAGATCCCTGCTAAGGCACTTTATCCTTTCTCCCTTCCATTTGTTTGGGTTCCATATATGTGCACACTACACCCTTGTCAATAAAAATGTAATTATCTGTGCAGCACCAGGTTGTGCAGTAGAGAAAAATTAAAGTGCTTCTGGGAGTCACAGGTTTCCAGTTGGTTTCATGGCGCAGCTGATAAGCATAACGAATGGTATTCAAGTGACCTAGGTTCATATCCCAAATAAGGCACTTTATCCTTTCTCTCGTGTTTTTAGGTTCTTTATTTATGTATTGAATTTTGTTGACCGGGAGACCCACTGGGACTGGAAGTCCCTTTTTCAGGGAGCAACCGGGGAGGAGGATACAGATGGTAAGCAACTGAAATTGAACCAGATTAAGCTGTTGGTGGTATTCTTAGTGAATGGGGAAATTTGGCCCAGGACACCGGAAATCCCCTACTCTTTTTCGATAAGTGCCACGGGACCTTTAACAGCCACCTGAACTACCACCAATCCAGGCAGATGGGACCTCGGTTTAACATCTCATCCGAAGACAGCACTTCAGAAGTGCAGTGCCCCCCTCATGCTGCACTACAGAGTCAGTACTGGGATATTAACCTAAGTGCCAGATGTGGAACTGAATCCACAGCCCTCTGATCTCCGCGGCGTCAGAGGTGAGTGTGCTACCTACTGAGCCACTGACACTGATCGATCTAACACCGCACCCCTTTATGAATACAAAATGTAATTATCTGTGCAGCACCTGGTTGTGCATTAAAGAAAAAGTAAGATCCTTCTGTAGTTCCAGGTTTCTAGTTGCCTTGGTAGGCGCAGTTGGTAGCACAGCAGGAGCGATATGCTGGTGGCCTGGGTTTAAGTCCCAGCTAAGGCATTTAAATTCTTCCTTTCTTCTGTTTGTTAAGCATGCAGTAGGGTAGAATTGGAGCATGACACAATGGCACACACATCCTTATACTCCAGCTCAGGGTAGGAAACTTTGGAGGCTGCTACATGCTGGCATCTCCCTCAGGCTCTTGCATGACCAACATGGCTGGCCACCCACTAAATAGGGTTCTGTGTAAGTGGTGGATAACCAGTAAGTCAATGAAAAGGTCGTTGATGGGACTGGGGTCGGTGCCATTGGACAGTCCAGATTGAGGAGAATAAACTACTGATTTAAACAAAAAAGTGATCCTTAAAATGTGTGTGTGTGTGTTTGTCCTTCCCGTCCTATGTGTCTTCATTCCTAGAGGCGAGCTTTCCATGCTGTTCCACGCATAAGGCGCAATAACATGCTGTATAAAACTGTTACATTTCAAATGAGCTGTCAGGCATATAGACAATATCGTCCACAGCTTAGCCTGTCATGCTTGTCATCAGAGTGTT
Source organism: Neoceratodus forsteri (assembly GCA_016271365.2). Classification (NCBI taxonomy): domain Eukaryota; kingdom Metazoa; phylum Chordata; order Ceratodontiformes; family Ceratodontidae; genus Neoceratodus; species Neoceratodus forsteri. Next base: position 767,257,573 of record CM028133.1, on the reverse strand, counting down.
GGCTGCGGGAGACTCTGGAACAAGTAGTTAGCAGTCATGGCGGTGGAGGATTGTGGGATCAACCAAATAGAAAGTATCAATGTGGACACAGCAGTGAGTTAAAAATATGTTTTTGCTTGCAGTTTGTTGAATCAGGACTTAAGTCCACAGCTGTTCTCTGGGGAGCTGAGAGTTCGTCTATGCGTGGCTCGGCGGAAAGTAAAGTGGCAGCTGATAACAATGAGAGAGAGCCATTCACAATAGCGTGCCACCGAGCCACACTGTTTTGATGAATGGGAACACTGCCAGTGTCATTCTAGACTCTACTCCGACTCATTTTGTAGTCTGTGTCCGTCCCTCTGGAGCCTGTTCAGAAAAGGACCAAGTACCATTTCTCAGACATCCCTGACCGGGTGAATCTCCAGGGTCACCATTCTCATGGCTGAGGCCATTTAGGGACAGACTCTGGAGCTTTGGCCAGCACTCTCCACCTGTATGGTCTGCAAGTATGTGCTCCCAGCAGGTCCTTTCAGATTCTCTGTCTGTCCCTCAGTCGAGGGACTGGTCTTGGACTTGGCTTTCCAAGTCCAGTAACCAAGGGGCGTGGAAAAGTCCCCAGTAAGGAGTCTAAGAATCTTGACTACACAGTGAAGAAGGTCTTTGCCCCTCTTTTATCAGTCTCTGTCAGGTGAGCAATGCTGTGATGATGGCCTGCTTTGGTCACTCCCTGATGGAAGTGCTGGATCACGTCCTCCCTGACCTCCCTGCAGATAAGCAGCTGTTGTTTAAAGTGGTCGAGAGACTGGGGTCAAGTGCTGGCTAATCATGAGCTCCATATGGCTTTGGGAATGGGTGACTCATGCGCCTGTGCCATGGCAGCAGCCATCATGATGTATCGCAGGGCCTGGCTGAGGCTCTCTACCTTCACGGCGAACACTCGGACAAGCGGTCTGATGTCCCTTCTTGAGCACTGAGATCTTTGGCACAGGGTGGAAGGTCATCTGATGAGGACGGAGAAATCGAGCGCAACCCTGGACTCTTTGGCTTCCTCACAGAAGGACCTGAAGGCCCAGAAATCTAAAAGAAGGCCTTTCAGTTTCGCCTCTCAGCCACAGCAGACTTGGCAACAGCAGCCCCAGCAAGGGCACTATCAAGCCTGGCACCCCAATGCCAACTTCTCTGATCAAGGATCCAAAAGAGGCAGGGGTGGGGAAGTAGTGCCTCTCTGGCCCCAACAGACAGTGGCCCTCCAGAGCTGCCTGGTGATGGGTCGGGAGGTTTGTCTACCTCTCACTTGTCCAGTCCCTGACACAGCTTCTTGTAGGTCAGCTTCACCACTTCTGGCCACAGTGGCTTGTCATTTCTACGGACAAGTGGGTTCTCGAGTGGTAGGCAAGGTTTGCCTCTGTATTTCAAGGCTCTCCTGCTTTACCAATTCCATGCTACAAGGGAGTCCTCGATGTTTCAGGACATGCTGTCTGCCTCAGGGATAACATTGCTCAGCTCCTTGTGAAAGGGTTATTTCCATGTCCTAAACATCCTGTCATGTCAGGGTACATGTCCAGGTACTTCCTGGCACCCCATACTGGATCTGCACAGTCTCAATCAGTTCATGGAGCGCAAGTTCCAGATGGTCGCTCTGAACCAGATTATGCCATCCATGAAGCAGAGCCGCGTGATTCTGCTCCCTGGACCTCAGGAGGCTGCCTCAAAGGTTGCCAGGGAGGCGGGGCAGCTGGACTACTGTGGGCTTAGGAAGGGTGAGGGTGGTGGGTCAGAGGGTGGTGAGTCTGAGTACATTCTCCAGATGGTACCACTATGCAACTCATATGCCACTCTGGCAGATTGAGACTGTCCCATGGAGGCAGCTGCAGTAGTGACCCAGGGAGGATATGGGGGTTCTCTCAGGGGAGGCCCCAAGGCTGCAGAGACACCAGAGGAGAAGGAAGCAACTCCTGGTGGAAGACTCATTGTTAGGAGGATAGATTTGAGGACAGGGAGGGAGGGAGAGGAGGTTATGTGCCACCACATACACCCATGGCTCAGAGGGATGGAGGCGGATCCTGAGGATTGTTAGGGCATCAGGTTGGGAGGGAGAGCTGGATGTCATTGTCCACCCAGGGTTAAAATGACCTGACTAGGGAGACGAGGCTAGAAAGAGTGCAGGAGGAGCTTAGGAAGCTGGGGATGGATCTTAGGTTGGTAGCACACTCAGTGGCCTTTTCTGAAGTGTTGCCTGTCTGTGATGGGGTGATAGGGTACTTTGTACCAGGAGCTTCAACCAGTGGTTGAAGGAGTAGTGCAAAGAGGGTGTTTTGGCTACATTGGGAACTGGGGTCCCACCTGGAGGCCTCTATGAGGGATGACAAAAACAAAGGTACTATGCGCTCTTGGAGTTCGATGGTGCTCTTGCAGAGTTTACCAGCTCAAAACAATATATAAGGAAAAGGCACAGTCACAAGTACTGAAAAATCAGTGAAATAGTTTTATTACGTCGACAAAACGCCTTACAGACCAAGCCCTCCTTCCAACCCTAGAGTGGGTCTTCCTAAGAGGCGGATCTGAAAATTACACACAATAACACACAATCAAAGTGATCATGAAAAATTTAAAGAGGCACTTAACCAGTCCAGTATAAAGTTAATCAAAACAATACAAAAACCTTAAGCTTACTTATAAAAAGGTCTCAGAAATGTTGCAGTCTGATTGGCTGTTAGGATTCCAACAGCCTTACATTAATCCATGTTATACTGTCATGTACAGCCTGATCACCACAGCACATGGATTCTTCCTGTCAGCATTCCATTCTCTAGCACTGCTGAATGACTGGAATGATGCAGTCTGATTTTGAACCAGCATTCTTAAACTGTTGGTGGAAGAACTATTTTATTAAAACTCTTCCTTTTAAATGAGGAAAACATTCAAAAAGTATACTTTTAGCACTTTTCTTTTGGAATATTTTTATAATAGCAATAAGCCACTCCTAGGAGTTAGATTAACAGTCAGTTAATCACCCCTGGGCAATATGGCACTCGCTGTGCCTCATGCCACATTACACCCTAGGAGGTGATTAACAGACAGTTAATCTAACCCTGGTCATGCCTTATTATTGCTTAAGTACTATTATTTATCAATCTATTAGCATAAAGCTATATACCTTTTAGATTCAGTACTAGCTAAATTCCATCAGTCATAAATTACTTTTCAATATATCATAGAATAACACACTCATCATAGATAAGAAGAATCTTAAACATTTAATACATTTGAATAGGTGGGAGGGACAAAGTGATAAAAAAGGAAGAAAGGAAAAAATAGGTAGGAGAGGGAGTGTGGTGGTGGTGGGGGATAAGATGTTAGTAGACTAAACTTCCTGAAGAAAATATTTGATTTGTTATGGCTGTTCTCAAATGAAAAGTAAGTTAGAAAGCCTAGTCCAATGTAGGCCACTATAATGCATATTGAATTTTATTAAATAAAATCCAAATTACATGAAAATTTATTATAATATAACAATTTCAATAGAACAAACCATAAGGTTACAAGAAATCAAAATTAAACTCTTCATAATTAGTTCAGAAATTTATTCAAAAAGGGGGTAAATGAAAGAAAAACTTATGATAGAGGGATGGCCTACATCCATCCAGGAGGAGCTACAGTCCTCAGTGAGTGGTTTAAATGCTACATTGGCAAGTGTAACCCCTAGGTGGCGCTATCACAAGGGCTACTACCCTGCCTGCTTGGCTAGTAGCAGGTTAAGGAGCCTGAGTTCTGAAACGGTGCCTCACCCGGAGGTCAGGGTGTAGTGGTCAAGCTAACCTGGGCACAACCCTCCAGGACACTGTAACCCCTCTTTCCCCTCTAGTGGCCTGAACACTGTACAATAATCACTTTCACAATACCCTGGTACACCACACAAGTACCCACACTGTTTGCACTTGCCACAGAGCTGGTTCCTCTGGCTTGACCTAGGGACTCCCTGTAAAAAACAGGTTAAGCACAGCAAATAGCAACAGTACAGTACTTTGAGCACAAACTGGAACCACAGTCAGATTACATGCAGAAAAGTTAGATCTGATTTATTCAGGGACTTTAACAAGGAGGGCAAAATCAGGTTAATTAGCTTAAAGGTTATATCAGTCAAGCAGTTATGCATGCTGTGAGTCCCCACAGTCCACATCTGGGTACCAAGGTAGAGAAGAGATGGGCTTGCCAGGACAGTTGCCCAGGGTTGCAACTGGTTGGGGCCCTCAGATGGAAAACACAACATGCACAGTACACAATATTTGTAATCTGGAGCCAGAGGCTCAGTTTGTAAAGAACAAAACAACATGACAATCAGATGACACACTCAGATTAAGCTGCTGTTGTAGGGAGCTACCATGGTATTTACTCACGATACCCAAGACTGGACACAGGCTGGACGAAAATTGAGACTGCAGGTGGTTGATCTGGAATGCTAGGAGAAGCAGGGCCCACACAAGTCGCAGAGGCGTCGTTTCTGTTCAGGTGTGGAGCAGGGTGCTGATCCCCAGGCAGGTCTCTTGTTGATGGCTTCTCTGTGCAGTGGATAGTCTGGCTGGGCCAGTCTGGCAAAGCCCAGACCACATAGAGACAAGTTCGAGAGCAGTCCGTTGTGGGCTGGATACAGCTTCCAGCAAGCAGAACACAGTTCACACAGTGGGAACTAACTCACAACCCACTAGCAGCTCATAGCACATTTGCATGTACAGTAATTCTGCTGTACCAGGTAAAGCGCTCCCTGGGCACAATCGCAAAGTCTCTGCACACACCGGGAGCTTATGGGTAGCTGGAACTCCTGATAGGCCATCGCATTCAGCAGAAATATTAGGTCTTCTTCAGGCTGAGCCTGGCCCACTTCAGTAGCTTACTTTAGTCACACAAACTTGGATTTAGTCCAAAATAATTCTCTTCTCTCCCTCTCAGGAACAGCACACCAGCATGCAGGCCAAAAACTTAGCCTTTTCAGAATTCTTCCACGCCAATCCACTCAGGATTGTTGCTCAGAAACACTTCAGCTCCTTCTTGCTTAGCTTCCAGCTTAGTTCTAACTGAAAACTGCAAGCAGCCAGGACTTCCCAAGATCCAAAAGATTTGGTTGGCGATTTGGCTGTCGGTCAAGCAAAGAGCTCCCCTTCAGTTGAAAAAAGGTAAAAAGCTCCAAACTAAAGTTCCTACAGATTTTGAATTCAGACAGCTCCTGTAGTCTGGCTACATTTTAGGTCCCACCAGTACTGTTTGGTCCAATTTGCAGTCCAGGACCAAGATAGTGGAGACAAACAAAACAGCCCTTGCTACAAAGAAAGCAGGTTAGACGAACTACATTATCATTATCACTCTAAATGATTGTCAGTAAATAGTTACATCTTTCAGTAGAGCTCCCTGTCGGATTACTTAAGCTGCAATTAGGCAGCTCTTAAAGAGAACAGCACAGAGAGCTATACAAGCTCTGGTAATCACATTTAAACTGCTAAAACACAAGACACCAGCCTGGCAGTGAGCATTAAGGCAAGCTCGAGGAAGACTTTTGGGAACCCCATATGTAGAGGGGTTACACCAGCATATAAACTAGCTGAGGGGTAGCTGAGGGAACCAGGGAGACATAAACTGTCCACCCACAAGCTGAAGTAGTCAATAGGAAAACCCTGCGCGGTGGGATTTCCACTGCGGCCTTGCGACCCGGGTTGAGGCAGACCGGATCGTCGGAGGGCCGACCGAGGGAGAAGGATTGGCGTCCGATGGGCAGCTCTCCTTCTCCGGGGGAGGTGCGGGCAACATCCGGAGCTTTGGGGACTCCTGGCGGAGGCCGGGAGAACTCGCTGCCCGGCGTTCAAGCGTGGGGGCGGGGCGGGCCGCTGGCATCATTGCACATCCCGCCTCCTCGGGAGGGAATTTGGGAGGAACAAATCCACGCCTTGCGTCTCCGGTGACGCTGTGCCCCAGGAAAGCCCTGATTGTCACGGAGCCGTTCCCCCAACCAGTCACAGTTCCGGCGGTCCGATATAGGGGGTCAGAATGGCCCCACTCTCTGGGGGTGGGCCAGGGATGACCGGGGAGACGGCAATATCTGGTGGCCGGGCTCCAGGGGTCCATGACCAGAGTCGATGGTTGGCCGAGGCGTGGGAAAAATAGGAAAAATTAAAAAAAAAAAATAGGGAAACCCTAAGGAGGGAAATCCCAAGGGTGCCTAAAAGCAGAAAAGCAGTATGGAAGAAATGAAGAGGAATGGGAATGAAGGCAGAGGGTGAGGAGAATTGCCAGAAGGGAAAATGGGGTCTGACAAGAAGGACGGTAAAAGAATTTGGAAGGCCATGTGTGTAAATGCTCTTAGTCTGGGAAATAAAATCCTGGACCTTTTGGCCATTATGGCAGAGCTAATCTTGACATTTTGCCATTCCTGAGTCATGGTGCAGTGAGCACTATGACTAGGATTGAGAGATATAGCCATACCAGGCTATACCCTGTTCAGGAAGGACAGAGGGTAAGAAAGAGGGAGGAGTGGCTTTTACGTAACAGGTAGCATAAAAGCAGCAGTGGCACCACGTAATACAGGGAGGGGCAGAAGCACTGTGTGTCACCCAAGAGACAGGGAATGGAACTAATATATGCACTGGCGTGATCTACAGACCTCCAGCGCTGGGGGGGCAGACAAGGCACTGATGAAGCCATCCAAAGATGGCGTGAAATGGGAGGTGCTTGTGGTGAGGGACTTCAGTCTACTGGTTGTGGATTGCACATCCCAGCTGTAGCTTCAGCTAGGTATTGGGACATCCTGGACTTCCTGCAGGGGCATTCCTCAGGCAACTAGTAAAGAGCCCACTTGTGATGGAGCAGTATTGGACCTGGTACTCACCAATGGGGACAACATTGCAGACATCACAATGGGTGACCACTTGGGGACCAGTGATCACCGCATTGGGTGGTTCAATATAACTACTGAGCCAGAATCGAACCACACTAAGGCAAGGGTTTTGGACTTCAGGAGGGCCGACTTTACAGAGATAGGAATGCCTCGGGATGACCTTGCTGGGGGTGGGGGCATGGGTGGAGTGGAGGAACAGTGAGAAAAACTAAAAGGGCCATAGGAAGGCAGCAAACCTCTGCATCAGGCAAATAAACAAAACCAAGAGGAAAAAGATTGCTATGTTTCTCAAAAGAGGTAGCTGGATGGTAAGGGCCAACAAGTTAGCAATCAGGAGGTACAAGGAGACACAGAGGGAGGAGGCTAGAGGTGTACAGTGAGAAGCAGAGGGAGGCAGGAAAGCGTCAGAGCACAAAGGCGCAAACAGAGGAGAAAACATCCCAGGCAGTAAAGAAAGGGACAAGACATTTTAGAGGTATGTAAGTGAAAGGAGAAAGACCGGGAGGGATTGTAAGGGTAAGGAGGGAAAGGAGGAGAGTGTGGAGGGAACAAAGAAAAAGCAGACATCCTGAACAAATATTTTGTTCAGTGTTCCTGAATGAAGAGGTAGGTGAGGGACCACAGAGAAGAGACAGGAGCATCAAAGAAAGAGACATGGACATTAATCCATTTAAAGAGAGTTCTAAAGGAACTCACAAATCTGAAAGTGGGCAAGGCAATGAGGCCAGATGGGATACATCCAATGATACTGAAGAGCCCACCTCAGAGGTGCTGGCTGCACTTCTGACAGTCCTGTTCAACCTCTCACTGGTGATGGAATGATCCTGGAGAGAGCAGATGTAATCCACTTAACAAGCGTGGTAGCAGGGAGGAAGATGGCAATCACAGGCCAGTTAGCTTGATTTGGTGGTGGGAAAATACTGGAATCACTGCTAAAGGAAAGGGTTGTGGAATATCTTGTAACCAGCAGCTTACATGATCTGAGCAGCATGGATTCACTGGGGAGGTCATATCAAACAAATCTGATAGATTTCTTTGACTGAGTGACCAGAGTAGTATATCGGGTGGGCGGTGGATGTGGCCTACCTAGATTTCAGTAAGGCCTTTGACACTGTTCCACAAAGGAGGCGCTCGTAAACAAGCTGGGCAGCCTAGTAGCGGCTCCAAAAGTGGTAAAGTGGTAAACTGGGTGAGGAATTGGTTGAGGATAGGCGACAGAGGGTGGTGGTAAATGGAGTTCACTCAGAGGAAGGAACAGTGACCAGCGAGGTGCCACAACATCAGTACTAGGACTGGTCCTGCCACCAAGAATTGGTTGCAGATTAATTATGTACATAATCTTCCTGCTACTAATCTGCACTGGCAATATTGAGTTAAACCCTGGTCCGCCACTGTCTCTAGCCTCACCAGCTGTCTTCGCAGCCACCAAAGGCCTGAAATGCTTGCACTTTAATGTGTGCAGCCTACTGAAAAACTAGACCTGGTCCAAGCCTGTATCTCCACACAGACCCAGACATCCTAGTTATATCTGAAACTTGGTTTAAAAATCTACTTCTAACTCTGAGTTATCCTCCTTCCTATAACTACTTCAGAAGTGACAGAGCAGCCAGGGGGGCGTAGCTATCTATGTCAAAGACAAATATACCATATCCAACGTCACTCCTGCCAGCTCACCAAAGGAATTTGAAACCTAATACTAAACCTGTCTCTATGCCCCATTGAAACCGTAACCTGTGATAGGCTGCTACAGGCCACCCTCTGGAGGCATGGAGATTCTAAATCACCTGCTCAATATTTCAGACATGCAACAGAATGAAATCATCATACTGGGCAACTAAATATCGACTGGCAAAAAATTGCAACAAGTGTGTACAGTTTAAGGAGTTCTGTGGTGAAGCCAGCTTTGGTCAGCTAGTAACAGAGATCACTCGCCCTAACCTCAAGACCCTAACAAGTGGCTCTCTGATCGATCTAATCCTACAAACAGTCCACACAAAATCACCCATACTGCAGTATTCCAGTGATGCCAGCGACCACTGTGCCTTGGCCTATATTAGAGGACAAACCCCTTCAAGCCAACAAATAGGTTTATATGGAAAAGAAGCTTCCGTAATTCAGTATATCCCACTATTTGAATCACTTAGAAATATTAATTGGACCGAATTTTACCTGGCCTCGAGCGTCAGTGATGCAGCCTCCCTTTTAACTGCATTGTAAGCAATGTTATTAACAAACATGCTCCTATATTAAAATGCAGAACCGGAAGCTCTCATGCGCCCTGGTTCATGGTTGATCTAAAGGTTGCACTAAAGAAAGGGACGGCGTTTGGTCTGACCAGATGGACCAAAGCTACCCTCAGACTGGGCAGCTTTCAGAGCCAGCCAAAACAACTGCACCAAAAGATCAGGGCCACAAAAGCAAACTATTACCTATCCACTTTTGATTCCGCTAAATGTAACCCCAGCAAGTTCTGGCGCATCATTAAGCAGACAGAAGGCAATACTTCGTCATCTTTGCTACCAGGCAAGATCTCCTTCAAAGGTAATACCTTCTCTGATAAATCCGACATCCTGCATAGTTTAAATGACCACTTCTCCACCGTGGGTCTTGCCTTCGACTCCCAAAGCTGCCACCCTAATCTTCCAGCTTACCTAAGCACCTACCGGCACCATATAATAACATCTTCTCCTTTACCCCATTTCAGTTCAAACAGGTTGAAGACCTCCTAATCCACCTAGACGCTAAGAAAGGTGCAGGAGTTGATGGCATAGGCCCTACTTCCTTAAAGTCAGCTATTGGTTCCTAACAGTCCCTATTCTGCACCTGTTTAATCTATCCATCAGCTCTAGTACCGTACGGATGCTTGGAAAATAGCCCAGGTACTCCTTTTATTTAAATCAGGTGACCCTGTGGACCTAAACAACTACCGCCTGATATCCATTCTACCCCTGCTCTCTAAACCCGTCAAGAACTGGTAAATGTTCAAATAAGAGACTATCTCGATGAATACAACTTAGTAAACCCATTCTAATCTGGCTTTAGGTCATTCCACAGCACCACCTCTGCTCTAGCTTCCATCACAAATGACTGGCCCCTAGTCATGGATAAGAGACAAATTACAGGAGCTGTCTTCCTGGACCTAAGCAAAGCATTCCACACTGTCAGCCACACTTTGCTCCTCGACACGCTACACTGGCACGCATCTACAGCTCCAGCGCTGTCTTGGTTCAGTAGCTATCTAACAGACTACAACAGGTGAAAGCGGATGGCTCCTCTCCGCTCCTTCCACTCGAGGGAGTACCACAGGGTTCAATTCCTGGGCCTTTCCTATTCATGATATACATAAACATCACTGGAAACAACATAAGCTCAGCAAATTACACCTGTTCACGGATGATACAATGATGTATCTCTCCAGGTCAACAGCAGCTCTAGCCCATGCTGATCTCCAATCCGAATTTGATCTAATTCAGTGCAGCCTTGTCAAGTCAAAACTTCTATTAAATGCAAAACAAAATAAAGTCATGTGCTTCCATTCCAGCCATATGACTTCCAACACAAATGGTCTTGCATCCCTGCCCCCATCAAGACCCTCCTTGTCGACGATCTCGAGGTAGTCAATAAATGTAAATACCTAAGGTGTGAGTTAGATCAACACCTAACATTCTCTGACCAAATCGCATCACTGGCAAAGAAACTAAGACAAAGAATCGGCTTCTTTTACAGAAACAAGTCAGTCTTTACCACTGAAGCCAGGTTACTGTTAGTCCAGACAAAGTTCATGCCACTCCTAGACTATGCATTCATAATATATGGCCATTGTTCAGCCTCCCTACTATACCAGTTAGGCGTCCTTTACCATGGAAGTACATTTTATTCCAGTGCCCATAAATCGCACCATTGCTACCTATATGCCACATTTGGTTGGACTTCCTGTCAACTAGACATCTCATCCACTCTTTCACCTGGCTTTACAAAGCCTTTCTGGAAACCCCCAATACATATCAAATCTCATACATACTGACCTGTTCATATCCTCTACACAGTAACTCTTACATTCTGCTAGATGTACCTGCGTCTGATTCTGTTTTTGGCTAAATGGAAGTAAGCCATGCTCTCCTAAATGCCTGGAATAAAGAGCCAGATTCAGTCTCAAGCTTCAAACTTAATCCCTAGATAGCTTCAGAAAGCAGCACCTGCAAACTTAACAACTCCTGTACGTGACTTAAGTGACTATTACCCTTACTCCCTGTTAAGCAACAAATTGCACCCCACCTTCACTCCTCACTAAGCACACCCTCCCACCTCACTCTACCCACCTAGCCTCACCCTCCATTCACCTTCCACCCCACTCTACTCACCCTAGCCCACCCCCATAATCACCCAGCTCCCACTCATCCGTTTCTACCCAGTCCACACCTCCGACTTACTCCCTCGCCTATTCCAGCCCACACCTTACATACTCCCACCCATGCTCCCTACCTCTCCCCATTATCGCTTCCCCCACTGATAGCCTCCTCCTCAGTCCGTAGTCAAGCTTCATGCTAAGCACTTCTGCTCCTATCTGCCTTTTTTCCTCACAGAGCCTTTTTGCAATCTGCAACATAGATATTAATGATAGCCTGTCTCCCTATTTAGTCCCGCATCCTGCCCCTTACCAAGCTATATGTATTGATGGAATTACTGTACAGTAAGTATTAAGGTAACTATGCCCTGTATTGTATGCATTGTAATATTTGTATCATGACTTGCTCATGCTGTGTATACCGTATGTTCAGGAACCCTTGTAAATAAGCCTGCTCAATGGAGTATTTCCTGTCAATAAATGTAAAGCGTAATGTCTTTATAAACAACATTGTAGAGGGGCTAGAAGGAAGAGTATGCCCCTTTGCAGATAGCGCTAAAATCTGTACACAGTAGATGGGGGGATAAATAGGGATCTAAGAAAGTCTGAAGATTGGTCAAGAGTGTGGCAACCAAGTTCTAGTGCTAAGAAGTGCAAAATCCATGCACTTGAGGCACAGAAACCCAGGGTGGAATATAACATGGGTAGTGGTACTGACGACTACCAGACAGGAAAGAGACCTGGGGGTAATCAAGGTCTGATGACCTAAAGGTATTAGACAGTGTGGAAGAGCCAGTGGGATGCTAGGATGCATTGGGAAGAGTATCACCTGCAGAAAGAGGGAGGTGGTGATACCGCTGTATAAATCATTGGTGAGACCTCGCCTAGAGTACTGTATCCAGTTCTGGAGACCACATCTCCGGAAGGACATTGAGAGGGTAGAGGTGGTCCAGAGGAGGGCAACTAAAATGGTGCAGGGTCTGCACCAGAGATCCTATGAAGAGAGACTAAATATGTACACCCTGGAAGAAAGGAGAGAAAGAGGAGCTGTGATAGAGACTTGAAAATACCTCATGGCTACAAGTAAGGTACAGGAGGGAGCATTTTTAGAGAAACGATACTCGAGAACAAAGGAGCATACTACGAAGCTGAGGGAAGGTCTGGGAATGTCAGGAAGTACTTCTTCACAGAAAGAGTAGTGGATGACTGGAACAACCTCCCAAAAGGAGATGGTGGGGCAAAAACTGTAACGGATTCAAGAAAGCATAGGATTGGCAAAGGAACCTTAATGGTTAGTGTAAGGAGGGCTATGCTGGAGATCAAGTAGGGTCTGCAGTATTGCAGTTGGTAGGGAAAATGGGCAGACTAGTGGGCAAAGCAGTCCTTATCTGCCGTAAATTTCTGTTTCTATGATGCGTTGTTCCACATCCCAGTCTGTCCATTGCACTGGTAGTACCTCTGGTTCTGTGCAGAAGGGGTTCTCTGTCAGTTCTAGGTCATGCATTTTGGCCCTTCTCCCCAACCATAGTTTTCACCAAGTGCATGGCAGGGTGGCAGCCTTTCTGCTGTGCAAGGCGTTAGGTTATACCACCTGGATGACTGTCTGGTTGCCAAAATGTCAAAGGAGGCTGTGGAGCAGTCCAGGGTTCTGATCCTTCAGTCCTGCAGAGACTTGGGCCTCTTGGTCAACCCAGCCAAGCTTGAACTGATCTGCTCACAGGTGATTCATTTCATCAGGGCAGAGCTGACTTTCCTGTGGACCAGGCCACCTCCCTGCAGACTGGGCACTGGATCTTACCTCGTTTGCTCGATTATTTCCTATATGTGGTTCACACCTTCTCTGGACTTCCTCGGCTGCCAAGGTACATGGTGTCCTGCAGCAGTGTGGTCTAGTGGGTATGCTGGCAGATGCAACACCTGCAGTGGAGTTGAGCCATCAGGGTCCCAGCGCCTAGACACTTAGACCAGCCAGTCATAGTGACAAGCCAGTGTGAGATGCCATCCAGTAGTGGCTGATCTCAGAATATCTGGAGGAAGGAGTCCTGTTTGTCCACTCAGAACTGACTGTCACTCTGACAATGGATGTGTCGCTGGTGGGGTGAGGAATGCATCCGGGCCCATAAGGCCCACGGGTTCTGGTCACCCAGGGAGTCCCGTCAGCACAACAGCCTGCTGGAGCTCCATGCAATGTGGCTGACTCTGATGGAATTCACTCCGTTAATCAGGGTCAAGTCATGCAAGTCCAGATGGACAACACCACAACCATGTTCTACCTGAACAGGCAGAGTGGCACGCACTGCCTTCATCTGTGTCAAGAAGCCCTCCTCTGGACTCTTGAGTACAGCCTAGGAGCAGATGATCTGGTGATTTGTGTCGCCGGAGCACTCGGCTAGCTGACAGACACTCTCAGCTGGGTGGGGAGATGTCGCATGAGTGATCCCAGAATTAGGAGGTGGTGGACCACCTGTTCTCTCAGAGTGATACACCTCTGGTGGACCTGTCTGCCTCCTGGGAGAACACAAACCTGAGGCTGTTTTGTGCCTGCCCCTCAGTCCAGGACACTGATGGGAGATGCCTCCTGAGGCCCTCAACCCCAGATCTCATATATGCCTTCCTTCCTTCCCTTGATGGTGGTCAAGGCTTGGGGGACAAGGCATGGATGATCCTTATAGTTCGGACTGGCCACAGCAGTTCTGATGCCCAGATCTCCTCAGTCTCTTCAGCAGGCCTCCATGACAGTTTCCTCTTCATCTGGACCTGCTGACCACACAACAGGGAAGGTCCACACCTGGACCTTCAATCCATGCACCTCACAGCCTGCTTCCTGAGTGGCTAGAGTTCCTCGTATCTCTGGTCCCCTCCCAGCTGGGACTGTGGTGACCAAGATGCACCTGGCAGCCATCTCTGCATATCAGGCATGGTCTGGTCATGTTGAGGATGGCCAAGGAGAAGGTGCTCGGGCACTTCTTTAAGGGCCTGGACCACCTGTCCCCTTCAGTGCATGAACCACCGTGGGGCTTACTGCTGTTGCTGCCTGTGCTCATGGATAATCCTTTTGAGCCTAAGCACAGGTGTGCAGTGTCACACCTGTCATGTGAACAGCCTTCTTGATGGCCACCACATCTGCCAGAAGGATTAGTGAGCTCCAGGTGCTTTCGGTGGAGTCTCGTTTCCACAGGGACAAGATCACCCTTCAACTAAAGTTTGTCCTGAAGGTTATCTTGAGTTTCACTTATCCAGGTGATGAACCTTCCAGTATACTTTACCAATCCATCTTTGGAAGCTGACGAAGGGTTCATACTCGGACTTGTGGAAGGTGTTCTCCTTTTATGTAGAGCAAATGGCTGGAGTTTGGGGTGAGGCTTGCCAGCTCTTTATAACATACACTGATACCGTGCCTGGCAAACTGGCTGGTAAGCAGATGATTAGCAGGTGAATCATCCTGCATTGACCCTGCTGTAGGTTGTCTGGTAGGGAGCCCTGTAGGGCTTCACGTGCTCCATTCCGCCAGATACACTGCTGCCTTGGTGACTGCTTTGAGGGACACTGCTTCCAGGAGATCTGTAGGTGCTAGAAATCATCACACACCTTCATCTCCCATTACAGCATTGACTTTGAGTCTCATCAGGATGCTGCATTTGGGGCCTTGGTTTCCAGTCTGTGTTCACCAAATGCAGTTGGCGCCTTGCCCCCACCTCCTGGAGAACTACTGAAGTCTGCCAGTGTGTGGATAAGTGAGCGTATCCATGCCCACAGAAAAATAGGTTACTCACCTGTAACTGTAGCTCTAGGAGTAGTATATCATCCATCATCACCCACCCAGCCTCCTCTGGCAAGTGGCATACAGATCTCTGCTTCCAGTGTGCAAGATCTGACATCACAGGGTGCAGCCGGAGGATATACTGCCTTAGCTTAAAGACGCTCCAACAAATCAAGCACTCCCAATGGAACTGCCAATGTGTGGATGTGAACTATATACCACTCCTAGAACTACAGTTACAGGTGAGTAACCTATTTTGCTGGTCTGGAGCCCTGGAACAAAACGACAAACTGAAATACATAATGATTTGACTTGCGGTAACAACCAGTCCCAGCGAGGAATAACAAACCAAGCCATAGTCTAGAGGAAAATATGAAACTGTTAGCCAACAGTTTCCTATATTCTAACCAAGAACTTTGTAATCCTAAATAACATTCCAATCTTCCAACAGGTTACTCTAACCAACACAGTAATATGGGGTCCATATGTTAAGGTACTATCTAGGGTCAGTCCCAAATATTTGTATTCATTGACCATTCCAATAAATTCACCATCAAGGGCTTTGATTTGGAATTCTTGATTCTCTCTTCTGCAGTTCATTGAAGAGCATGGCCTTTTTGTTTTGTTTTGTGTTTTTAATGTTCAAAATCATCCTATTCTGTTTAAACTAGTATTATAAATAATCAGAATCTCTTTTACCATTTTCAAAACAAAAGGTATCTATAACTACTAGAAAGGACAGGTTGCCTTCTGGCTCCACTGTAGTCCTGAGATGTATGCAGTAGAACAGTGGACTGCTTCAACGAGGATGGGACAGGACAAGGGGAGGGTTAATGAAGGGAAGGGTGGAAGGGAGGGCAGCTGCAGGATTAGGGTGCTAGCTGCACATTCGAGACAGACTTGATAGACCTCTAGGCCTTTATCTGCTGGCAACTGCATCTTGGAATAGTCAGCTGACATAGCTCATTTACTAGAACAGGCCAAGGGAGAATTATTTGATTTGCAGAGGAAGACTGTTCCACATGGTAGAAATCCTCCAAGAGCAAGTGGCTTGCCTAATATTTCATTACATCTCAGTCTTAAAGAATGGAAGTTGGGATTTTTAGGGAGTAGAAGGAAAAGAAGCAGGAGTGAGAGAGGGCATAGAACTCTGGAAAGTATTAGACGAGTATTTAAAGATTAAAAGAGCACCTTATGTACATCTTCTCCCATCCAGAGGGCCAAACAAGACAGCATTACTTGTTGCTATGACAGTTACGTGAGGGTTGGTTCAAACCCCAGGAATCCCTCATGTATACCTAGCAACTGCATCATTGCCCTGGGCTTACCGGTAGCTCAGAGGGTTGGCAAGCAAACTTAGAAGCCCCTAGAGCAACAGTGGCAATCCTTGACGGTGTTGGATCCAAGTTCTCGTTCTGGCGTTGGCCAGACAGAAAAAGGTCCTACTTTCTGAAGGAGTTGAGTGCAGTTGTATACAGACACTGAGTTTTGCTACCCGACAGAAGAAGAAAAGATACGATGGGATGAAGCTCTTCTTGAGGGCACAAATCCACACAATATGCTCTTCCCTGCCGTCTGCAGAATCTTGCCGAGGGAAAGTTTTCATCTTCTCGGACCTGGGAGACGCTCAGAAATGGGCTCACAAGCACAAACCGCCTCAGAGGTGCAGGGAATCCACAGATCTATCGAAGGCAGAAGAAATTGAAGACGGGAAACCTGTGGTGAAATTGTTGGACTTATTAGTTTGAAGCAAGAGACTTTAAAAATCTGATTAAATTGTAGCACAACAAAGGTATAAAATAACGACTTCAATTAGATCATTTAACATGATGAGTATAGCATCGCTTTATGTTAGTAGTACTCGTAGGAGAGATGGAGATCTTGCTTTTTCTGTTTTTGGTTAGAAGGTCCTTTTCAAATGTTAAATGAAGGATTTACTTTATGGTTTGACCTATTTTTGTTAGAGCTAAACAGTAGTCAGAGACGAATGAAACTATTTTTATAGACACAAGTTAGGTGCTAGTACACTAAAAATGCATGTACATTTTCTCCTTGATAAAGGAGTTGTAATTTGTAGTCTATCCTGTGATAGAAATTAGGTAAAACATGCAGCTCATGGGCCTGATCACTAGCTTTAATGATTGCTTTATAAATTGTGTGAAAAAGTTTATACTGAAACCCCACCAGAGATGTATCTTAGAGACACAATTGATATATTTAAAATGCGTGTATTAAGAGGGTGGCGCCCTCATGTGGAACTTTATGCACAAATCCTTAAGAACTGCATCAGGAAATGTTTTAAACTGTATGCTTTATTGAAAGAACAATAAACATAAAGTATAAAAAAAAAAAAAAAAAAAAATTGCTAATTAGAGAACCATAGAACCACGCTCACCCCTGCCTTCTAATGGCAGATTTATTTCTCCACCGAGAGGAAGCATCACCCGCAGTCTGTCTTCGGTCTGTTGACCTCACGGTTTACTTTTTGTTTATTTCTCAATGACAGTATTTGTTTTGGTTACTATTCGATAACTCTGCATTAGGGTATTTTTGCTTAATATTGCTAGTTTTTCGGTTCCTTGTCCATTCCAGGGAACTGAAGAATGGTCTCTTGAGTGCGTTCTTGTCTTAGCAGAACTGCATTTGTTTTAAAAAACAAAAACACACATACAGTATATCTAACGCTTTATTTTAATAGCGGTTGAGTATATTTTGCAAGCCGATTTGCATTAATCTCTAGGCTCTCTACTTGCAATGTTCTTATTTTACTCCATAGGTATCTCTAAGTCATTTTAATTTATGTGCAGTGTGCTCCTGCTTGTTGTTATGCTCTGAGCATCTGACTTTAGACCCTTTCAGCTGAAGGCGAACTGGTACTATTCTGCTTCTCTGATGTTTTTCTGTTATTTTTAAATTAGTATTTTAACCCTTGGGCTGCACAGAATTAGAACATCTAGGAATTGAGGACTGCAAGACTTAAACCAGTGGGAATTGTTTCTTTTTTTTCTGCATGATGTGGGTGTTAAAAGTATATTTTCTAAATAACTGTCATTAAGCTTCCGAGGAAGGACCTGGTTGGTCCGAAGTTAAAACACTTTGTTCTTTTGTTACATCTATGTTGGTCCGATCAAAGGTATCAAGTCATTTGCTTTCTGGATCTGTTCTTACAAGGATCAATATAGAAAACTAAATCTTTATGTCAAGAGTGGGTGGCAGATCTGACAGGCATGCGAGGTCTTTCAGGGCAGGATTGCCCAGACTGACAAGAGTCTTCCTTCACTTGCTAGGGCATATTGCTGCATCCACAGCAGTGGTACCAGGTGCGGGTTCCAAATGAGGGATATCCAGTACCACCTAAGGGCTCACAGGTCCCAAAGGTGGGACCTGCTGTCAAAGTTAGTACCTGTGAGAGGTGCCTCTTAAGTGCACTAGACTGGTTGAAGGAAGAACAGAACCTCAGGGAGTTTGCTTCTTCCAGCAGTCACCCACGATTGTGCTTACCACAGATGCTTCCCTCCCTCCTGGGCTGAGGTGCACATGTGGAGGATTTCACTGTAAGTCGGTTGTGAACCCACTAGAGTCAGAGGAGCACAGAAACCTCACGGAACTTAGAGCTGTATATCTAGCAACCCTTTCCTCCCACATCAGGAGGTTTCTCAGTCCAGATTAGGACAGATAACACCACCACCATGTGCTACATCAACAAATGGGAGGAACAAGATCTTCCATACTGTGCACAGAAGCAGCGAAGATCTGGAGCCTGGCATAACACACTGGAGGTGCAGCTATCCGCAGTACACCTGCCAAGGAAGGACAATATTCTTGCAGATTCCCTGAGCAGGATCACTCAAGGAACCACGAATGGACTCTGAAAGAAAAAGTAAGTGCTTTTCGCAGTGTTCAGAAGGTGGGGTACATCTGAGGTAGATTTGTTCACCTCCTGGCAAAACTACCAGCTCCCTTTTTGTGATGCAGGCCTCCCTCAGTGGGACAGTCCCAGAGGACACCTTGGTCCTTGGCTGGACAGGGAGGTTCTTTATGCATTTCCCCATTCCGACTCATACTCTCACCCATCGCCTCAGTGCTTGGTACTCGAAGAGCTAGAATTATCTAGGCTAAACCTCTCGGAAGAGGTTTTAAATGTGTTCAAGGCTTCCAGAAAGCCAGCAACAGGAAAAACTATACTTCAGGATGGAAAAGGTTTTCACTTTGATGCTCATTCAGACAGCTTAGCACTTTTCAGGCTGGCCTGTCCAACATGTTGGATTATCTGGTCCCCCTGCAGTCCCTCAACCCTGAAGGTGCATCTGGCAGCAGTTTCAGCATGTGTCTTAGCTGGCAAAGATAGATCCTTAGCCTCCCAGGCTATTTTCAAAAGGTTCTTGATGTCTGATCCACTTGAACTCTCCTTTAAGGATCCAGTCGCTCTTTGGGACTGGAATCTGTGTATTGCACAGCTGATGGGAGTTCCTTTTGAGCCTATGGCAACTACTGCACTGAAGTATGTCACCTGGAAAACAGTTATCATGATAGCCCTCACATCTGGCAGGAAGGTGAGTGAGCACCTGGCCCTATGTACAGATCCTAACTACATCATCTTCCACAGGGTCAACATAGTCTTGATGACCAATAGGAAATTCCTTCCCAAAGTGGTCTCCAATTTCACCTCAACCAGTCTATCATACTCCCTCTCTTCTTTACAGCGAAATCCACACCAGGGAGTAGAGACTCCACAGCTTGGATGTTGAGCTCTAAGTTATTATTTGGACTACACAGTTGTTTGTCACCTACGGTGATGTAGGTCAAGGAAAGCCAACATCCAGGAGATTTATTGCTTGCTGTATAGTGGCCTGTATTCAGTTCTGTTATGTTAAACTGGCAAGCTTCCACCTGAGGGCCTACTCTGCAAGGGGCACCTCTGCCTCTGTGGCAGCATCCAAAGGTGTCTTCATTTAGAAATTTGTAAAGCAGCTGCTGGAAGGACAGTACACACTTTTACAAGCAGTACTGCCTGGGCATTCAGTCCAAGAGGGATGCCAGCTGTGGCACTGCTGTCTTGCAGAACCTTTTCCCTAAACAGGTTCTGTACTCAGTCTCCCAAGGTACTCCTATGCAGTTTGCAGTTGTTAGCGTAAGTGAGGGATTCCTGGGATTTTAAGAAATAATTACTCACCAGACATCGTTGTTTCTTCCAAAAGGATCCCACTATGCTGAACAATCCCTATCCCTATCTTCCTTTCCAGAAACTGGAAAAGGTTCTCAAGAGACTGTCCTCTTTATTGTTTGAGCATTGTTTGTTGCATTGCTTCACAACTGATGCTCAGTGTCTGTCTTCCAGTTTCAGTCTGTTTTTCCTGCCACTGGGTAAAGTTTTTCAAGCTTTTAGCTTCATTCTATATTTGAAGTAGCCATTTAGCTAGATTTAGTGGTCATTGCTCCCTGCAGCTTGAGAATAAATCTGCCATTAGAGGGCAGGGTAAGCATCAGGGTTTTAATTTCATTCTAAGGTTTTCCAGGAAATGATGCTGTTTATAAGCATGGTGAGGGGTCCTTTGGAAGAAACAACATTACTATAGAGTATTTTTCTTTAGAATAATATGGCAGAAAGCTTTGAGCAGGTGGTCTTGTTTGATGAGAGGTTTTAAGAGTAGCATCATGAAAATATCTTCATAATCCAACTATCAAATATGGGATTTGGAAATTACTGGGAAAGTAGATTGAGACTATAACTGGGGAACCTAAAACAAGAGCTCTGTCCGTTGAACTGAAGGAGAAACTTCACTTGCTCAGCAAGAAGACTAATACAGTATATATTTTAAGCCAGTATCACAAACAGCTAGTAGTGGGGGTTCATTACAGCACTTACAGCTCATTTAGATGGAAATGTTATTTTATTTATTTGGTAACTGGGTTGAGTGCTCTGGTCCCAGTGACCATTTCAGGTCTGACCTGGGCCTTGTAGATGGCACATACAGTACAAGGAAAGAATATATGAGCAGAATACAGCACACACTGCATGAGCGTATGACTCATGAGGCTCATCAATACAATACACAGGTAAAAACAGTTTAGAATTGGGGACAATGATAGTAAAACAGGTAGTAACAACATACAAGTCAGTGCAAAAGAAAGAAGAAAAATACAGGGAATACAATCCAACCAAGCGTGGAAAGAGGATTAAAGTCTGCGTAGGCTACAGGAATGGCATCTGTCAGTCTCATGAGGTGAGAGGCTGACAAAATAAATTGCATTTGTAGGCCATGGCTGATAAAAGGGCATTTGAAAGTATATTTTGAATAACTGAAGGGAGCCTAATGAGTGAAGCGTTAGCGAGGCAGGTAGGCCATTACAGTGCTTGGGGCAGCGATAGAGAAGGCTCTCTGCCCCATCTCAGTAGTAGTCTGGGATAATCGAGGCGGCATTGGGAGGGACCTCAAAGAATCCCTACCAAGTCAATATATCGCACAGAATACATGTGAGTACACTAGTGTGATAAGTACACACAACCTCGCAAGGCAGATATGTTGTATGCACAGTTATGTACCCTATGCACATGGTGTGGGAGGAGGAGTTAAGTGGAGATGGACATCTCCATTCAGGAGATGGTCCACTGAACTACCTCCGTGGCTCAGTGGGATGAGCCAGCGGCAGTATAGGAGGTTGCTCTGCATCTGTGGACCGGGCCTTGAGTCCTGGTCCCAGACTTGTTGGAAACCACATTGTGCAGTTTCTTTTTTCCTCCCCTGGGTGTTTCTCCCCATTCCCATGTTGGCCTCCCGAGTTGATTATTTTAATGGGGGGCAGGTGGTAGAGCCCCCGCAGATAATAAAACACAAGTTGTTGTTGTTGTCTCTGAAATGCTTTTCAGCAGTTTTGTATATCTTTGACAGCAATGTTTTACTGTATTCACAGAATGGTACATTGCTGTCTGGGTAGTGACCTGCGACATTATGACCCTGTGCCTCAGTTCCCATGTGCCATGTTTTGTATTGAGAAGTCTAGTTAAAGGGCAGAAGACCATTGTGGAGATTTGTAGATAAGGGAGGGCCCATAAGAAAGTCACATGATGGGCCGGCCCTGGGGCCTTGTCGAGTGTTAATAAAAGGAGCAGTGGTGAGGTACTATATGAGGCTAGAGTGACAAATCTGCAAATGTTGTTAAAGGCAGTATTAAGGCATAAGAGGTGACGAGACGAGGTTTGAGAGATGATGGGAGAGCAGTAGTCCAGGAGGGTAGGAGCTTGCCTGCCCAATGGCCAGTTGCAGTTCTGGGATCATGAGGTGCCTCAGGCGGTAGCAGACACCCACCTGCTGGCTAACATGTTTCACAACAGGTCCAGTATGAGCTTTGAAGGTAAGGAAGAGGTCAAAGGTGCCCCTAGATATTTAAAAGTGGTGACATGTTCAAGGTGGGATTCGTCTGGGGCCAGGATGCAGAGGATTTGGTTTGCCCAGTGGAGCTTTTAGCGAGCCTAGGCTTAGACCTAAATAGCACTGTTTTGTTTTTGTTAGCATTGTGAGTAGTCTGTTTGTGAACCAGTCGTGAATTAATTCAAAATCCTTGGAGAGGATACATTTTGTGAACTTTTGTCACTCCTGAATAAGATCGTCCACATACATGGACTTCAGGAGGCTGACTTTACAAAGATGGGGAATGTCTCAGGAATGCCCTGGTTGGTGGGGTTGTCTTGGGTGGAGTAAAAACGTGGGCAACCATGACTATGTAAGATGTATTCCATTGTATCTACACCCATTCCTAAACCCCCATTTACATGTACAAAATGTCGTGAGCAGTGATCTACATAAGGTAATAGTACTGTTTAACTCTAGAATGGCAAGTCCAGAGCAGAGCCAGAATGACATGTTCAAAACGTTTTTGACAAAGAGGATGTCGGTGCTACATCAGCACCCCCTGTAACCCGGTCCAACAAACTAATAGTACATTACCAGTCGTACCTACTACCCCCGTGAGCTCAGTTCGTATGGTACCAATTAATGTGGCCCCTGCTGGGCAGGCAGTACCCCAGTAACAGGATGCCTAATAAAAAAAAATCGGGATGAAGCACATCTAAAATGATGCTGATGAAACATAGTACACTGTGCAAAACTCCAGGGCCCAAAAAGAGTTGCAAGGCCAGCCTATTCTCTCTCCCCTTACACAATGGTTTCGATCCACTGGTAACGATCCTGATTCGGACTCACTGTATACAGAAGCCTCAACCTCAACCTCTGCTGCTGTTCAGCCCAATACTAGTAGCAGGCTCTGGAACAAGCTCCATTGTTCAGTCAAAATGAGCAGGACCTTAGATTCCCCCAGCAAAAGTTGCCTCCTTTTTTTTTTTTTTCTTTTTCCGAACTCTGTTTTTTCCTGCCTTGCTGGGAACTCTCTCCAGCTACCTCTAACCGATTGCTACCTCCGCGCGGTCCCTCATCTCCGCACCCCCAGGGCCGACGCATCCCTTGGGTCTGAACCTCTGGGAAGGGCCGCCCTGTCCTCCCAGGGTGCTCTATCTCATAGCGTTGAGCCTCCAGGCCGGGAGTGGTGGGGATGGAGTGAGAGAGCCGACCAGCATTGGAAGTGTGGATCAGGAGGCGCATTCGCCCTATCCCCAGCGGGAGGTTTTTCTGGCTTTCCTACCCTATTGGCTCAGTGGTGCAATGCGTCCCAGCGTGGCACGCATACTCCCGTGGCGTGCCTACAAGGTAGCTGCTGCAGGCAATCCCCACTAACTCCTTGTCTCTGGCTGCTGTGCTCCCAGCCATTGCTAGGAGTCCCCAGAGCCCGTGGCAGATTCTACCCCCTCCTCCCAGGACAGGAGAGCAGTCCTCCAGATGCTCAGTCCTGTCCCTTCCCTCTCAGCCCCGCTTCCAAGCTTGTTCCCAAACCCAGGTTGCCGGTGTGGGCGCAAGGTGTAGTGTCCAAGCGCCACGGGCGGCCTGCAAAGTTGACTTTAAAAGTAAACATAAGTTACTAGGCCTGGTAACAAAATTCCAGCAACTCTTTTTCTACTGGAAACCAGGACGGCCACTTAACCCCAGCAGTACCTGTGGAACCTTTAGTACAGGTTACTCCTGGAGATGAGGACACTGCTATGGACTTGGGTACATCGGTTAATATTCGACAGACATTTGTTTTGGGAGAGTCCATTACTAAACACTTAGACAGGGCGATCCGTAATCAGGATAAATTCAATCGCACATGTTCTTCCTATGGGGACTAAAATAGCTGACATTACTCACATGGTAAAACACATTCTTGCACAACTGGGGATAATCCTCTTGTAATTATACATGCAGGTACCAACAACATTAATTATGACTCAGTTCATTCTGTTCAAGAGGACTATGTGGCACTCATGAACATACTGGCACCTATTGGTTGCGACATTTATTTCTCAGAGATTCTTCCTTGCCCTGGTGCAGCAGCACACATCAATAATAAAATCAAGCAAATTAATGACTGGCTATGCAAATGGTGCATATGCCAAGATATCCACTGCATTAGCCATTGGGAGGAGTTCAGTGATAATTTGAACTTTTCAGTGGGGACAGGCTTCATCTGAGCAGAAGGGCTGTTCTCTTGGTAAACAAATCTTAGAAGTTATAAATCAAAATTTAAACTAGAATATGTGGGGAGACACGGATGGCACCGCCACTCTCACGTTAGATCTGGTAAGAAGTTGCACCCAAATACGCCTCATCTTAACTTTCTGTCTAAATGCTAGATGAACAATCAAGTTGGATGAATTACAGTCCAAACTGGTTCAGGGTAGTGTAAATATAGCATCCATTACTGAAACCTGGTGGGACTCAAAGTCCTCTTGGGGCCCCCATCTGCAGGGATATAATACTTTCGATCTAAACCGCACGGAAGAAAAGGTGGATGTGTAGCCTTATTTATAAGCAACTGACTTGATTCTACTGATATTACTGATAAAGTTAAAAGCATACCTTGGCAACTGAAACACTATGGGTAAAAATTATATCAGTTAATTCCTCAGACCTCTTGTTGCCCTTTGGGCTGAGACCAAACTCGGGTCTGAGGGCTGCAGTTCAATTTACCTCCAACCCCTGCCCCTGCGTTTGACTCCACACCACGATTCCGATGGCTGCCTCACTATTGAAGGGTCTGAGGGCTGCAAATTAATTTACCTCCAACCCCTGCCCCTGTGTTTGACTCCACACCCACGATTCCAATGGCCTCCTCACTATAGAAGATGCGGAGGAGACTCATTTTTGAACTTGGCGCTTTTTTCGGCTGAGTTTCGTCGCAAGGATAATTTTGTCTGCCTGTTCTGAGGAGCTGCTGCTGTACACCAACCAGTTTTTCGATTTATGCTAGGCAGCCTGTGAAAGTTTAATTTAAATTAGGCTGCCTGAGATCTTTATTTTGCTGCTTGTAAACTAGAAAGTAGGAAAGTTTATAGAAAGTAAAGCGTAATTTTCTGTCTGCCCAGTGTTTCCTGTAACTCCATTACTCACTACTGACTGTGCCTTTATGAGCTTTCCTCTCTAGCACTGAAGCTAATCTCAGTGCTTTCTGACTTTTAGCCTTTTTCTCCTGTTCTTTTTTTATAATGTCTCCTTCATACCTGTATTGTACTCTCTTTCCTTCCTCTGCACCACCTCCCCAGACTACAGCTCCACCTGCTTGATCCTTCCCCTTGATTTTCTCACTTTGTTCTCTGCCCCAGCCCCATATCTACCCTATAACTAATCCTTGCACCCCCACTGTCTCTCTCAGACCTCCTGTGCCCTCTAGGCACAGACCAAGCTCTGTAAGCTAACCTTCTTTCTTCTGTTTTACTCCTGAATCTGAGGGCTATTCTAACCTCCTGTATTTTTCCTTTTCCTTATGTAATCTATAACTACCTGTCTGTGTCAAAGGACCTCCTTGTAGAATGAGCTTGCTCAACAGGTTTTCTACAATAAACTTGAACTTTCTCTTTTCCCAGGGTCTGAGGGCTGCAAATTAATTTACCTCCAACCCCTGCCCTCCTTTGACTCCAGACCACACCCGATGGCCACCTCACCGTAGAAGGTATGGCAGAAGTCTGCTGAACGGCATACTTTTTCGCCGAAGCTCCCTGCAAGGATAATTTGTGTGCCTGCTCCTGAGGAGCTGCTGCTGCCGTACACCAGGCAGTTTTTCAGCCAACCCCCACTGCCCCACCCCTCACTCTTTTAAATCCATGTGTGCTCCACCCTTTCTCCAACTTCACACCCTGTGCTAGCCACTGCCGTCTCCCTTAAAGGGACACACACCACCTACAACAAAAATAAAAAAAATGATAAATTTCTCTTTCTTTTCCTCTTTTTGTTTCCCTGCTTAGTTGCAATCACACTTTTAACACCCTTTTACGTGGCCATCTCTGTTGGCAAAATGCACAACAAGTTCCTCCTTGCCCTCAGCGCCATGGCTGGTCTGCTACTGCTGACTGACTTTTGTGCCTCTATCCTAGCTGCTGACCAGTTATGCCTCATACGTTTCACGAAACTTGCACTCTAAACCACCCCCTTACTACATAGCCAGACATGATCTGTCCAGCATAATAGGCTCTACCATGCTGGCACTACTGTCAAGATCGAACATTGGCTACTAGGCCTTTTGTCCACTCCCTTACCCTCCAGCCTCTACTGGCTTCCTCCCTCCCCTTATATAACTCCTTCTCCTTGCTGGTGACATGGAAAGCAACCCAGGGTCCCCTTACATACCCATCAATCACACAGATACTACCTGGGCAGGTCACTCTGGCCTCGGGATTGCTCACCTAAACATTCGTAGCCTCCCATCTAAGTTTTCTGAACTTGAAGCCTGGATGTCCCAATATAAACCACACATTTTAGGCCTCTTTGAGACACGGCTAAAGCCAACCCTTACCAATGCCTCGTATCACCTAACCGGCTACTCAGTTTTGCACACGGACCGACCGGACAAAAGAGAGGTGTAGGCATATCACTGTAACGTGTTTCGATCACATCACATCCACCAACACCACATCGCCAACCCCACCCCTACCAATGAATGGCTAGTAGCTGAGGTTATCCAGGGTGCTACAAAAACTCCACTTGGCTGCTGCTACAGACCCCCAAAGCAGTAGTCCAGGGCCTATCCAATTTTCTGGGACTTGTAAGTGTCTCCCTTCCAGGGTTCCAGGACACAATCATACTTGGGGACTTTAATCTGAACTGGACTGTCTCTCCAGATACCGACTATGTTCATCTCCTGAAATCCTACATTCTAGAACAAGCCATCACCTCCACCGCCAGATTTAGTACCCGCTCACTCAGCCATACCACACTAGATTTCATTGAGTAATAACAACTGTCAACAGGGAGAGCTGGAAAAGGCAAGCAGGAGAACAGTGCTGTGCTGCTATTGAGAGACTGAATGACTGTATGGTATTTGTGCTTGCTGAAGACATCTGAAAACCTGAACTGTTGCGCTTTAAAACTTGCTGCTGCTTAATTAATCCCCTGGTCTGTGAGCTGTATGAAGTGAGGGAGGCGCCTGGCAGGTTTAAAACAGCATCACGCCATAAGGCGCCGAGCAGCGTGAGAGGCGTGAGTGCCACCGGTCACAGAAAGTTGTTTACTAGGTTTGTGAACAAAGAAACTTGGATAGTAGAAAGAAAAAGAGAACAAAGGTAAATAAAGCAGCCACTTTGCAAAAGGTAGTAGTTAGAAATAACTGGTATTGTATTATTAGAATTAGTAAGGCATAGAAGTAGTAAAAGATGAAGGGGATAAAAGCTTTATAGTTATGTTTGCTTATAGAAAATACAAAATCACACATGCCCACTAATGCAAAGCATCATGGACTGCATATGCAAATCACCACAGAATGTTATGCTGGTTCAACTTTAAGCAGAACTGCATGGTGAAGCCTCTCACACAATTTGCAAAGGGTGCTAACAGATGACAAAGACACATGTTTCGTCCTAGCAGGACTCATCAGTATGCCTCGTCTGTTTGACACCCCAGTGGAATACCAGCTACCCTAAGACAGTATGTCTAGGTTATATTGTAGTGAACCCATTAAAATAAAAAACATTTAAAGACAAAGAACCTCTGTGCGCAAACACTGAGGCAAGGGTTACCCCAAAGGGCATATGGCTGGGAAGCCAAGTTTCAAGAAAATACAAAATCACACATGCCCACACAGTGCAAAGCATCATGGACTGCATATGCAAATCACCACAGAATGTTATATTGGTTCAACTTTAAACAGAACTGCATGGTGCCGAAAGGCCTCTCACACAATTTGCAAAGGGTGCTAACAGATAACATAGACACGTGTTTCGTCCTACCAGGACTCATCAGTATGCCTCGTCTGTTTGACACCCAAGTGGAATGAACCAGCTACCCTAAGACAGTATGTCTGGGTTATATTGTAGTGAACCCATTAAAATAAAAAACATTTAAAGACAAAGAACCTGTGTTATTGCAAACACTGAGGCAAGGTTACCCCAAAGGGCATTTGGCTGGGAAGCCAAATTTCAAGAAAATACAAAATCACACATCCCACACAATGCAAAGCATCATGGACTGCATATGCAAATCACCACAGAATGTTATGCTGGTTCAACTTTAAGCAGAACTGCATGGTGCTGAAAGGCCACTCACACAGTTTGCAAAGGGTGCTAACAGATGTTTGCTTAGTCTGTTAGTAGTTTTACAGAAGTCTAGCCCTCAGGAAAAGTTTGGTAAAGTAGGGTTAACTGCCATATCATTAAGAACTATGAACAAATGGGATTATTATCAATCAGGGCCCTTAAGTAGAAATGGTAGAAACCAGTTTACTCAAAACTGGAATCAGTTTATTGTCAAATTTAAAACCTCTGCCTCTTTCTGTCTTTATGCCTATAAACTCCCTCTTGAACCTGATAATGATTTTACTTTTGGGTGGGGATGTAGAACTGAACCGGGTCCCTGCTCATTGTATAAAATCAGAGTTATTATTGATAATGCAAAAGTTTAAAACTAAAATGGATATTTTAAAATAATGGGTTGTGGATGAACTCCTGACATTATAGCCATAACGGAATCATGGTTAACCCACAGGTTCATTCAAATGAAATTGAAATAGAGTTTTTTTCTGCACAGAGCAGACAGAGAGGAAAGAAGTGGTGGTGGTGGTGGGGGGGTTGTTGTATACAAATTGGAATTTGGGAAGTTTTAGGGTAGTTTATTCAGGGACAAAAATCTAATGGAAATATTGTTGGTTCAATTATTAAAGTACAGTCTTGTTATATGTGTGATCTACTACTCACATGAAAGTGAGGAGAGAGGAATTTAGGCATTTGGCACAATGTATGCAGAAATTAACAAAGGGTTATGATTTGCTTCTGTTGGGGATTTCAACGCAGCCTGGGGTGGACCAGGGGCAATGCATTGATGCAGAGTTTGAGTCCCTTGGCCTGACCCAGGTTGTCGCGACACCCACCAGAAAGACAGATTTGAATAGTAAAGGAAATGTATTACATTTACGTTTTGTAACAGAACGTATAAAAGTTCAAAAGTATGGGTAAATCAACCTGTTTTGGGAGATCACTGTTCAATTGTTTGTAATTGTGAATTAAAATAGACGGTAAGGAATAAAATCAGAAATTCCAAGAAAAATAAAAGCGGTCTTTAAAAATTACAGTAATTATTTTTTACATACATTGGCAAGCCTAGAGTGGTATAGGACTGTCCTTATTCCTGATCTGTATTTAGCTGTGAAAGAGTTTACAAGAATGTTTTAGAGGCGTGTAAAGGGTTGCTCCCTTTAAAACTACCAAAGCAAGGATAAAACAACCCTCATGGATGACAGAAAAGTTAAAAAAGAAATGAGGATAAAACATCGATTATGAAAGAAGGCTAATAAATCTTTAAGTAGAGCTGATTGGGAAGAATATAAAAATATCGTAACAGAATGAGCTGTAGGGTAAAGAACACAAAAAAGCAATATTATAAAACAAAAATTGCTGATACAGTTGATGCCGGAAATACTGGTCCTTGATACAATCCTTGGAAACAGTTTACAAGCAAACCCCTGTACAAATTCAACAAAATGGTATATTCTAGGGATATGGATATGTTGTTCATCCACACTTTCTGGCAGGTATCCTTGCGCTTAATTCTTGCGGAAGGTCTTCAAGCTGGCTCTTCCCACCCACCGGGTGGTAAAACTCTTAGCTCCTGACACCAGATCTTCCTTACGCTTGGAAGCTCAGGTTCCCTCCTTAGCGCTCTGCGTTTTAGACTGGATCCTAACTCTTGATTCGTCCGAAATTGGTTTTGAAGTTTTCTAAACTTGGTCTTCTTCTTCCCTCGCGGCTGCGATGGACAAATCTGTTCCGGCTTTCGGAGGTGCCCTTGCAGGCAGAAAATGTCCAGGGCGGATCCGCACTCCATGTGTGTCTACTGCTTAGAGCCTAGATCACGACCCACAGGCTTCTGAGTTGTGCTGCTCTTTCTCGGCCAGCGTTCTGGATGATCGCGCAGCCTGTTTGAAGTTGGTGCCCGAGAACATTTCCTGCGGTAAAATCCAAAAGAGACGTTGGGCGGTGTCCGCGGCGGCTGGCTCAGCTGAGCAGTTTGAGCAGATGATCGCCCTTGAGGAGGCGGCCAGACCGCATC
This sequence comes from Neoceratodus forsteri, assembly GCA_016271365.2. Taxonomy (NCBI): domain Eukaryota; kingdom Metazoa; phylum Chordata; order Ceratodontiformes; family Ceratodontidae; genus Neoceratodus; species Neoceratodus forsteri. Next base: position 767,226,983 of record CM028133.1, on the reverse strand, counting down.
TTCCTCGGCACGCGGCATTTATCCCGCTCTCTCTGAGTTCCTTGTATACGGCTTCGTTCAAGGAGCTTTGTCAGTCCTTTCCACGAAAAGGAGAGGGCCTTGGGACATTCTTCTCGGCCCAAGAAAAGAGGTCGAAGGTAAGTCCCGTCGGCGTTCGTGGGATCGGGTGAGGTCCCCTTCCCGGCAGCCGACCGTCGACTTCAGTCGTGGTTGCGGCTGAGGCCGCTGGCTTCACGGTGCCCCGTCAGGCCAGCCTGCGAGACTTCCGTGACGAAGTCAAGATTTTCTCGATCCGTTAGGCGGGCTGTCGACTGGAGAAGCCGACAACCCCTACTTCACGGTCCCCAGTGGATACGGGATCTGCTGCTCGCCAGGACGCGGTCCCGGTTAAAGTTCTGACCGAGGAAGGCGGGTGTCCGCGCCCTTCCCAGACCACCCTCGGTCCCCGAGGTCTCGGTCTTGGACCTCTTCTCGGTCAACCGTTCCGCCATCGGCGGTCTCGATCTCATTACGAGTAAAGCGGTGGCGCCATTTTTCCTCGTCCTCTCCCGGGTGAGGAGGGCTCTGGCGCAATTGCGCCCGGTGCTACAAGGATCTTATGTGGCAGCAGTTGCTGTTATCCGGACCTAAGCCGACCTCGGCCATCAAGTGGCTGTCGCCAGAACACCAGAGCAACCACTGGTTCCAGTGAGTTGCCCGCTCCAGGGCGGTTGCTAAGCAGGCTCAGCTGGTCCACGATTGTGGTAAAACCTCCGCCTCCACAACCCGAAGTCGGGGCACCGACCAAGAATTCTCGGTCGGTCCACGGCCTGCCCCACAGGTTGTCAGTCACCCTCACTCCCGATCGTCCTCAGCAGGTGGAGGGTGGCTCAGGGCCGAGCAGCTGCCGCAGACTCTCGGAATCCGGCGGTAGATTCCTCCCTGTTCTCCAGACAGTGCGATCTGGAGTCCTCCGGGGCCAGTCAGTGGGCCGATAGCCCATTGTCCTTCTTGGGTCTGCTTGACTCGTCTCGGAGTCCACGGGATGCAGCTCGAGCCCGTGTCCAAGCAGGCCAAGTATCCCCTAGACGGAGATTCTGGGAAAATTCTGGACCGAGGGATTCTTCCACGGAGGTCTTTCCGATGACTGAGGCCATTGTCGGCCCAGCCTTGGAGCTTTGGCACGCCTGCTTCCTGTCCTCGCCCTCGGCCAGGATGGCCAGGAAGTATCACGGTCCCTACCGGCTCTTTGCCCGGTTTCTCGGAACACCCTCTGCCGAGGGTTAGTCACCGACAGCGTTTTCCGGCGTTCCAGTGGCGCTCGGGATGTGGACAAGCTCCCGACAGAGAGTCCAAAAAGCTGGACTTTGCGGGCACAAGGTGTGTACTGCATCCTCCCTCAGCCTTCGACAGGCCAGCTCAGCCATGCTGATGGCACACTTTGCTGATGGCACACTTCTCCCACGCCCTCATGGGCTCCCTGGATGAGGTTGTTCCTCATTTCTCACCTGACCTGCAGACCACGGTCCACCAGGTGTGGGACCAGGGTAAGCGGTGGCGAAGCAGCAGCTCCAGACTGCTCTGGACATAGGTGGTTCCTGTGCCAGGTCAGTAGCGGCCGTGTGGCCATGCGACGCAGGGCGTGGCTGAGGATTTCCACCTTCATGGCAGACACCTAGCACAAGTTGGCGGATGCCCCTTCTTGGGGACTGACCTCTTGGCCCTGGGTGGAGGGACACCTCCAGCGGATCGAGAAGTCCAATGCCACTCTGGACTTGGTCACCTCCGCTCAGAGGGACAAAGGCCGCCGTCGACAGAAGTCCTTCGTCCTTCGGTCCCTGCTTCTCGACCAGCCCAGCAGCACCAGCAACAGGGCCAGCAGGCTCACGCTTGGCGTCCCAAGCCCAAGCCGAGCAGCTTCCTCCAACAGGAAGCAGGAGGTAAAGGCCTGGGAGGTCCCTCGGCAGTTCTTCCTCCAAGCCTGCCCAGTGACGGGTTGAGGGTGCTGCCCAACCTTGTCACTCCCCATAGGTTCCCCGTGGAGGCGGCTCCGCCACTTCCTTTCCGCCTGGTCCGCTATTACCACGGACCGCTGGGTGTTGGAGGTGGTAGGAAAGGCCTGCCTCTGGAGTTCGAGCAGGCTCCACCTTTTCAAGCCGTCGCCCCTCGGGGCACGAGATCGCAGCCTCGCTGTCGGCCCGCCAGGCGATATTGCCCTGCTCCTCGAAAAAGAGGTAATCAGGAAGGTGGCGGATCCTCCTCCAGACCCAGGGTTTGTGTCCAGGTACTTCCTGGTCCCAAACAGACGGGGGCTGGCGCCCCATTCTCGACCTGCACAACCTGAACAAGTTCCTAAGGTCTCGGACCTTCAGGATGGTCACTCTGGCTCAGATAATCCCATCCTTGGAGCAGGCGTGTGGTTCTGCTCCCTGGACCTCCAGGGCGCGTTCTTTCACATCCCAATCCGTCCGTCCCATCAGAGATTCCTCCCTTCAGAGCGGAGGGATCCCTATCAGATTCCGGGCCATGCCCTTGGCCTCTCCCTAGCTCCCAGGGTCTTCACCAAATGCATGGCAGTGGTGACAGCATTCTCTGCGTGCCGAGGGGTCCGGGTGTACCCTTACCTGGACGATTGGCTGATAGCAGCCTTCCAGACTGGAGGTGGAGCGGTCCAGAGATCTGGCCATCCAGGTGTGCTCTCAGGTTGGCCTCCTCATCAAGCGAGGCCAAGTCGGAACTCGTGCCAAAGCAGGTGATTCTGTTCATCGGGGCAGAGCTCGACTGTCTCGAGCCAGAGCACGGCTCCTGGCGGACAGGGCCGAGGTTCTTTCCTCCTTTGCCCAATCATTTCTGGTTGGGCAATTGCATCCTCCGGGACTTCCTGCGCCTCCTGGGCCTCATGGCGGTCTGCACCAGCGTGGTCCGTTGGGCCCGTTGGCACATCGTCCCTTCAATGGGGACTGGCCAGCCGATGGTCTGGCGCCGCGATCCATTGGACCGGCCCGTGACAGTGACCCAGGAGATGTGGAATGCTCTCCAATGGTGGATCGTTCCAGCACATCTGCAGGAGGGTATCCCGTTCGTCCGCCCGAGCCGACGGTCTCTCTCTCTCGACCGATGCATCTCTGATGGGTTGGGGTGCCCATCTGGGATAACACCAGCGCTCGGCCTCTGGTCCCCTCAGGAGTCCCGATGCCACATCAACCTGCTGGAGCTCCGGCGGTCCGTCTAGCTCTCACCGCCTTCGCTCAATTTCTATGGGGTCAAGTGGTTCAGGTCCAGGCGGACAACACCACGACCATGTACTATCTGAACCGCCAGAGGCGGGGCCAGCTCCATGCTGTTATGCAAGGAAGCTCTTCGCATTTGGTCCCTCGTTTGCAGCCTGGAGGTGGATCTCCTAGCCATTCACGTGGCAGGAGCCTCCAACACCCTGGCGATGCCCTAAGCGGATAGGGGCTGCGTCTCACAGTGGTCTCTCCTGCGGAGGTAGTACAAGATCTCTTCTCCCACTGGGGCACGCCTCAGGTGGACCTGTTTGCCTCAGAGAATGCGAGAGCTGAGTCTGTTCCATGCCCGCCCCCCTCAGTGGGGCTCGCTGCAGGGGATGCCTTCTCGAGGCCGTGGACCCTGGGTCTCTTCTCGCCTTTCCCCGTTTCCCTTGATCCACAAGGTGCTTCTCAAGGCGAGGAGGGACAAGGTGCAGGTGATTCTGGTAGCCCCAGACTGGCCCCGCCAGTTCTGGTATCCAGATCTCCTCAGCCTCAGCTCCAGGCTTCCGAGGGCTTCTAGCCGCCCGGACCTGATCTCAGTCAATCAGGGAAGGTATTCCATCTGGACCTTCAATCCCTGCGCCCTGGCGGCCTGGTTCCTGGCGGCTGGGTTCCAGGCTTTGGGTCTTTCAACGAGGTCCTCAGCGTCATTGAGGCATCCCGTGAGTCGATCAGGAAATGCTGTGCCTTCAAATGGAAGAGGTTTTCCATTTGGTGTCAGGGGAAGGGCTTGGACCCTTCCGATTGCCTTGGCAAGCATTCTGGACTACCTGTGGTCCTTTCTCAGCAAGGGCTTTGGTCAGCGACCCTTAGGTGCACCTGGCAGCCATCTCTGCTTACCAGGCGTGGGCGGCAAGCAGTCGGTGGTGCAGGAGAAGGTGGTCGAGGTGCTTTTCAAAGGCCTTGACCATTTCCCCTCGGTGTGAGAACCTCCACCTCCGTGGGATCTACTGCTGGTATTGGCCAAGCTCATGGGCAAGCCATTCGAACCAATGCACAAGTGTGATCTTTCACACCTGTCGTGGAAGACTGCCTTCTTGGTGGCTATCACGTCAGCCAGAAGGATGGGAGAGCTCCAGGCACTTTCCATCAAGTCTCCCTACCTGGTCTTCCACAGGGACAAGGTTGTCCTGCGCCCCACCGAAATTCCTTCGAAGGTGGTGTGGGAGTTTCACCTTAACCAGGTGTTGACTCGCCAGTGTTCTACCCCAATCACACCTCGGAGGCTGAGTATAGGCTCCATACTTTGGACCCTAGGCAGTGCTTGCTTACTATAAGGAGGCGGACGGCTGAAGTTGGGGAGAGGTTCACCAGCTGTTTGTCACCTACGCTGAAGCCGCACCTGGCAGACCTGCAGCAAAAGTGGACAATAGGCAGGTGGATCACCTCCTGCATAGAGCTCTGCTACAGGTTGGCGGGCATGGAGCCTCCCAGAGGATTAGAGCTCATTCTACCCGCCATACCGCTGCATTGGTAGTTGCTTCCAGGGACGCCCCTATCCAGGATATCTGCAGGGCTGCTACCTGGAAGTCGGCATACCTTTATTACCCACTACCACATCGACCTCGAGTCACGCCGGGATGCTGGTTTTGGGGCCTCGGTTTCAGTCTCTCTTTCCCAAGTAAGTATCGGAGGTGGGCACCTTGCCTCCTCCTCCGGAGAACTGCTAGGAGTCTGCCAGAAAGTGTGGATGAACAACATATCCATGTCCCTAGAGATACAGGTTACTCACCTGTAACAGGAGTTCTAGGAATGGTATATGTTCGTCCACTGAACCGACAAACCTCCCGGCCCGATGCACAACCTGAGCTTCCAGTGGGCCAGATCTGGCGTCATGGGCGGGCCGAGGTTTATCACCTGGGTGGGAGGAAGGGCCAGCTTGAAGACCTTCCGGCAAGAATTAAAGCGGCAAGGATCCCAGAAAGTGTGGATGAACAACATATACCATTCCTAGAACTCCTGTTACAGGTGAGTAACCTGTATTTACAGTGTAAAGTAAATTCTGCAGACATTCTAAATGCATATTTTAGAGATTTACCTGGTATAGATATTTCAGAAAATCATTTATTACTAGATTTTCCATTAGACCCTATTCTGGAAATTCCAAAATTTAAATTTAGGAAGATTAGTTGTAATGAGTTTCAGAAAGAATTAAATAAATTAAAAGTTAACAAAGCATATGGGTTAGACAATACAGAAAACAGGTTTTTAAAGGATGCTGCGGAATTTTGGGCCCCTGTATTGACCAAGCTATTTAATTAGAGTTTGACAGGAGGTTTCCTTCTAGTTGGAAGAAAACAATGGTAGTCCCAGTTTTTAAAGGGATGATTCAACTGACCCTTGAACTATAGGCCGATTGCCCTGTCGTCCCACGGTGTCGAAGGTAATGGGAAAATTGGTACAAAACCAGTTAAGTGGTTATTTGGAGAAATATCACTTACTTCTGATTCATAATCAGATTTCTGAAAAGGGCATTCCACAGGCACCGCACTCACCGACCTAATAGATCTTGTTTCCTCTCAGCTGGGGGTGGGGAGGTGGGCACGTGTTCGGACCTATCCAAAGCCTTCAACACCGTGGACCACAGGGTTTTGCTCCAGAGGTTGGAGGATTGGGCTTAGACTGTGAAACTCTGGGATGGTTTTTCCCACTTATTTGAAAGAATACAACTGTTTCATCTTGATTATGTAACCTCAAAACAGCTTAAAGTTGTTAGAGGGTGCCACAGCAGTCCATTTTGAGCCCGACTCTTTTTTATACAAGTTAATGATTTGGTAAAAGTAGCTATTAACACCAAAATTAAATTATAGCTGGATGATACAGTTTTACTAGCATGTGGTACAAATATTAATGAGATAGAAAAGGGACTTCAGGAAGATTCACAGGGTTAGAAAAATGGTTAGTAAATTCAAAATTAGTATTAAACAGTAAAAAATGAAAACTCTTTTTCAGTAGAAAAGGATAAAATAAATCATAAACAGGATCTGAATATAAAAACATTAAGACAGGAAACATTACAGCAGGTTTCTTTTTATAAATACTTAGGAGTTTGGTTGACTAGGACTGAAATTTGATATACATATAGAAGAATTGGTGGCAAAGTAAATAGAAAACTAGGGGCTTTTAAAGAAATTGGTTTTGTACAGATGTTAGTATCGGAAATCAATAGTAAATCAGTTATTAATTCCTATAATAGATTATGGCAGTCATATATATGGAAAGGCCTAAGGCTTTCTCTTAAGAAAGCTTGAGGTTACTTATAATAATTTAGCTAGATTCATTTTACAATGTGATTATAAAACCACCATTGTAATTTGTATTTGACACTGGATTGGTAACACTTGAAAACAGGAGAAAAATGATAAGGGCCCTACAAACGCATAGATTACAAATGACAGGAGAATCAAAATATCTTGGGGATAAAATAGAGGAGAAAATGTTAAACATAAATATAAATTAAGAGATAATGGGCGTACTTCTACAAGCCTAGGGTAAAAAATTGTTTTACTAAAATGACATTTAAAGCTGAATATGCCTCAAACAGCCAACTGTTGAATGATATAAAAAGTAAATCAGGCTATAAACCATCTCTGATTATCAAGTTTCTGACAGAGGAATTGAAAGGTAGATGTGTGTGCAATGGATGAATAAAATATCTTGGATTTTTACTTGGTATTTCATGTTGTGAAATGAGTTGTACAAGTCTTGTTGGAATATAAGTATATTTATTATATGTTTGTAAGGTCTAAGAGATTGAAAGTGATGTTTGTATTATGTTTGTATTTGAAGAATTTTATTTATTTATTTGCTTTTGTTACCGGGTGGGTGCGCTAGACATATCAATGCTTATTTTCAGGCACGACCGGGAGTATACAAAAGAAACACATGACAAGTACAATGTGACGAGCACAAGGACAAAGTAGGCAGTAGCACAAATGCAGTGTGGGACATATAGATTGTTTAACTGATTCAACAAAGTAGTCCCAGTTAGACTAAAGCAATGCAGCAAGTCCTATTGTCAGGACCATCCTGAAAAGGCTTCAGCCTAAGATGTGAAGAAAGAACTTGTCCTGAATAAAAATAAATCTTTTACTACTACTGCTAGATTGGCTTTATCACCAATCGGGTAAACATGGCAGCTACAATGTCCGAATCAATTAGTGACCACACCCCAACTTATGTTCTATTAACCACCAAATCAACCCCCCAAACTCCTGACACTCAGGAACTTTAACCCAAGACACTGACTCTGTTCTAAACGAGGCCAGGACCACTAACTGGTCAAAACTCTACTCGCACAAGGATGTCACAACCGTAGTTATATTCTTCACGATGTTATTCGTAAATTTCAGGACAAACATTTCTGTCACAACAGGAAGGGTCAGGAGCAGATGTACATGCTGGTTATCCAAGGAGCTAGTGGTCCTAATGAAATGCAGAGACAAATGATGGAAAGCCTACAAGTCGTGCCTCCCCCAGCTATGGAACACATGCAGACAGCTGCAAACTACTGAAAGCAGGCTGTAAAGTCCCTGAAGCACAAATTCTACACCAACCAGCAAAAGATAAATTTGCAACCCACACCTGCTTTGGGCCTCAGTTGGTTCCTCCTAAGCCTAACAAACGTATCACACAGCTAAACTCCTCGTCAAGTCTCATCACTGAACCTGGTGCAATTTAGGACACTTTTAACAGTATGTTTACTAACCTCACACCATATACTAGCAAACTCCCTCCTCAGCCTCTCACTGACCAGAACAGACATCTGCAACGCACCAGCCGTCCCCTAATGCTACCAGTCCTCCAACATTTCATTTCAAGACCATCGGCCTAAACATTATTACCAAACTCCTCAAGTCACTACCAGCCAGAGGCAGCCCAGGTAGTGATGGGTTATACCTACCTTCCTAAAACTGCTGTCCCCAGTTATTGCTAAGCACCTAACGTTCATCTTCAACCTTGCCCTTACAACCTCGGACGGTGCCTGACCCATGGAAACATGCTAACGTGGTATCCATCTTTAAGACTGATGACCCCTGCCCCAGAAAATTACAGACCTATCTCCCTCCTCCCACACCTGAACAAATTACTAGAAAAATTATTCACCACCAATTATCTGACCACCTAGAAAACACTGCCTCCTTGCCCTCCAGCATGGCTTCTGCAAACACCACAGCACCTCCTCTGCCTTGGCTCTATTCACCAACCATGTACTTAGGAACATGGACCAGGGCAAAGCCACTGGTGCAGTGCTTGTGGTCTTATCAAAGGCCTTTGACCTCGTGAGACCACCATCTCCTCTCTTCCACACTGCTGAACTTTGGCTGCTCACCAGACACTATCAGATGGTTCCATAGTTATCTCACAAACGGTCCCAGTCAGTTTTGATAGGTAAGGACTCCTCTGCTGCCCTGCCTATCCACTCTGGAGTACCTCAGGGATCTGTACTTGGACCCGTACCCTTTTCAATGTTCGTTAATGATCTCCCTGCTTAAAGTATAAAATGCTAGGCCCTCCTGTATGCAGATGACTTAGTCGTCTATCACAGTGAAAAATCCTTGAGTCCCTACCTACCACCCTCACACTAAACTATGGCGCAGCTGAGGGCTGGTTCCTCTCCAGAAAACTTCTCAGAAATGAGAAGAAGGCAAAAGCAATGCTCTTCAGCTCTAAACCATTCCTAGCGAAGGTTGCAAAATCAGAAGCTTCCTCCAGATTACCACCCTGCTGGCACTCCCTCGAAACTGTTCCTTCCTTCCGATACCTAGGTGTGACCCTAGATTCCTCCCTTACTTTCAGTGTACACATCAGTAACACAGTAATGAAAATGCACCAAAAGCTATGTGTGGCCTATTGCCACAATCAATATCTGACCCTGAAGCTCGCCTAGCCATTGCACAAAGAAATCTACTTCCCCTTCTCAATTACTGCTCCCTGTGTACTCAGCTGTTCTCCCTTCACTATGCTCATGCCTGAACTCCACATACAACTCCACTTGTTGCTTTGCCTTTCAATCCCTTCTCCACCCACCTCTGCTTGCTGTATCAGTCCCTAGGCTGGCTCACACCTCAGGCGTTTGACTTCATAATGGGCTGTCTAGTTGACAGTGCACTCAGGAACTTCAGCTGTCCCTCTGCCCTACTCACTGACAGGGTGTCCTTTCGGTGCCCTTCGGGCTTCCTCAGTTCCCCTCTGGAGGTCCCTCGCACCACTACTTTTATGGGTAGCAGAGCTTTCTTGGTCTCTGCCCTTCCCTCTGGAATAGACTCCCATTGCCCACCAGATCGTCCACCTCCCACCAGTCCTTCAAATCCAGCCTAAGAGTGTGGCTACTGGCCAGGTCCACTTGTACCTGTAACAGTCCCCTTGACAGATCCAGGGCCCGTAATCGCCATAGTACCCATTACCTACCAAAGCACCCCCAGCATTTGTCCTACTGTGCCGTCAGGATTACTGAAATTCTGACTTAGCCATTCTCTGTTACCACTTGATCCATTGTTTTACCTACTAATTACCATGCTTCCCAGTGATTGTTCATAGAAACATAGAATTTGATTAGCAGATAAGGACTGCTTGGCCCACCCAGTCTGCCCATATCCCTACTTCCTGGATAAGCTGCAGATCCTAGTTAACCAGCAGCCTGCTTCTTCTTACCCCCACACCCTAGAATTGCCTTATGACTGTCCCATGCATGCTTGAATTCCACCACTGATTTTGACTCCACAACCTCCTCCGGAAGGCGTCTCCATGCATCCACAACCTCTCTGTAAAAATACTTCCTTAAATTACCTCTGAGCCGCCCCCTCTATCTTCAAATTGTGCCTCTGTTCTTGCACACCTTTTTTGAAGATGCTACCCTCTTGGACTTTGTTGATTCCTTGAGGTACTTGAAAGTTTCTATCATGTCCCCCTCTCCCTCCTTTCCTCGAGGCTATACATATTAAACTCCTTAAGTCTCTCTTCATATGTCTTCCGTTGCAGACCCTGCACCATTTTGGTTGCCTCCTCTGGACAGCTTCCATCCTGTCTATGTCTTTATGGAGATTGGGACTCCAGATGGGGTCTCACCAGCTGTCTGTACAGAGGGATAATAACTTCCTGTTTTCTACTGGTGATGCCTCTCCCTATGCATCCCAGTAACCCCCAGCCCTCCTTGCTGCCCTCTCACATTGCTTGCCCACCTTTAGGTCATCTGATATGACTACCCCCAGGTCCCTTTCCATTTTTGTTGTTGTTAGTATCTCACCCCCATTGTGTACTCTTCCCTGGGTTTTGTTTCCCAGGTGCATTACCTTGCACTTCTTAGCATTGAATCTAAGCTGCCATACATTTGACCATTCCTCTAACCTTGCCAAGTCCTTCTCATCCTTTCCACCCCATCCTGTGCATCAACTCTGTTGCAGATCTTAGTGTCATCTGCAAGAGACATACTTTTTCCTTCCAGTCCTTCCGCATGTAAGCTTATAAAGACATTGAGGACCCGGTCCTAATACTGAACCTGCGGTACCCCATAAGTAACCCTCCCTTTCTTCTGGAGTGGACTCCATTTACTATTACTCTCTGTGTCCTATTCTCCAGCCAATTCTTTACCCAGGCTGTCATCTTGGGACCCACTCCCAGGCTGGCTAACTTGTATATTAATCTTTGTGTGGGACTGTGTCAAATGCCTTGCTAAAGTCTAGGTAGGCCATGTCCACAGCCCCTCCCTGATCTACTACTTTGGTCACCCAGTCAAAGAAATCTATCAGATTTGTCTGGCATGACCTTCCGCTGTGAATCCATGCTGCCTTGGGTCCTGTGCCCCTCTGGCCTCTAGATACTCGACAGTTCTTTCCTTCAGAATGTTCATTATGTTTGTATGCACCATTGTATATTTCTTTTATTCCTCACCACCTCATGCTTGAGCTGTGTATTACCATGCCTGTATGCTGTGCTGTGATCTTGTTGTTTACCGCTTCATTGGCCCGGTCGTGACTGAAAGCGGTCCTTTGAATCAAGTGCACCTACCCGGTTAACAAAGACATAAATAGTCCTCTCCTGATTGTGGGCACTTGCTATCGTCCCCTAATTCCCGTCCCGAGTATGTGGATGCTATTATTAACTAATTGGAGTCAGCATGTGAACCTGACAGTATCACAGTCATGGGAGACTTCAATCTTAGTGATATAGACTGGAGCACCAACATGGCTACCACAAGCAATAGTGAAAAAGTTCTGACTTCATATGCCCAGCTTAATTTAATACAAAGTGTCCGTTCCCCACCAGAGGTAGAAACATTCTGGACTTAGTGCTACACAATGACATTCTTGGCAAAAATGTCATGATAGAGGCCCCACTTGGTAATAGCGACCATAACACTATTACATTCACTTTGTTAATTGATTATCCAGTTGATAGTGGGACTCAACTCCCTATTTGTATGGTAAAGCTAATGTGAGACGAGATGGCAAAATCTTTCAACAAATTGTCTGGGATACTGCACATAAAGACTTGCCCATTAATGAATGTTGGGAATTATTTCATAATACACTAACCCAAGTGATGGATAGGTGTATACCTACCAGAGTGAAACATAAAAACAGAAACTTAACCGAAAGGCTTATTATCACCCTTGTGGTCGACACCCAGCCGAGACACAGAAAAGACCATTACGGCGACATTCGATGTAATGGTCCTTTTCTGTGTTTCCCTCCCAGTGTTCTGCCCCTCCCAGACCAACTCCGACCTGGGTTGGAATCCTAAGTCTGGGGGCACAGCCCCCACAGAAACCAGCAAAGCAAGAGGTGACAGAACACCTCGTTGGTATTGTGCCCGTCACTGTGGGAGGTCGGCATTCTCACCTATGAGATATCTTGGTGCTTCCAAAAGGCTTAATAAACCCATTAGGAGGTTACTCAAACAAAAAAAAAAAAATATGCAAAGTATTTAAAATTTACGATTACATAGAATTGGTCGACTACCTCAATACTCAGAAACAATTCAAATCAAGTATTAAAAAGCAAAGGAATTGGGAAATTAATCTGGCCAGAACGCAAATAAATCTAATAGTAAGCATTTTTTCTCTTCGTTAACTCTTTAACCCTTAGGCTGCCAATAGAATTGGAATATATAGCGATTCTGGACTGATATCAGTTCATGCACAGCAAGGGTTAAAGAAAACCACATTGTAAAGTTGGTCCCCTACAACTAAACAACAAACTGACTCACAACCCCAAAGACATGGCAGATATATTTAATCAAGAATTTTGCAAAGTTTACACTGGCACTAACTCCACGGCACTAGTTTCACTCCGATGCATGACTCACCCATGACTTTTTCAATTTCTTTTATCCCCACCTTACTACCCTCTTAGTCCACTCCTTCAGACCTGATCAGTCCCCGTGGATCCCTCCACGGTGTCTGCCCCTAGAGTGCCAGGCTTACTCCGTTATCCCCCTACCTTGCTCCTCTCTTCGAGCACCTGCACAATGGGGTCTGCTCATGGATAGGTGATCGGGGCTAGGATTAGTCGTCATCTTGGACCAAGAGGGTTTTTTTTGCTTTTTTCTTCCTTGGTCCTCTTCCCTGAGGCGTCAGCCAGGGACTCGCATCAGACAAGCGGCATGCTGACTCACGACATTGCCAAATGCCCACGTCCTCCCTCCTGACTCTGGGAGCCGCCTGTGCCCGATTCCTGTGCTTCCAGGTATAGGTGCGTCGGTTGGTCAAAACACCCTAGGAACCCACCCTGGGAGGAGCAGGAGAGCTTCCGTTGAGGCGCTCGATCCTCCTCCTCCAGCCCCGGCGGCCCGAGTCCATTCCCAAACCCAGGTCGCGGCATGGCACAAGGTGTGGTGTCCAGCGCCTCAACCTTCAAGCGCCACCGGGCGAGCAGTTCACCCATTACTTTTGATACAGAAGCCATATATGATAAATTAATTTCAGAAAAAGGCAAAACATGCATGGGACTGGATAATATTGCAAGTCATTTACTGTACCTACTAGCTAACAATCTTATAAACCCATTAAAGTTAAACTTTGAGGCATGTCTTATTAAAAGTTTGTCCCAAAGGAATGGAAATTAACTAATGTCATACCTATTCATAAAAAAGCCTTAAATCAGATTGGGCAAACTACTGACCTATCAGCCTCACCTCACCTGTGTGTAAAATCTTTGAAGGTCTGGTAAAGGACATTATTACACCTACCTGTACCAATTTGATACCAAACAACATGGTTTCACAAAAGGTAGAGGCTGTCTGATGAATCTGATGTGTGTTTAAGAACAGTTCAGTCAACAGCTGGACAACAGAACTCCATACAATGTTGTTTTATAGACTTGAAGTCCTTTGATGTCATGCCTCACTGGACCTTCAAAACAAAATTACTAGATCTAAATATCAACAGATATATTATCTATTGGATCTGCAGTTTGCTTGAGGTCGCACACAGCGAGTGTTAATTTTTTTTTTTTTTAACTTTATTTCTGCACCCTACCCTCAAGCAAGCAACCCTCTCCAGCGTGATCGCTTGGTGTAGTCAGCTTATCCCATTCTCCTGAAGCCTTCAGTCTCTTGGTGCATGCCTCATCGCTTACATCTTCCAGACCACCCCGGATCTCAGTCCCCAGGAGCAAGGACCACCACTCCATCCGGTACTCTATCTACAGTATCTGGTGGGACAGACAAGAGGAGAACTGAGGACATCTAGGCCGAATTGGACGTGGTGCCAGAGCCCCTAGACCTGCCTTTGCCTACCAGTGAAGAGGGATGTTTCTAACGTTACTGTTCCCCATTGGCCTGGCAATGCAGTGTGCTTCAGTGCGGCGCATGAACGCTCCCGGCCACACCCGCAGAAGCGCCACCGTAGCTACCCCTGCATTCGCCAGGATCCCGACTGCTGATTTGACCCCCATTAACCACTAGGGTCGCCAGACAGCAAGACCTACATCCCCCTCCTCCCAGGAAAGGAGAGCTTACCTCTGGATGTTCTATCCTTCCCTCCCTGCCAACCCTCGATGACCTGAGTCCGCTCCCGAACCCTGGTCACCATCGTGGCGCAAGGTGTGGCATCCAGCACCTCAACCCTCAGTGCCATTTGTCTGAGGTCAACCTTGTCACCAGCGGGTACCCCAGGGCTCAGTGCTCGGACCATGCCTTTTCCAAGCATTTATGTCTGGCCTAAGAACTGTCTTTCCATTACTATCAAATATGCTGATGATATCAAAATTGGGGTCCCTGTGCTAACATTAGCATTATACAATGAGACCTGGATAAAGTCATTGCATGGGTTGGTAGATGGGGTATGAAATTAAACAATAATAAATGCAAGGTTGTGCATTAGGCCAACATAATCCTAACACATCATACATACTAGGAGATCAACCTTGTTAACCACTACAGATGAGAAAGACCTGGGTGTGGTGGTTTCTAATAACCTTGACTATGCCCACCATATTAATGACGCTGTTAACAAAACTAAAAAGTAACCTGGTCTATTAGATGCGACATCAAATCCAGAGACCCAAGGGTAATGATGCCTTTATTTCGAGCTTATGCTTGTCCTCATTTGGAGTATGTGTCACAACTCTGGTGTCCCTATAAAAATCAAATATTAACCAGATAGAAACAGCATAGCGTAAATACACCAAACAGATAAAAGGAATGCATGATCATTCATATGAAAATCGATTAACAATTCTTAATCTAATGCCACCTGAGACTCGTTGTTTGAGAGGGATCTGCTTTTTTATATGACATTATTCAGGACCCTGCTGTTATGACGGAATTAGGGCTAGAATTTAAAACAACAAGCATATCAGAGGTCACCCTCCAATTATCCGGCAAACCTTTAAATTGTCATCCCAGAAAATACTTCTACACATTAAGGATCATCAGTCCATAGAACAAACTCACACTTTTTTTTTTTTTTTACGGTTAATCTTTTATTGAGGAATAAATACAAAGGTAGCAGCAGAAAGCAGAATTGTTTACATATTAATGCATCTTACATTTCTTATCATTTGCAGATGGAGTTTTAACACACTGTATCATAACAATGACTTATATATGAATATCTTAGTGGAGAAAGCGGGCATAATAATCCAAGCAGTATGAAATATCAGGCTGGTTAACTAAGCAGCTCATGGGGTTTCATTAAGTCCTTCCTGTTGAATACCACAGGGGTGGGAGGGATCTAGTGACATGAGCCATGTATAGAGCCCAAATTTTAACAAAAGCTCGCTTGTCTTCTTGGTGAAGTGAATAAGATGCATTCAGGAGACTAAGGACTCCATTGCTTCTAACCATGTTTGAAGGGCTGGAGGACTTGATGTCTGCCATTTCATTAGAATTAGTCGGAGAAGTTCCACTGAAGTCTGTGTGTGAGCCATATCAGCTGCTCATTGGTCATCGGCCAACTACCTGGAACAACACCGAGTAACCAGAAAGAGGGGAGTGAGGCAAGTGCTTGCCAAGGTGTAGGAGCAGAACTGGATCACTTTGCCCCATACCACTTGGAGGGTTTGCAGCTCCACAATATGTGCAGTAGATCCGCCCTGGGGCCTGACATCTCCCAACACTGGTTATTGGGTAACAGTCCTATTTTGTGCAGCTGATAAGGGTTCTATTCCAGAGGTGAATAACTTTGTTTTAGTAAGAAGGCTCCTCTGGTCCACACATCCTTATGTGCAAGCTGCCAACAATTAGACCATTCCTGAGGAGGATTCCAAGCATTTTTCCCACCTGTTTTAGTAGGCAGAGACGGGTCTGGATCAGAGTCTCTAACCCAATTTTGAATCATACCTGCCAACCCTTTACTTTGGTTAGACCATCAGGAGATTGGAAGTGTTTCCCTAGAGGGCTTAGATTCCCCTGCAACTCATACACGCAGTTTGTTCTGGACCAGACACCATACAAACTTCAGAGCTGCAGATACTGCCAGAAACATTCTTTAGGCAATGAATGTTGCGCTGTCAGGTATTGAAAGGGGATAAAGGTTCTCTAGTCCTCTTGAACTAAGTCTTGAAATGTATTTATCTGGCAAGCACTCCATATCGGCCAGTAAAAGGCTTCTGGTCTATTGTCAGGAATGGGTTATTCTATAGTGGAGTATGGAGGCCCAAACTTAAGCATCTTTGTTTAGCATTGCCCAAGGATTTCCAGGCTAGGTGGCTGTCCCTTATTGTCCACCATCCTTGTGCAGTTCTGGGGAGAGGATGCCCCAGAAAACAGAAAAGGGAGAGCTTATCTGTGTCAATCTTCACCATTCATCACAGATGGGTTATCTGGCTGGAGGTCAGGACCCGTGGGAGCTTTTTTTTTTTTTAAAAAAGGGGTAGAAGCCGGACCGACACGCCGTGGCGCCCGCCCTCGGGCCGGCGTGCACTGCATGGGGCTCGGGGTTGGCAGACAGGCTGTGTCGACTCCGCCTGCCTGCCAGTTTCTTCGCCTCCCGCCGAGGTCGCCCGGGAAGCTTCAGGAAGATTTTAGGCCTGTTTCAACCTTCACCTTCGGGCGTTAGGTCCGCCAGTTACCTGCCAGTTCTGTTTTCTGACTCCACTCGGCGTCGCCCGGTAAGATCTTTCCTTATTATTTGAATTTTTCTGACGTCGAGTCTGTTTTTGGTGTTTTTCCGTGGAGTCATGTCTCGGTCGGAGGGCAAGAAGTCTTGAAGGCAGGTTGGCCCCCCATGCGGCAGTGCCCATGAGACTGAAAATTCTCCATCACCCGACCAGCCACGACTGGTGTCTTGCGTGTCTTGGCCCACTTCACAACATGGACTTGTGCGATGCCTGCTTCTCCATGGGCAGCTGGGTCCTCGAACTGTAGCCAGCGTTGAAAGTGGGGAGCTCAACGACTTTGGGGAGTAGGGTTCACTTTCGTCGGGCCAAGCAGCTCTCTCAGCCCTTCCTCGGGTCCCTCCCGGTTCTATCGGACCAAGGAGGAGGGAGCCTCGGCTACTTGTAGCCTGGCCATTGCCGAGGCTCCTCCCATGGCGCAGGAGGCCGCCCCGCACCCTCCCGGGGCGGGCGAGGCGCTGCCATGGCATCGCCCCTTCAGGGTGAAGGCTCCCCGGTGTCATTCCAGCGGCTCGGAAGGCCGGTCGGTGCTGTCGGGCCCTTCCGGCGCCATCAGGTAGCGCCGTGGTCCTGGGGGGCGTTGCCAGCGCTGAATTGTCACCGGTGCCCGTGGGCTCGGTTGGCGCCATTCGTGGCACCGACACTGTTCGTGGCGCCCGTGGGACCAGATCCAGCGTCGTCCTTCACCATGTCTCGCCTCGGCACCGAGGTTGAGCATGGCGCCGTCTCGGGCTCGGCGCCAGGGGCCTTCGACCCTTCTGTCGGTGTCGCCCGCGTGCCATCCATGCTCGGGGTGCTGTTTGCGGTGTTGAGAGGCCGGCGGTGCCGTGATTCAGCCGGGTCCACCTTCAGGGCCACCGCCGGGCGCTGCCACGGTCCTCGGTGCTGCTTGGCGTGCCGTGGGGCCGGGTGGCTGGCGCCGAGGGTGCCATCGGGCTGTTGTGGGCACCGTCCCTGTCCTTGGTACCATTCCGGTGCTGGTGGATCGGATGGTGCCATGACTAGTCCTGGCACTGGACCTCTGGCTCGGGCTGGCGCCGTGCCTCCTGCAGGTCCCTTCGTGGGGTTGCGGAGGGCACTGGCGCTGACTCAGGCACAGTAGTGGCTTCCGGGCCTGGTGGCAAGGTTAGTTCTGCCCGCCCTCCTACGGTTTGGCTCAGAGCTGGACTCTCACTCTTCGGAGTCAAGCTCCGAGTCGGACGGCAGTTGCACCCCTCGGGTTGGCTGCAGACGGGCAGCACAGTGGTCTCATCGACGAGTCGGAGCCAGCCCCCTACTGAGGAGAGGTCGGTGGCCCCGAGACTAGGGTCAGTGGTGCTGGCCAGCGGGCAGTGGTGCATGCCACCATAGCTTTGCAGCCTGGTTTTGGGGTTTCATTGATCCCTCGGTGGTGGTACCCTCCAGTGGTGTGTCTTGATCGCCCGACTTTGGGGCCCATGGAGACGCCTGCAGGGGAGGGTACTGCTCCTGGGTCTCCTTCGGGGCTGCCCAGAGATGCCAGCTACCTAGGCTGGCCCTCTCGAGGAGGAGGACTCTTTCGGACTCTGAAGGGTCGAGGGGTGTGAGGGTCGCCCGCGTCGGCCCTTTTCTGGGGTCCTCGGGCCCTGGACGAGACCGTGGTGCAGATTTCCACCCTTCCCCTCGGGTTCCTTGAGGAGTCCCATTCTTTTGAGGCAGGGGACCGCCCTTCTGGACCTTACGCCCCATCGCCTCACTGGGGATTCTTCTGGGCGCAGCCAAGGCAGTACCAATATGGTTTGTACAGCTGTCGGCTGTGGGGTCTTCGAGGCACCTTCGTCCGGGTGCTCATGGTCTGCTCCTAGCCTGGCGGAGGTCAGCCGACTTCTCTTCTGGCTCTGCCCCATCCCTCTGCCACATTCTCCCTGCGCCAGGCATCCTCGGTCCCAGCGGCCCTCTCACCTGGGAGCAGTTTAGAGCAATGGCTGCCCGGTTCCCTGCTTACGTTAGGGCAATGGACAGCCAGGTTTTCAACCTCCCCACGCAGCCACCCTCTGAGCACATGGTGACCTCCAGCTCCTCATCCCCTCTTCAGGGAGAGGAACCTTCTGTCCACATCTCTCCAGCTGCTGATCTCTTGGAGTATCAGCGTTTCCTCGTGAGGATGTTGGAGGATTTGCACCTTTCACCCTCCACTATTAGCAATCCTGACATGACATGCCTTTCTAGAGCGATTTTGGCGAGGCCACCCTTGTGGTGCCGCCTGGCCAGCTCCCTTTCAG
The DNA here is from genome assembly GCA_016271365.2 of Neoceratodus forsteri. NCBI lineage: Eukaryota > Metazoa > Chordata > Ceratodontiformes > Ceratodontidae > Neoceratodus > Neoceratodus forsteri. Next base: position 767,207,933 of record CM028133.1, on the reverse strand, counting down.
GAGGCGTTGTTGCGTTTCTGGCAGAGGCCTTCTCCGGAGTTCCCGCCCAAGGGACCTCAGCCAGAGGTATTGCGCCTCCGAGTCTCCAGGTTCCATGCCTCATCCACAGTCTGGTTTGACGACTTGGATACTCCTGATGGGCTTCAGCCTCTTCATCGTGACCAGCCCCCAGATCAAGACCTCGATTTTGATTTTTGGGGAGGAGGACCTTCTACTCGGCACGGTTACTCCTCTCTATTTCTGCTCATCAGGCCCACTATGCAGCCTACAACAGGTTCTTGTGGTCCAGGCTAGGTCAGCTCCTAGCGTCGTTGCCTGACTCGGAGCAAACCAGACAAGCCATCGCACTCTCTGCACGTGGCCTGGAGCTCAGCACCAGGCGAGGGCGCCTTATGACGCCAACGAGGTAGCTACCAGGGTCGTAGGGACAGCGCTCTGCACTAGGAGATCGGCATGGCTAATCTTTCCGGTTGTCACCCTTGGCCCAGCGTGGGGTGATTAGCTCCATCCCTCCAGGAACCTACCTTTTCTCCCGTAGAGTGAGGCAGGCGCTTGTTGGGGCAACTTTCTTCCCCTCCCGAGAACCCCGTCTCTCTCCCACTCTTCGGGCCTCTCCAGGCCCTGAAGGTTCCCCTTAGTATGTCACCTACTGAGGGGGCTAAGGGACTTTGTCCCTTAGGGTATAAAAGAAACAATTTCTCTGGGGGCTTACTCACCCATCTGTGATAAATGGTGAAGATTGACACAGATAAGATAATGAAATTACATACCTACCAGAATTATGATCTTTCTGTGTCGTCACAATTCATCACAACCCCACCCACCATCCCCCTGGGGCCTCAGTCTCTGGGTCCCTCCTCTCTCGTGACTCCCTCTCTCCTTAGGAGCGGGTAAAGTAAGGAACACAGGGGGTATTTTCCAATGAAGAGTAGACAGCTCGAGCGGCACTCCTTCTCACTACTTTGTCTCCACCCCGGTGGGGTGGAGTTGGTAGTTGCCCTCCTTCTGTTCTCCTCCTGGTTTCCATCCAACTATTTCTCCTAAAAAAAAAAGGAAACCCTTTTTTCACTAAACATCTTTTCCTGAGAGTACTAAATCCCTGTACCCTGTCCTTCCTCCAGAATAGCCGACTCTGCTTCTGGGGTATTTGCCAGTTATTCTGTGCCTTGAATTCTGGCAGAGGCTTTGCTACTCCTTGCAGTTCCTATACAATCTGGTGATGGACAAGGGTCTCTGATGCCTTAATACCTCTCCTCTCTCCTAAATTCTTTCCTCCCTACCCTTCCCTTCTTCCGCTTACAGAGATCGGGGCCCTACCCAATCCCCTTAGTCTAACCTCTTCTTTGCTGTCCTCTCAGTCGTTATTTCTCCTTTTAGTTCATCATCCTTTCCTTTTCTGTCCCTTGGACTCTCTTGTCCCACCCTCCATCCCTTCTCTTACCTCTCGGTGACTCAGAACTGGTAGGCAGGCGGAGTCAACACAGCCTAACGGCCAGCCCTCGGCGCCCGCGGTCGTCGGCCTCGAGGCGGTGCCGATGGTGTCGGCCAGCCTACCCCTTTAAAAAAAAAAAAAGCTCCTGCAGGGTCCTGACCTCCGCCAGATAACCCATCTGTGATGAATGGTGAAGATACACAGAAAGATCATAATTACGGTAGGTACGAATTTTCATATATTACCCAGCACAGTGCTTTCCATCTTGACCCACACAGGGTAGATGAGACAACCCTCAATTCCTTTACAAGTTTTGGCTACCAAAAAGCTTGAGAGTATCTACTAAAATCCAGAAGGTTCCATCCCCTCTAATCCACGGGCTCTTAATTTAGCTCTGCTGTAGCGAGGCTTTTGGGACCCGTAGAAACCTGCTCATTAAGGTGTGAAGCTTATGTGCCCACACCCTGGAAATCAAAAGGAGGTGAGAAACCAGATAATATACTTTAGGGCAACATCAGTTTTAAGGCGGCAATTTTCTGCCATGGATAAATGTAGGTGCTCCCAGCTTCACATTATTAGCCAGCTGGGTCCATATTGGGATAAAATTCTTGTCTGCCATAGAGGTTAGATCTGTAGATAATGTAATCCCTAGATATTGAATATCGGGATGAACCCACTTAAACCAGAGGAACCAGTCATGTTAATGGGCGTGTGAAAATTAAGTGGTAGGATCTCTGACTTAGTTTTGTTGATTTGAAGGCGGATATGTTCTCAAATGCAGTAAGCGTGTCCAGAAGGGGTTGTAAACTCCTTGGGCGTCACTTGTGAGGATCAGACAATCATCCACATATGATTTAGTGTAGTAACTCTGGTTTCCCACCTGTATCCCTTGGATTTTGGGGTGACGTTTAACTGCTGACAAGGGTTCCATAGCCAAAACAAAAGTAGGGGACAAAGGGCAACCCTGTCTGGTGCCCCTATGAAGCTGAAGGGGGGACATTGTGGTGTTAGTGAGCACCTTGCCTACTGGATGCTGATATAAAGTGTGTATCCAAGAGGAAAAATATGGGCCTATGTTAAACCTGTTCAGGACAGCATGCAGAAACTGCCACTCCACTGAAACGAAAGCTTTTTAAATCTATCGTGATAATCGCTGCAGGAGTAGGGGATTTCGCCGCCACGTGTATCAAAGTGACCAGGGCCCTCACAAGATCTGAACCGTCTCTCCTTAATGAAACCCACCTGAGAAGGATGGATAATGTATGGCAATACTTTTCTAATTTGGTCACCATACTTTTCGCAAGTATTTTAGCATCTGTATTAATCAGAGAGATAGGCGTGTAATTGCTAGGATCGTCTGGTCCTTGCCTTCTTTTGGTAGTATGGTAATCACTGCCTCTCTTAGGGAAGGAGGAAGTTCTCTTTACTCTGGGCTTCCTTAAGCATCTCTAAGAGAGGAGAGATTATTTCTGGGTGTACAGTTCTATAAAAATCAGCAGGGAACCTATCGCTCCCCAATGCCTTGTGTGGGCCATACTTAGAATTGCCTTAAGTAGTTCGTCCTCATAAAGTGGAGCATCTAATGCTTGGTTTTGAGCCTTAGTCAGAGCCGGCAATGATAATTGGTCCACAAAGCTGCGGAACTTTTCCTCATCCCATTTTACCTGAGATGTGTATAGGTTTCTGTAAAAGTTGGCCATGGAGTCATTGATTTCCTTTTGTGAATGGACCAAGTTTCCCCTGGGTCTCGAAGGCTTATTATGTGTCGTTCTACTTGCCTTTTTTTTTTTAGCCTATAAGCAAGGAGTTTTCCTGCCTTCTCCCCTTCCGCCCAGTACTGGTGTTGGGAGCGCCTAATATTCAATTCTGCCCTTCTCGTTAACAATGAATTAAGCTGTATTCAGATCCGAGTCAGTTCTGCCCATCGGCAGTTACTCTTAAGCCTTCCTGGATTTCCCTTATACTCAGCCTCCAACTGTTGCAACCTACTCTCTAGTTGTAATACCTCCCCATCCCTCTGCTTTCTCCGAAATGTGCGAAACTTGTAATTCAGCCCCTTAAGGGTGGCCTTGTAAGCTTCCCATATAATTGCAGGTGGGTTTAGTCTAAAAAGGATTTAGTTCCCTCCTTAACTAGGGTTTGAAAATCCCTATCAGTAAGAAGAAGGGGTCCAACCTCCAGGAATTAGATTTTCCTTTAGTAATTGGTCTCACTGCTAGATTTAGCAGCAGCGAGGCATGATCGGATAGGTAGATTGGAGCTGTGTATGTCTGTGGTGCTGGTGACCAAATTTTCGAATTGAATCAATAGTCCAATCTACTTGCCATTGCTTTAGCTGCAGAAAAGTAGGTATAGTCCCTATCCGCTGGATGCTGCAATCTCCAAATGTCAGCAAGGCTGTGCAGGGAAAGCAAATCCTGGAGGGCTTTAAACGAGTTGGTATGGGGTTCCTGCCTGGCATTAAATCGATCGAGGAGGTAATCCAAAGCTAAATTATGGTCTCCCCAATTATTATCCCGGCTTATCGGCTACAAGGTTTAACAGTTGTTGTGAGACCTCATTGAAAATGCAGGAATATCTTCATTAGGGGCATATAAATTAACGAGCATGAGTGGCCCCATTGGTGTATCCAGCTATGTAACTATGATCCAACGCCTTCCTTATCTGTTTTCTGAGCAGTCACTACCCATTTCAGTTTTTGTGCAGTAGAATAGAGACCCTCTCTTAGCCTTCCCTGAACTACTATGAAATTCTCTTCCCATCCACTCTCTAACAAGTTTTTTGATTCGGGTGAGTTAGTTTAGTTTCTTGGAGAAACACTATGTACTCTTGAGCTTACAGAGCCTAGTCAAGATCTTACTCCTTTTAATTGGGGAGTTTAGTCCCCCACATTTCATGATGTAAAAACTACCTCGGACAAGTTATCCATCTTCCTGTGGTTGGTGTTTGCTTTTAATAATGTGGTCATTGGTAGCTAAATAATCACTCCTTTTCAAATGACATTACCCCTTTCCTGTTCCCAAGGAAATCTGCCCTTCTTATTCTCATGTTTAGATCTGCATATCTACTGCCATCTACTAGTATTTTCTTTTGGTTCCTCTTTACCCACAAGGAAGCACTCCTACTCCCAGTGCCCCTTGCAATTCCCTACCTTGTTTATGAGAAACTTCCTGACCCATTTGTAGATGATTCTGATGTGATTTCAAAGGCACCACAATGCGTGCTTGATCCTGTAATGGAAGTAAGGTTCTGCTCCTGGAACAGGGTGACAAAAGTCTTCCCAAGCTCCCAGAGCCTCCTTCTGGGGGCAGTGGTGGAAGCCTTACAACGAGATATGGTATTGATCTCAGTATGTTGAGTTCTCTGGGGGGATCCTACCCCAATTATTCCTAATCTATTGTGACGGTTCCTATCCCAAAAACAAAAAACAGGGACTCACATGTAATATCTGTGCAACCCTCAGCCTTCTACCATACTGGGCTCTGTGGTACTATCGACCCCAGGCCAGAAGCTCGCTCAAAACCATCATCCTACATTAACCTGTAAGCTAATAACAACATAGAACCACTGCAGAAAAAAAAAACAGCAATAACATTTCAAAATATTAGAGAGAGCAAAATCTTATCCCTCTGAGAAACTTTAAACATCCTAGCAACCTGAAAATCTGATCAGACTTAAGATTAAGACCCAGGCTCTAGCGTATATGAATAAGGCTGGCAGTCTATTATCATAATCTGACTCGTGCAAAGAGTGCACCAACCTAGCACCCAGGAACATGGGCATAGGGGCAAATTGTAACCTATAAACAATTTAAACTAAACCTTTGTTATACCCATGATCCCTTTGTGCACGAGTCTCTAAGTATCTTCAGCTGTAGTACCCTTTTTATGGGGTGGATCTGTAACTGTGGATCTTCTGAGATTTTAAACAAGACCTCTAGTCTTTCACTGGAGTTCTCTGCATCCTCTTCCTCTCCATTTGGAGCATAGTTGGCCCAATCTCCAGGTAGTGGAGACCAGTCACCAGGAATCTCCTGAGCATCCTTTGTATGTTGGGAGTCAGGAAATAAGTCCAACGCTGTTGGTAGGAGGTCACGTAGCGGCTCATACCGGTTCCCAAGCTTGATCGGAGTATCCCTGGGGAGCAATTGCTAGTGTCTGATTGCAAATATCAGCTTTGTCGGCTCCTGGATCGCTCCCTCTTGCAAGCAGTTTGCTCCCCACCTGGGGTTTCTTCTATGTCGGCCCCTCGTTACTGCCTGCCACTGTGGAGCGTGATTTAGCAGGAGGGCCATATTCGGCCCTGTTTGGAGGTCTCCTGACTTATTTCCATCATATAATTCAGGTTGTCTTGTGCCTGACAAAGTTGTAAGCTGGAAGCTCGTCTATCCTGTTCATGAACAAAGGTTTCTGCTGCTGATGGGCTATCAAAGTTATATACTCCCATGGTACAGAATCCTAAGTAGCTCAGGGTACCCCTTGTGACGTTGGAATATTTAGCTTGTAAAACTGTTGTTTTACCTCACCATTGCTCTCCTTCTATTTGAAAGATCCTGGGAGAAATCCTGATATATCTGGATGCGTGTGCCATGCCACTCGGAAGAACCCTGTTCCCTTGCTCTGCGTAAGCAGTATTCTTTCTGGATATCTCAGGAATTTACAGAGGATAGGTCTGGGCGCTCTCCTTGTTTTTGGCGAGGGGCCAGGGAGCGATGGGCCATTTCAATCTCTGGAGGACCACTGTTGTTATCCTGAATGATCTCGTAAAAACACATACATGACCCTGCCTTCAGCTCCTTCTGGCACCCCACAATGTACAAATTCTTTCTCCTGGCCCTGTTTTCCATGTCATCTATGTTATGTAACAAGTAAGTAATCTTATTCTGATGGTCTTGTATGATTTCCCTTTGCTTCTGTGTATGTTATCGAGCTTTTGAAAAGAGTGTTCAGTGTGTGCTACTCGGGAGACCAAAGCAGCTAGGTCTTGATTTGTTTTCCTTGTTGTTTGCTTCAGGTCTCCAGTAACCAGTAGGATTTGGTCTAATTTGGCCAACATGGCTTGTAAACTGGAGTCTGCAGCACTTTCCATTGTTATTTCCCTGTTTTGTGTCTTTCTCCATGACCGATAGGTCGGCTCTACTATCGCTGTATTTGTTTCCTCCCTTTCCTTATATTTGACAACTGCGCGCACTCCCGGTCTGGATAGGCCCGTCTATATGCTGCAGTACACATTAAATCTCGACTTCTGAGTCCGTACCATATATCCTGCACCGATTCTGTTGGTACCAGGTGAAGGGTAGCGACTTCCTCTTTCTATCGCCCGATTGGTAAGTTACTTTTGGCATTGATTTCTGGATCTGAATAGGAATATGACCCCCGTTGAGCGCATCCAAATTACACTGCCACCATCTTGCCGGCAAAGCTCCTCCCCCAGCAAACTCACACTTAATATTATTGTAAGCAGAAGTAAATCAGAATTCAAATCATGGTTGGATGCCTACTCACGGTCTGGTCACAACCTTAACTACTATGAATATTAAGTAGTATAAGAGCAATCATGGGCCCTTGGCTCTCTAGCTCTTCTAACACCTTAGTATGAACCTTAGTGGGCAAAACTAAAAGTAGTTATAGTGAAGGTAGTGAAGGCAGCAAACCTCTACGTTATGCAAGTAAACAAAAGCAAGAGGAAAAAAAAGACTGTTATGGTTTTCAAAGGAGATGGCTGGAAGGTAGGGGCAAAAAAGTTAACATTGTGGAGAAGGCAGTAGGGAGGCTGGGGGATACTGGGATGTATAGGGAGAGGAATCACCAGCAGAAAACAGGAAGTTGTTACCCCCTGTACAGACAGTTGGTGAGACCCCATCTGGAGTACTACATCCAGTTCTGGAGACCCCATCTCTGCAAGGACATAGACAGGATGGAGGCAGTTCAGAGGAGGACGCTAAAATGGTGCAGGGTCTGCAAGAAACCATACAAGGAGGCTAAAGGAGCTTAATATGTATACTGTTGAGGAAAGGAGGGATGGGGACATGATGAATCAACAAAGTCCAAGAGGGTAGCATCTTTCAGAAAAGAGATGTGCAAGAACAAGGGACTCAATTTGAAGATAGAGGGGCGGCTCTGGGGCAATGTGAGAAGTATTTTTCACAGAAAGGGTGGTGGGACGATGGAACAGCCTTCCTGAGCAGGTTGTGGGGTCTAAAACTGTGAGAATTCAAGAATGCATGGGACATACATAAGGCAGTTTTGTGGGTGGTAGGAAGAAATAGGCTGTTGGTTAAATAGGATCTGCAGCTTATCCTCTAGGTAGGAAATGAGCAGACTAGGTGGGCCTAGTGGTCCTTATCTGCCGTCAAAGTCTATGTTTCTGTGTTTCATTCAGGAGGTATAAGAAGACTCAGAGGGAGGAGGATGGAAAAGTGTATCAGGTGAAATGTATCAGGTGAAGCAGAGGGGCATGGAAAGCAGTCAGATGCATGAGTCCCAAACAGAGGAGAAAACAGCCCAGGCAGTAAAGAAAGGGGACAAGGCATTTCTGAGGTATGTGGCTAAGGGAGAAAGACCAAGGAGGGATTTTAAGTTTAAGGAGAGGGCATGGAGGAGACTAGGGCAAAGCTGTTATCCTAAAGAAATATTTTTGCTCGGTATTCACAGAAGTAGAGGAAGGAGAGGATCACAGATAGCGACTGGAGCATCAGTGTAAGGGAAGTGGACACCAGTCCATTTACAGAGGAGAAGTGCTGAAGGAACTAGCAAAACTGAAAGTGGACAGGGCAGTGGGGCTGGACGGGATACACCCAAGGATATTGAGGAAGCTTAGATAGGCACTGCCAGCACCCTGACAGTCCTGTTCAACCACTCACTGGAGACGGGAGTGGTTCCGGAGGATTGGAGGAGGGCATATGTAGTCCCTCTTCAAAAAAGTGCAGCAGGAGGAGACTGGCAACTATAGGCCAGTCAGCCTGATTTCAGTGGTGTGAAAATTAATGGAATCACTGCTGAAGGAAAGGATTGGGGAATATCTTGAGGTGGTGGCTTATAGGATCCAAGGCAACATGGATTCACTAGGGGGGAGCAGGTCATGTCAAACAAATCTGATAGATTTCTTTGACTGGGTGACCAGGGAATTAGATCAGGGTGGAGTGGTGGATGTGGCCTACTAGGTTTCAAGCAAGGCCTTCAACACTGTTCCACATAGAGACTCAGACACAGCTGGGCAGCCTGGGAGTGAACTCAGTAAAATGGTAAGAAATTGATTGAGGGGTAGGTGACAGATGGTGGTGGTTAACAGAGTTTGCTCTGAGGAGGGAGGGTGGCCAGTGGATTGCCACAGGGATCAGTACTGGGGCCAGTCCTCTTTAATGTCTTTACTTACGACACTGCAGAGGGGTAGAAGGAAGGTATGCCTTTTTGTAGATGACACAAAGATATGCAACAGGGTTGACACTTGGGTGGAAAATGAGGAGATCTAAGTAAGCTTGAGGAGTGGTCAAGTTTGTGGCAACTAAGATTCAATGTGAAGAAGTGCAAAATCATGCACTTGGGGCACAGAAACCCATGGACATGAGTACATGATGGAGGAGTGGTACTGACAACCACCGAAGAGGAAAGGGACCTGGGAGTAATCGTATCTGATGACCTAAAAGTGGCCAAGCAGTGTCACAAAGCAGTGGGGAGAGCCAGTGGGATGTTGGGGATGCATAGGAGGGGTATCACTAGCAGAAAGAAGAAGGTGGTGATACCGCTGTATTGGTGAGACCTCATCTAGAGTTGTGTGTCCAGTTCTGGAGGCCACATCTCTGGAAGGACATAGACAGAGTGGAGGTGGTCCAGAAGAGGGCAGCTAAAATGGTGCAGGGTCTGCCAAAAGCCCCTATGAGGGAGAGACTAAAGGACCTCAATATGTACACTGTGGAGGAAAGGAAGGAGGGAATATGATAGAGACTTTCAAATACCTCAAGGTACAGGAGGGAAGCATTTTTCTGAGAAAAAATGTTCAAGATCAAGGGTCATGCTATGAAGCTGGGGGGTAGACTGGGGAAACTTGAGAAAGTACTTCTTTTCTTACTGTTTCTGTCCCCCGGCTGCCCTCGATCAGGCGGGCACTCCAGCCCCATCACTCACATGGCTACCGGCACCAGCGCCTAATCCCCGGAGTGCTCACCCCAATGCTTCAGGATCAGGTTCTGCTGGTCCGACAGGTGGAGGTCAGGGCCTGTGGGTGCACGCCATCATCCAACCGCCAGCATTTTTCCCTTGTTTTCCATAGCGGGGGCGTGCAAGAACCCCAGTGGCGATACCACCGTGCTCCTGTACGCTGCATGCCCGCCTCTGCCTGAGGATCTTGGCAGCATCAGTGTGGCAGCCCCTAACCTCCACTAAGGGCCAGGCTAACGCCGACTGCTGTATTCCTCCCACCCCAGAAGGAGGAGAGCTGTCTTAGGGACACTTGATCTCCTCCTCGGCCGCACCGCCAACCCGCTTACACCGTGAACATATGTTGCAGGCGTGGCAGGAGGTAAGGCATGGATACCTCAACCCTCCATGCCACTAGACCGGCAAGAAAGTACTTTTTCACTGAAAGGGTGGTGGATGCATGGAACAGCTTTCTATCTGAGGTGGGGGGCAAAACAGTAACGGAATTAAAAATGCATGGATAGGCATAAGGAACCTTAGTGGTTAGGAAAGGGGGATAAAGCCGAGATCAAGTACGGTCTGCAGTATTGCAGTAGGTAGAGAAAATGGGAAACTGGGTGGGCCACGCTGTCCTTATCTGCCATCAATTTCTATGTTTCTGTGTTGCATTATGGCAGCCTGAGCTGTCTCCAAGTAGATGGTTGTTGAAAAGGGAGAAAAGGATGGGTGCTAGTATGGTCCTTGCGGGACTCCTTTATGCACCTCTAGAGGCTGAATCGACCCCCACCCCTACCCCACCCCAGTGCAGACCCTTTGGGATCTTATAGAGAGGTCATTCCTAAACCAGTCTGTGGTATCTGGTGAAAAACCATAAGAATTGAGTTTGCAAAGGAGAGTGTCATGATCTACTAGGTCAAAAGCTTTAGAGAGATCGACAAAGATTGTCCCATTGAGTTTGCCTTCATCCGCTTTCCTAAGGATGTGATCTGTGAAGCAAGCTAGCGCAGTGGTAGTGCTGAAGCCCTTACAAAAAAACATGCCAGTCAGGAGATAGCAGACTGCATTTTGAGACGTGGTCAGAGATTTGCTTTGGTGGAGAGAATGGATACTGGTCTGTAATTATCCATGACTTTAGGGTTGCCTGATTTAAATAGGGAACATCTCTGGCCTGTTTCCAAAGTAGGGGAATGGATGAAGTTGAAAGGGACAGGTTAAATAAGATAGCAAGGGGGTTAGCTATAAGGTCAATGGACAGTTTTAGGAATCGAGAGCAGAGACTGTCACTTCTGGCACTGCCAGCATTGGGAGAGCCTGAGTAGGCGTCTGGCGTCTGTGGGAGAAGTAGCTTTAAAGTGGAAGGGAGGACAGACAGTTATCTCGGATCCCTCCTCCCAGGGACTAAGGTAGCAGCCTTGGGTGGGAGTTTAGCAAGGTATGCTTCTAGATTAGAAAACTTGTGGTTCAAGGCTTCAGTGACTTTGCTGGTTCAGTTAAGGGCCTATGTTCATGAGCATGTTGATGCTGCTCTTGCATGGGGCCTGGTTTAGTAAGGGAGTTAACGGAGGTCTAGGACTCAGAGTTCACCCAAGTTACAATATAGCTTCTGGTATTGCTGTTGTAATTTTAGTTGAAATCAGATGTATTGTGTTTTATTGGGCCAGGTAATATAGCAGAGAATGCATTGCACTCTAATTGGATATTTCTGTAATATGTTGGACAATGTCTTTCCATCCTTGCAGTTGGAAGTGAAGGAGGAAGCCAGCAATAATAAGGATCTAAAGGTTCATTGCGATGAGGAGGAACTGAAGATGCACCAGCTCGACATCCAAGTCCGTGAAGTCTTTGTCAACCGCTTTATACAGATGTTTGCAGACTATGAAGTGTTTGTTATTCAGCCCAGTCAGGACAAGGAATCCTGGTTCACCAACAGGAGCAGATGCAGAACTTTGATAAAGTGAGTATTGAGAATATTCTTGTCCTGAATTCTTTTACAGAAATGTTGGATAGCACTTTTAATTTTCAGGGCCATTGCTTAAGAGAGCTAAGTGGTGTAATATTTAGACACAATTAAGCATCGTTTATATTTTCCTGTAATTCTCACCCTTGTTTCTTTATTACTGAAGACATTTGCATGAAAACAGAATCTCTACCCTATCTGGTCTGGTCGTTCATCTACATCTAACATCACAATTTTGTTTATGATGTAACAATCTGTTGCTGTGAAGATAGTGGTGATGATGTCATAAATAGGGGATTATGATGTCTGTGTAGACAAGCAGCGGACAGATAAAGCCTAGAGGACAATGATCTGATTTCATGCATCTGTCCTCAGTAAAGAAACGGGGACATAATTACAGAAAACATAGGAAATATAAACTGAACAGTGTCTAAATCTTACATTTTCAAAGTTTTCCCAGTTGTGTCAGAGGCACTTTAAGATTTTTAGCTAACATTTTGCTTTAATTCCTGTACTGTATGCAGGAATTGTAGTTTGAGTGGCTTACGCCAGCAGTCATAAGCAGACTGTAGCCAGCAATGGCAGTCATGTTGTTAGGATATCTGTTACCTTGCCATACCTGTGGGTGGTGCTGTACACTCAGTGACGGAAAGCCTGTATAGAGAAGGAGAGATAAAGACTACTGTTTATCCAAAAACAGCTGAAAATCTATAGTAATGATAAATAGGCCTAGTGATTTTCCCACAAGCGTTTTACTGGGTATAGGAATTCTATTTCACTCTGTTCTCTTTCTTGTTCACTAGGCCTCTTTCTGTCCGACCAGCCTGAACCTTACCTGCCTTTCTCTCTCGGTTCCTGGAGACGCAAATGTTTGCTTCCTTTATTGACTTGAAAATCATGTGCCATGATGAAGACAAGGATCCCATTCTAAGGGTCTTTGATTCCAGAGTTGAAAAAATTAGAATGCTTGAACGTGAGGACTCAGACCCACGCACTTCAATGTATCAGAAGTGTACTACTGTTGATGAAGCTGGAGAGGCCTTAAACTATGTTGAGCAAAATGTATTTTGGTGGAAAAGTCATTACTTAATTTGCTACTAGTAAAGGAATGTCCATATGAGTTCAAATTTGTGCTAATTTAGAACACTGTTTGATGTTTAAGAACAAAATTTTTTTATATTTGCAGGGTATTTAGACAGAAGGTAATTAGGTAGCTTTAAATTATTGAATTTGTACCTCAATTAAGGAGTAATTGATAACAAACAGGCCTGTAGGTGCTGTTTTGTTCAATAAAACTGACCCACACTGATTATCTTTCTTCATCAAATGTAAGATGGACACTGTCGGTTAAAATAGGGACATTGAAAGATGTTTTTCACACAGTGATAGGAGGAAAAACATGTATATGCATGAGCCCTCACTAGGCTGAAATTTCCTCATATTTTGGTGGGAGGGATGGAACTTATTTACTTAGGGCATCCCAACTGAGATGTTGCATGTCATTTACTGTTGGGTCCGCGTCTATCTATTCTGCTGTTTGGTGGACTGAAGCAATGGAGTCACTCAAGGTCACACAGTGAGTATGTTGCTGGAATGTTATCTGAACCTGGGTCCCTTTGTTCAAAGTTTTGTATCTTACAACTAGACCACACTACCTGTCTGCATATGTAAACGTATTTCTTTTAGCCCTGCTTAGAACCAACAACACTGAATCATGTGCTATGCCAAACCTTCCTTTTAGAAAACACAGGGTTTGAAATGTGTAAGCAAAATATTTGCACTGTGCAGTCTATACCATAGCAATACACTTGCCTATTTGAAAACATAATCCTTTATAAAATCCTATGGACAGGTCGGCCTTATGCATGAGGCAGTGCGTCTGTCTGTGATGTCGACAACCCGGGTTGGAAACCGACTCTGGGCGTCTGAAGGCAGTGAGGGAGGATTGAGAATCTAGGGACTGTCTCCTTCTCCGGGGGGGTAGTGTGTCCGCACGTCACAGACCCTGGCAGAGGCTGGGGATCCATTGTGCCGGTGCTGTAACCTGGGGCGGGTGGATGCAGGTCGTCATTGCACATCGCTGCCTCAGGTACAGCCGCAGTCAAAATCCTGCCCCGAGCATGAAACCCCACTTTGCCACTGTGCCAGCTGGCAATAGTCTCCGCTGGGTGGGGTCCTGCTCCCGTAGGCCCCACCTTGGGGGATAAGCCAGGGCACATTACTGTGGGAGGCCCCCACCCAGGAGGGTAACCCTGGGCATTGGGCCTGGCGGGTGGGGGCTGAGCTCCATTCAGGGAGTAGAGGTGCGGGGTCAAAAAAATAAAAAAAAAAATAAAGTCCTATGGACTTTGTTGAGAAAGCAGACTGTTCTAGTTCAGGTTCACATGAACAATATAGGAAACCTATGTGTCAAGGAAATCAGGAGGTCTTTCATGGAACTAGGGATGTTCCTGAAAGGAAAGGTATCAGGGTAATCTTTTCCAAGATCCTCCTTGTTCTTGGGGCTAGTTAGGTACAGCAGCAGACCATCAGGGAGGTTAATGCTTGACTGAGGATCTGGTACAAGAGGAATTTTTCTGGCAAGAGGAGGGTTCTTCTCGGGGTAAGAGCACTTTTATATCCATGATGGGCTGCACCTGTGCAGAGGAGTCGTGTACTGACAAGGAGAATTATTTAAGACTGGCATTCTGAGGTTGCTAACGGCAGAACTGAGACCCAGTTCCTCTCCACCTTCTAGGACTGCTTCCTAGAGCAACACATCAGACATGATATTAGATTTGGGACCAACCTTGACTTTGTTCTCGACTGTGGGGATGGGATAATTTCTAGTATAGAAGTCAAGGAATCGGTGGGTGGCAGCAACCACAGTTGGGTAACCTTTTCCCTGGTGACAGGTAAAACTAACAAAACCGTAGCTATCAGGATCATAAGCTTTTGAATTGTAGAGTTCATCTGGCCTGGTGGCATAGAGGTAGTGCTGCTGCTTTCCATGCTAGCAACATGGGTTCAGGAGGGTTGGTCGGGGAGGAAGGAAGAGAATGGAGCATCTGGAGGACCGATGATCTCTCCTGGGTTGGGGACTTGCACCTTCACAATGCACCAGACACCTAGTAGAGGCTAGTTGTCATGGTGGATGGGAGGACCAGAAGGAGAGGGATGTCAACAGGCACTTTGTGTCATTGTGAGTTGATATCACAGGGGCAAATAAATTGATTAAACATTCCTGCTGAACCAGGATGACAGACATCCCTCCATGAGCCTGGGACCATGAACTAGACACCAGACTGGATCTTGCTTCATGGTGGGGAGGCAGAGCAAGTTCCCCACCAACCCCATCATGAGGGGCAACTTGGGGAGAATACCCGTGAGTCCCTGAGATGGTGAGTGACTGGGCTGGTCAGGGTCGTGATAGATAGAACCAGGCAGGAGAAAGGGGATTAAAAGCAAGTGAATAAAAAAAGGCAGACTTTGCCACAATGAAGGACCTGGTGTCCATGGCTCCGGATGGTTGAATGATGCTAGTAATGCAGAGCACATGTGATATTCATTGAGGGAGGTGCTGCAAGCATCTGCAGAGTCTGCATTCCTGTAAGCAGTAAGGGGAAAAGGGGCTAAGAAGTGGCTCCCTGGCTTAACAGAGACTGCTGGCAAGGGATTCTGAACAAAAGGTCTGTGACCGTGGTAAAGAGATAGGTTGCTTCCAGGCCACAGAGAAGAAAAGAGCAGCACTGAGGGACTGCAAAACTAAAATTAAAATCAAGGAAGGACTAGCAGTAGCTGCATAAAACAGTCTTCTATAGGAAGTTTAAGGAGAAACTGGGCCCTTGAAAAGTGGAATGGTGGAGGAACCTGTGAGAGAGCTAGAGGCAGTGATGGAGTTTGACAAATACTTTGCCTCAGTGTTGTTCAGAGGGTCCTTGGGTGGGGAGGTCTCATTGGGAAGGAACATAGCATCAGGTAGCATTACAATGCAGCCAGTGGACGTTATGTCTACCCTGGTGAATAATTACATGGAAAAGATTAAGCCAGGTAAGTCCAGAGGACCGGAGATGCACTCCAGGATCAGAAGAGCTCAGGGAAAACTGTCGAGGTACCACTTGCAGTAATCTTTCAGGGCTCTGTCAGACAGCTGTGGTGCCACAGGACTGGAAAGTAGTCAGTGTGGTCTCCATCTTCAAGAAGGAGAACAGGTCAGACCTGGATAAGTACTGGCCGGTCAGCCTGCTATCCATGCTGAGCAAGATCCTAAAGCAAGTAGTTGAGGTCAATGCACTTGCTACCTTTCAGCATGGCTTTGTGAGGACAGATTTTACCAAATTCATGTGACCACCTTCCTAGAGGGCAAACAGAGGTGGATAGGGTAGGGCAGTGGGTGTAGTCAGTGTGGACTTCTACTGATTCTTTGATACTGTTGAGAATGGCAAGTTTCTGGGCAAAGTAAACCAGTGCAGTATACATAAGACACAGAATGAGTTGCTTACTGACTTGGGGGCAGAAGGCAGAAGGTGTTAGTGGTACTACAAGTGGAGAGGGGTACTCAGTGGTGTCCTTTTGATTGTGATGCCGTGGTCTCCTGCAGTCTGCATAAGTTTGAGGATGACACTAAGTTGGCTATGGTAGTAGATGTCCTTGCGGATGGGGACAGACATCAGGAGAGACCTGATCAAGCTGGGCCAGGGCGATTGGTTGGACTCCTAGAGCCTCACATTCAGTATAGCTAAATGCAAAGTGCAGAACTTAGGGATGAAAACAGGTGGGACCTGCACATTGTGTAGAACTCCTCCTGTTGTAGTGAAAGTAGAAATGGGCCTGGTAGACGTAATGCAGGTAATGAAGGGTAAGCATCGGGGCTGCGTCAAGTGGGCCAACAGGATGCTCGGGTGCAAAAAGGGTGTGACTGTCAGAGCAGGGAAATAATCTTGCCACATTACAAGACCTTGGTGAGGCCCCACCTGAAGTACTGCATGTATTTCTGGTCACCTCAATATAAATGGGACATTGAGGCCCTCCAGAAGGTGCAATGCAGAGTCACCAAAATGATGAGCATTATGGGGACAAAAGCTATGAGGAGAGCTGGAGGCCTTTGATATATTCACCCTGGGGAAAAGGAGGTTGAGCGCACACATGATGTCAGTGTTTTGCAAACTCAAGGGTATTGACAAGGTCGATCAGTTGGAGATGTTTGATCTGGTGTAGAGCACAGCAGAGCAGAATATGGTTTACATAGCACCTTTCATACACATGTAGGGTATCCCAAAGCAATATAGTACAAGTCTGTTTCTGTTTTTTCCGTCAGTGCCAAATAACTTAAACTTAACCGTTGAGTGCAACATCACTATACCTATGAGGCCAGATACTTAACTCATAACTTTTCTGCTAATGATTTAGTTGTTGCAGCAAATTTGAAAGCACTTTGTTTTCCAGAAAAATCCTTACTAAAATGTTTAATTAGCAGAATTTACAGTAATTATAAATGCTGGTGATTTCTCTAGATAATCATGGAAGCCATTTCTCTGCTATAAAAAGCATTCTAGCTACGGTACCTAGATTGAGTTCATGGTCCACCCTGAAACAGTCTTCAAACTTGACTCATCCTACCACTCGTGGTGTCATTATCCTTTCAGCCCCAGTTAACATAACATCTTTCTTTCCACTAGAAGATAGGTCTCCTCCTTCACTGCTCCTGCAGTGAAAAGAAGTTTCAAGCTCATGATTCATTGCAGCTCATCTTCCACTTGCTGCTCCTTTGACAATCAGCCAGATGGAAAACAATAAGTCCTGGTTCATGGACTGCCATAGTGCAAATGTTTATTGCCAGGGGCAAAAGCGCGTCAGCTGCTGTATTTGGTGCCTGGCCATGTACCATTCATCAGTCAAGGGCAAGTTGTGCATCCTCCAAGGTAGGCCTCAGAAATGGAAGCGTCAGTGGCTGTGGGTTCAGTGGCGCAGCTCAGGACATGGTAGAAGAGGCGGAGGTGGGAGCCTCTTCAGCCCTGACTTTAGTGTTGATGGGAGGGCAGACTGTGGAGCCTATTACCCTGCAGAACCACCTGGAGTTTCATGAGTTTTTCATGGGTATGCACTCAAACTTCAATGAAGATAGTCCACCCTGTTGTTGGAAATGCAAGAAACACCATGTTTTGTGTGTGTGTGTGTGTGTGGCTTCCACTTTTGCAGTTTCTGGCTCCTCTGAGCACTTGATCTTGATTGAAGTGGTTCCAGTTGAGAAGCTGGCTGACACATCAGTGGTACCCCCCACCCACCCACCCAGAGTCGATGGCTGAGTTGATACAGGTCGGGACCAGGTGGTGGTGTCCTTGAGCCAGTTGACATGGAGTTAGATAAGGACAAGACCTTCGTCCCTCACCTACACACTAGTGCTGCCCCCCCTTGGTGTTGGGGAGCAGTGCCCTAGTCCAGCAATCTCTGGTTGTCCTGCCTCCAGTCTGAGATAAGGCTTCACTGCGTTCGTGGTCAGGATCGTGGTGCACTTGGGTTGCAAGCCTTACTATACAAAACAAAATGAAGTGCACTTGTACCTAGCTCCAGTCCAGCCAGTGGTCTCCACGGTGCCTTGACCTGTTGTGTAAACAGCTCCATCATTTACCAGCTGGGTTGAGAATGAGGTCTCCATCCCAGTCCCCTCTCTATGGCACCACTACCATCATGGCAAGGGCCTCCTCAAGTTCATCATTGTAGGGTGACCAGTGAGCACTGACTGAAATGTATAAATCGTGAGTTGGTTTAGCAGCAATGGGCTGTGTGGGTTTAGGCCAAGGTCATGGTTGAGCTGTGCTTCCAGCCTCTTAAGCTGTGTTATGGGTGCAGCTATTGATGCCGCCTGTCATAAAGCATCTGTGTCATCCTCCCAGTTTAACCTACAGCACTGAAACAGTCTCTGTGGGTGAGGTTCCCCCTTCCACAGCAGTGAGAGGCACTTCTTTGAAGGACTTTAGGCCTGAGTTGGGGCTACCTAGACTCCTGTTGTTAGTGGTCACACCAACAAAGTGGGAAGTTCACACTCCAGTTAATGTCCTGAGACAGTTTTCCATAGTTTGGACTTGGTGGGCTTCTCCATGGTGTTGTCTCAATGTAGAATTGAAAGTGAACCTTTGACATCCACTCCACTCCCAGGATGCAGCCTCCTTTATGGCTCATGTGCATGACTGCATTTCTGGCCATTTCCCTGGAGGTCCAGAGAGGAGAAGTACCCCTTGCCGGACATCCTGGGCAGGGTTCTTCACCTGGTGTGACTTTTTGGTTGCTGATGCTATCTGTGGCCCAGTGTGTTCAGTTTGTAGCAGCACCTGGCTTCTGCCAGGCACCTGACCACGGATTTAATCACAAGTCTGCATCGGTCCCTGTGGGTGAGTTTTCCAGCATCTAGGAACATTCATTCTCAGAGAGCTGGGTAGCAGAGGCAGTTTTCTGCAAGGCTAAGGTGCAGGGTGAATTGGATAAGCTGCCAGGCAAGGGGTCAAGAAGCAAGACTTCTTTGGTCATAAGGTCCATACAGCAGCTCCATTGGGAGTCTGGTAGGCCAGCTATGTGGCCTTGATGGCTAGGTTTGGCCACAGAGTTTTCGACAAGCCCACAGATATGATCCTTCTGCTCAGTACAAATAGGTTTGTGCTTGAGAGCTTCAGAATATTAGCTTGTCTCTGGCTAAATACCAGCTGCAAGTGGCTTTGTTCTAAGCCAGTTTGTTGGCCTTTGCAGTGGGTGCTATGGTGTCTCTCTAGTGGTTTCCCCTTTTACCCTGGAGACCCAGAATAAGTTGGCAGATTTGCCCTTCTTGGGCACTGACCTCTTTATTAGGTGGGATGAAACAGCCCCTCACCTACATAGAAGTCCAGTGTCACCTTGGATTTGGTGGTAAGGTATTGTCTTAGCAGGCTAATTTGAAGCAGCAAGGCTCATATCAGGGCTCCTTTTGTGGCATCTGACCAAGCCCTGCAAGTTCAACAGTCTGGGACAGAAAAAGGGGGACAATGGTTTGTCTGTGGCCAGTTCTCTGGAAGTCCTTTCCAAAGATAAGTGACAGGTTGCAGGGAGCCATTCACACCCATACCATCCCTGCTCCAGTTCCCAGTCAGGGGCTGACTATCCCACTTCCTTTCACAGTGGTTTGCTGTCACTTTAGACAAGTGGGTTCTAGAGGTTCTGCGGTCAGGTTTGTCTCTGGAATTCCAACACACTCCCTCCATGTTAGCCCTGTTTGTGTCCGTGGTGTCCAGAGATGCTTTAGCTGCACTGAAAGCGAGGTCACTCAGCTCTTAGCGTGCAGTACCATCAAGCCTGTCCTGGATACTCTGGCCTTATTCAAATCTGTGTCTTGAAAGGGGCTTGCACCCCATTCTGGACCTCCTTTTCCCTAAAAGGTTTGTGTGCAGGCAGAAGTTCTGTATGGTTACCCTCAATCAGTTCATACAGTCTCTGGATTCCGGGGCTTAACTCTGCTCCTTGTACCTCCAGGACATTATCTGCCCATCCTATAGGCTGTTCTTTCACTTTCAGGTGGGCAGAATGCTGCACCAGTTCAAGTCAATGCCTTTTGGCCTGTTCTCAGCACCATGGGTGTTTACCAAGTGCCTGTCAGTCATGGTGGCCTTCCTCTGGCATAGGGGCATTTTGTTGTTCCTATACTGGATGACTGACTCATCACAGGCAGTACCAAGGAGGTCATGCAGTTGTCCAGCTATCTGGCCATTCAGACAGTCCGAGACTTAGGCCTAGTGGTCATCATGGCCAAGTCAGAAGGGTACCAAAGGCGATCTTGTTCACTGGAGCAGAATTGGGCCTCAAGCCAAGACTAAGCTTATTTAGACTAAGTGATGGATCTTACCTCCTTTCCATTTATTTTATGTTGGGCAGTTGTGCCCAGCCTAGGATATCCTCCAGCTGTTGGAGTTGATGGTAGCCATGGTCCATTGGGCCTGCTGGTGGATGCACACCCTACAGTGGGATCTTGAGGCCAGTGGTCCCAGTGCCACAACCATCTGTACCTGCCAGTTCAGGTGACCCAGCAGATGCAGGATGCCCTTGAGTGGTGGCTGTGTCCTCAGAACCTCATGGAGGAATTCTCTTTGTCTGGGTGGAGCCCTCCCTCATGTTGATGCCAGACATGTTGCTGGTGGGGTGGGATGGGCATCTGCTGAATCATGGGGCTCACAGATTTTGGTTACGTGGGTAGGCCAGGCAGCATATCTACCTGCTGAATTCTGGACAGTGTAGCTGGCACTGACAGTCAGCTCATCTGTTTAGGGTCAGATCGTGGAGATCAGCACTGGCGACACAATGACTATGTTCTGCTTGCACAAACAAGGGGACACATTCCTTTCCCGTGTCAGAAGGTGCTCTGCACCTTGTCCCTCATACAGAGTCTACAGCCAGACCTGCTTGCAGTCCACGTTGTGGGAGAACAGTCAGCTGATGGGCGCTCTCAGCTGGGTGTAAGAGATGTCACATTAGTGGTCCTTGTAGTATGCAGATGTAGTGACTCAGCTGTTCACCCAGTGAGGCACACCATTGATGAACCTGCTTGGAAGGGAAATTGTTTAACCAGGAAAGATGCGCTAAGCTGGAGCTTGTTTCCAAGTGCGACCTGCGAGCACAAGGAAGTTAAGTGACTTACTCAGGGTCACGCCATATGCAAGTGGGGGCTGATGGGATTCAAACCCAGATCTCCAGGTTTGCAGCT
This sequence comes from Neoceratodus forsteri, assembly GCA_016271365.2. Classification (NCBI taxonomy): domain Eukaryota; kingdom Metazoa; phylum Chordata; order Ceratodontiformes; family Ceratodontidae; genus Neoceratodus; species Neoceratodus forsteri. The sequence goes on along the minus strand of CM028133.1, from coordinate 767,186,709 downwards.
GAGTGCCCTTAACCACTATGCTATTGCCTCCTATATACTGACTCAGGACTGAGTCCTATTAAACTCCTTGGAGAACAGAAAACTGAAGCTGTTTGTGCTCACCCCTCAGACTGGAACACTGATGGGGATAACTTTTCAGGCTCTGGTTCGAGCCTTCAGTATACCTTCCCTTTCTTTTCTTTGATTCACAGGTGGTACTGAAAGCACCCAGGGAGAAGATGGACCTGATACTGATAGTCCCATACTGGCCCAGGCAGTTCTGGTATCAGGGCCTCCTTGACTAGCAGCAGGTCATTGTGGCGGTTTCCTCTCTTCCCACACCTGCTGGCGAGATTAGGGAAGATCAGGCATCCAAAGTTGCAGTCTTATGCACTTGTTTACCTGGTTTATGAGCAAAATGAGTTTCAGGCCCTGGGCCTTTCACAAAGCTTTCTCCATGTTTTGGAGGTGTCTGGGAAGACATAGACTTGTAAGACCTGCTTGTTTAAGTGGATGAGGTTATTGTACTGGTGCTGGGCCAGTAGGTAGACCCTCTCACCTGTCCTCTGTAGTGCATCCTTTACTATATATGACCCTGTCTCAATTGGGGTTACAAAATACATCCCTTAATGTTTACCTGAGCACCATCTCAGCATACCAGGCACAGGCTGGTTTGCTGATGACCAGGAAAAAGTGGTTGGCGCTTTTTAGAAGCCTGGATCACCTGTCCCCTCCATACAGCAGCCCCGCCACTGTGGAACTTATTGCTGGTGCTTGCAATGCTAATGGTGAAACTATTTGTGACCATGGACAAGTGTGAGACATCACATATCGTGAAAACCGTGTTTTGGCCACCATCACCTGAGCAAGACAGTGAGTGAGCTACAGGGGCCCAGAGTGGAGTCTTTAAATGTGGTTTCCCACAAGGACAAAGGTGAGTCCTTGGCTCCCACATGAGTTCCTGCTGAAGGTGGTTTTGGAGTTTCTGCCTTATCAGGTGAGTTACCTCCGCATCTTCTTTCCAACGCTGTATACCAGATGCTGAGCATGTGCTTCATTCCTTGAGTCGTGTGCGGCTGCTTCTACGTATAGAGCACATGGCAGGGTTTCCGGTGAGGCTCGCTAGCTGTTCCTTGCATACACTGAAGCTGATTCCAGCAGACTGTCAGCTGAGCAGACTGTTGACTGATGGGAGAACCTCCTGCATTGATCTGTGTTGCAGGTTGTATGGGAGGAGCTGTCCTAGGGGCTGAAGTATCATTGTACCAGACACACTGCTGCTGAGTACTTCGATCAAGGAGATCTGCAGGACCACTGCCTGGTCCAATCGTGATGTGTTCATACCCACTTTAGTGTCAGTGTACTCAGTCATCATGAAACTTCATTTGGGACCTCAGTCCTCCAGTTTCTTGTCATCTCATTGGAGTGCACACCTTGCCCCTTTCCTGGAGGACAGTTAGGAGTCTGCCTAAATGTGGATAGTGAACTTAATTTAGGTAGCTGGAAAACAAGGTTACCTGCTGTACCTGTAACCAAAGATCTTACGCCGACTGAGAGCTCTTGCAGCAGGCTATTACAATTAGGACTAAGCCGCGGGCACTAGGACCCATTGGAAACCTTTGGCTAGGCGTCTCCAGTAGGGACCGCCCCCTAACGCTGGCTCTACCCGACGTCGACCAGTGGTATAGCGGGGTGGTCCCCAGCTAACCTCAGTCCTTTTCCTGCCACAGACCTGCTTCCATCAGCTCTTGGTTGCCTTTAGAACTTTATAGTAGTTTTCTAATGAATTTATTATTCCATATCGTCTTTTTGTCAAAAGTCCACTTTTAAGCAATTGATTCTCACTGCATGTCAGTCTCATTGTCTTTAGTCTCCTCAACCAAAAAGAAGAAGGGACGCAGTGTGCCTGTAACCCATCAGATACCAATGAGAAATACAAACACAAGGCCTAAATCTTTTGCCTAGGGCCTGACCATGACAGCAAGGCCTGCTCGATCTGCAGCGGCTTTACAGGCAGGACTAGGATTCGCCGCCTCAAGGCTGTTAAGACCATTATTTTGGAGCAGCAGGTGGCCATAATGCAAGCGTACCGGTGGAAAAATCTTCCATTCTTCCGGTCCACAAAACATAACGAGAAGAAACAGGACCCTGACCAACGAATGTCCCGTGAAAAGGACCGGGGCTGGTCTAAGGGGTGTTGCGCCCCAGTCACCACACAGAAAGAAGACCTCCTCGGGTCCAACTCAGGAGGTTTGGACCATTCTTCCCACCATTTGCAACACTCTTGAGGCGGGAGACTCTTCCTCCCGTCAAACCACAAGCGGTGGGCAGTGGTAAGCAGGGTCCGGTCTCCACACTGGCCTCTTCTACCAAGGTGAAGGCAGCACCCTTTGAGCGGCCACACTCCACCTCGGGAGTCGGGACCCAACCTCTTCTTCCGTGGGGACTTTGGTTCCGTCGGCGCGAGGTTCCAACTATGGTCTTTCCGGGGCTCCGGCAAGACCTCTGAGCACAAGGAATGGGAGTCGGGTTCCAAGCCAGCCGTCTCACCACCCCTCGACGGCTCATCCCTGAAATCCAAGCCGACAACGGTTTCCAAGCCAGACAGCTCCAAACCATCAGCAGTGCAGGAGAAAAGAGCGAACATTGGCTAAGGCATCCTTGGACCCGAATGTTTGCGGTCCACAGGACCTCGACGCCTGAGGACCAGGAAGATGTGTCCACTCCCTCTCCCAGGGACCTACTGGGCCTCCCTTCCTCACCTATAACTCCACTAGCACGGACAAATCTTGCCACCCAGTGGGGTCTGCGGCTTCACAGTTTTCTAAGGAGGAGCTAACAGAACTCTTCCAGTTCTGGTGAGGCCAGGTCAAAAAGATGTGCTTCCACATAATCAAATCCAATTCCGACCCGGAGAAGAGAAGGTCAAAGGTTGGGGCGAAAAGTGTTCTTCTCCTGTGCCTAAAGTGTCCTCACCTAAACCCAAACCTAAGTCATGATCACGTACTCCAGCTGATATCCGTGGTTGGACATTACACAAGGAACTTCAGCACTGGCGTCGTTCCAGGTCTCCCAGTACCACCCACCGTCACTCTCCTAGTAGAATGCTGTCAGACAGCCAACACCAGTAAGAAAGCCGTCAGCGTTCTACCAGCCATCGCCGGTCCCATAGCCATCATCAGTCCTATAGCCGGCCCGGTCTACCAGTCGGCGACATTCTTATGAGAGCAGATCCTTATCTTGTTCCTGTTAGTCTCCTTCTTTTCTGAAGGCAATGGTTCACAACCCAGTTTTTATGGGTCCGACCGTTCTCTCTCAAGAGAAAGGCCAGTGTCCCCGGATGAAAAGGACACTCCCAGATCTCCTCCTGGTGATCCGACCTTTATGGACATCATGAGGCATATCCAGTACTCCAACAGATCGGAGATGGAGGACCTCGATCCGGAACACGGAGGTTGGCAAAGTACCTGAGGCAGATGGAGCCAAAGTCTTTGGTTGTTCCTCCTGTTGTGGATACTTTCCAGGATCTTACTTTGATCACTTGGAAGCATCCTTTCACTACTCTGGCAGTCTCAAGAAATCGGATAGGCTGTATCAAGCCCCAAGGAGAAGCCTTTCTTGGCGGAACACCCTCAGGTAGACTCCATGGTGATTACGGCTGCTCACAATAAATCAAAGAAGCCTAAACACCTCTGTTCCCAGCCTCCTGAAGTTGAGTCAGATTTCTGGATCAGTTGGGCAAGGAGGTCTATTCTGCCTCCACCTGCTCTATCCAGTCCTTGAACTTCTCATGCATATGGTACAGTACCAGAATGCCATGTGGGAGAAGGGCTTAGAAGTGGTTCAGGCCTTGCCAGACTTGGCACGAAGACTGAGCTCCTGGACATCCTGAAGTCTGGTTCGGACGTAGGCAGTCGTGCTGAGGGCCTCGTGCGACACTGCAGACACAGCCTCCAGCGTTTGTCTTAGGCATCACACCTGGCTCAGAGTCTCAGGATTCTCCCAGGATCTGCAGTCCGGGATCCTGGACCTTCCATTCCAGGGAGGAGGCGGAGAAAGTCATCTCTCACCTCCAAGATTCTGGGAAGTCCATCTGGTCCATCCTAAAATGTATAAGGGGGACCAGAAACCTTTCCATAAATGGCCTTTTCATAAGCCCTCAGGGCAAAATACCCACAGACAATTTCAGCAGAGAGGTGGCTTTAAGAGAAAGGCACCAACCCAAGCTTCTGGGAGCTCCACCTCTAGAGGCCTAAGTCCTCCCAGCCCTCTCTGCCAGTTCCCGGATCTACCCAGTGACTTGCTACTGGCCCTCCTCCTCCGACGGAGGCGATGGTGGAGGCAGTAGGGGGTCGCTTCTCCCTCTACCCAGAGGAATGAAGCAGAGTCACTACAGACCTCTGGGTACTAGACCTGATAAGGAGAGGACATACTCTCGAGTTCATCCAGATCCTCCAGAAAAACCACCAGGGTCCTCCCATTATCCTCCTTCGCACATCCCTCTGATAGAAGGAGATTCAAGCCCTTTGCAGAAATGGGCAATAGAGCCAGTTCCCCAGGTTCAGCAGGGACGGGCTCTCATTCTCATTTTCCTGGTACCAAAAGGCTGGGAACCTGTGGCCCATCCTGAACCTCAGTTCTCTAAATTTCTTTATAGAGTACAAGCAGTTCAGGATGGTTACTCTCCAGGCCTCACTCCCGTCTTGCACCAAGGGGACTGGCTCTGCTCCCTGGATATGCAGGGCCTACATGCACATAAGGGTCTTTTCTCCCCAGAAATTCCTGAGGTTCCACTTCCAGGAGACATTATCAGTTCTGAGCCTTGTCATTCGGCCTCTCCTCCACTCCTTGAGTCTTCACCAAATGCCTAGCGGTGGTGGCTCGGCTTTGAGATGCCAGGACCATTATGTCTTCCCTTACTTAGACGACTGGCTCCTGGCAGCACCTTCGGGGCCAAGCTACTGCACTCTGGGACACCTTACTCTCTTCCGAGAGCTGGGGATCACCCTGAACGTCCCCAAAGTCTTCCCAGAGCCCAGCCAGCGACTCCTATTTATTGGAGCAGTCCTTGACATGGTTCAGGGCATGGTCTTCCTCCCGCAGGACAGGGGATTGTCTAAGGTGTAGCCCAGATGGTATCCACGGCTCCACAGGTCCCAGCCAGGACCTTCCTCAGACTCCTGGAGCACACGGCAGCAGCCATTCTCACAGTTCCTTTGGTTTCTCCTCCACGGGAGTCCCACAGTGGATGCTCAAGGTGCAGTGGGACCAAAGGTCGGATGACCTGGACCAGCTGGTCAGGGTCTCCGACCCAGTAAGGAGGACTGTTTCCTGGTGGTTGGACCCCTCTGACCTGGAATGCAGGGTCCCTTTTCGGCGGGAGCCCTCCAAGATGGATTCTAACAACAGATGCATCCTGTCTCGGTTGAGCGCTCCTCTGGGAGACAGACATACCCAGGGGACATCGTCTCAGGCGAGCAACTGCTCCATATCAATATCATCGAGATGCGAATGATCCTGAGCAGCTCACAGGCATTTCAGATGGATCTTTCTCCAGGTCCTCTTCTCATCCAGATGGACAACACATTGGTAGTGTTTACATCAACAAGCAAGAGGCACATACTCCTACCCCTATGCGGGAGGCGATGAGGGTCTAGTATTGGAAACTGGAACACCGCTTAGACCTCATTGCTGTTCATGTTCCAGGCATCCAAATGTCTTGACCGACAACCTAAGCTGGTCTCGGTCCAAGGCTTATGAGTGGGAACTCCTCCAGTTTGTAGCAGATCAGCTATTAGACAGGTGGGGCCCTGAGTTGGACCTCTTTGTGTCTCCACTCAATGCCAAACTGCCCAGTTTCTACTTCTAGAGCCCATGGCTATTGTTTTCTGCCAGATGCTTTGTCCCTCTGTTAAACAGGGAGGTTTCTGTATGCCTTCTCTCCTTTCCCATTCTTCAGAGGGTTCTTCTGAAGCTACAGGCCGAGGAAGCAGAAATGATCCTCATCGCTCCATTCTGGCCTCGGCAGATTTGGTTCCCACTACTTCAGCAGCTGGCATTGGAACCTCAAATACAGCTGCCGCTGAGCTCGCACTTGCTGTCTCAGGATCAGGAACATTGGTCCGTCCAGACCTCAAGTCCCTGCATCTTCATGCTTGTCTCCTGCAGACTTAGTCAGATCCAGGTTTAGGGTCTCCCAGGAGGCAGTGGACATTCTCGTAGCTACAAGAAAGCCCTCAACTAGGTCCACTTATGCCATGAAGTGGAAAGATTCTGTCTATGGGCTTCACCCCATCACTTGGACCCTCTCACCTGTCCAGTGAACTCAATCTTAGAGTATCTCCTCTCCTTATTAAATCAAGGCATGAGCTACTCCTCCATAAAGGTACATTTGTCAGCAATCTCTGCTTACCATGTTCTATGAAAGGAAAACACTCGCCCAGCTGGTCGTGTCCCATACCTTTTCGGGGCATTTTACATATTAAGCCTCCCATCAGAGATCCAGTACCCCCTGGTATCTCCTCTTTGTGATGGAGAAGCTTACCCTTCCCCGTTCAGACCTGCTGCAGAATCGAACTTCCTTCCTTTCCTGGAAAGTGTTATTTTTAATTGCAGTTACTTCTGCTCGGAGACTTTCAAGCTTCTGGCCCTGATGTGTAAGGAGCCTTATTTGATTTTCACAGGATAGGGTGCCCTTCTGAACCAATCCTAAGTTTGTACCTAAAGTGGTGTCTGAACTTGCATTGAATCAGGACATCAGTCTTTCGGTATACTACCCAGATCACTCGAACAGAGGAAAGCACTCCTACATACTTTGGATGTCCACAGGGCACTGAGGTACTATTTAAAACTCACTGCTCCACACCGTAAGATGGAGCAGTTGTTCATAACCTTTGCATCTCGCTGCCAAAGGCGCTTCAGTGTCTAAGCAAACACTATCAAATTGGCTGGTTACAACAAGTACAACAACCCGTGCCGGGCTTGGTTAAGGTCATTCTTCCAGGGAGTGGTTACTTCCTTCACATCCTGCGAAATGTCACCATTGGGGACATCTGTGCAGCGGCTAGAGGAGCTCAGTGCATACTTTCATTAAGCACTACAGCCATGACATTGCTTCTAGGTGAAGGATAGGCTTTGGCCTAGCAGTCCTTCAGGGCCTCCTATCCTAAAGGTGCCATTTTTCTAGCACTGTTGCTTATAGCTGCCTCCCAGTTACCTGTTCCTTTTGAGGGACTGCTTTGGATTCAGTCCTAATTGTAATAGCCTGCTGCAAGAGCTCCCACTCAAAGTAAGATAGTAGAGTTACGTAAGAACATACCGTAAAGTAGATCTTGAGAGGAGCTCTTGCAGCAGGCACTGCTTTCCCTCGCTCCTTCTCTCTGGTGAGGCTGTTTTGCATCTTGTTTTATAGCAAGCTCACGGGACCGCCTGCTGGCCTTACCAGTGGGTTTCCGCAGATGAATTGAGGTGGCTCGGGACCGCCCCTGTTATACCACTGGCTGGCGTTGGTGAGCCAGCGTCAAGCGGTCCACGCTGGAGACTGCTAGGTAAGGTTTTCGATGGGTCCTAGTGCCTGCGGCATAGTTCTAATTGCAATAGCCTGCTGCAAGAGCTTCTCTCAAGATCTACTGTTACAGTAAGTTCTTGTGTAAGTATACTTCTAGGGACATGGATATGTTGTTCATCCACACTGTCTGGCAGGTATCCTTGCCGCTTTAAATCTTGCGGAAGGTCTTCAGCTGGCTCCTCCCACCCACCGGGTGGTAAAATTTCGGCTCCGCCCATGGCCTAGATCTTCCTTACCGCTTGGAAGCTCAGGTTCCCTCCTTAATGCTCTGCGTATAAGATTGGTTCCTAATTCTTGGTTTTCGAATTTAAAAGTTTTTGCATTATAGACTTGGTCTTCTATCCTGACTGCGATGGACAAATCGACTCGGTTTCGGTGGTGCCCTTGCAGGCAGAAGATGTCTCGGACGGATCCGCACTCCACGTGTGTCTACTGTTTAGGCCTTGAGCACGACCCGCGGGCTTGCGACCTGTGCTCTTCCTTCTCAGCCTCGTCCTCGGAGCCGTGCTGCCCGTTTACAACTGGGGCGCCGAAGCGTTTTCCTCTGGTAAAGTCTAAAGAGGCCCGGTCGGCCGGTTTCTGTGGCGGCGGGCTCGGATCAGCTAGAGCAGATGATCACCCCTCGAAGAGGAGGCGGCGGGGCGCATCTTCCTCGACTGCGGCATTTATCCCGCTCTCCCTGGGTTCCTCTTACACAGCTTCCTTTAAGGAGCTGTCTGTCCTCTCCACTAGAGGAGGGACCAATGTCTCTGGACCTTCTTCTCGGTCCAAGAAGAAAGACAAGGGTAAGTCCCTCCGTCGGCGCTCTTGGGAGCGGGAAAGGTCCTCTCCCCGAGTTGTCGGCCCATCGACTTGATCGGTCGTTAAACCCCGCCACTTGTCTCACGGTGTCCCCATCAGGTCAGTTGACCGAGACTCCCGTCGGCGCGGTCGAGATCTTTCGACCCGTTGGGCGGGTTGTCGACCGGCAAAGCTGAAATCCTCTCCCGGTTCCCCGGTGGGAGTTGAGGATCAGCGGGCTTGCCAGTGCCTCCGGTTCCGAGCCCTGGGTGTTCCCTCCGAGCTGAGGGAGGAGCCGGTTCCACCGTCCCTCCCGCACCGCCCTCGGAAAGGCCGATGTTCTCAGTGGTCTCGGACTTCTTCGCGGTTCAGCGATCCCGCCGTCATAGGCGGTCTGGGTCTCGGCACATGATGGCAGCCGGCGCCGCCGTCCTCCTCCTCGGATGAGGAGGCTTTGCACGAGATTACGTCGGCGATACAAGGACCTCATGTGCAACAGCTCCTTCTGACGCGAACAAGCCGGCGCCGTGCTTTCCCGCGCCATTAAGTGGCTGTCACTGGGCGGCTGAAACAACCCCTCGTTTACCAGGAGCCTGTTCCCAGGCGGTTGTTGGCCAAACCAGCTGCCCACCGATTCCCGTGGAACCTCCGCCTCCACAGCCGCTGTTTGGGGCTCCGACCAAGAACTCTCGGTCGTCAGGGTCTGCCCCATAGGCTGTCGGTCACCCTCACTCCCGATCGCCTCGGCAGGTGGAGGGTGGCTCAGGCCCGAGGCAGCTCTTTGCGGACTTTTCTGGAGTCTGATGACGATTCCTCCCTTTTCTCCCAAGTGAGTGGACTTGGAGTCCTCTGGAGGTCAGTCGCTGGGCGATAGCCGCCGTCCTTCCTGGGTTTACTCAGGCTCATCTTGGAGTCCACCGGGATGCAGCTCGAGCCCGTATCCAAGCGGGCCAAATATCCTCACGGGATATTGGACCGAGGGGATTCCCCACGGAGGCCTTTCCTGTGGCCGAGGCCATCGTGGGCCCAGCCTTGGAGCTCTGGCAGCGCCCGCTTCCTGCCCTGCGCCTTGGCCAGGATGGCCAGGAAGTATGTGGTCAGTACCGGTTCCTGTCCGGTTTCTGGAACATCCCTCAGCGAGTGGGTTACTGACAGCGTTTTCCGGCGTGCCAAGAATGCTGGGGACATGGACAAACCTCCCGACAAGGAGTCCAAGAAATTGGACTATGCCGGGCGAAAAGTCTCGCTGCGTCCTCCTTGGCCTTCGTCAGGCAAGCTCGGCCGTGCTGATGGCACATTTCTCCCATGCCTTGTTGGGCTCCTGGACGAGGTAGTCCCTCATCTTCCAGCTGACCTGCAGACTCACGGTTAGGCAGGTGCGGGACCAGGGCAGGGCAGTGGCCAAGCAGTAACTTCAGACTGCTCTGGACATTGGAGATTCATCGCCAGGTCAGTCAGGCTGCAGTGGCTATGCCGTCGGGCATGGCTGAGGATATCCACCTTCTCAGCGGATACCCAGCACAAATTGGCGGATGTCCCTTCCTGGGGACCGACCTCTTCAGCCCTGGGTGGAAGGCCACCTCAGAGGATCGAAAAGTCCAATGCCACCTTGGACTCGGTCTCATCCGCTCAGAGGGACAGGACGCAGACCACAACCAAGCCCTTTCGTCCGTCTAGCCCCGGCATGTCTGCAGACCAGCAACAGGGCCAGCAGGCTCTCTTGGCGTCCCAAACCCAAGCCCGGCTTCCTCCTCCAGGAAGCAGGGAGGTAAGGCCCAGATGGTCCCTCGGCTGGTCCCTCCTCCAAGCCTGCACAGTGACGGGTTGAGGGGTGTCGCCCCAACCTCGTCACCTCACCCCAGGTTCCCCCGTAGGGGACGGCCCAGTTCTTCCTTTCCGCCTGGTCTGCTATTACCACAGACCGGTGGGTGTTGAAGTGGTAGAAAGGGCCTGCCTCTGGAGTTCGAGCAGGCCCCACCCTTCAGAGCTGTCGCACCTTGGGGGCCTCAGGTCGAAGCCGCTGTCAGCTCGGCGAGCCGACATCGCTCTCCTCCTCGAGGAGGAGGAGGTGATAAAGAGGTGGTGGACCCTCCCTCAAACCGGGGTTCGTGTCCAGGTACTTCCTGGTTCCGAAGCAGACGGAGGGCTGGCGCCCCATTCTCCACCTACGACCTAAACAAGTTCCTAAGGTCTCGAACCTTCAGGATGGTCACTCTGGCTCAGATAGTGCCATCCTTGGAACACGGTGTGTGGTTCTGCTCTCTGGACCTACAGGGCGCATTCTTTCACATCCCTATCCAACCGTCCCATCAAAGGTTCCTTCGCTTTTCGAGCGGAGGATCCCTCGAGTTCAAGCCATGCCCTTCGGCTTATCTCCAGCTCCCAGGGTCTTCACCAAATGCATGGCAGTGGTGACAGCATTCCTCGTGCGCCGAGGGGTCTGGGTTTACCTTACCTGGACAATTGGCTGATTGCAGCCCGCTCCAGACAGGAGGTGGAGCGGTCCAGAGATCTGGCCCTCCAGGTTTGCTCTCAGGTCGGCCTCCTCATCCAGAGGCCAAGTCAGAACTCGAGCGAAGCAGGTGATTCTTTTCATCGGGGCAGGCTCGACTCTCTTGAGTCAGGGCACGGCTCCCGGTGGACAGGGTCGAGGTTCTTTCCTCCTTTGCCCAATCATTTCTGGTTGGGCAATTGCGCCTGCCGGGACTTCCTGCGCCTCCTGGGTCTCATGGCGGCCTGTACCAGCGTAGTCCGTTGGGCCTGTTGGAACATCGCCCCTTCAGTGGGGGCTGGCCAGCCAGTGGTCCCAACGCTGCGATCCTTTGGACCAGCTAGTGATGGTGACCCAGGGGATGTGGAATGCTCTCCAGTGGTGGACTGTTCCAGTTCATCTGCAGGAGGGCATCCCGCTTTGTCCGCCCGTGCCGACGGTCTCTCTATCGACCGATGCCTCTCTGATGGGTTGGGGTGCCCATCTGGGGAACACTGCCGCACGGCCTCTGGTCCCCGAGGGAGTCCCGATGCCACATCAACTTGCTGGAGCTCTGAGCGGTCCGCCTAGCTCTCACCGCCTTTGCTCCGCTTCTTCGGGTCAAGTGGTCTGGGTCCAGACGGACAACACCACGACCATGTACTATCTAAACCGCCAGGGCGGACGTGCTCCATGCTTCTATGCAAGGAAGCTCTCTGCATCTGGTCACTGTAACAGCCTGGAGGTGGCTCTCCTAGCCATTCATGTGGCAGGAGCCTCCAACACCCTGGCCGATGCCCTAAGCCAGATAGGGGCTGCGTCCCACAGTGGTCTCTCCTGCCGGAGGTAGTACAAGATCTATTCTCCCATTGGGGCACACCTCAGGTGGACCTGTTTGCCTCCAGGAGAATGCGAAGCTGAGGCTGTTCCATGCCGCCCCCAGCAGGGATCGCTGCAGGGGATGCCTTCTCGAGGCCGTGGACCCGGGCCTCTTCTACGCCTTTCCCATTCCCTTGATGCACAAGGTGCTGCTCAAAGCAAGGAGGGACAAGGCCAGGTGATTCTGATAGCCCCAGACTGGCCCCGCCATGTACTGGTACCAGATCTCCTCAGCCTCAGCTCCAGGCTCCCGAGACAGCTTCCAGCTCGCCGGACCTGCTTTCAGTCAATCAGGAAGGTATTCCATCCGGACCTTAAATCCCTGCACCTGATGGCCTGGTTCCTGAGCGGCTAGAGTTCCAGGCCTTGGGTCTTTCCGACGAGGTCCTCAACGTAGTTGAGGCGTCCCGTAAGGAGTCGACCAGAAAATGCTTACGCCTTCAAATGGAAAAGATTTTCCATTTGGTGTCAGGGCAAGGCCTGGACCTTCCTCCTGTTCCTTGGCGAGCATATTGGACTACCTGTGGTCCCTTTCTCAGCAAGGACTTAGGTCGACAACCCTTAAGGTGCACCTGGAAGCCATCTCTGCTTGCAGGCGGGCCGGGAAGCAGTCGGTGGTGCAGGAGAAGGTGGTCTGGCGCTTTTCAAAGGCCTTGATCACATTTCCCCGGTCAAGTAGAACCTCCACCTCCGTGGGATCTACTGCTGGTACTGGCAGAGCTCATGGGCAAGCTATTCGAACCAATGCACAGGTGTGAACTCTCTCACCTGTCGTGGAAGACCGCCTTCTTGGTGGCTATCATGTCAGCCAGAAGGATGGGAGAGCTCCAGGCGCTCTGCATCGAGGTCTCCTTACCTGGTCTTCCACAGGGACAAGGTTGTCCTCGCCCCCACCAAATTCCTTCCGAAGGTGGTGTGGAGTTTCACCTTAACCAGGTGTTGACTCTGCCGGTGTTCTACCCAATCACACCTCGGAGGGCGAATATAGGCTCCATACTCTGGACCCTAGAAGGGCGCTCGCTTACTATAAGGAGCGCAGCTGAAATCGGGAGAGGTTCGCCAGCTGTTTGTCACCTCACGCTGAAGCCGCACTGGCAGACCTGCAGCCAAGCGGACGATAGGCAGGTGGGTCACCTCCTGCATAGATCTCTGCTATAAGTTGGTGGGCATGGAGCCTCCCAGAGGGATAAGAGCTCATTCTACCCGCCATACTGCTGCATCGGTGGCTGCTTCCAGGGACGCCCCTATCCAGGAAATCTGCAGGCTGCTACCTGGAAGTCAGCACACACCTTCATCACCCATTACCACATCGACCTTGAGTCACGCTGGGATGCTGGTTTTGGGGCCTCGGCTCTCCAGTCTCTATTCTCTAAGTAGGGGTGTGCTTTGCCTCCCTCCTCCCGGAGAACTGCTAGAGTCTGCCAGACAGTGTGGATGAACAACATATCCATGTCCCTAGAAATACAGGTTACTCACCTGTAACAGGAGTTCTAGGAATGGTATATGTTGTTCATCCTGACTCTCGGAGCTTGACGCACAACCTGAGTCCAGCGGGCAGATCCTAGCGTCAGGGGCGGGCCGAGAGTTTACCACCCGGGTGGGTGGAGGGAGGAGCCAGCTTGAAGACCTTCCCCAAGATTTAAAGCGCAAGGATACCTGCCAGACAGTGTGGATGAACAACATATACCATTCCTAGAACTCCTGTTACAGGTGAGTAACCTGTATTTTCTGCTGCTTCGTATTCAGTTCATATCTACACAATCTATCCAACCTCACTTGGCAAATCTTACTCAGAGTCCTCCTTCTGGTGAGCAGATCTGACTTTAATTGGGGCAGAAATGGAGGATGACAGCACGAGTGGTGGGATGAGTCAAGTTTGAAGACTGGGTGACCGAGCATGCTCTATGGAAGACTGCCCAAGTGTGAATGGTAACTGAATACTGCTAGTAGTAGAATTATGGTTACATGTAGGTAACCTCTATTTCTAAAATTTGCTGGTGCAACCAAATAGATTTTGTCTGTCTGGCCCATGGTCAGGATGGTGTTTTACTGTACGTGTCCCCCATATACAGTGACAGGGATAACTATGTATGAATTCATTTGTTGTTATTTAGCCTAACGCTTCATATAGATTATAAATAATTGGATTTATGTCTTTTTTTTTTACATTGATGTTTTCAGATGCACTGATTAAAAACAGGATAGAACATATTGATTTACATGTAGATTTTAATAACTGGATTTATATTTGTTTCTTTTTACATTGATATTTTCAGATGCACTGATTAAAAGAGGTTTGAACATATTGATTTATTAGCCCCAGTACCTCGTGCCATTGGATGGGATAACTATAAAGATCACCTTAGTAATTATGTTTTTGTTTATTATATGAAGGTGGTGGTGCTCTGTTCTTTTGTTGGGGGCTTGTTGGGAATCTGGCTGTGGTTAACTAAGGAGACTGGAATCCAGTCTGACACAGTACTATGCAGCAGGGCTTTCCATGTGGCAGAAAGTGTGTTCATTTTGCATTTTATGCATGTTGGGTTACTAACGATTTTGGTTACTAAGTACAGTATGCAGCTTTCCTTTCATAGTAGCTAGCTTTTCACCAGGGTTTTGATAAAAGCCGGCCAACATGAGAGGGTTTATAGTCTTTACCAGTAGGTCCCTGTATGTTCACTGCTAAAGTACGACTTTATCGGTTATGGTATTGTAGGACTGGGTAATCATTCTGGGAGAAAATCTAAACATAAAGTGTAAAGGTGTTCAATTAGAACTACGGAAAATCACTAAAGGATCAGTACAGCTTTTAAAGGAAAGAAATGGTGTTCTGAGTAATGCAGGAGCCCATTGAAAATAAGATGTTGCTACTCAACTGGGCTGTCCTGGTCATATAAATTGTAAAATAAAATATAAATAATTTTATTAGTTGTCTTACAAGTAGAAGAATGGAAATTAATTTTATTAGAAATTACACCCAAGAACAGTTTTCAAGTAGTTTGATAAATACAGGTTGTTACTTTAAAGGCAGTGAAGGAACTCGCATGCAATATTTTTGAGCTACTAACGTTAATGTATTACTAATGGGGACTTGGTACAATGGCTGGTTTAGTACTGCATGGAGTTGATCAAATTTATAATTTTTATTCAAATTAAAATCTATTACAGTTTTGTAGCAATCTATAATTATTACTGGAAGCAAAGGAGGAGGTTATTTGGCCCAGTATAGTTCTGTTTAGACTCTTCCTTGGAGAGCTATGAAATGGTAGCTGGCTGCAGTTTGGGCATACAGTAGAAGTCTGTCAATATATATATATTACATTGCCACCATTTTATGAAACCTTTGGATGCCATGCAGGGACACGTTGTGCATAACTTCATGTAGTTAAAGCAATTTTCTGATTTCTAGCAAAAATCTGAATTGGCAGCAGCAGAACTAGGTGACACAAACTTCTACTCTAATTTCATTAACAGAACATTTCGTTGTCTGTTACTTAAGACATTTACATGAAACGGACTCTTTGCCCTCTAGACTTTATCTGTTCCTGCTGCTTTTCCTACTGTTCTGAAGTCACTGCTTGTGACATCAGAGTCATTGCTTGGCAACAGATGTGTGATGTCACAAGCAGGGCCTTCTGACTTCAAGCCAGGAAAAGCAGCAGGGATGGATAAAGTGTAAGGGCCAAAGAGCCTGTTTTCATGCAGATTTCTTTAGCAATAAAGGATGTAAAGTCCTGAAATTCAGATTGTTCAGGAATGCTATGAGATTTGAGCCTTGCTGATACCAAACAACGGTGTTCTGAAGAAACTGGAAAATCACTTTAAGCTCAGACTATCCCTGCATGACTTCACAAGATTTTTAAAAATTGAATTGAATTGAAAGTTCCAGGTAGGCTAGATGGACCTTTGGTCTTTGTCTGCCATCATTGCCTGGTCTGTGTTTCTAAAATGGTGGCAGTCAGTGTCATATTAATATTGTACAGATTTAGTTGTGTATATCTCCGGACTGCTGCTAGTTAACAGGTAAGCCCAATACATAGTTTAAAATAACTTGGTTACGCATTTATTTATTTCCATATTGCATTTTCCCCTCTAGCTGCCTCTATCGTCTACCGTTACACATCCTAATCACCCACCATCTCAGGGTCTTATTTGGGAGGGGGTCCCCATGTATCTCTCCCCGTGGTGAGGTCAGGAGGAAGAGCTGTCCTCCCCACCCCAAAGCACACTCTAGAAACCCACAGTGCCCTGTTGGTGGTGTGGGAACTCTGGCGACCAGGAATCATTCTGTGGCTGTGGTTATTTCCTTGTTTGTGACCCTGCCCAACTCCCTGATATTGGACTGTGCCCCAGTGTCAGTCAATCAAGTCTTTATTTAACCAAGCGTTCATCGTTGAGCAGAAGCTCATTTGCAAGATGGACCTGGGTGGAACATGAACAATTGTATATACAGGTCAACACAGGTATTTACAAGGCAATACAGATAATACTGTTTACAGAGAGGAAGAAAAAGAAGTCCATATGTGCATAGATTATATAGATATTGTACAGATTACAGGGTATTTACATACATAGAAGTGTCTATAGGAAGATAAAGCAGGTTATTTAAGGTTGCAGGAGGAAGTAACGGAAGAAAAAAAATAAAATGTACACCAGGTAGATGCGAAGGTGGGGTGGGGGAGGAAGGAGGGGAGAAAGGCTAGGAGGGCATGGTGCACAGAGAGGAGTGGTAAACGGGATGTAGAGAGGTGGATGGAGAAAAGGAGTATCTGAGAGCCCGGATTGAATGCTATAAGTACGGGCGATGGTAGGATGTCACAACCCAGGGTAGTGAGCTCCTATCCGAGGTTGGGAAAGGAAGGATAAGGGATGGACGGGCCTAGTGTTGATAAGACAGGGGATAAGAGAGAACAATTAGGCTTGTGAGGAGCAAGCTGGGGTCATACTTAAAACTGGGTCTAGGCGTGGCTATATACCAGTGCAGACACCAGTACTGGGTCTGATGGGTGAAGCAGTTACATACTTCTCTGATTGTACGGAAATAAAGCGTCTTGAAGGCATTTATACCGATTAGAGTGCTTAATTTGAGGGTTTTTATAGATCGTTGCATAAGGTAGGTAGCACGAAGCTTATGGCTGCCCTGCCAAAGTGGGATTTTGCTTTGGGTACTTTAAGTGTAATAGCTGAGTAACTTCTTAACGCGTTTCCCAATTATACTCAAGGGAAGACAGCAGGAGATATAGTAAGGCAGCTTATTAGAGATGGCTCTATAGGTCCAGAGAGGTGGCATTTCTGTGGCGCGACTGAACTTTAGTGATGTCCACCCACTGCATATAGGGTGCAGTGATGCGTGTCAAGGAAGTCCCATTATAAACCTCAGTGCTCGATGGTAGAGTGTGTCCAGTTTAGCCATGTAAGAGTTGGGGCATTGGCTGTAGAAAATAAGCGTAATCAACCACATGCTCTAGCATGCCCACACAGGAGAGGCAAGCTCCCTGCCCCACTGCAATGATCACTGGAGGAGTGGAACCCAATGCTATCCCTCGGCTGTGAGCTCTGCCATTTGGCATCACCTCCCCAGTTCTGTGGTCGCCCGACCGCTTCCTGGGCTCACTTTCAAACCCTATTCACCAACTTGGGAGTATGCAACACGACACACTGAGCCATTGAGTGGCCCTTAGTGAAGCTTTTAGACTGAGGGCCACTTTACATAAACATTTCACTATTTCAGTTTTGTGCACCAGTCACTAATAAACCTAGTTATTTGTTTCTACAAGTTAATAAAACATTTTGCTATTGTTGTTAAGCTTAAAAAGAAATGTGCTCCATCAGTTTGCTTTACAATAAAAAATGTGCACGTGATTCTCAAAACCTTAAAGAAACATATTTATAAACTGTCTTTGTCAACTACAGGAGTCTGTTATAATCAATGCCTAGGTTTCGTATGTGATGTAATTTAGAAAATAAGCGGGGTTACGTGTGTGGATCCCCAGCAACATTAAAAGGATGTAGTACTACAGTGCAGAATTGTGTCTTACAGAGAAGGCTATCGAGCTGAGGCTATCAAGATCGATCACACTGCCGTTCATCCTCACTTGCTAGATATGAAGATTGGACAAGGAAAATACTGAACCAAGTTTTTCCCTAGGCTCCAGTCTGATGTACTATCTACTGGACCAACTAGCAACAAGTAAGTGAAAGATGTATCTTGTAAATTGTGGAATTTGGGCTTATGCCATGCATTTCATACACTGCAATTCCGAAGCAATTTACAAAGTATTGGGCTACATATTTTGGCACATTGGCTGTATGCAGGCAAAATACATTAAACGGCAGTGCAACAAAACTGATCAAAATTTGTCCCTACCATTTTTTGGAAAAACATGTTCATCAGATATCTCTCCATTAGGCACACCTTTGGAACTGTAAGCTGTCAGCATCAGGACCACATGGAAACTTTGCTAGCGGGGCTACCCACAGTGATGTGCAGCATTGATGGCCATGTGTGATGGGCAGCCCTTCACCCCTCAGTTCTTTCTCCATGAGTCGTTCATCCTCGTTGGACCTGCTGAAGGAAACAGTGTCAAACAAGCCATTGCTGTTCGTGGTTTTATAAGTTTACTATCGTTTTCTCTATGCCGCCAAAATCTAAAGAACCTTTATTTCGATATTGTCAGTGTGGTTACAAAATCTACCAGAATATACACACTCAGTTTGAGTGTGCGTTAGGGCTTTCTCACTGTGTGAGAGCTTGTGAGATTTTCCAGAGTTTCAACCAAGCTTCAAAGGCGCCACTGTAAGAAAACTTTTCTTGCTTTAAAATATACTTTAACCCTGCCTAGTGCATGATAATGGTTTTCTGTTGTAATTATATGCAGGCAAAATATTATATGGGTGGGGAAGAGCTAAAAGCGTCAGACTGCAAGAAAGATCTAGGAGTTGCAGTAGAAAACACATTAAAATATTCCAAACACTGTGATGAAATCATGTCAAAGTGTAGTAAAATCCTGGGATGTGTAAGGAAGAATCTAACTTGTAGGGAGTGACAGATGGTGTTGCTGTTGTACAGGTCACTAATTCATCCACATCTGAAATACTGTGGTCCCATGTGGAATCCATTAAACAGAGGAAATAGAGATAAGCTGGAAAGAGTGTGGAAGAAGACTACAAATATCATTAAGGGATGGAAAGACTAGGTTACAAGGACAGGCTGGTTAAATTAGGATGACACCAACTGGAGATGAGACTCAGGGTGATATGATAATTTTTAAAGCCATAACTACTGTACACCGAGAACAAATCTAAATATTAAATTTATAAATAATAAAAGAACAACTAGAAGTCATAATTTACAATTAAGGAGTATGCTGGTGAGGTATGGTGAGAATCTAGACTAGTTTACCCACAGGGTAGTGGAATTGTGACACAGCAGTTTTAAGTTATATCCAGATAAACATCTGATAAGTATGGGCATCAGTGGTTATTCCCATTGAAAAATGGCAGGCAAGCTAGATGAGCTTGTTCCTCCTCTTGTCTGAATATTCCTGTATTCCTATGTAAAAAGCATTGAAAGCCACAGAGAGGTAAAGACTCCAAAATCTGCTTCTCCTCATCGTTGGCCAAGATACAGTCATCAGAATTGAAGGCTATGAACAAGGAACAGTTGTCGTCATTGGGCTTCCTCGTTGTCCGACCATAAGTATAACTAGGACAAAGAAAGTCTGCTTCACTGGCCGGGTTCCAGGGTCAGGTGCTGGCATACCTACGATGGATGATACAGTGCCATCGTTGGGCTCTAGCTCTTCCACGCAGGTAGTCCCAGACCCTTTTAAGGGTGTTGAGGACTCCCAGGCTGTGCTGTCGTCATTCTCTGAAATGAGTCAACACATTCTACCAGGGTTGCCATTGCAGGCAGTCTTGCCACCAATGGGGCCTTCAGGTTCTTGGCCCCTGTCAATGATTTCCACTAGTATGCTGTTGATTCCTGCCTCTCGGCCTCCGCTGGCATTGCTGGCCCTTCAGTAGCTCCAGTGTCGTTCGTGATGTGGATGATGACATGAAATATATTCCTGACCTCATAGACTTGGAAGTGGATTTAGAGAAGGAATATGAGGGTGAAGAGCGATTTGTGGAGGGAAACTCACCCATGAGCCCTACCCCATCATCCTGTAGTGAGGACTCTGTGATCTATACCCTGAGGTCTCCTCCTGAGGACCCATCTTTCCAGACCATGGTACAGCAAATGCAGTCTGCCATGGTCTTTGAATGGAAGAAAAGATTCCACCAAGAGGAATCTTATGGAGTTTTGGAGGTGGCTTGCACTCCCTCCACTATTGTTCCTCCTATGTATCCTGTGCTGGAGGATGCTACTTTTGCTGCATGGTACAGTCCTAACTTACAGCCTGCAGTCCCTAGAAGGCTGATAAGCAGTATTCTGGCCCGGCTGCTAAGTTTTATTATGCTAACCAGCCTGAAACTGACTCATTGATAATCATGGCTGCTCATGATAGGTCTATGGCTCCTAGACATATAAGTACTTTGCCTCCTGATAAGGAATCCAGGAGGCTGGATGTCATGGGCAAGTGTACTTATGACTCAGCATCCCTTGGCCTTCAGACTGAAAACTGCCAGGCCCATATGATTAAATACCAGAACAGCCTGTGAAAAGCTGCTCAAGCTTTACCTGATGGCTGTGCCAAGGCTGATTTGCTTAAAACATTGTCTGCTGGTGCTGAGGTTGGCAAACATTTGCTGCACTTGCTTATGATGTCCCTGATGCCTCTGTCAGGGCTGCAGCTTCTGGTATTTACATGAGGAGACATTCTTGTTTCAGAGTTGCTTGTTTAGCCACTGATGTGCAACAGACCTTTTTTTTTTTTTGCACCTACCTTGACTCAGGAGTCCTCTCCTTCAGGTTCTGTTCACTATTGCCAGTCAGCCCCACCACCACATGCCACCCATCAGTGCTCTTTCAAGCTGTCTTACTTGTCAGGCATGACCTGAGCTGTTGAGCTGCTTCCGGGTGGGGGGTCTGGGGGCAAGAATGATGTGCTGTGCGGCCGTGCAGTGTGAGTAAGCCTAACGGAGGTCATCTTCTGGTGCTACCAGCAGCCATTTTGTGGTGCCCCACCCACCTTCCTATTCAGTGCAGCCGCAACAGCGCCCTGGGGTGGGGGCGTTTCAGGCAGCATGTGGTCACCTGTACCGCCAAGAACTCCTCCGCTATGCCACCACCAGGAGCAGCTGTGAGACAGCACACACAGCAGTTCACCCCCAGGAGGGAGGCGTCCAAAGGACGCTCTTAGCTCCCCACCGGCCGACCACTGCTCCTGACATCCCAGGCTCGTGACGTGGAACCCAGGTCACCAGCATGCCGGAGTGATGCGCTAACACTTGGCACCACAGAGCCGGCAACAGGCAGTTTTAAATGTTCCTTTTAAAGGGTCAAAACTGTTTGACTATAATGTCAAAGAAACCCTACGTGGCATTCAGACTTCTAAAATGACTCTAAGGTCTGTTAAGTCCTTGTATCCCACTCCCACTAGAGGTCGTGTTAGTGGCTCTTTTGTAGGCCTGGTGCCAAGGTAACTGTGCATACTGTCAGTGGGGTCATGGCAGGGGTGATGGTCCTTCCGGGTCCCCTCCCCTGGGCACCCACACAAAAGCACCTAAAGAGTCGGTTTCTGCAGCCTCCCACCCCAGTTCTGCCTGACTCTCTTCTGTCTCTCCCCCCTTCTCAGGTGTTTTCTGTAGGGGTGAGTGTGGGAGGCAGGATCTCCCTGCACCTGAAACAGTGGCAGGAGATCACTTCAGATGAATGGGTTCTGGAGATAATTGCAATGGGACATGCTGTGGATCTGCTAGATATACTTCAGATCATCTTCCACCTCCTTTTTATCCTGTGGGCCACTTGTTCCTTCTATAGGAGGAGGCTCAGACATTGTTTCAAAACGTGCTATAGAACTGGTTCCTCATCGGCACAGAAACAAAGGATTATGTTCCAGATAACTTCCTAGTTCCAAAATGGACAATGGACCTACATCCTGTACTAGATCTTAGGGATTTCATCCTATAAATTGAGTACAAAACGTTTTGAATGTGTCTCTGCAGGCCCTGGTTTCCCTGCTGCAGACAGGGGTCTAGCTCTGTTCTTTGGACATTAAGGATGCATACCTTAATATAAAGATCAGGAAATCCTACAGACAGTACTTCCGTTTTATGCTGGAAGGGGACATTATCAGTTCAAAATATTGCCCTTTGGCTTGTACTCTGCACTATGGGTCTTTACAAAATGCTTGGCAGTAGTTGCAGCAGCCCTTCGTATGGAAGACATATATTTTTCCCTGTCTGGATGACTGGCTCCTGCAGGTCAGCTCCAGGAAGCTCTGCTCCACACCCTATCTCGGACACGCAGTTTTTGGTAATTTGGGAGTCGCATTAAATGCACTGAAGTCTGTGTTGACTCCATGCCAGAGACTGCAGTACATAGGGCAGTCCTGGACACAGAAAAGGGTTGTGCCTTCCTGCCACCGGAAGGGTGGACACTCCAATTGCTCTGGCACACTTGGTGCACAGGAGCCACTATATTTCTGCACAGTTATAATGTTATGTCTCCTGGGCCTCATGGCTGCAGCCATAGTGACTGTGCCACTAGCCCGACTTCATATGAGGATACCTCAGTGAACTCTTAGGGTCCAGTGGGATCAGTTGACGGATGAACTGGAGTAAATGGTTCTAGTCATGTCTCTGCCATGAGCATTGTTATAGTGGATGGATTGCAACAGCCTACTGAAGGGCATTCATTCCTTGTACCAACTCCTGTACAAGATACTTCCCATGGATTCCTTGTGCTCCGGCTTGGTGCTCATCTCTGCCCATACCAGATACAAGGGTCATGGACAAAGGGGAGCTGAGCTGCACATAAATATTCTGGAGATGTGGGCTATCCACAGCCTCCAGAATTTTCAAGGATCAACTCTGTCCTGATCCTTTGCTAATCCAGACAGACAATGTCGGTGTGATGCATTACATCAATAAACAAGGGGCATTCACTCCTATGCCCTGTCGGGAAGCAGTGAGAGTATGGTGCTGGACTTTGTTGGCCTTGTTGTCTTCCAGGTCTCCAAACATCTTGGCAGACAGATTATGCGGTCCCAGTCCATGGTTCATGAATGGGAACTACTGACCTCCATGGTAAATGACCTCTTCGCAAGACAGTGTTATTCAGAGCTGGACCTTTTGCATCCCCACAGAGTGCAAAACTGCTGCATTTCTACTTGCTTGCTCCAGGGCCTGGAGTTTTTGTGTGAGATGTGTTGTCCCTCTCTTGAAAGGGAAATTCCTATATGCAAAGTCCCTCCATTCCTCTAATATAGAAGGTTCAGCTCAAGCTGTTGGTAGAGACTGCCACTGTCACCCTCATTGCTCCATTCTGGCCTCGCTATGCATGGTTTCCTCCTTCAGAATCTGGCGGTGGAGCATCCTGTCCCTTTACCTTAGTGTCAAGGTCTGTTGTTACAGGGCAAGGGGTCCCTGGTCCTTCGGACCTGAAGTCCCTGCACTTGCATGCGTGTCTCCTGAAGACATAGCCATTGCACATTTTAGGGTATCCCTAAGGTTGTTGATGGCCTGCTTGCTACTAGAAGCCTTCTACCAGGCATACTTATTCCCTGAAATGGAAGCGCTTCACTCTGTTATCAATCAATCAAAATCTTTATTTATTCAAGGCGAACATCATTGAGCTTGAGCTCATTTACAAGATGGACCTGAGTGGTCATAACAATATAAGGTTACAAATTTTATACAAAAACATGGTACAGAATGAACACAAATACAATGATTTATGAATGAGACAGATATACAAATATTTACATATATACAAGGCAAAATGACAATAAACCTAAATCATATTAAAAGGAAAGAAACAGACAGTATAGTAGGGATAAAGCTCGGGTAATTGGACTTGGGTGGGCATTTTTGTATGAAGTAGGTTGGAGAACAAGCTAGAAGAACGATAGAGAAATAGGGGTAGCATAAAAGGGTGGGGAAGGAGGGGTGTGAGAGGACTAGGCCTTATGGAAGCAGTTGCATGATTCTGGGAATAGACTGGTGTACAGTGTTTTGAAGGATGTTAAAGGAATGAGGTATCCAATTTCAGGGTCTTTTGAAGAGAATTCCAGATAAGTGCTAGGGAATAGCTGATTGCAGCCCTTCCATACGGGTGCAGGTGATAGGAATCTTCAGCATGATGAGTTTATTGATCCTTAGGGTGTAAGGCCTGGATGTGATCCGTTGAAACAGTCTGAGATGTAGGAAGGGAGTTTGTTTGTCAGAGCTTTGTAGATCCAGACAGCAGCATTTTTTTTCTTTTATGTTGTAGGGATGTCCAACTGACTGCATTGTAGAGAGAGCAATGATGGGTGCTGGTGGGAAGATCTGTAATGAATCTAATAGCTCTAATGATACAAGGTGTCTAGTTTATTTAAATGGGAGAGGGAGCAGTGGCCATAGAGGAAGTCAGCATAGTCAATGAGGGATAGGAATGATGCCAGGATTAGCCTTTGTTTGGAATCTCTGGTCAGGTAGTGTTTGATCCTATAAAATAGGCCAAGTCTTTGTCTAAGCTTTCTCAGGAGCTCTTCAGTGTGGCTAGTGTAGTCAAGTTTATTGTCAATCCAGACTCCAAGATATTTGAATTTGTCCACGTATTCCAGATTTTCACCAAGGATGGTAGATAATTGTGGGAGGGTGAATGATGGGACAGTGGAAGAGCAGCTCTTGGTGGCAAAGAACATAGCTTCGTTTTCTTGGCATTTAGTAGTAATTTCTTTTCTAATAGGTTGTGCTGTAGGAGGAGAACTCAGACTGTAAAAGCTCACAGGCTTTTGATGGTGAGGGATTACTGACATATAGTATAGTATCATCTGCAAAAGGTGAATATTAGATTGTGAGAGATTGGAGTCAATATTGTTGATGTAAATGGCAAAGAGGATGGGGCCCAGGATGGAGCCTTGCGGTACACCTCTTAGGAGTGGTTTAGAGGTGGATAGGTCACCTTCATTTTTACCAGTTGTAGTCTTCCGGAGAGATAGCATCTGAACCATTTAAAGAGAGTGAGTCAAGGCCTATGAGTTCAGAGAGGAGATTAGTAGTTCATGGTCCACAGTGTCAAAGGCTTTGCTTAGATCCAGGAACACAGCACAGGTGTTATTCTTTTTGTCTAAGGCAGTCTGCCAGTCATTTGTAACTTTTGCTAAGGCAGAGATGGTGCTGTGCATGGATCTAAACCAGATTGAGCTGGGTTAAGGAGATTGTTGGTATCAAGGTAGGCACTTAACTGAAAGTTTACTAACTTTTCAAGCATCTTGGACAGTACTGGTAAGATGGAAATGGGCCTATAGTTGTTGAGGTCCATGGGATCACCTGCCTTAAGTAGTGAAACACTTGAGCTGTCTTCCATATTGAGGATAGAACCAGTGGCTAGGGACAGATTGAAGAGTTAAGTGAGGGGGCAGCTAAGGCGTGCAGTGCTACTTTTAGAAAGTAGGGATCCAGGAGTCTGCACCTGCACTTTTAGTTGTATCTAGTTGGAATAGAAGGTCTTCTACTTCTTTTAAGAGCATTGGTTTGAAGGAGAATGTGGAAGCAGCCTTTTGTCCCTCAGTAGATTGTAAGTTTAGTGATGATCTCATTAGGTTTGCAGGTGAGGAGTCGAAAGCTAGGCCAGCTGTGAGTGAAATAGTCGTTGAAGGCATTTAAGATTTCTTGCTTGTCAGTGATTTCAATACTATTTAGGTGCACTTTGGGTGGTAAGACAGGGGTAGAAGTTTGACCTAGGATCCCTTTATGGTACCCCAGAACCTGGAGGGGTTGTGATAGGAGGCATCCAATTCAGCTGTGTAGAAGGCAGCCTTGGCATTTCTTACTTGTTTTGTGCAGGAGTTTCTGGCTTTTCTGAATTGAAGCCAGTCATTTGGATCCTTGTCTTTCTTGCCCTTTCCAGAGTTTATCTCTGGCAAGCAGTGAGATTTGAGGTCAGCAGAGAACCAGCGACAAGATTTGAGTTTGGTTCTGACACTGGTGAGGGTGCATGTATATTGTGGTCTGCTTCCTGGAATATGGATTCTTTTGTACATGTCCTGTGAATTCTGTTTTGGAGTACTTGCCTTGTCTGAATCAGGCCTGCAGTATTCTTCTTTTAAGGCACATTTGGCCACTATATCAGCTTTCTATGCCCTGTTGATGGTCGTAGGGTTGCCCAGTTGGACGTGTCCCATACATTTCTGAGAGGTATTCTTCATATAAAACCTCCTATCTCTAATCTAATCCACCTTGGGACTTGGATTTCATGTTTGAGAAACTGGCGTTGGCTCCTTTTAGTCTGCTGCAGGTTGTGGTTTACGCTTCCTGTCATGGGAAACATTGTATTTAGTTGCTTTGACTTCTGTTTGATGGATTTCAGAGCTTCAGACTCTAGTGTGTGAGCCTGAGTTGATTTTCACAAAGACAGAGTCTCTTTGCGTATGAATCCTGTTTCTACCTAAGGTGGTATGAGAATTTACGTGGAACCAAACGATATACCTCCCTGTTTGTTAACCCGAGCATGCCGATCAGGATGAGGCACTGCTTCATACTTTGGATGTACACAGAACACTGAGATGCTATACTGATCGCATCAGTGACTGCAGAGAGTCCTCTCAGCATTTTATTTCATTTGCCCCAGGAAGAGGGACTCCTGTGTCTAGACAATGTCTGTCCAAATGTCTTTTTTTTTGAACTCTTGTTTATAGCCCTTACCTCGAACTCTCTCCAGTGACCTCCTGATCCCCAGTCTCTACCTGCCAACATGGCTCAGTATTCCGTGAGGCTCCTCTCCGGCTCCTGGCATCCCTCCGGGAAGGGCCGCCCCCACCCAGGCGCCTTTCTCTTAGTGTTGAGTCACTGGGCCATGGGGGGACAGCCTGAGATCCCGAGTCCGTGGCGGGAGTGTGGTCTGTGGAGGGAGGCACCGCCGCCTGTGGCGATGGGGGTTCTTTATGTGAGAGATCCCCTGAGTCGGCTGTCATGGCAATGTGCAGCGGCTCCACTCTAGGCATATACCACGCTGCTTTGGCTACCTCCGGCTGCCGCCAGAGGTTGCTCTTGACGGTCATATTCCTGTCCCACCCAGGGAAGAGAGAGCAGCCTCCTGGACGCTCAATCTCTTCCCTCCCCACCGACCCCGGCTCCCTGGGCCCGTCTCCGAACCCTGGTCACCGTGTGCACGAGTGTGGACATCCAGTGCCTTAACCCTCAGTGCCACCGGGCCGGCCGTCTGTCCAAATGTCGCATTGTATTATGTTCTACTATAGGAAGTACAGTAAGGAACTTCCTGGTGCTGTTTGTGGTCACTCCACAAGGTATATAGCCACTTCTGTTCTTATTTCTAAAATGTCCCTGATTCTGACATGTGTGCTACAGCCACATGGGCACTGTTCACACTTTCACTAAACATTACAGTCTGGACATTGTCTTGTAGACTTGCTTGTTCCAAAGGTGTGGCCTAATGGAGGTCATATCCCTGTCCCACCCCGGGAAGAGAGCAGCCCTGTGGGCGCTCGATCTCTTCCCTCCCATGACCCGGCTCCCGGGCTCATTCCCGAACCCTGTGTGGGTGTGGCATGAGGTGTGACGTCCAGTGCCTCAACCTCAGTGCTACGGGCGGCCGCCTTCCAGTTTCTGAGAAGGAACTGGAAGGGTACAGGATCAGTTGTGTTCCAGGACAGTAGCTGCTTCTTGTTGTTTTTACTGGATTTCTTGTGGATTTTACTTGGTAGAAGGTTATTTTTTTTCTTTCTTCTAAGGGCTATCAGGGTATTGTTTTGGGGCTGTTGGAAGTTTGAAAACTGGTTTGGTGGCTGTAAGTGGGCTCATTTATTGGATGTTTCACTGTGTAACAGGCTCGCTGGTGGAGGCCTATTTCTTCTGATTTAAAACCTATTTGGTGGGATTAGCTTGGGGCTGGTTATTTGAATTGGAGACCTATATCTGTTAATTTCAAGCCTATTTTGATGTGTTGTTAGTGAAGCTGATTAAATTAGAGACCTGTTTCCTTTGGCAGCAAACATATTTTGGGGCTTTGAGTTGAATTTTGATTCCTTTTGCTGACTCCACTAACTGCAAAGGTTAGTGCATAGTGGGGAAGGGTGTTAATGGTCTGGCCAGGTCTCACTCAGCTAATTGACTGGAGGCAGAGCTGAATCAGGTTTGTGGTGTTAGTTGCTTTGTCTTCTCAGAAGGAACTGGAAGGGGACAGGATCAGATGTGTTCCAGGACAGTAGCTGCTGCTTGTTGTTTTACAGGATTTCTTGTGGATTTTACTTGGTAGAAGGTTATTTCTTTTCTTTCTTTCTTCTAAGGGGCTATCAGTTTATTGTTTTGGGGGCTGTTGGAAGTTTGAAAACTGATTTGGTGGCTGTAAGTGGGCTCATTTGTTGGATGT
Organism: Neoceratodus forsteri; assembly: GCA_016271365.2. Classification (NCBI taxonomy): domain Eukaryota; kingdom Metazoa; phylum Chordata; order Ceratodontiformes; family Ceratodontidae; genus Neoceratodus; species Neoceratodus forsteri. The sequence goes on along the minus strand of CM028133.1, from coordinate 767,158,554 downwards.
TTCACTGTGTAACAGGCTGCGCTGGTGGAGGTCTATTTCTTCTGATTTAAAAACCTATTTGGTGGGATTTGCTTGGGGCTGGTTCTTTGGCTGCCGGGCTTGGAGGGGCAGACACAGGGCTGATACACTCTCGAGAGTCAGGTGTAGCCCAAGACCCACTCTCCCAAACTCTGCTAATTTATAGGGAACACCTGCCCCTGCAATTGGAGAAAAGGCTGCAGGTGCTGCTCATGTAGTTCTAGCCACTGGGGGTTGATTTAAAGGCTGGGAGAGAGGAGCTTAGGGAGTTGTTCACTTCCTTATAAGTTTACTGTGTTGTACTGCACCTAGTAACAGGTTTACCGCTTTACTGTGGGACTGTATCTAGGATTAGTGGGTGACCTGATTAGGCAGTAGGGGAGTATCTTGGACTGTGGGGAACCTGGTGGCTCACCCAAGGAAACCTACTTGGAGGGGATGGGACCACACGTCATTAGGGCCGGCATCTTTGGGAGGGTGGTGGGTGCGCAGGGTGTGGAGCAGCCATGATACTGGACTGGGCTTGGAAGTTCGGTGGTTGCCCAGTGTGCTACCAGCTGGCACAGCTTAGGGAGGAGGTTGCGGGATTAGGAGACAGCTGGGGGAAGGGCAGGGTTCTCCACGGGTTGCACCAAGCACTAGGGTGGGGGCATAGGAAAAGGAGTGCAGGAGAATACTGGGGTCAATAGGGACCCTGGCAGAGGGCCCAAAAGGAGGACTCTACCAAGGAAGCAGGCACTTAACTGGGGAGCCTCACAAGGGGGGGACCAGAGGGACAACATTCTCAGGAAATAGGCAGATGGCCGGGCTGGACAGAAGGAAGCAAGGTGGGAGGTGGATCAGACCACGTCAGTAACCACTTCAATTCTCTTCCTCTGCTTGAGGATGAGGGGGTGATGTAGCCACGACAGGGGTGGTTAGAGATGGAAAGGGAGTGGGGCAGGGCGGGGCCGGATAGCAGGAGGAAAAGGGAGAACCTGGAATGAAGGAAAATGGGGAGCAGTGAATCAGAGCAGGAGGCGGGGAGAGAGGAGGGAAAGTGCAAGGAGAAGGACCAGTTGGGAGGAAAGGGCCAGGAGAAGGACCAGAAGTACAAGGAGGATACAGTAAAGGGGCTGAGGGTTTAGGCCAAGGGAGCACGACAAGCAAGGAGGGACTAAGCGAAGACAGGAAGGAAAGGAGGACGAGCCAGGCTAGTTTAGCGGATGGGGGAGAAGGACCAGTCGCGAGCAGTGAGGGGAGTTGGCGAGACAGAAGGATACTCGGGAGGAAGAGGCATAGGATCGGAGGAGGGGTGGCCAGAGTAAATAAGGAGGGCGGCATGTGACACCCGGATAGGGAGGAACAAGGAGCCGGCTGGGTGGAGAGGCCAGTATAAAGGATGAGGGACATGGAAGGGAATGGTGGAAAAAGAGTGGTCAGAGTGCTCCTGTTGGGGAATTCTATGATCAGGGTATCAAATGGGATAGGAGGGAGAAGCCTGGCCAGTTAGAACAAAATGCTTCCTGGATTAACAGTGCACAGGGCCAAGCACGAGGTATATCAGCTGGCAAAGGATTGTGGGGGGTTCCCCAGACACACTGGTCCACCTGGGTACAAATGACATTAAGGGAAATAGCGAAGCCGATACAGGCAAGATTCAGTGAGCTTGCCAGGTCTGTCATGACATAGGATGCACAGTTTCCTTCTCAGAAATCCTGCTGGTGCCAAGGGCTAGTGGGGAACGCAAAAGGAAGATTAGGGAGATAAACCAGTGGCTCAGGGGTGGTGTGAGGCCAGAGGGTATGGGTTGTTGGGGATTGGGGGAGACTTGGGAGGATAAGGAGCTGTATGCTAGAGATAGGCTCCATCTCAATTTGTAGGAGGAACTTGTTGAAAATAGAGGGGTTCATTAGTGAAAAGTGGGGTTTAAACTTGTGAAGGGGAGGGATGGGAGAAAAGGCTGTCAAGGGGTGCCGATAAAGGAGGGACTCTGTCTCCACCTGGGGAGCTGGAGGAATGCGGAAAAGGTCGACTGGTAAAGTGCAGACCAGGAGAAAACAGAATCCCATGGAACATGAGCAGGGGAAATGAAAGTATAGGGAAAGGGTGAAGGTAGTCCTTCAAATGCCAGGAGCTTGGGCAATAAAATGCCTGAGCTCCAGGCGATGCTAACTGAGGGAGCGGTGGATGTGGCAGCGGTCACAGAGACCTGGGCCACTGCAGGACACGACTGGGACCTGAACCTGGAGGGTTACACTATGTTCAGGAAGGACAGGGGGAGGAAGGGAGGAGGGGTAGCAATGATAGTCAAAACTACACTGGCATAGGGAGAGTAGAAGAGCGGAGGGAACCTTGGAGGCGATTGGGTCACCTTGATAACAAGGGGCAAGAGAGAAAAATAGGAGTGGTGTATAGACCCCTGCACTGGCGGAGGAGCTGGAGGAGAGTCTGGTGGCAGATGTTGGGAGACACTGCAGACTGGGCAGGGAAGGTGGTGGTGGTGTTGGAGACTTAAACATGCCAGGAACAGACTGGGAGACTATGACATCCTCGGTGGCCAGGAACAGAGGTTGTTGGATGTCTTTCAAGATCGTTCCCTAACTCAGCAGGTGGGGAACCGACCAGGAGGCCAGGTACTGGATGTGGTCCTGGCAGACAGTGACCAGATTGGGGCCTGGAGGTAAGGGACTCGTTGGCGGGAGTGACCATGCCACGGTCTGGTTCTGCCTGGACCTAGGAGGGTAGAAGGCTGCACAAAGACGGAGGTAACTGACTTCAGGAGGGTGGATTTTAAGGAAATGGAAGGATCCTTAAGAGCATTTGGATGGGATTGGGTCAGACATGGACGCTGATAGTAGGTGGGAAATCATCAGGAGAGGTGCAGGATGCTACCAGCACCTGTGCAAGAGTAAGATGAAAATCGGTAGGACCCGAAAACCCTGCTGGTGGACCAGGAGGTCCAAGAGGTGGTGAGGGGAAAGAAGGCAGCCTATAGGCAATTCAAGTGCTCAAGGAGTGAAAGGGATCGAGGGTACGAGCTGATGGCTAGAAGGGCCACTAGGGTGGTGAGGGTGGCTAAGGCAAGGAAGGAGCAGAACCTGACCAGGGAAATTAGGAGAGGAACAAGGGGTTCTTTAGATACATTGGGAAAAACGAAGGGTGAGGGGCAGATTAGCAGGATTAAAACAGGGAGATGGGCACAAGACCCGGGGAGCAGGCTGAGGTACTAAATGAGTACTTCACCTCAGTTTTCACCAAGGAAAATGGGGTGCTGCATCATACATGGGAGGAGACCGTGATACTGAGGAAGGGGACCCTCACCGATCGGGCGGGTCTGGGAGAGGGGAGGCATCACTGGCAGGAGGGGGAAGGCTAAGCAAGGAGAAGAGGTAGCGGAAGTGGAAGTCACAGCAGAGGAGAGGGAAGCCCTCAGGTCCCTTAAGACGGAGAAAGCACGGGGCCAGATAAATTACATCCCAGAGTGCTGAAGGAACTTGTGGATGTCCTGGCAAAACCCTGGTGGAGCTTTTGCCATCTCTCTGAGGACAGGGTGGGTACCCAGGACTGGAAGGTGGCGCATATAGTGCCAGTCCGAGGGGGATCAAGAGGTGGCAGGGAACTACAGGCCTGTCAGCCTGACATCGGTGGTGGGCAAGGTGATGGAGGGCATTGTCAAGGAGAGGCTGGGGGGACCTGGAAAAGTCAGGGTGCCTGGATGATAGACAGCATGGATTCGTCCCGGGAAAATCGTGGTCAGACAAACCTTGTGGAGTTCTATGACTGGGTGACGAGTGCCTTGGACCTGGGTAGACCAGTGGACATCCTCTTCTAAACTTCAGCAAGGCATTTGACTCTGTTCCTCATGTGGGCCTGTTGGATAAGCTGGGAGAAATGGGGCGGGGAACCAGATGATCAGATGGATAGCAATTGGCTCCAGGACTGGATCCAGAGGGTCGAAGTTGGCGGGATAGTCTCATCCCCAAGGAGGGTCAATAGTGGGGTCCCACACGGATCAGTCCTGGGTCCCTCCTGTTCAAGCCTCGCCTCTGACATAAGGACAGGTATCAGGAGTGAGATGAGTCTCCTATGGATGACCCAAAACTGGGGTGGTGGTGGATGGGGAGGGAGGTGGCCCTACAGGGGACCTGGAGGCTCTGGAAAGATGGTCTAGAAAGTGGAAGCTGAGGTTCAATGCAGGAAATGCAAGGCACTGCACCTGGGGCCAGAAACCCGGGCCAAGTGACACCCTGGGGGCAAATGCTACAAGTCTCGATGGCTGAGAGGGACCTGGGGTGGTGGTGGATGTCAAGATGAACAACTCGGAGACTTGTAGGAGGCAGCAGCCAAGGCCAACTGGATGCTGGGATGCATCATATGGGGATCACCTCCAGAAGAGGGAAATGACACTCCCTCTGTATACCTGGGCGCAGGAGGCCATGCCCCTGAAAGTACTGCGGCAGCTTTGGAGGCCACACTTAAAGAGGGACATTAAACTCCTGAAGAGGGTCCAGAGGAGGGCAACCAAAATGATTTGGGGCTTGGGGACAGGACCTATGAGGAGAGACTCAAGAGCTAAATATATACACATTGGAAGAGAAGGGACGGGGGACATGATAGAGGTCTTCAGGTACATGAATGGGGTAAATAGGGAGGAACAGTCAAGGTGCTTGAAGGAAGGAGGGGCCACTAGAGGGCATGGGTGGAAGCTGGAGGGGAAGATTCAGGGAGAAAGGAGGAGGTGCTACTTCACTGAGAGGGTGGTGGAGCCATGGAATGTGCTGCCTAAGGGGCTGGTGGAGGCAGAGCGTGGAGGGGTTCAAGAGGGGGTGGGACAGGTACAGGGAAGGGTTCTGGAAGCAAAATCCAATGCAGCGAGAATATCCGGAACTGGGAAGGGAGAAGACAGAGAAGGCAGGGGCAGCAAGGTCAGCTCCCAGGATGGGGGCTGACCAACGAGCAGACGCGAAAGACCGTTAGGCCTATTCTGCTGGCATTTTAGTATGTTAGTATGCAAGGGTGTAGGCAGGCATACTCACTGTACACAGCTGAGTACAGTTTCATTGAGTGCCTGTCACAAACCATATGCCTTTCTGTTAACATTTTCATTCTAATCTGTAGTATTTGGGTTAGTTTAGGCCTCTGAGGGTGTCTCTGTTCAAACGTCTGTTGTTTAGGAGACAGATACATGTATAACCTCTTTAGAGATCAGAAGAATCATCTGACAACAATTTGACTTGTTTGGAAGGGGTACCATTTGGAGAGGATGTGTACATTTTTAATGGGGGTGCAACTTTGGAGACTGTGTACAAAGCGGAACTTTCTGGCTACACCCCTGTTAGTATGTAAGAATAGAACAGTTACGTAAGAGCTTACTATAGCAGTAGATCTTCAAGGACTTAACTCCATTAGGCCATGCCATACCTTCCCCTTTGGTATCTGATGAACATTCATATGAATATCTGAAACTGCCAGCAGGTACAGGCCATATGGTCTATCTAGTCTCAAGTGTGCAGCACTTCAGTCCATTAGACTGCAGCTGCCCCCCCTCCATTAACTCTCCCCCGGTATGTACTTTCCTTGAATTGGGTCCACCCTCTTGAAGCACCCCACAGTCCGCACTGATACAAGTTGCTCAGGCAGTGTATTCCACCTCCGTACCACTGTTTCAGTAAAGTAGTTCCTCCTCCTTTCCCTCCTGAATCTGCCCCATTTAACTTCAGGGAGTGCCTCTAGTATCTCTTCCATTCTGGAGAGTGAACCCACCCTGAAGTCTACTCTGTTCATCCCCTTTAGGTACTTGAACGTCTCTGTCATGTTCGCCCCCTCTTCTATCCTCCAGGGTATACATGTTGAGCTCTTTTAGTCTTTCCTCATAAGTTCTATCCCCAACCCCTGGATTATCTTTGTTGCTCTATGCTGCACTGCCTCCAGTAGTTTGATATCTCTTTTCAAGTACAGGCGCCAGAACTGCACGCAGTACTCCAAGTGCGACCTCACCAGGGACCTGTACAGGGGCAATATATGACTTTGCTACTGAGTGTTATATCAGATGCACTGCCTAAAGCCTTACTCCATGCATCCTGTTTCCAGTCCCATGCCTCTCCTTGTTGCCTAGTACTGGTATAATCTCCTGATTACTCACAGAGATCCTCGAAGCTAATCTCTGGTGGGGAATTGAGGAGTGATGGGGCTGCCAACGTTATGTGCGTCGACACTGCACATCATTGTGGGAGGCCCCAGGCTAGCAAAAGTTTCTGTGTTGTCCTGATGCTGACGACTTACAGTTCCAAAAGTGTAGCCTAATGCTGGAGATTCTTTGGAAAATCTACTGTTATTGTAAGTTCTTGCGTAGCTGTTCTTTTGTTGCATTGCTGCTTTAAATATAAGAAAATGTGAGTAAAGATCTGCCACTAAGGGATCTAGCCTGAAAATGGGCTGGTGGACTAATGGTGCAGAAGTACCTTCAAATATTATTCAGCTGTTAAGGTAGGCATTTCCTCTTGTACTCATGTTTTAAGTGAAGCAGATCTTGGGCTTGAAAGGCTGAAATTGGAGATGTGCAAGTTGGTTTATGGAGAAACACTATCCCCAAGAGAGTCTCTTACATAAGTATGACTACCTGTCACGGTACTGAAATGTTAATTACATGTTGCCACATGCGAGAATGGCTTGAAACCTGTGCCCTATAGGCACATCTCAGCATGTTATTGCACTTCTGAACTGAATTTAACTGCTGTTAGTAACAAAATTCCATCTGTTGTAGAGGCTAGTCCATTGGTGCAGTGGTAGAGCTACCACTTGCAACACCAGTGACCTGGGTTCGGGTATGGGTCTAAGCCATCAGAGGGCCATCGGTGGAGGAAGGATGGAGCATCCCACAGGATGCGCTTCTTTCTCAGAGGGAGGGTTGTGGTCCGGTTGTCATATTGCCACCTGGATGGCCACAGGTGGTAGTAAGCAGGGTAGGCATCAGGAGGAGGAGCAGATGCTGACTGGAGTGTCTTGCAGCAGCATGCGCCTAATGTTCCTAGCAAGGTGGCATCCATGTGGCGGGAAGAATAAGTGAAACATCACAGGACGGCAGCATGACAGAGCATGCTTGGACCTGGGCTCTGGTGAATAGCAGCTGCCCTACCTTTTATGTCCCTATGGGGTAAGCTGGGGGTTAAAATGGGAGATAAGTGCCAGACAAGCTTAGTTACTGGGCTGGGCAGATGCCACCAATGGGGCATTCCTGGCACAGGTAGCATAAAAATAAATGATAAAAAGTTCAGTCTGTTGTACAATTGTTCTACCAGCTCAGCCACTTCAGACGGGGCTGTATACCTCAGCTATATTATGTATTTAATTTTTTATTTTTTTTTTTTGTTGACGGGAAAGGAGGATTAGATGTATCAACATTTAGTACATAGGCCAGCATATAGGTGGGAGATAGATATTTTGGCTGAATTATTACACCACCAGTGTTGATAAATTTGCCATGATGCATTTATCAGACCCTCTAGCCTCGAGATCAACACTGATCTAGAGGCTAGATGTCATATTCTCTTTCCTTAGTCTATGCAGGAGAACAAAACGAATCAGAGAACAGCTTGTATAATACTTATGACTCCATAGTAGACTCGTGCTGCCTTGAAACCATCTGTTGAACTTGGAGAGAAAGTTGAATTTCCACACGTACAGCTGATTTGCCATTTGTAACTTATAAACTGATGTTGTATAAACTGAATATACAAAATGGTGTGATTCAAACTATACAGTTAATCTCTGCTTTAGGCTGTTGTTTATCACCAACCCAGGTCTCTGTCAGTATAGTACACTATTCCGCATTATTCCCTCCTGGGTGTATCCTCTTGTTTTGTTTTGTTTTTTTGTTTTGGGGCTTTGACTTTCCCAGCTGCTTAATTCTGGGCCACTTCTCCATTCACCACAAATGTTGTCTCATAATTGTAATTCCTTCTTCAAACAACATGAAGTCTTGCTATATTATGACATATGCAGTTAGACCCAGCCTTGAACTGCTCCGAGGTGAAAGAGTTAACTTTCCATGCCAGGCATGGAATCTTGAGAGACTCGTTGAGAACTCTGTCTGTTCTTCAAACTCAAACTGTCAGATTCTTTACTCCGCCTCACTGAACAGTCTCTCTGGAGATTTCTCCTGCTGCTCGGTTCATTTTGTCGGTTAAAAGTGTAATTTCTCGGTTTTAAACCACATTTTGTCTATATTTTAACCATAACCAGTCGGTTCAAGCTCTGTCTGTGGTATCGTAAGTAATAGATAGGTTTTACATTATTTCTGTGGAACTTGCAAACGATATTATCGGTTGGTTTGAACCAATCAGGTTGTTGTTAAACTTTATTAAATTGCATTTAGAGTGCGGGTTCCGTTTCTTATGTCGGTTCTAAAAGGCGGTTCATTACGTTTTTTCCACGACCACGTGACACGGTTGGGAGCCGATAAAGGGTGTCTTCTTGGCGGATTGCCATAAACAGGCAGAAGTTTTGGTTAGGCTGGCACTATGTCTGAGAAACCCAAAAGAAAAACCGGGCCCACTGGACTTTCAGCACTGTAAGTGTCTGTGGGAAGCCTTTGCCAAGGCTGACCCACACACCACATGTGTTTACTGTCTGGGGTTTGACCACCTCAATGCAGACTGCCAGATTTGAAGAATTTCCTGCAGCTACCCTGGATAAGAGAGTTGGTAGGCTCAGGAGCGAGAGGCCAAGAAGTCCACTGACCGGATGGCCAGCCGGTTCGGTGCCAACCGAACGGAGGGACTGCCTCTGACCAGGGCGAGACTTCCTCAGGCAAGCGGAGGCTGACTCGGAGGAGTCAGTCCCAGCAAAAGGACTAGAAAATCAGCAGGTGTGGAGCCAAAATTTCCTTCTCCAACGCTGCAGAGATAACAAAGCGATCAAAGTTGTCCAGTCGCTTTCTCTGGTTCCGACCGAACCGGCACCATCAGGTAAGCTGGTCGGTTCGTTCGTGCCACCGGTTCATGAATATGACATAGAGGAATTTTATGAACCGGAGGAGGGAGGAAGATTATGAAGAGAGTGAATGTGATTTTGAAAGTCTGGATGTGCCCATTGAACCGGACATCTCCCCAGACAGACCTTTAGAGTGTCTCCCCTAGGCTTTCTGAGTCCCCTTCTCATTTTATGTTTTATAAGAAAGTGGCTGAAACCCTCCAGCTTCCTTTGGAAGAAGCTGTGGATGAACAGGAGGAGCCTGACTTTGTAGAAATGATGGATATCCCAGAGTCTAGGAGATTGTCTATTCCTTTACATAAATCTTTTAGGAAACAGACAATAAAAATTTTAAAGCTCCTCACACTTTACCTCCTGTGGATAAAAATGGACAAGAGGTACACATTGTCAGGCTCTGATCTGGAGTTCCTTTCACAACAATGCAGCCATGTTGGGGTAGTGCAGGCTGCAGCCTGTGATAAGGCAAATATTCCCTTGGCTTCACCCCGACAAGGACTCCAGGAGGATTGATGCCATGGCAAAGAAACAGTACATGGTAGCATCCTTGGGACTCAGACAGGCAAATTATATGGCCTATGTTGCAAGATACCAGAAATCCAGATGGGATACTGTTATGGCTCTAGCGAAACAGGTCCCTGGCCAGCTTGCCAAGGAGCTGGAGCAGGTGGCTGCTGATGGTATTGAGGCATCCAAGGTGCAATTCCATGCTGCAGTGGACTCTAATGATGTATCTTCAAGAGTCATGGCTACATCTGTGGCTTTCGCAGAATGGCTTGGCTCAGGTGTACTAGCCTGTCACAGGATACCCAGGCTAAGGCCATGGATTTTCCTGTTGTGGGTAACTCTCTGTTTGGGGAGCAGACAGAGAATTACATGAAGAAAATGGATGAGTATAGGACCACTTATAGGAGTGCACAGGCCAAAAAAGGCAGGCCACTCCTCAGAGGCAGCTTTCCTGGGGCAGGCCTTTTCACAGACCTTTTACCAAGCCCAGGCCTCCTCTTCAGCCTATGCCCAGAGGGGTTCTTCAGAGGAGAGGCAGACGGGGTACAAGCAGGCTTGCTCCCCCTCAGCCTAAAGCCCCTGCCAAACAGGCACCCTGATGGGAGGCCAGGGCCGATTCTCCATTACCTGTAGGGGCAGGCTGGCTTACTTGGCCAGGACTGGGAGTCTTTAACATCAGACAAGTGGGTCCTGGAAGTAAGCCAGGGACTGGTTCTCAGCTTCAAAAATTTTCCAAAGATGAGAACCAGATCCTTTCCACCTGCAAATCCATCAGAGGCTCTCGCTCTGGAAACAGAATTTTCAACCCTCCTGGCTCTCAGAGCTGTAGAAAGGGTACCTCCCACACCAGGGCAAAGGACTGTACTCCAGGTACTTTCTTACCCCAAAAAGACAGGAGAATGGCAGCCCATCCTGGATCTCAGATACCTAAACAAGCACCTTTTAAAACAAAAATTCAAAATGGTGACTCTGGGAATTATTTTACCCTCTCTAAGGCCAGGGACTGGCTAGCGTCCCTGGACCTCAAGGATGCCTACTTCCATGTTCTCATCAGAAGCTGCCACGAAGTATCTCAGATTCGAACTGCCCTCAGGCCATTATCAGTTCAGAGCAATGCCCTTGGCCTCACCTCTGCCCCAAGGGTATTCACAAAATGCCTGGCAGTAGCAGTTGCTCATTTAAGAAGGCAAAGATTGCCATCTTTCCTTACCTGGACGACTGGCTCATAGTGGGCCAGTCTCCAGATCAAGTCAGATTACACCTTCAGGTTACCCAGCAGCTGCTTACATCTCTAGGTTTCCTTCTCAATCTCCCAAAGTCAGTTCTAGAGCCTGTTCAGCTACTCACTTCATAGGCGAGAACTGGACACAAAGCAGGCCAGAGTTTTCCTCCCTCTAGAAAGAGCAAAGACCCTGGTGGCTCTGGCCTCCTCCTTCACTCTGCAGGTCTCTCGACCAGCAAGGCACTTCTGCAGCTCCTAGGGCACATGGCTGCCTCCACAGCAGTAGTGCAGGAGCAAGATTTCAGATGAGGGACATTCAGTTCCATTTGAGAGCCTTCTGGTCTCAAAGGAGATCCTTACCCACATTGATCCCAGTAACTCGACCCTGATCCAGGCCCTACAGTGGTGGCAGGATCAGAGCAATCTGAGACAGGGGTTCCTTTCATCCCTCAATCTCACTCCTTGACCCTTACTACAGATACGTCCCTCTTGGGGTGGGGAGCTCACATGGGCAACCTCACCACCCAGGGATTGTGGTCCCCTCAGGAATCTCTGCTCCACATCAGTCTGTTGGAACTCAGGGCAGTTTTCTAGCACTTCAGGTTTTTTCTGCATCTGTTCAGAACAAAGTGGTACAGGTCAGAACAGACAACACCACTACAATGTGGTACATCAACAAGCAAGGGGGCACTCGGTCTTCGGCCTTATGCACCGAGGCAATGAAGTTGTGGTCTCTGGCTTATTCCCGAACACCTCCCTCATGGCAGTTCACCTCCCAGGCAAGGACAATGTCCTGGCAGATGCTCTCAGCAGGATTTCCCAGGGCCACTCAGAATGGTCTCTGGATCCCCTAGTACTGGAGGTAGTATTTGCCAGGTGGGGCACCCTCAGATAGATTTTTGCAGCCCCAGACAATCACCAACTTCGCTATTTTGCTGCAGGCCCCCAGTGTTGGGCTCAGTCCCTCTGGATGCCTTCCTTCTCAACTGGGAAGGAAGTTTCTCTGTGCCTCCCCGCTTCCTCTCTTGTTCAAGGTGCTAGTCAAAATCAGATCTCAACCTTGCAAGATGATTCTGATTGCTCCAGATTGGGCCAGACAGCCCTGGTATCCACTCCTTCTGTCCTTAGCAGTCCACCTTCCCTGTTCTTCCAGGAATCACAATCTGTTAACCTGTGCCCAGGGAGAGTTTGGTACCAATCTCAAATCCCTCAACCTCAAGGCCTGGCTCTTGAAGAGTTAGAGTTTGCTGACCTACACCTTTCTCAAGGTGTACTCGATATCTTGAAAGCTTCTAGGAAGCCTTCCACCAGGGCTACTTATAATTCTAAATGGAAAAGGTTTTCCATATGGTGCTCTGAAAGCATATTTCCCAGAATCTGCTGATTTGCCCACAGTCCTGGATTATATGGTCCACTTAAATACTTTGGGGCTGAGGCCAGCTACCCTGAAAGTGCACTTGGAAGCTGTCTCTGCTTTTTATATCAGCAGGAAAGCCCTCTTCTCTTTCACGTCCCTGTATTCTCCAAGTTTTTCAAGGATTGCTTCACACCAACCCTCCATTCAGGTATCCTGCTCCCACCTGGGATCTTAATGTTTGCATTGCTCAGCTTATGCAACCCCCTTGAGCCTTTGTCTTCAGCAGAGCTTAAGTACTTGACTTGGAAAACTGTGTTTCTAGTAGCCATCACTTCTGCCAGACGCATAAGTGAATTACAAGCTTTGTCAGTGGAGCCTGATTTTATTTCCTTTATCAGAGGTAAGTTGGTCCTCAGGACTAACAGGAAGTTCTTGCCTAAGGTGGTTTCAGATTTCCACCTTAATCTATATCTCTTCAGTGTACTTCACTGACCATTCCTCCTCTGGCGAGAGGAGGCTGCACAGCTGATGTGAAGAGCCCTTAGTTACTACATAGAGCGTACCAAGGGTCACAGGTTTGACTCCTCCAACTGTTCCTCACTTATAGTGAGGTGGGTAAAGGAAACCTGCCACTAAAAGGTCCATTGCCAGGTGGATTGTCTCTTGTATCCAATTTGTTATCAAAAACTGGGTAAGGTTCCCCTTCAGGCCTGAGGGCTCACTCTACCAGAGGTACAGCTACGTCCCTGGCTGCAGCCAGGGACATCCCTATCATTGAGATATGTCAAGCAGCTACCTGGAAAACAGTTCACACTTTCACCAAGCATTACTCCCTGGACATCCAGGCTAGGAGTGATGCTCGGTCTACACAGCTGTTCAGAGCCTTTTTCCTAAGTAGGTTCTGTCCCTCCATGGAGGTACTGCTGTGTAGTTCATATGTATAATATAGCAAGACTTCATGTTGTTTGAAGAAATAATTACTCACCTTAGTAATGTTTCTTCTTCTAATGGAGTCTTGCATATTATGACCTCCCCTGCCCGCCTCCTCTCAGAACCTCTGCTTTTGGGATGTGGGTGGGCAGTGCAATGTTGGCACTTAGTAGATGCCACCTTGTTTTTTCACCCTTTTTTGGGGGTGTTTGAGTGTGTTTTTATTTTTGGATCCCTGACTTGAGTCTTTGTTTTGGGACCAAAAATGTGTTAATATTTTAGTTGCCAGTTGGCTAGTGTAGGTTTACAGCTTCCACACAGAATCTTAGTGAGTTTTGCTCGTAAAGATCTGACAGTTTGAGTTTGAAGAACAACAGACAGAGTTCTCAACCGAGTCGCGCTCAAGATTCCATGCCTGGCATGGAAAGTTAACTCTTTCACCTCCGGAGCAGTTCAAGGCTGGGTCTAACTGCATATGTCATAATATAGCAAGACTCCATTAGAAGAAACAACATTACTAAGGTGAGTAATTTTTCTTCACTGTCAGCTGTCCCGCAGAGCTTGGCGTCATCTGCGAACAGACTCACCTCACTCTCTTCTGTGTCGAGATAAACATATTTAACAAGGAGTGGGCCCAGGACCAACCCCTGCTCTACCAGACTCACACTGCCCTGTCCTCAGAGATTTACCATTTAGGAACACCCTCTGAGTTTTATCTGTCAGCCAGTTTTGATACAACCAGTTATTTCTCCTCCTAGCCCCTGGTTGCTCACCTTCTTAGCCAGTCTTCTATGTGGTACCGAATGAAAGACCTTACTAAATTTACAGGTACAGTGTGCCTCACTGACAGACCCCTGCCCATCATTTGTCACTGCATGATAAAAGTCTGGTAGATTAGTCTGACACGAACGAGGACTGGGTCACTATATACATCTTAAAATATAAAATCACGAGTTCACACATATGTAGAGAATATGAGTGGATGTGCACCAGCAGATACTTCAAAACACCACAAATAAGGAAATAATATATAACCAGAGGTTCAAGGTGTTGGAGAACATGTGGGAAGTCTGTGCAACACACACACACATATTTTGGAGTTGTAGGAGTTGCAACCTTTTGTGCAAACGATAGAGCCCTGATAGAGCTGTTTCAGAGCTGGGGAAATTAACTCCTCCTAGTGCCTTATTACTTCGTTTCCAGATCAGGTTAAAAACAAGTACACCAAAACTTTGTTGGCCATTCTGTTGACATCAGCCAAGAAGGCAATTTCAGAAAATGGCTGCAAACAGAGATCCCAATACAAAGAGAGTGGGAAGGCACTGTACATCAAATGTATCAGGGGAAAAAAACCTCAGAATTAAACCTTTCACTGCATTCTGAACAGGTGGGCTGCTGTGGTTTATAGACCACAGACCAGATGTTGTACCAAAGATAGAATTTAAAATGAAGAGGGATGTACAAGTATTGCTCTAAATTTGGGATGTGACCACCGATTAATATATACAAGGACAAGAATTCACTCAGAGAATGTGTGCAACAGATATAAAAATGTATTATTATGGATGAAAATGTCATGTGACTGTGAACATTGATTCAGATGAATGTATGATTGAATTGCTCCTGGAAAAAGTTAATAAATTAACAAAAAAAAAAAAAGATTAGTCTGACATGACCAGCCCATGGTGAACTCTTGCTGGGTCCCATTTATTAAGCTCTTTTCTTCCGAGTATGTGACAACCCACTCCTTTATAATTGTTTCCAGAAGTTTTCCCACTATTATTACAGCTTTTGCTACTGATTCTCCACTACCAATGTGTCTGCTAGCACCTGCCTTGTTTCCTTCAGGACGTTAGAGTGAATCCCACCGTGATTTTTTTTTTTTTTTTTTTTTTTTAAGTTTTCCAGTCCCTTTAATACCTGTTCCATTGTAATCCTCCCAAACACAAATCTGTCTGCTACATTATCCTTAAATTGTCTCCAACTGTCTGGTAGTGGGCTTGCCTCTTTGATCATGAACATCAAACAAAGTATTCTTTCAGTATGCCTGCCTTCTCCCAGTCATCCCTTGACTAACCCCAGCCTTTCTTATCCTTCCTATGTTTTCTCTTGCTGTCTTGTTTTGCTAATGTACAGAATCTGAATAAGGATCTGCCACCAACCTTGACCCTTATCTGCTTGCCGTAATTCTGCCTTTGACTTTGTCTCACTGATTGGCTTCTAAAACCCAGTTTTTCCTTATACCTCTCAGTGTTTGCCTCAGTATGTTGCTTCTTTTAAGTCCTAAATGCCCTCTGTCTAGCAAAGAGAGTTTACTGGTAATGTTATACAATCTGCAGTCATTTCAGCATCCGAGGGTACAAGGAACTGGCATCAGTATTAGCCAAAGCCCTGTCTGGCTATTTAATAGCTCTGTTAAGCAGAGGACAGATCCAAAGGACTGGAGGGTGACTGGCATAATCCTCATGCACAAGGGAGGGACAAAGGGCAGCCGAGAAACTATAGACCTGTTACCTCTTCTCCGTGGTGGAGAAACTGATGGGAGACACTAGTCAGAGAGCATGTAGTGGAATACTTTTAGAAAACGGCTCCAGAATTGTAAACAGTATGGGTCCGTGGCATGGAGGTTTTGTCGGACTGACCTGATAGCATTCTTTGACTGGGTAGCCAGGGTAGCTAATAAGGGTTGTGTAGTAGACTTACTCTGCTTCAGCAAGGTATTTGATTTCATGCCACACAGAAGGTTACTGAAGAATATGAGGGATCTGGGAAAAGCTAAGGCCATAGTAAGATGTGTGGGAGTTAGTTGGAAGGGAAGCGGCCGAGAGTTGTGGTGAATAGGGTCAGATCAGTGGAAAGAGAGGCCACAAGTGGAATACCACAGGGATCAGTTTTGGGGCCAGTCCTTTTCAGTATGGTCATCAGTGACAGAGGAAAGCAAAAGATGTATCTCTCTACAGATGACACTAAACCTTGTGGTAGAAGTGGACAACCACGAGGGATGGGAAATGCAGAAAGACCTACAGATTTTGGAAAATTGGTCCAGAGTTTGGCAGCTGAAATTAGTCCAAAAGTGCAAAATGATGCACTTAGGGAACAAAACCCCATACCAGAGTACTGGATGGAAGGGTTAAGCTGTACACCACATCAGAGGAAATGGAACTGTGAATCATAATTAGTGACTCCCTTAAACAAACCAGTCAGTGAAGCAAGGCCTTCATCAAGGCTAACAGGATGCTGTGGTGCATCTGGAGAGGGTCTGACAGCAGGAGGCAGGTTTACTGTTATATCTGTATAGGTCACTGATGGGGCAGGAGGTACTGTTAAATTTGTATAGGTCACTGGAGAGGCCACACCTGGAGTACTGTGCCCAGTTACGGAGTCCCCACTTAAAGAAGAAAAAGGATAGGCTAGAGATGGTGCAGTACAGGGTAACCAAGATAATTCCAGCCAGCAGGGCAGAGCCTACGAAGACTGGCTAAGGGAAAGGGAACATTGTTTAACCAGGAGTAGCATACTAAGTCGAGCTTGTTTCCAGATGCGACCTTGGAGCACAAGGAAGTTAAGTGACTTGCTCAGGATCACACAGTATGTACCTAGGCTAAGGGTGCTGAACAAGCATTCACTCGAAACCAGATGCAAGATGGGGATATGATAGAGACCTTCAAGTTCCTGAAAGGAATTAACAAGGTGAATTAGAGAGCTGTTCACCAGACAGAGAAGCTACGATCACGGGGTCACAAGTAGTAGTTAGTTTGGGGGGTTCAAGAAGAATGCCAGGAAGTATTTTACAGAAAGAGTGGTTGCGTCATGGAGTGGTCTGCCGGTAGAGGTGGTAGGTACCAAACCATAAATGGCTTCAAACACAGCTGGGATAGAGTCAAGGGTACTGTAGCTCTCAGCAGGAAAAGAGAGGTGGAAACTCAGAAAACAAAACAGAATGGTATAAGGAATACCCCACAGAGACAGTGGGTCTCTGTGTATGATAGAGTAATTAGGACAGACTAGTGGACGGTTGATATTTTCTGCCATCATCATCAAAGTTTCTGTGTTTCCAAGTTGTTGTCCCAGAGATGGAACATAGAATGTTTCAGTTCAGACTCTGCTCTGTGGTCACGCTCCCCCAGCATTCTAAGGGCAGATTTATTTTTCCACTGAAGAGTTCAGATGCCCCAGAGTCCAGTTCACTCATTGTGGCTAAGCTTTATTTAAAGGATCACTATTTGTTTATTATTTCATTTCTTCAGAAAGTACCTTTAAGCACAGGTGCTCATTTGCAAAGGTTCCACGTAAGACAATGTGGTTTAAAAACAAAAACAGTTTCTTCATCACTTGCCAGTGCCTTAAACCTACTCTGGACCTCCCCACTTCATTGCTTGCCAGATCATTTGTCCCCAAATGAATGATTAGTGTGGTTTACCCACCACCCTTGCACATTCCCAGATTTTCTCGCCACCCTCCCAGTCTCCATCCCCAGTTCACAAAGACTGACCTCTGCCTGTAGCTAGCCCCTCTCCTGATCCAATATATCCTCTTGATGATGGAGTCCCCAAATACCATTGCATTTTCCACTTCAGTCAGTCACTTTATTTTTAAGCGCTGTTCCAGAGATCACAGCGCTTTACAATGAAAGAATAAAATCCACAATACAATTATAATACATAAAACACATGTTAAAACATATAAATATAACTAGCTATCATAAAATTAGTCCAACAAGGATTCATTAGTTATCGTTTAAGTCAGGAAAAGGTAGCTTGAATAAATGAGTCTTCAAAGCGGTTTTAAAGCTCTCAATGGTCGAGCACTTTCTAACCCTACAAGGTAGAAATTTCCACAGGGTGGGGGCCACAAAAGCGAAAGAATGGGCCCCAAGTCTTAAGTTGATCCCTGGGAATCTCTAGCAATCCTCGCCGGATGAGCCGGACGGGATGGTAGGGACAGAGAAGATCTTGCAGGTAGCGTGGGACCCTGACCCTGTAGGGCTTTATTGGTCAGTAATGCAACCTTGAAGGTGATCCACCATTGCACATGCAGCCAGTGCAGGCCGTGGAGCACGGGAGTGACATGGCAAGATCTTGGAAGACCAGTCAGCAGCCTGGCTGCCGCATTCTGTACTAGCTGTAAATGGTGGATATCAACCCGTAGCCCTAGGTATAGGGCATTGCAGTAGTCAAGGCAGGAGGTTACAAAGGCGTGACTAACATTGGAAGACAGTAGTAGTAAAACATTTTTTATTTATATAGGCAAAAACAATTTGAAAATGCAAAAAGTTTGCACCATGGGTCTTGTACAAGGTCTGTTTTCATGGTGATCCTGTTATTGATGTTTATGTACAAATTACAATAGGTTCCAAACATTTTCTTATTTTTTATATTTTATTTTTATTAGTTTTCAGTTTTCGTAATACATGTACTGTTTTATCAGGATGGAACAAGTAAACTGTTTACACACAAAAGACAAATACAATAAAAATTCCAATAAAATTATACAGATCTATAATTAGAGCATTATCCTACATTTCAGGATACAATTTAGATTTGTTATGATCACTTATTTTATAGGTTTTTACTTACTCTATTTTCTTTTATTACCATATTAAAAATCAATAATAAAAAATAAGAGATAAAAATAATAAAGGAGAGTGAACATTACTACAAGGACTGTCAGTTAATTGCACCACATCAGTTCTAGTTTATTACATCAAGAGGGTGTTTCTAGGTAAGTCCTTTATATTTTCTGAATTACTATCCGATCTGCAAAAGGCAGGGTAGGAATAGAGAAGGAAATATACTTATTATACAAAACGTTTGTCACCATAGGAGAGCTGCAAGCCCACCTACATTGTTTGGTTTAGAAAAGAGGGGATTCTCTATATTTTCTCCTTATAAAGTTCCCATCTGGTCCATCTATTATTATACTGTTCTCTTTTCTGGTTAACATTATATGTTATTCTTTCCATCTGTTGAATTTGGTTCACAGTTTCTAGCCACTCTTGTACTAGAGGAGAGAGCTGCTGTAACCACTTTTTGTTATAGTTTTCAAGGCTGCCACTGTTAGGATAGCCCATAAATATTGTGTTGTTGCCTTATCCTTAATCTCAGGGGTATAAACCTAGTATGCAGTGTTCAGGGCCAATAACCATTGTTAACCCAAACAGATCAGTTAGATTTTTATAATTTGAGACCAGAATCCTTGAACTCCAGGGCAGTCCCAAAATATATGTGCCTGATCAGCAGTATCATGTCCACAATGCCTCCAACAGTGACCCTGTGCTTTTAAACCCATTCTGCTTAGTTTCATAGGTGTATAGAAATATCTAAGCCTTATTTTCCAGGTGTATTCTTCTGCCAGCCCAGGGAGGATGTTGTTTTCCATGTATTTTGGAATCTTGTTGCCCACCTCTGTGAGTTCAGTACTATACCAAATTCTCCTCCCATTTCCTTTGTATATATTGCACATTATGTGCTATATCAGCAATCTGGTTTGCATATAACATGGTAATTGCACCCTTTCCATGAGTTCCTCCCCAGATTGACTCAGACACCTGGGGAAGGGTCTTTCATCCTGCCAAAGTGAAGTTTGTCTCATTTTATTGGATATATAATCTCTTAGTTGATAGTAATAAAAGCGATCTATTAATGTCCAATTGTTTCTGGTACTAAGAGCCTCAAATGGAATCAAGTCAGGAACCCTAATGATTTGCCATGTTGCTCTTATTCCACCCTTCATCTGGTCAGTATACCACTTATGTATTGCAGCCGGGGGTATTCTGAGTCATAACACCACCACCTATATTTCCATAGGCTCTTTGCTGTATAGCCTCTTCTACTACCCTGGAACCAACCTTGTAAGGTTACTTGAACTGTATACATCTCATAAGTAAGTATGTTTATCTGGGATGGAGGCATGAACAGGATGGCTTGCAAGGGTGGACCTGTTACCCTGGATAACTCCATCTGCTATCAATGTGCCTTATACTGAGGGTGAGACTATAAAAGGGCATTCTTCATATGAGATGCTAACCAGTATTCCTGAAGACTAGGGCATGCTGTCCTAACTTCATTTAGGTAAAAATAATGTTGTTTTTTTTTTTAGATCTGTGGGCGAGTTTGAGCTCAAAGAAAGACATTAATTTTTCTGCCAAGTTGTTAACACTTTTTGGGATATGACAGGGCACTGTCTGAAACAAATAAAGGAACCTGGGTAAAATATTGGTTTTAGTATTTGCAGTTTAGAATAAAAGGAAAAGGGAGCAAGGGCCACCTTTCAAGGTCTCCCAAGCTAACCTTCACTAATGGAGGAAATTATCTTCTTAAAGATTGTTAGGGCGTGTACCTATCACGAACACCTAGGTATTTAATAATTGAGCAGTCCCACTTCATTGGATATTTGGATTTAAGTTTCCTAGGAGTCTGGGTGTTAAGCACCAGTACTTCTGTCTTTGCCCAGTTAAGTTTATAACCAGATAATTTAGAGTATATTTCGATCTGTTCGAAAACTTTGTAATGACCCTTCTGGGTGTGTTAGATAAGTAAAACATCATCTACGTATAACACGATTTTATGAGTTATATTTCACTCCCTCTATCTCTTTGTTTAATCTTATGCTCTGAGCAAGGGGCTCTATGTAGAGGGCAAATAAAAGTAGGAAAGGGGGCACCCTGACGGTGCCTCTAGATAACTTAAAAGAGTGGAAATAAATCCATTAGCTCTTACATAGGCCACTGGTGTCATATACATCTTGGTTATTATGTTTAGAAGAGCTTTAGGAAAACCGAAGCCGGCCAAGGAGACCCACAAAATTCCCAAGACACTTGATCAAAAGCTTTTTCTGCATCTAAGCTCATAATATATGCGGCTGTATATTCTCAATAATATTGATCAATCTACGGACGTTGTCCAAGGTCTGACGCCCGGGACAAAGCCTGCCTGATCTATATGTATCAAGCCCGTAAGATCCGTTTCTATTTGTTTACCTATAATTCCTGCCATTATTTTATAATCAGTGTTTAGGATAGAAATAGGGCTGTATGATCCACAATTTGTAAGCGTCCCTGGCTGGCTTCGATATCACAGATACTATTGCCTGTGTCCAGGATGGGGGCATCTTACTCTGTTCTTGGAAAAGATGGTTATATGCCTTACATAATAATGGGGAAATCAGATCTTTAAATTGTTTAAAAATTCACTGGGAGGCCATCTGTGCCTGGGCATTTGCCCGTCTTAATACTTTTAATTTCCATTTTCACCTCCATTTCCAAGAAGGGACGGCTAAGTACCTCACTCTGGGCTTGATTCAACCTAGGAGCCCCAGTGGGTACAAAAACTCTTTGATCTCCTGTTCTGTGGATTGAGGTCTCCATTATATAATTTCTTATAATATGTTTTAAAGGCGTTAGCTATTTCTTCTGTTTTATATTGTAACGCTTTGCGTCACTGGATCCTCGACTTTAAAAATAACAGCCTTGCATCTTCAGCTGCGCAATTCTACTAGTTAGCAACTTTAAGGCCCACAGCCCACCTTCATAGAACCTCTGGCGTAGATATATAAGGTTTTGTTCAATCTGGTAATCTGACATTTTCAGATATTCTTCTTTTAATTTAGTTAGGCGTTTTCCCCTATCTCTGTCTATATTTTGTTGTTGTTGCCATTCCAATTCCTGTATTTGTTTTTGTAACTCTAATCTCTTCTTTTCCCTCGTTTTCTTCAGCCTAGACAAGATCTCTATAAATTTCCCCTAATAATAGCCTTTATTGTGTCCCATAAGATGCCGGAGATATTTCAGGGCTCTGATTTGTCTGGATTGCTTGTTCTGTAGTTTGTACTATTGTATCCCTTATTTCTTTTGTTTGTAAAAGGATGTGTTTAATCTCCAAAACATAGATCTTTTTGGTGGGCCTATTCTCAATTTGAAATAGATAGGTGAATGGTCTGATAATGGATTCGAACCTATGTCTGAGGATGAGGCAAGCTCCCAAAGATTCCTTGGGAGTTAAAAGGTAATCTAGGCATGAAAAAGTCTGATGGGGGCTGAAAAAAATATATTGTCTGGTTTTAGTATTCAGGTATCGCCACACGCCCTTCAAGCCTATTTCCTCTAATAGTTTGACTACTTTATTTGCTAATCCCTTTTCTCTTTAGATGTTCTCACTGTGGAGTCTTATTTGGAATTTAGTCTTAAATTTAAGTCCCCCCTATCACCAAGAGTCCCTCTGTCCAGTTCATTATTTTAAGAAAAAGTTCTGGTAAAATGTAAACTGTGTTCCTGGTGTTGCGTGAGAATACTAGGGTTCTAGGGACATGGATATGTTGTTCAATCCACACTTATTGGCAGGTTCCTTGCGCTTTAAATCTTGCGGAAAGGTCTTCAGGCTGGCTCCTCCCACCCACCGGGTGGTAAAACTCTCGGCTCTGCCCCATGACACCAGATCTTCCTTCACGCTTGGAAGCTCAGGTTCCTCCTTAGCGCTCTGCGTTTGAGACTGGATCCTAACTTTTCGGTTTGTCCGAAATTGGTTTGAAGTTTTCTAAACTCGGTCTTCATCTTCCGTTGTGGCTGCGATGGACAAATCTATTCCGGCTTTGGGAGGAGCCCTTGCGGGCAGAAAATGTCCAGGGCGGATCACGCACTCCCGTCGTCTGCCTAGGCCTGAATCACGACCACGCCCAGGCCTGCGAGTTGTGCCGCTCTCGAGCCAGCGTCCTGGACGATCGCACTGCCGATTGAAGCCGGGGCACCGGCGTTTCCGCGGTAAAATCAAAAGGGCTCGTTAGGCGATGTCGCGGCGGCGGATGGCTCGGCTGAGCAGCTCGAGCAGATGTATCGCCCTCGAGGAGGAAGCGGCCCAGGCACATCTTCCTCCTCGACACTGACACATTTATCCCGCTTCGCTCTGAATTCCTCATATCACGACGTTCAAGGAGCTTTGTCAGTCCCTTTCCACGAAGAGAAGGGCCATTAGGACATTCTTCTCGGCCAGAAGGAGGTCGGAAGGTAAGTCCACCGTCGGCGGCGTTCGTGGGGCGGGGAGGGGTCCCTTCCCGGACAACCGACCATTGACCGGTCGAGGAGGTTGCGGCTGAGGCCGCTGGCTTCACCCGGTGCCGCCGTCAGGCCAGCCTGTCGAGACTCCGTCGGCGAAGTGAGATTTTCTCGATCCGTTAGGCGGGCTGTCGACTGGAAGCCGACAACCCTCCTTCCGCGGTTCCTCGGTGGATGCAGGATCACCTGTGCCTTCCGGCGCAGTCCGGTTAAGTGCGGGCCGAGGAAAGGCGGTGTCCCGCCTTCCCTACCACCCACGGTCCCCCGGTCTAGGTCTCGGACCTCTCTTCTCGGTCTAGCCATTCCCGCCCGACATGGTGGTCTCCAGTCTAGATACGAAGTAAGCGGCGTACCGTTCCTCCTCGTCCTCTTCCTCAGATGAGGAGACTTCAAGCGTAAGATTGCGCCCGGCGCTACGAGGAGCTTATATGGCAGCAGTTGCTGTTGTCGGGCCTAAGCCAACCCTGGTCCAGACCCTGGCCATCAAATGGCTGTCGCCTGAACGACCGAAGCAACCACTCGCCCCAGTCGAGTTGCCCGCTCCAGGGCGGTTGCTCAGCAAAACCAGCTACTCACCGATTGTGGTGGACCTCCGCCTCCACAACCGAAGTCGGGGCACCGACCAAGATTTCGGTCGGGTCATGGCCTGCCCCACAGGTTGTCGGTCACCCTCACTCCCGACCATCCTCGGCAGGTGGAGGGTGGCTCAGGGCGAGGCAGCTCGTGAGACTCTTGAAATCCGGACGACGACTCCTTCCTGTTCTCCAGGCAGATCGACCTGGAGTCCTCTGAGGGTGCCAGTCATTGGGCGATAGCCCATCGTCCTTCTTAGGTCTGCTTCGACTCATCTCCAGAGTCCACCGGGATGCGCTCGAGCCCGTGTCCAAACAGGCAGTATCCCTAGCGGAGATACTGGACCGAGGATTCCCCACAGAGCCTTTCGGTGGCTGAGGCCATTGTCGGCCCAGCCTTGGAGCTTTGGCAGCAGCCTGCTTCTGTCCTCGCCCTTGGCCAGGATGGCCAGAAGTATCGTCCCCTACCGACTCTTTGCCGGTTTCTCGGAGCACCCCTCTGCGGGGTTGCAGTCACCGACAGCGTTTTCGGCGTTCGGTAATGCTGGGATGTGATAACCCCCGACAAAAGAGTCCAAAAAGCTGGACTTTGCGGGCGCAAGGTGTATGCGCTGCGTCCTACCTCGGCCTCCGACAGGCCAGCTCGGCCATGCTGATGGCACACTTCTCCCATGCCCTCTTAGCTCCCTGGATGAGTTGTTCCTCATCTCCCGACTGATAGACCACGGTCTGCCATGCAGAGACCAGGGTAGGGCGGTGGCGTAAGCAGCAGCTCAGACTGCTCTGTACATAGGTGATTCCTGTGCCAGGTCAGTAGCGGCGGTGGCCATGCGCGCCGCAGGGCATGGCTGAGGATATCCACCTTCACGGCGGATACCCAGCACAGTTGTGGATGTCCCCTTCTTGGGACTGACCTCTTCGACCCTGGAGTGGAGGACACCTCCAGCGGATCGAGAAGTCCAATGCCACCCTGGACTCTGTCACCTCCGCCCAGGGGCGAAGGCCACCGTCAACGACAGAGTCCTTTGCGTCCCTTGACCCCTGCATCTCGACCGGCGCAGCACCAACAACAGGGCCAGCAGGCTCGTGCTTGGCATCCCAAACCAAGCGGCGGCTTCCTCAACAGGAAGCAAGGAGGTAAAGGCCGGGAGGTCCCTCGGCGGTTCCTCCTCCAAGCCTGCCCAGTGCGGGTTGAGGGTGCCGCCCCAACCTCGTCACTCCCCTGGTTCCCCGTGGAGGTCGGCTCCGCCACTTCCTTTCCGCCTGGTCCGCTGTCACCACGGACCGCTGGGTGTTGGAGGTGGTAGGAAAAGCCTGCCTCTGGAGTTCGAGCAGGCTCCACCCTTCGAGCAGTCGCCCTTGGGGCCACGAGAGTCCCCCAGCCTCGCTGTCGGCCCGCCCGAGCCGACATTGCCCTGCTCCTCGAAAGAGGTGATCAGGAAGGTGGCAGATCCTCTTCCAGACCTGGGGTTTGTGTCCAGGTACTTCTGGTCCCAAAGCAGACGGGGCTGGTGCCCCATTCTCAAACCTGAACAAGTTCCTAAGGTCTTGGACCTTCAGGATGGTCACTCTGGCTCAGATAATCCCATCCCTTGGAGCAGGCGTGTGGTTCTGTTCCCTGGACCTCCAGGCGCGTTCTTTCACGTCCCAATCCATCCGTCCCATCAGAGATTCCTCCGCTTCAGAGCAGAGGATCCCTTTCGAGTTCGGGCCATGCCCTTGGCTCTCCCTAGCTCCCAGGGTCTTCACCAAATGCATGGCAGTGGTGACAGCGTTCCGGCGCCCGAAGGGTCGGGTGTACCGCTACCTGGACAACTGGCTGATTGCAGCCCCTCCAAGCGGCGGTGGGCGGTCCAGAGATCTGGCCCTCCAGGTTTGCTCTCAGATTGGCCTCCTCATCAACGAGGCCAAGTCAAAGTCGTGCCAAACAGGTGATACAATTCATCGGGCAGAGCTCGGCTCTTATGCGAGGCAAACACGGCTCGGCGGACAGGGCGAGGTTCTTCCTCCTTGCCCAATCATTTCTGGTTGGGCAATTGCGCCTACCTGGGACTTCCTGGGCCTCATGGCGGCCTGCACCAGCGTGGTCCGTTGGGCCTGTTGGTACATGCGTCCCCTTCAGTGGGGACTGGCCAGCCAGTGGTCTGGCAGCTGTGATCCGTTGGACCAGCCCGTGACAGTGACCCAGGAGATGTGGGACGCTCTCCAATGGTGGATCGTTCCAGCACATCTGCAGGACGGCATCTTGTTCGTCCGCCTCGAGCCGACGGTCTCTCTATCGACCGATGCATCTCTGATGGGTTGGGGTGCCCATCTGGGGGAAGAACCGTGACTGACCTCTGGTCTCCTCGGGAGTCCTAATGCCATATCAACCTGCTGGAGCTCCGAGGCAGTCCGTCTAGCTCCACCGCCTTCGCTCCGTTTCTCACGGGGTCAAGTGGTTCAGGTCAGACGGATAATACCACGACCATGTACTATCTGAACCGCCAGGCGGGACCCGCTTCATGCTGTTATGCAGGAAGCTCTCCGCATATGGTCCTCGTGCGCGCCTGGAGGCGGATCTCCTAGCCATTCACGTGGCAGGGCCTCAAACACCCTGGCCGATGCCCTAAGCCAGATAGGGGCTGCGTCTCACAAGTGGTCTGTCTTGCCAGAGGTAGTACAAGACCTGTTCTCCCACTGGGGCATGCCTCAGGTGGACCTGTTGCCTCAGGGAGAATGCGGCTGAGTCTGTTCCATGCCCGCCCCTCAGCAGGGCTTGCTGCAGGGGATGCCTTCTCGAGGCCGTGGACCCCAGGCCTCTTCGCCCTCTCCCTATTTCCCTTGCTCCACAAGGTGCTTCTCAAGGTGAGGAGGGACAAGGCGCAGGTGATTCTGGTAGCCCCAGACTGGCCCGCCAGTTCTGGTATCCAGATCTCCTCAGCCTCAGCTTCAGGCTCCGGGCGGCTTCCAGCCCGGACCTGATCTCAGTCAACCAGGGAAGGTATTCCATCTGGACCTTCAATCCCTGCACCTGACGCCTGGTTCCTGAGTGGCTAGAGTTCCAGGCCTTGGATCTTTCGGCGAGGTCCTCAACGTCGTTGGGCGTCCCGTAAGGAGTCGACCAGGAAATGCTCACCTTCAAATGGAAGAGATTCTCCATTTGGTGTCAGGGGAAGGCTTGGACCCTTCCGCCTGTCCCTGGCAAGCATTCTGGACTACCTGTGGTCCCTTTCTCAGCAAGGGCTTCAGTCGACGACCCTTAAGGTACACCTGACAGCCATCTCTGCTTGCGGGCACTGGCGGAAGCAGTCGATTAACACAGGAGAAAGGTGGTTGGGAGCTTTTCAAAGGTCTTGACCACATTTCCCTCTGGTCGCGAGAACCTCCACCTCCGTGGGATCTACTGCTGGTGGCCAATCTCATGGGCAAGCCATTCGAACCGATGCACAGATGCGATATTTCCCACCTGTGGTGGAAGACCGCCTTCTTGGTGGCTATCACGTCAGCCAGAAGGATGGGAGAGCTCCAGGCGCCCATCGAGTCTCCTTATCTGTCTTCCACAGGGACAAGGTTGTCCGCGCCCCCACCCGAAATTCCTTCCGAAGGTGATGTCGGAGTTTCACCTTAACCAGGTGTTGACTCTGCTGGTGTTCTACCCCAATCACACCTCAGAGGCTGAATATAGGCTTCATACTTTGGACCCTAGGCACGTGCTCGCTTATTATAAGGACGGGACGGCTGAAGTTCGAGGAGAGGTTCGCCAGCTGTTTGTCACCTCACGCTGAAGCCACACCTGACAGACCTGCAGCCAAGCGGACGATAAGCAGGTGGGTCACCTCCTGCATAGAGCTCTGCTATAGGTTGGCGGGCATGGAGCCTCCCAGAGGATAGAGCTCATTCTACCCGCCATACCACTGCATCGGTAGCTGCTTCCAGGATGTCCCTATCCAGGATATCTGCAGGGCTGCTACTTGGAAATTGGCACATACCTTTGTACCCACTACCACATCGACCTTGAGTCACGCCCGGGATGCTGGTTTGGGGCCTCGGTTCTCAGTCTCTCTTCCCAAGTAAGTATTGGGGTGTCGCTTGCCTCCCTCCTCCCGGAGAACTGCTAGGAGTCTGCCAATAAGTGTGGATTGAACAACATATCCATGTCCTAGAAATACAGGTTACTCACCTGTAACAGGAGTTCTAGGAATGAACATGTTGTTCATCCTGACCCACCTGACCTCCCGGCTTGATGCACGAACCTGGCTTCCAGCGGCTAGATCTGAAGCCATGGGGCGGAGCCGAGTTTTACCACCCGGTGGGTGGGAGGAGCCAGCTTGAAGACCTTCCGCAAGATTTAAAGCGGCAAGGAACCTGCCAATAAGTGTGGATGAACAACATATACCATTCCTAGAACTCCTGTTACAGGTGAGTAACCTGTATTTATCTTCCTCCCATCCATACTACCCTTGGCAGCTGCAAATCTCCCTGCTTATCTATCAGTTTGTCTACTAGCTCAAAGTGGGTAGAATGAGGTGTAAGTGTAGCAGCTCCTCTCCTACGGCCTTTACCATATTCTGATGCAGTCACTTGTTTATATCCAGATTTGCCAGCTTCCCATGTTCTGTTTTGTTCATATGGGTCTCTTGGAGTAAAATTTTATTAGCTTTGGTTTTCTTTATAAAGGACATAGTTCTGGCTCTTTAATCGGATGCACTAGCCCACTAACATTATAGGCTAGTATTAGGGCTTCCATAATAGCCATAATCTGAAATAGCTTCCTTGCTACTACAATTAATAAGGCTTTTAGCTTTTAGCATTTCTTCCTAAAATCCCTCTCTACTATAAAAACCCACGTGACAGCCCATAACTCTCCATTAACAAACAGTAAGCAAAAAACATATAACAGAGCTAATCTCTGCCTAAAATCTGAAACTTTATACATTTTGTGTCTTCCACAGTAGAGAGCTACCATGTTCCTAGGAGATCTCTATTAGCTCAGCGGTCTCCCCAATCTAGGAGTGAATACTGAGCTGGGGGTTGGAATATATACAACCCTAGCTGCACCTGCAGCTCTCCCAGAGCCTGCGATCTAGAAAAGGGCTCCTTTTCACTGAACAGCTGTCTTGTGGCAGAAATAATTGAATTGGGCAATTTGGATATGAGTTTTACCCAGTTCAACTATATGGAGCAATCAAATGGACACCTCACTGATAAAGTTTCCTTATTCAGAAGAAAATTGCCTCCTCTCTCCAATTTGGCCCCTTTTTTTTTATACTTAAATCTCTCATTCCCTTACAAAAGGAAAATGGAAATATCAAGAAAAAGCACCTTAATCAACTTGAAACAGTAAGAACAGTAGCAGGCTGTAAATGTTTGTTACTTTCTGAGTAAAATTAAATCTTGAAAATAAAACTTGGCTAAATTGTGCCATCTGTGTAATCCTGGATTCTGTATATTAAAACTAAAAGTCCTGGCCATTATTTCTACCAGCTGAAATTTCTGAGATCTTGCTAGGCGATACTTTTCTATCTCGAGATAGTCTCCACATCGAAAGCAAAGCGTTTATTGCTAATGGCAGAAAACCACACTGATGCCCAGGCCCTAAAATCGAGAGCCAAAAATCAGCATGTTATAGGGCAGTTCATAGAAATGTACCTTGGAGGAATAATCAGTCCTGAGTGTCTGTAATCCTAAATTTCTTAATTTCCTAGGATTTCTGAAGTGCTGCTCGATCGCGAAAATGATAATGTTGATGGTGTTGCCTGTAGGCCTCTTCCTCTTCTCTTTTTACTCAGCGCAATCATCCAGTCCATCAGGTGTTCATGGGTGCAGGTTAGCCGGTGCTCTGTGCCCCTCCAGAACCATCTCTATTAAGCCTCTCTCCATCAGTGCTTTCCCGCGTCCTCCACTGTATCGTGCATCTTAGCCCCTTCTTGCCAAAGATTCATATCCTTGCTGGA
This sequence comes from Neoceratodus forsteri, assembly GCA_016271365.2. Lineage (NCBI taxonomy): Eukaryota > Metazoa > Chordata > Ceratodontiformes > Ceratodontidae > Neoceratodus > Neoceratodus forsteri. The sequence goes on along the minus strand of CM028133.1, from coordinate 767,128,997 downwards.
TAAGGAGTTTTGAAGCAAATGTTTTAGCTCGAACAATTTTTAGGATTGGGCCATACTGTAACCTTTGCTGCTGTATCTCTACCGGATAATTGTGGTCAAAATAGAGACGGTATGAAGATGTTTTACTTCTTTTGTTGCCAGGCTTTTGAAGAATTTCCTCCTTTACTTTATAACTATTAAATTTGAGTATAACTGATCTGGCCTCACTTCTGGAGGGTTTCACTTGTAGAGCCTATGCGCTCTTTCAATTCCCAGTTACATAGATACATAGATACATAGACAGTGTCAGCAGATAAGAGCCTATGGCCCACCCAGTCTGCCCATTTGAGCTTGTAAGTTCAGTTTGTTTCCTAGAGTCTGTTGCACCTTACCCTGACCTCCAGAATTTCTTTATGTCTATCCCATGCATTCTTAAATCCGTGATTGTTTCCAGCCCCACCACTTCCTCTGGCAGGGTGTTCCACTTATCCACCACCCGTTCTGTGAAATTCTTTCTCATGTTTCCTCTGAATCGTCCTCCTCCAACTTCATCCCATGCCCTCTAGTCCTGGAACATCTTTTAAGCTTAAAAATAGTGTTTTCCTGCACCCTGTTCCTCCTGTAAGATACTTGTATGTCTCTATCATATCCCTCTCTCCTCCTCTCCTCCAGGAGTACATGTTCAATTTCTTCAACCTATCTTCATATGACTTGTGATGCAATCCAGGCACCATCTTTGTTGCCCTCCTCTGAACCTTCTCTACCCTGTCTATGTCCCACGTGAGGTATGGTCTCCAGAACTGTACACTGTACTCCAGGTGGGGCCTCACTAGTGTCTTGTATAGCGGAATTATGACCTCCCTTTTCCTGCTGGTAATGCCCCTGCCTATACATCCCAGCATCCTATTTGCTTTACCTGCTGCCTTGTCACACTGTTTCCTACCTTGAGGTCATCAGAGATGCTAACTCCAAGATCCTTTCCTGCTTGGTGCATGCTATATCCTCACCCCAACTGATATATTGTGCCAGGGTTTTGTGCCCCATATGCATTATCTTGCACTTCTTTGCATTGAATTTCAACTGCCAAACCTGACCATTCTTCCAAGTTTCTGCAGGTCGCTTCTCATTCTGTCTACACCCTCTGGTGTGTCTACTTTGTTACAGAGCTTTGTGTCATCAGCGAACAGTGAAATTCTGCCTTCTAGGTCCCTGCACCATGTCACTGATGAAGATGTTGAATAGGACCGGTCCCAGCACTGATCCCTGTTATCCAGTTGATATCAGAGGGAGTTGAAGCAATCAGAGATGAGATCAGTCATAAAGTCGGTCATAATGCCTGTTTCTGAGCCTTCAGGAGGCCATGAATGTGTAAATTATCTAGCAGGGATCTTCCCTCTAAGTCAGTACATTTATGTTGTAATTGTTCAGTGTGATTTACCAGGGCTTGAATTATTAGGCTCATCTTAGTAGCGTCTTCTTCAGTGGTACAAATATGTTCCTCTGCCTCCCGATTCTTTTCTCAGGCGGTTAAGTGCTGGTTCAGTTGCTTAAATTCCGCTAGATTTTCAGCCTCATTCTTTTATTTCACAGAAAAGCTTTTCAGATCGGGTGGAGTTGGTCATTCTCTGTGTCTGTATCCGGAATGTTTTTCAGGAGAGGGCTTCTGCTTTCCTCTAGTTGGTGTATCTTGGTCCTGAAGCCTCTGAGCACTTAGCGTCTTTCATTTTAGATCTCTATCGATTATCTTTCCCGATTTAATATTTGCCATTTAAACACTTCTGGTGCTTTTCTTTTGTTTTCTGGAATTAAGGGCCTTTGGGTGGAAGTTCAGTCTTGTGTACTGCTTCTTGCTCCGTGGCGCCACGGAGTCCGGTTCCAAACATTTTCAGTATTGCACATAATACATAAGGTATAAATATTATATCATACCAAAAGGAAAATTTTATAGTAACAACACACAGACATATTAACGACAAACTAGTACACATCACATGTGATAACAACATGCTTATGTAAAAGCAATATGATCCGATATCCTATGTCTTATACTAATCTATAACCACTCATTTATCTATTGGAACTACCGACAACAAGGTGTTACTCCAAACAAATATATATATATTCAAGGTCCTGTTTAATTCTTTGTCGAATTCCTTTATTGTTAAGTTCATTTCTCTTAAATCCTTGATAATCTATTCCAAGAACTAGCAGCTCTACATTTAAATGTAAATGTGCTGTATTTATTTTGAATCCTAGGTCATTTTAGTGTACTTTTCACCAGGTGGGACTAGGCGTTTGATCCGGCGATGTTCATCAGATGAAAAGAGGTCTTAACAACAGCAGCAGACACCTGAGATTTTGGCATCAAGCTGCTGTCAAACATAATACCTAGTTTTCATGTCTGGTCCGTGGTCAGCAGCTGGTGGCCCTACGTGCAAAGCCCAGATGTTTGACCAGCTGACAGCCCCAACCCGTGGTGACCTGGGTCCCAACCAACACCTCGGTCTTATTCTAGTTCAGCTTCAGCCAATTTGCATTCATCCAGTCCTGGATCTCTGAGGGCAACTGTCAATTCAAACAACATGAAGTCTTGCTGTATTCTGACAATATGCAGTTAGCACCAGCACTTGAACTGCTCCGGAGAGTAAAGGGTTAACTCTATGCCCAGGCATAGAGCGTTGAGCTTGAGCTGGGACTTTTCAAGCGTCTGCCCTTGGTACTCCTCAGTGTAATCGTCAGATTCTTTACTCCGCCTATCTGTGAAGTCGCTCAGATCCCTCATTCACCACGGTTCGTTAAAGTAAAATCGGTCAGTTTACAACCGCTTTTCTTCTTTATTTTGGTATTCAAAGTTCTGTTTATGGTACAGTAAGTTTAGGTGGTAGGTAGAGTTTATTTACTAGAAATTGTTTTCTTGTTCGTTTTCTCACGTCGGTCTGGTTGGGAACCAAAACAAATTCTGTTTGGTTTAATTCTTGTCAGTTGTTCATTTACTGTTGTGGTTTCGGTTCTTATTGGTTCCTAAAAAGTGACAGCTTTTTCGTGTTTTAACCGACCTGTGATACTGGTTGGAACCGATAGGTGTGTAGTTGCCTGGTTAACCGCTGTTTAGGTACCTTTTTTAGTCCAGCATGTCTAGAAACCCAAAAGAAAACTGGTCCCACTGGGTTTCAGCACTGCACAGAGTGTGGGAGGCCGTTGTTAAGGCTGTTACCCGACCTGTGTTTATGTCTGGGGTTTGACCACCTCAAAGAAGACTGCCGAATATGTAAAAACTTTCCTAAAGCCACTTTGGAAAACGTTTAAGTAGGCTGAAGGAAAGGGAGGCGAAAGTCAGCTGATCTGAATGGCCAGCCGTTTCGGTTCCGACCGAACCTGAAGTGCCCACTGACTTGGGTGATACCTCCTCGAGCAAAGGAGAGCCAACTCTGAGTCGGTTCCGTCTAAAGAAAATGCAAGTCAGCTGGAGTGGATCCGGTTCCCATTTTCTGACCGCTGAAGAAATTGCTAAAGTGATTACTATTGTTCAGTCACTTTGCCCAGTTCCGACCAAACCGACACCGACTCAGGCGATTGGTTCGGTCGAAATAGTTGCTTCTGAAATTGAACCTGAAGCATTCTGTGAGGCGATTGGGAAGAAGATTATGAAGAAGAGGAAGATGAAGGCCTAGATGAGCCAGTAGAGCCTGACATCTCCCAGACAGGCCTTCCAGTGTCTCCTCCCAGACTTTCTGAGCCCCCTACCATTTCTTGTTCTACAGAAAGTGTCTGATCTCTTCAGCTTCCAGTGGAAAAGGCTGAACAGGATCAGGAAACCAACTTTGTTGAAATGATGGATGTCCCAGAGTCAAAGATGTCTATCCTTTTGCATAAATTCCTGGAGAAACAGACACAGAAAATTCTGCAGTTTCCAACATCTATACCTCCTGTGGATAAAAGGATGGACAGGAGGTAAACCTTGTCAGGTCTTGGGATGGAATTCCTTACAAATCATTGCAGCCATGTTGGGGTAGTGCAAGCTGCAGCCTATGACAAGGCTAACATTCCGCTGGCATCTCACAGCCCAGATAAGGATTCCAGGAAAGTGGATGCCATGGCTAAAAAACAATACTTGGCATCCTGTTTGGGACTCAGGCAAGCTAGTTACATTGCTTATACAGCCAGATACCAGAAATCTATGTGGGATACGGTTCTGGAAGCGGGCTAAGAATGCCCCCCAAGCTGGCCAAGGAGCTGGAACAGGTGACTGTGGATGGTGTTGAGGCATCAAAGTTCAATTCTTTGCTGCGGTGGACTCGAATGATGTGCATTCCAGGGTCATGGCTACATCTGTCTCCATGAGGAGAAAAATTTGACTTTTCTCTAAGCCCCAACACTGTCCTTGTAACATATTCTTGCTGTAAGTTTGTGATATTGTTCTACCCTTCCCTCTCCATCGGGTTGCACATGGAAATGAGCCTTGACTCAGTGTGCCTTTCCGGTTACCAATTTTCAAATAAATAAAACAATGGACATTGTTCTTCACTGTTCTGTTGGGTGTTAGAACTTGTTAGAACTGAAGTACAGGCTACTCTTATTAAGTTTTACCAAGGAGGCCTACTGAGCTAAGAAACACTTCATTTCCAGTGGCTAAGTTGTTCCAAGGAATACTGTGTGAAACTAGTTGGGATTCAGTGGTCACAAGAGGGTTACCCTGCTTTTATGGCACTGCTTATTTATTTTGTATCTAGGTTACTTTAAATTGTTTTGCATTAAGGCAGCTGGTGCCAGTTTTCTTTTGGTATTGATACTTTGTAAAAGCTTCCTGAATACAGCACTGATTTGGTCATGTGCCTTATTTTATTTATGTTTTTGGTAACTGGGTGAGCAAACTAATCCAAAGGACTATTTTCAGTTGCGACACAGGCCATACAGTGACACAGACAATAGGTACAAGTTATAATACAGTAGGTACATATAATACAATGAGTACAGTGGTATCAGAAACAGTGACACATAAACATCATATCTTAAAAATAGGGTTAAGGACATAAAAACATTCATGAGGAATAAAGCGATGGATGCTTCTCTGCTTGCAAAGAACTAGGACATACACTTACAGCAAATCAAGACATTATTCAGCCAGTCCAAGGTTTACAATAAAGTGCATAAGGGATTACACTATAGCAATCAACATTTTCAGAATGGAGTCAAAAATGTGTCAGATGTATATGTAGTAGCCAGTACTTGAGGTAAAGGCAAATGGTTCACTGGGCCCTTAAAGCGAATTTCTGGCAAGGTGTTTCCAAGGGAGCAGGAACAGGTGGCCTGAGACATGAGCCAATCTTGGTTTATTTTTAAGTTGGGGGAGCTTAAGCCCCACACCTCCTTGCTTTTTTTTACAGGGTGGTGTGGGGATGAACAACCAAATAAACTAATAAAAAGTAAAGGGATGGGTCAAAGTTACCAGATAGTGTAAATTAAGCTCTATGCTAATAGCGTAGGCTCTAGTGTACCTGATATACTACACTACTACCAGCCTAACTATGTAGTGCAATGAGAGATTTTTAAAACATTAAACATGATGCATTAGTAAAGTTGGGCAACACATGATCAGATTCAGAAGGTGACATTAATTGAGCTGTTGTGATTATGACTGTGTCATGTTCCTCCTAGGCATAGCAGCTGGGCTCCTTATCACTGAGCTGGCAGTCAGGTTTGCCCTTGTGAACTGTAATGCCTCCTCCAACCTGTGGTAATATGACTTGTAACATGGATAAAATGTAAGAACAAATGCTGCACAGGAATTGGAGTAGACAAGTCATGTGACAACATAAAGCGGGTATTAATTCCCAAGTAATGCCGCTGTTGCAGATACATATGTGACCACCTAGGAGGTTGGTGTAAGAGTGCAGAAAGTTAGTCATTAGACTAAGGTAGAATGTTGTGTAAAAGTAGTGCTGTCATACACAAATTCAGACTGCAGGCCAGGACTGACATTAGCAAGGAACCCTAGTCACAGAGCATAGTGGTACTAGTCCGCCGTGCACCAAGTAGTCCACCGCTGGCGTCAGCTGAGTGCTTAATTTTCATGACTAGAGTACTGTTCTACCCACCCACCACGCTGCCACTGACTACTCCTAGAAAATAAGAGTGACAGTAGCAAAGCTAAAGTACTGAGAGGTGTAGCGGTAGCCACAGAGAAGCCAGGAAGCAGACTCTGTGACCAACAGTCAACTGTTTATTTCGTAGGAGTCAGAACAGGTTTGCCACCCACTCACCCACCCACGCTGCCACTGACTAATCCTAGAAAATCAGGACAAGGAAAGCAAAAGAAAGAAACACTATTGCGTGCTTGCGAGTCAGTATAAGTAGCACAGTAGTGAAAGACTGCCAGCTGTAGTTTGACAGTGTTGGAGCAACGGTAGTCGACATGGATGCCACATTTACAATATGTGGGGTAATGGGAATAAGTAGATGAGTGGATTCACAGAAGTGGGAGGAATGTCCAGGAAGTAGTTTAAGTAGTGCAAGTGCAGAGAACAGTATCGAACAGTCGCGTGCTGTAACGTTTCAACCAAAAGCTGCCATCATGGTAGAAGGCACTGCAGTTGGACCAGAAACTGTGATAAGCACAGAGGAGGTGAATCAGATAGTCATGCCAGGCAAGACAGTGAGTGATACTGTTCCAGTAGTAGGCCAGAAGTGTAAAGAAGAAGAAGCAGATCAGTAAAGGAGAAAATCTGCAGTTCAGTTCCAGAAAAAAAGTTGTCTGACATGCTGAGTTGTCTAACAATCAGCTAAATGATGTGGAGCTTAGGAGATGTGAGCCCAACACACAGAACAACACGTCATGGGCTTACAGTGTGTTTAGAGATTGGGTGACATCAAAGAACTTATCAGTGGACTTAAATGTGATTAGTATTCCAGAACTGGCAAACATTCTGAGAATGTTTTATGGTACAGTGAGAACAGAAGTTGGAGGACAATATAGCATTAGTTCGTTCATAGGTCTGAGAGTAGGGTTGAACAGGTACATCAATAGTGTTGATGTGAATAGAAAAGTGAACATAGCAGAAAATCCTGAATTGCAGGCTGCAAATAATGTTTTTGTTGCTGTTTTAAAGCAGTATCGTAGAGATGGCCAGGATACTACAGTGCACCACCCCAGAATATTAGATGCAGATTTACAGAAAATCAGAATTGTGCTCGAAACTGTCACCACAGACTGTGGTTTGAGCTGCAGCCAGGATTAGCTAGAAGGGGTAGAGAGGAGTACGCCAATTAAAGCAAGATTCTTTTGTAATAAACAGAGATGACAATGGCCAAGAATAAAGAGCTCTGTCGTTTAACAAGAACACAAAAACACAATTGTATATCGGAGCCTAACAAACACCTCCTTGAGGTGTTCTGTATTCTCAGCCTAGTAGCTCTGATTGCCCTGTAGCACTGTTTCATCTGTATGTTGTAAAATGTCCAGTAATGCACCAGCACTGTATCTTCACCCTTAAAATGACCACAGGAAGTACTACAGCAGAAACAGTGGTGGTATAATGGCTCAGCCTGTAGGGCATAATTATTTTGGAAATCTAATGTCTAAGATATGCGAGGATGCTGAATTGTCTGCCAGGTATACAAATCATTCTGTTAGGAGCACAGAAGTCCACATTCTGTCTGAGGCTGGTCTCGCTCTCGTGAAATTATGTCAGTGACTGGTCACAGATGCGAGACTAGTCTTAGAAACTACTGGAGTCCAACAAACAAAGATCAAAAAGTGGTCTTCCATTCTGTCATCAAATGCACCCACTAAGAACAAAACTTGCATCACTGACACTGCCATATCGCAAGAAACATCCGTACCTGAAGGGAGAGATGACTTTGTGGAACCCAGAATTGTCCATGACACTAATCCAAACACAGGAGCATGTGAGGTATCAGCCGAATGCAGTACTCCTGTGTCATCACCAAATAAGCCTTAAGTGCTGAGATACCCTCAAACCCGAGAAACACACCGTGCTCACAGATGCCCTTTTACCCTTTTAACCTGTCTAGCGTCTGTGTGGCACTGTGCTTTAACTACTACCAGTAGTCCAACAGAGACCACGGAACATAGTAGCAACAGGGCTGCACAGTGACACCATCGTCAGACATTCGCTGTGAAAGTGCACGCTGCAATTAATAATTGTACTACTGTAGTAATGTACCTGAGTCTGTTAACAAAAGTTAAATTAATTAGCAGTGCTTAACAAAAGATGTTGCAAAAGTACTGTGAACCACTAAAGAGCCGTTCCGACTCTTATGCATGTAGCTCTCTCAATAGGCAAATGAAGTGTTCTCCAATGTGAAATGCAGCAGAAACTCTTCATTATGTGCTGCATTTCAAAGCTATCGAGCTTACAGTAACGTGTTGTTTAAGTTCAAATCACTTCTCTTCACATATCTCTTGATGAATACATGTATAACGTCTCCTGTCCTGATTATTGTATAAGCAAACAGCGATATAATTAAATATTACTTTCATAAAAAGATTTCTCAATATGCAAATGAGATGTTAAAAATTACACAGTTCATGTTTTGCAGTCGTTCAGCAGGCGTTTTTAAGTGTGATAACTTACTGTTTAAAATGTCTCAACTATCTTACATATTAAGTGTTTCATTACAATGCAAGAGAACAATTGTTGTATTTAGAAGAGTTTCTTAGCACTGTTAACCACAGTGTAAAAACACGTTGTTTAAGGAAAACCTCAAGATCCATATTTTCCTATATTTACACATAAAAGTGTGTAACAAAAACATGTTGTTCTGTTTTTATTGAGCAATTGATTTAAGTATTGAGGAATTATAGAAGCAGTAACACTTCTGTCAGATACATCATAACCACAAATATTAGAAAGCATGTACTATCCATGCTACAAGCGCATAAGCCCCTCGCCTTCAGCCTGCGTGCCACAACCCCCCAACCATGCATTAATTCCCTAGTAGAAGCCTCCTTTCTTATGGCTTAATGCTTACATAACATATTATAACAGTCGTTTATTAAGAGCACCTTTCATGATTGTCAAGTTACATCTTGTAATCATTATATGCAGTACTAGACCTGAAAGGTGTTTAGTTTGTTATTTTTGGCCATGGTTTTACCCTGCCTTCCATAATTTGGATTTGTTTTGAGCATGCATTAGCCCTGCTGCACTTTCCTTTGCTGGTCAGCTGTTTGGCTGCTAGCACCGATGACATTACTGTAAGGCAGAAAAGTAACTCACACTGTGCAGTACAGTACAGTCACAGCAGTTTTGCAAGGAAAACTACCAGTACTCAATGTACATACTGTGTTCTCCCTTCCTAAGACACCCTGTTAGCAATGCATTATGTTAGTATGTTTTTGTAAAATTAGCGTACTTCTGCCTCTGTAACAAAGCATGGGGATTGAGAGAAGATAGAGTTGCTGTCCACACCTTTCATAGTCCTTTTGACTTTCGTGCATAAATTACCCCATTTTGTGAAAGACAGGAAATGAAACTTACAAGAACAGGAGGCAGAGTTTCAACTGCTAGAAAAGGCGTCTTATAAAAAGAGCAATATTTTGTTAGAGATGGAGAGAGATTGAGATTTAAAGAGCACCTTTTCCAGTCATTTTACTTTCATGCATAAATTGCCCCTTCTTGCATTGATTCTTGAATTGCATTTTATTATTGTCCTTTACAGTTAGTTTTTTGCATTCTGAGCTGCTAAAAACTGCAGGGTGTACCAGAGCTTCTGTAGCAAGACTGGTATTTCAGTAGACCAAGGGCTGTACTGCTCACATTCCTATATGGCAGAAGAGTGACTCACACAAATCAGTTTTACAAAAAAACATACTGACAAGGCATTTGGATTTTGGCATAATGCATTGCTAACAGGGTTTCTTGGGGAAGGGAACTCAGTATGTACATTGAGTATTGGTAATTTTCCTTAAAAGACTGCTGTGACTGCTCTTACTGCAAAGTGTGTCACTCCTCTGCCCTATAGTGATGTCAGCAGTACAGCCCTGGGTCCACATCAGCAGTACAGCCCTGGGTCCACAGCAACCCCAGGCTTGCTACAGAAATTCTGCACACCCTGCAGTTTTTAGCAGCTCAGAATGCAGAAACTAACTGCAGAGGACAGTAATGAATACAATTCCAGAATCAATGCAAGAAGGGGTAATTTATGAATGAAAGCCAAAGGACTGGGAAAGGTGCTCTTTAAGACACAGTAGTAATGGGGAAGAGTTGGGGTTCACAAGGGCAGTCTTGATGGTGTTTGTTTAGAGGTATGGAATGAAAGTCAAAATATTAATGTTAAAAATTGGGAGGGGCAGGTCTTCAGAAACCAGTGATGAACCTTGTAACTGAAATGGTGCCATGAACTTCGCTGCTTTGTTTCCGTGACTAATAATAACTGTTACTGAAATGATATCGGCTTTGTTTTTTCAGTATATTTGTTTTATCTGTGTATGACATCTTTGTAATAATCTGTAAAATAACACAGATAAATGTCATGCTTTCTAACTTAACCCTGGTGGCCCTCTGCTTATACCTATCCTGCCATTTTAATGACAACCCCTCTTAGGCTGCTGCTCTGTGTCACCACTGAGTCTACGGTCATCTGCAGTGTTTCCACACTATAACCTGGAAAATCACCACTATTATCCCTGTCTAAAGTCAACTTCCTCGACTGCTCTTTCTTTTCTTCCTCCACCTATTGGCCTGTTATGCCTCATAACTCATTACTGTTCTAGTTTGCTTCTAACTGGCTTTCTTTGCCTGTACACCTGCCCTCCACCAACATCTGGTTAACTTTTTAACCCTATCACTTAATAGCAGTAGTAGTATGTATTTTTAACCCTAGCACTTAATATCAGTATTATTATGTATTTTAACCCAAACACTTAATATCAGTATTATTATGTATTTTTAACCCTAGCACTTAATATCAGTATTATGTATTTTTAATCCTAGCACTTAATATTATTGTGTATTGTATGTACTAGGTTTATTTTCAGATGTCTCCTGGATTTATTGTACCTCACCCAGCATGCTTATTTGTATTCAGTGTACTCATGCCTGTTACTCCCTCCTCTATATAATTCCTTGTTGACTGGAGCCTTTGTAAAAGAGCCCCTGGCTCAAAGGTCTTAATTCTGAGATTCAATAAATAAAATAAATAAATTAAATGCACGTCCAGAGATATTTGTACAGTACAGGTACTTTGTTACTGTATGTAGCTGACTCGTACTTTTTATCAGGAGGATTGTTGAGCCTGAGTTCTTATACTGTTGTCGAAAGTTACCTTCTGGTAGGCACTGGCCGGGGCACCAGTGAGCTCTTAATAGCTCAGGAATGAGTCCTGCTGTTACTTTTGGTGTATATATTTGATTAATAAACACCAAGTTACCCTTTGTTCTTCATTTACTTCTGGACACTAGGCTCTGCTCCTGCACTAAGCTTGGAAAACACAAGTCGCTATTGCAGAAAGTCTGTTCAAAGAGTTCAACATTTATTAAACAACTTTTGTTTTCTGAGCATTGTCTTAGCTGGATATGGTCATCTCATTCACAGTACAGTTACCACTTCATGCTGGGAGGGACCAAGCAGGTGATTTCTTAACACATTCCCCATGGGAGTTCTGGCACAACATTGCTGGGATATTTCATTTCAAAGTCCCTCTTTGGGCTGCAATATTGAGGCGCTGCTTCCACTTTACCCAGGGCAGCAAGTTACAACCTCTCTTCTTAATTTCTCTCTCCTATGGAGCAGCTCATCCTTCCCAGTCACTGCTCTAATCGGTTTAACTCAAACCCATTTGTCTTGCTGGCACAATTGTTGTCCCTCGAACTTCAGATCTGCTTGTGTTTTGCATGACAGTACCATAGGACTTTACACCATGGGTGCAGACACACATCAACAGACATCCAGTTCCACATAAACAGCAGGGCCTCCCTCTAGGTCCCAGATGGGAACCTCCTATAATGTGCAACAGGGATTTCCCATACCACAATGCCACATGCCCTAGCGGATGATCGTGACTTGCACCAGCTGGGGATACCCATGCATACTGGACCCAAGGCACCCCTTGACCACACATTCACAGCTCATTCCCAGCATGCCTCACATGTGGGGACACATAGGGACCAGCATCAGCAGAGGACCCTGACCTGTCCAAAGCCATTGCCGTACTCTAGGATAGAGGGATTTCCAGTCATACTATTTACGCAGACCACCCACTGGGCTCTTTCCATTTACTCCTTTCATCTGACTTTTCCTAACTCCACTGATGTACCCCAGGGCAGTACCACTCCATGCCAGCTTTAAAGGGTGGGGGGGTCTGCAGGCTAATCCAATAGCCCTTGATCCAGTTTGAATTGGAAATTACATTTACAATTGCATGTATGCAACTGCATTGTAATTGTCAGAGTATGTTGTTATTAGAGTCTATGCAAAGTATTCTTCAATGCTGAAAGGTTATGCCCATATTTATAACTGATATTGACCATTGATATTTGGTAACCCTCTGACATTTTAACCTGTTTTCTGATAGATGGGCAAAGAGAAATGTACCAGCACACTGGCTGACGAAGAGACAAGCAAAACAGCACACTGAACACTTCAGTCCTGGACAACGACCAGAGAGAGGTAGTTGCTTTGTTACTGGCAGCACTAGATTATATATATACAACTCCACATATTATTGACTGAAATTATAGAGTAAGAAACAGGTTAAAAGTGGGATTGCACCTTTAGGAGCCTTAGAGGTAATGTATAAGAGAAATTTATCATGTGCACGCCACTGTCTACCTTGTGGAGACATGCATGTAATGCACCTGGGAAATAAAAACCCTGGGGAAGAATACGTAATGGGGGTACTAACAATGACAGAAATGGAAAGGGTCCTGGAGGTGGTCATATCAGATTACCTAGGTAGGCAAGCAATGTGGAGAAGGCAGTAAGGAGGGTTGGGGATACTGGGATGCATAGGGAGAGGCATCACCAGTAGAAAACAGGGTGTTCAAACAACATGAAGTCTTGCTATATTATGACAATTGCAGTTTGTCCCACCATTAGAACTGCTCCGAGGTGAAATAGTTAACTCCATTCCATGAATGGAACTTTGAACCTGAGCTCTAAAATAGAAGCTCTGTCTGTAGAGATTCAAACCTGAACTGTCAGATTCTTTACTCCTACTCACTGAACAGTGCCGGAGATTTCTCCTACTGCTTTGTTCTTTTCTCGGTTTAAACAGTATTTTCTCGGTTAAATTAAACCGCGAGTATAATTATTTTAACCGCAAACCGATCGGTTCAAGCTCTGTCTGTGGTATTGTAAGTAATAGACAGGTTTTATTCTATGTGGAACTTGTAATGTTTATCGGTTCGGTTCGAACCGATCAGGTTGGTTAAAACCTTAAAGAGTAAGCATTTTAAAGCTTTTAGAGTGCGGTTCCGGTTCTTATCGGTTCTAAAAACGGATTTCATTACGGTTTTTTCCATGACCCGTGACACGGTTGGGAACCGATAAGGGTGTCTTGCCTGGCACTGCCATTAAAAGTGCAGGTTTCTTGGTTAGGCTGGCATCATGTCTGAGAAACCCAAAAGAAAAACCGGGCCCACTGGGTTCAACACTGTAGTGTCTGTGGGAAGCCTTTGCCAAGGCTGACCCACACACTACATGTGTTTATTGTCTGGGGTTGACCACCTCATTTCAGACTGCCAGATTTGTAAAATTCCTGCAGCCACCCTGGATAAGAGAGTGGGCAGGCTCAGGAACGAGAGGCCAAAAGTCCGCTGACCGGATGGCCAGCCCGATTCAGTGTCAACTGAACAGAGGGAGTGCCCTCTGACCAGGGCGAGACTTCCTCGGCAAAAGTAAACTTAAAAAAAAAAAGAAAATCAGCAGGTATGGAGTCCAAAATTCCTTCTCCAACTGCTGCAGAACTAGCAAAAGCTTTACAAATTGTACAGTCACTTTCTTCCGTTCATTCCGAACTGCCACTGTCTGGTAAAAGGTTGGTCTGGCGGTTCCACCGGGTTCAGGAATATGATATTGGAGATTTTTATGAACCAAGAGCATGGGGGCATGATGATGATCAGTGTGAATGTGACTGAGAGAGTCTGGGTGTGCCCACTGAACCGGACATCTCCCAGACTGACCCTTACAGTCTCCCCTATGCTTTCTGAGTCCCTCTCTTTTCTGTTTTATAAAAGGGTTGTTGAATCCTCCAGCTCCCATGGGAGGAAGCTGTGGATGAGCAAGAGGAACCTGATTTTGTAGAAATTATGGATATACCAGAGTCTAGGAGATTGTCTATTCCTTTGCATAAGTCTTTTAGGAAACAAACAATAAAAATTTTAAAACTCCTAATTCTGTGCCTCCTGTAGATAAAAGATGGACAGAAGGTACACATTGTCAGGTCCTGATACAGAATTCCTTTCACAGCAATGCAGTCATGTTAGGTAGTTCAGGCTGCAGCCTGTGATAAAGTAATATTCCCTGGCTTCACATCCTCCTGACAAGGATTCCAGGAAGATTGATGCCATGGCAAAAGAACAGTACATGGCAGCCTCCTTGGGACTCAGGCAAGCAAATTATATGGCTTATGTAGCAAGGTATCAGAAATCTAGATGGGATACTGTTATGGAATTAGCCAAACAAGCCCATGGCCAGCTGGTTAGCTAACTAGAACAGGTGGCTGCCAATGGCATTGAGGTTTCTAAGGTGCAGTTTCATGCTGCTGTGGATGTTAATGATGTTTCCTCTAGAGTCATGGCCACATCTGAAGCTTTTAAGTGGGTTGGCCTGGCTCAGGTGTACTAGCCTGTCACAGGATACCCAAACTAAGGCTATGGATTTTCCTGTGGTGGGAAATTCTCTGTTTGGGGAGCAGACAGAGAATTACATGAAAAGATGGATGAATATAGGACCACTTACAAAAGTGCCTAAGCTAAGGAGCGCAAGCCACTCCCCAGAGGCATACCCAGGGTAGGGGGTAGGCCTTTATCAGGACTCAGGCCTCCTCTGCTTATGCTCAGAGGGGCTTCTTCAGGAGGCAGACGGGGTGTGGGCAGGCCTGCTCCCACCCTCAGCCTAAAGCACCTGCTAAGCAGGCACCCTGATGGGGTGCCCAGGGCCGATTCTCCTTACCAGTAGGGGGCAGGTTGGCTTACTTCAGTCAGAACTGGGCATCTTTAACCTCAGACAAGTGGGTTCTGGAAGTAGTAGTCAGGGTCTGGTTCTCAGCTTCAAAAGTTTCCCAAGATGAGAACCAGGTTTTTTCTACCTGAAGTTCTTCAGAGACCCTTGCTCTAGAAGCAGAGGTCTCAACCCTGTTGGCTCTCAGAGCAGTAGAAGGGTTCCTCCCTGCACCAGGGCAGGGGTCTGTATTCCAGATACTTCCTTACCCCAAAAAGACAGGAGATGGCGGCCCATCTTAGACCTCAGATATCTGAACAAGCATCTTTTGAAACCAAAGTTCAAAATGGTAACTCTGGCAATGATTTTACCCTCTAAGGCCAGGGACTGGTTAGCTTCCCTGGACCTCAAGGATGCCTATTTTCACATCCTAATCAGAAGCTCCCATCGAAAGTACCTCAGATTCGAACTGCCCTCAGGTCATTACCAGTTCAGAGCAATGCCCTTTGGCCTTACCTCTGCCCCAAGGGTATTCACAAAATGTCTGGCAGTAGCAGTGGCTCACTTAAGGAGGCAAGGATTGCTGTTTTTCCTATCTAGATGACTGGCTCATTGTAGGCCAGTCCCCAGAACAGGTAAAATCTCACCTGCAAGTCACCCAGCAGCTTCTCACCTCCCTGGGCTTTCTGCTAAATCTACCAAAGTCGGTTCTGGAACCAGTCCAGGTACTCACCTTTATAGGGGCAGAACTGGACACAAACCTAGCCAGAGCTTTTCTTCCCTTAGAAAGGGTAAGGAATTTAGTGGCTCTGGCCTCCTCCTTCACTCTGCAGGTCTCTCGACCAGCAAGACACTTTCTGCAGCTCCTGGGGCACATGGCTGCATCCACAGCTGTTGTGCAGGGAGCAAGATTTCAGATGAGACATTCAGTTTCACTTGAGAGCCTATTGGTCTCAGAGAAGAGACCCCTTTCCAAGTTGGTCCCAGTGACTCGAACCTTGATCCAGGCCTCCAGTGGTGGCAGGATCAGAGCAGTTTGAGATTGGGGTCCCCTTCATTCCCCCTGCTCACACTTTGACTCTCACTACAGATGTCTCCCTTCTGGGGTGGGGGCCCACATGGGCGACCTCTCCCTCAGGGAGTGTGGTCCCCCAGGAATCTCTGCTCCACATCAATTTGCTGGAGCTCAGAGCTGTCTTTTAGCTCTTCAAGCGTTTTCTGCATCTGTTCAGAACAAAGTGGTACAAGTCAGAACAGACAACACCACAACAGTGTGGTACATCAACAAGCAGGGGGCACTTGGTCTTGGCCTCGTGCTCCGAGGCAATGAAGTTGTGGTCTCTGGCCTATTCCCTGAACACTTCCCTCATAGCAGTTCACCTTCCAGGAAAGGACAATGTCCTAGCAGATGCTCTCAGCAGGATTTCCCAGGGCCATCACGAATGGTCCCTGGATCCTCAAGTATTGGGGATAGTCTTTGCCAGTTGGGGCACCCCTCAGATAGATCTTTTGCAGCCCCAGACAATCACCAACTTCCACTGTTCTGTTGCAGGTCTCCAGTGTTGGGTTCAGTCCCCTGGACGCCCTTCTCCTGGATTGGGAAGGGAAGTTCTTTATGCTTTTCCCTTCCCTCTCCTATTCAAAGTGTTAGTCAAATCAGATCTCAGCCTTGCAGGATGATCCTGATTGCCCTGGATTGGGCCAGGCAGCCCTGATACCCACTCCTTCTGTCCCTGACAGTCCATCTTCCCTTTCCCTCCCCAGGAATCACAACCTATTAACCTGTGCTCAGGGAGAGTTTGGTATCCGAACCTCAATCCTCAACCTCAAGGCCTGGCTCTTGAGGAGTTAGAGTTTGCTGACTTACACCTCTCTCAGGGTGTCCTTAAATCTAAAGGCTTCTAGGAAGCCTTCCACTAAGGCTACTTATAATTCTAAATGGAAAAGGTTTTCCATTTGGTGTGCTAGGAAGCATATTTCCCCAGAATCTGCTGATTTGCCCATTGTGTTAGATTACATGGTCCATCTTAATTCCTTGGGCCTCAGACCAGCTACCCTGAGAGTTCATTTGGCAGCTGTTTCTGCTTTTGTTTCAGCAGGAAAGTCATCCTCTCTTCCACTCACCCTGTGTTTTCCAAGTTTTTAAGGGATTACTCCATACTAATCCACTTTTTTCGGATCGGGCCCTGCCTGGGACCTTAATGTTTGCATTGCCCAGTTAATGCAACCCCCTTTGAACCTCTGTTTTCTGCAGAGCTGAAGTATCTAACTTGGGAAATCTGTTTTCCTAGTGGCTATCACTTCTGCTGGCGATAGGTGAGTTGCAAGCCTTGTCAGTAGAAACTGACTTCATTTCTTTCCACAGGGATAAGGTAGTCCTCAGGACTAACAGGAAGTTTTGCCTAAGGTGGTTTCAGATTTCCATTTAACCAATCTATCTCCCTTCCAGTATTTTTCTCTGAACACTCCTCTTCTGGTAGAGGAGATTGCACAGCCTGGATGTTAATAGGGCTCTTAGTTACTATATAGAAGGTACCAAGGGTCACAGGTTGAATCCTCCAACTTTTCCTCACTTTTGGTGAGGTTGGGAAAGGAAACCTGCCACTAAGAGATCAATTGCCAGGTGGATTGTCTCTTGTATCCAATTTTGTTATCAGAAACTGGGCAGAGATCCCCCTGGCTTGAGGGCTCATTCTACCAGAGGTACAGCGCTGCCTCTAGTTGCTGCCAGAGACATCCCTATATTGGAGATATGCCAGGCTGCTATTTGGAAAACGGTACACACTTTCACCAAGCATTACTCCCTGGATGTCCAGGCTAGGAAAGATGCTCGGTTTGGCACAGCTGTTCTTCAGAGCCTATTCCTAAGTAGGTTCTGCCCCTCCTCCATGGAGGTACTGCTGTGTAGTCTGCAATTGTCATAATATAGCAAGACTTCATGTTGTTTGAAGAAAAATTACTCACCTTAGTAATGTTGTTTCTTCTAATGGAGTCTTGCTATATTATGACCTCCCCAGCCTGCCCCTCTCAGAACCTCTACTTGGGTAGGGTGTGGGCAACCTAGTGTGGGCACTATTTTATGCCCTTTTTAAGCGTCACCTTTTTGGGGTTTGGGGTGTGGTATTTTATTATTCTCTTGTTTTATTCTCATTTTGTTAAAATTGTATTAGTAATTCTGGTCCCCTGACTTGAGTATTGGGTGTTGGGACCAGCAATGGGTGTTATTATTTAGGTAGCCAGTTGGCTAGTGTAGGTTACAGCTTCCACACAGACCTTAGTGAGTTTTTGCTCGTAGAAGATCTGACAGTTCAGGTTTGAATCTCCACAGACAGAGCTTCTATTTTAGAGCTCGTGCTCAAAGTTCCATTCATGGAATGGAGTTAACTATTTCACCTCCGGAGCAGTTCTAATGGTGGGACAAACTGCAATTGTCATAATATAGCAAGACTCCATTAGAAGAAACAACATTACTAAGGTGAGTAATTTTTTCTTGTTACCCCTCTATACAGACATTTGGTGAGACCTATCTGAGTACTGCGTACAGTTCTGAGACCCGTCTCTGCAAGGACATAGACAGATGGAGGCAGTCCAGAGAAGGGCAATTAAATGGTGCAGGATCTGCAACAGACGCCATATGAAGAGAGACTTAAAGAGCTTAATATGTATACCCTTGAGGAAAGCAGGAGAGGGGACATGATAGAAACTTTCAAGTACCTCAAGGGAATCAACAAAGTCCAAGACGAGAGCATCTTTCAGAAAAAGAGATTTGCAAGAACAAGGGGCCCAATTTGAAGATGGGGGGATGGCTCAGGGACAGCGTCAGAGTATTTTTCACATAGAGGTGGTGGATGCATGGAGCAGCCTTCCTGAGAAGAGGTTGTGGGGTCAAAAACAGTGGAGAATTCAAGAATGCATGGAACAGACATAAGGCAATTATAGTGGGGGTAGGAGGAAGTAGGCTGTTGGTTAACTAGAATCTGCAGCTTATCCAGTACATAAGGAAATGGGCAGACTAGGTGGCCAAGAGGTCCTTCTAACCCCAGTAATACTCAGGTATTCATAACTGTATGCAGTCTTCCTCCTAAGTAGAACTGCCCAGAGAATTTGGAACATATGCAAAGGATGGAATCTTTTGCATGAGACACTTTCAAATGATGCCTTATACTAACTGCCTTAGTTCTAAACCCTTCAGATTTCTCTCTGCCTGATAAATCTAGATGCTCAGAGATTATCTCCTCTTCATCATCTTGTTCTGGCATGAGAAACCTTACAGAATATAAGTATTCTTGGACATTTCTTTGCTGCCTTTTACTTTTGTAATTTTAAGTAAACCTGTAGTTTTAGTGTTTAAATTGTAAGTTTTATTGCTTTTAAATTCAAACTGTCTTTTAAAATGAAAAGAAAACTGGTGATCCCAGTTTCAAACTCTGTATTCTGTGTGGTGAAATTCTGTTAAGTTCCTTTTGTCTGCCCATCTGGACATGAACATTAAAAGCAGAGTGAAATCTATATTGCATGTCCTGTAATAACTATTGAAAATGCCTGAATATGGCTAATAAACTGTGAAAATTATTGAAAAATGCCTGGAATATGGCAAAAGAAAAAGAAAAAGGAAAACTTTTACCATCTAAGGTCCCTCCAGCTCTGACCAGCTGACACCCTAAATTACTGTGGGTGAAACCACAATAACTAATGTAAACTGCTACCCCTGGGACGGTATACAAGCAGTTCTTGAAAGGCTTGCTGAACTGGCTGACTACCTGGTTCCCTCTAAGAAATCAAATAAAACTAAGCACACAGAACCCCTGCTGGACAGTGTATGGGGACTTCTGTGCCTGCTAGAAAGCCTGCAAATTCCTGCAGATTGTTACCTATGGTGAAGCCCACCAGGATGAGGTAGAGTGTCTCAGGCTTACTGTATCATTAAAGGGATTAATTCCCACTGAGATGGTATCATTTACTGCAGTAACTTTACTTCAGAATTTTGTAGCACTGTGATTCATTCTAGTGGTTTTCACTGTGAATGAAGGTGTGAAATTTGTAAACTTTCCTAAAAAAAAATGTGAAGATATGTCTGGAATGGCTTAAGAAAATACTTTTAGGCTTACAAGTGCTGTTTACTTCTCAGCAGCAGACCTCTGCACAGCAGCTTGTCTCCTCTGATCAGTCTTCCCATTATCTGGAGGAAAACTACGTGATTTCGTGGAATGTTTGGGGTTTTTACCAAAAGATAAGTAAATAAAGGTCATCTCTTACTCTTCACATTTGTGAGAAATGATTGGGCTGACACCCAAGAAGCTAATAACCTGCTTAATCCTGTCCAATCAGGGTTTAGAGCTAAACATAGCACCATCACAGCACTTGCCAAAGTGACTAATGACTGGCAAAGAGAGCTAGACAACAGGAATTACACCTGCGCCATATTCTTAGACCTGAGCAAGGCCTTCAACACTGTCGACCATTCTCTGCTACTCTCTTCCCTGACCTCACTAGGGTGCTGACCCATTATCTTTACAGTAGTTCAACAACTACCTCTCTAATCGTTTCCAGCAGGTGAAAGCGGAAGGAGATCTCTCAACTCTCAAACCTCTCCTAAGAGGTATTCCCCAGGGTTCTATCTTAGGACCGATCTTATTTGCAATATACATCAACAATATTGATGAAAGCATAACTAAGGCCAACATTCATCTGTTTGCAGATGACACAGTTCTTTACTTAAGCCGCCCATCATTACAATCTGCATGTAATGACCTTCAATCTGAGTTCAACCTTCTGCAACACCAACTCCTAAGAAAAACTATTACTTAACGCCAAGGAAACAAAAGCAATGCTGTTTTCTCCCTCTGCCCAAATGGTAAATTCAGCCCTATCAGATCCTGTGCCGTAGATTACTACAGTTCTTGGCTAGAAGTTGGAATTTGTCCCTAAATTCAAATACCTGGGAATATGGCTGGACCATAGGCTCTCCTTTATAGAGCATGTTGAAGAATTACTCAAAAATTGTGACAGAGACTTGGCCTGTTCTTTAGGATAGCCCGCTTCTTAACTAGAGATGCCAAACTACAACTGGTACAATCAATCTTTCTATCCTTGCTAGATTATGCTGACATCCTCTACAGTCACTGTTCCATTTCTACCTCACCAAACTTGACACATTATATCGTAGAGCTTTGAGGTTCGTCACAGGCCTGCCTTATTCCACTCACCACTGCTCCAGTATATCAATCAGTGGGTGGAGTTCTCTTCAATTCAGGCGTGATAAAAATGCAGCCTTATGGACCCTGAGAGCCATCTCCTAAAAACTGCCCCAATACATTACAGACTGTCTTCCTATAAAACCAGTAGGCAATTACGCCTGAGAAGTTGCAAATCTCTCTCTACTGATGGTTCCAAAGTTAACTGTCGCTTGACAGGGCTGCTATAAGATTTACACTGTCCTCATTTTGGAATAAATTGCAAAAAACTGAAACTGAGGTCACCCATTGGCATCTCATCTTTTAAGCACTTATATTCACGCCTCAGAAATGATCAGTGCAATTGTTTCCCCATGACCATGAATTGTCATCATGCTAACCTGTACCATTTAACCATGAACAAATTGCTTCCAGTGCTTGTCTCTTCCTTGGCTCTGGCTTGTCATCATGCTTTCATGTAACACCTTGATGCCTCTTTCCGTTTGATAATCGTCTATCTTCCTGCTTTCTCCAGCCTTCTTTTACAACTCTATACTGCACCCATCAATCTACACGCAATCATACTATAAAAGTCCTAACTCCCTTTCCTCTCCCGTAGGCCCCACCACCGCATCAGTTCTACCAACCTATCCTTAGGACTTCACTTCTCACAATGTTTATCCTTCGCACATATTACATACCCCTCCTGGTACCCCATCTGCCATTAGTTGGTGGTTCTCCAAGCCATTTTCATGGTTAGTACTAGTGACTGTCCCTGGTAAATAAACTAACTAGTACTTCTATACAGAGAACATGGTTTATATACAGTTGCATGGTTCAGTGGTGGACCTGCCCCTTATTTGAATCCTCCACTGTTATGGCTTGCCTTGTCTTCCTTTTATCATTTGACTCCTATTGCTGCACCATTGTGTTTGTGTTTATATACTTATTTACGTGTATTTATATGTTTTATGATGGATGTTACCTGACCCTGTTCTAACCAGGTCCATCTTGTAAAGAGCTCTGCTTAATGATGTTCGTTTAATAAATATATTGATTGATTGACAAGGAGCGCACGGCTGGAGTTCGAGGAGGTTTGCCAGCTGTTTGTCACCTCACGCTTAAGCCGCACCTGGCAGACTGGCAGCTAAACAGACAGTTGGCAGGTGTATTGTATCCTGCATCGGACCTCTGCTGTAGGTTGGAGGGTAGAGAACCTCCTGTGGGCTAAAGGCTCATTGCTCCTGTCATACTGCTGCCTTGGTGACTGCTTTCAGGGATGTCCCTATCCAGGAAATCCACAGGGCTCTTGCCTGGAGGTCAGCACACACCTTCATTTTCCACTACCATATCAACCTCAGTCGCGCCTTGGATGCTGGTTTTGGGGCCTCAGTTCTCCAATCTTTATTCTCTAAGTAGAGGTTGTGAGTCTTGCCTCCCTCCTTCTGGAGAACTGCTAGAAGTCTGCCAGACAGGTGGATAGAACACCATATCCACGTCCCTAGAATAACAGGTTGTTCACCTGTAACAGTAGATCTAGAAGCGGTATATGGTGTTCATGCACACGACCCACCACCTCCCTGGCAAGTGGCACACCGTTCTGGCTTTCAGCGGGCAAGATCTGATGTCTTTGGGCGGTGCCGAGGAGCTACCATCAGGATGGGTGGGAGGAGCCAACTTGAGGACTTTCTGGCAAGCCTTAAAGGGAAAGGACACTGCCAGACATGTGGATGAACACCATATACCACTCCTAGAACTACTGTTACAGGTGAGTAACCTGTTTTTTTTTGTTTCTCCTGTGTCTTTTGGCGTTTGGCATGACTGACAGACATAAAAGAAAAGGACCTACCTATCTGCGTGAGCACTACAAAGTAGCTTTCATTCCTATTTTCTGTGCTGTGGCAGACCTTACAGCTACACGCCCTATCTTGGTAAGCACTATGAGTTAGTTTAGTCACCTGTTTAGTACTTCAGCTGCTGAATTTGCTGACTTCTGTTCGTTATCATTGGCCAAGTGGATACCGCACATTGTGAACTGTGAATCTGTTGTTAGAATCCACATCAGCTGGTTTAGCCTCATTCATAGGTCTCTCTGTATATGGATTAGGTTCAGAGGGAGGCAGTCAGTTGTGTCAGCTGTAGGGTGCTCTTCCTTAGGGATATGCTCTAGAAGAGGGCACTGCCCCATTTGTGGGACCATAGCAGAGCTCCAGGCTCTGCTGGTGGCAGCAAGAGGTAGTAATATCTCATCTGCATCACCAGCTTAATCAGAGCCCACTCCCGCATCCCACTCCCTAGAGACCCACTGGTCCAGTGGGGTGAGAGTGGTGGGGAGGAGCAGTGGTAGCTATGAGGAGATTTCCATCCCAGCACCATCCAGACGGCAAACCTCTTTGCACCCCTAGAGGAGGCTCAGGCAGCTGACTCTGCTGAAAGGACATCTGAATCAGTCAGTGGGAAAGCTCGGGACAATGGGAGTAGGTCTCCCAGGAGAACCTTAGTGGTCAGTGACTCAGTGATTAGGGGCGTAAAGGGTGGAGAAGGGGTATTGGATGGTAGGCAGATGGTCTGGTGCCTTCCTGGTGCATTGGCCATCCGGGTTTAGCAGGATAAGGAGGATGGCGGAGAGGGAGCAGGAGGAGCTTGGGGTGCCATACACCTGGCTAAACATTATCTGGCAGACCAGTCAGTGGAGATGCTGAAGCAGAACTTCCATAAACTGAGGGACAGATTGGTGGCACACTCAGCCTCCCTGTCATTTTCAAAGTCCACCCTGTGTGGAGCTGGGAAGGAAGCAATTTAGGATAAGGAGTGATGTAATAAAGGAATTTAACAGGTGACTTAAGCGATGGTATCAGGAGGAGTACCACCTTGTGGGGGATTTGGTGGACTTCTGGGACAGGAGATGCTTCAAGGGTGACAGACTTCATCTGATAAAAGAGAGGGCCTGTGTACTGAAGCAAAGTTTGATATCTATATCAGATGTTTAAAATGACTGCGAGGAGACTGGGACTAGAGGAACTATGGTGGCAGGTGAGGAAGGGGATCCTAGATAGTACTCCCCACACCTGGGGGCTTGTAGCAACACAATGGGTACTAAGAGAGTTGAGGCCCTGACTGAACCAGCTGAGGGACAATAGAGAAGGGAAAACAAAGTGTGCAAACACCAAGAAAAACTAGATGAGAGGACAAGGAAAGCACAATGGTAGTAGCAAAGTAGGATCAGGGGTCAGATGGAAGGGTATGCCTTAATGCCAGGAACTTGAGTAACAATGTCAGTGAGCTCCAGTCATTGATGGCAGACACTGCAGTGGACCTTTGGCCATTACAGAAACGTGGGCTTTGAAAATTACAACTGGGACCTGACAGTCCCTATGTGCTCAATGTTCAGGAGGATAGAGGAACAGGTAAAGGGTGAGGAGTAGCCTTTTTTCTCAAGATTGACCTCAAGTGGCAGAAGATGGGTACATTAGAGGTAGTAATGGGAAGACCCGAGTTACTGTGGGTGCAATTCATGGCAGCCTTAGACCAGAAACTGCACTAGGGAGTGATCTGTAGACCTCCGGGCAAGGTGAAAGAGAGAGAGAGAGAGGTCAGGGAAGAACTTGGAAGAGGGTTGGCAAAGGGGAAGTAGTGGTGGTGGCTGATCTGAATATGCCAGACATTGATTGGGATGTTCCAGTGTCCAGGAGCACTAGAAGTCTGGCCTTGCTGGATGCCTTTCAGGACAGGACAGTGCTGGCATCAATGTTCAGATGATGGGTTACACCACAAATATAGATCTGTTTGCTGCCCGGTTGAACAGTTGGCTCCCACATTTTTGTTGCAGGTCCCCGCATTGGGGACAATCCTGGAGAATGCCCTGGTCCTGGACTGCACGTGGACAGGGAAGTTCATATATGCCTTCCTTCCATTCCTACTGCTGTAGAGTGTTCATAAAGCTCGGGGAGCCAGCAACAATGATTCTGATAGCATCATATTGGGTCAGGGAGATCTGGTACTCCTGCTCCTGGCCCTATCCAGCAAGTCCGCAATCAACCTGCCACTGAGGCACAACTTGCTGACCTTGTCTCAGGCAACATAGCATTCCTAGACCTCAGAACCCTATACCTGAAGGCTTGGTTCTCGAGGACCTGAGTTTTCTAGTCTAAGTTTATCAGGAAAATAATCGAGAGTTGAAGGTTTCTAGAAAACTAGCAACAAGAAAAATGCTTCAGAATGGAAGAGATTTTCATTCTGGTATGCTGCCAGAAAGAAAATCCCTATGCAGGCCTGCCTATAGTATTAAGGCTCATTCACACAGCAGCTTTGAACAGCACTGCACATAAAGCTGTTGTTTCTTCCAGTTCAACGCTGACTTGACCCCTGTTCAGACAGCAGCATTGTGCACCAGTGTTGAAGGTGCACATTCCAGCTCTGGCATTGCCGCTGTGCAGGCTGGGTAAAGCATGGGAGAGTGGTGCAGTGGTTACTGGGCCAGTAGGACCGGCCAGTGACACCATCTAAACCATCATGTGATCCCAGGAAAACAGGGATTGTGCTCGCACCACTACGCCATGGAAAACGGGGAAAAAACAGCGCTCAGACAGGACAGGATGCAGCGATCCAAGTGAGGTACACCTTCAGAACCAGCTCAGATGTTGCTGTGTGAATGAGCCTTTCGATTCACCTATGCACCTACAGCCTCTAGACCTGAGGTCCTCCTCCCAGAAGGTGCGTTTGGCAGCAGTGTCAGTTTACCCATCAGCTGGCAAGGAAAATCTCTGACCTCGCAGCCTATTTTCAGCAGGGTTTTTAAAGGCCTCAACCATTTGTTTCCTCCTGTAAGGGTTGCTGTTCCTCCTTGGGACCTAAATTGTGTATTACCTAGCTGATGGAAGGTCCCTTTGAGCCTATGGCAAGTGTTGATCTTAAATAAGTCACTTGGAAAACAGTGCTTTCTCAGTGTCCATGGAGAGCATGACTGCTCTTAGAATGCCGAGCCCCCAACTGGGTGACATTTAACAATCTGCACATATTGTGGTGCAGTACCTCCCCTAACAAAGCCTGTCTGATCTAGGTGGACTAGTTCTGGGAGGATGGCCACCAGACGGTGACCAATATTTTTGCACAAACTGCATCTACGATAACAGTTTGATTGTGAAATGGGGTAGTAGTAAGAACATAGAGTGCATCATTTCCCACTTTGGTATCATTGTAATAGAGGCCAAATTACAAGTCCCTGGGAGTGTTCCCTTCACTCCTTGGTGAACACCTGCTCCATGCACTCCCCACAGTCTCTGTAATGCTTACAGAATACAGCCAGCAAGCTGTCTGTCTGGCGACTTCCTTGGTTTGAGTTGTGAAATGGCCCAGTTGACCTCTTCTAGTGTAATGGGGGTCCCCAGAGTTGTTACCAACCCCGCTTTTGCCTGGGGAGACTTACCCAGTTAAGAAAGGAATGCTTTGTGTGCCATGGACCACATTCAGCTTGATTTAATGCCTCAAAGAAAGTGACAGATTCATCCTTATTTCTTTTCCTGAGTTACCCTCTCCCGATTTTATCTGCATGATGAGATTTGAGGTGTTTCTATCTCAAGTCAGATGGGCTAACAGGAGTCTGGGTTTATTGACCCACTTGTAAAAGTGCTGTTTATCAAAACATTTATAGCCTCTCTGGCCACTACCACCTGCCCACTGAGATCTTGTGTGTGTTCCATATAAGACCATTTCAGAAGGTCTTTCAACATACCCTCCAGTTGTAAGAAGTGTTCCTACATTTTGTTCTGTCTTGGTGGCAGTGTATGCTATAATGGTTCTCTAATGAAAGCCTAGAGTGGCCTTCGATGGAGCGGTATGGTCATTTTTTTTGTATGTTCCTATATGGATCATTATTCAGTAAAGTATTCTTTGAATGCCTGTTAGACATTAAGTGTATTGGGAACTGTCAGCTACTTTCTAAAGGTGCTGCAGAAGAGGGTAATCTCAGGTGTGATCGGATATGGTGAGTGGGCAATTTCGGGAGAGTCGGCCTTGAATATCAGTCACTCGATAAAAGATGAGTGCAAATAAAAATCGAAATTTAAAACAAGGAATAAAATCCTATAAGCTCTGCTAAATTGCTTAACTATTCATAAATACAAGATTAAATAGATGTGTTTTAATTCAGTTTTAAAGCCCGTCTACTTGAAGAGGCGTCTTCTTCCCTACCGCCCTGAGCAACAGCTCCGTTCAGCTGACAAAGGGATTGCTGGAGATTCTGAAGGTATCCCTGAAATCTTCTGGGGCCCATGCATTTTGGTTAATTTATGTTCATGGCCCCTACCCTCTGAATTCTCTACCCCAGCAGCTGCGGAGTGCACGACTGTGGGAGATTTAAACAGGCGCCAAAACTTTGTGGATTAGTGTTGGTAGATCATGGGTGGAACAAGGTGCCTAATCCGAGCGATATTCCTTAGATGATAAAATGAGGTCTTGACCACAGATGATACCTGAGATTTCAAGGTCAATCCCTCATTGAGGATAACGCCCAGACTACACACCCGCCAGCAGTCTCAGCTGACAGTCACCTGGTATCAGACCAGATGATCGCCCTGCCAAAGACCCTCTCCCCAGTATCCCACGTCCACCACCAGAACCTCGGTCTTGTCAGGAATCAGCTTCAGCCAGCTGGCACTCATCCAGTACTGGATTTCGGATAGGCAGGAGTTAAATACCGAGAGCGCACCATCCTGGCTGGGTGCAAAGGACATGTACAGCTGAGTATCATCTGCATAGCAGTGAAAACTCAGTCCGAACTACCTTACAATGTCCCTCAGTGGCAACATGTATACTGCGAACAACATGGAGAGAGCACCAAGCCCGACTGTCCACAGATCAACTGCAGGCGCTCTAGCAGCACCCCATGGTCCTGATGTCAGATACCGCTGAGAGATCAAGGAGGACCAAGATAGTATGGGTCCTCCGATCTCTCGCAATGAGGAGGTCATTGAGCACCCGAACAAGGGCAGTCTCAGTACTGTTCCTTTTCCTAAAACCTGACTGGAAGGGATCATAGATGTCATGGATGGCAAGGTGATCCTCCAGCTGCAGCGTAACCACCTTCTCAATAACCTTACCTACAAAGGAAGGTTAGAGATAGGCCTGTAGTTGGCAAGACAGTCTGGGTTGAGGAAGATTTGTTAAGAAGGAGTTACCACTGCTTCCTTCAAAGAATCAAGGAACTCCCCAATCTCCACGAGCTCCAGACTATCTCCGCCAGGACTGGGCCAATGACATCAACACATCCCACGAGGAGGTGGGTCGGGCCCAGGTCCAAACTACAGAAGATCGGCTGCATAGTCTGGATGATCGACCACTGACATCCGAGATTGCCACCTGGCCAAACGCGACCAACCAGACTGGTTTGGCAACCTCCCACCAATCACCGTGAAGCCGCCTTAGAGCATGCTGAACAGATCTCGGACCTGATGCCAGCAATCTTATCTGCAAGAAGCGAGCAAACTCGTCACATTTATCTTGTGACAACGCAGCCCGCACCTGTAGACTGGATTGCACAGTCTGGCCACAGTGTGAAACAGCTGAGCTGGTCGGTTCCGCAGCAGTGATCTCCCTGGACAGGAACTCTGCTTTCTTACAGGAGATCGCTGATTGATAGTCTACATAATGAGCCATCAATCTAAGCTTGTCGGCATCCAGGCCCAGTTTTCGCCAGCATCGCACTAGCTTTCTTCCTTAGCCAAGTGGTGGACAGCAATCTGCCACAGAAGTAAATACATTGTGCCACAAAAGTTGTGGAGCCCTACCACAGAACTTCTAACTGAAAAGAGAAATAAGGGCCCTGCTTAAAACCATGTAACTTTTCACAATTACTTTAAATAACAAGTTGATAAACTGCAGGAGATATCCTATTTGTTGCATTCGGGGTTATTGGTAACTAACAACTTTCGTCGGAAATTTTCCAGTTTGCTGTAAAACACTGACATTTGGCATCACAAGGACTAAATCTAATTACATTAAAACAATCTGAATTCCAAGACATGCTTTTTTAACTTAATAAAATGATTGCATGAAAACATGATCTTTTTTCTTATACTCTGGATTTTAGTTAGTTTTGTTGGGGTGGGTGGGTAGAAGTCGAAAACTTTCATGGGTCCCAATAAAAGTAATTCAAAACACTTTACAAGTCCTAAACTTTGGCAGTCAGTGTATTTAGAGGAAGCAGCTTTTGATGTTACTATGAAACATTATTGGTAAAATAACCCTCCTGTTAGGAAAAAGTCAATAATTTTGATTTTCTTGCCTGCAAAATTAGATGGCACCTACATTTCTTTTTTCCTTCAGGGAGTCGAATACTTCTGCCACCTTAATTGGTGAAGATTTTACCATATTTTTAAAAGTCCAAAATTCCAGAATGAGTCACCTGATAATCTAGTGGGTAGCGGTGCGCCTCGATGCCGGTGGTCTGGGTTTGGGAACGGGTCCAAGATACTGTCAAATGCATGATAGATGTCAGAGGCATGTTATCAGATGCAGCACACCCACAATCAGAAAAGTTGTGTTTTGCCTTTGTTGCATCGGCTTCCGTGCAGGGAAGCTCTATGCTGCCGAAGCCTCCAGCGACCATAACATAGATTACTGAGTGGTGAGAGGCCAGAATTGCAGGGATAAAATAGCTAGGCACCATCTGAATGATAGCCGCAGTGGATATTCTCGGCCCCACCCCTTGAAGCTCACTGCTTTCCTGGAACCTGATTGAGTCACTGGGGATCCCCCGAAAACCCCGATGGAATAACTGGGGAGCTAGCAAAGCAGTGTGGTTAGCTGGTAGATGGAGCTTGGGGCTGGATGGTCATTGAAGGACCGGAGGAAGGGTAACATTGCCTGGTCAGGAAGAAAAAACTCACTTGAAAATAAAATAAATTCTAGAATGGAAGAAACTGAAGCCTTGATTTGGACATCATCTGTTCCTGCTTTTTATACCTGCCCTGAAGTCATAATCCTCAGCTTTGTGACATTGGAACCATTTCCACAATAAGAGTAGTCTATCACAAGCAGCTTATTATGACTTCAGGGTAGGTATTGTATAAGCAACAGAAATCGATGAAGTCTAAGACAAAAGTGCTCTGTTTTCAAGAGAATGTCTTCATGAATTAAAAAGAAGGAATTTTGTGAAACTCATTTTGGGGAATGCTGTGTAACTTGAGTTGTGCTGATGCTGACGTATTTGCTGGAAACCAGAAAATCTGTTTAAGTATCCATAATAATGCTTATTAAACTTTGTGCCAACCATGATTTTAATAAAATACATCTTGTTTAACAAAAACAGGACACTTGTTATTTGGTCCATTAGCCTTTGTGAATGAACACACTTGATGGCATATTTTCATTACCCATATAATATGTCAAGTGAGTATTTTAGAAACCTATCAAAATCAATGAGCTGGTAATGTGTTAAATGTTCTTCACTCAAATCAAGCTTAGGCTACCAACACTTGGTTAATGAAGACAGCCTCAAATATCAAGCCCACAGATCACAAACTTAATATTCATTGGCTAGTCCATCATTGTGATCTCTACAGCAACATAATTTACTGCAAGAATCTTACTCTGGTCAAGCTATATTATGTTTCAGTAAAACTGCCTTGCAAAACATATACAATTTTAGATAAAACATTATTTCAAAATAAGCTTCTTCTTTTAACTTGTGGTTTGTTCAAAACCATTCCAGCTCTGTACTTGCAACAATCCCATCTCCATTGCATATTTGGAATACAGATGCAGAAGTTACATTGAGACATTGGTATGAACCCCAAGTTCCATCCATCAGAATCCTGTGTAGCTGTTGAAGGACACAGCATGAATAGTGGAAGCATTTTGGCAGGAGAGTCAAACAGGATGGTGCCTGAGTCCTTCTGTCGTCACTGTATTACGTGAGATGTAAATATGCTTGGACGGATCGTACACTTTAACAACATTTGTATACATTGATGCAGTGGGTCTGGTGGTTAGAACACCAGCTTGGGAAGTAGGAAATAACAGGTTCAAACACCTCTAGAGCTAAATGCTCACTGTATGAGCTTGAGCAAGTCGCTTAACCTGGCAGTACTCATCAAGTTCCCCTAGCTGTAGAAATTATTAGAAACTGACCCACTATAAACGAGATGCTGCATCTCATCTGAGCTATAATGAGTGCATAAATTGCAATGTCTGATTATGTAGATTAGAGACAGAAGTTTAGATTAAATGGATAGATAGATAGTATGCTTTTTGAAAGAAAATGGGATGGAAAATCCAGCAACTGGATTTGCTGAGAACTGTCACATGGTTTCTGTTTTTTCAGCATAACCAGACAGCTATGCTTTTACAGCTGATTCATTAGCGTTAACCTTTTAGGACTGTTATAAGCATAATAAACTCCTTCAGGGTGTGAGATCACCCAGACATAGGCCAACTTCTTGGGGGTTGAAGGCCAAGGTGCCAGTATATTTAGCACAACCAGACACCTTGGGTTTTAATGCGTACCTGTCTGTCTGTGTATCTGCCTACATACATATTTGGTCTTCACAGAATAAAGTTTTTTTTGTTTTGCTTTGCTTTTGTTTCGCTGTTTATTTAGCTAGCTCATCTGAGATGCACATCTTATTTTCAGTGGGGCCCTACTTTTCACCATTTTTATATCTGATTAGACCAAGCCCCATGAGGTTAAATTGCAAGGATTTATTATGTATTTAAACCATTTTGAGGCATTAAATCAACAGTATTTGTTAGTTGACAAAAGTGTAATCATATAATTTTGTTTAATGATAATTTACCTAGCAAAATACATCACTGTACCCACTGTACCTTTCATGTCATTCCTGAACTGACATTTGCAGTTTTGAACATTTTAAAAGTTCCTGATCTCTTGCCTCTCCCAAAATATCCTGAATTGGTGTTGAGCTGCTTTACCATCAGGAATGTTAAACTGGTAATAAAAGTATTTTTAAATATCCAAGGGAATTAAAGCAGCAATGCAACAAAATTGGACAAAAATGTAACTCTGTCTTTTTACTATAAAAGATTCTGGGCATCTTCTAGTTTTATTTGGTGGTAAAATCTTCTAGTTCCAACAAAATGTGAATATTTGTCAAGAAAAAAGATAACTATCACATTTGGTTTAAAAATAGTATTGTTGGCCTGGCAAGGGTTAGGATCAAGAAAATAAAGTGAAAATCATGTTGCACAGCATAGGAGGTACCTAGAAAAGCAGATTTTTCAAGTATGCTAATATTTGTATTAATTGTAGCTAAACTAGCTTTTGGTAAAAACATTTTCGCTGCACAACTGCTTTAAAAGTACACCAATGGGATATGTTTGTATGTGGGAACTACAGTTCAGTATTGAAAAACTATATGATGAAATATTTTTGTTGACTAACGAATACAGCTGCTTGTTTTCCCAGCTAGCATTTTATCCTAACTAGCTGTGCTTCTTGTCCTCCGGCTGAGTTACCCGGTAACCGCCAGGTCAACTGCTACCTGTCGTCAAGGCATAGGTCAGGAAACAGGAAAACTAGGAGCAATTATAAAATTCACAAGTAGCGTTTATTAATTATTATCAATAACAATAGAATAAAAATAAAGAAAATTATTCAGAATAGCGAAATACAAAGGCAGTACAAAGAAAGAAAACAAAATTCTTCATCTGAGGGTTTCTTTCCAGTTTCCAAGAAGTCCCTCTAGCAAAACTAATGCTGCTTTTTTATAATAAGTCTTTGCTTGACAGTTAACGCCTTCATCCTGAGCTCGTTAAGGAGACATCCTGTTTCTCACAAAATGTATCAGAGTTCTTGTCAGTTTCTTTGCAGAGCAGGCTTGCAAATAGAACAGTGTCCCAAGCTGGCCTCCTGCTGTTAGCTCTGCAAAAGTCTGCAAACAAGCCTGAGAGGAGCTCAAACTGCCTCTCTAGCTAACCCCCTAAATTACAAATAGCTTCAGTCATTTCAGCAGAATAACCATATACATTTACAAACCAAGAGATCTCAGTTTCACTTATAGTTGCACAAAGAGTCATACATATTTTTATAACTGCAGATTTGCAAGGAGGAAGAAAAGGCAGAAACAGCAAGTGAAGGCAGAGAAATAGTGAGAGGCGGAGAATCGTGAGACCGTGAGAGTGATCAGTTCCTAGGTCTCACAAAAACATTTAGTTCCTAACCAGTCAGACAAGAGACAGAAAAGAGAGGATAGAACAGATCCTTGCATCTAATCCTTTCTGCATAACAAATGGGACAGGGCCTTTCCCTCTCCCAGGTCACCAGCCACCCAGGTTTAAGAGCGGACTCGGGTTGCCGGTGGGTCGGGCTGGGAGACCGGCTTGAGCATCCAATGACCGCCGCTGCCTCGGGAGGAAGTGGCGATGCCCAACACTTGCACGACGCCGAAAGTGGAGGCTTGAGGAAATGCAAGCTCTGACTCAGGAGTAGAGGGTGGCCTTATTCAACCCTGTCATACTGCCCCACTTGATCTTACTTTCATCGGAGGACCACAACATGTGGCCTGAAAGTGCTGCCAGCTTTAGCCAGATGTTTTTTTTTTATATATATAGGTTTTATCACTCTTTGGCTGGCAGGGCAGCTGTATCAGCCCCGTCCCATAGCCCACAGCTGTCCCAAGTCTCCATCTTTCCCCGAGACCAGGCGGGCCCCGGTGCTAGTGTGGAAGGCTTCATTAAGCCTGTCCTCCATTTTTCTCCTAATTTTCTCCCTGGGTTTCAGCATTACATGCATTGAGTGCACAAATGCGCTCCACCTCAGAGAGGCGCTCCAGCACTCTGTGCACAGCCCTACCCCCTATTTCTGAGACTCACCGCGTGCCACCACTTGGCTTCTACCAGGTGGCAGCTGAGCGGCGAGTCACAGGATCCCCTCCATGAGGGAAGAGAGCAGTCCTATAGATGCTCAATCTTCCTTCTTCCAGCTGGGCCCGAGTGACCCAAGTCCGCTTCAACCCAGGTCAAGGAGCAGCAGGGGAGGCATGGATGCCTCAACTCATGTGCCACTGGGATGGCTTTTTTTTTTTTTTAATATAGATGCATAGAAACAAGTTAGCAGAAGAAGGTCTTGTGGTCTATAGAGTCTGCTCAATGTTGGGAGGGTGCATGTCCTTTACAGATCCAAGTCCCTCCACACCTTCTTCTGTTTTCTTCTAGTTCCCTCCGTTCCTCACACCACCCAGTGCCGTACTGTTTTGGCCTTGCATGCCACACACCTTTCCTTGGGGAGGAGCAAACTCCCCTATGTTGCAGGAGTTGCTGTGGCATTATAACGTGGCACCTTTCCTCCCTGGCCACCCAGGCCAGCTTCTGAATCTGCTTCTAAGCCCTTGACTCCAGCACAGCTTAAAGAACTTCCAGTCTCACCACCAGCTCAGGCACATAAAGTGGGGCTCACAGAATTCTTCCAGAAGGGGTAGAGGTGAGCTGATGCAGGCTGCTTGTCCTGAGCTGGTAATCCAGATTGTCAGTCGGCCCGGTGGCACTGAGGGTGAGGGGTTGGACGTCACACCTCGCTCCACTCTGGCCACCCAGGTTTAAGAGCGGACTCGGGTTGTTGGTGGGTCGGCGGGGAGACTGGCTTGAGCATCCAATGACCGCCGCCGCCTCCGGGAGGGATTTGGCCGATGCCTGACACTTGCACGACGCTGAGTGAGGCTCGAGGAAATGCAAGCTCTGACTCAGGAGAAGAGGGGTGGCCAATGAGCAGCAAGGACGCCGGCGCCAACGCCTTGATGTCGAGGGAGCCACTCGCTGCTCGGAGAGGAAAAAATAGTGAAAAATGCCTGCAACAGCCCGGGAAGATGGGAGACCGAGGCCATGCCCACGATGTGCCTGAGCCCGCCCAGCAGCCCTCGACCATAGTATAGTAACAGGGCCAGATTCCATACTGAAGGTAGCCTAACTCCATGGGTCGTGAGGTCTGTCTGGGTAGGGTTCTAGGCAGTGGGATGTCCACTTGTCTCCCTGAAGGGTCGGAGGTGGCAGGCAAGGGAGGAGATAAAGAATAATTACAAAAAAAAATCCAGATTGCCAGGGTGCTTTACCTTTGTTTTGTTGGCTTCTTCATTCCACAGTGGCCATAGTCAGCCTGGTGACCTCTCAGCCCCTTCCCACTTTCTCTGTCTCTTTACCTTCTACAACTTTTTACCACAGACTTGCCCCTCTCAGACTTAAACCCACAGGACAACCAAGTTCTGGATGCTGGAGAGGGTAGTCTGCTTTTGGGGCCCTAGAGTGTTGGCGTCATGGCACTGTGCTTCAGAATTTACCTGATTTTTCTCCATTACCCTCTGGATGCCAGAAGAACTAGCTCAGTGATGCACATGCACATGCCAAGCATGCAGAGTGCACTGGGGCATGTCAGCATCCCCTTCCTCTTACTTAGCTGCACCACCCATGTGACAAAGCAGCAGATGCTGGCTGTCTCCCTTCCTCCCTGGACAGGAGGAGGAGAAGAGCATCCTCTGGGAAACTGTATACTCCTCCCCAGGCCAGTCCCCAACGTCCCAGTATTCCCGAACCTCGCCATTGGCATCATGAGGGCAGCCCTGGCACTGTGCCAGTGGTGCTGTACCTTTTGCTTATTTCTTTTACCTCCTCTGGCCACCTGGTCTGCTCCCTATCCTCGCATCCTCTAAGGAATCCAGCCACCGTCCACCTCTACGCAACCAACCTGGCACCATACTCCTGCAGCTTACCCCCCGCAGCAGGGAGCCCCCAACTCCCCATAGAACATGGATCCAGACAGGTGCTGTTTGCTGGCCACTGCAGAACTCATGGACAGCTATCAAGCTGCTCGAAACAGGCGCCGCCATCCCTTTTTTCCTTAGCTTCCCCAGAGCTGAGGGTGTGCAGTGATGCCAGCGGAGTGGAGCGCGCACGCTGCACACCTCCCTCCCTGGTGTCTGCCCCAGCTCCTCCCTTAAGCACAGCAGAGCATCTTGTCCCCTAGCCTCAGCCAGGAGGCAATCCAGCACCAACTGTTGGGAGCCCCTCCCCGGAGAAGGAGAGCAGTCCATCGGATGCTCAGTCCTTCTGCGTCCTCTGCCAACCCCGGTGAACACGTGCTCATTCCCGAACACCAGTCGCTGGTGTGGTGTGAGGTATGGCGACCAGCGCCTCAGCCCTCAGTGCCACTGGGCCGACCCAGTGCTCTACCTTTTAACTGCAGAGAGGAAGCAATAAATGACTGGTTCCTACCACACCTCAGGAGAGCTGCAGTGTCCTGTCTGGGGACTTCCAGTTACAGGAGCTGCAGCTGTAGGGAATTTCCATCCAAATCCCCATGTTTTGCAGATGACCTGAAACTTGCATGACGTCACTAATCTGCAGCCACCAGCTCTGAAACTCTTGTGAATACCAAATTCACAGAAATTCATAGTTTGAGTGACTGAATGTGCAGGCCCAGGAATTCACTACAGCCTTTGTAAATAGTGAATTTCATTCCTTTGATTCAGGAGAAAAAGCTTTGAACCATTGCTGTGACATTTATTGTTTTAACGTGTTGCATAGATACATAGACAGTGTCGGCAGATAAGGGCCTATGGCCCACCCAGTCTGCCCATTTGAGCTTGTAAGTTCAGTTTATGTTTTCCTAGAAGTCTGTTGCCCCTACCCCAGACCTCCAGAATTCCTTTATGTCTATCCCATGCATTCTTAAATTCTACATTTGTGGTAGTTCAGTGCCTGTTTCTTCTTATTTTTCCAATATTATTTCTTTCAGAAATACATACAGGAAGCTTACAGAAATCTAGGGAGCACTATCAGACAGCCCAAACTGTCCAACCTGTCTCCGTCAGTAATTGCACAGACAAACTGGAAGTTTGTTGAGGGTTGCTAAAGGAATGTCGAAACAAAGGTACATCTTATGCACTCCCCTAAATGAGAAATGTATTTAATTTAATCACCTTACTGGCTTCAGGAAGTATTTGTTGCTAAAAGGTACCCAGTCTCACGTTTTACTCAATTGTCCCTTTTTTCTCAGTAGACTAAAAGGATGCTGGTGGAGAAATGGGCCGAGAAGCAGTAGAACTAGGTCATGGTGAGGTCAACATAACAGGAGTGGAAGAGAACACCTTGATTGCTAGTTTGTGTGATCTGTTGGAGAGAATATGGAGTCATGGCCTTCTGGTTAAGCAGGTACAGAAATCATTGTTTAAGTTGGTAAGTCTACTATCTAAAATATCAGTCACACTGTGGCGTGGCTGAATGAAACATGTTCATAGCTGAATTGTACCTTAATTTGTAAATTAAATTACAGTGTTGGGCATATTCCATAACCTAGTGTTAAAACAGTCGAGCAGTCTGTAATAGTTGACTTTCATAAACTTATACCTTACTGACCTTCACAGGTCTTTTTATGTGCTAAACACTCACCTCCCTACCCTCTGCCCCCACCTCACACACACATGCCGTGGAGGGATTTACACATCGTGGGACAGGTACAAGGGACCTTGGACATTGGAAGGGTGATGGAAAGTCGCTGACCGGTTAGGGTCAGAGGCTGCAAACTACTGTCACGGCTAAAGAGCTGACTAAATGGGCCTGGGTCCTTATCTGCCAACAGAATCGATGTAATCTGTGACTGCACCTTTTACATAAGTTAATAGGTCCTCCACAGGGTGTCTGTCATGGTATAGGAAACAGCACGAGAGGTTTGGATGAGAGGACCACTAAGCTGAGCGGTTCTGGCTGCAAAACCACATTAGAGGTTTCTTAATACCATAGGGTTACAACCCAAGGAAGCCCTTTTAACTTATTATAAATAACTTGAGTTAGTTAGAGGTATTTATAATACATTATAAACATTTTTTAATTTCAAAAGTTAAATGAAGCCGCCTCCACCTGATTTTAAAATGGAACACTCCACTCCTCGCTCACTGCTCATGAGACCACTTTACATAGAATAACGGATACAGTGGCTGTCTACACTGATTGACTGAAATCACGTTAGTGATTTATAATCCTCTGAACAGTAGGAAGAGCAAGCAGCTGTCTTTGTGCTCATATCTAGTATCACTCCATGATCAGCCTGGGGAATGCATGAATAGCTGGTGGCCATCTCGCTCACAGGGATCCAAGGGTCTCAGCTCCAAGACACACACAATTCTGTCAGTTCAGGGTAGGACACTCGAGTCCACACATGAATCCAGGCACGTTACAGCTCTGGGGTTACACTGGGCAGAATCGCACAGGAGTGTAGTCCGACCGCGTCTTACAGAATT
This sequence comes from Neoceratodus forsteri, assembly GCA_016271365.2. Lineage (NCBI taxonomy): Eukaryota > Metazoa > Chordata > Ceratodontiformes > Ceratodontidae > Neoceratodus > Neoceratodus forsteri. The sequence continues at coordinate 767,090,483 of CM028133.1, read as the reverse complement.
GAATGATTAGTGCCTGCACCTATGTTATCTTTCACCACTGAATAATATAGGACAGTTCCACCACCTAGAGATGACAGTTCTCCCACCTTCAAATCAAGATGTGAGCGTTCCCACCTACCATATATATATACAGTACTCTCGTATCGTCAGTCTTAAGCAAACTTCCTCTCTCCTTCTCCACTCAGAGTCTATACCGTTCTTTAAGATGGCACTTATATTAGTAACGTTTCACCCTAAGTTGTCAATTTTCATTGTAAGTGTCAATGCATTGTTTGAATATCCTTCATTGTAACGACTTTAAATTTCATGGAATGTTTTCGCTACTTCTTGTCACTTGGTATTGTTCCTTAAGTATTTCTATATGTAAACTCCCTCACCCCCCAGGTCACACCATGAGATGAGCAACCTTGTTGTTCAGTGTGCCTTCCTGGTGAAATGTTTCAATAAATAAACAATCAGTTGACTTTTCAGTGCCAGAAATGGGCACTTGACGATACGCAAGGTCAACCTACCTGCAGGTTATTACTTAGCCATCTATAGAAGACTTAGTTCAGCACATCCATGAGTTTCCATGAAGGAAACAAAACATCATTTTCCAGTTTAAAAAAGAAAAAAAACCCAGCTGCAGAATACTGTATATAATGGTATTACCACCCTTCCACACTACCAACTGTGGTACAATGGAACTCCTGCCTCATTATTTTCTAGGCATAGTTTTCCAATTGCACCTATATCTTCTCCACTGCCTGTTTGGCTCTATAAGGCCAGGGTGCTCATCCATGGGTACCTTAGTATCCGCCCATATGACTTCCCTCGTGAATATCTGTATCCTCCAAGTGGGAACGCATTTAGGTCCTTCAGAATGCTTTTAATGCGATCAAAAATGCCTGTTGTTTCTTTTAATCTGCTCAGGCAATGTCGAGTTAAATCTGGTCCTCCCACTGTTATTTCTGCTCCATCTGAACTGGCCAGTATTAAAGGTATGAGCCTAGTGCATATCAGCTTGCAGTCTTCTGAAGAAGTTTGACTCCATACAGGCCTGGGTATGCCACAGTGCTGGATGTTTTGGTGGTCACTGAGTCTTGGCTCAGACCCAACACCTCAGAGTATGAGGTGAACATCTCTTCTTATAATATATTCAGAACAGATAAACAATCAAGATGTGGAGGTGTAGCTATTTGTGTTAATGATAAATTGACTGTCTCCATTTTAAACGCTACCACAATACCCAAGGAGTTTGAAAGCCTGTCTCTTAAGGTTCAGCGTTCCTCCTCCATCTCTTACTGTGTTAGGTGGCGAGACCCTCTTCAGTAGGGAGCTACAGATACTGAACCACCTGAATAGTACACTGGGTTCAGTATCCTTGAGTCATTATTATAGGGACCTCAACCTTCATTGGTTTTCCAGTTGCTCCAAACCCTCAAAGACCTTTTGTGACACATTTGCTTTACAACTTATACAGGAAGTATAAGAGCAACCTAGTAATACCTGCTTATTGGATATTATCTTGGTGAATAAACCAGACCTGTTCTCGCATTCGGGAGTATTTTCACTGACTTCAGTGACCATTGTTTCATTGATTGTGTGAGTGCTTTGCCAAAACCACCTCTACCTCCCGGTATATATTTAAAAGGTGCTGTCTAATCTTGCGCCGGTGCATTTCTTGGCTTGCAGAACTCTCCGAGTTGGCATGGTTTCTATCTGTCTAAATCTGTGAACGTAGTCTATGACATCTTCCAGGAAATTGTTTTAGGGTAATTGATAAGTACGCTTTCCTAACTAAAACCTGCATTAAGAAAAAATCTTGCCCTTGGTTTATGGCTAGTTTGAAAGCTGCACTGCTTAATAGGGATCTACTGGAAGACAGCCAGGAAACCAAATTACCTTCTGACTGGCTAGCTTTCAGAAAGGCCGGGAACCATTGTACAAAGCTTGTTCGAGCCAAGAAATCCTACTACTACCAAACTAAATTGGACTCCTCCTCCAAGTACTTGGCTAAATTTTGGAAAACTATAAAGGATATCAAAGGCACACGTCATCCAACTCCCTCCTGCCAAAATTCCATCTGGTGGCTCCCCTTCTAACTAATAAACTAACAATACTCGACGTTACTGAATAATTGTTTTGAGACTGCTGGGCTAGCGTTTTTTCTTCCCCAGCCAGTAACTTCACATACTCAACTGCATACCAATGATGCAACTTGTCAGGCATCTGACACCCCCGCCTCAAGCTATGACATTTTCCTTCCAGCCTGTATCTTTTAAGGATGTAGAAGAATTATTGCTACAGCTGGACACCAGAAAAAAGTGCTGGTGCTGACCGCATTGAGGCGTACTTTTAAAACTTAGTTGCCATGCCTTGGCCGTTCCATCCACACATCTATCTCTGTCCTTTACTCAGGGTGACATTCCCTGATATGGAAAACAGCCCAGGTTATCCCTTTGTTTAAATCTGGAGATCCTAGTGATCTAAATAACTATAGTCCGATTTCCTTGTTTCCTATCCTCTCTGAACTGTTGGAGAAATTAGTGAACACTCTTATCTATCTGGACTCCTCTAGCCTGCTTAATCTGGCACAATCAGGGTTCAGGCTACATCATAGCACAATAGCTGCCCTTGCAAAGGTGACTAATGACTGGCAGAGTGCCCTAGATAAAAAGAATTACATGTGCGCTGTTTTCCTTGATTTAAGCAAGGCTTCTGCACTGTCAATCATAACTTGCTTCTAGCTGCACTCCGTAATTGGTCTGGACTCCATCTCTCTGAAATGGTTCTCTAGTTACCTAACGGGAGACTTCAGCAGGTTAAAGCTGAGGGAACTTTAGCCCCTTACAACCGTTGTTGAGGGTGTGCCCCAGGATTCCATAGCATCAGCGCTGGAATTAAAACAGCCAATATTCATCTCTTTGCAGATGACACAGTCCTTACATCGCAGACCAACCCCAGTATCTGCCTGCATGGACCTCCAACTAGAGCTTAGTCATCTGCAATCAAACCTAAAGGCGATGCTTTTCACGTGCATCAATGCAGTGAATTCTGCCTCAATTTGGAGCGGTACCACAATTATGACTCTTTTAGGTGAATCTCTAGACTTTGTAACTAAATTCAGATACCTGGGGTGAGGATTGATTGCAAGCTTTCTTTTCTGGACCATACTGAGGAGATGTCAAAAGCTTAAGCAGAGACTTGGTGTCTCATTCAGGATCAAACACCTCCTTACACAGGATGCTAGAAAAAGGCTGATCGCAGCTACTTTTCTTTCTATCTTGGACTATGTTGATTTTCTCTATGGCCAGGCTCCTAACACAGTATTAACCAAACTTGATACTCTTTACCACAGAGCCCTAAGATTTATCTCTTCATATTCTACACATTATTACTTTCTTCAGTCCTTAGTGGGTTGGTCTTCCCTTAAATTCAGAGGGCAAAGAAATGTTGCCCTCTGGACCTTCTGGGAAATCACTAAGAAGCTCCCACAGTACATTTCAGATTGTTTATCCTGTTGTACATTAGGTATATATGCTCTGAGAAGCTCTTCTTACATTTCCTTACTATCCCCAAAGTCAGGTCACGCTTGTGCAGGGCCTCAATAAGTTATGCACTTCCTCAGCTCTGGAATAAACTCCAAAAACCATGCCTGCCATATTAATCTGTCAACATTCAAATCACTATATGCACTTTCCGTTAGAGTCCTGCAGTTGCTTTCCTTGATTTTTGGCTAAAAGTATACTGGCCCCAAGACATTGTATCCTCTGTTTGACCTCCACTGACCCCCCCATGTGTTTTTACTCACGCTTATCCTCCTCCTCCTTTCTCCAGCTTTAGTTGTTCCATGTAACCATTGTCCTTCCCTGTATGGTTGCCCACACTGCCTGTTCTGCTGGTATGTTCAGTGCATATATTGCTATGTGACTGCTATCTATAAGTGTTCTCTTCGGTATATATTTACAAATGTATCTTATTCTATTGTATGTAATGCCTTTATTTTAATTTTTGTAGTATTATTCTGTTTGTTCATGTACCTGTCCAGGTCTGTCTTGTAAATTAGTTTACTCAAAGGTGTTTTGCCTGGTAAATAAAGATTTTTGATTTGATTTGAGACAAACAAAAGTGCAAACAGAGGAAAGGATAGTGAAAGGAGTTGAAGACGGGACAAGACTTTCTTCAGGTACATAAGTGAGATGAGGAAGGCAAGGGTAGGGATAGTGAGGATTAGGAGATGGAGATGGTGACTGTGCAGAGGATGATCAGAGAAAAGCTGACATCCTGAACACGATTTCTGCTCAGTCCTTATAGTGGAGGAGGAGGGGACAGACCAACAAGGAGCAGCAGAAACAGGAGGGGTGATATACAACTTCTTTTACAGAGGAAAGAGTCCTGAAGGGGCTTACAAACCTGAACATGAACAAGGCCATTGGACCAAAAGATATACATCCAAGGGTGCTAAGGGAACTTCGGAGGAGCTTGCTGCACCACTGGCAACCTATTCAATATACAATTGGAAATAGGAGGTTCCAGGGACTGGGGAGAGCTGATGTTGTTCTGCTCCATAAAAGCGGCAGCAGGGAAGAGGCTAGCAACTTTAAACTGGTCGGTCTCACGTCAGTGCTGGGAATATTAATGGAAACCCTGTTAAAATAAAGGCTAGTGGAGAATTTTGAATCCAGGGCTTGCAAGATCAAAGACAGCATTGATTCATGAGGGAGGTCATGTCAGATAAATATGATCGATTTCGTCGACTGGGTGCCCAGGGAAATAGATGGACGGGCAGTGGACATGGCCTGTTTGGACTTAAGCAAAGCCTTCAACACTGTACCACATAGGAGGCTGATAAATAAATTGGATAGTCTAGGTGTGGAGCCAAAACTGTAAGCTGGGTAAAACTGGTTAATGGATAGGCAGCAGGGATGGTGGTTTAGTGAGGGAGATTGATCAGTGGGTGCCACAGGGTTCGGTATTGGGACTGGTTCTGTTCAACATCTTCATAAGTGTCATAGCAGAAGAGCTTGAAGGGAAGGAATGCTTTTAAGCAGACACCAAGATCTGTAATATGGTGGATGCTCGGGGTGGGGGTGAGTAGGTGGACCTTAGAAAACTTGAGGAGTAGTCAAGGGTATGACAGCTGGAGTTCAATGCCAAAAGTGCAAAATCATGCACCTGAGGTAAAGAAACCCAGGAGCTGAGTATAAAATGGGGAGGGGTTACTGTCGGTCACTAAGAAGGAGAGGACTGTGGGGTTGTAATAGCTGATGACCTCATAGTCACAGGGCAGTGGGCAGGACCAGAGGGATGCTGGGGTGAATGGGGGATATTTTTTTTTATTTAGTTGTTTAACCAGGTATAGCACACTAAGCTGAAAGCTTTTTACAGGAGCGACCTGGGAGCACAAGGAGGTTAAGTGACTTGCTCAGGGTCACACAGTATGCAAGTGGAAGCTGTGGGATTCAAACCCAGGTCTGGTCTGCTGGATGTCACCAAATTTGCAGCTCAGAGCCTTAGACCACTGCATGCTTATACTGCCTCCTTATTACCACTGTATAGATCATTGGTGAGACCCCACCTGGAATACTGTGTATAGCTCTGCAGGTCACATCTCAGAAAAGACATGGACAGTGTAGAGGTAGTCCAGGGAGGCAACTAAAATGGTACATGGGTTGCATGAGAAACCATATGAGGAGAGATTTCAGTATGTACACCCTGAAGGATATTGTGTGTGGGGGGCATGATAGAAACCTACAAGTATTTCACAGGGGTGAACAGGGAGAGTACAGGTGGGGAACCTGTAGCAACAGAACAAGAGGGCATGCAGCAAAGCTACAGGGGTTAACTTTAGTAGGATGTAAGGAAATACTACTTCACTGAAAGATTGGTATGCCTAGAACAGCCTGTCAGCAGAGGTAATGGGGCAAAAACAGTGGGAGATTTCAAACATGCATGGGATAGACATAGGGAAATATTGGTAAATAAAAGGGGTGAGGGTCCCTGGAGACAGGGTAAGGTGTGCTGTGACAGAATAGGCATGGAACAACTGGGCAGACTGGGTGGGCCAATTGGTTATTTTCTGCTGGCTGACACTGTTTCTGTACATACCCTTTATTCTCACCACACTAGGTGATGGATTACCTTAAACTCAATGTGGTGAAGTAAACTATAACAATTCTGTATTTGTGTTTTAGGGCAACTCCTTGTGGTCTCACCTATTACATTACCAAGAAAAGATTGAGAAGAAGGAAATCACAGAAGGCGACTTGAGTACCTCAGGTATAGTCTTCACAAAAGCACTGTATAACCACAAGCTGTCCAGCACAGCACAGCATAGTTAATAGGCATCTCCACACAAGTTCAGTTTTGAAGAAGCCTTTTTTTCATTTATATTTTGTTACTTTCAGAAATATGCAGTTACAAACGTTTCACAATGAAAGGAATTCAACATCCTTCAATCCATAAACGTAGAATTACAGTAGGGTACCTGTTTCATTTCACCCTTTAATTATGCATAGAAGGGTAAACCATGATATTAAAACACTTGAATGTGTAAATAGCAATAAAAAGTACTTAAAATAGGCTAAATAGCTGCATGGCATTGGACAGCAAACAAGGCTAATCCATTAATCGTCAAATTGTGGCAAACATTTTGGTGGAACTCCATCTCACGCCTAGGGGTACAGATATGCTAGGATAGTGTTCCATGCAGATTCTAGACAGAACCATAAAAGGGCCTTACTCTGATTTTGGCAGCAGCTGAATACTAGATACAGCACTACTACTGCTGAGGAATCACAAAAGGGTGGACAGTGATTGAAAATCCCACCTCGCCTTTCAAAACACTATAGTCCGTGGTGCTCTGAAGAACACTACCACTTTCATTTTCTGTTATTGCTGTAATGTCACATTTGATTTTCCTTGCTTTTATGGCATTAGACAGAAAATGATCAGCATCATACAGAAGTGTGTTTTCCTTTGTGGGCCTCTTTTCAAGTTTACAGCCCTTTGACAGTAGAGGGTGATCGGTGACTTGTGTGGGACAGCAGTGTTACGTGACTAAATTAGTCTGTGTGGTGAAACCTGTTCCTTAAGTAAATTGTGTTGTGGGGGGTTTACGGCACATATTATTAGCACTGTAATGCCTTTACCTTCCTGACCAATGGTACTAAACTGGCCCTTAGTGCTAAATGTGCTTTTTCATTAATTCTGCCATTTGGGTTATTTGCTCTGAGAAGGATTAGAGGATGCTGCGGCAGCTTATCTCCTCCAGAGGTGCTGTGGCAACTCATCTCCTTTCCTGTGTCCAACATATCTGCTGTTTATGTTGCTTGCGCCAGTATGTGCAAGAAACATATTGCGGCGCAGCTTTCTCCAGAAGCAGGTTGTGGTGACGCGGCACCGTTGTGGCCAATGCCCCCACAGGCTTTAAAGGCTTGGCCGCTTCCCCAATACCGTGGCATGCTGCTGCTGACACTAGTTCAGCCAGCGTGCCACCAACTGTAAAAATTTAACTGCTGCAGTTAGGGGCCACCTCGTCATTGCAGCGTCAGCCATTCGCTGCAATGAAGGCGGTGGCCGTAATTGCAGGACCGGATCTTGAAACACTGATATTGTTTGTGTACATGGCGGTGGCTTGCCGCCATGTTCACAAACAATATTAATCCTTCCCCGCCGAGGGTGCCCAACCCTCGGCAGCATGTGCCCCCGACCGTGTTTATCTGCAGATGGGAGCCCCAATCCCGTTGGCTTCAGTGATGTAAGATTTATGTTGCGGCCAGGGAGCCCACTCCCCGTCGGCATAATGTAATTAACCCCCCATTTTGTTGTGTGCCGGCGGGGCGCCCAATCCCTCGACGGCTAGAGCGGCCCTCCCAAAAGAAAGTCTCTGTTGGCACGCTGGGAGCCCACCCCAGTGTGCCACATGCCCTGTAAATAAAAAATGGTCCCGAGATTTTTTGTTGTTGTTGTTTCAACCTGTAAAACAGGAAACAGTCCCCGGGCAGTCTCCCTGCCTCCCACAACCCACGCCCACCCACTGTGCACCCTGCCTCACCCCCCCACACCGTACTTGCCTCCGGAGTCTGGCACGACGATCTTCAGTGGACCGGTACACGCCTGTACTCTTCAAAGCCAACTGCGAACTGAGGAAATGCCGTAAGCTGTGTAATGGGATAAATATAGTTTTTTCAACTTTGATGCATATCTCAGGCATTTTGTTGAATTTTGGCACAAATTTTCAACATGGGGTTTTGGGACCCCTCCTCGTGAATTCTGGCACTGTCATGTGCGTTATTTGGTCCCGAAGGTGATTTTGCTGTCACTGTGCGGAATCCCTTTCAGGACCGATTAACGAAACAACAGTGCCATTGTTCATGGAGTGGGCTCTCAAAAGCCTATACTTCAAATGTGGTGGGAAAAATAAAAAATGACTGTTTTACGAGCGCAAGGCGCCGTTGGTACGCATGCTCTCAGATCTTTGTGAAATTTCAGTATTTTCACACCAGATTTTCAACATTGCCATTTTGTCAGACTTCCTTGTGAATAGTACAGCTGTCATTTTCCACATCCTGGCCGAACTGTTTGCCGCACTTCCGCACAGAGTAGCGCGGTCGCTGTGGGAAATCAGTGTTCAGGACAGATTAAGAAAGTGACAGTGGCACTGTTCATGAGCAGACATCCTAAAATGCCTATATTGAAAATTTGGTGATGATACTCCATAAATAATCTGTGTTACGAGCGCATTGTGCAGTTTGCATGCACGCCGTAACTTCAATGAATTAATAATATTTTCACCCAGATTTTCAACATTGCCATTGTTCTGCTCCTCCTTATGAACACTACAGCTGCCATTTTCACATCCTGGACGAAATTAGTTTCGCAGTTCCTACGCAGAATCGCATGGTGGCTGTGGAAATCAGTGTTGGGACACATTATGAATGACAGTGACACTGCTCATTAGCAGAGGTCCTAAAATGCCTATGTTGAAACTTTGGTGGCAAGTCCATTGCTTGCATGTGTATTACTGAATGTGCATTGCGCGGTTTCCACACAGCCTTTACATTCGCAACTTTGCAATATTTTCACCTCAGATTTTCAGCATTGCCATACCTCCTTATGAATAGTGCAGCTGTCATTTTTCACATCCTGGCCGAAATGTGTTTTCGCTCTTCCGGCGCACAGTAGCGCGGGTCGCTGTAGGAACTCAGTGTTCGGGACATATTAAGAAAATCACACAGACACTGTTCATGAGCAGAGGTCCTAAAATGCCTATGTTGAAAATTTTGTGATGAAACGCCATAAAATGACTGTGCTATGAGCGTGTGTGTCCAGGTTCCACAACACCCTTGTAAGTTTCCAAATTAGTATTATTTTCACGCCAGATTTTCAACACTGGCATTTGTTCACACCTCCTTATGAGCAGTACAGTTGTCATTTTCACATCTGGCGAAATGTGTTTCCATACCAGTGCACAATACATGATGTGATGTTGGAAATCAGTGTTTGGAACAGATTAGGATCGGCGACTTGGGGGAGTGACAGAACTCAACTGAGCTCTGTTGGGACTGCTCGATTTCTTTGTGGGCAGGAAAGGTGACAACGCAGACCCAGTACAAAAGGGCAGCCTGCAGCGCGGGAGAAACATACGAGAGTGAGAAAGGGGGGAGCGAGCTCAACGGAGCTCCATCATGACTGCTGTGGATTTCTTTGTGGGCAGAAAAAGGTGGCAATGCAAGCAGGAGCCCAGTACAAAATGCCAGCCTGCAGCACTGGCAGAAAGCGGAACCAGCGAGTGAGAGGGGGGTAAGCTACCTCCAAGCGGTCCTGTGTCAGGACTGCTGCAGATTTCTTTGTGGGCAGAAAAAGCCGCCAACAGAGGCAGGAGCCCAGTACAAAGGGCAGCCTGCAGCACCAGCAGAAACAGAATGAGCGAGTGAGGCGGAGGTCACACACCCTCAATGGAGCTCTGTCGGGATAGCTGCAGATTTCTTTGTGGGCAGCAAAGCGTGCTACGCAGGCAGGTGCCCAGTACAAAGAGCAGCCTGCAGCGCCGGCAGAAACAGAACGAGCGAGGGGAGTGAGCGAGCTCAACGAGCTTTGTCAGGACTGCTGCAGATGTCTTTTGTGGGCAGAAAATGCCAATGCAGGCAGGAACCCAGTACAAAAGGGCAGCCTGCGACAGTGGGAGACACAGAATGAGCGAGTGAGGGAGGGGAGGAGTGAACTCAACGGAGCTCTGTTGGGACTGCTGTGGATTTCTTTGTGGGCAGAAAACAGCAGCAGTATGTGCAGGGGCCCAGTACAGAGGGCAGCCTGCAGCGGTGGGAGAAACAGATCGAACAGGTGAGAGAGGGGGAGTGAGTAAGCCAGCTCAACTGAGCTCATCATGAATGCTGCAGATTTCTTTGTGGGCAGAAAAGGGCAGCAATGCAGGCAGGAACCTGGTACAAAGGGGAGCCTGCTGCGCCAGCAGAAACAGAACAAGCAAGTGAGGCAGGGAATGAGTGAGGCCAGTGGAGCTCTGTCGGGACTGCTGCAGATTTCTTTGTGAGCAGAAAAAAATGCCAACAGAGGCAGAAGCCCAGTACAAAAGGGCAGCGCCAGGAGAAACAGAATGAGCGAGTGAGACAGGGGAGTGAGCGACCTCACGGAGCTATGTCGGGACAGCTGCGGATTCTTTGTGGGCAGGAAAAGGTGCCAATGCAGGCAGGAGCTCAGTACAAAGGGCAGCCTGCAGCGCTGGGAGAAACAGAATGAGTGAATGAAAGGAGGAATGAGCAAGCTTAATGGAGGTGTATGGTGACTGCTGCAGATTTCTTTGTGGCCAGGAAAGGCGACAATGCAGGCAGGGAGCTCAGTACAAAGGCCAGCCTGCAGCGCCCGGCAGAAACAGAACAAGAGAGTGAGAGAGGGAGTGAGTGACCTCAGCGGAGCTGTGTCGGGACTGCTGCACATGTCTTTGTGGGCAGACAAAGCCGGCAATGCAGGCAGGAACCCAGTACAAAGGGCAGCCTGCAGCAGTGGGAGACACAGAATAGCTGAGTGAGGAGGGGTGAGTGAGCTCAGCGGAGCTCTGTTGGGAATGCTGCAGTTTCTTTGTGGGCAGAAAAGGCAGCAATGCCTTGAGGGGCCCAGTACAAAGGGTAGGTTGCAGCGAGGCGGGAGAAACAGAGCAGACAAGTGAGAGGGGGTGAGTGAGTGGCGAGCTCAGCGGAACTCTATCATGACTGCTACAGATTTCTTTGTGGCCAGAAGAAGAAGGCAATGCAGGCAGGAGCCCAGTACAAAGGGTAGCCTGCAGCGCCGACAGAAATGGAGCGATCGAGTGAGAGAGGGTGAGAGCAAGCTCCAGCGGAGCTCTATCGGGACTGCTGCAGATTTGTTTGTGGACAGAAAAAGGCGCCAACAGAGGCAGGAGACCACTACAAATGGCAGCCTGCAGCGCCAGGAGAAACAGAATGAGCGAGTGAGACAGGCGGAGTGAGCGACCTCAACAGAGCTCTGTCGGGACACCTGCATGGATTTCTTTGAGGGCAGAAAAAGGTGCCTACGCAGGCAGAACCCATACGAAAGGGCAGCCTACAGCCCTGGAGAAAACACAAAGAGCGAGTGAGAGAAGGGGAGGAAGCGAGCTCAACTGAGCTCTGTCATCACTGCTGTGGATTTCTTTGTGGGCAGAAAAGGTAGCCACGCAGGTAAGGAGCCTAGTACAAAAGGCCAGCCTGCAGCGCTGGCAGAAACGGAATGAGCGAGTGAGAGAGGGGAGTGAGCTAGTCAACAGACCTGTGTCAGGACTGCTGCAGATTTCGTGGGCAGAAAAAGCCGCCAACAGAGGCGGAGCCCAGTACAAAAGGGCAACCTGCAGCGCCAGCAGAAACAGAATGAGCGAGGAGAGGAGGGAGGATCCACCTCAACAGAGCTCTGTCAGGACAACTGCAGATTACTTTGTGGGCAGAAAACTTGCCAGCACAGGCAGGAACCCAGTACAAAATAGCAGCCAGCAGCACCAGGAGAAACAGAAGCAGTGAGTGACACAGGGGCAGTGGCGGGCTCAGCGGACCAACGCGGTCAACATTCGGCATTGACAAATGCTTGCATGGCATACTGTAATTGCTTAGTTATAGGCTGGGCTGTTTGTTTTGTTGATTTACTGTTTTACCCCCAACTGTCAGCCTTCTCGCCCTCCTCTTCCATTAGCCAGCTTCTTCACCCTTCCCATCAGCCTCACGGCATTCCCTTTCTCTAGCAAGACTGCTGGCTGGCAAGCACCCACATAGAAAACCCCTATGTGGTGGGGCCATGGAGGAGGGAGAGGTATCCGGTTTATGCTAGTTGGCTTCCCTGGCCTATAGGAGCCAAGCTTATTCTTGAGTTTATTAAGATAGGACAATATTTTTATTTATATAGCACCGTCCAGGTCTCAAAGCGCTTTACAAATGAAACATATAACATATCTTATCACAGTCATACGAGAACAGGATATAAAACCTAGCATAAATAATAACCGTGAAACTATAACCATAGGAGCTGTCAGTCCCTGAATAAGCCTATCCAAAAGCCAGGGGCGAGATTATCAAAGGGCTGAGAATGGCCCAGGGACTGAGTCCTGTGTCACAACCCTCTGGCGGAAAACCTTTCTGTACTAGAAGACATTCAAATTTCAGCCTGTGGTGTGCATGGGCAGTGGTCACAGCTGTGGAGGATGTTATGCCTGGTACTGTGAGGTGTAACATTCCAACGCAGCTGTGCATGGAAAACAACTGCAAGCTACAGTGAATTGTGGAGCCAGTCACAAACCAGTGTTGTGTTTGAAAATATGGTGCATCGGAAAACCTGTGTGTCCTTAAGTGAACACCTTGCACACAGGTTTTGCCACATGTGTCGAGTTTCCACTTCTTTGAAAATTTGGCCTCAGGTCTTTAATTGTGATTTAAAGAATTCATCTGAAGAAGCAGATGGGATGGATTTTGGGACAGTATTTCAGAGTCTCAGAGCAACTACAGAAGATGCTCAGTCCCCAACACATTTCAGTCTCGCTGATGGGACTGCTCAGTTGGCGTGTAGGGTGTGAGGTATCATCATTCACAGAGCCGGCCCCCTAATTTCTTCCATTTTTGGGTACCTCCACACCTGCCACCTTTGGGTCTGTATCACCCACGATGGCTGTGCCGACACTCTGTTGGGGAAGGGGTGGCACTGTGGGGATGTCCATTGCTTTTGCAGTCCTCTACAGGAGGCACTAGTAAAGTGGAGGGCCTTTCTCCTTCCAGGTCCTAAATTGTGTTTTCCTCCCAGGTGTAGCACCTTGCAGTTGGCTACATTGAATCTGAGACTCCAGTAGTCTGACTAATCACCCAACTTGCTCAGGTCCTCTTGAAGTTTACTCCCATCCTTTAGGTAGCCCACCATCCTGGCCAGCTTGGTGTCATCAGCAAACTTAGCAACCTGCTGTAAACTCCAGCTTCAGATCTTTGATGAAAACGTTGAACAGCAGTGACCCCAGCACCAACCGCTGAGGGATGTCGCTGCGTGCTCTTTCCACACAGCCCATCGCTTTAAAGCCCTCTGCTTCCTTCCACAGGACAGTTAGCAGTCCACCTTGTGGATGCTTCATGTGCCACACTGGTGTACTAGCCCAGAATCTTGTCATGCACTGCAGTGTGAAAGACCGTACTAAAGTCCAGCTAAACTACTTCTCAGTTCTGCCCTCTCACTTCTCTGGTCACCCCTTCAATGAAGAATCATGTTGGTTTGATATGTTCTGCCCTCGTAAGCCATGATTTGAGGGAGCAAGAACCTTGGACTCCACCAAGTGCTCCATTATTTTGTCCTTGATAATGGCTTCCAGAACCATGCTTGGCACTGATGTCAGGCTGGCTGGCCTGTAGTTGCTGGGGTCAACCTTGCCTTCTCCTAATAGATGGGGACCACACTGGCTGCTTTCAAGTCCTCTGGCACCACACCTGTTCAGACAGATAACGTAAAAATGACTGCAAGCAGCCCTACCAATTGTTCCATTAGCTCAACTATGATCTTGAGTGCATCTGTCTGCCCTTGTGACTTACCTGGCTGGATCTTCATCAGGTAGTCAATTGCTAGGGCAGTTATGATGCCCACAGGCTGCATCATGGCTACCTGTAATGCCTTGGACCCTCCTATTGAGTGCTTCCCACCCTGGGGCCCTTTGGTGAACACCAAAGCAAAGTATTCATTCAGCATCTAGGCCTTTGCCCCTAGCTGTCTTACAGCCCCTTTGCCCTGTTCTCAGGAGCCCAATCCCTTTCTCACCTTCTTTCCTTCATTTTGTACAAGAAAAGATTTTCTAGGAGCGTGGATATGTTGTTCATCCACACTCTCGGCATGTCCCTTCCTCTTTAAATCTTACGGAAGTCTTCAAGCTAGCTCCTCCCACCCACGGGTGGTAAATACCTCGGCTCCGCCCATGGCGTCAGACCTTCCTTTCTGCTGCAAGATACAAGTTCTCTTGTGCTACTTTAGCAATTAGCGTAGGCCCTGGATTTGCGATGTCAGTTTTACCACAAATCACTCTAAAACTCATCAGAGTTAACGACTCCGATTACAGTGCATTGGACATGGAGGACAAATCGTCCCTGGATTTCGCTGGTGTACATCGCGGCCAGAAATGTCGTTTCCGATCCCCACCTTTAGTCTGTCTATTGCCTAGGTTGCCGGACATGACACCCGTCTTGTACTTTTGCCTGGCCTTCCATCCAGCATTCTGGATGACCACAAAGCACGCCTAAAATTGGGAAGACCGAGAGAAAGGAACCGCTGGTGAAATCGAGAAAAGAGGTGAGGTGGCGGTATCCGTGACCACGGGATCCGCTGAGCAGCTGGAGCAGGCGAAGGCATTCGAGGAGGAAGCGGCTCAAGCTTCAGCCAATCAAAGTTTTTTGTTCCACTCAACCTTGGCTCTACTTTTACAGGCTCCTTCAAAGAGTTGTGCCAGTCTCTCCCCACCAGGGTGAGGTGCCCTCGGGCTCACACTCCTCCGCCCTCGGACGAGGATAAGGACTCTAAGTCTTTGACTAAGCGGAGATGCTCCTGGGACTGAGAGGTCAAGTCCCAGGAGCGCGGTCTCGACCGGTCGAGATCGCTTCCTCGACAGCTAGCTTTATTGACCTTCCGTCTGGCCAAGGGACGAGACGAGAAAAGCAGCTGAACCGGCCGAGATTACTCTCGACCAGATCAAGCCTTTATCACCGACTCAGTCGGCGAATCTTTAGAAAGGACTCGGTCCTTATCTTTCTCGATGGGGAGACACAGCACTCTGGTGTCCCGATCAGGAAACTGTACAGAACCTTGTTTTTCACCGACTCGGTGACTCACAGTGACCGAACCGACCCCGGTCTCAGTCGAGGACCAAGACCCCTTGATAAACAGCGAAAAGCCATAAACACTCTAAGAAGAAGGCGCTCACAGATCTTCATCCTCCTCCTTGGGCGAGGAGAGCTGACGGAAACTCCGTCGATGCTATGAGGATCTTATCTGGCAACAGCTGATTTTGACGGGCAGAAGCCGGCCCGCCCGCTGCCCGGCCATCACTTGCTCCTGCCTCCCAGGCCGATGTCAGTTCCGCCGCCCGTGGGGGCCACCCGTATCCGGTTTGGCCTATTCTGGTCTTTCCACGATTTGGTGGAGCCACCACCTAAGCAGCCTCAGGGAGGGGCTCCTCGAAGAAGGACCGACCAGGCACCGGGCTTCCCCAATGTCTGTCAATCACAGTCATCCTGATCGCCCTCGGCATGTCGAGGGAGACCTAGGTCGGGAGACCATTGTATCCCGACTCTTCGGACTCTGATGACACTGGATTACACTCTCATCCTGGGATGACGAGTCATCCGTGCAGGATTGGAGAAAGGCCCTTCCTCCTTTCAGGGCATCTTCCGCCTGATTTCCGAATCCACTGGAATGCCCCGGAGCCCATCAGAAGAAGATGGAGTACCCCCTACGGATATCCTCAAAGGGGATACCCGGCGGAGGCCTTTCCAGTGTCCGAAGCCATTGTTGGCCCAGCCCTTGAGCTTTGAGCGTCCTGCTTCCTGCCCAGCTTTGTCTGCCCATATGGCCTGCAAGTATCCGGTGCCCATGGGGTCCCTAGGCGGGTTCACAGAACATCCTGCCGGAAAGCCTAGTGACTGCTTCTGTGTTCAGGCGTACTGGTAGCTCAGCCGACACTGAGCCAACCCTTGGACAAGGGTCCAAGAATATGGACCATTCTGCCGGAAGGTCTATGTGGCCTCCTCCTTAGGCCTTTGTCAGGCCAGCTCGAAACTTTGTCATGGCACACTTCTCTGCTGCCCTCTTAGGGTCATTAGAAGAAGTCCTCCCTTATCTCCCTGTGGACATGCAGACCACAGTGAAGCAGGTCGTGATCAGGGCCGTGCTGTTGCAAAACAGCAGCTCCAGGCGACCCTGGACATTGGAGATTCCTGTGCCGCTCCTTAGCAGTCACAGTGGCCACTTGCCACAGGGCTTGGCTGAGGCTGTCCTCCTTCCGACGGATACCCAAGCGCCAAGTTAGCGGCGTGCCCTTCCTGAGGCACCAGCCTCTTGGTCCAGGAGTGGCTGGTCACCTCCAACTCATAGAGCAGTTCATTGCCACCTTGGATGCTACCTCTGCGAAGGGTTCTTTGGGGAAGAACTAGCAGAGCGCAAGAAGAAGTCTTTTGGCACACCTGCAGTTAGGCAGCCTTCTTATCAAGGAGGCCAGCAGCAACAAGCAGGCTGGAGAGCTTGGTGCCCCAGGCCCAAGTAGGGTACTCAACAGCCCGTAAAGGAGGCCGAGTGCTGGTCAGGGCCTCCTCCTCTAAGCCTGCTTAGTGATCGGTTGGGGTTGCCACCCTGCACCCGTCACGCCCGCTCTGGGTCCTGCCATGGGGCCAGCTCTGCCACTTTCTTTCCGCCTGGTCCGATATCACCTCAGGCAGGTGGGTTCTAGAAGTGGTCGGCCAGGGACTGCCTCTGGAATTCGAGCAGTACCCTCCCAGCCGAGCCCACTCCCTCGGGAGAAGGATCTCAGCTTGCACGCAGTTGGCTCTTGAGGCGACATTGCTCAGATCCTCCGCGGGAGGCGGCAGCTCCAGTGCTGGATCCTCCTACAGACCCAGGCTCGTGTCCAGGTACTTCCTGGTACCCAAGCGGGCGGGGGTTGGCGCCCCATCCTAGATCTCCATGACCTGAATCAATATCTCAGGTCTTGCACCTTCGGTTGGTAACTCTGAACCAGATCATACCATCCCTGGAGAAACATGTGGTTCTGTTCACTGGATCTGCAGAGCGCGTTCTTCAAGTCCCAATCCGTCCGTCCCATCAGTGGTTCCTCCGCTTCAGGGTCGAGGGGACCCTGTCACGAGTTCCAAGCCGTGCCATTCGGCCTGTCGCCGGACCAAGGGTCTTCACCAAGTGCATCGCAGTGGTGGCAGCCCATCTCTGGCGTCGAGGAGTTCGAATCTACCCTCATCTTGATGACTGGCTCTTGGCAGATTCCTCCCTTCAGGAGGTGGAGAGATCAGGGATCTGGCTCTCTGAACCTGCTCCCAACTAAGCCTCCTGATCGCGAGGCCAAGTCAGAACTCATGCCCTCTCAGGTGATGGGCTTCATCGGGGCAGAGCTTGACTCTCATCAAACCAGAGCTCGGCTTCCGGTGAACAGAGCGGAGTTTATTTCCTCCTCTGCCCAGTCATTTCTGGTTGGGCACCTTGCCCTGCCCGGACTTCCTGCGCCTTCTGGGTTACATGGCGGCGGCACCTCAGTGGTCCGTTGGGCCAGATGGCACATCGCTCCCTCCAATGGGAGCCGGCCACTCAGTGGACTCGGCGCCATGGTCATTTGACCAGCTGATCACTGTGACCCAGAAGATGTGGGGCGCTTTCAATGGTGGACCGCCCCAGAATGGTTGGAGGAAGGGATCCCATTTGTCCGCCCGAGCGGCGGTCGTTCTTACGACCGATGCTCTCCTCATGGGCTGGGGAGCCCACATGGAGGACAGCAGAGCCCACGGGTTCTGGACCCCTGAGGAGTCCCAATGCCACATCAACCTGTTGGAGCTCAGAACAGTCAGACTGGCGCTGTCAGCTTTGCTCCTCAGCTCCGGGATCAAGTGGTTCAAGTCCAGGACGGACAATACCACGACCATGTACTACCTCAACAAACAGGCGGCACGCCTCCCATCTGCTATGCAGGAGGCGCTCCAAATCTGGACCCTTGGCAGCCGGTTGGAGGTGGATCTCCTAGCCATTAATGTGGCAGGAGTCTCGAACTAGCTGGCGGATGCTCTCAGCCGCATAGGCCAGACATCCCACAGTGGTCACTCCATCCAGAGGTAATCACAACTTGTTCTCCCACTGGGGCAAACCAGTGGTGGGCCTGTTGCCTCCAGGAAAACACCAAGCTGAGGCTGTATCATGCACCCCCTCAGCAGGGCTGTCTGCAGGGGTGCCTTCTCGAGCTGTGGACCACAGGACTCCTCTCGCCTTTCCTCCATTTCCCTTGATCCACAAGATGTTACTGAAGATGAGGAGGGACAAGGCGAAGGTGATCCTAGTAGCCCCAGACTGGCCGTGCCAGTTCTGGTACCCAGATTCCTCAGCCTCAGCTGCAGTCCTCCGGAGCAGCTTTGTACACACCGGACCTGATATCTCTGAACCAGGGAAGGTTTTCCATCCAGAACTTCAATCCCTGCACCTGACAGCTTAGTACCTGAGCAGCTAGAGTTCAGGCTTTGGGTCTTTCGAGGATGTCTAGCGTGGTGGAGGCATCTCGAAAAGAATCGACCAGGAAATGTTATGCCTTCAAATGGAAAGATTTTCCATTTGGTGTCAGGTGAGAGTCTGGACCCTTATCCTGTTCTGTGTCTAACATTCTCGACTACCTTTGGTCTCTCTCTCAGAGGGTTTATGGTCATAGAGCCTTAGGGTGCACCTGGCAGCCATTTCTGCTTACGGTGTGGGCCGTTAGCCGACATTGGTGCAGGAGACAGTGGTCGGTGCCTTTTCAAAGGCCTGGATCACACATCCGCTCCGGTGTGTGAACCCCACCTCCGTGGGATCTCTTGCTGGTTTTGCAAAGCTCATGGGCAAGCCATTCGAACCCATGCTCAACTGTGAGCTTTCACACTTATCATGGAAGGCGGTCTTCCTGGAGGCTGTCATGTCAGCCAGAAGGACAGGAAAGCTCAGGCACTTTCGGTGAACTCCCTTATCTGGTCTTCCACAGGGACAAAGTTGTCCTGCTTCCCCACCGAAATTCCTTCGAAGGTGGTGTCAGAGTTTCACCTTAACCAGGTGCTGACTCTGCCAGTACACTACCCTAATTACACCTTGGATGCAGTACAAGCTCCATACTTAAGACCTGAGATGTCCTCTCCTATTATAAGGAGAGGATGGCGAGAGAGAGGTTAAGCCAGCTGTTTGTCACCTATGCTGAAGCAGCTTCTGGCAGACCTGCAGCCAAATGGACCATAGCAAGATGGATCACATCATGCATAGGCCTGTGCTATGAGTTGGCGGGTAAGGAGCCTCCCAGAGGTTAAGGGCTCACTCTACCAGCCATACTGCTGCTTCAGTGGCTGCATCCAGGGACATCCCTATCCAGGAAATCTGTCGAGCTGCTACCTGGAAGTCAGCAAACACCTTCATTACCCACTACCACATCGACATGGAGTCATGGGGAGGCTGGTTTTGGGGCCCTCGGTTCTCAACCTCTATTTCCCAAGTAGAGGTGTGCACCTTGCCTCCCTCCTCCCAGAGAACTGCTTGGAGTCTGCCAGAGGTGTGGATGAACAACATATCCAGCCTCCTAGAAGAACAGGTTTACTCACCTGTAACAGTAGTTCTAGGAGTGGTATGTGATTCATCCACCGCACTCCCTGACCTCCCAGCTTTAGGCACACAACCTTGCTTCCAGCGGCTAAGATCTGGCATCATGGGGCGGAGCTGAGGTATTTACCACCCAGGTGGGTGGGAGGAGCCAACTGAAGATTTCCGGCAAGATTTAAAGGGAAAGGGACATGCCAAAGTGTGGATGAACAACATATACGCTCCTAGAACTACTGTTACAGGTGAGTAGCCTGTTCTTTGTGTTGTCTGTAGCCCTGCTACTACCCTGGCTTCCAGACCCTCCTTGGCTTCCTTAATTGCACTGGTGCACTCTCTCAGTGCAGCTCAGTACTTGTCTCCAGCCTAGAGGCAGCCTGTCACTTTTCAGCAATCGTAGACTTTCTTTTGTTCAGATCAGTTGTCTAAAGTCCTTGTTAAGGGGGGAGGTGCTTCTGGACCCTCACCCTATTATTGCTCACAGGGATGCAGACCTCCTTGCTGGTTCCCTGAATATCTTCATGAACCTCACATGTGCTCAGGATTACTAGCCTCATGCAGCTGCCAGACTCTTGATTACCAGCTTAGCGGGATTCACCATCCCTTCCCATCCGGATGATTAATGGGAGTGGAAGAGGGTATTGCAGAAGATGTGGAAAATAATCAACAGTAGTGTGTTTTACAACATAGGCACTGTTTGTTTAAAGAAGAACAATAGTAAGCTTGTGCTATTACTGAAGTGTTGTTTGCTTGCCTAAACAAGTAATAGTAGTCATGCTACTATTATTTGTTTCGCAATATATACATTCCCTAACACAGCTTCAGTAATTTAAAATTCAGTAGAACAGAACACTGTTTTCTATTACTGTTTAGCTCTGGAAAGAGCAGCTTGTTTTAAGGAAACAGAATTAGCACGCCTTGTGTCTGTGTCTTTAAATAAGTAGAGGAGGCAGTAGTAAGACTGCTGATAAAAGTGGATCTAGTCTGTGTACAATAGGTGCACATTTGATTTAAATTCACGAAGTTGTTGAAGTGTCTGCTCTTTCTTTACTTTAGGACTAATCCATGATTCAGAAAGGAGGAAGTCTGATGCTAGCCCTATAATGCCACCCTCAAGATCTCTCTTATTCAGGACATGAGGTTTGCTTTATTTTCAACTTAACATTCCGTAATTGTTTAGTGTTTAAAATGTTGTATCAGTAGTGTTGTTACAGTACATGATTTATCTGAAGGTATGGCTTCTAGTGTGACTCAGTGGTAGTAACTAGTCACTAGACCAGACTTCTATGCGTGCATGTCCCACGGATACATGGACTCATACTGATGCTTATACTATGCTGATACTGCTATGCAGTACCAGGAGGAGTACAACATTGTCAAAGGTGCTGTCAGTTGAATGAGAAGATCAGCTGAGTTTCCTGACCAGTGAGGATTTAGCATGGGTAGCGAGAACCAGCCTTAGTGAAGTAATTTTATCAGTTCAGAATTTACAAGTACTTTTAGAATCTGTTCACGGAATGTACCTAATCTGCTGTGAAATCTGAGGCCTCCACTGGTTATGTGAAAGAAATCTTAAACATGTTCATGCGGATTCACTTTACAATTGGACTTAGATTCTCAGTTGTTTAATGAGGTTTAAAAATCCCAACATTACCTTTTCATGTGTGACTGACATTGCAGTACTTCTTAAGGCATATTTTACCTTATATAGCCAAATTATTTCAGCTGTGGATGGAAGACAGGCTTGGCCAGATTTACATGTGGAAAGAGTATCTATCATTCTACCAACGAGTTATATTTAATGATTTGCTATATACAGAAAATTCATGTTACCTATTTTATTTGGAAAATCTTTGCTGGGAGAAAGCTATTAATCCCTTGTCCCAGTATCTTTCTATTACAGATGTTCAGTAGTGAAATCACTAAAGCAGAAAAAAAAACCTCTCCTGCTACATGTACAGCATAAACTGCACAGTTGTCTCAAGTGAAATTTGTGAAAACGTTGCAGCCATATAAACCTGGCCCATGTTTTGTGCATACCACTTCAAGTTATATGTCTGTCATGCTTTTGCTAGTGGTATTGTGTATATTTAAGGCAAAAGTATTTTAAACAATAACTTTAATAAGATTAATCTGAAATAGTTTAGAAATGGGGCCCATAATTTAGATTGTACATGAACTGAAATGCATAGTTTCAAAGTTAAGAATACTTGTAACCTCGTGTTAATGATGCACGTTGTCTAGTTAGTACTTAATTTAATTGTATGGACTGTTCTAACAGAAACACAGTGCCTCCAGTGGGCAAATGTATTTAAAGTGCTCCAATTGTGCTCACCTCATTATGACTTCAAAAGTCAACTTTTCATAGTTTATTACTTCCTGTATTTCTTAGGGAAGGGATCGTAATTTCTCGGTCAGAGGAACCAGCTGTCAGTCCCTTCCCTTTCATGTTCCCCGATTTCAGCAGGTGCATACACCCGTGCTTTCATATTTTGTGATGCATTAGATTGGAGGCGCGGGGGCATGCTGTATTTATAGTAATGGGAGCTGGTTTTAATCTCTATTTTTAGAGGGCATCAGAGTCAAATCAGAGTCACAGCTCAACTAACAAGGGCCTTGTTAGTTGAGCCGTGGCTTGATTTAACTTCAGGCCCTGTAAAATATACCAACTTGATCTCTCATATCCAATTTATTCATTTGGATTTTATTGCCCAAGTAAGCACCCTAGACAAACACATGCCTATTTTCAGGTATGACTCTGGAGGTTGGAAAGTTAAGGGTTGTAAGGTGGAAGATAACATACAAAGCAAAGGAAAGCTAAGTTCGGTCACAAAGTAAAGTAAAGCAAAGCAAACTTTATTAATATAGTGTCTTTCTTGAACCAAGGCGCTTTACAAGTTAATTATAAGAAAACATATAGATTCAAATAAAATTAGTAGGAAATTAGATAAACAGTAAACAAAGGCAACATAAATAGCATCAAACTAAAGTACAGTTAAATTATCTGGTATAGTGCAATAGCCTAGAGGCTGGAAGAATGTATAACAAATTACGTTGGGTACAATAGTCATTACCTCCAACTAAAAATATACCAGTGCATTTGTCTCTGAACAGACAAGGAGACCCAACCCACCACAGCATATATGCTGCAGTGATGAGTTTTCAGGGCAAGCCTCTTATAAATCTAAGAGCACTATGTATAAGGGATCAAGTACTTCTAGCAGTGCAGATACAGCTTGTACATATATGCAGTTCCTGTAATCTAATTGAAACAAGGATAATGAGTTCACCAGATGCTTTTGAATTGGTAAACTAAAAGATGCCTTGTTTCTGTAAAAAAGCTAATAGTCTTTTTTATTTACTTAACAAATTTTGAATGTGAGAATTAAATGTTAATTGAACATCTAAAAATATTCCCAAATATTTGTATGAATCAACCCTACTTAATTTGGTGCCACCTAACAACTTTATGAGTAATTTAGCATACTGTATCTACATGTTTCTTGTTTTCTTAACATTAAGCAACAACCTCAAGTCCATCAGTGCCTTCGTATCTTAGTAAAATATTTTGAATCATGTCAGTTGCCGTATTAGCTTCTTTATGTTGTGTGTACAGAACTGTATCATCAACATATAAGTTAGTAGAACAGGGCCTACATTTTGGAAGTTTATTTATATAAATCAAGAACAAGGGGTCCCAACACTGACCCCTGAGGAACCCCTATTAACAGTAGCCATCTCTGAGAAGTGCTCTCCTACCCTTTCACATTGCTGTGGAGAGAACAGATAGGAGTGAAACCATAGTAATGTGTTCATACAAAGGCCTGAATCTTTAAGTCTGTTTAATAATATATTGTGCTCTACCGTGTCAAACGCTTTTGACAAATCGAGGAACACTGCTGGAGAAATGAATCCCTTTTCGAATGATGTAAGAATGTCATTAGTTACCCTGGACACTACTACATAGGTTGTATTGAAACCTTTTATAAAATCTGATTGACATTCTGTCAAAACACTACATTTGGAAAAGTAAGAAAATAGCTCTTTCTAGGGACATGGATATGTTGTTCATCCACACTGTCTGGCAGGTATCCTTGCTGCTTTAATTCTTGCGGAAGGTCTTCAAGCTGGCTCCTCCACCCACTTGGGTGGTAAAACTCTCGGCTCCCATGGCGCAGATCTTCCTTACCGCTTGGAAGCTCAGGTTCCCTCCTTAGCGCTCTGCGTTTTAGACTGGATCCTAACTCTTGGTTCGTCCGAAATTGGTTTTAAGTTTTCTAAACTTGGTCTTCATCTTCCCTCGCGGCTCGGATGGACAAATCTGTTCGGCTTCGGAGGTGCTCTTGCGGGCAGATGATGTCCAGGACGGATCCGCACTCACGTGCGTCTACTGCCTGGGCCTGAATCACGACCTGCAGGCCTGCGGGTTGTGCCGCTCTTTCTCGACCAGCGTTCAGACGATCGCGCTGCCCGATTGAGCTCAGGCGCCTGAAAGCGTTCCGCCAGTAAAATCTAAAGAGGCTGATTGGGCGGTGTCCATGGCGGCTGGCTCGGCTGAGCAGCTCGAGCAGTTGATCGCCTTGAGGAGGAGGCAGCCTGGGCGCATCTTCCTCCTCCTCGGCGCGGCATTTATCCCGCTCTCTCTGAGTTCCTTGTATATGGCTTCATTCAAGGAGCTTTGTCAGTCCCTTTCCACAAAGGAGAGGGGCCTTGGGACATTCTTCTCGGCCCAAGAAAAAGTCGAAGGTAAGTCCCACCATCGGCATTCGTGGGAGGCGGGAGAGGTCCCCTCCCGGACAGCCGACCATCGACTTCAGGTGAGGTTGTGGCTGAGGCCGCTGGCTTCACGGTGCCCCGTCAGGCCAGCCTGTCGAGACTCCCATCGGCCAAGTCGAGATTTTCTCGATCCGTTAGGCGGGCTGTCGACTGGAAAGCCAACAACCCTACTTCACCAGTTCCCCGATGGATGCGAGGATCTGCCTGCTCGCCGGGACCGCGGTCCCGGTTAAAGTTCGAGCCGAGGAAGGCGGGTATCCCCGCCCTTCCCAGATCCACCCTCGGTCCCCGAGTCTCGGTCTCGATCGCGGACCTCTTCTTGGTCCAGCTGTTCACGCCAACATCGGCGGTCTCGGTCTCATTACGGTAAGAGGTGGTCTTGCATCTTCCTCCTCCTTGGAGGAGAGCGACATGAGATTCTTGCCCGGCCTCGAGGGATTTGATGTGGCGGCAGTTGCTGCTATCCGAGCCTAAGCCGACCCGGCTAAGACCCGGCTATCAAGTGGCTGTCGCCGGAGCAGCTGAAGCAATCACTCGCTCCAGTCGGGTTGCCCACCCCAGGGCTGGTTGCTAAGCGAAACCAGCTGGTCCACCGATTGTGGTGGAACCTCCACCTCCACAACCGAAGTCCGGGGCACCGACCAAGAGTTCTCGGTCGGGTATAGCCTGCCCACAGGTTGTCGGTCACCCTCACCCTCGACCGTCCTCGGCCGGGTGGAGGGTGGCTTAGAGCGAACAGCGCCGCCAGACTCTTAGGAATCCGGCGGTGAGTTCTCCCTGTTCTCAGGCAGTGCGCTCTGGAGTCCTCTGGGGCCAGTCAGTGAGCGCTAGCCCATCATCCTTCTTGGGTCTCGTCGGCTCATCTCGAGTCCACTGGGATGCAGCTCGAGGCCCGTGTCCAAATGGGCCAGTATCTAGCGGAGATTCTGGACGAGGATTCTCCCACAGGCCTTTCGGTGGCTGAGGCCATTATCGGCCCAGCCAGCAGAAGCTTGGCAGGTGGCCTGCTTCCTGTCCAGCGCCACTTCAGCCTGGATGGCCAGGAAGTATCACGGTCCCCACCAACTTTGCCGGTTTCTGGAACACCCCTCCAGCGGAGGGTTAGTCACCGACTAGCGTCTTCGGCGTTCGGTAGCGCTCGGGGCGTGGACAAGCCCCGACAAAGGAATCCAAAAAGTTGGACTTTGCGGCGCAAGGTGTATGCTCGTCCTCCCTCGACCTCCGACAGGCCAGCTCGGCCGTGCTGATGGCACACTTCTCCACGCCCTCTTGGGCTCCTGGATGAGGTTGTTATTCATCTCCTGCCTGACCTGCAGACCACGGTCCATGAGTGCGGGACCAGGGCAGGGCGGTGGTGAACAGCAGCTCAGACTGCTCTGGACATAGGTGATTCCTGTGCCAGGTCAGTAGCGGCCGCAGTGGCCATGCGACACAGGCGTGGCTGAGGATATCCCACTTTCCGGCGGATACCCAGCACAAGTTGGCGGACGTCCCTTCTTGGGGACTGACCTCTTGACCCTGGGTGGAGGGACACCTCCAGCGGATCGAAAGTCCAATGCCACTCTGGACTCGGTCACCTCCACCTAGAGGGACAAGGCCGCCGTCAGCAGCAGTCCTTTAGTCCTTCAGTCCCTGCTCCTCGCGCCCGCAGCACCAGCAACAGGGCCAGCGAGCTCAGCGGCAGCATCCCAAGACCAAGCCGGCCAGCATCCTCCAACAGGAAGCAAAGAGGTAAGGCCGGGAGGTCCCTTGGCGGTCCTTCCTCAAGCCTGCCCAGTGGCGGGATGAGGGGTGCCACCCCAACCTCGTCCTCCCCCTGGGTTCCCCGTGGGGCGGCTCCCGCCACTTCCTTTCCGCCTGGTCCGCTATCACCACGGACCGCTGGGTGTGGAGGTGGTAGGAAGAGGCCTGCCTCTGGAGTTTGACCAGGTTCCGCCTTTGGAGCGCCGTCGCCCAGCCAGAGACTCGAATCCAGCCTGCTGTTGGCCCGCTGGGCCGACATTGCCCTGCTCCTCCAAAAGGGTGATCAGGAAGGTGGCAGATCCTCCTTCAGACCGGGGTTTGTGTCCAGGTACTTCCTGGTCCCAAAGCAGACCGGGGCTGGCGCACCATTCTCAACCTGCACGACCTGAACAAGTTCCTAGGTCCTGAACCTTGGGATGGTCACTCTGGCTCAGATTGTCACATCCTTGGAGCAGGGCATGTGGTTCTGCTCCTGGACCTCCAGGACACGTTCTTTCACGTCCCAATCGTCCCGTCCCATCAAAGATTCCTCCGCTTCAGGCGGAGGGATCCCCACAGTTCGAGCCATGCCCTTGACCTCTCCCTAGCTCCAGGGTCTTCACCAAATGCATAGCAGTGGTGACAGCATTCCTCAGCGCCGAGGGGTCAGGTGTACCCTTACCTGGACGATTGGCTGATAGCAGCCCCCTCCAGACAGGAGGTGGAGGCGGTCAAGGAATCTAGCCCTCAGGTTTGTTCTCAAGTTGGCCTCCTCATCAAGGAGGCCAGAGTCGGGAACTCGTGCCAAAGCAGGTGATTCTGTTCATCAGGGCAGGCTAAAACTTCTGCAGAGCCAGACCGCGGCTCCGGTGGACAGGGCAGTTCTTTCCTCCTTTGCCCAATCATTTCTGGTTGGGAAATTGCACCCTGCCGGGACTTCCTGCACCTCCTGGGCCTCATGGCGGCCTGCCAGCGTGGTCCGTTGGGCCCGTTGTTACATCGTCCCCTTCAATGGGGACTGGCCAGCCAGTGGTCTGCCGGCGATCCGTTGGACGGCCTGTGACAGTGACCCAGGAGATGTGGAACACTCTCCAGTGGTGGATCGTTCAGCCCATCTGCAGGAGGGTATCCCATTAATCCGCCCGAGCCGCGGTCTGTCTCTCTCGACCAGCGCATCTCTGATGGGTTGGGGTGCCCATCTGGGAACACCGGCGCCGCGGCCTCTGGTCCCTCGGGAGTCGATGCCTCATCAACCTGCTGGAGCTCCGAGCAGTCGTCTAGCTCTCACGCCTTCGCTCCGTTTCTCTGAGGTCAAGTGGTTCAGGTCAGACAGACAACACCCACGACCATGTGCCTTTGAACCACCAGGCGGGGCCAGCTCCTGCTGTTATGCGAGAAGCTCTCCGCATTTGGTCCCTAGTCTCGCAGCCTGGGCGGATCTCCTAGCCATTCACGTGGCAGGAGGCCTCCAACACCCAGCCGATGCCTAAGCCAGATAGGAGCTCGTCCCGAGTGGTCTCTCCTGCGGAGGTAGTAAAGATCTCTCTCCCACTGGGGCACCCCTCAGGTGGACCTGTTTGCCTCAGGAGAATGTGAAGCTGAGTCTGTTCCATGCCCGCCCCCCTCAGTGGGGCTTGCTGCAGGGGATGCCTTCGTGGCCGTGGATCCCGGGCCTCTTCACAGCCATTCCCCATTTCCCTTGATCCACAAGGTGCTTCTCAAGAGCGAGGAGGGACAAGCGCAGGTGATTCTGACCCCAGACTGGCCCCGCCAGTGGTACCAGATCTCCTCAGCTCACCTCCAGGTCCGGGCGCTTCCAGCCCGCCGGACCTGATCTCAGTCAATCAGGGAAGGTATTCCATCTGGACCTTCAATCCCTACCCTGGCGGCCAGGTTCCTGGCTAGAGTTCCAGGCCTTGGGTCTGTCCGGCCGAGGTCCTCAGTGTCGTTGAGGCGTCCTGTAGGAGTCGACCAGAAAATGCTATGCCTTCAAATGGAAGAGGTTTTCCATTTGGTGTCAAGGAGCTTGGACCCTTCCGACTGCTTGTAGCAAAGCATTCTGGACTACCTGTGGTCCCTTTTCTCAGCAGGGCTTCAGTCGACAACCCTTAAGGTGCACCTGGCAGCCATCTCTGCCTTACCAGGCGCACGGGCAGCAAGCAGTCAGTGGCACAGGAGAAGGTGGTGGGCGCTTTCAAGGCCTTGACCACATTTCCCCTCGATGCGAAACCTCCACTTCGTGGTATCTACTGCTGGTATTGGCAAAGCTCATGGGCAAATATTCAGAAACCAATACACAGGTGTGATCTTTCACACCTGTTCGTGGAAAAGCCGCCTTCTTGGTGGCTATACGTCAGCCAGAAGGATGGGAGAGCTCAGGCGCTTTCCATGAGTCTCCTTATCTGGTCTTCCACAGGGACAAGGTTGTCCTGCCCCACCGAAATTCCTTCTGAAGGTGGTGTCGGAGTTTCACGTAACCAGGTGTTGACTCTGCGGTGTTCTACCCCAATCACACCTGGGAGGCCAGTATGGGCTCCATACTTTGGACCCTAGGCAGGCTGACAACATTACTAGGCGTGGCTGAAATTCGAGAGGTTCACCAGCTGTTTTGTCACCTACGCTGAAGCCGCACGTGGCAGACCTGCAGCAAGCGGACGATAGGCAGGTGGATCACCTCCTGCATAGAGCTCTACTACAGGTTGGCGAGCATGGAGCATCCCAGAGGATAAGGCTCATTCTACCCCGCCACTCTGCATCGGTAGCTGCTTCCAGGGCGTCCCTATCCAGGATATCTGCAGGGCTGCTACCTGAAGTCGGCACATACCTTCATTACCCACTACCACATCGACCTCGAGTCATGCGGGATGCTGGTTTTGGGGCCTCAGTTCTCCAATCTTTCTTTCCCAAGTAAGTATCAGGGTGTGCACCTTGCCTCCCTCCTCCTGGAGAACTGCTAGGAGTCTGCCAGACAGTGTGGATGAACAACATATCCATGTCCTAGAAATACAGGTTACTCACCTGTAACGGAGTTCTAGGAATGGTATATGTTGTTCATCCACCGTCACCGACCTCCCGCCTTTACAACCTGAGCTTCAGCGGGCCAGATCTGGCGTCATGGGTGAGCTGAGAGTTTTACCACCGGGTGGGTGGGTGGGAGGAGCCAGCTTGAAGACCTTCCGGCAAGGATACCTGCCAGACAGTGTGGATGAACAACATATACCATTCCTAGAACTCCTGTTACAGGTGGTAACCTGTATTTTTTCAATCAGCTTTTGAATATTTGAATAATTGGTGAAAGTATTGAAATGGGTTAGTAACAGCCAAGGTCAGATCACGTCTCTCCCTTTAAATATTAAATTATATAAGCTGTTCTCCCATCTAATGGTACTTGTAAAGTTCTTTTTTTTTTTTTGTTTTTGTTTTATCTTTTCCTCCTACTATGCTCCTGCATCACTTTCTCCTTGAGGCCTTCCTAGTATTTCCACCCCATCCATCCTCTTCACAGCGCTGCTCTAGTACCACATACAGCAGCCAACCTTCGAACGTCCCAGTGTAACCCATCTCCAGGTGGGTCCTCCTCCTCCAAGGGGAGACACGGGGGGAAACCCCAGCACTCTATTTTTTCCTTACTGACTTGGGGTGCTGCTCTGGAGGAGCAGGCTCCCAGAGATGTGGAGAATACAGAGGCCGTCATCCGGTGGGTGCCAAAGTTGTTTTCTGGCTTTCTTGGTTGTCCCTTCTGCACGCTGCTTGTTGTACCCGGTCTCCTCCGGGGTCACTACTGAGGGCTTCCCATCCAACCCACCCGGGAGGGAGAACAGTCCTCCTGGTGCTCAATCCTCTCCTCCAGCCAGCCCCGATGACCCGAGTCCATTCTCGAACCTCGGTCACCAGGCGTGGTTTGAGGTATGGCGGCCTGTATAGTTCTTAATGAAAAATTATACAGTTAGGTTAACTGCATAGCCAGTATTTGGGCATGCAGTTTTAAAGATAGGTTCTGTGTTATCAAAACCAGCTCCTTTTTGCATCCAGTTTAGTAAGTTCCCTATTCGTCCTCTTCCTTAATATCACAGAAAGTAAATGAAGTCCTCTTGCTCTCTTGTGAAAGTCAGTATCCAGCACTGTAGGTGAGAGATTTGGAAAAAAACTTCAAATGCGGCTAGCTTCTGAAAAATGTTATCAAAAGATGTGACTTGTTCCTTAGGATTGTATATAGTCATATCTGAATATTTTAATACTTTAGGTAATGAAGATTGTCTGACCTTTCCCTGCATTGTTTTTATATTTGCCCAAACTTTCCTTAAATTGTTAAAGAAGTCTCAGAACTGATGATTATATTACTTACATTTTGCCTTCCTAACTTCAACCATGCATCTATTTCTTAACACTCTCTAAGCCTGTTTGTCAATTGGATCCTTAGTGGCCCCGCTAGTCCTTGCACAGCCCTTCTCTTTTATGAATTTACTCAAATAGTTGTTAAGCCAGGGTGCAGGTGATGTTCTAACTCTTTTTTTTTAACAAGTGGAGCATGTCTAGTTATAACATCGATGATTTGAAGAACTCCCCAAGCTGAGTGTATGTCTAGACAGGCATACATAGGAGACCATTTAACATTAGTAAGATCAAATATACAACTTGATAGCAAAGGTTTAAAATGTGCGTGAAATTACTGTTCGAAAGAGGTGAAGATGTTCTTGTATGATATCTAACACAGGCTATATAGTAATGATCACATATCTGGGTCAGATAATGCTGAAACATTTAGCACAGTGGTAGATAAAATCAAGTTCAAGTGAAATCCCTATAATTGCAAGATTTATGAGGTCTAGTTGGAGAGATTACAATCTGTGTCAGATTCAGAGCTGAAAACTGGTTAAGTAAAGCAGTGGAAAGGTGTAACATATCCCAATTCAGATCTCCCAATTAGTAAAAATTCATGTCCTCTAAATGGGGCTATTAATGAACTCAA
Organism: Neoceratodus forsteri; assembly: GCA_016271365.2. Lineage (NCBI taxonomy): Eukaryota > Metazoa > Chordata > Ceratodontiformes > Ceratodontidae > Neoceratodus > Neoceratodus forsteri. The sequence continues at coordinate 767,059,195 of CM028133.1, read as the reverse complement.
GAGCTGTGTAGAGTCCTGAGAAGCTGATGGAGGTCTATAACATGCGGCTAAATAAAAACTAAAATTTTGTGAGCCAGTAATTTGTAGAGTTAATATGTCCAGCTGTTTTAAGATTGATTTAGTAAGCAATCACCCACGACCAGGGTGTGTGGGTATTGGGGATTAATCAACACCCGGGTGCATTGTGAGGCACGGACGCAGCCCTTTAATTGCTAAGTGCTGCATAATATTTCTACATCTCCCACCGCGCCACCCTTGCTGGATAACATTTCTCTGGTGGGGGATACTGAATGCAGAGCCGATTCCCTACTTTCCAACAACACTGCCCACATTCAGCAGAAAAGGTCCCGAAACAGAGGGACACAGAGACCAACACTGCAGAGATTCAGCGTTGACAGTCCCTATGTCTGTGTCGTTGTGTCTCTGTCTTTCAGCAGCACCAAGGCAAAGCGAACCACTTACTGGAGGGACAGGATGGGTCTCTTCTGCCACTCTGCTTTCTTTGTTCTCCCACTGTCAGAAGGTGGATGTGCTTCCTGGTTCCTACTGTGTTTTGTATAGGTGGTTTATGTTGTGAAGGGCAACAGACTCACACAGTGGGAAGAGGCAGGAGAGCCCCTCTCTCTGTCCGACAGTGGGTGGGGAGCCAGCACACCCGGTAAAGGAACTGTGTTGGGTGGGGAATTTGAGAACCTGTTTCGGTGAGCCGACAAAAGTGCTGCTGGTGGAGGTACTGGGGCTGCACACTAACAGATTGCCGATTTTGCTACAAGTCTAATTTGCATGTCCGGCTGTGTCACTTTCGTGTCACGGCATTGTGAATCTGCCATCACTCCCTGCTGTTACTCTCTCAATGCGGAGAGCTGGTGATTCTCTATTGCTTTGCCGTCTTTCGGGGATGGGAGTGGAGGAACCAAGCGCAACACTGGCTGTCTCTCAGGAACTGAATGGGGAGCTGTGACACTTGCCATTGCCGACAGATACCTGTCTCTCACTCTAGCATTGTCTCACTCTGTTGGGCAATGTAATACTGTACTGCTTCAGGATTGCATGGTACCGGGAGCAGGAGTGGTAGGGGTGATGTACAGGTGGTCGAGGAGGGGCTGTGCAGAGGGACACTGTACACACAGGTATAGCTGCCAATCGGGACATGGTGTGTGTGTGGGGGCCCTTCTATTGGACAGACAGTCATAGGTGACATGCTGCTCACTTTGTGGCGGTTTCAGATGATCCACGGCCAGGGTGGGTGGGTTTTACTGTACTGCTGGGCACACGACAGAAAGGAAACTTTTCAGTCTTGTCTTGGTTGCCACTTAGTTTGCAGTGATCTGCATGGTGGCTGGTTGGATTTTAGGGAATCGCCGCCAAGAGTAGAAGAAATGGTTGTTTTTACATTTGCTCCATCGGATCAAAAGCAGAGCGGCACAGCTCACTGATTTCATCTGGCGTCTTCTCACATCAACTGTGAGTATATTGTGTATTAATGCACGGTCAGCTGCCAGGAATCTGCCAGTCATGTATCTGCTCCATTTCTCCCCATGTTATAAGCTAAATTAATCTACCCCAACAAATTATCCTTTAAATGGACTGCTACTCTCCCCAGTTCTATCCTGTTTAAAAATATTATAACTATCAATACCAATTTTAGCATTTAAAATCTTATGATTTAGCATGTTTCTGATAACACAAAAATGTCTGTGTTAATATTATTTATCCATGTTTTATATGGTCAAATTTAGTTATAAGGCTCCTAACATTTAAGTTTGTAATACCCAGGTTTGATCAAGTACAAAAATTGTGCAAAGTGAAATTGTTTTCTGTTGCATTTGGCCCTGGGTTTAAATGCACATTCCAGAAGAAAGCAGCATTAACATAATGAAATGCTTAGTAAAAAGCAAAAACATCTCGTTAGTTTTGTGTTTGACATAGGAGCAGTTAACAACTTTTGCACTAAATAAATAAAGCGAACATAGGTGACGAGAAACAAAATCTGCACTGGTTTTTATTCGAAGTAATCATTCAGTAAAATATATTGTTCAAACCCAGGAAATCTTACTGTATTCTGACTAATGCAGTATGGTCTCACCATAGGACTGCTCTGGAGATGAAATGGTTAATAGAACCTATGCAAATGATGGAATGCTAGGCTAGAGCTCGGTTTTCAAACCACTGTCCCTGGCAAACAATCTCTAACCGTCAGATTCTTTGCTCTACTTACCTCAGTAAGACTTCTCCAGAGAGCTCTCTCTTTCATCTCTTGAAGAAAGTTTATTTTCTCAGTTTTATACCAGAAAATTAATTTTATTAGGTGTTCTTATCACTGTCCTGGGTTTTCAGGTAGTAATTGTTTAGATTTTAGTTTGTAGAGGGTAAGTAGTCGTTTTTCTCCCCAGTTCCTAACGAGGAAACCGACAGTTCCATAAATTTTCTTTATATTGTATCTGTTAGTTTAAGAATTTCCGACTCGGTATAGTCGGTAGTTATCTAAAACTTACACGATAATTTTCGGTCTGTGGGTCCTTATTTCAACGGGATACTCCTGGACTTATACTTTTAAAACTGGTTTCTTTTCGATTGTAACAACCGGCGGAAAAAAAGAAAAAGGTCTATTTAGTCTTCTGTATACCTTTTCTTATGTCACAGAACTCAAAAGCCAGCTACCGAACAGTCTACCGAACTGGAGGGACTGCCCTAATGACGGTGATTAGTTCCACAAAAGAGAACCACGGATAAAGCTGCTGAACCGGCCGTCACGGTTAAGAAAAGCATAAAGAAAAGCACCAGAAACCACAACGGCCCCAACAGAGGTTCCTTCTGCTGAAGAGATCGCGAACACGATCAGAATTGTTCAGTCTTTACAGTCTCTGGTTCGGTTGATAAACAGCGGTTCCATGAACTCCGGTTCACAAGTCGATTTAATAGACCAAGGTGGGGAACAGTTTGAGGATATTGGTCTTGCTGAAGACCCAGAGGAGGATTATGGAGATGATTATGCGAGCCTATAGGCAGACATCTCTCCTGACCCTCACAGGCCTGATTCCTATTAAGAGAACTGAGGATTTTCCTCATACTTTGATTTATGAAGCAAGTTGCCCAGTCTCTTGACCTCCCATCCCATGAATCTCTGGAAGATGAGGAGGAAGAAGACTATAAGGAAATGATGGATGTTCCTCCATCAAAAGGCTGCTCCTCCCTCTGCCCAAGTCTTTAAGGAGGCAGACCATGAAACCTTTGGAGACTCCAACTTCTGTCCCACCAACCGATAAGAAAGTGGACAGGAAGTACTTGTGGATAAGTCTGGGGCCAAATTTATGTTTGGGCACCCCAGCCATGAAGGTGTGGTTCAGGCTGCAACTTGTGACAAAGCTGACATCTCACCTCCCTAAGAAAGATTCAGGAGGATGGACTCAGTAGCAAAAGGTTTATTTGGGATCCTCCTAGCCATTAGGCAGGCATCCTATATGCACGTTTGCCAGATATCAAAATCTGTGTGGTCTACTGTACTAGAAATGGCCAAGTCTGTTCCCCTCCAATGGCTGCTGACCTGGAGGAAGCAGCTAAGAGTGGCATTGAAGCTTCAAACCCAGTTTAGGATGACAGTGGATTCAGATGACACTGCATCCAGGCAAATAGCTTCAGCAGTGTCCTTGAGAAAGGTTTGCATGGCTGAGAACCACTAACCTCCTAGGGACACACAGAATAAGCCCTAGATTTTCCTTGTCACCCTGTGTCTCTGTTTGGACAGCAAACAGAGGCATATATGAAAACATGGATGATTAAAAATTGCTTATAAAAGTGCAGCAGTAAGGAGAGAACTGCCAACCCTCAAAAGGTACCATTCTTGGGGTGGCAGGGATGGGACTCCATACAGGCCTTATTTTCAGCCCCAAGTCTTTCCCCAGTATCAGTCTAGGGGATACTTTGGGGCAGGGGCAGGAGGGGCACTGGCGCACTAGCTCCACTGTCCAGCCAGTAGCTCAGTCAAAGCAGACTCCCTGAGCAGAATGTCCAGGTCGCCTCCCCACTACTTCCAGGAATGGAAGAACATTACCACAGACAAGTGGATTCTGGACGTGAGTGGGCCGGGGTTGGTCCTCCCGCTTCAGAGCCAAACCAAGGCTAAGGTCAAAGGCTTTCAAGCCCTCTTCCCCATCAGAAACAGCCCTACTGGAAAAGGAAGTGTCATCCTTTCTGCTGCTTCAGGCGGTAGAATCAGTCCCTGCCATTCAAAAGGCCAAGGTCTCTATTCCAAATACTTTCTTATATTAAAGAAAACAGGGGAGTGGCATCCCATTCTGGACCTCAGATACCTGAACAAGCACTTGGCAAACCAAATTCAGGATGGTCACTCTACTTACCATTATATCTACTCTAAGACAGGAGACTGGCTAGCATCCCTGGACCTAAAAGATGCTTACTTCCATATTCCATTCAGAAGGTCTCACAGAAGGTACCTCAGATTCAGGTTGCCATCAGGCCATTATCAGTTCAGAGCAGTGCCTTTCAGACTAACATCTGCTCCAAGGGTGTTCACAAAATGCCTAGCTGTCGTGGTGGCACGCCTAAAGGCGCTGGGGTGTCAGTGTTCCCTATCTGGACGACTGGCTCATTGTAGGCCAGTCACAGCAACAAGTGAGAGGCACTCTCAATCACTCAGACCACCTTGTCCTCCCTGGAACTTCTAATCAGTCAAAAGTCTGTTCTAGAACCTGTGCAGGTGCTCCAGTTCAGAGGGCAGAGAATTGGATACAAGGACAGGAATGGCTTACCTTCCTCAGGACAGGGTGGACAGCCTTATTCAAATAGCAGGTCTTTCTCACTGCATGTTTCCAGACCAGCAAATCATTTCCTTCAGCTGTTAGGGCACATGGCAGCCTCCACTGTAACCGTCCCAGGAGCCAGGTTTCAGATGAGAGATATTCAGTTTCATCTCAGAGAGTACTGGTCCCAAAGAAAGATTCCTTATCAAAACAGGTCCCAGTCACGGCACCCTTATTCAAGCTCTGCAGTGGTGGCAGGTGAGGAACTATCTCAGTGGGGCACCCAAGAGGTGGATCTTTTGCAGCCCCAGACAATTACCAGCTCCCAGAGTATTGCTGCAGACTCCCAGCAGGAACACAATTCCTTTGGATGCACTCTTGTTGGATTGGACAGGAAATTCCTGTATGCTTTCACTCCATTCCCTCTACTACTGAAAGTGTTGAACAAGCTCAGGCTTCAACCAGCCTGAATGATTCTCATTGCCCCAGACTGAGCCAGGCAGCCTTGGGTACTCCATACTTCTCTCAGTGTCAGTAGCCAAGCCAATCAGTCTTCCCAGGAGGTACAATCTACTGACCTCCTCTCAGGGCAGAATCATGTACTTTAACTTATTATCCCTCAGACTCAGGGCATGGCTCTTGAGGACCTAGAGTATCTCGGACTTGCATCTTTCAGAAGGGTTATGGACATACTGAGGGTTTCCAGAAAACCCTCCACTAAGAAAACATGTGCCTCTAAATGGAAAAGATTTTCCTTCTGGTGCCAGGGCAGAGGCCTGGATCATTCTCAAGCTAAATTTCTGTTGTCTTGGACTATATATGGCTCATTTGCACTCCACAGGTTTAACTGTTTCCACTCTGAAGGTGCATTTAGCAGCTGTGTCAGCTTGTCTATCAGCAGGGAAAGCTTCTTCTTCCTCTTTGGCTTCAAAGCCAGTGTTCAAAAATTCTTTAAAGGGCTGCTACACTTACACCCACCACTCAGGTAGCCCACTTCCATGTGGGATTTGAATATTTGCATCGCTCAGCTCATGCAACCTCCATTTGAACCCATGTCATCAGCAGACCTGACATATGTGCCTTGGAAAACTGTATTTCAAACAACATGAAGTCTTGTTGTATTCTGACTACTACAGTTAGGTCCTGCCTTTCAACTGCCCGGAGAACAAAGAGTTAAACTTTCCATGGCCAGCATGGAATGTTCACTCTTGACTCTGTTGAAGCCCCTGTCTGCTGTTGTTTAAACTCCAACCATCAGATTCTTTACTCCGCCTCACTGAACAGTCGCTCCGAGATTTCTCCTTTGCTTGGTTCAGAAAAAATCAGTTAAAGTGTTGTTTTTCGCTCGGTTTCTACAATTTCTGCTACTGAATCTGTCGGTTTAAGTCTCTGTCTGTGGTACCGTGAGTACTAGATAGGTTTACATTTAGTTTCCGTGTGGAACTTGTAAATTTTCAGATCGGTTCGGCTGAACCGATCAGTTTAAGTTAAAAAGTTTCTGAATTTACTGGAGTGTGGTAACCGGTCCATATTGGTTGTAAAAAACTGGATTTTATTACATTTTTGCAAGACCCGTAACATGGTCAGGGAACCGATAGGAGTCTTGCCTGGCGGATTGCGAAAAAGGGTAAGTTTTGGATAGGATTGGCCCGTCTGAGAAAAAAGCAGGGCCCACTGGGTTTCAACATTGCAGTGTGTGTGGGGAAGCCTTTGCTAAGGCTGATCCCCACACCACCTGTGTTATTATCTGGGTTTGACCACCTCGATTCAGACTGCCAAATTTGTAAGAATTGTCCCAAAGCTACCCTGGATAAGAGTAGAGTAGACTGAGGAAAGGGAGGCCGAGAAGTCCGCTGACCGGATGGCCAGCCGGTTCAGTTCCGACCGAACCAGAAAGAGTGCCCTCTGACCAGGGGCGATACTTTGGGCAAAGGAGAGCCGATTCTGAGGGTCGGTTCCGGTTAAAAGGAGGAGAAAAAGATAAATCGTCCGGTTTGGATCCAGAAATTCATACTCCGACCGCTGATGAGCTAGCCAAAGCGAGAAGAATAGTGCAATCGCTAACTTTGGTTCTGGCCGAACCGGCACCATCTGGCAGGGGCTCGGTTCGGTCGGTTCCAGTTCGGATTAAACTTCAGAAGAATTTTATGAACGGAGGAGGAGGAGAGTATGAGGATGATGATGGTGATTATGAAAGTCTGGATGTGCCTATTGACCGGACATCTCCCCAGACAGACCTTCTGGTGTTTCTCCTCTTAGGCTTTCTAAGTCCCTTCCCACTTTATGTTTTACAAAAGTGGCTGAAACCCTCCAGCTTCCAATGGAAGAAGCAGTAGAGGGTCAGGAGGAGCCTGATTTTGTTGAAATAATGGACATCCCAGAGTCCAGGAGACTGTCTATTCCTCCATAAATCTTTTGGAAACAGACAAATATTCTTAAGACTCCTAACTCCATACCTCCTGTGGACAGACGAATGGACAAGAGGTACACGCTTTCAGGCTCGGACACAGAGTTCCTTTCTCAGCAATGCAGCCATGTTGAGGTAGTGCAGGCTGCTGCCTTTGATAAGGCAAATATCCCTTGGCATCACACCCCAGATAAGGACTCCAGGAGGATTGATGCCATGGCAGAGAAGCAGTACATGGCAGCATCTTTGGGACTCAGGCAGGCTAACTATATGGCCTACACAGCTAGATACCAGAAGTCCAGATGGGACACTGTGCTGGCTCTGGCTAAACAGGCCCCTGACCAGCTTGCCAAGAGCTGGAGCAGGTGGCTGCAGATGGGACTGAGGCATCCAAGGTGCAGTTTCATGCTGCTGTGGACTCCAATGATGTTTCATGAAGAGTCATGGCTACATCTGTGGCCCTTGGAGGATGGCTTGGCTCAGATGTACTAGCCTATCACAGGATACCCAGGCTAAGGCCATGGATTTCCCTGTTATTGGTAATCCTCTGTTTGGGAGCAGACAGAGAACTACATGAAAAAGATGGCGAGTACAGGACCACCTACAGGAGTGCTCAGGCCAAAGAAAGGCAAGCCACTCCTCAAAGGCAGCAGTCCAGGGGCAGGGCAGGCCTTTTCAAAGGCCTTTTACCAAGCCTAGGCCTCCTCTTCTTATAGCTCAGAGGGTTCTTCAGAGGAGAGGCAGATGGGGAATGAGCAGGCCTGCTTCCACCCCTCAGCCTAAAGCCCCTGCCAAGCAGACACCCTGATGGGTCTGCCGGGCCGATTCTCCAGTACCTGTAGGGGGCAGGCTGACTTACTTTGTCCAGGACTGGAAGTCTCTGACATCAGACAAGTGGGTCCTGGAAGTAGTAAGCCAGGGACTGGTTCTCAGCTTCAAAAAATTTCCCAAGATGAGAACCAGATCCTTTCCACCTGCAAATCCATCAGAGACCCTTGCCCTAGAGGCAGAAGTTTCTTCCCTCCTGGCTCTCAGAGCCATGAGAGGGTTCCTACCCTACACAAGGGCAAAGGATTGTACTCCAGGTACTTCCTAACCCCCAAAAGACAGGAGAATGGCGGCCCATCCTGGACCTAGGATATCTGAACAAGCACCTTTTAAAACCAAAGTTCAAAATGGTGACTCGGAATAATTCTGCCCTCTCTAAGGCCAGGGGACTGGCTAGCCTCCCTGGACCTCAAAGATGCCTATTTTCACATTCCCATCAGGTGCTCCCTCAGAAAGTACCTCAGGTTCGAGTTGCCCTCAGGCCACTACCAATTCAGAGCAATGCCCTTTGGCCTAACATCAGCCCCAAGGGTGTTCACAAAGTGCCTGGCAGTAGTGGTTGCTTTCCTAAGGAGAAAAAGATTTCCATCTTTCCATACTTGGATGACTGGCTCATAGTGGGTCAGTCTCCAGACCAGAATCAAGTCACATCTGCAAATAACTCAGCAAGTGCTCACTTCCTTAGGTTCCTCCTCAACCTTCCAAGTCGGTTCTCGAGCCAGTACAGCTCCTCACCTTCATAGGGGCAGAGCTGGATACAATAAAGGCAAGAGCCTTCCTTCCCTGGACAGGGCAAGGACCCTTATGGAACTGGCCTCTTCATTCACCCTTCAGGTGTCTCGACCAGCAAGGCATTTCCTGCAGCTTCTGGGCCACATGGCAGCCTCTACAGCAGTGTCCAGGAGCAAGATTTCAGATGAGGACATTCAGTTCCACTTAAGAGCCTTCTGGTCCCAAAGAAGAGTTCCTTACCAAACTAGTCCCAGTGACTCGAACCCTGATCCAGGCTCTGCAGTGGTGGCAGGATCAGGACAATTTGAGACAAGGAGTTCCTTTTGTCACTCAGTCTCATTCAGTGATACTCACCACAGATGCCTCCCTGCTGGGCTGGGGAGCTCACCTGGGGATCTTACCACCCAAGGGCTGTGGTCACCTCAAGAATCTCTGCTTCACATCGGTCTCTTGGAACTCAGGCGGTGTTTCTGGCACTGCAGCCTTTTCCAAATCTGTACAGAACAAGTGGTCGAGATCAGAACAGACAATACCACCACAATGTGGTACATCAACAACAAGGACACTCGGTCCTGACCTTGTGCACAGAAGCAATGAAGTTGTGGTCCCTGGCCTATTCCTGCAAACCTCTCTGATAGCAGTTCACCTCCCAGGAAGGACAATGTCCTAGCAGATGCTCTCAGCAGGATATCCCAGGGCCATCACGAATGGACCCTAGATCCCTAGTTTTGAAAGTAATTTTCTTGAGATGGGGCACTCCACAGGTAGATCTTTTGCAGCCCCAGACAATCACCACCTTCCTCTCTTTTGTTTCAGACCCCAGTCTTGGGCTCAGTCCCCTGGATGCTCTGATTCTGAATTGGGAAGGAAATTTCTGTATGCTTCCCCTTCCTCTCCTGTTCAAGGTGTTAGTCAAGATAAGGTCACAACCATGCAAAGTGATTCTGATTGATCCAGACTGGGCCAGACAGCCCTGGTCCCCTGTTGCTGTCCTTGGCAGTCCACCTTCACCTGTCTCTTCCAGGAATTACAACCTGTTGACATCCTCTCAGGGGAGGATTTGGTACCAACCTCAAGTCTCTCAATCTCAAGGCATGGCTCTTGAAGAGTTAGAGTTGCTGATCTGCAACTTTCTCAAGGGTTCTGAATATCCTTAAGGCTTCTCAAAGCCTTCCACCAGAAAGACTTACAACTCCAAATGGAAAAGGTTTACTATTTGGTGCTCTAATAAGGATATTTCTCCAGAATCTGCTGGGTTACCTGCAGTTCTGGACTATATAGTCCATCTTAATGGCTTGGGCCTTAGGTCAGCTACACTTAAAGTGCATTTGGCAGCTGTTTCTGCCTTCTTGTCAGTAGGCAAGCCCTCCTCTGTCAGCCCATCCTGTGTTTTGTAAGTTCTTCAAGGATTGCTGACACAGTCCCCCAGCAGGACCCTGCTCCTGCTTGGGACCTTAATGTTTGCATTGCTCAGCTTATGCAACCACCCTTTGAGCCTTTGTCCTCTGCAGAGCTTAAGTACTTGACTTGGAAAACTGTGTTTTTGGTAGCCATTACCTCTGCCAGGCATATCAGTGAATTGCAAGCCCTGTCAGTGGAGCATGATTTCATCTCTTTCCATAGAGATAAAGTGGTCCTAAGAACTAACAGGAAGTTTTTGCCTAAGGTGGTTTCAGATTTCCACCTTAACCAGTCTGTGTCTCTCCTGTTTTCTTCACTGACCACTCCTCCTCTGGAGAAAGGAGGCTGCACAGCTTGGATGTTAAAGGGCCCTCAGCTACTACATAGGCGCACCAAGGGTCCAGGTTTGACTCCTTCAGTTGTTCCTCACATATGGAAAGGTCGGTGAGGCAAACCTGCCACTGAAGATCTGTTGCAGGTGGATTGTTTCTTGTATACAATTCTGCTGTTATAAACTGGGTAGGAACTAGCCCTCAGGCCTGAGGGTTCACTCTACTGGAGGTACAGCTGCTTCCCTGGCTGCCAGGGATATTCTATCTTAGAAATTTGTCAAGCAGCCACCTGAAAACAGTCCATACATTCACCAAGCATTACTCTCTGAATATCCAGGCTAGGAGTGATGCTCGGTTTAGCACAACAGTACTTCAGAGCCTGTTCCCAAAGTAGGTTATGTCCCTCCTCCATGGAGGTACTGCTTGTAGTCTGCAATAGTCAGAATACAGCAAGACTTCATGTTGTTTGAAAAAAAATTACTCACCTTAGCAATGTTGTTTCTTCTAAGGAGTCTTGCTGTATTCTGACCTCTCCCCTCCTCTCTCAGAACCTGGTTTTGGGATGTGGGTGGGCAGGAGCAGTGTTGGCACCCTAGGGGTGTCCTTTTCACCCTCCTTTACTTTGAGTGTGTGTTGTGTTTTGTTTTGGGTTTCCTGACTTGAGTCTTTGCTTTGAAACTAAAAACCCTTTTAATAAATTTAGTTGCCAGTTGGCTAGTGTGAGTTTTAGTTTCCACACAGAACTTCTAGTGAGTATTGCTCGTAAAGATCTGATGGTTGTAGTTTAAACAGCAGCAGACAGGGGCTTCAGCCGAGCTCAGCGGTGAACATTCCATGATGGCCATGGAAAGTTTAACTCTTTGTTCTCCGGGGCAGTTGAAGGCAGAACCTAACTGCAATAGTCAGAATACAGCAAGACTCCATTAGAAGAAACAACATTACTAAGATGAGTAATTTTTTTCTGGTTGCCATTACCTCTGCCAGGAGGATCAGTGAACTCCATGCTTTATCCACAGAGCCAGGATATATTGCAGTTCATAGGGACAAGATACTCCTTAGAACTAACAGAACGTTTTTGCCTAAGGTGGTATCAGATTTCCACCTTAACCAGTCACTTACCTTGCCAGTCTTCTTTACAGATCATTTCCACTTCAGGTGACCGTAGGCTGCACAGCCTTGATGTAAAAAGGCAGTCAGTTACTATCTTGACCACACAAAGGGTCACAGACAGAACCAAACCCAGCTCTTCTAACCTTTGGAGAGGTAGGAAGGAAAGCCTGCCACAGAATGATCCATTGCCAGATGGATTGTAACCTGTATCCAGTTCTGTTATAGCAAGGTGGGTAAGGAACCACCTGCAGGCCTCAGCCCATTCAACTAGGGGTACTGCGGCTTCCCTAGCAGCTGCTAGGGACATTCCCCTAGTAGATATCTGCAAAGCTGCTACTTGGAAAACAGTCCACACATTTACAAAGTATTATTGTTTGGACGTCCAAGCCAGAGGTGATGCCAGGTTTGGCACAGCAGTCCTACAGAGCCTGTTTCCTAAATAGGTTATAGGCCCACCTCCAAAGGCACTGCTTGGTAATCTGCATTAGTCAGAATACAGTGCGATGTCCTGGGATTTGAAGAAAAAATTACTCACCTTAGTAATCTTGTTTCTTCTAAGGGAATCTTACTGTATTATAGGCTCCTCCCTTCCTCCTCTTCTGATACCTATGGTCACTGCATTACAGCTGTGCTACAGTTGTTGCAAACCTGGGGAGCACACACTGTTTCTTTTTGGGCATCTATGACTTGAGTCTTTTGGGATGCCCTGGTTTTTTGGAAGTATTTGAAACAAGTAATTCCACATAATTTTCTCCTGCCATTTCTGATGCAGGGGTTCTTCTTCTTATTATTTTTATTATTTCACTTTTTATTTAGCATTTTGGGTTAAAAAACTTTACAGGCAGTATGGCAGCAGTAAACATACCTCCAGGTTTCTCTTGTACATATTTGCAGATAGAAAATGAAAAAATAATTTTTTTAACTATTCCATCAATATGGCAGAAATACATAGTACTAAATTTGAAGAAAAAAATCCCATGTTGTTTAGAAAAATAGGGCTTGGCATGAGGTTACCTCCCTTCTCCCAAATGTCCCACAGAGAAAAAATTTAAATGAGTCTTCGAGTAAATTCCAGAGTACTTTTCTGGTAAAAGGAGAAGGAATGTTGGCTATAACCAGCCTCCTAAGGCACAAAATCAGAATAATGATCTAATTGAAAAGATACCCATTTTAGCCTTGTGCATCAAATTCCTCCGTTTTATCCATCATTTTGGCCGAGAATCGCTCAGGCGTATACCTCCCTGGCCGAGACAACCAAGGCTTCTTAAGTGGGCATTTTATTGTAAACCACAATCTGGTTATGATTTTATGGGCTGCTATTATAAATTTGGTGATTTGTTTTAGTATTTTCTTGTCAATTCGTAATCCCTCTGGTTTAATAAAAGTCAGGATGTAGGTAGGTGTGAACAAGTCAACAATTTCATATGTTGCTCTCAGCTCTCGAGGACCTCGGTCCAAAACTGTGCTATTTTAGGCAAGACCAAAGAACATAGCTTTGGTTTGCCATATCTCCCCATTCCCTCCCCAATTCTCCCATGCTAGCCAACAGGGCAGGGGTTCGAAAGAAAAGAGTCCGGAGTTTCCATGTATATTCCCTCCAGTATGGGGATGAGAAGGTTTTAAAGACAGGCAGTGCAGAATCACTCCAGGCTTATGCAGTTACTGTATATCTAATTGCAGTTCCACTGCCCATCTGTGTCTAATCGAATCAGTCGAGTCTCCCTTCTGTCACTTAAAGCCAGTATAAATTTTACTAATTAAATGATCCATGGCTGAGCCCTTAATGTGAGCCTGTATTAATTGTAATAGTTGAGTGTTTTCTCCATCAGAGCCACCAGATCCTCCTCGAAGGCTGAAGGCGGTACTTAAGGTGCAAATAAGAAATAAGATATTTATGAGGTAAATGATAGTCTCTTTGCAGGAAGATAAAAGGAAGTAGACCAGTCATTTCCACTAGTTGGAAGATATGGGTCACCCATACCGTTGCCATTGTGCTAGGTATGGGCTCAACACCAGGGGGTTCCCAAAAGGAGCTCTTGTGTGTTAAATAGGTCAGCCCAAGTTAATTCCTGTTTTTCCAGTGGGCCTCATAATGTGTATTGATCAATTTAAAACTACCTAAACTGCGGTGCTAGGGCATATTTTCGAAGGTCTGGGAGGTTAAGCCCACCTCGCTCCCTCGCCAAGCTGCAGGACAGAGTTTCTGATTCTAGGAGACTTTCCACTCCAAATAAAGCAGAAGATCATTCTGTCCCATGCTTGGAAATATGTTTTAGCAGGGGTGAACGGTAGAGTCTGGAGAAAAACAGTATCTGAGGGAACACGTTCTGCTTGATTGTGTCTATTCTACTCAAAAACTTAAGGGAGGTGGGACCACTGGGACAAGTTTTCTGCTAGCTTTAGGGTCAGGGGCTCAGGATTTAGTAATTCAGCATGGATGGGGTTTCTAGTAAGCTTTATGCCAGATATCTCATCTCTTGTCTATTCCACTTAAAGGGAAGTTCTTTTAAGTTTGGTGGGGGGGGTAGTTGTAAGTCAGAACTTCCATTTTTGTTTTGTTTATTTTATATCCAGCTGTTGTGCCAAATTTATGTAATTGTTCCCAAACTTCCGGGATTGATAGGTCGGGCTCAGTGAGTGTTAGGAGGATGTCATCTGCAAAGAGTGAGATCTTCTGCCTCGACCCCCATTAGGATGCCCTTTATTTCCGATGAGGATCTGATGGCTATTGCTAAGGACTCAAGATACAAAGCAAATAACATCGGGACATGGGCAGCCCTGTCTGGTTCCCGAGATAATTGAAAGCGTGTCTGAGAGGGCCCCATCTACCTTAACTTTTTGCTTTGGGGAAAGCGTAGATATTTTGTAGTTGCTTAATAAATAGCTCCGGGAACCCAAAATGCCAAGTCTCTACCATGAAAGGACCGCTGACCGGTCAAATGCCTTTCGGCATCTAGTCCTAATAAGACTAGTGGGATTTTTCCTCTCTATGGCATAATCTATAAACAGATGAGTACACCTAATGGCGTCATGGGCCTGTCGGCCTTTAATAAAAGCCCACTTAGTCTGGGTCAGTAATAGTTGGAAGTAGGCGATCTGTTGTAGAGGCCATAGCGGACATAAATAGCTTGTAAACATAGTTTAGCACTGAAGTGGGTTGGTAAGATGAGGGTGTTTAATGTCCTTCTGAGGTTTAGGGATACATAGACAGTGTCGGCAGATAAGGGCCTACAGCCCACCCAGTCTGCCCATTTGAGCTTGTAAATTTACTTTGTTTTCCTAGAAGTCTGTTGCCCTTAACCCTGACCTCCAGAATTCCTTTGTCTATCCCATGCATTCCTAAATTCTGTGATTGTTTCAGCCGCCACCACTTCCTCTGGCAGGGTGTTCACTTGTCCACCACCCATTCTGTGAAGAAATTCTTCCTCACGTTTCCTCTGATTAGTCCTCCCTCCAACTTCATCTCATGCCCTCTAGTCCTGGAACATCTTTTTCACTTAAAAATAGTGTATTCCTGCACCTGTTCCTCCCTGTAAGATGGGATGGCTGATATAGTTGCATATTGCCATGAGGGAGGAGGGGTTCACCTTCCTGAACTGCATGTAGGGCGGGGTCAATATAGGTAGGAGAAATTTCTTAAATTTAGTACAAAATTATGAGGGTATCCATCAAGGCCTGGGGCTTTAAGGAGTTGGGCTTTCTTTGGTGCTTGGAGTAATTCTCCCTCCTGAATTGGAGCCAGGGTGCATCTGCTTGTTGTGGGCTAGTATGTGTGCAGGGGACGGTCCCTAGATAAGACTGAATCTCCTCCAGAGAAGGTTTCCTGTTCTCTGGTGTATAGATCTTGATAGAACTGCTTTAAAATGGATCTAATTTCCTGGGGCCTTTTGCTCAATTCCTGGTTTAGGTTTTATCATACTAGTTATGTTCGCTCTGGATCTTTGTTCCTTCATCTTACGTGCTAGGTTCCTCGAGGCTCTGGGTCCCCTTCATGATATCTAAGCTTAAGGTAAAACAATTTTTGTTCTATGGTTTGGTCCATTATTTTTCACAGCTTTTGTTTTATGAGTCTCAGACATTGTCGTATTGGGTTGTTCTGGTCTGCCCAGTGCTGTAGATGTTTTAGTTCCTCTGCAGGTCTTTAAAGGCTCTTTCCCTTTGTCTTTTTTTTTTTTTCTAGCTGAGAATTTTATAATCTCCCCTTAATACTACCTTTAAAGTGTCCCAATATTGTTAATATTATTACTATTTTTATTATTATTATCCTCCATCAAGAGGAAACTGCTTAGTGCATGCTTCGTAAGAATCTGACGGTTAGAGATCGTTTACCAGGGACAGTGGTTTGAAAACCGAGCTCGAACCTAGCATTCCATCATTTGCATAGGTTCTTTTAACCATTTCATCTCTGGGGCAGTCCTATGGTAGACCATACTGCATTAGTCAGAATACAGTAAGATTCCCTTAGAAGAAACAAGATTACTAAGGTGAGTAATTTTTCTTGCATTCCCAACTGTTGTATACTTTGTGTAACGTACTATGGTTGCCATCCTCTTACTAATAGTCCCAGTAGGGCCCCAACATACATGATAAAAACATCTTTGACATTAAAAGCCTTTAAAGCTAACCTTAAATCTGAACAGAATACTTGCTCTAAATGAGCAAATATTTCCCAAGTGGCTGCTCACGCTGTCAGGTGGCACAGAATTTTATACTGCCAAACCCGCCCCTGAAACTGATACACTCGATTAGCTGGCTACTGAGTGCCCCAATCCTGCGGGTCAGTACATGTTAAATTTTCAAACAGTCTGTCAGCAGATCTTGCAAGCAGTGGTTTGTTGTAGATCTGTCAAGTAGTTTGAAGCAGGCTGGGCTGAGCGGCTGTCGGGCAGCATGGGATTTTATACTGCCAAACCCTGCCCCTGAAACTGACACGCTCCTGATTAGTCTGCTTGAGTCCCCGGTCCTGCTGTCAGTAGATGTTAAATGTTCAGTCTGTTAGCAGGTCTTAGAAACACAGAAGCACAGACAATGATGGCAGAAAAAGACCAGAGGTCCAACCACTCTTCCCAAGTTCCCTATAATCCTGTAACCTACTGATCTTCTTTGAGGGTATCTCTTGTAGCAGGTAATACACTTGGGTATCTGCCAGAGAGCATTCTCGTTGATGGTAGCTTTCACTAGCAGTGCTGACTGGGTGCATACAATGACTTCATCACGTTTACTTCTATAAATACATGGCCCCTCTCGGCCTCAGTTCTTTATCCGCCATCTCTTAGCTCACTGCATGAGTAACTTTTACATCCAGTGTGTCAATGCCGCCATCAAATGGAAAATCGAAGTTGAGCAGTTATGCATTCATTTTCTTTTTTTACCTCAGCTTTCGGTTGTCCAGTTCAGAATCGTTATTTCAAAAGTGCCTTGCGGCAGGAAAATCTACAGATACAGTACTCATTCAGTTTGTTTCCGCTGTCTGAGGCTACCCATAACGTGTCTTCCTGTGCCCACTGCTTGGACTTCAATCAAGCCACCCATAGTCGAGTCCTTTCTGATGGAACAGAAGATTGCTGTCCTCGAGCAGGAGGTTCGTTCCCTATCCTCTTTCGATGTCTCAGGCCTCCCAGTCCTCATACAAACATTCGTTTGAAACACAAGCACAGAGGAGACAAATCTTTGGACCGGTAAACCTCGGCCATAGATGGCTACTGCTTCTGGCAGCCTGTCAGCAACCTCTACTTAGTGAAAGACCTTCAGATAGGCTGCAGCCTTCATCGACGATAGCCTGCCAGGTTCTCTCGTTGATGGCCTTAACTCAAGCACTGGCCTTGGTGACCACGACTGTTCCTACCGTGTCTGCAGGTCACTTGTCGGTGACAGCTCAGTCCTCCAACCTGGACCCTGGTGTCTTGTCACCGGCGCCCACATATCAACATTCGGCCTCATTGCCTTTTCAGTCTCCCATCAGTGAAGCCCTCGACAGCCACGGGATATGTCATAAAGGAGAAAGGATTCTCCCTGATGGTGCTTCCTAATCTACTGCCTCCTTCCCAGGTGGTCACTTCGTCAAAGCCAGGCTGATGCCTCACAGGGGTAACCTCTCAAGGCTAGGGCTCTCGGCTGCATCCCCATCTGCAGCCACACCCTACTCCTTCTGTTTTGCCTCCTCCGGTTCCTCTACTACCGAGATGACTGCGTGACCTCCACTCCCTGTTACGACCGTGTCGGTCAACATAGCTGCTGTGGTGCAAGCAGTTCTTCAGGTGATGCAGGGCCAGCCATTGACGGCCTCCTCATCAGCCTCAACCCTCTTCCTCTCCTCCTCCTCCTCTGCCGTGACCCTCTTCACCCCCAGGAGCCGTCTCCTGTGCCCTCCTGCCATTCTTTGGAGGGCAGTGTCTCCCAGTTTATGAGGAGAACATGGGTGATGGTCTTGCCCTCCTTCAAGTGCATCCACCTTGTCCTCTGAAGAGGAGGACCCCGGGCTCTATCACCCTGTTCTTCTCAGAGGACCCCACCTTTATGGATATTTATTTGTTTTGTTTATTGAAACAATCCAACAAGTAATGGGATTCAGCACTCTCGAACAAGACAAACACACATGTCATATGGCGGGATTACCTGGTTTACCAGAGGACCCTGCGATTGTAGTGCCTCCTTTAATTCAGGCATACCAGGACTCCCTCCTTGCGGCCTGGCATTGCCAGTCTGCAGTTCCACCAGTCCGAGAAAGGCAGATCGTCTCCAGCAGGCACCAACAGATCACCCTTTCTTTCACTGTACCTGAAGTCGACTCTGTGGTCTTTGGTGCCGCGCATGACGGGACAAAATGTCCCTCAACATCTCAGCTTCCTTACCCTTGACCAGGAGTCGGCGCCTAGACTTAATGGGCAGAGAGTATACCAGGCTGCCATTATGAATCTCGCATACTGAATTATATTGGCCACATGCTAAAGGTACCGAAACCCTCTGGACTGCAGCCTGGAGGTCGCCTGTAGCTTCCTCACTCAGCTGTGAAGGATAACCTTTGGCCACTTTAGCAACTGGTGCCAGCCTCTCCCCCATTTTCTTCGGGCAGGGTATGATGTCGCGGACACCTCCACAAGGACATTGGCTATTGATGTCACCCTACATTGGCATACCTGGCTCCGGTGTCGGCTTTACGCCAGACATACAACAGACCATTTTCAATGCCCTTTTAATGGACATAACCTATTCAGCTTGGAGGTTCAGACCATTCTGGATGATCTTCAAGTCATACCCTCTGAATGGTAAATGGCATGTACCACACATCACAAACTACGGGTCAAAGAAAATACCATCAACCTTTCCAGTTCTGCATGGCGGCCATCAGCACAGCATGGCCCATCAGTCCACTAGCGGCAAGCAGCAAACCCAGCCTGCTAGCCTCCCTGCCTGTCCTTAAGGGTGCTTGGACCACCCCTTCTGCAGTGGCTGGTGCTCCACAGTCTTTCTGACTCCATCACCTGCCTCCCAGCATTCTTCAGCCGGCCTCGTAAGCTGTGGGGCCCTTCTCCCTTCATTTAGGCGTGGCAACAAATCACAACCCGATGAGTGGGTATTCCAAATTATTCAAACAGGACACACATGGAACTTGCTTCCCCCCTCCCGTTCTCCCATCTTCTCGCTCCGCCCACGTACCCACCGAACCATATTCCAATACTCCTAGAGAAATGGCCTCCCTCCTCCAGAAGAACGTGATCCAGCCTGTGCCCCCAGATGAACAGCGACAGGATTTCACTCACATTTTTCCTGGTACCAAAACACACAGGGATCTGTGCTCAGTTCTAGATCTCAGGGATCTAAATTTGTACATTCAGTACAAATTATTCAGAATGGTGACCCTAGCCACAATACTTCCTCTCCTCTATCGAGGAGATTGGCTTCTTGCTCTGGGCATGAAGGGCCTAACTTCATATCCAGATCCATCCAGTGCATCGTTGCTACCTCCGTTTCCAGCTTCTAGAGCATCACTACCAATTCAGGCGTTACTCTCGGACTGTCCTTGGCTCCCAGAGTATTCACACAATGTCTAGTGGTGGTGGCCGCTGCCCTATGGCATCAAGGACACTTAGTCTTCCCCTGTCTCAACGACTGGCTCATCGATGCCTCCACCATGGAGGGTTGTTGTGGTCTCTCAGGCCACCCTCCAACTCTTTCAGGATGTAGACATTACTGTCAATCTGCCAAAATCTTATCGGAACCGACACAACACCTCCAGTATGCAGGAGCCATCCTAGACATGCACCTCAGTCGAGCATTCCTTCTGGAGGACAGATGGCGAAACTTATGACACTTGCTGCCCACTGTTTGTCCATTCCGCATGCCACGGCCCATTAGTACATGCACCTTTTAGGCCACATGGCCACCATCATCTCCACTGTCCCCATGCCCAGTTACACATGCAAGCAGATCAGTGGGTCTACAGTGCCAGTGGCAGCAGCGCGGAGACCGAAGACCGGATTATCATCACCCTGGCATTCCGCTGAGCTCTGACTGGTGGACAGTACGGTCCAAATTAGATCAAGGCATTCCTTTCAGACTTCACCACCATCCCAGATCCTGACTAAGGATGCCTCCATTTTGGGTTGGGGCCCTACCTCGTCCCCATCAGACACAGGGTCTTTGAAATCATATTTTATTGAGATTTTCATTACATACATATACAAGGCATAACAAAAATTTACTTACAAATATCAGACAGAAAATAAATGATCCATAAAGACACTTACAGAGAAATTAGAAAAAAGGGAAAAGACCCCAGGGAGGGAAGGGAAGGGGTTGCACACCTATTAAATTTATCGACTCTAATCTGTTATATTCTGATAATTAAATAGAGGAGTTAGGTTTAAATTGAGGGGATATATAAGGAACATCGCCTCATATGTACCAGACTACTCATCTCAGCAGCGAGGAGCACTGGGACCTCCAAACCCAGATGATGGGGTGGTCATTAAGCATGTCTGGCTAAAATTTCTAAAACATTTACTTGTTCCTTCTCTGCTTGGTAATGGAAAAAGGGAGCCACCTGCTCTAAACTTCTCTTTACACAGAGGAATTCTGACTGTAAGCTCTTCCATTATCTAGAATTGCCACACAAATCACATGCCAGGCCTCCGTTGTAGGAACATCAGGGTCAACCAGCAGCAGGTAATAGCTTTTAATGCTGAGGCCAAAACAATATTATAAAGGTACTGCTGGGCCTTAGTTTGAATTCCCTGGGTGTACCCCAAAATCCAATTCAACGGGTCTTCTGTGAGGTCTACACCAAAGATATTTGTCAGGGTTACCAAAAGCTGTTGCCAGAAAACTTGAAGCCTTGGACATGCCCAAAATATGTGAGTGTGTGTTCCCTGTCTCCACAACCCGCCAACAGAGATCAGAAGGGTGGTGGCCATAATGTTGGAGATTACTGGTGTTCAGAAAAAACTATAATTTTCCACGAAATTCCCTCCAGGTGTTTGAAGCTGTAGTGGAGCGGATGGCTTGCCATGACCTCACCCAGTCTGAGTCCTCTAGCTCCCTCCCAGCTCCACCCTCCAGGTGTGTTTGAGTTTAGCCAAGGTGTCTTTTCAAGGGTTGAAAACAAAAGCGTCAATCTTGAGATCAAACCTCTAGTTGTCCAAAGAGGAATCTCTTTTTTTTTTTTTTTTTATTATATTTTTATTGATTTTGTAAGCATAAATCTTACATTCTCTTACATAAGGAGGATAAGTAATAGCAATCATCAGAAATACATTTCTCTTATGAAGGATACATAACTAGACACCTCCTCGAGAGTTACATCACAGGGGAAGTACATATAGACTTATCCTACATTGATTGATTTAATGCATGCAGTCTAGGAAACTAACTGGGGATCAGACAGAGGATATTCCCTTTTTTACCCAGGGACCACTGGTCCATATATCCCCATTACAACTTATAATAGATTTATCATAAACAGAAAAAAATCATTCAGCCTCCCAGAACTATCAATCCAAGCGGTTACATATTAGTATACTTAACCTCTAAACATTTAAATTTCTGTATATTACTCAGGTCTATTTTATTTTCACTTAAAATTTTTCCCTCGATCTGTCTCAACATAATTAGACCCAGAGCCACTAGATCCAGACAGGCTAACAGTCGGCGCATTACAGCATGCCCCTTACATAGGAGCCGATCAGGAACCGATTATTTACATGGATATAGAGACAAAACAAAATATTCTCAATCTTATCGATAATTACCACCCTTTCAAATTAAAAGGTTGTCCGCTAAATCATACGCTCTGAAGATTGAGTCATGCCAGTATATTAAGATCATGCAACATTTAAACGGCGGTATCCATGCCACTAATCTTATAAAGCATTTAAATCAGTTCAGACCAGTGTTTTTAATCATTTTCAGAGGATTGCTCCTTCTTCTCGTTGCTCCATTTCAAGTTTCTATCGCCGTAACAGCTTGTGCGCATCCTCGGATCTGAAAAGAGATTCTTGCCCGTTCCAGTTCACCGTAACTTTGCTGGAAGTAGCAACTGGTGCTGCACTTTTATTTGTCTAAGCTGGCTACGAATTCCATCAAAAGCCTTCCTTCGCTGTCTTGTGCTGTATGATAGATCTGAAACAATAAGACCGTGTCACTGCCATATTTCAGAGATCGCTTCTTCGTGCAGCACTCAGAATTCTGTCACGATCTCCCACCCGTGCAAACCAGCATGAAAGTTCGTGGGTTAGAGCGTATCAGAAGTCGCATGACGGGGGTAATACAAACACCTTCTCCAGAGAAATTGGGGGTCCTCCTCAGAGAAACCCAACAGCTCAGGAACCAAAATTCTTGCAAAATTCAGGGATCTTCACCTTCCGCCATTTCAGGTAGTCCAATCACTCCCATTTCTCTCCCTAGTCTGATTCTCAACCTCTGGCGCATGGGGTATTCTCTTTCATTAGGCGGGTTGTGGCATCAACAGACTTGGTCACTGAGCGTCCGATCTCTGACATGATTGCTCTACCGTGTCCATCCTAGCCTCAAGAAGCCACCCTCGGGTGCAGCGCATCAAATTTAGATCAGGTCCTGAACTGTTTTTACCAATTGCCCCAGTGTAGCGTTAATGGTTAAGCGTCATCTCCCAGTATGATTTTCAGCTGAGGCTTTATCCTGCTGCACAGGCCTCTCTTCCCTTCTGACTTTTCGGTTTGAAAACTCCTCTGAAGAGGCGCATTGCCACGAGACTTGCCCATTATGCTCTCAAGCTGTCCAGCTTACTATACTTCAAGCTGCAGCCTGTTCTTCACCAGAATTAGGTTAAATTTTAAACTTTTAATTAAGTTTTCTGGGAGCCCAAAATGAAGTGCTGTTTCCTCTTAGACTGCTCATCAGCGCCCCCCAAAGAGGAATCTCTTGAAGCAACATATCCGAGATAGGATTATTACCAGTGCCACCGTCCAGTCTCCTAGTTTAGCTTTTTCTATTAAAAGTGGCGGAGTTGTAGGTATCTAAATAAGTCCTGAGAGGGGAGCCTAAATTCTACAGAGAGTTGCTGAAAGGATTTAAGGGTGTTTCGCACATACATTTGCCCTATTCTGACTTAACTCTTCTTTACCCATCTCCCAAAACCCATGTCCCATTGGAGAGGAGCAAGTCCAAACATGTTTTGATTGGGGTATTACCACCCACTGCCAGGGTGAGCCCCAGCCTCCTATTGAGTTCCAACCAGGCATTTGTAATGACAGCCATCCAGGGTTATCTATTTGTAGGAGCGAGACTCCTCCTGATCCATCAAAACCAGATCCCCAATATCCCCAAAGAAGAAGAGGTCTTTCAGTCTCGACCCGGGGTCCTTCCTTGGAAAAGTACAAGCCGACGACTGAATCTGGGATGCCCAATAATATTTTTAAAGTCTGAGAGACCCAGTCCTCCCTCCTTATGTTTAGTTAGGACATCCCACCTCACCCTAGGCGTTCACCTGCCCAAATGAACTTAGAGGCGAAGACTTAAGGGATCTCCAAAATTATCGGGATTTGAGAGGAAGGGCCTGAAAAGAAAAAGAAAGCATGGGAGCACATTCATCTGCACACTGTCAATATGTTGCATTAAGGAGAGGAGTTCACCCCATCTACCCAGATCCACCTGGATCATCTGAAGGAGCTTAAAATGGTTAATCTTGTAAAGTTTACGTGTATCATTAGGGACCCAGATACCCAAACACCTGAAACTTTCCTTTGACCATCTATAGTTACCAATAACTGGAAGCTTATCATATGGGTCTTACCCAGAGGCATAAGTTCAGTTTTAGACTCACTAATTTTGAAGCGGAAACTTTACAAAGTCCCTTAGCAATGAGTTAACCAGGGAATCTGATTGACGGGTCTTCAGTATATAAAAGAGTATCGCCTGCATAGAGGAAACTTTGATCTCTACCCCTCACACTGATACCCTATATTCCTCCGATTGTCTGAGGGCGCTAGCGGTTCCCTACAAAGGACGAATAATAATAACTTTATTTAATAGAGCCTTTCATAGTATCAAGGCTCTTCACAAATACATAAAAATTCAAGAAATTCAATAAATATCAGTAAAATCACAAAAAATCAGGAAAGGCTTTACCCCATAGGAAAGTGCCTGCTTAAAGCTCCCACTATCCTGCACTCCCATAGCTGATAGAAGTGGGGAGAGAGGACACCTGCCTGGTACCCCCTACCTATACTTATTTTATTGGACATAACCCCATTCACCCTGCCCAGGGTCTCTATACAAATTGGCAATCCAACGTTGAAACTTATCTCCAAACCAAAATTTGTGCCGGTGTGGTCTAGAAAAACCCAGACCAGGTGGTTAAACGCCTTTTCTGCATCAAGAGACATCACCACCGGAGAGGCCCAGGAGGATGCTCCCTAGGAGGAATCAGCATTGAGTAGAAGTCTGATATTATCTTGGATATGTCTCCTGGGAATGAAGCCTGTCTGGCCCTCATGAATCAAGTCCAGGATAAGGCTTTGAAGGCAGAGACCCCCAATTTTAGCAAAATCTTTGCATCTTGATTAATCAAGGAAATGGATCGGTAGCTTTACAGACAGTTAAATCCTTACCAGGCTTGGGCAGAAGAATGACCACCGCCTCCCCCAAGAGGCGGAGTTTCACCCATCCTCATGGGCGACATTACAAACCTTGGTTAACAATGGGGCTAGATCGGCCAGGAAATGTTGGTAGAATTGCGTAAAACAGTGAGGTCCAGGGTCCTTTCCTCAATTAAGGGATTTGATTACCTTTTTCACCTCAACCTCCAGGATATTCGCTTCTAGGCTAAGTTTCTGGGATTCTTCCAGTCTTGGAAGGAGGTCTGTTGCAAGAAGACTTCCACCAGAGTGGAGTGGTCAGAGAACCTTTCCTGACTGTACAATTTAGTGAAATATGCACAGAATTATTCCATAATATGGGTTGGATTAGTTAAATCCGCCCAGTACTAGGGTCTTGATTCAGGGGATATACCTGTCTGCCTGTTGCTTTCTCAAGCGTAAGGCCAGCAAGTGAGTTGCCCTGCTTCTCGTCTCATACTGTAGTATCTCTGTTTGGTATAGGGACATAATTCTCTGTCTTCCTTCTCATCTCAACATTATGTAGCTCCCTAGTCTCCTTCAGTTTCTACAGGGTGGCTGAGTCTTTAGTCCCTTTTGATCCCTTTCCAACCTTGTAATATCATCTAATAGTCCTTCTACTTTCACCTTGTGAATTCTGTATTTATAAGAAGCATAACTAGTAATTCTACCCTAAGAACTGCTTTCAGTCCATCCCAAATAAACGAATGAGTGTCCTCCTCACGGTTTTCTTGGATGTGGAACTGAATGGTCTCCTCATCTGATCCACAAAGGTTTTATCATTTAACAAACCCGAATTAAATCTCCAGGACCCTTTATCTCGAGTATCGGACCACTGAAGGGTCGTGCTAATCATTGCATGGTCTGAGAAGTAACTGGATGGATAACCATGTCAGTCAGATTGTGGCGGTCACCTTCTGCATGTAAAACCTGTCAAGCCCAGAGTAGGAGCCAGAGGACTCAGAGTAAAAGTGAAGTCACAGTATCTGGGTTCTGAAGTCTCCCAAGGATCTGTAAGGCCACCTTCAATAATTAATGACTGGAATAACCTGGAACTGGAAGTGCCCCCACCCCCCTCCGTTCTTGTTCCTATCTAACTCTGGGTTCTCAACACAATTCTAGTCTCCTGCAAGAATAATATTACCTGGAGATAAGGAGGGCACCCTGGCAAAAGGTGGTGGAAAAAGGCTCCTGTTGGCGGGGTAGGGGTATAAACAGAGCAACGTGCAAGGGTGACCCATATATTCCCCTGATATAATAATAAATCTACCCAAGCCTTTCAGTTGAGTTTTGTGAACTTTAAAGGAGCCTCTTCTAATCAAAACAGCCACTCCTGACTTGGAGGCATCTGGGTGGAGTCAGAGTACACCGACCTGACCCACATTCTTTTTAACTTGGCATGTTCTGATGGGGAGAGTTTGGTCTCTTGTAGACAAGCCAAATCACATTTTAAACTACCCAATTCTTAAAGAACTCTGGCTCGCTTTATTACCCCATTAATACCCTTAACATTAATGGAAATAATTTTAAGAGACATCATAATGGAAATTTAAGCATATCATACACCCAAGTCGTCCTCCCTTTCATATTCAGTGCCATAAAGGAAATATCCAAGAGTAAAAGGTGTGCATAAAACCCAACACAAAATGCACATATACATAAACACACATAGAAAATACAAAATAAAATAGAAACTGTAAGTCCTGAAACTAAAATCTGAGGGTAAACTACCAGCGTGACCTTAACTACAGGTCTAGGATTTATAAGAAAAGTACCAGATTCGTCACTGGGTACCTAAGCTCTTCAGAGCTTAACCCTGAGGGAAGGTGGGGCCTCAGGGAACAAAGGCACTAGGCCTTAGGGTAGGAGCCAAGCATCAATATATGTTAAGGGTGAGCACCCAGTCAATCTAGAGCCCAGGCCCTCCTAAGTTGTGTCTTCCAGTTAGTCGGTGGCCAGGACAAATAACCCCGGCAATTTATTTAGACAAACATAAAATAATCATTAGGTTGCTTAACCAACAAATATCTTTAAAGTGACATATCTGAGGGGTGGTTCTGCACCAGTTAACCAGGGAACTAACAAGGGAACACTACCCAGTACTCCTGGAACCACCAAACCCCTGTGTAATCACAAGGACTCTGGGTGAGGGTGCTGATATACACTCACCTCCCCCACGAGGCTCTGGAATGAGAGGATTACCTCCTTCAACCCCAGATGGAAGGATCCGGAAAATAAATGACTTTCAGGGTGTAAGAGCCCGGGGCAAAAAAAACTAACCTGACTGTGCAGAACCCTTCTACCCCAATACAATATAATGAACAATAACAGGAGTCTGTTAATAAAACCCATCCCAGACCTCACAACCCAGGCAAGTGCATCTAAACTAAATGCCCATTGTTGAAAAGATTTAACACAGAGAAGCATGGGTAGTATTAAGTATATGGAGGTAAACCCTGCCAGAGCTCCCAACCACCACCCAAACATACAGCATATCCACCTTTAAAATTGTGGTAACAATATTAGCAGCGGATAGAGAATGGCAGGTTATTGAATCAATAAAGGGAACATGCATTAGGTTTTAAGCCATGTATACCACACAGAGAATAAAATTATTGCAAAAATGCCCAGAGGGTGCTTATCTCAAGTCCAGCTCAAGTCCGAAAACAGGAAATGGGGAGCACTGGGAGACATCTTCAGACTGGAACAGGAAAACTGTGTAACAGCAGGATGGTCCCTCTTGGGACTGCCACTTTGTAACCTTTGGGTCTGTCCATGAAAATAGAGACCTTATTCAAACTGAGGGTATTGAGCATCCGAACTGAAGAACACCCTTGAACCGGAGACCAAGAGGTAAAACTTATTAAGCCACAGTTTCAAAATGTCCACAGTCCCAAATCGTCTTATAAGCACCAAAGCGTGTGGGTCCTGTGTTACCAGAACAGTGAAGAAGGCTGATCTGTAATCCTCACAGATATCTTCAGGTCTTCTTTTCTGGAGCCATTTAGAAATGTCTGCATGTAGGGGCAGCAAAGCATCTCCACGTCTCCCTAAGGCGCTTTCTGGGACCTAGCAACTGCCCAGAGTAGCTTTTATATTTCCTGCTCAGCCTGTTCCTCCTTGGTGTCAGGAACCTGTATCTCAAGTGCAGTAAGGTAAGGGGTAGCTGCCAGCAGGGATAAGAATACTTTGCCCCCTCCTTATCTTGTATCAAAGCTTTGTGGGGTATCTAAGATAGGCCTTGCAGCCTTTTTCTCTTAGGGCCTTGACTACGAGCAGGATTCTTTTCCTCTTTGCAAGCATTAATGGAGGTACTCTTGGTCTAAATAAACCTTCTGACCATCAAGGTAAAGGTCCGCTTAGCCCAGCCAGTCGTAGAATTTTTTCTTTAGTGGTATAGAAACATAGACTTTGTGGTAGATAAGGACCGCTTGGCCCATCTAGTCTGCCCATTTCCTACCTACCAGGATAGGCCATAGATCCTAGTTAACCAACAGCCTATTTCTTCCTACCCCCACAAGAATTGTCTTATGTCTGTCCCATGCATTCTTGAATTCTCCCACAGTTTTAGACCCCACAACCTCCTCAGGAAGGCTGTTCCATGCATCCACTACCCTCTCTGTGAAAAAATACTTCCTCACATTGCCCCTAGACACGCCCTCCCTCTATCTTTAAATTGTGTCCCCTTGTTCTTGCAAGTCTCTTTTTCTGAAAGATGCTACCCTCTTGGACTTTGTTGATTCCACTGAGGTACTTAAAAGTTTCTATCATGTCCCCTCTCCATTCTTTCCTCAAGGGTATACATATTAAGCTCCCTTAGTCTCTCCTCATACAGCTTCTCCTGCAGACCCTGCACCATTTTAGTTGCCCTCCTCTGGACTACCTCTATCCTGTCTATGTCCTTGCGGAGATGGGGTCTCCAGAACTGGACACAGTACTCCAGATGGGGTCTCACCAACTGTCTGTACAGAGGCATAACAACTTCCTGTTTTCTGCTGCTGATGCCTCCCTCTATACATCCCAGTATATCCCCAGCCCTCCCTACTGCCTTCTCACATTGCTTGCTAACCTTAAGGTCATCTGATATGATTACCCCAGGTCCCTTTCCTTTTTGTTGTTGTTACTACCTCCCCACCCATTGTGTATTCTTCCCTGGGTTCTTGTTTTCCAGGTGCATTATTTTGCACTTCTTTGCATTGAATCCTAGCTGCCATACTTCTGACCATTCCTCCAACCTTGCCAAGTCCTTTTCATCCTTTCCATGCCTCCTTGTGTATCAACCCTGTTGCAGATCTTTGTGTCATCTGCAAAAGGCATACTTTCCTTCCAGTCCTCTGCAATGTCACTGATGAAGACATTAAAAGGACTGGACCCAATACTGAACCCTGCGGTACCCCACTAGTAACCTCTCTTTCTTCCAGAGTGGACTCTATTTACAATTACCTTCTGTGTCCTGTTGTGCAGCCAATGTTTACCAGGCTACCACCCTGGGACCCACTCCCAGGCTGGTTGATTTGACTATTAATCTTTGTGTGGGACTGTGTCAAATGCCTTGCTAAAGTCTAGGTAGGCCATGTCCACAGCCCCTCCCTGGTCTACTACTTTGGTCACCCAGTCAAAGAAATCTATTAGATTAGTCTGACATGACTTTCCCACTGTGAATCCATGCTGCCTTGGGTCCCGTGCTCCACTGGCCTCTAGGTACTCAACTATTCTTTCCTTCAAGTGACTCCATCACTTTCCCTACCACAGAGGTCAGACTGACAGGTCTGTAGTTTCCTGCCTCTGTCTTGGTCCCACTTTTGTGAAGGAATCGCATCCGCCTTCCTCCAGTCTCGGGTACCACACCATCCTCCCATGATTTATTAAAAAGAGTAGCCAGTGGTTTCACTAGTTCCTCCTTAATTCTTTTAGAATTCTGGGTGAATTCCATCAGGACCCATTGCTTTGTCCACCTTCCAGTTTTAGGAGTTCTTGCAGAACCCTTTCTTCTGTGAAAGGACTGGGATCGACCCCCTTATCAAGAGTGCTTCTGTTAATTGGATTAGGCACTTCCCCTCCTGTTTTGTGAATACTGAGCAGAAATATTAGTTTCAGTATCCCTGCTTTTCACTTTCTCCTCTGCCCACCCACCATTCATTCTATTCAGCCTCACTATCCCTCCCTTTGTCTTTCTCCATCGCTGATGTACCTATAAAGGTTTTATCCCCTTCTTAACTGGTTGGCTATCTTTTCCTCAGTTTGGGCCTTTGCTATTCTGACTTCCTCCCTGCTTCCTTCTGCCTTAGCTGGTACAGCTCTCTGTCCTGCTCCTTCTGTGTTTCCTTGTACTTCCAGACACTATCTTTTTCTTCCTGTCTTTCACAGCCACCTCTTTGAGAACCATAATGGCTTTTTCTTTCGTTTTGATTTGTTTATTTGCTTCACACAAAGGCTTGTTGCCTCTGTGATGGCAGTTTGATGATTCCCCATTGTTGCTCCACACCTCCTTCTAGCCTGTTTGCTAGTGCTTTTCTGAGGCACTCTCCCATCTTGCCAAAGTCAGCTCTCCTAAAGTCCAGTACCTCACTTTGTATGGCTTGACTCTGTAGCTGAGTTTAATGTGAACCACACTGTTTGATGGTCACTTGTCCCCAGATGGCAACCCACTTCTAGATCTGAGATCCTCTCACTGCCCCGTTTGAAATCTGAGGTCTAGGTGCTCCCTCACAGTGGGTTCTGAAACTAGCTATCTAATGCCCTGCCACCTGTAGGGCATCAAGAATGGCCCTGCTCTTGGATGTCGCTACAGCAAATGTGCTCCAGTTAACATCTGGCATATTCAGGTCTCCCATCAACAGTATCTCCCTTTTCTGCCATTCTAAGGATGCCTTATATCATATCCTTGTCCATTCCCTCCCCTGACATGGGGGTCTGTACACAACCCCTGTGCGGATTGTGGTGCCCTTTCCAGTCTCCAGGGTGACCCACAGTGCCTCCTTTCCTCCCTGTTTACTCTTTTGTTCAGTTGCTTTTATCCCTTCCTTACACGTAGAGCTCTCCTCCCCTCTTCTCCCTGCCTGTCTCTCCTGTAGGTTATGTACCCTGGTATGTTAACATCCCAGTCATGGTTCTCGTGTACCATGTTTCTGTGACTACACGATATCCAGGCATCCCTCTTCCATCAAGGCCACCAGCTCAGGAGCTTGTTGCCCAGACTACGAGCATTGGTACTCATTACCCTCCATTTCCTGATGGCCTTACTCCTTTTGCCCCATCCCTGTCCTTCTTGCCTTTGTCACTTTCTCCATTTACCCTGCCCTTCTCCCTATCGACACCTCTATGTTGGTGTTTGCCGCACTTACTACCGTGATTATTTGGGGGCTAGGATTTCCTGCTCCTTTCAGTGCCTCCCCTTGGCTAGTTTAAAAGCTTGCCAATGAAGCATTTAAACCTATCACCTAGGATCCTGGTTCCCTCCCGGACAGTATAGCGTAGAAACTTTACTATGATGAACTGGGGGCACCTTGTTTGGCTTTTGCCATAAAGCTCATTCAATATCCAAGTTAAAGTCCTACCCAAATCCAGTTCTTTTTGAACCAGGTATCCATAAAGTCCTCCATTCTGGGGCTTCACACCTTCCAAAGTGCCAAAATCCGAAGGTTGTTGCGGTGGGCCCTCGCCTCCACATCCTCTGCCCACAGAGTTAGTTCACACTCCCTGCTATGAAGGTATGCAAGCGATCTTCCATAAGCCATATGTTCCCCTGCAAGTTCTCCATGTGGGCCTCAACTGCTGCAGTTCGGGTTTGAGTTTTTGAAATCTTTTGGATGCCTGAGATTCTGGCATCTCTGCGATGCAGGATTTTTAACATCCGATGCACATCTGCCTTGGTAAAAGTTGAAGCTGCATCTGAACCCGAACCATCCGAATCATCTCCCAAGGCTGTGGTTGCAGGCGACCCGCAGCGCGGGCTAGTAGGCCTCATGCAGACTCTTTCCAGAAATGTACTTCTGCTCATCCTAGGGTTCTCCTTTAGTCACGCCCCATACTTGAATATATTAAGCCACAACAGATCTCTCAATTATGATAAGGTTTAGCATACGATGGGGACTGATACTTAGAGATTAACTTACCCGAGGTAACAGAGCTTTGCCCTAGACCGCCATCAATGCGTACGCGTCACTGGAAGTCCCAGACACAGGGTCTTTGGAACACGACTGCTACCTCACTCCATATAAATCTTGTCAAGATGAGGGCAATCTGTCTCGCATTACAGACCTTTCACCAATATCTGGTCCCAGGTCCCTCCTGGTACAAATGGACTCTGTCACATAAACAAACAAGGAGGCACGACCCCACACCTTTGTCTGAGGCAGTCTGAGTCTGGCGAGAGGCTGTGTGGCAGCAACTTCTACTTACGGCTGTTCATGAGCCAGGAACCCAGAATGTCTTGGCAGATCACCACACGCTGGGTCATGAGTGGACCTTGCACTTCGGTCCTGCAGGACATCTTCCACCTCGGGCACTCCAAGGTCGACCTCTTGCATCCCCAGATAACCACCAGCTGCCTCACTAACTACTCCATTATAACACACAAAGAGGAGGTACTCTACTGATGCTCTCTCTCAAACTTGGCAGGGACAATTGTTATATGCTTTCCTTCCTTGTCCTCTCCTTCAGTGTGTCCAGAAACTTCAATTTGAGCCCTCATCCATGATACTGATAGCTCTGTTATGGCCCTGACAAATCTGGTTCCTGTCTTCTCCAGCAGCTGTCAGTTGCGATCCCCTTCCCCTTAGTCCGGACCTATGCACAAGAATCACGGGTCTCTCCTACACCCCGTCTTCCTCCTTACACCTTCATGCGTGACTCCTGAGGATGTTTTTATAAATAGGCAACAAGTCTCAGCAATAGTAGTAACCATTCTGTTGACTTCAGAAAACCATACATGTGAAAAATTATCAAACAAAATTAGAGCGGCTTAGATTAATTGGTGGCTGCCCACAGCCTTGCCCGTTTTCATGTCCTCTTCCAGATATCCTGGACTACTTATCCACCCTTTCCTCACAAGGGCTGAGTTACTCATCCATCAAGGTACGCTTAGCAGCCATTTCAGCCTTTCACAAGCCCATCGAGGGGCCGTCAGTGCGCCCAGCAGGACCTTGCCCACATGTTCCTAAAGGCATTTTACTCTTAAATCCCCCATTCAGAGGCCAGTACCTCCTTGTGACCCCACTTCACACAGAAAAAACTAACCTTTGGCACCTTTCGAACCAGCTGGTACTTCTACATGCATTTCCTGGCATGGAAACTTTATTCCTAGTGGCTATTGTCTCTGCTTGCCACATCTCTGAGCTCCAGGCCCTTATGTGTTCTGAACCTTACCTTGTCTTCCACACAGAGTCTCCCTGCATACTTAACCAGACTTTCTTCAAAAGTTGTAACGGAATACACGCTGAACCAGTCCATACACCTGCTGGTTTTCTACCCTAACTAGAGCATTAACTATGTGTGGTGGCTGCTTGTGTTTGTCTGTGTCTGTAGCTTAGTTTTGTGGATTTACATGTTTTTCTGCTTGTGGTAACTATACCATTCTTGCTCACTACATCTGTGAAAGTCTCCTGGACTGGATTTCTGCAAAACTCATCATCAGGTATCTTTATTTTCATGTTAAAATCAACTTTTGGAAGCTATCCCAAGCAAAACATAAGTGAAGCAACTACATCTGACAAACTTGGTGACTCTGGGTCCTGCTGGAATCCACATTTTCGTCTGACCTGCTCCATGATCTGTATGTGGCTTTCAGCAACCTGTTTGAATGACAAAGAAGCATACAGACAAAGGATTTCACATCCTGCATATGTGCAGGCAAGGTTAATCACCTTCAGGAATTTTAACATTTCAGTGACTCTGGACCTCAGCTGTTGATCATTCTTTTGGCTTTGACTTAACCACCAGGTACCTATCTGCAAGCGACTGGGTGCAACTGACAAGCTACAACAAGGATAAATGGGCATATCATCCTCTATTATTAACAACCTCCTTGCTCTGGGTCCTAGACGCCTGCACTGGTCCAAGCAGCATAAGCCTCAGAAGTGTAATTCTATTGACTACAAAGTACAGCAACTGTCTCTAAACTCCTACTCCTCCTCCTCTTGATATCAGGAAGTGTCCTCAAATCCTGGCCCTGTCTCCTACAGTACAACAAAGCCTGCCAAAATGGAGGGGCTCAAAATTGCTACCTCAAACATCTGCAGTCTCCTCCCAAAACTGGCCTCCTTCAAATCTTTGCCAGCCAACACAACCCGGATATCTCTTGCCATCGCCGAAACTTGGCTGACACCTAATACTCGGATCATGCCATCTCTATACAAGGCTACAAGATATTCAGGCTGGATAGGACCTCGAATAGGGGTGGTGGGTGTGCAATCTACATAAAGGACTACCTCACCTGTCTCTCTGGTTCTTACCCCACCACAGAAACCTCAGTGCAACTCCTCCCTATCAAGATACTACTTGGTGCCCAAAACAAAGTCCTCCACGATTGCTGCTGTCTATATCCCACCAAAGATCCTGATTCTGGCCTACAGGCTGACCTTGAGTTCTAAGTACACAACCTTCTGACATCGAACTCCTTCTCCTTGGGACTTCAGTATAAATTGGCTTGCTCCTGATGCAGGGTCAAACAAAGATGCTATCCTAGCAGCAAATTTAACACAAGTGGTAATCTCCCTACCAGGAAAAACTACAAATCAGGGACCAGCACCCTCATTGACTGGATCCTTACCATCCACCCTACCATTATAACCAATGTAAGTGTTCTCCCTGACTCGCTCAGTGATCACTCTCAAAATATGTACCTGGACAAATAAGTTTCTAGCCTCCAAAACCATCTATAGCAGAGTCCTACCTTATGGCAACCTTACTCATCTCAAGACCTGTCTTAGGGCGGATAGACTGGTCCTTGATTTACAAAACTCAAGATGTTGACCCTAGCCCTTGATTACTTTATTACTACTTTCAACACTGCCTGTGACACCTATGCACCAGTAAAAAGCGCAAAATCAAAGCACTCACAAATCCCTGGCTCACGGCAAAGCTATTGGCACAACTCAAAGGTAGGGATCACCTCTGGGCCACTGCAAGAGCTACTGGCACTCTGTCGGACATTCAAAAGTATAAACAGGCTCGCAACCACTGTACTAAACAGATCTGCTTGATGAAGAGCTCCTACTTCAAGAATGCCTCTCCAACTCCTGGGCGAAGGAAATCCTTCTGGGACAACATAAAGAATATCATGGGTCAGCAGTCCAAATCCTCTCCTACAATAATGAATGTGGATGGAACCACACATTAGACCTAGAGATCATTGCAAACACCCTAAATGATACCTTCAGGACCTTAGTGGTGTCCTCTCATCTGATTTCTTCACTGATGCTGACCTCCAATTTCTACTTCTACTACTGCCTCTCCAACCAAACCACCCTTCCATTTCAAACTAGTAAAGGCACATAAGTCTATAAATATGTAAAGAAGGCCATTTCTAAGTCCCGAGCAAGCAGCTACACTATTGACCTTAAACTTCTGTCTCTCACTCTGGAGGAAGTACTGCTCCCCTTCACAAAAATTTTCAATCTCTCCCTCTGCTACAGCCAATTCCTAGAAATGGAAGGCTGCAGTTGTCACTCCAGTGCACAAAAGTGGTGATAAGTCACTGCCTGGTGACTATCGCCCGATATCAAACTACCACCTCTCTCTAAGGCCCTTGAGCGGCTTGGTGGCGGACCAACTTTCAGACTACCTGAAAAGCACAACATCCTATGCACTCAGCAGCATGGATTTAGGAAAGGCACAGCACATCGACTGCCCTACTTGAATTCTCAGGAGCAATCCACAATGCCATGGACAAAGGAAACCTAACTGGAGCAGTCTACATTGACTTAACCAAGGCATTTGATACAGTTCACATGGCCTACTTATCAAACAACTACTATCCCTAGGGCTCTCTAGGGTCCTGATGACTGGGTAAAAATTACCTTGCTCGGCGCTCTCAATCTGTAAAAGTAGCTGGAGTTCTCTCAGACTCAAAACCGTTCGCTCAGGAGTTCCCCAGGGATCCATCCTGGGCCCCTCCTTTTCAGCCTTTTCCTAAACTCTCTCCCCACATCCTGCCCTGAACAAATAATCCTCTATCCGACGATGCCATGATTCTTGCCACTCATAAAGATCCGAACCTCTTACGCCTCAACCTTCAGCATGCTTTTCCAAAGTTGAGATGTGGTTCTTTGAACTTAAGCTGGTTCTAAACCACAAAAAACTAAATCCATGCTCTTCTCTAACCTGCAAAACAAGAAAAGGCAAGTCCCACTCACCATTAATATACCTGGGAAATACCCTTGAACAAGTGCCAATTTTCAAATATCTTGGAATCAACTTTGATCAAGGCCTAACCTTCGCAACTCACATTGATAGTACAGCAAAAACTATTAATCAACGATTGGGATTCTGTATCGGAACGACAGCTTCTTACCCATTCTGCACTGAGGATTGCCGTCCAATCCTCTATCATCTAGTCGGTGACTATGGCTTAATTATATACGGATCTGCCACTACTACAGCACTTAGGTCGCATTACATCCCTAAATAAGGCCCTGTCGGTTGCTCACTGGTGCACATCGCGTACTCCACACTGTGAACTCTATGCTGACTCAGGTTGGTTGCAACTCTCAAACCGGATAAAGTACCTTACCTGCCTGATGGCGAAAAAATCCACTCTGGGCCTCACTCCACCCTGTATCCAAGACCTGTTATGCCCGAGCGCTAGCACCCGCTTTACCAGAAGATCAGAACACCAGCCCTCCAAGTCCCCGATGCGGACTTCTCAGGACAAAGATCATTTGCCTATCGTGCCCCAGCTGGCTAAACGCCCTCAGCACTCATATTACTGCCTCCACCTCTCTAGGTATTTTCAAATCAAGGCTTTCTCTCACCTTGCCACCTCCAGCTCCTGTGACTGCCCTGATTAAACCTCCTATTTTCTCACTACCCACCCTGTTCCGTTATTTGACAAAGACATGTTTGGGAAACCTTTTCTCCTGCTATTGTCTGCTCCCCACCTTTCACTTACCCTCTCTGTTCTGGACTTTTCCCTATTTGTTTCTCCTAATCTGGCATGACCTCTTTCTTGTAATAATAATGTGATTATTGATATCTCATGTCCTTTGCACAAGTGATTTGATATGTATTTGTATATGTTTTCTTCTCTTGACACAACACAAATTGTTGTGTTATCTATGTAACCTTTTGTACTGTACCTAATTGACGTGGAACCTTTGTAAAAGAGCCTGTGGCTCCAAAGGTAGTAATTCCTAGAACAATAAACTAACTAACTACCCAGATCACTCCAATCCTGGTGAATCCTCTTGCATACCTTGGATGTCGCACATCCTACACTACTACATAGCATGTTCCAAAGCCACACGTAAATCCACACTGCTTTTTGTTGCCCTTGTTCCAGGCGAAGGTTTACTAGCCGTCAAGCAAACTTTATCAAATTGTCTTGCACATTGCATGACCTACTATTACAATAAATATTAAAAAACGTATAGCTGAGTACATGCTCACTCCACCGGGCTGTATCTACCACGCTGCATTCTTCCACAGGGTCTTGATCACTGACATCTGCGATGCTACCCACCTGGTCTACTGTGCACACTTTCACAAAGCACTATAGCATAGACTTGGCCTCTCAGCCGCACTGCCTTTGGGCATGCCGTCCTACAGATCCTCCTTTCCTAATTATCCACCCTTCCTATTCCACTGCTTGGAATCATCCCAAGTGTATTGCCTGCTGCAAGAGATACCCTTGAAGAAGATAGTACAGTTTTGTACTTATAGTAACCATAGATCTTCGTGAGGATCTCTTGTAGCGGATCGTTCGCTCCCGCTGCCTCCTTTCTCGGAGAGAGCAGTGTTCTGTAACTTCTTCAAAAATAAAAAAGGTACCTCCTGCCCTCGGTTCCCCTCAGAATCTTGCTCCGAGAGCTGATCACTGGTGGGAGCTGAGGCTGACGTCATGTGTGTGGCCCCAGTCAGCACTGCTAATGAAAGCTACCATCGACCAGAGCGCCTCTACTGTTACAGTAGTATGAAACTTACTTAAGTATGAAGTACTTTCTCCAGGGTACTAACCCTCCCTCATCTCTCTATACTCCTCCCTGATCTTGTGCCCCTAGTAACCACTCTTCTCCTCATATTGTGACTCTGCCTTGCTTGGATCCCCTGTTTTCACACCCACCACCTCAGCGACAGACTGTTCAAAGGTTCTGCTACCCTTTCGTAAAATATTCCTCACATCTCTCCTGAACCTACCTCTTATTAATTTCCATTTGTGTCCACGTGACGCAGATTGGTATTGCGTACTGTCTCACTGCAGTTTAATGTAGCAGCAGTTTGTTGTGGATCTGGCAAGTATTGAAGCAGGCTGGCTGGTATTCTCACCGCCACACATACACACACACACACAGTTGCAAATCTTTCAAATATTACACTTCTTTTTTCCTGAATTGGTTACTTATTGTATCTCAAAGGGAGTGTGGGTCTCTTGGTGTTTATTTCAGAGCTCTGATGTTAATTTTAGCCCAAGCTAGCAAAGCGTCAAGTGGACCATGCATTGGATAAGGTGCAGCCTCAACCATTGTGCAGGCAATTAGTGGGAAGCCTGCTAATGGAGACAGATGTACATCTCCCAAGCATTAAACACAAAATTAAGTAGCTCGACCCTTGCTCATTGACAATCTTTTAATCACTTTTTCTCATTAGAGTGCTACAGGTGTATGGCACATAGTTAAAACAGAATTTAGGCTGGCGAGTAGCGCAGTGGACTGAGGCACTGAGTGCCACCGCACCCACCGCAATGGCAACCCGGTTCGGAATGGACACAGGTTGCTGGGTGGGCCAGGGGAGGGAGGTTTGAGCATCCTTAGACAGCTCTCCTCCCTTGGGGAGGGGTTAATGCATCTTGCTTGTTGATCTGGGTGGCAGCGCAGGGAGGCGCAAGGAAGGGATCCCACCCGCTTGATGCCAGTGGGCATCTCTGCAGAGGTGGAGTTCGCACAATGCATCATTACATGTGGTCTGGGCCTGGGGGAAAAATGGTGGAAAACCCCAACCGCAGCTGGATGACAGCCTGGTCCCTGCAGCGCCCACTTGTGGCAGAGGACACCAGAGCATGAGGGATGTCCCAGGGAAGCCGCATAATGGGGCTGGGTGGACGGTCTGAATGATGGCAGGTCAGGAAAGAAGGAGATAAAAAGCCGATTAAAAACAAAACAGAGACTTCAGTGCACTCGCCCTCTCCTTCCCCCCACCCCACCATGGCAAATGTTTAAATTCACCATTTTGTAATTTGCGGTTATACATAGTTGTGTATAACAGCAAGCGATTAGCTCTCCACGCAGAGCTGTTACAGGTGAAATCGCAAGCACATATACCCTCAGACTTACACTTATCTGACCCCACCCAACCAGTGCAAGTTAAACTGTATCAGTGAGCGTCAGTTTGAAAGTTTTGTGGCAGCTTCATTGTAGTCAGATCTTTCAAAATAAATAAAAGGATCCTGATCACAGAGTGAATTTCACCTCTATTTCCTCTACAGAGCAAGCAGCATGAATCTCTGACTGGTCCCCAGCAACGAGTCTTGGCTCCAATTTAGAGCAATTTATTGGGACAGGAATTTAAAAATGAATAAATAAATGTGTTCAAATTTTTATGCACCCTTGGTTAGATGCCTTTTCAAACCACTTTTCTTCACTCTCATGGTTTAAGTGGCATTGCACATGTCGAGTTATAAAAGTATCATTACACACCTTATCTCATGTGTTAGTCTGTATTTTTGTAACTGATGACACAGTTTTGGGAAGACTGCTATTTCACAAGTCTTAAATGCTGTCAATATGCTCATCTGTTTTAGCTGGCTGTAAGCATTTATTTGTACAGTACACTGTGTCCCCTTTTAGTGACCTAGATTGTGTTTTTAGATGGCCCTTGTATCAAGGTAAAGTTTCCCAGTCCTGCTTGAGATGACAGAACTAGGGCATTTTATTACTATATTTTCCCTTCCAGGCACATCCAGAATATTGGTGAAATCAAAACAGATGTTGGCAAGGCCAGGGCCTGGGTTCGACTTTCCATGGAGAAAAAGCTGCTTTCAAGACACCTGAAACAACTTCTTTCTGATCAGCCTCTCACAAAGTAAGGAAGAACTGACTGATTTCATAATTACAGGTGAAAGCACACACTTAACAGTAAGTGGGTGTTCCTATGTTGTGCCTCTCAGAAGGTCCTTTATCCAGTGTGATGAGGACCATATGCCATATGGAAAACCAGAATTTTAAAAAGAAATGTGTATTTAGAAATACTTTCTTGACAATCCCTGTGTGTACTGAAGCACTGTAGTGATTCCCTCACTGGTCTGAGTTTCTGTTGCCATGACATGACAATTTATTGAGATGTTGCATCTCAACTAGGAAGTCCTGGGCAAATAAATTGAAACAAAAAGCATATCCAGCATTTTGTCATTTTGCACAGAATTCTTGCATAGCTAAATGATTTAGAAACATGGGCCCGGATACTCAAAGGGTTGCGCGGCACAACAGAGTTGTGCTGGCGCAACCCTGCGATAGTCCCAGGTGGGATATTGAAGGCCATCTGGCACAGCGCAAATCGATGCGCTGAGGCGCCAGTGATAATATGCGGCATTCCGATATTCAGCCTGGGATATGCGGCTCATATGCTGGCACAACCCTGCAGTGCGCCGACAGGGTGGTGCAAAAGTTGAGCCCGTGGAAATGTTGGAACAACTCCTCGCCACCCACAGGTGGGCTGCCATATTGCAGGGCGCAACACAGCAGCCGCCAGCCATGGTGGCCACCCATCTACCCAGAGCACCGTCCACAAGCACCCACATCTCCCTGGTGGTCGAGTGGTACCCCCTACCCTCCCGATCTCCAGTAAATGTAGAATAAATAATTCCCTGGTAGTCTAGTGGACCCCACTCCCTCCCGATCGCCGATTGCTGGTAAATGTAGAAATATTCATTCCTTGGTAGTCTAGCAAAGACTTTTTAAAAAAAAAAAAAAGTATGCACAGATAGTAGAACTAGGTCCTTTAAAACTGCTGCAACCATGCTGTTGTTCAGTAGCAAAGTCGTGTTGCTTAGAACCTAAACCGTACACCCCTAACCCCCGCCTTTACGCTGGATGGGTCTCTGCCTCCCCGGCCTCAGCCCTGCCTCCTTGACCACTTTTACTAGAGGCTCCCAACAAAATCCTGTCCTTACTGCCCTCTGCCCAGCCTAGCCTAACCTCTAGTATTTCTGCACCTTACCTGCACTTGTAATCTACTAAAGTTGATGTCCATTTGCTGTATAGTGTTTTAAATGTCTAAGAAATGCTGTAACCTTTTTCCTGATTGTTGTGCTGTTCAGTGTCTCAAATGTCCTAAAACTCTGTAACCTTCTTGATCGCATGTCTATACTCAGTTCACTTTACGTCGAACCTTTGTAAAAGAGCCTTGGCTCAGAGGTTATTTTCAAATATCAAATAAATAAATAAAATAAATAAATTAAAGACCCTGATGCTGTTGAAAACTTTAAAAAATAAGATTTAGACATAATTCATTTTATCTTATATGTTTTCTGTAATCCCCCTTTTTCTTTATTGCTGAGATCAGTTGCATGACATGATTCCCGTCCCGAAACTTGATCTGCTCTGGTTGCTTGTCAGCACCTGACATCATAATCCCCAGTTGTGATACCATACTTATCTCCTCAGCAACATATTGTTATATTACAGACTGTTTAGGAAGGAAAGGGATGGTAAGGGGTGGGTGGTTGGCATTATACGTCAAAGATGACATTAAGGCAACAGAAGGGCAGGAGGAGGTAGGGAGGCAGAACTCATATGGGTCATGCTGGACTGGGGAATCACTGAGGATGGGGGTTTACAGATCTCCGACACAGGAACAAGGGATAGACAGCTGATACAGGCAGTTACAAAGATGGCTCTCAAGTGGGAAGCTTCTGCTAGCTGGGATCTAAACTTCCCTGATGTGGACTAGGGATCTCGGCTGCAGTATCCGCTAGGAACAGGGAATCCTAGATGCACTACAATGGGTATTCATACAACAGCTGGTCAGGAGCCCACTAGGGAGAACATCTGCTAGATGTGGTCTTCTACTAATGGGAGAGTGTGGAAGAGGTGGAGGTGGGTGATGGACTGGGAACTAGTGATCACAGGACTGTGAGATGCAGGGTAAAAATGGGGAGGAGACAAATCAGACTAGAACGAGGGTGACAGACAGACTTTAACAGAATGAGGAGGATATTTGGGGAAGAAATGGCAGGAAAAGGGGATATAGGGGATGTTGAAGAGCTATGGAGAGCTATCGAAGGCCATTGAAGTTTGCATGAAGAAGGTGAGGATGAACAGAAAAAGACCACTCTGGTTTACAAGGGAGGTAGCTGGGGCAGTCAAGGAAAAGAAAAGAGTATTCAGGGTATATAAGATGACACAAAGGGGAGGACAGGGAGGCTTATAGAGAAAAGAGGAAGGTGGAATGGCAGAAGATAAGGAGGCTAAAGTGGATACTGAGGAGGATTTAGCCAAGCAGGGAAAAAGTGGATAAAACTTTTAGGTACGTGGGGAAGAAGGCGAAGCAGGGGATAGTAAGGTTGCAGGGGAGGAGGGAGGAATACAACTGGAAGGGACTTTGAGAAAGCTGAGGTGTTGAATAAATACTCTGCTTGGTCTTCACTGGGAAGGGAGGGACCAGAGGCTGGGGAGGGGCAAGGTAGGCAAAAGGTGGATCCTAGTATGTTCAGCATATACAGTACAGGGTAAGGGAGGATCTGGGCAGTTAAAGTGGACAAGGCAATGGAGCGGATGGCTTGCACCGAGGGTACTCTGGGAGCTGAGGGAGGGGCTGGCAGCCGACTGACAAGACTGTTTAACTTGTCCATGGAAACAGGATGTGTGCCAAGAGACTGGAGGAGGAGGGCAGATGTAGTGCCACTGCACAAGGGGGGCAGTAAGGAGGCAGCGGAACATTATTGCCGGTCAGCCTCGCCTCAGTGGTGGGAAAGGTGATGAGGCACTAATAAAGGAAAGAGTGGTGGACTACCTGGTGGACAGGGACTGCAGGATGAAAGGCAGCACGTTCACG
Source organism: Neoceratodus forsteri (assembly GCA_016271365.2). Lineage (NCBI taxonomy): Eukaryota > Metazoa > Chordata > Ceratodontiformes > Ceratodontidae > Neoceratodus > Neoceratodus forsteri. The sequence goes on along the minus strand of CM028133.1, from coordinate 767,016,330 downwards.
AATGGGAGGTTCTGCCAGATGAACCTGATAGAGTTTTTAATTGGGTGTTGCAGGTGGTTGACTGGGGGAGGCGGTGGCAGTGACGTGGCCTATCTGGACTTCAGTAAGGCCTTTGACACTGTCCCTCACAGAAGGCTAGTAAATAAGCTAGAAAGCTTAGATGCGGGGCAGAAAATAACTAGATGGGTGGAAAACTGGTTGGCAGGCGGAAGTCAGAGGGTGGTGGTAAATGAAGTGCATTCCATGGTGAGGGGGTGACAAGTGGGGTGCCCCTAGGGTCGATGCTAGGACCCTCCTTTTAATATATACATCAGTGATATAGCAGAAGGTCTGAGGGAAGGGTGCCTGTTCGCAGATGATACGAAAGTCTGCTATAGGGTAGACATCCCGGGGGAGGTGGAGACCATGAGGCAGGACCAGAAGATGCTGGAGGGATGGTCAGAAACTTGGCAACTGAATTTCAGTGCCAAGAAGTGTGCTGTGATGCATCTGGGGCACAAAACCTGAGAGATGCTTAGGAGGGAGAAAATCAAAAACAGAGCAAGAGAGGATCTGGGAATTATAGTATCAAGCAACTTTAAGGTGGTAGCCAGTGTCACAAGGCGGTGGGAAGGCAAATGGAATGTTGGCATGTATTGGGAAGGGCATAACTAGCAGAAGGAGGTAGGTGCTGATGCCTCTTTACAAGGCCATGGTGAGACCACATCTGAGTACAGGGTCCAGTTCTGGAGTCTGCACCTACCTAAGGACATCGATGGGATAGAAAGGGTTCAGAGAAGAGTAACCAAGATGGTGCATGGCATGCAGGGGAAACCATACGAACAGAGGTGTAGAGAATTGGATCTGTATCCATTGGAAACTAGAAGGGAGAGGGGGCATAACTGAAACTTTTAAATATGTGAAGGGATCAATGAGGTGCAGGTGGGGAGCTTGTTCAGAAGGAAGGAGAGGGCTAAAACTAGAGGCATAACCTAAGATTGGAAGGTGGAAGATATAGAGGCAGTGTGAGTGGGCGGTTCTTCATGGAGAGAGTAGGAGGCCTGGAATAGACTACCAGAAGAGGTGGTGGAGGCTAAAACGTTGGAGGGAATTAAGAGGGCATGGGACAGACATATGGGATTTGGAAGTGAGGGAAAGGGTGGAGATGAGTTGGAGGGGGTAAGGGCAGACTAGATGGGCCAGTGAGGTCCTTTTCTGCCATCAGATTTCTATGATTTTATGTTATGAATAAAATTGTGATTGATGTCATTAATAGAATTGTTATGTAAGGTGTATACAAGCAGTCAGAGCAGAAAGGGCAGCAATCCTGTTTCATGCAAATGTCCTTAGCAATAATGAAATAAGGTGATCATTACAGAAAACATATGAACTGTAAGCTGAATTGGGACTACATATTAATTTTTTCTAAGTTGGCATAGTGGTGTTAGGGCTCTTTAAGGCTTTTATATACGCTGTTAAATATGTCATATGAAGATACAACTTTTCTGCTAAATCTTAAGAATATAACTACAATATTTAGGCCATGTTGGGATGTAGATGTGAAGTAGAAAGATTACTGATCACAAATCAAAGTATTGGAAGTAGGGTTGTCTCTGCTACATGCCTTATCTGGTGGTGATGGTACTCCAACATCAAAATGACTTCTGAAGTCACAAACAGTGACTGCTCAACTCTTTCACGAAATGTGATTTTGTTTATGGCTGCAATATTGTTTATAGGTCATTAAAAGTGAAGGACAAGGAGGTCGTCCTATAATGTCTTAATAAACCCTTTATAATCAGACCAAGGCGACAAGCTAATGTGGAGGAAATATATTTCTGTTTCAGTCAAAGGACACTTGGGCATAAAATTGTTTAAAATTAGAAGGAACAGTACAAGTTTATATAGTTCTCTTATACCGTCCCACATAAAAGATGATGCTGTATCTTGCACTATATTGATAAAAGCGTTCAGCTACATCCCTTCTGTGGTTCCCAGAGATGAATGAAATCCAGTTGGCCATACTTCATCTTGCTTCCATCAATAACTTAGCCTTTACTACTGTATCTCACCACAGTCTACGTCATGAAATGTTAGAGACTGTGATGTTAATTCTTCCCTGCCTGTTGTGAATGAAGATTCTAAGTAAATGAATTAATAACAACAGCCAAGTCAAACATGTGCATCTTCTCTGCAAGGTGCATGGTGCCCAGAATGTAGAATGTTTTTTCAAAGATGCTTGCTCACTGTGCTGGTCTCGAGCCGTCCAGCATCGCAATGGTAGATCTCTAGTTTCTACTGAAGAGAGCAGTCACCCTGTGGTGCTTCCCAGCTAATTTGTCATCTAAGTTCTAAAGATTTGTTGTTTTATAAACTATTTCGATATTTTAGTATGATTACAGTTGCTCTCATTTCCAGACTATGTTTTAGCACAGTAAGTTGTTTTTTTTTTTGTTTTTTTGTTTGCTTGTTTTGTGATTTTGCAGTTCCCAGATGGTTCCAGGAACCTTGGCCTAAACATAAGTATGCTCTGTTTTTGGCTTGCAACAATTATGGTAAAATAATAAAAAAAAAAAAACTGGTCAGTTCACAACACTATGGTCTATATTAAAACGGCTCTCAAAGGCTGAGGATGCTGGTTTTACAGAGGTACCAATTTCTGGTCTTATATCTGAGTCAGAATTAAACAAAATCCTAAAAGAAAATTGGGCCCACAGGTTTCCAAAAGTGCCAAAAGTATGGTCACTGTTTGCCTAAGGCAGATAGACAGACAGAGTGTTGCAACTGTTTTGAGCCCAGATCACGACTGGCTGAAATGTGATCTGTGCAGTGTGTTTTGTCATAAGACACAAACATATCTTCCTCAACTGACCCTAGCATCACAAAGGAGGAATATTACTATGATGAAGAGGAGGAACCTATTAATTAGTACTGAGGGCTAGTGGTTGCTCTGGGTCGGTAGCAGTAGGGCAGGGAGCATGGGGTGGATGGTGTGGGTTTGAAGCCTGAATGGACTATAGCTTCAGGTTTGTTAGGGTTTTGGGCAGGCTGGATGGACCTGTGGTCTTTTCTGTCGTCATTGTGTATGTTTCTATCTACTCCAGAGGTCACAGGTAATTAGATCATAATAGGTTTACTATACATCCTTTAGAGGACTGTACCTCTTCTGCCTTTCTTAAAGGCATGGCAGCTATGATTAATATCCCAGTGTGGAAACAGATTCCTACATTGAGGAGTCACATTTCTTAAAGAGTAGCTGACACAATCTGCAGTCTTGGCTGGCAACTGGTACCTACAAGTTGCCTGCCTGAACTAGGTTAGCCCACAGCAGTTTTTTTTTGCAGTAACAAAAGTACAACTGACATTTGTCCCCAACTTCGTAACTTCAGAATAGGAGCCATGGCTGATGAGTTTAGCAGCTACACCCCCTAAAAATACCACTTTGATGACATGAAGTAGGGCAAGGAGGTTGCAGGTGTGCTGTATATAGTACAAAAGAATCGGGAAGGGCGCTTAAACATGCCTACAGTTTGTTTACTTCCAGTTACACATTTATGGGGCTGTAATATCATATATTAGCCCCATACATGTATATCTAGAAGCAAGAAACTGTGTGCTGGAGTGAGAGTCCCCTCCGCTGATCTCATTGTACTGTATATAGCACGCTTTCAGCCCTGTCCCTACTTAATGTCATCCAAGTGCTATTTTTAAGGGTGGAGCTGCATTGCTTGATGGCTGCTCGGCTCATACTTGGAAATTACGTAGATGGGTATACAAATGTAAGCTGTACTTTATTACTGCACACAAAAATTCTGTTGTGGGCCACATTAGCTTCTCAGGCAGGCAACTGCTTAGTATGAACTGCCTGCTGAGAACATGGCAGTTGCTCATGTTGGGACTGACATCAAACAAGGGTGTCAGTATCCCTTCATGATACATTTAAAAAGATGAGTGAACAGATTTTATAGTTGGCAGCATCTGCAACAGCATTTGATAAGAGAATAGAGAAAATATATAGTAACCAGGATTAACTCAGAATATGTTGATCTACATCCTTACCCATAGGTTCTAATACAGGTTGCTGCATGTGAAAGGGGAAAAACTTTTCTGTAGCACCACCTGGTAAAATTTGAGAAACAGAAACATTGTAACGTAGACGGGATGGCAGAAAAAGACCAAAGAAACCTTAACATTCTCCGGGGTGTCATACTCTTCTGCCACCCTTTTCATGAGCATTTCTGAGTTGCACATCACACTACCATGCAGCCTAGAAATCTGTGTTACTCTTTTGTGATAGTCTGCTCTTAGATGAGAATTCTCAGATGCTGCAGCTTGAAAAGCTGGTCTGGATACAGCCAGAAAATAACCACAAATGGCTGTGGACATTAACAATATAGTACCCAGAGCCCTGGTAAATGAAGGATCTACCAGAAGAAATGCATGCTGAAGAACCATAGGATTATCTGTGGACCTACAGAACAAAGTTGCAGACTTCCGCTTTGAGAATACATCTCTGTGGGGATCACAGAGCTATAAGATTGATAAAACAAAACTACTTATAAAAATGTACTGGAAAAGAAAAATCTGGATTGTATTACAGAACCTGCTGCAGAAGAGGCATGGGAAGGTGATACTTTCACAAGCAGTATTACCATCAGCTGTACAGTGCACCCAGACGTTTGGATAGAAGTAGAGGTGGAAGAGGCAGGAGGCAAGCAGCTCCAGCTCTGCCACCACAGACAAAACTAACCATTTCTGAGTCACACGTCGCCACACTTCACCCTACAGTTGGGGTGGGGTGGGGACACCTTCTTCAGCAGTTGCAGTCTGTTAGAACAGATACATGGGTAATGAAAACTGAGAGAGAAAGCTCAGCATGTGTTGTTACCATTCCAAAACAAGAGAAGTTCACACTGTTCAAACAAAATGCATCAGAAGGGATGCAGCAGTTAAAACTGGAAGTTCACAAACTGCAGTCTCGCAGTGCTGTTGAGATGGTACCAGCAAAGAAGTGGAAAATGATTTTCTCATTGCACTTTCTAACAGAGAAAAAAATCTGGAGAGTGGTGAGCAATCCTCAACCCAGGTGTAAATGGTCATTTTGCAAACTGCAATTCCATCTTTGCAACAAGGAGACTGGCTGTACTCAGTGGAGCTGAAGGATTCGTACTTCCACATGCCAGTGAGGCTGAGCTACAGAAAGTACCTATGCTTTAGAGTAGATGTGGATCAGTACAAGTACAGGGCACTGTTTGGTACTTCAAACTCGCCTCTGCCCCAGGAGTATTTACAAAGTGCTTGGCTGTAGCAGCAATAGCACTTTGAAGAATGGATGTCAGTCTACCCATACTTAGATGACTGGTTGGTATGTGGGAGAACTAGGGAACAGGCGCTGTCATTGATGTAGTAAATTAGGTTCCCGATGGAAAAGTTGTCATTCATCATGAATTCAGACAATTAAACCTGGTACCCACACAAAACTTGTGCTTAGGTACAGAAATGGGCACAGTGTAAGTAAGGGCTTTTCTTCCACAGGAGGCGGATCCAGGCACTGGTACAGTGTGCAGCTTCCTTCTACACTGGGACAAGAAAGACTGCACATAAATTCCTCAGACTAAGTCAAGTCTCATGTCGCCACAATCTCTGTGGTACTGTAGTCAATGCAGCACAAGAGGTGTTCAGTGGTATCTAAAGTAATACTGGTCTTAACTCAAGGATCTCCTGACTGCTCTAGTTCTAGTAGAAAACATGCCTGTAGCGCCATACAGTGACATCAGCAGGTGCAACACTTAAAAGGAATTCTCTTTAAGCCGCACTGCACAATTTAATACTAACAACAGATGCCTCACTCCTAGGATCTGGAGCGAATATCTTGCACCACACAGTAAAGGTTGCCTGGTGCTCTGCAGGAGAAAACATAGCATTCTACTAGAACTGAGAGCAGTGTTTCTAACATACTAACTGCCAGCAGATTAGGCCTTCACGGTCTATCAAGTCTGCTCGAACCTCAGATCCCTAGTTGGATACTGAGGCCCCCTTGTGTTCCAGAAACCCCTATCATCCATCCCCACCCCTGGCCAGGCCATCATCTGATACATCCGCTTTCTGTGTCTGTCCCACCCTCTCTTGAAGCCCTCCACTGTGGATCTCGAACCAGCTCGCCAGGTAGCACGTTCCAAGGATCCACCACCCTCTCAGTGAAAACCTCCTCCTGTTTTCCCCTCACCCTTCCAACTTCAGATCATGCCCTCTGGTGATACCTCCCTGCTATAGTTTAAAGAGCCCCTTCGTGTTTACCCTATTTATTCCCTTGAGGTACTTGAAGACCTCAATCATGTCCCCCGCTCTCCTCTCCTCCAATGAAAACAGGCAGAGCTCCTCATGTCTGGTTTCTGTCCCTAAAGTTCTTCTTAGGATTGATTAAGACCCAAGATCTACTGATAAAGATGGACAGTACCACCGACTATATTATATAAGCGTGGTGGGGGCATGGCCAGAAGCCATTATGAATGGATGTGCCTCGTCATGACTCATGCAAGAAAGATTCAAATTTAATGTAATCTGCATTCGTAAACCTGAAATCCAGCTAAAATCTTACAGCAGCAAATTGCCTAATTATCTGGGTGCTGTTCTGGAGACTTTAAGCAGATTTTGAGCATGGGGAGTCACCGAAGGTCACAGATGGAGGAGGGACGAAGGGACCTGAAGCAGGCCCTAGTAGAGCTCAAGCCCCAGCAGCAGCACCCCAGTTCAGGAACTACAGAGCCCACCATGTTATACATGCTCAGAGCATTACAAGCACTGGAAAAGAGGGTCCTGGCTTTGGATCCTAAGTTACAGGACTTTAACTCAAGGATGCTAACCTGTGAGACCCAGTCAGCGGCAGTTCATTCTTAGGTGAATGAAGCAGCAGCAGCCACACTAAAAGCGGCAATGGGCACAGCAAGCATTATCAAAGAAAACAAATCACTAAAATACTGCCTGGAAGCCTTTGAATACCAAATGAGGGCTTCAGATTTACAAATGTAGGGCTTACCAGAAGATGTTGAAGGAACGATCCCACAGCATATGTGGGGTCCAGGCTGGGAATTAATCTGAACCTGGAGCTGACCCCTTGGTCCACAGAGTATTTCATATCACTCCTTGAAAGCGTCTTGCCAACAACTCCCCAGAACTTTGCTGATCCTGCTGTCGGGACTTCAGGAGAGAGCTAGAATCCTGATGGTGGTGCATAGAATTGGACCACTTACTGCACCTGAAGGCGAGTAACTTGCCCTATTCCCTAACCTGAGTTAGGCAACCAGGGACTACCAAAAACTTTCGACACAATCAGGACATCACTGCAGTTCCTGGGCATCTCCCATGCTCTACAATACCCAGCCCAATTACGAGTCATATATACAGGAAACAGTATCTCTTTTCAGACACCTCTGATGTGGGAAAACACCTGAAAAAATCTCATTTGATTTTTGATTGCAAGAGTCCTCATTGAGGAGGAAGACTGAGAATGCTGTTCCTGTTATGTGAGTAATTTATGGGAGCAAGGGCCAGAGGTATGCCACCAGCTTGTAGTTGTGATTAACTGTAGGCATTTGGTTCTTATAGTGACATAGATACTTATAATTAATGGGTAACCACTGCTAAGTTCACCATTAAGATGGCATCGGCCACATGGTTGAGTGGTCTGGTTCATTACACCCCACGAGCGAGGATTGAAATACCGAATTGTGACCGTAAGACTGAAGGACACTTTGTGAGCTGAATGTTCTAATTTTCAGATTGCTGATGTAGACTTTGATGTTCACAAGTTACTGTTTCTTAACTCAGTTAACTTCTTAGAGGTACTGTTATCAAATGGTTATGAACTAGTGGGAGTTGTCAGGTCCCTCTACGCATGCCTAAGTGGGAATATTCACTTTTCCCTTCATCTGTACTGTGTCGGAATGTTTAGTGTTTTTGTTGCAGCTTTTGAGTAATCCTGCATATGACAAATACTGTTACTAGGACTAAGGAAGTAAGTGCATTATGGTTCTTCAGTGTAAAGCACGTATGTACATCATGTTATCATCTTTTCAACTTTGGTATGGGTCCAAGGGCTAGCAATAACTAAGCCCTCTGACCATGATGTTGTAAAACTGATCCGTGAATGGATCAGTCACCGGCCATGGCAAGCACTGGCATCTTGAACTGTTCACATGTTGTTTCTTTCTGCATAAATGTGCACCATGTAGCTTTACCTCCCTTATGTGTAAATAGTCTGGGTGTGCCATTTAAATCATCCTAAGATTAGTATGGGGTTATGTGTATGATGTAAAATGTACATGCTGTGATCAAATTGTGTAAGACAGTCCTGTAAAATAATAAAGAAAATTTACAAAACACAATAAAAGCAAGGCAATGCAAGACTCTCAAACCTGTGCATGGAAGTGCTGCAAGTTAGGGATCTTACCTGTACTGTCAGGGTACATATATCTGCAGTCCATGTTGCAGGGAAAGACAATGTACTGGCAGACTCACTCAGCAAGACAGGTCATGTCACCCACAAGTGGTCCCTCAGACATTCTCTGTTATGGTCAGTCTTCAGGAAACATGCTGTTCCAGAGGTGGATCTTTCTGTCTCATGGGAGAGCAAGAGGCTGCTACTACTGCTGCAGAGCTCCATACCAGGGACCAATCCCACAGTATGCTGTCTGCATGTACTTGGCAACAGGTTCCTTTATGCTTTCCCAACTTTTCTCCTGATACAGGAAATACTTCTGACAGTGAAAGTGAAGGTGGAATATGTAACCGTGATTCTGTTAACATCAGACTGGCCCAGACAGCCATGGTATTCTCTGTTACTTCAACTGTCTCAAAAGACTAGATCTTCTGATAGTCTCAAAAGGCCAGGTGAACCATCCAAACCTGGAGTCCCCTCATCTGAAAAAGCATGGCTTCTGAAGGGCTAGAGTTGCTAAACTAAATCTTTCGACCCAGGCAATGGAGGTCCTTAAGTTGGCCAGAAAGTTATCCACAAGGAAAACATACAATTTAAAGCAGAAACATTCTCAGTCTGTTATGAGAATCGATTCCCATTCAACCCAGAATGCAGACATTGCATCAGTCTTGGAATATGTATTACACCTAAAGTTACTGGGCTTAAGGCCAGTATCTTTAAAGTTGCACTTGTCTGTGCAACCTGTACCTGGCCAAGAGCGGCATCTTGAAACCAGGCCCCCCAAAACTTGTACCCAGACAAGGCAACAAACCACAAGTTGGTATAAAATAGACATCACACCTGGCACTGGGGCAAATACCTGCTCGGCATCTAGAGGTCGGGGGTTGGGGTGCAAAACAAACATTTATATTTACTCCAAGTTCTGGGAGAGAGGTGCTAGGGCTATGCTAGGTCTGCCTTCTGAGGGGCCCATAAACAAGTCACACTGGAAGCACAGATCTAATGTCCACTACTGGAAATGGGATTGTACACTGTGGCTTTATTCTGACACAAGATGGAACAAACACAGAATGGGGTGGTCCTCAGGGTTGGAACTGACTTTCTCAGGGCATCACACACTTTTCTTTTCCAGAAACAACATTTGTCTTGGGTTGTACACATTCCTCCTACTAGTCACAAACTATGAACAGTCCCTCCTCAGTACCAGGGAATTGAACATGGTCATTTCTTTCAAAGTGTCTTTTACGAGAGGTTGTCACACACTTAAAAATATTTCAAATCTTCTTCTTCCTGATGCAGTGGACTTAGTTAACATGCCCAGGGTAACCTTGTGCCCTTCTGTGAACCAGTTAGCCCTGACTGAAGTTTAAGATGGGGTTGCCTACCCTGGCCCCAGCCAGTCTCTGCCATTCATTCTGGGTTACACAAATTGAGCCTTTGGTCTCATCAGATTGCTAAAGGACTCTACATTCTCAATCTTCACATTCAGCACATCACGGATACAGGGCCCTGACTGGTGTATTCTAGCCTTATCTCTGGGCACATACACCTCTGACAACTCCCTAGAAACAGTTCCATGTAACTGTAATCACAGTTGTGTTTGTCCCTTTATTACAGACATGGATGCTGGAAGAAACACCTCTTCCCTTTCAGGTAGCTTTTCATAGCTTCAAACAGAAACACTCTTTGTCTCTCTCTGGGCAGCTGACACTCTTCTGGTCCCTCAGGGATTGCCCTTGGAAACATTGAATTTTCAGTCCCACTTCACTTTCTGTGGAATGACCCACTGGGGTCCTGCTGGCAACAGTCTCCACCACTTCTGTTGGCACTGTTGTATTTTCACTCACTAGGGTGAGAAAATGACCAGAGGTCCTTCAGCTAGCCTAGACAGGCTGGCAGGCACCTCTAAACACTGAGAGCTCCCTCCTCACAGAGCTCCCACACTGAATTAACTGCAGTACCATCTGAACGTTCTAAGCTAACCCCTGGCAGCTGATTCCAAGGTGGTTCAGGCTGCTGAGGTTCGAATGACATAATCCATTCTCTCCTCAGGCTAGCTGAGTAAACAATATTGTCATGTTGTAAGGAGCTTTTAACAACTCCCTACAGGCTGCCCAGGAACCTTCCTAATCTAACACTGATGCGATTCTAGTAACCCCAGGGAACTGGGAGGTTACATCTACTATTTCTGCATTTAGGCCTAAGGCCTCAGCAGAATCTTTGTTTGCACATCCAGTGTTTTAGAGATTCCGTAAAGGCCTTTCACATACTGTATGTACCTCTACTAAGAAACCTATACCAGCTTAGGACCTGAACCTAGTTCTCACTCTGTTAATGACCTAGCCATTTGAACCTACTTGCACTACAGAGCTAAAGTACCTCACCTGGAAACCCTAACTCCTGGTGGCCATTACATCAGTTAGGAGAGTCCGTGAACTGCAAGCACTCAGCACTGATCCCTTGTACTTCATTTTAGAGAAGGAAAAATAGTGTTAAAAACAAGTCCAGTTATTGCTAGAATTCATACTAGGAATGTGAAGACAGCATGAAGGCGAAGCCCTTGACTAGCTTCTTAAGAAAATCAAATAGTACTTAAGTTGACTTCATTATGTAGTCATCCAAGAGTTTTTAAATCTGATTTTGTTTTACTTAATATTGCATATTCAGGAGCCTGTTCCAAGATTCTGCCACTCTGTGTAAAAATTGCTTTCTTGCAGGGTTCTTAATAACTGCCCTTAACTGCATTGGATGACCTCTTGTTTTAGTTCTTCCCAAAGGTAGTGTTAATATTCAGTTTGAATCAGACTGTTACATTACCTGTGTTTCCTAAGACCACTTGCCAATATAGGAAAGAAAAGCATCATACATTAGATGTTAGAACAGCCATTAGCTTTACAAATCCAGAACATAGGACATCAGGAATATTTATTTATTTATTTAAACATTTGGTAACTGAAAGGCACACTGAGCGAGGCTCATTTCCAGGTGTGACATGGGGCAGTGGTAAAGGATTATAGTACACAATAAGTTATAATACATATTCAAAGATACTTAAACAAAATATATACAGAAATACATAGTATGTGGAATGTATTTACAGGATAAAAACATATTGATACAGAAGTAGACAAACAGCATGAATTATGCAGAAAAGAGGTATGCATACCTGGTGATACAGTGATGATACAGGCAACTAATAGCAGAAGCTAGTAGGTAAATACCAAAGAGGGGTAGAGTTGATAGGACTGCAGTTTGTTGGTTTAGGGTAGGAGCAGATGAGCCGTGCAGGGAGGTATATTTGGTTTTGATAGAGTTGTGAGAGAGCGAGTTTCTTAGATGAGGCGGTTGTTTGTTCCATAGTGAAGGGAACCTATAGGTGAAGGCAGATTTGCCAGCAGTTGAGGTGTAGGGAGTGAGAAGGAGGGAATCCCTAGAGTGTAGTGTGTAAGGTGAAATAAGTGTGGTGTTAGCTTCTCAGAGAGATACGAGGGAGTAAGTTAAACCAATATTTGGAAACTAGGGAGATGGAATGGATGAGACGACGGGACAGAGGTGATAAATCAAGGGTGGAGAGGAGAGAGCAGTGGTGGGTTCCGAGGGAGAGTTTGTGACAAAACAGCAGAAAGCATAGAAGAGGAGTCTAGCCTGGCTAATGAAGAGGAGGGCGAGTGCAGTATATTAGGTCTGCATAATCAAAATGGGGGTAATCATTTTGAGAGCAGTTCACGCCTCACTGGTAGTGGGAGCGATTCTGTATTATGGTATAATATACCTAGCTTGGGGCAAAGTTTCGAGGAGATGGCATCTATGTGGATTAAAAATTTAGCTGAGGGTCCAACCATGCTCCTAAGTATTTGTACGACATGACAGCATTTAGAGGGGAACCATCCAGGAAGGTGATAGCTGGGGAGGGGTGCTCTGGCAAGTTTTGAGCAGACCCAAAGGTCATGGAAACTGTCCTAGAGGTGTTGATTTTGAGTAGGTTAGCCTGGAACCAGGCATGCATGGCAAGGACATCCTGTTGCAGAACGTATTGAACCTCATTTAGTGCTGGACCAGATGCAAAAGAATGGTATCATCCATGTACATGTGAATAAGGGATCTTGAACATACAGATCGAGGTCGTTGATAAATAGGAAAACAGAATGGGACCGAGGATCGAGCCTGGGGCATGCCAGCAGTATGGGGAGGGGGATGTGACATTTGCTATTCTGACAGACTGGAGCCAGTTTTCGAGGTAAGATTTAAACTAATGAACGCCAGGGGTGCGAGCCCTGCTACATCAAGTTTATTTAGAAGCAGGTGGGACACTGAATCAAAGGCCTTAGCTAAGTCTACAAAACTGCAGCAGTGAGATCGCCTTGGTCAACTGCAGCATGGATATATTCTGTGACGTGGAGAAGAGAGGATATAGTGGAATGCTGCTTTCTAAAACTGGATTGAAATGGGGAGAGAAAATTGGAGGCAGTGAGAAAATCAGTCAGTTTGGATTGTACCAAGGTTTCTTGCAGTTTGGCAAGGGCAGGAGGAGGAAACTGGCCGATAGTTGCGGGTCTGATGGATCGCCTCTCTTGTGGAGAGGATGATGCAAGCTGATTTCCAGGCTTGTGGGACTGTGCCAATGGAGAAGGACATGTTTAATATAAAGCAAGTGACAGGGCAATGGCAGGGGCTGATATGCGCAGGAGACCTGGGTGAATGCTAGCTGGACTTGATTTCAAGGGTTTAGGGACTGGAGGGATCTACCACATCTAGGCACCATGTTTGGGTGCCACATCAAGACAGCGTCAGATTTGACGACTGTCATTTAGAAGCGATCTCTCTGTTTGAGGGGACTGTGCCCCACCCCTCTTACTAAATATACCAACTTGGGGTGGGGGACCTCGGGAGGGGGACAGAGAGATTGCTCTAAATGACAGTCACCAAATCTGCACTGTCTTGATACGATGCCCTAAACACAGCGCCTAGCAGTGGTATGCGTATTGGAGGGCTTTTAGCACTTCTTCAGTAGTAGTGGAAGCAAGCAGGAAAGCTATTTTGGGGAGCGTTGGGGGCTGGTTTAGTGCCGTGGGTGGTGTAGTATTGGTGAGGAGAGCACAGGTGGTGAAGAATTTATATAGGGTGTCGGCTATAATGTGGGGATCAGAGATAGTATGGTCACTTTGCTTGAAAGTGGGTATTGGTTTGAGATGGGGGTCAATGAGGGAGTTGATCAACTTCCAGAAGGAGGAGGTGTGCGGTGTGAAGATGGGACCTGAAGTAATGACTTTAGCATGCCTTATAACCTTTGTGCAAGCATTCCTGATGCTGTTGTAGGTTTATCTGGTTTGGGGGGACTGTGAGGACTTAGAGGGACCAGGCCTTGTGTGATTTGCAGAGGGCAGTGCTCGGGGCAGAGATCTGGGGGGAGTCATTTTTTGATTCTGGCTTTTACTAAAGTGGTGTTGAAGTCCCAGACGATATGAAGATTCACAGGAACTGGGCCAGGGCTGTGTCGACGTTAGGAGCAGAGTAGACTGGTTCCAGTCTGCATGATTCAGATCACTGAGGAGTGAGCTGGAGTCAAGCGAGTTCAGAGAGTGGATTTTAATGTATTTTGGGGCTTATTTGGGTAGTTGGATTTTTGGTACAGTGAGTGATACAGTGGACTCTTAAGACTACATTCAGGACCCCAGCCACAGAAATTTAATGGGGATGTGAAGAGAATCCAGTCAGTAAGGCAGTGGTTGTTGGAGTGGGTATTATAGTGGGTGGGCTCGGTAATTAGTGGGTGAGGTTGTAGGATTCAGTTTTGGAGATGGTGAGCTTGGAGGAGGGAGGCCAGTTACGGTTGTAGTCGGCTCAGAAGCAGTAGTTAGTCTGATGCTGCTAGGGTGGTAGGGTGAGAGCGCATGTGATGAGTACATCCTGGACAAGCCAAGGGGCGTATATCACCCTATGAAGATAGGGAGAGTAGCTGATAGAGTTATTTGGGTGAGAATTAGTTTGTGCGAGCTGTGGCAGGATTCTTTTTGATAACTGAGCAAGAGAGGGGTTCCTTGTAAGAATCGTGACTCCTCCACTCCTTTTCCATGGTCTTGCCTAATTATTAAATAGTCAGGGAACACCAGGAGGAGTCCAGGGTATTAACAGACAACCATGTTTCAGTAAGGCAGAGGATGTCATGGGATTGTTGAGTGAGCCAACAGTTTAACAGGTCAAGTTTAGGCAGAATAATAACAACTGTTTGTTACATATGGCAAGTTGTCAAAGGGACACCTAACCTCTAAGCAGACCATATCAAGGTGGATAGTATCCATAATCCATAAATCTTACTTGAGAGGGTTCCTGCAGTAGATCTTCACATATGAGACTGCTCCCCTGGTGTCAGAACCTCACGGCAAACTTGTAGCTAGAAATCATCGGCGAGGACGCCCGAGCGTCAGGTGACAGATGTCATCGTGACTATAAAGGCGATCCCTGCCCGCCTCCAGTTCTTCTCCCGCTGTCGACCTGTATCATCCTACCTAACCTGGTAGAACAGCTTCAGTCGCCCACAATTCATAACTTCTTAAATTATGTGGCCCATATGGTGGCTTTCAAAAATCCTCCTTATCGGATCTGGAAAAGGATCTCCAGGAGATTCCCGATGAGCAGCTCAGGAACAAACTCCTGGAGAAGGTTAGGATGAACAAGTCATCCTGCCGCCATGCCCTCCGTGCCACCTATGACTCTGCAGACTCAGTGGCATGAGATACGGCTACTGGCATCTGTCTTAGATGCTAGCTTTCTTCGCCTGGTGGGGTTGGCTCAAAATGTACAAAATTCTCTTCTGGATACACCATTCAGGGGTCCAGTTCGTCGTGGCAGTGCCAAAGATATTATCACAGAGCTGCAAGAGAGCAGCAAATCCTTGAAGGATGTCTGTTCCATGTACCGTCTGGGACAAAAACAACAGCAGCAGCCTTTCCGCCAGTGGAAATGAAATAAGCAGAATCAGGGCAGACCAAGCGCCACGCCCAGGGTTCTGGCGCTCAAACTCCCAGGCCAAGTTTCCCAAAACTGCCACTGGGGTAAAGCACCCCTCCCTCCACGTCCTGACTCCTAACTCCCCTCCTGCTCCCTCCTATTCCCATGGAGGAACCGGTGGTGGGAAGATCGGCCTCCACCTGGATGGGTGGAAGGCCATCACCACGAGTTGCATGGGTTCTTCAACTCATAGAAAGAGGTCACTCGATAGAGTTCCTGAGACCTCTCTCTAACCCTCCGGGAAGGTCGTACTACCCATCAGGCCAACAACTTCTGGTCTTGCAAGAGATTCAAGCCCTCTGCAGAAAGTAGCCATAGGTGAGTACCACCGAACAAACAGGAAGGGATTTTACTCCCACTTTTTCTTCCTGGTTCCCAAAAAGACGGGGATCTAAGACCTATGCTCAACCTCTTCGTAGAATACAAGAGGTTTCGCATGCTGACTCTCAGGGACTATTACCCCTGCCTACCCAACACTTGGCTGTGCTCCTGGATATGCAGGATGCCTACCTCCATACCCCATTTACCGGCCCACTGCCGCTTCCTGAGGTTCTCTTTTCTGGAGCATCATTTCCAGTTCAGAGCCCTATCATTTGGCCTCTCCTCAGCACTCGGGTCTTCACCAAGTGCCTAGCGGTGGTAGTATGCGTCCTCATGCACAGGCATTTATGTGTTCCCATATCTGGATGACTGGCTTTTCTCAGCCCCTTCTCCCGGCAGTCTGAAGGAATCCCTTTCCTTCACCCTGGACCTTTTCTCCAGCCTGGGCATGTCAGTCAACTTCCCCAAGTCCAAGCTGATACCCTCCCAGCACCTCCAATTTATTGAAGCAGTGCTGGACATGGTCAAAGCAAGGCCTTTCTTCCAACCGACCAAGCAGAGAACTTAATTTCTCAAACGGCATTTGTGGCTTCATCCCAGTGGACCATGGTGATGGTGGGTCCTACAGCTACTGGGGTTAGTGGCGGCTGCGTGCCCACAGTCCCTTTGGCCAGATTGCACATGAGGGTTGCCTAATGGTCTCTTCAGGTCCAGTGGGACCAGTGCCTGAGCGACATGGACCAGAGAGTCCTAGTCTCCAACAGCCTGCAAAAGGATCTCCTTTGGTGGCAGGACCCAGCCAACAGTTCGGTGGGGGCCCTTTCCACCCTCCGTCTCCCTCCATGTTCTCACATCGGATGCCTTGAGCGTGGAATGAGGAGCACATCTGGGAAACCATCAGACCCAAGGCTCTTGGTCTCCCATGGAGAACCTTCACATCAGCATTCTGGAGATGAGGTGGGGCTCTGTGCTGTGCAGGCCTTCCAGTCGCCTGATTCCAGGAACACTTCTCATCCAGACAGACAACATGGCAACTGTCTGGTACTTGAGCAAACAGGAGGCTCCTGATGCACCCTCTATGCAGGGAGGCGATGCGGGTGTGGTACAGCACGGCCCATTCCTGACAGCAGTCCACGTGCCAGGGTTCACAACATTCTAGTGGACAGTCTCAGCCAATCAGTTGCGGGACTCATGAGTGGGAACGAAAGCAGGCAGTAGTAGATCTGTTTCTTCAATGGGGCTGGCCAGACCTAGATCTCTTCACCTCCCATCCAAAGCAAAACTACCCAGCTTTTGCTCTCTCGTTCCTGGGCATGGTGCTTTTGGCGAGATGCACTGTCTCTTTCTTGGACAGGGAGATTTCTATATGCTTTCCTCCTTTTCTATTCTTCAGAGGGTCCTGCTAAAGCTCCAAGCAGAGGGGGTGCACAGGATTCTAATTGCCCCTCTCTGGCCTCGGCAGATTTGGTTCCGTTGCTACAGCAGTTGGCACTGGAACCCCAGTACCTCTTCTTCTCTCACAACCTTCTGTCCCAGGAACAGGGCACCCTGGTACATCCAAGCCTTAAGTCTCCATCTTCATGCATGGCACCTGTGGACTTAGCGATCTCTCGCTATGGCATCTCTTCTGGAGTCACTCAGGTCTTAGTGGAGGCCAGAAAACCCTCCACCAGATCTACCTGTGCTATGAAGTGGAAGAGATTTTCCATCTGGGCATCAGCAAAGGCCTAGACCCGTTTTCCTGCTTGGCCTCCGGATTTTACAGTACCTCTTGCATCTGTCAGAGTTGTGCCTCAGGTATTCCTCCCTAAAGGTTCATCTTTCAGCGGTTTCGCCTACCACCTTCCGGTGAAGAGCAAAACCCTAGCTCAGCTAGAGGTTTCCAAAACTTTCCTGAAGGGATCCTTCACGTCAAACCTCCGGTCCGAATCCTGTTCCCCGGATCTTAATTTTAGGTTAGAAAAGCTTACTTTGCTCCCTTTTGAACCAGCAGCAAGCTGTGATATATATGTTTTGAGCATGGAAAATGCTTTCTCTAGAGTGTGGATATGTTGTTCATCCACACTATTTGGCATGTCCCTTTCCCTTTAAATCTTGCGGAAGTCTTCAAGCTGGCTCCTCCCACCCACCCGGTGGTATATACCTAGGGTTCCATCCCATGACGCCAGATCTTCCTTTCTGCTGTAAGATTCAGGTTCCCTCGTGTTACTTCTACAAGTACTGTAGGCCCTGGATTCTAATCGATGGTTTTGCTGCATTTGCTTTCTTTGAAACTCATAAGAGTTTACGATTCCAATCCGAGTGCATCGGACATGGAGGACAAGTCGTCCCCGGGTTTCGCAGTGTCTTTGCGAACAGAAAATGTCGGCGCACCAATCCCCACCTCTCGTGCGTTTATTGCTTGGGTGTGGTGCATGACACCACCGCTTGCACCATCTGTCTGGCCTTCCATCCCAGCGTCCTGGATGACCGCAAGGTGCGCCTAAAGCTAAGGAGACCAGAGCTCCCAATCCACTGGTGAAATCGAAGGAGGTCAGGTGGGCGGTTTCTGCGACATGAGATCCATGAAGCAGCTGACCAGATGGCGTGCTTTTGAAGAGAAGCTGCTCAGCTTGACCAGTCGAAGTTTTTCGTGCTGCTTAACCTGGGCTCCACTTTCACTGGGTCCTTTCGGGACTGTGCCAGTCTCTTCCTACCAAGGGTGAAGCACCCTCAGGCTCTCACTCCTCCCGCCCTAAGAAAGGGACAAGGACCTAAATCATCATCATCTTCTTCTCTCTGAAGAAGACGTTCCTGGGACCGAGAGCGGTCCGATTCTCAGTACCTGGCAGTCTCTACCTCGGTCAAGATCGCTCCTCGGCGCCGGCTTCTCAGACCTTCTGTGAGGCCAAGGCACCGAGGCAGAGGATATGGCAGAACCGGCCGAGATTTCTCTCGACCCGATCAAGCCATTGTCACTGACCCCACTCGATGACTATTTGGAGGGACACCCATCCTTTCTTTCCCGAAGAGGAGACCTATCCTTTGGGTATCGATCGAGGACAGAGCCAGAACCTCAGTTTTCACTGAATCCGGCCTTTCCCGATCGACAGAGCCAACATCGTTGGTCTCAATCGAGGACTAGGACCCGTCGGTCGAAAAACCAAAAAGGGTCACAAACACTCCCGGAAGAGGCGCCACCAATCCTCATCCTCCTGGGACAAGGAGAGACTTGACAGAAGATCCGTCGCGTTATGAGGACCTCATGTGGCAACAGCTAATTCTGACGGTCAAAGCTGGCTCCACGGCCATTACTTGGCCCCAGCCTCTTAGGCCGAGTCCTCCGAACCGAAGACTCCGGTTCTTCCTCCAGTAGGACCGCACGCATTCCTGTTTGGCCTGTTCGGTCTCCCCACCAATTTTGGTGGAGCCACCACCTAAGCAGCCTCAGGGAGGGCCCCTCGAAGGAGGATTAGGCAATACAGGCCTGCCCGTCATCTTTCCATCACTGTTGTCCCGATCGCCCTTGCGTACATGAAGGGGACATAGGAGGAGACCCCTGTATCCCGACTTCTCGGACTCGGATACCACTGGTCTTCACTCACACCCTGATGATGAGTTGTCAGTGACAGGCCTGGAGGAAGGTCCTTCCTCTTTCCAAGGCATCCTTCGACTTTATTTCAGAGTCCACCAGTATGCCCTTGCAGCCTATCAAAAGAAGGTGGAATATCCTCTCACGGATATCCTTAAGAGGGGATACCCGACAGAGGCCTTCCCAGTGGCGAAGCCATTATTGACCCGCCCTTGAGCTATGGCAGTGCACTGCCTCTTGCCCAGCTCCGTCTGCCCGCATGGCTCACATTTACACTGTACCCATGGGATCTTTGGTAGTTTACTGACCATCCTCGGCTGAGAGCCTGTGACCGCCTCAGTGTTTAGGCATGGGTAGCTCAGTGGATACTGGCGCCCTCGGACAAGGAGTCCAAAATATGGACCATTCTGCCCAGAAAGGTATATCACGGCCTTACCGTGGCACCTGGCAGTGATCATGGCACCGCTCTCACGCCTCTTGGGGTCACTAGATGACGCCCTCCCTCATCTCCCAGCGGACATGCAGACCACGGTCAAGCAAGTCCGTGATCAGGCCGCTGTTGCAAAACAGCAGCTCCAGACGGCTTTGGACATTGGAGATTCCTGTGCCTGCTCACTAGCAGCCGCAGTGGCCACTGCTGTGGATGGGCCTGGCTGAGATTATCCTCTTTTCCAGCGGATACCAGCACAAGTTAGATGACGTGTTTTTCCTTGGCACTGACCTCTTTGGTCCGGGGTGGCAGGTCACCTCCAGCACATAGAGCAGTCCAGTGCCACCTTGGATGCCACTTCTGCAAAGGGTTCTTCGGGCAAGAACCAGCAGAAGCACAAGAAGAAGCCTTTTCGGCACTCTTCTCCTGTGGTTAGACAGCCTCCCTTCCAGGGAGGTCAGCAGCAACAGCAGGCTCAAGCTTGGTGCTCTAGGCCCAAGCAGGGTCTCCAGCAGCCCTGCAAAGGAGCCTCCTCCTCCTCTAAGCCTGCACAGTGATGGGTTGGGGGTGACCACCTACTCCCATCACACCAGTTCTGGATCCTCCATGGGGGCTGGCTGTATCACTTTCTTTCCACCTGGTCCAGTATCACTGGACAGGTGCGTCCTGGAAGTTGTCGGTCGGGGACTGCCTCTAGAGTTCAAGCAGTACCCTCCTTGCCGAGCCCGTGTGCCACGGGAGGAAAGGATCTCAGTCAACCCTTTGGGACAACATTGCTCAGCTCCTCCGCAAGGAGGCAGTAGCTCCAGTGCTGGATCCTCCTACAGACCCAGGCTTCGTGTCCAGGTACTTCCTGGTGCCCAAGCGGATGGGGGTTGGCACCCCATCCTAGATCTCCAGGACCTGAATCAATATCTCAGGTCTCGCACCTTCCAGATGGTAACTCTGAACCAGATCATATCATCTCTGGAGTGAAACATGTGGTTCTGTTCACTGGATCTACAGGACGCATTCTTTTATGTCCCAATCCATCCATCCCACCAGCGTTTCCACGCTTCAGGGTCAAAGGGACCCTGTATGAGTTCGAGCCATGCCGTTCGACCTGTCATGTTGTAGTCTTGGCAAATGCATTGCAGTGGTGGAAGCCACTTACGGCGTCAAGGGGTTCGGATATACCCCTGCCTCAACGATTAGCTCCTGGTGGGTTCCTCCCTGCAGGAGGTGGAGCGGTCTAGGGACCTGGCCCTCCAAACCTGTTCCCAATTAGGCCTCCTGATCAGCGAGGCCAAGTTGGAACTCGTGCCCTCTCAGGTGATGGGCTTTATCAGGGCAGGCTTCGACTCTCGTCAAGCCAGAGCTCAGCTTCCGGCGGACAGGGCAGAGGTTCTTTCCTCCTTTGCCCAGTCATTTCTGGTTGGCACTTGCGCCTGCCTGGGACTTCCTCGCCTTCTGGGTTACATGGAGGCATGCACCTCAGTGGTCTGTTGGGCCAGATTGCACATGCGCCCCCTCCAGTGGGAGCTGACCACAGTGGACTCGGCGTCAGGGTCTTTTCGACCAGCTGGTCACTGTTACCCAGAAGATATGGGACGCTCTCCAGTGGTGGACCGTCCAAGTCGTCTGCAGGATGGGATCCCGTTGTCCGCCCTGAGCCGGCGGTCGTCCTCACGACCAATGCCTCTCTCATGGGCTGGGAGCCCACATGGGGACCACAGAGCCCACGGGTTCTGGAACGAGGAGTCCGATGCCACATCAACCTGCTGGAGCTCAGAGCAGTCAGACTGGCACTGTCAGCTTCGCTCGTCAGCTCCGGGGTCAAGTGGTTCAAGTTCAGGACGGACAATACCACAACCATGTACTACCTCTACAAACAGGGCGGCACACAACTCCGCCTGCTATGCAAGGAGGCCCGGATCTGGACCTCGCCAGCTGGTTGGAGGCGGATCTCCTTGCCATCCATGTGGCAGGAGTCTCGAACCAACTGGCAGATGCTCTCAGCCGCTAGGCAAGACATCCTATGAGTGGTCTCTTCATCCAGAGGTAGCTTACAATCTGTTCTCCTGCTGGGAAAACTGCCTGGGTACCTGTTTGCCTCCAGGAGAACACACAGCTGAGGCTGTACCATGCCCGCCCCACTCAACAGGGCTCACTACAGGGGATGCTTTTTGAGGGACGCCTTCCTCTATTTCCTTGATCCACAAGGTGTTACTCAAGGTGAGGAGGGACAAGGGTAATCCTGGTAGCCCCAGATTGGCCCTGCCAGTTCTGGTATCCAGATCTCCTCAGCTGCAGGGCCCCAGAGCAGCTTTGTACACGCCGGACCTGATATCTTTGAACCAGGGAAGGTATTCCACCCAGACCTTCATTCCCTGCACCTGCAGCCTGGTATCTGAGCAGCTAGAGTTCCAGGCTCTGGGTCTTTCCGAGGATGTCTACCACAGTGGAGGCATCTCATAAAGGAATCGACCAGGAAATGTTATGCCTTCAAATGGAAAAGGTTTTCCATTTGGTGTCAGAAAGAAGTCTGGACCCTTATCCTGCTCTGTTGCTAACATTTTAGACTACCTTTGGTCTCTCTCAAAGGAGTCTTTGGTCATCGACCAATTTAGGGTGCACCTGGCAGCCATCTCTGCTTACCGGGCGCCGGGCCAGTCGACATTGGCACAGAAGACAGTGGTCGGGCACTTTTCAAAGGTCTGGATCACATATCCTCTGGTGCGTGAACCTCCACCTCCGTGGGATCTTCTGCTGGTTTTGGCAAAGCTCCTGGGCAAGCCATTCAAACCCATGCACAAATGTGAGCTCTCACACTTGTCGTGGAAGACTGCCTTCCTGGTTGCTATCATGTCAGCCAGAAGGACAGGGAGCTCCAGGCACTTCGGTGGACTCCCTTATCTGGTCTTTCACAGGGACAAAGTTGTCCTCGCCCCCACCTGAAACTCCTTCCGAAGGTGGTGTCGAGTTTCACCTTAACCAGGTGTTGACTCTGCCTGTATATTACCCTAACTTTACCTAGGGACGCTGAGTACAGGCTCCATACCCTGACCTTAGATGTGCCTCTCCTACTACAAGGAGAGGATGGCGGAAATTGGCTGCTACCTGGAAGTCAGCAAACACCTTCATTACCCATTACCACATCGACCTTGTGAGTCACGCGGGATGCTGGTTTTGGGGCCTCGGTTCTCTAATCTCTGTTTTCCTAAGTAGGGGTGTGTGCCTTGCCTCCTCCTCCCGGAGAACTGCTAGGAGTCTGCCAAAGGTGTGGATGAACAACATATCACGCTCCTAGAAAAACAGGTTACTCACCTGTAACAGTAGTTCTGGGGTGGTGTATTTGTTCATCCCACATCACCACCTGACCTCCCCGGCTTTTGAGCGCATCACCTTGCTTCCAGCAGGCTAAGATCTGGCGTCATGGGCGGAGCCGGTATATACCACCGGTGGGTGGGAGGAGCCAGCTTGAAGACTTCCTTCAAGATTTAAAGGGAAAGGACATGCCAAAGAGTGTGGATGAACAACATGTACCACTCCTAGAACTACTGTTACAGGTGAGTAACCTGTTTTTAGTTGCCATCACTTCAGCTCGGAGAGTTTCAGAGCATCAGGCTCTAGTTTGCAGAGAGCCTTATTTAATTTTCCACAGAGACCGGGTAGCCTGCGGACTAATCCGTTCTTCCTTCCAAAAGTGGTTTGAACTGACCCATAACCAGAATGTTGAACTGCCGGTGTTCTTCCAAGAACATTCCAACAGGGGAGTATCTTCTGCACACCCTTGATGTGCACAGGATTTTGAGATACTATGTCTCGGGGACTAAGGAGGTTAGTAAATTGAACCAGCTCTTGTAGCCTTTGCTCCCAAGTGCCAGGGCAAGGCTATCACGAAAACAGACTTTGTCAAGGTGGATGGCAAATTGTATTCACTGCATTTACTAGAAGTATGAGAAGCCCTTCCAGAGATGGTTAAGGGCCACTCTACTAGGAGTGTGGCCACTTCCACTGCCTTTTCAGGAATATGTCCACTGCGGACATCTGTGCAGCGCCACTTGGTCCTCCGCCCACACCTTCACTAAGCATTACAGTCTGGACATTGCCTTTAGGCGTGGGCTGGCTTCGCCTTGCAGTCCTACAAGGCCTTCTGTCTGAATAAACCTTTAGTTGGCAGAGATTTTCCTCCGGAATCTGCTTCCGACTCCTCCTTTTGTTAGACTGCTTGATATTCAGTCCTGTATGTGAAGACCTACTGCAGGAACCCTCTGAAGTAAGATATAGCAGTTACGTAAGAACTTACTATAACAGTAGATCTTCGAGAGAGGTTCCTGCAGTAAGTCTAGATTTCTCACCCACCTTTCCCCAGCTCCTATATTTTATCTCTTTATTCCTTCCCAGGACTTTGTCTCATCCAGGGCACAGGGTCTCAGGAGTTTTCACTCCTTTTTCTGCTTCCTCTCTAGAGGTCTCCAGCTGAAGAACTGAGGCGGGTGGGACCGCCTTTTATAGTCACGCTGACATCTGTCACCTGGCGCTTTGAGGCAGTCCCTGCCAATGATTGCTAGCTACAAGTTTGCCGTGCAGTCCTGACACCAGGGCCGGTCCTATATGTGAAGACCTACTGCAGGAACTCTCTCTAAGATCTGCTGTTACGGTAGGTTCTACGAATTGCTATTTTTATGTCCATGATACATTTCTACTATCACATGGCAGGAAAGCCCACAGATGGCAATAGGGTACACTCCACTTGAATTCAGCATCAGTGGCAGCTAGAAAGAGTGTGCAACTAGAGAAATTTGCAAAACTGCTACCTAGTCCACCACACACATTCACATCAAATGTTTGCCGACATACAAAGGCAAGAGGGATTGCTTATTTTGGCATTCCTGTACTTAACCTATTCCCAAAGTAACCATAAAACCATCCAACCTAGGGTATAGCTTGGAGTCGGCACAAGTTTGACAAGGCCATTCTAGTTCATATATTTAGAAGGAAAGTTACTCACCACAATGACATCTTTTATCTAATGAAGTAGAACAGCTATTCAGTCAACCTACCCTTCCCTGCCTCTCCTTTTTAGGATAGAGTAATTAGGTTCTTCACAGTCATTTATTATTATTACAGTTTGAACTTTAAATGATTGTTCTTGTTTTTTTGTAGCTAAAACATTTATTGATCTGAAATTTACATTATTATAATTAGAATATAATATATTTTTTTTCAAATTAGGTCTTGTGTCTCCTGACCTCTTCAGCTCAAACATCTACTGTTGGAATGTTTGAGGCTCAGACAAGCACCGTGAGAGCATATCTTTGAAAAACATTATGTGTCTGGGCACAGTGCACATCACAGAGATGATGCACAAGTTTGACTGGCTGTTCTTCATTAGAAGAAAAGCAGTTACTACAATGTGTAACTTTTCCATCTGTTGCACCTTCACTTTTGTGTAATTTGTTGTGTAATGGTAATATGTACTCTCTTTTCTTCCAGGGACGTTGTATAGCGTTAAGCCTTTCTTAGCTGTGATGATGAAAAGGAGCAGTTCCTTTACCATCTTCTCTCATTCAATGCAGTTGATTACTTCTGCTTTACAAATGTCTTCACAACAGTTAGTAGTAACTGCTATATATATATATATATGTGTGTTCCAAAAACTATCAGTGTGCCTTTCTGCAGGTATGTGGGATGACTTGCCTTATTTCCACCCTGCATACCTCTCAACTGGTAAATGGGATGACTGTCTGTGTCCCGACTTGAGTGCATCAGAACTGGTAAGCAGGATGGATGACTTTATGCCTCCCTGAGTGCCAGACAACTGGTGTACAAGATGACTGATCAAGCCCATCCTCAGTAAGTCTCAGCTGGTAAATTGGATGACTGACTTTATACTCACCCTTAATAACTGTCAGCTAGTATTGTATATGGGATGATTAACTGTTTGTACCCCAAGCACCTCTTGACTGATGCATGGAATTACTGATCTTATGCTTGCTTATATTCCTACTTTTTGGGAATTTATTATTACTGTACATCTATAATGTTTTTGTACAAAATGTACCATGTAACCTCATTGTAACTGATTATATCTTACGCCTCTTTGTTGTACTCAGTGCCTGTTTGTATATCTTTTATCTGTGAACCCTGACGTGGAACCTTTGTAAATGAGCTTTTAGCTCAATGGTGTTAATTCTAGTATCAATAAATAAATATCGCCCCAGTGCCTCACAACTGGGATGTGCATGACTGATTTCATACACTCCCTGCGTACCTGACAACTGCTGTATGGGATAGATCTTTGTCAACGCTGAATGCATCAACACTGGTAATGTATGAATGACTTTATGTCCCCACTGAGTATATGACAGCTGGCCGTAACATGGCTAACGTTATGCCCTCCTGAGTACCAGATAACTGGTGTATGAGATGACTAACTTTACACCCCACCCTCAGCAACTCTCAACTGATACTGTTTATAATATGATTGACTTTCGCCTACCCTCGCACCTCTTGGCTGGAACATGGAATGACTGAGTTTTGCCCACCTTGAGTGTATCATAACTGGTACATGCATGACTGACTTAATACCCTCCCTAAGTACCTGACTGTTGATGTATGGTATGACTGACTTTACACCCTCCTGAGTAACTCTCAGCTGGTAAAGACTAACTTTATGCCCTTTCCAGAGTAATTCAGAACTGGTACTTGGGATTGCTGACTTTATGCCCACCATGAATAACCCTCAGCTGGTACATGGGATTGCTGGCTATATGCCCAGCCTACTTACCTGAGAACTGCTGAATAGGATGACTGACTTTATGCCCACCGGGAGCACTTCTTGGCTGGTGTGTGGCATGATTGTCTTTATGCCCACCCTGAGTTCCATCTGTACTACACTATGAAGGTTTCATTATTATTATTATTATTCCACAGCGTACGTGCATCTACAGTGCTTCATTAGAAGAGATCCTACAGGCTGACCAGGTGACTCAGCAGTAGTGTTACCACCTGCCACGCTGAAGGTTGAATGCAGACTGCGGCCTCTGGGGTCAGCAAAGGGAGAGGAATTAGTGTCCAGAGGACTGCTTTCCTTCTCAGGGTAGGGGTCTTAACATCTTGCTCGGTGTCTACCACCAGGCAGAGACCAGGTGTTAGCATGGGGAGTCTCCACGCATGGCTGCTCATGCTGCTGGGGTGTGTTGGCACAGAGGCATGCACATGTGCCATTGCACCAGGTGGTTCAAGGGGACGAGGAGTAAAACTGGAGGATGGAAAACCTCACCAGCAGGATGAAGATCCAGTCTGTCGCAGGCCCGCACCTCTGCCAGGCAGGCACCGTCAGGATGAGGACACTGGTGGGTGGCCTCCTCTCTCCTGGCCCATGGAGGAAATCTGTGAAGCATACATAGACAGTGTCAGCAGATAAGGGCTATGGCCCACCAGACTGTCCATTTGAGCTTGTAAGTTCACTTCGTTTTCCTAAGTCTGCTGCCCCTTACCGTGACCTCCAGAATTCCTTTGTCTGTCCCATGCATTCTTAAATCCGTGATTGTTTCCAGCCCCACCACTTCCTCTGGCAGGGTGTTCCACTTGTCCACTATCCGTTCTGTGCTATTAAGTCCTGGGGAAGGAGGGTGATGGGGCTGGATGGGTTGGATCAGAGGGAGCCTGAGAACAGAAGGATATACACTCTTGATTAGGGAAAAAGAGATCTGGCATAAGACTTTGAGGAATAGGATGAACTATTTGGTACCAACAGGCCTGCCCCCATTTAAAGCAGCAGGCCATTTCTCCTATCTTTTTAGCAGCTTAAGTATGTTTCTAGGGACGTGGATATGTTGTTCAATCCACACTGTCTAGCTGGTTCCTTACCGGTTTAAATGTTGCTGAAAGGTCTTCAACTGGCTCCTCCCACCACGGTGGTAAACCTCAGCTCCGCCCCATGGTGCCAGATCTTCCTTGGCGCTTGGAGCTCAGGTTCCCTCCTTAGCTCTCGTTTAGGCCTGGATTGACACTCTTTGGTTAACCCAAAACTAATTCTAAAGTTTACAAGACTTGGTCTTCGTCTCCCCTGTTCTGCTGCGAAGGACAAATTGACTCCGGCTTTGTCGGTGCCCTTATGGGCAGAAGATGTCGGACTGATCCGCACTCCGTCGTCTACTGCCTGGGGCTTGGTCACGATTCATGAGGCTTGCGAGTTGTGCAGCTCTTCTCGGCTTTGGTCTTGGAGGACCGCTCTGTTTGACTAGTTCTTGGGCACGCTGAAAATGGTATCCACTGGTCAAGTCAAAGGAGGCCCATTGGCGGTGTCCAGAGCGGGGGCTCCACAGAACAGTTGGAGCAGATGATCGCCTCAAGGAGGAGGCGGCCCAGGCCGCCTTATTCCTCCTCGGCTGCAGCATTTATCCTGCTGTCTTTGGGCTCCTCTACACGCCGCTTATGGAGCTTTGCCAGTCCCTCTCCACCAAGGAGAAGGGCCATTGGGACATTCAGTCGGTCCAAAGGAAGGACTCAAAGGTAAGTCCCACCATTGATGTCCATGGGAGTGGGAAGATCCCTTCACGGACCATCGACTTTCGACTTCGGTCAAGGTTGCGGCTATGGCATGGCTTCATAGTGTCCCGTCAGGTCAGCAGGCCGAGACAACCGTCGGCGGTCGAGATTTTTCTTGACCCGTTGGACGGTTTGTCAACTGGTGATGCCAACAACTCTACTTCACGGTTCCCCGGTGATTGCGAGACTTGCCTGTGTCTCTGTGCGAGTCCCCAGTTAAGGTCCCTCACACGGAAGGAAGGCGGGTTCCCTGTTCCCTCTCTGCCCACCCTCGGAATCCCGAAGGTCTCGGTCCTCTTCAGGTCAGCGGACCCACTAGCGTCGGCGGTCTCGGTCTTGGCACCGTGGTGCGCAGCATCGCCGCTCATCCTTGTCGTCCTCTTCGAGGATAGGCTCGGCGCAAGTTGCGTCGGCAATACAAGGAGTTAATGTGGCGGCAGCTCTTATTGTCCGGAATAAGCCGACTGCCGCCTTCTCGCCCATTAAGTGGCTTGTCACCAGAGTGGCCAAACAACCCCTCGTGGTGGTCGAGGAGCCACCCTGGCACGGTTGTTCGGCGAAGCTGGCTGCTCCGCCCATTGTGGTGCAATCTCTGTCTCCCACAACCCGAAGACTGGGGCCCTGACCAAGGATTCTCGGTCAGGTCAGGGCTTGCCCACAGGTTGTTGGTCACCTCCTCCACGATCGACCTCGGCAGGTGGAGGGTGGCTCAGGTGCCTGACAGCTGTTTGCAGACTCCTCGGGTCTGATGGCGGCTCCTCCCTGTTCTCCGGGCCACTTGACCTGGAGTCTGCGGGGGTCAGTCAGTGGACGAAAGCCGTCTTCATTTTTAGGTTTGCTCGGCTCATCTCGGAGTCCACCGGATGCAGCTCACACCCATTTTGAAGCAGGCCAAGTATCCCCTGCGGAGATACTGGACCGAGAGAATTCCCCTACGGGAGGCCTTTCCTGTGGCCAAAGCCATTGTTAGTCCGACCCTGGAGTTATGGCAGTGGCCAGCATCTTGTCCTCGCCTTGGCCAGGATGGCCCAAAAAGTCGCAGTCCCCACCGGCTCACTCTCCAGTTTCCGGGCACCCCTCTGCGGAGGGTTAGTGACCAATAGTGTTTTCCGGTGCTCCGGGAGCGCTCAGGACATGGAAAAACCGCCAGATAAGGAATCCAAAAGCTAGATTACGCGGGCGGAAGGTTTACACTGCTTCCTCCCTAGGCCTTCGTCAGGCTACCTCAGCGTTCTGATTGCCGCGTTCTCTCATGCCCTTATGGGTTCCGTGGATGAGGTGAATTCTCATCTCGGCTGACCTTCAGATGACAGTCAAGCAGATGCAGGATCAGGGAAGGGTGGTGGCTAAACAGCAGCTTCAAACTTCATTGGACACAGGTGATTCTTGTGCCCGATCAGTAGCGGCCGTAGTGCCATGTGTCAGTAGGAGCTTGGCTGCGGATCTCCACCTTATGGCGGACACCCAGCACAAGCTGGCAGGCGTTCTCTTCCTGGGCACCCGACTTGTTCGGGCAGGGGCGGAAGGCCATCTATAGAGGATCCGAAGTCCAATGCCACCTTGGGACTCAAGTCACGCTGCCCAGAAGGACAAAGGCCACCAGCAGCAGCGTAAGCTCCCTCGCCCGCCTGAGGCATGTCTGGCCCAGCAGCACTAGCACCAGGGCCAGCAGGCTCACACTTGGTGCCCTAAGGCCAAGTCTGCCACTTCCTCCAGTAGGAAGCCTGAGGCAAGGGTTCAGGAGGTCCATCAGCGGGCCCTTCCTCCAAGCTTTCCCAGTGACAGGTTGAGGGGTGTCACCCCAACCCCGCCAGTCCTACCTGGGTTCCCCCATGGGGGATGGCGCCGCCACTTCCTTTCCACCTGGTCCGCTATCACCATGGACCGCTGGGTGCTAGAAGTGGTGGGCAGGGGTCTGCCTCTGGAATTGAGCAGTTTCCTCCCTATCGAGCCAGCACCCCACGGGGGCAGTGGGGTCCGCAGGCTCTCTGTTGGCTCGTCTGAGCTGACATTGCCCTGCTTCTCCAGACGGAGGTGATCAGTGAGGTGGTGGATCCTCCTCCAGACCCAGGGTTTGTGTCCAGGTACTTCCTGGTCCCAAAGCGGACGGGGGAGGGGGCTGGTGCCCCATTCTCAACCTACACGACCTGAACAAGTTCCTAAGGCAGCGCACCTTCAGGATGGTCACTCTGGCTCAGATCATTCCATCCTTGGAACTAGGCATGTGGTTTTGTTCTCTGGACCTTCAGGATGTGTTCTTTCATAGATACATAGATACATAGACAGTGTCGGAAGATAGGCCTGTGGCCCACCCAGTCTGCCCATTTGAGCTTGTAAGTTCAGTTTGTTTTCCTAGAAGTCTGTTGCCTACCCCTGACCTCCAGAATTCCTTTATGTCTATCCCATGCATTTTAAATCCTGTGATTGTTTCAGCCCCCACCACTTCCTCTGGCAGGAGTGTTCCACTTTGTCCACCACGCATTCTGTGAAGAAATTCTTCCTCACGCTTCCTCTGAATTGTCCTCCCTCCAACTTCATCCCATCCCTCTAGTCAATGTCTCAATCAGTCTGTCTCATCAGCGATTCCTCCGCTTTCAAACAGAGGATCTTACGAGTTCGGACCATGCCCTTCGGCCTCTCTAGCTCCCAGGGTCTTCACCAAATGCATGGCAGTGATGACAGCATTCCTGCATCGCTAAGGGGTCCAGGTATACCCTTACCTGGACGACTGGCTGATGCAGCCCCTCCAGGTTGGAGGTGGAGCGGTCCAGGGATCTGGTCCTCCAGGTCTGCTCTCAGATTGGCCTCCTCATCAACGAGGCCAAGTCGGAACTCATGCCATCGCAGGTGATTCAGTTCATCAGGGCAGAGCTCGACTCTCTTCGAGCCAGAGCACGGCTCCCGTGCACAGGGGCGAGGTCCTTTCCTCCTTTGCCCAATCATTTCTGGTTGGGCAGTTGCGCCTGCCGGGTCTTCCTGCGCCTCCAGGGCCTCATGGCGGCCTGCACCAGCATGGTCCATTGGGCCCGCCAGCATATCGGCCCCTACAATGTGGGCTGGCCCGCAATGGTCACAGTGCTCCAGTCCTCTGGACCAGCCAGTGTGACCCAGGAGATGTGGAACAGCCTACAGTGGTGGCTCGTTGCAGCTCATTTGCAGGAGGTATCCAGTTTATCCGCCTCGAGCCGACAGTCACTCTGACGACCGGCGCTCTCTGATGGGTGGGTTGGGGTGCCCATCTGGGGAGCTCAGAGCCCACGCCTCTGGTCCTCTCAGGAGTCTCAATGCCACATCAACCTGCTGGAGCTTCTGATGTCCAACCAGCCCTCACCACCTTCCGCTCCGCTTTTGCTGGGGTCAAGTGGTTCAGGTCCAGATGGACAACTCCACGACCATGTACTACCTCAACGACAGGGCAGGACGACTCCTTGCCCCTGTGCAAGGAGGCTCTCTGCACTTGGTCTCTCGTGATCAGCCTGGAGGCGGATCTCTAGCCATCCATGTGGCTGGAGCCTCCAACAGTCTGGCCGATGCCCTCAGTCAGATAGGCGCTACATCTCACGAGTGGTCTCTCCTGCCGGAGGTAGTACAAGATCTGTTCTCCCATTGGGGCACCCCTCAGGTGGACCTGTTCACCCAGGGAGAATGCTAGGCTGAGGCTGTTTCATGCCCGCCCCCAGCAAGGCTCGCAGGGGGATGCCTTCTCGAGGCAGTGGACTCCGGGCCTCTTCTATGCCTTCCCTCCATTTCTCTTGATCCATAAGGTGCTTCTCAGGGTGAAGAGGGACAAGGCGAGGTGATTCTAGGTAGCCCCAGACTGGTCCGCCAGTTCTGGTACTCACATCTCCTCAGCGTCAGCTCCAGGCTCCCAAGAAGCGGCTTCCAGCCCGCCCGGACCTGATCTCAGTCAACAGGGGAGGTACCCATCCGGACCTTCAATCTCTGCACCTGACGGCCTGGTTCCTGAGCAGCTAGAGTTCCAGGCCTTGGGTCTTTCTGATGAGGTCCTCAACGTCATTGAGGCATCCCGTAAGAGTCAACCAGAAAATGCTATGCCTTCAAATGGAAGAGATTCTCCATTTGGTGTCAGGACAAGGGTTGGACCCTTCTTCCTGTTCCTTGGCTAGCATTTTTGACTACCTGTGGTCCCTTTCTCAGCTAGGGATTCGGTTGATGACCCTTAAGGTGCACCTGGCAGCCATCTCTGCTTACGAGGCGAGGGCCAAGCAATCGGTGGCTCAGGAGAAGGTGGTTGGGTGCTTTTCAAAGGCCTTGATCACATATCCCCTCCAGTGTGAGAACCTCACCCCGTGGGATCTACTGCTGGTATTGGCTAAGCTCATGGGCAGTCATTCAACACCGATGCACAGGTGTGACTTCTCTCACCTGTCGTGGAAGACCGCCTTCTTGTGGCTATTACGTCAGCCAGAAGGATGGGAGAGTTCAGGCACTTTCAGCGAGTCTCCTTATCTGGTCTTCCACAGGGACAAGGTTGTCCTGCCCCCACCTGAAATTCCTTCCAGGTGGTGTTGAGTTTCACCTTAACCAGGTGTTAACTCTGCCGGCGCCCTACCCTAATCACACCTCGGAGGCCAAATATAGGCTCCATACTCTGGACCTTAGAAGAGTGCTTCGCTTATTATAAGGACCGGATGGCTGAAGGTTTGGGAGAGGTTAAGCCAGCTGTTTGTCACCTACGCTGAAGCCCGCTGCATAGATCTCTGTTATGGGTTGGCGGGCATGGAGCCTCGTCAGAGGATAAGAGCTCATTCTACCGCCATACCGCTGCTTCGTGGCTGCTTCTAGGACGTCCCTATCCAGGAAATCTGCAGGGCTGCTACCTGGAAGTCAGCACACACCTTTATTTCCATTACCACATTGACCTTGAGTCACGCCGGGATGCTGGTTTTGGGACCTCGGTTCTCGAGTCCTTATTCCCTAAGTAGGGGTGTGCGCCTTGCCTCCCTCCTCGAGGAGAACAGCTAGGAGTCTGCCAGACAGTGTGGATTGAACAACATATCCACGTCCCTAGAAATACAGGTTACTCTGCAACAGGAGTTCTAGGAGTGGTATATGTTGTTCATCCACCACGACCCACCCGACCTCCCGGCTTGACAGCAACCCCAACTTCCAGCGAGGCTTGATCTGGCGTCATGGGCGGAGCGAGGGTTTTACCACCGAGTGGGTGGGAGGAGCCAGCTTGAAGACCTTCCAGCAACATTTAAAGCGCAAGGAACCTGCCAGACAGTGTGGATGAACAACATGTACCACTCCTAGAACTCC
This sequence comes from Neoceratodus forsteri, assembly GCA_016271365.2. Lineage (NCBI taxonomy): Eukaryota > Metazoa > Chordata > Ceratodontiformes > Ceratodontidae > Neoceratodus > Neoceratodus forsteri. The sequence continues at coordinate 766,982,763 of CM028133.1, read as the reverse complement.
TGTTCAAACAACATGAAGTCTTGCTATATTATGACTATTGCAGTTTGTCCCACCATTAGAACTGCTCTGGAGGTGAAGAGTTAACTTCATGCAGTGCATGGAACTTAGGCAGCTCGGTTAGAAAAGCTCTGTCTGGGATATTTCAAACTCGAACTGTCAGATTCTTTACCCGTCACTCACTGAACAGTCGCCTCGGAGATTCCTCCTACTGCTCGGTTCATTTTCTCGGTTTAAAGAGTTTTTCTCGGTTAAATTCAACCCGGATTATCATTATTTTAACGCAAACCGATCGGTTCAAGCTCTGTCTATGGTATTGTAAGTAATAGATAGGTTTATTTCTGTGTGGAACTTAATGTTTAGTCGGTTGGTTTGAACCGATCAGGTTGTGTTGAAACTTTATTCTGAAGCATTTAAAGGCTTTTTAGAGTGCAGTTCTGTTCTTATTGGTTCTAAAAAACGGATTTCATTCTTTTTTTTCCACAACCCATGACACGTGTTGGGAAACCGAGCAGTGTCTTGCCTGGCACTGCCGAAAAAAGGGCAAGTTTTTAGTTAGGGCAGGCATTATGTTCTGAGAAACCCAAAAGAAAACTGCCCACTGTTTCAACACTGTAGTGTCTGTGGGGAAGCCTTGCCAAGGCTGACCCACACACCACATGTGTTTATTGTCTGGGGTTTGACCACCTCAATGCAGACTGCCAGATTTGGAAGAATTTCCTGCAGCTACCCTAGATAAGAGAGTTGGTAGGCTCAGGGAACGAGAGGCAAAAGTCCGCTGACCCGATGAGCTGCCCGGTTCGGTGCCAACCGAACCGGAGGGAGTGCCTCTGACCAGGGCCAGACTTCCTCAGGCAAGCGTAGCTGACTCTGAGGAGCCAGTTCCAGCAAAGAGAACTAGAAAGTCAGCAGGTGTGGAGTCAAAATCCCTTCTCCAACTGCTGCAGAGATAGCCAGGGCAATCCAAATTGTCCAGTCACTTTCCTCGGTTCCGTCTGAACAGCCACTATCTGGCAAAGGTGGGTTCGGCCGGTTCCACCGTTCAAGAATATGATATAGAGAGTTTTATGAACAGTGTGAATGTGACTTTGAAAGTCTGATGTGCCCATTGAACCGACATCTCCCCAGACAGACCTTTAGGAGAATCTCCCTAGGCTTGCTGGAGTCCACTTCTCATTTTCTGTTTTATAAAAAAGTTGTTGAACCTCCAGCTTCCTTTGGAGGAAGCTGTGGATGAGCAAGAGGAGCCTGACTTTGTAGAGATGATGGATATCCCAGAGTCCAGGAGATTGTCTATTCCTTTACATAAATCCTTTAGAAACAAACAATAAAAATTTTAAAAGCTCCTAATTCTGTGCCTCCTGTGGATAAAAAGATGGACTTATGAGGTACACTTTGTCAGGTCCTGATACAGAATTCTTTCACAGCAATGCAGCCATGTTGGGGTAGTTCAGGCTGCAGCCTGTGATAAGGCTAATATTCCCTGGCTTCACATCCTCCTGACAAGGACTCCAGGAAGATTGATGCCATGGCTAAAAACAATACATGGCAGCGTCCTTGTGACTCAGACAAGCAAATTTATGGCTTATGTTGCAAGATACCAAAATCTAGATGGGATACTGTCATGGCTTTAGCTAAACAGGCCCCTGGCCAGCTGCCAGAGCTGGAGCAGGTGGCTGCTGATGTGATTGAGGCATCTAGTGCAATTCCATGCTGCAGTGGATTCTAATGATGTATCCTCTAGAGTCATGGCTACATCTGTGGCTTTTCATTGGATTGGCTTAGCTCAGGTGTACTACTTTGTCACAGGATACCCAGGCTAAGGCTATGGATTTTCCTGTGGTGGGAAATTTCTGTTTGGGAGCAGACAGAGAATTATATGAAGAAATGGATGAATATAGAACCACTTATAGAGTGCACAAGCCAAGGAACGGCAAGCCTCCTCAGAGGCAGCCCCAGGGGTAGAGGCAGGCCTTTTCGCAGGCCTTTTACCAAACCCAGGCCTCCTTCAGCTTATGTTCAGAGGGGTTCTTCAGAGGGAGAGGCAGACGGGGTACAAGCAGGCCTGCTCCCACCCCTCAGCCTAAAGCCCCTGCCAAACAGGCACCCTGATGGGATGCCCAGGGCGGGTTCTCCATTACCTGTAGGGGCAGGCTGGCTTACTTGGTCCAGGACCTGGGAGTCTTTAACATCAGACAAGTGGGTCCTAGAAGTTAGTAAGCCAGGGTCTGGTTCTCAGCTTCAAAAAATTTCCAAAGATGAGAATCAGATCTTTCCACCTGCAAACCCTCTAGAGACTGTTGCTTTGGAAACAGAAGTCTCAACCCTCCTGGCTCTCAGAGCTGTAGAAAGGGTTTCTCCCTACACCAGGGCAAGGGTCTGTACTCCAGGTACTTCCTTACCCCAAAAAGACAGGAGAGTGGCGGCCCATCCTGGACCTAAGATATCTGAACAAGCACCTTTTAAAACCAAAATTCAAAATGGTGACTCTGGGAATGGTTTTACCCTCCCTAAGGCCAGGGGACTGGCTAGCTTCCCTGGACCTCAAGGATGCCTACTTCCATGTTCTTATCAGAAGCTCCCACAAAGTACCTCAGATTTGAACTGCCCTCAGGCCATTATCAGTTCAGAGCAATGCCCTTGACCTTACCTCTGCCCCAAGGGTATTCACAAAATGTCTGGCAATGGCAGTTGCTCATTTAAGAAGGCAAAAGATTGCCATCTTTCCCTACCTGGGCGACTGGCTCATTATGGGTCAGTCTCCAGACCAGGTCAAATCACACCTGCAAGTTACCCAGCAGCTGCTTGCCTCTCTGGGCTTTCTTCTCAATCTTCAAAGTCAGTTCTGGAACCTGTCCAGGTACTCACCTTTATAGGTGCAGAACTGGACACAAAGCAGGCAGAGCCTTCCTTCCCCTAGAAAGGGTAAGGACCCTGGTGGCCCTGGCCTCATCCTTCACTCTGCAGGTCTCTCGACCAGTAAGGCATTTCCTACAGCTCCTAGGACACATGGCTGCTTCCACAGCTGTAGTGCAAGGAGCAGGATTTCAGATGAGGGACATTCACTTCCATTTGAGAGCCTTTTGGTCTCAAAGAAGAGATTCCCTATCCAAGTTGATCCCAGTGACTCAACCCTGATCCAGGCCCTTCAGTGGTGGCAGGATCAGAGCAATCTGAGACAAGGGGTGCCCTTCATCCCTCTATCTCACTCCTTGACCCTTACTACAGATCGTCCCTCTTGGGATGGGGAGCTCACATGGGCGACCTCTCCACCCAGGGGTTGTGGTCCCTTCAGGAATCTCTGCTCCACATCAATCTGTTGGAACTCAGAGCTGTTTTTCTAGCACTTCAGGTTTTTCTGCATCTGTTCAGAACAAAGTGGTACAGGTCAGAACAGACAACACCACTAATGTGGTACATCAGCAAACAAGAGGGCACTCGGTCTTGACCTTGTGCACGGCGATGAAGTTGTGGTCTCTGGCTTATTCCTGAACACTTCCCTCATAGCAGTTCACTCCTCAGGCAAGGACAATGTCCTGGCAGATGCTCTCAGCAGGATTTCCCAGGGCCATCACGAATGGTCACTGGATCCCCGAGTACTGAGGATAGTTTTGCCAGATGGGGCACCCCTCATAGATAGATATTTTTGCAGCCCCAGACAATCATCAACTTCCACTTTTTGTTGCAGGCCCCAGTGTTGGGCTCAGTCCCCTGGATGCCTTTCTCCTCGATTGGGAAGGGAAGTTTTCTATGCCTTCCCCCTTCCCTCTCCTGTTCAAGGTGCTAGTCAAAATCAGATCTCAGCCCTGCAAGATGATCCTGATTGCTCCAGACTGGGCCAGGCAGCCCTGGTACCCACTTCTTCTGTCCTTAGCAGTCCATCTTTCCCTGTGTCTCCCAGGAACCACAATCTGTTAACCTGTGCCCAGGGAGAGTCTGGTATCCGATCTCAAATCCCTCAACCTCAAGGTCTGGCTCTTGAGGAGTTAGAGTCTGTTGATCTACAACTTTCTCAAGGTGTTCTCGAAATCTTGAGCTTCTAGGAAGCCTTCCACTAGGGCTACCTATAACTCCAAGTGGAAAAGGTTTTCCATATGGTGTTCTGGGAAGCATATTTCCCGGAATCTGCTGATTTGCCCACTGTTTTGGACTATATGGTCCATCTTAATTCTTGGGACTGAGACCAGCTACCCTGAAAGTGCATTTGGCAGCTGTCTCTGATTTTATTTCAGCAGGGAAGCCCTCTTCTCTTTCTGCTCACCCTGTATTTTCCAAGTTTTTAGGGGATTGCTTCATACCAATCCACCATTCAGGGACCCTGCCCTGCCTGGGATCTTAATGTTTGCATTGCTCAGCTGATGCAACTCCCTCTTTGAACCTCTGTCTGCAGAGCTTTTAAGTACTTGACTTGGAAAACTGTATTTCTAGTAGCCATCACTTCTGCCAGGCGATAAGTGAGTTACAAGCTTTGTCAGTGGAGACTGACTTTATTTCCTTTCACAGGGATAAGGTAGTCCTCAGGACTAACAGGAAGTTTTTGCCTAAGGTGGTTTCAGATTTCGCTTTAATCAATCTATTTCACTTCCAGTGTTCTTCACTGACCATTCCTCCTCTGGTGAGAGGAGGTTGCACAACAGATGTTAAGAGGCCCCTAAGTTACTACATAGAGCGTACCAAGGGTCACAGGTTTGACTCCCTCCAACTATTTCTCACTTATGGTGAGGTTGGGAAAGAAACCTGCCACTAAGAGATCCATTGCCAGGTGGATTGTCTCTTGTATCCAATTTTGCTATCAAAACTGGGTAAGGTTCCCCTTCAGGCCTGAGGGCTCACTCTACCAGAGGGTACAGCTGCGTCTCTAGCTGCTGCCAGAGACATCCCTATCTTAGAGATATGTCAAGCAGCTACTTGGAAAACAGTACACACTTTCACCAAGCATTACTCCTGGATATCCAGGCCAGGAGGGATGCTCGGTTTAGCACAACGTGCTTCAAGAGCCTATTCCCTAAGTAGATTCTGTCCTCCTCCATGGAGGTACTGCTGTGTAGTCTGCAATAGTCATAATATAGCAAGACTTAATGTTGTTTGAAGAAAAAATTACTCACCTTAGTAATGTTGTTTCTTCTAATGGAGTCTTGCTATATTATGACCTCCCCAGCCTGCCCCTCTCAGAACTTCTACTTTGGGTATGGGGTGGGCAGTCCACTATTGGCACTTATTGATGCCCTTTTATGTTTTCCACCCTTCTTTTGGGGTGTTTGGGTGTTGTGTTTTATTTTATCTTATCTTTTCTAGTCCCTGACTTGATTCTTGGTGTTGGGACCAGGAAAATGTGTTAATATTTTAGTAGCCAGTTGGCTAGTGTAGGTTAGCTTCCACATAGAACCTTAGTGAGTTTTGCTCGTAAAGATCTCACAGTTTCGGTTTGAAATATCCCAGACAGAGCTTTTCTAACCGAGCCTCGGCTCTAAGTTCCATGCCCTGCATGGAAGTTAACTCTTCCACTTCTAATGGTGGGACAAACTGCAATAGTCATAATATAGCAAGACTCCATTAGAAGAAACAACATTACTAAGGTGAGTGATTTTTTCTTACAGGTGAGTAACCTGTATATTTCTGCCATCTCTAGAGATTTATGGCAATATTTTACAAGTCCATTCACCAGTTTAAAACTCTTTATTAGTTTTCTAATTACTGAGGATTTGCAGTAATAATAGGAGCCCCGCAGTTTATAGAAATCTCCTTCCATGAGGTCTCTTCAGTTATAAAAGCTGTTTTCACAATGTGGATATGTCGATTGGTGTAAGCACTTGTTTACAATGACCGACTGCTAGTACCATCCCATCCTTCTTGCATTTATCAAGTTAGCTAAAGGCGACCACTAGATTTTAAAACTTCATTAATACTTATCCACCTCCTAGTATGTATTTATCATTTTTTTCCTTAAAAATCTTGTTTAATTCCATAATTTCAGTTGGAAAATTGTTCCAGTGGTCTTGTTATTTTTGTGTGAAGTAGTATTTCCCATCAGAAGTATTGAATGGTTTGGCCGTTATAACAGATGACCCCGATGGTAATTTTGTTAGATTTAAAATCCAGATTCAAGTCACACATTAGAGATGGGTTGTGTACAATTTTATATGTAAATAGAGATCACCTCTGAATCATCTCTGCTGTAACAACATGAGGGTGTTTGGCCTGTTGTCATAGCTATTATTACTTATTTCAGGGATTATCTTGGTAGCTCTATATTGAATTTTCTCAAGTTTATTGATATTAGCAATCTTTTTAGGGCACCATGCCTGACTGGAAATCTGTGAGCAGTCTAACATAGGCTCTGTGTAAAGGGAAAATAACCTCTGCTACTTGACTTCTTGTATTTCTTTTTATGGCTCACAATGCTCTCTTAGCTTTTGCAGTTACAGGTGAACATTGTTTATCGAGTTTTAGAGAATCTGAGACAGTAACCCCCAGCTTCTTTCTTCATTAACTGTTTTCAGTGTAGTATTGCAAAAGTGTAATTTTGTTTTATATTATGTTTTCCAAGTTGCATCGCTCACATTTTGATAGACTGAATTTCATTCCCCATCTAAATGCCTGTTTTGTTAAAATAATCTAGATCGATCTGAATTGTACAGATTTGATCGGTGGTACCACATTGACCACCACTTTTACGATCATGTATATTTTGTATTCCAGCTGTGTACTAATACATTCCGTCTGATATAAAAACTTGGATTTATGACAGGCCTCAGAATTGACCCCAGTGGGGCACCGCTAATAACTCTACTGCTGGTTGAATAATAGCCATTTACCGCCACCCTCTGTGTCCAGTTTGAAAGCCAGTCCTTTACCCCATTGATAATAAATGGGTTAACTTTGAGGTTACACATTTTATCAGTTATAGCCCAATGTGGGATGCATTCAGAGGCTTTACAGAAGTCTAAATATATATATCAACAGGTGTATGCATGTCTAAAGCCTCACTAACTTTGTCATAGAAATACCCAAGATTGGTCATTACCAAGTGTCCAGCAGTAATATAGAAACATAGAAACATAGACTTGGCCGGCAGATATGGGACCGTTAGGCCCATCTAGTCTGCCCATTTCCCTTACAGGATACAGGTCAGATCCTAGTTAACCAACAGCCTATTTCTTCCTCACCCCCCACAAGAATTGCCTTATGTCTGTCCCATGCATTCTTGAATTCTCCCACAGTTTTAGACCCCACACCTCCTCAGGAAGGCTGTTCCATGCATCCACTACCCTCTCTGTGAAATAATACTGCCTCACATTGCCCTAGAACGCCCTCCTTCTATCTTTAAATTGTGTCCCCTTGTTCTTGCAAGTCTCTTTTTCTGAAAGATGCTACCCTCTTGGACTTTGTTGATTCCACTGAGGTACTTAAAAGTTTCTATCATGTCCCCCTCTCCCTTCTTTCCTCAAGGGTATCATATTAAGCTCCTTTAGTTTCTCCTCATATGGCTTCTCTTGCAGACCCTGCACCATTTTAGTTGCCCTCTCTGGACTGCCTCTATCCTGTCTATGTCCTTGCGGAGATGGGGTCTCCAGAACTGGACACAGTACTCAGATGGGGTCTCACCAACTGTCTGTACAGAGGGATAACAACTTCCTGTTTTCTGCTGCTGATGCCTCTCCTATACATCCCAGTATACCCCAGCCCTCTCTACTGCCTTCTCACATTGCTTGCTAACCTTAAGGTCATCTGATATGATTACCCCCAGGTCCCTTTCCTTTTTGTTGTTGTTACTACCTCCCACCCATTGCGTATTCTTCCCGGGGTTCTTGTTTCCCAGGTGCATTATTTTGCACTTCTTTGCATTGAATCCTAGCTGCCATACTCTGACCATTCCTCCAACCTTGCTAAGTCCCTTTCATCCTTTCCACGCCCGTTGTGTATCAACCCTGTTGCAGATCTTGTGTCATCTGCAAAAGGCATACTTTTTCCTTCCAGTTCCTCTACAGTGTCACTGATGAAGACATTAAAAGGACTGGACCCAATACTGAACCCTCACGGTACCCCACTAGTAATCCCCCTTTCTTCAGAGTGGACTCCATTTACAATTACAGTAAAGTCATGTTATTCTTTATCTTCTTCGCCTGTTTCTGTAATGTGGTGTGTAATTTTATCTATAATGATTGATTCTATAATCTTTCCAGGTATAGATGTTAGACTTATGGGTCCATAATTTTGTACTTCATTTTGGGTCCTTTTTGTGAAATGGCACATTTGCTGTTTTCAATCCTTTGGAACTTTATCTGTTAGGACTGATTTGTTGAATAATATGGTCAAGGCCACTAGTTTTGTTTTTTACTGGAAAATCTGGTAAAATTCTGGAATCTGGACTGTCTGCACGGTATAAACAAAGAATTTCATGGAATTTGGCATTTTATACCAGATCAGTAAATCTGTAGAACTTGCATTTTCCTATAGTTGCTTCCTGTACTATTTTCAGTTTGCTTATTTAATGCTCTGTGTATTAGATCAGTGCCCTTGAATATCATTAATGGGTGAAGAATGTATATACCCATGATCTTCAACATTGATTATGCAGATGTGGTCCATGGCACTGCCCCTATCTCCTCTCTCACCAGACTGAATACCCTTCAATGCCTTCTGCTGTTTCGCCTTTAATACTCTCTGTCGAACCCATCATTTCTTTCTTTACACTAGTCTCCTGAGTGCTGGAAGGCAGTATAGCGCAGTGGGTTAAGGCTCTGAGCTGCAGATCTGGGTTTGAATCCCACAGCTGTCTAGGTGCATATTGTGTGATCCTGAGCAAGTCACTTAACTTCTTTGTGCTCCCAGGTTGCATCTGGAAACCAGCTTCGGCTTAGTGTGCCTCCTGGTTAAACAATTTCCCTTTCCCTGATTCAGCCCCTTGCCTCCCACTGCCTCATTCACTGTGTCTTTCTTCTAAATACTGCTTCTTGTTGCTTCTTCCTTACTTTTGCATGTCTTCTGTCCCTTCAGCCTCCTATACTCCTTGCTCTAGGGACTCCTGCACCTTCTCCATTCCCTACTTCAAATCTACTGGTGGGCAAGCCTCTTTCTCCTCCCGTTTTCCTCCATCTGGAACAGCCTCTCCCCACACTTCATCTCTTCTCCTCCTGTCATTCACTCAAGCATTCACTCAAACTGCTCTTCACATCCTTTTGCCCTGGCTAGTCTATCCCATGTCATGTCCCTTTTCTTGGGTTGTTTGTGGCCTCTGTGCATTTCACCTAACTTACACTTGGAATCTGAAAGCCTACGTGGTTCATGCAGTTCCTAAATACTCTTTGTTCACTCCTTCCTGCACCACAGTTTGTTTTGTTGCCAGTACACCTCACTACACTCATTGTCTGTTCATCTCCCTGTTAATATTGCCATAAATTGCTCTTTTGCCCACTTTTTTACTGTATATTTTCTTTATACCTTCCTGCTGTTGATTTTAACTTTTGATCGTTCAGTTTTGCCAGCACACTGCTTTGTTTAATATTGACAGTTTTCCACTGAATGTATTTGTCTCTCTATACCCTCCCTCCTTCCCCTGGGTCACACCTGGAAGTGAGCCTTGTCTCGGTGTGCCTTTCCCGTTACTAGTTTTCAGTGAATAAATAAATACATTTGCTTATCGACATTCACTGGTTAGGTAGTCAAAACTGCATTACCCTCCCTTATGAGAGAAATATGGAATAATTAACATGCTTCTCTGAAGAACAGTGTGGTTGGGACTCCAACATCATTGAAGAACAAGACTGAAGGGTGAGTGGTTCTCAGATACCACAAGAACCCTGACGTGACAAACCACACTGTTCTTCACAGAAGCATGGTGGTTATTTTATATAATAGAACAAGGCAGAGTTTTACAACACATAAACTTTGTACCTCCATTGTGGTTTTATTCGCAGAATTGTTGGTGGAATGTACAAAATAACACTCATGGTGCTAAATTGAAAGTATGTGAATGGGAGAGCCCACTGGACAAGGAAATAAGAGGAATCCTCTGTCTTTGAAATATTCATTGGTTTTAGTGCTAAAAGATAAAACAATAGAGATTGTATTGACTAAAATTAAATGACATGGTCTAGCGTCACCTCCTTACCACAGATACATGGCAGGTCAAGGGCAATGTGGCTGACATTCACTCCCAAATTAGTGATATGCCATGTTTAAGGAAGCTGAAAGTGAGGAGCAGCTGCATATGGTGGAAAGTGTGGCAGTTGCAACTGTATATAAGGTGAGGGAGCTTAAAAGAAAAGTGGCTAACCTAGATAGAAGAAGACTGAAGTGCAACATGAGGGTGGCTGGCTTGTCAGAAAAGCAGTAAATGTTATTATTAGGTAAGGGACATGAGTTAATTTAGTGCTGGAACTAAATCTGTGCAGCTGTACAGGCAGAGTTCTGTCCCATTCTGCACATTGTTAAAAAGTCGTTCTGCTGTGTTCACTATGCAGAATGACTTTTTGAAAATGCTGTCAAAATGAACTTATCTGTTATTTTCATGTTTAAGACAAGTCTCTGTCTAATACACACACAATAATATATGTGTGTGTGTGTGTATATATATATATATATATATATATATATATATATATATACACAGGGTTTTAAATAAGTGTTTTCGATTGATTAGCACTTTCAAGACGGAAAAGTGCTACCTAATGTAGCTAATGTGTAGCAAGGGATCAATGATTAGCAGAAAGGAAAAGATGTCACATCTGCATGAGACCGCATGGTTATTATAATTGTTCACTGTTCTCTTGCAGTAATTTTTTTTATACTGGCTGCCTATGTAAGTAAAGATATGGTATTATAATTCATTTAGACAAATACAGAGGATATAGGTGCAGTGTACGCTTGTGTCAACACCACCTAGCGGCCACAAGATAAAATGTAAGTAGATTGCAGAACAAGCAGCAATCTGTCTCTTGACTTATATTGTGTTTACTTGATTTACATTTTATACACAGCTGAAGAAGCCTAGATCTGCATTGCAACTGTCCCCACCTCTCTTTTCAGAAACACCCTTTCAATTGTAGAAAAAGCAAACTTGTGGCTTATACATTTTGTGGGCTGATAGCAGTGTCAGTGGCTCAGCAGGTTGCACACTCACCTCTGAGGCCGGAAGATCGAGGAGGTTGTGGGTTCTAGCCCACTCCAGGTGCTTAGGTAAAATCCCAATATTGACACTGTAGTGCACCATGAGGGAGATGCTGCACTCCTGAGGTGCTGTCTTCGGATGAGACATGAAACCGAGGTCCCATCTGCCTGTTCTGGTGGTTGTTCAGGTGGACGTTAAAGATCCATAGCACTTCTCAAAAAGAGTAGGAGTTTTTATTGACACAGACTAAGGACAAACATTACAACATAGTTTTCAAACACAAATAGTACACACCTTTACAATATGCATTACATATATCTTTGAAAATTATTCTGCCTAACGCAAACCTGAACCCCATTATCTCTTTACCCACCCCAATATACATTCATTTATTCCTTTATGACTAAATCCTCCCATAATCAACTCTACTTAAATCTTTTAAGCATATTTCTGAAAAAACACTAGCCCTTTCCACCACATATTTACTTTTGATTTTGGATGTGAAAACAACAATTCAGGGCACACCCTGAGCCCCGCCCCCAGACAGAGGTAAATGTAACAATAAACATATTTTTCAGCCTGGATAGGCAACTTACTGATTTGATTTCAAAAGGAGAGGTGGTCTCGGTATTCACTTCAGGGCCTGCTGTGAAGTCACCCAGCTACCAACGTTGAGGTAGACCACCCATCAGCTGGGTCCCTACTCTAAACTGCAGCTGCCTCAAATGGCTTACCTTTATAGGGTGCATAAGCCTAAAATGGGCTTAATTAAGGAGTGGTCCCCAGCCAATGTGCAGGTAACTGGTGGGGAGCTAGTTAAGTGAGAAAGCTATACTTCCATTTACAAACATTATCCAGTGTTAACTGCTCACCCTTGAGCAGTCACAAACTATAAATGGGATTCTAAATAAGGTGCTGCTGTGTATGGCATACATCAACAAAAACAACAAGTCAGAGCACATACCCCAAACAGAGTTAAATGTAACAATAAACATATTTTTTCGCCTATTTTTTCAATCTTTTAAGCATATTTCTGAAAAACACTAGCCCTTTCCACCACATATTACTTTTGATTTTGGATGCAGTCTGACTCTTTCCTAAAAATGTCCTGCATTGCTCCTGTACACATTTTACTAAAAGCAATATACAACATCTCATGCTGTTGCAGTAAAACCTGACAACGGCTTTGTAGTAAATAAAACTTAAGACAAGCAAAAATCACAATCAGTGTGCTCCTGTGGTATTCCTTAGTAGCAGGGACATTTCCTATTAAGTTCCCCTATGTAAATGTGCCAGCAGGACATTTTCCATTCCGTAGCCAGAAAGGCGATAACCCAGTAAGTGTATACACACTGGAAAAGAAAGTGTTCCTGAGACTCTATTGGTGCCCCACATTGAGGGTACAAACAGAGATGGGAATTTTCCGTGTCCTTGCCAAATTTCCCAATTCTCTAAAAATACCACCAACAGCTTAATCTGTTTCAATTTCAGTTGCTTACCATCTTCTCTCCCCAACCCCTGGGTTCCTAGAAAAGGGACTTCTAGTCTTAATGGGCCTACCGGTCAACAAATTCAGTAATAATAATAATACTGGTAATTGGTTATGAAGTGCACCTAAAGGCTGCCCGTGTGGCCACAGCAAATGTTTACTAATGGTGTGCAATTCCAGCACTTTTCTAGTGCCAGTGTGAGTAGAGTAGCAATACCAATGTAATCTATCTGGCTGAATGCTCTTGCCATGCATTTTACATTGTTGTGACTCTTCCAGATGCTTCAAAGCTTGGGTGGGTGAGCACCTAAGGAGCACGAGGTGTGAAACAAATGGCTATACATGACATTTCCATATTATCCGGAATCAAAAGCCCACAAGTTTTCCGACAGGGCTAAGTAAACACTGGCAGGAACCTGGGCAAGAGCAAGGTTATAAACTCCTAACAGGTGTGCTATGGGAGTGGGGGCACTTTGTGCTGTGTGCACCATTTAAAGTAGTGACTAGCTCAAAGTGTGGTGGTGTTGATTGACACAGTATAGACACTGCACCTATGTCAGATCGATCTGTGTCTCACTCTTCAATCCCACTGCACCTCCTCTTGTAGAAACAGATAGACCTCGATTCCAAAATAAAGATCTGAAGTCAAATGTCTTTCTAGGGACATGGATATGTTGTTCATCCACACTCATTGGCAGGTATCCTTGCCGCTTTAAATCTTGCGGAAGGTCTTCAAGCTTGCTCCTCCCACCCACCCGGTGGTATAACTCTCGCTCCGCCCCATGGCGCCAGATCTTCCTTACGCTTGGAAGCTCAGGTTCCCTCCTTAACGCTCTGCGTTTGAGACTGGTTCCTATTTCTCCGTTTGCGGATTTAAAATAGACTTCAGTCTTCTATCCCTCGCGGCTACGATGGACAAATCGACTCGGATTCGGAGATGCCCATGCGGGCAGAAGATGTCTGGACCAGATCCACACTCACGTGTGTCTACTGCCATAGGCCTTGAGCACGACCCGCCAGGCTGCGACCTGTGCTCATCTTTCGCCCTCGTCCTCGAAGACCGTGCTGCCCGATTGCAACTGGGCCGTCCCGAGAAGCTGCTTCCCTCCGGTGAAGTCCAAGGAGGCCCGTTGGCGGTGTCCACGGGCGGTGGGCTCGGCGGATCAGCTCGAGCGGATGGTGCCCTCGAAGAGGAGGCGGCGGGGCGTATCTTCCTCGGCCGTGGCATTTATCCCGCTCTCTCTGGGCTCTTCTTACACGGCTTCTTTTAAGGAGCTTTGTCTGTCCCTCTCCACTAAAGGAGAAGAGACCTCGTCTGCAGGACCTTATTCGGTTCAAAAGAGGGACAGGTAAGTCCCTCCGTCAAACTCTTGGGAGGCGGGAAAGGTCCCTCTCCGGGTCGTCCGACCGTCGGCTCGATCGACCGCTCGGCCTCGGCCACTGGCCTCACGGTGTCCCCGTCAGGTCAGTTGGCCGAGACTCCCACCGATGAAGTCGAGATTTTTCTCGACCCGTTGAGACGGGCTTGTCGCCTTTAGCAGATTCCCCTCTCCCGGTTCCCAGGAGGGGAGCTGAGGATCCCGTGGGCTCGCCTGTGCCTCGGTTCGGAGCCCTCGGATGGACCATCCGAGGCGAAGAGTGCGGTTCCGACGCCCTCACCGACCTCGAAATTCGCGGGACTCTCGGTCTCGGTCTCCGGACCTCTTCGGCGGTCCAGCGATCCCCGTCATAAGGCGGTCTCGGTCTCGGCACATGTGATAGCCAGCGTCGCCGCTTCGTCCTCGTCCTCCTCCTCGGACGAGGAGGCTTCGGCGTAAATTACGTCGGCGATGCGAGGACCTTATGTTGCAACAGCTCCTTCTGGCGGGAGTAAGCCGACCCCGTCGCCTTCCCGGCCATTAAGTGGCTGTCACGGAGCGCCGACACAACCCCTCGACTTATCTGAGGAGCCTATACCCAGGCGGTTGTTCGGCTAAAACCAGCTACTCCACCGATTCGGTGGAATCTCCGCCTCCACAGCCACCAATTGGGGCTCCGACCAAGGATTCTCGGTCGGCTAAGGGTCTACCCCATCGGCTGTCAGTTACCCTCACTCCCGACCGACCTCGGCAGGTGAAGGGTGGCTCAGGCCAGAGGAGCTCTTGAGGACTCTTCGAGTCCGAGGATGATTCCTCCTTTCTCCAAGCGACTGGACTTGAGTCTTCAGGAGGTCAGTCAATGGACGATAGCCCGTCGTCCTTCCTAGGACTGCTTCGGCTCATCTCGGAGTCCACGGGATGGAGCTCGAACCCGTTCCAAACGGGCCAGGTATCCCTCACGGAGATTCTGGACGAGGGATTCTCCGACGGAGGCCTTTCCGGTGGCTGAGGCCATAGTGAGTCCAGCACTGGAGCTTTGGCAGCGCCCTGCTTCCTGCCCTGCGCCTTTGGCCAGGATAGCCAGGAATCTCGGTCCCTACCGGTTCCTTGTCCGGTTTTGGAACACCCTCTGCTGAGGGGTTGGTTACCGACAAGCGTTTTCCGCGGCCCGGCTACGCAGGGATGTGGACAAACCTCCTGACAAGGAGTCCAAGAATTGGACTATGTCGGGCGAAAGTCTCGCTCTGCGTCCTCTCTCGGCCTTCGTCAGGCCAGTTCGGCCGTCCTCATGGCACATTTTCTCATGCCCTGTTGGGCTCCCTGGATGAGGTCATCCCTCATCTTCCCGCCGATCTGCAGACTACGGTTAAGCAGGTGCGGGACCAGGGCGAACGGTAGTGGCCAAACAGCAGCTCCAGACTGCTTTGGATATAGGGGACTCATGTGCCAGATCGGTGGCGGCCGCGTGGCTATCGTCCGGCGAGCTTGGCTGAGGATATCCACCTTACCCGGATACCCAGCACAAGTTGGCGGATGTTCCTTTTGGGGACTGACCTCTTCGACCCTGGGGTGGAAGGTCACCTGCAGAGGATCGAGAAGTCCATTGCTACCTTGGACTCGGTCTCTTCCGGCTCAAGAAGGACAAGGCGCAAACCACAGCCTAAGCCCTTTCGTCCTTCACTCTGCCTCTGAGCCAGCGCCCAGCAACGTCAGGGCCAGCAGGCTCGGCCTTGGCATCCCAAACCAAGCCGCTCGGCTTCCTCTAACAGGAGGCAGGAGGAAAAGGCCCAGGAGGTCCTCGGCGGTCCCTCCTCCAAGCCTGCCCAGTGCGGGCTGAGGGGTGTCGCCCCCATTCCGTCACCTCCCCTGGGTCCCCATTAGAGAGACGGCTCCAGCACTTCCCTTTCCGCCTGGTCCGCTGTTACCACGGACAGGTGGGTCTTTGAGTGGTGGGAAGAGGCCTGCCTCTGGAATGAGCAGGCACCACCCTTCAGAGCCGTCGCGCCTCGGGGCTTCGGGATCCCAGCCTCACTGGCGGCTCGTCAAGCCGACATCGGCTCTCCTCCTCCAGAAGGAGGTGATAAGAGAGGTGGTGGACCCTCCTTCAGACCCAGGGTTTGTGTCCAGGTACTTCCTGGTTCCGAAGCAGACGGGGGCTGGCGCCCATTCTCGACCTACACGACCTAAACAAGTTCCTAAGGTCCTGAACCTTCAGGATGGTCACTCTGGCTCAGATAATACCATCCTTGGCAGCGGCGTGTGGTTCTGCTCTCTGGACTTGCAGGACGTGTTTTCACGTCCCTATCGTCCGTCTCACCAGAGATTCCTTCGCTTCCGACGGAAGGATCCTCTTGAGTTCAAGCCATGCCCTTGACTTGTCTCCAGCTCCCAGGGTCTTCACCAAATGCATGGCAGTGGTGACAGCATTCCCTCTGGCGCCGAGGGTCGGTGTGCCCTTACCTGGATGACTGGCTGATAGCAGCTCCCTCCAGGAAGGAGGCGGAGTGGTCCAGAGATCTGGCCCTCAGGTCTGCTCTCAACTGGGCCTCCTTATCAGCGAGGCCAAGTCGGAACTCGAGCGAAGCAGGTGATTCTATTCATCGGGCGCAGCTCGACTCTCTTCGAGCCAGGCGGCTCCCTCGGACAGGGCCGAGGTTCTTTCCTCCTTTGCCCGATCATTTCTGGTTGGGCAATTGCGCCCTGCCGAGACTTCCTCGCCTCCTGGGTCTCATGGCGGCCTGCACCAGCGTGGTCCGTTGGGCCCGCTGGAACATCGTCCCTTCAGTGGGGACTGGCCAGCCAGTGGTCTGGCAGCTGCGATCCTTTGGACCAGCTTATGTCGGTGACACAGGGATGTGGAATGCTCTCCAGTGGTGGACCGTTCCAGATCATTTGCAGGAGGGCATCCCATTCGTCCGCCCGAGCCGACGGTCTCTATCGACCGATGCCTCTCTGATGGGTTGGGGTGCCCATCTGGGGAACACCGGCTCATGGCCCCTGGTCCCGGGAGTCCCGATGCCACATCAACCTGCTGGAGCTCCGAGCGGTCCGCCTAGCTCTCACCGCCTTTGCTCCGTTCCTCCGGGTCAAGTGGTCCGAGTCCAGACGGACAATACCACGACCATGTACTATCTAAACCGCCAGGGCGGGACGCGCCCATGCTTCTATGCAAGGAAACTCTCCGCATTTGGTCACTGCACGCAGCCTGGAGGCGGATCTCCTAGCCATTCACATGGCAGGAGCCTCCAACACCCTGGCCGATGCCCTGAGCCGGATAGGGGCTGCATCCCACGAGTGGTCTCTCCTGCCAGAGGTAGTACAGCATCTGTTCTCCCATTGGGGCACACCTCAGGTGGACCTGTTTGCCTCCAGGAGAGCGAGAGCTGAGTCTGTTCCATGCCGCCCCCTCAGCAGGGCTCGCTGCAGGGATGCCTTCTGAGGCAGTGGACCCGGGCCTCTTTACGCCTTTCCCCATTTCCTTGATCCACAGGTGCTTCTCAAGGCGAGGAGGGACAAGGCGCAGGTGATTCTGATAGCCCCAGACTGGCCTCGCCAGTTCTGGTACCCAGATCTCCTCAGTCTCAGCTCCAGGACTCGCGGCAGCTTCCAGCTCGCCCGGACCTGCTCTCAGTCAATCAGGGAAGTGTTCCATCGGACCTTCAATCCCTGCACCTGACGCCTGGTTCCTGAGCGCTAGAGTTCCAGGCCTTGGGTCTTTCCGACGAGGTCCTCAGTGTAGTTGAGGCGTCCCGTGAGGTCGACCAGAAAATGCTATGCCTTCAAATGGAAAAGGTTTTCCATTTGGTGTCAAGGGCTTGGACCCTTCCTCCTGTTCCTTGGCAAGCATCTTGGACTATTTATGGTCCCTTTCTAGTCAAGGGCTTAGGTCGACGACCTAAGGGTGCACCTGGCAGCCATCTCTGCTTACCGGGCGCGGGCCGGAAGCAGTCGGTGGCGCAGGAGAAGGTGGTCTGGCGCTTTTCAAAGGCCTTGATCACATTTCCTCCAGTGCGGGAACCCCACCTCCGTGGGATCTACTGCTGGTACTGGCAAAGCTCATGGGCAAGCTTATTCAACCTATGCACAGGTGTGCTCTCTCTCACCTGTCGTGGAAGACCGCCTTCTTGGTGGCTATCACGTCAGCCAGAAGGATGGGAGAGCTCCAGGCGCTTCCATCGAGTCTCCTTACCTGGTCTTCCACAGGACAAGGTTGTCCTGCGCCCCACCTGAAATTCCTTCCAAGGTGGTGTCGAGTTTCACCTTAACCAGGTGTTGACTCTGCCGTGTTCTACCCCAATCACACCTCGGAGGCCGAATATAGGCTCCATACTTGGACCCTAGAAGGGCGCTCGCCTATTACAAAGAGCGCACGGCTGAAATTGGGGAGAGGTTCGCCAGCTGTTTGTCACCTACGCTGAAGCCGCATCTGGCAGACCTGCAGCCAAGCGGACGATAAGCAGGTGGGTCACTTCCTGCATAGATCTCTGCTATAAGTTGGCGGGCATGGAGCCTCCCAGAGGATAAGAGCTCATTCTACCCGCCATACTGCTGTAACGGTGGCTGCTTCCAGGGACGCCCCTATCCAGGAAATCTGCAGGGCTGCTACCTGAAGTCAGCAAACACTTCATTACCCATTACCACATCGACCTTGAGTCACGCCGGGATGCTGGTTTTGGGGCCTCGGGTTCTCCAGTCTCTCTTTCCCAAGTAAGTATTGGGTGTGCATCTTGCCTCCTCCTCCCGGAGAACTGCTAGGAGTCTGCCAGTGAGTGTGGATGAACAACATATCCATGTCCTAGAAATACAGGTTACTCACCTGTAACAGGAGTTCTAGGAATGGTATATGTTGTTCATCCACACGATCCCACCCGACCTCCCGGCTTGACGACAACCCTGAGCTTCCAGCGGCCAGATCTACGCCATATGAGCCGAGTTATACCACCCGGTGGGTGGAGGAGCAAGCTTGAAGACCTTCCGCAAGATTTAAAGCGGCAAGGGTACCTGCCAATGAGTGTGGATGAACAACATATACCATTCCTAGAACTCCTGTTACAGGTGAGTAACCTGTATTTTTGCTTATTCATAACTCACCTGCTCGATCATATATCCTTTCAGTGAATGCCGGCCTTCAAAAACAGTTTTGTACTTCAGCTACATCACCATCTGCGAGAAACACTACAGAAGACCACGCTTGTCTCCGTTAATTCCTTCTTCTCAAGACACAAATTGTGCCCAAGTCCCCTACTTACACATGTGCACTTCACTTTTAGCTACCGCCTGACTAGTAGCGCGCACCATGTGACCCCCAGTCCCACTGCAGCTATGAGACATGCCACCAAACCCACTGCAGACGCAGACGGTGCCACTGCTGATAAGGAAAACAAAATTACAAGTGCACAGGCATCTGGGCTGACGGAGGAGGATTCATTCACTTAGGAAGGTTCTGAAGCTTCCGCACCCCTGTACAAGCGTGTTGAAACAGTTAAGTAGGAAAAAAACCCAGAAAAATAGATCACACTTTTAAGATCCATTCCTCATTGTGACTCTCATGACCAGCCATTTTGTATTGCAAACTGCAATGTGATACCGCTATTTAAAATCCTGATATATATGCCACAGACTGAGTTCCCAAGTGGTCTAATGCATCTGACTGTCTTGGGATCCATTTCATAACTTTGCATATGCAATTTGAACATTTACCCAATTATTAAACAATTTTTTTGCAGACAAAATGACTATCCAGAGTCTCATCAACAGAATGTGTAATCCTATGTTTTGTTGATGTCACTAGAAATCTTTTGCAAGCATTTTTTGCCCTATAATTGTTTTAAGATTTGCATTTGAAAATGGTGTAAATGTTACTGCCTTAGTCACTTGAAGTGTTAAGTTAACCCTTGGAATAAAATTCCGTCACATTGCAGAAGATGGTCAACATCAGAGTGCATTCCACTGAACTGAATTTTTGTACAAGTTTACAAATACTTCATTCTCAAATGTGCTGAGCTACACTGTTCTAAAACGAGCTATTATTGCATGGTGGTGGTAGAACTAACTTTCATTAGTATGTGTGAGTTAGGTAAACCTGTTGCAATTCCATGTGATCACAAGCATATTTACAGAAACTATTAAAATTACCTGTACTGTGTAGCAAGTTGTCCTTTACAAGATTTTAGTTACAGCCTTTTTTTTTTTTTTGTGTGAACACAGTGATTCCCTATCATGTACTGATCGTAGCCAGTAAGAAGCTTGGAGGCTCTATGTTTACAGCAAACCCTTGGATCTGCATCTCAGGAGAACTGGGAGAGACGGGGATATTACAGATCCCCAGGAATACTCTGGAGATGACTTTTGAGGTTTGTATTAACTCACAAATGCATCATTGTGAAGGTAGGGGCAGCTTAGTGGTACCATTTTGAGCTGCTTGACCAGAGATCAGAATATGATGACAGCCTCCAGGCCTGAACATATTTCATAAATTTAGAATCTTGACATCATTCATAACTAATCAGGACAGATTCATTCTAAACATTCTAGTTATTATTATGTGGGTTTGGGAATGAGCCTTAGTCACTAGAGGGCCGGCCTGGGGAGGGTGGCTGAGTGTCCCATGGATGGTCATCTCCTTGGGGTGGGCCCTGGTCTCTGCCATTCTACTGCCATCTGGGTGACCCCAGGTGTTAGTGCATGCTGGAGCCAGTATCAGGGAGGGAGATCGCCACGCTGACATCAAGGCATCAGGTCGCACTATTCCACTGACACTCGAGGGTGGGATAGAAAACTGAAAATCCCCGATTGTGCAGGATCGTCCACTGCCCGCCACAGGTCCTGCACCATTGACCAAGGCTCGCCTCCTCACCAAAGCTAAACTCTTTCCATGGGTTAGGGATGGCCCAGGGCAACTCTGTCCTTTGGGGGTTATCCATGTGGAAACATGGAGCAGAGTAAGTCCCAGGAAAGGCGGTTGACAGGGATGGGTGGTGTGGAAGACCGATGGGGCCAGGCGGGAGCCTAAGGGAAAAAGAATACAAATAAAAAAAAAAAAAAAAAGAGAGACATTGTATCATGCAAACAGTTCTAAAACTCTGAAGTTCTAAGTGCAGTATGCATAGTCCATTTCCACACAAGAATTTTCTACTTTTCTGCAAAGTAAATTATTTTGATTTTAAATTAAAGTTCCATTAAAAACAAAAGGATCTCAACCTGATTTACAGTCATGGCCAAAAATATTGGCCCTTGCACTTTTTCAAATAACTCACAATTTCCTCTAAACATAAGTTGAAATTAACAACAGTATTTGGTCTCCACAATTCTTTATTTATCTGTTAATATTACAGAAGCTTTGTTTTGATTCAATTTAATATATTCTTTTAAATCAGAAAATGAAAAGAAATGGCATTGGCAAAATTATTGACACCCTAGACTTAATATTTGGTAGCACAGCCTTTGGTCAAAATAACTGCAATCAACGCTTCCTATAGCCATGGATGAGCTTCCTGCACTCTCTACTGGCAGTTTGGCCCTCTTCTTGTGCAAACTGCTCCAGTTCTCCAGATTTGAAGGGTGCCTTCTCCCAACTGCTGTTTTCAGATTCTCCACAGGTTTTCAATGGGATTTAGATCTGGACTCATTGCTGGCCACTTCAGAACAGTCCAGCGCCTTGTCTTGAACCATTCTTGGGTGCTTTTGAAGTGTGTTTGGGGTCATTGTCCTGCTGGAAGACCCATGACCTTGACGGAGACCCAGCTTTTGACACTGGGTTCAACATTGCGCTCCAAAATGGCCTGGTAATCTCCAGATTTCATGATGCCATGCACACGCTCAAGGCACCCAGTGCCAGAGGCAGCACAACAACCCCAAAACATCACTGAACCTCCTCCATGTTTGACTGTAGGAAGGTGTTCTTTTCTTTGAAGGCTTCATTTTGTTTTCTGTAAACATAGAGATGAT
The DNA here is from genome assembly GCA_016271365.2 of Neoceratodus forsteri. Classification (NCBI taxonomy): domain Eukaryota; kingdom Metazoa; phylum Chordata; order Ceratodontiformes; family Ceratodontidae; genus Neoceratodus; species Neoceratodus forsteri. The sequence continues at coordinate 766,960,862 of CM028133.1, read as the reverse complement.
GTGCTTTTCCAAAAGCTCTAATTTGGTCTCATCTGTCCACAGAGCATTCTTCCAGAAGGATTTTGGCTTGTTCAGGTGTGTTTTGGCAAACCCCAGTCGGGATTTCTTATGTCTCTCTCTCAGCAGTGGGGTCCTCCTGGGCCTCCTACCATATAACCCCTTCATTGAGTTGGCGATGGATGGTGCGAGTTGAAACTGTCGTACCTTGTGTCTGAAGGTCAGCTTGAATCTGTTTGGCAGTTGATCAAGGTGCTTTCTCCACCATTCGAACAATCCTGTGCTGCAATCTTCGATCAAGTTTTCTCTTGCGGCCACGTCCAGGAGGTTGGCTACAGTGCCATGGGCCTTAAACATCCTGATAACATTACGTCACGGTGGAAACAGGAACATCAAGGTCTCTGGAGATTGATTTGTAGCCTTGAGATTGTCCATGCTTGACTACAATCTTCTGTCTGACCTCCTCAGACAATTCTCTGGCTGTCTTTCTTTCTCCATGCTCATTTTGCGTACACACAGTGACACAAAACAGGAGAATGAGTCCTTTTCTATTCAAACTGGTTGAATGAGTGATTTTATATTGCAGGCACCTGCAACTCACCACAGGTGAGTTCAGTTCCAAAGTGAAGGAGAATCACCTGCTTGAAATCTAATTATTTCTAACTACTTCTAAAAGGTGCCAATAATTTTGTCCGGCCATTTAAGGATTTCTGTGTGGAGTAAGCTAAGACTTAGTAAATTTTTCTGCTTTTTGTGTTTTATTCCACTGCAAATCAAAGAAATCAATCAATCAATCACTTTATTTAACCAGGCATAAACACCGTTGAGCAAGCTCATTTTCAAGGTGGTCCTGGGCATAAATACAATACAGTACACTTCATAAGATTACAATTATGATGGACAACGGTGCAAAAAAAAAAAGGAAAAAACATTGTGAAGGTGACGGTCAATATGGGCCTATACATACCGGTCAACATAATTAACATGCAAAGGTACATAATGATAAGCTTTACTGAAATGAGAAGAGACAACAATCCCATATAGTCTCTGCTGAGTAAGAGCTCATACCTAAATGATAAAAAATAAGGAGGTATTAAGGAATAGGGTAGAAATTGGGGTGAAACAGTGGGCAGCCAAAAGGGAGGCCAGAATAGGTAAAAGGTAGAGAATAGGCAGGGTCATCTTGGATTAAGGGAACTAGGGCTTGTAGGTCCTAGGTTTCTGTTGTTAGGAATGTGGGTGGATGAGATACTTAGGTGTAGGATTTGATAGTGGCACCCGAGGCTTAGGGTCATCGGCATCTGAAACAGTTGCATGATTCCTTCAGATAATCCGTTAATAGGGCTTTGAATGTGAAAATGCTTGGAAGTGAGGATAATTTTAATGAGTCTTGCATAGTGTTCCAAAGTGATGGAAGTGAGAAGTTGATTGCTGCTGAGCCAAGGATAGTTTTCACTCTAGGAATCTGGAAGCAGATTAAGGAGAAGCGCCTCAGGCCATAGGAACCTTTAGCCCGCTTTGAAGATGTTCGAGATGTATGCAGGGAGGTTATCAGATAATGCTCTAAAAACCAGAGGAGAACATTCCTTTTCTTCTAGTTGAGAGTGAGGTCCATCCCGAAACCTGGTATAGATGACAGTGATGTGTATACTACGGGTAGATTTAAGATAAATCTTAAAGCCTGGTGGTAAAGGGTGTCCAGTTTGTTTAGCATCGTTGATGGGCAATGACTGTAAAGGAAGTCAGCGTAGTCCAGTATAGGTAGGAATGTAGTTTGTAGTAGTCTCATTCTGGCTTCTAACGTGAGTAGGTGTTTAATGCGATAGAATAAACCTAATTGCTGTCTTAGTTTCTTCAAGGTTTCATTTAAGTGGCACAGAAAGTTGAGCTTGTTATCCAGCCAGGACCCTAGGTATTTAAAGGTATCAACTACTTCAAGGGTTCATCTAAGAGTGTTCGGATCTGTGTGATATGTGGACATCCGAAGTAGACTTTGGTGAGAGAATCATTGCTTTAGTCTTTTTGGCATTGAGGAGGAGCTTATGAGTGAGAAGATTGTATTGGAGGGTGATGAAGTATTTCTGTAAGTACTCATGGGCCAGATCAAGGATAAATTTGTGGTATAGGTACAGTATCATCTAAATTAATTGCACATTTGCTGTGCCCAGCTACGAAATACATATGTGGATACCAAAATATTTTTAATTTCAACAATTTTCTGGTAGGAATGGTGCATTATTAGAAAAACTGCAAAGGCGCCAATATTTTGGCCACGACTGTATGATATGTTTATACGTACAGATCTTCCTGGACATAAAGTCTCCACCACTCATTCACACTAATGGGTTCTGCGCCGGAGGCACTAGGACCCAGCGAGAGCAAACTTTTGCTAGCGGGTCAGCACCAGAGATGGAGTCGTGAGGGCGGCACCTGACCTCCACCTCGCGGGTAATGACTGCCTCGGCGTCGACCCTCCAACCGCCTCAGTTCCTTTTTTCCCACTGCCAGTGCGCTTCAGTGACGACGCTGGCCGCCCACCGGGAGTCAAATTTCAAACTAGCAGCATAGTTTTCAGTTTATTATTTTATAACATTTTCTCAAATAAAGTGTATCTACAGTAATTTATTCTTAAGAAAGAAGTCTCGCCTACATTGGCCAGTTCGACCATGAGACGGTCAGGTGACGTAGGGAGACTTCATGTATGAAGCTGTTCAGTCAGCCGGGCTGGATCCGGTCCACCGCCTTCTCCAGAAGGTGGGTCTGACAACAGTTGGTCCAATGCCCAAGGAGGGGCAGTCCCCAGGAAGCATAAAGCAAAGCGGTGCATTCTCTGCACCATCGCACAAGCTCTGCCGGCCCGTAGGTCGAGAAAAGAAGGCATCACCGAGGCCGCTTCTCTGATATGTCTGCTCGCCGACAGTCGGTCATTAGCCTGTTGCGAGTCTCCTCTTTCAGAGTCGACAGTTTTTGGATCTGGTCGCCAACCTCTTCGACATCAGAGCCCTTCCCGCCTTCTGGTAGGGCTTCCGGCGAGCAGGTTCATCAGTGGCCGCTCTGATGGAGCAGTGGGCTCGGAGGTTGGTCCAGTTGCCTGGCCCGGTCGCCCTGGGGCTCTTTGGCTCTTCAAGCGTCGAGCTGGACAGTGGGCACTCCCTAGTGATGCGGTGCCTTCTTCGGTGCCGTCGACTCTGCGCTTAGGTGTGTTTCCTCCCCACATGGCTGCGGTGCAGGGGCTACACCGATGCCTCGATCTCCTGATATTCTTCCTCTTTTCCCTCAAATCCTGGTTTTGGGGTCCTGGGTTGGTTGGCACTGGTGGTTGAGTGCAGTGCTGACTGCGGTGCCGTGCAGCCTATCGGCACCGTCCACAGCGCCGTGTGGGTTTTGGCACCGTTGGCTTTCGACATCGTAGCCTTTCAGCACCATGCGGCTTTCGTGCTGTGTTCCTCGGTGCCGAGGCCTGGCTCTTGCCGGCAATTCTCAGGGCCTCTTCTCTGAATTCTTTTCCTTCCTCTTTCCTGCTGATTTTGATTCCTTTCCTGTCCATACAGTGCATCCTGGACTGTCAGGAGATGATGTTGAGCCTGACCCAGATCTTAGACTGGGTGATGATGTGGAAGGAGAGGTTCTGATCCTGCTGCAGAGGCTGTGGTTGAAGACCTGTTATTTAAGTCTCTGCTAAAAATTTGAATTCCAGTCTTTCTCTCCAGACTATGGACATTGATCCTGGGAAGCTTTTGAGACTCCAGTGCCTTCACGCTCCGGACATCCCTATGGATTTAACTCCCCGGTACAACCCTCCTTTGAGACGCTTTCTCAAATGGTATGGAGTAATCCTGCTCTCATTCCTTCTGTGGCTAAGTCCATAGATAGGAAATATGCTGCTCCAAAGATCGACCCATTGTGGCATCCCAAACCTTTGCGGATCCTATTGTAGTCTTGGCAGAGAATGATAAGATCGTCCTTCCTCAGACTACTACAGCTCAACCTATAAACAAAGAATCTCATAAGATAGATACTTTAGGTAGAGAGTCTTTGCTGCTTCCACCCTAGGTATACGTATTGCCAGCTACCAGGGCTATTTCTCTCAATATGAGTATGTTCTTTGGCATTCACTCAAACAGATGGTTGAAGCACTTCCGAGTTGGACACTAATTCAGAGCTTCTTCAAACCATAACCAGGGTTATCGAGTCCAGCAACCAGCAGGTTAAAGCAGCTATGGGCGCCGATACTGCCCCTCGGCGGTGGCGGGCATTTGTACTCGCCATCATTTCTGGCTGCGCGACTAAGGTTTCTGAATGATGCCGAGCAACAGGTCATAGGCGTTGCCTTCGATGGTGTGTATCTCTTCAGCCCTCAAGTAGAGCATGCTCTAGACACCACACAGAAGACTAGGTCAGCCATTAAATTGTCTCGACCTCCTCCCGCCCCCTCTTGAGGGTGTTATGCAAACACCAGTTTCATAACTGTCAGTCCTTTCAGGGCAAAGGGGGGAGGTTTTAATAAAACCAAGCCTCTCAGCCTCAAAGAAAGCAACAGAAGGCGCAAGGACCCAAAGTGCCCAGTGCCGCCTTCTGAGTTGTTGGCCCAAGTCCCACCTCAGCTGCCCGGGGACTCTTCCTCAGCTGTGGAGGTCATCTGACTCAATTCTCGATCGGTGGAAGTCCATAACATCGGACAAATGGGTCCTCCGGATAATCCATGAGGTATTCCCTCAATCTTTTAGACACCCCTCCGGATCGTCCCCAAACAACAGCCCAGGCTGTCAGTACTTCAGTCAGAACTTCTCGCCTCCAAGATACAAGGCCTTCTGAACAACAGGGCAGTGGAAGTAGTTCCGCTGGATCAGCGGAACACAGGGTTCTACTCCATTATTTTCTGGTTCCAAGAAAACGGGGCATGCGCCCATTTTGGACCTCAGAAAATTAAACAAATTTCTTCCCAAGGAGAAATTAAAATTATATTGCTAGGAACCCTGTTACCTTTGCTTCATCAACATGACTGGTTAGCCTCCCTGGACATGCAGGATGCTTACCAGCATATTCCTATTCACCCAAAGCATCACAAATACCTAAGGTTCATAGCTTTGGGAAAGCATTATCAGTTCAGAGTCCTGCCCTTTGGGCTATCCTCGCGCTGCAAGTTTTACAAAGTGTTGTGCAATTCTCACAGCACATCTCAGAAAAATCGAATACAAGTGTTCCCATATCTGGACGACTGGCTTCTAGCAAGTCCCTCCAGGCAGGGAACTCTAGATGCCGTGCACGGCCTCACACTTTCTCTCGTCCATGGGAGTCCTGTTAAACCTCAAAAATTGCAGCTGCAGCCTCCCAGAAGCTCCTTTTCATAGGAACTCTTCTGGATACCTCCTGTGTGAAAGCATTTCTTCCAGAGGTCAGGAGGAGCGATATCTTTCAGATGGACCGATATATCACAGAGAACAGCTCGGTTTCAGCTGTCTCGTGCAGCGGATGCTAGGTCTCATGGCATCCTCGGTGTTCACTGTACCCTAGCATGCCTTCACATGAGAACCTCTCAGTGGATGCTCAGTACTCAGTGGTCCCGACCACTCACCCTCAGTCCTTTCTCATCAAGGTGACAGAACCTCTGAAGAGATCACTCACCTGGTGGTCGCAAGAGAACAATCTTCTGGAAGGGTATCCTTTGCTGCTCTGGATCGTCAGATTTCCATTACCATGGATCGTCCCTGATGGGGTGGGGAGCTCACTGTCAGACTCTCCACACTCAAGGTACGTGGACTCAGCGCGAGTCCCAGCTTCACAAAATGTCCTAGAAATGAGAGCCCTCCTTTATGCAATCGGGCTTTGAATGACATTCTCTGTCACAAGAACATTCTCCTTCAAACGGACAACAAAGCAGTGATGTATTACATCAACAAGCAGGCGGTGCTCACTCTTACCCCTTATGCAGGAAGCAGTGAGGGTGTGGGAATGGTGCTTGGAGCACAAGGCTCTAATTCATGCGTTCTACCTGCCGGGGTGCAGAACGAACTGGCAGACCATCTCAGCAGATCAGAGAGATCCTCACAAATGGTCTCTCGACTCAGCCATAGTTCAGTCACTATTCGCAGAATAGGGAACTCCAGACCTGGACCTTTTTGCATCCCCATTCAACACAAAACTACCTCTCTTCTGCTCCAGAAATCCAGGGCCTGGCATTTTCTGTCAGGATGCGTTCAGGCTGCAGTGGACAAAATGCTTTCTATCGCCTTTCCGCCTCTTCCTCTAATTCAGAGAGTACTTCTCAAGTTCGAGTCCCAGGGGACAAAATGATCCTCACTGCTCCTTCTGGCCTCAACAGATACGGTTTCCATTACTCAACAGTTTGTCGGAACCCCTCTAAAACCGCTTCCCTTCAGATGAACCTTCTGCTCGGGCCTGTGGTCCATCCCAATCTGAGATCTCTTCACCTTCACGCTTGGCTCCTGAAGAGACAAGTGAACAGGTTCAATGTCTCTCATGAGTTTCAGATCTTCTTCTGGCTGCCATAAGACAGCCACTAGGAAAACTTACACAGCCAAATGGAAGCATTTTTCGCTCTGGTGTGCAAAATCATCTTTGAATCCTTTCCTGTCCACCAGATAAAGTTCTAGAGTACCTTTTGGACCTCTCAAATTCAGGTCTGCAATACTCTACTGTCAAAGTTCATCTTTGTGCCATTTCAGTTTATCATGAGCCAGTACTTTCCTTGTCACTGGCTCAGTTGCCTATAGTTAAGAAGGTTTCTTAAAGGAATTCTACATACCAGACCTCCTATCAGGCGTCCAGTACGCAGCCTGGGACATTAATTTTGTGCTAGTCATGCTCACTCGAAAACCTTTGACCTCTAGCTACCTGTGAGTTAAAATTTCTCACTTGGAAAGCGGCCGTCCTAGTGGCCATTACCTCAGCCCATGAGGTCTCTGAGATACATGCTTTGGTCACAGACCCTCCGTATACTGTTTTTCATAAAGACAAAGTAGTTCTTAGGATCCATCCTAAGTTTCTCCCTAAGGTTGTTTCAAATTCCATTTAAACCAACCTTTGGTCCTTCTTACTTATCTGCGAACTTCCAAAATGAAGGAGAGCCCTCTTCATTCCTTGGCGGCAAAAGAGCTTTCGTTTCTATCTAGATAGAACAAAAGATTTTATAAAGCTCAACAACTGTTTGTTTCCTTGTAGAGACCGGCTGGGTCAACCTGTCGCTATCAGATGTATTTCTGCATGGCAGGTGGCATGCCTTCGCCACTGTTATTCTATGGCGCAGATTAAGCTGGAGGGCAGAGTGTATGCTCACTCTGCTAGGAGCTTGTGGTATCCTAGTGGAAATCATAGCACTGCCCATTGCAGATATTTGCAGTCGCCACCTGGAGCTCAGTGCATACTTTCAGCCAAACACTATGCCCTGGGTGTCGATGCCAGATGACTTCTTTAATTTGGCAGGACCATCCTTAATGGACTTCTGTCCTAAAATTGTGAGCTCTTGGTCTCTCCTGCGCCCTCTCGGGGATTATTAGCTCGGTACTCTCCCATTAGTTTGAATGAGTGGTGGAGACTTTATGTCCAGGAAGATATGGGAAATCGTACCTACCGTAATTCTTGATTTTCTTGGACGAGTCTCCACCACTCATTCACATTCCCACCACCATCCCCAGAGCTCACCTCTGTTATTGGTCTTCACTCCCTCAATCTTTAGGCTGTGAAGACTTTTTGTTGACCCTTCTTATCTGGTCGTCCGGACTATCTTACTGTATGTCGTTTTTTGTTAGGCTATCCTTCTAGGTTAGTTCGCTGCACCTCCTCGGAAAAAGGTACTGAGGCGGTTGGAGGTCGGCGCCAAGATAGTCCAGTACCGCACAAGCGGGCTGGCAGTGCCGCTCCTCAGCTTCATCTCCGGTGCCGACCCTCTAGCAAAAGTTTGCTCCCGCTGGGTCCTAGTGCCTCAGTGCAGAACCCATTATTGTGAATGATTGGTGGAGACTAGTCCAAGAAGATCAAGAATTACGGTAGGTACATAATTTCCATTTCCTGTGTCTTTTATGGTTTTGAGTTTCTTCTCAGGTCCTTTATGTGCTAGAACTGCTTACCTTCACTTTCTATTTCTCTTGACCAGGGTACTCAAATTTGCACTATGACTGGTTAGCCCTAATAATACACTGATCCTAGAACCTCACATACTGCATTATACACCTAGGTGGTACCTGGAAATGAGGCCTGGCTCAGTGTGCCTTTCCTGGTTATCAACTTTTAAATAAAATAAATAAATACACAGTCATGGATGGCGTGGGCTGTATAAGCGGAGTTTATACTCAGAATTATACTCAGAAAGGTTAGATGCACAGTAGGCACTAGGTCCATTTAAGTACATCCCGACACGGGCATAGTTTACCTTTTCATTATTGAGTAAATAGACATCTAGTTTACTCTTAAGCCACTAAGGCTGTTTGCCTTAGCTGTCTCTCTAGGAAGGGCATTCCATTTTGGTATGATTCTCTGAGTGTAATAATTACTTCTGGCCTTTCCCTAGGGTATATAAAATTTAGTTGAAAGTTATGACTTCTGAGATTTAATGTTCTTTCATTAAATGCTAGACAAGTTTGTCCATTAGATCTGTGTATTTAGAGATATTATATATATCAATAAAAGGTTCCCCTAGTTATTCTAGTCTCCAGGGAATACAAATTCTGCTCTGGCAACCTCTGGTCATATTACATATCCTTGGGCCGTCAGTTATCTTAATTGGTCTCCTTTGTACTCTCTCGTCACGGTCCACAGCTCTTCTCAAGCAGGGTCTCCATAGTGAAGAGTCGTAATCAAGGTGGGGCCTAACATATGCCTTATACAGTGGGATTATACATGCCCTTTTCCTTGATGTGATGGATTTTGATGCAACCAATCACTCTATTTGCCCTAATAATCATGTCAGTACAGTGACTACTAAACCTTAGGGTCTTTTGTAATGTGGATACCAAGGTCATGGGTACTATTGACCTTCTTGAATAATTGCCAGCTAAGTAATAATCACTACATGCATCATTATTGCCAAAGTGCATCGCCACACATTTCTCGACATTAAACCGTGCCATTCATTTCCACCCAGCATTCCAGGATGATGAGATCCTTCCTAATAATTTGAATATCTTGTTCTGTTTCAACCACGTTAGTAATTTTGGTATCATCCACAAATTTTACAGAACAACTTTCAATATGTTTATTCATATCAGATATAAAAAGAAAACAGGGCTGGTCCCAGGACTGAGCCCTGAGGGACTCCACTGGTTGGATAGATGCCCTCTAATTCTCACCACCTGTGCCCTGTCACATAACCAAGAGTTGTCCCAGTTCACTATAGATGGGTTGATGCCCATTGATCCATTTTTAATCAATATATGGTAAGTACCTTATCAAATGCCTTACATAGATCCAGGTGTATGACATCTACTGTTTTTTCATCTCTAAATGTGTACTAATCTTCTCATAAAATACCAGATTTGCTGTAAGGCATGATCTCTTATGCTTAAATCCGTGTTGGCCATCATCAGTTACTTATAAGTTGAGTAACTCAGAAGTTAGTCCGTCTTTGATAATAGATTCCATGGCCTTACCTAGAATACATGTTAAACTAATGGGTCGATAATTAGATGTGTCCTGTAATCTCCTTTTTAAAAATAGGGACAACAATAGCCATCCTCCAATCCATTGGAACTTTGCTGTACGAAGGATAAATTAAAAGTTTATATAGTGGATCAATAAGCCATGATTCAATTGTCTTTAAAAGTCAAGGTGATGGGAATCCGGGCCAGGGATTTATTTGTTTTAATATTTTCATCTTCTCCTTAATTTCTTCTCTACTAATGTCAGATAAAGTAGGTTGCCCATTATGATCAGTAGTCTGGAATAAATGACCTTTTGAACCATAAACTGAACAAAAGTATTTGTTGAGCTCCTCAACCATCGAACAAGGATCCTCAATTAATGTATTGTTGATTTTAAGGGGTCCTACAGTTGATTGAGAGTTTTTTATTTACGTAAGTATAAATTCCCTCCCCGTCGTTTATATGGCCAGTTTAAATTCAGTTTGCATTTTCTTGCCTTCTGTTGGTCTTGCATAATTTTAAGACCTTCATATATTTGTCCGATTGTATGTATTATTGTTTCAAACTAGAGCTCTATATACTATCCTCTTTTTTATTAAGTTTTGATTCTAGATGTCAACCACATAGAATAATTTACCCTAGTGGTATACAGTGGTCTGGGTGGTATGTATTTAGCTGAAAGCTCAGTGAGTTTATGTTTTATCCTTAACCACAACTCATCCACACTGGTGTAATTTTGTCCCATTCCCATTTTCAGTTTCAAGCTGAAAGTTTCTAAAATCTGCCCTGCTGAAGTCCATTGCCATGGTTTTCCCTTTACTTTAGTAACACCTATATCTAAGGAAAAAAATTATTCTTGTGCTAGCTATACATCAAAGGTTCAATAATTTCAATATCTCTTAATATTTTTGGTAAATTAGTAATAATCAAATCTAGGATATGTGACCCATGAGTAGGGCTCTGTATTAGTTGCTGTAACCCATTTGTCATGCATAGCTCTAAGAAGGATTTTTCCTGAGGTGTAGTTGCTGTGAGGTCTGACCATCCAAAAGTACAACATCCTTATTTCTGAGCTGTTCTTCAGTGTTGTCCATTATAAACATTTGTGGATATGTCAGGGGTCTATAACATAGTCTCAGGAGTAAGATTATCATTATTAGGCCTGTTAATTTCTACCCATACTACTTCACTGGAATCATTCTCATCAGGGTGATTGATTTGCCTGAATTTCAGCTAGTTTCTTATGTATATAGTCAGTTTAACATAACAACCTGTTGAACAAGTCCGTGTTCTAAAATCTTGTTGTTTTTAAGCGGAGTAAAATCTTGTTTTTCTTTAAGTGCAGTGTTGATTGTGACAGTATTCACAGCTGTTCACGCATAAGTGAAGCTTAAGCTTAACCCGACTGGCAGGACTGAAACCTGTCCAACTGGTGAAAGCATCAAAAACTAAAGTGGATTTTTTTTTTTTAACTCCGATACTGGATCGCTTCCTCATTTTCTGGCATTGTCCTCCTGTACCAATTGAACTGTTGTATCACTTTCTGCAAAATACTTGATGGGAGAACAGAACAGTATCATACTCCCAAGACTGCAGTGCTCTGAAGTCCCAATACTGAATCTCTTCCTGATTTCTAGTCTTGCCTCTAATATCATTAAAATATTGTAAAATTGATGGTAAACATTTTAATAAGGAATGTTGGTTCTGATACTGACTTGTTTCATAGTATGTTTGTTTCCATTCTTACTGATGTTTCTATTGAAAATACAGAAGCGGGGCAGAAATGGGTTCCCCTATTTAGCAGTGCTTATCCATAATTTCAAACTAGTCAGTTGTCTGTTTTGAGCTGGTTGCAGAGTGATGCAGATTAATTTTGGGGCCTGTTCTAATTAAATAATATGGTGAAGAATACTACTACTGTAAACTGACTTCCCGCACTAGTTGAAAAACCCTTTACCATATTACTGAGTCCCTGGGGAGTGAGGATCCTCAAGAAACAGCACTGCAGTTGGTTTCTCTGTTCCAGGTTAAAGGAAACTAAAGTCAAAATTTGCAAACAAAAAAAAAATGTTGCACAGAGTGTTTTGATTTGTAGGTGTACTCCTAGTAAGTTCTTCCTTTATTTGCTGAAAGGAGTTCTTCCCAAATTTGCTTGCTGATTTATGACCCTGAGGAATCTCCATGTTTATATTTTTATGGCTCTTCTTGTTCCCACAGTGTCTCCTGTCCCATGTGACAGTAAACCATCCAGGGCCATCAATGCAGTGAGCAATAACTGAGACAACAACAATCTACTGCTAGGAGCCTGATATTCTGGCTTCAGCTAAATAACCCTTATCTAATCCAAACGTGTTTTCTAATTATGTGTCTGGGTCTAGCCATCAGAAGTTAATGTTTGGTTTTAAAGGTACAAATCAGGCAAGCTCACAAATGCTATCATTAGTGAAGGCACTAGCTGTTTCCTTACAAAATAGCCCACTCAATTATCCATCAGGCATTTGCCATCTTTAAATGTAGCATTCGTTAGAGCTCCCTGGACAAGGGAGTTAATATAACATCATAGCTCTACTACTGTAAACTTGACAAAGCAAAATGGCTCTTGTTGAATTGATGGTCTGGAGGCATCACTGTCAAATGGAACAGGATAACACTGTACTGAAGGCAAGAGAAGCCTTAAAAAATGAGAAAATGGAGATCCTGAGGAGCCATAAAACCAGGAAGCAAATTTAGAAAAACTCCTTTCAACAAATAAAGGGAGGACTTACTAGGAGTACACATACAAATCAAAATACTCTGCACAACATATTTTTGGTAGATTTTTGACTTTGTTTTGTATTAAACTTAAGGATGTAGCTGCTGTAGAAGCAGTAAACAATATGAAAACAGGAAAGAGATGCAGAAAATTATTGAGAAGTGGGATTATTTGGTCAGTTCAAAGATTCTTGAGGGTGCCTTTTTCCCCTGGTATATTCTGCAGCTCACTGTCCAAACTAGGTAAGCCCAGTTCCAATGTACTGTATGTAATATTTATGTGCAATATCTCGTTGATCTAATGAAAAGTGTTACATTATCCAAGTCAAGTGCAATTCCAAGAAGAACATACATCATCACTAGCACTGTAGTACAGTATCTGAAAAACAGAAATATGCTCTATTAGTGAAGTCCTGATGGTACTTTTTCTGTTTTTTTTTTGTTAGTGCCAGAACCTGGGAAAGCTTACAACAGTCCAGCTAGGACATGATAACTCAGGACTGTATGCTAAGTGGCTAGTAGAATGTGTCATGGTCAGAAATGAAATAACTGGGCATGCTTACAAGTAAGTACAACCCTCTTCCTCAAACAGATTAACTTCAGTTAAGTTTCATTATACAATGGCAAGAAAAATCCTGGACTCTGATTGGTCAGTCTTGGGCTGGACCCATGATGTTGTCCCAGCACAACATCACGGTCTAGTCTCAACCTCACTCTGAACCTGTAGATGACCATTTTCTTGATTTGCATTTGCTTGATTGTTTCATCTTCTCTTAAAAACAAAATATTTTTCCACACAAAAACATCTTTAAAATGATTTTTTTATTCTGTATAACAATGAGCCATTGTATAACAGCAGTAATGCCCTCAGGGTGTGTGCCGTTTGGGATAACGTCACGCCTCAGTTGTGGATGCACTCGGCCTGCGGCTCGTGCCCAACCACCAGGTGGCGTTATCTAACTACACACCCTGTCGGGCAATATTGTAATTGAATACTACAGCTAAGTGCAGATGGGTTTGGTACACTTAACTGTTAAAAGCCAAACTGAAATGCTCCGAGCAACACAGTAGTATTAGAAAGGAGGTAGTGAGCCAGCCTGGTGGTGTCGAGGACTGGGGAGCTGCATGACTACCTCCTGCCAGCCACACTGGCGACCAGAGTTCAGAAAATGAGCTGATATCACTGGGAGTCAGCTGGCGAGAGAGGATTGAGCTTCTGGAGGACTGCTTTCCTGTCCTGGGGTGGGAAGGTATGCCATCTCAACCCTTGGCTGACCCCAGATGGAGGCCTGGGAGGTAGCACTGATGTCCGAGCATCATGAAGGAGGATCATTTCATGGGGTGTCGCGGCCCCCACACACACACGCCTACGTTCTGCCACAGCAGGGGACCCAGGGATAACATGGAAAGAAGGCATATTCAGACTCCATGAAGTCCTGTCCCGCCCACTCCGACCCAAGCCACCACTCCGACCACCAATCCACACTGGATAATAAAGCCCAGGTGGGGGACAACAGCCTCCCATTCTTGGCTGCGCTGAGAGGGTCAAGCCATGAGGGTCAGTGGATCCAGATGAGTTCTGGGGGCGGTGGCTAGTCGAGGTGGGCAGGAACAGGACTGAGTAGCCCAGTGTTAGCCTTCCAGGAACAAAGTAATATGGAAAAAAAAGAAAGGAGTAGTGGTTTAAGGCTTTTGTTTATACTGTGTTTGTACAGAAACAGAACCTAATGGTAGGTAAGACTTAGCAGCCCATCCCGCTTGCTGAGTCTGGCTAATTGTAGGACTGTGCCTTGTCAGGCTGCCTCCCAGCTGTCCCCTTACCCACTATTTCCATGTGCCAGTCCCATCCCCTTTGAACCCTCCCAGTGTTTCAGCCCCAATGATCTCCTCTGGAAGTTTGTTCCAGTCATTCACCAACCTTTCTGTGAAAAAGTATTCCTGACATCTTCCTGAACCTCCAGAGTTACCCCTGGTACCTGTTTTACCACTTACTGTGAACAGCTCACTGCTGTCTACCTTGTTTATTCCGTGAAGCTATTTAAGCATCTCAGTCATGTTGCCCCTCTTTGTCCTGTCCTCCAGCATGTGTATTTTAGATCCTCCAAGCACTTTTCTATGCTGTTGCCTCCATATCATTCTGGTGGTTCATCTCTGCACCACCTATAACCTGTATACTGCTTATAGAAAACAATCTGGGATGTCTATATACCCTCTCACTAAGTGAAGGTGAGATAATGCTATCAAATAGCCACATACCTGCACAGTAGTATGTGTTGTGAAAGTGCTGCTTGTGCCTAATATTGATGCTCTGATGCTGGAATGTGATGAGCAGTATATGATGATAAATAACTTGGAACTTGGGGCCTAAAGCGTAAAGCTTGAAGGTCCGTCAATTGCAGTTTCATTGGTAGGGAGCCAATGTAAGAATACACATTTTATTTGTTTAGTTAAAAGTGTTACCAGGAAGGGCCCATTAAGCTGAGACAGCTCATTTCCATAGATTTTTCAAGGAAGGGTACAACAGAGCTAAAACAATACAATAATGGCATATTGTATAGGGTCCGAAAAGGCAGTGGCTACAGAGGTCATTAAATAAGGTTCAAGGACAAAGTTACAGAGCATCAGTTAAGTAGTACCAATACAAGAAGGTGAAAAGTACAATATAGTGTAACAGAGAGCATTCCAGCTGGTCAGAATGGGATTAGGAGCAGGTACAGGACCTGTGGACACAGAGCTGGGATTTCAGGGTCGAGTAGAAGGAGCAAGACTGGATAGCAAGGGAGACTAGACAAATGACAGGTGAGATGGTAGGAGAATACTCTCTGGAGTGCTGAGGTCTTGTCCCGAGGCAAGGAAGATGGGATGGGTCAGTGGAATAATGAGATAGGAGGAAGGAGGACTGGCAGGAGGCGAGGGAGCAGAAGTAGTGGGGACTATCCAGAATTTAGAGAAAGGGAGGTGAGTGAGAGATGACAACCATCAAGGAGGGAAGATAAGAGGGTATCATGATGGGTGCAAGGAGGATAGTGAAGGGCAAAGTGACAGAGTAGAAGAGGGGTTCAGTCTTGCCAGGGTGAGTCTGGCAGTGATGCTGTACCTCAAGTGCTTGAAGTCAAAAATTGGAAGGTTCATTTTCACTAGGATTTAATGCTTTGCAGAGAGTAGGATGCACCCCAATGACTCTCACCACGCTTCGTGAGAAGCTTTTTGTAGATGGGGTCAGTATGATAGGAGGTATCAAGGTGATTGCCTAGTCAGACACCCAAATATGTAAATGAAAAGTATCCTCTGTCTGGGAGACATCCAAGGTCCTGAAGACCAAGGAGACTGGATACCAGCCATACATGCCTGCTACCAAGGATCATTGAGATCATCATTTTGGCATTTAGGGTGAACTGGTTGGTGTAGAATCATTGTGTGACACAGCTGAAGTCACTTTGAGTTAGTGAGCCAGAGCTGTTGAGGGCAACCACAGTCAAAAGCAACATGCCATCTGCATAAATATGGATGTACACAGAGCCACTGGCATTTGGGTGTCATTCAGGAAAATCAAGAACAGAATTGGGTGAAGGACAAAGCCTGAGAAACTCCTAACCCAGCTGGGGAGAGCGGAGAGGAGCCTCCAAGTGGATGGCCTGGTACCAGTTCATTGGGTAGGAGCTGAACCATTTGGCTGAATGGTCAGAGAATCTAGCCACATAGTGATTATCCAGTAAGAAAGGAAGAGAAACTGTGTTGAATGTCTTAGTGAGGTTAGCAGAGATGGCAGATGTGAGCTGATCCATCCCCTTCAAGGTGATGTCATTCAACCTCAGTAAGGATGTAATGGTAAGTGTGGCTTCCTGAAACTAGACCAGTATGGGTTAAGGATGGCAGAGAGTCACGAAAGGGGAGAGTTGGGAGCATATCAAGTGCTTTTGGAGTTTGGCCAAGGTAGGAAGAAGGGAAATAGGGTGATTTATCAGGTGTAGAGGAGATACCATCCTTGTGCATAGGAACGGCACTGGCCCTCTTCCAACCCTCCAGGACTGTGCCTCTATGAAAGAGAAGTTGAGGAGATCAGTGATAGGGAGGCCCCAGATGAAGCCTCTACAGTGAGGCAATACACAGCCTGGCTGTTGCTGTATAAGTAATAAATCTATATACTGAGCCTGGTGAATGTGCAGTTTCTTTGGTTTTCGATAGGGGAGGCTATGACTGGAGCAGAGGTGTAAAGAGTTTGGAGTCTAGTCCATCAGGGTTGTTGCCTTTGGGTGGGGTCTGTAGATAACAGAGCAATGAGAGTAGCAGCTAGAGTGGTAGGGCTGGATGAGATGAAAGGAGGTGAAGGAGAAAAAGTAGAAGGAGTCTGGAAAGGTGGCAGTGGGAGTAGTGAGAGGGCACAGGTGGAGAAAAAGTTAAGCGAGGCAACAGTCTCATCTAGGTGAGAAACAACGAACTACTTAGTTTTAAAGCAGGATGAAAGGCTGGAAAGGGGTTTGAAAAGTGATTGCACCACCTTCCAGAACGTAGCAGGACACTAATTGTTAGCCTGGAGATTGAAGCAAAGTATTCTGGCTTGGCCGACCTGTTAGGGGTTGGTGCAGGCAGGCCAGTAGGCTTCTGAAGGCATCAAGGTGAGTTTTGGCAGTAAGGCAGTTAATGAGCTCAGAGAGATCTAGGAGAGGTGAGAGCCCATGACTCCAGCCCTCCAGAGAGGGGCGTGACCTATTCCAGGTGGCCGATAATTTAGATGGGGAAAGAGCATCATCTGCCTTGTGGTGGTAGAAATGAAATACAAATCAGTGGCATGGAGGTTAAACCTAAGGCTAGCAGGTCAAGTGACTGGAACAACCAGGGTTAGATAACCTTGTGGAGGACTTCTCGGCAGTGAATTTTCTACATACAGAAGACCATGTGATAATCACTGAGGGCATCAAGAAGAATGGCAGCTTTCACAGTGTGGTGGGAGCTCAATTGTTTAAGGAGTGCTTAGGGAGAAGGGTTAAGCAGGCTAGGCTCTGTATAGAGTTGTGTAATCTGGAGTGATTGGACATTTTGGTTGAACTTTTATTTATTTATTTACAGCAGGGATGACCAATTGAAATGAAGCTGCCAAAAGCTAGAGTTCACTGAGTGTAGCAAGGAGGCAATGAGGTTAAACATAGTGTCAGGTCAGAATAGACATCCACTATAAAAATAGGAACAGAGTAAGGAGTGAGAGTTTGCCATTCAGAAACTTGTGTGAAGCAGGTGATGAGCTATTCAAGACTACGAACACGAGGGTGAGAGCCACATAAATGGCAACACATCCACCATTTTTGTTTGGTCCTACCTGAAAAATGAGTAACCAGGAGAACGGTGACTACATCACTAGTCCCTGGGAGAGCCAGGTCTCTGTGACAACCAGAGCTGATGCCTACAGGAATCGTGTCCACAGTCTTGGGTGATCTATTTTTGGGAGGAGGCTGCAGATGTTAAAATTGAGGACCCTCTTACACTTAAGAATGAGTGGGAGAACCTGAGTTAAACTCAACATTGCCAACCAGGAGGAGTAGCAGACAGATAAGGAGCCTAAATGAGCAGCAGATCCGGCAGCAGAGATCATTATGCCAGAGCATAGAACCACGTCACAGGTACTTTGAAAGTGAGGCTTGGAAAGCAGACAAAATGACTGGTTGATAGCCAGCACAGGAAGTGATATCACTTCCTCTTAGTGTCCAGTCACTTCTTTTGTTTGCATTCCAAGCCTCACTTTCAAATACCTGTTCGTCTGTGGTAGGAGTGAAGTAAGGAATACTGAATTGGTTGGATGGAGAGACCATCAGGTACATTACAGTACTTAGGCCCCAATAAAAGGACAGAATGCAGGTAACAGTATGGAGCCAATTTATATACTATAATCGAACAGTGCATCTAACAAATAATTTGGAGTAATAGTTAGGATACAGTACAAATAATAAGATGCATATGTAGTTACTAAGCAGTTAATGTCCAGGCTTAGGGCGGCCTGTATGTCAGGATCAGGTGGCCAGGCTGGGAGGGAGAGCGGCCAGGATCAGCGCAGCAATGGCCCCTACAGTGAGCAGAGCTTGCTCCTCGTGGGGAGGGGTCTCAACGAAAAGCACTGCTGATGTCTGAGTCTGATAATATGATCAGTGTCACGGGTGGTGGCTAGGAGAAAACCAGTCTGCTGCAGCCTCCATGAATGATGGTCTCTGTGATCCTCGGGCCTCACTCCATGTAGATCCCACTGGCTTTAATGGTGGGGAGTGGCAGTTGGGGCTAGGGTTTGGCAGGAGCAGGCAACAGTTGGGGCCATAAAGCTATATGAAAGAAAAAGTCCAGGCTTGGAACTACAGGCGACTGCAGAAAAAAATAAGATTTAGGTAGTAAGAATAGTAAGGAGCAGTGCAGTTTAAAAACACTGTACAACAGGGATAAACAAAATAGTTGACTGCTAAACCATTAGCAAAATGTGCAACTAGGTTGCAAGCGGTGGTGGGTATATTAGTCAGCAGATATTACAACAGCAGATCAGTGTTCGCCGTGGAAGGTTAGCAGCACTATTAATACAGTCAGGGAAGCAAAATGCAGGCAGCTGGAAACTAGGTTGCAGAATAAGGCACTATAATTGCAGGACTGCTACAACAGGCATAGTGGGTTATTGAACTGCAGATACCCTGACAGCACCCCTTGATGTGTGGCTCTGCTGCTGGAAGACCATCAAACAGAGGATCACAAGAAGTATAAGCAATTTAAAATTAAAAGTCCCACCTTTGATGTGCCCTAATTGACTGGACTGGCTGGAGTGGCAGCAGCTCCCTGCTGCTGTCCACAAATGCCCAGCATTGAGTTGGACAGACGGTCGCTAGTTTAAAACCCCTCTGGTCATCTTGACGCAGGTCCTGCCGCATAATGTTGTGGGGAAGGCAGGAGACACTGCTGAAACAAAGGCAGCATGGGATTTTAACTGAGAAAGTCCTGCTTTTGCCAGACCCTGTTGGCTGGGACGGCTGAAGTGGCAGCAGTTTCTTGCTGCTGCCCACCAATGTACCAGTGGTGGAGTGGGGTAAGATATCCGGCTCAAGACCCTCTGGCCATCATGACAGTGGACCTGTCACATGGAGCTGTGTTGTACTTTGTCTAGCATGTGATTAGGCTCTACATGTATGTTAACCAGAGATTAACATCAGGTTGTTAGAATGCTTACAGCCAATCAGAAAGCATTACTTCTCACATTTTTTAAATAATTAGTGTAGGCATATACTAGGAATACAATTAATTTTTTGTTTTTTGCCTTTCCCCACTGAGGTTTCCTGGTAGGTGGCTTGGAAAGGAGTGGATGATGGAAGCTTAGAGAGGATCCTGGTCGGAGAGCTTGCAAACACCACTGCAGAAACCGATGAAAGACAATGTAGGACCCCACCAATGCAACAGTCTCCCAGCATGATTAGGAGATTGGTAACTATATCGCCAAGTAGTAAACCAAGTAAGTACAAAGCAGAGCACTAACATGGAGCTTATACTCTCATATCTGAAATCTGAAATCTTTTTTTTTTAATATATATATATATATATATCTCCATCATATAGAGTTTATATCCTTTGTATATCTTTCCTATAGATTTTAAAGAACCCAGAGTGTTTACTAAGATGGGCCAAAAGTAATTTTCATTCTGTTAGCCCAGATTTTGAAATTCTCTCCATAAACAACTGAAATATGCTGTCATAAACACTTTAGCTACAAGCTGAGTATTTACTGAGTACCCATTTTTATTATTTTTCAAGTGAATTGTACTGCGTGTATATCTAGTTTTAAATTACTGTTTACTTCTGTGTTTTATGTTCAGTATTTGAAGTTGTCATGGCCATGCCTGAAAATGGGAATGGTAAGGCAAATTTATATATAGTGTACTGTACGAATGGCTTTGGGCATCTTACAAAAACAGGGACTGAAATAAGGATTTGGCAGTCAAGAGCTATG
The DNA here is from genome assembly GCA_016271365.2 of Neoceratodus forsteri. Taxonomy (NCBI): domain Eukaryota; kingdom Metazoa; phylum Chordata; order Ceratodontiformes; family Ceratodontidae; genus Neoceratodus; species Neoceratodus forsteri. The sequence goes on along the minus strand of CM028133.1, from coordinate 766,940,552 downwards.
AATAACTCCTGGTATCAGTATTTTCCAGCCAACCAGGAGCTACTTAGGTCAACCTGAGAGCTAACGTCAGAAATAACTGACAAATGAAGAAGTATTTTTTTTAAACGTACTTTAATACTGCCACACTAAAACTGGCAATGAAAAGAGTCTGACTTTTTTTTTTTTTACTATTATTATTATTCTTTGGTAACTGTGTAAGACCCACTAGGCACAAGTTCCTGTTTTCAGGGCAGCCGGGAGCTGGGAAGCTAAGTGACTTGCTCAGTCACACAGTATGCAAGTGGAGGTTGTGGGAGTCAAACCCAGGTCTGTTGGATGTGCCAAATTCATTTCCAGCACGTTACTCTAACCTCTAGGCTGTGCTGCCTCTTTACCTGAGAGACATGCTCCCTCTCTGCAGCACGTGCACATTGTGCAAACTTGACCTCCTATGCCTCAAGCTGTCGTTTTCTGTGGACCCACCCACCCGCTGCCAGCTTGCTCATTCCCTTATGGCGGCTTAGCAGCAGTCACAATAACTCAATCAGAAAGAAACCTGAATATCTCTCCTATACATGTATGTGCTTGAGTCACTTGGCTCAGATGTCAGCCAGGAATCCTCCTCCCATGTGTCACGTCACACTTAGCAGCTTCGCTCTCTGACTGCTACCCTTGAATGTGGAGCTGCTGAAAGTGCTTCTGAATTGCTGACTTAAAACAGCAGGCACTAATCGCGGAAATTCCGGTGCAAATTAGCATCCAGCACCTTCTTAATTCAGTCTCCACAAAAACTTCAGGGTTACAAACTAAACATGCATCAAATACAAATAAGAGTATAAAATATTGCATATTCAGGCATTCTCAGGATAAGCTAAAGTGAACAGCTGTGTTTTCAAAACCGCTTTGAAGGCATCCTGAACCCTGACTGGAAGACTATTCCACAGCAAAGGCCAGCAACCTCAAAAGCTCTGTCCCCGAGGCTTCAGCCCAGAACAAGGAGTGGTCAGGAGGCCCTCCTTGGCAGACTGAAAGGGACAGACTGGTGTGTATGGGTCAGAGGATCTTAAAGATGGCTAGTCTCCCAGGCCATGCAGGGCTTTGTAAGATGTGTGGTGCTAAACTTAGAAGTCATAACTGCATGAGTGACCCGATCGAGTAAGTATGCACGAATGCTGCTGTGATGGAATTCTGTAAGGCTGGCTAACTTGATGTAGTACAGAGGCTTGCCACAATGTATCCTAAAACACTGTAACTAAAAGCCAGCCAATGTCTGATTGGTAGTGTGTGTTAGATAAAATAAAATCGACACCGTTAGGATCATTGGCTTACTACATATTGTTGAATGAAATAGGAGTGGGGCAATGTTTGTGTGGTGCAGCAGCACATCTTTTGGTTTGTGTTTTAAGGAGGGGCAACAATTCCATCAACTCTGAGTACAGGTTTAAAATTCCTGGCTACGCTCCTGCTCAGCGCCAGCTGTCCTCCATGGAACAGGACTTCCTCTAAGAATGCTCCAACCTCTGCTGAAAAGCAACCAGTTAGGTGTTAGTACAGGAGGTCATCATCATTTTATTCATAATTTGGGACTGAAGATGAGCGCTGATACCTCCAAATTGGGATACGACTCAGACAAATCCTATATTTATCCTAATATCCTTTATCGTTGTGGGATTTAGAGGTGGGGTGCAGGCTAGAGGTGTTTTGAGTGGTGGGCTAATTATTGAAGCTGGAGGTTGGGGAAAGGTACCAGGGTGGGGGAATGGGAGGCTCGTGAGTTGGCGTGGGTGGGATGAGCTTTTATTTTAAGCAAACAGGCAGCGTTAATTATTATAACTACTGATATGCACACGGGCTGGGAAGAGGAGGCTGGGGTTAGAGAGTGGGTAAGGTGGGTGTTAACAACATCGTCAGGGTTGGGGACATTTGACAGGGTGTAGGAGGAGGGTTTTTTGTTTTGTTTTTATTTTTTAAACCAGGTAATGCCAGATTCCACATTTGATTGGATTTTGATGTCCAAATGTGAAATGGAATCCTAATATTCAGGAGTTGCTATTTTGGCAGCCGTATCCAGAAATCCTAAATCTTTAATTTGGGCTGGAATTTGAGAATCTGTTTAGAAAAACGGGTATCCAAGCACCCCTAGTAATGTCTTCTAGAACGGAACCAATTACAATAATGTGAAACCAGTGTAAACAGTAAGTTGTAAAACAGTTTAAGAAAATATTGTAAATGCCCCAGTCAAACGCTATGCAGATGCATTTGCTACTGTTATCGGTTTCTGTGTTTGCGTGACACATATTTTACCAGAAAAGATTAAGAAGAAATGATAACATCTCATTTTTATGAGTGCCTAAGGTGATGCAACAAAGAAAGAGGACTTTAACAAGTTTTAGCACCAGCTTTAATGGAATATTGTACAATTATAGCCGCAGTAGAAACAATCATGCAGGTTCAAACCACTTATATACAATCTGAAGGAGTACAAGAATGATGGGGAATTTTGTATAACCTCGACTGTGACACTACCTCACACCTTGGTTGTAAAATGCAGCTTTGCCAAAGTCAGTCTTGAGTATCACATCTTTCTCCCATGAAAATATTTAGATACATAGCTTGACTGAATGATTTCAAACAGTCTGAAGCATTACCAAACCCACAGTTCAGTAAAATATTGTCAAAGGAAACTGGTGTCCACATGGAAAAAGTCATGAGGCCCCTTTGCATGTTGCACAGTAATGACCAGTAAAATCATATCTAAGGGAGAAGCTGTAGCTCTTCTTAAAAAAAAAAAATACAATGTGAGATGGGTGTTGTAGTTTTAAAAGCCATCATGAACTCTACCTAATCATAGTATACGAGTCATGGGATGTTAACATATAAGCAGTAACACATGACAGGGTGTGCAGTTATAATGTAATAACACTAAGCCCAATGCGAGTTGTGAAACACAGGGTGTAGCCAAGTGTCTTCAACCACCTGGGAAGTGTGGTTATTACTAGTGCTGACTGGTTATCTAGAGTCCAGTCTGACAGCATTTTAAGATGGAATCCAAAATTCCTATCTGAGTACTTCAGCTTTCAATTTCAGAACTAGATTTCTAATTGGGACTCCAAATCTGATTGATTAGGATATAGAATTTGTGGAAACTAAATCGGAAAATCCTAACTCCCTATTGTTGGATTGGATTCAATTTATTCAAATCCAAAAATCTGAATCTGATGCCTCTTTAGTTATTACACTGTAATCACACATCCTGGAGTGTGTTATTATGCTTTAACAGTGCTAGAAAGAGTCCCAAAATCTCAGAAGAAAAGCTACTGTAACTGACCCATGTCATTATACTGTAATAACCATAGTCAGGTAACTAGATTCCAGCAATCACAGTATGGGGTTTCTCATGGCCATTTTATAAACACTTTTATATTTATACCTGGCCTGCTGGCTTACACAGTTATAATGTATAACCTCCCTCCATCCTGTCTTTATTCTTCCTAGCATACGATGTCAATCCTCTTTGTTGTCTAACTACCCTTCTAACTGGTGGGTAACCAGGTGTCTGAATGAGAACCGATTTCTACTACTGGATGCTGTTGCTAACGTTTATCTGTGAAACTAATGTAATAGCTGTAAATCATGACTAGTCTAATTGTGAGCCTGATTGTTCTATCCTGTATGCTGTTGCAATGTATATTTGTGTAACTTATGTAATTACTGTAAATAATGCCTTTAAATGTCTCTTTTATGTAACTAATTCTGGGTCACCCTGAAGAAGGGACCTCTGGTCTCAGTGGGCTTACCCGGTTACCAAAATCCAAATAAATAAAATAAATAGAACGTTGTTATAGGTAGAAATTTACCTTTTATAATAACATTTTACCATCGATGTGGCGTCAAGATGTTGTTAACCCATTGATGGTATGTCACATCGATGGGTTGACAACCAGGAACAGTCTGGGCCTCTGGCAAGAAGTTGATTGGACGGCCTTGAAACGGCCATGGTGAGGCAGAGCAGTGGGGACAGTAAAACAAACAGCAGTAAGAAACTGCTTTCTTTCCTAAAAAATGAAATAGTACCATACACTATAAAAGCTAATGTATGGTACATCGATGATTAACGGTTTGTTAACCAATCTAGGGTAGCCAGCGCATAAACCTCTCGACATGGTTGCCCTGGCAACCTCTCAATGGTTAACAAACCGGTTAACCATCGATGACCAAACATTATCCTCTATATTAGTCCAGTGACACATTCCATGTTTAGTAGTCTGTCGGTATTTTTAAGGTATTCAAACAATTAGAGAAAAACAGAGTATGAGCATTGCATCAAAATAAAGTTTTACTATGTAGTAATCAACTCATTTGCTAAGTTCAATGCAGCCCTTGGTTTCCAACAACATCAGCATTGTACATGGCGTCACATACTAATTTTAATTTAGGAAGGGATGCTTTAGTCTGGATACTAAGCATTTCCCTAGGCAGGGGTGAGTAAGTGAATCCCAGGTTTTTATTTGCAATGAATTTACCAGAATAGCACTGCTGAATTACAGAATGTCATTTTCCATGGGGTTTTGCTTCTCCTCATTTTACAGTTTATTTTAGTTTTGGTAACGTGTAGGCCCACTAGGCACAAGTGCCTGTTTTCAGGGAGATCCCATGGATTTAGGCAAATTTTGTAAAAACAGCACCAGGCATCAGAAATATACACACACACATATACTTTTACTTCTGTACATAAAGCTAATATTATAGTAAGGGTAATGCAGCGTCATCATCTCATGGTATTACCAGCAAGATCCCATGGTTTCCCAGAGTGCCACCTTCAAAATGCAGGCTCCACTGGAGCTTTTTCAGAATTTTACGAGTGAAAAGGTGAAAAAAATACTTATTTGTTCTAGCATTTGCAGGGGGATCAGAGAGGTGAAGCCCAATCATTGCAGCAGTCAGGGCTTCACGTCTCCAGGAAGTTCACCCTTAAGCACTGGGAGGTTAAGTGACTTGACCGTTATAGACAGTTATGAATTGAAAATATTAGGGATTGGAATACTGATTCTTTAGGTATCAGAGGTAGTTTTTTCTTTGGTGGTGGGGCTTGTGCTGTAATAGATGGAGCTTCTGGTCCCTGGCATCTGCCCAGGTGGACTCAGGCAGACTCTACCTCTGCTTGTTCGCCTCCACCTTGCTTGCTGATGCTGGCATGAGACTTGGTCAAAAGGTGGGGGTGCGATCATGCAATTATTTTAATCCCAACTTTTTAAATGTACTTTCTTTTCATCATTTCCTTAATTGTGTGGTATTTTCATAGAATGGGACTTCCAAAATGTTGTATGGTCCCAGCTTTGAAGAAAATTGAAAAATTACATATCAGAAATAGGCTGTAAGAAAGTCCAATTTCCAACTAGGTCTCAGCCAAGACAGACAACAGTAACTACGATAAATATTTATAACAAAATGTACCACATAAATTGCATCTTTAAAGTGTTATTTAGCTTTTTTAACCAAACATTGTGAGTAATTAGGCCTTAGGATGCCATAAGTAGCATTTATAGGTAGACTTAGATAAAGAGGCAGGATTTTTAAGCCCCTGTGCCCTAGTTTTTATTCTGAGAGGCTTCATTTTGTAATGGTCTAATCAGACTTGTAACACGGGTTAAACATACGAGTGAAATGCAGACATCACATTGGTGTAAACCTACCAGGTGACCAAACGAGCGGTGATTAATCCACCAGTAGATCCCGCTTCTGCACTACCAATGTCAGCCACAGGAGAAAGCAAATGTCCACAATCAGAATAATAACGCAGGTGGTATCGCGGATGAGCGAAATGATGTATGTGTGGCGAGGAGGCACGCATACGAAGCAATACGTAGCGACAGTCGGCAACTACACAGAGATGGCGGTAGTGCGAACCCGCTCTGAGCTCGAACCGGCGTAAAGGGTCCGAGTTAGCATGTCTAACCATAGCGCGGACGGCTGCAGCAAGAAAACCAGTGAAATAAACTGCTCAGCATGACATCTGTTGTAGATGTGGGCCATAAATGTAATGTTGCCACAAGTGTTGCACAATAGATAGGAAGAAAAACATGACTTCCATGATTCAGTTCTGTCAACGATCTCCTGATGTAGCAACGAATGCGAATATGAGAAACCGTCGGTCAGATGAAAAAAAAGTTAAACTTAAACTTTGTAATAGCCCAATGTAATGTTACCACTTGTACAAAATCTCTGCACACTACATAAAACCATGTCACCCGTGGAACCTGAACATGCACGGTCTTACAGCATCATTGTAAGAAAAGCAGCAACCTACACCATGTCTTATGCAGACCACTAAGTGATTGGCAGAATATGTAAGTCATTCTCCATATTATCTGACACTAACAGTACTTTCCTGCCATTTGCCATGTTACAAGTGCGTATCACCTCAGCGTCGGGCTCTACCTGTGGATTAATGCCGGTGGGTAGTTGGAAGCACTCGACCTGCGGCCTCGTGCACCAACCCCCACCAGGGCATTTATCCACTGGTAAACCCTCCTCTACCAGTGATTAATGTTATTTAATCCACATGACAGATGCATCCAGTGTTGGGCGTATGCTGCCAGAAACCACATCCAGGTATTGCCCTTAGATGTCAGGTTTAAAATGTAATTATTCTTATTTTTATTTTTTAAGTTTATTTACCCAGGATAGCTCAGCTGAGATGCATCATCTCATTTCCTGTGGGGTCCTGCTTCTACCCATTCCTGCAACTGGGTGGACTGGAGAATGGAGAGGTAACTTGCCCAAGGTCTCACAAGTGAGTATTTGGCTCTAGCCAGATTTTAATCTGCAGTCTCCCGGTTTCTAAGCCAGTGCCTAACCACTAGACCACACTGCCTCAAGCCCACTAGCCTCTGCTGCTTCCAGATGGGCAGTGGATACAGCAGGGGCTGCTTGCCAGTGGCACATGTGGTAGATGCCCGTGTGCAGCTGTTTGAAATTTGGCCCCAAGTTCTTTAAAGGGAACAGTCAGCACAAGGGCCCCCACACTCAAGTGTGGGACTGGTACCAGTGTGCACAGCATACTGTTTGCTGTAGTACAGTAGATTATCACAGTAAGTTTGCTTAGTTCTAGGCTGACATTTTCTTTTACTACAGATCTCAGAATCCCTACATGCTGACTTCAGAAAGTAGGCAGCAGATGGAGGTCAGTAGCCTGCAGTGTATGTTAGAGCTTATGCTGTGTAAGGTCTGCTTTTTGTTGCTGGTTCTCCAGTCCTCCTGGGCCAAAGTACAGTCACAGAGGACTATGCGTAGCCCTCAGAGAAAAGCAGCCAATTGAGAGATTATAGAAGTTCTAACATACACTGCAGGCTGTTGAATCTCCCACTGCTGCTTAGTGCACTGATGTCAGCTGCAGGAGATTCTGGGATTTGTAGTAAAAGATTGTCAGCCTAGAACTAAGTAAAATTAGTGTGATATAATCTACTATACTACTATAATGTAAGTAAACCAAAATGTTTTTGCATAAAAAGTGCATATTGGGACCAGCCACGCACATTAGTATGGGGTCTTTTATGCTGACTGTTCCCCTTTAATGCTTGTTTAAATCACTCACTCCAGGATATATGGCCTGAACATGTTAGATTATTCCATTAAAATATGCCTAATACTGAAAGGCTCTTTTGTATGTTAATGTGGTCAATGAGACCACTCTTATTGTTGTAAGAGTGATCTCTTCACATTCTTAGGATATGAGAACCACAAACCAAAGGTGAGCCCTTCTGATTATCTAAGAATGTAAGGAGATCACTCTTAGAACTCTAAGAGTAGTCTGGTCAACCGTGTTAATATATTATTGATCAAGCTTAATCAGTAATATATTAGATACTGAAATAAATTACCTGAACATGCCCATTACCAGAGTAGCTCGTGAGATATTCTTGTCACAATAAGAGTGTCTCATGCACAGAGGAAAGGAGTGCTCCAGTTGGTTTGGCGCACTCCCTTGATCTCGTGATGACTTTCCTTGGATTGAGTTTTGCCAATTATAGTAAACATTCACCAAAAAAAAAAAAGTGTATACCTTGTGTCCTAGATTAATGCCGAAATATATATAGAAACATAGAATCTGACAGGAGAAGACCAACGACCCATCAAGTCTGCCTATATTAAATGCACCCTTGCCCCCAGACTTAGTGCCGTGGCAGGTTATTCCTCCCTGCCCCCTCCGTTCTGCTTCCTCCTCCTCCTCCCTGGTTCCTTTAAGTGGAACTATCGTCTGTTGACCTTGTCCCATCCATGGTTGAACCATTTAGGTCCTCAGCCCCATGACCTCTGCTGGCAGTCTGTTGCAGAGTTCCATCACCCTTTCAGTGAAAAGCACTTCCTCACATCCTTCCTGAATTTACCTCCAGCCAATCTCTGATTGTGCCTCCTTATCAATACATCGCTATTTCTTTCTTTTTTTTTTAAACTTCAGGTTTATTGACAACCAAGTCATACGACACAAGACCATACATTAGTTCTGGATCACAATATAAAGGAGTGAAAACTCAAAGCGAGAATTTCATAGAGTAATGGTTGTAAACTGAGGTAAAGAAAGCAAACCCAAATATTACTCTCTGAATAAGTATAAAAGTCATGTTAAAAATTAATATGGGTTACTATTCTATTTTCCAGATAATTATCCTATCAGCAAAAATTCAGTTTGACTGCAGAATCTGTTCTTCTTTAAAATATATGGTCCATTTCACAATTATTTTTCTATGATATGTGTCTAGTGTCAACAAACTTTAATAACGACAACCTTTAATTTTGAAGTGCCACTTTAGGGGGCACCAACACTGGCATACCTGTTGTCTAGCGTGCTCACCCGTTAACAAAGCAAATAAATACCTCTATGAACTACAAATAAATGGTTTAAAATACAGTTCATGGCTGGACTTGTGTGTTTGTTATGTAACTTAGCCAATATCTTAAGTTCTTTTCAAACTGTTACGAGTGGAAAGTGCCAATCCCAGATTAACCGGTGATCAGTGGCCTTAAAAACTAGAGGGGAGCAGGGTGGAGCAGCTCAGGTCCACGACCTCCAGACCAACTCAAGGTCAAGACCTCTGAGCCTCAGCTTCCAAAAGCTTGCTGTGTAAGGACAGAGGTCCTTCCAACTCCACTATCAACTGCATACAAGGGAGCCAGATCTGACTGAATTTATCTGTCTGCAGGCGAAGTTCTGCTAATTTTTTCTACCCTTGAGATTTCTTTTTACAATGTCTGACCAATTTCCCACTGTTGATACTACTGTGGAGAGTCAACATCTGGTGATTGCTTTACCTGCTGTGGCTAACAGGATACCAGTAAATGATTTTTGCCCATTGGATCTTTTGCCCTTTGGGAGTAGACCCAAAATTATACTTTTGAAGTCAGGTTCCCTCCCAGTCCTAACATTTTCAGAGTTGTTCTCCACGCCCCCAAAGGGTAGCAGCTTGAGCACCCCCAAAAATCATAAGTGGTTTCCAACTTCTCACATTCTCTCCAACATAATTCTGTGTTCCCTACCTTATAGTGTTTCATTCCTGTGGGAGTATTAAAAAATCTAGCTACAATTTTCCATCTAAATTCTTTCCAATTGTTAGATGTGGATGTACGTGCCATTCCCTCCCAAATTGTCCTCCAGCTGTCTTCATCTATCTGCACACCTGTGTCCCTTTCCCATTCTGTTTGACATCACAGAGGAGGGTGATCTGCCAATGTTCTCTGAACCGCTATCAGTTCAGAAATTAGTTTAACTTCACCTGAATCGAGTACTGAATCCTTATGCTTTGCTCCAGAGGATGTGGGTTCCATTGTACTACAGATATACGGGTCCCTGATTTCAGAAAGGAAGTTACCTGCAAATATCTGAAGAAGTGTGTTGTGGGGAACTGGAATTCTTATTGCAGCATTGAAAGTTTTGATGACACTTTGGTGAATGGATTGATTAAAATAAATTAACCCCTTCATCTCCACAGGAGAAAACATGGTCTGACCTAGGAGGGTTTGAAATGGGTACAGTTAAATGATCTCAGTTCTGTTTGAAAGGACATTCCCCAACCCTAGTTCTTTCTTTATTTCTCTCCATATCGTATAGGTTTGTTTGGTCCAAGGGTTCATTATCTCCTTTCTGAGTAAGGCCGAGGTCCATTAAAATCAATTATGGGACCAATCCAGGGTCACTTTTTGTTTCTTGTGAGACCCAGGTATTGTTTTGATCATTTTACATAGGTTACCCAGGAACTTACTTGGGCGATCTGGTAATATGTTTTGAGTTTGGGCAGCCCACACCACCATTTACCATTATTCGCCATGTACTGTCTGCCAGGCAGTTCTTGCTCTCGACGACCCGCACACACACACGTGGTGCAAAGCTCTGGTGATTTTTTCCATTCTGTGCTCAGGATACATAATGGTAAGGTATTAAATAAAAATAGGAAGCGTGGGAGGATATTCATCTTAATCGATTCAACCCTTCCCAACAGGGATAGGGAAGAAGAGCCCATCAGTTCATGTCAGTAAGTACCTCTTGGATCAGTTTACCATAGTTTGCATGGTATAATTGCTTTGGGTCAGCTGAGATATATATATCCGAGATATCTGATCTGATATGTGACCCACCGAAGGAATCGGCTGCTTGAGTGCTGGCGTACTGAGTCCCACTAACCAGAATGACTTCAGTTTTATCGTTGTTGATTTTAAACCCCAACACTCGTCGAAGTCCTCAATATTTGGTATAATATAGGGACAGTTTTGACCAGGTCCCTTAAATACAGCATGGTGTCATCTGCATAGAGCGACACTCTGTTCTCCTCCCTCCCAATTTAATACCTGCTAAGTCCCTGTGGGTTCTTATCAACTCCGCCAGAGCTCCATGCTGAGGAGCAAACAGGATCGGAGACAGAGGGCAACCCCGTCTGGTATCTCTCTTGATTTCTAACTGATCTGAAATCGTTCCATTTACTTTAACCGTAGCTCTAGGGTTGTTATAAATCTCTTGACCCATTCAATAAATTGCTTACCAAATTGAATTTAGTTAGAACCCCCATCAGGAAGCCCATCCTAAGCGATCAAACGCTTTTCTGTCTATTGAAATCGCTGTATTTTGTTCTGTTCCCATCTTCCTATATGTAATATGTTCAGACAATGTCTAATATTATCCATAAGGTGTCTATTCATTATAAACCCTGCCTGATCAGGGTGGACCAGGCTTAGTAGGATAGTATTAATCCTATTTGCTAAGATCTTTGAGTCTGTGTTGAGAAGGAAATTGTCCTGTAGGAGCTACATGAGTCTGAAGGTTTCCCTCCTTGGGATTACCATTCTAAAGCTTCTTTCCATGAGGATGGACCCCCACGGTTAAAAACCTTAACCAACAGAGGAGTCTAAGATTTGCGAATTTCTAGTAGAACTCCGCATTAAACCGTCAGGGCCGATGATTACCCCCTCCCCTTCATATTCTGAATGACTAGTGAAATTACCGTGGAAGTTATGGGGAGTCCAGCTGTGCCCTTATTTCTTTGGTCAGCTTTGGGAGGAGACTTTATCTAAAAATCCTGTATCCGGCGTTGTGAGTTTGAGGTTTTGTGTTCCGTGTCATGTAGGGCAGTATAGTCATTTTAAAAGCTTCTCCAATTTCTTTGGGTGTATAAAGAAAAGATGTGCTACCATGCTTTGATGTCTTGATGGACTTTACCATACCTGTCTGCCTGGGATTTTCTTAATCAAAAGCTAACAGTCTACTTGCTCTGTTGCCATGCCCATAGTACCTTTGATTCCCATACCTTAATTTCCCTCTGTTAGCTGATCTAGTAAACTTTGTAAGGATATTCTTGTGTCTTTTATTTTATCTAACAATTTTTGTTGTGGGCCCTCCTTATTTAGCCAATAATTCTAATTGCTTAAGCCTAGCTTCAAACACCATGAAGTCTTGCTATATTATGACATATAGCAGTTAGCCACAACATGAACTGCCCGGAGAGGAAGGAGTTAACTCCAGGCTGACTGGAGTTCCAAGCTCAGCCTTGCTGAAAGCGTATCTGGCTAGTTTCAAATTGAAACTGTCAGATTCTTTACTCCGCTTCACTGAACAGTCGCTCCGGAGATCTCTCCTTCAGCTCGGTTCATTTCTCGGTTCAAACAGAGTGTTTCTCAGTTCATTTTAACTGGCAAAAGTAATTATTTTACCGCATTTCGGTTCAAAGCTCTATCTGGTAAACCGTAAGTACAGGATTTTAAAGTCTGTGTGGAAATTCATTATCGGTTCGGTTTGAACCGATCAGTTTACAAAAATACTAATTTTAAACAATAATTTGGGCTTTTAAGTGCGGTTCCGATTCTTATCGGTTCTAAAAAACCTAACTTTTAAATTGGGCTTTTCAAATACCGTGACACGGTTAGGAACCGATAAGGGTGTCTTGCCTGGCACTGCCATAAAAAGGGCAAGTTTTGGATAGGCTGGCATTATGTCTGAGAAACCCAAAAGAAAAACCGGGCCCACTGGGTTTCAACACTGTGATGTTTGTGGGAAGCCTTTGCCAAGGCTGACCACACACCATGTGTTTATTGTCTGGGGCTGACCACCTCCTGTCAGACTGCCAGGTGTGTAAGAATTTCCTGCAGCCACCCTGGAGAAAAGATTGGGCCGGCTCAGGAGCGAGAGGCAAAAGTCCGCTGACCGGATGGCCAGCCGGTCCAGCACCCACTGGACCAGAGGAGTGCCCTCTGACCAGGGCGAGACTTCCTTGGGCAAAAGGAAGGCTGATTCTGAGGAACCGTCCCAGTAAAAATCTAAGAAATCAGCAGGTCTGGAGTGCAAGATTGCCTCTCCAACTGCTCCAGAGATAGCTAAAGCCATACAGATTGTCCAGTCACTGTCTCAGGGACTGGCCGAACCACCAACAGCTGGCAAAAAGTTGGTTTGTTCGGTTCCAGTGGTTCAAGAGTATGATGTTGAGGAATTTTATGAACCACAGGAGGGAGGAAGATTTTGATCATTATGTATGTGGCTGGGAGGGTCTGGGCGTGCCCATTGAACCGGACATTTCTCCAGACAGACCATTAGAATCTCCCCTATGCTGTACTGTCCCCTTCTCATTTTATGTTTTACAAAAAGGTTGCAGAAACCCTCCAGCTTCCCTTGGAAGAGGCTGTGGATGAGCAAGAGGAGCCTGATTATGTTGAGATGATGGATATCCCAGAGTCTAGGAGGTTGTCTATTCCTTTGCATAAGTCATTTAGGAAGCAAACAACAAACATTTTAAAAATCCTCATTCTGTCCCTCCTGTAGATAAAATGGACAGAAGGTATACTATCAGGCCCTGATACAGACTTCCTCACTGAGCAGTGTAGTCATGTAGGTGTGGTACAAGCTGCAGCCTGTGACAAGGCTAATATCCCCTGGCCTCACATCCTCCTGATAAGGATTCTAGGAAGATTGATGCCATGGCGGAAAAACAGTATATGGCAGCTTCTTTGGGACTCAGGCAGGCAAATTATATGGCATGTGGCTAGATATCAGAAATCTAGATGGGATACAGTGTTGCAGTTAGCCAAGCAGGCCCATGGCCAGCTGGCTAGTGAATGGAACAGGTGGCTGCTGATGGCATTGAAGCCTCTAAAGTTCAATTTCATACTGCTGTAGATGTTAATGATGTTTCCTCTAGGGTCATGGCCACTTCTGTAGCTTTCCGTGAGGTTGGCATGGCTCTGGTGCACTAATCTGTCACAGGATACTCAGTCAAAGGCTATGGATTTTCCTGTGGTGGGAAATTCTCTGTTTGGAGAGCAAGCGGAAAATTATATGAAAAGATGGATGAATACAGAACTACCTACAAAAGTGCCCAGGCCAAGGAGGCGGCATGCCACTCCACAGAGGCACACTCCGAGAGGTAGGGCAGGCCTTTCCAGGCCTTTTATCAATCCCAAGCCTCCCTGCTTTTTGCACAGAGGGGTTTTCAGAGGCAGAGGTAGACGAGGCGCAGGTAAACAGTCCCCACCCCTCAGCCTAAGGCTACTGCCAAGCAGGCACCCTGATGGGATGCCCAGGGCCGATTCTCCTGTACCAGTTGGAGGCAGGTTGGCTTATTTCAGCCAGAACTGGGTGTCCCTAACCCGGACAAATGGGTTCTGGAGGTAGTAAGCCAGGGTCTGGTTCTCAGCTTCAAACAGTTTCCAAAGATGAGAACCAGACATTTTCCTGCAAGCCCTTTAGAGGCCCTTGCTTTGGAAGCAGAGGTCTCTTCCCTCTAGACTGCAAAGCAGTGGAAAGGGTTCCTCCTTGTCACCAGGGCAAGGGGCTGTACTCAGATACTTCTTACCCCAAAAGACAGGAGAATGGCGGCCCATTCTAGACTTAAGGTACCTGAACAAGCATCTTTTGAAACCAAAGTTCAAAATGTTAACTCTGGCAATGATTTTGCCCTCCCTCAGGCCAGGGGACTGGCTAGCCTCCCTGGACCTCAAGGATGCCTATTTTCATGTCCTGATCAGGCCTTCTCACGAAAATACCTCAGGTTCGAACTGCCCTCAGGTCACTACCAGTTCAGAGCAATGCCCTTGGTCTTACCTCTGCTCCAAGGGTATTCACAAAATGTCTAGCTGTGGTAGTGGCTCACTTAAGAAGGCAAGGGGTTGCTGTGTTTCCCTACCTGGACGACTGGCTCATTGTGGGTCAGTCCCCAGATCAGGTAAAATCCCACTTGCAAGTCACCCAGCAGCTTCTCACTTCCCTGGGATTCCTGCTGGATTTACCAGAGTCAGTTCTAGAACCAGTTCAGGTACTAACTTTCATAGGTGCGGAATTGGACACAAAGTTGGCCAGGGCATTTCTCCCCTCGGAAAGGGTAGAGAAGCTGATTGCCCTGGCATCCTCTTTCACCCTCGGGTCTCTCGACCAGCAAGGCACTCTGCAACTTCTAGGGCACATGGCTGCCTCCACAGCTGTAGTGCAAGGAGCAAGATTCCAGATGAGACATTCAGTTTCATTTGAGGGCCTATTGGTCCCAAAGGAGGCCCCTTACCAAATTGGTCCCAGTGACCCAAACTCTGATTCTAGCTCTTCAGTGGTGGCAGGATCAGACCAATCTAAGACTAGGGGTCCCTTCATTCCCATTCTCATTCCCTCACCCTCACCACGGATGCCTCCTTGCCGGGTGGGGAGTGCTTGGGCGACCTTTCCACTCAGGGAGTGTGGTCCCCCAGGAATCTCTGCTCCACATCAACCTGTTGGAACTCAGAGCTGTCTTTTTAGCTCTTCAGGTTTTCTCAGCATCTGTCCAGAACAAAGTAGTTCAGGTCAGGACAGACAATACCACAACAATGTGGTACATCAACAAGCAGGGGCACTCGGTCATCAGCCTTGTGCACCGAAGCAATGAAGTTGTGGTCTCTGGCTTACTCCTGAACACCTCCCTAGTAGCAGTTCACCTTCCAGGAAGGACAATGTCCTAGCGGATGCCCTCAGCAGGATTTCTCAGGGTCATCACGAATGGTCTTTGAGATCCCTAGTGCTGGGGTCAGTTTTTGCCAGATGGGGCACTCCTCAGATAGATCTTTTCGCAGCCCCAGACAACCACCAACTTCCTCTGTTCTGTTGCAGGCCTCCAGTAATGGGCTCAGTCCCCTGGACGCCTTTTTGTTGGATTGGGAAGGAAGTTCCTGTATGCCTTTCCCCTTCCCCCTTCTCTTCAGGGTGTTAGTAAAATCAGATCCCAGCCCTGCAAAGTGATTCTGATCGCACCAGACTGGGCCAGGCAACCCTGGTACCCACTGCTTCTGTCCCTGTCAGTCCACCCTCCTCTGGGCCTTCCCAGGGTCCACAACCTGCTGACTTGTGCCCAGGGAGAGTTTGGTATCCGGACCTCAAATCCCTCACCTCAAGGCTTGGCTCTTGAGGAGTTAGAATGTGCTGAATTACACCTTTCTCAAGGTGTCCTTGATATTTTAAAGGCCTCTAGGAAGCCTTCCACAAGAGCCACTTATAATTCCAAATGGAAGAGGTTCTCCATCTGGTGTTCTGGGAAGCAAATTGTCCCAGAATCTGCTGATTTGCCCATTTTGCTCGACTACTTGGTCCATCTTAATTCCTTGGGCCTCAGGCCAGCTACCTTAAAGGTTCATCTGGCAGCTGTCTCTGCTTTTATATCAGCAGGAAAGCCTGCCTCCCTTTCTTCTCACCCTCTGTTTTCCAAGTTTTTAAGGGGTTACTTCACACTAACCCTCCTTTTCAGGACCCAGCCCTGCCTGGGACCTTAATGTTTGCATTGCTCAGTTAATGCAACCCCTTTGAACCTCTGTCTTCAGCAGACCTTAAGTTCCTAACTTGGAAAACTGTTTTCCTAGTGGCCATCACTTCTGCCAGACGCATAAGTGAGTTACAAGCCCTGTCAGTGGAAAAGGATTTTATTTCTTTTCACAGAGATAAGGTAGTCCTCAGGACTAACAGAAAGTTTTTACCTAAAGTGGTTTCAGATTTCCATCTTAACCAATCCATCTCCTTCAGTATTTTTCACTGAGCATTCTTCCTCGGGTGAGAGGAGATTGCACAGTTTGGACGTTAAAAGAGCTTTAAGCTACTATTTGGAGCGCACCAAGGGTCACAGGTTGAATCCTCCAACTCTTCCTTACCTATGGCGAGGTTGGCAAGGAAACCTGCCACTAAGAGGACAATTTCAGGTGGATTGTCTCTTGTATCAATTTGCTACCAAAACTAGGTAGAGACCCCCTCAGGACTGAGGGCCCATTCCACCAGGGGTACAGCTGCATCTCTAGCTGCTACTAGAGATATTCCCATTCTGAAATCTGTCAAGCTGCTACCTGGAAAACAGTTCACACCTTTACAAAGCATTACTCCCTGGATGTCCAGTCTAGGAGAGATGCTAGGTTTAGCACAACCCGTTACTGAGCCTATTTCCTAAGTAGGTTCTGGCCCTCCTCCATGGAGGTACTGCTGTGTAATCTGCTATATGTCATAATATAGCAAGACTTCATAGTGTTTGAAGAAAATTACTCACCTTAGTAATTGCTTTTCTTCTCATGGAGTCTTGCTATATTATGTTCCACCAACCTGCCCTCTCAGAACTTCTACTTGGGTAAGGGGTTGTAAAATGAGTGCAAGCACTGTGTCATGCCATTATAGCTCTTTTTCCTTTTTCCCTTTTCTTTAGGATTAGGAAAACTAGGTATTTCTGTTTTACTTGTAGGTTTGGCCCCTCCTGGACTTGAGTCTTTTGGGGAGAGGGGCCTAATAGTGCTTGTCAGGGTGATATTGTTGTTGTTGTTGTTTCTGTTATTGTTATTTCTACTAGTAGGTAGCCATTTGGCTAGTGTAGAGTTTTCCACACAGACTTTTGCTAGTGTTGGCTCCGTAAAGATCTGACAGTTTCAATTTGAAACTAGCCAGATAGAGCTTTCAAGCAAGAGCTCGCTTGGAACTCCAGTCAGCCTGGAGTTAACTCCTTCCTCTCGGGCAGTTCAAGTGCTGTGGCTAACTGCTATATGTCATAATATAGCAAGACTCCATGAGAAGAAAAGCAATTACTAAGGTGAGTAATTTTTCTTCCAGAGCTTCTTGTTTCTAGGTATTTTTTTTTAAGGCGGGATGCATAAAATACTTTCTACCCTCAACACAGCCTTCAGGCCATCCCAAAAGCATTTGGACTCAGGGCCCTCTGTGGGGTTATGCCTCCCATAATCTTTGATTATTTCCTGCATATGGGTCTGGATCGCCTCCTTTTCTAGCAAGGAGGTTCATTCTTCACTGGGCCCCTTATTTCAGTCCCCCATTTGCAGGGTTATAGTTACCACCAGTGGTCCAAGACCAAGCGGGGTAAATAATGCAATTTTAACCTTATGCAGATCCACACTATTACATAAGAAATAATCTATCCTAGAATATGAGTCGTTCGGTGGGAGTAGAACATATAGTCTTTGGTGGATCTGTTTAATTCCTCCATACATCTGAAAGAGCCAGTTCCTTCATACCTCCTCTAACCTCTTTACTCATACCCCTGTTTGTTGTGGTATTCCGAGAGGAGCGGTCCAACTCGGGTTCAGGATGCATTTGAAGTTCCCTCCTATGAAAATCAACCCCTCCCCAAGTCTGCCAACCTTCTAAATATTTTTGTGAAGAAGAGGGTCATCCCATTGGGTGCATATAGATTTATTATGTGGAGTGTTTGTGAGAACATTTTTCCTGAAATCACCACCCCTCCCCTCTATGAGTCTTCCAAAACTATCTCAAATGGAAGGTCCTTCCGGAAGAGGATTGTTGTCGCTCTTTTCCTCGAGGGTGGGATGCATTTATCACTTTATTAACCAGGCCCATTTCAGTTTAAGCGTGCTCTGCATCTGTGAGCTTAGTTTCCTGGAGGAAACAAATGTCAGCCTTCAGTTGCTTTAAGTAATGTAAAATCTTTTACGTTTAATGGGTGACTTAATGCCCTGAACATTCAGGAGGCAACAGTTAGCATCCCATTTTGTAAAACATACATCAACCCAAGGTTATTGGTTTCTGTCACCCCTGCCCATAACGAGAGATCATTTCCTGTGTAAGTGCCATAAACCACCATGCGAACAAGAAGTTCCGCCAGGTATAAATAGCCATGTAACTTAACAGAATAACAACATGAGAATTAGCAAGAAAGATGAACAAACACATTTAAAGACTGTTGAACTATAGTAAATAAACTTATATATAGCTTCCTAGGTATTAAATTGTGATGTTACCCTGCAAACTGCAGGGAATCTGAGCCTAACTCAAGCACCTACAAATGTAGGTCTGTAATGTGGACATCACCGCCAGACAAGGAACCAGGGTGGTCACAGTTGGTTATCCCATTATTGTGTGAGGCCAACCAAAATCTTCACCCAGGGCTGCCCAGTATTGTAGTTTCCTACAACTGTATAAGGAATAGGAGAGGATTCCCTCTCCAAACAACCAGCTCTCATAATGTGTTTTAGACACATAACTCATAAAACTGTTCACTGGTAGCATTCTGTCCGTTCTTTCTTCCCCCATTAGTAACACATTTGAGACCAGTTGAAGTAAAATTATAAATCATTAAAGAATCAACGTTTATGCACCTAGTTACTTTGTAAGGAAGCGGGAGAAAGGGAGATGTAAATGTCCACGTTGTTTTTTAGCAGTCTGTCAGAAATTGAGCTACATTCAGCTTCTCCGAGCACGAGAGAGAAACACAACATACCCAGTGTATTTGGGTGATGAAATAAGAGTCCTTGTTAACGTCTAGCTGCTTCAGGTGGAACTCAAGTCTGAGGATCTTCCTGGCCTACCTCTTCATGCTGCAATCCTTCTTTCTGTCTCTTAAGTATTTATTTTAAGTCAATACTTAAATGAGATTACCAAACAACTGCAGATGGTTGTGATCTTTTGGTTTTCGGCCCTGCACCACGCCGTGTCCGTGCTCATTTCTGAACACGAGTCACAAGCGTGGAGCAAGGTGGCATCTAGTACCTCAGCACCACCAGGCCAGCTTGGGGAACAGTTCTTTTACCTGACTTACAGACTCATAATTAAGGCCCACTAAAGGGGCGGTCTGCAGGCACAGTGATAGGGCTATCACTTGTGGCATGGTGACCAAGTTCCAGGACAAGCTCGGGGCATCAGAGGGTCGCTCAGAGGGAGGAAGATTGAGCATCTGTCAGACTGCTCTCCTTCTCCATTGAAAGAGGTTGCAGTGCCCTGCACAGGCCCAAGCGAGTTCATGTTCTAGTATATCAGCATGCAAATCTGGGCAGTTCAGGCGAGTTGTTTCAAGATTGGTGCAGCTTCTCTCAAAGTATCAAAATGACTGGGTCTTTCATGGTGTGAATCCGCGGTTTTGCTGGGTAGTAAAGTTGAATCAAATTTTCTTCTCTTTAGCCTGTTTAATGATCTCCCAAACTTGTCTTCTTTTATCATTTAAATAGTCCGAAAAATCTTGATGAAGAAGATCCTCTGTCCGTTGATAAGTACCTTTTTCATCTTCACGCTGTTTACAGCACCAACTTCGTCTTGAAAATTTAACATGCGGGCAATTATAGATTGAGGCCTGGCTGTTCCTCCTTTGGTTTAGGAGCGAGAGAGCGATGAGCAGTCTCGATCGGGAGGTTGTTTTCTGGTATTTTCAGCACCTCTCGCAATATATGTAGGACAAAATCCTCTACTGAAGCAAGTGATTTCTCCATGTCCTGGGAACACCATAGACACGAAAATTATTGCGCCAAGCATGAATTCTCTTGATCATCTAATTTCTGTTGTAGTTGCGTTCCTCGCCAGTAAATAGAGGATAGCCCGATCATGTTGGCTTGCTGAGTCAGCCAGGCTCCTGACAGATTGTTCTACAGCGGTGGTATGTTTACCCATCATTTTCAGATCTGCTTTAATATCTGAGACCGAGGATTCTGCCCTATGCGGGGCTTTAATTATCCTGTCTAACTTTGAGAGAATCACGCTTTGGTCCCCAAGGTCCATATTTTCCTCAGAGTCTGCAATGCTGCTTACTGGAGAAGCTGGGCGAGAGTCTCAGATAGCCGTCACATTTATCTGATTCCATCATTGATTTAATCTTACGCCGATTGCGTGCCTTTACTTTTAAATCTATTGGCAGCCATCATAGAACTTGTTAGGCAGAAGAATTTTGAAGACTGTTGGTTTCTTTTGCTGGTTAAACATTAATTATTAGTAGAGCCCCTGGAGCTCCTCGGTTATGCGGCCATAAGAGCGTGACATCACCAGAAGTCTACATTGCTATTTCTAACAAACCAGTCCTTACATTGTACCCTATCTATACCCTTTAGGAACTTACAAGTCTTTATCATGTCCTTTGTCTCTTGTTTGGCCTCCAGCAAGTACATATTCAGGGCCTTTGAACATTCCTCATGGGATATGTCTTGCTGGTTCGAATCATTTTGTGACTGTTTGTTGTACTGACTCCAGCCTGTTGATGTCCTTTATCAGGTGAGGACTCCAAACCTGGGCACAGTAATCCAGGTGGGGTCTCATCAGCGACCTGTGTTGGGCAGTTGGTCCAGATGCCAGTAAATTTGGTTTGTTTTCTATGCTGCTGGAACTTGATGCACCTGAGATAAAGAAATAAATCATCCATAGTTCAAATAGTTAAGAAGTGGATTTCTTAGCTTGTGGAACAATGCTTTTTCAAACTATACCTACCATATAGTTTTTCATTTTCCTGTCTGCCAGGACTGGGTGGGCTCCTTGCATCCTGCTCCACCGACCTCCACCATCATCAACCTCCCTAGGACTTACTGGTAGGCCTGTGTTCCCCTATGTCTTTTCTTCCATGGCAGAGTCAGGAGAGGAGAGCCATTCTCCTCCCCTCCTCCAAAGTCCAGTTATCCAGTTCTGCTATCGATGTCCTTGTGGCGAGGTGGGAGGGATCAGCCAGCCTATCCCACCACCATTTTCCTACAGTTTCTTCTCGCCCATGTTGCTGGGCGCTCACGTTGTTGTCGCCCGGTGGATCATACATACTTCGCTGCGAGTTCGGCCTCCCACTTTGCTTGTAACATCCTGTACTACCACAAGGCCTCCACCAGGTGGCAGTCATTTGGCAGAACCAGCAGTCCCTGGGATCGTAATCCTCTCCCTCCCAGCCAACCCCGTGTCCCGTGCTCATTTCTGAACACGGGTCACTAGCGTGGAGCAAGGTGTGGCATCTAGTACCTCAGCGCCACCAGGCCAGCTTGGGGAACAGTTCTTTTACCTGACTTACAGACTCATAATTAAGGCCCACTAAGGAGCTGGTCTGCAGGCACAGTGATAGGGCTATCATTTGTTGCATGAGTGACCCAAGTTCGGGGACAAGCTCGGGGCATCAGAGGGTGGTCCAGAGGGAGGAAGATTGAGCATCTGTCAGACTGCTCTCCTTCTCCATTGAAAGAGGTTGCAGTGCCCTGCACAGGCCTGGCCCTTAGCGGTGGCTGGATGGCATGCAGCTCGGGACCACTGATTGAGGCAGAGGAGTGGCGGCCATCGATGCATGGTGTGTAAATGCATGCATGATGCATCATGATGGCATTATGCATGCGTCTCAAGGGAGGAAATCACGGAAAGCCCTGGCTGGCAGGATTAATATGGCCTCTAGCAGGCCCCACAACCAATGTCTTGGGAACCACCGCTGCCAACCGGATCCGTCAATCCACGGGAGGTTGGGAAATCCCTCTGGGAGAGGGCATGTCCTGAGGGAACAAGCGGCATTAAAAGTAAATCTTGGGGTAAGCTGGGGTGATAGGGCTGGGGAGACCAGCAGGATGGAGGCTGGCCAATGAAGGGGATAAACAAAGACATAAAGAAAGAAAGACCTAATGAAGGACATATTTGATTGGACATTAAATCCATCTGTGGTGACCTGGTATGCACATTTTAGGGCCTGCAGTAGTTTCTGTCGCATAACCACTGCCACTTTTCTTGTTTTTTATACAATGGTTTGAAAGGTTTTAGAGTACTTTTATAAACCTTCTATAATGTAAAAGAACAACAATGAGGAGGCGACAGTACAGTACTTCAGAGGAATGTGTCATTCTAACCCCAGTAATGCTCAGTATATTCATAACTTTGTGCAGTAAGCCTGAGGGTTGGACTGCCGGAAAGATGGAACACATGCAAATGATGGAACACTTTGCATGTGAGCATCTTTCAAACACTGCCTCTACTAACTGCTTGTGTTCTAACCTCTTCAGATTTTTCTCTCCGCCTGAAAAGTCTGGTCACTCAGAGTCCCATTTGTCCACTTTCTCCTGCATGAAGAAAACATCAAATACTGATCATAAGTATATTTTTGTTTTCATATCCTGCCTCTACTAGTTGTTTTGTAATCTTTATTACGTTAAATTTATTGTTTTTCCGGTTCCTCTCGGTTCGAATAACCGTGGGGAACTGGGATAGTTTTGTTTAAAAATCAGGGTTCTCTGAATAAAGAACCACTTTTTTTTGTCTTAAAAGAGTTAAATTCATTCACTTTCTGTAATCGATAAATCTTGGTTACTGAACCGCTAATCTGGTTCCATTTTAGCAAGCGATGCGGTTCGCTTGGTTCCTGAACGATTAAAAAAAAGGTTTCTCTTTAGTGGTTGCTATTTTTGGATTATATGGGAAAACCAAAAGAAAACTGGTGAGCCCAGTTTCAAAACTGTACTCAATGTGAAGAGGTGTTTGCAAAAGCAGACAAACACACACTTTGTGTAATTTGTCTGGGCTTTGATCATTTAAAGAGGAATGTGATGTGTGAAAATATTACCTGAGAAAACCATTGAGAAGTGCCTTGAAAGGCTAAAAAAAATTCCAAGAGGTCCCTCTGGCTCTGACCAGCTGATACCCCAAGATATTGTGGCTGAACCCACACTGTCTTCTGTTCCTGCCCCTGAGACGGGCACAAGGGGAACAAAGATGCGAACTGGCTCACCGGTTCCTGCTAAAAAGGCAAAAAATTGAAACACCCAAGAGATTGCTCAGGCCTTTAAAATCATTCAGTCCTTGCAGATAATAGTTCCTCTTCAACAGCCTCCTGCCCCCGGGTCCCAGGTGCAGGTCGGCAGTAATGTGCTTCCTCTCCCCAGGAAGGAGGAGATACTTTTGATGATGATGATGGACCAATAGAACCAGAAGTGTCCCTGAACAGGACTTTTTCTCCTCCAAGGGTGTCTGAGGATTTTCATCCCACTTCACTTTTGTCAGGAGGATGGCAGATGCCCTTGACATCTCCACCACTGAACAAATCGAAGATGAGGAGGAGGTGGAGTACTTAGAGATGATGGGTTAACACCCACAAAGGCTCTCCTCCTCCCAGTCTATAAATTCTTTAAAAAGGATGCACTAAAGATTTTACAAGCACCAAATTCCACCCTCCTATAGACAGGAGGATGGACAAGAAGTACCAGCTGGAAAGGGAGGGAGCTGATTTTCTTCTCTCACCCCAACCACCAGGGGTTATACAGCAGGCTGTCTGTGACAAGGCTAGGGTCCTCTGTCCTCACATCCTCCGGACAAGGATTCTAGGAAAATAGAGTATGGCCAAAAGGGTACCTGTCAGCCTCTCTGGCTGTACGTCAGGCTACCTTCCAGACATATGCTGCCCTTTACCAAAAATTCCTGTGGCAGTCAGTCCTGGCCATGTCCCAGAAGCTCCCTTGCCCTTGTCAGATGACCTGGCTGAAACTGCCAGGTTTGGGCTAGAGGCAGCTAAGTACCAGTTCCAAATGGCTGCTGATACTAATGATACTGCAGCCAGATGGATGGCAAACACGGTGGCACAGAGAGGAGGTTTGCTTGGCTTAGGACCACAAACCTTACTCAGGATACACAATCAAAAGCTTTGGATTTTCCCCTAGAGGTAAACTCTCTCTTTGGGGAGTCCACTGTGGCGTACATGAAGAAGGTGGATGAATATGAGGCCACTTACAGAAGCAGCTCTGCTAAGGAAGAGCTTCTCCAACCACCAGACCTTATGGAAGGGAGGCCGGGCAGGTCCTTTACACCAGACCCTTCTTCCAACCAGTGGCATTGCCCCAGTACCAGCAGTAGGGTTACTCCAGGGGCAGGGCAGAAGGGGTTCTCAGGCAGGGTCTCATACCCAGCCTCAGTCACAAACCAAACAAACCCCTGAACCACAGACCACCACCTCCTACCTGTCAGGCAGACCTCTCCACTTTCTCCAAACTTGGCTGAAAATCACCACAGACAAGTGGGTGTTGGAAGTAGTGGGGCAGGGTCTCTCTGAATTCAAATCCTTTCTCTCGTCAAAAATCCAGAGTTTTCAGCACTCCTCCGTAGCAGAAAAGGTGCTCTTGGAGGCAGAGGTTCGAACCTGCTACAGTTAAAAGCAGTGGAACTGGTTCCAAAATCTCAAAGGGAAAGGGTTTCTATTCCAGATACTTCCTGACCACAAAGAAAAGTGGGGAGTGGCGGTCTATACTGGATCTAAGAGCTCTAAACAAGTTCTTAAAAAAAAAAAAAAAAAAAAGAAAGAAAAAAACAAGGTTCAAGATGGTAACCTTGGCTCTGATTCTGCCAATACTGCAAAGGAAGACTGGTTGGCATCACTGGACTTGAAAGATACCTATTTTCACATAAAAGGGTCTCACAGAAAATACCTCAGATTCAGACTCCCTTCAGGTCACTACCAGTTTTCAACCCTGCCTTTTGGCCTTTCTTCATCCCCAAGGGTATTCACAAAGTGTCTGGCAGCTGTAGTGGCACATCTTCGCGAACAGAATATCTGTTCTCCTTACCTAGACAACTGGTTGGTCATGGGAAAATCTCCCTGCAGGTGCAGCAAGATCTGAAGATCACTCAGGACCATCTGAGTCCCTGGGATTCCTGATCAATCACAAAAGTCAGTTTTCACTCCTA
This sequence comes from Neoceratodus forsteri, assembly GCA_016271365.2. Lineage (NCBI taxonomy): Eukaryota > Metazoa > Chordata > Ceratodontiformes > Ceratodontidae > Neoceratodus > Neoceratodus forsteri. Next base: position 766,915,195 of record CM028133.1, on the reverse strand, counting down.
CACAAGTGTTGCCATTAATGTGAGCAGAAATCAACACCCTACAGGCCAGGGCATATCTGCCTCTGGAAATGGTAAAACATTCAGCTAACAGCAAACTCTTTAAAGCTGCACAACTTAAAAACTGCAAGGCAGTTTCTCCAGTTACTAGCCACAAGGCGGCTTCCACAGGCACAATGCTGGGTGCTAGATTCCACATGAGAGATGCTCAGTTTCATCTCAGGTCTCACTGGTGTCAAAGAAAATATTCCTTCTCAAGCTTATCCCAGTAACAAAGTCACTGCTACAGGCCCTTTTGTGGTGGAAGGAGGAATCCAACTTAAGGCAAGGAATTCCTTTTCAGAAAGAGAATCCTTCAGTGATTCTCACAACAGATCATCCCTCTTGGGCTGGGCGCCCATATAGGGGATCACACAACCCAGGGCACTTGGTCAGCCACAGAGTCCCTTCAGCACATAAATCTATTGGAACTCAGGGCAGTTTGCTGACTCTAAAAACGTTTTCTCACCTAGTCCAGGGCAGGGTGGTACAGGTCAAATCAGACAATTCTACCACAGTGTATTACATAAACAAGTAGGGAGGCACAAGGTCGGCCTCCTCTGCATACAAGCCATAAAGAGTTGGACTCTGGCCTACTCATTGAAAGTGTCTCTGCAGACAATTCACTTGCCAGGAAGGACAATACCCTGGCAGATGCATTGAGTCGAATAAATCGGCCCATCAAGAATGGACCCTAAACAAACAGGTGGTACAGTTTATTTTCAGAAGGTGGGCACGCCAGAAATAGACTTGTTCGCATCCCATCAGAACCACCACCTGCCACAGTATTGTTGCAGACTACCAGATCAGGGAACTTTTTCTCTGGATGCTCAAGTCTGGATTGGTCAGAGAGGTTCCTCTATGCTTTCCCTGCTTTTCCTCTGCTTTACAGAGTACTGGTCAAGCTCAGATCCTATACAGCATCACTGATCTTGATAGCTCCAGACTGGCCGTGGCAACCATGGTACTCTTCTGCTCTCAATGTCTGTTGCAAATCCAATGCTTCTCCCTCGAGGCACAACCTTTGACCTGCAGCCAGGGAACTCTGTTGTACGATCTCAAGTCCTTCAATCTCAAAGCTTGGCTCTTGAAGTCTTGGAATACGCTGACCTAAAACTTTCTGAACCTGTCTTAAATATTCTAAGAGGTTACAGAAAACCTTCTACTACAAAGAACTAGTCTTCCAAACAGAAAAGATTCTCTGTCTGGTGTTCGGGCAAGACTCTGGTACCAGCCCAAGCTGGCTTGTCAGAGATATTGGATTATCTCACCCATTTACAATCTCTGGGTCTACAACCCAGTTCTTTGAGGGTTCACCTTGCAGCAGTGTCTGCTTACCTTTCTGTTGGGAAAAAGTTAACACTGGCTTCTAACCTTATTTTTAAAAGGTCCTTTAAGGGCCTGGCTCAATCAATCAATCAAGTCTTTATTTATCCAGGCGAACACCATTGAGCAGACTCATTTACAAGGTGGATCATTTGCATCCCCTCACAAGCCACTAGTGCCAGTTTGGGACCTGAATGTGTGTATAGCCAAGCTGTTGTCTGCTTTGTTTGAGCCCATGGGCACAGCTCATCTAAAATATGTCACTTGGAAAACAGTTTTCCTAGTGGCAGTGACTTCTGCAAGAAGAATCAGTGAGCTTCGGGCTCTCTGTATTGATGAGGACTATATATCCTTTCATAGGGATAAAGTAGTCCTTAGAACAAACAGGAAATTTCTCCCCAAGGTGGTCTCTGATCTCCACTTAAATCAGTCTATCACGCTTCCTGTCTTTTCACTGAGCATACCACTTGGTGAAAGGAGATTGCACAGTTTGGATGTGAAGAGGCTCTTAGTTATTACATGACAGCCACTAAGGACCTTAGGATAGAAAGTAATTGTTTCTGACCTGTGGGGATGTGGGAAAAGGTAATCCAGCCTCAAAAGATCCATTTCTCATTGGATAGTCCAGTGTATCCAATTCTGTTACACTAATGCTGGTAGAGTTCTCATCAGGATTGAGGGCTCATTCTACAAGAGGGACAGCTGCTACTTTAGCAGCTGCCAGGACGATCCCATTACTGGATATATGTAAAGCAGCTACCTGGAAAACCATACACACCTTTACAAAACACTACAACCTGGAGATTTTATCCAGGAGTGATGCTAGGTTATTACTTACCATAGTCTTTCTGATGAGACATTAAACCGAGGTCCCATCTGCCTGGATTGGTGGTAGTTCAGGTGGATGTTAAAGATCCCATGGCACTTTTCGAAAAGAGTAGGAATTTCCTGGTGTCCTGGCCAAATTTCCTCATTCACTAAAAATACCACCAACAGCTTAATCTGGTTCAAGGTCAGTTGGCAATCATCTGTATCCCCTCCCCGGGTCATGCCTGAAAATAGGCAGGATTTGTCTAGTGCACTTCCCCGTCAACAAAAAAAAAAAAAATATGTTTCTTCCCAGTGCTGCTCAGATATTCATAACTTCTCTCCTACCTCCCTTCCAGAACTTCAGCCTCTGCACTCACATGCTGGTGCCACCATGTCATTACACACCCTTGTAGTGAAATTCCTCCTCTGCACCTGTATTAGTTAGGTGAACAGAGTTTGTTGTGTTTATCTTTTGGTATTTTTCTGGCATGTTGTTCGAGCTTTTCTTATTTGTTTGTTCCTCCAGTTGGAGGCCTATTTTTAGTAAATCCATGTTGTTGGGTAACCTCAATTTTAATGATAACTTTTAGTATTGCATTATCCTGGGCCTATCTTTTCAGGCTCCTGTATAAAATCTGAAGAGGTTAGAACACAGGCAGTTAGTAGAGGCAGTGTTTGAAAGATGCTCATATGCAAAGTGTTCCATCATTTGCATGTGTTCCATCTCTACAGGCAGTCCAACCCCTCAGGCTTACTGCATAAAGTTATGAATATCTGAGCATCACTGGGAAGAAACATAATTACTGTGGTAAGTAATTTTTCTTCATAGACACTGACTGAGGTTGCACAAGTAGCCTCAGGGTTCCTGTCCTGGGGCTGGCAGGAGACCAGGTATATCAGGAGTTAATGCACCAAATTGTGAGGTAGAACACACAAGCCTTATACTCAACATCTGTAGTACCTCTCCTTGCTGCACAGCTTACTGCACAGAGATTGTTTTGCTTTCCTTTTCACTTGTAAACTGACAGACTACATGTCTTTTACCTTTGCAGAGTTAAACACAGGTCAGATACAGGAGGGTGTCGGTGAGGCTATCAACGGCATTGTCAAGCATTTCCATAAGCCTGAAAAGAGGTGTGTGCTAAAACATCAGACTACCATTGTCACTGCATTTTGTTTTTGATTTGTTTTTCCAGGATAACCCAACTGAGAGGTAGCTTGCTTTCTGCAGTGTCCTGCTTTTGCCTGTCTGTTCAGCTTCCATGGAGAATCAAAACACTGAGAACTGTAGTGACTTGTTCAAAGTCACTAGCGAGCTAGTGACTCTGCTGGTGTACATGTATATTAAAGGAGCAGTCAGGCTCCTATTGTTAGGGTTGGTACAGCACTGCAATGTTAAATTCAAACTTTGGCGCTGCTAATAACTTTGGCGTACTTCGACAAAATATCCCATAATTTGGCAAGCACTGTCATTCTGCCAGAGTCTCAAGATGTGAAGTTTTGTGACGGCATCTTGTATGGCTTTTGAGATATAAAGTGGTAAAAACAGAAAAGAAAAACACTTTTTGTTCCTATTGGTTAACATGGGATTCTTACCCCAGGAGTCCTTTAGCATCAGTAACTTTTTGCACTTAGCTAGCTAGGTGCAACTGCCCCGAGGTGTGCCTTTAAGAGATATTTAAATGAACTTAGGCCAAGCCAATCAAAAGACAGGCGGGGTGTGAGCTGAGTGAGAGTTGTTGAAGGCTTCAGAATTTTTCTCCGCTGGACTGAGCAATATTGCCTCTGAGGTGTCTTCCAGCTTTCCTTGTTGACAGCTTCCTAGTGCTTATCTGGGTAAAGTTATCCTCATAAATTATTTCCTTTAGTGTGCCGAGTGAAAGTTTTACTTTTTCATTTGCGCTGCACACATTTTTTATTTTAAGCGCAACCGTGCTATTTTGACTTTATTTGGGAACCATCGAATTAGGGATAGTTGTCTTGTTTTTTACCTCAGACTTTATGGGTTTACCACAAGGCACCTGCAGTGGATTTCAAATTTAAACAGTGCCTGGAGGGTTTCTCTGTAGATTGGCAATTCTGAGGAAACCTTTTAGTTATATTACTGGACCTTGGTATCAAGGGTCCAGCAGCCACCTCGCGCAGTTGAGTGCCATTGGGTTTCTATTAAGATAGGCACTGGTATAGATCCCAGTTCTACAAACCACCAAAAAAAAGGCACTAGTAATAGAGTTTATTAACTGGGGCAGGACTGGCGGTGGCATTTTCACAGAAACCGCACGCAGTTCATAGGTCTAGGACTGGTTTGCTTTTGCTTAAATTGGCAAACGTAGCAGACAAACCTTTGATTATTATGGCTGAGGGTAAATCAAAGGCTTCTGACAGGTGCCATTCAAAAGTACTAATACCAAAAGCAGAGGTTGTGAGGAACCCTCCAGATTCACAAAGTGGGGATAAGACCCTAACCTCTAACTACAGACCCATCTCCATTCTTCCCTCTCTCGAAAGCACTGGAGAGAATAGTTGCCGATCAACTTACAGAATACCTTGCTAACCTCAACCTGCAATGTCAGGAGCAGCATGGTTTTTGAAAAGACATAGTACCACCACAGCCTCCTTGTATTCACCACTTACATCCATAATGCTGTGGATCAGGGACATCTTGTCGGTACAGCCTTCATCGATTTGACAAAGGCGTTTGACACTGGCAACCACTCCCTGCTGTTTGAACAATTATCTTGCCTTGGCCTCTCAGATGACGCCGCACGTTAGTTCCAAAGCTACCTTAGCGACCGAACCCAACAGGTAAGAGTTGATGAGTCCCTCTCACCCTCCCATCCAGTTCGCTCTGGAGTTCCCCAAGGGTCCATCTTGGGTCCTTTGCTTTTCAGTATTTTTCTGAACAATCTCCCTGCATCATGCCCTAATAGACTCCTGTTATTTGCAGACAATGCAGTTATTTTCACCTCCCACCCTGACCCCCACAACTGCAAACAAGCTTTACGCAAGTGGAGACATTTTTAAATCTCAAAACTCATACTAAATGACAAAAAACTAAAACAATGATGTTTCATGGCATCCATAATAAACGTAAAACAAATGTCTTATCTATCATGAACAGTGAAGGGACGTTTCTCGAGCATGTTCAACTGTTTAAATACCTGGGGTTACGCTCGACAGCACCTTGTCTTACTCTGAACACATTGATTGCATTACGTGATCATGAACACCCGCATAGGACTTCTCTTTAGGCGTAGGAGCTGCCTCACCAATGAAGCCCTAAGCATTGCCATTCAGAGCTCTGTTATATCAATAATCAGGGCCCCTACTTTTCTGGGCACAGTGGGACCAAGTTCTGCGACAAGATAACCATTTGCCTCAGAACTCTCTATGATGGTGGTTTGCAATTTCTCGGAAGTTCTGCGGCACTAACAAACTACCACATCACAGTGTCAGCTTGTCATCCTGACTTCACTTTCATGGCAGTAGTTATAGCAATCAGGATGGTGGAAAGCACAGTAACACTAGTTCAAAAATAACAGACTTATAAAAATAGTTTTATGCCTAAAAAGCATAACAAATGTCTCTCCTTAAGGTCCTAGCCTGTTGCATAAATGACATATGCAGAGGGCATCTTATGTGATAAATAAGGTATTTCTAAATGCATGCTATCTATCCCACTAATGAAGTTTCCACTGTCTGTCACTTATATATTTGTATGTGTTTTCTACACCACTCATGAGGTTCCCACTGTGTATCACTTATATATTTATCTGCAATCTGTAACATACATACAAATATACCTGTACGTGTGTGTGGTGAGAGAGACAGAGATACTGTATGTGTGTGTGTGTCTATATATATATATATATATATATTTTTTTAATTTCCATGAACTTGCACCCTCATTCATACAGGTCCCATTGGAAATGGAATAGAGGAGTTATTGCAAAACTCATTTTCATGTCAACCTGCTTTCCCTGACACACTGCATAACACCATCAGGCTATGACATGCAAGTGAACCAATTGTGAGATAAAGCTCTCTGGCCCATAACAATGTGTTCACCATGTGACAGAACACTGCACCATACCTTCCCAGGCTCCGAGCAGTGATGTGTTCCACCAATCCTTGTGCTGCCCAGCCAGCTCCCAGAGCTAATCTCTGAACCTGAGTTGCTGGCAGGAAACACAGCATGCTACCCTCTGGCCCAACAGCTGTCCCTGCACAGAACATTTCTCAATAATTTTAGGTGATTCTATCAAGCAATGACAATATGTAATCAATAACCCTGGCAAAAATGCGTACAGTGCAATTATTTATTTAACAGGTTTGTTCTTTCAACAGGTCTACACATTATTATATTTCACTTTTCTGGGCATACTTACTTTATTTTTCTCAAAAATTTAGACAGTTAAATTCATTTTACCAGTTATTCATTTCAGACAGTGTCTCTATACTTTAAACGTACAAATAGGTCTGTACAAAGTGAGGTATGGACTTAGCAGGTCTGTGCCATTGACAAGGTTTTGTTTAAGTTGGCCCTAGTGCAACAATGTAAGACTGAAAATTGTATTAGGCTGTAGTGCAGGTTGAGCAAATATCACCATGCCTTATGTGCTGTGCCACTGTCTCTGGCAGTGGAGCTGTGGTAGATAAGTGACTGTTCATTTCTGTTGCAGATTGCAGCCATTTCATTAGCTAATGTATGATGTTATAGTAATAATAACATCACATTCTGAGCATATGGGGGTTCAGGATATAAAAGAGGGAAGAGGAACCAGATTCTATGGAAAACCAGAAATATTAATAAAAATCACCAAGAAGAGTGAATTCTGTGGCACACAGAAGTTCTCTAGATGGTGCAAGTTCTGCATGAAAATTCTGCGACCGAAGAATTCTAGGGGTCTTGTCAATAATCGACTATGGGCTTGTGATCTACGATTCTGCCACTGACACGCACTTCGACAAATAGCCATTGCCCTTAACAAGGCATGTCATTTACTAAGCTCTGCTCCATGCCTCTCACATACCTGTGACATCTACAAGCAAGCAAACTGGCTTCAACTCCCCAGCAGACTCAAGTACCAGACCTGTATGCTAGCAAGAATATTACCTTAAATCTCCTACCCTCAAGGGTTCAGTCCTTAATGGCTCCAGCTGTGGCCCCTCTAACAGGAGCTCAGAATAACTTACTTTTTTCTGTTCCATGCCGCACTACCCAAGGACAATGCTCCTTTACATACAGAGCCTCATCCTGGTACAACTCTCTTCCACCTCCTGTTACCAGTGACACTACCTGGGCACTTTCAGGTGCTACCTGCATCAGCACCTTGTCACAATGGCCTCCTGTGAATGTTTCTCCTAACTAAACTTACTTTCCTTCCCTCTAATCCCCTCTAAGTCCCTCCCACCTTTACCCCCCACTATCTCGTATCTTCTCCCTTTTATTTCCCCACTATTATCTGCATTGTCTTCCCATAGCTTCCTCTACATGTATCTACCCTCTCTCTAACAGCTTCTAATTTATTCTAGTGAGCCATATTACAAGTGATTTTTTATTGTACATATGTTCTTGAGTAATATACACAAATTACTGTAACTTAACATACATACTGTGAATCATTGCACATATTACAGTAATTCCATGTAAAGCTTTAATATACCCGACAAAGCCTATGGCTGCTTGAAACTACTGTACCTGTTATTGTCCTCACTATGTTCTGTATTGTTTCCGATGTGGAACCTTTGTAAAAGAGCCTTGGCTCAAAGGTGTCTTCAAATAAACAACTAAATAAAAGATCCCAGCAAAAAAATAAAGCTTCCAAAGATGAAGTTCCTCACAAATTGAAAAATAATAAAAGTAACAAAAAGGAAGCTTGATCAAGCCTCTGATGAAGTGAAATATGCTCCCGTTGCTCCTGGGAAAGCCAATAGCGAGACAACAGGCAGCTTAAAACATACAGAAAAACTAAACACTTACAAACTGCACAGATTTCTTCTGTCAGTGCAAGATATGGAAAAACATGGCAACTGTTTCAGACCCTCCTAAAGATGGGTCCTCGGATTTACTGGGACTGGCAAGCACTCTTCCACAGTTCTCTCTTCTGTAGACTGTGAGGGTGGCGGATGATGATCAGTTTTATGATGCCCCTCACATGGATTTTGGGGGCCTTGTGCCACAGGAGTCCCCGGACCCTCATCTTGGGGATCCCCGGTGACTACAAGGATTATTCCTCTGTGTTTTCATTTATACAAAATATGTTGGATACCCTGGACCTCCCTACACAGGAGCCCAACCAGGATGTCGATGAAGAAGATTATAGGAGATGAAGGGTCTTTCATCCTCAAAACCCTGGTCGTCCCTATCTATAATGCATTTAGAAAAAATACCATGAAGGTGATTCAACACCCACTTCACTATCAGGGATTGGTAAGCGGCTTGAGAGAAAATATAAATTGTCTAAAATGGTACGAATTCCTGTCTGCACACCCTAGCCTTGAGAGTATAGTGCAGCAGGCAGCTTGTGAGAAAGCTGGAGTCTCCTTGTCCCCCTCCCCCGACAAGGATTCCAAGAAAATTGACTTTAAAGCAAAGAAAGTGTATGCCACAGCTTCCTGCTTCTCAGACTTTCTTCTTACATGGCATTCACAGCCAAATATCAGAGCCTTTTAGAAATCTGTCCAGGCTATCGCCCACAACGGATCAGATTCTATGGTGCATGAGCTGGTGGATATGTCAAAACTGCCCTGGAAGCTACTGTGTACCAATTCCACATGGCAGACAACAATGATGCAGTCTCTAGGGCGATGGCCCATGCCATCTCTCTGAGATGCTTCACCTGCTTAGAACAACCAGTCTGACCACAGACACTCAGAACAAGGCCATGGATTTTCCCTGTGATCAAAATATGTTGTTTGATTACAGAACCACTAACTACATGAAAAAGTCGATGAGTACAAGGCCTCCTGGCAGAGCCACTCATCCTAGCCTAAGCCCCACCACCACTCAGAGATCTCTCCCGGGCGGTAGGGGCAAAGTTTTGTTCCCAGGCCTACAGTTCCTATCCCCAATCTGACTTTGGCCAGTACAGGGGTCTTTCAGAGGCAGGGGCAGAAGGGCCAAAGAAGAGCCACCTCTACCCAGCCACCTGACTCTCAGTCTAAGTCCTGATGTGAGTGTCCAGGTCGCCTCCCTGCTTCTGGTTGAAGGCAGACTCTCCCACTATCTTCAGCACTGGTCCCTCATCACGTCGGACAAGTGGGTGCTGGAGATAGTGAAGAAGGGTCTGTCATTACAGTTCAAGCAGCAGCCAGACCTCAAGCATACCCAGGTGTCAAGACCTCTGTCTCCAACACAGATACAGTTGTTGGAAATGGAGGTACAAAACCTTCTGGCTTTATGAGCAGTGGAGAGGGTCCCCACCCACCGAGAAGGGCAAGGGCCTCTACTCCAGGTATTTTCTGACACCAAAGAAAACTGGGGAGTGGCGACCTATCTTAGATCTCAGATATTTAAACAAACATCTGAAAAAACAAATACAGAATGATCACTCTGTCACTGGTCATACAGTCCTTGCAACAGGAGACTGCTAGCCTCCCTAGACTTAAGGGCGCCTACTTCCACATCCCATAAGATCATCTCACAGGACGTTTCTCAGGTTCAAACTTCCTTCAGGTCACTCTCAGTTCACCGCAATACCCTTCAGTCTGTCCTCTGCCCCGAGAGTCTTTACCAATGACTCGCAGTGGTAGCAGCACATCTCAGGAGACTGGGTGTCGCTCTCTACCCTTATCTGGATGACTGGCTGTTAGTAGCAAAGTCTCCTTGCCAGGTCAAAGAATCTCTTTCCCTCACAGAACGCACTCTAGAGTCTCTGGGTTTCCTAGTAAATCTAAAGAAATCTCACCTGGAACCCACCCAGCTGCTCACCTTCATAGAGACCCAGCTGGACACTCAGAAAGGATATGCTTTCCTCCCACAGGAAATAATTCAGAGTATCTTCCTGGACTAAGTCTCCATCACTCATTCACACTAGTGGGATAGCGCCGGGCGCTAGGATAGCGGAGCCAAAAATTTTCTGAAGGGCGGTGCCGGTAGGACCACGCATGTCACATGCAAGCGAGACGACTCGCGCCTGTATAGGCTACCTCTCGGGCCGACCCTCCAACCGCCCTCAGTTCCTTTCTCCTACCGCCGAAAGTGCGCTTGGATGTCGACGTCGCTTGTCTGCCGGAGTCAAAGTTTTCATCTATCGACAGCAGCTTTTAGTGTTTAATTTAAGCGTTTTAATTTAACTATTTAATAGTAATTTTTATTTCACGAATAAGAAGATTATGAAGAAATTCTTTCCTGCCATCCACGAGTCGTCCTTAGATGGTAGCGGTGACGGTAGGAAGACTTCGTTTGAAAGTTGTTATGGCAGAGGGCTGTGCCTGGTCCGCCACCCTTAAGTACAGGGGGTCTGACTACGGACAGTCCTGTGCTTGGCAGGGAGGACAGTCCACGAGCAGCAGATCTGGCAGTGCGGGGATCCAGCTCCGCTTAGCCTCGAGCTCTTCTTCTTCGTTTGGGGAAGAAGAATCGGTGCCGCTCGAGGTTGCCCGTTGGTATGTCTGCACAAGGTTGTTCGTTGGTAGGGGCGTAAGGCCTGAACCGACTTCGTGGGTTCCCCTTGGCCCCGCTCCTAACGGCTGCATTCTCGACTCCAGACTCCATCTCTGTCCTCGTTGGAGTTCCGGTGAGCAGTTTCACCTCTGGGCCACTCCTGTGGAGCAGGGGTTTGACTCCTTTTCCTGGTTGTGTTCCTGGTTTGGGCCTCCGGGCCTCGGAGCCGTTGGACGAGCCAGGTCAATTGGATCTGAATGGCGGCGGTGCCCTCTTGGTGCCTTCGCCATCCTGTCAGCCCCTCGTGCCTACCCCTCTTCCTTTTCCATGCAGGGGCGGCACGGGCACCACCTTCTCTTCTTTTCCATTGGCTTTCCATGGTGTTTCCTGGCGTTGTGCCGACACCTTGGTGGCGCCGCCAGGTCAGTGCGTGCCTCTGGTTTGGCATGGGTGCCACAAGCGGCGCCCGCTGGTGTTTGGGTTGGCGCGGGACCAGGCGCTGGCGCTCGGTGCGTGCTTGGCACCATACTGGGTGCTGCAGTCGGCACCGTGGCTCGGTGCTGCGCTCGGCGCCATGCTCAGTGCCGTGGTCGACACCGTGCCTGGGTGCCGCAGTCGGCGCCGTGGCGCGGTGCCGTGTCGGCTCCATACTCTGTGCTGCAGTGGCGCCATGGCTCGGCGCTGCACTCGGCGCGTGCTCGGTGCTGTGGTCGGCACTGTGCTCTGTGCTGCAGTTGGCGCCCGTGCTCAGTGCCGTGGGTCGGCTCGTGGCTCACGCTGTGCTCGGCGCCATGGGTGCTTCATTGTTGGCGCGCTAGCGGTGCTGTGGGTGTCTCCTGTGCCACTGATGCCCGTGGGTGCAGCGCCGGACACCCGCGGCCCACGGCGCCATGCACGCTGCGGTGCCGCGGAGGGAGCTAGGCACCGCCGGTGGTGCCGTGGATGGCGCCGAGCACCGCGAGGTGGCGCCTGGCACCCGAGGTGGTGCCTGGCACCCACGGGTGGCATGGGTGCCATGGGTTTCTTGGGTGCCATGGGCGTCGGGAGTGCTTCTGCGTGCCATTGCTGCCATTGGTATCAAGGATACCTGCGGGTTCTGCCATGGGTGCTCTCTGGTGTCTCTCAGGTTGGCATGGTTACTGCTTGGTGCCCTCCTGTGCCACAGTGATGCTAGTGCCGCGGGGGTGCCAGTTGGTGCTGTCTGACAGAACTAGGGAAAGATCTGTGTTTGCAGACCTCTCTTCTGCAGGACTTGTGTTGGGATGTTTCCATGGAATGAATTCCTATTCTGCGGATTATTTTCACACATTTTAGTGGGTGGCGGTCTGCATCGGATCTCCTCATCCAGCGATTTTCCGCTGATGGGACTCTTCTGTTCTGTTTCTGTCAGCGAGATCTCTCATTCCGCTCAGCACTTTCTCAGCCCCTCACGTGGTGCCAAGCTCTCGACACCCTTCCTGGTGGCGGAGTCTCTAGTGGCTCTAACCGAGACCTCTTTTGGGGTCCTTCTGTGGTAGAAAGGCATCTGGATGAGTCTCTCCTGTCCTTCTGGTCAGTGATATAGCGGATGACTCTTTTTATATACTGAACGACACGCCCTCTCTATCATCAGAGTCTGTGATGCAAGCTCTTTTAGTAGTTCCTCATTTATGGGGCCCCCATAGTGTTCAGACTGGATCTGTGGACTATATACCTCTGCGTCTAGACTTTTCAGTGGTCAAGACAATTACACTCTTTGGAACATTTTAGTTCTATGGTCGGAGCTGCACAGACTGTCTCGCTCCTTTGATAGGGGTATACAGCCCGTTTTGATGCTGCCCTCTGGTGGCTGCTTCGCCACAGGTAGTTAACATCTGTCTAGCTATTATTAGTCCAGTCAGGGGTTCAGTTATGGATCTTCAGGCTCCTCCTGCTCCTCAGAGGGATGACATCCTTGTCATTTCTATATCAGGCAATACTTGCCAAAATAGCAGCCAGCAACCTTGTCAGGCTCGGACTAATGATATTTAAAAAAAAAAAAGGGGGTCAGAATTATCACAGCACAGGGCCTAGTTGGAATTTCCTGATACCACACTTGGATCTGATCAGGTTCCGCCTCAACCCTGAGGCGGTCATCTCTAAACCTCAGTAAAGAGTACCTGTTTTCTTCTACCCCTAGGGGCAGTCCGATCCAGCGGTATAGTTCACCTCTTTTCTCTAGAGAATTTCTTATTCTGAGATATTTCCAAAACCTAGGCATCTAACCAGTCTGTTAGTCCCCTTTTGTTTTTTAATCAGGCTCTTCTCCTGATCAGAGCCTTGCAGCAACAGAAGTGACTCTTCAGCAAGTCGGAACTTAGATTCCTACTTCCATGTTTGCTTCAACTTAACAGATGACATCTTCTTTCTTGACCATTGGTCAAGTAGGTTCTTTCTAAGGTAGCCATCAAATATTCACATACAGTCATACTACCCTGAACCTGTACACTTTACCTCCGGCTCTTGCAGTTCCTGAGGTCCTTTACATTAGATTAGTGCATGTCTTTGACACTTTTAATTTTGGTCCTAGATCAAATCGTGAGGCCAGGTTCTTGCCGCTCTCCTAGAGTAGTTGCGGCTGCCTGGCAGACTTTAATTTTTGCCTGTTGTAGTTGTCGGCAAGGTGTGAGTTACAACTCGAGCGTTTATCTTGTAGGCACTATGTTGTAGATGCTCTTACAAGACAGCTCTTTTTATTAACAGGACAGTCCTTGGCTGTCCTTTCCGATAGAACCCTATCTCCTACCACCCTACTCAGGGTTGTTGATTTTAGCAGTACTCTTCCACTAGTGTGAATGAGTGATGGAGACTTAGTCCAGGAAGATATGGAAATGCATTACTTACCGTAATTATTGATCTTCTTGGACAGTCTCCATCATCATTCCACCCATCCACCATCCCTGGGTTCACTCGTTTTCTTTCCTGGTCCTCATGGCCTATGGTTCGGACTGTGAAGACATTGGTCTTTGACCTTTCTTACAAAGCCATCTGGGCCCTCTCAGACCCAGACACTCAGAATGACTTATTCTCATTAGTTACGCTGCACCTCCTTGGTTGAAAAGGTACTGGGCGGTTGGAGGTCGATGCGAGATAGCCTATACAGGCGCGAGGTCAGTTTAAGCGGTGCCGCGTGTGCGTGAATCTACCTGGCACCAGCCCTTCAGAAAATTTATGGCTCCCGCTGGTCCTAGCGCCCAGCGCTATCCCATTAGTGTGAATGAGTGATGGAGACTGTCCAAGAAGATCAATAATTACGGTAAGTACGTATTTCCATTTCCTTTCAGTGGCCGATTCTTTCACGGGGACAGCCAAGACCGGCCAAACATTTCCTCAAACTTGTGGGACATATGGTCTCTAAGACTGCAGTAGTCCCAGGGGTCAGGTACAGGATGAGACTCCTGCAAGCCTACCTCAAAGCTCGCTGGTCTCAGAGAAGCAACAAATTTTCAAAGTTGATATCTGTGTTGGAGCAGTTCCTCCAAAACTTGCTGTGGTGGAAGAACCCTGCCAATTTGCAGGCAGGGGTTCCGTTCAAGCTCCTCTTCCCACAAAGGTGATCACTACAGATGCCTCCCTTTTGGGCTGGGGAGCTCATTTGGACAGTGCCTCAGTAGCGGCAACTGGACTCCCGAAGAGTCACAGTTGCACATAAATCTTTGGAACTCAGAACAGTCTTACTAGCTCTCAAAGCTTGCTCCCAGCATAGAAGGGCAGGCAGTTCAACTGAACGGACAACACCACTGCAATGTTCTACATAAACAAGCAGGATGGCACCACATCAGAAATACTCTGTTTGGAGCGCTGAAGCTCTGGTCTCTAGCATTCTCCCTGAGAGTCAGCCTCTCAGCTATTCACCTCCAGGCAAACTCAGTACTCTGGCAGATGCTCTAAGTCGCATCAGTCAAGGCCAGAGCGAATGGACACTGAACAAGCAAGTACTAGCCACAGTGTTCAGGAGGTGGGGCATGCCAGATGTGGATCTGTTTGCCTCTCCTCTCAATTTTCAGCTTCCTCAATACTGTTGCAGGCCCCCAGTTCCAGGAACACTTCCTTTGGATGCCTTGATCCTGGACTGGTCAGGAGAGTTCCTATATGCATGTCCTCCCTTTCCCATGATATTCAGGGTTTTGCTGAAACTCGTACAGCAGCCTGAATCGATGATCCTAGTGGCTTCTGACTGGCCCAGGCAAGCCTGGTACCCTCTCCTTCTCTCAGTGTCCTGCAACAGGCCCATTCGCCTGCCTCCAACTCACTCCATGCTGACCCTTCCTTAAACGGGAGTGCAGTACCCAGACATACACTCTCTTCACCTCAAGGCCTGGTTCTTGGGGAGTTAAGTCTTCATCCTCACAGTACTCTGAACAGGTCCTTAATATACTGAGGATGGCTAAAAACTGAACACTAAGAAGACTTATGCAGCCAAATGGAAAAGTTTTCCTGTGGTGCAAGAGTGAAAAGGTCTAACCCCTATCAGCCCGGACCCTCAGCTGCTAGACTACCTGGTACACCTACAGGCGTCAGGCTTGAAACCATCTTCACTGAAGCTACACCTGGCAGCAATTTTGGCCTACCTTTCGGTGGGAAAAAAGAAATCAGTTTTTCCCACAACATTTTAAACAGTTTTTCAAAGGCTCCTTGCACCTCCAGCCTCTAGCCAGGGAGCCCGTTCCTCCTTGGAGCCTGAACCTTTGCATAGATGGGCTCATGAATCCACCCTTTGAGGCTATGTCCTTGGCCCACATCAAGTTTGTAACTTGGAAGGCGGTCTTCCTGGTAGCCATTACGTCTGCCAGGAGGATTTCAGAGCTACAGGCCCTGTGCACTGAGCGAGATACATCATCCCTCACAATGATAAAGTTGAGCTCAGGACAAATAGGACATTTCTGCCAAAGGTGGTTTCAAGTTTCACTTAAACCAGTCCATTACTCTGCCTGTCTTCTTTACTGAGCCATCCACTCCTGGTGAACAAAAGCTTCACAGCTTAGATGTGAAAAGAGCCATCTTTCACTACCTAGAGCATACTAGACAGTCCAGAGGCTCTTCCACTCAGTTGTTCCTCACGCACGGGATGTAGACAGAGGAAGACCAGCTACCAAGAGAACTATTTCTCATTGATTGGTCTCTTGTATTAGATTCTGCTATGAGAAAGCTGGTCAACAACCTCCAGTGGGGCTCAGTGCCCACTCCACGGGAACTGCAGCCTCACTTGCAGCAGCAAGGGACATTCCCCTACTGGATGACTGCAAAGCAGCTACCTGGAAATCTGTGCACACCTTTGTGAAACACAACAGTTTGGATGTGCAGACCAGATCTGATGCCAAATTTGGCAGGCGGTTCTGCAGAGTCTCTTTCCTAAGTAGGTTCTCTGCCCACCTCCCACGTGGTACTGCTCGGCAGTCTGCAGAAAAGTTACTGATGTTAAAGAACTCCTGGGCTAAGAAGAAAAATTACTCACTGCAGTAATCTTCTTTCTTCCAAGGGGTCCTTTAGCATCAGAAGCTCCACCCTTCCTCCTCGGTTCACCTGTCAGAAGGGCTCTTTATGTCACCTTTACCAAATGTGGAGTTTCCTATTGATGAGTTTTTGGCTTGTGTTGCAGTTGTTTCTATTTCCACTTTTGTGGACATTTGCATGTTTTTGAATCCTGTTGATTATTTTTGGGCATTGGCCCTTGTTTTCCTCGAAAAATTCTGAAACCTTCAACAGCACTCACTCAGCTCCTCCCACTCCTGTCTTTTGATTGGCTTGGCCCTAAGCTCATTTAAATATCTTTAAAGGCACACCTCTGGGGCAGTTGCACCTAGCCAGCTAAGTGCAAAAAGTTACTGATGCTAAAGGACCCCTTGGAAGAAAGAAGATTACTGCGGTGAGTAATTTTTTCTTTTTGCCATCATCTACAAATCAGACAGAATTTAATTTTTCTCTGAAATTTTCAAGGAAGGTGGAGGGTCCCTTCTCCAATTGCTGTCTCATTGGTAGTCAGTGGTCTCTCTCCCCTCACTCATTGTGCGATTGCCGTCCCCATGCTGCGTTTTTGTCCCTGGTGTCTAGTGGCCTCCTCTCCCCCAATGACTGCCCATACCTGAAATGAAGAAAACCATTCCTTGATGGGTTTTTTCTGAAAAAAAAGTTCCCTTGCCGATCAGCCCCCCAACCCTACCTCCCACTCAGCACCCACACCACATCCCCAGTACACCTCCACACACCCTCACTCACCTGAACAGGTCCCAGGTTCGAGATCCACTCTCCGAAGGCAGCGTCTTGCTTTTGGAACTGGTGACTGCAGTATGAGAAACTAAGGTAAATGCGGTTCAATGTATTTCAGTGGGGTTTTCAACATTTATGCATAACTCAGCCATTTTTCTGACCCTAAATTTTCAACATGGCTTTTGGGAACTCACCTCATGAACAGTATGACTGTCATTACATAACTCCTGCGAAAAGGTAATTTCAGTGGTCAGTTGGCAAATTCACCTTCGGGTGGGATTTCAACATTTTCCTGCTCTTGTTCATGAGGTCATGATGTGGGTTCATAAGAAGACTATGTTGAAGATTTGGGGTTGAAGTATATAAAATGGCAGAGTTATGACCATTAGTTGCCATTTCGCTACGCATGCTCTTAACTTTGGATAGTTTAAATATTTTACTCAAATTTTCAACACAGACTTCTTATTACCCCACCACATACAGTATATATCACAACTGTCATTTTTCAAATCGTGGTCAAAATGTCTTTTCCCACCTGGGGGCAGGAATGTGTTGCAGTTGCGTGGAATTACGTTTTGCAGGGATTCAAAATGTTCAGTACAGGGTACATGAGGTGGGGTAATATGATGTCTATGCTGACAATTTGTTCACTGTTGTCCTATGAATGGAGAGCAAGGCCCTTCCACAGCTACATCATTACTACATATGTACTGTAAATGTATCTATGGATGGATGGTCCTATGCTCCCTCAGGCAAGTAAGGATACACTTACTCTATCTCTGAAACTATATGTAGGTGGGAGCGCGGGCAAATAAGGGCACAATTACACTGTCTCAACAAGTAAGGAAATTAATGCATCATTTAGGGTTGAAGATAAAGCGACAAGCGTAGGAAAGTAGGGGCGTTAGAGTTTTCAACCCTAAAACACCTGCCCACCCTAAGCGAATGAGGGTGAAGTCTTCCTTGGGGTTCTCAACCCTAACGCTGACCCCATTGTATCGCCTGTGAAACTGCACACCTGTCTCTGTCACATCTTAGATTTTTGTTACTGCTGTGGGGTGAGTGTTATGGTTGACAACCCCAGGAGGCTCCACCCTCATTCACTTCAGGGTGGCACAGGTGTTTGTCATATGTCCCTACATTTATTGCTTTATCTTCAACCTAACTGTTGCATTAAAGTAGCTTTTGCAATACATATATGTATATTGCAAAAAGCTTTGTTAATGCATCAGTTAGGTTAAAGCAACAAAAGTAGGAAATGGCATTAGGGTTTCAACCTAACACCCCATTCCCACCCTGCACAGACCGGGGAGGGGAGAGGCTGTCTTTGGCCTTGCAAATCCTAACGCTCATCACATTCACTGGTACTGTAGCCATGTCATCTGATTTTGGAATGGAATGGGGGTGAGCATTAGTGTTCACAAGGTCCAAGACAGCCTTCTCCTTCCTCCTCCTGTCAGTTTGTGCAGGGTGAGGAATGGGTTGTTAGGTTGGAAACCCACACATTTCCTACTTTTTGTCACTTTTAACCCTAACTGATGCATTAACGACATTTTTGCAATTTATTTCCTTTACTTTTTGAGATAGTATATGAGTATCCTTATTTTACGGTGGGGCGCGAGGGTCCTTTGGACAAAGCGAGATAGCAAATGAATGCTCGTGAACACAGCCATTTTTTTTAAGTTTGACTAGATTTTCAACATAGCCTTCTTATGGCCCACCTCATGAACAATATGACTGTCATTACGCCAAATCCCATTGGAAAGGTGATTTTGCCAACCAACCGCAAAATCACCATTCTGGCAAGAGTTGCCTAATCATAGTCATATTGTTCATAAGGCGGTGTCCTCAAGAGGCCATGCTGAAAATGTGGTGCCAAAATCTCAAAAAGTGGCTGAGTTATGGCGAATGTTGAAACCCTCCTATTGAAATATAGTGCAGTAGAACGGCATTTACCTTCATTAGTAATGCAGTCACGGTTCCAGTAACAAGGCGTGTCTTCCATCAGCAGAACAGGTCTTGAACTTGGGACCTATGGTGAGTGAGTAAGGGGTGGGGAGGAGGGTCCAGTGGGAGATCGGGTGGGGGTATGGGCATGATCGGTGGTAGATGGTTCTTTTTGACAGGTGCAGAAAAAAAAAGACAATGAGGGACGGTTTCCTCTTTGCAGGCAACAAGACACTGCAGGGAGGGTGGGAGGATGCCACTACATCACCAATGAAAATAAATATTTAGAGGGTGGGGGTACCACTACCCACCAGGGACAGATGGAGAGGATGGTGGCAGAAAGCAACAAGGGGTGGATGCTACTAACACCACCATTGTAAAATAAATAAATACAAATAAAAAAAATAATCGGAGGGTTGGGGTACCATTAGCCACCAGGGCTAAAAAGGAAAAACAATATGGGATTGAGGCTGGGGTGCCGCTTGGCACCAGGGATAAATGGGAAAGTGGCAGAACACCACAATGGGGGTCAAATAAGAGGAGGTGCCTTGTATACAATTCCTTTTTCGTGACCAGTCCTGATCCTTTTTCATCACCCGATTCCTTTATCGTGAGGTGACAGAATCCTTTTTCATGATGCAAAAAGGATTAGAATTTATCCGACCAGATTGCCCTGCCAGTCGTCCTTTTTAGGTGAGGTGTCCATCCTTTTACGTGATGTGTAAAAGATTATGACATCTCACGAAAAATTAATCTGATGAAAATGAAAAGTGGCAGGGCCATTTGATTGGACACGTTCTTAATCCTTTTGTCATGGCGAAAAGGATTTGCTATTACCTCACAACGAATTGGCTGCGAAAAGTATTAGGACACATCAGAAAAAGGATAACTTTTTAATCTTGTTTCATGAGATGTCCTAATCCTTTTCGCCAGCCGATTCCTTTTTGTGAGATGTCTTAATCCTTTTTCATCATGTGAAAAAGGATTAGGACTTTGTCTGACCAGATGGCCCTGCCGTAATCCTTTTGTGAGGTGTCATAAACCTGTTTCATGATATGAACAAGAATTACGACATTGCACAGAAAAGGAGGCCATCTGGTTGAGAAGTCCCAAATCCTTTTTGTCAAACAAATTCCTTTTTCATGAAGTATCATAATCCTTTTTAGCATTACAAAAGGAACCAAGAGAGTCATGAAAAGAAGTTTTAAAATAAAAAAAACATTCTGAGGAACATTAAAGTAAGGTAAAGGCAGTTAACAGTAAAGGATGTGCTGCTGAACAAAAACATGCTTGGATGTCTCAGAAGACATCCCTGGGCAAAGATTACAACATTTTGTTTTGGGCTAAAAAAAAAAAAATATATCGGCTGACGAAAAGGAATTTTTGCTGAAGAAAAGGATTCATGAGGTATCAAAATCCCTTTTCGTCAGATCAAATCCTTTTCGCTACAATGAACTATCAAAAGACTGAAATGAGCATGCTTAGAACCCGAAATTTCAAAATGTAAACTTTGGAACGGATTAATATTTTTCATCAAACCAATGCTGGCTTGTTCTTTGGGTCAAGCTATCTGTACCCTGAAAATTTCAGACCAAAATTCCAAACAATTATGCCACCGTGCAGTGAGGAAAAAACAGACAAAGCGAATTTTAGCATTATTTTCACTGTGTACAGCGCAAAATCCACCAAGCCAGTCGAAACTTGGTACAGCAAGCGATCTACCCATGGGACAGCACACACCAAATTTTGTACAAATCCGTTAAATGGTTACAAAGTTATTAAAGTTCAAAATTTGAGGTTTAACATTAAACTGGCTAATCAACCCTAACTATAGGGGCACAATCGCACCTTGTAGTGCTCCACATTGTCAATGTGTAGTACTTACAGATGAGTATTGTGTAGCCCTACTAGGGAAGTGGCACAGCTCAAAGACTTAGAATGTTGGGCACATGAGGATACCAGACAGCAGCAACTCTCCAGTTTAGCTGTGCCATCAGAGGAAACATCTATCAAGCTTCTCTGAATAACTTTTCAGCTTCTAGGCTATGGGGTGCAATTCTGCATAGCAGGTTTGGGCTACCTGGTAACAGGAGCACCCTAAATTAAAATTGTGCCTGTTAAGCTGCGGCTTTCAAATTAGCTAGCCTTTTCTTCCCATTTCCACTGCCTGTGCTAGGATTGGGGCCACGCCTGCTACAAAGTTCAGGGTGCGTATTTTCAACAGGTCTCTGATTTCTTAAAAAAAAAAAAAGGTGCCTCAGGTAAGTACCTGTTTTATTTCTTTGGGAGTTTTAATCTAGAGCATTCCTGTGGGTTTCCTCCATCTGTAGGCATCAGTACCCCTCCCCCTCCTCAGTTTTTAGGGTCTCTCTTTGGTTATGTTTGCCTGGCAGGTGCTTGTTTTACTTCTTGAGGGGCATTTCTTCTAATTTTCCTCAGCAGTGTACAAAAAAGCTTGCTGGACCTTTAGACTCTGGGTAGTATCAGAGTCTTTTCAGTTATTTAGTGGAGCCTTTTTTCTGCCCTTCAGGCTGTTTGATGGTTTTTCTCAGCTTCATTTGGCTTTCTGCTGTTTTCCGCTCTTCGCTGTCCATTGGGTGCGCACTTTATTTTTCTTCAGAGGCTTCCTTAGCCTCAGCGTGCCATTCGTGGGCCTGTGTTGTGCGCACACCCACTCTGGTGTGCCGACGTCATGCATGTGCACTGTTTGAGAGAGCACTCGCACCTGCACTTCTCTAGTGCTAGACACAGTGGCTCTGCTTTGTACAAGCATTTTTCTCTGCTGGCAGGCTGAGGCGTACTCTGTAGGTTTTGTATTGTTTTCCACACAATCAGAGGAGGGATCATAGCAGTAGTCCTCTATAGTTACTGTTGGGAGAAACGTCAGGCTTTACACCTTAGGCACCTGCAGGGCTATTTTACTGTTGCACCATGGCTTATTGGAGACCTCTAATTTTTAAAAGATGTAGGACCTGCAAAGGGTAATGTGACCCTCTCCTCTGGGTTCCTGTTGCCCCCATTGTGTTACTCAAGCTAATGTGTCTTTTACGGTTTCCCCACTTGCACCTCTGAATTGGGAGGGTACCTGGTGTGCCAGTTGGCAGTGGCAAAGCAGAATTACATAAATGTTTCCTACTGCTCTTAGGAGAGCTTATGGGCCCCAGTGTTCCATGGGACATCCCATCAGACACACCCAGCCCCTAACTGGGCCCCTCCAGTCAGGGGGGCCTACAGAGGCACGTCCAGGTGCACCTGAGCAGGACAGGACTACTAAGATGGATTTTCAAGCAGACCCCAACCCTGACCATATAGAGGGTCGAGATGAGGATTTCGATGATTTTGGGAAAATCCTGACCCCAAAAAGTTACTTGATGATGAGGAGGATAACCCTCTGAGGAGGAAAGGGAGTGATTGGAGCAAAAGAGGAGGATTCCTATCCCTCCTCTTGATACAAAATCATTGTCCTGTCTGATAACAGAGGTGTGTAGGACATTACAGCTGAAGGAGGTGCAATCCATGGAGGCATTAGATGTCAACTGTTAGGAAGGCAGTGTAACACAGTGGTTTAAGGCTCTGAGCTGCAAATCTGGAGACCTGAGTTTGAATCCTACAGCCCCCACTTGCATACTGTGTGACCCTGAGCAAGTCCCTTAACTTCCCTGTGCTCCCAGATCACACCAGTAAACAAGCTTTCAGCTTATTGTGTCTCTCCTGGTTAAACAATTGGAAAAAATAAAATATATATGTTCCGATGTGAAGGGACCTTCTCTCACAAGGCCCATTCTGCATCTAAACCTGGGGTGGCAGAGCTCGTGGCCTGGCTCCTGAAAGGAAGACTCTAAAACAGGGTTTCTGTCCGAAGGTGGTGGGTACCTGATGGCTGCCAGGAAGAATTCCCGTCAGCAGCTGATGCTCATATGGATGACCACCTTTTCAGCTTGAGCCAAGGGAAAAATATCTGGCCTCTAAGGCCACAGTTCCTAGATTTTGGATTTTCTGCAGGACGTAGTGGAGAAAGGTTTGGCCTAGAGCACCGTGAGAGGTCAGGTGTCGGCTCATGGAGCCTCCTTGGGGTTGTCCCTAAGGACTAACCAGGAGATTATTCGTTTTCTACAGGCTGTTGGCGGAGTCAACCTGTGTTCCAGTCCCCTGCCCGTCCATGGGATCTGAATCTGATTCTGAACACTCTTTGTAAGGAGCCTTTTGAACTGCTTTCGTCTGTACTGTTGGATGTGCTGTCTTACAAGGTGTGTTTCTTAGTTGCTGTGTGCTCAACCAGGAGGATTGGTGAGCTCCAGGCTTTGTCCCACAAAGAACCATACCTCGTCATGCATAAGGACAAGTTGGTGCTCAGAACAATCCCGTCTTTCATTCTGAAGGTCCCCACGGCCTTCCAGGTGAACCAGGAAATCTGTCTCTCATTTTTCTATCCACAGCCTACTCACCCAAAGGAGAAGGAGTTGCACCAGTTAGATTTGCAACAAGCTGTTAGAGCTTACCTTAGACTGACTGCTGACTTCAGAAATCAGATAGGTTGTTTATTCTTTTCAAAGCAGTCAAACAGGGACAAAAAGCCTCCAAGGCCACCCTGACTAGGTGGGTGAGGGCCTTCATTGCCAAGGCTTATGTTGCAGAAAAGATGCCTCCAGCTTTCATCAAGGCTCACTCCACCAGGGCTATGGCAACCTCCTGGGTGGAGAGTGGTGAGGCATCTGTTTAGAATTGTGCAAGGCAGCTTTTGGTCCTCTGTCCATTCTTTCACCAAGCACTACAGATTGGATGCTCAAAGTTCTGCTAATGTGGCCTGTGATTGCATGAGTTTTGCAGCCAGCATTTGCAGGTACATTCCTTTCTGATACATGGTTGACGTATGGGACAGTATTCTTCCCCACCTGGTTGTTTCATGGGTACTGCTTCTTAGAACACATTTTAATGACTACCTATGGACACTGTGTAGCGCTACTAGAAAAATATATTTCTTCATACTTACTGTAATTTCCTTTTCTCTTTTTTTTTATTTTATTTTATTTATTTAAACAGCAGTTTGAAAACCTTTGAGCCATAGGCTCATTTACAAAAGTACCTTGTCACAGTAAGACAAACCAAAATACACAGTATAGCAGTACAACACATAAGTATAACAGTAAATTAAGACATAGATACAAACAAGCTGGTACAGGTAGGATGGATGCAAACAATACCAGAGTTATATCGTCCTTAGCAGCTTAGTAAGCTTTGTCATAAGTATTGAGTACGGCTTTGACTAGTGGCAGTTACAGCATCGGTGTTAATAAGGTGGTTACGTGAGGAAGTTTTGAAGCACGATATAGTTGGAGCTTCGGAGATGGAGGAGGGCAGTGTGTTGAACCAGGAGGGGGCCCTAAAGCTGAAGGCTCTTTGGCCGTGAGAGGTCCTAGCTCTAGGGATAACAAGAGAGGTTTTCCCAGAGGTCCAGTATGAACTAGTGGGACAGAGCGGCGTATGGTGGTGGTCAATCCTGGTGGGGAAAGCCCAAGGAGGGTCTTTTTGTAAGGTACAGGTAAGATATTTGGGCGCTCATCGAGATCAAGTACCAGCGCTTTAGCATACAGTGAACAGGTGTGTGTCATCCTAGGTGCTCCAGTAATTAACCTGCAGGCCTTATTCAGAGTAGTGTGAATTTTATGGAGTGCGGTCTGATCAGCAGCACCATACACCGGCAGTCCATAGTCCACTAGGGACAGGATAGAGGAGACTGCGGTCGAAGAGCCTCCGGGGAGGCAGTGTTTATACCGATGTAAGATGCCCAGTCGGATATTAGTGGCAGTGGCTAGGGCAGCGATGTGTCCATGGAGGAGAGGGAGGGGTCAAAATGGATCCCTAGGTATTTATAGGAGCAAACTTGTTCAGTGGGAATGAGGACCCAGAGTGAATGAGGAGTTTGAAGTTGCAGGACTTGTTCTGGGGATGAGTGAAGAACATGGTTTTGTTTTTAAGATTTATCACCAATCTATGTTCCTTGAACCAGCCCTCGGCTTCAGTGAAGGACTTCTGCAGCAAGTCCTGGAGGGCAGTAGGGTTACGATTTGAGGCAAAGATGACTGCATCATCAGCGTACAATAGAATGTTCCCCGAGCAAGAGCGTGGAAGGGTGTTAAGGTAAAGGAGAATAGAAGGCCCAGAATGGAGCCCTGGGAACCCTAGAAAAGATGGGACAGATGTCTGAGTAAGTCCCATTAATTTTATACTGTGAGCGGTCAGACAGATAACTGGTGCACCAAGAGATAGGCCCAGCAGCAAAACCAGAGAGACTAAGGGCATCAAGAAGGAGGGTGGGAGACAGTGTTGAAAGCTTTCGAGAGGTCAATGAAGACAGCACCAGCCAGAGAACCAGTGTCTAAGGAGGAGTGGAGAAAGTTGGAGAACTCTAGGAGGGCTGTGTTGGTACTGTGGCCCCTCGGAAGCCATGCTGCTCAGGACAAAGGACATTGTAGGTGGAGAGGTAGTCAGAGATTTGAGAGGCCACCACTTTTCCAAGGCCTTGGAGAGGAGAGAGAATGGAGATCGGTCAATAGTTTCCAGCCACAGTCCTATCACCACCTTTAAAGGTAGGGGTGACAGTGGTGACTTTCCAGGCAGTTGGAACCTTCCCCAGGCAAAGAGAGTGGTTGATGAGGCATGTGATTGGGGTAAGGACTGTGTCTAAGACCAGCCGTAGGATACACGGATCAGGTGTCACTGCCTGTACTATTACTCTTGAGGCAGTGACAAGGTGCGCCTAAGTTCTTGGGCAGAAACACATGGAGGAGAAAATAAGGTCGAGAAAGATTTACTGGCAGGTGCTGGGGAGGAGGGTCAAAAATTTGTAGGAGGATAGGGCTAAGGTCAGTGAATGAGGTGTTGAGGTGGTTGGCTATGAGGCTGGGTCTGAGGAGATCACACCATTAATGTTGATCTGGGTGGGTGGGAAGTGTGCACTCCCATTTAACTGTTAATGTTATCCCAGAAGGTTCTGGGATTCCCCATGAGGCAGTGAGTGAGGACCGGTAGTGCTCAGACTTGGCCTTTCTGATGGCCAGTGCACTTGTTTGGCGGCAGCATATAACCGCCTGTCATTGGGCCGCCAGTCTCAATGGCACGGTGCCATAGGTTGTCCTCTATGTTTGAGCTGGTGGATCAAAGCTGGAACTAGCAGGGGCATTCCTCCTTTTAGAATGGCAGGTCAACACTGGGGCAAAGATATCACAGGCATTATTAAAAGTTTGGGTAAAGAAGGAGAGAGCTGTGTCGATGTCAGGAGTTGCCCGTACAGGGCAGCTCCTGCATTGTCAGTGGGACCCACCTGGAAGCCTCACTTCTGCGGGAGAATATGTCTGGGATGTCTGTTGTTCTGTTATGAACTCTGACTGTAAGTCTGTCTGGACATCCCTCTATAGTCTTCCTACTATGCTTATGTGTATATAAATACAGTATGTATGAAATAGAGAGAACAGTTCCATATTAGAATGTTAATTGCTAGCACGTAGATTTAATAGGTTCGAATTTGATGTTAACCTAGGGTGTCTCCCTTGTTGCAGGTGAGTGCTTACACTGTATGCAGTCTTTTCCTGTATTCTCTGTTTACATTAATCCCTTGGATAAGCCTGTTCTAGTTGAGTCAGTGCTGCAGGACCTTCCAAGAGTTAGGGATTGAAAGATGAGCCTTGATCCCTTGCCGCCATCTGGAGGTAGGCAACTGTTTACTGTATTTTATTTTGGCTAAAGTCATATCTGTGTAGACAGCTGATATGTGTAGTCTTGTGTCAAGTTGACGGTATATCTTTTCCATGTTTAGAGGCACTGCGTGGACAGTAGTGACTGGAGAGTTGCTGTTGTCCGGAATGTTCATGTGCCCAACATTCTAGGCTGATTCAGCCTTTTGGGCTGTACCATTTCCCCTAGAGGGTTGCACATCACCCATTTGTAATGACTACCCATTGACTGTAGAATACCAACGGAAAGGAAATTGCAGTAAGTATGAAGAAATGTCTTCTTCTTTCCACTCCAGTTCCATCATGTCTCTCAACTACCATGAATTTTGCATAGCACCATGATTTTACACAAAATTTACTCTTGCTCGCAAAGATTTAATGATGGTCTTAATAATGTAAGAGCTATTTCTGGACACAGAAAGTATTAAATCATTGAACTAACCTCATAGAAACATTGCAACACTAAATACGTGAGCCCTCTTAGAGATAGTATTCTTTACAATAGTATACTTTACAGTCAGAAAGTGCTGCGTATTCTGTCCATTTGCTCTGAATTTTCAAGGTCAGTGCTGTGAATTTTAATGCTGAGTGGTTGGGGTGTGAGTCCATAATGTTTATGCGAGAAGCTTCTGTCTAGGTCTGCCAGTACAAAACCGCACAAAAACATTATTTTAGAATCAGGATTGCATGAATAAAAGTCAGCACTGTATAAATGACAAATGCCATGGGCTTTATTTTGAACCACTTGGTATGACCTTGATAGACATCACTCATGGCTCTGCTACTCATGAGGTCAATAGAGGTCATAACCAGCTGTTCAAAATGTTTTATGGTTAAATGTAAATCACTTATTTTCATGCAGCCCATGGCATAGCCTATATTTTAAACGGAACTGTTTTTATCATGTAACTGTAATAAATTGCATGTCTGGTTGTATTTCAGAGGGTAGTCTGACTTTGTTGTTGTGTGGGAATGCGGACTGGTTTCAGCCTTGGAGCAGGTGTTTCAGCATGGATTCAGGTCCCCGGCTCTTCAAAAATGTGTTCATCTGGGACTTCCTAGGTATGTGTTATAGAACATGTTAATGGCAACTTCCTGTGGATGAGTTTTGGCCTTTTAAACTAAACCACTATGTTCTAGTCTTAAAATAAGGTTCAAACAACATGAAGTCTTGCTATATTATGACATATGCAGTGAGTCCCAACCTTGAACTGCTCCGGAGGTGAAAGAGTTAACTTTCCATGCCAGGCATGGAACCTTAATAGCGAGCTCCGATAAAGTCTGTCTGTTGTTCTTCAAACTCAAACTGTCAGATTCTTTACTCCGCCTCACTGAACAGTCGCCGCAACCGGTCGGTTCAAGCTCTGTCTGAGTATCGTAAGTAATAGATAGGCTTACATTTATATATTTTTCTGTGTGGAACTTGTAGCGTTTTTCGGTTCGGTTTGAACCGATCAGGTTACATTTAAAGACTTCTAGTCCTTTTAGAGTGCGGTTCCGGTTCTTATCGGTTCTAAAAAACGGATTTCATGACGGTTTTTCCACGCATCCGTGACACGGTTGGGAACCGATAAGAGAGTCTTGCTTGGTGGATTGCCATAAACGGGCAAGTTTGGTTAGGCTGGCATTACGTCTGAGAAACCAAAAGAAAAACCAGGCCCACTGGTTTCAGCACTGTATGCTTTGTGGGGAAGCCTGCTAAGGCTGACCCACACACCACCTGTGTATTGTCTGGGGTTTGACCACCTCAGTACAGACTGCCAGATTTGTAAAAATTTCCTGCTGCAACCGTAGAAAAGAGTTGGTAGGCTCAGGGAAGGGAAGCCCAAAAGTCCACTGACCGGATGGCCAGCCGGTTCGGTTCCAACCGAACCAGAGGAATGCCCTCTGACCAGGCGATACTTCCTTGGGCAAGCGAAGAGCCAGCTCTGAGGAGGGTTCCAACTAAAAGGACTAGAAAGTCAGCTAGTGAGGAGCCAAAAGTTCTCTCCCCAACCGCTGAGGAAATAGCTAAAGCAATTCAAATTGTCAGTCACTTTCCCGGTTCCAACCGAACCGACACCATCAGGGAAGCGCTCGGTTGGCCAGTTCCACGGTTCAAGATTATGGTTTTGAGTTTTATGAACTGGAGGAAGGGAAGAGGATTATGAGGAGAGTGAATGTGATTTTGAGAGTCTGGATGTGCCCATTGAACGGACATCTCTCCAGACAGACCGTCAGGGTTTCTCCTCCCAGGCTTTCTGAGTCCCTTCTCATTTTATGTTCTAGAAGAAAGTTGCTGAAACTCTTCAACTCCCTGTTGAGGAAGCTGTTGATGACCAAGAGGGCCTGATTATGTGGAAATGATGGATATTCCAGAGTCTAGGAGACTGTCTATTCCTTTGCATAAATCTTTTCGAAACAGACAGTTAAAGTTCTAAAACTCTCACACTATACCTCCTGTTGATAAAAAGATGGACAAGAGGTATACATTATCAGGCTCTGATACGGAGTTCCTCACACAACAATGCAGCCATGTGGGGTAGTGCAGGCTGCAGCCTGTGACAATGCAAATGTTCCTCTAGCCGCACCCCCTGAAAAGGACTCCAAGAGGATTGATGCCATGGCAAAGAAACAGTACATGGCAGCATCTTTGGGACTCAGACAGGCAAATTATATGGCTTATGCTGCTAGGTACCAGAAATCCAGATGGGATACTGTGCTGGCCCTGGCAAAACAGGTCCCTGACCAGCTTGCCAGGAGCTGGAACAGGTGGCTGCAGATGGTATTGAGGCATCCAAGGTGCAATTTCATGCTGTAGTAGACTCTAATGATGTGTCATCAAGGGTCATGGCTACATCTGTGGCACTTGCAGAATGGCTTGGCTCAGATGTACTACCCTGTCACAGGATACCCAGTCTAAGGCCATGGATTTTCCTGTTGTGGGCAATTCTCTGTTTGGGGAGCAGACAGAGAATTACATGAAGAAAATGGATGCATATAGGACCACCTATAGGAGGTGCACAGGCCAAGGAAGGCAGGCCACTCCTCAAGGCAGCATCCAGGGACAGGGGCAGGCCTTTTTTACCAAGTCCAGGCCTCCTCTTCTGCTTATGCCCAGAGGGGTTCTTTAGAGGAGAGGCAGGCGGGGTACAAGCAAGCCTGCTTCAGCCCTCAGCCCAAAGCCCCTGCCAAGCAGGCACCCTGATGGGGTGGCCAGGGCCGATTCTCTACTACCTGTAGGGGCAGGCTGGCTTACTTTGTCCAGGACTGGAAGTCTTTAAAGTCAGACAAGTGGGTCCTGGAAGTAGTAAGCCAGGGACTGGTTCTCAGCTTAAAAAATTTCCAAAGATGAGACCCAGGTCCTTTCCACCTGCAAATCCATCAGAGGCACTTGCCCTAGAAGCAAGTTTCTACCCTCCTGGCTCTCAGAGCTGTGGAAAGGGTTCCACCCCTACACCAGGGCAAAGGGTTGTACTCCAGGTACTTCCTTACCCCCAAAAAGACAGGAGAATGGCGGCCCATCCTAGATCTCAGATACCTAAACAAGCACCTTTTAAAACCAAAATTCAAAATGGTGACTCTGGGAATTATTTACCCTCTCTAAGGCCAGGGGACTGGCTAGCGTCCCTGGACCTCAAGGATGCCTACTTCCATGTTCTTATCAGAAGCTCCCAACGAAAGTATCTCAGATTCGAGCTGCCCTCAGGCCATTACCAGTTCAGAGCAATGCCCTTGGCCTCACCTCTGCCCGGGGTATTCACAAATGCCTGGCAGTAGCAGTTGCCCACTTAAGAAGGCAAAGATTGTCATCTTTCCTTACCTGGACGACTGGCTCATAGTAGGCCAGTCTCCAGAACAAGTCAGACTTCACCTTCAGGTAACTCAGCAACTGCTCACATCTCTAGGTTTCCTCCTCAATCTTCCAAAGTCAGTTCTAGGGCCTGTCCAGCTCCTCACCTTCATAGGTGCAGAACTGAACACAAAGAGGCCAGAGCCTTCCTCCCTCTGGAAAGAGCAAGGACCCTGGTCTCTCTGGCCTCTCTTTCACCCTGCAGGTCTCCAACCAGCAAGGCATTTTCTGCAGCTCCTGGGGCACATGGCTGCTTCTACAGCAGTAGTGCAGGAGCAAGATTTCAGATGAGGACGTCCAGTTCCATTTGAGAGCTTTTGGTCTCAAAGGAGAGACCCTCTAACCAAATTGATCCCAGTGACTCGAACCCTGATCCAAGCCCTTCAGTGGTGGCAGGACCAGAGCAATCTGAGACAGGGGTCCCTTCACCCCTCAGTCTCACTCCTTAATCCTTACTACAGATGCATCCTCTTGGGGTGGGGAGCCCACATGGGGATCTCACCACCAGGGATTATGGTCCCCACAGGAATCTCTGCTCCACATCAATCTGTTGGAACTCAGAGCAGTTTTCTAGCACTTCAAGTGTTTTCCACATCTGTTCAGAACAAAGTCATACAGGTCAGAACAGACAACACCACCACAGTGTGGTACATCAACAAGCAAGGAGGCACTCAGTCTCCGGCCTTGTGCACCAAGCAATGAAGTTGTGGTCTCTGGCTTATTCCTGAGACACCTCCCTTACGGCAATTCACCTCCCAGGCAAGGACAATGTCCTGGCAGATGCTCTCAGCAGGATTTCCCAGGGCCATCACGAATGGTCACTGGATCCCCTAGTACTGGAGGTAGTATTTGCCAGATGGGGCACCCCATAGATAGATTTTTTGCAGCCCCAGGCAGATCACCAACTTCCCTTTTTGCTGCAGGCCCCAGTGTTGGGCTCAGTCCCTCTGGATGCCTTCCTTCTCAGTTGGGAAGGGAAGTTTCTCTATGCTTTTCCCCCTTCCCTCTTCTGTTCAAGGTGCTAGTCAAAATCAGATCTCAACCTTGCAAGATGATCCTGATTGCTCAGATTGGGCCAGACAGCCCTGGTACCCACTGCTTATGTCCTTAGCAGTCCACCTTCCCTGTGTCTTCCAGGAATCACAACCTGTTAACCTGTGCCCAGGGAGAGTTTGGTACCAACCTCAAATCTCTCAATCTCAAGGCCTGGCTCTTGAAGAGTTAGAGTTTGCTGACCTACACCTCTCCCAAGGTGTATTGGATATCTTGAAGGCTCTAGGAAGACTTCCACCAGGACTACTTATAATTCCAAATGGAAGAGATTTTCCATATGGTGTTCTGGCAGGCATATTTCCCAGAATCTGCTGATTTACCCACAGTCCTGGATTATATGGTGCATTTGAATACTTTGGGACTGAGACCAGCTACCCTAAAAGTGTACCTGGCAGCCGTGTCTGCTTTCTTATCAGCAGGTAAACCCTCTTCTCTTTCGGCTCATCCTGTATTCTCCAAGTTTTTCAAGGGGTTGCTTCACACAACCCCCATTCAGGACCCCTGCCCTGCCTGGGATCTTAATATTTACATTGCTCAGCTTATGCAACCCCTTTTGAGCCCTTGTCTTCAGCAGAGCTTAAGTACTTGACTTGGAAAACTGTGTTTTGGTAGCCATCACTTCTGCCAGGCGCATAAGTGAATTACAAGCATTGTCAGTGGAACCTGATTTTATCTCTTTTCATAGAGATAAGGTGGTCCTCAGGACTAACAGGAAGTTCTTGCCTAAGGTGGTTTCAGACTTCCACCTTAATCAATCTATGTCTCTTCCTGTGTACTTCACTGACCATTCCTCCTCTGGCGAGGAGGAGACTGCACAGTTTAGATGTCAAAAGAGCCCTTAGTTACTACATAGAACGACTCAAGGGTCACAGGTTTGACTCCCTCCAACTGTTCCTCACTTATGGTGAGGTTGGTAAAGGAAACCTGCCACTAAAAGATCCATTGCCAGGTGGATTGTCTCTTGTATCCAATTTTGCTATGAGAAACTGGGTAGGTTCCTCCCTCAGGCCTGAGGCTCACTCTACCAGAGGTACAGCTGCGTCTCTGGCTGCTGCCAGGGACATCCCTATCCTAGAGATATGTCAAGCAGCTACCTGGCAAACAGTTCACACTTTCACCAAGCATTACTCCTTGGATGTCCAGGCTAGGAGTGATGCTCGGTTTAGTACAGCTGTGCTTCAGAGCCTATTTCCTAAGTAGGTTCTGTCCCTCCTCCATGGAGATACTGCTGTGTAGTTATATATGTCATAATATAGCAAGACTTCATGTTGTTTGAAGAAGAAATTACTCACCTTAGTAATGTTGTTTCTTCTAATGGAGTCTTGCTATATTATGACCTCCCCCTGCCTGCCCCTCTCAGAACCTCTACTTTTGGGATGTGGGTGGGCAGTGTAGTGTTGGCACTTGGTAGATGCCCACCTTATTTTTCACCCCTTCTTTTTGGGGTGTTTGGGTGTTATGTTTTTATTTTTGGATCCCTGACTTGAGTCTTTGTTTTGGGACCAAGAAAATGTGTTCTTATATTTAGTAGCCAGTTGGCTAGTGTAGGTTCACGGCTTCCACACAGAACCTTAGTGAGTTTTGCTCGTAAAGGTCTGACAGTTTGAGTTTGAAGAACAACAGACAGAGTTTTCAACTGAGCTCACGCTCAGGGTTCCATGCCTGGCATGGAAAGTTAACTCTTTCACCTCCGGAGCAGTTGAAGGTTGGGACTCACTGCATATGTCATAATATAGCAAGACTCCATTAGAAGAAACAACATTACTAAGGTGAGTAATTTTTTCTTTTGGTTCTGCTGTATGGAAGAGCTTATTCCCAAATAGCATTATAAAATAGGTCAAGATGGCTGCCATAAATGCTGCTCTCTGAGTGGATGATCCAGGTCACCTGCCATGCCTGTATGTACTCACAAATGTACAATGCTACATTTTTAGGCTAAAACATTTACTACTGAGCTTTTTATAACGTCAGTGACACACTCCGGGGTTCTGCGTTTGTTGAGATTTTAGGCACTCCTCTGGTGTGCTGAGGAGTACTCCATAGCCTTGTGCCTTACTACACATACTGAAGGAGTGCCTGTATATCCCAGCAAACACACACCATGCTGTTAGTCATTGCTTACTTGGTTTCATCCTTCCTGTAGTACAGCCTGTAGTGTTTGTAGGAATGTGACTGTGGATGAATCCACTTTGTTAGAAGAAAAGGTGACTTACTTGTAATTATGATCTTCCAGGACTTACCTTCACCATTGATTCACACTGATGGGTTCTGAGCTGGAAGCACTAGGACCCTGCAGAAGCCAGAACTTTTCAGGAGGGCCAGCACTGAGGTAAGCTGCACATGTGCTGCATGGCTTACCTCGGCACCGGACCTCAACTGCCTCAGTTCCTTTTTCCTGCTATCGAGTGCACTTCAGTTTTGACGTGTTCACCTGCCGGAGTCTGATCTTCACATCTATATGACAACAGCCTTTAGTTTCTCTTGAGTTTCTAGTATTTTAGCTAACATTTGTTATTTTGTGTCAGTTTAATAAAAAAAAAAACAAACTTGTGGCCAGCCCGCTGGCACGGGTTAGTTTCTGCTTGCAGTGCTGATGTTCGGTTTGAATCCAGACTCGAGATGGCAGGGGCGGGAGTATAGAGCATCCTACAGACTGCTGTACTCCTCCGGGGGCAGGGTGTGTGACCGGCACATGATTAATCCCTGGCAGAGGCAGGATGCAATACAGCTGCCAGCACCTCTTCTAGTTGGGAGGCATGTCAGGCGTTTGGTGTGTTGCCTTAACATAGTTGCATGCCAGCGTCTCCTGGGGAGAAAAACTGAAAAATTGGAGGTTCCGCCTCCCGGATCGCGTCTGCCCCATGTAGTGGGTCTTCCACTCATCGATTGGGCTCTTGCTCCTATGCCACCTACTGCATCCATAGGGGGACGTGTCTCCTTCTCCTCGACGGTCCTGCCCCTGGAGGATAAGACAGGGGTGTTCAGGGGTAGAGTCTGTCCCGTGACAAAGGGTGTGGGTGGAGCGTTCAGGTGACTGGTGGGTGACAGACGTGGAGCCAAGCAAAAAAAAATGAAAGTACTGTTAGTTTCTCTCAGCCCTACTGAACAATGGCTGAAGACCACAGATGGCAACAGTGACAGTAGGGAGCCTCTTCAGGCATGCTGCTTTGGCAGCAGGACCATGTCCGTCCAGTTCTGTGTCTGCAGGAGGGTTCTGATGATGGTTGGTCCTGTATTTAGGAGGAAGGACACCTTCCGTAAACACAAAAAAGTGGGCCCATTCTCGATCCGGTCGGGATCCGGCATCACTTGACCTGGAGTTCTTCCTCTTCCTGTTGGAAGGGAAGAAATGATACCGCTTGAGTCACCCTCTGTAGGTCTTCCACGAGGCCTTCAAGGTCTGGGAGCAGCAGGCCCTCTCCAGCACCGTCTGTATCCCTGATGACTCCTACTTACGGGCGTTCAAGATCTCGGGCCCAGAGTGCCTCGCTGATCCTCCAGTGGGGATTCTGTTGAGAAGTTTCACCACTGAGAAACTCTTATGGAGCAGTGGGTAAAGTGTCTGGTTTGTTTGCCCTTCCTGTGGAACCAGTTCTGGGTCCCTTGGGGCCAGAGACACTTGTGATGCCATTGGGACATTCTAGCCAGGTAGGGCATCTGGCTCTGTCAGCAGCCTCTGAGCTCATCACATCACTGATGCTGGTTCTACTAGCCATACCCCCTTGCAGTGTCACTGTCTTGGGACCAGCCCAGGTACCTTCTCCGGTCACTTCTGTCCAGCTGGACCTATGTTGTGGGCGTGCCATGTTTGGCACCATGATCAAGCTACTTGGGACTGTCCTTGCACCGCACCTAGCACCACCTCCGGCGTCAAAGGGATTCCTCGGCACCGAGCTCAGCCTCTGGTGATGCCATCACCAGCTCCTTTGATGCGGCACGACTCCTTTCCTTCTGGCACGGGCTTGGAGCCGGCTCCCTGCTAGGCCAGGGCGGAGCCAGTGCCAGCTCCTCTGCTAGTTGCAGTGTCGCCTATCTTTCTGACTCCTAGAGCTGGGCTGGGCATTTGTAGAACCACTCATCTCCCAGCTGCTCTTTCAAGAGAGAGTTGGAGGAGGATGAGTCTGACCCAAACCTCTTTATTTCTGAGGATGGTGAGGACTGTTTTACAGCCTGGATAACGTAACTCCAAACCCTCCTCGAGGACCTTTCTTTCTAGGTTGTGCTTCACAATATGTGTGAAACCCTTGCTTTAGAGCCTTCTGCCATTGACCCAAGGAAATGACTCTGGCTGGAGTGACTCAGTGATCCCACTATGCCAGTCAACCTTATTCCTCACTCCACCTGCTTTTGAGACTGTCTCCAGAGGCAGTGTGGGCCAGAGCCTACATTCATTCCCTCTGTCTGTCGACAGATCGTAAGTATACTTCTCCTAAAAACAGACCTATCCTTGCTTCCCATCCTATTGCCACTTGTCATCCTGGCTGAGAATGACAAATCCATTCTCCCTCAGGGAGGGTTACAGCGCATCCCATCAATAAGAAGTCACAAAAGGCAGTCTTCACTGAAATGGGAGAGTAATCAAAGGTGCCCTGGTGAATGGGGATGGGGTGGAAGAGCAGTAGGAGAATCTAAAAGGAGCCATAGTGGAAGTAACAAACAACTACATCAGATTGGTATCAAAGGTAAGAGAAGAAAAAGGCCACTGTGATTCCCAAAAGAGGTAGCAGAAATGGTAAGGGCTAAAGAGCAGTTGAGAAGCACCCCTGATCTATTCCTGGAGAAGACAGACTCAGTTATACATAACAGAAAAGATGCTGTGATGCTTCGAAAGGTGGCCTGGAATGGAAAGAGGAAATAGGTGGAGGACAGGAAATTGGAAAGTCTGGTGTAGTCAAGCTTCTTTTGCAGCTCATCAAGGGAGGAGGGAGATTGACTGGAAGTTACCTGGGGTGGAAGAACTTTGGCCAACTTCCAGGACTGAGACACAGCACTGAGGGAGAAGGAGAGGTTGAGAAGGTGAGTCAGAGGAAATGCTATGGGAGGGGCAGATATGGAGTAACTGAATATCTAGCCTGTTAGAGCTGGATTGCACAGGTTAAGGGGTAAAGGGCAGTCAGGGTTTCTTGGGTAGTAATAGGAAGCGGAAACTCTTGAAGGAGAGGAGAGGAAATGTGAGGTGGTGCGGTGGAGGCTGGAGAGTGAGTGGAAGGGAGACACAAGTGGCAAAGAACTCATTGAAGTGAGCAGCAACAGAGGAAGGATCAGACACCGATGAACCCTTTACCAGAAGGATCGGAGGGTGGTGTGGGTGGAGGGTTAAAGAGGGAGCAGATTGCCTTCCAGAACTTTGATGGCGTTTAGGTTATTCTGAGGGTTGGCCTTGAAATATTGTGGTTTTGCAGCCTTTGTACAGGAGTTCCTGATAGTCTTGTATATGAGAAGGTCAGGCAGGGAGTGAGATAATTTGTAACATGCCCAGGCAAGATCACAGGACTTGTACTGGCCAGTGATTTCAGGGGTAATCCTGGGGTGATGGTGAGTTTTGACCCTGGATTTTGTGGCGGGATGGGCTTGTCCCATACTGAGGAGAATGTGGAGGAAACAGAGAGAGGGCAACGCCAATATCCGTGGCAGAGCGTATGGCTGTCTAACCAGCAGCTGCAAGGTCACTTGAAAGCAGAGGTGTTAAGTGACCAGTGGGACCTGGTCCAGATGTATTTGGGGGGACATTCAGGTACCACATATGCACCAGGGTTAAACTTCATATGAGGGCCATACTTTATAGTAAATCATTCAGTTAGAAAGCTTTGTAACTCACGTATATAGCATTTGCCAGAATGGAACTAAACCTAATGCTGAAATATAGTATAACACATTTTTAACCGAGTCACTCATGAACTGTTAAGGTCTAGCTAATTTAGTAAAAGGTAGTCCATAAACTTTGATTAGTGTTTCCTCCTCTCCACATTCAGTCCACTGTAGTTCCTAATTTGCACCATAAAACCTAGCAGCTGCTATATTTAAAACTATAACACTGTGAACTGCTTTAACTGTTATACCATGCAGTAAACCAGAAATTTAAACTTCAAGTTTATTTTAGGTTTGCATAGATTTATGACATTGGCATCCCTAAAATAAGCAGACATTATACATATCATATTTCTGTAGTACAAAACAATAAAGGAGAGATAATTTAATTAAAGAACACCAGTCGTAATGATTTCTAGTTAATACAATCTCTTATTTCTTTTCCTTCTGTCCAGGTATTTTCCATTTCTACAAGTCCTCCCATCAAAGCACTGTAGGACTTGAATTGATCACAGTTCATCAAGGGAGGGTAGTGAACAGAGACATCTGTATTATTAGTGTATCTTAACAACCATGCATTTTAACATATATAAAATAAGACAATAAATTAATAAATAACTTTAAAACCTTAAACATTTGGCTGGTGTGTTATTTCAGAGTTTTTCTATCTTATCTGTGTTATATTAAGAGACCTTGGCTGTGGATATCTGACACAGAGATCTAATTCTCTGAACTAAAGTGTTAGAGCCTGTTGGGAAAGAACTAATGTCCCTTCTATCTCCTCAGTAAGGTTCATAAAGGAAGCCAGGTTCCATTAAACTTGTCTTTCTGTAGGTGCAATTCAGCTGTAATCTTTTCCACCCTCTGTATTTCTTTAATGATTTCTATCCACCCTGTGATGTTGGTGGAGTGGAACCCTGCCATCTTCTGGTTATGGCCTTTCCTGCTGCAGCAAGCAGGATTCCTAAAAGGATTTCTGCCTGTTTGTTTTTCCTCTGGGAGAACCCCTAATATATGTTGAAATGACATGGGTTCTTCTGTCCCTGCCATCTGCTGGTATCTGCAGGCGATCTCCTCAGAAGGGCTGCAATACGGCAGTCCCAAAAGATGTGGTGAGTTTCTACCGATCCACAGTTTCTCCAACAGTACTCTGAATATGCAGGATTATAATGTTTTGTCCTGGTTGGGGTTAAAGAATCTGCCTACAAGTTCCCATCTAAATTCTTTCCAGGTTGTGGATGCAGATGTCCGAAAGGTCCCTCCCAAATTTGCATCCAAGTTTGAGCATCTAGGTGTAAATCTGCCTCCCTTTCCCAAGCCTCTTGGCAATTAGGAGTGTCCTGCACTATTGATTCTGAGAAGATTTTAACTAATTGGAAATTAAGTGGGTTTCTTCGGGGTATCCGCTGCTTCTTATATTAAGTGTTCCAAGTGTGGATTTTGCCTGACTGTTTCGAGGTTAAGATTCTTTTTTGGAACAAGACTACTTGCAGGTAGCGAAAGAAGTGGGAGCTAGGGAGTTTATATTCCTGTTGGAATTCTTGGAATGTCTTTATCTGATTTAGTTTCAAGAACTGATGGAAATAATAAAGCCATGGCGATGCCATGTGGTAAAATTATGGTCTACTCGGGAGGAATGAAGGACATAGGGTGATTTCCATTCTATAGGAAAGAGAGTGGACTAAACCTAATTCTGTTTTGACCTTTCTCCACACCTATATAATTGTTTTTGCCATGGGTTGGACAATTTGACTTTTCTTGGGCAGTTTGGTAGGCTTACAAAATCCATAACTGGTGTGGCAGCAGGGTTACTACCCTCCTGTGTAGCCACCCATACATTCTGTGGGTCTTTCAGTATGCTATACAACCCATGGGAGTAATTGTGCCATCTGATAGTACCTTTTAAATTTGGCAGGCCTAGACCTCCTTATGTCTTAGGTCTCAGTAATGTTGCCAGGCCACTCTAGCTCTTTTCCCTGCCCACTTGAAGTGCTGTAGGGCTTTGTCTATTTTCTCCTCCACATTAGGTATGTGTAGCGGGAGGAGCTGAACAAAAACAGGAAGCAAGAAAGAATGTTCATATGGATAGATTCTATTCTGCCAATCCGGGATAGAGGTAAAGGTCCCAATGTTTTAAATCGGAAAATATCTCTTGTAAAGTTTTCCATAGTTTACTTGATAGAGTTGTTTTAAATTTAGGAGGAGGTATATTCCTAGGTATCTTTTGGATGATGAGACCCATTTAAATGGCAGGTCTGAGTAAGTTCTGGGGTGCGCAGACCACTGACCATCAAGATCGCTGTTTTATCATTATTAATTTTAAAACCAGAAATCTGTCCATACAGCTGAAGTGTATGAGCAAGGGCTGGATAGGTGGTCATGAGATTCTTTGGGTAAAGCAAGGTATCATCGGCATACAAGGAGATCCGATGTTCTTCACCCCTGTTCTAATACCTTGTAGTTCAGGATGGGATCTGATTGATTCAGCTAGGGGTTCCATACTGAGAGCAAAAGAAGGGAGGGGGCAGGGGCAGCCCTGTCTCATGCCACTTTGTATCCAGGGGTTCAGATGTCATGCCATTAACTTTGACTCTGGCACAGAGCAGGCGGTAAAGGGCTTTGATCTATAATAAATATTTTCCCCAAAACCAAATTTGAGCAAAGCTGCCTCAAGAAAGTCCCACTCCAGGGTTAAAGGCCTTCTAGCGTCCGCCCGCTATGGCCACTTGTTTTCTTTGGCCTGACCTCCTGAATATAGGATATTCAGGCAGTGTCTGATGTTATCCTGGATGTGCCTATTAAGGTACAAAACCTGCCTGATCTGGATGGACCAGGTCTGGCAGAATTCTATTGACCCTGGTGGCTGTGATTTTGGAGAATATTTGTGAATCAAAATTCAGCAGTGAAATTGATTCGATATGAGGCACAGGCCTCTGGGGATTTTCCTCCTTTGGAATTACTGTTATGTGGGCTTCTCTACAGGTGTGGGGAAGGCTATCCGTGTCCTCACAGGAATTAAAACCTCTACTAATGGGGGTTAACAGAGGGAGAATTTTTATAAAAATTCAGCATTAGTAACGTCTGGTCCCGGGATTTACCTGTAGATGATTTCTGACAGAGTAAATGGGGTTTCTAATATTAATTTGCCTTCTTCCGATAACTTTGGTAAGGGGATCCCTGCCAAGAAATGCTCTGTGGTCTGTCATCTCTCAGAATCCTGCTTCTCGGTGGAGTAGAGGGTAGCATAGTAAGCCTTGAAGGCCTCTGCTGTGTCTTTTGGGGGTGTAGAGTGTGGCTTGTTTATCTTTTGGGCCTGTTTGTATTTTCTTTACGTAACGTTCAGCTTAGGTCTTTTGCAGTCGAAGCATGCCAGAGTCTGCTAGCTTTGTTTCCAGATTCATAGTATTTTTGATTGTGTATCAGTTTTCCCTGTACTTGTCTATCTAAGATAGTCTGTAGTTCGGACCTGACCTTTTTCAGTTCCTCCCATACCATCCGAGAGCCTCTGTTTATGTGTTCTGTCTCTAGTTGTATTAACTTCTGTTCTAAGGTGGATTGTCTTTCTTTATGCTGTCTCTTTAAGCGGGAGGAGCAGGAGATTATTTCTCCTCTTATGACGCTTTGAGTCCTTTCCAGTGCCATTTTGTGTTAGCATTTTGAGTATTGTTGTGACTCTGGTGGTCTTTAATTACTTTTGTCATTAAATCTTGAAAGTCCTCCCTGTCAAGAAGAAGAAGTTCATCCTCCATGTGGTAGTTTTCTGCCAGTTCCCAGCTGAAGTTCTAGGTTAACATGAGAATGGTTCGAGACAAGTCTGGGATGTATTTTACAGTCTTTAATTTTATGTATGTAAGATGTGTTACAGAGAAAGTAGTCTGTTCGAGAATAGGATTGGTTGAGTTTGGAATAGAATGTGTAATCTTTCAAGGTGAGGTTTAATTCCTCCAGATATCTAATAGACCCAGTTCTTGTGCTCCTCCCTACCACCTTACTCATATTTTATTTGTGGATAAAACTTGTGAGAGGTGGTCCAGCTTGAGTTGATGACACAATTAAAGTCTCCTCCCAATAATATAAGACTCCTCCCAGGTCAGAAATTTTGTTAAACACCTTTTTGTAAAATGTTAGGTCATCAGCATGGGAGCATAATTGTTTATAAAATGTATCTTGAGTACAGTTGTCCTGAGACAACTACCATCCTACCTTCTCCTAGGGATTCTTTGGAGTCTAATTCTAGTGGGAGAGCTCTTTTAAGCAAAATGGCCATACCTGCCTTTTTGCCTGTAGGATGGGCTGAACTCCCAACCCTCCCAACCCAGGACCGTCGCAACTTTTGATGTTCTGTTGCGAGAGTCTCGTTTCTTGAAGGAAACAGATATCTGCATTGTTTCTTTAAATATTCTAACACCTTTGTTCTTTTAGCAGGGGAGTTGATGCCCTGTACATTCAGGAAGCTACTCTTAAGGTACCCATTTATATGCTGAGGAAGTTACCCAACTGTTATATGCTGTCTGGTTTGACTCAGGATTGCCCCAAGTCTTCCTCGTTCCCATCTCTGTATCCCAGTTATTCCATACTCTTGTGGACTTTTGGCCGTCAAAAGACTGGGAGGCAAAGAGTTTTTCCCATGGAGGAATGGTCTGGAAAGATCCTAGCAGAACTTGTTCAGCTGTCAATTCTGTCCCTTGTTCTATTAATTTGGTTAATTCTATTTGTAAGGATAGCCAAAAGGCATCAAACAAGGACATTCCAGAATATGTGTCCCAGTGTCGCCCTCAGGCATCCACACTTTTGCCAGCATACCCATACTCTTCTGGAAGGAATTTGATCAGGGCTGCCAGGGCTCTAAAAAGCGGAGCGACACCTCCATGCAAATTCTTTCAAAATGGAGAGGAAGTGATCTTTACTGCACT
The DNA here is from genome assembly GCA_016271365.2 of Neoceratodus forsteri. Taxonomy (NCBI): domain Eukaryota; kingdom Metazoa; phylum Chordata; order Ceratodontiformes; family Ceratodontidae; genus Neoceratodus; species Neoceratodus forsteri. The sequence goes on along the minus strand of CM028133.1, from coordinate 766,872,907 downwards.
CACAGCTGATCCCTCCATTCCTCCATGGTTATTTCTAGGTGGAGATCTTTGTTCCATTCCTGTAATATGGATTCAGTTGATTCCTTTTTTCGTTTCTCAATTCTCTCTATATATTGTGCCATTGAATGCTTACCAAGCTCCCCTTATGGCTTCAATAAATAATTTGAGTAATTCTTGAGTTGCATCTTGAATTTTGAGGTTGAATTATTCGATTTCTGAGTATATGGTTCCTGACCTGGAAATAATGGAATAAATCTGATCTGCTAAGGCCATATTGGGACTGTAATTTTTCATAGGGAGTATCCCTGAGTGGAGAAAAAACTGGAAAAGATGTGAAAGGCCTAATCTTCTCCATTCCCAGAATGTGGAGTCCATATATATGGGTGTAAATGAATCATCTTCTGATAATAATTTAACATATTCATATATAATGCTTAGTGGTCCCGTTTGCCTCAAGCTTTTCCAACATTTATAAATTTGAGCTGTAATACCTGTTAGGGTAGCGGGTAACAGAGACCTTTCAGCAGAAGAGAAGAATTTTTGATATCAAATAAATCATTAGATGAAATTCAGTATCCTTCAAGGGGTCGAATAAGATTCCATCATCCAGATCAGGACTATCCTAAGGAAAGGCGCCTAGAGTATAATTTAAAGTCTGGAAGGTTAAATAAGCCCTGAGCTAGGGACAATTTAAGAACCGATAGTACGTATCCTAGGACGTCCTTTACCCCAAATGAACATGGAAATTAACTTGTCCCATGATTTAAAATAATAAGTTGCTGGTAAATAGGGTATATTCTGAATTAGATAAAGTAATCTAGGTAGTATATTCATTCAACTATTTTTATCCGTTGGTGGAAGGGGTAAGAAAGGTGGGCGATCTTTCTAGGTCATTTTGATTATAGTCGTGAGGGGTTCATAATTTAAAATCTTCAATACTTCTGGGTTAAGAGGAATATTAATGCCTAAGTATTTTATTTTGGTAGTGTGCCATTTAAATTGGTATTCTTTTTCTCAATCTTTGGGTGGGGATAAAGTTAAAGGCCAGGATCTCTGTTTTGTAGTATTTAACTTAAATCCCGCCAGTTTCTCATATTTGTTTCAATATTTGCCAAGCTGCCGGAATTGATTGAGATGGGGACAACAGGGTCAAGAGAATATCATCTGCAAACATATTCATTTTATGTTCTTGTTGTGCTACAGGAATCCTCTACAGAGCCTAATCTTGCCGCTTAGTGGTTCCAAATATAATGCAGATAGGTACGGTGATAGGGGACACCCTGCCTTGTGCCCCTACTTAATTTGAATGGTGAGATAGGTTTCCATTAACCTCACGTAGGCCCTTGGGGAACTATATAGCTTGTTAAGAGTAGTGATAAATAGAGCGGAAAGTGAAAGGCCTCAAGAGTGCTCCACAGAAATGGCAAATAGACTCGATCAAAAACCTTTTTGGCATCTAAACTAATGAAAACAGATGGAATTTTCCTAGTCTTAATATATTCCTGTAATAGTAGAGTCCTGAGGATATGATAGAGACATACAAGTATCTTACAGGGAGGAACAGGGTGCAGGAAAACACTATTTTAAGCGAAAAAGATGTTCCAGGACTAGAGGGCATGGGATGAAGTTGGAGGAGGACGATTCAGAGGAAACATGAGAAAGAATTTCTTCACAGAACGGGTGGTGGACAAGTGGAACACCCTGCCAGAGGAAGTGGTGGGGGCTGAAACAATCACGGGATTTAAGAATGCATGGGATAGACATAAAGGAATTCTGGAGGTCAGGGTAAGGTGCAACAGACTTCTAGGAAAACAAACTGAACTTACAAGCTCAAATGGGCAGACTGGGTGGGCCATAGGCCCTTATCTGCCGACACTGTCTATGTATCTATGTATTCCTATTTTTAATAAACCCTGATTGGTCAGATGATATCATCTTTGGCATTATTGATTCTAATCCAGATGCCCAAATAGCTGTATAAATCTTATAATCAACATTTAAAATGGAAATAGGTCTGTAAGATGCGGGTCTGAATTCTCTTTATTTGGTTTAGGTATTGGAGCAATGGTGGCATAATCCACGATGGTGGAGGAGCTCCCTCTTGGGCTATCTCAGCAAATAAAGTATGTAATTTGGGGTGAGTTCTTTTAAGTATCTTATACCACTCGGGTATAAAGCCATCAGGTCCTGGACATCTTCCCGAGTTCAGATTCGTGATAGCTTCCTGAATCTCAGTTGTGTTATGGGAGTTTCTAAACTACAATTTGAGTAGAGGTGAGGGTAGGCAAGATCGCTTGGTCCAGAAAATTTGATATTTCTGACTGTCGGGAGTTATTTCCGTGAATATAGACTAGTGTAGTACTCTGAGAAAGTCTGCAAGATATGAACATCTGAGTGGTGTGTTGTACCAGTATATGGTTTCATAGTTTCAATATTGAGAAGTATTTTTCCTCGCTGTATGTTTCTGGGCCAATCTCTGAGCCCTCTAACTCCCCCTCATGGACCCTTTGTCTTAAATATATTAATGATTGTTGTATTTTATCTATAATTTTCTGTAGTTCCCCTATGTACCTTTAATTTTTGGTATAATTCTGAGTCTCCTTCTCTATATAACATCTGATAGTTCAGTAGCTGTTCAGATAATTCAGGTTGTTGCCTCCCTCTCTTTTTTTTTTTTGAGGTGTACGCTATAATCTTCCCCCTCATCGTTACCTTCATGGCACCCCATTGTATCGCCTCTGTGATGTCCTGTGATTCGCTTTCTGTATAAAATTGGTGTATTCTTTTTAACTGTCTCCTGGAATTCTTTATCTTTTAATGTTAATGGGTTTAACCTCCATAGGGTCCTCTTCCTTTCCGCCCAAATCTATTTTCAAGATTTAGGGATGGTGGTCTGAGTATTTTAAACCTATTGTCATATCCTGGACTGATGTGAAATGCTCACATGTCATCATAAAGTAATCTAGTCGGGAGTATGATTTAAACTGTGGAGAATAGTATGTATAACCAGAAATAGAGGAAATAATCGTCTCCACACACATCTGTGATACCCAGGTGTTCTAGTGTTTGTTTGTTTTTATTTTTAACTGTAGCATTTTAGTATAAATTCAGTGATTAGAGTTATCTAAATGTGGTGATAAGGTCATATTGATATCCCTCCATGATTAATTGACTCTGAAGGTTATTTAATAATGTGGACATAAAGCCCTTCAGTATTGTGAATCTTGTCTGAGGAGGAAAATAAACACTAGCCAAGGTAATTCTATGGCAGTACAGAATTCCTTGTACAATTACATAATGACCATAGGCATCTATATGGGTTTTTGTACTTCCAAGGAGTTGTTGCTGGGAATAGGATTATTGTCCCCTGTTTCCTGCCCCTTGGGTGGGAGGAGGCTATGACCTTATATCTATCACCCCAAGCCAGTTTCTTGTGTTCTAGTTCCGAGATGTTTTTCTGTAGGTAGATGAGGTCTGCCTTCTGTTTGTTCAAATATTGTTTAAAGCGGGATCTTTTATAGGGTCATGGAGCCCATTTATATTTAATGAAATAATCTTGATTGGGTCAACTGACATCTTTATTTCTTTGGAACTTTAACTGTCCGTTTTTCACTTCCTCTAGGTGGTAGAAGATTTGTATTTTCAGAACATTCCCTGCAAGGGTCAGCAGTCAAAAACCAAAGTGTAAATTCAGCTGTCCTGTATATACGCAGTATAGTATTAAACATCTTTTATTCTGGATAAACTCTTGACTCGTGTATTTTTATCCCTTCTCCCACCCCTCTCCCTATGTGGTATCAGCCTTCCAATCATCTCTTATTAAGCATGTTTTTCCTAAAGTATACCAAATTACACACCACATATCCATTGAGATTAACCAACTTATGAATAGGTTGTTCAGCAATATAGTAACATATGATCGGTAGCTGAGAGCCAGAATGCCCCTCCCCGTAGTTCTATTATCTCCATTACTAAAGTAACATAACTGAACTATTAGTACATACTAGTTGTACTTAAACATGTTAACTTTAAAAAGAACTTTGTACAAAATGACTCCCATTTGGGAGTGCTCAACAGGAGCTCCCCTGAAATTTCCTGTCCTTGTCTTCATTCGAAGCAGGAGAGGAGTTGACAGTTATAACCCATCTGGGCAAGGGCAGTACCCAGAATGAGCACTATAGACCCAAGTAGAATGTAGTTAAGTCCATTACGTGGAGGTACCAGTGTGTCTGGCGCATTTGCATGCCTTGTCTGAGAAGCTTCCCATCTAATGAACTAATTATATGGCTTTATTTTAATTCTCTTGCCTTAAGAAAGAGGGAAGACGACCTCTATTGGGCAATGTTTGAATTGCAGCCCATTTTAGGTTTCATTCATTATCTAATCTTTTAAACTATATCTCTATCTTTCCCAACATTTTGTTTGAAGTAGATCAATACTATAATTTAAAAATTCCCCAACTATCAGGTTCCATAATCCAAAATTAAATCCCTCCTCCAAATAACCCTGGGTGGTATATTTATAAAAGTTGGATGACCCTTCATTTAGTCTTATTCTTTTCTCCGACCCCATCTGCTTCCATACAGGTCCAAGAGCTGCAGCTGACCCAGTGAAAACCGCCTAAAACTGCGGACATTCCACCTCCCCATGGAACTGATTCTGTCTCACGTGGACTCTCCCGGCGAGTTTCATTGCTTTTCTTTTGCTCATTAACCTTAAAAGGGGAAGCGACCTCTTATGGATAGCCATAAATTACAACCTAATTACCCTTTCATTGAAATTATCGCCTTCTTAATTTTGCTTACTTGCTCCTAAAATCCTAAGCATCATATCAGCAGGGAGTAGGCTATAGAACCTCTGCCTTACATTATACTAAATACACCAACAGTTAAGTATTATATATAACGGAACATTGCTCAGTCAGCATGAGTCTCAAATTATAACTGAAGCTGCTACATTCCAAATTGTCCTGGCCTTGCTGTTCAGTTACCCATTGCTACGTAAGAGGGAATAAAATCCTGCAGTTCGTATGTGCAGTAATTTTATTTTGTTCATTCTGATTATTCAGGATTTTTCCCTCCTTTTGGGGCACGATTACCCGATCTTCTTATGAAGTTGGGCAGAGTCTCCCAGAATAAGTCGTGCGAGCTTAAGACAGCTGGCTCTGGGGGAAAGGAAGGGCCTGCTAAGGAGCAGGGGGTTCAGGAGGAGACCCCAGGAAGAGGGCAGTGATCTCCTTATCTTAGCTCCTTAGCTTGAGAAGATCTCTGCCATCTAGGAGCTATATGTGGCCCATTATTGCAACCCAAAGCCAATTAAAGAAGTTAAGAATGTAGTGAAAGTATTGTTGCCTGGGCCTCTTAAAGACGCCCTCATCCGGATGCCCTCAGCCCCACTCACTCACCGCCCTTCCCCATTACAATCTCCTGGGGAACATCCTTAAGCCACAACCAAAAGAAAGGAATAATAATTTTGTCAAAATATTTTATTGAGATGGTTGGGTAAAAAACAAGCCAGACAGATACGCAACAGTCAATTCAATAAATAATTCAAGCCCTCAGTGACAGAATATACACATACAGTAACATACCAGATGCTCTCAAGTAACAAATCTCAGGCAGTACTTCACATAGCAGATTATCAGACCAAATTCAAACTCAAACCCCTAAGGTTGCCTTAAATAGGAAAACAGGCCTCTTCAATCGCCTGTTGCAGAGGGCTCCACACCAGGTTAAACCTCTCACCCATGCCCAAAGTGTTCCACTGTACCCTTTCCAATTTCACACTGAGACACAAATTGTTAGCCACTGCTGAACCAAGGGGGTAGAGGTGCCATCCAACATTGGGCAACGGAATTCCTGGCATTTATCAGGCTAGGGGCCCATAGTACCAGTTGCACCGCCTGCAGGTCGCCAGGATCTGCACCTAGTAAGAGTTCCAAGGGGCCGTAACGGTAATGTACATCCCAGCACCTCTTACATGAGGCAGTGAATTTCTAGCCAGAACAAAGCAATTTTTGGGCATGTCAATGCCAGGTGAAGAAAATCCTGGGGCTTACCTGGCATCTGGGGCAAAGATCAGGTTTGGACAGGTCCATGGCCTTTAGGCACTGGGAAAAGTATGTTCGCTACATAAAGTTATACTGGATCTGTCTTAATTTATTGCTTCTGGAGCAGGAGTTGAAATGTCGAATTGCATGAGACCACACCTCTCCACTACAGTCCAAGTTCAAATCCTCTGCCAAGCCTGACAAATCTTCTCTATGTCCCTTCCCAACCCCACAAGAAGCTTATAAAATATAGTTAGGGGCTTGGAAAGCTGCTGGGCAGAAAAGCTCCTCCTCAAAGGGGATAAAGCACCCACCCATATTCCCAGTCCAATATTTTGCCCAATTTACTCTGCACTCTTAGGTATATAAAGTAGTCTGCAGATGGGATACCCCAGTTCAAACACCATGAAGTCTTGCTATATTATAACATTAGCAGTCAGCCACTGCAGCTGAACTGCCCGGAGAGGAAGGAGTTAACTCCAGAGGATCTGAGTTCTACAGCGAGGCGCTGTGCCCAAAGTCTATCTGGCAGTTTCAAATGAAACTGTCAGATTCTTTACTTCGCTCACTGAACAGTCGCTCCGGAGATCAGCTCCTTCAGCTCGGTTCATTCTCGTTCGCTGAGTATTTTCGGTTCATTTGAACCGCAAAAGTCATTATTTTTACCGCATTTTGGTTTTAAAGCTCTATCTGGTAACCGTAAGTACTAAATTTTAAGTCTGTGTGGAAAATTAATTATCGGTTCGGTTTTGAACCGATCGCTTGTTATTTCTACATTTTAAAAGTGTACAGTGGGTTTTAGAGTGCGGTTCCAGTTCTTATCGGTTCTAAAAAACAGAATTATAACGGTTTTCAAATACCCGTGACACGGTTAGGAACGATAAGGGTGTCTTCCTGGCACTGCCATCAAAAGGGCAAGTTTTGGTTAGGCTGGCATTATGTATGAGAAACCCAAAAGAAAAACTGGGCCCACTGGGTTTCAAACACTGTATGTCTGTGGGAGGCCTTTGCCAAGGCTGACCACACACCACTTTGTGTTTATTGTCTGGGGTTGACCACCTCCTGTCAGACTGCCAGGTGTGTAAAATTTCCTGCAGCCACCCTGGAAAGAGATTGGGCCGGCTCAGGGAACGAGAGGCCAAAAGGTCCGCTGACCTGGATGGCCAGCCGGTCCAGTACCCACTGGACCAGAGGGAGTGCCCTCTGACCAGGCGAGACTTCTCGGGCAAAGGAAGGCTGGTTCAGAGGAACCAGTCCCGAGTAAAGACAAGGAAATCAGTAGGTTTGGGGTCCAAAATTGTGTCTCCAACTGCTGCAGAGATAGCTAAAGCCATTCAGATTGTCCAGTCACTGTCTCAGGGATCTGTAGAACCACCAACAGTTGGTAAAAGGTTGGTTCGTTCAGTCCCAGTGGTTCAGGATTTTGAAGTTGAGGATTTTTATGAACCACAGGAGGGAGGAGGAATTTGATCAATATATGTGTGGCTGGGGGGTCTGGGCGTGCCCATTGAACTGGACATTTCTCCAGACAGACCTTAGAATCTCCTCCTATTCTGTCTGAGTCCCTTCTTTCTTTATTTTTACAAAAGGTTGCAGAAACCCTCCAGCTTCCTTTAGAGGAGGCTGTGGATGAGCAAGAGGAGCCTGATTATGTGGAAATGATGGATATTCCAGAGTCTAGGAGGTTGTCTATTCCTTTGCATAAGTCATTTAGGAAGCAAACAACAAGATTTTAAAAATCCTCATTCTGTCCCTCCTGTAGATAAAAAAATGGACAGAAGGTATACTTTGTCAGGCTCGGATACAGACTTCCTTACTGAACAGTGTAGTCATGTGGTGTGGTACAAGCTGCAGCCTGTGACAAGGCTAATATTCCTCTGGCCTCACATCCTCCTGATAAGGATTCCAGGAAGATTGATGCCATGGCGAAGAAACAGTATATGGCAGCTTCTTTGGGACTCAGGCAGGCAAATTATATGGCTTATGTGGCTAGATATCAGAAATCTAGGTGGGACATAGTATTGCAGTTAGCCAAGCAGGCCCATGGCCAGCTGGCTAGTGAGTTGGAACAGGTGGCTGCTGATGGCATTGAAGCCTCTAAAGTTCAATTTCATACTGCTGTTGATGTTAATGATGTTTCCTCTAGGGTCATGGCCACTTCTGTAGCTTTCCGGAGGTTGGCATGGCTCAGATGCACTAATCTGTCCCAAGATACCCAGTCAAAGGCTATGGATTTTCCTGTAGTGGGAAATTCTCTGTTTGGGAGCAAACAGAAAACTATATGAAAAGATGGATGAATACAGAACTACCTACAAAAGTGCCCAGGCTAAGGAGAAGCATGCCATGCCACAAGGCATGCTCCCAGAGGTAGGGGCAGGCCTTTTACCAATTTCAAGCCTCCTCTGCTGTCTACTTGAGAGGTTTCTTCAGAGGCAGGAGTAGGCGAGGCACAAGTAGACCGTCCCCTCCCCTCAGCCTAAGGCTGCTGCTAAGCAGGCACCTGATGGGGTGCCCAGGGCCGATTCTCCTGTACCAGTGGGGGGAGGTTGGCCTATTTCAGCTGGAACTGGCTGTCCCTAACTCACGGACAGATGGGTTCTGGAGGTAATAGGCCAGAGTCTGGTTCTCAGCTTCAAACACTTTCCAAAGATGAGAGTCAGACATTTTCCACCTGCAAATCCTTCAGAGCCCTTGCTTTGGAAGCAGAGGTTTCTTCTCTTCTGGACTGCAAAGCAGTGGAAGGGTTCCTCCTTGCCATCAGGGCAAGGGCTTTATTCAAGATACTTTCTTACCCCAAAAGACAGGAGAATGGAGGCCCATTCTAGATTTAAGGTACCTGAACAAGCATCTTTTGAAACCAAAGTTCAGAATGTTGACTCTGGCAATGATATTGCCTTCCTAAGGCCAGGGGACTGGCTAGCTTCCCTGGACCTCAAGGATGCCTATTTTCATGTTCTGATCAGGCCTTCTCACGAAAGTACCTCAGGTTCGAACTGCCCTCAGGCCACTACCAGTTCAGGCAATGCCCTTCGGCCTGACCTCTGCGCCAAGGGTATTCACAAAATGTCTCGCTGTAGTAGTGGCTCACTTAAGAAGGCAAGGGGTTGCTTGTGTTTCCCTACCTGGACGACTGGCTCATTGTGGGTCAGTCTCAGGTCAGGTAAAAACCCATTTGCAAGTCACCCAGCAGCTTCTCACTTCCCTGGGATTCCTGCTAAACTTACCAAAGTCAGTTCTGGAACTGGTTCAGGTCCCTAACTTTCATAGGCGCAGAATTGAACACAAGGTTAGCCAGGGCTTTTCTTCCCTTGGCAAGGTGGACAGACTCATCGCCCTGGCATCCTCCTTTACCCTGCGGGTCTCTCGACCAGCAAGGCATTTTCTGCAACTCCTTGGGCACATGGCTGCTTCCACAGCTGTCGTGCAGGAGCAAGATTCCAGATGAGGGACATTCAGTTCCATTTGAGGCCTATTGGTCTCAAAGGAAGGACCCCTTACCAAGTTGGTTCCAGTTACTCAAACTCTGATCCTAGCCCTCCACTGGTGGCAGGTCCAGAGCAATTTAGACAGGGGGTTCCTTCATTCTCATTTCTCACTCCCTCACCCTCACCACGGATGCCTCCCTGTTAGGGTGTGGGGCTCACCTAGGCGATCTTGCCACCCAGGGTGTGGTCTCCTCAGGAATCTCTGCTCCACATCAATCTGTTGGAACTCAGAGCTGTCTTTTAGCTCTTGGTGTTTTCAGATTCTGTCCAGAACAAAGTGGTTCAAGTCAGGACAGACAATACCACCACAATGTGGTACATCATCAACAAGCAAGGGCACTCGGTCTTCAGCCTTGTGCACCGAAGCAATGAAGTTGTGGTCTCTGGCCTACTCCCTGACACCTCCCTGATAGCGGTTCACCTCCCAGGGAAGGACAATGTCCTGGCGGGACGCCCTCAGCAGAATTTCTCAGGGCCATCACGAATGGGCTCTGAATCCCACAAGTGCTGGGGTCGTCTTTGCCAGATGGGGCACTCCTCAGATAGATCTTTCGCAGCCCCAGACAACCATCAACTTCCTCTTTTTCTGTTGCAGGCCTCAGTACTGGGCTCAGTCCCTCTGGACGCCTTTCTGTTGGACTGGAAAGGGAAGTTCCTGTATGCCTTTCCTCCTTTCCTTTCTTTTCAGGTACTAGTAAAATCAGATCTCAACCTTGCAGAGTGATTCTGATTGCCCCAGATTGGGCCAGACAGCCCTGGTACCTCTGCTTCTGTCCTGGCAGTCCACCCTGCCCTGAGCCTACCAGAGTCCACGACTTACTGGCCTGTGCACAGGGGAGTGGTATCCTGGACCTCAAATCCCTCCACCTCAAGGCTTGGCTCTTGAGGAGCTAGAATTTGCTGACTTACACCTTCTCAAGGTGTCATGGATATTTTAAAGGCTTCTAGGAAGCCTTCCACTAGGGCCACTTATAATTCTAAGTGGAAGAGGTTTTCCATCTGGTGCTCTGAGAGGCAGATTATCCCAGAATCTGCTGATCTTCCCATTCTTCTGGAATATTTGGTCCATCTGAATTCCCTAGGCCTTAGACCAGCTACCTGAAGGTTCATCTGGCAGCTGTCTCTGCTTTTGTGTCAGCAGGGAAGCCTGCCTCCTTTCTTCTCACCCTGTGTTCTCCAAGTTTTTTAAGGGTTACTTCATACTAACCCCTCCTTTTGGAACCAGCTCCGCCTGGGACCTGAATATTTGCATTGCTCATATATGCAACCCCCTTTGAGCTCTGTCTTCAGCAGAGCTCAAGTATTTAACTTGGAAAACTTGCTTCTAGTAGCTATCACCTCTGCCAGATATAAGTGAGTTACAGGCCCTGTCAGTGGAAGAAGATTTTATCTCTTTCCACAGAGATAAGGTAGTTCTTAGGACTAATAGAAGTTTTTGCCTAAGGTGGTTTCTGATTCCACCTGAATCAATCTATCTCTCTCCCAGTATTTTTCACTGAGCATTCTTCCTCAGGTGAGAGGAGACTGCACAGCTTGATGGCAAAAGAGCCTTTAAGCTACTATTTAGGCGCACCAGAGGTCATAGGTTCGAATCCTCCAACTGTTTCTTACCTAGTGGCGAGGTTGGCAAAGGAAAACCTGCCACTAAGAGAACAAATTGCAAGGTGGATTGTTTCTTGTATCAATTCTGTTATCAGAAACTAGGTAGAGTACCCCCTCAGGATTGAGGGCCCACTCCACCAGGGTGCAGCTCGCGTCTCTAGCGGCTGCTAGGGACATTCCATTCTGGAGATTTGTCAAGCTGCTACCTGGAAGACAGTTCACACCTTTACCAACATTATTCCCTGGATGTCCAGTCCAGGAGAGATGTTCGTTTGGCACAGCTGTGCTTCAGAGCCTATTTCCTAAGTAGGTTCTGACCCTCCTCCATGGAGGTACTGCTGTGTAATCTGCTAATGTTATAATATAGCAAGACTTCATGGTGTTTGAAGAAAAATTACTCACCTTAGTAATTGCTTTTCTTCTCATGGAGTCTTGCTATATTATAACCACCATCCTCCTGCCCTCTCAGAACCTCTACTTGGGTAGGGGTGGTGAATTGGTGCAAGCACTGTGTCATGCCATTGTAGTTATCCCTTTACCCTCTTTCCTTTGGGTTAGGGATCTGGTTGCTTTCATTTAGGTTATTTATATTGCCCCTTCCTGGACTTGAGTCTTGGGGGAAGGGGGTTCATAATGTCTTGTCAAGGGTGGTAAAACGAACCATAATACCATCAATTTTGTTACTATGGTTCTGGGTGTTTCTTTGTTGTTTATATTGTTGTTACTACTACTAGTAGGTAGCCATGGGCTAGTGTAGTTTTCCACACAGACTTTCTGTTCTTTGATGTTAGCTTCAGTAAAGATCTGACAGTTTCATTTGAAACTGCTAGATGAGTTTAGGCACAGCGCCTCGGCTGTAGAACTCCAGATCCTCTGGAGTTAACTCCTTCCTCTCCGGGCAGTTCAGCTGCAGTGGCTGACTGCTAATGTTATAATATAGCAAGACTCCATGAGAAGAAAAGCAATTACTAAGGTGAGTAATTTTTTCTTTGCATAGATAGGTAAAGGCACCAGCACTCCCCTCCCACGCACAGCTGATTCACCATCCTCACCCCAATTTCCGCCAGGCCAGCAATCGCTGAATAAATGAGGCGTACATGGGCCTTTATACTGTAGAGCAGTTACTAAGTCAGTATTTGGGAAGGTGTGGGCACATGTCCGATCAGTTCATGCACTTTAACAGCACTTAACTGTCATTGCCATGAAGGGTTGCTTACATTAAACTGGCTACCAGGCCACAGTGCCCGCTAGTAGCCCTTCAAACATGGGGAGTCGGGTTGTCTCCTCCTCCAGGCTCAACCAACTGGTGGAAATCTCACCCTGCAAACCCATCAAATATGCCAGTTGTCGTGCCAGGTAGTACTAGTAAAAGTCGGGTAAACCCAACCCACCTTATACTGTAGATTTAACTAAGATAGATCTCTTAATTGAGCAGTCTTTCCTCTCCACAGGAACTTGTGTATAAATGCATTGATATGTTTAAAGTGCAAAAGGGGGAGAGGGAAGGGCAATAGGCAGAGCCTGATATAAATACAAACACCTAGGGAGGATCATCATTTTAACCACTCCGACTCTCCCAATTAATGAAAGTGGCAAACCAGTTCATCTGTCACAGTCCCCAGAGATCTTTCGTACTAGGGTTTAAAATTCAAAGCATACAACAAATTTATACGTACTGAGATAAGGACACCCAGATATTTCAACCGATCCACCATCTATAAGCCCATAAGGTTGGAGATCAGGCCAGCTCCATCTCCCATCCCAACTGGGGCAATTCACTCTTGGTCCAATTTACTTTGTGACGGATAGATCACCATATTCTCGCATGACCTAAATACCTCAGGTAGGTCACTCGGGGATTGCAGGTATAATAAAGGTTATCCTCAATAAGCGCTAGCTTATGCCCCCCCTTTAAAACCCAGAATTTGAGCATTCTTCCGAATCCTGGCAGCCAGTGGCTCCAGTGACAATACATACAAAAGAGGGCGACAAGGGACAGCCCTGCCTTGTACCACGTCCCAGCTCAAAGCTCTGAGAGAGGCTCCATTAACCGCAATTTGGGCACATGGGGCTGATACAGAGTACACATCCAAGAACAAAATTTGGGCCAACTCCAAACCTATAAGTGTGTCAAAAGATACCCCCACTCCACGTGGTCGAAGGCCTTCTCTGCATCAATAGAGAGCACTGCTGCACTCATGGGAGCTGGCTCCGGACCTCCACCTATGAATGATGTTAAGGGTGCTCCTAATGTTATGTTTCCCGTCAACCCTTAATAAAACCTGTCTGGTCGGGATGGATCAAGTGAGGGAGAAGACCTTCCATCCTCAAGGCCATGGCCTTGGCCAAAATTTTATAGTCTGACATTAGTAGGGAGATTGGTCTGTATGGCCTTTAATAAGTGGGGTCCTTACCTGGCTTTAGGAAGAGCACTATAATTACAGCCAACTTTTTTAAAGATTTTTCAGGGTGTCAGCTGACCATGTGGAGGGGCAGCTCCCCTTTTCAAGCACTCCACCAACATGTTGTGTAATGGGCAAGAAGTAGACCCTAAAAATCTTAAAAAGTCTATAGGCAGACCATCTGGACCAGGGGCCTTGCCACCCGAGATCTCTAATGCATCTCTTATCTCAGCACTAGTAAGGGCCCGTTTAGAGTTCTAGCCTGGTCGGCTGAAAGAGCCGTAACGGGCCAAGGAAAAAAACATGCGAGCTTGTTGCTCAGGATATCCCTCAGAGGTGTAAAGTTGTTTATAAAATGACCCAAATGCCTCACCAATGCCTGGAATATCCTCTCAGTATTCCCCATATCCCGAATTGAATCTACGGTCCTGTCAACTTCCTGTTTACGCAGCTGCCAGGCACGTATTTGCCACCCCTATCCCCATCAAAGTAGGCACCTGCCCAAGACAGCTAAATTGCTCTCTCCAAACTGGCACTACTCAAAGTATTATATTGCCATTTGAGTTTTGTAACACCCCATAAATAGCAGCTGTGGGGTTATTCTTATGGGCCTGTTCACAGGCCTCAATTTTAGTCCTCAGCTGTTGTAAGTCTGTCTGGGATCCTCTAGCTTTATGAATCGTAAATGAAATTGAATAACCCCTTTATAACAGCTTTTAGTGCTTCCTAACGGACCTTGTGCAGGTGTCCCATCCGGCTGAAAGTAAAAATTCCTTTATCACTGCAGAGATACCAGTACGGTACACCTCATCTTTGAGTAGTATAGGTGTAGTTTCCACTGCCTAACCACAGGGGCTGAAGCATCAACCATCACCTCTAAAGTCAGGGGAACATGATTGGATAGCAACATTGGTGAATAGGCCGCAGACTTTGAAGCTGAAATCAGGGAGTGAGAAATCGGATCCGATCCAACCGCACTATAGGATTTATGGGCATGCAAGAAAAACTATAGTCTCTCCCTCCAAACATCAACCAGGCCAAGATCTCCCTGCAACGCAGCCAGGGCCTGGGCATCTTTAGATTTAGCCATAGGGGTGGTGTTCGATCGGTCCAACACCCCATCTAAAACACAATTGTATTCCCCCCCGATCACCCACGGACCCGGCCAGCGTGCCAGTTCCAGGGCAAGTTGCTGAAGAAGTGGGGCTGCTTTACATTTTGGGGCATAAACAGACCCCATAGAGATTGTACCTAGTCTAGGAGGGTCACCTGCATAGAGGAAATATGCCATATTGGTCTGTGTGTTGCTCAAGGATTTTGACCCCTGATCCTCTGGGAACCATATAGTGGCCCTCTCGACTTGGAGGAGAGTGTCGAAGAAACCTGGGACCTCCCAAGGCCACAGCAGTTTTGATTGCATCTCCGGGACATGTGAGTTTCCTGGAGTAGAATGACTTGCCACTGGATCTTTAAATCTTTGTCTGTAATTTTTTCTCTTAATGACTGATTTCAAACCATTAATATTCAAGGAGGCAATCTGATAGTGTCCGTATATTCCCATCATGAATTAGAGCATATCAGGTACCGTACATATAAAAAGAAAGCATATAACAAATTGGCTATTTCACCCAACCAGTTTTTGTTTAACACCCTATAGTTTCCCCAAGTAAGTTGAGGAGGTACGCCCCCACGGCTCTGGTTCAGCTTTATAGTGGAGCCCATTGGTGGCCGACAGTCCCACCCCAACAGTAACCCAACAAGGAAAAACAACCAAACCTCCCTCCCACCTCCAACGGATCCAGGCTCCGCCATAGATTCTCTTACAAACAACCAGCAAACTTTAAAACTAATGTTCAGTTTAATTCTATCTGGTAGGCACATTGTGCAGTGAGATGAAATACCCCGAGTAGTCTCTAGCGAGACCCCCTCCCCAGACCAGCGAGACAAGGGCTCCAGACATTGGCCTCCCAAATATGCCATGAGCAAGAAGCATCGATTCAGACCTTGACTGTAACACCACTAGATTAAAATTTTAACAAAGGACTGAAAATGGCCCAGATAGGTGTAATTAGGGAAGGAGACGAAGAAACAACAAAAAGAAAAGCAAACAAGTCAGTCACGATAGTCAACAAGTATCTGCTCTGACAGATGGTAAAGAACTGTCACTTGTTGCATCAGCCACAGACCACTGAGCAGAAAAAATAAGTCCAAAGTCTGGAGTCTAGAGCCCGCTGATACCCTGATCCTCAGATCAGGTCAGGCTATGTAGGCTGGGATTCCATATAGTGCAAATGCTTTAAAGCAAATAAAGGATACTTAGGCGCAAATCGCTACTGCCGTTTAACTATAACATACCCTTTGCTATGGAACTCAAAGCATCAAGTTGTAACATGATAAAAGGAAAAAACTACAGCGTAGCTGCACCTATAAAAAGAAACTGGGATCCCTATCTAACCTGCTCTCACAATACAGTGATTCGAGCCCAGAGTATCTGGCAATAAGGTCACTTATCTGGATCTGCACGAGCATTCGGCCTCTCTCTCTGCCTCCTTGCCTCCTCCTCCACCCATCGAGCAGCTTCCTTGGGGCAGGAAAACAACTTCGGAGCACTTCCAGGATGATTGTGCTAAGTTTGGCTGGATATAGGAAGGTAAATCTCCATCCCATATTGAATAGCTTCGTCTTGATCTCGTTGAATTGCTGCTGCTTAGTCTGGAGCTCCCTGCTATAATCCTGGAAAACCATGACTGAGGTGTTCTGCACTCTGATCGGCCCTTTTCCCTCAGCCACTTTTAAGATTGCTTCTTTGTCTTTGTACCTGAGGTATTTAATCAGGCAATGTCGTGGTTTATCTCCGGCTTTGGTGAAGGCCCCACTCTATGAGCCCTTTAGATTTCACTCTGGGCCAAGCTGGAGGGTAATTCAAGGTGCTCAACTAGCCATTTGTGAAGGTTCACCTCAGGTTCTTCCTCCTCCACACCTCTGGTAGCCCCACAATCCTTAAGTTCGATCTTCTTGATCGATTTTCTTGATCATCGACCTGAGCAAGTAATTCCTTTACTGTGTTTTGTAGGAGGCCTTATCACAAGCAGATCCAGCCAAGATGTCCTCCAATGAGCCAACACGTTGTTAAAGCTGGGCTAGTTGGTCGGAGTGAGCAGCGGTGGTTTCTGACAGGCCTGTGACTACAGATTGCATGTGAGTAATCTGGGCAGCTGTGTTGGCAAAGCCTGCTTTCATATCATGTTGAATGTGAATAAGGGTGGCGGAACTGCCACGAGGATTTTGTAGATCAGACATCTCTCCTGGCATCTCATCAGGCTCTAATCTCGCACCCAGTTGTTCAGGCCCAGAGTTAGAATGAGCTGTCTTGTTTCCCAACATAAACTGGAGTTTTGCCTGCTTGTCTCTCTTCTTTCCCTTAGCCATCCAGCGGCTAAAACACTCTGTGCCTGATCAACAGTGAATTTAGGTGGCGGGGGTCTCAAATTCACTGATTAATACAAATTGCCACAGGAGCTCAGACTACACTCGTCTGCCATGTTACAGCGCCAGCCAGCTTCTGGTATTATTCAGGTAGGCAATGTTGGAGTCCTAAAACTGCCTGAGTCGCTGTAAAATGTCTTTCATCTGGAGTTGTGCTGCTTGAGTTCCTTTCTGTTCCCTTGATTAATTTGGCCTATGCGTGATTTGACTGTGTCTGCAGTTTTTCATTAATCACTTCCCTCTTCAAATGATCAGTTATAGCTTCGTGGCAGAGTTGTAGGTGTGTTGGCTAGATTTAAGGAATACAGTTAGTTTTGCAGGGTATGGGGTCGTGAAACGAATCTTCTGGGCTCATAGAGTAGGAAAGAGGGACTGTCATCTTTCCTTTGTTTCTGGGTCGCCAGAGCGTAATCGTTGTCAAACAGCAACCTTTGTTGCCCCAACATTACTCTCCCTTCTGCCAGGCCTTCCTTAATAAGGTTTCTTTTGTTTGGTAACTAAGAAATCTAATCACAAAGGAATGAGACTTTGCCTCCAGGCGTGAAGGCTTCAGGCTAAGTGCCCTGTGGGCCCTTCGATGTCCAGGTGAAAGTCTGGGTCTAGTTCAAGCAGCAACCTCAGAAGGTAATCCATGAGGCCCTAGGATCATTTCCTCCTCATTTCTGGTGGGCCAAATATTCTTACGTTTTGTTTTCTGCAACGATATTTTGGCGTCTTCCTGATGGATGGAAATTGCCAGTTGTTCTGTAGCGATGGTTCACATTGTTTCCTCTAAATCATCTAGTCTGGTAGCATTTAAGGTGATCTGGTGGTCCGCCTCGGTCATTTGATTTTGGAGAGTACTCAACTCCATTTTTAGGTCCTGCAGTATTCCTGACCTTGCCCCTAAAGTCCGAGATCGCTTGTAAATTGCATCCAAATTGGTTTCTGATTGTTTTTTTATACAGCTCTTAGTTCTAGTAGAAGAGGTAGATTTCTTTTGGTCTGTGGCTGTAGATGGTCTGTTATGTTGTTCTCCATCATCAGGCATGCGGTCGTCTCCTCAACATATCAGCAATTGGTTAAAAGCTAAGAATTAGTTTATTTTGCAGTAAATCGCCCTTTGCAACAGCTAGATGGGAGCTACTCAGTTTGTGTGCTCAGCCAGATATACTGGAACCGGAAGTCACAGTCTGATGTCTTCCAGCTGCCTTGTAATATCGAACAGTAACATTGTGGTGAACCTTTTAAACAATCCTTCGAAAAGAGAAGATGAGGTAAAATAAAGAAAAGGAGTAAACAGCTGAACAGCTAGTTGTAGAAAATTGTGCCTCAAGGTGAGTCGGAAGGTTGCAGCAAGTGCTGCAATGCTTGTTAATAACAAGCCTGACCTACTAAGGTCAGTGTAGTGAAAGACACCACCGAGCACCTGTGTACAAGAGAAATCTGCTGCAGTTACTCTGGTAGTACCGCTGATATTAGGGCGGAGCCACCACCCACCGAATAAGGTGTGCAGTTGGAATTCAGTATCAACATACCGGCCCTTTAAGGGACTGCCCATACATGACTGACCTTCGCCTGTAGTTCAAGTCAATATAGATGAGATCTCCTGCTCCCCTACCTCCAAGGTTGACCTTTTCAATTTTATTTATATATGGGTATGTCCTATAAACAGTAGAGACACTCCCTAACAGAGCGGGTCCCGGGCAGTCCGCCATGTGTGAACAAACCCAAAACCTCTTCTCCCTCTTAAACTTATATTAGCATCCCCAAAAAAAAAAACCAAGACCACAGTCCCTCAAGTCGTCTTTCACTTTCATCCAGGTTGTAGAGCTTCTGCCCGCGTTCTCTTCTGTTTAAGTCCCAATCTTTTCCTTTTGTTTTATGTTGCTGCAAGGGTCAAATGGTAAAGTTATGTTCTAGGGACATGGATATGTTGTTCATCCACACTTACTGGCAGGTTCCTTGCCGCTTTAAATCTTGCTGGAAGGTCTTCAAGCTGGCTCCTCCCACCCACCCAGGTGGTAAAACTCTTAGTTCGCCCATGACACCAGATCTTCCTTACCGCTTGGAAGCTCAGGTTCTAGGGACATGGATATGTTGTTCATCCACACTCATTGGGAGTATCCTTGCCGCTTTAAATCTTGCGGGAAGGTCTTCAAGCTTGCTCCTCCCACCCACCGGGTGGTATAACTCTGGCTCCGCCCATGGCGCCAGATCTTCCTTACGCTTGGAAGCTCAGGTTCCCTCCTTAACGCTCTGCGTTTACGACTAGGTTCCTATTTCTCCGTTTGCGGATTTAAAATAAAATTTTGCAAAAGACTTCTGTCTTCTATCTCCTCGACTGCGATGGACAAGTCGACTCCGGATTTGGAGATGCCATTCGGTCGAAGATGTCGGACGGATCCTCACTCCGTGTATGTATACTGCTTGGGCCTTGAGCACGACCCGCGAGGCTTGCGACCTGTGCTCATCTTTCTCGACCCTCGTCCTCGAAGACCGTGCTGCCCGATTGCAACTGGGCCATCCCGAAGCGTTCCCTCGGTGAAGTCCAAAGGCCGGTTGGCGGTGTCCGGCGGCGGGCTCGGCCGGATCCTTTCGGCGGATGGTGCGTATCCCTCGAAGAGAGAGGCGTAGCGGGTCGTATCTTCCCCGGCGGCGGCATTTATCCCGCTCTCTCTGGGTTCTTCTCGGCTTCTTTTAAGGGCTTTGTCTGTCCTCTCCACTAAAGGAGAAGGGCCTGCGTCTGCGGGACCTTATTCTCGGTCCAAAAGAGGGACAGGGGCAAAGTCCTCTCGTCGGCGCTCTTGGGGCGGGAAAGGTCCCTCTCCCCGGGCGTCGACCCGTCGGCCGGTCGACCGCTCGGCTTGCCACTGGCTCACGGTGTCCCCCGCCAGGTCAGTTGACCGAGACTCTCAGACCGATGAAGTGTCAGATTTTTCTCGACCCATTGGACGGCTGTCGCCTTAGCAGCGAGATCCCTCTCCGGTTCCCCGGGAGGAGTTGAGGATCCGGTGGGCTCGCCTGTGCCTCCGGTTCGGAGCCCTCGGATGGACCTTCCGAGCGGAGGAGTGCGGTTCGGCCGACACCTCCCGCACCGACCCGGAAATTCGGGACTCTCGGTCTCGGTCTCGGACCTCTTCGCGGTCAGCCGTTCCCACCGTCATAAAGGCGGTCTCGGTCTCGGCACGCGGTGGCGGGCGTCGCCGCCGTCCTCGTCCCTCCTCCTCGGATGAGGGAGGCTTGGCGTAATTACGTCGTGACGGCAGAGGACCTTATGTTGCAACAGCTCCTCCTGGCGGGGAATAAGCCGACTCCGGCGCTTCCCGGCCATTAAGTGGCGCTGTCACGGGCGTGACCAACCCTCGACTTGTCCGAGGGCCTATACCCAGGCGGTTGTTCGGCCAAAACCAGCTGCTCCACCGATTCGTGTGGAACCTCCGCCTCCACAGCCACCAATTGGGGCTCCGACCAAGGATTCTCGGTGCGGCAGGGTTTACCCCATCGGCTGTCCAGTTACCCTCACTCCGACCGACCTCGGCAGGTGAAGGGTGGCTCAGGCCAGAGGAGCTCTTCGAGGACTCTTCCGAGTCCAAGATGATTCCTCCTTCTTCTCAAGCGACTGGACTTGGAGTCTTCAGGAGGTCAGTCAATGGACGATAGCCGTCGTCCTTCCTAGGACTGCTCGGCTCATCTCGAGTCTACGGGATGGAGCTCGAACCCGTTCCAAGCGGGCCAGGTATCCTCACGGAGATTCTGGACCGAGGGGATTCTCCGACGGAGGCCTTTCCGTGGCCGAGGCCATAGTGGGTCCGCACTGGAACTTTGGCAGCGCCCGCTTCCTGCCCTGCGCCTGCCAGGATGGCCAGGAAGTATGCGTCCCTACCGGTTCCTTGTCCGTTTTTGAGAACACCCCTCTGCTGAGGGTTGTTACCGACAGCGTTTTCCGGCAGCCCGGCAGCGCCAGGGATGTGGACAAACCTCCTGACAAGGGTCCAAGAAATTGGACTATGTCGGCGAAAGTCTACGCTCTGCCCTCTCTTTTTGCTCAGGCCAGTTCGGCCGTCCTCATGGCACATTTTTCTCATGCCCTGTTGGGCTCCCTGGATGAGGTCATCCCTCATCTTCCCGCCCGATCTGCAGACTACGGTTAAGCAGGTGCGGGACCAGGGCAGGGCAGTGGCCAAACAGCAGCTCCAGACTGCTTTGGATAGGGGGACTCATGTGCCAGATCGGTGGCGGCCGTGGCTATGCTTGGCGGGCTTGGCTGAGGATATCCACCTTTACTCGGATACCCAGCACAAGTTGGCGGATGTTCCCTTTTGGGGACCGACCTCTTGACCCTGGGGTGGAAGGTCACCTGCAGAGGATCGAGAAGTCCAATGCCACCTTGGACTCGGTCTCTTCCGCTCAGAAGGACAAAGGCCGCAAACCACAGCCTAAGCCCTTTCGTCCTTCTGGCCTTTGGCCATTGACGCCCAGTAACGCAGGGCCAGCAGGCTCGGCCTTGGCATCCCAAACCCAAGCCGCCGCTTCCTCTAACAGGAGGCAGGGAGGAAAGGGCCCAGGAGGTCCCTCGGCCGGTCCCTCCTCCAAGCCTGCCCAGTGGCCAGGCTGAGGGTGTCGCCCCATCCCCGTCACCTTACCCTGGGTCCCCCGTGGGGACGGCTCCGGCACTTCCGTTCCGCCTGGTCCGCTGTTACCACGGACAGGTGGGTCTTGAGGTGGTGGGAAGAGGCCTGCCTCTGGAATTCGAGCAGGCACCACCTTCAGCAGTCGCCGCCTCGGGGCTTCGTGATCCCCAGCCTCACTGGCGGCCCGCTCTGTTTAATATCGCCTCCTCCTCCAGAAGGAGGTGGTAAGAGAGTGGTGGACCCTCCTTCAGACCCAGGGTTTGTGTCCAGGTACTTCCTGGTTCCGAACGGACGGGGCTGGCGCCCCATTCTCGACCTACGACCCTAAACAAGTTCCTAAGGTCTCGAACCTTCAGGATGGTCACTCTGGCTCAGATAATACCATCCTTGAGCGCGCGTGTGGTTCTGCTCTGGACTTGCAGGACAGCGTTTCACGTCCCTATCCGTCCGTCTCACCAGAGATCCTTTCGCCTGAAGGAGGGATCCCTCTTCAGTTCCAAGCCATGCCCTTGGCTTGTCTCCAGCTCCAGGGTCTTCACCAAATGCATGGCAGTGGTGCATTCTCGCGGCGCCGAGGGTCCGGTACCTTACCTGGACGACTGGCTGATAGCAGCTCCCTCCAGGGAGGAGGCGGTGGTCCAGAGATCTGGCCTCCAGGTCTGCTCTCAACTGGGCCTCCTTATCAACGAGGCCAAGTCGGAACTCGAGTCAAGCAGGTGATTCGATTCATCGGGCGCAGCTCGACTCTCTTCGTTGCCAGAGCGTGCTCCCGCGACAGGGCCGAGGTTCTTTCCTCCTTGCCCGATCATTTCTGGTTGGGCAATTGCGCCTGCCCGGACTTCCTGCGCCCTGGGTTCTTCATGGCTGCCTGTACCAGCTGGTCCTTGCTCGGTTGGAAACATGCATCCCTAGTGGGACTGGGCCAGCCAGTGGTCACAACGCCATGATCCCCACCAGCTTGTGTCGGTGACACAGGGATGTGGGAACGCCTCCAGTGGTGGGACCGCTCCAGATCATTTGCAGGAGGGCATCCCATTCGCCCGCCTCCCGAGCCGACGGTGTCTCTCTATCGACCGATGCCTCCTCTGATGGGTTGGGGTGCCTATCTGGGGGACACACTGGCTCATGGCCTCTGGTCCTCGCTGGTTCCATGCCACATCAACCTGCTGGAGCCCGAGCGTCCGCCTAGCTCCACCGCCTTTTGCTCCGCTCCTCCGGGGTCAAGGGTCCGAGTCCAGACGGACAATACCACGACCATGTATTATCTGGAACCGCCAGGTGGGACGCGCCCATGCTTCTAGGTGCAAGGAAGCCTCCCTGATTTGGTCACTCGTGGCGCAGCCTGGAGGCGGATCTCCCAGTGATTCACGTAGCAGGAGCAGCCCACACCCTGGCCGATGCCCTGAGCCGGATAGGGGCTGCATCCCACGAGTGGTCTCTCCTGCCTGGAGGTAGTACAGCATCTGTTCTCCCTTTGGGGCACACCTCAGGTGACCTGTTTGCCTCCATGGAGAACGCGCTGAGTCCTGTTCCATGCCGCCCCCTCAGCAGGGGCTCGCTGCAGGGGGATGCCTTCTCGAGGCAATGGACCCCGGGCCTCTTTTAGCTTTTCCCCATTTCCTTGATCCACAAGGTGCTTCTCTTGGGCGAGGAGGGACAAGGCGAGGTGATTCTGATAGTCCCAGACTGGCCTCGCTAGTTCTGGTACCCAGGATCTCCTCAGTCTGAGCTCCAGGACTCCGCTGCAGCTTCCAGCTCGCCTCGACCTGCTCTCAGTCAATCAGGGAAGGTGTTCCATCCGACCTTCAATCTTCTGCACCTGGCGCCTGGTTCCTGAGCTGCCAGAGTTCCAGGCCTTGGGTCTTTCCGGACGAGGTCCTCAATGTAGTTGAGGCGCCCAGAAGGAGTCGACCAGAAAATGTTATGCCTTCAAATGGAAAAGGTTTTCCATTTGGTGTCAGGGCAAGGGCTTGGACCCCTTCCTGTTCCTTGGCAAAGCATCTTGGACTATTTATGGTCCCTTTCTAGTCAAGGGCTTAGGTCGACGCACCTAAGGGTGCACTTGGCAGCCATCTCTGCTTACCGGCGCTGCCAGGAAGCAGTCGGTGGCGCAGGAGAAGGTGGTTCGTGCTTAAAGGCCTTGATCACATTTCCTCCAGTGCGGGAACCCCACCTCCGTGATCTACTGGCTGGTGGTCATAAAGCTCATGGGCAAGCCATTCAACCTATGCACAGGTGTGCTCTCTCACCTGTCGTGGAAGACCGCTTTCTTGGTGGCTATCACCAGCCAGAAGGATGGGAGAGCTCCAGGCGCTTTCCATCGAGTCTCCTTACCTGGTCTTCACAGGGACAAGGTTGTCCTGCGCCTCACCCGAAATTCCTTCCAAGGTGGTGTCGGAGTTTCACCTTAACCAGGTGTTGACTCCGCCGTGCGTGTTCTACCCAATCACACCTCGGAGGTCGTAATATAGGCTCCATACTCTGGACCTCTAGGCTAAGGCCCGCTATTATAAGGAGCGACGGCTGAAATTCGGGAGAGGTTCGCCAGCTGTTTGTCACCTACGCTGAAGTCAAGATCTGGCAGACCTGCAGCCAAGCGGGACGATAAGCAGGTGGGTAACCTCCTGCATAGATCTCATATAAGTTACGGGCATGAGCCTCCCAGAGGGATAAGAGCTCATTCTACCCGCCTATACTGTTGTGCATCGGTGGCTGCTTCCAGGGACGCCCCTATCCAGGAAATCTGCAGGCTGCTACCTGGAAGTCAGCAACACCTTCATTACCCACTACCACATCGACCTTGAGTCACTCCGGATGCTGGTTTTGGGGCCTCGGTTCTCAGTCTCTCTTCCAAGTAAGTATAAAAAGGTTTTACCCTCCTCCCGGAGAACTGCTAGAGTCTGCCAATGAGTGGATGAACAACATATCCATGTCCCTAGAATATAGGTTACTTGTACAGGAGTTCTAGGAATGGTATATGTTGTTCATCCACACGACCCACCCGACCTCCTGCCGACGCACAAACCTGAGCTTCCAGCGGCCAGATCTGGCGCCATGGGGCGGAGCCGAGTTATACCACCCGGTGGTGGGAGGAGCAAGCTTGAAGACCTTCCGCAAGATTTAAAGCGGCAAGGATACTGCCAATGAGTGTGGATGAACAATATACCATTCCTAGAACTCCTGTTACAGGTGAGTAACCTGTATTTCCCTCCTTAGCGCTCATGTGCTCGACTGGTTCCTGGTATTTCGGTCTCGAAATCAATTGGAAGTTTTCTGAAACTTCGATCTTCTTCTTCTTCACCGCGGTGATGGCTCATTCGTGCTTTCCGGCTTTCGGGCGCCCTGGTCACTTCCTCCAGGAAAGACCCAGACTCACGGGCATGCTACTGCCTTGACTTGGATCATGATCCTCAACTTTGCGATTTTTGCGGTGCCTTTTCGCCAGCCTCTGAGGATCAGGCGTCTGCTTGGGGCTCCGGGCGACCGGAAATTTTTCCGCCTCCGAAAATTTTTTGAGACTCGGCTGGCAGTGTCCGCCGGCTGTCTCGGCTGAGCAGCTTGATCTTTCCTTCCTCTGGGAGGGGTGGCTGCCCTCCTCTTCCTCGGTCGTGGCGCCCATCCCGCCTCCCTTGAGTTCTCCTTATGCAGCTTCGCTCAAGGAGCTCGCCAGTCCCTTTCCTCAAAGGGAGAGGGACCTTCGACCTGCCTTGGCCCAAGTCCATGGAGTCGCAGGCTGTCCCTTCATCGGCGCTTGGGGAGCGGGAGAGTTCTCCTCCCCTGCTGGCCGACGCTTGACTTCAGTCAAGGATGCGTTTGCCGCATTCTCACGGTGTCCCTGTCAAGTCAGCCGGCCAGGACTCCCATCGATCGCTGTCGAGGCTCTCGACCCGGCCATTTGGGCTGTCTTCTGCTAGAGCTCTCCATCCTTCGCCAGTTCCTCTCGGGTGGAGGCTGAGGTTCTGCCTGCACCTTTGGGTCCACAGGCCTCGGCCCTTTCTTCCGAAAGCCGAGGAGGAGCGGGCATGCCCGCCCTTCCCAGGCCCGCCTCAGTTCCCCGGGAGTCGGGTCTCGGTCTCAGTCCTCCTCTCGTTTCAGCCGGTCCACGCCCGACCTCGGGCGCTCGGCCGGGACACCGAGTCGGGCGGTATTGCCGCTCGGCCCCTCCTCGGATGAGGAGTGGCTTGGCGTCGGCGGCTGCCGACATTACGAGGAGTTCATGTGGCAGCAGCTGTTGTTGTCCGGGAATCAATCCATTCCCGATCTCATTGGCTATACAGTTGCCACCCGATCAGCCGACTCAACCGCCGCTGCAGTCGAGGGTGCCCCTCCTGGGCCGGTTGTCATCTCGATCCGCTGCTCCCACCGTCTCGGTGGAACTCAGGTTGGGTCATGACCTGCCCGCAGGTTATCTGTCTCTCAGTCCCGCCTGCCCTCGGCGGACTAAGAGTGACTCAGGCCTGAGGCAGCTTTTTGCAGACCCTCGGAGCCCAAAATCGACTCCTCTAGGTGCCCCTAGCCGGGAGGACCCAGGGTCTTCTCCTGAATATTCTGTGGACTACAGCCCATCGCCCTTATGGGTCTGCCCCAGCTCATCTCGGAATTCACCGGGATGCAGCTCGAGCCTTGTTTCAAATGGGCCCCTTACCCCTTACGGAGATTCTAGGACCGGAGGGGTTCACCGGAGGCCTTCCCGGTGGCTGAGGCACCTGGGCCTGGCCTTGAGCTCTGGCGCGGGCTCACTTCCTGCCCTGCTCCCGGCCAGGATGGCTAGGAAGTACTCTGTCCCCTGTCGGTTCTCTGCCTGGCTCGGAACACCCCTTGGCTGAGGGGTTAGTTACCGGCTACCGCTTGTGTTCTGGAAACGCTTAGGATGTGGATAGTCTCTGACAAGGAGTCCAAAGGATGGACTATGCCGGCTCAAGGTTTACTGCGCCCCTCCTAGGCCTCCGCCAGGCCAGCTCGGCTGCACTGATGGCACATTTCTCCCACGCCTTTTGGGCTCCCTGGACGAGGTCCTCCTCATCTCCCGGCCGACCTGGGACCACGGTCCGGCAGGTGTGGGACCAGGGTAGGGCAGTGGCGGCAGCAGCTCCAGATGGCTCTGGATCTAGGCGACTCCTGTGCCAGATCGTGGCGGCTGCAGTGGCCATGTTTGCAGGGCGTGGCTGAGGTTATCCTCCTTCTTTGGAAACCCAGCACGAGTTGGCGAACATCCTTCTTGGGGACTGACCTTTTCGGCCCTGGAGTGGAGGGACACATCCAGGGGTCCGAGAAGTCCGATACCACTCCGGACTCGGGTCACTCCCGCCAGGAGGGACAAGGGCAGCCGACAGCCTTGCTACAGGTAGCTCCCTTGTCCCTGGTTCCTGCAGCTCAATCAGTCCAGCACAAGGGCCAGCAGTTATCGCTGGGCGGCCTGACTCCAGACCAGCGTCTTCCTCTGTGTGAGTTAGGGGGGTAGGCCGAGAGCCCCTCGGCCCTTCCTCCCAAGCCTGCTCAGTGACGGGCTAGGGCGCTGTCCGGCCAATTCCCTACCCGGTTCCCCATGGGGATGTGGCTCACACCTCCTCCACTTGGTCCGCTCCTGACCTCTAAGGGTCGGAGGTGCTAAGTGAGGCCCTGTCTCGGGTTTGCGAGCAGGTCCCATCCTCCCGAGCCGCTGCCCCACGGGATTCTTTGGGGTCCACAGCCTCTTGGCCGGCCCACTGAGCTAACTTGCCTGGCCCTCTAAATAGAGGTAACCAGGAAGGTATGGATCCTCCTTCTGACCCTTGGGTCAGTGTCCAGGTATCCCTTGGTCTCAACGGACGGGGTTTACGCCCCATTCTTCTGCACGCCTGAAGGTCTCTCTGACTTATATATATCCCATCCCCAGGACGGGCGTGGTGGCTTTGCTCCTGGGCCTCCAGGACGCACTTACCTCGTCCCCGTCCGCTTCCTGGGAGACCCTCCCTTCCTAGCAGGGGATCTCCTTACGGTTCTAGGCCAGGCCCTCTCGGTCTCGGCCCAGCAGCTTTCAGCATCGAGGGCCCGAGTGCCCCCAATTCGGATGGCGGCCTGACTTCAACCCTTCCAGGTGGAAGGGGTCAACCCAGAGTTCTGGGTCTCAGGCGGTCTCCTGTTATCGGAGCCACATTGGAACTCGTGCTTAGCGGGTGATCCTTCGGGACCAGGCTCGACTCTTGAGTCCGAGCTCGGCTCCTGGCGTGACAGGGCTGAGGTTCTTCCTCCCTTACCTGGTCAGGTCCGACCGGGCAATTGCACCCTACCAGGACCTCCTGGGCCTCGTGGCGGCCGGCTCCAGCATGGCCTGTTGGACCCGCTGGTTCATGCGTTCCCCCTTGGGGGACTGGCCAGCCAGCGGTCACAGTGCTGCATTCCTCGGACCAGTTTGTGACTACAGCCCAAAGTTAGAAACGCTCTCCTTCGGACCGCTCCAGCCTTGCAGGAGTATATCCTGTTCATCCACCCGAGCCCATCGGCCCGTCTCGGACCGATGCTTTTCGGATGGGTTGGGGTGCCCATCTAGGGAATACAGAGTGCTCCGCCTCTGGTCCTCTCGGGAGTCCCAATGTCTTTCCTACCCGGCTGGAGGCTGTAGTCCGCTTGCTTGCACCGCTCGCTCCATTGTGTAGGGTCCAGTGGTTTTGTCCAGGTGGACAACACCACCACCATGAGCTACCTACCCGCCCTTGCATCTCTTAAGGAGGTTCTCCGTATTGGGTCTTTCGTGCAGCTGGGAGGCGGTTTCAGCTCATTCAACAGCAGGAGCCTCCAGCACTCTGGCTGATGCCCTGCCTGGCATAGGCTGCGCTCACTAGTGGTCTTCCTGCCGAGGTAACACAGGATCTTCTCCCTCCTTCCCTCCAGGGAGAATACGAGGCCAGACTGTCTCACGCCAGCCCCTCAGCAAGGTTTGCTGTAGGGATGCCGCCGAGGTCACGGACCCCGGCCTCTTCCACGCCTCCCCCATTTCCCTTGACCCACGGGCAAGGCGAGGAGGACTAGGTGCAGGCAATGCTGGTAGCCCCAAACTGGTTGGCCAGCTCTGGTATCCAGCTCTCTCAGTCTCAGCCCCAGGCTCCCAGGCGGCTTCCAGCCCACCCGGTCCTGATCTCTGTTTTCAGGGAAGGTTTTCATCTGGACCTTCAATCCCTGCACCTAAACACCTGGTCCCGCAGCGGCTAGGGGCCAGGCCTGGGGGTCTTTCGGCAAGGTCTTCGATGTTTCTGAGGCATCCTGCCGAGTCGGCCAAACATACTCGCCTCAAATGGTAAGAGTTCTCCATTTGATGTTGGGACAGGGCCAAGGGCCCCTCTCCGTCCTCGGCAGGCATTCTGGACCATCTTTGGTCCGTTCTTTTGTACCAGGGCTTGACGACAACCCTCTGGGTGCTTCTGTTGGTCACCCTGTCTTCTGGAGTGCGGGCCAGAAGGCAGTCGAGTGGCACAGAAAGGTGGTCTAGGCGCTTCTAGGCCTCGATCACACCTCCCCTTCAGGGAGAGTATCCCGTTCTGTGGGATCTTCGCTGGTATGGGCTTAGTTCACGGGCAAGCTGCTCGAACCTTGCACAGGTGCGAGTTTTCCCACCTGTTGTGGAAGAACACCTTCTTGGGGCTACTCTGCCATCCAGAAGGAGAGGAGAGTTCCAGGTGCCCTTTGAATCTCCCTATCTGGTCTTCCACAGGGACATGAGTTGTCCTCGCGCCCACCCAAGTTCCTTCTCGTTACGGTATGGAGGTTTTTTTTCCTATCTGGGTATTGCCTCTGCCGGGTTCATCCCATTCATGCCTCGGAGGTCGTATATAGGTTCCCTGGGGACCCTGTTTATAATCTCGCCACCCAGGGAGCCGAGGGCTGAAGTTCGGGAGAGGTTCGCCAGCTGTTTGTCATCTCACGCTGAAGCTGCACCTGGCAGACCTGCAGCCTAGCGGACGACAGTGGGTGGGTCACCTCCTGCATAGGTCTCCGCTATAGGTGGGCGGGCATGGAGCCTCCCAGAGGGATAAGTGCTCATTTTACCCGCCCTTCCGCTGCATCAGTGGCTGCTTCAGAGGATACTCCGTCCAGGATATCCACAGGCTTCTACCTGAAGCAGGCTTTACTGTTTTTTTCCTTCCACATCGACCCTGGGGTCAAGCCGGGATGCTGGTCGGGGCCTCGGTTCTCCAGTCTTTCTACCTAAGTAGGGGGTGTGCTTGCCTCCCTCCTCCCGGAGAACTGCTAGGAGTCTGCCAATAAGTGTGGATGAACAACATATCCATGTCCCTAGAAATACAGGTTACTCACCTGTAACAGGAGTTCTAGGAATGGTATATGTTGTTCATCCTGACTCCACCCAGCCTCCCGGCTTCGACGCACAACCTGGCTTCCAGTGGCTAGATCTGTTGTCATGGGGCGGAGCGAGTTTTACCACCCGGTGGGTGGAGGAGCCAGCTTGAAGACCTTCCGCAAGATTTAAAGCGGCAAGAAACCTGCCAATAAGTGTGGATGAACAACATATACCATTCCTAGAACTCCTGTTACAGGTGAGTAACCTGTTTTCAAACCTCTCTTTCACCCAGGCCAAACCAAGTACTGGAATAACCTAAGTACAATTGTTAAAGGAAAATCATTGCTTGGTATGCAAGACGGCTCTAGATTCCAAAGCAGGAGCAGGGAAGTCAGTTTATATTAAACCAGGAGAAAAATGTTCTCTCGGTCCTTTTACTTCACTGGAACATGGAGTTCTGTTCTCCACGGAGGTGAAGAGGCATCAACACCCAGGACGGGTGATGTGGTACAGTCATGCAGGTCCATGTTCGATCAAGACTGATATATGAAGTTAGAATTCAAAAGTTCCAAAAGTGTTACTTAGCCATGCAATGAAATATTTAAACTACCTCAGGTGGAGGGGCCAGCCTGGAAAGCGCCTTCTCTCTGGTTTCTGTCCGAGGGCATTTGGTTTCTCAGGAGAGTAC
Source organism: Neoceratodus forsteri (assembly GCA_016271365.2). Lineage (NCBI taxonomy): Eukaryota > Metazoa > Chordata > Ceratodontiformes > Ceratodontidae > Neoceratodus > Neoceratodus forsteri. Next base: position 766,842,310 of record CM028133.1, on the reverse strand, counting down.
TTCTCTGAGGTCGGCACTCAGGTAGGGGGCCAAGACACAGCGGTTAGTTGTGCACACCACGGCCTACCCGCTCTGCGCCATGCAACTCGAAGTGATCTCCTGCTCCAGGTCCGGGACATGGATCCCCATTTTCTTCAGGGTAGGTACTGCTTCCCACAAAGAATCAAACATAAGGGACCTTTTTCTGTGTAAATCTGGCCGGGCAGGATAGTGAATCTGTATCTTAATGTTGCTTTTTTGGCTGACTTGATGACTTCTCTGACTTGGCCTTTTGTATTAAGGTAATCCAAGAAGTTTGGTCAGAAGAAATTCTGGCCATCGAGTTGAAGGTCTTTGATCTTCCATGCTGTCTGAAGTATTTGTTGCCTGTCTCTGTAGTTTAACATGGACAATAATGGAGCGGGAAGGCATTCTGCTCTTTGGGCTTGGGGATGAGAGAACGGTGTGCCTTTTCAATCGTGAGTGGTAGATCTTCATCTAATTTTAGAACAGACCTCAAGATGTGTAACACAAAATCTTCCATGCAGGGAATGAATTCTCCATCCCCTCAGGTATGCCATATAAACAGAAGTTATTTCTTCTGGAACGTTCTCTTGGTCATCAAGCTTAGCTTTAGTTCTCTCTGGTAAGGAGGTATAAGATCGCTCAATCATGCTGGCTTGTGGAGTCTGTAAGAGTTCTGATGGCTTGTTCTGCCGCTGTGGTACGCTTGTCCATTTTTAAGGTCTGCTCTCATATCTGCCACGAGGATTCAACCCGATGTAATGTTTTAATTATTCCATCCAGTTTAAAGGCAATAGTTCATTGGTCTAACGCTCCATGCTTTCTTCCGAATCTGCTATGCTGGCTACTGAAGAGGCCAGTCCGAGTCGCCTGAGGGTCCCAAGTCTTATCCAACTCCATCAGGGCTTTTATTTTTGCTGTGTGAGACAGTTTTCCTCTATATTGCGCTGCCATCTCGAACAAAAGGGCCAATACAAAATTATGACTTTTAGACCATACAGAGCTGGTATTTTTTAAGATTTGGTGGGTTGGGTCCCGGAGCACTCTGGTTATGCAGCCATTCGCGCGGTGATGTCACTGGAAGTCATCGTGAAACCAGAGATTTAAGAAACTGAAAGAAACAAGGGTACTCGCTGTTTCTAAAGAGTACCTATATCATAAGGAGTAAGACACGGTGAAGTGTGGTTTATGGCTTGATAAGAGCATGCCCAGGTGCATAATGAGGCACGAGGCGCTTGTTCCAAGTGCCTTTAGCACCTTGGAAGTGCTCTTTTCAGGCCATGAACCACAATTCAGTGTGTCTTATTCCGCTTATTAAATGGGTCCCCAGTAAAAGTTAAATAAAAAATGCACATAACAGGTGTACATAAAGAAGAAAATAGGAAGATATCAACAGAAAAAGTAGCCCTTGTCATTGTATTGTAATGTCATGTAGATGTTCATTAAAAGCCACTAGAGGGCAGTGGCATCTTTCTGTCATAAATAAAGGCATTGTGAGGTTAATAGGGAGAGGAAATTGTTTCTATACAGACTTTTAGATGGACTACCAAGATGGGCTGCAAATTTTGAAAAGGAACATTGTAAAAGGAAAAAACTTATTCTCTAATAAATTGTATCAGTTGGAACATCTTATTTATGAAAGCACATGCTGAAGTGCAGAGTTGCGCTTTAAAAACGAAGCGTTTGAATGAAACAATTTAGGAGCCCCAGAAATAAATAACTCTTCTCCTGACCAACTTGTGTAGCAGTATAAAACACTCATAAAGAAGATTGTACTGTCGTGGTTTGCAGATATCTTACAGTTTCCTAAAACCCTGCAGGAGATTCAGGTGAGATGTTGTTGATCGCTACATGCCAAGGGGCCTGCCATACATGCATAGTGGTAGGATAGTAAAGGTACTATGAGATTTTCCTGTCAGGAAATTGTCCTGTCAGGAACTGCCACGTGGTGTTTTCCCCACTCACCAGGGCTTTAACCTCTACAACTAAAGTGTTGAGCTTTATTGCTGTGCCAGCTTTGTGGTGCAGTGGAAAGTCTACAGCCTCACAAACAAGAGACTGTGGGTTTGAATACAGATAAGATCCCTCAATTTTCTTTTGCCAGAATTTTACTAGAGTGGCGACCCATGATGTTAGTATAGTAAATAAATAGGAAAAGTGACTTAAATGTGAGAAACAATAAGTGCAAATAGTGGCACAGTGTAGGTTTCCTAACAGGAAAATCTCGTGGTACCTTTACTATCCTTGCACCTACAGAATGCTACATCTCTCTGTCCCAAGGTGGCAGCCATTTTGAAGCACTTGGTTCCCTTGCATTTTAAAGATCCCTTACCCGAAAGAACCAAATTTAGATTTTATTGGTTACCTACAGTATTTGGCGTGGCCTCCAATATTGAAACAGACTGTTCAGTCTTCTTTACATTTTATCCCATTCTAACATTACTATAAGCACAGCAGAACAGATTCTAAAAAATACAGCAGTCTCTGCACATTAACGTCTTTGGTAAGTCTCTTATAGCAGGGCAGGGACATTAGCTCAAGCTTTGGACCCTGCAATACGAGTAGACTTCATAGACCAAATGTCCTTCTTCTGCTGGCTTCTTCATATGTTCATGTATTCAGTCAGTTTAATCCTCATCCTCAGAGGCACAGTCCTGTTCCTGTCTCACAGAGTCCTGCTTTATGAAAGCTGCCATGAGGTCAGTGACCAAGTCCTGCTTGCCTGCCTGTAACAGGCATCTTGTTGCGATCCGTGTCCTAATAGATGACACCTTGTCGGGAAGAACATACCATACTTCTCACACCATTCTGAAGAAAAAACTCCTTGGACCATAGACAAGGAGGACAAATTACCCTGTCTACAGTGCAGAAGAGTTGAGCAGGTCTGTTCTTCCCTGCAGCAATCTCCCTTGACACAGACTCTCTTTTCTGGGAGATTGCCTTCTGGTACTCACCATAAGGAGTCCTCAGAACTGTCCTGTCATCCTTGGACTAGGATCTCCACCAGGAACACTCCAGCCTCCACCCTTTCTCCTTCAACTTCCTCAAATTGTCGCTAAACCACAATGAGCTTTGTTTTTTTTTTTTTTTTTTTTTCGAAAGGAATCAGACATCGACTTGTTTCCTGTGAGTGTTCTGAGGATATTCTTGTCAATTCATCATTTTCCTTAGAAGAAAGGGCTAAGCTCTCTGGCACGTGGGTGTAGGCAGGCATACCCCATGTACTCCATGGTGTACAATTGTATTTAAGGGGCAGCAAATAGGTTCTGAACTGCTTCCTTTGTCCATGACAGAGTAACACAGATGCAGCTGAAACTTTCTGTAATTTTATTCATAAGAGTCAAAACTAGAAGGGTTGGTTACTGATACTGTCTTTGTACCACAAGGACTTTACAGCTTAATGGGCTCTGGGCTGGTATGTGGGTGTCTGAGGGAGCAATGTATGGCATCTGTATTTACCTATGCGGAGGTGCAGAAACCAGTGTCATGAAGTACAAAAGATCTATTTATTGCTCCAGATTGGGCAACAAACACAGTCTTGATTTACATATTTATATTGTCTGGCTACACCCTGCTCTGGCATGAGACTCTAATGTTGTTATTTCCTAATCCACTTTTTCTTTGATTAGTTCTTTGATTCTCAGTAGGATACCATTATGCTTATGTCCTATTCATAGAAAAGGCTGCCACATAGTTTCAAAATATGCAAGACAATCTCTTTGATAAAAAATTATTTCTAATTTTGCACAATCTGCAACCAGGTTATCCAGTTTTTAATCGTGTGTGAGTTTCTATCCTTCCAATGCTGCAATATTAGTTTCTTAGCATTTATTAAAGCTAAATGTGAAAACTTGATGAGTTCTTTTCTACCTTCATATAGATGTAAACAATATTTCCAAATATGAAAATTCCAGGGTCAAATGGATATCCAACCTATTATTTTTCCCAGTATTGTTATAATATGTTCCTAGTGTTCCTTTAACTTAGGACATGTAATAAACATATGTAGTAAGGAGCCTGTCTGATCTGTGCACCTGGGACACATAGGTGAGATTATAGGGTTAAATTTATGGAGCCTTTCTGGGGATAAGATATACACTATGAAGTATATTAAACTGGATCTGTACCAGGTTAGTATTTTAGAAACTTGTAATCCATCTATTTGTATTTCCTTCCATTTGTGTTCATTCAAATCCTGACCAATATCTTTATGCCATGATAATATAAGTTTGTCTAACCGTGTTAACTATGATAAGCTTTGGTAGGGAACCAGTGGCAGACACAGAAAAGTGCATTGGTGTTGAAGGCAGGCATGAGTCAAATTGTAGCTGTCCATTGCCACCTTGATACATCTAGCACATACTGATGCAAAGCCCAATATATCCTGTACCACCTTGAACTCTCCAGCTCAAGGTCACGCTAGGACAGTACCAAACCATCTCCGCATGTAGGATTTTATATGGGGCCCCAGAATGAAATCTCATGGCATGATGGCTTGACCAAATTACCATAACAACCCTGACATTAGATAGTTCATGCCCAAGCGAGAAAACCAGATCCAGGGTATGACTGCCTGTACAAGGTCCAATGCTGACATCAGCTAGAGTAACTGTTGAGCAAATTGCTAAGGTTTGCCATCCATTCAGGGGATGAAGTCATCCAGAATTAATAAATTGGGTGAGTTCAGTGTCTGGAGTACAACAAAATCCACAAATTCCTGGAGAATTCCTTCTTGCAGTTGCAAGGCAGATATACAGTGGTAGCCATCCTAATCATCCGCTTTACCACAGAAATGTTTACTACATTATGGTACTGCAATACAGCAGTTCCCCATACAGCAGTATCATTCAAGGTACCACATAAGCTGAAAGTTACCTTATTGTGCTTAGTCAATACTCCCTCTCTTCCGTTCATTGTCACATCCCACCCCCTCTAACCACCACCCCACTCCCACCCTCAATACTGTTCCTCTCTGCCTTACCTTTGACAAAGCCACCTCTGGCTGCGTATATTTCAACTCTGTATCCCAGGTAGCCTAGGAATTTTCTCTGGTCTTAAGTTGCATACTGAACCTACGAAGCGATGTACCGCACTCATGGAGTGCTGTTGTATTTTCACCCATAGCACTTTTGTAACTGAAACTGTGTGTAACCTTTTCTATATTTACTGTCTTGTATATCTGTGTTTACCTGTAACCAATGTATTGTCCTGTATTTTTGACTTGGAACTTCAAAGGAGCCCCTTGGCTCAAAGGTATTAATCCGAAAATGGAATAAATAAATAAGGTGAACACTTCCGCCTAATGTGGTGCTTTGAATAATATTGTTGTAAGGGGAATGCTGCATTGCAGTACAGTACCTTAACGTAGTAAACGCTTCTGTGGTAAAGCAGAAGATTAGGATGACTGAGGATCCTGCACCCATCCCACACCTAACAGCCACACATTCAAACAGTCTGGTCTCCCTGTTTGCTGTCGTGAGATTCTGCCTGGTTCTAAATAAGATTGCCACCTTGCCCTCCCTGTGCTCCAGCCTTAGGCAGTGAACCACTGAGAACCTAGATGGGACAGCTACTTTCAGAACAGGCTCTTTGCTTCAAAGTGAAGGTACACCTTTTGGCCATTTCTGCCTTTCCTGCTCTGTCTGCAGGCAAAACTGGCTCAGATGGAATTGTCCCACAAGTTTCTTAAAGAGCTTCTGCATAGTCTTCCATGTGATCCGAAATAAAATGTGGTCTGGCTACTTTTAAGTCATCTTTGCATAAATACTTAAGCTCTACATTCTCCTGTTTTAGATGATTTTAAATTGATACTTGAGGGAATGTGATGTTCGTTTTGTTTTGTCTAACTATATTTATTGTATTTTGTACCACAGGACAATGTTGTAAATGGGAGTAAAACACCAACATTTTGTATCTTGTATAAAAATAAAATGTTATCAATCAATGGTCAGGTCATTAGTGCTACAGTAGTATTACCTCTCATGATAGTGGCGCCTGAGTTAGGGAACAAGCTTCAGCCATTAAAAGGCTGGCCAAGGAGATGATGATTATGATGCATCCCATTTAAAGCGTCCTTCCTCTGTGGAGGGAGGGTGAGTAGTCCTGCTACCTTACTGCCCTCTGTGTGACTAAAGGGGAGGTGAAGCCAGGACCTCTAGTTGGGAAGGGGATGCTATTGACATGTCCGCACTCTGTGCATGCTCAGGGGTCAGGAAAACTGAAAAGGAAAATCCTCCACCCATAGCAGAATGATGGTCCTCAACCCCATCTGCTGGCCTCATTCCCATTGAAATTAGGCAGCCTTCCCAATGACAACCAGAGTCTGAAATTGTCTGGAGGACTTGGTGGCACCCCAAAGGCCCAGTTGTGGGGGGGGCAAGCCATAAGAGTCCATAAGAGCAAGACAAGCCCTAGGAGAAGTTGGGGTGATAGAACTGGGATGGGGGGGTTGAGGACTGAAGATGGGTCCGGGGGTTAGGAGCAAACATTTTTTTCTGCCCCGGCCACCCAGTACCTCAGCCTGGTCATGGACCCTTCACTTCCAGTCTCTCATACTGGCCACGACTCCTGATACCCCTGGCTTACCCCCGGGTGGTGCTGCGCACTGGCCTAAATGCCACATCCGATGGGATAGATCAGGGAGCCGGCCTGAGAACAGCTAATTGAAGCGAGAGCAGGCTTCATCAAGGGTGGCTGGAAGCTTTTTTAGGCTGCCCCAGGGCGGGGATGTGAATAACGCCCAGCCTGCCCCGCCACTCTTGCATGTTGGCACCGGTCATCTGTTGTTCCCCAGCCTCCGCCAGAAGTCCCTCAGGCGCGGATACTCTACCCCTCCCTCCCCAGAGAAGGAGAGTTGTCCATGGGGCCAGCTGAATCCTACTCTCGGCCAACCCTCCGACTCCCTGGGTCCGTTCCTGAACCGAGGTGGCCGGCGTCGCTAGTGGAAATCAGCCGCCAGCCAAGTGCCCGGCAGGAGCAAAACAGTTTTAAAGAAAGGACTCAGCATTTATGTCCCCAATTTGGAGGCCAGGTCTGCTATGGAACTTAAATCTGGTTCTGGAGTCCCTTACACAGGCTCCATTTGAACTGGCTGCCTCTTGTGATATTTGTTTCTTGCCTGAAAAATTATTTTTCTAGTGGGGTTTCTGAGCTGCAGTACAGACCCCCAATTTTATCTTTCACTTTTATTGGCGTCACTTTGCAACCGTCCTTGGTTCTTTCCCAAAGTGTATCTGAGTTTTCACTGTGTCTGTGTTTTTTCTTCCCTAGTATGTGGGAGAAGTGTCTTGAATTCTCTGGATGTCAATAGAGTCTTGTGCTTCTGTTTGAATCACAAAACAGACTGCAGGAAGTCCTCAATTGGGCGGTGTGGGAATTAGGATAACAAAACCACAGCAGACTTAGATTTCAGTGCATAAAAAATACCAAAAGGAATTTATCATTTGTTTCTCCATAAAATGCGATATTTACAGAAATAAAAAAGAGTTAGACAATTCACTCAAAAAATAAAGTAAAACTATATAAGAACACTGCTTTGTCTTAATAGACTCAAGGCTTCGCTCTGCCTTGTCAGAATGGCTGGTGTCAGCCCCACCACTGGGAGGTCTTGTTTTACCTCCGCAGTCTCCTACTGACACCCTATCGCTTATATATCTCCATGCCCCTAGTGGCAGGCTTTTATATTTTCTAGGTGGGGTCACCTGACTAGACCCTCAACTAACATACAGAAATAAAGACTATCAGGGTTCGTCTACAATCACTGTGTGACCCGCCATTCATTTTACAAAGTAGTCTCCTTGATTTAACAGAAACATCACTTCTGTAATGTTTAATATAGGGCTATAATAGCTCAAAATATGCTTAATTGCATAACAACCATTTTAGAACCCTCTTTAGATACCTTGAGTGGCAGGGAGAGGTATAAGAAGGGACAGCAGAGGTGCTGCTCCCTAGAGAAAAACATCTCATTTCATGACTGGAGGCCAGGTAAGCAAACAGGCCCTTTTTCTTCCTGGCTACATTTAGAAGCTTTAGCTCTTTTGATACACTAGGATTAGGAAGCCACATCCTTGTGGCACACTGTCATGTTTCAGTAAGAAAAAGGGGGGATCTGGTTACTAGAGCTCTTGCTGTGTTTTAATTCCTTTTCTTTCAGAAGTTTCTGAGTTGGCCAGGGAATGGGAAACTGAGGCGCACTCCTCATTTCCTTCTCCTGCCAGCTCAGCAAGCCTTCACAACACAGAAGGGATTTTTATGTTTAGGCAAACTTTTACCCCTTCTATCTCTATATAAAACGGCACCATTTTGTATTGATTTAGCACCTAGAAGTGCTACATACCTTTAAATAACTTATAGCACAAAAGGTTGCAGAGTGTAGCAAGCATTCTTCTTCATTAAATTTCTTTAGGGGCTACTTTATTCCTTTGTTTAACAAACTGGGGCTTAGAAGCCCTTTTATACCTTTATTCCTTATCGTGGCAAAGGAAAGCATACAGCTTTAATTTTGTACAGGAGAATGCCTCCTAAATCTGCACCTTACGATTTGCATAACAGCAACTGGTGGTCTTACTATTGCAGTGTTACTTCCTTTGGTTAAGTGATGAATCATGTGTTTTTATTTTAGTAGTGGCAGCTGAAATTTACCTTATTATTCAGCCACCGCTTAGAAAGCAGACAAAACTGTTGCAGCAGTAGCGAGGGAGAGAGAGAGAGAGAGAGAGTAAACGTGGAGCTTTTAAGCTTCTCAGTCTTCTTCTACAAGGGTTCTCTCTTTGGACAAGGACAAAGTAAATGAGAGAAATAAAATGAAAACGAAAGTTTACTCCACGAGTGAACAGAAGGGCCCTGGTTTGGACCTGCTGGATGAACTTTTCCACTGCCGCCTTGCTCCAAGAACAAGGAGTTATGCAATGGCTAAGGAAAAGAGCACATTTAACAGCAAGACTGCTCTATTTCTTAATCATAACAGGACCTACAGCCAGGTGAAACCTTAATTCCTTTTTCCTACACAAACGACTATTTGAAACCATAAGGATTTAAGTCTTTCAGTATATCCTAACTGTAAAAGAACACCAAATATACTATTTTAAATGCAGGAGGTCAAAAGGTCATATACATATTACATGTTTTGTGGCACTACTTTAAGGACTTTTTTTCATGAGTTGTTTGAAAGCATGAAATGAATTTCATGTTGTTTTTTTATTCTTTCTAGTGCCAAGGCAATGATAGTTGAAAAACAAGGAGATAGGAGAGGTTCCATCACTATATTTGTATTTATCTATGCCCATAGGCATACCTCAGTTGCATTAATTAGGACTTGGGGGGGAGAAAGAACCTCAGTCTCCTACCCAGGGGATAAACCTAAGACAGGGGTCATCACCCTGTCACACTCATAGCTTTGTGTTTTTCATTCACCCAAAGAATTGTGGCATCTGTGCCTCTAAACAATGCCTTTCAAATGGTTGACCTCTTGCATTTCTTTTGTTACCAAGTGTGGTAAGAAGCTTCCTGGTCTTGTCCAGGAGCATGCTACTTTTGTGGCTTGTTTTCATTTCATTTGATAGCTGACCTATGCCATGCTCTGCTACCGCATGGCGCAAAATCCATACTTTTACTAAACACTACAGGTTGGATCTGGTGTCCCGTGACAAGCTAGTTTCAGCCTTGCTATCTACCAAGTCCTGCTGTCCTAGGGAGCTTCATGTCCTCTCTCTTTGGCCTTCCTCCTGTTCTGCAGTGCTGAGCTATGGAATGGTGTGGCTCTATGTAGGAGATGTCTTTGAAGAAGATAGTTCAGTTACTTACCAGTACCAGTGTATCTTTGAGACAGTTCTCCATAGAGCCACAGCTCACCTCCTACCTACCCTTTTTTTCCAGGTGGAACAGTTTGGAAGACATGCCTGTTACTGCATGCTTGATCTTCTCCTTTTCTGTGCCTTCCCAATGGGCTTTCTTTCTAGACCATCCACCTGTTCTGCTGTCCTGATTGGGGTTTTCATTTTCTGTTCCTCTCGATATGTTACAGCTCTGAGCTTTTCTCCCGTAGGCCCACATTATACAGGCTATGCGAACTCATCAACGTGGGTGACCACAGCTAGGCAAAAGTTTACAAGTTGTCCTAATGTTGAGAGCTTACAGTTCCAAAAGTGTGGCCTATGGAGGTTATTCTCTCAAGATCTATGGTTACTGCTGAGTAGGTAAACGTCATTGCTTGTACTGTTCAGTTTCAGCTTGAAATTCGGCATTCAGGTGCCTAGTGCACTAATCTGGTTAACAAAAAGAAAAATGCGTTGACATATAGTGTGTATGAAGGGCACTATAATTCTATTGTATAATTTTTTCTGTTACTAATATTATTGTATTATATTTCCAATTGTACTTTCTAATTTGAGTTGACCTGTTTTTGTGTACCAATTTGATGCTTAGATTTTGTCGTACTCCCCAAAGTAATCCTCATACCCAGGTTGCACCTGTGAACAAGCCTTGGTTCAGTGTGACTTTTGCTGAGTTGTGAAATCACTAGTTGTAAATGAAATTTTAAAAATGACATGTTTTTATTCATTTCAGAAAAGGCACAGACATATTATGAAAGCCGTGATCCGAGTGAAATTCCCCAAGAAGAAAACTGGCAGACAAGGGCAAGAAATTTCTGTCGATTTCTCAATGCTGTTAACTGCAGTCCAAGGAACATTGGAAAGGATGGAAAGTTTCAGCTGCTGGTTTGCTTGGGAGCAAGGTAACAAAAGATGTTTTAAAGAGGCTTCAAGCTTCAGGAATCCTCGCTTTCCTTACATGTGCACTTCAGCCTGAAAGGTTGAGCTGCCCGGAGAGAGTGGAATGTACATAAATTATGGAACTTGGAATGCAGTTCAAACCTCCACCTTGTGGTGACGCTGTGTTCTGCTGTTTAACACCAGATTTATTTCTCCACCTGAGAGAGCAAGTCACCCTGAAGAGCTCTTCTCATCTGGACTCTGGTTTTCATCTGGACTTTCTGATTTTTAAGTATTCAATTTATTTATTTTATTCAGTTGCTGTTGGCTGTTAGTTTCAGCTAGTTTTTAGTTTAGGCTGAGATTTTGTTCATTTTCTCCGGGTCCTCAACCGCTCCGGGAACCAGAGACCACTTTAGTATATCTTGTGATCTATATTTAAACCACAGGTTTCACATATTTCTCTCAAATTTCCATTTTTCTGGGTGTTTTCCACTTATTTTTGTCATCGAGGCACAGGTCAGGAAGCATAGGAAAACCAGGAGCGGTTCCAAAATTCTAAATAGCATTTTATTTTCTCAATAACAGCAAAATAGAAAATAAAATTATTCAATATAACTATTTACAAAGGTAGTACAAACAGAGAAAACTTAAGTCCTTCTTCTGAGGGTATCTCTTAATTCCAAGTCTCAGTCTTTCATTCTCTCCTCTCCTTGTCTCTCTAGCAAAAACATTGCTGCTCTTTTTATAAGTCTTTGGGAACTCATTAAGAGAGCCTGCTTCTCACAGTATGTTCTTGTAAGTTTCATTCCTTGCAGGTGCAGCAAAACAGTATATAGTGACCCAGAACTGATGTCTTGTTTACAGCTCTGCAAAAGGCTTAAAACTGCATCTCAGATTCACCCTTGAGTTTCAAATAGCTTTGCAATCATTTCAAAGGATCCCAGTATCGGTGACATTTCCACATAAAGATTCACATATATTTTTATACCCGCAGATATGCGGGGTGATGGACAGAACAGCAAGGGAAGGCAGAGATAGTGAGAGGTGGAGAACTAGAAACCATCAGGGATCAGTTCCTAGGTCTCACAAGAAAATTTGGTTGCACAACCAGACAGAGAAGGAGATGACAGAACAGACCCTTGCATTTAACTCTTTCTGCATAACAAATGGGGCAGGGCCTTATTCAACCCTGCCACATAGCCTCCAAGAGGGAACCTGTTTTACAAAACAGGTTTCCAAAACTTTTAATTATCGTGTAGCATTAGCTTATAACTTGTACAGTTCAGTGTATATGCAGCATAGCAAACATAGAAGATGAAACTCGACTTTTTTTTTTCACCCTTCGGACATCTCAATTCCTGATCCATATCCTGACAGAAAATCAACATTGACATTCTCTTTTCAAATTTGTGTATCACTTTAAATTTAAATGGCTGTAGTGCCAGTACCACCGTGTGACTCTAGAACTCTAGATTATTTGTATCCTTCATTTGGTTGAGCCAACAGAGAGGATTGTGATCTGTTTCAAGTACAAAGTCAGCTCCTAGTAAGTAAAACTTTGATGCAAGGCATTCCTTTTCGATGGTGGAGTACCTTTCTCTCTGTCGTGCAGCTTGTAGTGATATATAGAATGGGATTTCCTTCCCATCTATATTTTGACACAAGACTGCGCCTAGGCCTACCTCTGATGCATCTGTCTGTAACAAAAATTATTTTCAAAGTCTGGACTTCTTAAAACAGGGACTGAACATAATACAGTCTTGATGACTCGAAAGCCTAGTGTCCATTTCACAGTATTTGGGTACCATTTTTCGTGAGTTCAATGAGGGAGTAGCTAACTCGGAAAAGCTGGGATCAAATATTCGATAATAACCAGCCAGCCCTAAAATGACCTGGCATGTTTCTTGGTTTGGGGACAGGACTGTTAGCTACAGCTTCTATCTTGGAAACCTCTATCTTGACTTTTCCATTTTCCAAACATAACCCGAATATCTGGTTTCCTGTATGCCCAGTGCACACTTGGTAGGATTAACTGTTAGACCTGCCTTTTGATAGATTGGATAACTGCTCATAGCTGTTCATGGTGGCTTTCCAGTCTGGACTGTACACCACAACATCATCCAGGTACCCAGCACAATGACCAGTGTGAGGGATAAAATTACATCCATGTACCACTGCAATGTAGCAGATGCACCATGTAAACCAAATGACATGGTGGTGAACCGATAGAAGCCTATAGGAGTGGCAAATGCAATTTTGTCTCTGGATTCTTTAGCAGGGGATGTGCCAGTAACCTTGGTGAGTTCGAGGGTACTCATATACTTGGTACCCCCAGTCTGTTTACCAAATCATCTATTCTGGGCATAGGATAACTCAAATTCTGACACTTGATTGTTTCCTAAAATCAAGGCAGGTTCTCACCCTTTCTTTTTGTTTACAGTTACCTTTGGTGATGGCCGAAGCACTTCTCGACTCTTCTGTGGTACCCAGTTCTTTTCATTTGTTTGTATTTCCCTTAACCACGTGTGCTCTTAACTCATTACATCCTGGGTGACCATTTTGTATCGGGTAAACAATGGCTAGTTGGGACTTCATATGGAGCTATTGGAGGTAATGAGTTAACCACTCTGGTAATCTGTATGTCTTTTGCCTAATAAGAGCGAGCATTCTTTGTCACTATTACGTGCTTCGGCGTCTTTTGCTCAGCCTGGTACTGTGGTAAAAGTACTGTTAAATGTCTTTAGCAAGTTCACAATTTCTGCAGTTTGTTCAAGAGGTTAAGGACACATTCACCTTGATAGCATCAGCAGTTACAGTTTGTTCTAGTCTATCATAAGCTACATCAGTATCTTCTTTATCAGTTTCTGGTAAAACTAGCAAAGCAGCTTTTGGTATTTTTCATCCCATTTCTTGAGGAGGTTGACATGCTGTATCTTAGTAGGATTTTTTCCTAGCAGGGTTTCAGTCTCATAGTTAACTGTGCCAGTACGTCTAAGCACTTTATAAGGCCCTTACCACTTAATTAAAAGTTTATTTTCTGTAGTGGGTTAACAGTAGCAAAACCTTTTCATCTGGCTCAAAACTTTTTCTTTACCCGATGTTATAATACACCTTCTGCTGGTTTTGGGCGCTTCTGATTACTATGAGTGATTTCAACATATTTTGCCAGCTTCTTTCTCAGAGCACATGTAAAAGATATAATAGATTGTTTCTGATGGGGTTATCTTCCCATGTTTCTCTTATTACATGCAGTGGCCCTCTAGGTTGTCTACCATACAGCATTTCAAATGGTGAAACCCTGTTGATGCCTGTGGCACTTCTCTGTAAACAAAAGGCAGGTAAGGTAAGTATTGGTCCCAGTCTTTCCCTTCCCTTTTACAAACCTTTTAACATATGTTTTAGGGTTTGATTAAAACACTGAACAAGACCGTCTGTCTGAGGGTGATAAGGGAGTTCTTATGGCAGTGATACCTAGTAGTCGGTACAGCTCCTTCAGTAATGCAGCACCAAAATTACTGCCCTGATCAGTAATAATCTCTTTAGGTATGCCCACCCTGCTGAATATTTTGGCAAGCCCTGCTGCACTTTTTGGGGCTGTGACAGTACGCTGTGAACTGCCTCGTGCATCGAGTAGCATAGTTACATACTCCCAAAATGAATTGATTTCCTTTTTACATTTGTCTACAGGGCCAACCACATCCATTGCAATTTTCTCAAAAGGCACATCTATCAATGGTAGGGGCACCAGGGGCACCGTGTCTTTTCTAGTCACAGGCTACTTTCTGACACTCGGCGCAAGAACTGCAACCTGTAGCAACATCTTCATGAATTCCAGGCCAGTAAAATCTATACAGCAGTCTGGCAAGGGTGCAATCCCTCCCTGAGTGACCATGCCATAGGACTATCATATGCTATCTGTAACAACTCAGACCTATACTTTTGTGGGTTTTTTTTTATTATTATTCTTTCTTTATGCTCCCTGCTGCCAGCTGCCCAGTACCTTTTGTCTGGTCACAGACCACAGGCTTCCACCCCACAGTGGCAGCGACCCTCTGGTACCCCCTGGATTTACCCCAGGGTGAGTTTGCAGTGCAGCCCCTAGTGCCACAATCAGCGGATAGGTCAGAGGGTTGGCCTGGGGAGCTAATTAAGCAGGGTGGGCTTCATCAAGGGTGGCCGACAGCTGCTCTTTTCCTGGTTTTCTGGGGGTGGGGATGTGCAGTGATGTCCGTCTGCCCCACCCCTAGACTTATGCTGGGCATCGGTCACTGCGCAACCCTCGGCCTCTGCCAGAGATCCATCAAGCACCGGATACGCTCCCACCCTTCCACCAGAGAGGAGAGCAGTCCTCGGGATGCTCCATCTTGTCCTCAGAATGCTCCATTTTCTCCCCCCTGCCAGCCCTCCAGCCACCCAGGTCCATTCTTGAACCTGGGTCGCTGGCATCACAAACGGAAATCCAACTGTTTCCGCCGATGGGCCGCCCATACTTTTGTGGTACAACCAATTGTTCTATCTGGTCCTGTGTCTGAGGTTTAACCCAAACTCTGTACAGTAGTCCATTGCATTTTTAAACATAAGTTCAACTCTGTTTTGGTTTCACCCCAGCTGCTTAAGATAATCCTGAGAGAAACATCATTAGCTTGTTCTGACAGAAAGTCACAATCAGTGATCAGTTTAGTTTCAGCATTTTCCTATGTTAACCCCTTATGTCCATCAGTCTTTTGTTGCCACTGTTGTTTTAGGCATCTTCGTTCTTTCCTGGACTTCCAGATCTTGGAGCTGTGCTCAAACAAGTCAGAATCAAAATCAGCAAAGAAAGAGTCCCCACCATCTGAGATTTTCTTTGCCTGAGCTCTTGTCACCACAGTTGCTGAAACACAAGGGTTTACTCTGTTACGGCGTGGGAATAACAGACACTTAGGCAGGAGGTATGATGCATAAAATGAATGCTGAATGCATTTGATTTTTATTCAAAATCAAATAAAATTAATATTTACAGAAATGAAAAACAAGGTGTTAGTCAACACACCAAAATAAACAAAACTCTGAAGATGGCTCTTCCTAGTCACTTCTCTTAATTTTACCAGTTTTTAAACCAATTCACTAGTGTGAAAACAAACGCACCTTCCTCCTACAAGACCAGCAGCTCACTGGCCTACCTCTCTGAACATCCCTCTAGGATTGAGTTTTTATAGCCTTATGGCTGATGACATCATGGCCAGGTGACCAACATCAAGGAAACAATTAGGCTTTTGTTCTTTTATTTTACAGAATAAATGCATTTTGTTTCATGCTTTTCCAAGTCCCTATACTCCTTTACTTGCTAAGAGACTTTAGTTTAAAAACACCTACAGGTAGGGATCAATAGCAGCTCTTTTAGGCTTAATTGAGACTCATTTGGAAGCAAGCCCTCCCTCGTTCTGATGTCACTGAAGCCTGCATCTTTAAACCAGCCATTTTGTGGGCAGCCAGCCCTATAGCAAGAACTGAGGGAAACCCACAGGTAATTACAGCATCATTACTCTTTCTGGTTTCAGGTGTCTCTGTTTTGGCAAAGAGAATGGGAGCTACGGTGTGTGCTCTTCATATCCCTTCTTCTGCCAGCTTAGGAGACCTGTATCCTTATTTCAGTAATTACCACTCTTTCTTTTCTTTTCTTGTAATAACCTTAGAACCATTTTAGCCCTCATTTTGTTTAGAAATGCTGCCATTTTACTTATCCCTTGCAAGGGCTCTTACTAGGCTCCTTTAGCAGCCCCTGCCACTATGCAGCACTTTTCTTTATTGCTCCAATGGCTGAAATGTGCAGCCGTCAAGCAAACATTTCATTTGGGCCTTTCCTAAACCCATTTCCAACCTTTGGCTATTTCTTTTAGTAGCCGGTTACAGCATCTCTGGGCTGTTTCTTTGTACATGAATGTTTTATTCTTTATCTAGACACTTCTGTTTTGCTCTGAGCACTACTGCTAAACTGGGGACACTCCAGGAAACTCAGGAGTGTTTTCACTATTTAAAGTAAAGCCCTACTCATGTTTGGACATATCTTCCACTAGGGAGAGTGCTTTACACTGCACCCAGCCCTATCTGGTGCACCGTAAGGGGTTTGAGAAAAGGGATAGTAAAGTAATCAATGAGATATGTCAGGTTGGCCACCCTGACATGAAAAAAAAGAAAAGGACAGAAGAAAAGATGAAGAGGATAGAACAGTGTGAGAGAAAAAAAGGGGTGGGGGTGGGAGATCACCTTTTATATTAGTAGGGAGAAACCTTACAGGGAACAGGGACCCTGTTACATACTCCATCTTTGATTAACTCAGTAAATCCTGGAAAGTCATTTTCAGTAATAGCAGGTACAGGTAACTTAGTACTACCCCACTTTCATTAGGTGCGACACCCCATTAATAGTCAGTCACTTGGCTGGTGGGATAGTGTCGATTGTCCCCGTGGATGCAGATGACATCAGTATCTGGTCCTTTTGGGCATTGTTTTCCCAGCACTTCAATATGAGCTAGGGTCTGTCAGATTCCCGAATCTATAGGTCCCTTCACAGTCTTATCTCCCACCTTCACATCTGTTAAGTACTTGCCCCAATTTGCTAAGGACAAATCTGCTCCAGTGTCCCTCTTCTTACTATAGCAATTTCTTGCAGTATACTAACATACTAAAATGCCAGCAGAATAGGCCTATTGGTCTTTCGGTCTGCTCGTTCGGTCAGCTCCCACCCTGGGAGCTGACCTGCTACCCTACGCCCTCTCGGGCTTCTCCCTTCAGTCCCGGATATTCTTGCTGCACTGGGCTTTGCTTCCAGAACCCTTCCCTGTACCTGTCCCACCCCTCTCGGAACCCCTCCATTGTCTCTGCCTCCACCAGCCCCCGGTAGCACATTCTATGGCTCCACCACCCTCTCAGTGAAGTAGCACCTCCTCCTTTCTCCCTAGAACCCCAGCTTCCACCCATGCACTCTAGTTGCCCCCTCAGAGCACCCTGACTGCTCCTCCCTGTTACCCCTTCATGTACCTGAAGACCTCTATCATGTCCTCCGGTCCCTTCTCTCTTCCGATGTGTACATATTTAGTTCTTGAGCTTCTCCCCATAGGTCCTATCCCTCAAGCCCCAGATCATTTTGGTTGCCCTTCTCTGGACCCTCTCCAAGAGTTCAGTGTCCCTCTTTAAGTGTGGTCTCCAAAACTGCATGCAGTACTCAAAGTGCTGCGTCACCAAAGCAGTTAAACAGAGGAGTATCACTTCCTCCTTCTGGAGGTGATCCCAGCGATGCATCCCAGCATTCTGTTGGCCTTGGCCACTTCCCTCCTACAAGTCTCCGAGTTGTTCATCTTGACATCCACCACCACCCCAGGTCCCTCTCAGCCATCGGGACTTGTAGCATTCTCCTTCCTCCCCAGGGTGTACACTTGGCCTGGGTTTCTGGCTCCCAGGTGCAGTACCTTGCATTCCCTGCATTGAACCTCAGTTTCTACTTTCTAGACCACCTTTCCAGAGCTTCCAGGTCCCCATTGTGGGCCACCCTCCCCTCCTCCCATCCACTGCTTGCCCCTGCTTCAAGTCATCTGCAAAGAGACTCATCTCACTCCTAATACCCTTCCTTATGTCAGAGATGTAGGCATTGAACAGGAGGGTCCTTAGGACCGATCCCTGAGGGACCCCACTAATGACCCTCCTTGGGGATGAGACTATCCTGCCAACCACGACCCTCTGGGTCTGGTCCTGGAGCCAATTCCGTATCCATCTGATCATCCATTTCCCACCCCATTCCCCCAGCTTATCCAACAGGTCCCTGTGAGGAACAGAGTTAAATGCCTTGCTGAAGTCAAGAAAGAGGATGTCCACTGGCCACCCAGGTCCAAGACACTCCACACCCAATCATAGAACTCCAGAATATGACCTGGCTTATTACAGTTATGGGAAATAAAATCTTTGGGTGCAGATTTGTTACCCCACCAGAGTTCTTAACAGACTTGGAGTTTAAATGGGAAAAGAGTGTCTTACCAGTGCTTGGCTGTTACCTTGCTGCTATGGCATCTGTCTGGCCATTTGGTAGTCTTCAGCCAAAGAAACGATATTTTCGCCACTTTCTGGTCGGTGTTCTTACCACCCAAAGCTGCACATCTGTAGGGAGGATGATGATGAACTGCACCATTACAAATGATTCGATGATCTGTGGGAGTGTTTTGCCCTCTGGTTGGAGCCATTTCATAAGGAGATCTCCGAGTCGGTAAAGGCCTCTTGAGGATTGTCAACTAGTTGTACATCAGAGACTGAAATCTCTGCCTGTATGTCTCTCCTGAGATGTCATATCTTTTAAGGACCTCTCTTTTCTCCAGGTCATAGTTTTCTGACTGTGCAATGTCCATATTACTGTTGGCAAGTTGGGCCTCCCTGTCAGGTAAGATACCAGCCTGACTGCCCATTGCTGCTTTGGCTACAGCAACCCTTTCAAAAGTTGTCAAGTATGTCTATATCATCCAAGAGACATAGCTTTGTAAGTTTTTTTTTTTTTTTTTTTTTTTTAACTCTGCTTTATTTGGCATTGTTACCACAGTACAGAAAAAGAATCATCTTATATAAGTAAAACTGTATAGGAGATATTCCTTCACACAGTTATGATATAGAGCAATACATAGAATTGAGATCCAAGTACAAATAAAAATCTGTGGTAAACTTCATCTGTGTATACTGGAGATGTCAGTCAGAAAACAGTTCACGTGACCTCCTAAAGGGAGGTTAATTGATCTGAAACTTGTCTCTCTTGTACTAGGCATCCACCAGCTCTCAAGTTAACCAATAAACTGAAAAATTACAGTAAAAACACTAAAATAAAACAAGAAGTGAAACATGGCCCCAACCTTTGGCTGTGTGTAACGTCTCCCCGGATTCTAGGTTTAGTTAAACTTCTGTGAATCAACATAGAATGTATATGTCTAGAAGATGAGATTGCCTCTGATGTAGGCCCCATTTCAAACAAGTTAACATTCAAAACTAGACTGAAACAAACAAAAGAAGTCTGTAGGTAGGGCCATGAATGAGTGATCAGAGTCCCTGTGTTATCAGCCAGGATTCCCACCCCTGCTGCCTTGCTGTATGTAGGTCTTGGTTAATTCTCAGCTTCACTGTCAGGGCCTCCATGGATACCATCTCCCCTACCTCCTAATCTAGTCCTGTTTGAAGGGTGGCTGTGGCCTGAGCCAGCAAGCTGTAATGCACTTTAAGCTCACAGCCAAGAGAATCAATCCCACTTTATGAGAGTTCCCCTTCAGGTGGACTATTGTGGGGATCCCAATACCCATTCCTCAAATTGAAGGGGTATTGGGAGATTCATAATACCTTGCATGCTGGCTGTATCCTTGCCAAAATGTGGACAATTTAGGGCAGGCCCAAAAATATGCCAGTGATCCCTCTCCCTCCTCCACATCCCTCCAACAAGCCTGAGATCCTGTACTGTCATAGTGCCTAGAGATGGTGGGGACGTGAAAGTACCTTACCAGGATTTTCCAAAAATATTCTCTCCATACTGGAGCAGAAGTCGCTTTCCACCCAAACTTTAATCTACGGTCCCAGTCAGTCTTTATAATTTGTATGTTTGCTTCTTTTTCCCAGGCAGATTTTGTCTATCTAGTGAGCCTTTCTGTACTCTAACAGTAACTGATATAATGCAGCTATAGTAGTGGTCTTAGCAGTCATTGTTACTATTCCATAAAGGAAATTTTCCCAGCCAGAATAAGGCCTGGTAAGTCGAATAAGATGATCTGACAAGTTGATGAAGTGGGACCTGCATATATCTGAGAAATTCAGAGTTCCCCAGTTGAACTTGTCTTGAGCTCTCTGAAAATATATTTATAAAATGAGCAAAGGATTTCAAGCAATCTGATAGGTTGGTAGCCATGCATTAGATGGGTCTAATACACAGCTAAAACTAGAACCCCATTTAGAATACACAGGCCCATTTTATAAGCGCATGATAAGCCACTCCAGGATGTGCATTACATAGTTCCGAATGCACGGCTAGATATTGGACGTGACTCGGCCTGTGGCCTCGCGGCCTCACTACGCCCCTTAGCCGCGTATTAGAATTGTCTGATGCACACCCCATCGTGTCTTATTGGTTACACATCTTTCATTTTCTATGAACTGACTGAACTTCATAATTCCCTGGGTCTCCCATCTGGTATACACTTGGTCCAAGGTGGGGAAAAAATTGTGGTCGTGTCTGATAAGTGACAGGGACACACCCTGATCAGGGTGTCAGCCATCTTCTTCACCCTCGAAGGATGTATAATCCATGTCTCACCCACCTGTTTTTGATCTGCCTAACTTGGCCCGCCTCCACCGATGGAAGGGCTAGGACAAACAAAGGAGTACCTCTTGCTGTCTCATTTTCCATCTCATACCATCCAGAGGAGATCGTCTGCTTTGCCCATGAAAGCACCGGACCCATCTGTGCTGCAAGGTAATATATGTAAAATTAGGCAGGGATAGCCCCTCCTCTCTGGGTAGGTGTAAAAGTGTTTGGCTATTTTAGGTCTTTCGTTTTGCTCTATAAAAGTATGGAATGTCTTGGAAAGTGTATTCCAGAATGAAGTTGGGAGTTTCAGAGGCAAGCACTGGAACAAAAAGGAAGTGGGGCAGTATATTCATTTTCACAACCGCAATGTTGCCTGTCAGAGACAACGGAAGAAGTCTCCATCTAGCTACAGTGGCGTGAAAAGTATTTGCCTCTTCCTGATTTTCTCTATTATTGCATATTTGTCACACTGGATGTTTTAGGTCTTTAGAGAAAATGTAATATTAGATAAAGGGAACCTGAGTGAACAAATAACACTTGTTTTTTTTAATTTCACTTATTTAATGAAAAAGTTAACCAACCCGACTGGCACTGTGTGAAAAAGTAATTGCCCCCTTACACTTAATAACTGGTTATGCACATATTTAGCTGAATGACTGCAACCAAACACTTCCTATAATTCAATATCAGTCTTTCACATCGCTGTGGAGGAATTTTAACCCTCTTTCCTCGTAGAACTGCTTTAATTCAGTAACATTTGGTAGGTTTTTAGCATGACCTGCTCGTTTCAGGTCCTGCCACAGCATCTCTATTGGGTTTAAGTCTGGACTTTGACTAGGCCACTCCAAAACTTTAATTTTAATTCTTTTTAGCCATTCTGATGTGGACTTGCTTTTGTGTTTTGGATCATTGTCTTGCTGCATGGCCCAACTACGCTTCAGCTTCAGCTGACGAAGGATGACGGACATTCTCCTTAAGAATTTTCTGGTACAGAGCAGAATTCATGGTTCCTTTAATTATGGCAAGTCATCAGGTCCTTAGGCAGCAAAGCATCCCACACCATCACACTACCACCACCATGTTTGACTGTTGGTATGGTGTTCTTACTGTGGAATGCTGTGTTTGCTTTTATTGAGATGTTATGGGATCCATGTCATCCAAAAGTTCCACTTTGACTCATCTGTCCATAGAACATTTTCCCAAAAGGCTTGTGGATCATCCAGGTGCTTCTTGGCAAATGAGAGACGAGCATTTATGTTCTTCTTGGTTAGTAGTGGTTTCCGTTGCTACTCTCACATGAAGCCCATTTTGCCCAGTCTCTTTCTGATTGTGGAGTCGTGAACACTGACCTTAGCTGAGGCAAGAGAAGCCTGCAGTTCTTTGGATGTTGTTTAGGATCCTTTGAGACTTCCTGAATGATTTTACGCTGCGCCCTTGGAGTAATTTTGGCAGGCCGCCCACTCCTGGGAAGATTCACTACTGTTCCAAGTGTTCTCCATTTGAGATTATGGCTCTCACTGTGGTTCGATGGAGTCCCAGAGCCTTAGAAATAGCTTTGTAACCTTTCTCAGACTGATAGAGGGCAACAAATTTTTTCTGATCTTTTGAGGAACTTCCTTTGATCATGGCATAATGTGCTTGTTGAATCTTTGTGCTGGCAACGTGACTCTGATGGTAAGGGTCAAAATAAGTGAGATTTATATTGAGCAGGGCTGGCTGTAATCAAGCCTGGCTGTGTTCAATCAGCTGACTCTAATTATCCCTTTAATTGGGTTGATTTAACTAGGGGCAATTACTTTTCACACAGTGCCCGTTGGTGTTGGTTAACTTTTTCATTAAATAAATGAAATAAGTAAAAAAAAAGTGTCATTTGTTCACTCAGGTTCCCTTTATCTAATATTATATTTTGTCTAAAGACCTGAAAACATCCAGTGTGACAAATATGCAATAATAGAGAAAATCAGGAAGGGGCAAATACATTTTCACGCCACTGTAGATCCTCTCAACATTCTCCCACAGTCTCCGTAATTAATATGGAATAACCTGGATAAGTCTATGGATATTCGTAATTCCTAGATATCTAAGTTGATTTCTTGGTGCCTATTTGAAAGAAAAGCCCTCCCAAAACTTGTGGTACTGTCCCACTCAGGACCAAGGTCTCAGATTTGAAAACGCTTATTTTATATTCTGAGATTTCACCAAATGATTTCAACAGGCAGCAAAGCAGTGGCACAGAAGTTTCGGGAGTACAAAAAAGGTGGAATCATCCACGATAGCGATAATTTTTGCTCAGACCCTCCTACTGTTACCTCCTGGATCTCAGGACACTGTCTTACTCTGTTGCCAATGGCTCTAATGACAAGGCAAATAGAAGTGGAGAGAGGGGCAACCCTGTCTGGTTCCTCAGGATAGGGGAAGAGTTCGAACTGATACCATTTACTCTTACTAAAGCTTTGGGATTTTGTACAACTGTGTGATGATTTTCCTAAATTTGGGGCAATTTCATTTTCTCCAAGGATGCGTTTAGAAACTGCCAATTAACCCTGTCAGATGCTTTTTCTGCATCCATGGAGATAGCCAATTGAAGCTGTTCCTTGTTTCCCTGAGACAAAATAATACTAAGCAGTCTCCGCAACTTATCAGGTAAAATCTTCCTGAAATTAAACCTGTTTGACCCTCGTGGACCACTGAGGCAATGCAACCCAGCACTCTTGCTGCTAATATTCCAGTGAACAACTTTAAATCTACGTTGAGCAAAGATATTGGTCGGTAGTACCGCACTCTAAGGGGTCCTTCCCTTCCTTATGCAAAACTGTTACATCGCGCCAGTTGCCACAAGGCTGGAATGGCTCCCCCTCCCCACCCCCACCTCTCAAACACACAGATTAGGAGAGGACCCAGAAGATCAGCAAAGGTTTAAAAGTTCTGAGGAGAAGCCATCCGGCCTGGGGATTTTCCATTTTCAGGGAGGATATTTGGGCTATTAATTCCTGTTGGGTGATTCCGTGTCGAGCAGGTCCGCTTCTGCCTGCAAGAGTTTCTTTAGGTTCAATTCTTGAAAAAGTTAGAGACTTTGGTGTCAAAGATGGAATTGTGTCTGCTGAGTATAGTGTCTCATAATATTCCACAAACTGCTTTGTGATAGACTCAGGTGGCTCACTATAGAAGTCCTGTCCAGGGATTTCTGAGCTGTAACACTGACCTGTTAACTTGTTGCTGTCTCATATTGGCAGCCAATAACTTCCCGCCCTGTTCCCATTTTCGTAGTAGTTCTGTCTGACCCTCCTGTGCATGGCCTGTGTCTGGGAGGTGAGAAGGTTTCAAGTGCCATTCTCTTGTTATTAAGTTCTGCTTGCATTAAGCTGTTAAGAGATGTTTTATGTTGGAATTTGAGGTCTGCTATTTCTGCCTCCAGTGCCAACCTCCTCTGCTCCTGCTTTTTTTCTCTCCTGCTGCAGATTTCATTATGGTGCCCCTGAGAACCAAATTCAAAGCATCCCAGCAAACCGCATGAGTAGTGTGCCCCTCAGGGTTGTCCTGCAAGTAATTTTGAACCATGGATTCTATCAGATCCTTGAATTCTGTGGTTATTTAAAAGGCCCACATTAAATCTCCAATGAGAGTTGCGAATAGATGGGGAAAGCTCCAGTTGTAATTTTACTGGGGCGTGGTCTGAGAGGGTGCATGATAGAATTTTACAGGTGGTTACTGTGTACAGCCATTCATGTGGGACAAGAAAATAATTTATTCTTGTGAAGCATCTGTGCCTGTCAGAAAAAGAGAATAGTCTCTGCTGTTCATGGATCTCTCTACAAACATCATCGAGCCCTAGGGCCCTACACATGGAATAAATCGATCCAGTATTGCCCAATTTGGTAATTTGTCCTGACCCTTTCTATCAAGGGAGGAGGACAGAGATAGTGTTGAAGTCCCCCAAATTATGCAGAGATGGTCTGACACTTTCACAATGTCTGTGAAGAATTTCTGAAAGAAAAGCGTAGCCCTTTTATCCTCATTTGGGGCATAAATGTTAGCTATGGTGCAGGGGAGCCCTGGTATATTGCTTGAATGAATACATATTGCCCTCGGGGTCTGTCTGGACCAATTCTACTTTCATTGGGCAGGTTTTATGAATTAAGATGGCTGCCCCTCTACACTGAGGTGGGCCTGACATGAGGAAGCAAGACCTCCCACACCCAACGGTGAGCTAATTTTTGTGCTCACTCTCCATGAGGTGTGTTTCTTGCAACAGGGCTATGTGGACCCCTGTCCTCCCCAACTCCTGTAAGAGTCCAGATCTCCTGATTGGGTTATTAATTCCCCTGACATTGTAGAAACATAGAAACATAGAATTTGATGGCAGATAAGGGCTGCTTGGCCCACCTAGTCTGCCCATTTCCCTACCTAACGGATAAGCTGCAGATCCTAGTTAACCAACAGCCTACTTCCTCCTACCCCCACTAGAATTGCCTTATGTCTGTCCCATGCATTCTTGAATTCCTCCACTGTTTTTTGACCCTCGACCTCCTCAGGAAGGCCATTCCATGCATCTACAACCCCTCTGTGAAGAAATACTCTCACATTACCTCTGAGCCATCCCCTCTTTTCTTCAAATTGTGCCCCTTGTTCTTGCACATCTCTTTTTCTGAAAGATGCTACCCCTTGGACTTTGTTGATTCCCTTGAGGTATTTGAAAGTTTCTATCATGTCCCCTCCCTCCATTACTCGAGGCTATACATCTTAAGCTCCTTTAGTCTTTCTTCATATGTCTTCTGGTGCAGACCCTGCACCATTTGGTTGCCCTCCTCTGGACAGGCTCCGCTCTGTCTGTGTCTTCTGCAGAGATGTGGTCTCCAGAACTGTACACAGTACCCCAGATGTGGTCTTACCAACTGTCTGTACAGAGGGCCAACAACTTCCTGTTTCTACTGGTGATGCTCTCCCTATGCATCCCAGTATCCCCAGTCCTCCTTACTGCCTTCTCACATTGCTGGCCCACCTTTAGGTTGTCTGATATGACTATCCCCAGGTCCCTTTCCATTTTGTTGTTGTCAGTATCCCCCCCATTGTGTACTCTTCCCTGGGTTTTGTTTCCCAGGTGCATTACTTTGCACTTCTTTGCGTTGAATCTAAGCTGCCATACATTTGACCATTCCTCCAGCCTTTCCAAGTCCCTTTTCATCCTTTCTACCCCACCTTGTATCAACCTTGTTGCAGATCTTTGTGTCATCTGCAAAGAAACATACTTTCCTTCCAGTTCCTTTGTGATGTCACTTATAAAGACATTAAAAGGACCGGCCCCACTACTAAACTCTGTGGTACCCAACTAGTAACTCCCTGTCTTCACTGTGGACTCAATTTAGTATTACCGCTGTGTCTGTTGTCCAGCCAGAGTTTTTCCCAGGCTGCCACCCTGGGACCCACTCCCAGGCTGGCTAATTTGTTTATTAATCTTTGTGCGGGACTGTGTCAGTTGCTTGCTGAAGTCTAGGTAGCCATGTCCATAGCCCCTCCCTGGTCTACTACTTTGGTCACCCAGTCAAAGAAATTAATTAGATTTGTCTGACATGACCTTTCTGCTGTGAATCCATGCTGCCTTGGGTCCTGTGCCCCACTGGCCTCTAGGTACTCAACAGTTCTTTCCTTCAGAAGTGATTCCATCATTTTCCCTACCACCGAGGTCAAACTGACAGGTCTGTAGTTTCCTTCCTCTGTCTTGCTCCCACTTTTGTGAAGGAATCACATCCACCTCCTCCAGTCCTCAGGTACCACACCATCCTCCATGATTTATTAAAAGGGTAGTGAGTGTGTTAGTAGTTCTTCCTTAGTTCTTTTAGAATTCTGGGGTGAATCCCATCAGGCCCCATTGCTTTATCCACCTTCAGTTTTAAGAGTTTTTAAGAACCCTTTCTTTTGTGAAAGAACTAATATCAACCCCTATCCAGGCGCTTCTGTTGACTGGATTAGGTATCTCCCCTGCTTTTCCATTGTGAATACTGAGCAGAAGTATTTGTTCAGTATCCCTGCTTTTTCACTGTCGCTGTCTGCCCAACCACCTTCCTCTTTATTCAGCCTCGGTATCCCTGCCTTAGTCATTCTTTGCTCCTAATGTACCTATAAAAGGTTTTAGCCCCTTCTTAACCGAGTTGACTATCTTTTCCTCGGTTTGGGCCTTTGCTATTCTGACTGCCTCCTGCTTCCTTCTGCTTTAACTGGTGCGTTTCTCTGTCCTGCTTCTTCTGTGTTTCCTTATACTTCCTGAATGCCATCTTTTCTCCTTACCTTCCCTGCCACTTCTTTTAAGAACCATAGTGGTTTTTCTTTCATTTTGATTTATTTGCTTCACACAAAGTTGTTTGCCTCTGTGATGGTGGTTTTGATGTTTTCATTGTTGCTCCACCCTACCTTCTTGCCTGTTTGCTAGTGCTTTTCTGAGGCACTCTCCCATTTTGACAAAATCAGCCCTCCTGAAGTCCAGTACCTTCACTTTTGTGTGGCTTGACTCTACAGCTAAGTTATCGTGAACCACACTGTTTGGTGGTCACTTGTTCCCAGATGGCTACCCACTTCAAGATCGGAGATCTCTCTCCATCCCCATTTGAGAGTACCAGGTCTAAGCTTGCTCCATCCTGAGTGGGTTCCAAAACTAGCTGTCTGAGGCATGGCCCTGCTCTGGATGTGGCTGCAGCAAGGTGCTTCAGTTACCATCTAGCATATTCAGGTCCTCCATCAGCAATATGTCCCTTTCTCTGCCATCCCAAGGATGCCTTCTATCATTTCCTTGTCCATTTCCTCCCCGATCACAGTCTGTCTCAACCTCTGTGTGGATTGTGAGCCATTTCCAGTCTCCAGGGTGACCACAGTGCCTCCTCTCCTCCCTGTTTACCCTTTAGTTCTGTTGCTTTGATTTCTTCCCAACATAGAGAGCTACTCCTCCTCCTTCTTCCCTCCCTGTCCCTCCTGTAGATTGTATACCCTGGTATGTTGACATCCCAGTCATGGTTCTCTGTGTACCATGTTTCTGTGACTGCCACGATATCCAGGCATCCCTCTTCCATCAAGGCCACCATTTTGGGAGCTTTTACCTAGACTATGAGCATTGATACTCATTACCCTCCATTTTTATGGCCTTATTTCTTTTGCCCCATCCCTATCCTTACTGCCTTTGTATTTTCTCCATTTACCCTGCCCTTCTCCCTATCGACTGCTCTATCTTGGTGTTTACCTCACTAACTACCCTGATTTTTTGGGGGTGGGGTGGGGCTAAGTTCCTTCTCCCTTCCAGTGCCTCCCTGGCTAGTTTAAATGCTTGCCAATGAATCATTTAAATCTGTCACCTAGGATCCTGGTTCCCTCTTGGATAGATGCAGACCATCACGCCTGTATAGGCCTGCATCCTCCAGGTGGAGCCCCAGTCCCCAATGAAGCCAAATCCTGAGCTCTGCACCAGTTTTCAACCAGTCATTGAATCCCATAGTGCGGAGTACCCAGCCTCATCCATGCCATAGACAGGTAGCACTTCCAAGAAAGTTACCGTGTGTGCTACTTGTCTGAGGCCCTCCCAACTCCACAAACTCCTGTTCCACTGCTCTGATCCCATTCTCAGCCAGGTCATTCATCCCTAGGTGGATAATGACATCCAGCCCACTCCCTTGCAGCTGCTCCATGAGCCTGAGGATTCGCTTCATGTCCCTCCAAGCCATGGTGCCAGGCAGGCACCTTACCTCCCTTTCCCTCCCTCCCCAGTTCTACCCCCTAACAATTGTTTCCTTCCTCTGTGGGGTCCTGTGCCACCCTCCTGTGGGTCTCCATTGGAGGTTCCCAGCATCCTCCTTGGTCTCCACTGCGGGTGCCTCCATAGGGAATCATGCTCCTGAGAGTGGCGAATGAATTGTGGAGGCACACATGGAGGGATGTGTCTCTGTTCCACCACCCTCACCCTCCCTGAGCCCACCGTGGTCCAACCACTCCTCTTTCTTGGCAACCTCTGAGGTAGTGACGGTGGTCTGGGTGGTCTCCTGGGTTTGGGGAGCAGGTTTCCTGAATCCTTGCCAGGTCAGCATGGAGACAAACAACCTCCTCCCTCAGACCAGAGAGGTGCCTGCAAATAGGGCAGCAATGCAGTCTCCAGAATGTCTCCCGGAAGACTGCTGCTCCACAGCCAGTGCATTGCACCACTCCCCACATGTCTGTGTCCCTTCCTGTTACAGATGCTTTTCTTTTATTGGTTTTTTTGTCCTCGTTTTAGTGTGTGCAAGCTTGTGAGTGTAGGACGCTAAAATTAACTCACCCATTGCTGCGTGTCAAACCACTCTGCTTCTGTTTGCCTCTGTAACTCTCCAAAGCCAGCTTCCACCGTACAGGTTCTGGAAGAGCGGTTGAAGAGAAGTACCCACAGCCAACAATATGAGGGAGGCAAAAAAAAAAGAGGCCTCTCCTCTCCCAACAGGTAACTGTTTAACCAACTTTACCAACGAACCATAAAACAACTGAAGGGTTTTATATAAGGAGCCCTTCCCCTAAATGATGCTTCAGGGTGCTACAGTAGTCCCATCATGCCCACATGATAGATGATGATGGGTGGTGAAAGGGTATACCTTGGCCCTGGCACCAGTCGAGCCCAAAGGAGCAGGAGGCTGCACCTGTGGTGTCACCTGTGCCATTTAGCAACCCCCTAGAGTTATCTCCTGTAATTCAACATGTTGCACCATAATATAAAAGGACTTAAAGAGCTAGCCCTCCCCTTAAAATCATCTCGGAGGCCTGTGAGCCTCCCTCCTTACAGGAGTGATTCTGTTAAACAAGATACTTTCTAAAATTCGGTATGTAAATGGAGGCACAAGCCATTTGAAAATAGCCCTTTAGAGCTCAGAGAGCTTCCAAGGAGTCACCCCCAGGATCCTATTCACCAGCCTACAAAGAGACAGAAAAACCAGGCTTCTTTAATTAGCATGGACGCACAATAAGGTTTCAGGAGTATGATCAGATTGTTCATTTTCCTCCCCTGAGTCCCAGGCTGTTTCTTGAGCTGGAGGGGGCACAGTGCGTCCGAGTGTCATCCTGGTTCTTCCTGTTCAAACGAGCCATCTTCTGCATGTCCACCAGGGTTTTGGTCTGGGCCAGTGCTCCAACCTGCTGCTTTTTCCTCTGTGATCCGTCGGTGCTTCCTGTCTGATACTAGCACTGTTTCTCTAGGTCTTTCAAGCAGTGCGGGATTAATCAACTCATCGACTTGAGTGTTCAGGGCAGAAAGGTATTTTTGGCTTCAGGGACTGTCTCAAATATCTTCACCCTTTGTCCAACTGAATATAGAGCATAGTGGGAAATCTACACGAGCCCTCAGGCCCTTGCTTCTGAGGGTTTTACCACCAGAACCAGCTTTTCTCCGGGCCATAGTGGAGGGGCATAATTAGGTTTGACATAAAGCTTTGTATCCTGAAAATTATCTCCTTCATGGACCAGCCCTTACGGAGGATCATCTCTTTAGTGCGATAGTCCAAAAGACTATTATAAGGGAGCGGGGTCTGACCTTGGATCCTTCGGAGGGCTACTAGGGCCCAATGAGCTCTGATAATGTTGAGCACCAAGTCTTTATCGAGATTAAGTACCTCTTCAAGAGGCTTTCATAAATTCAGTTGTGTTCCGTGTTTCCATTTGCTCTAGTAGCCCATGAAGTCTGAGATTAATCCTATGGAATCCTATTTTCGAGATCCTCACTCTTATTAAGCGGGAATTGCGACCTGCCGTGTAGCTGTAAAATCGCGCCATTGTGGAGGTCAGAAGCATTAGAATATTGCGTTAGAGATTGTTCCATGGAATGCAGCCATTTATCTTGCTGTTTCAGCTTGGCTTTATTGTCCGCCACCTCCCTTGGATCACATCCAAGGTGCGGGTCATCCTTCTGAGTTCACGGAATAGCTGCCTTGATGTGATTGTGGTGTCCTCCTCGTCCTATTTGGATCCACTTTAGTACTCTGGCTCCACTGCTTCAGGCGGCCTGGAGTGGCGGGTCCTTGCTTTGTCCTTTGGGTGCAAGTTTAATTTTTTGCCGCTTTAGCTGCTCCAGCGCCCGGCTGCGGCTTGTTTCTGGTCACCATTCAATCTCAATAAATCAGTTGGTGGCCCAACTGAAAAGTCAGTGTGCAATATATAATATTTATACTTTTATTCTCAGGGTATGGGAGAGTCGTTAAGCTCACGCCGCATGGTGATGTCACCAGAAGTCAGCTTTGTAAATTTAATGTCTTTTAAGCTGCTTGTATTTTGTTGCTCTGCTGGATCAGTGCTAGATCCTCTGCCTTTGATAGCTTGTAAGGCATCCAGCCATTGCTGCTCCTGCGCTGCATCTCTTCTCGCCTCTGCTGCTCCTGCCACTACATCTCCTTTTGGCTGCTGTTCCTGTCTGTTGCTCCTTCTCTTTTTGTTGTATAGCCCACCATTGGAAAAAGCAGTCAGCTTTCAGGTTCTGTCACTGCTTGTTCTTTTTCTCCCATCTCTGGTTCTGGCTAGACAGTCTCAGTTTGGACTTTTGTTTCTGCTTCTAGTTTGGCTGCCATTCTTCTGGTAAGGACTCCTGGGCTTGTTGCTGCAGATCCATACTTTCTGCTGTGCTTCCTGGTACCAGGTCTAGTACCCACACAGAACTCCTGGCTTAGAGTATGCGTGAGTTTAAATCTCACTTAGGCTGACACCATCTGTTGTTGAGGCACAGGTCAGGAAGCATAGGAAAACCAGGAGCAGTTTCAAAATTCACAAATAGCATTTTATTTTCTCAATAGCAGCATTCAGTATAACTATTTACAAAGGGACTACAACAGAGAAAACTAGGTCCTTATTCTGAGGGTATCTCTTAATTCCAAGTTTCAGTCTCTCACTCTCCTTGTCTCTCTAGCAAAAACATTGCTGCTTTTTTATGAGTCTTAGTTTGGGAACTCGTTAAGAGAGCCTGCTTCTCACAGAATATTCCTGTAAGTTTATAGAATGTTCTTGTAAGTTTCATTTCTTGCAGGTGCAGCAAAACAGTACATATTGACCCAGAACTGACCTCTTGTTTACAGCTCTACAAAGGCTTAAAAACTGCATCAGGTTCACCTTGAGTTCCAAATAGCTTTGGAATCATTTCAACAGTATAGCTTTATATACAGTTTTAAATAAAGGGATCCCAGTATCAGTGACATTTCCACATAAAGATTCACATATTTCACATATATTTTTACACCTGCAGATATTGCGGGGATCAGAAGAGCAAGGGAAGGCAGAGAGATAGTAAGAGGCAGAGAACTGGGAAACTGTCAGAGTGATCAGTTCCTAGGTCTCATAAGAAAATCTGGTTGTGCAACCAGACAGAGAAGGAGAGAACAGGCCCTTATGTTTAAACTCTTTCTGCATAACAAATGGGGCAGGGTCTTATTCAACCCTGTCACAATTTTGAATAGTTAAGGCTTTGGTTACTGATTCCTGGAACCGAGACATTTCTTTTCTATATTTGCGCTTATATGGAGGAAAGTTTAAAAACAAACAAAAAGCTCTTTAGTTGTTTTCAACAGTGGTTCATTCACTTTGGGAACTGAACCACAAGTTGGTATTTTTCCTTTTGAAACCATTCCTTACAGTGTCTCATATATTGGCATGTCAGTCAGACCCAAAAAGAAAGGACCTACTGGCTTTAAAAATTGTGCAAGGTGTTTCAAAATCTTGGCAAAGGTAGACTGCCATGAGTTGTGTTTAAGGTGCCTAGGTCCAGACAACCCTTTTACTGATTGTAAGTTTTGCAGCAGGTTCTGCCCAAAACTGTTAAAAGAGGGGCAAAGTTAGAAGTTATTATGGCTTCTCAGTCTGTTCTACATCACCATAGCATCCTGATGAGGACCTTCTTCCCATAATAAACATCAGGAAAGGCCTCTAAAGACACCTCTGATACCAAGGTTCCTGATAAAGGGAATTCTGAGATGGCCAAGCATGGGACATCCTCGGAGCAGGTTCCAGAACTGGTTCTTGCTAAAGAAACAAAAGAAAAACATGTTGCTCCACCTCCTGAAGAAAGAAAGGAGCCGGCCATGGACTGATCAAAATGCCCTCTATGGAGGACATGAGAAAGGCTTGGTAATTCTTCCAGGATTTTCAATTCATGGGCACCCTAGTGGGTATGCCGGTTCCTCCTCCAATTTCTGCCCCAGCCCCCATTCCCAGGGAGCAGAGTTTTACTGTGAGGAGTGAGGAGGAGGGAGAACCTATTGAGCCTGACGGTTCCCCAACAGGAGTTCGTCCCCTCTCCCCGGGTCCAGAGGATTTGTCGTCCCACTATGCCTTTGTCAGGAAATGGTAGACACCCTCACCTCACCACCGGGACACTGTGGAGGATGCGAGCTTGAATTTTTGGACATGATGGGGTAACGCCACTAAGAGGTTGTTTTTACCTGTCTAAAACCCTTTATGAAAACAACCTGCAAGCTGTTGCAGACGCCACTTCTACATCAGGTATCGACAAGAAAATTGAGAAGTAGTACCAGCTGGATAGGTGTAATAGTGAGTACCTCTCTACTGCACCGGATCACGAAGGGGGTTGGGCGGCTTCCTGTGACAAAGCTAAGGTTCCCTCTACACAGCCTCCGATAAAGATTCCAGGAATCTGGATAGCATGGGGAAGAAAGTGTATACCTCTACTCTCTACTACTAAAACAGGTGGCATACATGGCTTACACTGCCCAGTACCAGAAAGCCCTCTGGAACTCTGTTCTGACCATGAGTGAGAAGGCCTTGGGGACCTGGCACAGTTTTAGAAGACACTACCCAGACTCCTCTTGATGCTGCCAAATACCAGTGGATACCATTGACACTGCCTCTAGGGTTATGACACATGCCGTCTCTTTAAGGAGATTTGCTTGGCTAAGGACCACTAATTTGTCCCAGAATACCCAGGCAAAGGCCATGGTTTCCGTCTAAGAACAACTCCTTTTTGGTGATAAGACAGAAGTATATTTGAAAAAGGTGGAGGAATACAAGACCCCTACAAGAGCAACACTGAGAAGGAAAAGGCCTCCACTTCCTACAGACCTCAAGTAAGGGGAGGTAGGGGTAGGGTTATTTTCTCCAAGTCTTCATGCCTTATGAATACTCTCAGATGAGAGGTTTCTTTGGGGCAGGGACAGAAGTGCCAGATGGGCTGAACCAGCTCCAGCACCTAAGACTCAGACCAAGCAGAACCCTGAGGAGTCAGTCTGGGTCACCCATTCATTGCCAGTGGGAGGCTGGCTCACTTCTTTCAGGAATGGAAAACACCATCACAGACAAGTGGGTCCTGAAAATAGTGACAGGGGGTCACACTGTAGTTCAAAAGATTTTCCAAGCTGTAGGTTTGCAGAAATTAAATCTCCCACTCCAACAGAAAGGATTTTGCTGGAGTTGGAGGTCAAAAGTTACTGCAGGCAAATGCAGCAGAAAGAGTTCCTCCCTCCCAGTGGGGAAGGGTCTTACTCAAGGTACTTTCTCACTCACAAGAAGAATGGGGAGTGGTGACCCATTTTGGACCGTAGGTTTCTGAACAAACACCTGAAAAGAGACAAATTCAAATGATCACCCTATCCACGTTGACACCATCCCTGCAACAAGGAGACTGGATGGGATCCTTGGACCTGAAAGATGCGATTTCCACATTCCAATCAGGCCCAGCCACAGAAATACTTAAGGTTCAGGCTGCTTTTGGTTATTATCCAGTTCACAGCCCTCCTCTTCAGTCCCTTGCCTGCACCCAGGGTGTTCACAAAGTGCTTAACCATGGTGGCACATCACAGGAGACAAGGAGTGCCGCTTTTCCCTACCTGGATGACTTGCTGGTCGAGGAAGTTACACCAGCAGGTCAAGGGTTCCTTCAGCTAACTCAAACAACTTGGAGACACTGGGATTTCATAGCACTCAGAAATCCCAGACAGAACCAGTTCTGGCACTGGAGTTCATAGGAGCCGAGTTAGATACTTTCCAGGGCAAGGCATTCCTAACACCAAGAGAGACTGAAAGCCTACTAAACCTGGCAAACACCTGTGTCCTGGGTCAGCCCAGGCCCGCAAGGTATTTCCTTCAGCTCATGGTCATATTGCTCCACCACAGCCATGGTGCCAGGAGCCAGATTTCAAATGAGACATCCAATATCACTTAAGGGGCCATTGGTCCCAAAAGCAACATCCTTTCAAGGCTGGGGCCAGTGTCAAAATGCTGTTACAAGCGCTGGACTGGTGGAAAGGAAGGATAGCCTCAGGGAGGAAATGCCCTTTCAACAGCGGTTTCACAGTAGTCCTGACAACAGATGCCTCCCTTCTAGGTTGAGGAGCCATCTGGGTGACCTAACAGTAAGTGGAGTGTGGTCCTCCCAGGAACTGAGAGCACATAAACCTCCTGGAACTAAGTGCAGTTTTCTTTTCGCTCAGTCATTCCAAATCAGGACAGACAACACTACTACCATATATTATGTCAAAAGCATGGAGGCGCAGATTCTCAAAGCTATGCAGAGAAGCCATGAAGATTTGGAATATGAAATGGTCTGGTAGAAATGGGGGAGGAAGGGAGAGGGAGGTAAGGTGCCTTCCTGGTGCCACGGCTTGGAGGGACAGGGCGATCCTCAGGATCGTGGAGGAGCTGCACGAGGGAGGAGCTGGATGTCATTGTCCACCTAGGGACAAATGACCTGGCTAGGAATGGGATCAGAGCAGTGCAAGAGGAGTTTGTAGAGTTGGGAAAGGGGTCTTAGACAAGTAGCGTGACACGTAACCTTCTCGGAGGTGCTGCCTGTCTATGGCAAGGAGATGCTAGGGGACTTCTCACCAGGGAATTCAATGAGTGGTTGAAAACTGTGTGGAGCTCAGGGTTTTGGCTTCATCGGGACTGGGAGCTACTTGGAGGGATGCAGACCTATACTGGTGCGATGGTCTGCATCTCTCCGGGGGAACCAGGATCCTAGGTGAGAGGTTTAAATGCTTCATTGGCAAGCATTTAAACTAGCCAAGGGGAGGCACTAAAAGGAGCAGGAAATCTGAGCCTCCCCACAAAACATGGTGATTAGTGAGGTAAACACCAAGGTACAGAAGTATTAGGGAGCAGAACAGATTTAAATGTAAAAAGGCAAAGGCAGTAGACAGAAATGGGGATAAAAGGGTAAGGCTATCAAAAAGTGGAGGGTGATGAGTACCAGTGCCCGAGTCTGTGTAACAAGCTCCCTGAACTAGTGGCCTTGATGGAAGAGGGTTGCCTGGATATTGTGGCAGTCAAAGAAACATGGTACACAGAGAACCATGACTGGGATGTCAACATACCAGGATACACAATCTACAGGAGGGACAGGGAGGGTAAAAGAGGAGGAGGAGTAGCTCTCATGTAAAGGAAGGGATCAAAGCAACAGAACTAAAGAGTAAACAGGGAGTAGATGAGGCACTTTGGGTCACCCTGAGACAGGAAATGGCACCTACAATCTGTATGGGGTTGTATACAGACCCCCATCTCAGGGGAGGGAATGGACAAGGAAATGATAGAAGGCTTTTAGAATGGCAGAAAAAGAGGAGATATTGTTGATGGGGACCTGAATATGCCAGATGTTAACTGAGCACCTTTGCTGCAGGCACATCCAAGAGCAGGGTCATTCTTGATGCCCTACAGGGGCATGCCTCAGACAGCTAGTATTGGAACCCACTCAGGAGGGAGCAATCTTAGACCTGGTACTTTCAAATGGGATGGAGAAAGAATCTCAGATTTAGAAGTGGGTAGCCATCTGGAAACAAGTGACCACTAAACAGTGTGGTCTACGATAAACACAGCTATACAATCAAGCCATACAAAAGCAAGAGTACTAGACTTTAGGAGGGCTGACTTTGGGAAAATGAGAGAGTGCCTCAGAAAAGCACTAGCAAACAGGCAAGAAGGAGGGGTGGAGGAACAATGGGAGTGATCAAACAGCCATCACAGAGGCAACAAGCCTTGTGTAAAGCAAATCAGTAAAACACAACGAAGGAAAACCGCTATGGTTCACAAAAGAGGTGGCAGGGAAGGTTAAGGAGAAAAGGACAGCATTCAGGAATTATAAGGAAACACAGAAGGAGCAGGACAGAGAACTTTATCAGTTAAAGCAGAAAGAGACTGGGAAGGCAGTCAGAATAGCAAAGGCCCAAACCGAGGAAAGGATAGCCAATTTTGTTATAAGGGGATAAGACCTTTATAGGTACATTAGGGATAAGAAAGACCAAAGGAGGGATACTGAAGCTTAATAAAGGGAGGAATGTGGGTAGAGGGTGACAGTGAAAAGCAGGGATACTGAACGAATATTTCTGCTCAGTATTCACAAAGGAAGAGAGGGAGTTACCTAAACCAAACAAGAGAAACACTCTGAAGACGGGGCCTATACCAGTCCATTTACAGAAGAAAGGGTTCTGAAAGAACTAATAAAATTGAAGGTGGACAAAGCAATGGGGCCTGATGGATTCACCAAAGAATTCTAAAAGAACTAAGGGTAGAACTAGTGATGCCGCTGACTACTCTCTCTTTAACAAATCATGGAGGATGGGGTGGTACCCGAGGACTGGAGGAGGGCAGATGTGATTCCTCTTCACAAAAGTGGGAGCAGGACAGAGGCAGGAAACTATAGACCAGTGAGTTTGACCTCAGTGGTAGGGAAAATGATGGAATCACTTCTGAAGGAAAGAATTGTTGAGTACCTAGAGGCCAGTGGGGCACAGGACCCAAGGCAGTATGGATTCACAATGGGAAGGTCGTGTCAGATGAATCTAATAGATTTCTTTGACTGGGTGACCAAAGTAGTAGACCAGGGAGGGGCTTTGGACATGGCCTACCTAGATTTTAGCAAGGCATTTGATTCAGTCCCACAAAAGATTAATACACAAGATAGCCAGCCTTGGAGTGGGTCCCAAGGTGGTAGCCTAGATAAAAATTGGCTAGACAACAGGACGAAAGGGTAGTAGTAAATGGAGTACACAGTGAAGAAAGGAAGGTTACTAGCGGGTACCGAGGGTTCAGTACTGGGACCGGTCCTTTTAATGTCTTTATAAGTGACATTGCAGAGGAACTGGAAGGAAAAGTATGTCTCTTTGTAGATGACTCAAAGATCTGCAACAGGGTTGATGCACAAGATGGAGTGGAAAGGATGAGAAGGACTTGGCAAGGTTGGAGGAATGGTCAAATGTATGGCAGCTCAGATTCAATGCAAAGAAGTGCAAGGTAATGCACATGGGAAACAAAACCCAGGGAAGTGTACACAATGGGGGTGAGATACTGACAACAGTAAAAATAGAAAGGGACCTGGGGGTAATTATATCAGATGACCTAAAGATGGGCAAGCAATGTGAGAAGGCAGTAAGGAAGGTTGGGATACTGGGATGCATAGGAAGAGGCATCAATAGTAGAAAACAGGAAGTTATCCTCTGTACAGACAGTTGGTGAGACCCCATCTAGAGTACTGTGTGCAGTTCTGGAGACCCCATCACCGAAAGACATAGACAGAGTGGAGGCTGTCCAGAGGAGGGTAACCAAATGGTGCAGGGTCTGCACCAGAAGACATACAAGAAAGACTAAAGGAGCTTAATATGTATACCTTGAGGAAAGAAGGGAGAGAGGACATGATAGAAACTTTCAAGTACCTCAAGGGAATTAACAAAGTCCAAGAGGGTAGCATCTTCCAGAAAGAGATGTGCAAGAACAAGAGGGCACAATTTGAAGATAGAGGGGGCAGCTCAGGGGTAATGTGAGGAAGTTTTTTTTTTTCACTGAGAGGGTTGTGGATGCATGGAACAGCCTCCCGAGGAGGTCGTGGAGTCAAGAACAGTGGGGACTTCAAGAATGCATGGAGAGGCATAAGGCAGTCCTGGTATGGATAAGAGGAAGTAAGCTGTTGGTTAACTAGGATCTACAGCATATCTGTTAGGTAGGAAATGGGCAGACTAGGTGGGCCAAGCGTCCTTATCTGCCGTCAAATTCTATGTTTCTATATGACTTATTCCATGGAAGTGCAGCTGTCAGCAGTCCATCTGCCAGGGAAGGGTAATGTCCTGGTAGACTCCTCAGCAGGATCAGCCAAGGGCATGATGAATGGTCTTTGAACAAGCAGGTGCTAGCCACAATCTTCAGGAGGTGGGGCACACCAGAAATAGACCTGCTTGCTTCCAAAGAGAATTATCAGCTCCCTCTCTTTGTTACAGGCCTCCAGTAGTGGGCTCAGTCCCCATGGACACCCTGACCCTGGACTGGTCAGGGAAGTTCCTGTATGCCTTCCCTCCATTCCCTCTGTTACTTCATGTTCTCCTGAAATGTAGGAGCCAACCAGCAACCATGATATTAATGACCCATGACTGGGCCAGACAGCCCTGGTACTACCTGCTATTAGCTCTCTCACCCAAACAGCCCATTCATCTCCCATGAGACGCAATCTGCTCACCATGGCTCAGGGCAGAATAACTTTTCCAAACCTCAGTCACAGTGCCTCAAGGCTTGGGTCTTGAGGCGTTAAAGTTCTGATTTTCAGTTTTCAGAGGGGGTTCTCGAGGTCCTCAGGAGTTCCAGGAAGCTTGCTACCAGAAAGACATATGCTTCCAAATGGAAAAGGTTTTCACTGCAGTGTGCTCATAAGCAGCTCAATCCCTTACAGGCAGACCTGCCCATACTTTTGGACTATTTGGTTCACTTGCAGGCTTTGGGTCTCAGATCATCCACCTTAAAGTACACCTGGCAGCTGTTTCTGCCTATATTTCAGCAGGTAATGAGAGAATGGT
Source organism: Neoceratodus forsteri (assembly GCA_016271365.2). NCBI lineage: Eukaryota > Metazoa > Chordata > Ceratodontiformes > Ceratodontidae > Neoceratodus > Neoceratodus forsteri. The sequence goes on along the minus strand of CM028133.1, from coordinate 766,802,529 downwards.
GGCTTTGTACGCCATTTTCAAGAAGTTCTTTAAGGGGAGGAAATTGTTTAACCAGGAAAGGCACACTGTCAAGCTGTTTCTGGGTGCGCCCTGGGAGCACAAGGAAGCTAAGTGGCTTGCTCAGGGTCACAGTATGCAAGTGGGGCTGTGGGATTCAAACACCGGTCTTCAGATTTGCAGCTCAGAGCCCTAAACCACTGCTCTGTACTGCCTCCAAGGGTCTGCCCTCCTTTAAAGGCCTGCTGCATCTTTAGCCCCTGTTAGTGAAGCAGTCTCTTCCTGGGATTTTAACCTATGTATAGCCAAGCTCATGGCCCCCCCCACCACCACCACCACCACCTTTTGAGCCCATGACTATCATGGATCTGAAGTATGTCACCTGAAGTTAGCTCTTGGTGGCCGTGAATTTGCCAGGAGGGAAGCGAGCTGCAGGCCCTCTGCACTGACCCTAACTACATTATCTTCCACAGAGAGAAGGTAGTCTTTGGATTAACAGGAAATTACTTTCCAAAATGGTGTCTGGGTTTCATTTAAATTAATCCATCACACTTGCAGTGTTCTTTACAGCAGAGTCCAACTCTGGTGAGCAGAGGCTCCACAGTCTGAATGTTAAGAGGGCACTCAGTTACCATCTGGACAGTACCACGGACCTCAGGTCTTCCCACTCACAGCTTTTCCTCACATATGGTGAAGTGGGCATGGGCAGGCCAGCTTCTAAGAGGAATCGTTGCTCACCGGATAGTCTCCTGCATCCTGTTCTGCTACACTAAAGCAGGCGAGCTTCCCCACAAGGCCTCAGGGTGCACTCCACTCTGTAGTACTGTTGCTTTATGGCAGCTGCAGGGATATTCCTTGCTAGCAATTTGTAAAGCAGCTATCTGGAAAACTGTACACACCTTTACAAAACATGATTGCCTGATATGCAGTCCAGAGGAGATGCCAGGTTTGGCACTGCTATCTTGCAGAACCTTTAACCTCAGTAGGTTCTGTATCCAGCCTCCTAAGGTACTGCTTTGTAGTCATCCGATGTAAGCATAGTGACCTCAGTAGTATTGTTTCTTCCAAGGGATCCTCACTATGCTTAATTAAATCTCCCACCCTACCTCCCTTTCCAGAACCTGAAAAATGTTCCACAAAATTAGTTATCTTCCAGAGATGAGTCTTCCATTCATTACTGGTGGACTGTGGTTATACGCTAGAGGCACTCAGACCACATGAGAGCTTGTAGCTTTAAGCTTTTTCAGGAGGAGGGGCGATTTTGGAGATGCATCACTCTCGAGGCTGACGTACAACATGGCACTTCTTGGGTTGGGCAGTAACCAATGCCGCCCCCAAACTCCTCAGTTCTGCTTTTCCCGCACGCCATTGAGGCAATACTGTGTGGAGTGAAGTGAAAATGTTTTGTAAACATTTATAGAGTGGTGGTGCATGAACACATAAATAGAGAAGGCCCAGCTGACCGAAGGCCTGGGTTCAAACTCAGCTGAGTGCACTTATTCTTTCTCACTTCTGTTTGTATGTGTTCTATAAATATGCACACCACACTCCTGTGTGATTGTTAAAGTAAATATTTGTGTTGCCATTGGGTTGTGCATTTGAGAAAGAGTAATATCTCAGGAATGGCCCAGGTTCCAGTTGTCTCAGTGGTGCAGCTGGTTAGCACAATCGGAAAGGTATCTCGGGTGGCCTGGTTTAAATCCCAGCTGAGACATTTATTCTTTCTCACCTCTGTTTGTATGTGTTCCATAAAATATGCACACCACACTCCTTGTGATTGTTACAAGTAAATATTTGTATTGCCATTGGTTGTGCATTTGAGAAAGAGTAATGCTTGGGGACGGCCCAGGTTCCAGTTGTCTCAGTGGCACAGCTGGTTAGCTTAATTGGAACGGTATTCGGGTGGCCTGGGTTCGAGTCCCAGCTGAGGCACTTATTCTTTCTCACCTCTGTTTGTATGTGTTCCATAAAATATGCACACCACTCCTGTGTGATTGCTACAAGTAAATATTTGTGTTACCATTGGTTGTGCATTTGAGAAAGAGTAATGTGCTCAGGGACGGCCAGGTTGCAGTTGTCTCAGTGGCGTGAGCTGGTTAGTATAGTTGGAACAGTATTCGGTGATCTGGGTACAAGTCCCAGCTAAGGCACTTATTCTTTCTCACTCTGTTTGTATGAGTTCTGTATGTCAGTCTGTTCGTCCTTGAGTCTCACCATGCTTGCACCATACCAGTCTGATCAGGTTGTACCATCTTTTTTCTTTATTTTCTACCAGTTCATGGTGCTTTTCTTTCATTTTGTTGTTTTGTTCAGTCATGGTCATGTCAATCTGGGAGCTAAAAAAGTCTGTTCTAAGGCGGGACTTTGCCCCATCGTTAGAACCCGTGTGGCAGTCGATGACCGTGCCTCTTGACCATTGTTTCGTACTGAGTCCCTATTGTGACATGGATAACTGTGACACTTCTTTTTTCGATGGATTTACGTTACCCTCTGTCAGTACAGCCCAGAGTGGTAGGGATGCGTCCACTTCCGTCAGGACAACGCTGCACTAGGGACACCAAGGCTAGGACTCTGCTCCCTTCCCTGGGCCCTCCTCAGTACTGTATGTACTGAGGGGGACCAGGCCTCCATTGTTTCAGGTCTCACTGAGACCAGAGGCCTGCAACAGGGGTCAGGTGGACATTCGCCCCCCTGGGGGTGTGCAGCTTGAGCACCACCACAGCCCCTTGCTTCCAAGGGAGCTCAGACAATCGTGTTAGAAGTCTCAGCTATATGCTGGGCCTGCACTGGAGGCTCCTTTGGCACTGTCTACTGACACTGCCTCAGCTCCTGACACCGTGTGGGTTGGACTGTGGCATCCCGTCCGGTGCGGATCTCCAGATGGTGCCACTTCTGGCACTGCGGCTGTCTAGCCCAGCGCAGAGTCTAGCATTGAATTTGTAGTGCTAGCTGTGGAATTTATTCTCAATTCTATTTTTTTATATTCAAAGGATGTTATTTTCAACAAATAAGGGGTATAGCTAGGGGGTCTGCGGTCACGCCTCAAATGCCAACCTATTCATGGGTTGGTGGGAGGGGTGCGATCCAGGACCCCAGGCTAATCCATTTTTTCAAATATTATTTTTACAAACGCTTTTATTGATGATTTATTATTTATTTGGGAAGGCACAGAAAAATACATTTTGTCATTTAAATAATAACCACGTGGGACTCAAATTTACTGCATAGTACCATCAAAAGGAAATTAATTATTTAGGTCTTACTCTCTAGGGTGCTGTTGGCTTGCATAGGGACAAAAGTATATTGGAAAGAGACATCTGGTAATAGTATTTTACATGGACGTAGTTCACATCCAAGTATAGAGTCCTACCTTGTGGATAGTTAATTAGGTTGAAAAGAAACTGTTCAGAACCACAGTATTTTGAGTTGGCAAAAGATGAGCTATTTGATAGATTGAAATCCAGAGGTTATTCACAAGAGATTTCAAATAGAGCAGCAAAAAAGTAGAAAAAAGGCAAAAGTCAGACTTGTTACAGTACCAGCAGAAGCAAGGAAAGGAAGATAGAGTAGTTTTCTACCGAATACGGGCCTGATCCATGGACCTTGAGCTGTTGTAAAAACATGGCATGTACTTAGTATAGACAAGGATTTAAAACAGGTTGCCAGGCCCCTTGGTGGCTTTTAGATAAAGCAAAAGCCTTAAAGATCTTTTAATGCAGAGTGAATATATGGTTCATCTATCTCAGATATGTGGCTTAGTACCAAACCACAAGGTTTTTTTCCATTTAAAAGGTGCAAGACATGTAAGTCATCAGTACAGGGTAATATTTTGTGAATCCAGGAGATCAGGAATTAGGGACGTTAAAATTCCTTATTTTTGACTTGCTCTACCAAGTATGTAGTATATGCCCTGTGGTAAAATATATGTAGGCCAAACTACCAGGAGCCTTAAAGAAAGAATTCGGAGCACTACAGGGCTATGAAAAATAAGACCTATGGCATCCAATAGGCAGATACTTGTTTGAGCAGTCGGAGATTATGGATCATACAACATACTATTTGGCTATTGATCATGCACCTTTCAGAACAAGGGAGCCAATAAGCAACTTGAATTAGATGAAAACAAATCCATGTGGATCTTTAAACTGAGAACATTGAAACCTCAGGGATTTAATGAATGGATGGATTGGAAACCATACATCCATGTATAATTAAATGCATAAATAATTATTTGGGAGTTCAAAGATTATAAAATAAGAATGTATTAATTATAATAATTCTTTGTTTCCTGGTACTTCATATTGTGCCTTTAATGCCCATTGTGTTATGGAAATAAATAAGTTTGCATTGTGGGAAATTTTATGATGAGAATGAATGTGATACATTTATAATATCTCATTTTGTCTCTGTTAGTCTTTATAACTATGGTGCCATCGCTTTATTATCTCTACTGTTATAAATTTTAAATGCATATTCACCTTGTTTCACTTGGTGGTTTTGCTAGGCTAACTGGAGGCAGTATAGCATGATGGTCTAAGGCTCTGAGCTGCAAATCTGGTGACATCCAGCAGACCAGACCTAGGTTTGAATCCCACAGCTTCCACTTGCATACTGTGTGACCCTGAGCAAGTCACTTAACCTCCTTGTGCTCCCAGGTCGCTCCTGTAAAAAGCTTTCAGCTTAGTGTGCTATATACCTGGTTAAACAACTAAATAAAAAAAAACTGCAGACCAGCAGTGCTTTGGGCTTTTAATTTTGGAATTCCAATTGAATGACTTGTGAACCCAAGCACTAATTAGAGCTGATCTGCACCAAGATACCATCCACTTAGAACAAATGTGATTGTTTTATTGTTTAAGTGTATGCACTTGAGAGTTAAAACATTTAAAACACATGGTTTGATTTCTTGGTCACACCTCCTGATGAAGAGGTAGCATTGCCCTGAAGCACCGAGGCTGGAATGGGGACTAGAGCTCTAAATGTACAATTTGTGTGTAATTTTTTTGCTTACATTTGTAAGTATTTTATTTATATTTTATTCAATGAATTATTCTCCTGAATTTTTGGTGGTCTGGAGTGCTAGATTTTCTTTTTAACTTTCTGGCTTTGAATCAGCAGGCACTGCTGCGTGCCACCTTCGGTGTTTCTGACACTGACCCCAGTGCCAGACTCTCTCTGCCTGCTGCTGCTGCCTTGGGGCAGGTCTCTTGTCTGCGGGTTGGGGGCAGTGAGGTCGCTTCGGCCCGGTCTGTCCCTAGAATGCCGGGAGTCTCTAGGCGCAGCTGGAGTGCTGAGTTAGGACTTCTTTCCCTCTAGCAGGCGAGAATCTACAGTCAGTAGGGACAGGGGCGCCCTAGTGGACCACAGCAGCTTGGTCTCCCTCATCAAGGTCTCCCCCAAGGGCACCACCCTGTTCGCTCCTTGCCAGTTGGGCATTCTTTGGTTAGCGGGCGTGCATCCCCTCCCTTGGAAGGTATCCCCTGCATGCTCCTGCAGCCGTGGCAGAAGGCCTGCAGTCTCTCATGACCATTCTCCTCCCTCCTCCCCTCCTTTCGCAGGTCTTTCTGGACACCTGGGGCCCGTGACATGGGCAACAGTACAGGGCTATGGCGCCAGCATTCCCCATCTACCTTAGGGTCCATTGATGAGGTAATTTTACACTCCACCCCAAGCTCTGCCTCCCCTGCACAAAGCAACTCTGCCTCATCAACTTCCTCCTTTTGGAGAAGAGGACACCTCTTCTCACATTTCATCAGATGCTGACTATTCTGACTATCAGCAGTTCCTCTCAACCATGCTGGAGGAGCTTCATCTTTCCCACTATATGGTGCAATCCTGCGTGTGTGACATTGTCCTTCCTGGAGGAGTACAGCTCAGAATTCACTGTGATCGATCCCTCCATGGCCTCGACCTTTCATGGAGGAGTCGCACAGTGTCTGGCAGTTTCCCTCAGCCTCTGTTCCAGCCCCAAGGGACTGTTAGTGCAGGTACTGCACACCTTCTGGGTCTCTAGGAGCTATGCCCCACCCTCCTCTGTTCTGGAGTGGCTGAACACCGCTTCCGGCATTGTCACCCAGAGCAAGAACCCCCAATCTGACTCAGCCGACTTGATCGTTGGAGTAGGACGTTTTCTCCTTGGTGCGTCCTCCTATTGTTCATTTTGGCACACCAGGCAGCCTAGGCTAGGCACCTATGGGCTTCACTGGGATAGATCCTCATGGCCATGCCTGATTGTGAGGCAGTCACACGATCCATTGCCATTTACATATGGGGCCTGGGCTAGCGAGACACCAGGCAAGGCGTGAATGTTGCCATGCGTAGCCTCAGGTTAGTAGGAACAGTGGTCTACCTTAGGCGGATGGCATGGCTTCATCTTTCCCAGCTGTCACCCTTGGCCTGGTGAAGGGTAATTGCCTCGCCTTTCCAGGGACCCATTTCTTTCCAACAGGGTCAGGCACAAGCTGTCAGGATGCTGTCCTCTCTCAGGCAATGGTAGTCTCCACCTGACCCTGATCAGTGTCCGGTCCCACCGGACTTGTAAAAAAGTCCCTCCTCCTTGTTTTTCCCACTGGGGCTGAGGGAGACTTTCTTCCCTTAGGGAGGTGCCAGCCCACCAATAATAAATGGTGAAGATTGATTTATGGAAGATATGAAAATTATGTACTCACTGTAATTCTTCCTCTTGCAAGATATCTTCACTATTCATTACTGCTTCCCTCCCACCTTCCCTTCATGGCCAGGGTTCTGGGCAGTGCCTCCTCCCTGTTGTTTGTCTCTCCTTCTCTCATCCAGTATCTAGCTGGCACCCTCTGAGGGCTCTGGATCTGCTTTGGAAAGGGGAGGTTCTCCTCTCCTTTATTTTACGGGAGAAGGCAGACAGGGACAGCTGACTCCCTTTCCTCCTCCTTTAGAGGAAACATTCCTCTACACCTCCCAGGATCGACTCTCTCTAATTCTAGAGGTGCCAGTTCACCCCACTTTTCTTACAGGGGCTGATTCTGGATCCTGTTCAGACTGGCTCAGCACCATGGTACTGCCCTCATGGCTCTTAGTACTGTTGTAGGCATGCATTGCTAGACAGAACCAGTTTGCAGCTAGTCTTTATCACTTGCAATGTCTTTGTTTTCTTTTTGGGATCCGCAGCTTAGCTGGTGCGATCCATGGGTTGGGGAGGAGGACATCTTTTCTTCTGCCTTTCTGGGGCACCTTAGAAGAACCCCTTCCCAAGTTCCTTTTCTAACCCTTATGTTTAAGGGTACCTATACCTCGGGGTCCCTTTTGGATCTCCTTGGGGGTGGGAGAGAGGTGTCAGAGGCTCCTGCGAGACAGGCTGGAGTTCTCCCTCAAGGTCGTGGGAGTGGGGTTGCAGACGTTTGGACTCCTACTCTATCAGGAGCCTAATGGACCCATTGTGATCTCTTATACTGCAGCGCTTATTCACTCTTCTTACCCATAAAAACCGGTTCCTTAGGTCAGGGACTAGTGCCTCCCTCAGCTACTCCACCCTTCCTTGGAGACAACTCCTCTTGCTTCAGGGTCCTTCCTCAGTCCCAGGTAACCCCCCCAAAAAAAAAACCTTCTTTGATCCTATTGGATCACTATTCTTAAATGGCTCATGGAGCAGTCCTCTTGGACCGCTCTCCAGCTTCTTGAGTTGAATTGGGACAATGAGTTTCTTGACCCAGTTGGGGTTAAAGGACCCTTCTCTACCTTCCTAGTTCTTTAGCCTGCCCAATGGCTGTGGTCATGCCTGGCCTAAGTCCCTCCCAGAATTATATCTCTCTTTCGCTGGTTGGCTTTGGGTTCAATTATATCCTTTCCTTTTCCTGTCCCTTGGGCTCCCTTGCCCCACCCTCTTTTTCTTCCTATTTTCCTCTCCTGCAAGTAGCATCATCTACTGGCCAACCCCAAGTGCCACGTCAGATGTCGGCCTCAAGGGCAGCCCTGCCTCCAACATCAGAGTCTCCTCCTGAAAACTTAAAGCTACAAGCTCCCGCAGGGTCTGGCGCCCAGCTTATACCACCAGTAATGAATGGTGAAGATATCTTGAAGATCAAGAATTACGCTATGTATGTAATTTGCATTTTTGTTTTATTTATTTTATTTAGTTTTGTTGGCCGGGTAAGTGCGCTAGACAAATCCTGACTATTTTCAGGCACGACCCAGGGAGGGGATACAGATGAATGCCAACTGACTTTGAACCAGATTAAGCTGCTGGTGGTATTTTCAGTGAATGAGGGAAATTTGGCTAGGACACCGGGAAATTCCTACTCTTTTCGATAAGTGCCATGGGATCTTTAACATCCCCTGAACTAGCACCAATCCAGGCAGATGGGACCTCGGTTTAATGTCTCATCCGAAAGACGGCACCTCAGAAGTGCAGCACCCCTTCATGCTGCACTACAGTGTCAGTACTGGGACATTAACCCAAGTGCCAGATGTGGGAACTGAACCCACAGCCCTCTGATCTCCGGCCTCAGAGGAAGAGTGTGCTACCTACTGAGCCACTGACACTGTTCACTGTTTGGTATTCGTTGCATTACTTGTTCGTCCAGTCAGTTTTATACTGTAGTTTTGTCTTAGTCTGCCATAGCTTGGAGGGAGGCCAATCTTTTATCATTATTTGGTAGTTATTCATTTTAAGTATAGTGTAGGATAGGATAGTAGGTTTCATGGCTATTGCCCTATAGGCCTTCAATAAAAATCTGGCATTAAACAGCAGACTGCAGGATCACCACGATGGAGGTTTGAACTGCATTCCAAGTTCCATACATTTCACTATGTCCGGGGCAGCACAACCTTCCAGGCTGAAGTGCATATGTAAGCATAGTGAGGGATCCTTTGGAAGAAACAATATTACTACGGTAAGTAATTGTTTTTTTAGTCCGAGGCTGATTCTTTTACCAAGTAGTTCTCTTATGAGACACAATTTGCAGTTCCATTTTTAGTGCCTCACCATGGGGTTTGAACTATGAAAAATGTTTAGATACAGAATAGGGATGCTGTGTCTGTGTATGGGGTATGTGAGTTGCTGAAAGGCTAACTTCAGCATGCACTAAAAAGAAAATAGAAGTAGAAACAAAGCTTTGACACTAAGCCTTTTAGCAGAAATAAACAGTGAATTAAAAATAAGCATTGTTACTAAGTGTAGGTTGAAAGCAGAGGTATTTATACTAGAGGCATAAGCAGGAATCTCCTACATTCTTAACTGAAATTTATGAGTAGACTCGTGAATCAAATGTTTAAATTAATGAAAACCATAACCTTTCAGGCCCTTCTTCCTACTCCGTTTCATAATAGTAATGAGGCAGCTCCATGGATTTGAGTATGACAAGATAATCACACTATCTGCTGTTGTAGGCCTTTGGTTTGCCTTTGCACCTCACAAGGCTGTGAGGTGGATTCTTCAGAAACAAACCTGTTGTCATGCCGTACTACTTAAAGGTGAGATCTCACTGCTGGAAGCCCTGTGGGCCTGACACAAAGCAGCAGGTCCATAAGGTTTGGCTCTGAATCTAAAGCTTGCTTTCCTATCCCCAGGGTCCCACCAGACCAAGTGGACAGGTAGCCAGTGGGCTGCAATGCCCATCAATCCCCTGAGGGCGGGGATTTGCAATGCCAGATCGATCAGAAACAAGACCGCAATTATAGCGGACTTGATTTCAACTGTTGATATGGCTCGCATTACGGAAACCTGGGTGGGTGATGATGCTGGCCCAGTTTTGGAGGTCGCCGTCTCCCCAGGTACTCGTGGTGCACTGCCCTAGAGTGGAGGCGATAGGGGCGGGCGATAGGCCATCTGTTTTAGATCCGACCTGGGCTTCTCTGTGCACCCAGTGAGAATGACCGGCTCCTTTGAGTGTGTGGCCGTATGTGGGGTCCTGGTGCAGACTGCAGGATTCTCCTGATTCACCGACCCTGGGATGGTGGGAGAATTCCGCAGGAGGTATCCAACTTCGCTGCCTGTGAAACATTGGAGCCACCAGATGTATAGTACTGGGGACTTCAATGTTTGGGCCAGTGATGAATCCTCCAGGCTTAATTTTAACCTCCTCCAGATGATGTCATCTCAGGGCCTGTCACAAGAGGTTTCTTCCGTGACCCACCAGAGTAGCCACATTCTGGATCTGGTGTTCTCACTGGAACTTGAGGTGCGAATCCCAGGACTGATCAGGTCAGTTGGTCCAATCATTGCACAATGGAGTTCTTGTTGGGGCCGCCTCCTCCCCACCAGAGAGCCCTCCCCTATGGAGATGGTCAACTACCACCCTTTGAGGGGATTTTCCTGGAGGATTCTTGGAGGTGGCAGACTTATCTAGTGTGGGTATTGCATGCAGGGGGTTGAGTGAGTAGGTTGCCACCTATAATAAGACGATGTCTGATGCACTTGATGCCCTTGAACCAGTTCAGGACCGACCCAAATCTCACTTGAGATCCCCTTGGTTTTATGGGGAGCATAAGGCGATGAAGATTATGGTCAGAAATTTGAGCACTGTTGGCAGAGGACTGGGCTGGAGGAGGAGAGACTTGCCCTGCATGCTCACTACGGCGCAGTACCAGGGGCAGTCAACCATAAGAAGGCAGAGTTCCTGTCCAGGGAGATTGCTGCAGGAAGAACCGACCAGCGGTGCTGTTTGGACTGTGGACAGGCTTGTTACATCCAGTCTGTCTCAGCCAAAAAAGCCTTTTCTAATGCTTTATGTGAAGAGTTTGCTCAGTTCTTCTCTGACAGGATGTCTTCTGTCCGGCAGGGAATCCCGCCAGAGTATGGCCTACAGCAGTTGCTTAGGACACCACAGGGCACTGGCCTGTTTGGGGTGAGTTTAACCAGTGAGGTGGCCGAGGTCATTGAAGTTGCTTCCAACCTAAAGCACACATATTGTGAACTGGAGCCAGTGCCAACAGGTTCTTGATGGGATGTGTTGACTCTGTTGTCCTGGTGTTCGACCTTGATTGTCCAGTGCTGTTTGTCAGAGGGGTATTCCCAGATTCCTTGAAAGAGGCACTGGTGAGACCCTTCTGAAAAAACATCTCTAGACCCTGACATCATGGCGATTACAACTTATCTCCAACCTTCCCTTTTTAGGCAAGGTTGTTGAGAGATTGTGCCACTGCAGCTTGAGAAGCATCTCGTGGCTTTCGATATCTATGAACCATTCCAGTCTGATTTTGTGCGAGACATAGCACTGAACGGCATTAGTTCGGTGCATAATGACCTCCTCAGGGCGAAAGACAGAGGAGAGGGATCAATTCTCATTCTCCTTGATCTCTCCTCAGCGCTTGATAAAGTGGACCATGTTGCGCTTCTCGATCACCTGAGGGAGTACTGTGGACTTGCTGGCACTGTCATCTGCTGGTTTGAGCCCTGTCTCGTGAACAGGAGGCAACGGTGGTGATGGGATTTTCTCCCCCGAGCTTCTTGTCTCTGTGGGTACCCTAGGTTCGGTCTTGTCGCAGATGTTGTTCGCTGTGTATATGCTGCCCCTAGGTGAGCGTATTAGGAAATACAGCTTGGTTTTTCACTGCCATGCAGATGATACCTAGTTGTCTCTTTCCTCTGCCCCAGACATCCAACACTGTGGAAGTGTTAAATGACTGGATGTCCTCCAGTTGGTTGCGACTGAACCCTGATAAGATGGAGGTACTGGTGGTGGAGTCAAACCAAAGGCTTGATAGGTTAGCTTCTGGTGTGGCAACAGGTCTACTCCTCAGGCCTACACCATTGAAGGCTTCCTCTAGGGTGTGCGATTTAAGCGTCTTCCTCATGACGGTTTGACATTTGAGTTTCAGGTGTCTTCCATTGTCCGAACCAGCTTCTACCATCTGAGAAACATCGCCAGGATCAAACCCCTAGTTCCACCTGGGGACCTCCCACCTTGGTGCATGCCTTGTGACGCCCAGGCTAGATTACTGTAATGTGCCCTTCTTCAGGGTCTCTGGAGGTACCCTTCACCGGCTGGAGTTGGTGCAAATGCTGCGCTAGGCGCTGACTAGATTGTCAAAGTTCAGCCATGTCACCCCAGTACTGCGTGGTTGCACTGGCTGCCAGTCAGGTGGAGGGTCCTCTTCAGGGTGGGCCTGCTCACCTTTAGGCCCTACATGGACTTGGCCATGGCTGTCTGACTGAACTTCTAACACCTGCCACCTCTGTCTGCTCCCTCCTGTCCCCTCTAGGGCCTCCTACATAGAAACATAGAAGTTGTACGGCAGATAAGGACCTAAGGCCATCCAGTCTGCCCATTTCTTTTCTACCTTATAAATGTGCCATCGGCCTTTGCTCTGTCAGTGACCTATCTATTCATAGTCATTTGTATTGCTCCCTTATGCCTATCCCATGCCTGTTTTGAAGCCCTGCACTGTATTCATAGCCACTACTTTGTGGTAAGCCATTCCATGCATCTACCACCCTTTCTGTGAAAAAGAATTTCCTCACATTCCCCTTTAATCGGCCTCCCTCTAATCTCATGCTGTGTCCTCTTGTCCTGCTATTTTTCTTATATTTAAACATGTTAGACTCTTTCACCTTGTTTATGCCCTTAAGGTGTTTAAATGTCTCGATCATATCACCTCTCTCCCTCCTTTGCTCCAAGGGTATACATATTGAGTCTCACCTAATCTGTCCTATATGTCTTCTGATGCAGTCCCTGCACCATTTTTGTTGCCCTTTCTCTGGACTGCCTCGAATTGGTTAATGTCCTTACATGAAGGTGTGGCCTCCCAGCCACTGCCGCAGTACTCAGATGAGGGCCTAACCAATGTCTTGTACAGAGGATTATTACCTCCACTTTACTTAATTTCAGATAATTCCTACTATCATACACCCTAACACCCCTAGCCTTACTCTACTGCTTTAGAGGTCTGCTTTGATGATTTTGGTCATCAGTGATGATGATGCCCAAGTCTCTTTCTTCCTTTGTGACTGCTAGCAACTCCCCTCCCAGCCTATAAGTAGGCTTCAGGGTTTCTCTTCCCTATGTGCATGATTTTTACTTCGCTTTGCATTAAATCCCAGTTGCCCCTCTTCTGAGCCATTCTGCTAGTTTATCCAGATCTTCTTCTCATTTCTGCCCACCCCCATCTGGACTCATCTCACTCTGTTGCAGATCTTGGTGTGTCATCTGCAAACTCAGACAAATAACACCCTCAGATTCCATCTAGGGGTTCACTAATAGAAGATGTTGAAATAGGACTGGCTTTGGGACTGATCCCTAATTTGCCGCTTGTGACACATCTCTTTCTGACTGTGCCACCATTTACCACCACTCTCTGTTTTCTGCCAGTCAACCAGTTTGCCACCCAGTTGACCAACTTCTGACCCACCCGGAGCCTACCTAGCTTGTTTATCAATCTTCTATGTTGAACAGTGTCAAAAGCTTTGCTGAAGTCAAGGTAGACGACATCAACTGCTCCCCTTGGTCCACCACTCTGGTTACCAGTCAAAAGTCTATGAGATTAGTTTGACAGGGACCTTCCTTTTATAAACCCATGCTGTCTTGGATCTGTGCCCTATGCGATCTCAGGTGTTGCAACTATCCTTTCCTTGAGGAGTGCCCATAATCTTGCCTACTACTGAGGTAAGACTGACCGGGTCTGTAGTTCCCCCGCTTCTCCTCCCTGCTACCACTCTTGTGGAGTGGGATCACATGAGCCTTCTCCAGTCTTCTCTGGGACCTCTCCTGGTGCTCAGAGACTCACTAAACAATTCTGCTAATGGCTCTACTGGTTCCTCCTTTAGCTCCTTAGGTACCCTGGGATGTATGCCATCAGGTCCCATTGCCTTATCCACCCCTGAGCTTAGCAAGCTCTTGTAGGACCCTTTCTTTTTGCAGCCGGAGGTGGTGCTCACCTCTCCCTCCCCTGTGTCCATGATGCTGAGCTGTGGGCCAGCCCTACCTTCTCTTCAGGTAAATACTGAGCAAAAGTATCTATTTAGGATAGATGCCTTACAGGGTCCTCCTCCTCACATGCTCCCTTTTCTCCATTAAGCTTAGTAATACCCCTCTGGACTTTCTCCTTTCACTAATGTATCTATAGAAAGTCTTGTCACCTTCTTTTACTATTCGTGCTAGTGTTGTTTCCTCAGTTTGGGACTTTGCCTCTTACTGCACATACCTGCTTCCTTAGGGCAGTTTGGTATGCCTCCATCTTCATCCCATTGTTTCCTTATATTTTCTGAAGGCCAGCCTTTGGCTCTGACCTTTCTGCATATATTTGAGAACCAAAGGGTTTCTTCTTTTGCACTTCCTTTCTGTCTAACACAATGGGATGTTGCTTCAAGTATTGTATCCTTAATGCTTGCCCACTTTGCCTGTACCTCCTCACCTGTGTTTCTTTTTTGCCAGGGCTAGCTTAACTCTGTTGGCCATCTTATCAAAGTCAGCTCCTCTGAAGTCCCATATTTTGCCTTGGAATGGGATGATTTAGATGTAGTAGCCAAAATTGAACCCATACCATGTGATGGTCACTGGCTTCAGGTGACCTTCTACCTGGAAGTCTGTGATCCCTTCTTTGTTAGTCAGTACTGAGATCTGAGGATAGCCCTGTCTCTTGTGGGTTTGCTGTACCAGTTGTTTGAGGCCCTCCTGCAGGGAATCCACTATGAGCTCTAGTTCTGGCAGATGTTCCCTGCTGGTGATTGACCAATCTGTATCTGGCATGTTGAAGTCTCCCATTATCAGAACCTCCCCTTTAGCTGTCATGTTTTTGTCACCTCCTGGTGATTCTCGGGACACAGTAAAAAACTACCAGCGACAGGGTCTTCTAGTATTACCGTCCCTGTCCTGGAATTCGCTCCCAGCAGCGATCAGGGAGGCCCCTTCAGTTGAGACTTTAAAGTCCGCCTAGGACCCACCTGTTTAGCATGTCATTCCCAGATGTAGCCCTGTAGGGATATAGTTTCTGTAGAGACAGTCTGTCAGGTAATTTTCCTTTTGCAGGTAATGTTTCTTTTATCTTAAACCTACTGTTTTATGATATTTGTTTCTTTTAACATATTTATGTATTGTTTGTATTTGTACTAACCTTTTAGCTTTTAACTGTATCGGCACAGAGCCTCGGGATTGGGTGCCTAATAAATAAAATTTGCCTTGCCTCATGTGGGCTGTCCCTGATTAATACGTTATGTGCCTGTTTATGATTTTTTACACCCGCTTTCTTTTCTTGTATCTGGTTGATCCTTCTGTTTCTGGCCCAACATTTACTTAAGTCCTGCCACCCTTAGGCATCCCATTATTCACTGTACCTGTCATCAGCGTAGGGTTAAAGTCTAGGGATTCAGTTGCACTAAATATACTGTTGAGCTTCCTAATGTTCTGATTTGCCAGTTGCCGGTCCTGGTGTACACCAAGGCTAAGTACTGTAGTATCAGCAATAGGGGAATCATTGCTTTAAAGAGCTATTGATCCAGCGCAGAAAATAATACATATTTTAAGAAATATTCTGTTGCAACTTCTATTTCTAAAGTATTTTTTTTTCCTTTGCTCATTAGAAAGTCTTCTATGTGATAATACTGTGCTGGATGTGTGGAACAGCTCTTAGCCTGGCAGCTGACATATCTATCTCTAGGCCCCCACTACATTATCAGCATTGTGATCTCACTGACAGTGACATCACAGGTGACTGACCTGGCAGTTAGTGAGTGGCTGTTCCTAAGCAGCAGTGATGTAACAGTCAGTGTGGTCACAGTGCTGATGATACAGTGGGGAACAGATCTTCAAACAGCATGAAGTCTTGCTGTATTCTGATATTATGCAGTTAGCCCCAGCAGTTGAACTGCTCCAGAGAGGAAAGAGTTAACTCTATGCTAGAGCATAGAGCGTTGAGCTCGAGCTCGGTTCAAACCTCTGTCTGCTGCACTTTGAGTGTAACCGTCAGATTCTTTACTCCGCCTTCACTGAACAGTCGCTCGGAGATTTCTCCTTCGCTTCTCGGTTCAGTCCGATTAAAATCGTTGGTTTACACCGCTGTTTTTTTCTTTATTTCGTTCAGATCCTGTCTGCAGTACAGTAAGTACATAGGTAGTGGACTAGTGCTGAATTTTCTGTGGAAATTGCAAAAATTGTGTTTCAACCGTTCGCTGAACCAGTTGCCTGTATTTGTCTGTGTCTTTTTCTTTAGTTGAATTTAGTGTGAGGTACTGGTCCTTATCGGTTCTAAAATAACGTGTTTCATTGTTTTTTCCAACATCCATAACACGGTTAGGAACCCGATAAGCTGATCTTGCCTAGCGGTTGCCATAAAAGGTAAGTGATAGGATGTCTTTGTCTTAGAAACCCAAGAGGAAAACCGGGCCCACTGGGTTTCAACACTGCAGTGAGTGTGGGGAGGCCTTTGCTAAGGCGATCCCACACCACCTGTGTTTACTGTCTGGTTTTGACCACCTGAAGTCAGACTGCCAAATATGTAAATTTCCTAAAGCCACCCTGGATAAAAGATTGGGCAGGCTTAGGAAAAGGAGGCGAGAAGTCCAGACCTGGATGGCCAGCCGGTTCAGATTCCGACAAAACCTGGAGAGTGCCCACTGACCTGGGCAAGACTCCTCGGCAAACGGAGAGCCAATCCTAAGGGGTCGGTTCCGCAAAAAGAAACAAGAAGAGAATAGGCCAGTTCGGATCCAGAACTGCATCGTCCAACCGCCAAAGAAATTGCCAGGGCGATTGGTATAGTTGAATCATTAGTTCGGTTCCGATTGACCCGACGCCTCCGGTATGCTCAGTTCGTCGGTTCTTCCGGTTCAGGATTATTCCCTGAAGACTATTATGAACCGGATTTGGAGGGGATGAAGATGATGATGGTGTGGAAGGTCTGAATGAGCCCATAGAACTGGACATCTCCCCAGACAGGCCTTCTGGTGTTTCCCTCCCAGGCTTTCTGAGTCCCTTCCCACTTTATGTTCTACAAAAAGTGGCAGAAACCCTCCAGCTCCCTTTGGATGAAGCTGTTGAGGAGCAAGAGGAGCCTGACTGTGAGATGATGGACATCCCAGAGTCCAAGAGGTTGTCTATTCCCTTCACAGATCCTTTGGGAAACAGAGAGAGAAGTTACTTAAGACTTCAAATTCTTTACCTCCTGTGTGAACGGACAAGAGGTATATGTTGTCAGGCCCAGGCACGGTGTACTTGTACCAGCAATGCAGCCATGTTAGTTGTGCAGGCTGCAGCCTGTGATAAGGCTAACATACCCTTGGCTTCACATACCCCAGATAAAGACTCCAGGAAGCTGGATGCCATGGCAAAGAAACAATACA
Organism: Neoceratodus forsteri; assembly: GCA_016271365.2. Taxonomy (NCBI): domain Eukaryota; kingdom Metazoa; phylum Chordata; order Ceratodontiformes; family Ceratodontidae; genus Neoceratodus; species Neoceratodus forsteri. The sequence goes on along the minus strand of CM028133.1, from coordinate 766,785,287 downwards.
TGGCATCTTCCTTGGGACTCAGGCAGGCTAATTATATGGTCTAAACAGCCAGGTACCAAAAGTCCAGATGGGATACTGTTCTGGAACTGGCTAAACAGGCTTCCCCCAGCTTGCCAAGGAGGTGCTGCTGATGGGATTGAGGCATCAAAATCCAGTTTCATGCTGCTGTGGACTCCAGTGATGTGTCATCAATAGTCATGGCTACATCTGTGGCTCTTCAGAGGTTGGCTTGGCTCAGATGTACTAGCCTATCGTGGACACCCAGGCTAAGGCCATGGATTTCCTGTTGAGAATTCTCTGTTTGGGGAGCAGACAGAATTATATGAAAAGATGGATGAGTACAGGACCACCTACAGGAGTGCACAGGTCAAGGAAAGGCAAGCAACTCCTCAAAAGCAGCAGGCTAGGGGCAGGGGCCGGCCTTTTCACAGGCCTTTCTACCAGGCACAGGCCTCCTCCTTTTTCCCAGAGGGGAGAGGCAGAAGGGGTATGAGCAGGGCTGCATCCTCCTCTCAGCCTAAGGCTTCTGTCAAGCAGACACCCTGATGTGTCAGCTCGGTCGACTCCCAATTCCTGTAGAGGCAGGTTGGCTTACTACTTCCAGGACTGGAAGTCTGTTACCTCAGACAAGTGGGACCTGAGGTAGTGTTGGGACTGGCCTCAGCTTCAAAACTTCCAAAGCTGAGGGTCAGATCCTTTCCACCTGCAAACATCTCCAAACCATTGCTGTAGAGGCAGATGTTTCATCTTTGCTGGCTCTCAGAGCCATAGAGAAAGTTCCACACTTCACAGGGGCAAAGGTCTGTATTCCAGATACTTCCTTACCCTGAAAAACAGGGAGTGGTGGCCATCCTAGACTTAAGATACCTAAACAAGCACCTACTAAAGCCAAAATTCAAAATGGTGACTCTAGGAATAATTATTCCCTCTTTAAGGCCAGGGGACTGGCTAGGATGCCTACTTTCACATTCCCATCAGGTACTCCCACAGAAAGTACCTCAGGTTTGAACTGCCTTCAGGCCATTACCAGTTCAAAGCAATGCCCTTCAGCCTAACATCAGCTCCGAGGGTGTTTACAAAATGCCTAGCAGTAGTAGTGGCCTTTCTAAGGAGACAAAACATCTCCATATTCCCATACCTGGATGACTGGCTCATAGTAGGTCAGTCTCCAGACCAAGTCAAGTCAGATTTACAAGTGACCCAACAAGTGCTCACTTCTCTAGGATTCCTCCTTAGTCTTCCCAAATCAGTTCTGAGCCAGTACAACTCTTAACCTTCATAGGGGTAGAATTAGATACTGTCAAAGCAAGATCCTTTCTCCCTCTGGCAAGGGTAAAGGCCATTATAGAGCTGGCTTCCTTTTCACCTGCTGGTATCTCACCAGCAAGGCATTTCCTTCAACTCCTGGGCCACATAGCAGCTTCCACTGCAGTGGTCCAAGGGACAGATTTCAGATGAGGGACATCCAGTTCCATTTGAGGGCTTTTGGTCTCAGAAAAAGATCCTCTAACCAAGCTTATTCCAGTGACTCAGACCTGATCCAGGCTCTCCAATGGTGGCTGGACCAGGACAACCTCAGGCAAGGAGTCCCATTCATCACTCAGTCTCATTCTGTGGTTCTAACCACGGATGCTTCTCTCCTGGGGTGGGAGCTCACCTGGGAGTCACAGCTCAGAGAGTGTGGTCCCTCAGGAGGCTCTTCTCCACATCAATCTTCTGGAGCTCAGGGCAGTGTACCTGGCTCTGCAAGCCTTCTCGAATCAGTACAGAACAAGGTGGTTCAGGTCAGGACAGACAACACAACCACTATGTGGTACATCAGCAAGCAGGAGGCACTAGGTCTATGGCCTTGTGCATGGAAGCCATGAAATTATGGTCCCCGCTTATTCTCTACAGACCTCTGGTAGCAGTCCACCTTCAGGAAAGGACAATGTGCTAGCAGATGCATTGAGTAGGATTTCCAGGGCCATCACAAATGGTCCCTGGACCCCTAGTGTTAAAAGTGATTTTTTCAAGGTGGGCACTCCAGAGATAGATCTCTTTGCAGCTCAAGACAATCACCAACTTCTCTCTTCTGTTGCAGACTCCAGTCTTGGGTCCAGTCCTCTGGATGCTCTAATTCTGGATTGGGAAGGGAAATTTATGTATGCCTTTCCTCCTTTCCTCTTCTGTTCAAAGTCCTGGTCAAGATAAGGTCACAATCTTGCAAAGTGATCCTGATTGCTCAGACTGGGCCTGACAGCCTTGGTATCCCCTGTTGCTGTCCCTAACAGTCCATCTTCCCCTATCTCTTCCCAGAAATCACAACCTGTTAACCTTCTCTCAGGGAGGATCTGGTACCCCAACCTTCAGTCTCTCAATCTCAAGGCATGGCTCTGAAGAGCTAGAATATGCAAATTTGCATCTCTGTCAAGGGGTTCTGGACATTCTCTAAGCCTCTCCAAACCTGCCACCAGAAAACTTATAACTCCAAATGGAAAAGATTCAGCATTTGGTGTTCCAAGAAGCATATATCCTCAGATACTGCTGACATTGAGTGTACTAAGGCTGTTAGGTATGACTCCTCCAGTTGTTCCTCACTTATGGCGAAGTGGGAAGTGTAAACCTGCTACTAAAGAACTATTGCCAGGTGGATTGTCTCTTGTATACAATTCTGCAATGAAAAGCTAGGCAAAGTACCCCCCTCAGGCCTGAGGCTCATTTGACCAGAGTACAGCTGCTTCTCTGGCTGCTGCCAGAGATATACCCTTATTAGAGATATGCAAAGCAGCCGCCTGGAAAACAGTCCATACTTTCACCAAGCATTACTCTCTGGAGATCCAGGCTAGGAGTGATGCTAGGTTTGGTACAGCAGTACTGCAGATCCTATTCCCAAAATAGGTTTGATACCCTCCTCCATGGAGGTACTGCTTGAAGTCTGCATAATGTCAGAATACAGCAAGACTTCATGTTGTTTGAAGAAAAATTGCTCATCTTAGTAATTGTGTTTCTTCTAATGGAGTCTTGCTGTATTCTGACCTCCCTCCGTGAACCTGGTTTTGGGAAGTGGGCTGGTAGGCGCAGTGTTGCACCTCAGGGTGTACTTGGCCCTCTCCCGCTTTAGTCAGGGGAGTGGGTTATTTATATGTTTTGCTTATTATTTGTTCACTACCTAGTTTTTGTTTTGGATTTCTACTTGAGTCTTTGGGGATCCAAAATATTTGGTTGCCTTGTTGGCTAAAAATTTTACAATTTCCACATAGTGGGGTAGTTAGTGTTAGCTCGTAAGAATCTGACTATTACACTTCAAAGTGCAGCAGACAGAGGTTTGAACCGAGCTCGAGCTCAACATTCTATGCTCTGGCATAGAGAGTTAACTTTTCCTCTCCGAGCAGTTCAAGTGCTGGGGCTAACTGCATAATGTCAGAATACAGCAAGACTCCATTAGAAGAAACACAATTACTCAGGTAAGTCATTTTTTCTTCTTTGGGATATCTCTGTCATCAGATCACACCTATGGAACCTAGCCATCAGGTGCTAGGGTCATACTGAAGCTTTTTCTGCAGCAGTCTATTAGAGGCTGACCACGTCGACATCAGGGTCCAACACCACATGCCCTATATAAGCATGGGCAGCCCTCCCTCCTCAGTTCTTTCCGCCATTGACCATTTGTGCACAGACTCTGTGGAAGCTTCATCGCCAGTTCAACCACCAAAATTACTTACCTTTTTCTTTGGTAACTGCCTTTGAATCACTTTATTTTAAAGTGATTCCTTTCTCTTTGCATGTCAAGAACTACTCCTTTGTCAACTCTTTTCCATTGCTGCCGCTGCAGAAAGAAGATTTCTTCAACCGACAACCACAAATTCTGTTTCTCCAATCTTGGGCCTGGTAACAACGCTCTAGCCTGTGAGCTTTGCCTGAGTTCAACCTCACCACCCGGGCGCTGATGCAAGAAAGCTTTGCAGAACTTCCTCATGGAGCAACCGGCAGCCAGTGGAGAAGGGTCTTCCGTGGCTCCTCCTCCCAGTCCCGTGTCCTCTTCCGCTCTCAGGCTGCCAAGGTGTGGGTCATGTCTTTGGGAAACACTCTGTCGGGATAAGAACCAGTCTTAGGACCGTTCCCCTGACAGCAATCCCAATCCCTGTTGGATTCCTCCTCCTCTTCTCCTGGGATCGCTCTGTTGAATCGTTGGCTTTGAGCCTTCGCTCCGTGCAGGCCTTGGCTCCTTTCAAGCCCCCAATGGAGGAGGGTTTTCCAGCCTTCTCAGTGCTGCAGAGGAGCTGCCGGGTATCAGGGTCGCCGGGCCCCAGCCCTGCCATCAAGATCTTCGTGATCTCGAGGTCCACAGGTGCTGGGCCGTACCGCTTCTACTATGGCTAGTGGCGGTCATCGGAGGTGGATGTGCACCCTGTTCGTTGATACCTGTATCGACAATACTCCCCTTATCCTACTATGCGATTTTAGTGCTGCTTTGTCTTCCATTACCTCGCTCATACAGCAGTTGTTCCCGTCCAGGGCTGTTATCGCCCACACCATCAGGTGCTGCCTCGGCATCAACGCCAGTTTAACCGTCCATCCCCTGCCTTCTAGAGAGCCCGTCGTTACCAGGCCATCGCTGGTCCCTGCTTCAGAACAGGTCACGAGGAGGAATACACTTGATCTCATCCTCACTGAGGAAGACGATGAGGAGGAAGACATTGAGGTTGATTCATCTGACAGGTCTGCTGTCTCCTCCAGGAGTGAGGACTTGGTCAAACACACCCAAGGTCCTCCCCGGAGGACCCTCTTTATTCAACTTTATGAAACCGCCTCCTTCACTATGGGGTTCCAGACTGAGGAAGAAACTGTCATAAGGAGGAACCTGGTGGATTTCTTGCAATCCCAGAATCTCCACCAAAGGTTATTCTCTCTGCTTCCAGCACTTAATGATGCTGCCACTGCTGCCTGGAACAGACCCAGCCTGGTACCCGCCATGCTCAGAAAGAGTGATCAACTTTACCAGGTGCCTCAGGGGCTGCCTTTTTATGCAGCCCAACCAGAAACAGATTCAGTGGTAATCAAGGCTGCTCATGACAGGACTAAGGCACCCAAGCATCTCAGTTCCCTCCCCGACCAGGAATCCAGATGACTTTACCTCTTGGGCAAGAGGACTTTGCTTCTGCCACTTTGGGCCTTAGAATTCCAACTACTTGGCTCATTTGATCAAGTACTGTGTCGCTGAGGCACAGGTCAGGGAGCATAGGAAAACCAGGAGCAGTTGTAAAATTTGCAATAAGAGTTTTACTATGAATAAGAATAAAATAAAAAATGAAATTGTTCAGAATAACTACAGTATTTACAAGGGCAGAATAAACAGAGAAGATCCATCTGAGTTTTCCTTCAATCTCTGTCCCCTGCAAGCAATTGCAGCTCTGTCTTGTAAGCCTTTGTCACCCCCTTCTTAACAAGCATCCTGTTTTTTCTAAAATGTTCTTGTATATATCAGGCAGTTACAGCTAGAACACAGTGTCCCAGAACTGAGGTCCCTTTCCACAGCTTTTGGAAAAGGCTTAAAATTGCATTTCAGGTTAACCCTTGAGCTCCCAATAGCTTTTTGCAGTCATCTCAAACTATAATTATATACATTTCAACAGTAACACTACACAATATCTAAACAAAGGGATCCCAATATCAGTTACATTTCCACATAATGATTTACATATATTTTATACTAGCGGATATGCAGGGGAAAAAGACAGAACAGCAAGTGAGACTGAGAGAGATAGCGAGAGCAAATAATTGGGCTGTTGGGTGATCAAATCCTAGGTGTCATGGGGAAAATTTGGTTATGCAACCAAACAGACAAGAGACAGGAAAGGAAAGAACACAACAGATCCCTCGCATTCAAACTCTCCATAACAACTGGGACGGGTCCTAGTCAACCCTGTCACATACACTCCTCCTTAGAGGAAACCTGTTTTATCAAACAGGCTTCCAAAACTTTCTATTAATTCTGTACTAACATTAGCTTCTAACGTTCAGAAATTAAGCACATGTGCAGTATTCTTTTTTCTATAACAGTACAGCAAACAGTAAAGTTTGAACTTCAGTATTTGTTTTCAAGCTTCAGAACCCTCAATTCCTTATCCATATGTTGACACAAAATCAGCATTGCTATTCTCTACCAGATTTGTGTATCACACTGAATTTAAATGGTGTAGTGCCAGGTACCACCTTGTGATTCTGGAATTTTATCTTTCATTTGGTTAAGCCAACAGAGAGGATTGTGATCTGTTATAAGTACAAAGTCAGTTCCTAGCAAATAAAACTTAAGGGACCTCGTGGCCCACTTTGCTGTGAAACATTCCTTTTCAATGGTGGAGTACCTTTTCTCTCTGTCATGCAGCTTCCTACTTATGTCAGAATAGGATGTTCATTCCATCTATATTTTGACTCAGGACTGCACCTAGGCTACCTCTGATGCATCTGTTTGTAACAAAATGGTTTCTCATAGTCTGGGGTCCTTAAACAGGCTGAACATACTGCAGCCTTAATGGCTTAGAAAGCTTCATCACACTCTGGGGTCCATTTCACATTATTTGGGTACTGTATTTTCATGAGTTCGGTGAGGAGCTAACTCCAGCAAAGTTGGGAACAAATCTCGATAATAACCAGCCAGCCCTAAAAATGACCTGTCATGTTTCTTTGTTTTAGGGACAGGGCTGTTAGCAACAGCTTTATTTTAGAAATAACTGGTTTCCTGCACCCCAATGCACATTTGGTAGGATTAATAGTCGACTTGCATTTTGATAGCTTGATAACTGCTCGTAGGTGTTCCAGGTGGCTTTTCCAGTCTGGACTGTACACCACAACATCATCCGGTACGCAGCACAATAACCAGTGTGAGGTGATAAAATTACATCCATGTACCGCTGGAATGTAGCTGGCGCACCATGTAAACCAGACGGCATGGTAGTGAACTGATAGAATCCAACAGAAGTGGCAAATGCAGTTTTGTCTCTGGATTCTTTAGCTAAAGGATTTGCCAGCAACCCTTGGTGAGATTGAGGGTACTGATATACTTTGCACTCCCAGTCTGTCTCACCAAACCATCTATTCTAGGCATAGGATAACTGTCAAATTCTGACACTTGATTGTTTCCAAAATCAAGGCAGTTTCTAATACCCCTTCTTTTTTGTTTACAGTTACCATTGGAGATGACCAAGCACCCTAGACTCTTCTATGATGCCCAATTCTTTCATTTTTGTATTTCCTTAACCACATCAGCTCTAACTGCTATGGTAGCCGTATGTCTTTTGCCTAATAGGACTGAGCATTCCTTGTCCCTATAACATGCTCAACCCTTTTACTCAGCCTGGTACTGTGGTAAAACTACTGTTAAATGTCTAGCACATTACGAATGTCTGCAGTTTGTTCTGAGGTTAAGGAAACATTCACCTTTACAGCATCAGCAGTTATAGTTTGTTCCAGTCTATCATAAGCTACATCAGTATCTTCTTTATCAGTTTCTAGTAAAACTAGCAAAGCTGCTTTTGGCATTTTTTCAACCCATTTCTTGAGGAGGTTAGTATGGTTTATCTTATTAGGATTTTTTCCTGTCAGGGTGTCAGTCATAGTAGTTAATGGTGCCAATGCGTCTAAGCACTCTATAAGGCCCTTGCCACTTCATTAACAGTTTATTTTCTGTTGTGGGTAACAGTAGCAAACCTTTTCACCTAGCTCAAAACTTTTTCTTTTACCCCATGGTCGTAATATACCTTCTGCTAGTTTTGAGCCTCTTCCTGATTACTATGGGTAATTTCAACATATTTTGCCAGCTTCTTTCTTAGGGCACAATATAAGACGTTATAGATTGTTTCTGAGTGGGTTGTCTTCCACGCTTCTTTTATCACATCCAGTGGCCCTCTTGGCTGCCTATCATACAGCATTTCAAATGGTGAAAACCCTGTTGATGCCTGTGGCACTTCTATAAGCAAAAGTTGGTAAGGCAAGTATTGGTCCCAGTCTTCCTGTTCCCCAAACTTTTTAACATGCTTTAGGGTTTGGTTAAAACGTTCAACAGGACAGTCTGTCTAAGGGTGATGGGGAGGTTCTTTGGCAGTGATGCCTACTAGTCTGTACAGCTCCTTAAGTAATGCAGCACCAAAATTACTACCCTGATCAGTAATAATTTCTTTAGGTATGCCCACTCTGCTGAAAATTTTTGCAAGCTCTGCTGCCACTGTTGAAGTTGTGACAGTACGATTAGAACTGCTTGTAGGTATCGAGTAGATAGTTGCATACAACCAGGATAAATCTATTACCATTTGTACTTTTGTCTAAAGGACCAACCACATCCATTGCAATTATCTCAGAAGGCACATCTATAAGGGTAGGGGCACCATGTCTTTCTAGTGACTGGGGCTACTTTCTGACACTCAGCACAAGAATTACAATAGGTAGCAACATCTTCATGAATTCCAGGCAAGTAAAATCTGTGCAACAATCTGGCAAGGTGCGATCCCTCCTGAGTGACCAGCCATATGACTATCATATGCTATCTGTAACAACTCTGTTCTATACTTCGTGGTATAACCAATTGTTCTGTCTGTTTCTGTGTCTGAGATTTAACACAAACTTTGTACAGTAACCCATTACATTTTTAAACATTGGTCCACCCTGTTTTGGTTTCACCCCAGCTGCTTAAAATAACCCTGGAGAGAAACCTCGCTTGCATGCTCTGAAAAATCACAGTCAGTTATCAGTTTAACTTCAGCATTTTCATATGTCAACCCTTTATGTCCATCAGTCATTTGTTGCCACTGTTTCTTCAGGCATCGCCTTTCTTCCTGGATTTCCAGATCTTGGAGCTGTGCTCAAACAAGTCCGAATCAAAGTCGGTGAAAGGAAGAGTCCCTGCCATCTGAAATTTTCTTTACCTGAGGTTGTCACCACAGCTGCTGAAACATCAGGATTTATTCCTCTTGATTAACTCAGAAAATCCTGGAAAGTCATTTCCAGTAATCACAGATATAGGTAACGAGGTACTACCCCACTTTCATTTGGTGCGACACACCCTTAATGATCAGAGTCACTTGGGTGGTGGGATAGTATCGAGTGTCCCTGTGGATGCAGATGACACCAGTACCTGGTCCTTTTGCACAGTGTTTTCCCAGCACTTCAACATGCACTAGGGTCTGTCTGCTTCCCAAATCAATGAGTCCTTTACAGTCTTATCCCCACCTTCACATCTGTTAAGTACTTGCCCCAATTTGCCAAGGACAAATCTGCTGCAGTGCCACACTCTTACTACGGCAGTTTCTTGCAACATGGCCTGGCTCATTACAGTTCTAGCAAATAACATCTTTGGGCACAGATTTGTTACAACCACCAGAGTTCTTATCAGACTTGGAGTTTAAATGGGAGAAAGAGTGTCTTGCCGGTGCTTGGCTGTTACCTTACTACTGTGGTATCTGTCTGGCCATTTGGTAGTCCTCAGCCAAAGAAACATCCTTTACCCACTTTCTGGTCGGTGTTCCTTTACCCAAAGCTGCACATCAGTAGGCAAGATGTTGATGAATTGCTCCATTGCAAATCTGTCAATGATCTGTGGGACTGTTTTGCCCTCTGATTGGCGCCATTGTGTCAGGAGTTCTCTGAGTCAGGTGAAGGCTTCTGAGGATTGTCGACAGAGTTGTACTTCAGAGATCAAAATCTCTGCCTGTAGGTCTCTCCTGAGATGTCATACCTTTCAGGATTTCACTTTTCACCAGGTCATAATTTTCTGACTGTGCGTATCCATATTGCTGTAGGCAGTTGGGCTTCCCTGTCAGGTAGGGTACCGGTCTGATTGTCCATTGCTGCTTTGGCCATTAGCAGGCTGTGGCAACTCTTTCAAAAGTTGTCAGGTATGCCGATATCATCCAAGGAACTTAACTTTGTAGTTTAATGGCTTTTATGTTGCTTGTGTTTTGTTGCTCATCTGGATCTGTGCCAGATCCTCTGCCTTTGATAGCTTGCAACGCATCTAGCTATCGCTGCTCCTGTCGCTGCATCTCTTCTCTCAGCTGCTGCTTGTCTTCTCTGTTCTCCATCTCTTTGTTGTAAAGCCCACCATTTGAAAAGGCAGTCAGGCTTCGGGTTCTGTCACTGCCTGTTCTTTTTCCATAACTTGTGCTGGCTGTACAATCTCAGCTTGATTTCTGTCTCTGCTAGTTTGGCTGCCATTCTCCTGGTAACCACTCCTGGACCTAATGCGTTATGAATCCATACCTTTCTACACTTCCCTGTACTAGGTCCAGTACAAATGCACAAAACTCCTGGCTTAGAGTATGCACAGCGCAAATCCCACCTCTACCACCATCTGTTGTCAAGGCACAGGTCAGGAAACATAGGAAAACCAGCAGCAGTTGTAAAATTGCAACAAGAGTTTTATTATGAATAACAATAAAATAAAAAATGTTCAGAATAACGATTTACAAAGACAGAATAAACAGAGAAGATCCATCTGAGCTTTCCTTCAATTCTGTGTTCCTGCAAGCAATTGCAGCTGTGTCTTATATGTCTTTGCAACCCTTCTTAACAAGCATCCTGTTTTTTCTAAAATGTTCTTGTATATATCAGGCAGGTACAGCTAGAACACAGTGTCCCAGAACTGAGGCCCTTTTCCACAGCTTCTGGAAAAGGCTTAAAATTGCATTTCAGGTTAACCCTTTGAGTTCTCAATAGCTTTTTGCAGTCATCTCAAAATATAATTGTATACATTTCAACAGTATCACTATATAAAATCTAAACAAAGGGATCCCAATATCAGTTACATTTCCACATGATGATTTACATATATTTTTATACCAGCAGATATGCAAGGGGAAAAAAGACAGAACAGCAAGTGAAGACTGAGAGATAGCGAGAGGCAAATAATTGCAGACTGTTGGGGTGATCAAATCCTAGGTCTCACGGGAAAATTTGTTGTGCAACCAGACAGACAGACAGACAAGAGACAGGAAAGGAAAGAACAGAACAGATCCCTGCATTCAACCTCTCCATAACAGCTGGGACAGGGTCCTAGTGAACCCTGTCACATACTGGAATAACCTCTTGAAGAAGGGCAAGGCTGCTGCTCAGGCCCTTTCTGAGGGTTCCAGAGATAAAAGCTTCTTAAAATTCTCCAGGCCTCTGAAGATGTCAGTAAGCATCTTTCATAGCCACCTGTGATATTGCTTGATACCACAGCCAGGACAGCTGCCTCTAGAATTTGCCTTAGAAGGCACTCCTGGCCTAGAGTCTCTGGCTTTGCAGCTGATGTCCAGCAAAGATGTTGAATGCCCTTTTGTGGGTCACAAACATTTTGGCCCTGATGTGCAGATATTATCAATGACCTGCAGGCCTCCAGCAGGCTATTAGGTCTGTTCACTCCTGTATCATACCCAACCCAGGAGCAGATCCAGGCCATTCTTTCATATGGTCTCTCACAAGTCTGGATCCAGAACCAAGCTCCAGGGCATGTGCAGGGCCAGCTCTACCTTGTCTGTCCCCTCCTCCACCACTGATTCCTCTTCCAGCCACTCCAAGGAAGGAGAGTGGCCCCTGCCCACCAGTTCTGCCTCCACCTTAACTCCTGCCAGACCCCTCCTCTTGTTCCAAGCCAGGAGGTGGTGGTTGAGGTTGGTTTTCCCTCCATCGGTCACATTGGAGAACCATTACTACAGATGATTGGATCCTGCAGATAATCAAATAGGGCCATGCTCTGAATTTCTAGAACAGCCTCCAGATGCCCCTCCCCTTATCCTCCAGACCACAGAGGTGCTCAGGAGGGGTGCTCACCTTGCTGTGCTAAAGGGCAATATAATCAGTGCTCAGGTGTCAAAGGAACAAAATGTTCTACTCTCAGTTCTTCCTGGTTCTCAAAGAACAGGGACTTAAGGCCCATTCTAGACCTCAAGGAGCTGAATCTTTATCCAATACAAAGTTCTGGATGGTAATTCTGCATGGCCTTCTTTCTGTGCTCAGGTAGGGCGACTGGCTGCTCCCTCGACATGCAGGATGCCTATCATTATATCATGGTTTGCCCCTTACAGGTAGTACCTCGGTTCCTGTTCCAGGGGCATTACCAGTTCAAGGTATTGCCCTTTTGTTATCATCTGACCACGGGTATTTTCCCAAATGCTTGCAGCTGTAGCAGCAGCCTTCGTGTAAAGGCTTCTATGTGTTCTCATACTTGGATGACTGCTTACTGAAAGCCCAGTCCAGGAGCTTCTGTTGTTTACTCTAGAGAGTACCCTGCAGTTGTTCCAGTCCTTGGGCATCACTGTCAATTTGCTCAAATCTGTGCTGACCATGTACCAACAGTTGCAGTACATAGGACGGTTCTGGACTGTGCTCAGGCAGGGCCTTCTCCCCAAAGACAGGGCGGACTGCCTCATAGCCCAGGCCCAGGAGGTGGCTCAAGGATGGTATGTCCCACCAGGACATTCTTGAGGCTACTAGGCTTAATAGCTGCAGCCATTGTTACGTTCCCTGTGGCCAGGTTTCATGAGATCCGCTGTGGACCTCAGGGTCCAGTGGGATCAGCGCTAGACAATCTAGATCAGCTGGTCTTTGTCTCCTCCCAGTATGCAGAGTGCTTCACTGGTGGATGGACCCAGCCCATTGCTTAAAGGGGTCCTCTTTCTTATCCCCACCCTCACCATGGATGCTTTGGTCTGGGTTAGGGAGTCCACCTAGTTCCTTATCAGACCCAGGGCCTCTGGTCCCAGTGAGAGGCTCGCTTCCACATAACCGCCCTAGAAATCAGGGCAGTTCTGTATGCCTTCCAGAACCATCTGTCTCCAGGCCCTCTGCTGGTGCAGTCAGACAATATCATTGTGGTCTATTACATCAACAAGCAAGGGGACCCATTCCTACCCTTGTGCCAGGAAGCGATGAGGGTCTGGTACTGGGCTCTCAATCATGGTCTAGAGCTGTCAGATGTCCATGTGCTAGGCCCCCAAATGTTTTGGTGCACAGCCTCAGCAGGTCACAGCCCAGAATGCACAGTGGGAACTGCTGAACTTGGTCACAGAAGACATGTTTGACAGGTGGGGTCATCCAGAGTCGCACCTGTTTATGTCCCCTCAATGCAAAACTGCCACATTTCTGTCTGCTAGCTCCAAGGCCTTGAGTTTTCTGGTAAGATCATGCTTTAGAAAGGAAGGTTTCTTTATGCCTTCCCACTCTTTCCTCTGATTCAGAGGGTGCTCATCATAGAAACATAGAATTTGATGGCAGATAAAGACCGCTGGTCCACCCAGTCTGCCCATTTCCTACCTAATGGATAAGCTGCAGATCCTAGTTAACCAACAGCCTACTTCTTCCTACCCCCACCCTCTAGAATTGCCTTATGACTGTCCCATGCATTCTTGAATTCCACCACTATTTCTGACTCCACTACCTCCTCTGGAAGGCCGTTTCATGTATCCACAACCCTCTCCGTGAAAAAACTCCTTACATTACCTCTGAGCTCCCCCCATCTTTAAATTGTGTCCCTTGTTCTTGCACACCTCTTTTCTGAAAGATGCTACCTCTTGGACTTTGTTGAGTCCCTTGAGGTACTTGAAAGTTTCTATCATGTCCCCTTTCCCTCCTTTCCTCAAGGCTATACATATTAAGCTCTTTAAGTCTCTCTTCATATGTCTGCTGGTGCAGACCCTGCACCATTTAGTTGCCCTCCTCTGGACTGCCTCCATCATGTCTATGTCTTTGCAGAGATTGGGTCTCCAGAACTGCACGCAGTACTCCAGATGGGGTCTCACCAGCTGTCCTTACAGAGGGATAACAACTTCCATCAAGCTGCAGATAGAGGGTACCACCGTAATTCTGGTGGCACCATCCTGGCCTCATCAGATATGGTTTCATTACTGTAACAGTTGGCGGTGGAACCTCCAGTTCCTCTGCCGACCTGTTGACACGGGCACAGGGACCCTGGTTCATCAAGACCTCAAGTTCCTCCATCTGCCTGCATGGCTTCTGAGGACATAGCCATTGCTCAGTTTGGGGTGTCTCAGAAGGTGGCTGATGTCCTGGTGGCTGCCAGGAAACCTTCCACCAGGGCCAGTTACTCGATGAAGTGGAAGCGATTTGCTGTCTGGGCCACTTCCCATCACCTGACCCTTTCAGTTGTCTGGTGAACCACGCCTAGAGTATCTCTTGTCCCTGTCTGATGTAGGAATCCAATACTCCTCTGTTAAGGTGCACCTGTCCACTATATCAGCCTTGGCCGTACTGTGTCCCAGTTGGATGTGGTCCATACCTTTCTGAAGGCATTCTTCATGTGAAGCTTCCTATTCATAATCCATTTCCTATTTGGATCCTGAATGGGATCTGAATTTCGTTCTGGAGAAGCTGACTCTGCCTCCTTTTAAGCCAGCCACGTCTTGTGAGCTACGCTGTCTGTCATGGAAAGCGTTATTTTTAGTTGCTGTTACTTCTGCTCAAAGGATTTCAGAACTTCAAGCTTTTGTGTGAGCAGCCTTATTTAGTTTTTCACAAAGCCAGGTTCTCATTGCGTACTAACTGTAAGTTTCTTCCCAAGGTGGTGTCTGTTTTTCTTTTAATCAATCCATCCACCTGCCTGTTTACTTTCCAGAGCATGCCAGTCCAGGGAAGCACTGCTCCTTACTTTGGATGTGCATAGAATTCTCAGGTACTATACACACTGCATTAAGGACTGCAGAAAGTCCACTCAGTTGTTTGTTTCTTTTCACCCCTAGGAAAAAGGGGAACTCCAGTTTCTAAACAGTGCTTGTCCAAATGGTTGGCCAACTGTATTGTTTTTTGTTACAGGAAGTACAGTAAGCAACTCCCTGGGGTAGTCAAGGCCATTCCACTAGGGTAGGGCCACTTCTGTTGCCTGTTTCCAGAGGCATGTCAGCAGCTAAGATTTGAACTGCTACAACTTGAGTACTGTCCACACATTCACCAAGCACTACAGTCTGGACATTGCCTCCAGAAGAAGGGCAGCCTTTGGCCTAGCTGTGCTTCAGGGCCTTCTTTCTAGGCCTCTGCCCTCCTGCCACCCAGACTGTCTTGCACTTAGCACTGCTTGGGACTTGTTCCATAGGTGTGACCTGATGGCAGAGATATCACTGAAGAAGATAGAACAGTTTCAGAAGAACTTACCATGAAAGTAGATCTTCGAGGGAATCTCTGTCATCAGGTCATGCTGTCCCTTCCTCCATCCCCCTTTCTCTCTCTCTCTCTACTGCTTGGCTGTCCTGTTGCTCCAGCCTTTCTGCTAGCTGGAGACCTTGCCCCCTGCTGGGTTCTCTGGTGGGACTCCTGTCTTCTGTGGCCTCTGGCTAGGGAAAGGAACTAAGGAGGAAATGGAGCCACCTATGCTTATATAGGGCATGTGACGCCGGACCCTGACATTAGCGTGCAGGCCCTGATAGATTGTTGCAGAAAGAATCTTCGTGTGATCCTAGCGCCTGATGACTAAGTTCCTGCTGTGTGACCTGATGACAGCGATTCTATCGCAGATCTACTGTTACTGTAAGTTCTTACATAACTGTTCTATCTTCTTCTGGGGTATCTCAGTGATCGGGTCACACCGTAGGAACTTCACCATCAGTGAAGCAGGATCCACCGCGGAGATATTTCCCAGCAGTACAACTGGGGCCTTACGCGACATCACCTGACAACATCATCAACTCTATAAAGGCGGAGCGGCCTCACTCCTCCTTAGTTCTTTCCCGCCATCGACTCCACTCACATGGATCTCATGGAAACTTTGCCGCAGTTTGCGCCCATTTTTGCCTGTGCTTTTCTTTAACTTTGAGACTCTCTTTATTTACAAAAGATTTTTTACCTTGTTTTTGTCGAGAGTTAATCCATCCACATCTCTCTTCTGTCGCTGCCACGCGGAAAGAGATTGATTTCAAGCCGGCCCGCCGGGCACAGCGCTGAAGTTCGCCATGGCCACCATCAACCTGGGTTCAGGAGCAGACTCCTGGTCGCTGGAGGGTCGGATGGAGAGAGAAAGGCTTGAGTGTCCCATGACAGTTCGCCTTCTCCGGGGAGGGAGGGGGGCCAAGGCCCGCATCTGACTAACCCCGAGTGGAGGCCTGGCACAGCAAGTCCTGCTTGCAGGAGGGGCCGCATCAAGACGGTGGTGATATCAGGACATTGCGCCCTGACGCCAGCGCACTCCACATGAGGGAGGAAAGGAGGAAAATGCCCTTCCATCTCCAGGAAGATGGGGCATCAGGAGCGTGCCCTCGATGTGCCACCACCGCCAGGACTGCCTCGCCCTGACAAAACCAGATGTGTACGGAGTGTACGGGCCACACTTCGTTCCCCGGGATAACCTTGGCTCCATGGGCGCGGGTCAGCCCTGAGTAGAGTGGTTGGCAGTGGATGACTCCCAGATGCTCAAGGGTCGGAGGTGGAGGGAAGGAGGAGGGAAAATAGAAAGTAAAAAAAATATATATTGCTTCTTCAGACGAACACAACCTGTGTGTCTGCTGTCTTGGGCCTGACTCGCCTCTGACTATGAGCTCTGCCAGAAATTTAATTTAACAGCCCTTAGACAACACAAAAAGGCTTTGAAGAAATTTCTCATGGAACAACATCTAGCCAGTTCTGGACGGGGTCCTCCGAATCTCTCCTTCCCAGACACCGTGGATTCATCGAGCTCCCAGGCCTCTTAGGGCCGAGACTAGTCCTAGGGAAAAGTCACAAAGGACAGAGTTGGGGACTGCTCCCCCAGCACGGTCCTGTTCTCTGACTGCTTCTTCATCTTATTCCAGAGGTACTCTGTCAGCACCCGCTGCCTCAAGCCTTCTACTGTCCAGGCCTCTTCTCCTGCCAGGTCCCTATCGACAGGGCCTCCTCCTGCTTCCCAGGAAGGCCGCCATAGACCCCGGTTTGTTGGCCACTCAATCGCTGACCCTCGGGTTGTTGACTCCAGCCAATCCAGACAGGCCTGATGCCTCCCAGACCCTCAGACGCTGAAGCTGGTTCTCAAGACCTGTCAAATGGTTCATTGTACCTGTCCCGATGACCCTTTGCCAATGACCTGAATACAATTCTGACCCAGTTACCAATGGCTTTGGTGCACTACTTGGTGCACACAGACCTGTGTCGCCAGCGCCGCCGATCGCTGCATCAACACTGGTTTGGCCTTATCAGCCTACACCCCTCAGGAGCTGTCTGCACCTTGTTCATCGGACCCCAATTTGGAAAGGGTCAGTGTCAAGAAGATTACCATCCTGACCTTATCCTCCTGAGGAAGAGGAGGAGGAGGAGGAGGAGGAACCTCTTTCCTCAGACAGGTCCACTGCTTCTTTAGTGAGCGAGGACTCTGTTAACACACCCCAGGTCCCCTCCTGAAGACCATGCCTTCTTTAGTGTTATGAAGTAGCTGTCTGTAGCCATGGGCTTCCACACTGAGGAAGACGATGCCACCAGAAGAGAGCTGGTGGACTTTTGAGATTCCAGAATCTCCCCATGGTCATTTCTCTCATTCTCGAGCTCTGAGGAATGTCACCACTGGCGCATGGCGCCGCCTGACATGGTTCCTGCCATGCCTGGGAGGGCAGATGAGCTCATCATGCCCCCCAGTGCCTGCCCTATTTTGCTGGCCAGTCTGAGACCGCTCTGTGGTCATCAGAGCGCACATGACAGGTCCAAAGTGCCCAAGCATCTTCCCTGACGGAATCCATAAGGATCGACCTTGGTAAGAGGGCCTATGCATCCTCCACTCTAGGACTTCAGATTGCCAATTATTTATCTCATCTGGTCAAGTACCAAAATACCATATGGAAGAAGGACAGGCGACTGCTCAGGCTTTCCCAGAATGTTCCTAGAAACAGGAGGTCCCTACGTCCCTCCAGACCACCAAGGATATCAGTAAACACCTTCTCAGGACATTGTACAACATGTCTGACACTGTTGCTAGGCTGTTGCCAAAGGCCTTTGCCTTCGCGGCACCCCTGGCTCAGGTTATCGGGTTTTGCGGCAGATGCCCAGCAGAAAGTGCTTAATACCCCTTCTATGGCTCTAAAGTTTTCGGCCAGATGTCCAGGACATCATTAATGAGCTCCAGGCTCTGGCAGGGATATTAAGTCCATCTATTTGCTCTACCATATCCAGCCCAGGAGCAAATAGTGCCCGTCCTTTCAAAATGTGTCCCTCCAGTCTGGTGCAGGCTCCGCCTCCAGGAAAACAGAAGGCCTGTTCTGCCTTGCCTACCCCTCATTTTCCTCTGGCCCTGCCACAAAGTGACCCAGAGGCAACAGACCAGCCCCAGCGCTGGATCTGCCTCTGCCTGACTCCTAGCCAGACCCCTCCTCTCTGGTTCCCGACCAAGAGGTGGTCGCTTGAGGTCGTTCTCCCTCCATCTCAGTCCGATGGAAAACAAAGGGTTCTATTCCAGGTTCTTCTTAGTCCCAAAAGAACCAGAGACGTGATGCCTATCCTGGATCTCAAGGACCTCAGTCTACATTCAGTACAAAAGGTTTTGCATGGTCACTGTCCCAGGGCTGCTGTCCCTGCTCAAACAGGGCAACCAGCTGTGTTCCTTGGCATGCAGGATGCTTACCTGCATATTTCGTGTGACCACTGCACAGGCAGTTTTTCCAATTCCAATTCAGAGTCTTGCTCTTTGACTTATCCTCTGCGCTGTGAGTTTTCACAAAATGCTTAGCAGCAGTGACTGCTGCCTCCGGCAGCGGGCCTGTATGTCTTCCCTATCAAGACGACTGGCCTCGAACCCTGTCCAGGGATCAGCTTCTCTGAACCCTGGAGAGAAGCCTCCAGTTGTTCCACCCCTGGGCATCATTGTCAGCCTGCCCAAGTCTGTTTTAATCCCATCCCAAAGGTTGCAGTATATAGGAGTTGTTCTAGACTCGTGCAGGGCAGAGCTTTTCTATCTCCAGACAGAGCGGAGTGCCTTGTCTCACAGGCTCAGGTAGTTGCACAGAGCTATTATGTTTCCACGAAGGTCTGTTTGAGGCTCCTAGGCCTCATGGCTATGGCCATTGCCATGGTCCCTGTATCCAGACTGCACATGTGGATAATCCGAGGACCTCCGGCAGTGGGACATCAACACACAGATGATTTGGAACAGCTCATGCTGGTCTCCTCCAGTTCGCAAGGTGCTCCAATGGTGACTGGATCTCCAAACCTCTTAAGAGGGGTCCCATTCTGATCTTGTCTCCCAGCAGATTCTCACTGCGGATGCCTCCGGCTCGGGCTGGGCGCACCTGGGTCCCTTCCAGACTCAGGGTACCTGGTCTCAGATCGAGACATCCTCCATATAAACATTCTCGAGATGCAGGCAGTTCTGTGTGCCATGCAGGCCTTTCAGAACCATTCTCTTCGGGCCAGTTGTTGATCCAGTTCGACAATCTCAGTGTGATCTACTATATCAACAAACAGGGCAGCACGATTCATACCCTTTGCAGGGAAGCAATGAGGATCTGGTACTGGGCACTAGACCATGGCCTGGAACTCGCGGGTAGTTCACATCCCAGACATGCAGAACAGTCTGGCAGGCAACCTCAGCCGGACCCAGTCCAGGATGCACGAGTGGGAGATTCTCTCATCTGACACAGACGATCTGTTCGACAGATGGGGTAGTCCAGAGTTGGACCTTTTTATGCTCCGCCAATGCAAACTGCCCAATTTCTGCTCGCTAGATCCAGGGCCTGGAGTTTTCTGGCGAGATGCATTGTCCTCTCCTGGAGCGGGAGGATTCTTTATGCCTTCCCCCATTTCCTCTGATTCAGAGGGTGCTAATCACGCTGTAGATGGAGGAGGCCAGCATGATCCTGGTCGCACCCTACTGGCAGCTGCAGATATAGTTACTGTTACTGCAACAGCTAGTGGAAGGTCCTTGGTGCCTCTTCTCCTGTGCAGGAACCTGCTCATGCAGGCTTAGGGAACCCTGGTCCATCTATACCTTGGGTCACTTCGTCTGTATGGCTGGCTCATGAGGACAGCCATTTGCCCGGTTTGGAGTATCTCAAAGGTGGCGGGCATCCTTGTGGTGGCTCGAAGCCCTCCACTAGACCCACGATATCATGAAGTGGAAGAGGTTTGCCATCTGGGCTACCCAACATCATCTGGACCCTTTTTCCTGTCCAGTGTGCCAGATTCTGGACTACCTAATATCACTGTCGGACTCAGGTCTCCAGTACTCCTCCCTCAAGGTGTACCTTTCATCTATCTCTGTCTTCTACAAGCCAGTGGTCGGCCATACCATGGCTCAGCTGGATTGTCCCGTACTTGTCTTAGGGGCATCGTTCACCTGAAACCTCAATCCGACCCCTGTTCTGGCTTGGGATTTAAATTTTGTTTTGAAAAATTGACCCTGTCTCTGTTTGAGCCAGCCACGACTTGCAAGCTATGCTTTCTCTCATGGAAAACGTTATTTTTGTCACACATTTCTGCTCAAGGATTTCAGAACTCAGGCTGTCTGGTGTGAGGAGCCCTATTTGATTTTCCACAAGACAGGGTGTCTTTACGCATGAATCCCAAGTTTCTTCCTTAGGTGGTATCTGAGTTTACCTTGAACCAATCTATCCACCTCCTGTTCATCTCCCATAGCGCCAATCCAGGGAAAGCACTGCTCCACACTTTAGATTGTGCAGAATTCTGAAATATCTGCTGCGAATGAAGGACTGCAAAAGTCAAAGCAGCTTTTTGTTTCTTTCACCCAAGGAAGAGAGGCCGCTTAAGGTTTCTAAACAATGCTTGTCCAAATGGTTGGCCAGTTGTACCTTGTTCTGCTACAACAAACATGGCAAGGAGTTGCCAGGGACAGTGAAAGCCCACTCCACAAGAGGCATGGCTACCTCTGTGGCCTGTTTAAAGGGGGTCTCAGCTGCTGACATTTGCATGCTGCCACCTGGAGTACTGTCCATATTTTACCAAGCATTACAGACTGGACATTGCTTCTAGAGCCCGAGCAGGCTTTGGCGGGCTGTTCTGCAGGGCCTACTGTCCTAGGCCTTGGTTCGCCTACCTCCCAGACTATAATGCAGCACTTGTAACTGCTTGGACTCATTCCTTACAGGTGTGACCTGATGACCGAGATACCCCTGAAGAGATGGAATGTTACGTAAGAACGCATGCAACAATAGATCTTCGAGGATCTCGGTCATCAGGTCTGCCTTCCTCCCAACATCCTCCTGTTTGGTCTTTGCATCAGACTGGCTATTTGGTATATCCAGCCTTTATTTCCGGCCTGCACCTCTCTCTCTCTCTCTCTCTCTCTCTTGGTCCCCCATAGCACAGGTTTGTTCCCTTAGTCTCTGGGAAAGAACTGAGGAGGGAGTGGGGCCGCTCATGCCTTTATAGGGTTGATGATGTCAGCAGGTGACGCTGGCATGGTGACCCCAGTTGTACTGCTGGAGAATCTTCCGTGTGGATCCTGCTTCCCGACATTGAAGTTCCTACGGTGTGACCCGATGACTGAGATACCTTTGAAAATCTACTGTTATGTTAAGTTCTTACACAGTTGTTCTATATGTCAGCTGTCTGTCAGAGTGATGTCCCACATCACACCTACTAACATCAGGTAAACAATTTTCTAATTAAGTAGAGGGAAAAGAAAATGTACCTCAGATATAGAAGGTAATTGCTGACTGCTATTAAAACAAATTAGTTTTAGGCAATACACTAGATCTTTAAAGGGTTCAGTTGAAATAAGACCCTGTTCTTTGATCTCAGTGTTGGCATGATGCTTATACGGGATCTGCAGATTTTAATTCTGAATTTATTGATGTCAGATGTTTTAGCCTGGCTCTCTTTATTTTATAAAATAATCAACTCTTTTCAGTGACATGGGTCATGTTATCATTACAGTAAGATACTCCAGTGAGTGGAGTTTTCATGGTATAACACAAGGCCCTGGAATTCTGAGTATTCCACAGCCATGAAATTTTCAGCAGAATTTGCACCATGCCCCATGATATAATCTATATATGCCGCAGAATTCATTCCTTTGGTGAATTTTCATTCAGATCTACAGTTTTCAAAGGCCTGGCTTCCACCCTATCTCGTTGATCCTAAAGCCCTTGTCATTGATGACATCACATCATTTTAAGCGGTGGCATGATTGCATTCTGCACAGAAATGAATAAAAAAAAAAAAAAAGGCTGCCACATACGGAGCCCTGCCTCAGAAATCAGTAGTGAGCACCACAGAAACTACGGGCTATAACACCCACCTACAGTGGTATAAAGTATTCGGTTTAGCTTCTCACAACACCACAGCACATGACAGGTGTAATGTATTCACCACACCCTGATCTGTCTCATTGCTTAACTGCATCCATTTTTTTTAAAAGAAGCAGCCATTTAGGTCATCCTCAAAACTAAATATGCACAGTAATGAGAGCTTATGCAAAATTCTTTTTCATGTGGGATGTGTCAGTGTGGTGCTCTGGATATCTTTACTGTACTTGTTCAGCCTTGTGGATAAAATAAAAAAAAGGTTTTAATTATCCATTTCAGATTGCTGGTGCTGGCTTACCTGCTGAGTTACAGCAGCAACCACACCAGTTTTAAATACACAACTGGTTAAATTTCTAACGGATTAGAATATTAAGGGTTTTGTAACCCAAGGTCAGTAAGTGAGGGCCATGATATCGCACAGTACAGTTATGTAATGTAACTGGAAGCAGCAGGTAGGTCATTATACAGTAGTTTTGTATTCCCTGAGGTTTCTGCCATTGGCAGTTTTACTTCTCCACCACGTAGTATGGTGTGCAAGCCAAGCCTACTGCCTGGCTGTGGCTCAACACAACCGATGTGAGTACTTGAGCAGCAAGGTCATGCCAAGCCACATATGAACCAAGCAAGAATTGTTGTCAGCCTGAGGTACTAGCGCAGTGGTGAGAACCTGAGCCCTCTCTTGCAACTGTGACACTGTCAGTATTGTAGAAGACAGCCCACTGCAGCTAGGGCTTGGCTTATTGAGTCTTGCCAGACCCTTGGCTATCAGTTAAAACTTATTGACTTTCCCAACCTCTGCCTGTGCAGACCACTATCATATCATCACAATTCTAAGCACACTTATAAACTTGGGTTGACACTGGTGAAGCACGTTGCACTCCCATGCTAGTGATGCTGGTTCACCTGCCTCCACTGAGATGATACAGCCATGGAATTCTGTGGAGGCAGCGCTTCATCTCTGGGTGGGAGACATGTCCCACAGCACAGGTGCCTCCTGAGGACCTTGACACAGTGGGTGATAATGCAACAATGGCCCTTCCTCCACAGGACGGCATGCAGTGGGATGCTAGGCAGTAGCATAATGGTGGTGGGAGTGAGAAAATGAGGGTGAAAATACTACCTCAAGTACAAGTGTTGCCACCCCTGCCCATGTTCACAACCCTAGCTCTGCCTACCTGACCCCCAGCAACCACTGCAGTCTGATTTGAGGCCAGTAGTACACCATTGCTTGGTGGTTGTCTCGCAGGGTTCCACCATGTGGTTGGGGTCTGGGTTAGGAGCTGTGTGGCTGGAGTCTGGTTTAGAAGCTTAGTGGGAGGGTCATTGGTGAGGATAGGAAATGAGGGGCAGGAATGGGATCACGTGCCTGGGGATATTGGAGAAAAATGTGAACTGAAAAATAAACTTGTGTTCACAATTGTTTTGTGGGCGGGGGATTTTATGCACCACATATTGGTTTCCATCTCTTGGCTAGGGTCATGTGGAAATACTGGGAGTGTTACTTAGAACTACTTGTTATAATGTTAAAAAAATTACATCTGTAACTTACAAAGAATTGACTGCACAGTGTGGTATCATTTTTCTGACTACTTGTAGTAAACAAAGACTTTTCAGACTTTCTATGGGATGAGAATTTGTGCTTGTGAAACTGAAAATTGTTGCAGAAGTTTACTGTGGAATTAATTTATGGATATACAGTATGTGTTTCTTATTTGTCTTGATTTCAATAGGACCACCTGTTACATCACTGGATTGCCCTTCTTGCTGACTGTCCGATCACTTCACAAATGTTGATGATACAGCCTGATTAAGGACCATACCTCGTCAATTCACTCATCCGAGTACTGCAAACCCTACAGGAATTTAACATTACTCTGGAGACTTCAATTGTGAAAGGAATTGACATTTAACCTGTCCCATGGAAGGGACCATTGGGGCAGCACAGAGAAATAGTTTTTATTTTAAATGGATCTATTTCCGCAGCATTTGGTTTTGCTGGTTACCGTGTCGTCATTTGTTTAAACTTTTCAGAGAAGCTTACAGTAAGAAGAATGGAAAAGCAAGAATACTTAAAACATTTGTACAGTCCTCTGATAGATTACAACAAATTTAATTCAGCTGTTACTTCTCCTCACTGTCCTCCTGAAAGGAGACTGACTCAGTAGCTATCTATGGCTTATTTTTAAGCTACAGAATCCACATGCCATACAAAATGTGAAATGAGCCATTTCAGTAATCTCTGAACTCTTCTCCACAGATCAAAAACAGCACACCTTTCTGTTACACTGCATTGTTTTAATTTGTCTCTAGTACTTGGCAATGTTGTATTTGTTAGAGGTTGATGCTTCTTTTTAAGTTAAATTCAGTATTATTGTTATTACTCTATACATTTTACTACCACTGCACTTTAACAGCAGTCTGAATCCTACTTTTCTACAGTCCGAGCACTAAAGCTAACACTTATTTTGTCAGTATTACTGCTGATTGTAGTGATGCTATTCATGTTTATTATACGGCAACAGTTTAATAATTAATTTCTTTGTCGTACTTCAGAATTGCATGGTGGGAAATTTAGTTATTACATCGATGATCCAGAAATGTTTACATGGTTGTTTTCATTATCTGTTTTGTTTTGTTTTTGACTTTTGTTTTGAAATGTTTCACTTCTTGAATGCAAGCAAGATGCTGACTAATGATAATACTCTTAAGATGCCAAGTTTGCTCCAGTGATATAAAAGGTTTTTTTCATACTTGCACAGTCTCAGGCATAGTACAAATATTCTTATTGTAAAGGTGCATCCATCGCTTTTTGAGAGCTCTAACCTCTACATTTAAACCAACTAAACAAACTGCTGAACATATATATTTTCAAGTACAATTAAATGAAATGTTTAGAGCAATGTTGTATCATTTTGGAATGAACTACGTTCCTTAAGTTATAGCCTTCTTTTCAGGCTGTATTGTGTCTGGGTTGCACACTATAGGGCACTATTCAGCAACATTTTCAGCATGTACGTTACATCCTTCAGTGGAATGTACTCTCCCCATATAGGTTTTACCTTCTCCTTTGTGCAGGCAGGAAGCTGTCTCAGCCCTGTCCCATTGACTCGGCCATCCTCGTCTCTCTGCGGTCCCAGGGCTTGTATCCTCTGCAGAATCCCCCACGTGCGGTAGGGCTGGGAAAGGACAGCTGTCCTCACCCACCCAGTACCTATATCCAGATGTCCCGTGGAGTGAGCAAGACTGGGCAGGCCACCAGCACAAGCGAGAGGAGTTCATTAAGCCCATCTTCCATTTTTCCTCCTGATTTTTCCCCATTGGGCTGCACAGACATACAAAGAGCACAGTGTGTGCACTCCACCTCAGCGGAGATGCCCCGGTGCTTAGAATGCACGCCTCCACTTTATGATGCACTCGTTCATGCTGCCATTGGACTTCCCTAGATGACAGTCAAGCTGCAAGATGCAGCATCCCCTCCCCGAGGAAGAAGCTGTCTCTGAATGCCCAGTCCTCCCTCTCCTAAGGTGCCATGGCACCTCAGCTCTCAGCAGCACTGGGCTGGCCAGAATGTGTACCTTGAATAGAAAATCAGTATTTCATTCCACCCTGCCCGAACTGCTCACCTCAGGTCTAACTTTCTTTTAAAATAATATCACTCTTAATTAGATGAACTAGAACAGCCTAATAAAATTTGTGCATCTTCTCTGCAAGTTGCATGGTGCCCTGCAACTCAGAATGTATTTTTAAAGATGCTGTTTAATTGTGTTGGTCTAGAGCCTCCAAGCATTCCAAGGGTATAGCCCGTGTTTCACCTGAAGAAAGTAGGTGCTGCCAGGCGCCCAGTTAAAGTCTTAAAGATTTGTTGTTTATAAAGTATATTGTTTGTTAATTTACAGTTGCTTTCTTTTCTGAAATGTGCCTAACACAAAAAGTTATGTTTTGGCTTTTTCACGACTCCCAAACAGTTCTGGGAACCATGGTCCAAACCACAAACATGCTCAGTTTACAATGACTGTGGTGGGCTATGCAGTTTAAATTACAACCTAGCAGTTCCATTTTAATAATTATGTTTTTAATGAGAAAAACATAAAGTGTTTCTGCCTACCTTTTTCTTTTTTTCCTTTTGCTGCAGTTCAGCTCACAACAACTGTGGCTGAATGGAGTAAAACTAGTCGCTTGTGACAGCTGTGAGTGACATAACAATACCAGCTCGTCTCATGTCTGAGTCAGAACTGAAAGAAAAGCCTAAAAAGACAACTGAGCCTCACTTTCAAAAGTGTCAAAGGTGCGGTTACTGTTTATCTAAGGCAAATAGACATATACAGGGTGCTACAAGTGTTTGGGCCCAGATCACAATCTAAACCGTGATCTGTGCATTGTGTTTTGTCCTAAGACACAGAAAAGAGACAAGCAAAAGGCAGTATTTGTCAGTCCAGCTTCTCTATCTCCAAAACTGTTCCACAAGTAAAAGGTTGAGAGTATTTCTGTGACATCTGCTGAAGCAGTTTTCCTAAAGACCAGTCTAAAGCAGAGTCTGCAAGGAAGCTGACCAAAATCGTGACATCCTTGGCTGAAGAAACTCAAAAGAAAGTACTCCTAAGAAACAAGGAGGTGTCCTCACACAAGCCTGAGAAAGACCAAATTAGCAAAAACACTTGCAGTTAAAAAAAAAATATGCCAGTTATCCAGCCTGCTGGTGATGCTTAGATACCCTCCTTAGAAATCCCAACAAATGTGGCAGTTCTTTAAAAATGTGAAAGAACAGGTATCCAGAACTCCTCTCTCAATTGTCCCTAGTGTTACAGAGGAGAAATGTTATCTTGAGGAATAGGAGGAACCTTTACTCCTAATATCTGTCTGTAATGTAATTAGAAAGCAGTATAGTGTAGTGGTTAAGGACACTGTGCTGCAAAACACTTACCTGGGTTGAATCCCATCAGCCCACTTGCATACTGTGTGACCATGAACAAGTCACTTAACTTCATTGTTCTCCCAGGTTGCACCTGGAAACAAGCTCTGGCTTAGTATGCGTTTCCTGGTTAAACAATTTCCTCTAACATCCCGCTGTGGGAAACAGATGACACTGGAAAGTACAGTTTCTTACACTGCTTTAGGACTGACATCACCAATAGAGTCAGTATCCCCTTCATAACACATTTAAAAAGATGAGTAAAAATGCTACAGTTGCCAGCAACAGCAATTGGTAAGAAAATAGAAAAAGATGCACAGTATCCGGGACTGGTTTAGAATATCTTTACCAACACCCAAACCCAGAGAGTGTAATACAGGTGGCTGCTGCATGTAAAAAGAAAAAACAACCTTTTCTACAGCACCATCTGACAACAAATCCAGAAAGTTGACATACTTGGTAAAAATTGTACTCCTCTGCCATGCTCATCCTGTGGGAGGCAGCATTTCTGAATTACACATTACACTGCCAGGAAGCACTCTGGAAAGCTGTGCTATGCTTTTGCAACAGTCTGCCTTCTGATGAGAGGGCACAAATATCGCAGTGTGTAAAACTATTCTGGATACAGCCAAAAAACAACTGCGAATGGCTGTGGACATTAATGATACAGCAACCAGAAGCCTAGTAGGTGCAGTATCTACCAGGATTTGTGCATGGTTAAGAACCACAGGACTGCCTGTGGATCTGCAGAACATATCTGCAAGCTTCCCTTTGAAGATGTATCTCTATTTGGAGATCAGACAGAGAACTATATGAATATGGTTGATAAAAGCAAAACTACTTTTAAAAGTTTAGTAGAAACAGTCCAGAGGTTACTGCAGAGCATATTGCGGGGAAGGGGCATGGGAAGAGGATACTACCAAGACAGTACCATATAGTGCACCCATAGGTTCAAATAGAGGTAGAGGTGGAAGAGGCAGATGTCAAGCAGCAGCTCCGGCTCATCCACCACCAGCAAAAATTAATCCCTGATGAATCACAGGTCGCCACACTTCAGTCTCCACTGAGGGGATGCCATTCAAGCCAAATTAATTAGAAGAGATAAAGTTCAAAAACTGTAGTCTTTCAATGCTATAGAGAGGGTACCAGTGAAGGAAACTGGAAAAAATTCTCAAGGTGCTTTCTAACAAAGGAAAATCAGGAGAGTGGTGACTAATGCTCATCCTGAGATGTCTAAACAGGCACAAAAATCAAAAGCTCCAAATGGCCACTTTGCTAACAGTAATTCCATCTTTGCAGCAAGGGTATGGCTATACTCACTGGATCTGAAGGATGCTTACTTCCACATCCCATTAAGAGCAAGCTGCAGAAAGTACTTATGCTTCAGAGTACATATGGATCAGTACCAGTACAGGTCAATGCCTTTCGGGCTGACCTCTGCCCCAAGTGTTTACAAAGCACTTGGCTATAGTAGCAGCAGCACTCTGAAGAAATGGATTGACAGCCTATCTACACTTAGAAGACTGGTTAATATGTGGGAGAACCAGGGAAAGGCCTGCCATCTATGAAGTAAACTACGCTCCTGATTAAAAGTTTGAGGTTCATCCTGAATTTGGACAAATCAAACCTGGAACCCACATAAAACTTGCACATGTTGGAGCAGAACCGAGCATAGTTTGAGCAAGAGCCTTTCCTCCACAGGACTATATCCAGCACTGGTACAGTATGTAAACTCCTTCCATGCTGGGATAAAAGGACTGCTCATAAATTTAGCCCAGTGGCTGTAATAATGCTCTCACCCACCATGCCGTTACCCAGGATATGGAGCGATCTGGTTGCTGGGGGCCGGCTGGGAGGGAGAACATTGAGTGCTTGATGGACAGTTCTCCTCTCCCAGGGGTTAATGACAGCCATGTCCACCGAATAAATGCCACCAGGTGGAGCTCTGGTATTAGTGCAGGTCTAACAAGCAGCAAAGAGGGTGGAGCTGCAGTGAGTATGTGCCTCCACATATGCACACTAGCGTGCCACACCCCTGTGTGGAGTTCAGGGAGAAAACTAGGTGAAAAATGGTAGACGAGGCAGGCATACATTATGCTCTGCATGTCGACCACCTCTCCACCACCAGGACCCTGCCGTCCGGGATGCTGGATATATGTCGGGGTTGGAAGACAGCCCTCCCCTCCTGAGTCCACCAAGGGGGTAGTCTGTGGGGATTACCTGAGCCAGACTGGTAAGCCTGGGAGGTGGGAGATGGTGGGAGTTGGCGGGCACAGAGCTGAAGGGTGCCCTGCCTGCCTTGGCCAGGCAATATGTATTTGGGAAAAAGGACTGCACAGAAAATTCTCATTCTGTTGGGTCTCATGTCAGCCACAACATCAGTGGTACCTTTGGAAGGCAGCACATGAGAGGAGTTCAGTGGTACTTGAAAGAATACTGGTCTCAACTTGGGGATCCCCTACTGCCCTAATTCCAGTACAAAACAGACATGTAAGCTCTTTCCAGTGGTGGCGGCAGATGCAGCACCTAAGAGAAGAATTCGCTTCAGTCAGCACTGCACAGTCTGGTGCTTACCATTATTCCTCACACCTAGGAAGGGGAAGGCATGTCTAGCACCACATACAGTAAAGGGAGACGTTGAATCCAGCAGAAAGAAAGGAACACATTAATATGCTGACACTCAAAGCAGTTTCTGTCCCTGAATTCTTCTCAGCATTGGTCAAGGACCAGTTCTACAGATAAGGACAGACAATGCCATAAAATGTAATGCATAGCCAAACAAGGTGGTACAGTATCCTCAAAACTGTGCAAGGAAGCACTGCAGGTTTGGGATCTGGTATATACTCTCAGGGTGTATATATATCTGCAATCCATGTTGCAGGGAAAGAGAATGCACTGGCAGACATAATTACTAACTCTGTCAGGTGCTGGAATACTCAAAGCACCCACAAAGTTGACAAGCACCCTCAGTGTTTTGAGGGCAGCCTGCACAAAAGGACTACCAGGAAACTGGCTGTGAAAAATGCTAATTACTGGCAGTGTTCACCAGCAAAAGTTCGTAACAGTTTGCAACCCTACTGGCAGACTTACTCAGTGGGATGCATCATGCCACCCATGAGTGGTCCCTGAAATGGTCTGTGCTATGGTCAGTTTCAGGAAATGTGGTGTTCCAGAGGTGGACCATTTTGCCTCATGAGAGAACCTGTACACCTGGGAACTGATCCTGGTTCTCATTCAGTTAATGACATACCCATTTGGACCTAGGGCTACTGTTGAGCTAAAGTACCTTACCTGGAAATCCTCATTTCTTGTGGTTATTACATCAGCAAGGAGGGTCAGTAAACTACAGTCAGCCAGCACTGATCCTTCATACTTGAATTTCCACAAGGAAAAAGTGGTGTTAAGAACAAATGTACCATGTCTTCCAAAGGCACTTGCCAGAATTCCATTTGAATCTGAGTATTACTGTGCCAATGTATTCCCCAATGCCACTTGCTAATAGAGGGAAGACTTCCCACATTAGATGTCAGAAGGGCCCTTAGCTTCTTTGTCTAGAATAGGAGGACATTAGGAATGGAATGCCCAATTTGAATAGTAGCCACATTTCTGCTATCATAAGGCACAGAAGGTACCCCAGATGGTATTAAGGCACACTCCACTAGAAATACAGTGGCATCAGTGGCCCCTAGTAGGAGTGTACATTGGCAGAAATTTGCAAAATTGTTACCTGTCCCACAGTCCTCACATTCATGTTTAATTATTGCCTGGGCACACAGGCTACAGAGGATAAGAAGTCTGGGATTTCCATGCTTCAGAACCTATTTCCAATGTAAACTTAACAGCCTTCAACCCAGAGTACTGCTTAGAAGTCTGCACAAGTTTGACTAGGCTGTTATAATGTATGGTAGAACGTTGTCGTATTGCAAAATCCATCTTTTACAATGTTGTTATACCATCGATGTGACATCGCTATGTTAACTTATCGATGGTATAACAACATGGAATCGCTCTCTGCATGCTACTTGAACAGACCACCTTATTTAAACGGCGCGGTGGTGAGAACATGTTCGAGCAGAGCGTCAGTGACTGAAATGACAGTATGGCTGACAACAGTGAGGATCCTGCTTCATTATTTTAATCTTTTGAGGACCATACACTACAATATAATGTTATGGTACACTGATAGGCAACCAGTTTGTTAAACCATCTCAAAGGTTGCCATGGCAGCGTAAACCTCTCACGCTTCACTCTCGAGGTATACACGTACGCCCTGGCAACCTCTCGATGGTTAACAAACCGTGCCACCGATGACCATACATTACCCTCTATCTTATTCTTCGCTGGCAGCCAGTTCAGTGTGCTTGTTAATGCACAAGGCCCTGCATGGTTTGGGCCCTGGCTACCTCAGAGATCTCCTGACTATATGCAGTGTGCTCTGCCTGCTCCACTCCACCTGAGCAGTTCAGTTTGTTCCCTGGTCTCGCCTGAAACTGAACGGCTTTTGGGGTGGTGGCACCTACTGTACTTCATCTGTGTATAGCCCCTCACTGT
This sequence comes from Neoceratodus forsteri, assembly GCA_016271365.2. Classification (NCBI taxonomy): domain Eukaryota; kingdom Metazoa; phylum Chordata; order Ceratodontiformes; family Ceratodontidae; genus Neoceratodus; species Neoceratodus forsteri. The sequence goes on along the minus strand of CM028133.1, from coordinate 766,753,649 downwards.
TTAGTTATAATCTGTTTAAAATCCCATTTTTAGCCTAAGTTATCATTATTGTTACTTAACAGTTTTAGCCATAAGTTTTGATTATTATTCCTGAAATTCAGTATGTTAACTGTTCTATTCTTCAGTTACGAGAGCCTTCAGGATTGGCAGGCCTAAAAATAACTTGCTTTGCCTTGCCTAATTCAAGTAGTTAGAAGGAAAAGTTACTCACTGTAGCCACGGCTTTTCATCTAATAAATTAGAATAGCCAGTCAAACTAATACTTTCCCCTCGTCTTAGAACAGGGTAGTTGGGTCTTCAGAATCATTTATTGTTATTAAAGCTAGAGCTTTTCACGATTGTTTTGTTTTTCTGTCATTAAAACCCATTTTTAAAATCTAAAATTGACATTGCTATAATTGGAATATTTTTCACATTAGGTCCCTAGTCTGTTGGCCTCCTTAGTTCATAGATCTACCATTGGAATGCTGGGAGGCTCGAGGCCAGCAGTGAGAGAGTATCTTTCAAAAACAGTCTAAGTTCTGGGCATGGTGCACATTGTGGAGATGACGCCCAAGTCTGAATGGCTGTTCCAAGCTATTAGAAGAAAAGATGTTATCTCTGACTTTTACACCACTCCAAAGTAGGTTATAGAGACATCCTCTGATAGACTAATGCACAAACTGAAACTTGGAATCCGATCCTGTCTCCTCCCTTCCTGCTGGCTCTTCTTCAGTTTTGTTTGCATCTCTCTCTCTCTAGGCCGGTCACATCCATATTAGCTGATTACCAGTTGCCTCTTCTGTAGGTGAAAAGAAGAAAGATGTTACTATGGTGATAACTTCTCCATGGTCCTTACTCAGGCTGGGCAGTGCCCTTTTCAAGAAGCCATTTTGTTTCTGTGATGTTGGCCCCATTTCCATAGCCACAGGAATGGAGCTGGCAAGACACACAGATTTCCAGAAAATGGATCTGTGTACACATTGTTTATATAAAAAAAAAAAGTGTGAGAGAGACATTGCTACAGTCATACAGTGCTTGCTGAAGTTGGGCAGGGTGGAATTACAGTATATACTGGATTTCCAGTTCAAAGATGCACATTACCTATAAAGGACAACAGTCAGCACTAAGAGCCCCACACCAGAATGTGGAGCTAGTTCCAGTCTGCACTTGTGTGCAGTTTTTGTTTGTTTATTTTGTTCACTGCATTATAGTAGAGCATATCTGGCTGATTCTGAGTGGGTATTTGCTTTAACTTGATCCTAGAATCCCAACAGCTGATGTCAGAGCTAGGCTGCAGCTGCGGAGATTCATTGTCCTGCAATACATGTTAGAGCTTTTATAGCTCCGATCAACTGTTTGCAGGTCCCATTGTTCTCCCAGGGCTAAGTACAGACCTGTATGACTGTGCTTACCTCTGGAGGACAGCGGAATCAGCAAAGAAAAGATCAGTGCCGATAAAAACTCTGTAACAGGTACTTCAGGCTGTTGATTCTTCCACAGCTGCAGCTGAGCTCTGATGTCAGCTGCAGGATTCTGCAATTCCTTGTTACAGCAAATGTCAGCCAGTGAGTCAGCAGGATTGGCCAGATGCCAACAGATATGCAGCAGTAAACAAAAAGTAAAAAAAAATGTACATGAACTACAATTGGGATCAGTCTCCCACTTGGATGTGGGATTCCTAGTGGTGACTGTCTCCTTTAAGACTGACTAGGAGAAAAGGATGCATAAAGGGTGGTATATAACCTTTTGATGGATAGAGCTCTACATGGTTGTAGTGCTGTGGAATATTTTAGAGCTGTTACAAAAGGAGCGAATATGGGAGTGGTGAGAGTCTTGTGATGCCATATGCGTTCTGTTGCACATACAGTATGTTTAGAGATGTTGTAATGCATTACAAAGAACTGTGTTCCTTGTGAATAATTTACCATTGTTTGGTCTAATATTATCTTCTTCAGAGGGAAGTAATCTTTTGTTTTAAGAGCAGACTGTGAAAGAGCGCATAAGAGATGAAAAATTCACAAAGAATGTTAGGGCAAATGGCAGTAATACCCTCCACCACCACACACACACACACACACACACACAAACAAAATAAAAAAAAAAAAGACATTAGTTTGTTGTGGGACTATGGCCCCCCATATTCCAGAGCCAGCTGAGTGCATGCAGACAGGGGAGCACTGCATGGCATTTAGCGCCCATGACCAGCTTGGGGCAGTATTCAGAGACAACCTGCTGTGACTGCAGTGCACTGTCTCGAATAGGTTAGCCAGCGAGTGCATAGTGACTATGCCCCGCGCCTGACACAACCCCCAGATTTAAACTGATATGGCCCATAGCCCATTGAAGATATGTGTCCCAAACAGGATAGTGCTAGGGCTCCTGTAGGCCATATTCAGCCCTAGCATGCTAATGAGCCCACTGGGCATGCTAGCAATAAGGGGCAATTTGCATGGCCATTATATGCGTGATTAGTATGCATTGCGTATCCCAAGCGTCGTACCATCCATGTGATATGTCATAACTCTTACTTCTGGTGGTGTAGCAGTCCCAGATACGTCAGATGATCTGTATAATACCCCTTCTGGTGGTGTAACAGACCTCCCCAACCCCCAGGCGCCTGCCTATCCAAGATATATCCATACATCCCAGCCTAGTGGTCCCCTGCACCCTCCTCCAAATGTCAGTCACCCCAGGTCAGCTGATTCTACAGTCACACAATCGAGATTGCCTGTCTGTCAACAGCCAGTAAGTGATGAGCTGAGGCTGTGCTGGTCCCCATCTTGAAGGCTGTGGAACGTCTGTGGCGCCGGAGGGATGTGGGATGGTCCTGGGCAGGTCGGGAGGGAATGGTTGACCTTAGTGGAGTGGGTGAACAACTAGACCACCAGGCTGAGATGTATGGATATATATTGGACAGGTGTGTGATTAGTGGGGATACTGTACAGATCACTTGGCTGATGGGGTTGGGGAGGTCTGCTAGCCCACCAGGATAAAGGGTTATGTTGATGTGACTGGGACAGGTGGATGATTGGGAGGGATAAGGGGCAGGGTTTTAGCAGCTTTAAACAGCACTGTGATGGAGGATGTTTAGTGCTGATGAAACAGGTGAATATACTGCTGCACCCAGTATGCAGCAGTATATTTTGTGGGGTTGCGCTATTGGGTCAGCGCAGTACACGTGGGGCCTGAATATGGCTTTTGTTGGCCAGTGCTGTTCACAGTTCGAAATGTACTAATCTAGTTAGTGCTGCACTGTTTGAATATAGGGCCTATACCTATCAGAAATCTGGAAAACTTGTATGTCAATGTTAAAACAAATCTTGTCATTTCTATGACATATCACCAGTACATTCAACTAAAATCACTTGAGGCAAGCAGAAATGCATAAACAGCCTTCTGGTTTATGTTTAATTCCTAACCATTCAATTCTTACTATTGGAAAGTGATATCAAATCTATATCCATAATAGAAGGGTGACCCTTTTGATAATGTTGACATGAATTTGAACATAAATCCTTATTGCCGTTTAATTCCTTTTAATGCAGCAATATTTATTAGTCACCATATATTTTTTTTTCAGCAGTATTGTTTTTCTAGCAAAAATATCAAGATGTTCATTTTCTTTTTGTTTCTTTCATTCCTGAAGCAAGATATGGGATTTTGAAGTTTTAAAAGTTCCACTCCTGTGCTTTGCTAACCACGAAAAATTAAATATCTTGGTACAGTGTTGTGCTGTTTACCTTCAGAAACGTAGCAGCACCATCCTAATACATCTACAATATGTCTCTAGCATGTACATTCAACAGGTATCCTCAGCAGAAAAGAGTTTTAAAATTGCGGTGGTGGCCATCTTTAATGACATAGTCACTAATTACACAATTAGCTATAAAAGCTGTTTTAAAAAATAACTGAGAAAACTAAAATATACTGTATCAATCTAAGTATGTCAGAAATACATTTTGCTAAAAACAAACTGTATGATGAATTATTTTACCGACTAATAAATACTGCTGCTTTGTTACATATAGTCAGAAGAATGAGTTAATAATGTCACTAGCGTCCCTATTTCATGAATATGACAGTTTTTCAGGTGGAGGGTATATTATTTGAGCTTAATGTTAAATACTGTATGTAGCAGTACATTTGCCTTTCTGTGAAATGTGGATGGAGTCTTCATGTAATAGTTCTGATAGGCGTTTTGTGGCAGCCTTGATAATATAAAGGGCAACTGCCACAATTTTAAGCCTTGGGCAGGCAATCTATACTAAGAAACTACCTACCTGAGGAGCTATTTTAGCCCGTAATGGATTTTATGCAGCAGTTAATTAAATATTTCTGTTTGTTTGCCCGGCTGTAACTTCTGACTGAGGCCAAGAGCTGACAGCCCGCACCCCTAAAATTGCAGTTTAATGACTTGAAGTAGGGAACAGGGCTACAGGTGCTGCTCATATAGAATAATGAAATGGGGGCTCTCTAAACATGCTGACAGTTTCTTTGCTTCTAATTATACATGCATGGGGCTGTAATATATATTGTGATTAGTCTCATACATGTATAACTGGAAGTAAAGAAACTGTCCGATATGTTTAGAGCACACCCTCCCCGATTTCATTATACTATATGTGTCATGCCGCTCCTTACTTCATGTCATCAAACTGTAGTTTGTAGGGCGGCTGCAGTGTTGTTGGTGGACGCTTTGGCCTCATACCAGAAGTTACGAGCCAGGCAAACAGATGTAAAGATTTAATTAACTGCCGTATAGAAAAATCCATTATGGGTTAAAATAGCAGGCAACCCTCCATATGAGTTGCCTGCCCAGAATATGGCAGTCGCTTTTAATGGAATTTCTCAAGCTGAACTCGATAATAATTTATACTTAAACTACTTAGTTTGGATCTGACAGATCCTGTGTACATAACCTCATGTTATAGGTGGATTTACTTTACTTCAGTGTTATACTAAGGATAATGGTGCCTGTATTTTATATCTTACTAACATTTTGCATTCAGAAGCTAGTTATAGCCACCATTAAAAATGCATTAACAGAGAATTAAGATTTGATAGACACAGGAGTACCTTGCAGTTCACTGTAGAAGCCATTTAAAGTGTTCACATTAAACTTAATTCGAACAACGCCATCTAAACTACAAACATTTCACTTTGAAAACAACCCCATTCATGTCTATGGGAATGCCATATAGTGACATCACAAAACGTGATAGTGTGGGGCAGATCACTGCCAGAAGGCGTACCAGGAAGTGGAAGGGATCAGCACGGCTCCGCTCCATGCAACCAAATTACGATCTCTTCCTTCCTAAATGGGGGCACATAAAAAATAAAATTCTGTCACCAGTAAACTCCAGTGCCCAGTAAGGGTTTTCTACAAGCCTGGGGATATTTTGAAAAGAACGAGTTAAGTTGTTCTTAAAAAATAAACAAGTAATTATCTTAACATAGGATTTCAAAAGCGGTATCTTAAATTTGTACCACAAATGCAGTTCACCAATATTAAAGAATTATTTTCTTTAAAGCAAATTTTGAGTAGCAGTTTACATCTACACCAATTTAAGGGGTGTAAATTTTAAAAGTTGTATTAATGTAGAAGGAAGCTAATACAAACATTTTTCCAGAAGTAACTTATCAACTGAACTGCATTACACCTTTATGAGCAAAGCTTGATCAAGTATATAATAACAGCTGTCTGTCCGACTTCTTTTCTTCAGTCATGTCCTTATGGTGTCGCGACCTACGCCATTCTTTTTCTTTCACCTTATGCAGTGTGTGTAAGGGTTCTGCTACTGACTGCATACCCCCACCACTGCAGCCTCCTAGTTCCACGCTGGGGAAACATGTATACCTCTCAACCCTTTGTCACTGAAGGAACAGTGTGGGACACTGGCCCTCAGAATGAGGGACAGTTTATCAAACAGGAAGCTGCAAACTCCAACTCAGTGGAAACCAGTGCTTTTATTTGCTTAAAGTTTAATTGTGCTTTAGCATGATAGAATGGTAAGCATTTCTGCTTTAAAGTTCATCTTTTCAGTGTGGGGTGTAGCACCACTGAAGAATAAAATGGACAGTTGACAAGTGCAGGAACGTGGGCTTTAAACTTATTCCTGTGGCTCCCTCCCAGGGCTCTACCACCAGTCCAATGGAGCAACTCTCCTAGCTGAGCTACTCTAGAATCCTTATATATTTTTATCCTGGTTGTATATGTCCTGCCCCGTACTGCATCATCTGATCAGTGTGCATAGAGTATTCAGCAGCTCACTACCCATTAGCTGGAAGTCCTACCATTTAACGTGTCATCACCCACATTTCCTACAAAACATGGGACACGTCGTCATTTCAGTGGGCTCGAAGCACAGATTCAGAAAACTGCAAAGTTGTATTTTCTTGTTCAGGAAGTTTGCTATTTCTTGAGCAACCCTAGAGTACTAGAATTTTTGCTTTAAGATAGCATAGGATGTGGAATGGGTGGCTTCAGAGTAATGAATGAGGACTGTCCCTTGTATTGTGGACTGTTAAAGTGTGCATGCTGTAAGGAAATTATTTGTTTAGGCATTACTGGAACATTTGCAAGCAGGGCTCAAGTCACCAGTAGCCACTGTAGGACTTTATGCAGTAGTCCAGTGCATGTCCCTCGGGCACCTGTACAGGCTGTGGGGTGTGGATTTGTTGGGTGTCACATTAATGTACACACGCCATTTGGAACTTGAAAACTATTCATCCTTATGTAGCAACATGTGAAGTGGACCTCCAAAATATTAACTAAAACCTGTTTTAGTTGAAAAACAGAAAATATTGCCCAGAATGTGTCCTACTTAAGACTCTGTAAGATGACCACATTTTTATTTTGTTTAGATTTCAAAACCTTCACTCTAAAGGGGATTTTGCATCTACCATTGAAAGAAGGATATACTATTCTCAATATGTCCTGAGTCTGGCACTGAAGGGGATAGTGCCCCTCCCCGCGATGCCACAGCATGCACGCAGTTAGAGCAGGGCAAGAGATTCCAAGATGACTAATAACCCAGTGCTCCACCCACTGCCATAGCCACCTTTCAGGGCTTATCTACTGACCCCAAATGCTGGATAGAGCCCTTAGTTACTTATAAAGATGCTATAGCCTCAAAATTTGAAAACACGATATGAAAATGTCAGACATCTTGCACATTCTTAACTTTACTTAGAAGTAATGTATCTGTACATCTTGCACATTCTTAACTTTACTTAGAAGTAATGTATCTGTGTGTGAAATTCAACATGCTAAATTACCAACCTGAAATTCTTCTTTTCAAATTTCATGGCGTGGTCAGGCTATTCATTTTAAGTTATGTCTGTTCCTCATTGTCCTCATCTGGTCTCTTAGTATAATATGAACATACCAGAAGTGCTTACGAGATGGCAGTCTTGTGGTTACGTTCTTTTATCTGTGAGCCTCTAGTGCTTAAGCAAAGTTAGTTTTTTAAATCTGGCAGTGTAGCGCAGAGGGAGGCAGTATAGCGGAGGTTTAAGGCTCTGAGCTGCAAATCTGGAGACCTGGGTTTGAATCACAGCCCCCTTGCATACTGTGTGACCTTGAGCAAGTCACTTAACTTCCGTGCTCCCAGATTACACTCTGTAAACAAGCTTTCAGCTTAGTGTGCTACTCCTGGTTAAACAATTAGGAAAAAAGAGGAACCTCTAAGGCTTAGAAACACAAAACAGCAGTTTTAGGAATATTCTGGGTTAATTTAGTGGTATACGGTTTCCAACTGCAAAACTTGAACTGCTGAGTCAAGAATTATTTTGAAAAGTCTGTTACAACAGGGGTGTGAGCTTATAGTGCTTAAGTTCAGTGAACAAAAAGTACTCGCACGACAAAACAAAAGCGAATGAAAGTGCAGAGTAAATCTGTTGGAATTCAATCTGTAATATATGGATTGGTGAGGACCTTTCTGGTTAAGCTCCAAAGAGGAGTTATGGTCCCTGTATTTTATACATTCATACAAGTACTGTTATTAACTTGGTATTCTGCAAAAAGGGCACCTTTCAGAATACACCTTTTTCCCTCCTCAGTAATAAGTTATCAGTGCTTTAATCTAACGGTCTCTAGCCTCTCCTGCTCTCCTGTTTAGGTAGTTTTCAGTGTGTGGGCCACACACCCTTTATTGAGGCGGGGCTGACTGCAGGAGATTTAGCTGCCGGCTGTATGGAGCTTGTGTGAACCTGTTTCACCACGTCACTAGTTTTCCAGCATGAGGAAGTCCAGGATCCGTAGGAAACTCCTACTATGTTCATGAGGCAATGTGTTAATTACGTTTTTATGTGCCCTCAGTTGTGATGTTTCAAGGTTCATGTGATAAGTTGCTTTTCTAAAAATGGGACTGCTTTACTTCTTTACCTGTGTTTCATTGTGTAATATACTAATGTCAATTGTGTACAGTGTATAAAGTGTAATACAAGGAAAACTCAGATAAAGTGATATGTCTGTATTTATAAGTGTATTGTATATTTTTACATGGAAACTTGCCCTATTGAGTAGATAGTAACTAACATGTTGCCAGGGATTGGTTTTATAGAAAGACTCCTTTACATCTGTGTAACTGCTCTGGTTGTATCTATTCTGTATATGAAACTCCGCTATGTACTATATAGGTGGCCTAGAGGTGTGTTACCACCTGTATTTCAGACTGTTCTTACAAAATAAAATAAATGGCGAATATTTCATAGTTTAAGTGTTAGTAATGTCATTTTGTCAAAACAAAAACATCTGCTGTAACTGGTCCTCCTTCCTGTTATGTTCATGAGGCATATTGTTGGTTCAAACAACATGAAGTCTTGCTGTATTCTGACAATTACAGTGATTCCCAACCTTTGAACTGCCCGGAGAACAAATAGTTAACCTTCTATGCAGGGCATAGAATGCTGAGCTCGAGCTCGGTTGAAGTCTCTGTCTGGAGTGATTCAAACCTAAACTGTCAGACTCTTTACTCCACCTCACTGAATGGTCGCTCGAGATTTCTCCTTCTGCTCGGTTCGAAGTTGGTTAAAGTTTTCAGTTTTCGTTTTTAAACGAAAAAAGTATCCGCATTGTCGGTTCAGTCTCTGTCTGTGGTGCCGTGAGTACTAGATAGGAACTGTTCTATATTTCTGTGTGGAACTTGTAAACGTGCAGCTCGGTTCAGCTCAACCAGCCATTTGTTAGTGAAATTTGTGTATTTACTTAGTGTGTGGTTACGGTTCTTATCGGTTCTAAAACAAAAGCGTGTTTTGAACCATTTTTTCAATACCCATGACACAGTTCCGAACCAATAAGGGAGTCTTGCCTGGCATGTTGCCGTAAAAAGGTACGCTTTGTTAGGTTGGCCAGTTCAGACACCCAAGAAAAAACGAGCCCACTCAGTTTCAACACTGCAGTGAGTGTGGGGAGGTCTTTGCTAAGGCTGATCCCCACACCACCTGTGTTTATTGTCTGGGGTTTGACCACCTCGATTCAGACTGCCAAATATGTGAAAACTTTCCCAAATCTACCCTTGAGAAGAGAGTAGGCTGAGGAAAAAGGGGCCGAGAAGTCCGCTGACCGGATGGCCAGCCTGTTTCGGTTTGACCGAACCAGGAGTGCCCTCTGACCAGGCGATACTTCTTGGACAAAGGAGAGCTGATTCGAGGATTGGTTCTGACAAAAAACGCAAAGATAAATCAACCGGTTCGGATCCAGAGGTTAATGTTCCGACCGCCAAAGAGCTAGCCAGAGCTATTCAGATTGTGGAATCGCCCATCCGCTTCCCGACCGATCCGGCTCCTTCTGCCAGAGGTTCGGTTCGTTGGTTCCCCAGTTCAAGATTATTCCCTTGAAGATTTTTATGAACCGGAGTTTGAAGAGGAAGGAATTTGAGGATGATGATTTAAGTGAGGGTCTGGATGTGCCTGTGGAACCGGAGATCTCCCAGACAGACCTTCAGGTGTTTTCCCTCCTAGGCTTTCTGAGTCCCTTCTCACTTTGTTTTACAGAAAGGTGGCTGAAACCCTCCAGCTTCCTATGAAAGAGGCTGTGGAAGATCAAGAGGAGCCTGATTATGTAGAGATGATGGACATCCCAGAGTCCAGGAGACTATTCCCTCCATAAATCTTTTGGGAAACAGACACAAAAATCTTAGTCTCCTAACACTATACCTCCTGTGGATAGAAGAATGGACAAGAGGTATACACTTTCAGGCTCAGATATGGAGTTCTTATATCAGCAATGCAGCCATGTTGGGGTAGTGCAGGCTGCTGCCTGTGACAAGGCAAATATTCCTTGGCGTCACACCCCTGACGAGGACTCCAGGAAGACTGATGCCATGGCAAAGAAGCAGCACGTGGCATCTTCTTTGGGACTCAGGCAGGCGATTATAGCCTATACAGCCAGGTACCAGAAGTCCAGGTGGGACACTGTACTGGCACTGGCTAAACAGGCCTCCCCAGCTAGCCAAGGAGCTGGAGGCGGTGGCTGCAGATGGGATTGAGGCATCTAAAGTTCAGTTTCATGCTGCTGTGGACTCTAATGATGTCTCATCAAGAGTCATGGCTACATCTGTGGCTCTTGGAGGATGGCTTGGCTCAGAGGTACTAGCCTCTACTGGGACACCCAGGCTAAGGCCATGGACTTTCCTGTAGTGGGTAATTCTCTGTTTGGGGAGCAGACAGAGAATTACATGAAAGATGGATGAGTACAGTACCACTTAAAGGAGTGCTCAGGCCAAGGAAAGGCAGGCAACTCCTCAAAGGCAGCAGTCTAGGGGCAGGCCTTTTCAAAGGCCTTTACCAAGCCCAGGCCTCTTCTTCCTTTTCTCAGAGGGGTTCTTCAGAGGAGAGGCAGAAGGGGATGAGCAGGCTGCATCCACTCCTCAGCCAAAAGCCCCTGCAAAGCAGACACCCTGATGGGCCCGCCTCGGTCGACTCTCTATTCAGTAGGGGCAGGCTTGCTTACTTTGTCCAGGACTGGAAGTCTATTACATCAGACAAGTGGGTCCAGGAAGTAGTAAGCCAGGGACTGATTCTCAACTTCAAAAATTTCAAAGAAGAGAGCCAGATCTTTTCCACCTGCAAATCTCGGAAACCCTTGCCCTAGAGGCAGAGGTTTCTTCTCTCTAAGCTTTAAAAGCTATAGAGAGTACCTACCCTACACTGGGGCAAAGGACTGTACTCCAGGTACTTCCTGACCCCAAAAAGACAGCGAGTGCCAACCCATCCTAGACCTAAGATATCTAAACAAACATCTTTAAAACCAAAGTTCAAGATGATAACTCTGGGAATAATCCTTCCCTCTCTAAGACCAGGGACTGACTAGCCTCCTGGACCTCAAAGATGCCTACTTTCACATCCCCATCAGGTGCTCCCACAGAAAGTACCTCAGGTTCGAGTTGCCCTCAGGCCACTATCAGTTCAAAGCAATGCCCTTTGGCCTAACCTCAGTCCCAAGGGTTTTCACAAAGTGCCTGGCAGTAGTAGTTGCCTTCTAAGAAGGCAAAATATTTCCATTTTCCTTTCTGGGCGATTGGCTAATAGTGGGTCAGTCTCCAGACCAAGTCAAGTCTAGCCTACAAGTGACCCAGCAAGTGCTCACTCTCTAGGATTTCTCTCAGCCTCACCAAGTCAGTTCTCGAACCAGTCCAGCTTACCTTTATAGGGGCAGAACTGGACACACTCAGAGCAAGAGCTTTCTTCCTCTAGAAAGGGCAAGGGTTCTTATGGAACTAGCTTCTTCCTTCAGCCTTGGGTATCTTGACCAGCAAGGCATTTCCTCCAGCTCTTGGGCCACATGGCAGCTTCAACAACAGTGGTCCAGGGCAAGATTCAGATGAGGATATTCAGTTCCACCTGAGAGCTTTCTGGTCTCAGAAGGAAGTTCCTTACCAAACTGATCGCAGTGACTCTGACCTTGATCCAAGCCCTCCAGTGGTGGCAGGATCAGGACAGTTTAAGACAAGGTGTTCCTTTTGTTGCTCAGCCTTGTTCAGTGCTCCTTACCATGGATGCTTCTCTTCTGGGCTGGGGAGCCCACCTGGGGTCCCTTACTGCCCAGAGGCTGTGGTCCTCCCAAGAGTCCCTTCTCCACATCAATCTTCTAGAGTTCAGGGCAGTTTTTCTGGCTTGAAAAGCATTCTCACAGTCAGTACAGAACAAGGTGGTTCAAGTCAGAACAGACAACACCACCACCATGTGGTACATCAACAAGCAGGGAGGCACTCGGTCCACGGCCTTGTGCACAGAAGCCATGAAGTTGTGGTCCCTGGCTTATTCCCTGAAAACCTCTCTTGTAGCAGTTCACCTTCCAGGCAAGGACAATGTGCTAGCAGATGCACTGAGAAGGATTTCTCAGGGCCATCACGAATGGTCCCTGGACCTTCAGGTGTTGAAAGTGATTTTTCAAGGTGGGGCATTCCAGAGATGGATCTCTTTGCAGCCCCAGAGAATCACCAACTCCATCTCTTTTGTTGCAGACCTCCAGTCCTGGGCTCAGTCCCCTGGATGCCCTGATTCTGAATTGGAAGGAAGTTTCTGTATGCCTTTCCCCCCCACTCCTGTTCAAAGTTTTGGTAAAATAAGGTCTCAATCTTGCAAGGTGATTCTGATTGCTCCAGATTGGGCCAGACAGCCTTGGTAACCCCTGTTGCTGTCCCTAGCAGTCCATCTTCCCCTGTCTCTTCCCAGGAATTACAACCTGTTAACATCCTCTCAGGAAGGATATGGTACCCCAATCTTCAGTCTCTCAATCTCAAAGCATGGCTCTTGAAGAGTTAGAGTTTGCAGATCTGCATCTTTCCCAAGGGTTCTGGATATCCTCAAGGCTTCTCAAAAGCCCTCCACCAGAAAGACTTACAACTCCAAATAGAAAAGATTCAGCATTTGGTGTTCTAAGAAACATGTTTCTCCAGACACTGCTGAATTGCCTACTGATTCTGGATTATATGGTCCATCTTAATGGCCTAGGCCTCAGACCAGCTACTCTCAAGGTACACTTGTCAGCTGTTTCTGCGTTTTTGTCTGTGGGAAGTCTTCCTCACTATCTTCTCATCCTGTGTTCTGTACATTTTTAAAGGATTGCTTCACCAATCCTCCTTTTAGAGACCAACCCTGCCTGGGATTTGAATGTTTGCATTGCTCAATTTATGCAACCCCTTTGAGCCTATGTCTTCAGCAGAGCTTAAGTATTTGACTTGGAAAACTGTGTTCTTGGTAGCCATTACCTCTGCCAGGCGTATCAGTAAATTGCTAGCCCTGTCAGTGGAACCTGATTTTATCTCATTTCACAGGGATAAAGTGGTCCTTAGAACCAATAGAAGGTTCTTACCCAAAGTGGTTTCAGACTTCCATTTAAACCAGTCTGTGTGCCTCCCTGTTTTCTTCACCGATCATTCTTCCTCAGGAGAGAAGGCTACACAGCTTAGATGTCAAAAGAGCCCTTAGTTACTACATAGGCGTACCAAGGGTTTACAGGTTTGACTCCTCCAGTTGTTCCTCACTTATGGAGAAGTGGGAAAGGGCAAACCTGCCACCAAAAGATCTATTGCCAGGTGGATTGTGTCTTGTATACAATTCTGCTATGAAAAGCTGGGAAAAACTCCACCCTCAGGCCTGAGGCTCATTCCCACAAGAGGTACAGCTGCTTCCCTGGTTGCTGCCAGGGGATATCCCTCTCTTAGAAATTTGTCAAGCAGCCACCTGGAAAACAGTCCATGCCTTTACAACATTACTCTCTGGATATCCTGGCTAGGAGTGATGCTCGGTTTGGCAACAGTACTTCAGAGCCTATTCCCAAAGTAGGTTCTGTCCCTCCTCCTTGGAGGTACTGCAGTAGTCTGCAATTGTCAGAATACAGCAAGACTTCATGTTGTCTGAAGAAAAATTACTCACCTTAGTAATTATGTTTCTTCTAATGGAGTCTTGCTGTATTCTGACCTCCTTCTGCCTCCCCTCTCAGAACCTGTTTTGGGAAGTGGGTGGGCAGGTGCAGCGTTGCACCCCAGGGGTGTTTTTGCTTGCACCCTCCTCATTTTGTTTGGGTGCTGATTTATTATTGTTATATAGTACATTGGGTTTTGTTTTGGGTTTCCTGACTTGAGTCTTCCTTGGGAATCCAAAACTTTTCAACCAGTTGGCTAGTAAAATTTTACAATTTCCACATAGAATTTTTAGTTTAGTTGGGCTCATAAGAATCTGACGGTTTAGGTTTGAATCACTCCAGACAGAGACTTCAACCGAGCTCGAGCTCAGCATTGTATGCCCTGCATAGAAAGTTAACTATTTGTCCTCCGGGCAGTTCAAAGGTTAGGAATCACTGCAATTGTCAGAATATAGCCAGACTACATTAGAAGAAACATAATTACTAAGGTGAGTAATTTTTCTTATGTTACATTTGCTCTCAATTGTGATGTTGATGGTTCATGTGACACCCCAGGCCTCATTCAACCACCAGCATCCCCATTCTCTCTCTCCAGGAAAGTTCTGTAGGGCTCTTTCATCAAATCCTTTCTCTCTCTTTCACTTCTTTTTTTTTTGTACTTTCTTTTATTCCTCCTCTCTCCCTCAGCTCCGGTCTCCTCAGGAATACCTAGGAGTCATCCCACTATAGTTCGCTCCCTACCTGGTCAGCCCTCCATCGCCCATGTAGCCTCGGTTTACCCCAGGCGGGCGAGGTGGCCAACACCCAGAAATTCTCTGGCTTCTTGATTCGGTCGGATGCCAGCAGGGGCGGCCCCGTAAATCATGGGCAAGCTCCGGTTCTCCATCTCTGCTGGAGCCAAAAGGTGTTTTCCCTTTTTCTTGGGAGTGGCTAGAGCCGTGATGTCAAGGCCTTACCGATGTCTGCCACTCCCCACCCCTTCGCTATGCTAAACGCTTGCTGTATCTCGGCTTCCACCAGAGGTCAGCTGGCGCAAACAGGAGCCCTGTCCCTCCTGGGAAAGGAGAGCTGTCCTCTGGATGCTCGATCCTCTCCCTCCTGCTGACCCCCAGCAACCCAGGCTCATTCTCATCTCGGTCGCCGGGCGCAGCGCAGGTGTGTCCAGCACCTCAGCGCCACCGGGCCGGCTTCTGTTTCACTTCTAACTTGCCCCTGTCTGGCCAGCCCTACCCCCACTCCCAGCCTCCTGTTCCTCCATGGCATGCCCCCATGGCGGGTCTTCAGGAGCACAACTTCTCCAACCGGGCCAAGATCTGCGGTGTGAGGCCTGCAGGAATTGGATGCCATCCTGCCAGTCGGGGTCCTTCCACCATATCTTTCTCCCTGTTGTCAGGATTGCCAGCATGCAGTGACACTTGCGTTGGCATGCAGGTGCTCTGTCAGAGTCTGGTGGCTGCCACTTCTCTAACAAGTTCCTCTGCTGTGTTACCACTTGGATACCATCACGTGGCGCACAAACAGCAGGGATGTAATCCCATCTCCCCCGAAGGATGTGCTCTCCTGCAACCTCAGCCCTTCCTCTCCTGGCTAACCTCCAGCAACCAAGTCTGTTCCCCAACCAGGGTCTTGGGAGTTACGAGTGGAAACACTACTACTTCACTACCTGGGCGGCCCCAACAGTACTCATTTTGAACATGATCGGCTCAAGAAGTAAGGTCTGCGTTCATTCATGTCATTGTATTGACAAAACAAATTTGAAAACACTACCCCAAAGAGAAACAAAGCAGAGAAGTCCTTGATTAGAGCACAGGCTTGGAACCAGGAGACTCAAGTTCATGTCCCATGAGAGCCACGGAATCTTTGTGTGAACTTGAGCAAAATATATGGAACCAGGACCCCACTGAAAATATGATGTTAAATCTCAACTACGCTGTCCTGAATATGCACTGTTGAATTTCAGCACAACTGGCCATGATACACAGTGCATAGTGCTGAGTTATATGCATCCCAGATATCCAGTGGACATCTGCAGAAACATTTAACAGCCCTCCTACTGCATTGCCTTTCAAGCCCTGACCATGCTGGAACACATCCTGCTGCACTGTTGGTCAGGAGCGGGCAGGAGGTGTGTATTAGGTAATTGACTAGCAGAATGAGCCATGCATGAAGCCATGTGCATTCTAATGGCACAGTGTTTTGGGGGGGGCCTGTCATGCCAGCCAAGGTGCCATAAGCTGTGCACACCTCTCTGATAGGCATCTAGACACTCCAGTTAAGCCCGCTACCACAGGCCTCAGCCCTCCCTCCTGCCATGGAGGCTCGAGTGAGATTGTGAAAGCAGGAAATATTTGTTTCAAAAAAAGCGACATCCATGCTTATGAGATCGGTGAGTCCTGATACATGCTGCCATATTCCAGTCCCCTGCTCCGCACGAGCAGGTGATCTACTCTATGACCATATGCCATCACTACGGCGCCAATTTTACCACGACCGACACTACAGTGACAGGCTTTCTGGAGGTCTTGCACCTCCCGAATCAACTCTGGCTCAGGTTGATTACTTTAATTACAGAGTGTGTGGGAGGCAGAGCCCCCATGGGGAGAGGTTCAGGGACTAAGCCCGAACAAAAAACAGTCCAAGTGACCGAAAAGCTTTGTGCCGCTAATGCAGTCGACATAAAGAATGATAGCTATAATGACAAATCGAAAATGAACTTGTCAACCGACTGTTTCGGATTTCTCAGGACCAGCCCAGGCTTCTGAGTGTCAGGTTGGTGTTCAGCCCATCCATCCCTATGCCTGGCCTCCCTTATGGTGGACATCGACCTGCCAAAGGTAGTGAATCCCATCTTCATGTATCCATCTGGGCCAGTTGTGTAGCCTGGTATGTGCCTTTTCTTGCATACAAAGGAGCCAGCAGAAGAAACCAATTCAGTCTAGCAAGTCTGGTCATATTGCAGGGTCCTCAACTTACGCCACTGACCCTGCCCCCCCATCCCCATTCCACCCTATCTGCCCCCCAAGCCCGTGGTTTCCCATTATGCCTATCCTAAACCCTCTTCAAGCTGCTCACTGACTTCATTGAGACCACTTCCTCCGGCAGCACATTCCAATTGGCCACCATCCTCTCCATGAAGAAATGCTTCCTAACATTCCTCCTAAACCTCCCCTTTCCAGCTTTAGACTGTGTGTCCCCTTGTAGTTCAGCTGTGCAGAGACCCTCCCTATTCACCCCTATCTATCCCTTTCAAGTATTTGAAGGTCTCTATTATGTCTTCTCATTCCTCTCCTCCAGGGAGTACATCCTCAGGGCTTCCAACCTTTCCTCATAAGGCATATCCTGCTGACCCACCATCATCTTAGCTGCCCTTCTCTGGAACTTCTCCAGCTGGTTGATGTCCTTCTTAAGGTATGGACACCAGTATCTTACTCCATACTCTAGATGCAGTCTCACCAGCGACCTGTACAAGGGTAGTATAACCACTTTCTGCCTACTGCTATTCCCCTGGCTTACATCCCAGCATCCTGTTTACATTTGCTACTGCCTTTTGCACTACGAGGTGCTTCAGGTCACTAGTTATCACCACTCCCAGGCCCTTTCCTCCTCCGTTGCTACTACCTGGGTCCCCGGATAGTACTCGGTCCTTGGGTTCCTGGCTCCAACTTGCATAATTTTGCATTTCTTGGCATTGAAGCCAGTTGCCAGATCCTGAACATCTCTCAAGTTTTCTGAGGTCCTCCTGCAGGTCTTATATCCCTGCCACTGTGTCCACCCTCCCACAGAGTTTGGTGTTGTCTGAAAATAGGCACATTTTGCCCTTAATGGCTTCTCCACTGTTCATTGAAGATATTGAACAACACTGGCCCCAGCACTGAGCACTGAGAGACCCGCTGGTGACTTCCCTGGTGCTGGATAACTCTTCCCCACCACCACCCTCTGGAGTCCTGTCCCTCGGCCAGCTTTTACCCACCTGGTCATTTCTCCCCAACCCCAAAATCTGCCAGTTTCCTGATCAACCTCTTGTGAGTGTACAGTTTGAAGGCCTTACTGATGTCAAGTAAAGGATGTCACCACCTGGCCCTGTATATTGCCCTGGTGAGCCAGTCAAAGAACTCGATCAGATTTGTTTGGCATGATCTTCCTCCCACAAATCCATGCTGCTTCTCATCCTGGAGACCATTCTCCTCCATATATCTTACCAACCTTTCCTTAAGTATGGTCTCCATGAGCTCACATGATTGAGGTCAGACTGTCCAGCCTGTAGTTCCCCAGGTCAGCCCTGGGACCACTCTTGTGGTGGGGCACCATGTGTGCCATTCTCCAGTCCTGTGGCACCACACCTACTCAAGAACTATTGAAGAGGCCTGCACAGTGGCCCCACTAAGCTCCCATGCCAGCTCCCTCAGTACCCTTGGGTGTATGCTATCCGGTCCTGGTGACTTGTCCACCTTTGCCCTCCCTCACCCTGTCCTGCTCTATCACATCTGTGCCCCTTCCCCTTTCTCCCTTCTCTTTCCTGATGGCACCAGCCTGTATTTTCCCTAGTGAAAACAGAGCAGAGTATTGGTTCAATTCCTCAGTTCTCCTCCACTATCCACCCCTTTCCTAAGTCTAAGTATCCTGTCCTTCTGGTCCATTTCTCCCCATCTGGATTCTATCAGCTATTTGGAGTTCCTTTTGTGCCTCTGTGTGCTGCACTACTTTGCATGCCACCTGGCCAACTTCAGGTAGTTTTCCTATCCACCTCACTCACGGTCTTCCTGTATCTCCTGTAGGCTGACCTCTTGTCCTTGATGCCCAGGCAACCTCAGAGCTGAACCAGCTGCATGTTTTGGCCCCTAGGCATAACACAGTCTGCTGTGGCAGCCAGTACTGCCTCTTTGATGATGGTCCATTTTTGGTCCACCCCATATCCACCTGACGCCCTCTAGGGTGCATCTTTAGCACCTGCCCATCTTCCTGAAGTCAGGCCTCAGGAAGTCCAGGATTTTGGTCTTAGGGGGATGCATTCCCTGCCCATATCCAGTCTGAACAACACTGTGCTGTGGTCACTACCACTCAGGGGTTCCTTGACCATTATCTCTAGTACATGCTCCCCATTTGGGAGGATGAGATCAAGGATTGCCCCTTCCTGGTGGGCTCAGTGATGCCCTGAGTCAGGAATCCATTCTGTGTGCATCCAGGATCACTGACTCCTGCCACAGGTGTGGCCACTATACTGTCCATCTTGGACAGATTAAAGTCCCCACCACTACCACCTCTCCTTCCTTGCAGCTTCCCACAGTTGTGATGTGTACCAGCCCCAGTAGTAAATGGGGACAACTGTGAACAATGCTCAACAGTGCTGGTCTCAAGTGACTATACAGTATGCTAAGCATGGAGAGGCAAAAGATTATTAACTAGCAAGACATGCAAAGAAAGAAAGACAAATAGAGACCCCAAGAAAAAGACTGCATAAAAACAAAACAAAAACTTTTCCTCATATCTGAAAGATTCAACAGTACTGTATTAGAGCACACCCTGGCTCAAGAAAGGAGGATCTTTCTGGACTAAAAGTCTCCACCACTCATTTACAATAATGGGACTATGCTGGAGGCGCTAGGACCCCACAAGGCAAAAATCTTCAGGAGGGCGGCTGGGATAGAACCATGCATGCATGGTGCTGCGAGACTTGCTTGCGCTGTATAGGCTGTCTTGGCGTCAACCCTCTAACCGCCTCAGTTCATTTTCTCCCGACATCAAGTGTGATTCGATGACTATGTGCTGCCTGCTGGGAGTCAAGTCTTCGTCTGTACGACAGCAGCTATAGCCATTCAGTATTCATTTACTTAACCAATGGCCAAACCATTTTTAGTGTTCTTTTCTTATTTAAAAAAAAAAAGAAGATGAAGAAGAAGAAAATAAATTCTCAGCCTGCCATCAATGGAGTTGACCTTAGATGGTAGCGAGGAGATAGGAGACTACGTTTGAAAGCTGTGGCGGCAGTGGGGCTGTGTCTGGTTCACCGTGCTTTGCAAAGGTGGGGTCCGACCACAGCAGTCTGGTGCTCAGGGGAGGACAGTCCACCTAAGCCCAAAAGTAGCGGTTCTGGGACCCGCTCTGCTTGACCTTCAAGCTTCTTCCTCCTGTCGGTGGAAGAAGAATTGAGTCCTCGAGATCACCCTCTGTGCGTCTGTGCAGGGATCATCGGTGGTGGAGAGCAGTAGGCCTGAGACCAAACCGGTAGGTTCCTTTGTGGCTCCGCTGTTAGCGGCCATGATCTTTGACACGGATCCTGTCTCTGCCCTTGATGGGGTTCCGGTGAGTAGTTTCACCTCTGGAGCGCTCTTTTAGAGCAGGGGTACGGCATCTGCCCAGTGGACCCAGTTCCGGGAGCCTTCGGGCCTCAGAGCCTCTGGGCCCGCGCCAGGTTGGTCAGGCCAGGATGTGCAGTGCCCTCCATGGAGCCAACGCCATTGACGCCGACACCTTGTGCCTACCCCCACTCTCCTTTTTCCTGCAGGGGCTGGCATGGGTACTGCTTTCCTTCTCCCCTTTTCTTCAGGTCTAGCAGCAGTTCTGGCACACGTGTATGGTGCAGGCGCCATGTTGGTGCTGGTGCTGTGTTTGGTGCTGGCGCCGGTGTGGTGCCAGTGCTGGGTCTGGTGCTAGATCTGGCACCAGCGCGCGGATGGCGCTGAACTCTTCGCCCGATCCAGGTGGTGGCGTCTCTAGTGTTCCTGGTCTAGACCTGCCTTTTGGAGGTTATGCTGGGGTAGAAGTGGATCTGGATGAGTCTCTCCCTATTCTGCTTTGTCGAAGATGCAGCGGATGACTCATTTTATGGTCTGGAATGCAATTCTTCTGTATCAGTGTGATGGAAGATCTTCTTTCCAGATCATATCTGTGTCAATGTTCACCATTTATCACCTTTGGGTATGTGGCTGGAGATCATGATCCTCGTGAATTTTTTTTTTTTTTTTTGGTATGGTCGGTCGGCACCATTGGTGCGCTCTCAAGGCTGATGCACTGCGTGGTGCTCACGGGTTGGCGTTAGGTATTATCGACCCTGCCCTCCGCCAGTTCTTCATCTCCTGCCGTGAAGTCGCACCTCATGAGGAGCTGCTTTCTCAGGCCTATCTGCATATCGACTCCGTGTCGTCGATGCCAAACCTAGTGCGTTTTCCTGCTACTTCTGTTTCGCCTCCATTCAGCGGCGCTGTGGTAAGACTGTTCCTTTCTTTGTTTTTCAGTGATGTTGAGTCTTTGTTTAAATTGTGTTTCCGTTGATCATGTCCCGGTCAGGGCAGAAATCTTTAAAACAGGGCGACCATCCATACAGCGGTGCCCGTGCGGCCGCCAAGTACTCCATTACCGATCAGCATGATTGTTGCCTCGCATGCCTTGGCCCCTTCACGACATGGATTGATGCGATGCCTGCTTCTCCATGGACCGTCGTGTCATCGAGCAGCGTGCGTGGAAAGTTGGACAAGCTCCGCTGACTTTCAGGGGCGGGCGCAAACTCGGGCCAAGCCACAGTCACTCGGCCCTTCCCAGGTCCCCTCCGGTTCTATATGACCCGTGGAGGAGGGGCTTCTGCTTCTAGTAGCCTCGCCATAGCAGAAGCCCATTCCCGGTGCAGGAGGCCCAATCTGTTCCCCGGAGACAGATGGGAGGCACCGCTCTGGCAATCACCCCTTCATGGTGAAGGCTCTCCCGGTGTCAGTTTCACGGGCTGGGAAGCCTGGGTCGGCTTCATCGCCTCAGCGCCGTTCGGCGTCGTGGATCCTGATGGTGCCGTGATCTGTGCCAGTCTGCTGCTTGTCGCTGTCTCTGCTGTCGACATCATTGTGCTGCCGATGGTGCTGACAGCTCCATGGGAGGTTCTGCGGTGCCATCTTTGACTGGTTCTCATCTCGCGCTGTGGACGGCATCTTGTCTAGCTCTGGTGCCACTTGCAGCGGCGGTGAGGACTACCAGCGCCATGGAGGTGTCGTCCATGGTGCGCTTATAGCGTTGAGCTATTGGTTCCGTTGGCAGCGTCCCTGACTCATATGCCGCCGCAGCGCTAGGGTTGGGACGGCACCATGGCAGGCATTGAGCCATTTCTGCTACCGCTCTTGGTGCCATGTCTTCTTGATTGCACCACTGCAGTGCCATTGGAGAGTTCAGTGCTGGCTCTGGTGCAGATACCGGACTGGTGCCTCTTGGTCCGGGATGGCAGTGGGCATCTGCATACAGTCTGGCACCGGACTTGGGTATCTACCTCCTCGGAGCGAAGTCCGAGTCTAGGTCGGACCGGCTGTCCGACTCTCTGGAGTTGGTGACCCATGTGGACACCCTAGTAGTTTCTTCAGCTAATCGGACCAGCCTCCTTCTGAGGGTGGGCAGCTGCCCTGAGTCTAGGGTCGGGTGCTGACCAGCAGGCAGTGGTGCAGGCCACTGTTGCACTGCAGCCTGGGCTCGGGAGGTGTTCCACCCTCGGTTGAGTCCCCTCAGGTGGTGTGCTTGGATCGCCCAACTTTAGGGCTGATCAGGCACCCACAGGAGGGAGGGAGGTGCTACTCCTGGGTGGTCCCTCGGGGACTGACCAGGCTGTCAGCTGCCTAGGCTGGGGTTTGCGAGGATGGGGGCTCTTTCACAGTCGGAGGTCAAGGGATCAGGGTTGGATGTGGCGACTCTTTTCCGGGACCCACCGGGTTTGGGAAGGAGGCGTGGAGTTGGCATCCGCACTTCCTCTCGGTCTCCTCGAGGGGCCTCAGTCTTGGAGGGTGGGAGCCATCCTTTTGGAGTTCCACAGTCCTGGTCACCCCACAGGGGAATCTTCAGGACACAGCCTAGGCAGTTCCAGCATGGTTGATCAGCTGTCGGTTGTTGGGTTTTCAGACTCCTTCTTCTCTTGAGGTTCCTGGTCCACTTTCTTGCCGGACAGATGGCGGTCGCCTTCTGCGTTGGCCTGCCCCTCCTCTGTCACCATCTCTTGCACTCCCAGGCATTCTTGGTCCTAGGGACCTCTCTCCTGGGAGCAATTCAGGGTATGGCTGCTCACTTCCCTTCGTATGTCAGGGCTATGGACAGACAGGTGTTCCACCTTCCCCTGAGCAGCCAGACCCTGGATCTCCGAGGTCCTCTGCTTCCTCATCCCCTCTTCAGGGGAGAGAGCCCTCAGTCCACATCTCTCTGCTGCTGATCTTGCAGAGTATCAGTGTTTCGTTGTGAGGATGATGGAGGACCTGCATGTCTCACCCACTCAGCACACTCCGGAGCATTCGACGTCGCCTTCTAAGGCGATTTCAGTGTGGGCATCCTTGTTGTGCATGCCTGCCTGCTCCTTTCAGGAGGCATTGTTGCGATTCTGGCAAAGGCCCTTTTCAGAGTCCCAGCCCCTAGGGACCTGAGCCAGAGGTTGTGCTCCCCTGGGTCTCCAGGTCGTATGCCTCATCCTCAGTCAGGACTGATGCAGCTGGACACTCCCGATGAGCTTCGCCCTCCACCGTGACCGTTCCCGGATCAAGATTCCAAGCATTTTGACTTCTGGGGAGGACCTTCTACTCGGCATGGTTGCTTCTTTCAATTTCTGCACATCAGGCCCACTATGCTACCTATGATAGGTTTCTGTGGGCCAGGCTAGTCAACTCTAGCCTCTATGCCTGATATGGAGTAACCAGACAAGCCATTGCACTGTCTGCACATGGCCTGGAGCTAGCAAGGTACCAGCGAGGGCATCTTCGACGCCAACGAGGTAGCTTCCAGGGTCGTAGGGACAGCGATCTGCACTAGGCGGATGGCATGGCTGCATCTTTCCTGGTTGTCACCCTTGGCCCGGTGGGTGATTTCCTCCATGTGCCGGAGAACCCATCTTTTCTCCTGTAGGGTGAGGTGGCGTCTGTCAGGGCAACTTCCTACCCCTCTAGGGGTCCCGTCTCAGTCTCCCCAGTCTCGGGCCTCATCAGACCCATAAAGGTTCTCCTCCAGTGTCTCACCCACTGAGAGCTAAGGGCCTTAGTCCATTAGGGTCTAGGGCCCCTTGAGAGAGGCTCAGTACTCACCCAAAGGTGATGAATGGTGAAGATTGACACAGATAAGATATGAAAATTATGTACCTACTGTAATTCCTGATCTTTCTGTGTATCTTCACCATTCATCTAATCCCCTCCATCCCCTGGGGCCTCAGTCTCTGGGTTCCCCTCCTTCCTTTCCGCTGGTTAGGAGGCGGGGTGACCTTGGGCACACAGGAGGATTTTATTTCCTGTCAGGCAGGGAGAGGGATCAGGAGGGGCTTGTCTCCTCAATGTCTGCTCCACCCCTTTGGGGTGGGAGTTGGTGGTAGCCCTCTTTCTTTTTCTCTCCTCCTCCTCTGTCCTACTCTGTTCTTATCTTTAGGGACTCATCCCTCAAATTAATTTAAAACTTTTGTTTCTTACCTCCATATATTGGTTTCAGGGGAGTACAGCCCTGTATCCTGTCTTTTCTTCCAGAATAGTTGCTTCTGTTTATGTTGGAGTTTATTGCCAGTGATTCTGTGCCTTGAATTCTGGCAGTGCAGCCTTCTGGCCACTTCTTCGCCGTTCCTATACAATCTGGAGGCAGGTAAAGGTTCAGGGTATGTCCTCCCCTCCTATTTCTAATTTTTCCTCCCTTCTCCCTCTTCTTTCTGCTTCCAGAGATTGGGGCCCTTCCCAATCCCCTTAGATTTCTAACTCTCCTCTCTCCTCTCCGTCGTTTATGTCTCCTTTTAGTTTGTATATCTTTTCCTTTACCTGTCCCTCGGACTTTCTTGTCCCTCCTCCCAACCCTTTCTTACTCTCGGCAACTCAGAACTGGCGGAAGAGGGCGGGGTTGATGACACCTAACGGCCAACCTGTAGGCGTCCACGCTGTGCGTCAGCCTCGGGTGGCAATCGATGGTGTGTCGACTCCATCTATCCAAAAAAAGCTCCCGGGCCGTGACCTCCAGTCACATACCCAAAGATGATGAAGATACACAGAAAGATCAGGAATTACGGTAGGTATGTAATTTTCATTTCTTTTCCTCAGGGATATGGGGTCCACCATAACATTTCAGTCTTCATCTGTGAACCAAAGCAGACTTCTACATCTTGAGTTCCTACATTCCTCAGTACAAGTACACCTTGTGGAACACACTCAGTGCAGTGGTCGTAAGCCTCCTGGAATCTAACGCTCCATTGCCAGGGTCCTATAGCCTAATAATCGCTGAAAGCTTTTATGGATGCCTCGCGACTCTGCCTCTAGGGCAGCTGCTGCTGGCAACAGGTGGTTAACGTCTCCTTGATGGTGCTTATCTGTTCAGCCCTCTGGTTGAGTTCTGCGGACCATTTAGGACAGTACGGCTGTCGTTTAAACAACAGGCGGCACCTGCTGCATCTCAGAGGACTGGATCTTTGACATTCTCGTACAGGCAGTCCTTTCAAGGTAAAGGCCTTAAGTGCCTTTATCAGGAATCAACCCAGTAGAGGACACAAGGCCCCAAAGTGCTTTGTACTAACCTCTGTTGATCCAGCCCAGGTCCTGCCTCAGCTGTCTGAGGGAAACACCTCGGTGGTAGGAGGGCATCTAATTGGATTACAGCCAGTGGAAGTCCATTACAGTGGACATAAGGGTCATCAGGATTGTCCGAGAGGGTACTCTCACAATTTCAGATTTCCCTGACCTTCCACCCAGATGGCAGCCTAGTCTGTCCGCCTCTCAGTCACACTTCCTTGCTTCTGAGATATGGGGCCTCTTGGGAACTGGGCAGTGAAGTTGTTCCACAGCCGACGGAGCCCTCCTTCCTATTTCCATTGCTTCTGGTTCCAAGATAACAGGCAGCATGCGCCATTTGTTGACCTTGGAAGGTTAAACAAGTACCTGTTCAGGAGAAGTTCACTAAAACTCTGCATTCAAGTATTCACTTCCTGGACATTTGGCTCTAGCTAGCCCATCCAGGCAAGAGACACAGGAGGCAGTTGCCACAGCTTCTCAGTTCTCTTCAGGGAGTTTTCCAATTCGGAAGGTGCCAGTTTCATCTTCCAGCAGCTCCTCTTCTTAGGAGCCCTCCTGGCTACCTCCAGGGCATTGTTTTCCGTTCCAGAGGACAGGAGAAATGACATCTTCAGATGGCTCATTACATCTTGGAAAACTACTCTTCGGGCCCCTTTTGGTTGAGTGGATGCTGGGACCAGGCGCCCCCACAGCAGCAGTGTCTCTGACCACACATCCACAATCCTCCATTCAACATGACGGAGCTTTGGACAAAATCTCCCATAGGGCGCTACTGTCAAGACCTCCACACTCAAGTGTAGAGCCAGTAGGAACCTCATCTTTTCATAAATTTCTTAGAGGCGAGAACTATCTTATAAACAAAGTCCTGAAGGATGCCCTCTGCCACGAAGTGATCCTGCTTTAGACGAATGACAGAGCTGTGATGTATTACATCAGCAAGCATGGTGGGCGCCCTCCACCCTCTCTGCAGGAAGGCTGTGAGGTTGTGACAGTGGTACCTCGAGCATGGTGCATCAGTTTCAGATTCGTGCAGTCGCTTTCGCAAGTAGGCCAGTTCGGACCTGCTCCTTTTGTGTCCCCTTTCAACACAAAACTGCCTTTGTTCTGCTTCAGAAATCCAGACCCTGGTGTTTCCTGTCAGGATGTATTTACTGCAGTGGACAAGATGCTCCTGTATGCTTTCCTCCTCTTCCCTTAATTCAGAGGGTGTTGCACAAGTTGTAGGCAGGGGGCAGGATAATTCTCATCGTCCTAGACTGGTCTCGGCAGATATGAGTGCATTGATCAACAATCTGTCAGAAGTTCCCTGAGGTGACTCCTCTATGAGCGGACCTCTGACACAGGACTTTAATCCATCCTAACCTGTGTTTCCTTCATCTCCATGCAGCTCCTCAGGAAATGGAGTGGGCAAGTTTTAGGTTTCCCAAACCAATGCATACATCTTCTAAGCCCAGCATGGGCCTTCCACCAGGAGGGCTTGCTTGGCTAAGTCAGAGCCTTCTCCTTCTGGGGTGCAAGTCCCATCTGGACCCTCTGGTTGCCCACTAAATAAGGCGTTAGGGTACCTCTTGAACCTGTCGAATGCAGGTCTGCATTACTCAGCAGTGAAGGCACACCTCTGCACGTTTGGTCTATCTTTAGCCAGTAGACCGTATGTCACTGGCTCAGTTACCATTAGTCAAGTTTTACTTCTCCTACTTACTTTGTTAGCTCCAGAATGAAGGAGAGGGCTCCTTCATTTCTCTGGATGTTAAGAGGGTTCTGTGATTCTACATCGACAGAACAAAAGAAATACGCATCTGAGCAACTGTTGTATCTTTCAGCATGCCTTGGGGACAGCCTGTTGCCACGAGATGTATTTCAGCTTGGTTAGTTGCATGTCTTTGACACTACTAATCTATGGCACAGGTCAGGTTGGAAGGCGGGTTCACACCACTCTACCAGAGTGGTTGCAGCTTTCCTAGTGGGGATTCGAATGTACCATTGCAGACTTCTGCAAGGTGGCGAGTTGGAGCTCAGTGCATACCTCTGTAAAAGCACTAAGTTCTGGATGTCCATGCCAGACAGTTCACTTTCTTCAGCAGGACAGTCCTTATGGACTTCTGTCCTGAGTGAACTCTGTCTCCTACCGCCCTCTACTTGGGGTTTGATTTTCAGCTCCGGCATTTGATCACAGTGACGAGTGGTGGAGACTTTTAGTCCAGGAAGATATGGAAATTACATACTTAACCGTAATTCTTGATCTTCTTGGACAAAGTCTCCACCACTCATTCACATGCCTACCACCATACCCCAAGCTCACTCATCCTGTTTTGGTCTTCACTTCCTTGTTGTTCAGGCTGTGAAGAAATTGTTGAATTGACCCTTCTTACATGTGTTATCCAGGCCTTCATATGCCCAGATGTTACGGTTAGGTTTTCTTTCATTAGATTGCTGCACCTCCTCAGTTGAAAAGGTACTGAGGCGGTTGAAGGGTTGACACAGAGATATCCTATACAGGCGCAAGCTGTCTCATGACTTTGCATGCGTGCTGGTCCTATCAGCGTCAGCCCTCCTGAAATTTTTGGCTCCATGAGAATCCTAACACCTTGGCGTAGTTCCTTTAGTGTGAATGAGTGGTGGAGACTTCATCTAGGAAGATCAAGAATTATGGTAAGTACGTAATTTCCATTTCCTGATGTCGTGGTACTGGCAAACTCACTCTCACCCCCCACCACCACCACCACCACAAATCAGGAGACAGTTTCCTGAGAGAAAATAAACAGTAGACTAGTGGTTTAGGCATGGGGACCAGGATCTAGCTACTTCATGCTGCCCACCCTACATACTCCAATGGCTAGGTCCTATTGATGTGTGTGTGTGGGGAGAGAGAGATTTCATCTGGCTAGTGGCCCTTCATATCTGGTTTTTCCCTTTCTTCAGGGTCAGAGTCTTGTTGCCCTGAAGGATGAAGCCAGACTCCTAATACCTCACATCACCCACTGAATATGCACACTTCTGCTACTTGAACTTCCCATCAGGATCACAAGGGGACAGGTAGGTAGCTTAGCAACCAGCCTTACCTCCCGGAGAAGTGCATCAGACATCTCCCACCTCCCACTTGCCCAGGGCCACAGTGGCCTCGTGGGTTCAAGAGTGAAAGAACAGTTACATAAGAACTTTCTCTAGCAGTAGATCTTCATGAGAATCTCTTTCATCAGGCCACATCTTTGGAACTATACCTGTGTTAGTGCTAGGACCACAGGAAGCTTTTGCAAGCAGTCAGCCAGGGGCCACCTATGACAACATTTGGCATCTACATAAATGTGAGGCCCTCCACTCCTCAGTTCCCCACAGGAGATCACGCTCATAGTACCTCTATCTAGGGAACAGGAGAGACCCTAGCACTCCACATACCAGGCAAGACAGAGTGCTGGAAAAACAGCAAAGGAGACAGCAGAACAGTGATCCGTTGTCACAGCCACTAAGAGGGAAGAAGGGTGGGATGGCGTAGCCTAATGAAAGATTCTCTCAAAGATCTACTGTTACGGTAAGATCTTCCTGGACTAAGTCTCCATCACTCATTCACACTAGTGGGATAGCCTGGGCGCTAGGATCAGCGGGAGCCTAAAACTTTCTGAAGAGTCAGGCGCCAAGACGGGACCACGCATGCTGACTCCCGCGAGACTAGCTCGGCGCCTGTAGGCTATCTCAGCATCGACCTCCAACCGCCAGTTCTTTACTGCCTTCCAGCGCTTTGGATGTCGACATCGCCGCCGTCTGCCGGAGTCTAAGCTTCATACGACAGCAGCTTTTAACGTTAAAATTTTAAGTAGTAATTTCTTATTTTACTAACAAGAAGATGATTATTTATTTATTTATTGAAAATGTTTCACCAGGAAAGGCACACTGAGCAAAAGATGCTCGTCTCACGGTGCGACGGGGGAGGGGTTACAGAGGAGGCAGGTATACATACAATAGTTGAACTTGCAGTAGCATAATGTGGAAAATGTACATAGTTGGGAGGATTACATTTGAACTTAATACATAGGCAGTGCAGTTCAGCACAGCACAAGCATAGCACAGCAAGTACAGGTTATACAAATCGTGGTTACTCAGCGAGGTAGGAACAGTACAGAACATGATCAGAAGGCATGGTATACAATACAAGGGTACACAGCGAAATACATAAGTGCCAGTTACAGAACAGAGGTAGTAATAGCAGAATTTGAATGTCAGTAGCAGAGGTTGAGCTTCAGGAGATGCATCAAATACAAAGGAAGGATTTGGAAAGAAGATGGAGGAAGAGATGGATGGTAGAAACGCAGGTGTGTAGGGAGAGGTCTAGGTGAGGAGGAGGGAGTGGGATGGGGAGCTTGGGTTGATTAGGAAGGGGAGGAGAAATTGAGAGTGGGGAAGGTAATAGAGTGGGTATAAGTGCGGGGGTAGCATATAAGCCAGATAATTAGGCATGGCCAGGCCGCTGGTCAGGCACAGGGGAACGGGGAGCCAAACGGGAGGGTGGTTAGGGGCAGCAGCAATTAGGTGCAAGGAAGTTAGAGGAGCATAGGAAAGGGAGAGCTTGGATGAAGAATGGCGGACCTGGGTGGGCAGGCCATTCTCAGAGTTTAGGGAAGAGGTAAGAGAATGCAGATTGGCCGGTGGTGGTCTCTCTTGAGGATGAATAGTAGTCTAGGGTCAGCGGATGTGAGGGGTGGGTGGGGAGGTTAGGGCAGATCTTGCGAGATAGGGAGGGAGGGAGCCGAGCCAGAAGTTAGAAGTGAATTTAGCGGAATGAATTGGCGCGGTTACTCAGAGAAGGTAGGGACAGGGAGCGATAAAGCGTGCAGTGATGTGATCGAGGGGGGCATCGAGGGCAAAGCAGCAAAAAGCATTGAAGAGGGGTCTAATCTGGCTAGGGTGGTCTGTGCAGCGGAACTGTAAACTACATCACAGTAGTCGAAGGAGGTAGAATCATTTTCTGAACAATTTAGCCTGACAGGAAGAGGAGACTAGTGTGGTTTCTATAGAGGGGCACCAAGTTTTGGAGCAGTTTGGAAATTATGGTATCGACGTGGTGGAAAAGGAGAGAGGCGGTCAAGCCAAACCCTGAGGTACCTGAAGGAGGGTCTTCTTCGAGGACAGTGTTATTTAGGTGTGGAATCTCAGAGGGAGGTGAGTTTGGAAAGGCGCTATCTGGTGCGAAAGTCATGGAGTTGGTTTTCTTAGCATTTAGGGAGAGTTGGTTGCTGTTGAACCAGAGTTGGATTTTGTTGAAGCTGTTTGAAGTTTGGAAGCGACTTCTTCGTGGGTCCGGCCGGAGGAGAAGAGGATCTGTGTCGCCTGCATACATGTGTATGGCAGAAGAGGAGCAGGAGTTTGGCAGGTCGTTTAGGAGGATGGGGCTGAGAACTGAGCCTTGCAGAATGCTGGAGGTGATGGGGGAGATGTGGTCAGCTATTTTAGTGGATTGGGTTCTATTTAGAAGGTAGGCACTGAACCAGTTTATGGCGGATTCAGCTAAACCAGCCCGGAAAGGCAGGATAGTAGGAGAGAATGGGATACGGTGTCAAGGCTTTTGCTAGGTCGATAAAAATAGCAGCAGTGATTAGCCTTTGTCCATCCCAGTGAGGATGTGGTCTGTGAGTCTGAGCAGGGAGGAGGTAGTGGAGTGGTGTTTCCTGAACCCGGACTGGAAAGGGGTGAAGAAGTTAGTTTCTGCGAGGAAGTGGGAGTTGGGATAGCACAAGGTGTTCCTGGAGTTTTGCGAGGGTGGGGAGCAGGGAGATGGGCGTAGTTGGATGCAGAGGTAGAGTCACCGCTTTGGGAGGTAGAACAGTGGCATGCTCCATACGGAGGGAGTGACTGTACTGAAGGAAGATTTAGTAGGGCTGCGAGGGGTAGCGATGGCGGGAGCAGATAAGAAGAGGAGTTTGTTGTCAAGACCATCAGGGATGGCCTTGAGGGGCTTTAGGGCGTAAAGGCATCTAAGGTTTCAGTGGGGGAAATGTGTCTAAAGGAGAAGGGGTCATGCCGGATAGGTGGGGATAGGAGACTGAGGAGATGGAGTGTTTGCAGGTGGAAGGGCTTCAAGGAGGGCCTGGGCACAGGTAGTGAAATTTGAATTAAACTCGGAGGCACTTTCCAGGGATCGGAAAGGAGAGTCCCTTGGGCAAGGAGAAGAGGTGGAGGGTTAACTGTTTGGGGGAAAAGGGAGCTAATGACTTTCCAGAATTTGGAAGGTCTTCCAAGGTTTGCATTAAGTGTGTTATTAAAATATTCCAGACTTAGCTAGCGGATGGCCTTAGTGCACCTATTAAGAGCATGCGATGGGAGGTATAGTCACCAGGGAGGAGTGAGGATTTGTAGATTTGCCAGGCCTTATCATGGCTTGTTGGCAAGCAGTCAGCTCGGGAGTGACCAGGGTAGGTGGGAACCACGGACTCTAGCCCGTGAGGGGGCGGTTTGTCCCAGGCAGAGAGGAAGGTGTTCTGAAAGTGCATAAGGGCTGAATCCATATTAGAGCGGTTTGTGCTTGGGACCCAATTAGAGTGGTGAAGATCATCCAGAAGGGGTAGAGGTGGAGGGATTTGTAAGAACGCTGGAATATAAATTTGGGAGGGATTTAACTCTGTAGATTTGCGGACTAAGTAGATTAGGTGGTGGTCGCTAATGGAATCAGGAGAAGACCAGAGCTGACGACGCGTGTGGGTGGGAAGTGCTCAGTCGAGAGTGAGTGATTACCGGACTTAAGGTTAGAGCGAGTGGGTTCAGTAATGGTTTGACAGAGGTTAAGAGCAGTTAACCTGTTTGGGTTTTGTTAAAAGTGGGTGCTAGCCAATTGTGGTTAAAATCACCCACAGCATATAGTTCACCCAACTGGGCAAGGAAGACAGCTGGCCCAGAAGGTCGGTGACTATTGTGGTTGGCATGCCTGGCAGCAGTAAATGCCAGCCACAAAGATAGGTAATGGGGGGACAGTTTTACCATCAGAAGCTCGTAAGCTTTGGGTACAGTTTTTGTAATGAAGACAGTGAAGTGGAGGGCTGAACTGATGTAGATAGCCACCCCATCGCCTCTGGAGGGCCAGTCTTGCCGTATGATAGTGAACCCTGGAATAGCAAATTATTATCGGGTAGGCTAGGTTTAGCTAGGTCTCAGAAAGGATGATTATATCAGGGAGTGGTGTACAGCTAGGACCTGGAGCTGATCGAGCTTAGGGGCTAGGCTACGAATATTTAGGTGGAGAAGACGCGGCCCGGGGAGGAAGCTAGGATGGGAGGCGGAGTTTGCACTGGCTGAGGGTTTGATATGGGGTGGGCAGGGCCAGGGGTAAAGCTGGGCGGGGTTAGAGTGTATATCTGGCCGCTAGGGAGAGTAGTGCAATGGTAAGGTGGCAGTGCTGCATGGAGGCCGGGATTTGTCTTCGGTGGGTGGGGCAGTAGTAGGGGCTGGACGGAGGGGTTGGCAGGAGTGGGAGAGAGGCAAGGAGGCAACCACAGGAATAGGCCGGGAGGAGGGGGAGGGGTAATGGGACCAGGAGATAGCTGGGAGGAAGCAGTGGACTTATAGGGGCAAAAGAAGGGAGTGGCAGAAATGACGGTGGGGTGAAGGGTAGGGACATAGAGAGGAGAAGGTGTCGGAGGGATAGTATAATGGAGGAGAACAGTAGTACTAGGGTCATAGAAGGTGTCATTATGCCAGATTTGAGGAAGAGGTGACCAATCATAATACCCTGTTAAAGCCGGTTGGGAGTTACAAGTGTCTGAATTGCTCTTCAGATAGTGTAGATACCACTTTGGAGTAGAGGTACTGTCATGGCCTCTGGTGGACAGGGTGCAGGGTTCAAGACCCTGGTAGGGCAGTAGGGTTTAGACCTAGCTGAGTGCAGGGCACCTGGTACTAGGTGGCGTGCCGTGGCTATGATTGGGCCAGAAAATGGGGTTGAAATAGCGACTCTAGTGGTCACTGGGGTAAGTAGCAGGCTGGGTGAGGGGCAGGCAATAGGGCAAGGGTGGTGCATAGGGTTAGCCAGATGGCTGGGCAAAGGAGGGTGGTGGGCGGAGGCAGGGGTTTAGAGAGGGAGAGAAGTGGCCTGAGCAGGTAGCGAGAGAGAACTGGGAAGTGAGAGGGGATACAGCTAGAGGTAGAGGAGGAAGGACAGAGGGTCCCTCTAGCGGCTAGCAGGCATAACCTGCAAATGGAGAAATGGGGACTTAGTTAAAAGAGTGACAGGATGTGATGTCACTAGGAGGAGCCTATAAAGGAAATGCCAAGCCAGGGTGGGTGGGTGGAGGGGTTGACGAGCTATCACCCTTCACAAGGGTGCTAATTGGAGGTAGTTTATTACCTCCTAGTGCTCAGTGATCCACGCTCCGGAGGAGCTCTCGAGGGATTCCTGCTGCTGATTCTGGAGGTCTGGGGCAGGGAGTCTATGAAGAAGAAGAAAAGAAATTCTTTCCTGCCATCAACGGAGTCGCCCTTAGATGGTAGCGGTGACGGTAGGAGGACTTCGCTTGAAAGTTTTTATGGCAGAGGGGCTGTGTCGGTCTGCTGCCCGTAATGTGAGGGGGTCCGACCGGACAGTCCTGTGCTCGGGCGAGGACAGTCCTCTGAAACACAAATCTAAGCGGTTCCGGGGATCCAGCTCCACTTAACCTCTCAGCTCCTCCTCTTCGTTGGGGAAGAAGAATCGGTGCCGCCGAGGTTGCTTCGGTACATCTGCATGAGGATTGTTCGCCGGGAGGCGATGGGCCTGAACCGACTTTGTTGAGTTCCTCTTGGCCCCACTCCTAACAGCTGCATTCTCAACTCCGAGCTCCATCTCTGTCCTCGCTTGAGCCCGTAGGCCAGTTCACCTCTGAGCCGCCTCCTATGGAGCAGGCGGTTTGACTTTCCAGGTTTCCTGGTTCTGTTCTGATTCGGGACCTCCGGCACTCGAGCCATTGGACCGGGGCGGGTTGATTGGATCACGATGGGCGAGGTGCCCTCTTGGTGCCTTTGCCGTAGTGTCGACCTGTGCCTGCCCTCTCCCTTTTCTGCCAGAGGCCGGCACAGGCACCACCTTTTTCCTTCTCCCTTCTCAGGATTTCCATTGGCATTTCCTTTGGGCGCCGTGGATTCGGTGCGTAATTCGACAGCCGAACCTCGGTGCCTCGGTCAGTCGCCGTGCCTTGGTCGTGCCATGGATCGGGCGCCATCGCCTTGCGCGTGCCATGGATGCTCTTGTTGCCGCCGCTGGTTATCAGCACGTCTGTGGTGCCATGGTGGTGACACCGCACCCACAGGTGGCATCGTGGCACCCATGGGTGGCGCCGCAGGCACTCGCAAGTGCCATAGGTGGTGCCAGGAGCACCCATGGGTGCTGCGGGTGGTGCCGTGAGCACCCACGGTGCCACAGGTACCATGGGTGCCATGAGTACCATGGGTGGCACCTGGGGACACCTGCAGGGCTGTGGGTGGCACCACAGGTGCCCATGGGTGCCCTTGGTTGCCATGGGTGCCACTGGTGCCCTCAGGTGCCATTCTTGCCATGGGTGCCATGGGTGCCATGGTACCATGGGTGTCAGGGTGCCCTCGGCTGTCATTGCTACATGGGTGCAGGGTGCCTTGGGCACTGCAGCGGCTGCCTCGGGTATCGCCCAGGTTGACATAAGCACTGCTTGGTGCCTCCTGTGCCACAAGTGATACTGGTGCCGCACGGTGCTAGTGGGTGCTCTATGGCAGAATTAGTGACACATTTTCCTTTTGGACTTCCTCTCCACAGAACTTGTGGCAGGATGTTTATCACAGAATGAACTCCTGTTCTGGATTATGTGGATCTTGTGTCATCCAGCGGTTTTCTGCTGATGGAACTCTGCTGTACTGCTCTGCCAGTGAAATCTCATTCTGCTCAGCACTTTTCGGCTCCTCACGTGGTACCAAGCTCCTTGTCATTCTTCCTGATGGCAGAGTCTCTAGTGGCTCTGTCCTAGACCTCTCTTGGAGGTCCTTCTAGGGTAGAAGTGCATCTAGATGGGACTTTCCCAGTCCTTCTGGTCAGTAATACAGCAGACGACTCATTTTATATACTGAAGGGCATGTCCTCTCTATCATCAGTCTGTAATGGAAAATCTTTTCAGTAGTTCCTCAGTAATGGGGTCCACCATAGTATCTCACACTGCGCCTGTGGACCATACACTTCTCGCCTAGACTTTTTCAATCGTCAAGACAGTTGCACTCTGTGGAACATTGTAATTTAATGGTTGGGCCGCCTGTTCTTCCGCTTGTAATGGGGATATATATCCCCTTGTGATATTGCTCCCTCGGTGGCTTCTTTGACACAGGTGGTTAACATCTCTCCAGCTGTGGTTATTAGTCCGTCATGATTTCAGTATGGATGCTCAGGCTTCTTCTGCACTCAGATGGAGAACATCTTCATCATTTTGTATTAAGACAATCCTTGAAATAGCAGCCTGAAATACTTGTTAGGCTCGGACTAAAAAAAAATAAATAAATAAATTTTTATCACAGCACTAGCAAATTACCCAATACCCCTTTTTGGATCTGGTCAGGTTCCGCCTCAGCCCCTGAGGCACCTCGTCTCCATAGCACGGTAAAGAGTACCTGACTTCTTCCCTAGGGGAGTCCAATCTGCGGCGGTATGGGTCATCTCTCTTCTCTAAGAGCGATTTCGTCATTCAGAGCCATTTCCTAGACCTAGGCAACTGCCCAGTCTGTTAATTCCCTTTCTTTATCAGGCTTTCTCTTGAGCAGAGCCTCAGCAGAAGAAGCGACTCTCCACCCAGTCGATTCAGGGTCCTACTTCCTGCTTGCTTAACTTAACAGGCGATTTTCTCCTTCTTGACAGAAGGTCAAGAGGTCTTTTTCTGAGGTAGCTTCTCAAATATTCACACCTTCGGTTCCTGCACACTGGTCCATGCCAGTCGCTCACAAAGCTATCCTCTTCAAGTGTGTGATGGAGTTATGATGTTTGTTTTCAGCAAACAAACTAGAATCCTGTCCTACTCCCTTCAGGGAGGCCAGAGTGGGTAGTGCCTCACCGCATTGAGTCACTGCCTTTTCAGTCACTCCAACAAATGGCTTAGCCCTAACTTGGTCCTGCTGTGTCCCTCTCGACACACATCTGCCTCTCTTGCCTTAGAAATCCAGCCCGTTTTTTTTTTTTTTTTCTGTCGGAATTTTATTTTTTATGCAGTGGACACGTCCTCTGTACACTTTTTCTTTTCTTCCTGAGTTCAAAGACTGCTACTACAATTGTACACACGGGCAGTGTGATTCCCTTGAATATGCAGTGGTAGGATCTGGTTCTACTAGACCACCACGAGAGGCTTCTAAGTCGTGCTTGGCCTTCCATCAGGAAGGTTCCTGTGACTAAGTGGAGACCATTCTCCTCGATGGCTAACCCCACCGGGACCCCTTGCTCACCAAGTAAGGGGTTCAGTGCTCTGGACCTGTTGTTTACAGTTCAGCTATAGTTGATAGTGGGGTTTCCATCTGCACTTTTCCGTCTACTCTGAACCAGTAGACTTTACCTCCGACTCTTTCAGTTCCTGAGGTCCTTTACATTACATTAGTACATGTCTTTGACACTATCAATTTTGGTCCTAGACCAAATTGTGAGCCAACTTCTTGCCGCTCTTCTAGAGTGGTTGCGCTTTCTGGCAGACTTTCATTTTGTATCCATTGCAGTCGTCTGCAAAGTGGTGAGTTGCAACTCGAGCGCTTATCTTGTAGGCACTATGTTATAGTTGCTCTTTACAAGACAGCTCTTTTATTAGCAGGACAGTCCTTGACTATCCTTTCTGAAGTGAACCCTATCTCCTACTACCCTACTCAGGCCAGGGTTGTTGGTTTTAGCTCGGTACTCTCCCACTAGTGTAAATGAGTGATGGAGACTTAGTCCAGGAAGATATGGAAATTACATACTTACCGTAATTATTGATCTTCTTGGACATTCTCCATCACTCATTCACACGCCCACCCACTATCCCCTGGGTTCACTCGTTTTCCCTGGTCTTCATGGTCCAGTGGTTCAGACTGTGAGGACATTATTCTTTGACCTTTCTTGCAAAGGCATCTGGGCCTCTCGGCCCAAAAACTCAGGATGAGTTATTCTCATTAGTTCGCTGCACCTCCTCGGTCGAAAAAGTACTGAGGTGGTTGGAGGGTCGATGCTGAGATAGCCTACACAGGTGCAGTCTCGCAGTGCCACGCATGCGTGAACTGTCCTCGCGCCTCGGACCCTTCAGAACGCTTTAGGCTCCCGCTTGGTCCTAGCGCCTCCAGTGCTGTCCCACTAGTGTGAATGAGTGATGGAGACTGTCCAAGAAGATCAGTAATTACAGTATGTACGTATTCTTTCTTATGTAACTGTTCTGTCTTCTTCAAAGATATCTCTTTCATCAGGCCACATCTTTGGAACGAGCTCCAAGAGCTAACAGTCTGGGTGGCTGAAGCCTATAGGCTGATGATAATAGGTCTTGAAACACAACTAGGCCAAACCCAGCTCGTCTATGAGAGACAATGTCCAGAATGTAATGCTTAGTGAAGGTGTGGACTGTATTTCATGCGGCAGCTGCACAGATGTCTGAAGCAGAAACAGTCTGAGAACAAGCTACAGAAGTGGCTGTGCCTCTAGTGGAATGACCACAAACCACACCAGGAAGTTCATAGAAACAGAAACATAGAATCTTATACCAGATAAGGACCGCTTGGCCCATTCAATCTGCCCATTTCTCCCTAACTACACTATTAAGTCAGACCATGTCCGATCTATAACTCTTTCTCTCTCCCTTTCTTTCCACTATGATTCCTTTGTGCTTATCCCTTGCATTCTTGAACCCCACCACTATTTTTGCTCCCACCACCTCTGCTGGAAGGCTGTTCCAGGAATCCACCACTCTTTCTGTGAAGAAGTACTCCTATCTCTCCTGAATCTACCACCTTCCAGATTCATAGCACGTCCCCTTGTTCTTGAGTATCTTTTGTTATGAATAAATACTCCCCTTCTGTATCTTATTTATCCCTGTGAGGTATTTGAAGGTCTCTATCATATCTCCCTCTCCTCCTCTGTTCCAAGGTGTACATACTGAGGTAACTTTAGTCTCTCCTCAAAGGGCTTTTGATGCAGACCCTACACCATTTTCCATCGTTACTGTCTTCATCTAGAATGGGCTGGCTGCCCTCATACCTCTCAACTGTCCCTGATTTTCAGGGATGTCCCTGATTTTGCCTCAAAATTTACTCTGTCCCTCCTAAAAATGGTGTTCCGTGACCAAACAGTGAGGGTTATAACTACAAAATAATGTCAAAAATTAAAGTTACAGACTTGTTCTTCCTTACAAAATGTATTTTACACCAATGCCCTTATTCTACCAGCTTTCTGAGTGGATATCACCAATTTTGAAGATGTGTCCCTGATTTTAGTCCTTTGTCCCTGATTCTTTTAAGCCTTGTCCCTGATTTATGAGGCAGGAGGTTGAGAGGTATGGCTGCCCTGAAAGCACCCCCTCCAGCTGGGCTCACAGCTACCTCCATTTGCCTATACCCATTTTAGTTGCCCTTCTCTGACTGCCTCCACTCTGTCCATGTCCTTCTGGAGATGTGGTCTCCAGAACTGGACACAATATGCTAGGTGAGATCTTAGCAGTGACAATACCACCTCCTTCTTTCTGCTGGTGACACCTCTACCTATGCACCCCAGCATCCCACTCTCCTCTCTACTGCCCTGTCACACTGCCTGGCCACCTTTAGATCATTCTATGTGATTACCCCAGGTCTCTTTCCTGCTTGGTGGTCATACCACTCCACCCATTTTGTACTCCACCCTGGGTTTCTGTGCCCTAAGTGCATTATTTTGCACTTTTCGCATTGAAACCCAGCTGCCATACCCTTGACTACTCCTCTAGTTTTCTCATATCTGTTCTTATCCTTTCCACCACCACCCCAGAGTGTACACCTTTATTGCAGATTTTGGTGTCATCTGCAAATAGACATACTTTCCCTTCTAGCTCTTCTGCACTGTCACTTATAAAGACATTAAAGAGGACTAGTCCCAGCACTGATCCCTGAGGCACTCTGCTGGTTGCCATCTCTTCCTTGGAGTGAACTCCATTTACCACCACCCTCTGTTGCCTGTCCCCTAACCAATTTATTTTCCAGTTTACCACCTTTTGACCTACTCCTAAGCCACCCAGCTTACTCACTAGCCTCCTGTGTGGAAAGGTGTCGAACCTACTGAAAGCTAGGTGGGCCACATCCACCGCCTCCACCATGATATAGTTCCTTGGTCATGCAGTCAAAGAATCTATCTGATTGTTTGACATGACCTCCCCTGTGAAACCATGCTGTCTTAGGTCTTGTAACCTACTGGATTCAGGATATTCTGCAATCCTTACCTTCAGCAGTGATTCCATTAACTTTCCAACCACCAATGTCAGGCTAACTGGCCTGTAATTGACAGCCTCCTGCTACCACTTTTGTGTAGTGGACACATTTTCCCTCCTCCAGTCCTCTTGAACCACTCCTGTTTCCAGTGAGCTGTTAAATAGAACTGTCAGAGGTGCAGCCAGTGGTTCCCTGAGCGCCCTCTGTACCCTTGGATGCACTCCATCTGGCCCCATTGCTTTGTCCACCTTCAGATTAGTAAGTCCCTTCAGGACTCTTGCCTACAAAAAAGGACTAGTGTCCACCTCCCTCCTCAGCTTGTATTACTTTTTTGAGGCCCTCTCCTTCTCCTTCCTCTCTGTAAACATTGAACAAAAGTATTTGTTCAGGATGTCTGCCTTTTCCTGGCCCCTCTGCACAGACCCCCCTTCCTTTTTAACCTTACAATCCCACCTCGTCATCTTCTTGTCATTTACATACCTAAAAATGTCTTGTACCTTTTCACTACCTCTTGGGCAATTCTCTCTTCAGTTTGTGCCTTTGTGCTCCTTGTTGCTTTCCATGCTTCCTCTGTTTCCACTGATACACCTCCCTGTCCTCCTCCTCCTCTGTATCCCCTTACACCTTCTGAATGCTACCTTTAGCTTTTACATTTTCAGCCACTCCTTCAAGAACCATAACTGTCTCTCTTTTTCTGCTTGCTTTTGCTCACTTGTTTGATGCAGAGGTTTGTTGCCTTTACTATGCTCCCTTTATCTTCGCCGTAGTTCTCCACCACTCCCAGGTTATCCACCCTGCTAAGTCATCCCTTAGGCATTCACCCATCTTTGTAAAATCTGCTCTCCTGATATCCAGGACCCTTGCCCTTGTGTGGTTTGATTCCGCAACCATCCTTATACTGAACCACACCGTACAGTGATCACTGGTCCCCAAGTGGCCTCCCACCTTGACATCTGCAACACTGTATCTGTTAGTGAGTACCAGGTCCAATATTGCCACCATCACAGATGGGTTCACTGACTAGTTGCCTGAGGAACGCCCCTGCATAGAGTCCAGGATGTCCCTGCTTCTAGCTGAAGCCACTGCTGTGAGGCTCCAGTTCACATCTGGCAGGTTTAAGT
Organism: Neoceratodus forsteri; assembly: GCA_016271365.2. NCBI lineage: Eukaryota > Metazoa > Chordata > Ceratodontiformes > Ceratodontidae > Neoceratodus > Neoceratodus forsteri. The sequence goes on along the minus strand of CM028133.1, from coordinate 766,712,829 downwards.
CACCACCAGCAGCACCTCCCGTTCACACCCCAGGAATCCCTCAATATGCTTGACTATGGCGGTTAGCCAGCTGGCTCCAGAGGAGGAGTTTATGTAAATGATTAAAGTAAACTACCAGTCAGATTGTAGTAAGAGATTACTGCCTGTAGGCTGTGCTGTTTGCTAGCCAGATTCTTTCTCCACCTGCAGTGGACACTTGGTTCCGAGTGTCTCCTCTCTCTCTCTCTCTCTCTTTGCTTGAAGGAAGTTCTTTTCTGTTTATAGAATATTATTTTTCACTTTTACTGCCTTTAGGTTGATTATTTTACATTTTATGTGGTTTTAGTGTTTTTCTGGCCCCAACGCTTTCCAGGAACAGTTGAAATTTTCCTTACAGGAGTTGCATCAAGTTTTCTACTCTCGGACTGGAAATTACATTTTCTGAGGTAAAACCTAATTTTTCTCATTTTAAACTTATTGGGCCCAATTCTAGAATAGTTATGCCGAGCGTAACTGCACTTGCGCCAGAAAGAATGGCGCGAAGTAGCGATTACGCCAGCAGTTGCGACATCGCGGTATTCTACTAAGTGGCTTCAGACATGCATCAGGCCACTTAGCCAAAGTGTAGTTACACCTACAGTTATACTTCCTCAAACCCCCATGACATGGCACTAGGGGCTGATGGCAGCAGCTGGGCGCCTATTCCAGCACGGCAGCAACAAAGTCCCCAATGTCAGGATTCTGCAAGAACCCCGGAGGAGAACGTCACGTAGTTACACCAGCATTTATCTGGTGTAACTGTCACGCAACACCCTCTGGGGGTTCTGTAGACCCGCCAGCAGCAATCCATGTGCCCTCCCCATGCCCGGAATACCCTGTAGGAGTCTGCAGGCATCTCTCATCATGGCCCCCAATCCCCAGTACAGGACATGCCCACAGGGCAGCACACAACCCCTGCCCCTAACCCCAAACAGTAGAAGCGCCTCAGGGCTGCCCACACACCCCATGCCCTGAACCCCACCACTAATGGCTCAGAGCACTGTCAACCCCTCCCATGCCCAGACCCGTAGACACTGCTGCGATCAGTAATACCAAGACAACCCTGGTAGTCTAGTGGCCCCCCACCCAGCTGTGCCATTCACCCAGCACCCACCACCCATCCCCAGCCGGCGACTGGCACAGCCCCACCTCCTCACCTCCATGGCCAGCTGCTGACTGCGTTCAGTAGAGCGCTTACTGTATAGACATGCTCAGAAATTAATTTAGTACCCTGCCTGCCACTGATTCTAATGGGATTCTAGTAACTCCTGGGAACAAGGGGTTACATATATATTATGCAATACCTAATGTACTAACATTTAGGGAGTTGGCACTTACCATACACGTGTAAGTAGCCAGGGACATATTGTGATTCATATGCTGCTTTTGCTAAGAAACATACTGCAAGTACTGTGTCGAGATACACTTGTGTGCTCTCTGTTTATCCTTCTGAGAAGTCATTGTATAGCCTGCACTGCCACCTATGGATTTATGTAATACTGCACTACATCCTGTATTCTTTGAGTCTTTTATTCTCCTATTTAGCTGACTTTACAAATAATGCATATCTCTAGTTAACGCTGTAGAGCACATACCTTTTAGCCAATAGGGTTTATTTTATGTATCTAGTCTTCTAGATACATAGATACATAGATACATAGACAGGTTACAGATAAGGGCCTATGGCCCACCCAGTCTGCCCATTTGAGCTTGTAAGTTCAGTTTGTTTTCCTAGAAGTCTATTTCCTTACCCCTGACCTCTAGAATTCCTTTATGTCTATCCCATGCATTCTTAAATCCTGTGATTGTTTCAGCCCCACCACTTCCTCTGGCAGGGTGTTCACTTGTCCACCACCCGTTCTGTGAAGAAATTCTTTCTCATGTTTCCTCTGAATCGTCCTCCCTCCAACTTCATCCCATGCCCTCTAGTCCTGAAACATCTTTTTCGCTTAAAATAGTGTTTTCCTGCACCCTGTTCCTCCCTGTAAGATACTTGTATGTCTCTATCACATCCCTCTCTCCCTCCTCTCCTCCAGGGAGTACATGTTCAGTTCCTTCAACCTGTCTTCATAGGACTTGTGATGCAATCCATGCACCATCTTTGTTGCCCTCCTCTGATCCTTCTCTCCCTGTCTATGTCCTTAGGTAGGTATGGTCTCCAGAACTGTACACTGTACTCCAGGTGGGGCCTCACTAGTGTCTTGTATAGTGGAATTATGACCTCCTTTTCCTGCTGGTGATGCCCTGCCTATACATCCCAGCATCCTATTTGCTTTACCTGATGCCTTGTCACACTGTTTCCCTACCTTGAGGTCATCAGAGATGACAACCCAAGATCCCTTTCCTGCTTGGTGCATGCCATATCCTCACCCCAACTGATATATTGTGCCAGGGTTTTTGTGCCCCATATGCATTATCTTGCACTTCTTTGCATTGAATTTCAACTGCCAAACCCTTGACCATTCTTCAAGTTTCTGCAGGTCCCTCTCATTCTGTCTACACCCTCTGGTGTGTCTACTCTGTTACAGAGCTTTGTGTCATCAGCAACAGTGAAATTCTGCCTTCTAGATCCTGCGCAATGTCACTGATGAAAATGTTGAATAGGACCGGTCCCAGCACTGATCCCTGTGGTACCCCACTGGTCACTCTTCCCTCTGTGGAGTGACAGCCATTTACTACCACCCTCTGTGTCCTGCCATCCAGCCAGTTACCTACCCACCACACTACTGTCCTGCCCACACCCATATTCCCCAGTTTGTGTAATAGTCTTCTATGTGGCACAGTGTCAAAGGCCTTGCTGAAGTCCAGATAGGCCATGTCCACTGCCCTCCCCTGATCCACCTCCCTAGTCACCCAGTCAAAAATTCAATGAGGTTGGTCTGACATGACCTCCCCTGGTGAAACCATGCTGCCTTGGGTCCTGTGGTCCATTGACAACCAGATGTTCCACTAGTTACCATAGTAATTATCTAACTATATAAGATGTTGTATTATGTATTCCCCTGGAGACAATCTTCACTCCTAGGGGTATTTGGAAACTCTGGCTCTCAGTATCTAATGGTAATATCTGTTTTAGGGCAACTGTTTACCTTTTGTGTAATAAACAAGTTTATTATTGAATATGCCACTTGTCCGTGTCTCTTTTGCTGATTCATGACTGCCAAGAATCTGATCAGGGCTGAGCACCCCTAAAAGGATATGAAGTCTGTGTTCACCTAGGGTAGATTTTTCTGTAAAGAAGACAGGTAGGGAGATAGATTGGTTGAGGTGGAACTCCTAAACTACTTTGGGAAGGAATTTCCAACTTGTTCTGAGAACAGCTTTGTCTCTGTGGGAGACAATGTAGTTGTTCAGTACAAAGAGCCTGTTCCTCTGAAATTCTCCTGGCAGAAGTAACTGCTACAAGGAATACTGTTTTCCAGGTAACATAAGTCTGCTGTAGCCATAGGCTTGAAAGGGGCATCCATTAACATGGCTATACACAGGTTCAGATCCTCCCAGGGTTACCTAGCACAATGAATCAGACTAAAGTAGTCTTAATTTATAAAGAAGGTAAGCTTATGGATTCTCCAGATGGATATAGGCCTATAGTCTTGTTAAATTCTGACTGCAAAATTATTAGTAAGTTATTAGCAAATAGATTAATTAAAGAAATCCAAAAAGTAATACATAATGACAAATTGGCTTTGTATCAGGAAGAAAGCAGATATCCTTAAAAGAACTCAATATTTGTTCCAATATGCACAAACATTACCAGATAACTAGTCTGCTCTTCTCAATAGATGCCAGTAAGGCATTTGATTTAATTAATAGGAAGTATATGTTTAAGATATTGGAATTTTGGGGCCTACCAGAACCAGTCATTAGATTAATTCAACAACTTTATGGAGTGCCTATAGCTAGATTCAATGGGAATTTAACTCCTGAGTTACAGATGACTAATGCATGTGACGGTGTCCTCTCCCTTAATATTTTATTGGCTGTTGAACCATTACTGGAATCATTTTGAGCTAATCGGGATATTAAGGGTATAATTTAGAACAGCAAGAGATAAAATTAAATGCTTTTGCGGATGATACAATAATAATTTTTCACGACATTTCTACCTCCATACCAGCTGTTTTACTAGAGATTGAAAACGCAGATTTTCTGGTTAATAAATTAATCGGAATAAATTTAAATTATTTCACATTACACGAGACAAGGAATATTCTAATATAAACACAGATAGACTAAAATATCTGGGACTTGTTTTGACTAATAATTTGGATCAGAATGTTGCTATTAATTTTAGTAATCACAAAGAAAAGATAAAGCACAGTTTATCAAACTGGCAAAGTCTTTAATTTCCTTGTGGAATGGATCAAAGTATTAAAAATGATGGTACTTCCTTATATTATATTTGTTTTACAGATCTCTATAGACGCCCTAACTATTAGTGGTTCTCAGAAGTAAAACAAAGTTTCAAGAAATTCTTGTGGAGGAGGAACCTAAGAATTGCATGGAATTATTTAATAACTCCATGGAATCGTGGAGATTGACTGCCCAGGCCATTATCATAATGGAATGGACTTTTCCCTAAACAAGAACATGCTATATTAGAACAATTATTAATTAAAAACAATTATTCTGTAGATATAAAAGAGTTATTATTTCAGATTATTATAATGAGGCTAAGAAGAGTAACATTTTAATTTCTTGGGTTAACTTTTAGTCACCTAAAAGAAAATAGGTCCAATTAATATTCCTTGGCTATATGGGAAAATCTCATTACAAAAAATGAACTTAATGTGGCAAATTCAGCAATACCATTTTGGAAACCAAAGCAATGGCAAGATCTATTGTATGAAGGACATTTAATGCACTATGTAAATTTTAGAGAAGTTACATGCCCCTAGCTAATTATTTACTTGTAGAGCATTATGGAGAAATTCTCAAGATTAATTCCTTTTATGGAGATAAAGTTAATAATTATGAAAAAAACAAACAGAAGGACTCTATAGGTACTACCACTAAGAAACTCTTAGCGAAATTCTATAATAAAATGATAGTAAATATAGAAAATACATGTATCGCAATTAATTTGGAGTGGGGAAAGAAATGGGTGTTTTCTTAACAGACCAGGAATGGTAAAAATAATATTTTGTGCTAATAAGGGACCTGTGCAGCCAAGAATAAAACTATTCAGCAAAAGATTAATAACAGGGTGTATATAACACCAATATTATAATAAAATAAATCATAATTATGATGGTAAATGTTGGCATAATTGTGGAGAAAAGATTTAATTCATTGCCTATGGCACTGTTCAGAAATTCTTAAATTATGGTCTATTACAGCTACACTGTTTTCTAACATTATAGGATTCCAAATTCAGTGTGATCCAGAAACTTTTCTGTTTAACCACACCATTAAACTGGATCTAAATAAAAACGAAAGAAAATTGCTATTCTTAGCATCTATTGCAACTAAAAGATTCATATTGAAACACTGGAAAGCCCATCCCTTCGGATAACTTTCTATTTGAATGGTGGATCATGTTAAGAGAAACAATTGCTTTTGAAAAACTGTGGCACAATTGTGAAAATATCAATGATATTTTGGATACTACATGGAATGAACTGAAAATATATCCCCCTTGTTACAGTGTTGATATTGGAGAGGTGTGGGTAACTGGATTATGCTATAGACTGTTTTGCTTTTATGTGTATTTGTGAACAGAGCTTTTTCTGTTTGTTGACAGTATAATACTGTATATTCATGTAATCAAGTTTAAATAACAAAAATATTTTTCAAAAAAAAAAAGTTCAAATCCCAGGGAGGAAAGGTTCCCTAAGTGGGGCTGAAGGTGCAGCAGACCTTAAAGAATTTCTTAAAAATGTGGTGAGAAATAATGGATTTCCTCTTTGCCCACCAAAAGGTAGGCTGAAATTGCTGCCAAGTGAACTTACAGAGAGGAGGATCTCAGGCCCAAGGCTTGCAGGTGCACCAAGTAATCCAGAATAGAGGACAGGTTTGACTGCATGGGATCAGTTTGTTTATCGTTACACCAGAAAGAAAACTCTTCCATTTGGAGGCATACGCCTTTTGGTGCTAGGCTTTTAGCCAGTCTGAGGCTCTGAATACTGAGAGTCAGGGAACTCTAGCTCAAGTACCAGGCTGTGAGGAGAAGTGACTGGACACTGGGGTATGGGACTGCCTTCTGAGGCAGAGTCAGGATACTGTGCCTGGGAGGCAGAAAAATAGGCCACTGGACTGACAGGTGGAGAGCTGGGAGTACCAAGGCTACCTCGCCCAGTCCAGGGCTATTAGAATCATTGTTGCAAGCTGGTTCCTGAGTTTGAGGAGTACTCAGGGAAATGGGGAGAAACATACAGGAACTTCACCGACCAGTCGAGGTGCAGGGCATTCACTGGTACTGTGCCTAGTGCCGGGGCCTGCAACAGTATAGGGGAACCGATGATTGAGCTCAGAGGCGAACAAGTCTATTTCTGGAGTGCCCCATCTTCTGAACACTGTAGCTAGTACCTGGCTGCTCAGGGTCCACTCATGGTGGTCCTGGCTGATACAGCTCAGAAAGTCTGTAAGGACATAGTCCTTGCCTGGCAGGAGAATGGCCAGGTACACAGTTCAGAGTCTGAGGAGGTTTATATGACAGTTGGATTCCACAGGGACCATACTACACTTATGGATTGGTCCTCCAGATGGGCTCCCCCTACCTAGGAGGAGGCATCTTTGTGAGGACCGTGGGGCTCCCTCTGCTGGAAGGGAACCCCGACAACCACCCCAGGAGAGAGAGCTGCCATTGGGTGCTCAATCCTGCTCTGCCCCTCCCCGTGCAGCCCTGACGATCTGAGGTCATTCCCGAACCCAGGTTGCCGCATGGCACGAGGTGTGCATCCAGTGCCTTAATCTTCAGTGCCACCGGCCCAGCACAGGAACTGAGAGTCTGAATTTGTCCAATGGAAGCAGAGCCTTTCCTGCCGGATGACAAGTTCTGCTCCAATGAACTCCAGTATTTGGACTGGTTCCAACCGAGATGTCTGCAAGATGATCAGGAACCTCAGGGCCTCTAGGGTGAGCTAAGTGAGCTTTAGAGTGTCTTTGAAGTGTTGAGGAGACTTGCCTACCACGAGCCAGTTGTCTAGGTAAGGGAAAACTGAGACATGTTGTCTCCTGAGGTAGCTACCACTGCAGCCAGGCACTTCATGAAAACCCTGGGTGCTGTGGTAAGGCCGAAAGGCAGGACTGTAAACTGGTAGTGTCCAGAAGACAGTCTGAAGGAGAGATACTAGTGAAATGCCAGTTAAATGGATTTCACACTGTCATTCTCTGGTTTCAGTCTCAGCTGAGCTGGAGGATGATGTAATCATAGAACTGTCACAGCAGCATAAGCCACACTCAAGCTAGCTGCAGGAGTTACTTTGGAATGTTCAGTTAGAGTTGAGAGTCTATAGAGTGGAGTTCCAGGAGAAGACCGCAGCCTGCAGCAGCTCCTCAGTTTTAGCTCTGACAGAGAGCTACCACTGTGTTTTGGGTAGTTTGTTCTCACCCTAGAAGAAGAAGAACACAGAAGACAGAGATTGAAGTGGTGGAAACCATTCGAGTGGGTTTTCCTTTGCCTCATCCCAGGAGGGATGGGGGCAATCTCCAGGATTCATGGGCAATCCCATCACCCAGTCGGGACTCTGTTAAAGCTGCCTGAGATTCAACTGCTCTGTGAGTACCTGTGACGTTTGTTTGGAAAAGCCTGGGGCACCTGCATTCCTTGTGGTGAATTTTCTCTGTCAAAGGATCCTGTCACTTAGACTGTTTTCTGTTTAAAAATGCCTGCTAAAGTTGGGGTCTAGTGAAGAGACTGTGCCAATTACAGAACTTTTAACTTTCTGACACCTCAGAGGTGTGTAATGTAGTATGTTAAGTGTGAAAGATATTTCAAGATAGCATCTACAAGTTTTCTGTAAGGGTGTTATTAACCAGATGAATGGCCGGTATAAACTTGGAAGTAAAAGGTGGGAGACTTCTCATCCACAGTAACCATGTTTACCTCTCCGGGTTCAGTTTGGGCACCTGTGTTTTCTCTCAGTGCATTTGGCCAGTGCCTGTAGAAAATAGTTCACCCAGACATGGGTTGGATTTTCTGTGAGCATGTATGCTCTTTGGTGGTTGAGGGTGCCACCAGTAATTCCTCATGAAATATGGGAAAGTGTCTTAGTACTGGCCGTGTGTGCTTAATCAAGAGGAAATGTACCAGTTCTGTCCGTGTGTGCCAACCTCCATTTCAGAGTTAGCTGTGTAATTCAGAACCAGAGAGTTCGCTGTAATTCAGAACCAGAGTGTTCGCTGTTCAAGTCAGAACCTGAGGGCTCACTGTGTGTGTTCGGTATGCCTATGCTCAATGGGAATTCAGGAATTTCTGTACCTCAGTAATCTGCATTACCAGTAGGAGTAGCCCTGTGGGGTCCATTTTTGCTTTGTGATTATTGTCTGTGTATGTGAATAAAAGCCATACTTAGAATCCCAACCTGGTTTGACAGTACTGTTATTGCTTCCACTGTCTGGATTTACTTGGTGCCCTGACCAGAAGTACAAACCTAGCATAATTTGTGAGCAAACATTTCCTCCAGGGACCTAGGTTGATGGCCATGGTAAATGGTCCCACCAGGTAGTTACCACACTTGGTTTGCCTGTCTGTGTATGGCAGGCTCAGAAGAAGATGTACTAGTAAACTGAACTGTAGTGATAACCCCATCCCTCTTTTGGTGCCATGTGGTGAGAGGAGTAGCCCTGCTAGTTAAACAAGGGGGCCGTTGGGAGTGGGTTACAAAATGGAGGCACTGCTGTGGATGTGTATGAATTTGGGAGCAAATGAGATGTTTGCTCAGAGTTGTGACTAGCGTTTTTGTCTGTCTGGCAGTCGGTAGCCCAAATCAGAAGCTTAAGATAAGGCGCTTGCACAGACTAGTGCCATCCATATGTGCCGCTATGTGCCTGCTGTTCAAGTGCTGCTGTGATTGTGCCAACGTTTACCAAGTAGCTGTAAAGCCAGTCTGTGTGTGCCTTTGTCCTGCATCAAAATAGAACGTTTATCAACTTTAATTTTCGAGTTGTGACAGGAAAAGTATTGTGAACTGTGGGAAACAAAGAGACAATTGTGCCCTGAAAGTTTCAAATGCTTGCTGTGTGAACTGGGGAGTCTAGAGAAATAGCCAAGAAAAATTGTTTAAAATGGTGCTTCTGCTGTGAAGTTACAGTTGAAAGAAAAAGTTGTTTTGCAGTTTAAATTTTGCTCGACGATCGCTGTGAAGAAGAAGAGCATGAGAAGAGAAGAGGCTTATTTGCATGGTGTCGAGTGAATGGTGAGACTGTAATCAGTCCCTCCCCAAGCCAACTTTAGAGTGCTGCCCAGTGTTCGAGAGGAGAGAGCAAGTGGTATGCGACCTGGCTAGCCAGGAGAATTGTCGTGGTGACTGTGAATGTTCTAAAGTTTAAACAACAGACTTTTCTGTGCTAAATCGGCTCAACCCTATTCTGATTGACTGGGAAGAAATGTGTTCAGAGGGACAATCGATGTATCGGCAGCCAGCTTTGACCCAGTTGCCTTCCAGGATTGGCTTTAGGCCGAGATTTCCATCGGAGCAATCCAGCTACTGATTCAGTGAGTACCATTCAGCAAAAATGAGCTCAAACTGTGTGTGATTTTTCAAAAGCCAGCTGGATTCTGTGTAAACAGTGTGATTGTTTTTGCAAAGGACTGTGTAAAGTAATCAAACCCAAGCAAGAATTCTGAGCATTAGATTGTGAGCATGTATTATGGATTCAGCAACAGTGTAATTTTCTGAGCAACTAGAGAGACTGTGAGTTGCATGAGAGGCTGCAACAAACAGACAATCCTGTTCAAGAAATACTGTGGCTTTAGTGACTTTAAGCAAATAAAACTGATTGAAAGCTAATGGTAAAGTCCAAGAAAATTATATAGATGTGCTGAGGAAGAAAAGCAGTGCAGTCAGTATAGTCTGAGTAAAATTTATCAGTATGCAGTAAATCGGATGCACAGTGGCTTGAGTCAGATACAGATTGCTGATGTGCCAGGAGTGTGCCGTCGCCGTTACAGGGTGGGACAGTAATGTAAACCCAGCAGCAGGGAGTCATTTTGTGAGATTGTTCCAAGTAAAGTGAACTCAGTAATAACAGTGAACTTTTGTGTGTTTCATGCCCGGACTATGATAGCTGAAGAGGTTACTAAGCTTAAAGAAATAGAGCAATGTATCTTCAGTGGAAGTTTGCCTCCTTATGTTGCGATTCCCAGATACCCTGTGAGAGTATTCATAATATGCCTCCAAGGCTGGAAGGGATGTGTTTATGATTCCTCACTGTTCATGGTATTTAAAGAAGCAAAGTCTGTCCAAGACACCTAAGATTCATTTGGCTCTCTGGACAAAGCTACAAGATCCTGCAAGTAGCAGCACACAGCACCAGGTTGAACCTGTTGGGGAGGGGGACCCAGCAGAGTATGGCACAAAGGAACAGGGTGTAGATGTACTGCGGAGCAGATTCCTCATGATGTCTCCATGCCTGTGTCACAGATGGACAGTGCGGAGGGAGAATCAGTGGATCCATGGAGACAGGGTCCTAGTCCTAGCCTCGTGGGAGAGGATGCGGTTAGAAACCTTAGATTGGGAGGTGTCTACCTCCACGCCCAGCAAGAATGGACTGTCTCGGGAGTAAGGATGACTGCTCACCCCTGGGCCCAGATCCTAAGTGAGGAAGAAGAGGAGGAGGAGCTATGTACCTCTATGTTGAAGGTCCTAGTCCACAGCCTCAGGCTCTTGCCTCAGAGGAACCAGGAGAAGAAGTTGGTGACTCCACAGCCCTGCCCTCAGAAGGGGTCAGGGACAAGATCTTCCTGGACATAGTCTCCACCACTCATTCACACTAATGGGGAGTACGTCAGAGGTGCTAGGACCCAGTGGGAGCAAACTTTTCAGGAGGGCCAGCGCCTGAGATGGAGCCGTGAGGAAGTGGCACCGTGAGCCTGGCATGTGTGGTAATGACTATCTTGGCGTCCACCCTCCAATCGCCTCAGTTTCTTTTTCCCACTGAGTGCGCTTCAGTGACAATGTTGCTCATCCTTTGGGAGTCAAACTTCAAACTAGCAGCTTAGTTTTCAGTTTATTGTTTTGTATTTTATCTTCGATAAGTACTGATTATATTTAATAAATTCTACTTATACAAGAGAGAAGTCTTCAGCCCTCCATTGACAGAGTCGACCATAAGTGAGGCAGATGATGGTAGGGAGAGTTCGTGTGAAGCTGTTCAGTCAGCAGGGCCAGGTCTGGTCCACCGCCTCCCGGAGTGGGGGTCTGACAATGGATGGTCCAATGCTCAGGGAGATGAGCGGTCTCCCAAGCATAAAAGAAATGGTCCCATTCTCGGCACCATTCGGCCTCGAGTTCTTCTTCAGCACACAGGTCAAAGAAGAAACGACATCACCAAGGTCGCCTTTCTGTACGCCTGCACATAGACTGTCAGTTATTAGGCCAGGCACCAGTCTCCACCTCTGTCGGAGTCACTGGTTTCTTTCTCTGATGGCTGATCTCTTCGACACTGAGCTCCTCTCTGCCCATTGGAGGGCGTCATGGTGAGCAGTTTCACCAGTGAACTGCTCTTATAGAGCAGTGGGCTTGGAGGTTGGCCCGATTGCGAACCGGCCAGTCGACACTGCGGCCTTTGGGCCCGCCGGTTCTGGAACAGCAAGCGGGGCGGTTAGGTCTTCCTAGTTCTTGCTGGCGCTCTTCTTGGTGCCATTGACTCCAGCACTCTGGGGTCTATCCCCTTACACAGCTGGGTGTGGATGGGTCTACACCGATGCCCTTATCTCCTGCATTTTTCATCCTGTAACTTCAAATTGCAGTTCTCAGACTTCTGTGACATTGCCGTGCTCTGCGGTGCCAACCTCTCTTGCAGTGCCGTGGAGTGCTATTGGCACCATCTGTGGCGCCGCAGGCTCTGTCATCTCCGTCCTTGGTGTCGGGGATGGTGGCGGTGCCGGGCATGGTGCTGCTCTATCGTCAGACCTCTGGCACCGGGTGTGTGTCGCGCTTTGCTGGCGCCATGTGTGATGCCGCTTTCTGTGACGGTTCCTTCTTTTTTCTTGGCGCCTGCTTTCTTCAATGGCATCGGGATGGCTGTGGCGCCATCTAGTTTCCAGAGGTTTTCAACTCCGATTCTTTCTCTTTCTCTTCCTTCTCCTGGTTTTCACTCCATTCCTTTCTATGCAGTCCCCATGGACTGTCAGGAGATGATTTTGAGCCCAATCCAGATCTTAGACTGGGTGGTGATGTTAATGCTGACACTGCCCTGGGGGCGGGATCAATCCTCCTGCAGAGCCTGTTATTGAGGACCTTTCCTTTAAGTCTCTACTCAAGAATTTAAATTCTACCCTTTCTCTCAGACCACAGAAATCAATCCTGGGAAGCTTTTGCATCTCCAATATCTTCATGACCCGGAAATTCTATGGATTTAACCCCTCGGTACAGCCCTCTTTCGAGACCCTTTCGCAGATGGTGTGGAAAGTCCGGCTCTCACTCCTTCTGTGGCCAAGTCCATAGGCAGGAAATATGCCCTCTAAAGGATCACCCCATCTTGGCCTCACAAGCCTTTGCTGATGCCATAGTGGTCCTGGCAGAGAATGATATGGCTGTCCTTCCTCAGGAATTCACAGTCTAGCCTATGAACAAAGACTCTCGCAAGATAGACACCTTAGGTAAGAGATTCTTTGCTGCCTCAACCCTGGCCATGCACATTGCCGCTACCAGGCTATTTTTCTCAGTATGAGTATGTTCTCTGGCATTCGTTCAAAGCAATGGTAGAAGCTCTGCTTGAACTGGAGGTTAACTCAGAGCTACTTCAAACCATAATTAGGGTATCAAGTCTAATAACCAACAGGTTAAAGCTGCAATGGACGCCTTCAATACCGCTTTCTGGGCGGTGGCGGCTGGCATCTGCACCTGTTGCCACTCTTGGCTGTGTACTTTGGGCTTCACGAATGACACCCAGCAGCAAATCATGGCCTTACCTTTTCAGACGGTATGTATCTGTTCAGACCTCAGGTGGAGCAAGCACTAAAGGCCACATGGAAGACTAGGTCTGCCTTTAAGACAGCCAGACCTACACCTGCCCCCTCCGAGGGGTGGGAACAAGTGCCAGTTTCACAACCATCAGTCCTTTCGGGGCAAAGGCAGAGGAGGTTTTAACAGAAACCAGAACCCTCAGCCACAAAGAAAGTGCAGCAGAAGGCACAAGGCCCAAAAGCGCCCAGTGCCACCTTCTGAGTTTCTGGCCCAGGTCCCACCTCAGCTGCCCTAGGGGCTTCCCTCAGCAGTGGAAGGACATCTGACTCAGTTCTACAGTCAGTGGAAATCTATAACATCAGACAAATGGGTCCTCAGGATAATCCATGAGGGTACTCTCTGTCTTTCAGAAACCCCTCCAGATCATCTCTCCCAAACGACAGCCCAGGCTGTCAGCGGCACAGTCAGATGACCTTGCTTCCGAGGTACAAGGCCTTCTGAACAACAGGGCAGTAGAAGTAGTTTCACTGGATCAATGAAACACAGGTTTCATTCCAGTTCTTTCCCATTAGCTTATGCCAGCACCTCGTGGAAAAGTTCCTTGCTCGTCAGGCTCCTTTCCGTCGGTTATTTTACTGAGTTTTTCACTTTTTCTCAGTAATCATCAGTCATTTCTCAGTGTATGTTGTCCCCCACACCCTCCGAGGCAGGAAAATAAGTGCGATTTGTGCGGCCTAACTCCCGCCTGGGGAATGGCCATTCCCTGTGCCTTTGCCTAGGCCCCGACCATCAAGTAGAGAAGTGCCAGCACTGCCTGAGTTTCAACGCGCCACCCGGAGAAGGCGGAGTAGTCCCTGAAGCTCACATTCTCAAAAGAAGATGAGCTCCATGGAAAAAGAACTCAAAAACTTTGGCAGGCGTCAACTTCCCTGAAGGCCATCGCAGAGAAAGGACATAGAAAGCACGGGACAAGGGTTCTCTCACTCGCGACTCCCTCGGAGTCGCTGTATTGAAGGTAACATCCCCGGGGAACAGCTCCTCAACAGTTGCCTCAGTGGCTTCTAAGGTGGCGTCGGCCCGCCCGTCTGGCTCATGCCGGGCCTTGGGCACCTCTGGGATCTTGAAGACTCCCCCGGTAAAGCCGGCGGCTTCCGTGGCCTACCGGCGCAGGCGGCTCCGATAAGCGGATGTCGGCTCCTCCAACGTCCGCACGGAGAAGGTCGGTAGTCACCTGACCCTCGTCACCTACCCTCTTCCCTAGACCAGGCCACCCCTCGCCCGGCCTGCCTCGCAAAGGTTCCGCGTAAGTCGGACGCTGCCCCTCCGTGCCCACCGCGATCCCACTGGCAAGGCGCTGCGTTGGTCCGCCCGGCGTCCACACAGCAGATGAGCCGGCGCTGTACCCTCCCACGTCCGTCATTCCCAGCTCCCGCAGCCTTCGCTACCCTCCAGGGACCCTGAGTCTCCGCAGCCTGACCCCGGGATTTTCCTCTCCATCCCCGGGCGATGCTGAGGTCCCTGTTCCACCTCTGTCGGACCAACCTCTTGCTGATCTGATGTCAGCTCCCTAGCTGCGGCCCCAATGCCGCACTCGGCCGCTGGCTCCGACACCGATAGTGCCGACTCCGGTGACATCCTGCTTCCGGATGCCGCCCGATGCCAGGCCCTCCGGGCCTTCTGCCCCAGTCCCGCCTACAGGACCTCCAGCGGGCCTTCTGCTCCGGCGGCTCCCGGTACCTTACCCCATCGTATCAATGCCCGTTGACCTGGGACCACAGTATCCAACGCCACAGTACCCGATGCCACAATACCTGACGCCAGGCTTCCCACCGTCAGGTTATGGATACTTGCTTTATGGGTATAATCCATACCCTTATCCCCTTCCTCCTCCTCCTCCTCCACCGCCCCTCCAGCCGCCAGTGGATTTGCAGGAGATTCTAGCCTCCTGGTGGGCTGAGGCCAAGGCTCAGCTCACCAGAGAGGTGAGAGTCATCTTCCAACGATGGTGCCAGTACCGTTCCCATACATCCACGGTGACAAACTCCCTTCCCTCCTCCAGACACCAGGGCTAAACCCTCTGGGTCCAGAGAGGGGCAGGACACTCCCCTAAGGGCTTCCCAAAGGATCCGTTCCTCCCCAGATGGGAAAGGAGTCATCCTCTTCTTCAATTTCTTCCTCTTCCTCCTTGGACACCTTGGACACTTCCGACAGCTGCCCGAGAAGGACGACAGCCCCGCTCTCCAGCACAGCCCAGGCCAAGGACTCCTCCGAAGTCTCCTCTGGAGGATCCTTCCTTCACGGAGCTGATACGTGAAAATCCAGGCAGTGCATAAGTGGCAATCCTTGAGCCAGACCCACAGTGGGTGAAACTTGCTGAGCATCTGGATCTGCCCGTGACAGCTTCCACCTTGGTGCCACCCTGGATCGAGCCCCATGCCCACCTTGTTACCACCATTTGGAAACAACCGTCGGCATTAGTCCTCTTCCACGGAAGTCAAACAGGCTATAGCAGGTTCCAGAGGGTGTTGACTATCTAGATTCCCACCTCGAGCTGACTCGGTCGTGATTAGCGCCACCACGGACGGTCAACTAATCCAAAACACCTTAGCTCATCGCCACCTGATAAATAATCCCGCTTCTGGACCAGTATGGCAAGAAGATTTTCACTCTTTCATGCTGGGGATCAGGGCCCTGAACTATGTCGGTCACATGGGGATTACCAGAAGGCAATTCTTTCTGAGGTGGAAACCAAAGTGGAATCCCTGCCGGACTCTCAAGTCAAGCAGGAACTGTCTGACCTCGTCCACTCTGCATCGCTCGGCCAGTCGACATGCTTCATGGCGACTTACAATGCAGTGGACACTGCTCGATGGAGCTAAGCTGCTTCTAGGCTTATGCGACGCCATGCTTGGCTCCGTGTGTCAGGGTTGGTCCTGGAGTGCAGTCCGCTATACAGGAACGCCTTCTGGGTCGGTGCTTTTCGGGGTAATGTCAAGGACATCATCACTAATTCAGGAGAAGGGATGGCACTAAAGTCCGTCACCTATGTACCATCCCCATCAACCCCAGCACCGCCCCTTTCGGCAGACGGAATCGCCAAAGGCAAAACCTCCAGGAAAGCAGGCTACTAAACGCCGGGCCCCCACAGCTGCCAAGCCCCTCTGCCCAAAAAGCAGTGGGTGCTTCAGTTGCAGCGCGCTGCCCCACATCGGGTCTAGTATAGTTGCTCGTCTATAAGTTTTCCCGACTCTTATTGCCCGTGTTCTTTTTCCCACAGTTAAATTTGCTGACGTGATGTTTTCCTGAAGGTTGTTTACCTCGACTGACAGATTTTAAATATTTTTAAATATGTACCTCAAAGGACTCAACTAACAAGCATTCTCCCTCTAACACTTGTAAAATGGAGCCTTTATTTACTTGCATGCAGAGCGATGAGTTGCGCTGCAAGATGCATGGTCAAAGAAGAGGTTTTTATTCCAGGCTAAGCACTAGTAAAGCTGAGCCTTTTATTGGTATCCACAATAATAGCGACAACATAATTGCGCGGTACAAACAGCGATGAAATAATGTCAAACTGCAATACAGACCAGCACATCTTAGCGGCTGACATTAATGGTGACGTAATACCATGTCAAAATAGCTAAGCACCCAACACTGCCTATTTCCTTCAGCACATGCTCTCAGTCTAAATGTATCAGAAAACAGAAGTGCGAACAAGGAGAGCACAACTTTGAATCATGAAAATCACTGACTTTAAGCATCTTACAGTATTTAACTGCCTTGTCCTTTATCCACAAAATAGTTCGGTTTAGTTGTGTGAATGAATTGCTGAAAATGTAATCAGAAGAGATTTCTTTGTAATTACATTGGTCTCCACATCTAATTTTATTTCCAGCCCTATTTCTCAAACCTCTTGTGTTTCAACTGTTAGTTGTGTGAATGAATAATTCCACAACTGAGCATTCCAGTACCTGTCTGAAGTTTGATGTTTGAAGTGCCTTGAAGTACTGAAGTATCGCTTGAAGTTTGAAGCTGAAGTTTGAAGTTCGCAAATATGAAATAAAGGATCAGTATCTGGCTTTGGCCAGTTTTTTTAAACATCAAATGTCGCTTATTCTGATGTCAGCAGTAATTAGTTATAACGAGTGCCTGGAGAGCAAGGACTGGCATCTGGTATCGGTATTCGCTTCACAGCAGCAGTGTCACCTACAGGATTACTCTGTTTCTTCATTGCACACATTTCAAACGCAGCCTAGAGTGCATTGCTATTTTGTGTGTTTTCATTGTTTGTGTTATATGTGCATATAGGGATTTGGCGTTAAGGATTCTCAAACTGTGTGTGTTAGGCAGTGCTATTTTTGTGTGTTTTCATCATTGGTCAATCCATAATGCAGCTGACAGGTACAGTTGAAACACAAAAGGTTTGGGAATAGGGCTGGAAATAAAATTAGACAGATGTGGAGACCAATATATAATTATAAAGAAACCCTTCTGTTTACTTTTTCAGCAGTTCATTCACACAACTAAACAGAATGCTTGCACTATCACCTAAAGAGGGTACAGCATGTTTGGCATTAAGGATTTTCAAACTGTTTGTGTTAGGCAGTGCTATTTTTGGTTTCAATGATATATCCTGTTGTCTCATTAAGTGATCGCCATTGTACATTCGCTATAATGACGATCACTATTTTATTGTCGCTATTATTACATGGAACCCTTTATTTACTTTCAGGCAGAGCGTATGAGTTGTGCTGCAAGATGCATGGTCAAAGAAGAGGCTTTTTATTCCAGGCTAAGCACTAGTAAAATGGAGCCTTTTATTTACTTTTGTGTTTTGGACTAATATCGGAAATGTCAAGCGGGATTTCATTTAGCGGGGAAAGGCTATGACAGGAAACTGGTGTCGGTATACAGCTTGTCGGGCAACATCATGCCGGGCAACCGCACGGATCCCCTCACATCACCTGACTCCTTCCCTCTCCCATAGCCTCCGGACTTCCGGAGGAACCGGTAGGAGGGAGGTTCTCTCTCCACCTACCGGGCTGGGAGAGGATAACAACAGATTCATGGGTGCTCCAGCCAATCGCAGAAGGACGCTCAATGGAGTTTCTACAGAAACCACCTCGTCACCCTCCCAAAGATCGTCGTACTCGGGAACATCTTCTTCTGGTCCAGGAAGAGATTTCAGCACTGTTGCTGAAAGAGGTGATAGAACCTGTCCCCCTTCCCTTCAGGGAATGGGTTACTATTCCACTTCTTCCTGGTCCCGAAAAGACAGGAGATGTAAGACCTATCCTAGATCTCAGTTCCCTGAACCTATTCGTGGAATACAAGAGGTTCAGAATGCTCTCACTGCAAAGCCTTCTGCCCTCCTCCACTCGGGTCAGTGGCTGGCGCTCTGGATATGCAGGATGCCTACCTGCATATATCCATTCACCCGTCCCACCGCAAATATCTCCGTTTTGCTTTCCAGGGGTCCACTACCAGTTCAAGGCACTTCCATTTGACCTCCTCAGCTCCCCGGTATTTACCAAATGCCTTGCGGTGGTGGCGGCCTACTTGCGTACCGGGAGTGCAGGTTTCCTCTACCTGGACAACTGGCTCCCTAGCGGCCTCGCTCCAGGGAGGAACTCCTGCACTGCCTCTCCCTTACCCAGCAGGTTTTGCCTGCCTGGGTATTACCATCAACCATTCCAAGTCACACTTGATCCCATCCCAGAGACTCCAGTTTATCTGGGTGATACTGAACACAACCTGGGCAGGGCCTTCCTGCCACCGGACAGGGCGGCCACTGTTCAGACTCAGGTAAGCCTGTTGTCTGGCCACAGGTGAGTCACTGCAAGGTCGGGTCTTCACCTTCTCTCGCCTCATGGCGGCTGCTATCCTGACAGTTCCTTGCGCCGGCTCCACATGAGGGTTTCTCAGTGGATGCTTCACTCCCAATGGGATCAACTGGAGGACAACTTGGATCAGCTGGTCCTGGTCTCCTCTCCCATGGTTTGAGACTTGCAGTGGTGGATGGTCAGAGAGAATCTGTTTTGGGGGTTCCATTCTTCCTTCCCCCCAGACTCTGACCACAGATGCCTCGGGCGAAGGTTGGGGACCCGATCTCGGTCCTCATTGGACCCAGGCTCTTGGTCCAAGCTCGAACAAACACTTCACATCAATGTGCTCGAGCTCCAGGCAAGTGCTTTATGCACTCCAAGCCTCCATCTGTATCTCCTTCCAGGCCACCTGCCATGTCAGACGGACAATATGTGTGTGGTATGGTACATCAACAAACAGGGAGGGACTGGTCGTACCCTCTTTGCAGGGAAGCAATGAGAGTGTGGGATTGG
The DNA here is from genome assembly GCA_016271365.2 of Neoceratodus forsteri. NCBI lineage: Eukaryota > Metazoa > Chordata > Ceratodontiformes > Ceratodontidae > Neoceratodus > Neoceratodus forsteri. Next base: position 766,693,400 of record CM028133.1, on the reverse strand, counting down.
GCAACACACAACCTTCACCTTATGGCAACTCATGTTCTGGGAGTCAAGAACGCCTTGGCAGGCGAGCTGAGTCACTTGTCTGCCCTGGCCCATGAGTGGGAACTGGATCAAGGGTCCTAGACGATTTCTTCCTATGTTGGGGAACACCACAGGTCGACCTGTTCGCTTCCCCTCAAAACACAAAGCTTCAGATTTCTGCTCGCTTGTTCAAAAGCGAGGCATTTTCTGGAGAGATGCTCTGTCTCTAGATTGGAAGGACAGATTACGTCTATGCCTTTTCCCCAATTCCTTTGATCCCACGGGTCTTGCAGAAACTAGGTTCAGAAGGAGCATGAATGATTCTGATCGCTCCATTTTGGCCCAGGCAAGTTTGGTTCTCTCTTCTGCAACAATTCTCAGAGGAACCACGCTCCCTATTTCTCTGTCACGATGTTTACTGACCCAGGATTGGGGATCCTGGTCCATCCAGGTCTCAAGTCCCTTCAGCTACATGCATGGCTCCTGCAGACATAGCCCAAGCCCGCTTTGGGTTTCTCCCCAGGTGGCGGAAAGTCTGGTGGAGGCTAGAAAACCCTCCACTAGATATACCTATGCCATGAAGTGGAAAGATTCACAATCTGGGCTGCTTGAAAGACGTTGAGCCTTTCTCCTGCCCTGTGGGACGCCTGCTGGAGTATCTGCGCCATCTCTTCGACCTGGTCTTAGTCACTCTCTCTGAAAGTCCATATGGCGGCCATTTCGGCCTGTCACGCCCTTTGCAGACAGAACATTTGCTCAGCTGGAAGTCTCCAAGACTTTCCTCAGAGGGGTTCTCCACCTGAGACCTCCTATTGAGTTCCCCCCCTCCTTGGGATTTGAATTTTGTTCTTGAGTAACTAACTCTGCCTCTTTTGAACCAGCAGCCTCCCAGACTTGAAGTTCCTTTCTTGGAAGACACTTTTTCTTGTGGCCATTACCTCGGCTCGTGGATTTCTGAGCTCCAGGCCCTGATGTGTAAAATTCCATACTTGATTTTCCACAAGGAATGTGTGGCTCTGCACAATCCTTAGTTTCTCCCTAAGGTGGTAGTGGAATCTACATTGAACCAGTCCATAGAGTTACCCCTTCTTTACGCAGTACTCCAAATCAAGGGAGTATTTACATACACTATGGATGTTCACTGGATTCTGAGATACTACACTAACAGGACAAAGGATCTCAGAAAGACTGATCAACTGTTCGTCTCTTTTGCACTCAAAAGAAAAGGCAGTGCTGTTTCTAAGCAATGCCTATCCAAATGATTGGCTCATTGCATCACTTTCTGTTATGACAGTACAACAAGACCTCTTCTGGGTCAAGTAAGAGGCCACTCCACCAGAGGAGTCGCTGCCTCAGCCGGCTTGTTTCAAGACAGCTAAAGGATCTACTCTGAGTAGTTTTCCTCCTCCCATGTGCTTCTTCTTGTTCCAGACTGCTTGGGACTCAGTCCTATATGTAATTACTTACTGCAGGAGGCCTCTTGAAGTAAGATAGTACAGTTATGTAAGAACTTACCATAACAGTAGATCTTGAGAGAGGCTCTTGCAGTAGATAATACCTTCCGACCTCCATCCCCTAAGCTTTTTCAGCTCCTTTTCCAGTGAGGGAAATATTCTTCTCTCGTCTGGCCTCCGTTGGCCTTTGGCGGGAAAGAACTGGAAAGGCGGTGTGAGGATCGCCTTTTATACCAACGCCTCCTGACGCCGGTCACCTGACGTGGGGGCAGTCCTCCAGGGGACTGCTAGCTAGAAATTTTTTCCGTGGGTCCTGCCGCATCAGTCTTATATGTAATTACCTACTGCAAGAGCCTCTCAAGTAAGATCTACTGTTACGGTAAGTTCTTACATAACTGTACTTTTCTACTCCCATTACTTTCTGGTCCTAAAGAAAACCGGCGGCATGTGCCCCATTCTGGATTTCAGAAAATTAAAAGTTCCTACACAAGGAGAAGTTCAAGATTATATCACTTGGTACCCTTGCTACCTTTGATCCATCAGTACGACTGGCTAGCCTCCCTGGACATGCAGGTTGCTCTCTACCAACACATTGTTATACACCCAAAGCACCACAGATACCTAAGGTTTGTGGCATTGGGTCAACACTATCAGTTCAAGGTACTGTCAGGAGTACAAAACAAGCTGGCAGACCATCTCAGTAGAAACGGAGGCAGATCCTCACGAGTGGTCTCTTGACTCAGCCATCATTCAGTCACTCTTCAAAGAGTGGGAACTCCAGACCTGGACCTTTTGCATCCCCACTCAACGTAAAACTGCCTCTCTTCTGCTCCAGAAATCCAGGACCTGGCATTTTTGTCAGGATGCATTCAGGCTGCGTGGACAAAACGCTTTATACTCATTAACTCCTCTTCCCCAATTCAGAGGATACAGCTCAAATTGGAGTCCCAGGGGCAGAATGATTCTCATTGCCCCTTCTGGCCTCGGCAGATATGGTTCCGCACTCAACAGGCTTTCGGACCCCCTCGAAAACACTTCCCTTCAGACGTAACCTTCTGACCCAGGGTCCTGTGGTCCATACCAACCTGAGGTCGCTTCACCTTCAGCTCCTGAAGAGATACAGATGAATAGGTTCAGTGTTTCTTGTAGAGTTTCAGATATTCTTTTGGCTGTACGTAAGCTGGACACTAGAAAAACCTCACACAGCTAAATGGAAGCGTTTCTCTATCTCGTGTACAAATCCTCTTGGAATCCTTTTTTCTGCCCACTGAATAAAAATCTGGAGTTTCTCTTAGACCTCTCAAACACAGGTCTGCAGTACTCCCAAGTCAAAGTTCATCTTTGTGCTATTTCGCATATCGTGAGCCGGTACTTTCCATGTCGCTGGTTCAGAGTGCCCGTAGTTAAGAGATTTCTTAAAGGTATTCTGCATACTAGACCTCCTATTAGACGTCCAATTGCAGCCTGGGACATTAACATTGTGCTAGACATGCTCACTCATAAACCTTTCAAGCCTCTAGCTACTTACAGTTGAAGTTCTTCACTTGGAAAGCGGCCTTCCTAGTAGCCATTACTTCGGGTCAGAGTTTCTGAAATACATGCAGTGGTCACAGACCCCCGTACACTGTATTTCACAAGGACAAAGTAGTTCTTAGGACTCATCCTAAGTTTCTCCCTAAGGTTGTCTCCAGAATTCCATCTAAACCAACCTTTAGTCCTTCCTACCTACTTTATGAACTCCAGAATGAAGGGAATGTACCTTCATTCACTGGATGTAAAGAGGTATTACGGTTCTATCTAGATAGAACAAAGGAAATTTGCAAGGCTCAACAACTGTTTGTTTCCTTCAGCGTGACCGGCTGGTCAACCTGTTGCTATCAGGTGCATTTCAGCATGGTTGGTGGCATGCCTTCACCACTGCTATTCTATGGCACAGGTCAGCTGGAAGGCAGAGTGTCACGCCACTCTACCAGAGCAGTTATGCATCTCTGGCGGAAATCCATAACATGCCCATTGCAGATATTTGCAATGCAGCTACCTGGAGCTCCATGTATACATTCATTAAGCACTACGCTTGGATGTTCAATGCCAGATGACATCTGTCATTTGGCAGGACCATTCTTAACGGACTTCTGTCCTAAGCACGTGAGCTTTTATCTCCTGCCGCCCATCTCGGAGGATTATTTAGCTCGGTACTCTCCATTAGTGTGAATGAGTGGTGGAAACTTTATGTCAGGAAGATATGGAAGTGCGTACCTAGAATTCATGATCTTCTTGGATGAAGTCTCCACCACTCATTCCACACGCCCACCCACCATCCCCCTAGCTCACTTCTCTGTTTATGGTCTTCACTCCTCAATGGCTGAGTTGTGAAGACTTTGCTGTTGACCCTTCTTACACAGGTCATTCGGACTTCTTATGTCTGATTTTTAGGTTAGTCCTTTCTAGGTTAGATTACGCTTGCACCTCCTCGGAAAAAAGGTACTGAGACGTGTTGGAGTGTCTATGAGATAGTCATAATGACGCACCAGGCTCATGGTGCCATTTCCTTGTGGCTCCATCTCAGGCTCTGGCCCTCCTGAAAGTTTGCTCATGCAGGTCCTAGCACCTCCAGCATACTCCCCATTAGTGTGAATGAGTGGTGGAGACTTCGTCCAAGAAGATCAAAATTACGGTAGAGTCGTAATTTACATTTCTACGTAGCTTTAAGTATGCGACACTGGCAGAACCAGAACTGGCTGCCCCCAAGCCAGGCTGGGGTCACAGACTGATGAAGAGTAGTAGAGGAAAGGTTGGTTCGTAGGAAGGCAAACGAGATCTATGTAATGTCCTTTTCTGCCTTTCCTCAGAGAATCTGGGGGAGATTGAGAAAAACAGGAGAGCTTGGCTAGTGGAAGATGCAACAAAACCTGCATCCAGGTGAAACTTGATATGTCAGAGACAAAGTTGTCAGAGAGAAACTTAAGTTTTGAAAGTTGGGCATGACAATATTCATAGACACTGTACATTTTGTGGATGATAAAGGAAATAAGACTTTCCATAATGTGAAATATGAGTGCCCAGGCAGGGTCACAATTCTTGCGTGACACATTGTGGTACTACCGTTACCATCATCCTGTGAATGTGCCGTGCCTACCAAATGGGAAGCAGAGCAGCAGTAGCCAGTGTCTGTCATCTAGCCATTGCCATACCCATGTTGTTTTGCCAGTCTGGTATTACAGGATTCAAAGGTGCATCCAAATTCTGCAGCCTTGAAGTGTGCCTTTCCAGTTCCATCGCTTGGCCTTCCAGATGACATCAGTCTGAGATGACATAATCCCAGTTGTTTTCCTGATTCATCACCTGGGATTTCGGACAACCTCATCCCACCTGTTCCTTTCCTGTTCCAAGGTTCCATCTCTAGATGACATCACCCCAGAAGTTTCAGTTCATCATCCTGTTTTCCAGAAGATTTCCTACCAGCTGTATCCAAAAATGCTGCCAGGAGAGTCTTTGGCTGGAGATCCAGGTGCTGTTTAATTTCGTTCTTCAAGGGACTGGTAAGTCCAGACTTTTCTTATTTTATTGACATTGCAATACATCCTACACCTGGCAGACTACAGACTGTTGAACTGTCCACAAGATTCTCCCTTTGGGACTACAGCACTTCAAGAACTGTGTTTCACGGGCTCCGGCCCAGGAGGGCCTCTTTCATTGACCCTACCTTGGGCACTGTTTGTCACTAGCTAGGACATTTAGGGCCTTCCATCCCCAAAAGGTGTATTGTACATGATGTTGATGTTTTCTACTGTTTTTGTAACCCCTCACCCTGCCTTTTGCCAAAATGACAGGTGGCATGCTGTTGAAGCTGACAGCAGTACCTGAGTGGGGACTGGGTCTGGGAAGATGAGGTTACTCAGCACAGGGGACCTAGGTTTGGCTACTCTGGACAGGGGCACCCAAGTAAATCCGAACACAGGAAGCAATAACTGTAATGTCCAGAACCAGGAATGGGATTCTTCAGTGTGGCTTTTATTCACATCAAGCTGAACAAACAAAGCATAGACGGACCCCCATGGGGCTACATTTCCTGGTAATGCAGATTAGAGACTACAGAACACTTTATCACTATTTCCAGCCCTCAGGCTCTAAACCCCACCAGGCACACAGCCTGGACTTGCCGCAAGCTTTGGGTACACAGCCCGACTTGTACACTACTTGGGTTTCTCCCACTGGCCCTGCCCCTGCCAGCCACTTGATCCACGGTCCATTTGAGGAATGAACCAATTTTTCCTGTTGTGGCTCCTCAAACCACACTGAGCCTTCGACTCTAGAGAGAATTTTCCTTACAATCCCATGTCTGGGTACTTCCCCATCACTGGCCAAGTGCCTGAGGAAAAGTAGAAATCCACAGAAGAAATCCGTAGAGGTGGACCTGGCCACTAAAGATGGGGGCCACCCACCTCCAGCTCCCACAGCCCATACCCGGCCATTTCTCTGGAAACTGAACAATTCCTTTACTGAACTTTCAAATGTAGATTCTGGGTAGACGCCTGTCACATCTCCTCTGCATATTATTTGCATCCCAATAAACTCTGGACTTAAACCTACTTTTAACTTGCTTAGCCCATTACTCTAGGCTTCCCAATATTTAGTAGTTCAATCCCCACATTGTCACACAAGTCCCAGGGTGAAAACATAGGCCCTTTTAGCAAGAGCAGACACTCACCTCACATTGCAGGTGCCCCACAGGCGACTCACAAATCTTCTTGTTCTCCCAAATAAACACTGGAACACATAGGCAGCTTTTCCTTCACAAACAGAACTAGGGTTTGCCCCAGAAACCTGCAGAAACCTTTCCTGCCCCGGAGGGAGGGGGCACTGAGACCAAAACAGCGGTCTCCATCACTTCAATAATCTTCTGTGTCTCTCTTTAAGGTGGAGACACACACCCTATTTACTTAAAGTAGCCCTCTGTCAGGACTGGAGGCTCCTAGAGCCTTCACTGAGCTGCTTTCTAAGCAAGCTCCCAACTTCACCTCACTGACTGAAGACTGACTGAACTCTGAACTTCAAAACCTCCCAACGTTCTAACCAACTCCCTTTGCTGCAGATTCCAATGTGGCTCATGTAGCTGCGATAGTTCTATTGGTGATGTCATCCCTCAGTCTCAGCTGAGACTGAGAACAGAGTGAGACAGTGTGAAACCCATTTAACTGGAGTTTCACAAGCTGCCTTCCCTGCCTACCACTAGGTCTTACTGGGATTCTAGTAACCCCGGTAACAAGGGGTTACAGTCACCCTTGACCAGGAGAAATGACTGTCCACAGTCATTATTTACCCGGCCTAGGCCATCCCACCCTATGTGCTACCTGCAGAGGGGTGATCAGGCCCTCTCACCATGTGCGAGCACAGGCAGGCAACACTAAGGGCCTAGAGGCCTTTAGCTGACATATCAGCCTCTACTCTATCCACTCTACTATGGACGCCTAGTGGCTCTGGTAGAACTATCCAGAGCATAGCCCTGATAGATCAGCACTGCGGTCCCAATGGCCATTCAGGACCACAGCCTGTCTATCCCCTCAACCCTCTAGGAAAACCTATCTGTCTTTAACCTAATACCCCCAAAACAAAACAACCGGGGACCTCCCGACCTTGGGCAACCTGCAACCACACACCATTAAAATACCACATTTTATACCATGTTACTCTCTCCTCCCTACCCCTAGCACACACCTGTGGAAGGAAAGGTTAATACAGTAATAACAACAATAACACCACAGTACTTTAAATTCCTATTCACTAAAGTACTAATGAGGAACTCTGATGAGCCCTCCTCCTCTTCTTGTCTTCTCTTCTGTCTTCCCAGGAACACCTGTAAGAAAAGAAAGACAACACACGCCCTAATCTGCATACACAGTCTACCTAGACCCCTACCATCAAAACACTGAAAATCCCAAAAGATTTTTTTTTTTTTTTTAGGAAAAAGGTAGAAAAAACAGTATTTACATTAGAAAACAATGACATTATTTACAATACACATTTGGGGTGATGGAGTGCCCTAAAGTCCCAACTAGTGACCACAATGCCTGAAGGCTAGTCCAATAAAGAGTCTCTCGCGGCAGGCCCGTGAAGCACAGTTCTAACAGGCCAAAGTCCCGAAGGAGAGTCTTTGAGGACAGTTCACTCAGTTTGGAGTCTGCTAGTGTAAGGTGCATACTGCAATGTCATAAAGATAGAAAAGTTTGGACTTACCAGCCACTTGTAGAATGGAAATTTTGGGACCAACCTGCACCTCTGATGAAGACTCTCCCTGGCAGCATTTCTTCCAATACAGCTGGGAGGACATCTTCCCGGAACCACAGGAGGGCACATCTGGGAACTGCTGGGCTGATGTCATCTCTGGAGATGGAACCTTAGAACAGGAGCAAAAGAAAACAGCTGGTCCGGCGTCATCCGATTACCAGGCGATGAACAGGATACAGCTGGGCTGGTGTCCTCTCTGGATCTGAAGTCATCTGGTGGGCCAGTCGATGGTTTCTGGAAAGGTCAGTACACTGTAGACTGATGAATGTGGGGCACCTGAGTCCTGGATGTCCATATTGGTGAATCAATAAGGCACTTCACAGTCTGGTGTGGCAGTATTGACTACCACTGCTTGGCTTTCCATTTTGTAGGCACAGGCACATTTGCTGGGAGGTCCTTGCACTGGAGGCCAATAGTACTGGGGTCAGGAGCTTGAATTATTACCCGTCTGGGCGCACATAATTCACACAGTGGGAGATTTCACGTCCCTCTCCGTCCCCTATTACGCACTCTGTCTATAAACAGTGTCCTGCCTCTCTTCCACTGGGTATACTTCTTGTGAAACGGTCTGTTTTTCACATGCTTGTTGGCCCCAGGATGCACACTTTTCATGGCTTCGTCCCAGATCCAGGATTTCTGCTGTTCTCAATCTCGTCCCAGACTTTTCGAGGAAAGGTAGGAAAGGTCATACCATAGATCTCATTTGCCTTCCTACGAACCAGTCTCTACTCTTTACTTGCTTTGGTCAATCTGAGACCGCTGGCCTGGCTTGGGGGTGGCCAGTCCTGGTTCTGCCAGCTACGCATCCTTAAAGAAATTAGAAATGGATCCCTGACTTCTTCCTCTTGTTAAGCCAGGGCAGTGGCATCCTCACTCTCTTCCATGAATTCCTCCGAGGCAAGATCCTGAGGCTGTGTACCCATTCCTTTTCACAAGGCCACATAGGTTCCCCTCATCTTCCTCTTCACTGAGGATCTGAGCTCAGGAATGAGCAGTCGTTCTCACTCCTTAGACTATCCACTCATTACTAGGCGCGAGGTCGACACCTCCCACTCAAAGGCCTCCTGCATCTCGTCTTCGCCTAACAGACTTGGGTTAGGCCCTCAGGGGTCTATTGATGCTTTATCCGAACTTTCCTTCTGGGATTCAGCATCCGAAACTTCAACTTCTGGTTCTGTCTTTAACTCTGCACCTCTAGCTTTGTGCCATACTCCCCGAGGCCTTCCTCCACAGGCTCCGCCTGGTGCTGTGCTGCCAACTGCAGATTCCTGAACCTTTGTCCATGTGGGAGCCAACCGGATTGGAGGCGCTATACAAGCCATATTTTTCTAGGCATCCAGCACAGTGAGGAATCGTGAAGACATCCCTTCCAGCTCTCAAGCATATTTGACATACATGCACTGTAAAACCAGGAATCGCCACATGAGGCAGTTGCCCTCCATAGCATCACTTTTCAATATCCTCAGTCTATTCACTGCTGCTGTTACTGCAACCCGGCATGATCCGGGTAGCGAGCTGGTCCTGAGGCCATAACTGCAGAAAACAAATTAAAGTTCACTGTAACTGAAAGTCCCACTTTATTGAACACACTCTTTAGCTGTAAATGGCTCCTCTGCTGCTGTGTTTACTTTACTACCCCACCCTGTAATGGCGGTGGCAGCACTCCTGTGCATCAACATTCAGAATCTGGGTCAAGCCACTGCACACCATTTACACAAACTACTGATAAATTTTGCTCAAACTGCACAAACTTGCACTGTTCTTGCTTTAAACACATTTACTGGATTTTCCATGGACTTTTTACATGCTGTAAACATTTCATTTGATTCACAGTCCTAAAGCTTCAGGTTTTTAGCACAGAATTGCCTGTATAACTAGTGCTGCACATTGGCTATAACTCACAGTCTCTCTCTCTGGCTTCAAACTTTAAACTGAGGCTGATTCATTACTATGCTCACAGTCAATGGCTTAACAGACTTGCACTTGCTGGCAGGACTTTACACAGTCGTTACTTGCAAAGCGACTACACTGCTGCACACACATTTATATGGCATAGGGCAGAAAATCACTGTTTGAGCAGTTTTTTTTGTTGTTACTTACTGTTATCAGTAGCATTTTGCTGCGATGGGGAAAAACTACCTGCAGCCAGTTCTTGGAGGCCTCCAGAACAGAAAGCAGGCGGGCAGTCCTGCCGATCGTCTTCTCGACCACCAAACTTGCAATTCCTGACGATCGATTAGCAGGTTGAGCCCAATTTTAAACTAGATAGTCTACTTTACTATGTTTACAGTGATTTTAACACTCGCGACTCCTCCACTAGCCAGTACACTCACCCACTCACACTCCCTCTCGAATGCTGGGGCAGTCACTGTAGAGCTGGCTGAGGGTGGGACTGATTGCAGCCTGACCAATCACACAACGCCATGCAAATAAGCCTCTTCTTCCTCATGAGGCTCTTCTCCTCACGCGATCATGGGCAGGCAAATTTAAACTGTAGAATGAAACTTTTTTTTTTCTAACTGACTCCATGTATGGAGTCCATTTCGCCATTTAACATAGCCATTACACCTGCAAGTCTCTCATTCATTCAAAAGCATTTCCAACGTCCAGGGCACAATTTTCCTGTTGCTACCCCTAGTCTTCCACACTTTTCTTTACCACAGTTCATTTTAAAAGCATTTCAAACATCCAGGGCACAATTTTCCTGTTGCTACCCTAGTCTTCCACACTTTCTTTACCACAGTTCATTTTAAAAGCAGGCAAAAACGCTGTAAACAATTTGATGCAGGAAAAGGGCACACTCTTTGGCTTTACTGCTCCTTGGTAAACAGTTGGCATTTTAAACAGCAGCACAAGATCCACAGCACACAGCAACACACTAGGAAATTGCTTCAGCTTTTGGGCTACCCACTGTCAGATAGCCAAACACTAGCCCCTTTGCCCGAGCACCTTCCTCCTGAACAAAATCCAAAGTGGTGCCTCCATTTTGTAACCCTCACCCCTGCATTTTTGCCAAAATGACAGCTGACAGCAGTACCTGGTGGGGACTGGGGTCGGGAGGATGAGGTTACTCGGCACAGGGGACCTAGGTTTGGCTACTCTGGACAGGGGCACCCAAGATCTGAACACAGGAAGCAATAACTGTAATGTCCAGAACCAGGAATGGGATTCTTCAGTGTGGCTTTTATTCACATCCAAGCTGAACAAACAAAGCATAGACGGACCCCCATGGGGCTACATTTCCTGGTAATGCAGATTAGAGACTACAGAACACTTTATCACTATTTCCAGCCCTCAGGCTCTAAACCCACCAGGCACACAGCCCAGACTTGCACGCAGCTTTGGGTACACAGCCTGACTTGTACACTACTTGGTTTTCCCCACTGGCCTGGTTCTCCATGCCACTTGATCCACAGTCCATTTGAGGAATGAACCAATTTTCCTGTTGTGGCTCCCCAAACCACACTAGAGCCTTCGACTCTAGAGAGAATTTTCCTTACAATCCCACATCTGGGTACTTCCCCATCACTGGCCAAGTGCCTGAGGTAAAGTAGAAACCACGGAAGAAATCTGCAGAGGTGGACCTGGTCACAAAGATGGGGGCCACCCACCTCCAGCTCCCACAGCCCATACCCGGTCATTTCTCTGGAAACTGAACAATTCCTTTACTGAACTTTCAAATGTAGATTCTGGGTAGATGTCTGTCACATCTCCTCTGCATATTATTTGCATCCCAACAAACTCTGGACTTGAACCTACTTTTAACTTGCTTAGCCCATTACTCTAGGCTTCCAATATTTAGTAGTTCAATCCTCACATTGTCACACAAGTCCCAGGGTGAAAACATAGGCTTTTAACAAGAGCAGACACTCACCTCACATTGCAGGTGCCCCAGAGGTGACTCACAAATCTTCTTGTTCTCCCAAATAAACACTGGAACACATAGGCAGCTTTTCCTTCACAAACAGAACTAGGGGTTGCCCCAGGAACCTGCAGGAAACCTTTCCTGCCCCCGGAGAAGGCACTGAGACCTGAAAACAGTGGTCTCCACCACTTCAATAATCTTCTGTGTCTCTCTTTAAGGTGGAGACACACACCTATTTACTTAAAAGTAGCCCTCTGTCAGGGCTGAGGCCCTAGAGCCTTCACTGAGCTGCTTTTACGCAAGCTCCCAACTTCACACTAACTGACTGAAGACTGACTGAACTCTGAACTTCAAAACCTCCCAACGTTCTAACCAACTCCCTTTGCTGCAGATTCCAATGTGGCTCATGCAGCTGCGATAGTTCTATTGGTGATGTCATCCCACAGTCTCAGCTGAGACTGAGAACAGAGTGAGACAGTGTGAAACCCATTTAACTGGAGTTTCAAGCTGCCTTCCCTGCCTACCACTAGGTCTTACTGGGATCTAGTAACCCGGGTAACAAGGGGTTACATTGTACTTTTTTTTTTTCCTAAAAAATATTTTTGGGATTCTCAGTTTTTTGATGGTATGGGTTACTGTTGATGTACTGTGTGTTTTGCAGATTTGGGTGTGTTTGTCTTTTTTTCTTTCAGGTGGTTCCTGTTAAAGAAGAAAGAAGAGAGACAAGAACAGGATTGGAGATACTCATCGAGTTCCTCTATGCTTTAAAGTGTTTTTAAAGTATTGTGTAGTTGTTAACATGTGTTAACCTTTTCCTTCTGCAGGGTGTAGCTGTGGGGGGTGTGGGAGTGTAATGCTTGTGTATAGTGTTAGCTCCGGTGGTTGGTTTGCAGGTGTCCAGGGATGGGGAGGTTCCCCTGTTTTGGATAGGTTTGTTTGGTTAGATAAATTTTCCTTAGAAGGCTAGGGAATAGACAGGCTGTGGTCCTGACCTGCAGTAGGGGCCACAGTGCTGGTCTATTAGGGCTATGCTCTGGACAGTTCTTCCAGGGTCACTGGTTTCCATAGTAAGATCATAGTGTAGGGACTAATGCATCAGCCAATGGCCTCTGGGTCCTTAGTGTTGCCTGCTTGTGCCTGGCTCATGGTGGAGAGGGCCTGATCACCCTCTCCATAGGTAGCACATAGGGTAGGATGGTCTGGTGCGGTAGGCAATGATTGGGGACAGTCATTTTCCTGACTGAGGTGAGTATAACCCCTTGTTCCCAGGGGTTACTAGAATCCCATTAGAATCAGTGGCAGGCAGGGAGAGGCAGCTAGTGAAATGCCAGTTAAATGGATTTCACACTGTCATTCTCTGGTTTCAGTCTCAGCTGAGCTGGAGGATGATGTAATCATGGAACTGTCACAGCAGCATAAGCCACACTCAAGCTAGCTGTAGGAGTTAGCTTTGGAATGTTCAGTTAGAGCTGAGAGTCTGTAGAGTGGAGTTCCAGGAGAGGCTGCAGCCTGCAGCAGCTCCTCAGTTTTAGCTCTGATAGAGAGCTACCACTGTGTTTTGGGTAGTTTGTTCTCACCCTAGAAGAACAACATAGAAGACAGAGATTGAAGTGGTGGAAACTGTTTCAAGTGGGTTTTCTTTGCCCCATCCCAGGAGGGATGGGAGTCATCTCCAGGTTTCAGGGCAATCCCTCACCCAGTCTGGACTGTATTGAAGCTGCCTGAGATTCAACTGCTCTGTGAGTACCTGTGACTTTTGTTTGGAAAAGCCCTGGGGCACCTGCATTCCTTGCGGTGAATTTTCTCTGTCAAAGGGATCCTGTCACCTAGACTGTTTCTGTTTAAAAGTGTCTGCTAAAATTGGGTCTAGTGAAGAGACAGTGCCAGTTACAGAACTTTAAACTTTCTGACACCTCAGAGGTGTGTAATATAGTATGTTAAGTGTGACAGACATTTCAAGATAGCATCTACACGTTTTCTGTGAGGGTGTTATTAACTAGATTAATGGCCAAGTATAAACTTGGAAGCAAAACCATGTTTACCTCTCCGGTTCAGTTTGGGCACCTGTTTATCTCTCAGTGCATTTGGCCAGTGCCTGAAGAAAATAGTTTACTCAGATGTGGGTTGGATTTTCTGTGACCCTGTATGTGCTCTTTGGTTGTCGAGGGTGCCACCAGTAATTCCTCATGAAATATGGGAAAGTGTCTTCGTACTGGCTGTGTGTGCCTAGTCAAGAGAAATATACCAGTTCTAGCCATGTGTGCCAACCTCCATTTCAGAACCAGAGAGTTCGCGTGTAATTCAGAACCACGGAGTTCGCTGTGTAATTCAGAACCAGAGAGTTTGCTGTGTAATTCAGAACCAGAGTGTTCGGTTCAAGTCAGAACCTGAGGTTCACTGTGTGTGTGTTCAATATGCCTATGTTAAATGGAATTCAGGAATTTCTGTACCTCAGTAATCTGCATTACCAGTAGGAGTAGCCCTGTGGGGTCCATCTTCTCTTTGTGATTATTGTCTGTGTATGTGAATAAAGCCACACTCTAGAATCCCAACCTGGTTTGGACAGTATTGTTATTGCTTCCCTGTCTGGATTTACTTAGGTGCCCCTGACCAAAAGTACAAACCCAGCATAATGTGTGAGCAAACATTTTCTCCCGGGACCTAGGTTGATGGCCATGGTAAATGGTCCCACCAGGTGTGCGCCACGTAGTTGCCACACTTGTTTGCCTGTCTGTGTATGGCAGGCTCAGAAGAGGATGTACTAGTAAACTGAACTGTAGTGACAACCCCCCATCCATCTCTTTGGTGCCATGTGGTGGGAGGAGCAGCCCTGCTAGTTAAACAAGGGGGGCGGTGGGGTGGGTTACAAATATGTATGTGAGTATTGTCTATGGTGCACAGTGGGTATCCAGTCAGTGTGGGGACCTTGCATAACAGTCCTTCTTGTTGCCTTACCAAAAGGCAACAACACTATGGGAAAATAGTGAACAATCTCTATCATTTACAGAACCGACTACAAGCCTTGTAAATGAACTTGAGTTGCTCATGGTGTTGTTTGAGCATGCACCTTAAACAGCAAGGTGTTAATATCAAAATGCAATCAAAACTGCTTGAATAATAACAAAACCTTTAAAGTTAATTCTAACCATGTATTTGAAAGTGCAGCACTTAAATCACCATCATGGATAAGGGTGTTAAGGCCATCTCCAGCTTTGGAGATATTATTGCTGATGTTGATGAAGTGGTGTCCTTTCTATCTAAGAGTGATTTCAAAGTTAATGTCAAAGGATCTATATGTACATTAAAAATGGGTAAATACTGAGACAGAGCAAGCATATATTCGGGGTCACTGTCAATAACATCTGGTTCAAGAGGAACAGGAGTAATCACTGTGTGACCAATAATTGAAGTTTGATGAGGAATAAAACAAAAGTTAGGAGATTGTACATCACAGGTCTTGAGGCCATAAGAAAGTTTTATGATTTGTAATGACACAATACTGACCATCAGAGTTATATGACATTTTAACAGTTGGAACCCTCCATTTTTGTAGTTGAACTGGGCAGGTGAAACACTGATTCGTGAGTCTTGTAGTCAGGTGATGAACCTCTTCTGCATAGTTCTTGTAGAGATGTCCAGTGTTGCTCACTGGTGGGATGCTGTTGATGGTGCCCTGGATCTATCAGTTTTATTGGAATTAATGTCCAAGTCCATAGTAAAGACCAGTCAATGCTGTCTGGTGAATAACCACACACTGGCTTGATGACGCCGAAAACATCACAGTGATACAAACAGTAATATCCCTTTAGGCACAACAGTCTGTATGAGGAGCCACCTATGCTTCAAGGGTGGGGTGGAAGACCAGAAGAGGTGGAAGATCGATGCATTCTCTGTAGATATCCTCATTGAGATGCCCAATGGAATGAATGGAGGCTAATTGATCAAAAACTGCTGTAGTGGGATCAAAATGTGGTAAAGACACAGTAAAGATAATAAACATGGCATCTCTGATGGTGCAGTGATGAGCAGTATAACACGGTCCCCTATTGGGATGATGTGTAACATACCCTAGGTTACATGCAGTAGTCAAGGTATAGATATTGATCTAGACATTCACATTGTGACACAAGTAGTGGACTTACAATGTGGACAGTACCATTTAGCAAGTCTCCTGTCATGAACAATATCCAAATACGTCCAGATTCCAGATCATGAAGAGATTATTGACAGTGGTTATGACATAAGAGCCATAAGCAGAGCACAAAAGTTCCTTGGCAATATATTGTTTGTCTGTCTCCTTGTTATTCTGAGCAACAATTTAATTAATTTTATTCTTAGTAATATTGTGCATGTTATACACGGTAAGCGCTCTTCCTGACTAAGCCCATCTACACCATGCAATAAGGGTGGTAGTATATAATTTTTCATGCCATTTGACTTGAGATAGAGGCAATATCTGCCGTTTCAGATAGACATGCCGGTTCGAAGAGGCCAGAGATAGTGCCAGTGGCACCAGTGACATCAGCAGTGTCACGCCCCTACGTGAGGAGGAAGGTTTGGCATTTTCTTGGTATCAGGGTTAGGTCTAGGCCTAAATAAATCTAGGTGTTCAACACTGTGGATACCGGCCATGGGATTCTGTGTGCCTGTCTGGTATGCAGCAAGACTATCTAATAACATAGTACTGAAAAACTTAGAGGTATTTGTATTATGACACATACCAGATTCAGCATATTCAATAAGAAACATAGAAACATAGACTTTGACGGCAGATAGGACCACTTGGCCCATCTAGTCTGCCCATTTCCTACCTACAGGATAGGCCACGATCCTAGTTAACCAACAGCCTATTTCTTCCTACCCCACAAGAATTGTCTTATGTCTGTCCCATGCATTCTTGAATTCTCCCACAGTTTTAGACCCCACAACCTCCTCAGGAAGGTTGTTCCATGCATCCACTACCCTCTCTGTGAAATAATACTTCCTCACATTGCCCTGAACTGCCCTCCATCTTTAAATTGTGTCCTTGTTCTTGCATGTCTCTTTTCTGAAAGATGCTGCCCTCTTGACTTTGTTGATTCCACTGAGGTACTTAAAAGTTTCTATCATGTCCCCCTCCCTTCTTTCCTCAAGGGTATCATATTAAGCTCCTTTAGTTTCTCTCCTCATATGGCTTCTCTTGCAGACCCTGCACCATTTTAGTTGCCCTCCTCTGGATTGCCTCTATCCTGTCTATGTCCTTGCGGAGATGGGGTCTCAGAACTGGACACAGTACTCCAGATGGGGTCTCACCAACTGTCTGTACAAAGGGATAGCAACTTCCTGTTTTCTGCTGCTAATGCCTCTCCTATGCATCCAAGTATACCCCAGCCCTCCCTACTGCCTTCTCACATTGCTTGCTAACCTTAAGGTCATCTGATATGATTACCCCCAGGTCCCATTCCTTTTTGTTGTTGTTACCCCCATTGTGTATTCTTCCCTGGGTTCTTGTTTCCCAGATGCATTATTTTGCACTTCTTTGCATTGAATCCTAGCTGCCATACTTCTGACCATTCCTCCAACCTTGCCAAGTCCCTTCTCATCCTTTCCACGCCTCCTTGTGTATCAACCCTGTTGCAGATCTTTGTGTCATCTGCAAGAGGCATACTTTTCCTTCAGTCCACTGCAATGTCACTTATGAAGACATTAAAAGGACTGGACCCAATACTGGACCCTGCGGTACCCCACTAGTAACCCCTCTTTCTTCAGAGTAGATTCCATTTACAATTACCTTCTGTGTCCTGTTGTCCAGCCAATGTTTTACCAGGCTACCACCCTGGGACCCACTCCCATGCTGGTTAATTTGACCATTATTCTTTTGTGTGGGACTATGTCAAATGCCTTGCTAAAGTCTAGGTAGGCCATGTCCACAGCCCCTCCTGGTCTACTACTTTGGTCACCCAGTCAAAGAAATCTATTAGATTAAGTACACATGACCTTCCGCTGTGAGACCCATGCTGCCTTGGGTCCTGTGCCCCACTGGCCTCTAGGTACTCAACTATTCTTTTCTTCAGAAGTGACTCCATCATTTCCCTACCACAGAGGTCAGACTGACAGGTCTGTAGTTTCCTGCCTCTGTCTTGGTCCCACTTTGTGAAGGGAATCACATCCGCCTTCCTCCAGTCCTCGGGTACCACATCATCCTCCCATGATTTATTAAAAGAGTAGCCAGTGGTTTCACTAGTTCCTCCTTAATTCTTTTAGAATTCTGGGGTGAATTCCATCAGGTCCCATTGCTTTGTCCACCTTCAGTTTTAGGAGTTCTTGCAGAACCCTTTCTTCTGTGAAAGGACTGGGATCGACCCCCATCAAGAGTGCTTCTGTTAATTGGATTAGGCACTTCCCTCCTCTTTTGTGAATACTGAGCAGAAATATTCGTTCAGTATCCTGCTTTTCACTGTCCCCTCTGCCCACCCACTGTTCATTCTATTCTGCCTCACTGTCCCTCTCTTTGTCTTTCTACGCTCGCTGATGTACCTATAAAAGGTTTTATCCCTTCTTAACCAAGTTGGCTATCTTTTCCTCAGTTTGGACCTTTGCTATTCTGACTTCCCTCCTGCTTCCTTCTGCCTTAACTGGTACAGCTGTCTGTCCTGCTCCTTCTGTGTTTCCTTATACTTCCGGAATGCTATCTTTTCTTCCTGACTTTCACAGCCACCTCTTTGAGAACCATAGTGGCTTTTTCTTTCATTTTGATTTGTTTATTTGCTTCACACAAAGGCTTGTTGCCTCTGTGATGGCAGTTTTGATGATTCCCCATTGTTGCTCCACACCTCCTTCTAGCCTGTTTGCTAGTGCTTTTCTGAGGCACTCTCCCATCTTGCCAAAGTCAGCCCTCCTGAAGTCCAGTACCTCACTTTTGTATGGCTTGACTCTGTAGCTGAGTTTAACGTGAACCACACTGTTTGATGGTCACTTGTTCCCAGATGGCAACCCACTTCTAGATCTAAGATCCTCTCACTGCCCCCGTTTGAGAGTACGAGGTCTAAGATTGCTCCCTCACGAGTGGGTTCCAAACTAGCTGTCTGAGGCCTGCCACCTGTAGGGCATCAAGAATGGCCCTGCTCTTGGATGTGGCTGCAGCAAATGTGCTCCAGTTAACATCTGGCATATTCAGGTCTCCCATCAGTGGTATCTCCCTTCTCTGCCATTCTAAGAATGCCTTCATCATATCCTTGTCCAGTCCCTCCCCTGACATGGGGGTCTGTACACAACCCCTGTGCAGATTGTGGTGCCCTTTCCAGTCTCCAAGGTGACCCAAATAAGTAGATTAAAAATAACTGGGATGTGCATATATTGCACGTTGTTTACAAGTGTACCTGGAAGGGAGGTGGCAGTGAGACCACTGGTTGGGCCAGGGTCCTGTGAGGGACAGTCAGTAAGTTCTGCTTTAGTAGGAGATACTATAGTCAGAAACATAGCTGCTGTAGCCTTGTAATGGAGATTACAAAAATCTTTTGTATGCCTTCTGGCAACCTCTCACAAAAGGCGGGGTCAATTAAAGCGGTAAGATTATATAAACCAGAATGTCTTTGACTGCCCTGGCAAATGAACAGGGTACCATTTGGGTCCATTTAGTATTGGGCCAACCTTGGAAAGTGCCTTTGGCAAGGTGGGCAATGGGAGTGTCTGTCCATTGTTGTCAGTTTGCCATTCAATTTGGAGGGATGATTTGTCAGGAGCCACAACTGAGGCAGTAAGGTAGGCGTCCTTGCCTTTCTGGACAGTAATCAATTTGTTGGGAACATCTATGCTAACTCCTTCAGGGATGGTGGTAGCTTTGTCTGCTGGGGTCATGTATCTTCCTTGAGGATGATCAAGACGTGAGAGGAGTTGCCTTAGGTGTTGATTGCTTTCAGATATAGTTTTCATATCCTTGCCATGGACAAAGGGAGTGCTCCTAATAGCAGGAGAGCCACGTGCAAGATAGCCATCTTGCAGGAATACCTGTAAGGAAAAGAAAAGGTTAGTAGGTACAATTCTGCCCAATGGGGTTAGGAAAAGTAATTATTCTCCTTTATACAGTTTTAATTGGTTAGCATGCAGCCATTTCTCAGTAAATTTCTTTTGGTGAAGGAGTCTAACTTTGTAGATCATGGACTGAGTTTGTTGACAATGGGGTAGGGTCTTTCCCATTTATTGGAGAAGGATGTGTAGGGTGAGCAAACCTGAGAGCTATTACCTGATCTCCGACTTGCCAGTGCATCTCTTGTGCATGTTTGTCAAAGTGAATCTTGGACTGTTGTTGGGCCTTGCCCATATGGTGTGCAGTATACAAGTGGGTTTTAATAATATCTGAGTTTTGCAACATATTTGTCTACAGACACCCTGTCTGCAGTGGTGTATTCAAGTCACTCAACAGGTGTTCAGGTAATCTCATGGTTTTACCAGTCATCACCTCAAAGGTGTTAACTGTGTGGTGGCTGAAGGGTACCCTAATTGCCATAAGGAGTAAAGGCAATGAGAATCCCAATCTTTGGGATTGTCCTCATTAAATTTGGAAAGCATTTGCTTTATCCGTCTATTAAATCTTTCTACCTGACCAGATGATTGAGGGTGATAGGGTATGTGGAACGTCTGATGTAGCATCAACTCACTTGTAAAGCTGATTCCTTTGTCAGAGTCTACCTTAAGAAGTAGGCCCCACCTGGAGAATAATTGTTTTATCAGGGCTTTTGCAGTTGCCTTGGCTGTGCATTTCTGAGTGAGGAAAGCCTCAACCCACTTGGAGAATAGGTCAGTAACCACAAGTGCATACTTGTTCCTGATGGTATTGGTCAAAGGACCAATAACGTCAATTTGATCACATGCCAAGGGCTAGATTGTCTCTGGGGAAGTAATTTGGCATTTGGGTTGGTTGGGGCAGATTGTTCTGAGCACAAATCAGGCAGTTTTCTGTGTAGTGCTTGACATCCTTGGTGATGCCAGGCCACCAACCAACAGATATTAGTCTGTGGAGTGTATTTTCTAGCCCTGGTGTCCATCAGTTGGGGTGTCATGGACCTGATGAATGAACTCAGATCAGAAGGATTCTGGGACTACCGCAGCTTGTTGTTCAAGTCATCAGACTGATACCAGATCAGTTTGTTGTCTTGTGACAGATGCAGCTGGTTTGCATGTCTTTTGTAGGGGCTGTGGGTAGGCAATTCTTGTTCAGTTCCTTTGTCCAGGAATTTGAATACATCTCTTAGCTGAGGGTCAGAATTCTGTGCTGTGAACAAGTCCAGTGGCACAAAAGGTTCAGGTTTCTTCTTTATTGCAGCTATTTGTATGGCTGCTAGAGCCTCAGGGTAAGCCATTTCCATGTCTCCACCCCTCGAGCACCATCTTTGCATGCGTATCTGCTCGATCGTTGAAAGAATGGTATGGGTCAGATTTTGAGGGCCTTCACTTTGTGGATGAACGGTTTGTGTTTAAGTGGCTGGGTCAGTTCGTGAATGTATACAAAGAATGCTTTGTACTTCACTGGGGTGCCATCAGAAGATACAAAGGAGTTCTTCTCCCAGAAAGGTAGAAATTTGGTCAGAGAACAATAGACCCAATTAGAGTCTGTACAAATGATGGTGTCCTTGATACCATGTTGCATCAGTTCTAGGGCACAGGCCACAACTGCCAATTCTGCATACTGAGATGATACAACACTGCAGCGTTTAGAAGCATGGACAGTGTTACCATTGTGGTACATGATGAGCACTACAAATCCAGCTATCTGTTCTCCTTGATGGTACAAGGCAGAGCCATCTGTAAAGATGACACAGAGGTGTCAGCAAGGAGCTTTGGAGTAGCAGGAAGAAAAGGCCTGGATCAGGCAAATCAGGGGTTGGAGGCGCAGTCATGCAGGTCTCCTTGGTACAAAAGACCATAGGCTAAAACTGAGGGCATTCTGGCAGGGTGGACCTGTATGTCAAGCACCAGTGAGTCAGTATGTTACTGGATACTGATCCATTCTTTACTCTGTTTGATAGCAGAAAGGTTGTGGGAGTGTGGTTTGTGTTCAGAATGTTAGGTGAGTACCAGTGATATACAGGAAATGCTTGACAGCCCAGTAGGTAGACAGAAGATTTCTTTCACAAAGACTGTACTTCTGTTCCACTGGAGACAGCATTTGGGATGCATAAGCAATAGGTCTCAAGGTACCATTCATTTTTTGAGCAGGGACTGCAGACATGGCTATGTCTGAAGTAGCTGATTCTAAATGGAAAGGTAGAGCTGGACTGGGGTTGACTAAATCTGGAGCAGAGGCTAAGGCCTGTTTCAGAACATATGAATTTGCCAGCAGATAAAGGCCTTATGGTCTATCAAGTCTGCTCGAGTGTGCAGCTAGAACCCTTATACTGCAGCTGCCCTTACCTCCCCTCCTGACCCTCCCTCTTACCCTATCCCATCCCCTTTGAAGCAGTCCACTGTTCTATAGGATACCAGTTCCACAGGCAATGTATTCCACCCAGACACCGTTCCCTGTAAAAAGTGTCTTCTCATTTCCCTCCTGAACCTTCCTCCTCCAATCTGAGATCGCGACCTCACATATCCCTACCCCTTAACTTGAATAGTCCCTCTGTGCCTGTCTTGTTTATTCCCTTCATGTACTTGAAGGTTTCAATCATATCACCCCTCTCTCTCCTCTCCTCCAGTGAGTATATGTTCAACTCCCTCAGCCTGCTCACAGTAGGGTATGTCCCCTAGTCCCTGGATCATCTTTGTTGCCCTCGCTGCACCCCTCCAGTAACTTAATGTCCCTCTTCAGGTATGGTCGCTAGTACTGCCCAGTACTCAGGTGGCCTAACCATTTGCCCTATACAACAGCGATCACCTCCGCTCCTTGAAGATATACCCCTGGCAATACAACCCAGAATTTTGTTGGCCTTTGCAGCTGCCTTCCTGCATTGTGCTGAGTTGTTCATTGAGCCCATTATAATCACCCCCACATCCAGCAGGTCCAATTGTACTGTCGACCCTCAAAGGTAAAGGCAAACTTGTATTGACGTTCCTGAGCTAGGGCAGTGACCAAAAGACATTGGAGATGTCCAAGGCACTGAACCACCTACGGTCTGGTGTTAGCAGTTTGAGCACATCTAGTGCTGAGGCTATAGTAGGGGAGCAGCTAGGAGTGACTTGATTAAGTCTCCTGTAATCAATAGTGAGTCTCCAATATCCAGTGGGCTTTTCACTGGCCAAATGGGTGAGTTAGTGGTCAAGACACAAGGCCTGATCACACCTTGTCTAAGGAGTGACTGAATGGTTTCTCTGAGTGATGGTAAGGCTCAGCAGGAAAGGGATATTGCCTTTGCCTGTCATGTGCTGGACCTGGGATTTGATGACAGTCTGCATTCTCCCACAATCATGCTTTGTGTGACAAAAGCATCCAGGTGGCTCTGCAGGATGGGTAAGAGTTTGCTGAAAAGCATGTGTCTGGAATAGAGCTGTGATGTCATATTCCTTGTCATTGGGGGCAATAGCTGCAAACACATGTGAATCAGAGATCATGACCGTATGATAATGTCCCTTGATCTGGATCAAGAGCATGTTGACTAAATCCACCACACAGCTCTGAAGTGAGAAAATCAATTCCCAGGATGCTGGGATGATTACATAATACCATCAGATCAAATGATGATGTATAAAATCATGCAATATATTGAATTAAAGAATGAAATGGGGATTGAGGTGTAGGCACAAACCTGCAGGATTAAGATCACATAAGATGCAGATCCAATTAGAGAATACTAAAAAGAATGGGAGACTATTTTCCTGTGTACAGAGGACTGGTAGACTGTGGAATGCATTACCTAAAGCAGCTGTACACACAATAATATGGAGCTGTTCAAGAAGAGACTTGATGATTATATACTTAAGAATGGTAAGAAGTGAGTCCTCTTTGTGGGCAGACAGTCCCATGGGCACCTGTGGCCTCCTACTGTCCATTAATCCTAATATAAATCCTAGTATAAAAGTGTGACTAATTTGTTTTTTTTGAAAATATATTTTTATTGAAAGATTTTCACATTTTACAGTCACATTTCCTTATTTATACTTTACCATACAGACAGAGTCACAATTCATTTAGATTGTCATTAATATACATCGGGCCTGGGAGATTTTTACCTTAAAACTCAACATTTCTTTAATTCATATATAGCCCTACCCATTTGCTACTTCCCCAGCTGGCCCTCCTCCACCTGACACCCTTCTTCCTCTTCGATCCATACCTCCTAGTATTTGACTCCTGAAGTATTTCCACCACCTTCGGTGCAGGACCCTTGACCTGGACAGGGGTTTTGGTCCCATCTCAACATTGGAAAGTGGTTGAAAGTTAATCAGGGTGCCTGAGGTTTATATAAGACTGGGCCAGTGTGCATACTAGGGTACAAAGTGGAGGTTTTGGTCATGATGTGCATTATCCATCTCCTCCACTTAATGGAGCAGAGGTCTGCGTTGTCATTCAGGTTATATGTAATTCAAACAACATCACTAGCTTCACTAGCTGCAAAGTTTGAGTGCAGAGTGGGGAAGGGTGCTAATGGTCTGACCAGAGGCCTCAGCTACCTGATTGTTTCTGGAAGACTTGGGCTGGTCCCACCCTTGGTCCATTATTTCCTTTATACCAGGGGTTCTGACATCACTTCCTCAAACAGGCAAAGGATATGCACCTGTCATAGCAAAGCAGACATCCAGGAAAGGAACAGCAGCAAGTGAAGAGGTGACTGCTCTCTCTGTGGAAGGGAAGTAAATGCAAATCTAGGAGCTTTCATTATTACTTCTTCGCATTGATATTGCATTGGGGAAAGGAGGAGTAGGAGTTTGAAGAAGATTGTGCAATGGCTACTTAAAGTCTGTTTTGAGTGTGGATAGGAAGGATAGGAATATAAAAGCAGTTGCTCAATATATCTAAACGTGTGCAACAAAGGAGGTAAGGGAAATAAAGAAAATGTTTTGCACTGATAGAGGAGGAGAGGGAGACTTGGGGAGTGTTTGGTATCCTGCATCTGAAGAGTGGGGGTCGCTGGTGGGCAACGACAGCAATGGGTAGGGTGGTAGGCTGCAACAACTCGGTGCACCAATCTTTCTAAAATTGCCTGGCGTGTGGGAGTATGTTTAGTGTGCAACCACATAGAAAAACTTAGAAAGGAGATTGAGGGTCTGCAGGAGGAACTAAGACAGGCAAGGCAGATTGGGGTGGGTTTAGTCCAAACTGGAGGGAGGAAGAAGGGGAGATGAGGGAGGTGATTTAAGCCAACAGTGGTGAGGAGAGGGTCAGAAGAAGGAAGCAGAGACAAAGGGGCCCAGGCCAGGAAGAACAATTGCCGGGAAACCAGGTCAGAGACAAAAGACAAATGGAAGGAGGAGATAGGGACTTGTGAGGGGAGGCGAAGAAGTGGCAAAAGTCATGGAGTGGAAAGGGAGAGAACAGGTTACTATGAAGAGAAAGGGAGCGGGCATTTGTGAAGGGCCTCAGAAAATAGTTGTGCAACTGCTAGAGAGGAAGAAGGTGGAGGAGGGAAATGATGAATTTAGAGGAGTAATTGATAAATGCCTGGACCAAACTGGAGTGGGGGAAGTTCTGCTGGGAGAATTGCAACAGGGGTAAAAGGGTAAATAATGTGCAGGAGGAAGAAGAGGAGCTGGAAATTAGAGAGGAGATGAATGGAAGCAAGCAGGGAGTAAGAGGGTGGAATCTTGGTGCTGGGGGACTCAATACTAAGAGGAGTTAGGTGGGGTAGCAAGGGGAGAGGCATAGTCGCATTTGGGTGGAGGCTATACCAGGAATGACAGCGGAAAAGGGTGGGACAGTCTGTTCTGAAATATGCTAGAAGGGGTAGGGACAAGCCTAATTTAATTATACATCTTGGGACAAACGACCTGGCTGACAAGACAGTAGATACAGTCCAGAGGAGGTTTGAGGAACTAGCACAATTATGTGAGGGGCAGGAAGATCAGTAACTTTTCAGAGATACTTCCTGTGCCAAAGGCAAGCACAACAAGAAAGCTGAGAATAGAGGTATTTAACGGATGGCTAAGAACCTGGTGTTGTGCTAAAGGGTATGGGCTGTTGGGAGGGTGGGAGGGACCTGGGAGGACAGTAGTCTCTATGCCAAGGACAGACTACACTTGAGTGAGGAGGAAAGAAAGTGTTGAAACAGAGGATGGAGGAGTACATAGAGGAAGTTGGAATTTAAACTAGGAGTGGGGGTGGCAGTTGGGAAGAGATATGCAGAGACCACAGGTTGGGAAACCATATGAGCTACCCCATAACAGTGACAAAGGACAAATGGCAAGTACTGTTGGTGATGCTAGGAAAGGAGGGCAGGATGGGAGGGGGGAAAGGGTGGAAGGTGGTTGCCCCAATGCTAGGAGCCTTGGAAGGAAAACTGCAGAGTTACAGGTTCTCATGGCAGAGGGAGAGGTGGACATTGCAGTCATCACGGAAACATGGGCCACCCAATACAATGACTGGGACCTGTCTGTACCAGGTACAGATTATTTTAGGGACAGGTGATTGGGAAAGGAGGGTGGGTGGCACTATATGTGAAGGAAGGACTGAAGTGTGTAAGGGAGGAAGGGGAGGAGGGTAGTACGGAGTCACTTTGGATGCAAATCCAGGATTCCAAGAATAGGATTCTTAGAATGGGAGGAGTGACAGGCCACCATCTCAGATGGAGGAGTTAGATAGGGAACTAGCGGGACAGATCAGGAGGACCTGCGAGAAGGGTAGGTGGTGATTGTGGGGACTTCAGCATGGCAGGGTGGACTGGAGCACCCCAACAACCAGGAACAGAAGGGAGCAGGTACTGCTGGATGCCTTCAGGACAGCTTCCTGCTGCAAATGGTGAGTGAACCACCAGGAGTTGAAATACCTTTGACCTTGTGCTGGCAAATGGGGACTTTGTGAGAGAACTTACAGTGGAGGAACGCTGTCAGGAGTGACCACCGCTCAGTATGGCTCACATTGGATATGGGCAAGGAAGGAATGGAATCTGGCACAATAGTGCTGAACTTCAGGAGGCCGACTTTGGGAGGATGGAAGTGGTAAAGGGTACCTGGCCAGAATTCAGTCTAGTATGGACACTAATCAGAGGTGGGAGCTCATAAAGCTGGGGATAGTGGAGGCAACCAAAACCTGCTGCAAAGCCCAGAGCAAGAAGGCTAGGGCTAAGAAACCGATCTGGTTGAGCAAGGAGGTCATGGAAAAGGTAAGGAGGAAAAGAGCTGCCTTTAGGAAGTACAAGAAAACAGGGAGGGGGAGGACAGGGAGGAGTACTTGACAGAATCTAAGGAGGTGACAAGGGCAGTAAGGGAGCCAAAGCATCTACGGAACTCAGGCTGGCACAAGGCATTAAGAAGGGGAGAAGGACTTTAAGCACATCAGGGAGAAAGAGCTGTGAGGACCACATAGTAAGGATTAGGAAGGAGGGGTTGGGTGGAAGCAGGGTGCGATAAGGCAGAAGCACTAAATGAGTACTCTGCTCAGTATTTACTAAAGAGAAGAGGGGGGTGACACCCAAGGTGGGAGAAATGGCAGAAGCAGGGGGAAGTGGTGACAGAGGAGAAATCATGGAGAGCAGAGTTCGAGAGGGTTTGAAGGCACTGAGGTGGACAAGGCACCAGGCCCAGATGGCATCCACCCCAGGGTACTGAAGGAGCTGGCAGAGGTCCTTGCAGGACCTTTGGCAGGCCTATTTAATGCCTCACTACATTCGGGTGTGTACCTCAGGACTGGAGGATGGCTCATGTGGTGCCCCTCCACAAGAGTGGCCCAAGGATGAACCAGGAAACTACAGACCAGTGAGCCTCACATCCATCGTGGGTAAGCTAATGGAGACTATCCTGAAGGAGAGGCTGGTGGCCCTCCAAGAGGCCAAAGGACTACAGGACAGCAGACAGCATGGCTTCATACGTGGCAGATCCTGCCAAACCAACCTGTTCGAGTTCTATGACTGGGTAACTAGGCAACTGGACAGGGGCCATGCAGTGGATGTCCTGTATCTGGACTTCAGTAAGGCATTCACTCAGTGCCACATGGAAGGCTGAGAAGGAAGTTAGTAGGCACAGGGGCGGGTGCAAAGCTGGTGAGATGGGTAGGAAACTGGCTGCAGGGAAGGCAACAGAGGGTGGTGGTGGGTGGGAGCCTCACACCCAAGGGCAGTGGGAGCGGTGTTCCACAGGGCTCAATGTTGGGACCAGTGTTGTTTGGGATATTCATTGCAGACATATCATGGGGTATCAAGAGCAAGATCAGTCTGTTTGCTGATGATACCAAGGTAGGCGTGGTGGTGGATGACCTAGGGGATGGCATGGGTTGCAGGATGATCTGGCAAAGCTTGAAACCTGGTCAGGCACCTGGCAACTGGGCTTTAATGCCAAGAAGTGCAAGGTGCTGCATTTGGGATGAAGAACCTCAGGAGGAGTTACCAGCTAGGGGAGTGCAGCTAGCCCAGACAGAGGAGGAGAAGGATCTGGGTGTGCTCATTACAGGGTCAATGAACAACTCGGCACAATGTAGGAAGCAGCTGCAAGGCCAACAAAATGCTGGGTTATATTGCAAGGGTATATCCTCAAGGATAGAGGAGGTGATTCTGCCACTGTATGGGTCATTAGTTAGACCACACCTGGAGTACTGTGTCCAGTACTGGCGTCCGTATCTGAAGAGGGACATTAAGTTACTGGAGGGGTGCAGCGCGAACAACAAAGATGATCAAGGGCTGGGGACTTATCATACGAGAGGAGGTTGAAGAGTTGAACATGTACTCACTGGAGGAGAGGAGAAACAGGGGTGACATGATTGAAACCTTTAAATACATGAAAGGAATAAACAAGATGGGTACAGAGGGCTGTTCAAAGTAAGGGAGGGAGGCCACCAGGGGCCATGATATGAGACTGGAGCAAGGAAGGTCCAGGAGGGAGATGAGAGACACTTTTACAGAGGGTGGTGGCTGGGTGGAATGCGTTACCTGCTGAAGTGGTATGCAGTAGAACAGTGGACTGCTTCAAGCGAGGATGGGACAGGACAAGGAGAGGGTTAATGAAGGGGAAGGATGGAAGGGAGGGCAGCTGCAGGATAAGGGTGCTAGCTACACATTCGAGCAGACTTGATAGACCTCTAGGCCTTTATCTGCTGGCAAATTTTGTATGTTCGTATGTTACGTAACATGAAGTCTTACTGTATTCTGACATACTGTGTGCAGTGATTCCCAACCGTTGAACTGCCCGGAGAACAAAGAGTTAACTTTCTATGCAGAGCATAGAATGCTGAGCTCGAACTTCGGTTGGAGTCTCTGTCTGAGTGTTTCAAACTCAAGCGTCAGATTCTTTACTCCACCTCACTGAATGGTCGCTCGGAGATTTCTCCTTCAGCTCGGTTGAAAGTCGGTTAAAGTTTCAGTTTTGTCGGTTTTAAACTGAAAAAGTATCCGTATAGTCGGTTCAGTCTCTGTCTGTGGTGCCGTGAGTACTAGATAGGAATTGTTCTTTTTCTGTGTGGAACTTGTAAAAGTGCGGGTCGGTTTGCTGAACTGACCATTTGATAGTGAAATTTTGTGTTTTACTTAGTGTGTGGTTACGGTTCTTATTGGTTCTAAAAAACGTGTTTACTACATTTTTTCCAATACCTTGACACGGTTAGGAACCGATAAAGGGTGTCTTGCCTGGCGGTTGCCATAAAAAGGTAAGTTGGTTATGTTGACCATGTCTGAGAAACCCAAGAAAAAACTGGGCCCACTGGGTTTCAACACTGCAGTGAGTGTGGGAGGTCTTTGCTAAGGCCGATCCCCACACCACCTGTGTTACTGTCTGGGGTTTGACCACCTCGATTCAGACTGTCAATATGTAAAATTTTCCCAAATCTACCCTTGAGGAAGAGATTAGGTAGACTGAGGAAAGGAGGCCGAGAAGTCCGCTGACCGGATGGCCAGCCTGGTTCGGTTCCGACCGAACCAGAGGGACTGCCCTCTGACCAGGGCGATACTTCCTAGGGCAAAGGAGGCCAATTCTGAGGGATCACTTCTGACAAAAAGAGGCGCAAAGACAAATTGTCGGTTCGGATCCAGAGGTTCATGTTCCAACCGCGAAGAAAGCCAAAGCAATTGGATTGTGGAATCACTTCACGGGTTCCTACTGATCCAGCACCTTCTGGCAGGGGTTCAGTTCGGTTGGTTCCCCGGTTCAAGATTATACCCTTGAAGATTTTTATGAACTGGATTTTGAAGAAAGGGAATTTGAGGATGATGACGGTGAAAGTGAGGGTCTGGATGTGCCTGTGGAACTGGACATCTCCCAGACAGACCCTCAGGTGTTTCCTCCTAGGCTTTCTGAGTCCCTTCTCACTTTATGTTCTACAGAAAGGTGGCTGAAACCCTCCAGCTTCCTATGGAGGAGGCATTGGAGGATCAAGAGGAGCCTGATTATGTAGAAATGATGGACATCCCAGAGTCCAGGAGACTGTCTATTCCTCCACAAATCCTCTGGGAAGCAGACACAAAAATTCTAAAGTCTCCTAACACTATACCCAGGGCCCCTACTTTTCTGTGGCACAGTGGGACCAAGTTCTGCGGCAAGACTACCATTTGCGCAGAACTTCTCTGTGATGCTGGTTTGTAATTTTCTGCGGAAGTTCTGCGGCACTAACAAACTACCACATCACAGTGTCAGCTTGTCATCCTGACTTCACTTTCATGGCAGTAGTTAATAGCAATCAGGACGGTGGAAAGCGCAGTAACACTAGTTCAAAAAGTAACAGACTTATAAAATAATTTTATGCCTAAAAGGCAAAACAAATGTCTCTCCCTTAAAGTCCTAGCCTGTTGCATAAATGACATATGCAGAGGGATCTTATGTGATAAATAAGGTATTTCTATGTGCATGCTATCTATCCCACTAATGAGGTTTCCACTGTCTATCACTTATATATTTGTATGTGCTTTCTACACCACTCATGAGGTTCCCACTGTGTATCACTTATATTTTACAGTATATGCAATCTGTAACATGCATACAAATGTGTGTGTGTGTGGTGAGAGAGACAGAGATAGAGTGTGTGTATGTATGTATATGTGTGTGTGTGTGTGTGTGTGTGTGTGTGTGTATATATATATATATATATATATATTTTTTAATTTCCATGAACTTGCATCCTCATTCATACAGGTCCCATTGGAAATGGAATAGGGAGTTATTGCAAAACTCATTTTCATGTCAACCTGCTTTCCCTGACACACTGCATAACACCATCAGGCATGACATGCATGTGAACCAGTTGTGAGATAGAGCTCTCCGGCCCATCACAATGTGTTCTCCATGTGACAGAACACTGCACCATACCTTCCCAGGCTCTGAGCAGTGATGTGTTCCACCAACCTTGTGCCGCCCAGCCAGCTCCCAGAGCTAATCTTTGAACCTGAGTTGCCGGCACGAGAAACACAGCATGCTACCCTCTGGCCCAACAGCTGTCCCTGCACACAACATTTCTCAATAATGTTTAGGTGATTCTATCAACCAATGACAATATGTAATCAATAACCCTGACAAAAATGCGTACAGTGCAATTATTTATTTAACAGGTCTATTCTTTCGACAGGTCTACACATTATTATATTTCACTTTTCTGGGCATAATTACTTTATTTTCTTAAAAATTTAGACAGGTAAATTAATTTTACCAGTTATTCATTTCAGATAGCGTCTCTATACCTTAAAAGGCACAAATAGGTTTGTACAAAGTGAGGTATGGACTCAACAGGTCTGTGCTATTGACAAGGTTTTGTTTAAGTTGGCCCTAGTGCAACAGTGTAAGACTGAAAATTGTATTAGGCTGTAATGCAGGTTGAGCAAATATCACCATGCATGATGTGCTGTGCCACCATCTCTGGCAGTGGGAGCTGTGGTAGATAAGTGACTGTTTATTTCTGTTGCAGAATGCAGCCATTTCATTAGCTAATGTATGATGTTATAGCAATGATAACATCACATTCTGAACATATAGGGGGTTTGGATATAAAAAGAGGAAGGGAACCAAATTCTATGTATAAACAGAAATATTAATAAAAATCACCAAGAAGAGTGAATTCTAAGCACCTGAAAGTTCTATGACATTGCAAGTTCTGCGCAAAAGTCTGCGGTCAGAGAATTTAGGGGCCTTGACTATACCTCCTGTGGATAGAAGGATGGACAAGAGGTATACACTTTCAGGCTCAGACACGGAATTCTTATACCAGCAATGCAGCCATGTTGAGGTAGTGCAGGCTGCTGCCTGTGACAAGGCAAATATTTCCTTGGCTTCAAACCCCAGACAAGGACTCCAGGAAGATTGATGCCATGGCAAAGAAACAGTACATGGCATCTTCTTTGGGACTCAGGCAGGCGAATTATATGGCCTATACAGCCAGGTACCAGAAGTCTAGGTGGGACACTGTACTGGCACTGGCTAAACAGGCCCCAGCTAGCCAAGGAGCTGGAGGCGGTGGCTGCAGATGGATTGAGGCATCTAAAGTTCAGTTTCATGCTGCTGGGGACTCCAATGATGTGTCATCAAGAGTCATGGCTACATCTGTGGCTCTTGGAGAATGGCTTGGCTCAGATGTACTAGCCTCTCAGGATACCCAGGCTAAGGCCATGGATTTTCCTGTAATGGGTAATTCTCTGTTTGGGAGCAGACAGAGAATTACATGAAAAAATGGATGACTTCAGGACCACCTACAGGAGTGCTCAGGCCAAGGAGAGGCAGGCAACTCCTCAAAGGCAGCAGTCTAGGGGCAGGGGCAGACCTTTTCATAGGGCTTTTACCAAGCACAGGCCTCTTCTCCTTTTTCACATAGGAGGTTCTTCAGAGGGAGAGGCAGAAGGGGATGAGCAGGACTGGTTCTCCAGCTTCAGAAAATTTCCGAAGATGAGAGCCAGATCTTTTCCACCTGCAAATCTCTCAGAAACCCTTGCCCTAGAGGCAGAGGTTTCATCTCTTCTAGCCTTAAGAGCCACAGAGAGTACCTACCCTACACTGGGGCAAGGGCTGTACTCCAGGTACTTCCTGACCCCAAAAAATACAGGGAGTGGTGACCCATCCTAGTCCTAAGATACCTAAACAAACATCTTTTAAAACCAAAGTTCAAGATGGTAACTCTGGGAATAATCCTTCCTCTCTAAGGCCAGGGACTGGCTAGCCTCCCTGACCTCAAAGATGCCTACTTTAACATTCCCATCAGGTGCTCCCCAGAAAGTACCTCAGGTTCGGTGCTCTCAGGCCACTATCAGTTCAGAGCAATGCCCTTTGGCCTAACCTCAGCTCCAAGGGTTTTACAAAGTGCCTGGCAGTAGTAGTTGCCTTTTTAAGAAGGCAAAAGATTTCCATTTTCCATATCTGGACGATTGGCTAATAGAGGCCAGTTTCAGACCAAGTCAAGTCTCACCTGCAAGTGACTCAGCAAGTGCTCACTTCTAGGATTCCTTCTCAACCTTCCCAAGTCAGTTCTCGAACCAGTCCAGCTTCTTACCTTTATAGGGGCAGAACTGGACACAGTCAGGGCAAGAGCCTTTCTTCCCTGGAAAGAGCAAGGGTTCTTATAGAACTAGCCTCTTCCTTCAGCCTTCAGGTATCTCGGCCAGCAAGGCATTTCCTCCAGCTCTTGGGCCACATGGCAGCTTCAATAGCAGTGGTCCAAGGGCAAGATTCCAGATGAGGGATATTCAGTTCCATCTGAGAGCTTTTGGTCTCCGAGGAAGGATTCCTTAACAAACTGATCCCAGTGACTCTGACCTTGAGCCAAGCCTTCAGTGGTGGCAGGATCAGGACAATTTAATACAAGGGTCCCTTTGCCACTCAGCCTCATTCAGTGGTCCTTACCATGGACGCTCTCCTCTGGGCTGGGGAGCCCATCTGGGGCCCTCACTGCCCAGGGACTGTGGTCCTCCAAGAATCCTTCTCCATATCAATCTCCTAGAACTCAGGGCAGTTTTTCTGGCCCTGAAAGCTTTCTCTCAGTCAGTGCAGAACAAGGTGGTTCAAGTCAGAACAGACAACATCACCACCATGTGGTACATCAACAAGCAAGGAGGCACTCGGTTCTACGGTCTTATGCACAGAAGCCATGAAGTTGTGGTCCCTGGCTTATTCCCTGCAGGCTCTCTGATAGCAGTTCACCTTCCAGGGAAGGACAATGTGCTAGCAGATGCACTGAGCAGGATCTCTCAGGGTCATCACAAATGGTCCCTGGACCCTCAGGTGTTGAAAGTGATTTTTTCAAGGTGGGGCACTCCAGAGATAGATCTTTTGCAGCCCCAGACAATCACCAACTTCCTCTCTTTTGTTGCAGACCCCAGTCTTGGGCTCAGTCCTCTGGATGCTCTGATTCTGAATTGGGAAGGGAAATTTCTGTATGCCTTCCCTCCTTCCCACTCCTGTTCAAGTTTCTAGTCAAGATAAGGTCGCAACCCTGTTGTTGTCCCTAGCAGTCCATCTTCCCTGTCTCTTCCCAGGAATTACAACCTGTTAACATCCTCTCGGGGAGGATTTGGTACCCCAATCTTCAGTCTCTCAATCTCAAGGCATGGCTCTTGAAGAGTTAGAGTTGCAGACCTGCATCTTTCTCAGGGGTTCTGGATATTCTCAAAGCGGCTCGAAAGCCCTCCACCAGAAAGACTTATAACTCCAAATGGAAAAGATTCACCATTTGGTGTTCCAAGAAGCATATTTCTCTAGACACTGCTGAATTGCCTACAGTTCTGGATTATATGGTCCATCTTAATGCCCTAGGCCTCAGACCAGCTACTCTCAAGGTACACTTGTCAGCTGTTTCTGCTTTTCTGTCAGTGGGAAAATCTTCATCACTGTCATCTCATCCTGTGTTCTGTACATTTTTAAAGGATTGCTTCATACCAGTCCTCCCTTTAGAGACCCTGCCCCTGCCTGGGATTTGAATGTTTGCATTGCTCAACTTATACAACCTCCTTTTGAGCCTGTGTCCTCAGCAGAGCTTAAGTACTTGTCTTGGAAGACTGTGTTCTTGGTAGCCATTACCTCTGCCAGGCGTATCAGTGAATTGCAGGCCCTGTCAGTGGAACCTGATTTTATCTCCTTTCACAGGGATAAAGTGGTCCTTAGAACCAATAGAAGGTTCTTGCCCAAAGTGGTTTCAGACTTCCATTTGAATCAGTCTGTGTCTCTCCTGTTTTCTTCACTGATCATTCTTCCTCAGGTGAGAGAAGACTACACAGTTTAGATGTTAAAAGAGCCCTTAGTTACCACATAGAGCGTACCAAGGGTCACAGGTTTGACTCCTCCAGTTGTTCCTCACTTATGGAGAAGTGGAAAGAGCAAACCTGCCACTAAGAGAACTATTGCCAGGTGGATTGTGTCTTGTATATAATTCTGCTATGAAAAACTGGGAAAGATTCCTTCCTCAGGCCTGAGGACTCACTCCATCAGAGGTACAGCTGCTTCTGGCTGCTGCCAGGGATATTCCTCTCTTAGAAATTTGTCAAGCAGCCACCTGGAAAACAGTCCATACCTTTACCAAGCATTACTCTCTGGATATCCATGCTAGGAGTGATGCTCGGTTCTACAGCAGTACTTCAGAGCCTATTCCCAAGTAGTTTCTGTCCCTCCTCTATGGAGGAACTGTTTGGTAAGTCTCAGATATGTCAGAATACAGCAAGACTTCTTGTTGTCTGAAGAAAAATTACTCACCTTAGTAATTGTGTTTCTTCTATTGGAGTCTTGCTGTATTCTGACTCTTCCTCCTGCCTCCTCTCAGAACCTGGTTTTGGGAAGTGGGTGGGCAGGTGCAGTGTGGCACCCAGGGTGCTCCTTGTTTACACCCTTTCCTTTTGTTTGGGTGTTGATTTATTACTGCTATTTGTATTAGATTGTTTTTTGGTTTTGGGTTTCCTGACTTGAGTCTTCCTTTGGGAATCCAAACTTTTTACTACTAGTTGGCTAGTAGGAATTTTACAATTTCACATAGAATATTTAGTTAGTGGGCTCGTAAGAATCTGACAGTTTGAGTTTGAAACACTCCAGGCAGAGACTCCAACCGAGCTCGAGTTCAGCATTCTATGCTCTGCATAGAAAGTTAACTCTTGTTCTCGAGGGCAGTTCAATGGTTGGGGATCACTGCATATGTCAGAATACAGCAAGATTCCAATAGAAGAAACACAATTACTAAGGTGAGTAATTTTTCTTCTCTCTGACCTATATATGCGGTTAACTATGTCTCTCCAATCAGACAGTGAAGGAATCACTGTGGTAAACCAATGTTTTGTGATAGCCTTCTACACAGCAAGAAGACAATCCCCATTAGGTAGCAATTATGAGGGCTTCTAGCTCGGTGTGAGCACATGCAGGATGAAAACTCCCTGGACAGGTGTATGCCATGCCTGAAGAGCTCCTCCAGTTCACACTGCAGTTCCTGCAGGAATGTCTGTAGTTTGGGGCAAGACCACAGTACATGTGAGTGGTGAGCATTGGTATCCCCACACTGGCGCCAGCATGTTGCTGATCTGGAGGTATGGTAGGGTGCTGTTGTAGCTGGGGTGTGGAAAATCTTAAAAGCAATTGCCAGGAGAACAATCTCCACATATGATTGCAGGTGATCCTTGATGTTGTGTGGCATATAGTGCCCCAGCTGTGGGGTTATTTGAATGTCTAATTCATCACACCATTTTTCCTGTTGACCCTGTGTCCCTACGGCTGTCTCCATCAGGGACTTATAAAGGACCGAGATGGCATGAGGCAACATTCTGTCCTGCATTACCTGTTGAAGAAGCCTCACTAGTTGGGGGTATTCCTCTGGGTTATGTACTGCCTTGGGGAGGGTGTCATAATGTTGTATCTGTAAGTACCGAAAAAAGTCTGATTGTCGTGGTGATATTCTTGCCGGACCTCCTCAAATGATTTGAAATGGGGTCCCATCAAGAACTGTGTGATTTTGGTAGGTGTACAGCCTCCATTGATGGAATGTATGGTCATTTAGAGCTGGGGTGAAATTCTTCAGCAACTCAATTGGACATAGCAGGACCAGAAATGGAGGAACTTTAGTGATTTACGTGCAGAGTGCCAGGCCTGTATTTGGTGTGTGATCCAGGGGTCAGAGTCAGCCTCCCAGCACGGGGATTCAGGTGGAAGATGAGCCTCTTCAGATCTGTTTGGGTAAGCACCATCCTCCATCTCCCTCCATCGTGCAGGGGACCCCCAAGAGGCGTTGGGTCATGAAGGATAGGTGGGAGGCCCAGTAATATACTTTAAGGTTAGAAAGCGCAAGACCTCCATTTGTCTTAGGTAGAAATAGTGTTTTAAGTTTGATTCTAGGCCATTTTACTGCCCAGATGAAGCCAGAGATGGCATTGTTCCATGAGCGGAATAATTTGTTCAGCAGACTGAGCGGGATATTCTGAAAAAGAAAGAGTGCCTTAGGGAGGATCATCATCCTCACCACTTCAACTCTCTGGATCAGGTTAAAGGGAGTATACTCCATCTTTCAAGATCTTTCTTCAATTATATGGAGAAAGGCAAGTAGTTATTTTGCATGGCATCTTCTGCTTTATGTGACAGATAGATGCCTAAATACTTCAACTTATCCAATCCCCATCGGAATGGGTACCTTTTCTTAAGTGTCTCCAGGGGATTGAAGTGGAAGGTCAAGGCGCCGCTTTACTGGTGTTAAATCGGTATCCTGAGTAGGTTCCAAATTCTTCTAGAATGTGGAAGACTGATGGAATTGATTGTACGGGGTTTGTGAGGAATAATAGAACATCATCCGCATAAAGGGCTATGCGGTGTTCAACTTTGTCCATCCTACTCCGAGATTCCCAGGACCTGTCTTATTGCCTGGGCCAAGGGCTCAATACAAATAGTGAACAGTCCAGGGGACAAGGGCAGCCCTAAAGTGTCCCCCAAAAGGGAGAAATATTAGGAGTGGTGTCTAGACACTTTAACACATGCCTGAGGGAGGCGATATTGTCTGAATGATATCTATGAAGGAGGCCTGGAAGCCCTTTGTGGCCATGGTGGTGAAAAGGAAAGACCATGACACATGGTCAAAGGCCTTCTCAGCATCTAGGCTGAGAAGGACTGATGGGACTTTACGGGACTGCATCTCATGGACTAAATGTAGGCCTGTCTGCGATTGTCTGTAGTGGATCTGCAGCTTACAAAGCCCTTCTGGTCTAGGTTAATCAGAGTTGGGAGGACCACATCCATTCTTCAGGCCAAGATGGATATAAGATACTTGTAGTTCATATTGAGCATCAAGATTGGCCTATATGAGCCACACTGCAGGGGTCCTTGTCGGGTTTTGGGATGAGCGGGTTGTTGCGTAATCCCAGCTGGGGGAGGTGCCTCTCCCTGCATTACTTCATTGAGAGCATTAAGCAGTAATTGGCTTATTGATTGTGCGTGCCTTTATAAAATTCTGCTCTGTACCCATCGGGCCAGGAGCTTCTGTGTTTTAGATCTGGCAAAGGCCTGTGCCAGTTCCTCTTGGGTGACAGGTGCAAACAGGTTGTTTTGCTGGTCCAGGGTAAGTCTGGGTAAGTTTAAGACCGACAAAAAGCCTTGGTAGATATTGGGTCTGCTGTGCTTTCCAGGGTGTAAAGGGCCCTATAGTACTGGCAAAAGCTTGGGTTATATTCTCCAGTTTGGTGTAATGTGTGCCTGTGTTTGGGTCCCTTATAGCCATTATGGTGGACATTTTACGTTGTTGGCGTAACTCGATATGTTAGAAGGCGAGAGGCCTGAGGCCTATCTCGCCATATCTCTGTTTCAAATATGCTAGTGCTATTTCAGTCTGTTGAGAGCATAGTGAGTCTAGTTCCTTTTTGGTCTGTTTAACCTGTTCTAGTACTGATTGGTCTCCCTGTTGGTGTGCTATTTGTAGAAACTATAGAGTCTACTCTGTTCTAGTTGTGTCTGTTTCTCTTCTGTGCTTTGGCTAGTGTGGTTGTATTTTTTTTTTTTTTTTTTTTTACGCCTTCTTCTCACCCCAGTATTTCCTCACCTTCAGGAGCCTCAATGGCCTTGTATGTCCCTGCTCGCCTGTCGGCATCGGGTGCAGTCATCCCCACGCTTGCCTTGGTTTGACTCCCAGGCGGGTACGAGGTGGGGCTCCCTTCCACCGCTCCCGAGCATCTGTGATTTCATCGGGATTCGCCGCCTGTACACGGGCAGGGGCCCTGGGATCGGGCCTGAAGTCTGGCTTCACAGGAGCACCGAAGGTATTTTCCTTTTTGCCCATTCCCATAGGGACGCCTGCACGCAAGGAGAGCCTAGGAACGACGCAGCGCCACAATGTGCTAACGTCTCGCCCCCGCAGACGCCCTCCTCCCTGCTACATGCGGTCTCGCTGCACCTCCACCTGTGGTCACCCAGGTGGCGGTATCGCAGCAGAACCCGCATCCCACCCCACCTGGAGGAGGAGAGCAGCCTCTGGGTGCTCGATCCTCCTCCCGCCGGCCCCTCCAGCTGCCCGAGTCCGCTCGAACCCGGGTCACTGGCCGCAAGTGGTAACCTTGATCATGGCGCCCAGCGGGTTGGCTGTGGTTGTATGTTTTATTAGGTGGCCTCTAGGGACCGCCTTCAGGGTGTCCATCGGATGGTTGCAGGAATTTCTGGATCTGAGTTATCCTGGATGATTTCTCCAATCTTCTCATTAAGAAATTCCCTAAACTGTTCATGCTTCATATGTGCTGGGTTAAATCTCCACCTGGTGTTGTGCCTCTCTATGCCTAGGTCCCATGTGGTTATTATGGGCATGGTCTGAGGTGCTATGGCACCCATTGTGGCATTGGCTAGTAAACCCAGATTCTCTTTTGCATAGCAGTGATCTAAGCATGTGTATGTTCCATGGACCACTGAATAGTATGAGTACCTCTGTCCCTTGAGTGTAGGGATCACCAGACATCTACCCAGCCCACCTCCTGGATGAATTGTTTAAAATATTTGTGTGAGGTTGGCTGCCTACCCCTCACAGCTCTAGAAGTGTCTAGGGAGGGGTTTGGGGCAATATTGAAGTCCTATGCCAATATCAGGGTGCCCCAGGTCATCTCAACTACTTTATCAAGCAAGAGTCGGATTGTTGGTGAAGTAGTGGCTAGTAGGAAGTATAAACTAGCTAGCGTTATTTCCGCTCTTGCAGAAACCCTTGAACTATGACCAGCTGACCTCCAGGTCCGCCCACTCCTTCAGCATCCGGAAGGGGTGTGGTCGGAGACAAGTATGGTGACCCTCTTTCCTGCCCCCATTGCCAAGGAAAACCTACGTGAAGCCCCTTCCCTAAGTTTTTTGTGCTCAGCAAGTGTCATATGAGTCTCCTGCATGTATACTATTTCAGCTGTAGATTTCTTTATTAAGGAAATAACTTGACCTTTTATCGGGCTACCCAGGCTATTCACATTCAGAGAATATACTTTCAAGTGCTTGTTGGCCATTTATACAATATACATACATACACTGGTTTATTCTGCCTGGCTCGTGTCAACTCTGTCGATACTGTTATGACCTTGTGACTGTTTACCATCTTCCCAAGGTGTAGGTCCACTGTATAAAAACTAACGGGGACCTGAAGAACATGGGGCCCAGAATTTGATATCCTTAGTAATCAACCTTCCCAACATGATATACATCCGATCTAAGTGGTCAACTAGTGAACTGAAAAGGGCATTTCTAACCTTTGGTGGTTACAGGTAAATCCTTGGGCCAACTGGGCTACCAGAACTAGCCTGATCCACAATCCAACTGTGGTACTTCCATCAAGTCGGTCATTCCTCATGACCCAAGGAGGCTCTAAGCCTCCTTTGTGTATCCCCGAGCCATCAGGGGATGTCATGACACTCTTAGTGTCAATGGGAAAAGGGAAAGAGGTTTTGGGATGTCCACAGCTCTTGCACTGCCCCCATTAGTCCAGCAGCACATATGGGAGAGTGATTGGGAGAGTTTACATTGCTGTGGTCTAATATCCATTATCTCTATGATGAGGAAGGGGTAGATCTGCCGGAAGCCTGAGCTTAGCGCACTCCTCCTTACAAGGAGGGTGGAGCACGCTGCCCTCCTCCACAGCCCCAACAGAAGCCGCATTGGGGAGAGTGAAGCCATCCCAGGGCAACCTGCATTCCCATCCTCCACAGCCCCCAACTGTATGCCCTCCACAGTTTAGTTATTAGTAGGTGCTGCTAGTAAAGGGCATTCCAGTCTGATAGAGTATCATTGTGGATCCCTTGCCATTGAGGACATTAAGTAGCTATCGAGTCCAACAGCGGCAACTGGGATCCTAGAAAGAAAACATTTAGTACAGCTTTCCTAGTGGGGGGTCACGTTTGGGAGAGGTTAGGGCCTGGGAGTTAATGGGATTGGGTTTCTAAGGGGTTAATCAGTAGATGAGAAGCCCTCGCAGCTAGTACTAAATAGATTTGTTAAAAATGTTGTTAAAAGTGAGGGAAACAAAGAAATATTAATGTAGACTGGGACTTATCTGATCATGCAGCGTTGATTTAGTCCAGTGATGTAGATAAGCTGCGAGAGAAATGTCCGAGGTGTTCAGTCAGAATTTCTGACCCCCAGTCTCTTTATCAAGTCCGATTATTTGGTTGCAAATGGCCCAGTAAGTCCTATGGGCAGGTTGCCCGCTTCCTGTGCGATCTTCAGCGGTCTTCAGCGGGGCTTCTGGGGCTGGTTGTCTTCAGGGGGTGCTTATCGGTGGAGGGCTGTTGTTCCCCACTGCGCAGGGTGCTGGCTATCTGTAGAATGGCTTCCATCCCTGTCGCCTGTGTGAGTCCTGTTGTCTTGTGCTCCACACTTGCGCTAGTTTGAAGCCGATCGTGGATTTCTTCACATTTTGCCCCTGGATCACTTCTATGTTACGCTTTTTAAGCTCCATGGCTGCCTCTTCTGCATCCTCAAAGGTCTGGGCTCCCTCCTGAAAGTATACCGTCAGCATTGCAGGGTATGGGGTTCTAAAACATAGGCTAGCTGTCTTTAAGGCTTGCAGCACTGGGAAGTACTGTTTACGACAGAGCATGATCTCAGGGGCATAATCATTTTCAAAATAAAGCCTGCTTGTTCCAAACAAAACAGTACCTTGTTTCCACGCCGAGTGCAGTATCGTCTCCTTCTCCTGAAACTTAAGGAAATGCACAAGATTGTCCGGGGCACGCCCGCAGCTGGTCTCGGCCTAACGTATGTGTGCCCTGTCTATTTCCATAGAAAGTGGCTCTGGTGTGTTTATTCCATCCGAAAGCAGCTGTTTAATAAAGCGGAGCATGTCGGGCCTTCTGTTTCTCCGGGACCCTGGGATGCGATATTATTATGCCTATTGTGACTTTCGCATCTTCTGCCTCGCTTGTATGCCCTGGATATTCTGATGTAGCTGCAGTATGGCACGCCCACGCCTGGCCCAATCGCCGGGTCCACCTCTGAGGCCTGGAGTTTGAGATCCTCCTGTTGTTTTTCAAGTTTTGTGAGGTCAGTATGGAGGGCTGTGGCGGTGGACCTCATTTCTTTCCTGAAGTCCCTAAGTTCACTGAGCACTAGGGACATCTGTCGTGTATTGCGCCGGGGAGATGTTTTGCCTGGGACCTGCATCGGCAGGAAGAGACTGAGGCCTGCAAGCCCTCACTGCCGAGTCTCCTCCAGACAATCTGCCTTCATCTCTGTCCTTGTCTGGTTTAACGCTGGATTGATCACCTCTCCTTGGGATTTCTGTTG
Source organism: Neoceratodus forsteri (assembly GCA_016271365.2). Classification (NCBI taxonomy): domain Eukaryota; kingdom Metazoa; phylum Chordata; order Ceratodontiformes; family Ceratodontidae; genus Neoceratodus; species Neoceratodus forsteri. Next base: position 766,651,064 of record CM028133.1, on the reverse strand, counting down.
TCCTCTGTCGTTAGGGCATAAAATCTTTCCAATGAAACAGGAGTATTAGGAGGAATTATTAGGTTGAGTAGCGAGCCTATTGATCTATGCTGCCATTCGGAGCGTGATATCACCAGAAGTCAAAAAGTGTGACTCGTTTTGAAGCTACCTATCACCACGGGAAGTACAGTAGAACAGTAGGAGAATAGCTTTGTGCCATCCACACCTTGTGCACTTGTCCTCCATCCATTGGACCAAGAGGAGTTTACTGGATCCTCATCATGAAGTTCAGACACAGCTGCGCCTGTATCTAGCAAGATAGTTGGCAGCCCCGACTGGGCCTCGTACAAGGCCTTCCGCTTGTGTCAAGGGGTGAGCTTGTTCACAATACGGACTGGGGCCTGTAGCTGTCAATCCAAATTACTGCTAGGTAGTTCCTGGAAAAGTAGGTCAGCTTGCTCTTGCTGGGCCTCTGCCAGGTCCTGCATAGAGTACAAGGGGTCTGAGCACTGGTAACCACTATGAATGGCGAGGCCTCAGGATTTAGGCCTGTTCAAGAGGTTCGATGTTTCCTTGGCCTAGTGAGGCCTGGGATACTGGAGCTAATGCTGCAATGGTATGCTTCGAGATTGAGTCTGCTACTGATTGGACATGCCCGAGGAGGTTGTTGTTCTATCACTATCTCACAATAAGAAGGGCCTGATTGATAATTTCAATTGCCCGTTTATCATGCTGCTAGTTATGCTCAGGGCCCCTACTTTCTGTGGCACAGTGGGACCAAGTTCTGCGGCAAGACTACCATTTGCCGCAGAACTTTCATGCGCTGGTTTTAATTTCTGGAAGTTCTGCGGGCACTAACAAACTACCACATCACAGTGTCAGCTTGTCATCCTGACTTTCACTTTCATGGCAGTAGTTAATAGCAATCAGGATGGTGGAAAGCTAGTAACACTAGTTCAAAAGTAACAGACTTATAAAATAATTTTATGCCTAAAAGGCAAAACAAATGTCTCTCCCTTAAGATCCTAGCCTGTTGCATAAATGACATATGCAGAGGGATCTTATGTGATAAATAAGGTATTTCTATGTGCATGCTATCTATCCCACTAATGAGGTTTCCACTGTCTATCACTTATATATTTGTATGTGCTTACACCACTCATGAGGTTCCCACTGTGTATCACTTATATTTTACAGTATATGCAATCTGTATCATGCATACAAATGTGTGTGTGTGTGTGTGTGTGTGTGGTGGTGAGAGAGACAGAGATAGAGTGTGTGTGTGTGTGTATGTATGTATATGTGTGTGTGTGTGTGTGTATATATATATATATATATATATATATATATATATATATATATTTATTTATTTATTTATTTTAATTTCCATGAACTTGCATCCTCATTCATACAGGTCCCATTGAAAATGGAATAGAGGAGTTATTGCAAAACTCATTTTCATGTCAACCTGCTTTCCTGACACACTGCATAACACCATCAGGCCATGACATGCATGTGAACCAGTTGTGAGATAGAGCCTCCGCCCATCACAATGTGTTCTCCATGTGACAGAACACTGCACCATACCTTCCCAGGCTCTGAGCAGTGATGTGTTCCACCAATCCTTGTGCCGCCAGCCAGCTCCCAGAGCTAATCTTTGAACCTGAGTTGCCGGCACGGAAACACAGCATGCTACCCTCTGGCCCAACAGCTGTCCCTGCACACAACATTTCTCAATAACGCTTAGGTGATTCTATCAACCAATGACAATATGTAATCAATAACCCTGACAAAAATGCGTACAGTGCAATTATTTATTTAACAGGTCTATTCTTTCGACAGGTCTACACATTATTATATTTCACTTTTCTGGGCATAATTACTTTATTTTTCTTAAAATTTAGACAGGTAAATTAATTTTACCAGTTATTCATTTCAGATAGCGTCTCTATACCTTAAAGGCACAAATAGGTTTGTACAAAGTGAGGTATGGACTCAACAGGTCTGTGCTATTGACAAGGTTTTGTTTAAGTTGGCCCTAGTGCAACAGTGTAAGACTGAAAATTGTATTAGGCTGTAATGCAGGTTGAGCAAATATCACCATGCATGATGTGCTGTGCCACCATCTCTGGCAGTGGGAGCTGTGGTAGATAAGTGACTGTTTATTTCTGTTGCAGAATGCAGCCATTTCATTAGCTAATGTATGATGTTATAGCAATGATAACATCACATTCTGAACATATAGGGGTTTTGGATATAAAAAGAGGGAAGGAACCAAATTCTATGTATAAACAGAAATATTAATAAAATCATCAAGAAGAGTGAATTTTGCGGCACTGAGAAGTTCTATGGTACATTGCAAGTTCTATGAAAAGCCTCCGCGGTCGAGAATTTAGGGCCTTGGTTATGCTGTTCAATTAGGTTGTTCCAGTTCCACCTGTTACTTCGACGGGTCCCCCGACTGGTAGTTCAGTTTGTCATCCGAGGACATGGCCTTTTGTCTTGGCCATTGCCCTCCACTGTGTAGTGGGTTACGAGCTCGCTGGTAGACTGCACTCCAACCACCTTTTTCGAGCCAGAATTCAAATCTTGGCAGTAGAGCTGGTTAACGTGCTCTGTCTTCTGGAGAATATCTGCAAATTTGTTCATTCTGGGAAAACTGCAGGCTCGACCTTGTCACAGATAGCCAGAATCCTGTTCTAAATAAACAAGGTCTTGTACTCAATTTGGTCAGTGTCTGCACCTCTTCTGAAAGTACTTTGCCAGTACGGTAGGCCAGCCATAGCCTTTGAGGTATAGGACACTGGGCTCTCCTTGGTGGTTTGCTTTATGGGTAGGCCAGCATAACGCCAACCATTTAGGGTGTGTGCGCAGTGAGGTCGCGCAACCTCATCAGAGGTTGTGTCTGTGGATTTATGAATTTCTCTGGGAGTTTCACCAGAGGCTTGGGTCTATAGGCTATCAAAGGATCTGTACTTGGTAGGCCAATCATAGACTGAGCATCTCACATTTGGAACAAACCTTTTCCAAATGACAACTGAGATTATCGCTGGGGTGCATGCGGCCTATACTGTCAGTGATCTGCTGCACAGAGGGCCATCTGAAGGGGATTATTCTGAGTCATCGGACGATATTGGGGAGGGGTTTTGTTTTGGCACTGCAAAAGGCAGCCTCCGCTGCAGCATCAGCCACGGAGCAGATGAGGGATGGCTGGGCAGCGCTTCCTTTAGCATAGCATTCAGGTGCTGGTTGAAGATCTGTCTTTGGTCCTCAGACATCTCCATCCGAGCGAGCGGCCTCGATCATTTGATCGATCTCAGCCCCTGTCACCTTTATTCAGAGCAGCAATCGGAGGGACTTGCCTCTGCCTCCCCATCATGGGGATCACAATCTTGGCGTCAGATGTGATAGCTGTCATTCTGCTGATGACGAGGGTGCCGCAAGTATAGCGTGGGGATCCGCCATCTTGTGGGTGGTGGAGGATACTGGGCCACATTGAGAGAGTGGCTGGGTGCCATCTTGGAGGTTATCGTCACCAGAAATATCATCGTTGGATGACGAAGGTTGATGGGTGTGTAGTGAAACCCGCCATCGCTTTGACGTGACCAACCAACAACTCTCACTGATAGCGCAGTTTCGCCATCTTAAGTCTACATCCTTTGTGACTAACTTTGCAATGTTCTGCTCAACACCTTTCACAGCCTCTTTCTTTCTGTAGCACTCTATACGTGGCGCTCATGTCCCTAAGCTCCCTATCCAACCCGTCACTTACCCATTTCAGGTCCTTCTCACCTCCTCAAGCTCCTCACGCAAAGTCCCATTCGATTACTCAACAAATCATTCATCTGCAGACACCTGTTTATCCTGCTTCAACCTGTCACATTCCTCTCTCAACATGCATAAATCTCGATCGTTACCCTGTACAGAACAGTGCAAAAGAGTCTCAATCTTACTACGAACGACTGAAGTTCTGCTTCAAGTCGCTGCTCGGTTTTCAGACTTTCAGACATACCTCTCAACCTTTTATCACCCAAATGTTTGACAATATGTGTGACAACTGGACAAAATGTGTGACACATCATCAAACATGACAATGCAAGCTCAAAATACTGGAAATCAGTGCACTAATATTTATAATGTTTGCTGATAACCTAACATCTTATATTATTATTCAATTCTGCTTAAAAGTCTCAGTGGTCAGTGTGGAATGTTACCTTCTCAATGTTGGACACAGGGTTTCTGAGGATAAAATGAATGACGTACCTGTAATGTGACAGTTAAGAGGTATACTTTCAGATGATTGCAATCCCATCTTTCTTAAGAGACGAGAGCTGCAGTTCCAGGGAATGAAACCTTAATTTGGAGGCTTCTAGGACAGCATAGAGAGTCATGACTAACAGCACTTTAGCATCATGCTTTTTGGTTGTTTGCCTCACCTCTGAGTACTGGGTTGAGATCCCCAGTGGCAAGTTACCGGACCAATTCGTTGTCCACGTGAAATCGTTCCAGCCTCCTTTGGGGGTAAGAAAGTTAGAGATGTCGAGTTTCAGATCTGCACAGATATTGGACATAGTGGTACCAGCAAAGTTTTGGGAAACATAAAATTAACCCGTCAGTGGTTGCCCTGCTGTGTATCGATCCACAGTGGTTGAACCAACAGATGGGCTACTGCACTCTCTCAATCCTGTAATTCAAAACTGCTGTTGAGCAAGGTGAGATGGCATCAACCTACCCAGTAAGCAGTCAGACTTTACAAGATGCTATGGAGTTAGAAGTACGGGTGAGATGATATGAGTGTGTGTACCTACTACTACCTGCAAGGGAAGGGTAAGCCAGCAAGTCGAGAAACTTTGCTAATCCATACTGCCTGCACATGGTTGCCAATATGTTAGGATGCTCAGCCCTGATCTGATTCTTGGCGTCATGAATCAACAAAGAGAGACATGGACAAGTGGCATATTTGGTAATAAACTTATTTATTACACAAAAGGTAAACAATTGCCCTAAAACAGGTATTACAATTAGACACTGAGAGCCAAAGTTTCCCAAATACCCCTAGGAGTGAAGATTGTCTCCAGGGGACTATGTAATGCAATATCTTATAGTTAGATAATTACTATGGTAACTAGAAGACTAGATACATAAAATAGGCCCTATTGGCTAAAAGTTATGTGCTCTACAGGGTTATCTAGAGATATACATTATTTGTAAAGTTGGCAAAATATGAGAACAAAAGACTCATACAGAATACAGGATGTAGTGCAGGCCTCCCTTCTAGCCCGGCCACTAGCACATATCATCAACTCCTCCCTAACCACTGGCATTATCCCTGACCTCGGAAAATTGCAAGGTTACACTAGTGCTAAAGCAAGGTAACCCCAGAGATCCACTTAACTATCGCCCCATCGCCATTCTGTCGGCCGTCAAGATCCTGGAGAAGGTCGTACACTCAGCTCTCCAGGTACCTACAAGAACACAACCTCTCCCCTGCCCAACATGGATTCAGAAAAGGATACAGCATGACTACTGCCCTTGGTGTTGTATCCTCGACGATTAGAACTGCCACTGATCAGGGTAACCTCACCGTGCCATCTTTGTCGACCTTTCCAAAGCTTTCACAGGGTTGACCACACTCTTCTTAGTTCCACCCTTCTCTCACTTGGTCTCTCCCCTGCTCACAACTGGTTCCTCAACTACCTCTCCGGTCGGAAGCAATATACCAACTTCAACTGTACCCCTCCCACCTCACTGATGTCCTGTGCGGGTTACCCAGGGTCAGGTCCTCGGCCCCACTCTCTCTCCCTCTTTATCAACGAGCTGTCATTCACCTCCCATGGTCACACCACCTTATATGCAGATGACCTGGTTGTTCTGTCAAGCGCCCGTGACATTACCACCATTAACTCACAACTAACTCTGACTTCAAGCGGATTCAATCCTGGTTGGCCGAACGTAGGCTTACTACCAACCTCAAAACCCAAGTGATGCTTTTGGGTCCCACTGCAAGTTGAAATCTTGCCCTGCCCCACTCAAAATCCTCGGGCTGATGGCTCCCGCTGCAGACGGTGGCTGCTGTCAAATACCTGGGTGTCACGCTTGACCTCAACTGGATCTCTCTCTACACATCCCAAATGTCTGTAGGGCTACGAATGGCAAACTGGCCTTGCCTATAGAGCAAAAGTTGCTTAACCTCGGCGGCTCGTGTTGCCCTGGCTAGGGGGTCCTTCTCCCGTCTTCTGCCATGGGCCAGTGCGCTTTTGCCCCTATGCCCAAATCTAGCCTTTCAAGTGGGATACAGCCTACAATAATATCTGCCGCTTATGCTATGGCCCCCCAACTCACCGGCGCGCCTTACTCATGCTTAGAGTGGCTACCCCGAGAAACACCGCATCTATGTTGTTGGGAACTTCATTGACAACATTGTCAGGGCTGGTACCCTGTATCCCTTGCCCTCCCCCTTCTCCCGACACCTCCACCTACCCCTCCAGTCGAGAACAACCCTGACCGCCTGGTTCCCAGAACCTGCTACCCAGGCGGGTGACCTGGCTTTGCTGCCTATGCCCCAAAATCTGGAACTTGCTCCCGGCCTGTATTCGGTCCTCCTCCCCATCTGGGCTTCAAATCTCCCTATGGAGTTACCCGAGGGTCTCTCCACTTGTTTATGCTTCTCGTCAACTCGCTTTGACGTGTTGTGACAGGCCCTCCCTCCCAAGGGGTACTATTAATATTATCTAACCCCTGGCACCCGGCCCTGTAACTGCAACATGTCTCACCTGAGCCTGCTACACCCTCGGTGGTTATGGTCCCCCCACTGGCACTTGTATTCTGTTTAGATCTACTGTTTGGTGTAAGGTCAGTCTCCCCCATGCACTGACCTGCACTGTGGTATATCCAAACTTTGTTTCCCTGGTTTACTTACCCTCGGGTACTGTATCTCTGATATTTTGCACTATAGGTTTTCCTGCACTGTATTGTCTCCACATGTTAGCTTTCCACGACAGCCCTGTTTAAGCTGTCATGTATACTGTTGTAAACCTTAGCTTAAGACTTACTGTTTGTTGCACTCAACTCTCTCTCTCTGTGTATGCTCATCCCGCCTTGATGTAAACTTCACTCATGATTGTACGTAAACTCTCTGTAACTCAGTTTTTGTAACCCTCCCAGGTCTCACCTGAAAATAGGCACTTGGATGTCTAGTGTGACCTACCTGGTTAACAAAAGCAAATAAATAAATTACATAAATCCAGAATAGTGGCAGTATAGGCTATACAATGACTTCTCAGAAGGATAAACAGAGAGCACACAAGTGTATCTTGGCACTTCTTGTAATACGTTTCTTAGCAAAAGCTGCATACAGTATGAATCAGAATATGTCCCTGGCTATTTACACTTGCACGGTAAGTGCCAACACCCTAAATGTTAGTACATTAGGTATTGCATAATATATATATCAAGACAGGACTGGCTGAAGCCACTAAAACTCAAGAGCCAGAGCAAGAAAGCCAGGACCAAGAAGCCTAGTTGGATGAGTAGAGAGGTGGTGGAGGTGAGGGAAAAGAGGAATGCATTTTGGCCTCACGAGTGATCCAACAAGGCAGAAGACAAAGAGTAATATGTGAAGAAATCCAGAGAAGTGAGCAGAGTGGTAAGGGCAGCAAAGGCAGCTAAGGAATGGTGGTTAGCGAGGGGATCAAAGGAGGAGAAAAGGATTTCTTCAGCTATATATCAGAGAGAAGAGGAAGAGCAAGGATCAAATTGTTAGGATCAGGAGGGAAGTGGTGGGTAGAAAGGGGCTGAGCAGGAAGAAGTACTTAATGAATACTTCTGTTCAGTCTTCACCAAGGAGAGGGATGGGCCCATACCTGAACATACAAACATACAAATGTGCCAGCAGAAACAGACCACCCAGTCTATCTAAGTCTGCTTGAGTGTGCAGCTAGCACCCTAGTTTACAGCTGCCCCACCCCTTTGTCATCCCACTGCCACCTCTCCCACCCTCACTCTCCCCTGTTCCCTGCCCTTTGAAGCTGTTCACAGATTTACATGATACCACCCATTCTAATAGTGCTCCATTTTGCTACCACCTCTCTGTGAAATAGTGTCTCCTCATTTCCTTCCTAAATCTTCCCCCTCTATTCTTAGCCTGTGCCAGCTGGTGTCCCTCTCCCTTCTTAGCTTAAAGACCCTATCTGCCCCATCCTTATTGATTCCTGCCAGATACTTGAATGTCTCTATCATGTCCCCCGTCCTCTCGATCCTCCAGGGTGTACATATTCAGGTCTCCCAGCCTGCTCTCGTAGTCTCTCCCCGCCATTCCACATATCATCTTTGTTGTCCTCTCTGCACCCCTTCAGTAGCCTGATATCACACTTTAGGTATGGCCTCCAAAACAGCACACAATACTCTTAGGGCGGCCTACTAGCGACCTGTAGAGGGCAAGATCACCTCTCTTGCCTAGACGAAAAACCTCGCTTATGCACCCCAGCATTTTGTTTGCTTTTGCAGCTGCTCTCCTCACTGGGCAGTGTTGTTCATGGTCCCTGTTATCATTATCCCTAGGTCCTTCTCCTCCTCAGTGATCCCCAGCTTATCACCACCACCCCCACCAGCCAGTATTCTCTACTTGGGTTCTTCACCCCAAAGTGCATAACCTTACACTTCTTTGCATTGAACCCCAGCTGCCACCTCTCTGACCACTCCTCCAGCTTCTGTTTGGGTCCCCCTGCAGCTGCTTCCATCCCTCCCTCCCCTCCATCCACCACTGCTCTGATTTTGGTGTCATCAGTGAACAGACTTACCTTGATCACCACCCCGTGTGCAATGTCTGATATGAAGAGCCCAAATAATACTGGCCCCAACACAGAACCCTCTGGCACCCACTCGTCACTGGCCTTGGAGTTGAGAGCCCCCTCTCATCACCACCCGTTGCAGCCTCCCACTCAGCCAGCTTGTAATCCAGTTCATCATTCACCAGTTAGCTTCCCCAAGCCGCCCATGAGCACAGAATCGAAGGCCTTGCTGAAGTCCAAGTAAAGAACATCCACCGTGATAACCCTTATCCAGCTCACCTGTCACCCAGTCATAATATTGTATCAGGTTGGTTTGACAAGACTTCCTGAAACAAACCCATGTTGCTTCACATCCTGGATGCCATTGTCCTCCAGGTACGACACCAGTCTTTCCTTTAGTATTGTTTTCATGAGTTTGCACACTATGGCGGTGGAGACTTACCGGACGATAATTACCCAGTTCATCCCTTGATCTGCTCTGTGTAATGGTACTACATGTGCCATCCTCCAGTCCAGTGGCACACATCCTGATTTCAGTGAGGTGCTGTACAGATCCACCAGTGGCTCTGCCAACACCTCCGCCATCTCCTTCAGCACCCTGGGGTGGATACCATCTGGTCCTGGTGCCTTGTCTACCTTGAGTGCCCTCAGTCCCTCTAGGACTCTACTTGCCTCAATTCTTCCATCTGTTGCCTCCTCTCCCCTGTACCCACCCTCCCAGCCCATGGTAGTAGCGGTCCCCTTTTCTTCCATAAACACTGAGCAAAAGTATTCATTCAGTACTTCTGTCTGCTCTTCCCCTTTCTGTCCACTCCCACCCTTTTATCCTCATTATTGTCTCCTTGCAATTCCTTTTTCTACCTGATGTATCTGAAAAAGTTTTCTACCTTCCGTTAATTCCCAGCGCTAATCTCAGCTCCTCTGGGCCTTGGCTTCTCTCACTTTTCTGGTCACCTCCTGGACCATCTTGCATACTCTCTCTGTTCACTTCCTTTCCCATCCTCCTACACCTCTGTTGGACCTCTCATTTTGCTCTCACCACCTCCACAACCTCGCTGTTCAACCAGCATGGTTTTCTTGCTCTCTCCTCTTACTCTGTGCCTTGGTGCAGGCTTCTGTTGCCTCTGTAACCCCCATTTAATAATATCCCATTTCTGCTCCGCATCCATCTCCTGCCTTATGCCCTCCAGTTTCCTTTCAGTACTTCTTGCATCCTCCCAGAGTCTGCCCCTTTAAGTTTACCACCGAGTAACTGATTTCTCTGGCTCCCGCACACTGTGATATTAAACCACACCATTTGGTGATCGCTGTCGGCTAGTGGGTCCTCCACCTTTATTTCCCTTACTGCCTCCCCATTTGACAATACCAGATCTAAAGTGTTCTTTAGCATAGTAGGTACACTAGCCAACTGTGTCAGGAGACCATCCTGGATTGCATCCAGGAGCACTTGCTCCTAGCACTAGAGGTGACGCCGAATGCTCCAGTCAACCCCGCAAGTTGAAATCCTCTACGATGACCACTGCCCTTTCTACATACTCTCTGATCTGCCCCACTAATTTCCTGTCAAGCTTCTCAGACTGGGATGGCAGCCTGTATACCACCCAAACCTCAGTTTCCTACCCCTTGAGTCTAGGAGCTGCAGCCAGATTGCCTCTCTTCTCCATTCTTCCCCTCATCCCTTGTGCATTTGATCGTGTCCCTCACATAGACTGCCACCTACGCCCCCTCCTCCTCACGGTCCTTCCTGTATAATTTGTATCCTGGGATTGCCAGATCCCAGTTCCAGTGCTCAGTTGCCAACATTTCTGTGACAGCTGCAATATCCACCCTCCACCCAGCCACCTGAGAGGAAGGGCGAGGTGAGAGGGTGGGGAGAAGCAACCATGGATGGGGAAATCACGGTGGAAAGAGTGAGGGAGGGCCTTAAGTCCCTGAAGGTGGACAAGGCAGCTGGCCCAGACGGAGTCCACCCCAGGGTGCTGAGAGAGTTGGCAGAGAACCTGGCAGGGCCATTGGTGACCTGTTCAATACCTCTCTGAACTCGGGGTGTGCCCAGGGACTGGAGGGAAGCACATGTACCTCTCCATAAGAAGTGGGCCCAGGGACTAACGCCGGGAACTACTGACCGTGAGCCTTACTGCAATGTGGAAAACTGATGGAGACAATCCTCAAGGAAAGCTGGTGCAATTTCTTGAGAATAACAACCTCCAGGACAGCAGGCAGCACAGGTTTGTCTTGGGCAGATACTGCCAGATGAACTTGGTTGATTTTTATGACTGGGTGATGAGGGCACTGGATAGGGGACATGCGGTGGATGTCCTCTGCCTGGACTTCAGCAAGGCCTTTGACTCTGTGCCACACGGTAGGCTGACCTGCAAGTTGAAGAGTCTGGGAGCAGGAAGGAAACTGGTCAGATAGGTCGAGAACCGCTGCAAGGTAGACAGCAGAAGGTATTAGTGGGGGGCATCTGAACACAGGGCAGTAACAAGTAGTGTACCACAGGGCTCGGTGCTGGGACTGGTTCTGTTAACATTTTCATAGCCAGAATTGCAGTAGGGATTAAGAGCAAGATCAGTCTTTCGCAGATGACACAAAGATTTGTGCCGAGATAGATGGGGGAGGGAGCAAAAGTACTTCAGGAGGATTTGGCAAACTGGAGGAATAGTCTCATGCTTGGCAGCTTGGTTTCAATGCCAAGAAGTGCAAAGTGATGCATTTAGGAGGCAAGAACCCAGGACACAATTACTGGCTGGAGGATGTCCTGCTAACAAAATCCAAGGAGGAGAAGGATCTGGGAGTGCTGGTAATTGGGGAGATGAAACACTTGCTCAGTGCAGGAAGGCAACAGTGAAGGCAAACAGGATGCTAGGGTGCATAGCAAGGGAGATTACTTCTAGGAGTTGGGAGGTCATCTTGCCCTGTACAGATCCTTGGTGAGACCAACACCTAGAGTACTGTGTGGAATTCTGGTGCCCCTACTTGAAAAGGGACATCAAACTACTGGAGGGGTACAGTGTAGGCAACAAAAATGATCCTGGGGTTGGGGGACAGACCATATGAGGAGAGACTGAGACAGCTCAATATGTATACCCTGGAGGAAAGAAGGGAGAAAGGGGGATATGATTGAGACTTTCAAGTACCTGAAGGGTTTGAACAAGAGTAGATACCAGGTGTATGTTCAGTCTGAAGGGTGGAAGGGAAACCAGGGGATACTCTATGAAGTTGGAATGGGCAGGCTCAAGAGGAACTGAGGAGGCACTGTTTCACAGAAAGGGTGGTGCAGGGTGGAATGCTCTGCCAGAGTAAGTCGTATCACTGCAGAGTGTTGGGGGCTTCAAGAGGGGGTGAGACAGATTCAAGGAGGGTACAAACCGGGAGGGGCGAGATGGGGGAGGGCATATGAGGGAGGGGTAGCTGCAGTCTAATGGACTGAAGTACTGCTCATTCGAGCAGACTAGGTAGACCGAATGGCCTGTATCTGCTGGCAGTTTTGTATGTTTGTATGTATGTATTTATATACATACCTACATAACAGCTTAATCTGGTTCAAGGTCAGTTGGCATTCATCTGTATCCCCTCCCCGGTCATGCCTGAAAATAGGCAGGATTTGTCTAGTGCACTTACTTAAACTAAATAAATATATATAAAAGTATTGTCTATGGTGCACAAAGGGTATCTAATCAGAATCAGGGGACCTCGTATAACAGCTTGGACATTAAGAGAGCACTGACCTACTATCTGGAGTGCACTAAGGAGCTCAGGGCTTCTCATACCCAGCTTTTTCTTAATGGTGAGGTAGGCAAAGGTAGGCAAGCTTCTAAGAGAACTGTCTCTCACTGGATAGTTTCCTGCATTCAATTTTGTTACAATAAAGTTGTCATGTAGCCTCCTCAGGGCCCACTCTACTAGGGGCACTGCAGCCTCAGCGCTGCTCAAAGAGTTATTCCTTTGCTTGATATCTGCAAAGCAGCTATTTGGAAAACTGTACACACTTTCACAAAGCACTACCGCTTAGATGTACAGTCTAGATCGGATGCCATATCTGGCACAGCAGTTCTGCAGAAACTGTTCTCAAGTAGGTTCTGTTCCTCCTCCCAGCTGCACTGCTTTGTAATCTACTATAGTCAAGAATACTGAGGGATTTCTTGGGTGAAGAAAAATTACTTGTTTCTTCCAAGGATCCCTCAGTATTCTTGACCTCCTGCCCATCCTCCTCACAGAACCCTCTGTTTGAGGTTCTACAGTCCTTACTCTGGCCAAATGTTTTCTTGTGGAGCAGCATTTTTGATACATGGCTTCACAGTTCATGCAAGGTTTTATTGTTCCCTTGGTCAGTTTGATGTTTTTCTGGTTCTTTTCATAGAGTGTTCTTTTTCCCTTAAGCATAGGGTTTAGAATGGGACCTTATGCCCCTTTTAGCTTTGAAAAGAAATCTGACTAGCAAACACCACAACCTACAGGCAGTAATCTCTTACTATAATCTGACTGGTAGTTTACTTTAATCATTTACATAAACTCCTCCTCCGAGACCAGCTGAATCCAGCTAGCTAACTGCTATAGTCAAGAATACTGAGGATCCCTTGGAAGAAACAAGATTACTATGGTAAGTATTTTTTTCCTTTTCTGCTATCTTGCCAGTGGCTTCCACCAGCACCTTACCTAATTCCTCTCTGTCTGGGCTGGAGGTCTCTATATCACACAGATGTGAATAGTAGCTCCATTCTGTAGCTCTGCTTCATTACCATACTTCCTGCAACAGAATGTAATACAATGTGCTAGTCATTTGGACAAGCATTGTTTGAAACTGGAGCGCCCCTCTCCAGGGCGTAATGAAACAAAAGCTCCAGGACTTTCTGCAGTCCTTTGTACGGTGTCTATAGTACCTGATTATTCTGTGCACATCTAAGGTTTGGAGCAGTGCTACCCTGGATTGGCCTGCTCCAGAAAATACACTGGTAGGTGTATGCTCTGATTTAAGGCAAACTCAGATACCACCTTTGATAGAAATTTAGGATTAGTACACAAAGGCACCCTGTCTTTGTGGAAAATCAAAATGGAGGCTCACACAATAGAGCCTGTAGCTCTGAAATCCTTCAAGCAGAAGTGATTGCAAGTGAAAATAATGCTTTCAAGAAAGGAAGCCTAAGCCACAACTCATGGCTGGCTCGAAAGGAGACAAAGTTAACCTAGGTTTGTGCATTTTTTGTTCGTGCTCTTGGGTATAAATTTATTTTATATAATTTATTTTTACCCCACAGCGTAAACTAAGTGGTGCCAAACCTTTGGAGAAAAAATTCAGTAAAGTACAAGTAAGCAGTCTGCCATAGCAGCTGCAACAGTCTAGTTCAGCACTTCACTTTTCTAAGAAAATACACATTGCTACAAAGGTGATTTTGGTGCAAAAATGTTCTGTTTACTAGCAGATAACAAAGAGCAATATATACAGTGCTTTTTAAGTGCAGAAGCATTTTACAATTGAAAAATGTTTTTGTCTCACCCGACACTTTACCATTTGTGCAGTAAAGGCAAACTGAAACTTAACTGCAACAAGCCTGGGAGGGTTATAACTAAGCAACTGATGAAAATATAAAATAAAAAATAACATTTGATAAATATTGTTATATCTGCCATAAAGTAACTCATTCATGAACAAGTTGTTTTTAAAACATCTTCTTTTCAAATTAATTGCACTGTGCACAACCACTTTAATTAGCTCACAATGGGTGTTTAAAAATATTGGTATTTGGAATGACAAGACCCAGGATGTTGACAGTAACCATGGCAACCAAAAGGGCATTAAAAAGCCCCTACTGGATAATGAAGTAGCTCTGATTTATTTATTTAGTTTTTGTTGACCGGGAGGAGGAGGTAAGGCAACAATGCCTCAGCCTGCCATGCCACTGGGCTGGCTCACCAGCCCAATGTTGAATAAAATTATATTTTCCTGGTGTATGTGGACCCCCATCCCTGATCCTCTCAAATGTTGTCAATTCCTAGTCAGGCAGATCCCCCACCCCGCAGGTAGGTGCCCCACCACCCCGTTCCCTCCACCCTGACCCTGAGAGGGCAAGCGGCACAGCCCTCCACTCTCCACCATGGCCGGCTGCTCAACTCAGCTGGAATGAATGAGCGTGTACTTGTACAAGTATGCACTCATTCACTGACAACTCATTCAGGTGGCCAGCTGTGTTGCAGAGTGCAGGGCTGTGCTAGATGGCCACTTGGTGTTAGGGGTGGAGGAGCAAAGTTGGGAGGCACTACCTGCTGGGGTGGGGGTGGGGACCTGCTAGACACTAGGGAATGGACAACATTTGGGGATCAGGGACAGGGAGGGGGTCCGCTAGACACCAGGGAAATATAATTTTATTCGACATTGGGCTGGTGATTGGTGGGGGGCCACCAGGAGTTCAGTTTACATTGGGCCAGCAATCAGCTGGGGAGGGACCACTAGACACCAGGAAAATATAATTTTATTCAACAGTGGGCCACCTATTGGGTGGGGACCACTAGACACCAGGAATTTAATTTTACATCAGGCCAGCAATTTGGGGGGCACTAGACAGTAGGTAACTGAATTTGACATTATGAGTTCGGGACAGTGATTGGTGGGGGGCACTAGACACCAGGAATTGAATTTTACAACGATAATTCGAGACAGCAATCTTTTGGGGACTGCTAGTCATCAGGGAATTTAATTTTATATTGGGACAGCAATCGGCCAGGGAGGGCTGCTAGACACCAGGAAATTTCACGATCAGCATGGGGGTGTTTTCTGTTTATGACTTATCCTTGCTTTTTGTTTTGTTTATTTTAAAAGTGCAATATTTGCACTTAAAAAACAAAAGCAAGGCAAAGTTACAATGGCAAATTTTTAATTAAACAGGACACACTTAGCAAAATGACCCATGGAGGTGGATTTGGTAACTTTGCAGGAAATTTGCCAGCTGAATTAAAACTTCGTTGCATCTCTAGACTGGACTTCGAAGGGAGGTTTTATCTGTAAAATGCTTCTCAAGAACATACGGGCTCCCTGCAGCTGAGCAACCGTGCTGTCATCCACAGGTATATGGAAAGCTGATATGGAAGCCAAGTGCACTTTGATTAAGGAGTACTGCAGGCCTGAATCGACAAGGACAGTGGGCAGGTAAACGGATCCAGGTTACGTGAAGCGACCCACAAAGCAAACCACTTCCAGCTCAGGAGTGAATGTGTCTGACAGACAGTTTTCTAGCAGCCACTGGCACATCTGCCACTTTCAGTGATACCCCAAAGTGAGCTACGGCTATGTCTTCAGGAGCCATGCATGCAGATGTAAAGACTTCAGGTCTGGATGGTCTATGGTCCATGTTCCTGCGGCAGTAGACCTTTGCACAGGGACAGAGGTACTGGGGGTTCCGCTGTCGGCTATTGCAGCAGTGGATACAACATCTGCCAAGGCCATAGTGGGGCAATGAGTATTAGGTATGCCCTCCATCTTCAGTTTGAGTAAGACTCTGAATTAGTGGAAAGGAAGGGAAGGCATACAGAAACCTCCTTACTGCATTTTGTGGGGATGCAAAGGTCCATCTTTAGATGACCCCATCTTGTGAGCAGGCTGTCCACCACTGAGGTCAGTAGTTCCTACTCATGCATCCTGACTGTGACCTACTTAGTTTGTCTGCCAGTACGTTTTGGGTGCCTGGAAACATGTACTGCTGATAGTTTAAAACCATGTTCCAGAGCCCATTAGCACACCCCGCACAGCTGGTAAGAATGAGTCCCTCCTTGTTTGTTGATGTAATGCATCACACTGACATTGTCTGTCTGTATTAACAAAGGACCTGGGGCAAGTGGTTCCAGAATGCTTGGAGTACATATAAGACCACTCTCATTTCCAGAACATTTACTGCAAAGCGCCGCCACCTGGTTCTGCATGCCTTTGGCTGAACAGGTCCCAGGTGGCCTCCCATCCTGATTCCAAGGCATCCTTGTGAGGATCTGATGTGGGGTAAGAATCAAGAATGGGACGCTTTGAGCAGGTTGTTGCATTCCATCCACCACTTGAGTGCCTTGTGCAAGGGAGGCGTTACTGGAACCATCCATTCTAGATTGTCTATCAGTTGGTCCCACTGGACTTTCAGGGCCCACTGTGGGATCCACATGTGCAGCCTGGCCATTGGCACTATGACAGTCATTACTGCCATAAGACCCAGAAGGCACAGAAACATCCTTGCTGAGACATAATGGCCGTTGTGTACCATTTGTGCTTGTACTAATCAAACGTTCTGCCCTGTCCAGTGGCAGAAACACAGAACACTGGGCAGTATCCAGAACTGCCCCTATGTCCTACAGCTGTTGGCAGGGTGTCAGTACAGACTCTGGTATGCTGACTGTCACCCACAGAGCATTGAACATCTGTCTGATTTGAGTTAAGATCTGCAGGAGTTGGTCCCTGGAGTGGGCTTTTAATAGCCAGTTGTCCAGGTAAGGAAAGACACAGAGGCCTTCCCTGAGAAGGGCGCCTGCCACCACTGCCAAGCATTTGGAAAGACCCGTGGTGCAGAACATAAGCCAAAGGGCTACACTCTGAACTGGTAGTGCTCCCTGAAACAGGAACCTCTGATATTTCCTGTGAGGTTTCCAGATTTTGATATTGAGGTAAGCATCCTTCATATCCAGGGAGCAAACCAGTCCCGCTTTGCAATAGGGGAAGGAGATTCTGCTGAGAGACCATCCAGAAGTTCTTGTATTCTGTGAAGAAGTTTAGATCCTTAGATCCAGACTAGGCCTCAGAACCTCTGTCCACTTTGAGACAAGGAAGTATCTGGAGTAAAAGCGTTTGTGCCTCTGTGTTGGAGGTACATATTCAATATCCCATTTTCAAGCAGGGTCTGTACTTCCTCTAGCAACAGGGTCATGTGCACTAGTGGGTATGGTGTCATAACCGGTGGATGATCTGGAGGCTCCAGAGCATGACCCTTCTCTATAGATCTCTAGAACCCATTTGTCTGTAGTCACCGCCCTCCACTGATCCAGTTGGAGGGATAGGTGACCCTTGAAACCACCCCGGAGGTAATGGTGGTTGGGGGCGTGTATAAGGAATCATGCTGAGCCAGGGTGGGGGTGAGGCACAGCCACTGGCTCCACTACCACTAGGTGCTTTTCTATGGGCACCTGGGGTTGGGAGGGACTGGAAGCGCCCTGCACCTCTGCCTACCCTACTCTCTGTAAGCCTGGACGGTGTCCTGACAGCTTATTGGTGAAAAGTACCCCTGTTCTCTGCACGATAAGGGATTTCTACGGACTTCACAGTCTTGCCAGAGGATTAAAGGTTTCTCAAACTGCTTCTTCATTATGGCCAAATAGTTTATGCGTTGTAAATGGGGCACTGAGAACTGTTTGCTGCATAGCAGTGGCAAATCCTGCTACCCTGAGCCAAGAGCAGCATCTGAGACAAATGCCAGAGGCATCAGAAATATCAGATGCTGTGCAGATCAGATGTTTCCCACACCAGCACCAGCACCAGCATTAACAGTCTTGATTAACTCCTGTTTAGCAGAACCCCAGGCAAGACCTGTGCAGAAGCCTTAGCCTTGCTCCATAGGGTGTTCTGATATTTGATCATGTGGGCCTGGTAGTTGGCAATGTGCAGGCCCAGCAAGACAGAGGCATATGTATGTTTGGACACTGTAGCTATTACCAAGACATGGTATGCTGGAAACTATAACTGGGATGTAGTAATACTAGGATATACTGTTTAGGAGAGACAGGAAGGGTAAAAGGGAGGGGATGGCTCTTTATTTCAGGGAGGATATTAGAATGACAGAGATACAGCGAATGCGGGGGGCAGAGGTACTATAGGTCACCCTTGAGACAGGCAATAACACAGCTATTGACACGGGTGTGTGATATACAGACCTCCAGCACAGGGGGAGGAGGTGGACAGGATTCTTGTGGAATCCATCCACTTGATGGCAGCTAAAGGAGAGGTGCTGCTGGTAGATGATTTCAATCTGCCAGATGTGGATTCAAGCATCCCAGCTGGCTGCCTCAGCCAGGAGCAGGGACATCCTGTACATCATGCAAGGGCAGGCCTAAGGCAGCTAGTGCTAGAGCCCACCCTGGAGGGTGCAGTTTTAGATCTGGTACTTACCAATGGGGACAGAATTATGAAGTCAGGGTGGGCAGACACCTGGGGTCCAGTGATCATCGTAGGTATGGTTCAGTATGAGGTACAGTGGCAGAGTCAAGCCACACAAAGGCAAGGGTCTTGGATTTCAGGAGGGGGCTTACTAAGATGGGGATATGTCTGAAGAATGCCCTGGCAGGAGGGACGAATTGGGGAGTTGAGAAGCAGTGGGCCCATCCTGAAAGGAGCCATAGTAGAAGTGACAAACCTTTGCATTAGGCAAGTAAACAAGGGCAAGAGAAGAGAAACCCACTATGGTCCTCAAAAGAAGTGGTTAGGAAGGTAAGGGCAAAAAGATGGCCTTCAGAAAGTACAAGGAAACACAGAAGGAGAAGGAACAAGGTAGTGTACCTGGATAACTGG
Organism: Neoceratodus forsteri; assembly: GCA_016271365.2. Taxonomy (NCBI): domain Eukaryota; kingdom Metazoa; phylum Chordata; order Ceratodontiformes; family Ceratodontidae; genus Neoceratodus; species Neoceratodus forsteri. The sequence continues at coordinate 766,631,765 of CM028133.1, read as the reverse complement.
ATGGAGGCAGGAAAGCAGTCAGGAACCCAAGGCACAAAAGGCAGAAAAAGCACAGGAGGTAAAAAGGACCATACTTTTTATATGTACAGTAGTGAAAAGAGAAAACCAGGGTGGGATTGTAAGGCCTAAAGGGGAAGAAGGGAATGTGGAAGGGACCTGGAACAAGCATCAATGCTGAAAAATATTCAAACAAAGGAGAAGGTGAGGGACCACAGTTAGGCAACATGAGCAAATATGGGAGGGATGTGGACACCAGTCCATTTACAGAAGAGTCCTAAAAGAACCCTTGGACAGGCAATGGGATCGGATGGGTACATCCTAGAATATTAAGGAACTACGTGAGTCGCTGGTGGCACCACTGGCAGCCCAGTTCAACCAGTCACTGGATACAGGAGTGGTTCTGGAGAACTCTAGAAGGGCAGATGTAGTCTTTTTCACAAAAGGGGAATAGGAGGAAGCTGGAAACTATAGACCAGTCAGCCTCCACCTCAATAGTGGGGAAAATTATGGAATCATTACTTGAAAGGATTGTGGAACACCCTGAGTTCAGTGGAGCACAGGATCTGAGACAGCATGGATTCACAGTGGGAAGGTCATGTCAAACAAATCTTGATTTCTTTGACTAGGTGACTAGGGGAAGTGGATGGGAGGTTGTGGATGTGGCCTACCTGGATTTCAGTAAGGCCTTTGATACAGTTCCACACAGAAGACTTGTGAAAAGCTGGGTAGCCTGGGAGTGAGTCATAGGGTGGTAAACTGGGCTACTAACTGGTTGAGTGATAGAAGACAGAGGTGGTGGTAAATGGACCTCAAGCTGAGGAATGGAAGGTGACCAGTGGGTGCCACAGGAATCAGTTCTGGGGCTAATCCTGTTTAATGTCTTCATAAGTGACACTGCACAGGGGCTGGAAGGGAAGGTGCCTCTTTGCAGATGACACTAAGATCTACCACAGGATGGACACTCTGGGAGGGTGGAAAAATGAGGAGGGACCTAGGTAAAGTGGAAGAATGGTCTAGAGTGTGGCAGCTGAGATTCAATGTGAAAAGTGCAAAATCATGCATTTGGGGCGCAAGAACCCAAGGGAGGATTACGGGGAGGGGTACTGACAGTCACCGAGCAGGAAAGGGATTTAGAGGTAATCATATCTGATGATGTAAAGGTGGCCAAACAAGCTGTGGGGAGCCAGTGGGATGCTGAGATGCATAGGGAGAAACAGCACCAGCAGAAGAAAAAGGTGGTGATGCTACTGTACAGATCATTGATAAGGCCTCATTTTGAGTACCGTGTCCAGCTCTGGAGGCCACACTCCGTAAGGACACAGACAGGGTAGAGGCAGTTCAAAGAAGGGCACAAAGATGGTGCAGAGCCTGCACCAAAAGTCATATGAGGAGAGACTGGGAGACCTCAATATGTATACCCTGGAGGAAAGGAGAAATATGATAGAAACCTACAAATATCTAAAGGGCATAAGGGTAGCAGGGAAGCATCTTTGAGAAAAGGAGATGTTCAGGAATGAGGGGCATGACATGAGGCTGGAAGGAGGTAGACTATGTAACGTGAAGAAGTATTTCTTCACAGAAAGGTGTGGATGCATGGATAGACCCAGCGGAGATGGTGGGGCAAGCATAGTGGGGAATTGAAAATGCATGGGACAGGCATAGGGGAACCAGCGATAGAAATGAGAAGGTAAAGCCAGAGATCAAGTAGGGTCTGCAGCTTTGTAGTAGGTAGGAAAACTGGCAGACTTGATGGGCTTAGCAGTCCTTATCTGCTGTCAGTTTCTATGTTTGTCTAGAACATACAACCTCTGGATTCAATATCAGGAGGAAGGGAGCTCAGGTGTCTAAGTGCCGTGGATCCATCATAGGCAACTGTAATCACCAAAGCATTAGTCCTCTGGCTGGTTAGCATAATAGGGTTTTCCAAAGGGCTGAATACATTTTATCTGCTCTCTCTGAGCACAGCTGGTATGTGTTTGGCATATACCAGGCTGCATAAGTAGCATCCTCCAAAACTGGAAATGGGAGGAACAATAGCAGAGGGAGATTCTGGCATCTCCAGAAACTCCAGCAGGTTCTTCTGCTGGCCAAATTGAAGGCAATAAACCTCTGTGTCAGGCAGATGAGCAAATGTAAAAGGAAAAGGAGACCTCTATGGTTCTCAAAGAGTTAGCTGGGAGGTAAAGACTAAAAAGCTAGCATTCAGGAGGTACAGGTATAAGGAGACACAGAGGGAGGAGGATAGAAAGGTGTATCAAGAGAAGCAAGAGTGAGACAGGGAAAGTAGTCAGGAGTGCAAAGGCACACACAGAGGAGAAGATAGCACAGGCAGTAAAGAAAGGGAACAAGACATTTTTCAGGTATGTTCATGAAAGGAGAAAGACCAGGTGAGAAATTATAAGGCTAAGGAGGAAGGAGGATTGTGGGAGGGGACAAGGAAAACTCAGACATCCTGAACAATTATTTTTGTTCAGTTTCACAAATGAAAAGGGAGGGGAGGGACCACGGATCTGTGTCAGAGGCATCAAAGGAAGAGGTGTGGACACTAATCTATTTACAGAGGAGAAAGTCCTGAAAGAACTTGCAAATCTTAAGGTGGACAGGGCAATGGAGACAGACAGGATACATCCAAAGTTTTTGAGGGAGCTCAGTCAGCAGGTACTGACTGCACCTCTGACAGCCATGTTCAACCACCACTGGAAACGGGCATGGTCCTGGAAGACTGGTAGAGGACAGATGTAGTACCACTTCACGAAGGTGAGAGCAGGGAGGAGGTTGGCAATTACAGGCCAGTCAGCCTGATTTTGGTGGTGGGGAGGAATTAATGGAATCACTACTGAAAGAAAGGGACTGTGGAATATCTTGAATCCAGTGATCTACAAGATCCGAGGCATGGATTCACTAGGGGAAGGTCATGTCCAACTAGTCTTATAGATTTCTTTGACTGAGTAACCAGGAAGAGACCAGGGTGGAGCAGTGGATGTGGCCTACCTAGATTTCAGTAAGGCCTTCGACACTGTTCCACATAGGAGACCTCGTAAGCTGGGCAGCCTAGGAGTGGACTAAAAGTAGTAAACTGGATAAGAAATTGGTTGGAGTATAGGTGACAAAGGGTAGAGGTAAACAGAGTTCACTCCAAGGAAGGGAGGGTGAATAGCAGGGTGCCACAAAGATCAGTACTGAGACTAGTCATCTTCAATAACTTTATGCGACATTACAGTGGGAATAGAAGGGAAGGTGTGTTTTTGCAGATGACAAAAAATCTGCACTAGAGTAGACACTGGGGTGGAAAAATGTATAGAGAGCTAGGTGCTGAGGAGTGGCCAAGAAAGTGGCAACTAAGTTTCAATGCTAAAAATACAAAATCATGCACAAGGGGGCGAGAAACCCAGGGTCAGAGTAGAAAATGGAGAAGTGGTACTGGCGACCACCAAACAGGAAAGAGACATAGAATTTGTTGGCAGATATGACCACCTGGACCATCTAGTCTGCCCATTATTCTTACTGTAAACTGTAGCTGATCTGCAGCTTTCTCACCCTTCCCATTTCTAGTATTCTCATGTGTCTGTCCCACACATTTTTGAATTACTCCACTGTTTTGTTTGCACCCACCACCCCTGCAGGGAAGCTATTCCATGCATTCACCACCCTTCTATAAAGAAGCACTTCTTCACATTGCCCTGACTCTACCTCTATCCGACTTTTAAAGTCATGTCCCTAGTTCTAGTGCATCCTCTTTCTGAAAGATGCTACCCCTGCACCTTATTTATCCCTTTAGTTATTTGAACATCTCTTTCATGTCCTCCCTGTTTCTCATTTCTAGAGAAACATATTAAGGTCCTTAGCCTCTCCTCATATGACTTCTAGTGCAGCCTTGTACCATTTTAGTAGCCCTTCTCTGTACCTGCCTACCCTGTGTCTTTTTAATTATACTTTTTGAATCCGCCACCCAATGCACCTAGAAGAGCTCAGCCACTGGCCCACGTGCTGACCAACCATCTGCCAGGCTTACCCCTAATGGTCAATGAAATAGAGCCCTGGCTTGCCCTCCAGGGTGGGGCCACAGGAGCAGAACCCTCCCAGTGGACACTGGTGGCAGCGGAGCAGCAGCAGAGTGAGGCAGGTCGGGGACCAGAATTTTGGCTGTGATCCCTTGGAGGTGGGGTGCAGTGATGTCAGTGTCTGTCCGTCCCACACAAGCAGGCACCGGTCTTGCTCCGCACGAGCCTCAACCAGAGGTCACTCATCAGGCTAGACACCCTCCAACCCTCGGAGAAAGAGAGCCGCCCCAGGCACTCTATCCTCATTAAGCTCAGCTGGCCCTCTGACTCTCTGTGTCCATTCTTGAACTTCGGGTCTTAGGTATGCATAGCTTGTTGCCTTGCTACTGCGCCAGTGGGCTGGCTCAACTATGTCTTTCTTGAGATGAGGCCTCTAAAACTGGACACTGTACTCAGAGGAGGTCTCGCCAATGATCTGTACAGTGGCACCACCACTTCCTTTTTTTGCTGGTGATGCCTCCCAATGCATCCCAACATCCCACTAACCTGCCTTATTGCTTTTTCACACTGTCAGGCCACCTTTAGGTACTGGATATAATCACTCCTCGATTCCTTTCCTGTTTGGTGACTGACAGTACCTCCCCCTTCACTGAGCAATTTCACCCAGGTTTCCTGTGCCTGAAGAGCACAATTTTGCACTTTCTTATATTGAATCTCAGCTGCCATGTATTTGACCATTCTTCCAGCTTGCCCAGGTCCCTTCTCACCCCCCGGTGTGTTGATCCCATTGCAGATCTTGTGTTGTCTGCAAAGAGGCACACTTTACCCTCCAGCACCTCCACAATGTTGCTTATGAAGACATTAAAGAGGACAGGGCAGCAGAGTAGTTTAAGGAGTGCTCCTGTTGTATGATAAACTGATAGCATGGGTTCTATCAATGTGTCCTAGCAGTACCTTGATGTATTAGGAGTGTAGATAAGGGGCATGGTCAACTGCTGAGCTGAGAATAACCTCTTTATAAAGCTCTGTAATTCAAGTGCTTAATTTTATAAAAAACCTTCTAAGCAGTTATTCTGCACTTTGCCATCTGTCATCCGAAATAGCATCATCTCCGGACTCTGCAGACATAAAAATCTTTATGAAGGAATACTCACAACCAGAGATATGGTGCAAGGCAATAAAGTGGCAGCAAACCAGGATGGAACCCAATCTAAAGACTCGATGGTTGGAGGGAGTAAAGACCAGCATCCTGGTGGTGGGGAGTGCTCCAGGCCCAACCCCTAATGTAGCACTGCTCTGAGCGATTCAAAACTTGGACAAAAAATGGAGGACTTTAGCTCAGAGCTGAAACTGCTCAATAATAAAGTGGCAACTTTAACTGAGGACACTAAAGGGGTGGTGAAGACAGTGGAGAAGGCCCTGTTGCAACTTACAGGTCTCACAAAAGAGAACACTTTACTCTGACGGCAGCTAGAAAGTTTAGAAAATGCCACCCACTCCAAAATCAGACTCTGGTCCACTGAAACCACTGAGGAGAAAACCCCAAGGTATTTTGAAAGAAATGCTGACTTAAATATCAAATCTTGAGAAGGACTTTGAGATTAAAAAATATACCATATCTCATCATGTGGAGGGAGGCCTAGAAATGCCACAGGAGAAACCATTCCTCAGACTATCCTGATGGAGCTCGGATCTTTGGAGGAGAAGGACTTGATCTTAAGCCATGCAAAACAATTTAGCCTGCTCCATTGGCAGGGACGCAAGAGTCACATTTTCCCAAATCTAAGCTATGCGACTAGAATGAGATGGAAAGGATTTGATGGCATCTGATCTCATCTGCATGCTTTGGGAGTGCACCATGTTTTATTGATGCCAGCAAGCCTCCAAATAATTTATGGAGGGAAGGTTTTCCAATTTTCTGATCCCATTGATGCTGCCAAGCTGTTGGTAAAAATGGAAAATCAGTTTTCCACTAGAGGTGAGAAATCAGACTCAGAGGAAGATGCAGATGATTAACATTTAAACTGAGACTATAAATCTTATGGGAGTGGGTGAAGATCAATGGCTTAGAGACTGCCTTCCAGGACGCTACATACTAATCTAAGTAGAAAACTCTATGGGTTTATGTAGGAAAAGTGTTATTTGGTACTACTTTGGTTAATTTAAACCCTTCTGTTCTCCTGGACAATTGTCTCTGAAGGGTGCCTTCCTTCATCAAGACTTTTAACCTGTGCCTTAACAGTGGTGAAATATATAAAATCATATGGCACCCTATGAACAGCAGTATCGTACTCTGTTTTTGGTTGGCTGCATGCAAAATTATATTGCCTTTTTTTCTCTTTGTTTAAGGTGGAAAACTAAACTGTTTAAAATATTATGTGTTTTCTTTTGGGGAACTAAGGAAACTATAGTTCTGAAGGGTTTATTCCATAAAAATGGTCATTTTACCATAATGCCTGAGCTGCATGGAGAGACTTAAGTTTTATCATTTCTGACAGAAGATGCAGGTGGAGGGGACACAACCTGTTTGATAGGGGAAAGATATGGTTACCATATTTACACAGTCCCTACTCATGGTTGTAAGGATCATAATAGAATAATTATCTAGAAAATATTGAAGCTAATTTGGCTTTATTATCCAGTTTGAATGAGGATGATTAAATGTCAGATAAATCAGTATACCCCGAGTGATGTAACATAGTACAGGGGTAAAGCTGTATTTTTAGTTACTGTTACAATGCTGTGCTTGTATTGCAAAATGTAAAACTTTCTGTGACGCCTGCCTGTATGGAAGTAAAAAAAAAAAAAGAGGACTGGGCCTAGCACTGATCCCTGAGGCACCCCACTGGTCACTTCCTCTCTGCAGACTGAACTCCGTTCACTACCACCCTTTGTGTCCTACCGCTCAACCAATTTCTAACACAGTTTACCACTCCTGATCTGACTCCCAGGCTGTTCAATTTGTTTATTAGCCTTTTATGTGGAGACGTATTGAAGGCTTTACTAAAATCCAGGTAAGTCACATCTACTGCCCCTCCTTGATCTATCTCCCCTGTCACCCAGTCAAAGAACTCAATTAGGTTTGTTTGGCAAGACCTGCCTACTGTGAAACCATGCTGTCTCAAATCCTGCTGCCTGCTGGATTCAAGGTATGTCACAATCTTTTCCTTGAGTAATGATTCCATCAACTTCCCTACCACTGAGGTTAGGCTTAGGTTGACAAGCCTATAGTTACCAGCCTCCTCCCTACTCCTGCTGTTATAGAGAGGAACAACATTCACCCTCTTCCAGTTTGCCGGCACCACACCTATTTCTAATGATTTGTTGAACAAGGCTGTCAGTGGTGCTGCTAGCTCTTTCTAAGCTCTTTTAGAATTCTGGGATGTATTTTGTCCAGCCCCATTACCTCATCTGACTTCAGTTTTCCTAGTTCCTTTAGGACTCCCTCTACTGTGAATGGACTTGTATCTATACCCACCCCGATTGGTGCATCTTCCCACTAGCTGTGGACCCTCCCTTCCTTTTCCACTGTGAATACTGAACAAAAATACTTGTTCAGGATTTCTGCTTTTCCTGGTCTCCTTCTGCCAAACCTCCACCCCCTTCTCTTTTAGTCTCAAAATCCCACTGTAGTTTTTCTCTTTTCTCTGATGTATCTAAAAAGGTTTTGTCTCCTTTCTTTATTGCCTTGGCTATTCTTTCCTCTGTCTGTGCTTTGGCTTTCTGACTCTCTTCCCACCTCCTTTAGTTTTTCCAGATACTTTCCTGTGTCCTCCTCCTCTGTGTTTCTTTGTATTTTCTGAATGCAAATCTTTTTCCCTCACCCTCCCTGCCACCTCTTTGGAGAACCAGAGTGGTGTTTTCCTCTTTGTTTTACTTATTTGCCTAACGATAGGCTCATGGCTTCCATTATGGCTCCCTTTAGAAGTGCCCATTGTGTCTCTATATCCCACTTTACCCTTTAGGGCTTTCTTCTTACATACCTCTAGTTCTGCAAAATCTGCTTCTAAAATCAAGACCCTTGCCCTTTGTGTGGCTGGATTCTCTACTGTTCTCACATTAAACCATATGGTGTGGTGATCACTGGATCCCAGGTGACTTCCCATTTCTACATCCCCCACTCTGTCCTCATTGGTGAGGACCAGGTCCAACATTGCTCCCTCATGGTGTGTGTTCTACCACTAGCTGTTTGAGTCCTGCCGCTGAAGGGCTTCTGGGATGTTTCTGTTCCTTGCTGTGGCTGCAGTGTGGGTGCTTGTCTTCAAGGCACAGGTCAGGAAGCATAGGAAAATCAGGAGCAGTTGTAAAATTTGCAACAAGAGTTTTATTATGAATAACAAAATAAAAAAATAAAATTATTCGAATAACTATTTACAAAGAAAGAATAAACAGAAAAGATCCATCTGAGTTTTCCTTCAATCTCTGTGTATCTCTTACAAACAATTCCAGCTCTGTCTTATGAGTCTTTGCAACCCCTTCTTAACAAGCATCCTGTTTTTTTCTAAAATTTTCTTGTATATTTCAGGCAGGTGCAGGCAGGAACACAATGTCCCAGAACTGAGGCCCTTTTCCACAGCTTCTGCAAAAGGCTTAGCAATTACATTTCAGGTTAACCCCTTAGTATCCAATAGTGTTTTGCAATTATTTTAAACTATAATTATATACATTTCAACAGTAACACTATATAATTTCTAAACAAAGGGATCCCAAGGTCAGTTACATTTCCACATAAAGATTTGCATATATTTTTATACCAGCAGATATGCAAGGGAGGAAAAGACAGAACAGCAAGAGAAGGTAGAGAGTAGTGAGAGGCAAACATTCTGAGACTGTTGGGTGATCAAATCTTAGGTCTCACAGGAAAATTTGGCTGCAAACCAGACAGACAAGAGACAGGAAAGGAAAGAACAGAACAGATCCCTGCATTCAAACTCCTCCATAACAACTGGGACAGGGTCCTATTCAGCCCTGTCACAGTGCTCCAATTGACATCAGGCAAATTGAAGTCCCCATCTGCAGCATTTTCCCCTTTTGCTGCCATTTCATGGATGATTACCAGTAGTTAATTATCTAACTCCTTCCCTGTGCCTGGCAGTCTGTAGATCACACCTGCTCAAATGGCAGTACCATTTCTGTTTCCAGTGTGACCCACAGTGCCTATACTTCATCCCTAATACCCTGAACTCTGTAGCTTTTATATCCTTCCAAACGTAGATAGCCACTCTACTCCCTTTTTCCTACACTTTCATTACAGAATAGAGCATACCCTGGCACAGTTATGTCCCAGTCATGGTTCCCTGTGTACCATGTCTCGTAACAGCGACAATATCCAGGTCTGCCTCTGACATCAAGGCCATTAGGTCTGAGATTTTATTTGTCAGACTCAGAGTGTTCATGCTCATAGCTTTCTGACACCCCTATTTTACTTCCTCCCTGACCCGGTGTTTTCTCCTAGCTCTTTGCAGTAGGAATGCTATGTGATCTGCTTCCATTTGCTCCATTGACCTCTCTTTGTGTTCTTTCTGGTCCCTCTTTGTATTCCATGATCAGTTTCTTTTCCAGAGGAGTTACGGCTAAGTTCCTATCTTTTAAGGTGACCTTGATAGGGTCATGGGTGTTATCATATCTGATGACCTAAAGGTAGCCAAACAGTGTGGCAAAGCAGTGTGGAGAGCCATTGGGATGCTAGGGTGTATAGAGAAGGGTATCACCAGCAGAAAGATGGAGGTGGTGTTACCTCTGTATCAATCTCTGGTGAGACCTCACCTAGATTACTCTGTCCATTTCTGAGTCCTCATCTCTGAAAGAACATAGACAAAGTTGAGGCAGTCCAGTGGAGGGCAACTAAAATTGTACAGAATCTGCATCAAAAGCCCTATGCGGAGAGACTGAAGGACCTCAGTATGTACAGACTGGAGGGAGGGGAATATGATAGAAACTTTCAAATACCTCAAGGACATAAATAAGATTCAAGAGGAAGCTTTTTCAGAGAAAAGCATAACAAAGGGTCACGCGATGAAGCTGGAGGGTGGTAGTATTAGGGGAATGTAAGGAAACACTTCTTCACAGAAAGGGTGGTGGATAGTATTCAGGAAATATAAGGAAACACAGAAGGAGCAGGACAGAGAACTTTATCAGTCAAAGCAGAAGGAGGCAGGAAGGCAGTCAGAATAGCAAAGGCCAAATCTAAGGAAAAGATAGCCAACTCTGTTAAGAAGGGGATAAAACCTTTATAGGCACATTAGAGGCGAAGAAAGACCAAGGGAGGAATACAGAGGCTTAATAAAGGGAGGAATTGGGCAGAGGGTGACAGTGAAAAGCAGGATACTGAATGAATATTTCTGCTCAGTATCCACAACAGATGAGGAGGGAGTACCTAAACCAAACAAGAGAAACACCCTGGATAGGGGAGTCGATACCAGACCATTCACAGAAGAAAGGGTTATGAAAGAACTCTTGAAACTGAGGGTGGACAAAGCAATGGAGCCTGATGGGATTCACCCCAGAATTCTATAAGAACTAAGGGTTGAATTACTGACACCACTGACTACTCTATTTAACAAATCATTGGAGGATGGGGTGGTACTTGAGGACTGGAGGAGAGTGGATGTGATTCCACTTCACAAAAGTGGGAGCAGGGCAGAGGCAGGAAATTACAGACCAGTTAGTTTGACCTCAGTGGTAGGGAAAATGATGGAATCACTTGTGAAGGAAAGAACTGTTGAGTACCTATAGGCCAGTGGGGCACAGGACCCAAGGCAGCATTGATTCACAGCGAGAAGGTCATGTCAGACAAATCTAATAGATTTTCTTGACTGGGTGACCAAAGTAGTAGACCAGGGAGGGCAGTGGACATGGCCTACCTAGCTTTAGCAAGGCATTTGACACAGTCCCACACAAGATTAATAATATAAAGCTAGCCAGCCTTGGAGTGGGTCCCAAGGTGATAGCCTGGATGAAAAATTGGCTGGACAACAGGACACAAAGGGTAATAGTAAATGGAGTCCACAGTGAAGAAAGGAGGGTAACTAGTGGGGCATTGTAGGGTTCAGTACTGGGGCCAGTCCTCTTTAATGTCTTTATAGTGACATTGCAGAGCACCTGTAAGGAAAAGTATGTCTCTCTGCAGATGACACAAAGATCTGCAACAGGGTTGATACACAGGGTGGGTTGGAAAAAGATGAGAAGGACTTTATTACTTTTTATTTTATTTTAGTCTTTGGTAACTGGGTAGGCCCACTAGGCACAAGTGCCTGTTTTCATAGGTGACCTGGGAGCACTGGACAGTTATGTGACTTGCTCAGAGTCACACAGTATGCAAGTGGAGTTGTGAGAGAATCAAACTCAGGTCTGGTCTGCTGGATGTACTTGGCTAGGATGGAGGAATAGACAAATATACAGCAACTCGGATTCAACGCAAAATGTGCAAGGTAATGCGCCTGGGAAACAAAACCCGGGAGAAGAGTACATGGGGGGTGAGTTACTAACAACAACAAAATGGAAAGGGACCCAGGAGTAATTATATCAGATGGCCTAAAGGTGGGCAAGCAATGTGAGAAGGCAGTAAGGAGGGCTGGGGATACTGGTATGCATAGGAGTGGTATCAACTGAGAAAACAGGACGTTGTTATCCTCCTGTACAGACAGTTGGTGAGACCCTATCTGGAGTACTGCATGCAGTTTTGGAGACCCCACCTCCCAGAAAGACATAGACAGAGTGGAGGCTGTCCAGAGGAGGGAGAACAAATGGTGCAGGGTCTGCACCAGAAGACATACATGAAGAGAGACTAAAGGAGCTCAATATGTATACCCGAGGAAAGGAGGGGAGGGAGAACATGATAGAAACTTTCAGCACCTCAAGGAATCAACAAAGTCCAAGAGGGTAGCATCTTTCAGAAAAAGAGTGCAAGAACAAGGGGCACAATCTGAAGATGGGGATGGCTCAGAGGTAATGTTAGGAAGTATTTATTCACAGAGGGTTGTGGATGCATGGAGCAGCCTTCCTGAGGAGGTTGTGGAGTCAAGAACAGTAGGGAATTCAAGAATGCATGGGACAGACATAAGGCAATTCTAGTGGGAGGTAGGAGGAAGTAGGCTGTTGGTTAACTAGGATCTGCAGCTTATCCATCCGGCAGGGAAATGGGAAGACTAGGTGGGCCAAGCGTCCTTATCTGCCGTCAAATTCTATGTTTCTATGATAACTGGAACAGCCTCTCTGAGGAGGTGGTGGAGCAAAACTGTAATGGGATTTAAGAAGGCATGGGATAGGTATAAGGGAACCTTAGAGGCAAGAAAAGGGGGCGAAAGTCGGAGATCAAGTAGGGTCTTCGTGTGACAATAGGTAGGAACATGGGCAGACTAGGTGGGTCACAGCGGTCCTTATTTATCATCATATTCTATGTTTCTTGGTAGAATCCTGCTTCTCTAAGGTGAAGCCCATGGCAGCCTGCATTTGCTGCATCATGGCAAAAAATGAGGGATCCTCTGGAGGTGATTCTGGTGTATTCAGTACAGAGTCTCACTACAGGAGGAGACTGTGGAGCTGTGCCATGTTCATACCGGTTCTCCTCAGTATAGTCCTCCACATCCTCCTCCATCAGGAGGTCAGATTATATTCATATTCATCATCGACAGGAATGAATGACCACAACGTCGTTGGCAGCTGAGGAGGTTTATTCTGCAAGGTATTAACTTGCGATGTTGATGGGTCCCCATCAAGGGCCCCGACGAGACAACCCTGGCAGTACGTGCCATATCATGTCTGAAAATGATAGAGTACTGCCTGTGTCGTGCGCCACTTTGGGTAGGGGCGCCACAGCAGTAGTCGACATTGAGGTTGCATCTTCATCAATGATGGCGGCGTACCAGCCATATTGGGCCTGGTAGTACCTACGTCAAGCCCAACCTTGGTGTCTGGTGGATGGTCAGGGGGTGAGTGGCGCGCCACTGAAGTGGGCAGCATCATTTATTTTATTTATTTAAGATTTGAATTATAACCTTTGAGTCATAGACTCATTTCAAAGGTCCCATGTCATGGAAACAATACATTTGACATACATTCACATTGCATGTTACATACATATTCAGCATAACACATACACAGAGTCAAATATCTATTTTATGCATTATAGTGTCACAATTGCAGTCTGATGAGATACATTGTCATGCGCCAGTGGACCCTGGCACTGGGCCCAGCACTGAGATGGCCTTGGGCTGGTGGTAGCTATGCTGTCAGTCTGCAGGGCACCGGTAGTGCGTGGGGGGGACTACAGCTGGCAGGTGCATGTGCATGAGGTTAGAAGGTGGTCTTTCAGGTGATCTTGAAAGGGCCAAGCTTGGTATGGCAGGTGACCTGTGAGGGGAGGGTGTTGAACCAGGTGGAGCCCTGACCAGGAACAATCTCTGTGCTAGGGTTGTTTTGACCCATGGGATGGTTATTGCTGCTTTACATGTGCTAGGGTATTCACAGAGGGGTTGGAGGTTGCTAGGTAGTCGAAGCATTTCTGAGGGGTCAGGCAAAGTAGTGATTTTTTGGCTATGAGGTAAGCTTGATATTGTACTCTCTCTTTGAAGCTTAAGATCTGGGCAGGTGAGTAGAAGGTACAGGTATGGGTCATCCGGTCAGCCCCAGTTAGTAGCCTGCATGCTTTGTTGATCACTGCCTTTAGTTTGCTGATGGCTGTGGTATCAGCTGAGTAAACCAGCAGGCCGAGTCCATCAGGAGAGGACTGAGTATGTGAGAGCTAGTCTTAGGGCTTCTGGGGTGAGGCTGGTTCTGTGGCGATACAGTAGACCAACTCTGCGATTGGCAGCAGATGTGAGGGTGTTGATGTGCTTGTGGAAGGTGAGAGCCATATCGAATAAGACACCCAGGTACTTGTAGGACGGACCTGTTCCAGGGTGTAGTGAGCTGGATTTGATGGATAGCTGGGAGTTTTTAATTTACTTTGGTGGTGTGCGAACAAGAGGGTCTTAGTTTTTTTAGGTTCAATACTAGCCTATGCTCTATGAACCAATGCTCAGTCCAACTGAAGGCAGACTGGAGGGAGCTCTGAAGGTCTGATGGGTTTGTTGAGGCACAGATGACTGTGTCATCTGCATACAGGAGGATCTTTTCAGTGCAGGAGGTGGGGAGGGCATTTAAGAACAAGCTGAAAAGCAAGGGGCCTAGGATGGATCTCGTGGGACTCCCAAGAGGGTGGGGCATGAGACGAGGAGGTGTTATTGATCCAGACACATTGGGATCCGGACGATAGCTAGCAAACCAATTCATATGCTGTTCTGGCAAAGAGTGGTTCCTCATGGAGGCAGCTGCAGTGGAGACCAAGAAGGATGCTGGGAACCTCCACAAAGGAGACCCACAGGAGGGTGGCACAAGAGTCCACAGGGAAGGAAATAACTCCTGGTGGGGGACTCAATCATTCGGGAGGTAGACGGGGGAGGAAGGGAATAGGGAGGTAAGGTGTTCTGCCTGGCGCCACGGCTTGGTGAGACAGGAAGTGAATCCTCAGGATTGGCGGAGCAGCTGCATGAGGGAAGGATTGGATGTCATTGTCCACCCAGACAAATGACCTGGCTGTAAATGGATCAGAGCAGTACAAGAGGAGTTTGTGGAGTTGGGGAGGGGCCTTGAGACAAGTAGCATGTATGGTAACCTTCTGGAGGTGCTGCCTGTCTGTGGCAAGGATGATGCTAGGGTATTCCGCACCATGGGATTCAATGAATGGTTGAAAACTGCTGTGGAGCTCAGGGTTTTGGCTTCATTGGGGACTGGTGAGCCACCTGGAGGGATGCAGGCTTATACTGGCGCGATGGTCTGCATCTGTCCAGGGGGTATCCAGGATCCTAGGTGACAGGTTTAAATGCTTCATTAGCAAGCATTTAAACTAGCCAAGGTGGGAGGCACTGAAAGGAACAGGGAAATCCCAGCCTCCCTCCACAAAGCACAGTGAGTTAGAGAGGTAAACACCAAGGCAGAGAAGTCAGTAAGGAACAGGACAGGGATAAATGCAGAAAAGGTGTTAAGGACAGGGATGGGGCTAAAGGGGTAAGGCCATAAAAATATATGGAAGGTGATGAGTACCAATGCCGTAGTCTGCAACAAGCTCCCTGAACTAGTGGCCTTGATGGAAGAGGTATGCCTGGATATTGTGGCAGTCACTGAAACATGGTACATAGAGAACCATGAGTGAAGTCAACATACCAGGATACACAGTTCACTGAGGGTCAGGGTGGGTAAAAGAGGAGGAGGAGTAGCTCTCTATATAAGGGAAGGATTAAAGCAACAGAACTAAAGAGTAAACAGGAAGTTGATGAGTCACTATGGGTCACCCTGGAGACAGAAAATGGCACCACAATCCGCATGGGGGTTGTGTACAGACCCCATCTCAGGGGAGGAAATGGACAAGGAAATGATAGAAGGCATCCTTAAAATGGCAGAAAAAGGGAGATATTGTTGATGGGGACCTGAATATGCTAGATGTTAACTGGAGTACCTTTGCTGCAGGCACATCCAAGAGCAGGATCATTCTTGATACCCTACAGGGGCATGCCTCAGACAGCTAGTGTTGGAACCCACTCGGAGAGAGCAATTTAGACCTGGTACTCTCAAATGGGGAAGGAGAAAGGATCTCAGATTTAGGCGTGGGTAATATCTGGGAACAAGTGACCACCAAACAGTGTGGTTCACAAAAAAAACAGCCATAGAGTCAAGCCATACAAAACAAGAGTATTGGACTTTAGGAAGGCTGACTTTGGGAAATGAGAGCGTGCCTTAGAAAAGCACTAGCAATGGGCAAGAAGGAGGGGTGCAGGAACAATGTTGAATAATCAAAACAGCCATTGCAGAGGCAACAAGCCTTTGTGTGAAATAAATCAATAAAACAAAACGAAGGAAAACCACTATGGTTCTCAAAAGAGGTGGCAGGGATGGTTAAGGAGAAAAGGATAGCATTCAGGAAATATAAGGAAACACAGAAGGAGCAGGACAGAGAACTTTATCAGTTAAAGTAGAAAGAGGCAGGAAGGCAGTCAGAATAGCAAAGGCACAAACTGAGGAAAGATAGAAAACTCTGTTAAGAAGGGGATAAAACCTTTATAGGTACATTAGGGAGCAAAGAAAGACCAAGAGAGGGATACAGAGACTTAATAAAGGGAGGGAATGTGGGCAGAGGGTGACAGTGAAAAAGCAGGGACACTGAACAAATATTTCTGCTCAGTATTCACAACAGATGAGGAGGGAGGTGCCTAAACCAAACAAGGGAGAAACTCTGAATAGGGGGTGATACCAGTCCATTCACAGAAGAAAGGGTTTTGAAAGAATCTTGAAACTGAGGGTGGACAAAGCAATGGGGCCTGATGGATTCACCCAAGAATACTAAAATAACTAAGGGTAGAACTAGTAACACCACTGACTACTCTCTTTAACAAATCATGGGAGGATGGAGTGGTACCTGAGGACTGGAGGAGGGCAAATGTGATTCCACTTCACAAAATGGAGCAGGGCCGAGGCAGGAAACTACAGACCAGTTAATTTGACTTCAGTGGTAGAGAAAATGATGGAATCACTTGAAGGAAAGAACTGTTGAGTACCTAGAGGCCAGTGGGGCACAGGACCCAAGGCAGCATGGTTTCACAGCAGGAAGGTCATGTCAGATGAACCTAATAGATTTCTTTGACTGGGTGACCAAAGTAGTAGACCAGGGAGGAGCTGTGGATATGGCCTACCTAGATTTTAGCAAGGCATTGAGCACAGTCTCACACAAAGATTAATATACAAGTTAGCCAGCCTTTTAGTGGGTCCCAAGGTGGTAGCTTGGATAAAAAACTGGCTAGACAACAGGATGCAAAGGGTAATAGTAAATGGAGTCCACAGTGAAGAAAGGAGGGTAACTAGTGGGCAACAGAGGGTTCGGTACTGGGACCGTCCTCTTTAATATCTTTATAAGTGACATTGGAGAGCACCTGGAAGGAAAGGTATGCCTCTTTGCAGATGACACAAAGATCTGCAACAGGGTTGATACACAAGGTGGGGTGAGGAAGAATGAAAAGGGATTTGGCAAGGTTGGAGGAATGGTCAAATACATGGCAGCTCAGATTCAATGCAAAGAAGTGCAAGGTAATGCATCTGGGAAACAAAACCCAGGGAAGAGTACACAATGGGGGTGAGTTAATAACAACAACAAAAATCGAAAGAGACCTAGGAGTAATTATATCATATGACCTAAAGGTGGGCAAGCAATGTGAGAAGGCAGTAAGGAGGGTTGGGGGATACTGGATGCATAGGAGAGGCACCAACAGTAGAAACAGGAAGTTGCTATCCCTCTCACAGACAGTTAGTGAGACCCCATCTGAGTACTCGTGTAATTCTGGAGACCCCATCTCCAAAGATATAGACAGAGTGGAGGCTGTCCAGAGGAGGGCAACCAAATGGTGCAAGGTCTGCACCAAAAGACATATGAAGAGAGACTAAAGCAGCTTAATATGTATACCCTTGAGGAAAGGAGGAGAGGGGACATGATAGAAACTTTCAAGTATCTCAAAAGAATTAACAAGGTACAAGAGGGTAGTATCTTTCAGAAGAAGAGATATGCAAGAACAAGGGGCACAATTTGAAGATAGAGGGGATGGCTCAGAAGTACTATTAGAAAGTATTTTTTCACAGAGAGATCTGTGGATGTATGGAACAGCCTTCCTGAGGAGGATGTGGAATCAGAACAGTGGATAATTCAAGAATGCATGGGACAGGCATAAGGCAATTCTAGTGGGGGCAGGAGGAAGTAAGCTGTTGATTAACTAGAATCTGCAGCTTATCCATCAGGTAGGAAATGGGCAGACTGGGTGGGCCAAGCGGTCCCATCTGCTGGCCAAATCTATGTTTCTATGTTTTATGTAAACCAGTCAAAAGATCCCTGTGAGAAACCTAATTGTGTAAGGGTGTTAATCAGGAGGGAGGGCTGACTTTGTCAAAAGCCTTGGATAGGTCAATAAACACTGCTGGGCAATGTGCCCTCAGTCAAGGGCAAGGTGCAAGTGGTTAGAGAATTCCAGTGAGACGTGGTGGTGCTGTGCCCAGACCAGAAGCAGTGTTGTTCCATGCAGAGTAGGTTATGACTATCAAGGTAGCTGGAGAGCTGGTCCGCCACAATTTTTCCAAGGCCCTGGACAGTGGGGCAGAATAGAGATTGGGCAGTAGTTTCCCAGGGATAGGAGGTCTCCACCTTTGAGGATGGGGTGACCAGAGCATTTTTCCAAGCCATCGGAACTGCCCTAGGCAGAGGGAGAGGTTTAGTATGGTGGTAAGTGGGGCAAGCAATATTTCTAGTGAAGTCAAGAGTAGTTTGATGTCAAGAGGGTCATTTAGGGGCTGTTCCGCTTAGGGCCTTGTACGTATGGCCTCGCCTCATGCGGGAGATGGTCTGGAGATAGAAAGGTGGTTGCAAGAGGTGGGGCTAGGCTGCGCGGGTACCGGGTCAAGAAGTTTGGGGAGGACAGAGCTGAGATCTGTAAAACTGTTGTTGTGGGTGTTGGAATTTCTTTAGGGTCTGTGGTGACCGATCCATTAGTGGGTGATTTGGGATGGCGTGGGTGTCTGTGACTTGCCATTCATAGTAGAGGTTGTACCTGTAGTCCACAGGGTGACCTGATCTGCCAGAGGCCTTGTCCTTGTCCCAGTGCTTGTGTTTGTGGCCCCATGAGAATTTTTCCCAGGACTTGACAACCATGATTTAGTCAATGGGGATGGCAACCTGGTTTTACCATGTAGCTGCTTCTACATTAAAAAGATGGGAATGCTCAGGGATGCCTCATGGGGGAGACTTGGGGAGTGGAGGAACAGTGGGCAAACCTAAAAGGAGGAATAGAGAGGCAACAAACCTCTGCATCAGACAAGTAAGTAAAGTAGGAGGAAAAAGAGACTGCTAGGTTCTTAAAAAGAGGTGACGGGAAGATACTGTATTTGCAAAAAAGTTAGCATCAGGATGTATAAGGAGATGCAGAGGGAGGAAGATAGAGAGGTGTATCAGGAGAAACAAGGGAGGCAGAGAAAGCAATCAGGAGTGCAAAAGTGCAGACAGAGGAGAAAATAGGCCAGGCAGTGTAGAAAGGGCACAAGGTATTTTTCAGGTATGTAAGTGAAAAGAAAGACCAGGGGAGGGATAGTAAGGTTTATGAAGGAAAGAGGGGAGTGTGTGGAAGGGGATCAGGAAAAAGCAGACATCTTGAACAAGTACTTTGTTCAGTTCTCACAGAGGAAGGAAAGGAGAGGAACCACAGATATGGGCCAGGAGCATTGAAGGAAGGGAGGTACATGGATACATAGACAGTGTCGGCAGATAAGGACTATGGCCCACCCAGTCTGCCCATTTGAGCTTGTAAGTTCAGTTTATGTTTTCTAGAAGTCTGTTGCCCTTACCCCTGACCTCCAGAATGCCTTTATGTCTATCCCATGCATTCTTAAATCCTTGATTGTTTCAGCCCCCACCACTTCCTCTGACAGGGTGTTCCACTTGTCCACCACCCGTTCTGAGAAGAAATTCTTCCTCATGTGTCCTCTGAATCGTCCCTCCTCCAACTTCATCCCATGCCTCTAGTCCTGGAACATCTTTTCGCTTAAAATAGTGTATTCCTGCACCCTGTTCCTCCCTGTGAGATACTTGTATGTCTCTATCATATCCCTCTCCTCCAGGGAGTACATGTTCAGTTCCTTCAACCTGTCTTCATAGGACTTGTGATGCAATCCATGCACCATCTTTGTTGCCCTCCTCTGAACCTTCTCTACCCTGTCTATGTCCTTACGTAGGTAAGGTCTCCAGAATTGTACACTGTACTCCAGGTGGGGCCTCACTAGTGTCTTGTATAGTGGAATTATGACCTCCCTTTTCCTGCTGGTGATGCCCTGCCTATGCATCCCAGCATCCTATTTGCTTTACCTGCTGCCTTGTCACACTGTTTCCCCACTTGAGGTCATCAGAGATGATAACCCCAGATCCCTTTCTGCTTGGTGCATGCTATATCCTCACCCCCCAACTGATATATTGTGCCAGGGTTTTTGTGCCCATATGCATTATCTTGCACTTCTTTGCATTGAATTTCAACTGCCAAATCCCTGACCATTCTTCAAGTTTCTGTAGGTCCTTCTCATTCTGTCTACACCCGCTGGTGTGTCTACTCTGTTACAGAGCTTTGTGTCATCAGCGAACAGTGAAATTCTACCTTCTAGGTCCTGGCAATGTCACTGATGAAGATGTTGAATAGGACCGTCCCAGCACTGATCCCTGTGGTACCCCACTGGTCACTCTTCCCTCTTTGGAGTGACAGCCATTTACCACCACCCTCTGTGTCCTGCCGCCCAGCCAGTTACCTACCCACCACATTACTGTCCTGCCCACACCCATATTCCCCAGTTTGTGTAATAGTCTTCTGTGTGGCACAGTGTCAAAGGCCTTGCTGAAGTTCAGATAGGCCATGTCCACTGCCCTCCCGATCCACCTCCCTAGTCACCCAGTCAAAAATCTAACGAGATTGGTCTGACATGACCTCCCCTGGTGAAACCATGCTGCCTTGGGTCCTGTAGTCCATTGCCAATCAGATGTTCCACCAATCTCTCCTTCAGTAGTGCTTCCATGATCTTCCCCACTACCGAGGTGAGGCTGACTGGTTTGTAGTTCCCCGCTCTCTTTGTTCCCACTTTTGTATAAGGGACTACATCTGCTGTCCTCCAGTCTTTGGGTACCTACCCTGTTTCCAGTGATCAGCTAAACAGGATAGCCAGAGGTTCAGCCACCACCTCTCTTAGTTCTTTAGGACCTGGGTGCCACCATCTGCCCCATTGCTTTATCAACTCTTATTACTTCCAGTTCCTTCAGGACCTTTTTCTGTAAAGGGACCAGTGTCCATTTCTGCACCATTCTCACCCCTTGTACTCCCTTCAGACCCATTACCCTCCTCTTCCTCAGTAAAGACTGAGCCGAAATACCTGTTCAATATGTCAGCTTTACTGTTGTCATCCTCCACGCGCCCCCATCCTCCCACTTCAGTCTTACTATTCTCCCTTTGCCTTTCTTTTTCACTTATGTACCTGTAAAAGGTTTTGTCCCTCTACCCACTGATTTTGCAATGTGTTGTTCTGTCTGAGCTTTGGCTTCCTTACTGACCTCCCTGCCTCCTTTGCTTCTCCTGGTACCTCTCCTATCCCCTTCTGCCTGTGTCTTTTGTATTGCCTGAATGCAATCTTTTGGCTTTCACTTTCTTTGCTACCTCTTTGGAAAGCCATAATGGTCTCTCTTCCTTTTCCTCTTGCTAACCTGCTTAATGCATAATTCTGTTGCTCTTGTAATCCCCATTTTAAATACTGCCCACTGTTCCTTAACCCCTGATTCCTGCCCCATTCACCTTAATGCCTCTGGTCAAGTATCTCCCATTTTCCCAAAGTATGTCCCCTAAAATCCACGACATGTGTTTTGTGTGGTTTGGTTCTGCTCTTTCTGTGATTTCAAACCACAATGACTAGTAGACACTGTTCCCAGGTGCTCCCCACTGTTACCCCACCACACTGTCCCTGTTTGTGAGCACAAGGTCCAGTATTGCCTTCTGCCGAGTTGGTTCCATGACCAGTTGCTTGAGGAAGGCACCCTGAAGGGAGTCCAGGATAAATCTGCTGCTAGTTGATGCTGCTGCTGGGATGCTCCAGTCCACGTCTGAATATTGAAGTCTCCAACCAGTACTATGTCCCCTTGTCTGCCATCATTTGGATGGCTAGCATCAACTACCTATCTGTTTCTTCCTCCTGGGCTGGTGGTCTATAGACCACACCTGTGCAGATGGCTGGCCCCATTTTCCTTTCCAGCTTAACCCACAGTATTTCTCCCCATTTTGTTCCTCCTGGATCTCTGTGGCCCTTATGTCATTTTTCATATACAGTGCCACCTCCTCCCTTCCTGACTGCCCTGTCTCTTCTGAATATGTTGTAGCCAGGTTTGGCCATCTCCCAGTCGTGGTTATCATTACACCAGGTTTCAGTGATGGCCACAATGTTCAGGTCTGACTGCACCATGACAGCCTCAGATCTTCCATCTTGTTGCTAAGGCTCCTGGCATTTGTGCATCTAAGCAAAGGGAGGCAACAGACAGTACACTAGTCCATTCACAGAGGAGAGGGTTCTGAGGAAACTCACAAATCTGAAAGTGGACACGGCAATGGGACCAGACAGGGTGCACCTAGGATTTTGAGGAGCTCAGGGTGGTGCTGGCTGCATCTTTGACAGCCCTGTTCAACCACTCACTGGAGACAGGAGTGGTTCTGGAGGATGAGGAGAGAGCAGATGTAGTCTCACTTCACAAAAGTAGAAAAAAAGAGGAGGCTGGCAACTGCAGGCCAGTCAGCCTGACTTCAGTGGTGGGGAAGTAATAGAATCACTACTGAAGAAGAGGATTGTGGAATATCTAGAATCCAGTGGCCTTCAGGATCCAAGACAACTTGAATTCACTGGGAAGATCATGTCAAACAAATCTGATAGATTTCTTTGACTGGGTAACCAGGAATTGGATCAAGGTGGAGCAGTGGATGTGCCTACCTAGATTTCATTAAGGCATTCAACACCATTCCACATAGGAGACTCTTAAACAAGCGGGAAGCCTAGGAGTGGGTCCTAAGGTAGTAAACTGGCAGAAACTGGTTAGGGGACAGGAGACAGAGGTGGTAGTAAATGGGGTTTACTCCGAGGAAGGGGCGTAACAAGCAGGGTGCCACAAAGATCAGGACTGGGATCGGTCGTCTTTAATGTCTTTATTAGCAATATTGCAGAGAGGCTAGAAGGAAGGTGTGCTCTTTGCAGATGACACTAAAATCTGTGATAGGGTACACACTCCAGGGTGGTGGAAAAATGAATAGTGATCTAGGAAAGTTAGAGGAGTGGTCAAGGATGTGGCAGCTAGGTTTCAATGTGAAGGAGTGCAAAATCATGCACTTGGGGACAGAAACCCAGGGTTGGAGTACAGAATGGGAGGGTAGTATTAACCACCACCAAACAGGAAAGTGACCTAGGAGTAATCATATCTGAAGGCCTAAAGGTGGCCAGACAATGTGACAAGGAAGTGGGAGAGCTAGTGGGATGCTAGGGTGCACAGAGAGGGTATCACCAGCAGAAAGAGAGAGGTGGTGTTATCACTGTATAACTCTAGAAGGACATAGACAGGGTAGAGGTGGTCCAGAAGAGGGCAGCAAAATGGTGCAGCATGTGCATCTCAAGCCGTATGAGGAGAGACTGAAGGACCTCAATATGTACACCCTGGAGTGAAGCAGGGAGAGGGGGACATGATAGAAACATTCAACTATCTTATGGGTGTTAATAAAGTTCAAGAGGGAAGCATTTTTCAAAACAACAGATGCTCAAGAACAAGGGGACATGCTATGAAGCTCGGGGGACATTCAGGGAAATGAGAGGAAGTACTTCTTCACAGAAAGAGTGGTGGATGCCTGGAACAGCCTCCCAGCGGAGGTGGTGGAGGCAAGAATGGTAACAGGCTTCAAGAATCCATGGGATAGGCATAAGGAACTTTAGAGGTAGGGAAGGGGGTTAAAGCTGGCATAAAGTAGAGTCTCGTTGTTATAGTAGGTAAGGAAAATGGTCAGACTAGGTGGGCCAAGTGGTCCTTATCTGCCATTAATATTTATGTTTCTAATGCTTCTATGGTTTTCTGAAGGAGGAATTTCTCCAAAGCCCCTTCCTGTGTCACCTGGTAGTGGAGTTGAATCCCAGCAAATCTCACAGGCTTTCACATTTTGAGAGAGGCCTAGGCAGTAGACACACACACGTCATCGGTATCATCCTTGTAAATTTTTTCTCTGCGCCGCAGTACCAGAAAAGTTTGATGGTTCTTTGCAGCATACAGGTCATCAAAATTACTATAAAAGTGATTACTTTGTTCTAAAGAAAAATTAACAATGGCTTTGTGCAGCGATGTTTCTGATGGCGGGTCTGATGAGTCTGCTTGGCAGAAAAGAACTGAGTAGAGGAGAGCCGCCCAAGTTTATGTAGATGCTGTCGTGACAACCTTGTGACAGCCCTTGGCTGACTGCTTGCAAAATTTTCCATGTGCTCCTAGCTTTGATGCAGGTATAGTTCCAAGGTGTGACTGATGAAAGAGATATCCTTGAAGAAGATCCGAGGTTTCCAGTATGACAGGTGGCACCTCTGGCACTATTCTTGTGGGCTGGCTCTTCAAAGGATATCTCCTGATAACAGTCCGAACAGGTTATGTAGTGTTTCCATGGAAACATCATGATGTTCTTTGAGTGGAAAGCACAGTTTTCAAAATTTCAGTTGGCAATTATCAATGTTCATGTTTGTTTTACTGAGCAACAAATGCCCTTTTGTTTTCAGGTCTAAAAGAGCTACTAGAGTCTAGGGCTACAGCCAGGATTTCAGATTTTGTATATATACTGTACTGTCTGTTGCCTCCCTTTGCTTAGATGCACAAAATCTGTCAGCAGATAAAGACCCAGCAGTCCAATTATTCTGCACACACAATTATAATTGTGTGAGGTCGCATCTTGTTTTAATACAACATGGGAATGCAGTTTTAAGACTAATGAAATGGTACAGGAAGATTTAATCATTTTCTAAACTGACTACAAATTAAAAGCTTAGTCTCTCATCTAACCTCAGAACCGGTAAATGGAGCATCATAACGATGGGAATTTAGAAATACACTCAGTAGGCCAAATCTATAAGATTTTGAGAGCCAAACTGGGGAGTCCACCTCTTCTGCACTGGATAGTTGGAACAGGCACCTGGGCTCATCAGTTCCCTTTGATACATGGCTACAATCTGCACTTCCGGCTGTGAAAATTACAAATAGTGTGACATGGCGGGATTCTCCTTGACATGCAGATGTAGATATTTCGGCTCCAGCGTTGCTGGCCAAATATCTTCCAGCACATGATGGGGTCTGTTGGTGGGGCTGCTGCTGTCAGTTAGCAGACATGGGACATGTGTTTTTGTCCTGTCCTTTATTAACTCCATTTTGGAGTTCCCTCCTGACGAGTTAAGAGATTGTTTGGGGGAAATGGCAGAACTGACCTGCCCCCGGTATAAAACTCTGTTGCCTGTACTTTATTGGTGGCCAAAAGCAGTCACTAGAGGTGGATGAAGCCAGTGATACCAATGGTAGCAGACTGAGACAAATTGTAATGTTGATTTACCAACTGAAAAATTAATGGCTGGCCTGACAGACAAGTTACCCGCTTAACCTGAGGTGGAGAGGTGGATATGGTATATGACCCAAACAGATGAAACATTTGTTCCATATTAATGCTTCAGGGGAGACTGGGGTGCTGCTCCAGTCAAGGTTTGGGTGGGTAGGAGGAATGTTATGTCAATAAGGTTAAGCTCTTTATTATTTTATCAGTAAATGTGAAAAGGTCTTACAGAGGTTTCAAGAAATTGAATATAAGAATGTCAACAATATATATATATATATATATGTCACTGCAGATGTCAGCAATTTCAGTTGCTCCATTGTATTATCTGGATTCTTTTGTGTACCTGTGTCCTTGTCTCTCAATAAAATGAAATAAAAAAAAGTATACAGAGTACTTATGCCTTCATTCTAAATTATAAAGTAAAATTCATATCTGTTTCTAACCACTAACCCCTTCAAGTATAGATCTTCATCTAAATATCTCCTCCATTAGGCCACACCTTTGGAACTGTAAGCTGTTAGCGGTAGGACCACATGGAAACTTTTGTTAGTCAGGGGCCGCCCGCAGCGCACATGTGTAGCATCAACGTGCATAGGATGTAGGGCCCCAAATACTCTCAGTTCTTTCTTCCACCATTGATCAATCTAGTTGGACCTGCTGAAGGAAACAATGTCGACAAAGCCATTGCTGTTTTATTTTCTTACATTTTCAATACCTATCGTACCTCTGCATGCCGCCAAAGGACAAAGAAACTTTGTTCTGATATTGCGCCTGCAGTTATACAGTTTACTAAGATGATACTCACACTATTTGTGTGTGCTGTCTGGCTTTTCTTATGACGTGAGGGCCTGTGAGCACTGTATATCTGCCTTAGCATTGTGTTGTCCATGAACATTGTTGCATATAGTCAGAATTTCTAAATTTGAGGATTACGATATTAAGAGCATGACACAGCATTCAAAATGTGATAGAGAGCACCCATCCTCTAATGGTATGAATAAAAATAACAGAATGTTTAAATTTAGTTAAGAGTTAAAAATATAAGTGCATTATGAAAATGATTATAAAATACTTTACAATTATAGTTTAATATTAGATCCCCACCCTGAAGAAGCCATATCTGGTGAAACGTCAGTGTATGAGGATTTATTTTATTTTTTATTTTATTTATACAGGTCTTGGATTACAGACCTTTGAGCTGGGACCTCATTTGTGAAGATTCCACGTCAAACAGTAAGCAATCAATAGGTACATACAGGTTACATACAAGGGTTACATAAAGTTTCATTGGTGGTACAAAATGAATATGAGATCTAGGCAAACACTTGGTACATACAGGTTACCATCATAGTTACACAAGTTACATAGTTGGTTCAAAGCGTGATAATGAGTTTCAGACATGGCTTTAGGATGTAAATGGTTGTACAGAAAATCAAGGAAGACTGTTTCCACTACGCAAGAGGCAAAGGGACCACCAGTGGAAGGTAACGGGAGTGGGGACCAGGCAGGACCAAGGCCCATTGTCAAGGTGAGGTAGTTGGGAGGTAGCAGGGGAGAGGAAAGTTTAGGACCAGAGTAGGGGAGATGGAGCAGGTGCAAGGGAGTGGAGACAGGGATAGGTATGGAGGAGGTGGGATTATGGAGGAGGGAATCAAGGAGGAGAAGGGGGTGATGGTAGACAAGGAAGACAGGTAACAGAGACAAAGGGGAGGACAGAATAGTAGGTAGGCATCTGGGGTGATATACGCATCTGATTGGACAGAGATAAGTGCATGGGGCACATAGGTAGGTAGAAGTGCAGGGGATGACTGGGCAGGCCCTTGATGGAATACTGGAAACTGGAGTTATAAGGGCAGGTGCACCTCATGCGGCTAGTAAGGTGGGTGCAGAGAAACAACTTGAAAGGCCCGATTCTGGATTCAGCAATAAGCCAACTCAGAAGGGAGTTTAGCAGGTGAGGAGCTTGTATACAAAAGTCCTTTGGCCTAAGGAGGTGTGGTGGAATGGCACCTTGAAGTAGTTAGTGAGTGTTCCTCATGTCGAACGAGATAGTGCAGAAGGTGTAATCATGTTCTGACCCCGGGGTGGGGGTCATGCCAAAGGTAGTCTTTTAGCCAGGAGACTGAGTTGGTAACTAATTCTGTTATCCAGGTCAAGCTAACCCATACGGAGTATAGGTTGCACATAATGGTAAGGCGAGGAACACCCTGGAATAGCCTACAGGCTTTATTGAGAGTAATGGTGATTCTCTTTAGGCCGATGAGTTGAGGCTGCACTGTATATAACAAGACCATAGTCAACCACAGAGAAAACTGAGCTCGTTAAAGCAAGTCTAAGAGCATCTTCTGCAAGGCAGTGCCTGTGCCTATACAGTTGCCCTAACTTTCTGCTCACTGATTTAGTGACTTGGTTGATGTGGAGGAAGTATGAAAGGCACTGTCTAGCGTGACCCCTAGGTACTTGAAGTTATTAACCATGTCCAGGATAGTGCCTTGTTTGTTGCGGATGACAAGTTTGGATGCTTTGAATCTGCTGTGTGTAGAGGCAAACAACAAAGTTTTGTTTTCTTATAATTAATCAGTAATCGTGAGCTTATGAACCAGTCCTCAGCTAGTGTGAAGTTATTTTGTATGCTTTCTTCAAGGGCTCTAATGTCCAGATGGCTGGAAACAAAATAACAGCATCATCCACATATAGGGAATGTGGTCTTGGCAAACTTACAGGAGCTGATTTAGGAAAAGACTGAATAAGAACGGGCCAAGGATGGAACCCTGTGGTATCCCTGTAGTCGCATTTAGTGTAATGGAAATGATGTTGCCTGTTTTCACTTGTTGGACCTGGTCAGAAAGGCAGCTTCTGAACCAACCTATTGATGTCTCCGATGCTGTAGTGATGCCTAATTGGGTTAGCAGGGGTTCATGGTTCACCATATTGAAGGCCTTAATGAGGTCAATAAAGGTAGCCCCACTAAGTGCTCAATCTAGGGAGTCATGGATGAACTCCCTGAATTCCACCAGTGCGGTCATGGTGCTGTGCCATTTCCTAAATCCGTGCTGCTCCTACACTGGAGTTGATATTTATCTAGGTGATCGATTATCTGATTATAAACTATTCTTTCTAATGCCTTGAAGATTGGGGGAAGTGTGGAGATTGGCCAGTAATTTGAGTGGAGTGTTTTGTCACCATTTTTGAAGACTGGAGTGACCACTGCAGATTTCCAGAGTTTGAGAAATCGCCAGTTGTTAAGGAGAGAGTAATTATTTTTGTGAGGGGTGCCACTATTTCGGTCTATGGTAAGGGATATAAGCAGGTCAAGGCTGTCCCCACTGTACCTGGTTTTACCAATCGCTTTTAGCAGGAATATTTTTGCTTCAGATTTAGAGATGACACGAAGGTAGAAAGGAGGGTGATGCTGGAGGCAGGAGGGTCTGACAAAGTATGCTGAACAGGGCTGGGTGGGCTAAGACAGTCTGGGAGGAGGACTCTGCTAAGATAGGAGAAGGCCTTGTTAAATGTATCTGCAATAGCCTTGGGTCCTGGAATAGCTCACCATTTATGTTAATTAGAGTAGGTGGTGATTTATTAGAGGTCCCTGTGAGAGGCTTTGATATTTGTCCAGAATTTGTCCGTCGCCCCAAGAGTTGTCAAGCTTGGCCCTGAAATATTGCCTTTTCACCTGGTGAATGGCCTCAGTGCATTGGTTTCGAGCCGTTTTATAGTTTTGGGTATCACTTGAGGATTCTGTACTTTTGCCTTATGCCAGAGATTATCCTGAGCATGGAGTTGGGCAATGAGGGATGGAGTAATCCAGGATTTATGCAACCCATTGACCTATCTTTTGGTGATTGGAGCAAAGATATAACAGGCTGCATTTAATGTCTTAATGAACAGAGCCAGAGCAGCATCGACATCATCTGCCAAGTAAATGGTCAACCAATTTTAGCTGTCTGAGATGGTCTTTCAGTGGCCCCAGTTGCCCTCCTAAGAATATGTGAGGTGACAGCTCTTAGGAGTTTGGGTGGCTTGCTGGACCAAGCACAGAGGATGGGGAATGATCGCTTATTGTGTTTGGGAGAACTTGCTTACTGGACATGCGTTTGGGTAGTTTGTTAGTACCCAGTCTAGTAAGGTGCTGGTCCCGTGCAGTAGTTGGTACGCGGTGGAAGAGGCTACAAGCTGTTCATAGCCTATAGCTGCAATGGCGTCTCTATATGAGCAGTGCGGCTGGACCCCAGTTTATACTGAAATCGCCAAGCACTAGCATTTCTGACTGCCGGTGACAGTCTGACAAGTGCTCCTGGAGGATTCTGAATCCTTCAGCCTGATTTTGGGAGGAATATAGATGAAGATGACAGTTATACCTTTGCCATGAGTCCTGAGTATAATCTTAAATGGTAAGATTTGTACATTATTTCCTGAGTTAATGGGAAGGAGGAGGACATGACCTTGTAGATGGTCCTTAATATAGATGGCACATCCCTCTTCTTTTCGGTGCACGATCCAGTCTGAATGATGTATATCCATTGAGCTGGATTTCAGTATCAGCAGTTCTAGAGTCGAGCCATGTCTCAACCACAGATAGGACATCTGCTTATGCTGGGCAGTCTAGGCTTGCAGCAGGTCGAATTAGCAAGCAAGCTGCAGATGTTGATGGATGCAATAGGGTCATATTTCACGTGGTGGTTAATAGAATTTGAAACATAGAAACATAGAATTTGGTGGCAGATAAGGACCGCTTGGCCCACCCAGTCTGCCCATTTCCTGCCTACTGGATAAGCTGCAGATCCTAGTTAACCAGCAGCCTACTTTTCTACCCCCACCCCTAGAATTGCCTTATGACTGTCCCATGCATGCTTGAATTCCACCACTGTTTTGACTCCACAACCTCCTCCGAAGGCCGTTCCATGCATCCACAACCCTCTCTGTGAAAAAATACTTCTTAAATTACCTCTGAGCTGCCCCCTCTATCTTCAAATTGTGCCCTTGTTCTTGCACAATCTTTTTGGAAAGATGCTACCCTCTTGGACTTTGTTGATTCCCTTGAGGTACTTGAAAGTTTCTATCATGTCCCCCCTCCCTCCTTTCCTCCGAGGCTATACATATTAAGCTCCTTAAGTCTCTCTTCATATGTCTTCCGGTTCAGACCCTGCACCATTTTAGTTGCCCTCCTCTGGACAGCTTCCATCCTGTCTATGTCTTTGTGAAGACTGGGTCTCCAGAACTGCACACAGTACTCAGATGGGGTCTGACCAGCAGTCTGTACAGAGGGATAATAACTTCCTGTTTTCTACTGGTGATGCCTCTCCCTATGCATCCCAGTATCCCCCAGCCCTCCTTGCTGCCCTCTCACATTGCTTGCCCACCTTTAGGTCATCTGTTATGACTACCCCCAGGTCCCTGCTCCATTTTTATTGTTGTTAGTATCTCACCCCCATTGTGTACTCTTCCCTGGGTTTTTGTTTCCCAGGTGCATTACCTTGCACTTCTTAGCATTGAATCTAAGCTGCCATACATTTGACCATTCCTCTAACCTTGCCAAGTCCCTTTTCATCCTTTCCACCCCACCTTGTGCATCAACTCTGTTGCAGATCTTTGTGTCATCTGCAAAGAGACATACTTTCCTTCAGTCCCTCTGCAATGTCGCTTATAAAGACATTGAAGACATTGAAAGGGACCGGTCCTAATACTGAACCCTCATGTACCCCACTAGTAACCCCTTCTTCAGAGTGGACTCCATTTACTATTACTCTCTGTGTCCTATTCTCCAGCCAATTTTACCCAGGCTGTCATCTTGGGACCCACTCCCAGGCTAGCTAACTTGTATATTAATCTTTTGTGTGGGACTGTGTCAAATGCCTTGCTAAAGTCTAGGTAGGCCATGTCCACAGCCCTCCCTGATCTACTACTTTGGTCACCCAGTCAAAGAAATCTATCAGATTTGTCTGGCATGACCTTCCGCTGTGAATCCATGCTGCCTTGGGTCCTGTGCCCCTCTGGCCTCTAGATACTCGACAATTCTTTCCTTAAGAAGTGATTCCATCATTTTCCTACCACTGAGGTTAAACTAACAGGTCTGTAGTTTCCCTGCTTCTGCCTTGCTCCCACTTTTGTGAAGGAGAATCACATCTGCCCTCCTCCAGTCCTCGGGTACCACCCCATCCTCCCATGATTTGTTAAACAGGATAGTCAGTGGTGTCACTAATTCCACCCTTAGTTCTTTTAGAATTCTGGGATGAATCCCATCAGGCCCCATTGCTTTGTCCACCTTCAGTTTTAAGAGTTCTTTCAGAACCCTTTCTTCTGTAAATGGGCTGGTATCAACTTCTGTATCCAGAGTGTTTCTACTGTTTGTTTTAGGTACCTCCCCTCTTCCTTTGTAAATACAGAGCAAAAATATTTGTTTAGTATCTCTGCCTTTTCACAGTCACCCTCTGCCCACCTCCCCTTTATTAAGCCTCACTATCCCTCCCTTGGTCTTCCTTCGCTCCTGATGTACCTATAAAGGTTTTATCCCCTTCTTAACTGAGTTGGCTATCTTTTCCTCAGTTTGCGCTTTTGCTGTTCTGACTGCCTTCCCAGCTTCCTTTTGCTTTAACTGATACAGTTCTCTGTCCTGCTCCTTCTGTGATTCCTTGTACTTCCTGAAGCTTTCTTTTCTCTTGAACCTTCACTGCCACTTCCTTTGAGAACCATAGTGGTTTCTTGCATCGTTTAGTTTTGTTTATTTGCTTCACACAAGGCTAGTTACCTCCGTGATGGCAGTTTTTATTATTCCCCATTGTTCTTCCACCCCTCCTTCCTGCCCATTTGCTAGTGCATTCCTTAGGCACTCACCCATTTTAGCAAAATCAGCCTCCTGAGTCCAGTACCTTTGCCTTTGTTGGCTTGACTCTATTGCTGTGTTTATTGTGAACCATACTGTTCGATGAGTCGCTAGTTCCCAAATGGCTACCCACTTTACATCTGTGATCCTCTCTTCATCTCCATTTGAGAGAACCAGGTCTAAGATTGCTCCCTCTCGAGTGGGCTCCAATACTAGTTGTCTAAGGCATGCCCCTGTAGGGCATCTAGAATAACCCCACTCTTCAAGTGGCTGCTGCAACTGCACTCCAGTTAACATCTGGCATATTCAAACCACCCATCAGCAATATCTCCCTTTTCTGCCTTACTAAGTATACTTTCTATCATTTCCTTGTCCATTTCCTCCCCTGAGAAGGTCTGTATACAACCCCTGTGCAGTTGTGGTGCCATTGCGGGTCTCTCCAAATTTACCCACAGTGCTTGTTCTCCTCCCTGTTTTCCTTTTGTTCTGCTGCTTTGATTTCTTCCCTTATGTAAGAGCTACTCCTCCTCCTCTATTACCCTCTCTGTCCCTCCTGTAGATAGTGTATCCTGGTATGTTTACGTCCCAATCATGGTTTTGTGTGAACCATGTTTCTTGTGACTGCCCCTGCCGACAGGACCAGGGTTTGGGTGTATGTTTCCTGAGAGGAGCAGTAGCAGCCAGATGAGATGTGTTGCCTGTAGCCTAAGGTGCTTTAAGGACGTGGAGGATCTATTTGGAATAAAGAAAGAGAAAATAAATTTAAGAATATACTGAACTTTCATGGAGTGGCTGTCTTCTTTCTATTTTTTGACTTTGTGATTTCACCACCAGCCCCTTAACTTTACAAACTGCAGTACAAAAGGAGGGAACTCACATTCCCTGGACTCCTGGCCTGTGAGATTTGCCAGAGTTTCAACTAGGATACAAGGCAACACCACTGGAAGGCTCTAGAAACCTTCATTGCTCAAAAGTGTTAAAACCATGGAGAAGGATAAAGGTTCCAGGTCTGCTTCTCCTCACTGTCGACCAACAAACTGTTGTCGAAACTGAAAGAAAAGGACAAGGAACGGCATCATCTCAGGCTCCTCCTCATCCAACCATAAGCACACACATAGAGATAAGGAAAAGGCTGCTTCACCAGCGAGGTTCTGGTCGCTGTTGAAAACAGGTACATCCTCTGGCATGTTGTGACAAAAAAAAAAGCGACATCAAGGTCGGACTTAGCTTAGGCAATGACATACTTACTATGAGTGGTACACTGCAATTGTCATTGGGCTCCAGTCCTGTGACACAGTTTGTCACGGACCCTTTTCAGGGGCCATCAACTCCCAGGCTGTGCTGGCATCATTTTCGGACATGATACGACACCTGCTTCATTGCTGCTACAGCAAGTAGCTCTTCCACCATCAGAGCCATCTGTTCCAGGTACAGTATTTATCAATAGCATTCACAAGCACATCGCAGATTCCCACCTCTCAGCTGCCACCAGCATCACCAGCCCTTCTGTGGGTCTCTTGTCGTTGTCCATGATGACAGTGACGAAATGGAATATCCTGACCTCATGGATTTAGAGGAGGAACACAAAGGTGAATGGCAGTTTGAAGAAGGAAATCTGCCCTAAAGCTCCACCCTCTTGTCCTGCAGTGAGAACTCTATACTCCAGGGTCTCCTCCTGAGGACCCCTCTTTCAGGTCGTGTTGCAGCAGATGCAGTCTGCCATGGATTTTACTGTTGAAGAGGAAGATTTCTAGGGAGGAATCTCATGGAATTTCTGGAGGTGCCATTTTCTATTTTCATTATAATTCCCCCATATATCCTGTATTAGAGGAGGTTACTTTTGCCGCATGGCACAGCCTTCAACACCCTGCCTGCAGTTCCAAGGAAGGCTGATGCAATACCCCGCCCCACCAGCCTGAAACTTTCTGTGGTCATTATGACTGCTAATGCTCGATCTAAAACTCTACACACGTAAGTACCTTTGCCTCCTGATAAAGAATGTAGGAGGCTGTATGTTATGGACAAGCGTACTTATACCTCTGCATCCATGGGCCTTAGGATTGCAAATTCTCAGGCCCACATAATTAAATATCAGAACAGCCTTTGGAAAGCTGCTCGTATTTCTGCCTAGGCTTTGCCTAATGGTTCTGCCAAGAATGAGATGACTAAAACTCATCTGCTGGTGCCAAAGTTGGCAAACATTTGCTGTGTTCAACTTACAAGGTTTCTGATGCTTCTTCCAGGTTGCAGCCTCGGTATTTGCATTAGACAGTATTTATGGCTCAGAGTGGTGGGTTTTGCCACTGATGTGCAACAGGCAGTTTTGAATGCTCCTTTCAAGAGTGCCACACTGTTTGACTATGATGTTGAAGAGGCCCTATGTGGCCTTCAGAAATCTAACATGACTTTACAGTCTATTAAGTCCCTCTACCCCCCACTGCTGCTAGAGGGTGTGTGGGGGCTCTTTCATAGGCCTGCTGCCAGGGGTAACCATGCGCCGTCAGCAAGACCATGGCAGAGGTGGTGGTCCCTCTGGGTCACCTCCCCGATGCCCATGCCAAAGCTCCCAAAGGAATTGGTTCCAGTGGCCTGCTGCCCACAGTTCAGCCTGATTGTCTTCCATCTCTTCCCCATCAGCTACTGCCTCTAGGGGTGAGTGTGAGGGGCAGAATCTCACTGCATTTAAAACAATGGCAGAAGATCACCAGAGACAAGTGGGTGCTGGAAATAATTGTAAGGGGCATGCTTTGACTTGACAGAAATCCTTCCAGATTTTCCTCCACCTCCTTCCTTTTTATCCTTTAGGCTAATGGTGCAATTACATGACTGACCCTTTGTTTATTGTACTTAATGACACCATGAAATATCATCAAGTTCTTCTTCATGCCTACTGAATGTGTTTCCATCGTTGCCACTTAAGTACTCCAGTTTTTCCTATGATCATCTTTATTATTGTTCCTTATGCTAAATCCTATATTGTTTCATTTGTCTTTTATTGTCTATTACACTGCCAAATGTACCCACTGATCTGCAGTCACTGTATAACTATTGTCTTGTAATTATCTTGTATGCTGTCTTGTAATTATCTTGTACGCTGTCCTACCCACAATGTCCTTCAAAATGAGCTTGCTCAATTGAGCCTTATCCTGGTAAAATAAATAAACCAAACTAAACTACTTGTCCCTTCTAAAGGAGAAGATTCAGACCCTGTTTCAGAAGTGTGCCATAGAACTGGTTCCTCCTCAAGACAGGAACAAAGGGTTCTCTAGTCCCAAAATGGAAGGAGATCTACATCTTGTATTCAGATCTCAAAGATTTCAACCTGTACATCGAATACAAACATTTTCGAATAGTATCTCTGCAAGCCCTGATTCCCTATTAGAAACAGGAGACTTGATTTGTTCAGTGGACATGAAGGATGCACATCTTCATATAAAGATCAGGAAGTCTCACAGACAGTACTTCAGTACTTTTAGGGAGGCAGTATAGCCTTAGCCGGGTTTAAGGCTCTGAGCTGCAAATCTGGTGACATCCAGCAGACCAGACCTGGGTTTGAATCCCACAGCTTCTACTTGCATACTGTGTGACCCTGAGCAAGTCCCTTAACTTCCCTGTGCTTAGCCTCCCAGGTCGCACCTGTAAAAAGCTTTCAGCTTATGTGCTAATCCTGGTTAAACAACTAAAAAAAACCTGCTTTTACGCTGGAGGGCAGGCACTATCAGTTCATAGT
The DNA here is from genome assembly GCA_016271365.2 of Neoceratodus forsteri. Taxonomy (NCBI): domain Eukaryota; kingdom Metazoa; phylum Chordata; order Ceratodontiformes; family Ceratodontidae; genus Neoceratodus; species Neoceratodus forsteri. The sequence continues at coordinate 766,596,011 of CM028133.1, read as the reverse complement.
GTTGCCCTTTGGCTTTTCCCTCTTGTCACAGGTTCATTACAAATGCTTAGCAGTGGCAGCAGCAGACCTTCACAGGAAAGGACTTTATGTCTTCTCTTATCTGGATGACTGGCTCCTGAAAGCTAGTTCCAGGGAAACTCTTATTCATACTCTGTCCTGAACACATCAGTTGTCAGACAACTTGGGGGTCACAGTGAATGTGCCATAGTCTGTACTGACTCTGTGCCAAAGACTGCAGTACATAGGGGTGGTCCTGGACACAGAAAAGGGATGTGCCTTCTTACCCCAGGACAGGGCAGACACATTGATTGCTCAAGCACACTTGGTTCACAGAAGCCACTATGTCTCTGCTCAAATGATGTTACATTTCCTGGCCTAATGGCTGCAGCTATTGTGACTGTGCCACATCCCACATCGAACACTCAGGGTCCAGTGGGATCTGCTGACAGATGACTTGGAGCAAATGGTCCTTGTCACATTTCCTCTTCGCAGAGCATTGCTATGGTGGATGGACCATGACAATTTACCAATTGTGTTCCACTCCTTGTACTAGCTCCTGTACAGATCCTCACCATGGATGACTCGGCTCTGGTGGGGGTGCTCATCTCAGCCCGTTCAGATACAAGGATCATGGACCAAGGTGGAGGCCAAGCTATACATAAATGTCCTGGAAATGCGGGCTGTTCTGTACAGCCTCAAAGCATTCAGAAACATCTCTGCCCCGGTCCTCTGTTAATCCAGATGGACAATGTCAGTGTGATGCATTACATCAACAAAGAAGGGGCATGGAGCCGGCTCGGTGGCACTGAGGACTAGGTGCTGGCCGCCTTGCCTGCCTCATGCCAATGATCCATGTTGAGAATGAGCATGGACCATCGGAGGTCGGCAGGGGGGAGGACCGGAGCTGGATGGAGTTGCCTAAAAGCAGCTCTCCTCTCCGGGAGGGTAGGTGGTATCCTTGGCTCCTGACTGCCCCATTGTGGAAGGGGAGGCAGTGCAGGCAGAGGGAGCACCAGGTGCTAGGCTGATGGGTGGTGGTGGATGGGGCCATCACTGGGGCTGTAGGATGCATGCACTTCTCCACTCGCATGTGTCTCTACTCCTGGGGCCCAGCGAGGAAAAAATAGGACCTCAGAAAAATGGAAAATCATGGCGCCGGCAGCAGGATGATGCCCAATCCTCCGTGGGCTCTGCTCCTGGGCCGGCTAAGTTAAGCCCCAGTAATTCTGGGATGTCGAGGTTAGGGGGTCGGTCGGCTGATAAGGGCTGCTGCAGGGGACAAATAATCACACAAAACAAAACAAAGAAGGAGCACTCACTCCTATTCCCTATGCAGTGAAGCAATGAGAGTATGATACTGGGCTCTGTCTCATGACATTCAACTGTCGCCATGTTTTTCTCAGGTCTCTAAAACATCTTGGCAGACAGTTTAAGCAGGTCCCAGTCCATGGTTCATGAATAGGAACTGCTGACCTCCATGGTAAAGACTTCTTCACAAGATGGGATCATCCAGTGTTGGACCTCTTTGCGTCCCCATACAACACAAAACTGCCGATTTCTGCTTGCTCGCTCTAGGGCCTGGAGTTTTGGGTGAGATGCAGTATCCCTCTCTTGGAAAGGGAAATTCCTGGGCACATTTCCCCATTCCTCTAATACAGAGGGTTCTGCTCAAGTTATGGGTAGTTGGTGCCACTCTTATCCTCATTACTCCATTCTGACCTTGCCAGATATGAGTTCCACTCTTACAACATCTGGCAGTGGAACATCCTGTTCCTCTACCTCTGTGTCGAGGTCTGTTGTCACAGTACAAGGTTCATCCAGACCTGAAGTCCCCACCTGCATGCATGGCTCCTGAAAACATAGGCAGTGTAGTGCTCTGGGGTGCCCTAGGTTGTTAATGCCCTGTTTGCGGCTAGGAAGCCTTCTATCAGGCATACACTTATTCTTTGAAATGTAAGCGCTTGCTCTGCGGTCTGCTTCCGAATATGGAACCTTTTACATGTCCTGTGAATTCTGAGCTGGAATACTTACTTTCCTTTTCTGATTCAGTCCTGCATTATTCCTCTATTATGGTGCATTTGGCCACTATATCAGCTTTCCATGCCCCTATGGATAGTCATAAGGTTGCCCAATTAGAGGTGTCCTTACTTTTCCAGAGGTATTCTGCATGTAAAACCTCCTATCTGTAATCTATTCCGCCTTAGACTTGAATTTCATACTTGAGAAACTGATCTGTTCTTTTTGAGCCCACCACATGTTGTGGCTTAGTGTTTTCTGTCATGGAAAATGTTATTTTTAGTTGCTGTGACTTCTGTTCAAAGGATTTCTGAGCTTTAGGCTTTGATGTGTGAGCCTCCTTATTTGATTTTTCACAAAGCCAGAGCCTCCTGCATTCTTTATTCAGCACACAATATATCTTCTGCATTTGCTTCCCGCATTCTTTATTCAGCACACTGTATATTTTACTGCATTTGCTTCCCTGCATTCTTTATTCAGCACACTATATTTTACTGCATTTGCCTCCCTGCATTCTTCTTTATTCAGCACTATATTTTACTGCATTTGCCTCCCTGCATTCTTTATTCAGCACACTATATTTTACTTCATTTGCCTCCCTGCATTCTTTATTCAGCACACTGTATATTTTACTGCATTTGCTTCTCCTGCATTCTTTATTCAGCACACTATATTTTACTGTATTTGCCTCCCTGCATTCTTTATTCAGCACACAATATATCTTCTGCATTTGCTTCCCTGCATTCTTTATTCAGCAAACTGTATATTTTACTGCATTTGCTCCCCTGCATTCTTTATTCAGCACACTATATTTTACCGCATTTGCCTCCCTGCATTCTTTATTCAGCACACTATATATCTTCTGCATTTGCTTCCCTGCATTCTTTATTCAGCACATTATATTTTACTGCATTTGCCTCCCCTGCATTCTTTATTCAGCACACTATATTGTACTGCATTTGCCTCCCCTGCATTATTTATTCAGCACACTATAATTTGCTGCATTTGCCTCCCTGCATTCTTTATTCAGCACACAATATATCTTCTGCATTTGCTTCCCTGCATTCTTTATTCAGCACACTGTATATTTTACTGCATTTGCTTTCCCTGCATTCTTAATTCAGCACACTATATTTTACTGCATTTGCCTCCCCTGCATTCTTCATTTAGCTCACTATATTTTACTGCATTTGCCTCCCCTGCATTCTCTTTATTCAGCACATTATATTTTACTGCATTTGCCTCCCCTGCATTCTTTATTCAGTACATTATATTTTACTGCATTTGCCTCCCCTGCATTCTTTATTCACTGGTACTGTGGTTGTGTCTGGCTGGGCTCTTCTGCTTTCCTGTGTTCCTGGACAGCTGCTTACACCTCTGTGACACTTTTGTTTTATTGGGTGTTTGCACTGCCCTCTGTCTGATTGCTATATTCAGTGCTGCCTTCTCTGCTATATTTAGTGCTGTGTCTTAATCCTGGGCAATGTTTGCCCCTGCACTCCTGGGCCTGTTTGCCCGGCTTCCTTAACTTACTATATTCATTTTGCACCGGACTATTCATTTTGAATATAAGCTATGTTTTTGCTCTAACTGAGTTTGCCCGTGAACGGCAGTGCTAATTTAGCCCCAGGGTAAAGTTTTGAATATCTGGCCTAATATATCTTCTGTATTTGTTTCCTGCATTCTTTATTCAGCACACTGTATATTTTACTGCATTTGCTTTCCCTGCATTCTTTATTCAGCACACTATATTTTACTGCATTTGCCTCCCCTGCATTCTTTATTCAGCACACTATATTTTACTGCATTTGCCTCCCTGCATTCTTTATTCAGCAAACTATATTTTACTGCATTTGCCTCCCTCCATTCTTTATTCAGCACACATATATTTTCTGCATCTGCTTCCCTGCATTCTTTATTCAGCACACTAATATATCTTCTGCATTTGCTTCCCTGCATTCTTTATTCAGCATATATTATTTTCTGCATTTGCTTCCCCTGCATTCTTTATTCAGCACACTATATTTTACTGCATTTGCCTTCCCCTGCATTCTTTATTCAGCACACTATATTTTACTGCATTTGCTTCCCCTGCATTCTTTATTCAGCACACAATATATCTTCTGCATTTGCTTCCTCTGCATTCTTTATTCAGCACACTATATTTTACTGCATTTGCCTTCCCTGCATTCTTTATTCAGCACACTATATTTTACTGTATTTGCCTCCCCTGCATTCTTTATTCAGCACATTATATTTTTCCTGCATTTGCCTCCCTGCATTCTTTATTCAGCACACTATATTTTACTGCATTTGCCTCCCCTGCATTCTTGATTCAGCACACTATATTTTACTGCATTTGCCTCCCCTGCATTCTTTTATTCAGCACACTATATATCTTCTGCATTTGCTTCCCCTTCATTCTTTATTCAGCAAACTGTATATTTTACTGCATTTACTTCCCTGCATTCTTTATTCAGCACATTATATTTTACTGCTTTTGCCTTCCCAGCATTCTTTATTCAGCACACTATATTTTACTGCATTTGCTCTCCCTGTATTCTTTATTCAGCAAACTATATTTTACTGCATTTGCCTCCCCTGCATTCTTTATTCAGCACACAGTATATTTTCTGCATTTGCTTCCCTGCATTCTTTATTTAGCACACAATATATCTTTCTGCATTTGATTCCATGCATTCTTTATTCAGCATACTGTATATTTTACTGCATTTGCTTCCCCGCATTTTTATTCAGCACACTATATTTTACTGCATTTGCCTCCCTGTATTCTTTATTCAGCACACTATATTTTACTGCATTTGCCTCCCCTGCATTCTTTATTCAGCACACTGTATATTTTCTGCATTTGCTTCCCTGCATTCTTTATTTAGCACACATATATCTTCTGCATTTGCTTCCCCTGCATTCTTTATTCAGTATACTGTATATTTTACTGCATTTGCTTCCCCTGCATTCTTTATTCAGCACACTATATTTTACTGTGCATTTGCTCCCTGCATTCTTTATTCAGCACACTATATTTTACTGCATTTGCCCCTGCACTCTTTATTCAGCACACTATATTTTACTGCATTTGCCTTCCCTGCATTCTTTATTCAGCACACTGTATATTTTACTGCATTTGCTTCCCCTGCATTCTTTATTCAGCACACTATATGTTACTGCATTTGCCTGCCCTGCATTCTTTTTTCAGCACACTATATTTTACTGCATTTGCCTCCCTGCATTCTTTATTCAGCACACTGTATATTTTACTGCATTTGCCTCCCTGCATTCTTTATTCAGCACACTGTATATTTTACTGCATTTGCTTCCCCTGCATTCTTTATTCAGCACACTATATGTTACTGCATTTGCCTGCCCTGCATTCTTTTTTCAGTACACTATATTTTACTGCATTTGTCTCCCCTGCATTCTTTATTCAGCACACTGTATATTTTACTGCATTTGCTTCCCTGCATTCTTTATTCAGCACACTATGTTACTGCATTTGCCTCCCCTGCATTCTTTATTCAGCACACTATATTTTACTGCATTTGCCTCCCCTGCATTCTTTATTCAGCACACTATATTTTACTGCATTTGCCTCCCCTGCATTCTTTATTTAACTTTAATATATCTCTGCATTTGCTTCCCTGCATTCTTTACTCAGCACACTATGGGCCAGATATTTAAAACTTTGCACCAGGCAAAAAACGCTTGCACAGGTTTAGTGCGGGATGCGGTCTGCTATATTCAAAAGGCCAAATAGCACAGAGCAAACTGCATTAGCGCGGGCAAAACTATAATGTATGCAAGGGCAAACTGACTATGAATACAGGCTAATGTTATATTCAATGACCAGCCGCCAGCCATGGTTTATGCGGACTTAGCTGCTGACACTTAGCGCCGGTGCACATTACCGCTTCAGGAAAAGCTTGTCTTAATCCAGGGCAATCAGCTTTATGCGACACTATGGCTTTTGCGCGGTGTTTGCGCTGGTTTAGCGTGGGTTTTGCACGACCCTAACAAATAAATATGACACATAGATAAAGCCAAACATAGAGGAAGCATGCTGCTAACTGATGGCATCACAATGACGCCATCATCTGCCACCAGTCCCAGCCATGCCAGGCAGTAAGTGGTGACCCTGCCACCAGTGTGACAGCATGGCAGTGTGGCCATACAGCACACACCTGCGGACCGCAGCTTCATGGACACCAACAGATGCCAGCACACACATGCAGCACTGTGGGCATGGAGGATGTTGAGGGAGCATGTATGGGTGGTGAGGCTGTGCTACAGACCAGGGTGGCCACAAGGCTGGGACACATCATGCAGTGTACATGGGCCAGTATTGGGAATACCCCAACACCAGTGTGCCTTTCGGATACTATATGCCCCCCCGCCACATACCTTACAGCTGTACAACTGCCAGCAGGTTGGGCCTCTCACTGTGTATAGTGCAGTCATCATCACTGCCCTACACACCATAGACATTGCTGTGTCCACACACTACTGGTCCCCTTGCTACTGTAGTTTCTGCTGTGCACTGTAGCACGCCCTACAGTGTGACAGTTGCATGCAGCACCACCACCACCTGTGCCTATGCTGTCCTGTCCCCTGGGGTACAATATCCTATGCTATGCTATGCTGTACTGTTTACATGTAGCCTGCAGCTATCATCGCACTGCCAGACTGACCTACAGGTGGAGCTGCGGTTGGGCGTCAGGGTATAATGAGATACTAATCCGGTTGTTTGCCCAGAGACTACCTAAGTTGGCTCATTTGCATAGCACTTTTGAATATGGCACAATTTAGGCTCGAAACAGCGTGTTTGCTCGGGGCTAACTGCTTAGCTCGAGCTGCACTAACGGTATGAGGAATATTATACCGCTTGATCACTGTTCTTTCATATCTGCTGCTTCCTGCAGCTGTACTGAGTCCATGCATTTGCTGGCACACACATTGGCCACGTAGTTCGTCTGTACCTGCCCTCACGTTGCTGTTTACTGTGTTGTTGTTGTGGGTTGCACTTCCTGGTTGCTTTATTCAGTGCTGTCTTATTCCAGGGCTATGTTTGCCCTGCACTCCCACCTAGTTTGCATGGCCTCATTACCATGCTATGTTCGGAAGCTGTTTGCCCTGGGCTATTCCTTTTAGTATAGCTTGCTCTGTGCTCCAGGCTACAGTTTGCCGCGGGCAGTGCTAATTTTGCCCTGGGCAAAGTTTTGAATATCTGGCCCTATATATTTTACTGCATTTGCTTCCCCTGCATTCTTTGTCCAGCACACTATATTTTACTGCATTTGCCTCCCTGCACTCTAATTCAGCACACTATATTTTACTGCATTTGCCTCCCTGCACTCTTTATTCAGCACACTATATTTTACTGCATTTGCTTCCCTGCATTCTTTATTCAGTACACTATATTTTACTGCATTTGCCTCCCTGCATTTATTCAGCACACTATATTTTACTGCATTTGCTTCCCTGAATTCTTTATTCAGTACACAGTATATTTTACTGCACTTCCCCTCTATTACTAAGAAAGTTTGAAAACAGGATTTTTGTCACTTACACTTCCTCTGCTGCTTTTTTCTGTTGCTGACATCAGGATCCTCTTCAGCTTATGATGCAGTTTGTTGATAAGCAGCAAGAGCAGTGAAGTTCAAGGGACAGAAAGGATATCGATTAGATTGAACAACATGAGATGTTCGTAGTCTTGTGTTCTCTGGCAGGATGTGGGCACACACCCTGAAGATCAGTGTTCGTAAATTCAGAGGGTACTGTTAGATGGTACTGTACTACTTCTCCCAGAGGGTAGTCAGTCTAGGGCATAGCCTACCATAGACATACTAAGAACAAATACATTCAGTACATGCAATAGAGCTAAGATGTACAAGATGCATGATTTTTCAATTGCACCACAGATACTGTTATTTATTTGGCAACGTGGAGTGTGGGACTTTTATGTAGGCCAGACTTCAAGTCCTTTTAAAAACAGAATTGGGGAACATTTGAGAGCTATTTCGGGGGCAAAATGCACTCGCAAAACCATGTAAAGAACAATAGAAGTAGCACACACAGATTTAAGTTCTATGCAACCAAAAGGTGAAACTGGGACCGAGAAGGTGACCTGAAATTAAACTGGCATATTGAGAATCCTCTTGGATTTTCACTCTGGGAGCAATGGTGCCCTGGGTCTTAATCACAAAATAGAGCTTATAGCCTACATCAAGAAAAGAAAAATGAACACCTAAGCTGTTTTAAACATATACATATTATTGGACATATAGGGCCAGATATTCAAAACTTTGCCCGGGCTAAATTAGCACTGCCTGGAGGGCAAACTTAGCCTGGAGCACAAAGCAAGCCATATTCAAAAGGAATAGCCCAGGGCAAACAGTTTCTGAATACAGCATGGGAATGAGGCCGAGCAAACTGGGCTGGGAGTGCAGGGCAAACTTAGCCCTGGAATAAGACAGCTCTGAATATGGCAACCAGGAAGTGCAAACCACAACAGCAACACAGTGCAGGCGATGTGAATGTAGGTAGAGGTGAACTATGTGGCCAATGTGTGTGCCAGCAAATGCGTGGACCAGTACAGCCGCAGGCAGCAGCATATGTGGAGGTACAGTGTGCAGAACTGTAAATATTCCCTGAACTGTTGCTGGCCTCTAGCAGAATGGGTTTAGCGCAGGGTTAAACTGTTAGCCCAGTGCAAACACGCTGGTTCGGTACAAACTTTGCCATATTCAAAAGTGACATGCAAATGAGCCTACTTAGGTAGTCTCTGGGCAAACATCCAGATTAGCATCTCATTATGCCCTGATTTACATGCAGTTTGCACCAGGCTAGCGGTTTGGCCTAAGCTAAACCCGCCGCAGTTTGGGGAATATATATAGTTTTGAATACTGTACTTTCACATGTGCTGCTGCCTGCAGCTGTACTTGGGACAACGCAGCACAGGCACAGATGGTGGTGCTGCATGCAACTGTCACACTGTAGGTCATGCTACAATGCACAGCATACACTACAGTAGCATGGGGGCCAGTGTGTGGACAGCAATGCTTGGTGTGTGTAGGGCAGTGATGATGACTGCACTATACACAGTGAGAGGCCCAACCTGCAGGTGTTTACTGACAGTGGACATTACTGTTACACTGTTGTGTGACCCACAGATGCTGCACCTCTGGCATGGGATGCTCACAGTGACATATACATGTTCCGCTTTGTATGCTGTGGCAGTTGTACAGCTGTGTGGTATGTGGCGGGGGGCATATATTATCAGAAAGGCACACTGGTATTGGGGTATGCCCAATACTAGCCCTGATGCACTGCATAATGTGTCCCAGCCTTGTAGCCACACCTGGACTGTGGCACAGCCTGGCCACCCATACACTCTCCCTCAACATCCTCCATGCCCACAGTGCTGCATGTGTGTGCTGGCATCTGTTGGTGTCCACAGAAGAGTGGTCCACAGATGTGTGCTGTATGGCCACACTGCCATGCTGTCCACTGGCGGCAGGGTCACCACTACTGCTTGGCATGGCTGGGACGTGGCAAATGATGGCATCATTGTGATGCCATCAGTTAGTAGCATGTTTCCTCTGTGTTTGACTTTGTCTATGTGTCATATTTATTTGTTAGGGTCAGCAAAGCCATGCAAATACCGCTAAGCTGATTGCCCAGGGTTAAGACTACCTTTTCCTGTGCGGTAATGTGCACTGGCGCTAAGTCGCTAAAACCACTTTGGCGCTGTGCTAGTTGCTGAATATAGCATTGCACCTGTATTCATGTCAGTTTGCCCCTGCATACATTATGATGTTGCCTGGCGCTAATGCAGTTTGCCTGCGCTTATTTCGCCTTTTGAATATAGCAGATCCGCTTTTGCCCGCGCAAAGTTTTGAAATATCTGGCCATAGTGTGGTAGGGGTAATATCCTTTCTTTACAGTATTGTGATGCTCAATTGTGACTTGTCTGCTGCTTTGCAACCTCAATAATGGAATGCTTTCATGATTCTTTTTACAGGTAGTGATTATTTTATGCCACAGTACCTTAAGCACCAGGATATTAAGCAGGATATAAGTGACAGTGACTCATGAGAACTGTCCTACTAGCTTACTGAGTTTGCCATTTTTCTTCTCATTATAGTAATTTTGATATAAATTCAATAGTCTGCAATGAGAGTCTTTATACTGGTGCAGGTTACTGTTCTGTTTCCTTTGCATACTGTGGGGTATCACAGGATCAACTAACATGACCGGTTTTGTTTTGATAAAGCAATATCAGTGATGTGATAAAAACAAAACAAGGTGCTGTGTCAGCATATGGTCTAAAAGCAAACAAAGTGGTTATATTAAATGTGATAAAGCTAGTTGCTATAATAGCTACTAATGGTGCTGTGATCTGAAATGAGTTTGTGTAATGATTTTACAGGATGGTTTATACACAGTTTATAGTCATATTAGAATTAATGAGATGTTTATGATGTTTAAGACTTTTTGCACATTAGCACTTTATCACTTGCACTTTAAATATGCTGCACTTAACACTTTACGTTGGGAATGTGGTAATACACCTTTAAGATGTTTGTATGTATGATCTGTGTTTCCATTGGCTCAGCACCTCCTGATGATGCTCCAGTACATGTGAAACTGGTAGAGGGTTAGCCAGTTGGTTGTTGCTGTGTGATGTCCTTACTATTTTAAACAATAAAATCTGAATTGTTTCTGATCTCAGAGTTGTGCTGGTACTTGCTTTTGCTGCATACTTGAGTATGCCTGAGGGCAGCTGTGAAGGGAACATTGGACACCTAATAACACTTGGAATCTCATTAGAGCACCTCTTCACATATACCTTCTGTGGTCTCATATGCATTTTACTTTTTTTTGTTGCTCCACCCACTTGCATCGGCTGCTGTTTCCTTCGGGTCGTCACAGACCCAACTCAGCCCGGCAACACCCATCCCCACCGTCCCACATCTCAGCCTACCCATGGGTAACCCGATGTATCCCTTCATCAGGCGGGTTCCCTCCCTGTGGAGGAATTAGCCTTCTGGCCTGCTTTCTTGGCCCCTGGGTGCTGCTGGAATGGCCATCAGGGGCTCCAGTGGCAAGGTTCCAAGCAGCCTTCATCCAGCGGCCAGTGCACCTTTTCCTATTTTTCTCCACCCCTCCACCACTTTCTCAGCCTATGGTGAGGGCCGACATTGGGTGGGGTGTGTTGAGCCACGTCCCTAGCACACACCAATCCACCCAGAGGACCTAGGCAGAGCCCCCAGGAGGAAGCATCCAATGGTCACTTGGAAATCCCTCCCTGCCGGCCTCCGCTCTTGGTACCCGGCTCGGGTGCGAACCTGGTTGCCAGCATGCCGAGTGAACCCTTCACCTCGACCCCACAGAGCTGACATGCATTTTTACTTATGCTAACAAACCTTAGTACCTGGGTTTGCATGAGTTTTAAGTATGCCACCCACAGTACTTAAAACAGGTGTCCTGGGCTGGCTCCATGCCACAGAATAATTTGGGATTACTCTAACATGCTGGTTACTGAGTTTTACCTTGATCCCAGATATCAGCAGCAGTGGCTGGCAGGGCGGGCTCAAAGCATCCTTGATGATGCACTCCTCTAGGGAGGGTGGGTTGCAGTGTCACTTCTTACCCCAGGAGTCCTTTAGCATCAGTAACTATAGCATCAGTAACTACAGCAGTTAGCTGGTTAGGTGCAACTGCCCAGAGGTATGACTTTAAGAGAATTTAAATGAACTTGGGCATCAGCTAATCAAAAGCAGGAGGGAGTGAGCTGAGTGACAGCAGCCTGAAGGGCTTCAGAATTTTTCTCCGTTGACTGAGCAACATTGCCCTGAGGTGCTTCTCAACTTTCCTTGTTAACTGCCTCCTATTCGCTTATCTTGGTAAAGTTTTCCTCACACACTTTAATTTTAGTGTGCTGAGTGTAATTTTAAGTTTTTGGTTAGCGGTTGTGTTTTTCAGCACATTTGCAGTATTTTTACTGCGACTGCATTTATTTTTGCTATTTTTACAGTATCTGCTTAAATTATATTAGTTTTTACCCCAGATGCTGAATTTCGATGGTTCTTCACTGCTCGAATTTTTGCGCTTTTGCCTTATTTTTACGCCAGAACTCTGGTGGGTCCCTGTCATAGGCAACCAACTGTGTCTCAAATTTTGACTGTTGCTACTGGGTTCTCTGAGAATTGGCAAGATCAGAAGATCAGAGAGTCCCTGAACTACAAAACACTGACCTAAAGTGTCAACTGTCACAGGACTGTCTTTGCAGCATTTACAGAAACCTGTGCTGAGTTGCGTTTTGGTTCAGATCTCGGTTCTCTTTGCAAAAAATTGTCACAGAGCAAAGAGACCTAATTAATAATTATGGCTGAGGAAAAATCAAAGGCTGCCAATGAGGGACCATCTAAAAGTAATAACAATAAAAATGTAAGCGGGGTGCTGATGAAGACTCCAAATCCAGCCAAAAATAAGTCTTCCAAAGGAGCTGATGAAGTTCCTCACAAATTAAAAACAATAAAAGTGATGAAAAAGGAAGCCTGATCAAGCTGCTGATGATGGCTAAAAGAAACTCTGTCAAGACAAAAATGCTCCTGTTCCTCCAGCGAAAGCCAGTAGTGAGACAACAGGCAGCTTAAAGCATACAGAAAAAACAAAGCATATACAACCACAGTCTGCATAGGAACTCCCATCAGTGCAAGACATGGCAAAGCATGGCACGTCTTTCAGACTCTCGAAAGATGGGGTCTATATTTACTGGGGTTGTAAGCACTCTACCACAGCTCTCTCTTCGGAGACTGTGAGGGTGATGCAGATGATGAAGAACATTTTATGATGCCCTCAACATGGATCTTGAGGGCCTTGAACTCCATGAGTCCCCAGATCCTCCCTTCAGAGCTCCCCTGGTGACCAGGAGGATTCCTCTTCTGTGTTTACATTTATACAAAATATGCTAGACACCCTGGACCTCCCTACTCAGGAGCCCATCCAGGGCGTCGATGAGGATGAAGATTATAGGGAGATGAGAGGTCTCTCAACCCCTAAGACACTGGTCATGCCTATCTATAGTGCTTTCAGAAAAATACCATGAAACTGCTTCAAACCCCACTTCTGTGGCAGGGGTTGACAAGCAGGTCAAGAAAAAATACAAATTGTCTAGAGCGGGTACTGAGTTCCTGTATGTACACCTAGCCATGAGGTATAGTACAGCAGACAGCTTGAGAAAGCTGGATTCTCCTTGTCCCCTTACCTCCGGACAAGGACTCCAAGAAAATGGACTTCAGAGCAAAGAAAATGTGTACCACAGCCTCCCTGCTGGTCAGACTTTCTTCATATATGGCTTTCATAGCCAAATATCAGAAAGCTCTAGGGAAGTCTGTCCTGGCCATTACCAGCAATGGGTCAGATACAATGGTACAGGAGCTGGTGGATACGGCAAAACCGCCTTGGAAGCTACTAAATACCAATTCCACATGGCAGATGACAACAATGTTGCCGCCTCCAGGGCAATGGCCCATGCCATATCTCTGAGGCGCTTTGCCTGGCTTAGAACTACCAGTCTGACCCCAGACATTCAGTCTAAGGCAATGGACCTTCCCTGTGATCAAAACATGTTGTTTGATTCCAGAACAACTGACTACATGAAAAAGTCGATGAGTACAAGGCCTCCTGGCAGCATCACTCCTCTAAACCTAAGACTACTGCCCCACAGAAATCCCACCCCAGGGGCAGTAGGGCAGAAGATTTTTCCCAGGCCTTACACTCCTTATCCCCAATCTGACTTCTTTCAGTACAGGGGTCTTTTGGGGAGGGCAGAAGGGCCAAAGAAGGGCCACCTCTACCCAGCGGCAGCCTCGTAGTCTAAGCCCCGATGTGAGTGTCCAGGTTGCCTCCCTCTGCCAGTGGGAGGCAGACTCTCCCACTATCTTCAGAACTGGTCCCTCATTACATTGGACAGGTGGGTTCTGGAGATAGTGGAGAAAGAATCTGCCACTACAGTTCAAGAAGATGCCAGACCACATGCATACTCAGGTGTCAAACTGCTAACCCCAACACAGGTGCTACTGTTGGAATTGGAGGTAAAACCTTCTAGCGCTGAAAGCGGTGGAGAGGTCCCGCCAACAAAAAGGGCAAGGGCCTCTACTCCAGGTACTTTCTGACACAAAAAAACTGGGAGTGGCAACCTATCTTGGATCTTAGATATTTAAACAAACATCTGCTAAACCCAAATTCAAGATGGTAACTCTGTCACTAGTCATACTTGCCTTACAGCAGGAAGACTGGCTAGCCTTCCTGGACCTAAAGGATGCTTACTTCCATATACCCATAAGGATGTCTCACAGGCAGTTTCTCAGATTCCAACTCCACGGGCATTATCAGTTGCTGCAGTGCCTTTGGTCGGTCCTCAGCCCCAAGCAGCACACATCAGGCAACTTCGGTGTCACTCTGTATCCCTATTTAGATGATTGGCTCATAGTGACAAAGTCTCCTTGTCAGGTCAAGGAGTCCCTTTCCCTTACAGAGCACACTTCAGAGTCTCTGGGATTCCTAGTAGATCTAAAGAAGTCTCACCGGAACCCACCCAGCTGCTCACCTTCATAGGAGCTCAGCTGGACACAGAAAGGATATGCCTTCCTCCCACAGGAAAGAATTCAGAGTTTCCTTTCAGTGGCAGATTCTTTCATCCGGGGACAGCCAAGACCTGCCAGACATTTCCTCAGACTCCTGGGACACATGGCTTCAATGACTGCAGTGGTCCCAGGAGTCAAGTACAGGATGCAACACCTGCAAGCCTACCTCAGAGCTCGCTGGTCTCAGAGAAGCAATGATTTTTCAGAGCTGATACCTGTGATGGAGCAGTTCCTCCAGACTCTGCTTTAGTGGAAGAACCCTGCAAATTTGGCAGCAGGAGTACCCTTCCAGGTTCCACTACCCACAAAGATGATCACCACAGATGCCTCCCTCCTGGGGTGGGAGCACCTCTGGACAGTGCCTCAGTAAGTGGCACCTGGACTCTCCAAGAGTCACAATTACACATAAACCTTTGGAACTCAGAGCAATCTTTCTAGCTTTCAAAGCATTTACTCCCATCATAAAAGGTCAGGCTGTACAAATTCAAACAGACAACACCACTGCAGTGTTTTACATAAACAAAAGCAGGGTGGTACCAGATCGGGAATACTCTGTTCAGAAGCTCTGAAGCTTTGGTCTCTGGCCTTCTCCCTGGAAGTTAGCCTTTCAGCTATTCACCTCCCAGACAAGCACAATACCCTGGCAGATGCTCTAAGTCACATCAGTCAAGGCCAGAGTGAATGGACTCTGAACAAGCAAGTACTAGCCACAGTGTTCAGGTGATGGGGCTCACCAGAAGTGGATCTGTTTGCCTCGCCCTCAACTTTCAGCTTCCTCAGTACTGTTGCAGGCCCTCAGTCCTGGGAATGCTTCCTCTGGATGCCTTGATCCTAGACTGATCAGGAAGCTCCTATATGCATTCCATCCTTTTCCCCTGATACTCAGGGTATTGCTGAAACTCAGACAACAGCCTGTATGATGATCCTGGTGACTCCGGTTTCCCCAGGAGTCTGGTACCCTCTCCTTCTCTCACTGCCCTGCAGCAGGCCAGTTTGCCTGCTGCCAACTCCTCCCTGCTGACCCTTCCTTAGACAGGAGTGCATTACCCAGACATACACTCTTTTCACCTCAAGGGCTGGTTCTTGAGGAGTTAAAGTTACTCTGAACAGGTCCTTAGGATCCTGAGAATGGCTAAAAAATGAACACAAAAAGTCTTATGCAGCCAAATGGAAAAGGTTCTCCCTCTGGTGCAAGAGCACAAAGGTCGATCCTCTTGCAGCTTCAGACCCTCAGATGCTGGATTACCTGGTGCACTTGCAGGTGTCAGGCTTGAAACCATCATCCTCAAGCTACACCTGGCTGCAATTTCAGTCTACCTTTCAGTGGGAAAGAAAAATTATTTTTCCACCGTATTCAAACAGTTTTTCACAGGCCTCTTGCACTTCAGCCTCCAGTCAGGGAGCCAGTTCCTTGCCTGAACCTCTGCATGCAGGCTCATGCAACCACCCTTTGAGCCTATGGCCACTGCACATATCAAGTTTGTGACTTGGAAGACAGTCTTCCTGGTGGCCATTTCCTCTGCCAGGAGGATTTCAGAGCTACAGGCCCTGTATACTGAGCCAAATGACATCATTCCTCACAACAATAAAGTTGAGCTCAGGACAAATAGGAAATTTCTGCCAAAGGTGTTTTCAGAGTTCCACCTAAACCAGTCCATTACTCTGTCTGTCTTCTTTACTAGAAATTCACTCCTGGTGAACAAACACTCCACAGCTTGGATGTCAAAGAGCTCTCCTTTACTACATAGAGCATACTAGACAGTCAGAGGCTCTTCCACTCAGTTGTTCCTCATCTACGGGGATGTAGGCAGAGGAAGACCAGCTACCAAGGGAACTATTTCCGCTGGTTGGTCTCTTGTATTAGATTCTGCTACGAAAGGCTGGTCATCAACCCCCGTGAGAGCTCAGGGCCCACTCCACCAGGGCACTGCAGCCTCGTGGCAGCAGCAAGGGATATACCCCTTCTGGATGTTTGCAAAGCAGCTACCTGGAAATCTATGCACACCTTTGTGAAACACTACAGTTTGGATGTACAGACCAGATCTGATGCCAGATTTGGCAGAGGCAGTTCTGCAGAGCCTCTTTCTTAAGTAGTTTCTCTGCCCATCTCCCATTTGGTACTGCTCAGTAGTCTGCTATAGTTACCGATGCTAAAGGAC
Source organism: Neoceratodus forsteri (assembly GCA_016271365.2). Classification (NCBI taxonomy): domain Eukaryota; kingdom Metazoa; phylum Chordata; order Ceratodontiformes; family Ceratodontidae; genus Neoceratodus; species Neoceratodus forsteri. The sequence goes on along the minus strand of CM028133.1, from coordinate 766,579,168 downwards.
TCCTGGGGTAAGAAGAAAAAATTATTCACCGCAGTAATCTTCCTTCCAAGGGGTCCTTTAGCATCATGCTCCCACCTGTCCTCCCGATTCACCTGTCAGGAGAAGGACTCTGTTCTCAGTTCTCTTATCAAATTTGGGTTTTTATTAGTGAGTTTTCATACTCAGGTTGTTATCTGTTTTCAGTTTTCTGACATTTGCATGTTTTTGAATCCTGTCAATTCACTTTTCCGGACATGTGCCCATTTTCTTGAAAAAATTCTAAGCCCTTCAGGCTGCCCTCCTCAGCTCACTCCCTCCTGCTTTTTGATTGGCTGATGCCCAAGCTCATTTAAATTCTCTTAAAGGCATACCTCCAGGGCAGTTGCACCTAGCCAGCTAACTGCTATAGTTACTGATGCTATAGTTACCGATGCTAAAGGACCCCTTGGAAGAAAGAAGATTATTGTAGTGAGTAATTTTTTCTAAAGTGGAGACACCTAAGAGTGGCCCAGTGGAATGGTCATTGGTGGCATGGGAGACAATGCACTGCCTGGCATCTCCACCTACGAGGGCAGTCATGAGCGTAAACTCACAGGTGTCAGGTGGGGAAGGCGTTAGGGAAAATGTATTTATTTATTTAAACATTTAACTAGGAAAGACAAACTGAGCTGAAAACAGCTCATTTCAAATACGTACTAGGCAAAGTGGAGAAGGAATAGCTGCAATAAAACTACTGAAACTAAGAAGTCAAATACAATAATATAGTAATAGAAGTATAAATATTAGAGGCAAATTAACAAATGAGTGCAACTAGAAAGTGAAATGCACTCTTGTACAAATTACTACCTGGGTGGAGTCCAGGTATCTGTATCAGAGAAGGAGAAGGACCTGGGAGTGATGATCACTAGTGACCTGACGCACTCCATGCAGTGCAAAAAGCAGCAGCAAAGGCAAACAAGATGCTGGGATGCATATCTAGGGGATCAGTAGTAGGAGAGAGGTTATATTACCCTTGTACAGGTCACTGGTAATGTTGCATCTAGAGTATGGAGTTCAGTACTGGTGCCCACATCTCAAAAGGACATTAACCTGCTGGAGAAGGTCCAGAGGAGGGCTATGAAGATGACAGCTGGTCAGCAGGGTAAGGCATATGAGGAGAGGTTGAGGGCACTGAACATGTACTCCTAGCGGACAGGAGAGAGAGAGAGAGAGAGAACATGATTGGGACCTTCAAGTACTTGAAAGGGATGAATAAGGTTGATAAGAAGAGTCTCTTTAAGCTGAGTGGCAACCATAACACAAGGGGTACAGTCTTAAGCTGGAGGGTGGGAGGTTTAGGAGGGAGGTCAGGAAGCACTTCTTCACAGAGAGGGTGATGGACACTTGGAATGTGCTATCAGAAGAGGTTGTCTCGTTGAAGACAGTGGGCAGCTTTAAGAGAGCTAGGATAGGCATGGGGAAGGTAAGGATCATGGGTAGGGAGGATGGGAGGTGGGGACGGAGTGCAGGGACATTAGCTCAGCTGTGGACCCTGCAATACAGAGACAACTTGATAGACCAAGTGGCCTTCTTCTGCTGGCTTCCTATTATGTTCGTATGTAAAGTAAAAGGGAGTAAGAAGAGGAAAGGGTCAGAGACGGTTGCAAGTAGGATAATAAAAGTCATAAAGAAGAGACTTTAGGGAGGAAAGAGAAGAGCAGAACAAATTGAAGGAGGAAAGGAGGACCAACGTTTAGGAAATCGGTAGAAAAAGCAGATTGTCCAACATTAGATTTTCTAGAAGGACTAGAGAGAGAGAGAGAGAGAGAGAATAGGAAATATTGTTGCGGAGAGTGTAGGAGCAAGAAGGCAGAGTGGATAGAAGGGATTTAAGATAAGGGAGGGAGCTGAACCAGAATTTGGATATCAAAGAGGCGCAATGGGAAATGCACCTAGCATCAAGAGAGGGGAGAAAGGGATGAGTAAAAAAGCAGTGGTGAGTACAAGGGGCAATCTAGAACAAAATGACAAAAAGAATGAAAAAGGGTCCAGTCTGGCAAATAAGATTTAGAGGCACCACAGTAGACTATGTCATCGTAGTCAGATAGAAATCATTTTACTACAATTTCTCAACAGGCAGAGGAAGAAGAATACTCGCTTTATTCCTGTACAGTGCTCAAGCTAAGGGTGAAGCTTGATGAATTACATCAATATGCACTGAGAAATCAAGATACGGTCAAGGCAGACCCTGAGGTTCTTAAAGGAGGAAACATCTTCAATCTTAGCACCATCAAGGGTATTAAATAGTGGGAGAGAAGTAAGTCTGGCAAGCCCTGATGGGTGCCAAAAGTCAAGAAGACTTTGTTTTTGGCATTGAGGGACAGTTGGTTAGACTTGAACAAACACTGAACATTGTCAAAATCCAACTGCAGCCAGGAGGTAAGGTCATGGGAAGAGGAGCCAGAAGCAAAGCAAAGTGTGTCATCAGCACATATATGAATGGATGCAGAGATCAGACAGTGGAGGTCATTTAAGAAAATGGAAAATAGAAAAGGACGAGGACAGACCTTTGAGGACACCTGAGCTAATGGGAAGTGGAGATGAAATGGATTTTTCTGTCCAGACAGCTTGAGACCTTCCTCCAGTGTAAGAATGAAACCAATTGACTGAAGGATCAGAGAAGCCTGCTGCTTTAAGTTTGTTCAGAAGGAGGGTATGTGCCACAGTGCCAAAAGCTTTAGCAAGATCAACAAAAATGGCAGAAGTAATCAGCCTGTGCGGGGTAGGGATAACAGGATAACAAACCAGGCAGACTTACAAACTCAGTGCATAAAAAGCGTCGGCAAGGCACTTATTTTAGTTATAGCAGTAAAAGATGAAATCAGGAAAATAAGGTTAGTCATTCACTTTCAGAATATCAAAAACTAACAAATACAATATGCTCAGGAAAGGCCTCTGCTCTGCCCAGCAGTGCCACCAGGCAATCTCCTTGCCTGTTTCACACAACGATGTGTACTCCTGAGGTCCACCACCTCTGACAGTCAGCTCTCCACTGACACCCTATCTAACTTTAAGCCCCTAGTGGCAATCTTTTATCCTGTGTCCCAGTGACATCACTTCCTTGGGAAACACCCACATTATGTCTTTTAACTAAGAACACATCTCAATGAGGCTCATATCCGGCGTAAACATAAGAAAAATGGATATTTCTAAGCCTTGGTTAATAGAAGTCCTAGCAACATTAACATATTATTCATTCTGGCCTGGCTACACAATTTTATAGCTATGAGAACTTAATTTTCCCTAGCTCCGCCTCTTTGGCAGTGACCTCACTAACTGGGAGTTCCATAAATATAGGCAGCTGGAGGGCTGCCAGCTGTATAGTACAAGTTTTGGGCTCCTAGTACAGCTTCACAGGTAAGGAACCCTTTTTATTCATGTTTTGTTAAACACAGACAGAGGCTCTTTACTAAATGCCTTGTGAGACCCTGCCTAACTTCAGCAAGTACCTCTTACTTGAGTGCTCACTCTTGAATCGTTGTTGTGGTAATTATTTAGGCTTTACAGCCTGTTTCTACTCAAAAGCAAACCACACCTTTCTGCTTCATACCAGGAGCTCCTAACAAATCGTACCATGCGGTGGCTATTAAGAAAACAACGGAGCAACCTGCTCCGATGTGAAAGCATCCTACATCATAAAAGGGACTAGGCGGACACAGACATCAGCATCTGCCTCTATTTTAAATGTGTAATTTAAGTAAATTCACGTTCCCTTGTTGGTCTCGGGCAGGCAGCTGAAATTAATAATATCTGCCTCACCCGGGACACTCCACCATGACTGCATGCATCAAACTGCTTCCCAAGCCTATCAACAGTAGTGCTCTACTGTGTACCTACATCGCCAAAGGCAGTAAACCACTTTGTAATGTACTTTCCTTAATGAATTTAAGTACTGCAATACAGCAATTAAAGGCACAGATGCATTCTACATTCTCCTATGCTTTACCTAACATGGTCCTAAGTCAGAAATGGGGGGTAGTAAGAATATCAGTGCCCTACTCATAACAGGGGACACCCTGTCACACAGCCCTTGATCCATACCTGTGAGCACAGTATGGAATCAGTGAGTCAAAGGAGGGAGATAGAAGTGGTGTGGGATTTCCTAAAACCAGACTGGAAATGTGTGAAGAAGGAGGAGATATCAAAGAAAGGAAGTGAGCTGAGATAGAACAATATGGTCTTGTAACTTAGTCAAGGTGGGAAGGAGAGACAGAGAGAAGGAGAAGTTTAGGGTCAAGGCCATCTGAACTACCTCCTTCAGAGGATTAAGGGTAAGCAGAGTCTTTAGGGAGATGGGGTGATATGAAAGAAGAAAAAAGAAAGACAGGAAGGCAGAGAGAGGAAGGAAGGGGCAAGGAGAAGGGGATAACAGAAAGGGCACAAGCAGTAAAATAGATGTTAAAAGTCAAACAACAGCAGAAAGGTCAGAGATAAGGGAATGTAAGCTTGAAAATAGGAGAGGAGACTGGGTCTGTGGGGTGAAAAGGTAATGGATAACCTTTCAGAACTTGGAGGGGTTAATAATGTTCTTTTGAAGAGTGGAAGCAAAATACTCAAACTTGTAAATCTGATGGCTTTGGTACAGGCATTGCGAAGGTGTCTATAGTTGTCCAATGAAGAGTGGGAGCCAGGATTTTAAAGTCCACCAGGTAAGGTCTCTAGTATGGAGACAAGTCAGTACCTCAGCTGATATTCAGGGAAGATGTGAACCTCATACTCTGGATTTTCTCAGGGTGCATGACAATCCCAAGAGCCAAAATTTAGACTGAAAATAAATCTTAGGTATGGTGCAGCATGATGGATTGGCTAATGCTTGCAGCTCGCAGGGACTCCAAATGTTGGTCCCTCCCCTGATGCTAGAGAACTGCAATGTCTTTTCACCCTCGGGAGGAGCCCAGCCATGGAGTGAACTCAGGATTGCAAGACTCCAGGTCAAGTGTGGATGGTAATGGCTGCCCACACTCACAGGGACTCAAATGTTGGTCCTTCCCCTGATGCTGGGGCACTGGAATGACTTTTCACCCTCAGGAGGAGCCCATCCAGGGGAGTGAACTCAGGATTGCAAGACTCCAGGTCAAGTGTGGACGGTAATGGCTGCCCACACTCACAGGGACTCAAATGTTGGTCCCTCCTCGATGCTAGAGAACTGCAATGTCTTTTCGCCTCAGGAGGAACCCAGCCAGGGGAGTGAACTCAGGATTGCAAGACTCCAGGTCAAGTGTGGATGGTAATGGCTGCCCACACTCACAGGGACTCCAAATGTTGGTCCTTCCCCTGATGCTGGGGCACTGGAATGACTTTTCACCCTCAGGAGGAGCCCAACCAGGGGAGTGAACTCAGGATTGCAAGACTCCAGGTCAAGTGTGGGCAGTAATGGCTGCCCACACTCACAGGGACTCAAATGTTGGTCCTTCCCGATGCTAGAGAACTGCAATGTCTTTTCACCCTCGGGAGGAGCCCAGCAAGGGAGTGAACTCAGGATTGCAAGACTCCAGGTCAAGTGTGGACAGAGGTAGTCTGGAGTAACTAGAAGGTGTGCATAGCAGATGCCGGTGGGAGGCAAGGACCAGAGGTCCAGCACAACCAGAGGTAAATAAACAGAATAAAAAAGCAGGTGCCCTCAGTTCCACATTTTTTATTTTGAAAGTTTTAACATCTTTTCCTCAGTGTCACAGACTGTTTCTCTCCCAGAATTCAGTCTACAGCTGTTACTACCAGTTCAAACCCCTCAGATGCTTGAAAGGGTTACCTTGGTATGCTGCCACCACTAACTGCAACTTCGTAGGTGGTACCTCTAGGTCCGAATCCACCACAGCCACTCCTCACACACAGTACAGTGCTCCTTACTAAAGGGCAATCGACTCACCCTTTTGTTACAGCTGAGAACACTTTTGCTTTAGATATGGTAACTGTAGCCTGTCTCTTGAAGATGGATCATAGCCTAGCCAGTTTACCTGATTATTTATACCTGAAATGACTCAAGTCACAGAAAGTATAAGTATATACAGTAATATAATTACTGTTGTCATTTTTCCCATAGAAAGCCAGTTATAATTTGCCGTTATAACCACATGCCCAGCTTTCTCTAGGAAAACAGCGAACCATCAACACCGTAAAACAAACCACATTTAATCTGAAACTCACGGTCTGTCAGCTGGCTTCATCCTCTCACTGCTTAAAATCAACACCCTATGTCCTTTATTACACAGAAAAGACTAACAAGATAAATTAAACTAAAGTAGAAACTTTTCACATCATCCTAACACACACTGAACAAACCTCTTTCTTCCCACAGGCATCGTGAGCTCTTTAAGCAGCTCACTACGAACAACATAACCATGGCAAGCGGAACCCTCACTTAGCAACAGAGAAATGAGTAAAAACCGAAGAACTTAAAATATTCTTACAAAATCTTTAAACGTTTTCTTAGTTTAATACCATTTAGTTTCAGAAACAAGATTTACTTCTCATAGAAACTCGGTTACTGAGCAAAGTTACAAAACAGACTTAGCTGTTTCAAGTACTGTAAGTTAACACAATTTCAAAGACTAAAAAAGAAATGTAATTAAATCATTGGGTTAAAATCTATTCTGCTATTACAAAGTCCTTTAATAAAATACAGTTCATGAATCAGAGTACTGCACACTCTTTTGCAAAATGGCACAGTTTGTCAAATAAACTTCCTATGGCGAAAAAATGAAGTTCAGCAATTATATAAAATAAGGTTTGGGAAGGTGGTTCAAACTCAAATTTTACACACACCCTCGGTGTGGGATGCCTTAATAAACTCCTCGGGCTTCACCTCGGGGTTTATGTGGCATCCACACCTCAGTGTGTAAACTTCTCGTTATAACCACCTCCCATACATTATTCTCTATATAATAACTGGGTATCATTTTCCCCTGAGGAAACCCAGTTATAATTCACGGACAAGCATGAATTTCCCTTGTCCTGAGCACGCCAGCCACAGTTCTTCCCTTTTGAGTGCCGGCTGCTTTTCTTACTGACGGAGACTTCCTGCCACCTGGACTCAGCAGTAAGTTAAAAAAAAAATCTCTCTGCTAAAAATGTTTTAAACTGGGCATTAAAAAAATGAAAAAAAAAAGTTAACTTTTTCAGCAGCAGCCTCTGACCGTGCTGAACCCGACCAATTAATGGTCACACAGGGATTCTTTTATTTATATAATTGCTGTAGTGAAAAGATGATACCTAGCAATTATATAAAATAAAACATAGGGCTGTGTGTAAAACTTTGCTCTCGGGGTTATGTAGCATCCAACACCTCGGTGTGTGTAAAGTTCTCGTTATTTTATTTTATAGTTTTTGTTGACCGGGTAAGTGCACTAGACAAATCCTGCCTATTTTCAGACATGACCCAGGGAGGATACAGATGAATGCCAGCTGACCTTGAACCAGATGAAGCTGTTGGTGGTATTTTTAGTGAATGAGGAAATTTGGCCAGGACACGGGAAATTCCTCTTCTCTTTTCGATAAGTGCCATGGGATCTTTAACATCCACCTGAACTACCACCAATCCAGGCAGATGGGACCTCGGTTTAACGTCTCATCCGAAGGCGGCACCTCAGAAGTGTAGCACCCCTCTCATGCTGCACTACAGTGTCAGTACTGGGATATTAACCCAAGTGCCAGATGTGGGAACTGAACCCACAGCTCTCTGATCTCCCGCCTCCAGAGGCTAGTGTGCTACCTACTGAGCCACTGACACTGACACAGAACCCCATCTATTATTCTATATATTTAATACTCCAAGATATTTACATATGTTACAGAATAAGACACACTAAAGACTATGAGGAAACAGCATTTCTGTGGAGATAAGACTTTGAAAAATACAGTGATCACACAGGAAAAATCTAACTCACATCTATCTAACTCCTTAGTAGAGCAGAAGCTTACCCCAATGGGAACTCGGTGAGTTATGGCAGACTCAAACCCTTGATGTTGCTTATTCAGAATCCCAGCATAACTGACCAATCAGGGCCAAACACAGAAGAGTACATTTTACAAGCTGGCTCACTTTACCGCATCATCATACATGCTTCTCTGACATCACAGGTTCTGCTATTTGTTTTCTGTGGGCAATCCTTCTTGTGAACTGCTCCAAACTGTATTTGTCATTTCTAGCTTGACTTTGTGGATTACAGAATCATTACTTTTGTTATCCCGTCTGGCTCACCCTTCAGGAAATTGTCTCAGTCTGCCACTGACTGTTTACATTCAGTATGAAGGAAACACAGTCTCTAGAAGTTTCCCCAAAACAAAAGTTTTAGCTGAGAAGGGTCAAGCCTTTCATGTCTAAGTAGAACAAAAGAACTTTCGCTGTTCACGCAACCCTGTGAGAACCCAAGAATATATGTGATTTTCAGCTTTCACCTACAGAAACACTTTACAGAGGCAAGATAATAAAATTTTACTATATACACTCACACACACACACACACACACACTACAAGTGATTACATCTCCATCCCTGTAAAATGAAAATCTTTTAGCAACCCTAAATGATGTTTGTTTGTCATAGTAGCATGTGTGCACTACCTGCTATGTCCCTAGTTTTCAATTTCTCTAACAAGTCATTATTTCTTTGAAGCACCTCCCTTTCTTTACTGGTCCACTAGTTATTGCCTAGATAAACCATCAGCATTGACATGTCTTGACACACTGTGGTGCCAGATGCCCATATTATAGGACTACAGCGCCAGGTCTCATCTTAATTATTTTGGGTTTGCCTACTGGTCCTATGGAGCCATGTGAGAGGGTGGTGGTTGGTGACCAGTGTGAACTCCCTCCCATACATATATGGTTGCAGCGTCTGCAGAGCCCAAGCGATACCCAGACACTGCTTCTCAATTGTGGCATACTGTAGGTCACCTCTTTGGACAGCAGCTTCCTGCTCAGGTACACAGCATGGTGTGTCCTCCCGAGTGCATGACCTGACTCAGAACTGTGCCAAGCCCATGACTGGATGCAACTATGTGCACAATGAACCTCAGAGACTAGCCAGGGCTCAAGATCACAGGTGCCCTGACTCAATGCCTCCTTCAACTGGCGGAATGTTGTTTCACAGTAATCCATCCACTGAACTTTTCTGGCATCTTCTTCCTTGTGAGATCAAATAGGGGTTTGGCCATATTGCTGGCGTTTAGCACAAACTTTTGATAGTACCCTCCATCCCTAGGAAAGCCAGTACTTTCCTCTTTGTTGTAGCCATGGCCCAGCCCTGTGTGGCCTCAAATTTTACTGACTCAGGCCAGACGTACCCTCCCCAACCTGTGTCCCAGGTATGGCACCTCTGCCATCCCTATTTGGCACTTCTCCACTTTGACTGTCAGCCCTGCAGCCTTCAGTCAGCAAAGCACCTCAGTCACACGCCTGACAGGATCCTCCCATGTCTGGCTGTAGATGGTGATGTCATCCATGTATGCCAGAGCAAAGTCTCCTGCCCCAGACAGAATGAGGTCCGTCGTTGAAAGGCTGCTGGTGCATCCTTCATCCTGAATGGCACTACTTGAAACTCGATTAGGCCATATGGAGTGATGAGGCCAACATCTCTCTGCCTTCATGGGTCAGAGGTACCTGCCAATAGCCCTTTGTCAGGTCTATGGTGGTCAGGTAAATGGTTCCCCTAACGTCTCTAGGACCGCATCCATCCTGGGCATGGGGTATGTGTCTGACTCTGTACAGCTGTTGAGTTTGCTACAGTTGACTCAGAATCTTGTGGTCCCATCCTTCTTAGGGATTAGTACCACCAGGGAGGCCCAGGGACTACTGGACTCCAGGATTACCATAAGAGCCAGCATTTCCTTGATCTCCCCTGAATGGTATGTTTCACCCCTCAGGGGCTCAGTAGGATGGCTGCCTCAGCATGGTCTGGAACCCTGTATCACGTGGTGCTCTGCCAGCATGGTATACTCCTGCTTCCCTGTGAACATTTCCCCAACTATATGCAGCACCTCATGCATTTTGGCAGCTTAGGCTATTATCAGCCACTTGAGAGGGTGACAGCGTCCACTGAGGATTCTCCCTTAATCTCTGCCATGAGATATACCAGTGGGTCTGCTTCTCGTCTTCCTCCAGATAGCTGCACACAGTGAGGACCATCTCATCCCATTCATGGTAGGGTTTCATCATGTTTATGTTGTAGATTCACTGCTTGCATCTCCTGTCAGGTAGCTCCACCACATAATGAACATCATTCACCCTCATGACCACCAAATATGGATCTTCCAAGTCACCTGTAATTAATTGTGCGGATGGGGATAAGTACCAACACCCTGTTGCCTGACTTCATACTCCAGGCTCTGACCCCCACAGTAGTATCATGTCTTGTGTTTCTGTTGTGTAGTGGCAAGGTGCTCCTGGGGAAAATCTCAGAGCCTCTTGAGCCACGACCTGAAATTCAGGCTGTACTCCACAACATATTTCCCTTGGGGAGCAAGCTCACCCTCAATTCATCCCTTACCAAATCAAGGGGACACCTTACCCGATGGTCTAACAAGAGCTCAAAGGGTGAGAACCCTATGACCTCCTCGAGAATGAGGTAGGTACTTATCGCACTCTGCAGGCTCACTGACTGCCCCATACCACCCTAGACTACGGTCTGGTCAAGTGATTTAATGCATTGCCTAAGACTATGTTAAGGGAATTCACCGATGAGCATGCAAGACAGTGGTAAAAGTATGTTGTCCCCTACACAAGAGTAAGGATAGAGAGAATACAGGAAATTATAGGCCAGTGAGCCTGACATCCAAAGTAGGCAAGCTACTAGAGGCAATTATAAAGGAATGAATAGATCAATTCATGGAAGAAAATGGACTTGGGGCAGAACCAACTTGAATTTACAAAGAGGCAGGCTGTATTCAACAAACTTGATTGATTTTTACAATTTGGTGACACAAGTAAGTGACTGAGGACAGGAGTCTATATCCAGTATGTGGATATCAGTGAGGCCTTTGAGTCCATGCTGCATAGGACACTAGTTAAGAAAGTGAGGGACCTAGGTTTGAGGAAGGGGTAAACTAGATGGATTGAGAATTAGATGACAGATAGGATTCCAAGAGTGATCCTGAATGGAAGGTTCTGTGATGCTGAGGAGGTAACTAGTGTCAGGAGTCTGTCCTGGGGCTGCTACCCTTACTACGTACACAGGTGATATAGTATTGGGGTTGCAGGAAAATTGAGTCTGTGTCTCCCTGTGTATATTTGCATCTGTTTGGGAAAAACAGAAACATAGAAGTTGATGGCAGATAAGGACCGAGAGCCCATCCAGTCTGCCCATTTTTTCTACCTTATGAATGTGCCATCGGCCTTTGCTCTGTCAATGGCCTATCTATTCATACTCATCTGTATTGCTCCTTATGCCTATCCCATGCCTGTTTGAAGCCCTGCACTGTATTCATATCCACCACTTCCTGGGTAGGCCGTTCCATGCATCCACCACCCTTTCTGTGAAAAGAACTTCCTCACATTACCCTTAATTGGCCTCCTCTAATCTCATGCTGTGTCCTCTTGTCCTGCTATTTTTCTTACACTGAAACATTTTAGACTCTTTCACCTTGTTAATGCCCTTAAGCTGTTTGAATGTTTGATCATATCACCTCTCTCCCTCCTTTGCTGTAGAGTATTGAGCTCCGTTAATCTGTCCTCATATGTTTTCTGATGCAGTCCCTGCACCATTTTGGTTGCCCTCCTCTGGACTGCCTCAGTTTGGTTAATATCCTTGTGGAAGTGCGGCCTCCAGTACTACACACAGTACTCAGATGGGGAATAATCAGTGTCTTGTAAAGAGGGATTATTACCTCCCTTCCTGACTTGTGGTACCCCTACATCCCCCTAGCCTTACCTACTGCTTTAGTGGTCTGCTTGGATGATTTCAGGTCATCTGTGACAATGGCGCTCAAGTCTCTTTCTTCCCTTGTGACTGCCAGCAACTCCTCTCCCAACCTGTAGGTGGCTTCAGAGTTTTCTTCCCTATGTGCATGATCTTACCCTTCTTTGCGTTAAACCCCAGTTGCCACTCTTCCGACCATTTTGCCAGTTTAACCAGATCTCTTCTCATTCTGCCCACCCCATCTGGATCATCTACTCTGTTGCAGATTTTAGTGTCATCTGCAAGCAGACAAACCTTACCCTCCTGTCCATCTGCAATGTCACTGATGAAGATACTGAAGAGCACTGGCCCCAGGACTGATCCTGAGGTACCCCACTTGTGACTTGCATCTCTTCTGACTGTATACCATTTACCACCATTCTCTGTTTTCTGCCGTCAACCAGTTTGCCACCCAGTTGACCAACTTCTGACCCACCCAGAGCCTACCCAGCTTATTAATCAATCTTCCATGTGGAACAGTATCAAGCTTTGCTGAAGTCAGCGTAGGCGACATCAACTGCTCCCCCTTGGTCCACCACTCTGGTTACCCAGTCAAAGAAATCTATGAGATTAGTTTAAGGACCTTCCTGTTGTAAACCCATACTGTCTTGGATCCTGTGCTCCTATGGATTCCAGGTGTTGCACTATCCTTTCCTTAGGAGTGCCCTCATAATCTTGCCCACTACTGAAGTAAGACTGACAGGTCTGTAGTTCCTGCCTCCTCCCTGCTACCACTCTTGTGGAGCAGGATCACATAGACCCTTCTCCAGTATTCTGGGACCTCTCTGTGCTCAGAGACTCACTAAACAGTTCTGATAATGGCTCTGTTAGTTCCACCCTAGCTCCTTTAGTACCCTGGGATGTATGCAATCATGTCCCATTGCCTTGTCCACCGGGTTTAGCGAGCTCTTGCAGGACCCTTTCTTTTGTGAAGAAACTAGTGCATACCCCCATGTCCATGGTGCTGAGCTGTGGGCCACCTACCTTCTCTTAAGTAAATACTGAGCAGAAGTATCTATTTAGAATAGATGCTTTTATATCCTCCTCCTCCTCCGCCCCTTATGCCCTCTGATCTTAGTAATACCCTCTGGACTTTCTCCTTTCACTAATGTATCTATAGAAAGTCTTGTCACCTTCTTTATTATTCGTGCTAGTGTTTCCTCGGTTTGGGCCTTTGCCTGCCTTACTGCCTTCCTGCTTCCCTTAGGAAAGTTTGGTATGCCTCCCTGTCTTCATCCGCTGCATTCCTTATATTTCCTGAAGGCCAGCCTTTTGGTTCTGACCTTTTCTGCTACTGTTTTGAGAACCAAATTGGTTTCCTTCTTCTTTGCACTTTCTTTTCTCTCTAACACAATGGGATGTTGCTTCAATGTATTGCATCCTTAATGCTTGCTCACTTTTCCTGTACCCCTCACCTGTATTTCTTTTGCCAGGGCTCGCTTAACTCAGTTGGCCATCTTATCAAAGTCAGCTCCTCTGAAGTCCCATTTTTGTCTTGGAATGGGATCCTTTAGTTCTAGTGGCCAAACTGAACCATACCATGTGATGGTCACTGGCCCCAGGTGACTTTCTACCTGGAGATCTGTAATCCTTTCCTGTTAGTCGGTACTAGATCTAGGATAGCCCTGTCTCTTGTAGGTTGTTGTACCAGTTGTTTGAGGCCCTCCTGCAAGAAATCCACTATGTGTCTAGTTCTGGCAGATGTTCCTGCTGGTACTGATGCGTTTAACATTTAAAATGATTAAATGAAGGAATTTATTTTTCCTCCCAAAACTAACCTGCCTTATTCAACCTTATTGTAATTCATTACATAAGTCATGAATAAATAGTCTGATTAAATTAGGGACGTGGTGTAGTTAAAAAATTAAGGCAGACTAAAAAGTGATCAGACTAGAATGCATTTCATGAAGTGCACAGCTGCAGGTACAGTAGAATGTGAAGTACCAGGTATACATACATACAAAACAAGAGGTAATGAATGTAAGTAGAATCTGTCACTTTAACTGAAGCATGTAGGAACTTCTAGCCACTTGTTTGCTGCTAAGATCTGCTAATTGAGCAGGTCGGTGTGAAGCGTGATTACCAATCACCAAATGGATGCCTTGTTTTTTTTGTTTTTTTTTATCATATTTTTATTATGGTTTACATGCCATTCAGTTACATTCAGACCCAATGATACATCAACTTCAACTTAAACTATTCCCTTTTACTATAGGGTCTGATTAACACATGTCTTGAGTCCTGTTTTCATTACAATCTGATGTCTATCTGGCATAAGTAAGTTTTGGAACAACATAAGATTTCATCTTTTAACAATTAAATATGTTCTCCTTACTTTCTCTTACTATAGTATGCATTACTGTCCGAAATAGAGAACATAAAATACAAAAAGCAAAACTTTGCCTGAACTCTAACTACTTCCTTCTTGTTTTTATTTCTTTTATGTTCATATACTAGCATATAATTCTGTAATTCAGGAGTTCTATTAATCATTCTGGTAGGGCATAGCATCTGATATCTACTTTTCTTGATAAATATCAGTAGGACCTCCTAGGCTGTCCATCCCTCCTGAAGGAGAGTTGCTTCTCCCAGTGTTAGTGTGGTCAGAAAAGTGGCCCATATGTTCAGGAATCTCTCTTCTTGTCCCTTTAGTAAATATGTCAGTCTGTCTACAGAGGTGCTCTTACAGCAAGGTTTTCCACTGGTCTGTCGTGGGGACACTCCCAGTGGTCCACAGGTTTTGTATCCTTGTCTAGCCACCACGGTAGAATCCTGAGCTGCCTGGAGTGTAACTCCCATTCTCCCCTTTCTTGTCTTGCTGCTCCCAGTAAAGTGATCTTGGGGATATCTCTATTGGATAACCTGCTATCTTGTTTAACTCTATACCAATTCCTTTCCAGTATTTCTGGATTCTGGGCAATCCAGTAATAGTGCATCCATGTGCCTTTATTCTTCCCACATTTCCCACACATTGGCGGCACTTCTGGGTAGAATTTGTACCTCAGCTGGGGATGATATAATCTTAGTAGAATTTAAATTGAATCTCTTTGTATCTGTTGCATAATAACAGTCCCATATGGGAGGTCAGTAGCAATTCCCAGTTAATATCCTCTATTAGTTGGCCAATGTCTTTTTCCCACTTATGTTTTGCTTTTTGGGAGTCCCTTTAAAATGTACTCTATCTAGTTTAGCTGCTCGGCCGATAATGCCCTTTTCCTGTGTCCTCGCCCTAGTATTTCCCTCTGACCTCAGTCAGGGCAGAGTCATATTGGTCTGCCTATTAAGACTCTGCCAATATTGCCGGCCTGGAAGTACTTAAAGAGATGTGAGGTGGGTAAATCCAGACTCATTTGTAAATCTTGGAAGGAATGTATCCCGTTTTGGAGGTCAGATTTCCAACACATCTAATACCTCTGTCTTGCCAGGTCTGAAACCTACATCTCCCATTCCGGCAAGAGCCCGGATTGTCTGCTACTGGGACCAATATTGTATTCTCTTGTTTGGCTTCCCTTCTTTGTTTAATACATGTCCATGCCTCTAAGGCTGCAATAACCAATGGATTTGGGTGTTCTTGTCTTTTATCGGTTTCATTCCATCCATCCCAAATGCATGATAAGTCTGCCAGGACTTCCACTTTCCTCTAGTGTTAGCCAAGTGGCTGCCTCCCCTTGTTTTCCTAGTGGTGAATATACCTGTATTGAGAAGCCAAAAATATCCTTCAAATCTGGTAGGTTGAGACCTCCTTTTTTGGTGCTGCTTTTAGTCTTGTCAAGCTAATTGTGGTTTTACCCTGCCATATGAAAGTTCAAATTCCATCTCCAGAGTCTCTATGTCCCTGTTCCTAAGATTCATTGGCATCATTTGAAGAATATACAATATCCTGGGCAACACATTCATCTTTAACACGTTTATTCTGCCAATCCACAAAATTGGGAATGCTCTCCATCTCATGGGTCCCTCAAAATTACATCTATCAAGGGTCTGTAGTTAAGTTCATACATTTTTCCAAATTAGTCCCCACCTTGATACCTAAATAGGTAAGGCCGCTGTTCTAATTTGAGGCCCCAGTTATTTAGATCTCACTAGTCCCCACCATTCCTCAAGTACATTATTTCAGATTTATTTAAGTTGAGCTTGTGGCGGAAAACTTAGCAAAGTCCCCCACCAGGCCTAAAAGGCAGGTATAGATCGGTCAGGTTGAGTCAGAAAAAGCAGAATGTCATCTGCATACAAAGTAGTTATATGTTGTTTCCCTTTTTATCTAGTATGCCTCGAATCTGAGGATCCTCTTAATTTAATGCCAAAGGTTCTATGGCCAAGGCAAACAGGAGGCGAGAGGACACCCTTGTCGTGTGCCCCTCCCAAGCCAAATTCACCAGATGGTGAACCATTAACTAATATTTTGGCTGTGGGGGTCGTATATAAAAGCTTTAACCATCTGTATAAAACTTTCCCCAGACCAAATTTACCCATCACTTTAAATAGATATTCCCATTCTATCCTATCAAAGGCTTTCTCAGCGTCCATAGATAGGCCTTAACCTTTCTCTGGGTGTTTATTTCCCCACCAAATAACATTAAAAGCCGTCTCATGTTATGGTATGACACTCTACCTTGTATAAAGCCTGTTTGGTCTGGATTAATTAATTACGTAACAATTTATACAACCTTAGTGCTAGGACCTTTGTCATTATTTTGCAATCATAGTTTAGAAGCGATATTGGCCTATAAGAGGAGCATTCTGTTGGGTCTTTATTCGGCTTGGGAAGGACACATATCTGAGCTTCACAACATGATTTAGGTAGGCCCCTCTCCCTCACCTCTTCAAGCATACACCTGATGGATTCTGCTACCTTCTCTTTAAGTTCCTTAAAATATTAGGTCCGTGAACCCATCCGGTCCTGCTGCCTTCCCCTTTAAGTATTCCTATAGCCTGTAGTACTTCCAGAGTGGAAACTTACTGCCCAGAAGAGCTTTATGTGCTTCTGTGAGGGATGGAATGGGAGCCCTTCAAGAATTCTTCTCCCAAATGTTCTGTGCGCTTGCATTCTGCAGTATATAAGTCTGTGTAGAACTCTTGAAAGCGCTGCTTAATTTGAAGAGCTCTTTGTAATATGTTACCTCTTCTATCTTTTATTGCTCTTATTTTTTACGATGTTTTCCCTCCCTAATTAAGTTAACCAGTAATGGCCCTGGTTTATTACCCCATTCATATAATTTTGACGCCAAACATTGTTTCGCTCGGGCTTCTTCCGTTAAACAGGTATTTAAAGCTTCTCTGGTTGCCTGAAGCTTCTTTAGAGCTTGCTTGTCTTCAGTTTCAGTTACTAATTTTCTAACCTTTGTATTTTTCTCTAATTCTTCCTGTGTCTGTTTCCTTTCTTTTTAATTTCTCTGTGTATCCATTATAACCCCCTCATGTAAGACTTGCTCGCTTCCCAGTAGGTCCCTTCGCCTCTACCGTACCCTTGTTGTTATTTTTGTATTCAACCCATTGGTCTTTTAAAAACTGCTTAAATTCCTCCTTAGATAGTAAGTAATTAGGGAATTTCCAGCCCCCTTCGCTGTTGTTCCTACCTAGATCCAGCCTCGAGTTGAACCATAAGCGTGGTCACATAGATAGATTGGACTATGTTCCACCTTAATGATTGAGAGTATAACTCCCTCTGTACATAAATATAGTCCAGTCTGGACCAAGTAGTGTGTGGGTGGGGTAAAACATGAATTCCTGGGCCCCGGGTTGGCTGTTAGCCATGCATCTACAAGCTTAATTCCATTGGGTCTAGCTGCCATTGTTGTACTGCTGGGACCACCTGAGTCTCGTTCCCGAATAATCTAACTTCAGGTCGAGACACAGTTAAAATCACCTCCCATAATTAAATTAGGGAATTGCTCCCTCACTAATATATCTGTAATCCTATGATAGAGCAGCTGGTTCTAGGACAGATGGAGCATAGATGTTGCCAAACTTGATTAGTTTCCCATGAATTTCACCTACCCCAAAAATATAGCGTCCTTCTTTGAGGTCTTTAACTGTATGATGATGTATAAAGGGAACATTTTTATTAAACAAGATGGCTACCCTCTCTTATGAAATTATAGGAGGATGCATGACAGGCACCTACCAACTTCCCACCAGCTTAGCGTGTTCCCTAGGTGTCAGGTGGGTCTCCTGCAAAAATGCCACATCTGTTTGTTTTCGTTTAACGTGCTAGCACCTTTGTCCTTTTAGCTGGCGAGGAGAACCCTTGACATTCCAGGAAACTACAAGGCTACCTGTGGCCTAGCCATGATGCTCCAACCTTTTCTGTGCCTTTTTAACCCTTCTCCTTTTCTGATTTCTCCTGTATACACTTCTACTCCCAGTACAGAGTTTGGCAAAGTATAAAATATGGTAACAATAACAATAACTTTGAAGAACTATATACACCAACATGTGTACTAAGCATTGAAACATTTGGTAACTCTGGTAAAAGCCTTTCTACTATACCTCCTTCCGTTTGCCTCATTTTCACAAGTAGATTATCCTTTCCCCTTTTTTGGGTTCTCTATCAGTATTCCTCTTTTCCCTCTCAACCCCCTCCCTCCACACCACCATTTTAGGCTTAAACATTATTTTGGTGTCCCTTTATTATCTATCGCATTTTCAGCTATATCCTCTAGCCAATATATTGTCATGGTTTACCGTGGACCCCTCCCCTTTCCCCACCCACAGAGCATAGCCAGCATCAGGAAAAACTGCAGAACATGGTCCCCAGAACCATAGTCATGCACACCTCTCCTTCCTCACTTAAACCTTTATTGTCCCATAACTCAGAAAATAACCTCAAAACCTCCTCTGTGGTTGTCTTCCACCTTAGTAGGGGCGTGCTAAAGGGTCATCATAAGCGTTAGCCCCAGGCTCCAGCGCAGATGGTCTCAGCACTCCCTTTATTATTATTATTTGTTATGTTGTTGTTCCCTAATTTAGACCCCATTCTCCTTTCAATTTAATATTAAGCATACACACATGTGGTTAGACCCCAATATACAGCACTGCAGTCAGTTCTTAGAAAGCGATGTGTACCACTTTCAGGGTTACTCTTTCCCATTATGACTGTTCATGACCCCAGTGCTCTGCATTTAAGCCAACATGTGTGATATTCTTGAGTCATCTAGATGTTGCTGGGTTTGTCAGTATACTCCATACAAGCGCACTCTTATCTTCTAGGGACTTGCTTGAAAAGGCTCAAACCTAAGCCCACTAGAGGAGCATGTTAAAATTCTTCCAAACTGTGCTGGTACTCCTTTTTTTTTAAGTCTAACTCCCTTCCTCCCCTCACGAAAAACAACCCACGGGTAAATCCGGTCATCATATAAGGTCATTAGGCGTATACACTACACCAAAGTTATACATTAAAGGCTTCAGCTGTTGGATTTATTTTTGTCCCATCCGTCTATGTATTCCTGTAGTTTTGATGGTTCCCAGAGCAGTCGTCGCTTCATCCATCGGAGCTTGACAACAGCCAGGTAAGCCAGAAAGATTCTATACCTCTCTCCTGCAGCTGATCCATTTGATTATTGAATTGTCGTTTCTTCTGGGTTCTAATCAAAGAGGTCTTGATGCAATGTTATCTTTGCCCATCAAAGGTGAGATCCTTCAGCTTTCTGTAGGCCACTGCAGGCGCCTGCCGATTGAGGTAATGGTGCATTGGAATATTACTTGGCGGCGGGGGCTGGTCTCCGGGGTTTCGATGCCAAAGCTCTGGCACCCTCTATTTTTATCTTTCCTGCTTTGGTTTGCAGATTTAAAAGCTTGGGTAAAGTAACTGCACAAAATTCAAAAGGTTTCCATGTTCTGCCCCTTCTGGAAGCCCTCTTATACGGAGATTGTTATGACGACTATAGTTCTCCTGATAGTCAAAGCATCTTTTAATTTCCGACTCCCATTCTAGTTTAGCTATCTTGTCAGGCACGTCCATGTACAGTCTTCTATGTCTGATATTCTCTGTTCCGCCTCTTGAATCCTCCCCAATTACAGTTTAAATTCTGAAGCCAAGTTCCGATGGATCTCTCCACTTTGTCCCATCTCGGTGTAAGGTCTGCCAAAATTTGCTTGGATCGACTTACTAATTACAGTGAACTCCGTGGCTGAGAAAGATATTGGGCCCGGTCCACATGGAGCACTTGCTCTGATCAGCAGATCTCTTGCACTCTTGCCGCTTTGCATGACGATTTCCCGATACTCTGGTACGTCCATTGTATTAGTCAGACAGCTTATTTGATATTAAAATGAGTGCTTTTTATAGGCTTTTGAGTGATTTCAATACTTTGTGGTGTGGAGCTCTGGAGAGTTGCGACAGTTCACGTTAGCTGCTCTTAGCTTCATGGATGCCTTGTTAACTGGTGAGATTCTCACATACGCCCGATTTCCCAGCACCAGAAACTGTATATAAGGGAACATTCATTACGGCGTTTGCCTCAGCAAGAAGGACATGCTGAGATGTGGCTCCTAGAAACAACACGCTAAGAATAGTGAGTAGAGCATGGAAGTTAAATGGAAGCTTACAGAAGCTGTGAATATAATGGAAACTTGTTAAAAGTATAACAGTAAATGTTTTAGGCTAAAAACAGTTTAAAAGATTACCAGGAATATTTAGTGCTTTAAAGCACAATGGAATGAGCTGTTTAAGATCAGTAACACAGAAGTTACTCAATTAGAACTATTAAGGTTAGCAGATAAACTTTGTGATGAGCTCTGAGAGATGAGAGGCAGTTTTGCCTGATGATGAATATAATAAAAGCAAGCTGAATAGGCACAGCATTTATTAAATTAATACATTAAAGAATTTTTATGCATTTTATATCAGCCTTAAGAAGCATCACGCTATAAAGTATTAAAAATGAGGTAACCTATTAGAGTTACTTATACATTTATCGATGTTTACATTTGTAGTGTGGTACTTAAATATTGTTTAAAAATTTTCAGAGAAGAAATTAGAGAGCCATGAACACTGGCAGGAGCACAAAAAAACACAGCTTCAAACATGTAAGAACATTTTCTTCTCTGGTGCATACAGTGAAAGTAAAATTATAGTTTGAATAGAGTTATAGTCATAGATTGATTTAATTTTTGCTACTAGATTAAATATTAAGAAGTTATAAGTGTGACGCTTGGCCAGCTGGTTATGACTGTTGTATGATATTTGTAATATAAAATATAGTATGTGAGCCTGTGCTTCCATGGGTGTCCCCCTTCCAGGTTTCAGTGAAGCTACAGGATATGTAACTGACCAGGAGATCTCTGTAATGTAATTAACTTCCTTGAGAAATTGCATTTTGTGGCCTTTTATGACCTGTTGCTGCTTGGAAGTTGGGAAACTAAATATACATTTATTACAGGACATCATTTAGCTGATTCCTGTTGGCTATATCTCACACCTGGGTGACGGATTGCAGGGTTGTAAACCTCAAAGGAACTGGTGGATCAAAGACTCATAATTTGGGAAATGAGTTTTGCTGATGTCACCTTATTTAATATACCTCCTGATAGGACATCATGATTGTATTTTTTATATATTTTAAAAGAAGGAGCTAGATGACTCACAGAAGGGATGTGGAGAGACACAGTTTAAACAAATACTTGCATCTGACCTTTTGGTCATACCATCTTGGGACTCTAGAAAGACACAGCTCTCTGATTTAATTTAACTGCACTTACAGAGGTAATAATACATTAGCTAGAAAAGATCTAACTGTATGTTGGTAAGAGTTTGTTCTGTAGTTTTCCTTGTTTTTCTTTTATGTGATTGTGATGCTCTTTGATATAGTGTTCTGTGTTTACATTTTTCATATTTTAATCATCTTTTAGTAAAGAATCTTTTTTTGAAAGACTGCCTGGGTGTCTGACAGTTCTTTTTTGCATGTGACGTATAGATGGTTAAGTTTGACAATTGTTCAACAGCTTCCTGGTGTTACTAAACTGGGAAAAGGTAAGAATATACCTAAGGTCTCTTACAGAGTTTTAAGGGTTCGTTTGGAAGCCTGACTGGGTGCCCTGATGTAGATTGTACCGCAATCCCGAAGAAGTGCAGTATCTGAGCCTGTACATTGGGTAAGCTAGTATAAGGTGCACAGTTTGAATCCCCAGAACTTAAGACTAAGCGTGATTCGGACCCAAAAGCAGACAGGAAGGTTACCCTGTCTGTTACCTCTTCACACTATTGCGCTCGGAGGTTGGCACTGTGGGAGCAGAGGGCCTGACCTGCTGAGCACATTTGTGACAGATTTGGCTAGCAGCGGTGTGATAACACGCTTTAACTGTTCAGTGTGTCAGCTTAATACTGTACAGCTCACGTGCAAAATAAGGCAGTGATGTATTTTTAAAAAGGAAACAGAACTATATCATTTTGCTTACAGTCAAGTTCCTACCTGTTTAAATTTTTTTCTAAAGTGCAAGTTAAAATAGACATAGTTAGGGAAGAAGATGGCTTCCAACTACAGCAGGTACACTGCAAACTACTTGAGGCAGTTGTACCAGGTGAAAGGAGTCCTGCATGAGAGAAGAGCCACCAAGCAGAACCTCGTGCATGCCCTGATGGCAGCAGATGCCCACAGCATCGAGTCACAGACTGTGACTGTAAAGGACCAAGCCTTGTGCGTGGAGGGGCCAGCAGCCAGTGCAGTGTCCAGATCCGGTGAGGATGATAGCAGGGCCAGTGCAAGCCAGGGCCACAGCAGCAAGGGAAGGTCACCAGCATTCTGGAGCCAGAAGCAATCAGGCTGCAGATTGAGCTATGAAGCGGAGTTGAGTTCAGAGAGAGAAGAAGGCGAGAACAGCGAACCGCAGAGAGGGACCATGAGCGAGAGGAAGACTGTGAAGGCGTGAGTGCCAGGCGACATGAACTGAAGAATTACGACTCCAACCACCAGCACCAGAGCAGGTAAGCAGCTTGGGTTTAACTGAAACTACAGGACTGGATTACAAATTAAATTCCAAATTTATAGCTGAATTTAAAGAGGGAGGATATGGACACCTTTTAAATTCCTTTAAAAAGTTTGTATTCAGGCAAAAATTCCTGGAGGGTCCTGGAGCTTACAGCTATCCCACTACCGGAAAGCTCGGGATGCATTGGGTCAAATGGAAAATGAAGACAGTAATGATTACAGCAAACTTAAAGCTGCACTTTTAAAAAGTTTGATTTAACTGCAGAACCATACAGAGCTAAATTCCGTAAGCTCAGGAGAACCTGATATGAACTATGAGGAGCTACTACGAAACAATGTCAGTTTTAAAATGCTGGGGGAAGGAATTGAAGCAAACTCTGTAGATAAAATTGAAAATGCTATTTTGTTAGAACAGTTTTTGGGGCATGCCCAACAGAGCTGAAAACCTGTCTGGAGGACTGAGATCCCAAAACAGTGCAAGAGGCTGCTGAACTCTCGGTCGCTATACCAAGAACAGACCTGCTCTGAGGAGCGAATGGTGCAGGCGGTGGCAGGCAGAAAAGGAAAAGTGCACCTTCAGGGCAGCTAAAACCCTCACTGCCTCCACCAAAACCAGTTAGCCCTAGGTTTCAAAGAAAAGATTTTTCTGAGAAAAGAAAGCGAATGTTGAGTTTGTAAAGAAACTGGACATATTGGCAGACAGTGTCCCAAAGCGATGAGCAATATGCAAAATGGGGCTAGGAAAGAAGTGGGTTGTTTGTGTTTCCTGGAAACATGCCTGTGAACATGAGGGAACACATGCGTCCAGTCACGGTGAATGGTGTACAGACACAAGGGTTAAGAGACACAGGGGCATCCCTGAGCTGGTAAAGGGATCTGGTAGAGTCTGGTCAGCTTATACCCAATAAATTTGTAACTGTACAATGGTTCACTGGTGAGAAGACCACATTGCCACGCTAGTGTTCTCCTAGACTGGGGTGAAACAGGGGAACTGTGCAACAGGTGGCTGTAGCCAAAATATTGGCAGTTGACGTCATCCTGGGCAACAATCTCAAACAGGGATGGTGTGTGCAATTACCCATAGCCTAGCAGCAAGGGAAAATTGTATTTCCCTGGACCCCTTAGAAGCCACTGTGGAAACCACTGGGAGGCTGGTTCCCAGGCTGTGTCTCCTGATATGGACACTAATGAAAGGGGTAGAAATTTCCCAGTAGCAGTTAACCATACAGCTATGGAGGGTTACTCTGAAGAAGAGGGGTGACCCGTTGTCAGAGGTTAGGGATGACAGCGATCCTGATGCTAGTACTAGGGACCCTAGTTTAGAGACTGAAGGGACCTGTCCCATGCCTTGGGAATGTGTAAGGGTTTGCAGCTGCTCAGAAAAGTGACCCTAGTCTAGAAAGCTGAGGGCTTGGGCAGACTCTGATGGAGCACGGGAGGTGATGGTAAACATAAGGTTTATTGGGAAAATGAACTGATGTATACTCAGAATGCTAAGACAGAGGAGGGGTGATAGACAGGCAGCTTGTCATTCCCCAGGGGTACCGTGAAGTTGCTCATGATTGCATATGATATTCTCTTGTCTGGCCATCTGGGAATCACGCACTATGCAGCGACTGCCAGAAATTTCTATTGGCCCAACCTCACCCATTAGGTGAAGGAGTATTGCAGGTCTTGTCACGGTGCCAAGAAATAGGGATGGCAGGTAAGAAACCCAAGCTGCCCTAATTCCATTGCCCATGGTGGAGGAGCCATTCCAGAGGGTGCGAATGGATATTGTGGGGCCTTTAATACCCCAGCTCCTCCGGAAGAAGTTCATCCTGACTGTGGTGGATTATGCCACCCGGTATCCAGAGGCAGTCGCCCTATCCCCACTGAGGATAAAGTGGCAGATGCCTTACTTGGGATTTTCTCCCGTGTTGGGTTTCCGCTGGGTTATCACTAATCGAGGGGTTCCTTCATGTCGGACCTGATGAAATGTTTGTGGAGAAGTGTGGGTGGTGCAGAGGCGCACGACACCTTATCACCCGCAAACCAATGGGCTTGTGGAAAGATCTAACGGTACCCTGAGGTCAATGCTCCAAGCATTTGCTGAACAGCATGGGAGGACTGGGAGAAATACCTTCCCCACCTGTTGTTTGCATACAGGAGGTGCCCCAAGAGTAGACAGGATTGTCCCGCTTTGAGCTCTTCTATGGACGCCGGCATGTGGGCCCTAGACTTGATCTGGGAGGACTGGGAAGAAGCATGCCACCCAGGGAACTCCCATAGTGGATTACGCTCATAGGTTTAGGGAAAGGCTGAAGGAGCTTATGGGGACAGCCCAGAGCAAGCTGGCAGCTGCCAACAGAAACAAAAGTGTGGTATGACTGCAGAGCCAGAGCTTGCTCAGACGCTGTGGGTCAGGAAGTCATTGTCCTTATTTCAGTCCAGAAAGACAAGCTATAGACTGAGTTGGCAGGACCATACAAAGTAGTTAGAAAGGTAAATGACGTGAACTATATCATAGAATTACCAGACAGAAGACATACAGAAAAGAATGTACCATGTCAACATGATGAAGCCATATGCTAATAGGGCTGACATGGTGTTTGCATGCGTAGTCCTTGTGAGGGGCGGATGAAGAGACCCCTTCTGGACTTGCTGGAAGAAAGCAAGCAGGAGTCCTCTGTGGAGGCAGTTAAATTGTCACCCCAGCTGGCCCCAGACAAGATCCAGGAAGTAAGGGAGGTTTGCAGACTTTGCCCACTGTGCACCAAAGCTGGACTTACCCCCTTAGCAGCACGATGTGGAGACAGGGATACAGAGCCCATATGGGCGGACAGCATATCGGTGTCAGAGGCTGTCCAAAATGACATCAGGAGGAGGTGGAGGAATTGCTGGATTTAGGGTAATCCAGAGATCCCACAACTGGGCCTCACCCGTAGTCCTTGTGCCCAAACCAGATGGTTCTACTCGTTTGTGTGTGGACTACTGTGGACACCCACCCGATGCCCTGGATGGACGAACTCCTGGACAAGTTGGGAGGGGTTACATACCTTACGACTACTGACCTGACAAAGGGTATTGGCAGGTGGGTTAACTGACAGAGCTAGGAGAGGTCGGCCTTCATCACTCCGATAGGCTTATTTGAATTTAAATGTAATGCCTTTCGGAATGAAGAACACCCAATCACTTTCTAAAGGTTGGTGAACCAGGTGTTAAATGGTGCTGAGGAGTACGCTGTGGTGTACCTGGATGACACTGCCATCTTTAGTGCCAACTGGGAGGAACATCTGTCCACCTTAGGGAAGTGCTGGGCAGGATACAGAGGGACGGTCTCACTGTCAAAGCTGAGACATGCCAGGTGGCCATGGCTGAAGTGGCACACCTTGGGCATGTTGTAGGCCAGGGACAGCTCCGTCCCAACCAAGTAAAAATAGGGGTGATCAGGGCATGGCCTGGACTAGAAACACAGAAGCAGGTCAGGAGTTTCCTAGAGACAGCAGGGTACTATAGGAAATTTGTACCCAATTACAGTGCCCTGGCTACTCCCTATCTGATCTGGTAAAGAAAAGATGCCTAAGAAAATTACCTGGGAGTCAGCCTGTGAAAAGCCTTTACCAGACTGAAGGAGGCACTATGCAGTGCTCCTGTATTGACAAGTCCTAACTATAGCAGACCCTTTATAGTCCAGACTGATGCTCAGACTTGGATACTGGGGCAGTACTGCGTCAGACATCCAACCAAGGGAAAGACTGCCCCTGTAGTGTACCTGAGTAAAAGTTACTTCCCAGGGAGCAGGCTTACTCTACTGTGGAAAAAGTGTGTCTTGCCATAGTGTGGGCCCTAAAGAAGCTAGAGCCATACTTATATGGGCAGCATTTTGAGGTACAAACTGACCACAACCCGTGGTTTGGCTGACCCAAATGGGAAAAACTAGTGGTAGACTATTAAGATAGAGTCTTTCCTTGCAAGGGTATGGCATGACTATCTTACATAGGGCTGGAGCGTCCAATCAGAGCAGATGTCTTACTGTGTCTATATGAGGAGTGAATTGACTTGGGAAGCTCATCCCATGCAGGATAGAGCCCCAAATTCAGTCTAGGTGGAGAGAGTGTGACACTTGTCCAGCTGGTTATGATTGTTGTATGATATTTGTAATATAAAATACAGTATGTGAGCCTGTGCTTCCATGGGTGCCCCAAGGTTTCAGTGAAGCTACAGGATATGTAACTGACCAGAGATATCTGTAACGTAATTAACTTCCTTTAGAAATTGCATTTTATGGCCTTTTATGACCTGCTGCTCCTTGAAGTTGGGAAACTAAATATACATTTTATTACAGGATAGGACATCATTTAGCTGATTCCTGTTGGCTATACTCACACCTAGGTGACGGATTGCAGGGTTGTAAACCTCAAAGGAACTGGTGGATCAAAGACTCATAATTTGGGAAATTAGTTTTACTGATGTCACCTTATTTAATATACCTCCTGATAGGGCATCATGTTTGTATTTTTATGTATTCTAAAACAGGAGCTAGATGACTCACAGAAGGAGTGTGGACAGACACAGTTTAAACTACTATCTGTGTCTGAACTTTTGGTCATACCATCTTGGGACTCTAGAAAGACACAGCTCTCTGATTTAATTTAACTGCACTTACAGAGGTAATAATACATTAGATAGAAAAGATCTAACTGTATATTGATAGGAGTTTGTTCTGTAGTTTTCTTGTTTTTTTTATGTGATTGTGATGCTCTTTGATATAGTGTTCTGTGTTTACATTTTCATATTTTAATAATCTTTTAGCAAAGAATCTTTTTTGAAAGACTGCCTGGGTGTCTGACAGTTCTTTTTGCATATGATGTATAAATGGTTAAGTCTGACAATTGTTCAACAACTTCACGGTGTTACTAAACTGGGAAAGGTAAGAATAGGTAAGAGTATACCTAAGGTCTCTTATAGAGTTTTAAGGGTTCATTTTTGAAGCCTGGCTGGGTGCCCGGCGTAAGATTGTACCGCAATCCCGAAGAGTGCACGATCTGAGCCTGTACATTGGGTACACTAGTATAAGGTTCACAGTTTAAATCCCCAGAACTTGAGACTAAAGGTGATTTGGACCCAAAAGCAGACAGGAGGGTTACCCTGTCTGTTACTTGTTCACTACTACGCTTGGAGGTTGGCACTGTGGGGCAGAGGGCCTGACCTGCTGAGTGCGTTTGTGACAATAAGCACTATCCTTAACTTGAAATGGAAGCAAAAAAGTTGTAGTTAAATGTAAGCATGAACTTAAAGGTTAAATATAAATTTGAAAAAATGGTGTTATAACCTGTATATTCAAGCCTCATGGCGTAAATGTATGTATATATGTTTCAGATGTTGGCATGTGCATTCCCTGAAGAAGGATTAGTTCTGAAATGTAGGAAATTGATGTCAAACAGGAGTTTTGACTCTTAAGTGCACATGGCTGATTATTTAACTATAAAAGAAATATAACATTTTTCTGACAGTTTTGGGGAGTGGGTCTTTGTATTCCAATCTGTTTTGTTGCTGTGCCTTGACTGGAATGTTGCTATTCCCTCATGAATGTTCTTTTATTTGAGGTGGCTGAACTGGACTTTCCAACCACCACCCCTACAGAGTAAGGATTGAGAGAATCCAGGAAATTAAAGGCCAGTAAGCCTGACATCCATAGTGAGCAAGCTACTGGAGGCAATTATAAAGGAATGAATAGATCAGTTCTTGGAAGAAAATGGACTTAGGGGCAAGAACCAACTTGAATTTACAAGAGGCAGTCTGTGTTCAACAAACTTGATAGATTTTTAACAATTTGAGACACAAGTAAGTGACAGTACAGGCAGTCAATAACCAGTGCGTGGATATCAGTGAGGCCTTTGAGTACATGCTGCATAGGAGACTAATTAAGAAAATGAGGGACCTAGGTTTGAGGAAGGGGTAAACTAGATGGATTGAGAATTAGATGACAGATAGGATTCTAAGAGTGATCCTGAACAGAAGGTTCTATGATGCTGAGGAGGTAACTAGTGTCAGGAGTCTGTCCTGGTGCTGCTACCCTTTAACACATACACAGGTGATATAGTATTGGGGTTGCAGGGGAAATTGAGTCTGTATGCAGAAGAAAAAACCTCTGCAGAAAGTGGGTAGTGAGGTGGGAATTAGTAGTATGAAGAGGGATGCAGAGAGAGTGGAGAAGTGGTCTAGTATTTGCCAAATGAAATTCAGTGCCAAGAATGTAGTAATGCACACTGGTAGCAGAAATCTGCATACAGATTATTGCAACAATGCGGTAAAGATGCAGCACTCAAGGAGGAAAGGGACCTAGGGTGATATGTTGTAATAGTCAGAAAACCTCTTCCACTGCAGTAAAGCATATGATAAAAGCAAACAGAAAGTTATGGTACATAAGGAGCAACTTCACCACAGAAACATAAAACATAGACTTTGGCAGATAAGAACCGCTTGGCCCACCTAGTCTGCCCATTTCCCTACCCCAAAAATTGCCTTATGTCTGTCCCATGCATTCTTGAATTCTCCCACAGTTTTAGACCCCACAACCTCTTCAGGAAGGTTGTTCCAATGCAACCACCACCCTCTCTGTGAAAAATAACTTCCTCACATTGCCCTGAGCCGTCCTCCTCTATCTTCAAATTGTGTCCACTTGTTCTTGCTCATCTCTTTCTGAAAGACGCTACCCTTTTGGACTTTGTTGATTCCACTGAGGTACTTAAAGTTTCTATCATGTCTCCCTCCCTCCTTTCCTCAAGGGTATACAGATTAAGCTCCTTTAGTCTCTCCTCATATAGCTTCTCTTGCAGAATCTGCACCATTTAGTTGCCCTCCTCTGGACTGTCTCCATCCTGTCTATGTCCTTGCGGAGATGGGGTCTCCAGAACTGGACGCAGTACTCAGATGGGGTCTCACCAACTGTCTGTACAGAGGGATAACAACTTCCTGTTTTCTGCTGATGATGCCTCTCCCTGTGCATCCCAGTATACCCCCAGCCCTCCCTACTGCCTTTGACATTGCTTGCTAACATTAAGGTCATCTGATATTAGTTACCCCCAGGTCCCTTTCCATTTTATTTATTACTACCTCCCCCCACATTGTATAATCTTCCCTGGGTTTTGTTTCCCAGGTGCATTATTTGCACGTTTGCATTGAATCCAAGCTGCTATACTTCTGATCATTCCTCCAACCTTGCCAAGTCATTTCTCATCCCTTCACGCCTCCTTGTGTATCAACCCTGTTGCAGATCTTTGTGTCATCTGCAAAGAGACATACTTTCCTTCCAGTCCTCTGCAATGTCACTTATAAAGACATTAAAAGGACTGGACCCAGTACTGAACTCTGCGGTACCCCACTAGTAACCCCTCTTTCTTCAGAGTGGACTCCATTTACAATTACCTTCTGTGTCTTGTTGTCCAGCCAATGTTTTACTAGGCTACCACCCTGGGACCCACTCCCAGGCTGGTTGGTTAATTTGGCTATTAATCTTGTGTGTGGGACTGTGTCAAATGCCTTGCTAAAGTCTAGGTAGGCCATGTCCACAGCCTCTCCCTGGTCTACTACTTTGGTCACCCAGTAAAAGAAATCAATTAGATTCATCTGATATGATATTCCTGTGAACCTATGCTGCCTTGGGTCCTGTGCCCCACTGGCCTCTAGGTACTCAACAATTCTTTCCTTCAGAGTGATTCCATCACTTTCCCTACCACAGAGGTCAAACTGACAGGTCTGTAGTTTCCTGCCTCTATCTTGCACCCACTTTTGTGAAGGGGAATCACATCCCCTTCCTCCAGTCCTCAGGTACCACCCCATCCTCCCATAATTTGTTAAAAGGGTAGTCAGTGGTGTCACCAGTTCTCTCCTTAATTCTTTTAGAATTCTGGGGTGAATTCCATCAGGCCCCATTGCTTTGTCCACCTTCAGTTTTAGGGAGTTCTTTCAGAGCCCTTTCTTCTCTTGAAAGGACTGGGATCGACCCCCTATCCAGAGTGCTTCTGTTAATTGGATTAGGCACCTCCCCTCCTCCTCTTTTGTGAATACTGAGCAGAAGTATTTGTTCAGTATCCCTGCTTTTCACTGTCCCTCTCTGCCCACCCACCGTCCATTCTTTTCAGCCTCACTATCCCTCCTTTGTCTTTCTCGCTCTCTGATATACCTATAAAATGTTTTATCCCCTTCTTAACCAAGTTGGCTATCTTTTCCTCAGTTTCGCCTTTGCTATTCTGACTACCCTCCTGCTTCCTTCTGCCTTAACTGATACAGTTCTCTGTCCTGCTCCTTCTGTGTTTCCTTATACTTCCTAAATGCTATCTTTTCTCTCTAACCTTCACATACCTCTTTTGAGAACCAAGTGGCCTTTTCTTTCATTTTGATTTGTTTATTTGCTTCACACAAAGGCTTGTTGCCTCTGTGATGGCAGTTTGATGTTTCCCCATTGTTGCTCCACCCTCCTCCTAGCCTGTTTGCTAGTGCTTTTCTAAGGCACTCTCCCATCTTGCCAAAGTCAGCCCTCCTGAGTTCAGAACCCTCACTTTTATACGGCTTGACTCTGTAGCTGAGTTTGTAAGTGAACCACACTGTTTGGTGGTCAGTTGTTCCCAGATGGCTACCCACAATCACAGGAGAGAGGTAATACTGCCACTGTATAGGCCACTGGTTTGAGTACGCCTAGAGTACTGTGTGCAGATCAGGAGCCCACATCTGAGGAAGGGCAAGGACAGGTTGGAAACTAGGCAGTGAAGGGTGATTTAATAATCCAGAGGCAACAAGGTAGGTCATATGAGGAGAGATTGGAAAGTCACAATATCTTCTGGAGGACAGAAGAGATTCAAATACATACAGAGGTACACAAAACAGAGACAATGTAGACAAGTAAAGACCATTGGTTCATGCAGTCTGTACAGTCCCTCCCTCGGTCCAAAAGACAGTCTGGTACTGGCCAAATCATATCCGATTAACCAGTTCCCTCTGCCCCAATTCCCTTACCCCTTAGTGTTCCATACCTTCTACTCTGCTTTCTGCTCCCCTCCTCAGACCCATATGTCTGTCCCAACCATCTTGAACATGTTCCTGTCTGCACACTAACCAGCCCTGTGGTAGCCGATTCCATTTGTCTACTAACCTCTCTGTGAAGAAGTACTTCCTCATGTCACTTCTCAGTTTGCTCCCTTCCTCTTCTCATTGTGCCCGCTCATGATGTTACTTTCTTGAGCCTGAACAACCCTGGCAGGCCACTCTGTTAATGCTTTTTAGATATTGAAGGTTTCAGTCATGTCTCCCCTCTATCATATAGTCTCCAGAGTACACCTTGAGGTCATCCAACCTTTCCTCATGGGATCTCCCCTGCTGGCCATGGATCATCTTAGTTGCTCTTCTCTGAATGGCCTCAAGTCAGTCCCTGTCCTTCAGACTAGACTGCAGAACTGGGCACAGTACTCTTAGTGAGACTGACCAGTGAACGATGCAGTGGTAGAATCACTTCCTTTCTTCTGCTCAAGAAGGCTCTCCTGTGCATCCATGCATCCTGTTTGTGTTGCTGTACACCATGTTGCATTAAGCAGAGTTCTTCAAGTTGTCAGTGATTATGGCTCCCAGGTCTCTCTCTTCTGTTGTGTTTTCCAGGTGCACTCCCACCATCCAGTATTTAGTCCTAAAGTTTTCTCTTTCCAAGTGCATGGCCTGACACTTACTTGCACTGAATCTTAGCTGCCAGACCATTTCTCCAATTTAACAAGATCTTTCTCAAGTTCCCAGATGACTTTCTCATGTCCAGTCTGCTGCACACTTTGATGTTGTCAGCAAACAGCAACATCCTGCTCCATATGCCTTCCTCAGTGTCGCTGGGAAGAAGCTGAAAAGCACCGGGCCGGGACCAAGCCCGTGGCATGCTGCTCACCACCTGCCTTGCTTCTGACTTAACACCATTAATAAACACCCTCTGAGTCCTCTCCTAATCCAGCTGTCCACCCACCTAGACAATCGTCACCCACTCCTACGTCCATCAGCTTCTTCATTAACCAACTGTGAGGGACAAGGTCAAAAGCCTTACTGAAGTTCAATACATCCTGGCTCTTCCTTTGTCCAGTTCCTGCATCCCGTGAAGATTTCCACATGCCCTGCTTCACCTACCTGTACCGTCTCTCCAACACCTCCCCTGATAAGCCCTCACCTGCCTCCCTTATACCCTCTCCCTTTCTCTCCTCCCTAATGCACCCATCTGCCTATTCCTCTCACTTCTTGTTCTGTCACCTTTTCTGACTCTCCCCTCACCCCTAGCCTGTTCCCACTTCCCCTTTAGCTGTACTGAAGCTGCTAGATGAGTCTTCTTTTGCACCTGGTAGGATAATGACAAGGTTGTATAGCTATACCATTTTTGATCATTCATGATTGCACTTATCTGGACATAGGCACCTTACTGCTGAAGCTGCTGAATGATCTGTTATCCTACTGTACTCTGTACATGCTTTATGTTATGCTCTGCCTATGTTTATTCCTCTTTGACTGTTTGCTCTAATTGATGATTATTAACAATGCCTATTGGCTGCTACTGTCTCCCCTGCTCCATGTATTGGTTTCCCTCCCTTGTATGACAGGATCCTTTGTAAAGAGCTTTTAGCTCAAAGATTGTAATTCAGATTAGTCAATAAATAAAGAATTCAGTAAGGTTTACCTTGCGACATCATTCTCTCATGAAGCCATACTACCTTTTGTCTTGGAGCCCTTGTGGCTCCAGGAAATCCACCAGTCACTCTTTCACTATGTACTCCAGTAGCTGACCCAGGACGGATATCAGGCTTACAGGCATGTAGTCCCGGGTCCTCCCTCCAGTACAGAGCTGGAAGAGGAAATTTTAAAAGGAAATAAGGAAAGAATAGTTACCTACTGTAACAGTAGATCTTTGAGAGAATCTCCTCCATTGAACCACATCATTGAACTGTCAGCCGTCAAACAGGATCACCATGTCGATCGCCTTGTCATTGCCTGTATAACATGGACATCCCCAGCATGCCTCAGTTCCCGCCAGAGACAAGCTCGAGGATCATCGGACTGGCAGGGACCGAGTAACCAGGACCAAACCAAGCACACAGAAGAGGTTATGGAAACCTGAGTAGAAATGCTGTATTTAGATAGCATGGGAAAAGCAGCTAGAGAGTAGACTGTATTGTCACCTATCACCAGACAAGTGTGGTGGGGGAGGGAAAGCTGTAGTTCAATAGAGAAGATTTTCTCAAAGATTTCCTGTTACAGTAGGTAACTATTCAATCTTCTTTGAGGATATCTCCTCCACTGAGCCACATCATGGAATGATTTCCAAGCAGAACCAAGTACAGAAAAGGATGGCAGGATCTAATGATCCTGAGTAAGGATGCCTTGGAGAACACTGAGGCTAAAGCCGGTATGTCTATGAGAAACGATGTCCAGACTGTAATATTTAGTTAATGTATGAATAGTACTCCAAGTGGCAGAAGTATGCCAGCAATGAACACATTTTGAAAGCAAGCCACTGAAATAACCCCACTCGGGTGAAGTGAGCATGGACCAGACCAGGAAGCTGCTTACTGTGTTCCTGGCAACAAAACGTTATACTGTTGGCCATCTGGACCAGTGCCATTTGAAAATCAGGAGCCCATTATCCGGTGGCAAAAAGCCGTCTGTCGGGATTCTTAGCACCCTGGCAATGTGTACTCTCGGAAAGTTTCTTCCTCCCTCCCTCCTTTTTCCTTTCCTCTTATCCCCTATTTCCCTCTGCCCAACTTGTCCTCCTAAACTCTATCCCTGGCAGGATTCTCTGCATCCTGGAGGCCCAGCACTGGGCAGGCAGTCTTCCTTCACTCCCCCATGCTTTCTACCCAGCTAGTCCTTGCCTGATTCTGCGCTCTGGCAGGGTTCTCAGCATCCTGGAGTGGCCTAGACTTGGGCAGGCTTCTTTTCTTCCTGTTCCCTCCTTTCCTTCATCCTTTTTCTTTCTTTCAATGTCCTCACCAAGTTCTGCCCCGGCAGTGTTCTCAACATCTTGAAGGGGTTCCAGCACTGGGAAATGACTCTTCCTTCCTCCCTTTCTCCTCCATCCTTTCTACTTAACTCGTCCTCACCTGACTCTGCTCTCTGGCAGGGTTCTCAGCATCCTAAAGAGGCCTAGTCTTAGGAAAGTTTCTCCCACCTCCTCCTCCTCCTTCCTTTACCATCCCTCTACTATCTGCCCAACTTGTCCTTGCCTACTCCTGCCCTTATTCTAAGTCCTCACCTCATTCCATCTCTGGCAGTGATCTCCACACTCTGAAGGGTCGTCCTTCCCTACCCTATCCTTACCCCCACCTCCTCTACCACCCTGCACTTAAGCAAAGGAATTAGTTCACTTGAGCTAATAACTTGCACTTTTGTTCTGTCTGAGGTGCTCCCCATATTGCACTAGCCCTGTGTTAACTTGCCCCCGCAACTGATTTTTGCTCACTTTGCTCTGGTAATGTTCCCCCATCGTAATCCTCTCCTTCCCAAGCTGTTTCCTGTCTACCCCTCTACCCTCCTTGATGTCCTCTCACTGCACCTCATTCATTCAATAATTGCTAAATTGTCTGCCTCTTAACTGTGATCCATTCCTGTAAGGATTTGGCTCCACGTTACATTAAATTATTTTACTATATTCCACAGATATGCCACTTGTATTTAAATGCATATTCCACAGGTATGATATATTTAACTGTATGTTATGCCACAAATGTGATTGTATGATTATTTGTTATTTTTTTAACTATACGTCATGTTACAAATGTAATTGAATGTTTAATTTCTCGGATATGTGAAATGGTAAACTGTATGTCTAATTTTTCATCCAATTGTACTCTTCCACCCTCCTGGTGGCACCAGGAGATGAACAACTTGTTGTTCAGTGTGCCTTCCTGGTGAAACATTAAAAAAATTTAAAATAAAAACACGAACAGCTGTGAAGATTTTCAACAGTTCTTAGTGCGATCAAAGTACAAATGCAGCATCCTTCGGATGTCCAACATATGTAAACAGTGTTCCCCACTATCTTTGAGAAACTAAAAATAAACAGGAAGGTTAATAGTCGGATTTAGTGTTCTTTCAGACACAACCTTTGAAAGGAAGTGAGGATTAGTATGCATAACTCTGTCCTTGTGAAAAATAATAAAAGCAGCATCTGCAATCAGAGCTGCAGTTCTGAAATGCATCTAGCAGACATCATAGCCACCAGGAATAGTGTACAGCAAGCTTGAAGGGAGATGCACTCGGTTTCTAAGACCAAATTAAAGTCTCATACTACAACCAGATCTCAGACTGGAGGGTGCAAAAATAGAATACCTCTCAGGAATCTATGGGACACCGCTACGGGGCCACCATCTTGCCCTCTGTGAGGGGCATGAAAAGCTGACACCACGACCATGTGGACCTTAATAGAGGAATATCCCAATTCTGAATCCCTAAGGAAAAGAAGAGGTCAAGTACTTTAGGAACTGGATACATAAATAGATCTACGGCATGCCTAGGACACCAAATCATAAAACTTTTCCATTTCTGTGAGTAGCTGTACTGCATATACAGCTTTCTAGCCACCAGAAGAACATCTGGAACTGCTGGGAAACCCTGAATCTGGAGAGCTCTATGTCCTCAGGAGCTAGGCGTGGAGGTGCAGGGATTGAAGATCTGGGTTCACCAGCACACCCTTCTCTTATGTTAAAAGTCTCACCCACAGGGGCGCAGGACTGGAGGTTCCACTCCTGCTGCTGGAGTAAAGGGAACCAAATTTGTCTGGACAAGTAAGGGTCACCAGAATCACGGTGGCAGACTTGGACTGCAGCTTGACCAGAACTCTCTGTATCAGAGGGAATGGGTGGAAAGCATACAGAAACTTCCCTTTCCAGGAGAGGACACTGCATCTCTATACTTCAGGGGTCGAAATTGGCACCAGCCCGTAGCCAAATGCTGGTAGATTTTGTATCGGGCTAGTAAGATTTTCCTTTAACTAGCCCTGTGGGCCTGTAGTGAAGAAGGTAACATTTCAGTAAGTACACCAACTGGGCCAGTGGAAATGTTTGTGGGCTGGTGGATTTTCCCAGTCACCAGCCCTGCTGGCTAGTGGCTGAAACTTAATTTTGACCCTGTACTTGGTACTATACTTGATAAAATAGACACACAGAAGGCACTAGGTCCATAGTGTATGTCTCCCACTAGCGAGGCATATGGTATCCGCTTGTGATCAATAGGTGCCTGTTCAGCCTTTCTTTAAATGACTGGAAGGTGTTTGCCTCAATTACCTCTACTGGGAGACCATTCCATAGCGGTATAATTCTTTGGGTAAAGAAATTCTCTTTGATTCCTTTTGGGTAAGTTTACTTTAGTTGATAACCATGGCTCCTTAGGCTCACAGGCCTGCTAGCATATATTAGGCCTAGATTCTTCGTTAGGTTGTTATCTTTGCTTATCCTATACATCTGCAATAAATCCCCTTCTACGTCTTAATTCTAGAGGGTAAAGACTGAGCTTCTGAGTCTGGTTTCATAGGGATCATGACTAATTCCATCAATCATTTTGTCATTCTTCTCTGGAACCTCTCAAGCCCATTTATATCCCTCTTCACTTATAGTGCTATGCCTCCTCCTCTTTGTATCCCTTGTCCTGATGGAAAAGTCTATATCTCACCAGAAAACTCTAGGCCCTGGAGTAAGTGAGCAGAAATGTAGCAGTTTTGTGTTATATGGAGATGCAAACAGGTCTATGTCTGGCTGACTCCATTTGTCGAAGAAGTCATGCATGACAGAGTCAAGAGTTCCCATTTGTAGCACATCTCCTGGGACTGACTTAGGCAATCCATCAGAGCATTCTGGGTACCTGGTAGAAACACTCGGACAAAAATAGGTTTTGTTCTCCCACCAGCCTTGTTGGTTGTTGTAATACATCACTGAAATATTTTCTGTATGGATCAGTAGCAGGGTCCCATGGAGCAAGGCAGCGAAGGCCTATAGGCCATGCAGAACAACCCCCATCTCCAGAGTGTTGCTGTGAAGAATTGTATCCAGAGGGGTCCACTGGCCCTGAGTTCTGAAGGGGCCCAGATGGCTACCCTAACCTGAACCCAAGGTGTCCATGGTAATGACCAGGAAGGGAGGGATGGCTGGAGGAAGGTGACCCCAACTCTAGGTTAGAGCATTCCAGCCACCAGAGCAGGGAGCAACAAAGTGGAGGAGTCACCTGTATGAGACATTGCAATTTGCCAGAATGGTGTGCCCACTGCGCCATGAAAAAACATCAAAATTCTCATTTAACTGGCCATGTGGGCCTTGAAGCATGACATACAGGCATTTTCTGTGGGACTTCCGATTTGGACATGAAGATATATGTTCCTTCATATCCAAAGCAACCATCCAATCCACATTTGCAAGAGGGGAAGAGGGACTGCAAGGAGATCATTCAAAACTTTTGTATTCAATGAATAGTAGAGATTTGTAGAGAATAGAAGAGAATTGTGAAAGTAGCTAATTCCATCAGTACAGCGAGGGTTGCATTGTGGTGGAAAGTTAATCCTCCAGTTATTGGTGATTTACATTGAGGTGGAGAGTGATTTGTTGCGTGGTGGTGAATCATTTCCTTTAGTTGTTTGAGAGGTTGCAGTGTGGTGGAGGGTTAATTCCTTCAGCTGTTTGGTGGGTTGCATTGTGGTGG
Source organism: Neoceratodus forsteri (assembly GCA_016271365.2). Classification (NCBI taxonomy): domain Eukaryota; kingdom Metazoa; phylum Chordata; order Ceratodontiformes; family Ceratodontidae; genus Neoceratodus; species Neoceratodus forsteri. The sequence goes on along the minus strand of CM028133.1, from coordinate 766,540,645 downwards.
TGAAATATTTCCTTTAGTTGTTTGGGGGATTGTGACAGGGTTGAAGAAGGCCTGCTATCTCTCTGCCTTCACTTGCTGTTCTGTCTCTTCTCCCCTTGTATATTTGCAGTTATAAAAAATATATATGTGAATCTTTGTGTGGAAATGTCACTGATACTGAGATCTCTTTGTTTAAAACTGTATATAGTTATACTGTTTAAATGATTGCAAAAGCTATTTGGAACACAAGGGATTAACCGAGATGCAGTTTTAAGCCCTTTGCAGAGTTGTCAACAGAGGTCAGTTCTGGGACACCAGGTACTTAGCTGCACCTACATGGATCAAAACTGACAAGAACTTTCTGTAAACTTACAAGAACATTCTGTGAGAAGCAGGCTCTCTTAACGAGTTCCCAGATAAAGACTTGTAAAAGAGCAGCAATGCTTTGCTAGAGACAAGGAGAGTGAGAGACTGAAACTTGTCTTAAGGGATACCCTCAGAAGAATGACTTCATTTTCTCTGTTTGTACTGCCTTTGTAAATATCTATACTGAATAATTTTCATATTTTATTTTGCTGTTATTGAGAAAATAAAACGCTATTGTGAATTTTGAAACTGCCCTGGTTTTTCTGTGCTTCCTGACCGAGTCTCGATGACAGGTGGTGTCAGCCTAAGTGGGATTTATGCCATGCATACTGTAAGCCAGGAGTTTTGTGCATGGGTACTAGACCCGTACCAGGAAGCATAGCAGAAAGGTATGGATTCTGCAGCAGCAAGTACAGGAGTGATTACCAGAAGAATGGCTGCCAAACTAGAAGCAGAAACAAAAGTCCACACTGAGATTATATAGCCAGCACCAGTCTGGGGAAAAAAAGAGCAGGCAGAGAAAGAACCTGAAAGCCTTACTGCTTTTTCAAATGGTGGGCTATACAACAACAAGAGACGGAGAAACAGAGAAAGAAGTGGCAGAGAAGGTAAGGGAGAAAAGATAGCAATCAGGAAGTATAAGGAAACACAGAAGGAGCAGGACAGAGAACTGTACCGTTAAAGCAGAAGAGGCGGGAAGGCAGTCAGAATAGCAAAGGCCCAAACTGAGGAAAGATAGCCAAACAAGTTAAGAAGGGGACAAAACCTTTACAGGTACATTAAGGAGCAAAGAAAGACTAAGGGATACTGAGGCTGAATAAAGAGGAAGGTGGTTGGGCAGAGAGCAACATTGAAAAGCAGGGATACTGAACTAATATTTCTGCTCGGTATTCACAATGGAAAAGCAGTGGGAGAGACCTAATCCAGTTAATAGAAGCACTCTGGATAGGGGTTGATATTAGTACTTTCACAGAAAAAAGGGTTCTGAAAGAACTCTTAAAACTGAAGGTGGATAAAGCAATGGGGCCTGATGGGATTCACCCAGAAGTCTAAAAGAACTAAGGGAAGAACTAGTAACACCACTGACTACCCTTTTAATAAATCATGGGAGGATGGTGTGGTACCTGAGGACCGGAGAAGGGCAGATGTGATCCCTTCACAAAAGTGGGAGCAAGACAGAGGCAGGAAACTACAGACCTGTCAGTTTGACCTCAGTGGTAGGGAAAATGATAGCATCACTTCTTAAGGTAAGAACTGTTGAGTACCTAGAGGCCAGTGGGGCACAGGACCCAAGGTAGCATGGATTCACAGCAGGAAGGTCATGTCAGGTGAATCAATTGATTTCTTTGACTGGGTGACCAAAGTAGTAGACCAGGGAGGGGCTGTGGACATGGCCTACCTAGACTTTAGCAAGACATTTGACACAGTCCCACAAAAGAGTAATAAACAAATCAGCCAGCCTGGGAGTGTGTCCCAGGGTGGTACCTGGGTAAAACACTGGTTGGACAACAGGACACAGCGGGTTATAGTAAATGGAGTCCACAGTGAAGAAAGGAGGGTTACTAGTGGGTACCGGAGGGTTCAGTACTAGGGCGGTCCTTGTTAATGTTCTTTATAAGTGACATGCGGAGGGACTGGAGGGAAGGTATGTCTCTTTGCAGATGACACAAAGATCTGCAACAGGGTTGATACGCAAGGTGGGGTGGAAAGGATGAAAAGTGACTGGGCAAGGTTGGAGGAATGGTCAAACGTATGGCAGCTTAGATTCAATGCAAAGTGCAAATTAATGCTCCTGGGAAACAAAAACCCAGGGCAAGAGTACACAATGGGGGTGAGATACTGACATCAATAAAATGGAAAGGGACCTGGGGGTAGTCATATCAGATGACCTAAAGGTGGGCCAGCAATGTGAGAAGGCAGTAAGGAGGGTCGGGGATACTGAGATGCATAGGAAGAGGCATCACCAGTAGAAAATAGAAAGTTGTTGGCCCTCTGTACAGACAGCTGGTAAGACCACATCTGGGTACTGTGTACAGTTCTGGAGACCCCACCTCTGCAAAGACATAGACAGGGTGGAGGCTGTCCAGAGAAGGGCAACAAAATGGTGCAGGGTCTGCACCACAAGACATATGAAGAAAGACTAAAGGAGCTTAAGATGTATAGCCTCGAGGAAAGGGGAGAGGGGGACATGATAGAAACTTTCAAATATCTCAAGGAATCAACAAAGTCCAAGAGGGTAGCATCTTTCAGAAAAGAGATGTGCACGAACAAGGGGGCACAATTTGAAGATGGAGGGGCCGGCTCAGAGGTAATGTGAGAAAGTATTTCTTCACAGAGAGGGTTGTAGATGCATGGAACAGCCTTCCTGAGGAGGTCATAGAGTCAAAAACAGTGGGGAATTCAAGAATGCATGGGACAGACATAAGGCAATTCTAGTGGAGGGTAGGAGGAAGTAGGCTGTTGGTTAACTAGGATCTGCAGCTTATCTGTTAGATAGAGAAATGGGCAGACTAGGTGGGCCAAGCGGTCCTTATCTGCGTCAAAGTCTATGTTTCTATGTAGAAGAGAGACAATCATCTCTATTGGCTTAACTGAATGAAGGATAAAATTCTAGAATTACGGTGGTACCTGTCACTACAGCCATTTAAATTTAAAGTGATGCACAAATCTGGGAAACAGCATGTCAATATATGGATCAGGAATTGAGAATTCAAGGTTAAAAACTGTGAGTTGAAATGTCTCTGTTTACTATGCTGCATATGCACTGAACTGTAAAGGTTATAAGCTAATGTTAGATGGGAATTTAATAGGATGTTTTGGAAACCTGTTTTGTAAGACTGGTTCTCTCTTAAAGAGGGGTATGTGACAGGGTTGAATAAGGCCCTGCCCCATTTGTTATGCAGAAAGAGTTTAAATGCAAGGGTCTGTTCTATCCTCTTTTTCTATTTCTTGTCTGTCTGGCTGCACAACCAAATGTTCTTGTGAGACCTAGCAACTGATCACTCCGACGGTTTCGCAATTCTCCACCTCTCACTGTCTTTCTGCCTTCACTTGTTGTTCCGTCTTTCTTCCCCTTGCATATCTGCAGTTATAAAAATATATCGAATCTTTATGTGGAAATGTTACTGATACTGGGATCCCTTTGTTTAAAACTGTATATAGTTATACTGTTGACATGATTGCAAAAGCTATTTGGAACTCAAAGGGTTAACCTGAGATGTAGTTTTTCAGCCCTTTGCAGAATTGTCAAAAGAGATTACTTCTGGAACACCACGTGCTGTTTTGCTGCACCTGCAAGGAACAAAACTGACAAGAACATTCTGTAAACTTACAAGAACATTCTATGAGAAGCAGGCTCTCTTAATGAGTGCCCAGACAGAGACTTATAAAAGAGTAGCAATGCTTTTGCTAGAGAGACAAGGAGAGCGAGAGACTGAAACTTGGAAATAACAGATACTCTCAGAAGAAGGACTTAGTTTACTCTGTTTGTACTGCCTTTGTAAATAGTTATACTGGATAATTTTATTTTTTTATTTTGCTGTTATTGAGAAAATAAAAACACTATTTCAATTTTGAAACTGTTCCTGGTTTTCCTATGCTTCCTGACCTGTACCCTGACAAGGCTGCATTGTGGTGGAGGGTTAATGCCTTCAGCTGTTTGGTGGGCTGCATCGTGATGATTAATTATTTCCTTTAGTTGTTTGGGAGGTTGCATTGTGGTGGGGAGTGATTCTTACAGTTGTGTGGGGGTTGTATCGTGGTGAGGAGTTAATTCTACCAGTCGTTATTCTCATAGTTCTCAAAGCTGGCTTTTCTCATATCTGTTTTTGTGGGATAGCCTGAGTGCCTGATAACTCTAGGGTCGTATTTGTGATACTTGAATCATACACTGTCACAGAATCTTACACGGTAACTCACATGCCTGTAAAAGCTGGTTGGTAGTAGGTTCACCTCATCTGGGTGGGGAGTATGAGCTACACTAAGTTGATATTAAGTTCTCTCTTGCAATATAGTTGCTTGTAGGATGCAGTCTGGGGAGGCGCTCAGTTGTGGGGACTATGGGGCACTCTTCTCCAGGGATGTGCTCTGGAGGAAAGGCACTGCCCCTTTGCAGAACCATAGCGAGCTCCATGCTCAACTAGTAGCAGCAAGGATAGAGATATCTCAACAGCACATTCGACTCAGCAGGAGCTCACACCCCACTCCCCAGAGACCCACTGGTCTGCCAGGGAAGGTGGTGGGGCATGGGGAGGGGCAGCCATAAGGAGGTTGTCCAGCCCAGTACCATCCAGACGACAAATCCTCTCGCACCCTGGAGGAGATTCAGAATCTGACTCCACCAGGGGGACTCTGGGTCAATCTAAGGGAAAGGGCAGGACAACACATTGGCACCAAGCGGGCAAGGCTGACAGGAAGGTCCTAGTGATCAGGGGGATAGATAGGGGTGATATGGATGGGGTCCGGATAGGAGGGGTTGGTCTGATGCCTACCTGGAGCATCAGCCATCTGGGACTTAGAATAGGGAAGATGGTGGGGTGGGAAGTTGGGGGTACTGGTACACCTGGATACCAATGATCTGGCTAATCAGTCAGTAAAGATGGTGAAGCAGAACTTCTGGAGACTGGGGCACAGATTGGCAGCAGACTTATCCTCCTTGCCTTTCCAGAGTCCTCCCTGTGTGGGCAGGGAGGAGGGAGGTAGGACATAAGGAGTGCTGAAATAGAGGAGTTTAACAGTTGCCTTAAGGGTGATGTTGAGACATGGGATGCCACTTGTAAGGGATTTGGGAGGAGATTTCTGGACAGGAGGCTCTTCAAGGACAGACGACTTCAATATCAACTGGGCTGCAAAATATAGTACAGGGCTCAAAGACCAGATAAATAGCCTCTGCCTGACACAAGTTGTTAAGGAATGTACTAGGATCAACTATAAAGCAGGCACACATACCCTTACTGACTGGATACTAATCACCCATCCTGAAAGACTTACCGAGATTACTGTGCTGCCCGACATCACTTCCTCTATTTCAGCACTCCTTATGTCCTGCCTCCCTCCCTGCTCCACACAGGAGGACTCTGGAAAAGGCAAAGGAGGATAAGTCTGTGCCAATCTGTGCCCCAGTCTCCAGAAGTCTCCCTGTGCTGTGTGCTTGGTCCACCAAACTCACCAAGACATCCACAAAACAATCTATAGTAGGGTGCTCCATAAAGAGCTAATCAACTAATTCAGAGTGCACCTGGTCGAATAGATTGGAGCTATTTGGACCCCATCACTAATACAGATCTAGCCTTGACTACTTTATCACTGAATTCAACGCTGCTGCAGATAAATTTGCCCCATATAGAAAACGATAATAAGAGGGAATACTGCTGAGTGGTAACCCTCCCTTCTTGACCAAATGAGGGACGGAGACAATTTATGGCACAAGGCGTCAGGGTTTGGCAGTTGAAATTCAATGCAAAGAAGTGCAAGATAATGCATATGGGGCACAAAAACCCTGGCACAATATATCAGTTGGGGGTGAGGATATAGCATGCAAAGCAGGAAAGGGATCTTGGGGTTATCATCTCTGATGACCTCAAGGTAGGAAACCGTGTGACAAGGCAGCAGGTAAAGCAAATAGGATGCTGGGATGTATAGGCAGGGGCATTACCAGCAGGAAAGGGAGGTCATAATTCAGCTATACAAGACACTAGTGAGGCCCCACCTGGGTACAGTGTACACTTCTGGAGACCATACCGTGAAGGACATAGATAGGGTAGAGAAGGTTCAGAGGAGGGCAACAAAGATGGTGCATGGATTGCATCTCAAGTCCTACGAAGACAGGTTGAAGGAACTGAACATGTACTCCCTGGAGGAGAGGAGGAGAGAGGGATATGATAGAGACATACAAGTATCTCACAGGGAGGAACAGGTGCAGGAAAACACTATTTTAAGCGAAAAGATGTTCCAGGACTAGAGGGCATGGGATGAAGTTGAGGAGGACGATTCTGAGGAAACATGAGAAAGAATTTCTTCACAGAACGGGTGGTGGACAAGTGGAACACCCTGCCAGAGGAAGTGGTGGGGCTGAAACAATCACGGGATTTAAGAATGCATGGATAGACATAAAGGAATTCTGGAGGTCAGGGGTAAGGTGCAACAGACTTCTAGGAAAACAAACTGAACTTACAAGCTCAAATGGCAGACTGGGTGGGCCATAGGCCCTTATCTGCTGACACTGTCATGTATCTATGTAAGGCCAAAGCAACTGGCTCACCCACAGATATGCAGAATATAGGGCTGCAATAAACAGTTGCACCAGATATATCAGGCAGGCTAAGACTTCCTTCTTTGAGGAACAGCGAAAGCAAGTACGAAATTAGGGAAGGCTTTCTGCGAGTCCCTACAGAACCTCAGAGAGGGTGACAAATTGCCCCCAGCTATGCTCCAACACAAATGGATCTGTCACGCTTGACCCTACTGAGATTGGCAACATGTTTAACAATGTCTTGACTGACCTCTGTGCAGTTCTCCCACTAAACGATGACCGCACTCCACTCTGGACAACCCCCAGCAGAATTACCTGACATCTCTCATGACCTAAGATACCTGAAGTTTTACTTCCAAACCTTTCTCGGTTAGGGACCCTATCAGGTATATCAAACAGGTCGATGCCATAGATATGAAATTAATTGCCCCAGCCTTGGATGAGCTAGCCCTCCCATTAACCAAATTGTTCAGCCTCTATCTCAGATACTCTCAGTTCCCCAGTCTATGGAAACTGCCTTTGTTACCCCAGTACACAAAAGTGGAGACTGCACATTAGTCTAAAATTATAGGCCAACATCCATTTTCTCCCTCTGTCAAAGGCACTGGAAGAATGGTATTGGACCAGCTTATATCCTACCTTAGGCACTGCAATATTCAATGCGAACAACAAGATGGGTTTTGCAAACTACATAGTACCAACACTGCCCTAATTGAATATACAAATTTTCACACGAGTCCCTTGACAAGAGTCACTTGGTAGGCTCCATTTATATAGACCTAACCAAAACCTTTGATTTAATCAATCACTCAATTCTATCTAAACTCCACACATTAGGCCTTTCTGCTGACACCGTACTTTGGTTCAACAGCTATCTCTCCAGTAGACACCAGCAAGTTAAGGTCAATGGTGTACTGTCTTGACTCAGACCTGTCTCAATAGGAGTACCACAAGGGTCCAAACTGGGCCCCTCCTTTCCAGCCTCTTTATTAACACCCCTTCCTGAAGCCTGCCCATACTCAAGGGTACTACTTTATGGATAATGCTGTCATCTGTTCTAGTAGCCCCAGCCAGGAGACTCTCACCCAGGATCTCCAACTCTGCTTTGGCTCTCTTGAAAATTGGTTTGTGCAGAATAATCTTGTCTTGAACTACAAAGACCAAGACAATCTTATTTTCCAGCACAGAAGAGAAATAAGATCTGTCCACTCAACATCTGCAATGTAAATGGGGTTGCACTACTAGATCAGGTAGACTTGTTTAAATACTAGGGTTTACTAATGACCAGTCTCTTAACTTTGCTCCAAGTTTTTTATTGTTTTTCCCCACCACCAGAGCTATACCCAACTACCCTGCTTGCCCATCAACTGCCGAGGTCTGCCCCATTGAGATCTGGCTACCTCCCAGGTGAGGTCTGCGGGGGCCCCTGTACCCACCCCAAGGAATCAAGTCTTCATCAGGGACCTTGTGCGGCAGCCTGGCCAGCTGGGGAGAACCCACTATCAGGACCTTGCATCGTGTTGCTCCAGCGGTGTATTTTTCAGTACACCCCCAGCACGATGTGCCACATGACTGCCACGGCATGTGCTGGTGTCTGTCACACTCTCCCACTGGTGGGGCACCGGGCTGCGATACCTCTTGGCTTCCGCCAGAGGTCAGCCCACCCCTGGGCCAAGGAACCCCTCCTCCAGAGGAGCTGAGCAGTCCAGCGGATGCTCAGGCTACCTCCCCGGCCAGCCCTCTGGCACCTGTGTCGCTCCCAAACCCGGGTCACCAGTGTCGTAAGCGGAAATCTAGCCACTGCGCAACTTTGTCTACATATTGACCAGATAGTAAGCAACATCAATAGAAAACGGGAGGGGGCACACAGGCAGAGGCACAACTTGCTCTGAGACATGTTGCAGTTACCAGCTCCATTCTCCCCATAATCAACTACAGCAGCACAGTATTTGGGGTTGCCTCTGATACGGTACTAAACAGAATCAAGCTGGTTTTGAACAAAGCCTGTCGCTTTGTCCTGGGGCAGACAGAATCACCTGCCCCGCGCACTCTATGTCCAAACTAAATGGCTCCCTACATGACAGAATCAAGTACCAGACTTGTTTTCAAGTATGAAAGCCCTATTGCGGCCCCCCCAAAAATCATGCAAACCTTCTAAGGCCATACCCCACCAGGAGGAAGGCTTGTGGGCACACACCCTCTCTGTGCCATTCAGCAGAACAAGTCTAGCTTTTTTTTTTCCTTGACCAGGTAAGTGCACTAGACAAATCCCGCCTATTTTCAGGCACGACCGGGATACAAATGAATGCCAACTGACCTTGAAGCAGGTTAAGCTGTTGGTGGTATTTTTAGTGAATAAGGAAATTTGGCTAGTGCCATGGGGTCTTTAACATCCACCAATACAGGTGAATGGGACCTCAGTTTAACATCTCATCTGAAAGACAGCACCTCAGGAGTGCAGCACCCCCGTCATGCTGCACTACAGTATTGGATATTAACCAAGTGCCAGATGTGGGAACTGAACCCCAGCCCTCTGATCTCTCGGCCTCAGAGGCGAGTGTGCTACCTACTGAGCCACTGATACTGCTAAGCGCTCATTTGCGCCAGAGCCCCACAATGATTGGAATGAGTTGCCAGTACAGCTGGCAGGGCTATATAAAATTGGCCAATTTACAAGGGAACTACGGAAGGTCCTCTTACTTGGTACCATCTACAGCTGCAACAAGCACTAACCCTTCCTCCCTGCCGCACTCTTCATCTGCACTACTGATCCTTCTACTGTATTATCGAGAGAACAAAGTACTTGTATGTGCTGCCTGTTTCTACCACTGAGTAACTGTGGCTCCAGTGCATTGTCCACTTCCCACTTGTTTTCCTAGTTACAGCCTTACAAGATGGTGGCTGCTGGGAGCCTGCCGGTGTATTAGCGCCGCATTATTTTGATGCTCGTTTAACATTTATTTTGTGCCAGTTTTCGTACTTTTAGCCAGACAGGGTCGAAGAAGTGAGCCAGCTAGCAATTTTGCGGCTTTCGCGCCGAGTCTTCTCTTTCGAACTTGGCGATTGTATATATCCCCGGCCATGTTGCGTCCACTAGGCGAAATACGGTAAGCGTACATTTGATCGAGATGTATTGGCCACGCTGTTGTTCAGCTTGAAAGCTATCCGCCAAAACTTTACTCCGAACGTTACTCTCTAGCTTCCTACGACTCTGAGTGCTAGTAGTAGTTTTACACTCTCTTACGGTGGTTATTGTTTAACTTGTACCACTGAGCCGTATCTGAGGCAGGAGTTTTAAATTTGGACGTTGCCGCCGTTACTTGGTAGGCTTTGCTAAAATAATGTCGCGGATTTAACTATCGGCTCCAGCTTGCTTGTCCTTGGAGTTGCCAGGACTTTTGGACCCTTAGGATATTCTGGAGCAGTTGCTACACCTAGGTGCGAAGAAGTCTGCGGTTTTTTCCAGCCCGCGACTTGCGGACTGTGTATAACTCGAGGGAATAACTGAGGTCAGGGAGTAATTTGGGCCGAACTTGGGGTTTCGCTCTGCCGACCCGAGGTTTCCTGGACTCTGCTCACGGGCCACTGTCGGAGAACTAGGGTCGGGTGGTGAGTGGCATAGGTTGCCTGGCGATCGGTGGATGGCACGGTCGTCTGTGTTGTTTGGGTGGTCCGGGGCTGTGTGGCCTGCCCACCTTCTCCCTGCTTTAAGAACTTCAGATTCTTTTACCGAATCTGTTAAAACTGAGCTGTGTCGGCTGAGTTTTCGCTTCCTGCTGAGTCTGAAGCTCTAAGATGATTTGTTTGTCTGGATACTATTGGAACTTTGGTTTGGGAAACGTGCATTTTGACTTGGCTTGCTGCCTGAGGCTCTTCTCTTTATTTTTTTTGAATTGTTGTTAGAGGGAGGCTATATGAGAACCCTCCCATTGACCTGACTCTCGTTGTAGTTGTGGTGGGCGGTTGTGAGAGAACCTCGCATATATTGACTTCCTATTTGGGTGTTTATTTTATGTTTTGGACTCTGTCTGGACAGACTTTCCGTTATGCACTGGGAATGAGAGTCCTAGTCTTCTCAACTTTCTGTTTCTTCGAGGGAGGTTGAGAAGGACCCCCATCACACTTATTTTTACTTTTATTTGGACTAGGCCTAATTGTGAACTATGGCTTTATTCTAATTATTGATTGGGAAGTATGAGTACCAGTCTATTTTCCATGATTGTGTCTGCTGTTTTTAATTTGTTCTTATTATTGTGAGTTTTAGGAGTTTATTTGTTTTATATTTGCTGTGTGGGTATTTTTTCTTTGGAGCTGCTGGTTTTGGCCTTAGTGTCGCATCATTGGTCAGAATGTGCCTGATGGCGCTCCCTGTTAGATGCAGCTGCCCCTCTGAGCTTCAGGGCCTCTGCCCTTTACCTGGCAGCAGTGTATGGCCACTGCAGGGCTGTTGGAATAGTGGGGAGGAGGAGAAGGGGTGGGACCGGGGGCTGAGCCGAGTGGGTCCGATTTGGGGTAGTGGGGACTAGAAGATGCCGTGGGGTGAAATGGTGCACTGAACAAGGGCTGCCTTGTTTAGTGCCCATGCTCAAGGTCTCCATGTGTAATGGGTTGGTACCTTAAACTGCTCTGGTTTCACACAACCTGCACGGTGTGCAATGCCAGATCTATTAGAAACGAGTCCGCTATTATAGCTGATCTTGTTGAATCATCTGATCTGGCATGCATCACCGAGGCCTAGCTGAATGATAATGCTGATCCATTTTGGAGTCCGCGATTCCAACTGGTTTCTTGGTGTTGCACCGTGCGAGGTTGGGTCGCAGGGGCAAGGGTGTACAGTTTGTTTTCAGTCAGATTGGGCCTTGTTGATGTGCCAGTTGAGGACACACAATGTTTTGAGTGTACCATAGCTGCAGGTGTGGGTGCAAAATTGTTCTCATCTGTCATCCACCAGGTGGCGAGAATCAGTTTTGCAGGAAGTCGCTGCCTTCTTGTTGACACGGTGTTGGACTCCCCAGGCTGATGATACTGGGAGATTTCAGTGCCTGGATCGACTATGAACTCTATGAGTTTGGACAAGACTTCCTCCGACTTATGACTTTTCTGGGCTTCACACAGGTAGTTTCCTCTGCGACTCATAATCATAGTCACTCACTGGACCTGGTCTTCCTCCTGGGGTTGGAGGCCTCCGATTTGATGGTGAAACCTGTCAAATGGTCCGACCATCACATCATCGGGTTCAATTTCTTGGCTTCCCTTGTAGGCCTGCCCCGTGGAGATGGTCCGATACTGCCTTTTGCAGGGTTTGACCCGATGGCCTTTTGGTGGTGTTGGACATATAGAATTCTGGATGTAAGCGAGGGTCCAGAGAACCTACTCCAGGCTTTTAATCGAGCAGTGGAAGGGCGCTGGATACCTCGGCTCCTTTTCATGTTCACCGCTCACTCTCGCCCTCGGTCCCCATGGTTTGATGGAACCCAGGGGGATGAAGTGGGTGGGGCTAAACTAGGCGTGCTTGGCATAGATCCAGCTTAGATGCTGACAAGCTTAGACTGATGGAATATTATAGATTCTATCAGTCATCAATCTCCGTAAGAAGGCGAGTTCCTGTCCAGGGAGATTGCTACCGCACAGAACCGACCAGCCCAGCTGTTCGAACTGTGGACAGACTGTGCATTCCAGCCTGTCTACAAGTCTGGAAAGCCTTGTGCAAGTGGAGTCGCGACAGATTTGCTCGCTTCTTTGCTGACAAGGTTGCCGACATCAAGTCGGAGATTCACTTATCATGTCCTGTGGGGTTACTGTTGGTCGGAGTGAGGTTGCGACTCCTCCATTTTGCTGGGCCTATTTTGACCGACTGGTGATTGAGGATATCATGCGGCTTCTCTGAGTATCGCCCAAACTCATAGTCTAGATCCGGCCCTATCTGGCCTTTCAAGTGGGATGCGAGACGGATTGGCCCGGTTCTAGCGGAATTAATCTGGTGTTCATTGGAGTGGGGGGAGTTTCCCAGTCTCTGAAGGAGGCTGTGATTACCCCTTTCTCAAGAAATCATCTCTTGACCCTGATTCTCCCGCAAACACAGACTGAACTCTAACCTTCCTTTATAGGAAGGTTATTGAGAAAGTTGTTGCACAACAGTTAGATTACCATCTTGCCATCCATGCTATCTACAGTCCTCTTCAGTCTGGTTTTCGTAAGAGACACAGTACTGAGACTGCTCTGGTTCGGGTACTCTGTGATCTCCTGATGGCCCAGAGACCAGAAGCGGCAGCTCCATCTTGGTTATCGTGGATCTCTCTTCAGCTTTTGACACTGGACCATGGGTACTTCTTGATCACCTGTGGTTCATTTGTGGCCTGTCCCTTACAGTCCTCAGATGGTCCCACTCTTTCCTCGCTGGCAGGTTGCAGAGGGTAATGGCAGGATTTTTCCTCTAGCGCCTACTCCCTGCCATGTGGGGTCCACAGGGTTCAGTGTTGTCCCCATGTTCGCAGTGTATATGCTCCCATTAGGAGACATTGTAAGATAGGTACGGACTGAGTTTTCACCGTTACGCAGATGGTATTCGGCTGTACCTGTCTTTGTGCCCGACCAGGATAGTGTACTCTCAGACTTTTCTAACTGTCTCGCTAAAATCCAGGACTGGATGAATTTCAGTTGGCTGAGATTGAACCCTGACAAGACAGAGGTGTTAGTGTTGGACCCAGGTCGCCAGATAGGGGTTGGTTGCTGGTGGCCATCTGGCTCTGGCTCGGGGCGGGGGAGGCTCCACCTCCTGACCTCTTAATGAGTGCGGAATCTAGGGGCGATATTTGATGATGGGCTGACCTCCGTTCACAGGTGTCGGCTGTGGTCAAGTCCTCTCTACCATCTCAGGAACATTGCCCAGATTAAGCACCTTGTTCTGTCCAGTGACCTTCCAATGCCGGTCCACGCTTTTGTGACCTCGCCCTGTACTCTGTAACTCCTTGTACCTAGAGCTTCGGTGGCTGATATCCACCGCTTGCAGCTAGTGCAGAGTGCTGAAGCCAGGTTACTGTCTGGAGTCAACTCGATCGAGTCATATATCACCTGTGCTATGCGCTCTGCACTGGCTGCCAGTTCAGTGGCAGATCACCTTTAAAGTTGGCATGCTGACTTTTAAAGCCCTACAGGAGTTTGGGTCTGAGTTACCTACAAGTGCTTATGAGTCCATTACTGCCCTCAGACCGCTCCGCTCAACCGACGAGGGATTGCTAGAGATTCGCAGGGTGCGCTTGAAGACCCTCGAGCTCGGGCGTTTGCTTTTCCTGTGTAATTTCTCTACCTGCGTCTCGGGTACGAGAGTGCCAGACAGTGGAGAGTTTTAAACTGCCTTAAAAACATACTTGTTTACATGTCCCTTTCCTGACTTTTAATATGTATAATTGTACATTTTAAGTTTTTAATTGTTTTGTTTGTTGAATTGTTTGGTTTTTAGAAAATTGTATAGTGCTTTGATAGTTTCTGATATTGCACTTTATAAATAAATGTATTATTATTACCATTTCTGTACTGACTTCCTGCATAGGTGTTGCTTGATAATGCCTCATGGTTTCTACCGTTGTCTTTCTATTGACTTCCTGCTTATATTCTGCTTGACAGTGCTTCATCTTCCACTTTGTTTAATGTTAATTGTAAACATTGTTGTGTATGACTTTACATTATTATTTCGTTATCTGTTACTGACGAGGCGTTTGTAAATGAGCATGCTTGCTCAAGGTGTTCATCTCTTACTTATGTAAGCCCCCTCCCGTCTAGGGGTATCCCAGGTTAAGTTGTTTTTTTTTGGGGCACTTTTAACACAAACAGCATAGCTCAAAGAATTAGAATAGAAGCAACTCATTACCTGGGTCCAAAGAATTGATGTGACTGGAGATCACAGTAAGCGAGAACCAACTGCTGCTGGGTGGTCCGGAGGTTACAGGGGAATGTTGGTTAGCAAGACAAGCATGCACAGTCACATTGATTAAGTTCATTGTCACTCCAGAATCAAAGTGCAAAAAATGATTTAATTCAGTGTCAGTGGCTCAGTAAGTAGCACACTGCCTCTGAGGCCAGGAGATCAGAGGGCTGTGGGTTCAGTTCCCATCTGGCATTAGGTTACTATCCCAATACTGACACTGTAGTGCAGCATGAGGGGTGCTGCACTTCTGAGGTGCCGCTTCTTCGGATGAGACGTTAAACTGATGTCCCATCTGCCTGGATTGGTGGTAGTTCAGGTGGGTGTTAAAGATCCCATGGCACTTATCGAGAAAGAGTAGAGGATTTCCCGGTGTCCTGTACAAATTTCCCTCATTCACTAACAATACCACCAACAGCTTAATCTGGTTCAATTTCAGTTACTTACCATATGTATCCCCCCTTCCCTGGTTACCCCTGAAAGGGACTTCTAGTCCCAGTGGGCCTACTGGGTCAACAAAATTCAATAAATAAATTCAACTTGAAAAACAGTAACAGCTACTCCATGGGCGGGGGTATTACACAGTGGGTTTCTTTCCTGAAACACAGCTGGGACATCTACTGCAGCGGTCTCTTGTGCTAACAGACTATTTCATGTAGATCTCCCATCAGCCGAAAAGGCTAGCATTCCTGGCAGCATTTTCTAGGGCTGAAAAGGCCTCTAAGTGAGGTAGCTTAAACACTGAAACAATTCACCAACTCATATCTCAGTCCATTCTCTCTGCAGCAATTACATTCCTTTCCCTTTGCTCTCTCTGCAGCATGTACAGGCCTTTCCCTTTTCTCTCTTCAGGCTAATCCATTCCTATACTTTCACTCTGGCTTATGACAGCACAGGACGTTCTGCTGTCCCAAATCTTCCTCTCTTTTTCAATTCCTCTCCATGAGCCTGATCTTATAACTTCTCCACCCGGGCTATTTCTTAAGGGAGCAAACTTCTCTTTGCCTTCTAGATCTTATTTCATATTTTCAACTGATATTCTTATAGCAAGAGCCGAACCACCAGAACCCTTTCAGACATCCAATCTCTGATGCCTCGGCTGGTGGCTGGGCCTTATTCTGGGTTTGTGGGTGCCCCGGACCTGATCCTAGTCCTAACCAGCACACACTACTCATGTAGTGATTCCATCCTCTGAACTGACTTATCAGGGGACTTCTGCCAGTGCCACACAGATCTGCAAAGGACTGCCACCCGCTAGGGTCCCAAACATTACTCCCCAAATAGACATTCCCTACCAGCCTCTCGCTATCTGGTATAGCGTTAAACCCTATGCAGTTACTCTGCCATAGTCTATCAACAGATTTGAGGTTTCCAGGGTGTGCTACCTAGGGCAACCGATTAGAAATAGCTTAGTATTCAATTACAACTGCTCAGTTTTTTCCTCCTATTTGTCTAATTGTCATGTAAGCGCTCTTTAGTGCCTAATGATCAGGCCTTTGTAACTACTGAATATGTGTATTGTCTTGTTGTCCACCCTGACGTGGAACCTCTGTAAAAGAGCCCACGCTCAAAGGTCTTTCCAGAAATACTAATTAAACAATACCTCCAAGCGGCTCACCCGTGAGTCCCAACTCTGCAGTGGCCTCCAACCTGGAGAATAGGGGTAACTCTGCCACTGTTACAGTACACCCTCAACTACTTGGGCTGCCACTTCCAAGCAGCACCCCTAGGCCCTATTTGCCATAGCAGGCCGCCCACAGTAAACCATTCTGATCCAACAGCTGAACTACCCACGGGCAATCTTTCTTTGGGGCATTTAGGCTCTATCAGGTGCTTACCTACCCACGGTGCTGAAGTTCACATGGCAGGCCTCCATTTTCATTTTTCTCCTGGGCTCTGGCTCCCAGTTGCACCAACAGGCCCCTTCTGCTTTGCTCCATTGCTCCCCTTTACTACTCCCGAACTGTCGCCTTTCATTTTGCAGATCTTCAAAGGGTTCAACAGTTCTAATTGCATTTTGTCTAAACATTGTCTACTCATTTTAAGTATCTTAAATGAAATCAAACTATTTAACCAGGCATCAACACTATTGAGCAAGCTCGTTTTCAAAGTGGTCCTGGACAAAAACAATACAATACGTGAGACATAGATGCAAAGAATTGGAAACAACAACATAATACAGGTAAAGGTCGATACAGACCAATGTAAGTCTAATATATTGTCTCACAGGTACAATTAAGTAATAAATCTCATAGGAGAGAGAGGCGGTAAACTAGAATAGTACTAGGGCACACCCAGTCAGTTCCACTTCACAATCCATACACCATTTTGGGGAGCATAGTTCCCTATGGATGCACCCACAGAGGAGACTAAGGAGGGTGCAGACAGCTGTCTAGGGAGGCCCTCAGGAAGGAGGCAGAGGGCACCACAGGAAAGAAAGCAGCTCCTGATGGGGACTCAATTATTAGGGGATAGAACTGGGGGAGCAGGAAAGCTGAAGTAAGGTGCCTGCCTGGTGCCATGGCTTGGAGGGACAGGAAGCATCCTTAGGATCACGAGAACAGTTGCAGGAGTCTAGGCTGGGCGTCATTGTCCACCTAGGGACAAATGACTTGGCTCATCATGAGATTAGAGCAGTGCAGAAGGACTTTGTAGAGTTGGGGAGGGGCTTAAGACAAGTAGCACACACAGTATCCTTCTCAGAGGTGCTGCCTATCAGTGGCATGGGTGAGGTGAGGGTACTTTGCACCATGCAGTTTAACAAATGGTTGAAAAAATGGTGTGGAGCACAGGGGTTTGGCTTCATTGGGGACTGGGGTTCCACCTGGAGGGACACCAGCCTATACTGGCAGGATGGTCTGCATCTGTCCAGGAAGGGAACAAGTCTTTTGGGCAATCGGTTTAAATGCTTCATTGGCAAGCCTTTAAACTAGTCAAGGGGAGGCACTGATAAGCAGCAGGAAAATCCCAGCCTCCCCTACAAAACAGGGTACTAAATGAGAAAAAGACCAAGGTAGAAAGGTCAGTGGGGAATGCCGCTACAGAAGGTAAAGCCATCAAAAAATGGAGGCAATGAGTACCAATGCCCGTAGTCTGGGGAACAAGCTTCCTGAATTAGTGGCCTTGATGGACGAGGAAGATCTGGATATCGTGGCAGTCACAGAAACATGGTACACACAGAACCATGACTGGGGCGTAAACATACCAGGATACACTATCTACAGGAGGGACAGGAGGTAAAAGGAGGAGTAGTAGCTCTCTACATAAGAGAAGAAATCAAAGCAACAGAACAAAAGGGTAAACAGGGAGGAGAAGAAGCACTGTGGGTCAATTTGGAGGCAGGCAATGGCACCACAATCTGCACAGGGGTTGTATACAGACCCCCCTCTCAGGGAGAAATGGACAAGGAAATGATAGAAAGTATACTTAGAATGGCAGATAAAGGGAGATATTGCTGATGGGTGATCTGAATATGCCAGATGTTAACTGGAGTGCAGCTACTGCAGCCACTTGAAGAGTGGGGTTATTCTAGATGCCCTACAGGAGGCATGCCTTAGACAACTAGTATTGGAGCCCACTCGAGAGGAGCAATCTTAGACCTGGTTCCCTCAAATGGAGATGAAGAGAGGATCACAGATGTAGAAGTGGGTACCCATCTGGGAACTAGCGACCATCGAACAGTATGGTTTACAATAAACACAGCAATAGAGTCAAGCCATACAAAGACAAAGGTACTGGATTTTAGGAGGGCTGACTTTGCCAAAATGGGTGAGTGCCTAAGGAATGCACTAGCAAATGGGCAGGAAGGAGGGTGGAAGAACAATGGGGAATAATAAAACTGCCATCACAGAGGTAACAAGCCGTTGTGTAAAGCAAATAAAATGAAACAATGTAAGAAACCACTATGGTTCTCAAAGGAAGTGGCAGTGAAGGTTCAAAAGAAAAAGAAAGCATTCAGCAAGTACAAGGAATCACAGAAGGAACAGGACAGAGAACTGTATCAGTTAAAGCAAAAGGAAGCTGGAAAGGCAGTCAGAACAGCAAAGGCCCAAACCGAGGAAAGGTAGCCAACTCAGTTAAGAAGGGATAAAACCTTTTATAGGTAAATCAGGGAGTGAAGGAAGACCAAGGAGGGATAGTGAGGCTTAATAAAGGGGAGGGTGGGCAGATGGTGACTGTGAAAAGGCAGAGATACTAAACAAATATTTTGCTCAGTATTTACAAAGGAAGTGGGGAGGTACCTAAAACAAACAGTAGAAACACTCTGGATACAGAAGTTGATACCAGCCCATTTACAGAAGAAAGGGTTCTGAAAGAGCTCTTAAAACTGAAGGTGGACAAAGCAATGGGGCCTGATGGGATTCATCCCAGAATTCTAAAAGAACTAAGGGTAGAACTAGTGACACCACTGACTACCCTCTTTAACAAATCATGGGAGGATGGGGTGGTACCTGAGGACTGGAGGAGGGCAGATGTGATTCCCCTTCACAAAAGTGGAGCAAGGCAGAAGCAGGAAACTACAGACCTGTTAGTTTAACCTCAGTGGTAGTGAAAATGATGGAATCACTTCTGAAGGAAAGAATTGTTGAGTATCTAGAGGCCAGAGGGGCACAGGACCCAAGGCAGCATGGATTCACAGCGGAAGGTCATGCCAGACAAATCTGATAGATTTCTTTGACTGGGTGACCAAAGTAGTTGATCAGGGAGGGGCTGTGGACATGGCCTACCTAGACTTTAGCAAGGCATTTGACACAGTCCCACACAAAGATTAATATACAAGTTAGCCAGCCTGGGGTGTGTCCCAAGATGACAGCCTGGGTAAAGAATTGGCTGGAGAATAGGACACAGTAATAGTAAATGGAGTCCACTCTGAAAAAGGAGGTTAGTAGTAGAGGTACATGAGTTCAGTATTAGGACCGGTCCTCTTCAATGTCTTTATAGCGACATTGCAGAGGGACTGGAAGAAAAGTATGTCTTTGCAGATGACACAAAGATCTGCAACAGAGTTGATGCACAAGGTGGGGTGGAAAGGATGAGAAGGGACTTGCAAGGTTAGAGGAATGGTCAAATGGATGGCAGCTTAGATTCAATGCTAAGAAGTGCAAGGTAATGCACCTGGGAAACAAAATCCAGGGAAGAGTACACAATGGGGGTGAGATACTAACAACAACAAAAATGGAAAGGGACCTGGGGTAGTCATATCAGATGACCTAAAGGTGGGCAAGCAATGTGAGGGGCAAGCAAGGAGGGCTGGGGATACTGGGATGCATAGGGAGAGGCATCACCAGTAGAAAACAGGAAGTTATTATCCCTCTGTACAGACAGCTGGTGAGACCACATCTGGAGTACTGCGTGCAGTTCTGGAGACCCAATCTCCATAAAGACATAGACAGGATGGAAGCTGTCCAGAGGAGGGCAACTAAAATGGTGCAGGGTCTGCACGGGAAGACACTATGAAGAGACTTAAGAGCTTAATATGTATAGCCTTGAGGAAAGGAGGAGAGGGGGACATGATAGAAACTTTCAAGTACCTCAAGGGGATCAACAAAGTCAAGAGGTAGCATCTTTCAAAAAGAGAGTGCAAGAACAAGGGGCACAATTTGAAGATAGAAGGCGCTCAGAGGTAATTTAAGGAAGTATTTTTCATAGAGGGTTGTGGATGTATGGAGCGGCCTTCCAGAGGAGGTCGTGGAGTCAAAACTGGTGGAATTCAAGCATGCATGGGACAGTCATAAGGCAATTCTAGGGGTGGGGGTAGGAAGAAGTAGGCTGCTGGTTAACTAGGATCTGCAGCTTATCCATCAGGTAGGAAATGGGCCGGACTGGGTGGGCCAAGCGGTCCTTATCTGCCGTCAAATTCTATGTTTCTATGTTACTACTAAATGGAGACTAGTGCCTTCATGAGGATATGTTGAGGGCAGAAGGAACATTAGTACGCTTGGGAGGAAGGGAGTGGATGCCAGGTAGGCGGAGAAAAGTTAGAAGTGCTGGGTATCCTGAGAAGGGATGTGAGATGGGTGGCTTTCTGTTAGGTTAGTAACGTGGTGGAGACCAGAGGCTGAAGCCTCAAGGTCGCCTAAAACAGCTGCAGGTTTCTCTCAAGTATTCGGATATTAGGGCTTTGAAAGTGAATAAACTTGGTATCTTAATACTCTATTCTACTCACACATACAAACAATTCTGATTTAGTAGACTACCTGTATTCTTAATAATGCAATTTCTTCACTCACTTGCATTCACACTACTACCTACATCCTAAAATAATTCTACTTTCTCCCCACCCCTTTTTTCCCTTCATTTTCATCAACAGTTCAAAGCACATTTAAGATCATACAATTAAGGTCCAAATCAAAATAATAAAATCTTAAATAGAGTTATAACTTCTTCACCCGGGGCTATTTCTTAATGAAGCAAACTTTTCTTTCTCTTCTAGATCTTATTTCATACTTTGGTGGGCCTCCATTTTCATCCTTCTTCCGGGCTCCAGCTCCCAATTGCTCTAACAGGCCCTTCTGCTTTGCTGTATTGTTCCCTTACTACTCCCGAACTGTCGCCTTTCATTTTGTGGGTCTTCAAGGGTGTAGAGCCGGGACGGCAAACAGACCACCCCAACCCTGCTGCGCCCCTCTGGCGAACTTCAGGGCCGAACCTCCGGCTCCCTCTCTCCCCCAGGTTTCTCTCACCAGTCCCGAATCCCCTTTGGCACCAAATTCCCCTGCTATTTATAACTCTCTACGAGAGGCCACACCTGCAGTCAGCACCACATCCCAGACTCGGCAGCATCACTAGCTCTCTCTCTCTCTCTCTCTGCCTAGCTACTTCTAGCAACAAAATTTAACTAGTAAGCTCAGAGGTGCTTACACTTAAATAAATATAAAAATAAAAAGGATGATGGACTTCACTTGACGAGAGAAGGGCCAGCACACTGTGGCAAAAGTTCGACATCTGTATGAAACGCTTAAACTGACTGCAGGGGAGTCCGGGTCTAGGGGATCCATGGTAGATGGTGAGAAAAGGGTAACTTGATAGTACTCCCCACGTCCAGGGGACAGTAGCAGCAAAAGGGCACAGGGAACACAGTAGGGTTAATGGGACTAGGGAAGGAAACAAAGGCAAAAGCACAAATGGGAGAAAACATGGAAAGCAGAAGGACAGTAGCAGAGTTAGAGCAGGGGTCAAATGGAAGTGGGTATGCCTGGAGCCTAGGTAACACTGAAGCAACTATAGGCGATATCCCTCCTCCACCATTGTCAAAAATATTAAAATAGTCTTGACCAATCTATAGATTGTTTGGTTAAATATAATTTATTGTCCGAATTCCAGCATGGCTTTAAGCTAAGCGTAGTACCCAGACGGCCATGTAGGGGTTCAAGGGACTCTGTCGCAGCTATTTTTGTGGACTCTCACTAAAGTCTTCGACCTTGTTAATTACAGTTTGATCCATTCTTCACTTCTAGAGGTTAATTTTTCTAACAAGGTTACTGATTGGTTTGTTAACTATCTTATTTGAAGGAGCACAAAACTGCTATTGATGGAGTATTATCACAATCCAGAAAAACAAGTGTGGAGTCCCTTAGGACTCCATCCTTGATCTTTTCTTTTCACTCTCTGTGAATTTTGCCCTCAAACTTGCCTTAAGTCTCAAATGATCTCATTTGCTGACGATGTTGTCATTTATTATACTAATTGTGATCCAGTAGTTGCGATTGACGTGCGTCCAGGTGATTTTTTTTATTCTTCCATAACTGTTAGTTTCAAACAAATGTTATTGAATGTTAAAAACAAAGTATATGGTATTTTTAGCTCTAGGAAATGTGACAGGGCCCTTCCTCAAATTGTTGATCTTAATGGAGATATTGTGGAAAAAGCTGACCATTTTAGATACTTGGGGTTATTTTGGACTCCAGATTAACATTTGAAAACCATATTTCAACATAAACAAAACTATTAATAAGAGGCTGGGGACTACACAGAATCTGTGTTTTACTCCCAAATCTAGGGCTACACAACTCATCCATGAGTTTCTCTTGGGGTACATGATTACAGTATTTTGATTCATCTAGCATACTAAAATCAGGGCTCTCAGTAGGATTTTTCATTGGGGATCCGGGACTGGCTATGAAAAGGGGTCTCGACGAAAGTGAGTCCTCAGAAAATTTCCAGGGTCCTCATTCAAATACATGGGATCAGGGCCCCTGCGCCAGCATTGCTTTTACTGTAGTATTCTGCAGAAAGCTCCATTAGTTTCTGTTGGGGCATTTTAATCTACATTTTTTATGTTTGAGGAGTATACTCAAACAAATTATGTCCATTGCTCAACTAACAAGAGCTTTGTTAGTTGAGCACTAACATAATTTGTGTTACTCCCCTATGTAACATAAAAAAAATGCCCTAAAGTGATTCCAGGCAGTGACTAAGTGTCTGGGGACTTTTTGCAAAAAAGTCCGGAAGTCCCGACATGCAAAAGGTGTGTAAAGGATGCGGCGCCCTGTCCCCGAGAGCCCTGTAAATGCCAGCAGAACAGACCTAACTGTCTTTTGGGTCTGCTCGATTTTCAGCACCCGCACTGAAGGCTGATTTTGGTGTCCCCTCCCCTTGGGTTATACTGTTCCCAGTCCCAGATGTTCCACCTGTATTGGGCCTGGTCAGATTTACCTACTGCCTGTCCCATCCCTCTTAAACCCATCCCAGTCTCCTCCACCAGCTCCTGGGCAGTGCATTCCATGGCTCCACCACCCTTTCAGTGAAATAACACCTCCTCCTCTCCCTCTGAGCCTGACCCTTTCAGCTTACTAACAT
This sequence comes from Neoceratodus forsteri, assembly GCA_016271365.2. Classification (NCBI taxonomy): domain Eukaryota; kingdom Metazoa; phylum Chordata; order Ceratodontiformes; family Ceratodontidae; genus Neoceratodus; species Neoceratodus forsteri. The sequence continues at coordinate 766,517,330 of CM028133.1, read as the reverse complement.
ACCAAATGCCAGCAGACACGGCCTGGTGGTCTGAGTCTGCTTCGTAGCCAGCCTCAAAATGGATGCTAGCTTTCCACCCCCCAGCCCCAGAGAGGTCATCTTCAGCTTCAATTTTCCCTTGTACCTGTCCCACCTTTCTTGAAGCCCTCCACTGTACCCTTCTCCACCAGACTCCCGGGCAGTGCTTTCCATGGCTCCACCACCATCTCAGTAAATGTCTCCTGTGACCCTCCCTGTATTTCTTCCCCTCAGCTTCCACTCATGCCCTCTGTTTGTCTCCACCCCTTCTTTAGTCTGAACATCTCTTGGCTCTGCCCTGTGTATTCCTTTTACATATCTGAGGACCCCTATCTTGTCCCTCCTGTCTCTCCTCTCCTCCAACGAATACAGCCCTAGCTCATTTTGGTTGCCCTCCTCTGGACCCTCTTCAGCAGTGCTATGTCCTTCTTGAGGTGAGGTCTCCAGAACTGCACACAGTGCTCGAGTGTGGCCTGACCAAGGCATTATACAGAGGAGGATCCCCTCCCCGGACGTAATCCCCTGGCTGTGCAGCCCAGTATCCTCTCTTTTGCCACAGTTCTTATGCAGTTTTCAGTGTTATTCATTTTGGCGTCTACCACCACCCCAAGATCCCGCCACTCATTGTGGCTTGCAGTGCATGCCCCAGGTTGTATACATGGCCCGGTTTCTGACCCCCAGATGCAGCGTCCTACACTTCCCTGCATTAAACCTCAGTCCCCACCTCCTTGACCACACCTCCAGGGTATCCAGATCCTCTGGACTACCTCTCTCTCGCCTGCCCACTTCTTCCAGCGCCCCCAGTTTTGAGTCATCTGCAAGAGACTCATCCCACTCCTAACCCCCAAATATCCGAGACATAGGCATTGAACAGGAGTGGCCCCAGTACACGAACCTTGGGGTCCCCACTGATGACCTTCTTGGGGAGGAGACTATCCACCAACCACTACCCTCTGTATTCTCCCCGTTAGCCAATTTTCTACCCATCTGAGCAATTGCCCTCCCATCCCATCCCCCAGCTTTGTTAGCAGCCCAGTGTATGGTACCGAGTCAAATGCTTACCGAAATCCAGGTATAGGACGCCCACCGCCTATGTTGGTCAAGGTCCTAGTCATAAAAATCTATGAGATTGGTCTGACACGATCTCCCGTATGAAACCATACTGTTTGTCATCCAGGTGCCCCAACCTCTCCAGCTGCCTCCCGAGCCTCTCCTTGATTGTGCCTCCATTACTTTGCCTACCACAGATGTTAGGCTGACAGGCCTGTAATTCCCCATCTCCTCTCTAGACGACCCCCTTTTGTGGATAGGCACCACGTGAGCCACCCTCCAATCTCGAGGCACCCGTCCTGCCTGCAGAGAGGTGTTAGAGTGCAGCCAGTGGAGCTGCTAGCTCATCCGCCACTTCCTTCATAACCCTCGATGCAGCCCATCCGGCCCTGGTGCCTTATCAGTTTTAAGCGTCTGAAGGGCCTCCTCGCCCCATCCACTGTGATTACTCCTCCCAGCCCACCTCACTCAACCACCCTCCCTTCTAGACTTGGCCCGGCCTGAACCCCAGCCTCTTTCCAGTCTTCTAGACTCCCATCTGACCTCTCGACTCTGCTGGCCCCTTCCCTCCCATCGGGCTGAAGGGATTGCCACCTCCCTCCGTAAAAAACTTCGCGGCAAAGTACTCATTTAGCACCTCTGCCTGTTCCCCGCCTCCTGGGCCCATCCCTCCCCAGTCCTAATCATGCTGATCTGTGCCCTTCCTTTTCTCTCCCCATGCACCTATAGAATCCCCCATCAGATATCCTAGCCAGGTTTTGCTCCATCTCGCCTTGGCTCCCTCATCACTCTGGTTACCCTCTAGCCATCAACACGTACTGCTCCTCCCTTCCCCTAGAGCACTTAAAACGTGCATAGGGGCCTTTATCCCTCACCACCTCCTGCACCTCCCTTGTCCACCAACATGGCTTGTTGGCGCTACCATGCTTCGCCTTACTTTTGTACAGGACCTAGTAGCCTCCTGCTACCCCCTTCTTAATGGTCTCCCACAAGCTACCAGCATCCATGTCCGGCCTAATCTCGTCCAAGCTCCCCATAGAATCCTGCCCATGCCCACAAAGTCCACCCCTGAAGTCTACTACTACTGTGTTAGTCGTGCTTCTCCCCCACCCGATACAGCAGAAACCAGACCGTGGCATGGTCGCCACCTGCCAATGGGCTGACACCTCAGGCCCTCTATCTGGTCACTGTCTGCTAGGACAGCGTCCAGTATCCGCCCCTCCCTAGTGGGTTCCCCATCTGCTGGCCCAGGAAGGCACCCTGAAATACATCCATCGGTCTCTGTTCCTGGCCACAGAGGATGTCATAGTGTCCCAGTCCGCCTTGGCATGTTAAGGTCACCCATGACCACCACTGTACCCTTTCCCAAGTCACAGTGTGCCTTGATGTTCTCAACTAGTTTGTCCTCCAGGGCCTCTTCTATTGTGGGGGTCTGCACCACCCCTATTTTCGGTCTTTACCTCCCTCGTCTGCAGGGTTACCCAGATAGCCTTCCTCCCCCTACAGCCTCTTCCCTCCACTAACCAGTATCATTTTGACTAATAGCGCTACACCCCCTCCCTCTCCCTATCCTTCTGAATATTTTGTATCCCTCCAAATTTAGGTCCCAGACATTTTTCTGGGTGGCCCATGTCTCAGTAATTACTGCCACATCCACTGATTCCCTCAGCCAGCATTGCCTGGAGCTCGGGCATTTTGTTTCCTATGCTCCTGGCATTGATCAGGACCAGTCCTCCACCTGCCCCTTCTCCAGTTGTCTTGGCCCTGCACAATCCCTAGGCGCCCTTTCCTGTACCGCTCTGGATGGAACTTCAGGCGCAGTCACCTGCCCTCTTATCATGCCCTAGACCTGGCCTTGAGCAGACTCCTGGAGCCATTCTTTACTTAACCCTCCGCTTTACAAGTTTAAACCCCACCTCTCGACTATGAATCCAGCAAGTTTTAGTTTCAGATCTCCCTCTCCTCCAGGTTGAGGTGCTGCCTATTGCTGGCATATAACCCCTTATCCTGCCATGTATCCCCCAGTCCCCACCAGCCTATGCCCTTCTGCCCTGCACTAGTCCCTGAGCCACTGGTTGACCCTCCTGAGTTTATGCTTGGTCTCCCCAGATGCACTAGGCACTGGCAGAATCTCAGAGAAGGAGATTGAGCTCTATAGAGTGGCAAACCCTGGCCAGTTCCCGAATCTTGCCCGCCCCTCCCACTGGATGCCCCTGGTCATGGAGTCACCCAGCAGAATCACCTTCACCCTCCCCCAAACTTTACTGGCTCATTTATACCATCCAAGCTCTTTCTTCTGTCATCCACCCCAGCTTACTCCTCCTGCCCCCTCAGCCTGGGGATCACAAGAATGAGCGTGCCCTGCCATGCTCTGTCTTCTGCCTGAAGCTCCCAGCTTGCTCCACGTGCCCCCAACCTCCTGAGTGGCACAGATTGCCCCGATCTCCCGGACTTCCCTTCTGGGCCGGTGTCCACAGATCCCCTCCCAGGCACCCTTCTACTGCTTCCTCCTTGCCTCCCCCGGTCCTGCATCCTCCTCCTGCCTGCTGCATTTCTCCTACCCCCACCTCCCCTCCTCTCCACCTCATCTGTTTTCTCCCACCTGAAGCTAGCCTGTCTAGAGTACTCCTTACCCTCACCCCTATCCTTGGCTGTCTTCTTCAACTTGGATGCCTGCCCGACCCTAGTCCTTCCTCTCCCACCCTGGCCTCACTCTGCTTTCTCCCATCCCCCTTACCTCCCCAAATCTAGGCTCATGTCCCCCCCTCCCCCCTTCTTTGGATCCGTCTCCTTCCCTCCAGCTTACTTCCAAACCCTCTCTGTCTGCCTGCTCCCCAGCCTCCTCCACCTTATCTCCCGGATATAGCAGGGTTTATCGATTAGCAAGTGTGATGCTTGCCCCCAACTGCTCTCCCCTGTCTCCCCCCTTGGCTCCCTCTGGTCAGCTGCCTTCCTAAGTGATTCCCATATGTTGCTTGTTTGTGCCCCACTGCCCCGGAGTAACCATTTGATCCATGTCCACCTGTTCCCTGGGTATGCCATTTTGACCTCGCTCACTCGTGAGGTCTGTTCCACCCCTTCCTCCCCAACCCTCTCCCTCCTGCATCCCAACTGCTTTCTGATCCCTCGACCTCCTCCCTAAGACCTGCCAACTGAAAACACACTGGATACCCTCTGAACCTCCATGCCCAGTTTAATATTATTGCCTCCTGCCGCTGTACACCCACTCACCCTACCGAAGATGCCTGCTCTGGCCACCCCATGTCTACCCTCATTTTGGGTTTGAGTAATATGGCCCTCTACCAGAAATAATTCAGTCAGTGTTGCAGCAAAACCCAAACAGTTTGCCCCTCCCCAGCAGTATTCAGTTTACAGCAATTTTCCCTCTTTCCGACAGTAGTCAGTTTTCCAGCCCTAGCAGTAGCCAGTTCACAATCAAATTTGCCCCCTCAGTACTAGCCAGCTCAGAAGCCTTAGCAGTAATCGGATTACACAGTTTGCCTACTCTCTCAGCTATAGTTAGTATACACAGTCTTTTATACAGTCTGTTTCTCTCCAGTAATAGTTCAGGTAATAGTCAATGTGATAGTGTTGCCCAAGCAGCATAGTACAGTGTTCAGGACCCATTTTCCAGCCAGTCAGCATCAATAATCAGCAGCAGTCCAGCTTCCTATCGCTCCTATTGTTGCAGCTCACCCAATCTCGACTTACCCTCTCCAAGGCTCCACCCCACCGACCATTTAATAGACCTTTTGTTGCCCCACCCTCCTTCCTTGGAGCACCCTGACTGGGCCTCCCTTATTGATCCCTTTCATATATTTAAAGACCTCTATTATGTCCCCTCTTTCCCTCCTCCCTCCAGGGTGTACATGTCGAGCTCTTTGAGCCCTCCCCAGGCCCCAGATCACTTTGGTTGCCCTCCTTTGGACCATCTCTAGAAGTGTAGTGTCCTTCTTAAATGTGGTCTCCAAAACTGCACACAGTACTCAAGGTGTGGCTCTAACCAAGCAGCTGTACAGTGGAAGTATCATTTCTGCCTTTCTGGCGTAATCCCTGGCGATGCATCCCAGCATCCTATTTGCCCTTGCCACTGCCCTCCTACAGGTCTCTGAGTTGTTCATTTTGACATCTCCCACTGCCCCAGGTTCCACTCACTCTGTGACTTGAATCGGGTCTCCTCCCAGGGTATACCCCATGCCTGGATTTCTGACTCCCAGGTGCAGAACCTTGCACTTTCCTGCATTTAATTTTAGTTTCCGCTTTCTCCCTAAAGCTGGTCTCCGGCTCATCACTTCTGGGAGGTCCTTCCTGGAACCACGTGACAGGCAGGAGGCACAGACTTCTGCAGGACGGGGGTATCCTCCCACTCACCTCCAGATGTCAGTTTACTTCCTTCCTGTCTGATGGCAGGAGCTCTGCAGGACCTCTTGTCACAGGAGTGACAGACCCAGAGATCATTGAATTTACTACTCTTTTTTTTTTGTTCACCAGGACTACTAATTAGTACTCTGGGCGCTACTGCAGGGACCCCAGTCTCAGCCTTTCTAGCTGTGTGGACGGGCTCCTGCTTGCCTTTCACCACACGCGCAGCATCTTCCTGCTTGAGCCCCTCCCCGGAGCATTTAGGAAGCAGTTGCGGTGCACCTGGGACCACGGACCAGAATTAGTCCCCAGGCATCGCCAAGAAGTAGGAGCAGCCACATTATCGAGCAAAGGAGGTTCGGGTCATCGACTGGCGCCTGGAGCTTCTCTCTCGTCGACAGCTACAGAACACTTAAGGCTCGTTGATTTCATAGTCGGAGAGTTACATTGTCTCATGAGGCCTCCTGAATGATGGAAATTAGTGTGTGGGAACAGTAGTGCTACAGCGACAGCCCATTTGTAGGTGCATAGGGGAGCAGACAATTCTCCTTATCGTCGACGAGCATTGTGGCTCAGCTCGTTGACGGATCTTGAATTTTGGGGTACCAAGGCTCAAAAGCAGTGCAACAAGTGAAGGGGACTGCACCACACAGTTGACAGGATAGCACTGAGCTCAGTTTGCCAGGCAATATAAATTCTTTATATCAAAGTATCATGGCCTCCACTAAGGACAGAGCCCCGGGGGAGAAAGTGCCACAAGTGCAGATCACCCATGCTGGCCGCGTCAGGGGTCTCTGTGTGTGAAATGCGACAGTGCATACCAGCTTGCAGTGGGATGAGGTGGCGAGGCATCCACCTCAGAATCTCAGGCGCCGGGATCAGCTCAGGGGTCCGGGTCAGTCTCCCCCCTCCCCCAGGGACGTCGCCTCTCGGCTGGGACCCTAGCCCCAGATCCGATAGAGAAACTGAGTATAGTCTTCGCGGCAGCCCGTGTGTTGTCGTCCTTCAGCAGTCTTGGGAGCCCAGGACACGGGAAAGCCACACGCATGCGCACCTTCCCCATCCTCGGAGAGGACACCTCCCACGCCTCCACGGCATGATAGGAGGAGGAAGAGATCCAGATCCAGGAGTTTTTCCCAGACCCAGGGCGCGAGCCCATGGGAAGCACAGGTGAGATAGGTCCCCCACAGGGTCCGACTATACATCCTTAGAAGAGGGAACTCCCAAACCAGATTCAGATTCAGACTCAGACTCCTCACCAGCCAGAAACATTGACTTGGAAGATCTAGATTTTTTCATTAAAAGATGTCAGAGGAGATCCACTTGAGCTCTCCTTCTCCTCTAGAGCCCAAGTGAGCAAAGCCAGCATTCTGGCTAGTGTCCGCTTTTAAGCCAGTGACAGCCTTTCCCTCCCTCCGGCCGTAGAGGGCTCTTGAAGGAAGAATGGCAGGGACCGGATGTTCTTCCCGTCCCTCGCCGCTAACCAAACTCCTGAAGTTCGACAAGAAGCTTGCTGAGAAATGGCTCGTCTGCCCTAGGATAGACCCTCTTATCTCAAACCTCACGAAAAGGACGGTGATCCCAGCAGAGGCGGAGCCTTCCTGCGGGACCCGGTGGATAGGAAAGTGGACACTTTCTAAAGAAAGCCTTTCAGTCCACTGCAACCTCCCTCAAGGCAGCTACGGCTAACCTTTACTCAGCTAGAGCTGTGCTGTCCTGGGCCACTGATCTGACATTCCAGCTTGCTGATGAGCCAGAGAAGAACCAACCCATTTTACAGCAGTTACAGCTCATGGGACTAGCTTTGGTCTATTCAGCTGATGTTTCGGAGGAGGCAGTCAGGTGTGCAGCAAGAGCTTGTTTTAGCAGACCTCGGCTCGGCGCATCTTATGGCTGCGAGCTTGGCAGGCAGATGCCTCTTTGAAGATGTATTTGGTCAACGCCCTTATGAAGGAGGCCTTCTCTTGACTCAGCTCTAAAGGGAGGCGGTAAAGGAATCTGGAGAAATGGCGAAAGTGTGAATACCGCAAGCTCGGGAAGGAACAAGCCCTGGGCCTCAGGCTCCAGACAGAATTTCTGTGTCCAAAATTATTTTTGGGGGCAGAACAAGATGGCCCCAGGTAGACACTCCTGGTTCAACTCGCGTAACCAGCGCAGCTTCTTGAGGTGGCAGGGGCGCCAGAGATGCCAAGGGCGACTCTAAAACATCATAGTGAGGACTGTCGGATCCATCCTTGCGTCGGAGGCAGGCTTTCCAGCTTTTTCGAGGAATGGGTCCGCACCACCATGGACAAGTGGGTATTAAGGCATTCTGCAAGGGTTACTTCATCAGGTTCGATTCCTCCCCTGCCCCACATAGTGCTCTTGCCAGTCTCAAGCAACCCAGTAAAAGCAGCGGCGACCCTTCAAGCGATTACAGATCTCATGCAGTCAGCAGTGATCAAACAAGTCCACGCTCAGAAAGGAACAGAGGGTGTACTACCTATTCTTCATAGTGCCAAAACACTTGGGGCTTCTGGCCAGTGTTAGATATCAAGTTTCTAAATGGTTTTGTTTGTCACAGAACATTCAAGATGGAGACCCTGTCCTCCAGCATCCAGAAATCCATCAGGAGGATTTTTTGGCCTCAGTAGATTTACAAGATGCCTATCTGCACATTCCCATCCGGAAAGCACACTGTCAATTTCTAAGATTCAGAGTGGAAGGTCACCATTTTCAGTTCACAATTGCCCTTGGTCTGTCCACAGCCCCAGAGTCTTCTCCAAAGTCCTAGTGACAGTGATCGCTCGCCTCCGAATGCAAGGGATCCAGCTCTTCTCATACCTGGATGACATTCTCATCAAAGCCCCAGAGTGACGATCAAGCAGCTTGGGCAGTGACAGAGGTCACACAGTGCCTCTCCTCTCGGGGTTCATGATCAGTCTGAAGAAGAGCTCTCTGCACGTCTCAGTCTCTAAGCCATCTGGGGGTGAATATCAGCACGATCCAAAACAGAGTTTTCCCCACAGAGTCGAAATTCAAAGAACTGAGGGCCCTCATCCTCAAATTCCAGGCAGCCCAATCTCTGCCGACCGGCTCCTTCATGCAGCTCATGGGAGGATGATCTTCTGGCAGACTCAGTCCCTGGGCAGTAGTCCCATGTGACCTCTCCAGTCGTCTCCTCCAGCAGTGGTTCCAATCGAGGGGCACAGTGGAGCAGAGGATTCAAATATCCCACCAGGTGAAGGAATCCTGATATGGTGGACCCAGCAGAACAACATCATGAAGGGTCTCAGTCTGGGACACCCTCACCAGACCAGAGTCATCACTGATGCCAGTCTCCGGGGCTGGGGGCGCATTTGGAACAGCTCTCGACACAGGGCAAGTGGTTGCAGGTGGAGTTCTCTACAGCATCAATGTACTGGAGATGCGGGCAGTCCACCTAGTGCTGCAGCAGTTCAAGATGCAGCTTTTCCACCAGGACATCCTCATATTCACGGACAATCGGACGACTATGGTGACATCAACCGCCAAGGCGGCACAAAGAGCTCTCTGATGCTGCAAGAGGCTCTTCTTTCCAGTGGTGAAAGACAACCTGGGAAGTCTAAGGCGGCATACATCCCAGGCCAGGAAAATGTCACAGCAGACAGCAGATTGGCTAAGTCAGAAGGACATCTACCAGAGGAGTGAGAGCTCAAGAACAGCGCCTTCCAGCTCACCACGGAGCAGTGGGGCCACCGCAGGGTAGATCTTTTCGCTGCCAAAATTGCAAAGTTCAAGGTTCTGCTCTTCAGCAAGCGACGAGAAGGCCATAGCACAGGACGCTTCTCCATCAACTGGGGCCAGTTCGATCTCCTGTATACCTTTCCTCCAATTCTGATCTTATCAAGGGTACTGCACAAGATTGCCCAAGATCAAGCAGAGGTGATTCTGGTCTGCCCACGCTGGCCCCACAGACCATGGTTTCCCTGATTAGTCCAAATGTCTCTTCAGTCTCCATAACGTTCCAGTAAGCTCAGACCTACTAAATCAGGGGCCAGTGCTGCACCCAAGTCCTCACAATCTGTACCTCTCGGCGTGGAGATTGGTGGGAAACTCTCAAGGAGTTAGGTTTCTCTGCACCTGTCATAGAAACGATGATTTCAATCCAGGCGGGCTCCTCTTCCAGGGTTTATTATAGGATTGGGAGAAAATTCCTATTCTGGTTACGAGACACCTCTGTACCGGATGACTCTGTGTCTCCCTTCCATACTTCAGTTCCTTCAGGAGGGTTTTGACAAGGGCCTCCAGCCTGCCACCTAAGAGTCCAGGTGTCTGCTTTGGGGCGCTACTGTTAGCAGACTCGGGCGAATCCTTATGAGCTCTTCCTCATGTTCGATTTCTGAGGGCAGCAACCTTGAAGCATCCTCAAATAAAACCTGTAGTACCTCCATGGAGGCTCAACCTAGTACTGGAGCTCTCACCAAACCACCTTCGAGCCCTTAAAGGAGGTTTCCTTCCTTCATCTCACTATGAAGGCCATTTTTCTCATTACAGTCACCTCAGCCCGGACGCATCAGTGAGATAGGAGCCCTGTCAACCAAAGAACCTTACACTATATTTCATCAAGACTCTGTAGTAATGCAGACAGATCTGGCCTTTTACCTAAGGTGATGTCTTATTTTAACTGCAACAAGTCTTGAACATTCTCTTCTGTCCTCACCCCAAGAATGAGAGAAAGAGAGAATTTACACGCCTGATCCACGGAGAACACTCAAAATTTACATCAAGAGATCTGACTCAGTCTGTAAGACTTCAAGCCTGTTCATCCTTACCTCAGGCCCGAACATGGGTAAGAAGGCATCAAAGGACTCTGTTGCTAGGTGGATTGTTTCACCATCATCATGGCCTACCAGAAGGCTGGGATTGACCTGCTGGGACCTGTGTGAGCACACTGAACCTGAGCGATAACTACGTCCTGGGCAGACTTCAGAGAAGCATCCCCAGCAGACTTATGCAGAGCGGCCACAGTCATCCATCCATCCATACGTTTGCAAAATTCTCAAGTTGGATGTCGCCACCTCGGCAGAGGTGTCTTTGGTCCGAGGGTCCTCCAAGCAGTGGTGGACCCATAAGGGACTATGAACTTTCTTCCCACCCAGTGGAGGGATGTACTACTTTAGTATATCCCAGAAGTGATGAGCCTGGAGACCAGCTTTAGGAGAGAGAGAAATAGAAATTGAAATACCTGTAAATTTTCTTTCTTAGACTGCTGGTCTCCGGGCTCCGTCCTCCCACAATGCTGAAAGTTGGCCTCAGCCGTAGTTACACTAACCTTTCTTTTCTTTGTTCCAAGTTATGTGTTTTCTCAGAAGACAAAGGCTATAGAAGTACTGACGTCTGGAGGAAATGATGGGAGAATACCCTTCCTGCAGAAGTCAGTGTGCCTTCTGCCTGTCACGTGGTTCCAGGAAGGACCTCCCAGAAATGATGAGCCCGGAGACCAGCAGTCAAAGAAAATTTACAGGTATTTAAATTTCTATTTTCCAGACCACCTTTCCAGAGCCTTCAGGTCCTCCTGCAAGGCCACCCTCCCCTCCTCCTCATTCACCACTGCACCCAGCTTTGAATCGCCTGCAAAGAGACTCATTTCACTCCTGATCCCCTCCTTGTGTCTGAGACAAAGGCGTTGAACAGGAGTGGCCCCAGCACTGGCCCCTGGGGCACCCACTAGTAACCCACCTTGGGGATGAGGCTAACCCTCCAACCACCACCTTCCGAGTACGCTCAGAGAGCATATTTCCTGTCCATCTTAACAACTGTCTCCTTACCCCCATTTCCTTCAGCTTAGCCAGTAGGCCACTGTGGGGTATCAAATCAAACGCCTTGTGAATCCAGAAAGAGGTCATCCACCAGCCTACCCTGGTCCAGGGCCCTTGTCACCCAGTCATAGAACTCAACAAGGTTTGTCCGCATGATCTTCCTGGGACAGAGCCATGCTGCTTATTGTCCAAATACCCATTTTGTCCAGTAACCCCCACCAACCTTTCCTTGACAGTACCCTCCATCACCTTGTCGACCACCCGGCGTCAGGCTAACAGGCTTGTAATATCCCACCTCCTCTCTTGATCCCCCTTGGCGGATCGGCACGACATAGGCCACCTTCCAGTCCTGGGGCACCCACCCAGTCCTCTGAGAGATGTCGAAAGCTCGCTAGGGAGACTCCCAGATATGCCAGTTCCCTCAGCACCCTGGGATGCATCTCATCTGGCCCAGGTGCTTTTCTCGTCTGAAGGGACCTGAGGGCTTCCCTGCTTTCTGTACTGGGATTTCAGCCTCCACGTCCCTCCCCTTTTCACCCTGTACTGCTGGCCTCCCACCTGTCTGTGGTGGCCACTCCTTTCCTCAGACCCATCAGGTCCCCTGATCTCTACCGGTCCCACCCTTCCTCCGGTTTGCCCCTGCCCCCTCCCCCACAAGACATGGCCCCTCCATCCCCCTGATAAAAACTGAGGCAAAGTACTCATTTAGGACTTCTGCCTGTTCCCCTGCCTTCTGTGCCCAACCATCCCCTATCCTTATTCTGCTGATCTGCCCCTTTCCTTTTTTCCCTATATCTAAGAACCCTTTTCCCCCTCCGGATCCCACTGGCTAAGGACTAGTCTGCTCCTTTTTGCCTTGGCTGCTCTCACCACCCTGGTGACTCTTGGCTGTCAGCTCATATTCCTCCTGATCCCTTTCACTCCTTGGCGCTTGAAGCTCCTGTAGGCCGCCTTCTTGTCCCTCACTGGTCCACCAGCAGGGTTTTCTGGCCTTACTGAACTCACGCCTTCCCTTGCGCAGGGTCTGGTAACCTCCTGTATTCCCCTCCTAATGATCCCCAACCAGCTGTCAGCATCCATATCTAGCCTTATTGTGTCCAAACGATCTTTAAGGATTCTTTCCATCTCCTGAAGTCTGCACCCTAAAGTTGGTTACTACTGTCCTTGTTCAGCCCCCCACCACAGGAAGAACCAGACTGTGGCGTGATCACTCCCGCCAATGAGTCCCCACCTCTAGGCCCCTAATCTGATCATTGTCCGCCAGGACCACATCCAGTGTCCGGGCCTCCCTAGTTTGCTCACCCACCTGTTGTGTCAAAACGTGTCCTGTAAGACATCCAGCAGCCTCTGCTCCTGGCCACTGGTGACGTCTATAGTCCCCCAGTCTGTTCCTGGCATGTTGAGGTCCCCATTACCACTACCCTTCCCCAATCTACAGTGTTCCTCTAGATTTGCTACCAAACTTTATTCAGAACCTCCGCCAGTGCTGGTGGTCTGTATACCACTCTGACCTTTGCTCTTTTACCCCCTCAAGTCAGCAGGGTGACCCAGATAGCCTCCACGTGCCCTCTGCCTCCTCTATCCCTCCAGTACCCATGCCATTTCTGACTAACAGTGCTACACCACCCCTTCCCTACCCCCGTTTTTCTGAACATAGTATAGCCCTCTAGATTTAGGTCTCACTTGTCGTGTTGAGTGGCCCAGGTCTCAGTGACTGCTGCCATATCTACCACCCTCAACTAGCATTGCCTGGCGCCAGGCATTTTATTTCCTAAGCTCCTGGCATTTATCAGGACCACTCTCCACTCCTTTTCCCTCCTGTCCTCCCCCGAGCTCCCATTTCTCAGCTCCTGCACCCTACCTGGTGACCCATTTCCATATCTCCCTAGCCCAGTAGAGAGGAAGATAGTGTCCTCATTTATTGTACCTGCTGGCACTGCCCTTTTTGATCCCTCCCTCTTCACAAGTTTAAACCCCACCTTTCGCTGATCAAGCCCAGCTAGTTTGAGTTTAAGGATTTCCTTCCTTCCAAATTAAGGTGGAGCCTGTGCCAGCGTGCAGCCCTTATCCTCCACTGTTTCCTCCAGTGTTCCCCACCAGGCCATAAACCAATTGCTACACCACTCCCTAAGCCACTGATTTATTGCCCTAATTGTTTTCCTTACTAGTCCTTGACACTGGCAGGATTTCCAAAAAGGAGATCTTGCAGCCTGTGGAAAGACATACCCATGCCAACTCATGGAACCTTGCCTGAATTTCTAGTTCACTATTACCATTTATGTCATTTGTCCCCAAGTGCACTAGAATGTCCAGGGTCCCTCTGCATTCCCTTGCCAGTGAATACAACTCGTGCTTGGCCTTGTGCACAGTCAGGCCTGGGTGGCATTTGGTTCTGATCACAGGTTTTACCTCCCCCGCCACTGGATGCCTCTGATCATGGAGTCCCCAATAGCAGTACTCTAACTCCCCTTTGCCTCCCTTTTCACCCCTCTGGTTTCCCTTCCTTCCATGCCCCTCCTCATCCCTTCGTCCAGGTACTCCCCCAACCGCTTCTCGCACCTCCCACAATCTGGGTGTCGAAGGTAGCCCCTTCACTATTTTCCTGGTCACCCCCTACAAGTGTCCTTGCCTTCTTTATCCCCTCCACCCAGTATCTTTCTCTGTATCTCTTTCCCCACTCCTGACTAATCCATCCGCCCTATCTGTTTGCCTACTTGGCTTTCTGCTCTCTATCATCCCATTTACGTCCACCTTCCTGCCTGTTATATGCGCCTGTTTCATACCCTCAACCTCCTGCTTGTTCCCCTGATCCTCCTTTTCTTCTCCCGCACCCTCTTCCCCATCCTGTCCGGGTCCCCTCTATTGCTCCCTTGCCTCTTGCCCCTTCACCTTTCTATCCGTCCCTGCCACAGCTTCACCAGCAGCAACATCATCCTCCCTCCTCCCCCACGTTCCCTCTTCCACCAACGGGCGAGGGTTAAAACAATTGTGAGCCTTAGCCCATTCCTCAGTGGCCCCCCATCCCTACCGCCCTCCTCGGTTTCCTCTGGACACTCCCAGTCTCTTGCCTACTGCTGTGGAAATTTCCACCTTTGGGTCCCAACTGCTAGGGTCTCCTAGAGCCCCTGTGTACCCCTTCCCAATATGAGCACTCTCTTCACTCCTCCCTCAGCGTGGAGGCCCCCGCACCTAGTGCTTCAATGTAGGTGACCGCTTGCCTCCTACCTCTTCAATCCTCCCTCCCCATCACCCCCAGCTGCCTTCGGATCCCCCACCACTTCCTTAAGCTGTGCCAGGTGGTAGCACACTGGGCATCTCCAAACTTCCAAGCCCAGTCCAGTATCATTGCCACTTCACACTGTGCACCCAACCACCCGCCCAAAGATACCTGCTCTAGTGACGTGGGGTCAGTTCCCCATCATCACAACAGTCTTTCTAGGCCAAATTACCAATTCAGTGGCTCTACAGTTTCTCGGCTACCAGTACCTATGCCTAGACGATCTCTTCCCCCACCCCAAAATACAGCATGTAGACTTGCAACGCTTGAGTGTCTGACCTTTCCCCACCTGACTATTAGCCTTAAGAGTTAGCTCATAGGGAAGTCTGCAACTCCCAAGCTCCTCCCTCCCAGCCTTTAAACCCAACCCCAGTGGCTTTTCCGCATTTAAGAAAGGCTAATGCAAGGGTGGGAGGGCTTTCCGCAGAAAGATTTTAAGGATTTAGGCAACATTTAAAACACAACAGCAAAACTTAAAAAACTTATGACAAAAAGATAAACTCCCCAGAAACAGCCTGCGCCACATCTTCAAAACTCCACTGCTAACACTACACAAAGCAAGAAGATTTAAAATGCCTCAGTGAGGACTTAAACAGAGATTAACTGAAATACAAACAACCTTGATTGGCTGGCTATGTTACTGGCTAAAGAATCCTGCCCCACAACAACAGTCTCCAGCCGGCACAGAAAGATTTAAGATATAAGGATTTCTGTCCCTCTAGCCGCAGAAACGATTTTAAGGATTTAGGCAACATTTAAAACACAACAGCAAAACTTACAAAACCTTATGACAAAAAGAATAAGCTCTCCGAAACAGCCTTACCACATCTTCAAAACTCCACTGCTAACACTACCCACAGCAAGAAATTCCTTTCTAGATTCAAAGTTACGATAATAGTGTATTAAGATTTGTATCAGGCCTCCCATACAGGACTCATGGTTGTGACCTATTAAGAAATGCCAGTTTTCCTTCATTGGAAAATAGAATTAAGATAAAACTGGGTACCCTGTTATATAAGGTTTCTAGCGGTCAGTTTCCTGCTACAATTCTGACTTTATTCCCCAAAGCCTCTAACCCCTTTGGGACAAGGTCCCAGTATAAGACTCAATTTATGGTCCCCAGTTAAAAAAAAAAAATTTGGTCCGAAATCATTTTCATTTAGAGCTACTGTATTTTTCAGCTCCATTCGACAGCAATCTGTAATTGTATAACATTGTCCACTTTTAAATCAAAATGTAGGGTTTGGCTGGAAAGTTTTATAACACGCTCTTGTACCACTAGTTCTTCTAGAAACTAGCTTTCGCCAGTATAATCTTATTGTGTATTATGTTATTTATTGTATGCATAGTTTTGTTGTGTATTGTCATTTATTGTATGTATAGTCTTATTGTGTATTATGTTATTTATTGTTTGTATAGTTTTATACTGTGTGACTGTTTAAATGTATTACTTGCCACTTGTGAAAACGGGCAGTGATGCCTTCAAGTTATCAAGTATAAAAAATAAAATGAAATAAACTCGGCGAGCTCCAGGCGCTGATGGCAGACATTGCGGTGAACCTTGTGGCAATCACGGAAATGTGGGCCACAGATAACTGAGAGATGACGGTCTCTGGTATTCACTGTTCAGCAGTGATAGAAGAACTGGTAGAGGGGAGGAGTTGCCCTTTTGTCAAGGACGGCATTGAAGATGGATGCATTAGGGTAGTAATGGGGAGTCTGAGTCAGTATGGGTGTAACTCCACGGCAGCCTATGGCAGGAAAGTACGCTTTAGGGTGATGTATGTCTTCAGGACAAGGGTGAGAAAGGGTCGAGAACTCTGGGAGGAACTTCAAAGGGGTAGCAAAGGGGATGTAGTGGTAGTGGAGTGACCTGAACTGCCTGATATTGATTGGGAGGTCTCAGTGGCCAAGAGTGCCGGAGTCGGACATTGCTGGTGCCTTCCAAGACTGCCTACTAGTGCAGCCATTTAAGGAACCTCCAAACAGATCGCAATCATTGATGTGGTGCTCACCAACTCGGAGATGATGGGTGCTGTGGGAGTAGGGAAGCAGCTAGGGAACAGTGACTATACAGTAACTGTGTGATTTGAATTGGCCGTCAGCGGCAAGTCAGAATTGAGAACCAAAGTCCTTAACTTTAGAAGGGCAGACTTCTGTAGGTTGAAGGACCTGGTCAGGGATAAGTTAGTAGGGTGGAGGACATAGGTGGGGTGGAAAGAGATGGGGGGCAATTAAGGGAGCCATTCTTGAGGCATAGAAGGCATGCATAAGAATAATAACAATGAATAACAGGTTTAGGAGAGACCTGTGGTTCTCAGCTAGGGTCAGGAAGTGGTTAAGGCCAAAAGAATGCCTTCTATAAATATAAGGAAAAGCTGGAGGAGGTAGAATGGGAGGATTATCTACAAACAATAGGGAGATAAGGAGGGCCATTAGGGAGGTGAAAGCAGACACACAGCTGCATATTGTGGAGGGATCAAGAATGGAGAAAAACAGTTTTTCAGATATATTAGTGAAAAAGAAAAAGAGAGGAATCACACGGCTAATCGAGGGTAGGGCGATAGAGAAGGATGGGTAAAGGCTGCCGTCCTGAATGACTACTTTTGCTCAGTATTCACTAAGGAGCACTGTGGGTCATGCCAGAAAGTGGCATCAAAGTGGCCACTAAGAGAATCCTGGTAATGAGACAGCCATTGCTCACTAGTGAAAGGGTCCTGAAGGGACTGAGGCCCTTAAGATAGATAAGGCCCCAGGACCAGATGGGTTGCATCCGAGGATACTTGGAGAATGGGCAGTGGAGCTGGCTGAATCACTGGCAGGGCTGTTCAACTCACATACGCCTGGGGAAGTTCCAAGGGATTTGAAGATGGCAGATGTACTGTGTCATGGGGAATAAGGAGCAACCAGGGAACTACAGGCCTTTCAGTCTGATCTCTGTTGTGGGAAGCTTGATGGAATCACTGATCAACGAGGACCTTTGGTACTACCTGGAGAACAGACTCCAGGATAGTAAACAGCACAGTTTCATAGCAGGAAGGTCTTGTCAGACTATACATACTAACATACTAAAATGCCAGCAGAATAGGCCTTACGGTCTCTCAAGTCCGCTGATTTTCAGCACACCGACTGAGGGCTGATTTCAGTGTCGCTACCCGGTTATACTATCCCCAGTCTCAAATGTTCCACCTGTATTGGGCCTGGTCAGATTTTTTTTTGTAATTATAGTTTATTGTTTTACAAATAAAATAATGGCTTACAATTTTCTCATGCCAGATATCGGATATAGACAATTAGGATACATCCAATGTAAAAGTATATATATAATCTAAGCAGTCTGGTGTTCAATCTGGGGTATTCCTTTAATTTTAATTGTCCATCATAAGTCCTTCAAAAGAAAGCTGCATCCCACAAGACTTTGAGCGTCAAATCAAAATAAAAGGAAATCCAAACTTTTTTTTTTTTTTTTTTTAAACAAGCAACCAGTATTGTTATGACCTCCACCTACAATACTTATACAAATAAATTGTAGCCCTCAGCAGTAACTTTAACTCTTGGATGAACTGCACCTAAAAAGCAACCCTAATTATTTTAACTTCTAAGAACAGCATTTAGTATAGAAATAGCATGTAATGGATAACTAGTATAGCCTCTCTGTTTAGTCTAATTTATAAGTGTGCTTATACCATTAAATACACACTGAAATAAACCTCCCCGGTATAAAATAAGTACATCTTAGCTTCAGCAAGACAGAAGTGGGAAACTGAACAACTTGAGTCCGCTGGATAAGTTTAACTCTATGCCAGTTCAGGTGTCTTCCCAGAATCTGAAGATTCAGAACGCCTAGTGTGGTCAGACTCCCAGGACAGGGCTTCTGCTTTCTTGCCGGCTTCTTCAGGGTCTGAGAATTGGTAATATGACCACATATTGAATCCGTAACCTGGCCGGCATAAGGAGGGAATCGCTATCCCCAGGCTTCGAGCTTCGCTCTCACCCTGTCGGATTTCTTTCTATGTGCTCTAGTCAGCTCAGAGATGTCAGGAACAGATTAATCATTGTCCCCTGCTGAAAAATGAGCTGCGTGGTACTTCTAGAGGCCTGCAGAATGCTGTCTCGCACTGTTGGGCTTGATGTCACCATCAAGATGGTCCAAGCGAACTCCTTGGTTGCAGCGACTGATCTTGGCGATACACGTATAGGCCTTAATTAGATTCTCTGAGGTAAGCACAGTGTCCAAATTCAGGGCTTTAGGATCCACTCCAGCAGAAAGTAGAGCAGGTTATCTCCTCACGCTTTCAGGCAGTCCCACAATATGTACATTAGGGCCCTCTGTGCATTCTCGAGAGCCTCCAAGCTGTATTTAAGGTGAGTATTTTCTTGGGTAAGTTTACTGATGATGCCAGAGCTTTGATGGCCATTGATTCAGTGGTAGAGGCTGTTGTGGATACCTATGCAATTTTAGCATCCTGCTCTGCGAACTTTGTCAAGAGGACTCCACTTTAACATTGATAGCATGCATTGATTTCTGTAGAGCCCCCAAGGAGGCTCCGCTTTCTATTTCCCTCATGTCCGACGATGCTAGAGTTGAGACCGGTAAGGAGACTTTGGTCCGGCTGCTGGGCTTTTCATTGTTTGCCCCATATTCACAAATAGGGTATCGCTTTTGCTCCTCTAGCCACCAGGTTTCAAAAAATATCTTTAGTTTAACTCTGCAGATTAAATTGAATAAGAATTTTGTATTTTTTGCTGCAATCCGAGAGCTACTACTGCTTATGCCTAGTCAGTGGGCATGCTCCACAGCGCCCCCAGGCCTAGTCAGATTTACCCTCCCCTGTACCTGTCCCATCCCTCTTAAACCCGCCCACAGTCTCCGCCTCTACCAGCTCCCTGGGCAGTACATTCCATGGCTCCACCACCTTTCAGTGAAATAACATCTTTCTCTCCCTCTGGGCCTGCCCCTTCCAGCTTACACCGTGACCTCTTGTTGCCCCACCCTCCTTCCTTTGGAACACCCTGACTGGGCCTCCTTTATTGATCCTTTTCATGTACTTAAAGACCTCTATCATGTCCCCCTTTCCTCATCTCCTCCAGGGTGTACATGTCTGAGCTCCTGAGCCTCTCCTCATAGGTCCTCCCCCAGGCCCCAGATCATTTTGGTTGCCCTCCTTGACCATCTCTAGGAGTGTAGTGTCCTCCTTTAAATGTGGTCTCCACAACTGTACACAATACTCTAGGTGTGGCCTAACCAAGCAGTTGTACAGTGGAAGGATCTACTCCGCCTTTCTGGAGGTAATCCCCGCATGCATCCCAGCATCCTATTTGCCCTTGCCACTGCTCTCCTACAGGTCTCTGAGTTGTTCATTTTGACATCTACCACTACCCCAAGGTCCTTCTGCCTCCGTGAATTGAATCATGTCTCCTCCCAGGGTGTACCCCTGGCCTGGATTTCTGACTGTAAAGTGCAGAACCTTGCACTTCCCAAATTGAATTTTAGTTTCCATTTTTCCGACCACTTTTCCGGAGCCTCTAGGTCTTCCTGCAAGGCCACCCTTCCTCCTTCCCATCCACCACTGCACCCAGCTTTGAGTCGCCTGAAGAGACTCAGCTCACTCCTCATCCCTCCTGATGTCTGCGCATGGCGTTGAACAGGAGTGGCCCCAGCACTGACCCCTGGGGATCCCCACTAGTAACCCACCTTGGGAGAGGCTAACCCTCTAACCACCACCCTCTGAGTATGCTCAGAGAGCCAATTTCTATCCATCTTAAGTCTCCCTACCCCATTTCTTCAGCTTAGCTAGTAGGCCACTGTGGGGTACCGAATCATACGCCTTGCTAAAGTCCAGAAAGAGGACGCCCACTGGCCTACCCTGGGCTAGGACCCTCAATCACCCAGTCATAGAACTCAACAAGGTTTGTCTGGCACGATCTTCCTGTGACAAAGCAATGCCTGTTCGTCCAAGTACCCAGTTTGCTCCAGTAACCCCCTAGCCTTTCCTTGACAATACCCTTCATCACTTTGCCGACCACCAATGTCAGGCTAACATGCCTGTATTTTCCCACCTCCTCTTTGACGACCCCCCCCGTGAGCAGCACGTCATGGGCTGCCCTCCAGTCTTGGGGCACCCACCCAGTCCTCCGAGAGAGGTTGAAAGTCCGCTTGAGGGACTGCCAGGACATCCACCAGTTCCTCAGCACCCTGGGATGCATCTCATCTGACCCATGTGCTTGCTCCGACTAACTTGATAGTTTTCATTGACTGGGTGACCTGCTGTACTTGACTTCAGCAAGGCTGATTTTTGTGCTGCACAAAGATTGTTCAAGAAGATGGAAGACCTGAGTGCGGCTAAACCCATGGTGAATTGGATGGGTAATTGGCTAGAAGAGAGAGACAGCAAAGGGTGGTGGTCAGTGAAGTCAAATCAGAAGAGAGGGAGATTATGAGCGGGGTTACATAGGGATCTGTTCTGGGTCTGGTCCTCTTCAACATGTCAATAGTAATAGTAGTGGAAATCGGGGCAGGTTGTGTCTCTTCGAGACCACACAAAACTATGTAGGAGGGCGGATAGTTAAGGGAATAAGGGATATGCATAGGGACTTACAAAAACTAGAGGGATGGTGAAAGGTCTGGCAGTTAAAATTCAACACCAAAAATGCAGGGTAATGCCACTAGGAAAAGGAACCCCAATAAGGAGTACTGGATGGGTAGGGAGAGACTTAGCACTACAGATGAGGAACGGATCTAGAAGTTATCATCAGTCACTTATGTAAACAAATGAGCCACTGAAACAAGGCCAATAACTGGGCTAACAGGATGCTGGAAATGTATTGGGAGGGTACTGATAGCGGAAAAAAGAGGTAATCGTGGGGCACTAGAGAGCCAGAGACTAGACCGACTTGTTTCACGTGGGCTTCTACTGATAAACTTTTCTTCTGACAGAAACACTGTGCAGATTTACTTTTGCCATTTCTAAGTTGGAATCCTGCTTATTCCATTTTCCAGTGAGCATTTTGAGTTGAAACATGATATCGGAAAACAGAGGGGAGTGACTGGTGGTGGCCAGAAGCAGCAGCCTTTGGAGGAGCCCGCCCCGAGCTTGAGTAATGTAAGGCCGATTCTGCAGGTACAGAACCACCCTGAATACAGTTCTTGAAGCCATTTGAGCGATTGATATAAAAGTGTTTTTTGTGTGTTTTTTGTTTTTTTTTTATTACTCCCACTCTCGACCCTTCGGGAGGCCAAGGAGTCGCCCTCCTGCCCCTGCTCACCCAAGCCAGCCTCATGGACCCCATGGAGTCAGTAGCTAGCCCTCCTGAGCGGGATGAGGTGGAGTGACATACACCCATAAATCAACTGCGTCGGGCTGGGGTGACTGGGAGAGCAGAGGCACATCGGAGGCATGCTCCAGGCCATCCGCTTCCCGAATTGGCGGGCATTTTCCGCTTGCTCCCTTTGCCTCAGTGTGTGCCCCTGATGTCGGGTGCTCGCGCTGAGCGCCCACTGCGTGACTGGGCTGCCCATCCCAACAAGCGGGGCTTGCAGTACTCAAGCCTCCACTCAGGGTCAGGCAAGTTGCTGGCTATGGCCCCCACCTCCCCGGTGAAGGCGAGCTGTCATGGGACACTCAAGCGTTCTCCCTGGTCGGCCCTCCAGCAACCTGAGTTCGCTTCCCAAACCCGGTCGCTAGTGGAAATCCAACCGGCTGTGCCAACAGGCCGCCTTGATGGATACGTAAAAGTTTAAAAACTTTTCAACGCTTGAAGAACCAGAATGCCCAAATGGAAACTCTTTCCACTACGTGCAGGTGGCCGCTTTCGATCGACGTGACCTTGGCAATGGTGGTCACATTAACAACGGAAACATACAGCTATTACCTGGATGGAGGCCTTGGTGGTTCAGCACGGCCTCATATCTGGGCTGGTGGCATCCCAGTGGTGGAGGGGATCACTCATTCCTGTGGAATGTGAGAGTATCTGCTAGTATTGCATAGACTTGTCTTCTTTTATCAAGGCTTGTTATGAAGGGGTACAGAGCACTTCAGATCCTGCAAATAGTCTTACTAAAACGGCCAGTGAAGAACTTAAGGAAAGGATCTTGTCGGTGGCCTGGAGGCTACCTCTACTAAAGAGGGGCAGGACATTAAGCTATTTCTAGTCTATCTTTTGGTACTGGAAAAAAGGAAGCAGTTTGATGCAGTTTGTGCAAAGCTGCACTCACTGGGCATTGCTAATTAGCTTTTATTTCCAGCACAACCTGCATTGTCTATGGAGGTAAACAATTTCAACTCTCTGATGCCAAACATGCTGGCGATGGACTAAAAAGACTGAAGCGGAGTTTTGTTCTCGCTCTGATGTTTCGCTACATTACCAGAGATATATGAACATATGAAGAAGCCAGCAGAAGAAGGCCATTTGGTCTATCAAGTCTGCTCGTGTTGCAGGGTCCACAGTTTAATGTCCCTGCCCTCCCTCCCACGCCTCCCATCCTCCCTTCCCATGATCCTCGCTTCCCCCATGCCTATCCCTGCCTCTCTTAAAGCTACCCACTGTGTTCAGTGAGATGACCCTTCTGGCAGCACATTCCGTGTCCACCACCCTCTCTGTGAAGAAGTGCTTCCTGACCTCCTCCTAAACCTCCCACCCTCCAGCTTAAGACTGTGCCCCTTGTGTTATGGTTGCCACTCAGCTTAAAGAGACTCTTTATCAACCTTATGTATCCTTTCAAGTACTTGAAGGTCCCAGCCATATCCACTTTCTGTCTCCTGTCTTCCTGGGAGTACATGTTCAGTGCCCTCAACCTCTCCTCGCTTGCCTTACCCTGCTGACCGTTATCATCTTTGTAGCCCTCCTTTGGACCTTCTCTCGATTCTGGTGTCAGCGTGGCTCAGTTGGTAGCACATCCGCTCTGGACCAGAAGGTCGTGGTTCTTGTCCCACACGGGATTGAACTTGCACTCAAAATTGCTGGCATCCGAGTGCAGTATTGGGGGTGCTGTACTGCTGGGTCTGGCCGTCCTTCGGATGAGACGTTAAACAGAGGTCCCTTCTGTCCATCCTGGTGTTGTCCTGGTGGGTGTCCAGGTGGAAGTAAAAGAACCCAGGGCACTCTTTCCATTACTTTGCCTACCACAGGCAGGTTTGTAGCTTAGGCAGTGAAAGGCTGAGCTGTGTGGGACCCATATCCAGGGTCCCTTGAACAGCCCCAGACTTGGACTCGATAAGGCCTGCAAAGCAGCAGAACCCTTCTCTGGGGTCCAGGGTTCAGAGTATGTAGGATCTTATTTTTAGGATTGTAAATCCCTTAAGGCACTTTCTGTGTCATTGCCAAACTGTTGTTTACCCTCTGAATGGAGCATTCATTAAAGACTGTTGCACATTTGAAGTGAAACTAGCCACCCTTAGCCAAGACTGGCAACAAAGGCAAATACTAGAGGCAACAGTCCTGGCAGCAGCATCAGAAGCATCATAGAAAGACCTTAAAATAGTGTGATGCAGGTATTTTGTTCTGACCTCTGGCAGTTGTTTAGCCAGGGTAGCAGTAGTCTTCCAAAGGCAATTTTGGTATTTTATCATGCATACCTGATAGCTGGCAGTCCTTAGGCCCAGGGAAAGTTCTCTTCCCAATCACATCCATTTTCCTCACTTCTTATCAGGAGGAAGAGAACTCATGTGCTCAGGAGCCTCTGATATGTCATGAGCAGCCATTATTACCACTAAGTCTGTTTCAGGCTATGATGAATAATACAGATTAGCAGTAGGGCTGAATATTGTTTACCAGCCTTTCTTAGAACTGCAGGCAGTTTAGCTGGGCTGTGCCAAGCAGCCAAAACGTGATCCGCAGAGTACACTGGAAGAATAATCACTGTAGGTGAGGCAGACACTGCCAAGAACTTATAGAGATCTCTCTTGGAGGAGTCCTTCTCTGCTTGAAATCCCAGTTTAACTTGCACCTGTTTTAGGAAGGCTTGGAATGAGGTATCCTGAGGTGGAGACCCTGGAGGTGTTTAACACTGTCCTCCAAACAAGAGGACAGAGTTGAGCTTGAGTCTACAGCATCTTCTTCCTCCTCTTCCATGTACTCTGGATTACACATCAGTTCATTGTCAAGGTCAACAGTCATTGGCTGAGGGTTGGCAGGACTTAGACAAGTGAGAAGGAACTGTTGACTGGAGTTCCATCACTGGAGGCCATTCAGGGCCCGGCATCATCGCAGTGACCGAGAACTGGAATGTTGGTAAAGTGGATCACAGGTCAGTCGGGGTCCTTGTAGAAGCCAGTGATGGTGGGGGCAGCGGCAGCAGTCTGTGAAACAGCTCAGACATTGAGTGGTACAATAGCTATGTGTTGACAGGCCCCAAAGGGGTTGACAATGACAGAACCATTAAAGGGACTGTGCCTGACAGCGGTATAGGCTACCAATGCCTTGGTGGGGAGGCAAGCCAGGCCAGATCCTGACCTTTGTTGGCCCAGGCCATCCCCATCATCCTATACTTGGTCAGCATATGGTATACATGTAGACCTGTTTGATCTGCAGTCCTCATGTGGACTGTTGTGATGTCATTAGTTAGCCACTGTTGTATGTCTAGTTAGGATGTACTGTATTATGTGTATTTTGTTTCCTATTATTTACTGTGATTATGCTAAGAAATGCTATATCCTAAGTAAAACCATTCAGTCAAAGTAATTACTGTCTGTATAGCAAAACCTAAGAGAACTGATCATATTTTATGCAGTATATTTGTGGTCTACAGTACCACCTGCTGCTATGAGTATATAAAGATAATTATTAGTATTTCTGCCAAAGGTTACTGATAACTCAGCTATATTACTGACTGCTCCATTGTTGTAATGATACAGTAATAATGATACATGGAAAGTGTTACACCAATTATGTTGCAGCTTTAAAGGGCAACTTAGATAACAGCCATACTGCCCACCAAATTAGCCAGTCAGAATAATGTAGAATACGACTTCCAGGCATACATGAGCCATTTTCATAGCAATGGGACATATTATCTTAGTATAAGTAGGATTGTTTACTGTAAGGTCACTGAGTTTTTCCTATGATGACATCCCTATGGTGGAGGTTCCAAACTCCCAACTAACACTAAGGTGACCTTTCTGCATGCATGTATCATTGTATTCAGAATAAACTTTACGCTGTAGTACCTGCTTCCTGTGTTGTGCTTTGCCTCAGTTGTAGAATTTGCTGAATCTTACAACTTCGAGTCTGAGATGGTCGGAGGGGCAGCAGAACCCATAGCTGAAGCCAGGGACCCATCTTTTTTGGTAGACTTCTCTGTTTAGAGGTGAATGGGAACATTCTGGAGAAGCATCCTTTTCCTTACACTCTTTATCCTTCTCAGAGTGGTGGTGTTTTCTGCTGACTTGGAGGATTTATTTCTTTCTAATGAGTCCGTGATGACTGTCATGACCGTGGGGATCAACTGGCCAGTGGTGAACCACGAGAACATTGACGCTTTGTGGAGGTGCTACTCATTCTTGTGTCATGTGAAATGTTTATAAAAGACATTTTTTTTATCCACTCCAAGACTGGAGATTTTTAAGTCAGTTGTAGCTGAGCGTTTGAGGAGGTACAGCTCGATCTTCCTGGGTCCTTGTGGTGAGGTAGGTGGGAGTCGACCTAGCAGGGTGTCTTGAATGCCTGCCCTGCTCCCATTTTCCCACCACTTGTTCTACCAAGTCCCTGCTGAAGTGTGAGTGTGTGTAGGCATGCACATGCCATAGACTAGTACCTCAGAACCCACCCTGCTTCTGCTGCTCCTGTCCTGCACTACCACCTGGCAGTTGTTTGGCAGAACCAACAGACCACCTCCCCAGCAACTTGTGCTTATTCTCTAACATGGGTGGTCAAGTGGAGTGAGGTGTGGCATCCAGTGCCTAAACCCTCAGTGCCACCATCCCGGCTTTACAGTTTTCCACTTTTAAACACAAATTGTATTATCTGGCCCTCCATGAGGTTCTGTATGTCATTTTCAGAAGTTTGTCATGTCCCTGTTGGGAGGGAAGGATCAGAAATTTGGCTGAAAAGACAGGGGCCAATCCTTCCACTTCCTAGTGTGATGCGCCCCCACCTGTGCTCAGTTATTTTGTGATGTCTAACAAGGGAGAGCATTGGGGTGTACTCAATAGATGTCTGAGAGTCTGTTTTGGCATGTGGGTTTATAATGACACCACAGCTTTTAATATACTTTAAAGTCACCGCTCGACTAGCAAGGACCTTGTTAATTGAGTGGTGGCTTTAAGGTATATTAAAAGCTGCAGAATTTCTAGCCGTCCTTTCCTGGTAAACAAAATAAATACATACAAACACAAATATTGAGAGGGACCTTCTTCACTCCATAACAAGATGGGGACTGATAAAGAATAGTGCGTGTCAAGGCACATAGTAGACTAGTAGGTGGATCTAGGGAGAGAAGTAGAGCACTCGCTATTAAGTGGGACTGTCTCAGTCGTATGTGATGGAGGACAAAGGGTTGTTTTTCACCTGACTGTATTTGGTTAAATATGTCAGCATGATTTTATTGCCCTGTATAGTTGGATGGTAGGCTGGACAACAGCTGTTCTGTTTTAAATATGTACAACTGGTCAATAAAGATTTTTTAAAAGTGATGTTTATTAGTAACTAAATGCTTTTGAATGTTTAAGGGTTTCTATTTTTGCCCTGTATGAGAGATGCTGAGGTACTGTAGCTGCACATTTTTCTTATGAATGCATATATACTGAGTATGGATTTAAAGCCCAAATAAGTGGGCAGACTTTTGAAAGTTCCAGACTATGAGCAACTGTCCATTGGCTTGGCTACTTGATCTTCTAAAGTGTTGCTCATTCATATGCAATTTTCTGCAACTCCTCTCTCTGAAGTAACAGCAGGTATATGAAATGTTCTTCTGTTGTAACTTACTGTACTGTATTATTTATTGAAACAGTTTTACCAGACAAGGCCTACTGAGCCATAATAACTCATTTCAGAGGCATCCTGGGGAAGAGGTACGAGGAAGGCAATACAGAACACAACCGTGGCGATAGCACGGAGTATAACAGAAACAGTATGAAAACGTGGAATAATAAAATGACAATGTACAATTACAACTTGGTTTACCGCCATTGGGTAAACTATTTGGAAATGAGTGACTTGAACTTGTGAAGGCAGTACCAAAACAGGGGGCTTAGGGGAGTAATAGAGTGAGCATGCTAAGAAACAGTTAAGTGCAGGACGAGGCACAAATGGTGTGGGTCTAAGAAGAGCCTTCAAGGATGAAGGGAGGAAGCAGCATGAATGTGGAATGGTATGAACGACCAGAGAAAGGGGAGCCTGTAGGAGAAATCAGACCTGGCATGAGCGATGGAGGAAGAATGGGAATCAGCAGAACGAAAGGAGTAGGAAGTTGAGTGAGAAGGTGAAAAGAGGCAAGAGAGATGAGAGGAGTGAGCCAAACCAAAACCTTAGCAATGAGGGAGGTGCAGTGAGAGACAATGGCCTTGAGCATGGGAAAAGAGAGAATACAGGGGGCAGTCCAGTGCAAAGTGACATAAGGAGTGGAAAAGGGGTCTAGTCTGGCAAGGTGGAGTTACGGTACCATCACTGTAAACCACATCACTGAAATCAAAAGCTGGAAAATCATTTGAGACAATCTCATGCCTGGCTGGGAGGGGATACCGCTTTGTTCCTGAAGAGTACCCCCAATTTAGCAAGGAGATTTTAATGGTTGGCATCGATGTGGGTTGAGAAATCAAGGTGACTGTCAAGCCACACCCTACAGTATACAGCTCATTTTCAGGGACACAGGTGGTTGGGTTCTGATTTGAGAGGAGAGCATACTGCTGGCCTCATCAGGAATTTGCCTGCCTCTCCCGCCTTGCATTAGCTTCACCAGTTCATGGCAGACAACCACAGAATCAGAGGTGTGCACTACCACCATAGGCATATAAATGCGTGGTGGGAGGGAGATGCAAAGGCCCACTGTCTCCACAACAAGTTAGTTAGCTAGGGTCGGAGGCGTCTCAGCTTGTCCCCTGCATACAGAGAAGGGAAGACGCACTAAAATACAGCATTGTCCTCACTGTTCAAGGTATCCTGTTGCAATTTCTCTTGCTCGGGGAGGGATTGGCCTGAGCATCTTACCATGAGATATTAGGCACATCCTGTTAGCAACAGACTGATGTACAACATCTATGAACACTTTCCAGGAACTTTATATCCTACCAGCTTGCACATACTGGCTGGACGTTTGGGCACTTTTCTTGGGAACCATTCAAACTTGTACTAAGGAGTTGGAGGCTTGAAGGCCCATGATTGCTCCCTTTATTAATAGTTAATTTTAGCACCAGATAGAATAAATTCTACGTTTGAATGTTAGTTTAGAGTCACTAGTAGTTACCTCTATTGGCAGTGCGCCACGGATTAACAGATCTAATGGTATAAAAATATTTCAAACAACATGAAGTCTTGCTATATTATGACAGTAGCAGTTTGATCCATCACTAGAACTGCTCGGAGGTGAAATGGTTAATACCATTCCAAAATAGAACTTTGAGCACGAGCTCTAGAAGCAGCTCTATCTGTGTAATTTCAAACCTGAACTGTCAGATTCTTTACTCTGCCTCAGTGAACAGTCGCCCGGAGATTTCTCCTACTGCTCGGTTCATTTCTCGTTTAAACAGTGTTTTCACGGTCCGATTCAACAGAGAATAGTTTTATTTTAACCCAAAACCGTTCGGTTCAAGCTCTGTCTGTGGTAATTGTAAGTAATTTAAAGGTTTTGTGTGTGTGGAACTTGTAAGTTTATCGGTTCGGTTTTGAACCGATCAGCTGGATTTAAAACTCATTAATTTTTAAAGTTTAACATTTTAGAGTGTGGTTCCCGGTTCTTATCGGTTCCTAAAAAACCAGATTGTATTCGTTTTTCCAATACCCGTGACACGGTTGGGAACCTATAAGGGTGTCTTGCCTGGCACTGCCGCTTAAAGGCAAGTTTTCTGGTTAGGCTGGCATTATGTCTGAGAAACCCAAAAGAAAACCGGCCCACTGGGTTTCAACACTGTGATGTCTGTGGGAAGTCTTTGCCAAGGCTGACCCACACACCACATGTGTCTATTGTCTGGGGTTTGACCACCTCCAGTCAGACTGCCAGATATGTAAGAATTTCCCTGCAGCCACCCTGGAAAAGAGATTGTGCAGGCTCAGGGAACGAGAGGCCAAAAAGTCCGCTGACCGGATGGCCAGCCCGGTTCGGTGCCAACCGAATCGGAGGAAGTGCCTCTGACCAGGGCAGACTTCCTCGAAAGAAAAGCTGGTTCTGAGGAACCAGTTCCAGTAAAGAAAACAAGAAAGTCAGCAGGTTTGGAGTCCAAAATCCTTCTCCAACTGCTGCAGAGATAGCAAAACCATACAAATTGTCCAGTCACTGTTTCAGGTTCCGTCCGAACCGCCACTGTCTGGCAAAAGGTCGGTTCGTCGGTTCCAGTGGTTCAGGAATATGATGTTGAGGAGTTTTATGAACCAGAGGAGGGGAGGATGATTATGAACAGTATGAATGTGGCTGGGAAGATCTGGGTGTGCCCATTGAACCGGACATTTCCCCAGACAGACCTTTAGAATCTCCCCTATGCTATCTGAGTCCCCATCTCATTTTATGTTGTACAAAAGTTGTTGAAACCCTCCAGCTTCCCTTGGAAGAAGCTGTGGATGAGCAAGAGGAGCCTGATTTTGTAGAAATGATGGATATTCCAGAGTCTAGGAGATTGTCTATTCCTTTGCATAAGTCTTTAGGAAGCAAACAATAAAAATTTTAAAAGCTCTAATTCTGTGCCTCCTGTAGACAAAAGATGGACAGAAGGTACACATTGTCAGGTCCTGATACAGAATTCCTTTCTCAGCAATGCAGTCATGTTGGGTAGTTCAGGCTGCACCCTGTGATAAAGCTAATATTCCCCTGGCTTCCATCCTCCTGACAAGGATTCCAGGAAGATTGATGCCATGAAAAAACAGTATATGGCAGCCTCCTGGGACTCAGGCAAGCAAATTATATGGCTTATGTAGCTAGGTATCAGAAATCTAGATGGGATACTGTTATGGAATTAGCCAAGCAAGCCCATGGCCAGCTGGCTAGCTTAACTAGAACAGGTGGCTGCTGATGGCATTGAGGCTTCTAAGGTACAGTTTCATGCTGCTGTGGATGTTAATGATGTTTCCTCTAGGGTCATGCGCCACATCTGTAGCTTTCGTGAGGTTGGCCTGGCTCAGGTGTACTAGCCTGTCACAGGATACCCAGACTAAGGCTATGGATTTTCCTTGGTGGGAAATTCTCTGTTTGGGGAGCAGACAGAGAATTACATGAAAAAGATGGATGAATATAGGACTACTTACAAAAGTACCTAAGCTAAGGAGCTGCAAGCCACTCCCCAGAGGCATACCCCCAGGGGTAGGGGTAGGCCTTTCACAGGCCTTTTATCAGACTCAGGCCTCTCTGCCCATGCTCAGAGGGGTTTCTTCAGAGGCAGAGGCAGACGAGGGGTGGGCAGGCCTGCTCCCACCCCTCAGCCTAAAGCACTGCTAAGCAGGCACCCTGATGGGGTGCCCAGGGCCAATTTCTCCTTTACCGGTGAGGGGCAGGCTGGCTTACTTCAGTCAGAACTGGGCTTCTTTAACCTCAGACAAGTGGGTTCTGGAAGTAGTAAGCCAGGGTCTGGTTCTCAGCTTAAAAAGTTTCCCAAGTTGAGAGCCAGATTTTTCTACCTGCAGTGCTTCAGAGACCCTTGCTCTAGAAGCAGAGGTCTCAACCTGTTGGCTCTCAGAGCAGTGGAAAGGGTTCCTCCCTGCACCAGGGCAGGGGTCTGTATTCAGATACTTCCTTACCCCAAAAGACAGGAGAATGGCGCCCATATTAGACCTCAGATATCTGAACAAGCATCTTTTGAAACCAAAGTTCAAAATGGTAACTCTGCAATGATTTTACCTCCCTAAGGCCAGGGACTGGTTAGCCTTCCTGGACCTCAAGGATGCCTATTTCCACGTCCTAATCAGAAGCTCCCATCGAAGTACCTCAGATTCGAACTACCCTCAGGTCATTACCAGTTCAGAGCAATGCCCTTTGGCCTCACCTCTGCCCCAAGGGTATTCACAAAGTGCTTGGCAGTGGCAGTGGCTCACTTAAGGAGGCAAAGGATTGCTGTTTTTCCCTATCTAGGCGATTGGCTCATTGTAGGCCAGTCCCCAGAACAGGTAAAATCTCACCTGCAAGTCACCCAGCAGCTTCTCACCTCCCTGGGCTTTCTGCTAATCTGCCAAAGTCTGTTCTGGAACCAGTCCAGGTACTCACCTTTATAGGGCAGAGTTGGACACAAAGCTAGCCAGAGCTTTTCTTCCCTTAGAAAGGGTGGCCAATTTAGTGGCTCTGGCCTCCTCCTTCACTCTGCAGGTCCCGTCGACACAGCAAGACACTTTCTGCAGCTTCTGGGGCACATGGCTGCATCCACAGCTGTTGTGCAGGGAGCAAGATTTCAGATGAGAGACATTCAGTTTCACTTGAGAACCTATTGGTCTCAGAGGAGAGACCTCCTTTCTAAGTTGGTCCCAGTGATTCGAACCTTGATCCAGGCCTCCAGTGGTGGCAGGATCAGAGCAATTTAAGATTGGGGTCCCCTTCATTCCCCCTGCTCACAATTTGACTCTCACTGCAGATGCTTCCCTTCTGGGTTGGGAGCCCACATGGGCGACCTTTCCACTCAGGGAGTGTGGTCCTCAGGAATCTCTGCTCCACATCAATTTGCTGGAACTCAGAGCTGTCTTTTAGCTCTTCAAGCATTTTCTGCATCTGTCAACAACAAGGTGATACAGTCAGAACAGACAACACCACAACAATGTGGTACATCAACAAACAGGGGGCACTCTGTCTTCTGCCTTGTGCACCGAGGCAATGAAGTTGTGGTCTCTGGCCTATTCCCTGAACACTTCCCTCATAGCAGTTCATCTTCCAGGGAAGGACAATGTCCTAGCAGATGCCCTCAGCAGGGATTTCCCAGGGCCATCACAAATGGTCCCTGGATCCTCAAGTGCTGGGGATAGTCTTTGCCAGATGGGGCACCCTCAGATAGATCTTTTGCAGCCCCAGACAATCACCAACTTCCTCTGTTCTGTTGCAGGCCTCCAGTGTTGGGCTCAGTCCCCTGGATGCCCTTCTCCTGGATTGGGTGGGGAAGTTTCTTTATGCTTCCCCTATTCAAAGTATTGGTCAAAATCAGATCTCAGCCTTGCAGGGTGATTCTGATTGCCCGGATTGGGCCAGGCAGCCCTGGTACCCACTCCTTCTGTCACTGACAATCCATCTTCCTTGCCTCCCAGGATTCACAACCTATTAACTTGTGACCAGGGAAGGGTTTGGTATCCGGACCTCAAATCCCTCAACCTCAAGGCCTGGCTCTTGAGGAGTTAGAGTTGCTGATTTACACCTCTCTCAGGGTGTTCTTGAAATCTAAAGGCTTCCAGAAAGCCTTCCGCTAGGGCTACTTATAGTTCTAAATGGAAAAGGTTTTCCATTTGGTGTGGTGGGAAAAATATTTTCCAGAATCTGCTGATTTGTCCATTGTATTAGATTACATGGTCCATCTTAATTCCTTGGGTCTCAGACCAGCTACCCTGAGAGTCCATTTGGTAGCTGTATCTGCTTTTGTTTCAGCAGGAAAGTCATCCCTCTTTCCACTCACCCTGTGTTTTCCAAGTTTTTTAAGGATTACTCCATATTAATCTACCCTTTCGAACCGGCCCTGCCTGGGACCTTAATGTTTGTATTGCCCAGTTAATACAACCCCTTTTGAACCTCTGTTTTCTGCAGAGAGCTTAAGTATCTAACTTGAAAACTGTTTTTCTGGGGGCTATCACTTCTGCTAGACGACAAGTGAGTTGCAAGCCTTGTCAATAGAAACTGACTTTATTTCTTTCCACAGGGATAAGGTAGTCCTTAGGACTAATAGGAAGTTTTTACCTAAGGTGGTTTCAGATTTCCATCTTAACCAATCTATCTCCTTCCAGTATTTTTCACTGATCACTCCTCTTCTGGTGAGAGGAGGTTGCACAGCCTGGATGTTAAGAGAGCTCTTAGTTACTATATAGAGCGTATCAAAGGTCACAGGTTCAAATCCTTCCAACTTTTCCTTACCTATGGTGAAGTTGGGAAAGGCAAACCTGCCACTAAGAGATCAATTGCCAGGTGGATTGTCTCTTGTATCCAATTTTGTTATCAGAAGCGGGCAGAGATCCGCCTCTGGCTTGAGGGCTCACTCTACCAGGGTACAGCTGTGTCTCTAGCTGCTGCCAGAGACATCCCTAAATTAGAGATATGCCAGGCTGCTACTTGGAAAACGGTACACACTTTCACCAAGCATCACTCCCTGGATGTCCAGGCCAGGAGAGATGCTCGGTTTAGCACAGCTGTTCTTCAGAGCCTATTCCCTAAGTAGGTTCTGCCCTCCTCCATGGAGGTACTGCTGTGTAGTCTGCTACTGTCATAATATAGCAAGACTTCATGTTGTTTGAAGAAAAATTACTCACCTTAGTAATGTTGTTTCTTCTAATGGAGTCTTGCTATAGTATGACCTCCCCCTAACCTGCCCTCTCAGAACTTCTACTTGGGTGGGGTGGGCACTATTTTGTGCCTTTTAGCATTTCTCCCCTTTTGGGGGTTTGGGGTGTGTTTTATTCTCATGTTGTTATAATTGTATTAGTAGTTCTGGTCCCTGACTTGAGTCTTGGGTGTTGGGACCAGCAATGGTTGTTAGTATTTAGGTAGCCATTTGGCTAGTGTAGGTTACAGCTTCCACACAGACCTTAGTGAGTTTTGCTCGTAAAGATCTGACAGTTCAGGTTTGAAATTACACAGATAGAGCTGCTTCTTAGAGCTCGTGCTCAAAGTTCTATTTTGAAATGGTATTAACCATTTTACCTCCGGAGCAGTTCTAGTGCTGGATCAAACTGCTACTGTCATAATATAGCAAGACTCCATTAGAAGAAACAACATTACTAAGGTTAGTAATTTTTCTTTTGGGCCATTAAGTTGAAATGTCTGCTATATAATTGTAAAGGATGACCTAGTATTGAAAATATTATTTTGAATTCCAATGCCAATGTGGGCAGTAAAATGGATCCTTCATGATATCAGATACGAGGAGGTCAACCCCAAAGTCTAATGGATAGTGACATTAGACTTAAGGAATTCATTCTAGATTCATATGGAATATTATAGTAACCAGAAATTAGTTTAGTAAATTTCCTTTGTACACTTTCCAGTTGCATAAAGTCAGATTTCCTAAAGAGGCACCATATTGTGAGGTTAGTCCAGATGTGGATGATTTAACAGAAGCGTGGATACACACGGAGACACCAGTTGGAGTATAAAATCAAGTGCCTTTATTCAGTGAATTCCAAACAAAATAATGACTTTATGCGTACTGTACTTCTTATAAATGAAAAGTAAAATGATTCCAGGCATCCATATAAACATAACTAGCGATACTGCATAGGCACCATATGTTTGAAAAATTAGAGCTGGAAGGAACCAGAAGGCAGAGGGCACAGCGCCCTGCTGAGCCCAAAACGAACGAACTGACCTTAAAAATTGTCGCCTTTATAGTGCTGGATTACCATGTGATACAGGATTTCCCCACCCCTATTTACCTACTTGTCCTATAAACTCTGAATGTTTCAAATGTTATTGCCATATTCTCAAACCACACACTATTAGGTATTATTCCCTCAGTTTCAGAGTAGTCAGAATACATAATTTGAGTGGCTATCTTACAATTTAGGATATAATAACTTCCTGTCAATCATAGCTAGTTTCCTCCCTTTAAGCCTGCCTACAATAATGGGAGAGGAAGGGCAGCCAACTCTATAGAGCAGCAGTTTATTTATTTAGTTTTTGTTGACGGGTAAGCACTAGACAAATCCTGCCTATTTTCAGGCTACGACCCAGGAGGGGATACAGATGAATGCCAACTGACTTTGAACCAGATTAAGCTGTTGGTGGTAATTTTAGTGAATGAGAAATTTGGCCAGGACACGGGGAAATTCCCTACTCTTTTCGATAAGTGCCATGGGATCTTTAACATCCACCTGAACTACCACCAATCCAGGCAGATGGGACCTCGGTTTAACGTCTCATCTGAAGACGGCACATCAAAGTGCAGCACCCTCTCATGCTGCACTACAGTGTCAGTACGGGATATTAACCCAAGTGCCAGATGCGGAACTGAACCCATAGCCCTCTGATCTCCCGGCCTCGGAGGCGAGTGTGCTACCTACTGAGCCACTGACACTGACAACACTGCCACTGACAGTGCATTTCTACAGTCAGACCCAGAGTCAGCACCGTGTTTTAATGCTGCAAATACAGGTATTTTGTTTTTCTGCAATACAGGCATGTTTTAGGAATGTTTAAAATGGTTGAAAGGGCTAAGTTAAAACATGAGCTTGAGGACTAGACGCTAGCTCTGTGTATCAGAGGCCAGCGCTTTACAAATTCTACAAATATAAAGATAGAAACATTCCATTACAGCTCCGAGTGACCAGCGGCTGAGAATGGGACTGACAAACAATTTATAAGGGGCCCTAGCCTTTGTGAGGCTCACCATTCTTTCTCTGTACCAGAAACTAAATTAGGGGACAGAAAGAGGCATTAGGACATTGCGACTCAGCCCAATTACAGCATTTACTTAAAGTTTTATTTACAGCTTCTGAGGCTAAAGAAGCTTGTAGTTAGCCTTTCAAACACCTCATTTGCAAGGGGACACACAATACTGGACAATGCAGCGCATAATATCTATTTTACTTTTCAACTCGCTATTGGCATGCTCGCACGATCGCATAGGCGATTGTGTGCACGTTCATGCAGGTGATCGTGAGGCGTAAGCAGCAATCCACAGCATAAAAGGAGAGACCACCAGAAAAGGATAGTCAGAATGTTAGGCAGGTGGCCTACCTGCCTCACGAGGGACTATAAAGGAGGAGACAGCAAGGAAAGAGCTAGAAGTGCTGTTGCAACAGCTTTTGCACATAGGGAAAGAGGAAAAAAAGGGTCTCATGATTTATACTGTAGCCTGCTACAGACTTAACATATGCTCTGTACAATGACATCAACGGTTTGCCTTCTCTGGATTTGATATTCCTTTTAATATACCAAATTACTCTGTTTGCTTTTAGGATAGTTTCATTCATTTGAGAAGCTAGAAGAAAGTCCTTTGATATGTAGACCCCAATATATTTTTCAGTAGCTGTTTCTGTTATTCTTCCTTCCAATTTATAGGTATGATGTGAGTTATTTGGGCCCAAATGCATAACTTTACATTTGTTGTGGTTTAATTTCATATCCATTTAATAACCCATTGAATTATGTGGTCAAGGTCTTTCTGGATGAGTGCTATTTGCTCGCTGGTGGAACATTGTCTTCTGATTTTCACATCTTTGATGGTGGTAGAGTAACCTACGTGTAATGTCAGCTATAAAGCTTGAAATAACTACCTCAGACCGGGTGCAGAACCTGCAGTTATGTTTGATGACTGTTTGACACTTCAATCTCTGGTGTCAGCAGTTGTCAAAACCTCTTTACCATCTGAGGAATATCACCTGGGTGAAGCACCTGTTTCCTTCAACCTTGGTTCACACCTTTGTTACCTCCGCCTTGACTACTGCAATGCCCTTTACCTTGGGTTACGGGGTTGATATCCACCGCCTGCAGCTAGTGCAGAATGTGAGCCAGGCTATTGACTGGTACATCTAGGGCTAATCATATAACGCCTGTGCTCCGTGGACTGCTGGCACCTTCAAAATCGGTTTGCTGACCTATAAAGCCCTACTGGCCTGTGATCTGGTTACCTGCAAGATGATCTTCATCCCTACTGTCCCTCCGCTCTCTCCGATCCACTGACGAGGATTGCTAGAGATGCCCAGGGTTTTCTTAAGGACATCTGGGGACAGGTCTTTCAATTTTATGGACCCAACTGTGTGGAATTCTCTGCCCGTCAGGTGCGAGATTGCCCAACCGTCCAAAGCTTTAAAGTGGCTTTGAAGACGATCTTACTTGAGAGGGCTCTTGCAGTAGGTAATTACATATAGGACTGACATGACTGGCGGCAGGACCCCTGGAAAATTTCTAGCTAGTAGTCCCTGGCGGGGCCATACGTCAGGTGACTGGCGTCAGGCGACGTCGGTATAAAGGCGGTCCGGACACCGTCTTCCAGTTCTTTCCACTGTCAGCTCGTGCAGCTCCGCGGTGAAGTTCGTGCTCAGCCCTGTTACTTGTCAGTTTTTACCGAAAGTTATCAGTATTTTGGTATTTTTTCGTCCGGTGACGTCGGTTTATGTCGTCCCCTTCAAAATAAGTGCGACTAAATGCGGCGCTAACTGCCTCACAGAGGCGGTCACTCCTCTGCCTTTTTGCTTAGGCCCGACCACGCGGTCGAAAGTGCCCGCATTGCCTGCATTTCAACGCTGCCACCCGCAGACGACGCCAGCAGTCTTTGAAGCCCATCTCCTTAACAAGAAAATGTCTGCAATGGAGAAGGAGTTGAAGAAGCTTAGGCAGATGTCGACCTCCCCAGAAGGACACAAGAAGCGGGACAAAGAAAGGCACCAGGAGAAGGCCTCCTCCTCCGCGACTCCGCCGGAGCCGTGGCTAGGTAACGCCCTCCGGGATCGCCCGACGGCAGCCTCCAAGGCTTTGAGGAGGCCGCCCGCCCATCAGGTTCGCTCGAGCCCTTTGGGCTTTCTCGAGCAAAAGGAGGCTTCTGCCCCACTACTGCCGCAGGCTTCGCGGCCCACTGGGCACGGGCGCTCCCATAAGCCGGACGCCGGCTCCTCTGACGCCCGCCGGGAGAAGGCCGCTAAGGCGCCCGACCCTTCAGGTAGCGCGATGAGCAGTGTCCCTGGACCGGGCTGCTTCCACCCTCGCCCACCTCCGACGAGGGACCCCTTGAAGTCAGACGCCGCTCCTCTGGCGTCCACGGATTCAGCCCCATGTCGCACGTCGGCTCCTCCGACGTGCGCCGGGTCGGAGCCTACGACAGACCCTCCATCGTCCTGTCGTTCCAGGTTCCCCGCAGCTCGCTGCCGTCCGGGAGCTCCGAGTTCCCCGCCTGACCCGGGGACTTTTTCCTCCGTCCCCGGCGATGCTCGGATGCTTTTCGCCGTCAAACCCTCCTCCTATTGAACTGCTCTGATGCCGCGGGATATTCCTCTTCCATCGGGCCCTCCCCACATGGGCCTATTAATGTTGATCCGCCTGTGGAGCTCTCTGCTTGGCCTTCTGCTCTGGCAGCTCCTCCGGAACCTGGGTATCCTGCGTCGTATCTGATGCCAGCTTACCCGGGTCCGCAGTATCCCTGCGCCGCGTACCCGATACCACAATACCCGGCTCTGGTATTCCCGCGGCCGGGTTATGGATACTCGCCTTACGGATATAATCCGTACAACTATTCCCTCCTCCTCCTCCACCGCCCCTAGGCGCGGTGGATCTTCAGGAGACTCTGGCCTCCTGGTGGGCTGAGCCAAGGCTCAGCTCACCAAGGAAGTCGAGCCAGCCTTACAGCGACGGTGCCACCTTCGGCCCCAGTCGCCCCAGACGGCACACTCCTCTCCCCTCCGGATTCTGAGCTCTTTCCTCTGGATCCAGAGAGGGCAGGACACGTGTCCAGGGATTCCCCTAAGGAACCCTTCCTCCCCCAGACGAGTCAGGGAGTCTTACTCTGCTTCCAGTTCTTCTTCTCCTTCTCTCTCGGACTCCTCGATTCCTCCGAGGATGCTCGAGAAAGGCGACGAGCCTCGCTCTCCGTCCAAGCCGGCCAGGACTCCTCCGAAGTCTCCTCGGAGGATCCTTCCTTCACGGAGTTGCTCAGGAAGATCCAGGAAGTCATCAGTGGCGTTCTTAGAGCACAGATCCTCAGCGGGTTAAACTCGCCAAACATCTGGACTTGCCCCTCACGCCCCTACCTAGTGCCACCCTGGATCGAGCCTCATGCCCACCTTGTTTCCACTATTTGGAAACAACCGTCACGGCTTTAGCCCCACTTCCTCGGATGTGCAACAGGCTGTACCAGGCTCCAGAGGTGTAGACTTTTAGACTCTCACCCCGTGCAGACTCCGGTTGTGATTATCGCCACTCACGGCTGGTCTGCACACCTAAACATTTGAGCTCTCCCTCCGGATAGAAGTCTTGCCTTCTGGATCAGTATGGAAGGAAAATCTACACTTCTTCCACACTGGGGATTAGGGCCCTTAACTATGTAGCACATATGGGGATTACCAGAAGGCTGTCCTTACCCAGGCGGAATCTAAGATTGGCTCCTTGCCTGACTCCCAAGTCAAGCAGGAGTTAGCTGACCTTGTCCGTTCTGCTTGTTCAGCCGAGTCGTCACATTCTGAGGGCGACCCTACGATGCAGTGGACACCAGAGGCGGAGCTCCGTGTTCGCCGTAAGTCTTCAGCGTCACGCCTGGCTCCAGTGTCAGGTTTGGTCCCGGAGGTGCAGTCAGCAATTCAAGAAGCACCTTTCAGGGGTTCGGTGCTTTGGTGGTGATGTCAAGGACATCATCACCGACTTGCAGGAAGGGGATGGCCCTTGAAATCTGTGGATTCCGTGTACCGTCCCCATCCCCATCTTGAGTCCTTTTCGCAGGCGCCCTCAAGTGAAACCCCAAGGAAGGCGGGCCACCAAGCGCGGCCCCCACAGCTGCCAGGCCCTGCGCCCAAAGCAGTGGGTGCCCCAGCTGCGGCGCTGCCCCACACCACCTGACTCCTTCCCTCTCCCACGCCTCCGACTCCCTGGAGGAACGGTAGGAGGGAGGTTCTCCTCCACCTTCCGGGTTGGGAGAGGATAACATCGGATTCATGGGTGCTTCAGATTATCGCAGAGGGGCACTCTATAGAGTTTCTACAGAAATCTCCACGCCACCCCCTCTGAAGTCCTCTTACTCAAGGGACCATCTTCCTCTGGTCAGGGAAGAAATATCTGCTCTCCTCGCGAAGCAGGCATAGAGCCCGTCCTCCTCACCTTCACGGACGGTTACTATTCCCATTTCTTCCTTGTACCAAAGAAGATGGGAGATCTCAGACCCATTCTCGATCTCAGCTCCTGAACTTCTATGTAGAATACAAAAGTTCAGGATGCTCTCCCTTCAAACCCTTTTGCCCTTCTTGGCTGGGCCAATGGCTTTGTGCACTGGATATGCAGGATGCATACCTGCACATCCCCATTCGTCCCTCGCACCAAAGTACCTCCAGTTTGCTTTCCAGGGGACCGTTACCATGCGGGCACTCCTTTTGGTCTTTCCTCGGCTTCCTGAGTTTTACCAAATGCCTGGTGGTGGTAGTGGCCCACCCACGTTCTTTGGGAGTTCAGGTGTTTCCCTACCTGGACGACTGGCTCCTGGCGGCCTCGTCCAGGAGGAACTCCTGCATTTCTCTCCCTCACCCAGCAGGTTTCACTGGTCTGGGTATCACCATCAACCATTCCAAGTCTCATCTGGTCCCTTCCTTCCCAGAGACTCCAGTTCACGGGGCAATCCTCGATTCGACGGTGTGCAAGCCTTCCTGCCTTCGGACAGGGGCCTCCCTCCAGTCTGAATTTCCCTACTTTTGGGCAGGGAAGGTTCCAGGCGAGGTCGGTGCTCCGTCTTTTGGGGCTTATGGCGGCTGCCATCCCCGGTTCAGCGTGCGCGACTCCACATCAGGATCTCTTAGTGGACTCTCCGCCTCAGTGGCATCAACTTGTAGCGACCTAGATCATCTGGTGCTGATCTCCCGCGCGATGACAAGAGACTTGCAGTGGTGGATGGTTCGAGAGAACCTGTTTAGGGGTCCCCCTCTTTCATTCTCCCCTCCCAGACTCTGACCACGGACGCCTCAGGCAAAGGTTGGGGAGCTCATCTGGGTCCTCACTGAACCCAGGGTTTATGGTCCAGATTGGAGCTAGCTCTCCACATCAGTGTGCCTCGAGCTACGAGCAGTCCTATATGCTCTCCAAGCCCTTCACCAATACATCCTTCCGTCACCTAGCTGTCCAAGCGGACAACATGTGCGTGGTATGGCACATCAACAAGCAGGGAGGACTTGGTCCCACCCGCTGTGCAGGGAAGCAATGAGGGTTTGGGAATGGGCAGCGCTTCACAACCTTCACCTCACGGCGATCCATGTTCCAGGGAGTCGACAACATCCCTGGCAGATAAAGCTAAGTCGTTCCTCGGCTCTGCCATACAGTGGGAACTGGACCAAAAGGTTCTAAACGGCATCTTCCAGCTTTTGGGGACTCCACAGGTAGACCTGTTTGCCTCTTCCCAAAGCATAAAACTTCCCACTTTTGCTCGCTCGCTCCAGAGCGGGGCGCTTTCTGGAGCGGCGCTCTGTCTCTAAGCTGGAAGGACAGATTCGTCTATGCTTTTCCTCCATTCCTCTGGTCCTCGTGCTGCAGAAACTTGCATTGGAAGGAGCCAGAATGATTCTGATTGCTCCTTTCTGGCCCAGGCAAATCTGGTTCTCCTTCTACAACAATACTCAGAGGTTCCTCCTCTTCCTCTTCCTTTATCTCGAGGATTGCTGACCAGGATCAGGGGACCCTGGTCCATCCGGGACTCAAGTCTCTTCAACTTCATGCATGGCTCCTGCAGACCTAGCCCAATCTCGTTTTGGCGTCTCTCTCTAAGGTGGCGAGATTCTGGTGGAGGTGAGAAAACCCTCACTAGGTCCACTCGCTATGAAATGGAAGAGATTTTCCATTTGGGCTGCCTCCAGGAGCGTGGAGCCTTTCTCCTGTCCTGTGGCCGTTCTGCTTGATTATTTGCGTCATCTTTTCGACCTGGGTCTCAGTCACTCCTCTTTGAAGGTTCACATGGCTGCTGTTTCAGCCTACCATGTTCCTTTGCTGATAAAGCCTTTGCCCAATTAGAGGTATCCAAGACCTTTCTCAGAGGGGTCCTTCATCTCAGGCCCCTGTTTGGACTCCTGCTGCCCTTTGGGATTTGAACTTTGTTCTCGAGAAACTTACCCTTCCTCCTTTTGAGCCTGCGGCTTCTGCAGACTTGGATGTTCTTATCATGGAAGGCGCTGTTCTTGGTGGCCATTACTTCTGCTGTAGAATTTCCGAGCTCAGGCCCTTATGTGTAAAGTCCCCTATCTGATTTTTCACAAAGAACGAGTAGCTCTTCGCAACGAACCCTAAGTTTCTTCCAAAAGTGGTAGCGGAGTCTACCTAAATCAGTCTATTGAGTTACCTGCTTTTTTCACGTGATACTCAACCAGGGAGAATACTTGCTCCATACCATGGATGTCCACAGGATTCTGAGATACTACACCGATAGGACGAAGGATCTCAGAAAGACTGATCAGTTGTTCGTCTCTTTTGCTCACAAAAGGAAGGCAGTGCTGTCTCCAAGCAATGCCTGTCAAAGTGGTTGTCTCATTGCATCACTTTCTGTTATGACAAGTACAACAAGACACTTCCGGGTCAAGTCAGAGGTTACTCCACTCGGAGAGTAGCAACCTCTGACATGTCAAGAATGTGTCTGCGCAGACATCTGTGCTGAAGCCACCTGGACTTCCGTCCATACCTTTATG
The DNA here is from genome assembly GCA_016271365.2 of Neoceratodus forsteri. Taxonomy (NCBI): domain Eukaryota; kingdom Metazoa; phylum Chordata; order Ceratodontiformes; family Ceratodontidae; genus Neoceratodus; species Neoceratodus forsteri. The sequence continues at coordinate 766,474,229 of CM028133.1, read as the reverse complement.
AAACATTACAGTTTGGACATTGCCTCTCATCGTAGAGCAGGCTTGGTTAGCTGTCTTGCAAGGCCTCCTATCTTGAGGTTTGCAGGGTTTTGCTACTTCTTGAGTAGTTCCTCCTCCCGGTGCCGTTCATTTGTTCCAGACTGTGCAGGATTCTGTCCTATATGTAATTACCACTGAAGCCCTCTCAGTAAGATAGTACAGTTACGTAAGAACTTACCGTAACAGTAGATCTTCGAGAGGCTCTGCAGTAGGTGATACCTTCCCGCCTCCATCCTCCTAGGCTTTTTAGCTCCTTTTCCATTAAGGGAAATATCCGCTTTCTCTCTTCCGGCCTGTGGCGGGAAAGAACTGGAAGGCGGGCGTCCGGGACCTTTATACCGACATCGTCTGGCGCCAGCCACCTGGCTGGGGGCGGTCCCGCCAGGGACTGCTAGCTAGAAATTTTTTCCGTGGGGGTCCTGCCGCCTGGTGACGCCAAGTCCCATATGTAATTACTTACTGCAAGAACTCTCTCGAAGATCTACCGTTACGGTAAGTTTTACGTAACTGTACTTTCCTTTTAGCCTAGCGAGACTGATTTTTAATGCTGCTGTCATGAGTTAACTCGTATTTATGGTTTTAATTAATTGTATTTTATTTAATTATGTACAGACACCTTGGTTTTGGATAGGTGCTTTTACAAGTAAAGTTTGATTTGAAATAAACAAAGGGACTGTCTGAGCCTTGTGGAACCCTGCTAGTGGCGGTACAAATATCAGATAGTTGTCCATTAATTAGTACACTCTGCGTTCTACCTGTTAGCCAGTTGGTGAACCACTTAACAATGTAGTGATTCATGTTTAGCTTATCTAATTGTTTACTAGGCCCAGTGAGGCATTGGATTGAATGCCTTACTGAAGTCAATAAAAATATCATATGGGGTTTTGTTATCGAGTTGATGACTGACCTCCTAGTAGATTGGGTTATACAGCTACGCCTTTTTTAAACCCAAGCTGGTCATTATCTAAATTATTCAGGGTAGAAGAAATTAAGTCTTTATAATACTTTCTAATACTTTGCATAGTGGAGATGTTAAACTTATGGGCCTATAATTTTCCCAGTTGTTCGCTGCCCTTTTATGAATAGGAATAACATAACGCTGTTTTCCAAAGATCCGGAAATAAATTTAAATTTATGCATTTTTCAAAGAATAACTTAAGGGAAGTGCCAGGCAATCTGTGAGCAGATGTAAGAGGTGACCTGATATCTGGTCAGGTGAAGTACTGGTTTTGCTTCTAAGTGAGGTTAGTTTCTTAAATATAGTCTCCTCGGATATGGTAAGGATTTCCTTGCAACTTTGTAAGTTTGTCTATGTTCCATGAAACCTGGAATATTTCACAATTTGGTATTGAAAATGTTGGCCATAGCACTGGATTATGAATTATATTGTCATTAATCTGCAAGGAGCCACCTTGGTGTGTAGGCTTTTTACGTGAATTGATGTAAGAAAAGAAAACTTGCTGCTGTTTTGTTTTTTAGCTTCTGATGCTAATTTATATTCCCAATTTGTCTGTGCCCTTCAGATACTTTTTTACAATGTAGGTAAGAAATCCAGTTGGTTTGTGTTTTAGATTTTAAGTAAATTGAATGTTTTTACTTTTTTTCTGAGTTTTAGAGATTTATTCATTCATTTAGGATAATGTTTTTTATTGATATTTTTATTTTAGAAGGATATGTGTCCCTTAAAGTACATAAGGTATCATAGAGCGTATTCCAACTGTCACTGACTGCTAATGATGAAAATCTATGTTGTTTAGTTGCAATTTTATACTGTGGATGTCCACTTTATAGTATAAGTATATTTTAGTAGCACGGTTAACTATTTTTATGGTTATGTTCTAATGTAAATTTAATGGCATGATGATCGCTGTTGCCAATAGGGATTGGATGTGGATATTATTTACCCTAAATTTTTTGTTATGGATAACAAGATCGAGAATATTGTTCCCCAAGTAGGACGGTTTATTCTCTGAGTTAATTTACATTGTTGACATATATTTAATCATTTTTGCCAGCACCAGTTGTAGCCCTTTGATTCCTCCAGGCACTATCGGCAAGGTTGAAATCGCCCGTCAATAAGATATCCCCAGTGTACAGGCTGTATCAATTTCCTGGATTATTGCATCTAAGGACTGGTGATGCATTTGGTGGATGATAGCAAATTCCTACAATAACGCTATTTTATTTTGAATACTTTGATCCAAATAGTTTCAGTCATACTGTTAGGGTTTTAATTTTATCAGAGATATCCACGGTTTGCAAAGTACCTCTAGTGAAAATTGCTACCCCCTTCTACCTGTTCTATTTAGAATTAATGGGATGTACCCTGGTAGGTGGTGATTCCAACTAGATTTATCATTACTCCATATGTCAGTGACTGAAGCAATGTCAATTTTGTCTGATGCAATTCTTACTTTTAAGTTCATCCAATTTAGTGTGTAGACTCCTCGCATTAAAATATAGACAGTTCAAACTATTCACCTGACAAGTATCATGTACAGAATCTCCTCTGTTTTGATGGGGAGGGTAATTGTCTCTCTCCCAATTCTATTAGTTTAAATGTTTATTGATATAATTTAAGATATGCTTGCTTAGTAGTGAACTTCTCCGACGACTAAAATTAAGTCCATCCCCACAGAAGAGTTCAATCCCACAAGAGAATTCCTCCCAGTGGGTAATACACATCTTGTTTTTGTTTTAAGGCACCATTTTCAAGCCACTCATTATATTTTTGATTTTAGAGTTTATCTCATATGATGCTCTTGGCACAGGCAAAATTTTGGAAACTTGTCTGGTCTTTCATGCTAGTTAGACAGTGATCCTGTGCCTTACTTTAATGCTAACAATTTATACATCATGTTTCTTACAGGGCTATACTGCAGAGGGTGGTGGGAGCCAATTACTGCATCTGTGTCCTGAGATCCCCCATATTGTTTGTTCTTGGGGATCTTCCTTGTGACCTGAAGAGTTTTCTTCTCTCTCTCTCTCTCTGCTAAGGTCCCATGTAGAAACATAAAATTTGATGGCAGATAAGGACCTTTTGGCTCACCTAGTCTGCCCATTTCCTGCCTAATGGGTAAGCTGTAGATCCTAGTTCACCAACAGCCTACTTCCTCCTACCCCCCACTAGTATTGCATTATGTCTATCCCATGCATTCTTGAATTCCCCACTGTTTTTGACTCCACACCTCCTCAGGAAGGCTGTTCCATGCACCTACAACCCTCTCCATGAAAAAATACTCTCACATTACCTCTGAGCCTTCCCTTCGATCTTCAAATTTTGCCCCTTGTTCTTGCACATCTCTTTTTGAAAGATACTACCCTCTTGGACTTTGTTGAGTCCCTTGAGGTACTTGAAAGTTTCTATCATGTCCCCTCTCCTCCTTTCCTCGAGGCTATACATATTAAGTTCCTTTAGTCTTTCTTCATATGTCTTCTGGTACAGACCCTGCAGCATTTTGTTGCTCTCCTCTGGATAGCCTCCACCCTGTGTCTTTGTGGAGATGGGGTCTCCAGAACTGGACGTAGAACTCCAGATGTGGTCTCACCAACTGTCTGTACAGAGGGAGAACAACTTCCTGTTCTTACCCCAGGAGTCCTTTAGCATCAGTAACTTTTGCACTTAGCTGGCTAGGTGCAATTGCCCTGGTGTGCCTTCAAGAGATTTTTAATGAGCATAGGGCCAGCCAATCAAAAGACAGGAGGGGTGTGAACTGAGTGAGAGCTGTTGACTGCTTCTAGAATTTTTTCTTCGCTGGACTGAGCATATTGCCTCTGAGGTGTCTCCCAACTTTCCTTGTTGACAGCCTCCTAGTGCTTACATGGATAAAGTTTTCTCATAAATCATTTCCTTTGGTGTGCTGGTGACAACTTTTGCTTTTCATTGGCGCTTGCAAATTTTTTATTTTAGCATTATGACTATTTAGACTTTATTTTTACATGCACATGCTATTTTAAAGCCTAATTTTATCATGGGTGTTTCTTTTCGACTGTTTCCTTCATTTTTGACTAATTTCTTGTGACAACTGCTTAATTGGGGACAGTAGCCTTGTTTTTCTACCTCAGACCATGCAGGCACCTGCAGTAGATTTCAAACTTAAACAGTGCCTGGGGTTTCTCTCTAGATTGGCAATTACGAGGAAACATTTTTGTTATATTACTGGACCTTGGTATCATCTGTGTCAGGACTGTCCGTAAGGGTCCAGCAGCCACCTGTGCACAGTTGAGTATTACTGGTTTTCTATTAAGATTGGCACTGGTATAGATCCCAGTTTTATAACCAAAAAAAAAGGCACTGGTAATAGACAGAGTTTATTAACTGGGGCAGGACTGGTCGGTGGCATTTTCACAGAAACATGCACTCAGTTCATAGGTCCAGAACTGGTTTGCTTAAATTGGTGAACATAGCAGACAAACCTTCGATTATTATGGCTGAGGATAAATCAAAGGTTTCAAAGTTACTAATACCAAAGGCAGAGGTACTGAGGAACCCTCAGATCCCAGTCAAAAAATAATGCTTCCAAAGATGAAGTTCCTCACAAATTGAAAAATAATAAGAGTGATGAAAAAGGAAGCTTGATCAAGCCTCTGATGAAGTGGCTAAAAGAAACTCTGTCAAGACAGATATGCTCCGGGAAAGCCAATAGTGAGACAACAGGCAGCTTAAAGCATTCAGAAAAAAAACAAAAAACTGTGCAGGTTCTTCTGTCAGGGCAAGATGTGGAAAAAGCATGGCAACTGTTTCAGACCCTTTGAAAGATGGGTAGTCAACTTACTGGGGCTGGCAAGCACTCTTCCACAGTTCTCTGTTCTGTAGACTGTGAGGGTGGCGCAGATGATCAATTCTATGATCCCCTGACATGGATTTTGAGGGCCTTGAGCCCCAGGAGTCCTCGGACCCTGCTTGGGATCCCTGGGTGAACACGAGGATCCTTCCTCTATGTTTTCATTTATACAAAATATGCTAGATACCCTGGACCTTCATACACAGGAGCCCAACCAGGATGTCGATGAAGGCGAAGATTATAGGGAGATGAAAGGTCGTTCATCCTCAAAGACCCTTATCATCCCTAATTATAATGCATTTAGAAAAATACCATGAAGGTGCCTCAACACCCCACTTCAATACTAGGGGTTGATAAGCGGCTTGAGAGAAAATATAAATTGCCTAAAATGGTACATAGTTCCTGTCAGCACACCTAGCCACGAGAGTATAGTGCAGCAGGCAGCTTGTGAGAAAGCTGGTGTCTCCTTGTCGCCTCTCCCCTGACAAGGATTCCAAGAAAATTGACTTTATAGCAAAGAAAGTGTATACACAATAAAGCCTTTTGAAATCTGTCCAGGCTATTGCCCAACGGATCAGATTCTGGTGGTACAGGAGCTGGTGGCTATGTCAAAACTGCATTGGAAGCTACTATGTACCAATTCCACATGGCAGATGACAATAATGATGCAGCCTCTAGGGCGATGGCCCATGCCATATCTCTGAGTCGTTTACGCCTGGCTTAGAACAACCAGTCTTACCACAGACACCCAGAACAAGGCCATGGATTTTCCTGTGATCAGAATATGTTGTTTGATTACAGAACCACTGACCAGCCCCACCTGTATATACTTGTGTGACCCTGAGCAAGTCACATAACTTCCCAGTGCTCCCAGGTTGCACCTGTAAAAAAAAAAAAAAAGCTTTCAGCTTAGTGTGTCTCACCTGGTTAAACAATTGGGAAAAAAAAAAAAACTTGAAAAGATCGATGAGTACAACGCCTCCTGGCAAAACCATTTATCCATGCCTAAACCCGTCACCCCTCAGAGATCCCGTCCCAGCGGCAGAAGTTTTGTTCCCAGGCCTTACAGTCCCTATCCCCAATCTGACTTTAGCCAGTACAGGGGTCTTTCAGAGGCAGGGCAGAAGGGCCAAAGAGATCCACCTCTACCCAGCCATCTACCTCTCAATCTAAGTCCTGATGTGAGTGTCCAGGTCCGGTTGGAGGCAGACTATCTCACTATCTTCAGCACTGGTCCCTCATCACGTTGGACAGGTGGGTGCTGGAGATAGTGGAGAAAGATCTGTCATTACAGTTCAAGCAGCTACCAGACCTCAAAGCGCAGCCAGGTGTCAAGACCTCTGTCACCAACACAAGATACCGCTGTTGGAAATGGAGGTACAAAACCTTCTGGTTTTACGAGCAGTGGAGAGGGTCCCCACCCACGAGAAGGCAAGGGCCTCTACTCCAGGTATATTTTGACACAAAAGAAAACTGGGGAGTGGTGACCTATCTTAGATCTCAGATATTTAAACAAACATCTGAAAAAAAATTCAAAATGGTCACTCTGTCACTGGTCATACAGTCCTTACAGCGAGATCAGTCCTTACAGCAGGCGACTGGCTAGCCTCCCTCGACTTAAAGACACCTACTTCCATATACCCATAAGGAGATCTCACAGGAAGTTTCTCAGGTTCAAACTTCCTTGAGTCACTATCAGTTCACCGCAGTGCCCTTGGTCTGTCCTCCACCCCAAGAGTCTTTACCAAGTGTCTCATAATGGTAGCAGCACATCTCAGCAGACTGGATGTTGCTTTCTACCCCTATTTGGACGACTGGCTCATAGTAGCAAAGTCTCCTTGCCAAGTCAAGGAATCTTTCCTTCACAGAATGCACTTTGGAGTCTCTAGGTTTCCTGGTAAATCTCAAGAAGTCTCACCTTGAACCACCCAGCTGCTCACCTTCATAGGGCCCAGCTGGACACCGGAAGGATATGCTTTCTCCCACAGGAAAGAATTCAGAGTTTCCTTTCAGTGGCAGATTCTTTTGCTCAGGACAGCTAAGACCAGCCAGACATTTCCTCAGACTTCTGGGACATATGGCCTCTATGACTGCAGTAGTCCCAGGGGTCAGGTACAGGATGAGACTGCTGCAAGCTTACTTCAGAGCTCGCTGGTCTCAGAGAAGCAACAAATTTTGAAAGTTAATACCGGTGTTGGAGCAGTTCCTCCAGAATTTGCTGTGGTGGAAGGACCCTGCAAATTTGCAGGCAGGGTTCCATTTCAAGCTACTCTTCCCACAAAGGTGATCACCACAGATGCCTCCCTGTTGGCCTGGGGAGCTCATCTAGACTGTGTCTCAGTAAGTGGCAGCTGGACTCCCGAAGAGTCGCAGTTGCACATAAATTGTTTGGAACTCAGAGCAGTCTTACTAGCTCTCAGCTTCGCTCCGGCATAGAAGAGCAGGTGGTTCAAATTCGAACAGACAGCATCACTGCAGTGTTCTACATAAACAAGCAGGGTGGTACCAGAACAGGAATACTCTGTTTGGAAGCTCTGAAGCTGTGATCTGTAGCATTCTCCCTGGAGTCAGCCTCTCAGCTGTTCACCTCCCAGGCAAACTCAGTACTCTGGTGGATGCTCTAAACTGCATCAGTCAAGGTCAGAGTGAATGGACACAACAAGCAAGTACTAGCCACAGTGTTCAGGCAGTGGGGCACACCAGACGTGGATCTGTTTTCCTCGCCTCTCAATTTTCAGCTTCCTCAGTCCTGTTGCAGGCCCCCAGTTCTGGGAACACTTCCTCTGGATGCCCTGATCCTGGACTGGTCAGGAGAGTTCCTATACGCATTTCTTCCTTTCCCCTGATATTCAGGGCTTTGCTGAAACTCAGGCAGCAGCCTGCATCCATGATCCTAGTGGCTCCGGACTGGCCCAGGCAAGCCTGGTACCCTCTCCTTCTCTCAGTGTCCTGCAACAGGCCCATTCGCCTGCCTGCAACTCGCTCCCACTGACCCTTTCTCAGATGGGAGTGCAGTACCAGACGTACACTCTCTTCACCTCAAAGCCTGGTTCTTGAGGAGTTAATTTCCATCCTCACGGTACTCTGAACAGGTCCTTAAGATACTGAGGATGGCTGAAAAACTAAACACTAAGAAGACTTATGCAACCAAATGGAAAAGGTTTTCCCTGGTGCAGAAGCGAAAAGGTCGAACCCTATCAGCTTCAGACCCTCAGCTACTAGACTACCTGGTACACCTACAGGCGTCAGGCTTGAAGCCATCTTCACTGAAGCTACACCTGGTGGCAATTTCAGCCTACCATTCGTGGGAAAGAAATCATTTTTTCCCCTGACATTTTAAACAGTTTTCAAGGCCTCTTGCCCTCCAGCCTCCAATCAGGAGCCTGTTCCTCCTTGGAGCCTGAACCTTTGCACAGATGGGCTCATGAATCCACCTTCGAGCCTTTGTCCACAGCCAGGGTCGATCTTAACATTGATTTACTAGCCCAAACACTAGGGCAAATTGACCAGGGCTAGTGCAGCTAACTCTCTACTTGCCCTGTCTTGACTAGTGCAGATTTTCATGGCTGTTAATGAAATTAAAGTCTCTACTTTAGCATTCTCTAATCCTCATGCTAATCTCTCAATGTTCCAGATGGCCAGATGTGATTAACAGCTCATTAAGAGCTGCAATTATCTGGCAGTTCAAGAGATGGATCCCACAAAAGACTCTGTGTGAGTCATCACTCCACTGCTAAGACTTTCAGCTAGTGTCCAAGGTGTGATCAAGGGTAAAGTGCTGTTAAGTCACTAGGTTCCAGTTTTCTGAATGTGTCTATGTCTAACAATTTGTCCAATATTATTAAGACCAGTACCCTTCATTTCTCTGCATTTTGAGTGTTTGTGTCCAGCATTTCCACAACAAGCATAAAGAGGTGTACAGGATTGGCCGTGCAGGTGGTGGGTTTTATTCCAGCCTCACCATAACTTCCCTCTCCCTCCAAATCTCTTAACTCTGTTCTTTCCCTGGACACCACTGCAGACCAGACTCTGAAGTGACCATTCATAGCTGCCATTACTGGCAAGTGTAGGGGTCCCCAACTCTTCTAAATGGACAGTACCAGCATCACCATCCATACAGTTCCACCCATATCCCACTCAGCATGTCCTTTCAGCCTAAAAACAAAACTCTGGATCATGTATGGTACAAAAATAAACCTTGATAAAATACATAATTTAAAACCTTGAAATAGGCATTCCTGGGGTGCATTGATCATCCTATACAGAAATAAAGATAGTAAAGCATTATGCTGGTGTACTTGTTTCCCTGGGCTGATGAAAGGACAGTGTTAAAGAAAATCTGTTATTGTTGGGGCAGAGCATATTAAAATCAATGCTTTACAAATAAAAATGTCATAGTTTTCTATTTTCCATGCCCCTTAGTGTTGTCTAGCCCCTACCCCAAAGAAACCTTAGATGTGCTCCTGGCTCACTTGAGACTGTACAAAAACTTTCAGAGGTGCAGGTCTCCAGTGGACTGTAGGGTGGGGGCTGAGTGTGTCTTTCTCTGCTTGACTCTGTTCATTGCCCTGTGGGTGGTGGTGACAGTGCGGCGAGGGTGCATGATGATGTCAGCTAGTGTGTGTGTGTGTGTGTGTGTGTGTGTGTGTGTGTGTGTGTGTGTGTGTGGAGAGCTAGGACTGCTGATTGAACATTTGCTGTTGTGATGTCCTCTCTCTGTTTAGTGTGGGGGGCAGAAAGAGAGAGAGGAGGCCATGGTACAAAACAATGTGGGAGGGGTGGCACTGTCTGTGGTGGCATTGTAGTCTTTTTCTGCTGTGGAGCTGGAAGCAGTGTGGGAGCAGGATAAATGTGCAATAATCAGAGTATTTCTTGGCTCTGCTTGCATTGTTCCTGTATAAGTGATCAAAATTTACCATTGTAATTAAGGGCTAGTGCAACCATTTGCAGGCTAGTGCAATTTTGAATCAACTTGCCTTGCTGGCTAGTGCAAAAGGTTAAGGTTGACCCCTGTCCATGGCCCACATCAAGTTTGTAACTTGGAAGACCATATTCCTGGTAGCCATTATGTCTGCCAGGAGGATTTCAGAACTACAGGCCCTGTGCACTGAGCTGAATTACATCATCCCTCACAACGATAAAGTTGAGCTCAGGACAAATAGGAAATTTCTGCCAAAGGTGGTTTCAGAGTTTCACTTGAACCAGTCCATTACTCTGCCTGTCTTCTTTACTGGAGCCGTCCACTCCTGGCGAGCAAACCTCCACAGCTTGGATGTCAAAGAGCCATCTTTCACTACCTAGAGCATACTAGACAGTTCAGAGGCTCTTCCACTCAGTTGTTCCTCACCTACAGGGATGTAGGCAGAGGAAGACCAGCTACCAAGAGAACTATTTCTCATTGGTTGGTCTCTTGTATTAGATTCTGCTATGAGAAAGCTGGTCAACAACCTCCAGTGGGGCTCAGGCCCATTCACGGGGCACTGCAGCCTGGCTTGCAGCAGCAAGGACATTCCCTACTGCATGTCTGCAAAGCAGCCACCTGGAAATCTGTGCACACCTTTGTGAAGCACTACAGTATGGATGAGCAGACCACATCTGATGCCAAATTTGGCAGGGGCAGTTCTGCAGAGCCTCTTTCCTAAGTAGGTTCTCTGCCCGCCTCGCACTTGGTACTGCTTGGTAGTCTGCAAAAGTTACTGATGCTAAAGGACTCCTGGGGTAAGAAGAAAAATTACAGCAGTAATCTTTCTTCAATGGGGTCCTTTAGCATCAATAAACTCCCACCTTCCTCCCGGTTCACCTGTCAGAGAAGGCTCTACGTCACCTTTACCAAATTTGGCATTGTTATTGATGAGTTTTTACCTCGTGTTGCTGTTTCTGTTTCCGCTTTTGGACATTTGTATGTTTTTGAATCCTGTTAATTCTTTTCGGGCATTTGCCATCGTTTTCCTTGAAAAATTCTGAAGCAGTCAACAGCTCTCACTCGGTTCACACCCCTCCTGTCTTTTGATTGGCTGGCCCTCGCTCATTAAAATCTCTTAAAGGCACACCTCCGGGCAATTTACCTAGCCAGCTAAGTGCAAAAGTTACTGAAGCTAAAGGACCCCATGGAAGAAAAGATGTCACGGTGAGTAATTTTTCTTTTCTATTGGTGATGCCTCTCCTATGCATCTCAGTATCCCTCCAGCCCTCCTTACTGTCTTCTCACATTGCTTGTCCACCTTTAGGCCATCTGATATAACTACCCTAGGTCCTTTCCATTTTTGTTGTCAGTATCTGACCCCCATTGTGTATTCGTCCTCTGGGTTTTGTTTCCCAGGTGCATTACTTAAAAATTCAATTGATCTTTTCTCTGTAGTGTTGGAATTTATCTTGTATTTAGACATCTTTACTGGAATGATCAATTATGATGACCTTCTCTAGAAGCCAACTGCTTTCAGTTATGCTTACTCTTGATACCTCACATCTTGCTGTAGATGTCACGAACCATGACTCACTTTTAGGGAGACCTGCAGGACTTCGTACCAGCAGTTTTCCTCCCACTGGAGGGTACTGTGCTACCATCTTGAAACCCCTCCAGGATAGTTTGATTTGCTTTTGAGCAGATCACCCATTTGGAAGTCACAGAGCTTTGCATTATAGTTTGTTCAATTGGTTCACAGAGTGCTGTTAGCACATTGTGCAAGGTTTAGGTTTTCAAGTTGGGGTTCCTGCCTGAAGCGGTTTTGTTTGCTCAAGAACAATCAGTATATGTAAGCGGTACAGCATACAGATGTTACTTCTACTTATGTCAGCTGCTGAAGTGGAGGAGGGAGGCACGCTGCTTTGAACATTGCTCCACCTTCTAGGATAACAGGGCTTTTAAATTTTCTTTGTGAATTAGATGAGTACACGCTCTATATTTACTGTTATCTCACAGAATGTCAATGGGCTAACAAAGCCCATTAAAAGAGCAAAGGTTTTGCCAGTTGAAAAAAAACAGAAACAGGGCCTTGTACTTTTACGGAGAATCACCTATAACAGAAAGAACATGACAAACTGCAAAAATTGGCTTCAAAGTGGTGGTGGCCTCCACTTGTTTGAAGGTGTTGTCACTTTGGTTCCTCGAATTCTTTGTTTGTGTAGATAAAACATACTGTGACAGAGGGAGAATGACCATGGTGGTGGGAACACTGCAGGAGGAATAATATACCATAGCAAACTTGTATAATCTCCCAATTCAGATTCATCTACTCTGAAATTACTTTTCAACCAAATTTTGCTCACCAGTCTGGCATGCTGGTACTGAGTGGTGGCTTTAATATGACCATGGAGCCCACTAAGGACTCTGCATCACAACAGAGAAGTAGAATCCCTCAGTTCTAAATACTGCTCCTAGGAGAGCTAGATGTCTGCACACCCTCCGCCCTCACTTCAAACAATTCCTTTTTATTTACATGCATTTTGCACACAGTGCATTCAGATTGGATTATTAAAGCCTCCTACTTGGCTACAGTGCATTCCACAGAAAGTGGCCACATTTTACTATCTGCTCATGCTCAATCCTGCTTCACTTGGAATTAATAGCTGAACCAAAGAAAACTGCATGGTGATTGAATTTGGTGCCAGTACATGATTCACAATTTCAGGAACTTCTTGCTGACAAAACACCCACTATAATTGAGATAATCCACCTGTAGATGTCTCTCGGATGATTGTCTGGGATACAATGCAAATGGTGCTGGGGAGAGATAGTGGCCATGTGTCCCAGAAAAGAAAGAGAGCGAGGAAGCTATAAGTCTCCTGATGGAAAAATTAGCTTTCCTACCGTCACCAAGAAGAAGATGATAGCATTTACCCACACATAAGCGAACTCAGCAAGCTATTCAGGATATATCCACTGCAAAACAGGGAAAGCTTTGCTGTATGTCAGACAGAAATATTATAAAGTGGGCCTTGGGAGGCAATGTTACTGGCACTTAAGTTAAGGCAGCAGCAACAATAAGCCACAACACGAAGCTGAAAGACACTTTCACTAATCAAATACACCATAAAACTCTGCAAATTCTAACCAATTGTTATGTTACACTCTGCGTTCAGGAGCGCACATGAACTCCCTGCATTTGTTTCTACTAGCCTCTCAACCTCTCTCAAGTAATGGAGCCTCTGCTTGCGCCCGATTGATCTCACGGAACTTAAAAGCGCTCTAGCTTGAGTGAAATCGGACAAAGGCCCAAGACTCGACAGCTTTCCAATTGAACTGCTCAAAGCCCTGAAAGATGCACTATTATCCCCACTCCTTAAAGCCTTTCAAGAAATTCACCAGGTTGGCTCCCCCCCACTCTTGTGGCAATACACCACCGTTCAGCAATTCTCAAGCCACAGAAAGACCCACTAAACCTGAATCCTACCACTCTATACCCATATTGAACATAGATTATAGGATATTCACCTCTGTTCTGGCTAAGCGCCTGGAAAAATTATCCCATATTATTCACAAAAATCAAACTGGGTTTGTAATGCAAAGACAGACTCAATATTAAAAGGACCCAGTTGTTGCTCCAATATGCATCCGGGATTCAGCTGCAGAGTCTGGATGCCAGAAAAGCATTTCTCTCTCCTAAAGCTGGTCTCCAGTCTGGGCTCATCACTTCTGGGAGGTCCTTCCTGGTACCACATGACAGGCAGTATGCAAACAGACTTCTGCAGGACAGCTATACCCTCCATCGTTTCCTCCATACGTCAGTTTACTTCCTGCCTGTTAAGAGGTAGGATCTCTGCAAGACCTCTGTCACTCTGTAGTGACAGAGCCGAAGACTTCAGACTGAGTGTGTGTCTCTTCTACTTTTTGACAAAAGCCTCCCAAGAGATTGTATCCGTATAACAGCACTCCTTAGCACTTGAGCAGGGACCCCTGTCTCAGTCTTGCAAGCTATACAGATAGGCTCCCTCTTGCCCTTCCACCTTCCAGCTAAGAGTCCCCAAAAAACCAAAGGAGCAACGTTAATCAGGGGATGAAGGAGCAACGTTAATCGGGGTTGGGGTCCAGTGGATCAGCACTAATGTGGCCCAGGGCTGTTTGGAAGATCTCACAGGGCTCCCAGGAGTTTTCAAATTGGAGCCCTGCAAGCATTTCAGCGCCCCACGCTCCAGCCAGCAAGCTTCCTCGTCACGACAAACCCCGAGGAATTTGGCTCACCGACAGTGTCAGACGCCTGGAGCTTTCTCTCCGCCAAAGGCCACTGAAGACTTAGGTCACACGCCACTGCCAGCCACAAAGAGCTGCATGGTCTTCTCAGCTCTCCAGTGCTGTAAGACTAACTTTCAAGCATTTGCACTGTTTGCAGGCAGAGAGGCAGGCCATTCAGAGGCGGGGAAGGGGCAGAGCATTACGCTGCCGTCGACAAGCATTGCCTGGTCAGTTGTCGACGGAACACTTCAGGTGGCACCTGGGCATTGAAGGGACTGGATTCAACACAAAGTTTTCTAAACTCAAAATAAAATAAAAATTGTGGGCATGTTCTCAGCAAATCGGACAGGCCCAACAGAGGCAGAAAGTGCCACAAGTGCAGACCCCCATGCTGGCAAAGTTTGCAGGGTCTCTGTGTGTCAAATGTGACAGCGCAATGTCACCAGCCTTGGAAGAGGCAGATGAGGCATCCGTCTCTGAATCTCAGGACCTATAAAACCAGCCCATGAGTCAGGGGCAGTCTTCCACCTCAGAGGGGTGCCACCACTCGGCTAGGGCTCTAGCCCCGGACCTAATAGAAAAGCCGAACAGGGCCTTCACCCTCAACCCCTCATATTTTAATGTGCTTCAGCAGTCACCGTAGCCCAGGGCCCATAGGAAAGCCTCCTGCAGGTGCACCCCTTCACCATCCTTGGATGAGGACACTCCCTCACTCCTCATGATGCGACAGGAGGGGAAGGGGCCAGATCCAGGAGTAGAACCAGGGGCGCCACCCATGAGAAGCACAGGTGGGACAGGTTGCTCTCAGTGTCCAGCTATTCATCTCCAGGGAGGGGAAATCCCAAACTCGATTCCGACTCTTGAGACCTCCCCAACCAGAAACTTTGATTTGGACAACCTAGATTTTTTATTAAACAGGTGTCAGACAAGATTCACCTGAGTCCATCTTCTCCAGAACCCAAATGAGTGAAGCCAGCTTTCAGGCTTGCATCGCTTCAAAGGCGATGGCTTTCCCCATCCTCCGGCCATAGAGGACCTCTTAAAGGAAGAATGGCAGTGACCAGAGCATTCCTACCCAGTCCCACGCTGCCTCACCAAGCTACTGAAATTCGACAAGAAACCTTTGGAGAGATGGCTAGACTGTCCCAGGATCGACCCTCTAATCTCCAACCTCACTAAAAAGCAGTTATCCCAGCAGAGGGTGGAGCCTCCTGAGGGACCCAGTGGATAGGAAAGTGGACACCTCTCTAAATAAAGCCTTTCAGTCCACACAACCTCTCTCAAGGCGTCTACGGCTAACCTCTTCTCAGCTCGGGCTACTCTCTCCTGGGCCACTGATCTGGCATTCCAGCTAGCTGATGAACCAGAAAGGAATAAATCCATTTTACAGCACCTGCAGCTAATGGGGCTAACTTTGGCCTACTTGGCTGACATATCGGAGGCAGTCAGGTGTGCAGCAAGAGCTGTGTTTTACCAGACCTCAACTTGACACAACTCATGGCTATGGGCATGGCAGGCGGATGCCTCCTCGAAGATGCATTTGGTAAATGTCCCTCATGAGCGCAAGCCTTTTTTCAGGTTGGCTCTAAAGGAGGCAGTCAGAGAATCTGGAAACAGCAAAATACTGAATACCACAATCCTGGGAAGGAACAGGCCCTGGACTTGAGTTCAGACAAAATTTTACGTGCCCAAAATCATTCCAGGGGTCAGAATGTCATTTTCAGGCAGGCGATCCTGGTTCACCTCTACGCAACCAATGCAGCTTCGGGGTGGTGGGTGGCTCGAGATGCAGGGGTGACTCAGAAAATCACAGTGAGGACTCACGGGGACCCATCCTCGTGTAGGGCGTAGGCTTTCCAGCTTTTCGAGGAATGGATCCACACCACCATGGACAAGTGGGTGCTAGATGTGATTCATAGGAGGTTACTTGAGTTCGAGTCCAGGACCCCCTGCCCCACATAGTGCCCTTGCCAGTCTTAGACAATCCAGTAAAAGAGCGGTGACCCTGCAAGCGATTACAGATCAAATACAGGCAGCAGCGATAGTACAAGTTCCCGTTCAGGAAAGGAACAGAGGAATGTACTGTACTCCCTATTCTTCATAGTGCCAAAATGCTTAGGAGGTTTTCGCCAGTGTTAGACCTCAAGTTTCTAAATGGTTTTGTTTGCCACAGGACATTCAAGATGGAGACCCTGCCCTCCATCATCCGAGAAATCCATCGAGGATTTTTGGCCTCAGTAGATTTACACAATGCTTATCTGCCTATCCCATTTGGAAGGCACACCAGCAATTCCTCAGGTTCAAAGTGGAAGAACACCACTTTCAATTCATGACACTGCCCTTTGGCCTATCCACAGCCCCAGCGTCTTCTCTAAAGTCCTTGTGACAGTGGTCGCTTGACTCAGAATGCAAGGGATCCAGTTCTTCCATACTTGGATGACATTCTCATCAAAGCCCCACTGTCCGATCAAGCAGTCCAGGCGGTGACTGAGGTCACCCAGTGCCTCTCCTCTCGGGTTCATAATCAACCAGAAGAAGAGCTCCCTGCACCCATCACAGTCTCTGAATCATCTAGGGGTGAATATCAACACGATCCAGAACAAAGTTTTCAGACAGAGTCGAAATTCAAGGAACTGAGGGCACTCATCAGCAACTTGCGGCCCAATCCCTGCCGGCTCGCGCCTTCATGCAACTCAGGGACGATGGTCTCCTGGCAGACTCAGTCCCTGGGCACTAGTCCACATGCGCCTCACCAGTCAGACCTCCTCCATCAGTGGTCCTAGTCAAGAGGCAGCAGTGGGACAGATGATTTGGATATCTTGCCAGATAAAGATTCCCTTATATGGTGGACTCAGCATAGCAACATCATGAGGGGTCTCAAACTGGAACATCCTCACCACATGAGTCACCACTGATGCCAGCCAGCGGAGTTGGGGCGCATTCAGAACAGCTCTGCACAGGGCAAGTGGTCACTAGTGGAGTCTCGCTAAAACATTAGTGTGCTGGAGATGCGGGCAGTCCGCCTGGCACTTCTGCACTTCAAGGCACAGCTTTCCAACCAGGACGTTCTCATTCTCATGGACAATCGGACAACAATGGCCTACATCAATCATCAGGGAGGCACAAAGAGCTCTCAGTTGTTGCAAGAGACTCTACTTTTTCAGTGGGCGGAAGGCAACCTGGGAAATCTAAGGGCCGCGATACATCCCAGGCTAGGAAAATGTCACAGAAGATTAGCTAAGTCAAAAGGACATCCTACCAGGTGAGTGGGAGCTCAAGGACAGTGCCTTCCACCTTATCACGACGCAGTGGGGCGCCCACAGATGAGATCTTTTAGCCTGCTGAAAAAATTGCAAAGTTCCCAGTTCTGCTCCCTCATCAAGGATGAGAGGGCCATAGCACAGGATGCCTTCTCCTCAAGTGGGGCAGTTCGATCTTCTGTATGCCTTTTCTCCAATTCTGATATTGTCAAGGGTACTGCACAAGATTGCCCAAGATCAAGCAGAGATTATTCTGGTTTGCCGCTGGCCCAGCAAACCATGGATCTTACTCGAAATAGAGCTCTTGCAGCAGGCTATCACAATTAGGACTATACGCAGGCACTAGAACCTCATGGAAAAACTTCTGCCAGCAATACCAACCGGGACCACCCCGCCCTGACGCCGGCCCGCCCGACATCGGTTAGGGTACAAGAGGCGGACCCAGCTCCACCTCAGTTCTTTCCGCGCGTACCACCACGCATGAATAGCTGCTGCCTGCGATTCACCAGCGAGAAAAGGATACTTCAAGCAAGTTTTTCAATGGTTTTACCATTTTTCTTCACCCATGACAGCGCCTATCACGGTTACCGCTGTTTGGCTCGGCTTTCCCGCGTCCGGTACTTTGCCTCGGTGTTTACGCCCGTGGGTACCAATGTCAGTCGATTTTTTCTTCCCTGCGGGTTCGATGTCTTCCGGGCGTCTGTTTCTCACGAACACCTTAATAAGTGTGAGTGCGGCGGCAAATTCGCCAAAAGCGGTCACCAGAGTGCATTTTCTGCCTCGGCCCAGACCACGACACCGCTAATGCGCCGACTGCCAGGCTTTACAAGCGGACTCGCATCCGACGCCTTTAGGCCCTGAAGGCCTACCTCTTGGAGAAGAAGATGGACCTGCACTCGTCCAAGGGAAGAAGAAGGAGAAAAAGTGACATAGCAAGGCGCAGTCAGTCCGGCACGGTCTCGGTCTCGGTCTCGGTCTCGGTCCCTTCGCGACCTTCCCGAAGGGCCTGTCCTTCGGGCTCAGGTGAGTCGCCGCGCTGCGTCTCAAGCGGGCCGGCCTGTCTGGGAGCAGCCGGCCAAGCCAAAGGTGACTCCGCTCAGAGTCATCACCAAGTCCGTGGCGATACCTGCTGGCCCTACCGACCACGGTACCAGCGCCGCCCGCTAAAAGTGCGCCTCCGGGCTCAAGGACTCTCCGGCGCCCCTTGTTGTCACCCGTCGTCGGTCCCAGGGGCTAAGGACCCGGGTCGGTCGTTGTCCTGCCGATGTCCCCATCGCCAAGTCCTCCTTCCCCAGGGCCCTCAGGAGAGCTCTCCGTCGTGACCCGCCCGCTCAGGAGACTCCTTTCCACAGGCGACTGAAATATTCTCCTGGATGAGCTCAAACAGCTTTTTCGTTTTGGTGGGGGCAGGTTCACAGCATACCACCCGTCGCCGGCACTGGATCCTGCGGGTGAACCACAGCCAGAGGCGAGACCTCTCCGTTGAGGTCCCGGGCGCCGTTTTCGCCCCGTCTAGGGCTCGTTCCGCTCTCGATCCGAGGACCACCGGCGTCGCTCTATGGTTTCGACTGACCGGCGTCAGTCGGTCTCATTCGGAGCCCTTCGCACTCAGCGGGATGGTTCCAGCGTCAATCTCCTGACCAGCGTCGGTCATCGCTCCGTCGTCGGTCCAGGGACGAGTCGGTCTTTGGACCGTCGTCGGTCCCCTGCATACCGACATCAGCGTAGGCATGGACATGAGGCAGAACCAGACTACTCTTAAGTCGGATAGTCGGTCCTCCTCTTCCTCATCCTCTTCGTCTTCCCTCAGCCTCAAGCTCTCCCCTGAGGAGAAGGACACCTCGCTTGCCTCCAGGCGATCCCACGTTCATGGGCGTCATGAGGCATATCCAGGCTTCCAGCGAGTGGGACACAGAAGACCTGGACCCGACGGCCGGAGATTGGCTAGATACCTGAGGCAGAAGGAGCCAAAGCTTTTGGTCATTCCTCCTTTGGCGGATACTTTTCAGGACCTGACTAAATCCACCTGGCTGCGCCAGCCTCCATCCTGGCGGTTCCCAAAAGTCGGACAGACTCTACAAGGCTCAAGGGCTGAACCCTTCTTGGCGGAACACCCTCAGGCATATTCAGCTGTGATCACGGCTGCTTATGACAAGTCTCGACAACACGGCACCTCAGCTCCCAGCCTCCCGACTTGGAGTCTCGTTACCTGGATCAGGTGGGCAGAAAGTTCACTGCTCACCTGCTCCATTCGATCCTAATTTCCTCACGCATATGGTGCAGTACCAGAATGCGTTGTGGAATGGGGTCTTGAGCTAGCACAGGCCATGCCAGACTCCGACAAGAAGGCGGAGCTCCTGGTCCTCTTACAGTCGGGCTCAGATGTAGAGCTCTCATGTTCTGAGGGGCCTCGTGTGATACTGTGGATCGGCAGCCACAGTGGCCACCTCTGGGGTTTGTCTTGGCACCATGCCTGGTTGAGGCTTCGGGCTTTCACAGGATCTGCAGTCCGGTATCCGGGACCTGCCGTTCCAGAGTGCCGTTTGTTTAGGCGGGAGGCGGAGGCCTTGATCTCCCATCTCCAGGAATCGGGTAAAGTCGATCTGGTCGGTCCGCCAGAGGTACTGTGGCGACCAGCGACGCCCCCATCGCTGTCTGCTTTTCGCGAAGTCCTCAGGCAATCAGACTTCAGCCCGAGGTTCCAGCAAGGGCAGAGATGGCTTCCAGGAATCCGACCCAGCAGTCTGGTGGACCTTCCGCCTGTGGGCCCAAGTCCTCCCAGGCCTCTCTCCCTACCCCGGTTCTGCCCAGTGACTCCTTCGCCCCCTTGGTCAGGCGTCCAGGGGGCGGTTAGGGAACGCTTCTCCCTTCATCTCGAAGGTGGAGCTCTATTACCACAGATCAATTGGTCTTGGGCGTTATTCTGAGAGGACACCGTTTGAGTTCACAGAGTTCCCTCCATGTACTCCAAGCTCTCCCGTTATCTTCCTTCTCACATTCCACTCTTGGAAGGAGAATTCAGGCCCTCCTGCAAAGAGAGCAATAGAAGGGTTCCCATGGAGCAGTGGGGTCAGGGGTTCTACTCCCACTTTTTATGATCCCAAAAGGCGGGGACCTTCGTCCCATTCTGGATCTTCGTCCTTTAAATCTCTTTATAGAGTACAAAAGTTCAGGATGGTGACTCTTCAGGGTCTCCTCCCTCTGCTGCACCAAGGGGATTGGCTCTGTTCTCTCGACATGCAGGATGCATACATGCATGTCGAGGTCTTTCCTCCCCACAGGAAGTTTTGAGGTTCCACTTCCTAGGGAGCATTATCAACTCCCGTTCGCCTCTCTTCCGCTCCATGATCTTCACCAAATGCCTAGCAGTGGTGGCTGTGGCTCTAAGGCGATCAGGCCATTATGTTTTCCTTACCTCGATGACTGGCTTCTCACGGCCCGTCAAGGAGGCGGCCTCTCGCTCTCTCCGGAGATGCCTATACTCTATTCGAGAGCTGGGAATCACCCTGAACTTGAAAAATCCTCCCCAGAGCCCAGCCAAACCCTCACCTTTATTGGGCGACTCTGGACTCAGTCCAGGGCATGGCTTTTCTCCCACAGGACAGGGGATCGCCTGTGAAGTTTGGCGGAGCGGATATCCATAGCGCCTCGAGTTCGGCTTGGAACTTCCTCAGTCTATTGGGGCATATGGGGGGCCATCCCAGTAACACCCTTGGCCCGCCTCCACATGAGAATCCCACAATGGATGCTCAGGGTGCAGTGGGATCAAGCTACGATGACCTGGGCCGCTTTAGTCAGGATCTCGGAGCCAGTCAGGAGAAACGTTGCTTTGGTGGTTGGACCCCAGCAATCTGGAGAAAGGGGTCAGCTTTCGTCCGAGCCTCAGGTCAGACTCTAACGGCGGATGCATCGGACCTGGGTTGGAGGCTCATCTGGGTGTTCATCAAATGCAAGGATTTGGTCACCAGTAGCGGTCCCTCCACATCAATGTACTGAAATGCGGCGGTCCTCTACACTCTTCAGGCGTTTCAAGAGGACCTGGTACCCGGCTCTCTTCTGGTTCAGGCGGACAACATGGCAGTCGTCTTTTACATCAACAAGCAAGGAGGCACCCATTCCTATCCCTTTGCGGGAGGCGATGAGAGTCTGGTACTGGGCGCTGGAGCAGGGCGATTCGTCTATCGGCTATACACGTTCCAGGCGTCCTAAACAACTGGCCGACAACCTCAGCAGGTCGTGGGCCAGGCGCCCGAGTGGGATTGCTTTAATCGTAGTGGATCAGCTCTTGGAAGGTGGGGCCTTCGAGCTAGATCTCTTTGCATTACCACATAGCCAAACTGCCACTGTTTTGCTCGCGAGAGCACGTGCCTGGCGTTTTTGGCCAGGCGTTATCCCTTTGTTGGGCAGGGAGGTTTCTTTATGCCTTTTACGCCCTTCCCTCTCATCCAGAGGGTTCTGCTCAAACTACAGGCAGAGGGCACGCATGATCCTTGTGGCCCCAATTGGTCCCGACAGATTTGGTTCCCACTCCTGCAGCGGTTGTCCCAGGAACCTCAATCCTGCTGCCCATTTGCTTGCAACTGCTGTCCCAGGACCAGGGTTCTCTGGTTCACCGGATCTCAGATCCCTGCACCTTCATGCTTGGCTCCTCCAGGGTAGCTAGGAACAGTCCGGGGTTTCCCAGTGGCTGAGGTCTTAGCGTCCACAAGAAACCCTCTACTTGCTCCACTTACACTGTGAAGTGGAAGAGTTTCTGTCTTTGGGCCTTGCCACAGCATTTAGACCTGTCACCTGCTCTGTGAACTCCGCTTGCAGTATCTCCTCTCCTTGTATGAAAAGGCCTGAGCTATTCCTCTATCAAGGTGCACATGTGAGCAATTGGCCTATCATGCTCTCGTGGGAGAGAGGCATTGGCCCAGTTAGATGTGGCCCGCACCTTCCTTAGGGGATTCTTCACTGAGACCTCCCATTAGGGACCCTGTCCCACCCTGGGACCTCCTTTTTGTGTTGGAGAAACTCACCCTTCCCCCTTTGAACCTGCAGCGAGTTGTGAGCTGTGATATTTGTCTTGGAAAGTTTGTTGTCTGGTTGCTGTTACTTCCGCTCGAAGAGTTTCCGAGCTACAGGCTCTGATGTGTCAAAGAGCCTTATTTGGTTTTCATAGGAAAGGGTTTCCCTCAGAACTAATCCTAAGTTTCTTCCCAAAGTGGTCTCGGAGTTGACCCTTGACCAGTCAGTTGATCTTCAGTTTATTTTCCTTCCCTTCCAATAGAGGGCTCTCCTCCACACATTGGATGTCCACAGGTCCTAGGTATTACCTCAACAGGACAGTTCAACACCCAAATCGGAGCAACTCTTTGTGGCTTTTACGCCTAGCAGCTTAGGTCAACGGTGTCCAAGCAGACTATCTCAAATGGATAGTCTGTTGCATCTCGTTTTCTCTGAGCATCACAGTAAACCCCTGCGGGTCCGGTTGGGGTCACTCCACCAAGGTGTCAGCTTTTTGCGCGATGCGAATATAGCCATTCAGGACATCTGTGACGCGACCTGGAGTCGGTGCATACTTCTGTCAAGCATTACAGCTTGGATATCGTCTCCAGGCCGTGCTGGCCGGCCTAGCGGTTTTGCAAGGACTCTTGTCCTGAAGGCCTCTGAGTCAGCATATTCCTCCTCCGGGGTCGGCTACCTCATTACTATGGGACTGCTTGGGACTCAGTCCTAATTGTGATAGCCTGCTGCAAGAGCTCTATCTCGAAGTAAGATAGTACAGTTACGTAGAACTTACCGTAACAGTAGATCTTCGAGAGGAGCTCTTACGGCAAGCTATTCCCTCCTGCCTTCCCCTCGGGTGTGCAGGTCTATTTTCTTTCCTTATCGATGGTAGGCTTCACCTCCTTCTCTTGTCAGGCCCTCTGCTGGGTACTGGCGGGAGGAACTGAGGTGGAGCTGGGTCCGCCCTTTGTGCCTGACCGCGTCAGAGGGCGGTGTCGGGGCGGTCCCCACTGGTATTTCTGGAGAAGTTTTCCGTGTGGTCCTAGTGCCTGCAGCATAGTCCTAATTGTGATAGCCTGCTGCAAGAGCTCTTCTCGAAGTCTACTGTTACGGTAAGTTCTTACGTAACTGTGCTTTTCTCGATTAGTCCAAATGTCTCTACATCCTCCTCTGGTGTTCCAAGAAAGCCCAGACCTGCTACATCAGGGACCAGTGCTGCACCCCATTCCTCCATGATCTATCTCTCTGGCGTGGAGATTGGCGGGAATCCTCAAGGAGTTAGGTTTCTCTGCACCTGTCATTGAAATGATGATTCAGTCCAGGCGTGCCTTGTCCTCCAAGGTTTATTATAGAGTCTGGAGAAATTTCCTATTCTGGTTATGAGCCACCTCTCTACCAGATGTCTGTGTCTCTGCCTACCAACCTTAAGTTCCTTCAGGAGGGTTTCGACAAGGGACTCCAACTGGCTACTAGGATCCAAGTTTCTGCTTAGGGGCACTCCTGTTGGCGGACTCAGGGGAATCTTTAGGAGCTCTCCGTCACGTTCGACTATTCCTGAGAGCAGCAGCATTGAGCGTCCTCAATAAAGCCTGAAGTTCCACCTTGGAGCTCAACCTGGTGCCGAAGCACTCACCAAGCCCGTTTGAGCCCTTAAGAGGCACCTTCTCACCTCTCTGTGAAGGCCGTCTTTCTTACTGCAATCACCTCAGCCCACTGCATCAGTGAGATAGAGCCCTGTCATCCAAGAACCATAAACTATCTTTCATCAGGACTCGGTGGTTATGCAGACAGATCCTGCCTTTTACCAAAGGTGATGTCTCCTTTCACTGCATCAAGTCTTGAACCTTCCCTCCTTCTGTCCTCATCCCAAGAACGAGGAGGAAAGAATTTCCACACTTGATCCAAGGAGGGCTCTCAGGATTTACATCAAGAGATCTGAGTCAGTCCATAAGACTTCAGGTCTATTCATCCTTACATCAGGCCCAAATATGGGTAAGAAAGCATCAAAGGACTCTATTGCTAGGTGAATTCGTTCCACCATCACCATGCTTACCAGAAGGCCAGGATCAACATGCCAGGACCAGTGCGCTCACTCAACCAAGCGATGGCTACGTCCTGGGTGGACTTCAGAGAAGCCTCTCCAGCAGACTTGTGTAGAGTGGCCACTTGGTCATCTATTCATACCTTTGCAAAGTTCTACAAGTTGGATGTTTCTGCCTCTGCTGAGGCATCCTTTACAGCCACAGGGTCCTCCAGGCAGTGGTGGACCCGCAAGAATCCATGGACATTCTTCCCACCCAGGAAGCAGAGGGGATGTACTGCTTTAGTATATCCCAGAAGTAATGAGCAGAGACCAGCTTTAGGGTGAGAAATAGAAATTTAAATATGTGTAAATTTTGTTTCTCCGACTGCTGGTCTCGATCTATCCCTCAGAATGTTGAAAGTTGGCCTCCGGCCACAAGTTAGACTAACTTTTCTTCTGTTTGTTCCCAAGTTATGTGCTTCCTCAGAGGACAACCGCTATAGAAGTACTGACGCTCTGGAGGAAATGATCGGAGGGTATAGTTGTCCTGCAGAAGTCTGTTTGCATCCTGCCTGTCACATAGTACCAGGAAGGACCTCCCAGAAGTGATGAGCCCAGAGATTAGCAGTCGGAGAAAGAAATTTAGAGATATTTACATTTCTATTTAACAGGATCTCCTGGAAATTTCTGTATTACACCTTATTCTAATTTGGATTCACACCAGATGTCATTAAAATAATGATGGCCCTTTATCAAACACCACAAGGTATGATATGGGCAAATGGGTCATATTAGATTTCCCTTACAAGAGGTACCTGTCAGGGGTGGCCATTATCCCCCCTCCTGTTTGCCTCACAGCAGGACCACTGGCTCAGGCGCTACATCAACACCCAGAGATCAAGGGCTTATTACACCATGGAACAATGAAGAAACTAGCTTTTATGCAGAAGATCTCCTGATATACCTGATGGGAACCATCTATGTCTTTTCTACATTTATGGAAGCCCTCAGAACAGAGGAGCTCTTCCTGGCTATTAGTTAAATGAAGATAAGAAGGTGGCCCTCCATTTGAATTATGATCCACCCCAAATGCTTAAAGACTATTTTCATTTTAAATGGCAGCAAAACTCCATTAAATATCTAGGGGCACATATCCCAAAGAATCTGCCAGAACTTTACTCCTTAAATTACCTTCCCTGACAACAGCCCTTCAGCGGATATTACGCTTTGGACAACACTTCCTGTATCCTTTAGTAACTGAGTAGAAGCCGCTTGTATGAATATTCTCCCGGCTGTTGTACCTTTTTCAAACCCCTTCCTACCTGTGTAGATTTTAACCATTGGGATAAAATGATCTGCAGTTTGTTTGGGCTAGGCAGGGACCAAGGGTTGCATATTGTAAACTACATCTCCCAAAACAAAAGGCAAGCACTCCTGTACCTTTTCAGTACTACCAAGCAGCTCAACACAGACACATTAGTGCTTCTAGATCCTGGTTCTGATGCCCACTGAAAATGCGAGATCTTACAGACCTTAACTGAAACCTCCAAATTACTATTCTCTTCCCAACTCAGCAATTGACAGAAACATCAGAAAATATATTCTCTAGAGTGGGCCATTTCCAATGGTACAAAATATGATAAGACAAAACATTTCAGACAGCTCTGACCCACTGAGGGCCTTGGCATATGGTAGTGCATTTCATCCAGCTCAAATAGATCTAGATTTATTCAATGGGAACAGTAGAGCTTAACTAATTTATACCAATTCTTGGATGAAAGCACACCCTTTCTTTCACACAATTAAAGTAGCAATATTTGCTGCAAAATGAAGACCAAACCCTGAGTTCTCTACAGAACAAACACTGCCTCACAGATGAGGCACTGAATCTAACAGTGACTAGCTCAGTCCTGTCTGTAATAGACTACAGCCTGGTGGTATATGGTGCTGCTACCAACTTAGCCCTCAAATGCCTAAACATTACATTCAATAAAGCATGCCGACTGGTATTAGGAGCTCATCGCCTCACCCATACCTGTCAGTTCTATGTGCCATCCGGCTGGCTCAGGCTCGACTGTCGAATAAAATACCAGGTATACCTACTGCCCATGAAATCTACCCTGGGCTTAACTCCCCTGGTGTGTGGAACCTAGTCAGCAAAACCAACAATCTAAGAGTACTAGGGTTTAAACAACGGCCTTCTTAGTCCCTTTCAGGTGGACATCCCAAGGTCAATGATCATATGAGTATTGGGTGCCGTCTTGGCTAAATGCATTGCCTGACAGAATCCTATCCATGACCAAAACTGGTCAGTTCAAAACAATGCTACTTGCCCTACTTATTTCAACCAGTACCATGACTGCTGAGTATATGTAGATGCCCTACTTCTCTCACTTATTGTCACCCTTCCACCACCCAGTATTATCCAACAACCATCCCAATAGTTTCTTCCACTCTTCCCCCCTTTCTTGACCTCACTCTGCTTGTCTCCCTTGCATGAAACTATCTCACTTATTGTTGCTCTTACCTCACGGTACTTCTACAACAAGCCACCCCTAGGATCCCCCACCCCTTCCTTTGTCCTTCGCTGTAAGCTCCCCTGCAGGATAGCCCCCTCAAATCCTCACCCTTGCCCCTCACCCTCAATATACCCCACTCTCTCTGCCAGTCCTCTGTAAGAGCCCAACAGTCACACCCCATTCGTCCTTTCCTGCCCCATCCCTTCTGACCCCACTTATATCTGGTCATAGGCCAATCATCCCAACCCTAAGCACTCCTGACTCTTGCAGCAGCACTTATGACAAGAACAAAATAACGTTTGCATCATTTTACTCTTTTGTATGTCACTAGTTAATGGTTTACAATGAATTATCTGTTATCTCTTTGTATGCAACACTGTTTTTATGTACTATAGACTTATTTCTGCTATTCTATATTATTCACTTTGTAACTTCTGTATTATTCACTACTGATGTGGAACCTTTGTAAACGAGCTTTTAGCGCAGAGGTCTTTGTAATCCGAATTTTCAAATAAAAAAACCCGTCATGTTTTAAATCCTATATGGGGACAAAACAAATGAACAGACCAACCACACCCCTTGCTGGTGCTAATCCAACATTCTAAACTAATTAGAATGCCACCACATTTCATCTCCATAGGCTATAAGGCCTTAACATACCCCAGATTTCTCATATCAAAAAATGGAACAGTGGTCCTCAGCACTAGACATCCTCATTCCTGATGAACAATGGGAATGTATTTATGCTCAACAACATTAGTTCTTTGCGTCGCTGCAGTAGAAAAGAATTTGCCTGGAAGGCATACAATTTACTAATTCAGGACCCCAAGCATTGTGGTGAAATTTGGAGGAAGATGCATAGCAACTTGCAGGAGGACATGTGGTGAGGTTCCAGCAACACACTTTCATGTCTTGGCACTGCTTCACCCAGTAAAACTACTGGTAGGCCATAGAAAAAGAACTGCAGTAGACAAATCTGTATGAAGTTTCCAGCTTTGACCCCAAAGTGGCACTGTTCTTGTATCTCCCATCAGGGTGTTTAACAAACACCAGAAAATACTTTGTAAGTATAGCGTTGATAGTGGCTAAAAGGTCATCACTAAACAATGACTGCAGCCCCTTCCTCCCACAGCTGACCAATGGAAAACTATAATGAAACAAATTTATTTAATGGAAAAAATGACACACAAAATCGTTATCACATGGATTTATTTAATAACAGGTGGTAGGGATGGATAATTCATATGACTTATACCCCAGAGGACTTTGCTCCTTTTGAAACTGATGGGTACAACACTGGAGATGGGTCACTGCATAGGCGTCAGGTTGACTAGTAATGGATACCCCTCTGTAAGACAAATAAACACAGTAAGAAACATTAAGCCCAGAAAAGATGCTTGTTATTTGTTAATCATAAAACCTTAAGTTGGCCTGGTGCACTGAGCACCTTATCTCTTCACCATGCCGATGACCCATGTCTGGGAACAAGCATGGGTTGCGGGGTTGGTGGGGTGGGAGAGGATCGAACATCCAGGGACTGCTACTCTCCTGGGTAGGGGTGGCTACCTGTCTCAGCACATGACTGCCACCAGGTGGAGGTCTGGTAGTAATGCAGGCAACAGTGCTTAAGCGTGTGGGACCGAGGGTCTACAGGACCTGCCCGTGTTTACGTGCACGCACTGATATGACAGGGAGAGGGACAGGAGGGAGGAAGCGGAAAACAGGATCTGAGGGCTGGATGACACCCATTCATATCTCCTCCAGGCCTGCATAGCCACCCAGATGCCTAGAGGTACTGGATATGTGTTCTGGGGGTCATCGCTCCCCCACCAGTCCCACTACAGACAGTGATTCCATCTCTTCAAAAAGTGGGTTGACTTAAGTTTTGTACTCAGCCTGAAAGCTGCATACTTTCTTATGACATTCAGAACCAGTCACAGAAAATTTCTAAGATTTAGAGTAGGTATTTCCCAGTATAAGTTGAGGGCAATGCCTTTCAGCCTTACATCAGTCAAAGGGTGTTCACAAAATGCTGATGGTCTGCTTCACCCTAGTAACAGTTTACCCTATCTAGACAACTACAGTAGTTAGTGTGTGGAAAAACCTGAGAACAGGCTGAGCCAGCCCCGGACCAGTCAGTGTCACTAATGACAAACCTAGGGTTAAAATTTAGAAGTCAAAACTAGACTCTACCCTGCAAATGAGAGAAAGCATGAAGGTACCAAGAAAAAAAAAGAAACTGAAACATAGAAAACATGGAAGTTGTTGGCAGATGGGGACCGTACGATCATTCAAGTCTGACCTTGGCTTCCTACCCATATTAGCTGCCTGCTGGTGTATCCCACAGTGTCTGTCCCATACCACTTGAATTCCCCCACTGTCTTGCTCCCATCACCCCTCCGGCAGGCTATTCCATGGTTCCACAACATGCTCTGTGAAGAAGAATTTCCTCGTATTGCTTCTGAACTTTCTCCCTAAGTCGAAGGTTGTGCCCTCTAGACCTGCTGTAGTCCTTTACCTGAAAGAGGTCCTGCACATGCACCCTGTTGTTGCCTTTAAGGTATTTGAATGTTTCTATTATGTCCCCACGATTCCTGTGTTGTTCTGGGAGTATAATTTGAGGTCATCCAGTCTTGCCTCATACAGTTTCTGATGCAAGCCCTGCACTAGCTTTGTTGCTCTTCTCTGTACCATCTCCAGCCTATCTATGTCCTTCCTGAGGTGTGGCCTCCAGAATTGGACACAGTACTCCAGACCAGGACCGATACAAGGCATGATTACTTCATGCCTTCTGCTCGTGATCCCCTCCTATGCATCCCAGGATACCACTAGCATTTAGTGCTGCATTTTCACATTGTCTACTGACCTTGAGGGTCATCTGATATGATCACCCCAGGTCTCTTTCCTGCTAGTGGCTACCAGTTGCTTCCCTCCCATTAGTACAGTTTCTGGTTCACGCTTCCCAGGTGCATGACCTTGCATTTTTGGTACTGAATTTCAATTACCAGGTCTTGGACCACTCCTCCAGTTTTGGAGATCAGCTTCCATGCTTTGCTGCCCTCTGTTGTGTCTACCTGTTGCTGATTTTGGTGTCATTTGCAAACAGGCACACCTTTCCCTCCAGTTCATCCATAAGGTCACTGATGAATATGTTGAAGAGGATCAGCGCCCAGAACTGAGCCCTGAGGGACTCGCTAGTCACCCTCCCTCCACAGAGAGAGTGCCATTTAATAATCTCTCTTAGTTCTCCCATGTAACCAGTTTCTGACCCAGTTTGTAACCTCTGGCCCAATTCCCATGTTCTCCAGTTTTTGGCTAGTCTCCTGTGCGGAACAGCGTCAAAAGCTTTGCTAAAGTCCAGGTATACCACATCCACTGCCCAATCCTGATCCACTGTTTTGGTGACCCAATTGAAAAAATCAACCAGGTTTGTCTGGCAGGACCTCCCTACTGTGATACCATGTTGATTTTTGTCGAGCTGACCAGTTTGCTCAAAGAAGCTATGATTCTTTCCTTCAGCAGGGACTCCATCAGTTTTCCCATGACTGACGTTAGGTTGACTGGACGGTAGTTACCTGGATGTTCCTTGCTTCCACTCTTGTGGAGTGGTACTACTGTTGCACTCTTTCACTCCTCCGGCACCTCCCACTCCTTAATGATTTGTTGAAGAGCACTGCTAAGGGGCTCCCAGTTCCTCCCTAGTTCTTTCAGTATTCTTGGGTGTATCCCATCTGGCCCCATAGCTATATACTTTAACTTGTCTGTTTCCTCCAGGACCCTTTCCTCTGTGAAGGGTCTGTAGTATCTAGTCCTTCAGTCGGACGCTTCTTTATGCCACATGGTTGGTCTGTTATCGTCTGCTTCCTGTGTGAGGCTGAGCAGAAGTACTCATTGAGTGCATCTGCCTTCTCATTGTCTTGCTCTGTGGTTTGTCTGTCTTTTTGTGATTCTAACGACGCCCATTTGGTCTTCCTTTTTTCACGTATGTACCTGTAGAAGGTTTTGTTACCCTTTTACTTCCTGAGCTATCCTAACCTCTGTTTGAGCCTTTGTATTTCTTATCACTTTCCCTGTCTCTTAGTTTCTGTTTAGTTTGCCTTGTTCTGTGACTCCTTGTACTTTCTGAAAGCTATCGCTTTTCTCTCCCAAGGTTGCCACCTTCTTGGAAAACCATAGTGGGTTTTCCTCCTTTGTTCTTACTAACCTGATGGGCACACTGTGATGTGACCATGGTTACTACATCCTTCATCCTTGTCCAATATTCCTCAATGTTCCCTTCTGTCGAGTTACACTATGGTTGTGTCTTAGGCAGGCCATGTTTGTGATCTGCCCTCCTGAAGATTATTCCTAACCAAATGGGTTTGGCTTCCAGACCCTATTGGAACCATAGATCCTCTGTTTCCTAGTGCCTGCTGCATTTCTGTAGTATTGATGGTATCCTTAACATAAATAACTACCCCTCCCTTTTCCCAGTCCTATCTCTACTGAACAAGTTGTACCCGGGATAGTCACCTCCCAACCATGGTTATTTGTGAACCATGTTTCGGTCCTGATCAACCAGTCTAGTCCTGTGTCAGCTATTGTGGCAGTGAGGTCAGTTATCTTGTTAGCCAGACTACTTGCATTGAGGCATAGTGCTGACTGCTCTCGCTGTGTCACTTTGTTTGTCATGCCTCCCTTGATCTTAATGTTCATCCCTTTCTAGTTTTCCCTGTTTATGGATCCTCCTTTCCACTGTGATGGTCAATGCCACAGATGGAAAGGTTTTATGTTCTGGCTATCTACTTTTGCTATCCTGGAGTGTGTAGATTTGGTGCTAGTTGGAGGAAGAGACAGCAGGCTCTGTGTGCTTCTCCTAGAGCTACGTCATCTCCCTTCCCGCTAGTTTAAATGTCCCACGAGACGCCAGATTTCTGGCCCAGTGCTCTGACTAGTTTCAGAAAATTGCTCCACTGGACGCTAAGGGTGCCAGTGTATTTTAACTGATACACACCCAAAACTTGTGGCACATGTTACATCACCTGAGTGCAGGTATTCTCTTCTTGCAACTCCAAAAGTAGTTATTACTTACAACAGATGCCTACTACCTGGAATAGAGTGAGTACTGAGGTCAGTGAATGGGGCATGGTATCTAGCAGAATGGTCGATATATCAATCTTCTGGAACTCAGATATACCTGAAGTCCTTTTTCCCACCGATAAGGGGCCAAGTAGTATACATAAGGACAAACAAAACAACCACTGTGTATTATATAAACACATGGAGATGCCAGATCCTCAAAGCTTTTCAGGAAGGCCCTGAAAATTTGGAACCTGGCATACAGCTTGAATGCTGGGATATCTGTAATACCCTGGCTGTGAGTTACCATAGACTAGCAGACTTGCAGTGCTGGATGAGTCATGTGACCCATAAACATTCTTTGAAATTACCTCTGTTTTGTTGCAGACCCCATTTCTAGGAACAGCCCAGGGATACTCACAGCATCTCCTGAAGGAACAATGCCCTATGCTTTTCCTCTTTCCACCAATTCAGAAAGTTCTTCTGAAGTTGAGGAGGAGAAACAAGCCCACGGATCTCACGACTGGTCATCGACAAACATTTTGTTGAATGACCAGACAATAACCGGCAGGCCAACACATTTGCAGTAGGCTGCCGGTTTCTTAGAAACACAAGTAGTTTTCTCAGGGGCTTTGCCCCAAACCCACCACATGGGCTGTGCCTCACAGCACCACCCCACCCCACCCACTAGGATTCTCAACTCTGGGTCGGAGCTGATTCGGTGGGGGTGCAGGAGTCCCGACAGATAGTGCTGAGTTACAGTGGGTTCCACAGCGCGGTGGCGCTGTTGTTAAGCTATGAGGGACCCCGCTGTCTAAATGTCGCTGTCGGGTGTATATACCACAAGCCACATGTTCCTAACTGCACCAGTCTAGATTGGGTCAGACAGCCATGGTACTCACTGATTCTCACATTTTCTCTGAAGCATCCAAGTAGTCTCCCAATAACTCAAGATATGCCAACAATCTTCCAGGGCACAGTGTTTCATTCAGTTCTGTTATCACTGTGCTTAAATGCCTGGTACTTGAGCTAGACTTTGTAGACCTAAATTTGTCAGGTTTTGGAAGTGTAAAGTAGCATGAAAGCTCCATAAAAAACATATAGCTCAGAGTAGAAACATAGAAGTTGGCGGCAGAAGGAGACCACTAGGTCCATCTAGCCTGCCCATTTGTTTTAGACCTATTTTGACACTGTAGTTGCCCTTTGTAGTCAGGGCTCCCTTATGTCTATCCCATGCATTTGTGAATCCTCCCACAGTGTTGACCACCACAACCTCTTGGGGTAGGCTGTTCCAGGCATCCACCACTCTTTCTGTGAAGAAAAACTTCCAGGTGTTGGTAGAGAACCTACCTTCTTGCAGCCTGAGGTCATGTCCCTGGTCCTGGAGCCCTTCTTGAGTGAGAAAAGTTCCTGTGCCTGTACCTTGTTAATTCCTTTTATGTTCTTGAATGTTTCAGTCATGTTCCCTCTCTCTTCTCTGCTCCAGGAGTACATATTCAGTTCCTAAGTCTTTCCTCTGTGGGACATGTGCTGCAGACCCTGAATCATTTTTGTCGCCTTTCTCTGTACTGTTTCCACCTAGTCAATGTCCTTCTGAGGTGAGGCCTCCAGGATGGATTCCGTATTCAGGTGAGACCTGACAGCGATCTGTACAGTGGTAGTACCACCTCTCTCCTCCTGCTCGTGATTCCTCTCCCAGTGCAGCCCAGCATTCTGTTGTCCTTCAATGTTGCCTTCTCACACTGCTTACTAACTTTCAATTCATCTGAGATTATGATTCCCAGATCTTGTTCCTGGTTTGAGGCTGCCAGTCTTTTCGCCTCCTAGGTAATGCTCCTTTCTTGGATTTTCTTTTCTATGTGCATGACCTTGCACTTTTGGCATTAAATCTCAGCTGCCACACTCCACACCATTCTTCTAGTTTCTTGAGGTCAGCTTCCATCTTGCTTACTCTTTCGAGGTGTTCACCCTGTTACATATCTTGGTGTCGTCTGCGAACAGACACCTTCTCTTCAATCCGTCAGCGATGTCTGCTATAAAACATCGAAGGAGAAACATAGAAACATAGAATTTGACCAGATAAGGACCACTTGGCCCACCCAGTCTGCCCATTTCCTTACCTAGTGGATAAGCTGCAGATCCTAGTTAACCAGCAGCCTACTTATTCCTACCCCACCCCTAAATTGCCTTATGACTGTCCCATGCATGGTAGAATTCCACCACTGTTTTTGACTCCACAACCTCCTCCGGAGGCCGTTCCATGCATCCACAACCCTCTCTGTGAAAAAATACTTCCTTAAATGACCTCTGAGCTGCCCCCCTCTATCTTCAAATTGTGCCCCTTGTTCTTGCACACCTCTTTTTGAAAGATGCTACCCTCTTGGACTTTGTTGATTCCCTTGAGGTACTTGAAAGTTTCTATCATGTCCCCCTCTCCTCCCTTTCCTCGAGGCTATACATATTAAGCTCCTTAAGTCTCTCTTCATATGTCTTCCGGTGCAGACCCTGCACCATTTTAGTTGCCCTCCTCTGGACAGCTTCCATCCTCTATGTCTTTCGGAGATTGGGTCTCCAGAACTGCATGAGTACTCCAGATGGGGTCTCACCTGCTGTCTGTACAGAGGATAATAACTTCTGTTTTCTACTGGTGATGCCTCTCTCTGCATCCCAGTATCCCCCACCCTCCTTGCTGCCCTCTCACATTGCTTGCCCACCTTTAGGTCATCTGATATAACTACCCCAGGTCCCTTTCCATTTTGTTGTTGTTGGTATCTCACCCCCCATTGTGTACTTTTTGTTTCCCAGGTGCATTACTTGTACTTCTTAGCATTGAATCTAAGCTGCCATACATTTGACCATTCCTCTAACCTTGCAAGTCCTTCTCATCCTTTCCACCCCACCTTGTGCATCAACTCTTTTGCAGATCTTTGTGTCATCAGCAAAGACATACTTTTTCCAGTCCCTCTGCAATGTTGCTTATAAAGACATTGAAGAGGACCGTCCTAATACTGAACCCTGCGGTACCCACTAGTAACCCCTTTCTTCAGAGTGGACTCCA
This sequence comes from Neoceratodus forsteri, assembly GCA_016271365.2. Taxonomy (NCBI): domain Eukaryota; kingdom Metazoa; phylum Chordata; order Ceratodontiformes; family Ceratodontidae; genus Neoceratodus; species Neoceratodus forsteri. The sequence continues at coordinate 766,439,327 of CM028133.1, read as the reverse complement.
TTTACTATTACTCTCTGTGTCCTATTCTCCAGCCAATTCTTTCAGGCTGTCATCTTGGGACCCACTCCCAGGCTGGCTAACTTGTATATTAATCTTTTGTGTGGGACTGTGTCAAATGCCTTGCTAATGTCTAGGTAGGCCATGTGCACAGCCCTCCTGATCTACCTTTGGTCACCCAGTCAAAGAAATGTATCAGATTTGTCTGGCATGACCTTCCGTTGTGAATCCATGCTGCCTTGGGTCCTGTGCCCTCTGGCCTCTAGATACTCTACAGTTCTTTCCTTCAAGTGATTCCATCATTTCCCTACCACTGAGGTTAAACTAACAGGTCTGTAGTTTCCTGCATCTGCCTGCTCCCACTTTTGTGAAGGGAATCACATCTGCCCTCCTCCAGTCCTCTGGTACCACCCCATCCTCCCATGATTTGTTAAGAGGGTAGTCAGTGGTGTCACTAGTTCTACCCTTAGTTCTTTTAGAATTCTGGGATGAATCCCATCAAGCCCCATTGCTTTGTCACCTTCAGTTTAAGAGTTCTTTCAGAACCCTTTCTTCTGTAAATGGGCTGGTATCAACTTCTGTCTCCAGAGTGTTTCTACTGTTTGTTTAGGTACCTCCCTCTTCCTTTGTAAATACTGAGCAAAAATATTTGTTTAGTATCTTTACCTTTCACAGTCACCCTCTGCCCACCCTCCTCCCTTTATTAAGCCTCACTATCCCTCCCTTGGTCTTCCTTCGCTCCTTAATGTACCTATAAAAGGTTTTATCCCCTTCTTAACTGAGTTGGCTATCTTTTCCTTGGTTTGGGCCTTTGCTGTTCTGACTGCCTTCCCAGCTTCTTTTTGCTTTAACTGATACAGTTCTCTGTCCTGCTCCTTCTGTGATTCCTTGTACTTCCTGAATGCTTTCTTTTTTCTTGAACCTTCACTGCCACTTCCTTTGAGAACCATAGTGGTTTCTTACATTATTTCGTTTTGTTTGTTGCTTCACAAAGGCTTGTTACGCTGTGATGGCAGTTTTATTATTCCCCATTGTTCTTCCACCCTCCTTCCTGCCCATTTGCTAGTGCATTCCTTAGGCACTCATCCATTTTAGCAAAGTCAGCCCTCCTAAAGTCCAGTACTTTTGCCTTTGTATGCTTGACTCTATTGCTGTGTTTATTGTGAACCATACTGTTCGATGGTGCTAGTTCCCAGATGGCTACCACTTCTACATCTGTGATCCTCTCTTCATCTCCATTTGAGAGAACCAGGTCTAAGATTGCTCCCTCTCGGTGGGCTCAATACTAGTTGTCTAAGGCATGCCCCTGTAGGGCATCTAGAATAACCCCACTCTTCAAGTGGCTGCTGCAACTGCACTCCAGTTAACATCTGGTATATTCAGATCACCCATCAGCAATATCTCCCCTTTTGCTGCCATTCTGAGTATACTTTCTATCATTTCCTTGTCAATTTCCTCCCCTGAGAAGGGAGTCTGTATCTAACCCTGTCGAGGATTATGGTGCCATTGCCAGTCTCCAAATTTACCCACAGTGCTTCTTCTCCTCCCTGTTTTCCCTTTTGTTCTGTTGCTTTGATTCCTTCCCTATGTAAAGAGCTACTCCTCCTCCTCTTTACCCTCCCTGTCCCTCCTGTAGATAGTGTATCCTGGTATGTTTATATCCCAGTCATGGTTTTGTGTGTACCATGTTTCTGTGACTGCCACGATATCCAGATGTTCCTCCTCCATCAAGGCCACTAATTCAGGAGCTTGTTACTCAGGCTACGGGCATTGGTACTCATTGCTGTCCATTTTTGTAGCTTTACCTTCTTTTGCAGCATCCAGCACTGAGCCCTGAGGCACCCCACAGGTCACCCTGCCTTCCATCGATTAGTCCCATTAACCTGTACCCTCTGGGTTCTGCCTTGTAACAAGTTTTGTACCCATCTGACTACTTCTGGGCCAACCACTGTGTGGTCAAGCTTCTTCACCAGTCTTCTGTGTGGAACCGAGTCAAGGCCTTACTAAAGTCTAGATAGACTGCCCCACCGTCGTCCACTATTTTTGTAGCATAGTCAAAAAACTCAAGCAGATTTGTCTGGCATGACCTACCTGCTGTGAAACTGTGCTGTTTAGGGTCTTGTTGGCCGCTAGTTTCAAGGAATGCTATGATAGTCTGTTTGAGTAAAGTCTCCATTAGTTTCCCTACTACAGGTATGAGGCTCACCGATCTGTAATTGTAACCTCTTCACAACTGCCTGATTTGTGAAGTGGAATCACTACTGCCTTTTCGAGTCTTTGGGTACCACCGGCTCTTCAAGGATTTCGGAATAGAAGTGCCAGAAGGACTGCTAAAGATCTTCTGTCTCATGTAAAAGTAAGTCTGAGAACCCTGACAATGTAGACTTTGATTCACTCTTAGATTTAAAATAAAAGGTCTCGGACTATCCTCCATAAAGCTTCTTCTGGCTATTACTTCAGTGTAATGATCAAATGCTGGTGACCTGAGTTGCGCCCACACCCAGTACAGCTGGAGGCGGAGACCAGCGGGGAGTGTATGGAGCATTGTCATTAATCTCTCCTCCCGGGAAGGAATAAATGGTTTTATGTGTGTCTCCCCAGAATGCTGTTATGTGCAGCCATGATGTGGGAGGGAGGTCGAGAGAAGGGAGAAAACGGGAAAAGACCTGCCTCTAGTGTGCTGGATGACATCCTCTTTGTCCCCAGTTGTCATCTGACCAATAACCACACAATCTTAACCCCCCACCATCACCCCTGCCATCTTTAAGGCATTCCTTCCCTTATGACAGCAGAAGAGACCCTCCATCAGAGATTAGCCAGAAACTGAGGGGTGCTGGAAGATCTCAGGGAACCAAAGGTAAGTTATGGTTATGGGAGTTGAGTCCAGCAGGCAGAGGGGAGTATGTGTGGGGCCCAATGGAGAGGGGTACCAAGGAGACATGGGAAGAAGCAAACAAAATCCATCAAACACTAGTTCAAGGTCTCTGGCTTCTCACCCAATGTTTAAAATGTTCTTTTAAGGATTTAATCTTTACACTTCCTGTAAGGATCCAGTCCTGCAATGGACCTAAATTTGGTTCTCACTCAGTTGAAGAATCCCCCATAATGGCTAACTGAATTAAGTATTTAACTTGAAAGATGTTCTTCCTGGAAGTCTTCACATCTGCCAGAAGGATCAGTGAATTACAAGCACTCAGTACTGATCCTAGCCATACAGTGTTCTACAAGGAAAAGTAGTCCTTAGAAAAAATGTGTAATTGTTGCTTAAGATGGTGTCAGAATTTCATCTGAATTAAACAATTTCTGTGTCATTCCATGTTATCTATGGGTAATCATTACGTGTAAGTATATATGCACCCATTCAGGGGTCACTTATACAACTACAGCATTAGGAAACTGTGCTTGCTGCTGGCCCAGTGACGTGGTGGACTGAGGCACTGGCCACCTTGCCTGCTGTACTGGCGACCTAGGTTCAGTAATGGACCAAGGTCTTTCAGAGGCCAGCCAGGGAAGGCACATTTAGTGTCCACAGTTGGCTCTTCTCTTTTGGGGAGGGAACAGTGTGCATCATTGTGGCTGCATCTAGTGGAAGCTAGGTGGCACAGCAATGGTCGCCTGATTCGATGGCTAAGCACAGGTGCTGAGGAGTACAGCGTGTTCATGCTGTACCTGTGCACAATGGCATGCATGCTGGCCCTGGACTCGATGAGAAATGGGGAAAAATGCTCCTCCATGGCCAGATAACATCGGTAACCCACAGGGTCCATGCCACCAATGGGGCACCACTCACCCAGTGAGGTTCTAAGAAGTTGGCTACATCCCAGGGACAAAAGGTGATGGGGCTGTGAGTTGCCGGAAGAAGGGGGCCACCAGGGAAGGACGGGTGGATAAACAACTCTGAAAATGAAGCTGTGCCTGCAGCTCTGAATGTTGGTATCCTCAATGTTCTGAGGCTCCAAGTTCCTCAGTCTTTTGTACCAGTGACAGAGGTTGCAGTTTTAGAGTGAGCTCTCCACTGCAAGTAATATCCAGCATAGCTGTAAACACCTATTGTGGTCATGCATACTCTTTTTGCATTTAGTGATACAGTCAGTGTGAGTGATTTGGGCACATGATGTCACAGATTATGTTAGTGATAGGGCTTTTAGATCTTGGTGTGGGGTTTCAAACCAGCTTAAGCCTGGGTTTGAGTCCCAGTATGGAACATTTTTTCTTTCTAACTATAATTTGTGTTGCATGAGAGAAACCGCTAGATGTTATTTCTGATGTCAGCAGTATACTTTCAGCAAGATCTGAAGTTCTATATTTGCTGATACCTTGAAAGCGTCCCAGATCAAACTTTGAGGTTTAAATGCAACTTGGGAAACACTGCTTCAAATAGGCAGACTGTTGATTACAAACATTCACTGCAACTGTGTAGGGAGGTCTGCACTCACTGCTGGATGTTCTTTACCACAGCATACACTTCCTGTACAGAAAGCTTAGTACAGCAGTAGAGCTATAAGTTACCATGCAGTAGAGGGTAGAGGCATGGGTTTGATCCTCGAGTGGAAATTTTCTTTCTCTGTAATTTATGTAGTATGAGAAAAATTGTTATATGTCATTGCTAATGATTGATAGCAACATTCTTTTAGCAAAGTTTTAACTTTGAGTTTGTTTATTTTTCATATGGATGTTTATTCCTCCTTGGCAGAATTGGCTGACATCTCGCTGTTCTGTCGGCCGCCACTGTCTCAAGTTTCCCTGGCATCCAGCACTTCTATCCTCTGCGGGCCCTCCTCCCTTGGCAGGGCCAGGGAGGAGGTCCACCTGCCATCCCAGTTAGCACATCCAGATGGGGCCAGTCGTTGCAGCGGTTGGATTTCTGCTTGTGACAATGGCGACCCAGGTTCGGACGGGACATCAAAGGGCCGTCCGGGGAGAAGGACAGAGCATCCGAGGACTGCTCTTCTTCTCTGGGAGTGCAACTGGTGCTTGATACACAACTGATGGAGGTGAGAAGTACGCAGCGACTGGTGCCTGAATGTTCAGGGGGTGGGGCGGACACGGACATCGTTGCACGTCCCGCCCCAAAGAAAAAAGAAAATCTTCAGCTGCTGGCGGTCTAGATGAAGCCCGCCTTGGCTTTAATAGCCTCCAGGCCAGCCCTCCGACTCATCCCGTCACTTGCAGTGCTGTTGGGCTTGTGCCACAACCCCACCCTCGGGGTAAACCAGGGGTATTGGAGGTCACGGCCGATTTGGAGGTGGAAGCTCAAGGTCTGTGACTGGGCTGAGGTTCAGGCGGCTGGCGGCAGGGGAACAAAAGCATACTGAAAAAAACAACCACATCCAGACAGGCCTTAAAGGTGATCCACAGTACAACAGCAATAAATGCAGTACATTCAAAATACATTACAGAAGGAACTGAAGCTTACTGTGCCCAGGTGTCAGCGTGGCTCAGTTGGTAGCACATCCGCCTCTGGACCAGAAGGTCGTGGGTTCTCGTCCCACACCGGGATTGGACTTAACCTAACAATGGCTGGCATCTGAGTGCAGTATTGGGGGTGCTGTACTGCTGGGGTGTGCCATCCTTCGGATGAGACGTTAAACCGAGGTCCCTTCTGCCCATCCTGGTGTTGTCCTAGTGGGTGTCCAGGTGGAAGTAAAGAACCCAGGGCACTCTTCGCCAACATTCCCTTCCATAAACCAGTTCATGCAATTATACAGGCTGTGTGTGGGTGATGGTGTGCGATATGGCCACCACTACATTCAGTCACTTCACTACCAGTCTAACATTGCTTGTAAAGTGCTTTGGGATACTGTATATGAAAAGCGCTATATTAATGCTGATTCTTCTTCTTCAAGTTGTTGCATTACGAAGGGCAAACAGATGGTAATAGCTGATTCTGAGGATCCACCTAAGGAAGAAAACTAACAGATAGACAGCATAATACCACCAAGCGAGGACCTGTATAATAAATTTTAGTGTCCAGGATATGTATAAATGAGCTCTACAAAAATGTCCTTGACCTGCATAGAATAAAATCTTAGCCTGCTCTGCTGTGCTTTAAACAGTTCTAACCATTCTGGAACAAACTTCTAATGAAGGGCCAGTACCAAATTACTTAACTGTAAACAAGTTACTGTTTATTAAGTCCCACTTTATAATGCTGTATTTGAAAGTCCAACATTATTTTGCAAAATGGAGAAAGGAACATAACATAATTTTAACTCTTCTGTGTTTTATGTGTCCAGTAACGTCTTAGAAAACAGTTGCACTTGAGTTAAGGTCAGCCTGTAACTTCTGCACTGTTTGGTAATATCATGCCCTTGCTCAGTTAGTCCATACTGATAGTTGAGGAGAGTTACCTAGATGGGAAAAAAATATCCTGCCGCTTAGGGCCAGAGTTGGGGGTAGCCATGATGTCAGTGCTGTTAACACACACACACACTCACACACACACACACACACACACACACACATAAGATTTTCACACCAACTACAGTGGTGTTAAGCATAACAAATATAGATTAGAGTAAAGACTCTGTCATAAACTATCGGATCTGATTATAGACCCGAACCTCAGGCCAGCTTCCTCCTCCCTGCTAGGTACCTGAGTTTATAATGCAGTCCTTCCACAAAATCAGTCATCTTCTTCTTTTGCTACCTCCAACTGGGACCAAAGTATTTTTTCATCTTTTCAATAAGGCTCTGGCGTTTTACGGCCACTGAATATGTAAACATTACCAGTATAGCTAACTTTAACAAAAACAAGGTGTTGCATCAGCATGAGGTCTGAAAGCAAAACAAAAAGGTTATATTAAATGCATGCTGAAAGAGAGTTAAAATCTACGTTTCGACCTTAGGTCTTCAGGAAATATCTAAAAGAAAAAAACAGTGTAGAAGGGAGGTAAAATGGGGATATAAATGTGAGGAAAGAAAAAAGGGAAGGCTAAGGGAGAAGTAATAAGTGGCAAGATAAAGAGACAATCTGTGAAACAAGAAGGTAATGATGGGAAAGACAAGGCATAATAGGAGTGAATGAGCTAGACTAGAGAAGTCCCAGATGGGGACTAATTAACAGTGCCTAGTAAGAAGGCTGAAAGGTGACAAATGTGGGGAAGGAGACAGAGATGGAGACAAGTGGTGAGCATGAAAAATAAATTAAGTGTGTACAGATACAAACAGATTTTAGGAGAAACAAGGGCTGGCTGAAAGATGTTAGCAGAAAATAAGTCTATCATTTAAACCAGAGGGCTGCTGGGAGACAAGGCAGATGATTAGCTTGGTTTCCATGTTTTCTGTCGTCAAGCCCTGCTGAAGGACACACACAGAAAGGTCATTGACACTGGTCCCTGGAGATAAAGTGGGATACAATGGGTTTATTAGTGTCTCCATTCCTGACTGCTCTGTAATGTTCCCTGAAACAGTCAGCAAGGCATCTACCAGTCTCTCCTATGTAAATAGCTCACACTTCCTGCAAAGAATACAGTATACCACATTAGAATATGGGCTAAATAAAACAAGCACTCCTATTGGCTGAAACAGTACACAAGCGGGCCATTATTTCTCAACAACGTCTGCTCAAAACAAATTCTGCCTTGTAACAAAACCACCCACCTGTTGCCACTATGCCCACCTTATCCCACGTTCACTCCAGCATGCATATTTGACCGCTCCACCAACAAATGCCGTACCATGCCACGTAAATGACAACAGTTAATTTTAATTAACTAAGTATGTACTCCACCAACAAATGCAGTACCATGCCATGTAAATCACAACAGTTAATTTTAATTCACTAAGTAAACGCGGTCAGAGCTGCAGTAATCGGAAGAAAAGTGGGCACGTTGTTGCGGTTTCAAAGCTATGAAACTGAAATCATTCATTTTCCTAAAACACGCTGTCTGGAGGTACTGAATTGACTAATGAACTCTGCAGCAAAATCACGAGCTACTTACTTTTCACAATATTAATGTTGCCATTCTGGCGCAATTTCTTCTATCTCGATCATCAGTCTTCTCTCACAACCATAACCACACATCCCAAAACATAGCAAACAACGCCTAAAAGGTAAATCGAACACTTCACTGCCTAACACTGTTGAAAACTCACACACCAACCTAATCTAAAAAAGTGATATCACAAACAGCAGCACCCTCTAGTGGCACCAAAGTCACTATTTTCCAGAACCAACATATCTGTTTATTTTTGCAATATTTGAAGCTTTTTCTATAAAATTATTATTTTAAAAATAATATAAACTCATATTCTAAGTGTAATAATACCCTCCAGGGAGGGCATTATGGGATATATCGGACCTTCAGGGGCTATAAGGCCCTCATACTGCGGCGTCAGGCGCGTCAATCGCCTGAGGCGGTCCGTTATATCCAATGCGCTCCCTGTTGGGTATTATTACTACTAGTAGAGGTGCATGAGAACTCCTTGGTGATGTGAAAACACCTGTAGGACCCTGAATTTCAGTTACACTAGAGACAAATTTGCAGGTGTAGCAGCAAGTTCTTTTGCAAGGTTTGGTACCTGGTAGGGAGGAACTGTTAGGAGTAGGTAGGCTGCTTTTACCAGGAGATTACGCAGGTAACTTTAAGTACTGCAGGGAATTGTAGGCTGTGTGACACTCCAAGCTTCCAGTGGGTTGATCTAATATTATCAAAGGCTTTGCACTGGGTCTGTGTAGTAAAGACTAAGTCTAGGAATAAAGACATCTTCATCCCATCATCTGAGGTAACTGGTCCCATCCTTCTGGCAGCTTTCAAAATATTGATCTGAGAAGGGTATTCACTCCTTCAGACCTGGTAAGGACCCTGCAAGGAGTGATTTGGTATCTTTTGTAACTGCTTTGGAGGAGACAATTGATACTGTTCTATAATCCATGTCTGGTTGAAGGTCCAAGGGTCATCTCCCTCCGTTGTTTCAGGTAGACCTATGACCCTCAGATTGGTGGCTCAGAGCTGATTTTAATGTTTTCAAGGAAATACCTCTGGACTTTGTTCTCCTTGATAAGTCCTGAGATTGCTGCCATGGACTTCCCAACCATGCTATTTGCTTCTTTTGCTTCTGAGACTGCCCACATGTTTGCTGCTCACAAGTCTGCAACTTGGATTGAATGTCCACTGCTTTGTGGTCCAGTGTTGTTTATTTACAGTTCATAGTCCTTATTGCTTGTAATACATCACAGAGTGTTGGGTCTGCGCTGTGAGATCCACTGGAAGGGCACCTTTCTGACTAATTCCTGAAGCTGTGGCTTGCTGGCCTCACTTGCCACCACCTTCAGTGGTGTATTTTTAGGCTGTCCACACTTTCTGGCAATAAATACAGTTCTTGCAGGTCCTTGGGATGTTATTCTCCAAGGTGTAGGATTTCCAGCCAGAAAAAGCTGAAGTCATCAGTTTAAGTTGTTTATTCTTTATGCTCTGGTTGGTGCTCGAGCAAAGCATGTCTTTTGCGCTGCTAGCTGGCTATGTGCCCCTTGCAGCAAGGTGTGAAGTACCAGATTGCTGATAACTTGAAAAGTTCCAGCTCAGATTTTGAGGTTGAAATGCAACTTGGAAAACACTACTTCAGATAGAGCGGACTTTTAATTCACGAACATCCACTGCAACTGTGTGGAGGGAGGGAATCTGCACTCACTGCTGGATGTTCTTTACCACAGCATGCATCTTCTGTGTAGGAAGCTTAGTACAGAAGTAAAACAACAGACTACCAAGCAGTAGAGGGTAGGGAATGTGGGCTTAGTCTACCAAGTGGAATTTTTTTTCTTTTCACTGCAATTTGTTAAATGTGAGAAGCATTTTCAGATGTCTTTGCTGAGGATAGTGATAGACTTTCAGAAAGGTTTGAGCTCTTTACTGCTGGCAACGAAAAGCTCAAGCTCACACATTGATGTTTAAATGCAACTGGTAAACACTGCTTCAAATGGACAGACTGTTAATTATGAACATCCAGTACAACTGTGTAGGGGTGTCTACACTCACTGCTTGATGTCCTTTGCCATAGCATGTGACTTCTGTATAGGAAGCTTAGTACAGTAGTTACAGTAGTAATGTTGCCAGCTATCAAGCAGCAGAAGGTAGGGGCCTGGGTTTGATCCTAGAGCGAATTTGTTTCTTTCTCACTACAATTTATGTAATATGAGAAATTACTAGATGTCTTTGCTGAGGATAGTGACAGGCTTTTAGCGAGGTTTGAAGTTCTATATTGCTGATAACTAGAAAAGTTCCAGCTCAGACTTTGAGGTTTAAATGCAACTTTAGAAACATTACTTTAGACAGACCTTTAATTGCAAACATCCACCGTAGTTGTGTAGAGGATCTGCACCCACTTCTGATGTCATTTATCATGCCACTCTTTTCCTATATAGGAAGCCAAGTACAGTAGTAGAGCTACAAACTGTTAAGCAGTAGAGTCAGGGGCCTGGATTTAAACTCCAGAATGGAACATTTTCTTTCTCACTACAATTTTTGTAGTATGAGAGAAATTGTTAGATGTTATTCCTGATTTTAGTGATACATTTTTAGCAAGGTTTAACATTCTGCGCTGCTGATAACTTGAAAAGTTCCAGCTCAGACTTTGAGGTCTAAATGCAACTTAGGAAACAGTACTTCAAATTGACTTTATTATAAACATTTACTACAGGTGTGTGTGTGTGTGTGTGTGTGTGTGTGTGTGTGTGTGTGTGTGGTCTGCATTCAGCTGGATGTCCTTTGCTACAGCAGCCATCATCTTTCTAGGAAGCTTAATAGTGGTAGCGCTGTAGGCTGCCAAGCAGTAAAGAGTAGAGGACCTGGGTTGGACCCCAGATTACATTTTTTTCTTTCTCACTACAAAATTTGCAGTATAAAGGAAACTGATAGATGTCATTTTTAATTTTATTTTAATGATTGACTTTCAGCAAGGTTCAACATCTGTATTGCTGATCACTTGAAAAGTTCCAGTTCAGACTTTGAGGCGTAACTGCTACGTGGGAAACACTACCTCAAATATGAACATACATAATTTGCTAGCAGATAAAGGCCTAGAGGTCTATCAAGTCTGCTCTGAATGTGCAGCTAGCACCCCTTATTCTGCCTCCCTCCCACCCTTCCCCTACATTGACCCTTCCCTTGCCCTGTCCCTGCCCTTTTGAAGCAGTCCACTGTTCTACTGGATACCTCTTCAGCCAGTAACACATTCCACCAGCTACCACCCTCTCTGTAAAAAAGTGTCTCCACATCTCCCTCCTGAACCTTCCTCCAGTCTCATATCATGGCCCTGGGTGTCCCTCCCCTCATTTACTTGAACAGCTCCTCTGTACCTGTCTTATTTATTCCTTTCATGTACTTAAAGGTTTCAATCATGTCCCCTCTGACCCTTCTCTCCTCCAGTGAGTGCATGTTCAGCTCCTCAGCCTCCTCTCGTATGGTAAGTCTCCTAGCCCCTTGATCATCTTTGTGGCCTGTGCTGCACCCTCCAGTAAGTTAATGACCCTCTTCAGATCTGGCGCCAGCACTGCATGCAGCACTTGAGGTGCAGTCTAACTAATAACACACAGTGGCAGAATCACCTCCCCTCCTTGAGGATGCCCTTGCAATGCAACCCAGCATTTTGTTAGCCTTTGCAGCTGCCTTCCTGCATTGTGCCGAGTTGTTCATTGACCCTGTAATGAGCATCCCAGATCCTTCTCCTCCTCTGTCTTGGCTAGCTGCACTCTCCCAAGCTGGTAACTCCTCCTTGGGTTCTTCACCCCAAAATGCAGCACCTTGCACTTTTTGGCATTAAACTCTAGTTGCCAGGTGTCTGACCAGGTTTCCAGCTTTCCAGATCATCCTGCAACCCTTGACATCCAACTAGGTTGTCCACCACTGCTCCCATCTCGGTGTCATCAGCAAACAGACTGATCTTGCTCTTGATGTCCAATGATATGTCTGCAATGAATATCCCAAACAACACTGATCCCAACACGAGCCCTGTGGAACACTGCTCGTCATTACCCTTGGGGATGAGGTGGCCCACCTACCACCACCCTCTGTTGCTTTCCTGAAGCCAGCTCCCTACCTATCTCACCAGCTTTGCACCTGCCCCTGTGCCTTCTAACTTACTTCCCAGCCTTCCATGTGGCACCAAGTCAGATGCCTTACTGAAGTCCAGATACAGGACATCCACTGCATGGCCCCTGACCAGTTGCCTAGTTACCCAGTAATAGAACTCCACCAGGTTGGTTTGGCAGGATCTGCCATGTGTAAAGCCATGCTGTCTGCTGTCCTGTAGATCTTTGGCCTCCAGGAGGCCACCAGCCTCTCCTTCAGGATAGTCTCCATCAGCTTACCCAGGATGGATGTGAGGCTCATCAGTCTGTAGTTACCTGGCTCATCCTTGGGATCACTCTTGTGGAGGGGCACCACATGAGCCATTCTCCAATCCTGAGGTACACACCCTGAGTGTAGTGAGGCATTAAATAGGTCTGCCAAAGGTCCCGCAGGGATCTCTGCCAGCTCCTTCAGTACCCTGGGGTGGATGCCATCTGGTCCTGGTGCCTTGTCCACCCTCAGTGCCATCAAACCCTCCAGAACTCTGCCCTTCATGATTTCCCGTCTGTCACCCCTCCTCCCTGTTTCTGTCAGACTGTTCATTATAAAGTTCACAACATCCACTAAGTCATTCCCTTTTCATTGCCAAGGGAAGCCTGTCCTTCCTTGGCTTATGACAGTTATTTAGAAACTCACATACTATTAACACCTAGGTCATACATAAAACAAACCCAGAAAGAATTCTCATTGGTTTAAAATACTCATTTAAACCATCACTGAAGATTAGAAACAATTAAACTAGACCTCACCTTATGTATGATCTAGGTGTTAATAGTATGTGAGTTTTAAATAACTATCTCTTTCAGAAAGGACTTTCGATAATCAAAAGCTTAAAGTGATTTACCAACTTCCCCAAAGTCATGTTTGCAGATCACCTTCCTTCATTGGTGATGCAAAGCTCAGCTGCCCTGAAGTTAAGTATTAAATATATTCAGATCCTTAGTTTTTAACATTTTTGTGCCACAGTTGTCTCGGCATGTTTTTTCTTTGTTTGAAGTTCACATGAGCAGTGCATCCACATGCATGAGTGACATCAGCACAGGGAAGGTGTTCCCACGCACCTTTCTCACTGCTCATTCATTCATCTTTCCTGGACCCAGCCTCAGTGAGTGCAGATCCAAAACTGAACTGGCAAAATTACAGCACTGATGACTGAAACGGTTTGTTATATTGGCAGCTGTTATACTTGCTTTTGGGATTGCAGAAGTGATGATTTCTCCTGATTTTCAATTTTACTCATCTGACTAAGCTCTGTGTCCTAGGTCCATCGGTTCTAGGAACATCACAATCTACATTGCTTGAGTACAGTGTTACAGTTTTAATAAGTGCTGCAAGTACAGAATTAAAACAAATCTGTATAAAATAAATTTTTTTAACTGGCGGAGCTGTAATCTGTAAGCGTATTGGGACACAAAAGGACGACTTTTGAACTGGGCAGATATATAAATTGATGTAAACTTTTCAGTATTGTTACATAGAGGTCTGTGTTAAATGGATGACTTTTCAACTGTTCAGAATTGTAATGTGCAGCAAGAGTATAAGCACTGAGCTGCAGGTCAATCAGGAGAAGAGTGCAATAAACTGTGTATTTTGGCAAGTGTTGCTTCCAGTGTGATTGCTTCAGTAAACTGCCTTTGCTGTTGCATTTCTGATTGTCACCATCATTATAGACAGTTTATATCTTTTCTTGTGCTCCTGTGTTTTCTTGGGCTCATTTGGTGTTCTCATGCAAGCACCATAACACTGATCACCAAAGTATGCTTAGATGTGCATGAATAAAGGGACATGGTGCACTGAATTGTTTCTCCAGCTTGCCAGCTTCTCGCTAAGTTTATAAATGAATGCAATAAAATCAGTTATACACTGTACATAGTTATACTGTACCTAGTTTACAGTGTATCTCAAAATTAAAACACTTAGTTTTTAACATTTTAACATACAGCCTTTATTTATAATTAGGATTATAGCATCATTGTATGTGCTCTGGAGCATCAGCAAAAGAAGAGACTGAAGTTGCCATCCTCTCCCGACACTGTGGTACCAATGTACGGCTTCTATGGTGTTACACTGCAAAGTGTGCTAGTCAGTTCGGCATACTTAAGGAATAATGTCTGAACCAAAATATGGGCTACACAGCAATGAATGCAGGAGTCTACACAATGCACCATGACATTGGTAAGGCATGGGAGACAGTATAGTGCAGCATCTGTTGTATTTGCGGTACACTTCACGCATGTGCATCAGAGATCCACTGTAATGGAAAAATGGGAAAACACAAGCGGCTTGACACAGACCGAAGTGGTAATGAAGTATGGTGACATAAGTGAGGAAGGTGGTTCAAATACAGTCTAACACTTGAGTACATACCGCAAGGATATGTCCCTTTTGTAGTGAACCAATCAACGGTACTTAGGCTATCTAAACATAAATGCGGTCTCTTTCTCCATGAGAAGGGTATTGGCAGTGTCATTTTACCTTGGGGGTGGGGACGATCACTGACTGTACTGTATATTTTTGCGTAATTCATAATGCACCTGGAGGCGCACATGTATGGCGGCAGTAAGCCAATGCCAGGATGGTATTACAGATGCTTATGCAGACACTAATGACAGCTGCAGTCTGTATAGTTCCTGAGGCTTAGAGGTAACACAAAGCTGGTGCAATAATTTGTAGTTTTAAATTTATAATATGCCATAAACAGGGGAACTGGTGGCTTCGACACGTTACTCAATCACTGATACCTCTAAAGGGAAAGTACAAGCAGGCCCCCACCCCAAACAGACACATACACAGAAAAGAAAGCTATAGCATAGACCAGTTGGCACTAGGGCAAAGACAGACCCAAACAGTATAAATAATTTACAGATAATGAAAGTTCTATGCTGCAGCATTTTCTAAGTGTAGTGTGTGCAGCTGGGGGATTTGGAGTGGTTGGGGTACAAGGTGCCTGCTTGTAATTTCCACCCTGGCTCCATCAGAGTGAGTGACTGATAAATCAATTGGTGGGAGGTCACTACTAACTAGTACCAGGTGAGAAATTTGGACAAATTGTGAGCCATTTATCCTGCTCGAGCAATGCCACCCGATTGAGCCGTGCTCTCAGTTTCAAGCTGGAGTGGCCAACAACTCGTTAGCATAGGAAAGCAATCCGCCCAAAAAAAAAATATAAAAACCAAGGGTACTATCACTAGCATTTGTGTGGGCACATCGATGCTGGGAGTAACAGAACACACACCATACCTTGATTTTGCACAGATAAATGACAGCAATGAGCAGAGACAAACCGTAGCACTAAGTAGCTAAATATAATAATAACAGTCCGTGTTGCTAAGTCTGCTCTCAGTGCTGTACTGGAATGGATCGGGACTACTGCTGTGACAGGCTGAGCTACTGCCCACATCATTCTCGCTGCTGTCACAGGGTCATCCCTATGAGGCATCTACTATGCAGTGGCTGTCAAATTGTGGCACTGTGTCAGTGTCCGAAGATCACTGTTAGTGCAGGACAACATAATGCTTTCATCATCAGACCCTGAAAATGAACTGTTTGACATTGCTATTGTCGTGCTGCATACTGCGACCAGAGCTCTGTTATCAAGACAGAATTGCTGTGACCAAGAACTAATTTTAATTGCAGAGCACAGATCTCCCTGTGGTGATGAGTGTCAAGGTCACCAAATATAGGCTCCAATACACAAAATGACACTTCCTGGTTTGTGAGGGTGAAAACCTGATTTAATTTGCTAAAATAGGCTATGCAGCTATCAAAATACATTGCGAATCAGTTCTATATGCAGTCACCTTGCAGTATATGTGTTCATATATCAAAACTTGGTAAATCGCTTTAAGCACTTTGTTCTTATTGTAACATCTATGTTGGTCAATAAAGGTATCAAACCAGTTGCTTCTGGATCTGTAATTGAGAGAAGCAGTCTTGCCAATTTGAGGAACTCCTCCACTTCAGACAGGTGTTAGGCACTTTGGAACTCCGGCAACGCTGCTTGATGGAGTTGTTATGATCTAAAAACAAGAAAATCAAAGTGCCAGTGGTACTAAAGGTGCAAAGAAGGTCAGTATGACACAATTTAATGTGGCCAGAAGAAGGCTGACAGACGTCCCTTGGCAATGAAAAGGAATGACTTGGGGCATGGGGTCTGACACACAGCATCAATCAACTGTAGTGAGAAAGAAAAAATGTTCCACTCTGGGGATCAAACCCAGGCCCCCACCTTGTACTGCTTGGTAGCCTGCAGTTCCACCACTGTACTAAGCTTCTTAGAAAGAAAGTGTATGCTGTGGCAAAGGGCGTCCAGCACTGAGAGCAGACTTGCTCTCACACAGACACACACACACTTGTTGTAAACTTTATAAAGAACAGTCTGACTATCTGAGTAATGTTTCCCAAGTTGCAGTTACGCCTCAAAGTCTGAGCTGTAACTTTTCAAACCATTTGCTTCTGGATCTGTTCTTACAAGGACCAATAGGGCAAAAACTAAATCTGTATTTCTCAATTACATGTTTAGTTCTGAAGGTCTGGATGGGGCTTTGTCACTGAAATATGCATGGGTGCAACCAAGGGGTGGGGGTGGGGTGGTCAGTCCCCTCATCTTTCTAGGCTCTGCAAAATGGCCAATGGTATTGGCATGAAGGCTCGAGTAGATCCATGCCCTCCCTCCACACAATTTTTATTGTGGTGGAACTATATAAATTATTAAGGCATTTTAGTTTTGTTATTAATGTAAATTTAATAAAATGGCCATTGTTCTACCATCAACAAAAACTGGTCCATGCACACCCCCACCCCCATAAACAGCTCAGTGTGCCTTTCCTGGTACAAAATTACAAGTAACTAAAATTAGTATACCTGAGAACTATTAGTAAATACAGGAACTTAAGAAACAAATGCAGAACTAGCGTGCAACATTTTAGTGGAATTGTATGTTTGTCATCCTTGGCATTGAGTTTCTGGGTAGATTAATACCGGGACCAGTACCAGTTTTCCAGGTACATACCTGTGTTACAGGTCGACCCTGCGGGTATACTCCCTCCTGATTTTCTGACAGCATATCTTGATAGAAAGCCAATAATCACACAGAGGCGGAATATCGTATTAAATTACTGAATGCTAGGCTCTGAAAATGTTGATGTTACCTGTCAGCGGAACCCAGGAGCAGGCGACTCACTGTTTCCGCTCTCGAGCCGAGGTTTCCGGTTCTCACGGTGCTGGCATAATCAGCAGCTGTAGAAGTGAAAGGAGGAGAGGGGAGTTGTTTGCAGCAGCATTTCTTCTAGATTTCGGCAGTCTGGCAACATGAGCAGGAACACAAGCATAGAACTAGAAGCGTAATTGTAAACTGGCAAATAACAAAAACAACTTTATGTAACCCTAGATGGCTCTATCCAAGGGCTACTACCCCTGGCTGCTTGGCTAGTAGCAGGTTAAGGGGCCTGAGTTCTGAAATGGGTGCCTCCACCGAGGTCTGGGTTGGTTGTGCTCAAGCTAACCTGGGCACAGCCCTCTGGGACACTATAACCCCCTTCTTTCCTTACTAGTGGCGGAACAATACACAGTAATCACTTTCACAATACCCCTGATACACCACACAAGTACCCACACTGTTTGCACTTTACCAGGGTTTTCCTCTGGCTCGCCCTGGGACCCCTGTAAAACAAGGTTATACACAGCAAATAACAGCAGTACAGAACTCTTGCACAAACTGGAACCACATTAGGGTAAATGCAAAAGAGATCTGATTTATTTAGGGACTTGGAACAACGAGGGCGTGTCGGGTTCATTTGCTTAAAGGCTCTATCAATCAAACAGTTATGCATGCATTTCAGGGTCCATAAGCAGTCACATACTCTGGGTACCCAGATGGAGAATGGTGGGCTAGCCAGGAATGTTGCAGATGGTTGGGACCCTGTGATGGAAGTAAACAACGTGCACAACACACACTATTTGTAATCTGGAGCCGGAGGGTTCAGTTTGTGAAAAGAAAACAAGACAATCAGATGACACACTTTTAGATTTGACTGTTGTTGCGAGGAGCTACCCTGATGATTACATACGATACCCAAGACTGGACACAGGCTGAATGAAAATCGAGACAGCAGGTGGTTGGTCTAGAGTGCCAGGAGAAGCAGGGCCCTACGATTCACCGAGGCATCGTTCCTGTTCAAGCGTGGAGCAGGGCTGATCCCCAGGCAGGTCTCGTCGGTGGCTTTCTCTGTGCAGTGGGTAGTCTGGCAGGCCAGTGTGGCATGGCCCAGGTCGAATGGAGATGAACATGGATTCAGTCCAATTAGGCTGGATAAAGCTTCCAGCAAGCAGAACACAGTTCACACAGTGGGGAACCAAATCACGACCCACTTTCAATACACAGCACATTTACATGTAAGGAAATTCTACTGTACCAGGCAAACCACTCTCTGGTCATGATGTAAAGTCTCTGCACAAACCGGGGATTCAAAAGCAGCTGGAAATCCTGACAGGCCAATCGCATTCAGCAAAATCTTCGGTCTTCTTCAGGTATGAGCCTGGTAAAAAAAATCAGTGGCTTACTTCCGTTCTCACAAACTTGGATTTAGTCTGAAATAATTCTCTTCTCCCCTCTCAGGGAAGCAGGCCCACAACTCAGGCCTTTCCACAGTTCTCCTGCAAAACTACTCAGACGTCAGCTTGACTCTCACAAGCATGTTGCTTTTCAGCTCCCAACTTAGATCTGAGTCAAACTGCAGAAAGCCTGGGAATTTCCCAGAATCCAAAAGGTTTGGTTGGCTGAGATGTCTGTCAGTCACAACAAAGGCTCCCCTTCAGGTGCAAAAGGCACCAAAGCCCAAAAATACAATTCCTACAGATTTTGACTCCAGACAGCTCCTGTAGTCCAGCTCCATTTAGGTCCCACCAGAACTGATTGGTCAAATCGCAGTCCAGGACCAAGATAGTGGAGATAAACAAAACAGTCCTTGCTGCAAAAAGTCAGGTTAGACAAACTACATTATCATTATCACTCTAAATAGTTTTCAGCAAATAGTTACATCTTTCAACAGAGCTCCTCTCAGATTACTTATGACTGCAATCCAGGCAGCTCTTAAAGAGACAGTACACAGAGGCTATACAGGCACTCTCTGGCAATCAATTTACATTGCTAAAGCAGGGACACCAGCCTGGTAGTGAGCATTTAGGCAAGCTCGAGGAAGACTTTTCAGGAACCCCCACTTGTAGGGGTTACATTATTTTCCTCTGGTTTTATGTCACAGCCTGAGTTTATAATTAGTTTTTTAGGAGAAACCTAGAATGGTCTAGTCTCGGTTTCAAGTTTTTTTGTTTTGTTCATATTTGTTAATGAAGTTTTTAGCGTGGGTTGCAGTCATGCTGATGAATTCCACGGTACATACACTAGGGGAATCGTGAATCGTTCATGATACTGAATTTTCCTTGATGCACATCAGGAAGTTGTTTTGTTTCTAGCCTCTGTTAAAACTTACACCCAATTTGCCGAAACTTTCCTAGCTTTTCTTTGTTTCAGTCCCTTCCTGCGGTTCATTTTGTATAAGGCCATCTAAAGCCAGAGAGTGGCCTAAAGGGCCCCATGCAACTCTGCAAGTCCTGTGCCGGTGCTTGGGGCTAAGGAGTGCAGTCTGCAGCTCTTAAGTGCCATATAAAACAATTTTAGGAATACTGGTATCTGTAAAATCAAAAACACTAAGCGCCAACTGGCAAACACATACACCACTGACCGCAACTGCTGCAAATCCCATTTTATGGTATGCGTGTAGAGAGGAGGTTCAGCTCTACAGTCAGCTGCTTGTACTACTACCACATGTACTGTCTCTGAGTGACAGCTTGCTTATTTGAAACACGGGCCCTGAATACATGGGAAGGAAATGAAGCCTGCCATTCTCAAGCCAGTTTAACCTAGTGGTTGAAGAGCAGTTGAGACTGTGAGCGTGTACAAGAAGAGGTTAAATTAAAATGTTTTTGTGTGGAAACTGGCAGCTCTAGATTTGTTGGAGAAGACTTCCTTTACTATTCAGCGGAGAAATATGGAGGTGCATGAAGTTTGTAAGAGGTGTGGAACTGTTATGGGTTTTCCTATCTAGTTTAGCCCTGCCGAGCCTCTGGGTTCAATCCCATACATTACTGCCAGTTTACTCTGTGATCCAGAGCTAACCTCCCTGTGTTTAACCTCTTTGTGATCTCTCCTGCTGTCACTGTCCCGTCTGAATCCTCCTGTGCTCTGACAATGTCTCTTCTCCCTCCTAGATTGTGGAGTGCTTTGAGATACAGTTTGTGTAACCCCTAGGTGGTGTTATCCTATGGCTACTACCCCTGTCTGTGGGAATATGCACAGGTTGAGGGCCTGAGTTCTGTGAATGGGTGCCTCCTCCCAGAAGATGATATTGGGGTAGCTTAACTGCTTTGGTATAGCCCTCCGGGATGCTGTAACCACCCACTAACCCTTCTAGTGGCCTAAACAGTAATACCATAGAACATTCGCATGCAGTGGACAGCAGTAAGGATGTGCTCCACCCTTGCACCACCATGGCTGGATCTGCTGCAGTTGCCCTGGAGCCCCCTGGAAAATAGGATCAGCAATTGACAATGCAAAACCTTTCACTGTAGCCCACTAATAATATGCACATTAGACAGGTTAAACATGAAACAGGATCAGGTTTATTCAGGGAAGTGAACAAGGAGGGCATGAATTTAGTCCAATGATTGGCACTCTGATTTACCTCAGGATGATTCAACATGCATTGTAAGTCCCTGACAATTAGTCTTGCAGCTCTGGGTACCCAGATGTTACACAGGTTAGAAAGACAACAGTTAGCATGTGCACAACCCAGATATTTGTAATCCTAAGCCGGATGGCTCAGTCCGTCAACAATAACCCAAAACAGATAAATCAGATAACGCACAATGATTTGCAGCTGTTGTTGCGAGAACTTCCCGGATGTGTACTCACACAACCCGGACCAGGATGTAGGACAGGCGAGATGAAGACCTCATGGTGTTGATGCGATGTGCCAGGAAGCAGGACTTACACGACTTACCTGGTGGTCGCTACCTGTTCGATGGTGTTGAGCAGGGGCCGAATTCCCAAGCTGTTTTTGCTGAGATGATCTCTGGAATGCTGGCAGGGGCTTGGGCCGAGATGGCAAGGCCCAAGCAGCAGGAGACAGTCCCAAGAGAAGTTTGTGATCTTTTGCTGGAAAGTCTGCAGCGGGCATAACAAGATTCACAGTGGGGAAACAAATTGTGACCCACTAAACACATTCAACACACTTCTATCAGCTATTTTCTAAGCTGCAAGTCGGAAATAGTCTGTTTACTAATTGCAGCTTCACTGCACAAACCTTTCAACCCAAGGCTATCTTCTCTCATTCAGGCAGGCCAGTCGCTTCTGGAGCAAGTCTTGGTCCCACTTGCAAGTAGTAACTTCACGCTTTCTTTCCTCTGCGGCAGGTCTAAGCCGGCAGTCGGAAAAGTCCAACTTCTGTAATAGGCAATCTCCTTAGGCTAGAGAACATGGCAGGCAGGCCAATCAGAGCCTTCCTGCCGATTCACCTGCGCTCCTCTAGGAGCAGCTGCTTGACCCGTCGAACTGTTCACTCTCCAACTTCCACTCATGACTGACACACTGCTTCAGTCGGTTCTAGGCATTCCCTGTAATCCACAAGGTTCGGTTGGCTGAGGGAACTGTCTCAGAAAGAGCTCCCCCTCCAGATCCATTTAGGCACCAATCACTTAGAACTACAAATACTACAGAATTTCCTTCCCATACAACTCCTGGGGTCAGTCTCCATTTAGGTCCCCAGAGATTCGATTGGTCCAATACTGGCAGTCAGAACCAAAATGTTGGCTCATATTCAGATGTTCAGGCTGCAAATGGATGCAGGTTAGACAAACTTCCTTAACATCACTGTTATAACAGATAAGCAGTATATAACCATATTCCTAACGGCTCCCTCTGTTCTAACAACGACTGCAAAATGAGCAATATAACAGGCTGTCTGGCTGGTTGCGAGCCTTAATTACTTGGGCCCAGCCTAGAGTGATCTCCAAAGCATGAGCTATACACTCTCTTAAAGAAACAGGAGGCTTACTAAGGTGCTCTCATGCAGACAAATAGAACTACAGCGGACAGAACATCAGCTTGACACTGGGCATTTAGGAGCCCAGGAAGACACTAGTAAACCCCAATTTGTAGGGGGTTACACTCTTCCCTACTTGGAAAACTTGGCGTCCACGTCAAGTCTACATAATATATGATTCTGTATGAAAATACTATATAAAATACATGCATGTTTCATTTGGTATACCACAAAATAAAGCTGATGCATCAGTAAAATAAACCAGTCATAAGTATTACTATACTTTTCTCACTTGCAATAAACATTTGCTACATGGATACATTTTCCATACATTTTCATACCGTCAGCATATTCAAAAACAGGTTCAAACAGTTAACTACATTACTCTCAGCATTCTGGTTTGTATTACCTCCTGTACTTTAACCCACATGGCTTGGAGCCTCTCCTATCAATTACATTGGGGCTGCATGGGGCAGGGGCATTTGTACTATGAGTTGAAGGTTTAACTATCAACTTTGAGGTAGCAGAATAGCTCAGTTTGGTGAGAGAGCTTGCAGAGATATCGCCTCTGGTGAACACCAAGTAGTGGGAGGTCTATAGGTCTTCCTGGGGAGTCATAACTGAGGCATATCACGGGTTTAGTAGCTCTCCCTGACTTTCTAGGAGGAACAGGCACAGGGTAATTTTTTCAACACTTGCAGGTGGGTTTCCTAGTCACGGCTCATTGATTTCCAACAAGTCTGTTTCTATAGAAGGGTAGCCTCTGCACTTGTCTGTTCTGCCTCTGAGCTCTTTCAACCATTGACTCTGTTTGTTCTTGTGTAACAATATTACTGTCTGTACTTGGCTCGAAAGGTTCAGGTTTGTCGTCAGAGGAAGTTCTATTGAATTGAAATCTTGCAATACTTGACTAATATTTGCAATGTCATTTTCCATACTGCTGTCAGATGCATTGCTTTCAAACAGTTCGGTGTCTACTGGTATGTTACCAGTGGGGCTTTCTGTCTCTTGTTCTCTTTGTTGTGGTTCAGCTGCTTCAGAAATCACACTTTGCATCTCACTTTCAGGGGCACAGGGTCTGTGGAGAAGGCTGGAGGGTTAGGCAGTCCTGAAGGTCCAGCTTCATCTCCAAAATTGTACATGGGGTTACCCTGAAGCAACTGACTCAGTTCATAGTAGGGTGCTTCACACTCACTGTCATCAGATTCAGACTGGCAGTCAATGTCTCTTTGGGTCTGCCTGGGGAAGGCTTGAATCCTGGACAACTGAAGAAGAGGTTAACTGTTTCTTTTGCCTGCAGCCCTGGTTACAGGCCCAGGAGGTGCAGTGTCTTGTGGTGCAGATTCAATGATGAGTTGGCCAATTGGCAGAAGATGATTCCTGTGCATTGTCTTGACAGCCCGTGGGTCGTTTTCAGGATGCACTTTATAGACTGGCAGATCGTCCAACTTACTGAGAACAATATAGGAAAGTGGTGCCACCTATCAGCATTTTGTGTTTCCCATGCAGTCCCAAATTCCATAACAGAACTCGGTCTCAGGTTGCAGTTCCTGGGCCTTGACACACCTGTCATACCTTTCTTTGTCAAATTTCTCTCTTCTACCATGGTGTGTGCTACTTGGTAAGCATGGCTTAATTGAGCCTTTAACTTTTTTTTTTTTTTTTTTATGCTGCCCTCCTCGCTGCACCAGGATCCTTTTTCTTCTGCGATCCCTAGGTCGTGTGTGTTCCGTAGTCGCCTGGGTACCTCCCTCCGGTACTAGAAATCCTGTCCCATCCTGCCTCGGTTTCCCCAGGCGGGGGCAGAGAGAGAGCTACCCCAGTCCTCTCTCTTAGTCCTTAACTCTTGTGTCGGAGGCCTCGCCAGCCCCTTCTATGGAGCCTGGTTATGGGTGTTCTCGGGTGAGCCGGGTCCCGACTATGGGAGCCTGGTGCAGTTTTTCCATTTTCTTGTCTCCCTGCCCTCAGGGCGTCCACACGCTAAGGAAGCCTAGGGGGCGCGTCACGGCGTGCTGGTGCTCCGGCTCGGCAGGCGTCCTCCCACCCTGCTGTGTGCAGTCTCTCTGCACCTCCACCTGTGGTCACCCAGGTGGCGGTATAGCAGCGGGACTTGCATCCCACCCACCTGGAGGAGGAGAGAGCAGCCACTGGGTGCTCAATCCTCCCTCCCCAGCGACCCTCCAGCTGCCTGAGTCCGTTCCGAACCGGGTCACTGGCGCGCGCGGTAGCCTATTGCTGCGCCCGGCGGGCTGGCGAGCCTTTAACTTTGAACTTATTGAAGGTGATTTTCAGCTCTGACTCCATCTGGGGACATTCTGAAACAGATGTCTACTGGTAACTGGGCTTCCTGACCAAACATTAGGCAGTAGGGGAAAACCAGTGGCATCACTTTTGGTGCAGTTATAGGCATGTACCAAAGAACTTATCTGCTGCTTTATTTGAACTTGTCCGAGGATGAAGGGTGCCCAGCATATCTAGTAAAGTTCTGCTAAAACTGTCTGGATGGGTTCCCCTCTGGTGATGATAGGGGTAGTCCTGGACTTCCAGTTTCCCAAAGCAAGAGCATCTCCTTGATCAGGCGGCTTTCAAAGTCTCCCCTGATTGGCATGAATTCTCTAGGGGCACTGTAGTGAACAAAGAATTTTTCTGTGAAGAATTTGCCACTGTAGCTGCTTTATGGTCCTCAGTTGGGTAGCCTGGGCATAATGAGTAAAGTGATCTGTAACCACTAGCACATTCTCAATATTCTTTTGATCTGGTTCAATACACAAGAAATCAATGCACATGAGCTCCATGGGTGCACTGGTAGAGATATTGACCAAAGGGCAGCCTTCTGGGGCTGGGCTTTTCTTTGTGACAACGACTCCAAGTTCTGATATGGGTTTCTATGTCAGCTCCATCTTGACCAGTAGAGCCTAGCCCAGGCCAAGTCAGTAGTTCGATCACAACCTGGATGCCTCATTTGATCATGAAGGCCCTGCAGCACCACCTGTTTGAAAACTATAGGTAACACTAATTGCTGCTTGAGAATTTGTCCTTTAGCTTGGGCCCCTCTTTGAACAACAAAGCAGTTTGTAAGTCTGAAGAGCGAAGTTTAGATACATTTTTCCGCATGAAAGGCACTCAGCACCGACTTGATCATGGGGTTTTTGCTTGAGCCCACTGTATATTATCTGGAGTGAGTTGGGGCAGTGTGCTGAGATCCAAGGCTGCCAGGTGACAGTAGACTGCAGGAACACAAGTATCGGGGCCTAAGCAGTCCACCAAGTAGTCAACGGTTTCAGAAGAGGGATGCTCATCTTTGTCAATTTCTGACAGAGGGCTTTGACATATTGTTTGACATTCTCACCCAGTTTGCATTCTGGCCAGGCCTTCTGGAGAGCATGTCAGCTTCAGTGTGGTTTAGGCTCGGGTCTATATTCTACCAAATAATCATATGTGGACAGTGCAGATAACCAGCAATGCCCAGTGGCATCTAACTTAGCTGAAGTCTGAACACAGGTGAGGGGATTGTTATCAGTTTTACTAGAATCTTTGCACCATAAAGATACTCATGAAATTGGTCCACCATAGTCCAGAGCAAGGAATTCTAGTTTGTGCACTGTGTAGTTCGTCTCAGATGGGATTAGACTCTAACTAGCAAATGCCACAGGGCACAAACCTTTCTCATATTCTTGATATAGAACAGCACCAAGTCCCTTTAAACTGGCATTGGTGTGCAACCCATAGGGTCTGGCGTGATCTGTGTGGGCAAGCACAGGTGCATGGGTGAGTTGATGAGGATATCATGGAAAGCTGTCTCACATTGGAAGTCCACCTGGCTCCAAAGATTCATTAGTGTGGAAATAAATCCTCTTTTCTAACTGCATTTTCTTATATTTCTTGTTGGTAGGTGGATAACCTTGAGTTAAACTGAGTAATGGGGGATGACTTTGGTGTACTCTCTTATGAAATGGTGGTAATAGCCATAGAACCCCAAGAATCGTTGCAGTTTCTTAAGATTGTTAGGCTGAGGCCAGGTGGTCAAAGACTCCACTTTGCTTGGGTTGGTCTGAATCCCATCAGCTGACACTATGTGGCCAACATATTTCATGGATTTTGGAAGAACTGGCACTTGTCTGTCGATAATTTTAGTTCAGAGTCCTCTAATCGGTCAAGAACCTTGAGCAGAAGCGAGCTTCATATTCCTCAAGGTTCAGCCAAACACAATGATGTCATCTTATATACCAGGCACTCTAGTAGGTTCATGCCTCCCCAGCTTGCTCCAGCAGCCACTAGAAGTAGGCGCTGCCCGAGGAAATACTCGAGGCTTCGTGGGAACTCGTAGAAACCAGGGGAGAAATAAAGGCTGTTTTCTCTATGTCTTCCGGGGCCATCGGGATTTGATAATACGGTGTGAAGGTCGAGCACTGAGAACCATTGGCTTCCATTGAGGCAGTCAAGGGCATCCTTGATGTGAGGCTTGGTGTATTGGTCGGGACAGTTCTCTGGTTTAACATCCGGTAGTCCACACACATCCTCACCGATCCATTTTCTTCCAGACTACCACAATCGGGGAGGCAGATGGGCTTCTAGACTCTTGAATGATCCCTGTGGCCAGCATTTCCTGAAGATGGCGTCAAACATCATCAGTGTTTGCAGGTGCCAGCCGGGAGTTCTCTCTCAACGGCCTCTCATCATGAAGTTGGATGTAATGTTCGGCCCCTGTGACACAACCCGTCCCACTCTTTCAGTAAGAACACTTGACTTCTCTGAGCCAACTTCTGGCTGATCCTAGCTTTCCATTCTGCAGGAAGGGAGATTCTCTGAGTCATACAGGTCAGGGGTCACCTCATCACTCTCTCCAGGGCACTTTTGCTGGGCAGCACAGCAGTATCTGCACAATATCACGGTGGCTAGGGTGCATCCTCGATTCACACGACCCTCTCAATCTGACATGTTCTGAACTTGCATACGACCACGCCGGCGTATGCTTGGGCCGGGCAGGCAGAATGCTGGGCTTGACTAATGGCCCTCAGGCAGCTTCCCTCTTCTGGGGCGTCCAGCAGAAGGATTTTGTTTTTGACATCTGTTTTAGGTGCACTTCACCACTGATGGTGCACTGACCGTTTAAGAGTAAACACCAGTGAGTCAGGATCTTTTTCCAAACTAGTCCCACAGGTTCATCTTTCTCCGTCTCTTGGGCTTGCATCTGTAAATCATAGGCTCACCATACTAGGGCGGAATGTGCAGAGCCCTTCCAGTCCACTTAGCTTGTTTCTCCTGACAGAGCTGGGCTAACCGGTCGAACATATGGTGTTGGTACCAATTAGCAGGGGACACCATCATCACAATCCAGTCAGTGGGCACAACAGAGCCAAGGTCTCTACTTGTTCATCTACACCCGTTACAGCAGTGGAGAATGATAGCCAAATTAGTACATACACCTGGTAAGGATAGGCCTTTTCACTTAACCTCCATACATGCAGTCCTCGAGGGGCATGGTGGGAGGTTGGATAAGTGTTAGTTGTACCAGTCTTGGAAAATAATGGTGACCTGCAAGCCACTGTCAATACAGTTTGAGTGGAAATGTCATTAACTGTCACTGTAGTCTCCATCAAGGGACCCACCATCTTGGACCAGTCCGGGGATGTCTGTTTTGCAGAGTGGCCCACAGCAGTTTTAGAGAAAAAGATTTGTTGGCGGGCCTGGCTGGGGTCTTATATTGCTGCGGTGAACCAAGTTCAGCAGTCTGGCAGTGACCTTCCAGAGTTTTTGAAGAATTGCAACTTTGTTGGGTATGTCCGTCTTCTCCACATCTGTAGCAGAACATCTGCTCCCTAGCATCATTGGAGGGTTGGATTCTTCCGGGCTTTGTACGGTTGGAAGGAGTTTTACTGTCTTCTTTTGACTTGGGCTCGGTTCTCTCTCCCAGCTGCTTCCCCAGTGGGCAGGAGTTCAGGTGGGCGTGTATCGGGTCCCCACTAATGCTCTCAGCGCTGTCATTTCTTCATTAACTTGGACTTGACCCAGGGTTCAGGGGCGATGGCATGAGCCCCACACCCCGGATGGAGCCTCACTTCTTTGGCGGGCAAGAGTTAGAGCTTCTGGCCACTTCAGCCGCAGCTTGTTGACTGACTCGCATCTCTTTTATCTCTCTGAGCAGTTCGCTGACACGCTGGGTCTCAATAGCTTCTCTCTTTCTTCAGTCTGAGGTTTGACTGGTGTGGGCAACCGCAGCATAGGGCTCCCATCCATCCTCATCATTCTCAGCCTCTGAATCTCCTTCATCAGCCAGCAGTATTCGGGAGGGTTAGCTTTCCTGTCTTGAAACTTCAACTTCAGCATGAGTACACTTGGGTAATGGGCAGATTTGAGAATGTGCTCCAGCCTGACATGGTTCAGTTCACTATCTGGGACACCCTTTTCTATGGGCTCTCTGCAAGGCCCGTTCAATCCGAGTGTCAAAAGCGAGACACTTCTCATTTTCCATTGTTTAGCAGACTTGAACTTCCATAGGAAGTCTTCTCCAGATTATGTGCTGCCAAACACTCCTTCTAATGTAGAGAGGTACTCAGCTGCAGTGGCCTCTGGGTTGGTGGATCGGAGAAATCGGATAGCTTCAGTGCAAGGCCCTTAAACTTTCCATAAGTCTCTTTCTTTTCTCCCCTCTGAACATTGCCACTCTTGGACTACCGGAGTAGCATAGTTTTATTTTTTATTTAGTTTTTGTTGACGGGTAAGTGCACTAGAAAAATCCTGCCTATTTTCAAACAGCGGAGGAGGATACAGGCAGATGCCAACTGACCTTGAACCAGATTAAGCTGTTGGTGGTATTTTTAGTGAATGAGGGAAATTTGGCAGGACACGGGAAATTTCCTACTTTTTGATAAGTACCATGGGATCTTTAACATCCACCTGAACTACCACCAGTCCAGGCAGATGGGACCTCGGTTTAATGTCTCATCCGAAAGATGGCACCTCAGAGTGCAGCACCCTCTCATGCTGCACTACAGTGTCAGTACTGGGATATTAACCTAAGTGCCAGATGTGGGAACTGAACCCACAGCCCTCTGATCTCCCGGCCTCAGAGGAGTGTGCTGCCTACTGAGCTACTGACACTGACAGTCAGTCCATGTTTCTAGGTCATCCTCCCCACTGGTACAGGGGTGCACCAGAGAGCAGTCTGACCCTGCGATAGGAGTCCAGGTGTACAGAGGGTATCATGATGGGGAGTCCAGAACAGGGATGCCCTGGGAGTAGACAGGCTGAGGAGAGTGTATGGGAGTGGTCTCCCCGAGTCCTCCAAAACCTTCAGCAATTCTTTAGCTGTACAGCCTTCAGCAGCTAGCAGCCATAACAACTTGTCCTTGAATCCCTCCACCCTCAGGGACCCCGAAGGCGTGTCACTGTGCAAATGAATCTCACCCTTCTGGGACCCTTCGGCATAATGACAGGGGTAACTTTTCAGGGTCCATGGGAAGGCTACAAGAAAGGAGGGCCACCAAGGTTTGAACAAATAGATCTGAGTCCTGCCCCGTACTTCAACCTTCCTGGGCATTAGCCTTCCCACTGTTTCCTCAATTGTGTCATTAACGGTCCCTACAGGGATATCAAGTAACAACATGGCGTGGCGGGATCTACCCCTTGACCTCGTTCCACCCCATCCTGCGGTGCACGATCAGCTTATGGGGGGATTTTCCATTTGGGCATAGTAAGTGACTCTATTTCAGTTCCTGTCTTAGTTTTGCACTGGGCTGCAATTTCAACTTCCAACCACTAGCGGCGCAAATCCCAGTGGTGCCTCCAAGATGTAATCCCTAGGTGGCGCTATCCTATGAGCTACTACCCCGCCTGTGGAATATGCACAGGTTGAGGTCCTGAGTTCTGTGAAGGATGCCTCCAACCGAAGGAATGGTATTGGGGTAGCTTGACTGCTTTGGTATAACCCTCCGGGATGCTATAGCCACCCACCAACCCTTCTAGTGGCCTAAACAGTAATACCATAGAACATTAGCATGCAGTGGATAACAGTAAGAATGTGCTCCACCTCTTGCACTTACCACCAGGACTGGATCTGCTGCAATTACCCTGGAGACCCCTGGAAAATAAGATCAGCAATACACAATGCAAAACCTTTCACTGTAACCCCACTAATAATATGCACATTAGACAGGTTAAACATGAAACAGAGGATCAGGTTTATTCAGGGAAGTGAACAAGGGAGGGCATGAATTTAGTCAAATGATTGGCACTCTGATTCACCTCAGGCTGATTCAGCATGCACTGTAAGTCCCTGACAATTAGTCTTGCAACCCTGGGTACCCAGATCTTACACAGGCTAGCCTGGAGCATTGCCGGGTGGCGGCATTGCAACTGTTGTTGGGATCCCTTTAGGAAGAAACAGCATGTTTACAACCCAGATATTTGTATTCGAGCGGATGGCTCAGTCCATCAGCAGTAACCCAAAACAGATTAATCAGATTACACACAATGATTTGCAGCTGTTGTTACAGGGAGCTACCTGATGATACTCACACAACCCGGACCAGGATGTAGGACAGGTGAGATGAAGACCTCATGGTATTGATGCGATGTGCCAGGAAGCAGGGCCTAAGCGACTCACCTCCTGGTGGTCACTCCTGTTCGATGGTGTTGAGCAGGGCCGAATCCCAAGCCGGTCTTCGCCAAGATGATCTCTGGAATGCGGACAGAGGCTTGGGCCGAGTGGTAAGGCCCAAGCAGCAGGAACAGTCCGAGAAAAGTTCATGATCTTTTGCTGGAAAGCCTCCAGTGGGCATAACAGGATTCACAGTGGGAACCAATCGTAACCCACTAAACACATTCAGCTACTTCTCTAAGCCACAAGTTGGAAATAGTCCGTTTGCTAATCGCAGCTTCTCTGCGTAAACCTTTCAACCGAGGCTATCTTCTCTCAGGCAGGCCAGTCGTTCTGAAGCAAGTCTTCAGTCTCACTTGCAAGTGGTAATTTCACGCTTTCTTTCCTCTGCGGCAGTTCTAAGCTGGCAATCGGAAAAATCCGACTTCTGCAATAGGCAATTTCCTTAGGCCGAAGGCGTGGCAGGCAGGCGATTAGACCTTCCGCCCAATTTGCCTGCGCTCCCTCTAGGAGCAGCTGCTGGACCGCTCGAGCTGTTCACTCTCAACTTCCACTCATGACTGACACACTGCTTCAGTCAGTTCTGGGCATTCCTGTAATCCACAAGGTTCGGTTGGCTGAGGAACTGTCTGTCACAGAAAGGCTCCCTCTCCAGGTCCATTTAGGTGCCAAACACACAGAACTACAGATACTACAGAATTTCCTTCCCATACAACCCCTGGGGACAGTCTCCATTTTAGGTCCCCAGAGATTCGATTGGTCCAATACTGGCAGTCCAGAACCAAAATGTGGGCTCCTATTCAAATGTTCAGGTTGCAAACGAAAGCAGATTAGACAAACTTCCTTAACTGCACTATTATAATAGATAAATGGTATATAACTATATTTCTAACAGGGCTCCCTCTAGCTAACAGCGACTGCAGAATGGAGCATTATAACAGAGCTGTCTGGCGGTGTGAGCCTTAATTGCTCGGACCCAGCGGAGCGATCTCCAAAACACAGGCTATACACTCTCTTAAAGAGACAGGCACGGAGGCTTACTAAGGCGCTTTCATGCAGACAAATAGAACTGCTGCAGACAGGACACCAGCCTGACAGTGGGCATTTAGGAGCCCAGGAAGACACTTTTTAGTAAACCCCAATTTGTAGGGGGTTACATTTGTATGAAAGATGCCATCCACTTCCTCCAGGCTGCATCAGGAAGAAAGCAGTTCACAGCTTTTCCTGATGAAAAAATTATGAATAACTAAATCTAAAACCAAATTGTTTCCTCTCTTCTTTCCTAAAAGGAGCACACAAGATGCACAAAATAGTTGGTTTAATATATTTTATTGGACCGACAGAGATTACAG
Organism: Neoceratodus forsteri; assembly: GCA_016271365.2. Taxonomy (NCBI): domain Eukaryota; kingdom Metazoa; phylum Chordata; order Ceratodontiformes; family Ceratodontidae; genus Neoceratodus; species Neoceratodus forsteri. Next base: position 766,407,214 of record CM028133.1, on the reverse strand, counting down.
AAAATCTTTAAAGAGCAGCTGACACCTTCAGGAGAACTTGAGCAAAGCATAATATTTAGACACAGTTTGGCTTGTATTTCACATTAGTTCTGTATTCCTCCTCCCCATTATTTATTACTAGTGTAATCTGCATGAAAACAGGACCTTTGCTCCTGAAGAGTTAATCTGTTTCTGTTGCTTTCTCCTACCTGAGGTCATGATGTACTGCTTGCAGGCCCTTGAGAGAATTCCGGGCCCAGGGAAAGTTCAGACTCTGGGGTCCCTATTCGCTCACTGCCCTCTTGGCTGGGCCCTGGGTATTTTCCTTGATCTCCCACCTTCTCAAGGGCCCTGACTGCTTGTGACATCACACTTACTTCCATGGTGACAGATTGTGATGTCACAACACAGGATTATGATTTGAAGTAGGGAGTAAGCTAAAGAGACAGATGAACACCAAGGAATAAAGATCATGTATTCATACAGATTTCCTCAGTAATATATAATTGGGAGGAGAAATCTATAGAATATATATGAGTGCAAGCTGAATGCACTGTACCTATATATCATGTTTTTCAAAGTTTTCTTTGAGGCGTCAGCAACTCTTTAAGCATTTGAACCTACGAATGAAAATGTCAGGTGTCTTAAAAGAGCTCACTTTTAAGTACCAGAACAAAAAAAAACATTTTACATATGATGTGACAGATTAGGGAAATAATTAGCTGAAAGGCAATAACAGAAGAGACTATAGCCAGAACAATTTAGAAGAAGGATAAAACATTCTATAGCTACATTAGTGAATGGAGAAAACAAAGGGAGGGATAATTAGGCTGAAAGGAGGGTGGTTCAAGTAGAAGGACCATCAAAAAGTGGATATATTAAATGGGTATTTCTGCTCAGTGTTCATAGATTCATAAAGGCAGCGTCCTCAGAAAGGACCTTACTGGCCCATGAGTCAGTATTTACTGAGAAGGGGTGGGGACAGCACCAGAGATGCATGACAGGGCCATAAAGGGTAGGAAGTGGACACCAGATCCTTTATGAAGGAAAGAGTCCTGAGTGAGCTATAGAAGCTAAGGGTGGACAAGGTAATGGGTCCTGATGCAGTGCTCCCCATTGTGCAGAAGGAATTCTGGAAGAGTTGGCTGCACCCCTCATGACACTGCTCAACTTGTCGCTAGAGGCGGGATGTACCATGCGACTGGAAGTGTGTAGATGTGGTCCCACTCACATAGGTGGCTGAGGGAAGCAGCTAGAAATTAAAGGCGGTCAGCCTGACTTCAGTAGTGAACAAGGTAATGGATAAGGGCCTGTACAGGGGTGATGGCCTCGTCAGTCGGAGGGGAAACAGTCCTCAGTGGATGGATTAAATGTTACTTTGATGAATGTTTAAACTAGCCAGGAGGACTGCGAAAAGAATCGAGGAAGCATAAACTCTTCCCCACCCACGCAGACTGAAGTAGAGGTAGGGAGGACATGTGGATGGTATAAACCCCGGCGGCGACACCAATACAGTGACCTATTTTGCTACCGACAAAATTGACAGTTCGACAGGTGGCTGATTGATGCGCCAGAGACAAGGGCACACTGTCTCCAGTGCTGCACCTCCCCGAACCAACTCCGACATGGAGTTGATTATAATTAGAAAGGGAGGTGCGGGGTCAGAGCCCCTGGCATGGGGTTCAGGGCACAGCTCCCCATTAGAAAAATGGACGGGAGTCCATCAGGATTTATGTCGACTGCAAATTGCTGTGATGCCAGTCGATGAAATTGTTCGAACCGGCATCGTAGAGCCCATGTGGACTACAATCCTTGTCTCCCCATACACCCCCTTGCATCTTCTCTCCACTATCCCTCTCCTCCTCTACACCCCATTGCCCCCTTGTTCTCATCCTCTTCCTCCTCTCCCTGCCCTCTCATCCCCAACCCAGCACCAGCCACCCTCCGTCCCAAGTTACCTATAGAACCCGTATATCCTCCTTCTAACACTCATATGGCTCCCGTCCTCCCGATTCTCCCGCCGCTACACTTAGCTAGCGTCCTACTTTGCATAGCCATGTCATTTATTACGGCTCTACATTTGCTGTATATCTGTTACTCTATTGCCCTCTCTGTAATTTAGTGTGTTTATGATTGTATGTATTCTCTACGCTTTGTAACAATGTATTGTTCTAATCTATTTCTCGATTGCTTGTAATAACTTGTATTTTATCTGCCAGTATTTCTGTGTATACAAACCTCTCTTTATATAACCAGGATCACCTTGTGAATGAGCCTGCTCAACAGAGCCTTCCTGCAATAAACTTTAACTTGAACATGAGGGAGATGAATCCACTAGGGTGAAAATTAATAAAAGCAAAGTGGTAACAAACTCTGGAAGGGCATGTGTGAATGCTAGTTGTCTAGGAAATAAAATTCCAGACATAGAGCCTTCGTGGCAGAGGCTGACCTGATATTGTGCACGCCCAGCTCCATATACGGCGCAGTTCCTGTGGGAAAGCCACAGGTACGGAACTCTGCCGCTAATTCTTTCAATGTGATGCTCTACTGCCATGTGGTTCCTGATTGGCTGCTTCCTGTGAACCGGATGCCATGATTGGACCCACTCTCAAGCCTTCTCTCTTCCTCTACTTTTCGCTGCTGCTTATCTGTCACCTAATATTGTATTTGTATACTAAGTTTATGTAAAACTGTCTTACTTAATTGTTAAAATTGTATTTGCCTATTGTTACCGTGCAGAAACTAGGACTGTTCTAGAGAGTTATAGTCTGTGTAATTACATAGAAACATAGAAACATAGAAGTTGACGGCAGATAAGGACATAAGGCCAGCCAGTCTGCCCATTTCTTTTCTACCTTATAAATGTGGCATTGGCCTTATTAATTTAAACTGCTCTCGCTTCCTAGCCGGGAGTTTAGTTACCCTACGGAGTTTCCCATATTGTTTTTGAATCTGACTTTCACATTGAGCTTCCCATCCTTTGGTACAACCTCTCCTAATTCTATTTCTTCCGTCTGAAAATCCCTCTGTTTAATTCTCTCTCCTCAAATCTCCGACTATTTCCCTCTCTTACCAGGATAACTCACATCTAGCTCCACCCCTGCCCGCTTGAGCTCGCCCGACCCACCTTGCCTCTAGCCAAGTAATTGCTCCAGTAATTGGCCTGAAAACTATCCCCTCGATTTAACGTTTTCTTTTGTTTAGCTCCACCTCCACCCCTGCTGTATTCATTGCCTTCTTGCCACTCTGGCTTCCCACTCGTGGCAGCGACACTCAAATGAAAACTATTTTCACTGTCTTCTCTTCACAGCTCCTTGCCCCTGAGTCAGGCCCCTGCATTCCCAGTGGTGCAGCTGTTCTGCCGCTGCATGCAGCTCCATCAACGACCACGGTTCCTGTGGGAAAGCCCGCTGCAAAGACGGAGCATGGCCGCTGATTCTTTCAACTTGGTGCCCCACTGCCATGTGGTTCCTGATTGGCTGCTTCCTGTGAACCGGATGCCATGATTGGACCCACCTCAAACCTTTCTCTCTTCCTCTACTCCTTGCTGCTGCTTCTTATCTGTCACCTAATATTGTGTCCCACTTGCCTCCTGGCCCTGACTTCTATTAAATTCATCTAAATCCTCCCACTCGAGAACACATTACACTCCCATTGATTGAGCCTCTTTCTGTTCTCTTTAAGGCAAGGGCCACCCAAACCTTATCGAGCCCAGCTTCTCACAACCCCTGCCTTAGCTAGAATGACATCAGCTAGTGCTGTACTGATCCTTCTGTCCTTTCTTGCTCTAATCACCGGATCTGGCAGTATTCTAGAATACCATACCTGTTGGTCTATGCTCAGTATATACTCCCATCAATTATCAGTCTATGGGACAGTCACTAACAACATCGACCTGCTTCTCATCAGTCTACTCTCCCCAGACTACATAACCAATGGGTGCTTCTTCTTACCCCTAATAAAGCCCCCGGTCCATATGCGTTGTTATTAATAACCTCATGCTACAGCAGGACTGAACAAAACTGTCCAAAATGAGGCTATGCAACAGTATTTAAACACTGTAATGCCATCCTTAAATGCCTAATACTGCTGTTGCTACTTATTTCTGGGAACATCCATCCCAAACGTGGTCCTCCACAACTGGCGTCCAAAGACATCCACAACCATGAGAATCTGTCAATAGCTAGCATAAATATCTGCAGCCTCCTCAGGAAACTTGATTCCCTCACTGCTTGGATCTCTCAACACAACCCCAAATTTTATCAGTTCAAGAAACATGGCTGGCCCCAGGATCCCAAACTCAGCCATTGCTATTCCAGGATACTCGGTCTTTAGGCAAAACAGGATTTCCAGAAAGGTGGTGGCATTCTCTTTACTTAAAGGAATCACTGCTGGGTCATGTATTGGCGTTACCCAACCCAGTAATGACATTCAGGTACTTGTCACCAAAGTTCTGCTGGGCGCACATAATAAGGTTCAGACCATTACCTCAGTCTTCATCCTCCCCAAACTGACTAGTCAGGGTCTTCCCTCCCTTCTGGACTGCATCAGCATCCTTGGTCACAGTCTGGAAGTTATCATGCTTGGGGACTTCAGCGTCAACTGGTTGGCCCCTGCTAACAACTACAAGGATGCCCTGTCGGCTGCTAACTTTACACAAATGGTCCAGTCACCCACTAGGATGAACCACAGGACAGCGACCTCCACTGTTCTAGACTGGGTTCTCACCAATAGACCTGAGCACATTCTAAAACCGAGGTCTTTCCAGACACCATAAGTGACCACTCGTCTGTAGTGTCTTTCTGGTCTAACAAATTCAACAAGCCACCACCAAGAGCCATCTTCAGCAGAATACTAGCACCTGGTCATCTAGGTCCCCTTAAAGTGCATCTGCATGAGGTTGATTGGTTGCCCATTGACACTGCTCATGATTTGGACTCGGCCCTTGAATATTTTGTTAACACCTTTAACTCAGCCTATGATGTTCATGCCCCTTTCAGAAGCGTAAGAACAAGGGTACTAATAACCCATGGGTATCCTTAGACCTTCTAAATCAAATGAAATCAGGATATGCTCTGGTTTCACAAAAGCCTTTAGCACTCTGTTGACACTCAGGCTTACAAATCTGCCAGGAATGCCTGCACTCGAGCCATACGCCTTGCAAAGCCAATTATTATAGGAGCACCCTTGCTAACTCCTGGAAGGGCGGCAGGAAGTTCTGAGACAGTCGTTCCCAAGTAATGGGAAAACCCCAAAGTTACACCTTAAGTGCTCAACATTGATGGCTCTATCACTGTGGATTAAAACTATTGCCAGTGCGATCAACTCCACTTGTACTGACCTCAGTCATGTGCTCCTCCCAGACTTTTTGATCCATCCCAGACTGCAACCTGTTGACACCTCTGGAGCGACTCGGAAGAACCCAACATTCTACTTTAAGGCCATCTCCTAAGGGGTAGCCAGGAAACATCTGCTCAAAGTTCTTGATCCAGGCACAGTGGTGACTCCCTGGACCTGAAGCTCCTTGCTCTCACCATTGATGAAGTCTTACCCCACCTTACCAAAATCCTGAACCACTCCTTGATGCTGTCTCAGTTCCCCATATATGGAAGTTGGCCGTGGTGACCCCTATCCATAAGAGTGACAACAAGACCCAGACAAGCAACTACAGACCACTCTCCATAATCCCTCCCCCAGCCTTGGAGCGGATAGTAGCACATCAGCTCACTGAATATCTGGAAAAATATAATCTGCAGTGTCCACAGCAACACAGATTTTGGAAGAGGCACAGCACTAACACTGCACTCCTTGACTTTACCTCCTATATCCACAAGCCCTGGATCAAAACCAATTGGTCAGGGCGCCTTTATAGACTTGACAAAGGCATTCAATACCATGAACCACTCCTGCTTATCAAACAATTACCTCACCTAGGTCTCTCCCAGATGCTTCGCTCTGGTTTCAAAATTATCTCTGCAGCCATTCCCAGCAGGTCAGAATAGGTGAATCCCTCTCAACCTCCCTTCCAGTCCGCTCTGGCGTTCCCCAAGGGTCTATCCTAGGCCCACTATTGTTCAGTATTTTCCTGAACAACCTCCTGCCTCCTGCCACAACAGAATACTTCTGTTGTGACTAGTGTGTAAGCACTAGTCACAAATGCCTCCTATGACTGCCTCGCATAAAACAACTTGAGCCTGTTTTCTCCTTCATCACACCGTGCTCACCCTTCCTCCACCCTACCATGCTACCCTTGCTACTACCTATAACACCTGCCTTCCTGAGGTCCCATTACCAATCCAGCATCAAACTATGCTTGCTGCTCCATAGGGCATCATCAGTTCCTGCACTGATCGCCCCACTGGAGTGTGCTCCTAAACTGAATGACACAGCCCAAGTTTGTCTGCTGATATTCCCCTCCTGGCAATGTCGCCCCCGCTCAGACAGTGCTTTTGGCTGTATCCCTGCTCTGGAACAGTGTTAGACCCTAGCCCTTAGCTTCTGTCTATCCTGTAAGACCATGTCCCTAGTTGTTATCTTTCCCTCATTTTGTCTATGACAATGCCACTTGGCTGCATCTTTTTCCTCCTGTAGCTGGATCTCAACCTAATGCCCTTTTTGCTAGTTAAGCTTACTCCTAACTGCTGTATGTGTGCAAAGTACCTGTTTTGTAACTCAAATCTGTATGTGCTATTTTGTTACCTTTACTCCTAGGATCACAATGTATTTTCTCACTATACTGTTTGTTCTGTTCTTTGATATGATGTGGAGTCTATGTAAAGAGCCTTTGACTCAAAGGTATTGATTCCAAGACTGAAATAAATAAAAAATACATGGGCGATGCAGTCATCTTTACAAGTCACTCGGACCCCACCCTCCTTAAGTGTCAGCTTCAGAAGTTTCTCAAGTAGAAACCTGGTTCAGGTTGCACAAACTCATCCTAAACTTCTCCAAAACCAAAACAGTGCTGTTCCATGGTACTCACAGCAGACACAAAGACCAACCATTTCTCATTAACAACAGTGGAGGTACTGTACTGGAACAAGTTGCCCAGTTCAGATATCTAGGTGTGACCCTTGACTGCTCTCTCTGGTATACCAAGCATATTAATAACATTGCCAAATCCGTCAGTGCTCGAATTGGGGTACTCTACAGGTATAGGCACTGTCTGGGCAGAAACATTAAATCTGGCCATACAGTGCTCAGTCACCTCAATAATAGACTATGAGCTTGTTGTCTCACATCTGCCACCGTCACTGCTCTCAGGCACATAGCTCCATCCCTCAGCAAAGCCTGTCAGCTCCTCACATCTGCCAATTGACTCCCATATATACGATGTATATAAACAGGCCAGCCGGCTCCAGCTATTGGGCAGGCTGAAGTACCAGATTTGTATCCTTGCAAAGAAGACTTTGCTGGGCCAACTGCCCCTGGGGTTCAGTCCATTTAACCCCACATCGTGCCACCCGCCTAACCAGAGTGCAGGCCTATCCTTTTCCATTCCCGCTGCAGGACCGCTCAAGGTCAGCACTCCTATAAAGTCAGAGCTTCCACCTGGTTTAATTCACTCCTGGTGGAAATATCCAGCTCCACCAGTCTTAGCACCTTTAAGCATAAACTTTGCTGACACTTGGTGACCTGTGCTCACTGTGACTGCTGCATTTAAATGCAAACTTCACCGACACTTGGTGGCCTGTGCTCTCTGTGACTGCTACACTTAACAACTTTGCAATGCCCCCGCTCACTTCTTAACCCACTCTAACACTGTGCCTGCACCTATCCACATCGGATCAGCTATACAATTCCACTGTATTCTCCCACCCTACATGGCCTCTCTCTATATACAATGAAAAACTAACCCCAGACACCCTCCTCCTCTCACCCTCCTACCCTCCCTCCCTCCTCCTCACCCCCACCTCCCTGCTGTCCTCACTGCCCCACCTTCTTCTCTTTTATCTCACTCTGGCTTCATTTATCTACAGTTCAGCCTCCCCTCCATTCCATTTCCATTCCACTACTTCACTGTTCACCTAAAGTTATCTAACACCCTATTAGCACTTACTTTTTCCCCTCACCACTCACTGTCTGCTGATCCAACCATAGATTGTACAGTGTCTGGTGCTGTCTCTTCTTCCTAGCTTAACCCATTTATTTACACACAAAGCCAGTGGCGGCACTTTGTAGAAAGTTTGTTTTGTGTACCTACAAATGCCTAATCTCTGTTTGTCCTTGTACTCTGATGTGGAACCTTTGTAAAGAGCCTTAACTCAAAGGTGTTGTCTGACAGATTAATAAAAATAATAAAATTGTGGCCATGACAGTCATGGTGCTAAAACTATGAGGTGGACATAGCCATACCAGGCTATACTCTGTTCAGGAAAGACAGGGTGGGAAGGAAAGGAGGTGGGTGCTTTATGTGAGGAAAGCATAAGCGACAGAGATACAGGGTGGGGGTGGGCGAGGTACTGCAGGGTCACCCTGGCGACTAACAGAGCCACTCTGTTCACACTGGCATGATCTACAGACCTTCAGCACAGGGGAGGATTTAGATTATTTACTGATGGAAACCGCTGGCAAAATTGATTTATTTATTTAAATATTTTTTCTTCTTAACCTGGTGCTCCGTGTTGCCCCTCCGCTTTACTGGCAGAGGTAGACATAGTGTTTATATTTTTCTCCTTGTTCCCGGGACCGGTATGTGGTTGCATATGCTAGTGGGCGGCGCATGCGTTCCGTGGCTCAGGTGACCCCATCCTCCTCCCGCCCTAGTGCCTAGGTTCCCCTGGCCCGCACTGCCACTCCTAACTCCACCGGGTGGCAGCCAAGAGTCGGAAACCTTTTGTCCCTACTGGAGAGGAGAGCTGCCTGGCAGCTGCTCAGTCCAGACTTCTCACCCTCCCTCCCTGGCTGACCCCTGGTAGCCCGAGCTCACTCCGAACCGGGTCGCTGGCATGGCACAAGGTGTAGTGTCCAGCGCCTCAACCTTCTGTGCCACTAGGCTGGCCATTATTTAGTTTTGTTGACCGGGTAAACCCACTGGACTTCATGGAGTCCCTCTTCCAGAGGCGACCGGGGTTAGTTACAAAGAATACAACACAGTTTGATAACCAGTATAACAGTTTGGTGAAATACAGAGTGAAACGTGTATAAGACTGTTACAGTTGTCAGGCTAATAGTACAGAGGAGACAAACAGCAAAGCAAGAAAATATCATAAGACTTAAAAAAAAAAAAAAAAAAAATCTGTGAGTTATGGCAGAAAAGTGGAAGGTGCTGCTGGTGGGGAACGTCAGTCTGCCAGATGTGGATTATAGCCAGCTGCAGCTTCAGCTAGAAGCAGGGACTTCCTGGACTCCCTGCAGGGATGTTCCTCAGGCAACTAGTAAGACAGCCCACTTGTGATCTGGCAGTGCTGGATCTGGTACTCACTAACAGGGACAGTGTTGCAGACATCAAGGTGGGAGGCCACCTGGGGACTTGTGATCACCGTACAGTGTAGTTCAACATAAGGATGGCTGTGGAGTCAAACCACACAAGGGTGAGGTCCTGGATTTCAGGAGGCACATTTTAAAAGATGGGCTGAATGCCTTAGGGATGTCATGGTGGGGTGGATGAGGAGGGATGGAGGAGGCAGTGGGTGAAGCTAAAGGAGGCGTGGTGAAAGCAACAAACCTCTGGGCCAAGCAGTTGAGCAAGGCAAGGGAAAACCGACTGCTATGATTCTCTAAAAAGTGTCTGAAAAGGTAATGGTAGCATTCAAAAGATATAAGGAGATGGCAGGAGGAGGAGGATAGGAAGTGTATCAGAGGAAACAGTGAAGCAGGGAAAGTGGTAAGGGCGCAAGGCACAACCTCAAGGAGAGGATAACCCAGGCAGTAATGAAAGGGGACATGACATTTTTAAGTAAAAGATGAAGACCAGGAGGGATTGTAAAGTTAAGAAGGGAAAGGAGGGGCCTGTGCTGGGTGGACCAAGAAAAGGCAGATATTCTGAACACTACTTTGTCAGTGTTCACAGAGGAAGGAGGAGGGGGGCCCAAAAAGTAACAGGAGCTTTGAAGAAGAAGGTGGACACTAGTCCTTTTGAGGACAGAGTCCTGAAGGACTCACAAATCTGAAAGTGGACAAGCAATGGGACCAGATGGGGTACATCTAGGGGTATTGAGGGAGCTCAAGGAGGTACTAGCTGCACCTCCGACAGTCCTATTTAACAACTCACTGGAAATGAGAGTGGTTCCAGAGGACTGGAGGAGTGCAGATGTAGTTCACTTCACAAAAATGGTAGCAGGAGGTGGCCAGCAGCTGTAGTCAGTCAGCCTGACATTGGTGGTAGGAAAGTTAATGGAATCACTGCGAAGGAAAGAATTGTGGAATATCTTCAATCTGTCGGATTATGAGACCTGAGGCAGCATGGATTCCGGGGTAATGTCAAATGAATCTGATAGATTTCTATGATGAGGTGACCAGGAATTAGATCAAGGTGAAGTGGTGGACACGCGTATCTAGATTTCAGTAAGACTTTCAACACCATTCCACATAGGAGAATTGTGAGAGCTGGGCAGCTAGGGTGGGTCCAAAGGTGGTAAACTAGATGTAAGAAATTGGCTGGGGATTGGCAACAGAGGGTGGTGGAAAATGGAGTTCACTCTGTAGAAGCAGAGGGACCAGTGGGGTGCCTCAGGGATCAGTACTGGGACCGGTCCTCTTTAATATCTTATAAGTGAAGGTGACATTGCAGAAGGAAGGTATGTCTCTTTGTGGATGGCACCAAAATCTGCAGTAGGGTGGACACTTGGGGAGATAGAAGGTATGTGTAGAGACCTGAGAAAACTTGAGGAGTGGTCAAGAGTATGGCAGTTGGGTTTCAGTGTGAAAAAGTGCAAAGATATGTACTTGGGGCACAGAAACCTAGAGCAGAGTACAAAATGGGTGTAGCAATAGTGAAAGAGACCGGTAATAATATCTGATGATCTGAAGGTGGCCAGGTGGATATACTATGGTATCCCTAAACTCAGTTTCCTGAGTGTCGGGATACTGACCCCACTGGTCCGAAATCCATCCTGCCGAAACAATCAATGCCCGAATATACTGTTTTGGGCATCTGATTGTAAAATACACACCGCAAGGTCTGGGGTATCGCCTTATCCCTCCATGTAGGGGCTCGCCACCCACACCCCTGTAACAGAGCAGACTGCGTAGTTAGAATAAAATAGTTACGGGGTGCAACTGTGTAAAAAGTTGCAGGACACAATGCGGGATAGAACCGGCACCTCCCAGAACACGCTGGCCAAGCTGCCAGTGGTTTAGCCCTCCAACACCACCAGGGCAGCTTGGCCAGCCTTCTGATTCCTCAATTGAGTGAAATCCATCTGCAGGAGTAGGTAGCAAGCCGTCGCATCCACTACCTCACCCCTGTAATGTTCGTCGAGTTTCCTTACTGCCGGGCTGCTCACTGTCTGGGTACTGTACCTGTTGGGCAATACTGCCGGGCAGGTCAGTGTTGGGATAGTGAGCCTCGGCAAAACATAAGGGTACCGGCCAGGGAGTGTGATAAGGCAGTTCATAGGGGTAGTGGGATGCTGGAATGCATAGGGAGGTATCACCAGCAGAAAGAGAGAGGGTACTTCTGTATAGATCGCTGGTGAGACCCCACCTGGAGTATTGTGTCCAGTTCAGAGACCACATCTCTGGAGGGACATTGACAGTGGAGGCTGTCAGAGGAGGACTACTAAATTGTGCAACGTCTGTATCAGAATCTCTATGAGGAGAGACTAAGAACCTCAGTATGTACACCCTGGAAGGAGAGGGGCCCAAAAAGCAGCAAAAGCTAGGGAGGAGGTGGACAGTAATCCTTTTTGGAAGAGTCTTTTTTTTTTTTTTTTGTGTCGACGCATCTGCCGCTCAGCTCAACCCCCGAGCACCTGCCTTGCTTCCCTATGGCCGTTATGCAGATACCCCATGATCACCCCCAGGGCGGGGCCGTAGCACCATGTCAGGCCCATCACGATGGGGAAGGTGTCGGTGGCAGCAACATTGTCTCCCTTGCGCCCCCCAGGATGGTGTTCGGGGCCTGATGGGCCCACAGAGCCATAATTGGTCAGCAGAACGGGGCAGGGAGCCATAGAGGCCAAGTGTTGGGCGGCGCCATCTTAAGGTGGCCAACTGTTTTTCCCGGTATGCTCCAGGTGTGGGATGTGCAGTGACATCCAGTGTCCACCCTAGCCCTCTAATGTGTCGGGTGCCGGTTGCCTGTGGTTCCCCAGCTCTGCCAGGGTCCATCAAGCACTGGACACTCTACCCGCCCTCCCGCTGGAGAAGGAGAGCAGTCTATAGGATGCTCAATCCTTTTCCCTGGCCGGCCCTCCGACTCTCCGGTCCGCTCCTGAATCCAGGGTTGTTGGCGCCATGAGCAGAAATCTAACTGCTGCACCGATGGCTGGAAGAGAGTCCTGTAGGGACTTGCTAATCTGAAGATGGACAAACAATAGGGCCAGATGGGTGCATCCAGGGTATTGAGGGAGATCTGGGAAATACTGGCTCCACTTCTGACAGTTCTGTTTAACAGTTCACTGAAACAGGAGTGGTTCCAGAGGACTGGAGGAAGGCAGATGTAGTTCCACTATACAAAAGTGGTGGTAGGCAGGAGGCTGGCAATTATAGGCCAGTCAGCCTGACATTGGTGGTGGGAAAGTTAATGGAATCACTGCTGAAGGAAAGGATTGTGGAGTGTCTTGAATCCAGTGGGTTACAAGACCTAAGGCAACATGGTTTCACAAGGAAGTCATGTCAAATAAATAAGATTTCTTTGACTGGGTGACGAGGAACCAGATCAGAAGTGGAGCAGTGGATGTGGCCTACCTAGATTTCAGTAAAGGCGTTCACCGTTCCACATAGGAGACTAGTAAGTAAGCTGGGTAGCTAAGAGTGGGTCCAAGGTGGTAAACTCGATAAGAAACTGGTTAAGGGATAGGCGACAGATTGTGGTGGTTAAGGAGTTCACCAAGGAAGGAGGGTGACCAGTGGGTGCCTTAGGGATCAGTGCTGGGACTGGTCCTCTTTAATGTCTTTATAAGTGACATTGCAGAGCAGCTGGAAGGGAAGGTCTGCCTTTGTGGATGACACCAAATCTGCAGTAGGGTGGACATTGCAAGTGGGTGGGGTGGGGTGGAAAGGATGAGCGAAACCTGAGAAAACTAGAGGAGTGGTCAAGGTATGGCAGCTGGATTTCAGTGTGCAAAGTGCAGAATAATGCACTTAGGGCACAGAAACCCAGGGCAGAGTACAAAATGGGTGGAGTGGTATTGATGACCACAAAGCAGGAAAGAGACCTGGGTAAACTATACAGGGGTCAACATTTAAGTTTGCAGCCACTAACTAGCCAGCAGGGCTAGTGACTGGAAAATCCATTGGCCCCACAGACATTTCCTCTGGCCCAGTTGGTGTACATACTGAAATGTTGTCTTCAAACACCATGAAGTCTTGCTATATTATAACAATAGCAGTTGGCTCAGCCTCTGAACTGCCCGGAGAGAAAGAGTTAACTCCAGAGGATCTGGAGTTCTACAATGAGCGCTGTGCCAAAACTCTATCTGGCCAGTTTCAAATGAAACTGTCAGATTCTTTACTCCGCTTCACTGAACAGTCGCTCCGAGATCAGCTCCTTCAGCTCGGTTCATTCTCGGTTCAAGCAAGTATTTTTCAGTTCATTTGAACGCAAAAGTATTTATTTTACCGCATTTCGGTTAAAAGCTCTATCTGGTAAACCGTAAGTACAAAATTAAAGTCTGTGTGGAAATTCAATTATCGGCTCGGTTTTGAACCGATCGGTTTGCTGATTTTAATGTGTTAAAGTGTTGGTTGGGCTTTTAGAGTGCGGTTCCCGGTTCTTATCGGTTCTAAAAACCTGGTTTTAAATAGGTTTTTCAAACACCGTGACACGGTTAGAACCGATAAGGGTGTTCGCCCTGGCACTGCCATCAGAAGGGCAAGTTTTTGGATAGGCTGGCATTATGTCTGAGAAACCCAAAAGAAAACCGGCCCACTGGGTTTTCAACACTGTGATATCTGTGGGAAGCCTTTGCCAAGGCTGACCACACACCTGTGTCTATTGTCTGGGGCTGACCACCTCCTGTCAGACTGCCAGGTGTGTAATTTCCTGCAGCCACCCTGGAAAAGAGATTGGGCCGGCTCAGGGAGCGAGAGGCAAAAAGTCCGCTGACCGGATGGCCAGCCCTATCCAGCACCCACTGGACCAGAGGAGTGCCCTCTGACCAGGGTGAGACTTCCTCGGGCAGAAGGAAGGCTGGTTCAGAGGAACCAGTCCCAGTTAAAAGACAAAGAAATCAGTAGGTTTGGAGTCCAAAATTGTCTCTCCAACTGCTGCAGAGATAGCTAAAGCCATTCAGATTGTCAGTCACTGTCTCAGGGACCTGTCAGACCACCAACAGTTGGTAAAGGTTGGTTCGTTCAGTTCCAGTGGTTCAGGAGTATGATGTTGAGGAATTTTATGAACCACAGGAGGGGAGGAGGAATTTGATCAGTATATGTGTGGCTGGGAGGGTCTGGGCGTGCCCATTGAACGGACATTTCTCCAGACAGACCTTTAGAATCTCCTCCTATTCCGTCTGAGTCCCTTCTCATTTTCTGTTTACAAAAGGTTGCAGAAACCCTCCAGCTTCCTTTAGAGGAGGCTGTGGATGATCAAGAGGAGCCTGATTATGTAGAAATGATGGATATACCAGAGTCTAGGAGGTTGTCTATTCCTTTGCATAAGTCATTTAGGAAGCAAACAACAAAGATTTTAAAAATCCTCATTCTGTCCCTCCTGTAGATAAAAAATGGACAGAAGGTATACTTTGTCGGCTCTGATACAGACTTCCTCACTGAGCAGTGTAGTCATGTAGGTGTGGTACAAGCTGCAGCCTGTGACAAGGCTAATATTCCCTGGCCTCACATCTTCCTGATAAGGATTCAGGAAGATTGATGCCATGAGTGAAAAACAGTATATGGCAGCTTCTTTGGGACTCAGGCAGGCAAATTATATGGCTTATGTAGCTAGATATCAGAAATCTAGATGGGACACAATATTGCAGTTAGCCAAGCAGGCCCATGGCCAGCTGGCTAGTGAGTTGGAACAGGTGGCTGCTGATGGCATTGAAGCCTCTAAGTTCAATTTCATACTGCTGTTGATGTTAATGATGTCTCCTCTAGGGTCATGGCCACTTCTGTAGCTTTCCGTGGGTTGGCATGGCTCAGATGCTAATCTGTCCCAAGATACTCAGTCCAAAGGCTATGGATTTTCCTGTAGTGGGAAATTCTCTGTTTGGGAACAAACAGAAAACTATGTGAAAAAGATGGATGAATACAGAACTACTACAAAAGTGCCCAGGCTAAGGAGGGCATGCCACTCCACAAAAGCACGCTCCCAGAGGTAGGGGCAGGCCTTTCCACAGGCCTTTTGCCAATCTCAAGCCTCCTCTGCTTTGCGCAGAGGGGTTTCTTCAGAGGCAGGGTGAGCGAGGCACAAGTAGCCGTCCCCTCCCTCAGCCTAAGGTTGCTGCCAAGCAGGCACCCTGATGGGGTGCCCAGGGCCGATTCTCCTGTACCAGTGGGGGCAGGTTGGCTTATTTCAGCCAGAACTGGCTGTCCTTAACTCGGACAGATGGGTTCTGGAGGTAATAAAGCCAGGGTCTGATTCTCAGCTTCAAACAGTTTCCAAAGATGAGAGCCAGACATTTCCACCTACAAATCCTTCAAAGCCCTTGCTTTGGAAGCAGAGGTTTCTTCTCTTCTGGACTGCAAAGCAGTGGAAAGGGTCCCTCCTTGCCATCAGGGCAAGGGCTATATTCAAGATACTTTCTTACCCCAAAAGACAGGAGAATGGCGCCATTCTAGATTTAAGGTACCTGAACAAGCATCTTTTGAAACCAGAGTTCAAAATGTTGACTGGCAATGATTTTGCCTTCTCTAAGGCCAGGGGACTGGCTAGCTTCCCTGGACCTCAAGGATGCCTATTTTCATGTTCTGATCAGGCCTTCTCACCGAAAGTACCTCAGGTTCGAACTGCCCTCAGGCCACTACCAGTTCCACTACCAGTTCAGGGCAATGCCTTTCGGCCTTACCTCTGCGCCAAGGGTATTCACAAAATGTCTAGCTGTGGTAGTGGCTCACTTAAGAAGAGCAAGGGGTTGCTGTGTTTCCCTACCTGGACGACTGGCTCATTGTGGGTCAGTCTCAGATCAGGTGAAATCCCACTTGCAAGTCACCCAGCTGACTTCTCACTTCCTGGGATTCCTGCTAAATTTACAAAGTCAGTTCTGGAACCAGTTCAGGTCCTAACTTTCATAGGTGCAGAATTGAACACAAAGTTAGCCAGGGCATTTCTTCCCTCGGAAAGGGTAGACAGACTCATTGCCCTGGCATCCTCCTTTACCCTGCGAGTCTCTCGACCAGCAGGCATTTTCTGCAACTCCTGGGGCACATGGCTGCTTCCACAGCTGTAGTGCAAGGAGCAAGATTCCAGATGAGGACATTCAGTTCCATTTGAGGCCTATTGGTCTCAAAGGAAGGACCCCCTTTCAAATTGGTCCCAGTGACTCAAACTCTGATCCTGGCCCTCCACTGGTGGCAGGACCGAAGCAATCTAAAACAAGGGGTTCCTTCATTCCATTTCCCACTCCCTCACCCTCACCACGGATGCCTCCCTGTTAGGGTGGGGAGCTCACTTGAGGCGACCTGTCCACTCAGGGAGTGTGGTCTCCTCAGGAATCTCTGCTCCACATCAATCTTTTGGAACTCAGAGCTGTCTTTTAGCTCTTCAGGTGTTTTCAGCTTCTGTCCAGAACAAAGTGGTTCAAGTCAGGACAGACAACACCACCACAGTGTGGTACATCAACAAGCAAGGGGCACTCGGTCATCAGCCTTGTGCACGAGCAATGAAGTTGTGGTCTCCGGCTTACTCCTGAACACCTCCTGATAGCAGTTCACCTCCCAGGGAAGGACAATGTCCTGGCGGATGCCCTCAGCAGAATTTCTCAGGGCCATCATGAATGGGCTCTGAATCCACAGGTGCTGGGTCCGTCTTTGCCAGATGGGGCACCCCTCAGATAGATATTTCCAGCCCCAGACAACCACCAACTTCCTCTATTTTGTTTCAGGCCTCCAGTGCTGGGCTCCAGTCCCCTGGACGCCTTTCTGTTGGACTGGAAAGGGAAGTTCCTGTATGCCTTCCCCCTTTCCTCTTCTTTTCAGGGTACTAGTGAAAATCAGATCTCAACTGCAAAGTGATTCTGATTGCCCCAGATTGGGCCAGACAGCCCTGGTACCCTCTGCTTCTGTCCTTGACAGTCCACCCTGCCCTGAGCCTGCCCAGAGTCCACAACTTGCTGGCCTGTGCACAGGGAGAGTGTGGTATCGGACCTCAAATCCCTCCACCTCAAGGCCTGGCTCTTGAGGAGTTAAATTGCTGATTTACACCTTTCTCAAGGTGTCCTGGATATTTTAAAGGCTTCAAGGAAGCCTTCCACTAGAACCACTTACAATTCCAAGTGGAAGAGGTTTTCCATCTGGTGCTCTGAGAAGCAGATTATTCCAGAATCCATGAGATCTTCCCATTTTTCTGGACTATTTGGTCCATTTAAATTCCCTAGGCCTAAGGCCAGCTACCTTGAAGGTTCATCTGGCAGCTGTCTCTGCTTTTGTGTCAGCAGGAAGCCTGCCTCCTTTCTTCTCACCCTGTGTTTTCCAAGTTTTTAAGGGTTACTTCATATTAACCCCCTTTTAGGAACCAGCTCCTGCCTGGGACCTGAATGTTTCATTGCTCAGTTAATGCAACCTCCTTTGAGCCTCTGTCCTCCAGCAGAGCTCAGTATCTAACTGGAAAACTGTTTTCCTAGTGGCTATCACTTCTGCCAGGCATAAGTGAATTACAGGCCCTGTCAGTGGAAGAAGATTTTATTTCTTTCCACAGAGATAAGGTAGTCCTCAGGACTAATAGAAAGTTTTGCCTAAGGTGGTTTCAGAGTTCCACCTGAACCAATCCATCTCTCTCCCAGTATTTTCACTGAGCATTCTTCCTCAGGTGAGAGGAGACTGCACAGCTTAGACGTCAAAAGAGCCTTAAGCTACTATTTGGAGCGCACCAAGGGTCACAGGTTCAAATCCCTCCAACTCTTCCTTACTTATGGCGAGGTTGGCAAGGGAAACCTGCCACTAAGAGGACAATTGCAAGGTGGATGGTCTCTTGTATCCAATTTGTTACCAAAAACTAGGTAGGAACCCCCTCAGGACTGAGGCCCACTCCCACCAGGGGTACAGCTGCGTCTCTAGCGGCTGCTAGAGACATTCCCATTCTGGAAATTTGTCAAGCTGCTACCTGGAAGACAGTTCACACTTTTACCAAGCATTATTCTGGATGTCCAGTCCAGGAGAGATGCTCAGTTTGGCACAGCTGTGCTTCAGAGCCTATTTCCTAAGTGAGGTTCTGACCCTCCTCCATGGAGGTACTGCTGTGTCTGCTATTGTTATAATATAGCAAGACTTCATGGTGTTTAGAAGAAAAATTACTCACCTTAGTAATTGCTTTTCTTCTCATGGAGTCTTGCTATAATCTCTTCACCCTCCCTCCTGCCCCTCAGAACTTCTACTTGGGTAGGGGTGGCAAATTAGTGCAAGCACTGTGTCATGCCATTGTAGTTTTCTTTACCCTCTTTCTTTTAGGGTTAGGGAACTAGGTTGTTCGTTTAGGTAATATATTGGCCCCTTCCTGGACTTGAGTCTTTGGGGGAAGGGGGTCCTAATAGTGCTTGTCAAGGGAAAACTAATAATAATATTATTCATTGTTATTATGGTTATTGGTGTTTCTATTGTTGTTTATATTGTTGTTATTACTACTAGTAGGTAGCCATTGGGCTGTGTAGAGCTTTCCACACAGACTTGTTACTTATTGTTAGCTTCGTAAGATCTGACAGTTTCATTTGAAACTGGCCAGATGAAACTTTAACTGCGCCCTCGCGCTGTAGAACTCAGATCCTCTGAGTTAACTCTTTCCTCTCTGGGGCAGTTCAGAGGCTGAGCCTAACTGCTATTGTTATAATATAGCAAGACTCCATGAGAAGAAAGCAATTACTAAAGTGAGTAATTTTTCTTCTCCAGTATAAAACCACAGGGCTAGTTAAATGAAAATCTTACTAACCCGATACAGAATCTACCAGCATTTGGCTAGTGGGCGGTGCCAGTTTCGACCTTTTGATACTGAATGACCTAAAGGTGGCCAGGCAGTGCGACAAGGTAGTAGGGAGGGCAAGTGGAATGCTGGGGTGCGTAGAGAGGGTATCACCAGCAGAAAGAGGAGAGTGATGTTGCCTCTGTGTAGATCGCTAATAAGACCCCACCTAGAGTGCTGTGTCCGGTTCTGGAGACCACATGTCCGAAATGACATAGACAGAGTGGAGGATCAGAGAAGCAACTAAAATGGTGGAAGGTCTGCATCAAAAGCCCTATGAGGAGAGTAAAGGACCTCAATATGTACACTCTAGAACAGAGGAAGGAGGGGCAGTTATGATAGAGACCTTCAGATATCTCATGGGGTAAATAAGGTACACAAGAGAGCTCAAGAACAAGGGGACATGCTAGGAAGCTGGAGGGTGGGTAGATTCAAGAAAGATGTGAGGAAGTACTTCACAGAATGAGTGGTGGATTCCTGGAACACCCTTCCACTGGTGGTGGTGGTATGGGCTAAAACAGTGGTGGGGTTCAAGAATGCTTGCAAGGCACAAAGGAATCATAGTGGAAAGGAAGGGGGATGGAGAAGAGCTGTAGGTCAGGCACGGTCTGATGTAATAGTATAGGTAGGGAGAAATGGGCAGACTGCATGGGCCAAGTGGTCCTCATCTACCGCCAAATTCTGTTTCAATGGGGGATAGATAGAGACCTTTAAATACTTCATGGGAGTAAATAAGACACAGGAGCAGAGTATTTTCAGACAAAAAAAGATGCTCAAGAACAAGGGGACATGCAGTGAAGCTGAAGGGGATAGATTTAGAGAGATGTGAGGACGTACTTCTTCACAGAAAGAGTGGTAGATGTCTGGAACATTCTTCCAGTGGCAGCCGGAGGTGGTGGTGGCAGAAACAGTGGTGGGGTTCATGAAGGCATGGGATAGGCATAAGGGAATCTTGTTGGAAAGGAGGTGGGAGAGAGAGAGAGAGAACCAGACCTCCAAGTAGGGCTTGAGGTGACACAACACTGTAGGTAGGGATAAATGGGAGACTGGGTGGGCCAAGCGGTCCTTATCTGCCATCAAATTTTATGTTTCTGGCCGGCCTGTGGCGCTGAGGGTTGAGGCGCTGACAACACTGCACCACGCCCGGGCAGCCCATGTTTGGGAATGAAATGGGCTGCCGGGGTCAGGCAGGGGAGGAGAGGGTCGAGCGCCTGAGGACAGCCTCCAGGGAGGGAGGACTGGCGCCCCACTGAAATGACTGCCCCCAGGTGGAGGCCAGACAGTGCAGGTCTGAGTGTGCCAGTGAAGGAGGGTGCTATGGGACTTTCGCTGATGTGCGACGCTCCACACACGCACGCCTGGCTGTGTGCGCCCAGCAGGGAACGGAGAAAACGGAGGAAAATTACTTGGCTGCAGGTTGGTGCCCAACCCTCCACAGGCTGTGCACCTGGACCGGAAGAAAGGTGATTCCGAGGTGATGGAGCTGGGGGTTGGTCAGAAGGGGCAGCCGGAGGCGAAAAAGTATAATATGTATATATCATCTATAGAAAATCTATGTTTCTGTATATATGCATGCCTTGAGCTGCCATCCACTATAACATTTTCTGGGGCTGGGCTGCAGCTAAGAGGAAACCCCTTTTCCATGCAGCATGATGGCCCTGGGAACCCACAAGCCCTGCACCCATTGAGCCAAGATAAATCAAACTGTCTACCTCCATCTCTTTCCTGAGTGACTGGAGCATCCTCGGGTCCTGCTGTAGGGTGTAATCCTCTGAGAAGTAAGTCCTAGGAGATGGCTGGGGAATAGTCTGGGAGTAGTTCAGGGGGCAGAAGCAGGATGCCTGCCAGATGGGGAGAAAAATAGGGTTCACAAAAAAATAAAGATGCTGTCTTAAGAGGTTCACAGCAGCCGAGCAAAACATGACCTTTGCACATGGTTAAAACGTTAAGAGGTTTAAATTTGAATTTCGATAGTTTTCATTCATCAACCCCCACCCAGATATTTAAAATGGGGAGGAACTGGACTCAGTGGTAGTCATCATTTCAGAGCTGAATATTGTACAGCGAAAGACAATACTGTTTGATTTGGGGTCTCAGACTTAAATTAGTTCTGCTAAAATGGGTGTCCCTCCTTCATTTAGACATACATTTCCAATGTTGCTGCTTCAGTGGGTTTGATAATTACAGTTATTGCCTTTGTGCTTTTGACACAGGCGAGACTCAACAGCTGAACCACATGTTACATGAATTGATCATCTCTCAGGCAAGTCAGAACATGTATGTGACGCGCAACAGTGCAGTGGTGGTAGAAGATGGCAGAGCAGCTGCTGTTTGAAGAGCCTGACACGGAGCTGCCCCGACACCTACCTGGCAGACAACCGACCAATCTAGATGTATACCCAAACAGCTGTAGCCTTTTCACCAAGCTGTTTGAGAAAAGTCAAGAGGACCTCCTGCAGGTGGAGTTTCTAGGTTAAACTGCAGTGAAGAGGACATAACTTCAGCAGTGGCCCTCGTTCCAGCGCTGAGGAGCTTGAAGTCAGTTGTGCTAAAAAGGTGAGCTGGGCAGTTTCAAATTTGTTGTGGTACAGTATCCCATTGCTCACGACTTCACTGAGCAGACTACCAGGCATAATGCGCGTACATGAAGCTAGTTTTCTTTTGAACCTGGATCTCAATTCTTTGCCTCAAAATAAGCTTGGTGTCTGGCATGTAAAGGGAGAGGTTCTTTTCTCCTCCAACACACACACACACACACACAATATTCTCTCTCTATGGGTGTAAGCAGTCCTGCAAAGTGAAGACCAGAGGGCAGAGCTGAAATGTTCTGCAGTCATTGCTGATTTAGGAATCATCAATATCTGTGTTTTACAGATTTACATGCACCAAGTCATAAAGTGAAGGAGTTACCCAACCCGTGTTTTATTCTGCCCTTTAGTGCAGTGCTTGACTGCAGATCCATTTTAACTGTCGGATTTTTTCAAATCAGAATCGCTAGTTCAGCTGATCTTTCTGTGAAACATAGAATTTGTCAGCAGATAGAGACCGCTTGGCCCACCCCTCTGTCCATTTTTCCCTACCTGTAGTATCACCTAGACCCTACTTGATCTGCTCTTTCTTCCTCTCCCATTCCTTTCCTCTTAGAGTCCCTTATGCCTGTCCCATGCATTGTTACCCTCCACCACTGTTTTTGGCCCCACCATCTCGGCTGGTAGGCTGTTCCAGGAATCCACCACTTTGTGAAGAGTACTTTCTCGGATCTCTCTGGAATCTACTCCCCAACTTCATAGCATGTTCCTGTTCTTGTTAACCTTTTTCTGAAAATACATTCCTGCTGTACTTTATTTACCCTGTGAGGTATTTAATGGTCTCTATCATATACCCACCCCTTCCAGGGTGTACAAATTGAGTCCATAGAAACATAGAATGTGTGGCAGATGAGGCTGCTGGGCCCACCAGTTTGCCCATTTTGACCTTCATATTTTGCTGCAGATCTGCTGCTGATTTACGCCACCATCTCTTCCCTCCCTTCCTTACCCCTACGATTCCTTGTTCCTGTCCCAAGCATTTTTGAACCCTACCACTGTTTTCGCTCCTACTACCTCTGCTGGCAGACTGTTTCAAGCATCCACCATCCTTTCTGTGAAGAAGTACTTCACATCCCTCCTGAATTTACCCCTCCAGCTTTATAGCATGCCCTTTTTCTGGAGCACCTTTGTTCTCTGAAAATACCCCTCCTCAGCCTTACTAACCCAGGTGAGGTATTTAAAGATCTCTATCATATCCCACCTCTCCTTCCTTTCCTCCAGGATGTACATATTTAATTTCATAAACCTTTCCTTGTAGGGCTTTTAATGGTGGTGTCCCTGGTTAAAAACATGAGGAGCCAGACATCAGGAAAAATTGTAAATTTGAAAGTGTCGCCAGCCTGCCAGTGCAGCGGTAGGCTTCTGGACTCGGGGGAATGATGGAGTCACTTGACATCTCTCCTGCTCTTGGGGGAGGAGGGAGTGATATAATACTGATCACTGGTGGAGGCTGGTGATCGTAGCTTACCAGCGCTGGCTTGGTGGGGAGGTGTTCAACACGTGCTGCTTGAGGGAGCCTTGTGTCAGTGCACGCCACACCTCCAGGGGTACAGCTTGTAAAATCGGAGGTTCCACTAGATGATGTCTGCCCACGGAGCAGACCTTGCGCTGCCGCCTGGGCTCCTGATCCCAGGTCACCCACTTGCTTCGATGGGGTGTGGGACCCTCTGATGGTCCCACCCCTGGGGTAAGCCTGGGGTGTTTCGAGATGGAGCTGTGGTAGCATGATGGGGCAGAGCATGGAGGGATGACCTGACTGATGGGTGCGGATGAGTCCCAACAAAAAAAAAAAAAATTGTAAATTTGAAATGTTAACAGTTCCACAGTTTCCTCTGTTAGCTGTTCTGGTTTCCTGCTTGAGGAAGGTCTGTTGATCAGTAGAAAACATAGTATCTGTTAGCAGGGCCCTTGTTCTCTGTGACACTTCAGTCGTGATTTCTGGGGTAGGGCTCTTAGACTTGCTGCGGTGCCATGCTGTTTTCCCCAGCGTGAATTATGTGTTTTCTGTGGCAGAATTCAGTCCTGGCATCAGTTGCAATATGATGTGCTGTCTTGATGACATCACTTGCTGGGCATAGAGGAGAGGCTTCAGGGTAAACAAGGTGGAGAGGAGCCAGGCACTGGGGAAAATACATTTTAATGAAAATCACCAAGAACAATGAATCTGTGGCACTACATAGATTCTATGGAAATTCCATGGCCATGGAGTTACAGAATTCTGAAGTCCTTGTCTATCACTGTTACTGCTGTATTAATAGGATACCACAGTATGAAATATTTCACCGCTTGAAACCAATACGGTCTACATAGTGTTGGCATTTGTGTATGTTAAGTAAAAGAATTGTGTCCACCATGCTGAAAAAAGAAGTCCAGTAACTTGTTACCCCACGCAAATTATTTTTTGTTATGTGTTTATGCCTCCTGTACCCCACTGCCAGCACTCCCTTCTGAACTCAAGGTGCCTTGGCTGTGCTGAATCCCACCCACATCAGCTGCCTACCAAGGTGGGGTAGAGGTTATAATCCCCTCGGACTACTTTGACTTCATCAGATGGCAAGCATATGCAGGCTGGGTCCACCGGGTCCATCATTCTTCAAGCAGTGGGGCCATTGTTGGCATCATTACTCCTCATCCTCAGACCCAGTCACACTAGGGAGACCCTAGGTGCCTGTTCTCGAATCCAGGTTACTAGCGCTAGAGTGGTAGCATTATGGCTGCTCTTGGGCCAGCCACACCCAACAAAATTTGATTTTACTCTTACATGCTCCCAAAACTTAATGATGGTGTGCCTGAGCATGACTGAAGATTGCACAAAGATTGACAGACAATTCTGTGTGTTTAGAAAATGGGTTGGGGGGCATTTAGTGCTGTTGGTGGACTCAGGTGACCATGGTATATCCCATAACATGCAGATTTTACTTTTTGTTTCCACACAATCCCATTTTAAATGAGTTTACAGTATACTCTGCCATACACACCTGGGTTCTGTGCCTCAGACCGAGCAGCCCTCTTAGTGTGTGCATATCAGAGTGTATCCACAACTACTCATGTGTCATTTATTATTTAGTTTTGATGACAGGAAAAGGAAGACTGGACAGTTTTGCCTCTTTCCAGCTAGACCCATGGTGGAGGTGGGATACAGATGCAAATCAGTTGAAATCGAACCAGATTAAGCTGTTGGTGGTATTTTGTAAATGGGGAAATTTAGCCCGGACACCACGGAAATTCCCTATTCGTCTTGAGAAGTGCCATTGGATTTTGTCGTCCACCTAAACAGCCACTAGAAAAGGCAGACATGACCTTGGTTAAACATCTCAACCGAAGGACTAGTACCCCAACAGTACAGCATTTCCTTAGCATTGTACTCGGATGCCAGCATTTATGGTATGAGCCCAATCCTGATGTGTGACTAGAACCATGACCTTCTGGCCCAGGGTGGATGTGCTATCAGCTGATCCACACTGACACCTGAAATCGTATCATATCTTAATCATTGGTGTGGCGGCCTGCTGGCGCGGCAATAGTGCTACCGCTCTGCGCTGCGACCGGGTTTGGGAATGAGTCCGAGGAGCTGGAGGGCTGGCGGGGTGGGGTGGGCTTGGCGTTTCAGGGACCGCTCACCTTCTCCGGGGATCAGGGCTCGGTGCTTGGCTGACTCGGGCGGAGACCCAAGGTACAGCAAGCCCAGCCACTCATAGGGGAGCTGCATGATGTATGTCGGTGCTCAGCACTTTGACCTTAGGGTGCATCCACAGCACAGAAAACAGGAAGAGTGGCTTGTGGCACTCCTGTAAATGGAGCACCAGGCCCAGCTCCCAATGCTCCCCACCTGTCAGGAGTAAGGCATCCCAGCAAAACTCAGGAATTGGGTGTATGGGCCCCACCTCATCCCTGCCTGGAGGCAAGCTACTGCTCCATGGGGGATCGACCACTCCATGATCTGGTAGAAGGTGGGGACAGAAGACCATAGGTGACTCCGAAGGGATTGGAGAGCCCTGGGCAAGGGTATAAATAGCAAGTTAAAAAATCATTGGTGCACTCTTATGGTTATGAGTGTCTCCTCAAGAATTTGTAGGTTGGGAGAACTGTGAACTGAAGGTAAGCAGTTTGCATTTATGCGATGCAGGAGGAGACACCATAGCCATAAGCATGCTCAGGGGACACATTCTTATCTTCCTCATAATCATGACTACGAGAATAAAATTGCCAAATTTAAGTACACGTATTTTCAGAAGCATCAGTAATGGATATTTCCACTTCAGGATCTTTGTTCCATTTCAAACACTTCTTATAACTCCAAAATGATACAAGTCCCTACCCTGACTCAAGTAGGTCCTTTATTGTACAGCTGTGTTAAAGGGCACTTTCAGTACTCCACAGCCTTATTTTCTCTTTTTAAACTGAAGTGAGAATTGAAAGTGTCTTCAGCTCAGAACTGATTAATCTGAGTATAGTTTTATTTGTGTGTGTGTGTGTGTGTGTGTGTGTGTGACTACTGCCATTATTTACATGCTTGGAAGGAACATAACACACAAATAATGTGACCCATGTGCTGTGTATTTTTGTAGATTTTTTTTTAACTAGAGCTTGTTCAGTTCTAATCAAAAATTAAATTCTGTGTTTAATACCATTTCATCCCAGGCAAACCTGTTGGTGCAATGGTAGAGCTACTACTCACAATGCTGATGGCCCAGGTTGGGAACAAGCTCTGAGATATCAGATGGTCAGCGAGGTGAGAAAGCGAGAACATCCCAAGGGGCGCTGTCTGGGAAGGAGGATCATGCAGCCTTTTCCAGTACCACTGCCTAAGTGACCACAGGTAGTGGTGCAGTTCTGGGGCCTAGGGATTCCCAGGGAGATTGTGCATATCGGTGCATCAGGCCTGCTGGGCACCAGAAGACACCCACTCTCAAGCAAGGGGGCAGAAAGTGGGGAGGGGAGGCAGTGCCTGTTGGGCAGATGAAGCCTGCCGCCCCCATGAACATCATGAGGCTGATTGATATCGTCTTGGGCCTCTGGGTGTCTCTTGATGACCCTCCGGAGTGACTGACTATAGAAAGGGTATCGCTGCTGTAGAAGCAAAAAGGCTGGACTCCATGACGGGGAGGCAAGCAAAGGGGTGTCCCAGTGACTGACAATCAGCCTGAGTTCATAGAGTCCTGAGGATGTGATTCTTAAGATTGAAGGATCAGCTGCAGTGGAAGAAGGTCCTGACATGTGGCTTGGGGGGTAAATATTAAGTTTAAAAAAAAAGACTTTCAGCTACAATTATCTTGTGTTTATGTCCTTTAAAGAATTGATAGCAGGTGATGAAATGTGCAGGTCACCAAAGTGCCTTGTCATTTTCTACAAGTTTTACCTACCAGGGTTTTAAGGGTATCACATAATAATAGAATAATAGCGACCCAAAATGAGTGACTGCAAAAATAGGGACTAATTTTAGGCTATTATTCTAGGCTACTACAGAATAGTGAGGTATGGGACAGCGACTATGGGGAAGAAGCTGACGGAAGGGAGAATAACGAGGGAAGGGCCGGGACAGGAAGGGATATCAGGGACTGGAGTACCTGCTTGTGCAGAGCTAGCTGTGTAGTGATTGTGTGGAGGCTAGCTGTGGCAGAGCAGGTACTGGGTTTGGGAGAGGGTTACATTTGATGCACTTAATTTTTCCTGACATCCGTTGTTCCTCTCCCATCTAATACACCCCCGAATTAAGAATCCTAATTCGAGGGGGCATATCCATATATGAAGTCACCTTAAAGTGTATATCGCCTATTTGCTTTTCGCAATATACACTCGCCATAGTTATCGCTGTTTTGCTATCGCTGTTGTTACATAGAACCTTTTAAAGTATCACCAACTCACTGTCAAAATGCTGGTGGAATTTGTATAGGGCCAATAAAATTTTCCTTTAACTCTTCTGGCTAGCATTAGAGGATGTAACCTTTCAATAAGTAAGTACATCAGTTGGGATTGTGGAATGTCTGTGGGGCCAGTGGATTTTACCGATTAACCCTACTGGCTAGTGACAGCAAAACTGAAGTCCTACTTACTGTGTCTGGCTCTGTCTGCATATATTGTACTTAAATCTCCTGTGAGTTCCAGGCTCGAGCTCTGCTGCATACTGAGCAACAGCTGGATGCATTTGCATCAGTTTATCTCACTTGCTTTGAGGGCTTGTCTGATTGTCCTGTTGCAAGCTCATGCCTGTGCTAACTCTAGTGCTTTAGTTTTGCAGGTGGCCATGTTAGTGATGAGTTTGGCATTTGTCAGCCGAGGCTTGTTAGAAGTTTGCCAGCAGAGTTTGGATTCCTTAAGCAGCTTTCCCATCTAGACCTGAGCTTTAACAACTTTCTACATTGCCAGAATGTGTCACCGAACTTACCAACCTCTCTGTATTGCTAGTGTGCCATAACCAGTTGTCTGCATTGCCAGAGTATCAGCAGGCTAAAGAAACTGACTTTCCTCTCTCTCATGAAGAATAAGCTCAGGATTTACCAAAGAGCATCGTGAGCTCGGAGCACTGCATAAATTGGACGTGTCTAAAATGCACTTGAACCTGCCTGAAGAAATTGGAAATCTTAGCAACTGAGTTAGACTTCGGGAACCTACTCCAAAGAGTGCCGGACTCTCTTGGTGAGAACCTTATTGTAAATTTCAGATCTGCCTCTTTTCATCTTTTCCCTTCCCTTGTTACACCACCTACCCTGACAGTGTTGTCACTGGGATCTGTCTACCCCATAGCAGATCCCACCCAGTTTGGACTCAACAATGCACATTTCGCTAGTGAGCTACTCTCACTTTGCCCAGAGTTAGCCTTCCTCTTTCCAGATCTGGTAGGACTGGCAGAACTAAGATTTAGACTTGAGCAAGTGAATCCTTGTCATAGCATAGGCACACTGACATACTTCTGCAGAGTCAAACTGGTCCACCAGGATGCCTGAACATTTCCAAGTGGGCCCTCTCTGTTGAGTACCTGGCTACCTTCTGAATTCTGAGGATCTTGGTTTTATTATGTTTTTTCTAATTAAGTGGGTACTTTGAACTTAGAAATAAATGTAGGGTGCAAATATAGAATTGGTGTATTTGAGTGCGCATCACCCTGGGCCCTTTTCTTATTTATTTTCCAGGTTGGCCCCTGTGTCAGCTTTCCGTTGGCCCGCTGTACCCCAGTTCAACCGGTACTTCTGTAGTAAATCATTCTGTCAGGATCTAGACGTTGTTGCAGACCAGAATTAGGCTGATAATATTACAAGCTACTGGTTCCTGTTTTTCTTTGTTTTATAATCACTATTTATTGATTTTCATATGTTTCAACAGACAACTTCACACAGCAGTACAATGTCAGCACAATAATCTAGACATTTTATTGCACAGTTGAAGTAATTATTATGCAGGTAAACCAGTCAGTGCTGTGGTATTTTATCTCTCACATTCTGACAAATCTACCCTACCTTTACCCAACAATCTTCAGATACATTTTAAAGGACAAATTGTGGGTCTGTTTCTATCACGATGCCACCGATCTTGCCCACCTGTTCTTTCCCTTTCCACCTGCTGTCTATTGGAGAAGGTTAAAGAGCCACCGACGCCAAGAAGAACTTTGAAAAATATAATATTTGGACACAAAACAGCTTATATTTCTCATTAACTCTTAATTTTTATCCCCAGTATTTATTACTGAGATCATATGCATGAAAACAGGATAGTTGTTTCTTGAGGGTTCATCAGCTTTGTTGTTTCTTCCCAACCTGATGTCATAATACTCTGGTTGTAATATCACAGTTATTCTCATAACAGACTGTGATGTCACAACAGAGCATTATAATTTCAAGTAGGGAATAAGCTATAGATTTAAGTGACCTCTAAGGATGACGATCTTGTTTTCGTAGAATTTCTTCATTAGTAAATAATGGAGAGAAATCTATACCAAATATATGAAATACGAGCTGGATTGTGTCTGAATATTATGTTTTCCAAAGTTTTCCAGTGGCGTATAACTCTTTTCATAAATTCCCTTCACAACTGGTTCCTGTTTATCTCACATACAGCCCACCACCTTTTCTCTCCAGTTCCTCTTTTCTCACAAAAGCCCACTTGCTGAGAGGCTTGATGAGTGTTTTTCTCTGTACATTTACAGTGTTTTTTTGTGTTTTTAATTCTAATACACAGCTAATTTGGTTTCTCTGCTGAGCTGCATCTTCAGTGTAACTGCCTGGTGACAGTCCCAGCGGCCTTGCCAGCCTCCCTAACTTGCTCAGACTTGAACTGCAAAACAACAGCTTAGATCTGTCCCTCCTGAGATCCAGAATTTTCCTTTGTGAACCTGAAAGGCAATCCCATTGGCAAACCAGAAACTCAACAGAGAGGTAAGTAAGGCCCTTCCAAAGCTGTTTTTTGTTAGCAGCTTGTCTACTGGCAGAACTGCACAATGTATTGTAAGAACTGCAGAATTAGGACTGGACACCAAACTTCCATTAGATTTTTTAGTTTGATTACCCTGGGCCCCACTCCACTTTGGAGACTGTTAGGGGTTCTTTTAAAGCTTTTCCGAATCCTACTGCAGGAAAGTGATTTTTAAAAATTAAAATGACCTGTGAAAAGCACCCTGAAATGCATCCATTGGAAGTTCTGTAAGTGTAATTGACTTGACAGACTGATTAATGAACAAAGATGGCACTCAAAGGCATCAAGCTGTCTGAAGCAGAAGTAGGACCCCAATGAAAATGAGATGTGGCATCTCAGCTGTGCTGTACTATGTAAATAACTTGCTTGTAAAGCACTTTGGAATGCAGAGCGTGACAGCGCTACACAAATGTTACGCTTATATTAGTTAACAGCAAGGCCTTAAAGACTAAAAGGTAACATTGGTGAATTATTCTAAATACACAGTCTTTTCTCCTACTAAAATCTACAAGAATTCACATATTGAGCTTAAACATTGGTTGGTATGGGGGATCTGGCAGTGGTACAAACAGCCCCTAACTATATCCAGCATCTGGGAATTCAGGGTCAGACTTTTAAGAGAATTTCTGTCTGACAATTCTTTATCACATAATGAGTCCAGTTAATATAGGCAGATACTGTTTCTTCAGCTCCTGGAGAGCAGATGATTTGAACCTCTTTCTTTATTGCTGTAGCAGGTAGAAAGAGGTGAAGTAATTTAAATTTGATACAAAAGAACAATATATCGGGTACATATATGATACAAGAAGGCAGATGGTTTCCAATTTGTGTGGTTTCTGTAAACACACATACTTTACAATCAAAAGCTTCAAACCCAGCACAAAGAACTGTAGGTATGCAAATGCATGTGTTCTTTTTTTTTGGGGGTTAAGTTGACTGGAAA
The DNA here is from genome assembly GCA_016271365.2 of Neoceratodus forsteri. NCBI lineage: Eukaryota > Metazoa > Chordata > Ceratodontiformes > Ceratodontidae > Neoceratodus > Neoceratodus forsteri. The sequence continues at coordinate 766,376,082 of CM028133.1, read as the reverse complement.
ATAACTCCGATACATACATTCTGATTGACATGTCACTAGTAAAGACAAGGTAAGGCACTGTTTATTTCTAACACTCTTTCCTGATGATCAGGGCGCTGTACAAGGAAAACAAACAAATGACGTGATTTATAATAAATTAATAAATACTGCATAAATATCATAAATAAACTAACTGAAACAGTAGGTATCATTAAATTGATATGTTTTAAAGCTTTGTTAAAAGGCCTCCACTGCAGGCAGAATGGATGCTGGGGCAGAGAATTTCAGGAAGGTGCAGCCACCCTAAAACGCCTGGTCTCCTAACAGCTTAAGACTGGATCGGGGACAACCAACAGTCCCATATCGGTGGAATGAAGTGGTTGGACAGGGTGTAAGGAGAGAGGAGATTGTTTAGGTCATGAGGATGCAAACGTAGGGCCTTGTACGCCAGCTAACGAATCCTGAGAGTGATGCATCATCAAATTGGCAGCCTTGCCACAGCCAACTCTCATACGAACTGTAACAATGCACTTTAAAATATGCACAAAGAGTATGCAAGATACCAAGCAGGAAAAAGTTATTGCTTGCAGCCTAAAAAGGCTTACTGTATCTTAAATGCACAGTGAAAACAGAAACGGAGGTAAAAGCTGTATTTTGAACATGAGGTGGTCTTTAGAAATGAACTACAGCTTTTTGCTTTATATTGAAGATCATTCCTGAAGATTACCTTGCAGTCCTGATAATGATTCTAACTGTATTTTTTCATTTCAGTGTGCATGCTGAATAACTCTGATAACATTTATTGTTTTCGAGGAAGTTTGGGTAGCTATGAGGGCCAAAATGTCGACTCTTCAGAAGGTGTATATGGCCAACCAGACAGAAGCAAGCAGGTATCTGTACCGCAGCAGTGCAGAGGAAGCCAGTAAGGCAGAGCGGAGAATCTAGGCGGATGCAGAAGGGAGAGGGAGAACGATAAGGCCTCTTTAGGTATGTCAAGGAAAAGAGAAAGAATATGGGGAATTAAGAGGTTGGAGGTATAGGTGGAGGAAGATGGGCAAACATCTGTTCTGTATGAACACTTCTGCTCGCTCTTTCACAGTCGAGGAGGGGGCCACTGCTGGAGTGTAACATCAAAGTTGGGTGTATGCTCAAGGTCTGAGAGGTCACAGATGGGTAAGTCCCTGGGACTGCATGCATTGCATCCACAGGTGCTCAGAGAGGTGGGGCTAGCTCTGGCAGAAGTCCTGACAGACCTATTTAAATGCCTGCTTGAGACAGCAGTAGTCCCCAGGGACTGAAGAGTGGCTGGTGTAGTTCTGCTCCTCAGAAGCTGGCCAGAGGAGTGCCAGGGAACCATAGATAAGTTAGCCTGACTTCCACTGTGGATAAGCTCCTTGAGTCTACAGTTAAAAATATCTGCTTGACTTCCTGGAGTCATGAGGTCTCCAGGACAGCATGCAGCATGGTTTTGTATGGGAGGGTGTCAAATGAACCTTGTGGAATTTTTCATTGTTTCGTTGTCATGTCCCAGGCAATGGACAAAGGCCAAGCCATGAAGGCCCTGCACTAGGATTTCAGCACCACCGTTAACTCTGTGCCCCACAAAAGGCTAGTGAAGACAATGTGGGAGTGGGGGGACAAGGATACAAGGTAGTACTAAATGGTTTGCACTTTGCGGTCCATTGGCGCAGAGGGCTGAGGCACTATGTGCCTTACCTCTCACCATGCCAGTGACCCGGTTGGGAATGAGCTGGGGTTGGCAGGGGATAAGATAGGCGCCTAAAGCACTGCTCTCCCATCCCAGGGTGTTGCGCCTAAAGCACTGCTCTCCTATCCCAGGGTGTTTTTTTGGGGCGACACTCTTCTCCTCTTGGCTGCCATCTGGTGGTGGCTGGGTGGCAGCGCCAGAGTTAGAGCAGTGGAAGAAAGAGCTGCAGTCACGAGGCATGTGTACACCTCCACCTAAGTGTGGGTCAAATCAGTTTGTGAGCTGGATGGTCAGTTTGGCAACTAGCTTTTAAAATCTGATAGCCAAACCAATATTTTAGTGGCCATTCTTTTAAGGGATCAAAATCACTTTGCAGGCAGCCAGTTGGCCAATAACTTAAATCTGTAAGCCAAACCAATTTTTAAGTAGTCGTTGGCCACCTTGCTACCCTGTTTGTCCCACCCTGCTTCACCAGCACATGCATATGGCCGTGAGAGGAGGGATGGGAGAAAATAGTGGAAATGGCAGTCGAGGCTATATGAAGCTTTGCTTGCCTGCCCTTGGCCCGCACTGTCACAGGCATGCCAACCCCTCCAGATCTGGACACAGGACCTCCGGTGGGAGGAGGATGGCCCTCCCAGCCCTGCCATGGGGGGATCTTTGGGGATATGGGGCTTGGTGGATCAGGAGACAGGGACAGGGCTGAACAGCCATATGCAACGCACCTGGAGGATAAAAAATCTATATTAAAAAAAAAAAAAATAATGGTTTGCAGTTTGAGTTCAGGGGTAATAAATGTGGTGCCACAGGAGTCAATCACGGGTTCATTTCTCTTCACTATGTTAATTTGCTACATTGAGGAAGGGAACCAGGGCAAGATGTGTCTGTTTGCAGATGGCTGTAAGATAGGTGGCAAGGTGGATAATTTAACACCAGAAGGTGCATGGTTGTGTAATTAGGAAGAGGAATCCAAGAACTGAATATTGTAGTTTGGGGGATAAGACTAGAGCAGACCATAGACGTACCTGGGAGTTATAATAAGTGACAGCCTTAAGACCTCGGCATATGGGAAAGCTTGCAGGATGTTGGGGAGCATTGGAAGGGCCTTTTCAAGTAGAAGAAATGAAGTGATTCTACCCCGACAGGTCCATAGTGAGACTGCTCTTGAGGTACTATGCACAGTTCTGGAACCCTGCCTCAACAAGTACAAGAACTGCCTGGAGCAGTCCAAAGGAAGGCAACCTGTACTCCAGATAAGATGAGTAACGGCTTGTTTTTTCCCTGTTTTAAGAAAGACTGAGTCTCTTCAGAATGTTTTAATGTATTACAATACTATCCCAACAATTGAAATGCTCCACACCCTAAGGAATAGTGCTTCATAACACTGTGTTTCAGTAGGAGCTATTTTTAATCTGGGTTTGAAGCAGTCCTGTGCTCCCAAATTTTATTTTACTCACTGTATGAGTAAATTACTCTTATCTGCCAACATTACCTGAAATGCTGAGAGCAAACAGAGGTGATCTATGGCTAGTCAGTAAAGGAGGACCGTGAAGAAAGATTGGTGGACTTCAACATTTACTTCCTGAAGGTCAGGAGAGAGGGGGAAAACTGAAACCTTCAGGTGCCTGAGAGGTATAAATAGTGGATTTGCCAGCAACTGTTTAGGTTTATGGAGTGGCGGGTCCATTACAAGGCATCACAACTTTAAAAATGTAGAACATTTCTGTTTGTAAACTTCTGTTTTGTTTCTTGTTTTGTAACCCCTTTATTGGATTTGCAGCCAACTAGCTAATGCGACCAGGGACAGGGCTACCATGCAGCTAAAGAGAAAAAATTGCAGCTTACTAAAATGACCCGCTTTCCACTTGGTAGTAGGTCCACAGCTGTGCACCCTTGCTATAGTAATAGCTGAAAGATGGAAAAGTAAACAACAAAAATATTTCTTCAGTTTTTATCTACTCTTCTGGTGAAAGTTGCACTTTTGATTAGTTTTTGACCAAATCATTTCTCATTTTGACCCCACTGCAGCAATTCATTTTTGTTCCAGACACTGACATTTATATTTTCTGGAATTTGTTGAACATTGTGCACCGATTGTACACCTGAATACTGTACACTGACTGTACACCTGAACATTGTACACTGGCTGTACACCTGAACATTGTACACTGGCCATACACCCAACATTGTGCACGGACTGTACACCTAAACATTGTGCATGGACTGTATACCTGAACATTGTACACTGACTGTACACCTGAACATTGTACACTGGCTGTACACCTGAACCACATACATTGACTGTACACCTGAACCTCATACACTAACTGTACACCTGAACATCGCACACTGGCTGTACACCCGGAACCTCATACACTGACTGTACACCTGTATACACTGTACACTGATTGTATACCTGAACACTATACGTGACTGTATACCTGAACACTGTACACTGACTGTAACACTAATCCCTTTCAGATTTGTTGTATGTATATACTTCTTTACTGAGCCTACACGCAGTTTGCAAGTGACTGACTGTTTAATATATAGGATGTAAATCAGAGTGCATCATGCATCCATTTTCTTAAAATATTACAGAAAAGAGCATGAATGCAAAGAGTTGGCTGGTGCGACTGGATGCCGGCCCTGCATTATAATTAAAGATATAGTGAATACACCTACTCATAAAAATAAAAAAATCTCATGTGCACACCTTAATAACTGTACTCCATCCCCGATAATTATTCCTAAACTTCCCATGAAACTGCTTGAGACAAGATTGCATTAAAGTAATTTTCCAGTTTAGCATAGTTGGAATCAGCGGCTCAAATTTTAATACGCTCAAAAAATCTGAATTTCAGGACAGACCATTATTTATTACTAAAGACTTTTGCATGAAAAGTGTCTCTTTACTCCTTGGATATCATCTGTTCCTGCTGCTTGTCCTGCCCTGCAGTTATACTCCTCTGCATGTGACATCAGAACTGTTTCCTTGATAGCAGATTGGGATGTTATAAGCAAAGATTTTGGCTTCCTGGCAGGAATAACCAACATGAGCTGATGCAAAGAGAAAAAGATGCTGTTATAATTAAAAAAGTCTTCATTGTGTGGGATCTCTGAGATCTCTTTAGGTTCAGTGAGAACAGGAACACAAGGAGAAACAGTTGCAAGTTGGCAGGTGGACGTTTTAGAAGGGAGACACTTCTTCACAGAGAGGGTGGTCGCAAGGTGGAACGAACTTCCAGAGGAGGTGATGAGTCAGAAAACAGTTGGGAGCACAGTAGGGGCTTTATGTGAAGGGTGGGGTAAGGTAAAGGTGAGGTAAGGGTGACATGGGGATGGAGCTCGTATAACACAACCTAAATGATGGCCACATTAGAGCAGACTTGATAGACATAAGGCGTTTCTTCTCTGCTGGTTTTTTCATATATGTGTGTATATCTGTTGTGTTTAGTGCTTAACTAAAAATATGCCTCACAAGACCTGTAATTTGTGTATTTGTATTATGTTGTTCTCATGTGACTTGCAAGCTATTCCTAATATGTACCATGTCGCCCATGTATTTAAGTACGTATTTCTGTACTTCCTGGTCATACCTGAAGATAGGCAATTGTCTTGTCTAGTGTACTTACATAGAAACATAGAAACATAGAATTTGACGGCAGATAAGGACCGCTTGGCCCACCCGTTAACAAAAGCTAAATAAATAAAATAAATTATGGTAGCACGGTAGTGCTACCATAGTTAGGGTTGAGGAGCCATTTACATGTTAAGCCTATAACTTTGCACCTTAATAACTTTGCAACTGTTCAACAGATTTGCCTGAAATTTAGCATACATGATCAAGAACCATACATCTTGGGATCTGCCAGCTTTACATTACTGTTTGGATATCACAGCTGTGGGTTATTAAAAGCGTGATCTGCGCGTAATGTTTACGCTTTTTTGAATTCTTTGCTCGTCTCTCTACAGGTTGCACAGTTTGCGTGACCGGTCCAGAAACTTCAGGGAAGATGCGGCGGAGTCCCCGATGTGCCTTTTAAAGATTTCGTGAAAAATATTAAACGGTTCAAAAGTTATTCAAAACAATTTCCTATTACAAGTCAATGGGAAAAGTTAACAAAAAGTTTGACAGTGTCGGAAATGCACTTTTAGTGTCCCAAATGGCTCTAGTAGTGTCACAAACACGCCATTTTGGTTTCAGTTGGTGATCAGAAAATGTTTGGCATTTAAATTTGGGACCTCTAACAACACAATTCTTTTTTGTGTTTACCTAGTCGGACTCTGAGGATGCTAGGCATGTCTTTATTTGAGGTTAAACACCCTAGAAATATGTTTTTCCAATTTCTAGAAAAGTAGAGTCACATTCATGAAAGTGTGGCAAATTTTGCAGCTTTAGCAAATCACACACTACTGCGACAGTATGCCCAAAATAGAATTCTTTGCCACCCTGCTGCAAATGAGCGGTTTGGTCTTTTGGGCTGGAAATTTGGAGGAAGGCAGCCAACATCTCACAGATGTGTACCTTTTGGTGGTTTAGCGACAAAATATTGCATGGATGCAAAATAGCGGTACTCTGAAGTTTACACTTTTCCCATAGACTAACATTCGGCATCTGCTGCGCGGCCAGAATTCTTTGCCACCCTGCTGCAAAATAACGGTTTGGTCTTTTACACTGAAATTTGGGGAGAAAGCCAACATCCACAGATGTGCCTTTTGGTGGTTTGGTGAAAAAAATATTACAGGGCTGCAAAGTTATGGCATTCCGAACTTCTTTTTTTCCCATAGGATAACATTACGGTGTTCGCCCGCGCCTTTCAGGCCCGTATCTCGAAGCGGTAGATACGGACTTTTCGGTCAGAAAAGTGCCTGGGGTTAAGTACAAAATTCAGACAGGAAAGTCATAAATCATATGACTTTTAAATTTTTTTCACGTCAGACGTTCCTGAGATATAAGCAATTTAGTATTCCAACTCCTCATTTTCTGCTCGAGACCCATTATTATGCATACATTCTTTGTACTCACTGTCTTTCTCATGCAGCTTTTGGGGAAAACCAGCCTGTGCACTTACATTATTGTTATCCTTACGCTTCGCTATGCGGTTCCATTTACCGTTCTCTTACTGTTCCCGCCTCGCCACCATGTGCGTACCTTTAGCTTTCATTTGCGCTTGCATTTGCGTTATTTTTACCATTTGTGTTCACAATACTGTTTCTCTTGTGTCACCATGCACATTACCATTTGCGGGCACCGTGTTACTATGTGACAAGACATCACGTGGCGGGCCCGTGCTTCCGCGGCCGCATTACATTCACTATTTCCGTTATCATTCTCAAAAGAGAATTAGAGGCAAAAACTCTGTTTAATGCATCAGTTGAGTTGTACCACAGCAACAAAAGCGAAGAAATTCGATGTTAGGTTAAGCCCTTGCACCCCTCCGCATCGAGGTGCGTGTTGGGGTCGTCGGTCCTAACTCTCACCCCATCACATGTGGAAAGAAGCTGAGGAATAGGAGAATGGGGTGAGAGTTAGGACCGACGACTCCCAACGTGCACCCTGATGCCAGTTGTGGGGTGGGCTGAGGGTGCAAGGGGTTTCAACCCTAACATTGAATTTCTTTGCTTTTGTCGCTGTGGAACAACCCTAACTGATGCATTAAACTGAGTTTTTGCCTCTAATATATATATAAATGTGTGTATGTATGTGTGGTTTCAAAGCTGCACAAAATCAAACAATTTGGATATTTCTTCTCTGCTAGCATAATTATACAGATCCCAGACTACTGTTTCTGCAAACTGCCTCTTTGATATGTTCCTTGAGTGTTCTAAATGTTCAGTAAAAAATGTCTTCAGTAATAATTCATAGAAGGTCCTGGAATTCAGATGTAAGGGGAATTCTGTGTTAACGGAGTTCTGCTGAGGCCAAGTGTGAATTTTTTTTCCTTGAAACCAAAATATCTCTAAGTGTTGTTTAGATACTGCTGAGAAAAGAATACTTACTGGAAAAAATGCTGAATCAGGATGCCAATTATAACATGTTTAACAATGGTTCTTTTTTTTTTTCCAGAAGAACCTTCACCCAGAGAGCTACGGTATTGCACCTGACATTTGATAATTACAGGTACAGCCATCTGTAATATATCCTCCTATTTCAGCTTCCAACTATATACATACATACATACAAACATATGACTTGCCAGCAGAAACAGGTTTCATGGTCTAGCAAGTCTGCTCGAATGACACTTGCTACATTTTCATCCCTGTAATTTTATATTTCATTTTGTCAGACATAATTTCTAGGATCGTGATATGTTCATCCACACTCACTGGCATGTCCTTTCCCTTAAATCTTGCTGGAAGTCTTCAGCTGGCTTCTCCACCCACCTGGGTGGTATATACTTGGCTCCACCCCATGATGCCAGATCTTCCTTTCCACTGGAAGATACAGGTTGCCTCCTCGTGTCACGTTTATCGTAGGCCCTGGCTTTCAATACTCAGTTTTACTGAAATTAAATTTGTCCGAGTTAACGATCACGCTTTGAGTCTCGATCATGGAAGAGAAATCTTTCCAGGATTTCTCCGGTGTTCTTGCGCCAGAAGATGTCGTGCACCGATCCCCATCTCATGTCGCTCTACTGCCTAGGTGTCGCCATGACACCTCATCCTGCAGCTTTTGCTTGGTCTTTCATCCCAACGTTCTGGACGACCACCTAGCACGTATAAAGTTGGGGAGACTGGAGAAAGAATCCTCCGGTGAAGTCCAAGGAGGCTAGGTGGGCTCTGCCGAATGGATTCTGCTGAGCAGCTGGAACTCATAAAGGCATTCAAAGAATAAGCTGCTGCGCCAGGGCAATCAAAGCTTTTGTTACACTCAACCTAGGCTCCACCTTTTCAGGTTCCTTCCAGGAGTTGTGCCAGTCTGCCATTCTCTCCCCACCCAAGGGAGAGGCGCCCATGGCTTCCACTCCTCCTGATCTCTTAAGAGACAAGGAACCGAGCTTGTCTTCATCTCAGCAAAAGGCGCTCTTGGGACAGAAAGAGGTCTCAGTCCCAGGAGCATGCGGTTCCACCGGTCGAAATCTTCCTCAGCTGCAGGATTCATGGACCTTCCGCCAGGCCAGCCGACCGAGGATGCGGCCGGTGAGGTCTAGATTGTCCTCAACCCCATCAACCCACTGTCGCCGCCCTGCTCGACAACTCTTGAAAGGACTCGGTCCTTGTCTTCCCGATGAGGAGACTCAGCCTGCTGGTGTCCCCATTGAGGATCCGTTCCGATCTCCAGGTATCACCGTCCTCTGGTGTCTCCCAGCGACCGCATCTGCCTGTCCAATCTCGGTGGGATCTAGAAGAATCAGCATTTATATAGTGCTTTTCATACACAGTGTATCCCAAAGTGCTTTACAAGCAATGCTAGACTGGTAGTGAAGTGACTGAATGTGTAGTGGTGGCCATATTGCACATCATCACCCACACACAGCCTGGATAATTGCATGAACTGGTTTATGGGAAGGGAATGTTGACCAGGACACCGGAATGTCCCCTACTCCTTGCGAAGAGTGCCCTGGGTTCTTTTGCTTCCACCTGGACACCCACCAGGACAACACCAGGATGGGTAGAAGGGACCTTGGTTTAATTTCTCATCTGAAGAATGGCACACCCCAGCAGTACAGCACCCCAATACTGCACTCGGATGCCAGCAATTTTTTAGGTGCAAGTCCAATCCTGGTGTGGGATGAGAACCCATGACCTTCTGGTCCAGTGGTGATGTGCTACCAACTGATCCATACTAACACCTAACTAGAACCCCTCGTCCGAGCGGCGGGGAAGAGCCCTAAGTGCTCGAAAAGAGGTGATGTCACCAGTCGTCCTCTTCCTCCTCGGATGAGGAGAGGCTCCAGCAGCTCTGGCCTTCTGAGGACCTTATGTGGCAACAGCTGATTTTGTCCAGGCACAGAAAGCTGACTTGACGCCTACCCGGCCATTACTTGGCTGGCCGCCCTAGGCTGAAGCCGACCCCTCGGAACCTAAGCCTTTGGTTCCTCCGCCCGCGGGCCAGCCCGCTCTTCCAGTTCGGCTTATACTGGTCTCTCCACCGATAGTGGTGGAGTTGCCGCCTAAGCAGCTTGTGGAGGGTCCTTCCAAAGAGACTGACCAGATACTGGGCTTCCCGATGTCTATCGGTCACGGTCACCCCAGACCCGCCCTCGGCGGATTGAGGGGTGATTTGAGCGGCAGGCAGCTGTACCCTGACTCTTCGGACTCGGACGTTACCAGGCTCCACCTCATCCTGTGGATGATGAGTCTTCCGCTGGCACAGGGATGGAGGAAGTTCCTTCCTCATTCCAAGGATTCTTCATCTCATCTCTGATTCCACAGGAGTGCCCTGAACCCACCCAGAAAATGGCGGATTACCCTCTCACGGACATCCTCAAGAGAGGGATACCCGATAGAGGCCTTTCCTGTGGCCGAGGCCATGGTTGGTCTGGCACTCAAACTATGGCAGCATCCTGCCTCATGTCCAGCACCGTCTGCCCTAGGCCCGCAGTATGCAGTGCCTATGGGGTCCCTTGGGGTTCACAGAACACCCTTGCCAAGAGCTCGGTGACTGCCTCTGTGTTCATGCGTACTAGCAGTTCTGCCGACACTAACTGACCTCCCGACAAGGAGTCCAAATATTTGGACCACTCTGGGACAGAAGGTCTATGCAGCGTGCTCCTTGGACCTTCATCAGGCAAGTTCGGCCGTCATCATGGCACACTTCTCCCATGCCCTTCTTGGGTCATTGGATGAAGTCCTCCCATGTCTCCCGTGGACATGCAGACCATGGTCAAACAGGTCTGAGATCAGGGCCGTGCTGTCGCCAAACAGCAGCTCCAGATGGCCCTGGACACCGGGGACTCTTGTGCCTGCTCGATGGCTGTCGCAGTGCCTCTCACCGCAGGGCTTGGCTGAGGCTCTCCTCCTTCCCAGCGGATACTCAGCACAAGTTAGTTGATGTGCCTTCGTTGGCACCAACTTGTTCGGCCCAGGAATGGCTGGTCACCTACGGCGATAGAGCAGTCCAGTGCCACCTTGGATGCCACTTCTGCCAAGAGTTCTTCGGCAAGAACCAGCAGAAGAAAAAAAGAAACCTTTTGGCACTCTTCCTCGGGTTCAGCTGTCCTCCTTTCAGGGAGGACAGCAGCAGCAGCATCAGCAGCAGGCTCAAGCTTCGCGTCCTCCGCCTAAGCCTGGACCCAAAACAGGCCTGCAGAGAGGCCGAGGCTCAGGTCCTGGAGTGTCCTCCTCCTCCAGCCTGCTCAGTGTTGGGGTGGGGTTGCCACCCTGTTCCCATCACGCCAGCTCTGGGTCTTCCTTGGGGCTGGCTCTGCCACTTCCTTTCCACCTGGTCCTTTGTCACTTCGGACAGGTGGGTTCTCGAGTGGTCGGTCAGGGACTGCCTCTAGAATTCGAGCAGTACCCTCCCAGCCCGAGCCCGCCCTCAGGAAGAATGGATTTCCGTATGCACCAGGTCGGCTCTTGATATGACATCGCTCAGCTCCTCCTCAAAGAGGCAGTAGCCTCGTGGCGGATCTGTCTGCAGACCCAGGCTTTGTCTCCAGGTACTCCTGGTGCCCAAGCGGACGGGGGCTGGCGCCCATTCTAGATCTCCATGACCTGAATCAATATCTCAGGTCACGCACCTTTCGGATGGTCACTCTGTCCCAGATCATACCATCCTTGGGGTGAAACATGTGGTTCTGTTCACTGGATCTGCAGGATGCATTCTTTCATGTCCCAATCAGTCCATCCCATCAGCGGTTCCTCCACTTCAAAGGTCGAGGGACCTGTACAATTCAGCCATGCTGTTCGGTCTGTCATCGACCCATGGGTCTTCACCAAATGCACTGCAGTGGTGACGCCATCTCCGGCGCCGTGGGTCAGAATTTCCTCCTCTCCTCGACGATTGGCTCCTTGCAGGTTCCACCCAACAGGAGGTGGAGAAGTCCAGGATCTGGCCTCCAAGCTGCTCCCAGCTCGGCTTCCTGATCAACGAGGCCAAGTCAGAACTCGTGCCTTCTCAGGTGATGGGCTTCATCGGGCAGAGCTAGACTCTTGTCAAGCCAGATCGTCGGCCCCGTCGTGACAGGGCAGAAGCCCTTCCTTTGCTCCTTCTTCTGGCTGGGCATTAGCGCCTGCTCAGGACTTTCTGCACCTTCTGGGTTACATGGCAATGTGCACCTCAGTTGTCCGTTGGGCCTGGTTGCTGTCCCTCCTCACTGGGAGCTGGCTGCCCATGGACTCGGCGCCTGATGGTTTTGACCAGCTGATCACTGTAACCCAGAAGATGTGGGACGCTCTCCATGGTGGACCGCCCCAGGCTGGTTGCAGGAAGGATCCCATTTGTCCGCCTCAAGCCGACGGTCGGCCTCAAGACCGTTGCCTCTCTCATGGACTTGGGAGCCCACATGGAGGGACAACAGGGACCATGGACTCTGGACCCACGGGAGTCCTGATGCCACATCGACCTGTTGGAGCTCAGAGCAGTCAGATTGGCACTGTCTGCTTTCACTCCTCAGCTCTGTGGTCAGATGGTTCAAGTTCAGACGGACAGTACCACGACCATGTACTACCTCAACAAACAGGGTGGCATGCACTCTCGTCTGCTGTGCAAGGAGGTGCTCTGCATCTGGACCCTCGTGAGCGGTTGGAGGCGGATCTCCTAGCCATCCATGTGGCAAGAGTCTCGAACCAGCTGACGGATGCTCTCAGCGCATAGGCCAGACATCCCATGAGTGGTCTCTCCATCCAGAGGTAGCTTACAGCTTGATCTTACTGAGAAACAGCTCTTGCAGCAGGTTACACCATTAGGGACTGAAGCCGGCAGGCGCCAGGACCCCATGGAAATTTTCTAGCTAGCAGTATTCAGCGGGACCACCTCCGACTTCAGTCCCGCCCACCGATGTCAGGCATAGTACATAAGGGCGGTACCTAGAATCCCCAGATCTTACTTCGAGGGGCTCTTGCAGTAGGTAATTACATATAGGACTGACGCCGTCGTAGCGGAGGACCCCACGGAAAAATTCTCTACTAGCAGTCCCTGGCATGGGACCGTCAGGTGACCGCGCTATGTGACGTTGGTATAAAGGGGCGGTCCCAGACACCCGCCTTCCAGTTCTTTCCCGTCTATAGGAGTAGCACCTCATGTTAAGTTCGACAGTTCTGTCTCTTCGTTGTTTTTTCCGAGAAAGCTACAGTTTTCTGTTCGATCGTCAGGTGAACGTCGCTTTATGTCGCCTCCTCTAAAAACAAGTGCAATCATGCGCGCTAACTGCCACACAAGGACGGTCACCCTCTGCCTCCTCTGCCTAGGGCCCCAACCACGCGGTGGATAACTGTCCGCACTGCCTCCGGGTTCAACGCGCAACCCGCAAGCGACGCCAGCAGTCCTCGAAGCCCATCTCCTGAAGAAAAGATGTCTGCGATGGAGAAAGAGCTGAGAAAGTTAAGGCAGGCGTCGACTTCTCCGGAAGGGCATAAAAGAAGGACAAGGATAGGCACGGAGAAGGTTCTCTTCCGCGACTCTGGTTGGAGTCGCGGGCAAGGTAACTTCCTCCGGGGATCCTCCGACGGCAGCCTCCAAGGGTTTGGAGGAGGCGCTCCACCCTTCAGGCTCGAGTTCGGCCTGTCTGGTGTCTCTGGGATAAAGGAGACTCTAGCTCCCAGTATGGTCTCACATCCTCGGCGTACTGGGCGCGGGCACCTCCCATAAGCCGGGCGTCGGCTCCTCCGATGTCTGCTGGGAGAAGGCCTCTAGTCGCCCGACCCTTCAGGCGCGCTGGGCTGTCTCTCCTCTCGACTGGCCTCTCTCCTCTCGGTCCGCCTCGACGTGAGAGTCTCAAGTCGGACACCGCTCCGACGCCCTCCGGGTTTCACCCATAAGTCACATCCGCTCCACCGACATGCGCCGGGTCCTAGAGCCTCACGTTGGAACCACCCTCTTCCGTCGTGCCAGGCTCTCGCAGCCTTCGCTGCTGTCAGGAGCCCCAGTCCCCTTGCCTGACTCAGGGATTTTCACCACCTTCCCGGATGAGACTAGGGATCCTGGGCTGCCGTCAGATCCCCATTGAGAACCCGGATCTGACGCTGGTTCCTTGACGCCGGCCCTGATGCGGCCGCCCCCTCCGACACCGCCACGCTGTCGCGGACCCGACACCGCCTCTCCGACGCCAGCAGGGATTTTCTTCCTCCTCTGGGCCTCTACCCCAGGGGCTTTTCCAGCTGATCCGCCCTGGGTGCCCGGCTGGGCTGTCTGCTCCAGCAGCTCCTCCAGCGCCTTGGTACCCCCGTCATACCCGACGCTGGTCTTCCTGGGCCAGATACCCCGCCTCCACCGTACCCGGCGCCGAATCCTCCGCTCGCAGTACCCGACGCCTCACTACCCGTCTCCGACTTATCCGCAGATGGGTCTTGGGTACTCTCCTCACGGATATCCTCCGTCTTCACTATCCCCTCCTCCTCCTCCACCGCCCCCAGGCCGCGGTGGATTTGCAGGAGACTTTGCCTCCTGGTGGGCTGAGGCCAAGGCTCAGCTCACCAGAGAAGTCTAGAGCCGCTTTACGATGACGGTGCCTCCACCGGTTCCCGTACACCCTGACGGCGCTCTCCTCCTCCTCCAGTTCCCCGGGCCCTCGGGTTCCAGAGAGGAGCAGGACACGCGCTCTGGGTCTCTTCCCACGAACGTTCCCTCCCCTAGATGGGTGAGGGGAGTCTTTTCTGCCTCGGATCTTCCTCTCGGTCCTTTCAGATTCCTCGGAAGCCTCCGTGAGTTTCCGATAAAGACGACGAGCTACGCTCTCCGTCCAAACCCCGCCGAGGACTCCTCCGAGGTCTCCTCCGGAGGATCCTTCTTTCATGGAGTTACTTAAGAAAATCCAGGAGGTCCATCAGTGGCAGTTCCTTAGATCCAGATCCTCAGCGGTGAAACTCGAACATCTGGATTTGCCCCTCACGGCCCCTACTTTAGTGCCACCCTGGATCGAGCCTCACACCCACCTTGTTTCCACTATTTGGAAACAACCGGCTGTTTTAGCCCCACTTCCTAGGAAGTCAAACAGGCTATACCAGGCTCCGGAGGGTGTAGACTTCTAGATTCTCACCCCTGTCGACTCAGTCGTGATCAGCGCCCGCTCACGGACGGTCCAGACATCCTAAACATTTGAGCCTCGCTCTCCCGGATAAGGAATCTCGCCTTTCTGGATCAGTTTGAAAGAAGATTTACGCTCCTCCACACTGGGTATAAGGGCCCTGAACTATGTAGCCTGATTGGGGATTACCAGAAGGCCGTCCTTACCCAGGCGGAATCCAAGTTCGACTCCTTACCGGACTCCCAACTCCAGCAGGAGTTGGCCGATCTAGTCCGCCTCCTGCTCGCTCGGCCAGTCGTCACATGCTAAGGACGTTACATATGATGCAGTGGACACCACTGGATTAAACTCTGCGCTTGTCAGTTAGCCTTGGCACCATGCATGGCTTCGTGGTGTCAGGTCTGGTCCCAGAGGTGCAATCCGCCATTCAAGAGGCACCTTTCAGGGGTTCCGTGCTTTTCGGTGGTGATGTCAAGGACATCATCTGACTTGCAGGAGAAAGGAATGGCCCTTAAACTGTTGATTCACTGTACCGTCCCCCATCCCTCCGCAGGCCTTTCGCAGAGATGCAGCCTGCCTCAGTGAAACCCCCAGGGAAGGTGGGCCACTAAACGCCCGGGCCCCGCAGCTACCAGGGCCCCTCCGCCCAAAAGCACGGGCACTCCAGCTGCGGTTGTGCTCACACCACCTGACTCCTCCCTCTCCCACTGCTCTGGACACTCCGAGGAAACCGGTAGAGGGAGGTTCTCCTCCACCTCCCGGAGTGGGAGAGGATAACTCGGATTCATGGGTGTTTAATCATCGCAGAGAGGGACACTCCATAGAGTTTCTGCAGAAACCTCCACGCCACCCCTCTGAATTCCGCTTATTCAAGGGACCATCTTCTCTGGTCAGGAAGAAATCTCAGCTCTTCTCTACAAAACGAGCTATAGAACCCGCTCCTCCTCACCTCACGGACGGGTACTATTCCCACTTCTTCCTTGTCCCAAAGAAGACGGAGATCTCAGACGGATTCTCGATCTCAGCTCCTTGAACCTGTTTGTGGAATACAAAAGGTTCAGGATGCTCTCCTTCAATCCCTTCTGCCCCTACTTTGGCCGGGCCAATGGCTTTTGTGCACTGGTTATGCAGGATGCATACCTGCACATCCCCATTCGCCTGCACCGCAAGTACCTCAGATTTGCTGCTCCAGGGGTCCATTACCACCCGGGCGCCTGTCTTTGTCTCTCGGCTCCTCGAGTCTCTTACCAAATGCCTGGCGGTAGGCGGCCCACCATGCTTTGGAGCTCAGGTTTTTCCCCACTCTGGACGATTGGCTCCCATGCTCCGGCCCAGGAGGAACTCCTGCATTTCTCCCTCACCCGCAGGTTTTTACCAACCTGGTATTACCATCAACCTCTCAGTTCTCTTCTGAGCCTTCTCAGAGGCTCCAGTTTATTGGGGCGATTCTCGCACACAACTTTGTGCAGCTTTTCTGCCTCTGGACCGGGGTTTCTCCAGTCACAGATTTCCCTCCTACTGAACTTCAGGAGGGTCCCGTGAGGTCGGTGTGTCTGCCTACTGGGGCTCATGGCGTTGCCATCCTGACGATCCCACTAGCACGCCCACATGAGAATATCTCAATGGACTCTTCGATCTCAGTGGGACCAACGGTAGACGACCTAGATCTTCTGATCCTGATCTCTCGCCTGATGGTCAGAGACTTAAAGTGGTGGATGGTACAAGAGAACCTCTTCCGGGGTCCTTCTTCATCCTCCCCCGATCAGACCTTGACTACGGACGCCCCGTGAAGGTTAGCCCATCTCGGTCCTCATCGAACTCAAGGACTTTGGTCGAAATTGAGGTAGCCCTCCACATCAATGTTCTCGAGCTCGAAGCGGTGCTTTATGCACTCCAGGCCCTTCATCAATACATCCTTCCCGTCACCTAGTCGTCCAAACGGACAACATGTGCATGGTGTGGTACATCAACAAGCAGGAGGAACTGGATCCTACCTGCTGTGCAGGAAGCGATGAGGGTCTGGGAGGGCCACCCTCCACAACCTTCACCTCACTGCGATCCATGTTCCGGGAGTAGACAATGTCCCAGCAGACAGGCTAAGTCGCCTCAGCTCTTCCACACGAGTGGGAATTAGACGAATAGTCCTAAACAGCATTTTCAGGCTTGGGGACTCAAACAGACCCCATTCGCCTCCTCCCAAAACGCAAAATCTCCAATCTTTTGCTCACCGCCCAGAGCGAGGAGCTTTCTGGAGAGACGCCTGTCTCTAAGCTGGAAGGACAGATTCATCTATGCTTTTCCCCATTCCACTCAGTCCCACGGTGTTACAGAAACTGGCTCTAGAAGGAGCAAAAATGATTCTAATTGCTCCTTTTCTGCCCAGGCAAATTTGGTTCTCTCTTCAACAATACTCAGAGGTTCCTCCTCTTCTCTCCCTTATCTCCGGGATTGCTGACTCAGGATCAGGGACCCTGGTCCATCCCGGGACTCAAGTCTCTTCAACTTCTGCATGGCTCCTTCAGACCTAGTTCAATCTCGCTTTGGAGTATCCCCTCAGGTAGCTGAGATTTTGGTAGAGGCTAGAAAGCCCTCCATCAGGTCCACTTATGCCGTGAATGGAAGAGATTTTCCATCTAGGCTGCCCAGGAACGAGGAACCCTTTCCTGCCCTGTAACCACTTTGCTGGATTACATGTGTCATCTCTTTGACCTGGGTCTCAGTCACCCTCTCTGAAGGTTCACATGGCAGCTATCTCTGCCTACCATGTACCTTTCACTGATAAGGCCTTGCCCTGCTAGAGGTATCCAAAACCTTCCTTAGAGGGGTCCTTCATCTCAGACCCCGATCCGACCCCAGCTCCACCTTGGGACTTAAATTTTGTCCTTGAGAAACTTATTTTCCTTCGAGCTCAAGTGCTTCTGCAGACTTGAAGTTTTTATCGGAAGACGCTTTTTCTTAGTGGCCATTACTTCAGTTCACAGAATTTCCGAGCTTCAGGCCCTTATGTGCAAAATCCCTTACTTGATCTTCCACAAAGAACTAGTAGCTCTCCGCACAAACCCTAAGTTTCTCCCAAGGTGGTAGCTGCATCTACTTTAAATCAGTCTATTGAATTACCTGCCTTTTTCATGCAATGCTCCAACTATGGAGAATATTTGCTTCACACCATGGATGTTCATACAGGATTCTGAGATATTATACCAATAGGATGAAAGATCTCAGAAAGACTGATCAGTTGTTTGTCTCTTTCTTCCACAAAAGAGAAGGTACGCTGTTTCCAAGCAATGCCTGTCAAAGTGGTTGGCTCATTGCATCACTTTCGTTATGACCCTTCCAGGTCAAGTCAGAGGTTACCCACCTCGTGGGAGTTGCTGCTGCTGGCGGCCTGTTTCAAGAATGTCCCGCGCAGACATTTATGCTGCCGCCACTTTGACTCCGTCCATACCTTCACTAAGCATTACAGTTTGGACATTGCCTCTCATCGTAGAGCAGGCTTCAGGTTAGGGTCTTGCAAGGCCTTTCTTGAGGGTTGCAAGCTTTCCTACTACTATCTGAGTAGTTCCTCCTCCCGTGCCTTTCTTATTGGTTCCAGACTGCTTGGGATCCTGTCCTATATGTATATTTACTGCAAGAGCCCTTCAAGTAAGATAGTACAGTTAAGTAAGAACTACCGTAACAGTAGATCTTCGAGAGGCTCTTGCAGGTATACTTCCCATCCGCCATCCCCCTAGGCTTTTTCCCGCCCTTTCCATTGAAGAAATATCTGCTTCTCTCTCGTCCGGCCTTCCGGCCTGTATGGAAAGAACTGGAAGGCGGGCGCCTGGGACCGCCCTTTATACCGACAATGATGACGGGTCACCTGACGAGGGGCGGTCCCACGCCAGGGACTGCTAGCTAGAGAATTTTTCCATGATCTCAATCACGTCGCGCCAGTCCCATATGTACTGCTCACTGCAAGAGCCTCTCGAAGATCTACTGTTACGGTAAGTTCACGTAATCTGTACTTTCTTTTTCCCACCGTCGACTCACCAGCATCGGCCTCCGGTCTCTACCTAGCGCATTTACCTACTACAGAACTTACTGTGTTTTTCAAACTGATGTCCTCTCCAACTCCTTCTCTTGAGGGTCACCTTTCCAAGTGTGCTCTATGGAAAACAGATCCCTTTCAAGGATCCTCACCTCCTTCTGGCGTGCGGTGCCTAGGCCCGGACCACTATATCAAGGCCTGCATCTTTGCCAAGGGTTCAATAGCCGCACTAGGATCCGCCATCAGAAGGCACTCCAGGCTATCTTCTGGAAGAAAATTGAAAAGGATGGACCAAGAACCTTCCTCCAGGGGAGAATCTTCCTCAAGACCCATAAACACTGGGACAAGCACCGGGAGAAAGTAAGGTCCAGATCCCTAACTGGGCCTCGGACTCCCACAGCTCAGGCTCCACTAGATCGGACTGCTCTCCTCCAAGGCTCGGTCTCAGCACCCCCCACCGGCTAAGGTCTGGGCTTCAGGGCTCTTCACGCTCCAGCCTATCAAGATTTTGAGGCCCTCAGCTTCCTCCACCCTTCCAAGGCCTCTTCCAAGTCTTCAGAGCACCATAAATCTTCCTCTTCACCGACATCGGGACACCGACCCAGATCCATCTCCTAGGAAGACCAAGGACCTGACGCCCTGAAGCGGGCATCGGACCCGATCGCCGCCAAGCACCCGACGCTGGCTACACTCCAAGTCGGCCAGCGCCGCCGGATCCGAGGACACCAGCCAGATACTAGTCGCCGCCGGGCGCTTCACCTGATCCAGCGCGCTCGGGCAAGAGACCGATCGCCAGCATTGCACTTTCCAGAGTGGAAGATCGCCTTCTGTCACCGGCAGACGCCGGTCACAGGGACTCTACGGAGGAGAATGCTCATTGCCAAGACCAGGCGGGCGACACTGAGGATGCCGGGCTCCTCGCGGAACCTTCCCTAACCCGGAGACACCATGCACCTGACGCCTGACCCGGCGACAGACCACTCGCACCAGTCTGCCGTCGGGTATGAACATAGAAGAAGTAAAGGAACCTTACTTTCTGGTGGGACACTATGCAAAGGATGTGGTCCCTGTTAAATCTCCTCCTCCTACTCCTTCTTCACCTCTCTTCGCCCCTCCTCCACCAAAGGGCCAGCAGAATGACTACCAACCCCTAAGAAGCAGACTCACCTCCTAGGAGCAGATCAAAGACAGGAGAAGCCTCCCTCAAGATCTCCATCAGGGTCTCTCAGCCCCAAGTGACCCACACGGCGTCGGTACACTCCATCGGGAGGACTCTAGATCGGACACCTCGACTACTCCAGATCTCCTTCTCCGCCCAGGACTTCTCCTGACCCACATGACCTCTCCAGTTCTCCTCCGATGATCCCTCTTCGCTGAGATCATGAGGCACATCCAGGACAACATCGGGTGGGATGCTGAAGACCTTGACCCTGAACGACAATGCCTTGCCCGCCATCTTCGGCAGAAAGACCCAAAGCCTGTGGTGGTACCACCCTTGGTAGACACTCTTTGATCGCCACTCAAGGCTGCGTGGAAGCATCCACACTCCACCTCCGCAGTGCGAAGAAGGCTAACCGCCTGTACAAGGCCCCGAGAGAGACCAGTACTTGGCCCAACAACCTCTGGCAGACTCCTGTCATCATGGCTTTACATGACCGTCTCAAAGACCACAAAATATGAGCACACAGCCACCGACCAGGAATCCAAGCACCTGATGCCCTGGGAGACGACACTGCGGGTTGCTACGATGTGCCATCAGGTCTCTGAACTACCTCACCCACATGGTACAGTTTCAGAATGCCCTGTGGATCAGGGCCAGGACCTGGTCGACAAGCCCGGATGGCGATCAAAAGGTGGAGCTCCTCAGCCTTTTTCCGTACAGGGTCAGATGTGGGTACCCAAGTTCTACGAGACGGCGATTCTGCGGACTCATCTGCCAGAGCGGCAGCTTCAGGCATTTGTCTTCGGAGATACTCTAACTCCGCATCTCCGTTCTCACCCTGGACGTACAGAAGAACATTCTTAACGTCCCCGTATAATGGCGGGCACTTTGCTGAACCCTCGGAGAAGGTCATCACCAAACTCCAGGATGCTGGGAGGCAGTCTGGTCTGTACAGGCTATGTACAGATCCAGGCTGCATTCTTCGCAGGAACCAGAGCCGCTTGCAGCCAGCATCAAGGTAGCAGCCACGCTCCGCCAGCAGCAAAGGGGCACTTTTCAGCGCAAAGCGAGGCGGTGTCGCCCCAGGCTGAGGCCAACGCTATACAATTGGCCCAGCCCGCAGGGACAAATGCTGCCACAGCATGACTCCTTCCTGGCCCCCGCCCTCCTCTGGATCAATGTGGGCTAAAGGTCGGGGTCGATCGCCGCCACTTTTCATGGTGGCAGTTGATTACCGCGGACCGTGGGTTCTTCAGTTGGTCAAGAAAGGCCATTTCATAGAGTTTCTCGACCACCCACCGGCCAGACCTCCTCCCTCCGCTACTGGTCAGCATGCCCTGCTCATACAGCAGGAGGTGCTCGCGCTCTGGAAGAAGAAACTATAGAGCATGTACCACGGAACCAGAGAGGTCTAGGATATTATTCTCGTCTTTCTGGTTCCAAAGAAAACAGGGACCTCTGTCCGATATTGGACCTCAGCGACCTCCCAGGTCTGATTCCCATGCTCAAGCAGGACGCCTTTCTAGCATCCCTGGACATGCAGGACGCCACCTGCACATACCCATTGCTCAAGAGCACAGAAAGTTCCTGCACTTGAGTTTCAAGGTCACCATTATCAGTTCCGAGCCCTTCCCTTCGGGCTGTCATCGGCACCCTCGGGTGTTCACGAGCGTGCATGGCGGTCGAGGGCATCTCTGAGGAGACAAGGCCACTACGTGTTCCCCTCACCTGGATGACTGGCTTTCATGGCGCCTCCTGGGAGGCCTGAAGTCCACCATTCACTCATACTCAGTCTCTGTTCGAGACACTGGGCATCATCATCAATCACGAGAAGTCACGCCTGGTTCCATCTCAGACTCTACAGTTCATAGGTGCAGTTCTGACACCATCTAGGGAAAGCCTTCTCCCCGGACAGAGCAGAACACATCAGATCCCTCATCAGGTACTTTTCGCGAAGACGTCTGCCTGCCAGACTGGACCTTCGCCTGCTCGGACACATGGCTGTGGCCATTGCAACAGTCCCGCTAGCCCATCTCCACATCGGTAAACCCAGTGGATGTTAAGGGTCCAGTGGGATCAAAAGCAAGACCATCTGCAGCACCCAATCTGGATCACGAGGCTGTAATCCAGGATTGGCAGTGGTGGCTAGATTCGAGAATCTACTGGCAGGAGTCTCCTTCACTGCGCCTGCCTCCATTGTGACACTCTCCACAGATGCCTCAGGACTCGGATGGGGAGCACACCTCGACGGTGTTCGATCTCAGGGTCTGTGGATCGCCCAAGAATCTAATTTCCATAAACATCCTGGAAATGAGAGCAGTTCTTCACGCCTGCAGGCCTTCCAGTCGGAGATCTCACGGTACTCTTCTGTTACAAACAGACAGTTCCGTGGTGATGTATTACCGAACAGACAAGGAGGCACCCACTCCTACCCACTTTGCAGGGAGGTCATGAGGGTGTGGGATTGGCTTGCAACACGGCACAAACTTCATTGCTGTTCATGTCCCGGAGTGAGAATGTCGCTGAGACGGCCTGAGCCGCCTCAGGCCAAAATCCATGAATGGGAACTACTGCAGGAGGTAGTAGAGGATCTGTTTCTCAAATGAGGCACACCAGAATTAGTCCTTTTAGTCCCCATCCAATGCAAAACTGCGCAATTTTTGCTCGCTAGATCCAGGGCCTGGTGTTTTCTGGTGAGACGCGTTGTCCCTCTCCTGGGTGGGCAGATTCTCTATGCCTTCCCCTTCCGTTGATCCAGAGGGTTCTTCTGAAGCTTCAGAGAGAGCAAGCGACGCTAATACTTAGCGCGCCATTTTAGCCCAGGCAGATCTGGTTCCCTTTTGATCAGCTGTCTCGGGATCCTCCAGTGCTGCTGCCAATCAGCTCCCACTTGCTGTCTCAGGAGGCAGGTTCCTTGGTCCATTCGGACCTACGCCCCTGAACCTACACGCTTGGGTCCTAGAGACATAGCCATGATGCGACATGGGGTCTCGCAGAGGTAGCAGACATTCTGCTCTGCCAGGAAACCGCTACCTATGCGACTCACACCATGAAGTGGCGAGGTTTTGTATAAGGGTTCAGGCACACGGTTTTTTCGCTTTGGATTGTCCAGAGAAGTTGGTCTTGGACTACCTGCTGTCCCTTTTCCAGACAGGCTTGGCTTACTCTCGATTAAGGTACACTCTGTGCCATCTCAGCCTATCACGTTCCTATAGGCCAACGCACTGTAACTCAGTTGGACACAACACAAGCCTTCTTGAGGGGTGTCCTCCACCTTAGGCCCCGATTAAGGATCTGATTCCGCCTTGGATCTACCCTTTGTCCTGGAGCATCTTACTGCCACCCTTTGAACCAGCTATGGATTGCGAGCTACGATTCTTACTTGGAAGACGTTGTTTTAGTTGCCGCCACCTCAGACAGAAGAATTTCTGAACTCCATGCACTTATGTGCAAGAACCTTATTTGGTGTTCCACCAAGACAGGTATCCTACGGACTAATCCTAAATTTCTGCCTAAGGTGGTCTCAGCTCTCACCCTTAACCAGGATATCGATCTACCAGTGTACTTCCCTAGGTACTCTAATCGAGGAGAAGCCTCCTGCACACTTTAGATGTGCATAGGTGTCTCAGATACTACCTGACCAGAACCAAACTCCACCGAAAATTGGACCAGCTTTTTGTCTCCTTTGCCCAAAGGATATTGGGAGCTCCTGTTTCAAACAGTCGCTATCCAGGTGGCTCATTCAGTGTATCACGTTCTGTTACCAGAAGCGCAACAAACCCTTACCGGCACGGTTAAGGGTCATTCCACCAGAAGGGTGGTTACCTCCTTTGCAGCTTTAAAGAATGTGTCCACCTCAGCTATTTGTGCTGCAGCTACTTGGAGCTCCATACACACTTTCATCAGGCATTATAGCCTGGACATTGCATCGAGGCGAAGAGCAGGTTTTGGTCTAGCAGTCCTTCAGGGTCTTCTGTCCTAGGCTGGTTTTCGTTCAAGGATTTCTACCTTCCCTCCTCCCAATGGTGTGGGTTTTCCAGGTTGCTTGGGAATCAGTCCCAATGGTGTAACCTGCTGCAAGAGCTGTTTCTCGGTAAGATGGTACAGTTACGTAAGAACTTCACTGTAACAGTAGATCTTGAGAACAGCTCTTGCAGCTGGTACTTTCCTCCCACCATCCCCGCTGGAGGTAGATTCTAGTTCCAACATCCTTCTCCTAGGATCAGGTGTTTCAGCATTTCTCTGACTGTCATTTGACGGTGGATCCTCAGTCTCCTCTTCTGATGTCATCCAGCAGCCGGGAGTCTCCGGGGAGAACTGGGGACTGGGGACTGCCTCCTTATGTACTATGCCTGACGTCGGTGTCCCCATGAATATTGCTAGCTAGAAAATTTGTGGTCCTGGCGCCTGCTGGCTTCAGTCCTAATGGTGTAACCTGCTGCAAGAGCTGTTCTCGAAGATCTACTGTTACTGTAAGTTCTTAACGTAACTGTACTTTTCTCCTGTTGGGGCAAACCGATGGTGGACCTGTTTGCCTCCAGGAAAACACCAGCTGAGGCTGTTTCATGCCGCCCCCTCAGCAGAGCTCGCTGCAGGGGATAATTCTCGAGGCCATGGACCCCAGGCCTCCTCTACACGCCTTCCCTCCATTTCCCTTGATCCACAAGGTGTTACTCAAGGTGAGGAAGGACAAGGCGAAGGTGAGTCTGGTAGGCCCCAGACTGGCCACGCCAGTTCTGGGTATCCAGATCTCCTCAGCCTCGACTGCAGGGCCGGAGCAGCTTTGTACACTACCAGACCTCATATCTCTGAACGGGAAGGTCTTCCAATCTGGACCTTCAATCCCTGCACCTCACAGCCTGGTACCTGAGCAGCTAGGAGTTCCAGGCTTTGGGTCTTTCCAAGATGTCTACACCGTGGTTGAGGCATCTAGAAAGGAATCGACCAGGAAATGTTACGCCTTCAAATGGAAAAGATTTTCCATTTGGTGTCAGGTGAGGTCTGGACCCCTTATCCTGTTCTGTGGCTAACATTCTTCGACTACCTTGGTCTCTCTCCAAAGGGGTCTCACGGTCATCGACTCTTAGGGTGCACCTGGCAGCCATTTGTACCTACCAGGCACGGGCTGGTCAGCCGGGACGTTGGCACAGGAGACAGTGGTTGGCGTCAAGGCCTGGATCACATATCCTCCGTGTGAACTCCACCTCTGTGTGATCTACTGCTGGTATTGGCAAAGCTCATGGGCAAGCCATTCGAACCAATTCACAAGTGTGAGCTGTCACACTTGTCATGGAAGACGGCCTTCCTGGTGGCTATCACGTCTGCCAGATGGACAGGGAGCTCCAGGTGCTTTCGGTGGACTCCCTTATCTGGTCTTCCACAGGGACAAAGTTGTCTTGCGCCCTACCTGAAATTCCTTAAGAAGGTGGTGTCAGAGTTTCACCTTAGCCAGGTGTTGACTCTGCCGGTATACTACCCTCAATTACACCTCGAGGCTGAGTACAGGCCCCTACATCTGGACCTGAGACGTGCTCTCCTATTACAAAGAGAGACGGTGGAATTCGGGAGAGGATCGCCAGCTGTTTGTTACCTACACTGAAGCTGCATCTGGCAGACCTGCAGTCAAACGGACCATAGCAAGATGGATTACATCATGCAAAGGTCTATGCTATGAGTTGGCAGGCATGGAGCCTCCCAGAGGGATAAGAGCTCATTCTACCCGCCATACTGCTTGCATCGGTGGCTGCTTCCCAGGGACATCCCTATCCAAGAAATCTGTCAGGCTGCTACCTGAAAGTCAACAAACACCTTTATTACCCACTACCACATTGACCTTGAGTCACGCCGGATGCTGGTTTTGGGACCTCTGTTCTCCATTTCTGTTCCCTAAGTAGGGGGGTCGCCTTGCCTCCCTCCTCCCAGAGAACTGCTAGAGTCTGCCAATAAGTGTGGATGAACAACGTATCCACGATCCTAGAAAAACAGTTTACTCACCTGTAACAGTAGTTCTAGGAATGGTATATGTTGTTCATCCACACGGACCCACCCGACCTCCCAGCGCGTGACCGACACAACCTGGTTTCAGCAGGCTAAGAGCTGGCGCCATGGGGCGGAGCTAGGGATATACCACCCGGTGGGTGGAGGAGCCAGTTGAAGACTTCCGCAAGATTTAAAGGAAAGGGACATGCCAATAAGTGTGGATGAACAATATATCACTCCTAGAACTACTGTTACATGAGAGTAACCTGTTTTTCTTGCTAAGATGTTCCAAGTCTGTGGTTGCCTTGAGAATTCAGTTCATTTGTGAAAAGAAAGGAAAGCACACCATACAGTTTACTTCAGTGCCCATCAGCCACCATAGTGCAGCTTTACATGAGACTGAGTTGATACAGACAAGCTTTCAGAACCAAGTGACATAGCACTAGATATCACTAATCAATCATTTCACACTTGGAAGATGTCACTAGGTAATAATTTTATTTATTTGTTAATGAGGTGAATGACATGGTCCCAGGGACCATTTTCCGCTATGACCTGAGGCATCAAGATGGCACATATCGTCAGGGAGACACAAAACATGACAAATAATGAAGAGTGCTGTGATGATGACACAGATAACAGAGCACCCAAAAATTGCACTACAAAACGGAAAAGTAGACAAGACATGTCAATAAAGGTTGGAACAAGTGCCAGTGATACAAAGCATAACTAAAATTATAAAAGTAAACTCATCTCATTAAATAATACAAACAGGGTAGTCGGGTGTGGGGGTCCACTTACAATACCTAAACCTTCTGCTCTGATAGCAGAGAAATGCTGTGGGAAGATCCAGAATGATGTCTCACGTGGACAATCTGTAGTAGTAGTAGTAGTAAAAATGATATTTATAAACAGGAATCATGTCATTAGGATGTATAATCCTGTTTACAAGACTGTCCTATATGAGTAACCTCCTTATACAAAAAATAAAATATATACAATAATGTATGGGAAAGTGTGTAGTGAGAAATTAATGGTTGCCGGTGTGGGATGCTATATAAACCCGAGGGGTTTATTAAAGCATCCACATCGAGGGCAACCATTAATTTCTAATTTGCCACACTTTCCCATACTTTATTATTTGTAATTGCTGGACAGCAGTTTTTTCCAGCCCTGTGTCTGAATCTCTCTCTCCACACACACACACACACACACACACACCTGACTCTCTGTCTCATACACACACACACACACACTCTGACTTTCTGTCTACAACACACACACACACACACACACACACACAGTCTCTCTCTGTCTCACACACACCCCTGTCTGTCTTCCCATTCGTCTTTTTCTTCCAGTTTCCTTTTAACAGTTCTTTTTTTTGTACTGACCAAAGTTCTGTGTTGCAATCGCGATCATCTTACCTCAAGGAGCGAGGTCTGAGCCGTTGTTCATGGCAGTTGTCTCTACGGCTTTGAATGGCACGATCAACCAGATATTTTTGAAATATAGTTCACATGTCTGTTGTTTTATTTTTATTTAAAAAACACGATGAGGGACTTTCGGTCTCATGCTCGCTATGTGGATAAAGAGCTGCCATGTTTGCTCAGGAGTGGAAGCCCTCCCAGTAGGACATTAACAACCAATCACAGAATGTGTTGTTGACTGACTCATGGCGTGTTCCCTGTTATAACCTCAGAGTTATAACGGGAATTATAACTTTGGTCAGGCAATGTAAAAAATTGCTGTCCAGTTATTATAATACAGTTATGCATGTTTACACAATAGTATCACATACAGCACATACATCACTGTAATAGCACTGTTTCACTAAAGATGTCATACTCACAACTGTTCATTAACCAGTTGCACTGAACATTTTCAGTGGCATGTCCTGTTGCCAAAATATTAAAATGCTGCTTGGATGTAGATTTTACATAAAGCACAACACAGTGTTGTAAACAATCAGTACAAGCTGGTTTAATGTAGAATATCAGAACTGTTTTCATTCATTGTACTTGACCTCTGTTGACAGTGACATCACTCATTGTTTAGCCACTTGTGAGGATAGAGGTCAAGTAGAGCTCATGAAGATATTTCTGATAGCTTGTATTAATCCAACGCATATCATACATATATATATATATATATATATATATATATATATATATATATATATATATATATATATATGTAGAGAGAGAAAGAGATAACATTTGAAGTTTTGCACACCAGGATATCCACATTTAGTCCCTGTTTTCAAGAAGGGCTGGGGGTCAAGTTACATTAGCAGTATACAGCTATCCATAAGGTCCTAAGTGTTGTTCATATTCATATGTGTGTGTGTGTGTGTGTGTATTCATTGCAGAAAACTTTGTTAATGCGTCACTTAGGGTTGTTAGTAAAGCAACAAAGTGGGCATATGGCATTAGAGTTTCCAACCCTAAGCCACACCCCACCCTGCTGTATCCATATCAGCTATTTACTTATGGAATGGGGTGCACTTGGGGCTGATGACACCAAGGCACACCCTGATGCCTGTCAGTGTCTGCAGAGTGGGGTGGGGTGTCAGGGTTGGAAGCCTAACGTCATATTTCCTTACTTTTGTCAGTTGGTTTCTAAAGAAATCCTACATGGTTAGGGATGGCCAAGACCTGTATTTAGGTCTCAGTCACATGCTAAGCAACATTATTTTATTATTTAAAATTTGCAGGTGAAGTATGTGTTTTTGGGCGAGAATCATATAGCCCATCACTCATTTACAAGGACCAATCGATCAGAAATAATTGTTCGTTCTTATAGTTCGAATCACTGTTCGAACTGTAAAGACGCCGAATCAGAAGGTTGGTG
This sequence comes from Neoceratodus forsteri, assembly GCA_016271365.2. Lineage (NCBI taxonomy): Eukaryota > Metazoa > Chordata > Ceratodontiformes > Ceratodontidae > Neoceratodus > Neoceratodus forsteri. Next base: position 766,347,244 of record CM028133.1, on the reverse strand, counting down.
ACAGTTCGAACTGATCAGTGACTACCGCCCATTAAGTTGCCCAGTGTACATGTATCTAGTTCTTCTGTGGTATCTGGGCTCTGACCAGCCTGCTGAAAGTGAAACTGATGAAGTTCCCCAGAGAGAGTGGAGTAGTAGTAGGAGCGGCATTTGATATATATGGAACATGCAGCTGCTTGGGGTGCCAGCACAGCCAGGGTGCATGAGTGAACCTGGCCTGTTCTTTTTCATTAGCATACAGCTTTCTACATTTTACATGGGCTTGCTGTATATGTCATTCTTCTGCTGCCTGTCTCTATGTTGAACACTTCCCCACAAGATAGATGATGTGCTGCACTATTGCACTCTCTGGATCAAAGTCACCAGCCTGTGCGAGTTTGGTATAATCCCCTCCTCCCAGGGCATCACAGGAGATGTGCCCACTACCTCCAGATTATACACCCTGCCTAACACGCAACCCAGTCAGCTGCTCAGCCAACATCAGTGTCTGTGGTGGCTGGGCCCCTTGTGTGTGAACAGACTAGTGTGAACAATAAATATCCAGAGCCCCCAACCCTACAACATTGGTAGTGGCGTGGTGGGAATTAAATCAAACCACTACACCAGCCAGGCAGGGGTAACCTGACTCTTCAAGTTAGTTTTGACTCGCTCCGGGACTACTTCTCCCTTACGCTGCATCACTTGTGTGTACACTGTCCCAGAGCAAGTTATAAAGGGTTAAAGAACTAAGAGAGGTGGTGGCTGAACCTCTGGCTATCCTGTTTAGCCGATCACTGGAAACAGGAGAGGTACCCAAAGACTGGAGGACAGCAGATGTAGTCCCCTTATACAAAAGTGGAACAAAGAGAAAGCAGGGAACTACAGACCAGTCAGCCTCACCCCTGTAGTGGGGAAGATCATGGAAGCAATACTGAAGGAGAGATTGGTGGAACATCTGGTTGTCAATGGATTACAGGACCCAAGGCAGCATGGTTTCACCAGGGGAGGTCATGTCAGACCAACCTCGTTGAATTTTTGACTGGGTGACTAGGGAGGTGGATCAGGGAGGGCAGGGACATGGCCTATCTGGACTTCAGCAAGGCCTTTGACACTGTGCCACATAGAAGACTATTACACAAACTGGGGAATATGGTGTGGCAGGACAGTAGTGTGGTGGGTAGGTAACTGGCTGGGTGGCAGGACACAGAGGTGGTGGTAAATGGCTGTCACTCCACAGAGGGAAGAATGACCAGTGGGGTACCACAGGGATCAGTGCTGGGACCGGTCCTATTCAACATCTTCATCAGTGACATTGCGAGGATCTAGAAGGCAGAATTTCACTGTTCGCGATGACACACTGCTCTGTAACAGAGTAGACACACTAGAGGGTGTAGACAGAATGAGAAGCGACCTGCAGAAACTTGAAAAATGGTCAGGGGTTTGGCAGTTGAAATTCAATGCAAAAGAAGTGCAAGATAATGCATATGGGCACAAAAACCTGGCACAATATATCAGTTAGAGGTGAGGATATTGCATGCACCAAGCAGGAAAGGGATCTTGGGGTTGTCATCTCTGATGACCTCAAGGTAGGGAAACAGTGTGACAAGGCAGCAGGTAAAGCAAGTAGGATGCTGGGATGTATAGGCAGGGCATCACCAGCAGGAAAAGGGAGGTCATAATTCCGCTTATACAAGACACTAGTGAGGCCCCACCTGGAGTACAGTGTACAATTCTGGAGACCATACCTACGTAAGGACATAGACAGGGTAGAGAAGGTTCAGAGGAGGGCAACAAAGATGGTGCATGGATTGCATCACAAGTCCTATGAAGACAGGTTGAAGGAACTGAACATGTACTCCTGGAGGAGAGGAGGGAGAGAGGGATATGATAGAGACATACAAGTATCTTATAGGGAGGAACAGGGTGCAGGAAAACACTATTTTAAGCGAAAAAGATGTTCCAGGACTAGAGGGCATGGGATGAAGTTGGAGGAGGACGATTCAGAGGAAACATGAGAAAGAATTTCTTCACAGAATGGGTGGTGGACAAGTGGAACACCCTGCCAGAGGAAGTGGTGGGGGCAGAAACAATCACGGGATTTAAGAATGCATGGGATAGACATAAAGGAATTCTAGAGGTCAGGGTAAGGGAAACAGACTTCTAGGAAAACAAACTGAACTTACAAGCTCAAATGGGCAGACTGGGTGAGCCATAGGCCTTATCTGCCGACACTGTCTATGTATCTATGTGTCAGAATTTGGTGGCCGTGTGACAACACACATTGGCCATGGCAGGCAGTTTAAGGTTGGCCCTAGATATCATCAGTTTTGGTGATAGACTGTCGGCTTAGGCAGTTGTTTTGACTGAGGACTTGGGGGTCTGTGTTTCAGCTTCAGACTGGCACTGTCGTGTCTTCCCTCATGGTGATGTCTTTTTTTTTTTTTTTGTGTAATTTTTATTGGTTTTAAAATGATCAACAAAGACATTACACAGTAACATACAGACAAGTGCATCTCACAGTTCATTATTGTTACATTCTGAGGTTCCTCTTCATTATTTTTCCTTCTTATTTAATTCTTCTTATTTATAATTACCTTTACTGTACTCTTATTTATTATATCCCCTCAGTAGAGCAATGGTGGAGCAATGATGGAGCAATGAGGCATGGGAAGCCCAAACTCCCTCTATATCTGATTCTACCCAGGCCACAGTGTAGAATAATCATCTCCTCATTACTTAATGTCAAGCAGGGGCCTTCCCTATAAAAGCATCCTGCCTGTTACTAAGCATCAATGACAATCTTTCTAATGCCAGATTCTGTAACACCAGTTGGCCCATTGCAGAGTGGTGGGGACTACATGGTTGACCCAAGTATTCTGGATACAATGTCTGGCTATCACCAGCATTATTCTAATCCACCGTGGCAATGGCTCCCATTCACCTGCCTCTCCTGGAGACATACCAAACAATCTCACAGTAGGATCCATTTGAATGGGGAACCCTGCCACCTGTGTTATTTCTTTACAAATTTTACTTCAAAAGGCCCTTAAAACCCTACAATTCCAAAATGAGTGCATATATGTTCCTCTTCTTCTCTGCACCTGCCACAGAGAGAGAGAAACGAGGGCATGCCCTATGCACCACCGTCGGTGGATAATACGCTCTGTGCAAGAACTTATAAAAGGCCTCCCTTGAACTTGTTACATATTGAAAGGCCAATGTGGCCTACCAACACATGTCGCCAGCTAGCCTCTGAAATTTGGATTCCCAGATCTTTCTCCCACAGCTGTTTAACTCTCTGTGTGTAATCTGGATATATTTCTCTCCCACCTTTACCACCTTACCAATAAACCCCTTAGGGTCACATTCGTCCTATGTATCATCATTCCACTGGCCCCCACCCATGTGACTCTCCCTGCCCCTCTCTATCTTTGATAAGAATGCCCGAAGTTGCAAGTACCGTAACGTTTGCTGTCCTTGTAGGGCCAACTCCTGTACAATATCTTCCAATGTGCACAATGTATCTTTGCTAACCAAGTTACCCACACGTTTAGCTCCCTTCTTTCCCAATCCGTGAACTCTCCATCCTCTAATCCTGGTAAAAAAAAAAAAAAGGATTTCCCTCTATTGGTAATAATAGTGTTTCCCTTTATTAATCCTTTACATTTCCTAAGAAAGTTCCATGCCTCCAATACTGATTTTTACTAAGAGTTCTACCACCCGGCAGTATAGACCTCAGCGCTTTACTATGTAAATAGGCATATAAACCCCCAGGCACCCCATTGTTCCATCTGTGACCAACTTGCCACTGCAGGGCGGTAAACCCAGTCGGCAATATAATGTTGCTGAATGGCTAAGTAATAATTTGTTATGTCGGGAAAGTTTAGGCCTCCTCTAGTTGTCTCTGCCTTTAAGTCTCTGTAAATGGATTCTTGGTTTTGCCCCTCCATGGAACTGAGTAGCTAACTTCTCTATCTTAACAATGTCCCTCTAACAAGGTGCATCGGGATCATTTGCATAGGTATAAAATCCTTGGTAGGATATTCATTTTAATAAATTAATTCGCCCAACCAAGATATGGGCAACTGCATCCACCTCCTCAAATCCGCTTACCACCTTAATAAGTGGCCTATAATTCAATCCATATAAGGACCCAATTGTCCTACCCACTTTGATACCCAAATAAGTAATGCAGATCTCCCTACCCTGTATTCCCATTAGTATCTATAGCCTCCAGCTTAGGGAAACAAAACATTTCGGATTTATTTTAAATTAATTTTATACCTAGAAAATGCAGCAAATTTCTCTATTAATTCTAGTAGTAGTGGCATAGATCTCTGAGGGTCTCTAACGAATAAGAGCATATCATCTGAGTGAGGGGTGACCTTGTGCATGACCTCCCCTCCCCCAATACCCTGAATCCCCTGACACTGCCTTATTGCTGCAGCTAAGGGCTCCAGTGCCAAGAGCGAACAGCAGCGGCGATAGGCGGGCACCCCTGCTGAGTACCCCTTTCCAGGGTAAATGGTAAGTAGGTATCCCATTAACCAAGACTCGTGCTCTCGGAGCTTGATACATAGCTTTAATCCACCTGATGTATGACCCACCCAGACCAAACCGGCCAGCACCTCAAAGAGGTATTCCTACTCCACCCTATCAAAAGTTTTTTCCATGTCCATAGATATAACATATATTTTTTCTATCTCTTGTCCACATCTCCAGACCCATTAAGCAATCTCGATATTATGATAGGATAGCCTCCCTTTATAAACCCGGTCTGGTCTGGGTGTATCAACGCGGTAGATAATCCAAGCCTCATCGCCAGGATCTTGGCCAAGATTTTAAGGTCGCAATTTAGTAGCGAAATTGGTCTGTATGAAGCACATTCCAATGGCTCATTTGGTTTAGGGTACCAGGCATATCATGGCATCATAACAAGTGTCCGTATCCGTGAATGTTCTTCCCCTTGTCCCCTGAACACTCCTCACATAGCGTGCCCGCTAACTGACCCCTATTATTCTGTAAAATTCCAATGGAATCCATCTGGACCACCTGCCTTACCTTTTGCATTTTACCAATAGCTTTTATAACCTCTTCTTTGTTATAGGTTGATTTAAATGGTCCCTCTGACTCACCGTTAGCTTGGGTAGCTCTATCTTGTCCAAACATTCGTGCATCCACTGCCCCCTACCCTTACATTCTGCTTTGTAAAGCTGGGCATAGAACGTCTGAAAGCAATCCCTCACTTCCCCAGCCTCCCTGTGCACCTTACCCTCCTTATCCTTAATCCCCACTATCCTAGTGGGGCATTTACCCCTCCCTCATAAGTCTAACCATAAGTGGGCCCGGTTTATTAGACCACTCATACATCTGCATTTAGCATAGAACCATGACTTTCTGGCTTCCCCATGCACCAAGGAATTCAATGCTTCCCTTGTAGCTGTTAGCAAACCGACCTGTTGCAGCTCCCCTCCTTGACCACTCATCTTTCCAGATCTTTGAGCTGCTTCTAATCTCTGTCTCTTTTCTTGCTTCTCTTTTTAATCCTGGCCATATAGGCTATTATGGAACCTCATGAGGAAGGCTTTCCCAGCGTCCCAAAACAGCATGGGCACCTCCGATCCTTGATTTAGTTTCTTTATAAAAGCACCACTGTTTTGATAGGTATTCCTAAATTCTTTATTAGGAAGCATATATGTAGGAATTTCCACTGTGGTGGTGTGTCCTATCCCTTGCATCCTGATCTTCCTTATCACCATAGTGTGGTCCGAAATGTGAATCTGACTATGTGATACATCTGTCAGCCTATCGTTCCATTCTCGTTGGGACCAGGATATAGTCGATTCTTGTCCATGTCCCGTAAGGACTCGAGAAAATGTGTATTCCTTGGCCCTGGGTTTACCGTTCTCCAGCTATCTACTAATTCAAGATCTAACATACCCATCCACCATTGATTTAGTACCTCTTGACCTTCTCCTCCACCCCGACTGATCCATGACCGATCCAACACACTGTTCAGGTCTCCCCTTGTACAAGACCAGGGAACTGTTCCTAATTAGTAAATCCAGGAGCTCTGGGAAAATTTCCGTTCGTATGTAGCAGGTGCATAAACATTGTCAAATGTGATTTGGTCCCCATACAGCTGCCCTACCACAAAGACATATCTACCTTCCCTATGGTCTTTCACAACTTTTTAACTTCAAATGGTAGACTCTCATGCAATAGGACAGCCACCTCGTTTCCTTGAGAAGAGTAGGAAGCGGCAAACACTACCCACCCACCCTCAAGCAAGTTTGGTGTGCTCAGCGTCCGACAGGTGGGTCTCCTGTAATAGTGCTACTTGTGTACCCTGCTTTCTAAGCTGTTAAGAGGATTGTGCGCTTGATCGGGTTTGTAACCCCACGCATTCCAGGAGACCACCGTTAAGTCTTGTTTACTACCCATATTCACTCCCTCTTTTCCCCTGCATAAGAGCCCACCATTGGAGCCCCCCATGCCCCAAAGTATAATGTCCCAACACTCCACTTTGAGTTCAACATGAGATGCATACAACAACATACAGCAGAAATAACAACAAGATAACAGGATAACATGAACAATATTCCCCCAACTGATTGAATATTAACATCTACCCCTAAATTCCTACTACCCCCATCTGATCTCCACGATGAAGTATATCCCTGCTACATCCTTTATCACTTTGAATTTTCCCTGTACCCAACCCCCACCCTCTTAATGACACCAGTTGCGATCTCAGCGTGTCAAATACCTCATTCAATGATATCGATGCCCCACTGCTCCGCCACAGCCGATAACTATTTGCATTTGCTACTCTGTATATATGAAAAAGAATTAACGGTTTACCAGGCTATATGGGCAGAAAAACTTAAACCCCAACTAACAGCTTTAATGTCCCTCTGTGCAGCTTCGCCTCCAGTGATGCCCCCAAAAGTGTGCGATAGGAGCACTTCCTGCAGAGCTTTAAATCACTTGAGCCCCCATAGGAACATACCAGATTACCTCCTGGCTTAACTCCCTTACCTAACACTGCCTCCAACCCTGTCAAGCCCGTCCCTCTTCCCACATCGTTCATCAGCAGTATGCCTCTCTCCCAGTAGGCTTCACATGCAGAAAGTCTTAGGGCCGTGTTGATAAAGGGGTAGGCGCAGTTACATGAATATACGCTAAGACCCCCACGCATTTCACAAACGATCCGACCATTTCCTCTCCATGACCTTCCAGCCTTCTTACACCTCTATGTCCAAAGCATTCGACTCCAAAGGGAGCTGTCCTGTCCCGGGTATTCGCTATCTGCATGCTAGCGTCCTCTCTGGGAAGCAGCAGCCAGGGTAACCATCCTCTGCATTTCCAGGCATACTGCTCGACTCGGTCTCTTATCAGGAAAGGCCTCAGGACAGATTTTCCGAGCACTAGGTGTGCAAAGAGTTCGCATACTCCTATCTCAGATGACTAGGCCATGCGAACAGGAGACATTCAAAACTTTAATCTTGCAACAGCAGTCAACTCACAGTTCAGCATCCAATTAGCCTTCTCCATGCCATCATTTGCCCAACTTCTTTTGCAAGTTAGTCACGAAAATTTTGCCTTGTTGAGCTCCCAAAAGAATACGTCCCCTCATACTTGATCTTTAGCACTGCAGGATAGATCATAAAATGCTCGACCTTAAGGTTTCTCAGTTGGGCCATGAGCGGTTGAACACCTTTCTCTTCTGAAGGAGTCGAGAGAATAGTCTTGTGAGATAAACATTCGCCCCTTCATATTCCAGCTCCTCCTTCCCTCTATAGGCTCTGAGGATGCTTCTCTATCTTGGAAGGAGTGAATCAGATAATTATCTGCCCTGGGGCTGGTCTCCCGATGGTCTTGGCATTACTGCTTGATGAGCCCATTCCAATGTGAAGCGGCCATTCTTTGGCTGGATTCCCAATAGCTCGGGAGGGTCTGGGCACAAAACTCCATTACATCTCCTTTCTCCCTTCCTTCCAGTAAGCCTCTAAGGCGAAATGAAATTGCTGGTAGTAATTTTCCTGGTAGTCCATGCGTGCCTTTATCTCCTCTAATTCCTTCTGTAACTGTATGACTTGCCTTGGGGTCTCCGCATTTTCATCCTGCAATCGTGATATACGCCCTCAGCCTCTTCTATTCTGTTAGAGTGCACAGTCTGTTGTTCAAGCACTTCTTGAAGTTTCAGGTCGTTTCTCTTCCGACTTCAACAATCTGGGCTCCAGCGCAGCAGTCACTTAGCCTGTAACCTCTCGGCCTAATGCACCGATTTCAGCTGCCGACAGGGATATTTTACCTGCACTGTCACCCGATGTAGAGGCCATGGGAGCCACTGCCTTTTCCCCATTTTCACGACTTGTTGACTTTTTCCTGTATTAGGTACAAGATACTCCTCCATAACACTTTCCCAAGCTGGTTGGTACCGCTGCAATATTTTGGGGTCAGCCTTTTCCACCCTAATTTTAACTTTTATTCGGCCGAGTATGGAGCAATCTGGTGGCACATCTGTCTTGCTAGTTGCTTATCAGCTCCCTCCATGATGATGTCTGAAGGAGGGCTGCTACCAGTTTTACAGTTGGAGAAGTGCATCCTCTGCATTCCAGCACTCCATGTCGACCACAGGTAACTAGACAACTTAAACATGTAGACTGCCTGTAAGGCAGCACATTGCTCAGCTCGGGTTTAAAAATATGTTGAGAGATGGGGACTGCTCCAGTTTGGTGTAGTCCCGCTTGCAAACTGAGTGGAGAGGTAGAGTAATGTTTTATATTTATTTATAGCTGCATTAATGGCACGGTACTAGTTGTGTATTTTTGTGATATCTGGAAGTCCCTAGTCAAAGACAAATTTGCTATCATGTAGAAAGTGTGCCTCTTTAGGGCAATCGCAACTCACATTATCTATCATAGTAGATGGTCACTCGTTATTTTACAACCAGGGGACTTGATTAGGAGGCTGTTAAGGCTTGGTTTGTTGCTGTTTCTCATTTAAATAATATTATTTGCAAGCTTCTCTCTAAAAAAACAAAACTTGTGGGTGCTATTGTGTAATAGAAAGTGGGAAGCATGTTGCGTGCATGCAAAACTTTCTAAGTGCAAGTGCCCTCTGTACTATAGAATAAACTGCAAAATGAGCCAGCTAACACAAATGGCGTAGATTTGGCCCCTGCTTTGACAGACCCTTATGGAAATCTTTTGGATTAGAGTCTATAAAGAGCCTTACTGAGGGAGCTAAAGGAGGCTGTTGCTGTTTTATAATGAATAGAGAAAACAAGTCGCTGTTGAATAATCAACCTGCATAGAAACATAGAATTTGATGACACATAATTTCCCTACCACAGTATTACAGCAGACCCTGCTTGATCTCTGGCTCTACCCCCACACCCTTGCCTTACCACTAAGATCCTCTTATGCCTATCCCATGCATTCCTGAACTCTGCTACAGTTTTGCCCCCACCACCTCCGGCTGGGAGGCAGTTCAGGTGTCCATCACTCTTTCTGTGAAGAGGTACTTCCGCATCTCCCTGAGCCTACACCTCTTCCAGCTTCATGGCATGACCCTTGCTCTTGAGCATCTTTTTTTCTGAAAATGCTTCCCTCTTGTACCCTATTTATACCTGTGAGGTATTAAAGTCTCCATCATATCCCCCTTTTCCCCAGGGTGTACATATTGAGGTCCTTCAAAGGTGATTTTGCTGTGATTTATCGAGATCACCTTTTGGGCAGAAGTTGCATAATGACAGTCATATTGTTTATGAGGTGGAGTCCCCAAAGGCCGTGTAGAAAATTTGAGGTCAAAATGTAAAAATGGCAAAGCTATGACCAGTAGTTGCAGTTTTGCTACACACGCTCTTAAGTTTGTACATTTTAAATATTTTAACACCAAATTTTTAACTTAGACTTATTATTACCCCCAAAAATGTATGTCTCAGTTGTCATTTTCAAATCCTGTCGAAATTTGTTTCACTCCTGTGGCATGGAATGGCGTTACCAGTTGTGCAGAATTATGTTTGTTGAGGATTTGAATATTTTTCAGTACTAGGTACATCAGGTGGGGTAATAGTAGCTGTGCTGGCAATTTCATCACTCTTGCCTTACACTGGAAGTGCAGGGCGTTCCACATCTACTTACATATATATACATCTATGGAGGAATGGGAGCTTGAGGGCCCGGTACATCCATAAGCAAATTACTATAGGATTATACGGTCTCAAAAGTAAGGAAATAAATTGCAAAAACTTTGTCTATGCATCAGTTAAGTTAAAGCGACAAAACTAGGGAAATGTGGCGGTAGGGTTTCCAACCTAACACCCCACCCTGCACAGACCAAAAGGCATAGGGGCAAGCATTGGGTTATCAGCCCTATCACTCACCGCATTCTCCTATATGACCGGGGGTCGAGGGCTCAGTCCATAGCCCTCCCCAGCTGCCCTGCAGGACACCTCACCTCTCGTGGACCCGTTGGCCGCAGGCGACCTGGCGGTTGCGAGGCTCAGTCCGTAGCCCTCCGCAGCAGCCCCTGCAGGGCCACCTCACCTCCTCGTGGACCTGGTGTGGCCAGGCGACCCGGCGGTCGCGAGGCTCAGTCGTAGCCCTCCCCAGCAGCCCTGCAGGACACCTCACCTCCGTGGACCCGTTGGCCCAGATGACCCGGCGGTTCGAGGGGCTCAGTCCGTAGCCCTCCCCAGCAGCCCTGCAGGACACCTCACCTCCTTGTGGACCCGTTGGCCAGATGACCCGCGGTCACGAATGCTCAGTCCGTAGCCCTCCCCAGCAGCCCTTCAGGACACCTCAGCTCCTCGTGGACCCGTTGGCCAGGTAATTTCCTGCACAGAAGCAGTCCCCTGCCCAGCTTAGCCTTTCTCCCCGACAACCGTCTCTGGACCAGCGCGCACCTAATCAGCTCCATGCGTGGGAAATGGCTCGCCTCCCTCCGGTGTCGCAGCTGGCCTGAGGTCTTCTTGGCGCCAATTTTAAATCTTGGAGCCTCCGCCGGCGCAGGAGCAAGAAGGACCGTAACTGGGAACTCTAGTTTGGTGTCCCCACATGCTGTGTTCTGTTATCAGTTTTGTTTGCAAACATCAGTAATTCACTTAAAATGAATGTAAAATGATAGCCTTTAGCCTGTATTTATTATTGTGCACCCAAAAACCGAATCCTAGGCTGCCTTCTTATGGTGTAAATCTGGTCTAAATCGCTTGCTCTCCTTGTAAGTGCTGTAGGTGTTGCTTAAATTATTGGGCACGTGTATTGCACTGTAACCTGAATCGCCCAAGTCCAATCTCCAGGCTGCCATCTTTACCTGCCTGACTAGCAGGAGCGTCCCCCGCCCCAACCCAAACTTGATTTGTCTCCTGCTGTGCATCCCGCCCTCCCCTTACCTTATTTAATGTCTTGTGGTCTTTCTCTTCTCAGGCGACCCGGCGGTCGCGAGGGCTCAGTCCGTAGCCCTCCCCAGCAGCCCTGCAGGACACCTCACCTCCTCGTGGACCCGTTGGCCAGGTAATTTCGTGCACAGAAGCAGTCCCCTGCCCTGCCCAGCTTAGCCTTTCTCCCCGACAACCGTCTCTGGACCAGCGGCGCACCTAATCAGCTCTGTGCGTGGGAAGCGGCTCACCCTCCCTCCGGTGTCGAGCTGGCCTGAGGTCTTCTTGGCGCCAATTTTAAATCTGCTGGAGCATCTCCCGTCGGCGCAGGAGCTCTAGCCCGCAAGCGCTGTCGTTCGGCTCCCCACCACCCCCACCACCACCCTTGGTCGGCTGTCTGTTATATAGGCTGCAGGGAGCCACGTGGTGTCAAAATAACCTATCATCCCTTTTTGCCATCTGCAGGTTATTTCTCTCACCACTAGTGGCTGCTCTATCAAGCCTAGCTCACTTCTCCCATTTGTAACCCACCTAATACCTAGCTGAGCCACTTATAATTCTCTCCCTTGATCTACCTAGCTCCTTTGTGCTCCCGCACCCTAAGGTGGGCACCATAGGAAGCGGCCAACCCCTCTCCCAAAATTGGACAAACCCCTAACTTCCAGCCTGTCTCTCTGTTATCTTTCTCCTCAATCCTGTCCCACATGCTCTCTTCACAGTCCTTATATATCTTTCCTCTGCCGCTGGACCCACTTTGGGATATGGCTCTCTCACCCAGTCCCTCCCCTCCGCCTCTCAATTTCTCCCCTGGCTCTCCTCAAAGGGCTCAAAATTGCACACCTGAGCGTCGTAGCCTCCTACGCAACCTAACTAAGCTCACTGCGGTTGCCCACCACAAGCGGACATCCTGGGCCTCTCAGAAACCTGGCTTAAGCCCCATATACCTGATGCCCAGTGCACCCTCCCGGCTATAACCACTTCAGGCGAGACAGACCAGGCAAGAAGAGAGGTGGCGGGTGATCCTCTACACAAGACGCACCTAAACTTGTCCCCATGACCACTCATCTTTCAACCCTCCTGCATGTGAGTTTCTGCATGCTTCCTCCTGCTGGGCCACACAAAGAAAATTCACCTAGTGTGCACCTACATCCCCCAAGGATGGTCTGACTGGTCTCTCCTCCCTGCATGACTGTATCGGCACTAAAGTGGGTCCCAACGAAACTATACTAATAGGTGACTTCAATCTGAACTGGTTGGGTACCAACCACAACTTATCGAGCCACTGCTCTCAGGGCTTGCACTTGCAAGTTATAACTAAACCAACCAGGCTCATGTGGAGGAACTCAGGATCCCTTATTGACTGGATCCTGTCCAACAGGCCTGCCAATATCATGTCCTCTGGAACCCTCCCGGATGCCATCTCTGACCATTCTCCTATCTACTATGTCTGGGGCATTTCTCAGCCAAAGTCCCTAGCAAAATGATTGAACTGAGGGACTACTCCAAATTTAATACCCACGACTTCCTGTCTGACCTCCTCGCTATTGACTGGACAGGGGTCACTACCTCCAACCCACTGGCGGGCCTTGGATCTATTCCTAATGGCTTATCCCCTTCAGAATAAAACATGCCCCTCACTAGAGAAGGGTTCGGGCACCATCACCAAATGGCTAAATGGGGCTTATTCTCCTTATGAAGGCCAGGGACAAGTGTTGGGCGACCTATAAGACCTCCCAAAATAACCGTGATCTGATGACATACAGGCACCTCAGAAACTCCTGCAAAAGAGCCATCCGCTCAGCAAAAAGTGAGTTCTGTAAAGCCGCCTTACTCTCCTCCAGCAGCAATCCGAGGAGTTTCTGGCAAAACATTAAAACTGCTATTGGGGGGTCAGCTAAGGCACAGGTCACTGACCTACTCATTGGTGGAGTCAGCTGCAATAATCCGCACACCATTGCAAACACCTTCAACTCCTTGTTTTCCGAACTGCCCCTCCCTCCCCAGCCCCTCCCGCTCTACCCCCTGGTGCCACCCCTCCCGTCTCCACCCCGGCCCCTTCCAACTGGAGACAAGTTTCTCCTAAGGAGACCCAGATGCTACTCTTAGGCCTGTCCCTCACACTGGCGCGCAGGGCACGACCGCCGAACTGAAACTGCTCAGACTGGGGCCCACCTCCTTCTAGGCCCGTCTGCACCTATTCAGCACCTCCATTAACACTAGGATCATTCCCGACCTGTGGAAAGTGGCCAAGGTTGTTCCTGTCTTCAAACAAGGAAATCCCAAAGATCCAGGCAACTACGTCCCATTCCCATTCTGTCCGCCACCAGTAAACTCCTCGAAAGCCATTGCCTCCCAGCTCTCCCAATATATCCAGGACTACAACATCCTCTCACCTGCCCAGCATGGCTTCAGGAAAGGGCATAGCACGTCCACTGCCCTTGCTGTAGTCACTTCACTGATGATCAGGACAAGTGCTGACCAAGGCAACCTCACTGGAGCCATTTTTGTGGACCTCTCAAAGCATTTGACAGGGTTGATCACTCCTCCTCGGCTCCAAACTCCTATCCTCGGATTCTCCCCTCCGCCCACGCTTGGTTCCTAAACTACCTCTCCAACTGTCAGCAATTCACCTACTTCAATCGGACGTCCTCCAACCTCTCACCAGTCCACTGTGGGGTCTCTCAAGGATCCGACCTTGGTCCAACCCTATTCTCACTATTTATCAATGACCTTCCGTCCGTCACTGCCCATGGTCACACCACCTTGTATGCAGATGACCTCGTCCTCCTGGCCAGCTCCCGGACATCTCCACAATAAACTCACACCTGAACTTTGACTTTGAACGATTCAAACTTGGTTGGGGACCACAGGCTCACCCTCAATCTCAACAAAACCCAATCCATGATGTTCGGGTACTTGAACAAAATAAAATCCTGCCCTGCTCCCCTGCTGATCCATGGGGTCGATGGCTCGCCCTTGGAGACGGTAACCACCACCAAGTACCTGGGCATCACCTTAGATCCATAGTTGGACCTCACCTCTCACGATAATAATGTTTGCAAGGCTACTAATTGTAAGCTTGGTTTAGCCTGCAGCGCTAAAAACTGCCTCACCCCTGCCACCCACTTGGCCCTAGCTAGGGGTTCCTCCTCCCTCGCTCTGTTCACGGACTTGTAACATTTGCACCAGTTCCCAATCCAGCCTCTCAAAATGGGACACAGCCTACAACAATGTTTGCCGCTTTGCTCTTTCCGCCTCCCTCACCCACCGCTAGATCTATACAGCCGCCTGGAGTGGCTTCCCTGAGAAGCATCGCTCCTTCGTTCTAGGTAACTTCATTGACAACATCATCCGCTCTGGCATCCCTCCAGCTCTAGCCCTTCCCTTAAACCTGGCGCCCCATTCTACCACCCTACGATCTGGGGCAACTCAGGAACGCCTGGTTCCTAGAACACGCACCTTGCTGGGGACCCGGCCTTCTACACTTATGCCCCAAACTCTGGAACTTGCTTCCTGAGCTCACTCGGTCCTCCTCCTCCCATCCAAGCTTTAAAGCCTCCCTCTGGAACTTTCTGAAACCTTCCTCCCCTGCTCCTGTTCCTTGTAGTCCCATCCCTGCCCTCCCCACCCTCCAACCTGATTGGATGGGGGGCCTCAGCTTACTTGCACTTCTCCTTCAGGAACTGGCCATGAATCCTGGACTTACCACCTGCCTAGGGCACCCCTTCCCCCTGCAGGCACTTACCATTATCTTTGTTCCCGCTGTTCACCACCTAATTATATCCCATCTGTCCCATCCTACTTTAATGCACCATGCCAACCTTGTCCTAGAGCCAGCCTTGAACTGCCTGTTATTTTAGTTATGTTTCTTGCCTCCTCAATTGTACACGTATGAATTTCATGCCAACCTTGCCCTAGAGCTAGCCTAGAAACTGCCTGTGTATTTCTTATGTACTCTTCTCTGTTCCTCAACTGTTCAATGTATGCCTACCTTGCTCTAGATCCAGCACTGAATTGCCTGTTATTTTCCTATGTATTCTTATGATTCCTCAACTGTTTATGTATGAAGTTTTACCTGTAACTCTCCGGGTTGCACCTGAAAATAGGCACTTGGCTGTCTAGTGTGCTTACCGGTTAACAAAACAAATAAATAAATAAGCAAATTACAGATCACGATTATACGGTCTCAAAAGTAAGAAAATAAATTGCAAAAACTTCGTCTATGCATCAGTTAGGGTTAAAAGCAACAAAACTAGGGAAATGTGGTGGTAGGGTTCCAACTAACACCCACCCTGCACAGACCAAAAGGCATAGGGGGCAAGCACTGGGTTATCAGCCTAACACTCACTGCATTCTCCTATACTGTACCCACCCAGCCTTTTTCTAATGGAATGGGGTGAGCTTAGGGCTGATGACCTCAGTGCTGGCCCCATGCCGCTTGGTCTATGCAGGATGGGTGGGTGTTAGGTTAAACCCTAATGCCACATTTCCTACTTTTTGTTGCTTTAACCTCAACTGGTGCATAAATGAGTTTTTAGTAATTCATATATATATATATATATATATATATATATATATACACACACACATGCATATTCCATTGTGATAGATAAAATATTACATGCCTGGTTGTGCCTGTATGTTGGGGTTGAGTTAGTGTCTGTGGAGGACTTCCACAAGCAAATTATGATATGATTATACTATTTCAAAAAGTAAGGAAATACATTGCAAAAAACTTTGTTTATACATCAGTTAGGGTTAAAGTGACAAAGTAGGGAAATATGGGTTTCAACCCTAACACCCACCCCACCCTGCACAGACCAAGAGGCGTGGGGCAGACATTGGTCGTCAGCCATAATGCTCACTGCATTCTCCTATACTGTACCCACTCAGCCTATTTTCCAGTGGAATGGGCTGATGACCCAATGACGGTCTCCAATGCCTCTTGTTATGTGCAGGGTGAGGTGGAATAGAGTTGGAAACCAAATGTCACATTTCCTACTTTTGTTGCATTAACCCTAACTGATGCATAAATGAGTTTTTGCAATATATATACATACATACATACACAAACATGCATATTCCATTGTGATACATAAAATATTACACATGCCTGGTTGTGCCTGTATTTTAGGGTTGAGTTAGTGTTTGTGGGGTTTAAAAATAAAAGGGGGGGCATTTTGACAGCTGATATCTTGTGATCTTAGCCCAAGGACTACAAACTTTGGTGTGCATCTTCCTAGTCCTACAGGCTAATTGTTTGACAAGTTTGGTGTTAATCGGTTTAGTGGTTTAAAAGTTATTAGTGAAATTAAGTAAACATCAAGGTTTTTTTTTTGCCATTGGATTTTTTTGTTTGCCATCAGATAATGCAAAGCTAGACAGATTTAAATGATGAAACTCTCCTTTTATGTATAATGGATTACCCCTCCCCCATGGACTGAATTAGACATGTGCATCTAGGTATCCTGCATTGATTTGTTGTGGAGCTGTTCTGCTAAATGTTATACAAGTATGTATATACTTTGATGAAATTCATAAAAAGATTAATTGATGAAACTTACAGGTTCGTTAGATCCTGTGCCAGAATAGGCCTTTTTGTGGTTTGAAAACAGACTTGTTCTGTTTTTAAATTATGAGGTTTTAGGCATGGTAAAGCATCTTAATATCTAGCATTACTAGTGCATAAACACCAGTTGACCAACTCATCTCTGACTCAAACAGACTTTCTCCTGCTACAGGTCATCACACAATGATTGACTGGATCCTTACAAGTAACAAGCATTTGTCAATGCTGAATGTTTGCTTGCTGGCATTGGCATTGGTAGTGTAGGAGTTAGAGAGCTGCATAATAGGAATGGCAGTGAAGTATTGAACTGAAGCTAACCCACCACTACCATGCAGAGACTGACAGGCTTTGGGGTGTGCCTTTGGTGCGTCAGGCATAACAGCCCACGCCATTGCTTCACACCCTACCCTGCAGACACCGACAAGTGTCACGGTGTGGCTTGGGGTCTTTGTCTTATGCTCACCCCATTCCATAAGGAAATACGTGAGATGGGTGCAGTATAGGAGAATGGGGTAAACTTTGGGGCGAAGAGTCCAAGGCACACCTCGATGCCTGTCACTGGCTGCAGGGGTGTGGGTGTGGGTGGAATGGTATGAGCATTACAGGCGATAATCTCAAGTCATACCCTGAAGCCTGTTAGTCTCTACAGGGTGAGGCGTTATGGCCAGAAACCCTAATGCCCCAGGTGTTCATTGGTATTTTCACTCAATTTTTCAACATGGTTTTATGTGACCCCCCTCATGAACAGTGGCAATATCAGTTCGTTAGCGAAAGCTGATTTTGCATAGTGACTATCCACTTGGCACCACAGGTGTGAAACATTTCAAACAGGATATGAAAATGACAGCTCTACTGTTCATGAGGAAGTGTAAAATGGCAATGTTGAAAATCTGGAGTGAAAATATAAAAACTGGTGAAGTCACGAGCATGCGAGAAACTGTAATTAGTTTGGGATTGTTTACAGCAGATTGTCAACACCGACATTTTGGGACCTCCACTCATGAACAGTGTCATTGTGATTTTCGTAATCCATCCGAACACTGATTTCCCACAGCGACCATGCATTTCTGCGCGGAAGTGAAAACACGTTCGCCAGGGTGTAAAATGACAGCTATACTCTTCATAAGGAGGTTTAGCAAAATGCCACTGTAGAAAATCTGGACTGCAAGTATTAGAAATTCATGAACTTACGAGGGTGTGTAATTGCGCAATGCAGGCTCGTAACACAGTCATTTTATGGACTTTTGTCATGAATTTTCAACATAGCCATTTTAAGACCTCTGCTCATGAACAGTGTCACTGATTTTCTTAATCTGTCCCAACATTGATTTCATACACGACCGTGCCATTGTGCACTACTTGTGTGAAAACAGATTTTGGGCTAGATGTGAAAAATGACAGCTGCACTGCTTATAAGGAGGTGTGGTAAAATGGCATTGTTGAAATCTGGAGTGAAATATAAAAATTTCTGAAATTTGAGGAGTGTGCGTAGGAACTGTGAAACTGCTTCGTAAAACAATAATTTTTGGGATTTTTCACTAAATTTTCAACATATGGGTTTTGAGGGCCTACCTCATGAACTGTGACACTGTCGTTTCATTACTCAGTCCCGAAGGTGGTTCCCGCAGTGACCGCGAAATCACCTTCGGGACCAAATAAGAAAATGACAGTGACTGAGTTCATGAGGTGGGGCCCCAAGAACCCTTTGTTGAAAATTTGGTGAAAATTCCCATAATGGCCGAAATATGCACCAAAGTTGGAAAAAAAACCTATTTATGCCATTATATAGCTTATCGGCATTTCTTCAGTTCGCGGTCGGCTTTGAAGAGTGCAGACATGTTCCCGGTCCACTGAAGACGTCGCTGGGCTCCAGGAGGTAAGTGTGGGGTGGGGGTGGGGAGGTGGGTGCGTGGGGTGGGCGCGGGTTGGGAGGAGGGGCAAGACAGTCATCAAGGGACCGTTTTTTACAGGTGTCTGTTTTTTAATAGAAGATGACGGGACTTTGCCATGCTGGGGTGGGCCTCAGGTGGCACCTGGAAATCTATTTGGGGCAGTGGAGCTGACTGGGATCTAGCACCTCATTGCCATAATGGGTGTGTGGGTGGGGAGTGGATGACTATGCCTGGGTGGGCCTCAGTGATTCGTAGGTATTCGGAGCAGGGGGAAGAACTGTTTATGACAGTTCAGATGCATTGTGGACGATGCAGCAGGTGATTTCGCGTAATGCCGGCGGCATTGAATACATCTGAAGATGGTGCCCCAGTGAATACTCTGTTTTAAATAGAAATTTGATTGTTTCAAAGATTGCAATTTGATCAAATTGCAATCTTTGAGCAATTGCTTGCTGACTTTTGTTTTGTGTGTATGGTGAGCCATGACTGTTTAAATTTCCAGTTACAATTACTGTCATAGAGCACCCAATTCCTAGTGTGGCTCCTACTTTTGCCGTGTGAAATGTCACGCTTATCTTGGAAGACAGCCTTCTCATACCTCTCAACTGTACCACATTACGAGGAACGTTCCTCATTTTACTTCACAAAGCTCCCTGTTCCATATTGTGAGGACTTGTTCACATTCAGTAGTAATATTTTAAAGCAAAATCTATAGTAAATGATGCAAAATATATTATTCAATTAATAGCAGACTTTCTGAATGTAAATGCAAACCTTTCAACAGTGTTCTGAGCCTCCTAGGTAAAGATTTGATTAAGTGTTCCACATTTAGCTCATTTGTTCCACATTTTGAGAGGCAGTGTTCCACATTTGGGGACAAAAGGTTGAGAGGTATGAGCCTTCTTGGTGGCCATTATATCAGCCATAAGGATCAGTGATCTCCAGCTGCTCTTCCTGGAATCTTCTTATTTGGTCTTCCATCAACAAGATGGTCCTTTGTCTAACATGAAGTTCTTTCCAAAGGTCATATCGAGTTTTACTTTAAACAGGTGATTAACTTCCGGTTTACGTTTCCAACCTGACCTCGGATGCCGATTACAGTCTTCATTTTTGGACCTACAGTGAGTGATTTCTTATTACAAGGAATGCACTGCGGGTTTGTGGAGAGGCTTGCAAGCTGTTTTGTCACCTACACTGAAGCCACTCCAGACCGATCGGCAGCTAAGTGGACAGTTGTCAAGTGGATCACATCCTGCATTGATCTCTGCTTGGTTTACTGATAGGTAGTTAGGGGCTTAGGGTTTATTCCACCAGACATAGTGCTGCCTTGTTGGCGCTTGCAGGAATATCACCATTGCGAATATATGCAGGGCTGCAACCTGCTCTAAAGCACACACTTCAATCTCCATTATGGTGTTGATGTAATGAGTCATCGGGATTCTGCTTTTGGGTCCCAGGCCTCCAGTCTCTATTTGGAAGATGGGTGTGTTTGCCCCTTCTCCTGGTGGACTGCTGGTAGTCTGCCTATGTGCCTATGATATTCAGTACACATCCATACCACCCTGCCGATCTCCCCGGCAATGTGGCACCCTGATCCCTGCTTCCATTATATAAAGATCTGATGTCATTGGGTGGAGCTGAGGATATACCAACTGGGTGGGCGGGAGCTTAGCTTGAAGAGATTCTGATGACTCAGCTGTTTCAAGGAAGACTGCCTAAGGCCGTGTTCTCACTAGGGGCAACAGTTCTCAAACTTTGTCATAGTGAGCTCCCTAAGCCATGGAAAGATTGTGAGCCTCCCAAAATACTGAAATATTTTGGGCCTCCTGTAGAAAAATGGCCTACTTTTCAGAGTACATCAGAAATAAATTGAAACCTCTTGTATAGCTGGATCTCATGCTATTAAGCTTATTGTAACCCCCCAACAGGACAATCTACTTGCTCCAATATTTTGATTCTCAATCATTGTTACCCTTATTGCATACCTTCATGGGTCAGACTGCTTTTCTGTTTCCTCTCTAACTGGAATAACCTTCCTGCTGACCTCTGCCTCTCCCCTCTTCCCCCGCTCTTAAACAACTTCTCAGGGATCATTTTGCTCCTCCTGCTCTTATTCCTAGTACCTGTATGGTTAACTCTTGTGTTAACTTGAACCGTTTGAAATGCGTGCTAGTATGGATCGTGCTCACACTAAGCATGCTTGTAAATCAGATTTGGAGGCATGCCCAAACCCTGATGAGACCTGGGCTTGAGCACGCTTCCGAAATCCGTTTAAAAGGCAGCGATTTACCTACAGTAGTGAATGCACCAGCTTCGTATCCTTCTTGCATTTCATGTGAGCACAAAGCATCACGGTAAGCAGCTTTGCAAGTGCTGCTGAACCGGGCTAATAGGGCAGATGGATTATCTCTATATTGAGAACGCTGACATCCACATCGCCAGAAATGGATTAGGAAGCGGACTCAGTCTGAACGCTGCAGCACGGCAGTGACCAGCTAACATGCACCAGAAGGAAAAAGACGCAAATCTATTTTTAGGCGATCTTGATGCAGCCGCTGCCCACACAGACGCTTTTTAAATGTTTCTGCATAGCAAACTATGGAGCCTTTTTTATTTTTTACTCCTGCAGGCAGTACTGGGGAGGAGGGGTAGAGAGGGTTCTGTCTAGTAGTTGTGACAAATGTAACCCTAAAAACGGACTTTGAAGCTGTAAGAAGTAATTGTGGTTAATGTCATACCATTTATTTTCCACCAATCACTTCTATTCATGCTCCTAAACTGCATTCTGTCATGCGGCAAACATTATGCCGAGAAGGCACCATCATGAGACTGAAGAGCGGAGGAGCATGAAGACTTGGCAGACCCAGACCTCCTGATTGACAGAAGAGGTGTGAAAAGTCTGTTCGGTCCTGGTCCCAGCCTTTTTAAAGAGGTATGTGTGTTGCTGCTGCTACTTGCCGGTCCAGGAATGTACAGGGCTTGAAATTCCACGCTTGGAACACCAAATATTAACAGCTGGTAACCCGTACTGTATACTGGTTTTCAATCCTTGATTCGAGTGTCGGCTGTCCTGAATCTTCTTTCCTTGTCTTTTGTTTAACTTGCTAAGGCTGAAATGGGACCCTTAATAGCGTGTGTAAACTGCACATAAATTTAGATGAAAAGTAATTGACTCCTCTGACCTGACACTGACTACACTCACAACACCACCCCAGCCCCAGAGTCAAAGAACTGTTTTGCTTATGCAGTGCTCTCTCTCTTTCTCAACTGCTGTAAGCAGCTGACCTCTGACCTCACAGTGACTGCACCGGCAACTTCATCGAGCTCAACGCTGCAGCCCAAGGATGGTCTCTCTCTCTCTCTTCCTCTCCTTTTCTGTCCTGGCTGCTGTTAAATGAAATAATTGTACTCCAAGGTGGAGAAAATCTATGAGCAGTGAGGCTTGGAACTAAATGGACTTACTGGAAAATGCACCAAAACCTGATGCTTGCTGTTAAAAGAAAACAAAGTCTGCAAAACAGACAGACCTACTGTAATTGAGCCTTCCTAAGAGGGGAAGTAAACACTACTGCTAGAGTCTTTATGGTCCAGGCAGATCATGCTTGTTTTGTTACAGCTAGCTCTGAGTTAAATTAATCAAGTAACTTGCACAGTATTTTCACTTTTTCCCCTTTATTTTCCAAGTTTAAGTAGAAAACATTGTGCAAGTTCTTTGATTAATTTACCTTAGGACTGGCTGAACTCATGAAAACTGTTGTGCCTTGACCATCACTATTAAACAAAACAGCAGACAACAGTTTTAGAAAGTGCTTTTATTGAGAAACCATTTGGGGGTTAGACTGCAGAAAAAAAGTCACCAGAGTCTTTTGCTCCTTCTTATTCAGTTATAGTCTGAGCGTAACTGTGGCAAGCATTTTAAAAAGTAAAACTTTAGCTTGTTAAAATGTAATATTTTTTGTGGTTACCTTTCTCTGAACATTTCTTATTGCACAAAGCATATGTACAAACAGAGGTATACAAAAAAAAAAAAAAACAGTGTTATATACCAGTTCTTCAAGACAGAATACCAGATCTTGGGAAATGGTATTCATGTGGAATATCACTTTTAAATTAATTTCTAGCCCTGATGTGTATATTAAATAATTAGACAAAAGAGATATGATGAGCAGTGAGCAGAGTAGACTAGACATTGAGCTTGGTGGTCTGTGACCGAGGAATTTGTGTGGTGGAGTGTGTACTGTCCGACTGGGTTTCCTTGGTCGCTCTGCTGGACTGGGCCCCGGAATCATCCGAGTGTAAGCTAGAATCTAAATCTTGGTCAGCCCTTCAAGTTGCTTGCTGGTCTTTCAGGAAGGATCAATTGAATATGTTATATGGCATGGAGGTTTTGATGCAGTTGTGCAGTTACGAGTTGGGTGGGGGGTTGTTTCGCATTTACTCATACAATTTGGCTCTATGCAAGACAGAAGCTTGTCAGTCACAGTGAGTAGACAGAGTTTGCTTGGTATTCATATTATTATGAGGGAGACAAGTTTGTCATAATAATATAGAATTACCATAATTCTATGCTACTCAGTCTGACAAGCTTTGGTCTTGCACTCTGTCCGGGTCACTGAGTAAATGTGAGGAACCCCCAACTTTAGTAACCTGCAACTCATGCTGAAAATATTATGAAGCCAGCAACTGGAAGGACTGATATTTTCAAATATGTAACTGCATAACTAGATGGATAGGAAAAGGAGTACCTCCGCTTGAATCCTCTAGGGCCTGGGACCTGGGGCATGGCCGAGCTTGCCTGAATATTGTATTGCCTGGCTTGCTAAGTTAAATAGAAGCCCCTTTTGAAGCCACGAAAAAGACTAAAAAGCAGAACTGGATTAGTGGTGGTGCGGTGGATGCGGTTTGGTATGGTTATGTTACTTAGTCAGGTAGCTATGGTACAGTGAAGTTTATGGCTGTAGGCCATGTAGCCACGTTCTGTCAGATCTGTGTGGCTGCTCGAGTTCTCGTGGGTGAGAATGATCATGATTGCCTTACCAGTCCAGTGAGTGTGTGTTTCTGTGCATAAGAGAGGTCTCAGCTCTGGGCTGATACAATAGTTGGGAACTTTCAAATTGGGACTTGCAATTATGTATTTTGTGGTGAGCAACCGAGGGACATAAACTAGTGTGAGTGGATATAGGCTGCAATAGCCCACACTCTCTTTTGGTGCATTGCAAGACTGACTTTCCTCCAGTCCTCACCATGGAAAGATATGATCTTATTTAGTGGGACTACGGAAGTGTTAGCCATAGCCTGGAGGCTCCTTGTCAGTTTCATGTGTGTTCAGGTATTCCCTGTGCGCTCCCCGTGTATGAGCAGTGGGTGACATCCTGGGAGGCTGAAATTGCACTGGTCCCAGTGGAGGCTATCTTGGTACAGTTTTGTGTGCATATTGGGGCACAGCAACCATCTTGAAAAATTTTTTTTTAACTTTTTATTCATTTTGCAATGATCATATAGAAAGTGTTACATTCAGAGGAGTGAGGTTACATAAGCTTCAGCTTTAGTGTAATACATAATCATGTTAGTATCAGGATATTAAATCCTCTGTCATTTGATACATCATTTGGGGTATCAACCATAGTTTAAAAATAAAATATTTCTAAACATTTTCTAAGGATTACATTTAATATGGCTAGCTACGTTAAACCCTGTGGGATAAAACAACATTAGGTACATTTTATTTAGGAAAAATATACTGTGATCTCAAGGATCAATATCCCCACTATGAACGCCTGGTTTAAAGGAACATTAACTCTGCCTGTGGCTACTGTACATCTCACCCACCAACATCCTCTAACAAACGCCTAGTAATAACTTCATCAACTTAATTACATATTGAAATGTTTTAATCACTAAACTGCACCCTACGCTCCTAAAGGCACAGTCATCATGATTTGAGGGCAAATCCCCAGTGGTTATCACAAAATAGACATTTTGAGCAAATGTTGGCCAAATGTCACCTTTTAGACACTTCACTATGGCATTCTCAATTGCTGTCCCCAAGGAAATTGTATGCAAGGCTTCAAGTTTAAAGTGTCAGACAGAACTCCGGTCCACCGTGGCTGGCTCCTGTTGTCCATCCTTTAACAAATCTTCTTCCTCTAAGCAGAGCAAACCGAAGGGCAGCAAATCAAAGAAAGCCCCAGAGCCCAGTGCCAAAGCAGTCCTCTGCAAGGGACCACCCCCATCACTTGTATTATCAGCAGGGGTTCCAGTTCCTTGCCCCTGAGAGGAGAGCTACAGCAGCTTCTTCCCATAATGGAGAAGCTCACCAAGGCTGTGAAGATCCTGATGGCAGCTCAGCAAGAGGCCCCATCTAGCAATTTAAAAGAACCACTCAATTACCTCTTGTACCACCCCAGTGCTCAAAAGAATTTATCAAACCACGCCCTTGGATGTTCCAACCTCTCAGGAGCCCTCTCAAGTACCCCCAGAGGACATGTCTGAGCATTCCAACTTAGAGGACAGAGTAGTACCTTTGTGGAGTCCAGGTATCTGCATCAGAGGAGAAGGACCCGGAGTGATGATCACTAGTGACCCGGCAGTCCACTCCACGCAGTGCAAGAAAGGAGCAGCAAAGGCAAGCAAAATGCTGTGATTCATATGTAGGGGATCAGTAGTAGGAGACAGGTCTCTGGTTAGGCCATATCTAGAGTATGGAGTTCAGTACTGGTGCCCACACCTCAAAAGACATTAACCTGCTAGAGAAGAAATACAGAGAGGGCTACAAAGATGATAGCGGGTCAGCAGGGTAAGGCATATGAAGAGAAGTTGAGGCACTGAACATGTACTCCCTGGAGGACTAGAGAGAGGGACATGATTGAGACCTTCAGGTACTTGAAATGGATAAATAATGTGGATAAGAAGAGTCTTTAAGCTGATGGCAACCATAACACAAAGGGTCACAGTCTTACGCTGGAGGGTGGGCAGTTTAGGAGGAGGCCAGGAAGCACTTCTCACAGAGGGGTGGTGGACACTTGGAATGCACTGCCAGAGGAGGTGATCTTGTTGAAGACAGTGGGCAGCTTTAAGAGAGGCTGGGATAGGCATGGGGGTAGGTAAGGATCATGGGTAGGGAGGATGGGAGGAGTGGGGAGGTAGGGACAGTAGCTCAAGCTGTGGACCCTGCAATATGAGCAGACTAGATAGACCAAATGGCCTTCTTTGTATGTTCAGTATGTAATATGTTTCTCAGGTGAGAAACAGGGCGATAGAAGTTTTTTGTCCTGTTTTGAAAGTCAAATACTTTCAAACTTTTTTACACATATTTTCTGTGCCCTTTATCTCTGGTATTCGACTCCTCGGGATCCCAAGGCACCTTCCTAGGTCTATGCGGTGCCTTGCGTGCTTCATCCCTCCACAGAGCCATGGTTTACCCCCACGGCAGGGCAGGGGGTGGCTAAGTCCCCCAATATTCACAGGTTTATCAGTGACCGTTGCTTGGGTCCCAGGAGCACCAGGATCCCATCACCTATGAACACCCAGGGCTTTTTCCTGATTAACTGGATCTACTTAGAGATACAGCTCTTGCAGCAGGTTACACCGTATGACTGAAGCTGGCAGGCAGCAGGACTCCACGGAAAACTTCTAGCTAACTATACCAAGCTGGGACTGCCCCGGACGCCAGATACATCATAAAAGGGGCGGTTCCCCAGCATACCTCAGTTCTTTCCGCTGTCGACTGGCACGCATCGGTTTGTTTGATGTCTTCAGTAGACGAACAACGATAGAAATAATTTTCTAAGTTTTTCAACGATTTCACAGCAAAACCGCTCAAGTACGTGTCTTCTTCCTGACTCCTTCTACAGAAGGACACCCTCAAGTGCACTTATACACGAGATCCCCTTCAAAGACAGGCATTCGCCTGTGAGGTGGCTAGGCCCAGACCACGATACCCAGGCCTGCTCCATCTGCCAGCAGTTCAATAGTAGAACCAGGATCCGCCACCAGAAAGCACTCCAGAGTTTTCTTTGGAAGAGAAACTTAAGGCCATGGAAAAAGACCCATCCTCTCGAGGGAACCTTCACATAAATCAGGGAAGCACAAGGATAAGCACTGGGACAAGGATAGGGATAGATCCCTCAACCGGGCCTCAGACTCTCGGGCCAGCTCCAACTCCAGTCAGACCGATCTCCATCCCAGGCTAGGTCTCAGCACTTCCTGGTTAAGATTAGGTCCTCTTGAGGCTGCGGCTCTGTTTCCATGCAACCGCTGAGAATCAGCTTAAGGACAGCCGCCCCTCAGGGTCAGCCAGCAGGTCAGAGTCTTCCACCACCACAAACACAAGTCGGTGACTAGATCTCTAGCACTGATGCCAAGGACTGGTGCTGGGACACCGATCGCTTGGTCTCCCAACCTCTGAAGACCTCAGACATACCTCAGAGAAAATTGCAGAGCTCATGTCCCTTAAGCGGACGCCGGAGGCTTAGCGGACACCGAACCAACGCCCACTAAATGCCCCAGGTACCGACACCACCACCGCCTCCACCGCCAGTCGCGGGGACGCTCTGAGCTCATGCCACCAATGACCAGACATCGGGAAAAACCGAAGATGTCGGCCTGCCTGGCGCCGGGTTCACCAAAGGAGCCGACACCGACTCAATAACGCTCAACTGCCGGGTACCCGCCCCTAATGATGTGCATGCACCGACGCCAGGCCCTTCGGCCTGGCCTTAATTTACAAGAGGTCAGAGATCTTTTCACCTTTTGGCGGACACCATCAAAAGATGTGGTACTCACCAAACCTCCAAGAGGGACCCGTCACTGGTGGCACCTCCCAGAGCAGTAACGTCTGAACCTATGGACTCTACACCACCTCCCAGGGGTAGGTCCAGGAACAGAAAGGCAAAGACCAAGAGACCTTCATGTTCCAGGACTCCTTCAGGGTCCCTAGTGATCATGGGTACAAGAGACACGACAAAGATCCCGCTCTTCATCGGGCGACACTCATGCCCCGATACCTCAGATACCTTCATATCTCCCTCCCCTTTGGTACCCCATTCCCAGATCCTCATGACCTTCCTAGGTCACCACCTGATGACCCATCGTTCTCCAATATTATGAGGCACATCAGGAGAACGTGGGCTGGGAGACGGAGGAATTAGACCCTGAACAGCAACGCCTGGCATGCTACTTGAGGCAGAAAGACCCCAAGCCTGTGGTGGTTCCCCCTTGGTGGATACTTTTCTGGATGCTACCAAGGCTGCATGGAGCGCCCATTCAACCCCAGTGGGTCCCCAGAAGACCAACAGACTTTACAGGGCCCGCCGATGCTCCTTATTTGACTCAGCAACCTGTGGCAGACTCAGTCATCATTACAGCCTCACACAACTGCTCTCAGAGGCCCCAACACTCCAGCACCCAGCTCCTGGACAGAATCCAAACAGTGGATTCTCTGAGCCTACATATCTTGACCCACATGCTCTCTTAAATCCTCAATTACTTAGCGCACATGAGTACAATTTCAAAATGCACTGTGGGACCAGGGCAAGACCTGTTAAAGGACTTCCTGATGGTGAGAAGGAGGAGCTACTTAACCTCTTTCGTATGGGCTCGCGGACGTTGGGACTCAAGTCCTCCGAGCTGCTTACGACTCGGCGGACTCAGCAGCAAGAGGTGCCTCAACAGCCGCTTGCCTCTGGAGACACTCCTGGTTGTGGATCTCGGATTTACTCCAGACGCTCAGAAAGGGATCCTGGACATCCCCTACAACGGCTCTCTGTTATTTGGTGAAGATTCGAGAGGGTCATCACCAGACTCAAGATGTTGGGAAGGCGGTCAGAACGGTTCAGACCATGTATAAATCAAGGCCTGGTTCCTTTGCAGACCACAGAGCCATTTTCGTGGCCGACAGAGCAAACAACAACCTCAGTCAGGCCAGCAGCAACACAGGGCAACTTGACCGTAAAATCAGCAGAGATTCTCCGGAGGTCAGGGTCAGAGACGCACAAACCTACCCAACCTGCCGGAGCCAGTACCACCACAGCATGAATCCTTCCGGCCCTTTCCCTCCCCACCTCTGGATCAAAGTGAAGAAAGGGCCGGGGTGACTCACTTACCACCTGTCAGGGTGGCAGAGGATCACCTCCGACCGGTGGGTTCTTCAGCTTATCAGTCGAGGATACACTATAGAATTCCTTGACCACCCACTGTCAAGACCTCCTCTGCATTCCCGT
The DNA here is from genome assembly GCA_016271365.2 of Neoceratodus forsteri. Lineage (NCBI taxonomy): Eukaryota > Metazoa > Chordata > Ceratodontiformes > Ceratodontidae > Neoceratodus > Neoceratodus forsteri. The sequence continues at coordinate 766,318,198 of CM028133.1, read as the reverse complement.
TACTCGGGACAGCATGCCCTGCTCATCCAGCGGGAGATCTCGGCACTTCTTTCCAAGAATGCCATCGAGGTCGCACTGAGGAGCCAGAGAGAAGGAGGATACTATTCCACTTCTTCCTGGTTCCAAAGAAACCGATGACTTGCACCCATCCTAGACCTCAGCGACCTAAACATCTTTGTGATGTACAAGTGCTTTCTATGGTTACCCCGGGTCTCATTCCCATGCTCAAGCAGGCATGCGCGCCCTGGACATGGGACAGACGATCAAGTGGGGGGTTTGGGGTTGAAACCCACTGAACACACATCCGCGATTGCCATTGCAAGCACTGTCTTTTTTATTTTTATTTGGTGGATTGCTTGCTGCAGCAGGACTGTCTCCTGTGCCATTGCCCGTAATTCTGTTCTTGGGCATGGGGTGGCCTTCGTGACGTGGTGATAGTTAGAAAGGTTGGGTCGGGGTCACATGGTGTGCAGACTGTACAGTCACATGATGGTGGGATGGTGAATTTGTGGCAGGAGAAGTAACAGGAGCTCCCCGTCCCGCCCATCTTCAGCTGCTCATTAACTTAAAGCCCGCCCCAAAGATCCACGGCAGCACCAATACCAATTGTCAGCTAAAATTCAGACCAATCAGGTATTGGTTTTCCTCATGCCTGTGCCCTCCTCCAGCATTCTATTGAGACTATAGCACAGTGATGAGACAGTCTTGCCTGGTGTGGTCGGTGAGGAAGGAAGCAAGAAAGGAGTCTCAAGTGTGTGTGAAGTGATTCTTGATAACGCGACTGCAAGTGCCTATTTTTCTTTGTCGGGTGGAAGCTCTCAGATAAAAAAAAAGCCCTTTGTAAGGGCTCTCTACTTACTCTGTTTGCAAAGAGCATAATTAGTCACTAATATTCAAATCAAGTAAGGTCCCCTCTGAGAGTAAAGCAGACTAACTGTGTGTGGTGGTGGTCAATGAGACTGAGAGAGGAGATCAGACAACAAGCTGCTGTGTTCTGTATTTATATTTCTGTGTATTTATATTTCTGTTGTCTGTTGCTGCTACTGTGCTGCAGTCCTGACTGCTTGTGTATGAATAAAATAAAATAGTTGGAGTCAGGAGGACAGAAAGAAAGAAGACTAGTTGTGTATAAAAAATTAAAATAAAATAGTTGGACTAGTCAGGAGGACAGAAAGAAAGAAGTGTGTGTGTGTTGGGGGAGAAGAGTACAGAGAGAGGGAAGGGGCTGAGGGCTGAGGCAAGGCTCACAGAGAGTGAGTGAGTGGACAGAGTGTGACTGCTGTCTGCTGTCTGTCTGTCTGGGACAGATAGATTGTGTGAGGAGGAGGCTAGTGCTGCAGTAAGGGAAGACCCAGCCCAGACCAATTCTGACTTGGATGATTGGCTGGTACTACTACTTGTTTTGTGTTGTCTGTTGTACATAAAACAAGGAAGCCTGCCCTGCCTGCCATATTTCTTCTAATTGGGCGCTATGATTCTGCTCTGTCTGGCTGCAGTGCACTTATGCTGCACAGTGTAGAAAGAGAGAGAGAGATAAGTGCAACACACTCAGACTTAATGGAAGAATATTAGTGATTTGAACTTGACCAGTAGTAACAAACATTAAAAGTGTGTTCCTCGGCCAGCCACCAACCCAGCCTGCCAGAAGATTTATTCTGATCTGATTAAGCTGAGCCCGGCTGAGACTCAGAGCACATTCTGTCTTCTGCAGTGCACTTGTGTGTGTGTCTGTCTGTGTGTGTGTAGTGTACTGTGTAGAGAGAGAGCTGAGAGAAGAGGAGAGATGAGAAAGATAGTAGACAACCGACTATAGAGAATTAGAGCCCTACAGAAGAAAGAACAAAAGGCGAACTAGTCGAGACTGCCTTTCAGATTGAGGCACTGTGCTTACTTTACTAAAGAAGAGAGACTTCACATCCAGAGAGAGATAGAGATAAGAAAGAGTATATAGACTTAAAGAAATAATAATATAAAGTGATGTGTAGTCTGCCTGCTGCCTGCCAGATTTATTCTGATTAAACTGAGAGCAGTAGCACATACTGCAGTTCACTTACTGTTGAGGAGAGAGTCAGAGAGACTTAAAATTCAGAAGGAGAAAAAGAGAAGCAAGAGATATTAGTAGATATAGATAGAGTAGGGAATAGAGACAGACACTGAAAGAAATAACTGACATAAAGTTAAAGTCTGCCTGTGGCCTGCCTGCCAAAATCCAGCAGATTTATCCTGATAAAACTGAGACGAGAGCACCATTGTATATCTGTGCACTGACTGTCTTACTGTGTAAAAGAAGAGAGGAATAGACTTCAAGTTCAGAGTGAAAGAGATAGCCGTCTTGAGAAAAAGGGATGACATCTGTTTTAAAAAGCAATTTCTGACCTAATCCCACCCAGCTGAGCTGACTGACCCATCCTGTTCCAGATCCAGCCCTAGCCATCAGATTTTTCTGATTAAATTAGAGCACTCCTCCAATTCTGCACTGTGTTTGTGTGTGTGTGTGTGATAACTGGAATGTGTGTATTGTAATAGAGATACTTCAGAGATAGAGTCAGCTACTAGTAGTAGGAGGACTGGAGAGAGAGAGAGAGAGATAGGAGGAGAAGAAGGAGGAGGACTACTCAGAGTAGAGACTGAGAGCTTAATGAGGGTAACTTCAGGGAAGAGAGACGAGACTAGCCTGTAATGGTGGATTGAAAAATAGGAAACAGCAGAGAAGACAAGAGACGCTACCTTTTCACAAAAACAATTTTATTAAATAGACACATTAGAATTCCTCAAACTTGTAAACTAGTTTTCTAACGGAACTCAGTCTGCATCTGCTTAACTTACATTTTATTAGCATTCCACAGCAAAGTGCTGCGATGCTCCCTAAGGTTTCTTTCTGATCCCCAAATATATTCAGTTTCATTCCCTTCCACTGGTGTTGTTGGTTGGTCGTCTCACACTGGCTGGCACATTACGTTAAGTCTGTGCCTACTGTATCTTCTTGTTCATGTTCTTTGAACATTCCTGGTATAAGAAAAGAAAAGAAACAGTTAATATTGAAGTAAGAAAAACATATAGAAACATAGAATTTGACGGCAGATAAGGACCGTTGGCCCACCTAGTCTGCCCATTTTCCTACCTAACAGATAAGCTGCAGATCCTAGTTAATCAACAGCTTACTTCCTCTTACCCACCCCTAGACTGCCTTATGCCTGTCCCATGCATTCTTGAAGTCCCCACTGTTTTTGACTCCACGACCTCCTCAGGAGGCTGTTCCATGCATCCACAACCTCTCAGTGAAAAAATACTTCCTCACATTACCCCTGAGCCGCCCCTCTATCTTCAAATTGTGCCCCTTGTTCTTGCACATCTCTTTCTGGAAGATGCTACCCTCTTGGACTTTGTTAATTCCCTTGAGGTATTTGAAAGTTTCTATCATGTCCCTCTCTCCTCTCTTTCCTCAAGAGTATACATATTAAGCTCCTTTAGTCTTTCTTCAGATGTCTTCTGGTGCAGACCCTGCACCATTTTGGTTGCCCTCCTCTGGACAGCCTCCACTCTGTCTATGTCTTTATGGAGATGGGGTCTCCAGAACTGCACACAGTACTCCAGATGGGGTCTCACCAACTGTCTGTACAGAGGGATAACAACTTCCTGTTTTCTACTATTGATGCCTCTTCCTATGCATCCCAGTATCCCTCCAGCCTTCCTTACTGCCTTCTCACATTGCTTGCCCACCTTTAGGTCATCTGATATAATTACCCTCAGGTCCCTTTCTATTTTACTGTTGTCAGTATCTCACCCCCATTGTGTACACTTCCCTGGGTTTTGTTTCCATGTGCATTATCTTGCACTTCTTTGCATTAAATCTGAGCTGCCATACATTTTACCATTCCTCCAACCTTGCCAAGTCCCTTCTCATCCTTTCCACTCCATCCTGTGTATCAACCCTGTTGCAGATCTTTGTGTCATCTGCAAAGAGACATACTTTTCCTTCCAGTTCCTCTGCAATGTCACTTATAAAGACATTAAAAGGACCGGTCCTAGTACTGAACCCTCAGGGTACCCCTAGTAACCCTCCTTTCTTCACTGTGTACTCCATTTACTACTACCCTTTGTGTCCTGTTGTCTAGCCAATTTTTATCCAGGCTACCACCTTGGGACCCATTCCAAGGCTGGCTATCTTGTGTATTAATCTTTGTGGGGACTGTATCAAATGCCTTGCTAGATCTAGGTAGGCCATGTCCATGGCCCTCCCTGATCTACTACTTTGGTCACCCAGTCAAAGAAATCTATTAGATTCGTCTGACACGACCTTCCCATCGTGAATCCATGTTGCCTCGGGTCCTGTGCCCCAATGGCCTCTAGGTACTCAACAATTCTTTCCTTCAGAAGTGATTCCATCATTTTCCCTACCACTGAGGTCAAACTAACTGGTCTGTAGTTTCCTGCCTCTGTCCTGCTCCCACTTTTGTGAAGAGGAATTACATCTGCCCTCCTCCAGTCCTTGGGTACCACCCCATCCTCCCATGATTTGTTAAAGAGAGTAGTCAGCTATGTCACTAGTTCTACCCTTAGTTCTTTTTAGAATTCTTGGGTGAATCCCATCAGGCCCCATTGCTTTTGTCCACCTTCAATTTTATTAGTTCTTTCAGAACCCTTTCTTCTGTAAATCGACTGGTATTGACCCCCGTCTTCAGAGTATTTCTCTTGTTTGGTTTAGGTAACTCCCCTCCACTTCCTTTGTGAATACTGAGCAGAAATATTCGTTCAGTAACCCTGCTTTTCACTGTCACCCTCACCCAGATTCCCTCCCTTTATTAAGCTTCAGTATCCCTCCTTTGGTCTTTCTTCGTTCCCTAATGTACCTATAAAGGTCTTATCCCTTCTTAACAGAATTGGCTATCCTTTCTTCTGGTTTGGACCTTTGCTATTCTGACTACCTTCCCAGCCTCTTTCTGCTTTAACTGATAAAGTTCTCTGTCCTGCTCCTTCTGTGTTTCCTTATATTTCCTGAATGCTGCCCTTTTCTCTTTAACCTTCCTGCCACCTCTTTTGTGAACCATAGCGGTTTTTCCTTCGTTGTGTTTATTGATTTTTTACGCAGAGGCTTGTTGCCTCTGTGATGGCTATTTGATCACTCCCATTGTTCCTCCACCCCTCCTTCTTGCCTGTTTGCTAGTATTTTCTGAGGCATCTCTCATTTTCCAAAGTCAGCCCTCCTAAAGTCTAGTACTCTTGCTTTTGTATGGCTTGATTGTATGGCTGTGTTTATCGTGAACCACACTGTTTGGTGGTCACTTGTTCTCAGATGGCTACCCACTTCTAAATCTGAGATTCTTTCTCCATCCCATTTGAAAGTACCAGGTCAAGATTGCTCCCTCCAGTCGGTTCCAATACTAGCTGTCTGAGACATGCCCCTGTAGGGCATCAAGAATGACCCTGCTCTTGGATGTGCCTGCAGCAAAGGTGCTCCAGTTAACATCTGGCATATTCAGGTCCCTCATCAACAATATCTCCCTTTTTCTGCCATTCTAAGAAAGCCTTCATCATTTCCTTGTCCATTCCATCCCCTGAGATGGGGGTCTGTATACAACCCCATGCGGATTGTGGTGCCATTTCCTGTCTCCAGGGTGACCCAAAGTGCCTCATCTGCTCCCTGTTTACTCTTTAGTTCTGTTGCTTGATCCCTTCCTTTACATAGAGAGCTACTCCTCCTCCTCTTTACCCTCCCTATCCCTCCTGTAGATTGTGTATCCTGGTATGTTGACATCCCAGTCATGGTTCTCTGTGTACCATGTTTCTGTGACTACCACAATATCCAGGCAACCCTCTTCCATCAAGGCCACTAGTTCAGGAGCTTGTTACACAGACTACGGGCATTGGTACTCATCACCCTCCACTTTTTGATAGCCTTACCCCTTTTAGCCCCATTTCTGTCCTTACTGCCTTTGCCTTTTTATATTTAAATCTGTTCTGCTCCCTAATAACTTCTGTACCTTGGTGTTTACCTCACTAATCACCTTGTTTTGTGGGGAGGCTGGATTCCCAGCTCCTTTTCAGTGCCCCCTTGGCTAGTTTAAATGCGTGCAATGAAGCATTTAAACCTTCTCACCTAGGATCCTGGTTCTCTCGGACAGATGCAGACCATCGCACCAGTATAGGTCTGCATTCCTCCAGGTGGCTCCCCAGTCCCCAATGAAGCCAAAACCCTGGGCTCCACACCAGTTTTTCAACCCTCATTGAATTCCCTGGTGAGAAGTGCCCTAGCATCTCCTTTGCCATAGACAGGCAGCACCTCCGAGAAGGTTACCATATGCGCTACTTGTCAAGGCCCTTCCCAACTCTACAAACTCCTCTTGCACTGCTCTGATCCATTCCTAGCCAGGTCATTTGTCCCCAGGTGGACAATGACATCCAGCTCCCTCCCTCGTGCAGCTCCTCCCACGATCCTGAGGATTCGCTTTCTGTCCCTCAAGCTGTGGCCAGGAAGGCACCTTACTTCCCTCTCCCCATCCTCCCCCATTCTACCCCTAATGATTGAGTCCCCACCAGGAGTTGTTTCCTTCCCTGTGGGGTCCCATGCCACCCTCCTTTGGGTCTCCTTTGTAAAGGTTCCCAGCATCCTCCTTGGTCTCCACGCAGGTGCCTCCATAGAGGAACCACTATCCACCAGAAGAGTGAATGAATTGTGAAGAGGTACAGCTGGAGGGATGCAACTCTGTTCCACCACCCTCTCCTCCTTGAGCCCACCCTGGTCCAGCCACTCCTCTTCTTGGCAACCTCTGAGGTAGTGGCATTGGCCCTGGTGGTCCCTGGGTGGGGAGGAGGTTCGAATCCTAGCCAGGTCAGCCTGGAGACGGGCAACCTCCTCCTCTCAGACCAGAGAGGTGCTGCAATGAGGGCAGCATCGCAGCCTCCAGAATGTCTCCGGAACACTGCCACCCCACAGCCATTGCACTGCACCACTCTATCATGTCTTATTTTGTGTCCCTCTACTGTTTCTCTGGATGCTTACTCTCTCCTCTCCTTACAACTCTCACCCTTCTTGTTCTGGGACAGCAACTTCCTATCTTCTTCAGTAGTCTCCTTCTTCCTTGCTCAATATCAAACTACCAACAGCTAGGGGGGAGTGAGCTACTTTTTCTACTTCAGGGTTGACAAAACCAGTGTTCTCTATGATCCTTTTCTTCCACTGCCAAACAGGAAGTTCCTGTTGACAGTTAAATCCAGTGGCTATAAAAGTAGAACTGGCTTTGGGTGGGTGGGATGGAGGCAATTGGTAAGAAAAAAGGCTAGCAACAGGAAGTTGTAATTTGACTCACCTGCTTTTCTAATGTCTAAACCACACCCCAGGTAGGCTCTTTCCTCCTACTGGTTTAGCAAAGTCACCTGATACAGTACCTTTCCTGCACAGAACACACACTGTCTTTCTTTTCTTTCTTTCTTTTTAACCTTAAAGAAGACCCTTCTACTTCTAATAAAGTTATCTGTCTACTTGATCTTAACTGACACTGACTCCTACTGAGATATAAGTTTTAAATTGAGAAGAAAATGTAGCTTCTTTTAGTTAGCTGCTTTCTGCTCTACAAGCAAGGCTAGCAACAGGAAGTTGTAATTTGACTCACCTGCTTTTCTAGTGTCTAAACCACACCCCAGGTAGCTCTCTTTCCTCCTACTGGTTTAGCAAAGTCACCTGTTACAGTACCTTTCCCCGCACAGAACACACACTGCCTTTCTTTTTTTCTTTTCTTTTTTTAACCTTAAAGAAGACCCTTCTACTTCTAATAAAGTTATCTGTCTACTTAATCTTAACTGGACGCTGACTCTACTGAGATATAAGTTTTAAATTAAGAAGAAAATGTAGCTTTTTTAGTTAGCTGCTTTCTGCTCTACAAGCAAGGCTAGCAACAGCATCTCTTTCTCTCAGTTCCACACTTGAGTAGCGAGTTTATAAGTTGGCACTGTCACTCTTTCTCAGCCTGTTCACAACTGCACACTAAACCAAACAGGACGGAGACCAGACTAGTCAGTCAGTAGATTGTATACAGTGTCCTGACTGACCAGTACAAAAGAAACGCATTTAGTGCCATACAGTACATATCATAACACTCATTCAGTGTGACCCTGAGCAGCTGAGCCTGACCCACACCCAGCCAGAGGCCAGACGAGTCAGACAACCCTTACTCTAGTCTTGTGGTATTGTAATATATATATATATATTGTCCTGATTTCATGTGTGTACATTCTTATCTTCATTCTTCTGCTCTGCAAGGCTCGGCTGCCTCATCTAAATTCATTGCTTTGTGCAGTCTTGACCAGGGTGGGTGGAGCCAGATTGCCAGAATGTTCTACCTGTTATGCAAATAAGTCATGTGACTGACTAATTTGCATACCTTGGCAGACCAACCCCAAATGACAGTCTCGGTACATCCCTAATGCAGGACACATATCTTCACCTTGCCATCACCCGATCACACAGAAAATTCCTGCGCTTTGAGTTTCTGGGACGCCATTACCAGTTCCGAGCACTCCCTGCTCGCTTGTCGGTTGGCGCATATGTCTTTATCAAGTGCATGGCAGTCGTAGCAGCAGCCTCAGAGACAAGGCCATTATGTCTCCCTATTTGGACGACTGGTTCTGCTGGCCTCCTTCCCAGAGGCATTGGAGAAGGCCATTCACAACACCTGCTCCCTATTTCAGTCTCTAGGGATCACCATCAACCAAGAGAAGTCATCTGTCACCCGCAGAGACTACAGTTCATTGGCGCGGGTTCTGGATACCTGTTAAGGGAGAGCCTCGTGCTCATGGACGAGTGGAACGATCAGATCACTGATTTCATGGCACAAAATCTGGTCTCTGCTTGGACCATACTTTGCCTGCTTGGACATATGGCAGCTGCCATCGCCACAGTCCCCCACGCCGCCTCCACATGAGAGTTACTCAGTGGACACTGAGAACCCCACGGGACCAGAGGCAGGATCACTTAGACCAGCCGATCAGCATCACATGGCTGGTAATTCAAGACTTGCAGTGGTGGCTGGTCCCGAACATCTTTCCATGGAGTCCCATCGTGGTGCCAGTACCATCTCTGACCTCACCACCGACCCTTTGGGGTCCGGCTGGGAGCTCATCTGAGAGACACCAGAACCCAGGGAACCTGGTCGCTCTGGAGACTCACCTCCATATAAGTGTCCTGGAGATGAGGGCAGTCCTGTACGCCTTACAGTCAGAGATTCCACTGGGTCATGTGTTGGTCCAAGCGGACAACACCTCAGTGATGTATTACATCAACAAACAAGGAAGGCACTCACTCCTGCCCCTTTGCAGAGAGAGCAAAGCGGATGTGGAATGGGCACTACAGCACGACACCACACTCACCGCAGTGCACGCTCCTCGTGTGGACAACACTGTCACAGACCTCCTGAGCTGGTCAAGGCCAGGGCTCACGAATGGGAATTGATACAAGAGGTCGCCGAGGACCTGTTCCAGGATGGGGACACCAAACATCGACTTATTCGTGCCTCCATACAACGCAAAACTGACCAATTTCTGCTCGTTAGATCCAGGGCTGGGAGTTTTCTGGTGAGACGATTTTCCTCTCTTGACGGGCAGGTGCCTCTACACTTTCCCCGCCCTTCCCTTTGATCCAGAGGGTTCTTCTCAAGTCTGATTGAACGGGAGTCAATGATCTTGATAACGCCTTTTGGCCAAGACAGATCTGGTTTCTGCTGCTTCACCAGCTGGCTCAGGAGCCTCCCTTACCCTTACCGGTCAGCTCTCATGTGCTGTCCCAGGAGGCCAGCTCCTAGTCCATCTGAACCTCAAATCCCTGAACCTGCATGTCTGGCTCCTAAAGACGTAACCATTCTTAGGCACAGAGTCTCACAAGGGTTGCTGATATCCTGGTGGCAGCTAGGAAATCTTTGACTCATGCCACGTATGCTCTGAAATGGTGGAGATTTTGTCTATGGGCTCAGGCCGACATCTCGATCCTCTTCGAGGCACTGAGAAGTCCATTTTAGACTACCTCCTATCCCTTTTCCAGTCAGGATTGGCATATTCTTCTCTGAAGGTACACCTCTGTGCCATTTTGGCATACCCACACACTGGTTTGTCAGCGTTGTTAGCCCAATTAGAGGCTTCCGCACTTTTCTGCACAGTGTCTTGCATCTCAGACCCCTGATTAAAGGTCTGATTCCTCTTTGGGACCTTCTTTTGTTTTAGAGCAGCTTGTGCTGCCTCCTGTGAACCAGCCACGGATTGTGAGCTTCGCCTTCTCTCCTGGAAGGTGTTATTTTTAGTTGCCGTTAGTTCGGCTCAGAGGATTTCTGAGTTTCAGGTGCTCATGTGTAAAGAGCCTTACTTGATTTTCCATAAGGACAGGGTGTCCTTAAGGTCCAATCCTAAGTTCCTTCCCAAGGTGATTTCAGCCTTAACCTTAAATCAGGACCTTGACCTTCCGGTATAGTTCCCCAACTATCGAACAGAGGAGAAGCCCTTTTGCACACTCTAGACATGCATAGGATTTTGAGGTTCTACTTGGCCAGAACCTGTTCACACAGACAATCTGACCAACTGTTCTTATCCTTCGTCGAAGGATGTTGGGTACCCTGTATCAAAACAAACTCTCTCCAAGTGGCTTGTTAACTGCATTGTCTTCTGTTACCAGAAATGCAATAAACCCTTGCCGGACCGTAAAGGGCCATTCTACAAGATGGGTGGCTACCTCCTTTGCTGCCTTGAAAATGTAGCGACATCTGCCATCTGTGCAGCCGCTACTTGTAGTTCAATGCACACTTCGTGAGACACTACTGTTTGGACATCGCCTCCAGGCAGGCGGGCTTTGCCTGGCAGTCCTCCAGCTACTTTTGTCCAGAGAGGTTCCTTTCTACCTCGATCTCTCCTATCCTCCTCCCAGCTGGGTTGGCATTACAACCTTACTGCTTGGAAATCAGTCCTTGTGGTGTAACCTGCGCAAGAGCTATTCTCAAGATCTACTGTTACGGTAAGTTCTTTGCGTAACTGTACTTTACGTCCCCACTTGGTGATGATGCACAAGGGCCCAAGCATGCACACGCACAGCAGCTGCATTGGTATGGGAGTCGGCCATCACCCAGACCCTGATCTGCCTACATCCACTGCTCTGCCACCGATGGTCACCTGGGTGGCAGTTCTGCAGTGGAAGCAGTGACCTCCCTCCCCAGGAGGAGGCGAGCATCCTCTTGGACGCTGTAACCTTCTCACCCTGGCTGACCCCGAACAGCCCAGTCTGCCCAAACCGATGTCGCTGGTGTTTTAAGTGAGTGCCACCGCTGCATCAGCGGTCGCCCCTCAAAACTGATTTAACTGAAGTCTTGGTGAGCGCTCATGTGAGTAAGTGCATGGAATGTAGGTGTGTACATGTGAGTGAGTGTATAGAATGTAATGGTGCATGGAGTATAATAGTGCATGTAGATGAGAACATGAAGTATATGACATGTAAGAGCACTTGGAGTGTGAGTGTATGGAGTGTGAGGCGTGGAGTGAGAAAGCATATGGGCGAGTGCATGGAGTGCGAGAGTGCATGAAATGCAAGAGTTTATGTTGGTGACTGAATGGAGTGTGAGAGTGCATCTGAGTGACAGCATGGAGCTTGAGGGCACATGATGGGTGAGTGCAGGGCGTGGGAGGTGTGAGGATACAGGTGGGTGTGTGAACAGAGTGAGAGAATGGATGTTCTGTTCATAAGGGAAAGTTTGAGTGCAAAGGAAGTTTGAGTGCAAAGGGAAAGACTAATAGGATGGAATAAACAAAAACAGATTTTCAGATAAAAAATCTGAACTTACTATCTAGCTCTTTCAGGTTCATTATCGTAAGCATAATATTAATACTTTGTTTCTGGAAAAGTAAACTTTGGTGCTGCAGTAATAATGCAGTGGTAGTGGTGGCAGTTCTACTGTGACCTTTCTCTTGTGTCGTTTAGCTTCACTGTGACAGACGAAGGCTGCGAAGTCTTCCTACCATGTGGCATTCAGCTTCATTTCCCCTCCGATGCGGTCTCCTTAGCAACAATCATCCATTGCAAGTTACTTGGTCCTGATCCACAGTGGGTTAAACTGAGGCACCATGATATTGTACTGAGTGATGTCCTTGAACTACAGCCTCACGGGACTGAATTCCAACAGGTACAGACTAGAAAGAGAAATCTAAACCTTTTTTTTTTCTCCTTGTCACCCTCTGGGGCTGCTTACATGCTTGCCCTCATCCTGGCTGTTATCCTGACACAGCAGGTCCACTGAACAATCCTATGGCTTTTGTGTCACAGTGGTGTGCTCCTCATCCTCATACAGGATCTCATGCAGGACCAGTACCATCACTGACATCAGTGAGTTGGGGCATCTTCACTGCTTTTCTCCCATTTGGCTCTCTCCTCCACCTCTTGCATGAGAGCAACCTTGCTGTAGTGGACTTTAGGGGTTGCAGGATGTCATCTGGTCACTCATGACATCAAGTATAGCATCCCAAATCCCCTGAAGGAGGCACTCAGATGTCCGAGTGAGCATTAGCTTGCCTACTTTGCAGCTTTTGGGTGTGACATAGTAGTAGATCACGTGAGCACTGATCTCTCATTCACAATGTAGAAAAACGTTTTGCAGACTGAGGACTCTTGTCTGGTGTTTTGGTATGCCACATAAATGATGTTAACTTTGTATCTCATCAGAACAGGGTATTTGATAATTTCCAGCATTTACAGAGGTAATGTTTAACTAGGGTTTGACATCCTGGGTTTTCTGTGCACTTCACTGAATTTCTTCTGAGTCACTGTACCTTGAAATATGGAGAGCTGGTTTCACAGTCCCTGAGATATTGGGAAATCAGTTTGTTGCAGTAAACCTATTCCTGCTTGAGATAAAATTAATATTTTAGGGAGCAACATTTCAGTTACATATATAAAACTAACCTACAGTCTGATGAGTCTTTTATTCCTCGTTTTCCCATTAGGACGTGCATATCTGATACCGTGATGTTCCGCTATCACCACACATAGCAGGGAGGTGGTAGTCCGCACCTATAATGGACAGAACTGGAGTGACTTAGACACAGCGGCTGTGACAAGGAAGGGAAAACAGAAGGTACTGGAGATGTAAATATGTTGCTATGATTATCCATGACCCTCTTGCAAAAGGCAGTGGCTTAAGTGTTTCGTAGTGTCCAGAGGTGCAGGAGAATGTCGAATAAAACTGAGAAAGATACCTCTGCATACTTTCCTGCTCCACATGAAAAGTCCACAGGAACTGGAATTTTCAAAATATGTTTCTTATCTATGACCTGTTGTTTTGGGTTTTGTTCAGAGATATTCGTGTGTGCCCATGACCTGTTCTGTTTGGACCATGGAAAAGTAATGTATGCCTGGCTGCCTGTGTCACGTTACAGACTTCGCAGATATGTAGATGCCTTACCATACTAGGGCTGTTGTGGGTGTTGTGTTATGCAAGCATGGATGCACAAGACATGACAGTACAGACTTTGCAGTGATATTGCGGCATTGTTGCACATGACATGATGAGGAATTTGCAATTATATGCAGGCATGGGTGCCTGTGAAATGATAAGATGGACTTTGTAAATATTAACTTACAGATGTGCATGCTTTGGGTGTTCTTGAAATGATGGGCTTTGCAAAGACATATGGGCATCCATGGTGTTTTATAGAAAATGTCAAGTCTTAGTTAGCAACAGTGTGGTGCGAATACCAAAAATCAAATAGCTCAACAAATTTATAAAAATTGAACATCTTATATCTAGATTGCAAATAAGCTAGTAGCATATGGGAAACAATTTATTCTGTCTTCTTTCAATAAACAGTAGAACTGGAAATCTGTTTAATTGAGGGCATTCTGCAGCAAAATGTTAGTTACAGTTGTCAAAAATCTATGTGTGAGTTGTTGGTAAGGTGTGGGGCACTGTTAGGAAATAAAGACTTAGTGAGAAGAAATAATGTAACCCATCTGGGACATTCACATCCCCAGAATGATATCCAGAGAGCATTGCTTGCTCAGCTGGTTAGCTTAAGCTTCCTGTAGCCGTGTTGCTCAGATTGCTGACAGTTATGAAGAAGGAAGTCACAGGTAGGCAAAATTACACAGAGGGCTACTCAGCTGACACACTTTGGCTGTGAAATGCACTCCTGAGCCATGACATATCAGTGCTCAACATTTCTTTATTTAAATAAAGTGTAGCATGCAAACTGCAGACAAACTGAACCACTGAGGACAGGCACTGTAGAAACAGAGAATTTGTCGGCAGAAAAGGACTGCTAGACTCACCCATTCTGCCCAGATGGTCCCTGCCTAGCCTGTCTCTGCAAACCCAATCTGGTCTCTGTCTACCCTCTGTCCTCCTGCTCATTTCCCAATACAGTATTCACTTATATCTACCCCATGCGTGCTTGATGCTCCTTACTGTTTTTGCTTTCACCACTTCCTCTGGCAGTCTGTTCCAGATATCCACCGCTCTTTCAGTGGTGGAGTAGTACTTCCTCATATCCCTCCTAAACTTCCCTCCGTCCACCTTCATCGCATGTCCTCTGGTTCTGGCGCTTTTCCTCAATTGAAAGAAACTCCCCATGCACCCTTTTCACTCCTGTTAAATACGTGCAGGTCTCTTTCATGTCCCTCTCACTCTCCTGCCTTGCAGGGTGTACGTGTTGAGATCCCTCAGTCTCTTTTTGTAGGTCTTTTGGTGCAACTCTTGCACTATTTTAGTTGCCCTTCTCTGGACTGCCTTCATCCTGTCTGTGTCCTTTCTGAGGAGGCGGCCTCCAGAACTGGACACAATATTCTAGGGTGGGGGTCTCACCAGCAAGCAATATAGTGGCAACACCACCTCCCTCCTGCTGGAGATACCTCTCCTTATGTATCCCAGCATCCCATTGACCTGTCCACTGCTTTGTCACACTGCCCTGCCACTTTGAGGTCATCATGTATGATAATAACCCCAAGATCCTTTTCCAGCACAGTGACTGACAGTACCCCTCCTTGCACTTTTTGGCATTGAACCCAACTGCCATGCTTTGACCACTCCTTGAGTTCCCAAGGTCCCTACGCATTCCTTCCCACCCTTCCTTATTGTCCACCCTATTCAAGGGTTAAATTATGCAGGAGCCTAAGGTACTCACTTCCATCACCTCTTAAAAACTGTTTGACAGTTCCACCACCTCTGTCGTCTTTCTCCTTTGACTAGTATAGGAGAATGCCACAGTCTCAAAATTATAGTTCCACCACCTAGAAATCTAGGTACTCTATAAGTGTTACCCCATCTAAAAATTTCCAGTTTAACCACAGCCCCATTACAGAATTTGGTATCATCTGCAAAAGGCATACCTTCACTTAGTTCTTTTGCAGTGTCACTTACGAAGACACTGAAGAGGTCCAGTCCCAGTACTGAGACATATGGCCCCTGCTGGTCACTCTTCCATCATTAGACTGAGTCGTTAACCACCACCCTCTGACGCCTATCCATTAACCCGGGTGCAGCACCAGAGTTGCATCAGCACCATTTCACGCCATTTGAGCTCTTTCTCACAAATGAAGTTAGGGATACTTCTTACTTACTGCCAGGCATAGGAAATTGGAAATTACTCAAAGCCAGTCACTAGTACTCTATTAGTCACTGCTAGGCACTGGAAATAGGATATTTCTGTATGCAACACTGAGCTATGGCTAATGCCAGGAGGAACTCAATTTGGGTGACAGTCACAGTACATAGTGTTGTAGGTTGGGCTAGCAGTATAGTCTAGAGAATAGAGTAATGAGCTTGGTACTGCCAGCAGACCTGGGTCTAGTTCCCACAACTTCCACTTGAATATTGATGATCCTGAGCAAGTCAGTTAAGTTCCTGGCTTGCTCTTGAAAACAGGTGTTGTGCCTAGAGGGCCTTACCTGGTTATCAACCAAAGAATTAAAAAAAGATAGCATTGTGATGGCCTTTATAACATAGGATGCATCTGATCTTCACCTATTGTTGCACAGCAGTCACTGTACTCCATTTTGAATACTGAAGTACTAGTTGATCTGGTAGAGCATTTAGATGGCATCTGGGGTCCCATTTCCCATTTTGGGCACAGTCACAGTACTTTGCAGACAGAAACACAGAACCTTTGCTAGAGTTCAACAGTTTCACACTGCTTTGCTGAGTGCTTGAATGCTAAATGACAGCTTAGAAGGATGTAACTGTCCAGGCTCATCTAATGTAAGAGGACCTGTGGCCCTAGTGCATGCCTTTATGACCTTGAGATTGGACTCTTGTAATGCTCTATACCTGGGGCTGTCTGGGGGTTTGGTGGGTCACCTGCAGCTGGTGAAGAATGCTGTAGCCAGGATGGTGGCAGGTGTGTAGATTCAGATCATATTAACTTTGCTGCGGCAGCTGCACTGGCTTCCAGTAAGGTGGTGCACAACCTGCAAGAATTGCTTATTAATATACAGTCAGTCAATCAATCAAGTTTATTGTAGAAAACTCCATTGAACATACTCATTCACAAGGAGATCCTAGTACACAAAGGCGGTACAATAACAATAGTTACACATGGAGTAGGGTAAAAACAATAGTAGGCGTACAAAAAAAGAAACAGGCTTACATAAAGTAGTGTACATACATTGTAAAAAATTCATACATCATAATCATTCACTAAAAAGGTCTTGGTGAGACATAATGCTGGATGTGGCACAATATGGCAGGATGCATAGAAGACAGGGTGCAGCAAGGAGCTGAGCAGAAATGTATAAGAGGCATCAGGAAGGGAGATGGAAAAGAAGGAGAACTACAGGAAAGAGTAGGGGACTGGGCAGCTAGTAGGTCAACTATTGAGGCAGGGGCAGGAAGGATAGGAAAGGAGCTGAGGGGAGGAGGGAGGAGGAAGAGGAAGTCGTGAGGGCTAGGCCCTCTGGCAGTTCAGACAGCCATGAAATGCCTTAGTGAGTGACTTGAAGACGCTAATCTTAACCAGGCCAGTGAGTTTGAGAACTGCTTGAATGCAGTTCCAGGCTACGGGAGGGAATGCAATACAGCTCCTTTGCTGAGGGAGGCTCAAGTTCTAGGGATGTCTAGGAGGAGATAGGCAGATTTCCCTAGAGAGTATGTGCAGTGTGAAATGCTGCATAGGGAGGAGATATAAGCTGGGAGTTTACGTATTGCTCTGAGTGTCCAAGTGCCAAGGTGGAGCAGTCTTCTGGTGGCTAGGGATGTCAATCCAGCAAGAGAATATAAGTCGCAGTGGTGTGTCCTGGGAGGTACGCCTGTAATCAAATGAAGGCGGATGGAAGAGGACATCGAGCTTGTGCAAGTTGGTCGCCGATGTACAGTTATATATGATATCACCATAGTCTGAGAGCGGAAGGAAAGTTGCCTGGATGAGTCTGAGTCTGACCTCAGTTGGAAAGAGTGCTCGGTGTCTGAAGAAGAAGCCTAACCTGGCTCTAAGCTTGGCAGAGAGGCAGTCAATGTGGGCATTGAAGGATAGTTTGTTGTCGATCCAAACTCCTAGATATTTGAACTTGTCAACAACTTCAAGTGGTTCTCCTAGGAAGTAGTGACTGTAGCAATGCGGCCTTGGTCCCAGTGGGGGTGAGGGTGGTGTTGTGTCAGAAGAACATTATCTTTGTTTTTCCGTTTAGCAGGAGTTTGGCACTGATGAGGTTACGTTGAGTTTAAGGAAGCTGCTTGGAGCTCATTACAGATTTCGGTGAGGTGGGCTTGGATGAATAAAGTACTGTATCGGTCTGCAAAGAAGTGAAGATTAGAGTTGTTGATGTTCGAGTTAAGGTTGTTAATATAGATAGAGAAGAGGATGGGGCCTAGAATGGACCCTTGGGGACACCTCTAATAATGGGAAGGGGTTGGATAGAAGACCATCCGCTTTTACTTTATGGACGTGCCTAGTAAGGGTAGCTGGAGAACCAGCGGAGTGTGGAGGTGGTGGCACATAGGTTGAGAGCCTGAGCAGGGATAGGTTAATGGTCAACAGTATTGAATGCTTTGCTCAGGTCGAGGAATACCGCACAGTAAATTGCTTAGAGTCCTAGGAGGAGAACCAGTCATTGGTGATTAGGGCAGACATAGTGCTGTGGTTACGTCTGAAACCTGATTGAGTAGGACTGAGGAGAGAGGCTTCAATGTGTTCCTTCAGCTGGCTATATACGAGTTTTCAAGAATTTTGGAGAGCACAGGGAAGATGAAAATAGGTCTGTAGTTGTTAAGATCAGAGGGGTCCCGATTTAAAGAGAGGCAGTTTCAGCAGGAGCAGTAGCAGAACAGATAGATAAATTAAAATGTGGAGGATAGGGGAGTGAGATAATAGTAGCTAATTTTAAGAAAGAAGAGGTCAATCCCCGCCAGGCCACAGCCCTTCTTGGTGTCGAGACTATGAAAGATTAGTTTTCAACTTCATATATGTTACAGGGAGTAGCCGGAGGGGTGTGGTGGTACAGGAGTGACAGTGGAAAGTGGGGGAGGGGCAGGACAAACCTCCGTAGGGGAGGACTCAAGGCAAGCCCGCAGTAGTAAATGAGACTTTATTCTCTCAAGAATGAGATTCAGGGGGCATGGGCTACCGAACTTATGGACGATTCAAGTTGAGTCTGCTAAAGCTAACTTAATTTGAAATTTAAATAATATAAAACCGCTAGTTTCCTGACAGCAATTGGACTTATCTTTAGAGGATAGTTCGCTGCACTAAACAGTACCTTTATTGGATCTCTACTCATCCGATTTTGAAGTTATGGGAGAACCAACAGGGCGGCTGCTGGAGGAGAGGATGCACGATCAACTACCAGTACTGAATCGAGACCGGGACAGCCGATAGTGCATCGCAACCTACCAGTGCAGCTCTCCTAATTGCAATATGGCGACTGGATCAAAACTGGAGGATTTCACTTCTCAGTTCAAAATTCGGGATACCAAGGTTGGCATGCTAGAGGAAGAGACGAAAGCTGCATCTGCTTCAGCTCAAAGGCCATGACAGTATCTACTGGCCTCATAAAAGAAAATGACGGACTTAGACGGCGACTGGAAAACTTAGAAAAATGCGCCTTGAGCCTCCCATATTAGAATCCTAGGCTTACCCGAGGACTCAAGGAGAGGACCCATTTCTTCCTGAAAACATTTTTTATGGAGGCCCTGCAGGTTCAGGATCCATCACCATCCTAAAGCTCTACAGGATTATACCACGTGGTGGAAGAAGCCATGCAACCACGAATCAGTTGCTGCCTCAAACTCTCTTGTGATTCTGGGTTCGGTAAGGAGAGAGACTTATCAATAAAGCCAAACAGCGGGAACTTTGGACTGGGACAATGCTAAAGTGCACATTTTTCCAGATTTAAGCTTTGCCACTAGACAGCGATGGAAAAGCTTTGACGCTGTTAGAACCCGCCTGAGACAGCTGGGGGTTCACCATGTTCTTCTGATGCTGGCCAGTCTCCAGATTACAAACGGTGAGAAAAATTATCAATTTGCAGATTCAGAAGCAGCAAGCAAAATGTTGGTTCGCGTTGAACATGAATTTCAAGCCAAAGGGGCAATATGGACAGTGACTCTGGGGACAATGAATGACTGTTTACAGTTAGGGCTAAGTTCCCTTGATTATACCCAAACACTAAAGAAATAATATTTCTAACTACTACTCTTCACAGCAAGGAATTCTATAACAGTATTGTTTTTTACTGAGATGTACAGCTATGTTTTTGAGGAATGGCTGGGAGGAAATGGAGAAGGTTAAAATGGAGGCTATATTTTGTCATATAACAAGACAACCTCCTTTTCTTTTTCAGCCTGGGTGGGCTATGGGTACCACCAGATTGCCGAACATGCGCACTGTAATATATGTTTTGGGTCTAACAGTTTGCAATAAGTACGACCGCATAATGCCTGCATGTTTTCATAATTATACTGGCTTTTTTAGTTAATGAACTTTGCTCAAGGTATAAGCAAGAAGCTTAATTGGCTTTAACTATAAGGGAAGACTACTGAATTGCCTTAATGTTTTAATAAAATCTACGGATGAGGATGTTTTACCCGATAGGGTGATCGTTAATCTTAAAACACTAAATGATAATCCTGTCTCACGGCAGAAATGGCCTGTTGTAAACTGCTTTGAAAGTTTTAAATATAATGTTTATCTCCTGGTGATGTACCAAGAAGATGGGGCTCATCTAATCCTTACTGTAACAATGACGTTATGCATTATGTTAATAATGTTTCTAAAACCTACCTATGAGGGTAGTGTACTGTGTATTTTATACAGTTAAACTAATAAAAATAAAGTTAAAAAAGAAAGAGATTATGGCTTATGGATAACTCCATTGTCCTTGATCTTGGTGGTACTGAGGGGCTGCTTTCGCCTCTTCTACGGTTTTATAGTACGCCAGGTTTTGACTGAACTCCTTTGTCCTGTTCAAGAGTGTCAGCATAGTAATTGGATTTTGCTGAGTGGATAAGTTTGACGCGAGGAGTTTTGGCAGTTCTGAAAGCCTGCTAGTCAGTTTGGGATTTAGTACCCTGGCTTGGGCCCTGGTTTGTCCTGTGCAGTAAGCGCAGCTCTTAGGTAGCGTGAACCAGGAGTGGGAGTGTTTACGAGCCCTGATTTTGATGAGGGGGCGTTTGTCGGCAAGGTGTAAGAGATGGGAGTAGAGGGTTGATACAGCCTCATCCACAGACTTGGCAGGGATAGGCTTTCCCAATTAATCGCCTTGAGGTCATTAAGGTAGTGACAAATGTTGAATTTACGGAGCTACATTTGGTTATGTATTTGGTAGAGGAGGGCCTTTCTCATGGGCCCTGGTACAGACAACAATGCCGTGATCACTCAGGTTATTATGGAGCACTGCAGTATTCAGAATTTTGTGGGGTGATTTGAAGGATGATGTCGGATGGAGCTGTTGCTGTAGGTTCTGTGATAAGTTGGGAAAAGCCAACTTTATTGCAGAGTTCTTTAGAGCATTGGATTTAGATGTTAACCAGTCGAGATTTAGGTCGCCAAGTCTGATGGGCTCACTACTGCTAAGGGTTACCAGAGATTTGAGGGTACTAATAACTGCATTGCCCTCCCAGAGGGGGCTGTAGCATCTGATAATATGGAGGATTTCGGAGGATGGAAGATGGAGTTTTAGTGACATGTGTTTAAATTTTTGGGGGACAGAGGAGATCCGAATATTGGATACTTTAAATTTGTCTTATAATAAATGACACCACCACCCCTCTTGAGGGCTTGTCTGCATGGTGTAGGTTGTAAGCAGTTATGGCAATTGCTTGATCTGAGATGGAGGGCTTAAGCCAGAATTCTGTTATGATGATGTGGTCTGGCTTGGTATGAGCTGCCCAGACTTGCAGTTGGTCAATTTTATTGATCAGGCTACGTGCATTTATTTATTTATTTATTTATTTATTTATTTATTTATTATAACATCAGTTTAAAACCTTTGAGCCAGAGGCTCATTTACAAAGGTACCTCGTCAAGGCAGACACAACATACATACATGAGGTAATCCAAAATAATGTACAGTAAAAGACAAGGCAAGTAGCAGGTAGAGGTGAGACAGTCAGCAACAGAAATTAACAATAGGCAAGTGTCACAATTGCAGGCGAATGAGTAACCAAAACACCATTGTCAGTTCAGACATTTTTTTTTTTTTTTATACGTGGGCAGACTTAGTTTAAGGCTGGGGCAGAGGCAAAGTCTAAGGGGAGGTGAGAAGGCTGGGAGGGCCACAGTTTACTTCCACATTCCTGAGCATATAAGGATTAGCAGAATGAGCTTCATAAGGTGGTGTCTAGCCATATAAGTGTCCACGCAAAGGAGGTGTAGACACGAGGGTACAGGTCACGACAGTGAGCAGAAGGACTCTAATGGATGTGGGGCAGAGATAAAATTGCAAGCTGTGGGTAAGTATTGGGCATAGTATTTTGAGGTTTGGTGGCCAGCCAGGAACGAAGTGGCTCCCCATGAGGAAGAGAGCATTTCAACATTCTTTTTTTTTTTTTTGTACTTATATTTTATTAGTTTCTGTAATACATTGCATTAGATTCCATTCCTGACAAGTAGGCATTCAGAACTACAATCAATGAAACACATTTTACAGTAACCTCTAATGCTATGCCACTGAAAATGTTACCACACTTGGGGGATAAACTACTTGCAATTTCAACATTAAGTCCATAAAATAATTTTGTGCTTAAATAGCACATAGTAATGTCCAACTTCTGTAATTATCAGTAACTTCTGTAATTATCAGTGTCCCAAAAGGCCTGTGCTGCAAGAGCAGGGAAGATAAAGTAATAATTTAACCACATCCACCCTATCCACGGGTAAAACATCCCACCTTATAATCGTAAGTAATTGGCATTACATCCCCATCTCTTCATGCCCAGTTGAACAAAATACACTTTAGTATAATTTTAGTACTGGCAAAACAAGAACTAGGAACCCTCCTACTCCGTATACCACGGGTGATAGAAGGAGAGAAAATAGCATGCTATTCCAACATAGCTGTAACTTCCCACTACTTGCCTACTCCAGATAACAGTTCCTCTAACATAGTATTTATCGTTATTAAATGTTTAAAAGCAATTAACATCTTCGAGAGGAAGTCCAACTTTAAATCACTGCTGTTTATTTTCAGAGAAAACTAGCATTGCTCTCTCCCACCTACCCCACCTTGTTTGGGAATTTAACAACTATAAAGTTCAAATTGCCTGCTCCTCCTCAGAATCGGTTGCCTCCTCTTGGACCGTGAATTGCCATTCAGTTTTATCCAGAATTTTGATGCTTCTGCACTGTCCGAAAATTAATACGTTTTGCCCCATATACGATGCACAGACTAGCAGACATCAACAGTACGTGATGAATCCCAAGGGCTCTAAGCTGACCTCGGATGCTGTCAAATCTTTCCTGCACATCCTTGTCTCATAACTCAGGTCAGGGAACAGGTGAACTCTGTGTTCTTTCCATGGCAGTGGGCTTAGATGTTTGGCTTGTTGCAGAAGTCTGTCCTCTCTGCAGTAGACCAGACTTCCAGCAATAAAGTTCTTGTAGGCCATTGCGGTTGCGGCTCTTGTGATACCTCCACAAGGGTTAATCCTGCAGGCCTTTAATTACCTCAAATGAGAACCTGCCTTTAAAAGGTCTTGTAGCCAGGATTGTAGGAATCCTCCTGCAGTCCAAGAAGACCAATATACATGGATCGGGCCACATTTTCCAGATTTTCGAGCTGTCTACAAAGTAGCCCATTTTCCTTGGAAAGTCCTGCCACTACCATTAGAGCTTTGTCGGCTTCGGGTCGCTCTTTGGTGTCTTCTGCTACCATGTCCACCTTTGTGTGGAGTTGCTTTAGATCGGACCCAAATTCTTCCAGTTTACGGTCAAGTCCTTAAATCGCCATAAGAGCACTGCATTGGAGGGGTGAGGGACCTCTGATTGGAAGCCTCAAGAGGTGTGCTTTACTGCTGCCAGCTCTGATTTATTTCTGGCGGGTTCCTCTACAGCTGCACCCCGCTCTGCTTGTGCGACCTATAATTGTCATCTGAGGAGTACACTGTTAAAATTTAAAGCCCAGAAGATAACCTGAAGGAGTTCTTTCATCCAAGACCAGCTAACACCAGATTCTCTTTTATAAAGTGTTATTTTAATAAGAAATTAGTCTCCTGGACGAGAGTTGAAGTGAGATGCTGTTCACAGCTCAGCTGCTGGCCATGCCCCCAGCATTTCAACATTCTTTGGTAGGGTGAAGGGATGGCTAGGGATATTAACTGCGCCAAGTCGAGAGGCGGGGGACCGAAGGTAGGCAATCCCAACAAGTGTATGGCAGCAGGATGAAGATAAAAGTATCTGAGCTATTATTATTGGGGATGAAGACATACAGTAAGGATAACTGTGCTTAAGAATATACCTGTTAGCTTGGGTAGGGATATGGTTTAGAAATAAGGCAGGGTCCCTTTAAGAAGGGAGGTACAGTATCAATAGATGAAAAGAAACTAGCTGGCTAGGACATTATGGGGCGGAGCTACTAAGCATTTAATAGAGGTTGGGGAGGGCCGAAAATCTCCCTCACTGGGCACTGAGCAGCACTGGAGAAATATAAGATAGTGAGCCGAATTCATTTAGCTTGGCTCCTGAAAAAGCCGCCGCCTGAGATAACCTGAATAAGGCAGGCTCCAGTGGGAACTTCAGAGGAAGGAAATAATTTTATTAGGCACCGTGACAATTAATTGTTTGATGCAGCACTAAAAACAGATTGGGATCTGCTGTCTGCAACTGGGTAAGAGCAGAAATAAATAGCAATGAGTTTGGAGTCTGCTGGCTGCTCTACAAATTAGCACCAGGGCTAGCCCACTAGGAGGATCAAACAAATTCCAGCCGACTGAAATGGAGCAGAATCGGAGCTTTGGAGCAGGCTGGGTCACACTGGGCTACAATCAAATTCAAGTCCAGCCAAAGAGAATTAAATAAACATAAAACCTGAGCTCAATCTGTGTTGCAACTCATTACAAACAGCTGAGATTGTGTGTGTCCTCAGCGGCTCCCAGAAGAGAGGACTAACGCTCAGGCACAAAGAGAAGTGGCGCCAGATTCAAAACTGGAAGCACTGGGGGAGGGGGGGTGAGTCTGTTGGTGTCTAGGCAGGCGTACTTTTTCTGACCTTCAGAGGGCGGGGAGCAATTCCTGCAGTGACGATCATGGACAGAGGAATGCCCAGGGGTTGGGCACTGGCTACTAGAAAAGGAGGAGAAGAGATTAGCAAGAATGGGTGAGGTCTGACTGGGAAGGCAGGGCAAGCTGTGGGAGGAGAAAGGAGGGATTGGAGAGCTAAGGAGAATAGCTGGAAAGGAGGGGAGTAGAGGAGCGAGGGAAGAGAGAGGAAGCTTAGGTCAGTTAGAGGGAAGGCAGATGAGGGTAAAGTTTGGATAGCCCAGCCAAGGTAAATTAACAGTACAGTGTCTAAAGACTCCTGAACACAGTACATAGCCTTCCTAGCAGTACATAACCTTGTCTAAAATACTCCCGAATACAGTACATTCTCACCCACGTTAGAATACTTGCAGTGTGTTACAAAACTTCACTGAGCACAAGAGAAATATGAATTAGCTTGAGGTCCTCGCTAAACACAGTGAGCACGTGAAAATGAAATAAAATATTAACAGCTGAAAAAGTCCCCAGGAACACTCACTGGGCACAGAGCAGCACTGAGAAAATATAAAAGATAGCGGTCTGAATTATTTAGCCGCTCCTGAAAGAGCCACTGCCGAGATAACACAATAAGGCAGGCTCCATTGGGAGCTTCAGAGGAAAGGAAATAATTTTACTAGGCACTGATGGCAATTAATAGTTTAATGCAGCACTAAAAACAGATCGGGACCTGCTGGCTGCAACTGGGTAAGAGCAGAAGGGAGAAATAAATAGCAGTGAGTTTGAAATCTGCTGGCTGCTGGACAAATTAGCACCATGGGCTAGCCCACTAGGAGGATCAAACAAATTCCAGCTGACTGAAATGGAGCAGAATCAGAGCTTTGGAGCAGGCAGGGTCACACTGGGCTACAATCAAATTCAAGTCTAGCTGAAGGAATTAAATAAACATAAAACCTGAGCCTCCGATCTGAGTTGCAACTGATTACAAACCACTGAGAAAATTATGCGTGTCCCTGTGGCTCCCAGGAGAGAGGACTAATGCTCAGGCACAAAGAGAAGTGGTGCCAAGTTCAAAATTGGAAGGGGGTGCTGAGTCAGTTGGTGTCTAGGCGGGCTTACCTGTTTCTGAGCTTCGAGGGTGGGAGCAGCTCCTGTGGCAACGATCGTGGGCAGAGAAATGCCCAGGGGTTGGGCACTGGCTGTTTCTGAGCTTCAGAGGGTGGGTAGCAGCCCTGTGGCAACGATCGTGGGCAGAGGAATGCCCAGGGGTTGGGCACTGGCTGTTTCTGAACTTAGGGGTAGGGAGCAGTCTCCTGGGCCATCAGTTTCAGAGGAGTGCCCAGAAGGTTGGGCGCTGGCTATTTCTGAGCTTTGGAGGGTGGGAGCAGCCCTGTATGATGATCGTGGGCAGAGGAATGCACGGGGGTGAGCACTGGCTGATCTTACTTAGGGAACCAGCTCTTGCAGCAGGTTACACCATTAGACTGAAGCCGGCAGGCCAGGACCCCACGGAAATATTCTAGCTAGCAGTATTCAGCGGGACCGCCCGACGCTGGTCCTGCCCCAACGCTCAGGCATAGTACATAAGGGGCGGTCCCCAGAATCCTCTAGTTCTTTTCCCCGCCGCCGACTTCCAGCATCGCTTCCTCGGACTCTATTTAGCTAACGACGGCTTAGATCTTCAAAAGTTTCTAAACTGATGTCCCTCCAATTCCTTCAATCGAGGGTCACCTTTCCAAGTGTGCTCATGTAAAACAGATCCCTTTAGATCTCATTCCTCCTTGTGCGGTGCTTAGGCCCGGACCACGACACCAAGGCCTGCACTTTCTGCCAAGGGTTCAACAGCCGCACCAGGATCTGCCGTCAGAAGGCACTTCAGGCTTACCTGCTGGAAGAAGGACTTAGTAGGATGGACCGAGAACTTTCCTCCAGGGGTTTTCTTCTTCCAAGGCCCATAAACACGGGCAGTAAGGTCCAGATCCCTGAACCAGGCCTCGGACTCCCATAGCTCAGGCTCCACCAGATCTGACCGCCTCCCTCCAGGGCTCGTTCTCAGCTCCTTCTGGTCAAAGTCCGGCTTCAGGCGGCTCTTCACTCTCCAGCCCATCAAGACTTCAAGGCACCGGCTTCTCTCCCTCTCGGGCCTCCTCCACGCCTTCAGAATGCCACAAGTCTTCCTCATCGACCCGACGGCCGACCCCGACTCCAGGTCGGTCTCCCAACCTTCCAGAGGTCCGGATCCACCACCCAGGAAGACTAAGGACCTGATGTCCGTAGCGGACGTCGGACCCGGCGTCGCCAAGCATACAAAGCCGGCCAGGCGCTTGCCGGAATGTGGACACCAGCCAGGCACCAGAAGCCAGCTGGGCATTCGCGGACCAGTCGTTGGCCTCACATTCACGGAGCTGAAGACCACCCCCAGTCATCGGTGGACACGGTCACAGGGACTCAACAGAGGAGGACACGACGCCGTCCAAGACCAGGCGGGCGACACTGAGGATGCAGGCTCCTGGGGAACCTCGCCTAACGCTGAGACACCTCATGGACCCGACGCTCGACCCCGGCGACAGACCACCGCACCAGGCCCGTCCTTGGGCATGAATCTGCAAAGTAAAGGACCTCTTTACTTTCTGGTGGGACACCATCCGAAAGGAAGTGGTCCCTGTAAAACCTCCTCCACCTCCTCCTCCTCCTCCTCCTACTCCTTCATCTCCTACACCCCCTTCTCCACAACAGGGGCCAGCAGGACGACCACCAACCCCTAAGGGCAGACTCCACCTCCCAGGGTAGAACCAAGGATCAGAGAAGGCCTCCCTCAAGATCTCCATCAGGGTCTCCCAGCCCCAAGTGACCCAGACGTGCCGTGTATACTCCGTCAGGAGGACTCCAGATCAGATATTTCGGATTACTCCAGATCTCCTTCTCACTCAGCATTCCATCACCTGACCCACATGACCTACCAGGTCTCCTCCGGATTATCCCTCTTTCTCCAAGATCATGAGGCACATCCGGGACAACATGGGATGGGAGCTGAAGAGCTCGATTACCGAAAGACAGCGCCTTGCCTGTTACCTTGACAGAAAGACCCAAAGCTTGTGGTAATGCCACCCTTGGTGGACACTTTCGCGGGCGTCACCAGGCTGCGTGGATGCATCCGCACTCTACTCCTGCAGTGCCAAGAAAGCTGACTGCCTGTACAAGGCCCCAAGAGAGGACCAGTACTTGGCTCAACAACCTCTGGCAGACTCTGGTCACATTACCTCACATGACCGGTCTTAAAGGCCGACACATGAGTACACAGACACCGGACCAGGAATCCAAACAATTGGATGCCCTGGGGAGATGCATGTATGTGGCTGCTACGTGCTCCATCAGCTCCCTGAACTACCTAACCCACATGGTACAGTTTCAGAACGCCTTATGGGAACAGGGCCAGTACCTGGTCAATAAGCTCCGGATGGCGATCAGAAGGTGGAGCTCCTAAACCTTCTCCGACAGGATCTGATGTGGGTACCCAAGTACTCACGAGCCACATACAATTCTGCAGACTTGTCCGCCAGAGCTGCAGCTTCGAGGCCTGTCACTGGCGACACTCTTGGCTCGTGTCTCGGCATCACCCCGGATGTACAGAAGAACATTCTTGACGTCCCCTACAATGGCGGAGTACTCTTTGGTGAACCTCGGAGAAGGTGATCACCAAACTCCAGGACGCTGGAAGGCAGTCAGGTCTGTACAGACCATGTACAGATCCAGGCCCGGTCCCTTTTGTAGGAATCAGAGCCACTTACGCGAGCCGGCAACAAAGGCAGCAGCCCGTTCCGGCCAGCAACAAAGGGGCACCTTTCAGCGAAAGCCCATGCTAAGTCGTACCCAGGCAGAGCCCACACCATTAAACCGCCCAGCCTGCAGGGACCAGTGCTGCCACAGCTTGACTTCCTTCCCGCCCCGCCCCTCCTTTGGATCAACGGCTCAAAGGTCGGGGGTCGATCGCCGCCACTTTTAGGGTGGCAGTCGATTACCACTGACCGGTGGGTTCTCCAGTTGGTCAAGAAAGGTCATTTTATAGAATTTCTCGACCACCCACCGGCAAGACCTCCCTGCTTTCCCATTACTCGGTCAGCACGCCCTGCTCATTCAGCAGGAGGTGCTCGCGCTCCTGGGAAAAGAAGCGATAGAGCATGTACCACAGAACCAGATGGGTGCAGGGTAATATTCTCACTTCTTTCTGGTTCCCAAGAAAACAGGGACCTCCATCCGTACTGGACCTCAGTGACCTTAACGAGTCGGTCCTGTAACAAACACTTCTGCATGGTGACCCTTCCAGGTCTGATTCCCATGCTCAAGCAGGGTGCCTTTCTAGCGCCCTTGGACATGCAGGGACGCTTACCTGCATATACCCATTGCTCAGGCGCACAAAAGTTTTTGCGCCTGAGTTCAGGGCCACCATTATCAGTTCTGAGCCCTTCCTTGGGACTGTCATCGGCACCCGAGTATTCACGGTTGTATGGCGGTCA
Organism: Neoceratodus forsteri; assembly: GCA_016271365.2. Lineage (NCBI taxonomy): Eukaryota > Metazoa > Chordata > Ceratodontiformes > Ceratodontidae > Neoceratodus > Neoceratodus forsteri. Next base: position 766,289,045 of record CM028133.1, on the reverse strand, counting down.
TAGTGGCGACTCTGAGGAGACAAGGCCACCACGTGTTCCCCACCTGGATGACTGGCTTCTTATAGCGCCTCTTGGGAGGCCTTGCTGTCCGCCATTCATTATACTCAGTCTCTGTTTGAGACGCTGGGCATCATGATCAGTCAAGAGAGTCACGCCTGGTTCCATCACAGACTCTGCAGTTCATAGGCGCAGTTCTGGACACCGCCCAAGGAAGTTTTTCTTCCCAGGACATCAGATACCTCATCAGAGACATTTCGGTGAAGAAGACCGTTCCTGCCAGACTGGTCCTTTGCCTGCTCGGACACATGGCGCGCCATTGCAACAGTCCTGCTTGCTCGTCTCACACACGGATCACCCAGTGGATGTTACGGGTCCAATGGGATCAAAAGCAAGACCATCTGTAGCTTGCAATCCGGATCACGAGGCCATAATCCGGGATTGGCAATGGTGGCTAGATCTGAAGAATCTATCGGCAGGGGTCCCCTTCATTGCGCCGTCTCCGATTGTGACACTCTCCACAGACGCCTCAGGGCTCAGATGGGAGCACACCTCGATGGTGTTTTGGTCTCAGGGCCTGTGGACAGCCCAAGAGACTCATCTCCACATAAACATCCTGGAAATAAGAGCAGTTCTTTACGCCTGCAGGCCTTCTAGTCGGAGATTCCACTGGGTACCCTTTGTTACAAACAGAAATTCCACGGTGATGTATTACCTCAACAAACAAGGAGGCACTCCATTTCTCCCGCTTTGCAGGAGGCCATGAGGGTGTGGGATTGGGCTTTGCAACATGGCTAAATCTCATTGCTGTTCATGTCCCAGGAATGGACGTCATTACAGACGGCCTGAGCCGCTCTCAGGCCAGAGTCCAAGAGTGGGAACTACTCCAGGAGGTAGTAGAGGATCTGTTTCACAGATGGGGTACACCAGAGTTAGACCTTTTCGCCCCTTCCAACGCAAACTGCCCAATTTTGCTCGCTAGATGCAGGGCCTGGTGTTTTCTGGCGAGATGCGTTGTCCTCTCCTGGGCGGGCAGATTCTCTATGCCTTCCCCCCTTTCCGTTGATCCAGAGGGTTCTTCTGAAACTTAAGTAGCGAGCAAGCGGACGCTGATACTCATCGTGCCATTCTGGCCCAGGCAGATCTGGTTCCTCTACTACATCAGCTATCCCAGGAACCTCCGTGCCTCTGCCAATCAGCTCTCACTTGTTGTCTCAGGAGGAGGGCTCCTTGGTCCATCCAGACCTTCGTCTCGTTGAGCCTGCACGCTTGGCTCCTAGAGACATAGCCATTTTACGACACAGGGTCTCACAAGAGGTAGCTGATGTCCTGGTGGCTGCGAAATGGCCACTATGCTACTTACGCCATGAAATGGCGCAGTTTTTGCCTGTGGGCTCAAGCGCGCGGTTTTGCCTCTCTAGACTGTCCAGAAAAGTCGGTCTTGGACTACCTCCTGTCCCTTTTCAGACAGGCTTGGCCTACTCCTCGATCAAAGTACACCTCTGTGCCATATCAGCCTATCATTGTCCTATAGAGCACGCACCATATCCCAGTTGGACACGGCATGAGCCTTCCTGGGAGGTATTCTCCACCTTAGACTTCCGATTAAAGATCCAATTCCACCATGGGATCTACCCTTTGTCCTGAGCAGCTCACGCTGCCACCCTTTGAACCAGCCGTGGATATTAGCCACATCTTCTCACTTAGAAGACAATGTTTTTAGTTGCTGCTACTCTCAGCCAGAAGAATTTCTGAACTCCACGCACTCATGTCAAAGAGCCTTATTTGTTTTTTTACCAAGACAGGGTATCCCTACGGACTAATCCCAAATTTCTGCCTAAGGTGGTCTCAGCTCTCACCCTTAATCAGGACATCGATCTACCAGTGTACTTTCCTAACTATTTGAATCGAGGAGAGCCTGTTGCACACCCTAGATGTGCATAGGTGTCTCCGATACTATCTGACCAGAACCAAACACCACCGGAAGTCGGACCAGCTTTTTGTCTCCTTTGCCCACAGGATGATGGGAGCTCCTGTTTCCAAACAGTCACTGTCCAGGTGGCTCATTCAGTGTATCACATTCTGTTACAAGCGCAACAAACCCTTACCGGGCGCAGTTAAGGGTCATTTCACAAGGGGAGTGACTACCTCTTTTGCGGCCCTTAAGAATGTGTCCACCTCGCCATCTGTGCTGCAGCTACTTGGAGCTCCGTGCACACTTTCATCAGGCATTATAGCCTGGATATTGCATCAAGGGAAGAGCAGGTTTTGGTCTAGCAGTCCTTCAAGGACTTCTGTCCTAGGCTTTGGTTTCATTAAGGATTTCTACCTTCCCTCCTCCCAATGGTGTGGGATTTCCATTATTGCTTGGAATCAGTCCTAATGGTATAACCTGCTGCAAGAGCTGTTTCTGGTAAGATAGTACAGTTACATAAGAACTTACCGTAACAGTAGATCTTCGAGAACAGCTCTTGCAACAGGTACTTTCCTCCCACCATCCCGGCTGGAGGTAGATACTAGTTCCAACATCCTTCTTCTAGGATCAGGTGTCTCAGCATCTCTGTGACTGCCATTTGATGGTGGATCCTCAGTCTCCTCTTCTGATGTCATCCAGCGGTGGGAGTCTCCAGCGGAGAACTGGGATTCTGGGGACTGCCCCTTATGTACTATGCCTGATGTCGGGGCGGGACCGACGTTGGGGTGGTCCCACTGAATATGCGTAGCTAGGGAAATTCATGGGGTCCTGGCACCTACCGCTTCAGTCCTAATGGTGTAACCTGCTGCAAGAGCTGTTCTCAAGATCTACTGTTACGGTGAGTTCTTACGTAACTGTACTTTTCTGAGCTTCAGAGGGTGGGATCAGCTCCCTGGAGACGAATGCGGCAGAGGAATGCCCAGGGGTTGGGCACTCAGCTGTTTCCTGAGCTCGAGGGTGGGGAGCAGCCCTCATGGCGACTATCGCGGGCAGAGGAATGTTCTGCATAGATCAGGGTCCTGCCTACCTGATAGACCTCTTGGTCTGGTATGTATGGTCCTGTCTGCTCTGTCCTCTGCACCAAGGATTTATTACCAGCTGTCCAGAGATCTTTCTCATACAGTCTAGTGATAGGGTCTTCTTGGTGGCGGCACTGGCAATTTGGAACTCCTTGCCATACCATCTTAGGTGTTCCACTTGGTGGAGGAGCATTTAAATGGGGCTTGAAAAGCTATCTTTTGAAATGGCTTATGGACCTGCTGATTAGTATGTATTGAACTTGTATCGCTGTAGTGTTTTTGTTTGTTTTTTACACGGCTTTCTATCTCCTTCTCGTGGTGGGTGGTGAGTTGTCCAGCTGCCTCACCCTCACCCCCAGACCTGGTCTGGCCAGCGATATGCTCTCCTCCACACAGGCTGGCACGCAGAGTCCCCAGCCCCTCAGGAACCTGGATCCTGATACCTGGGGCGCACCTCTTGTGTCCGGGGTACAGCGCACGGCCATCAGCTGCCACGACCACCCGCAATTTTCCGCCATTTTCCTCCCTCAGAGCCAGTCGGTGCAATGGTGTCTGTGCACTTACATGCCGCAGCCCACTGCACTCCAGCCCTCAACTGTGCACGCTACCAGCAGTGCCCCTTGCTTCGCCAGTTGCCGCTGCAGAGCAATGTGATCCCTTGCTCATCCCAGAGGAAGGAGAGCAGTCGTGGGACCTCAGTCCTCCCTCTCCCCTGCCGACCCCTGATTGCGAGTCTACTCCCGAACCGGGTCGCTGGCATGGACAGCTGTGGCCCAGCGCCTCAACCATTAAGCACCACTTGGCTGGCATACCCTGTATTTTTAAATGTTTTTTTTGACTTTTGTGATGTTTATTTTGTTAAGCACCGTGAACCCTTGGAAAGGGCACTATACAAATAAAAATGCCTTGTCTTTTCCTCTTCTTCAGTCATTTTCATATGTGAAACGAAACATAAAACAAAGCGGAGAACAGGCAGCTCCATGGAATGAGTGGAAGGGCCACAGTCACTGCAGTTTCTTCTGGAAGCAGAGTGGTAGAGAATAACTGAAGTTGTATAGTTCATGGGTCAAGGGTCCATTTACCATGCAGTTTGCAAAACAGTTTTGAAAACCATCCATTTACCACTACATGGACTCAGTTACATGTAGTTTTTCCCAAAAACTTTATTTATTCCTCCTACACACGTGAGTGCTAGGTAATGTAATGCTACATAACCCCACAGTGACTTACCTCACAGTCTCCTTCCTTCAAGGAACTTCCAGTGCCCTGGATCACCCCAGGGCAGGGCCCGCTACTCCCTTTGGCGGCATCTTTTCTGATTAGAGGGTCCATCCTCTCAGGAAGTCGGGCGTGATCCTCAGCGTGGCATGTCCGGTATTGGGGATGTGAGGAGGACCCTGAGGCCTCATCACCTCCTCGGCATGCAGGGATGTTTTTCCTTGGTTTCATCGCCAGATGCGGTCGCGCAGTGCTTGCCTAGCCAGTGACGTGGATGCTCCCACCCACGCCTGGAAGGCAGCCGCCTGACGACTTCCCTGCATACAGCCCCTATATGTTGCAGTGCCTCCAGTCGCCACTGGGGCTGCTGCAGTGCCGAGCTGTCCCTGGATCCTCCCGAGAGAGGCAGTCCTCCGGATGCTTGATCCTCTCTCCCCTTCGACCCCGGTGGCCCGGGCTGGTTTATGAACCCGGGTTGCCGGTGTGGTGCAAGGTGTGGCGCTCCAGCACCTCAACCCTCAGCGCCACTGGGCCGGCACATGTAATTGTTTGTACTTACCATTTGTGAGTATGACTGGTTATAACTTCGGCCAGACTTGGAAAATCCATGGAATAGTAAGTCAAATGGATACTTTTCTTGCATGTGAGCATGAGTGGACTTCTGTGGGGCTGGCTGCTAACATGTCCCATCTGGGTTGTAAACTAACCACATGTTTACCAGTGTCAGTGGCTCAGAAGGTAGCACACTCGCCTCTGAGGCTGGGAGATCAGAGGGCTGTGGGTTTAGTTCCCACATCTGGCACTTGGGTTAATATCCCAATACTGACACTGTAGTGCAGCATGGGGGTGGTGCTGCACTTCTGAGGTGCCGCTTTCGGATGAGACGTTAAACTGAGGTCCCATCTGCCTAGATTGGTGGTAGTTCACGTGGATGTTAAAGATCCCATGGCACTTATTGAAAAGAGTAGGGTGTTTTATTGGCAAGATAAATATAATCAACAACATATTTTCAGAAAAACAAACAATCATAATCCAAACAGAGAGAAGAAATAAAAACACAAACAAAAAACAACATCACTTTTGTCTAATTAAACATTTGTAAAAATCACTTAAATAAGTAAATTAGGAATACATTATGAAGTTGATTACACTCCTCTTATTTAAACTTAATAAAATGAAGAAAACCTTTCCACCATTTACAAAGTTCCTGGCGCTACCCTTAAAGCATCCAAAGTATATATTTGCACAAGTTCCTTTATAATCAACCTACTAACACAGGAGTAATCCATTTTCTTTTGATAAAGCACCCATTGAACTCTAGCTTGCCATATGTAGTATCTTAAGCACCCCAGAAATAGAGATAATGTCTCTTCGTGAAAAACTGATAAATTAACTGGATAACAACCTATAATCAATATTTCATATGTCATATTATGTAACCACTTAAACCCCATAAGTTTGCTAGGTAAGTCCATAAACCTGTAGAATATGAGCATCTAAGAAAAATGTTCCATTGATTCTTCTACATTAATACATTCCAAGTATGGACATTGTCTTTCCTGTACTGCCTTATACTTAGCGTTTCCTCTAACATTCAACCTTCCATAAAAAATCAGCCACTGAGTTTCCCATTGATTCTGGCATCCTTTGACTATTTAATTGTGCCAAAACAATAGAATTTAGGACTGAGGGCAATTTTAAATCAGGCTCTGAGGAAGTAGCTGTTGCATTAAATACTGGTATAGCCCTTTGTGTTATGATTTAGTATTGTTTGTTTCTGTAATTTCCATTTGAACATTTTCTGTGCCGTAGACTTAAAATACAAAGGTATGTATAAATAACGATTTATTTTTGGGGCGATATTTGCCAATTCTTGAAATATTTTCCCATTGATTTTAGGTTCCAGGGTCCTCAGCCCTTGACTCCGCTTTCAATCCATCTTTGGTTGAATTTGAGATGAACAAAGCATGTAAAAAACTACTGGGTCAATCATACCCAGACCTCCTGATTTTTTTTAGATATGTATAACCCTCTTTACGGATTCAAACGATTTCCCAAAGCATTTGAAAAAATATGCTATAAATTTTGCCTCGAATGCCACTGGAAGTGGGAAAATCATTGCCACATACTGTACAGAGGGTAAAAGAAATTGTTTAATCACCTGTACCCTTTTAATTTAGACAACCTCCACTGTTTCCACCTATTAACCTTATTTTCAATTTTCAAAATAACACCTTCCCAATTTTCATTTGGCATGTTCTGGGGGACAAATTTAATCCCTAAAATATTGAGTGGGTTCCTAGATATGTGGATATTCTCCTGCCTCACCTCCTCAACGCCCTTAGCACCAGTAAATAATCCTTAGTTTTATTTAAATTAAGTTTTGCATTTGAAGCCTTTGCAAAGCCTCAAAAGCTACCACAAAGTGAGTTTCTGAAGCACTGTCCTCAAAATACAACACCAAATCATCTGCATAGGCTTGAATCATTAACTGTGAGTCCCTTGAGCATTAACTGGGATACCTTTCCATTTCTGCCCTAAAGCTACAGATTGTAAAAGGGTCTATAGCAAAAGTATAAAGAAGGGGGCTAAGAGGGCACCTGATGACACCTGCTGACAATTGAAACCCTTCTGCTTTACAACCTTTCAAAAAGGGAAAAACCATATAGCTGCCATACAATTTCTTAATTATTTCCACCAATTGATGTGGAACCCCATAATATTCAAGAGTAAGGAAAGAAAAGGCAAATATACTCTGTCAAAGGCTTTATCCAAGTCGGCTGCTACCAAACAGCTAGTTAACCCTATATCAGTGAGATGCTCTGTAACATCTCGTATTAATATTAGGGCAGTCTGTACCTGTCTATTTGGTAGCCACAATATTGATAAGGAGAAATAACTCTTTCTGCATGTTTTTTAGTCGGTTGTTTAAAATACACGTAAAAATTTTATAATCAGAATTTAAAAGAGTAATTGGTCTCCTGTTAGCAATGTTTTGTTTATCTCCTGATTTAAATATATAAGTTAACAATCCTTCTGAAAAGAAGGAAAATAACAGCTTTGTCTAAGAAAAATTGAAATAACAAGCTCAAACACTGGCTCAGTTCTTCTGAAAAAGTTTTATACAAATTATTTGAAAGGCCATCTATTCTGGGAGAAATGTTCAGTTTCAGGGACCTTATGGTACTTAAAATTTCTATTTGCGTAATAGGACCCCTCCTCTAACCCTCCTGCCCGATTAACTGGAACTCTGATCTTTTTTAAATAATCAACCATTTCAGTGTTTGAGATAGTGTCAAGAGGGTTTAAAAGGTGAAAATGGACTACTATTACCTCACGCAGTTGTTCCACAGAGGTTACCAAATTCCGTCCACTTTTTTAGTGCCTCCAAACTCATGGAGTCTCTTAATTGTTTGCACATTACAAACGGATCCCCTATGGGTGATTTTTTACTCCATTGGTTAGAATAGCCTGCATGGTTTTGCCTCTATCATATTGAAACTTTCTCATTTCTCTTTAAGAGAAGAGATTTGTTCAGAATAATCCCATTTAGATGTATAAGCTATGGTCATGAGTCTCTGCAACTGTTGCCTTAAAGCTAGATAACATAAAATTTGTAATTTTTATTCTTCCTCCCTGTGATTTAAACCAGCTCCTTAAATCTGCTTTTGTTTCTAGCCACCAATCCCTAAGTCGGAATATAGAAAGGCTACTGATAACCTTGCTCTTAAAGGTGTTTAACCCTGTTTGTGTAAAGGAAGTTCTAACAAAGAATTATTAATCTTCCATCTAATTTGCCTTTCTCTTGTATACCTGAAAAACAAAAAGTGCTTAGTAAAATGAATGATCAGAAAATTCAGGGAAATATTTTAAAGGATTCCATAAACATATTAGGTGAAACTAACATATGATCAATCAAGGTAAAGTTTTCCCTTCTTGAAAGAAAATGAGATCCCACCTGTAAGGTGGTACAATTAAAGACCAGCCTCTTTAATGATTTTACCTAGTGCATTAGGATCACAATAAATTTTTTATTTATTTTGTAGCGTGGGCGGAATAGAACAATTGAAGTCACCCCCATAATATTCTGGCGTTAGTTAATAAAAGGGCTGAACAGCTTTTAGACACTTAACTCTACTTGCTTTGGTTTGAGGATTATAGATATTGATAAACCGAAAGCATACACCTTGCCACTGCCCATCCACAATCAAAACCCCTTCCTGGTATCAAATCAATTAAATTATGTAACTGTAAAGCATATGAATTGAACACAATACCAATGCCATCCATCAGAATCATCCCGAAAGACCAAAAGAAGGCCCCAAATCCATTCTCTTTTGAACACTGCAAGTTGTTCTATGGAATACATCCATGTCTCCTGTAAAAACATACTAAGGCGGATAATCATGAATATAATGAAAAAGAGCTCGCCTCTTAACCACATTCAACAAACTATGAGTATTTAAGGAACCCCAAACCAGCTTCATTATTAATTTATATGTTCAAACCCTTATTTTTCCTCTTTTCTTTTTTTATCTTTATAATTGTCCACTGTCTGTGATCTAGTTGAAAGAAGGTTTTTGTGAGTCGAATCTTCAACCTCTAACTCAGTATTACCCCATGGGGAAAATAGTGCAGCGTATGAGTTGCTAGTTTCAATTTGCACCGCTGGGGTTCAATGCAAATTTCTGGCAGATCGCTTTTGGGGCAACACTATCGATGGTTCTTTAACTGAAGCAACGATACCTGCCCCTTCTGTAACCTCATCAGAATAACATACTGGGGAAAACTTGAGGAATTAGGAGGGCCCATATCGGCCTTTGTTGAACTAGTCAAGTCTGAAGCAAGTCCTTGTTGTTCCTCACTATTCACCAATGTTAGCTTATTTTATCTGAAACCTTATCCTTCAACCTCCTTTAGATTCGGGTCACTTCCTAACTAAGGGAAGTTTAACTTGGGTAGAGACAGGAGGAGGGAGGGGCAGGAGAGAGAGTGCTTGTGCCATGGCCTCCTGTGCTTTTGGATAAACACCTCAGAATTAGAACAAGATGATTTATTTTGAGCAGCCCAGGGCATACTTTAAACACATGGCCTTTAGTTTCACGTAAATCACAACAAGATTGGTTACTACAAAACATAGTCAAATGTCCTACTTCCCACAATTATCACAGCGAGGTTGGTGCGCACACACTAGAGGGGTGTGTTCTGCCCCACATCTATAACATGCTCGAGGCTGCCCACTGTAAAACATACCTCTATCCTCCCTAACAAAAAGAGTTAGGTATGTGCTCAATCCCTGCCTCTGTTTGCCTTAGTTTAATTTTGTACTTCCATCCTCCAGTCCAGAATGGTTCGAATCCAAAATGGGTTCTGGCTCACTCAAAACTTCACACTTTTTTAACCAAGGTTATTATCTCTACCCATACCCCCTTATTCGAAACATTACTGTAATGAATTTGATCAGGGTTTGGATAGAGGAATGACAATAAAGGGTGCCCAAATAGGTGAAAACTTTACCTGACCATATCTAATCCAAAAAAGTTCAAAGAGCATGCTGTGAGCGAAAGCTGATATAATAATTATCCTCTCCTGAAATATTTATGAAAGCATAGACATCCTGTGGGGTAAAATGCAGAGAGTCCTTTAACAGAGTTTTCCCACATAGTGCCTGTCTGGCCTGACTTCAACCCACCTTTATACCTTAATCGCACCGCATTACGCTCTAGAGCTGCTTCCATGAGAATTTGAAAATAGCTCAGACATTAAAGGCTTGAGTAAGGGGTGTAAAGAGGGCTCATTTAAACCCTTCTGTAATGTTTCCTGTAGTTGTGTTTCCTGGTGTAAAGATGCAGGGCAATGAATGTTTAAGCCAGAAGGTCCTGAAGGAAGCTGTAAGGCTTCTGCCTTGATTACTCTCCCATTATGCATCCCTTTGTGCTGAGAACCAACTGGAAACCACTCCGGAACGTTGAGATAGGGTTAAGTCAGAGTCCCAAGCAGGATCAGGCTTCACACACCTGTGTCAGCCTGTTTCCAACCAGCCTCACATAAAGCTTTGTCCGTGTCCAGGAATCTTGTATGCCTACGTCCAATAAATGAGGGATTCTGTCTTTTGATCCTGCATATTTGTATTTAAAATATTTTTTTCTGAGTTTTTTACTGGAAAAATAGAAATCTGTAACACCGATTTGTGACCCTTCAGAAGATTGGTAAATTACTGCAGGTACAGGTGAAGATTCTTCCTGACTTTGGTGCTTCAACACAAATCCGCCACTTTGCTCAAAGGGCTACTTCCTTTGATTAAAAGTAGCAGTAGAAGGCAGCGATATTGAATCAGTTTTTAAACTTTTATTTAAACCTCTTTTTGCTTTGAGTCTCAAAAGACATAGCAGGCTGTAGGCACTCGCTATTGCAGCGATAGAACTGCCAGCCTGAAGGAGTTTGACAAATGCGGTTGCATTTCGGCAGAACTACTGGAGCTGTACACTTCAACACCCGTTCTGCTTGACTGTATCATTACCAAGCTCAGCTTCAGAGTTCCCGACATTCGGCAGACCGCGGTCATTCACACTAAACTGGTAATTAAATAAAACCACGCCGTGCTGTGGAACTTCTGAAGGCTGTGAAGCGTTTTATTTTGTAATACTGAGCGGATTCATTCAACTTCGCTCACTCGTGAGTACAGGGTGAAGGAGACACAGTACTTGCCTGCATTTCTGCTCCTCGTCAAGCGCCGTCCCAGCTGGCCATCCGCTTGATTTCAGGTCTGCTAGCCTGATAGTTTACCTTACTGTCGCACCCCACAGGACCTCCTGTAGGAGCTATCTCTCTAATTTTGCCAGACACAATAAACGTAAACGTTTCCATTGCTTTGATGACCAGTTTGCACGGTAGCGTTCCATCTTCTGAGTCCTGCTTTGCTTTAAATCCTGGTGACTCAGTTTCCATTCTGAGCAACGCTGATTCAAAAGATTTTTCTCTTTTCAATAGTTTTCATGCTAAATGCTCCCAGTTTACCACTGCATCTTGAAATTCAGTATCAGAGTCCATCTCAGCCGTAGTCAAGGCTGAAGCCTCCAAGTTGCTTGGAGCAGGAGTCGAGCTAGCTCTCCCACTCTGCAGTCTTCCTTCTCCTTCCATGGTCCACTTGAGTGGCCATCTTGAAATAGCCTGTCCCCCTACTGGCAGCAATGCAGCGTCCGAGTAGGGGAATTTGCCAGTGTCCTGGCCAAATTTCCCTCATTCACTAAAAATACCATCAACAGCTTAATCTGGTTCAAGGTTCAATCTCAGCTGCTTACCTCTGTATCCCCCGCCCCAAAAAGGGACTTTTAGGCCCAGTGGGCTTACCGGGTCAACAAAATCTAAATAAATAAACAAACATCATAATGAGTTGTCCATCTGTGACATCTACATGCTTAAATTATAGTGGCTACCGCCACTATAGTTAAGGTTATGTAGGCTGTTTAATGTTAAACCCCTAATTCTCACCTTAATTACTTTGCCCCGTTCAACAGGATTGCACAAAAGTTTGCATGCACAGTTTAGGGGCAAGGTCACTGATTATCAAGTTTCGTCATAGTTGGATGTGGTGATTCCGAGATCCAGACAGTATTTTTAGGAAAAATTGCCTACAGCCCAGGCAGTTTGGAATTTTGGGTCTGAAATGTTCAGGGGTAGAAAGGGCTTGCTCCATATGGTGTCTTTCGTTGGTTTGGTGAAAAACTGGTTTGGTGAAAAGGTATTAATCTGTTCCCAAGTTATAAGGATTTCACGTTTTGGTTCTGAGCATGCTCGGTAGAGTCTTTGGATAGACATTTGATACCCTGCTGAGCATGCTCTGAACTGAAATTTCAAATCCTTATAACTTGGGAATGGATTAATGCTTTTCACCAGTCCAGCGAAGGCACTATTCTGGGGTAAGCCCTTTCTACCCTGAAAATTTCAGATCAAATTCAAACTATCGGGGCTGTATGATATGACAGAAAGAAAAACTGCAAAAAAATCCCCATTTTCCTAAACATGCACAATCCAGATCTCGGAATCTGCACATCTGACTGGAAATTAAACTTGGCAAATAGAGACTCCTTGCCCACACCCCAAACTGTGCATGCAGACTTTACATTGTAATTCCATTGAATGGGGGCAAAGCTATTAATATTATAGGGTGCAATGATCGCGCCCGAGTTCAACAGTCACTTCTATGTTAAACTGAAAGTTTGCACTTTAATAAGTTCACAGCCTTTCAACCAATTCACATGACATTTTGCATGTGCCATCAGGACCAAAGATTAATATATCTGGCAAGTTGTGTTCTGGTGGGATGTGTGGATGTGAAGATACAGAGTGTCAAAAATGTGAAAATTTGGCCGGCCAGTGGCGTTGAGGGTTGAGGCACTTGACGCCACACCTCATGCCATGCCAGCGACTCAGGTTTGGGAGTGGGCTCGGGTCATCGAGGGTTCGGCCGGGGAGGAGGATTGAGCATCCAGGACTGCTCTCCTCTCCTGCGGTGGGTTCCGAGGACACAGTGCTCTGTAACCCCGGTGGAGACCAGAGGAACCACAGTGGCGTGCTGCTTGCAGGGGATGAGGTGATGACAGATATCAACTAAGGGTTCATCCTCAGCACAGATGTCATTGCGCGTCCGCACCTAATAGGGACGTAAACCAAGGTGGAAAACCTCCGGTGTCTTGGGAGGCAATGGTGGGGCTCGACTGGCTGAGCCCACCGCCCAATGCCAGCCCCAGTCCCGACTTGACTCGCGTGTGGTCCTGCCTCTCTGTTCAGGGTCATGGGGGGGACCCAACAACCGATTCCTTGGTTGGGAAGGCACAGCAGGCAGTAGAGGCAATGCAGAGTGAGCCTTGCGGAGAGATGCAAGATACCGGCTACGGAGAAATAAAATTAAAAAGCTGGCCACGTTGGCGCAGTGGTTGGATTTCAATCTGCAATGCCGGTGACCTGAGTTTGGGAATGAGCTCGAGTCGCGGAGGGCGATGGAGCATCCAGAGACTGCTGTCCTTCTCCAGGGGAGGGTCAGGGTCGCATCCCGGTGCCTGCTGGCCTCTAGCAAGGCTGGGGGCATAGCAGATGTCGGGCCTAGTATGCACGGGAGGGCAGGCGGCGGGTGCCTTGACGCCAGCACGCCGCCTCCGGGAGAAACCAAGAAAGCCAGCCAGATGCCCGCCGGATCATGGCTGCCAGGTCTCCAGCACCACTGAAACCTCCAGGAGCCATCCCACCTGCCTCAGCAACATTCTGGGACCTGATAGAGTCAATGCCAGGTAGCTCCACTGGTGCCTTCCCTTGGAGGAGGGACCCACCCAGCGAAGGGTTCGCCGGATACCCTGGGAACAGCTGCAATCTGAGGATGATTGAGGAGGGACTCGAGTGAGGTGAGTAAGAGTTAGCTGAAGCCCCAGGGGGCCTGAAGGAGTGGGGACACTGGCTCTGAAGGAGGAAAATGGATTGAAATACAAAATTGAAAATTACCACTTTTGTCAAATTCTTTGTCACACCGCTGTGCAAAAATGGCTTGGGATTTTGGTCTGAAATTCTTGGCGTATACAGTACAACCTTGTTTATCAGAATGTTTTTTTTGTGGGGGACATGAAAACTTTCGGATAACGAGGTTTCAGTTAATGAGAGAGCAAGTGCTAGGTAATGCTACATAACCCATTACAAGAGAACAAGTGCAACAAGTTAATGCTACTTAGGTTTAATTGGTTTCATAGGTTAATCAGAGTTGAAAAGACCAAAGGTCCATATTGCTCGCCATGGCCCAGATAGTCAAAGGGTTGCGCATGGGCGCAGCAGTGTTCGCCATGCACACCCACTGATGCGCCCGGCTTCAATATTCAAAAGGGAAAAGTCGCCGCACAAATCGATGCGCGGAGGCGCATCAGTAATATGTCTGAGCACAGGTGTGGGGGCGTGCCATGCATAACCTGCACAGCCCGATATTCAGCCGGGATGTGCAGAGCCATGCATCTGCTAACCCCTACTGCGCCTGCACAAAGTTAAGTAAAAAGAAAGACAAATGATGACCACCCACAGGTGAGCTGCCGCATTGCAGGGCGCAACATGGCAGCTGCCACCTGTAGGTGCTCACCGAGTTCCTGCCGCACCTGAGTGGCACCCCCATGCCCATTGCGAGCATCTGTACATAAACCCCCTCCAATATCCTGGTGGTCCAGTGGATCGCTATATTCGATCGCGGGCATTTGTCTCCCAAAAAAAGCCTTGTCTAATATCCTGGTGGTCCAGTGGACCGCTATGTGCCCGATCGTGGGCATCGGTATATCTCCCCCCGTCCAATATCCCTGGTGGTCAGTGGACTTATCACTGCCATCGCGACATCTGTGTAAATCCTCCCGCCAATATCCCAGGTGGTCCAGTGGACGCACTCACCCGATCGCGGGCATCTGTAAGCAATAAAAAGGCGACTTATTACCCTGGTAGTCTAGTATGCCCCCCATCCCACCCACCCACTGGGCCACACAGCCCTGATCTCCCCAGTCAGCGGTAGGCGGCAGCACCCACCACCCGCCCGACTGACAGCTCGATGAGGCTGCGCCCATTGGTTCTAGCTGAGCCAATGGGCATGCAACCATACTATACTCTAGTCAGATATGTGAATGAATCATTCACTTATCTGGAATGTTGTCTGATATGAACACTCTGCACGCCAGTAACTCGATGGAACCAGACAAGCCGCTCTAACTAGCGCGTCGGCGTGGCAGCAGGGTGAGGTGCTGCCGCCCCTGGCTGGCTGAGGAAGAGAGCGGGGCGGGGCCCAGTGAGGGAAATTTTAGACCACTCAGGTAATAGGTCGCTCTTTATGTTTTACAGATGCCCGCTAATCGGCAGAGTGCGTCCACTGACCACCGATATTACGGGATTTACACAGATGCCCGCGATCGGCAGCGATCGAGTCCACTGACCACCAGGGATATTGGACGGGGAGCTTTATTATACTGATGCTCGCGATCGGGCACTATAGCAGTCCACTGGACCACCAGGGATATTAGACGAGTTTTTTGGGGAGACAAATGCCCGCGATCAGGCACATAACGATCCACTGGACCACCAGGGATGATGAGCGAGTTGTTTTACAAAATGCCAGCGATCGGGCTGCAAGGGGCATCGGTCCCGATGGCTGCTATGCAGGGCGCCAGGCAAGTCGTCGGGGATCGGTGCACCCGCATGCTAATGGCATGCAATGAGGTATAATGACATGCAAATGGCCCATGTGCGCCTTTGCATAAATTATGGCCCCGCTTGCATGTCCCTTTGAATATTGCAGGTGCTGTGCATGGTGCAATGGCACTTGTTCTAGCGCATCTCCATGCTCCACTCTGGCCACTTGCGCTGGCGCGGTGCCACTGCGCCATGCACAGTGAGGTGGCCAGGGGTGCGATATTCAAGCTGCTGCACCATGGTGCAGCTCTGTTGAATATTGCCCGGGCCACAGCCCTCACGCGCCAGGATTGAGCTACGCCAAGGCTTGTGCCACAGCCTGGCGCAGTTTGAATATCCAGGCCCATATGTTAATTATAACCCTTAATGGAATTTGAACATAAATAAGCATCCAGTCGATTTTTAAAAGATACATGCTCTCACTTGCAACCACTTCCAAGGGCAGACCATTCCATATCATAGAAACTCTGAGAACTACGAACTTCTCTGTTTTGTCCTACAACATTCCACCATTAACTGTAATGGATGAGCTCTGGTTTCATATACCCCTCTCTGAGTACCAGACCTAAAAGTCTGTGATACATCTTTATTTATTACTGTAATTAAAACATGATAGAAAACATTTATGTTCTCAAAATAAGTGTTAGAAAAAGAAACAGTACGCTCGTAGTTCAACTACAGTACGGTATAACTTAGTTTTCTCTTAGATTTCTGTTACGGCATGCTTCTTGTTCACCACGCTGAAGAAATCCTTAATCCCCTCTGACATTTTTTAGCATGTTAATTTAATTGCGTGTCCCTGTAGCTGGCAGAGTAGAAAGAAATGCAGTGAGTCCATTGCAGGCTAGCTCTCCATCCACACATACAGTGTTCAAATGGCTGAACAGCTTTAGCATATGTTGGTACCGAAGGTTGCCTCTCGTCGTTGTCATCACTGCCACTGTGTTCATTGGCTTGTCTGACTGAGTCAGCCAAAACACTTGAGTCAGTGTCTGTGTCGGACAACTCATCATGCCCTGGATCATCCAAATCAGGTTGCCAAGACTCATGTCGATTTCCACCTGTTCAGCTAACTTTGTCAGTTCCTCTTCCTCTTTTCTCACCTGGTCACTCTCTGCTGCCGCAGAGGTGTCTACAAATGCTCAGCTGGAAGAATGGTGGCTTTGTCTCAGCATTTGATGATTGTTTCTGCCGAATTTCTGCCCAACTCTGCCAGCATGTGAGCGGCTACCTTTATAGTAAGCCTTTATGATTGTGCACAAATTGCAATGTTCGTTTTAGTCATTCAGGATCTGGGTGAGCAAATTGCTGTTGTAGAGACTTTTCAGTGTGGCCAGTATCCATGCTGTGGTGTTGGCGGGAAGAAACTCACAGCGAATGGAGCAATCAGGAGTTCTCGGTGTTTCTGTGCTTGAGTGGGCACTGGCATTGTCAATAAGCAGGACAGTATAAGCAGGAAGACTGCAGGATCGCAGTTGAGGCGAACACTGGGGACAAAATAGGAAAAACTACTCCTTAAAGATCTTGGAATTCATCCAAACACTTCTTTGTGCCCGATAAATTACGGGCAGATTGTTCATGTTAACATGTTTGAATCACCTTGGCTTCTCCCATTTCCCAGTCACCAACAGGGGTAGTTTGTAACTTTTAGTAGCATTGCGCACACCAACACTGTAAGTCTCTCCTTATTTTCTTGTACCCAGGTGCATGCGTTTCAGGACCGGCAGCAAGGTTTTCTGCGGAGCAACTTCCAGTATGTCCGGTCTCGTCAACATTATAAATTTGCTGACCAGTCAGACCTTCTTTAAACATCAAGTCATTTAATTTTTCCCTGAATGGATTAATTGACCTGCAGGCAGAGGAGAGACTCTCACGGCAGTGGACAGCTGGGATTCTGTGCCAGTGTTTAAACTGGTCAAGCCACCCTTCACTTATGGCAAAGGCTGTGTCACTACCCATTTGCTGGTAAATTGTTTCACTTTTTCTCTGAGAATTGTGCCAGAAATAGGGGTTTCCTTTATGCGATTTTGGACAAACCACATGTACACAGCTTTGTCGTCTTCTCGTCTTTGCAGGTATGCAGAGTTTTCCCTAACAGGGCTTTGGCACTACAGTCCATTGTTGCAGCAAACTGTCTTATCTTTTGTAGCGTATGCCGCATAAACGGTGTCCTTGCCCGATTCCGTGCCGTCAGACAACATCAACAACCTTTTCACCAGCCTCAAGGGATTCCAAAATCTGAGCTTCTGAGTTGTATCCAAAGCAGATTCTACGCTTCGCCATGATGTTAGACTGGTACCAGCATTGTGGAGTGCTATGTGTGAATCACTGTTCTAGCAGTTCAGACCAGATTGCTTAAGTGTTAGCATAGTGTATTAATGTTCGCTGATTACAGTCAGTTAACAAGAGTAAAGCAGTATCGCTTAGCATCAAATGCATTTTGAGCAAATGTGCTATGCTGTAACTGACACCCAATCTAGAGCCATGAAATAGCGGGGACATGTCCGAGTTTCTGTTAACTGAGGGTTTCAGTTTACCGTGGTTTGGATAAGTATAGGTCCTGGGTCACAGATGTGCCTTTTGAAGGTTTGGTAAAAAAATATGAATCCATTCCAGAGTTATTAAATTTCAGTTTCCCACTATTTCCAACGAGAAAATTTGGATATGAGGCTCGAAACAGGATTCTTTGATCATGAAACAGGATTCTTGATCGCAATTTGTGAAAAAGAAATTTTATATAGCTGTTTCTTTGTCACCTCATAGCAAAGAAACAGTTTGGAATTTTGGACTGCAATTTTCAGGATAGAAATGGCTTGCTTCACGATGTGCGTGTTGCTGGTTTGGTGAAAATATACTACTTTGCGGATTTGAATTTTGGTTGATTTCCCATAGGATAACATTGAACTGGGAGGTTTACAGAGCCGTTTGTCACTGTGGTGTTAAGAAATGGTTTACAATTTTGCTCTGAAATTTTCAGGGTAGAAGGGACTTGTGCTACTGATGTGCCTTTTGGTGGTTTTGAGGAAAATATAGTACTTTTGTGTCAAGTTCCACAGTTTTCAAATTTTGCTGTTTTCTCTATAGGATAAGATTGCAATATGAGGTGTTTTTGATGCTCACACTCACCCCATTCCATCACAAAATAGGGTGACATGGGCACAACATCGGAGAATAGGGTGAGCGTTAGAGTTGACAAGCCTGAGACAGACCCTGATGCCTGTTGGTTTGAGCAGAGTGGTGGATGAGGTGTTAGGGTTGGAAACCCTAATACAGCATTCCTACTTTGATGGTGGAACCCTAAGTGATGCATTAACAAAGTATTTTGCAATTTATTTCCTTACTTTTGTAATAGAATAACCGTATCCTTATTTACATGTGGAGGCTCTGCTTTCCCATCCCTCCATACATGTGTGTGTGTGTGTATATGTGTGTGTGTGTGTGTGTGTGTATATATGTGTATATATATATATATATATATATATATATATATATATAATATATATATATCTGTATATATATATATTTGTGTATGTGTGTATACCAGAGGGCCCTGCACACCCATCCCTCCATTCATGCGTAATTGCCTATGGGGCGCAGGGCTGTCTGTGCCCTGTGCTTACATTTATATTGACCAGAGTCACCAAATTGTCACCGTAGCCATGTTATTACTTCACCTCATTTTTCAACTCTCACGGATGCAACTCCCCGCAAGCGCAGCGCCGTCCACAGCACAGGTGCAAAAGACACATTTCAGACAGGATTTAAAAATAACAGCTGTGACATACATGAGATGGTGTAATAAGAAGGCTATTTGAAAATTTGAGCTAAAATTTTAAAATAGCCAAAATTATAACACATATAAATTGCATCAAATAGTCATGACTGTGCCATTTTGTAATCATTTTGACCCCAAATTTCCAACATAGCTTCTGTGATCCCACCACATGTACCAGTACAGAAAATTTCTCAATCCCTGCCAAAACGTAATTCTCATAACTGCAGTGCCATTCTATGCCACAGGTGTGAAATCACATTTTGGCCAGGATTTGAAAAATGGTAGCTATGACATACATGAGGTGGGGTAATAAGAAGGCTGTGTTGACGATATGGGTGAAATATTGAAAATGTCCAAAGTTACAAGCGTGCGTAGTGAGATTGCAATGAATGGTCATAATGCAGCCATTATTTTGAAATTTTGACCCCAAATGTTCAACATAGCCTTCCTATGACCCACCTCATGAACAATATGACTGTTGTTACACAAATCCCTCCGGAAGAGGATTTTGCCAGCCGACCGAGAATTACCTTTCCAGCAGGAGTTGCCTAACAAAAGTCATATTGCTCATGAGTGGGGTTCAAAGTCATGTTTAAAATTTGGGGCAAAATCATAAAAACGACCGAGTTATGGTTGAAAGTTGAAACCCTCAGTGAAATGCATTGAAGCACCTTACGTTAGTTTCTCATATTGCAGTCGCCAGTTCGAGCAGCAAGATGTATCTTTGATCGGGTGGAGCAGGTCTCGAACCTGGGACCTCTTCAGGTGAGTGAGGGTCTGTGGTGGTGTCATGGGGGCGTGGGAGGTGGCTGCACAGTGGGAGGTGGGGTGGTGGGTATGGGCGTAGCAGGCAGGTTCCTCTACGCTTTCTGAGCAAGATCATCTGCAGCATCCAGTCTGGATCGCGAACCTCGTCATCTGAGACTGGCACTGGTGGCTCATCCCAGAGCATCTATTGACGCGTCCCCTTCATTGTGCCACCTCCTTCAGCAACTCTTTCCACAGATGCCTCAGGGTCTGTATGGGCAGCTCACCTCAACAGGGTCAGGACTCAAGGCTCAGGTCTTCTCTAGAGTCTCATCTTCACATAAACATTCTAGAGATGAGGCCGTCCTGTCACGCCCTACAGGCCTTCCAGTCGGAGATTCCACTGGGTACCCTCCTGTTACAAACAGACAATACCGTGGTGATGTACTGTCTCAACAAGCAAGGAGGCACTCATTCCTACCCCTTTGCAGGGAGGCCCAGAGGGTTTGGGATTGGGTACTACAACACGGCACGGAAATCATTGCAGTACATGTTCCCGGAGTGGACAACTCTATCGCGGACAGTCTAAGCCGATCACAGGCCAGAGTCCAAATGGGAACTGCTTCAGGAAGTTGCAGAGGACCTGTTTTGCAGATGGGGACACCAGAATTAGACCTCTTCGCATCCCAGCCAGCATAAACTGCCCAATTTCTGCTTGCAAGAACCAGGGCCTGGTGTTTTCTGGTGAGATGCATTGTCCTCTCTTGGACAGGCAGGTTCCTCTCGCTTTCTCACCAGTCCCTTTGATCCAGAGGGTTCTACTGAAGCTCTGACAAGAGTGGGCATCTCTCATTTTGATTGCGCCCTTTGGCCCAGGCAAATCTGGTTCCTCTATTGCATCAGCTGGCCCAGAAACCTCCAATGCCCCTGCCATTCAGCTCTCACATTCTGTCCCAGGAGGCAGGCTCCTTGGTCCATCCGGATCTTCAGTTGCTGAACCTGCATGCCTGGCTCCTAAGGACATAGTAGTCCTGAGATATGGGGTCTCTCAGAAAGTTGCAGATGTTTTGGTGGCAGCCAGAAAGCCTCCACTAATGCCCTATGCCAAGAACTGGTGTAGATTTTGCATATGGGCTGAGGCTCGTGGATTGTCCCCATTGGATTGCTCGAGAGGTCAGTTTTAGATTACCTCCTATTCCTCTATGAGGCAGGGCTTGCCTACTCATCCATTAAGGTACACCTTTGTGTCATTTCAGCAATACCATTCACCGATAGGTCATAGGTCCCTAAGCTCAACTAGAGGCTTCCGCTTTCTTAGCGGCATCCTGCATTTGAGACCTCCCATCAAAGACCCAATTCCACCTTCGGTTCTTCCTTTGTTCTACAGCAGCTAACACTGCCTCCTTTGAACCAGTCATGGATTGCGAGCTGCGTCTCCTCGCCTGGAAGATGATATTTTTAGTTGCCGTACTTCTGCCAGAAGAATTTCTGAGCTTCATGAACTAATGTGCAAGGATCCTTATTTGGTGTTTACAAGGACTGAGTGTCCATAAGAACAAATCTAAGTTCCTTCCCAAAGTGGTCATGGCCGTCACGCTCACCAGGACATAGACCTTCCGTTATATACCCCAATTACTCTAACAGAGGAGAAGCCCTGTTACACACCTTGGATGTGCATAGGAGCCTCAGATACTATCTGGCTAGAGCCAGAGCCCATTGCAAGTCAGACCAGCTCTTTGTCTCCTTCTCACACAGGATGCAAGGTGCACCTTTGTCTAAGCAGTCGCTCTCCAGATGGCTAGTGAAATCAGGGTTTTATTTAACTCTAAAATTGATTAGTGTTTTGTTCATAAAAGTACTAAATCTTTGTGGAAATGCATAGCTCTTGCCTCACTGTGTTTCACAAACACAGAACTTCTAGAAAATCTACATAAATACTTTCTGTACAGTTAGCATCATCCCAAGAAAAAACTGCTAATCAATTATTTAAAACCCTGGAAATGTATCTTGTTCTGTTACCAGAAGCATAACAAACCTTTACGGGACCAGTACAAGGTCATTCTACGAGGGGGGTGGCTACCTCCTTCGCTGCGCTTAAGAATGTCTCCATGTCCGCCATCTGTGCAGCAGCAACCTGGAGCACTGTTCATACTTTCATCAGGCATTACAGTCTGGATATCGCCTCTGGGCGCAGAGCAGGTTTGGCTTGGCGATCCTTCAGGGACTTTTGTCCTGAAATCTGACCAACATCTCTCCTACCCTCCTCTTGATCAGGGAATAGTTACCTAACTGCTTGGGAATCAGTTCTAGTGGTGTAACCTGCTGCAAGAGCTGTTTCAAAGTAAGTACAGTTACGTAAGAACTTACTATAACAGTAGATCTTCGAGAACAGCTCTTGCAGCAGGTAGTTTCCTCCCACCTTCCCCTCTGGAGGTTGAGTCTTCTGACCTAGTTTCTAGGCTACAGCGTCTTTGCGCCATACTATACAAACCTTTCTTTGAAGCGGATCCTCGGTTTCCCCTTCAGATGTCACCGTTGGGCTGGGAGTCTCCGGCGGAGAACTGGAGATGCTGGGGGACCTTTTATGTGATGCTGGCGTCGGGGAGGGGCCGACATCGGGAGAGCGTCCCCGCTGGATACCGCTAGCTAGAATTTTTCCTGGGGTCCTGTCGCCTGCCGGTTTCAGTCCTAATGATGTAACCTGCTGCAAGAGCTGTTCTCAAGCTCTACTGTTATGGTAAGGTCTTATGTAACTGTACTTTGCGTGTCTTTGTTCATGCTCGGTCCTTTTTGCAAATTGCGAAAAAGAACATGAAAAAGGAATCCTGTTTTGAAATTGGGGAAAAGAACAAGAAAAGGACCCTGTTTCACAAATTTGTGAAAAAGAACAACAAAAGGCTTATAACAGCTGAGTTTTTTTTGGGGGTCACCGGTGAAGAAATGGTTTGGATTTGTGGTGTGAAATTTTCAGGGTAGAATGGGCTTTCCCAACAGACGCTCTTTTGCTGGTTTTGTGAAACATATTAATTTCATCTGCAGTTATATGGGTTTGAAATATTGCTTCATTTCCCAGAGGATAACATTGTAATGTGGGTGTTTCTTAGTCACTCTGCATCACAGAAATGGTTTGGAATTTTAGTCTGAAATTTTCAGGGTAGAAAGGGCTTGCCTCATAAATGTGCCCTTTGTTGGTTTGGTGTAAAGATATTAATATGGTCCAGAGTTTTAAGGATTTGAAAATTATAGTTCTGAGCATACTCAGTAGCACTCTCAGATGTGAGGCTTGCAAAAGTATAAACCTTTTCACAAAAAGATACAAATTTGGAGGGATTGGAACTGGTCTCTGCACTTCCAGAGAAATTAGGATAACAACATCCATGTGGATGGATGGACCCTGTGCTCACGTGCAAATAAGAATTCAATTATGGAGGGATTGGGACGGGCCCAGAGAGCTATGCGCTCCCAAAGGAAATAAGGACACCATTATACTATCTCAAAAATAAGGAAATCTTTGCAAAAGCATTAGTAATACACTAATTAGGGGTAGTTAAAGCAACAAAGTAGGGAAGTGTGGGGTTAGGGTTTCCAAACCTAACACCCCGCCCTACTGGTAGCAACAGGGATGGGGTGTGCCTTTAAGATTCTCAACTTAACGGTCACCCCATTCTTATATACTGTACTCATCTCAGCTTATTTACTCACAGAATGTGGTAGGCGTTAGGGTTGAGAACCCCAAGGCACACCCACTCCTGTTGCTGCGTGAGGGTGGGTGGGGTGTTAGGTTGGACCCTAACCCATATTTCCATGCTTGTCACTTTAACCAACCCTAACTAGTGCAGTAATTTTTTTTGCTAAGAATAAATATATATAGTATTATTGTAGTGGCACAGTCACGTAGTTAGGGTTGAGTAGGCTGTTTAATGTTAAACCTCAAATTTTACACTTTAATAACTCGCAACCATTCTGGATTTGCATGAAATTTTGTATGCCATGTCAGAATCCCAAGGTCTCTTGATATGCAAACTGTCTCTCTGATAGGACCTGTGGATGCTGAGATCCGGATAGTGTAAAATATGGAAAATCCGGGGTTTTGCTGTTTGTTTGTTTTTTTGTTGGCCCTGGTGCCAAGATGGTTTGGAATTTGTGTTTAAAATTTTCAGGTTAGAAAGGGCCTGGCCCAAAGTAGTGCCTTTGCTGGTTTGGTGAAACAATATTAATCCATTCCAAAGTTATACAATTTAAAATTTTTGGTTCTGAGCAGGGGCCAATCCTTTTCGTGAGGAAAAATCCTTTTCAATATGTCTGCCATCTTGTTTTCGTTTAAAAATAAAAATGTTCAAAACCCACAAAATGACATCTTGGAGACACCAACACATGTATCTTGGTCATCGGTCCCCTGTTAGGTGGATTCTACACTTAAGTATTGGAAAAATGACCCCAAATATGTTTGTTTTAAACTTTAAAATCTGTTTTGGGACTTTTTCCATTTTTCTTAAGGCCTTATGAAAAAGAATTTGACCACATGTAAAACAAAAGAACATTTGCTAATGAAAATAGACTAACAAATCAATAATTAACAGCTGAACACTGAAATCAGGTACTAACACCTTTATACAAGTAAGCCACAACTTGCCAAGTACAGAGCTGCCCTCCCCTCCTCCTTTTTTGTGGCTGCCGATCTTGAGTGCCTAAGTTATGTATAACATGCCTTGTACAAAGCTGGCCCTTGCAACTGCCAATCTTAAGTCAACCTGCTAGATACAAGCTATCCCTCCCTCCCCTTGTAGTTGCTGTCTGTTAGCTACAACTTGTTGACTACAGACCAGGAGTGAGGTTAAAGGAACATCTGGAGATATGCTCCTGTTGGGTTTGAAAGACTGACCTGGGTACATTGGGTCTCGATGAAGAATTGTTTATAAAAGTGCCTGGATGACTTACACCCACATATGGTGTACCAACCCTCCCTATTGCAACCCTGCCTAACGAACTGCTCCACTTGCAGTTGGTTTATATTAATGGCTACATTAGCAATATGACTGGACAGAACTGCCCGACCCCCTTGCAAGTGGCGACCTTGTGTGGCTAACTTTGTCACAGCATGTACTGTACAGAGCTGCCTGAACCCCCTTAATTTGCAGCTGCCATATTCTTTTAACATTCTTCTTCAGTGATATCTCTGTTGATAGATTGCACTTTCCCTTTTACTTTGGTATAGAGAATGGACATGAATGAGAGCCAGTCATTGTAAAAGAGTCTGTACTATATTTGGTACACATTAACTATAGTACATTATATCCTTTGACTTGTTTTATCAAGTAGGCTGATAAGGGAATTAAACATGGTAGGTACTTGCCAAATGCAGTACAAACTCTTGATAGATTGCACTTTCCCTTAACCTAATGTTACTTGACATTAATCTGGATAAGCTGATTAATTGTATGATTCTTCTGGACTGACTGAAATGCCCCAAAACAAACACAAAAGCGAAGCCACAGAATGCACAAATAAGGTTACAGCCTTCACTTGCATTCAACCATACCACATGCTTCTATACCGTTAACCTATTAGCATGCAGAAGTAAATATTGGGTAAATTATAGAGGCAGATGTTTGGATCACTGATTTGCTCCATGTAGTTGCTTGTCTGGCCCTCCAGAAACCGTGCTATGGGTTTGAGTCCCTTTTGCCTTCCCTTAGTTAATGCTGTGTCAAATAGCATCTGTCATGCGATGATACCTGACAAAATAGAACATTTCATGAACAAGCAGGATAATATCATTAATAAAACCTGCTCACAATTCACAATTACAGACTAACTGAAATACTCAGTCGGCAAAATCACATCAGCTCAACCTGTAGTTGCAAATATCGGCTGTACTACAATTGTAGATTTTTCTATTCAGGAAACAAAATAACATCAATGTATGTGTGGATTACTGACAGTTGACAGTAATGAATAAATTATTGTTGACAGCATGTATGGTGTTGCAGTAGTGTGACATTAACTGGCATCGATCGAGATTGTTTATGACTTTAGCGGGGCTTACCATCCATGTGACCAGCTATGGAACACACATATTAACAGAGATAACCCACAGTTAAATTGTGTGCATTATCAAGTAACTAGGTTTACTTGATTATTACATCACTTGCTATCTGTCAAGGAGATGATACTAGCAAAAGTATGATGGCTATCTAGATCCAGATTTCGTTAGTCCAAAACATAAACTATAAAGCACACTTAAAAGACATAGGTCTCTGAAAGCAAGCGAGACAGAGACACCTTATTTCTAGGAGGCGTGGATATGTTTTTCATCCACACTCTTTGGCATGTCCTTTCCTTTAAATCTTGCTGGAAGTCTTCAGCTGGCTCCTCCCACCCACCGGGTGGTATAATTCTCGGCTTCTCCCCATAGCGTCAGATCTTCCTTTCCGGCTGGAAGATTCCAGGTTCCTAGTACTAACTCCTGGCAACTTGCGTAGGCCTGGCCTAGCGTCAGTTTTACCGCATTTATCTCTTGAACTCGCTCGAGTTGTCAATTCTGATAATAGAGTATCGGACATGGAGGACAAGTCGCTCCCCAGATTTCATTGGTGTTCATGTGGCCAGAAAATGTCATGCACCGATCCCCACCTTACCTGTGTGTACTGCCTAGGTGTCGGTCACGACACCACCACTTGCACCTTTGCTTAGCCTTCCATCCTAATGTTTGGATGACCCCATGGTGCACCTTAAGCTGGGAGACAGGAGAAAGGAACCCCACCGGGTGCTTGAAATCAAAGAAGAGGCGAGGGGTGGGCGATTTCAGCGACAGTGGGATCCGCCCGAACAGCTAAGCAGATGAAGGCTTTTGAGGAAGAAGCTGGTCTGCTTCCGGCCAGCTGAAGTTTTCGTTCCTCTCTGCCTCAGCTCCACCTTCTCAGGTTCCTTTAGGGAGTTGTGCCAGTCTCTCCCACCAGGGATGAGGTGCCTGGGCACTCCTCCTGCCCTCCAAGAGGGACAAGTATCCAAGTCTTCCTCCAGAAGATGCTCCTGGGACCGAAGGGTTCAAGTCCCAGGAAACAGTGGTCTCGACTTCGGTCGAGATCACCTCGACGCCGGCTTCACGGATCTTCTGTTTGGTCAGGTGGACACCGAGGCATCGGCTGAACCAGCCGAGATTTTCTCGAGCCACTCGCCCGACGTCGGCGATTCTCTAGAGAGGACACCTATCCTCTCTTTCCCCGATCACGAGACGCCTCCTGTGGGTGTCTTGATTGAAATTGAACGGAACCTCGATTTTCCCGAGTCCGGTTTCCCCGATCGACCTAACCCGACCCGTCGGTCTCGATTGAGAACTGTATGAGGGGCTTATGTGGCAACAGCTGGGTGAAGCCAGCTACGCCCATCCACCCTGGCCATTACTTGGCCTGCACCTCAAGGGCCCTACGCCGACCCTCCGGAACCGAAGGCTTCGGGTTCCTCCACCTGGGGCTGGTCCATATTCAGGCTAGGCCCATACCGTCTCACCACCTATTAGGTGGAGCCACCTCCAAGCAGTTCCCCAGTGGGGCTCCTTGAAGGACCATCCAGACACCGGGCTTCCCTGATGTTTGTCCATCATGGTCACTCCAGATGCCCTCGGTGGATCGAGAGGGGACATGGGCGGGAGACCGCTGTACCCGACTCGGATTCAGATACCACCGGTTTGCACTCCCATCCTGCTGATGAGTCACTCACCGTGGCCTTGGAGGAAGGTCCCTCTTCCTTTCAGGGCATTCTCCACCTTATCTCCGATTCTACCGGGATGCCTTGGAGTCCATCCAAAAGGTGGAGTACCCCTACGGATATCCTTAAGAAGGGGATACCCGACGGAGGCCTTCCAATAGCAGAAGCCATTACTGGTCTGGCCCTTGAGCTTTGGCAGTGTCCAGCTTCCTGCCCAGCACCATCGCCCGTATGGCCCATAAGCACGCTGCCTATTGGATCCCTGCTGGGATATGGAACATCCTCGGCTGAGAGCCTGCGTGACTGCTTCCATCTTTAGACGATTGGTAGCTCGGCTGACACCCACCCACCTCTGGACAAGGAGTCCAAGAACATGGACCACTTTGCCCCAAGGTCTACACGCCTCTTCCTTGGGCCTTCGTCAGGCCAGTTTGGCTGTAACCATGGCACATTTCTCCCATGCCCTCCTAAGGTCATTGGATGAAGTACTTCCTCACCTCCCGCGGACATGCAGACCACGGTCAGCAAGTCCGTGATCAGGCGTGCTGGTTGTCAAACAGCAGCTCCAGACAGCCCTGGACATCGAGTTCTTGTGCCCGCTCTTTAGCAGCTACAGTGGCCACCCGCTGCAGGGCTTGGCTGCGGTTCCTTGGTACCGAACTTGTTCGCCCAGGAGTGGCAGGCCACCTTCAGCATATTGAACAGTCCAAAGCCACCTTGGACGCTACTTCTGCTAAGGGTTCTCACGAGAACCAGCAGAAGAGGAAGCCTTTTGGCAGTCCTCCCTGCGGTCAGGCAGCCCTCCTATCAAGGAGGTCAGCAGCACCAACAGCAGCAGCAGGCTCAAGCTTGGCACCCTAGGCCCAAGCAGGGCCCTCAACAGCCCGTAAAGGAGGCCTGGGCGCTGGTCCAGGAGCTTCCTCCTCCTCCTCTAAGCCTGCTCAGTGACAGGTTGGGGGTTGCCACCCGTAAACCTGTCATGCCTCGCAGGGTCCTCCTGGGAGGTCGGGTCCCCACTTTCTTTCCGCCTGGTCCGTTACCACTTTGGACAGGTGGGTTCTAGAAGTGGTAGGGCAGGGACTGCCTCTGGAATTCCAGCAGTACCTGCTCAGCTGAGCCCACGCCCCTTGGGAGAAGGATCTCAGCTCGCCATGAGTCAGCTCTTGAGCGACATAAGCTCAGCTCTCCGCAAGAGGCGGTAGCTCAGTGCCAGATCCATCTGTAGACCCAGGCTTCGTGATCCAGGAACTTTCTGGTGCCCAAGCCGGATGGGGGTTGGCACCCCATCCTAGATTTACATGACCTGAATCAGTATTTCAGGTCTCGCACCTTCGGATGGTAACTCTGAACCAGGTCATACCATCCCTGGAGCAAAACATGTGGTTTTGTTCACTGGATCTACAGGACGCGTTTTCGTCCCAATCTGTCCGTCCCACCAGCGGTTCCTCTGCTTCAAGGTCGAAGGGACCCTGCCAGTTCCAAGCAATGCTGTTTGGCCTGTCATCTGCCCTTGGGTCTTCACCAAATGCATTGCAGTGGTGGCAGCCCATGTTCAGTGTTGAGGTGTTCGAATTTACCCTTATCTCGACAACTGGCTCCTGGTGGGTTCCTCCCTTCAGGAGGTGGAGAGATCCAGGGATCTGGCTCTCAGAACCTGCTCTCAGCTTGGCCTCCTGATCAACAAGGCCAAGTCAGAACTCATGCCATCTCAGGTGATGGGCTTCATTGGCGCAGAGCTTGACTTTCGCCGAGCCAGAGCTCGGCTCCCGCGGACAGGGCGGAGGTTCTTTCCTCCTTTGCCCGATCATTTCTGGTTGGGCTCTTGCACCCTGCCCGGGACTTTCTGCATCCTCTGGGTTACGTGGCGGTGTGCACCTCAGTGGTCAGTTGGGCCAGGTGGCACATGCGCCCTTCAATGGGAGCTGGCCGCCCAGTGTACTCAGTGCCATGGTCATTTCGACCAGCTGATCACTATAACCCAGAAGATGTGGGACGGCTCTCCAATGGTGGACCCGCCCAGAACAGTTGCAGGAGGGGATCCCGTTTGTCCGCTGACGCCACGGTTATTCTAACGACCGATGCCTGTCTCATGGGCTGGGGAGCCCACATGGGGACAACAGGGCCCATGGGTTCTGGACCCTGAGGAGTCCCAATGCCACATCAACCTGTTGGAGCTCAGAGCAGTCAGACTGGCACTGTCAGCATTCGTCCTCAGCTCTGGGGTCAAGTGGTTCAAGTCCAGATGGACAATACCACGACCATGTACTACCTCAACAAACAGGGTGGCATGCACTCCCGTCTGCTGTGCAAGGAGGCGCTCCGCATCTGGACCCTCATCAGCCCGGTTGGAGGTGGATCTCCTAGCCATCCATGTGGCAGTCTCGAACCAGCTGGTGGATGATCTGGCTGCATAGGCCAGACATCCCACAGTGGTCACTCCATCCAGAGGTAGCTACAGTCTGTTCTCCCATTGGGGCAAACCGTTGGTGGACCTGTTTGCCTCAGGGGAAGCGCCAAGCTAGTCTGTATCATGCCCGCCCCCTCAGCAGGGGCTTGCTGCGGGTGATGCCTTTTGAGGCCGTGGACTCCAGGCCTCCTCTCGCTTCCCTCCATTTCTCTTGATCCACAAGGTGTTACTCAAGGTGAGGAGGGACAAGGCGAAGGTTATTCTGGTAGCCCCAGATTGGCAGCGGCAATTCTGGTACCCAGATCTCCTCAGCCTCAGCTACAGGCCACCGGAGCGGCTTTGTACATGCCCGGACCTGATATCATTGAACCAGGGAAGGTATTCATCCGGACCTTCAATCCCTGCACCTCACAGCCTGGTACCTGAGCGGCTAGAGTTCCAGGCTCCGGGTCTTTCTGAGGATGTCTACACAGTGGCTGAGGCATCTCGTAAGAATCGACCAGGAAATGTTATGCCTTCAAATGGAAAAGGTTTTCAATTTGGTGTCAGGGTAAGTCTGGACCCTTATCCTACTCTGTGGCTAACATTTTAGGCTACCTTTGGTCTCTCTCAAAGGGGTCTACAGTCATCAACCCTTGGGTGCACCTGACAGCCATTTCTGCTTACCAGGCGTGGGCTGGTCAGCCGACATTAGCTACAGGCAACAGTGGTCTGGCGCTTCTTCAAAGACCTGGATGACATATCCCTCTGGTGTGTGAACCTCCACCTCCGTGGGATCTCTTGCTGGTTTGGCAAAGCTCATGGGCAAGCCATTGAACCCATGCACAAGTGTGAGCTCTCACACTTGTCATGGAAGAGTCTTCTGGTGGCTATCACGTCAGCCAGAAGGACAGGGGCGCCAGGCACTTCGGTGGACTCCCTTATCTGGTCTTTCACAGGGACAGAGTTGTCCTCGCCCCTACCCGAAATTCCTTCCGAAGTGGTCTCAGAGTTTCACCTTAATCAGGTGTTGACTCTGCCGTATACTACCCTAACTACACCTCGGATGCTGAGTACAGGCTCCCATACTCTGGACCTGAGACGTGCTGTCTCCTATTATAAGGAAAGAGCAGCGGAAATTGTGGAGAGGTTTGCCAGCTGTTTGTCACCTACGCTGAAGCAGCATCTGGCAGACCTGCAGCCAAATGGACCATTGCAAGATGGATCACATCATGCATAGGTCTGTGCTATGAGTTGGTGGGCAAGGAGCCTCCTAGAGGGTTAAGAGCTCATTCTACCTGCCATACTGCTGCATCGGTGGCTGCTTCCAGGGACATCCCTATCCAGGAAATCTGTTGGGCTGCTACCTGGAAGTCAGCAAAACCTTTATTCCCACTACCACATCGACCTTGAGTCACGTCGGGATGCTGGTTTTGGGGCCTCGGTTCTCAGTCTCTGTTTCCTAAGTAGGGGTGTCGTCTTGCCTCCTCCTCCCGGAGAACTGTGAGAGTCTGCCAAAGGTGGATGAACAACATATCCACGCTTCTAGAAGAAACAGGTTACTCACGTAACAGTAGTTCTAGGAGTGGTATATGTTGTTCATCCACCAGACCCACCGACCTCCCCAGCTTTAAGGCGCACAACCTGCTTCCAGCGGCTAAGATATGGTGTCATGGGGGCTAAGCCGAGTTATACCATCCGAGGTGGGTGGAGGAGCCAGCTTGAAGACTTCCAGCAAGATTTAAAGGGAAAGGGACATGTCAAAGACTGTGGATGAATAACATATACCACTCCTAGAACTACTGTTACAGGTGAGTAACCTGTTCTTACTGTATGACAGTGTCTTGTGACCAGACAAGTCACTCCTTGTGGATGTGTGGCAACAGAAACTTGTCTTTTTTTTTTTTTTTTAGTTTTGCTATTAAAATGTGACAATAATTTACATGCCGTGGTACAGTACATAAGACGACACTACCTATCAGTTCATATAGTGGCCAGCTGAGGAGGTGAGAATAGGGCTATGTCGGTTGCTGAAGTGGATCCACAGCCAGGAGGACTCGTAAGGAAATGTGGCAGGGTGGGTTGCTTGGTGCCCACAGTGTGGAGGGGCACTAGACTCCAGGAAAGCTTACATTGGTATGGGGATCATTGGGGTGCCACTAGATGCCAAGGAATATGTGATATAATACAGGCCTGACAGAAGGCAGGGGACCACTAAAAACAATTACTATCAGGCAGGCAACTTTTTTCTGAAGGCATGAAAGTGCAGGGCCGTATCAGCCCTGCATTTCTGCATCCACATCGATGTATCCATCTATGGAGACTTGGAAGCGCAGGGCACGGAAGCCCCTGTGCTTTTGCAGTGGGATGGATGTGTTCAAGACCTGCATGAATGAGGATATAATTCTACTTTCTCAAAAAGTAAGGAACTTATTTGCAAAAACTGCATTAATGCACCAGCTGAGATTCAGATTAAAGCAACAAAAGTAGGAAATGTGGTGTTAGGGTTTCCAACCCTAACTCCCCCACTTCCCAAACAGCAAAAGAACAAAACAATCGGGTGGGGTCTTCCTTAGGGTTCTCAACCCTAACACTCACCCATTCTGATATTGGGCAGCCAGAACTGTAATTTGTTTCTTTATGCTGCTTAGAGGGTGAGGGTGGGTGTTAGAGTTGGAAACCTGAACACCACATTTCCTCTTTTGTTGCTTTAATCTGAACCCTTACTGGTGCATTAATGCAGTTTTTTAATGAATTTTCATTATAGATAATTCCTGAAAGATGATATAATGTTATAAATTTTGATTCTACATTTTTGTTTTCAGTTTGTGTTGAATGTAACCCTTTTGTTTAATCTGTGACATTAGTCCTCACACTTTGTGATAATGAGCCTCCCTAAACCATGGAAAGATTTTGAGCCCCTTCAAATCTGGAAATAATGTTGGGCCCCAGTGGAAAAATATCATACAGAAACTGTGACACTGTGCTTAATCTTGATGAGCATCAATGCATGTTGCACAGTAGACCAGGAATAAAGTGAGACTGATAAAATTGACTGAGTATATTCTCTTTTTATTCAACTTATTCTCCCCCCAACCCCAACCCAGGTTATCCTTGTTGTTCCACTTTTCCAGCTCTTGGACTCTTGTTACTCTGCTATCTGAACAACCATTCTAGCTACCTTCATCTCTTTTCCTTCTTACCCTGTTGTTAGACCTCTTCATGTACCCTTGCTCTAGGGTACACCTAAAACAAGCATTGGCTCAGTGTGCCTTTCCCAGTCACCAGTTTACACAAACACCTACTGTGAAAACAATCCTTGACTCAGTGTGCCTTTTCAGTCACCAATTTGCATATAAATACACTCACCTAGAAACAAGATTTGGATCAGTGGGCCTTTCATGATCACATACTTGTGCATAGGTAAAGAAATTCACCTGCCATTATCCATATTTAGTTTGCTTCATCCTTCCACAGAACATCCAAAACTTAAAATTTAAATACTGTTTTTCTCAGATTTCACTATGCCTCCCTTGAAATAGTTTGGGCCTCCCCTGGGAGGCTGGCCTCTCATTTAAGAAACAATGATCTATGACACTGACTTAATGTGAGCCGCCTGTTTAGGCTTCTGAGTACTGATGTATGTAAGCCAACCAGCTCCTATTCTCGCTGTTTAAAGTACTGCAGATGTCCCACAGTAGTGTGGCAGTTGCGAATATTTGTTTTGTTTATTTGTGTACACATTCACCGTGAAAGGTACACCAATTAGAGCTCTGCTTCCAGGTATGACCTGGTGGGTGGGGGTGGGATAACAAGTGGGTGGTGAGTACATCAAAAATAGATGAAGTGCATCCGAAGAACAGGTGTGCTACATCATTTACTGATAACAATGCAAGTGACAAGGATAAGGTGTAATGTTAGACTACCTCTTATGAGGTGAGGGATTATGAAAAGTACAAAGATTTGGAGACAAAAGTGACAGAGTGGGAGAAGGCTGGTTTCAAGGAGTGAGAGGTCAGAGTACGGAAAACAGTGAGGTGTGCTGTTTGGGCAGTTGGGTAAAAGCAAAATCACAGAGAGGCAAGCATGCTTACAGACAAAAACATAATTTCGATAGCATCACTGAGATGGCAAAAAGGGTGCTAGCTGGGGCAGGTGAAAACATGTGAAATGGGGTAGGGGACTAATTTAAAAGCACTAAGGGAGGGTACACAGAGGGCTACTGTAGTTGAATGAGCAGAGAAATCACAGAGGGCCCTTTAAAATGGAGGGAAGAATAAGAACAGAAAGCTGGGGAAGGGGAGGTTGTTCCAAAGGAAAGGAGGTGGGACGAGAAGGCAGACTGTCCAGCAGAGGTTTTACAGCTGGGGTCAAAGAATGAGGGGATCAGGAAGAACGAAGGCAGTAAGAGAAGGCGTAAGGAGACAGGAGATGTAGCAAAGAAGTGAGTTGAACCAGTACATGAAGAGGAAAGTGACAGAGTGGGAAAGGTGCGGGTATCGAGTACAGAAAGCAGTGAGAAGTGAGGTTTGGCCAGTTGAGGGAAAAGGAAAAGTGGAAAAGGAGTCCAGTCTGGCTAGGTAATTTTAGTGGTGGCACTATAAATTACATCAGCATAGTTAAACAGGGACAACCATCCTTTTGTTATTTCTATTTTTGCTCCATCTGCCGGGCATCTGTCGGAGATGCCCACTCAATCTGGATCTCCTACTCAATGCTAAGACCCTCCTGCTTTGGTCCCTCCCACCAGGAGTTCCCAGCCCCTGGATCTACCCAGAGAAGGGCCGCCTCACACCTACCTGGCGGGTCTTTCTGAAATAAGAGGGTCTGTCCTGTGTGGATAGCGCCCTGGACTGTCGAAGGAATGGTCCGTCAGTGGGAATGTGGGGCCAGTTCCTGGGGCCCTCGTTGCCTCCCAGTCTTTCGGGTATTTTTCCGACAGTTTCCCCACAGAAGTGCAGACGTGCAGTGACGCCATGGCACCTGTGCCGACGTCACTGGCTTCTTCCTACTTGTTTCTGCACCACATCTCTGTTCTGCCCCTGATTTCCATCAGGGGCCTCTAAGAGCGACGTGGAGACCTGGATCCTCCCAGGGAAGGAGAACAGTCCTCCGGACACTCAATCCTTCTCTCCCCTGCTGACCCTCAGCGGCCCTAGTCCGCTCCCAAACTCCTGGTCACCGGGCATGGCGCGAGGTGTGGCGTCCAGCACCTCAAACCTCAGCACCACCGGCAAGCCAGGGACAAACCATCTTAAAGACAGTTTCATGGGGAACCAGGCATATAAGGCAGGATTTGTTGCAGTACCGTGTGCCAACTTTGGGGAGGATTGTGTTATGGGTGGCATAGATAAGGGAGGAGAATTTGGGATTTCAGTTCAGTCACACACTGATGTATTTGAAGGGATGAGTTACTTCAATGGAGGAACCATCCACAGTCAGGAAGACGGGGTTTGAGGAGTATAGTGTGTCTCAGCTTGGTACCAAAGATCACCAAGATGGTTTTCTTGGCATTAAGAGATACTGTAGTTCAAGAGGAATGACAATTGAACATAGAAACATAGAAGTTGTTGGCAGAGAGGGGCCTCTTGGCCCACGTAGTCTGCCCTGTTTTCCTACCTACTGTGCCACTGCAGACTCTACTTGATTTTTTGGTCTCCCCTTTGCCTTATTTCTAAGGTCCCCTTGTACCATCTCTTGCATGCTTGAATCCTATTACCGCTTTTATCAGCCACCCTCCACTGGGAGACTGTTCCAGGCATCCACCACCCTTTCTATAATAATGCCTGTATTAGAATATGGAAATATGGTGTATAATTTTATGGTCAAACACATTTAAATAAATTAGTCATATCATATAATCGATTAGCAAGATTTGTCCTGAACTGTAGCTATAATACTCATCATTGCATTTTGTATAAAGACCTAAACTGGGACAGTTTATCAGTTCGATTAAAAACAATATTCAGTATTTTATCTATAAAATAATAAATGGGATGATTGATGGAAACATGGAATTGCCTTCTGTTAGTAAATATTATCCATATCTTTTAAGGGATGTAAAGCATAGAGGTTACACTTTTCCAAAACTAATACAAGATATGGTACTATGACACTTGAGGCTCAGACTGCAAATATTTGGAATAATATTCCCCTGAATTAAGGAAAGCAACTAAACTATCCCAGTTTAAATTAGGATTGAGCACTGTATTTTATGATGAATGTACTTGTTTTAAAATGTGGATAAATGTGTTAGTTGTTGGTCTGATTGAAGATTTTGTCTTGTATAATGTCAAACATTATTTATTAGTTTTATGTAGTGTGAATTGTTGAATGTTATATTGAATGTAATTTGTTCTTGACACAGGACAACTTTGAAAATAGGACTATGACCTAAAGTTTGCTATCCTGTATAAAATAAACATTTTACTACTACTACTACTACTTTCTGTGAAAAGATATTTCCTCAGATCTCCTCTGAGTCCCCCTCCAACTTCATAGCGTGACCCTTGTCCTCGAGCATCTTTTTCTATATAAAATGCGATTTTCATGTACATCATTAATACCTGTG
The DNA here is from genome assembly GCA_016271365.2 of Neoceratodus forsteri. Classification (NCBI taxonomy): domain Eukaryota; kingdom Metazoa; phylum Chordata; order Ceratodontiformes; family Ceratodontidae; genus Neoceratodus; species Neoceratodus forsteri. The sequence goes on along the minus strand of CM028133.1, from coordinate 766,252,448 downwards.
AAGTATTTGAATGTTTCTATCATGTCCTCCTTTCCTCCTTTCCTGTTGAGAGTACATATTTAATTCCTTGAGTCTTTCCTTGTAGGGCTTCTGATGCAGGCCCGCACCATTTGGGTTTCCCTCTTCTGTACTGCTTCCATGCTATGTATGTCCTTCCGGAGATAGGGCCTCCAGAACTGGACACAGTACTTGAGGTGGGGCCTCACCATCGATCTATACAGGGGTAACACTACCTCCCTCTTTTTGCTGGTGATGCCCTTCCCCATGCACCCAGAGCATCCTACTAGCTTTCACCACTGCTTTATCACACTGCTTTGCTACCTTCAATTCATCAGAAATGATTACCCTCTGATCCCTTTCCTGCTTTGTGATTGCCAGTATCTCCCCACCCAGTTGGTACGTTGCCCCAGGTTTCTGTGCCCCATGCATGATTTTGCACGTTTTGCATGAAACCGAGTTGCCAAACCCTTGAGGAGTCTTCTAGCTTTTTCAGATTGTCCATCATTCCCCCCATGTGTCCACTCTGTTGCAGATTTTTGTGTCATCCACGAACAGGCATACATCTTCCAGTCCTCCTGCAATGTTGCTAATAAAGACATTGAAGAGGACCAGGCCTGGTATTGATCCTCACAACACCCCATTGGTCACCTTGCCTTCTTCAGAGTGAACACCAGTTACCACCACCCTCTGACTCCTGTTGCCTAGTCAGCTTCTTACCCATTTTACTACTTTTGGATCTACTCCTGGGCTGCTTAGCTTGCTCACCAGTCATCTGTGTGGAACAGTGTGAAGGCCTTACTGAAATTCAGGTAGTCCATATCACGCTCTGCCCTGGTCCACTTCCCTGGTCACCCAGTCAAAGAACTCCATCAGGTTTGTCTAGCATAATCTCCCCTCTGTGAAACCATGCTGCCTCTGATCCTGTAATCCACTGGTCACAAGGTATTTCCCCAATCCTTTCCCTCAGTAGTGATTCCATTATTTACCCACCACGAAGTCAGGCTGACAGGTTTGTAATTTCCTGCCTCCTACCTGTTAATACTTTTGTAAAGTGGGACCACATCTGCCCTTCTCCAGTCCCTGGAACTTCCCTGTATCTAGTAATAGATTGAAAAGTGCTATCAGAGGTGCAGCCAGCACCTCCTTGAACTCCACAGTATCTTAGGTTTACCTTGTCAGGCCCCATTGCCTTCTCCACTTTTAGTTGTGCTAGTTCCTTGAGGACTCTCTCTTCTGTAAAAGGACTAGTGTCCATCTCCTTTCCTGTCCTCGTCTCTTATCTGTGGCCCGTCACCTTTCCCTTCCTCCATAAATGCTGAGCAAATGTATTTGTTCAATATGTCTGCTTTTGGTCCTCTTCCACACAACCCCTTCTTCCTTTTAGCCTTACTATCTCACCTTTGGTCTTTCTCTTTTCACTTATATACCTAAAGAATGTTTTATCCTTCGTTTTACTGACTTGGCATTATTCTCCTTTGTTTGCACCTTTACCTCCTAATTGCTTACCTTGCCTCCTTTGCTTCTCCTGATATCTCTCCTATCTTCCTCCTTCTGTAAGTATTGTACTTTCTAAATGCTAGCTTTTGTGCCATTATTTTCCGCTACTTCTTTAGAGAATAGTAGTGGTCTCTTTTTCTCTTGCCCTTGTGAACCTGCCTGACACAGAGGTTTGTACGCCTTCTCAATGCCCTCCATTATTTTTGCCCACTGTTCCTTGACTCCACCCAGTTTCCCTATCTTTCCAGGGTGTCCTGAAGCATTCTCCTATTTTCTTAAAATCGGCCCTCCTGAAGTCCAGGAGCCTCGTTTTTAGTGTGGTTTGATACTGGCCCAGTTCTTATATTAAACCACGCCTTCGATGATCAGTGGTCCCCAGATGGCTACCCATCATGATGTTAGAACACTGTCTTGTTTGTCAATACCAGGTCCAGTATTGCCTCCTCACAGTAGGTTCCTTAACTAGTTACCGAGGAACCCCCACAGGAGTCCAGGATGTCCCTATTTCTTTTCTTTTTTTAACTTTCTTTATTCAGTATCATTTTCAGTATATAGAACAATACTAGACAACAGATGATAAATCTCAAAGATAAGACAACATGTGTAAAAAGCGAAATAAAATGAAAAGAGTAAATTGGATCAAACAGTGCTTGACAGTTCATGTTAGATTGAGTCCATCCAATACTTATAACACTACCCAATTTAGGTGCATCAGTTCATCTGTAGTTTGTATGACTAATTGATACCGCTAATCCTTTTCCTGGAATAATCCGTCCCTAATATTCAAGTGATAAAATCTGGTCTAATTAGGGATATATATATTATCCAGTGTCTCCAAGTTAACTCCAATAGGGATTGTTTTTATTTAGTATGGCAGTTAATTGTTCCATCTTGTAAATTTCTATCATAATATCCTGCCATTGTACCAAGGTGGGTGGGTCCTGGAGCAGCCATTTTTTGTGATAGCCTTCTGGGCTGCCAGGATGGAGATTCTTAATAATCTACTTGTGTTAGCATCTCTATATTCTTTAGGGCAATCGGAGAAAAATAGAGTAGGAGTTAGTCTGAAAGTTGGCGTGGCATTTCCCCCAGGGTATTCTGTAAGGTCTAAAAAAAGGGGGTGGAGTCTTGGGCATTCCACAAAATGTGGGCCAGTGCAGCCTTAGGGTTGCCCACATCCCTCCAACAGCTGTTGTCCTTCCCTGACTGGAATTTAGCCTGGATTACAGGTGTCCTAAAATATTGTATGGTAAGTTAGGATGTCCCTATTTCTAACTGGTGCACGCAGCTGGGAGGCTCAGTCACGTCGATAGATTGAAGTCACCAGCAGCAATCCACCCCTTGCTTGCCATCCTTTGGATTGCTTCCAACATATCCTTATCCACCTCCCCCTCCCCATGCTGGCAGTCTGTAGATCCTCCTGTGTGAATAGCGGCCCCTTCCGTGTCTCCAGGGTGACCCACAGTATCTCTGCTCCTCCATGCTACCCTGTATTTCAGTAACTTTTATCTTTTACCTCACGTAAAGAGCCACTCCTCCCCTTTTTACCTACCCTGTCCCTTCTGAATAGAGTATAACCTGGTATGGCTACATCCCAGTCCTGGTTTCTTTGCACCAGGACTTGGTAATTCGACTATGTCCAGGTCCGTTTCTGCCATGGTGGCCTCTGGGTCTGTAATTTTATTGCTCGGACTTGAGCATTTGACATGGCTCTCCAGATTGTACTGCCACCATTCCTTCTTTTCCCATTTGGCCTCACTTATTTTCTCCACTATTCTTCTTCTTTCCATCTCCTTTCCTTCTACCCCTGGTTTTATGTTAATTGGTTCCTTTTGATATTTTCCTCCTTCCAGATTCCACTACTGACCTTGTAAGCCTATGTGTGTGTGTGTGTGTGGGGGGTGAGAGAGTGTATGTCTCCTGCCTATTCCTCTCCCCCATGACTAGTTAAATGCTTGCCAGCGTGGCATTTAAACTGTTCACTGGGACCACGGTGCCCCTCCTGGATGGATGCAGGCCGTCAGCCCTGTACAGGCCTATATCCCTACAGGTGGGGCCCCAGTCCACAATGAATCGAATCCTCCTCTCTGCACCATTCCTTCAACCATGTGTTGAAGTTCCTGGTGTGGAGGAATCCTGTCCTTCCCGTTGTAGACAGACGTCCAATAGTGTAGCACACAGAACCAAGAAGGCAGTCACACAATGAATCCACTGGCTGCCAAATTGATTTAAAGTATTTGTTCAAAGTAATGCACTATCAGTCAACAAAGTTTATTGTGTGGCTAATAAGCCTTACAATATAAAAGACAAATCGAATACAAAACTGTAAAAATCACAAATATTATCACATCCATTAGACTTTGAGAAATCATACATTATACATTTTATCTATTAACAACTATAAAAAGCTTATCTAAGATTGCATTTAAACACAATAAGAACAAACCAAGTACACAAACAACATTCATATTCCTCCTAGCTTTTCTATTACTAGAAAATATTTTACAAGCCGTTCTAGTGACCAAAAGTCTCTTGTATGTAGTAACATATTAGTTAAAACTTTTATCCATCACATACAATTCATTCAAAAGGGACCCAACCAGTAGGCCCTTTGTAGCGATACCAGCTACATTCCCATAATACATGTTCAGGTTTCTATCCCCATTAATACAATCACAGTCAAGTATATACACTAAGTAAAGTAGCCCAAACTGCGGCTCTCTGCCCCTCGCCGGCTCTCCCAGCCTTCTGGGGCATGTTGTGAGACAGGTAGCACCTCCAAGATGGGCACAGGTCATGCTAATTGCATAAGACCCCTCCCCAATTCCCAGAACTCCTCCTGAACTATTGCTGACCCCATCCCTAGCCAGGTCATTCAGTCCCCAGATGGACAGTGATGTCCAGCTCTCCATTCCTTCCTTCCTGCTTCCCCAGTGTTTCTTTGGATCCTTTTCCATCCCTTTGAGCCGTGGCACTTGGGGAATGCACCTATCCTCCCTCTCCAAATCACTGCCTGCTTCCAACTGTATCCCCTAACTGTGGCTGTAATAGGGGATAAAAATGTGTCCCAATATTTCAGGCAAACCTCATTTTGCTCTAAAACATAATGTATTTGTGTAACTAATTGATCTATGAAGCTGAATTATATTAAAACTTGTAAAGCTACAAGTTTAACTGAGCCACAACTTGTAATATTAAAGTGTCTTTTAATACTTGTACTAATCATTTGAGTAATAAAAACAGGTGTTTTAAGTGTCTGCAAAGCAGAAACACAGAATAGTGTTCAAATTACCCTTTTGACTGTCTTTAGTGTTTGTTATCAGGACAGGCTAAAAAGCTTATGCACATTCCTAAGTGCAAACCTATTTCTTCCTCCTAAGACCTGAGTAACTGGTAATGACAATTATTACTATCCTTATACAGTAGTATAATTTACACTATCAATACATTTGTGCTGACTAAAGATTAGCTAAAAAGAGAATTGCCTTTAAGTTGAAGTTTATATTTGTCTTGTACCAATCATAGACAACCATAGTACTGTCTTCCACTATATAAGCAAGCCACTATACACTGTTAGTATGAAGAATGAAGAATTAAGAATTAAGAATGAAGGATGTACCACTTGTAATCTCTTGCTGTGATTATTATTATAATCATTAAATTCTTCCCGCATCAGTACCATCTCCGTTAGTCTCCTTTCTAAGTATTTGTAATTGATAATTTACCAAGGTAATTTTTACCCACCTCTACAGTGGCGTCCCTCACCAGAATTTGCTTCCTCCTCCTCCTCTGGGGTACTGTCCACCCCTCAGGGTCTCTGCTATGGAGGACCCCCATCCTCCCTGATCACTATTTTGGGTGCCTCTGTGGGGCATTGCTGCCCAGCTTGTGCGTAATAGGAGTTTCATAGTAGAAACATAGAAACATAGAAGTTGACTGCAGATAAGGACTGCAAGGCCCACCCAGTCTGCTCATTTCTTTTCTACCTTATGAATGTGCCATTGGTCTTTGCTCTGTCAATGGCCTATCTATTCATACTCATCTGTATTGCTCCGTTATGCCTATCCCATGCCTGTTTGAAGCCCTGCACTGTATTCATATCCACCACTTCCTGAGGTAGGCCGTTCCATGCATCCACCACCCTTTCTGTGAAAAGAACTTCCTCACATTACCCTTAATCGGCCTCCCTCTAATCTCATGATGCGTCCTCTTGTCCTGATATTTTTCTTATATTGAAACATATTAGACTCTTTCACCTTGTTAATGCCCTTAAGGTGTTTGAATGTTTCGATCATATCACCTCTCTCCCTCCTTTGATCTAGAGTATACATATTGAGCTCTGTTAATCTGTCCTCATATTTTTCTGATGCAGTCCCTGCACCATTTTGGTTGCCCTTCTCTGGACTGCCTCAATTTGGTTAATGTCCTTGTGAAGGTGTGGCCTCCAGTACTGCATACAGTACTCCAGATAGAGACTTAACTAGTGTCTTGTAAAGAGGATTATTACCTGCCTCTTACGACTTGTGATACCCTACTAATACACCCCAACATCCCCTAGCCTTACCTAATGCTTTAGTGGTCTGCTTGGATGATTTCAGGTCATCTCTGATGATGATGCCCAAGTCTCTTTCTTCCTTGTGACTGCCAGCAACTCCTCCCAGCCTATAGATGGCTTTGGGTTTCTCTTCCCTATGTGCATGATCTTGCACTTCTTTGCGTTAAACCCCAGTTGCCACTCTTCCAACCATTTTGCCAGTTTATCCAGATCTCTTCTCATTCTGCCTACCTCATCTGGATCATCTGCTCTGTTGCAGATCTTGGTGTCATCTGCAAACAGACAAACCTTACCCTCCAGTCCATCTGCAATGTCACTGATGAAGATATTGAAGTGGATTGGTCCCAGGACTGATCCTGAAGTACCCTACTTGTGACTTGCATCTCTTCTGACTGTATACTGTTTACCACCACTCTCTGTTTTCTGCCCATCAACCAGTCTGCCACCCAGTTGACCAACTTCTGACCCACCCGAGCCTACCCAGCTTATTAATCAGTCTTCTGTGTGGAACAGTATCGAAAATTTTGTTGAAGTCAAGTTAGGCGACATCAACTGCTCCCCTTGGTCCACCACCTGGTTACCCAGTCAAAGAACTCGATGAGATTAGTTTGATAGGACCTTCCTTTGTAAACAGTGCAGTGTCAGTGGCTCAGTAGGTAGCACACTCGCCTCTGAGGCCGGGAGATCAGAGGGCTGTGGGTTCAGTTCCCACATCTGGCACTTGGGTTAATATCCCAGTACTGACACTGTAATGCAGCAGAGAGAGGTGCTGCATTTCTGAGGTGCCGCCTTCGATGAGACGTTAAACCGAGTCCCATCTGCCTGGATTGGTGGTAGTTCAGGTGGATGTTAAAGATCCCATGGCACTTATCGAAAAGAGTAGGAAATTCCCGTGTCCTGGCCAAATTTCTCTCATTCACTAAAAATACCACCAACAGCTTAATCTGGTTCAATAGTCAGTTGGCATTCATCTGTATCCTCCCCAGGTCGTGCCTGAAAATAGGCAGGATTTGTCTAGTGCACTTACCCAGTCAACAAAAGCTAAATAAATAATAAATAAATAAACCCATGCTGTCTTGGATCCTGTGCTATGGATTCCAGGTGTTGCACTATCCTTTCCTGAAGGAGTGCCTCCATAATCTTGCCCACTACTGAGGTAAGACTGACTGATCTGTAGTTCCTGCCTCCTCCTGCTACCACTCTTGTGGAGCAGGACCACATGAGCCCTTCTCCGGTCTTCTGGGACCTCTCCTGTGCTCAGTGACTCACTAAACAGTTCTGATCATGGCTCTGCTAGTTCCACCCTTAGATCCTGTAGTACCCTGGGGTGTATGCCATCAGGTCCCATTGCCTTGTCCACCCAGAGCTTATCAAGCTCTTGTAGGACCTTTCTTTTGTGAAGGGACTAGTGCACACCTCCTCCCCTGTGTCCATGGTGCTGAGCTGTGGGCCCTGCCTACTTTCTCTTTAGTAAATACTGAGCAGAAGTATCTATTTAGGATAGATGCTTTGCATGTCCTCTCCACATGCCCCTTATCCCCGTTGATCTTGTAATACCTCCTCTGGACTTTCTCCTTTCACTAATGTATCTATAGAAAGTCTTATCACCTTCTTTTACTGTTTGTGATAGTGTTTCTTTGGTTTCGGCCTTTGCCTGCCTTACTGCCTTCCCTGCAGGAAGTTTGGTATGCCTCCTGTCTTCATCCAGCTGTGTTCCCTTATATTTCCTGAAGGCCAGCCTTTTGGCTCTGACCTTTCTGCTACAGTTTTGAGAACCAAAGTGGTTTCCTTCTTCTTTGCACTTCCTTTTCTCTTTAACACAGTGGGATGTTGCTTCAAGTATTGCATCCTTAATGCTTGCCCACTTTACCTGTACCCCTCACCTGTATTTCTTTTTGCCAGGGCTAGCTTAACTATGTTGGCCATCTTATCAAAGTCAGCTCCTCTGAAGTCCCATATTTTTTGCCTTGGAATGGGATGGTTCAGTTCTAGTGGCCAAATTGGACCATATCATGTGATGGTCACTGGCCCCAGGGACCTTCTACCTGGAGATCTGTGATCCTTTCCTTGATAGTCAGTACTATATCTAGGATAGTCCTGTCTCTTGTGGGTTGTTGTACCAGTTGTTTGAGGCCCTCCCCTGCAGGAATCCACCATGTGTCTAGTTCGGTAGGCGTTCCTGCTGGTATTGACCAATCTGTATCTGGCATGTTGAAGTCTCCCATTATTGGAACCTCCTTTAGCTGTCATGTTTTGTATATCTTCTAACAGTATTGTGTCGTGTCCTACCTCTGGTCTGGAGAGTTGTACACAACCCCAGTTCTATGGCTGTCCCATTTCCTGTTTCCAGGGTGACCACAGTTCTTCTGAATGTCAGCTCCTTATGTGTATTCTGAATTTCTGTAGCTTTGATATTTTCATTGACATAAAGGCCACTCCACCCCTCTTTTGCACCTTGGTCTCTTCTGAACAGTACATAGTCAGGGACTGAAGTTTCCCAAGTGTGGTTACTGGTAAACCATGTCTCGCTAATGGCTACTATGTCGTTTAGCCTCTGTCATTATTGCCTGCAGGTCTGGGATCTTGTTTCTTGTTAGTGGTACTGGATGGGGATGTGCCTGCACTCCACCACCCTTCCTCCAGCCCCACTATTGTCCAGGCTCCTCCTCCTCCTTGACATTCTTTGAGGTAGCGGTGGTGGACTAGGTGGTCCCTGGGTGGGGAGTAGGTCCTCTGAACTCAAGCCTTGAGTCTGGCAACCTCATCCCTCAGCCTAGAGATGTGCTCACAGATGGGTCAGCAGCGTAGCCCCTAGAAGGTCTCTGAAGACTGCCGCCTCAGCCACTGCGCTGTACCACTCCCACCATCGTATACTTCCTCTGTAATTTTAGCCCTCTGAATTTCTTTTATTACCCTACCCTATATAGGAGCTAACTTAACCACCCTTTTTTCATCCCCTGTACTCAAACTATTGCTTTTTCAACCCTTTTCTACCTTACCCTAGATAGGGTGTTTCACCTATCCCCATACTTTTGCTGACAATCAAATTGTGCTGAAGCATCACTTCCAGTTCAGATATAGAGACTCAGAGGCAAAAAGTATGGGGTCATCCGTATACATATAAATGTTAGAGACCAGCTGAGGCCAGGGAATGTCATTTGGGAAGATGGAGAACATGGTAGATCCCAGAAAGGAACCCTGTAGGTAATAGAAAGTGTGGGTGGAAGGCATCATCCACTTGGAGTGACTGGTATCCGTGTACATGATGGAGACTTTCTGCTTGTATATTCAGACATGTTATAGCTAATTCATTAACTTCATGGGAATTTCATGATTGGGGTGGGGGACAGGTTCATTTAAAGACAGGAAAGTCTCAATTGTTGAGTATTGTTCCTAGCTCCTGGTTTAATTACATCAGTTAAATATGCTAAGAGTTTGCAAAATGTCTGCTTAGCCAGGATGTAGGAACAGAGAATCACAGTTTTGGTGAATGAGACACACACTTGATACAGAATGTCTGCATTTTTTTCATGCAGCGAAAATATATGGTGTGCTGCAGCGTCCTTCATTTCTCCTGGTTTCTGGTGATTTCTCGACTAGTTGAAAACCAGTGTGACGTTCCCCAGAATGGGACTCTACTCTTCTCCTCGGTGGATCCCAACATCAAAGTGACCTTCCCACCTGGGGCTCTGGATGAGACTCTTAATGTGAAAATGCAGGTCGGTAAGTACTGGGGAATCCAACTTCAAAACAGTAAAGCAAAAATTTGGGGAACTGGTGCTACCAAAGAGAATAAAGAAAACTGGAAAAATAATAGAGTGGGTGGAATGAGGGTACAGCATTTTAACTAGACATTAGGAATCAAACGTGACTGAGTGAGGTTTTCCTACTGAGCTTCCAAAATGGAAAACAGATTTTAGGTCTTGACTCTCTCCCCATCATACCTTTTAAGTGGCAAAGACAGTACTTAATCTGAATTTGAGTGCTATTCTAAATACCCAGTACATGGGTGTATGAACACATACACCATGGTGTACAAGTCTGTTTTGTGGTTGCCTGCCCCATGATATTACAGCATAATTGTTGTACACACATGCAGCTAAACAAATTAAAATGCATATAACAGAATGCTGCAATAGTTTTTTTACCCCAAAATACTGCAATAGGGTCTGCAACTGTGGGGGCAATAAACAGTGTTACTTATGAAACCAGTGAACAATAGAGCATCTTTTAGAAACCATCTTCCAAAGAGCCCCACTCTTTGGTCTTAGGACCTCACAGAAGTAAGCATTATATCATGACTGCAGGTGACGGTGTTGGGAGCAGCATGTGTGCATTATCACGTTCTAGAGCCATAAACTATTATGACAGTCCAAAGTGCCACCATTCTATTTTCCAGCTGTCACACTTCTTTTTAGGAGTATGTTCAGCCATGCCTCAGCGCATCTTGTGTTATTTTTTTTCTGACAGCATGTCAAATAAAAAGAAAAAGGTTCCAAAACCTTCAGAGATGCTTTTCCAACAGTGCTGGTGTGGGAAGGACATTGCCTGCACGGACTGCATGCTGTTTGCCTGCCTGACTTGGACCCAACTGCAGCATGGAGCTCAGTACTCTCTCAGCCCTGAATGTTGGGAGTACAGAACCCTGAAAATAGGATGAACCATACACACGGTTCAGGAGCAGACCTTGATAAAGGCGGTCTCAAGATAGGTCACCGGATTATCCCCTCCTGTCCCTTCATTGCTGTCCTGTGCCTGTAGAGGTTGTGAGCTCTCTTTCCTGGCCACATTGGGATTGTGATGGAGTCCCCTGTGGTTCAGTGGGAGGGCCTGTGACCCCTTCTGGGTGGCCTCAGGAGGACCCAGCATGGCCTGGTAGCCCCTGCACGGAACCATCCTGTTACTGGGGCTGTCACCACCCTCTAAGCAGATAATTTTGTCGATGGTGCTGACTTGGCTCTGGTGCCATGGCGTGCTGCTGTTGTGGATAGGTGCAGTGGTCTGTGGCAGTGACGGCAGAGGTCTTGGTGCTAGCACTGATGCAGATGCTGCTGTCAGCACTGGTGTCGACTCCAGATCCATGCTGGTCCCTGAAGTAGAATCCCTGGAGGCCAGCATGTTGTCATCTGGCTACAGGCGTCCCTTGGAACATTGTTGCCTGGAACCACCAGTGTTGGTGCTAGCAGTCTTTGGGGGCACCTGCTCCTCCTCCTCCTTAAGGAAAAGGACACCAGATGTGCCATAGGTTCAACAACGGACAGGGGTCAGGTGGGTACACAGACCACCACCCTCTTAGGCTGCTGCCTCAAGTGCCCAGTCAATGTTTGATAGGGTGGTGGAGATCTCATGACCCCTGGGCTGCTGTCTTCACAGCAGTTCCACATCTGGATGAAGAGCGTGAAGTGCTGGTTTAGGGAGACTAACCGGTACTGTTTCCAACATCTCTCTGCCTCCCTCCAGACATGGCAGCCTGGCTTACTCTCCCTCAGTGTCTCTTCAGAGGATAATGAGTCGTCTGTTTACCTCTCATCGACTGCTAAAGATATTCTTTTTCGGTGATTCATGAGGGAGTTGCTGGAAGCCTTAGACTGGTCCTGTCTTGTGAGCACTAACCTCAATACCATGTCACTGGGCTTTTTGACATTTCCTGGTCCGGACACTGTTGTGACCCCAGTAACACTTCCTGGGGAGTCTACATTGGTGGTTTGGAGGCACCCACATTCTGCTCATCCTGCTTCAAGGGACCTTCTCACTCTGTACTTGGCCACTTTTCTTTTCCTGGGAAAACAGTGTCACCCTGCAGTAGCGATAACCTCTGTTTGGACTCCAGTGGAGAGAGGGCCATTCCTGCAGCCAGGTAATTTTCCTCCTTTGCGCCGTCAGACTTTAGACAGATGGATGCTTCATGGAGAGTGTATTTCAGCTCAGCCAGGCTTTCTCTTACCATAGCAGTGTACCAAGTACACATAGTAATCTAGCAACACCATCTGTAATCTCAGTATGCATTCTGTGCTCTTCAGGCTGCCTGCTTGCGATGAAGTTCAGGCCAGCCTAGGCATAGCTACTAAGGTGTGGAGGCAGCGCCGGATCAGATGAGGGTGTCTTATGAGAACTTCTGGGTGGCATTTCGCTCAGCAGCATGGCTACACCTGTTTTGTTTATGTCCTCTTGCCTGCTGAAAGGCCCTTCAGGCCTCCTTCCAGGGAAAACATTTTCAGTGCCTGGTTGGTATGGGAGCTGTCTGAGACAGGTTTCCCCTTAAGTCCCTCAGGTCCAGATACTCTCCATGGCAGAGACAGTGGCAAAGAAGCCACTAGTGCCCCTTCCCCCGCCAACCAGGGACTGAGGACTACATTGTCCTCCAAGGTTGAACCTGCACTCCTCCTTCATAGATACTGCCTATTCATCAAGAGTGGAGCTCTATGGGAAGACTGATTCTTGGAAAATAGGAAAGTTACTTACTGTAACTCTAGATCTTTGAGAATATCTTCTGTATAGAGCCATTCTTCCCACCCTCCATCCCTTTCTTGGGGGCATACTTGTTCATTACTTCAGACCCAGGGCACTTCCAGTGTTCAGGATTTCGTCCATCTCAGATGCTGTGTATGATAAAGCTGTTCAGTACTCTGTTTCTGAACAATTTTCCTCTCTGGCTTTTTCTTTCCAGTAAGTCTTTTTGGGCATTGTTTTGGAGATTGTTTCTCAGCCTTTTGGCTTAAATCAAGTGGAGTATCTGTTCCTATCAGTGTAATATCTGATACATCCCATCCAAGCATTCTCTGTAGCCAGGTTCAACTCTTAAAGCTGTAAGTGTACCAGTGACCCCCAGGTCTGGGTGCATAGTACCCTTTTATTGTCCCCCTTCCCCAGTATAAGGGGCCCACCTTATCTCTGACTTTTCTTTTGTTACCTATGTATTGACAAAGTGGTTATTATGTGTTGTTCCACATTGTTCAGCTAAGCAATAATGGGGCATGTGTTATTGTGAAATAATGTCACACCTTAGTGGTTGAAGTACAAAGCTGCAGGCGAGTCGTTCAACACCCGAGAAGTGACATTATTACACAGTAACACACACCCTGGAGTGTCTTATTGCTAGTATATCATGGCTCGTTTGTTAATAAAATGCTATTATACAATGGCTTGTTTGTTGATAAAAGATAAAAAAAAATGTCATTCATTTTAATTTGATTTTTGTGTGTGGATGTATATGTTAAGTCCAGAATATTTTTCCACCAGTAGGTGGAGCTAGTATCTCAATTATGCTTCCTGCTCAGGTCCCTCTGCATCTTGGTCCCACATGTGTTTCCTTTGCTTCCCTGTCACCCCTCCACCTCTACCTCCCTAACTATATCTTGCTTGCGGATATTCGGTAGCAGTCTCGGTTATGTTGCAAGAAGGAAGGAAAGGGCCTTTCAGTCACTACAGCATGGGATGTTACCAGTGGTGTGGAAAGCTCTCTTGTGTGTGTGTGGAGTACAGGCAGCACTGCCAATTTAAAATAGATGAGTCAATGAGAAGTGCTGGCATGATACTTTGGGTTTTGGGTTCGATGTCGTTAGGTTGCTGGAAGGAAACATGAATAACTTGAACTGCCTGACAGTTTTTAAAAAAAGAAATGGTTCATTTAAACAGTTGCTGCGTGTGGCATGTGGGAGAAATGGCCAGTTGGCTCGCTGCGTGTGTAGCACACCTCATGTCTGAGTCTGAAGCTGCAGCTGTTTTGAGGGGAAAAAAAGGTTATTTTCCATTGTTGTTTGGCTTTTTGTCAGCAGTTGGAGTTTGGTCGGCACTGAGTTCTTTAAAACTTTTTTGTTATCCACTGGTGGTACTAAGGTGTGATGTTCTGTGACAGAGGTTTTCCTATATGACATATTGCGTGTACTAATGTGTCATACAAGAAAATGTGAGCAGGTCGTGTGGCTGCTGGAATATGATCACTGAACAAGGTACCCACCAACCAGTCAGGTTTCTGTTTTTCCATTGTATAATGGAAATTTACCTATAAAATTGGTAAAATGCACCCTATAAGCACCCTGGTACAGATACAGTCTTGTTTTCTTGTTGTTAAAATCTTTTTATTGATTTTTTGCACTGTAAGCCTAGAGGTTAGAGTAACAAGCTGTGAGTGAGCCTGATACGCCTGCAAACCTAGATTTGATTCCCCACAACCTCCACTTACATACTGTGTGACTCTGAGCAAGTCACTTAACCTCCTCAGTGCTCCTGGATCATCCCAATAAACAGGCCTTGTACATTTAATCATGATACCATTACTAAAATACTTGCATGAGTCAAAACATAGTGAAAGAGTAATGAGGAAAGTGTGGGTGTACATTAAAAGTATGGCGGAACCTTGCAGCACATAGTGCTGTTGAGAGTTCAGTAATTTAGCACAGGCTGTCCTCTATACTAGTGTACTAGGGCAGCAGCATATCTGAGGAGCTTCTCATCTGACTTATAATCTTCATAATATTTGTTGCTTTGTCTCCCTGTTTGAGTGAGTCTAGCAGGTTTGTTCCACTGAGCTCTCTTCATACAGTCATGCTCGTCTAAAAGACATTTAAATTGCTAAACCTGCTCTTTGCCTTTATAGCTTCTGTAAAGTTCTGGGTGACAGTCTGCCACTGTCAGTGCTGTTTTAAAACAACTGTAAAAGTGTAATAGTAAAGTCTTACTGGTTTGGGATGTTTGTTCTCTGCCTGATGCCTCAGGTAAGTTTTTGTTTTAAATTGTGTAGTATGTTTTCAGTCAGTCAGATTCTTCCTCCCCACTCTGCCCACTGACCTGCTTGGTCCTGCCTGGGTTTCTTGTTTTAAGTGCAGTTTAGGAGGTGTTGGGTTACTGAGCTTTTACTGAGTCTTAATTCCCCCCCACACTTTGGGTTTCCCTTAGCCGTTGCTCACTAGCACCATATTTTGCGATCATGTAAGCGGCTGAGCAAGTCTCTTCCTGTACATATGCATTCATTTCTAGTTGTTTGGAATGCCGCACTTCCACTGTACTCCATCGTACATGTATTTATATTTATTTATTGAATTTTGTTGACCTGGTAGGCCCACTGAAACTAGAAGTCCCTTTTTCAGAGGCGACCAGGGAGGAGGATACAGATGGTAACCAACTGAAATTGAACCAGATTAAGCTGTTGGTGGTATTTTTAGTGAATGGGGAAATTTAGACAGGACACTGGGAAATTCCCTACTCTTCCAGTGGGGGACCCTTTGGCCGTCTGATCTAGGATGGCCAGTATGATGGAACCTCAGGAGGAGATGGACGCTGAGTGTGCTGGGGAGCAGACCTCCTCCCTAGCACTGGAACTCAAGAGGCCTTAGATACAGTATTAGATGCATCTCTTTTGTTGGATTCTGAAGCGATCTGCGCCAGAAGGTGATCTGGCTGAGGCCCAGGAAGAAATACTTCTGTTGGAACTGCAACAGCTCGATGTTTCATTAAATGCACCAACTGTTGAAGTAGAGCCTGTAAACTGCACCGAGGATTCTGTCATTTGAAGCGGTGAGTCAGCAGTCTGCTGCGTAGCAAACCAACAAAACAAGGTGCTTCAATGCAGCGGGAAGTACAAAAATCTGCTAACCTACAAAATTGTGAAACAGGAAGGGTTGCCAAACTCCCAAAAAGTCAAAAGACAAATCGAAGGAACAAACCAGTATAGCAGGCTGGCAGTTCGAACAGCGTTGCAGCTGTGTGCCAAAAGCCTGAATCAGCGAAAATACAAAGTCGGCATCACAAACTAAAAGACTTGGAATGGGAGTACGGTCAGGGGCTATTGACTCTGCAAAACCCAGACTGCTGCACAATCGTTGCAAGAAGGCCAAGTTTTTCTTTTGCTAAAGACAACAATTCCTGGATGGAGTAAACTACAGAAAACCCTCGGTGGTGCAAATATACAGACAGAGAATACCAGAAATGGGAGAACAAATGGACATTAGTTGGTCCCCTATCCAAGCACTAGAACATGCAGACTGGGAGCAGAACTCAAATGGACAGTGGGTCCCAGACAGTACAGACCCACCATATGTTGCTGTGATACAGAATTCAGCAGAAATTGTGGCCACCAACAATCCGGAAGATCCGAGCTTTTAGAGACTGTTGCAGATCATAATGCCTCTGAAAATGTTATTGTTTCTAATGATATGAATACAGATACCTGTATTAGTAATAGAGATACCTAAGGCCTGCAAGGGCATCGAAGGAACCCCTTAGATTAAGTATTTCTGGATAGTCTTTAGATGAGGAGGGAGGGAGGGAGGGAGGGGGCTCCAAATTGAAATTATCTAAATTATTTCAGAATAGAGGGAACCAGCCCTCGCTAAAAAGCGGTCCGATTGTTGTATAAGGGAGCCCTAGTAGAGGCCCCAGGTAGAATGTTTATAGCTAAACAGCTTTTGAAAGGCTCTCTTAAATTCTTTTCTTCAAGATTTTGGCTGATACATCTGGGGAATAATAATTTTGATATTAGGTTTAAAAATGTGTCAAGGCTTGATAGATTTTGGGTACAGTATGAGAAATTAAAGAACGCTTCCTATGGGCTCCTTTCCATGTTGTACCCTATCGAAACTCAGCAGAAAGAACATAACAATTATGTTCAAAAATGAAGGAGTGAATATTGAAGATATTCTGTACTGGTTGCAGCAAAGATGTGAGGTTTTGAATAGACCAACTCCACACTTGACAGTGAACAGATTTGGGACAGGGGATGAAGGGTAAGGTAAAACTGAATCTTAGTTCAAGAAACAGCTCTTGCAGCAGATTATACCATAAGGACTGAAGCAGGCGCTAGGACCCCATGGAAAAATTCTAGCTAGCAATATCCAGTGGGGGACGCCCCTGACCTCATCCCCACCCCGACATCGATATCATACAAAGGGGTGGTCCCCAGCATCCCTCAGTTCTCTTCCGCCGTCGACTCACCAACATTGGCCTCATGGACGTCTCTAGCAGACGAGCGACACTCAACTTCATTTGACTAAGAAATTTACCCCCATGTCTTCTTCGATTCCTTCTATCGAGGACACCCCTAAAGTGTGCTTGCTGCAAGCAAATTCCATTTAAGGACAGGCACACGGCTTGTGTGCAGTGTCTAGGCCCAGAACACTACACCAAGGCCTGCCCTATCTTCCAGGAATTTAACAGCAGGACCAGGATCCGTCGCCAAAAGCACTTCAGGGGTTCCTTCTGAAGAGAAATTAAAGCCATGGATAAGACCCTTCCTCCAGAGGGAATCTTCCCACCATAAACTGAGGAAACACCATGAAAAGCACCAGGACAGGGATAGGACCAGATCCCAGTCGGGCCTTGGACTCCAGGGCCAGCTCCAGCTCTCACGAGGTCTGAGAGATCCCCTCCTGGACTCGGTCTCAGCCCCTCCGGTGAAGGTGCGAACTTCAGGAGGCTCTAGTTCAGTCTCCCTCCAGCCTCTCAAGGCCAAATCCAAGTATAGGCGGCCGTGCGGCCCATCAGCCAGACCAGGCCTCGGGACCGGCCTAAATCTAAATCTGCCCTGAGCCAGGCTCAGAAGCGTCAGACAGGCGCGGGACACGACCACTGCTCAGTCTCCCAACCTCGAGAGGCTGGAAGCCCCCAAGGAAGATCACTGAACTAGCGTCACTCAAGTGGACCTTAGAAACCAAGTGGCGACCGACCCCATACCTGTGAAGCAGACGAAGGACCCGATGCCACCCCACCGCCTCCGCCTGCGGATATCGGACCTCAGGTCTTCAGAAGAGGATGTTGGGCTTTCCTTCCTGACGAGCAGACAGGCGTCATAGATGACGTCGGCTTGCCTAGGATCTGATGCCCGAACCCCCGACTTGCAGACACCGGCGCTAACCCATTGTCGGTCTGAACCTGCAAGAGGTGAAGGACCTTTTCAACTTCTGGTGGGACACCATTGAAAGGATGTGGTGCCCACAGCCTCCTTGGAGGGTTCCTCAAAGAACAGGACAACAGGGTACCCCGTGAACCAAGGAACCTACCCGCCTCCTGGGGTAGATCAAGAGAAAGGAAGAGAACACGCCCTTCCAGGTCTCCCAGTGACCATAATCCTAAACGTCCCAAACAGAAATCCTACACTCCGTCAGAAACGATTCCACATCAGATTCCCCGGACTCTTGGTCACCCTCTCAATTAGCCTCCTGTCACGGACCCAAGAGACCTTCTTAGGTTGCCACTGGATGATCCCTCTTTCTCTGACATAATGAGGCACATCCAAGAAAACATGGGGTGGGAGACCGAGGATTTAGACCCGAAGGCAACACCTGGCAAGGTATCTCAGGCAGAAAGATCCCAAGCCTGTGGTGGTCCCACCTCTGGTGGACACATTCCTGGACATTACCAAAGCAGCGTGAAGCGTCCTCATTCCACTCCGGCAGTACCCAAGAAGGCCGATCGCCTTTATAGGGCACCCATGCAGGAACCCTGTTTGACTGCAGCCCATGGCCGACTCTTTGGTCATCACAGCCTTGCGACCGTTCCCAAAGACCTGAGCACCCAGCCTCCGGACCAAGAATTTAAACAGCTAGATTCCCTGGGAGACGCATGTATGCGGCTGCTACATGCTTCATCAGGTCTTTGAATTATCTCACGCACATGGTACAATTTCAGAATGCTCTGTGGGAACAGGGCCAAGACCTGTTAAAGGACTTCCGGGCGAGAAAAGGAGGATTACTGAACCTCCTATGCACTGGGTGAGATGTTGGGACCCAAGTCCTTCGAGCTGCCTAAGACTCAGCGAACTCGGCTGCCAGAGGTGCTGCTACAGGTGTTTGCCTCAGTTCACCCCGGATGTGCAAAGAATACCCTTGACATCCCAGTATAATGGTGCGGTTGTGTTCGGTGAAGACTCTGAAAAGTCATCACCAAGTTGCAAGATCCGGGAAGGCAGTCAGGACTGTACAGGCCATATACAGACCCAAGTCTGGTTACATTCAGAGGAACCAGAACCCGTTTTCATGAGCCGGCAACCGAGATAGCAGTTCGTTTTGGCCAACAACCCGAGGCAGTTTCAACTGTAAAGGTTGAGCTAAGTTCTCCGGAGGTCAGGGCCAGAGAAACTCAAAATCTGCCCAACATGCCAGAACCAATACCACCACAGCATGACTCCTTCCGGCCCCTGCCCCACCTCTGGATCAGAGGGAAGGAAGGATCGAGGTTGCATCTCTCCCACCTATCCGGGTAGCAGAGGATAACCTCCGACGGTGGGTTCTTCAGCTAGTAAGTGGAGGACACTCTATCGAGTTCCTCAAATGCCCGCCATCAAGCCCTCCTCTGCTCTCCCGTTACTCAGGTCAGCACACCTTGCTCATACAGCAAGAGATCTTGGCACTCCTGGACAAGGATGCCATGGAGCCTGTTCCACAGAACCAGAGAGGAGAAGGATATTATTCAGAATTTTCCTGGTTCCAAAAAGACAGGGGACCTGTGCCCAATCCTGGACCTCAGCAACCTCAACACCTTTGTGTTGTCCGGGTCTCATCCCCATGCTCAAGCAAGGCGCATGGCTCACGTCACTGGACAGGCAGGATGCATACCTCCATCTCCCAATTACTTGGGCACTCCGAATTTCCTGCGCTTTGAGTTCCTGGGGTGCCATTGTCAGTTCTGAGCACTTCCATTGGGACTATCCTCGGCACCTTGCGTGTTCACAAAATGCTTGGCTGTCGAGCAGCAGCCCTCAGGAGACAGGGGCCACTTTGTCTTCCCATACCTGGATGACTGGCTCCTCATGGCCCCCAGTTGGGAGGCCCTGATGACAGCGATTCAAGACACCGTTCCCTTTTGAGTGCTGGGCATCATCATCAACCAGAGAGCAGTCGTGCCTCCTTCCTTCACAGAGTTTGCAATTCATCAGGCGGTCCTCGATACTGGACAAGAAAGGCCTTCTTGCCCCAGGACAGGGAAGAATGTATCCATTCCCTCATAGGGATATCACGGCGAAAAAGCTAGTTCCAGCCAGGACTATATTTTGTCTGCTTGGACATATGGCAGCAGACATCATAGCGTTCCTCTGGCTTGGCTTCATATGAGGATTACTCGATGGATGTTAAGAAGTCAGTGGGACCAGAAGCAGGATCATTGCATCAACCAGTCTGGGTCATGAATTCAGTCATCGAGACTGGCAATGGTGGCTCGTCCGGAGCACCTTGCCAGAAGCGTCCTTCTCAGCACCTACTCCAACTGTGACTCTCTCCACGGACGCTTTGGGGTCGGTTGGAGCCCATTTGGGAGGAATTAGGACCCAGGGATCTTGGTCAACCCTGGAGTCTCACCTCAACATCAGTATATTGGAAATGAGGGCAGTACCGTATGCTTTACAGGCTCTACAGTCAGAGATCACACAGGTCTCCTGCTATACAAACAGACAACACCTCGGTAGTGTATTACATCAACAAGCAAGGAGGCACTCACTCATACACTCTCTGCAGAGAGGCAAAGAGGTGTGGGATTGGGTATTGCAGCAGCGTCGAGATTACTGCAGTGCGTGTTCCCGGCGTGGACAATACCATAGCAGATTGCCTGAGCCGAGTCGCAGGCCAAGGCTCAGGAATGGGAACTACAGCAAGAGGTAGTAGACAACCTGTTCCGCAGATGGGAACACGGACATAGATCTTTTCGCGTCCCATGCAACACAAAACTGCCCAATTTCTGCTCGCTGGATCCAGGTCCTGGTGTTTTCTGGCGAGATGCATTGTCCCTCTTTTGGGTAGGTTTCTCTATGCTTTCCCACCCTTCCTTTGATCCAGAGGGTTCTTCTGAAGCCGAGAAAGAGGCGCATCCATGATCTTGGTGGCACCTTTTGGCCCAGACAAATTTGGTTTCCACTTCTGCACCAGCTGGCCCAGGAACCTCCTTTCCTTTGCCAGTCAGCTCGCACTTGCTGTCCCAGGAAGATGGCTCCCTGGTTCATCAAACCTCAGGTCATTGAGCCAGCATGCTTGGCTCCTGAGGACGTAGTGATCCTTAGACATGGGGTTTCCCAGGAGGTAGTGGACATACTGGTGGCGGCAGAAAACCTTCCACTCATGCCACCCTCGCCATGAAATGGCGGAGGTTTTGTCTTCAGGCCCAGGCTAGCGACTTAGATCCCTGGACTGCCCGAATAAGTCAGTGCTGGACTACCTTCTATACCTATATGAATCAAGGCTTGCATATTCCTCTATAAAGGTACACCTCTGTGCCATTCGGCATACCATTCTCCAGTAGGTCAGTGGTCACTAACACAGCTAGAGGCCTCCATGCTTTCCTGCCGGCATCCTTCATTTGAGACCCCCTATCAAGGACCTGAATTCCCCTTGGGATCTTTTGTTTGTCCTGGAGCAGCTTACGCTGCCCCCTTCGAACCAGCTGGACTCAGACTGTGTCTGCTGTCTTGGAAGATGCTATTTTGGTTGCTGTCTCCTCTGCCAGGAGGATTTCTGAGCTTCAAGTGCTCATATGTTAGGAGCCTTATTTGGTTTTCATAAGGACCGGGTGTCCTGAGGACAAATCTAAGTTTCTCCCTAAGGTGGTCTCAGCTTTAACTCTCAATCAGGATATTGACCTTCTGGTATATTATCCTAACCACTCTAACTGAGGGGTAGCTCTCCTGCACACATTAGATGTGCATAGGATCCTCAGGTTTTACCTCACTGAAACAAACCACATCGCCAATCCGACCAGCTCTTCCTGTCCTTTGCTTACAGGATGCAAGGAGCACCTGTATCAAAACAAACCTCTCCAAGTGGCTGGTTAAATGCATCACATTCTGTTACCAGAAGCGCAACAAGCCTTTGCGGGATCGGTGAAAGGCCATTCCACCGAGGAGTAGCTACCTCTTTCAGGTGCTTAAGAAAGTCTCTACATCTGCCACGAAATGGGTTGCTACTTGAGTGCTGTTCATACCTTTATCAGGCATTACAGTTTGGACATTGCTTCTAGGTGCAGACCAGGCTTTGGCCTAGCAGTCCTTCAGGGACTCTTGTCCTGATTTGGTTCATTCTGGGATCCCTCCTATCCTCTTCCGAACAGGATGTTTTGTTCCTTACTGCCTGGGAATCAGTCCTTATAGTGTAACCTGCTGCAAGAACTGTTTCTCAAAGTAAGATAGTACAGTTATGTAAGAACTTACCGTAACAGTAGATCTTCGAGAACAGCTCTTGCAGAGTTAGTTTCCTCCCATCTTCCCCTCAGGAGGTTTGGTGTTCAAGCTAGGTGTCTGGACACAATCAGATTATGAGTTTTACCTTGTCTTCCTTTGAAGCAGATCCTTGTCTCCCTTCAGAATTCTTTAGTATGCTGGGAGTCTCCGGCCGGAGAACTGAGGGATGCTGGGGAGACCGCTCTTTTGTATAATGTCGGACGTCTGGGGCAGGGCTGATGTGGGGAGGTCCCTCGCTGGATATTGCTAGCTAGAATGTTTCCGTGGGTCCTGGCACCTGCCGGCTTCAGTCCTTATGGTGCAACCTGCTGCAAGAACTGTTCTTGAAGATCCATTGTTACGGTAAGTTCTTACATAACTGTTCTTTACTACAAATACAGGCCTATCCATCTTCCTAGTACATTTTATTTGGGAAAAGATAGGGGCTCCATTTTTTTTTTTTTATGCTGGACAGCCGAGATCATGTTTTAAATGTGGGCAAGAACACATTTAAGCTTGCCTGTAACACCATGAAATGCAGCCACTGTTTGGAGCTTGGGCACTCATCAGGCAAATGTTTAAATTTATTTGGTGCAACCTATGTAAGCAGACTGGACATTCTTATGGTGATTGTCCATGGGCCTCTCATAACCGGGAAGATTGTCCATCACATGAGGGGCTGATCAATATTGCACAACAGCTGCACGCTAATCGAGTAGCACAGCAAACTAATAAACACATTGGAGAACAGGCCCAAAGCAAGGTTCCTATGAGTCAGGATGCAAGAATACAGGTTATGGCTACCACAAACTCAGAGGTCCCTGAACAAGGCCCTGCCCATGCCCTTAATGATGAGGCCCCACTGGACAGGCCTTGCAAATACCTCCCAAAAATATTCCAGAAGAAGGTGGCGGCTCAACAGCAAATATGCCTCCCCGCCCCGGAGAAAGACATATTTAAAACAGTTACTCAAACAAAGAGGTCCAGGTTAGGGAAAGTAGTGTCTTGGAAGATTGGAGGGACTAGTAGTGAGACTACACTCAGATCATGGAAAAATGGAAATAAATTTGCTGCTTTACTGTCAGAAGATGGTGATTCTGAGGAGAGGGAACTGATTCATCCTTCATTGTTTCTTACACAGATACTGAAGATGGGGGCTCAGATTCCATCGCCAAAAGAACCAGGCAGAGACAGAACCCCAGACACCATAATAGATATACTAAACTATGAGGCACACCTTATCCCTTCAGACCACCCGTCCGTCACTTCAGTTAATGTTAACAGAATTAAAGGAGATAGGAAATCAGCTAGCACAATGTTATCTCTGCAGGAGTTAGGGTGTGATATAATTTGTATAGTGGACACTAGATTAAAAACAAATGGTGAACTTTTGAGGGTGTCTAGGGCCTGAACTTTAGGTCCCTCATTTTGGTCCACAGGGTCTGAGTTATGTGATGGGGTGGGGATCCTTATCGCTAATCCTGGAATACAGGTTACTGGAATAGTAGACACTTGTCCGGGTAGAACCATATTACTAGATTTTTCATATTATTTGGAACGATTTAGAATCATTGCAACCTATGCTCCACAAACTGAAGCCCTTGGGCATCTATGTTTAGAGAAATCCAGCCAGTATTACATACCTCTCGCCTTATATTTGGGGTAGGAGATTTTAATTGTAGTTTAAACCAACAGGATAGAGGACTATGAACTAATAAACTCTTTGCGATTCCGTAGCCTTATAACAAATCCTGTCCAGTGCTGCCCTGAAAGATTCTTATAGGGACTTGCATTTTGCAGTTGGATTCATCTTTTATAAAGGTATATTAAAATGAGAATATTTTTTATTTTATGTCAAAATCCTTAAGGTTCTTGCCAGTAGAAATGTGCTGTAGAATTCCCAGACCATTTGGCTGTGGTTTCCAAAGTCACCTGGCAGAATAGCCTAGATGTAAAAAGTCAAAATGGAGACTGTCTGAATCTCTGTTATCTGATGAGAAAATTCAGAAATTGTGGCTCCAAATTGGACAGCACGGTTATCCGTGGTAGAATGTTATGAAGACCTAACTGCTTGGTGGGAGGATACAAAACATTCTTGGAAGAATTGTTTAAAGCTAATTATGAAAGTAATAAGAATTATTTAGAGTATCTGCAGCTGAGACCACAATTACAACATTTAATTTCCTTGGCAGAGATTACAAAAAAGGTTATGAGCAGCAGATTCAATCTATGAAACAGCAGCTGCAGAAAATGCAGTACAGTAGAAGCTCAACCTTTGAGTTAGGAGTGATTTGGAATGAGAGGGGTTACACAATGTATAGATCCTTTTAAAGACAGTAAGGAAAGTGTAGAATCGAGAGTTATAAAAGAGCTACTGAATACAAATGGGATATAGTCTCTTCCATTAGGACTCTTTGATATAGTTAAGAAACATGTTAATGCTTTATTTGGAACCTCTCCTTAAATGAAAAGGCTGACAGGGTTTTGAAAGATCTAAACTTACCACAGGTTTCTGATATAGACATTGAACAACCGTCTGCTGTGCTCTCTGTCCCTGCCCACTTCTTTTGTTCTGTTTTTCTGATGTAACAAGCTCATCTTCCAGCCTTTAAAAGCATGTTTTCTACTTTATTTCAGGGATCCAGCGAGCCTTGACTAGGTCAGGGACCCTCAATTTCTTGAACCTAAACAGTGGTTCAGAAATCCTCCATGAGCTACAGCTCAGCTGATACTGCTAGGTACTAGCCCTGACATTTGGATTTGGTACCAGTGGAAGCTGATTTCCAAGTGGCCCACACTATCTCCTGCTGAACACATCTCTAACTACTGTATCTCCTCTGTCTCTCTAGTTGAATTTATGTGCGAGGGTTTAATAATTTGTTTAATCCTTACAGTCATTTTAAGTTCTGAGTTGATATTAGAAATTAATTTTGTGTAAATCCTTCTCCTGCTCTCTGGCCTGCACTCTCGTCTACCCCAACCCCCAAACTGTTGACTTTTCCATTAGCAGATTATATCCTGTTACCTCCTTGTTGACTCTGCTAAAACACACTGTATTGATATCCGATGTTTTTCTGATGTTATTTCCCTGAACAATGTTACGTCACAATCCCGTATGTTGTAAATTGTTGATCTCATTTGTCCTCCTGTATCCTCAAA
The DNA here is from genome assembly GCA_016271365.2 of Neoceratodus forsteri. Classification (NCBI taxonomy): domain Eukaryota; kingdom Metazoa; phylum Chordata; order Ceratodontiformes; family Ceratodontidae; genus Neoceratodus; species Neoceratodus forsteri. The sequence continues at coordinate 766,227,105 of CM028133.1, read as the reverse complement.
AAACTGTACACTGTTTCTCTGTACCAAGTTGTTATCACTGTATTGTCCTCTCTGTGACGGTACCTTTGTAAGAGCCTCTGGCTCAAAGGTTGTAAAATGATGCTTAATAAATAAATAAAATAAATAAATATCCTCTAGCCACTAGAGGCTATATATCTGTAGCAGTGACATTTTCTCTGTCAACTCCTCTAGTAGCAGGTTATATACAACTGCCACTAGGCTCTATCCTATCTGCACATCACACACTCTGTTCCCCAGATTTTATCAGCTCAAATGTATCAGCCCCAACCACTGCAGCCCACTCCTCAGACTTATCACCTTACTTCTTCTGCTTTCTGGGAACATCCACTCTAACCCTGGTCCTGGGTCTTCTACCCTCCTCTTGCACCCTGCTGCGTGGCCTCCGCATTGCCTCAATGAACATCTGCAGTCTCCCAAAGAAAAGTGCTGCACTCCAGTGCTGTGTGTCGCACAACACAGGCCCGACATCATTGCCATAGTGGAGACCTGGCTGTCTGCATCAACCCCTGACTCAGCTGTCTCCCTCCCTGGTTTCACCCTTTTCTGAGAGGATCGAGTTGGTAAGCATGGTGGCGGATGTGCAGTCTACTTGCATGACTCCCCTTAGCCATGCTCTCCCTGCCCCCAAGCTCAGTCATGGTGCCCAAGCCATCACCTTGAAAATCTCCCTGAGCCGGGCAGGGGCCTCTCTGTCTTACCACTACATACATGCCCCCAGGTCCAAGGACCAGCAATCCACTCCTTACTGACTGTCTCTCACCCTGCCCCACAAAGCTGAGCAGCTCGTCCTAGGTGACCTCAGTGTCAACTGGGTAGGCTCACTGCTGCAGACATAAAGGGCGCTTCACTGCCCTTGACTTAGCTCAGTTAGTCACTCTTCCTGCCAGATTTAACCAGTCAAGTGGCACCACCTCCTCCTTGACATAATACTTTCAACCGCCCCCACAAAATCAAGACTGTTAATGTCTAGCTAACTCCCTTAGTGACCATTCCCCTATCCTCTGTTTCTGGTCCTCTACCACGCCAAAAACCCACCTTGAAGTCACCTCCGCTGCTGCTTTCTCCCAGGGGCCTCAGTAAACTGAAGCAGTACCTAGCCCAGCTTGACTGGTCCTTGATCTCACTCGGACTGATATAGACACTCGTAGCCTACCTCACCAGAGCCTTCTGCAAGGCCTGTGACCTCTTTGCCCCCTTGCCAGTACTCGCTCCAAAAGAGATAATGCCGCCTTTGATTTCCCTTCCTTATTCAACAACTGAGGCAGCGAGACAGCCTCAGGCATGTCAGGTCCGGGTCAGGCAGGACAGTGGACAGACAGGCCTGTGATGCTGCGTAACCAGTGCACCTGGGCCAAAGGCAAGCCAAGTCAAATACTACCAAATCACCCTGGCCACCTCCTGGGGCTCTGCGTGTGTACTCTGGGATAATATTAAGGAGCTCAATGGAAAACTTGCTCCCCCATCTCAGATATCTGTCAATGGTGCTATTACCACTGACCCCACCACATATTGCTGACTGCCTCAACACAGCTTTCTCTGACCTAAGTGCAGTCCTTCCTGTCCACTTTTTCATCCTATCCTACCTCAACCCTCCACCCTGAAAGCCCCCCCCATTTCTTCTCTGCACCATATCTCCCCATGAAGCCAAACCACTCCTACTACAAGCCCTCTCCAGCCACAAGCCCCAGCTGTGACCCCATTGACACCAGGATTCTCCGTCTAACTCTAGATGTCATACTAGCCCCTCTCACCGACCTGTTAAACCGGTCTCTGTGCCTCGGTCAATTCCGGCGCGCGAAATCAGCTGAAATTACTCCAATTCATAAGAATGGAGATGGCACGTACAAATAACTACAGACCAATTTCATCCTCCTCACTCTCTAAAGCCCTGGAAAAATAGTATCCACCCAACTCATGGAATATCTAACCAATACAGCATGGAACTGCTTCGCTTTGGACACAGCACCACCATGGCCTTCCTAAGTTCTCACAGCAAATACACTCTGCACTTGACTCTGGGGACATTGCGACAGTGTTCATTGACCTTTCTAAGGCCTTTGACACTGTGTCACCCTATTGCATGACTCCCTCCATCAACTAGGCTTCTCATCTGGCCCCTTGCCTGGTTCTCCAGTTACCTTCATGCCAGATCCCAATAGGTCAAGATAAATGGTACCCTATCAGCTGCCTTACCTATTCGCTCAGATGTCACCCAGGGTTCCATCCTGGGTCCCACATTGTTCGTCTCTTTCTAAACACCCTTCCTAGCTCCTGGCTGAGGCAGTATGCTCCTATATGCCGATGATGTGGTTCTCGTCGCCTCCCACTCAACCCATCACCCTCCACAGCTCTCTGCAACTCACCTTTAGCCAAGCTGAAAATGGTTCCTCGACCATTGTTTAGTTCTGAATCTCAAGAAGACAAAATCTTATGCTTTTTCCCACCGTCAAGTAACTCCAGAAATGCCGCCCTTCTCATCCTCCCTAGCACCCTACACCTCCTTGAACAGGTGTCTGCATACAAATATTTGGGCATCACCTTGACTCGCTCTCTCTTTCCACTCTCATCTTAATTGCCTGTCCACTGCTGTAAACACCGGATTGGACTCCTCTACCACTACAAAGACCGCCTCCCTCAGAATGCCCTCCGGCTGGCTATTACCTCCTCCATCCTGTCATTGGTCGACCACTGGCTCCCTTTCTATGCGGCTGCTCACCCCACCGCCTCACCAAAGTCCAGACCTTGATCAACAAGGCTTGCAGGCTCCTGACCGTGCCCCCCTGCAGAATGCACATGCCAGCTCTACTCCTCCTCGAACTTACTCATCTTTGATGAGGGCCTGTGCTGCCACACCTGTATACTGGCAAAAGAATCACCACTTGCCCCCGGTTGCTGCATCCTAAAATTGGCCTCCCACCAGTATCCACCCGGTGCTAACCTAAGCCACCTTCCAGGTCCCGAGAGCCAGGACCTCTTACCCAAAGATCATTCCACCAGAGCCCCCTCTTGGTACAGCTCCTCCCACTCATATCACAAATATCCCCAAAATCGGCCCTTCAAATTGCCTCCGAAACCACCTTACTGACACTCAGAGCTGTAAATGCCCTGACTGGCCCATACCTAGAGCTTAGCCTGGCCCAATTACAGACACCGTTCTTCCAGACTGCCTTCTCCCCAGCAACCCCCCAGGTATCGCTCCCTAGAACCCCTAGAGGTAACTTAATATTTCTAGGACATGGATATGTTGTTCAATCCACACTTACTGGCAGGTTCCTTGCCACTTTAAATCTTGCGGAAGGTCTTCAAGCTGGCTCCTCCCACCCACCGGGTGGTAAAACTCTTAGCTCCGCCCCATATCTTCCTTACTGCTTGGAAGCTCAGGTTCCCTCCTTTGCACTCTGTGTTTTAGGCCTGGATCCAAACTCTTTGGTTAATCTGAATCTAATTTTAAAATTTACAAGACTTTGGTCTTTATCTTCCCTTGCGGCTGCGATGGACAGAGCGATTCCCGGATTTCATCTGTGCCCTGTGAATGAAGATGTCCCGACTGATCCGCACTCCACGTGCATTTACTGCCTGGGGCTTGAACATGATTAGCAGCCTGTGACTTGTACAAGTCCTTTTTCGACCATGGTCCTAGAGGATCGCGCTGCCAGATTGCAACTTGGGTACCCGGCGTTATCCTCGGTCAAATCGAAGGAGGCCCGTTGGGCGGTGTCTGCGGCTGCGGGCTCAGCTGAACAGCTCGAGCAGATGATCGCCCTCGAGGAGGAAGCGCCCAGGCCACAGCATCATCTTCATCGGTCGCGGCATTTATCCCGCTCTCCTTAGGCTCCTCCTACGGCTTTGTTCAAGGAGCTTTGTCAGTCCCTCTCCACCAAGGGAGGGCCTTGGACGATACGTCTCGGTCCAAAAGAAGGACTCTAAGGGTAAGTCCACCGTCGGCGTTCGTGGGGTGGGAGAGGTCTCCTTTCCCGGACAGTCGACACTCGACTTCGGTGGGAGTTGCGGCTAAGGCCGCTGGCTCATGGTGTCCCTGTCAGGTCAGCCGTCCGAGACACCCATCGGCGCGGTCGAGATTTTCTCGACCGTTGGACGGGTTGTCGACTGGAGAAGCCACAACCCTTCTTTACCAGTTTCCTCAGTGGAAACCGAGGACTTGCCTGTGCGGGTCCCGGTTAAGGTCCTGAACGAGGAGGCGGGTTTCCTACCCCTCTCGGATCCACCCTCAGAAACACGAAGGTCTCGGTCTTGGACCTCTTCCTGGTCTAGCCGATCCCGCTGACATCAGCGGTCTCGGTCTCGGCACCATGGAAAGCGGCGGTGCCGCTCATCCTCGTCATCATCCTCTTGAGGATAGGCTTCAGCGCCAAATTGCATCAGCACTATGAGGATCTAATGTGGCAGCACCTCCTTTTGACCAGAATAAAGCCAACTCCGTCACCTTCCCGGCCATTAAGTGACTGTCACGGGCAGCGGCTCTTCCCCATATTGTAGTCGAGGCCAAAGCTGGCACGGTTGTTGGCGAAACCAGCTGTGCCACCCATTGTGGTGGAACCCCGCCTCCACAACCTAAAACTGAGGCCCCGACCAAGGATTCTTGAGTCGTGTCAGGGCTGCCCCATTGGTTGTTGGTCATCTTCACTCGATCGACCTCGCGGAGTGGAGGGTGGCTCAAGCTCGGCAGCTGTTTGCAGACTCCTCCGAGTCTGATGACGGACGACTTCTTGTTCTCCAGGCAGCTTGACCTGGAGTCCACTGGGGTCAGTTGGTGGACGAGACCATCCTTGTTTCTTGGAATGCTTCAACTCATCTCAGAGTCCACTGCGATGAAGCTCGAACCCATTTCAAAATGGGCTAAGTATCTCCTCACGGAGATACTGGACTGAGGATTCCCCACGGAGGCCTTCCCAGTGGCCAAAGCCATTTGTTGGCCCGACCCTGGAGCTATGGCAGTGGCCAGCTTCTTGCCCAGCATCTTGGCCCAGATGGCTGGAAAGTATGCAGTTCCCACTGGTCCACTCTCTGGTTTCTCGGCAACCCTCCACAGAGGGGCTAGTGACCGACAGCGTTTTCTGGTGTTCGGGAATGCTGGGATGTGGACAAGCCACCCGATAAGGAGTCCAAGAAACTGGACTACTTCAGGCAGAAAGTCTATGCTGCTTCCTCTCTAGGCCTTCATCAGGCCAGCTCAGCCGTTCTGATGGCACACTTTCACACACCCTTTTGGGCTCCCTGGATGAGGTGATTCCTCATCTCGGCTGACCTTCAGAAGGCGGTCAAGCAGGTGCGAGATCAGGGAAGGGTGGTGGCCAGACAGCTCAGACTTCCCTGGACATCGCTGACTTGTGTGCCGGTCAGTAGTGGCCGCAGTGGCTATCGCCACAGAGCTTGGCTGCAGATCTCCACCTTTACGGCAGATACCCGGCCCAAGCTGGCAGACATTCCCTTCTTGGGTACTGACTTGTTTGGTCCCGGGGTGGAGGGTCATCTGCAAAGGATTGAGACGTCAATGCCACCTTGGACTCGGTCCGCGTCTGCCCAGAAGGACAAAGGCCGCCAGCAGCAGTGTAAGCCCTTTCGGCTTTCAGCCTCTGCGGCCCATCCTTGCCAACACCAGCATCAGGGCCAGCAGGTCTCTCACCCCAAAGCCAAGCCTGCTGCTTCTTCCAGCAGGAAGCTGGGAGGAAAGGTCAGGGGCTCCTCGGCAGGTCCTTCCTCCAAGCCTGCTCAGTGGCGGGTTGAGGGTGTCACCCCCACCTGTCACTCCTCCCGGGTTCCCCATGGGGAGGCTCCGTCACTTCCTTTCCCCTGGTCTGATATCACTGCGGACCGCTGGGTGCTGGAAGTGATAGGAAAGGGTCTGCCTCTGGAATTTGAGCAGTCCCCACCCTTCTGAGCCGTCACCCCACGGGGGACTACAGGATCACACAGCCTCTCTGTCGGCTCGTCGCTGACATTGCCCTGCTCCTCCAGAAGGAGGTGGCGGATCCTCCATCAGACCCAGGGTTTGTGTCCAGGTACTTTCTGGTCCCAAAGCGGACGGGAGCTGGCACCTCATTCTAGACCACATGACCTGAACAAGTTCCTAAGGTCTCGAACCTTCAGGATGGTCACTCGGCTCAGATCATTCCATCCTTGGAGCGAGGCATGTGGTTCTGTTCTCTGGACCTCCAGGATGCGTTCTTTCACGTCCCAATCCATCCGTCCCACCAGCGATTCCTCCACTTCAGAGTGGAGGGATCCCTTATGATTCTGGGCCATGCCCTTGGCCTCTCCCAGCTCCCAGGGTCTTCACCAAATGCATGGCAGTGGTGGACGGCATTCCTACAGCGCGAAGGGTCGGGTGTACCTTTACCTGGACAACTGGCTGATTGCAGCCTCCTCCAAGCTGGAGGTGGAGGCGGTCAGGGATCTGGCCCTCAGGTCTGCTCTCAGATTGGCCTCCTCATCAGCGAGGTCAAATCGAACTCATGCCAATGCAGGTGATTCAGTTAATCGGGGCAGAGCCTGACTCTTTTCGAGCCAGAGCATGGCTCCCAGCAGACAGGGCTGAAGTTCTTTTCTCCTTTGCCCAGTCATTTCTGGTTGAGCAATTGCACCCTGCCGGGACTTCCTGTGCCTCCTGGGCCTCATGGCGGCCTGCACCAGCGTGGTCCGTTGGGCCGCTGGCACATCGTCCCCCTCAATGAGGGCTGGCCCACCAATGGTCACAGTGCTGTGGTCCTCTGGACCAGCTAGTGATAGTGACCCAGGAGATGTGGAATGCTTTCCAGTGGTAGCTTCGTTCAGCTCATCTGCAGGAGGGTATCCGTTTGTCCGCCCAGAGCCGGCCGGTCCTCTCTACGACCGGCGCCTCTATGATGGGTTAGGGTGCCCATCTGGGGGCTCAGAGCACCGGCCTCTGGTCCCTCAGAGTCTCGATGTCACATCAACCTGCTGGAGCTTGAGCAGTCTGACTAGCCCTCACCACCTCGCTCCGTTTATGCGGGGTCAAGTGGTCCAGGTCTGAACGGACAACACCATGACCATGTACTACCAAAACTGCCAGGGGCGGGGACGTGCTCCTTGCCTCTGTGCGAAAGTTCTCCGCACTTTGTCTCTCGTGAGCAGACTGGAGACGGATCTCCTAGCCATCCATGTGGCAGGAGCCTCCAACACTCTGGTTGATGCCTAAGCCGGATAGGTGCTGCATCTCATGAGTGGTCTCTCCTGCTAGATGTAGTACAAGATCTATTCTCCCACTGGGGCACACCTCAGGTGGACCTGTTTGCCTCAGGGAGAATCTACAGCTGAGGCTGTTTCGTGCCTGCCCCCTCAGCAGGGCTCTCTGCAGGAGGATGCCTTCCGAGGCCATGGACCCGGGCCTCTTCTCGCCTTTCCCCCATTCCCTTGATCCACAAGGTGCTTCTCAAGGCAAGGAGGGGCATGGCGCAGGTGATTCTGGTAACCCCAGACTGGCCCGCCAGTTCTAGTATCCAGATCTCCTCAGCCTCAGCTCAGGCCCCAGGCGGCTTCCAGCCCACCGGACCTGATCTCAGTCAACAAGGGAAGGTACTCACCCGGACCTTCAATCCCTGCACCTGGCGGCCTGGTTTCTGGCGGCTAGAGTTCCAGGCCTTGGGTCTTTCCAGAAGTCCTCAACGTTGTTGAGGCATCCCGTAAGAGTCGACCAGAAAATGCTATGCCTTCAAATGGAAGAGATTCTCCATTTGGTATTAGGATAAGGGTTGGACCCTTCCTCCTGTTCCTTGGCCAGCATTCTGGACTACCTGTGGTCCCTGTCTCATCTAGGGCTTGATCGGCGACCCTTAAGGTGCACCTGGCAGCCATCTCTGCTTACCGGGTGCTGGCCGGGAAGCAGTCGGTGGTGCAGGAGAATGTGGTTGGGCACTTTTGAAAGGCCTTAATCACATATCCCTCGCGTGAGAACCTCCACCTCCATGGGATCTACTTCTGGTATTGGCTAAGCTCATGGGTAAGCCATTGACCGATGCACAGGTGTGATATACTGTATCTCACCTGTCATGGGAAACCGCCCTCTTAGTGGCTATCACGTCAGCCAGAAGGATGGGAGAGCTCCAGGCATTTTCCATCGAGTCTCCTTATCTGGTCTTCCACAGGGACAAGGTTGTCCTGCGCCCCCACCGAAATTCCTTCTGATGATGGTGTCGGGAGAGTCACCTTAACCAGGTGTTGACTCTGCGGTGTTCTACCCCAGTCACACCTCAGAGGCCCAATATAGGCTCCATACTTTGGACCCTAGAAGGCTCTCTTATTACAAGGAGTGGGCGGCTGTAGTTCGGAGAGGTTCGCCAGCTGTTTGTCACCTATGCGAAGCCGCACCTTGCAGACCTGCAGCCAAGCGGACGATAGGCAGGTGGGTCACCTCCTGCACAGATCTCTACTACAGGTTGGCGGGCATGTAGCCTCCCAAAGGGATAAGAGCTCATTCTGCCCCATACACGCTGCTCGGTGGCTACTTCCAGGGATGTCCCTATCCAGGAAATCTGCAGGGCTGCTACCTGGAAGTCAGCACACACTTTCATTACCCACTACCACATCGACCTTGAGTCATGCCGGGATGCTGGTTTGGGACCTCGGTTCTCAGTCCTTATTTTCCAAGTAGGAGGTGCACACCTTGCCTCCCTTCTCCTGGAGAACTGCTAGGAGTCTGCCAGTAAGTGTGGATTGAACAACGTATCCATGTCCCTAGAAATACAGGTTACTCACCTGTAACAGGAGTTCTAGGAATGGTATGTTATTCATCCACACAACCCACCCGATCCCAGGCTCGACGTGCAACCTGACTACCAGCGGCTAGATCTGGCGCCATGAGGCGGAGCAAGAGTTTTACCACCCAGGTGGATGGGAGGAGCCAGCTTGAAGACCTTCCAGCAAGATTTAAAGCGGCAAGGAACCTGCCAGTAAGTGTGGATGAACAACATATACCATTCCTAGAAGTCCTGTTACAGGTGAGTAACCTATATTTATATACTAGACTAATTGTAACTAATTGAAGGCTTTGTACACCTTTGTATTACTGGAATTGCCTCGTGTGTTCTTTTATTGTATCTCATCTGGTAATGTTCTCCGTTGTTGTACTCTACCACCAATTGTTGTCTACTCTCTGCAACGAGGTGCCTTTGTAAATGAGTCTTTGACTCAAAGGTTGTAAATCTGAATTATGAAATGAATACAAAATAAATAAAATAAATAAATAAAATATTTCAGAGGTTATTGAACCAGAAATTCTGTCACCTATAGGGAACTTAAAGGCTAATTCAGCTCCTGGTTCAGATGGCATAGGAGCTGGTTTGTATAAACAGTTTAAAGATACTCTTGCACCTGTCTTAGCCATCTTATTTAATCATATGTTAACTGATATGGAATTAGCCCCTCTATGAGAGAAGCAATCTTGGTTTTGATCCATAAAAAGGTGATAATACTGATATAAATAACTGGAGGCCATTAAGCCTCCTAAATACAGATATTAACATTTTAGCTAAAATTATGCTAAGGAGACTGTCCAAATTGCTCTGTATCTTATTATTGATGCTCAAGCTTGTGCAGTTCAGGGCAGGAAACAGTATGATAATTTAATTATTTTGAGAAAAAAGTTTTATAAAAGGAAATAGGGGATCTAGATGGTTGGATAATCAGTATTGATCAAGAAAAACTTTCGATCGGGTTTCACATCAATTTCTATTTGATGTTTTAAAAGCCTTTGGCCTCCCGGAAACTTTTTGGACTGGATTAAAGTATTGTACACAAATGTGTCTATAATCCCGAATGTAAACGGGTGGTATGGGGAAAGGGTGGAGGTAAAGAGGGGGTAAGACAGGGTTGTCCATTAAGCCCTCTTCTGTACATATTTTGTATTGATATATTTATTAGGTTATGTAATTATGATCAACGAATAATAGGGTTAAAGGATCCGGGCTCTGATACTGCAGTCAAAATTTTAACTTATGCAGATGATGTGGTATTAACTTTGGCTATAACAACAGAGGAGCCGGGCTTAGAGCATGTAATTAGAACATATTCTTCAATTTCTGGATCCAAAATAAATGTTAATAAAAGCAGAGGCATCCCCTGGGTCTGACACCAATACCATGTTCTGGAATGGTAGGTGGTATAAAATTAACCACTGATCCCATGAATATACTAGGGATAACTTTTGGCCTCAGAATTACAATATAAGGAACTGGGAGCAAAGTTTATGCAGAGCAGAAAGGGCTATTGCAGGATGGAGGAATAAAGTAATTGGGAAACTGAAAAGGGTTTGGCTTATTAAGACCTTACTGGTTTCAATCTTTCTATATTTAAGTTATGTTCCCCGAATAAAGTTACCACTAAGTTATTTAGCATTGTTTTCAAGGATTTTGGGGTTCCAGATTAAACCCAATAAAAGGAGCATCACCTACAAAACCAAAAGAAGGTGGTGTAGGTATGATTAATCCCTTAGCCTTCTTTTGGAGTGTGTTTTGAGCTATAATTTGGGAAATACTTCCATTCTAACTCAGTAGGCTGGAAGCCCTGGTTAGAGATTAGATTGGTCCAAATATATCAGCATGGTAACAGCAAAACCCAGGTCACTTGGGAAACAGGGCCCTATACCCATCTATGGAATTGAAAGCATGGAATGGGCAACAAAATGGAAACTGACCCCAATAAGTGTAGCCACTGGGACAGGAAAAATATACTGGCCGGATATTCAGAAGGGTTGCACTCGGTAGCGATATTCAAGCGGGATTGAGCCTGGCACAAATCCCGATCGCGGAGTGCATCAATATTATCTCGGTGCAGGTGGGGGGGCGTGCCATGCCTCTCCACATCCCGATATTCAGCCCGGGATGTGCTGAGCCCATGCATGTCAACCCTACTTGGCGCTGCACACAGGTGAGCCACAAAAAAGGAGCAACAGCTGGCCACCCAGGGCGCAACACGGCAGCTACCACCTGTGGCGGCCACCCGAGCTCGGCTGCACCTTCTGGTGGCACCCCATGCCCGATCGCGGGCATCGTGATCTAAATAATAGACCTAAATCCTGGTGGTCAGTGGACGCTCGCAGCCTATCGTGGGCATCGTAGAAGAAAATAATCATCCAATATCCCTGGTGGTCCAGTGGACTGCTTGCAGCCGATCGTGGGCATATGTAGAAGAAAATAATCGTCCTGTATCCTTGGTGGTCCAGTGGACCGCTCGCAGCCTGATCGCGGGCTTAAGTATTAAAATATACCGTCCAATATCCCTGGTGGTCAGTGGACCGCTTCACGCCCGATCAAGGGCTTAAGTATAAATTAAACCGTCCATTATCCCTGGTGGTCCAGTGGACCGCTCGCAGCCGATCGCAGGCATATGTGAAAATAATGCACCCCAAAACAACCCTGGTGGACAAACGCCCCCCTCCCCACCGCCCACTAGGCCTGCCCCGCGCCCCCCACGGTCAGTGGCGGTAAGCAACTCCCCACCGCTTGCTGCCCGCGCCCGCCGACTGACAGTCGTATGGTGGGGCTGTCGCCCATTGGTCCCAGCGTGAGCCAATGGAATGCAGCTCCGTGTACCGTACTACACAGTCAGATATGTGAATGGATCCATTCACATATCTGAACTTTATGTACTGTCTGAGCTACGCCCATTGGCTCACAATGTGGACCAATAAGCGTCACAACCACTATAGTAATCTCAGTCAGTGAGCGTGACGGCAAGCGGTGGGGAGCTACTGCCCGCCGCTGACCGAGGGGAGCGGGCGGTGGGGCTCGGGCGGCGGGTGGAGGGGATTACCGCTAGTCCGTTCAGGGCTGCTTTGAAGCGCATTATTTTCACATATGCCCGCGATCGGGCGCAGCGGTCCACTGGACCACCAGGATAATGGACAGTATATGTTAATACTAAGCCCATGATCGGTGTGAAGCGGTCCACTGGACCACCAGGGATATTGGACGCTTAATATATTCTACATATGCGCCGCGATCGGGCAGTGGGGCACTTTTCCGTGATGCAGGCTGCGTCCCCGACGCGCTGCAGCCTGGCAGGCGCCAGGCGAAGTTGCCGGATCGTGCACCTGTATGCAAATGGGGTTGTAATGACATGCAGATGGCCCCATTTGCACCTTTGCATGCATTATGGCCCCATTTGCATGTGCACTTTGAATATCGCAGTTGTTGCGCTTTAGCGCAACGGAACTTGGCGCTAGCGCATCCCCCTGCTCCACTCTGGCCACTTGGCGCTGGTGCAGTGCCACTTGCCATGCGCACTGTGGGTGGCCGGTGTGATATTCAGCGATGCCGTGCCATGGGCGCAGCTCCATGAATATCACCCTGTCCAGCGGCTCCTGCGCGTAAGTTGGCTGGGCGCGGCTTGTGCCACAAGCTTGGCACAGTCTGAATATCTGGACCACTGTATATTGGCATATTCTAGACATTGAAAGGACAGAATCTGTAGAATTCCCTTTATGCCCTGAGACTCAGAAAGCATAGATCTTAAAACAACTGGTAAATCCTAGAATTCCTCCGTAGATGTGGGATTGCATATGGTTGGGCAACTATGGAAGACTCAGTGTAAAAGGCAATAATAAGCATAAAATGCTGGCAGAAAGATATTGTCCTAGGGAATCCTGCCTCCAGGTTATTGGAAACTCGGCACATCTATTTCTGGAGTGCCCTTATGCACAAATGTTATGGGAAATAGTGAGTGTGAAATAGGGAGACCCACAATTCTCAAAATGAAGTTATTCAGATATTCTGTATGGAACTAATCCAAATCTGATAGAGAAGTATCATGCAGATACTATATATACAGTATAATGTTGGGAATTATTAGATATTATTTGACAGGCAAGATGCTTATGGGTGCTGCAGCAAAAATGGATGCATCAGGATGTTGGTTTTTCTAACATACAAGAGCATTGAAGCAGTTAATGAAATATGATTTATCTAAATGTTCTTTGTCAAGAGTAGCACAGCTGTAGAAAAATTGTGAAACATGGTGTTGAATTTCTGTAGTTCAGTTCGATATTGTATTTTGACTGGAAACACAAAATAAGTTATGTTGAAAAATAAGAATGTATTTTGTGTATATTTGTATAATGTTGTAATGTGATTGTAATGAAGTCCATTATTTCAAATAGAAATTCCCCTACTCTTTTGAGAAGTGCCATGGGATCGTTAATGTCCACCTGAACAACCACTAGAATAGAGCGGGACTTTGGTTTAACATCTCATACAAAGGTGGCACCTCAGGAGTGCAGCACCTCCCTCATGCTGCACTGCAGTGTCAGTATTGGGATATTAACCCAAGTGCCTGGTGTGGGGATAGAACCCACAGCCTTCTGATCTTCCAGCCTCAGAGCAAGTATACAACCAGCTGAGCCACTGACACTACAATTGCCTTTATGTGTTTATACAGTGCCTTTGTGTTTAGCATCAGTTGCGTGATGCCATCATGCGAGTGAGCATACGAAAACTCGCTAGTTTCTCCTTAGGCTGTTCTGACCGAAGGAACAGCTTCTACAGTGATCTTCCTAATTTTTCAATAGCTCTCATCTGGATTGGGGGGGACATGTGATCTGTGCTCAGGGCTGCATTTTCTCCTTAATGACAGCTTGCCACTCTTCTTCCCAGGAAGAAGTAGGAGTGATTTTAATATTTCTGGCTGTTGGAGGAGTTTGGGCTATGGCACCATTGCATTCTGACCATTTTCTATTAGAGTTGCATAGTCTGTCTTAAAACTCCTGAGTAGTTTTTTCATAATGTCGGTACATAGCAAAGCAACAAAACATTCCCCTTTAAAATGTTTAAATTACGTTTTAAATCTAACATCTCATTCCTAGCCTCTTCCTCCATGAGATCGTCTGATTCCCCATTTGTAGCATTAAGAGTTCTCTTAGATTTCTGCAAAAAGGCAGGACTAATTAGATTAATCAGTTATCTTTTCTCTGTCCCATATGAAAGCAGAGGTTATAGACTGAAAATCCAGACCAACTTTTAAATATATCACAACAGTTTTGAAAGAAAATTTGTCATGTCACTGGGATTATTTCATAGATTTCATAGATGTTTACAAGTTCAGGGGCAAATGCCCATAAGTGAACTCGCCTCCACTTTTCAGTGGTGGAAAGAACATTTTATCTCCATGTATGTATCAAGTCTTATTTTAAACTGCTGATGATTATTACTGCTAACAATATTTTGAGGGAGTGAATTCCAAATTGGAGGGATTCTCTGAGTAAAAACATGGAGTGTTTATTTGTTTTCATAACAATGTTTTAATTTAAGATTATGTGATCTTGTTAGATTAAGTTTTGGATGTTTTCTAATCCAATTGTATTTAACAAGTATTCATTGTGATAGGCATTAAAACATAAATTAGGTCACCTCTCAGCATTCTGTATTCCAGAGAATATAGTGGTAATGTTCTAAGTCTAGACCCATATTCTGTATGTGATACATTATCAATTTTTTAGTGGCTCTGCGTTGGACCCTTTCTACCATACCTAGATTGCCTTTGGAGGTTGGAGCACAAAAGTTGAACAGTAATCTAAATGTGAGCGCACAAGACAGGAGTATAAGGGTAGAATAACAGATGACTTCCTACTTTTAATGTGTCTCAAAATGTTGCCAAGAATCATATGGCATTTTTTAACAGTTATATTAGTATGTGAATTAAATTTTAAGTTGTTAGAAATTGTTACACCAGATCTTTTTCTTCTGTTGTTTCCATTAGATTCATATTTTGTATTGAATAGTTAAATCCCTGGTTGTTATTACCCATGTGCATTACTTTGCATTTCTTAACGTTAAATTTCATTTTATTTTCGACAGCCCAAATAGCTAATTTGTTTAGATTTTCTTGTAGGGTATTGGCAGATGTAATATAATTTACTAGGCATCCAATTTTGTAGTAGTCAAGCGTACTTGTGGATCCAGACCTCCTTGGATGTATGCATACTGGAGATCAGAATGTTAAATAAGAGAGGGCCTAACACAGATCCCTGTGGAACTCCACTAGTAACTGGGCTCCACTCAGACTCATGCCCATGAATAACTACCCTTTGTTGTCTTGGATAGCCATGATTCAATCCATTTAATTATGTTATTGTCCACATTTATTTTAAGGAGTTGTTTAATCAGAATTAGTGGGACACAGTGTCGAATGCCTTTAAGTCCAGAAAAATGATATCCACTGGGATGCCATTATCCAGTGCATCACTGACTGGTTCAAAAAAGTAAATTAGTCAAGCATGACCTACCGATGTAAAACCATGTTCTGACATATCTATATAGTCAGTGCTAATAGTATGATTGGAGATTTTATTTTGAATCAAGCGTTCAATAATTTTACTAATAAGTGATGCTAGGCTGATAGGCTTGTAGTTTGATGTCAGCTGTTTACTGCCATCCTTATAAATTGATGTAATATTAGCTACCGCCAAGATTGTATACAGTACCACAATTCACCGATGTATTAAATAAATAAGTGAGTGGACCAGTAAGTTCATTTGAAAGGTCTTTTAGGAATTTTGGACTTATACCATCTGGTCCTGGAGATGAATTACTTTTATTAGATTCATTGCTTTAACAGTATCTTGTTCAGAAAAATAAAAATGAAATTAGCTGACGGCTGCAGATTAAAGGTAGTGGGTTCTTTGGGACTAAAATACTTGTAAAGTATTGATTAATTTCAGATGCCATTTCCTGTTCATTATTGATAATTGTATCATTCGATATTAATGGGCCAGTCCAGTAGAATTTTGTTTAAGAGAGCCAATGTAATTATAAAACTGTTTTTATCTTTAATATTTGTAACTAAATTATTTTCCAGTTTTTGTTTTGCGTTTTTATTTTATATTTAATTTTGCAATTGACTTAAATTTGACCCAATCAGAATCTTTTTCAGTCTTCGAAATTTCTTATATGCTTTATGTTTTTGTTTATTAATTGTTTTATATCTTTAGACCACCAAGGAGGTATTCTATGTTTAGTACTTACATTGTATTTAACTCTGTCAGGAACCCATTCATCTAAACAATAGTCTATTTTACTTTTAATTTTTCCCATATCTGTTCAATATTCAGGTCTATTAATTCATTTTGCCAATTCCAAGCTGATAAGTACTGTTTTATGCTAGTATAATCAGCTTTATAGTAATTTTAAATTTACTTATTTCTTTATTTCTTTTGATAATTTGTACAATGTCGCATGAGATCATATTATGATCACTGTTTGCCAAAGGTGGTAGTATAACAGGGAGGAGCATAGATGAGGATTATTAGTAAAAATGAGGTCTAAAATATTATCGTTCCTTGTAGGGTGATACACCAGTTGATCTGAGCCTGATTTAAGCGTTGTTTCTATAAACTTTTTCTCAAAGGGGCCATTGGTGTTAAGTGTTTCCCAGTTAATATTTGGGAAATTGAAGCCACCAATAACATTAAATTACTATCAACAGATATATTTTCTAGCTGGTTTAAGAAAGTTAGATTCTCTTCAGACTTCAAACTTGAGGACGTATAACACAAGCCAATTGTTAAAGTATCTAGAGCAAGCATGATCCTTGCCTTTAATATTTCTACTGTTGTGTCTCCAAGAGTTATCTCATAACATGTATATTTATTAGATACATATATTGCTAATCTGCCACCTCTGTTGTGTTGTCTGTTCTTTAACAACTTTGAGAAACCTGGAATATCTGTATTCAGTCCTTATCTAGAAACCACGTTTCAGTGATACAGCAAATCGATTTTTACTTCTAAGAATATAACTTAACTCATCTGTTTTATTTGTTAAGCTGCGTGCATTCAACAATAATAATTTTATTTTTTATACTATTTTGACAATTGTATATTTTATTGTTTATATGATTTTTCAGAAATATTATGGTTATATAAACTAATATTGGATAATCTTTTCTACGTTTTTTCTTTTCTTTTTTAATTTCGCTGTTGGAACAGTGTAAGATCTACAATTCTTATTATTATGGTTACTCAAATACCTTATAACTGATGGACGAGATACAGGTATAACTGAAACCCACCTCCCCAGGAATTAGTTTAAAACTGTATTTATATAATTGTTGAACTGGGAACTAAGAATTTGTGACCCTTTTTGTTTAAATGTAACCCATCAGTACTGTACATTTCATTGTTTCCATAAACTCCTCCCAGTGTGTTGTACATTTGATATCTTGTTTAAGACACAATTTTCTTAGCCAGTTGTTTATTTCTTTTAAAGTGCAATTTTGTTGAAATGTTGCTCTTGGAACTGGCAAGATCTTAGAAAAAGCAAAAACACAACCTAACTCTACCAATTTATTGGTTAGGTTAACAAATTCCTGTTTAATTTGTTGAGGTGATTGGAAAAGGTGTTATTGGCCCTGCATGTATAGTAACTATTTTATTATCATCACTTGTGCCGATTATGTCATTTAACAATTTAGTGATATCACTGATTTTTGCTCCTTTAAAAGCAAGACAAAGTTCTATGAGCTTTATCTATGTCACATATTGCTCTATCCATCCCTTTCACAATAGAGTCACCAAGGACACATATTTCAGTGTTATGTTTTTGGGAGGAGTCTGTTTCCATTAAGTCTTTAGGTTGCTCTAATGTTAAAGGTGCAGTTTCCAGTAAAATTAGTGAGTGCGTCTACAGTCATGTCCTTTTGACAGTTATCTATACTAGATTTTGTTTTATAAATTACTGGAATAGTATCAGATGTTATTACATCTTTTGACACACTAGTAGTACTAAATATTTCATCATTTGGTGCATCTAGTAGTAGGGGATCAAACATATTGGAAATTTCTATGTTAAAATGATCAGATTTCCTTCCCCTCTTTTTTTAGGATGTTTTAAATGTTGCACCAAGTACCAGGCATTTTCTTGATAGGTGGTTTCTTCATCCTCTCAAACTCTTTTTATTAGTTGTAGTATTAGTCATTGGAGTGTAAGATGGTGTTTTGTTCTTTAAGGAAACAGTGTTATGAGCTGAATCTGGTATTAAAGGTGATGATTGTGGTTGTAAACTGACCTGTAATCGTTTGGCCATGTTAATTTGGCTACTTTCTAGTTCGCCAAGCCTTTTTACTAAACTGGGCTAGCAGCTGTGACAACTCTACATTTTCAGTACATTTGATACAGGTAAATGGGTTGTTTGATGTAGAACTCTTACGGGGCAAACACACGATTAAATATTCAGGGTGGGATTTTCAGACTGCGCCAGGTAAGGGCGCAAACCTGGGCACAGCGCAACTGGGATGAGCCAGGGCATGGTCAAGCGATATTCAACAGTGCTGCGGCGCGCAGCTCAGCATCGTTGAATATGGCACTGAGGAACACGCACTGTACGCAGGCGCAGTGCTTCACGCCAAGCGTAAGGAAGTGGCAGCAGGGAGCACAGGACTGCGCCAGTGCAAATGCGGTTCGGGTAGGCGCAGCAACAGCGATATTCAGCCGCGTGAGCATGCAAATGAGGCCATTATGTATGCAAGGTGCAATAGGGCCATTTGCATGTCATTATGGCCTCATTTGCATGCGGTGCGCTGATCCTTGTCAACTTGATGCCTGGCACCCTGCCAGGCTGCAGTCGCCGAGGACTGACGCCCTGCTGTCCCTTGGCGGGCTTCGCACCAACGCCCATTCGCGGGCATATGTTTAATAACATCCTGGTGGTCCAGTGGACCCTACCCTTCGATCCGATCGCAGGCATATTGATAACAACTCCTGGTGGTCTTGTGGACCCGATCCCGTTGCCTGATCGTGGGCATGGAGTGAATAAAACCCTGGTGGTCCATTGGACGCTATCCATACCCGATCGCGGGCATGTATTAAAAATATCCCTGGTGGTCCAGTGGACCACTATCCCCTACCCGATCGCGGGCAAGTATTATAATATCCCAGGTGATCCAGTGGACCACTGTCCCCTGCCCGATCGCGGGCATGTAATGGAATAATTCCTGGTGGTCCAATGAACTGATCACCTTCACCCGCTCGCGGGCGTTTGTCAAACTCCCTGGTGGTCAGTGGTACCCCCCTCACCACCCACTTAGTCCCCATGCCTGCACCCCAGTCAGTGATGGGTGGCGGTTCCCCGCCAAAGCCGCCCGCCGACTGATAGCGTGCTGTAGGGCTGTCGCCTATTGGTCACTGCGTGGGCCAATGGGCATGCGAACCATACAGTACTACACAGTCCTGAATTGTGAGCGGCGTTTATTCACATATTGGGACTGTGGTACAGTATGGTCTGCATGTCCATAGCCCATGCAGTGGAACAATGGCGTACAGCTTACTGTATGCTGTCAGTTGGCGGTGCACATGGTGAGAAACTACCGCCGCCCGCTGACCAGGGGTGTAGCGGTGGTGGGGACCATGTGGCGGTGGGGAGAGGGGTACCACTGGACCAGCAGGGAGTTTGAAAACGAGCCGGCGTAGGATCGGTCCACTGGACCACCAGGAGTTTGTTAATACATGCCCGGACCGGGCAGGGCATATGGTTCACTGGATCACCAGGGATATTTGTAATACATGCCCGCATCGGGTGACGGATCGGTCCACTGGACCACCAGGCAGGTCCTTTACTGATGCCCGTGAATGGGCGATGGGGCGAGGCACAGCGCTCCTGGGCAGGGGCATGGGGCAGTGTTTTGGAAGGTTGGGTGGCCACCCTCGGCGGCGGCTGCTTTGTTGCACAGCAATATGGCAGCCCGCCTATGGGTGTCTCTGACTTGTTCCCTGTTTGAATGGGCACAACATTGCGCCCCCTGAGCGGTGCAAGCGGGGTTGTGCCTGCATGCTCGTTGCATATCCTGGGCTGAAAATTGGGATGTGCCGCGCCGCCGTAGGCACTCCCGACTTGTGCTGCATACAGTTGCAGCGCCCTGGCGCATCGGGGTGCTAATCGCGAACCTGCCTGTTTGAATATTGCGCCGGTGCATTGGCGGGCTGTGCATGGTGCAACCCTGTTGCGCCATGCGCATATCCTTTGAATATCACTGTTTTCACTATTTGAAATACAGTTATAAAGTGTTTCCTCTTAAAAGGCTGGCAGTATAGCCTAGAGCAGGGCTGTCCAACACGTGGCTCATGAGCAACATGTTGCTCGTCAAGCCATTTATGTTGCTACGTGAAGGCTCAAGGAAAAATAAATATTTTGTGCCTTAGTTGTGCTTGTCTCTTTAAATTTGCCATTTCGCTCACGTTGTAATCTCTCCTTGGAATTCCGCCTTGTCTCCGTGATTCCCTGACTGCTCTCAATGTTGTAATCAGGCAATGGTCTGTGATTAGCAGGAGTAATCATCTTGGCTCAAATAGCAAACCACAGCCTTTCATACTAATAGACCACAAATCACAGGCGATTAGTGACTGATTTTTGGATTTGCGGTCCAATTAGTATGGTAATGGTGAAAAACAGAAAAAGGCTGAAAGCTGAAAGGCTACATTGATCATTGATCTCACTGCCGTTTATAACCTCCCAGTAACTAACATTTTCAGAACTGCCATCACTCCACCGTTACAGCTGCCTGTGTCACTGCCCCTGAGTGACTTAGCTGAGCTGCTTGAGGTTTCTCGACTGGTCATGCAGATAAGAAGTAGGTATTAGCAATACAGCTGAACTCTTTTGCTAGCTATTAGAGAGGTTTACAAGTGTTTATGTATGACTAGAGTGGGAGGTTATTCGATCCTAGTTGATGTTGAGTTTTGCTGGTTATTAAAAGTGGTGCTGGGATCACAGCTCATGGAGAGTTTAAAAATATGCTGCTCACTTTCAAGGTGAACTTTACCCAGTTATCAGCATACTGTGGCAGAGGATCTTAATTAATGTTGTAGTTTTACAGGCTATTTAAAAACGGGGGGTATGTCATTTATTGGAGAAGTCTAAAATTATTATTTTTTTAATTTCTCTGTATTGCTCCCCTACTACCTGCCAGCCCCGACCCCGAGGCATCCAAGAGTCATCCTCCTGCCTGTACGCCCACCTGGACCTACCTCTCGATCCTCCATGGAGCTTCAGTTTGCCCCCAATTGGGGACGAGGTGTAGTGCCTTCACCCCAAGAATCCTTCATTCGTCAGGTCGAGAAAGGTGGTCTGGTGAGCAGAGCACATTAAAGGCATGCTCGGAAGCCCATCTTCCGGAGCGCATTGTGTTTCCTCTTTCCTCCCTCCCTACAGCGTCGACCCCTGACATCAAGGTGCAAGGTGCAGGCGTCCACGCTGTGTAGCGGCCGCCTGTCCCATACCATTGGGGCTTGCAGTACTCCGACCTCCGCTCAGAGTCAGACAAGTGTGCAGGCTTGACCTCAACCCTCCCCAGAAGGCGAGCTGTTGTGGGACGGTCAAGCCTATCTCCCTGGCCGACCCACCAGTGGCCCGAGTCCGCTCCCGCACCGGGTCGCCGGTGGGAATGAGGTGTAGGGTCCAGCGCCTCAACTCTCAGTACCACCGGGCTGGCCTAAAATGTGTGTTATGTATGCTGCTCACTGTCATGAAGAACTTTAGCCCTGTTATCAACATTTGTGGAAAAAATATTTAAAATCTGATGAATCTGATTAATAAATAAATATTGTGTACTTCTGTCATTATATTAACTGTAATCATTGCAAATGTGTGCAAGTATGTGTAATTATGTATAATTATGGGACATTGTGTGTTGTGCATGTGTGGACCGGCATGGGCCATGTTTTTGTTGCTTTTAGCTTGCCTTGGAAATGAAAATGTTGCTCCCACCACCAAAGGTTGGACACCCTGGCCTAAAGGTTAAAGTAACAAGCGGGAATGAGTTTGGTACATCCAGCAGACCAGGTTTGATTCCCACAACCTCCGCTTGCATACTGCATGACTCTGAGCAAGTCACTTAACCTCCACAGTGTTCCTGGGTCTCTCTTGGAAGCAGGCACTTGTGACTAGTGGGCCTTACCAGTTACTAAGATAAAAAAAAAAAGGTACTATTGCCTGTTCCATAACTTATTATTCAGAGCTTGAATATGAATTGAGTACTGAATGTGTACATGACTTAATTAGCTTATTATCTTACTAATATTGACTCAGAGATCCATCTCATATTGAGGACCTGAATGGTTCAATGACCTGCCCTTTGCTCTCTGAGATTGTGAAAAACTCAGTCAATTCAAATCTGGCTCTGCTCACACCTTGCATGAAAATGCTTGATCTTACTTGAGAGGGCTCTTGCAGTAGGTAATTACATATAGGACTGAAGCTGGCAGGCGTCAGGACCCGTCGGAAAAATTTCTAGCTAACAGTCTCTGGCGGGGGACCGCCCCCGTCAAGTGACCGGCATCAGGTGACGTCAGTATAAAGGGACGGTCCCCATTCCGCGCTTCCAGTTCTTTCCGCTGTCAACTTGTGATAGTGCCTGCGTGGTTAAGTTCCTCTATCATCAGTCTATCATCGGTCTTGTTTACAGTATTTTCACCATTTTTGATTTTTGTCTTAAAATGCTCGTATGTCGTTCCCTACACCCTCCAGTCGCATAAGAACAAGTGCGACTTGTGCGGATCACAGCTACTGCATAAGGATGGTCACTCCCTGTACCTCTTCTGCCTAGACCGGTACACCCCATGAAGAAGTGCCACCATTGCCAGCAATTCAGCGCTGCCACCCGTAAACAGAGGCAGCAGTCTCTGGAGGCCACGTTTTAAAGAAGAGAATAGCCTCTATGGAGAAGGAGCTGAAGAAGCTTAGGCAGGCCTCCACTTCCCCGAGGACACTGTAAAAAGGAGTAGAAGCACCAGGACGGGACTCCCACCTCCACGGCTACGCGACTCCGACTGGGTCACCGTACTTCAGGTAACATCCCCGGGGGACCGACTCTCGATGGCCGTCTTGGAGGTTTCAAGAAGGCGTCGTCCCTCCGTCGGAGCTCACGCTGTGGCCCTTCGGGTGTCTCTGGGACAAAGGGTGACCGCTCCTGGAAGGGCGCTGCCGCGCCGCCTCCGGGTCGAAACAGGTCCAGTAAGCGGATGCCAGGGCCTCCGGCGTCCGCTTGGACAGGACTGGTAAGCGCTGGCCCCTTTTGAAGTCGCACGGTCCCCCGCGCCCACAAAGTCGCTTCCCCTTAGCGACGCCGTGGGCGCAGGATCTGATAACTTGGATGCCGGCTCCTCTGGCGCCCGTCTGAATCCGCCCGATGAGGCAGGCGTCGGCCTGTCCGATGAGCTGCAGGCGAAAGAGCCTCGCTGGACACTCTGGACAAGTCCGCCGTCCCAGGCTTGCCACTGCTTATCGAGATTCCAGTGTCTCCTCTGCTAGACCCGGGGATTTCAGTCCTCCTTCCCGGCGATACAGAGGATTTAGATCATGCACGTCAGGGCTTCCTCCGTGGGACCAGACCCCTGATGCGGCCCTCGGACGCCGCCTATCCGGCGTCATCGACATCCCTTTGCTGGGCGCCCGTTCCAGCGCGGGCCTGATGCCCATGGGGCCACCTGTAGCTGGCCCTCCTGCGGGCCTCTACCAGGGCCGTCTGCTCCAGCCGGAGCCCCTGGTTCCCAAGTACCTGACCCTGTCTTATTCAGGGCCATCCTACCGGGACTGCAGTATCCTGCGCCACAGTACCCGGCCTCAATACCACAACACAGGCTTCCGCCCGTCGAGTTCTGGATACTTGCCCTATGGATACCCTCAGTGTCCGTATCCCCTCCACCGCCCCCAGCCGCGGTGGATTTGAAGGGAGACTCTGACTGCGTGGTGGGCTGGGGCCAGGCTCAACTCACCAAGGGAGGTGAGAGCCGTCTGCTGGTGCGGACCCTGCACAGGACCCCCTTCGCCGAGGCGAGGACTCCCTCCCCTACCTGGCACCAGAGGTGAACCCTCAGGTGCCAGGGGTGGAAGGAGGGAGGCTTGCCCAAGGAGTCCCACTGCAGGAGGAGTCTTCCTTCTCTTCTTGGAGGACCTCCGACTCAGACTCGGGGTGCTCCGATTCTGGCAGCCACGTGCTCCAGACTGTCCCAGGCCAAGGACTCCTCAGGAAGATTCTTATTTTCTGGAGTTACTGAGAAAGATCCAGGAGGTCCACCAGTGGCAATCTCTGGAGCCAGATCCACAGTGGAAGAAGCTCGCTGTCCACTTGGGTCTATCTGAAACTCTCCGACATTGATTCCACCCTGGATTGAGCCTCACGCTGACCTTGTTTCCACTATTTGGAAACAACTGTCTGATTAGCCCCCTTTCGAGGAAGGCGGAATCGGGTGTACCAGGCTCCTGTGGGTGTGGATTCTTTGAATACACACCCCAAAAGCTATTTCGGTTGTGATTAGCGCCGCTCATGGCGATCGGTGAATCGAAACATCTCAGTTCGTCTCCACCAGACAGGAATCCCATCTTCTGGACCAGTGCGGGAAGAAGGTGTCAGCTTCTTCCACACTGGGGATTAGGGCTCTGAACTATGTCGCATATGGGGGACTACCAGAAGACTATCCTGAGTCAGGTGGAATCTAAATTGGACTCCCTTCTGAGTCTCAGACCAAACAGGAAGTGGCTGATCTCGGCTGGTCTGCCCGTTCGGCCAGTTGGCACATGCTCTGTGCCACATACAATGCAGTGGGCGCGGCAGGTCGGAGCTCGGATCTGGGTGTCAGGTTGGTCTCTGAAGTGCAATTTGCTATTCAGGATCGCCCTTCAGGGGTTCTGTGCTGTTTGGTGGAGATGTCAGGACATCATCACTGACCTGCAGAGAAGGGCACTGCACTCAAGTCTGTTGACTCTTTGTACAGGCCCCCTCAGGAACAGCGTCGCCCTTTTGCAGGCGTTCTTGGCCTAAAAGCGAAACCTCAGGGCAGGCGGGCCAGCAAACGTCGGAACCCTCTGGCTGCCAACCCCCGCCAAGCGGCGGGGAGCTTCATGCGATGTTGCCCACACCTCCTGACTCCTTTCCTCTCCCACAGCCTCTGGATCCCCCAGAGGAACCAGTAGGAGGAGGTTCTCCTTCCATCTACCGAGTTGGGAGAGGATTACATCAGATGCTTGGGTGCTCCAACTGATAGCTGCAGGGCACTCAATCAAGTTTCTTCAGAAACCACCCAGAAAACCACCCCTCAAGTCTTCTTACTCCTGGGACATCTTCCTCTGGTCCTAGAAGAAATTTCCTCCCTTCTTTTGAAGGCGGCGATAGAGTCTGTCCTGACCTACCTTTGGGGAAAGGTTGCTATTCCCATTTCTTCCTAGTTCCAAAGAAAGCAGAGCGTGAGGGCCTATTTTAGACCTCAGCTCCCTGAACATGTTAAGGAGTACAAGCGTTTCAGAATGCTTTCTCTGCAGAGCCTTCTGCCGCTCCTTCAGCAGGGACAGTGGCTGTCGCTTTGGATATGCAGGATGCCTACCTGCATATCCCATCCACCCTTCCCTGCAGATTCCTTCGTTTTTTCGTTCCAAGGGACCACTACCAATTCAAGGCCTTCCCATTTGGTCTTTCCTTGGCTCCTGAGTGTTCACCAAATGTCTTTCAGTGGTAGCGGCCACCTGCGTGCCAGGGGTGCAGGTATTCCCTACCTGGATGACTGGCTCCTGGCGGCCCTTCCAGGGAGGAACTTATGCACTTTCTTTCCCTTACCCTGAAGGTTTTACCAGCCTGGGTATCACCATCAACCAGGCCAAGTCCCATCTGGTCCCTTGCCAAGACTCCAGTTCATAGGGGCAATCCTGGACATGACCATTGGCAAGGCCTTTCTGCCTCCAGACAGGGTGGACACCCTCCAGACTCATGCAAGTCAGTTGTCCAGTCACAGAAGGATCAGCGCCAGGTCAGTCCTTCACCTTCTCGGGCTCATGGCGGCTGCTATTCCAACAGTCCCTCACGCTCGGCTTCATGAGGGATCTCTCAATGGATGCTTCAGTCTCAGTGGGACCAGACATTGGACAACCCTAGACCAGGAAGTTCTGGTCTTGATCCATGGTCCGGGACTTGCAGTGGTGGATGGTGCAAGAGAAACTTTGCTGGGGAGTTCCCTTTTGCTTGAGATCCCCATCCCAAACACTGACAACAGATGCCTCAGGAGAGGGCTGGGGCCCATCTAGGGTCTCCACAGGACTCAGGGCTCCTGGTCAGACTCGAGCAGACTCTTCATATAAATGTGCTCGAGGCTCAGGGCGTTTGTATGCTCTTCAGGCTCTGAACTCTTGCATTCTTCCCGACCATCTGACAATCCTGACGGACAACATGCGTAGTCTGGTACATCAACAAGCAGGAGGAACTCGTTTCCTACCCTTTGTGCAGGGAAACAATGAGAGTTTGGAGTTGGGCTGTTCAGCACAACCTTCACCTGACGGCAGTTCATGTTCCAGGAGTCGAAAACACACTGGCAGATCACCTCAGTCGGTCGTCAGCCAAAGCACAGAATGGGAACTGGCTCAAGAGGTAGCAGGCGATATCTTCCTGCACTGGGAACCCCTCGGTAGACCTATTCGTGTTCCCTCAAAATACAAAACTTCCACGCCTTCTGCTCGCTCGCTCCAGGCGGAGACTTTTCTAGTGGGACGCTCTGCCTCTCGACTGGAAGGACAGATTCGTCTATGCCTTCCCTCAATTCCCTTAATTCAGGGTCTTACACAAACTCAGTTCAGATGGAGCCGGATGATCCTCATCACTCCATTCTGGCCCAGGCAAGTTTGGTTCTCTCTTCTGCAACAGTTTTCAGAAGAACCTCCGCTTCTTCTTCTTCTCTGTCACAGCATTTGCTGACCCAGGATCAGGGACCCTGGTTCATCCAGGTCTCAGATCCTTCAGTTGCATCGTGGCTCCCTGACGTAGCTCAAAGCCCGGTTCAGGGTCTCTCCGCTCGTCACAGATATTCTGGTGGAGGCCAGAAAGCCATCCCAGGTCCACCTGTGCCATGAAGTGGAAGCGTTTTCGATTTGCACCTCTTGAAGGACTTTGAGCCTTTCTCTTGCCCTGTCGGAGAAGTCCTGGACTATATCGTCATCTCTTTGACCTGGGTCTTAGTCATTCCTCTTTGAAGGTTCACGTGGTGGCTATCTCAGCCTACCATATTCCTTTTGGAGACAGGTCTTCGGCGCAGCTGGAGTCTCTAAGACTTTCCTCAGAAGGGTCCTCCATTTAAGACCCCCATTTGCATCCCTGCTCCTCTTTGGGATTTGAACTTTGTTCTCGTGAAGCTTACTCTGCCTCCTTTGAACGGCAGCTTCAGCTGACTTGAAGTTTCTTTCTTGAAAGACTCTCTTCCTAGTGGCCATTACTTCAGCTCATGAATTTCCTTCAGGTCTTGATGTGCAAATCCCTTACTTGATTTTCCACAAGAGCGTGTGGCTCGATCAACTCTAAGTTTCTCCCTAAGGTGGTGGCAGAATCTCCTGAATCAATCCATTGAGCTACCTGCTTTCTTTACGCAACACTCCAATCAAGGGAGTATCACCTGCATACTTTGGATGTTCATAGACTACTGAGATACTGCACCACTTCGGATTAAGGATCTCAGGAAATCTAATCAGCTTTTGTCTCTTTTGCTCACAAAAGAGAGGGCAATGCTGTTTCCAAGCAATGCCTGTCCAAATGGTTGGCTCATTGTATCACTTTCTGTTAGAACAAGTACAACAAGACCCTGCTGGGTCAAGTCAGAGGTCACTCTGCCAGAGGAGTAGCTGCCTCTGCAGCTTGTTTCAGAATGTATCAGCGGCAGATATCTGCGGAGCCACAACTTGGACTTCTGTCCATAGCTTTCTGAAACACTACAGTTTGGACATTGCCTCTCGCCATAGAGCAGGCTTGGGTTGGCTGTTCTGCAAGGTCTTCTCTCTTAAGACCCTTACAGCTGGAGGTTCTATTGGTTGGTAGTTTTCCTCCTCCCGAGTGCTTTTCTTTGTTCCAGACTGCTTGGGATTCAGTCCTATATGTAATTACCTACTGCAAGAGCCCTCTCAAAGTAAGATAGTACAGTTATGTAAGAACTTACCGTAACAGTAGATTTTAGAAGAAGCTCTTGCAGTAGGTAACTCCATCCACCCTCCAGCCCTCTTAGCTTTTCAGCTCCTTTTCCAGGAGGAAATATCCGCTTTCTCTCGCTCTTGCCTTTTTGTCCTTTGGCAGGAAAGAACTGGAATGTGGGCGTGGGGACCGCCCTTTATACTGGCGTCGCCCGACTCCGGTCACCCTGACGTGGGGTGGTCCCCACCAGAAGGCTACTAGCTAGAAATTTTCCGTGGGTTCCTGGCCTGCCAGCTTCAGTCCCATATGTAATTACCTACTGCAAGAGCCTCTCTCAAGATCTACTGTTACGGTAAGTTCTTACGTAACTGTACTTTCCTACAGTACATAACTCTAGCTAGCCTAAAGACTCGCTATTAACATGCCACCAGCTACCTTTGGCCAACCCCGCTCCATCTTTACCACACCTGACCTACCCCCTCTTACCTCCCCTTCCCTACCCCTCCCTGTCTCTCCCACCCACACTTTTCTGCCCTGCCCATTTGACTATACCATGACAGTGCCTTCTCGGCTGCCCTGCACCTCCTTCCACTTCACCTGGAGGCCCCTCCTACCTTAATACCTGGCACTTACACAAGGGCTGTACCACACTGAATAAGTGTTGTTTATTGCTGCATCCTTCAAGTGGTAACTCGTTCATTTGAAATTGTGTAATATGCTCTTCTTTGTCAACAACTATATCCCAGCAAACATTCTTATTTGGTGATTATTCCTCCTAATTGATCTATAACCCATGTATTGTATTGTGTTGTATTGCATTGTACTGTCTCTCTCTGACTTGGAACCTTTGTAAACGAGCCCTGACTCAAAGGTATTAATCCAAATCTGAAATAAATAAATATTTGTAGGTACCTTATTTAAGGCAGTGAGACCACTTTACTTCAGTATGCAATAATTCTGTGCTACAGTATGTGAAGTGAAACATGCTTCTTTCATGTGCAGCCCTGTTTTACAGCATGCATAACTAATGAAAAGCATAGTATAGACATAAGAAAACCTTAGTGGGTAGGAAGGGAGGAAAGCCGGAGATCAAATAAGGTCTGCGATATTGCATTAGATAGGAAAAATGGGCAGACTAGGTGGGCTAAGAGGTCCTTCTCTGCTGTTAGATTCCATGTTTCTGTGTTTCTATATCACCAGGGGTCGCTTAATGAGTGACTAGTGGCTAAATATGGTTTCCTCAAACTCCATCTCCCTGGGATGAATTAAAGCTCTAAATTGCATAAAAAATTATTTAAATACCAAACTAAGGCATGTTGACTCGCTGCTTAAAACAGCCATAGAAAAATATCTTACAAATGTGACAGCTACACAGCCACAGGGAGCTGCTAAAAGTGGCAAGAGGCAGCAGTGATGGCACAACCTGTAGGCCCAGGTCTGATCACGCTGTCTGCAATGGAGATGGCTGTACTGGGGTGTACGGTGACAGAAGAAGTACTCGAGGCACTGACTCCAGCCAGACACTTTGGCTGGGAAGCTGACTGAACTTCTGAGCCAGTATGTTTGAAAGGATAAGAGACTGGGAGCAGTGGACCAGAGGGTATCTGACTTTGAAAATGCCTGCGCTGGCATGCAAGAAAAATTGGCGAGTTACAGTGAGAACTGGATGTTCTGCAGGAACAGTTCGACTGCCAGGAGGATTATAACCACAGAAGCAATTTGCAAAATATGGAGGCTTCTGGAGGCAAGGAGGAGAGAGTGTACTGCAGTTTTGTGCTAAAACATACGAAAATTGCTTGGCTTGAAAGTCAAGGGCGATGGCCTGAAATTGGAGGGTGCCCACAGAGCCCTGGCCCCAAGACCACCACGGTTGAGTTGTCCAGGCAGATCATTTCCCGCTCCACCACTACAGAGATCAACAGGCGATATTAGTGGCCTGCAGAGGCCAGAAGGAACT
Organism: Neoceratodus forsteri; assembly: GCA_016271365.2. NCBI lineage: Eukaryota > Metazoa > Chordata > Ceratodontiformes > Ceratodontidae > Neoceratodus > Neoceratodus forsteri. The sequence continues at coordinate 766,197,232 of CM028133.1, read as the reverse complement.
TCTGTATGAGGTAAGCAAGCAGCAGCTTCAAAGAAAAGGAGGGCATTCACACCTGTATTGGATGTCTTGAGAGAAAAGAATATAGAGTTTGTCTTCTCATATCAGTGGTGGTGCAAGTGAAAATGAGGATGCCACCTAGACTTTCTGGGAAGTTGAAAAGGTTCGTAGCTTCATTGAAAATGGGAGAAAAATGACAGCTGACTGTGGAGGGAGCTAGAGTAAAGTACATTTGACTGGTTTGCTGGAAGCCAATCCTGCTACTGAGATGCTGTTTCTCTTTCTTTACCTTCCACCTTGTCAGAATCGGCTTCAGCTGAGCACCACATTTGAAGGGACTAATATTTAGCCCAGGGAGTTTTCTGAAGTTGGTGCTGGCTAGGTTTGACTTTTGCAGTGGGGCAGTGTGGGGTTTTCCCTACTGAGCTCATCCATGACGGGAGTAGTAGAGGTAGACCACTGAGTTGTCTGCTGCACAAGCGTGCGAATGTTTGCAAGATGGCTGTGGCCACAAGGCAGAGTTGCTCGGCGACAAGGACACTGCACTGACCCTCTACATCAGTGGACAATACAAAGTACATCAGTGACAGTTGTTACAGGTGAGGAGTGGAGGTTGGATGTCGGAGGAGGTGTCACACAGATGTTTGAGTGCGCAGCTCCTCCTGTGACTTCCCATTCTGTGTCCTCAAAATGGAGGGAACAGTCACAGGAGGGAGGGTGCAATTGTAAAGTATAAAGGGAGGAAACCTTGTTGTGAACTCCCTGTTGAACCATGTGAAATGTAGGTGCAGAGGTGTCTATGACTGGGATATTTAGCAGAGCTCAGGAGGCAGTCAACGGTGGTGGTGGAGTGCAGTGCAGCTGCTGTCTGGGTCCCAATTACACAGTGGGTACAGTGTAGCAAATGGCCTCCTAAGATGGTGGGACCACAACTTTACACTCTAGAAGGGTAAAACAATTGGTTTTAATAGCAGATATCTGAAAGCTACAGTTAATTCAAAGGACAGTGCAGGAGAATGCTGGAGGAGGGTCGGAAAGGGAAGGAATCCATGCTCATTAGGAGAGGGCTGCTCATTCTCACTTGCTGATTGGAGAGGGAATATTTAGAGTCCAGTAGTACTGTAGCAGAATGTCTGTTCTTATTGTTCAATTGCAGTTCGGGGCCCTGGAGGGTTTAGGTTGCCAAACAGTTTGCACTGATGTATATGTGTTATTAGCTTGATGGTTTTATTTTATGGGTCATTCTTCAAAGATCTTGGTATCATCAGAAGTGACACAAACCAATAGCATCTGACAGGCTGGCATGGAGGAGGAATATAAGTTTCACATAGACCTGGACAGCAGCGATTCAGTCAGTCAATCTTTATTTATATAGTGCAATTCTCTGAATTAATCAAAGCGCTGTACATTAAATACAACACATAAATATAATAAAAATATAACTAAAACATCATATATTAAACCATCATTACATCTTAATTACTAATAACAATTATACTGCTTCAGGGAAAGCCTGTCTGAATAAGTGCTTTTCAGTTCACGCTTTAACTGATCTGTAGTCTAGCATTCCTAATCTGATGCAGCAGAGAGTTCCACAGGGTTGGAGCTGCAAATGCAAATATGTAAGCACCTGATGTTTTATGTGGACCTGGAAACCTCCAGCAATCCTTGATCAGAGGAGCAAAGTGTGCAGCCGGGTGGTAGGGACACAGGAGGTTTTGCAGGTAGCCAAAGCCCCTGCCTGTGTAGGGCTTTGTTAGTCAGTAAACCAACCTTGAAGGAGAATCCACCAGTGACAGACAGCCAGTGCAGATAGCGGAGCACAGGTGTGAATATGACGCTACTCAGGTAGGCCGAACAACCTGGCCGTGATTCTGCACTAGCAGGTCAGCGAAGATCCACTTCTGATGGCCCTAGGAATAGGGGCATTGCAGTAATCCAGGTGAGAAGTCACAAAAGCATGGACCAGTGCTGGCAGATCACCAAGGGGACTCAGATATTTAATTCAGAAATGTTCCTCATATGGTAAAACAAGGTTTGGACCACGGCTGACACCTGGGATTTAAGTGTCAAGCCGTGGTCCAAAACAATGCCAGATTCCTCACCTGATCCAAGGTAAGCAGCTGAGAATCCCAAGCCGGAGCCAGAGACCTAGCCAGCCTTCCCCTCACTCCTGGCAACCAGGTTCCAGCAGTGGTACCTCAGTCTTGTTTGAATTTAGCTTCAACCAGTTGGCCCTCATCTAGCCTTGAATCTAGCCAGGCAGCTGTTAACCTCTGGGGACCTCGGGAGATGAAGAGAAAGGGTCGGAGGGTGGAGCGCTGCTGGAGGAAGTCCAGCCTGGAGGAGGACAAACTGGCCCTGCGTGTGCATTATAATGCATACCAGGGGGCAATCAACTGTAAGAAGGCAGTGTTCCTCTCCAGGAGATTGCTGCCAGGAAGAACCGACCAGCTGTACTTTTGACGGACTGTGGACAGGCTACTTCGTGCAGCCTGTCTACAATCTAAGAAGGTTTTTCTAATGCTGAATCACGAAGCATTTGCCGCGATTCTTCTCGGACAGGTGTCCAGTATCCGGCAGGGGTTCCTCCAGTCAGCAAAAGCATAGCTGGCGGTAGTGCGCCGAACTGTTCTGGTACTCAGCCTGGTTGGAGGAGTTTAGACCAGTGGAGGTAAGTGAGGTCATCGGGGTGGCGACCAATCTGAAGCACACTTTTGCGAACTGGACCCAGTGCCAACGGGTTTCTTGATGAGATGCTTTGATGCCATTGGCCCGGTGTTTGCTCTGATTGTCCGGTGTTCCTTGTCTTAGTGGGTCTTTCCTGATGCCTTGAAGGAGGCATTGGTAAGACCACTTTAAAAACCATCTTTGGACCCGGAGGTTAGGACAATTGCAGACCTATCTCCAACCTTCCCTTTTGGCAAAGATTGTGGAGAAGGTAGTGGCGCTTCAGTTGGAGGAGCACCTTGTGACCCATGAGTTGTACGAACACTTCAGTCGGGGTTTGGCAAGGCATAGCACAGAAACCACGCTTTGTTCTGGTGCAAAATGATGTTCTCAGGGCTAGAGATCGAGGAGAAAAGACAATTCTTGTTCTTCTTGATCTCTCTTCAGCATTGACACTGTGGACCATTGTGTGTTGCTTGACCACCTCAGGAACTCTGTGGACTTACTGGCACTGTCATCTGCTGGTATGAGTCCTTTTAACCAACAGGAGGCAGCGGGTTGTGATGGGGAATTTCTCCTCCCCCTAGCCCCTATCTTGTGGAGTCAGTCAGGGTCTGTGTTAGCTCCAGCGTTGTTCACAGTGTATATCTACCCTGGGAGTGATCATTTGGAAGTATGGCTTGGGTTTTCATTGCTATGCTGAATGATACCCAGCTATACTTATCCTTTGCCTCAGGAACATCCAACATGGTAGATGTGCTAAACAGCTGCCTTGCTGAGATCAGTGATTGGATGGCCTCTAGCTGGTTGCGACTGAACCCAAGATAAGACTGAGGTATTGGTGGTGGAGTTGAACAGAGTGCATGACAGGATGGCCTCTGGATCAGAGACTGGACTTGTTCTGGGATCTGTTCAATTGAAGGCCTCCTCTAGGGTGCAAATCTTGGTGTCATTCTGGAAGGAGTTTGTGATGGAGGCACAGATATCTTCCACTGTCTGCTTCTGCTTTTCCATCTCAGAAATGTCACCAGGATGAAGCCCTTGTTCCGCCTCTGGACCTCCCACTTTGATAACTGCCTTAGTTACATCAAGGATTGACTACTGTAATCGCGCTCTACCTCGGGTTCATGGGAGGATCTCTCTGCAGACTGCTGCTAGTGCAGAATGCAGCTACCGGTTACTTACTGGGCAGCCAAAATGTTGCCATATTACACCGATGTTGCGTGAGCTGCACTGGCTGCCAGTCAGGTGGAGGATCCTCTTTAAGGTGGGTCTTCTCACCTATAAGGCCTTCTGCGGTCAGGGCCTAGTTATCTGTTAGACCTTCTTGCACCTGCTGTCTTGGTTAGCCCTCCATTCCTTCTGTAAGGGCCCTGGCAATTCCCAGGACTAGGTTGAAATCGGCGTGACAGAGGCATTTAAGTGTCACCGCCCCATCCTGTAAGAATTCACTGCCCTCGGTTAAGGGGCCCCTACTTTGGAGGTATTCAAGGCCCGCTTTGAGGCCCTCTTATTTGCCCAGGTCTTTCTAGATTAAGCTGTTCATCTATAGATCAGACCGCAGCTATTGGTAATTTGATGTTTAGTTTATTATTTATGGAAATGTTTTATGTGGGGTGAATTACCTATATGTTCATATTTTCTCTTTTGTTTATTGATTTTGTTTTTTGAATGTCTGTCTATTTATTTGTATCAAGTGCCCAGAGCCTCTGGGATTGGGCGTCTTTTAAATAAATTTGCCTTGCCTTTTCGAGATCATCCCCTGCTATTAGGGTGTAAAAAGACAGGTTTAACCTAGTATCATTTGCACTGACAACTCAGCCCATACAGTCTTATAATGTTCCCAGCAGTAGCATATACAGCGAACAACATGGGGGCTAAGACAGAGCCCTGTGGTACCCACATGACAGGGGATGCCGAGGAAAAATCCACGACACTTCCCTCTGCGACCTGCCTGCAAGGAAAGATTTAGACCAGTTGAGGACCATACCAGCCAGTCCACAACAAACCCGCAGGCGCCTCATCAACACCCCATGGTCCACGGTCTCAGATGCCACCAAGAGATCGAGGAGAATTAAGATGGAGCATCTTCCCTGATCCCTCGCCACTAGGAGATCATTTAGCACCTGAACAAGGGAGTCTCAGCACTATGCCTTTTCTGAAACCAGACTGGAGAGGATTGTAGATGGTATGAGCTGTTAAATGGTTCTCCAGTTGAATGGCCACCACTTTCCCAATAAGCTTATCCACAAAGGTCAGGTTAGAGATGGGTCTGTAGTGTGCCAGGCAGTCCGGATTGAGTGGCGACTTTTTAAGAGTGGCCTTACAGCCACTTCCTTCAGGGGCTCCAGAAAGACCCCTGTCACTAGCTTAACATTGACTATCCTGGCTAGAACCAGGCCAATGACATCCACACACCCCACTAGGAGGTAAGTTGGCCCAGTCTACAAACTACAGCAGGTTGGCCACAACCACTGAATGGATCTATGACAGTCGTTAGAGCAAAATTTCGTTGTTGACCGACATTATAGTGACTCCTTTATGTTGAGCGCATTTGCAGTTGGCATAAAGGGAGTCGCATCAAACTTTGTTTTCTTCAGGTGGCTTTGCCCCGAACCCCCATGCGGGGGCTCTGCCCTGCACCCTCACCATAGATAATCAACTCTGAGTCAGAGTTGCTTTGGAAAGTGTCATACCCCAGAAAGCAATGCAGGGACTCACAACACCCATCAGGCGACCTGGCGTATGTTGTCGCGCTAGTAGTGTCGGTTGTGGTAAAGTTGTCGAGGTGTGTGTCAGTATACCCCCTGACAACCTTTCACACATCCATGACAGCCAACTGGTCAAAGTCAGACCAGACTGACTGCCGCGATCTCAAGCCCATCACCACAAGACCCATTTGAGGGCATTGATTGGATTTTTGATCTGGTGGAGGCAATCTTATCGGCAAAGAAAAGAGCAAACTTATCTCATCTTAATTGTGAAAAAGCTCCCTGGGACTGAAGACAGGTTGGATTGCATAACCTATTTACTGTATGGAAGAGCATTTCTGGTCTGCTAGTTGCGCAGCAATCTCCTTGGACAGGAACTCTGCCTTCTTACAGGAGATTGCTGATTAATAGTCTTTATAATGGACCAACAATATAAGTTTGTCCTCCTCCAAACCAGTCTTCCTCCAGCGCCTCTCCAACCATTGGGAGGGGCAGCGGATGCTTTTTAACTCCACCACCATGGAGGCAAATCAGCACATTATTTCATGGATTGTGCAGGGCTTTCCTCCCTATAAAGTGGAAAAAAGGTCCTGGCAGCCCTAAAAGAAACATGCCCAAATGGCTCTCCTACAGGAGGTCCAGCTCTCTAAGGCTGAGCACAGTAAACTAGTGGGATGGGTGGGGGCTGCTATGCAGTGGCCTGTTAATCCTGTAAGAGAGGAGTGGCCGTACTGGTCAGTGAGGGCCTACATCTTGAAATCGCCAGAACGGTTTCAGACCCCAAAGAAGGAGGTGTGTTTTTATTTGTGGAGTGTTGTATTTTAAACCAGTCACATGTGGCAGTATCTATCGCCCTCAGTTTTTGATTTGAAGTTCTGCTGCCCTATATCCTAAAAAGGAGCAATTTACTAACCGGATGATGAGCTGAGACTTTAGCTGTGTGGTAGAACCAGCTCTGGACCACTCTGATGGGATGAGCGCTATGGGGGTGCTTTGGCTACATGGACTAAAGGGCTGCTGACTTGGACTTACTGTATGCATGCAGGTGTGAAGGAATATATTTTCTATTCCAACCGCCATAAAACCTGGTCCAGGCTGGATTGTTGCCAGAGAACAGAAGGGGCTAGTACAGGACACATCTCATAGGTCAATATATGTATCTCAGATCATGCCATGGTCATCTTTAAAGTAAAGATGGGGCGAGCAGAGAGAGAGAGAGAGAGAGAGAGAGAGTGACCTGGGAGGTTTTCATCATATTTACTAGCCAGTGGGAATTCTGCCAATAGCTTGAGGTTCAGTGGGACGTGTATATGGCAGTGAATGCAGCCACAGCCCCATCCAAAATGGCCTTATGGAAAATAGGGATGGCTACATGAGGGCATGATAATTGGTTATGTGGCATCCTCAAAAGGAAAAGAAGGGAGAAAACAAGAGCTGGAGGTGAGATTGAGAGTCCTGGAAGAGAGTGTAGCTGATTGACAGAGGGGCTGGCCTCTTGGGAGAGCTTACAGCCACAAGAGAGGCACTGAACCTTTTATTTACAGGGAGGCAAAGTCAGCATTGTATTTTGCATGCCAATGTATATTTGAGTGAGGGAACAAGTTGGGACCACTGTTGGCGCACCTGGTTAAGGGGTGCAGAGCTTGGTCCAGATCTTGGCTCTTAAAAAGCCCTGTAGGAATTGGAAATGAAAGGCAGAAGGGATAAAGAACATTTTCTATGATTTTTACCAAAACTGTATAGTGTGGAGTGTCAGAATACTGGGGAAGCAGCAGACAGATTCCTAGAGGATTAATATTCCAGTAGTTACAGAGGAACAGGGAGGCTCTGGGAGCATAGATAATGATGGAAGAAGTGATGGGTGCTATCAGTTCTCTGAAGAAGGACAGATGAAGGGCCTGATAGCTTCACGGCCAAATACTATAAAGAGTTGGGAGACCTGACAAGGCTGTTGAATGAGATACTGGAGGAAGCTGGGAGGGTGGGTACACCCTGCCTTGTACTACTTGGCATCCATATGTATTTTACCAAACATAGGGAAGGACCCTTTGGAGAGTGCATCCTGTCAGCTCATCTCACTCCTCAATTGTGACTTGAAGGTATTGGCCAAGATTTTGACTCTGTACCTTAAGTAGATACTCTACTTGAGTGGTGTACTTCGGACAAGATGGGTTTTGTGCAGGCGATTATCCTACCATAATATCGCAGACTGTTGAATATAATGGGTTCTTGGTGTCTAGGTACAGCACACATGCTGTTGATGAATGCCGAAAGCATTCAATCTAAATGAGACTGGGAGTACTGTATCTGTTCAAGGTGCTGGGGAAATTTTGGCTGGGGTAGTCTATATTGCTCTACTGTGAACCCAAGGCTCAAATATTAGCAAATAGAGGATTGTTGGATGAATTCAGTTGCACAGTGGCACGGTCAGGGGTGCCTCTTATTCCCCATGTTATTGGCTTTGGTCTTAAAGTCACTAGCAGTTAAGATCAAGGCTATGGAGGCTATTGAGGGTGTGTGGTGCACCTCAGGCCAGCAGCATAAGATCATACGATAGGCTGATGACCTGCTCATCTTCATTTCAGACCCACAAAATTTGATGCCTGCCCTGTTGATGGGTGGTGGAGCAATTTGCAGTGTGTTCTCATGATATCTGCTGAATTTACACAAGTTTGAACTGATGAATTTGGGATCGGCACATATTGAGCAGCTGAGAGTTGAGTGTGGTCTCAAGACAGTTGGCAAGGCCCTCACATACCTGGGCATCAGGGTAGGCCAGGATATTGGAGCCAGTACACCTTGAACTACTGGCCCTTCTTCAGTACCATATTGGCAGAACTAGAGAAGTGGGGGCCATTGCCCATCTCGTGGCTAGGATGTGCAAAACTATTAAAGATGAATGCCTTACCCAGAATATTATATGTCATGCAGATGCTCCCATGGGTCCAACCAAGGCAGATATTAAAAGATTGGAGAGGGGTTCACTATTTTCATTTGGCAAAATAAGAGACCTAGAATGAGCCTTCAAAGGCTCAAAAGTAGAGATTGAGCAGAGAGGTCTGGGTTTCCTGGACATGAGAGGGTGTTTTATAGCCATGCAGCAGAGATTCATGCAGAACTGCAGTAAATAAAGGGTGAGAGTGAGCTGGCCCAATTTGGAAGAAGGGAGGTCTCAGAGTCTGTCTGGTGTATCTCAGCACCTTGAGGGAAATGAGCCTACTGGTTAGCTGGAGAGGATAACCCATTGGTTAGGCTCACCTTGGAGGCCGGGGGGGATGAGACACCACAGGAAAGCAAAGAATGACAGTACCATGTTGGGGGCTTGTGGCTGGAAACCAGAGTTCTTGCTGGGTTTGGAGGATAGAGGATTTAAGGAGTGGGATTAGAGGGGATCTATTGTATGGGGATCTTTACACAAAAGAGAGGAATCAGCTCCTTTGCAGAGGTGCAGGAAAAGCTGGAGATCCTGGCTTCTTATCACAGCAGATACTTGCAGGTGCATGCATTTGGCAGAAGCCTGGGAAGAGAGCCCATAGAGGCCTTCCGCTGTATCCACTGGCGCAAGCAACGTTTGCCTCAAGAGTATCTTCAAAAGATCTGATAGCCAGGCTAGCAAAACTAGAGCTCACTTGCTGGACCCATCTAATAAGATAAATACTCACTGGTAAAGAGACCTGGGGTGCACATCACGGAGGAAAGTGGGGCAATGTACTGACACGACACATGGGTCTGCTATTATGCAGTAGGTGTAAAGAATCCCAGTATAAGTTTTTGCACAGGCTATACTGCCCTCAAGTGTGGTTCACAAATTTGACCCAACATATCCAACGTGTGGGAGGTTCAGTATGGCACTAGGCACATACATGCACTACTTCTGGACTGTCAAATGCTTGGCCCTTCTGGGCAGCGGTGGCGCATGAGCTCACCAGGATCCTTGGCAGGTCTATCCTGTGCACTCTGGTTTCCTTGCTATTTGGAATGGAGGACATGGGAGAGGAGGGGTGGGAGCTGATCCTGGGTGGGTCAGAGTATTGCTGGAACTTGCCCAGCAGTGCATATAGAACAGATAGGTGTCATGTACTTTTCCAACAGTCATGCCGTGGAAGACTGGCACTGCAAGCCCTGGCCATGGAGAGCTAACTTATATACTATAGGGAAGGGAGGAGTGCTTGTTGAGGAGCTGGGACAAATGTATAAGTTCCCTGCCAGCAGACGGAGGCAGTTGTACTGCAGGAAGGTATGGTGTAGAGACTGGGACCATATGAAGGGCCCAACATGCTACAACAAGAAAGATAGCAAAGACAGAATAAATGGACTGTACACATTGGCTATTACATGTAGAATGAGCTAATGTCTATATTTTGTTCTTTTTCTGTTTCTTTAACCCTGTATGTAATCCAAGTTATGTACCTGATGTAATGTATTGTCTGATCTTACTTTGAGAAACAGCTCTTGCAGCAGGTTACACCATTAGGACTGAAGCTGGCAGGCGCCAGGACCCCACGGAAATTTTCTAGCTAGCAGTATCCAGTGGGACCGCTCCCAACGCCGGTCCTGCCCCGACGTCAAGCATCACATAAAAGGGGCGGTCCCCTAGAATCCCCAGTTCTTCCCGCCGCTGACTCACCAGCATCGGCCCCACGGTCCCAATCTAGCGCTGTGACTACTACAACTTCCTTTTTCCACTAAATGTCGGCATCTCCAACTTCTTCTTCAGAAGGACATCCTTCCAAGTATGCCCGCGGCAAACAGATCCCTTCAAGGATTCTCATTCATCCTGCCTCATGTGCTTAGGCCGGAACACGACACAAAGGCCTGCTCCTTCTGTCAGGGGTTCAATAGTCACACCAGGATCCGCCGCCAGAAGGCACTTCAGGGCTCCTCTTGGAAGACAAGTTAAGAAGCATGGACAAAGACCCTACCTTCAGAAGTGAGTCTACCTCTAAGTCCCACAAACACGGGACAAGGCATCGGAGAAGGCCAGGTCCAGATCCCTAACCGGCCTTGGATTGCACCAGCTCAGGCTGCACACGCTCAGACCGCTCTCCCACCAGGGCTTGCTCTCAGCCCTCTCCAGTTAAGGTCAAGTCTTCAGGCAGCACTTGGCTTCTCTGCATCCCATCAAGACTTCCAGGCCTTGGCTTCTACATCATCATCGAAGTCCTCAGACTGTCACCAGTCCAAGTCTTCTTCCAAGGCTTCTTCAGAGAGACGCGGGACCCGACACCAGATCGGTCTCCCAGCCTCCCAGGGTTCCGGATCCCCCTCCCAGGAAGACTAGGACCCGACATCCTAAAATGGACGTCGGATGAGCACCCGGCGTCAGTGGGGCGTCGCGGAGCCGAAGACTGCCTCCCCATCGGACCAGACATCGGACAAGCACTCGATGACGGCCAAGCACCCGACGTCAGTGAGGCGCTCACGGAGCCGAAGACTGCCTCCCCATCACGGTGGACACTGGTTGCTGGGACTCTACAGAGGAGGACCTGGCGTTGCCTGATGACCAGGCAGACAATAGTGAGGACGTCGGGCTTCCACAGGAGCCTTCGCCAATCGCAGGGACGCCTCGTACCCGGCGCCCGATACCGGTCAGAGCACCGGCTCCAGGTCCGTCGTCCGGTATGAACATTCAAGAGGTCAAAGATCTCTTTACCTTTGGTGGAACACAATAAAGAAGGATGTGATCCCAGTCAAACTTCCTCCTCCTACTCCTTCACCTCCTACTCCCCTCCTCCACTGCAGGGGCCAGCAGGAAGACCACTGACTCCCAAGGAGCATATTCCACCTCCTAGGGAAGATCCAAGGAACGGAGAAGGACCCTTCAACATCTCCCTCAGGGTCGCCCAGTCTAAGCGACCCAGACGTCCGACGGTCCACTCCAGGGAGGATTCTAGACCTGACACTTCAGATACCTCCAGGTCTTCTTCTCCAATCAACATCCGATCACCTGACCCACAAGACCTGCCCAGGTCACCCCAGATGATCCCTCCTTTTCTGAGAGCATGAGGCACATCCAGGAGAACATGGGATGGGATTGGAAGATCTCGACCCGAGAGACAGCGCCTAGCCTGTTACCTTCGCAGAAGGACCCTAAGCCTCGTGGTGGTGCCACCTCATGGTAGACACTCTCGCGGACGTCACCAAGGCTGCGTGGAAGCTGGCTAGCACTCCACCCCCGCGGTGTGCCGAGAAAGCTGACCGCCTGTACAGGGCCCCGACAGAGGACCAGTACTTGGCGCAACAACCTCTGGCTGACTCCCTGGTCATTACAGCCTCTCATGACAGGTCCCAACGACCACAGCATCTGAGCACACAGCCACGGACCAGGAATCCAAGCAGTTGGATGCCCTGTGGAGACACATGTATCGCGGCTGCTACATGCTCCATCAGGTCCCTGAACTATCTGTCTTATATGGTTCAGTTTCAGAATGCCCTGTGGGAACAGGGTCAGGACCTAGTTGATAAACTACCGGATGGCGAGCAGAAGATGGAGCTCTTGAACCTCCTCCGCACAGGGTCAGGCGTGGGGACCCAAGTGTTACGAGCAGCATATGATTCTGCGGACTCGTCCGTCAGAGTGCAGCTTCAGGCGTCTGTCTCCAGAGACACTCTTGGCTCTGTGTCTCCGGGTTTTACCCCGGATGTACAGAAGAGTATCCTTGACGCCCCTTACAACGGAGAGGTCCTGTTGGTGAACCCTCTGAAAGATTATCACCAAGCTTCAGGACGCCGGAAGGCAGTAAGGTCTGTACAGGCCATGTATAGATCCAAATCTGGTTCCTTTCATAGGAACCAGAACCGCTTTCACGGCCGGCAACAACGACAGCAGCCACGCTCCAGCCAGCAACAAAGGGCACCTTCCACCATAAGGCCCAACCTAAACCTTCCCAGGCAGAGGTCAGCGGTATACCAAACTGGCCCAGCCTGTGAGGAACAACGCTGCTACAGCATGCTTCCGGCCCCGACCCTCCCCTCTGGATCAACGGGCAGAAAAGGTCGGGGGTCGCTGTTTGCCACTTTTCAAGGTGGCAGTCGATTACCGCCGGCGGTGGGTACTTCAAATGGTCAAGAGAGGTCACTTCCAGAATTCCTCGACCACCCACTGTCAAGACCTCCCTGCTTTCCCGTTATTCGGGTCAGCACACTGCTCATACAGCAGGAGGTGCTTGCGCTTCTAGGAAAGAGCTCTAGGCACATACTGAGGAACCAAAGAGGGGCAGGTTACTATTGCCACTTCTTTCTGGTTCCCAAAAGACAGGGACTTCTGTCCGATACTGGATCTCAGCGATCTCAACGCTTTGGTCCTCTACAATGCTTCCGCATGGTGACCCTTCGGTCTGATACCCATGCTCAAGCAGAGCGCCTTCCTAGCATCTTTGGACATGCAGGATGCCTACCTGCGCATACCCATTGCTTCGAGCACACAGGAAGTTCTTGCGCAGATTTCTGAGTCGCCATTATCAGTTCCGAGCCCTACCTTTCGGACTCTCATCGGCACTCTCCGGTGTTTCTGAAGTGCATGGCAGTCGTAGCAGCGGCTCTAAGGTGACAAGGCCACTACGTGTTCCCCTACCTGGACGACTGGCTCCTCTTGACACTCTCTCAGGAAGCTCTGATGTCCACAATTCACTGTACTCAGTCCCTGTTCAGGGACGTTGGGCATCATTATCAATCAGGAGAAGTCACACTGGTTCTATCACAGAATCTGCAGTTCATAGGCAGTTCTGGACACCGTCAGGGAGAGCTTTTCTGCCCCAGGACCGAGTGAACTACATCAGATCCCTCATCAGGGACATCTTGGCAAAGAAAACCATCCCAGCTAGACTGCTCCTTTGCCTGCTCGGACACATGGCTGCAGCCATTGCAACAGTCCTGCTAGCTCGTCTCCACATGCGGGTGACCCAGTGGATGTTACGGGTCCAGTGGGATCAGAAGCAAGGCCATTTGCAGCTTCCAATTCGGATCACGAATGCTGAAATTGGGATTGGCAATGGTGGCTAGATTCAAAGAACCTATTGGCGGTGTCCCCTTCATTCGCCGTCTCTGATTGTGACGCTCTCCATGGACGCCTCAAGGTTCGGTTGGGAGCACACCTCAATGGGGTCAGGTCTTAGGGCTCGTGGACACCCAGGAAGCTCATCTCCACATAAATATTTTGTAAATGAGAGCCAGTTCTTTATGTCCTGCAGGCCTTCCAGTCGGAGATCCACGGGTACTCTGCTGTTACAAACAGACAATACTGCGGTGATGTATTACCTCAACAAACAAGGAGGCACCCATTCATACCCGCTTTGCAGGAGGCCATAAGGGTGTGGGATTGGGTCCTATGACACAGTGCAAACCTCATTGCTGTTCATGTCCCAGGAGTGGACACGTCATCACAGACAGCCTGAGCGCTCTCAGGCCAGAGTCCATGAGTGGGAACTACTCCAGGAGGTAGTAGAGGATCTGTTTCACAGATGGGGCACACCAGATTTAGACCTTTTTGCGTCTCCATATGACACACAACTGCCCAATTTCTGCTCGCTAGATCCAGGGCCTCATGTTTTCTGGCGAGACTTGTTGTCCCTCTCCTGGAGGGTAGATTCCTCACGCATTTCCTCCCTTCCCGTTGATCCAGAGAGTCCTTTTGAAACTCCACAGAGAGCAGGCAACGCTAATATTTATTGCGCCTTTTAGCCCAGACAGATTTGGTTCCTCTACTACACCAGTTGTCCTGGGAACCTCCGGTGCCTTAGCCAATCAGTTCTCACTTATTGTCCCAGGAAGCGGTTCTTTGGTCCATCGGACCTTCGCTCTCTGAACCTGCATGCCTGGCTCCTAGAGACATAGCTATCATGCGTGCAGGGGTCTCGCAAGAGGTAGCAGATGTTCAGCGGCTGCTAGAAACTGGCTACTCATGCCACATACGCCATGAAATGGTGCAGATTTTGCCTCTGGGCTCAAGCACAAGGTTTTTCCCGATGTATTGCCCAGAAAGGTTGGTCCTGGACTACCTCCTGTCTCTCTTCCAGGCAGGCTTGGCCTACTCCTCTATTAAAGTACACCTTTGTGCCATCTCAGCCTATCACACACCTAGGCTGACGTTCCATAACTCAGTTGGACACAGACGAGCCTTCCTGAGAGGTGTACTCCACCTTAGACCTCCGATTAAGGATCCTATTCCTCCATGAAATTTATCCTTTGTCCTGGAGCAGCTCACGCTGCCGCCTTTTGAACCTGCCGCAGATTGCGAGCTACGTCTCCTAACGTGGAAGACGTTATTTTTAGTTGCCATTACTTGACCAGAAGAATTTCTGAACTTCACTCACTGATGTGCAAAGAACCTTATTTGGTTTTCACCAGGACAGGGTGTCCCTAAGAACAAATCCAATGTTTCTACCTAAGGTGGTCTCAGCTCTCACCTCAATCAGGACATCGACTTACCAGTGTTCTTTCCTAAATACTCTAATAGAGGAAGCCCTGTTGCACACTTTAGGTGTGCATGAGGTGTCTAGATACTACCTGACCAGAATCAGGCACCACCGTAAATCTGATCACCTTTAATCTCCTTCACCCTAGAATAATGGGAGCTCGGTTTCTAAACACTCGCTGTCCAGGTGGCTCATCCATTGTATCACGTTCTTTACCAGAACGTAACAAACCCTTACCGGCGTGGTTAAGGATCATTCCACAAGGTACCTCCTTTGCGGCCATGGAGAACGTGTCCACTTGAGCCATCTGCACAGCAGCTACTTGGAGCACTGTGCACACCTTTATCAGGCATTATAGCCTGGATGTGGCATTCGGGTGAAGCTGGTTTGGTCTAGCAGTCCTTCAGGGACTACTATCCTAGGCTTCGGTCCAACTCACGATCTCTACCTAGCCTCCTCCACCTGCGAGGATTTCCAGTATTGCTTGGAAATCAGTCTAATCAGTGTAACCTGCTGCAAGAGCTGTTTCTCGAGTAAGAATGCACAGTTACGTGAGAACTTACCGTAACAGTAGATCTTCGAGAACAGCTGTTGCAACAGGTAATTCCCTCCACCATCCCCTGGAGGTAGAATTGTGCCGATAGCTCCTTTCTAGGATTAGGTGTTTCTAACACCGTTCTGAATACTGCTTGATGGCGGATCCTCAGTCTCCACTTCTGATGTCATCGAGCGGCGGGAGTCTCGGCGAGAGAACTGAGGATTCTAGGGACCCCCCTTTTATGTGATGGCTGGCGTCGGAAGCGGTCCCATGGATACTGCTAGCTAGAAAATTTCCGTGGGATCCTGGCGCCTGCCGCTTCAGTCTAATGGTGTAACCTGCTGCAAGAGCTGTTCTCGAAGATCTACTGTTACGGTAAGTTTTACATAACTGTACTTTCTTTGCTATTACTGAAATCAGTCAGTCAAAGGTTTATTGTTTAAGTTATATTGTTACAATTAAAAACAATATTTGCACTTACAAATGTTTACACTTACAAATAAATACATAAATATCCATATATATTAGCATATTAAAAATACACATAATTCAATATATTTCACCTGTTGCACTTGGTTAATGTTTACCTATTTATTCACACTAAATTAATGATATATCGTTCCAATTTCATTCATTTTTGGTTAATATTCTTTCTAATATCTAGATTCATGGTCATCATTTCTTTGAACTTTAATTATATTAATCAGATTTCTCTTTAATGTGTGGTCTTTGTGTGTTGATGACCTTAGTTTTTGACGACTCTGAATTCAACAGATTGGCTGTTAGCTGCCAGGAGCTACCTTCCTTGTGACCCAGAGTTTTCCCCAATATTTTGTTCTCAGCCTCTGATAGAGGGCATATAATTATTAAATGAACTTGTACCATCTGAGTCTAAATTTCACTTGCATTTTCCATTGGAATCTGGTGCTTTATTAATAATGTATTCTAGTCTCTCACTTTTATGATATTCTAATCTGTATCTTAAACAAATAGATTCCTTCTGAAAGATTTCTGATTTTAACTAAATACTTTTCTAGACCAAAGACCTGCTTATTTAGAGCTAGCCATTTACTAATTTTGTATTCTGAGCATCTTTCCATATCCATCTGTTTAAACATGTCCCTTATCAAAACCCGACC
This sequence comes from Neoceratodus forsteri, assembly GCA_016271365.2. Classification (NCBI taxonomy): domain Eukaryota; kingdom Metazoa; phylum Chordata; order Ceratodontiformes; family Ceratodontidae; genus Neoceratodus; species Neoceratodus forsteri. Next base: position 766,180,764 of record CM028133.1, on the reverse strand, counting down.
TGGGTTTCCCTCTCACGAACTTCCCCGGACTTGGCGGTGTGGCCGTCCTAGAAACAGCCACCGCCCGTTCTTCCAACTGCCACCGCCTCAGCTCTACAGTGGGGAAACCCGACCTCGGGTTCCCCTCCACGGAGAACTTCCCGGACTTGGACGGTGCGACCAGCCCTGAAACAGCCACCGCCCGTCCTCCCAACTGCCACCTCCTCAGATCTGCAGGTATGGTGCTGTCCCAGCCAACCGGAATCATTCGCTTTTCCCCAAGTCTCCCCTGATTGACTGCTCTCTGCTTCATCTCTACTTTGTATTTTCGGTGCCTTTTGCCACTGTGTTACTATGCTTAGGCGCCTGTGTGGCATAAATGTTCAGAAAAAGCTGTAATTTCTTGCTGCATTGCTTAAAGTGTTAAATGTATGCCTCGCTGAAGTATAATCTGTAATCTGGTAGCCAGCTAGATTCATATTTGTTTTGCCTCACTGCTCTCTACCTGGAGCAGCTATTGTCTCTGCCTCTCTCTTTCTCTCCCTGTCCCTATTTTGCCCTCCTGCTGTTTCACTGTCTCACTAGCCTGTCTACCCACGCCCATCGCTGAAGTGGAAAAAGCCTTCTGGCTGTTTGACCGCCCCGATTTACTGCAAGTCATTAACAGTGCTTTCTTGCTTCCTTTGCAATGGGAAACCCGACCGGTGGTTCCCCTCCACTGGAGAACTTCTTGGACGGTGCGGCGGCCCTGAAACAGCCACCCACCCTCCCAACTGCAGCTGCCTCAGCTCTGTTCCCACCGGCACTTGCGGCCGCCCCCACCACCACCACCACCTGAAACATCGCAGGAAGGAATACCATTTGTCTGCCCGAGCCGACAGTCACCATCTCGACTAATGCCTCCCTGATAGACTTGGGTACCCACTTGGGGAGCACAGAGTCCATGGACTCTGGACCCCTGAGGTCCTGATGCCATATCTACCAGCTGGAGTTTTGGGCAGTTTGGCTGGCACTTACAGCTTTTGCTCAACACATTCGGGGTCAGATTGTTCAGGTCGAGATGGACAACACCACAACCATGTACTGCCTCAACAAACAGGGTGGGACACACTCTTCCTCTGTGCAGGAGGCTCTCCACATCTGGACCCTCATGCTTAGCCTGAGCGCTGATCTCATAGCCATCTATGGGCCAGCGTGTCCAATCAGCTGGCAGATGCCGGGTGGAAGAGGCGTCTCATGAGTGGTCTCTCCATCAAGAGGTATTGCACAGTCCAATCTTCCTGTGGGCACCCCTATGGTGGATGTGTTTGCCTCCAGGAGAGCATAAGCTGAGGCTGTATTGTCCCAGCCCCCACAGCAGGGGAATGCTACAGGGATGCCTTCTTGAGGCCCTTGACCCTGAGCCTCATGTATGCTTTCCCTCCTTTTCTGCTGATCCACAAAGTGCTGCTCAAAGCCAGGATGGATAAGGCATGGATGAACCTGGTGGCTCTGGACTGGCCCGCCAGTTCGGTAACCAATCTTCTTAGCGGCAGTTGCAGGCTCCTGCGGCGTCTTTCTGTATGCCGAACCTGCTCTCATGCAATCAGGGAAGGTATTCCATCCGGACTTTCAGTCTCTGCACCTGGCAGCCTGGTTCCTGGCTGCTAGAGTTACAGTCTTTGGGTTCTCTCTGGCGATGTCCTCACTATGGTGAGACTTCTCAGAAGGAGTCTACCCTAAAGGCTGTGCCTTGAAATGGAAGCAGTTCTCCATTTGGTGCCAGGGCAGAGGGCTTGACCTCTTATCTTGTCCAGTGTCTAGCATTCTCGATTATCTTTGGTTCCTCTCCCAGTTGGGCCTTCCGTCGACAGCCCTAAAGGTACACCTGACAGCAGTCTGTGCATACAGGTGTGTGGGCTGGTAATGGCAGTTTATAGCACAGAGAGAAGGGGTCTTGTGCATTTTTAAAGGCCTTGACTACATTTCCTCTCCGGTGCATGAACCACCACCACCTTGGGACTTGTTGCTGGTGTTGGCAAAGCTCATGGGCAAGCCATTTGAAAGGATGCTCAGGTGTGAAATGTCACACCTGTCATTAAAGACCACCTTCTTGGTGGATATCACATCTTCCAGAAGGATCAGTGAGTTCCAGGTGCTTGGTGGAGTCTCCTTATTTGGTCTTCCACAGGGACAAGTTGTCCTTTGCCTTAACCCGAAGTTCCTCCGAAGGTTGTGTCAGAGTTTCACCTTAAACAGGTGTGAATCTCCAAATGTCCTTCACCCACCACACCTTGGAGGCTGAGCATAGGCTCCTACTCTGGACCTGAGGTGAGCACTTGCAAAATATAAAGAGCGCACAGTTGGAGTTCGGGAGAGGTTCACCAGCTATTTGTCACCTACATTGAAGCCACACCTGGTAGAGCAGCAGCAAAGTGGATGAATGGCAGGTGGATTGTATCCTGTATAGCCCTCTGCTATAGGTTGGCTGGTAGGGGGCCTCACGTAGGGCTAAGGGCTCATTTACCAGACATGCCACTGCCTTGGTGGCTGCTTCCAGGGATATCCCTGTCCAAGAGATCTGCAGGGCTGCTACCTGGAAGTCAAAACACTACTTTATCTCCCATTACCACATTTTTTTTTATAGTTTTTCCTCCAGTCACTGCCTGGGATTCTCTCAGATATCCTGGCCTGATCCTGCCCATCTGAGATCCCCCGCCCTGGGTCTCCCAGGCCCTTCTACCCTTGTTCCTACCTTACAGCTGGACCCCTGGCTTGTCCCCACAGGGTGGGGCCGCCACTCCATCTTTGGTGCTCATTGAAGGCAGTATCTTGCTGCAGGCAGGGCTTGGGAGGAGGAGGAAATGTGAAAGACTGGGTGGGTGGGAACTGGTGGTATGCATGGGGTCGGGTGCCGTCGCCTACCCCACAGAGCAGAGGTTTTCCTTGTTCTAATGTTAGTCTCATCCTCCCTGAGCGCGGACATGCAGTGTGCGTCCAGTCGGCTGTCTGCGCATCCACACACGTCTGCAGGATGTCCGCCGTCACTCTCCCTTCTTGTAGCGATCCCAGTTGCAATGTACCCAGTCTCCGCTGGGTGTCGCTGGCCTAAGGGACACGCTCCCAGCCTCCCAGGAGAGGAGAGCTGTCATCAGGCGCTCAATCCTCTCCTCCCAGCCAACCCCGGCAACCTGAGCTCGCTCACAAACCTGGGTCACGGTGTGGCGCGAGGTGTGGCATCCAGCGATGCAGCCCTTAGCACCACCAGGCTGGCCCCCATTACCATATTGAGCTTGAGTTATGCTGGGATGCTGGTTTTGGGTTGCAGACCTATCAGTCCTGCCATCCCTAATGTGGACTACCATTTTCTATTATACAACATAAGGTATAACACAACTTACTAATGTTTGTTATGATACACTGACAGACTACCATTTAGCAGAGATATATTAGTGGCCTTAGCACGCCATCTACTGTTATTAGTTACTGCTACAATGATTATCATATTATTGTGATTAGTTTACTTAGCTATGTTTATGATATATGTATAGTTTTGGTCTTGAGCACCACCTACTGCCATTAGGCACACTGCCATCATCAGCATGTTTTATCACTTGTTTCATTGTTCTAACAGATGGCTGTAGTCAGCTAAATAGTTATCACTGTGCAAGTGCAACATATAATGGCCTTGAGGTGCGAGATGCCCATCTCTTTTCCAGTAGAAATGTTTTGCCTAGCATCTGTGATATCGATATGAACCCGTTACCTGGTAACGGGACCTTCTTATCTTTAGTGTATAACTTTGTGTAAGAGCTCCGCTCTTTGAGTTGGTTCTGTTTATGACGAATATGTCACCTAGTATTTGACTGTTCCAGACTCCTGCAGGTATAATTGCTGTCCTTTTATTCATGTTTATGGTAATAAACCTTTACTCTACACATCTGCCTCCTGCGTTGTGATTTGCCATCAGGTTTAGTTCCTGCCAGTCCAACAGGGTCCTCGGTTCTCAGTCTCACTTCCTGAATAGGAGGTGCAGTGCCCCTTCTCCCAGAGAACTGCTAGGAGTCTGCCAGAAGTGTGGATAGTACACCATATCCACGTCCCTAAACAGGTTATCACCTGTAACAGCAGTTATAGGAGTGGTATGTGGTGTACATCCACACAACCCACCCAACCTCCCCAGGCAAATGTCACACTGTATCTTGCTCCTGTGGGTAAGATCTAACATCATGGGCAGTGCCGAGGAGTTGTCACCTGGGTGGGTGGGAGGATCCAGCTGAAGACCTTCTGGCCAGAATCTTAAAGGGAAATGATACTGCCAGAAGTGTGGATGTTACATATACCACTCCTAGAACTACTGTTGTAGGTGAGTAACCTCTTTTTATTCATTGGAAAGCAAGTTTAGTTGAGCACCAGTCTCATTTACAATTGCATCCAGTACAGCTGAAAAAATTACAGCAGGCAATCACAGTTAAAGGGACACTGTCAACCCCTTAGGCCTCAAAATGTCCCTCACACCTGAATTAAATAGAAACCAGTGCAAAGTGGCCCACAAGAGGGGAGCATAGGTGTGAAGGGTTGAAAAGCACATTTATGATTGTTCACATTCTGTAGAGACTGTTGCTACAGCTGGTAGTTTGATTCAGATCCATTTTAAAAAGTGAAAACTGAGTGCCCACCTTACTGGTGTTACCACACCAAAACATGTTTGTTTACATTTCTTGACCAACTCCCATTGCATTTTCCTGAACTAGGAACACCCCCAGCACAATCTAGCCACTCATTAGGTAGTGGGAGTAGGAGTCTATTGCATCATGAGTGGCTGAACTCTTTGAGGGTGTTTCTAATGTTCAGGGACCATGCTTTTCAGTTCTAATAAGCAAGGGGCAGCTAAAACAACATCAATGAATTTTAGAGAAGTACACAATTATAAAATGTGGGTTTTACTTAAAAATAATAATCGATGCAAAAAGCTTGACAGTGTCCCTTAACAGGTAAAGGAACAAACAGGGTAACAATAAAAATATGTTGCCATGAAAAAGTTTTCGTTTGAAACATTCACAGAGATTAAACGAGGTATTGTATAGAAACACGTTAGCAGGAAGAAATTTGTTTGGATTATAAATTATGAGGTCAGAATTTGTTTTGACTTCTTACAGCTCTATATTGCCTTATTCTAGACACAAGTACGAGTTCTGAAAGTTTTTTTACTGTTATTTTTCAGTATTATCATCATAACCTAGAGACAACAGTCAGGAAGGAATGATACTTGGTTCTGCAGTTATTGCACCTTATAAACAGGTGCTACTACATGTGGTTTGCATTCAGATATGTATTTATTTAAAGGGATAGGAGATTATTTTTACATACTGTGTGCACACATCTGAAATGGCATAACCAGAAATGCAGCAATCAAGTATTCAAGTAAAACACAGTACTTCTTTTAAAGCCATGTATGAAACAATACAGACAGTGACAATGACTGTACATTACTGATTTAAAAAAAAAAAAATAAACTGCTTAGTGTTCATTTGGCGGCTGTTTTCATAGAAATTTCTAAGTCTAACTTTTTACGAATGAATAGAACCAGCCAAGATTATGCTGCTCTTTAGTGTCCACATACTGTCTGATTCTGTGAACCATGTTCCAGATTTCAGAAGTGCTCAGGTTGTGACCTCTGGGTTTTCCGATCTTTCTCCTCTGTGATGGATTCTCCCAGAATGGCATTGCAAATCTCCTGATCAGTGAGCTCTCCAGTCATGGGTTCCTAGTTGACAATTTCAGCATACTGGATGAATTCTTCAGGCAACATGTCGGAAGTCGGGTAATGGCACAAACTGAGCCTGAATAATGCCGGCATTGGCAAAACAATTTCTGTTCACTATGGGATCACTTCTGTCCAGCAGCATGGATCAGGTGTACTGCGTGCAGCATGGAAACTGACTTGGCGACATCTGCAGTCCTGTCTTCTGTTATCAAGATCACCAAAGGTTTTGCTCACAGTTTTTGTGGTAATGTTGTTTAAGGAAGTTTATGACCCTTAGTCCATCAGCTGGATTAGAGCAGTACAGTTGGGGGATAGGAACACCAGTTTTATATTTGGAGAGCAGTGTCTTTGTGTGCTGGTCAGTTATTGACAGCATGGCTATTTTCTCCTTTTGTACCACATTTGTTTGTCAATTTTTTATTCATGGAAAATGCCTGATGTCATCCATGCATTTGAGTTTGCTGTGTATTGTGCTGGGAGTGCATTTAGGTTAGCACCCTTAAAACACTGTGGCTGTTTTGACTTGCCAGTTAAGTATTTAGGTGTCACCCTGGATGACACCCTCTCATATACCACTCATGTTGACGTTGTTAAGCTCACTCGCTACAGCTGGAGCGTGTAACTGCTATTGACCAACTGTCTTCCCACAAATGCATTGTATGTACAGTACACTTTATAATGTAAAACAAACATAATTCCTATATAGTGTAAGTTATTGTGCTAGGACCACTTGTACATTTACAGTATCTATTTGTCACTGTTTATTTGTTGTTACAGATCTGTGATTACAACTGTGTTATGTAAATTTGTTGCACTTAACTTATGTAGCTTTTGTTGTACCTGACTCTGAACCCTTTGAAAACAGGCACTACCTAAAGGTTTTTATGTGAAATAAAACTAAACTAAACTGATCTGGACCTGTCATTGTGCAATGGAACAACTTTAGATTGTTTCAAGCAGCAGAAACACTGAGTGGTCAGCGATAAATTAAAAGATAAGTCAACGCCGACCGTTGGTGCAGTGGTTGGATTTCTGCTTCGGCGTAGCGACCGGGTTCTGGAGCAGATTGGGTCGGCTGGAGGGTCAACGAGGGGAGGCAGCTTGAGCGTCCCACAACTGCTTGCTGCCTTCGGGAGGGAGGAAGGTCTGCGACCGGTGTTGAAGCGACCACTGGTGGAGGCCGGGTAGAGCAACATGTCAGGGTCATTTGGGGAGGTGCGTGAGAGACGTCGCTCTGCCTTGACGTCCGGACGCCACGCACCTTAAGAAAGCCAGGAAAATGGCCGCTGGCCGCCGGATGACGGCTGGTCTGTTCCCTGAGGGCCTCAAGCGCCTCCCAGGGCCTCCTGTTCTCAGCAGCATCCCTGGACCCTAGAGAGTATGTGCTGGGGTCGCACCTCTCCCCAGTGCCTTCCCCCTTGGAGGAGGGGACCATGCAAGCGAGGGATGTCTTCGATATCCGGGTTGGCTGTCAACGAGGATCAGTGGAGGGCTGGGAAAGGACAGTAGGGGCTGGGGGAACTTGGTAGAGCCCGAAGGAGTGGTGGACCAGCGACGCAGGGGCGGAAAAATAGATTACACACACACAAAAAAAATCAAAGAGAAACCACAATATAAATACATTTTTACCTTGTATTTATACCCCAACTACCTCCTCTCTCCTCTCTCAGACATCCTCTGACTGCACTCCCTGGTCTCACCGCGGTCTGTCCGTAGAGTACCTATGGTTCCACTAGCCTAGGTACCGGATAACCCTCAGAGGCGGGGTGGGAGGGACCACTGTGCTTACCTCCCAGAACCAGCATACTGAGTCGTGGATCCTGTACAGCAGGGTCTGCCGCTTCTGACGCGAGGCGTGCAGGAGGTGTCGTTGCCCTAGGAGGGACGAGGGGTTTTCCTTATTCTCCTAGATGTTGGTGTGCAGTGGGGCAAGTGAGCTGGGAGGCACGCTGAGGCGTTCCTCCTGCCACGCCCCTGATGACATCTGCCCAATGCCCTTGCTGCTACTCTGACTACCGTACCTATCACCCGGCTCCTCCAGATGGCGGTATTGCAGAAGGAGCATGCAGAGAACCCCTGGAGAAAGAGCAGCCATTGGGCACTCCATCCTTCTCCTTCCTGGCTGACCCCCAGCCGGGCTCATTCCTGAACCTGGGTCACGGCGTGGTGTGAGGTGTGGCATCCAACGCCTCAACCCTCAGCGCCACCGGCTGGCTGGGAACCACAATATAAGGCCAATTTGTAACATCATATTGTCCAAAACCATCTAAACCTTTAGCTGTAAGGCACTCAGAAAATGAGCCGTTTTGTTACATTTCAGTTTTTTGAAATAAAACTGGGTCTATCAAAGGACATGTGTCAAAAACCTTAGGGAAGATGGAGGGTCAAGGCCCGTTTTAGATGGCAAGGTCAGGGAAGTTTCTGTAAAGAAAGAATTTTATAAGTTACTGATAGCCTCTTTTGAGTGTGAGGTGGTACTCTCCATATGATAAATTGGAAACAGTAGAATCTTACTTGAGGGTGCTCTTGCAGCTGGCAGCACCATTTGGACTAAGCCGCCAGGCGCTAGGCACACAGAAACCTTCTAGCTAGCACTTATATAGTGGGGAACCGCCTAGACATCAGCCCGTCCTGGCGTCTGCCTGTAGTATAAAGGTGGCGGTCCCCTGCCCATCCTTAGTTCTTTCCTGCCATCAACCCAGAAAGTCAGTCCTCCATGGACTCCTGCTTCTAGTCGACTGCCGCTTTTCCGTGATTTACTCAATGCTTTATTATTTTACTTTCCTTTTACAGTAATTCTTTCATTTTGCATGTCTTCTTCTCCAGCAATGTCTTCAGACCAGCAAATGTAGTGTGCTTACCACAAAGAGCTTCTCTCCAGGACGGTCACTCTCGCTTGCTCTGCTTATTCCCATACCATGACATCGAAGCCTGCCACTGCCAGGACTTCAGCCTGACCACACAGAGATGCCATTTGAAACCCTGCAAGGTTTCCTGCTGCAGCAGAAAATAGTCGCGATGGAGAAAGAGCTCCGGCAAAAGCTCTTCTTCCTTCCTGGTCTCTGAGCCTCGAATTTTTCCCCTCTCAACACAAGGAGAAGAAGTCTAGTGGAAAGCACAAGCACCTGGAAAAGCACAGGGATCAACCTAGTCAGCTTCCCTCTAGGTCACCACATAAGTCAGTGGCGACTCTGGGTCTTTCTCCCATGGGAGGTCGGCCTCTCCACCACCAGCTGCCATTACTCCTTGTGGGCTTCGTGTGGTTCAGCCTCCCATCCTGCTTTCTATCTCAGGTGGTTGCTCCTCTGTGCCTCTGACTTCATCCCTGGCCTCTCAGCCACTGAAGCTCAGTCCCTTTCAACCTATGGGTCCTCAGCCAGGTGGCTCGACCGGTTCTCTGGTCTTGGCATTGCCTATGCTAGGACTGATGCCTACAATCAACACCAGGGCATGTGTCTACCTCCCCCAAGACGTCGATGCAGCTCTGGCCCCTGGGAGCAAGCACCCCTTCTCAGGACCCTTCTACAGCCTGCACAGGTGACCACGCCAGACTGGTACGGCTGCCTTCTGCTGTTCACAGTGGTCATCCTGATGTTGACACCGGCGACACCTCAGCCATCGTCACGACTCCACAGCCCACGCCTGTGGGCCCTGTGAGCTCTCTCAGCCTATGCCTGAGGACTGACACCTGGTCTTTTGACTCTTCAAGGACTGACGACGAACACTTCTCTGCCTAAAGGCCAACACCAGACAACCAAGTTCCCCAGGGTCCGATGCTGGATTTCCCTTTGCCCCAAGGGCCAACACCAGGTAACCCAGCTTCACAGTGACTGATGCCAGGGTACCCAATGCCACAGGAGCTGGCGCTAGGGTTTCCTAATCCCTCCAGTCCACGCTGCCTCCCTTCTTCCCACTCATGGACTACAATGCTTTATTCTCTGCATGGTTGTATTTTATGGAAAAGAAGGATCCCCTGGGGCCCTACTCCCTCCCCCAAGGATCCTTCTCTTAACTCAAGGCCAGAATGACCCTAGCCACCCCGCCATAAGGGAGACGATACTAAGCATCACAAAGGTGGCTGTCCCCACCCGATGCCAGTGTCTAATTCTGACTCTGTCAGGAGAAATTCTTCTTCCTCCTCTTGGATGAATCTGAAGATTCCAACCTGCCTTCTGAGCCAAAGGAGCCTAGGGACACCACTAGATCCCCTCCTAACTTCCCCATTTATGGGCATCATGAGGCACATTCAGTTCCTGATGGTCTGGAACACAGAGGAATTGACCCAGAACACCGTTACCTGGCAGTTTTCCTCCTTAGGAAGGAGACCCTCCCATTGTGGTCTCTCCACTTATAGACTCCTTGAGGATGTTAATAAGGCCACTTGGAGTCATCCATCTTCCATCCCGGCCCTCTCCAAAAGGCAGACTTCCTTTATCATGCCCCCAGTGTCAAACCCTTTTACAGGGGCGACCTGAAGCAGACTCGGTATTCATTAATGCAGCTCATGACCGTACCAAGAAACTGAAGCATCTTAGCACTCATCCCTGGACAAGGAGTCTCCAAGTAGACCAGTTCAGGAAAGGTCTATGCTTCAGCCAACTGACCATTTGGTCCCTGAATTTCCTAGCCCACATAGTACAATACCAGAATGCCCTGTGGGACAAGGCGTGAGTTGGTGCAAGCTCTTCCAGACACCCATACCAAGACAGAGTTGATTCAGCTCTAAAGTCGGGATCTGACATGGGCAGTCATGTTCTCAGAGCCTCCTATGACTCAGCTGGTTGGGCGTGTGTCTACCGGTGTATGTATCCTCCGTCACTCCTGGCTCTGGGTTTCTGGCTTCACCCCAGATGTGCAAGCCAAACTCCTAGATGCCCTTTTCGGGTGCAGTTCATTTTACAGGATAACCAGAGCATCATCTCTCACCTGCAAGAGTCAGGCAAGGCCTTGAGGTCGGTACAGTCCATGTACCATTCCCAGCCTAAGTCCCGAAAGACTTTAGTCCTGTCACCAGCCCCATCGTCCAGCCATCCAAGGGCCAGCAGCCCCAAGATTCCTTCAAACATAAAGCTATTCCCCGCGACCGGAGCTTCAGCCCTAGTGCACCTAGAGTCTCCCCTGCCACTTTGCCTGTCCCCATCTCCTCAGCCTGACTCCTGCCTGACCCCCCTCCCGGCAGAAACTTTGAGGGAGGCGTGGGGGTCGCTTTCCTAATACCTAGAAGGATGGTACACCATAACCTCAGACCAATGGGTTCTTGAGCTTGGAAATTAGAGGGCACACTCTAGAGTTTACAGAGATCCCCTGGACAACCCTGTTGCACTCCATTATCCTCGGGCTCATATTACCCTCATCCAGGAGAGATTCATGCATTGCTTGACAGAAAGGCCATAGAACCCATCCCACCAATTCAGTGAGTAACATGGTTCTAGTCCCACTTCTTCCTGGTGGCTGATACTTGATCTCAGCCATCTGAACTGGTTCATAGAATACAAGCGTTTAGGATGGTCACCCTTCCCAACCTTCTCCTCCGTCAAGGGGTTTGGCTTTGCTCCTGGACATGGAGGATGCTTACCTTCATGTCCAGGTCTTTCGGCCTCACAGAAGGTTCCTCCTTCTGCTTTCAATTGAACTATTTCCAATTCATGGCCCTCCCTTCGGGCTTTCCTTGGACCCTGGAGTTTTTACCAAGTGTCTGGCAGTGGTGGCTGTGGCCCTCAGGAGACAGGGATTCTATGTCTTCCATATCTGGAATATTGGCTGCTCAAAGCCCCATCCAGAGATCAACTGATCTGGACCATGGAGGCTACCTTTCATCTAATTCAGACCTTGGGGATTACCTGAACCTGCCCAAGTCCTCCTTGTGGCCAGCCAACGACTGCAGCTCATTGGGGCAATCCTAGACCTCAGGGCAAAGCCTTCCTCACCCAGACTCATGGAATGCTTACAAATGCAGGCCCAACTGGTCTTTTCCTCTTGCCAGCTCCCAGCCATGACATTTCCAATGCTCTTAGGTCCACTTGGCAGCAGCCATAACTACAGTTCCCAGAGCCTGCCTGTACATGAGAGTTCCCCAGTGGACTCTTTGAGTACAGTGGGACAAGTGCACAGACAATTTGGGCCAACCAGTCTTGGTTTCCAACCCGGTGCGGTAAACCCTGGCGTGGTGGCAGGGCCCCTCAACCCTTCCATCTGAGTTCCTTTCTGGGCAGAATCTCCTCTTCATATTCAGATTCTGATGACGATGCATCAAACTTGTGCTGAGCTGCCCATTTAGGGACCATCAGACTCAAGGGTCTTGGTCTCATACGAGCAGCATCTCCACATCAGTGTCTTAGAGATGCGCACAGTCCTTTATGCCTTGCAGGCCTTCCAGATGCACCTGCACCTGGGCCCTCTTTTAAATCAGACAGACAACATGTCAGTCATCTTCTACCTCAACAAGCAAGGAGGACTAGATCTTACCCCTTTGCAGAGAGGCCATGAGGGTTTGATACGGGCCATAGGGAACAACCTGGAACTAGAGGCTGTCCATGTTCCAGGCACCCAAACTTGTTCAGTGGCTTACCACTCTCTCAGAATGTAATTGTTTTCATTAAGATTTAAGTATGTGTGTGCCATTGTTATGTATTGTTTTTTCATAGTATGTCCTTTTTATCTGTTTAATGTATAACTTATCGCTTGTAAAACGGGCAGATTACTCTCTTGCTAACAAGTATAAAAATAAAAATGAAATGAAAACGTCTTGGCCGACAGCCTAAGCAGGTCCAGGTTGAAGACACACTAGTGAGAACTTCTGACATCAGTGGCGAAGACCTCTTTGACAGATGGGGTCTTCCAGAGTTGGACCTTTGCATCCCACTGAGAGCGAAACTGCCCAATTTCTGCTCGCTAGATCCAGGACCTGGTGTTTTCTGGTGAGACGTGTTGTCCTCTCCTGGAAAGGAGGTTCTGCACACCTTCCTCCCTTCCCACTTTTGCAGAGAGTTCTTCTCAAGCTGCAGGCAGGAGAAGCCACACCAGATATGGTTTCCACTTCTACAACAACTGGCAGCGGAGCCTCTGGTCCCCTGTCCCTGTGCCCTGTCTTGCTGTCCAGTAGCAGGGCACCCTGTCCATCCGGACCTCAAGTCACCAGTATGTACATGTGTGGCTCCTGCAGACCTAGCTGTCACCCATTTTGAAGTTCCCCCAGCTGGCTGATGTTTTAGTGGCTGCTATGAAACTTTCCACTAGAGCCACCTATGCCATTAAATGGAGCGGGTCTCCATTTGGGCCACCACTCAGCACGTGGATCCCTTCACCTGTCCAGTGAATCTTATCCTGCTGTACCTCCTATCCCTTTCAGACTCCAGTCTGGGTTACTCCCTCACTTAAGGTGCCTCTTTCTGCCATCTCTACATACCATGCACCGTTGAGGGCAAATCTATTGCCAGTTGGATCTTTCCTGCACCTTTCTGCTGGGTATTCTTCACTTGAAGCCCCCATTAGGGACCCTGTCCCATCATGAGATTGCCTTTTATTTTAGAAAGCTTACTCTACCTCCCTTTGAGCAAGCTGTTATTAAGCTATGCCCTGCAACTAATTGCATTTCTGTTTCCACTTTCTCTCCCTCCAGCTTGAATTTTCACTCATCACCTCCCCACCACCAGCCTTTATTAACTCTCCCTCCCCACGGCACCGCCCCCAGGCAATCTTCATCCTCCCCTCTCACTAAAATTGCAACTCCCCAAAGATACAGGAATGCAGTTATAGGGCTAACACTTGCCTGTGTTAATCTTAACTCTTTTAGTTAGAATACACCACACTGAACTCTAAACCAGCCTAATTTCTCCTCGTTCTAAAGGCGTCCCCACATCTACTCACTTTCTACTCCTGGAAGACACCACACCAAACTCTAAACCAGCCTAATTTTTTACCAACTGAAGGATTCAGTATGTCACTGACCTGTAGACACAGCTGTATTATTATTATTAAACTACACATGCTGAAAGCCACAGACTAGTGCCCAAGGTCAGCTCAGAAGCTGGTGCTGCCTAGCTGAGACTAATAACCCGATTCCTGCTGAAACCAGGAAGAAGAATGGTTCTTGACTATACCCCCCATCCCCTGAGTCCTCAATGACAGTTTATCATTCTACTGATGGCAACCCTACCTATAATGGGCCTGTACCTGGATAACACCTCGAACCACCAAGGCTGTGTACTTGCAGAAAAGAGTCCTCCAGCCCAGTGGGAGACCCGCAGTAACACCCAGCTATTTGACTGTCCTCCTCACCCCATACCAGGTACCACTGCCCCCAGGACTCAACACTCCAATACTGTGCCTATACCCAGGACTGCTTAGCAGCCTTTGCACCCCTCCAACAACACACAAGGCACAGACTGGCTGGAGAGCAAGGACAACCCACCTTTTCCCTAAATTACCTAGGATGCTCATCCTGATCCTACTACTGATCTCGGGAAATGTTCACCCCAACCCTGGCCCTATGCCTGCCAACACCAGACCCAGCCACCCACAGGAGGTTGAGGATTGTGTCCTTAAACATTGGCAGCCTGCTGGCAAAGCTCACTCCAGTTTGAAACCTGAGACTTATTGCAGACTGGCGTTATTAAGCTGACGGAAACCTGGCTCATGCCAGAACTGCTGACACAGCAATCTCCCTGCCTGGGTACAACTTGTATAGGCTTGATCGCATGGTGAAAAAGAGGGTGGTTGCCTAATCTACACCCACAACTGTCTCCAGTGCCATAAAGTCCAGCTGCCTGCTGCCAGCAATGACTGTGAATGCCTTGCAGTAAAATCCTCATGGGCAAGGGAAGAAACTGCTGATTGTCATGTCGGTATACACTCCACCTGGATACCAGCAAACGGGTTAAATGATTTCTCCAACCTTATATTCAGGCAAGTCACACTAAGAAAACTATTGTGGTAGGAGACTTTCATTTTTTTTTTATTTTATATTTATCTCACTTTGCCTGCACCTACCGTCATGTCTCTGCCCTGGTCTGGCCCCTAAGACTTCCACCTCCCTACACTTAAGCCCCTGCCTCCTGGTCACCCCAGGCTTTACTTCAGGGGCAGGGTCATGGCACGATAGAGGGCACCAGTACCGTGAATCTGGTAACTGGTTGGGAGAGCTGGACCCGGAGACTAATCAAAGCCTTGTGGCGGTTGCTTCATAGAGGCGTCAGGCACAGGGTTTTCCCCATTAAGCTGAGGCGGAGACGTGCAGTGATGCCTGCGTCCGTCCTGCCCAGAGGTTCTTGACTTGCATTGGTACAGGGCAAGAACCCGACCTCCACCAGGTGTCACCCTGCTCTGAGCACACAACCCCCTCCCTCCCGGAGAGAGGAGAGCAGTCCTAGGGATGCTCGATTCTTCTCCTCTCGAGCCGGCCCTCCGACCAACCTGGATTTGTTTCCTAACCCAGGTTGCCGTAAGGCCGCAAGCAGAAACTAACCACTGTGCCGGTGGGCCGCTTATAGGTGACTTCAATTCTAACTGACTAGCCAGCTCCAGTTCCTCACACAGGACCTGATTACTAGACTATATCTAACACAGGTGGTCCAGAGTTGCACAAAACCAACTACAGAATGGGGAACGAGGACCCTGATTGACTGGGTACTGACTGCCCACCCCAAGAGAATTACCAATGTCCAGGTGGTCCCAGATGCTTGAGTGACCTCTCCTGTACTATGTGAATGGTCCTCTGCTGCCAAAACTACCCCTAAGGCTGGTGAGGAACAGAGTCATCAGAAATTGCTTTATGGCCGCCTTCAAGAAACATCTGGCCAACACAGACTGGAGCATCCTTGATACCTGTCCTCTGTTGACACAGCCTCCAGCTCTTCCTCGATCAGTTTTAGTCGGCTGCAGACAAGTATGCCTTCAGAAGAAAATTATAAAGGGAGGTGTATGGGCTGGATCACCCCCAAGTCCTTGGTTTGATGGGAAACGTGATCTACTATGGCACAGAGCAAGGGTATCAGGGACAGGAGAGAATGCCCAAAATTACAAAGCTGCTAGAAATAGGTGCACATGGGCACACGGCAAGCCAAGGCCTCCCAGCACAGAAATCAGTAGTCCCAGTGTCTAAAAGATGGCAAAAACTCTAGGCTACCATCAAGGACCTCGTAGGGAACTTGTGACAGGTCCCCACCAACCATGCCCCACCACAGTGACAAAGTCATAGTTGATGAAGTTACCATAGCCAGTATTTTTAAGGAGACCTCACTGACTACAGTGCAGTCATACCATCTAAAACAACTGTGCATGAGGACAAAACACTGAGCTGTGAACACCTGCTCCTCTTCCTAACACCAGCCCAAATTCTACTTTCGGCAGGTGACCACCAAGGAGACTGCTACTGTAAATACTTTGCAAGAGTGTTGGTAAAGCAAGGATGGGTGGGGACGGGATTGATATGAAACTTATCTCAGTCGCCTCTCCTGAAGTGGTCGTATGTATCACTAAGCTTTTAATATAACACTTGGATGTCAGCCTTCCCATCTACCTGGAAACTGCCCTGGTCACCCAGTTCTAAAAGGAGGATCATTCTCTTGTGTCCAATTACAGGCTCATCTCCATCCTGCCTCCTCTCTCCAAAGCGCTGGAAAAATCATTGCAGACCATCTCTGCCCACCTACACAAATACAACCTCCTCAGCCCGCAACAACATAGATTCTGCAAGTGGCACAGTACCAACACTGCCCTCATTGAATTACAGACTAAGTCTATGAGGCACTAGACCAGAGACAACTAGCTGGAGCAATCTATATTGACCTGTCCAAGGCATTTGACCTTGTGGATCACAAGCTGCTGCTCCACAGGTTAACCTGCATTGGGTTGTCCTTGGACACGGTTGGGTGCTTTCTAGCTACCTCTCTGAGCTCACAGAAGGTAAAGATTAATAGTACCATCTCAGAGGCCTGAGAGTCATAGTTGGGGTCCCGCAAGGGTCCGTACTGGGCCCCTCCTGTTTAGCCTCTTCAGAATGACCTTCCTAGCTGCGTGCCCTCTGCCAAAGTCCTGCTCTCTTGCAGATGACACGGTGCTATTCTTTAGAGCTCCTGCCAAGACACGCTGACCAGGAACCTACTGTGCAACTTTGACTTGCTACAGGAATGGTTTAACACCAGCCTTCTAGTACTCAATAGTAAAAGACTAAGACAGTGCTCTTTACCAGTTGCCAGAAGAGGAAATCAACCACATTGTTTAAAATGGCACTCAACATGGATGCCACCCTTGAACAGGTTCACTTTTTCCGGTACATGGGGTCACAATCTATGAATCCTCTTTTCGATTTAACACTTATCAGATATACTAGCGTATAAGCCAGATTTTTTACTCCATAACTGACGCCTTCTATCTTATCCCTCGGCTTATACATGGGTCATTCGCATGACAGAGCAACCTATAAAGAAAAAGTGTCACCAGCATGTTAGTACTTTTGTGTACTAAGCTTGAATAGGCTTAGTAGCAACCCCAACAAGGTGGAATTAATTAAATGCAGTTGGCGATGCAGTTGTGAGCTGTAAACTGAAAACAGTACTAGCGCCCAAACAAGTTAGACGAAAAACAGACTGTCAGCATTTTACCAGGTCCTTGTTCACTGTTTAGCCTTCTGTGTACTGCACACTTGTGCTTCAGGCACCTCTGCTGCTTATCAGCCTTGTCTTCCTCAGCAGTCCCCTTAAGCACTATCGCTGGTTACTAAGCACTATAAGGGTGTAGTTCTGTCTCTTCCATCTATTTTGGCTACCGGTACCTCAGCTTATCGTTGGTTAGCAAGCACTACTTCTAAATAATCAGTTAAGCACCATCAAAAACCATAGCTGTGCCGGCTTCTCTGAGGTCCTATGCACTTTTAAATATTGTTCCTCAAATTAATTACTTAAGGTTTTTTTACTTAATTATGTGTATGCTTGCACATGTTTACTGGTAGTTAAATAAAGTTTTAAGCATCGGTTTATCTGAGAGTCAATAGTGTTTATTGAAATCAGCGGTTTGAATGGGGAGGATTAGAAGCTTCATGAGCCAGCTTATACCAGTAAATATGGTAGGTAATATCACTAAGGCTGCAGACAGGAAGTTGGGGACACCTCTACAGACTGCACTTCTGCTTTCACCCCTGAAGCCAGGCTCCAAGCGGTCAATGGCACAATCCTGGACTATGGAAACGTGGTTTATGGTGCTGCCACGGACACTAGCCTACACAAAGTCCACCCTACCCTCAAAAAGCATGCAGATTTGTCCTGGATGTGGATCATCACACACACCTGTGAGCTCTACATAAGGACAAAGTGGTCCCCCTCCAGGATGGAATAAAGCTCAGACCTGCTTACTAGTAGAAGGCCCTACTGGGACTGGCACCTGTCTCCCTGCAGGGGTTATTCAGACCTGCCCCAGGTGAGCATGCCACAGGGGCGTCTCAGGCATGCCTTAGCTGTTCCCTTCAGGAGATCAACCCTGGGAGGCTTGCCTTCTCGGGAGGGCTCCCACCTGGCTAAGCGAGCTTTCAAACACAATCACCAGCCTTCAATGCCTAGGACACTTCAAATCTGAACTCAGTAATCCATCTCTCCTCCAGTCTGCTGCCTGTGTCAACGTAATCCTAGCATCCGCCCACCACTTAACTGCCACTTGCTCTGGCCGGGTTGCACCTACTCCCTCCCCTTCCCCTTCACTTGTCCTTTGTCCATTACCCCTCACTACCTCCCTTCCACCTGCTGTCTGTTCAGTTCACCCACACTACCTCTTGCCGGTTCCCTGTCCATGTCCTCTGCCACCCCTACTCCTCCCTCCACCTGCCCTCTGTCCAGTATACCCACACTACCTCTAACCCATTTTCCTGACCTCTTCCCCTCCACTCCCTCCCACCTACCTGCACTTGTCAAACCCCAACTTGTCTCTCTGCACTTAACTTCTCTTAGATGACTGCACATTGCGTACTTCCACTGGGAAACTGACAATGCCACCAGCTGCTTCATTCGTGTCTTGACTTGTGTAAACTCTAAATGTATTTGCTACCCTTCCTATGTAAACTCTATTAGTAGTACAACCCAGTGTCAGTTTGTCTGCTGTAATTATGCTGTTGCAGCAAATGCATCTCCTTAAGTGTTGACGAGATCCTTTGTAAATGAGCTCTTAGCTCAAAGGTTTGTAATTCTGAGTTCCCAATAAATAAATAAATAAAGCTTTGAGCTACGCTTTCTGTCGTGGAAAGTGTTGTTTAGTTGCCATTACTTCTGCTCGAGGATTTCCGAGCTTCAGGCTCTGATGTGTAAAGAGCCTTACTTAGTTTTCCACAAAACAGTGTGTCTTTTCGGACCAGCCCTAGGTTTCTGCCTAAGGTGATATCTGAGCTTATGTTGAATCAATCCATCCACCTTCCTGTTTATTATCCTGAGTATTCAAATCAGGGGAGGCCTTACTTCATACTCTGGATGTTCACCGGTGCTCAGCTATTATTGGACCACACCTGTGCGATTAAAAAACTGATCAGTTGTTTGTTTCATTTGCCCCAGGAGAGTAGGCTTCTGTTTCCAAACAGTGTTTGTCTAAGTGGTTAGTAGATTGTATTGTTTATTGCTACGCAAATCACGACAAGCCTCTGCCAGGACCTGTCAAAGGGCATTCTCAAGTTCAAGTTTATTGCAGGAAAACTTGTTGAGCAAGCTCATTCCACAAGGAGGTCCTGAAACATGTTTGCAGTCAAGTACACATTACATATAAAGAGTAAACATAACAGTAAATAAGGCTCATTCACAAGGAGGTCCTGAACAAATATGCAGTCAAGTACAGTTACATATAAGGAATAGACATAACAGCAAGAAGGTACAGTTTAATTACATAGGATATATAGTGCTCGATTAAGACATAACAGGGTACGTATAAGGAGCATAACCTGGTGGGAGGCATTGGAAGAAGAGAGTGTAAGGTCAACAAGAAAGAGTAATTAAATGAGAAGGAAGAGTTGAAGCAAGGGAGAAAGGGAACAAGAAGAAAGCAAGAGGGCTAAAAGGATGTAGTGGAGAAAGGAAAAGGTAAAGAGTAGGAGGGGAGGGAGGGAGAGAGATAGCAGAAGATAGGAGTAGAGGGGAAAAAGAGGGCTGGAGGGAGAGTGGGGAGAGAATATAGAGGAAACAATATTATGGGCAAAGAGTCTTGGGAACAGATCCAGGGATCATAATGTTAGGTCACAGTGGACAAATTGGGATGGAAGTCAGGTGCAAAGCTATATGGATTCCATCAGGACTGGAGCAGATTTTGTTAGTTGGAGGGTGGGTGGAGAAGGGTCATTAGAAACAGCTACGATTATCTTTTATTTGGATGCAGCTAACCTTTTATAGAAGTTGATGGAGACAATGCTGGATAGTGTCAGTGAGGTTTGAAGCTTATTCCAGGTGGTTAGAAGAGTATTGATATGGCGCGGCTTCCCAAAGGAAAGAGTCCTAGGCATGTCGAGAAAGATAAAGTCCGATTTCCTAAGTGAGTATGCACTGTGTGAGATGCGCATGAGGGATGTTAGGTAGCTTGGGAGCTTGTTCAGGAGTAACTTTAGAGTCCAAATACCAGCATGGAGTGTACATGCTAATGGTAAGTGACGCCCAACCAACAGCTGCATACAGATCACAGTGGTGGGTTCAGTACAGGGAGTTTGTAATGAACTGAGGCACAATGATAGAGGATGTCCAATTTATTAAGGTTAGTGATTGCAGAAGAAGTGTAGATTATATCCCCATAATCAAGTAAGGGAGGAAAGTGGCCTGGACAAGCCTGGTTCTAGTCTCAGTGGAAAGAGAGACCTATTTCAGAAGAAGAAACCTAACCTGGCTTTTAACCTCCTGGCCAGGTCATCAAGGTGGTCATTAAAGGAAAGCTTATTATCTAGCCAAATACCAAGGTATTTAAATTTGGAGATGACTTCCAATGGTTCACACAGGAGATGACAATAAAGTCTTTGGGCAGGTCAGGGATAGTAGTAGAAGAGTTATTAAGAGAGAAGATCATAGCCTTGGTTTTCTTGGCATTGGAGGAGGAGTTTGGCATTAATTAGATTATGTTCAAGTTGGGTAAAGTCAGCTTGGAGTATGTCCTTACTTCGGACAATGACGAAGTAAGAGTAGTACTGTATCATCTGCAAAGAAATGCAGGTTAGAATTGGTTATATGAGACTCGAGATCATTGATGTACAAAAGAAAAGGATAGGACCCAGGATGGAGCTCTGGGACCCCCCTGGCAATTGGCAAGGAGGCTGAGAGTAGGCCGCCTGCTTTGACTTTCTGGGACCTTCTTGTTAGGTAACTGTTAAACCATTGAGTGGTGGAAGGTGGCACCTATTTCAGTAAGGCTGCACACTGAAATGTTGTGATCTACGGTGTCGAATGCTTTACTAAGGTCTAAGAAGACTGCTCCAGTAATCTTCTTAGAATCCATAGCAGAGACCCAGTCATTGGTTACTTTAGCCAAGGCAGTGATAGTGCTGTGATTGGAAGTAAAGCCGGATTCAGCTGGATTAAGGAGGAAAAGGTTTCGATATGGTGTTTTAATTGAGTATAGATCAATTTTTCAAAACATTTGAGAGGATAGGCAGAATGAAATGGGCCTATAATTGTTTAGATCGCATGGGTCTTCTGATTTAAATAAGGGAAGGATATAAAATTTGATGGCAGATAAGGACCTCTTGGCTCACCTAGTCTGCCTGTTTTCCTACCTAACAGATGAGCTGCAGATCCTAGTTAACCAACAGCCTACTTCCCTACCCTCCCACTAGAATTACCTTATGTCTGTCCCATGCATTCTTGAATTCCCTCACAGGTTTTGACTCCTCGACCTCCTCGGAAGGCCATTCTGTGCATCTACAACTCCTCTGTGAAGAACATTCTCACATTACCTCTGAGCCAACCCCTTTATCTTCAAATTGTGCCCCTTGTTCTTGCACATCTCTTTTTCTAAAACATGCTACCCTCATGGACTTTGTTGATTCCTTGAGGTATTTGAAAGTTTCTGTCATGTCCCCCTCTCCTCTTTCCTCGAGGCTATACATCTTAGCTCCTTTAGTCTTTCTTCATATGCTCTGGTGCAGACCCGCACCATTTTGGTTGCCCTCCTCTGACAGCCTCCTGTCTATGTCTTTTGGAGATGGGGTCTCCAGAACTGTACACAGTACTCCAGATGTGGTCTTACCAACTGTCTGTACAGAGGGCCAACAACTTCCTGTTTTCTACTGGTGATGCCTCTCCTTATGCATCCCAGTATCCCCCAGCCCTCCTTACTGCCTTCTCACATTGCTGGCCCACCTTTGGGTTGTCTGATATGACTACCCCAGGTCCCTTTCCATAAGGGCAGATTTCCAACAAGAAGGAAATGTAGCAGTGGTGATGGAGAGATTGAATATATGGAGAATGGGGCAGTGAGATGGGGGTATCCTAATTTTAAGAAAATGGTTCAAGTCCATCATCCCCAGTGCTTTTCTTAGTATCAAGATTGAGGAGCGAGTCTTCAACGTCTTTGTAGTTGATAGGAGCAGTTGGAATGGACAACTTGAAGTTTGGGAAGCAGAGTTTAAACTGTCTTGCTTATTTTCATGGCCTGCATATGGTGAGAGTCAAATGCTAGCCCAGCAGTGACAAAATGGGAGTTAATTTCTTCAAGGATTTGACAATTACTTTCTACTACCTTACTATTGCTATGGATTTTGGTTGGGATGGAGGGAGCAGCGAGCGTCCTTCAGTGGACTTTAGTGTCCGCCAGATTTTATGAGAGTTCCCTTTAGCCTGTTCTAGGGTGGAAACATAAAAGCTTGCTTTGGCAGAACGGATGTGCTTAACGAGGCATTCCTGGTTGCTCTAAATGCTTGCCAATCTACTGGACCTCTTGGTGTGTCTGGCCTGGGCCCCAAATTCTATCACGGTTAATAGATGCGGCCATGAGATCTGGTGTAAATCAGGGTGAGAGGTCCTGAGCATCCTAACCTTGATGAAAGGGCATGCTTATTGGCTAGGTGGTAAGGTTGTCATTATGACGGTGACAGCCTCATCAGCTGTTTTAGTGAGATAAAGATCTTGCCATCTAATCTTGCTCAGATCAGACAAGTAATTTGATGCACTGAACTTATGAAAGGACCACTTGGTTATGAACTTGGGCTGACAGCAAACTTTGGGTTGTGATCTGGTGCAACTACAACTCTGTGGTCACTCATGTCATTGTGGAAGACCGCTGAGTGAAGAATGTCATGGGGATGGGTATAGTATAATGTCAAGGAGTAAGCTTTTGCGTATTTGAGGTATTGATCCTAGTAGGTTCACTAACTGGACAAGACCGAAGTTTGTCACAGAGGGATTTCAGACTGTGCCATTTGGGGTAAGCCAGTCCATATTGAAATCCCCAAGGACTATTGTTTCAGTATTACGCGTGTGGTTAAGGATTTAATAATATTAAGGATATCAGTCCCACCAGCTGGGGACCTGTAACCACCGATAATAGTAATACATTCTGTGGAAGGAAGGTGAAGCTTTCTACCAGAGGCATGGCTGCTTCCAGCTGTTTCTTTCAAGAATGTGTCAGCTGCTGACATTTGTGCAGTCGCCACTTTGGAGCTCTGTCCATACCTTCATCAGGCATTACAGTTTGGACATAGCCTCTCTGATGTCAAGCCGACCCGGACTCACAGTGCTTCAAGAACCTTCTGTCATAGAAGTTACCCTATGACTACTGTTTAGCTGACTGGGTCCGGGTCCTTCACTACTTGGGATTCAGTCCTAACAGTGTTGCCTGCTGCAAGAGCACCCTCGAGTAAGATGGTACAGTTACGTAAGAACTTACCGTAACATTAGATCTTCGAAGGAGCTCTTGCAGGTATGCTTCCCTCCTCTATCCCCTGATTGCTGTTTCTTCATCTCAGCTATTCTGCTCTCCTCGGTTATGAGAACCTCCTCGGTTCTCCAAATTCAGCACATGCCGGGGTCTCGGAGGAGACTGAGGATGGGCTGGGGGACTGCCCCTTTTATACTATAGGCAGATGTCGGTGGAAGTCCCCCTCTATATACTGCTAGCTAGATGTTTTCCATGTGGTCCTAGCACCTGGTGGCTTAGTTCTAATGGTGTTGTCTGCTGCAAGAGCTCCTCTCAAAGATCTACTACTGTTATGTTAAGTTCTTACTTTCTGTACTTTTAAGGGAAGCCCTCCAGATAGAATCAACTAAATGCCAGTACTTTTCAGATTGTTCCTTGAGTACTGCCAAACTTGTGTTAAAATGAGATGCCTCAAATTTAGGAATAAGTGTAACTACAAAAATTGTGAAATTTATGAAAAGCAACCCAAGATTCAGCTGTGTTCCATTTATTTACTTTTTATACAATTTGACTTGCGCTTTAACTAGGAAACAATAGGGACACAATAGATAGAGTGACCCAAGGATCATGTCTTGCTTTACCCTTTCTTTCAATGAGGAAGCATGCAGATCACATACGGTATTTTAGAAAATTTTTCAGTACTCTTTATTTCATCGTCATTATTTTTCTTTCTTATTGTTTACCACGGAAAGAAATGGGACGCTGCACACTAGCGCCATCTCCATGTATGGATGGATGTGGAGGTGCTAGTTACTTTATTTCTTCCACCTTTTGCAAATATTAGCAGGCTTTAAAATCCAGTACCTTACCATCCAGTCATTATTTTATTTCATTAAGATTGTTGTTGAAAGTTTTTTTTTTTCTGGTTAAAGGTATAGTGACGCTAGCAGCAGTAAATGTTGAGGGTTCGGGTAGAGCTAAAGGGAGAAGAGGTAGAAGACTCCTGATGACTTATCTTCTCCTCCCCACCCCCGCATCTGTGAGACTAGGTACTCATATCAGCTAGTAAACATATCCCAGTGTAATGCATTTTTGACCGTCTTGTATTACAAAAGACACACACAGATCAGTTTATTGTTCTGTTTTATTGTTGCGCTGTTAATTAATTATTGTTCTGCAAACCACTCTATTATATACAGACTCAGGCGCTTTTGTACTGT
Organism: Neoceratodus forsteri; assembly: GCA_016271365.2. NCBI lineage: Eukaryota > Metazoa > Chordata > Ceratodontiformes > Ceratodontidae > Neoceratodus > Neoceratodus forsteri. The sequence continues at coordinate 766,156,020 of CM028133.1, read as the reverse complement.
CATAAATGATGTGCTTTATGCTGTATTGTTGGCCAGTAGCTGGTGCCTTCCATGACACCCAGCTACTCTAGGTTCGGGAATCAGCCTGGGTCACTGGGGCCAGCCTGTAGAAGGGGAAGTTTGAGCATCCCAGCACTCTCCTCCTCAGCGCTATGGAGAACTGATGCATTGGCCCATTACTGCCGCCTGTGGTGCACAGGCGATGGCACAGGACTCATGGTGTGTGGAGGGAGGACACCGTTGGGCATTGCAGCCTGGACTTCGTCCTTTGCTGGTGTCCTCAGGGGTGGGGTGCCCGGAAAGCAAGCTTAACAGTCTTAAAAAAACAAGTAAAACCCCAGCTCCACTGCAGCGCAGCATGATCCCCAACAGCTTTAGGGGGACGGAGCATGGATGGTTGGTATAACTGCCACTGAGCCCGCCAGCAGTGGGAGGAAAATGTGCTATTAAAAAATAAATAAATAAATTATATGCTTTAATAAATTTTAAAGAAAAAATATGGTGACAAATTCGGAGTAATGATACAGGGTGACCTAGAAACTGCCAAGTGATGGTCTCATCAAAACTGGTTGTATATAGCAGGATAACAAAGTTGCAGGGACACAAATAATAAATTTGTTCAAACATCAGATGATTTAATTGCAAGCCATCAACCTCACCAGTTACCAGGGATGCCTTTAAAAACATCTCCCAACCAGGATAGTTAAACACCAACTTTGTTGTTTTGTTATTTTGATCTAATTCTGAGCTGCAAAGGGACAATTGTATGTATTTACCCTTTGCATCAGTTAATTACAGCATTCTATTTGCTTTGCCCAGTGCCCTTTTGCAGTGTGAGACATTTTAGGTCTCCAGTATCATCACCCCTAAATCCTTATTTTCCAGAGTGCTATCCAGCACCACCTCTCTATCTTGTATTGCACTCTTGGGTTCCTTTTCTCTTGTGCACTACTTCATATTTTTAACATTAAAGTTCGGCTGCCAAATCTTTGACCAGCTCTCTAACCTGCCCTGATCCTCCCTTAGTTCCCTTCTCCTTCCACACTGTCTACCCTTATGCAGATAGTTGGGTGAAGTAAATTATACCATTCCTCATGGGAGGTTCAGGGTTCACCAGGGTAGAGACCTCGCTTTCCTGTCATTATTTGCTTCATGCACTGTATCCCTCTACCAGATTGTTCATGAAGGGTATCCTTATAGCCCTGAAGCAGATGACAGGTAGTAACTGTTGATCATATGTGGTTGAATGTGACCATATAGTTTCGTCTTTCTTAGCTTTCAACATTATGTATTTCAGGTGTTACCAGTTGCTGTGACAGAGCTGCAGGAAATCACAGATGATCTTGATTCCATAGCCAGCCCACTTGTTTGCCTGTTGCAGAATTCTGCTGTTAACTTCCTCAAACCTGTCAAAATTCAGCTACCATTACCTCCTGGGGTCACAGGTTAGTACTTCAGTAACCATCAAATACTCCAGTGCCTGTAGGAGCTAGATTGCCTGATGCCTTCTCAACATGTTTGTCAATTTTTCTTGTATTAAAAAAAGAGTAAGCCTACTTAAGATTCACACCTCACCACCCCAGAGTAATTATTTATTTAGTTATTTTTACCAGTAGGTATGTACCCCAGACATAAAATGTCCATTTGGAGGCATGACCTGCAAGATTAGAAATTATTCCAGTTATATACTTTAACTGTGATCAGAAGCATAAGAACAGAAAATAACATGCTACAACTTAGTACAGAGTAACACAGCAATACAGAAATATATACAGTGTATCATAATAGAGTAACATAGCTTCTAAGGATGTGGATATGTTGTTCTATCCACACTATTTAGCAGTGTCGTTTCCCTTTAAAATGTGCAGGAAAGTCTTCAAGTGACTCCTCCCACCCACCGGGTTGTATGTCCCTTGGCTCGCCCCATGACACCAGATCTTCCTTTCCGCTGGAAGAAGCAGGTTCCCTCCTTACTGCTTCCGTGTTGAGTAGGCCCTGGCGCTCAGATCTTTGGATTACTTTCAAAACTTTCAACTCTTACGAGTTTCTGTCTTCAGCTTGATCTTTGATCGCGACCACAGTGGACGATAAGTCCGTGCTCGGATTTCACCAGTGCTGATGTGGGCAGAAGATGTTGCATACGACTTTCACGCCATGTCCGTCTACTGCCTGGGCCACAATCACGCGATATCAGGCCTCGACATTTGTCGGTCATTTCACGTGATGGTCCTCGAGGCTTGCCTTAAGTTGGGCTGCCTGGAATAACGACATCTGCTAGTCAAATCTAAAGAGGCCCGTTGGGTGGTCTCCGTGGCTGCGGGTTCGCTGAGCAGTTGGAACAGCTTATGGCCTTTGAGGAGGAGGAGGAGGAGGAGGAGGCTTGGGCCGCGCGCAGTCCTCCTTGGCTTCCACTCCAGTTGGGCTCCACTTTTTGGCTCCTTCAAGGAACTGTGCCAGTCTCTCCCGACTAAGGGCAGGGCCTTTGGTTCACACAGCTCCAGCTCTTGCAAGGAGTCAAGAAAGACAAAAGAAGACTCATCATCAACGTCTCCTGGGACTGGGAACGCTTCTGTCTCAGGACTCCCAGGTTTTGATCATGGTCAAAACCACGCCTTGGCCGCTGGCTTCGCCTTGCCAGTTGGTTGAGACACCGCCGATGATGCGGCTGAGATTTTTCTCAACCCTATCGACCGGTTGTCATCTTAGGAGGTCAACAGTTCTCTTTTCAGGACTCTGGTCCTGCCTGTGACCTCAGAAGGGCTGCTCAGTCCGCTGAGCAGAACCCGCCGGGTCACCGACTCCAGACCAGGAGGAACCAAGGCACTCCACCACTCCCACCCGGGATCCCCATTGGCACCCCTGGTGGCCGAGGTCTCAGTCTTCTCTTCCAGTGGGTTGAGCAGTTTCTGCCCATCATTGTTGCTCTCAATGCAATGGAAAGCAGCGCTGCTGCTATTCTTCATCTTCATCCTCCTCAGGTGAGGAGGCCGGCACAAGTTGCATCGATGCTACAAGACCTCATGTGGCAACAGTTGGTGCTGGATGATCTGAAGCCGACCTCGGCTCCCACCAGCCATCACTTGGCTATCGCCTGACATTCCAACATGGAATCCCTGTGGGGTCAGTTGAGACTGTCCCTCCTCTGCGGAGCCAGTCAAGACCATCTCGGTTTGCCGAACCCGTCCTGTTCACCGATCATGGTGGAGCCTCCGTAAGCAGCTGCTGATGGGTGCTCTGACTAAGGAGTCTCAACTGGCCAAGGGGCTTCCATTGGCTGTCAGTCACTCTCACACGTGACCCTCACGGAGGGTTGAGGGTGACTTGGGCGATCAACCGCTTTATGCAGACACCTCTGAGTCCGAGATTCCTCACTGCACTCCCATGCAGTCAATGGAGTCCGTGGGGATCTGTCGATAAAGGAAGGGCCCACTTCCTTCATGGGCATCCTCTGCCTCATCTACGAGTCCATGGGGATGAAACTGAGCCTGTCCAGAAGTGAGCTCGCTATCCCCTCCACAGAGATTCTAGGCACAGGGGACTCTCCGGCGGAGACTTTCAGTGGCCGAGGCCATTGTTGGCCAGCCCTGGAGCTTTGACAGTGCCGCGATCCTGCCCTGCACCCTTGGCCTGGGTGGCCTGCAAATATGCGGTTCCACTGGTACCCTCTCGGGGTTCACAGAGCACCCCTTGGCCGAGGGGTTGGTGGTCGACTCTGTGTTTCTCGCCTGGGGAAATACCGGGACGCCAATAGTTGCCGGACAAGGAGTCCAAGAAATTGGACCACGCTAAAAGGTCTATGCAGCCTCCTGCTCAGCCTCCGCTAGGTGAGCGCGCCATCATGATGGCACACTTTTTCATGCTATCTTGGGCTCTTTGGATGAGATGATTCCTCACCTTCCTATGGACCTCCAGAACACGGTCAAGCAGGTCCGAAATCAGGGTCAGGCTGTGGCCAAGCAGCAAAGATGGCCCTGGATCTGGGGATTCCTGTGCCGGATGGCTGACGAGTTGCCATGCACCATAAGGCTTGGCTGCAGATCTCGATCTTCACAGCAGACAGGCAGACACTCAACACAAGCTGGAGGGTGTTCCATTCCTGGGCACCGACTTGTTTGGCCCCAGTGTGGAGGGTCAACTCTAGTGTATCGAGAAGTCCAGTGCCACCTTGGACTGTGTTACATCTGTGTAGAAGGACCCCAAGGGCTCCGGTAGCAGAAGCGAAAGCCCTTCGGTTCTCCACTCCCGCGGCAAAACCATCCCAGAATCAGCCGGGCCAGCAGACTCAGTCCTGGCAACCCAGGCCCAAGTCAGTGGCTCTCGGTGGTCCTGAAACCCAGAGGAAGGGACCGGTGGCTCCTCAGCCAGGTCCTCCTCTTCCAAACCAGCTCAGTGACAGGATGAGGTTGCCACCCTCATACCCATCATGCCACCCCTGGGTCCTCCTATGGGAGGTAGACACGCCACTTCCTTTCCACCTGGTCTGCTGTTACCACGGACAGGTGGGTTCTGGAAGTGGTCTGTCAAGGTCTGATTCTGGAATTGAGTAGTACCCTCTAATCCAAGCCCGTGCCCAGGAGGACTTGGTGTCCAGAGACACTTTCGGTCGGCATTCGAGATGACATAGCCCTGCTCCCTCGCAAGGAGGTCCTGGCCAGAGTAGCAGATCCTCTGAAACACCCAGGGTTTGTCTCTGGGTACTTCCTGGTGCAAAAGTGGACAGGGGCTGGTGCCCATTCTGATCTGTGTGACCTGAACAAGTTCCTCAGGATCGCGCACCTTCAGGACAGTAACTCTGTCTCAGATCATACCATCTCTTGAGCAAAACATGTGGTTTTGCTCTCGGATCTTCAGGATGTGTTCTTTACATCCTGATCCATCTGTCCCAACAGGTTCCTCCACTTTTGAGCAGAGGGAACCCTCTATGAGTTCTGGGCAATGCCATTCAGCCTCTCCTTGGACCTCAGAGTCTTCACCAAATGCATAGCAGTGGTGGCAGCTTACCTGATGTGCCGAGGAGTCCGGTGCACTCTTAGCTGGATGACTGACTGACTGTAGGTCCTTCCAGGAAGGAGGTGGAGCGGTCCAGGAACCTGTCCCTCCAGACCTGCACCTCCCTTGGCTTCCTGGTCAATGAGGCCAAGTCGGAACTCATGCTCTCGCAGGTGATCAGCTTCATCTGGGCAGAGCTCGACTCTTGCTGAGCCAGAGCCTGGCTCCGCAGGCAGGGCAGAGGTTCTCTCCTCCTTTGCCTGTTTCATTTCGGGTTGGACAGTTGCTCCTGTTGGGACTTCCTGTGCCTTCCGGGTTATGTGGCGGCCTGCACCAGTGAGGTCCGCATTGGGCCCGTTGGAATATGTGCTTCCTGCAGCTGGAGCTGGCCAGCCAGTGGTCTCAATGCAAAGGTCACTTCAACCAACTGGTCACTGTGACCCAGAAGATGTGGGACGCCCTCCAGTGGCTGCTAGTCCCAGAGCATCTGCAGGAAGGGATCCCATTTGTCCCGCCGGGTGCTGATGGTTATCCTGATAACTGACTCCTCTCTCATGGGCTGGAGTGCCCATCTGGGAACACAGAGTCCATGGGCTGTGGACCCCCAGGAGTCCCGATGGCACATCAACCTGCTGGAGCTCTGGGCAGTTCAGCTGGTGCTGTCTGCATTCTCTCCGTTTGTTAGGGGTCAAGTAGTGTAAGTCCAGATGGACAACACTACGACTATGTACTACCTCAACAAGCAGGGTGGGACGCACTCATGCCTTTGTGCAAGGAAGCTCTCCACATTTGGACTCTTTTTGCAGTCTGGAAGTGGATCTCTAGCCACCCATGTGGCAGGAGCCTCCAGTCAGGTGGCAGATGCCCTTAGCTGGGTAGGCGAGGTGTCTCATAAGTGGTCTCTCCAGCCGGAGTTAGTTCACAGTCTGTTTTCCCAGTGGGGCACTCCCTCAGGTGGACCTGTTTGCCTCCAGGGACAGCGCAAAGCTGAGACTGTTCTGTGCCGCCTCATAGCAGGGGCTCACTGCAGGGGATGCCTTCCCAAGGCCTTGGAGCCCATGCCTCTTCTGTGCCTTTCCTCCACTTCCTATGATCCACAGGGTGCTGCTCAAGGTCAGGAGGACAGGTGCAGTGACCCTGGTGGCTCCGGACTGGCCATCCAGTTTGGTACCCGATCTCCTCAGCCTCAGCATTAGGCCCCAGGCATCTTCCCATATGCCTGGACCTGCTTTCCATCAATCAGGGAAGGTACTCCATCCAGACCTTCAATCCCTGCACCTGACAGCCTGGGTCCTGAGCGGATAGAGTTCCAGCTTTGGGTCTCTCGAAGATGTCCTCACCATGGTGGAGGCATCTAGAAAGGAACTGACCAGAAAATGCTATGCCTTCAAATGGAAGGGATTCTCCATTTGCTATCAGGGCAAGAGCTGGACCCTTTGTCCTGTCCGGTGGCCAGCATTTTGGACTACCTATGGTCCCTCTCCAAAGGGGACTTGGGTCAACAACCTTAAGGTGCACCTGGCAGCAGTGTCTGCTTACTGGGCATGGGTTGGTCAGCAATCAGTGGCACAGGAGAAGGTGGTCTAGTATTTTTCAAAGGCTTAGATCACTTTCCCTCGATGCGTGAACCACCACCACTGTTGGACTTGTTGCTGGTTTTGGTAAAGCTCATGGGCAAACCATTCGAACCGATGCACAGGTGTGAATGTCTCACCTGTCATGGAACACCACCTTTTTGGTGGCTGTCGCATCAGCCAGAAGGATCAACAAGCTCCAGGTACTCTCAATTGGAGTCTCCTTACCTGGTCTTCCACAGGGACAAGGTTGTCCCTGCGCCCCAACCCCGGTTCCTCCCAAGATTGTGTCAGAGTGTCACCTGAATCAGGTGATGACTCTTTCAGTGTTTTTCCCAAATCACACCTCGGAGGATGAACACAGGCTCCATACTTTTGACCTGAGGCGCTCTCTTATCATCATACTTTTTATTTATAGAAAATGCCTTTCCAAAGATCAAGGCACTTATGCAATTACAATACAAACACACAATAATTAAAATTAAATCACAAACAAGTCAATACATCAGACTCTCATAAAATCTGTGTCCTAATAAATATCAGCTTCAAAATTTAAAAACGTCCAGAAATGCCAGGCTAAACAAGTAAGTTTTAAGCGCTGTTTAAAGCTCTGGATGGTCAGGCGCTCTCGCACCGACGAGGTAGAGAATTCCACGGGTAGGGCCGCAAAGAAAAGACCGACCGAGGTTGTTTAATTGAACCCTGGGAATCTCTAGCAATCTCTCATCAGTGGAGCCGGAGGGGCAGTAGGGTGAAGGAAATCTTGCAAATAAGCGGGGTCCCAGCTTGTGTAGGTCTTTGTAGGTCAATTACCCGATCTTGAAGATGATCCGCCACTGTACCAGCAGCCAGTGCAGTCTGGGCGGAGCATGGCGTGATATGACTGGCCCTAGTAGTGCCAGTCAATAGTCTGGCTGCTGCATTCTGCACCAGCTGCAGGTGGTGGATATCATCCCCGGTAGCCCTAGGTAGAAGGCATTGCAGTAGTCAAGGTGAGAGGTCAGAAGGCGTGGACCAGTGTTGCAGGTCATCAGCAGGAGCCAGGTGTTTTACCGCGATATTCCTCAGATGGTAAATGAGGTCTTGACAACGCCTACACCTGGGATTTAAGGGTCAGGCCGCCATCAAAATAACGCCCAGGTTCCGCACTCCGATCTTGGAGGTAGTCAACTGAACACCTCGGCCAAAGCCCAGAAGGTTGTCCTACCAACAAATCTGCCTCCCAATGAACTGGGTCCACAACCAACACCTCAGTTTTAGCGGGTTCAACCACAGGCAGCTGGCCCTCATCCAGTCCTTGATCTCGGAGAGGCAGTTGTTTGGGCACAAAGGACATGTACAGCTGAGTATCGTAGCAGTGAAAACTCAGACCATGCTGCCTACTGATATCTCCCAATGGCAGCATATACACTGTGAACAACATAGATGGAATGTATCCTCTGATCTCTCTCTATTAGGAGATCATTTAGCAGCCAAACAAGGGCCATCTTGGTACTATGCCTCTTCGTAAATCTGGACTGGAAGAATCATAGACATCATGGGTAGATAAATGATCATCCAGCTGCAGCGCAGCCACCTTCTCAATAACTTTACCCACAAAGGAAGGTTAGAGACAGATCTGTAGTTGGTCAGACAATCTGAGTCAAGGAGGACTTTTAAGGAGTGGTCATACAACTGCCTCCTTTACGGGTTGGAAAGAGCCCCCAACCTATGACCTCCAGACTGTCTGGCCAGGACAGGCCGATTTCATCAATGCACCCTACAAGAAGGCACGTTGGGCCTGGGTCCAAACTACAGCAGGTTGGTCGCCAAAGTCTGGATGATCCTCAATGATGTCAATGATTTCCTGTCGGCCAAGTCGGACCAAGCAAACTGTGTGCTCGCAATCTCTGCAATACCCAACAGAGGGGGATGAGCAGATCACAGACCTGATGGTGGAAACCTTATCTCGAAGAACCGAGCAAACCGTCACACTTCTCTTGTGAAAAGACTCCCCAGGCTGAAGACAGGTTGGATTGCACAATCTGTAGAGCAGTCTGGAAGAAATGAAACTGATTCGGTTCTGCACAGCAGCGTCTTCATGGACAGGAGTTCTGCCTTCTTATGGATGATTGCTGATTGGTAGACTGTATAGTGGTCCATCAGTCTAAATCTGTCAGCCTTCAGACCCGATTTCCACCAGCACATTTCTAACCTTCGTCCCTCTCCTCATCTCATTCATGGTCCCATCAAACCATGGGGACCTTGGGCGAAGAGTGAGGCGAACACGAGCCAGAGCTATGGAATCTGGGCCTGTGTCACCGCCTTATTATGGCAAGTGCCAGACCCCTGGATCCATGCATTCACTCGGTATACCTGATGGGTCCAGCACCGCTGTTAGGCCATCTCAGGTCACACCCCTCAAAGAGGCGTGCTGGACCATCTCCATAGCGGCATGCCTATTGGGGACAACGAAACTAGAATGCTATGGTGTGATGGTCAGACCACCCGACTGGGTCCACCACCAAATCTGATATCTCCATCCCTGGGAGGAACACCAGGTCCAATGGTGACCACAAATGTGGGTTGCGGTGGTAATAATCTGTGTAAGGCCAGAACGGCGTCATCAGTTGGAGAAGTCTTGACCAAATTGCGAGAGTTCATCGTCGACCAGGCATTGAAATCTCCCAGAATTAACCACGCTGATTCATGAAGTCTGCGACTCCCTGCAGGATTGCCTTCCATCACCGGATGGGATGGTAGATGAGAAGCATCGGGCACCCTACACTCAAGCCAACGATACACTCAAAGGAACTGATGCTCCCACTGACACATCCACAAGGCCCAGTTCGATCTAAAGTAGATGGCTATACCCTGTCACTACTTTATCCATCCTTGGGCAGTGTATCACCGCACCGGACGGAATTGCTGAAGCCAACACTGGACCAGCACTTTTATCCAGCCAGGTCTCGTGATGCAAGCCAGGTCGATGACCAACAAGATCTGCTATCACAGTGGTCTTGTTCTCAATAGACCTGGCATTACATAAGACCGTCCTAGTAGGATGTGCAACCGAGGAGACCGTGCCACTTGCCTGCACAAAGCAGCCCTTGAGTATGGGAACCAGGCAAGAGGACCCTGTCCTGATCCCATTTGCCCCAGGTGTCTCCTTGTTCCCACTACTCCAATCCGCCTCACCCTCTCCATTCCTCCACCAGGCCCAGTCCCCCTTTCCTCCTCCTCCTAACTATCCCCAAAAGCATGACATGTCCTGTATGCTTCTGCTGACAACGGGGACAGTTAAAAGGGTGGAGGTCCCTGAGCCTGAGGGGAATAGTGCCTGCCCATCTTTACACCCATCCTAGCACATTCCCAACAGCAAACGGCACACACTAACACTCAAAAATCCACCCACACACTCAGACACTTCCAATCGTACTCTAAACAAACTCCAATCCTCCTAACCAAAACTACACCCACCCACACACCACACATACCAGAAATCCAAACAGTTTATATGTACAAAACCCTCCAATCACAAGCCCCAAAATCACAATACAACAAATATCAAAATGTAAATTAAGCAAAGTCTTTTAGCAGCATGCAGGTTCACAGGTTTTAGAATAGTCACTGTACCTTTCTCAATTTAAGTTTATGAAGCCCGTGAGAGTTCCCTCTCCTATCTGGGATTAGACCAAACAGGCTTAATCAAAGTCCAGCTCTCACTTAAACTTGAAAAAGCCCACCAGAATGTATGAAGAATGGAACTGTAAGGGCACTCTCCTGCTAATAAATTAAAGAAGGTCCAAAAGAAAAGTCTGACCAGTTTGTGGTTTCAAGAAGGTCTTTGCGTGGGTCCAAATGTTCCAAACTCGGTAAATCTTTATGTGAGGCCTCAGTTTGATGCAGAACTTTAAACTCAAATCTGTCACAGCTCAGGCTTCTATACTACAATAGCCTCCACAGCTATCGAGGACAAGGCCCAAACAAAGGATGAGGTACCAACATTTAGGGCTGAGTAAGCAGAGAGTCCCTCAGCACCTGCGAGGCAGTCGCTCCCACACGCTGAACCCGCCTAATACAACTCTCAGGCCAGATCAGCCTACTGGCCGACTTCTGAAAGAAGCTTAGAGGTGCAAGCAATTAATTGCTTGCCCTTCAGTGGACCCTATGCCTGTGACTCCCTCATGGACCCAGCACCCAGCCAGCACCCTCTCCCTCAGGTAGGCTGAAGTAGACCCCCCCACCCTTAAAGTCGTCCAAGACCCCTAACAGATATGGTGAGCCCTGAAGCTTCTAGGACTTCCAATACTCACAGTCCATTGCAGAACAAAGGACCGATTGATGTTCGATTCAGGTCTATCGACCAAATGTCTCCTTTGGCACTCTGGCTCCCACAGGCCCTGCTTCTTGGTTTCTCTTGATGCCGACAGCTCGCTCGGTTCTTCTCTCTCTCCCTCCGGTGTCACACCTTCACCGCTCCCAGTCAGGTTAGAGAGTCCACAGCTCAGAATAATTTAAAAGCAGGCTGGACTTATTAGGACCTTCCTTGTTAAACCAGTGGATGTTTCAACATATTGAATTTTAATGCTGGAACTTAAAATGGAATTATGAAAAAACAGCTTGTGACTCCTTCTAACCCAGGAATCACTCATTATGATTAAACTTAATGCAGTCAGCCTCCTGTGTTGAACTGCTGGAGAGATGGAATTTTATGCAAATTATGGAACTCTCAATTTGGCTCATGCCACTTTCAAACTGCTGTCCTAGCAACTTTGCTGCGCTCTGAGTGCTTCAGATTCTTTACTCCATACTGCCTAGTAAGGCGTCCCGAGAGCTCTCCTTGAACTGTCTCAGACTAAAGTTTATCTGTAGATAAGTACTCATTTTCAGTTTAATTTTAAATTGTTGCCTTAGAAACATTGTTTAATATAGTAAATTAAGCGTTTTAGTAGTTTTTTATTTATATTCTCGATTCCCTCACAGTTCCTTGGAACCGAGGGTTCTGCATCTATTTTAAAGGTTTTATCCCAGTTTATTATTATTTAGAGATATTTAACAGTCGGTTCCTTGAGCTGCTTTAGTTTGGTTTAAATTTAGTATTTTCTCGGTTCCTTTTTCTTCAAGAACCGAGTAGCACTCTGATTCGGGAACCGCTAAGCGGTAGTTATTTAAAAGTAATCTCCGGTTCTGAGTTACTTTAAATAACGTTTTTGAAGTAATCTTTTACCTAGCTCAAATGTCAGAGGTCCATTTGGATAAACTCTAAAAATGCACAGGACCCACAGGTTTTAAATGTTGTGAGTCTTGTGGGCAACTTATAGCAAAAGCAGATAGACATTCTCATTGTATTTCTTGTTTGGGTACAAGTCATATATTTGCCAGTTGTGATATTTGTAAGACCTTTGCCCAAAAACATTAGAAAAGCTCTAAAATTTTAGAAGAGATGGCTTCTGCTCCCTTCTTCCTCCTCCATAAAAGGATGGAGGTAAAGCCAAGGATCCTGACAGGAGTTCAGATAAATCTGAACAAGGTAAAAACAAAGGGCTGTGGAAACAGGCACTGAACCTGTTCCATTAAAGAAAAAGTGTAAAGAAAAACATGTCGCTGCACCTCTGGCAGAAGGCTAAGGAGCCCCAGCAGACAAGCATATTATGCCTCGGCTGAGGACATTGCTAAGGCACTACAAGTGTTACAAGCCCTACAGGGTGCAATCCCGGTTCCTACTGACTGCCTCGGTCCTCCTCCACAGCCCCAACAAGGCAAGAAGTGCTGGAAGTGTTTGGTGAGGAGGAAGAGGATCACTTGAAGGGGAATCTATAGATCCAGAGGTCTCTCCTGAGCAAGAGTTTGGATCTCCTCCTAAGGATCCTGAGGAATACTCTCCCACTATGCTTTTGTTAAGAACATGGTGGAAACCCTGAACCTTCCTCTTCAGGAAACAGAGGAGGATATGGAGGAGGCAGACTTTCTAGAAATGATGGGATTAGCTTGAAACATCTACTTCTGCCCATGCATAAATCTTTAAAGAAGGCTGCAGTGCAGATTTTAAAACTCCAACCTCTATCCCTGGTGTGGATAAGAAAGCTGGCAAGAAGTACCAGCTGGACAGAACTACAGCTGATTTTCTGTTTACGCATCCTGATCCTGAGGGAGTAGTCCAAGCTGCTGCCTGTGACAAGGCCAGGATCCCATTGGCTACCCATCCACCAGACAAAGATTCAAGAAAAATGGATGCTATGGGAAAGAAAGGGTACATGGCTGCCTCTTTATTAGTTAGGCAGGCCAATTACATGGCATATTCAGTGTAGTACCAAAAGCTCTATGGAACACTGTTCTAGCTTTGGCTGATAGGGTCCCAGGTGAAGTGGCTGTAGACTTGCAAGATACAGCAAGGGCTGCACTTGATGCTACCAGGTACCAATTTCATATGGCAGTGGATGCCAATGATACTGCATCCAGGTTAATGCTTTGTCAGTTTCACTCAGGAGGTTTGCGTGGCTTAGAGCCACCAACCTAACTAGACACACCAAGCCAAAGCAATGGATTTCCCCTGGAGAACAACTCCTTGTTTTGGGGATAAAACAGAGGCATACATGAAGAAGGTGGAGGATATAAATCCATCTATCGGAGCAATTCCAAGGATAGGCCCTTCACATCTTATAGATCCCAGAATAGGGAGGTAGGGGTAGGGTTTTACCCTGACCTTTGTTTCAGGCGCAGCCTCCCAGCCTCGGCAGCAAGCCAGAGGTTATTTTAGAGGAAGAGGCAGGAGAGCCATGAGAAGAGCGCCCTGCACCACAGGTTCAGGCACAGCCTGCACAGAATCCCTGATGGGCTAATGCAGGTCGCATCTCCTATTACAGGTCCACCAGTAGGTAGGCAGACTGGCTCATTACCTTCACGCTTGGCATTCCATCACCACAGACAAGTGGGTGTTGCCTTGGAGGTAGTGAGCCAGGGCCTGACACTCAGTTTCAGGTCATTCCCAAAGCTGAGTGAGAACAAGAACCTTTGCTCCGGTAACAGCTGCACACAGGATTCTGTTGGAAGCAGAGGTAAAACATCGGCTAGCAATCAAAGCAGTAGAGGTAGTGCCTCTAATAAGCAGGGAAAGGTTTTATTCCAGGTACTTCCTCATAAGAAAGAAAAACATGGATTGGTGGCCTATTTTGGATCTAAGACTTCTGAACAAGCACATTTTGAAACCAAGTTCAAAATGGTCACTCTTACCATAATCATTCCTTCATTGCAAAAGGAGACATGCTAGCCTCCTAGATCTAAGGGATGGTTATTTCCATATTCCCATCAGACCATCTCACAGAAAATTCTTGAGATTCAGGCTGGCTTCAGGCCATTATCAGTTTGCAGCTCTTCCTTTTGGGCTAACTTCAGCACCAAGGTTTTACAAAGTGCCTATCAGTGATGGTAGAGTTTTGAGAAAACAAGGTATAACAGTCTTCCCCTACCCAGACGACTGGTTAGTAGTAGGACAGTCTCTGCAGCATGCAGTACAGTCACTAGCACTCACAAAATCCACACTAGAGTCCCTGGGATTTCTGATAAACGAAGAAAAATCTCAACAGGTACAACTCCAGGTGCTGGAGTTTATTGGAGCAGAACTAAACACCAGACAGGGCAGAGCCCTCCTGCCACAGGACAGGCGACAAGCATTCTGCAGATGGTAAACTTCTTTGTGTCTGGAGACCCAGAACAGCCAGAGAATTTCTCAGGCTACTAGGCCACGTGGCATCTGCCACAGCAGTGGTAATGGGCTCCAGGTTTCAAATGAGAGATATTCATTTCCGTCTCAGACAGTATTGGTCTCAAAGGACAGATCCTATGTCCAAACTGGTTCCAATCACAGAAAGTTTAGCCTAGGCCTTACAGTGGTGGCTGGGCCAGCAACCTCAGGTTGGGTGTACCTTTATCAGGAACAACCTTCAGTAGTCCTCACAACAGATGCCTCTCTTCTAGGCTGGGGGCACACATGTTAGAGCACACAGCGAGTGGCACATGGTCCCCCAAGAGTCTCTGTCGCACATAAATCTCTTGGAGCTCAGGGCAGTTTACCTGGCTTTGAAAACATCCGCTCCTTACCTGCAAAACAAGGTGGTGCAAGTCAGAACAGACAACACCACAACATGTATTACATCAACAAGCAAGGAAGTACCAGGTCACATCTACTGTGCACAAAAGCAATGAGACTGTGGTCCCTGGTATACTCCATGGGAGTATCCTGTCAGCCATACACCTTCCAGGGAAGGACAATGTGCTGGCAGACTCTCTAAACAGGATAAGTCAGGACCACCATGAGTGGTGCCTGAATACTCAGGTACTCAGTACAATTTTCAGAAAATGAGGCACTCCAGAGGTGGATCTCTTGCCTCTCCAGAAAACCACCAGCTTCCAATGTACTGTTGCAGGCCTCCTCTAAGGGGCACAACCCCTGGATGCCTTGACCCTGGATTGGACAGGGAAGTTTCTGTATGCATTCCCTCCTTTTCCTATGATATTCAGGGCCCTACTGAAACTGAGGTCCCAACCAGCAAAAATGATACTGGTGGCTCGGATTGGGGAGACAGCACTGGTACTCTCTTCTGCTGTCTCTGTCAGTGGTTTCCCAATCCATCTGCCCAGGAGGCACAACCTGTTAACCTCTTCTCAGGGCAGGATCCTGTATCCCAATCTCAAATCACTGAGGCTTAAGTGTGGCTCTTGAGGACTTAGAATTTGTTAACCTTAACCTATCGGAACAGGTGCTGACAGTGCTTAGGGGTTCCAGGAAGCCTTCTACTAAGAAGACATATTCCTCTAAGTGGAAAAGATTTACAATATGGTGTACAGGTAAAGGTTTGAGCCCTTTCCGGCTGATTTGGCTATTCTTCTAGATTACCTTACCCATTTACATTGCTTAGGTCTGAAGCCTTCCACTCTCAAGGTCCACTTAGTTTCAGTCTCTGCTTACCTGTTAGTTGGTAAGAAGAGGTATATGGCTTCTCATCCAGTATTCAGAAAATATTTAAAGGCCTTAATCTTCTGCACCCTTCCCTAAGGGAACTGGTTCTGGCCTGGAATTTAAATATTTGCATTGCTAAACTCATGGATGCACCATTCGAACCTGTGGCAACCTGAGATTTGAAGTGTGTCACTTGAAAACTGTTTTCCTGGTTGCCATTACTTCAGCCAGAAGGATCAGTGAATTAAAGCCCTGTGCACGGATGTGGACTACATCTCATTCTACAGGGACAAGGTGGTCCTTAGGACTAATAGAAAATTCCTTCCCAAGGTGGTATCTGATTTTCACTTGAATCAGTCTTATCACTCTACTTGTCTTCTTTACAGACAACTCCAGTTCTCCAGAAAGGAGACTTCACTCCCTTGATGTCAAAAGAGCTCTTAGCCACTACATTGACAGAACCAAGTCTTGCAGGACAAGTCAATCACAGCTCTTTCTCACATGGTGAAGTTGGTATGGGCAGAGCTGCAAAGCTGCAAACAAAGCGTACAGTTGCTCGCTGGATAGTGGCATGTATACAGTTTTGTTATAGTGTGGTGGGTAAACAGGTACCTCTGGGCCTGAGAGCACACTCCACCAGGGGCACAGCTGCTTCAGTGGCAGCTTCAAGAGAAATTCCACTCCTGGAAATCTGTAAAAGCAGCTACATGGAAAACAGTACACACTTTCACAAGCAGCCTGACCCTGGACTTGCAAATCCAGAGGTGATGCTAGGTTTAGTACAACAGTACTGCAGATCCTGTTTCGAAATAGGTTCTCTGCCCAACCTCCAAAAGTACTGCTTGGTAGTCTGTATTAAGTTTAATCATAATGAGTGATTTCTGGGTTTAGAAGAAAATTAACTCACCATAGTAATCTTGTTTCTTCAAAGGGATCACTCATTATGATTAAAGACCCTCCCTACCTCCCTGCTAGAACCTATAGAAGTTGCTCTGCATCCCTTCATTAGGGTTTTTCTTTTCTCCTATATAGGTTAAGATAGAGACTCACTTTGTTTAACCAGTTGGTGTCCACGTGGTCTCAAGTTTCTTAGGTTTGTTGGTTAAGGATGTTTTGACCTGAAAGGGCAAAACATATTATTTTAAGGTTGTTAATTTTAGCTAGTGGGTCTTTTACCAGTTAGGCTCCGTAAGAATCTGAAGCACTCAGAGTGCAGCAGTTGCTAAAGCAGCAGTTTGAAAGTGGCATGAGCCAACTGAGAGTTCCATAATTTGCATAAAATTCCATCTCTCCGGGCAGTTCAACACAGGAGGCTGACTGCATTAAGTTTAATCATAATGAGTGATCCCTTTGAAGAAACAAGATTATATGGTGAGTAATTTTTCATATTATCTTCCAGTGTCCTACCTACAAATCCGATAACGCAACCTAAGCTCGCTATCTCACTAAACCGCCCTACCTGACTACCACTAAACTAACTAAAAAGAACCAAAACTAAACAACTAAACAGTAAAACAAAATGCTAAAATAAAACAAAATAAACTTAAATTAAAAACACTAAAACTACTGCTTCTGCTGGTGATATACTAACCAACATGGCTGCCATGTTGATTTTTCTAGAAAAGACGGCTGGAGTTTGGGGAGAGGTTCGCCAGCTGTTTGTCACCTACACATGAAGCGCGCCTGCAGCTAAGCAGAGCGATTGGCAGGGGATCACATCCTGCGTTGATCTCTGCTATAGGTTGTCGGGTAGGAGCCTCCTGGAGAGCTAAGGCTCATTCCACCTGCCATCCTGCTACGTCGATGGCTGCTTCTAGGGACGTCCCTATCCAGGAAATCTTCAGGGCTACTACCTGAAGTCAGCACACACCTTCATTTTCCATTACCACATTGACCTAGAGTCATGCGGGATGCTGGTTTTGGAGTCTCAGTTCTCAATCTTTGTTCCCTAAGTAGGGTGTGTGCACCTACCTCCCTCCTCCCATAGAACTGCTAGGAGTTTGCAAATAATGTGGATAGAACAACATATCCCATCCCTAGAAACACAGGTTACTCACCTGTAACAGTAGTCCTCGGAGGGTATATATGTTGTTCATCCACACGGACCCACCCGACCTCCTCAGGCTCAGGCACACAGTCTTTGCTCCCAGCCAGTCAAGCTCTGGCGTCATGGGGCGGAGCCGAGGATATGCCACCGGGTGGGTGGGAGGAGCCAGCTTGAAGACTTTCCACACATCTTAAAGGGAAAGGACACTGCCAAATAGGTGTGGATGAACAACATAAACCACTCCTAGAACTACTATTACAGGTGAGTAACCTGTGTATCAGTTATCTTACAATCAGTACTAGAAGCCATCTTAGAGCATTAGCACAGATGCAAACATTTAAGGGAAGCATGCAACTTTGCAGCTTATACCTCAAAAGGATATGTGAAGGTGAATGATGAAAAGCTACTGGAAGCAAGTTCCATAGATGTTCCAGATGGAAACTGATGTCGAAACCCCAGAGATTAAGGGATGAACTTGCAGTGATGGGGAACTGTTCATAGTGAATCATGTTTGAGGGAGTGGTGCATGCTGCTCCCTCCCAGGAGAGAGAACCCTGTTGTAACCAAGGAAACAGCAGTGGCAATGCCTGCAGTTGGGTGGGGCAGCAGCCAGGAAAGGAGAGTTAGAAGCTAGGCCCTGTGTTTTGTGTGATTTTGTGGTTGGCAACTGCTCCTCAGAAACAAACCACTGCCACACAAACAGCATTTTTAGTGCAGTAAAATGTCTGTTACCATTCAAAAGCCCAACTAAATGGCTAAAATGGTTGTGAGCAAGCTTAAAATGGCATTAGTGTGAGTTGTTGGCAGTTCCATTGTACATTCATCCCCCAGGTTGCAGTAGCCACTCTTTCCAATCCACTGGCACCCAGCCCTGAAGCTTATGACCATTATGACCTTCTACAAACACTGAGGGAACTTCAGGAAGTCTGTTTCATGAGAAAGAATGGTGGATCTTACTTTGAGGAAGGCTCTTGCAGCAGGTTAACACCAGTAGGACTATGCCACCAGGCACTAGAACCCACGGAAAACTTCTGTCTAGCAGTCTACCATGGGGACCACCACTGCGGCGTCAGTCATCTGATGTCAGTATAGGCTATATGGGGCGGTCCCCCACTCCACTCTCATTTCTTTTCCTGCCATCGACCCATGCACGTCGGACCTCAGTGAACATCGTGAGCAACAGTCCACCACCATTTCCGCAGGTTACCACACTTTTAAATTTTTGATTTTCAGTGTTTTTCCAACGAGCTTGTCTTCTATGCCTGCCTCACCTTTTGACCACTCCACGACATGTGTCTGGCGCAAACAGATTCCTGAGGATGGTCACTCTTTGTGCCTGATCTGCTAGGCCCCAGCCACAATGTCGAAGCCTGTCAGTTCTGCCAGAAATTCAACCAGGCTACTTGAAGACAACTGAAAATTCTGGAGAAGCTGACTGCCATGGAAAAGGAGCTGTAGGCCAAGAGCTCTTTGGCCTCACCAGCGTAGTCCTCAGGGCTTTCCAGTCCTTCATAAACATCGGGATAAGAACCAGAACATGCCGGTCAGCTTCCCAGTTCGTGGTGTCAACATCGCCAGCCCTTATGTCCTCTGGGCTTCCGGTGGCTCCGCCGCCTGCCCTAATCTCCATTTCGTCCGATGGCTCTCCAGGGCAGGGGACTTAGTCTCTTGCTTCTCAGCCCCTGGCGCTTAGGCCCATCTCCTCAACGGCTCTCAACCAGGTGGCTTGGTCTGTTCTGGGTTCTTGGGTGGCAGCTGTGCACCCGTTGCCCTCCTGGCCATGGCTCTCTTCTTGGAAACATGCTGTGGTCCTCTCTCTGCCCAGGGGTGACCCCTCATCCGCTGGCAACTAGCGCCTATTTCTTTCCTGCCTACCCTTGTAGGCTTCAAGAACACATTGTCCTCTCCCAACCCTCCTTTTTCACCCTTTCCAGTCTGGTTTCAGGAAAAACTTTAACCACCACCTCTCTCCTCGGCTCACAGACTCCATCCTAACTGGGATGGACAATGGGCAAATTACCTCTGCCATTTTTGTCGACCTGGTCAAGGCCTTTGACATCGTCTATCACTCCCTTCTCCTCAACCTCAGTCCTAGCAGCTGGCCTATCTCCCTCTGCCACAGACTGGTTCAAGGCCTACCTTATTGGTAGAACCCAATCAGTTATGATCTTGGACACCACTTCCCTACCCTCCCAATTGCGCTGGAGTCCCCAGGGCTCGGTGTTGGGCCCCTCCTACTCTCCATCTTCTTAAATGACCTCCCCTTTGTTCTCCCATCTTCCACTATGCATATTTATGCAGATGATACAGTCCTGTATGCATCTGGCGCCTGTCCTGTTGAGGTTACAATCGACTTGGCAAGACTTGACTTTGGTTTGCTAACCATAAACTTTTCCTCCATGCGAAAAGACTGTCTCCATGACCTTTGGCACAAGGCAGAGACTCTCTAAGCTTCCCTCCCTATCCGCTTTCCACACCTTAAAGGGAATTTAGTTGAGGACACATCCTTCTTCAGGTACTTAGGTGTTTGGCTGGACCAACACCTAAAGTTCTCTGGACATATTGACACCATCCAGAAAAACTGCGCCTCAAGCTTGTAGCCCTGTTCAGGGGCCATAGTTGCATCCCTCTTGTGGCTAGGCATGAACTTGTTCAGATGATACTGCCATTTCGACTACTGTGACTTGGTCTATGGTGCTTCTGCCACTAAGTTCTCCTTGGCCAGACTGGACACCCTCTTCAGTTCCTTCTGCTGCTTTGCCCTGGATGCCCCCTCACACCCATCACTGCGATCTTTGTTGTGCCTATCCTTCCTCTGTTACAAACAGATGACTCTCCCACTGTGCTAAATTCATCTCCAAGCACTGGTTGGGTGAGCTCCTTCCTACCTCACCCCTCTTTTATAACACCCCCCACCCTCCCATTCCTTAGATCAGCCGACTCCCATACTGGTTTGCCCTCACAGATCCACCCAAATGGAAAGCCAATCCACTTACTCTCACCGCCTCCCAAAAATGTGGAATTCCCCACAAGTCCGGCTACGCTGCCCTCCACCTACCCAGTAGCTCTGCCTTCAATAATTACCTTGCAGCTAGCTGCTCCCACCATGTCCTTCCTAATTCCCTCCTGTAAGCCCTTGACAAGCCCTACCACCCCTACAGTCACCTTCTTTTACCCTGTGCACACCCACCCCTTCTCCTCGTCCCCTAATTGCTCCCTCAAATGTAAAGGACCCAGAATGCTCTCCATGGGTCCCTCTCCTGCCCCAAGGGCCTGTATCTCTCATCTACTTTCCCCCACCATCTTAAAGGATCTCTCTGGGACACAGATTTTTCCCTTTCTCTGGTCCCCTCAGTCCCCTTGCAAGGTTCCTTGCATCCTGAAGGGGTCTCCAGGGCATGACTCTTCCCCGCACCTCACCCCTCCCTCTCTTTTCCCTGTTTTCTTTCATGTAAGCACTTGTTTGCTTATTAACCCAGCACTTATTACTGTCCCTCTTTCAACATGTTATGAGCAACACTGTTGTAACACTGTTTGGAACACATGCCTTACAACTGTATCTTAATGTTGGTCCCTGTAACTTGAATAGAAACATAGAATTTGACGGCAGATATGGACGCTTGGCCACCCAGTCTACCCATTTCCTACCTAATGGATCAGCTGCAGATCCTAGTTACCAACAGCCTACTTCCTCCTACCCCCCAGAACTGCTTTATGGCTGTCCCATTCATTCTTGAATTCCCCACAGTTTTGACTCCTAGCGTCCTCAGGAAGGCCGTTCCATGCATCTACTACCCTCTCCATGAAAAAATACTTCCTCACATTACCTCTGAGCCGTCCCTTCTATCTTCAAATTGTGCCCCTTGTTCTTGCACATCTCTTTTTCTAAAAGGTGCTACCCTCTTGGACTTTGTCGATTCCTTGAGGTACTTGAAAGTTTCTATCATGTCCGCCTGTCCCTCCTTTCCTCGAGGGTATACATATTAAGCTCCTTAAGTCTCTCTTCATATGTCTTCTGGTGCAGACATTGCACCATTTAGTTGCCCTCCTCTGGACTGCCTCCATCCTGTCTATGTCCTTGTGGAGATTGGGTCTCCAGAATTGCATGAGTACTTCAGATGGGGTCTCACCAGCTGTCTGTACAGAGGATAACAACTTCCTGTTTTCTACTGGTGATGCCGCTTTCTATATCCCGGTATCCCTCAGCCCTCCTTGCTGCCCCTCTCATATTGCCTGCCCACCTTTAAGTCATCTGATATGACTACCCTAGGTCCTTTTCCGTTGTTGTTTTATCTCATCCCCATAGTGTACTCTTCCCTGTGTTTTGTTTCCCAGGTGCATTATTTTGCACTTCTAAGCATTGAATCTAAGCTGCCATACATTTGACCATTCTGCCAAACTTGCCAAGTCCTTCTCATCCTTTCCACCCCACCTTGTGTATCAACCCTGTTGCAGATCTTTGTGTCGTCTGCAAAGAGACATACTTTTCCTTCCAGTCCCTCTGCAATGTCATTTATAAAGACATTGAAGAGGATCGTCCTAGAACTGAACACTCTGGTGCCCCACTTGTAACCCTCCTTTCTTCAGAGAGGACTCTGTTTACTATTACCCTCTGTGTCCTGTTCTTCAGCCAATTTTTCCCAGGCTACCATCTTGGGACCCTCCCAGGCGGGCTAACTTGAATGTTAATCTTTTGTGCAGGACTGTGTCAAATGCCTTGCTAAAGTCTAGGTAGGCCATGTCCACAGCCCCTCCTGATCTACTACTTTGGTCACCCAGTCAAAGAAATCTATTAGATTCATCTGACATGACCTACCCGCTGTGAAGCCATGCTGCCTTGGGTCCTGTGCCCCTCTGGCCTCTAGTTACTCAACAGTTCTTTCCTTCAGAAGTGATTCCATCATTTTCCCTAACACTGAGGTCAAACTAACAGGTCTGTAGTTTCCTGCCTTTGCCCTGCTTCCACTTTTGTGAAGCGGAATCATATCTGCCCTCCTCCAGTCCCTCCGGTACCACCCCATCCTCCCATGATTTGTTAAAGAGGGTAGTCAGTGGTGTCACTAGTTCTACCCTTAGTTATTTTAGAATTCTGGGATGAATTCCATCAGGCCCCATTGCTTTGTCCACCTTCACTTTTAAGAGTTCTTTCAGAACTCTTTCTTCTGTGAATGGGCTGGTATCAACCCCCTATCCAGAGTGTTTCTGGTGTTTGGTTTAGAACTCCCTTCTTCACTTGTGAATACTGAGCAAAAATATTTGTTTAGTAGCTCTGCCTTTTCACAGTCACCCTCTGCCCACCCCCCCCCTTATTAAGCCTCACTATCCCTCCCTTGGTCTTCCTTTGCTCCCTGATGTACCTATAAAGGTTTTATCCCCTTCTTAACTGAGCTGGCTATCCTTTCCTTGGTTTGTGCCTTTGCTGTTCTGACTGCCTTCTCTGCTTCCTTCTGCTTTAACTGGTACAGTTCTCCGTCCCTACTCCTTCTGTGATTCCTTGTACTTCCTGAATGCAATCTTTTCTCCTAACTTTCCTGCCACCTCCTTTGAGAACCATAGTGGTTTTGACATTGTTTTGTTTTGTTTTGTTTTGTTTATTTGCTTCACACAAAGGCTTGTTGCCTTAGGGATGGCAGTTTTGATCATTCCCCATTGTTCTTCCACCCTCCTTCCTGCCCATTTGCTAGTGCATTCCCTCACCATTTTGCAAAGTCAACCTTCCTAAAGTCCAGGACCTTTGCCTTTATATGCTTAGCGCTACTGCTGTGTTTATCATGAACCATACTGTTCGATGGTCACTAGTTCCCAGATGGCTACCACTTCTACATCTGTGATCCTCTCTCCATCTCCATTTGAGAGTACCAGGTCTAAGACTGCTCCCTCCTGAGTGGGTTCCAATACTAGTTGTCTGGGGGCATGCCTTACACAATGTATAATGTCTCATTCAGTTGTACCCCTTCCCCAGGTGCGCTCGGGAGATGACGACTTGTTGCTCAGTGTGCTTTCCTAGTGAAACATTTCAATAAATAAATAAATAAGGGGCGTGGTTGTCCTGACCCCAACCAGTTCCTCGAAGGTTGTGTCGGAGTTTCACTTGAATCGGTGATGACTCTTCCGGTGTTCTTCACGAATTACACCTTGAAGGCGAACACAGGCTTCATTCTCTGGACCTGAGGTGGCGCTCACTTATTACAAAGGCGCATGGTTGTGGTTTGGGAGAGGTTTGCCAGCTGTTTGTCACCTATGCTGAAGCTGCACCTGGAAGACCTGCAGCCAAGTGGGCGATTGGCTGGTGGATTACATCCTACATTGATGGCTGCTATAAGTTGGCAGGTAGGGAGCCTCCTGGAGGGCTAGGGCTCATTCCACCCACCATACCGCTTCAGCGGTGGCTGCCTCTAGGAAATCCTTCCAGGAAATCTGCAGGGCTGCTACCTGAAGTCAGCACACACCTTCATTTCCCATTACCACACTGACCTCGAGTCACGCCGGATGCTGGTTTTGGGGCCTCAGTTCTCAATCTCTCTTTCCTAAGTAGGGGATGTGCACCTTGCCTCCATCCTCCCGGAGAACTGCTAGGAGTCTGCCAGATAGTGTGGCTAGAACAACATATCCACATCCCTAGAAACACAGGTTGCTCACCTGTAATAGTAGATCTTCTATGGACAGGTCTCTTGCAGTGGGTTATTACTCTTGGGAGTCCGCTGGGTGGAGCTGTCGCGGTAGCTTCTTCCAGAAATCTTCTACAGGCTGCCCCATACCTCACTTCCTGTGGATGTGGTATAAGAGAGGGTGGCCTCAGGTGTACACTGTTCATTTTCCGCGGCTTTAGCCCACACAGCAGCTAACTCTATCTTCTCGCATTGCAGTCTTGAGCGTGAGCTTGGACCACTTTTTCACTCTGTCCCAGTCCTGTGGCTTGCTCCCAGGCCCTGGATCTTTTCTTCCCTTCTAGGTATTGGGTCGGATCTGTGCTCCTCACAGTACCCTGACTCTCCATGTTTCTGCGGACCTATGTTCCTCCACAGTACCCTGCTTCTCCTGGACCCAGGCTCTCTTGCTGGGTTGGGGATCTCTTGCATGGCTGACAAGGTAGCCTATCCGGGCAATGGGCTGGGGGCCCATCTTAAGGGTACCTCAGACAGAGCTCTCATTCCCGGCATCGGAGGGAGCAGGATTCACACTCCCTCACACCCTTGCCAATCCTCTCCATCGATGGTGGCTCCTCTGTCATCGACAGGGGCCTTCTCGTTATTCAACAGAGGCAGCAGGACTAGCCGCCTCTCACTCCTCCGATCTGCTCCATCGGCGGTAGCTCCTCCATCATCGTGGGGCATCCTGTGTTGTTGGGGTTTCTCCCCCATCGACAGAGCCTTCATTGCTCCTTATCTCATCGGTGGGGCCTCCTCCTGTAGATGGACACTGTTCCCCATCGACTACATGTCCCTTGTCGATGGGGGCCCCTCCCCTCCATTGATGGAGCTTGTTGCTCCTTCTTCCCTGTCAACCGGACATTGTAGAACATTCTTTGTCAATGGGAGGCTTCCCACATCGACAGGACACATGTCCTTGTGTTCCTCGTGGGCAGGGCTGCTTCCCCGTCGGCGGAATGTCCTCCTTTCTTCCTTCTTGATGGGATACTTCCCCCGTTGCGGCACCTCCTGGCATTCCACCCAGTCCTGTGGGGTGGCCTGCCTGTTCCTCGGAGGGTGCTCTGTATCCCTGGCTCCTTCCCGGACCCGAGTGCACATTAGGGTCCCCCCTTCCTGCTCTGGCATGGGCACCTTGTGGCGCGTCGGTTGGCCGTCGCCCTGCCCGCCTCTGTGGACAGTCCCTTTCTGGTGCTTACTGGTGCACCCACTGATTTCCTTGCCCCTCCTCCTGCGCTACTCCTGTGGGCATCGGGATGCCACCACCAGGGGCCGTCATTGGCCGTCCCATGGCGCCCGACCTCCTCTGGGTGCTGCCCTTGGGTGCCCTCCTTCCTGGGTGCGGGCATTGCCCGCTTTGTCATGGAGGTCCTCCGTTCCATGATGCAACCTGGCCTCCGACTCCCCTGTGGGTCCCTGCTCGCTGCTCTCCCTCACCCCTGCCCAGGCCCTTTGCCTGGTTCTTGTAGTTCCTGCCTGGACACCTCTCCTCCCATGTACCCGGATTCCCTTTTTGGGGTTTCGTGGGGAGGACCCTTTTGGGTGCCAGGCTCGGACACCGGCTATTCGGACAATGGGAACCCTGGTTCCCCTCTCCATCTCCTCTGTGTTGCTGGATCTCCAGCTTCGCTCCGTCTGCCTCGCTTTGGCAAGCGCATCGCCGTAGCCCTTTTGGTTGCAGATCCAGGATGTCTTCTGCTTCCCCGATGGGGACCAGTTTCCTTCTCCAGGTCCTCTCCGACTACCTTTGCATGCCAGGGGCCCTGTCCTGGTCGGCCCTCTCTTGCTTCACAGGCATGGCACCATCTTGCTTCCATGTGCCGCCCTCTGTGGACCTGTCCGGCTTTCCTGTGCCCGCTAGTGCACCATTGGTTGTCCGCCGGCTCCTGCAGCTGACTTGGTGGTCATTCGCGGGTTCTCAGTCAGGCCACCCGGCCTCACCATGCTTGCCTGGTGCTGCTGGACAGGGTGTTCTGGTGCCTTGCACTCCTTGGCAAGATGGTCTCTGCATCCAGTGCCTTGCTGCTGTGCATCTTTGTTGTTTGAGGCCATCTGGGCTGCTGTCTCTGCACCTTGGGTGCCCTCGGTGGCAGATGTGCTGTCCTCCTTGCCTCCCTCGGGTCTCGACCAGGTTGCCCAGCCCATGGCTGCCCTGCCCTATCTTGGCTGTTGCCTCCTCTGGGCGGGCTGTGCCGTGGTTGATACCACTGCCCGCCTGTCCACCACTGGCGTCATGTTGCGGTGCCATGCATGGCTCCGGGTGTCGGGTTTGGTTGCGGCGTCCAGTTCTTGGTGGCTGGCGCCCGTTCTGTGGGGTCCGGCTCTTCGGACGGTGCCCGAGCTTCTGATTCTCTCCATGCCTCAGGTCATGCCCTGCGCTGTGTTCAGGACCTTAGTCATGGTGCACCATGGACCCCATCTCCCACTCTTGCAGGTGGGCCTCCGCATTCCGTGGCAGCGGTCGGGCTTCTCGGGCTCTGCCCTTTGGCCCTTGTGCCGCCCCTCCTGGGCCCGGCCCGCACCTGCACCTTAACCTCTTCTTGGGACTTTCCCCAGCTTCCTCATACAGGCCTTGGTGGCATCGGGGATCCATCCGCCTGATTTTGGAGGCTTGCTCCTGCTACCAGGCTTGACACTCACGGATTTCTTGGGGGCCTCTGCTACTCTCTCTCTGGAGCCCTTCAGTGTCCCTTGTTTTCTGATAGCCACTACCTCCTCGCTTTTCTCCGCCTTTGGAGCACTACCGGATTGTCTACTTGCCATAGCCTTTTGACCCCTGCCTCGTCAGGATGTATCATTGTGCATGGCCTCCTGCAGCTCTCTCGGCGCTTTGGATGCCCTGTTGCTCTTGCTGCAGGCCATTGCCTTTCGCACCCTGCTTGGCAGGTTGTATCGATAGCATGGCCGTCTTAATTCTCTCCTTCAGGAGCATTTCTTTCCTCGCCACCCTTGGGTTTTCCACCCCTTTGGGTGTGGCATGTATTTACTTCAGTTTGACTTTGTGGCGCCATCACTTATCTGGGATCCACGGCTGTCCTTTGGTCATGTCTGCGGGTTATCCGTGGCTTTCACCTGGGATGTTTGCCGCCCTTTCTCAGTTTTCATGTATCTTCCTCTCAGCTCTCCTTGTTGCCGTGGCCTATGTCCCTGCTTCAGGCTCTGCCTATTCTCCCTTCTGTTACAACTGCTTGGTACTCTCCAAGAATAATAACCCACTGCAGAGATCTGTCCATAGAAGATAATTTGTTACGTAGAACTTACTGTAACAGTAGATCTTGATGCGGTCTCTTGCAGTGGATAATCCGCCTCCTCTGCCCCTGCCATTTTGCCTTTGGGCCCTTGGCTTGACCACCTGGGTTGTTTTTTCCATTCCCCTCGGTCCTCTGCCTTTTTGCTTGCTGCAGCCATGGGGAACAGTGTGTACCTGGGCTGCCTCCCTCTTATATTACATCCACAGGAAGTGAGGTATGGAGGCGGCCCGTGAAGACTGCTGGAAGAAGCTACCATGTGACAGCTCCACCTAGCGGACTCCCAAGAGTAATAACCCAATGCAAGAGACCGTACTCGAAGATCTACTGTTACGGTAAGTTCTTGCATAATGAACTTTCTAGGGAGTAGTATATGTTGTTCATCACACAGACCCACCTGACCTCCCTGGCTTACTCACAACCACTGCTTGCAGCGGGCAACATCTGGCATCATGGCGAGCAAGGGTTATATCTCTTGGGTCGGTGTGAGTGGGAGGAGCCAGCTTGAAGACTTTCTGGCATCCCTTAAAGGGAAAGGACACTGCCAGATGAAGTGGATGAACAGCATATACCACTCCTAAATTACTCTTAATTGAGTAACCTGTGTTTATTTGCAAAGCAGTAATCAGGGCTGTACACTGAGGTGTGGGGACATGTATGTGGTCGTTTCCCTTTATAGCTTTGTGTGTGTGTGTATCTCAGTACGATGGCATGGATTTATCCAGTTATGAATAGCCAGTGGCAATGTTGAAACTGATGGAAAAACAAAATTACTTTATGTTTTGATAGAATATCTTCTGTAATTCTTTTGCACTGTATTTAATTTATTCCTAGCTGTGCTAGGTCACAGTAATGTCCTGTGGAATATTTGAATTTATATGTGATTGGTTGCTGTATGGTAACAGAAATGGTTAGACATAAGTTAGCGAGTTAATAAATGTAATTGGCTTATGCTGATGTAATGTACTTTAACTTTTGTACTTATTATAAGGACAGATGTCAGACATGGCATTTTCAATATGTCTGATGTCTCTCAGATTTACATACCATGCTCACATTGTAAACTGAGGCTCCCCCTTTACAGTTTTCACTACTAAACCATGTGTGGTTGTACTTGTTCACTAGGCCTGAATGTGGACCTTACCGACTGCATCTTCTCCATGGTGATCAGCAAGCCCAGACTTGGACTGATATTACTAGCCAGGTGGTGCTTGAACTCACTCACCTGTTCGGTATTGTTCGAGATCGACCATTTCTCATGGTAAGTCCTTTTTACACTGACACTCCCTCTTATTAATTTAAAATGTTCTCCAGTGAGAGCATGATGAGCTGGACTAGCTAGGCGTGTGTCAGCTTCTAGCAGTTGGTACTGTATGGGCTGTCCACCCTGCTACCTGTGACAGGATGAAACATTCTGGGAGAGTCTTAGGATCCGTCTCTTCCCAGACTCCCTCAGTCTTGTTCATCTTTCCTAGCTGGTAGACAGCTTCCTGTGCTGCAGGACAACCTTTCTCCATTTTATTCATTTTTCAGCATTTAATTTGCTACGAGTGCTACTCTGAACAGAATCTTCAAGCTTCTGACTGCATCTTGGAGGGCTTCAGTTTACTGGGCTGCTGTGCTTGTAGGGCTGCTATATCCAACACTCACTATTCAGTACCTTGAAAACCAACTTTCGTATCCATTCCCCACAAATATAAAGTAGGATCTGAAGTTTTTAGGGTTATGGAGTGTTTTGGTGACTGAAGGAGGATTGCTGCAGTCTGCTTACAGTCAGGAGTTCCTGCATCATAGTCTATTCATACATGATGTGCACCATCTTGGGAGGCAAAAGTGCATGTTAGCCAGTGGTGGCATCTTTGTACAGTCCACACATGTACAGACAAACCAGTGGCCATCTTAGTACAGTCCACAGATGCACATTGGGCGCAGTTGCCATCTTAGGCAAGGCAAGACAATTTTATTTATAGACCACCCTTTCTCTGAGACTCAGGGCACCTAGCACATTTAAAACAGATTTTAAAAACAATAAAAATCAGAATAAAATTCAAAATACGTCATATCAGACATTACAAATGCTTCAGATTGCTGGGAAACAGACTGGAAATCATGGCTGGAATCAGCTATCTGCAAAAGCCAGGTTGAAGAGCTGGGCCTTCAGCTGCAGCTTAAACACACTGATCGGAGGGTCTCCTGGACTGCAGATGGACGCGAGTTCCACAGGGACGGCCCAGCAACACTAAATGCACTGTCATCTGATGTCCTGAGCCGAATCCTGGGAACATCCAGGAGGCCCTCGAAGAGCAGCAGAAGGAGTGAGCAGAGGTCACGGTGTCAGGAACTGTGACAGGTAAGCAGGACCCTGTCCTTATAGGACCTTATAGGTGAGCAAGCCACCTTAAAAGGATCCTCCACCTGACCATCAGCCAGTGCAGAGCACGCAGGACCAGGGTTACATGACTGGACCTCGAAGGCCCGTCAGCAACTGGGCTGCACATTCTGCACTAGTTGCAGTCTGTGGAGGGTCCCTCCAGTGACCCTGAAGTATAGAGAGTTGCTGTAGTCCAGCCTAGGGTTACAAAGGCATGTACCAGTGTCGCAGATCCTCTGGCGAATGAGGGCTTGATCCTGGCGATGTTCATGAGTGGTAAAACCCACTTTTGACTACAGAAACCTGATCTTCAAAGTCAGTCTACTGTCCAGGATCACGCCCAGATTTTGCACCTCGTGGAAACCACCAGTGGCACGGACCCCAGAACAGTCCTGTGCTAGCCCCTGGAGGCAACCCATCATGCCCACAACCAGGCTCGATCACTAGTACCTCCGTCTTATCCAGATTAAGTCTCAGCCAGCTGGAAGCCATCCAGACATTGACTTTAGCCAAACAGTTATTAAGCACATCGACAGCTCCGGATGTTCCGGTGCAAAGACAGATACAGCTGGGTACCATCTGCATAAAAGTGAAACTCCACACTATGTTGTCAAATGATCTCACTCAGGAGCAGCATGTACGCGCGAACAGCATCGGACACAAGATCGAGCCTCTGTGGTACTCCACAAGAAAGAGGCATTGGGGAGGAGGAGAAATTCCCATCACCACCCACTGCACCCTATCTGAGAGCTTGGACTCAAACTACCTGATGACAGTACGGCGAGTCCACAAAACTCATAGGGCTGATCAAGAAGCATGGCATGGTCCACCGTGTCAAATGCTGAACAGAGATCGAGAAGCACAAGAACTGACCTGTCTCCTCTATCTCTAGCTCTGAGCAGATCATTATGCACCCTAACGGAGCTGTTTCTGTGTTGTGTCTGGCCCGAACCCGACTGAAATGGCCGAGGACACAAAGCGATCCTCAAGCTGTAGTACCACTAATTTCTCGATAACCTTCTCAAAAAGGCAGGTTGGAGATAGGATGATAATTCACCGGGACTTCTGGGTCAAGGGAAGGTTTCCTAAGGAGAGGTCTCTGGCGCTTCTTTCAAAGCCACTGGTAATACCCTTCCACCACTGGCCCTGGCAATCCTGGCAAACACTGGGCCAACAGCCTCAGTGCATCCCATTAAGCAGGCTCGGGCGGGTCCAGTTCGCAATAAGTGTGTTTCAGCTCTGAGATCACCTCGTCACTTCTGACATCTCTGCTGGCCTAAACTCCTCCCAGGCAGAAGGAGTGCCTCCAATCCCAGCTCCACCACTATGAGGCAGATGCCTCTCCGACGGGATAGCTGACATTCTGTCAGAGAAAAACAGAACAAACTCTTCACATAAAGTGGATGGTAAAGCTTTTTTGGCTGTAGATAGGCAAGATGGAGAAGCCTGTCCACGGTCTGAAAAAGCTGAGAAGGTCTGTTCTAGGATCGTGGATATGTTGTTCATCCACACTTCTTGGCATGTCCTTTCTCCTTCAAATCTTGCCGGAAGTCTTCAAGCTGGCTTCTCCCACCCACCCAGGTGGTATATATATATCCTTGGCTCCGCCCATGATGCCAGAGCTTCCTTTCGCTGGAAGATACAGGTTGCCTCCCTTGTGCTCATGCATTTTGTAGGCCCGGCTTTCAAAACTTTGGTTTTAAATTAAAACTTGTTTGAGTTGTAATCGGCTTTCGCGTCATTGGCCATGGAGAAATCTTCCCCTGAATTTGCGGTGTCCTTGTGCCCAGAAAATATCGTGCACTGGATCCCCACCCCACTTCCCGATGAGGAGACCGCAGCCCGATGAGCCGGTTCCGACCCCCTGCATCACTGGTCCCCTCAGTGTCTCCCGGGCGACTGAGTCAGTCTGCCCGATCTCGGTCGAGGTCTAGAACCCCTCGTCCGGACAGCCAAGGAAGAGCCACAAGCGCTCAAAAGAGGCAGTGCTACTGGTCATCCTCATCCTCCTAGAATGAGGAGAGGCTCTGTCAGAAACTCCTTGGTGCTATGAGGACCTTTTGTGGCAACAGCTGATATTGTCCAGGCACAAGCTGACTTTGACTCTTACACCAGCCATTACTTGGCTCTCGCCTCCCTAGGTCGAAGCAGACCTTTTGGAGCTGAAACCTTCGGTTCTCTGCCCACAGGGCTGGCGCCACTGCCAGTTCGGCCTAGCTGGTCTCTCCACCAATAGTGGTGGAACTGCTGCCTAATCGGCCTGTGGGAGGGGCTCCTTCCAAAGAGGACCGACCAGACACCGGCTTTCCAGACATCTGTCGGTCAAAGTCATGGATCGCCCTCAGTGGGTCGAGGGTGATTTGGGCAGCAGACTGCTGTACCCCGACTCTTCAGACTCGGACATCACGGTCTTCACTCTCATCCTGGAGATGATGAGTCGATCCATTGCCCTAGGGATGGAGGAGTCCTTCCTCCTTCCAAGGGATTCTTCTTCTTATCTCTGAGTCCACAGGGATACCCCGAACCCATCCAGAAAAGGTGGAGTACCCTCTCATGGACATCCTCAAGAGGGGGCTACCCTGACGGAGGCCTTTCCTGTGGCCGAGGCCATTGTTGGTCCAGCACTTGAACTGCGGCAGCGTCCTGCCTCATGTCCAGCACCATATGCCCACATGGCCCACAGGTACACGGTTCCCATGGGGTCCTGGCGGAGTTCTTGAAGCACCCTTCAGCCGAGCCTGGTGACTGCCTCTGTGTTCAGGCATACTGGCAGTTCTGCTGGCGTGGACCAACCTCCCAACAAAGAGTCCAAGCTCTTGGACCATTGGCGAGGAAGGTCTATGCAGCTTCCTCTTGGGCCTTCGCCAGGCAAGTTCGGCTGTCATCGTGGCACACTTCTCTCATGCCCTCCTCGGGTCATTAGACGCAAGTCCTCCCACATCTCCCAGCGGACATGCAGACCACGGTTAAGCAGGTTTGAGACCAGGACCGAGCTGTTGCCAAACAGCAGCTCCAAACGACCCTGGACATTGGGGACTCTTGTGCCTGCTTGATGGCTGCTGCAGTTGTCTCTCACCACAGGGCTTGGCTGAGGCTCTCCTCCTTCCCAGGGATACCCAGCACAAGTTAGTTGCTGTGCCCTTACTTGGGACTGACTTGTTGGCCCAGGAGTGGAACAGTCACCTACAGTGTATAGAGCAGTCAAATGCCACCTTGAATACCACTTCTGCTAAGAGTTCTTGAGGCAAGAACCAGCAGAAGAAAAAAGAAGACTTTTGGCACTCTACCCTGTGGTTCAGCAGTCCTTCTCCCAAGGGGGATAGCAGCATCAGCATTAGCAGCAGGCTCAAACTTGGCACTCTTGGCCCAAGCCTGGACCCCAACGGGCCTGTAGAGGCCAAAACTCAGGTCCTGAGCTTCCTCCTCCTCCAAGCCTGCTCAATGATGGGGTGGGGTTGCCACCCCTATTCCCATCACGCCAGCTCTGGGTCTTCCATGGGGCGGCTCCGCCACTTTCTTTCTGCCTGGTCTGCTGTTAGGACAGACAGATGGGTTCTCAAGTGATCTGTGGGGACTGCCTCTAAGTCGAGCAGTACCCGTCCAGCCAAGCTCGCGCCCCTCGGAAGAACAGATTCACACACACCCAGTCGGCTCTTGAGACGACATTGCTCGAGCTCCTCCTCCTCAAGGAGGCAGTGGCTCTCATGGCGGATCCTTCAGCAGACCCAGGCTTTGTCTCCAGGTACTTCCTGGTGCCCAAGCAGACGGGAGCTGGTACCCCATTCTAGATCGCCATGACCTGAATCAGTATCTCAGGTCACACCTTTCAGATGGTCACTCTGTCCCAGAGCATACCATCCTTGAAGCGAAACATGTGGTTCTGTTCACTGGATCTGCAGGACGGCGTTCTTTCACGTCCCAATCCGTCCGTCCATCAGCAGTTCCTCCTTCAGGGTGAAGGGACCCTGTACGAGTTCTAAGCCATGCTGTTCAGCCTGTCATCGGCCCCATGAATCTTCACCAAATGCATTGCAGTGGTGCAGCCCATTTCTGGCATCGGGGGTCAGAATTTACCCGACCTTGACGTTTGGCTCCTTGCAGGTTCCACCTAACAGGAGGTGGAGAGGTCCAGGAATCTGGCCCTCCAAACCTGCTCCCAACTCAGCCTCCTGATCAAGAGGCCAAGGCAGAACTCATGCCTTCTCAGGTGATGGGCTTCATTGGGGCAGAGCTCGACTCTTGTCAAGCCAGAGCTCGGCCTAGGACAGGGCGGAGGTTCTCTCCTCCTTTGCCCAATCATTTCGACCAGCTGATCACTGTAAACCAGAAGATGTGGGACGCTCTCCAATGGTGGACCACCCCACCGGTTACAGGAAGGGATCCTGTTTGTCCTCATGACCAATGCCTCTCTCATGGGCTGGGGAGTTCACATGGGGACAACAGGGCCTTGGCTCTGGACCCCTGAGGAGTCCCGATGCCACATCAACCTGTTGGAGCTCAGAGCAGTCAGACTGGCACTGTCAGCATTCACTCCTCAGCTCCGAGGTCAAGTGGTTCAAGTCCAGAGGACAGTACCACGACCATGTACTACCACAACAAACAGGGCAGCACGCACTCCCGTCTGCTGTGCATGAGGCGCCCGCATCTGGACCCTTGTGAGCGGTTGGAGGCGGATCTCCTAGCCATCCATGTGGCAGGAGCCTCGAACCAGCTGGCAGATGCATTCAGCCGCATAAGTTGGACATCCATGGTGGTCTCTCCATCCAGAGGTAGGTTACAGCCTGTTCTCCCATTGGGAAACCAATGGTGGACCTGTTTGCCTTCAGGGAAAACACCAAGCTGAGGCTGTTCCATGCCGCCCCCTCAGCAGGGCTTGCGCTGCAGGAGGATGCCTTCTCGAAGGCCGTGGGCAGGCCTCCTATGCCTTCCCCTCCATTTTCCTTGATCCACAAGGTGTTACTCGAGGTGAGGAGGAACAAGGCAAAGGTGATTCTGGTAGTCCCAGACTGGCCGAGGCAGTTCTGGTATCCAGATCTCCTCAGCCTCAGCTGCAGGCCCTGGGTGGCTTTGTACGCCCGGACCTGGTATCTCTAAATCAGGGAAGGTATTCCATCCGGACCTTCAATCCTGCACCTACAGCCTGGTACCTGGCGGCTAGAGTTCCAGGCTTTGGGTCTTTCGAAGATGTCTACACCATGGTGGAGGCATCTGGAAAGGAATCGACCAGAAAATGTTATGCCTTCAAATGGAAAAGGTTTTCATTTGGTGTCAGAGTGAGGCCTGGACCCCTTATCCTGTTCTGTGCTGATATTCTCGACTACCTTTGGTCTCTCCAAAGGGGTCTGCAGTCATCGACCATAGGGTGCACCTGGCAGCCATTTCTGCTTACGGCGTGGGCTGGTCAGCCAACGTTAGGCGCAGAGACAGTGGTCGGTCGCTTTTCAAATGCCTGGATCACATATCTCCTCGGTGCATGAACCTCCACCTCCGTGGGATCTACTGCTGGTACTGGTGAAGCTCATGGGCAAGCCATTCGAACCAGTGCACAAGTGTGAACTGTCACACTTGTCATGGAAGACGGCCATCCGGTGACTATCACGTCTTCCAGAAGGACAGGGGAGCTCAGGTGCTCTTGGTAGACTCCCTTATCTGGATCGTCCACAGGGACAAAGTTGCTGCGCTCCCACCGAAATTTCTTCCGAAGGTGATGTTAGAGTTTCACCTTAACTAGGTGTTGACTCAGCCGGTATACTACCCTAATTACACCTGGAGTCCGAATACAGGCTCCATACTTTGGACCTGAGACATGCTCTCCTGTTATAAGGAGAGGATGGCGATGAGAGGTTCCTGCCAGCTGTTTGTCACCACGCTGAAGCCGCTTGGCAGACCTGCAGCCAAATGGACCATTGCAAGATGGATTACATCATGCATAGGTCTGTGCTGTGAGTTGGTGGGCAAGGAGCCTCCCAGAGGGATAAGAGCTCATTCTACCCACCATACTGCTGCATTGGTGGCTGCTTCCAGGGACATCCCTATCCAGGAAATCTGCCGGGCTGCTACCTGGAAGTCAGCAAACACCTTCATCACCCACTACCATATCAACCTTGAGTCACTCCGGGATGCTGGTTTTGGGACCTCAGTTCTCCAATCTCTGTTCCCTAAGTTGGGGTGTGTGCCTTGCCTCCTCCTCCTGGAGAACTGCTAGGAGTCTGCCAAAAGTGTGGATGAACAACATTTCCACGATGCTAGAAGAACAGGTTTTCACCTGTAACAGTAGTTCTAGAGTGGTATATGTTGTTCATCCACACGATCCTACCACCTCCCTCGACTGTGGACGACACAACCTGGCTTCCAGCAGGCTAAGATTTTTGCGCCATGGGCGGAGCTGAGGGTATATACCACCCGGTGGGCGGGTGGGAGGAGCCAGCTTGAAGACTTCCAGCAAGATTTAAAGGGAAAGGGACATGCCAAGAAGTGTGGATGAACAACATATACCACACCTAGAACTACTGTAACGGGTGAGTAACCTGTTCTTTTCCTGCAGCAATTTCCCTGGACAGAAATTCTGCCTTCTTATGAGCAGTTGCCCCGGTACTTACCATAGTGGACAGCAGGGCCATTTGTTGGTCTCCAGCCAGGTCTTCTGCCACCAACACTCCAACTTCTGACCCTTGATCTTCATTGCCTTGAGATCTCCATTAAACCAAGGGGATCTCAAGTTAGAAAATCTGGGTCATATACTGAACTGGAGCAATGACATCCAGAGCTTTGGAAATCACCCTATTATAGATGGTCACTACCTCTGCAGTGTCAATCGCATGCAGCGTCAACCCTAGATAGGTCAGCTAACGCCAGTAGTCTCTTTGGGTGCAAACCCTTAAAAGGTGATAGCTGACCTTCTCTACAGGAGGGACTTTCAGGGAGGGCCCCAAATGTGAACTCCACAGTACAGTGATCAGACCAAGAGACCTGATCAGTCTTGAGGTTGTCAATCTCTAGACCCAGCTGGAACACCAGATCGAGTGTGTGGCCTTGCTGATGGGTTTCGGAAGCAACAGGTTGTGTCAGGCCCAGTGATTGCATCAACCGGAGGAGTCGTAAATGAAGCGCAAGGATTGATGCGATCGAGTCAGGCGTTGAAGTCCCCCAAGACTAAGCACCTGGGGCATTCCAACACCTGGTCGAGCACAGAGTCCTCCACCTCCTGCAGAAATTCTTCCCCTCGACCCTGGTGGGTGGTACACGAGGAGACTTCTGCGACCTGCACCTGAACCTCCTTGCACAGCAACGCATTCAAAGGATCGGGTATTACCAACTGGGTGCACCGTGAAGCTCAGGCAGGATTAAATATGATGGCCACTTCCCCACCCTGCGATCCTTCCTCCAGTGGTGCAGTACAGAGTACCCGTGGGGGCGGCAGCCTCTAAAACTGGGCTGGCATCGTCACCCAACCAGGTCTCCGTGATGCAAGCCAGGTCGACAGAGGAAATCAAATCCAGAAGCGGGTCTTGTTCCTATCGACCTGGCATTACATAGCACCTCTCAAAGAAGATTAGAGGATGCGCTCGTCCTCTCCAGCTACCTGCCCACTCGGTCTGGTGGGAATCCTGGGCAATGGAGACCAAACACGCCTGGCATCTCCCTAGGCTCCGTTTTAAACCCAGGGCGTGTCCTGTACTGGACAACCTCAGTGCTGCTCACCAACCCTCCTTGGCTTCCCTCTGCCGTCGTTGACCCACTCGCCTCTTCATAATCCCGACCTCCCTCGGGGCCTGGCTGCGGTGGCAGAAACTGAGAGGTCAGTAAAGGGCGGAGGTCATGAAGCAGAGAGGCAGCATAGGTGATTCATGCCGGGCCGTGGCTCCAACATATCTCTGCCTGGCAAATCTAGTCTAACAAAAAAAAAAAACTCTTAACCAACCGATGGCTGACCGGCACTAACTTTTAATGAGTGCAGAAGCCAAACACAAGACACACACGCCCCACTCACTCAAATTAAACAAAAATTTTATACACAAATATACATCTCAATCATACACCCCACATCCACACTACACAGAATAACCCACACCCCAACCACCCCAAAGACAGTATTTGCACCTAAGCAACAGAATTTCTTATTCTTTTAGGAGAGCAGATTTGAGCCACAGATAGTTTATGAACCCAGATAAAGGGTACTGTCCAGGAAATTAATCAGTTTATATAGCAGAGTGGTCAGTATAGAAAAGGTTTTGAGCCCAAAATCACTCTAAAGCTCTTTGAAGGCACAGATTTGGCAATTTTGGGGCAAATGACCTGTAGATCACCTAACATACCTTGTCTGGACATGTTTTCACTACTTGAAACTCTGACATGGTGTCCTCAATTGCCACTCTCAGCTACCCTCAAAGGCACAGAATTCCCAAATTTGGATCAAAATATCTCTTCCCATCCAGAAAAATAGTGTGTTTGAACAAACGCAATGCACTTAATCATTTTCAGACCCTCATCATGGACTACAAAAATGCCACACCAAATGAAGCCAGTTTAAGGATCCAGTGTGGAAGAAGTGCCAGACAAGGCTTCAGTCCTCCATGGCCAGCTCCTGTTGATCGTCATGTGCTAGATAAGGCTCTGATCCACCATGGCGGCTCCCTTTGTTATTATCCAGCTTGCATGGTATCTTCAGGCAGCAGCCACGAGGAAGGCAAGATTGCAGCTCCAAACCGTAAAGATACCAGGCTAGGCTCCTGTCCTCTCTGGACGGCACCTACTGCCCATCTCTTGATAAAGCATCCTATGCTAAGATAAGAGGCCCAATGCTCTGACTCCTCCTCAGTCTTTGTCGATACGGAAATACCTCAGAGTTAGGATCCAGGTCCTCCTTGGCTCCAGAACCACCACCTTTTTTCCTCTAGGACAGAACTAAGATGTTTAATGAAGCAATTTATTTCTGGTAGGAGATTCACGAGGTGCACATCATGACTGAGAAGCTCTTCAAATAGCAGACATTTTACTGAGGCTGTGGGACGCCTACTCAGTCTCTAAGACTTCAAACTGCAAATTTTGCCAGGCTAGGATCCGGTCCCCAGTGGCGGCTCCTTATTGCTCCTCTCATGATATATCTCCTATCCATCCTCTTATTTTCTGGAGTCTCAAGGTTTAGATTCATGCCTCTGTTGGCCATCTCAGGCACATCAAAGCAGTATACTGACCCCCCACACACACACACATATACATACATCATGGGGTTAGAGCCTGTAATTCAGCTTCCTCACTATTTCCATGCTGACAGCGGACATCAGATTTGTCTAGCTCTCACATACCTCACCAAAAGAATCTAATATTCAATTTTCAAGATGGAAATGCTACATGCAGCCATAGCAGTAGTGCTTCCAGGCAGTTGTTTTCCATGGCATCTCTGAACCTCGAGGAGGCATAGTAACATAAGTAAATATTTTAGGCGCAGTCTCTCCGCTGCCCATGTGGCGGCTTTTGAGGTTACCAGGATGCTTGACACCACAGCTGGGTAATAAACCTGCAACAAGCACATTACATCCAGCTCAGCTTATCCAGAACCTAGGGGCAGTGTTTGACACAGTAAAAGCCAGAGTGTTTCTCACAGTGGATGAAGGCAGTCCTTCTAACAGGCCTGTGAATGTCTCAGACACACAATCCACAGAACGGACCTCGAACAGTCCAGAGCAGTGGGTGCAAGCAAGGGCAGCCAGCTCAAAAACATAGCAAAGTTCCAGGACCTTGCTACAGGAGAAATGAAAGTCCACACTCACAAAGATGTTAGTTCAGTACACAGCTTTATTGCTGAATTATTGGAGGTGTGTTTGAAACACACTACATACCACTTGGCCCTGGCACTTAGGGTAAAACCCGTCATCAGGAGGCATCCTGATGAAGGGTTTCTCCCAACACCAGAGACCAGGTGTTGTAATGTTTCGAACGCACTCTCCCTACAATTCAGCAATAAACGTATTGAACTAACATCTTAGACTACTCCTACAGCAGCTTCAAGGATGATCATACATTTAATGCCTGCTGAGTGCAAACATCAGGTTAGTTCAGGAGGCAACATTTCTCTCTCATCACCATTAATTCCATCTCCTTCAACTGTGGGACCCTCAGACATAGCCCTTGTCAACTAAGGTCACCCTCAGTGACATCTCTCAAGTGGTGGACAGTACACAGGAACTAAATTCAGGAAGTATCCTTAAGTGATGTACAGCACTTTTCCCTCACGACAGATGCCAGGCTCTTGGGTTGGGGGATGGTAGGCACAACATCAGCTCAGGGTCTTGGAGCCTCAAAGAGAAAGTTTCCCATCAGTATTCTTGAGATGGTCAGTCTTCATGGTGCTGCTTTGTTAGAGGCAGATTAATAATCTGCATATCCTAGTCAGATAGAAACATAGAAGTTGATGGCAGATAAGGACCGCAAGGCCCATCCAGTCTGCCCATTTCTTTTCTACCTTATAAATGTGCCATCGGCCTTTGCTCTGTCAGTGGCCTATCTATTCATAGTCATTTGTATTGCTCCTTATGCCTATCCATGCCTGTTTGAAGCCCTGCACTGTATTCATAGCCACCACTTCTTGTGGTAAGCCATTCCATGCATCCACCACCCTTTCTGTGAAAAGAATTTCCTCACATTCCCCTTAATGGCCCCTCTAATCTCATGCTGTGTCCTCTTGTCCTGCTATTTTTCTTATATTTAAACATGTTAGACTCTTTCACCTTGTTAATGCCCTTAAGGTGTTTGAATGCCTCGATCATATCACCTCTCTCCCTCCTTTGCTCAAGGTATACATTTTGAGCTCTGTTAATCTGTCCTCATATGTCTTCTGATGCAGTCCCTGCACCATTTTGGTTGCCCTTCTCTGGACTGCCTCAATTTGTGTTAATGTCCTTGTAAAGGTGTGGCCTCCAATACTGCACGAGTACTCCAGATGGGGTCTAACCAGTGTCTTGTAAGAGGTTATTACCTCCCTCTTACGACTTGTGATACCCTACTAATATACCCTAACACCCCCTAGCCTTACCTACTGCTTTAGGGTCTGCTTGGATGATTTCAGGTCATCAATGATGATGATGCCCAAGTCTCTTTCTTCCTTTGTGACTGCTAGCAACTCCTCCCAGCCTATAGGTGGCTTCAGGGTTTCTCTTCCCTATGTGCATGATTTTGCACTTCTTTGCATTAAATCCTAGTTGCCACTCTTCTGACCATTTGCTGGTTGTCCAGATCTCTTCTCATTCTGCCCACCCCATCTGGATCATCTACTCTGTTGCAGATCTTGTTGTCATCTGCAGACAGACAAGCCTTACCCTCTAGTCCATCTGCAAGGTCACTAATGAAGATGTTGAAGAGACATGGCCCCAGGACTGATCCCTAGGTACCCCACTTGTGACTTGCATCTCTTCTGACTGTATACCATTTACCACCACTCTCTGTTTTCTGCCCGTCAACCAGTTTGCCACCCAGTTGACCAACTACAGCCACCCGAGCCTACCAGCTTATTTATCAATCTTCTATGTGGAACAGTGTCAAAAGCTTTGCTGAAGTCAAGGTAGCGACATCAACTTCTCCCCTTGGTCCACCACTCTGGTTACCCAGTCAAAGAAATCTATGAGATTAGTTTGACAGGACCTTCCTTTGTAAACCCATGCTGTCTTGGATCCTGTGCCCTATGGATTCCAGGTGTTGCACTATCCTTTCCTTAAGAGTGCCTCCATAATCTTGCCCACTACTGAGGTAAAACTGACTGGTCTGTAGTTCCCCACCTCCTCCCTGCTGCCACTCTTGTGGGCGGGATCACATAAACCCTTCTCCAGTCTTCTGGAACCTGTCCTGTGCTCAGAGACTCACTAAACAGTTCTGCTAATGGC
The DNA here is from genome assembly GCA_016271365.2 of Neoceratodus forsteri. NCBI lineage: Eukaryota > Metazoa > Chordata > Ceratodontiformes > Ceratodontidae > Neoceratodus > Neoceratodus forsteri. The sequence goes on along the minus strand of CM028133.1, from coordinate 766,114,330 downwards.
TACTAGTTCCACCTTTAGCTCCTTAAGTACCCTGGGATGTATGCCATCAGGTCCCATTGCCTTATCCACCCTGAGCTTAGCAGCTCTTGTAGGACCCTTTCTTTTGTGAAGGAGTAGTGCTCACCTCCCTCCCGCTGTGTCCATGATGCTGAGCTGTGGGCCCTGCCCTGCCTTCTCTTCAGTAAATACTGAGCAAAAGTATCTATTTAGGACAGATGCCTTTACAGGGTCCTCCTCCTCACATGCTCCCTTTTCTCCATTAAGCTTAGCAATACCCCTCTGGACTTTCTCCTTTCACTAATGTATCTATGAAAGTCTTGTCACCTTCTTTTACTGTTCGTGCTAGTGTTTCCTCAGTTTGGGACTTTGCCTGCCTTACTGCCTTCCCTGCTTCCCTTAGGGCAGTTTGGTATGCCTCCCTATCTTCATCCGCTGTGTTCCCTTATATTTCCTGAAGGCCAGCCTTTTGGCTCTGACCTTTTCTGCTACTGTATTTGAGAACCAAAGTGGTTTCCTTCTTCTTTTGCACTTCCTTTTCTGTCTAACACAATGGGATGTTGCTTCAAGTATTGCATCATAATGCTTGCCCACCTTGCCTGTACCCGTCACCTGTGTTTCTTTTGCCAGAGGCTAGCTTAACTCTGTTGGCCATCTTATCAAAGTCAGCTCCTCTGAAGTCCCATATTTTTGCCTTGGAATGGGATGATTTAGCGTAGTAGCCAAATTGAACCATACCATGTGATGGTCACTAGCCCCCAGGTGACCTTCTACCTGGACATCAGACAGTGCAGTGGCCATAGTGTACATAGAGGCCAAGGATGAACAAAAGTTGAGGATGATGATGAAACATACCACGATGCTTAGCTGGGTGGAGATGGTCCTTCTCCTGCTGTCAGCTATTCACTTGTCAGTCAGATTGTCTAAGTTGTGAGATGCTACATCTGGGGCAGTGGAAACTAACCAGGTGGCTTTACACTGGGCTTGCAGATGCTGGAGAACTCAAAGCTGGATCTCCTGGCAGCCAGATCCAACACAAAGCAAGTCAGGTACTTAGCAACTGTCAGTACAGCCAATCAGTAGGAACAGCCTAACTCATTGGCTGAACCAGAAGCTGTGCTGTACGTAATTCCACCATGGACAATGATACTGAATGTTCTATGAAAACTATAAAGAGAACCATTAGCTCTGATCCTTATTGTGCCACAAGGGTACTGGCAAGACTAGTGCTTGGACTTGCTTCAATTGACACTGAATGAGCTGCTCCTTCTGCCAGACAGATGGGGCCTTCATCACGGGCTGCTTCTACATTCAGTGTCTCACAAGTATCATCTCATGGCCTGACACCTGAGCAGAGACATTTTTGCAGGCAGAATACTCCACATCCCGATGTATTTCGAAAAGTTTTCCAGCAACAAGACCTACAAGAGTGTGTGAGATACTGTAGGTTCCACACCTGGTGGTACCTCCTTGTGGATCAATCTCTCAACTGCCTTTCTGTCCAGTGTCTTGGAATTTCTGCAGCAGGGGTTAGACAGAGGGTTGTCCGTTAGCTCCTGGGAGTGCAGGTAGTGACCATTGCCCACTGGCAGGGGTTCTTGTAAGGTTGCAGTTCTTAGGCTGTGATCTGGATGTGGTCAGATTCCTACATGCCTGCCACAGTCTGCTACCAAGGCATAGGCATATTTCTTTCCTCTGGCGGCTTAATGTGGTCCTGAAAGCCATAGTAGAACCTCAATTTGTACCTCTCCTTGAGTAGTCTCTCTGGATGCCATCTCCTAAGGTCCTTTCCCTCACAGCCCTTTGCATGGCCATGAGTAGGCAAACATCAGGCGCTGTCATAGAAGGAGCTGTAATCTCCTTATTCTTAAAGTGATTTCTGACTTTTTATAGAAACCAGATTATGGTGTTTCTCCTACCTTTGCTGATACCCAAGAATGCCAAGGGGAGGCTGCATTCCCCAGAGGAGCAGAGAGTCCTCAGAATTTACCTCAGCTGTTCCAAGCCATTCCACAGCTCAAACAAACACTTTGTTCTCCTTGGTTTTGTGGAGGGGAGGTGCTTCAGCCAAATGTACCTAAAGCCAAGTGGATCTGTGCAGCTATCGTATCAGTTGGGTTTACTCTTCCCGGGGTTGATCTGCTCCATCGGGATTAGAGCACATTCCATTTATTGGGAAGCTACATGGGCCTCTGTCCACTGGTTCTTTCAGGCATTACTGCCTTGACATGCTCAGCTCCGCTGATGCTGAATTTGTCAGGCATGTGCGGAGTTAGGTTGTTACAGTGCTGACCCTGCCACTTTGGGGCAGCTTATGAGTCGCATACCAACTGCTTACTGCCTATAGGAACAAACAAAAGGGAATTATATTTCCTTACCAGTAATTCGGGTTGTGTGTAGACTCTGTCCATAAGCAGTGGGCCCTCCCAGTCTTCAGTGCTATACATTTACCTATGGTATCTTTTGTCCTATACTGCATATAGTTCCCTTGTTTTATGGGGTTAACATATGTTTTGTATAACACTTAGCTGTATTTTTTTCCCTTCTGAATGCTTATATGCCACAGACTTGGAAAGAACGTTGGACTGAGGAGTCTGGGAAGGGGCATGTCCTAGGACTTCTCTCAGATTGTTTCATTCTGTCCCAGCTAGCAGAGGATGACAGCCCATTCCAACTGCTGACTGCCTATGGACAGAGTCTACACAACTGAAATTATCTGTAAGGAAATGTAATTCCCTTTCCAGATGCTTCCAGGAGGAAAGGGTTTAGGTGAGAATAAACAGCAGATCTTACTTTGAGGGGGTTCCTTCAGTAGGTCAAAACTTGTAGAACTAGTGCCATTTGGCGTCAGGACCCAATGGCAGACTTTTCCAGCAATACCCAACTGGGGACCGCCCACCCGGCGTCACAGTGACAATGTCAGCGTGAGCCTATATAGTGGGTGGTCCCCAGGCCCACCCTCAGTTCTTTCCCACCATCGCCTTGCAGCTCCCTCTGGTAGACTCACTTCAGTGATCGCGGTAGTTCTTCATGTTTTGTGTTTCAACATCTGTTTTCTCCAATTTTCGGTTATGATCTGTCATCACCAGAGAAGAAGTGCGAATACTGTGGCTTCGGATCCCACATAAAGGGTGACCATCGACGGTGCTTGATCTGTCTAGGCCAGACCATCCAGTGGCCACCTGTTTGGATTGCCTCCCATTTAATCAGGCCACCTAAAAAGGAGGCAGCAGGCTCTGGAGGCCCATCTGTTAAAGTCCCACTTAGCATCTCTCGAAAAACAGATGGAGAAGATCCGAGGATCGGCTTGATTTCTTCATCTTCACCATCTAAACAGGAGAAGGAACCTCCTCAGACAATAGGCCGAGGCTTCAAGGTCCGTGTTGAGCAAGACCGCTCCTCCGTCACCTGCGGTTAAAGATCAGGCCGTGTCCGAGGGCGCGAAGGCTCAGATACTTCTCCCGGTTTCTGTATCAGGTAAAGTCGGTTCCCAGTTCCTTCCGTGGACCACACTGCAACTTCGAAAGCCACTCCCAGCTCCTCTGGAGACTGCCACGGCAGCAATAAGTCAGTTCCCTGCTCTTGGGGTCCCGCGTGGCCAATGTCACCAAGTCTGGGGGATCGCCTCCTCTCCTGCACTAGCGCAGACATCTGGTCAGTCGTCCCTCATGGTGGATGCATGGCGCGGCTCTCCTGTTGGAGGCTAACGTCACCCAACCAATGTCCGGCAGAGCCCAGGGAAGACAGCCCCTCTTCCCCTTCTCCTCCGCTGGTAGTGGTCTTTCCGAGTCCCACTTCTCGGCGGGAATAGCACTGGTCCCTGGGGCGTCGTCCATACTGTAGGTCCACCCGCTTTCCCCAGGTCTCGGACCAGTAGGCCCCTCCTCCTCCGCTGGAGTTGCCCAAGGAGGTCCCTCACATTCCCAATCTAGGGAGTCCTTCCCAGCCGGTGGGTCAACAGATGCCATACCCTACTCCCTCATCGGACCTGGTTCTTCCTCCTCCTCCTACACGGCTCCTCCGATGACAGTCTCCGGCTGGAACCTGTACATCTGCCCCCCGGCCCGATTTTTCAGCAGAAGTGTGTCCTTCATTGGACACCACGTGATGAGCCTATTGCCAGCACTTCCAACACCAGATCATGTTCTGACATCGGTCCGCCGACTCCGTTGACAGTGGTTCGATGCGGATCCTGTCGCATACACAACACCAGGTCCAACGTGGATGCCCTCAACGTTGGCTCCTCTGACGTCAGGAACTTTTGGAAGACCCCATTATGTCCCTCACTACCCTTGGGGTTTCCTCACGGACCATGCCTCAGCTGGTCCTTTGCCGAACTGACATAGTTTGGGGCATTATTACCCCAGTTGCTCTCAGAACTTACTTGAGAAACAGCTCTTGCAGCAGGTTACACCATACGACTGAAGCCAGCAGGTGCCAGGACCACCACGGAAAATTTCTAGCTAGCATTATTCAGTGGGGCCACCACCGACGTCAGGCACCATATAAAAGAGGCGGTCCCCAGAATCCCCAGTTCTTTTCCTGCATCAGCCTCACGGTCCCACTCTGGCGAGCGATGACTAGAACTTTCGAGGTTTACCTACTCAGCGTCGGCATCTCCAACTCCTTCCTCAGAAGGACATCCCTCAAGTCGCCTGCGGCAACAGATCCTTCAAGGATCTACATTCATCCTGCCTGCGGTGCTTAGGCCGGACCATGACACCAAGGCCTGCTCCTTATGCCAGGGGTTCAACAGTCGCACCTGGATCTGCCACCAGAGGGCAATTCAGGGGTTCCTCTTGAAGAAAAGCTACAAAGCATGGACAAAGACCCTGCCTCCAGAGGTGAGTCTACCTCTAAGTCCCAGTAAGCACCGGGACAAGCATCGGGAGAAGGCCAGGTCCAGATCCCGAACCAGGCCTCAGACTCGCGCACCAGCTCAGGCTCCCAGCGCTCAGACCGCTCTCCCTCCAGGGCCTGCTTTCAGCCTCCTCCAGTAAAGGTTAAGTCTTCAGGCAGCACTTGGCTTCTCTGCATCACATCAAGACTTCCAGGCCTTCCGCTTCCTCAGCACCCTCTTGGCCTCCTCAAAGTCTTCAGACTGTCACCAGTCCAAGTCTTCTTCAAAACAAGCTTCCTCAGAGAGCGAGGGGACTCTGGCGCCAGATCAGCCTCCCAGCCTCCTAGGGGTCAGGATCCCCTCCCAGGAAGACTAAGGACCTGGCGTTCCTAAAACAGATGATGGACCGAAGCGGGCTTCCGACCTTCCATAAGCTAAACACCTGTCAGACCAGATGTCGGCTAGCACCCATCAATGAGGCGTTCGCTGGAGCCAAGGACTGCCTCCCCATCACCGGTGGACACGGTTGCGAGGACTCTACCGAGGAGGAACTGAGATTCCCTGATGACTAGGTGGGTGACATTGAGGGATGTCGGGCTCCCACAGGAGCCTTCACCAAACCAGGCTGCCCCTCGGGACCCTACCTGGACAACTGGCTTCTCATGGCACCCTCTCAAGGAGGCTCTGATGTCCATAATTCACTGTACTCAGTCCCTGTTCAGGACGCTGGGCATCATTATCAATCATGAGAAGTGCACCTGGTTCTGTCACAGAATCTGCAGTTCATAGGCACAGTTTTGGACACCGTCCACGGAAGCTTTTTCTCCCCAGGACTGGGTGGAACACATCGGATCCTCATCAGGGACATCTTGACAAAGAGACGGTCCCAGCCAGGCTGGTCCTTTGCCTGCTCAGACACATGGCTGCTGCCATTGCAACAGTCCGCTAGCCCGTCTCCACATGCGGGTGACCCAGTGGATGTTACGGGTTCAATGGGATCAGAAGCAAGAACATTTGCAGCTTCAATTCGGATAACAAATGCCGTAATCGGGATTGGCAATGGTGGCTAGATTCAAAGATGTCAGCGGGGTCCTTTCATTGCGCCGTCTCTGATTGTGGCACTCTCCACGGACGCCTCAGGGTTTGGTTGGGGAGCACACCTCGACGGGGTCTGGTCTCAGGGCGCGTGGACATCCCAGGAAGCCCATCTCCACATAAATATTTTGGAAATGAGAGCAGTTCTTTACACCCTGCAGGCTTTCCAGTCGGAGATCCCACGGGTACTCTCCTGTTACAAACAGACAATACCGTGGTGATGTATTACCTCAACAAACAAGGAGGCACCCATTCCTACCAGCCTTGCAGGGGGGCCAAGAGGATGTGGGATTGGGTTCTAGAACACAGCGCAAAGCTCATTGCTGTTCATGTCCCAGGAGTGGACAGTGTCCTTGCAGACAGCCTGAGCCGCCTCAGGCCAGAGTCCATGAGTGGGAACTACTCTAGGAGGTAGTAGAGGATCTGTTTCACAGATGGGGGCATACCCAGAGTTAGACCTTTTGCATCCCCATCCTGCGCAAAACTGCCCAATTTTTGCTCGCTAGATCTAGGGCCTGGTGTTTTCTGGCGAGACGCTGTCCCTCTCCTGGACGGGCAGATTCTCTGCTGTTTCCTCCCTTCCCGTTGATCCAGAGGGTCCTTTTGAAACTCCGCAGAGAGCAGGCAATGCTGATATTTATCACGCCTTTTGGCCCACACAGATTTGGTTCTCTGTATTGCACCAGCTGTCCCGGGAACCTCCACTGCCTCTGCCAATGAGCTCTCATTTATTGTCCCAGGAGGCAGGTTCTTTGGTCCATCCGGACCTTCGCTCTCTGAACCTGCACGCCTGGCTCCTAGAGACTATAGCTATCATGCGATGCGGGGTCTCGCAAGAGGTAGCAGATGTTCTAGCGGCTGCTAGAAACCAACCCTCATGCCACATCGCCATGAAATGGCGCAGATTTTGCTGGGTTCAAGCACAAGGACTTTCCCTATGGATTGTCCAAAAGTTCGGTTCTGGACTACCTCCTGTCTCTCTTCCAGGCAGGCTTGGCTTACTCCTCTATTAAAGTACACCTTTGTGCCATCTCAGCCTATCATACACCTATAGGCCGATGCCCCATAACTCAGCTGGACACAGCACGAGCCTTCCTGAGAGGTGATCTCCACCTTAGACCTCCGATCAAGGATCCTAGTCCTCCATGGGATTTACCCTTTGTCCTGGAGCAGCTCACGCTGCCACCTTGAACCAGCTATGATTATGAAGCCACGCCTCCTAACATGGAAGACGCATTTTAGTTGCCGCTATTTCGCCAGAAGGATTTCTGAGCTTCACACCTGATGTGCAAAGAACCTTATTTGGTTTTTCACTAGGACAGGGTGTCCTAAGGACAAATCCAAAGTTTCTACCTAAGATGGTCTCAGCTCTCACCCTCAATCAGGATATCGACTTACCAGTGTATTTTCCTAAATACTTCAATAGAGGAGAGGCCCTGTTGCACACTCTAGATGTGCATAGGTGTCTAAGATACTACCTGACCAGAACCAGGCACCACCGTAAATCTGATCAGCTTTTCATCTCCTTCGCCCATAGGATGATGGGAGCTCGGTTTCTAAACAATCGCGGTCCAGGTGGCTCATCCATTGTATCACGTTCTGTTACCAGAAACATAACAAACCTTTACGGGCTCGGTTAAGGGTCATTCCACAAGGGGGTGGCTACTTCTTTTGCGGCCATGAAGAATGTGTCCACTTCAGCCATCTGCGCAGCAGCTACTGGAGCACCGTGCGCACCTTTATCGAGGCATTATAGCCTGGATCGCATATCATGGCGAAGAGCTGGTTTTGGTCTAGCAGTCCTTCAGGGACTACTATCCTAGGCTTTGGTCCAACTTGTGATCTCTACCTAGCCTCCTCCCACCTGTGAGGGATTTCCAGTATTGCTTGGGAATCAGTCCTAATGGTGTAACCTGCTGTAAGAGCTGTTTCTTGAAGTAAGATAGTACAGTTACGTAAGAACCAACCGTAACAGTAGATCTTCTAGAACAGCTCTTGCAGCAGGTGTTTCCTCCCACCATCCCCTCTGGAGGTAGAGTTGTTCTGATATCTCTTTTCTAGGATTAGGTTTTCTAACACCGCCTGAATACCTTTTGATGGTGGATCCTCATTCTCCGCTTCTGATGTCACCTAGCGGCCGAGAGTCTCCGGCGGAGAACTGGGGATTCTGGGGCCACCCCTTTATATGATGCCTGACGCCAGGGGCGGGGGCCAACGTTGGGGTGGTCCCCGCTGAATACTGCTAGCTAGAAATTTCAGTGGGGTCCTGGCCGCGGCTTCAGTCCTAAAGGTGTAACCTGCTGCAAGAGCTGTTCTCGAAGATCTGCTGTACAGGTAAGTGCTTACGTAACTGTACTTTCCCAGGTTATCCTCCAGGGTACCATGAGTATGCTTACCTTCCTCCACCTGCTCCCCACCCCCACCCCTCTCGGCCTCACAGCTGAATGTCAGACAGGTTATCCATTCCTGGTGGAAGGAGGTGAGGGCTGAGCTGGTGACAGACCTGGAGAGTAGGCTTTCACCCTTCTCCCTCTTCCAGATCCGAATCCCCGTGGACTCCGATTCGACACGGTCCACATCCAGGGTTCGGCACGGGCAAACATCTCTCTTCTGGATATTCAGGCTGGAGACGATCTGGACTCAGGGGTGGACTCATCGGGGAATCTTCGTGCCCAGAATAACCGGTCCCGGAGAAGGTCTCTCAAAGTCCCCTGTAGAGGACCCTTCTTTCAGAGACCTTTGAGGTCAATCCAGACTTTTATGAGTAGGAAACTGAGGCACAGGATCCGATGCAGCAAAGGTTTGCTGAGCATCTGAATCTGGGGCTTTATCGCGCGATCCCAGTTCCTCCATGGATTGGTCCTCATTTTGACCTCACCTCGACTACCTGGCAACTGCCTAACTCCATCCTGCCTGTCCCTAAGAGAGCAGACAGAATTTACTGGGCACCTAAGGATGCCTCTTTCTTTGGCACATCTTAAGGCAGACTCTGTTTTCATCTCTGCTGCTCAGGATCATTCTTCTGCTCCTAACACGCAGTACCGTTCCTCCTGACAAGGAGTCTAAGCAGTTTGACCAGTTCGGAAAGAAAGTGTATTCCTCTGCTCGTGTGCATTGAGATCCCTGAATTATGTAGCCCATGTGTTGCTCCACCAAAAGGCTACCCTAGCCAGACTGGAGGACCGATTCAGTCAGTGCCGAATTTGGACTTTAAGGAGGAACTCGCCCAAGACATCCAACTCTCCAAAATTTCTTGTCAGCATGTTCTTGAGCCACCTTTGACTCTGTCGATTGATGTGGCCCGAACCTCAGCGATCGCTATCTCCTTGACAGCATGCCTGGCTCCATATTCCAGGCCTTGCTAACGAGGTCCAGTCGGCAATCCAGGAAGCACCCTTTCAGGGCTCGGTGCTCTTTGGTGGGGATACCAAAGATATCATCACATACCTACAAGAAAGAGGCCAAGCTCTTAGGTTCAGGAGGTCTGTGTACCATCAGGGCAACCAGCTGGGTCAACTCCAGCAGCCCTTTCGTGTAATAGACCAGGAGGCAGCGGCGAAGGTGCACCCAGTTTGGACAGGAGTAAGCATAGGGCCCACCAGTACAGGTGACCCCCCCTTCCAAAACCCAGCGCCGCTCTGGAGGACCTCCTCCTGCCCGACCCGCCACCTCCTGTCATCTTGGCCCCACCCCTCCTCCACTTCTGGAAGAGGAACCGTGGGGGGTTCACCCACCATGTGCAGGAGTGGCAGGGCATAACTTCCTCGAAAAAATGGGTCCTGCAGTTAGTGTCATTAGGCACAGTCTGGAATTCTTGGAGATTCCTCCAGAATCCTCTCCTTGAAGGTCCACCTATTCTCAAGACCAGGTACTTCTGGTAAGGGAGGAAGTGCAAACTCTCTTGCGAAAACAACAATAGAGCCAGTCCTCTTTGGCAAGGGGACGGGTTTTTTCCCCATTTTTCCTGGTTCCAAAAAGACAGGTGACCTGAGACCCATCTTGACCTCAGCAGACTAAATCTGTTCATCGAAAGTACAAAAGTTCAGGATGTTCATGCTCCAGAGCCTTCCGCCTCTGCTGCAGGAGAATCATTGGTTATGCACTTGACATGCAGGATGCCTACCTGCACATCCCGATATTGCAGAGTCACTGCCACTTCCTGTGATTTGTATTTCAGGGGAACACTTCTATTCAAAGCACCCCCTTTGGCCTTTCTTTGGCACCCAGGGTTTTACCAAGTGCCTAGCAGTGGTGGCAGCACCCTCAGACACCAAGGTATTACAGTTTTTCGTGCCTGGGCAGTTGGCTAATCTCTGTTTCCTCAGTCTCTTTCGGAGAGCCCTCCCTGATTACCCTAGACATGTTTTTCCAGACTGGGGATTACTGTCAGTATCCCAAAATCTTATCTCATTCCTGCAACATCTTCATAGTTTATTGGAACAGTTCCGATACAGTTCAGGGCAGAGCTTTCCTGCCTCCGGATCTGAGGGACACTCTGATGGAGCAGGCCACATGGTGGCCTCATCCAAGTACCTTCCAGCCAGGAAGTCCTCCTTCTTTTTCAGCTTGATGGCGGCCTCTATCTCCCACAGTACCCATGGTGAGGCTCCGCATGAATTTCTCAGTGGTCCCTCAGGGTTCAGTGGGATCAGCTACAAGGTCAGCTGGATCAGCCCATCCTTATTTCTCTGCCTGTCAGAGGGATCTGTTATGGTGGAGGGACCCCACAAACCTTCGATGAGCCTACCGTTTCATGGCCCAGCTCTTGCAGCAGTCCTTACGACATACGCTTCCAATCTGGGATGGGGAGCTCATGGGGACCATCAGACCCAGGGACTTTGGTCCCAACAGAAGATGTCCTGCACATCAACGTGCTGGAGATGAGAGCGGTGCTGTATGCCTTCAAGCATTCCAGACAGCGATCCAGATGGACAACACTTCGCTGTCTGGTATGTCAACAAGCAGGAGGCACTCGTCAGATCTCCTCTGCAGGGAAGCGATGAGAGTGTGGAACTGGGCAGTCCTGTACCACCTGTTTCTCTCAGCTGTGCATGTTCCAGGAGTGGAAAATGTCCTAGCCAACAGCTAAGCAGAACGCTCACCCTTGCTCATGAATGGAAACTTGATCAGGAAGTGGCAGACTCACTTTTGAGAAATGGGGTTGACTGAACTCAACCTATTTGCCTCCCCATTCAGTGCAAAGCTTTCCAGCTTTTGCTTGCTTGTTGCAGAGCATGGTGGGCACAACTGTGATTAGTCTCTCTTGGACAGGGAGATTTTATGACTTCCTTCCCTTTCCCATTCTTCAGAGGGTGCTTCTCAAGCTTCAGACAAGCGAGCATGAATGATCCTAGTGGCTCCTCTTGGCCCAGATGATTTGATTCCACTTTTGCTTCCAGTTGTCCAGGGACCACCAGTTCCACTTCCATTGAAGCACAGCCTGTTAACCCAGGACAAGGGCCAACCGTGCACCCAGGGCTCAGGACCCTGCATCTCCATGCTTGGCTCCTGCAGACATGCTTACTTCTCACTGGGTTTCATCGAGAGTTGCTCTTTTTCGCTATCATGGAGGCCCTAAAGCCTTCCACGAGGTCCACTTATGCTGTGAAGTGGAAACGTTTCTATTTGGGCGATCTCCAAGGGTTGGGACCCTTCACTTGTTCGGTCCCACATAATGGAGTACCTGCTTCATCTTCAGATTCTGGGCTATCTTACTCTTCCTTGAAAGTCCACTTGTCAGCTAACCATGTGCTGGTGGATGGTAAACCCGGGCTCAGTTGGAGATCGCCAAGATTTTTCTGAAAGGGATTCTCCATCTGAAACCCCCATCCACAGCCCCACACCACCTTGGGATTTTAATTTTGTATTGGAGAAACTATCTCTCCCTTCTTTTGAACCAGCGATGAGCTGTGATATGCATATCTTTCTTGGAAGGCGCTCTTTTTAGTTATATTACTTCTTATAAAGATTTCTGCACTTCAGGCTTTTGTTTGCTTGTAAAGAGCCATATCTTATTTTCATAAGGACTGGCGGTCCTCCTCACTTATCCTAGGTTTCTTCCCAAGGTGGTATCGCAACTCACCCTTAATCAGTCAGTTGAGCTCCTGGTGTACTACCAGTCCCCAACAAAGAGAGGTGAGGCTCTGTTACACACTTTAGATGTATACGGATTCTCAGATGTTACACCTTCGAACAAAGAGATGCATAAAGGCGATCAACCTTTGTGTCCCTCGCCCAAGATCTTGGGTCCAAGCAGTTTCTGAGCAATGCCTTCCAAGTGGCTAGCCAACTGCATTCGCTTCTGTTATCGAAGTATGAGAAGCCTTTGCGGGGTCAGTCATGGCTCATTCCAGTAGGGGTGGCTGCTTCTGCAGCCTTTCTCATCAACGTTTCTGCGGTGGAGATTTGTGCAGCAGCAACCTGGAGTTCCGTCCCTTACCTTCACCAAGCATTACAGCTTGGACATTGCTTCTAGAGCGGGGCCCTTTCGACCTTGCTGTCCTACAGGGCCTTCTGTCCTAAGCATGCTCCTTTCTGTGTTTCAGTTGTTCCTCCTCCCATGTTTCTCTCTGTCTCTCTTTGAGGGACTGCTTGAGAATCTGTCCTACAAGTTATGACCTACTGAAGGAGCCCTCTCAAAGTAAGATAGTACAGTTACGTAAGAACTTAACGTAACAGTAGATCTTCGAGAGGTTCATTCAGTAAGTCATGTTTTCCTGCCCTCCTTCCCAGATTTTTTTTCTTTGGGTCTCCAGACCAGCTTCCTCTCCTTCCGGGCAGCTGTGCAGAACTGGAGAGTGGGCCTGGGGACCACCCACTATATAGGCTCATGCTGACATTGTCATGTGATGTGGGGTGGGCGGTTCCCATCGGGTATTGCTGGAAAAGTCTACCATTGGGCCTGATGCCAGATGGCGTATTCCTATAAGTTATGCTCTACTGAATGAACCTCTCTTGAAGATCTACTGTTACAATAAGTTCTTACGTAACTGTACTTTTACAGTACCATCTGGGAGCAACACAGTCATGCAGTACAATAAGTATAAAGTGCAACAGACAGGAATTACCAGATGAGTGAACAGGGAAAGCAGGACACTATAGCTGTGTTACAGTACATCGGAGCTGCCAAGCAAGCCTAGTTACTGTAACATGGAGGATGATAAAACAGCAGTTGTACAGTTTGTCAATTGTACTGTGCAATAAAAATAAAGTGCATGTGCTTTTATCTTCCCTAAACCTCTTCTCCCCCGATATTACTTTTTATCTGTGGATTTTCCATTTTCTCCCCATACACCTCCCCTCACAGCATGAACATGCGACGTGGAGGCACGCACACGCCACGTCTCCACAGTTCTGTGTCTCCCAAACTCATGCGTTACCCTCCGGCCTCCACTAATTGGTAGCTAAGGAGCAGGACGCACAGCCCTCCCTTCCTCAGCAGAGGAGAGCAGTCCATCAGATGCTCGATCATCTACCGCTCCTTGGACCCTGGCAACCTGAGGTCGCTTCTCGACCCTGGGTTGCTGGCATGGCGTGAGGTGAGGTGTCCAGCACCTCAACCCTTAGCGCCACCGGGCGACCCTAAACCTCCTTCTTACCATGGTGAGCCCTCTGCCTTCATCCTCAACATTTCTCATGGCATAGTTGTAGCCATAAAATTGTACAGCTATTTTGCAATATTTCTGAGGAGATTATCTCTGGTGGTTCTACAGTGGTAAGCAGGCAGCAATACATTTCACTAGCAATATCACAGAAATTTCAGGAAATATCCTGGCATGTCATTGGCTGAAACAGTATGTCTTGTACACTAAACTTTGCCACGTTTGTTCCGAGGTCTTCACCCTAAACCTCTTTATGTTTCATAGTAAGGCCTTTGTCCCAAATTGAATGAGCTCTCATTGCAGGGATACAGTTAACAAGAGAGGCATGTGCAAAGAAGGAAACAAGAGTTGGGAATACATTGGGAATGAATGTGGTGGGCTTTGGGAGTACAGTGAGGAAGCAGTAAATGAAGATGCTTTTGGAAGGATTGGAACAGATAAGGGAACTGGTACTGTAGCTCACAACCTCTTAAACAGGTAGAGGAGAAAGCTGTGCCACCAAATGAGAGGACTGATGTATGGAATAGAGAGAGGTGGCAGGTGGAGCAAGTGGGAGGAGGCATACTTGAAAGTTAGGGACTAGGTTTTTGCTATTGTAAATGGGAAAAGAGTGACCTGGTATTGGCTGTGTTGGGAAAATCAGATGCCCGTGACAACCTGTCAGGGTGGTGGTTGATAAAAGTTATGTTTTCTTTTCTGCCCTTGGATGTAGGCTATGGAGTTTACAAGCATGTACAGTAGTTGGGAATGCCAGTTAAGTGGAAGTACATGACAGCATGCAGTAATATATATAGAAATGATGAAGGCTGGATTTGATTCAGAGGGTGAAGGGAAGGTAAAAGTTGGAAGTTTTAAAAGATTAATGTGGCTGAAGCTGAGGTTAAGACTGAGATTTCAGGCACTGCACAAAATGGTTTAATGAACCCCAAAGTTTTTGTTTATTTTATAAATTATTGGAAACCATACCAGAGATTACTTAATCACCAGACAGGCAAGTCTTATTGATCTCAGACATCTGACAGTTCTTAAATGTATGTAATAATTTATTTACAGTTGAAATACACCAACTGCAGTGTAAATTGGAGTGGGGGTCTAGGGTGCCTGCTTCTCCTCTCTCAGCTAGCCCCAAAGGACTGTAATGAAAGTTAGAAAAGTAGGGAATTGGGGGGTCATTGGAAGCACCAACTGGGATTGTGGGGGCCCTGAATTTGCAGCTTGTAATCCGCTCATCCCTCTGAATGATGCAGTACATGCTATTCCCCACCACAAGGAGATCACCCTGTGGTATCCAGGTCTCCTAAAGCCACCAAATCAGCAATGCATACCTGAGGGCAGAAATCATGGGGAGCTAGGAAGAGGGTCCTGTCTGTATGGATTCTGTAGGTGGAGATACAGAGGTTGTGATCTTTGCCACAGACCCAAAGGCAAGGGCAGGTTGTTGACAGGATACTTCCTGATTAGATCAGGACAGCATAGGGAAATAAGTGTTGGGAATTCTCTTGGGTCTCACGACCACAATTCAGTGTGGTTTAGCATTGTTCTTGAGGCCCAGTGCAATAAATTCTAGATACTGCCCTAGACTTTTGAAGAACAGTCTTCAGGAAGATGGAGAAAGAACCAGAGAAAGACTCATGGAACAGGCCAGCTAGAAGGGATGCAAAATAAATGGGACACAATTGAACAGGGAGTCCAGGAGGTATCTAAAGCATATCTGAGACAATTTAGGAAGGGAAGAAGCAAATAAAACCTCTAGGCTTCTCCAGGAGGTGAGGAGGTGGTCCTGGGCAAGAAATGGCCTTCAAAAATGAAAGATGGAACAGATGGAGGCAACTAGAGAGATCTACCCTAGCAAACTGAAGGAGGCCAGTTATGTGGTAAGGAGAGCTAAGGTGGAGTCGGAGCTCAAAGTACCAGATGGATTGAAAGGAAATGACAAAGCCTTTTAGGTACATCAGGAGAAGAGGAAAAATTAGGGAAGTTGAAAGGCTAAAGAAGGAGTATGGATGGAGGAGGATGGGAAAAGCAGACATAGTAAATTAATACTTCTCAGTATTTATGGTAGAAGATAGGGGCTTGAGGGAGTTGAAGGTAAGTGAGTCACCGGTAATCTGGATAAGCATCCAGGTGCGCCATAGAAATGTGGGCACCCTTGGCAGATCTTTTCAACTGCTTGATAGTGACTGGAGTGGTTCCTGCAGACTGAAGGGTGACTGATGTACTCTCATAGGTGCAGGAATAGGGAAGACAACAAACTGGTTAGTCTGACCTCAGTTCTGAGGAAGCTGCTTGAAACTATTATCAAGGAACAGTTGGTAGACTTCCTGCAGAAATACAGTTTCAGGACTGCAGGCAACATGAGCTCATGAAGGGAGGTTTTGGCAGTTGATCCTCATAGAATTCTTCAACAAAATTTTTTCAGGCAGTGGATGGGGGACCAAGTGGAGGATGTATGTTTACTCTCAAGAAGTTCTTTGATTATGTACCTAAAGACAACTGGTGAAGAAGATGAATGACTAGGAATGCGGGAAACGAATCAGGTGGGTGGAAAATTGGTTAGTTGAAAGAACCCAAAGGGTAGTGCTAAATGGCAGGCACTTGGAGAACAGGAGGTGTCCAGTAGCATGTATCAGGGATCTGTACCATGTCCGGTGCTTTTCAGTTTGTCTGTCTGTGACATTAGAGTAGAGATCCAGGGCAAAATGTGTGGAGGAAAAGGAAGGCTGGAGGTACTCTGGGTGATGCTGGAAACAGGCTCTGGGCCTGCTGTCTGCTCTGGGTTAGCATACAGGCCTGCAGCACAGGAAGTAGAGTTGGATACAGCACTTGGGAAGTCACCATCAAAGTGGCGATAAGTCAGAAGGTGCTGCTAGTTGGTGACATCAGTATGTCGGATGTGAAATGGAGCCTTCCATCTGCAGCTTCTGCAAGGAATAGGGCCATTCCTGAACTCCCTATAAGGGGCTTTTCTTAGGCAGCTAGTTAGAGAACATGCTAAGGATGGGGCAGTGCTGGACCTGGAGCTTTCAAACAGGAACTGCATTGCAGATGTCACAGTGAGCTATCCCTGGGTATCAGTGATCACCGCGTGTTGTTTAACATTAAGACAGGAACAGAGGCCAACCATATGAAGACGAGGGTCCTGAACTTTAGGAGGTGGACTTTAAAGAAATGAGGACTGCCATAAAACTGCCTCGGGAGAGACAGCCAGGGAAGGGTAGAGGAACATGTGGATAAAATAAGGGAGGCTGTTACTAAAGCAGTTAACTCTGTGTGAAGGAAGTGGGTAAAAACAGAAGGAAAAAGAGACAGTTATGGTTCTCTGTGGAGGTGGTAAAGGAAAAAAGGGTGGCATTCAGGCAGTATAAGGAAACACAGAGGAGCAGGACAGGCGGCATACCTAGTAACCAGAGGAAGCAGGCAAGGTGTCGAGGGAGCAAAGGTGCAGACAGAGGAAAGAATTGTCAAAGGGGTTACTAAGGAGGGATAAGACTTTGGTCAGATACATACATGAGAAGAGGAAAGCAAGGGGAGGGAGCATGAGGATTAGAAGGGGAAGGCTGTGCAAAAGAGGGGAAAAAAAAAAACATATCCTGAACAGTTACCTGCTCAGTCTTCACAGTAGATGGAGGGAGGACGAACCACCAGGGAGTAGCAGGAATGAGGTGGGGAGGCAAGCACAAGTCCCGCTTTCAGAAGAAAGAGTTCAGAAGTGAGTTGCAGCCTGATGGTGGACAGATCTATGGGACCAGATGGGACACATCCAAGGGTTCTAAAATAACTTGGGAGGTTCTAGGTGCCCCACTGACAGCCTTGTTCATCAGCTCACTGGAAACAGGCATGGTTATGGAGGACTGCAGAAGACCCGAGTGATCCCTACATAATAGCAGTAGCAGGCAGGGTTCTAGCAACTATAGGCTGGTCAGTCTTACCTCAGTGATGGGGAAATTAATGGAAACCCTACTAAAGGACAGACTGTTAAGTATCTTGAATACATGAAACTGCAAGATCACAGGTAGCATGTATCCATGGGGTGGAAGTTCATGCCAAACAAGTCTGATTGATTTCTTTGGATGGGTGACCAGGAAAATAGATTGGGGAAGGCAGTGGATGTGGCCTGTGTGGACATCAGCAAGGCCTTCAACATTGTGCCACACAAGAGGCTGATAAAGAAACTGAGCAGCCTGGGAGTAGAATCCAAAGTGGTGAATGAGGTTAGAAACTGTTAACAGATTGGAGACAGAGGGTTGTGGTAAACGCTACTGCACTCAATCGAATGATGGAGAAGTGACCAGCAGGGTGCCACAGGGATCATTATTGGGACAGGTCCTTTTCAGTGTCTTCATAAGGGACATTGTTGAGAAACTGGAAGGAAGGGATGCCTAATTTGGATTCCAGTGTTAAGAAATGGCTGATTCTCAGTATGTAAATTTTATGGGTCAGTGCAAGGACGCCCCATTTTACAGCCCATAAGATTGTAACTGAGAATTTGGCTCATATTCTCTCCAACCCTTTTCTTTCACTCAGGCCCCTATCCATCACCGAGTTTGTTTTGTCTGTGGGAGACTCTCTCTTTCTTTCTTCTGCAACAATGGTATGGAGTAAAATCAAGAACTGTACTGAACTCTGAGGGAGTAATTTTTTTTTAATCCACACTTTATTCGCCTCTTCTCCCTCCCAACAGCCCCCATCCGATTGACCTCCCAGCCCTCTCACTCGGTTCCTCCAGGATCATACCTTCAGGAGCCCTCCTGGCTACAGGATCGACTGCCAGGCAACTGCAAAGCCCATGGGGGTTGATCATCATCCGCCACCATGGAGGTATTTTTCCTTCATTTTCTCCCAGTCCTCCCCATTGTAGGGTGCGACACTTCAGCATGTGGACATGGAGCGATACACGCCGTGGAGTCCTGCTGAACCCATCGCTCTATTGGTGCCCCGTCCCCATTCTGCTCTTAGGCCTCCACCTGGGTAGTCATTTGGCAGGCTGCCAAGTCACCCTCCCAGGAGAGGAGATCTGTCCTCTGACGCTGACATCCTCTCCTCCCGGTCAACTCCCCTGGTGACTCAGCTTTGCACTGCGAACACAGGTTACCTGCATGGCAGGAGGCAAGGTATGGATGCTCTTCCACACCACTGGGCTGGCTTTAATTCTATTTTTATTTTGGGGGGTCAGTTTTTCCGATTGTACTGCCTTGGCATTACCATGTCTGTGATGTTTTATTAATTTGTACCCTGAGGCAGTTTTATTTAAGGCTTTTTCTCGCATCTAGGTACTGCCATGGTATACTACTAAGAAGTATGTTGGTGGCATTGCAAGAAAGGTGTATGAAAGGCTGCGAATGTATCAGGTTAATTTGGTTGCCCTACAGAGGAAGAAGGACCCGAGCAGATCCTTTTGCAGTGTACTCCCAAACACAAGGTACCATTTGCACATGGGTGTGTGGGTTTAGTTGAATATTGTTGTTCTTGGTCAAAACTGGCAAGAAATATGCTTTGACACCTAACTGTCTACAGGACAGTAGCAAAGCAGAAGTCTAGACTTGTTTTCAGACCTATAGCCTGCATCCACCTTGGATTCCCTCTGCTGGCTCCAGTGCCACTCATAGGGCAGTCAGCGTGTGCCTCACACTCAGTCTGTGGCAAGGTCATACTTACTACCTTGTCAGATGTAGTCAGAGGCTGGGAATGAATCTGATGATGGTGGCGAGGCTGGACATCTTTTGCAAAGTTCTAGAAGGCTGAAAATACATCCCCTCCCCCGCAGAATTGACTTTTTTTTGCTTATCGGTAGCACTAAAACAGTCGGATTTGAAATGTAAAACTGTCAGGTTTAATAGCATTTGTCCCAAGGATGATTCTTACCTCATTATTTTTTAAATGTTTTCATTTTAGAGTCATTAACAAAATAGTTTATTTTCACAGTCTTTCCAGGATAAGCACATTTTCACAAAACCATTTTAAGTGGTTTCATCATTTGAAACTGGTTTGCTCTATAATATTTTTGGTTTCATGAGAGTTAACGATCACAAAGCAAAAAAAAAAAAAAGATTTTTTTTGCCTGAAAACAGGAAGTCAAAGTGGAGGAGAGTTTTCAGGCCTGTGTGGTTGCAGATTTAGGCGAAATAAGATTCTTGCTTAGTTTTTATCACAAGGTATCTGTTATTTTGGGTGAAAATAAAGATTTGAAATGGCCAAACAAAATGTTGTGGATTCATGAACTAGGTTTCACAATGTGTGCCTGATTTAGCTATATTTTATTTGTTACATGAACTTTTTGAAAATACATAAACAGGAACAGTCAACACAAAGGAACCCACACTAAGTGTGGTGCTGGTTTCATTGTGCACTTTGTGGGCAAAACAATTATACAGTATCAGACTAATTTGCTTAGTTGTAGGCGATCGTCTCTTTGCTACAAATCCCAGAACTCCCCTGCAGCTGACATCAGAGCAGTAGGCAGCAGTGGAGATCCAGTTTCCTGCAGTGCATGTTAGAGTTTTCATAATCTTCAATCAGATGTTTTCCAGGACTGCTTTTCTCCATGGGGTAAGTACAGTCCTCTGTGACTATACATAGCCCATGGAGGACAGTGGGACAAGCAAACAAAAGATCAGAGCTTATATAAACTCTTAAAGGAAAGCTGTCATAATCCCCATTTTCCTCCCAGTGTGTACTCACCTGCCAACTTGCAGTGAGAGATTGGCATTTCTGCTGTAGGGCATGTCATTCATTAGTAATCCTTATTTTATGTTCCAGAGTGGTGGCGCCATGTCACAGAGGGAAGCAGTCAGAGAGCAACGGCTATGCAGATTACCTCCCTGATGTTCCTTTGTGTGCCAAAAGCGTTCATTCATGGCCATACGAGGCACATTTTCATGGAATAAAACTAAAGAGTGTGCCATGTAGAAGTCCTTGAGCTGTACCACTAGAAACAATCCCATTAAAATGGAGCAGTGTAAGGTAAGTATCTTTAAAGTCCAGCTCGAGTCCGGCATGCAGTAGTGCCTAGCGCCTGCGCATACCACAACTTGCGCTTAGGCGCTACTGCGCATGCCCGAACTTGAGCTGGAGCTTAACTTAAGAATTTAACTACCTTACACTGCTCAGTTTTAACGGGATTGTTTCTAGAGGTACAACTTAAGACCTCTCATGGCACCCTATTTAGTTTTACTCCATGAAAATGTGCCTCGCCGTCATAAACTAACATTCCAGCACACAAGAGGATGATCCAGGAGGTTCCAAGGTCACACTCTGTCTCCGCGCGGCGGCACTTTCAAAATGGTGCATCCAGGAAAGTTCAAGACACCACCATACAGGCAAGAGACACAATAAATAACTCAGCAAAAGTTAGGTGTAGTCAAGTTAAAACATACAGGTTATGCTAATCGGGCGTTTTGCAGCCCTGGTAATTGCACAGCACTGTTTTGGACAGTTTTCCTTTAACATGCACTGCAGGCCATTGAATTTTCTCACTGCTGCCTACTGCTCTGATGTCATCTGCAGGGGATTCTGGGATTTGTAGTAACAGAATATGCCAGCCTACAACTAGAGCAAAATTAGTGTGATGTATTTCTACAATACTACAGTAAACAGTAAGTAAACCAAAATGGTTTGCACACAAAGTGTACATTGAGACCAGACCCACTCTTTGGAGTTTGGGGACCCTTGGTGGTGACTGTTCCCTTTAAGTAAGCAATAACTCCAAAATAGGGCATGCATTTCTAGAGAATTGATGCATGCCCTGGGTGAACTTAACAGTGGCAGACACTCCTCACCCACCCTTCCACTTCAGACCTATTTCCACTAAAGACACCTTCAAACTTCTGATGAGCCTCCCAACAAGGGTAGTCCAGGCAGCGATGGTCTGTACCCCGCCTCTTAAACTCATAGCCCCCTGTATCTCCAAACCCCTGACTACTATCTTTAACCTCACCCTTACCATATCAGCTATGCCAGCCATATGGAAAAATGCAAAGGTTGTCCCCATTTTCAAATTGGGGATCCCTGTCCTCTGACAATTATAGGTCCATCTCCATCCTGCCTCATTTGAGCAAGCTCATCGAAAAGGTCATCCACCACTAACCCTCGGAGCGTGTCAATAAATACAACCTGCTCTGTCCACACCAACATGGTTTTACAAAGCATCACAGTACCACATCCGCCCTGCCTATTTCACCATCCATGTCTTTAGAAACATGGACATAGGTAACATCACATCACAGGTACTGTCTTCGTTGACCTAAGGCATTCGACCTGGTCAGTCGCAGCCTGTTCCACGTCAGGTTACTGAATCTTGGCTGCTCGGTAGATACATCGACGTGGTTTCAGAGTTACCTCACTGGGAGATCCCAAGCAGTTAGCATTAGAGGAGTCACCTCCAGGACCATGGCCTTGTCCACTGGTGTACCCTGGGGCTCTATCCTGGGTCTGCTCCTCTTTCCCTATTTATAAACTCCTTACCAGCAGATAGCCTCTCATGTGAGGCCATACTATATGCAGACAACTTGGTATTGTTCCACAGGCCAAGTCCCTGACTAGTCTCTCCACCACCCTCACGCAAAACTATGGAGGAGCCCACAAATGGTTCCTGAGAAATAGGCTCCTAGTAAACCCAAGCAAAACTAAGGCCATGCTCCTGGGATCTAAACCCAGTATTGCTAAGATTGCCAAAACCCAATCCTCTCTAACTGTCCTATCCCCAGATGGTCCCCTTAAAATGTGCCCTGGTTCAAGTA
This sequence comes from Neoceratodus forsteri, assembly GCA_016271365.2. NCBI lineage: Eukaryota > Metazoa > Chordata > Ceratodontiformes > Ceratodontidae > Neoceratodus > Neoceratodus forsteri. The sequence continues at coordinate 766,092,062 of CM028133.1, read as the reverse complement.
CTTGAGTGTCACCCTCGATCCCTTCCTAACATTCGGGTGCATATCAACACCACTGTGCAGCGTATCAGCCAGAAACTGGGGATGGGTTTCCAGCTAAAGCACTACCTGACCCCTGAGGGCCGTGTTGCTATAGCCCAAGGCAGCATCCTTCACTATTAGACTACTGCGTCCCGATATATACACATACCTCCCTCACAACTGCTTACGAGGGCTCAATACCACCTGCAATAGCATCTGTAGGTTTGCACTAATGGCGCCCTGTTCCACCGACCATTGCTCCCTGTACCAGTCCTTGGCTGGCTCCCCCTTCAGGCGAGAAACAACTACTTTCTTGGGCCGATATCATTGACAACACCATCAGAAATGGAAATCAGTCACCCTTGCTCAAGTAGAAAATCAATCTGCGCAACCTCCAGCACTCCACTGTCTCACCTTTGGAAATTCACTGGGTTTCCACCTGCCTGGGCAGCAAAGCCTTATCATTTGCTGCTCCCAAACTATGGAACAATCTACCGCCTCCTCTACTCCCTAGACTTGCACCTAACCTTCAGATCTCACTATAATGCAGCCTTCCTGGCCGACGCCAAGTGTAACTGCCCCACTGAGTGATTTTAATGTGTACTGTGTTCCAGTCTTTCTGTACCTATGCCAGTTGGATCGGTTGTATTGTACTGTACTGAATTTCTTATGTCCACTGGCCTGAACTTTGTGTATTTGCACTTGCACTTATTTTTTGTTTCTAATGTACTATTTTTTATACTATCTTAACCTATGTAAAGTGTACTGTATTAGTGTCTGTATTACTTATGTGCCATCTTCATGGCCTGGGTGGAGTGCCTGAAAATGATCCTTTGGATCAGTGCACTTACCAGTAAACAAATAAATAAAATAGGAAAGCACAAGGCCAATGGCAGTGGCTTTCAGTGCACCTGGAAAAGTGCATTGATTCTCAAGAAACACACGCCCTGGAGTGGGCTGTTGTGCTTATAAAATGGATAATGTTTTCTTTTTTGGAAAAATGTTTTATTTTCCTTCAGTTAGGTTGCTAGGCAGAGTATGCAAGTTTGGTAACAAAGGCCGATTGTCTTTGAATGAACATGGGAAGTGCATTCGTTTTGAAGAAACCCATTTATTGTTGTAGATTTTGTGTTTAGAATGTGGAAACGTTGAGTTAACTAGCAAGCCACAGGAGCAGGATTGCAGCATGAGAGAGAGAAGCTCTCTGCCACCTGGCCACATTTTCGTTCAGATCTCCAGCTAGTCACAACCAGTTTTACTCAAACCAGCACTAAAAGATGCCAACAAATCACAGTAAACAAAGTTAAGTCTCACATTGAAATTCTGATTTTTCAACAAATTGTGCCTCAGAGAATCTGGTGACTATGGAGATGGGAGGGAAAATGACAGTGTGAGCAGTGGCAGTGCCAATACCCTCATCTGACACAACCAAAATTAAGTGTGCTGCAGCAAGCATTAAAATAAATCACAGGCTTTAAAGGTGATAGGAAATGTTTTTACACCTCTAGATGCCCTCCAGTTGTCCTTGTATTGGGTACCTAGTATTCTGATATACTTTTGACTTTTTGTTAAATTAGTAATCTAATTTTGTTGCTTTTGTGACCACCATGAATCCTCTCTTCTCAGAAGTTGCTGCTGTCTCTTTCATACTGCCTGAACATTCTATGACATCACAAGCTCCTTTCCAGGCCATTCAGATGAATGGCATGGAATGGGAGTCTGTAATGTCATGGAATGTCTTAGAGATATGAAAATCAAGAGCAGTAGCTCGTGAGAAGAGTGGAACTCAATGTAGATCGGAGAGTACCCCAAAGCTACATTATTTATCAAAAATCATCAAAGCATACCAGAATGCATAACTTGCATGACAAGGAAGAGGGAAGGGCACTTAAATATGCAAAAATTGTTTCCTATCTCCTTTAAGACCTCTGTAAGCACTCTTGAAGAGAAAGTTCAAGAACTGCAGCACAAGGTGAGGGACACCTACACTTTACTTCTCCTATATTTACTATAAAGTTACCCGAATAATTAAGTTGGAATCCAAGAGCTGGAGCAGATTGTGAGTTTGCTGTAGAACAGAGGGAAAGATTAAGAAAATCACAGCAACAGGAATAATCTATGGCTCATTGGGTTCCCTGAAGGAGCTGAGCACTGGGACTTTGTAGAATTTCTTTAGAAAGAACTACCGACACGGTTCAGACATTGCTGGAGGCCAGTCTTAGAGACTGAAATGGATCACCAAACACTTTGCCCAGTCCCCAAGGCCGGTGAACCACCACGACCCATCACTGTCCTGCTCCTGGAGATATCCTGACAAAGAGGAAATATTGTCTCTGGTGAGGGGCAGGGTCCATTCAGTTTGCTGAGTCACAGGTTATATAGATTTGCCGATTACTTCACCAAATTAGCTCAAAAGAGAAAGGCTACCAGGAGTGAAAGAAAGTGCTGCAAGAAGCTGGAGTCCCATACAAGTTGCAATACCCAGCCAAGCTAAGCATCAATAGAAATGGGGCCTGCAACCTTCCATACAGTAAAGAGGCAAGGCACTGTGTGGCAAAGAACTGGCCTGACAAGCTCTTGTTCCATTGCACAGACGAGGGAGGTGGACAGCAGTGAAAAACTGAACAACTTGGACAGGCATGGCATTTGCAACACCCAGACCCCACAACAGGACAGAGACTATTGCGACTTGATGGACTGGCAAACCTCTAAGACAAAGCATTCCTTTCGCAGGGCAGAGACAAACCGCTTAGCGAGAACGGTCCCTGACAGGTTGGGCAGGACAGAAGCAGAGATGCTGGTGGATCAGGAGCTGGCTGAAACTCCACAGGAGAACCAGGCCCTAAATGACTTGGCAAACAAGATGCACTTCTATGGGTTACTCTGATTCCTGAATCCCTGAAACTGCCAAGTACCCTTCCTCAGAAACAGCAGCTGACAGAAGAGAATGCTTGGGCAGAGAGGGCAGTGGTGAGTCGAGAGGCTGGAATAGTATAGAAGTTGGCAGAGGCTGGCAGAATGGTGGCTCCTGGGCTGGCCCCGTATTGAAACTCAGGACTTGCCTAACGATTGTGTCACCTAATCATTCGCTGTACTTATGGACTTTGACAATGTGGACAATATAATTTATTGATCTACTGCTTTTAATACCACTTTACTCTAGTATTTAAGGGGCAGGTAGAAATTCTAATGTTTTTCTCCATTCTGAATCCCCCTCCCTAAGCCCCCTTTTAGCCTGTTCTTTCTATCCTTCTCTGGGACTATTGTTGGGGTAGAAGACCACCCCATGATTGTTTGTACTTAGCAAGCAGCTGTTTTATAACTGGGGAAGGTGAGACTTGTAGGCTGAGATGCAGCGGTTGAATGGTTACTGGGTCAGACAGTGAGGCTGACAGTACCATCTAATGGCAGCGGTTCCATGTAGTCTGTGAGCAGGCCTCCCAGGCTGTGATTGGTTCCACTGTTTCTGCCCTTGCATCTCCCTTCCCCATCTCTCAGCATCCGACTGCTATGGGGGTCTCCTGTGGCCATTACAAGGACAGTCATGATTTACATGCACCACCTGAAGGTGCATGTCTCAGTACAGCCGATCCTAGCATATACATCAGAGAGATGGCAGAGGAGAACCTCTATGTACATTTATATTTAACTTAACTGAGGCTCCTGGTTGGTTCTAACTCCCTTCCCCATCTAAGTGCCTGCAGTTATACTGCATCTGCCCGGCACTGAAACTAGCCCTCCCGATTTACATTTTTCCACTAGCATTTATGCATGGATGGGGGTCCACTGGGTAGTCCCACATGGAATAAGGGTGTACTCATTTGTAATTTACCATTCATACCTGCTGGAGATGGATGATGGGCGGCCAAGGAGACATGTCAACTGGGCAGCACGGCATGCTAGAGGCCTCATGCCTGTGAAAATGCTGCAGTCCTACCACGGATTCTGGAAGAGTTAGGTATCCTCCATCTCAATTGCTTCCCCATGCTGCACCTGTGCTCTTCCTCCCTACACCTCTTTGAATGGAATCACCAACACTGTTCAGTGGGGCAGGCAGAGAGCCTTGAGCTGTGCGACAATGCGCGCTTCCAACAGCTGCAACACTGAGTGTTTGAGCAGGAGGATGTGAGCCCGAGAAAACTGGAGAACACCATCCCGAGCTATGACTTCACATCCCAGTGAATGGGACTCTCACCAGTAAGCAGATGAAGGGTGTTTATGTTGCACCTCCCCCACCTCAGACAGAATTGGGCAGCCACTTTGGCTAATGCTGGTGACCAGAGGCAGCCATCTCGACTGGGGATATGGCACCCATGGAGTGTGAAGACTGACCAGTTGTTTGGGCTGCAGGAAATTCAGGGCCTTAGCCAAGGGCACCTACCGCTATACTGAGCACCCCTTCCCTCATTGCAGATGATGTAGAGTCTGCCTCGAGAGCCCGCCTCCGTCCACAGAACTGGAATTCCATGAGTCTGGCATTGGGAAGGACAAGGTCTGCAAGGATAACTGGCGGGTGGAACAGCCTCCGTAACTGCTGGACACAGAACTGATAGGGATGGTCTCACCGAGACCCGCCCACTTGGCTAGAAACACTGTAACCCTATGGGGCCAGTGCAGATGTCACTCACCCTGCCGGGCCTGTGGGTGGCCTGGTGTGTGGACCAATATGGGTGCTGTAATGTGGCTGGAGAGGACGATATCTCCCCTTCCTCGTGGCTGCAATCACGTGATTGGACATCTACAACTCTGTGCTACATGGTTGGTTGGATTCTAGTATGGCCACTGTCCCGTAGCAAAATCCACACTGTTGGTGGATGCTCGGGTTGGGAGGGCAGCTACCAAGGTCTCTTTACTTCACATGGTCATAACCGTCCTTCCCCAGCTGAGGGGTTTCTGTGTTTGTACTCTACTTATCACGTGTTTTCTGCAAAGTTATATGTTTATTGACAGCTACAGGAGTAATAAATGAACCAGTAACATTAGCTGAAGAATTTAAAATTACTGTATTTTTCTGATTTATCTGAATAAAGCTGGCTGGAGGTGAACAGAAGACCGGAGAGGAAATACCATTGGCTTACCCCCATAACAGCAAGGCCAAGGAAGAGGCTAATACCAGGGAGGGACACAAGGAGATGGGCAGGGGGTTAGAGTTGAGGATGGAGGGTGATCACATTAAATCTAGGAACCTAGGGAACAAGGAAGCAGAACTACAGGCTCTAATAGTAGAGGGAGTGGATTTGGCTGCTATAACCGAGACATGGACCACCGAAACCATGAGTGGGACCTGGCAATACTAGGGTATAGGACTCTACCTAAGGATAGGGAAAGGGAGGATGAGCTATATGTCAGAGAGGGTCTTAAATGTGTAAGAAATGGAAGGAGGAGGTTGATACAGAGGGTCTTTGGATGCAAACCAGGATCCTAAAAATAGGTCACTAAGGTTAGGGGGTGTAGAGGCCAGCCTCCCAAACTGAAGAAAAAGATAGAGTGCTGGCAGAGCAAAACAGGAGGAACTGTGGGAAAGGAGAGTAGTGATAGGGGATTTCAACCTTCCAGGGGTGGAATGGGAACACCTACCACCAGGTGCAGAAGGGAGCAGTTATTATTGATGCCTTCCAGAAAACTTTTCTGGAGCAGCTGGTTAGGAACCAACTAGGGAAGGGGAAGGGAACACCTAGACCTCGTGACTGATGAAAGGAGAATGGGTGAGGGACACTAGGTCGAGGAACCACTGGTGGGGAGGACTGCCAGATGATATGGTTGTACTACAGATGGCCAGGGAGAAGGGGGCAACAGACACAACGATTCTGGACTTTAGGAAAGTCAACCTTAACAGGATGGGGAAGTGGTACAGGGATACCTGGACAAAATCCAGCCAACTATGGATACAGATCAAAGGTGGGAATTGATAAAATGGGGTTACTGGAGGCAACAAACACCTGCAGCAAGGCCCAGAGCAAAAGGCAAGAGTGAAAAAGCAAGCTGGATAAGCAGAAAGGTGTCAGACAGGAGAAAGAAAAGGGGCACAATAAGAGATACAGAAGAACAGGGAGAGAGGAAGACTGGGAAGTGTATCTGAAAGAAGCGAAGGAGGTGACGAGGTAAGAGCAGCCAAGGTGTCAAGGGAACTCAGGCTGGCGCAAGGCATGAAGAAAGGGGAGAAAGACTTCTTTAGGTACATCAAGGAGAAAATAACCTGTAAGGTCAAAATTGTGAGGATAAAGTGGGAAGGGGATGGGTGGAGGAGGTGGGTGTACAGAGGAGCTGAACAGCTACTTCTGTTCAGCCTTTACCAAGGAGAATGGTGGAGAGTTATCCAAAGTGGGAGGGAGGATGACGGACAGTGAAATCACACAAGAGAGGGTGCTAAAAGGGTTAAGGGCACTGAGGGTGGACAAAGCGCCAGGACCGGATGGAGTACATCCAAGGGTGCTGAAGGAGCTGGCCAAGTCCTGGCGGGCCTTGGCAGACTTATATAATGCATCTCTGGGCACAGGTGCGACAGCAGATTGGAGACTGGCTCATGTGGTTCCCTCCGTAAGAGTGGTCCCAGGGATGAACCGCTAACTACAAGCCAGTGAGCCTGATGTCCATAGTCGGTAACTTAATAGCACCATCCTAAAGGAGAGGCTGGAGGTGTTGCTGGAGGTTAATGGGGTGCAGGACAGGAAGCAGCATGGCTTCATCAAGGTAGATCATGCCAGACCAACCTAGTTGAATACTATGACTGGCTGACTAGGCAAATTGACGGTGGCCATGGGTGGATGTCCTGTACCTGGACTTCAGCAAGGCCTTCACTCTGTACCACATGGGAGACTAGGTTGTAAACTGAAGGGCACTGGTGGGAGAACTGGCTACAGGGTAGGCAACAGAGGGTAGTGGTGGAGGGAAATTCTCATCCCTAAGCCTGTGATGAGTGGGGTTCCACAGGGGTCGGTGTTGGGGCCAGTGCTGTTTGGAATATTCATTGCAGACATCTCGGAGGGCATCAGCAGTAAGACCAGTCTGTTTGCAGACGGCACCAAAATGGGGGCAGTGGTGGATAACCAGGGGTTGGCAGGGGCTACAGGAGGATTTGACAAGGCTTGAGGCATGGTCTGACACATGGCAGCTCAGGTTCAACCTCAAAAGTGTAAGATGCTGCATTTCAGATCAAAGAACCCGAGGAGAAGCTGCTATCTTTGGGGGATGCAGATAGCAGAAACGGAGGAAGAGAAAGATCTGGGGGTGCTCATAATGGGAGCAATGAGCAACTCTGTGCAATGCAGGAGGGCAGCAACAAGGGCCAACAAGATGCTGGGCTGCATTGCCAGGGTGTAACTCGAGGAGTAGGGAAGTGATTCTGCCGTTGTGTATGATATTGGTCAGACCACACCTGAGTACTGCATGCAGTACTGGTGACTGTACCCTGCAGAGAGACATTAGACTGTTGGAGGGGTGTAATGCAGGGCAACAAAAACGATCCAAGGTCTGGGAAGTTGCCATATGAGGCCAGACTGGCAGAGTTAAACATGTATTCACTGAAGGAGAGGAGAAACAGGGGGGACATGATAGAGACCTTCAAGTACATGAGGGAATAATCCAAGCAAACACAGAGGGGCTGTTCAGAGCAAGGGTGGTAAGAGACACTAGAGGCTATGACATGAAATTGGAGTGGGGGATTCAGGAGGAAATGAGGCATTTCTTTATGGAAAGGGTGGTGGCAGAGTGGAATGCGCCCAGCAGAGGTGGTGGCATGTAACTCAGTGGAAGGATTCAAAAGAGGGTGGGATAGGACAGTGGGGAGTGGTGCTGGGAGGAGGAGGGGAGGGCAGCTGCAAAAATATAAGGTGCTAGCAGCAAACTCAAGCAGACTCGTAGACCAGTTGGCTTTTTCTGCTGGTAATTTTGTATGTTAGTATGAATATGTGTCCCAGTCTAAATTTGATGGTTGTCTAGATAGTAGTGATGTTATGTGGTTTAGCACACCCCAAATTTTATTTTAGGGTACTCACCACTGGTGAAGTCTTTCCTTGACAAAATGTAATTCTCACCTTTCGGTAGGCAGTGATTGGATGGATTATAGGCTTGTGAGGATCACCACTGACATTATTTGTTTTCCCTTACAAAAATGTTTAATTTGTCTCTTTGCACTGGCAAGTTCCTGACATTTGGAAGCAGGCTATTGTGGTTTCTGTTTTCAAGTCTGGGGATATGACCAGTGTAAAGAATTATAATCGCCTAATTTCTTTGTTGGCTCCGCCTCTGATATTGTAGCTAATTGTGTTTGACCAAATGATAGAACATATATTGAAATATGACCTGTTAGCATCAGCGTAACATGGTTTCCTTCAGGTCATAGTATATCGATGGCCTTGGTCGGGTTCATAGGCAGTCCATCAGGCCTTGGATAAGGGTCTTTTACTGTGGCTGCCTTTGTGGACCTGACCAAAGCTCTTCGATATGGTCAGTCACAGATTGTTACTGAGAACCGCTACTAAATTAGGTTTGTCTTCTGAGGTTGTTGATGGATTGGGAGCTACCTTTCTGGTCGCCCCCAGTCAACAAGAATCAAGGGTAGTACTTCTTCCTGTCTGCTGTTCCACTGGGTGTTCTCAGGATTCAATTTTGGGCCCTTTGTTTAGTTTATTTTAAATTCACTATTCTTGGTTTGTTTGAATACTCAAATTTTTCTTTATGCTGATGATGCGTGATCCTCACTAGGGTTCCAGTTTGAGGAAAATAAGCAATGATTTAGCCCATGATTTTGTTGCAATTTAGAATTGGTTTAATGATAATAGATTGGTTCTGAATGGAAAAAAAGAAAATTTTTTTTTTTGGTATGATTTATTTGTGCTCCACCCTGCATGCCTACAGGTCTCTCCTTTGGACCGCCAAGGACTGGTCCCATCCCTGTTCATTCCTCATCCACCCACCGCCTCACATCGCAGCCCGCCCAGGGTAACCGCATGTATCCCTTGCATCGGGCAGGTCCTCACCTATGGAGAGAATACCGTCTTTTCAGTTGGCCCCTGGGTGCTGCTGGGGTCGGTCTGTGATCCGGGGCTCCATGCGGCGACATGGGTTCAGGCGGCCATCGCCCAACCGCAGATGTGTCATTTCCATTTTCTCCGCCCGCACCACATTCTCGGCCTTTGGTGGCAGTGCCTCTGGCAGGGCATGCAGGGAGGTGTCAGGCTGCACGTCCCCACAAGCACGCATCCAATCCGTCCGGAGGTGCCGAGGCAGGACCCCCACCACCACCACGAGGGAAGCGCTAATGGTCGCTTGACCCCTCCCGCCGGCCTCCACTCCCTGGCACCAGGGCTCGGGCGTGAACCCGGTCGCCAGCGTGCCAAACGTAATCCCTTCGGCTAGCACCACGGAGCCGCCTGGCTACTCTTTTATAACCAAAGGAAAAAGTTAGTCATCACCCCATCCTCTCGCTGAGTACTTTGGAGGGAGATGATATTGAACAAGTTATAACTTTTAAATATTTAGGGCTCATTTTAGATGAATTTCTAACTTACGAGCAGCACATTAATACAATGATAAAAGTAGTTCATCAAAGATTAGGCTGTCTTGTAGACTTAACTCACTGCTTATTCCATCTACTAGTTGTTACTGTCGTAGAGTTTTCTTTTATCTTTGGTAGATTATGGTTTGTTATTCTATCATTCATCTAGTATGGGGTTGTTAAATAAGGTTAAGAAGTTAATGAATCAAATTGCAAGATTTGCCTCACAGTTATCCTACTCAACACATCATTGTAATCTCTGTGAAAATCTGGGTTGGTTACAGTTAGACCAGAGGTATCAGTCACAACTTGGGACCCTGTCTAGGAAAGTTACACTTTATAAGGTATCTTGTTCATTTCATGAACTTTTAAAAAGCACATCTCTTTAACCCAAACTTGATCTACCTGATGTAATTTGTTCACGGTTCCTATGATGAAGACTTCTACTGACAGAGATCTTTGCTATACTCCTTATGCATACAGTATACAGTGCTTTACCATTATCCATAACTGGTATCTGTAATACAGTACCTGTCTCTAAATCAGTTTATTTTTTGTTTTTGTATACTTTCTTTACTCCTCTTTCACTGGTCCCATAGGTCTCTCTCCAGGTCTGCCCAGGACCCTAACCATGTCCCGCTCAGTCTGAGACCCCTAACGTCCTACCTCTGGCTACAGGCATCCTCCAATTCCTTCCTGGCAACTGACCACTGCCCCGAGTCTCCGAATGAGGGCCGCTAACCCTCTGGTGCTCTGTCAAGCGCTGTTGCCGCCAGGAGAATGGAGGATTCAGAGACGGACCGGGCAGGCCTGACGGTGAGCGTGGCTGGATCATGTGAGCAGGCCTTCACCTACCCGGTGCCAGGGTTTTCCACGTTTTCTTGGTTCCTGGGAGCTCGAACGTCAGTGGCGCCCAGCGTGTGACAGGCACGCTTCACCCGCCCACAGGATGTCCTCTGTAGCTTCCATACCCATTGTTGGGTGGCTCTTGCGCTGCTGACCCCCATCTATCACCAGAGGTCGCCCAAGCTGTGGAGGACTGTACCCCACCCCCAGGAGAGGAGAGCTGTCCTACAGATGCTCAATCCTCTCCTGCCCTGCCAACCCCGGCGGCCTGAGGTCGCTCACGAACCCGGGTTGCCGCGTGGCGAGGTGTGGTGTCCAGCGCCTCAACTCTCAGCGCCACCAGGCCAGCTTTCTTTAAATCACTCTTAAAGGAACATCTTATTGTTCCAGTGTTTGTGATTGCTTAACTGTCTGTTAATGCTGTGTGATTATTTTGTGTTATTTTTATGTATCGTATGTTTGGTTTTCTGTTCTGGTTGCCCATGTAAACGGATCTTTGGCCCATGGACTTTCAGATTTTAAATAAACAAAACAAACAACCTTTTCTACATTATAGAAAAGGTTCACATGGAGCTTTGCCAACAGGATTCTCTGGGTTTTAAAATGCTGCATAAAGAGACTACTCAGCTGTTGACTGCGTAGTCCCTGGGAATGTGATTGCAGCAACAGCTTGATCTTAATGTTCTCTAGATTGGGGAAATTCGTGATTTGCCACTACCCTGCAGTCAATCCCTCTGTTTGCTACTCTCTAATAAATATGATGGACAACCCCTTAGATAGTTATTGTGGAACATTATAGGATTTATACCCTGAAGATCATCGGGGCAGGAAAAGTTTTCATTCAAGAAATCCACCTCCCCAAGTTGAATCAGCTAAATGGAAGACAGGATGGGTCTCCGGTGCACGCTAGCACCTACAGCTCCAAAAGCAGAGGAGTAGCCATACCAATCCACAATAACACCCCTTCACTACTGAGAAAGTGATATCTGATCCTGAGGGCAGGTATGTTATAGTACTGGTTACTCTGTATAAACAACAGGTCACTATCTGCAGTTTGTATGGACCCAATCAGGTGGATGCCGTATTCTTTGCTGTGCTGGCTCAAACCTTAACAACCCATCAGAAATGGCATTTAGTGTTGGGTGGGGATGTAAACTCTGCTTGAATAACTTTCTGGACTGAAGCAAGGCTGGCACTGGCCTTCGTGACACTAGCTTCACAGCCCTGGAAGACCTCTTGCTGGCATTTGGAAGCTGGTCCACCCAACTGTGAGGGACTACTACTTTTACTCGGCAGTACACCACACTTATTCATGGATAGACATGTGGCTTATCCCCTGGGGATGGGCGCCAGATGTGGCGGACACTGGCAATCAGCATAGTAATTATCTCAGACCTTGCCCCAGTCCCTTTATGTGAGTACCCACAAGGCACGCTGAGGTGACTAACACAGATGGCTTTTTAGTACCTCTCTCCTTAAAGACCTGACAGCCATCCGTTGGGATGCATTAAGAGCCTTTGTCAGAGGCAGGTGCATTACTTATGCCTCCAGTCTCAAAAGGTCACGTTGAAGGACCTTGCTGAGCAACTGTAGAAACTGAAGGAGCTAGAGGAGAGGTACAGGGCTGACCCAGCTCTCATAGTGGACATACTAGCAGCCATAACAGGTACCCACTACAAGGTGAACATGCATTTACACCAGAAAGCGGGATATGCCCTAATCTTACTTGAGAAACAGCTCTTGCAGCAGGTTACACCATTAGACTTGAAGCGCAGGCGCCAGGACCCCACGGAAATTTCTAGCTAGCAGTATCCAGCAGGAACCGCCCCTGATGTCGGCCCCACCCCAACGTCAGGCAACATACAAAGGGCGGTCCCCAGAATCCCAGTTCTTTCCCTGCCGGCCGACTCGCCAGCATCAGCCTCACGGACGACCGCTTCAGCGAATGCATTTACTTGAACTTCCAGTATTTATTTTACTAAATGTTGGCATCTCCTCCTCCTTCCACAGAAGGACACCCTCCAAGTGTGCCTGTGGCAAACAGATCCCTTTTAAGGATCTCCATTTAGCCTGTTTGCGGTGCCTAGGCCCAGAGCATGACACCAAGGCCTGCTCCTTTTTCAGCAATTTAAGTCGCACCAGTATCCACTGTCAGAAAGCACTTCAGGGTTCCTGTTAGAAGAAAATTAAAATTCTGGACAAAGACCCTGCCTACAGGAGAGTCTACCTCTGAGTCCCAAAAACACTGGGGAAAACACAGGAGAAGGCCAGGTCCAGACCTCGAACGGGCCCTCGGACTCACGACCAGCTCAAGCTCCATGCGCCCGACCACTCTCCCTCCAGGGCTCGCTTGCAGCCTCTCCTGTTTAAGTTAGGACTTCAGGTGGCTCTTCGACTTCTCTTCACCCGCTCAAGACTTCCAGGACTTTGACCTTTCTCCAATGCCCTCCCGGCCTCAGCAAAGTCTTCTGACTGTCATCGGTCCAAGTCCTCTTCCAAGTCTTCTGCTTCCTTGGACAGACGCCGGAACCTGGCGCCAGATCAGCCTCCTAGGGGACCAGATCCCCCTGCCAGGAAGACCAAGACCTGACGTCCTTTAAACGGACGACGGACTACAAGCGGGCTGCCGACCCTTCTCCGCCAAACATCCGCCGGACCAGGACGTCCGTTCAGCACCCGACGTCGGGTCAAATTACCTCAGGAGCCGATGACTGCCCTCCCTTCACCGGTTGATACGGTCGCCGGGCTCTTCTGAAGAGGATCTGGCGTTGCCGACGACCAGGCAGGTGACACTGAGGATGCTGGGTCCTCGCGGGAGCTGTTGCCTGAACCGTGATGCCTTCAGACCCGACGCCCGATACCAGCTACAGACCAACCCCAATGCCAGGACCATCGTCCGTTATGAACATCAAGGATGTCAAAGATCTGTTCACCTTTTGGTGGGACACGATTAAAAAGGATGTGTTTCCAGTAAAGCCTTCTCCTCCTCCTCCCAGGGTCCAGCAGGAAGACCCCAACCCCCAAGGAGCCTACACCACCTCCTAGGGGTAGATCCAGAGACAGGAGAAGGCCCTTCACGGTCTCCTTCAGGGTCTCCCAGTCCCAAGTGACCCAGAGAAAGAAGGTTCACCCACGGGGACAACTCTAGACTGGACTCTTCGACACCTCCAGGTCTCATTCTCCAATAAGTGTCCCATCACCAGACCCACGAGATCTCCCCAGGTCACCTCTGGATGATCCCTCTTTTCTGAGATCATGAGGCACGTCCAGGAAAATATGGGATGGGAAACGGAAGATCTGGGACCCCAAACAACAGCGCCTAGCTCGATACCTTGACAGAAAGATCCTAAGCCTGTGGTGGTGCCACCTTTGGTGGACACCTTTGCGGACGTCATCTAGGCTGCGTGGAAACATCTGCATTCCACTCCTGTTATGCCAAGAGGCTGACACTCCCTGTACAGGGCCCCTGCAGAGGACCCGTATCTGGCGCAACAACCGCTGGCTGATTCACTGGTCATCACGGCCTCTCATGACTGGTCTCAATGACCACAGCATTTGAGCATACAGCTCGGACCAGGAATCCAAGCAATTGATTCACTGGGTAGGCACATGTATGTGGCTGCTACATGCTCCATTAGGTCACAGAACTATCGACACGCATGGTTCAGTTTCAGAACTCCCTATGGGAACAGGGCCAGGACCTGGTTAAAGTCCTTCCAGATGGCGAACAGAAGGAGGAACTTCTGAACCTTCTTCACACAGGTCAGGCTGGGACCCAAGTCTTGAGAGCTGCCTATGATTCGGCGGACTCTGCGGCCAGGGAGCAGCCTTGCTCTGTCTCCGGAGACACTCATGGCTTCGCGCCTCCGATTTACACGGACGTCAGAAAAATATCCTGGACGTCCCTACAAGGAGAAGTCCTGTTTGGTGAGGATTCTGAAAAAGTCATTATCAAGTTATAGGACGCTGGGAAGGCGGTGAGGACTGTACGGGCCATGTACAGACCTAAGACTGGGTCCTTTCGTAGGAACCAGAATCGCTGCGTGGTCGGCAACAACGGCAGCAGCCGCCAGTCTGCAAGCAGCAAAGGGCAACTTTAACCACAAGGCCCAATCTAAGTCTTCCCCAGGCCAAGGTCAGAGGTATACAAAGCCGACCCAGCCCACGGGAGGCAGCACCGCCACAGCATGACTCCTTCCCAGCCCCCACCCTCCTCTGGATCAACGGGAAGAAAGGTCTGGGGTCACATCTCCACCACCTTTCAGGGTGGCAGACGATAACCGCTGACCAGTGTGTCCTCCAATTGGTCGAGAGAGGACACTCTATAGAATTCCTCGACCACCCACCGTCAAGGCCTCCCTTTTTCCCATTATTCGGTCAGCATGCACTGCTCATCCAGCAGGAAGTGCTAGCGCCTGGAAAAAGAGGCTATAGAGCATGTACCAGAAGCAAAGAGGCGCAGGATACTATTCCACTTCTTTCTGGTTCCCAGAAAGACAGAGGACCTCCGCCTGATTTTGGACCTCAGTGACCTCAACGCTCGGGTGCTTTACAAACGCTTCCACATGGTGACTCTTCCAGGTTTAATTCCCATGCTCAAGCAGGGTGCCTTCTTAGGTCACTGGACATACAGGATGTCTACCTGCACATACCGATAGCTCGGGGCGCAGAAATTTTGCGCCGAGTTTTCTAGGTCGCCATTATCAGTTCTGAGTCTTCCCTTTTGGACTGTCCTCGCACTCGGTATTCACGAAGTGCATGGCAGTTGTAGCGGGCTCTCAGGAGACAAGGCCACTACGTGGTTTCCCTACCTGGAAGACTGGCTCTCATGGCCCCCCTCTCGGAGGCTCTGATGTCAGCGATCCACTGTACTCTCCCTCTTCGGATCCATGGGCATCATTATCAATCAGAGAAGTCGCACCTGGTTCCATCTCAGAGACTGCAGTTCATAGGTGCAGTTCTGGACACTGTCCGGGAAAGCCTTTTTCCCAGGACAGAGCGGAGCACATCAGAGCCCTCATAAGGGATATCTCGGAAAGAAGACTGTCCCAGCAAGACTGGTCCTTTGCCTGCTCGGAGACATGACTGCGGCCATTGTGACAGTCCTCTAACCTGTCTCCACATGCGGGTGACCCAGTGGATGTTACAGGTGCAATGGGATCAAAAGCAAGACCATCCACTGCTTCCAGTTCGGATCACGAATGCCATCATCCAGGATTGGCAATGGTGGCTCGAACCAGAGAACCTGTCATTGGGAGTCCCCTTTGTTGCGTCTGCCCGATTGTGACCTCTCACGGATGCTTTAGGGTCCGGTTGGGAGCACACCTCGGCAGGGTCAGGTCTCAGGGCTTGTGGACGTCCCAGGAAGCTCATCTTCATATAAATATTTTAGAGATGAGAGCAGTCCTTTATGCCTTGCAGGCCTTCCATTGGAGATTCCACTGGGTACTCTGCTGCTGCAAACAGACAATACCGCAGTGATGTATTACCTCAACAAACAAGGAGGCACTCATTCCTACCCTCTTTGCAGGAGGCCATGAGGGTGTGGGATTGGGTACTGCAACACAGCGCAAACCTTATTGCTGTACATGTCCCAGGAGTGGACAATGACATCGAGACGGTCTGAGCCATTCTCAGGCCCGAGTCCACGAATGAGAACTACTCCAGGAGGTCATAGAGGATCTGTTTCACAGATGGGGAACACCAGAGTTAGACCTTTCGCATCCCCATCCAACGCAAAACTGCCCAATTTCTGCTTGCTAGATCCAGGGCCTGGTGTTTTCTGGCATGACGCTGTGTCCCTGTCCTGGATGGGCAGATTTCGCCACGCATTTCCTCCCTTCCGTTGATTCTGAGGGTTCTTCTGAAACTCTGTAGAGAGCAGGTGATGCTTTATTAATCGCGCCTTTGGCCCAGGCAGATTTGTTTTCCTCTGCTGTACCAACTGTCTCAGGAACGTCTGGTGCCTCTGCTAATCAGCTCTCACTTTTGTCCCAGGAGGCAGGATCCTTGGTCTACCCAGACCTTCGCTCTCTGAACCTGCATGCCTGGCTCCGAGGGACATAGCTGTCATGCGTTACGGGTCTCGCAAGAGGTAGCAGATGTTCTAGTGGCTGCTAGAAAACCGCCACTATTTCACGTACACCATGAAATGGTGCAGATTTTGTCTCTGTGCTCAAGCACGGGACTTCTCGGATTGTTCTGAGGGTTTGGTTCTAGACTACCTCCTGTCCATATTTCAGGCAGGCTTGGCCTACTCCTCAATAAAAGTACACCTTTGTGCCATCTCGCCTATCACATTCCTATAGGCCTATGGTCCATAGCTCAGTTGGATACCGTACAAGTCTTTTTGAGAGACGTCCTCCACCTTAGGCCTCCGATTAAGGATCCCATTCCTCCGTGGGACTTACGTTTCGTCCTGGAGCAGCTTACGCTGCCCCTTTTGAACCAGTCGCGGATTGCGAGCCACGTCTTCTGGCATGGAAGGCGTTGTTTTTAGTTGCTGTTACTCGCCAGAACGATTTCTGAGCTACACGCACTTATGTGCAAAGAACCTTATTTGTTTTTTCACCAGGACAGGGTGTTCCAAGGACCAATCCAAAATTTCTACCTAAGGTGGTCTCAGCCCTCACCCTTAATCAGGATTTCGACCTCTCAGTGTATTTTCCTAAATATTCCAATAGAGGAGAGGCCCTGCTGCACACTCTTGATGCGCATAGGTGTCTTAGATATTACCTGACCAGAACCAGGCAACGCCATAAATCTGATCTGCTTTTTGTTTCCTTCGCCCATAGGATGCTGGGTGCTCTGGTTTCCTAACAATCGCTTTATAGGTGGCTCATCCATTGTATCATGTTCTGTTACCAGAAGTGTAACAAGTCCCTACGGGCTCAGTTGGGGACATTCTACAAGGGGGGTGGCTGCCACCTTTGCTGCTTTGAAGACGCTGCCGCTTCAGCCATCTGCGTAGCTGCTACTTGGAGCACCGTGCACACCTTTATCAGGCATTATAGCCTGGACATTGCATCACGTAAGAGCTGGTTTTGGTCTAGCAGTTCTTCAGGGACCACTGTCCTAGGCTTCAGTTCAACTCTTGATCTCTCCCGGCCTCCTCCCATTTGAGAGGGATTTCCGAATTGCTTGGGAATCAGTCCTAATGGTGTAACCTGCTGCAAGAGCTGTTTCTCGAAGTAAGATAGTATAGTTATGTAAGAACTTACCGTAACAGTAAATCTTGAGAACAGACTCTTGCAGCTGAAATAGTCCCTCCACCATCTCCTCTAGAGGTAGAGTTGTTCCTTTAGTCACTACCTAGGATTCGTGTTTGTAACACCTCTTTAAATACCTTCTTTGAAGGCAGATCCTCAGTCTCCACTTCTGATGTCATCTAGCGGCTGGGGTCTCCGGCAGGAGAACTGGGGATTCCTGAGGGCCGCTTGCACCTTGTATGATGCCTGGCGTTGAGGCGGGGCCGGCGTCGAGGCGGTCCCGCTGGTTACTGCTAGCTAGAAAATTACCGTGGGGTCCTGGCACCTGCCGGCTTCAGTTCTAATGGTGTAACCTGCTGCAAGAGCTGTTCTCGAAGATCTGCAGTTACGGTGAAGTGTTTACTTAACTATGCTTTTCACTTCAGTCAGTCCTACTGGGAGGCTGGAGAGAAGCCGGACGCCTATTAGCTTACCAGCTTAACAAATGGAAAGAGAAATCCAGGATAATAGCGATTGAGGCACCAGGTGGGGGTACCTTGAGAAATCCAGAGGACATAAACAATGCGTTTAGGAATTTTTACAAGAACCTATATGCACAGATGTGGTTTCGACGGAGGAGGCTCACTCCTTTATGGCACTCCTACAACTACCAACCCTTTCATTCCCCACCACCACCACAGAGAGGCCCTCAGTGATCCTCTCCCCCTCAGAGCTTGAACAAGTGCTGCACTCATACCAGCAGGAAAGGCCTCAGGTAGAGATGGCCTACTGGCAGACCTCCTCTGATCATTTAAATTTGTCCTGCTTCAGCCCTTATCTCGTTGAGTCCTGGTGGCCATTTTGGGTCAGGTTCTGTAATGGATGGTTCCACCATATGGCATGTACTGGACCCAATGAGTTATATGAAGCTCTGAAAGAAGCCAGTAAGCTAGGGGAACTGCCACCCTGTATGAGAATGGCAGTGATTTTCCTCATCCCCAAGGCAGGCAAGGACCCATCATTATGTGGGAGTTACTGGCCCATCTCCCTCATTACGGCTGATTGCAAAGCGTAATGTGAAGGTGCTAGCCTCTAGGCTCAGAGAGGTTGTCTCTGAATTGGTTGAGAAAGATCAGGTAGGATTTGTCCTCAAAGATGATAAGCAGACAGTACTAGAAGACTGCTAAACCTCATTTGGCAAGCAAGAGATCCCCATCCCTCTGTAGTGCTGATCTCCCTCAATGTGCAGAAGGCATATGACCGGGTGGATTGGGGCTTACTTTTTCACACCCTGAACATCTTTGACTTTTTAGGAAATTTGTTGCTTATATGTGCAGCTTGTATCATGGAGCATCAGCATCAGTCACCCCAAATGGGCGCACCTGAAAGCGAGCCTCTGCTCAGTGTGCCTTTCTGGTTACCAACTTTTAAATAAATAAAGCTGGACAAGCCTGCAGCTATTTTTCTCTAGAAAGGGGTACCTAAAAGGGATGCCCACTCCCTACTCTTCTTCAGCTTAGCGCTAGAGCCTTTCCTGCAAGTGATTCACCGACAAGGAGACATCTGTGGGGCACAGATGGGCACAGAGCACAAAGCCCTAGCATGTGCTGATGACATCATGCTGACCCTCATGCTCTGAGACATCGATGCTGGTAGTACTGGAGCAGTTGAGCAAGTTCAGGCAGCTGTCAGGCTACAAGACTAATGCCTAAAATTATTGCTGCTCCTTCCAGTAACACTGCAAAATCTCTACAGGGTTTCCCCTGGGGTCTACAACCAGCAGAGGAGCTCTCAAATACATGGGATAAATTTCACTTGGGACACCACTAGTATGGTCAAGCTTAACATTCCCTCTCTCGTAGCAAACATTTTATTTTATGTATTTATTTAGATTTCGAAGTACCTTTGAGCCAGAATTTCTTTTACAGAGGTTCCACGTCAGTCATTGGATATATAATAAAAAGTCTAGGAGTTAATACTTTTAGGATAGAATGAGACTCTATAGAAGTGTACATTTTAGGTAAAAAGACAGGTTAATACTATATACAGCATGGTAGATAAGTATGGAGAGTTAGTGGGAGGGTATGGACTAAATGCTATATACAAATTACACATCGAGGTACATACATCAGTTTCAAATTGTAATAGTTACATCAGTTACAAGTTGTTATAGTTACAGTAGCAGTGTTTAGTCAGAACATGTTATACAGGTAGTTCTCTCATCTAAGTGCAAAACAGTATGGCCTCCAAGTGCCAGGCAGAAAAAGTGATAAGCGCCTGAAAGGGGTAGAAAGGCCATGCGTTAGGGGAGAATGAAGGGAGGGTGGGGTGGTAGATGAAAACAGGTGGAGCAGGCAAGGCTAAGGGCATGTGGTTCATGTGAAGGTAAGATATTTGGCAGACGGGGGTCACCAGTGGCAGAGGGAGAGCTGGTGAGGGCGGTTTGATGGGTAGGTCTGGGAGAGAAGTGGCAAGGGAGGGAGACAGGGTAGTCTGTAGGAGAAAAATAGGGAGGGGAGGCAGTCACAGCCACTGGTAGATGCCAGAAAGGTAAGAGGTTTTGATTTAAATGGACCAAGCCTGGCTTCTTTTTGTAAGTCTGCACCCAGCGAGTTAAATCAGGTGGGGGCAAGGTATTCAAAAGACTGCTGTCCTTGCATGGTGTGACAGAAAGGGACTTTGAGTGAGAGTGGATTTTGTGCTTCTGGTGCTTCTAGCAGAGTCAGGAAGGCTGATAAGGTTCTGAACACCCAGTGAGGAAATCCCAGGGTAGATTTCTTTGCCAGCACAGACATGATATTGTGTCTTGCTTTCCAGGTTAAGCCAACCTGTCTGAGCATATAGCGCAGTGTGTGAGTCATCCAGTTTGCATCCAGTATGAGCCTACAGGCCTTGCTGAATGTAGTCTTCACCCTTCTGAGTGCCGTGGGTCTTGCAGAACCATATACTACTAGGCCATAGTCAATGACCAAGAGCACTGAGCTAGTGATCACTGTTTTCAGGACCTCATTTGTTAAGCATTGTTTGTTTTATAGAGCAACCGTAGTCTAGCATTTGCTGTCCTTGTAGTTTGGTAGAAGTGCTGTGAGTATGATAAGGTGCTGTCCAAGATTACTCCAAGGTATTTGAAGCAGTGAACCATTTCAGAGGGTGAGTTAAGCTTGTTGCAGATTTGTAGTTGGAAGGTTTTGTGCTTGCTGTGAGGTGATGTGAATAACGTGGTTTTGTCTTTTATAGTTTAACAGGAGTTTGGAGTTAATGGACCATTGCTCCACTGCTGTGAAGTTGGATTGCATTTGTTGTTCTAGTCCGTTAGGGTCGCGATGACTTGAAAAAGTACATCATCAGCGTATAGTAGTAGGTTGTCCTTGGTAGCCACTGGGAGCTGGTTAAGGAACAGGCTAAAGAGTAGCGGCCAAGGATGGACCCTTGGGGCACTCCTGTGTGTACTGGCAGGCTGTCAGAGAAGATATTTTGGATTTTGATTCTTTGCTGTCTCCCAGAGAGGTAGGTCTTGAACCAGGCCACAGAGACAGAAGAGAGCCATTGTCTGTTAATTGCTTCAGCAGCAGTTTGTGGTTAATGATATCAGAGGCCTTGGTGAGGTCAATGAAGGTTGCCCTCACCAAGAGTCCCTTATCCAATGCATTGTGAATGAAGCCAGTGAGCTCGACTAAAGCAGTAGCGGTATTGTGCAGTTTCGAAAGCCGTGCTGGTGCCGCATTGCAGTTTGTAGGTGTCAAGGTAGTCTGTCAATTGATCCGCAACAATGCGTTCGAGCATTTTTGAGAGGAGGAAGGACTGAAATTGGCCTGTAATTTAGTTTGGTTTGTTTGTTGCCATTTTATATATAGATGTGACCACTGCAGTTTTCCAGAGTTGGAGGAATTTCCCCAAGGTGATGGATAGGTTTATTATTTTGGTTAGGGAATGAGAAGAATATCAAGGGCCAGCCGACAAGCTTGAGGTCAAGGAGTCACCACTTGTCCTCGTTTTGCCAATAACTTTAGATAGATATTTTTTCGCCTTAGCTGGGTGATGACTTTCAGGTAGACTGGGGTGCGGAGCTCTATTTGGGACCTCAGGTTCAGCTGTGAAGGTACATGCTCCACGGGTTCAAGGAAATCTGGAGGCAGTACACTGCTTAATTCTCACGAATGCCCTATTAAATGTATCTGCGATGGTCTTGGGGTCCAGTGTGGAGAAGGACTTCTCACATTGGAGCACTCTGCACATCTCCACTGGGGTAGGCGCTGCCTTCAAAATGATATCTGCCCTGTGACTGTAGTATATCTTGGGCAACCTCCTTGTAAGGATAATTCCTGACATTTTAAGGATATACAGTGATGGATGCTAAAGTTCTTCTGGGGTACTGGGCAAAAAGAGTGAATCACCACAATCTAACTCTGCCCCTGGATCAAGGAGGAGGCTCAGCCTGCCAGATTTTGCACTCAGCACATGATGTTGCAAATGGCCCTTGCCTCCTGCACAGTGTACAAACAACTGCAACCCAAATGTGTGTCTTGCGAAGCCCTAATGTAGTGGATTTGCAAACCAGGCTAATGTTTGGAAGGCTAACCCCAGGACTGACAAAACACCGAACACTGGGCCCAGTGGTCACTGCATGGACCTAATATGTCAAACTAATGAGATGGTCCTGTCCCAGGCCTTTCCCTTTGAAAGAGCCCTACTCTCAAAATAGAGGTACCCCATATGCTGGCACAGTTGGGCTGAAAAGGTTCTCTGGGCCAACTCATTGATACTGAAACTAAGGTACTTGAAATCCTTTGGCCAGCTACAGACCGACTTTTGCATGGACAAGACCCAGAACTTAGCAGTACCTGCAGCTCAGAGACACCCTGGGTGGTATAGGGCCCAAGCACAAGTGTGCAGGCCTGAATGATTGTACTCCATGCTTCTAATGACAAAGTCCCCAAAGCCAGGGCAATCTACAAGGAACTCCAGGAAGGTCATGCAGACCCAGTTGAGACAATTTGGAGAAATAGTGTGCTAAGCTTAATCTGGCCATCACTCCAGAAACATTTAGAAGGTGCTGGTGGGGACTGAAAGGGTGGCCAGGGATACATGAACTCACTTGACACAATTAAAGGTTCTACACCAGTGGCACTGAACTCCCACAGCAACTTCACTGAATACTGGATACTGAACTCAGACAAGTGCTGGAGATGTGTCCAAGCAACTTGCAGAATAACCACATACTTTGGGACTGCATGAGAGCTAGCAGACTACTAGAAAGAGGTTGAGTGAGTTTAAGCCCTCCTGGACACATGCCTCGCCTTCACTTTGGGCCTAGTGATATTGAGTATCTCCGAAGCAACAGGCCTTGACATAAGAATGGTGCATGTGAGGCAACACTGGCTGCAGAATGCTTTGATCACAGTCAAGCTAGTTATCTGCCGACACTGGAGAGAACCGCAACTCCACACCCCTCAGAGTGGTTTGAAATTAGAAAAATCTGCCAGTTATAACAGGGTCCACACAATGTGTGTTGCGACAAGTCAAGCCTATATGCCAGCATGTAGGGGACCTTTTGGGTCAGACTGTTGCAAAATTCCACAAGGTCACTTCATGCCGCACCATCTGTTTAATAGCCAAGATTTAAAGGAAAGGAACCCCTCACCCTTCCTTACTCCCTTGTAATAATAAGCAGTGACAGACTTGGTGCAACAAACATAGGGATCAGTACCAACCCTTCCCCACCCTTCTGAAGGTATTGCAATTTACCTGAAGTACAACGCTCTGCTTACCCCAGTCCCTTCCTCCACTCCTCTTTCCATGTAAGGATGGTAGCGGAAATGGCAAGGTTGTTTTTGAGGCAAAGAAAACCTGGCATAATATGTTTGCATCCCTAAGCAGATCATGGTTTATGATGCGATGGAAAGTGTTTGACTACAACTGTTTAGTTCTTCTTTCTTTACCTTTACTTGATGATTTTGATCATCTGATGTCTTAGGTAAGTACTACTGCATAGCCGTGTTTAGTGATGTATTTCTAAAGTGCTAAGCCCTGGCCAGGATTTGTGTACTGTGTTTGTGCATGTTATTTCTCTTTATGCAAGTAAACTTTGAACCAAAAAAAATGTAAACGTTTTATTAAAATGTAAAAGGGTTTTATTTTCATTTAGTTAGGTTGTTGCTAAGTAGATTAGGGCAGGTTAATTACTGAATTGTTCATATACCAGAGATTAATGAATGGTCAGGTGATTTGTTTTATAAAGTAGATTGGACTTTGAGAAATTTGGAAGTGGTGAGGTGGATTTTGCTGTTGAAACTAGTGTGTTTGACAGTTTAGGGTATGAAAGTCATTCTTTTTGTTTTTACATTGTAAAATGTCTATTATCTGACTACAGCATAATTTTTGAGATCAAGTGACAAAACCAAATTTTGTTTTGTTTTTGTGATGCAGCTTTTACATTAGTGTACTATAATTGTTTTGTATTTCATTGTATTTTATTGATGTTGTAATTTGGTCTTGTGCTTTGTACTCTGGTTGTCTCTAAAGAGATGAAGAAACCATCACTTGACCCTGGTGTCCTGGCGAATTATAGACCTACCTCCAACCTCCATTCCTAGGGAAAATTGTTGAGAAAATAGTGGCTCTGCAGCTCGAGGCACATCTTGCAACCTTCGACATCTATGAGCCATTCCAGTCTGGTTTCAGAGCCAGGCACAGCACAGAAATGCATTAGCTTAGGTCCAGAATGACCTCCTTAGTGCGAGGGATGGAGAACAGTCACATCTCGTTCTGCTTTATCTCTCCTCACCATTTGACACCATGGACCATGTTGTGCAATTGGATTGCCTTAGAGTGTGTTGTGGACTCACGGAGCAGTCATCAAATAATTTGAGTTCTGTCTCTCAGACAGAAGGCAAAGACTAGTGATGGAGGAATTTCTCCTCCTCCTCCTCGATGCCCCTGTCATGTGGAGCACCTCAGGCTCGATCCTCTCACCTATGTTTTTAGTGGTGTACGTGCTGCCCTTGGGGAGCTCATTAGACAATACAGTCAGGGTCTTACTGTTATGCAGATGATACCCAGCTGTATATGTCATTTGCCCTGGAACTGGAAGTGCCGTTGAAGTGCTAAATAAATGTCTGGCCAAGATTCAGGACTGGATGTCCTCGAATTGGTTGAGACTGGACTCTGACAAGACAGAAGTACTGGTGATGGAGCCTGGTCATCGGTGTAATGGGAGGCCTCCAGAGTGGCAACAGGGCTGGTCGTAGGTTCCACCCATTGCTGGCCTCCTCCAGGGTGAAACATTTGGGTGTCATTCTTGGTGACAGGCTGACCCTGGAGGCCCAGGTGTTGTCTGTTGCCAAGAGTGGTTTGCCATCTAAGAAATGTCACCCAAATTAAATCCCTGATTCCCTGAAGACCTGCCTTCAATAGTGCGCCTTTGTGACTTTCAGATTGGACTACTATAATGCTCTGTACTTCTGGGTCAATGGAGGGACCCTCCGCTGGCTGCAGCTATTGCAGAACACAGCGGACAGGTTGCTAGTGGGCCTGCCAAAAAGCTGAAATGTGACCTTGGCCCTGCAGGATCTGCACTGACTGCTGGTCAGATGGAGGAGTCTCTTCAGGGTGGGCATGCTTACCTACAAGGCCCTATACGGACTGGGCCCTGGTTACCTGTCTGACCTCCTAACTCCAGCCATCCCAGTGCGTTCCTGCCACTCCTCTACCGAGGGCCTTCTAGCGATTCTGAGGCTAGGCTGAAGACCTTGGGGATCGCTTCTTTGAGGTGGCCAGTCCGGCCCTCTGGAATTGGTTGACGAGATCTTTAGGGAGGCCCAAACGGTGGAGGCATTTAAGGGGGCCTAAAGATCTATCTGTTTAAACAAGCTTTCCAGATAGGTTTTAACTTGATTTTAACTTTATTCTGATTACAGAGTATTTGTAAGTTAATATTTATAATGTCTGTTTTATCTTGTTGTGCCCTGCTTGAACTGTAATGGCTAGAGCCCCAGAATTAGGCATAGCGATAGAATACATTTTACTTACTTATTAAAATTGGTACTTGTACTCAGTGAACTTACCTGATAACAAAAACAAACAAACAACATAGGTTTTCTAAATTGTGGTAATTGATTTGTGAGGTTTTTATGGTTTCTTGAGAGCATTAGAAACATAGAGTTTGACAGCAGATAAAGAAACTTTGCAAGTAGGGGCCGCCCATGACAACGTCATGGGCCTACTATGACGTAAAATGTGGGCGACCCCACCTCTCCTCGATTCTTTTCCCACAGTGGGTCATACAAATCAGACCCACTATCGGAAATTATGCTTTCAACTGTTATGTCTCCAGTTTCTTATTGTCTACAAAATACGTTTAACTATTTTAGTGTTTTATCAGCGACTCTATGTGCCACTGACCATAACCGTCATTGCTTTTACATCTTCAGAGTAAGTGCAGAGCAGAGCTTTCTGGGGTACTCTGCTGCACAGGCCTGTCACACCAGGATCCCCTGTGAGAGCAGCTGGCCTGTCTCTCCACCACGAGGTGACGTCGAACTGAATATGCTGCTGACAGAACTGTGGTCGCTGACATTGAACCAACAGCATCATTGCAACCTATCCCAAATGTCCTGGTTGCTGCTGCACCTCTTGGCTACTGTCTTTCCCATGCCACCCCTTTAGCGGTGACAGCAGCTAACCTGACCATCAACCAGACACCAAGGTCGGGGTTTGGTTTAGGCATTACCGGATCTAAGGTGAAAAAAGGGTTGCTACTAGGAGAATGGTGCTTGTAAAGTCCCAGAAAGATTCAATCAAAGCAGAAAGGACTCAGCACTCATTGTTAAACACAAAATGTACATATACCACCATATTTCTTCTGTTAAAGATTTATTGTGGTGAAAACAAGCAATATATCATGGTGTAGCCTGAGGAGACTACCACAGGCCAACGTTTCACACTCGACTGAGTGCTTTGTCAAGGTGTAGAGCACTCCCTTCTGACCATATTTATACATTACATTTCATTTATTTATTTATTTAGTTAGTTTTTGTTGACCGGGATAGTGCACTAGACAAATTCTGCCTATTTTCAGGCACGACCGGGGAGGGATACAGATGAATGCCAACTGACCTTGAACCAGATTAAGCTGTTGGTGGTATTTTAGTGAATTTAATTAACTTTCAGCACAAAAAGCATGAGGAATGCATACAAAACAATTTAGCTTAATCCATCACATCTGTGCTTCATTCTACAGTCCTGACTCCAAATATATATATATTGGCTTATTGTGGCATGCCATTTGTGCCCACTATAATCTATATATGTGCCAATAGGATTGGACATGTTTACAGCAATATAAATGTTTTCCAACACATTTCCTAGAAACTATATACAATGTTAGTAATACTAACTACATCCTGAACAGTACATGAAGCCATGAGACACAATATAGTGACAGATAGATGAAAAATTGGAAAGGGGCGACAAAGGTATAGGGAAAATTCAAAAATACATTTTAAGGTCAGATGCAGTGAAGAACATTTCCATCATTAATACAATAGCTTTGATAATTTATCTGATTGTTAATGCCTGGTCATTCCATTGCACCAGGTTTATAGATCCAAAAGGCCTTTGTTCTAGCCAGTTTGGACTCTATATCACCACCCTGTTACCTGTCATTACTTTATCAATATCCATAAACTTAGGTGCATGTAATAATGCTTCTCTAGTATTATTAATGTGCATTGCAAGGCGTATTGTCACAAACCCACTCAGCAGGTCAGCCCTCTGTTCTCAAAGTGCCAGCCTCGAGCACTGTCTTGTGAACAGTTAACAGAAACAAGTAACTTTCCTGTCTGTTTTGTGGGTTTCAAATTAACTTTTGGTCTCAAGTCTTGGAGGGATTCTAACTGTGAACTTCTTGTTAACTGCACAGTGTACAGGCTCAGATAATTCTGTCTTCGGTGGGGGCAAGATATCTTGCTTATGGGCACCTAAGCAGGTGTACAGAAATGAACCTTAAAAACTGTAATGAAAGACCTCAGATTTAAAACACTTACCTTTTCCAGTTTGGTATCATCATTCAAGCTTATATACAGTGTCTGCTTTAACCATATATACTCCACTTGTAAAAGAAAAGAAATCAAAGACAGACCAAGTAGGCTCTAAAATAGAATTTTACTAAAATAGATAAAAATATGTAAAACATAAAATACAGAACTATTATATCACAAGACATACAAGAGAGACTTAAGGAGCTTAATATCTATAGCCTCGAGGAAAGGAGGAGAGGGGGACATGATAGAAACTTTCAAGTACCTCAAGGGAATCAACAAAGTCCAAGAGGTAGCATCTTTCAAAATAGATGTGCAAGAACAAGGGGCACAGTTTGAAGATAGAGGAGGGCAGCTCAGATGTAATTTAAGGAAGTATTTTTTCACAGAGAGGTTGTGGATGCATGGAACAGCCTTCCGGAGGAGCTGTGGAGTCAAAAACAGTGGTGGAATTCAAGCATGCATGGGACAGTCATAAGGCAATTCTAGGGGTGGGCATAGGAAGCAGTAGGCTGCTGGTTAACTAGGATCTGCAGCTTATCCATTAGGTAGGAAATGGGCAAACTGGGTGGGCCAAGCGGTCCTTATCTGCCATCAAATTCTATGTTTCTACTACAGGATTTAGATTGTCTCTCTCTCTAAATACCTGCTTAAAGTGCTCAAAGATGTTTTTATCCGAGTCTAGATAGAAGTGTCTCTGAAGTAAAACAGAATATTGTCTAAAAGCTGGCTTTGCTCACCTCTTTGCATGAGTCACCTAGCTCCTCCCTGTCAGAATATATATATAAAAAAGTATATGTAACAAAAACAGGATGTCTTTTCAAAGTATTAAATTCTGTAATCCTCAGCACAACTCATTTTCTTCAAATGATTTTCTTTGATCTGTGAGCAGTATCCCTCTCACAGACATCAAAACATTTGTGATTTTGCACCAGTGTACTAAACCTTGTTTCCCCCTCAAACATCATAAAAGGGATACTGATTTCCTCTTAGCAGTTAAAGCTATAATTAACTTAGAAAAGTCTGTAATTAGCTTCTGGCCTTCCAGGTAACACCTTGTATCTAAAAACCTGTGTGTGTGATCTCACATGCTGTTTCAGCATTTCTCAAGAGAGACAGTCTATAATCCATTTTATATTACAAAAATGATATAGTGATCAGAACCAGCTGTCCAAGTGTCACACATATTTCTCATTTTTATTTAAGACTGCAGCATGTGTTCCCCAATCCTTTCTTTTAGCTTACATTTTGTTCTCCCTACATAAAATACCCCACAACTACATAAAGCAAAATAAATTAAATTTTGTGTGTCACACATAATCAGGCTGCATATCTTATATTTTTGGCCATTCTTAGGGTCAAAAACAGAGAGGTCCTTTCTAGAACATTGCAGTACTTGCAACATCCACATCTGACACATCCAGGATTTGGTGGGGACAAAATCCAGATTTTCTCTCAACTGGCTGCATAATATGTACAATTTGATCTCTAATCTTCTGAGCCCTCCTGTATGTAATTCTAAGGGGTTTTCAAATACTTATTTAAGTTTAAGCTTCGGCTTTAATAATATCCCAATTTTTTAAAATAATGTTCTTTACTGCACCTGCATCACAAGAATCATTGGTCACAAAATTCAAGGAATTCTTTTCCTCAACTAATTGTTCCTCGACTGTAATAATGCAGTCCTATCCATTTGTTCAACCTCCCTTCTTGCATTCTGTACATTTCTAAAACTGTAGCTTCTTTCCAACAGACATGCTGGAAGTGCATCTGCACACTCAGCAAAATCCTCTGTGAGGCTACAGTTACGTTTTAACCTCATAAATTGACCCTTAGGTATATTTGTCACTATATGCCAAGCATGGCTGCTATCTGCCTGAAGCAATGTATTTTGTCCATCTCCTTGTGATACAGGAAGGTCAAAAGGTCACCCATTTCTGTTTTTGTTATAGTGATGCAGTGTTCAGGATGTAGTTAGTATTACTAACATTGTATATAGTTTCTAGGAATGTGTTGGAAAAACATTTATATTGCTGTAAACATGTCCAACCCTATTGGCACATATATAGATTATAGTGGACATAAATGGCATGCCACAATAAGCCAATATATATATATATATATATATATATATATATATATATATATATATATATACATACATATATTTGGATTCAGGACTGTAGAATGAAGCACATATGTGGTGGATTAAGCTAAATTGTTCTGTGTGCATTCCTCATGCTTTTTGTGCTGAAAGTTAAATGTAATGTATAAATATGGTTAGAAGGAGTGCATTACACCTTAACGGAGCACTCGGTCCAAGTGTGAAACAGTGGTCTGTGGTCTTCTCAGGCTACACCAGGATATATTGCTTGTTTTCACCACAATAAATATTTAACAGAAGAAATCTGGTGGCATATGCACATTTTGTGTTTGACAAATCCTTTCTGCTTTGATACTACTGGATCTATATGGACGGTACATCACTGTTGTAGCCAGGTAACTCCTTATGTGACTAACAGCCCCCTGACCATCATTCATACACCAAGATCGGGCCTGGCTTCAGAAATACCATTACTGTATGGTGTCAGGAGGTCTAAACCTCACTCTCAGGTTCTTGGCAATATTGGAATGCAAGGAATCACAGACATGTTGCATAAGAGTAATAAACTTGTTTATTACTACCAAAGGATAAATCACAGTTGCCCTAAGCAGTTCTTACCAATCTGAACCGGGAGCCAGTACTAAGCGTTCCCTATACCGAGGGTTTCTCCGTGTCTCTTGGGGTCTCCAAGGTATAAGACTCAGTGTCTCACATTATATACCTATGATAATTACTATGGTTACTGTAAGACAGAAACATTTCTAGTTACAGAGATGAGCCCTATTGGCTGAATTAGAGGTGGCTCCATGGTCCAAGATAACATTATACAATTTGTAGTAGTCATCACTTTGTGAGAACAAAGAGTATAGTACTTACAGAGTCTTACATAACTCAATGTAATTGTACAAATCACCAAAAGGTGGCAATGCCGACTTATATATCATAGTCATTACAAGGACACGGGTGTCCTATCATCTTGTAAGTGAGAAATACTCAGAAAATGCATAGAGAATATATATGTATTAGCAAGCAAAGTGTATTACAATAATATGTATACCTATCCTGACATCTACTCTTATACGGTAGATGCCTAAGCCTTATATGTTAGTATAACATATGCCTAAGCACTAGCTGTCTACGGTGTACCTCGGGGAGTACCAGTAAGGGTGCAGGGACCTCGTGTAACATTCCCTCCTTGTTGCCTCCAAGGGCAACACAGGCAAATCTAGGAAGGTCAGGGACCAGGTGTCGTTTACAAACCCGCTATGAGCCTTGTAAAGGAACTCCAGCTGCTCACGGTGTTGGCGAGCTGCGTCAGAGGCAGCATAGCATAATGATCAAGAAAAATATCAAAAATGCTTGTATAATGACAAAACCTTTAAAAGTAATCTCTAACCATGTGTTAATGCATCATTCATATCATTGATCAATGAAAGAATAGCTTCATTTGCTTTAGTAGTAATATTATTGCTGATGTGGATGAGGTATGTGTCTTTTCTCTTTAAAAGTGATTTTAATGTAAGTGAGAGTGGATCGATGTATACATTAAAATTGGGTAAATATTCAGAAAGTGTGAGCAGATAATGGGGTTACAATCAGTGATGTCTGCATCCATTAGGGGAACGAGGTAATAATGGTATGTCCAATGGCAGACTTTTGATGGGGACAAAGCACAAGTTAGGAAAATCAATAACACATCTCTCTGTGCCGTACATGTATGATTTGTAATTTGTGACTACACAGTATTCACCATCTGAATTATACTGCATTTTAACAGTGAGCAAGCGCCATTTTGTAGTTGTACTGGGCAAGTGTAGGTTGTCTTTGAAATCTGTGTTGACAGGCGATGAACCTCCTCATGATAAGATTGATAAAGTTTATCTGAAGCCAGTGTTGAGTCAAAAAGTCCGTGCCATTTGTGGTGATGTCATCATCCATGGAAAAAGACTAATCAATACTGTGGAGAATAACCACATAAAGGTTTAATAACATCAAATACATTACATCGACACAAGTAAATATACTGTTTCTTCACACAGCAGTCTGTGTGGAGGCAGGCATCCAGGAAAGGATGGAAGACCAGTAGAGGCAGATCCAAGCATTCTCTGTAGATGTCATCATCAAGGTGCCCAGGAGGGAACTGTAACCAACTTGCGAACAAGGCTGTAGTGGGATCAAAGTGTGGTAGAGAGACAGTAAAAGAAACAAACATTGCATCTCTGATAGAACATTTCTTAGCAGTAAAACAGGGACCAGTATTAGGGTATTTGGACACAAATCCCAAATTTCTAGCTGTTGAAGAGGAATAGTTAGAGATTGTTGCATACACATTTAATACAGCCAGGGTTTCACATCGAGACAATACCATTTGGAAATACATCTGTCATGTATGATATCAGAGATTCTTCCAGATTCTAGATCACGGAAGAGATTATTGATTATAGTGATAATGTATGAGCCATAGGCTGAGCATAAAATCTCACGGGCAATATATTGCTTATCTGCTTCTTTGTTATTCTGTGCAATGAGTGCATTAATCTTATCTTTGGAATCAGTAAGTGCCTTAGCAATAACTTGCATATTGTAAACAGTGCATCTTTCTTCCTGACTAAGGCCATCCACACCATGCAATAATGGGGTAGTATATCATTCACCAAACCAGTCTAAAATTTGGCAGAATGGGATTTGATAGCAGCAATATCTGCTTTGTTCAGATAGACATAGCTGTACCAAAAGACCTGTGACAGTGCCTGATGCACCATTGACATCAGAACTGTCACCTTCACGTATATTACGTTTATGACTTTGATCATCAGGATTTGGTCGTCTCCTGAAGTTGCCTCTATGCTTGGTGGTATGGACCCCAGCAATAGGGTCTTAGTATGAATCTGAAATGCTGCTAAACTATCAAGCAATAGTGTACTATTAAATGCTGAAGTGTTATTATTATGACACATACCAAATTCATTCATATTCCAGTAAGTCAAATTAAACAAAACAGGTATATGCATGAAATGTAAATTGTTCATTAGTGTACCAGGTAGGACAGTGGCTGTTAGACCACTACGGGGACTAGAGTGTGCTTTGGACATTCCAAAAGCTGTTTGTCAGTGGGCGGTAACACAGAAAGGAACATGGCAGCAGAGGCCATGTTGTGTACAGCACAAAGTTTCGAGCAGAATCC
Organism: Neoceratodus forsteri; assembly: GCA_016271365.2. NCBI lineage: Eukaryota > Metazoa > Chordata > Ceratodontiformes > Ceratodontidae > Neoceratodus > Neoceratodus forsteri. Next base: position 766,059,190 of record CM028133.1, on the reverse strand, counting down.
TTAGACAAAGAATTACAATATGAGGATCAGTTAAAGCAGTGATATTGTACAAACCAGAATGTCTAAGAGCAGTCTGTAGCAAAGACAGAGAACCATTAGGGGATAATTTAGCATTAGGCCAACCCTGAAAAGTTCCCTTGGAGAGTTTGGCCACCGGAGAATTTGTCCTTGCTATGTGGTTTCCACTCAATTTGTAGGGCAGATTTATCAGGATCAACAACCGAGGCAGTGAGGTAAGCATCAGAACCTTCCTGGACAGTAATCAACCTATTGGGTATTTTGATGGATACTCCCTCTGGAGCAGATGCTGGATGATCAAGGTGAGATAAGAGGTTCGTGCAGTGCCTTGGATGCATGGGATAACTCCTGAGATGAGGAGAAAATGAAACAAGATAGCCATCTTGTCAGTGTATCTGAAAAGGAAACTCAGACATTAGTAGGTTAGTACTATTCCACCCAATGGGGTGAGGAAAAGTAATTATGCTGCTTTATACAGTTTCAGTTGGTTTGCATGTAACCATTTGTCAGTCAGTTTATTGTTGTGTAGGAGTCTAACTTGATAGACTGCGGACTGAGCTTGTTGACAATGGGGTAAGGCCCTTCCACTTATTGGAAAGGAGTGTGTGGGATGTGCAAATGGAGGACCATTACCTGATCTCCAACCTGCCAATCCACTTCTTGTGCGTGCTTGTCAAACTGTATTTTGGACTGTTGCTGGGCCTTGCCCATGCAATTGGCAACATACAAGTGTGTGTATGAGGTCTTTTCTGAGTTTTTCCACATGTTGGTCTACAGACACTGCAGTCTGCAGTCGGGGTATGTGAGGTCAAACAGGTGTTCAGGTAATTTCATCTGTCTTCCAGTCATCACCTCAAAGGGTGTCAACTGGGTGGTGGCTGAGGTGTGCCCTAATTGCCATAAAGAGTAACAGCAATAGGGAATCCCAGATTTTGTGATTTTCCTCAGTGAATTTGGAAGCATTTGCTTAATCCATCTGTTGGCTCTTTCTGCTTGACCTGAAAATTGGGGTGGTCGGGTATGTGGCACTTCTGTTGAACTCCAAGGAGCTCGAGGGATTCTTTCATCAACTCACCTGTAAAACTGGTTCCTTTGTCAGAGTCTACCTTAAGAGGTAGGCCCCACCTGGAGAAAATTTGTTCCACTAGGATTTTGGCAGTGGTTTTAACAGTACATGTTTTGGTGGGAAAGCTTCAACCCATTTAGAGAAAAGATTGGTTACCACAAGAGCATACTTGTTGTTTCTGCTGGTATTGGTCAGAGGGCAATAAAATCAATTTGTATGGCATGCCAAGGGCCAGAATGTCTTTGTGGTAAGAGTTTGGCATTTTATTTGGTGGGAATGGGATTGTCTTGCACACAAACAAGGCAGTTATCTGTGTACTGTTTACCGTCTTTGGTAACACCAGGCCAGCAGGCGGTGGTCTTGAGCCTCTGGAGGGTGTTTTCCACTCCTGGTGTCCACCAGTGTGTGTGTGTCATGCACTTGGTGCAGAATTTGGACCTAAGGTGTCTGGAGACTACCATAACTTGGTGGTGGAATCATCTGGTTGGTACCAGATGAGCTTGTCATCTGGTGACAAGTGTAACTTACCTTCATGCCTCCGGTAGGGGTTGTGCATGGAAGTTTTCTTCAGTATTCTTGTCAAGGAATCTGAACACTTCTTTGAGTTCAGTGTCAGCATTTTGGGCTGCTGAGGAGGTCCAAGGGGAAAAAGGTTCAGGTTTCTTCTTGACTGTTGCAATATATGCGGCCGCATTAGCCTCTGGATGATCCATCATCCAGGTGTCCCCGCCCCCTCAGGCCCCTTCCTTGGCAAGAGTGTCTGTTGTGTCATTGAAGGCATGGTAGGGATCATGTGGATTATGAGCTTTTACTTTGTGTACATAGAGTTTGTGTGCAAACCTTTGTGCCAATGAGTGTATGTAGATTACCAGTTCTTTATACTTCACTGGGCTGCCATCAGATGAGAGGAAGGAGTTCTTCTGCCAGAAAGGAAGAAATTCTGTAAGAGAACAACAAAACCAGTTAGAGTCTGTAAAAATGATGGTGTACTCGGTTCCATGCTGGATGAACTTGAGGGCACAGGCCACGCTGCCATCTCGGCATACTGTGATGATGCTACACTGCAGCGTTTAGAGATTTTAACAGTGTTACCATAGGGGTAAAGCACTAAAACACCCATCCCTGCAATTTGTTCTCCCTAATAGTAGGAAGCTGAACCATCTGTAAAATACAACACAAAGAGGTGCTGTCAAGTATTTGTGGCGTGGCAGAGAGAAAGGACCCGAATCTAGAATATCAGGTGGTTGCAGTGTACAGTCATGGGGATCTCCTTGAAAAGGAGTCCATGTGCCAACATGGATGGAATTTTGGTTGGAGTGTACCTGTGTGTCTCTATCCTGGAGAAGAAGAGACCAGTGTGTCAGTTTGGTGTTAGAGAATGACCCATCCTTCACTCTGTCTGATAGCAGAAAGGTAGTTGGAGTGTGGTTGGTGTTAATAATCAGTGGAGAGTACCCAGTGATATACAAAAGTGCTTGACAGCCCAGTAGGTGGCCAGAAGGTTCCTTTCACAAAGGCTGTACTTCTGTTCCACTAGAGTCAAGACTGTGATGCATATGCAATAGGTCTCAGGGTGCCATTAACCTTCTGGGTCAGCACTGCTGACATGGCAGTGTCAGAGGTGGCACACTCCAGATGGAATGGTAATGCTAGATTGGGGTTAACCAGAGCTGGAGCCGAGGCCAAGGCCTGCTTCAGTGACATCACAACCTGGGTGTGTATGGGACCCCAAGTCCAAGGAATGTCCTTCTTTAGACACTCATACAGAGGAGCAGCCTTCTGAGCAAAATCACAGATAAAATCTCTGGAATAGTTTACCATACCTAGAAACCTTCTAAGAGTTGCCACGCTGGTGGGCAATGGCAAGTCTTGTAATCCCTGTATCTTCTTCCAGGTAGGGCTGCGGCCTTAGTCAGTTATTTTAAGACCTAGAAAGAGTACCTCTTTCTGACATTGTTGTGCTTTGCTGAATTACATTTGAGGCCTGCTGTCTGGATGAGAGTCAGTAGTTCAGCCAAGAGATCCAAGTGTTGTTCCTGTGTGGCTGTTGCTAACAGCAAGTTGTCTACATACTGCAAGAGACACTGGGAGCAGAGAAACCCTAAGGGTGTCCATAATGTGCAGATGGAACAGGGACAGACTGTTCACGAATCCCTGTGGTAAGCAGGTCCATGTGTACTGTCTACCTTCAAAGGTGAAGGCAAACTTATATTGACTTTTAGGAGCCAATGGCAGTGACCAGAAACCATTGGAAATAATCCAGGACACTGAACCATTTGAAGTTAGGGGTCAGGAGTTGCAACACATCATTTGCAGAGGCCACAGTTGAGGCGCAACTGGGGGTGACCTGATTCAGTTTCCTGTAGTCAATAGTAAGTCTCCAGGCGCCCGTGGGTTTTCACAGGCCACACTGGGAGTTGGCAGTAGAAACACATGTTCTGTTTATCCCTTGGTTGAGGAGTAATTTTATTGTTTCTATAAGAAGGCAAGGCCTTGGATGGGAAAGGATATTGCCTTTGCCTCTCATGTGCTGGGCCTGGCACTTCAATGATGGTGTGCATTCTGCCATAATCATGCTTGTTAGTAGCAAATGCTTCCAGATATCTTTGTAGGATGGGAAGGAGCTTTGGAAAAAGCTTGTGGTTCTTGAACAAATTTATGACTTTATACTCCTTATTGTTGGCAGATATTGTTTGCCTGGCGTGCGAATCAGGGATCAAAATGGTGTGATATTGGCTCTGAATTTGTATCAATAGCATGTTGGCTAGATCCACCACACAGCCGTGCGGTGCAAGGAAGTCCATTCCAATGATAATAGGATGGTCATGCAATACCATCAGTTGGAAGGTATGTTGGCCTTTAGATGGCCCAGCTCTACAGGTAGTGGTAGAGAGCGGTATGCAGGCAACCTAGTACCATCTACTCCTGACATGTTGGTCCTCCGTCCAGTGAACCAAGGAGATGTGTCGGATGGTCATCATGTAGTACAGACACAGCCGTGCCTGTATCCAATAACACTGTAAGTAGGTGGCCCCTGACGTCTGCCTCAGTGCAGGGCCTTCCATTTGTATCCAAGACCAGCTTGTTTACAATCTGGACTGGGGCCTGTAATTGTCAATCTGCACTAGAGGAAGCATGGAGAGGTTGGGCCTGGCTCCTTTGAACCACTTCACCATGCTTCACAGATGCTATAGGGAGGTGCTTCTGGGTTCAGGCCTGTATGGGCCTGAAGGCCTGTACTTCCTGTGTCACCACGGCCCATTGGGGCCTGGGTTCCCAGTTGTATGGCTGCAAGGGACTGAGCAGGAACAGTGTCTGCTACAGGCGCACTTGCCCCAAAGTTCTCTAAACTTCTGATTCTCTTGACTTTCTCCTATATGAAGGGCCTGGTCTTTGTTGTTGTTTGCCCTTATGATTTTTATGTTTCTTATTCTTATGATAGTTCCGATTCCCACCCCATTTCTGCTGTTGCGGTTACTGTTGTTGTTGGGCCTGCTGGGGTGTTGGTTGTCCTTGGGGAAGGGCTGTTTGTGTTGGACCTGCCCTTCCACTGTATAGTCTTGTCGCGAGCCTCGAGTAGGCTCCACGGCAGCCACTTTCTTGGAACGGAGCCCAGATCAAGGATGTAGAGTTGATAAACTCTCTCAATCTTCGAAGAATATCGGCAAACCTCTCCATGGTGGGATAAGTGGTTGGCTGTACCTTTTCTCTCACTGCAGGGATCACGTTCCTAAGGAACAAGGTCTTATATTCAATAAGATCTACATCCGCAGCTTCTTGTGCAAGTTGTTTTCCTGCTTCGGTAAGCCATCCAGAGTGTCTGGTGGTAAGTTGCTGGACTTTCCTTTGCATTCTGTTTTACAGGGTATGCAAGCATCACTCCTACTACACCTGGGCTGTGTGCAGAAATGAGCTCAGCAGCAACCTCATCAAGGTAGCGTTGCCGGCCTGGTGGATAGCATCGGAGATTTGGCCCACAAGCCAGGGTCGATGGTTTGGCGTAGTATTTGAACCAGATAGTCTGCAGCGAGGCTAAGCGTCTCGCATTTGGAACATACCTTTTCTAAGTGACAGCTGAGGTTGTCGGACAGGCTCATTCGACCAATACTGTCAGCTATTTGCTGAACAGAGTAGGCCATTTGTAGGGATTGGTGGGATGATCAGGTGGAGATGCATTTCCTTGGGCACCATCCAGGGCTGCCTGAGCTCGGCCTCCACTACCCGAGCGGACTATGCCCTTCTGAGTACCAGTTTAGTGAATAAGCTGCCTAATTTGGCCTTTTAAAACTCGCGTATTCCTCTTGAATGGGCACACTGTTCACCACATTGTCAATCATTCTTTCTATCTCCGGCTTTTTATTCCATATTGATAACAGCCACCAATGGTGCCATTGGGATCAGGCCTGGGCCTGCTTCCCCCCATCATGGGGCCACCATGTTGGCATCTCCCATGATGTGTGTCCACGACATCGATGGCGTATGACATGGTGTGAGTGGAGTGGGTCCGCTGTGTTGTGGATGGCTGGGTGGGGTTTCTGGGCCATAGTAGGGGTGTGACTGGGTGTTGTATTGAGAGATGTCATCATCTGAGACCTCCCCTTCAGATGGCGTGTGTAAGGCAGGGCTACGCCTCCCATTGCCTTAACATGTCCAGCTAGAACTTCTTCGCTGATGGCGCAGTTTCGCCATCTTGGATTCACATTTGCATGACTACGCATTTGCAACATCCATATCAACCTCATCTTGCATTTGTTTCTACAACACTCTATACGTGGGCTCAATTCGCGATTGTCCCTAGTAGCCAATTTTAAGTCATTACGTTACCTGGTTTATTTCGTCCTGTAGTTCTCCCATCTCCTCACTCAACTGTTCATTCTCTTTACTTAACAAGTAATTCATATTCAAAGCCTGCCTTATCCTGTCTCAAACTTTCACACTCCTGCTTCAGCATTACAAATTTCTTGCTCTCCAGCCTGTGCTGAATGATGTAAAAGTGAATCCTTTTCATTGCGCAGTGTTTGAAGTTCAGACTCCAAATTCTGCTGCAGTCTAACACATTCTGTTTCTTGCAAACCCATCTCTTGCTTAAGAGCGAGATCTGCAGATCAAGTGTTGAAACCTACGCTTTGGAGCTTCCAGAGCAGCATAGAGAGACACAACCAACAGCCCTTTAGCATGACACTTATTGGCTGTTTGTCTCGTCTCCACAGTACTGGGTTGAAATCCCAGTATAGGGTTTTGGATTGACTTGCGTCCACATCTGAAGTCAGCCCAAGTAACAAGTGAAAGCTTACAAACACCAAATATTGCCTGCATCAGTTGCCAATTGTCAGGAGGTCTAAACCTTACTCTCAGGTTCTTGGCAATATTGGGAATGCAAGGAATCAGACAGGTTGCATAAGAGTAATAAACTTGTTAATTACTACCAAAGGATAAATTACAGTTGCCCTAAGCAGTTCTTACCAATAGAACCGGGAGCCAATGCTAAGCGTTTCCTATACCTCAAGGTATCTCCGTGTCTCTTGGGGTCTCCAGGTATAAGACTCAGTATCTCACATTATATACCTATGATAATTACTATGGTTACTGTAAGATAGAAACATTTCTGGTTACAGAGATGAGCCCTATTGGCGAATTAGAGGTAGCTCCACAGTCCAAGATAACATTATACAATTTGTAGTAGTCATCACTTTGTGAGAACAAAAGAGTACAGTACTTAGAGTCTTACATAACTCAGTGTAATAGTACAAATCACCAAAAGGTGGCAATGCCGACTTATATATTATAATCATTACAAAGACACAGGTGTCCTAACATCTTGTAAGTAGAAATACACAGAAAATGCATAGAGAATGTATATGTATTAGCAAGCAAAGTGTATTACAATAATATGTATCCTATCCTGACATCTACTCTTATACGGTAGATGCCTAAGCCCTATATGTTAGTATAACATATGCCTAAGCACTAGCTGTCTACGGTTTACATCTGGGGTACCAATAAGGGTGCAGGGACCTCATGTAACAATAGCCAGTATGTTGCCGTCATTGCGGGTAATACCTGTTGTTGACTTCTAGTCCCCCTGCTCCACTGTCAGTGAGACACCATGGTTGGGGCTTGACTGCACTACTACCATGCCTACTCTGGGTGATGCGTTGTCATCGCTAGGTTATCCCTGCTGTCGACTTGCAGCCCCCATTGTTCAGACAACATGGTGGGGCTTAGCTTCTACACTGTCATATGTCGCCATCGTCGATGGGTTGAAGCCTGCCGTCGACAAACAGATCATAACCACTGACCAGATTTCAAGGTCTGTGTTTGCATTCCATCTTCGTGCCTATGGACAATATTTCTTGGCATCACCAGGTTGTTGCCTGTGGTAGACTCGGCACTCCACGACCTCTTAGACAGGCATCGTCACTGTGTACACATTGATGATTTGCTATGATGGTTATATCACTTGCACTCACAAGCTTACCTAGAAGCCAGTTCTACCCGTTGAAGGAGTTGCTGCATTGCAGGTCTGGTCAGCGTCTCGAGTCAGTACATACCTCCTTATTTTACTGCGTCGCTGGAGCAGTTTCATATTCTTGTTGTGACTATGGCATCAACGGCGCTGCTGTATATCTTCCCATGATATGAAAGGGGATTACACTGTACAGCATATATTATCCGACTGTACAGGGTTACCCATTTCTCAGCACCAGTATGTAGCTGTGTGCATTCTGCAGTGGGTTTATGTGTGGTAGAGGAAGTTGCTGCACGTAGGGATTTTGTGGCATTTTAGAGGGTACCCAGCACTCTCTCATTATTTCTTCCTCCAGTATCTTAGAACAGAGAACAGGATACCACCTTTGCTGATTGGCATACAAATCTATGTACACATATATAGATAAACAGATATAGATATATATTATAATGAATGCGGTAGCACCACTATAGTTAGGGTTGAGTAGGCACGGTAATGCTAAACCCCAGTTTTTGCACTTTAATATCTTCACAACTGTTTAATGGATTTGTATGTAATTTTGCAAGTTTGGGCACATGGGGTAGACAACTTATCATGCCAAGTTTGCTCCAGTTGGATGCGGATTCTGAGATGCATATAGCGAAAACCTAAAAAAAAAAAAAAAAAAAAAAAATGTTGTCTCTGGTGTCTAGTGGCACTCCCCATCCCTCTGATCGCTGTCCCATATTGTTCATGTTTTTCTGATGTTTAGTGGCTCCTCTCTCTTATGATCACTATCCCTGTGTCTTTCTCTGTTTCCCTGGTGTCTAGTGGCACCCCCACCCCTTCAGTCGCCGTCCCCATAGTTATTATAGTTTCTCTGCTGTTTAGTGGCACCCCGATTCCCTCCCGTCTATCTGAAATAGAGAAACTGTCCCATGATGTCCTTTTTTCCCCTGTAAAAATAAAATGGTTCCTTGCTGCTCCGACCTCCCTACCCCTACCTCCCACTGAGTACCCACCCTCCTCACCCCCACATCCTCCTCAACCTGAACAGGTAGCATGGTGAAGATCCACTCTCCGATCAAAGGCGCATCTTGCTGCTGGAACCACCGACTGCATTATGAGACACTATGGTAAATGTGGTTCCATGTATTTCAGTTGGGTTTTCAACTTTGGTGCATAACTTTGCCAGTTTTGTATATTTTCAGCCCAAATTTTCAACATGGCCTTTTGGAACCCCACCTCATGATCAGTGATGGTGGAATTAGAGTAAATCTGGCCCAAAGTCCCTTTTGGGTGGGATTGAACATTTTCACCACCATGTTCATGAGGTGGGGTCATAAAGGCTATGTTGAAAATTTGGGCTCAGATTATGAAAAATGGAAAAGTTATGCATATCCATTAACATTTTGCTATGCTTGCCTGTAACTTTGGTAATTTTAATTATTTTTACCCCAAATTTTCAACATAGCCATTTGTTTAGACCTCCTCATGAACGTGACTACTGTCATTTTCAAATCCTCCTGTGGCGTGGAATGACATTGTGGTGGCATGCAGTCACTTTTGGCAGGGTTTCAAAATTTACTGTACCGGGTACATGAGGTGGGGTAATAAGAAGGCTATGCTAATGTGCTTCTACAGCAATATACATATATGCATCTATGGAGGGATGGGAGGCCCTGTGTTCCCACAGGTAAATAAGGACACGATTATACTATCTCAAAGTTGTGGCTGGATGGGAGCGCATACATATACCTTTCTGGTCCATCAGGTGTTGGAATACTTATTTTCTAAAAATTTATCTTCCTCGGTCTAGGAGGCCCTTGGTTGCTACATCAGCCTTTCTCATGCTTATGACTAGACATACAGTTGCCCAGTTAGAGGGGCTTGTTTGCTTTTGAGAGGCATTGTACATCCAGTCCTGGCTGGGGATCTGGCTTTTGTTTTAGCGCTACTGCATTTGGCCTCCTTTTGAGCCAGCTGCCAGTTGTGGCTTACACTTCCTTTTTTTTTTTTTTTAAGACTGCATTATTTTAGTTGCAATCAAGTCTGCATAATCAGTCAATCAAGTTTATTTATAAAAGGCACCTTTCTGTAGTTCAAAGCACCTGTACATACAATAAATATCACATCAATCAATAACTTTCATACATTATACAATATATAAAACCATAAATATAAAACAGTACAACCAACAGGTTACTAAAAGGAATGCTAGCCAACATTATTCTTCGTCAGAAAATCAAAGCCAGGTCAAAGAGGCATGTCTTCAATTCAGTTTTGAAACTTTGGACAGTCAGGCATTCTCTTTTCTGATGAGGTGAGAATTCCACAGGGTAGGGGCCACAAATGCAAATGAATGGGCCCCAGATGTTTGTAAGCGCACCCTGAGAATTTCTTACAATCCCTCTCCCTCATCAGTGGATCAGAGTGGCTAGGAGGAGGCGGTAGGGAGAAAGGAGATCTTGCAAGTAATGGGGTCCCTGGTCATGTAGGGCTTTGTAGGTCAGCAAACCAACTTTGAAGGTGATATGCCACCACACTGGCAGCCAGTGCAGCCACCGGAGCACAGGTGTAATGTGACTGATCCTAGATGTTCCAGTCAAAAGCCTGGCAGCCACATTCTGCACCAGCTGCAAGTGGCAGCTATCATCCCCTGGTAACCCTAGGGACAGGGCATTGCAGTAATCATGGCGAGTGGTCATGAAGGCATGGACCAATGTCGGAAGGTCCTCGGGAGGGACCAGGTGTTTCACTTGGGCGATATGCCTCATGTGGAAAAAAGAGGTCTTGACAATGGCTGACTCCTGAGATCTCAGGTTAGACTGCTGTCAAAAAATAACACCCAGGTACTGCACCCAATCTGAGGTGGTAAGCTGGATGCCCCCAAGACAAAGGCCTGAGGGTTGTCCACGTTGACACACCCACCTGCTGATCGGGTCCACCACCAACACCTCGGTTTTATCGGGTTCAACCTCAGCCGACTAGCACTCATCCAGTCCTGGATCTCAGATAGGCAGTTGTTAAACACGGAGAATATCTCCTGTTCAGGTACAAAGGACATGTACAGTTGAGTATCATCTGCATAGTAGTGAAAACTCAAACTGTACTGCCTGATAATGTCTCCTAATGGCCATATACACAGTGAACAACATGGGTGCCAAATGGAGCCCTGTGGTACCCGCAGGATAGGGAAGAGGGTCGGAGGAATAAATTCCTGAGACCACTCTCTGTATCCTGCCCCGAGGAATGATCAGAACCATCTGAGAACAGTACCAAACAGTCCAGAGATAAACCACAGGCACTCCAGTAGCACACCATGGTCCACAGTGTCAAATGCCGCTGAGAGATCAAGAAGGAATGAGTCCTCCAATCTCTTGCTATTAGGAGATGTTAAGCACCTGAACAAGGGCCATCGGTGCTGTGCCTTTCCTAAATCTAGACTGGATGGATTTATCCATAGACAGTGTGGATGGATAAATGATCATCCAGCTGCAGTGCAACCACTTTGTCAATAACCTTATCAACAAAGGCAGGTTAGAGACAGGTCTGTAGTTGGCGAGACAGTCTGGATCAAGGGAAGTTTTTCAGGAGCGGTCAAACAGCCGCCTCCTTCAGGGGTCTGGAAAGACCCCTCTCCAGTGACCTCCAGACTATCTCAGCTAGGACCAGGCCGATTTCTCAATGTACCCCACAAGGAGACGTGTTGGGCCTGGGTTCAAACTACAGCTGGTTGGCCACAAGGTCTGGATGATCCTCACAATGTCCATGATGTCCGACCATCCAAAATCGGATCAGACAAACTGGGTGCTCACAACCTCCCACCGACCTCTGCAATCCCTCATAGAGAGGGCTGAGTGGATACCAGACTTGATGGTGACAACCTTATCCGTGAAGAATTGAGCATACTTGTCACATCTTTCTTGTGACAAGGCTCTTGCCAGACGCAGGCAGATTGATTGCACAGTCTGTCGAGCAGTCGGAAGAAGCTGAGCTGGTTGATGCTGCGTGGCGGCAATCTCCTGGACAGAATTCTGCCTTCTACGGTGACTATCGATTGTTAGTATAATGGTCCATCTATCTAAGCCTGTGAACCTCCATGCGGACTTCTGCCAAGCTCTCTCTATAACCTTTGACCCACTCTCTTCAGCTCCTTCAAGGTCCCTATCGACCCATGAGGGACCTTGGGCGAAGAAGTAAGTGGTCGAACACTAGCAGGAGACAATGGAATCCAGGGCATCCAACACACCTACTTATTATAGGCAAGTACAGGATCCCCAGACCCATGCTTTCACTCAACAGGCCCAGTAAGTCTAGCACTGCTGTTAGGCCCTCTGGGGTCACCCCTCTCAAGGGCGGTACCAGACCATCTCCATAGGAGCAGGCCCATTAGTGGGAGCCATGAAACTGAACCCTATAGTGTGATGGTCAGACCAACTGACAGGTTCCACCACCAAATCAGTGATCTCCATCCCCAGAAGGAACACCAGATCCAATGTGGGTCGAGAGGAAATAACCTGTGTGAGACCCAGCGAAGACATACAGTAAGCTGTAGGAGATCTTGACCAAAATGTGAGAGTTCATCGTTGACCCAGGCATTGAAATCCCCAGAATTAACCATCTGAGGGATCTCAATAACACATCAACAATGAAGTCCATGACCTCCTGCAGGAATTCTTTCCCATCACTAGGTGGGCGGCAGATGAGCAGAATCCTGTGCCCACACCGCACCCCACGATACACTCAAAGGACCTGGTGGACCCCACTGGCACATCCACAAGGCCCAGTTCCGCTTTAAAACAGATGGTTACACCCCACCCTACGATCCGTCCTTGGGTGGTGCATCACAGTACCTGGCCAGAACCGCTGATGCCAGTATTGGGCCCGCATTCTTGTCCAGCCAGCTCGGTGATGCACGCCAGGTCAGATGAACCAACAAGATCCACAATTATAGCAGTCTTGTTTTTAATAGACCTGGCATTGTACAACACCACCTAAGTCGGATGAACTAGAGAAGACCACGCCACCTGCCTGCAAAAACAGCCCTTGGGTATGGGAATCAGGCAAGAGAAACCTCTATCCTGGTCCCATTTCACCCCAGGGCATCTCCTTGTCCCCACCACCTCTATCCAATCACCCCTTTCCATTCCCTGCCGGGTTTGGGACCCCCCTTCTCTTATGCCTCCTGACTATCCCCAAAGCACGACATCTAAATTACGTTGCAGATGGCAAGGGAGACAGTCAAAGGACGGAGGTCCTGAAGCCTGGAGAGGAATATCGCCTGACGTCTTTTTTGCCCTCACAACACATAACAGTCAGTCCACCAGCAAACTAAAACACAGTAACCACTCACATAGATAACCACACTCAGTCCAAACACACCCACCCAACAATCCATCCTCACAACAAACAACCTAATCCCAAAACACAGTCCCCAACCCCAACTAATAAAATGAACAAATAAATAAAATTCCTATGGCAGGATATGAGGGTAATTACTGTAAAGAGAGAAGTCGCATATAGTACTCTCAGAGATGGGTATTTAATAACTCTGAAGAGCTCCCACCTCTCTGGGAAAGAAAAGCCGTCTCCTGGCACTGTCTCTCACATAGGCCAGGACACAGTCAGCAGTTTATTTAAAACAGCACAGTTTAAACAGGGCACTCCCATTGCCCAATAAATCCATGTGGTATAAAGAAGAAAGAGAGAATCTGACCGTCCACAAAAGGAATTAGGATCCAGCTATAACTGCTCCACGATACAATGAGGACTTTCCACCAGGGAGCAACCACCTCAGTCAGTCCAGGAAAACTCCCAAAATAGGTAAACTTGGGGTGATTAAGCCATTCACCGAGAAGGCCACAAGTTGTTGCTTCTGGTCTTAGTAGAGAATAGGCCTCGCTCACCCCCACCTCCTAAGGATAAGGATTCCAGAGCTGCAGGCTCTAATGTGTGTGCCTCCTAATTGATTTTCCATGTGTTTGTTACATACTGAATCTAAGTTTCTACCTAAGGTGGTATCTGAGTTCACTTTAAATCGAACCATACACCTTCCTGTGTATTATCCAGAGCATGTCAACCCTGGGAAGTATGGTTCCATATGTTAGCTGTACATAGCATTCTCAGATCCTGTACCCACCGTACCAAGAACTACAGAAAGTCCTCGCAACTGTTTGTTTTGTTCTCCCCTGGAAAGAGGACACTTCAGTTTCTGAACAGTGCTTCTCCAAATTGCTAGCACAGTGCCTTATGTTTTGTTATAGGAAGTACAGTAAGAAACTTCCTGCTGTAGTATGTGGTCATGCCACAAGAGGTATAGCCACTTCTGTTGCTTGTTTCAGAAATAGTTCCTCTGCAGAAATTTGTGCAGCTGTCACGTGGCGTACTGTCCACACCTCCACTAAGTCATACAGTCTATACACTGTCTCATGTAGAAGAGCAGGGTTGGCTTAGCTATCTTATAAGGCCTACTTTCATAAGCATCGTATATGCCTCATCTGTCCAGACTGTTAGCATTTGGTACTGATTGGGACTCGTTCCAAGAATGTGGCCTGATGAAAGATTCTCTCGAAGATCTACTGTTCTGGTAAGGTCTTACATAACTGTTCTTTATTGAGGGTCTTGTATGTTATTAGGGTGGTTTGTAGTGAGTTGTGTATTAATATGTTATTTAGGGGTTAATAACACATTTTATGGTGTAGTTAGCTAACTGGGGTCATAATACCCTAATTGACTGCAATCATATGTGATGGCTTCTCAGTGGGGACAAGGGCGAACCATGCTTTATATTTATGTAAGTAATAAGCTACAACATGGTGCTCATTATAAGAGATTTAATGCACAGTCAGGTGATGTGTCTCATCCAGTGAAATTTCTAGTTTTTCTTCCTATTTTATAAAGATATATGCATTTTCATTGCAAAAGTATGTTACTGCAGATTAGAGTTGCTACTGTACTATGCAACACTCAAACCCACAAAGTTTAAAATGTGCTGTTATGACTTTCAACCCAGTGCCCACAAAGCTTGGCAGTGAGCTATTATTTAGTTATTTAGTTTTTGTTTACTGGCTAGGTGCACTAGATAGAGACTGTCTATTGTCAGGCAAGACCGGGAGAGTTACAACGGAAATAAAATGGCAGGTTGCAAAGGTAAAATAAGAGATAATGCAACATACTCAGACCTGAATAATGGAATTCAACACAAAATTCACATGACATTGGGATGAAAACATATAAAGCGGTACAGAGGCGTCACATCAAATTTCAAGTACTAATAGCCATAAGTGCTGGAGAACCTAGTAAGGTTGTCAAGCCTAACTCCCCTCCCCTCTTCTTTTTACCCAAAGTTAAGCTACTGGTTTGGGGCTATGCATCAGTGGTGTGGTACCTCATACAGAGCCATCATATTCAACATTTTAAATATCAACTGAAGGTCAATGAACCAAGCTGTCTGAACCTGTTGCCCGATAGTCCAGGAGGATGAAAATTCATCTCTCACTCAGTCATTGCTGCTGCTGCAGGCCCATCCATGAGACAGGTTGGAAAGAAAAAGCCCATGGTCACGGCTCCTCCAGTATAGCCTCCACCTGTCGTTCCAACTTTGCTTCAGCCCCTGGTGGTTATCAGTACCCCAGCAAGTGGTGTACGTGGTGCCTCTGCCAACAGGCCTTGTCTATCCATGGTCGACACCTGAGGTCGAGATCACGCTGTAGGACTTCATTTCAGTCTCAGTGCTGTCACTGGCATTGCCATCAAGGGTCATCATTGGCAAGCTCATCCTTGTCATTATCTGTTGATGTCGAGCCCATTGCAGTTGTGACAGTAAGGCTTTGTAGCAGTGGGTTTTAGGGTCATTTGTCCCAGGTCGAGGTTGACCAGTGCTTGGATACCCCAACCCAGCCTTGGGTGGCTCTCCTGACGTCATAGCAGTGTCCTGTAGTTATTTCATCAGCCCTACTGGCAGTAAGCAGTAGCCAGTCAAGGTGGAGTCACCACCAGCACAGCCACAGGAGGGCACTCCATCGAAGGACTGTAGGCCAAAGTCTGGATTTTCCAAGCTTCTGTCATGGTTGTCACCCCATCGAGCTGTTCGTACTTACTTCTGACCAGTTACTGGAGCCTCTTTTCCTGTTTGGACTCTGAGGCTTCCTCAGTGTCATTGTTTTAGTGTTGACAGGACAGCAGTTCCTCTAACAGCTGCTCCACTCTGAGGATTCGGACTATTGTTTGGCCTTGCTGCAGCACATGTCTGTATCCCTGGATGTTCCTGTAGAGGAGGTACAGAAGTGGTAATCTACCCCGTGGATACCCAGGAGCAAGAGTCCTTAATGGGGTGGCATTCCTAGTCACCCAGGCTGTGCTGGGACCATCTCACAGCATTTGATAAAACCAGGCCTCATGCCAGGTATCTCCATGATGCATGACCCACAGGCACACACAGCGCAGTGTGTGGGTTGTCCAGCTTATGGAGTTCCCATCCTTAGAGTGTCTTGTGGACAATGTGATTTTCCATAAGGCCAATATGTAAAGCAAAGAAACATAGACTTTGTGGCAGATAAGGACCACTTGGTCTACCCAGTCTGCCCATTTTCCTACCTATTGGAAAAGTTGCAGATCCTAGTTAACCAACAGCCTACTTCTTCCTACCTCCCCCAGAATTGCCTTATGTCGGTCCCATGCATCTTTTATTCCCCCACTGTTTTTGATCCCATGACCTCCTCAGGAAGGCCATTCCATGCATCCACCACCCTCTCCATGAAAAAATACTTCCTCATGTTGCCTCTTGACCCATCCCCTTCTATCTTCAAATTGTGCCCTCTTGTTCTTGCATCTCTTTTCTAAAGATGCTACCCTCCTGGACTTTGTTGCTTCCTTGAGGTACTTGAAGATTCTATCTATCATGTCCCCCCTTTGCTTGAGGTATACATATTAAGCTTCTTTAATCTCTCTTAGTATGGCTTCTGGTGCACACCCTGCACCATTTTAGTTGCCCTCCTCTGGACTGCCTCCATCCTATGTCCTTGTGTAGATGGGGTCTCCAGAACTGCATGCAGTACTCTAGATGAGGTCTCACCAACTGCCTGTATAGAGGGATAACAACTTCCTGTTTTCTGTTGGTGAAGCCTTTTCCTATACATCCCAGTATTCCCCCCAGCCCTCCTTACTGCCTTCTTACATTGGTTGATTGCTTACCTTTAGGTCATCTGATAGACTACTCCCAGATCCTTTCCATTTTTGTTGTTGTTAGTACCCCCCCATTGTGTACCTTCCCTGAGTTTTTTGTTTCCCAGGTGCTTTCTTTTGCACTTCTTTACATTGAATCTAAGCTGCCATTCTTTTGACCATTTCTACAACCTTGCCAAGTCCCTTCTCATCCTTTCCACACCCCTTTTGTGTATCAAGCCTGTTGTAGATCTTTGCATCATCGGCAAAGGCATACTTTTCCTTCCAGTCCCTCTGCAATGTCACTTATACAGACATTAAAAGGACTGGCCCCAGTCTGAACCCTACAGTACCCCACTAGTAACTCCTTTCTTTGGAGAGGACTCCATTTACTATTATCCTCTGTATTCTGTTGTCCAGCAATTTTTTACCCATGCTACCACCCTGGGACCCACTCCCAGGCTGGCTAATTGTTTAGTAATCTTTGTGTGGAACTGTGTCAAATGCCTTGTAAAGTCTAGGTAGGCCATGTCCACAGCCCCTCCCTAGTCTACTACTTTGGTTACCCAGTCAAAGAAATCTATTAGATTTGTCTGACATGACCTTCCGCTGTGAATCCATGCTGCCTTGGGTTTTGTGCCCCACTGGCTTCTAGGTACACAGCAATTTTTTCTTTCAGAAGTGATTCCATCATTTTCATTACCACTGAGGTCAAACTAACAGGTCTGTAGTTTTCTGCCTCTGCTTTGCCCCACTATTGTGAAGGGAATTGCATCTACCCTCCTCCAGTCCTTGGGTACCACACCATCCTCCCATGATTTATTAAAAGGGTAGTCACTGGCCGGTGGCACAGAGGGTTGGCGCTGGCGCCACACCTTGAACCATGCCAGCGACCGGGTTGGGAATGGACTCAGGTCGTCAGGGGCTGGCTGGGGAAGGAGAGGATAGAGCATCCGGAGGACTGCTCTCCTCTCCTGGGGTGGATTAGGTGGGCAGCTCCACTCTTGTAGCAGCCCCGTTGGAGACCAGGGGCAGTACTATGCAGTGGCGCAGGAGGGACAACCAAAGAAAAGCAGAAAACAACCGGTGGCTGCCAGATGATGGCTTCCACATTCTCCACCACACCGGAACCTCAGGAGCCTGCCCTGCACAGCAGTCCCCTGAGTCAAGTAAAGATAATAGAGTGCTGGGGTTTCCCCTTGCAGTGCCTTCCCCTCGGAGGAGGGGACCCACCGTAGATGGGTTACTCTGGGACGTCTTGGAGGTTGGCTGCAATGTGTGGTGGGTTGGCAGGGCTCAGGAAGAGGATGGCGGGGAGTGGAGAAGGCTTGGAGGGCCCTAAGGAGAGCAGATACCAGAGCATTGTAGGAGGAGGTAAAAGATCACACACAAAAAAGGGTAGTCAGTGGTGTCACTAGTTCTCCCTTAGTTCTTTTTACAATTCTGGGGTGAATCCCATCAGGGCCCATTGCTTTGTCCACCTTCAGTTTTAGGAGTTCTTTCAGAACCCTTTTTCTGTGAATGAACTGGTATCGACTCCCCTATCCAGAGTGCTTCTATTGACAGGATTAGGTACCTCCCCTCCTCTTCTTTTGCAGAGTATTCGTTCAGTATCCCTGCTTTTTCACTGTCACCCTCTGCCCACCCACCCTCCCTCCCTTTATTAAGCCTCATTATCCCTCCTTGGTCTTTCTTCGCTCCCTAATGTACATGTAAAGGTTTTTATCACCCTTTTTAACTGAGTTGGCTATCTTTTCCTCGGTTTGGGCCTTCGCTGTTCTGACTGCCTTCCCTACTTCCTTCTGCTTTAACTGGTACAGTTCTCTGTCCTGCTCCTTCTGTGTTTCCTTAGGTATATACCGGCGGTAGAAATCCCCACAGTGACATTTTGACAAGCTTCAAAATATGTTGCTGTGGGGGAGCCATAGATCCATTGTACTTTACTGACTGTATCATTATGTTATGCTACTGATTGTATATGCTTGGTTGTAAAACTTTTTGAATCTCAGTTAAGCATACTAAATTTGAAAATGTCACTGTGGGGGACCTACTGGCAAATTTTGCCACTTTGCACCCCCTTTCGTGTTAACCCTGACTTATGCTAACAGTCTTTAGAGGGGAGGAAGGCTGCGCCCCCATATATAAACACCGACAGACCAGTGTCTGACAGGCTAAATTTCACTCCGTCAACATCGGGATGTCTCTATGCTGAACGCTCATAACAGTGTTGTCGCGTCGGCATAGCTAAACCGCTTCCTTATACTTCCTGAATACTGTCTTTTCTCCCTAACCTTCCTTGCCACCTCTTTTGAGAACCGTAGTGTTTTTTTCCTTCATTTTGATTTGTTTATTTGCTTCACACAAAGGTTTGTTGCCTCTGTGATGGCAGTTTTGATGATTCCCATTGTTCCTACACCCTCCTTCTTGTCCATTTGGTAGTGCTTTTCTGAGATACTCTCCCATTTTGACAGTTAGGCCTCCCTAAAGTTCAGTACCCTCACTTTGTATGGCTTGACTCTATGGCTGTGTTTATCATGAACCACACTGTTTGGTGGTCACTTGTTCCCAAATGGCAACCCACTCTAAATCTGAGATCTCTCTCTGTCCTCATTTGAGAGTACCAGGTCTAAGCTTGCTCCTCCCGAGTGGGTTCCAACACTACGTCTGAGGTATGCCCCTGTAGGGCATCAAGAATGACCCTGTTCTTGGATGTGGCTGCAGCAAATGTGCACCAGTTAACATCTGGCATATTCAGGTCCCCATCAACAATATCTCCCTTTTTCTGCCATCTTAATGATGCCTTCTGTCATTTCCATGTTGGACAAACTGCCAGACAAGAAATCCATGAATCGGTTCTTCCTTGATCAAAAGGTCTATGCCCTGCCACTCCTGGAGATCCATAAGGCCACTTAGCTGGCTTTGGAAACACAAAGTATCACACACAAGTAAAATCAATTGCCAAAACCTTAAGTATCTGCAGGCAAGATTTATTCAGGCACCAAAGGGAGGAGGGTAGTCGACTGCTGAATAAAATCTTGTTTGCAGATACTGCATTTTTCAGTATTAGATATGGCTCTTGTTTGTGACACTTTGTGTTTTTTGATGTTGTTTGGCTAGCCACCTCTGTCTTCACTAGCTTCCTTGTCCTGGACATGGCTACTTTACTTTACTTTGTTTGAACCAGCTTTGTGGCTTTGATGGCTAGATTCAATCATGAACTTTTAAACAAGCTCACCAACATGATTCCTCTGCTTCCGGTCTCTTCTGCCTGGGGCTGGAGGACCATCTCATCAGCATCGAGAAGTCCAATGTCACCTTGAACTCTGTGACATCAGTACAGAAGTCCAAGCAGCCGTCCAAGCCCAAACAGCAGGGTTCCTTTCAGAGTAACATTTGTGGACCTGGACAGCAGCAGCAGAGGTGGCAGCACCAGCAGTATCTGCCTGCCAAGTTCTTCAATAATAAGTCTGGCAGTCAAGGTCAGTGAAAAGAGTTTGGTGTGCCTCCAGGGCCAGTTCTCTGGGCCCCTCCCAGTGTAAAAGTGATGGGTTAAGGCTTGTATTCCTCCGCCGTTCCAAACCCTGTTGCAATTCCCAGTCTGGTGTCGACTCTTCCCACTTCCTACTACAGTGGTCCAGTGTCACACTGGACAAGCAACCCTCTTTGCACAGGTCATGGATAATTGCAGAGGTCTAGGATTCTGAGAGGCAGGGCTCAGAGCAGAGAAATGACTCGTGGATGGGTGTTGAAGTGAATCTGATTGACAGTGTCAAGCAGTGTCAGCTCCTGTGTATAAGAGGGTGATGTGCAGGGTTCTCCTGCCTCGTCCCAGTACCAAGGAAGCCCTTTAGGAGTAAAGGCAGTAACCCGAGGATAGCTACTCCAGCTCCTCTCCTTTGTGGCATGTTGTACAGTACCAGATACCTGAGGTACAGTATAAAATGGTTGTGGTATTGGGCTTGATCACAGATTTCCTCTAGAGATTTGGTATGTTTAACTGAGACCTGGCTGGGAGATCACGCTGGACCTGTCCTAGAGGTGGCTAGCCTGGCTGGCTACTCAGTGGTACACTGCCCTGAGGTGGGCATATGGGGAGGCAGGGTGGCCATCTGTTTTAGATCCCGATTGAAAATGATGGTGTACCCACTGAAGGAGATGAGGTAATTTGAAAGTGTGACAGTGAAGGGTGATGCATCTGTATGGTACAGGATTCTCCTGATTTACCAAACTCGGGGAAGGACTAAGGATACCTACATGAATTTGCAGATTTTGTTCATTATCTGTCTTTGTTGAATACCTCAACCTGATTGCGATGGGGATTTAAGTGTGGGTTGATGATGAAATCTCTAATTTGCTCAGCAGTTCCTCCCATTGATAGATTCATGAGACCTCACACAGGTTTTTTCAACTGCTGTCCATGAGCTTGGCCACATCTTAGACCTTGTCTTCTCATTTGAGATGTCAGGGTGGATCTTGTAGGGTGGTTGTATCACCATGCTTTTCAATTTCTTGCAGGGGCTCCCAGAAATATCCCCACAGAGATGCTCCAGCATTGCCTGTTTTATTTTATTTATTTCATTTTGTTCGCGGGAAAGGAGGACTAGATAATTCCGCCTATTTTCATCCTCGTCCTGGGGAGGGATACAGATGGATGTCAACTGACATTGAACCAGATTAAGCAGTTGGTGGTATTTTAGTGAATGGGGAAATTTGCCAGGACACGGGAAATTCTCCTACTCTCCAGCAGTCCTGGTAAGACTCCGACGGAGATGGAGAGGGGTTGGGGAGCTGGTCTCCTCCTCTACCTCAGGAGTGCCAGAGACCGAAAACTTTTATGATATCGTGGGGCATTTGGAACTGAATATACAGGCAGAGAATTCACTGTCAGTTGGAATGGCAGTTCAACCGACAGAGGATATTGTGACCTGTCCAGAAGTACAGACTTTCAGATTGCTGCAAACAACGCAGCGGAGATACAGATTTGATTCAGTCTGAAGAAAAATGCTGAGGAGAAAAAGGAAGCACTCATCAGGCTTTTGCAGTCGGTGAAACAGGCGAAGTTCGCTGGAAGCACGCCAGATGCACCTAACACTGAGTTGAATACAGCAGGGCTCCTGATAAGAACCTTGGAAGGGATGAGGAGGACATTCATCAGCAGCGCTCATTTGCATCCGAGATGCCTCTCGCGGGATATCTTCCAGGTTGCGATCTGGAGGGTGGTGCTTGTTTGATTTCACTTCAGCTGCTTGGAGACCAGAATCCTTTGCTTTTGGGACTGCTGCAGGGGTCAGAAACCCTGTCTGGAAATGAGTTTACAGTTACTGAATGGACCAGCCTCAGTAGGGGTACTCCCATCGTGCAGTTGCCTTAGTTATTGCTCCTATGCAGGATGGCTCGAATTGTTAGTAGAATCCAGATTAAGGAGCAGCTGGATGGGCTTTTGACACCACTACAGGAAAGTGGATTTCAGGTATGACTCAAGTTTCTATACCTTGTATTGAACCTCCTGTTGTCTCTGCTCAGCTTTCTAGTACACCAACTGGGAACTGCTGCTTCCGATACAGAGATGGAAACTCTTTGCACTGGGTTAATATCACCCTGGCTTTACCACCAGAATTGGTTTTAATGCAAAACCCTTCAGTGACTTTTCTGGCTCGGGCCCAGACAGCAACTCTTGAACTGTCTACTGGTTCTGCTGTTATACAGCCAAACCCCATTGCTTCATCTAGTGCCAAAGACTTATGCACTGGCTGAGTACACATAGATGCAGTCTCCATGTCAGAAGCACAGGCTGCAAGGCCAGTTTCAGCTCGACCTTGTGCTTCATTGTTTCATTCCCATATGTTGCCAGCCAGAAGGCATAATGCAGTTCGTTTCCATTATAAAGGGGTTTGGATACACATCCGGACAGAATTTATGTAGCTCGTACCTATTGATGGGGTCAATGGGCTTCAGTGCTGCTGAGATCTACGCCTTAATTCATGTCTCTAGCGAGATTACCTTGATGTGAGTTTTAAACTCAGTTCTGGTTTGGAAAAGTTCTGGGGCAAATACCAGGCACTAGACTTTCTCCCATGTGGGCCCTATTCGAAATCACACCTCTGACTAAACCTGCCTTTCATACAATTACTGTTTTATTTCATAACAGGTGTTCTTGTTACGACAGAGGTGTACTGTACAGGGTACCCCGAGGCCACTTTCGACATCGAGAATATCTGGACTGGAGACTGGAGTGTTCGTGTGGTTTTAAACACCATGGATGCTGGTTTGCAACACCTTCTCAATAGTTTCTACTTGGGAAGGGATACGGGAGTGCTTTTTATAACGGCCAGCCTGAGGCCTGTTATAGGTGTGGGTCTTCTATGCATTTTAGCAGTATGTGTGATCAGCTTAAATGTACTTCCTGTAATGGCTGAAGGTCACACAAGTGGGTGCTGCATGAATAGTCAGATGTGCAGTCTCTGCTCTGAAATGGGTCATGCGTGTGCTGCCTGTCCAAGGCGGCACACAATCAGGAGCATCAAGCAGATGATGTAGAGCAATGATTGCTGTGGCCCAAGGAGAGATGGCTAGAAAGCCCCTAGAGCTGACAAGTGGTGGATCACTTCTGACACTCGCCCAGTTAATACACTTCCTAGGGTTGCTGAGACCCCCGCAGTGTCGGAGGTGTTACTGGGTACTGATATGTCCAGACTTATAGAGCCTTCTTTGGTTGCTGGTGGAACTTCCTCATGGCAACTTGAGGTCCCTCCTATTTCGGAGGGTCAGTATAGACACCTCAGTTCTAGCATGAGAAGGAGTTATGCCTCCTCCTCTTAGTCAACCTCCTTTGGTAAAGACCATATGGT
This sequence comes from Neoceratodus forsteri, assembly GCA_016271365.2. NCBI lineage: Eukaryota > Metazoa > Chordata > Ceratodontiformes > Ceratodontidae > Neoceratodus > Neoceratodus forsteri. Next base: position 766,035,645 of record CM028133.1, on the reverse strand, counting down.
ATTGCCTAAGAGGGATGGGGAAAATCACCACCTCCCAAACAACTGAAAACCTCTGACTTGCCACTTTTGAACAGATTTGTGCGTCTGTTTCCACAAGCTGAGTTGTCTGGGAATGAATCTGATGAGTCCACTCCTCCTTTTCCATTCCGGAACAAGAGATGGAGCCAGGCAGAAGCATCCTCTGTGAATTTGTGATCTTTGCAACCTGTGGGCTGACAACCCTGATCTTAAGAAAAAATCTAGAAATGTTAAAGGGAAACTGAAGCAACCCCCATGATTTCTGTATTTTAAGGGATTACCCTTTTCTCTTTTGTACTGGCATCCTTTGTCTTGTTTTCCTGTAACGTGAATAGTATTAAGTCACACAAGAAGAGAGCAGCTACTTTTTCTAATTTAATTTCTAGGGGTCCGGAATTTATTTTTGCAAGACACTAGACTTAACTCTCTATCCAGTGTTTCAAAAGGGATGAAGGAATGGTATGTGGGACCTTCCTACTGGTCGATAGCCAGGTGGCCTGCTCTGGGTGGGAATTAGTTTTAATGGTATACAGTTTAAATTTCTGAAACTGCTGGATTTGTACACTGGGAGGCCCTGCTTTTGGATATAAATATTGAGGAGGTTACATTGGTTGATTAATATTTATGTTGCACAAACTAAAGCTGACTGGATTGAATTTTTCAGCTACTGCAACCATATTTGTATCGCCTCATAATTTGGTTTTTGGGGGTGATTTTAACTGTGGTCTGGGTTTGGAAGACAGAGGCAGAATAGCCAGGACACGTAAAATATACTGTGATATGACATGTCTTCAAAATGTTATACATACTGTTTCCCTGAAGGATGCTTTCTTTTCGGTCCATTCCAGATCAGAACCTACTTTTCTAAGGGTCAGTTGGCTACTCATATAGATTTGTTCTTTCTCCCACAGTGCATGATAGTACACTCAATAACGGCAGAGTTGGTGGAATTTTCAGATCATAGGATTTTAGTTTTAAAAGTGGAAAACAGAGTCTAGCTGAGCTTGGGCCAGGGCTGTGGAAATGTTTTCCAGCTTAGTTGGAAGGGTTCAGCTATGTGACCATCTTAAGCATTTTGTTATGATGAATGCGATGATGTGGGTACAAAGGAAGACACCAGATTCCAATGGAGTATTAAAAATATTATTTATTTACTCAACAAAGATGTACGAGCAGCAAAATAAACAGAGAAAATAAATAAAAGGCAAAATCAAAAGAATAACTATACACTAGAAAACAGTTAGTGTTCCCTTTAAGCAGAACAGAGCAGTTCTAATCCCTTCAAGCTCTACCTAAGCAATAAAAAGGATCTCCTTTTATACAAACAAATCATGTGATCCATGAAGCTCCACCCATTTTCTATAATCTAACATAAAACACAAATAAACAGTCCATTTTTATATTTTACATTCACTGTGTCCTTTATCATATTAATACAATTGACACTAGAGCAGTGTTATCAAATAAAACTCAGGATATATGTATTTAGAAACAACAATGCAAATCACCCCCTTCCTAGTCTATAAAATATGAAGGAGATGGGCCAGCTGGCTCTGTAGGAAAAAGGCAGAAGAAACAAACATGGCTTCCAGCAAGTGCTGGCAACCTAAGTATACCATTTGTTTTGTTTTGTTATTCTTTATCTCTTGAAATAAGTTTTAAACCCTTGCCAGGTTTCTTTATAAGAGGAATATAATAGTTTCAGGGCATTTATTTTCTCTCTTTTGTATCCCTTTTGCTTTTTAGGACAATAATCTACTCCTTTTATTTTCAAAGGCACAAATAACCCTTTTCGATTAATAAGCAGGAACCCCCATAAACCTGTACTTCTAGATAGTGTACTACTTTCTGTTTGCTAGCTTCGTTTGTTTAATATTCTACAACTTCCAACCGGAACGTTTTAAAAGCCGGCGGCTTAAACAATAGCCGAGCGGCTGTTGGCTTTAGAATAAGGCGCTCTCTCAAACGTGCGCATTATCGAGCAGGAATGTAAGCATTCTACAACGCTACAGTTCTACCTAAATGCCAAAATCCTCCTGCAAACCCCTACACTCGCTATTCTGGGACCAACCTTTAAGCTTTTTATTTCTCGGTCCTCGAATTCGTGCACTGCATTGCCGAAACGGCAAAAACAAACCTATTCCCAGTGCAACGAGATGAGGGCAGGAAAACAAACAACTTACTCTTTTATTCCAAAATGAATTTAAATACCCAGGCAGACCAAAGGAAGAGTAATGTAGTGTTTTACATGCTGGGGTCAAGCAAGGGACAAAGAGAAAAAGAAATTGTAACATCATATGCACAGGCTTTGAATACAGATGGTCAGTCTGTATACTTAAAGGGCATGTACATATAACATCAAATTCTCTATGATTTTAAGGATTAGAAGTAAAGCTAGAAAGGAAGGAAACACATAAACCAAAAGGTAAATAATATATATATATATATATATATATATATATATATATATATACTGTTGCAACAGACTAAAACAACAATTAAAAGGATATAATTATAGAAGCGGAACAGGAATAAAAAAATGAATGTCCCTGTGTTAACAGCATCACCACAATGAGGAAGTCTGTTTTGGTGTTTTATGGTTCTTTAACCCATTGGTGGATTGACACCAAGGAGATTTAATCAAGTTATTAAAACAAGAAGGGCGGGCTTGCAGGGATGCACTTTATTGGACTTATTTACGAAATGAAACAACTTCAAAAAGTAACTTCTTGTAGTATTACCATGGGTTTGGATTATTTGGCCCAAATCACGTCTAAAACTGCCATGATGGAATTCCATTCTGGTCAGGCAAACAGACTGAAGAAACAGCAGGAATCTAGGACTCAGGGGAAGGCAGCTGAAGTATGCCCATATGATTACATAGATCTAAATCAGTGCAAAAGACTTTGAAGGGTTGTTTGATTGACAACATGCTTTGCAGACTTGGTGATGGGCATTTTGCAAGTATTGACTCAGCACTCTTCCTCTTTGTCTTCTGGAGTCTTGGGAGTGGTTCTGAAGGTCACAACAGATTCTTTGCTACCACAGTGCCCACCTGAAGTTTGCACTCTCTGACGGTTGATGGTTGGGTCCTAGAAGAGCTCGCTAAGCTCAGGGTGGACAAGGCAATAGGACCTGATGGCATACATCCCAGGATACTAAAGGAGCTAAGGATGGAACTAGCAGAGCCATTATCAGAACTGTTTAGTGAGTCTCTGAGCACAGGAGAGGTCCCAGAAGACTGGAGAAGGGCTTATATGATCCCGCCCACAAGAGTGGCAGCAGGGAGGAGGCAGGGAACTACAGACCAGTCAGTCTTACCTCAGTAGTGGGCAAGATTATGGAGGCACTCGTTAAGGAAAGGATAGTGCAACATCTGGAATCCATAGGGCACAGGATCCAAGACAGCTTGGGTTTACAGCAGGAAGGTCCTGTCAAACTAATCTCATAGATTTATTTGACTGGGTAACCAGAGTGGTGGACCAAGGGTGCACTTGATGTCAGCCTACCTTGACTTCAGCAAAGCTTTGATACTGTTCCACATAGAAGATTGATTAATAAGCTGGGTAGGCTTGGGGTGGGTGAGAGGTTGGTCAACTAGGTGGCAAACTGGTTGGCGGCAGAAAACAGAGTGGTGGTACATGGTATACAGTCAGAAGAGATGCAACTCACAAGTGGAGTGCCTCAGGTATCAATCCTGGGGCCAGTCCACTTCAGTATCTTTATCCGTGACATTGCAGATGGACTGGAGGGTAAGGTTTATCTGTTTGTAGATGATCCAGATGGGGTGAGCAGAATGAGATGAGATCTGGATAAACTGGCAAAATGGTCTGAAGAGTGGCAACTGGGTTTAACAAAGAAGTGCAAAGATCATGCACATGGGGAAGAGAAACCCTGAAGCTACCTGATCGGTTGGGAGGGTTGCTGGCAATCACAAGGGAAGAAAGAGACTTGGGCATCATCATCATCACAGATGACCTGAAATCATCCAACAGACCACTAAAGCATTAGGTAAGGCTAGAGGGATGTTAGGTTGTATTAGTAGGGGTATCGCGAAGTCATAAGAGGGAGGTAATAATCCCTCTTTACAAGACACTGGTTATTCCCCATCTGGAGTACTGCATGCGGTACTGAAGGCTGCACCTGCACAAGGACATTAACAAAATAGAGGCAGTCCAGAGAAGAGCAACCAAAATGGTGCAGAGACTGCATCAGAAAACATATGAGGACAGATTAATGGAGCTCAAATATGTATGCCCTAGAGCAAAGGAGGGAGAGGTGATATGATCAAAACATTCAAACATCTTAAGGGCATTAACAAGGTGAAAAGTCTAACTCATGTCCTGCCTAGCAGGCGAGACCTCCCCGCTACTACCAGCTGCTGGGGTACGTCCAGACAACTAACTACCAATCCACCTAACCATTTGTGTCCCCACCCCATCCCAACCAGCTTCTCCAGCATGCCTGTGTGAGGGACGAATCAAATGCCTTGCTGAAGTCCAAGACAAGGGCGTCAACAGGCCTACCCTGGTCAAGTGACACCGTCTCCACTCTTAGAACTCCAAAGGTGAGTCTGACACGATCTGCCGGGGACGAGCCATGCTGCCTATCATCGAGGAGTCCCTGTTCACTCAAGAATGCTCCCAGCTTCTCCTTTAGGATGGCCTCCATCAACTCCCCCACCACGATGTGAGGCTGACTGGTCTGTAATTCCCCTCTCTCTCAAGCCCCTTAGTAGATAGGTCCTATATCGCCTGACTCCAATCCCTGGACACCCTTTCCATCTGCAGAGAAGCGTAAAAGGTCCACCAGTGGTGCAGCCAGGACATCTGCTAACTCCCATAGTACCCTGGGGTGGATACCCTATGGGGTGATCTGGGATGGTCTTCCTGGTAATTTATTTACGCTACTGGGACAAGACTTGATGACAGAACTATCTGGTGTTTACAATGAAATTTTATCCACTACGGGGTGCCCTTGGATATGTGTAAAGGCACTTTAATTTTTTATTAAAAAAGGAGACAAATGACTGATAGAAAATTGGAGTCCTATTAGTCTTTTAAATAGTGATTTTAAAATCTTGGCTAAAATGTTACAAACTCAGCTGTCCAAAGCGGCTGCATACTTAATACATCCTGCACAATTTTGTTGGTTAAGGAAAGATCAGTGACTGATAATGTGTTACTTCTTAGAGAACTTTTGAACAAAGACAGTGGAAACAGACTGAGGGCATTGTTTGTCCTTGAATCAAAAGCAGGCGTTTGATGCAGTAAACCAACAGTATCTCTGGTGTGTACTACAAATTTATAGTATACCAAGTAAGTTTGTAAATTGGCTTCTAGGACTATATAGGTTGCCGCAGTTACACCAGTAAGCAATGGTTGGATAGGACCCTATGTTTCCCGTCAAGGCGGGTGTGTGTGGAAGGGTGCCTTTGAGCCCCCTGCTATGCGTATTCAGTATAAATCCTCTTCTGCGTCGACTTAATAGTTTGCCGACTATTAGGCATATGCAGTGTTCTGAAGAGCTATTTCCTTTGGAGCCACTGCTTATGCAGATGATCTTTGTTTACATGCATTTCTGCTTAAAGTTGAACCAGCATAATATTCTGTGGTGATTTACATATGCAGCTCATGATGCTTTGCATTGTGGGGGCATGTGTGATTTTGTACTTGTTTTGGATGTCCCTTCCTCTGAATGGGCTATCTAAGTATGTCAGGAATTTGGGGATTTTCGGTAGCTTTCCTCAACTTTAGGAAATCCAGGTAGGAGGTTTGTGACCTTTAGGAAGCTGAAACATCAGTGGCAGGGATTGCTGTACTGTCCACACCTATCCGAATTTTGGGTATAATGTTGAAGAAGGATGGATGGCAGAGCAGAATGGTCTTCCAAACTGGAGCAAGGAAAGTCCATTGTGGCTCAGTGGAACAAACATAAAATGAATAAGAAAAAGAATCTACTATATTAAAACTTTCTTAATTCCCTTTTCTTGTATCTTAGCTATGTTTTCCCACCTCCTAAAGTTTTTGAAACCATGCTTTACAGTAATTTTTTTTTTCTTCAAGCAGTATGGGGCAGCCGTTTGAACCCTGTCAAACGGAGCGTTCTTTATCTTTCCATTGACAAAGGAGGTTAAGGGATGGTGAATCCCCTAGTTTTTCTATTCTGTTTTATCATGCCCAATCTCAAACCTTTGCTCTTTAATACTGGGAAATGTTGGACCCCACTTTTTCACCTCTTGTTGTCCATGATTCAGACGTTGGGATGCCGGTCTGTTGTAGGGCATGGGTGCTGCAGGTCAGTCTCCATCTTACGTGATGGCAGTTATTTTTAAAGCTGAAAGCTTGGAAAATTTCTAGCAGAATGGTATTAACTGGTCATAGGAAAAGCGTTATATATCATTTTTTTAAGAACTCTTGTCATTTTTTGAAGTGCCCTCCACCTTTGTGTCTTCCCTTAAGAGCTTATTACAGAATAAAGAACCCCCCCCCATAATGCTTGGGATGTCCACTGGCTCTGCTGTCATGAGAAGTTAAATGTGAAAGAAAATCATAAACATAAACAGTTGGCTGAATGAATATGTAGTAGACCACACTGTGTTCAGAAACTAGAATCCATGTGGCATCTTCTTTTTACGCGCTCATATGTCTAACTTTTGGAGCTTTAATGCTACTCTCTGGCCGACACCTTTTTGGTACTCTCAGTTGTAAAGTTTTCATTTATGGATGCAGCTGGGTCAGCATGGAATGGTTGGGAAGAAAGCACTCTACATGAGATTTTGCTGTTATTCGTTGGCATATCTGCAATTCTAGATGTCTATATACTCTGCAGCAAAAGGATATAGATTATCAGGATTGGCTACTAAAATTACATCTGATCTTAAAAGAGTATACTGGTGGAACTGAAAAGTAACCATGACGTTTATATTAGAGCAAAATGGAAGAGTCTTTCTTGGGTTACTGATTCTGATGTTCCTATTACTTCGTGTTTTTCTTTGTTTTTACCTTTACTCACAGCAGTCTGATTATTGTTTGTTTTGGTTCAGGATCATTTGTGTACTTGTATAGTATCTTCTTCCTCATTAATTTTGACATTCTTTTTCATTTTCTGGATTTTTTTGTACTGTTCATGCCTATTGAGATGTTTACTAGATTTGGGGAACTAGATGTAGTTTTGTTGATTTAGTAACATGGTGACAGGAACCTAATTTTTACATTTCCTTTATAAGGATTGTTTTGTGTGGAACATTTGTTTTTCTTCCCCATTTCTTTTACTATAATTTGTTGACATATTACAGTTTTATTTGGGTGGTTCTGGGATTGGGTGTCTACTTATTATTTTTGCACAATGATTGTCTTTTGTATCTTGGTATGTACTGTATTGTATGATTTTCTTTCCTAATAAACACCCCTACTGTTTTGAGAAATACCATGGGATCTTTAACATCCACCTAACCTACCACCAGAACTGGCAGCTGGGACCTCGTTTTTTAAAAAAATTTTTATTTATTTATTTATTTATTTATTTAGTTCTAGGATTACAAGTACCTTTGAACCAAGGCACTTTTACAAGGTTACACATAAGCAATGCAGAATACGGTATACACACAGTTCTAAGCAGTTGAATATATACATTTGAGGGAGGTAGGTACCAGGACAGAAATTTGAGTAAACAATGCAGAACATGGTATTCTGACAGTCTCAAGCAGATGAGTACAGACAGTTATGGGAAGGAAGGTACCAGGAAGGGCAAGGTTAACAGGGAATAGTTGAGGCAGTGAAGGGACACAAAGAGGTGCAGCCATGGGCATTGTCAGGCTTGAAAAAATGCATAGCTTGGGGGGTAGGGGAGGGATGAGAGGAGGGAGGGAGAGGGAAGGATGTGAAAGAGAGGAAGAGGTAAGTGCTAGGATGGAGAGCAGATTAGGAGGGACAGTCACAGGAGCTGCAGAGAAGTGGAGGCAGAGGTTGGTTTGAGCAGACCAGCGTTTGCAGAGAGGTGATTCGTTGCTGAGTCCATTAAACCAGAAGAGTGCTCGGTGAGCAAAGGACCTTTGGCTCTGCATGGTGCGGCACTGGGGGATGTGCAGTATTTTATTTTCGAACCCCTGGTGAGCAGGTGGTGCATGCAGCATCAGGAAAGCTTGGACTCCTGGAGTGCAAGGCCTAGTGTGATCTTCTTGGCCATTAAGCAAGTATGGTACTTGATACGGTTGGATAGTTGGACGCTCCATTTGGGCGTAGAGTTCACATGTGTGTGGGTGAGGCGGTGGGATCCTGTGATGAGGCGGCAGGCTTTGTTAAGCACGACACCTAAGGCTGTGTCAGTAGTGGAGCCGTGAACAACCAGACCATAATCGATTAGTGAGACCCCAGAGCTCTGCACTGCTATCCTTAAGGCATCTGAGGTAAGGTATTGCCTGTGCCTGTAGAGAAATCCAGTGCACATGTTAACAGCTTTGGCAACAGTGTCAATGTGGATACCATAAGATAGGTGACTGTCGAGTGATTTCAGCATATTTGAAGGAGTGAACTTGATCGAGGACAGTGCCATGGCAGTTTGTAATTGTGAGGGGTTGAGACCTATGCTTATGAGGGAGCACAGAAAAGCATCAGCTTGGTTTTCTTATAGTTGAGGACCAACTTTTGTCTATTAAACCATTTTTCAGCGGAGATGAAACCCATCTGGAGCTTTTTTGGAGTAGGTGGGGTCATGATGAGTAGCGTGGATGAGGCAATGTCCACGTGAGAGCAGTATTTGTTCAGGGTAGGGATTGTGGCAGATTGTTCAAAAAGGCTGAAAAGGGTGGCCTGAGGGACTACTGAGCGGACGGGTCTAGCATCGGAGAGCATATGAGCAATTTTCACTCTTTGGGAGTGGTTTTCCAGGTAGTTCTTAAACCAAGATGTAGCCTCTGGTGATAGCCCAGCACTTTGAAGCTCTGCAATGAGTAGTCGGTGATGGACAGTATCAAAAGCCTTAGTCAGGTCTATGAAGACCAACCCATTTAGTTGATTATTGTCAGGGAGTTGTGGATTGCTCCTGTGAATTCTAGGAGGGCAGATGTAGTGCTGTGGCCTTTTCTGAAACTGTGCTGCTGCTTACAAAGGATGTCGTGCTTAGCCAAGTATTCCATCAGCTGGTCAGAGACTAAACATTCCGTGGCCTTTGGGGGTAGTATGGATATAGGCCTAAAGTTCCCATGAAGGGTCTTGTCCCCACTTTTGTGGACTGGCGTAATGGTGTGGATTTCCATCTGTGGGGAACTGGCGAGGTGAGGAAGGTTGAAAATTTGAGTAAGAGGAGATAGCACTTCATCTAGCGTAAGGACAGTAGTTTAAGGTTGAGTGTGTCCCCACTGGTTCTTGATCCGGCAATTGCTTTGCTGATGTATTTATGTACTTCATGCCTTCTGACTGCTTTGAAGTAAAAAGGCGGTCGAATCGAGGAGAGGGGTGGGGTGCAGAGGAGAGGTCGGCATCGAAGAAGTCTTGTGGGAGCACACTACTGAGATCCAGAGCGCGTTATTAAACCTGTTTGCTATAGTGGCAGGGTCCAGAGTTATAGTCCCATCCACTTCCAACATGTAGGTGACGTTTTGGGCAGTTTCCTGCAACTTCTTTAAGATTATTCCAGAAGCACTTCCCCATACCCCAGGTGTTTGTGAGAGCATTTTGTAGTAGTTACTTTTCTTCAGTCGTATTGCTTTAGTGCAGTCATTTCTAGCATGTTTGAGTTTTGTATATCTACCTGCCTATCTGTGGCGATGCCGAGCCAGGCGGTATCTGATTTCAGCAGTGTTAGGAGCTCCACGGAGAGCCAAGGGTTGCAAAGTCCCTTTGACTTTCCTCTTTTGTAGGGGGCATAGGGAATCAAGGGCAGCATTGGAAGGTGTTGATGAAGAGGTCAAGAGCAGAGCTGACATCCGATGCTTGGAAATCAGGGACCAGTCTTGTTGTCTAAGGTGGGATTTGAGGTGCTTCAGTTGACCACGTAGGAGGATTCTGCTGGTAATTAGTTTGGGTGGTGGGAGGCTGAATTTATTTGACCATTCATAGGTGACTGGGGAGTGGTCACTTAACGAATCGGGTAGGATGGAGACTTTTGAGATGTGGGATGGGTGGTTAGTCGGATCTAGTCCAGAAGGCAGCATGTGCCAGTCTTATAGTTGTGCCTGGTGACCAGCTGGGCGAGGTTGGCGGCTAAGATAGCATCCTTAAAGCTGTTTGCATCTGACCCAAGTCAATTAATGTTAAAATCACTCATAAGGATAGTCTCGGAGCCTGGGGTTGGGAGCAGATAAAGTCCAGGAAGGAGTTGAGACCTTTATCTTGTTCCTTCAGAGGGATATAGAGTGCAGTAATAGTCAGCACCTTGTTGTGGGCCCCAGTAGAATTCTGATGGGTAGAATCTGAGCAGTTGAGACTGAGGAAGGGAATTGAACAGGGTGCCCTAGTAGGCGTCTTTGAGGTAGATAGTACATATACCACCTCTTTTAGAGGTCCTGTCAAGTCTGAAGACGTTATATCCTGGTAGGATAATCGCACTGTCTGGGATTTTAGGAGTGAACCAGGTTTCAACAACTGCAAGAACATCCGGGTTGTGTGGGTGGGCAGATATTTGCAGGGCATCGAGTTTCAGTGGGAGGCTACAGATGTTGAGTGCTGGTTTAACATCTCATCTGAAAGAAGCGGCACCTCGGAGTGCAGCATCCCCTCATGCTGCACTGCAGTGTCAGTATTGGGATTTAACTCAAATGCCTGGTATGGGATAGAACCCATAGCCTTCTGATCTTTTGGCCTCAGAGGCAAGTGTGCAACCTGCTGAACCACTCACACTGTTATGTAATCTGGAGCTAGAAAAGCTCCTGGGTGTACTGAATATCTCGAGCATGAAGGTAAGCGTGATGAGGGGTATAAGCGGCAGCAGTTGAGAGCTATAATTTGGTGATTTCAATACCAATGGCCTCCCTGGCACTAATCCGTGTCTGTCCACTGGCCTCCCACTACAGCTGGCTATGGCATAATGTTGATCTGAGGTAGTTGAAGGCAGGGTGGAGGTCAGAGCTTTCCTGGAAGAAATCAGGCTTTATGGAGAAAAGTTGGCTCTGAGAATACATTATGGGAACAATCGGGGCAATAACTTTCAAAAGGCAGTATTCCTGTCATGGGTTAGTGCCTCGGGTGAGAATAGACCTGCTCAGCTCTTCTGCACTGTGGACAGGCTAATACATCTATCGTGTCTACAGTCTGGGGTTGTTTGGTCACAAGATAGGTGTATGGAGTTTGGTCATTTCTTCCTGGACAGAGTGACCTCCATAGGGCTGGGATCTCTGGGTGGCCTTTTAAGGGCCAGCAGTAGCCATTTGAAAGGTACAGACACATTCTGGGGTTCTGGTGGTGAGTTCAACCCATGTTGGTTGTGGATGTTCTTGAAGTGATCTCTGGTTTGCATTCCACCTGCTGTGACCTGAACCCAGAGTCCACACGTCTGTTGGTAGACTGATGTGAGGTCCTGGGCTCGGTGTTCTCTGGCATTGTGAGATGTTTCCTATGGAGGGTTGCTTCATAGAGTGCTTAAAAATACTGTGAAACCCTTATGAAGAAACCATCTTTGGACCGGACCTACTGCCAAATTACAGGCCTGTCTCGACCTTTCACTTTCTGGGAAAGATCATCAATAAAATGGTGGCGATGCAGCTGGAGGAGCACCTTGAGAAATATAGCATCCCCACTCCAGTGAGGTTTCCAGCCTCATCACAGCACCAAGATCTCACATATTAAGGTGTTTAATTAACCTGCTCCTGGCAGGAGTTGGGGAATGGTCTGTTGTCATTCTCCGTGCTCTCTAAGTGGCATTTGACACCATAGACCAGGGTGGCCAACCTGTACCTCGTGAGCCACATGTTGCTTGCGAAGCAGTTTGATGTTGCTTGTGGGGGTTTACGCAATTACTTGTCAAGTACATGTCACAGTCTTTTAAATTTGAGAAAAGTCAAAGCACAGGAGCTGAAAAGTGCCCTGCATGCTCAGCAAGCTACTTTACTAAACCTGCAAGCCAATCTAAAGCTCTGGAGCTGCTATGAATAATTATTTTAAAATTACAACTATTTTTAAAAAATACTGTAACTTAATAAAACTTAATAAAATATGATTATTGCCTACAGTAGAAGCCACTTAATCAGGACGTGGATAATCGGACATCTGCTTTATTGGGACATCCTCAGGGGCACCAATTAAGTGGCCATTCATTCTATGATACTACCTGCTGCTTAATGGGATGATTCTGTCCCTATAATCACTTACTAATCATCCACTAAACTGATGGGCTGGGTGGCTCCACTAACCTATTCACAGGTCAGTACATGGCTTATCACCTACTTATCAAGTGTCCCACTAGAAGTGGCCAGATCAGCTACTGTAATCCCCGCCCCCAAACCACACTCTCCTGCAAATCTCCCAGTCCTACCTTTCTGTCTCCATCCAAAGCTCCTTTTTGTCTCACTGTGCTGAGCCAAACTGTTGTACTGTAGCTCTCTGCCAATCTGACATGCCGTTTCTGGCTGCGAGGTGTCTCTGGCAGGTCGGCCAAGTCACTTTTTGCTGCAAGTTCACTGAGTCTTGTCCCCTCTGTTAAACATTAACAAACAGCTGTTTCACTGTAGCTCTACCAGTCTGTCTTGTTGTTTCTGGCTGCTAAAAGGACACGTCTCCCACCAGCCAAAATAGAAACTTCACCAGCAAAAGCCAAAATAATGTCTTCGCTTTTCTCTCTCTTTCTGATGGAGGTCTACAGCGGTCAGTCAGTCTGTCTTTGCTGTGAGTTCCCGAGTCTCTCCTCATTAAACAAAAAAAAATAAAAATAAAGAAACCTAGAATCTGTGGCAGATAAGGACCATGCTGCCCACCCAGTCTGCCCGTTTCCTACTCACTGCTGCAGTCCCAGATTTTGTTTGATCTGTGGCTCTTCTGCTTTGCACATCTCCACGGTACCCTTATGTTTATCCCATGCACTCTTGAATCCCTGTATTGTTTTTGCACCCACCACTTCTGCTGGAAGGCTGCTCCATGACTCCACCACCCTTTCAGTGAAAAGTACTTCCTAACATTACCCTGAACCTTCCACCTTCAGCCTGATATCATGTCCCTTTGTTTTTTGCAACATTTTCTCTGAAATATGCCTTCCACCTGTACTCTGTTTATTCCCTAAACTACTTGAAAGTCTGTCATATCTCCTCTCTCCTTCTTTCCTCCAGTGAATAGATAGTAAGGTCCTTAAGTCTTTCCTCTGAAGGATTCTGGTTCAGTCCATGTACCATCTTAGTACCCTTCTCTGGACTGCCTCTAGTTTGTCAGTGTCCTTCAGGAGATTTGGTCTCTGGAACTGGACACAGTACTTCATCTGAGGCCTCACCGTGATCTGTACAGTGGCATTACCACCTCTTTCCTTGTGCTTGTTATGCCCTTCCCTGCACCCCAACATTCTGTTTGCTCTCCCCATCACTTTTTCACACTGTTCGTCAGCCTTCAGGTCGCTAGATATGATAACCCCAGGTCTCTTTCCTGACTTGTGGTGGTCAGAATTTCCCCTCGATCCTGTACTCCTCCCTTGGATTCCTGTGACCCAGGTGCATGGTCTTGCACTTTTAGCATTGAAACTCCACTGCCAGACACCCAACCACTCTCTAATAGGCTAGGTCCTTTCTCATTCTTTCCACCCTCCGTGTGTCCACTCTGTTGCAGATCTGGGTGTCATCTGCGAAGAGGCACACCTTTCCCTTCAGATACTCTGCAATGTCGCTAATGAAGACATTGAATAGGACTGGCCCCAGCTTCAACCCCTGTGGCACCCTGCTGGTCACCTCACTCTCTTCAGATTACATGCCATTACCACCACTCTCTGAGTCCTGTCCCTAGCCAGTTCCCAACCTACTTTACCCCGTAGGGAACCACTGATTTCTCTCTCTCTCCTTTTGGCTTTATAGCCAACTTTGTAGGCCACTTTAACTTTAAAAAGGAAACATAATTCTCCCAAGTCTCTGATCAGGTTTATGAGACTGTGGCTTCCGATTTTCTCTCTTCCCCCTCCTTTCTGCTTAATGGGACACTGCTGCACTAGAGTTTCTTGATTGCCTCCAAGTCTCATGCTTCTCCCCTTCAGGATGTGCGATGATGATGATGAGGTAATGCAGTACAGTACCATACAGTTACATATTGTTTCAGTTACTCACGGCTCACTTAACGGCTTGGCTAATAAGGGAAATTACTGTAGTAAGAGGGATTCAGACAGTATTTATCATAAGCAAAAGGCTTACTTCTGATAATTGGGCTTAATCAGGACGAAAAGCCCGCCACCAGGCCATCCCAATTAAGCAGCTTCTACTGTATCTGATGACTCTGTTATTATTTTAACTCTAAATATGGGTAAATAATGGGTATGGTAAAGGGCCACTTGTTGGGTATGGTATGGAGCTACATTGTTGTAGGCTCACGTCTTACTCGGAAATTTAAATGTGGTTCACGCACGTAAAAGGTTGGACTCCCAGCCATAGACCATGGAATTTTGATAGAGAGCCTAATGAATATGTCGGACTTACGGGACAGCCTTGAAACGGTTTGAGTCCTTTCAATCAGGTAGCTCGCAAACAGTTCTGATGGGCAATCCACTCACTGCAGTCAGCAGCGGTCACCTGTGGTGTTCCTCCGGGTTGGTTCTGTCCCCATGTTATTTGGGTGTATATAGGTGGTACAGCATGAGTTTTCATTGTTATGCAGATGATACTCAGCTGTTCCTGTCCTTTGTGCCTGATGGGCAAGGGCAATACCTGTGCTGGAGCATTGCTTAAAAGAAATCACTGACTAGATGGCCTTCAGCTGACTGAGCTTAAATCCAGCCAAGACAAAGTTGCTGCCGTGGAACCAGGTCCCCCTGGTTAGCAGCGTGTCGAGATGTTGATTTGCCTATGCCTTATGGCCTCATCCTGACGCCATGGATAGTGTGAAAATCTGGGAGTCATCATGGAGCCAGGACTGATGCTCAACCATCAGGTGTCAGCTGTGGTCTGCAGGTGTTTTTTCCAACCCGGAATATGTCACGGATTAAACTCTGTTTGGTGCAAGAGGACCTGGTGACCCTAATGCACATGTTTATGTCTTCAAGACTGACTACTGTAATGTTCTTTACTTGGGTTTACCTGGGAGGTTGATCACAGCCACAGCTGCCACAGAATGGTGCGGTCAGGTTAATTACTGGGTCATCTTATGTGGATAATATAACCCCTGTGCTGCAGCATATACACTGGCTACCAAGTAGGTGGCATACCACCCTTAAGATTGCATTACTAGTATATAAAGCCCTGCATGGATTGGGTCTGACTCCTAGCTACCTTAGAGATCTCTTGGCTTGTATGCTCAAGCTGCTCACTCCACCCACAGAGGCCTGGCTTCTGTCTGTTTCGAGATGTGGATTGAAGCTGTCAGAGATTGGACTTTTTGGTGGTGGCCCCATTTATTTGCATTACCATTCTGTCTTAGGCATGATCTCTTGGCAGAAGTGTTTAAAAAAAGAGTGCTAAATATTAATTATCCTCATCAGCTTTTGGAGATAACTGTTTTATCTTTTTTCTGCATGCCTGGATTTGTTTTAGTAGTGTAAAAACATTGAAATGATTCTTGTATGTTTCTACTTGTGTATGCTAACTGTAAAGTGCCCAGAGCCCCGGGTTAAGGCGCCATATAAAAAAAATTTACTGATTTAGGTTGGACTTTTTTTTCCTATGCAGGTAGACACTGTCTTGAAAAACTACAGGATCGGTACCAGGGACCCGAACCATCAGACATTGTGGAGATGTTTGAGGGGAGCAGTTTTGCAGGCTTTGAAAGGGCATAGAGATTGATTCAGGTAAATCCAAGACCTGAGGCACAACTAAGTATGGTCTATCTTTGCGTTATGTCACCTAGCTATCTAGTGTATACTTTTCTCAAGAGAGTATATACTCTACTTAGAATTGAAAGCTGGCTCTAAAAAAGTAAACTCAGACTGCTTAGTTAGTTGCCTATTTGGAAAGGTTTTTTCTGTTCTGTTTCTCCTTCTCCTTCCTTGCCAGCTTT
The DNA here is from genome assembly GCA_016271365.2 of Neoceratodus forsteri. Taxonomy (NCBI): domain Eukaryota; kingdom Metazoa; phylum Chordata; order Ceratodontiformes; family Ceratodontidae; genus Neoceratodus; species Neoceratodus forsteri. The sequence continues at coordinate 766,019,518 of CM028133.1, read as the reverse complement.
GTCCCCCAAACCGACCCCCAGCCCCGCACCCACATCCTGTGGAGTTACTGCTTGCTCCTGAGTCTGCCCTTGGATTTTCCCCTGTGTAAGGTGGCAGGGCCCCAAGTGGAACAGGATCTGGTTCCCTGTGAGGGTCACCATTTCTTCAGTGTAGGGCTTGCAAGGGTTGGTCTTTATACTTCCCAGGCCATATGCATTTTCCTCTGTTTTTTTCCTGTCTGAGATGCCAACTTGGGATGTGATGCAAGCCCGAGGCATGCAAGTATCGAGCACATCATCCATCAGCGCCTCTCTGCCCATCTGAGTGCACTGCCACCAGTGGCAGTAATGTACCTGAGCTAGTTGCCTCCCTCCCAGGAGGACAGTGTCCACCGGACATTCAGTCCTCCTCCTCCTCCCACTGGCCAGTCCCCAGTGATTCGGGCTCGCTTCCAAATCTAGGCTGCCCGTGTCATGAGTAGAAGTGCTACCGCTGTGCTGGCAGGCTGGCTGGAGAAATTTTCTTTACAAAAATAAATTGTTCATCCTTCTGTCAGGCTCACACTCTCATCCTATGGCAACTTCCCAACCCTGTGATGGAGTTCAGTAGGAACATGCATGCCATCCACAGCCCGGTGTTTTTCCTCTATTTTTCCATGCTTCAAGAATGGAGACTGGGGAACTCCAGTGCACACACATGCATACAGATGCTTGCCAGCATGCTGTGGCAACAGTAGTCCTCCTTCCCAGTTGCTCCTGTCTGCAGTATCAGTGGTGGTCACCCAGGTGGCAGTTGTACACCAAAGTTGGATGTCCCTTCCCAAGGGGGAGAGTGTCCTTTGGGGCATTCCACCTCCCAGCCGTCTGATGACTCAGGTTCATTCCTGAGCCCAGTTTGTCAGCATCTTAAGCATCAGTGTTGGCAGCAGGTAGTTCACATTTAGAGACATTTGGCACTAAGATTAACTGTCGTATTCTTTAGTGACTGTCATATCATAACAGTGAGGATTTTACACACATAGCTGCGTTTCAACCCATTTTGTTGCAGTGAACCTTATAATGAACCTTATTGTATGTATTTGTTTTAGATCGCCCGACTGTGTGGCTGGAAGACTTTCCTTTGTGTTTTACTCTCATTTAAAGAACATTAAGGAAGTCTATGTGACATCTACAGTGGACAGACAAGAACAAGCTGTGAAAGGACAAGTGAGTTTACAAGTATTTTCTCAATCTAATTAAAAAAAAATATCCTGGTTTTCTCCTGGTTTTGTCCCTGAACCCTTCCTCTTCCCTGTATCTAGCGTTACTGTACTGTTGCCTACAGAAGCAGTGGCCTCTGGTACTGGTGAGGCTGTGAGATCTACCACTTAAATACTGTCGGCTTAGCAGTATAAGGATGCTACTTTCTTCAGTTTGTCATCAGATGGCATCATTTCTGGAAAGCCCTTGTGGAGGTCTGGAACTTTTCAAATTTTTTTATATGTATATTTATATGTACTGTATTTTTTAATAGTACATGGCAAAAGTGTATTTCTAACTACCTAGATTCAGTTCACTATTCACACTTAGGCAGTCTTCAAATAAGCATGCAAAGTCACAGGAAACTGTCTTCAGGCTTGGCGTCTCTTGTCACGCAGCCATGTGGTCTTTCAGTTCCAACCTCTCTGCACTCGGATCTTTTCCTCTTCTGAAGAGAACAGGTTTCCTCATTTTTGAAGATTTTGATTTTCTGTGGACGCATGTGCAGTCCGCTAATGCTCCATCAGAGTTCACCTTGGAACAGAGGAGAAAGCCAAGGATTTAGGGTGTGTGGTGTACAGGTTTACCATGTCAGCAGTTGCAGCCATGATGTCTGCATTTGCTGTCTGGACATTGGCCACAGTTTGTTACATCGCAGCTGGTGTCAGACTATGCACTTGTAGGTGCTCGAGAGATTGGTGCCAGTGCTCTAAGGTAAGCCTGGGTCTGCACAGAGACAGCCCTCTGCAACATAGTTTGCAGCAGAGTTGCAGGCCACGGAGGCTGACTCCCATACTGGAGAGGATGTTGTGTTCCTGGACCTTCTGACTGTTGAAGAAAGTAGGCTATTGATTGTACCACTCCTTGTGAAGATGATTGGTTCTGCAACTTTATGTTGTCTATCCAGAGTCTCAGAGGCACCATAGCCACAAGAAGAAGAGTCAGCGCCAGTTGTGGGAATGTTGTTGTTTGAGGTACCATTCACCTCTCCCTTCCAAAGAACCCTTAAGGTCTTTTGCCCTCTAGGGAAGTCATATTGACTGTGGAGCCTGTCAGTCTGCTCATGGAACTTCTGTCTGGCAGTCAGAGACCTTCATGCTGGTCCATCCATCAGCTGACTTGTCTGATCTGGGCAGTGAAGAATCCATTGAGGGAGAAGAATCATCTTCTCTGACCCAGGTGCTGATGACGGCCCAACCAAGTCATTTGGGGTGGGTTCATGCAAACCTTGGTCACTACTTGTCATCTAAATCCTGGTACCATCTCCAGTTTATCTGGTGCCGGGAGGAATGCCCATGAGGACCCAGAACAGGTGGAGCCAGCCCTTGGCCAACATGACCATCTGCATTCAAGATCGCATTCTTACTGTCGACATAGTTGATTAAGATCATTGTTGAGTTCTTCTTTGCCATCTTCTGGCTTCCGCTATCAAGATTAAGCTTGTCATGGATGGGAGAAGACAACATGACAACACTGGGCTTATGGAGAATTTGCCCAGGATACAGTTGACCTTCCAGAGCAGACATCAGTCATGTGTCGCAGGACTCCACACTGGCTTGTCTGTCTGTGCTGAAGTGACCTGTTGAGCTAGCCCCAGCCATTGCAGCCACTGGTGGGCGCACTGACTGAGGCCAGATTCTCAGCTTCCCCATGTCTTGTCGGTGGTGGTCACACCAGTGGAACTGGTAGGTCATATTCCTTGCGGCATTAGGCATTGATGTACCTGGATTAAGATCCTCATCATCCCTTCAGCAGGACAACAGGCAATGGCTAGGCCTGCTTAGGGGACCAGTACTCCTTCACCTCACTAGTGACCATGTCGCTGGACACTTCTCTGGTTAGGTCCAGAAGGAAATCTGCCTGTCACTGGACATCCTGGAATGAGAATCCTCAAAAGTATTGGCTTTCCCCAGCCCTGCTGTGTTGTGTCCTACACACAGCATTTCACAGCACCTGACCTCTTGCCAGGCCCTATCTTGTCATATGGATTTCATGTATGCTGTACCTATGGGTAGCCTGTTGGGAGTCACAGAGCATCAGCTTCTGGAGGAGCTACTGAAGGATGCTGTGTTCTAAGGCCAGGGTGCAAAGCAAGTCAGAGAAGCTGTTGAACAAGGAGTTCATAAAACAGGATATCCTTAGCTTCAAAATCTATCGGTGTCATTGCTGGACATTTGCCAGGCCAGTTATGTAGGTCTTATGACTAGGTATAGCCACAAACTCTTTGAGCGGCTCACCGTTCTTTCTCCACTTCATCCAGAGGGAGCCAACAAGACTTCATAGATATTTGGGACCTGGTGTTTGGGATGGCTAAACACCAGTTTTGGGTTTCCTGTATTCTGCTGATGTGTCAGCCAGGGTGTGACAGCAGCAGTCTCCTATGTGATTCACTGTCCCTAGACACCACTGTGGGTGATGCCATCAGGAGTTTGTGGTAGTTAGGCCTCCGAGCCACCTGTCTTTCAACTGAAACCCATCTTGGGTAAGACTTAACCCCTCCCGCTTTACAGTTGTTCTCACCCAGGTATGAAGGGCCTAGCAACCAACAATATAAGGTGGAACTCTAGACAGGAAATGAATATGGGTGAGCCATACGACACGGCCATTATCAGGGTGTAGGTTTTGCACTTCTAGTTCCTCTTCCCCATCCATCTCACTCTTTTTCCTCTATGCACAGCCACTGCCCCCCGCACATATGAACTAAAATAAGATATAACAGTTTTTCTTCTTGCACTCCTCTCCTTTGGTCAGTCTTTCTTTATTAGTGTTTTATCAAGGGTCTCATGTACCCCAGCATAGTTGAAGCATGAAAGAAACTGGACCACATGCAGTCAGTGTAATAGCCAATACAGAATAATAATAATAAAAAAAAAATTAAAAGAAGGAAGAACTTACTGATATGCTCCCAGGCATGTCCATTGCCACTCCTCTATCTCCTGTGGGCCTTACCGTATAGCATGTGGTCCAAGAATGTCTGGGGAATCTTTCCTCTGCAGGCAGTGGTGGTTGCTTCATGCAGGTCGCTGGCAGTCTAACACCATTTCAAGTTTGATCAAGTATGTGGACCACATGGCCATACTGACTGTCTGGTCTGTTCTCTCCAGTCAGTAGCGGGAAACTAAAGACTTCATGTGGCACCATTACGGTCTGCTTTCCGTGACCACGTCCAGCGGCATTTCAGACGTTTATTATTTACACTGTTTATTTTCACCCTTAAAGGTGTCTAGGCAGTCATCTCACAGTAGGTGGTGGGAGACACCGGATAGAGGGATGTTGGTTGTTCGCCGTTATTTACATTTGGATCAGATCTGCAGTTCTGCACAGCCATGTACCCTCTTGCAAGGCCACTATCTCTGCAGTTTAGGCAGGAATGTAAATTGTGCATATGTTGTGGTTATAGACTGCCTGCCATGACCATTTAGATGTGTCCAAAGGAAAAATATGCACTGTTCTATTGGGTGGCTGAAGTGACCTCATTGTAGTTTAGCACTGGTCATTGCAACCAATGGTGGGCACACTGACTAATGACTCTAGGCAAGATTTCTGTAACGGTCAACATTGTCAATGAGTAATCATAACAAGTGGGTATAGTGCACCCTACCAGGGAATGGCACAGCCTAAGCTTTGAATGTTGGGCACATTAGATTCCATGCAGCAGCAACTCCCCAGTTAAGCTTGTACCATTCAAAGGGACAGAGCTACTTTTCTCAAGATTTTATTTATTTATTTATTTGATATATCGGTTTACAACCTTTGAGCCAGAGGCTCATTTCCAAAAGTACCTTGTCACATGTAAGACAGAAGCTAATACAGACAGGGTATAACAACAGTTACATAGAGCATGTGTTACAGACATTTGTCACTGACATTATTAACAGTATTTGCAGTAAGTACAGGATGATATATTTTCAGACTTTATTTACAATATTTGGATGATGATATTTACATCATCACAGCAGAGACATTATTAGCTTGAAAAGCATCTAAACAGAGTAGTCAGCTCTATTCATGGGTTTGGTATTATTGGCGTAGGTTGCAATCCATAATGGACTTTGTGAGAGAAATTTGGATCAGAGAGGGTTTTCAAGATTTCAAGACTTCTTTGGTACTGCAGTTCTGCACAGCAGGTTGGGGCTACCTGTTTTTCAGGGAGCACCCTAAATTAAAATTGTGCCTGTTAAGCTACGGTTTTCAAATTGTATAACCCGCATTCCCATTTCCCTGTGTGGTTTGGGAGCCTTTTCTGCCTTGATTAGGGTGTTTTAATGGTCTCCTAAAAAAAAAAACAAGGTGCCACAGGTAGGTACAATTTTATTGTTCTGTGAGTTCTGGTCTCTTGAGGGTCCCTTGACTTTCGCATCAAATCTTTTCTCTCCCCAGGTTTCCTGTGTTTTTAGGTATGTTTGTGGGTAAAATGTGTTTTTGGTGATGTGGGGTGTTTTTCTCCTCAGACTTGTATTTTCCGTTGCGTGGCAACCATTAGGGCTGGGCGTGCACTCCTCTGTCTGGCCATTTCTCGCCTGCTGCAGGCTTGACCTGTGGTGTGTGCACATGTGCAGTGCTAAAGGGCTTGCGCAGTGCTAGCATATTAATTTAATGCGCCAAATTGCAGTAGTACGCTTACCGGTGGCGCCACGACTACGCAAGTGCGAAGACATCCGTCTATGCACCTGCTAGTGGCTACACGTCCATTCACTGATTTTTGAGCACGCTAATCACTGTGTACAGTTCTGTGGTGATTTTATAAGCTCAGCACTTTAGCAGTCCTGCATTTGAGTCCCATGACCTCCACTTGCATGATGTGGGTCTGTGTGAAAGTCATTTAAGACAGCTCAGTGGAGAATTTTAGCCCAGAAAAGATATTGGGGCTAATTTATTTTACCTCACAATTGTTTTTTGCACAATTATTTTTCTTTGGCACCAGGATTTATCGGAGACCATTAATCATGAAACGATGAAAGACCTGCAACACTGGGTGATGAGGCCCTCCCCATGGGTTCCTTTTGTCCTCATTGTGTTGCTCAGAACCCCTCCCCAGCTGGTTCTCCAAACTGGTGGTGGGGGAGCACATAGTTCTTTAATTGGCAGTGGCAGCAGAACTGCAAAGAAATTAGCTTTGTGGCTCCTGAGTGAGATTGAGCCCTGATGTGCCGCGGTACATCCCCATGAATTACACCCGACCCTAGTCGGGCCCCTCAGGTCAGGGGGGCCCATCCAGGCATGTTTAGGTGTGGCACAGCGAGCTTAGGCTGTGATAACAGATGTACAGATACACGACCCTGCCTTTTTAATGCCAGGATGATGATTACAGGGATCCTGGGGAAATTCTCACCTTAATTTAACTTAAAAAAAAAGGAATGAAGGAGTCCAAATCAGGGATGTTTTCTCCCCTGCTTCATAATAAGCCCTTGTCTTTTAGGATAGCTGAGGCATGTAGTCCCTTACAACTCAGGCGGTACAGTGTTTGAAGGCAGTGGATGTCAATCCGACTCTGCATCTTTTTCAGCTACTATGTGACCTAAAGTATTGAGCAACCTTGGGCACGTGTGGATCAGACAAAGTGTCTTCACAAGCATATCACGGATCTTCCCTTTTAAAGAAAGGTCTTGGGTGAGAAGCTCCTCCACTGAAGAGAAGGCAGCTTGTATTTCTGGAAAGAATGCCCTACCTACAGAAGGCTCTAGCCTAACAGTCTTTCATGTCAAGTGGGTGGACACCGTGTGCAAGAGGGATTTTCACCTCTATCACCACACAGCAGTTGTACGCCTTGTGCTTCTTTTATGGCCAGAGCCTTCATCAATGGGCCACTACCCTGGCCATTTTCTTTCTGCCTTTTAGAAGGTGCAAGCCCTTTTTGCAGTTCTTGGCCATGGTTCCACCTTTCCTCATTAAGCCTTGTTTGAAGGCGTAAGCGGGAGTAACAACCACTTGGGTGACTGACAGAGGCTCAGATGCTGATGAGCTGTTTTTCTCCATAAAATCTCTGTGTCTTCACAGTTACAAGCCTACATGAGTATTCTTTGGAGTGCAACTAACTTTGGACTCACCTTTCCAGGTGGTTGTGCACTGGAGAGATTCCACCTTCCAGGTGAATGTTCACTGAAGAATTTCATGTGAGACCTTTTGGTCTACTTATTTGTTTTTTGGCCATGAGGGCCATGTGGTTTAGTCATTGGTCTGGTCAAGCTTCATAAGTGAAGCTGTTTAACCTCCTCTTGAGGAAGGCCTATGTTTTAATTCCACCTTGGATACTTAAAAAAAAAAGAGAGAGAGAGAAAGAGATATGCAGTGCAAAGGGCTGTCTCCGATGTCAAACAGCAGCACAAGAGTACTGTAACCCAAAGGGGTCAAGGTAATGGCTGGCACAAACAGGTCTGAGGGGTGGTCCATTCCTTCGAAATCGACTCCAGAGAATGCAGGAGCCTACTTAGATAACAAGGTTACAGTATCAGAGGAGCACTGGCCAAGCACCATGCAGGAGGCCCAGCACCATAAGCCTAGTGCCTCACAACAAGCACATGGGCCCATTCCTGACTCTTTTCTAGGTAGTAGTTTAGAGGAGTTTTCCTCAAGATGGGCCAGAACAATGTCAGACGCCTTATTCAAACAACATGAAGCCTTGCTATATTATAGACATTAGCAGTTTGTTCCAGCTCTAGAACTGCCCCGGAGTGCAATGGTTAAAACCATTCCAAAATAGAATTTTGCACGAGAGCATCTATCTGTGTCATTTCAAACTTGAACTGTCAGATTCTTTACTCCGCCTCAGTGAACAGTCGCTCCGGAGATTTCTCCTTCTGCTCGGTTCATTTCTCGGTTTAAAAGTGTTTTCTCGGTTGGATTTAACCGAGAATAGTTTTATTTTAACCGCAAAACCGTTCGGTTCAAGCTCTATCTGTGGTAACCGTAAGTAAATGAAGGTTTTGTCTGTGTGGAACTTGTAAGTTATCGGTTCGGTTTTGAACCGATCAGTGGAGTTTAAAACTCATTTAAAACTAAAAGTTACTATTTTAGAGTGCGGTTCCGGTTCTTATAGGTTCTAAAAAACAGATTTATTATGTTTTCCAATACCAATGACACGGTTAGGAACCGATAAGGGTGTCTTGCCTGGCACTGCCGTTAAAAGGGCAAGTTTTGGTTAGGCTGGCATTATGTCTGAGAAACCCAAAGAAAAACTGGGCCCATCAGTTTCACACTGTGATGTTTGTGGGAAGTCTTTGCTAAGGCTGACCCACACACCACATGTGTTTATTGTCTGGGGTTTGACCACCTCCAGTCAGACTGCCAGGTATGTAAGAATTTCCTTGCAGCCACCCTGGAAAAAGATTGGGCAGGCTCAGGAACGAGAGGCCAAAAGTCCGCTGACCTGGATGGCCAGCCCTGTTCGTGTGCCAACCGAACCAGAGGGAGTGCCCTCTGACCAGGGCGAGACTTCCTCGGCAAAGAAAAGCTGGTTCTGAGGAACCAATTCCAGTAAAGAAAACAAGAAAATCAGCAGGTCTGGAGTCCAAAATTCCTTCTCCAACTGCTGCAGAGATAGCAAAAGCCATACAAATTGTCCAGTCACTGTCTCAGGGTCCGTCCGAACCACCACTATCTGGTAAAAGTTCGGTTCGTCCGGTCCCAGTGGTTCAGGATTATGATATTGAGGAATTTTATGAACCAGAGGAGGGAGGAGGATTATGAACAGTATGAATGTGGCTGGGAAGGTCTGGGTGTGCCCATTGAACCGGACATCTCCCAGACAGACCTTTAGAATCTCCCCTATGCTGTCTGAGTCCCCATCTCATTTTATGTTTTATAAAAAGTTGCTGAAACCCTCCAGCTTCCTTTAGAAGAGGCTGTGGATGAGCAAGAGGAGCCTGATTTTGTAGGAATGATGGATATTCCAGAGTCTAGGAGGATTGTCTATTCCTTTACATAAGTCTTTAAGGAAACAAACAATTAAAATTTTAAAAGCTCCTAATTCTGTGCCTCCTGTAGATAAAAAGATGGACAGCAGGTATACATTGTCAGGCCCTGATACAGAATTCCTTTCTCAGCAATGCAGTCATGTTAGTAGTTCAGGCTGCTGCCTGTGATAAAGCTAATATTCCCTTGGCTTCACATCCTCCTGACAAGGATTCCAGGAAGATTGATGCCATGGCAAAAACAGTATATGGCAGCCTCTCTGGGACTCAGGCAAGCAAATTATATGGCTTATGTAGCTAGGTATCAGAAATCTAGATGGGATACTGTTATGCAATTGGCCAAGCAGGCCATGGCCAGCTGGCTAGTGAACTAGAACAGGTGGCTGCTGATGGCATTGAAGCCTCTAAGGTTCAGTTTCATGCTGCTGTGGATGTTAATGATGTTTCCTCTAGGGTCATGGCCACATCTGTAGCTTTTACGTAGGTTGGCCTGGCTCAGGTGTACTAGTTTGTCACAGGATACCCAGACTAAGGCTATGGATTTTCTGTGGTGGGAAATTCTCTGTTTGGAGAGCAGACAGAGAATTACATGAAGAAGATGGATGAATATGGGACTACTTACAAGAGTGCCCAGGCTAAGGAGGCGGCAAGCCACTCCTCAAAGGCATGCCCCCAGGGGTAGGGTAGGCCTTTTCACAGGCCTTTCTACCAGACTCAGGCCTCTCTGCCTATGCTCAGAGGGCTTCTTCAGAGGCAGGGGCAGAGAGGGGTGGGCAGACCTGCTCCCACCCCCAGCCTAAAGCTCAAAACAGGCACTTGGATGGGGTGCCCAGGGCCGATTCTCCTGTACCCAGTGGGGGGCAGTCTACTACTTCAGTCAGAATTGGGCTTTAACCTCAGACAAGTGGGTTCTGGAAGTAGTAAGCCAGGTCTGGTTCTCAGCTTCAAAAGTTCCCAAGTTGAGAAGCAGACTTTTCTACCTGCAAGTGCTTCAGAGACCTCGCTCTGGAAACAGAGGTCTCATCCCTGTTAGCTCTCAGAGCAGTAGAAAGGGTTCCTCCCTGCATCAGGGCAGGGGTCTGTATTCAGATAAAGTTCAAAATGGTAACTCTGGCAATGATTTTACCTTCCCTAAGGCCAGGGACTGGCTAGCCTCCCTGGACCTCAAGGATGCCTATTTCCATGTCCTAATCAGAAGATCCCATCGAAAGTACCTCAGATTCGAACTGCCCTCAGGTCATTACCAGTTCAGAGCAATGCCCTTGGCCTTACCTCTGCTCCAAGGGTATTCACAAGTGTCTAGCAGTGGCAGTGGCCCACTTAAGGAGGCAGAGGATTGCTGTTTTTCCTATCTAGATGACTGGCTCATTGTAGGCCAGTCCCAGAACAGGTAAAATCTCACCTGCAGGTCACCCAGCAGCTTCTCACCTCCCTGGGTTTTCTGCTAAACCTACCAAAGTCGGTTCTGGAACCAGTCCAGGTACTCACCTTTATAGGGGCAGAATTGGACACAAAGCTAGCCAGAGCCTTTCTTCCCCAGAAAGGGTAAGGAATTTAGTGGCTCTGGCCTCTTCCTTCACTCTGCAGGTCTCTCGACCAGCAAGACACTTTCTGCAGCTCCTGGGGCACATGGCTGCATCCACAGCTGTTGTGCATGGAGCCAGATTTCAGATGAGAGACATTCAGTTTCACTTGAAAACCTTTTGGTCTCAGAGAAGAGACCCCTTTCCAAGTTGGTCCCAGTGATCGAACCTTGATCCTAGCTCTCCAGTGGTGGAAGGATCAGAGCAATTTAAGAGCAGGGGTCCCTTCATTTCCCTTCTCATGACTTGACTCTCACTACAGATGCTTCCTTCTGGGTTGGGAGCCCACATGGGCGACCTTTCCATTCAGGGAGTTTGGTCCCCCAGGAATCTCTGCTCCACATTAATTTGCTGGAACTCAGAGCTGTCTTTTAGCTCTTCAAGCTTTTTCTGCATCTGTCCACGACAAGGTGATACAAGTCCAGAACAGACAACACCACAACAATGTGGTACATCAACAAACAGGGGCACTCGGTCTTGCCTTGTGCACCGAGGCAATGAAGTTGTGGTCTCTGGTCTATTCCCTGAACACTTCCCTCATAGCAGTTCATCTTCCAGGGAAGGACAATGTCCTAGCGGATGCCCTCAGCAGGATTTCCCAGGGCCATCAAGAATGGTCCCTGGATCCTCAAGTGCTGGGGATAGTTTTTGCCAGGTGGGGCATCCCTCAGATAGATCTTTTTGCAGCCCCAGACAATCACAAACTTCCTCTGTTCTGTTGCAGGCCTCCAGTGCTGGGCTCAGTTCCCTGGATGCCCTTCTTCTGGATTGGGAGGGAAGTTCCTCTATGCTTTCCCCCTTTCCTCTCCTATTCAAAGTACTAGTCAAAATCAGATCTCAGCCTTGCAGGGTGATTCTGATTGCCCCGGATTGGGCCAGGCAGCCCTGGTACCCACTCCTTCTGTCTCTGACAGTCCATCTTCCCCTTGCCTCCCGGGAATCACAATCTGTTGACTTGTGCCCAGGGAAGGGTTTGGTATCCGGACCTCAATCCCTCAACCTCAAGGCCTGGCTCTTGAGGAGTTAGAGTTTGCTGATTTACACCTCTCTCAGGGTGTTCTTGAGATCCTAAAAGCTTCCAGAAAGCCTTCCACTAGGGCTACTTATAGTTCTAAATGGAAAAGGTTTTCCATTTGGTGTGCTGGAAAAATATTTCCCAGAATCTGCTGAATTGCCCATTTTGTTAGATTACATGGTACATCTTAATTCCTTGGGTCTCAGACCAGCTACCTTGAGAGTTCATTTGTCAGCTGTGTCCGCTTTTGTGTCAGCAGGAAAGTCATCCCTCTTTCCTCTCATCCTGTGTTTTCCAAGTTTTTAAGGGATTACTCCATACTAATCCTCCCTTTAGGGAACCGGCCCCTGCTTGGGACCTTAATGTTTGCATTGCCCAGTTAATGCAACCCTTTTGAACCTCTGTCTTCTGCAGAGCTTAAGTACCTAACTTGGAAAACTGTTTTCTGGTGGCTATCACTTCTGTCAGACGCATAAGTGAATTACAAAGCCTTGTCAGTGGAAACTGACTTTATTTCTTTCCACAGGGATAAGGTAGTCCTTAGGACTAATAGGGACGTTTTGCCTAAGGTGGTTTCAGATTTCCATCTTAATCAATCTATCTCCTTCCAGTATTTTTCACTGATCACCCTCTTGGGTGAGAGGAGGTTGCACAGCCTGGATGTTAAGAGAGCTCTTAGTTATTATATAGAGCGTACTAAAGGTCACAGGTTCGAATCCTCCAACTTTCCTTACCTATGGTGAAGTTGGAAAGGCAAACCTGCCACTAAGAGATCAATAGCCAGGTGGATTGTCTCTTGTATCCAATTTTGTTATCAGAAGTGGCAGCGCTCCCCGGTTTGAGGGCTCATTCTACCAGGGGTACAGCTGCATCTCTAGCTGCTGCCAGAGATATCCCTTTATTAGGGATTTGCCAGGCTGCTACTTGGAAAGCAGTACTACAGCTTTTGCAAGCATTACTCCCTGGATGTCCAGGCCAGGAGAGATGCTCGGTTTGGCACAGCTGTTCTTCAGAGCCTATTCCCTAAGTAGGTTCTGCCCTCTCTCCATGGAGGTACTGCTGTGTATTCTGCTAATGTCTATAATATAGCAAGACTTCATGTTGTTTGAAAGAAAAATTACTCACCTTAGTAATGTTGTTTCTTCTAATGGAGTCTTTGCTATATTATGAACCTCCCCAACCTGCCCTCTCAGAACCTCTACTTGGTGGGGTGCGGGCAACTTAGTGTGGGCACTACTTATGTCCTATTAGCATTTTGTCCCTTTGGGACTTTGGGGTGTGTGTGTATGCAGCGTGTGTGTTTTATTATACTTATGTTCCATTTTCATATTATTAGAATGGTGTTAGTATTTCTGGTCCCTGACTTGAGTCTTGGGTGTTGGGACCATCAATGGTTGTTATTATTTAGGTAGCCATTTGGCTAGTGTAGGTTACAGCTTCCACACAGACCTTAGTGAGTTTGGCTCGTAAAGATCTGACAGTTCAAGTTTGAAATGACACAGATAGAGCTGTTCTCGTGCCAAAATTCTATTTTGGAATGGTTTTAACCATTGCACTCCGGGGCAGTTCTAGAGCTGGAACAAACTGCTAATGTCTATAATATAGTAAGACTCCATTAGAAGAAACAACATTACTAAGGTGAGTAATTTTTTTTGAGGTCGCCTTTCCACCCCATTTCTCAAGGACGGCGAAAAGATCAAATGTAGTCGGAGCTCCTGACCCCTCATTCTTTCAGGACCATAGTACAGGTCCCACTAATCAAACAAGGTCAGGGTCCTATTGGTTTTATTTTATAGTCCCCAGGAAGTTGGAGGTTGTCAGGCCCATTCTAGATTCAAGCACCTGAACAAGTTTGTGCTCCACAAGCTTTCAGGATGAAGCCCGAGGTCGATCACTGAGCTGCTCAGTAGGGGGTTTTCTTAAGCCCCAGTACATCTAAAGATGCCTGCCACCACATTCCCTCCATTAGTCCTACTGGAGTATCTCAGGTTTTGATACTGGACCAACCTTCCAGCACAGGGTGCTTTTCCTTGCCTGAGCATCAGCCCCACTGAGTTCCTTGAAGGCGTCAATAGTCCTGGTGGCTTAATGTCTATCCTGATTGAATGACCTGCTTATTTATGCACCGACGTTGCCCTTGGTAAGTGGTTGATACTCAGCACTCTAAATATGCTAGAGTCATGTAGCTAAGGGTGAACTGGGAGAAAAGCTCTCATGAGCCGTTTCAGACCTTGAAATGTCTGGTGATAATTTGTCGGCACAAAACCAGGAAGGTTCTTAGCCTTTCGGAAGGTGACTTTGGTCAGAAATCTGCTGGCTCAGGACGCGATCATCGGCATCTGCCCTCGGTCTGCTACGATTTGGGTCTCAGGTTGGGCAGCGATAGTTTTAATCCTCTGGGCCTGCTTCCAGTTGTGGCCTATTCAAATGGGTTTACTGTCAGCCTGGAATCCTTCATCGGGATTATCAACCATTACCCCCACCCCAGCTTAGTCACTCCTTGAGTTAGTGAGTGGCAAGATCTGAGCAGAGTTCCACTAGAACTCCCAGATTTAATTCTCACAACAGATACCAACTTACACAGATGGGGCAGGCTGGAGCCAGCTTCCCACTCAGGGAACTTGGTCAGTCTAGGATCAGTATCTCCACTCCAATGTTCAGGAGATGGAAGCGGTCTGCCTAGCTTCCTTCAGTTTCCACCATGCTGCTATGCATGGTGTACACTATCTGTAACCTTTAAGGTACAGGAGATGGGATCCATCCTAAATCCCTCCGTTTGAAATCCCGCGTTAAAAAACCTGAAAAAATCCCGAATTGACATATGACAGAAATTACATAATCCCCAAAACAGTAATCCTGAAATGTACTCACCATTCCTGATCCCGATAATCCATCAGGGATATTAATGAGTTTCTGCTGTAATCCATTATACCATAATAGGATGTGATCCATTATTCCATAAATTGTACAACCATTAAAAATCCAAATTTTATTTCAAGTGTTAAAATTCTGAAGTGCTCAGATATTAAGATTGTGTGCAATACCCTCAAAAATCCAATTTGGAGTGCTGCTGTTTGATGCTTATTACTGTGCGATCTTTTCCTCCCTCTTACAGTACCTCTTCTTTACCGGTGACCTGGGCAAGCCTCTTAATATTTTTTCGTAGGTTGTCTCTGCGAGTAATGCCTCCTTCTGCAGGTGTTCTATGAAGTGATAGGTTCCCACATGTGCAGAGCCTACTAAAGCACCAAGTCGCCTGTACCAAGCTTCCACCTTGTTTTGAGTTCTGGGAATACCACTCTCTATTTAGTCATTAACTGACCAGAACTCTGGTGGAAAAACTGGTGGGTTTCTGATTGAAGGTCTGTTTCTCATTTGCCTCCGCACTCTACCTAAGATGTAATTCTCTTGAACCACGATAGTAGTGGTTCTGCATTTTCTGGCATTATTACTTTGAGTTCAGCATATGCTGTTTTTATTTCTTCTGGTGGCAAAAGGCTAGTGCTACAACATGCATAAGGCAGCCTGAACTCTAAATCAGACCCATACCAATGGAGCCATCCCCAGTGCCTGTATTAGTCCTCCACACTCCACATGGCCTAAATGGAAAAAGCACCCCTTATTGATAGTGTCAGGGAACTCCTGCTTTGATTCATTAATCACTGCTTGCTCGAAATCAGTGATGATTATATACTCTGGTGCTAAAATTAGGTCCGCTTCATCTGCCAGATCTTGCATGTCTTGAAACAACCTGGCATAGCTGTTTTGCACTTTGGATGTCATCAAAGCGAAAAGTAGAGGACAATACGGGAAGTTTCTTCCAGGGCCAACTGGGGCATGAATAGAATGAGCTGCCTGAAAATACATGGGCGGTACAGACTGTTCCATCTGCTAGTCAGAACTTCTTTGGATAACTGCTCAATGTTAGCCTTGGTTGTAAAGAGAAGAAACGGTCATCCCCACGCTGGAGTCCTTTAGCAACCATGGTTGCCCATTCAGCAGTGTCAACCCCTCCGAACACCACGCTCTGCTGTTGTTCTTGGCTCTATGGTCCAATTTGCTGTTCATGCTTGCTTGACTACCGGCAGTAGTGCCTGTTTACATGGCATGCTTTGGCACAACTCTTGAGGACACTGGACATTGCTTCCTGCACTAACTGTGCAGGAGTTATCATCAGGTGTCACTGCCGCCACTTCCATCGTAGCCATTGCCTCTGCCATGGGTGCGTCGGCAGCATCTGGTGAGTGGTTATGAGCAGCTTCACTCACCAGCAGATGCTGTCCACCCTGCAGGACAGTAATTGCTCATCCGTGGCAGTATTTCGAGCTTGCAGTACTGACCGCTCCAATAGTACCGCTTGCCTTGGACCTTCTCAGTGACCAACAGGTAGCCACCAGTGCAGAGTTTATCCGTCCTTTCTGAGATGGGACAACACAGCAAACCGTTGTTGCTGCCTCGGCCATCGTGGAAAGATCAACAGGAGAAAGCTGGGTGCTGTAACCTAGTTACTTAATGTAGCCTGGATTGCATGTAGCCCAGATTTCAGTCCTGCAGCTGCGCAGTAACACCTGCACAGGTACGGGGACAAGTACTGAGTAGGTGGAGTAAGCTATCAGACTTCAGTTGCAGAGCTTTGTATGGGGTGTAATTTCTTGAATAGGGACAGGTAAGGCATGCTGACCAGATCTGTAGACCTTTGAATGGGGCAGTACTGGATTTATGCACAAAAAGAATCAGTAGTGTGATAAGACAGCTGTCAGCAGTATTTCTTGATTTCTTGTAAGTTGCCAGACATCAGATGGTAAGGCTGCATTTGCAGAGCTTTCAATGGAGCAGTAACAGTCGGAGCTATTTCAGGATTTGAGGATTTCTGCATTATTAAGCGGAGACATAGCACAAAAATAATTCATATAAGGTAGCTGTCAGCAGTCGGTAGTATTTCTAGATTTTGGCATTATTAAATGTGGGGCAGCTTAATTGGGAAATCACCGACAGTAATATTATCTGAAGGAAAGAAAACTGACCCGGCGGGATTTAATACCTAACCCACAGGAGATGTTGCGAGAGGTCACTGTCCTGTCGACAGTTTACCTGGCAGGGGAGCTGAACCTTCAGGTGAACTGGCTAAGTTGCAAAATGTTCATCCCGTGGAATGGAGGTTTGAACCCTGGAGGTTTCGAACTCCTGGACAAGCGGTTTAGTCGACCTCAGATTGATCTGTTCACATCCAGCAGCAATGCTCTGATATGAGAAGGTTCTTCAGTCTTTTTGGTGTCCACAGCGGGGACACTGATTGCTCTGCCTCAGGGTGGACCTTCAGCAGAGCATGTGCTCCCTCTACTAACTCTCCTTCCAATGTTTTATTTAAAAAAAAAAAAAAGGAAGAATAATAAATATAAAAGGCGTTAGGGAGGCAGCTGCCTCTTATTAGCTTCAGGTAACTAGAAGACTGTAGTTCTCTGACTTGTCAAAGCTTGCTCAGCATGCACCCTTCCACCTTCTGGTGCTGAGAGACCTGCTAGCAGGGGTCTCGCTCTCTCTCTCTCTCTCCCTCCACCAAAATCCAGGAATGATGCAGCTCACGCCCTAGCTCCTGAAAGGAGAAGGCCATTTTCTTAACAAGAAATAAATAATATATATTATACTGCACGGTAGTGTCGGTATAGTTAGGGGTTGAGTGCACAGTCCTATGTTAAGCCATATTTTTGAACTTTAATAACTTTAAAACCATTCAAGGGATTGGCACGAAATTAGGCATGCCTAATCTCTAGGGTAGTTCTCGTGACCTGCCAAATGCCGTCTGACTCCGTTGTGTGGTTTTTGAGATACAGAGTTTCAAATAATCCTAAATTTGCCAAGTTTTTGCTGTTTTTTTCTACAGCTGTTTCTCAGAAATGGCTTTAGATGTGATCTGAAATTTTCAGGATAGAAAGCCTCTTGCGTCACAGACATGCTTTTAAAGGTTTGGTGAAAAATTATAATCTGTTCAAAAGTTATAACATTTTAATTTTCCCATTATTTCCTGTGGGATAAGTTAGATATTTCATGAAAATACTTTTGTTTTAGCAGGTGGTACTCCATTTTTGCATGTAGGGTCACATAGAGCCTAGTTTGTTTCACAGAGCTCCATTGTTTTGCAGGAGCTACTGTCTTTTTCGCATGTAAGGCCACATAGAGCCTGCTTTGGTTACACAGATCTCTCTTGTGTCTGCCATCTTATTTTCTCCTTGATGACAGACAGAAAATTCAGAAAACATATGAAAAGAAACATCAGAACTTAGCTAAACGAGACCCGTTTAGCTATGTTCTGATGTTTGTTTTAATAAGTAACCAGAAACACGTTTGTGGGTACCGAATGCCGAGGTTAGCGAGAGGACCACGCCTGTTGCACTGTATGGGATCAGTGGGATTTTCTTGACTTGTGCAGCTGCAGCTTGAACTCATACTGCCAGCTGCGCTCTGATATATGAGCTGCTGTTTTCTTGGTATCCAGTTGCACCCTCACCCCTCCTTAGGTATTTATTTAATCTGACACCAGGATGCCACCCCGGTGTCAGATTCCACACCCTCCCAGTCCCTTCTGTTTCTTTGCCAACATCGGGGGTCCTGTGGAGGGTTGTGGATAACAGATGAACCAGACACTGAACTTCAAGTTCAACACACAATCTCTGTGTGATATTTATTCAAAATGCAGGCGATAACCTTCAGCAATGGCATATCCTTCTTCAGTACATCAGTTTGTAGCAACAGACTATGCAAGTCTTTCCTCTACCTTAGCCAGCACCTACTGACTCAGTGATCTCTGATCTCCCTAATCTGTTGAGATTTAGCCTCTATGCAGACCTTGTTTGCTTGGGTGGTGGGGCTCAAATAAAACAAAACAGGCTAAAGACAAAGAACCTCAGTGCAGAAGCACTGAAACAAGGTTACCCCAAAGGGCATTGACAATAAGCCAAGTTTCAAAGAAACACATCATCACATACTTCCATAATGCAAAGCATCATGGGATATATGCATATCACCATGAAATTTCAGACTTGTTCAGTTTACAGCAATTTACATGCATTTTAAATAGCACAACTAACTTAATTTTTATCATACAGTCCTCTAGTAACTTTTTATCTTTATCAAAACACCTAGTGCCATGGTATGTTCAACATTTACAGATTTTATACACATAAGGTATATGCATTAAAGTATTTTATGACATAGTGCCATTGCATACTAAATCCAACAAGGAGAACACAGCCTGTTGTTTTATATCAGCTCGGATGTCACAACAATAACCTCCTGTACGAGGACCTGAGAGGAAAAAAGGAAAATTTAAAGAGGACACTATAGCATAGTCAAGAAAGGGAAGAGGATGCCATGGGTGGCCAACCTTATGGACTAGAAATTGTAAAGAATAGATTAGGCTAAGAAATGGAAGAACTGTTGCAGCAGATTTAAGAAAAGGTTGGTCCTCAAGAGTGGCAGGAGTTCCCTGTCACATATCCCCCACCTTAAGAGGGAAGCAGTTATTGCAGACTGCTTACCACCTTCTGTCCCAGGAAGAGATGGAGCTTCCACCATCCATCTTCAGAAGGCTCTGTCTCAGGGTCCCTAATGCGATAAACATTGCATCATAAGCGTAGTGGATATCATCATTCTTTACCCTGAGGCATTAACACATTTCTCAGCAGAGACTGATGCTACCTTTCCACCTCCTTTTAGGGAAAGTCTGTCATATTTTATTGACCGAAAATCTGGACAGCTGTAAGGTCAGTACCATAGAAATAATTATTCTGGGGTGAGTAATTACCTGCTCCAACCCCACCAGTTGTGGGTTTTAAGCAGGGGCCTAGTCCTAGGTTCAACCCCTCTACATAAACCCACTATGTCTCTTGATTCATTCATTTCTCTTGCTACTGATACAGACACTAGAGGGTAGACACTCTTTTGGTGTTACCCCAACACAGTTTCAATCCATTTCCACACACCTCCTCCATGGTAGGTTTTCCCTCAGAAAAAATAAAACACACATACCACCTCAGACTCCTTGTCTGCCCTTGGTACCTCTTTCTTTGACATCAGGCCGCCCCTGACCAAGCATGCTATACTTTTGCTTACAGAAAGGGACCATTGCAGAGCCACATCTGGCCTTGTGCCTGCAACTACCTTGACCTCTCTGTCCTACACAAAGAGTCTGTGAGAATATGGAAGGAGCAACAGTAGCTTCTATTCTCCTATCTCATCCTATGATAACCTAAGACCCCAAACCTTTGATCATCCTATCCCCAGGCGTGTCTGTACCGAAATATACAGGAAACCAAGGAACCTTCCCGGCTGACTTCCATCCATTGTTAAACAGCAGGTTCCTAAATCCTATACACTTGGGGTATTTGGGGAACATTAACATTTTAATCATTGTGCTTATTTTTAGCCATCAGTTACCATCTGGTACCTTGTGACCTGTGTGGAGTTTTCCCTTTTTCCAAGGGTGCCATTTTTTCTTTAATGACCTCTGCCCTTTGGAACACTCTTTTCACACCCCAGGTACTAGTTGCTCTGCTGTCCCCAGTAGGCACCTCTATCTGGTTATACATAAACATTCCTGGCCAATAATAATATGGGTTATTCGAGCTAAGACCCTATCATGGCTCAGATGCCCACAGGGACTAAAGTAAGCAGCTTCCATCACTTGTTGCTGGTATGCCTCAGGTCCCACTACCTGGGAATCCACACTTTTGAATGGGGCTTGGGCGTCATGTGGTACAGAACACCCTTCTTTAGTTTGTACCACCAACATTGTTTTGCCCCCACATCACCATTAATCTGCATACCCTCCTTAACCTTAACATACTGTAACAGTTTGGCAACATTAGCATTTTAGCATGCAGTATACCCCAGTCAATACTATTAATAGATTTAGCTGTATTAATACAAGAAAAGCCCTTCAGCCTCATAGGCTTCTTCTTGCTTGCTTGGAGTCTTCAACCCCAGCACAACATCACTAGGTACAGTCTTACCGGGTCTCACATTCAAGTTCCATACTTGCATCACTGACCTCAATAGATAACATCCTGGGAATGCAGGAAACAAAGGATTATCCTGCTCAGTCGGGGTCCTCTTCCAGCTGAGCCCATGAAAAATCC
Organism: Neoceratodus forsteri; assembly: GCA_016271365.2. Lineage (NCBI taxonomy): Eukaryota > Metazoa > Chordata > Ceratodontiformes > Ceratodontidae > Neoceratodus > Neoceratodus forsteri. Next base: position 765,998,658 of record CM028133.1, on the reverse strand, counting down.
TCGTTGATTCTTTGTCAAACTCTCTGGCAGGGACCTCTCGAGTACCTGGCACGTGTTCCACCTCTCAGCGTAGTTGGTCTGCCTCGACCCCACAGTAGTTTCTCATCCCTTGCATCTCATCGTCTTCAGGCTTGGCCTTCCTCCAAGTTCCCAGGTCCAGTCCAGGCAGCAGCTTCTCTCCATCTGTCAGGCATGGTTCTGGTCAAAACTCCACGGACTTTCTTCTCTGGGTTCTCCTTTGGCAACTCCTGGTGCATTGGCCCACCTGGGATATATTGGCGATATCCACCAGAAACATCCCTCTTCAGCCAGTCCAGATGCTTCCAGCAAGTTATCCCACTTCTGACACCAAGCCTGTGGAAGGGTTGTGGGATAACACATGGACCAGAACTGAATTTCATGTTCCACATACAATCTCTGTGTGATGTTTATTCAAAATGCAGGCGATAACCTTCAGCAATGGCATATCCCTTCTTCAGTACATCAGTTTATAGCAACACACTATGCAAGTCTTTCCTCTACACTTAGCCAGCACCTACTGACTCAGTGATCTCTGATCTCCCTTATCTGTTGAGATTTAGCCTCCCTATACAGGCCTTGTTTGCTTGGGTGGTGGGGCTCAAATAAAAAAACAAAAAAACAAGCTACAGACAAAGAACCTCAGGGCAGAAGCACTGAAAAAGGAGTTACCCCAAAGGGCATTGACAATAAGCCAAGTTTCAAAGAAAACATCACACATACTTCCATAATGCAAAGCATCATGTGATACATGCAAATCACCATGACATTTCAGACTTGTTCAGTTTACAGCAATTTACATGCATTTTAAATAGCACAACTTACTTACTTTTATTCATACGGTCCCTAGTAACTTTTATCTTTATCAAAACGCCTAGTGCCATGGTATTTTCAACATTTACAGGTTTTATACACATAAGATATGTACATTAAAGTATTTTATGACATAGTGCCATTGCATATTAAATCCAACAACAAGGAACACAGCCTGTTGTTTTATATCAGCTTAGTGGTCACAACAGTAACCTCCTGTCACGAGGACCTGAGAGGGAAAAGGAAAATGTAAAGAGGACACTATAGCATAGTCAAGGAAGGGAAGGGGTGCCCATAGGTGGCCAACCTTATGGACTAGAAATTGTAAAGAATAGATTAGGCTCAGAAATAAAACTGTTGCAACGAATTTAAAAAAGCTCGGTCCTCAAGAGTGGCAGGAGCCCCTGTCAAAGGGCCTAATCCCTGTGTTGGCACTGGTAGACCCCCAGCAGTGTGAGACATTGGGAGCCCACTCCCAGTGTCCCCAAATAATTATTTATTTATTCTGACACCAGGATGCTCACCCCCAGTGTCAGACCCCCCTGCAGTCCCTTCTGTTTCTGTGTCGACGCCGGGGGCCCAGTCCCTGTACCAGCACTGGAAGACCCCCAACAGTGTGGGACACTGAGAGCCCACCCAGTGTCCCAAATGATCATTTAATTTTCTTAAAGAAGAAACTGTCCCCTGATGTCTTTTGTTTTTGCGCCTGAAAAAAGAAAATGGTCCCTCATCGCCCCACCATCCCCTTCCACCATCTCCACCCTCCCACTGAGCACACACCCCTTACCCTATACTTGCCTCCTGAGGGTCGTCCACTGTCATCTTCTGTGGACTGGGACACGTCTGCAGTCTTCAAAGTCAAACCGCTAAACTGAGGAATCAGGTACAGTAAGTGCTGTATAATGTATTTCAGTGGCATTTGAATTTGCTCATAACATTGTCATTTTAGGTATTTTGTCACCAAATTTTCAACATGGGCTTTTGGGACTCCACCTCATGAACACTGTGACTGTCGTTTGTTGCTCGGCCTGAAATGTGATTTTGTGGTTTGCTGTGCAAAATCACCTTTCAGGACCGATTAACAAAATGACAGTGCCACTGTTCATGAGGTGGGTCCCCGGAAAACAGTGGGCGTGTTATGAGCTGCCTTCATTGAAATGTTTCTACACTCGCGTGTAACTGTGGTCATTTTAATATTTTGATTCCAAATTTTCAGCATAGCCATTTTTTCACCACCTCATTAACAGTACAGCCATCATTTTTCACATCCTGCCCGAAACATGTTTTGCACCTGTGGCTAGAATGGCGTTTGCCACAGATTTGAACACTTTTACCTACAGTGTTTATGAGGTGGGGTCATAAGAAGACTATGTTCAAATGTAGGGTTAAAATGTGAAACTATGCCAAAGTTATGACCGTTCGTTTAGTATCAGTACTCATTGTAACTTCAGAAATTTTAAATATTTTGACCCCAGATATTCAGCATAGCCTTCTTATTACCTGATGTCATGTATGTCACAGCTGTCATTTTCAAATCCTGTCAAAATGTGTTTTTCATTGCTTGTGGCATGGAATGGCGGTGCAGTTGTGTAAATTATGTTTTGGTGGGGATTTGAAAATTTTCTCTACAGGTACATGTGCTGGGGTAAGAAGATGGCTATGCTAATAATTTAGTTACGTATCTACAGAGGGACCTATGCTTCTACAGTAAAATAAAGAAAATCAGGGAGCATGGGAGCGCAGGGCCATGCCCTCCCACTGTGACATAAGGACAGTCATGGAGGGTGGGAGGCGCAGGGCGGGAGGACCTGCGCTCCCACAGGCAAATAAGGATACAAATAAACTATCTGAAAAGTAAAGAATTCATTGCAAAAAACTTTGTTAATGCATCAGTTAGGTTTGTTACAAAAGCAGGAAATGTGGTGTGGGGTTTCCCACACAACCACCTGCACCTACAGACACTGAAAGGTGTTGGGAGGGTGCCATGGGGTCGTCGACTCTAACACTCACCCCATTCTCCTATACTGTCCCCATCTCAGCTTATTTATTGATGGAATGGGGTGGCGTTAGGGCTGATAACCCCAAGACACCCTTTTGCCTGTCAGTGTTTGTAGGGTGGGGGTGGGGTGTTAGGGTTGGAAATCCTAGCACCACATTTCCCTGCTTTTGTCACTTTAGTAACAACCCTAACTGATGCATTAACATGTTTTTTTGCAATGAATATATATATATATATATGTGTGTGTGTGTGTGTGTGTGTGTGTGTGTATATATATATATATATATATATAGTTTCCCAAGAAACTGCTTGGCCTTAGGCCCTATACATTAGGCTAGTTAAAATGTTTTAAGGTGCTTAAAACATTTTAACTAAGCACAAACCAGATGCCATCCGCATTTAAGCATGGTTTCAAAGCGTGTTAGGAAACCATGCTTAAACCCTGCTGGAGCTAGTCTTAAATCCGTTTTAAACACGGTTTATGAGGAAAAGCGTGTTACCTTATAGTGTGGATGGGCATCTGCATATTGCTCCTCTAGAAAGCGTGTTAACAGTTGTGGAGAACCCGTTTTTAAAAATGTTACTGGAGGCAGATGCTAACGGAGTTGGTTGTGGTATAACCGAATTAAAACTCGGTTAAGACTGATCTGACGGGTTGTTGTAGGAGTTTAAAAACATTTAGAAAATGTTTTAAAAGCGGAACAAATCTTACTTGCTAATGTGTACAGGGCCTTAATGGTAGGTCAAAAATTGGTCAACTGGGTGGCAAACTGGCTGACGGTAGAAAGCAGAGTGGTGGTTAATGGCATCCAGTCAGAAGAGATGCACATCACAAGTGGGTACCTCAGAGATCGGTCCTAGGTCCAGTCCTCTTCAGTATCTTCATCAGTGATATTGTGATTGGACTGGAAGGTAAGGTTTGCCTGTTTGCAGATGATACCAAGATCTGCAACAAGTGGATGATCCAAATGGGGTGGGTAGGATGAGACAAGACTTGGAAATGCTAGAAAATGGTCCAAGAGTGGCAACTAGGGTTGGCGCTAAGAAGTGCAAAACCATGCACGTGAGGAGGAGAAACCTAAAGCTAACTATAGGATGGGGGTGTGCTAACAACCACTAGAGAGGAAACAGACTTGGGCATCATCATCACCAATGACCTAAAAGCTTCCAGGCAGCCTATAAAGGCAGTGGGCAGAGCTATAGGGATGTTGGGATGTATCAGTAAGGGTATCACAAGCCAAAAGATGGAGGTAGTGATCCTCTTTACAAGACACTGGTTAGGCCCCAGCTGGAGTACTGCATCCAGTTCTGGAGGCCACACCTACAAAAAGACATTAACGGGATAGAAACAGTCCAGAGAAGGGTGACAAAGATGGTGCAGGGGCTGCAACAGAAGCCATATGAGGACAGATTGAAGGACCTCAGAATGTACACCCTGGAGCAAGAGGAGGAAAGGGAGATATGATAGAAACTTTCAAATACCTTAAAGGCCTAAACAAGGTGAAAGAGTCTAACATGTTTCAGTATAAGAAAAATAGCAGGACATGATATGAAATTAGGGGAGATTGATTGAGGGATAATGTGAGAAAATTATTTTCACAGAGAGAGTGTGGTAGACACATGGAACAGCCTGCCCAAGGAGGCAGTGGAATTGAGTACAGTGAAGGGCTTCAAAACATCATGGGGAGGCACAAGGGAATAATACAGATGAGTAAGAATGAAATAGACCAATGTTCAGAATAGAGACATATGACAGGGACAACCAGGTAGAAAAAAATGGGCAGACTAGATGGGCCTGGTGGTCCTTATCTGCCATCAACTTTTATGTTTCTGTCAGAAACTCCTCTATATCCATGAGCCTATGTCCAGTAGAGGCCACCTCTCTTTTACTTGGGGCCAGCACTGAAGGTTACACCTTCAATGGCCTTTATTCCTGAGTTTTTAGGTTTCTACAAGAAGGTGTGATGAAGAGGTTGACATTGACACTGGAGTCTGCTGAGAGGCCTGGTTATGCTCTCACATCATCTTGGGATTTTGGCCTAGGAATTAATAGGCGCATGTTTAATAGGACACGTCTGATCTCCGGTTCTCCATAGGATCTAAATTGGGTTCTGAATGCTCCTTGCAAGGATTTTTTCGAACTGCTCCCATCCATGTCCCTGGATGTGTTGTTTTACAGGTTTCCACCTAAGCAGCCGTGCCTTATTAGACATAGGGACAGGTGGTACTCAGAACAGTGTTTAGAGTCCCTAAGGTGTTCATTGCCTTCCAGGAGTTCCATGACATAGGCTAGCATCCTTCTGTCCAACCTCCTCAGTCCAAGAAAGGAACTGCACAAGTTAGATTTATCATGCACTGTTAGGATCTATTCTAAATGGTCGGCTGTGCTCCGTAAGTCAGATAGTCTTGTTTGTTCTCATGGAACAGACAAGCAGAGGTCGAGCCTTTTTAGGTCACCCTCACTAAAAGGGTGCAGGCTTGTGTTGTTCAGGCCAATGTTGTAGTAAGAGGAGGCCTCGGTTCTCCTCAAGGCTCACCACTCCAGAGCTAGGGCAATGCCCTGAGCAAGACAGGTGAAGCACTGATTTTAAGGTTATACAGGGCAGTTACATGGTCTCACATCCACACGTTCAAAAACATCCATCTTGGATGTTCAGAGTTGACTGACAGTTTGGTCAAAAAGTACTACAGACAGCAGTTGTAAGTAATTTTCAGTGCTTGCCTCTGGTATATGGGATAATCTCCCCCTCCCATTTTTCTGGGTACTACTTCTTAGAACCCAGTTGTTATGATTACCGTTGACAATGTGGAGTGCTTCATAAAGAAGAAATTATATTCTTACTTACGTAATTTCCTTTTCTGTTGGCTCCAACACTGTCAATGGGGCCCTCCAGAGCCTGGCTCCTGCGGAGACTCTTATCCTGTATGCTAGGAGGGATGTCCTGTTTGTCAAAATCCCCTATTTTTCTTTTGGACATCTCTCTTTCTTGCTGTACTGTACTAATAAATAAGATATAAAAAACAAAAAGGATTATTTTTTGATCTGTCTGTGACCACAGGTTAACAGCTTTACTGATAACTCTTGAGGTGTTGTCCTTGTTATAGGTAGCCTCACTGCATCCAGTAATTTACTGGGAAGTTGTACCTTAGTGGGTGATCAGCCTCAGTTTTCCAGATGTGCGAATGTGTGGAACCTGCCTTTTCACTAGATGGTTCTTCCTGCAGGAGGATCGAAGTGTCCAAACCTGGAGTCCAATGGAAACATTTCCTCCTCAGGCGTCTGCCTGGAAGGTAAGACAGTTTTTTCTTTACAGGTTGAGTGTGTGTTTTATGTAGGCAATAGATTATGTATGAACATGTAGCAATTATGGGACTCGCGAGTCAGTAGTGATGGGAGTTGCAGCTACTTGGATTCCTAATGTGGCCAATGTTCTAAAGCCTGGGCTGTGCCATTCCCTGGTAGGGGTGCACTATACCACAGTTGTTATGATTACCCATTGACAATGTTGAAGCTAACAGAAAAGGAAATTACGGTAAGTATGGAGATAATTTCTTCTTTAAGGCTTCCTCTTGTCTTATCGGTGGTGGTGGTCACACCAATGGAACTGGTAGCTCATACTGCTTGCCAGCGTTGGACATTTCTGTACCTGGATTTGGATTCAGGTGACTGATTGTCACAATTAGCAATGTCAGTGGCTCAGCAGATTGCATACTCACCCTGAAGCTGGAAGATCGGAAGGCCGTGGGTTCCGTCCCCACACTAGAAACTTGGGTTAAATCCCAATACTGACACTGTAGTGCAGCATGAGATGGGTGCTGCTGCAGTCCTGAGGTGCCGTCTTTCAGATGAGATGTTAAACCAATGTCCCGTCTGCCTGTTCTGGTGGTTGTTCAGGAGTATGTTAAAGATACTATGGTACTGCTTTCGAAAAAGAGTAGGGGACTTTGTTTTATTGCAAATCATACAATATTCTTCACAGATAAACATGCATTGAAACATTTGAAAAGAATAAATACAACAGTATATACAATTCAAAACTCTACACCCAGAAACCATGTTCCCAATTTGTGAAGAAAGAAAAAAAATCAAATAAATCATATGTCCATACTTAATTGCAGCAACTGAAAATAATTTAGTCTAGGTTATCATTCCCCTCCCCCACTTATTTGCCAACATTATTTCAAGTTATTGGTGAATCTGTATCTGTTATCCAAGGTATATTCTTTCACTGTTTATGCAAGTCTATCCATTGCATATGTTTAGCTTCATGAAAATAAATTGTTCTAGGGACATGGATATGTTGTTCATCCACACTCATTGGCAGGTATCCTTGCCGCTTTAAATCTTGCGGAAGGTCTTCAAACTTGCTCCTCCCACCCACCGGGTGGTATAACTCTCGACTCCGCCCATGACGCCAGATCTTCCTTACCGCTTGGAAGCTCAGGTTCCCTCCTTAGCAGCTCTGCGTTTGAGACTAGTTCCTATTTCTCCGTTTCTGATTTAAAATAAATTTTGCGAAAAAGACTTCAGTCTTCTATCCCTCGCGGCTGCGATGGACAAATCGACTCCCGGTTCGGAGATGCCCATGCGGGTGAAGATGTCTCAGACGGATCCACACTCCCGTGTGTCTACTGCTTAGGCCTTGAGCGACCCGCGAGCTTCGCGACCTGTGCTCATCTTTCTCGACCTCGTCCCTCGAAGACCGTGCTGCCCGATTGCAACTGGGCGTCAGCGTTTCCCTCCGGTGAAGTCCAAGGCCCGGTTGGCGGTGTCAGCGTGGCCGAATTTCAGCGAGATCGCTCGGCGGATGCAACCCTCGAAGGCGGCGGGCGTATCTTCCTCGGCGCGGCATTTATCCCGCTCTCTTGGGCTCTTCTTACCGGCTTCTTTTAAGAGCTTTTGTCTCCCTCTCCACTAAAGGAGAAGGGTCTACGTTCGCGGGACCTTATTCTCGGTCAAAAGAGAGGACAGGGGTAAGATCCCTCCGTCGGCGCTCTTGGGGAGGGAAAGGTCCCTCTCCCGGGCCGTCGACCGTCGGCTCGATCGACCGCTCGGCTTCGGCCACTGGCCTCACGGTGTCCCCGTCAGGTCAGTTGACGAGACTCCACCGATGAAGTCGAGATTTTCTCGACCCATTGAACGAGGCTGTGCCTTGCAGCCGAGATTCCCTCTCCCGGTCCCCGGGAGAGTTGAGATCCCGTGGGCTCGCCTGTGCCTCCAGTTCCGGAGCCCTCGGATGCACCATCCGAGGCGAAGGAGTGCGGTTCGGCCGACACCTCCCGCACCGACCTCGGAAATTCCGGGACTCTGGTCTCGGTCTCGGACCTCTTGGCGGTCCAGCCGATCCCACCGTCATAGCGGTCTCGGTCTCGGCACCACGGTGGCCAGGCGTCGCGCTCGGCCCCGTCCTCCTCCTCCGGATGAGGGAGGCTTGACGTAATTACGTCGGCCAGTACGAGACCTTATGTTGCAACAGCTCCTCCTGGCCGGAGTAAGCCGACCCCGTCGCCTTCCTGGCCATTAAGTGGCCTGTCACGGGCGTGGGCACAACCCCTCGACTTATCCGAGGCCTATACCCAGGCGGTTGTTCGGCCAAAACCAGCTGCTCCACCGATTCCGGTGGAACCTCCGCCTCCACAGCCACCAATTGGGGCTCCGACCAAGGATTCTCGGTCGGCTAGGGTTTACCCCATCGGCTGTCAGTTACCTTCACTCCGACCGACCTCGGCAGGTGAAGGGTGCCTCAGGCCAGAGCAGCTCTTGAGGACTCTTCCGAGTCCGAAGATGATTCCTCCTTTTCTCCAGCGACTGGACTTGGAGTCTTCAGGAGGTCAGTCAATGAACGATAGCCTTCGTCCTTCCTAGGACTACTTCGGCTCATCTCGGGTCCACGGGATGGGGCTCGAACCCGTTTCAAGCAGCAGGTATCCCCTCACGGAGATTCTGGACGAGGGATTCTCTGAGGAGGCCTTTCGGTGGCGAGGCCATAGTGGGTCGGCACTGGAGCTTTGGCAGCGCCCTGCTTCCTGCCCTGCGCCTTCGGCCAGGATGGCCAGGAAGTATCACGGTCCTACGGTTCCTTGTCCGGTTTGGAACACCCTCTGCTGAGGGTTGGTTATAACAGCGTTTTCAGAGCGCCCGGCATAGCATGAGGATGTGGACAAACCTCCTGACAAGAGTCAAAAGTGGACTATGTAGCCGAAAAGTCTCGCTCGTCCTCTCGACGCCGTCAGGCCAGTTCGGCCGTCCTCATGGCACATTTTCTCATGCCCTGTTGGGCTCCTGGATGAGGTCATCCCTCATCTTCCCGCCGATCTGCAGACTACGGTTAAGCAGGTGCGGGACCAGGGCAGGCAGTGGCCAAACAACAGCTCCAGACTGCTTTGGATATAGGGACTCATGTGCCAGATCGGTGGCGGCCGCAGTGGCTATCGTCGTGGGCTTGGCTGAGGATATCCACCTTTGCCCGGATACCCAGCACAAGTTGGCGGATGTTCCCTTTTGAGGACTGACCTCTTGACCCTGGGGTGGAAGGTCAGCTGCAGAGGATCGAGAGTCCAATGCTACCTGGATAGGTCTCTTCCGCTCAGAGGACAAAGCCCATAAACCACAGCCTAAGCCCTTTCGTCCTTCTGGCCTTTGGCCTTGGCCCAACAGCGTCCAGGGCCAGCAGGCTACGACCTTGGCATCCCAAACTCAAGCCGCCAGCTTCTTCTAACAGGAGGCAGGGAGGAAAAGCCCAGGAGGTCCCTCGGCCGGTCCCTCCTCCAAGCCTGCCCAGTGGCGGGCTGAGGGTGTCGCCCCCATTCCATCACCTTACCCCTGGGTCCCCCGTGGAGGGCGGCTCCGCACTCCGTTCCGCCTGGTCCGCTGTTTCCACGGACAGGTGGGTCTTGGAGGTGGTGGGAAGAGGCCTGCCTCTGGAATTCGACAGGCACCACCCTTCAGAGCCGTGCGCCTCCCGGGGGCCGGGATCCCCAGCCTCACTGGCGGCTCGTCGAGCCGACACCGCTCTCCTCCTCCAGAAGGAGGTGATAAGAGGTGGTGGACCCTCCTTCAGACCCAGGGTTTGTGTCCAGGTACTTCCTGGTTCCGAGCGGACGGGGCTGGCGCCCATTCTCAACCTACCACGCTAAACAAGTTCCTAAGGTCTCGAACCTTCAGGATGGTCACTCTGGCTCAGATAATACCATCCTTGGAGCGCGTGTGGTTCTGCATGGCAGTGGTGACAGCATTCCTGTGGCGCCGAGGTCAGGTGTACCCTTACCTGGACGACTGGCTGATAGCTCCCTCCAGGAAGGAGGCGGAGTGGTCCAGAGATCTGGTCCTCCAGGTCTGCTCTCAACTGGGCCTCCTTATCAACGAGGCCAAGTCGGAACTCGAGCGAAGCAGGTGATTCTATTCATCGAGCGCCTCTCGACTCTCTTGAGCAGGCGCGGCTCGGCGGACAGGGCCGAGGTTCTTTCCTCCTTTGCCCGATCATTTCTGGTTGGGCAATTGCGCCCTGCCGGGACTTCCTGCGCCTCCTGGGTCTCATGGCGGCCTGCACCAGCGTGGTCCGTTGGGCCCGCTGGAACATCGTCCCTTCAGTGGGGACTGGCCAGCCAGTGGTCTGGCGCTGCGATCCTTTGGACCAGCTTGTGTCGGTGACACAGGGGATGTGGGACGCTCTCCAGTGGTGGACCGTTCCAGATCATTTGCAGGAGGGCATCCCGTTACATCCGCCCAGGCAGCGGTCTCTCTCGACCGATGCCTCTCTGATGGGTTGGGGTGCCCATCTGGGGAACACGGGCTCATAGCCTCTGGTCCCCGCGGAGTCGATGCCATCAGCCTGCTGGAGCTCGGCGGTCCGCCTAGCTCTCACCGCCTTTGCTCCGTTCCTCCGGGATCAAGTGGTCCGGTCAGGCGGACAATACCCGACCATGTACTATCTAAACCGCCAGGGGCGGGCGCTCCATGCTTCTATGCAAGGCTCTCCGCCATTTGGTCACTCGTGCGCAGCCTGGGCGGATCTCCTGGCCATTCACGTGGCAGGAGCCTCCAACACCCTGGCCGATGCCCTAGGCGGATAGGGGCTGCATCCAGGTGGTCTCTCCTGCGAGGTAGTACAGCATCTGTTCTCCCATTGGGGCACACCTCAGGTGGACCTGTTTGCCTCCAGGAGAGCAGCGAGCTGAGTCTGTTCCATGCCGCCCCCTCAGCAGGGCTCGCTGCGGGGGGATGCCTTCTCGGGCAATGGACCCCGGCCTCTTTCGCCTTTCCCCATTTCCCTTGATCCACAAGGTGCTTCTCAAGGCGAGGAGGGACAAGGCGCAGGTGATTCCTGATAGCCCCAGACTGGCCTCGCAAGTTCTGGTACCAGATCTCTCAGTCTCAGCTCCAGGATTCATGGCAGCTTCCAGCTCGCCCGGACCTGCTCTCAGTCAATCAGGGAAGGTGTTCCATCCGGACCTTCAATCCTGCACCCTGATGGCCTGGTTCCTGGCGCTAGAGTTCCAGGCCTTGGGTCTTTCCGACGAGGTCCTCAATGTAGTTGAGGCGTCCCGTAAGAGTCGACCAGAAAATGCTATGCCTTCAAATGGAAAGGTTTTCCATTTGGTGTCAGAACAAGGGCTTGGACCCTTCCTCCTGTTCCTTGGCAAGCATCTTGGACTATTTATGGTCCCTTTCCAGTCAAGGGCTTAGGTCGCGACCTGGGGTGCACCTGGCAGCCATCTCTGCTTACGGCGCGGGCCGGGAAGCAGTCATGGCGCAGGAGAAGGTGGTCTGGCGCTTTTCAAAGGCCTTGATCACATTTCCCTCCAGTCAGGAACCCCCACCTCGTGGGATCTACTGCTGGTACTGGCAAAGCTCATGGGCAAGCCATTCGAACCTATGCACAGGTGTGCTCTCTCACCTGTCGTGGAGAGACCGCCTTCTTGGTGGCTATCCGTCAGCCAGAAGGATGGGAGAGCTCCAGGCTTTCCATCGAGTCTCCTTACCTGGTCTTCCACAGGGACAAGGTTGTCCTCGCCCCACCGAAATTCCTTCCGAAGGTGGTGTGGAGTTTCACCTTAACAGGTGTTGACTCTGCTGGTGTTCTACCCCAGTCACACCTCGGAGGCGAATAGGCTCCATACTCTGGCCCTAGAGCGCTCGCTTATTATAAGGGCCACGGCTGAAATTCGGGAGAGGTTCGCCAGCTGTTTGTCACCTACGCTGAAGCCGCATCTGGCAGACCTGCAGCCAAGCGGACGATAAGCAGGTGGGTAACCTCCTGCATAGATCTCTGCTATAAGTTGGCAGGCATGGAGCCTCCCAGAGGGATAGAGCTCATTCTACCGCCATACTGCTGAGCGGTGGCTGCTTCAGGGGCGTCCCTATCCAGGAAATCTGCAGGGCTGCTACCTGGAAGTCAGCAAACACCTCATTACCCATTACCACATCGACCTTGAGTCACGCGGGATGCTGGTTTTGGGGCCTCGGTTCTCAGTCTCTCTTTCCCAAGTAAGTATTGGGGTGTCGTCTTGCCTCCCTCCTCCCGGAGGAACTGCTGGGAGTCTGCCAATGAGTGTGGATGAACAACATATCCATGTCCTAAATACAGGTTACTCACCTGTAACAGGAGTTCTAGAATGAGTATATGTTGTTCATCCTACTGTTCTCGACCTCCCGGCTTGACGCTGACCTGAGCTTCCAGCGGGCCAGATCTGGCGTCATGGGGCGGGCGAGTTATACCACCGGGTGGGTGGGAGGAGCAAGCTGAAGACCTTCCGGCAAGATTTAAAGCGGCAAGGATACCTGCCAATGAGTGTGGATGAACATATACCATTCCTAGAACTCCTGTTACAGGTGAGTAACCTGTATTTTCAATTCTTGGGTGATTTTCTGTACAATTTCTACATTTGATATGTTCTTTTATTGTAGTGTAAGTAGGCATCTGGAATTCCAGATATACCATTTAATAATAGCAAATATGAGCTGAAGAGTGCTTGTTTCCCATTTTTCCAACCTTTTCCCTGTACCCCATAGATTAGCATTTCATAAGTAATTTTTCTTAAATTCCTTAGTCTTCAAGAGGTAGAAAGTTGTACCCAAATTGCTTCATATAAGCACATGAAAAATATAAGTGTTCCATGGTTTCTAACTTTTGTGTGCATTCTGCCCTAGTGCAGTATCTTTCTTCCAGCTGTTTGTGCTTTTGGTTTGCTTTATTATTTAATTTCTTGCGACAACAAAGCCAGTGTATGCCTTTAATTTTATCTGGTATTCTATTATTATTCAAGTATTCTTTCAAGGCTGGGACATGTTGCAATGGGCAAGATGGAAAACTAAGGGTTCTGAAAATGACCTTTCTATTATGTTTTATAAATCAATTTCCTTGTTTGTGTCAGTACCATCAGATTTGTAAGTTCCATGATTTTAATTTGATGAATACTTCTCTGTCATAGAGGAACCAATTGCCTCTGTCTTATTACCCTTGTTTGCCCTATTCTCCAGTTGTAGAATCATTCTGCACTGCTTCTAGATATAGACTTTCCATACGTCATTACTTTGTGTAAATAAAGGTCTTATGTTTGTACTGATATAAATCCATTGAAGAAAACTGGGATTTATCATTTTATCCTCCCTCTTTAATGAGGCAAATATAAAATATTTGTCTTTATTGGATTTAAATGAGACCCCAAAATAGCCTGGAAAAACACACTTAAGATCGAAGTCTCTAAAGCTTTGGGTGGAGGAGCAGTGACTAGTATACAAGAATAGTAGGATCAAAAAGTTTTCACTAAGTGTATTCTTTTCAGTTTCCTGAGTGCCATCTGTGCCATTGAGTTACTAGATTTGGCCTTGGTCTATCTTCTGTTTTCAGTTTAGTGTTCCTAAATCTTCTTTTCAAGAGATATGCCTAGTATCCTAATGGGTTCTTGTGTCAACATTATACCTGCTGTAGAGTTAATTTGTTTGTTTGTTTTGTTACAAAGTCTTCTTGTGCATTTTGCAAGTTCAATTTGCTCCTGAGCTGTTCCCATAAGTTGCACATGTATGCAAAGCTTTCTGTGCTGCAAGTTCATTTTTATGAACAGACAGACGCCATCCATGTATGCCAGAGCTACTTTTGGGATGTCTATGATTCTTGATCTGATTCTGTTTGTTTTGATGAGTTAATGGCTCTTAATAGAGGGTTTATGCAGAATGCATAAAGTAAGGGACTAGTGGACATCCTTGTCTTACCCTTTTTGTAAATGTACCATGGGTCCACGCCATCCATTTACCAGAGTGACAGTGGCAATTCTGTTCAATAATTGCAGCCAAGATATAAAAAGTTTTGGTATACTATATACTTCCAGAGTATCCAGAGATACTTATGGATCACTGAATCAAAGCCTGCTGCTGATCAAGTGAAAGAGCAGTCCTTTTAAGCCTTCTGTGTTATCCTTTTCTGTCAATTCTCTGGTTAATATGAGTTGATCAGTCATTTTCCTCCCTGGTATGGAACATGTCTGTGTGTCAGAAATTAAATATTTAGCTACCTTAAGTAATCTGGAATTTAGTAAGCAACTTAAAATTATGTTTAGAAGACTCATTGGCCTCCAATTTTTGATTTCTTCTTTATCCCTTTTGTATAAAAATATTAGCAATCCTAACATTTGCAGAGGTAAATTATTTTATTGTAGTACAGCATTAAACACAATAGCTAACTCTTTAGGTCTTTTTGAATGCCTTGTACAGTTATGCTGCTAGTCCATCTTTGCCTGGTGCTCTTTTTGTTTTCAAGCTGTTAATAGTTAATTCGACTTCCAAAGGTTCAGTACTTTTGTTAGTTCTAGTAGTATTTTTGGTGGGCAATTTGGAACTTGAAATTGTGTATAGAACTGTGTGTTTTAAGTACTGATTTGTGTTTTGTTCAGAAAATAGCTGTTTTACCTGTTGAGTTACTATGTTTAGTATATTGTTGATCTTATTTGAGATACAGCTCTTGCAGCAGATTACATCATAAGGACTGAAGCGGCAGGCAGCAGGACCCACGGAAAACTTATCAGCTAGCTATACCAAGTGGGGACCTTCCCGATGTCAGTCCCCCCCAGCGTCAGATACATCGTAAAAGGGTGGTCCTCAGCATACCTCAGTTCTTTTCCTGCCTTCGACTACATACACATCGGCTCTCGGATGCCTTCAAGCTGATGAACAATGACAGAAAGAATTTAAGACAATTTTCTTGAGAATTTATCTCCTTTTGGACAAGTACATGTCTTCTTCCCTACTCCTTCTCTAGAAGGACACCCCTCAAATGAACAGATCCCCTTCAAAGATAGGCACTCGAGCCTGTGTGCGGTGCCTAAGCCTGGACCACGATATCCAGGCCTGCTCCATCTGTCAGCAGTTCAATAGTAGAACCAGGATCCGCTGCCAGAAAGTGCTCCAGAGTTTTCTCTTAAAAGAAAAAATTAAGGCCATGGAGAAAGAACCATCCTCTCAAGGGAACCTTTGCATAAATCAGGGACAAGCACGGGACAGTGGTAGGACTCGATCCCAATTGAGCCCCAGATTTCGGGCCAGCTCCAGCTCCACCCAGTCGGGCCGCTCTTCATCCTGGGCCAAGTCTCAGACCCCCGGTCAAGGTCAGGGCTTCAGGGGGCTCTGGTTCAGTGTCTTTACAGCCTCTGAAAACCAAATCAAGGATAGCCATCCCTCGGGGTCGGCCGCCAGGTCGAGGCTTCCGACCGCCACAGGCCTCAGTCCAAGTTGGTGACTACGTCTAGCACCGACACAGAGACACCCGATCGCTCAGTTTCCAAAGCCATCTGAGGGGCTCAGGCGTCCCTCAGCGGAAGACTTCAGAGCTTACGTCACTAAGGCCGAGATGATGGAGGTGAAGCGGGCTCAAAGCCATCACCACATGGCCCAAAAACCCACCTGCCACGGTCACAGGGGCGTCAGAGGAGGACGTCAGAGCTCATGGTACCGATGGCCAAATGGTGGGGGATGCCGAGGACGTCAGTCTACCCGACACTGGTCTATCAAAAGACCGAAGACCCCTCAGCCACCGATGCCTGATCCTAATACCAGACAGACACCAGTGCCAGGCCCTTCGTCCAGTCTGAACATACAAAGTAAAGCCCTTCAGCTTCTGGTGGGACACCATTAAAAAGATGTACCCACAAACCCTCCTCAGTGAGGCACGCCCCCTGTGGCACCTCCTAGGGCACCAACACCTGAGCTTCAAGACATTACTCCACAGCCTGAGGGTAGGTCAAGGCTTGACACTCTAGGTCTCAGAGTCCAAGAGGTCTCCAAGCTCCAGGACCCTTAGAATCCCCAAGTAACCACAAAGAAAAAGGCCCCAATAGCGCTCCCCTCTTCGTCAGGCGACGACTCACACCCTGATTCTTGGGCACCCCTCGGTTACTCACTCCTTTGAGCCTCCTTCTCCAGATCCCCACGACCTTCCTAGGTCTCCACCGGATGACCCATCATTCTCTGATATTATGTGCCACATTCAGGAGAACATGGGATGGGAGGCAGGATTTAGACCCAGAAGCGACAACGCCTGGCACATTGAGGCAAAAAGACCCCAAGCCTGTAGTGGTTCCACCCTGGTGGACACTTTCAGGATGCTACCACGGCTGCATGAAGTGTCCTCATTCAATTCCAGTGGTCCCCAAGAAGGCCGACAGGCTACAGGAGCCCCAGGAGCCCCCTACCTATCTCAGCAACCCATGGCTGACTGGCTAGTCATCATGGCTGCATGACCACTCCCAGCGGCCTCAGCACCTCAGTACACAGCCCCAGACCAGGAATCCAAACAATTGGACTCACTGGATTGCTACGTGCTCCCACAGGTCCCTCAGCTATTTGGCGCACATGGTACAATTTCAGAATGCACTGTGGGACCAGGGACAGGACCTACTGAAGGACTTCCCAGAGGGTGAGAAGAAGGAGGGCTCCTAAACCTCCTTTGCGGGCTCTGACATTGGGACCCAAGTCCTCTGGAGCACGTCTGACTCGGCAGACTCTGCAGCGAGAGGTGCCTCAACATGCGTTGCCTCCAGAGACACTTCTGGTTGAGGGTCTTGGATTTACTCCAGGCGTCCAGAAAGGAATCATGGGCGTCCCTACAATGGAACTGTCTTGTTTGGTGAAGACTCTGAGAGGGTCATCACTAGACTTCAAGATGCCGGGAAGGTGGTTAGAACAGTTCAGGCCATGTATAAATCAAGCCTGGTTCCTTTCAGACCACAGAACCGTTTTCATGGCCGACAGAGCAGCAACAACCTTGGTCAGTCAACAGCAACATAGGGGCAATTTCAGCGCAAGAACCAACAGAGATTCCAAGAGGTCAGGACCAGAGAAATACTAAATCTATCCAACCTGCTGGAGCCACCACCACCACAGCATGACTCCTTCCTGGCCCTGCCCAGCCCCCCGGATCAAAGGGAAGATAGGGTCGGGGTCGAGTCGCTTCCACCTGTCAGGGTGGCAGAGGATCACCTCCGACCAGTAGGTTCTTCAGCTTATCAGTTGAAGACACTCTATAGAGTTCCTCGACAGCCCACCATCAAGATCTCGGCACTCCTTTCCAAAGACACTATCGAGGTCGTGCGAGGAACCAGAGAGAAGAGGATACTATTCCCACTTCTTCCTGGTTCCAAAGAAAGCAGGGGACTTTGCGATCCTGAACCTCAGCGACCAAAACATCTATGTGACGTACAAGCGCTTTTGCATGGTTACCCTACGGGTCTCATTCTCATGCTTAAGCAAGGTGCATGGCTAGCATCTGTGGACATGCAGGAGGCATATCTCCATCTTCCCATAACTCAGCCACACAGGAAATTCCTGTGCTTTGACTTTGAGGACACCATTCCAGTTTGAACACTTCCGTTCGGCCTGTTCTCAGTGCCACATCTCTTTACCAAGTGCATGGCAGTCGTAGCAGTAGCCCTCAGAAGACAAGGCCATTATGTCTTCCCTATTTGGATGACTGGCTCCTGATGGCCTCCTCCCCAGAGGCATTGGAGAAGGCCATTCATGACACCTGCTCCCTATTTCAGTCTCTAGGATTACTATCAGCAAGAGAAGTCATCTCTTACTCCCTCGTGTAGACTACAATTCATCAGCGCGGTTCTCGATACCTGTCAAGGGAGAGCCTTCCTGTCTGCAGACAGGGTGGAGCGCATCAGGTCACTGATCAGGACTACCATGGCAAAAATCTGGTCTCGCTCAGACCATACTTTGCCTCTCGGACATATGGCAGCTGCCATTGCGCTGGTCCCCACACTCGCCTCCACATGAGTGTTACTCGGACGCAGAGAACCCAATGGGACCAGAGGCAGGATCATTTAGAGCAGCCGATCAGACTCACATGGCCAGTCATTCAAGACTTCCAGTGGTGGCTGGTCCTGGAACATCTTTCAGTGGGAGTACTCTTTGTGGTGCCAATGCCATCTCTGACCCTCACCACCCGGCGGCTTTGGGTCGGCTGGGGAACTCATCTGAGAGACACCCAGAACCAGGAACCTAGTCGCCCCTGGAGACTGACCTGCATATCAGTGTCCTAGAGATGAGGGCAGTCTTTTACGCCTTACAGGTCTTACAGTCAGAGATTCCACGGGTAATGTACTGGTCCAAATGGACAACACCTCGGTGATTTATGCATCAACAGACAAGGAGGCACTCACTCCTACCCCTTTGCAGAGGCAAAGCGGGTGTTGGAATGTGGTACTACAACCGCGACACTACGCTCACAGTAGTGCACATTCCGGTGTGGACAACAATCTATGAGCCAGTCGAAGGCCAGGGCTGACGAATGGGAACTGATACAAGAGGTCACCGAGGACCTGTTCCGATGGTGGGGACACCAGATGTCGACTTATTTGCATCTCAATACAACACAAATCTGCCCAATTTCTGCTCACTAGATCCAGGGCCTGGTGTTTTCTGGTGAGACGTGTTGTCCCTTTCCTGAATGGGCAGGATCCTCTCAGCTTTCCGCCCTTCCCTTTGATCCAGAGAATTCTTCTCAAGCTCCGATCGGAAGAGTCAATGATCTTGATAGTGCCTTTTTGGCCCAGAGAGATTTGGTTTCCACTGCTTCACCAGCTGGCTCAGGAGCCTCCGTGCATTACCGTCAGCTCTCATTTGCTGTCCCAGGAGGCCAGCTCCTAGTCCATCCAGAACCTCAGATCCCTGAACCTGCACGTCTGGCTCCTAAAGACATAGCCATTCTTAGGCACAGGGTCTTGCAAGGCGCCCGCTGATATCCTGGCGAGCTAGAAACCTTTGACTCGCGCCACGTATGTTCTGAAGTGGTGGAGATTTTGTCTGTGGGCTCAGGCCCGCTATATATCGATCCTTTTGATGCCCTAAAAGTCAATTTTAGACTACCTCCTATCCCTTTTCCAGTCGGATTGGCATATTCCTCTCTAAAGGTACACCTCTGTGCCATATCAGCGTACCACACTGGTTGGTCAGTGCTCTTTAGCCCAATTAGAGGCTTCCTGCACTTTTCTGTGCAGTGTCTTGCACCTCAGATCACCGATTAAGGATCCGATTCCTCCTTGGGACCTTCTTTTTGTTTTAGAGCAGCTTACACTGCCTCCCTTTGAACCAGCCATGGATTGCGAGCTTTGCCTTCTTTCCTGGAAGGTGTTAATTTTAAGTTACCGTTACTTAAGCACAGAGGATTTCTTATTTTTTATACTTCGTTTATTGGTTTAGTTCTTACATATTTACTTTACAACTCAAGTTGCTTATTACATCCATATACAATACTCAGATAACAGTGTATATCCTCTTGCTTTCAGCCACCTGAGATTTATCATAGCCATCTTTACAGCTTTTATAGCAATAGCTATTTCCTTTATTAGGCAAGTGGCTAGAATCACAGGAAGATAGATATAACAAAACATAATCTAATAATCATACTTATACATACACACATAGGGTCTCACGTCTCTACAAAACTCCTTTCATTCTTATACCCTTTTCTAGTATGGAAAGTTCTGGTAATTCTCCTGGCCATCAACCCAGAGGCTAGCAGGAGGTACTTTGTACCATTACCATGTTATTTATTAGGAGGTGAAGGCTACCCCATAGCCTGGGCCTCTCAGCTTTGCCCGACCTTGAGGACCCCCCCCAACCCATCTAAGTCCTCTGGGTTTAAAGGATATAAAGATAAAAATTGGGGAGAGAAAAAGGGGAATCTGGTCTCCTGCTAAGAGAACCAGTTTGTTCTCAGTGAGATTAAAGCTATATCCTACCTACCCAAATAGTCCAATGGTCCAGTAATCACATAGACTGCAGTTCTCCTCTGAATCTTAAATGTTAATTCCTCCATCCTCTGAACCTGCCCCACCATTTCCAACCAATCTTCCTTTGTTGGGGAAGAGGCTGCAACCATCGCCTTGTTATAGACTTTTAAAGCTGCTACTATTAAAATTTGCCATAAGTATTTGGCCTCCCTCCCTTTAATTTATGCGGAAATTCTCCCAGTATGAGACTTTAGGGCCCAATTGTCCTTGAATCTGGAAGATCTGCTTAAGCGAGGTGGTCAATATAGACCAAAATTGAGTGATAGTGGGCAAGACCAAAGATGTGTTCATGGGTGGCTCTGTCCACTCCATACTTTCTCCAGCACTCTGGGGAGGACACCCTATGTTGTCTAGAGACCACCACTGATACCCTAAAATATCTAACCCTTACCTTCCACATAAACTCCTTCCAGGTGGGGAGGAGGAAATCCTCAGATGTTACCCCAAGTCTTTTCCCAGGTCCCTTGAGGATAGATGGGCCATTTCTTGTCCCCAGGCTATTTTAATATAACTAGTGCCTATTTTAATGTGTTTAATATTCCTCTTACATAGTTGGGAGATGACCCATTTGGGGTGTTCAGCTTTCCAAATTTCCTCAAGATATATTCCACAGTCCCCTGAAACCAGTTCACGCTCCATCTTAGGTTTTTACTAACAAAGCTAACAGTTTGACAGTAGTGCATTCTACCTCTGGGGAGAGACCAAAACTCTCTGTGCTACCTCAAATGATAGTAATCCCCCCAATAACTGCCATGGTGCCTGTAACCCTCTTGAGCTCTTTCCAAAAATCAGGTATCCCATTGTGCTTGGCCAAATAGGGGATCTGTCGCCCACCAACCATATCTCCAATGACCTCCATGTTTCCTTTTCCTCGGTACCCCTCTTCCACCCTCCCATGTTGTATGAGTTGTGGAACATATCTCCTCTCGTGCTGTTATGAGGTCCACAGGATGGAACAGTACTGCCGGCAGGGGGAGGAAGGACATGCAGCTAACTCTATATCTCCTTCCATATAGCCCTGTAAGGAGGTGTGCCCCACAACAGAGCTATTCTCAGGTGTGTGGCTTCTAGTAACCCTCAAGCCACGGAACCCCCAATCCCTCCTCCTCCTTTGGAAGAAATAAAGTGTGTTGCCTTATTCTTGGTCTTCTATTTGCCCAAATGAAATTCATTAACATTCTCTGCCATGTTTCCAAATATTTTCTGGTCACCAAACAGGTGGTGCCTTGAAACAAATACAAAATCTTGGCAAGACATTCATCTTTACCGCCATCACCCTACTATGAAGTGAAAGAGGCAGTAGACCCCATCTTTTGAAATCATTTTTAACTGCTACACCATAGGAGAGAAGTTCAGGGTTTTTAGTTGTGCAGGGAGTTGCTAATAATGATCCCCAAATATTTCATTTGGGTTAGATCCCATCTCATGGGATAGGCTTCTAATTTCCCGGGTGGGGACATATCTAAACCTCAAGACCTCTGTTTTAGCAGTGTTCAACGAATAGCCTGCCATCTCAGAAAACTGAGCCAACCTATCCATTACCCTTCTAAGGGATGTGTCCAGGTTCTCCAGATAAAGGAGAGCGTCATCTGCGTAAAGAGATATCCTATACTGACAGCCCGCCAATTCTACCCCCTCCCGATCTCCTCATCCTTCCTAATGCTCTGAGCCAAGGGTTCCAATGTAGAAGCGAAGAGTAGGGAGACAGGGGGCACCCTGTCTCGTCCCCCTCTCAAGCAGAACCCCCAGCATGATGACCATTCACTCTTTTGTATGTTGTAGGACATCTGTAGATCTTGGCTATCAAGGTCTGAAAAGCCCTTCCCAACCCAAAGGAAGCAAGGACCTCCTCCAGGACACTTTATCAAGGCTTTTTCCACATCAATGCTAACCAATAAAGCCGATTTTTGGAACTAACTATGTGATCAATTAGAAGGATGTTTTCCTCAAATTATCCTGGGCCTGTCACCCGGAATAAAACCTGTTTGTTCAAGGCCAGTTATCTTGGGTACCAGTGTCTGTAGTCTCTTCGTCAAATCGAGGTCATTAATTTGTAGTCAATATTTAAAATTGAAATGGGATGGTAAGAGGAACACAGTACAGGGTCCTTGCCAGGTTTAGGTATCACTGAGATTACTGCCTGGGACCAGGAGGGGATCTCACTCTCTTCTCCTGTAGGAACCGAAATAATTTCCCCAGCAATGAGGAGACCTTCACCAAATTGTTTATAAAACTCCCCAGGCAATCCATTGGTCCCAGGCATTTGAGGATCTTGAGGTTCTTAATAGCCCCAAGCACCTCCCCATCTTCAATCAATCTACTCAACCAAATCGCCTGCTCCTCAGAGACTGAAGGAGGTCTAACTTCCCTAAAATTCTTTGATCTGAGCTTTCGATGGTGAGCACCTTTGCTGTAAAGGTTGGAATAATAAGCCTTAAATGATTCCGCAATGGAATCAGCTTCCTTAACCAGACAGGTTGTCCAAGGGATGCTGTATTGCCTGTATGGTGGCCTTACTCCTCTGTACCCTGAGTCTAGCTGCTAGCAATCTCAAAGACCTGGGTCCTCCTTCATAATATTTCTGTTTAAGAAACAGAAGCTTCTGCTCAACCCCATAATCAAGAATATCCATTAATATAGCCTTAAGTTGTTTCAGTGTTTTGGTTCTATCTTTGTCTATTTTAATCTTCTGCTGGGCCTCAATTGTGCTATTTGTGATATTAGTTCAGCCTTCTTAGCCTCTCTTTCCTTTTTCTTTCTGCTTGACCATTTTATAAAATCTCCCCTTATAACTACCTTTATAGTATCCCATAACATAGCTGGGAGGTCTCTGGGAGATCATTTTCCACCTGTGTCTGTTCCAGAGTTGGCTATGGATTCCACCACCTCCTTATCCTGCAACAATGACGGGCTCAACCTCCAAAAGTGGACATTCTAAACTCCCCAAATGAAACTGACATAAAAATCGGGCATGATCAGAGAGCAGGAATTTCCCCACCGAGACCTCCCGGACCCGACCAACCATTTCCTTGGGAACCATGAAGTAATCCAGTCTTGTATATACTTGGTATACCTTCGAGTAAAATGTGTATTACTTCTTTTCCCTGTAGATGGCGCCAGATATCCACATACCCCAGTTCAGATACCAGCCTCTTCACTCTTTATGCCTTGCTCTTTTTTTGTGTTTGTGAAGTAGAGTCCAATGCGGATTGAAAATTAAATTTAAGTCCCATCCCCAAATTACCTCTCCCTGTGCCCACTCCTGTAAGATGGTCAAAGTTTAGATATGTTGCTGTCTGTGAACCAGAAGGAAAATACACGAAGCAAGGGATGGTGGCTTACCTAGAAAAGTGCCCCTCATAAGTACATATCCTCCTCTCTGTCCGCCAACTCTCCTTTTTTACATACGGGTACCCTTTGGGGATCAAAATTGCTACCCTCTCCAACGCTCCATATTCTATATGAAGCTGTGGCACTACAACCAAATCCCATGGAACCCAACTTCACATGTTCTTGTGGGGACAAATGAGTTTCCTGTAAAATATAAAATCTACAGCCTTTTTCCTCAGAAAGCTGAGCACTTTTGCCCTCTTCACCGGGCTGGACAACCCGTGGACATTATAGAACAAAATTTCCTATCTCTACCCATTATTATATTTTGGTATCACCTTCAAACCAGTTTCATTATTGCCCCACCCCCAGCCAGCAGCATGATACCATGAGCGTATTCTCTTTCTGTGAGACCCTTCAAAACCAATTAACCATTGCCAACAGGGCACTAAATATAACTATTATACAAATTATATTAGGCTTCCAAGGTAGAAATCTGATAATGCAGATCTCTTTTCTCCTTTCCCAGACTTTCCATTGAGGAATGGAGATGAGGAGGACTAAAATGCCCCAAATGAATGGAGCCCCCTCTGGGGTCTTATAACTGTCTAGGCCCCTGTTTGTTATTAAAAGTAAATGCCACGGCATTGTCTTTCCGTAACAGAATCTAATTTTAGAGCTTTCTTCCCCTCCCAGAACGCACCTCCGGTTAATACCAAGTTCTGATCACAGCAAGATCTTCCATATTTATCCTATCTGAAATCGTATATAGACCCAGTTTTTCCAACCCCGACCTCGATAAGTCCATGCTGCTGTGACCTGGAAGCCCCAGAGTTATTTGAGAGCCTCGGATGATAGAAATACCAGTAGTGGCCAAGCCATCTATTAATATATAAAGTAGAGCCAAATGAGCATACAGAGATAATCTGGCTTAGTATTAATCAGTTCAGTCTCTAGTCCATCCTTTATTTATTTTCAGAGACCCACCCGCTGTTTGCAGATCCCATATAGGCCTCGCATACTGTTCAGCTCCCTTTGGCTTCTAGTGTCTCAACGTAATTCCCCTGCTAAGCAGGGAGCATAATCAACACAAAATAGAAAATCCTGTCCATACTTATGTTTCAGCCTTCCAGAAACTGCTGGTGCTTCCATGCGGATTAGATTCCCCTGTTTTAAAAGTTCTCCGATGACCAGCTTCTTCAGCAATGGCGGCTGCCTCCAGAGATGTCCCAGCCTTCCTCTTCCTCCTACAACTGAGTGCCACTCCATTGGTTCCATCTGCTTCCATTTAGTGGCTCCTGCTCTTGGTGGGGTATCTGGTTCCTTTTTCCCTCAAAGCCTTGTTTAATTCTTCCACTGTATTGTATACTTTCAGGCCATCCACCCAAAAAACTCTGAATTTCTCTGGAAAGGGTGTTTGAGCGGAGTTGAAGCTTTCTGCACAACTTAAAGTAAGGCACCCATCGTTGTCTGGCCTATTGAATTTCGGGATAGTCCTGATCTAATGTAAGCGAGTCCAATACTTAAGTTCTTTCTTTTGCCATGCCCTTTTAAGTATATCCTCCTTCACATGGAAGCTTGCAAACTTAATTATGATAGAATGGGGTCTAGTGGATTGCTCCATAGGCTTTTGTATCAGGGATCTGTGTGCCTCTCCACCCTCACCTGGTAGTCTCCTGGTAGCTCTAGCACATCCCTTAACAGATCTTCAATAAATAGTGCCATCGGTTGAATCTCCGCACCCTCAGCCAACCCATACAGTCGGAGATTATCTCTCCTGGATCTTGCCTCCAGATCAGTACATTTTCCTTATAAGGCTAGGGTGTGATGAACTAGGAGCCCACTGCCTGCGCCAGAGTATCTCCAGCCGTCTAAACTTGTGAGTTCTCTCCTCTGCTCCCACTATCGCTGTTCCATCTTACTCAGCTTCTCATTTAGTTTGAAAACTCCTTTTATTCTCTAACTGGGAGTCTTGAATCTCTTGTAGCAATTGTTCAAATCGGGAGTGACAAAATCTCTGTTTCACCTTCCAGTATCATAGCCTGAGCCATGTTGACTTGTTATCTAGAGCTCCTGCTCGGGCCCGGTCGTTCTCCAGCAATCCAGCCCCATCCGCTCCTCTTGGTTGCTCTTTTGATACGCTCCTTGTCTCCTTTATCATGTTTAACACTTCTAGGCGGCATTTGTGGATTTATTTGCTGTTTTTCTGTGTTTAAGAGAATTTGCAGTTCTAGTGGAAGGGCTCAGCTTTCAGGCTGTTAACACTGCCGTGATGTCACCGAAGTCAGCACAGAGGATTTCTGAGCTTCAGGTGCTCATGTATAAAGAACCTTACTTGATTTTCCATAAGGACAGGATGTCATAAGGACCAATCCTAAGTTCCTTTACCAAGATGGTTTCAGCCTTAACCTTAAACCAGGACATTGACCTTCTGGTATACTTTCCAACTATATGAACAGAAGGGAAGGTCTTCTTACACGATAAGATTTTGCGGTTCTACTTGGCCAGAACCCTTTCGACAGACAATCTGACCAACTGTTTTTATCCTTCGTCAAGGATGTTGGTGCACCAGTATTGAAACAAACTCTCTCCAAGTGGCTCGTTAACTGCATTGTCTTCTGTTACCAGAAATGCAATAAATCCTTGCTGGAACCAGTAAAGGCCACTCTACAAGGGGGGTGACTACCTCCTTCACTGCCTTGAAAATGTGCGACATCTGCCATTTGTGCAGCTGCTACTTGGAGTTGAGTGCCCTTTCGTGAGACACTACAGTTTGGACATCACCTCCAGGCATAGAGTGGGCTTTGGCCGGCAGTCCTCCAGGGACTTCTGTCCTGAGAGGTTCCTTTCTTCTCGATCTCTCTATTCTCCTTCCAACTGGGTTACCATTACTCCCTTACTGTTTGGGGATCAGTCCTTATGGTGTAACCTGCTGCAAGAGCTGTATCTCAAGTAAGATAGTACAGTTACATAAGAACTTACCGTAACAGTAGATCTTGAGAACAGATCTTGCAGCAGGTAGTTTCTCCACCTTCCCCTCAAGGTTTGGTTCTATTTCATAGCATCTCCGACGCATCAGAATTATTAGTCTTCCTCTTGAAGCAGATCCTCGGTCTCCCCTTCTGAATCACATCTTTGTGCCGGAGTCTCTGGCAGGAGAACTGAGGTATGTTGGGGGATTGCCCTTTTATGATGTATCTGACATCGGGTCGGGGCTGATGTCAGGGCAGTCCCCACTTGATATAGCTAGCTAGAAGTTTTCCGTGGGGTCCTGCTGCCTGCCTGCTTCAGTCCTTAGATGTAAACTTGCTGCTAGAGCTTTTTCTCGAAGATCTACTGTTACGGTAAGTTATTACGTAACTGTACTTTATCAGAATATCTTTTCCCGTTCTTATCTTTAGTGAATCCATTTGTTTGTCTTTGATTCCATCTTTACAGTTTAAAAGGATATATTGTATTTGCTGTACCTTGTGTTCCATACTCTTGCTGTTTTTTTAAGATTATCATGCTGTTTTAAGTGGAATGTTAACATCAGATGTTTGAGTTTTTAATTTGTTCAATAAAGTTATGATTTGTTGTCATTGCTAAAGTTTGTAATTTTGTAACTGTTTCCTATGTTGCAGATATACCAAATATTCTTTATTTTTTATGGTTTTACTATTTTGTTTTAAAAGGAGCTGTAAATCCTTTTCAACACTTCCACCACTGGATTGGTGTATCATGTATTTCCAGTGTTGTTTTTCAGGGTAACAAAATATTTAACATTCTGCAGAAATAGTCTGTCCATCAGTAAAGTAGAATTTAGTTGCCAGTATCCTGGTCCATTAATTAAATTTGATTTCAATCCAATTTTAGTGTCAAATTTTATGATATGAAAATTATGCGTGTTGTACACAAATGTCTAATATTGGTACTATTTGTGAGATAAAAAAGAAATCAGTCCTTGTAGTTAATTTACCTTTCTGAAATGTAGGTGTAGATTTACCAGGTTTGGTATAATATGCATCTTTTAGATTTACATCTTTAATCATATTTTTCAAAGATGTCATATCACAGTATAGTTTACTAGTTCTTGTTTGTATTCCCTGTCTTATAAGTATAAGCCACAGTTAAAATATTCCTAAGTATTACTGTTTGCGCTGAGTATAGGTAAGGTTGTATGATTTTGAAATTTGCTATCCTGTCCATTTCTATGGTGCATAAATGTTGATGAACCTGTTGTATTTTTTGTTTATTATTGTATCTAATAAAATATTCTACCTGGTAGTAGATCAGTTAATTTGATTAACTAAAATCTTGCAATATTTTAAGACAGATTCCTACCTATGTACATGTGTCAGTGCGAATGACCTAAAGGAAGACCCTTTGTACCATGCCTTGGTTGCTTCTCAATTTCTTGTAAGGTGTGTAACCTAGTGTCCTGAAAAAAATCTCTACCTGACTGTTTAAAAAAAAAAAAAATGCTCATCTTTTCCTAGCGTTCTTTATACTATTTACATTGATTGTTACTAGGAGAGTAGAATATCCATGATAGTGATGAAAGTTAATGCAGCATTCTATAATGTATGGCACTTTTAATCTTTGCCTTTTTGACCTTTTGGGTTTCTTTGCCCTCCTATTTTGGGAATTTTCATCTGCTGATGCTGCCTGAATCTGACTCTCCATTTCATTACCTTATATGTCTAACAAAGGTTCAGTTTGTGAGGACCATAGAGTGGAATCTTCAGAATCTGGGTCCTATGAATTATCTGGGGCAGTATTTAATGCGTCTGTTGTTGGCAATTAGGATTTCTTTGTTTTCAGCACTTTAGATGCCTGTTGCCTTTTGTTTGAGCTTGTTGAGCAGTTTTGCCGTTTTCCCTTTACTTGTTGGAAGGAGTGCTTTTGGTGGGGGCATAGCTTCCAGTGCGGTGCTGCTAGTAGATTCAGGTTGCACTAAGGGAGACTTGGGGGAGCTGCTCTAGCTCCCTTTGTTCTGATGACTGGACCGTGATGTCATCTCCTTCACTGAAATTTGCCTGTGTGAATTCCAGCTTGTTGTCTTTCTCAGGAAGCCTCTGGGATTAGTCTTATATGATTAGTAGAGGTTTTGGGAAAGTTGCTCTCTGTGCTACTGCTGTGGCTTCGTTGTTTCTCCTCATCTGTATTCTCGGCCTGACACGTTAAGTAGCCCCTACACATAACTTTTATAATTGTGCTCTGTTTTGCCACAAAGATTTCCTTTGCATTCATTTAGGCAATTCCCTTGTATGTCCCATTTCTTGACAAAGTATACACTTGACCTGATCACAAATGCTACTGAGGTGCCCGTGGATCCGCATTTGTAGCAGGACTTAGTCTAACCTGCATAAAATAAGACCCCCTATCTCTGCCCAAGAATAAACAGTTTGGTAGGTGTATAAGACCATCATCATTCTAGTTCAACATAACCTTAACTCTCCATACCCCTGTCCAAATGTGCTCTGTGTAGAAAATAGCTTCTGGATGGCCCAAGACCGTGAACCTGTTTTAACCAAAATGTGAGGTCTGTGACACCTACTCCCTCATTTCTGAATAAGACTGTAACTGTTTTGTATGCTGGTTTAGTGAGTGGTACAGCATTGTGTCTCTTTGCTGGTAGAATTGTACGTGATAAAAGACACAAGGTTGTGAATTTCTATTTCTGTTATTTAAGGGTGCTTCAGGTATATTTTCTTCTGTATGCCTTATCCCTTCGGTATCCATATTTTCATCAGTAACAGACTGATCATTATTGTCAGAACTCTGTTAAGTAATGGTTGTAACATGGTGGTTTGTATGAGTTCCAGTCCCTTTGGTAAGTTTAATGGGACCCCAGTGCAATATTGTCATTGTTTTGTTAACAAGTTAAGTCATTACTTGTCTTGGTCCATTCTGCTATGCACAGCTATGGAGAGTCGGGCCCGATATCAGGTTCCTGTTTCTGGCTACCACACCCATCCTCGTCCAGGAGTGCTTCCTCAGTCATCCATTCCTCAGTATGAGCGATATTCCTTGCATCTGAAGAGGCGTCTTAGGCCAGGAGTTAGAACACCTGTATTTGCCATTCGTGGCGGCTTTTCCAGTTTGCATTGCATCTGTGCAAACGTTTCCTTGGGTTGTCCTCTCCGTTGGTTTGGTTGCTGCCCGTCAGCACAGGCAGCCTCAGGTCAGGCACTGCTGCAGGAGCTTCAGTTTGAATTCTGCTGCGAGTTACAGTATCTTTCTGAGCCAACAGTGTGGACTGTCTAGCCACCAGTAGGCTTTCATCTGGTGTCCAAGAGGTAAGCTTTGTGAGCAAAGATGGTGGCTGTTCAACAGCCTGTAAATGTTGTTTTGCATTTTGTCCTTTGTTTAGCACTATTTCGAGCCACAAATGAAAACACCGTAGCTTCACTTTGATCCTGACTTTTTGTTTGAAGGAAAATTGGCTCAGTGACTGTGAGTATTTCTGTCATGATGTTGCCCCAGTTGATGCAGACTTCATTGTTTTACGTGTGGGTTGTCTTGCGGGCTGTCATTATTCTGTTGCTCCGCAGCTGGAGCGGCATTGTTTGATCCTTCTGTTGTTTGCAGTTTATGTAGTGTGGCTTTAATTTCTTTCTGTTTGGCTAGAAATCTTTCTTTCTCTTGTTGTAGCATGACTTGTAATTGTTTTCAGAAACCTTAGCAGCATTCAAGGACTCACATCCGTTTCCTTTGGGTCGAATATTTCTTGTAATTCCTCCGTTTAAGTTACTTGCAAAATTTCCACTGAACCTTCTGTTTCTACATGAAAAATGATCATCAGCCTTGCAGATTGCGGAAACTGGAGTACAGACCTGTCCCCAGCTTCCCTCCACGTCCATCCTCACTGCTCCAAACCTGGACTGGTCATTTCGTGAAATAACCAGCAGCTCCCCTACAGCAGAGATGGGGAATTTCCTCAGTGTCTTGGCCAAATTTCCCTCATTCACTGAAAATACCACCAACAGCTTAATCTGGTTCAGTGCTGGCATTGGCTTCCATCTGTATCCTCCCTCCATCAGGTTGAGGGCTGAAAATAGGCAGAATTGCCTAGTCCCCTTTCCCAGTCAACAAAACTAAATAAATATTGCAAACTTTTGGTGGTGTTGACTGATTTTCTGCCTCACACTCCTATAAATGACTGCCAGAGAGGTTTATACATCCAAAGATTTAATACACTGGGAAGTCCGGAAGGGAAAAGCCCTACGGAGGTTGCTGTACCTGCAGGGTGGTTGTACTTAGAACTGTTTTCAAACCCAGCAGTCTCATTTTGTTTTTGTTTCAGCAAATTACATCCAGACTGACCTCTTCCACTGGAGGTGCTTTGCATGCACCAGGCATCCTCTTGCCTTTCCCCTCATAACCAACCAGTTTGCAACAAGTCTCTCTCATATGATTCCAGCAGGGGGTATCAGGAGTCTCAATGCCCACCTTTGTCGGAATTGCTTGTCTGTAGTAGCATAGCATACATTACCATCCCTGATTCCTCCTGAAGTAAGTTTGGTGGGGGTGATGGAGTTGGGCACATTTGTTTCTGCTGCAGCTGTTTGGTCAGTCCATGTACTCATTTCCTTTAATGGAGTATTCCTGAGGAAAGTCCTGATCATTGTAAATTCTTCTGTTAAAACTCAAATCCTTTTTGTCCATGCTTTTGGAGCAATTGTTCCTTATGGAATATTTAGAAGTCTGACAACAATGAATCTTGACTGGTCCCCAGGTTTAGATTTGGGCCTAAGAGTGCAATGCACTCTTTACATTTCAGTGGGAGAAAGTTTGCTGCTAAGCTGAGTCCCCTGTAGCCAGGACACTAGGAATGCATTTAGATCTGGCTGTTCAGTGCCCTTGGAGAACCGAAGAGTCTCTAGTTCTTTCTTCTGGCTCTGGCCTCTGCATCCTCGGCTCTGTCTGTTGGCAGCACAGATGTAATACCACATGGCTGAGACTGCCTATTTCCTAGCAGAGGTCATTTGCAAGCCTCCACTTCCATTGTGAGTTGCTAACTTTCAAAGTCCCATTTATTTCTGCTGTTTCACAGTCAATTCTCTTTAGAGTTTTGAGTATCACCACTGAGCTTTTATGGTTAAAGGCAGCTCCAGTAGCTGACCCATTTCCTCTTCCTCTGCTGAGCCCACAGTGTAATCTGAGGCTCTAGACAGCAAGTTGCTTGAGCTGCAGCATCTAAATGTTGTTCTCTGCGTTTTTCCTTAGTGGTTTGGAAGGTTGACCTTTCCTGGGTGGCCTCATGTTCACTGTGCTCTGTAGTTGCATTTTTGCTGGATTTTAAATAGTATGGAGGAGGATGGAGAGCAGTTCTTGCAGGACAGGTGTGATAACTTCAGTTCAAGCTGCCATTGCCCTCTGTGGCGTCACTAGAAGTCATCATGGCAAATAATAAGTCAGCTGCTCCTAAGGACTTTGCTGAACAACATCCAGATAGAAACTTCATAAGACTGACATTATAGGAAAATGTGCTGCAAAAGCACAGTGGGTGCTAGCCAAAAGAGACTTCACAAACCACACAAGATGCTGCACTCCTGACAAAGGGTCACAAATAGACCAAAAGTGCTGGGGTTTTGTGCCATGATTATTTTTTTTTTTTTTTGTTACAGTAAAGGTGGTGTTTTGTAGCAGTTCTTTTATTCAAGAGTGGCTTCTTTATCTTGTATTAGATCATGAGTTCAGCCTCTTGTGTGATTTGTGACTCTGGACTCAGCCAGCGTGTTAGCACGAGTGTTGCAGTGGTGATGACTGTATACTGATGGGCCTTTTGACAGGTTAGGCAATTTATGCAGGAGTGCTGGCAGGTTTGATACCCTTCATTGGACTAACATTATGTTTTGTACAAAGATGGTATAGTACACAAGCTATCAGGGCCTCATGGGTC
This sequence comes from Neoceratodus forsteri, assembly GCA_016271365.2. NCBI lineage: Eukaryota > Metazoa > Chordata > Ceratodontiformes > Ceratodontidae > Neoceratodus > Neoceratodus forsteri. The sequence continues at coordinate 765,966,322 of CM028133.1, read as the reverse complement.
CCATCTTCCTGAAGAAGGGACCTGTGAAGCCTGATAGCAATACTACCATCTTATACAAGGTATATGTTAGTCAATAAAATATCAAACCTGCCAGCTTACTACTCTTACAAGGACCAATATGGCTAAAATCTCTTTTACTAAGCAACTTATGCAGGAAATACAACAGTGGGTGGCAGATTATCCCTTCAAGGGACAACTTGCTTTTGGCCAGGAGTCCGGGACAATGTTACACATAATGAGAAGTCTAATGTGACTCTGGATTTGGTGATATTGATTACAAACCCCAAGTAACAGCTGTATGGCTCTAGCTCCTTTCATTGCCCCAATTGGGACATGTAACAGCAGTAGTATCAGCCACAGGAGCAACAAGAGTCCTTCACAGCTCCCAGTCAGGGCCAGCTCTCCCAGGTCCTGCCGCTGGGTCCCTATTACTTCAGAGAGGTGGGTTCAAGTAGTGGGGTCAAGGTTGCCTCAGAAATTTGAGACCCTATCCCCCTTATTGGTCCTGTGCACTAGTGGAATAACACCCTCACGAGTCTCTCTTTCCACGCTATGGAGCAAGGTTCAGCAGCTCCTCAAATGGCACAAGATAGAGCCTGTCCTAGAAAATGAGCTGAACAAGGGTTTATATCACAGTAATTTTGATCTCCAAACAGACCAGGGCTGGCACATTTTTGATCTATGAATCCTGAACAAATCCATTTGCATTCGGAAGTTTCACATGGTGACATTCCAACAGATTATTCTGTCCCTGGAGCCAGGGCTTTGTTCTGTTCCTGTGCCTCCACATCCCCATTTGTCCATCATATAGACATTTATTCCACTTTCTAGTGGATGGCATCTCTGTACCAGTTCAGGGCACCTAGGTTGTTCACTAAGTGCCTGTCTGTTGTGAGTGGCCTTCCTCCAAAGTAGGGTCTCCAGGATCTTTCTGTACATGGATGACTTGTTCATCATAGTTAGTACCTTGAAAGTAATGGAGCTGTCAGGGATCTACTTGTCTAGACATTCCAGGATCTGGGCCTGATGGTCAACTGGCCATGTCAGAACTAGGGCAGAAGCAGGTGATCCTGTTCATTGGAGCAGTTGGACTCTCTCAAGCCATGGATCTCTTACCCATAGATGGAGCAGTGGATTTTCCCTCCTATACCTGTTCTTTAGATTTGGTAATTGTGCCTACGGATTTCCTCCAGTTTCCTGTGGGTCAGCAATGACTGGTAGAGATGCCATATTGCCATCTTTAAATGGCATTACACATAAGCTGTGAATACTGTTAGGAATCTAAGGGTCATTGTGGACTGCAAGCTGATACTGGAACATCAGGTGTCGACTGTTGTCCACCATGGTTTTTTCACCTTCAGAACATCATCTGGATTAAACCATATCTTATGCCCAGGGACCAGATTACGACAGTGGATGCCGTTGTCACATCTGTACTGGACTACTGCAGTGCTCTCTTTCTAGGGTTATCTGGGGGTTGATGCACTCACCACCTGCAGCTGGTCCAGAATGGGGATGCATAGTTGATATCTGGAAAATCTTGGAATGAGCATATCATGCCGAGCTGCACGGTTTGTTTTGGCTGCTCATTGAGTAGCGTATCAGCATCAGGATATGTTTGCTAACATAAAGACCCTTCACGGTTTGGGTCCTGGCCACCTGAAAGATCTCCTTTCTCTCTATACCCCTGTCTTCCCTCTGTGCTGCACTGAGGCTGGCTTTCTAGTGGTCCCCACTTAAGCGTTATGCTAAGAACAGAGCCTTTAGGGTAGTTCCAACATCACTGGAATTTTGTGTCACATACACTCGACACACACTCCCACCGAATCCTGGGTGGTGTGACATTGATAGACTGCTTCATTTATTTTATCACTGTAACCCCCTGTTGGGAGCTTCTTATAAGCCCCCAAAGGTTCTAGTTGTCCCCAGGGTTTCTTCTACCCCATTTTCTTTTTCCCCGGTTTCTGGCTGTGCCCTGTGTCATATCCTGTCCCTCTGGCTGCCAACATTGTTTTTGAGAGAGGCGGGCCGAGGGAGCTGGAGTGTGGAACTTCCACCTGTTTATGGCACCCTGGCACGGTTGATGCTCACATGCGTGAAAAGGAGAAGCAGGGAAGAAATTTGTCAAGAAGCAGGTTTGATGAGAAAGGGAAAAGTGCAGGTTTCTGGAATCCGCAATGTTGAGAGAAAATGCACCACAGCGGTGAGATGATCAAGAGGAACAAAGTTTGTGTCCTGAGCCTGGAAAATGGACAAAGGTTGTGTCTTGAGCCTGCAAAAGGCAAAGGTTGTGTTCTGAGCATGGGCAAAAGGACATAGGTTACATGTGAGCCTGGGGAAGATGGGTACTTTAGCCTGCACCTGATCGGTGAGGAAAGTGGGAGAAGCGGAAAATGAAAAGAGTTGTGAAGAGAGCCTCTTCAGACTGGAGAATTGCTATGTAACTGCACGGTGAGCAAAGAGACTGGTGAACTGTGTACTGAAACTAAGTTCTGGAATTGTGTGTGAGACAGAGTGGAATTGTGGCTGTGTCAAGTCGAGACACTGTGAAAGCAGAAGGATGGACAGGTGCCTGTCTGGGGCAGGTGCCTGTTGTCTGCTCCTGAGATACAGCAAGAATTAGACTGTTGTGGTAACCCTGGGTTACCAGACTTTCCACCCTGGAGTCTGGGAGAAAGGAAAGGAAAGGACAGAAACTGCTTTGGCTACACACTGTAGCTGGTAACTGAGAGAAAAAGAAAAGAGGAGAAATGTGCTGAATGTTCATGCTGACACTGGGGCCAGGTGGGGAGCTCGCTAACCTCCATCAGGTGTGTGTGCTGCCTGCAGAGGATCATGGGGCTTGTCCCGAGTGCACCTGCAGTCTGATCCATGGAGGAGTCTAGCCGGTGGGCCACCCGGGGTCTGGCTCCCTTTTGGGTATGAGCCTTGCGCACATGCCCTGCAACAGGCCCATAACAGGCTGAAGGAGACAAGCTGCAAGAACTGCAAGCAAGCCGAGAGACTCAAGCTGCAGCCTCTGTGCCCGTGTTTCAAGCATCGAGTCCGGTTCTGCCAGAGTTGTTTCCACCTATCCCCAGGACTTCAGCCATCTGTGCCACCCAAGGACTGGTCCTGCAGAACCATGAATAAACAGCAGGAATTGCCCTGCAACAGCCTGTGGACAGTATATAGTTAATGTTTAAGTAGGCCTACTCTGGCTGGAAGTAAGTCAAGGCTTTAAGTAATATAGGGAAGGAAATGTAAAAGTTATTTAAAATCAGCCAAGTGCGCCAATGCCTGCCAACAAGCTGCACCTCAGGCCTGCAACTATGGGATCTGGGTACCCAAGAACAGAATTGGGGAATCATTCTGACTGGTATCAGTTGGGGTTCTGGGTATGGTAACACCTGGAGCAGTTAGCTAGCTAGTTATATCTGGTGGCTGCAATGATTGAAATATGGGCTTTGAATCAAAGGGAAAATGATTATGGGAAATGCTAAATCTTTCAATACGAAATTAAAATTAAATTAAAATTAAAATTTAGCAGTGTCAGTGGCTCAGTAGGTGCACACGCCTCTGAGGCGGGAGATCAGAGGGCTGTGGGTTCAGTTCCCCATCTGGCACTAGGGTTAATATCCCAGTACTGACACTGTAATGCAGCATGAGAGGGTGCTGCATTTCTGAGAGTGCAAATCTTCGGATGAGACATTAAACCGAGGTCCCATCTGCCTGGATTGGTGGTAGTTCAGGTGGATGTTAAAGATCCCATAGCACTTATTGAAAAGAGAGAATTTCCCGGTGTCTAGAAAATTTCCCTCATTCACTAAAATACCACCAACAGCTTAATCTGGTTCATGGTTAGTTGGCATTCATCTGTATCCCCTCCCCGGTCGTGCCTGAAAATAGGCAGGATTTGTCTAGATGCACTTACCGGTCAACAAAAGCTAAATAAATAAAATAAATAAAAATGTTTTGCATAACCTCTATTCCTCTTACCCTATCCTAACCCTCCCTGTGTAAATTATGGTGTTACTGTTTTGCAGAAGTACTGACTCAGAGCCTAATTTTAGTGAGCATGTTATCATTTGAATTGTGAAATGCTAATTGTCTAGATGTAGGGAGGTTGAAACTTATTAAGTCCATGTCTGGGGTAACTGTTGGGAGGTGGGTTAGTCGACATCCCAGGGGTTGTACTGCAAGTAATCTGACCCACTATTTTGTACTCTGGGTGGAGGCACCGCCATTTAATTTATCTTTGGAAAGGACCCCTTGTTTACAGTTAATGGGAACCCAGGCATAACCTGGCTAGTGGCCACCCAGGCAAGAGTAGTGGCCCTCTCCAGGATGGCACCAGAGAGGGGCTACATCACATTGCCACAAACCTGGTTACAGCTCTCTGTCAGGGCAATTTCTTTCAAGTCCCACCACAGGCCCCTGCCTGCTCACACACACAGGGCCAGGCAATTACTCACACAGTACAAGGTACTTTGGACATAGGAACTCCTTAGTTGCTCCTGGATAACCTCCCTCAGTCTGTATGAGACCCAGATTTATTTTAAATTTAGTAATATTCTCTCCAAAAGAGGATCACAAACTTTGCCCTGTAAAACGAATTACCTTTGCTAATTAAAACTCAGCAGTCACAGATGTACATTAAATAAAAATGTTTAAAATATATACTAAATGTACAAAGCTAGAGGAAATACAACAACGCTAGGAATCTGACAAAGAAACAATTTTAAACAGAAAAATTACACCTAGAAACCTCACTACACTCACTTCAGATCTGCTTCCATACCCCCACAGGCCTGTTTTTCAGAAGAGCAGACTTGGTTTGCCACACTGGCCTTGAGATCCAGAAGTCTAGTACTACCCTTAAATGCTTGTCCCACACTGATGTATCTAGTTCCCAAAATGAATCTGAGTATCTATAGCTCTGAGGTCTGTGATATACCTTACAGAACCAGCCAATCACACCACGGAGAGTTCAGTGCACTTCTTGCTGAAAAATTCACAATTTGTTTACAAGCCTAAGAAATAGGAGCTTGACTATTAACAAACACACAAGTACTTTAATTGCCTGTCGTGTGGCCATGTGCAAGCACAGTTGGAGCAGGCAGACACCTCAACCCGTGCTATTCAAATCTAAATTCCTGCAATTATGACACTTAAATAGTCCTGAGCATAGTCTCATCTGAACAAGTTCTGCTTGCTCAAAGGTGATTTTCCAAATAGTCACATATGCAGTCACAGATCAAAAGAAATAAGGGAAAAACATAATTTTCTTGTTCTACCTTATTATACTTTGTAACACTGCGTTCGGTCTGTTTGTTGGTGGAGGCCTTTAAAGGCGCTGAAATTTTATTTTACTTCATTTATATTTTCTCATCAAGTTTTTGCCATCTGTAACCTTATGCATGTCATCCGGCCCTTGACTCGGGGCTCTTAGTCTGTCTGCCACTTCCCTGCTGTCACATCGGCATGGATCCACATAGTGTGGGACCGAGAGCTGTAAATAGGGCAATGGGGGACATGGTGCTTTTCTAGTTTTCTCCCTTAACTCCCTGGGGCCTCAGCGATGCAGTCACACATGCACGTGGAGGCGGCGTATCTGCGGCTCGGAACTGGCGACCCCGCTCCACCGGCCAGCCTAGTCCAGCCCCCATTTAGTAGCGCTACCACGAGCCTCCATTCGTTGGCACCAAGAGGCTCACCTCCCCAATCCGAGAGAGTTCAACTGCCAAGCAGCCACTCAATCCACTCCTCAGCCCTACCCCGGCAGCCCGAGCTTGTTTGTACACCTGGGCCTTAGCGTGGGAAGATGTAAAAGGTACCCAAGGCACCTCAGTTGTCTGCACCATTGGGCGGTTGTGAATTTTTTTAAGCCAGCCAATTGTTTAATTAATTTGCAGTAATTATTTCTTAGAGTAATTTATTAAGTATTGTCTTTGTATTTATATTCCTATATGTTTCCTTATGGCACCCTGAGCCCTTTGGACAGAGCGCCATATAAAAATATTGCCTTACCTATGGAACACACCCTTCGACTTCCTGCTGGGCTGTTGTGGTGGTTCTGGACTAGGAAACAAACTTTGGTCTCTCTGTATAGTAAGCTGACCCTTGAACTACTATGCCCACCAGATCAGCAGTCCTTTATAGCGTTTGGTCAAATACCGCTTCATCTCGAATATGTGGCATTCAAGAATAAAGCAAAAATACATACATAATTTGTAAAACTGCTGTCAGATACTGTATCTAGTCTTCTGATTCATTAGGATATGTGTGACTACTACATAGTAATCACTTGGGTTGTCTGTATGACTTTTCAGATAAGTATTCACATATGTTTAGCGCATCAGCACCAGTGTTTGTTAGTTGGCAAAAAATCATCATGTACAGTGGTAGCCATACATAAACTTACCTGTTAACTGCAGCACCACTTAGCCTAAGTGTTACCATATTTGTTCAGAGAAGCAGCTGCAGGTTTTCTAATTGTTAAGGAGTGACAGCAAGGTGTTGTTTTAGTATTGATGTATTTCTAAGATACATAAATGGCGTGTCACAAAATACTGCATGACAAAGGGCTTAATTACCATTAAATGACATTGTTCCTGCAGTATACTGCAGTACTACTGCACTGCATCTTGGCTGGCACTGCTGTACTTAGATTTATCTTCTGTGAACTTTTATTCCCTCAGATAGTTCTTAAAAGCTTTTGTTACCAATTTTGTAATTCTAGGACTCAGAGTCATGAGCATGTCGCTAGAATAATCTCCTCTGTCCTCACCAGCAGGGCTTTAGGAAGCACCATAGTACTACCACTACCACTCCTGGCCCACTTTACTAACCATGTTTTCAGAAATATGGACATTGGGAACCTCACAGGTGCTGTCTTCATAGATCTGACCAAGGCCTTTGATTTAGTGGACCCCCAGCATTCTACAGAGTACGTTAAAGGGCATTGGTTGCTCCTCAGGAACCGCTACCTGGTACCAGAACTACCTGCATGAGCTGCTCCCAATCAGTTAGCATTGGGCGCCACCTCCAAACCTAGAGTAGTGATCACAGGTGTTCCCTAGAGCTCCATCTTTGGGACCCTTCTTTTCTCTCATCATTAACTCCCTCCCCAATGACAGCCTATCACTGCCATCCTTTATGCTGATGACCTAGTGTTGTACCACAGAGATAAATCTCTGGCTAACCTTTCAAGCCACTCTCACCTCTGACTACGGTGCCACCCACAATTGGTTCCTGAAAAAAGACTCCTGGTTAATGCTAACAAACCCAGGCCATGCTTCTGGTGTCAAACCTAAGCTAACAAATTAGCCAACACCTCAGCTGCCCTCAGCGTTCTATCTCCTGGTGGTCCCCCTCTTGAAGCGGTATCTTCCTTAGAATACCTGGGCATTACCTTTGATCCCGCATTGACTTTCTCCATACACAACCAGAAACTGGCGGTGGGATACCGTCTGATACACTACCTGACTCCAGAGATCCACCTCGCCATGCCCAGGAGTCTCCTTCCGCTGATGGATTACTGCAACCCCATCTACATGCAACCTCCTGCCATTAACTCACCAAGCTAAACAGCACATATGACAACATCTGTAGATTCATGCTGTTGGCACCCTACTCTACTCATCACTGCTCCTAAATCAGTCTCTGGGCTGGCAGCCTCCCCAGGCTCGTGGTGACTACTTCCTTAGGTGTACCATAGACAAGCGCCATCAGAGCGGGAACCTATCACCCTTTTCTCCCTGCTCAAACCAAGGTATTGCTCCCGAACCTTGAAACTCCTCCAATCGTCTACTGGATACTCCTCAGATCTCCACCTGCCTTAGTAGCAAAGCCTTTTCCTCTCAGCCGCCCTCAGCTGTGGAAATATTTACCCTTCTGTCTTCGCTTTCTTGATTCACACTTACATTTAAATCCCACTATAAAATGGCCTAATGGCGGCAGCCTCTTGTACCTGCCCCCTGGGTGACACCCCCATCAACAAGCTCACTGAGTCGCTGAGGTCTTCCAGCAGTCCAGTCACTTTATTGTATATTATAAAATGGGCAAAAAATCTAAGCCACTGATTGGCTGTTTCAGCTTCCAGCCGTGTCCTTAATCCATGATATTTTAGCCAGCCGGCACTAATGTCTGCCAGTCTGCCCCTTGACAACAACGAATCACTGAGCTGTGCCAAGCAGAAACAAAACACAGCCTGGCACAGCTCATGACCAGCGGGAAATCAGTAGTGTGGCTGACAGCTGCACATAGCCTGTTTCCATTTAAAGAGGAACACTGTAATAAGCTAACTAAATTAAAAAAAAACTTCTACAAAAACTGTGACCTGTACTGTTTCAGTTAACAGCAAACCTGAAAACTGCGATGAACATTCACCACGTGCCATCAGTACGGACTTTGAAAATCTTCAACATCCCTCCGACTCCTCAGGTCATACATTCACTGTCCATCACCTTCCCTCCGGCTCTATTAGTACTCAAACACAGTCAATTAAACTAACAGTTATCTTAAAAGTCTAACCTCTACTCTTCCTGCTTCTTAAAACAGCTGCTCACAATCTTTCAGGCACTTGCGATCTCCGATTATCCCCACGTGCTGAGCCGCTCCTCTACAACTGACAAAATCCAGTTCTGCCCTCTCCTGCACAATATGTTTTTTTATGTTTTAATTTTTTACAGCACCACTTTCTGTTTATACAACCTGCACTGGCAGGTCCGATGGTATCAGAAAAGCGCTAAATGTGGTGGCTGCTGAGGACATGATTCAGTCCCACTCCTCACGGGAGTAACTCTGCAATTCTTCACATAATAAAAAAAGCGAACAGAAAGAAGCAATAATTGCATGCTTTCCTTAATGGGAAACCAGGAGGGCTGTTTACAAAGATGCAATCTTTCTCAAAAAATCAAATTAACTGTGGCAGCTGCCTCTGCAGACAGGCTCTCATTAAGTATGGCCCTGGCTCACAGACAGGCTCGATCCCATAAACACTGACAACCACATGAACATGAAAAAAAAAAAAGACAGTAAAATAAAACAGTATATGCCTGTCTGGCGTTTGGGGTGGGACAAAGCAGTATGTTTCTTTTAGTTATAATCCCTCTACTTGCCAGCTAGACAATGTCAGATGCAGTACACATAGTAATAGAGGAACTATTTTTCATGTTACCACTATTAAAAACATTTTGTAAAAAAAAAAAAATTGTTCTTTCTTTTTAAGTATTTACTTGAAGCCCATTTTATAAGCGCAATAACACACTCCTGGGTGTGATATATTGCCTGATAAAACCACGCCCAGTAAGCATAAGGCACTCGGTATGGCGCCTTGTGCCTTAGTACACCCCTGGTGTGCTCTTATCAGGCAAATAAACCACACCCGCTGTGTGTTATTGCTGCATATCCTACAAACGAATAAATATAGTTTTACCATTATTTGGAGTAGCTCTGCCTAGCAACTTTTACGGAGCTTTGTATGTCTGAAATTTAATTGATTGTACTGCACAATAATTTTACTGCACGCTGTACTTGTAACCCTTATCAGAATTTTTTTCTCTGTACTGTATATTACGTGCCCTGTACTTGAATTTCTTCTGTATTGTATTTGAACCTTTATGCGTGTTTTTAATCCTTGTGCCATCTTCATGCCCAGGAACGTGCCTGAAAACAATCCATTGGATCAGTGTCCCACCTGGTTAACAAATACATAAGTAAATAAATAAAGGTGACTGCCACTAGCAATTCTAAAGCTCTCTTCCATTAAGGTTACTTTTGACTGTACATACTGGATTCACATACTGTGAATGTTAGGATATGCTGGGTCACATTTCTAATTGTAAACAGCACAGTACCACACCAAGGTGTGTATTTTATTCATTTGGTGTGGCAAGAATAGGATGAATGAAATTCAGTTAAAGGAAAAGAGAATTGGAGCAGCCCACTGGCGTGAGGCTGAGGCACTTAGTGCCTCACCTCCTACCGTGCTGATGACCCAGGTTCAGGAATGGGCGTGGGTTGCTTGTGGCCAACTTGAGAGGGAGGACTGCTCACCTGTCTTAGGGAGTGGGGTTGTCATGACTTGCTGTTGATTGACACCTGGAGGACTCCAGGTGGCAGAGGTGCAATCGCACTGTGTGGGAAGGGATACCATATTTAGAGCACGGGGCATCTCTGCTGGAAACTGAGCTTGCGCATTGTGCTTACTGCACATCTGTGGGCCCAGTGAGAAAAGGAAAACATGGATGTGGGCTCTGTGAAGCCCTGCCCGTCATGCTGTAGCTCCCCTGCTGCTCCAGTCCAGGCAGATTTGGATGTGTATGTATGTCCCAGGGGCAGAGGATGGCTCTCCCATCCTGGCCCCTGCCACGGGGAATCTGTGGGGATAGGACCCCGACCAGGAGGAGGTAAGGAAGGCTGCAGTGTGTGGGAACAAGGCTGAGTAGCCACCGTCCTGCCACAGGAGATAAATGCCATATGGAGGGAAAAAGGAAAACAGAATATATTGATAATTTTGCCAGAAATGTATTACTAAAAAAAAAACTAATTCTGCTGCTAACAAATACTACTGCTTTGAATTGTATTTTAAAATAAAACAACTTTTAAAAAACTTTAACAATCCTGACAGATTTTATAATCCCATTTAGATACTTCTTTGACTAGGTTATCCTTTAATGATGGCATTCCTCCATCATGAATGGAGAAGACTTTTCACATGGGGTGTGATTCCTGATGGTATCACCCACCCAAACACACACACAAGTACACAGAGTATCTCACCTTATCACTGTACTCTTCTATTGTATCCTGCTCCTCGGGCTGACCAACACAGTTGCTAACATCCAAACCACTGTTGACTTTTTCAGGTTTCTTTTTACCGAGGTGTTGTTCCAGACAGTATACCTGATGATGCTGCTAAGAAGAGGAAAGGTCCAGATTCTCAGTGGTTGGCCACACTGCCAGTTAAACTACCGGTGAGTTACAGTACTCTGTTATTAGAGAAATAAGCCATGTAAGTGACTTTTAATTACCATACAGTGAAAGTTTTCATCCTACATAGAAACAGACTTTGGTGGCAGATAAGGACCGCTTGGCCCTCAGTCTACCCATTTCCATACTTAATGGATAAGCTGTAGATCCTAGTTAGCCAACAGCCTACTTCTTCCTACCCTCCACCAGAATTGCCTTATGTCTGTCCCATGCAGTCTTGAATTCCCCACTGTGTTTTGACCCCACGACCTGCACTGAGACTTCTTTTCCTACAGTGCCATGTCAGTTGAGGAGTGTTGCTTATGTGTATATTTGGCTTGTTCACCAATAGCCCTGATTTGAGGAAATGTTTGTCTCAGAGTGGTAAATCAGGGCTTTTGCCTTCCCTGTAGAGTTATCAAAATGTCTGTTTATCTAGTGCCAACTTCTAATATTACCAAGAAACGCACATATTCTGATATGGAAGACCAAATATACTGTACTTATCGGCAAGAAATATATGTATAGCACACAGATGACAATGAACAGGAAACCATGAAATATGTTTTATAGTGCATGGGAGCCTTTACTGTTTATGGAAATCCATTAACTTGAAACAGTTGTTCTGGCCAGTGGTGTGTACCTACAGCAGCACAGTGACAACTCATTCTGCTGCAGTAGAGACATCACAGGATCAAACAGCTGATTCAGTTGCTCAGCCACTCTTCAGTCACTCAGGACCAAATCAACTGTTTGGCCACAGTCAAGACAGGCATGATTAGTGTTTGCAGTGGGGCATGAACGCTTGCAAACAAACAGAAACCTGACTTCTGTGTTTTGTACCCTTGTGCTTTTGTATCCCAAGTACTGAGTGAAGGGCGGGAGCATCCGGTCACAGGAACAAATACTAACATACTAATATACTAAAATGCCAGCAGAATAGGCCTAACGGTCTTTCGTGTCTGCTCGTTTGGTCAGCCCCACCCTGGGTGCTGACCTTGCTGCCCTGCCTTCTCTGGCTTCTCCTTCCCAGTTCCGGATATTCTTGCTGCATTGGTTTTGCTTCCAGAACCCCTCCCTGTACCTGTCCCACCCCTCTTGAATCCCTCCACTGTCTCTGCCTCCACCAGCCCCTAGGCAGCGCATTCCATGGCTCCACCACCCTCTCAGTGAAGTAGCACCTCCTCCTTTCTCCCTGAATCTTCCCCTCCAGCTTCCACCATGCCCTCTAGTGACCCCCTCCTCCTTCCTTCAAGCACCCTGACTGTTCCTCCCCTATTTACCCTCTTCATGTACCTGAAGACCTCTATCATGTCCCCGGTCCCTTCTCTCTTCCAATGTGTACATATTTAGCTCTTCAAGCCTCTCCTCATAGGTCCTGTCCCCCAAGCCCCAAATCATTTGGTTGCCTCCTCTGGACCCTCTCTAGGAGGTTAATGTCCCTCTTTAAGTGTGGCCTCCAAAACTGCCGCAGTACTCAGGTGCGGCCTCACCAGGCAGTTATACAGAGGGCTATCACTTCCTCCTTCTGGAGGTGATCCCCTAGCGATGCATCCCAGCATCCTGTTGGCCTTGGCTGCTGCCCTCCTACAAGTCTCTGAGTTGTTCATCTTGACATCCACCACCACCCCCAGGTCCCGCTCAGCCATCCGAGACTGGCATTCCCCAGCCCCAGCGTGTACACTTGGCCTGGGTTTCTGGCCCCAGGTGGAGTACCTTGCATTTCCTGCATTGAACCTCAGCTTCCACTTTCTAGACCATCTTTCCAGAGCCTCCAGGTCCCCCTGAGGCCACCCTCCCTCCTCCCCATCCACCACCGCCCAGAGTTTCGGAGTCATCCATAGAGACTCATCTCACTCCTGATTCCTGTCCTATGTCAGAGACGAGGCATTGAACAGAAGGGCCCAAGGACTGATCCCTGTGGGACCCCACTAATGACCCTCCTTGGGGATGAGACTATCCCGCCAACTATGACCCTCTGGGTCCGGTCCTGGAGCCAATTGCCTATCCATCTGATCATCTGGTTCCCCACCCCATTTCTCCCAGCTTATCCAACAGGCCCGTGTGAGGAACAGAGTCAAATACCTTGCTGAAGTCTAGAAGAGGGGCGTCCACTGGTCTACCCAGGTCCAAGGCACTCGTCACCCAGTCATAGAACTCCACCAGGTTTGTCTGACATGATTTCCCGGGATGAATCCATGCTGTCTTCGTCCAGGCACCCTGACTTATCCAGGTCCCTCCTAGCCTCTCCTTGACAATGCCCTCCATCACCTTGCCCACCACCGATGTCAGGCTGACAGGCCTGTAGTTCCCCTGCCACCTCCTTGATCCCCCTTGTGGATAGGGCACTATATGCGCACCTTCCAGTCCTGGGGCACCACCCTGTCCTCAGAGAGATGGTGGAAAGTCACCAGGGGGTTTCGCCAGGACATCTGCAAGTTCCTTCAGCACTCTGGGATGTAATTTATCCGGCCCCGGTGCTTTCTCCGTCTTAAGGGGCTGAGGCTTCCTCACCTCTCTGCTGTGATTTCCACTTCAGTACCTCTTCTCCCTGTTAGCCCTCCCCTCCTGCCAGTGATGCCTCCCCTCCCCAGACCGCCCGATCGGTAAGGGTCCCCCTTCCTCAATATCTCTGTCTCCTCTTATGTATGATGCAGCACCCCATTTTCCTTGGTGAAAACTGAGGTGAAGTACTCATTTAGTACCTCAGCCTGCTCCCCGGGTCTTGTGCCCATCTCTCCCTGATTTAATCCTGCTAATCTGCCCCTTCACCCTTCGTTTTTCCCCAATGTATCTAAAGAACCCCTTGTTCCTCTCTAATTTCCCTGGCCAGGTTCTGCTCCTTCCTTGCCTTAGCCGCCCTCACCACCCTAGTGGCCCTTCTAACCATCAGCTCGTACTCCCTCGATCCCTTTCACTCCTTGAGCACTTGAATTGTTATAGGCTGCCTTCTTTCCCGCACCACCTCCTGGACCTCCTGGTCCACCAGCAGGCTTGTTGGGCCCTACCGCATTTTCGTCTTACTATTGCACAGGTGCTGGTAGCATCCTGCACCCTCTCCTGATGATTTCCACCTACTATCAGCGTCCATGTCTGACCCAATCCCATCCAAATGCTCCTTAAGGATCCTTCCCATTTCCTTAAAATCCGCCCCCTGAGTCAGTTACTCCGTCTTTGTGCAGCCTTCTACCCCTCCTAGGTCCAGGCAGAACCAGACCGTGGCATGGTCACTCCCGCCAATGGGTCCCTTACCTCCAGGCCCCAATCTGGTCACTGTCTGCCAGGACCACATCCAGTACCCGTGCCTCCTGGTGGTTCCCTCAACTGCTGAGTTAGGAGCGCGTCTTGAAAGACATCCAACAACCTCTGTTCCCTGGTCACAGAGGATGTCATAGTCTCCCAGTCTGTTCCTGGCATGTTTAAGTCCCCAACACCACCACTGTTCCTCTGCCCAGTCTGCAGTGTCTCCCAACATCTGCCACCAGACTGTCCTCCAGCTCCTCTGCCAGCACAGGGGTCTATATGCCACTCCTATTTTACTCTCTTGCCCCCTTGTTATCAAGTGACCAAATCACCTCCACGGTTCCCTCCGCCTCCTCTACTCCCCCTATGCCAATGCAGTTTTTACTATCATTGCTACCTCCTCCCCTTCCTGCCCCTGTCCTTCCTGAACATTGTGTAACCCTCCAGGTTCAGGTCCCAGTCATGTCCTGCAGTGGCCCAAGTCTCAGTGACGCTGCCACATCCACTGCTCCCTCAGTTAGCATCGCCTGGAGCTCAGGCATTTTAATTCCCAAGCTCCTGGCATTTAGCAGGACTACCTTCCACCCTTTCCCTATAGTTCCATTTCCCTGCTTGTGTTCCCATGGGATTCTGTTTCCCTGGTCTGCACTTTGCCAGTCGGCCTTTTCCGCAATCCTCCAGCTCCCGGAGTGAGACAGAATCCCTCCTTATCGGCACCCCTTGACAGCCTTTCTCCCATCCTCCCCCCTTCACAAGTTTAAACCCACTTTTCACCAATTAACCCCTCTATTTTCAACTTAAAGTTCCCTCCCTCCAAATTGAGATGTAGTCTATCTCTAACATACAGCTCCTTATCCTCCCAGGTCTCCCCTCAATCCCCATCAACCTATACCCTCTGGCCTCACACCACTCCCTGAGCCACTGGTTTATCTCCTAATCTTCCTTTTGTGTTCCCCACTAGCCCTTTGCACGGCAGGATTTCTGAGAAGGAAACTGTGCATCCTATGTCATGACAGACCCTGGCAAGCTCCTGAATCTTGCCTGTATCTCTAGCTCGCTATTTCCCTCAATGTCATTTGTACCCAGGTGGACCAGTATGTCAGGGAACCCCACAATCCTTTGCCAGCTGATATACCTCGTGCTTAGCCCAGTGCACCGTTAGTCCAGGGAAGCATCTTGTTCTAACTGGCCAGGCTTCCCTCCCTATCCCATTTGATACCCCTGATCATAGAATCCCCCAACAGGAGCACTCTGACCGCTCCTTTTCCTCCATTTCCTCCCTTCCATGTCCCTCATCCTTTCTACTGGCCCTCCACCCAGCCGGCTCCTTGTTCCTCCCCTATCTGGGTGTCACATGCCACCCTCCTTATTTACCATGGCCACCCATCCCCTCAATCCTATGCCTCTCTCCTCCTCCTGAGTATCCTTCTGTACCTTGCTAATTCCCCCCTCACTGCTCGTGACTGGTCCTTCTCCCCAACTGCTAAACTAGCCTGGCTCGTCCTCCTTCCTTCCTGTCTCCATTTAGTTCATCCTTGCTCGTCGTGCTCCCTGGCCTAAATCCTCAGCTCTCTTTACTGAATCCTCCTTGTACTTCTGGTCCTTCTCCTTTACCTTTCCTCCCAACTGGTCCTTCTCCTTGGCTTTCCTCCCTCTTCCCCTGCCCTCCTGCTCTGATTCCTGCTCCCCATTTCCTGCATTCCAGGTCCCCCGTTCTTCCTGCTATCTGCCCTGCCTCCTGCCCCACTCCCTTTCCGTCTCTAACCACCCTGTCATTGCTACATCACCCCCTCATCCTCAAGCAGAAGAAGAGATTTGAAGCAGTTACTGAGTGTGAAGGTCTGATCCACCTCCGCCTTGCTTCCTTCTGTCCAGCCCTGGCCATCTGCCTACTTCCCTGAGAATGTTGTCCTCTGTCCCTCCTTTGTGAGGGTCCCCAGTTATCTGCCTGCTTCCTTGGTAGTGTCCTTTTGGCCCCCTCTGCCAGGGGTCCCTATGTGACCCTGAGTATTCTCCTGCACTCCTTTCCTATGCCCCCACCCCAAAGTGCTTGTACACCTGGGAGATCCCCAGCCCCCTTCCCCAACCATACCGCCCCCCTTCCCCAGCTGTCTCCTAATCCCCGCAACCTCCTCCCTAAACTGTGCCAGCTGGTAGCACACTGGGCAACCACCGAACTTCCAAGCCCAGTCCAGTAGCATGGCTGCTCCACACCCTGTGCACCCCACCACCCTCCCAAAGATGCGGCCCTAATGACGTGTGGTTCCATCCCGTTCCAAATAGGTTTCCTTGGGTGAGCCACCAGGTTCCCCCTAGTCTAAGATACACCCTACTGCCCTAATCAGGTCACCCACTAATCTTAGAGACAGTCCCACTGTACACCAGTAACCCTGTTACTAGGTGCAGTACAACACATTAAACTTATAAGGGAAGCGAACAACTCCCTAAGCTCCTCTCTCCCAGCCTTTAAATCCAACCCCAGTGGCTAGAACTACATGAGCTAACATCAAGTTCCTGTGACCTGGATCTAGTGGTGAACTTGCCATTTGTTTCTGAATGCAGAGGAAGAACAATTGAGTTTGTGTGTGTGTGTGGTGGGGGGCGAATGTGAGCAAAGATTACCATTAGCATGGAAGTTGCCTGCTTTTGGGGGGCTCAGAACTGATGGACATGTGCAACAGGCGAGATTTTCTTGCCTGTGGTTGTAGTCCTAACAAACAAGAGACATCAGTTTGCTCTGCTAGCTGTTACACAGTGAGATCAGCACACAGAAGTAAGTTTACTTCTCGTCTGTTGTTTTGTCAAAGTGCTGGTGACCCATTCACTATACAGAAGAAGCATTTGGGTAACCATGCACAACAAGGCTGCGTTTCCACCTTGGGGTTGCCGAGCCAATAGGGGCATTGCAAGCTTTGCTCTCAAGGCCACGCTGTCGTCATGACAATCCTTCAGTGGAAACACTGCCTTGTTGTGCATGGTTACTCATAAACTGTCCTATATTCTATCGTACATATAATGAATTGTTCTAATTCAGTTGTTTTCTGTACTCATGAATTAATCATGGGTGAGATATGACTAGTGTTACGCGGAACAGTTATTTTTACCGGCTAATGCCAGACCCCCATTTGCCTGATGCTACCACCAAGCTTCCACTTTTATTTTTTATTTATTTTTTGTTATTTAAACATTTGGTTACGGAAAAGCACAGAGCTCATTTACTCGTGTGACCGGGGAGAAAACAGGTATACATACACTTTGAGAGAGACAGGCAGCTTGTGACTGCTATACATACAGATTTGGTTAGATATACACAGTAATGGTGCAGAGACATTTAGTAATGTACAATAGTAATGGTATTTACAATAGCAAGAGACATTCGGCATTATTTATACAACAGTATGTACATGTGTTTTACAATTTACACATCTGTAAGTACATCTGTAATTGCATGTGTTACTTGACAGTACACGAGTCCTCAGCTGTGAGGAGGTAGGTGAGGCAGTTGCTTAGTAGGAACACACAATGGCAACCAAGAGCTGGAAGCTTGCCTTCCAATCCGGGAGATTAGAGCTGCCTAGCGACTGCTTAATCCTCTCTCCCCAGCCACTAGCTTGTTCTCGAACCAGGATTACCGCCAGTGTGGGAGAGGTAGGTGCCTCAGCCTCTGCACCACTGGGTTGGTCTTCTGTTATAGGAAATACAGTAGAGAACTTCCTGGTGATGTTCATAGACTTCCCAAGGGGTATGGCTACTTGTGTTGCTTCCTTAAAGATGTGCTGCAGCCCATAGAGCACTGTACATACTTTCATAGAGCACCACAGTCTGGGCATTGGCTCTTGAGACAGCTGGCTTTGGTCTTGCTGTACTGCAAGGCCTACTGTCCTGATCATATATAAGACTGTGCCATCCTCCTGGGTGCTTTGTACTGCTTGGAATCGTTCCAGAGGTGCAGCCCAATGGAGGAGATATCCTCTATGAAGATAGACCAGTTCACGTAAGAACTTACCATAACATTACATCTTTGAGAGAATCTCCTCCACTGGGCCATAGCCTGCCTTCCTTCATCCTTTTTTCTGAGCGATAAACTGGATGCTACACCTAAGGCCTTACTCCATGCATTCTGCTTCCAGTCCCATGCCTTTCTTGTGTCTACAGTCTCATTTGCAAATTATACTACATAGCCACTAGAGGGCTACAACAGCTGTCTTTTTCTGTTAAAGAGGAAACGCATTATATTTTCTACTTCCTCTTCTACTCTAGTGGACCCAGGATACCTCTCTTTCTGAGGACCATCCCGAGGGTTTTCTGCCTGTTTCTCAGGCTGAACCATGCTCATGCACTAAGGCTGCAAGACTTGAACACCTCCCCCACTCCATTCTGTACTGATGGAGCAGGGCCAGAAACAGAAGCAAAGCTACAGACCAATCTTGCCACACTGGATTGCAGCCTTGAACCACGTCACTGGCACAGCTGCAAAGAGTTGCTCCACAGAGTGCGTTCAGTGCCAAAAACACCTCTCAGCCAACAAAGGATTTTGAACTTATGACACCTGATCACTGATTGGTCTAGACTTCTAGTGGCGTTTACTGCCGGCTGTTGTGGCGTTTAGATCTACCATGGGAAATTACAGCTGGTTCCTCGTGTGTCATTAGCTTTACTAGCACTCAGCTCATTTCTTCAGAACCCTCATCCCTCCCAAAGTGGAATGACCCTTACGCTTCTCCCTGTCTTGCATCCAACAGCTCCTTTCAGGTAGCCATTCTGGACTATTGGGCTTCTCAGCTGTCTCTGCCGGAGGTGGGACATCTCCCGAGCTGCCTCTGCAGATTACTCCCCATCTAGACTTGAGACTTCCTACTCATGGCAAATTTCTGCCAGGACACTAGTGGCTGCAACACTAGGCCAGTATAACACCAGGAGTGGGTACAGGCCTACCCATCAACACCGCCTCCCCTATCACCCAAAAACAGTGTTTACAAATTATAGTTTGCTGCCTTAAAAACAATCCTGCTTCTTTTACTATTGTGCTCAGGCAATGTCGAACTCAACCCAGGACCATTAGACACCCTTGCTTCTTCATCAGACCTGGCAGGTATCAAAGGAATGTCTTTTATGCATCTTAATGCCTGTAGTTTGCTGAAAAAGTTCACCCTTATCCAGGCTTGGGTAAGCCACACCCTACCTGAAGCCCTAGTGATTACTGAGACCTGGCTTAGGCCAGCCACCCGAACAATGAAATCAATATCCCAAATTATTTACTCTTCTGAGCAGATAGGCAATCAAGAGGAGGTGGGGTGGCAATTTATGTAAGGACAAATACTGAGCCGCATGCATAGGCATCATCCTCCCCCAAAAGAATTTGAGTGCTTGACCTAAAGATCGAACTTTCTCCTTCCAGTGCACTCTGTGTAATAAACTACAGGCCCCCTTCTGCCAGGCCTCATCTCTGTCTCCACCTCAGTTCAGTACTGGAGCTCCAGTTCCTTGAAACCATTATTCTTGGCGACCTGAACTATGATTGGCTATCCAAGTGCATTAACTCCTTGAAATCCTTTTGTGACACTCTAGGGCTGGTGCAACTCATTGTGAGCCTACTCGCCCAAAAAAAAGAACCTTAACAACAGCTCCCTCTTAGATGTCATTTTGGTTAGCAAGTCACACCTGTTCTCTCATGTTGAAACATTTTCTCAGGCATTAGCAATCATTGTATAATCACCATCATTAGATCTGTGCACAACCCACAGTTTGTGGCAAGAGTTCTCTATCAAGAGGATTGCAAGCTAACTTTGATTTGTTTGCTTCGTCCGACTTGAAACATTCACTGCGATGACAGGAATTATTCCTAGCCAAAATGGTTAACAGGGCATATACTATTTTTGTGATATTTTAAGTGAGGCTTTAAATAAGCATGCACCCTTGGGTTGAGCTGGGTCAGGAGCAGCACCTGCCATTGGTTCTCACCTGAGCTCAAAGCTTCCCAGTTAAAGAGGATACTTTATGGAAAAAAGCCCGAAGAAGCAAGAATGACTCATATTGGTGTCTTTTTAAGAGACACTTAACAAGTGCACAAGTTGGTCAGAGCAGCCAAGGCCACCTACTATGCTCGAGCTAGCCTCTGCCTCAAGAAATCCTTCAAAGCTCTGGAAAACATTAAAGACATGTCTAGTCACGTACCTGGTAATTCCATTCCAGCAAAATTAAGTCCGGTGGCAGCGTTATGCTAACGATCGAAATACTGGAAGCCCTCAATAACCATTTTGCAATGGCAGGGCTAGCATTTGATACTTCTCCTGCCAGTGACCTCCGCACAGCTCAGGGCCCACCAATCCACGAGTCCCTCTCTACCGAGGAGGCCTTCTCCCTCCTGCCTGTCTCTCTAAAAAGAGGTGGAAGACCTACTGCTGCAACTGGACACCAGGAAGAGAGCAGGCTCCGACTTCATAGACCCATACTATCTGAAATGTGCCTATCATGTGCTTGCGGTGCCAATCACCTACCTATTCAACATGTCACTCTCCCAGGGTAGCCTCCCCTCAATGGAAAATAACCCATGTCATCCCTCTATTAAAAGCAGGTGACCCCTGCAATCTAAATAATTATAGACCAATCTCCCTCCTCCCCATCTAGTCTAAATTAATAAAAAAATTGTGTGTGGCCAGCTAGGGGTATACTTAGAATCCAGAAGCCTATTAAACCCGGTTCAGTCTGGATTCAGAGCAAAGCACAACACCATAACAGCCCTAGCTAAGGTGACCAATGATTGGCTCCTAGACCTTAACAACAAGAAGCATGTCTGTACCGGTTTCTTGGATCTTAGTAAGGCATTAGACACAGTCAATCACAGCCTGCTTCTTTCCTCCTAAGCACCTTAGACCTGGACCATAAATCTGTGTGCTGGTTTGCAGACTACCTCGAGAACAGAAACAGCAGGTTAAAGCTGAAGGTGCTCTTTCTCCATTAAAACCTATGCTAAGGGCATGCCCCAGGGCTCTGTCCTTGGTCCCTCCTCTTTGCAGTCTACATTAACAACATCAATGACCCCATAAAAAGCCAACATCCACTTATTCGCGGGCGACACTGTGCATACTTGAGTCGTCCCATGCAGAAAGCGCTGTGAAGACCTCCACACTAAATTTAACTTTCTACAATACCAGCTCATAAACAAAAGCTTTTTGCTCAATGCGAAAAAGACAAAAGCCATGCTGTTCTCCCCTCCTTGCATCTCGGC
Organism: Neoceratodus forsteri; assembly: GCA_016271365.2. Taxonomy (NCBI): domain Eukaryota; kingdom Metazoa; phylum Chordata; order Ceratodontiformes; family Ceratodontidae; genus Neoceratodus; species Neoceratodus forsteri. The sequence goes on along the minus strand of CM028133.1, from coordinate 765,944,898 downwards.
AATTCCTGCTGGGGAAGCTATCCCACAAATTACGACTGTTCTTGGAGACACTAGAGTATGTAGCTAAATTCAAATATCTAGGAGTTTGGTTCGATCATAAACTTTCCTTTGCCGACCATCTTGAAGAACTACAGAAGAAACTAAGGCAAAAGTAGGACTATTCTAGAATTAACCACCTGCTCACAAAGAGGCCAATTCAACTGGTTCAAGCTACCTTCCTATCTTTAATAGATTACGTGGACCTGGTCTACAGCCACTGCACTGCCTAAGTTGGACACCCTCTACCACAGAGCTATCAGGTTCATAACTGGCCTTCCACTTTCCACACACTGCTCCTATACTCATCATTAGGCTGGACTTTCCTTCACTATCGAAGGAATAAACGCCACCCTATGGCCTTCAGGCGGTGACCAACAAGGTCCCTCATATGTCTCAGATTGTATTCCCGGTGTGTTGAACACCTATGCTCTAAGGAGCTATTCCCTAATTGCCTTCCAAGTTCCAAGGGTCAAAACTCGTTTGGCAAAGCTGCTCTAAGCTTTCTTTACCCACATTGTGGAGCAGTTTACAAAGGAACTTGAAGCTGAGCTGCCCTGTTAGCCTGAATATCTTCAAAGAGCTCTCTGATCGCTACATGAAAGCACCTTGCAAATGTTTTCCTCACCGCTAGCCCACTAATTCCACAACTCCCCTTTCCATCCTGGCCTTCGCCATGTTTCTACCCCTGGCTCTCACTCTTCCCTATTAAATTTTCTTGCTGCACACACCCTTCCCTGTCACTCCAGCCTGGCTAAAGTCCTCCCCATTCATAGCAGTGTCCCAATTATCTACCCTTCTCCATCAGTATCATAATAAACAAGTACATGACAGCCATCATTACTTTCTGTGGTTTTAGCTCAATTTTCCCCAGTTGTGGGTAATATATCCCTCCTCTTCTTTACCTCTCTAACCTGCCACCCCATACATGACCTCTTTCCCCTATAGGTGTAGTTGCGGCTGCCTCCTCCAAAGATCTCTGCTTATAACCCCTATATGCCTATGGTTGATTGTACATCTGCTGACTTCTTCAATTGTAAAATAATGCTGTTTTTTTATTTATTTCAACCTTGTACTGTACTGTATATACTTTTCTTCCTTGTATATTATTGCTTTTGTATACCTGCTTCTGTACTGTACTTTGATGTATTCATGACCAGGTCCACCTTGCAAATGAGCCTTGCTCAATGGTGCCCGCCTGGATAAATAAAGATTTTGATTGATTGATGGTTTGTCTGGTACTGGTTCCAACCCCAGAATCACTCATTATGATTAAACTAAATGCAGTCAGCCTCCTGTGTTGAACTGCCCAGAGATGGAATTATATGCAAATTATGGAACTCTCATGTGGCTCATGCCACTTTCAAACTACTGCCTTGCAGACTGCTGCACTCTGGTGCTTCAGATTCTTTACTCCACCTGCCTAGTAAGGACGTCCGAGAGCTCTCCTTGAACTGTCTTCAGAATTCATTATCTGTGTGGATAAGTACTCATTTTGAGTTTTATTTCAGATTGCTGCCTTATAAGTTTAGTTTTTAATAATTGTAGTGTAGTTTTAGTCTTTTAGTGGTTCCCTGGAACCAAGGGTTCTCTCCCTCTGTCTAGATTTTCATAAGGTTTTTGTTTTAACTTTCTATTTGTGGTTGGTTTCTTTGACCGCTTTATTTATTTAACTTTAAGTTAATTTCGGTTCCGTTTTCTTAAGGAACCGAATAGTGCTTCGATTCAGGAACTGTTAGCGTTTGTTTATATTTGAAAACCTCGGTTCCTAGATGTACTATTGTCCCGAGATTAGTATTTTTCGGTTTACTCAATGTCAGAAACTCACTTAAATAAGCCTAAGAAATGCACAGGACCCACTGGGTTTAAATATTGTGAGTCTTGTGGTCTGATTATAGAAAAGGCAGATAGACATTCTCTTTGTATTTCCTGTTTGGGCACCAGTCATATTTTGCTAATTGTGAGATTTGCACATCTTTCTGTCCAGAAACATTAAGAAAGAGGGCTAAAAGCTAGAGAAATGGCTTCTGCTTCTGCTGCTGATACTAGTGCATCTACCTCTATCCCTAAAGGGATGGAGGCAAAGCTAAGGACACAGACAAAAGTTTAGAAAGCGTGACCAAGGTAAGTCAAAGAGGACTGTGGAGACAGTGGCTGAGGCTGTCCCTCTTAAGAAAAAGTGCAGAGAAGCAGTCGCTGCGCCTCCGGCGAGAAGGCTAAGGAGTTCCCAGCAGACAAACATAATATGCCTCGGCTGAGGACATTGCTAAAGCATTACAGGTCCTACAAGCCCTGTAGGCTGCAGCCCAGTTCACTGGCTGCATTGGTTCCTCTTCAGTTCCTGTTTCACAGGAACCTCAAATTACTTATGGTGAGGAGGATGAGGAGGATTTTGAAGGGAACGATATACCCTGAAGTTTTCCCTGAGCAGGAGTTCAGGTTCCCTCCTAGGGGCCCAGAAGAGTACTCTTCCCATTATGCTTTGTAAAAGCATGGTGGAACCATAATCTCCCTTTTCAGGAGACTGAAAAGGATCTGGAGAAGCAGAGTTCCTCAATATGATGGGTTTAACTCCAACAAAACTGCTTCTTTTGCCAATGCATAAGCCCTTAAAAGGCAGCATTGCAGATACTGCAGACTCAACTTCTATCCCTGGGGTAGATAAAAAAGCTGACAAAAGTATCAGCTAGACAGATCGACTACTGATTTTTTATTTCACCATCCTGACTCAGAAGGGTGGTTCAGGCTGCTGCTTGTGACAAAGCCAGAATACCACTGGCTACCCACCCTCGGATAAGGACTCACGAAAATGGATGCCATGGGAAAAAAGGGCTACATGGCTGCTTCCTTGTTAATCAGGCAAGCCAACTATTGGCATATGGAGTACAGTATAAAAGGCACTCTGGAACACAGTTTTAGCCCTTGCCGACAAGGTTCCAGGTGAAGTAGCAGTGGATCTGCAAGAAACAGCAGGGGCTGCACTTGATGCCACTAAATATCAATTCCATTATGGCAGTGGATGCCAATGACACAGCTGCAGGCTAATAGCATTAGCTGTCTCCCTTAGGAGATTTGCATGGCTCAGGGCCACCAACCTTACCGCAGACACAGAGGCCAAGGCAATGGATTTCCTGTGGAGGATAAATCATTGTTTGGTGATAAAACTGAAGCATACATGAAAAAGTAGAGGAATACAAGTCTACTTTTCATAGCAGCTCGAAGGACAGACCTTCTACTTTCTATAAATCCCAGAATAGGGAGGCAGGGTTAGGGTTTTTTATCCCAAACCCTTTTTCGAACTCAGGCCTCTCAGCCGCAACAGCAAGCGAGGCTATTTCAGAGGAAGGGCAGGGAAGCGATGGAAGAGCTTCTCCTCTCCTCAGCTTCAGACACAATCCTCACAGAACCCCTGATGGGCTGCTTCAGATTGCATCTCCCTTTGTGGAACCACCAGTGGGTGGCAGATTGGCTCACTACGTCCAGGTGTGGCATACTATCACCACAGATGGGTCCTGGAGGTAATGAGCCAGGCTCTGCACTCAACTTCATTTCATTTCCCAAGTTGGGAACAGAACTTTCACACCAGTCACCTCTGCAGACAGAATCTTACTGGGCAGAAGTGAAACACCTTTGGGCAATCAAAGCAGTGGAACCAGTGCCCCTAAACCAAAGGGGCAGAGGTTTTATCACATATTTCTTCATAAGGAACCTGTTCTGGATCTCAGAATGTTAAACAGACACATTTTGAAGCCAGAACTTCAGAGTCCACTCTGGCATTAATCATTCCACAGGCTGGCCTCAGGCCAGTATCAATTAGCGACACTTTTATTTGGCCTAATTTCTGCAAGGCCTAAAAAAAATGGCAAACTTGAAAACAAAATCAGCCAGAGAATTCCTCAGGCTACTGGGCACAGGGTAGCTGCCCCCACAGTGGCTCTGGGTGCCAGATTTCATAGGAGAAACATCCAGTTCTACCTAGGATAGTACTGGTCACAAAGAACAGATTCTGTCCAGGATGGCTCTAGTCACCCACATCCTTGTACAGGTACTGCAGCGGTGGCTGGACAAACAAAACCTTAGAATAGGGTGTTTTTCACAAGGAACACCTTTCCTTAATTTTCACATCAGATGCTTCACTTTTAGATTGAGAAGCACACAAGTTTGACCATGTAGCAAGTGGCTCATGGTCTCCCCAAGGTTTCTATTACACATAAACCTCTTAGAGCTCAGGACAGTCTACCTAGCTCTTCAGGCATTTGCCCCATATCTTCAAAACAGGGTGGTGCAAGTCAGAAGGGCAACACCACAATTATGTACTACATAAACAAACCGGTAGTAACCAGGTCAGCCCACTGTGCACAGGAGTAATGGGGCTGTGATCCATGACATACTCCATGAAAGTATCCTAATCAGCCATGCACCTGCAGGAAATGACAATGTATTGTCAGCTTCCCTCAGCAGGATAAGTCAGGACCACCACTAGTGGTGCCTGAACACTCAGATGCTCAGTACAATCTTCAGGGGTGGGGCACCCAGAGGTGGATCTTTTGCCTTGGTGGAAACCACCAGTGACCAATGTACTGTTGAGAGCCCTTCTCATGGTCACACTCCTCCTGGGCGTTGGCCCTTGATTGGATGGGGAGTTTTCTATATGCCTTCCTTCCCTTCTTTCCATTGATATTCAGGACCCTGCTGAAATTGAGATACCAACCAGCAACAATGATATTAGTTTCACCAGATTGGCCGAGACAGCATGGGTACAACTTCTCTTAACTCTGTCAGTAGTTCCTCCAAGTCACTTGCCTAGGAGGCACAATTTGCTGACCTCCTCTTAAGGCAGGATCCTGTATTCCAACCTCGAATCACTGAGGCTCAAAGCCTGGCTCTTGAGGAATTAGAATTTGCTAACCTTAAACTGTCAGAGCCGTATTGCCAGTGCTAGGGGTTCAGGAAACCTTTCACCAAGAAAACATATTCTTCTAAGTGGAAGGGTTTTTATATATGGGTTGCAGGTAAGGGTATTGACCCTTCAAGGCTGGCTTGTTTTTGCCTAGACTGCCTGACACACTTACATTCTTTAGGACTGAGGCCTTTGACTTAAATGGTCACTTGGCTTCAGTCTCTGCATACTTTCTGCTGGTAAAGAGAGCCCTGGCCTCTTATCTGGTCTTCAGAAATATTTAAAGGCCTCAGCCTGTCACCCTCCACTGAGGGAACCAGTTTCGCCTGGAATCTGAATATCTGTATTGCCAAGATTCATGGACACACCATTTGTGCCTAGAAACTGTAGATTTGAAATATGTCACTTGGAAATCTCTGTTTCTGCTGGCTATTACTTTACCCAGAAGGATCAGTGACTTACAGGTCCTGTACACAGATGAACACTACATCTTGTTCCACAGGGATAAGATGGTCCTCAGGAACAATAGAAAATTCCTTCCTAAAGTGGTATCTAATTTTTCCATTTAAATCAGTCTATCACCCTACCTTTTCTTTTCAGAGAACTCAGTTCTCCGGAAATAAAGCTTCACTCACTGAAGGTCAAAGGGCACTTAGCCATTATATGGACAGAACCAAGTCTTACAGGTTAAGTCAGTCACAACTCTTCCTTACCTATGGTGCAGTAGGTAAAGGTAGGACTGCCATAAAATGTATAACTGCACACTGGAGTGGCATGTATACAACTTTGCTACACTGAGGTGGATATACAGGCACCCCTGGGCTTGAGGGCACATTCCACCAGGGGCACAGCTGCGTCAATAGCAGCTTCAAGAGAAATTTCACTACTGGAAATCTGCAAGCAGCTACATGGAAAACAGTACACAACTTCACAAACCATTACAGCCTGTACATTGAATCCAGAAGTGATGCTCGATTTGGTACAGCAGTGCTGCAGAACCTGTTTTTAAGATAGGTTCTCGGCCCAACCTCGAAGGTACTGCTTGGTAGTCTGCATTTAATTTAATCATAATGAGTGATTCCTGGGGTTAGAAGAAAAATTACTCATCATAGTAATCTTTTTTCTTCAAAGGGATTACTCATTATGATTAACTCTCCTGCCTCCCCTGCTAGAACCTATAAAGGTTATTCTGCTTCCCTGCTGTGGAAGTTTTTGCCTATAGGGCTTAAGTTAGAGATTCACTTTTGTGTTTAACCAGTTGGTTTCCTTGTGGTCTCAAGTTTCTTAGCTTTGTTTGTATGGGGCATTTTTGACATAAGAGGAAAAAACTTTATTTTGCTTTATTTTATTTAATTAGAATTTTAGTTGTTAATTAGTGGGTCTTATACCCAGTTAGGCTACATAAGAATCTGAAGCACTCTGAGTGCAGCAGTTGCTAAGGCAGCAGTTTGAAAGTGGCATGAGCCACATGAGAGTTCCTTAATTTGCATATAATTCCATCTCTCATGCAGTTCAATACAGGAGGCTGACTGTATTTAGTTTAATCATAATGAGTGATCCCTTTGAAGAAACAAGATTACTATGGTGAGTCATTTTTTTTATGGTCTCCTGGTTCCTCATGGTAGAGGCCCTCCAGGCTTATCTCCAGGGTGGAACAGATGAGTGTTAGGGCTGCCTACATGATCTAGGCAGTGGCCGCTGCGTCATTGTCTTGAGTTGGTCCTGAAAAAGGGCTTTGTTGCCCAGTGTCCATACCGGTTAACAAATTAAAATAAATAAATAAAATAAAATTGTGGGTGGCCCCTGGCTAACAAAAGTTTCCAATTGGCTCTGGCGCCAGTGGTTACAGTTCAAAGTAATGGACCAATGGAGAGAGTCTCTTGAAGATCTACTTCAGGATCATGGAAGGCATGAACTGAATTTATCTGTAAAATCAGCTGATGTGCATTGTTCCTAGCACTGAAGTTTGGGTACTAAAAGTCTTACGTAATCCAAAGCAGATGCTGCCAAGTCATTAAAATCTCCAGGAGGGGCCGGCCAGTGGCGCTGAGGTTGAGGTGCTGGGCGCTGAAACCTCCCGCGCCAGCGACCGGGTTCAGGAACAGACTCAGGCCACGGGGGGTCGGTGGGGAGGAAGGATTGGCGTCCGGAGGACTGCTCTCCCTTTCTTGGGAGGGAGGGTTCGATCCCACCATCTGTCAACCCACAGGGTGACAGGGGTTAGCTGCAGTCGGGATCTTGGCAACTACCGGGACTGGCGCGGTGGCTGTCCTGCGGTGTGCACAGCAGCGTGCACGCCGTGCTGGAGTGCATTGCACTGCCGGGCCATTGGGAGAAGTAAGTAAGCGCCTCCATCCCTGGGATAGGTGACAGCACCAAGCACCACAGGCCACACTCACGTGATGGGCCTTCTCCACGCCGAGTAGCCCGCCTCAGACCGGCACACTAGATTAATAGATAAGGCCCCTGGGTGGATAGGTGGCCCCACCTTGGGGGTGCAGAGCCAGGGGTCTGCGGGATGGTGCAGGGGTAGGCTTCAGGAAGGAGATAGAGTGTGTGGCTACGTGGATGCCCAAGAGAGTTCCCTGGGGTGTGGTGAATAGAGTTGACAAAAAAAAATCTCCAGGAGGAATGCTACCCATATTGAGGTGGGCGATTAACAGGAGAATCCTGCCCACAAGCCATGAGCCAGAGACCATGCAGCTTACTTAATGGCTGTCTGTACTGTTTGTTTATTACCACTGGATATGTGTGATCACCATACACAGACACACACACACACACACACACACACATATTAAGATTGAGCAGGCACATCTGTGACTTTAAAGGGAATAGTCTGCATTAAGAGCCCTGTACCCAAATGTAAGGCTGGTCCCAATTTGCACTTCAGTGTGTAAAAACATTTTTTACTTACTGTTTACTGCACTATAGTAGATTCTGTCAGGCTGATACTGCTGACTTCCAAGTTGACATTTTCTGTAACCAGAAGTCCCAGAAAACCCTGCAGCTGACATCAGAGCAGGGCTGCTGCAGTGGTAGATTAAATAGCCTGCACTATATTACAGTTTTTGTATGCTCTGATATTTTGTTTGCTGGTCTCACTGTCCTCCCAGGCTACATACAGTTACAGAGGACTCGAGTGGTGTACAGTGCACATGAATCTAACCGAGAGTGCCTAGAAGGAATATACAATGCCTCACCTTCACAAGGGATACCAGTCTGCTGGTCTGGGAACCAATGCTAGGAACAGCATCCGCTCAAAGGACATGCATGGGGCACTGAAGTGAGAGAATCCCATCAGTGTCCAGGAGATGTGAACAGTATTCAGGGTGCTGCTTACATTTAGAGGCAATTGAAAGAATTAGCACTTTCATGTCAGGTTGGACAATCTAGTGACTATGCCGTACATTTGGCCCGGTGAGGAAGAGAAAGCCGAGGGATGATGGTAAAGGCATACATGTTACTCTGCTGGGCAGAAATAAACCTGCTATTTTGTCATTAATTCACCTGTCAGACATTCTCAGCTGTCAAGCTTATTAGCTGAGCTGATCAAATGCTACATATACAGGGAGTGGGAGTTCAATCAAGAAGTTTTCCACTGGATTTGCTGGCACTGGGGAACACCATTGATGAACTTCATAGCAACCCAGGCCACCATTAAGCTCTCCAAATAGTTCAGCAAATACCATGACAGCAAGTCACTGGAAGTTGACTGCCTCTCCCTGGATTGGCAGGATTCCTACAGTATTTCTTTCTACAGTGGTCGATGATACCAAAGGTTCTCAGAAAACTTCAAGGAGAACTAGCAGCTTTGGTTCTCATTTAACTACAATAGCCCAGAAGGGCCTGGTACTCGAGCTGGTACAGCCAGCACTCAGTTGGCCACTACCTCTGCTGAGCAGGTTGAATATTTTCATTAGAGGTTGATCTTTTATCCAGAGCCTCTGCAGTTCCACCTTTTGGCCTGGCTCATGAGCACAGATGTTTTGTGATGGCACGGTGCTCTACTCTGCTCAAGTCATTGACACACTGATTCAGTCAGGAAACTCTCTATGGGCAAGATCTGTAGGAGAGCATGGGATCGTTCCCCATCAAGTTCTCTGCCTTGCAGATCAAGCCCTCGACCGCCAGTCTGTCCAGTGTCTTGCAATTTCTGTATCATGGTTTATACAGGGTGCAGGTGGTGGCCCTTGCTACTATCAGGGGTCCTGTCAAGTCACACTCTTGAAGATCTCATCTGGATGTGATCTGATTTCTAAAACCTACCAGAATCTACGTCCTAGACACACACCAGTCCCATCTCACTGGAAGCTCAGTGTGGTCCTTGAGGCTGTGGTGGACCCTCTGTTTTAACCTTTTACGAGGTGTCCATATGGTTCCTATCCCTTAAGAGCATTATCTCTGTGGTCATCTGCTCGGCCAGGAGGATTATTGAGAGTCAAGCACTATCACATAAGGGGTCATACTTTGTTTTTCATCAGAACAAAGTAGTTGTCCTTAAATTGGTCCCCTCCTTTTTACCAGGGTGGTTTCAGTTTCCACAGAAACCAGAAAATAGTGTTGCATTCTCTTTTCCCAAACCCCAAGAATGCCAGGAAGAAGACTGCATTCCACAGATGTGCAGAGAGCCCTAAGTATTTATGTTAGGTGCACTAGGCTGTTCTGTTACACAGATTCTTTGTTCTCCTTGGCCCAAGAAAGAAAGGATCCACTTCGGTCACATGCATATTACCCAAATAGCTATGTGCCACTATCAGACTAGCTTATTCTTCCTGGGCTTCTCAGCATCTTTCAGGATCAGAGCCCATTTGGCGAGGCTTATGGCTGCCTCTTACACAGAGCATGCTTTGTCATGTCTGGAAGACATTTGTAGGGCAAATACATGGGCCCCATTCTCATATTTACAGGCATTACCAACTTGATGTGCTTGGCTACGCCAGTGCTGCATGTAGCAGATGAATGCTAGACTGGTTGTACAGCAGTGACCCTCCTAGTTAAGGGCTGCTTATTAGGGTCCATACTAACTGCTGACTGCCTATAGAGCCGGACGCACAAAGGGAATTATATTTCCTTAACAGTATTTTTGGTTGTGTTAGGCTTCATCCATAGCAGACAGGCCATCCACAGTCTTCAGTGCTCTGTTGTTTTACTAGTGGTATCATCTGTCCTATATTGCATATACAGAAGTTCCCAGGTCTCATAGGGTTACCATATGTTGTTATTTAATGCTGAAGGTAATGTTTTTATACTACAGGCTTGTACATCAGACCTCCCTCCCCGCCACTGGAACACACGGCTCCTCCTTCACAGTTCCTTCCTGCAGTATTAGAGGGATTTTAGTTCCCAAATGCTAATAATTAGGATGGACCACAAGAAACCCAGTTTCAAGCAATGTGTTCAGTGCCAGCAGAAGATGTCAGACACGAGCCACATGAAATGTGTGTCTACTACCTGGGGTTAACCACTATGTCAGCGGGTGCCCTTGTTGCTAGGCCATGCATTCTTGTCATCAAGGCACAGGTCAGGAAGCATGGGAAAATCAGGAGCAGTTGTAAAATTCACGAGTTTTATTATTAAAAGTAAAATAAAAAATAAAATTGTTCATGATAACTATTTACAATGGCAGTAGAAACACAGAAAGCAGAGTCCTCTTTCTTCTCAATTTCAAATCTCATTCTCTCAGTCTCTGTCTCTCTCTTTGCAAAACACTGTCGCTCCTTTGTTATAAGTCTGTGCAGGAGCTCATTAAAAAATAGCATGCTTCTCACACAGTGTTCTTTCAAGTTTCCAATGTTCTTGTCAGTCTCAGCAGGTGCAGCAAAAGAACATTGTGACCCAGAACACACTCTTGTTTATATCTTTCTGCAAAGCCTTACAAATTGCATCTCAGGTTAACTCCTTGAGTTCCAAATAGCTCTGCAAACATTTCAACACTATAACTATATACAGTTTTAGCTTTGCAATCATTTCAACAGTATAACTATGTACAGTTTTAAGCAAAATAGATCCCAGTAGTGTGCGTTTCCACAAAAGATTTATATATATTTTTCATAACTGCAGATATGCAAGGGGAAGAAAAGACAGAACAGCAAGTGATGATAAAGACATAGCAAGAGGCAGAGAATTGCAAGACCATCGGGTGATCAAGTCCTGGGTCTCACGAGAAAATTTGGTTGTGCAACCAGACAGAGAAGAGACAGAAAAGGGAGAATAGAACAGATCCTTGCATTTAAAACTTTCTCCATAACAACTGGGACTTGGCGTATTCAGCCCTGTCACATACCCCCCTCCTTAAGTGAACCTGTTTTACAAAAACAGTTTTCTAAAACTTTCTAGTAATTCTCATTAACATAAGCGTATAACCTTTACAGTTCTGTGCATATGCAGTATCATTTTTTCCATAACAATAGTACAGCAAATAGTGAAGTTTAAACTCACACATTTGTTTTCAGCCTTGAAATTCTCAATTCTAGGGACATGGATCGTTGTTCAATCTACACTTATTGGCAGGTTCCTTGCCGCTTTAAATCTTGCGGAAGGTCTTCAAACTGGCTCCTCCACCCACTCGGGTGGTAAAACTCGGCTCCGCCCCATGGCGTAGATCTTCCTTACTGCTTGGAAGCTCAGGTTCCCTCCTTGGCGCTCTGCGTTTTAGACTGGATCCTAACTCTTGGTTCGTCCGAAATTGGTTTTGAAGTTTTCTAAACTTGGTCTTCATCTTCCCTTGCGGCTGCGATGGACAAATCTATTCCCGGCTTTCGGAATTGCGCTATGATGTCCGCAGCGGATCCGCTCCACGTGCATCTACTGCCTGAAGCCTGAATCACGACCCGCAGGCCTCGAGTTGTGCCGCTCTTTCTCGACCAACGTCCTGGATGATCGCGCTGCCCGATTGAAACTTCGGGCGCCCGAGCGTTCCACCAGTAACATCTAAAGAGCTTGTTGGCGGTGTCGCGGCTGGCTCGGCTGAGCAGCTGAGCCCTCTTCCTCAGCTACGGCATTTATCCCGTTCTCTCTTGAGTTCCTCGTACACAGCTTTGTTCAGGAGCTTTGTCAGTCCCTTTCCACGAGGGAGAGGGGCCATTGGGACTTCTTCTCGGCCCAAGAAGAAGGGTCGAAGGTAAGTCCCACCATCGGAGTTCGTGGGAGCAGGAGAGGTCTCCTTACCTGGACAGCTGACCCGTTGACCGGTCAAAGTTGCGGCTCAGGCGCTGGCTTCCACGGTGTCCCGTCCAGGCCAGCCTGCTGAGACTCCCATCGGCGCGGTCGAGAATTTTCTCGATCCGTTAAGCGGGCTGTCAACTGTTGAAGCCGACAACCCACCTTCACCGGTTCCCCGGTGGAGACCGAGGATCTGCCCATGCCTTGGGGCTGCAGTCCCGTTAAAGTGCCTGAGCCGAGGGAAGGCGGGTGTCCCCGCCCTTCCTAGACCCGCCTCTGTCTCCCGAGGGTCCCAGTCTTAGTCTTGTACTTCATCTCTGTGAAGCCGTTCCTGCTGGCGTCGGCGGTCCCGGTCTGATACCGAGTAGCGGCGACACCGCTCCACCTCGTCCTCTTCTCGGATGAGGGCTTAAGGCGTAAGTGCGTCGGCGCTCACGGGAGCTTATGTGGCAGCAGTTGCTGTTGTCGGGTCTAAGCCGACTCCGGTCCAGACCCGGCCATCAAGTGGCTGTCGCCCGAGCGACCGAAGCAACCACTCGCCCCAGTCGAGTTGCCCATTCCAGGGCGGTTGCTCGGCCAAGACCAGCTGCCCCACCGATTGTGGTGGAACCTCCACCTCCACAACGAAGTCTGGGGCACCAACCAAGATTCTTAGTGGTGGTCACGGCCTGCCCCACAGGTTGTTGGTCACACTCACTCCCGACCATCCTTGGCAGGTAGAGGGTGGCTCAGGGCGAGGCAGCTCTTCTGAGACTCTTGAGATCCGGCGACAACTCCTCCCTGTTCTCCAAGCAGGTCAACCTGGAGTCCTCCGGGGCCAGTCTTTGGACGATAGCCCATCGTCCTTTTGAGTCTGCTTGACTCATCTCGGAGTCCACGGGATGCAGCTTGAGCCCATGTCCAAACAGGCCAAGTATCCTCTGGCGGAGATACTGGACGAGGGATTCCCCAGGGCCTTTCCAGTGGCTGAAGCCATTGTCGGACAACCTTGGAGCTCTGGCAGCGGCCTGCTTCCTGTCCTGTGCCCTCGGCCAGGATGGCCAGGAAGTATCACGGTCCCTCGGCTCTTTGCCGGTTTCTCGGAGCACCCTCTGCCGAGGGTTAGTCACCGACAGCGTTTTCCGGCGTTCCAGTAATGCTTGGGGCGTGGATAAGCCCCGACAAAGAGTCCAAAAGCTGGACTTTGCTGGGCGCAAGGTGTATGCTGCATCCTCCCTCGGCCTCCGACAGGCCAGCTCGGCTGTGCTGATGGCACACTTCTCCCGCGCCTCTTGGGCTCCCTGGATGAGTTGTCCTTCATCTCCCGACCGACCTGCAGACCACGGTCCGCCAGGTGCAGGACCAGGGCAGAGGCGGTGGCGAGCAGCAGCTTCAGACTGCTCTGGACATAGGCGATTCCTGTGCCAGGTCAGTAGCGCCCACGGTGGCCATGCGCCGCGGGCGTGGCTGAGGATGTCCATCTTCCGGCGGATACCCAGCACAAGTTGCGAGCGTCCCTTCTTGGGGACTGACCTCTTGACCCTGGGTGGAGGGACACCTCCAGCGGATCGAAAAGTCCAATGCCACCCTGGACTCGGTCACCTCCGCCCAGAGGGACAAAGGCCACCATCAGCTACAGGAGAAGTCCTTTCGTCCCGGCCCCTGCATCTCGACTGGCCCAACAGCACCAGCAACAGGGCCAGCAGGCTCACGCTTGGCATCCCAAACCCAAGGTGGTGGCTTCCTCCAACAGGAAGCAAGGAGGTAAAGGCCCAGGAGGTCCCTCGGACAGTTCCTTCTCCAAGCCTGCCCAGTAGCGGGTTGAGGTGCCGCCCCAGCCTCGTCACTTCCCGTAGGTTCCCCGTGGGGAGGCAGGCTCCACTTCCTTTCCATCTGGTCTGCTATCACCACGGACCACTGGGTGTCGGAGGTGGTAGGAAAAAGGCCTGCCTCTGGAGTTGAGCAGGCTCCACCCTTTCGAGCCGTTGCCCTCGGGGGCCATGGGGTTCGCAGCCTCGCTGTCGGCCGCCCGAGCCGATGTGCCCTGCTCCTCAAAAGAGGTGATCAGGAAGGTGGCGGATCCTCCTCCAGACCCTGGTTTGTGTCCAGGTACTTTCTGGTCCCAAAGCGGATGGGGGCTGGCGCCCCATTCTCGACCTGCATGACCTGAACAGGTTCCTAAGGTCTCGGACCTTCAGGATGGTCCTCTGGCTCAGATAATCACATCCTTGGAGCAAGGCATGTGGTTCTGTTCCCTGGACCTCCAGGATGCGTTCTTTCATGTCCCAATCCATCCGTCTCATCAGAGATTCCTCCGCTTCAGAGCAGAGGGTTCCCTTTATGAATTCTGGGCCATGCCCTTGGCCTCTCCTAGCTCCCAGGGTCTTCATCAAATGCATGGCAATGGTGACAGCATTCCTCTGGCGCGCGAAGGTCCAGGTGTACCCCTACCTGAGCGACTGGCTGATTGCAGCCCCCTCCAGAGCGGAGCGAAGCAGTCCAGAGATCTGGCCCACCAGGTTTGCTCTCAGATTGGCCCCTCATCAACAAGGCCAAGTCAGAACTTGTGCCAAAACAGGTGATACTCTTCATCGGGCAGAGCTCGACTCTCTTTGAGCCAGAGCTCGGCTCCGCGGACAGCGCGAGGTTCTTTCCTGCTTTGCCCAGTCATTTCTGGTTGGGCAATCGCACCTGCCGGGACTTCCTGCACCTCCTGGGCCTCATGGCGGCCTGCACAAGCGTGGTCCGTTGGGCCGGTTGGTACATCATCCCTTCAATGAAGACTGGCCAGCCAGTGGTCGCGCTGCTATCCGTTGGACCAGCCCGTGACAGTGACCCAGGAGATGTGGGGCGCTCTCCAGTGGTGGACCATTCCAGCACATCTGCGGAGGCATCCGTTACGTCCGCCCGAGCGACGATCTCTCTATCGACCGATGCATCTCTGATGGGTTGGGGTGCCCATCTGGGGGATCAAGAAACACGGCCTCTGGTCCCTCGGGAATCCTGATGCCATATCAACCTGCTGGAGCTCGAGCGGTCTGCCTAGCTCTCACCACCTTCGCTCCGTTTCTACGGGGTCAAGTGGTTCAGGTCCAGATGGACAATACCACTACCATGTACTATCTGAACCGCCAGGGCAGGTCACGCTCCATGCTGTTATGCAAGGAAGCTCTCATATGGTCCCTCATCGCAGCCTGGGTGGATCTCCTAGCCATTCACGTGGCGGGCCTCCAACACCCTGGCCTGATGCCCTAAGCGCGGATAGGGGCTGCGTCTCTCACAGTGGTCTGTCCTGCGGAGGTAGTACAAGATCTCTTCTTCCACTGGGGCACACCTCAGGTGGACCTGTTTGCCTCTGGGAGAATCGAGCTGAGTCCATGTTCCATGCCCACCCCCTCAGCAGGGCTCGCTGCAGGGGATGCCTTCTCGAGGCGTGGACCCCGGGCCTCTTCTCGCCTTTCCCCATTTCCCTTGATCCACAAGGTGCTTCTCAAAGGCGAGGGAGGGACAAAGCGCAGGTGATTCTGGTAGCCCCAGACTGGCCCGCCAGTTCTGGTATCCAGATCTCCTCAGCCTCAGCTCCAGGCTCCCGAGGCGGCTTCCAGCCCGCCCGGACCTGATCTCAGTCAACCAGGGAAGGTATTCCATCCAGACCTTCAATCCCTGCACCTGACAGCTTGGTTCCTGAACAGCTAGAGTTCCAGGCCTTGGGTCTTTCCGACAAGGTCCTCAACGTCGTTGTAGGCGTCCGTAAGAGAGTCTACCAGAAAATGCTACGCCTTCAAATGGAAGAGATTTTCCATTTGGTGTCAGAACAAGGGCCTGGACCCTTCCTCCTGCTCCTTGGCAAGCATTCTGGACTACCTGTGGTCCCTTTCTTAGCAAGAGCTTGATCGATGACCCCTTAAGGTGCACCTGGCAGCCATCTCTGCTTACGGTAGCGGGCGGGAAGCAGTCGATAGCACAGGAGAAGGTGGTCGGTGCTTTTCAAGGCCTTGACCACATTTCCCCTCTGGTCGAGAACCTCCACCTCCGTGGGATCTGCTGCTGGTATTGGCCAAGCTCATGGGCAAACCATTCAGACCGATGCACAGGTGCGATATTTCCCACCTGTTGTGGAAGACCACCTTCTTGGTGGCTATCCGTCAGCCAGAAGGATGGGAGAGCTCCAGGCGCTTTCCATCGAGTCTCATTATCTGGTCTTCCACAGGGACAAGGTTGTCCTCGCCCCACCGAAATTCCTTCAAAGGTGGTGTGGGAGTTTCACGTTAACCAGGTGTTGACTCTGCCGGTGTTCTACCCCAATCACACCTCGGAGGCTGAATATAGGCTCCATACTTTGGACCCTAGAAGGCTCGCTTATTACAAGGAAGCGGATGGCTGAAGTTCGGGAGAGGTTCGCCAGCTGTTTGTCACCTATGCTGAAGCCGCACCTGGCAGACCTGCAGCAAGCGGACGATAGGCAGGTGGGTCACCTTCTGCATAAGAGTTCTGCTATAGGTTGGCGGGCATGGAGGCCTCCCAGAGGATAAGAGCTCATTCTACCGGCCATACTGCTGCATCGGTAGTGCTTCAGGGATGTCCCTATCCAGGATATCTGCAGGGCTGCTACCTGGAAGTCGAACATACCTTTATTACCCACTACCACATCGACTTTGAGTCACGCCGGGATGCTGGTTTTGGGGCCTGGTTCTCCAGTCTCTATTTCCCAAGTAAGTATCGAGGTGTGTGCCTTGCCTCCCTCCTCCCTGAGAACTGCTAGGAGTCTGCCAACAAGTGTGGATTGAACAACATATCCATGTCCCTAGAAATACAGGTTACTCACCTGTAACAGGAGTTCTAGGAATGGTATATGTTGTTCATCCCTACGACCTCCGACCTCCCGGCTTCGACACACAACCTGGGCTTCCAGCGGGCTAGATCTGGCGTCATGGGGCGGGCCGAGTTTTACCACCTGGGTGGGTGGGAGGAGCCAGCTTGTAACCTTCCGGCAAGATTTAAAGCGGCAAGGAACCTACCAATAAGTGTGGATGAACAACATATACCATTCCTAGAACTCCTGTTACAGGTGAGTAACCTGTATTTCCAGATCCATATCTAGACAGAAAATCAGCATTATATTCTGTTCCCAGATTTGTGCATCACTTTAAATTGAAATGGTTGTAGTGCCAGGTACCACTGTGTGATTCTAGAATTGTTATCCTTCATTTGGTTAAGCTAACAGAGAGGATTGTGATCTGTTAAAAGTACAAAGTCAGCTCCTAGTAAGTAAATCTTAAGGGACTCCATGGCCCACTTTGTTGCAAGGCATTCCTTTTCAGTGGTGGAGTACCTTTTCTCTCTGTCGTGCAATGTCCTTCTTATGTACAGAATAGGATGTTCTTTCCCATCTATATGCTGACTCAAGACTGCACCTAGGCCTAACTCTGATGCATCAGTCTGTAACAGAAATTGTGTCTCAAAGCCGAGGCTTCTTAAAACAGTGGCTGAACATAATGCAGCCTTAATGGCTCAAAAAGTCTCATCACACTCTGGGGTCCATTTCACAGTATTTAGGTACCGATTTTTCATGAGTTCAGTGAGGAGTAGCTAACTTCGGCAAAGTTGGGAACAAATCTCCAATAATAATCAAGCTAGCCCTAAAAATTACCTGACATGTTTCTTGGTTTTGGGACAGGGCTGTTAGCTACAGCTTCTGTCTTGGAAACCTCTGGCTTGACTTTTCAATTCCCAAAACATAACCCAAATATCTTGTTTCCGCATGCCCAATGCATGCTTAGTAGGATTAATTGTCAAACCTGCCTTTTTTAAAAAAAAACTTCATCTTTATTGATCTTCAGAAATGATCATCCATACATTACAAGATTTTTACATAACAGACAGCTTATATAACAATCTTAACAAGTGAGTTGTCACATAAATCTGATAATTCAATCTTATCCTACTTGTTTTGAACAAATATTGATTTATATGTTTTGTTATAGTTAATAAGTATCTATTATGTGTTACTAATCTTCAATTAATTGAACAAAAAGGAAAAACAAAAAGAAAAATTCAACTATAAGCTAACTATTTCAGGCACCTATTAACTGTATTCTCAGAGCTTTCCTGTCTTAGTTAATGTTTACCCTATCTGGCTTGTGTTTCCATCTCGTGCCAGGGGACCAGATTTGTAAAACTTCTTCTTGTTGAAGTCTTAGTTTACTTGTTATATTTTCCATTCTCTCTAGGTCTGTAACTCTAGACCTCCATTCCTTTAACGTAGGAGACAACCACTTGGAAGTTATACACTTCAGGGCAGCTACTTTCAAGAATTGGGCCAGTTTGTTCCCTTGTCTGTTACCAAAGAGCAGTGTAGGGAGGCCCAGTATCAAGTCTTCTCCTGTGAATGGTATCTGAAGGCCTGTGAGCCTTAATATCTGTGCATGTACTGCAAGCCAAAATCCCTGTATTTAGGGGCAGTCCCAGAATATGTGGGGTGTGTACCCTTTTACTGCAGTCTCTCCAACACATATCTGAATGGTGGGTGTGGAAATGTTTAGTAGCAGTTGGAGTCAAGAAGAACCTTAAGATCTTCCAGTTGAATTCCCTGCACATGGGGAGCTGGTAACCCCAGCCCTTGAACAACATCTGACCCATAGATACTGTGATATTGTAATATTTAATTCTGTTTCCATTTTCCTTCCCCTCTCCAGTGGTGCAGGGGTCTGTGGTGTTAAGATCTTGTACAATTGTGAAAGATAGTGTGACTTGTCTTTGGGAATAACTGAAAAGTAAAAGAAAGATTCTAATTCCGTTCTATCCCTTCTTATCTGTGGCATAGCTAGCGGTTAGCAGGAAGTGGTGGACCTGCAGGAATCTGTAGTGCTCCTCCCTGCGTAGGAAAACCTATCTTGCAACTGAGCAAATGATAAAACATCCACCATCACCCAAGCATTGGGCAAAAGTAGTTAAGCTTCAAACTGCCCATATTTTAAATCCTGAGTCAGTCCTTTGGGAGCGGGGGTCAAAAGTCGGTTCGTGTTGGATCAGTGACAAGGTCCCAAGCCCTCAGGAGTATGTGTAATCCTCCTGAGATGAGTCAGTACCTTGAGTGAATGCCCTATCCAAGGGTTACTAACATTCTTTCAGATGTGGGTTGGAATGCTGTTTGTTGGTATTGCCCATAGGGCCCAACCTTTAGAGCTACTTCTTCTAATTGATAGCAGCCCGACTCCTCTCTGCTTTTGCCCAGGTACACAGTTGTTCACCTCTTGCGGCCAGATAATAATGATAGAAATTCAGTAGGCCAGGCCTCCCCCTCTCTGGGGCTGCAAAATGTTCTCATTTAGTCTTGCGTGTTTTAGCCCAAACAAAGTGTAATGTTTCTTTTGTAGCTGTGACCAAAAACCTTTGGGACTTTGATTGGGAGGGTTGAAAAAGAAAAGTAAGGCGAGGTAAAACATTTATTTTAAAGTCTGCCCTCTTCCATAAAGGGTCAGGGGCAACATTTGCCACCTGGCTATGTCTGCCTGTAACTCTTTAAATAATTTCAAATAGTTGTTTCGGTATAACTGTGAGGTGTCAGCCGATATGTTCATACCTAGGTGTCAAAGCGTGTTCTTGGGGCCCCATGTCAGTTGGAAGCTACTTTTAAACCTCTGAGAAGGTGCCGCCTCAATATCAGTGCTTCTGATTTATTTAGATTTATCTTGTATCCTGCTAGTGCTCTGTAGGTTTCCAGTGTCAATAATAACAGTGGCACAGACGTCTCTGTCTCTGCTACAAAGAACAAAGAGTCATTGGCATACAATGCCATTTTCTGTTCTAGGCCCTACACCTCTACCCCTCTTATGTTTTGTTGGGCCTTTATTTCTATTGCCGGGGCTTGAAGGAGAGAGCGAATAATAAGGGAGATGGGGCAGCCTGCCTCGTACTCCTCTGTAGGGAAACCTATCTGACAAATGACCATTAACTTTCACTCGAGCTTCTAGGGCTGAATAAAGTGATCCTGTTACCCCTGTGAATGTATCCCACACCAAATTGTTTTAGTGTTAAATCTAAGAAAATCCAGTCGACTCTGTCAAATGCCTTCTCTGCATCCATACTAATGGCAAGTTGAAAGTCTTTCAGGCTGAAATTACATTTGGCAAATGCCTAGTTTTATCTGGCAGGTATCTACCTGAAATTAAACCAGTCTGGTCTCTGTGTACAAAGCAGACCTATGATCTTTGTAATTGATCTGCCAAGATCCCTGTAAAAATTTTAAATCTGCTTGATAGGATTACAATCTTCCGGATTTTTGTTCGGTTTGAGGATAACTGAAATTTGTGCCTGATTCCAGGATCTTGGTGCTGCCCTCTCCCTTATCAGCTCATTGAATACCACACCCAAAGTGGGGATCAGCGTATCCTTAAATCCTTTATAGAATTCTGCTGCAACTACGTCTGTTCCCGGAACCTTCCCATTTTTAACTGTTTAATTTTTTGTGCTGTCTGGATCTGTTATTCTGGCTTCCGGGCCCTGGCATTGATCTTCTGTTAATTCCGGGAGCTTAATTTTTTTAAGGTATGTAGAGATTCTTTCTTGGTGGTTGATGCCTCTCTGCTGTATATAAATCTCCATAAAAGTTTTGGAAGTGTTTTGCTATTTGTACTGGAGATGTGGTGGGGTGTCATTTGTTGGATCTCTCAATTTAACACTGCTCTGAAGTCACTTCCTTGCACAGTTGCCACGCTAATAGTTTCCTGCCCTATTCCCTGTTCATAATACTTTTTGTTTAGAATATCTAAGCTGGCCTTCTATTTGAGTATCTAATATCTTGTTAAGTTTGTGTTTATTGAGTTCTAATTGTTCTTTTTTTTTTTGTCCAGGGTGCTTTGGTGCAATGTTTCCAGCGGGAATTTCATTTTCTAGTTCTCTCTCTCTTTTATTTTGACTTTTTATGCCACAAGGAATATTGAATTATTTCTCCTGTCAAAAACATTTTAGGGTGTCCCATCGCACCCTGCCTTCCCATCTTCTGGTGGGTTCTGTTCCAGAAATGTTTTAGTTGTACTTTGTATTAGTTCCTTAAAGTTGTTATGTGGTAGTAGGCTAACATTGAGCCTCCAAAGAGACTCTGGGGTCTAGGAGCTAATTCAATTTCAAAGAGATTGAGGCGTGATCTGAGAGGTAAATATTTCCTATTCTGGTGTCTGTGACATATTGTAGCACATTAGAGGACACCAAAGAAATCTGTCCTGGAATACATCTTGTATTTGGGAGAATAGTAGGTGTAGTCTCTCTCCTTTGGATGGTAAAACCTCCAACTGTCAATTAGTGATAGTTCTGAGCATAGTCGGGTAAGGGCTTTGCTTGCTCGAGATGGGCAGAAGATCTGGATCCTATTCTGTCCAGTTGCTGGTCAGTCACCAGATTAAAGTCACCCCTATTATAATCAGACTTTGGGGATCAGTTATTGTCTCTGTCAGGACCTTCGTTAGGTAGGTGGTTCTCTCAGGTCTTCATGGGGCATACAGGTTTAATAAAATGCAATTTGTCCACTATATTCACCATATAACCTTACATATCTCCCCTCTGGGTCAGGGTCTGCTCTCAAGATCCTGAGGGGTATGTTTCTACAAATCAAAATTACTACCCACCTTCTGTGTGGGTGCGTCTTATAGTCTGTAGCATATACTACCCCCACCAGTTTCTCGTAATTTCTTGTGGGTCCTGTGCCCCTAGGTGTGTCTCCTGCGAGAAGGCTAGGCCCGCTTGCTGTTTTTAGGTCTTGAAGGCTTCTAGCTTGTTTTATGGGACTATTAATCCCCTAACGTTCCATGATATTACCTTCAGGTCTCCCATTTTGTATCAGCAGGGTTTGTTCTAAACTTCTGGGCAGTAGTATGCGTTGCCTTACATAAAATACATAGACAATAACTTCTAAACCTTCAAACCAAGGTTTCATAAAACTGTATACATATCACCACTGTAAAAGTGATCTGAGCATTAGTTGGTACTTCAAGGTTAAAGTATACCCAAATCCTCACCACCAGACTATGCTGTGGGCAGGTAGGAGGTGGTTACTAGCCCACCTCCTCTATGGAAAGGTCAAACCTTATAAGGGTGCTGTTCCATTTGTGTTTTGGGTTGTCACCTTCTGGAATGCAAAAGCAGATGGACCAATAAGATAGCGGCTGTTCACCTCATTTGTTTCTTGAGCAATTTGGTCTCCATCTCAGTCCGGCCTGAACACCACCCAGGAGGAGGGGAGACACGAAACACAACTTGTTGGGGCATTGCCCTGGACACAGGTTTGGCCATCTAGGGACGAAGGTGCCAACCTGCCATGTCAGGGCCAGGACCCATCCGGGCTCAGCCACTGGCAGTCCCATGGGCCCCGCCAACACCATGCCTGTTTTTATTCTGTAGATTAGTTCAAGGAGAGAACAGGGGCCTCCCAGAGGAGAAGACCCTGATGTAAACATAGAAACATAGACTCTGATGGTAGATGAGGACTGCTCGGCCCACCTAGTCTGCCCCAGGCCAGGGCCAGTCCATGTCATCAATTCAAAAGCCTCTATTCTGCCCTTTTGTTCTCCAGGGTGAAGTGGAGGGTTCTTCAACTCCCACATCTCCCTTGGGGCTTTCTATCCAGTTGAACTTAGCATCTCAAAAATCTGGGATAGGAGGCAGTTCCTATTTGGAGGTGTTCCCAACATGTTCCCTGAAATTGGGCAGGGTCACTCCCTAGGTGCCCCCTCCCCCCTTCTTAAATTCCATGTGTGACCTCATTGGAACACCAGCAGGGATCCCAGGGAAGATGGGCAGCCCAACAGCAACAATCCCAGACGGTCCCCTGCCCCTTCCGGTGTTGCATCCACCTCCACCCCCCCAACCGAACCCGATTTGTGACAGTTCATATAATACAGTTGTTCTGTCCTAGTCTCCCCACTCAAGCAGCCACCCCCGACGGCCACTCTGGGACCTATTGCCATTTTAACATTCTGTATCCAGTGTCTTCCAAAGTCACTTTCTGCTGAGTTATGGGTACAAAATAAGCCCTGGAGTTTCTAAGGTGGTATTTTCTTGGTCTTATCAAGGTCTGTCTCAGGCCATTCACAGGGTAGTTAAGTATTTAAATTATGCTGCAGGAGGAAAAATTGTGGCTTTCTTCCATTTGAGCCCCAGTCTCTCTGTGATGTCTTCCTTCCTCTCTGAGCCCCCCACCAACTGAACAGTGTGAGGTAAGGAACCCAGAGGGAGAGGAGCCCTCCTTTTTCTTTGGAGGAGTCAAAACAGAGTTCTGTTAAGGAATTTAAGGAGAGTTGTGACTTAGCTCAATCAGGTGTTTGTTTCTTCCTCCTGATCTTCCCAGCGATGATGTGGAGTTCTTCACCCAGTGAAGCCCTTTTAGAAGTGACTCTGTCCCACACCCTTGCAGCATTTCCTGTTCCTCTTACACCTGTATTCTTGGTTCCCTCGACTGCCAGCTTCTCAGCTTCAGTGCCTTTTCTTGTTGTATGGTGCCATCGTCAGGGATTTGTATTGCTAGTTTTTGGCCCAATCTTTGGCATCTTCCAGCTCCATGAATTTTGCCATCCTTCCTCTGTGCGTATTTTAATTTTAGCCAGATATTCAATTTGGGCTTGTTGACCGATTACCTCAGTGTTTTTCACTAGCTGGAAAGCTTTTTTGTCTATGGGCCAGTGTTTGGGAGCATAGTCCTGGTCAAACAAAAACTGCACATCACCAAAATAGACCTGCTTTTGGACCAGGCAGATCTCAGAAAGTCCTCCTCGACACAGAAGTCCATAAAAGCCATCACCACAGACTGAGCGCAAGTCTTTGGGTCTTTGGATGAGGATCAGTGCACCCTGATTATCCCCAAGTCTCTTTCCTTAGGTAGGTTGAGAATTTCTTTTAAAAACTGTCCATAAATTGGGTCATGGATCCTGTCTCGTGCCCCTCTAGTAAACCCGAGTAGCATAGATTATTTCTTGGTTCTACGATTCTCTAAATCTTCAGTTGTTGTTGAAGGTTTAGCTCTCTACAGTGTAGATCAAACAATGCACAGTTGTAGAGGTCAGCTGTATTGGAATACTCAGAGACAGTGGATTCCAGGTGGCTGGTTCTCTCGTTAGATTCGGAGATCTTGCCTATCTTTGGAGACTTTTTCCTCCAGTCTAGTGAGGGTTTTGTTTATTTGTTTAAGCATGCAGCAGAGGTCATGGTGGCAATAGTGTAGTCTTCTTCTTCCATGAGGTTACTCGGGGAGTTTGTGCTATTAAGGCCACAATGTCTTCTGAGTGGCCTGTGGGTGCTGGCCCTGTTGGTTGTTTTTTAGTTTTAGGGCATACCGCCCGATCCATCTTATTTCTCTGTTTGGTTGGTGTCATAAACTTGGTTGTAGTCACGATTGCTTGGCAGGGTGGCAGTTTTAAACCATGGATGACACTGGATTGTTAGTTGGGTACAACGGAGCCACAGTGATTATGCTTCCATTTGCAGGTAGCCGAACTGAAGTCAGACCTGCCTTTTTGATTGATTGGATAACTGCTTGTAGGTGTTCCAGGTGTTTTTCCATGCTGTACTGTACACCACATCATCATCCATATGCAGCACAATAACCAGTGTGAAGGGATAAAATTAAATCCATGTACCGCTGGAATGGCAGGGAGCACCATGTAAACCAAGCGGCATGGTGGTGAACTGATAGAATCCTGTAGGAGTGGCAGATGCAGTTTGTCTTTGGATTCTTTAGCTAGAGGTTGCGGTGACCCTTGGTGTGATCGAGGATACTGATATACTTAGCACTTCCCAGTCTGTCCACCAAATCATCTGTTCTGTGCATAGGATAACTGTCAAATTCTGACACTTGATTAAGTTTCCTAAAATCAAGGCAGATTCTTACACCCCTTCGTTTTTGTTTACAGTCACCACTGGTGATGACCAAGCACTTCTTGACTCTTCTATTATACCCAGTTCTTGAAATTTTGTATTTCCTTAACCACATCAGCCCTTAACCGCTCTGGTAATCTGTATGTGAGAAGGCAGTAGGAGGGCTGGGGGATACTGGGATGTATAGGGAGAGGTGTCACCAGCAGAAAACAGGAAGTTGTTATCCCCTGTACAGACAGTTGGTGAGACCCCATCTGGAGTACTGTCCAATTCTGGAGACCTCATCTCCATAAGGACATAGACAGGATGGAGGCAGTTCAGATGAGGACAACTAAAATGGTGCAGGGTCTACAAGAAGCCATACGAGGAAGAGACTAAAGGAGCTTAATATGTATACCCTTGAGGAAAGGAGGGAGAGGGGGACATGATAGAAATGTTTAAGTACCTCAGTGGAATCAACAAAGTCCAAGAGGGTAGAATCTTTCAGAAAAGAAATGTGCAAGAACAAGGGGACACAATTTGAAGATAGAGGGGACTGCTCAGGGCAATGTGAGAAGTATTTTTCACAGAGAGGTGGTGGATGCATGGAACAGCCTTCCTGAGGAGGTTGTGGGGTCTAAAACTGTGGGAGAATTCAAGAATGCATGGGACAGACATAAGGCAATTTTGTGGGGGTAAGAAGAAATAGGCTGTTGGTTAAATAGGATCTGCAGCTTATCCTCTAGGTAGGGAAATGGGCAGACTAGGTGGGCCAAGTGGTCCTTATCTGCTGTCAAAGTCTATGTGTCTACTTTTCTATGTTATGTCTTTTGTCTAATAGGGCAACCATTCCTTGTCACTAGTACATGCTCAACCCCTTTTCTTGGCCGGTACTTGGTAAAAGCAGGGCCAGATTAACAAGTTGTGGTGCCCTGGGCAGTTCTGAATTGTGGGGCCCCTGTGACTTAACCTATAGGTCGGGGTTCAGGGGCCGCCTAGGTCCCAGCTGAATGATTTTGATCCCTTAAAATGCATTTGGAGGGTTTTCCAGCTACTCTGAATGCCATTCTTGGGGTGGAAATAGAAGGTTACTGCTTGAGTTGGCTGGCTGGAGTGCATTCACACTGAGTGTCAGCACTTAAGCATAGCCATGTGTTACTGACCCTCCTCACCAACATCTCATCCTGTGTTTACCATGGGTGGTACTAAAGTAGTAGGTTACATGAGCCCTGGTTCCTATTCGCCCCCTCCCCAACACTGCCATTGCCACTCTGTCACTGATCCATCCAGAACAATTATTCTCCTTGTCCCAGGCATCCAGCCCAAGTAGCCGCTAACGTAATCCCTGCCTAGACTCCAATCCACTTAGTTAGAAAAACTAAATTGATGGACAGCCCAGCTATCACAGTTCTCTAGAGTATGCTGGGATTATTGTAGTGACCAGGTCTTCCTGCATGATACCCTGGGTAGTTAGTCAAGCAGACACCTTGTTCCACATTTAGTATCTGCAGCTTTATAAAACAGTGGTTGGTTCTGGTAGTCAGGCTCTGTATCTCAATTTTCACAACAGACTTTATGAGAGCTGTAATGTCCTGAGTGGACAATAATTGGTTCTGTTTGCTGCTGGGTCATTTCTTCTTGGTCCTGTTTTCTGCAGAATTTTTTCAGTGTCTGCGTCACGCAGTTCAGTAGTGGGAAGACCAGGACCGATTGTGCATGGTTACCACTGGCAGCAGCATAGGGGCAGCTCATTGGGGCAAGGTGCTTGTAGTATAGCCAAGCCAGTATGTCACCAGAGGGCGCAAGGGCAACTGTACTGAAAAGTGCGGGCTTGGGAGCAAGGAGCGATCCACTGTGCTCTCTCCGACTCCCTCATTTTGACAGCTTGAATGCTGGCACTGGCAAGTTAAGTGACTGGACACAGGAGGATGCCCACCCTTATCAGTGGTGGTGGTGCTGTCTGGGGTGGACTCACCTGACTAGCTCTGAAGCAACACATATCTATAGAGAAAACAAGGGAGGGGGACAGGATGAGGGAGGACTTAAATAAAACCACCTTACCTGGTGAAGCATGAGAATCAAAAGACGTTTTGATAGTGTGAGATGACTGTGATCTGTGTGATGTTCCCTAATCCCTTGCTTCACCAGGTAAGGGGAGGTTTTATTCTGGGCTGTGGCCTTAAATACCAAAATCCACAGTTCTTCAAATAGTCTTGAAATGTGGTGCATCTGATTCCTTAAGATGGAGTCCAAGCAACTCTAGTCACAGTCATGTCACCTTTCTTTCTCCTGTCCTCCAATGTGTAGTTGTTTAGATTCTGTAGTGCTTCACTACTTCTCATAGGACTCCTATGAGAAGCAGAGAAGCACTTGCAGAATATAGGACATACCTTGTTACCCCATAATCATTCTGTATAGATCCACACTCTGCATACACCATGTCCAACATGTCCCTGTCGTTTCCTCACGTGTGGGTTCCAAATTGCACATTGATTATACTCCTAGTGAGGTGAATCAGCAAGGGATCTATACAGGGAATGTATTACATCATCTTTCCTTATTCCTTCAGCTAGTAGTCCCTCTCCCCTCCCTATACATCCTGCACTAGCACAGTCTGGGGAAGATTAAGAAGTGAGAAACTGGCTGGGCTGGGTGCAATGAAAGCTCAAATTTCTCCCGCTCCTCCCTAGTCCATCTATACTATGATGATCCTCTCACACAAGTCACATACTCAGTCACATTTTATTTAGAGCCTCTAGTCTAAAATGTGACACATGTGAAGAGCAAGACTAAGAGGAACTCTCACAAGTCACATTTATTTAGATTTTAACAAACATAAAACATGGGTGTTGGTGTTGCACTTTGTAGTCCACAGATGTTCATCATCATCATCAGGTGCATATTCTTTATTTATTTATTTTATTTTACCTCAATAAAATCAAGAAGGACTAAAGATAGGGCAGAAGTTAAACTGAGGATCTCTGCTGATGTGCATCACGCTCCTAGTCGGCAGCTCCCTACTTGATGTTGTGGATGTGAACATCAGTCTCTCCACTCCACCAGCGCAGCACTGTTTATTATTTTTCAGGAGATGGGTCACAGACCTCCTTGATGAGACCTGACGACAACCAGGTGACCTCAATAACCAGGATAATAGTGGACCTAGTAGTAACAGGCAGGCATAGAGTGTGTGTGTGGACTGGAGGGACAGTCTGTGTGTGTGTGTCTCTCTCTCTGTATTTGTCCAGTCCATGAGACAACCACAACGCACGACTAGAGTCTGTCCAAAAAATGAGATGGATGGATTTTTCAGCGTCCGCTGGCTCTTGAAGAGGATTACTTCTGTTGGCACCAGTGGTGTGTGGCTGGTGCCCGTTTACTTTGAAAGAGATCCGAGGCGGGAGGCGGGACTTGGTTACTTCAGGCGTGTGTGTGTGCGTGTGTGTGTGCGGGACAAACATGCATGGTGTGTGACTGATGCTGACGCACGGACCGGGTGGGGCAGAGAAGTTTTGTCTGGTGGAAGGGGACGCGCAAATCATCAACGGACCAGAATATTGGGCTTAAAAGAATGTCCATGGGGAACAAAATACCACAAATGTTTGGATGGTTGGGGAATCAACCTGACCATGCCCCGAGGCACTGTAGTCACACTAGTGGGAAAGTACATGGGGTCAGGGAGGAAAAAAGGAACAGGGCCCCCATAAAAACTAGGGGCCAGGGCAATGCCCTTTTGCCCTGTGGTTAATCCGGCCCTGGGTAAAAGTACTGTTAAATGTCTTTAGCAAGTTACAGATGTCTGCAGTTTGTTCTGAGAATAAGGAAACATTCACCTTTACAGCATCAGCAGTTGCAGTTCTTTATCACCGCCCTGCACTTCATTACAAACTACCCATACCGAACCACCATTACGAACTATCACATGGCCCGGTTGGTTGGACTTCATTACCATTAGGCACACTCCATGCTGGCATTTGACCCTAAAACTTCTTCTGAATAACTTACCAAGCTATTTAGTAGCACTTATCCATACTGCCCACAGCTCTTATTTCCTAGGAAATCAGATTTTATCCTACTCGACGCACCTAGGACTCGTACCACCTTTGGCAGATGAGCCTTCTCAAGTGCGCTACCAACTATTTGGAACCAGCTGCAATCCACTCTGAAACTATCCAGTGTAGTCTCAGTAAATTTCTTCAAAAACTGGTGGCTTCAAAAATAAAGGACACCTGTAACTGTTTCTAGACTCCTCCCTAGCTTTCTCCTTACTTCCTTAGTTTGTTCTCACTATACCACTTCCTTAAACAACTTGTACTAAATATTTTTTGTTTTTGTTTTCACCCAGGACTGTTTACCCATGTACCTTGTAGGACATGGTCCGCCATTTATGTATTGTTATGTTATTGCCTGCATTGTATATTTGTTGTAACCATGCACCCAGGACCTCCTTGTGAATGAGCTTGCTCAATGGAGCATTCCTGCAATAAACTTGAACTTGAACAGTTTGTTCCAGTCTGTCATAAGCTACATCAGTATCTTCTTTATCAGTTTCTGGTAAAACTAGCAAAACAGCTTTTGGTGTTTTCAACCCATTTCTTGAGGAGAGTTAGCATGGTATATCTTAATAGGATGTTTCCCATCAGGGTCTCAGTCTAGTAGTTAACTGTTCGAGTATGTCTAAGCACTTCAGCAGCTTAAAATAACCCTGAGAGAAACATTGTTAGCCTGTTACCGAAAGAAAATCGCAATCAGTGATCAGTTTAGTTTCAGCATTTTCATATATTAACCCTTAATGTCCATCAGTTTTTTGTTGCCTCTGTTTCTTCAGGCGTACCTTTCTTTCCTGGACTTCCGGATCTTGGAGCTGTGCTCAAACAAGTCGAATCAGAATCACCAAAGGAAGAGAGTCCCCACAATCTAAAAGTTTCTTTTGCCTGAGCTCTTGTCACCACAGCTGCTGAAACATCAGGATTTACTCCCTCTTTGATTAACTCAATAAATCCTGGAAAGTCACTTCCAGTAATCACAGGTACAGGTAATTTAGGTACTTCCCACTTTCATTTGCTGCGATACCCCATTAATAGAGTCACTTGGGTGGTGGGATAGTATCGAGTGTCCCATGGATGCAGATGACACCAGTACCTGGTCCTTTGGGACATTGTTTTCCCAGCAATTCAGTATGCACTAGAGTCCGCCTGCTTCCGAATCTGCAAATCTTACTTGGTGGGAGCTCTTGCAGCAGGCTGTAACCATTAGGACTAACGCCGCGGGCCTTAGGACCCACGGAAAAATCTTAGCTAGCAGTACCCAGCAGGGACCGCCCCTTGATGTCAGCTCCACCCCGGCGTCGGTCATGGTACATAAGGGGCAGACCTCTGCTCCCACCCCAGTTCTTTTCCGCCATGATCCGCTCACGTTGGGAAAGTTCTTTGCTATCACAGTAGTTTCCAGCTAAAATTGGATTTTTCTTCAGAATTCAACCATTCTTCTTTCATTTCGACTTCAGTGAAACATGTTGTCTCGTCGTCGCTATCCTCCTCTGGATCAAGAGGAACAAGTGTGATTGTGGCATCAGATACCATCCAAAGACGGCCACTCCAAGTGCGTCTTCTGCCTGGGTCCAGACCACGACAACACTGCCTGCAGCACCTGTAGAAGCTTCACCAGCAGGACAAGAATTCGATGCATGAAGGCCCTAAAGCCTATCTCTTAGAAAAACAAATGGATGTCCTGCACACCTCGGGGACAAGTAAGCGTTCCTGGTACAAGGACCATCGTAGCTTCAGTCCCATCATCGGTCCCACCCCAAAAAGCCTCTTCCTTGTCGGGCTCGGAGAACACCTCAGGACCTAAAGAAACAGACCCCTACCAAAAACCCGGCGCCCCGGTCAGGCGGGACCATCTGGAGAAAGCAGGCGAAGCCCAAGGTAGCACTGCTTGGGTGTGACCAAGACCTCTTCAGCATAAGCCTTGGCCTGCCCAAGGAGGCCTCAGCTTTGCCAGCTTCAGGCAAGCAGCTGGGTGATAAAGACACCCAGACACGCCCGCTTGGTGAAACCGGACTCGGTCACGACACCGGCCGGTGGAGGTTCCTGCTGTGGAAGATGCTCCTGTGGAGGGCTCCACTAACATTCGGTGACCCCAGATCTTCCACTCCACAGGGCTGTTCGAGGACTTCCCCACTCATGCCCTCCTGGATCCTCCGGCTTCTCTGGGTCCCTTCCGGGAACAGCAGCCACTGTTTTTAACAAAGAAGAGCCGAGCTCTTCTCCTTTAGTGGAGTCAGGTAAAGAGGCGCCTCTACTGAAGCGGACCCGACAGCAGTTCCCGACCGGTCAGACAACCTTGAACTGGGGCCTTCCACTCCAAAGAAGACCCCCAGCGGCCCGCTGCCCTGCGCCCGCCTCGAAGGCTGTTCCCGATCTGAGGACCGTTATCGACACCTTTCTCGATTGGGCAGCCATTAGCCGGTCCCAGTCTCCGCTCAGGAGCGATCCGCTCTCCCAGGCAGGCCTGCTCCCGGCAATGGTCCCCAGGCCGCGTCGGTCAAGCACTCCGTCGGTCTCGTAGCCGCCATGCTGGTCCTCGGACCAATGTCGGTCCAGTAGCTACCGATTCTCAAGCGGGAGGAGTCCTAGATGCAGCTCAGGCTATTCTAGGCCCAGTAGCAGGTCGTCTTCTCCTTCTTCTGCTTCCTCATCCCTCTTGGGGTTGGGATGCCCGGGGAGAAGGACCAACCCGCTTCGCCTCCTGGCGATCCGACTTTTATGGATGTCATGAGGCACATCCAAACCTCAATTAATGGGAGGCGGAGGGCCTAGATCTGGAATGCCATCGACTGGCCCGTTACCTGAGGCAAAAGGAGCCCAAACCTCTGAGTGGTGCCTCCTTTAATGGACACCTTCAAGATCTCACCAGGATAAGGAAGCATACAGCCTTAGTCTCGGCTGTTCCAAAGAAATCAGATAGGCTGTATAGAGCCCGGTGGCCTTTCCTGGCAGAACCCCTCAGGTGGACTCATCGGTCATTACGGCTGCTCACGACAAGTCTAAGCAGCCTAAGCACCTATTACCCTGAATCCGTACTTGGACCAGGTGGGCAGAAGGTCTACTACTCCACCTGCTCCATTAGATCCCTTATTTCTTCACATGGTCCAGTACCAGAATGCGTTGTGGGAGAAGGGGCAGGAACTAGCCAATGCCTTCCAGACTCCACACAAAAGACGGAGCTTCTGGACATATTAAAATTGGGCTCGGATGTATGCATGCATGTTCTCCGTGCCTTGCATACTACCAGATATGGCAGCCAGAGTGGCAGCATCAGTTGTCTGCCTCCGGCACCATGCCTGGTTGAGAGTCTCAGGTTTTCACCAGGATTTGCAGTCGAATCCGGGATCTCCCATTCCAGGTTCTGTCCTTCTTGGGCAGGAGATAGTGTCTTATCTCTCATCTGCAGGAGTTGGGCAAATCTATCTTGTCCATCAGGCAGATATACAGAGGACCAGAAACCTGTGAGACCTGACCATTTCATAAGCCCTCAGGTGCTCAAGCCTGTGAAACTAACAGGGCCAGAGGTGGCTTCAAAAGGAAAGCTGGCAACCAGCAACCTGGAGGTGCTCCTTTTGAGGCCCCAAGTCCTCCCAAGCCTCTCTGCCACTCCGGCCCGCCCAATGACTCCCTCCTCCCGACCCCCTTCGGAGGAGATTCCAGGGGATGCAGTGGGGATCTCTTCTCCCTTCATCTGAAGGGTTGGAGCTCTATTACAGCGGACAGTGGGTCCTAGACATTATAAGGAGGGACATCGCTGGAGTTCACGAAATTCCCCAGACACTCCACCAAGGTTCTCAAGATATCCTCCTTCTCACATACCCTTATAGAAGGAGAGATTCAGGCTGTCTTGCAAAAAGGGCAATAGAACTAGTTCCTCTGCAGCAGCGGGGAAGGGATATTACTTCCACTTTTCCTAGTTCCAAAAACACACAAGATCTTTGGCCCATCCTGGACCTCAGCTCCTTAAACAACTATATAGAGTACTGAAGGTTCAGGATGGTGATGCTCAGGTCTTATTACTATGTTGCACCAGGAGACTGGCTCTGCTCCCTAGACATGCAAGATCGTACATGCATCGGGGTCTTTCCCCTCACAGGAAGTACCTGAGGTTCCACTTCCAGGAGAGCATTATCAGTTAGGGTTCTTCCGTTCGGCCTCTTCTCCACTCCTGGAGTCTTCACTAAATGTTTGGCAGTGGTAGCTGCGGCTGTAAGACACCAGGGCATTACATCTTCCCTTACATCGATGATTGGCTGCTTGTGGCCCTGTTAAGGTGAGCGCCTCCTTCAGGCTCATGGAGACACCTATACTCTGTTCCGAGAAGTGGGGATCACCCTGAACCTTCCAAAGTCTTCCCCAGAGCCCAGCCAAAGACTCGTCTTCATGGGCAGTCCTGGATTCAGTCCAGGGCATGGCCTTTCTACCTCAGAGGGTGATCACCTGCGGGAGATAGCCGGCTCTGTCCTAGTAACCCCTCAGGTCAGGCCAGGACCTTCCTCATAATTCTGGGGCGCGTGGCAGCGGCCATCTCTGTCACTCCTTTGGCCGCCTCCATGAGAATCCCACAATGGATGCTCAGGGTGCAGTGGGATCAATGCTCAGATGAGCTAGACCACATGGTCAAATTGCAGAGCCTGTCAAGAGGACACTACTTTGGTGGCTGGACCCTCTCAATCTAGAAGGGGTCCCTTTCCGTCAGGAGCCCCAAATCAGACCCTAATGATGGATGCATCAGATTTGGGATGGAGGCGGACCTGGGGCCCGCCAAATGTAAGGGGTCTGGACCCCAGAGGCGCAGCCTCCATCAGTGTCCCAGAGATGCGAGTGGTCCTCAGTGAGCTGCATGCCTTCCAAGAGGACCTTAGCCCAGGCTCTCTCCTAGTTCAGACAGACCACATGGCGGTCATCTTTTGCATCAACAAGCAAGAGGAATGCATTCCTCGACCTATGCAGTGAGGCGATGAGAGTCTGGTACTGGGCGCTGGGCGTCACAGCTCTCTGTCCACAGTGTACATTCCAGGCATCCTAAGCGACTTGGCAGACAGTCTAAGCAGGTCTCAGTCCAAAGGCGCATGAGTAAGTTAAAAACAATCTGGCGGACCAGCTGTTAGACACATGGGAAGTAGTCAGAGCTGGACCTCTATCGTCCACGCAATGCCAAACTGCCAATTTCTGCTCACAAGAGCTCGCGCCTGGTGCTTTCTAGCCAGATGCATTGTCCCTTTGTTGGGCAGGAGGTTTCTTTATGTCTTCCTCTCATTCAGAGAGTACTGTTGAAGATACAGGCCGAGGGGCTCAGATGATTCTAATGCCCACTGTTGCCTCGGCAGATGGGGTTCCCACTACTTCAGCGGTTGTCCTTGGAACCTTCAATTCCGCTGCCATATGCTCGCAGTTGCTGCCCAGGATTGGGGAATGCTGGTCCATCCAAATCTCAGGTCTTTGCACCTTCATGCTTGGCTCCCACAGGCGTAGCAAAATCAGGTATGGGGTCTCCCAGGAGGTGGCAGATGTCCTCGTCTGGGTGGGAAGTCCTCGAATCACTCCACTTATGCTATGAAATGGGCATTTCTGCTTATGGGTGTCATCTCACCATCTGGACCCCCTTACCTGTCGGTGAACTCAGTACTGCAGTATCTCCTCTCCTTATACCAACAAGGCTTGAGCTACTCTTCGATAAAGGTGCATATGTGGGCCATTTCTGCATATCATGTCCTCTTGGGAGGATAGAACCTTAGCCCAACTGGACATGGCCCGCACCTTTCTACGGGTATTCTGCATATGAGCCCTTCCATTAAGGATCCTATCCTCCCTGGGACCTCCTGTTTGTTTTGTAGAAGCTCACTCTTCCCCTTTTGAGCTAGCGGCTGATTGTGAGCTGCATTACCTTTCCTGGAAGGTTTGTTTTTAGTTGCTGTTACCTCAGCTCGAAGAGTTTCTGAGCTCTAGTCTCTGATGTGTAAAGAGCCTTATTTGTTTTCACAGGAAAGGGTTTCTGAACAAATCTAAGTTCCTTCCCAAAGTGGTCTCGGAGTTGACTCTCAACCAGTAAGTTGATCTTCCAGTTTATTTTCTTCTTCTTCTTCCAATAGGAAGCTCTCCTTCACACAATGAACATTCACAGGGTGCTGAGGTGCTGCCTCAAGCGCTGACCCCTTTTAAATAAATTGAAGCAACTGTTTGTGGCCTTGGCGCCACAACACTTGAACAAACCAGTGTCTAAATAGACTATTTCTGAGTGGCTTGTCCACTGCATTGTGTTTACTATGAAGCACAACAAACCCCTTCGGGCCCAATTAGGAGTCACTCAAGGAGTCTCGGCTTCTTTTGCCACCTTGAAGAATGTCTCTATAAGAGACATCTGTGTAGCAACCACCTGAAATTCTGTGCACACATTTGTGAAGCACTATAGCCTGGACATTGCATCCAGGCGCCATGCGGTTTTGGCTTAGGAGTCCTTCAGAGACTCCTGTCCTGGCTTGCTGTGGAGGAAAGTCCTTTGTCCTTTCAGGGCATTCTTCACCTCATCTCTGAGTCCACAGGGATGCCCCTGGAGCCAGTTCAGAAAAGGCAGATGCCCTGTCACAGACATCCTCAAGAAAGAGGGGATACCCCAGGAGGCTTTTCCTGTGGCCGAGAGCCATTGCTGGCCCAGCCTTAGAACTCTGGCAGTGCCCTGCCTCTTGGCAAGCACTGTCTGCCATATGGCCGCAAGTATACGGTGCCCATGGGGTCCATTGCGGGGTTCTGAGCACCCTTCAGCTGAGAGCCTGGTGACCGCCTCTGTGTTCAGGCATACTGGCAGTTCTGCTGACACTGACCGACCTCCCGAGAAAGAGTTCAAGCTCTTGGACCATTCGTCCAGGAAGGTCTATGTGCTTCTTCCTTGAGCCTTCATCAGGCAAGTTCGGCTATCATCCACCCTCTTGGGGTCTTTGGATGAAGTCATCCCACATCTCCCACAGACATGAAGACTACGGTCAAGCAGGTCCAGGATCAGGGGCGAGTTGTTGCCAAACAGCAGCTTCAGACAGCCATGGACATTGTTCTTGTGACCGTTCAATGGCAGCCAGTTGCCTCTCATCGGGGGCTTGGCTGAGACTCTCCTCCTTCCCAAGGATACTCAGCACAAACTAGCTGATCGTCTTTCCTGGACACTGACCTTTTCGGCCCAGGTGTGGCTGGTCACCTTCAGCGCATTGAGCAGTCCATTGCCACTTGGGCGCCACTTCTGCCAAGGGTTCTTTGGGCAGAACCAGCAGAAGAAAAAGAAGAAGCCTTTGGCACTCTTCCCTCATGGCACAGCAGCCCTCCTTTCAAGGAGGACAGCAGCATCAACAGCAGCAGGCAAGCTTGGCACCCCAGCCCAAGCCCAGGCCTTCCCAGACCCGTAAAGGAGGCCAAGGTTGGGTCCTGGATCCTCCTCCTCCAGGCCTGCTCAGTGGCCAGGGGTGGGGCTGCCTCCCCTCACCCTTCACACCAGCTCTGGGTCCACCCATGGGGTCGGCTCCTCCACTTCTTTCCACCTGGTCCGCTGTCACTTCAGAGGTGGGTTCTTTAGAAATGGTCAGTCAGAGACTTCCTCTGGAATTGAGCAGTACCCTCAAGCCAAGCCAAGCCCCTCAGGAAGAGTATCCACCCAGACTCAGTCGGCTCCCGAGCGACATCTCAACTCCTCCTCAAGGAGGCAGTAGCTCAGTGGTGAATCCTCCAGCAGATCCAGGCTTTGTCTCCAGGTACTTCCTGGTGTCCAAGCAGACGGGGTTGGTGCCCCATTCTAGATCTGCATAACGTGAATCAATATCTCAAATCACGACCTTTCATATGGTCACTCTGTCCCAGATCATACCATCCTTGGAGCCGAAACATGTGGTTCTGTTCACTGGATCTGCAGGACACGTTCTTTCATGTCCCAATCCATCCATCTGATCAGTGGTTCCTCCGCTTCAGAGTCAAAGGACCTATACGAGTTCGAGCCATGCTGTTAGACCTGTCATTGGCCCATGGGTCTTCACCAAATGCATTGCAGTGGTGGTGGCCCATCTCAGGAATGGGGCAGATCAGGATTTATCGTGCCTCGACGACTGGCTCCTAGCAGGTTCCACCCAACAGGAGGTGGAGAGGTCCAGGGACCTGGCCCTCCAGACCTGCTCCCAACTCAGCCTCCTGATCAATGAGGCCAAGTCGGAGTCGTGACTTCCCAGGTGATGGGCTTCATCGGGCAGAGCTTGACTCTCGTCAAGCCAGAGCTCCACTCCCGGCGGGACAAGTGGAGGTTCTCTTCTCCTTTGCCAATCATTTCTGGTTGGGCAATTGCGCCTGCCGGGACTTTCTCGCCTTCTGGGTTACATGGTGGCATGCACCTCAGTGGTGCGTTGGGCCTGGTTGCACATGGGCCCCCTTCAGTGGGAGCTGTCTGCCCAGTGGACTCAAAGCCACGGTCATTTGACCAGCTGATCATGGTAACCCAGAAGATGTGGGGCGCTTTCCACTGGTGGACCGTCCCAGACTGGTTGCAGGAAGGGATCCCGTTTGTCACCGAGCCAGCGGTCACTCTGGCGACCGATGTCTCTCCATGGGCTGGGGAGACCACATGGGGACAAAAAGGGCCCATGGGCTCTGGACCCCGAGAGTCCGATGCCACATCAACCTGTTGGCGCTCAGAGCAGTCAGACTGGCACTGTCGCTTTCACTCCTCAGCTCCAGGGTCAAGTGGTTCAAGTCCAGATGGACAATACCACGACTACGTACTACCTCAACAAACAGGGTGGCATGCACTCCCATCTGCTTTGCAGAGGTGCTCCACATCTGGACCCTTGTCAGCCGTTTGGAAGCAGATCTCTAACCATCCATGTGGCAGGGCCTCAAACCATCTGGTGGATGCTCTCAGCCGCTATGGCGAGACATCCCACAAGGGGTCTTACCATCCATAGGTAGTTTACAGCCTGTTCTCCCACTGGGGCAAACCAGTGGCAGACCTGTTGCCTCCAGGACACCACAGCTGAGGCTGTTCCATGCCCGCCCCCTCAACAGGGCTCGCTGCAGGGGATGACTTCTGAGGCCATGGACCCCAGGTCTCCTGTCGCCTTTCCTCCATTTCTCTTGATCCACAAAGTGCTTCTCAAGTTGAGGAGGGACAAGGCGAGTGATCCTAGTAGCCCCAGACTGGCCACGCCAGTTCTGGTATCTAGATCTCCTCAGCCTCAGCTGCAGGCACGCAGAGCAGCTTGCAGCACTCCCAGAGCTGATATCTCTCAATCAGAGGAAGGTATACCATCCGGATCTTCAATCCCTGCACCTCACAGCCTGGTACCTGGCGTAGAGTTCCAGGTTTTGGGTCTTTCGAGGATGTCTTCACCGTGGTGGAGGCATCCAGAAAGAATCGACCGGAAATGTTACACCTTCAAATGAAGCATTTTTCCATTTGGTGTGGAACCCTTTGTCTGTCCAGTGGCTAACATTCTTGACTACCTTTGGTCGCTCTCCAAAGGGGTCTCGGTCATCGACCCTTAGGATGCACCAGGCAGCCATCTCTGCTTACTGGGTGCAGGCGGTCAACTGACATTGGCATAGGAGACAGTGGTGGGCCTTTTCAAGGTCTGTATCACATATCTCCTCTGGTGCGTGAACCTCACCTCTGTGAGATGATCTGCTGGTACTGGAAAGCTCATGGGCAAGCCATTCGAACCAGTGCACAAGTGTGCCTTGTCACACTTGTCATGGAAGAACGGCCTTCATGGTGGCTATCATGTCTGCCAGAAGGACAGGAGCTCAGGTGCTTGTGGTGGACTCCCCATCTCTGGTCTTCCACAGGGACAAGGTTGTCCTTCGCCCCCATCTGAAATTCCTTCCGAAGGTGGTGTCAGAGTTTCACCTTAACCAGGTGTTAACTCTGCGGTTTACTACCCTAACTACACCTTGGAGGCAGTACAGGCTCTATTCTTTGGACCTGAGATGTACTCTCTCCTGTTATAAGGAGAGAATGGCAGAAATTGGGAGAGGTTCGCCAGCTGTTTGTCACCTGTGCTGAAGCCTTCTGGCAGACCTGCAGCAAAGCGGATGATTGCAAGATAGATTACATCATGCATAAGTATGTGTTATGAGTTGGTGGGCCAGGAGCCTCCCATAGGGATAAAGCTCATTCTACCAACCATACTGCTGCATCGGTAGCTTCTTCCAGGGACATCCCTATCCAGGATATCTGCCGGGCTGCTACCTGGAGGTCAGCAACACCTTCATCATCCACTACCACAATGACCTTAAGTCACGCTGGGATGCTGGTTTTGGGGCCTCAGTTCTCAATCTCTGTTTCCTAAATGAGGGTGTGTGCCGTGCCTCCTTCCTCCGGAGAACTGCTAGGAGTCTGCCAAAGATTGTGGATGAACAACATATCCACGATCCTAGAAAAACAGGATAGTCATCTGTAACAGCAGTTCAAGGAGTGGTGTATATTGATCTTACTTTGAGAGGGCTCTTGCAGTAGGTATTCACATATAAGACTGACCCACCAGGCGTTAGGACCCCATGGAAAAATTTCTAGCTAGCTGTCTCTGGCGAG
The DNA here is from genome assembly GCA_016271365.2 of Neoceratodus forsteri. NCBI lineage: Eukaryota > Metazoa > Chordata > Ceratodontiformes > Ceratodontidae > Neoceratodus > Neoceratodus forsteri. Next base: position 765,905,369 of record CM028133.1, on the reverse strand, counting down.
GGACCGCCCCACGTCAGGTGATCGGCGTCATACAATGTCAGTATAAAGGCGGTCCCCACACCCACCTTCCAGTTCTTCGCACCGTCAGCTTGTGAAAGTTCCTTGCAGTGGAATCAACGCCGTCAGTCTTTCATCTGTCCATTAGTTTTCGAACTTTATGACCTATTTTCTCTGTTTTTAATTTATCTCACAATTAACTGTGTATGTCATCTCGCACTCCTCCAAATTGCATAAGAATAAGTGTGACTTGTGTGGTTCCCAGCTTCCACACAGGGATGGCCACTCCTTCTGCCTCTTCTGTCTGGGCCAGACCACCCTGTGGAGAAGTGCCAGCACTGCCAGAAATTTAACTCCGCTACCACCAAAGAGGAAGCAGTCCTGGAAGCCCATATCCTAAAGAAGAAATGGCCTCCATGGAAAAGAGCTAAAGAACTCAGGCTGGTGTCCACTTCCCCAAAGGTCATAAGAAAAAGTCCAACAAGGAGAAGCACGGGAGTGAAGCGACTTCCACAGCAGCCCTGACTCTGTCCGGTCACGGCACTTAAGTAACGTCCCTCGAGGATTGCTCCATAGCGTCCGTCTTGGTGGTGACCAAGAATGCATCACCACTCCGTCTGGCTCGTGCTCGGACCCTTTAGGAGCCTCGGGCAAGAGCCTCTGCTCCCATGAAGGCTGCTTCTACCATGCAGCCTTTGGGTCAAGCGGGTCCAGTAAGTTAGACGTCGGTTCCAGACGCCCGCCTCGAACAAGGCTGCTAAGTCACTTATTCCCTTCGGGGAGCACCCAGCCAAACCTCCGCCCAACAAGGCCACATCTCCAGCGCAGCCTTCCTCAGGCAGGGAGTCTGATAAGTCAGAGCGCCGGTTCCACTACACCCACCGGCCAAGAAGCCTGCACCAGACCTTATGGAACAGTCCAATGCCCCAGGCTTTCCGCAATGTGCTAAGTTGCCTTCTGAGGTCCCTCGTCTCCTCAGCTGACCCCAGGGATTATAATCCTCCTTCCCCTGTTGTCACAGGGATACGAACACTACCGTCAGGATAGCCTCCGCCGGAACCTGGATACCCTGACGCCAATCCCGATGCCGGCATACCCAATGCCATCTAGCATCCCCTTACCTTCAAGTCCTTCGGACCCTGTCGAAGCATACCCACGCTGGGCCCGACACCCATGGGGCCTGCATTACCTCCACCTGGCTCGCCAGCTGGGCCTCTGCCAGTCCCTCTGCTCCCTCAGAGCCCTTGGCACCTGGGTATCTAACACGCAATATCCGGTGCCACAATACCCTACTCTGCAGTATCCAGCACCTCAGTACCCAGCGCCCCAATACAGAGCGCCGGGCTACCCACCGTCAGGTTACAGATACTTATTCTACAGATATCCTCAATATCCATGTCCCCTCCTCCTCCACCTCCGCTGCCCACTCCCCAGCCACCGGCCGAATCTGAAAGAGGCACTGGCCTCCTGGTGGGCTGAGGCCAAGCTCAGCTCACTCATGAGGTCGAGAGTTGTCTACCGATGCCAGACCCTGTACAGGATCCCCCGTGGGAGGCAGGGAGCTCCCTCCCCTTCCCGACACCAGAAGAGAGCCCTCTGGCGCCCAGAGAGGAGAGGATAAGCACCCCAGGGAACTCCCAAAGGGCGTTCCTCACCCTCATAGGGAGGAGTCTTCCTTCTCATCATCAGATACGTCTGACTCGGACTCAGAGATGGGATGCTCTGATCCCAAAGATGAGCCACGTACTCCAGATTGCCCCAGGCCAAGGACCCCTCCAAGTCTCCTCCGGAGATTCCCTCCTTTCTGGAGTTATTGAGGAAAATCCAGGAAGTCCATCAGTGGCAATCACTGGAGCCAGACCCACAGCATAAGAAACTCACTGCTCATCTGGATCTGCCCAAGACCACTCTCGCTCATTCCATCCTGGATAGAGCCTCACGTGGATCTTGTTTCCACCATTCGAAACAACCTTCTGCATTAGCCCCCTTCAAGGAAGGTGGACAGGCTCCTGAGGGTGTAGATTTCCTTAATCTCCACCCCAAGGCAGACTCAATTAGTCATCAGTGCTGCCACTGCCGCTCCAAGAAATCCCAAGCACCTCAGCTCATCTCTGCCTGATAAGGAATCCTGGCTTGGACCAATATGGAAGAAGATCTATTCCTCTTCTACTCTAGGTATTAGGCGCTAAACTATGTGGCACATAAGGAGGATTTTCAGAAGACCATCCTTAGTCAGGTGGAATCAAGATTGGACTCCCTTCCTGAATCTCAGACTAAGCAGGAAGTGGTGGATCTTGTCTGTTCTGCTCATTTGGTCAGTCAGAACATGCTTCATGCCACTTACGATGCAGTGGACACAGCTGAAAGGAGTTCGGTTTCGCCGTTAGGCCCTACGACATCATGTATGGCTCTGTGTGTCAGGTTTGGTCCCTGAAGTGCAATCCGCTATCTAGGATGCTCCTTCAGGGGTTCGGTGCTATTCGGAGGTGATGTTAGGACATCATTACCGAACTGCAAGAGAAGCACTGCACTCAAGTCCTCAAGTCTGTCAACTCTATGTACAGGCCTCCTCAAGGGCAGCGGTGTCCTTTTCATAGGCAAAACCGACAAAGACAAAAACCACAGGGCAAATAGGCCAACAAATGTCAGGCTCCTCCAGCAACCAAGACTCCCCTAGCAAAAAGCTGCGGGAGCCTCGACTGCTGCGCTGCCACACACCTCCTGACTCCCTACCTCTCCCATTGCCTCTGGAGGATCCAGAGGAACAGGAAGGGGAGATTCTCCTTCCATCTGCCGGGTTGGGAGGATAACGTCAGATGCTTGGGTGCTCCAGTTGATATCAAAGGACACTCAAAGCGAGTTTCTACAGAAACTACCCCAAGACCACCCTCCCAGTCTTCTTACTCCCATAACATCTTCCTCTGGTCCTAGAGAAATCATCTCCCTTCTCTTGAAGGCGGCGATAGAACCAGTCCCCAACCATCTTTGGGGACAGGTTACTATTCCCATTTCTTCCTTGTTCCAAAAAGACAGGAGATATGAGGCCTATCCTTGACCTCATCTCCTGAACATGTTAAATGGAGTACAAATGCTTCAGAATGCTCTCTTTGCAGAGCCTTCTACCACTTCTTCGGCAGGGGCAGGGCTACAGCGCTCTGGACATACAGGATGCGTGCCTGCACATCCCATATGCCCTTCCACCACAAATTCCTTCGTTTTTTTGCTTTCAGGGGCCCACTACCAATTCAAGGCCCCTCCCATTTGGTCTTTCTCGGCCCCGGTATTTACCAAATGCCTGTCTGTGGTAGCGCCCACCTCTGCTACCCAGGAGTTGAGGCATTCCTGTACCTGGACAATTGGCTCCTGGCGGCCCGTCAGGGAGGAACTCCTGCACTCCTTTCCCTTACCCTGCAGGTTTCACCAGCCTGGACATCACCATCAACTGGGCAAAGTCCCATTTTGTCCCTTGCCAACGGCTCCAATTTATAGGAGCGATTCTGGACACGACCATAGGCAAAGCCTTTTTGCCTCCGGACAGCGTAGACACCCTTCAAACTCAGGCCCATCTTCTGTCCAGTCGCAGGAGGGTAAAACCCAGGTCAGTCCTTTGCCTCCTCGGGCTAATGGCAGCTGCCATTCTGACAGTCCACTTGCTCGGCTCCATTTGAGGATCTGTCAATGGGCGCTTGGATCGAAATGGGACCAGATTCTGGACAATCTCGACCAAGAGGTACTAGTTTCCAATCCCATGATCAGGGACTTAAAGTGGTGGATGGTGCAGGAGAACCTATGCCTGGGAGTTCACTTCAGTATCGAACCCCCTCCCAGGCGCTTCAGGAAGAAGGCTGGGAGCCCATCTAGGGTCTCACAGGACTCAGGGCAGCTGGTCCAAGTTCAAACAAAACTGCATATAAATGTGCTCTAACTGAGAGCAGTCCTTTATGCCCTTCAGGCTGTACATTCCCTTATCCTTCCGATCATCTCCTCATACAGTTAGACAACATGTGCATAGTCTGGCATCTCAACAAGCAAGGAGGAACACTTTCTACCCTCTGTGCCAGGAAGCGATGAGAGTCTGGCTTTGGGCAACCAGTGTCACCTTCCTTGACTGTGGTTCATGTTCCAGGAGTGGAAAACACTGGTGGACTAACTCAATCAGTCCTCAACCAGGTCCCACAAATGGGAATTGGATCAAGAAGTCATAAATGACATCTTTCAGCGATGGATAACACTTCAAATAGACCTCTTCTCTCCCCAAGCATGAGAACTTCCGCCTTCTGCTCTTCGCTCCAGGGCGAGACATTTTTAATTGGGGACGCTCTGTCTCTCGCTTGGAGGGACAGATTAGTTTATGCCCTCCCTCAATTCCAAGAGCCCTGAACAAACTCAGATCGGAGGGAGCTCAAATGATTCTCATTGCCCTTCTGGCCCAGGCAAGTTTGGCTGTCTCTTCTGCAACAGTTTTCAGAGGAACCTCCACTTCTCTTCCTCTGTCGACAACAATTGTTGACCCAGGATCAGGGGACCCTTGTTCATCCAGGTCTCAAATCCCTTCAATTACATGCATGGCTCCTGCAGAAGCAAGCAAAGCCAGCTTTGAGTTTCTCCGCTCGTAGTGGACATCTTGGTAGAGGCCAGAAAGCCTTCCACCGGTCCACCTATGCCATGACGATGAAGCGGTTTTCTATTTGGGCTACTTGAAAGACTTGAACCTTTCTCATGTCCAGCCAAATAAGTCCTGGACTACATCGTCATCTCTTTGATCTGGATCTCAGCCATTTCCTCATTAAAGGTCCCCATGGCGCTATTTCAGCTTACCATATTCCTTCGGGGACAGGACTTTTGCTCAGTTGGAAGTCTCAAGACCTTCCTCAGAGGGTTCTCCATTTGAGACCCTCCCATCCACATTCCTGCCCCTCCTTGGGACTTGAATTTCATTCTGAGAAGCGTACCCTGCCTCCCTTGGTCGGCAGCTATGCAGATTTAAAGTTCCTTTCTTGGAGAGACACTCTTCCTAGTGGCGATTACTTCTGCTCGGCATTTCCGAGCTTCAGGCCTTGATGTGTAAATCCCATACTTGATTTTCCAAAAGGAACATGTGGCTCTACACACCAACCCTAAGTTTCTCCCTAAGGTGGTGGCTGAATCTATGCTGAATCAATCCATTGAGCTACCCTCTTTCTTTACACAACACTCCAATCAAGGGTACCTCTTGCATACTTTGGATGTTTACAGAATACTGAGATACTACACCACTCAGACTAAGGATCCCAGGAAAACTGATCAGCTTTTTGTCTCTTTGCTCACAAAAGAAGGCAATCTGTTTCTAGGCAATGCCTATCAAAATGGTTGGCTCATTCTATCACTTTTATTACGACTAGTACAACAAGACCCTGCGGATCAAGTCAGAGGTCACGCCACCAGAGGAGTAGCTGCCTCCGCAACTTGTTTCAAGAATATGTCAGCGGCAGACATCTGTGCAGCTTAACTTGGACTTCTGTCCATACCTTTACTAAACACTACAGTTTGGACATTGCCTCTCGCCGTAGAGCAGGCTTGGTTGGCTATGCTACAAGGTCTCCTTTCATGAGACCCGTTTCAGCCTGAGGTTCCATGCTACGGATGACGATCCTCCTCCTGTGCTTTTCCTTTTCAAGACTGCTTGGGACTCAGTCTCATATGTGTATACCTACACGCAAGAGCCTCTCAGTAAGATAGTACAGTTATGTAGAACTTACCGTAATAGTCGATCTTAGAAGCTCTTACGATGATACCTTCCGCCCTCCATCCCCTAGGCTTTTGGCTCCCATTTCCATGGCGGAATATCCTCTTCTCTCGTCTCTTGCCTCTTTTGGCCTTGGCGAAAAGAACTGGAAGGCAGGCGTGGGATCGCCCTTATACTGGCGTCATATGATGCTGGTCACCTGACTTGGGGACAGTCCCCACCAGAGACTGCTAGCTAGAAATTTTCCTAGGGTCCCGCCTGGCGGGTCAGTCCTATATGTGAATACCTACTGCAAGAGCTTCTCTCGAAGATCTACTGTTCTGATGTAAGTTCTTACGTATGTACTTTCATCCACGGACCCACCTGACCTCCCGGCTGCGGATGCACAACACCTGGCTTCCAGCGGGCTGAAGAGCTGGCATCATGGGGCGGGCCGAGGGTTATACCATTATACTACCCGGGTGGGAGGAGCCAGCTTGAAGACTTCTGGCAAGATTTAAAGTGGAAGGGACATGTCAGCAGGTGTGAATGAACAACATATACAACTCCTAGAACAACTGTTACAGGTGAGTAACCTGTTTTCGCTACTGTCTGGTCGATGTTCTTTTACCAGAGCTGCACATCTGTATGCAGAATGTTGATGAATTGCTGCATTGCAAATGTGTCAGTGATCTGTGGGACTGTTTTGCCCTTTGGTTGGAGCCATTTTATCAGGAGTTCAGTCGGGTGAAGGCTTCTCGAGGATTGTCGACTGAGTTGTACTTCAGAGACTGAAATCTCTGCCTGTAGGTCTCTCCTGAGATGTCATACCTTTTAGGATTTCGCTTTCACCAGGTCATAGTTTTATGACTGTGCAGTGTCCATATTGCTGTAGGCAAGTTGGGCTCTGTCAGGTAAGGTACCGGTCTAATTGCCCATTGCTACTTGGCCACTGGCAGGCTGTGGCAACCCTTTTAAAAGTTGTCAGGTATGCTTGATATCATCGGAGGACACAACTTTGTAAGTTTAATGTATTTCAAGTTGCCTGTGTCCTGTTGCTTATCTGGATCTGTGCCAGATCCTCTGCTTTTGATAGCCTGCAAGGCATCCAGCCACCGCCTCCTGTCGCTGCATCTCTTCTCTCCTCTGCTGCTCTTGTCCCTGCATCTCTTCTCTCCTCTGTTGCTCCAGTTGTTGCATTTCTTCTTTTCTCTTTCTCCATCTCTTTTTGTTGTATAGCCCATCATTTGAAAAGGCAGCCAGGCTTTCAGGTGTCTGTCACTCCCTGTTCTTTTCTATAATTGGTGCTAGCTGTACAGTCTCAACTTGGACTTCTGTCTCTGGTAGTTTGGCTGCCATTCTCCTGGTAACTACTTCTGGGCTTGCTGCTGCTGAATCCATACCATCTATGCTTCCCTGGTACCAGACCTAGTACCCGCACAAAACACCTGGCTTAGAGTATGCCGGCGTAAATCCCAATTAGGCTGATACCATGTGTCATTGAGGTACAGGTCAGGAAGCATAGGAAAACCAGGAGCAGTTATAAAATTAATAACGAGTTTTATTAATAACAGTAAAATAAAAAGATCAAATTGTTCAGGATAACTATTTACAATGGCAGTAGAAACATAGAAAACAGAGTCCTTTTTCTTCTCAATTTCAAATCTCATTCTCTCAGCCTCTGTCTTTGCAAAACACTGTAGCTCCTTTTTTATAAGTATGTGCAGGACCTTGTTAAGAAAATAGCATGCTTCTCACAGTGTTCTTGTCAGTTTCAGCAGGGTGCAGCAAGCGAGCATTGTGAGCCAGAACTGACCTCTTGTTTGCATCTTCTGCAGAAGTCTTAAAATTGCATCTCAGGTTAACCTCTTTAATTCCAAATAGCTTTGCAATCATTTCAACGGTATAACTATATACAGTTTTAGCTTTGCAGTCATTTCAACAGTATAACAATATGCATTTTAAACAAAGAGATCCCAGTATCAGTGGCATTTTCACAAAAGATTCATATGTATTTTTATAACTGCAGATATGCAAGGGAAAAAGACAAGATAGCGAGAGGCAGAGAATTGCAAGACCGTTAGGGTATTTTAGTCCTAGGTCTCATGAAAAATTTGGTTGTGCAACCAGAAAGAGAAGAGACAGAAAAGGAGAGAACAGAACAGATCCTTGCATTTAAACTCTTTCTCCATAACAACTGGGACAGGGCCATATTCAACCCTGTCACAATCCTTTGCCAATTGAGGGACAGAAGGCACTCCTCCTTCAAGGTGGGCCTCAGGTACATTGACAGGCCTCAGCGGTCGGTAGGTCTGCACCCCAATTGGTGTTCATTGAAGAAGAGCAGCAGCAGGCTTCTCATCGGTCTGTGGCTTGGTGCCCTTGGAACTGCCTGGGGCCTCCCTTCAGGGATTTCAAGTGCCAGCAAATGCAACTGGCCCTCCAGACTTTTGGGGAGAACCCTCCCACTGAAAGAAGCACAAAAGAAATGCCACTGTCCATCATGGGGGACGAGGAGTTCCTCTTCTCACAATCCTCCAACCCTCCTGATTGGTCGATTTTCGCCGAAATACCTCTGGTCAACAATGGTGTAGAGGATAAGGTTGAAGCTAGCACAGCAACTCCAGTGGCGGTCACAGCCATGACTCTAGTATAATTTTCTCATCCAGCCGACTCAGTCAACCAGGAGTCAGAGGGAAGTCATTTCTTTGATCTGAAGCCCCAGTCAGGTAAGTGCAGGTCCTGCTTCACCAGTGGTTCCCCATCAGTGCCAGCTGTACAGTCAATCAGTGTCACTGCCTGAGCATGCTGTCTCACGGCTCCACTGGTGGACACCTGTTACCCTGAGGTGTCGACAGTTGAGGTGCCACTCGCCGTCCCAATCTCAATCCTGCTCAGTCGGCGCAACCTTGACCTAAGTCGGTTCTTTGTCTTCCTTGGAGGAGGGTTGATGGCATAGACTCAAATGGAGTATAAAGACCTCCTGTGGCAGCAATGGGCTCTCACTGGCACAGAGCGGCTTGGCCGATTATGCCAGCCCCATTGGTCCCTCCATGGGATCTGATGGCCTGGAGCCTCATCCAGTGGTCCCATCAGCCATGGTCCCTCTGGCTCAATCAGATACTGATGGAACCCCGTCCTCCACAGCTGGTGAAGGGACCCCACAAAGAATTCTGACCAGATATAGTTGAGGTAGTTTTCAAGGGGACTTGGACATGGGTCCTAATGGCTTTCTCGAGTCCTAGTCGAACTGTAGAACTCTACTCGTCCGATATTTGATCTTCACAGAGTGAATTGACCTTTTGCCACTGTTCTTTTGCACATATGCAAGACCTTGAATTTGGCTTTGGAACTGATTCAGAAGGAAACCCTTACCCTTTCATGGACATTCTGGAATGGGATGACCCCTGGGGAGTGACATGCCCAGTGGCCAAGGCTGTTTAGGGCTGGAACAGAGTCTCTGGCAGCATCCTGCCAAGTGCCCCCACCCCCAAACAACATGGTCTGCAAGTATGCAGTCCTCATCGGGATCCTTGCTAAGTTCTTCTAGCATCCCTCAACCGAGGAATTCTTGTCCAGCTTGACCTCTCGGTGAATGAAAGACCAAGGGATGTAGTCAAGCCACTGGACAAGGAGTCCAAAAAGCAGGTCTTCATGGCCAAATTGATTTACATGGCAGCCCCTTGGGCCTTCAGCAGTGGAACTATGCCTTGTGATGGCAAGATGTGCTCAAACCTTGTTTGACCTTGTCACATAGTTCCTCCCGATGCTCAAGTCCTCGGTCCAGAATGATGCTAGGGCTTTTAGGGATAAGACTGTGTATTTGGTGCCTCATATGTCCATTTTGTGCCTGCAGCCATGTCCATGTGCCGTAGGGCCTCACTGCATTCTCTGCATTTACCAACATGTTTGGCCCTGCAGTGGAGGACCATCCCACTTACATTGAGAGTAAGTACCACCCTGGTGCAGTTTCATCACAGCAGGCTACTAAGCCTGCAAAGGTGAAAGAGCTCCTTTCAGACTTTGGGTAGCAGCAGCATCATCAGCAGAGCAGATTTAGCATATTGGCGAAGCTCAAGCAGGGTGCCTGGGGAAGAAAAATGGGGGCGCAATGGGCATCTAGCACCAAGGTGGCCGAAGAGACCCCCAAGGCTGCCACTGATGGGGTGCCATTAGTCCTCCTGGTAAGTCTTTTTGGATCACCCAGTCAGGGTTGGCTTCTCCACTTCTTTCCACTGTGCTCTGCCAATACCTCAACAAGTGGATGTTAAAAGTGGTAGGTTTGATTCTTACTTTGAGTTTGAAGCTCTCCCACCTTACTGATACTGAGCCCAGGGTGCCAGATGACATGCTGCCTGCACTGAGGAGCAGATTCATTCAGCTCCTAGGCGAAGTGTGATAGATTAGAGTGGGTCCCAGATAATCTGGCTTCATAGAAATAGTCTTCTGGTACTTCCTGGCACGAAGCAGATTAGGACTGGCATTCCATGCAGGATCTGCATGATCTGAAACAGTTCATGGGAAAGAAGACGTTTCTTTTGGTCACTCTAAACTGTTCCTCACAGCACTGTTATCTTGGTTCTTTACCAGTTTGAGGTCATGCTGGTCAGCCTGTCATTTGCACCCAGGGTTTTCATTAGGTGTCTTTTCTGTGGTGGTCTACCTCCAGTGCAGGGGTGCCAGGGTGTGCCCATACCTGGAAAACGGGCTCATTGTGGGCATCTCCAGGGAGGCGTGTAGTGCAGTCTAGGGCTTGGTCTTGCAGATCTTTCTGGACCTTGGCCTTCCTGTCAGTCAGGTCAAGTCCAAGCTGGTTCCCATGCAGGTGATTCAGTTAATCAGGGAATTGGATCCTCTGACTGTTGGTGTACCACGGCAGCTTGACTAGCATGGTCTGATGGGCCCGATGGTGAATGTACCTCCTCCAGAGGGAGCTGAGCTGCAAGCGAGTCTTAGCAGCACTGTCACCTGGACCAGCCAGTCTGGGTGACACATCTCATGCAGGACACCATCGAGATAGGTGGCTGTGTCCCCAACACCTCAAGGAGGGAATTCCCTTTGTCTGCCCAGAGCTAACCATCATCCTGACTGCAGCCATTTCTCTGGCAGGGTAGGATGCCTATCTGTCTGACCACAGAGCCCACAGGTTTTGGTCACCTATTGAGACTACTTGCTGGAGCTCTGGCACTGCTGGAGTCTGCTCTGTTGTTTCAAGGTCAGGACATGCAAATCCAGAATGACCCGACCACCATTTTGTGCCCACCAGACAGGGTGGTATACAGATTTCCCTCTTTTCAGGAGGCCTCTACAGTTGATCACTGGTGTGTAGCCTATGGGGATCTCCTGGCAGTGTGCATCACAGGAGAGGACCAACTAGCAACTGTTGTCAGCCTAGTAGGTGAGATGTCTCATGAGTGTTCCCTGCACCGGGATGTGCTAGAGCAGCTGTTCTTCTGGTGGGGCACACCTCTCGTGGACCTGTTTACTTATTAGAAACAGAAAATCTATGCCGACTCCCTTAGACAAGGGATGACTTCTGTCAGCTTTGGACCTCTTTTTTGTTTCTTTTTATTTTATTATTTTAACCTTGTTTTTTACTCCACCGGCAAAACTCTGCTCCTCCCCCAGCAGGCACCTACCTCCCCTGGACTTACCTGGAGTGAGTCCCCACAGATTATCCTCCCATGCCACCCCCGAGTCCAAATTCAGAGTTGCTTCAGGAGTCTGGGTGGTGGCACAGGTCTGGGAGGTGCCCAGGGCAGTTGATCACCCTCAGATCCCTTTTCCATTTCTCCTTGGTCCCCTGCCGTGGCAGCCATCCAAACGTGTCTAGCAAAGCCACGCATGTCCTGTGGAACTGTGGCCCCTCCTAAGCTGCTTGCTGCCCGCACTATCACGGGCCTCCACCTGGTGGCAGTCAAAGGCTGAGAGGACTGGCCACCCCTGAGGACAGGGTTGCCCTTCACCCCATTCAAAGTTCCTTCCCAGGGTAGTGTCAGAGATTCACCTTAATCTGGTGTTAAATCTCATGGCATATTTTAATAACCCTACCTTGGAGGCCAGTTGTAGGCTCCATGCTCTCGGCCCCATAGAGTGCTGTCTTCTTATAAAGTCGTTTGGCTGGGATTCGGGGCACGCCTCAACACTTGTTTGTCACTTAAGCTAAAGCTGCCTGTGACAGACTGGCAGTGTTCGGACAGTTAGGAGGTGGATCACATCCTGCATCACCCTCTGTTACAGGTTGGCTGATGAGGAGCTGCCCATGAGGTTAAAGGCTCATTCTACCAGGCATACTGCTACCTCTGTGGCTGCTTTCAAGTATGTCCCAAATGAAGAGGTCTGTGGGGCTGCTACCTGGACAAGAGCTCACTCATCTCCCATTACATCATCAGCATGCTCTGTCATAACAGTGCTGCTTTGGAGGTCTGAGTCCTTCACTCTGTGTTTGCCAAATGAGTAAGCACCTTGCCCCTCCTCCTGGACAACTGCTTGGAGTCTGCCATAGTGTGGATAGTGAACTGAATCCAGGTTGGTAGACATAGAGGTTACTCAACCTGTAACTGTAGTTCTACTACTGTTATTCAGTTCACATCCACAGCCCTCCCTCCCTCTCCTGGCAAGATATGCTGGATTTCTGCTTCTAGCATGCAGAATCTGATGTCAAGGGAGAGAGTTGGAGGACACCTCAGATGTTGGGAGGAACTTACCCTGAAAGTGCCAATGACTGAAAATAGCCCAGGCGAACTGCCATACTGTGGATGTGAACTGAATACCAATAACAGAGCTATGGTTACAGGCGGTACTGTAACTTCAATCTTCTGGACTCCCACAACTGTAAGGGAGCTTAATATCTGAAAAAGAAGCAAAATAGGTGTTTTCATAACTTAGATATTCCTTTTAAAACAAATCCAGTCAGGATGTGAACAGTTGTAAACATTCAGGCAAGCATACCATATGTTGCTGAGAAGTGGCCATGAGACAGGGCTCAACTAAAAGCGATAAACTCACAGACAGTAACACGGTTGTGCCCTTCACATTACTGGACTCTTATGTACAGAGATTTTATAGAGTAAAAAAAGGAAGTTAGGGCCCAACTATGAACACTTAAATACAGTAAATATTAATTCTAAAAATCTCACACATAATGCCGCCTGATGGACTAGCTGGAAAACTGGGTTTGGGAGCAGACATGGGGAACCGCAGCTGGGGCAGGCCATGGCTGAGACACCTGCTGCTTGGCAGTCCATCTCAGCACCTCAGCCGGGAATGTTGGCAGCAGATTCCAGCACCCCAGCAAATCCTAATGAAAGATCCAGGAGCTCACTTTCTGTTCAGCGTGTTGTGTACATGTGTAGGCCAATTTGTGGCTGCTGTCCATGCCACAGGGAGGTGGAAGGACACAGTGAACCCCAAGCTGTCTAAATGATGGTCAGTGGCGATCACAGGTGCCACTTCATGTGGATCCCAGCTGGGTATGGGAGGGGGCAACAGACTGGGCTGGGTGGTTCCCAGCTCAAAAATACTCGAAGGAAGGAACAGGTGGAGTCTCTGGGTCAAACATCTGCATGAAGAAAAAAAATCTTGCATAGAGAGCACTGCAAAAACAACGCCCAGCGTCACTGTGTTGTGGGGTTATCGCTCTTGTAGAGTGCTATCTTAGGAGTAGTTAGAAGCATTTGCTATATTTACCAACATGCTGCCGATTGCTGGCAGTAAGCTTCACGTTTAAAATGATGTAGTAGTAATCACATTATTAATGGGCAGTCATTGATTTTACATCTAGCTGTTGGAAATAGGGTTATTTGTTAGTATCTTTCAGTTCTGTTAATTCATAGGTTTATTACAAGTTCATTGAGCGAAACCCTTTAGTGATCTTGCCACCCTTGTATGGGTGGAATGCATATTTTTGTCTCCCATATAATTGTCCAGATTATTTATTTATTTCATAATTGGTTTACAACTTTTGAGTCAAAGACTCATTTACAAAAGCGCCTAAATGCAGGGAGGGTAGACAACAGTTGGTGGTGGAGTACAGCAATGGAGAACATTACAGGTGAGATACAATAAAAGAACACACAAAGCAATTCCAGTAATACAAAGGTGTACAAAGGCTTCAACTAGTTACATTAGTCTAGTATATAAATAATAAGGTACCGCTAAGGGGTTCTAGGGAGCGATACCTGGGGAGGGAGGTGGTTGCTGGGGAGAAGGCAGTCGGAAGGGCGTTGTCTGTAAATTGGGACAGGTGGAGCTCTAGGTATGGGCCAGTCAGGGGCATTTACAGCTCAGTGTCAGTGAGGTGGTTTGGAGGCGATTGTGAAGGGGCGATTTTGGGGATGTTTGTGATATGAGTGGGAGGTTGTACCCAAGGGGCTCTGTGGTGGAGTGATCTTTGGGCGAGAGGTCCTGGCTCTTGAGACCTGGAAGATTGCTTTGTTGCGCTTGGTGGCAGATGAGTGTCATATTGTTATATTTTACTCTATTATTTCCTTAGGTAGTGCATTCCATTTTGTTATTACCCTTTGTGTGAAAAATTTAGTGTTGGGTAAGTTACTTTTTCTATTTCTATTTCTTTTGAAACTTGATCGAGGCTCTGTGCAGTCACTAGCAAGGATGGAAGAAGTACTAGAAAAAGTAATACACCTGACAATTACAGTTACTTATTTCTTTTATAAAACAAAATACAAAATAATAAATAACTATAGCAAATGACATTTGTTTGACAGTAATAGATTAGTTACTAGTTACTTTCAAATAAATGTAATTAATTCTGATTATGTATTACTTTTGTATAAAAGACATAAGTAAGTGTAACTGTAGGTGTATTACTTTTGTCAGTACTTCCATCCTTGCTAGTGACTGCACAGAGCTTTCTCGATCGAGTTTCCAAAAGTAATAGAAAGTAATAGAAAAGTAACTACCCAACACCGAAAAAATTTGCTTCTTTTGACTATTGAGTTATTCTCTCCAACAATTTACGCTTATATGACCTAGTGGATGTATTGCCCATGTGCTTTCTTAGCCCAAGGGTTTCCATCATGTATGGTCGTTTATGAATTTGTCAATGAGACAGAGGTCTCCCTGTATCTTCTATATTCTGTTGAGTATAGATTAAGGTTATGTAGTGTGTTTCTGTATCCCAAGTGTTTAATTGACTGTATTTTTTAGTTATTCTCCTTTGTACCTTTTCCACTAGTTTTTGAGTCCTTATATTCTGAGACACACAGAACTGCTTACAATATTCAAACGAGGTCTCACTAAAAATTTATATACTTTCTTTTATTTATGTCAAAACTTCATTGGGAAAGGCATACTGAACTAGTAACAACTTGCTTCCAGATGCTTCCTGGGCGGGGTTGGGGAACAGATTATGTATAGGATGCTATATGCCACCTCCTATATTGTAGATCTATAACATGTCACATTATTTTGCTGTTTACCTGATAATTTGTTCTAGGAATTTTGCTTTTGATGTTAACTCTGGTGTGCTCTGTGCTTGTTTCTGTTTTTGTAAGCAGTGATACTTTTGTTACTGCTCTCTATGGTTGATGCTGGTATTCACAGTTTTTTACTTTTGTTGTGTTTTGCTTTCATATAGCTTTTCCTCCTCCCTACCATCATCCAGAATATACTCTGTGTTTAGGGATATATACCATGTTCAGGCATTTAACCATCATTTGGACAGGACCGCGAGAGGTAGTCTTCCTGTTCTTTTCTCCTGCACCTTCCTTTCTCCCCATGGAGTGGGCAGTGGGTCCGTCAACCTTGTATACACTCTGTGCCCTCCAATGAGAGCAAGCTCCTGGCCCACAGGGCCACTGTGACACTGGAACTTGCCGCAACCCTCCACAACTTAGGCGTGCTGCACCGCTCATCAACTGCAATCTGGCATGCCTGCCAACATGGCAGCCAGGCTCGCTCCTCGCTCCTGGCTGGCTGCCTTCACAGCTGTGCAATGCAGCACCCCCAATATTCACTGCTCATATGTTGTATTGCCTTGTACCCCCCACCAAGGCAGCAGCTGAAAAAGAGCTGACTTTAGTATCTATTTACCAGGTGAAATATTTTGTAAGTTTATGGGTCCAGTTGGAGGCCTCTTATGGCTACAAAGAGTGTTGCCTCGCTCATTCTCAGGACCAGAGGACTATGAACCAAGGAGAGCAGTTCTGTGGTTCTAAGGACCTAAGAAGACACTCTTTTAGCCATAGAGGCCTCCAACCAGACTCAAGTGCTCAGCTCATGAGGTATTCTTACTGCAATAAGAGTACCTCACGCATAACCGAAGGATACGTTGTGATTGGTCAGAGATGGTCCTGTGATTTATAATTAAAATAATCTCACAGGGCAGTAACATATTCAGTAACTGCACAAAGTGAAATCTTAGATTTCTTTGTTAGTTTGACACAGATATGTGCTATGCAGCTGCTTGTTTACAAAGTTGTGATGTGAACTATGGAAAGTGCCCATGTTTCCTATCAGTGATTGATAAAGAAGGAAATGTTTGAGTACTGCTCAGTGGGCTGGCTGTAGCTGGTGTTGTCAAACCTCTGGAGAAACCAGCAGCCAATGCATTAGAGGGAGGGGAAATAATTTATGGGAATATAGTCGGCCTCAATTGCCCTGCCAAGAGTGACCAATGGTGATATTTTGTGTATCTCCTCCCACCCACAGAAACTGAAATCCGCTTGCATGGCCAGCTGAGTACTAAAGTGACCCTTCATACCCATAAACCTGGGGAATGCTGAAACTGGATACCTGACGAAGCCAACCTCCTGAGTATTGCCAGAAGGATCGAGCAGAGTGGAGAGAAATAGGAATTAACTTGGGGCTGTCGTATGAGCAACTGGAGAGGATAGGATACAATAACAGGTGAGACGGGTAAACCAGAAGGCATATAGTAGAACTGTGGGGCTTAGAACTAGTAGGAATCCATTGAATATTTTGGTAAAGCCTAAAAATACAGTTTTGTGAAAATATGTGCAGAGGTTATTTAGATCACATAAACTGCCCAAAATTCCTAAACCTTGATGTAAAGCATGCAAAGTACATTAGTTAAGAATTAAATTTATAGTAAATAATCTGTTACACTTCTGTTTTATATTATTGTCCCCCCTTTTGAGAGGGTCTAGTGGTTGTCATGTAGTAGGGTAAGTCTTTACTGTTGGTGAAAGATCTTAAAACTTGTGATGAGCTTTTATTTATTTTAGTGGGGAAAAATATTTTTTATTTGTTATTGATGAAAACATTTAGTTTTTTGGTAATCACTTAAAATCTACAGATAAACTAATACTACGAATAGAAAATTCTTCTGTTATCTGTTTATATAATGCATGTTAGACACACAAAACAGTGGATGGTGAAATACACATAGTGAAGCTATGATTCCACCAAAGGATTCTGGTGACATCACAAACCACAAGAGCAAAGCTTGAGTGGTTTGATGGTATTGGACTCCTGGGATGAGATCACAGTCCTGTTGTTCTTTTGCCACAGTTGCTATTTTTATAGTGCACGATAGAACATTTTGTTAACAAAACAAATACTAAACATTGTCTTAAAATAGAAGCAGTGCAGCACTCACCTCCCTGTATGCATGACATATAA
Source organism: Neoceratodus forsteri (assembly GCA_016271365.2). Taxonomy (NCBI): domain Eukaryota; kingdom Metazoa; phylum Chordata; order Ceratodontiformes; family Ceratodontidae; genus Neoceratodus; species Neoceratodus forsteri. The sequence goes on along the minus strand of CM028133.1, from coordinate 765,888,064 downwards.
TTATCTCTCATGAGCTGTGTGCAGTCCTCAGAAATATTTTATTAATCATAGGTGCAAAAAACACAGTGCAGAGAGTAATAGTGAAGTGCAGCCATTGGTAAAGACTTTGAGATAACCTCACTGTTGTTGTGGCACAGGCCAGAAAGCACAGGAAAATCAGGAGCAGTTGTAAAATTCATAACAACTATTTTATTATTAACAACAGCAAAATATAAATAAAAAAATGTTCAGAATAACTATTTACAATGGCAGTACAAACATAGAAAGCAGAGTCCTTTTTCTTCTCAATTTCAAATCTTAGTCTGTCTGTTTCTTGAAAAACATTGCAGCTCTTTTTATAAGTCTTTGCAGGAGCTCATTAAGAAAATAGCATGCTTCTCACACAATGTTCTTGTCAGTTTCAGCCGGTGCAGCAAAACAGTATAATGACCCAGAACTGACCTCTTGTTTACATCTCTGCAAGAGGCTTAAAACTGCATTTCAGGTTAATCCTTTGAGTTCCAAATAGCTTTTGCAATCATTTCAACAATGAAACTATATACAGTTTTAAACAAAGGGATCCCAGTATCAATTACATTTCCACAAAATGATGCACATTTATTTCTATACCTGCAGATATGCAAGGGAAGAATAGAGAGATAAGCGAGAGGCAGAATTGCAAGACCATTGGAGTGATCAAGTCCTAGGTCTCACGAGAAAATGTGATTGTGCAACCAGACAGAGAAGAGGCAGAAAGGAGAGTATAGAACAGATCCTTACATTTAAACTCTTTTTCATAAAAACTGGGACAGGGCCATATTCAGCCCTGTCACACTCACTACCTTATGGTTAGTTAGTGCTCTTCACATTGCACTTAGGGGTTGGATGAGTTAGACAGGGAACAGCTTTTAAAGCATATGATAATGGATTGCCTGATACAATACAACAAAAATTCCAAACTCTGTGGGCAATGGAAACAATTTTAAATCTTCAGCTACCTAGTTCTTCAGCTAACCCTATGGATCATATACAATAAAACAAACTTGGGGTAAAGCCCTTTGAAGCTCTTAAAAGACGTAGAAGCACTTGTAGGTGAATTCAAATTCCTTTATTCATTCCCCCTACGTTTAGCTCTGTTCATAGAGCTTGTTCACCGGGTGCATACTTCTTGTTGGAAAACTTTTTATAAAATCTATCCTTTAACAACAAGGGCACATAATTCTTATTCACTCAAAGTATACTTACAGCCTACCTAATATCTTTAAGAGGTTTCCTTTCTTTATAAGAATTTACAGGTCTCACACCTTATCTAAATATAAAACAAATAATAGCAAAAGTGAAATTTTAATTTGCCATGCAGCACTGAATATTTTCATGTCCCCAATGATAAATAAAACATTAGCAAAAAGAAAAAGTGGGGCTCTGTAATTGGTCACACCCAATAGTAACACTATTGTTAGGAATCCACCGAGATTGAGTCCAAAGGACTGCAAAGTCAGAGCAGGTATTGAGGAATTCAACCAACCAGTGAACCACAACATTAAATCCAGTTCATAATGAAGTCTTTATTTTCACAATCTTAGATGCTTGGCCACAAATTGTTGCCTCCAGCGTTTCGCTGGTGCCCTTACCAACTTTTCAAGGAAGTGGTCCTGCAATTTATTCAAAGATAATACAGTAAATATGGTTTGTTAAATGTGGGTCACAGCAGTAGCACCAGATACTGCTATGACCGTGAACAATTCAAAACAGAAATAACATTTCTTCCAGTGTAACAAAACAATGTCTGGAGGTAATATAGCTTACCAGTATTTATCAACGAATCAAAACCCGTAAGTAAGGCACACACAGTGCTTAGTGTACAACGAAGGAAGTGAGCATTGCTTCTCTGGTGCAAATCTAGCAAAGTTCGAACTGTGAGCTCCTTTTGAGTCTGCCGCCTCCTGTTATCTTGCGTCACAGGCTAATGCACCCTCAAGACGCAGACATTCCATGCTCATGCACATGCACTTGTTGGTAGTGGGCAGCCTGTGCTACAACCTCCTGAGTACACAATGTTGGATCTAATTTTTCAGGATTCAGAATTGTTAACTTGGTAAATTGGAGCTTACTTGTCAGCTTGTATATAAATATAGATAATCCACTACAGTGCATGTAGTCGTGCTCCGATAATATGCATGCCGTGATTGCGTCGACTACTCAAGGCGTGTGTATGGAGTAACAGTGGAAGGAGACAGATAAAGGGCTACAGTACCCAATTAGGGTGCTGAAGCACGAGCAGACTTGATAGACCAATATGCCTACTCTGCTGGCGTCTAGTATGTTAGTATATCAGATCACGACCACACGCTTTTATTTTATTTATTTTGGTCTTTGGTAACCAGGTAAGGCCACTAGGCACAAGTGCCTGTTTTCAGGGTGACCTGGGAGCACTGGGCGGTTAAGTGACTTGCTCAGTCACACAGTATGCAAGTGGAGGTTGTGAGAATCAAGACAGAATCTGCTCTGCTGGATGTACCAAGCTCGTTCATGCCTTGTTCCTCTAACCTCTAGGCTATACTGTCAGCCCATGCTTTTAGTGGATTATTTATTTATATAAAAGTTGGTAACTGGGAAAGGCACACTGAGCCAAGGCTCGTTTCCAGAGTGTGACCGGGAGAAGGGTTACAGATACAGAGGGCAGAGACAACAATCCAGACATTGATAACGAAAGGCAGCACAAATCTGTCTACGGTCATGTGGGGCTACTGCTATGACCCACATTATCTATCATATGAAACAGCCACAAATACGGGGTTGACAAAATGTAGCCTGTCTGCCACAAATTAGTATTTCATTTAGGTGATCTGGTTGATCCTGCCATGATTGTTATTGGTTTAAAGTCATAGAAGAGTTATATGATTGATCCTGCCAGGAACCGTCAGGGTAAGAGGAAGGGTGGTGGGCGCAGCCATGTACATCTCAAACTCAATTCACCTCGATCAGGCATACCACACCCATGTTGTCAATAGACTCCCTACTAATCAAAATCTCTCTCCCTCACTCAAGTCCCTTGTACATAGCAGACTCTTACTGCTCACGGACACACTACACCTGACATCCTAGATCACATAGGTACCTGGGGTCCCTCGCGGCTAGGGACAAGCTATATATCCTAGGGATTTCAACCAGAACTGGCTAGTCAGTGCAAGCTCTAAAGTATAAATCACGTAAGTCGCTAAACCTGACCCAACTAATAACTGAACCCACTCGCCTAAACCACAAATCCCAGAATCACACTCTATTGGACTGGGCCCTAACCACACACCCCATTGTATTATTGGCCTTGGGATTACTACGGACTCTCTCAGCGATCACCACATGATTTACATGGTGCGGAAAATATTCAGACATAAGGCCCCCCCTCGTATACTAAATACTAGATTCTACAAATCTCTGAACCTGACCACACTCCTAAGCGACCTAACTTCGATTGGTCACATCCTCGGGCCCCTCCTTGGATGTGGCCTAGATTTCTTCATCCAGATTCCTGTCTATCTGGGACTCCCATGCGCCACTCAGAAGATCCAGAGTAAGAGGAGCCCACCTACCTGGGTTAACACCAATCTCTTAGAGCACCTTATAGTCAGGGACTGAGCCTGGAAAACATATAAGGTAACAAGTACTCTATGGCTCTTAGCTACCGCTTGCTATGGAATGCCTGCACAAGACTTATCCGACAGGCCAAATCTAATTATTTCAAGTCTGCCTTCCACAACAACTTCACATCAGCCCAATTCTGGAAGTCCATTAAATCACTCATTTCCCCACTGCCCCAACCCCTACACCCAGCCTCAATATATGGCTGGTATCTCTATCACTGCGAGCACTGTAGCCACAAAGCTTAACTCCTATTTTACAAGCTGCCGTCCTCTCTCCTCTCGTCTCATGCCAGGCCCCTCCCCAGATCCCCAGTTTTTCCTCACCGCCAACTTTGCCTTTCACCTTGTTACACCACAGAGGTATTAAAAATACTTTGGTCACTCAATCCCTCAAGGCAAATGCCCCTCGGGACTTGACTCCAAAATGCTCCATCTATCTGCCCCAGCCATAGCCAATCCACTGGCTGCGCTTTTAACCTGTCATTCAGCCTTGGGTCTATCCCATCTAAATGGAAACATGCCACAGTCATCCCACCCCAAGCGGTGACCCTTCCTCCCCAGGTAACTATCGACCTATTTCACTGCTCCCCATCCTAGCCAGAATCCAGAGGCGCCTTGTATTAGCCAGCTCTCACATTTCCTAGACTCCACCTCCTTCTTCACTCCATTCCAGGCGGCTTTTAGGAAAAATCACTCCACCATCCCTCTCTCCAACTCACCAACACCATCCTCACGGGGATGGATAAAGGAAATAACAGTGGCTATCTTCATCGACCTAGCCAAGGCTTTCGACACGGTTTCTCACACCCTGTTACTGTCTAAGCTCGCCCTAGCTGGACTGACTGAGCCAGCTACCAGCTGGTTCCAGTCTTACTTGGCGGGCAGGTCCCAGTCAGTCCGTATTGGCTCAGGCGTTTCCACCACACTCCCTGTTACCACCGGGGTCCCCAAGGCTCGGTCCTAGGCCCTTGTTGTTTTCCATTATCCTCAATGATCTGCCTGCGGCCTGCCCTCATAAGTCCATTCACATGTATGCAGGCGATACAAGTTCTGTATGCCTCTGGGTCATCCCCTCCACAGTAGCTGCCTGTCTACAGCAGGATTTCAACACTGTCCAACGTTGGCTCTGTTCTCATCAGCTATTTCTAAACCCTAAAAAACTGTCTCCCTAACATTCGGCACTAGGGCAGAACTTTCCATATCCCGCCACCCCATTTTCCACACATTAGATGGCTCCCCTGGAGGTTTGTACTTCCTTCAGATATCTTGAGGTCTGATTAGACCAGCATCTGGACTTCACTGCACATATTGGCGCTATACATAAGAAGTTACACCCCATGTTGGGTGCGTTATACGAATAAAGTTGCATCCCCTGCCTATCGCGGGCAATCTCGTCAGATTGTCCTTCCAATAATGGACTGCGGGGATGTCGTCTACAGTGTAGCCGCTAAGTCCTCCTTGTCCAGACTAGATCCTCTCTACCACTCATTCTACCATTTCTCCTGACTGCCCTCCCATTACCCATCATTGTGACCTCTACCGTTCATTAGACCTCCCATCTCTCCCACAATCGGAGATTGATACACTGTGCTAGAATCATTGCAAAATTCTGGTCACAGTCCTCCCCTCCTACCTTGCAGCCACCCTGGCTGTTATACCTCTGCCGACTTACTCACTCAGAACATTGATTCCCAACTGTTTCACATCCCCCACATGTCCACGGGTCTGGCCAGGCTGCTTTCAGCTACCAGATGCCAAAGTTATGGAATTCCTTGCCAGCTGATACTAGCACTCCTCATCTAAATGCACTTCTTATGACACGCCGCCACTACTTGTTCATGCAAGCTGCAGTTGAGCCCGTGCAATCATGATGTCTGCTGTGTATATACCTTGTATACTCCATTATATGGATGCTGCTGTTTGTTCTGTAAACATGTGTGTACTGCTGGCTTCTGGCTGTATTTCTTCTTACTTCTGCTGTGACGACGTTGTGTATATATATATATATATAGTGTTGTTGTCAAATTTGTTTATGACTGTATAGAAACTTGTATTCTCCTTCTCCTCCTTCCCAGGGTGCATCTGCTCAGTATGCCTTCCTGGTAAAACTCTTAAATAAATAAATAAATGATTTTTATAGTTAAAAACATATCTAGGCCAGCCCGCCAGCGCGCGGTTGGATTTCCGCTTGCAGCTAGCGACCGGGTTCAGGAATGAGCCGGGGCTGGAAAAACGGCCGGGGAGAAGGTTGAGCATCCTATGGACAGCTCCCTTCTCCAGGAGGGAGGAGGGCATAGCGTGGCACTTGACTGGCCCCAGGCAGAGGCCTGGGGCATAGCAACTACCGTGCATGATCTGTGGGGAGGATGTCATGACTATAGCTTGCATATGGCGTCTGGGCAGGTGGCGTCCTATAGAAAGCAGGAAATATACCCTCCGAGTTGGGGATGGGCACCAAGCTGAGTCCGATTTGCCTCTGCCTGCCCAGCTGCCACAGGGCCCGACAAGATTTGAAGGATCGGGGTGGCCACCCGACCCAGCGTGAGGGCTATCCACAGCAGGATGGGGGACCAGTAGTCAGGTAAGGCGGCGGTAGGGTCAGGCTTAATTGGCGCATCCTGAGGATGCGACTCCGGAGGGACGTGGGAGGTTAAAAAAAAAAAAAAACTTATCTGGTTGGTGCTACAATTTTAGAGTGTTTTAAGTATAATCACTTTCACTTTCTTGTTTGACTGTAGTGTAACTGAGAGGTGTTCATCCGGCAAACAACACACTTACAAAGCTTTAGAATAAGGAAGGTTTGATGAAAAGCATATAAATGTGTGCTTTAAGCTAAGTTTAGTGAGTTTTTTGTAAAAAGCTGGCAGCTCTAGGCGAGGAGGCGGAGCAGGTTGGTGGCTTCAGAAGAGTGAGCATAGCGTGAGTGACTGTTGCTATAGCAACACTCGGTCTGGCTTGCATCTACAGCTGAAGCCACTGATTCGCTCACTTCACAGCGGCAGCTTCTTTAGAAAAAATGACTAAACTTAGCTTAAAGCCCACACTTGACGTGCTTTTTAACAAACCTTCCTTATTAAAAGCTTTGCATACATGTTTGCTGTGGTGAACACCACTGGTCACGCCACAGTCAAACAAGAAAGGAATGTGATTACACTCAAAACACTCTAAAATATTGCTGGATCAATCAGATACGTTTTAATTGCTTTAGCTATAAAATAATGTCAGGATCAGCCAAATAATTGTTTGTAGTGTGGGACAGCTGGTAGGGGATCGTGATGGTAAGGGCTTGATATGAGTAATATCTAGCGAGTGGCAAGTCAGCTCCACAAGTGATTGTTCCCGAGCTGACTTGCCACAGGTTGTGATATTACTCATTTCAAGCCCTTAACATCACGTATTTGTTTTATACAATAGAGGCTTTTTTTGTATGGTTTGTTTTTAAAGTATGTATGTGGTACCTGTGTTTTCTTGATGGCGTTGTTTCGGGTGTTCGGCTCTTCAGACGTGTGATGTAGAGTGAGTACTGATATTTTCTGCTGATGTGTACACAGTATAGATATCTGTTAGCTTTTCTCACTGTGTACACATCAGCATGCTGATATCAGTATGCGGTGAGAATACGACTATTTATGTAGGGACATATCACTTCACCCTATTGTATAAATAGATTTACTGCCTTGCGGTTGTGGCAGCCTGTGTGTGACAAGGTACATGTGTGGTAGCCTGCTTGTGCCAGGTGTGAATTGATCTGCTGCTGGTTAGAAGGTTCTGAGGGATGGAAAGTAGTGCAGGTGTGTGGTTGTTGAGGGATAATGCATGGTCATGTGGTGTGTTTTATTCATTCAGGGAACATGACTTTCATATTTTTACCCATTTTATAAATAATTAAGTTTCACCTTTGTGCTTGTTACTAACAATTCAGTGGGCACCTTTATAAATAATTAAAAGGTATATAGTGCTTATTTATTTATTCAAATTGTTTCACCAGGAAAAGCACACTGAGCAAGAACTGTTTCGTCTCCGATGCGACCTGGGGAGGGGTACAGTGGGAAGAGGACAAGGGTAGTCAGGTCCTAACATATATACATACAATTACAATACAGCTGAAAACATTTGACAGAAATAGCTGGGCGTAGATGATAATTTACCCTACTTATAGTATAGTAGCAATTACATGGGAAGTCATGCTTTATACCTTGAAAACATATAATTAGATAATACAGCTGCATCTGTTTGACAGGAATATGTGAGTGTGAATTAATACATATACCCTAATGATGAGAGTAACAGTTACAATGAGGAAATCCTGCTAAGGTATTGGGTTGTGGTATATAATGAGATAGGTGTAAGTGCAAGCTAGCTAGCTCAAAAGTTGGGATCAAGTGCAGTAGTTGGGTGTGGTTAGCAGTAGCACCATTGGGCCTACTGGGAGAAGAAATATAGGAGTGTCTGAGGTAGAAAGATTGGAGAGTTAGCTGCAGGAGCAGTTTACTGAGCAGTGGTTGGCAAGGGCATAGGATAGTGAGCGGATAGAGGAAAGTGGCGATTTCAGAGGGAAGGAGTTCCAGAGTTGAGAGCGATGAAAGAAGGCGGCCTGGCGAGCTTGGGTCCGGCGTCTGGGGACTAACAGGAGCTGGGAGTCTAGGGACCTCAGAGCATAGGTGGGTGCCAGAGGGGCGATAGTATGGAGGTCAGATACACTGGGGTACCAAACCAGTTCTTGAGATAAACTTGGCACAGTGTATTAGGCGGCGGTTCTCAAGGAGGGATAGCAAGGGAGGTATAGCTTGCAGCGGTGGGTGCAAGGAGGCGTCAAGAGCGAACGGCAGAAAGCATTAGAAAGGGTATCCAGTTTGGATAAAACTGAATTGTGGGCAGCACTGTAAACAATATCGCAATAATCAAAGGAGAGAAGTATCATCTTCTGGATAAGCTCACGATGGACAGGATAGGGAGGCTAGAACGGTTCAGATATAAAGCTCCGAGCTTGGAGCGGAGTTTTGTTAGTACATAGATACATAGATGCATAGACAGTGTCGGCAGATGGGGCCTATGGCCCACCTAGTCTGCCCATTTGAGCTTGTAAGTTCAGTTTGTTTTCCTAGAAGTCTGTTTCCTTACCCTGCCCTCTAGAATTCCTTTATGTCTATCCCATGCATTCTTAAATCCGTGATTGTTTCAGCCCCACCACTTCCTCTGGCAGGGTGTTCCACTTGTCCACCACCCGTTCTGTGAAGAAATTCTTTCTCATGTTTCCTCTGAATCGTCCTCCTCCAACTTCATCCCATGCCCTCTAGTCCTGAAACATCTTTTTCGCTTAAAATAGTGTTTTCCTGCACCCTGTTCCTCCCTGTAAGATACTTGTATGTCTCTATCATATCCCTCTCTCCCTCCCTCTCCTCCAGGGAGTACATGTTCAGTTCCTTCAACCTGTCTTCATAGGACTTGTGATGCAACCCATGCCCCATCTTTGTTGCCCTCCTCTGAACCTTCTCTACCCTGTCTATGTCCTTACGAGGTATGGTCTCCAGAACTGTACACTGTACTCCAGGTGGGGCCTCACTAGTGTCTTGTATAGCGGAATTATGACCTCCCTTTTCCTGCTGGTGATGCCCCTGCCTATACATCCCAGCATCCTATTTGCTTTACCTGCTGCCTTGTCACACTGTTTCCTCACCTTGAGGTCATCAGAGATGACAACCCCAAGATCCCTTTCCTGCTTGGTGCATGCTATATCCTCACCCCCAACTGATATATTGTGCCAGGGTTTTTGTGCCCCATATGCATTATCTTGCACTCTTTGCATTGAATTTCAACTGCCAAACCCTTGACCATTCTTCAAGTTTCTGCAGGTCCCTTCTCATTCTGTCTACACCTCTGGTGTGTCTACTCTGTTACAGAGCTTTGTGTCATCAGCGAACAGTGAAATTCTGCCTTCTAGATCCTGTGCAATGTCACTGATGAAGATGTTGAATAGGACCGGTCCCAGCACTGATCCTTGTGGTACCCCACTGGTTACTCTTCCCTCTGTGGAGTGACAGCCATTTACCACCACCCTCTGTGTCCTGCCACCCAGCCAGTTACCTACCCACCACACTACTGTCCTGCCCACACCCATATTCCCCAGTTTGTGTAATAGTCTTCTATGTGGCACAGTGTCAAAGGCCTTACTGAAGTCCAGATAGGCCATGTCCACTGCCCTCCCCTGATCCACCTCCCTAGTCACCCAGTCAAAAATTCAATGAGGCTGGTCTGACATGACCGCCCCTGGTGAAACCATGCTGCCTTTGGTCCTGTAGTCCACTGACAACCAGATGTTCCACCAATCTCTCCTTCAGTAGTGCTTCCATGATCTTTCCCACTACCGAGGGTGAGGCTGACTGGTCTGTAGTGCCCTGCTTCCTCTTTGTTCCCACTTTTGTATAAGGGGACTACATCTGCTGTCCTCCAGTCTTTGGGTACCTCCCTGTTTCCAGTGATTGGCTGAACAGGATAGCCAGAGGTTCAGCCACCACCTCTCTTAGTTCTTTAAGGACCCTGGGGTGCACCCCATCTGGCCCCATTGCTTTATCAGCTCTTATTACTTCCAGTTCCTTCAGGACCTTTCTGTAAAGGGACTTGTGTCCATTCTGCACCATTCTCACCCCTTGTACTCCTTCAGACCCATTACCCCTCCTTAGTAAAGACTGGAGCAGAAATACCTGTTCAATATGTCAGCTTTATTGTTGTCATCCTCCACGCTGCTCCCATCCTCCCCTTCAGTCTCACAATCCCTCCCTTTGTCTTTCTTTTTTCACTTATGTACCTGTAAAAGGTTTTGTCCCTCTACCCACTGATTTTGCAATGTGTTCTTCTGTCTGAGCTTTGGCTCACTTACTGACTTCCTGCCTCCCTTTGTTTCTCCTGGTACTTCTCCTATCCCCTTCTGCCTATGTCTTTTGTATTGCCTGAATGCAATCTTTTGGCTTTCACTTTCTTTTGCTACCTCTTTGAAAACCATAATGGTCTCCTCTTCCTTTTCCTCTTGCTAACCTGCTTAATGCATAATTCTGTTGTTCTTATAATCCCCATTTTAAATACTGCCCACTGTTCCTCAACCCCTGATTCCTGTCCCATTCCCCTTAATGCCTCTTTTCAAGTATCTCCCCATTTTCCCAAAGTCTGCCCCCTAAAATCCAGGATACGTGCTTTTGTGTGGTTTGGGTATAGAGTCAGCATGGACTGTGAAGGTGAGGTGGCAGTCAAGCCAAACTCCAAGATACCGGAAGGAGGTGATGTTCTCCAGCTCCAGTATATGGTTACTTGATATCCCCACTGTTACTTTACTATTAGGATTTTGATTCATTGCTAAATACTGGTAAGCTATATTACCTCCAGACACTGTTTTGTTACATTTGAAGAAATGTTATTTCTGTTTTGAATTGTCTACTGTCATAGCAGTATCTGATGCTACTGCTATGACCCACATTTAACAAACTGTGTATTTATTGTATTATCTTTGACTAAATTGCTAGACCATTCCTCTTGAAAAGCTGGCAGGATGCCAGCAAATGCTGGGCACAACAGTTTGGTGGCCAACCGACCATGACTGTGAAAATAAAGACTTCATTACAAATTGGATTGAAAGAGAAACTCCTATCGAGTCCCTCAGTGCAGTAGTGGCTGCAGAAGCGCCTAATTAGGGCTTTGAACATAAAATACATTTTTATGTTACCTGGTGCCCTGGAATTTTAATGAACAAGATACGCCGCCCCATAATGGCAAACAGAGCCCCGGGCGGACATCTCGCACAATCGTGGGTAACTTCCACCATGAAGGTTATGCTAAAAGGGCAACCATCAAATGGCAGATGTTGGTATGTCCCAGTTCCAAGCCTTGAACCACTGACCATCCATTAATTACGTTTCTTCCTGTCTCAAGTGTCTAAAATATCCTCAGAGTTTTGAAAAGTCTGAAACTGCAACTACAGCTTGGTTTTCAGAAAATCTAATGCTAAGCCTTAATTTACTTGTAGCACATCTCCGTTGCTGTGGAATAAGGCTGCCAGCTAGGAACTATGACAGTGAAATGCTGGAGCTGTCTCACACCGGCTCACTCAAGCCTGCAGTTCCAGTGTTTTGAAAAATTAATGAGATCTGGCTTTTTGGTGGTATGTCTTCTGTTTTCCCTTGACTGAGATGTGTGGAGGGAGCTGGAGGCTTCAGGCGGGCGGAGAAAGCTGTACCGTGTGTCCACGCTGAAGAGAGTTAGGGTGAGTCAGAGCATAAAGAAAGTCTCAAAAAAAAAAAAGGAGAATAAGGCAATGAGGCCAGATGGGTTCATCCAGGGCACCTAAAGGAATTGAGCATGGTGCTCATCTTCCCTCTGGTAGTGCTTTTACCACCTCAGTGGAGACTGGGAAAGTTCCAAAGGACTGGAGGAGGGCTGGTGGCCCCTCTGCACAAAAGCGTCAGTAGGGAGGATGCTAGCAATTACAGGCCAGTCTTCTCACATCAGTGGTGGGGAAGTTAATGGAGACATTACTGAAGGATAGGCTCATGGAGCACCTGGAGACAAAAGACTGCAGGACCACTGGCAACATGTTTTCACCCGGGGGCTCATGTCAAACTTATCTCATAGATTTCTTTAGCTAGGTTACCATTGAGGTGTATCAAGGGACAGCAGTGGGCATGGCCTAGCTGGACCTAGTAAGGCTTTCGACACTATGCCACAGAGGGGCTAGTTAAGAAACTAAGCAGCCTGGGTGTGAGTGCAAAAGTGACAAGCTGGGTATCAAACTGGTTAAGGATAGGAGTAAGGGGTGGTGGTAAATAGTAGCCACTCAGACAATAGGAGAGTGACTAGTGGGGTGCCATAGACTTTAGTTCTGAGACCGGTCCTTTTAGAGTCTTCAAGCAACATTAGGGAGGAGCTTGAGGGTAAGGTTTTCTCTTGCAGATGATACAAAAATCTGCAACAGGGTTAACACTTAGGAAGAGGGTGGAGAGCATACAGAATGAGCTGCGGAAACTAGAGGAATGGTCTAGTGAGTGGCAGCTGGGTTTCAGTGCCAAAAGGTGCAAGGTTATGCACTAGGGCTGTGGAACCAAGGGGCTTTGTATAAGGCGGTGGGAGTGGAGCTTACAGTCACCAAGCAAAAAAGAGACCTGGGGTCATCATATCCGATGATCTCAAGGTAGCTGGGTAGTGTGACAAGGTAGTGGGAGAAGCTAGCAAGCTGCTGGGGTGCACTGGGAGAGGGATTTCTAGCAGGAGGAGGAGGGAGGAGGTGCTGCTGTTGTATCGCTTACTGGTGAGACCCCACCTGGAGTACTGTGACCAGTTCTGAGGTTGCAACCCTCAGGAACGTTGAAAGGGTGGAAGAGGTACAGAGGGCAACCAAAATGGTGAGGGGGGTTGTGCCAAGAAGCCATGTGAGGAAAGGCTGCAGGAACTCGACGTGTATTTCCTAGAGGAAGGGAGAGCAAGTGGGGACATGATTGAAAGCTACAAGTACCTCACAGGCGTGAACAAGGTGCAAATGGAGGGTCTGTTTCAGAGAAAGGAAGGCACTATTACAAGGGTGGCATGCAATGAAGCTGAAGGGGGAGTTTAAGAGACATAGCGAAAATACTCTTCACAGAAAGGGTGGTTGATGACTGGAACAGCCTGCCATAGGAGGTAGTAGGGCAAAGACTGTGGGAGTTTCAAGCATGCGTGGATAGCCACAGAGGCATATTAGGTAGAGAAATGGGGAGGGAGTGACCTATGACCAGTTAGGGTCAGTGGTGACACAATAGGCAGGGACAAGGAAGAGACTTGATGGGCCTAAGGGTCTTTTTCTGCTGACAAAATCTGTTTTATGTTTCAGTTACTTACCCTTCTCCATTCCCCTGCTTGGGGGCAAGGTGAGTGGAGCACAAGTGGGCTTCCCAAGGACTGACAGTGGCCATTTGGAGCAGGCACATAAGTGCTACGGCAGGACTGTGAGATGCATGGTGTTCTCTCTCTCTCCTGGTTCTCCACACTGCATCCCCAAGGCTGTGGATGGCATGGTAACGCAGCCACACTTCTCGACTCGTCACTCTCAAAGTTGCACGAGTGGCATGGAATTGGGTGCAGTGGTGTGCACATCCAGGGCTCTGGTTGCACGGAGGTATCCGCATGTGCAGAGCGGGACCTCTGCATACCATCTGCCCCTGACATCCTAGACAGGAACGATTCCCTGAGAGTTGCCTTCCCAGTGGTTGAGGCCATCTTGGGACCAGTTCAGGAGTTTTGGTAGCACCCAGCATCCTGCTTGATGCCCCCATCCAGATGGTCTGCAGATACGTGGTCCCGATGGGCACTTTTTGGGGCTCTGGGATCACATTCCTGTGGAGGGTCTGATATCCAACTTGACCTTTCGGATGTCAAAAGGACAGTGGACCTGTATAAGCTGCCTGACAAGGAATCTAAGAAATGGGATTATGTGGCCAGGAAGGTCTATATGGCCTCCTTGCTTGGTCTTAAGCAGGCCAGTTACGCCATTATGATGGCTAACTTTGGCTACTCCCTGTTCGAATGGTTGGAAGCATGTTAGCCTCTGGATATGGCTCCCAGAAGCAAAGGCACTATCCTGTTTGGAGATGCTATCACACTTTGGTCCTAGGGATCTGCCATGCCAGCTGGGGCTGTGGTAGCTCCACACATTTACACTGTGTGGAGCACTAGCCCAGTTCATATTCATACAGGCAGCGCCGCATGTTCGAGCGCACGAGTTGCCTGTATGAATGCGCATCATGACAGCTGAGTGCTATTCCATCACAGTGCTATGTTTTGCATGGTGCAAACAGATGCTTTGAATACTGAGACCAGTGTCTTTACAGAGGGCTACCTTTTGTACCGTTAGGGCTGGAAACGTAATTGTTTAAATGCAAGTTTGGTGTCTGGCCACAGCTGCACTATGTTAATGCACTTTTTTTACTGGTATTTTCTCCCCTGGTCCGGGTCAGCCTCTCTCCTGCCGGTCCTCCCAGCCCCATCCCCTGACCTTCAGGCACCTACCTTGAACTCCTGTGGGTTACCCCACATGGCAGGGTGGTGGAGCCCCCAACCGACCCACCAGGATTGGATCCAGTGTCGGAGGTATCTCCTCAGGGGCGGTACTTGTGGCGGATCACCATCATGCTGCTTGACCTGGACCACTGTTTTCCTCTTTTCTGTGGAGGGAAGCGGCAAGCCGACAATGGCTCGAGCCACACATGCGCTTGTATACAGCACACCGTCAGCTGCTCCACTCCGCGTCTCACTGTATAGGACCTGGCATGCAACACCTAGCCTCTGCTAGGTGTCAGGCAAGAGCTGGTCTCTGTTCCCCACCCTCCCCGCGAGAGGAGAACTGTCCTCCAGGTGCTCGATCCTCTTCCACCCAGGCTGACCCCCGTGACCCACTTGCATCGAACACAGGTCGCCGGCATGGCAGGAGGTAAGGCATCACTGCCCCAGCCTCCACGCCACTGGGCTAATGTCAACACACTTTTTAATGTACTGATATACTGAAAATGCAGTTTTATCATAGAGCTTATTTTTACCCCAATGAAGAACTGGGTCTGAAATTACATTTTCTTTTCAAAATAATTTAAAATTGTGTAGCACGCCACGCTGCTACGCAGTGTACCCTACTCTGTGGATTTGTGCATTATGTAAAACTAATTTTTGTTAGGTTCTTACTACTGTGATCAATAGAATCTAATAAAATACTTTTTCCTGAGCGAAATGCTGTCTTTCCCCATTAATTCCATGTTTTCCAGCCTTATATCTGGGTACTGGTGGCATACTGTCCTCCACACAGACAGGCAAGAAAGCATCTGCCTTCACAGCTGACAGAAGTGCTCTTTACAGATGTGTGCGATGCTGGGGTGGGGGTGGGGCCCAGTTTCCCTCTCAAAGAATTGAGTTCCTCACTCTGGTAAAGCCCCTGCCACCTGCCAGTGACACGTTAGAAGCTGAAGTCCACTTGATGGAACCCAGTCACATGGGTGGCAGCTTGTATGCCAATTAGCTGGCAACAAAATTGTATCAAATTAAAAATAGTGGGACTTATTAATTTGCATATGGCCATGACAAGAGTGGACACAGTTCTGCTTTTATCCTTTAACATTCTTCCCTGTCTGTTGTTGCAAAGACTGTTAACGCCTAGATATTCAAAACTTTCACTAGGCACAAACTGTTTGTGCCAGTTTCACCTTGTTTATGTGGGCCCCGTATTCAAAAAGACCAAATAGCATGGGCAACTGGGTTAGCGCCACACAAAATAATGTATGCACTGGGCAAAAGAGGGGCGGTACATGAATACAGGTGCTGTGCTGTAGTCAGCGTGATAGCGCCACGCAATGTGTGTTTGTGTGACTTTTCGAGACGCTTAGCATGGCACAAATTGCCACCCAGAAAAAGGTAGTCTTAACTTCGGGCAAAACAAGGATAGGGGCATGGACACAGCAACAGGCAACAAGGCTGTAACAACAACAGCGGCATGGTGCACCTGATGACTGCAGCCAGTGAGGAGGCAGAGAGGACAGACGGCCACCCTGAGCCTACCCATATGCCATGGATGAGACATGCTGCACACAGATGGCACCGCCCATGTCTCCATCATCTGGCACGGTCCCAACTCTGCCAGGCATTTGAGGGTGCCCAGCACCACATGGACACCTTGTCAGTGTGGTCATGCAGACACACCAGCAGCCCCTCCAGCCCATGAGGGTACACCAACACAATCCAGCGCACACATGCAGCACTGAGGGAAGGAAGGTGTAGAGGTGCCCAGGATGCACCATATAGTAGTTGCAGCCACACGGCTGGGGCCATCCACACAGTGCACATATTCCAGTGATAGGTATGCCCCTGACATCTGTGTGCGGTATGATGGTATGTATCTGCCCCCACAGGGCATGTACCACACCTGTACATACACCCGTCACACACGGCCCGGCCATGTGTACATTAGTGTGAGACTCTTATGCCATTGACACAGCATATGGGGTCATAGGACAGTATGACAGTGGTGTCCACTGTTAGAACACACCTGCCAGCTGGGCCTGTCACTGTGTGGATAGCAGAAGTCATTGATGCCTGACACAATGTAGGCATTGCTGTGTCCCTCACAATACCGGCTACAACAGTACCATAGCATCTGATACACACCTTAGCAGACACAACAATACATCAGTGGCATGCAGCACAACCACCTGTTCCCATGGTGCTAGTATCCTGGGGCACAATAGTCTGCTGTTATGTACAGAGTAGACCCAGACTGCAGCTACCATCCTGTAGTTCCAGTCCGACATACAGGTGGTTCCGTGAGCAAGCCCTGTAGCCACTGACCTGTTGCTCCATTCTGACCTACAGGTGGAGCTGTGTGCACCCTGAAATAGCCCGGCAATCCACACATGGTAATGCATGCAAATCAGACCATATGACATGCTAATGTGGCCGCTTGCCCTCGGACTGCCTAAGTAGGCTAATTTGCATATCAGTTTTGAATATAGCAGACTTTTTCCCGGGCTAATGTGTTTGCCCCAGGCAAACCTGCAGAACCATAGCACAGTTCTGCAGTATTTGGCCTGCAATGTTGTTTGCAGTTGTTGTGCACCACTTCTTTGCTAGCACCCGCACTGGCTATGTAGTTCACCTTGCCTTACTTCCACCTCTGTGTGCACTGGGCTGTTGTTGCAGTTTGCACAACCTGGTTGCTACATTCAGAGCTGTTCATCTTTGCTGGGCTGTTCTGCATTGCACTGCACTCACAGCCCTGGGCTATTCCTTTGAGTATTATGCTATTGGCTGTAGGTTAACTTTGCACACCGGGTAGTGCTATATTTGCCCGGGCAAAGTTTTGAATATTGGTCCCTGTTGTAATAAGTTTACAGAAAAACTGCTTACCCAAGTTTTCTACCCTTACACAAACTACTTTTCCCCATGCAGAGGTCCCTTGCCAGCTCCTTGTTTGCTGTAAAGGAACACTAAAGAAGCAGTCCATATAACAGCTGCTGGGGAAACCCAAGATTAAGGTTTTTGACATATATAAGAATTGTTACCTGTTACTATAGTTTTAAAGTCCTGTTATTGCCATGTCATAACTTACAAAAGAGCTGTGCCTACAGTCATCTCATGCGCATCCACTAGCTGATCTAGTTATGTGGCGGAGTAGCACCATTACCCCGTTAGGCCAGAGAACAGTAGCATTTTTGCCTAATCTCATCTTTAAATGGACACTGTCAACCTGTTTTGCATCATATTATTTCTAGTTAAAACCCCACATTGTATGATTGCTTACCTTCTTCAAAACTTCATTGATGTTGCTGTTTGTTTTGTTTGTCTCCTTGTTTGGTCGAACTGAAATGCATGCTAATGTCTATTTATAAACAACTTCGTTTTGCTTCAAATCCTGTAACTATTCATACTGAATGCTTCCAGAACATTAGAAACACATTTAAACAGTGCAGTCACTCACAGTGCAATAGCCTCCATAACTCCCACTGCATCATGAGAGGCTAGACTATGTGGGGATGTTCCAGTCAAGGAAAGATGCAGTGGGAGTTGATCAAGGAAATGTAAACAAACCTTTGTGTGGTAACATCAGCATGGTGGGCAGTCTGTTTTTCACTTTTCAAAGAATAAAAGGCTTTGAATCAAACTACCAGCTACATCAGCAGTCTTTACAGAATGTTGGCAATTAAAATGTGTTTTTAAACTAGAGATATTTTGAGGCCTAAGGGGTTGACAGTGTCCCTTTAAAGGGAACATTTTACATTTTTTTTGAGGGGTGCCATCCCTTGAAAAATTATAGATCTGGCCCTTGTGGACTAGCCAGTTTAGATTTGTGTTATGCTAATGTGTGATTAGAAGCACTCATTAGCATAACATGGAACATAGGACACCATGGTGTGCGTAGATAGCCACAAGCATTTCTCTTGTCAGAAATTATGGCGCGATAATTGCAGAACATAAAACTGTAGTAAATGGTAACAAAAAATATTTGAGGATATCTCTTTCATCAGGCCACACCTATGGAACTGTAAGCTGCTAGGTACTAGAACCACACAGAAACTTTGCAAGCAGTCCACTAGGGCCATATGACAACATCCAATGTCGGCTCTCCCCTATAAATGGGGTGGCCTCTTCCTTAATTTTTATCTCGCTGTTGACCGTACTCATTGGACCGTGCATGGAAACATCGCTTTTACAGTAGCCACTTTTCTTTTTTTTTTTCACCATAGTTAGTAGCCACTTTCATAAAGTGGTTTTTGATGGTGTGTGTAACCTAAGGAGCCATCAAAATTGTTCTGTTATTGGGAGTGCGGTGAAAAGATATACTCCGAGATTCACACGACACCATCATTCTTGCCTCGGCCCAGACCATAACGTTCAGGCACGCCCAGTTTGCAGAGGTTCAACACAGTCACCTGGTGACACCGTACTTATTTTTTTTAAAAGCACCAGGTAGCCTGAAAGGTCAGGAGCTCCAGCAAAAGAGCTCTGCCATGTTGCCGCCCATTCCTTGGGGTCCAAGTCCTCTAAGTCCTGGGAGAAAATGTCCAGGCCGCAGAAGCACAAACACTGGGAGAGAAAAAGAAAGAACAAGGCCTCCTTGGTTCACTCCAGGTCACTCTTCATACAGGTATGACCACTTCAAAGCCATCAACCACTTCGGCGGTGAAGCCACCTGCTGCCCAGAACGTCGGCCTTCCTTCCAGGTCAGGGCAGGCTGTAGGTGCCAACAGGCCATGCACCGCTGGTGCTTTGCGTCAATGCCAGGGGCCTTGCTTCCTCCGTTGACCTCTTCCCTTGATTCCGTCGATGGCATGGTAGCCGACTTCCATTAGGTACTCGTCCTTTACAGACATACTGAACACCTTCTACCTCCTTCTTCTGTAACAGAAGATCTTACTTCAAGAGGGCTCTTGCAGTAGGTAATAATCTTGAGAACTGAGCTGCCAGGCACTAGGACCACACAGAAAACTTTTGCTTGCAATGTCCAGCGTGATGCTGTATAAGGGGCAGTCCCACGCCCTCCAGTTCTTTCCCGTTGTCGACCTGCTCACGTTGGACCTCACGGAGAACGCTACTACAGTTGACCACCATTTCGGATGAGTATTTCCATTCTTTTTCTTTATTTTCCTTTCTTGTCGAAAAAGTAATATTTTTTGTGTACTGCTTCTCCAACGCCTACTGAGTTATATAAGAACAAGTGCATTCCTGCAGCTCTCAGCTCCGCACAAGGACAGCCATTCCTTTGTCTGTTCTGCTTAGGATCCGAGCACAAGACTGAGGACTGTCCGTCTGCCAGCGCTCAACCAGATTACACAAAAGCGCTGTCAACAGGCCTTAGAAGCCCATATCATGAAGCTGAAGATGGCTTCCATGGAAAAGGAGCTGCAGAAGCTGCGGAGTTCGATCTTCCTCACCGGGAGTTCTTCCGACTCCACAAGAAGATGGAGAAGGACAAGGAGAAGCACTGGGACGGTACCGGTCTGTCTTCTGCCAGCTCCCGCTGGGGACCGTAGACGCCGAGCAGCCCTCCTTCAGCAAAGGAGGCCCTCTGGCCAAGCCTGCTCCTGCTTCTGTGGAACAGCCTTTGGGCCCTCTCCTAAACCGGTCATGGTTCAGGGCAGGCGCCTCAGGTTCTCCTAAGGCTTGTGCCACTCTTAGGCCCATTAAAGCATACGGGTCCAGGTCCAGTGGTGTGACTGGTAAGATGGTCATTGGCTCTGCTGATGAACACACAGCCCCAGCTGATAAGTTGGACACTGGCTCCTCTAGCGATGCCCAGCCACGGCGCCGCCATTGGGCCCCAATAACAGGCCTGACGTTGATCGAGTAGGTTCAGGGAGTTAGGGAAGATCTGCAGGGAGGAAGGAAGTTCGCTGGCCTTCTCAGAGGTGATACCAGTACCAAGGGCCAGCACAGCCAGGAAAAGAAGACTAGAGGATTTTAATGACTGGCTTAGGAAATGTGCAGGAGGAGATGTTCATTGTATTGGGGACTGGGAGGAGACCTGGTCAAACAAAGCACTCATTTCACCAGACAGGCTATACCTCAGTAGGGAGAGTTTGAGAGCACTCAGAGCCAAACTGGGGAATAGATAACCGCTACACTTAATTTAAACTACTGAGAGGGGCAGGGTGTGTGTAGGCCTATAGACTCCGAGAGGAGGAGGTCAGTAAACCTCCCCGCACCCCACAGTGATGGAAGAGGTCTGGAGGAGGAGGTGGAAGGGGCAAGAACACAGCAAAGGTGGAGGGGTGAGGAACACATAACAAGGATACGTGGAGGGATGCACACAGAGGAGATAACTGTGATTAGAAGAATAGAGGAAAGAAGGAAGGTCAGATTCTAGGTGGAAGGTGGTATCACTGAATGCATGGAGTCTTGGAACCAAGACGGACAACCTGCAGGCACTATTAGCAGACAGGAGGATGGACATTGCTACAGTAACCGAAACTTGGGCAACATCACACCATGACTGGGACCTATGATCCTTGGATATAAGCTACATAGGAGGGACAGGGTAGTCAGGAGGGGGAGGGTGGCAGTTTATATCAGGGAGGGAATAATTTGTACAAGGAGGAGTCGGAGAAAGGGGAGGGAGGATTATGGATTCAGTTAAGGTCCAATAGTGGGAGAAAGGTGAGATTGGGTCTGGTTTACAGACCACCCAGTCAGGATGAGGAGAGGGACAGAGGACTGAGCTCACAGATATTGGAAGCTGTGGGGAAAGGGGAGGTGGTAATTGTAGGGGACTTCAACTTGCCCAAGGTGGACTGGAGCATACCATCCACAACATGTGCTAGGAGTCAGGTGATCCTGGAAAGACTGCAGAGTGGGTTCCTGACTCAGGGTGTCACGTGAACCAACAAGAGCTGAGGCAGTTCTTGATCTGGTGCTCACAAATGGGGAGCATATACAGGAAATAATAGTCAGGGAGCCACTGGGTGGAAGTGACCATTGCACAGTGTGGTTCCAGTTGAATATGGGCAGGAAGGCATCCCGACTAAGACCAAAATCTTGGATTTCAGGAGGGTGGACTTCAGGATAATGGACAGTGCTTAGGAGCCATCTGGTGGGCATCAGAGCAGATACAGAGGTGGACCAAGGTGGTCCACCATTAAGAAGGAATACTGATTGCCACAGATGAGTGCATTAGGCTCAGGGGAAGAACACAAGGGCCAAAGCACCCAGCTGGTTCAGTTCTGGGTTGCCCAGGCAGTAAGGGTAAAGAGGTTGGCCTATAGAAAATTCAGCAAGACTGAGAGAGATGGATAGGGAAAATTATCTAAGGTTGGCTAGTGAGGCAAGTAAGGAATTCTGGGAGCAAAGGCACAGTAGGAGCTGCTGATAGCTGTAGAAATTAGGAAGGAGGAGAAGTAAGTGAGAAAAGGTTACAAGAAGGAAGAGGAAGGGATTGTTAGGCTTAAGAAAGGGGTGGAGTGGGTGGAGGATAATGGGAGAAAAGCAGAGATACTAAATGAATACTTCTGTTCCATCTTCCCCAGGGAGAAGGACGACCAGTGCCTTCAGGAGGGAAAAGAGGAGCCGGGGTACACCGATGTAATGATAAAGGAGGATAGAGTGAGGGAGGGGCTGCTGGCTTTGAAAGTGGACAGATCACCAGGCCTGGACAGAATACTTCCAAGGGTACTAAAGGAACTGGCTGGGAGCTGGCAGGGCCACTGGCAGACCTATTTAATAGTTCACTAGAATCAGGTGTGGTACCGCAGGACTGGAGAACAGCATGTGTGCCCCTCCACAAAAGCAGTCCCAAGGATAACCTGGAGAATTACAGACCAGTCAGTCTGACCTCTATTGTGGACAAGCTCCTGGAGACCATACTAAAGGAAAGGTTGGTGGAATATCTAGAGGAGCATGGTCTCCAGGATGAGAGGCAGCATGGGTTCATGGGGAGATCGTGTCAAACAAATCTGATAGACTTCTTTGACTGTGTCACTAAGACAGTAGACAGGATGGGGCCAAGTGGTAGAGATCCTCTATCTTGATTTCAGCAAGGCCTTTGACTCTGTGCCCACAAAGGTTGATCAGGAAGTTGGTGGATCTCGAGATTGGGGAAGCTGGCCAGATGGGTGGAAAACTGGCTGAGGGACAGAACCCAGATGGTGGTTGTGGGAGGAGAGTTATCTGGCATCAGAGAGGTAACCAGTGGGTCTCGCAGAGCCCGGTGCTGGGGCCAGTGTTGTTCAGTGGTCTTCATCAATGACATTGGAGATGGCTTAGGGCAAAATGTGCCTATTCGCAGATGACACCAAACTCTGTGAGAGAATGGACACAGCTGAAGGGATACAGGACCTACAGGATGATCTGGAAAAGCTGGGGAGGTGGCAGGATCTGGCAGCTTGGCTTCAATGCCAAGAAATATAAAGTTACACATATTGGAGCCAAGAATCCAGGACAGAGTACTAGTGGAGTCCGAGGATCTGCACCGGAGGAGGAGAAGGACCTGGGAGTGATGAACACTAGTTTCTGAAGCACTCCATGCAGTGCAAGAAAGCAGCAAAGGCAAACAAGATGCTGGGATGCATATCTAGGGGATTAGTAGTAGGAGAGAGGAGGTTATACTGCCCTTATACAGGTCACTGGTAAGGCCACATCTGGAGCAATGTTCCCTCTAATTTTTAGTCTCTGTGGGTTATGCACTGATATGTGTGTGTGCACTTGTGCAAAAAAATTGATCATGTGCAAAATTGAGTGGCCCCAAACAAGTGATATATTTTATTGCCAGTAAACAGTAGAAAACATAACCAAACACTCAAATACTCAATGCAAAGTATAAATACACATTCTGACACAGTCTGAAGCTTGGTTGTTCATTGTCGCCATAACAGTATGAACTTAAAACATCTGTAAACTATGTACATTTTAAAGAGTCTTGCATGCACCTAAAAGGTGTGCTGCTGATGATGCATTGCTAAGAAATCAACATTTACTGTTTTTCTCCTGTCTTTCCATTCTTCCAGTGGACTTACACTTTATTAAGATCCATTTTTCCACCAAATGTTAAAACAATTTTGTTCGCATCAGCATATCTAAATGGCTTTCTTCCAAGCAGTTCTTTGTTTGCTATTAATGGAGTTCATGAGGCTGAAGCCTTTTTCACAGTCAGCACTAGAAGCTTGGAATGTTGTAGTAGTAGTAGTAGTACAATTTTATTGTTCTGCATAAAGCAGTTACAATATACTAAAATCAGGACAAAATACATAGTAAATATAGATAATCAATAAATAAATCAACAAGGAACTTACATATCTTTACAGTGCAATTCAATTTAACAGAGTACCTTTCACATAAAACCTCCACAGGACATCAAGTCCCCCTAATAAACTTTTACAAATGAGTTGAGATTAAAAATCTTGCAAAGATCTCTACTATGTTCTTCTTTCATAGTCAACAAATATTCAAAAGATCCTCCAGGGGAGGCTGAGATCCCTAACAATCCACCCAGCAGTTTTTTCCTAGTTGATTCATACCTAGGACACAAGAGTACCCATGTTTGAGATCATCTATAGTCCCTACTCCACATTTGCAATATGGAGAAAGTAACCCCTCTCTTTTGTTTTGAAATGAATGCATTGAGCATTACAGTTTTCAGTTTGAATCTTGTATAGATTCTTCTTTGTTTAAGACAGGTTAAAAAGAGAGAAATGGCTCATATTCCCATGAAATCTTTACTTTTTTTTATAACATCCATATAGCTTAAGCTTGAAGAGCTGAACACAGAAAGAATATCTGTCTTAAGTCAATAAGCCTCAATTTGACATCCTGCCTAATCTCCACAAATGGTCTTGTGTAAATTTTTATATAAGAGGTGCCCAATCTGGCCGGCATTATTATTTCCTTAATAAGTTGAATAAAGGGGATGTACATATCCCATGCTGGCCAATTTATTGGCTTTCTTCTACATTCAGGGATATCTTTGTTGGGGCAAAAGAAAAAGTTTCCAACAGAGAGAATCTGTTGTTCACAGATGAGAGAAGTTTAGAATTGTATCCTACCTCCAAGGCAAGAATACAGCTTGAGTTCCATTTAAAAATATTAAGATGTATCTATAGAAGTTTATTCAGAATTATTTCTTTTTCTAACCTTAGTATAACCCCTAGATTTCAGAGGCATATACATGCTTGTTCTTATTTTAGCATTAACAACTCTAATACCCACTACTCGACCAATGACTTCCCCATCTTGCTGTTAAATATTTTTACGGCATTAACAGAAGATCCTATTTTAAATTGAATAGCCTCCAAATGTTTGGTCCAAGATAGGCTATAGGCAAAACAGGCAACCTAAATAGTCGTAACACTTAACAGTGTCTATATGGTTACAGTTTAGCCTAAAGCTTACCATATTCTTGGTTTGAGAGCCAAAACTACAATGTTGGTCTTGCCAAGATTAACTTTTAGTCTCCTTTGAGAACAGAGATTCAAAGTGAGCCATTTTCTTTTAAGACCTAGGACTGAAGTAAAGAGCAAGAGTAAATTGTTTGCATGTGCTAAACATTCAACTTTGATCATTAATTTTGGAGTATGAAAATAGGTGTATCTGAGTTACCTAGCTGATCCAAGACTGTATTAATGTGAGATGTTAGATAGAGGGGCCAAATAAACCCCTGTTTGCCTCTACATTTGTCCTAAATCTATCAATTAGATGACCATATTGATTATACTGGACCCTTGCCCATATATTTCCATAGAATCTATTAATAACATCAAAGTGAGGCCTCCAACTTCAGATCCCTTAATGTAGCCTCCAAAGGATTTTTCTGCTAATGCTGTCAAGGTCAGAAGAAGTCTACAAAATAGCAATATAATTCGTTTTTCTCACTTTAGTATACTTCAGATCAGGCGCTGAAAGCACATTATAGTGTTGTACTGTAAAACAGTCCTTCCGAAACCATTCTGTGCCTCTATTCAATACTGAGTTCTCCTTGACCCATGACAGCAATCTGCCCAAAATTATCCTAGAGAAAATCTTCTGTGAAACATCTATCAAACTAATAGACCTATACATCCTTGGGTCTTCAGATCCTCTTTTTAAAATTCGAAGATAACACTACCTGCCCAACTGGCAGGGTAAGAGTACCCTGAACCAGGCCATTAAACAGCAAAAGAAGAAAAGGAATCCATCAGTTGGTAAAACCTTATAGAGATTACTTAGGATCTCATCAGGCCCTGGTGCTTTATTTGCCTTAAGGCCAATCAGTGCCATCCGGATTTCGTCTCTCTGTGATCAAAACAGGTCTTGGAAAATTTCATCCTCCTGTATTTTGAAAGTATCAGGTGTCTCCTGCTCTTCTTCATGAGAATAATAGAGCTTGGAGAAATGAGATGCCCAAACTTCAGGTGTAATATATGCTTCAATTCTATTAGCATATCTATTATATCCCTCTGCAACAATATTTGAAAATCGCCTTCCATCCCTATCCAAAACAGCTCTGCCTCAGTTTTTTCAATGTCCCTGAGTATGTTTATACTCCTCCCATTCAATAATTTTCCTATAATTTTTCTTTTCAGTCTTTAGCAATTTAAAATCTGCTGCAGACTTATTTCTTTCTTCTTATGCTGTCTTAATTTTCCTCCAAACTTTTTTTGCCTGTAGGCATATTTAATTAAACTAAGACTTTTATAAAGGGACCTAGGATGGTACATTGTTTTATATCTAGGTCCAAAGTAAAGATTGAATAGTTTCAGTTCTCCAAAATATTAAAGGCCTTACTTTTGTCCAGGACCAACTTGTGAATATCACCTAAGACTCCTGTACTAATAATTTCTTTGAAATTAGCTTGCTAAATCTGCTCCCATCCATCCTTCTATTGTTTATGACTTGCAGACTTCTTCCTGTTGTGCCTCACTCCCTAAAGTTCCAAAAGGCATTTGATGTTATTATAATAGCAGAGTGTGCTGATTCCAATCTAGCCATGGCTCTAACTTTTAGATCAGCTTTACTGCTTCCAAATTGGTCCAAACCTGATCAGGGTTGAAGAGCCAGTAGGTTCTCAATACGTTAAGAATCCAACTAGATCTCTGAGTTCTCCCATTTAAAATACAGAAATTTATACTGGCCAAGCCTGCTAGCAATTCCATACCTCTGAGGTTCGATTTAGATCCTGAGCAGTCCTAGTATATAGGGATATTTGGATTAATTATTGATATTGTATGGCTCATATCTCAATATACATCCTCCAAGAAATGAGAAGGAATTCTGGCATTAAAGTCTCCCAAAATAATTATCTGACAATTCATCAAGTGCCATTTTCAGATCCTGTATGAAAGGTCAAGCGGGATCAGTAGCTCTATTAGTGGGGGAAAGTATATATTGCAGAGAATGATCTTCTTGTCCCTTTGCTAATCATTAGAGCCAAAATACCTTCTGACTTAGTAGAAATGTTAGTGATCTGAAAATTTAGCAAAGTTTTGATAAAAGGAAATACCCCTTAAGCCTTCCAAACTTTTTATCTTTAGCTGCTAGCAGAGTAAAGACAGACTATCCAGCCAATTAGGAGTTACATTTTCTGTACACCATGTTTCTTGCAGTCCAATAATATCAAAATTATCCATAATCTACTACTTCATGGTTAATTGTTAATGGTGTGCTTATACCTGGTTAAACAACTAAATAAATAAAAATAAATAATTATTTTAAGATGGATGCCCATAATATTCCATGAAAAGTATAGAAAGGGCATCCACATCTTGATCCCCAGCCCCTTTCCAAATTCAGCTGCAATTCAGAGTTCATTTGTTTGATATTATCTACAGGCTTAATCAATAACTATCAGCAGCTAGTAGGTATTAGGGTCAATTAGGTTTCCAAAGTCAATCAGAGGGTTATCTGCCTCTAAGATTGATTCTGGACTATCCTTAGTCTGTTTAAACCATGAAAAGACTTCACCCAAATCTAACATGTTAATTAAATGCATTCCTAAACAATCCTGCTTGCTGGCCAGAGAAAGCAAGCTGCTAGCTGTAAGGAGGATTTTAAATGTAATATCAATCTGTGTTAGGGCGCAGGATCTCCATATAACTTCATGGACTCCACCATGTTTCTGGAGATATAAAATCCTAATGCTGTTTCCAAGAGCAGCAACAAATCTTCCCTAACTTTCCTATGAGAATGCTTGAGTGAAAACCTTCCACCCAAAAGATAATTATGGACCTACTCAGCCATACTTCTCTCTGCTTCAGTACATGATCCTTATCCTCCCAAGATTTTTCTCTGTGCTATTGTAGCCTTCTCACTCTGCACCTTCCTATGGAGACTGTCTTCTGGGAAGGCTAAGACTGTGTAGGAATCTCTATACATGATAGCTTCATGTTTAGCTTGGAATGTAGCACATACATTAATAAGTTTGGCCACCATGCTGTACTGCATGTTAGTCAAAGCAAAGTGGATCATGTCAGTAAATAATCTTAATGATCCTCCCTTTATTTTTTCAGCAACTATAAATCTGAAGTCATTGTACTGGCTAACAATTTTGCCTGGTCCACTGATGAAAATAAATAGTCCTGATATTTGCTGTACAGTCTCTCAATATTTAATAAGCCAGACTCAAAGCTGCAATGTGGCATTGCTGCAAAATCAAAGGCAGATCAGTCAGAAAGTTCACCTGAAGGAATTCAGCTGTCCAGATGGTTACATAAAAGGCCAATGAATTGCAACATTCTGTTGCACTTTAGCTGCAATAGGCTAAAAGTAGTTTTACTGGTGGGGTCTATAGACAGTTTCACCCAGGTACTGGCTTCTGATCTTTTTTTATTTTTGTCTCTAGCAATCTGTACAGCTTCAACTGTTAGACCACTTTCTGAAACATCTTAGATAACTCTCCCAACTCCAAAAGTACAACATTTAATACTGTTATGGCAATGTGGTATTCAGGGTTGGACAGCTTCTTAAAGCAGTACTTAGCAATGGGATCTTTGATGGATGCATGCATAATTGTATGTGATGTCATTTACCCTAGGTATGGTTAACAATGACTATAGTTGGGTATTGTCAAGCTCAGTGGGAGTTTTAAAATGTATTTTGCAATGTAGTGAGTGAGTCAGTGTGATATGAAAGAGGAGATGCATTTAGGAGACTGTATTTCTTCCGCTCTGGATTCATACTAGATCGTAGTCTGAATTTATGAAATTAAATGAAAAGGAAATGTTTTGCACTGCTATTTCTTGTTGTCCATTTTAGAATTACTATCCCTATGTAGCCAAATGGGTAACCTTCTAAAGCACTGATTCATTGAATCTCAAATGTATATATAATGTGAGACCCTGTTTTTAAAGAGAAGTTTAATCTCATCTCTAGACATATGTACAGTCAGTGTCTCAGCTGCTAATTGAGAAGGTTATTCCCATCCCGCCCCAACAAATACATACAAAAATTACACAAACAGACAGAAGGTTGCTTTGATGCTTTTATTGTAAACATAAACTATAATTTTCCATTTTCTTGTACTGAAAAAAAATGAACACACTTTCAATGGTGAGGCTTTAAATCCATTATAAACACATTTTGTATTGTGAGAAGCTGCTTGGGGAAGAGGCAGATTACACTAAAATTGTGAAATTTAAAACTGAAATAACATAACATACACCCTATGTCAGAGAATCTCTCACATTGCTTTGTTGGGGAATCTACAAAACAAATAAAACATGCCATTTCTGTGAGCAGCAGGAGAGTACTGTTCATTATCAAGTACTGTCTTACTGAAAAGAGGTGTCAAGCCAAAAACATTTCTGTAACTGCAAAGCTGATTGGTTGGAATTTGCAGCTCGGTTCCATTGTTCAATAAGTGGAGCAAGAGTGAGATGTCTGGCTTGGTAAAGTTAATGGGTTGGAGCCTCAGGGGTGGGCATACAATGTTTCTTTCCATTCACTTTCATGTCCTGCTGTCTGGTCTTAAATCTGAGTGATGACTGTAGTCACTGCTTCATGAACATGAGAATCCTGTCAGCTGCTTTGTGCGCTACTACTGAAGCCATGCGAATAACATTGACTGCTGTGCGAAGACGCAAGCACACCTTAGAGGAAATATAGATCTGGAGTATGGAGTCTAGTACTGGTGCCCAAACCTCAAAAGGACATTAACCTGCTGAAGAAGGTCCAGAGGAGGGCTACAAAGATGATAGTGGGTCAACAGGGTAAGGCATACAAGGAGAGATTGTGGGCACTGAACATGTACTCCCAGGAATACAGGGAGAGGAGAGAGGGACATGCCTGAGACCTTGAGTACTTGAAAAGGATAAATAAGGTTGATAAGGAGAGTCTCTCTTTAGCTGAGTGACAATCATAAAACGAGGGGCACAGTCTTAAGCTGGATGGTGGAAGTTTAGGAGGGAGATCAGGAGGCACATCTTCACAGAGAGGTGGTGGACACTTGGCATGTGCTGCTAGAAGAGGTCATCTCGTTGAAGACAGGGGCAGCTTTAAGAGAGGCTGGGATAGGCATAGGGAGAAGGTAAGGATCATGGGTAGGGAAGATGGGAGGAGGGGAGGGAGGGCAGGGACATTAGCTCAAGCTGTGGACCCTGCAGCACGAGCAGACTTGATAGACCAATTGGCCTTCTTCTAATGGCTTCTTCATATGTTCGTATGATCTGTAAGATAGTGGCAAGGCATTGCATTCAGTGCATACTGTGTACCACTGTGACATAAACCCAAACAGAATTTTCATTGCCAACAGTGGAGTCAGGGTAAGCAGCAGCCACCAGATGTCAGAACAGACATAGGGGCTAATCACCAACCACCTGTCGAGCTGGCAGGTGATCACATCAGACTCTTGGGTCCTTCAGCTCATCGCTCAAGGTCACACAATAGAATTTCTCGAGGACCTCCAGAAATCCACTAGGTCACTCTACCCAAGAGATTACATTCCTTTCATAAGAGCAGAGATCCAGGCTCTATTGGAAAAGTCTGCAATAGAGGCCGTTCCTCTGAATCAGGTGGGCAGAGGTAGTATTCCACTTCTTTTCTGGTGCTTAGAAAGACCAGAGATCTTGGCCCATTCTGGATCTGAGCATGCTCAATCTGTACATAGAGTACAAAGATTCCTCATGCTGACTCTGCCAGGTCTCTTGCCACTGCTCCATCAGGTACACTGGCTCTGCGACTGGACATGCAGGATGTCTACCTGCATATCCCAATCTTCCTTCCCATAGCAGCTTTCTCGGGTTTGTCTTCGGGGAGCATTTCCAGTTCAAGGCTTTCCTCTTTGGCCTTACCTTGGCACCCAGGGTTTTAGCAAGAGGCCTAGCGGTGGTAGCTGTGGCTTTATGCCGTCAGGGCATCTTTGTGTTCCCATACCTCGACAAATGGCTCCTGCCAGCCCTGTCGAAGGTCAGCATACTGGACTCTCTGTCCAAGACCTGGATCTGTTTCACCAGGTGGGTATTATGGTGAATTACTCCAAGTCTTCCTTACCCCATCACAGCACCTCCAATTTATTGAGCGGTGCTGGATACAGCTCAGGGCTGAGCCTGCCTCCCATTGGACAGGGCAGAAACTCTGCTACAGCAGGCCAGGCAAGTGGACTCCAGCCATTGGACCACGGCCTCATGCAGTCTTATGCTTTCTGGACCTTTTCCTACTGTTGTCTACCCAGGCTCCACATGCTGGTCACACAGTGGATGCTTCAGGTCCAGTGGGATCAGAGATCGGACATCCTGGAACACAGAGTACTAGTGTCCAGTTCTATGTGAAAGGATTTCTTGTGATGGCAGGATCTGAACAACCTCCACGGGGGGCCCTTTCAGTCCCTCTCCTCCGATCCAGACTCTGACCACAGATGTTTCTAATCAGGGCTGGGGTGCTCACCCCAGGCAGAAGCAGAGGGAACTGAATCGGTCAGTAGTCAAGACATCTTCAGACTCTGGGGTTGCCCAGATCTCAATCTGTTAGCTTCCCATACAGCGCAAAACTACCCAGTTTCTGCTTGCTTGTTCTAGAGCGTAATGCTTTCTGGCGAGATGCTCTGTCTCCTGCAGGACAGGGAGTTTCTTGTATGCCTTCTCTCCCTTCCCGCTTATTCAGTTGCTCCTCAAGTTGCAGTAGGAAGGACTCACACGATCCTGATCTCCCCTTATTGGCTTTGTCAAATTTGGTTCCTCTGCTTCATCAGCTAATGTTGGAACCACTGGTCCCTCTTCCACTCTGTCAGGACCTTCTCACCCAGGAGCAGGGTAGACTGGTCCACCCACACCTCAGGTTCCTTCACCTTCCGCGTGGCACCTTCTCACATAGCTGTGTCATGCTTCAAAGTATCTGCCAGAGTCGCCAAAATCCTCCTCGTGGAAGCTAGAATACCATCCACAAGAACTATGTATGCAATGAAATGGAAAAGGTTTTCCATCTGGACAACCGCCAAGGATTGGGACCCTTTTCCTGCCCAGCCCACAGATCATGGAATACCTGTTGCACCTTTCAGACTTTGGCTCAGCTATTCTTCATTGAAGGTCCTTCTGTCTGTCATTTGGCCTACCATGCTCTGGTGGATGTCAAAACACTGGCCCAGTTGGAGGTTTCCAAAATCTTTCTGAAGGGAATCCTCCACTTGAAACCCCAGTTCAGAACCCTGTTCCGCCTGGATTCTGAACTTCTTACTATAGAGACACTTTGCCTCCCTTTCAACCAGCTGCAAATTCGACCTGTGCTGTCTGTCTTGGAAAGCCTTGTTTTTAGTTGCCATTACTTCTACTTGATTTCCAAGCTTCAGGCCCTGATGTGTGTGACAAGGATGAATAAGGCCCTGTCCCATTTGTTATGCAGAAAGAGTTTAAATGCAAGGATCTGTTCTATTCTCTCCTTTCTGTCTCTTCTGCCTGGTTGTGCAACCAGATTTTCTTGTGAGACCTAGGACTTGATCACCCGATGGTCTTGCAGTTCTCTGCCTCTCGCTATCTCTCTACCTTCTTGCTGTTCTGTCTCCCCCTTGCATATCTGCTAGTATAAAAATATATGTGAATCATTATGTGGAAATGTAACTAATACTGGGATCCCTTTGTTAAGAAATGTATAGTTTTACTGTTGAAATGTATAGTTATACTGTTGAAATGAGTGCAAAAAGCTGTTTGGAACTCAAGGGGTTAATCTGTTTGCAAACTCTCTGAGAAGCTGTAAGAAGAGGTCAGTTTTGGGTCACAATGTACTTTTGCTGCACTTGTTGAAACTTACAAAACACTGTGTAAGAAGCATGCTATTTTCTTAATGAGAGGGGTTGCAAAGACTTATTAAAACAGAGCTGCAATGTTTTGCAAAGAGAAACACAGAGACTGAGATTGAAATTGAAAAGAAACCCAGATGGACTTTCTGTGTTTATACTGCCTTTGTAAATAGTTATACTGAACAATTTTACTTTTTTATTTTACTGTTATTAATAATAAATCATTTGTTACTGAATTTTACAACTGCTCCTGGATTTCCTAGCTTCTTATCCTGTGCCTCAACAACAGATGATGTCAGCCTAAGTGGGATTTATGTTGTGCATACTCTAAGCCAGGAGTTTTGTGCGTGGGTACTAGACTTGGTACCAGGAAGCACAGAAGAAAGGTATGGATTCTGCAGCAGCAAGCCCAGAAGTGGTTACCAGGAGAATGGCAGCCAAAGTAGCATAGACAGAAGTTCAAGCTAAGACTATACAGCTAGCACCAGTTATAGAAAAAGAACAAGCAGTGACAGAACCTGAAAGCCTGACTGCCTTTTTCAAAAGGTGGGCTATACAACAAACAGAGATGGAGAAACAGAGAAAGAGGAGATGCAGCAGAGAGAACAAGAAATTCAACGTTAGAAGCACAGAGAAAAGAAGAATGCAACAACTTGAGCAGCAGAGAAGAGATGCAGCGACAGGAGCAGCGGTGGCTGGATGCCTTGCAGGCTATCAAAGGCAGAGGATCGGGCACATATCCAGATGAGAAACAGGACACAAGCAACTTAAAATACCTTAAACTTACAAAGTTGTGTCCCTCAGATGATATTGAAGCATACCTGACAACTTTTGAAAGGTTGCCACAGCCTGCCAGTGGCCAAAGCAGCAATGGGCAATCAGACTGGTTCCTTACCTGACAGGGAAAGCCAACCTGCCTACAGCAATATGGACACTGCACAGTCAGAAAACTATGACCTGGTGAAAGGTGAAATCCTGAAAAGATATGACATCTCGGGAGAGACCTACAGGCAGAGATTTCATTTCTGAAGTATAACTTAGTTGACAATCCTCAAGAAGCCTTCACCCGACTCTGAGAACTCCTGATAAAATGGCTCCAAATGGAGAGCAAAACAGTCCCACAGATCGACACATTTGCAATGGAGCAATTCATCAACAGCCTGTCTTCAGATGTGCAGCTTTGGGTGAAAGAACACCGACCTAAAACTGGGAAAAGGCTGTTTCTTTGGCGAAGACTACCAAATGGCCAGACAGATGCCACAGCAGCGAGGTAACAGCCAAGCACCGGTAAGGCATTCTTTTTCCCATTTAAACTCCAAGTCTGATAAGAACTCTGGTGGGGGTAATAAATCTGCACCCAAAGACTTTATCTGCTACAAGTGTAATGATCCAGGTCATATTGCAAGAAATTGCCGTAGTAAAAAGAGTGACACTGGAGCAGATTTGTCCTTAGCAAATTGTGGCAAGTACTTAACAGATGTGATGTGAAGGGAGATAAGACTGTAAAGGACTTATAGATTCGGAAGCAAACAGACCTCAGTACATACTGAAGTGATGGGAAAACAGTGTCCAAAAGAACCAGGTACTGGTGTCATCTGCATCCACAGGGACACTCGATACTGTCCCACCAGCCAAGTGACTCCGACTATTAATGGAGGTCGCACCAAATGAAAGTGGGATAGTACCTAAGTTATCTGTACCTGTGATTATTAGAAATAACTTTCCAGAATTTACTGAGTTAATCAAAGAGGAGAAATCCTGATGTTTCAGCAGCTGTGTTAAGAGCTGAGGCAAAGAAAATTTTGGTGGGACTCTTTTCCTTTCTCTGATTTTGATTCAGACTTGTTTGAGCACAGCTCCAAGATCCGAAGTCCAGAAAAGAAAGACAACACCTGAAGAAACAGTGGCAACAAAAGACTGATGGACATAAAGGATTAACATATGAAAATGCTGAAACTAAACTGATAACTGATAGTGATTTTCTTTCAGATCAAGCTAATGATGTTTCTCCAGGATTATTTTAAGCAGCTGGGGTGAAACCAAAACAGGGTAAACCTATGTTTA
This sequence comes from Neoceratodus forsteri, assembly GCA_016271365.2. Taxonomy (NCBI): domain Eukaryota; kingdom Metazoa; phylum Chordata; order Ceratodontiformes; family Ceratodontidae; genus Neoceratodus; species Neoceratodus forsteri. The sequence continues at coordinate 765,853,201 of CM028133.1, read as the reverse complement.
AAAATGTAATGGGCTACTGTACAGAGTTTGGGTTAAACCTCAGACACAGGACCAGATCGAACAATTGGTCATACCACAAAAATATAGATCTGAGTTTTACAGATAGCGCGATGATAAGTCTATGGCTGGTCATTCGGGAGGGATCGCACCTTGCCAGATTGCTGTACAGATTTTACTGGCCAAGAATTTATGAAGATGTTGCTACCTATTGTAGTTCCTGTGTTGAGTGTTAGAAAGTAGCCTCAGTGACTAAAATGACCAGGTGCCTCTACCCTTGATAGATGTGCCTTTTGAGAGAATTGCAGTGGATGTGGTTGGCCCCTTAGTTAAAAGTAAAAGGTAATCGATTCATTTTGGTAGTATGTGACTATGCTACTTGATACCCAGAGGCAGTTCCAGTGCATATTGACAGCCCCAAAAGTGGCAGCAGAGCTTGCCAGAATTTTCAGCAGGGTGGGCATACCAAAAGAGATAATTACTGATCACGGTAGTAATTTTGGTGCTGCATTACTGAAGGAACTGTACCGACTACTAGATATCACTGCCATAAGAACCTCCACTTATCACCCTCAGACAGATGGTCTTGTTGAGTGTTTCATTCAAACCATAAATGCATGTTAAAGGTTTGTAAAGGGAAGGAAAACGGACCAGTACTTACCTTACCTGTTTTTGCTTACAGAGACGTGCCACAGGCATCAACAAGTTTTCACCATTTGAAATGCTGTATGGTAGACAACTAGGAGGACCACTAGATGTAGTCAAAGAAACATGGGAAGATAACCCAGTCAGAAACAATCTATTACATCTTATATGTGTGCCCTGAGAAAGATGCTGGCAAAATATGTTGAAATCACCCATAGTAATCAGGAAGAGGCCCAGAACCAGCAGGTATATTATGACCACGGGGTGAATGAAAAGTTTTGAGCCAGGTGAAAAGATCTTGCTATTGTTACCCACTACAGAAAATAAATTAAGTGGCAAGGGCCTTGGTGAAGTGCTTGGCCAAACTGGCACAGTTAACTATGAGATTGAGACCCTTGATAGGAAAAATCCTACTAAAATAAACCATGCTAACCTCCTCAATAAATAAGTTAAAAAACAAAAGCTATTTTGCTAGTTTTACCAGAAACTGATAGAAGATATTGATGTAGCTTATGATAGACTGGAACAAACTGTAACTGCTGATGCTTTCAAGGTAAATGTTTCTTAACCTCTGAACAAACCGCGAAATCTGTAACTTGGTAAAGACATTTAACAGTACTTTTACCACAACACCAGGCCAAGCAAAGGGGTTGAGCACATAATAGTAGATTCCGCTTAGTGCACACCCGCTTTTGCAACGGCAAAATGTGCACTTTGCCGGAATGCATTAAACAAAATGCAGTAATCAGCATCATAATACAGGACGATGGGCAAAGCGGATGCAGACATGGTAAAGTGCATCAATTGTTTTATTAAGTACACACAAGCAAATGAAGACTGGTTTGTGATTTATTTTACTGTTCAAATTAAAATAAAAATAGATCAGAGCTGGAAGTAGCTGGTTATTTTGTCTGCTTAGTGTTCTCCACTGTGATTTTGTTAAGATAGTGCTCAGAGTCAAATAATGTGCACAGATCATGTTTTCACGCGTGTACAAAACAGCTGATTTTGTCCATAGCTGCTAGTGCCTCTGCCGTACTGATATCTGCTGTTGCCGTATCATCCTCGTCCTCCTCTTCCTCCATGTTTGTTCCCAAAACTTTGTTACAGATTGCCATTTTGTCAATCGTACCATCAGTTGGGACAGAATCATCCATGTCCCTGTACATCTCAAATTCAGCTGATGTCATGTGCAGCGGCAGCCAGGCGGGTAGGAAGGATTGGATCATCTCTCTTCTGCACCCTCAATAACAGCAGCAGCTGCTTCATTAGCAGGTATGAAGCCTGCCTTTCTACAGCAGTTAACTATAGTGTCTCATTTCACATTCCTCCAAGCCTGACCAAGCATCCTGATGGCATTAAGCACAGTGAGTTTTTGGCAACTAAGGCTACGTTCATCTGTGGTCCCTCATAGCAACATCTTTTCAATGACCTTTATGAAAAAAAAATTACGTGTGAAGTTGTAAATTTACACTGTGCAGGTGAAAGCAAAGAAAGCAGGCTGTACTGTACCTGACTGCGATATAGGTGTTTAACATTCCGTATGATGCCCAGGTCCATAGGTTGGATTAATGCAGTCGTATTGGTGGATGAAATTAAGCTTTACATTTGATAATGTAACATTCGGACGAGCAGAGCAATCATCAAGGATAAGTGCAGTTCTGAGCCGCTTTCTTTGCATCTGTGCATTGATCTTTTTAAGCCAGTTTGTAAAATTTCTGAAGTCATTCAGGCATTAGAATTCTCTTCTAATCAACTGGCAGTGCATCCACAGATAATCCGAAAATAACGGGTTTCTTGGACTTTCCTACAATCAGTGGCCTTAACTTGTCTGTCCCATCCATGTTGCAACAGAGCAGTATGTATATTCTCTGTCTGGCTTTTTTCCACCACTTGCAGCATCTGATTTAAAGGCTAATATCCCATCTGGAACTGCTCTGAAATACAGCCCAGTCTCGTCACAGTTGTACACAAGATGAGGTGGGTAAGCTTTCAAGAGTTGTGGCAGTACACTATTAACCCAGGTGTCTATTGATTCAGTGTCTGCATCTTTCTTTTGTCTGTGACATTTTAAACAAAATCCCATTTCTTTCTTTCCAGCGTGACAGCCATCCACTACTGGGAATTCAATGCCCATATTGTCTGCAAGCTGCTTTGCTTTAGCTTACAGAATAGGGCCATTAACTGGGGCATCAGCTGTTCTTGTAGCTGCAAACCATTGCAATAAAGTGGCTTCTACCTCCTCCTCTTCCCCCTCCGGTGTTTTCGTCACTTATTTTCAGACATCTCCCCTCAGCATACAGCTGCTCCTTGCCTTTTAATATGTGCATACAGTTGAAAGATCGATTCCAAAATCAGCAACAACGCCGGACCTTTTAATTCCAGGCATTTCAATGTGCTGCAATACCTCTATCTTCTGTGCCAATGTTAAAGTCACCCTTTTGCGCTCCATTATTCACAAACCTCTCTGCACATAATGTGATGTTAATGTGCCTGACAATGGTTCTTAAATACAGATGAATAGCACCTGTTAACACTTCGTGCTTTAATCCGAATTAAATTAACACCTTTTATAGCAGACTGCATCCTGAACATATTGCATTTAACCGAAAATTGCATTAAAGCTGATTGCATTTAAACACATTTTTAACATGTGCTTCAATGGAAGAAAAAACAGGAAAGTGAAAAAGTGTGTTTATAAACGAAAATTGCATTTAACGAATTGCATTAAGTGGAATCCACTGTAGTGACAAGGAATGCTTGCCCTATTAGACAAAAACAAACCTATTACCAGAGCGGTTAAGAGCTGACATGGTTAAGAAAATATAAAAATGAAAGAATTGGTATCATAGAAAAGTCAAGAAGTGCTTAGTCATCACCAGTGGTGATTGTAAACAAAAAGAAGGGTGTAAGAATATGCCTTGATTTTAAGAAACTTAATCAAGTGTCAGCATTTGACAGTTATCCTATGCCCAGAATAGATGATTTGGTGGACAGACTGGGGAGTGCCAAATATATCAGTACCCTAGATCTCACCAAGGGTTAGTGGCAAATTCCCTAGCTAAGTAATCCAGAGACAAAACTGCATTTGCCATTCTTATAGGATTCTATCAGTTCACCACCATCCCGTTTGGTTTACATGGTGCACCTGCTGGATTCAGCAGTACATGGATGTAATGTTATCCCCCACACTGTTATTGTGCTACGCACTGGATGATGTCCGGTATATAGTCCAGACTGGAAGAGCCACCTGGAACACCTACTGAACAGTTATCCATTCGATCAGAAAGGCAGGTCTGACTGTTAATTCTACCAAGTGTGCATTAGGCATGCAGGAGACCAGATAGTTGGGCTATGTTTTGGAAATGGAGAAGTCAAGCCAGAGGTTTCCAAGATAGAAGCTGTAGCTAAAAGTCCTGACCCCAAAACCAAGAAACATGTCCGGTCATTTTTAAGGCTGGCTGGTTATTATCGAGATTTGTTCCCAACTTTGCAGAGTTTGCTACCCCTCTCTGAACTAAAAAAATGGTACCCGAATAATATGAAATGGTCCCCAGAGTGTGATGAAGCTTTTCAGGCCATTAAGGCTGCATTATGTTCAGCCCTGTTTTAAAAGCCCAGACTTTGAGAAACCATTTTTGTTACAAACAGATTCATCAGAGGTAGGCCTAGGTGCAGTCTTGAGTCAGCATATAGATGGGAAAGAACATCCTGTTCTATACATAAGTAGGAAATTGCATGATAGCAGGAAAGGTACTCCACCATTGAAAAGGAATGTCTTGCAGCTAAGTGGGCAATGGGGTCCCTTTAGTTTACCTACCAGAGCTGACTTTGTACTTGTAACAGGTCACAGTCCTCTCTGTTGGCTTAACAAAATGAAGGATAAAAATTCTAGAATTACACTGTGGTACCTGGCACTACAGCCATTTAAATTTAAAGTGATGCACAAATCTGGGAAAGAAAATAGCAATGCTGATTTTCTGTCTAGATATGGATGGAAATTGAGAATTCTGAAGGCTGAAAAAACAAATGTGTGAGTTTAAATTTCACTACTTGCTGTACTGTTGTTATGGAAAAAGGATATTGCATATGCACAGAACTGTAACGTGTTATGTTTATATTAGAGAACTATAAAAGTTATATGCTTATATTAGATGAGAATTGCTAGAAAGTTGTGGAAACCTGTTTTGTAAACCAGGTTCCCTCTTAAGGAGGGGGTATGTGACAAGGCGAATAAGGACCTGTCCCTTTGTTATGCACAAAGAGTTTAAATGCAAGGATCTGTTCTATGCTCTCCTTTTCTGTCTCTTCTGTCTGGTTGCACAGCCAAAGTTTCTCATGAGACCTAGGGCTTGATCACCCTGACGGTCTTGCAATTCTCAGCCTCTCGCTATCTCTCTACCTTCTCTTGCTATTCTGCCTTTTCTCCCCTTGCATATCTGCTGGTATAAAAATATATGGGAATCATTATGTGGAAATGTAACTAATACTGGGATCCGTTTGTTTAGAAGTGTATATAGTTATACCGTTGAAATGATTGCAAAAGCTGTTTGAAACTCAGGGGTTAATCTGTTTGCAAACTCTCTGAGAAGCTGTAAGCAAGAGGTCAGTTCTGGATCACAATGTACTTTTGCTGCACTTGTTTAAACGTACAAGAACACTGTGAGAAGCATGCTGTTTTCTTAATCGAGGGGTTGCAAAGACTTATAAAACAGAGCTGCAATGTTTTGCAAAAGAGAAACAGAGACAGAGATTGGAACCTGAAAAGAAACCCAGCTGGACCTTCCCTGTTTATACTGCCTTTGTAAATAGTTATACTGAACAATTTTATTGTTTTATTTTATTGTTATTAATAATAAATCACTTGTTGCTAATTTTACAATTGCTCCTGGTTTTCTATGCTTCCTGACTTGTGCCTCGACAACAGTGTGTGGAGCCTTATTTGATTTTCCACAGAGACCGGGTGGCTCTGCGTACCAGTCCTAGATTTTTACCAAAGGTGGTTTCTGAGTTTACCTTAATCAGACCATACACTTACCAGTGTATGACCCTGAGCATTCTAATCAGGGGAGGTGCTTCTGCACACATTGGATGTGCACAAATTTTATGTTATTACACAAGTCGGACAAAATCAGTCCGTGAGGAGCGGATCAGGTCTTTGTTTCCTTTGTGCCCAAGGGAGGCACGCGGTTTCCAAACTGCGTTTATCCAAATAGTTGCAAACTGCATTCTGTTTTGTTATCAAAAGTATAACAAACCCTTTCCTGGGAAGTTAAAGGGCATTCAGCCAGAGGCATGGCTGCGTCTACTGCTTGTTTCAGAAAATGCCTCTGGTGCAGGAGATTTGCATGGCAGGTACTTGAGCTCTGTCCACACCTTCACTAAGCAAAACAGTCTGGACCTTGCCTCTAGGCACAGGGCTGACTTTGTGCTAAGCTGTCCTTCAGTGCCTAGTCCTGCCTACTGCAGACTTTTCCTGCCTCCCATGTTTCAGTCCTTGTCTGATTCACACTGCTTGGGACTCAGTCCTCAAGGTTATTACCACTGCAGGAGCCCTCTCGAGTAAGATAGTACAGTTATGTAAGAACTTACCATAACAGTAGTTCTAGTGACGTGATATGTTGTTCTATCGACACTGTCTCGCAGTAACCTTTCCATTTAAGATGTGCTGCAAAGTCTTCACGCTGGCTCCTTCCACCCACCAGGGTGGTATATCCCTCAGCTCCGCCCCATGATGCCAGATCTTCCTTTCCACTAGAAGAAGCAGGTTCTCTCAGGCCTACGCTGTAGGCCCCAGCACTTTTAATCCATTTGGATTGCTTTCCAAAACGTTATCATCTCAGTAATCATCTTGAGCTCCGACCATGATGGATGATAAGTCTGTGCCGGATTTTGCCAGTGCCCATGCGGGCAGAAGATGTCACGTGCTGACCCACACGCCACATGCATCTACTGCCTGGGCCATGAACATGATACCCAAGCCTGCAACATTTGTCGGACATTTCATGTGATGGTGTTCAAGGACCACCTTGCCTGCCTTAAGTTGGGCCACGGAAAAATGGCATCGCCGGTCACATCTAAAGATGCCCGTTGGGTGGTCTCCGTGATCATGGATCTGCCAAGCAGCTGGAACAGCTATATGGCTCTGCAGGAGGAGGTGACTTGGGTTGCCACGCAGTCATCCTCGGCTTTTGCCTTCGCTCCACTCCAATTGGACTCCACTTTTTGGGCCCCTTCAGGAGCTGTGCCAGTCCCTCCTGACTAAGGGGCATGGCCCCTTCTGGATCTCACAGCTCCCGCTCTCAGGCAAAGACAAGGAGGAGTCGAAGAAAGAGAAGACTCCTCATCGACTTTTCCCGAGGCTGGGAATGTTCTGGTCTCAGGACTCCCAGGTTTTGAACATGGTCAAAACCACGGCCTTGGCCGCTGGCTTCACGGACACCCCATCGGGCTAGTTGGTAGAGATGCCGGCTGATGATGCGACTCAGATTTTTCTTGACCCTCATCGACTGGTTGTCGTCCGAAGAGGTCAACAATTCTCTTTCAGGACCCGCCTGTGACCTTAAAGGGGCTGCTGAGCCTGCTGAGCAGAACCATCTGGTCACCGATCCAGACCCGAGATTCCCGTCTGCACCCGCCGGCCGGTCGAGGTCCTCCTCCAGTGAGTCGAGCAGCTCCCGCGTCATCAGTGCTTCGCCTCGGGTACCACGGTAAGCAGCGCCACCACTATTTATCGCCTTCATCCTCCTCGGGTTGAGGAGAGGCTCGGTGCAAGTTGCCGCGACACCACGAAAACCTCATGTGGCAACAGCTGGTGCTGGCCGTCCCAAGTCGCACCCCTGCTCCCACACCAGCCATCACTTGGCTGTCGCCTGAGAGGCTGACACCAACTTCCCTGTGGGGTCAATCAAGACTGTCCTCCCCAGCAGAGGCCAGTGAGGCCGTCTTGGTTCTCCACCAATCGTGGTGGAGCTGCAGCTAAGCAGCTGCTGACTGGCACTCCGACTAGGAGTCTCGGCTTGCTAGGGGCTTCCTCATCGACTGTCATTCACCCTCACACCTGGTTGAATGTGACTCGGTGGTCAGCCACTTTATGCGGACTCCTCCAAGTCCCAGGATCTCTCACTGCACTCCTGTCCAGTCGACCTAAGAGTCCGTGGGGATCTCTCAACGGAGGAAGGGTCCACTTCCTCTCTGGGCATCCTCTGCCTCATCTCTGAGTCCACGGGATGAAGATGGAGCCCGCTCAGAAGCGGCTCGCTATCCCCTTACAGAGATTCTGGACAAAGGACTCCCTGATAGAGCTTTTCCAGTGGCCGTGGCCATTGTTGGTCCAGCCCTGGAGCTTTGGCAGTGCCCGCGACTTGCCGGCACCTTCGACCCAGATGGCGTGCAAGTATGTGGTACCCATCGGTACCCTCTCGTGTTTCATGGAGCACCCCTCAGCCAAGGGGCTGGTGGCCGACTCCATGTTTTGGCACTCGGAAATATTGGAACATTGACAACAGTGGATAAGGAGTCCCAAGAAATCAGACCATTTGGCGAAAAGATCTGTGCTGCCTCCTGCTGTCTCCGTCAGGTGAGCTCAGCCATTTTGATGGCACACTTCTCCCATGCCCTCTTGGGCTCTTTGGAGTAGGTGATTCCTCACCTACCTGCAGACTTCAGACCACAGTCAAGCAGGTCCAGATCAGGGCAGGCTGTGGCATACAGCAACTCTAGATGACCCAGGATCTGGGGATTCCTGTGCCTGCTCGGTGGGGGCCGCAGATGCCATGCACCATAGGGCTTAGCTGCAGATCTCACCTTTACAACAGACATTCAACACAAGCTGGCGGATGGCCCAGTGTGAGGGGTCACCTCCAAGGTATCGAGTAGTCCAGTGCCACCTTGACTCCATAACATCTGTGCAGAAGGATCCCAAGGGCTCCAGGCAGCAGAAGCAAAAGATCTTTCAGTCCTCCACTCCTGTGGCAAAACCGGTCCAGCATCAGCCTTACTAGCAGGATCAGTCTTGGCAACCCAGGCCCAAGTCAGTGGTCTTGGTGGTCTGTAGCCGGAGAGGAAGGGACCCAGTAGCTCCTTAGCCGGTCCTCCCTCCTCAGTGACAAGATGGGGTGTGCATCCTCATGCCTGTCATGCCTCCCCTGGTCCTCCTGTGGAAGGGGCGACTCTGCCACTTCTTTTCTGCCAGCTCTGCTGTCACCATGGACAGGTCGGGTTCTGGAAGTGGTGGTTAGGGTCTGCCTCTGGAGGTGCACAGTACCACCAAGCCGAGACCGCTGCCTCATGGGAGACTTGGTATCCACAGACACTCAGTGGCTCTTCGAGACGCTATATCCCAGCTCCTCCGCAAGGAGGTCGTGGCTCAGAGTAAAGGATCCTCCAGAACACCCAGGGTTTGTCTCCAGGTACTTCCTGGTGCCAAAGCGACGGGGCTGACATACCATTCTAGATCTGCACAACCTGAATAAGTTCCTCAGGTCACGACCTCAAGATGGTAACTCTATCTCATATCACACCATCTCTAGAGCAAGACATGTGGTTTTACTCCTGGATCTTCAGGACACGCTTCTATCACGTCCCTATCTGTCCGCCCCACCAAAGTTTCTTCCGCTGAGCTGAGGGAACCTTTCACGAGTTCCAGGCCAATGCCATTCAACCTCTTGGCCCCTAAGGTCTTCACCAAATGCTAGCAGTGGTGACATCTCTCTCTGAGGCGCTGAGGGTCCGGGTGTACCCCTACCTGACCGACTGGCTGATTGCAGGTCCCTGCAGATATTAGGTGGAGGTCCAGGACCGGGCCCTCCAGACTCCAGAACCTTCCTTGGCCTCCTGGTCAATCTAGGCCAAGTCAGAACACATGCCCTTGCAGGTGATCAGCTTCATCGGGCAGAGCTTTGACTCTTGCCGAGCCAGAGCCCTGCTCCTGGTGGACAGGGCAAGGGTTCTCCTCCTTGCCCAATCATTTTGAGTTGGCAACAACTGCCCGGACTTTCTGCACCTTCTGGTTTACACAGTGTCCTGCACCAGCGTGGTCCATTAGGTCCATTGGAATATGCACTCCTGCAATGGGAGCTGGCCAGCCAGTGGTCTCGCAGAAAGATCACTTTAACCAGCTGGTCACTGTGACCCAGAAGATGTGGATGCCTCCACTGGTGGCTAATCCAGATTAACAGAGCTTAACAGAGGAGAGAGGTGATATGTTCTGAGGTATTCTAAACACCTTAAGGGCATTAATAAGGTGAAAGAGTCTAACATGTTTAAATATAAGAAAATAGCAGGACAAGAGGACACAGTATGAGATTAGAGGGGGTCATTAAGGGGAATGTGAGGAAATTTTTTCACAGAAAGGGTGGTGGATGCATGGAATGGCTTACCACAAGAAGTGGTGGCTATGAATACAGTGCAGGGCTTCAAACAGGCATGGATAGGCATAAGGGAGCAATACAAATGGCTAGTGAATAGATAGGCCACTGACAGAGCAAAGGGCCGATGGCACATTTATAAGGTAGAAAAGAAATGGGCAGACTGGATGGGTCTTGTGTCCTTATCTGCTGTCAACTTTATGTTTCTATGTTTCTATCCCAGAGCATCTGCAGGAAGGGATCACGCTTGTCCGACCTGAATCGACGATCATCCTGACAGCTAACGCTCTCTCACAGGCTGGGGTGCCCATCTTGGGGAACACAGAGTCCATGGGCTCTAGACCCTGAGGAGTCCCGATGGCATGTCAGCCTGCTGGAGCTCCAGGCAGTTCGCCTGGTGCTGACTGCATTCGCCCATATGTTCAGGGTCAAGTGGTCCAAGTCCAGACAGACAACACCACGACCATGTACTACCTCAACAAGCAGGGCAGGACGCACTCCCTGTCTTTGTGCAAGGAAGCTCTGCGTACGGACTCTCGAGCACAGCCTCGAGGCAGATCTCCTAGCCATCCATGTGGCAGGAGCTCCAATCTGCTGGCAGATGCCCTCAGCTGTGTAGGCGAGGCGCCACTAGTGATCTCTCCATCCAGAGGTAGTTCACAGCCTGTTTTCCCAGTGTGGCATCCCTCAAGTGGACCTGTTCATCTCCAGGAGAACAAGCTGAGGCTGTTCTGTGCCCGCCCCTTCAGCAGGGCTCGCTGCAGGGGATGCCTTCTCAAGGTCTTGGACCCCAGGTCTCTTCTATGCCTTCCTTGATCCACAAGGTGCTGCTCAGGGTCAGGAGGGTGGAATGCCTCGAAGCTCTAGGGGTTACTGTCAGTGTACCAAAGTCTGTCTTGACCCCTTGTTAGTCTACAGTATATATAGGGGCAGTTTTGGGCACATCCCAAGGCTCAGCCTTTCTGCCTCTGGACAAAGCCGAACGTCCTGATTGTGCAGGCCCAGATGGTCCATTTATAGCCGGTATGTCACAGCCAGGACATTCCTGAGGCTCCTAAGCCTGATAGCAGCAGCAGCCATTTTCACAGTACCCTGGCCAGACTACACATGAGGATCCCTCAGTGGACACTAAGAGTCCAGTGGGTTCTACACGCAGATGATCTAACACAGAAGGTTTTAGTAACCTCTCCTGTTTGCAGGGTGTTCCATTGGTGAATGGAACCAAGCAATCTACTGAAAAGCATTCCTTTCCTGATCCCTCCTCGCCAGATTTTAACTACAGATGCCTCAGGGATGGGTGAGGGGACACATCTGGGGCCCCATCAGACAGGGTACATGGACTACAGTGGAGAGCACCCTTCACATAAATGTCCTAGAAATGAGTTGTTCTGTATGGCCTACAGGCCTTCCAACCTCACCTGCCCCAGGGCCTCTCTTAATACAGACGGACAATGTCAGTGTGATGCATTACATCAACAAGCAGGGGAACTCGTTCTTACTCCTTGTGCAGGAAGCAATGCAAGTCTTGTGCTGGGCTCTAGAACACAGGCTAGAACTGTCAGCAGTACATGTTCCAGGTGCAGGCTAAGCATGTCACAGTCCAGAATGCATGAATGGGAACTGCTAACCTCAGTAGTAGTAGTCTGTTCAACAGATGGGGTGCGTCCAGAGTTGGATCTTTTTCCGTCCCCACACATCGCAAAGCTGCCACTTTTCAGCTCACTCATTCCATGGCCTGGAGTTTTTGGTAAGATGTGTTGTTCCTCTGTTGGGTGAGGAGGCTCCTGCACGCCTTCCTCCCTTCCCTTTCATCTAGAGGGTGCCTCAAACTTCAGATAGAGGGGGCAACTCTAATCCTCATTGCTTCCCTATGGCCTCAACAGATTTGTTTTTCCTACTGCAGCAATTGGCAGTGGAACCACCAAGACACCTTCCTTATACCAGGGCCTACTGTCACAGGAGCAGTGAACCCTGGTGAATCCGACCTCAAATCCCTTTACGTCATGCATGGCTCCTGAAAACATAGCCATTGCTAGATTTGGGATTTCCCAAAAGGTGGCTGATGTTTTTTGGCCGCTAGCAAGTCTTCCACTAGGACCACCTGCTCTGTGAGGTGGAAGCGTTTGCGTTTGTGGGCTGCTTCTCATCACTTGGATCTATTTACCTGTCCAGTAAATCAGGTTCTGGAGTATCCACTGTCCTTGTCAGATGCAGGTCTACAATACTCTTCCATCAAAGTGCACTTCGCTGCTATTTCAGCTTTCTGTGTGTTTATTGAGGGTCGTCTGACTGCCCAGCTAGAGTGTAATGATGTTTATGAGAGGCATTCTACATCTGACGCCTCCTATCCGTACTCCATTCCCAGCTTGGGATCTGAAATTTGTGCTGGAAAAGCTTATTTTGGCTCCTTTTGAGCCAGCCATGACTTGTGGCTTACCTCTCTTTTCTTGGAAAGCATTATTTTTATTTGCTATTACTTCTACTCAAAGAATTTCAGAGCTTCAGGCTGTAATGTGTGAACCTCCTTATTTGATTTTCCACATAGACAGGTGTCTTTGCATACTAATCCTAAGTTTCTACCAAAGGTGGTGTCTGATTTTCCAAAATCAAACCATCTACCTGCCAGTTTATTTTCCAGAGTATGCCAATCCAGGGAAGCATTGCTCCATACTCTTGATGTGCATAGAATACTCAGGTACTATATATACCGTGCAAAATGACTGCAGGAAGTCCTCACAACATTTTGTTTCATTCACCCTGAGAAGAGGGCACTTCTGTTTCTAAACAGTGCCTGTCCAAATAGCTGGTCAACTGTATTACTTTCTGTTACAGAAAGTATGGTAAGGAACTTCCTGGTGGTGTTCATGGTCATTCCACTAGAGGCATGGCCACATTTGTTGCACATTTCAGAAATGTGTCTGCTGCAGAGATTTGTGTAGCTGCCACCTGGAGTACTGCCGCAGTTTCACTAAACACTACAGTTCGGACATTGCATCCTGAAAAGGGCTGGCTTTAGTCTAGCTGTGCTTCAAGGCCTTCTTTCGAGGGCCTGTAGGCTCCAATCACCCAGTCTGTTCACTGGCAATACTGCTTGGTACTCATTCCATAGGTGTGGCCTGATGAATTGATATCCTCAAAGATAGAACAGTTATGTACTTCATCAACAGTATGTAACCCTGTTACCCGTTATTAGAATCCCAGTAAGACCTAGTGGTAGGCAGGGAAGGCAGCTTAGAAACTCCAGTTAAATGGATTTCACACTGTCTCACTCTGTTCTCAGTCTCAGCTGAGACTGAGGGATGACATCATTTTGAACTGTCATAGCTGCATAAGCCACACTGGAATGTTTCAGTTGGAGGTTAGAGTAGAACATTGGGAATTTGAAGCCAGTTCTGGTTCAGTCTGAGAGAGAGACTGTAGTGCAGCAGAGTGTGTGCAGGCTCTCAGAGCTTTAAGCTCTGTTTCAGAGCTACTTTTGTAGGAGGTGTGTGTTTCCACCTGAAGAGGAACACAGGAACTGGTAATTGAAGTGGTGGAGACTGCTATCAATGAGCTCACGCCTATCCCTGAGGGGATGAGGGGAAGGTGTCTGCCTGTTTTCCAGGGCAACCCTCTGGGTCCGCTAAGGGAAAGAAGCTGCCTGTTCAAGTTGTGCTGAGGCACTAGAAGCTCTGAGAGGAAGATTCCTTGAGGAGGAAATGCCTGTGGGGCACCTGCAACCAAAGGGTGAGTTCGCTCTGAAAAAGGGCCAAGTGTTTTCACCTGACACAGAAGGAAACTAAAGGGACTGTTACTGTGGGGTCAGGACAAGACAGCCAATGTACAGTCTAGAAGATGTGGAGATTGGACTGCTTAACTTTGTGGGGGTCTAGAGTAATGGACAAAGCCACTTATAAATATGGTCAAGTCCAAGGGATTTAGTCTTTTCACTATCATTGCCATATACAATCCATGTTGAGGAGGAATATCGGACCGGAATGAATTGCTTATAAGTCAGGTCTTGCCAGCTTTGAAGGACAGTTATTGTGGCGAAATTCCATAAGACTGGCAGAGCCTCTACACACACACACACATAGTTATTAAATATTCAGCAAAGCAGTGGAGTAAGATCTTTCTGCAAAGCTTTGTAAAATTCCACTGAAGCCATCTAGCCCTGGGCATTTACACTTTTAAGAACTTTGACAGTGACTGTAATTTCTGTCTGAGAAATCGAGTAATTAACTGGGCCCTTGTAAAGGGCAAGATGTGGGAGACCTAGAGCCTGTAAGAAATTCTGCTTGGCTTCTGCAAGGGACTCCTCATGGGGACTATGTAGAGAACATCGTATGGGCAACCATACATATTATATTGTGTTTCCATCGAGGGTTGAGATGACAGCATATGGAACTCAGAGCGAAGTTCAAGAGGTCCATGCTGTCATCTCAACTCTTAGATGGAAACATGCCGAAAGTTGTGTGTGGTTGACCATATTTTATTTTATAGTATATGTTTTTACACTAGAATGACAGACTCCCCAATGAAGTGAAAAACATCAGATCTTGTCGTTCTTTGTTCTACTCTCATATCAAAATAAATTTTCCAGACTTTTAAGGTAAAAGGTATGAATGGGCACTGGGTGGTTAGTAAGTAGCTAGGTGTAGAATAAATGAAAATGTAAAATTGCATGACCTTTGAACTGTGCATAACAACTGTTTGAATGCGATAACAATACCTTAGATTGCGATAATGGTTTAGAATGTGCTTAACAAGGATTTTGAGCAGGCTGATTTTATATATAACAAAGGGTAACCATATACTATAAAGAACGAATAGTAAGAAACAGATGCATCCGATTTGATCAGGTCTGTGGACCATTTGTCCACTGCCAGGTGACATATTTTGGAATAGCTGCATTAGCTGCTTGTCTCTTGAGTCAGAACTCAAGAATTTGGTCGATTTAGCTCCCACTTGTAATATTTTTTTAAATAATGCAAAGCCTTTTCTACCTCTGCTTTCTGTAGCTCCTGAATTTTAGCTTTACTTGTTTTATTTCAAGATCTACTGATTTAGTCCATTTAACTTCCTGTCTAGTTTCCAAGTTCTGTAGTGACAACACGAGTTCCGTTAGTCTATTCTGCCTCTCATTGCTGGAAGGCCACTATGGATATTAGTTTACCTCTCTCAAGATCGCTTTACGGTGTCCCACAGAATCTGTGGGGAAGTACTGGGTTTATCACTTCACTCCAAGGCAGTCTTTAGAGTAGTCTGCAATATTCTATTTCTGGATCCCTAAGAAGGGGATGTTAAGTCTCCAGTGTGTCTTTTTCTTAGGTATGTTAAGGTCTGCTTCTAAGAATATTAGTTGATGGTCTAATAGTGTAGTGGTGTCTAGCCACATGGAAGAAAAGTGTGTAGATCTCTTTTAAAGGTGGTATATAAGTCTAGGCGTGAGTAGATTGTAAATCTGGAGGAATAGCAAGTATAATTTTGAGCCGCAGGGTATTTGGCTCTCCAGATGTCATTGAAGCCCAGTTCATGCAGAAGGACCTTAATTTATCTGACTGTTCTGGTAGATGGGCTGGGGATCTGTGAAGTAGTGTCCAGAGTCCTGTTTAGAATTAAATTCCAACCCCATTATGAGTATTCCTTTGGATTTTTCTGACACTTGTTTGAGAAGTTGAGAGTAAAAGAGTAGGGAGAGCCAGTGGGCACAAACATTTACAAGGGTTACGGTGTTGTCCTGAATTGACCCCTACAAATAATATAACCGGCACAAGGGTCCACTATAACTTCAGTTTCTAGGGACATGGATATGTTGTTCATCCACACTTTCTGGCAGGTATCCTTGCCGCTTTAAATCTTGCGGAAGGTCTTCAAGCTGGCTCCTCCCACCCACCCGGTGGTAAAACTCCCTCCGCCCCATGACGCCAGATCTTCCTTACCGCTTGGAAGCTCAGGTTCCCTCCTTAACGCTTCTGTGTATAAGACTGGTTCCTAACTCTTCGGTTTACCGAAATTAAGTTTAAGGTTTTCAAGACTTGGTCAACTGTTTCCCTTGCGGCTCACGATGGACAAATCGACTCCCGGTTTTCGGAGGTGCCCATGCGGCAGAAGATGTCTCGGATGGAGTCTACTGCCTGGGCCTTGAGCATGACCGCAGGCCTCGACCTGTGCTCTTCCTTCTCGGTCGATCCTGGGACCGCCGCCCGGTTACACAACAGGCGGCCAGTGTTACCGCCGGTGAAATCGAAGGAGGCCGCTTAGCGGTGTCCAGCGGCGGCTGGCTTCGGCGGAACAGCTTGAGCAGATGATCACCGCGGAGGAGGCGGCGGCAGGCCGCATCCTCGCCTTCCTCGGCCTTTATCCCGCTCTCCTTGGGATCCTCCTATTCAGCTTCTTTTAAGGAGCTCTGTCAGTCCCTTTCCACCAAGGAGAGGGGCCATCAGGACTTTCCTCTCGGTCCAAGAAGAAGGACTCTAAGGGTAAGTCCCTCGTCGCGCTCTTGGGAGCGGGAGGTCCCCCCTCCTGAGTAGTCGACCCTCGACTTCCAGTCGATCTTCGGCTTGCCACTGGCCTCACGGTGTCCCGTCAGGTCAGTTGACCGAACTTTTCCGTCGGCGCGACGAGATTTTTCTCGACCCATCGGACGGGTTGTCGCTCAGTGAAGCTGACAACCCTCACTCCCGGGTTCCCTGGCAGATATCGAGGTTACCGTGGACTTGACTGTGCCTCCGGTTCGGAGTCCATGGTCGAATCTGCCGAGCCGAGGGAGAGCGGTCTCCTGCCCTGCCCCTGAACCCTCCTCGAAATGCCAAGGTTCTCGGCTCTGGACATCTTCACGGTCCAGCCGATCCGCCAACATAGGCAGTCTCGGTCTCAGTACCGTGAGTAAGTGCCGCCGCTCATCCTCGCTCTTCCTCCTCTGACGAGGGAGGCTTGAAGCAAGTTGCGTCGGCGCTTCGAGAACCTCATGTGGCACAGCTTCTTCTGTCCGGGAGCAAGCCGACGCCGTCACCTTCCGCCATCAGTGGTTGTCACCGAGCGCTCGGCAACCCTCACCCCAGCCGAGGCGCCTGCCCCGTGGCCTGTTGCTTCGACCGAAACCGCTGCCCCACTGAATCTGGTGGAACCTCCGCCTCACAGCCGAAATTTGGGGCGCCGACCAAGAATTCTTGGCGGGCCAGGGCCTGCCCATAGACTGTCTGTCACCCTCACTCCGACCGCCCTCAGCAGGTGGAGGGTGGCTCAGGCAAGGCAGCTCTTTGCGGACTCGTCCGAGTCCGACAGCATTCCTCCCTGTTCTCCGGGCAGGTCAACCTGGAGTCCTCTGGAGGTCAGTCGCTGGACGATAGCCCATCGTCCTTTATGGGTTTGCTTAGGCTCATCTCGAGTGCACCGGGATGCAGCTCGAGCCTGTATCCAAGCTGGCCAAGTATCTCCTAACGGAGATATTGGACCGAGGATTCTCCACGGAGGCCTTTTCGGTGGCCGAGGCCATTGTCGGCCGGCCTTGGAGCTCTGGCAGCGTCCTGCTTCCTGCCCTGCACCTGGCCAGGATGGCGAGGAAGTATGCGGTCCCTACTGGTTCTCTGTCCGGTTTTGGAACACCCTCAGCCGAGGGTTGGTTACCGACAGCGTCTTCCGACGTGCCGAGGCGCCAGGGACGTGGACAAGCCTCCTGACAAGGAGTCCAAGAAGTTGGACTACGCCGGGCGCAAAGTCTACGCTCGTCCTCCCTTGGCCTTCGCCAGGCCAGCTCGGCCGTGCTGATGGCACACTTCTCATGCCCTGTTGGGCTCCCTGGACGAGGTAGTCCCTCATCTCCCGGCTGACCTGCAGACCACGGTCAAGCAGGTGTGGGACCAGGGCTGGGCAGTGGCCAAGCAGCAACTTTCAGACTGCGCTGGACATCGGCGGCTCATGTGCCAGGTCAGTCGCGGCCAGCAGTGTGTCGCCGTCTGGCATGGCTGAGGATATCCACCTTCAGGCGGATACCCAGCACAAGTTGGCGGTTGTCCCTTCTTGGGGACTGACCCGGCCCTGGGTGGAGGGTCACCTCCAGAGGATCGAAAAGTCCAATGCCACTCTGGACTTGGTCTCCTCGCCCAGAGGGACAAGGGCCGCAGACATCGACAACCAGCCCTTTCATCCGTCTCAGCCCGCCCAGCAGTATCAGGGCCAAGCAGGCTCGCACTTGGCATCCCAAAGCTAGCCTGCAGCTTCCTCTTCCAGGAAGCAGGGAGGCAAGGCCCAGGAGGTCCCTCGGCCGGTCCCTCCTCCAAGTCCTGCCCAGTGACGGGTTGAGGGTGTCACCCCACCTCATCACTCCACCGGATTCCCCGTGGGGATGCCTGCCACTTCCTTTCCGCCTGGTCTGCTATCACCACAGACCAGTGGGTGCTGGAAGTGGTAGGGAAAGGGCCTGCCTCTGGAGTTCGAGTAGGCCCGCCCTTCCGAGCCATCACCACCCCAGGGGCCTCGGGGTCCGTAGCCTCACTGTAGGCTCGCCGAGCCGACATCGCTCTGCTCCTCGAGAAGAGGTGATCAGAGAGGTGGCGAACCCTCCTCAGACCCGGGGTTTGTGTCCAGGTACTTCCTGGTCCCCAAAGCGGATGGGGGCTGGCGCCCCATTCTCGACCTGCATGACCTGAACAAGTTCGTAGGTCTCAGACCTTCAGGATGGTCACTCTGGCTCAGATAATACCATCCCTGGAACAAGGCGGTGGTTCTGTTCTCTGGACCTACAGGACGTTCTTCACGTCCCCTATCAGATCCGTCTCACCAGAGATTCCTTCACTTCGGTAGCGGAATCTCTTTCTGAGTTCGAGCCATGCCCTTCGCCTTTCTCTTGCTCCCAGGGTCTTCACCAAATGCATGGCAGTGGTGACAGCATTCCTGTGGTGCCGAGGGTCCGGTGTACCTTACCTGGACGATTGGCTGATAGCAGCCCCTCCAGACAGGAGGTGGAGCAGTCCAGAGATCTGGCCCTCCAGGTTTGCTCTCAGATCGGCCTTCTCATCAACGAGGCCAAGTTGGAACTCGGACCCGAAGCAGGTGATTAATTTCATCGGGCAGAGCTCGACTCTCTTCGAGCCAGAGCATCGGCTCCCGGCGGACAGGGCCGTGGTTCTTTCCTCCTTGCCCAATCATTTCTGGTTAGGCAATCGCGCCTGCCCAGGACTTCCTGCGCCTCCTGGGTCTCATGGTGGCCTGCACCAGCGTGGTCCTGGCCTGGCCGCTGGCCATGCATCCTTCAGTGGGGACTGGCCAGCCAGTGGTCGCAGCTGCGATCCATTGGACCAGCTAGTGACGGTGACCCAGGGAGGTGGAACGCCTCCAGTGGTGGACCATTCCAGCCAGTTTGCAGGAGGGCATCCTTTGTCCGTGACGGCGGTCTGCTCTCTCTATCGACCGATGCCTCTCTGATGGGTTGGGGTGCCCATCTGAGGAGCACAGAGCGCACGGCCTCTGGTCCCCGGAGTCCCGATGCCATATCAACCTGCTGGAGCTTGGGCGTCTGTCTAGCCCTCACCGCCTTTGCTCCATTTCTATGGGGTCAAGTGGTTCAGGTCCAGATGGACAATACCACGACCATGTACTACCTAAACCGCCAGGGCGGGACGCGCCCTTGCCTCTGTGCAAGGAAGCTCTCCGCTTGGTCACTGTGCGCAGCCTGGAGGCGGATCTCCTAGCCATCCATGTGGCAGGAGCCTCCAACACTCTGGCCGATGCCTAAGCTGGATAGGGGCTGTGTCCCACGGGTGGTCTCTCCTGCCGGAGGTAGTACAAGATCTGTTCTCCCACTGGGCACACCTCAGGTGGACCTGTTTGCCTACAGGAGAATGCGGTTGAGGCGGTTTCATGCCTGCCCCTCAGCAGGGTTCGCTAGGAGGATGCCTCTGAGGCCGTGGACCCTGGCCTCTTCACGCCTTTCCCCATTTCCTTGATCACAAGGTGCTTCTCAAAGGCGAGGAGGGACAAGGCGATGGTGATTCTGGTAGCCCCAGACTGGCCGCGCCAATGCTGGTATCCAGATCTCCTCAGCCTCAGCTCCAGGCTCCCGAGGCAGCTTCTAGCTCGCCCGGACCTGTTATCAGTCAGTTAGGAAGGTGTTCCATCCGGACCTTCAATCCCTGCACCTGACGGCCTGGTTCTGAGCTGCCAGAGTTCCAGGCCCTGGGTCTTTCTGACGAGGTCCTCAATGTAGTTGAGGCGTCCCTTAATGAGTCGACCAGAAAATGCTATGCCTTCAAATGGAAGAGATTCTCCTTTGTGTCAGGGCAAGGGCCTGGACCCTTCCTCCTGTTCCTCGGCAAGCATCTGACTACCTATGAATCCTTTCTCGAGCAGGGCTTTAGGTCGCACACTCACGGTGTGCACTCTGGCAGCCATCTCTGCTTGCAGGCGAGGCCGGGAAGCGGTCGTGTGGCGCAGGAGAAGGTGGTCAAGTTTTCAGGCCTGGATCGATATCTCCCTCCGGTGCGTGAACCTCCACCTCCATGGGATCTACTGCTGAGTCTGGCAAAGCTCATGGGCAGGCCATTCGAACCAATGCACAGGTGTGACATCTCTCTCACCTGTCATGGAAGACCGCCTCTGATGGCTATCACGGCCAGCCAGAAGGATGGGAGAGCTCCAGGAGCTTTGCATCGAGTCTCCTTACCTGGTCTTCCACAGGGACAAGGTTGTCCTGCGCCCACCTCAAATTCCTTCCAAGGTGGTGTCGGAGTTTCACTGTTAACCACAGGTGTGCTGACTCTCGCCGTGTTCTACCCCAATCACACCTTGGAGGTTGTAATATAGGACCCATACTCTGACCTAGAAGGGCGCCGCTATAAGGAGCGCATGACTGAGTTCGGGAGGTTCACCAGCCGTTTGTCACCCACGCTTGAAGCCGCACCTGGCAGACCTGCAGCCAGCGGACGATAAGCAGGTGGGACCCCTCACAGATTTCATAGGTTGATGGGCAAGCTTCTAGAGTTGCGTTTGGTTCCCACTGGGCTGTGGGGTTATTCCAGATGCTCCCCATAGAGGCATGCCTTAGACAACTAGGGGTATTGGAGCCCACCAGAGGGGAGCACCTAGACCTGTCTCAAATGGAGATGAAGAGAGGATACAGATGTAGAAGTGGTACCTATCTGGGAACCAGTTGACCATCAACAGTATGGTTTGGTACAAACACAGCAATAGAGTCAAGCTTACAAAGTCAAAGGTGCTTGATTGTGGAGGGCTGACTTTGCTAAAATGGGAGTGCTTAAGGAATGCACTAGCAAATGGGCAGGTTGAGGGGTGGAAGAACACTGGGAATAATAAAACTGCCATCGCAGAGGTAACAAAGCCATGTGTAAAGCAAATAAATGAAACATAAAGTTGTAAGAAACCACTATGGTTCTTAAAGGAAGTGGCAGTGAAGGTTCAAGAGAAAAGAAAGCATCTCAGCAAGTACAAGGAATCACAGAAGGAACAGGACAGAGAACTGTATCAGTTAAAGCAAAAGGAAGCTGGAAAGGCAGTCAGAACAGCAAAAGGCCCAAACCGAGGAAAAGGTAGCTAACTAGTTAAGAAGGGATAAACTTTATAGGTAAATCAGGAGTGAAGGAAGACCATGGAGGGATAGTGAGGCTTAATAAAGGGAGGAGGGTGGGCAGATGTGGACTGTGAAAAGGCAGAGATATTAAACAAATATTTTGCTCAGTATTTATAAAGGAAGTGGGAGGTACCAAAACAGAAAAGTAGAACACTCTTGATACAGAAGTTGATACTAGTCTATTTGTAGAAGAAAGGGGTTCTAAAAAGAGCTCTAAAACTGAAGGTGGACAAAGCAATGGGGCTGATGGGATTCATCCCAGAATTCTAAGAAGTAAGGGTAGAACTAGTGACACCACTGACTACGCCCTTAACAAATCATGTGAGGATGGGTGGTACCTGAGGACTGGAGGAGGGCAGATGATTCTCTCACAAAAGTGGGAGCAAGGCAGAAGTAGGAAACTACAGACCTGTTAGTTTAACCTCAGTGGTAGGGAAAATGATGGAATCACTTCTAGGAAAGAATTGTTGAGTATCTAGAGGCCAGAGGGCACAGGACCCAAGGCAGCATGGATTCATTATGGAAGGTCATGTCAGACAAATCTGATAGATTTCTTGACTGGGTGACCAAAGTAGTTGATCAGGAGGGCTGTGGACATGGCCTACCTAGACTTTAGCAAGGCATTTGACACAGTCCCACACAAGATTAATATAAAGTTAGCCAGTCTGGAGTGTGTCCAAGATGACAGCCTGGGTAAAGAATTGGCTGGAGAATAGGACAGAGAGTAATAGTAAATGGAGTCCACTCTAAAAAGGGGTTAGTAGTGGGTACCGCAGGGTTCAGTATTAGATCTGGTCCTTCAATGTCTTTTATGTTTACACTGAGAGGGACTGAAGGAAGTGAAGGTCTTTGCAGATGACACAAAGATCTGCAACAGAGGATGCACAAGGTGGGTGGAAAGGATGAGAAGGGACTTGCAAGGTTAGAGGAATGGTCAAATGGATGGCAGCTTAGATTCAATGCTAAGAAGTGCAAGGTAATGCACCTGGGAAACAAAAATCAGGGAAGAGTACACAATGGGGGGTGAGATACTAACAACAAAAATGGAAAGGGACCTGGGGGTAGTCATATCAGATGACCTAAAGGTGGGCAAGCAATGTGAGAGGGCAGCAAGGAGGGCTGGGGGATACTGGGATGCATAGGGAGAGGCATCACCAGTAGAAAACAGGAAGTTATTATCCCTCTGTACAGACAGCTGGGTGAGACCACATCTGAGTACTGGTGCAGTTCTGGAGACCCAATCTCCGAAAGACATAGACAGGATGGAAGCTGTCCAGGAGGGCAACTAAAATGGTGCAGGGTCTGCAACTGGAAGACATATGAAGAGAGAGCTTAATATGTATAGCCTTGAGGAAGAGGGAGGGAGGGGGGACATGATAGAAACTTTCAAGTACCTCAAGGAATCAACAAGTCCAAGAGGGTAGCATCTTTCAAAAAGAGGTGTAAGAGCAAGGGGCAATTTGAAGATAGAAGGGGCGAGCCCAGAGGTAATTTAAAGAGTATTTTTCACATAGAGGTTGTGGATGTATGGAGCAGCCTTCCAGAGGAGGTCATGGAGTCAAAACTGGTGGAATTCAAGCATGCATGGGACAGTCATGAGCAATTCTAGGGGTGGGGGTAGGAAGAAGTAGGCTGCTGGTTAACTAGGATCTGCAGCTTATCCATCAGGTAGGGAAATGGGCAGACTGGGTGGGCCAAGCGGTCCTTATCTCGCCGTCAAATTCTATGTTTCTATGTTTCTATGTTTATACTGCTGCATCGGTAGCTGCTTCCAGGATGTCCCTATCCAGGATATCTGCAGGGCTGCTACCTGGAAGTCGGCACATACCTTTATATCCCACAACCACATCGATCTTGAGTCACACCGGGATGCTGGTTTTGGGGCCTCGGTTCTCCAGTCTCTATTTCCTAAGTAGGGGGTGTGCTTGCCTCCCTCCTCCCAGAGAACTGCTAGGAGTCTGCCAGAAAGTGTGGATGAACAACATATCCCTGTCCCTAGAAATACAGGTTACTCACCTGTAACAGGAGTTCTAGAATGGTATATGTTGTTCATCCACATGACCCACCCGACCCTCCCAGCTTCGACGCACAACCTGAGCTTCCAGCTGCCCAGATCTGGCGCCATGGGCCGGAGCCGAGTTTTACCACCCGGTGGGTGGGAGGAGCCAGCTTGAAGACCTTCCGCAAGATTTAAAGCGGCAAGGATACCTGCCAGAAAGTGTGGATGAACAACATATACCATTCCTAGAACTCCTGTTACAGGTGAGGTAACCTGTATTTCTGTGAATGGAAGGGAGGTAGGAATCAAGATCATAACACAACGTTTTTCCCTCGATCAAGGGAAGCATGATAGATACAGCTGTGGATAAATCCTAAACCCCAGTTTTGAGTTTAAGGGCCCCTGAGGGGTTAATGTGTCTCTTGCAAAATATTATCTTGTTTTTGGGGCTTTAATATATTTAAATAGTTGCTTCCGTTTGGCTGTGTTGTTCACACCATTCACATTAAATGGTATAATTCTAGTCAAGTCACTAACCAAATGGGCATACTAGAAATCCAAGAAAATGTAATATATACTGACATATCTTAAGGAATAATGTATAATAGATGACTGATTAGAAAGGTGTACCCTGCACTACTAACATTTGTAAAAGGAAAGTCAACCACAATAACACTTCCTGAATTGGGTCTAGAAAACCATACCAATAAAACAGTAAACCTGAATCTACCAAAGTTATCTAATCGCCTAGTAATATCCAAACAGTCCCTGACCGCTTAAAGTACCATCTTTGATGGAGAAGTTACAACAACCAAACATTACAGAAAGAACCTCTGGATTTACCACCCCAGTGACTTCCAAGGTCAAGCAGAGGCCATGAACTCCGCTTGGGATGTGTCATTCATATGACACATATCTTCCCAGGAAGGGTGGGAAGTAACTTACCTATTCTGCTCAAATTGATGAACCAAAGGGTAGGTAGTAGACCAAACGTCTTCATGGTTATTAATATGTGTTTTCAAGAACATTCTATTTTGTAGTAAAATAACGTCACCATCACCACCCCTGAACAACCAGTATACAAAGTATCTGGTGCTGCTACCTAGAAATTATGTAACCCAGCAACATGTTGAGGCATCCCTTATAAAATGATAGATAATAGGGATGGTCTGTGATCACTGGGGACCTTGTCTGCAGCTATCCAGATCCTTTAGCATCCCATGCAATGAAGGAGTGTACTGGATATATAGGCACACATCCCACCTTCGTGTAAACCATGGGTGCCACTGCTACTCAGTGCCAGCGGGGTCATCTACAGTTTGTATCAGGGCTCATTAAATAAACAGTCAACAATTAATTAAAAATACTGTAAAGCAAACAGTATAATGAATTAGGCAAGAACCTCAACAACCATTAAAACATAATAACATGAGAACTGAGTAATTAAATAGCTGTTGAAGCCAGGATGAACGAGGGTCCCAAGAAAGAAAAACCTCTGGAAACCCATTCCAGGTTACATTCAGTAGTCAGAGCAGCTCTAAGTCCCCGCTTAGCTCCAAGTAAGCCATCATCAGCTACAAGGCAAATGACAGCATCTTAAGGAGAAGTCAGTGGGGATAAAATAGACCACGGTCTTCCGTAGCTCTTTATGCATATGGAGAGAGCAGGGCTCCAAAGTTAGGTGTCAGCTGAGGAGGCTAACTTGATCTAGTTACAAACCTGCATGCCCTCAGTAACAAACAATGTCCAGAAACCTGTTGAGCCTAGGATCGATGTGGAGAGCTTACACTTGAGGGAGAAAGGATTCAAAATATGTTCTCCTTGTTACCGTACATTGAATAAGTCACTTACAGTCAATAGAAGCTGAGGTATCCGCAGTGCAGAACCTCGTGCAGGGAAAACAAGAAACGTGACACTAGTGCTATGCACATCAGACTAATCTGCCGTGATGCTGTGGTGGTCCGTTGAAATGTGTGGCGCTTTCCAGTACAGTGTCCTGGAGTCATGGGGAAACTGAGTCCTGCATAGTAGTACCCCATAATGCTGCAGAAGGAGGTGATGTCCATTTGAAGAGTGGTTGATTTAATGGGAGATGTGCTTGTTCCAATTCTGTGACTTCCATGCAATTTCCCAGGCTGATTAGAGCAAGTCAGTTAATCAAAATCTTTATTTAACCAGGTCCCTCTCTAATTTATCCTTGGTCAGGAGGGAGTTGTATCCCAAGTTCTCTAAGAAAGCTTCTTCCAGGAGATCTGCATAGGTGCGAGGACCAGAAGCCATGTCTCCGTAGCGCCGGGCTGGAAACGAGACGCTGGGCTCAGAGCTGCTTCATGGATCTGCCACATTGCACAACATCTGTCTTGCTCTGGCCATGTGTAGTCATTATCGAAGGTAATTTTAGTGTTTTATATGTTAGATCTTTATGCTGCCAGGCCTGTTTCAGCACATCTTCTTTCACTATGAGAGAATCTTTCATCAGGCCATGACATCCCAACCTCCATCCTCCTGAGGGTCCTAGGACTCTGTAAGTGCTGTCTTCTTCTCCATCAGGGTCTATCTGCTGCTGTCTGCCTCATCTGGTTGGCATAACCTAGGTTCTCCTGGTTTCTTACAGGGAGGTCCTCCAAGCATGATCTCCAGCAGGGAACTGAGTAGGGAAGGATCTGCCTACGCTACATGGGAGAACTGACATCTAACTTCATAGTGGTCGGCCAATAGTAGACTGATTGCAAAAGTTTCCATGTGGTCCTAGTGCCTGGTGGCTTCAAACAACATGAAGTCTTGCTGTATTCTGACTATTGCAGTTAGGTCCTGCCTTTCAACTGCCCGGAGAACAAAGAGTTAACTTTCCATGGCCAGCATGGAATGTTCAGTCGCGAGCTTGGTTGAAGCCCTGTCTGCTGTTGTTTAAACTCCAACCGTCAGATTCTTTACTCTGCCTCACTGAACAGTTGCTCCGAGCTTTCCTTTCCTCGGTTCAAAAAGTCGGTTAAAGTGTCGTTTTTCACTCGGTTTCTACCGAATTTTGCTTCGAATCTGTCGGTTTAAGTCTCTGTCTGTGTTACCGTGAGTACTAGATAGGTTTTACATTTAGTTTCTGTGTGGAACTTGTAAATTTTCGGATCAGTTCGACTGAACCGATCAGTTTAGTTTAAAAAAATGTGAATTTACTTAGAGTGTGGTAACCAGTCCGTCTCGGTTCTAAAAACCCGGATTTTATTAAGTTTTTCCAAGACCTGTAACACGGTCAGGAACTGATGGAGTCTTGCCTGGCGGATTGCCGAAAAAAGGGTGAGTTTTGGATAGGATTGGCCATGTCTGAGAAACCAAGAAAAAAACGGGCCCACTGGGTTTCAACACTGCAGTGTGTGTGGGGAAGCCTTTGCTAAGGCTGATCCCCACACCACCTGTGTTTATTGTCTGGGGTTTGACCACCTCGATTCAGACTGCCAAATTTGTAAGAATTTTGCCAAAGCTACCCTGGATAAGAGAGAGGTAGACTGAGGGAGAGGGAGGCCAAGATGTCCGCTGACCCAAATGGCCAGCCTGGTTTGGTTCCACCGAACCAGAAGGAGTGCCTCTGACCAGGGCTAAACTTCTTCGGCAAAAGGAGAGCCGATTCTGAGGAGTCTGTTCTGGTTAAAAGGAGAGAAGAGAGAAATCATCCAGTTCAGATCCAGAAATTCATACTGGACAGCTGATGAGATAGCCAAAGCGATAAGAATAGTGCAGTCGCTAACTCGGTTCCGCCAAACCGCACCATCTGGCAGGGGCTCTGTTCGGTCGGTTCCCCGGTTCCGGATTACACTTCAGAAGAATTTTATGAACCGGAGGAGGAGGAGGAGAAGAGAGAGTATGAGGATGACTGTAACCTCCTTGTTACCCAGGGTTACTAGAATCCCAGTAAGACCTAGTGGTAGGCAGGGAAGGCAGCTTGTGAAACTCCAGTTAAATGGGTTTCACACTGTTTCACTCTGTTCTTAGTCTCAGCTGAGACTGAGGCATGACATCACAATAGAACTGTCGCAGCTGCATGAGCCACAATGGAATCTGCAGCAGGAGTTGGAGTAGAATGTTGGGAGGTTTGAACAGTAGTCTGTAGTCAGTTGGAGTTTGGAGCTTGTTGTGAGAGAAGCACAGCAGCTCTGTGTTAGGCTTTGGAGTCTCAGCCTGACATAGGGCTACAAGTAGGAAAGGTGTGTGTTTCCACCTAAAGAGATACACAGTGAGCTATTTTAAAGTGGTGGAGACTGCTGATTCGGTCTCTGTGCCCCATCCCTCAGGGGATGGGGCAGGAAAGTTTTGCCTGCATATTCCAGGGGTAACCCCTGCTCCTACTAGTGAAGATGCTGCCTTATTTTGTCCAAGAGTATGGGAAACAAGAAGATTTCGTGATTAGCCTACGTGGGCACCTGCAACCGGAGGGTGAGTTCTGCTCTTTCTAAAGGGCCCATATTTCACCCTGGACTTGTGTGATAGTGGGGATTGGACTACTGAAGTAGTGGGAGGCCTAGAGTAATAGGCTTAGCACAAAAGTAAAAGTAATGCTCAAGTCCAGCACATAGGAGAAGTCAAGACATGTAGAGGAGATGTGACATATGTCTACCAGTAATCTACATTGCCAAGCTTTCAGAAAAGAGTTGTTTAGTTTACAGAGAAATGGCCGGGTATGGATTGTGGGAGCTGGAGGTGGAGACCCCCCATCTTTAGTAACCAAGTCCACCTCTACGGATTTGCTCTGTGGATTTCTACTTTGTCTCATGCACTTGGCCAGTGATGAGGGAAGTACCAGGCGATGGGATGGAAGGAAAAATTCCTCTAAGTCGAAGGCTCAAAGGTGGTTTTAGAGGAGCCACCAATTGGAAAACTTCAGTTATTCCCATAATGGACCATCAGATCAAAGTGGTTTGTGAGGGCGGGCCAGCTGAGAAAACCAAGTAGTGTACAAGTCGGGCTGTATACCAAAGCTGCGGCAAGTCCAGGCTGTGTGCCTGGTGGGTTTAGAGCCTGAGGGATGGAATTGTGAAGAAGTGTTCTGTTGTCTGTAATCTGCATTACCAGGAATGTAGCCCCGTGGGGTCCGTCTATGCTTTGTTTGTTCATTTAGGATGTGAATAAAAGCCACACTGTAGAATCCTTCCTGGTTCTGGACATTACAGTTATTGCTTCCTGTGTTCGATTTACTTGGTGCCTTAGGCAGAGTAGCCAAATCTAGGCCCCTGTGCCGAGTAACCTGAGTCCTCCCTGCACTCAGTCCCCACCAGGTACTGCTGTCAGCTTCAACATCATGTCACCTGTCATTTGCAGAAAGGCAGGGGTCCAGGGGTTACAAAATGGAGGCACCGCTTGGATTTAATTCTCGGAGGAAAGGTGCTCGGGCAAGGGCTAGCATTTTGGCTATCTGACAGTGGGCAGCCCAAAAAGCTGAAGCAAGTTAACTAGTGTGTCACTGTGTGCTGTGGATCTTATGCTGCTGTTTAAAATACCAACTGTTTACCAAGGAGCAGTAATGCTAAAGAGTGTGCCCTTGTCCTGCATCAATTGTTTACAGCGTTTTGCCTGCTTTTAAAAGAAGTGTGATAAAGAAAAGTGTGGAAGACTAGGGGTAGCAACAGGAAAATTGTGCCCTGGACGTTGGAAATGCTTTTAAAAGAACTGTGGTAAAGAAAAGTGGAAGACTAGGGTAGCAACAGGAAAATTGTGCCCTGGACATTGGAAATGCTTTTGAATGAACTGGGAACTTGCAGTGTGAATGGCCATGCTAAATGGCTGAAATGGCTCCCACCGTGGAGTCAGTTGAGAAAAAAAGTGGTTTCTGCAGTTTAAATTTGCCTGCTCAACGATCGCTGGAAGAGAAGAGCACTTGCGAGGAGGAAGAGGCTCATTTGCATGGCGTTGTGCGTTGGTGAGGCTGCAATCAGTCCCACCCCTCAGCCAGCTTTACAGTGACTGTCCCAGCATCTGAGGAGGGAGTGAGTGGAGGCGGTACTGGCTTGTGGAGGAGCGTCAGAGAGATGAAAGTGCTGTAAAACCTTCAAAAATAAACTGTTTTGTTTAAAATCGGGCTCAACCCGATATCGATTGTCTAAATTGCAGCGTGGTGGTCGAGAGACGATCGGCAGGACTGCCCACCGTTTCTTTCTGAGGCCTCCAAGACTGGCTGCAGGCCGTTTTCCATCGCAGCTGACAGCTCTGATAACAGTAAGTACCAACAGTGATAATTGCTCAGACAGTGATTTTCTGCCAAAAGCCAGCCAAATATGTGTGCAGCAGTGTAGTCACTTTGCAAGTAATGACTGTGTCAAGTTCTACCAGCAAGTGCAAGTCTGTTAAGCCATTGACTGTGTGCATAGTTATGAGTTCAACATCCATTTAAAGTTTAAAGCCAGAGAGACTGTGAGTTGTAGCCAAATGTGCAGCACTAGTTTACAGACAATCCTGTGCTTAAAATCCTGAAGCTGTAAGGGACTGTGAGTTAAAGAAATGTTTCCAGCAAGTGAAAAGTCTGTGGAAAATCATGTAAATGTGTTAGAAGAAAAACAGTGCAAGTTTGTACAGTTTGAGCAAAAGTTATCAGTAGTGTGTGTAAATTGGATGTGCAGTGGTTGACCATTTCTGAATGTTGATGCACAGGAGTGCTGCCCGCCATTACAGGGTGGGGTAGTAAAGTAAACACAGCAGCAGAGGAGCCATTTTAAAAGTAAAGAAGGTGTTCAGTAAAGTGGGACTTTCAGTTACAGTGAGCTTTTGTTTGTTTTTCTGCAGTTATGACCTCAGGACCACCTCGCTACTCAGATCATGCCTGGGTTGCGTAACAGCAGCAGTAAATAGACTGAGGGACATTGAAAAGTGGTGTTATGGAGGACAACTGCCTCCTCATGTGGCGATTCCTGGTTATCCAGTGCATGTGTGTCAAATTGCTTGAACGCTGGAAGGGATATCTTCATGATACCTCACTGTGCTGGATGCCTAGAAAAATATTGCTTGTATAAAGTACCCCAGATTCGTTTGGCTCCCAAATGGACAAAGGTTCAGGAATCTGCAGTTGGCAGCACACAGCACCAGGCGGAGCCTGTTGAAGAAGGCCCCTCAGGGGAGTGTGGCACAAAGCTAGAGGGTGCAGAGTTAGAGACAGAACCAGATGTTGAAGTTTCGGATGCTGGATCTCAGAAGGAAAGTTCGGATAAAGCATCAGAGGGCCTAGCCCAAGTCTCATAGGAGAAGATGAGATGCGGAGGCCTTTGAATGGGAGGTGTCAACCTCCTGCCAAGTGATGAGTGGATAGTCTCAGGAGTGAGGACGACTGCTCACCCTGAGCTCAGATCCTTAGTGAGGAAGAAGGTGAGGGGAACCTATGTGGCCTTGTGAAAGGAACGGGTACACAGCATCAAGCTCTTGCCTCGGAGGAATGAATGGAAGAGAGTGGTGATGCCATTGCCCTGGATATGCAAGAAGAAGAAGTCAGGGATCTGTTTTAATCTCATTGAGGATGCATAGCTGGCAGAACAGGACTGGCTGCCCCAAGCCAGGCCAGCGGTCTCAGGTTGACCAAAGCTAGTAAAGAGGAGAGACTGGTTCCTAGGAAGGCGAATGAGATCTATGGGATGACCTTTCCTACCTTTCCTCGGAAAGTCTGGGAGGAGATTGAGAACAGTAGGAAATCCTGGATCTGGGCCAAGCAATGAAATGTGTGCATCCTGGTGCAAAAAGCACGTAAGGAACAGACTGTTTCAGGAGAAATATACCCAGTGGAAGAGAGGCAGGACACTGTTTATGGACAGAGTGCGAATAGTGGATGGAGAGGGACCTGAAATCTCCCACTGTGTGAATTATGTGTGCCCAGATGGGGTAATAATTCAAGCTCCTGACCCCGGACTATTGGCCTCAATGCAGGGACCTCCCAGCAAATGTGCCCGTGCCTACTAAATGGAAAGCCGAGCAGTGGTAGTCAGTACTGCCACACCAGCCTGTGAAGTGCCTTATTGATCCACCAATATGGACATCCAGGACTCAGGTGCCCCACATTCATCAGTTCTACAGTGTACTGGCCTTTCCAGAATCCATTGACTGATGGCCCACCAGATGACTTCAGATCCAGAGAGGACACCAGCCCAGCTGTATCCTGTTTCATTGCCTGGTAATCGGATGACGTCAGACCAGCTGTTTTCCTTTTGTTCCTGTTTTAAGGTTCCATCTCCAGAGATGACATCATCCCAGATGTGCCTCCTGTAGTTCCCGGAAGATGTCCGCCCAGCTGTATTGGAAGAAATGCGCCAGGGAGAGTCTTCGGCTGAGGTGCAGGTCGGTTCAGATTTTCATTCTACAAGGGCTGATAAGTCTGAACTTTTCTATCTTTATGACATTGCAGTACACACCCTACACTAGCAGACTCCAGAATGTGTGAACTGTCCTCAAAGACTCTCCCTTTGGGACTTTGGCCTGCTAGAACTGTGCTTCACCTGGCTCTGGCCCAGGAAAGACTATTTAATGGACTAGCCTTCGGGCATTGTGGTCACTAATTGGGACTTTAGGCACTCCATCCCCCAAATGTGTATTGTAAATAATGTCATTGTTTTTCTAGTTTTCTAGTGTATATACTGTTTTCTACCTTTTCTAAAAAAAATCTTTTGGGATTAGTAGGGTATCACAAGTCGTAAGAGGAGGTAATAATCCTCTTTACAAGACAATGGTTAGGCCCCATCTGGAGTACTGGCGGCAGTATTGAGGCCACACCTTCACAAGGACATTAACAAATTGAGGCAGTCCAGAGAACGGCAACCAAAATGGTGCAGGGACTGCATCAGGAGACATATGAGGACAGATTAACAGAGCTCAATATGTATACCCTTGAGCAAAGGAGGAGAGAGGTGATATGATCAAGGCATTCAAACACCTTAAGGGCATTAACAAGGTGAAAGAGTCTAACATGTTTAAATATAAGAAAATAGCAGGACAAGAGGACACAGTATGAGATTAGAGGGGCGATTAAGGGGAATGTGAAATTCTTTTTCACAGAAAGGGTGGTGGATGCATGGAATGGCTTACCTCAAGAAGTGGTGGCTATGAATACAGTGCAGGGCTTCAAACAGGCATGGGATAGGCATAAGGGAGCAATACAAATGACTATGAATAGATAGGCCACTGACAGAGCAAAGGCCGATGGCACATTTATAAGGTAGAAAAGAAATGGGCAGACTGGATGGGCTTATGTCCTTATCTGCCGTCAACTTCTGTTTCTATGTTCTATGGATTCTCCAATGTTTTGATGGCAGGGTTTAGGTAGACTGTGTATGCAGATTAGGAGTGTGTGTTGTCTTTCTTTTCCTTGCAGGTGTTCCTGAGAAGATAGAAGAGAAGACAAGAAGAGGAGGAGGGCTCATCGGAGTTCCTCACTAGTACTTTAGTGTGTAGTGATTTAAAGTACTGTGGTGTTATTATTGTTGTTGTTACTGTATTAACCCTTTTCCTTCCACAGGTGTGGTTGTGGGAGTAGGGAGCAGTAAAATGATGTAATAATGTGGTATTAGTTTCTTGGTGCACGGTTGCAGGGTGCCCAAGGTCGGGAGGTCCCTGGGTTGTTTTTGTTTTGGGTGTTAGTTAGAGGCAGATAGGTTTTCCTAGGGGATAGACAGGCTGTGGCCCTGACCTGCAGTAGGGGTTGCAGTGCTGATCTTTTAGGACTATGCTCTGGACAGTTCTACCAGAGCCACTAGGTGTCCATAGTAAGTGGGTAGAGTAGAGGCTGAAATGTCAGCTAAAGGCCCTAGGCCCTTAGTGTTGCCTGCCTGTGCTGCACATGGTAGGAGGGGCCTGATCACCCCTCCGCAGGTAGCACATAGGTGGGATGGCCTATGCGGGTAAACAATGACTGCGGACAGTCATTTTCCTGGTCAAGAGCAAGTGTAGCCCCTGTGCCGGGCTACTAGAATCCCAGTAAGACCTAGTGGTAGGTAGGGAAGGCAGCTTGAACTCCAGTTAAATGGGTTTCACACTGTCTCACTCGGTTCTCTGTCCTCAGCTGAGTCTCAGGGATGACATCACCATAGAACTGTCGCAGCTGCATGAGCCAATGGAATCTGCAGCAGGGAGTTGGAGTAGAATGTTGGGAGGTTTGAACAGTAGTCTGTAGTCAGTTGGAGTTTGGAGCTTGTTGTGAGAGGAGCACAGCAGCTTTGTGTTAGGCTCTTGGAGCCTCAGCCCTGACATAGGGCTACAAGTAGGGAAAGGTGTGTTTCACCTAAAGAGAGATGCAGTGAGCTATTTAAAAGTGGTGGAGACTGCTGATTCGAGTCCTGTGCCCCATCCCTCAGGGATGGGGCAGGAAAGTTTTGCCTGCATATTCCAGGGACAACCCCTGGCTCCTACTAGTGAAGAAGCTGCCTTATTTTGTCCAAGAGTATGGGAAACAAGAAGATTTTGTGATTCAGCTCACAGGCACCTGCAACCAGAGGGTGAGTTCTGCTCTTTCTAAAGGCCCATATTTCACCCTGGACTTGTGTGATAGTGGGGATTGACCACTGAAGTAGTGGGAGGCTCAGAGTAATAGGCTTCAGCCAAAAGTAAAAGTATGTTCAAGTCCAGCACTTAGGGAAGTCAAGACATGTAGAGAGATGTGACATACGCTACCCAGTAATCTACATTGCCAAGCTTTCAGAAAAGAGTTGTTTAGTTTCCATAGAAATGGCCGGGTATGGATTGTGGGAACTGGAGGTGGAGACCCCCATCTTTAGTAACCAGGTCCACCTCCACGGATTTGCTCTGTGGATTTCTACTTTGCCTCATGCACTTGGCCAGTGATGAGGGAAGTACCCAGACGTGGATGGAAGGAAAATCCCTCTAGGAGTTGAAGGCTCTAAGGTGGTTTGGGGAGCCACCAATTGGAAAACTGGTTCATTCCCATAATGGACCGTGGATCAAGTGGCCAACTGGGCAGCCAGGCCAGTGGGGAAAACCCAAGTAGTGTATAAGTTGGGCTGTGTACCAAAGTGGCGTGCAAGTCCAGGCTGTGTGCCTGGTGGGTTTAGAGCCTGAGGGCTGGAAATGTGAAGAAGTGTTCTGTTGTCTGTAATCTGCATTACCAGGAATGTAGCCCCATGGGGGTCCGCTCTGTGCTTTGTTTGTTCATTTTGATGTGAATAAAAGCCACACTGTAGAATCCCATTCCTGGTTCTGGACATTACAGTTATTGCTTCCTGTGTTCAGATTTACTTGGGTGCCCTGTGCAGAGTAGCCAAACCAGGCCCCTGTGCCGAGTAACCTAGTCCTCCCCAACCCAGTCCCCACCAGGTACTGCTGTCAGCTTCAACAGCATGCCACCTGTCATTTGCAAAAGGCAGGGGTCCGGGGTTACATGATGATGGTGATTATGAAAGTCTGGGTGTGCCTATTGACCCGGACATCTCCTCAGACAGACCTTCAGGTGTTTCTCCTCCTAGGCTTTCTGAGTCCCTTCCCACTTTATGTTTTACAAAAGTGGCTGAAACCTCCAGCTTCCAATGGAAGAAGCAGTAGAGGATCATGAGGAGCCTGATTTTGTTGAAATGATGGACATCCCAGAGTCCAGAAGACTGTCTGTTCCCTCCATAAATCCTTGGGAAACAGACAATTAAAATTCTAAAGACTCTAACTCCATACCTCCTGTGGACAGACGAATGGACAAGAGGTACACCCTTTCAGTCTCGGACATGGAGTTCCTTTCTGAGCAATGCAGCCATGTTGGAGTAGTGCAGGCTGCTGCCTGGGATAAGTAGATATTCCATTGGCATCACCCCCAGAGAAGGACTCCAGGAGGATTGATGCCATGGCAAAGAAGCAGTACATGGCAGCATCTTTGGGACTCAGGCAGGCTAACTATGTGGCCTACACAGCTAGATACCAGAAGTCCAGATGGGACACTGTGCTGGCTCTGGTTAAACAGGCCCCTGACCAGCTTGCCAAGGAGCTGGAACAGGTGGCTGCAGATGGGATTGAGGCATCCAAGGTGCAATTTCATGCTGCTGTGGACTCCAGTGATGTTTCATCTAGAGTCATGGCTACATCTGTGGCTCCTTCAGGTATGGTTTGGCTCAGATATACTAGCCCATCACAGGATACCCAGGCTAAGGCCATGTATTTCCTGTCACTGGTAATTCTTTGGGAGCAGACAGAGAACTACATGAAAAAGATGGACGAGTACAGGACCACCTACAGGAGTGCTCAGGCCAAAGAAAGACAAGCCACTCCTCAAAGGCAGCAGTCCAGGGTCAGGGGCAGGCCTTTTCAAAGGCCTTTTACCAAGCCCAGGCCTCCTCTTCTTCCTATGCTCAGAGGGGTTCTTCAGAGGGAGAGGCAGACGGGGAATGAGCAGGCCTGCTTCCACCCCTCAGCCTAAAGCCCCTGCCAAGCAGACACCCTGATGGGTCTGCCCAGGCCGATTCTCCAATACCTGTAGGGGCAGGCTGGCTTACTTTGTCCAGAACTGGAAGTCTCTGACATCAGACAAGTGGGTCCTGGAAGTAGTAAGCCAGGGACTGGTTCTCAGCTTCAAAAATTCCCAAGATGAGAACCAGATCCTTTCCACCTGCAAATCCATCGGAGACCCTTGCCCTAGAGGCAGAGGTTTCTTCCCTCCTGGCTGTCAGAGCCATAGAGAGGGTTCCACCCTACACAAAGGTAAAGGATTGTACACCAGGTACTTCCTAACCCCACAAAAAACAGAGAATGGCGGTCCATCCTGGATCTAAGATATCTGAACAAGCACCTTTAAAAGCAAAGTTCAAAATGGTGACTCTGGGAATAATTCTGCCTCTCTAAGGCCAGGGAACTGGCTAGCCTCGTGGACCTCAAAGATGCCTATTTTCACATTCCCATCAGGTGCTCCCACAGAAAGTACCTCAGGTCTCGAGTTGCCCTCAGGCTACTACAGTTCAGAGCAATGCCCTTGGTTAACATCAGCCCCAAGGGTTTTCACAAAGTTCCTGGCAGTAGTGGTTGCTTTCCTAAGGAGAAAAAAGATTCCATCTTTCCATACTTGGATGACTGGCTCATAGTGTGTCAGTCTCCGGACCAAGTCAAGTCACATCTGCAAATAACTCAGCAAGTGCTCACTTCCTTAGATTCCTCCTCAACCTTCCAAAGTCAGTTTTCGAGCCAGTACAGCTCCTCACCTTCTTAGGGGCGGAGCTGGATACAAAGGGCAGAGCCTTCCTTCCCCTGGACAGGGTAAGGACCCTTATGGAACTGGCCTCTTCTTCACCCTTCAGGTGTCTCGACCAGCAAGGCATTTCCTGCAGCTTCTGGGCCACATGGCAGCCTCTACAGCAGTGGTCCAGGGTGTAAGATTTCAGATGAGGGACATTCAGTTCCAGTTAAGAGCCTTCTGGTCCCAAAGAAAGGATTCCTTACCAAACTAGTCCTAGTAACTCAACCCTGATCCAGGCTTTGCAGTGGTGGCAGGATCAGGACAATTTGAGACAAGGAGTTCCTTTTGTCACTCAGTTTCATTCAGTGATACTCATCACAGATGCCTCTCTGCTGGGCTGGGGAGCTCACCTGGGGATCTTACCACCCAAGGGCTGTGGTCACCTCAAGAATCTCTGCTTCACATCAGTCTCTTGGAACTCAGAGCAGTGTTTCTGGTACTGCAAGCCTTTTCCAAATCTGTACAGAACAAGGTGGTTCAGATCAGAACAGACAATACCACCACAATGTGGTACATCAACAAGCAAGGAGGCACTCGGTCTACGGCCTTGTGCACAGAAGCAATGAAGTTGTGGTCCTGGCCTATTCCCTGTAAACCTCTCTGATAGCAGTTCACCTCCCAGGGAAGGACAATGTCCTAGCAGATGCTCTCAGTAGGATATCTCAGGGCCATCACGAATGGACCCTAGATCCCCTAGTTTTGAAAGTGATTTTCAGATGGGGCACTCCACAGATAGATCTTTTGCAGCCCCAGACAATCACCAACTTCCTCTCTTTTGTTGCAGACCCCAGTCTTGGGCTCAGTCCCCTGGATGCTCTGATTCTGAATTGGGAAGGAAATTTATGTATGCTTTCCCCTTCCCACTCCTGTTCAAAGTTTAGTCAAGATCAGATCACAACCATGCAAAGTGATTCTGATTGCTCCAGTCTGGGCAAGACAGCCTTGGTACCCCTGTTGCTGTCCTTAGCAGTCCACCTTCCCTGTCTCTTCCCAGGAATTACAACCTGCTGACATTCTCTCAGGGAGGATTTGGTATCCGAATCTCTAGTCTCTCAATCTCAAGGCATGGCTCTTGAAGAGTTAAGAGTTTGCTGATCTGCACCTTTCTCAAGGGGTTCTGGATATCCTTAAGGCTTCTCGAAGCCTTCCACCAGAAATACTTACAACTCCAAATGGAAAAGGTTCACTATTTGGTGCTCTAATACATATTTCTCCAGAATCTGCTGGGTTGCCTACAGTTCTGGATTATACGGGTCCATCTTAATGGCTTACGACTTAGGCCAGCTACACTTAAAGTGCATTTGGCAGGTGTTTCTGCCTTCTTGTCAGTAGGCAAGCTTCTCCTCATCAGCCCATCCTGTGTGGAGGAGGAGGTGATTCTGCCACTGTATAGGTCATTAGTTAGACCACACCTGAGTACTGCGCAGTACTGGCGTCCGTATCTGAAGAGGGGACATTAAGTTACTGGAGGGGTGCAGCGAGGGCCACAAAAGATGATCAAGGGTCTGGGGGACTTATCATATGAGAGGAGGTTGAAGGAGTTGAACATGTACTCACTGGAGGAGAGAGAGACAGGGTGACATGATTGAAACCTTTAAATACATGAAAGGAATAAACAAGATGGGTACAGAGGGGTTGTTCAAAGTAAGGGAGGGAGGGCCACCAGGGGCCATGATATGAGACTGGATCAAGGAAGGTTCAGGAGGAGATGAGGAGACACTTTTTACAGAGAGGGTGGTGACTGGGTGGAATACGCTACCTGCAGAAGTGGTATGCAGTAGAACAGTGGACTGCTTCAAATGAGGATGGGACAGGACAAGGGGAGGGTTAATGAAGGGGAAGGGTGGAAGGGAGGGCAGCTGCAGAATAGAGGTGCTAGCTGCACATTCGAGCAGACTTGATGACCTCTAGGCCTTTATCTGCTGGCAAATTTCGGTATGTTCGTATGTGTTTTGTAAGTTCTTCAAGGGATTGCTGCACACCAATCCCCTTTAGGACCCTACTTGCTTGGGACCTTAATGTTTGCATTGCTCAGCTTATGCAACCACCCTTGAGCCTTTGTCCTCTGCAGAGCTTAAGTACTTGACTTGAAAACTGTGTTTTGGTAGCCATTACCTCTGCCAGGCATATCAGTGAATTGCAAGCCCTATCAGTGGAGCCTGATTTCATCTCTTTCCATAGAGATAGAGTGGTCCTAAGAACTAACAGGAAGTTTTTACCTAAGTTGGTTTCAGATTTCCACCTTAATCGGTCTATGTCTCTCCCTGTTTTCTTCACTGACCATTCCTCCTCTGGAGAGAGGAGGCTGCACAGCTTGATGTTAAAAGGGCCCTCAGCTTCTACATAGAGCGCACCAAGGGTCACAGGTTTGAGTCCCTCCAGTTGTTCCTCACATATGGAGAGGTCGGTGGGCAAACCTGCCACTAAGAGATCTATTGCCAGGTGGATTGTCTCTTGTATACAATTCTGCAATGAAAAACTGGTAGAACCCCACCCTCAGGCCTGAGGGCTCACTCTACTAGAAGTACAGCTGCTTCCCTGGCTGCTGCCAGAGATATTCCTATCTTAGAAATTTGTCAAGCAGCCACCTGGAAAACAGTCCATACATTCACCAAGCACTACTCTCTGGATATCCGGGCTAGGAGTGATGCTCAGTTTGCACAGCAGTACTTCAGAGCCTATTCCCCAAAGTAGGTTCTGTCCCTCCTCCATGGAGGTACTGCCTGGTAGTTCGATAGTCAGAATACAGCAAGACTTATGTTGTTTGAAGAAAAAATTACTCACCTTAGCAATGTTGTTTCTTCTAATGGAGTCTTGCTGTATTCTGACCCCCCGCCTCCCCCTCTCAGAACCTGGTTTTTGGGATGGGTGGGCAGGAGCAGTGTTGATTCCTAGGGTGCCCTTTTCACCCTCCTTTACTTGGGTACTTGGTTTTAGGACAAAAGGAGGCCAAACGGCCTATTGGGATTGCTCCTCCACATTTGTGGATCATTTACCTGTATCCCATTCGCTCATCCATTTATCAAGTTTGTATTTAAATGCTGTAATATTTTTAGAATCAATGATTTCTTGAGGCAGTTTGTTCCATAGTCTAGGTGATCTAATGGTAAAGAAATTTAACCTTTATTATTTTAGCTTTCTGTACTTCAAGTTGTCTATTATGGAGCCTTGGTACAATTTTCTTTTAGAGTAAATGATGCCACATTGTTCTATTTGTTCCGGAGTGTTAAGAATTTTGAATAGTTGTAAAGGTCTCTGGCTGGCCTACGCTCAAGAGAGTGTAATCCTGTTTCTCAGCCTGCTGTTATAGTCCAAATGTGTTAAGTGAGGTATTAATTTAGTAACTCTATGTTGAATTTGTTCAATTTTATCTATGTCTGTTTTTAAATAAGGACTCAATATGGAGAACCGTAGTCCAGATATGGTCTAATGTGGCACCTATACAGAGTTAGAAGACATTCTTCTATTTTAGAGATGAATGTTTTATTTATTCTTCTTAGTAGTGCATTTGTTTGATTCGCAATTTTTGAGCAGTGAGAAGATGAAGATAATTTGTCATTAATCATAATTCCTAAATCTTTTTCCACTGAGGATATCCTAATAATGCTATTGTTCAAGTGATATGTTTGTTTGGGATTATTCTTTCCAAAATGGAGGACCGCACACTTGGCTACATTGAAGTACATTTTGTTTACCTAGCCCATTGTTCTATTTGTGCAAGATCCTGTACTAACTTATGACAGTTATCAGGAGTGTTAACCTTCCTTCAAGTTTGGTATCGCTCCACAAATTTGACCATTATGTTATTTGGTGAACGCCCATGTCACTGATAAACAAATTAAACAGCACCGGCCTAGAACAGTACCCTTGCACACCACTGGTCACAGCTCCCACATCCGACAGTTCGCCATTTACTCTACCTCTGTGTTCTATTACTCAGCCAACTCCCTATCCAAGATATAATGAGTGCAGAAAAGCCAAAGTGGGTAAGTTTATTGATCAAGATACTATGTGACACCTTGTCAAACGCTTTGCTGTAGTCCAACAGTATAACATCAGTGGGTATTTTATTATCCAGATTAAGACTGATGTAGTTGTAAAAAGTGATCAGGTTAGTTGTGCATGAGAAACCTGTTCGAAAACCATGTTGATACTTGTCATTTATTTTCACTGATAACATTTCTTTTTCCAACTGTTTTTTATTATTTTTCCATGAGTTTACATGGTATTGAGGTGAGGCTAATAGGTCTGTAGTTTTCGATTTTAGAATGAGAACCTTGTTTAAAGATTGGTGTGATAATGGCAGTACGCCAGTCCATTGGAGCTGTAGACTCATAAAGTGATTTCTTAAAGATGATGGTTGGGGGATTATTGTGTCTTTTGTTTCCATAAGAAATCTAGAACTAATGTTATCAGGTCCAGAACTAGTGTGTTGTTTTAGTGTATTGAAGACCCATTGTATGTCTTGAAAGAGAATTTCAAATGGTTCAAAATTAGAATCTGTTATGATGGGTACAGTATTTATAATTTCAGGCGCAAAGACAGATGTAAAATACTTATTTAGTTTGAAGCCGCTTCACTAGATGTTATAGTCTTATTGTTGCAAACTAAGGGCCTATTGTGTTATTATTACCTTTTTACCGCTTAGGTAATTATATAGTGCTTTATGACAGTCCTTAGTATGTACCAATTTAAATTCAAGATTACGTTTAGCCAGTGTTATTCTTTTTTAGTTGTCTTACTACCTCTCTGTACTTAAGCAGAATGTCGTTCTTTGTTCAGGTAAGCATTTTTTAAAGCTGAAAAAGTGTTTTTGATTAATTAATGTTTTGATTTTGCCATTAAACCGTGGTGGAATTTTTCCTTTGTTATTGTATTTGAATTTGTCTGGAACATAGTTTTTTCAAGGTCCAAGATTTTTGTTTTCAGAAAGCCCAAGCAGTCTCAGTGTTCACTGGATTCATAATATGTTCCCAGTTAATGGATTTAATCTGGTGGTTGATGGTTTTAAAGTCAGCATTATTATATTGTTTTAATTTTAGTTTGTAAGTTTTGGTAATATAGGTAATTGGATGGAAAAGTGGAGAGTTAAGTGATCACTATCACCCAAGGGGCTAAGATATTGAATATCTGATATGTGGACTTCTGGTTGGTTATAACTAGGTCCAGTATGTTGTTTCCTTGTTGGTGCTTTTAACACACTGCACCAATCCCGTGTTAATTATGGTAGACAAGAAAAATTCTATGTTTATTGATTCCTGAGAATGTGTCCCAGTTTATGGTGGGAAAGTTAAAGTCCCTAGAATAAGCACTGCTCTTTGCTGGCAATTTGAGTAATTTCATTACATAGTTGTTTAGTATAATCAGTGGCAGACTAAGGGGCACGATAACAAGTGCCTACAATAAGTTGAAAATTGTTTTGGGTCAAATACAGACCCAAACACTTTCAGAATGTATAGTGGTTGTTAAGATGTATGATGGAATGTCATTACGGACATATAGACTAACCCCACCACCAATTTTGTGTCCGGTCTATTTTGAAGTAATGCTTGAAGCCAGGAATATTTGCTCTCCATTCTTTATCAGTATTACCCCAGGTTTCGGTTATTGCTATTATTGCCAAATTTAGAGTTTTGATTAAGATTTCTAGTTCAGCAAGTTTGGTAATAGTTAGTGATCGTGCATTAAATGATAGTATATTTAGGTTCACTAATATGATAGACACGGGTTATTGTTACTAGAGATAGGGTTTTCTCTCCCCCCTCTCTGTCAGTTTTAAATGGTTATTTATGAAATTTGACATTTGTCATCCCAAATTGCACTTCCTCCTACTGAGGTGTAAGTCATCCCAACAATAGAGTGAGGCCTACCTTCAAAATCTTCCCAGTGAGTTAGACAACCTATGCCCTGACTGTAAGTCCATTTACGGATCCATTCATTAGTGCTTTGATTTTATTGTTGATATATCTGGTTGCTCTTGGCATAGGTGAAATCTCTGACAGACATATAGTACAACCACGGTCAACTAAAATATTACATAGTGCTACCTAATCCTGTTTGATCTGCAGAAGTGTAGATTTTGTGATGCCGTTTGCCCCAGCATGAATGATTACTAGTGGGTTATCACCAGCGCGACAATATTGTTTTTGACATTAGGGTGATGTCAGCTATTTTAGCTCCTCTATAACTAGAGGCAGTCCGGTTTTCTTTGTCTGGTTATAAATTGTCCTAACGACATATTTTGTTATGGAATCTCCTAACACAAATATCTGCTTGTTATTATTTTTAATAAGCATTTCTGGGCTGTTTGTTGTGTTTTGTTTTTGGGTTTCCTGACTTGAGTCTTTGCTTTGAAACCAAAAACCCTTTCTAATAAATTTAGTTGCCAGTTGGCTAGTGTGAGTTTTACGTTTCCACACAGAACTTCTGGTGAGTATTGCTCAGAAAGATCTGACGGTTGGAGTTTAAACAACAGCAAACGGGCTTCAACAGAGCTCGCGGAATGTTC
This sequence comes from Neoceratodus forsteri, assembly GCA_016271365.2. NCBI lineage: Eukaryota > Metazoa > Chordata > Ceratodontiformes > Ceratodontidae > Neoceratodus > Neoceratodus forsteri. The sequence continues at coordinate 765,809,938 of CM028133.1, read as the reverse complement.
CATGCTGGCCATGGAAAGTTAACTTCTGTTCACCGGGCAGTTGAAAGGCAGGACCTAACTGCAATAGTCAGAATACAGCAAGACTCCATTAGAAAACAACATTACTAAGGTGAGTAATTTTTTCTTATAGTTCCATAGGTATAGCCTGATGAAAGAGATTCTCTCAAGATCTACTGTTACGGGTACGAAACTGTTCTTTTCCATTCATGACTAAATGCTCTAATTTGTAGTTTCTGAAGCAGTTGTTCAAAGACTGCGGTTAGTGCAGTTTTCCTTTAAAAGCCAATCTGCACTGGCATGCAAATGAGAAAGCACCTGTAGGCCTCCATCCTGGGCCTTTGAGCATTGTGTTTTCCTATTGCATATGCAATTGTTCTTGCTGAACATACAAAATGTGCTCACACCCCCTGCCCATTTCTGCCTGGTGCTTGAAATAACATGTAATTTGTCTGTTCCTTTTAAACTTGGTCCTTTTGTTGCCCCATCCTTGTCAACCAGGTGACTAATTGTGAAAACTAGAGAACTCATTGCAGAACAGCCTGTTTCTTTATCTGAGAGTAGCTGAGATAATGACAGTTTCACAGGCAGAGAATAGTACAAAGGTAGCTTGGCCTTTTCTGAAGCAATCTTGCAAACTAAATGTTGTAAAAGGGAGATTTAAGGAAAAGCTCAACATTGTTTGTGTTTTCTCTTGTTTCATAATCAAAGTGCACACTTCTGTTATAAAGTGGGTTATAAAAATTTGTGAAACTTGATTGGCTGTGGGCCATCTTTATCCAGTGTTGCTGTGCTGAGACAACAGCCTCTTCACATTAAAATCACTATTAACCACACGCCCCTGATTCCCATCACAAACATGGTGGCACCTTTACTCACTAAGAACCTTCAGCTAGGCCCTAAAATAAAACTGCCTTAAATTTGCAAACTAATAATTAAATGTTATTTGCCTTCATAATTCTCTTCTTACACACACATACATAAATTAAAAAATGAAGTACTACAGTACTTACAATTTTAATTTCTGGTGTTTCTTTGCTGACTATGAAAAATCCTCCTCCTGTCATTAGCTGCTTACCAAGGGAGAATCTGCTGTTTACATTCATATAAAAGCCCGGTTACACCTGAGGCCTGCTATTGTGTGAGTGTGGGGTGAACATTTAAGCAGTAAGACATGACAAGTGTGTGTTGTTGTGGATAACGGCACACCTCGAGTGTGTTTTATTTATTTATTTGTTGGAGATTCGAAGTTCCTTTGAGTCAAGGACTTATTTACAAAGGTTCCACATCACAAGTATTACATACAAGGAGAGGTTACATAGCAGTACAGTAGTACATAGTCAGGTATTACATAGATTGTAGTTACAGAGGCATTTATGGGTCTCTCAGGAGACCTAGTTCAAGTTGCAGACAGGCAACACAACATGGTATAACAGTGCAGGGCAACAAGCACCACAATAAGGTATAACAGAGCTGAGCTGAGTTTTGAGGACAAGGCATCGCCGAGTGCCTTCAGCCACCCAAGAAGTGGCGCTTATCTCACTAGAAAGCACATCCTAGAATGTGTTATTGCAGTTATAAAATGGGTTCAAGATTTTTTTTTTGGGGTGTGTGAAAAATATGGAAACATAAAAAAAGAAACATTTGTATTACTTTAAAAAAAGCATTCTTCCACCCCAGCAAAATAGTCCCAATAGTCCCAGCACATCCCTGCACTGACATCCCATCTCAGGTTCAGATATTATGCACAACAAAATACATTTATTTTAATTAGCCCTTAAACCATCTGTTTTCCCAAACCCACCCCGCTTACCTGTTTCCTCACCTTTCTATTCTCTTCTTTTTATTCTCGCTTTTCCCCACCTTTTTTCTTTTCTGTCTCTTACATTCAAGAGATGGAATGTTTACAGTGAATGGAATACAAGAATTCAAATATCTGCTTAGTTCTGCTGGCAGAATGTTCACCCCTCACTCACACAGCAGAAGGCCTTAGATGGAACCAGGGCTGCTGCTTTATCTGTAGCAGGTTAAACAGTGGATATTTCCCTGGTAAGCAGGTGACCTATGGGGGTTCATAGACAGCAAAGAAACACCAGAAATTAAAATTGTAAGCACTGTAGTACTTCATTTTTGTAATTTATGTACGTGTGTGTAAGAAGAAAATCATGAGGGCACATAAAATTATTTTTTTGAAATTTAGGGCAGTTTTATTTTTGGGGCTTAGTTGAAGGTTTTTAAGTGAGTAAGGTGACAGCCATGTTTGTGATGGCAGTTAGGGATGTGTGGTTGGTACTCTGAAGAGGCTGCTGGAACTATATCCAGTGCTGCTGTGCAGAGATAACAGCATTGGCAAAGATGGCCCTCGGCTAATCAGGTTTCATGATTTTTTAAACCCATTTTATAATCTGCCAGTGGAACTGAGCAAAGATTTGAGTTCTTGTTTTCCATCCAAAGTAAACATTCCATCTCTTGAATGTTCATGTTTGTGAGCTGCGCAGTACTGTACAGTTAATGCTTTCATTTTGTGAGACTACATTAGCGTATGAGAAAATGGTGCGCCTATGCGCAAGGGCATAGAGAGGAGCAAGGATCAAGGATGAAAAGTGGCTGTATAGCTGTGTTGTCAGAATGATACCACAACCACTTTTCATGATCTCTTAACTGTACTACAACAGGAAAATTGAGTGTGTGGAATCCATACAAAAATAGGGTCCAACTATATACAATAGATTCTTTGCTGCAGTATGTTTTATCCTTACAACCATTTACAAAATTGTGTTTCACATTTCTTTTGTAATTAGTGTGGATCCACAATAAAGTTGTCAGCCCCCAGTAGATTGTTAACTTTGTTCTAAGGTCTCTTCAGCTGTGAAAGCTGTATTGTATGCATAGGTTGAATACAAATTCGTTATTTATTTAGGTATTGACTGTCGCTTTGCCAAAAATAAAAAATATAATACAATTCTTATGTCATATCCTTATGTATATCTAGTTTTTATTCAGACATTTGCCATGACCAGAAAATAAAAATATGATACAGTTCATATAATTCATATCCTCCTCATTGTCAAATTTTCCTCTAGGATGGGAGAACAGGCCATCTCTGTCTTCATCCAAAGGTTCTGGAACTCGTTCCCCTTTATATATGCAGCTGTACCTTTAGATAGCATTGAGGAAACACCTTACAGGCCTGGCCAGTTACTCCTTAGCATTACTGTACTTATACAGTTTTGTATCTTTGCACCTTGGTCACTATCCCTGATATGGTCCCAGTTAGGGTTGTATTTTGACACATTTGTGGTCAGCCTTTGCACATTTGTTTCTCTATGGGCCCGATTTTACAAGGGGTTAGATCACCACAAGGGACTTGCAGCAGGAATTTGACACAAGTGGCAATTTGCAGCAAGCAATGTGGCAATTCAATTCTGCAAGAAACTCAGCTGCAACTCGCTGGCAGGGTCTCTTGTGCCGAACGCAGGGAGTTAGACCAGCTCCCCAGTCTAACTTTAGCGCCTGCAGGGGCCCAGTTTATGGGCTTGCGCCAAAGGTTTGGCAAATGCTGCTGTAATTGAGTAAATGTTGCAACTGCACCAAAGGTACTAAACTTTGGCGAGGTTGCAACAAACTTATGGATGACGTAGGGCTTGATGGAAGCCTTGCGTCAACTTTCTAAAATCGGGCCCTGTGAGTTTATTTCTCTTCCATTGAATAGGATCATTACTGAGATTATAAAGAGAATAATGCATGGCATGGTATGCCATTATGAGAATTGCGCTTACACCCAAGGTGTGGAATGTTAGATAAACCCTGGGAATGAAGCTCGAGGGGGTTTCTCAAAACATCACGGTGTGCATTAAATTCTTGTAATTTACACTGTCCCATACATTATTTTATATAATTTCTGGCTATCAATTTTTTACCAGATTCAGTTATTTTTAGCTTTCTGGGAAATTATTGACTGTAGCAAAGGGTGTGTCTTCTTGTTTTATTATCTGTTTTGCTTTTAGAGGTAGATAACTGCACTGCCGCCCAGCACTGGCCAGTTCCCCCAGCTGTTCACTGAAGTGGCTGCTTTGATTCTAAATGGCTCGGTGATTCAAAGATGTTACCCTAAAGTGCTGCTTTTGGACAGTCGCCCCCCTGCCTTCCCATCCAAGTCTTGAGCCCAGGCTCTGGTGACTGCATTGTCCAGGGATGTATTCACCCGATGTGAGGCTCCTGTGATTGATGGCATGTCTTATAGGCTTGTTGTGGTGATGGCAGTTCCCACCCACTCCTCACTAATCAGTCAGCGAGTTACAGACTACTCCCCACTTCTTTGAGGATACACCTGTTCAGTCACAACTTCCTGTTCTCAGCTGTGGCCCAATGTTGTGAGGAAAGGTAAAGAGGAAAAAAAACTTCAAATAACATGAAGTCTTGCTGTATTCAGACATAATGCATTTAGCCCCAGCACTTGAACTGCCCCGGAGAGGAAAGAGTTAACTCCATGCAGAAGCACGAACATTGAGCTCGAGCTCGGTTTTCAAACATCTGTCTGTGGTACTTACCAGTGCAACCGCCAGATTCTTTACTCCGCCTAACAATTAAGTCGCTCCGGAGATTCCTCTGCTCAGTTTGGTAAAAGTAAAGTGTTCGGTTTAAAACTTGTTCTTTATTGTTTTTCTGATTCCCAGCCTCTGTCTACGGTACAGGTAGTGTGGTAGATAGGTAGTGACTGTATTTTATTTTAAATAACTTGTGGAAATTGTTGGTTTCTCAGTTTCTTCCCGTCGGTCCAGTTAGGAACTGACCTTGTGTTTCTTCTAATTTTAAATTTATTATTTTGAGTGGTGTTCGGTACCGATCGGTTTCAAAAGAATCGGGCTTTTCTCGGTTCTTTTCCAAACCTGTGACACGGTTGTTACCGATCAGTTGGTATTAGCTGGCTTGAATGCTTCTATAGGGTAATTTTGGTAGGTTGGCCATGTCTGAGAAACTCAAAAGAAAACCGGGTCACACTGAGTTTCAACACTGTACTGAGTGTGGGGAGGCCTTTTGCAAGGCGACCCCAACCTCACCTGTGTTTATTGTCTGGGGTTTGACCACCTCCAGTCAGACTGCCAAATTTGCAAAAGCTTTAAATAAAACCACTCTAGAAAAGACTGAGTAGGTCGACGAAAGAGGCTGAGAAGTCCATAGACCGGATGGCCAGCCCGGTTCGGTTATGGCTGAACCTGAGGAGGTGCCTACTGACCTAGGGTGATACCTCCTCGGCAAAAGGAGAGCGACTCTGAGGGGTTGATTCCATCAAAAGAACGATAGTCCGCTGGTTCGGATCCAGTACCATTTGCTCCAACACGCAGAAGAGATAGCCAAAGCGATTAGTATTGTCCAATCGCTTTGTCCGGTTCCATCCGAACTGGTGGTGCCGATTAGGCAGTTGGTTTGGTCGGAACCCACTCCTTCAGACACGATCCAGATGCTTTCTATGAGAAGTGGAGAGGAGACGAAGACTATCCCGACGATGACTCACGATGGTGGGGGCTGGATGTGCCCATTGAACCGACATCTCCCAGACAGACCCTCTGATGTCTCCCTCCCAGGCTTTCTGAGTCCCCTCTCACTTTTGTTTTACAAGAAGGTGGCTGAAACCCTCCAGCTCCCTTTGATTGAAGCTGCAGAGGAGGAGGAAGAAGAACCTGATTTTGTGGAGAAGATGGACATCCCAGAGTCCAAAGTTGTCAATTCCCGTCACAAGTCCTTGGGAAACAGACACAAAGATTCCACAGACTCCTAACTCTTTACCTCCTGTAGATAAAACAATAGACAGGAGATGCATGTTATCAGGCTCAGCTGTGGAGTTTCTTTATTCACATAGCAGCCATGTTGGGGTAGTGGAAGCTGCAGCTTGTGACAGGGCAAACAATCCTTTGGCTTCACACCCCCAGACAAGGACTCCAAGAAATTCGATGCCATGGCCAAGCAACTATACTTGGCATCCTCTCTTTGGGACTCAGGCAGGCAAATTATATGGCCTACACAGCCAGGTACCAGAAGTCCAGGTGGATATGGTTCTGGAACTGGCTAAGAAGTCCTCCCCAGCTAGCCAAAGAGCTGGAGGAGGTGGCTGTGGATGGAATCGAGGCATCAAGTACAATTTCCATGCTGTCGACTTCAACAATGTGGCATCCAGAGTCATGGCTACATCTGTGTCTCTCAGAAGGCATGCTTTGCTCAGATGTACTAGCCTATCATAGGACACCCAGTCTAAGGCTATGGATTTTCCTGTAGTTGGTAACTGTCTGTTTGGGGAGCAGACAGAGTCTTACATGAAGAAAATGGACTAATATAGAACCACTTACAGGAGTGCACAGGCCAAGGAAAGGCAAGCCACTCCTCAGAAGCAGCAGTCCAGGGGCAGGCCTTTTCACAGGCCTTTTATCAAGCCTCCTCTCTTACCCACAAAGGTTTTTTTCCGAGGAAGGGTAGAAGGGGATGAGCAGGGCTGCTTCTTCCTCCAAATCTAAGGTTCCTGCCAAGCAGACACCCGAGGTGTCAACCCAGGTCGACTCTCCAATCCCAGTAGGAGGCAGGCTGGCTTACTACTTTTAGGCCTGGAAGTCTGTTACCTCAGACAAGTGGGTCCTGGAAGTAGTAAGCCAGGACTAGCCTCAGCTCAAAGGTACCCAAAGGAGGGCTAAGTCTTTTCCAGTAGCATCAGTTTCAGAAGCCCTTGCCCTAGAGGCTGAGGTTTCCTCTGTCCTGGCTCTCAGAGCCGTAAAGAAGGTTCCTACTCAACACAGGGGAAAGGCCTGTACTCCAGGTACTTCCTCACCCCAAAGAAAACAGGGGAGTGGTGACCCATCCTGGATCTAAGGTATCATCTGAACAAACACATTTCAAAATCCAAATTCAAAATGGTAACTCTGGGAATAATCCTTCCTCTTTAAGGCCAGGAGATTGGCTAGCATCACTGGACCTCAAGGATGCCTACTTCCATATCCCTATAAGGTGCTTCCACAGAAAATACCTCAGGTTCGAGTTGCCTTCAGGCCATTATCAGTTCAAGGCCATGCCTTTTGGCCTAACATCAGTTCCAAGGGTGTTCACAAAGTGCCTTGCAGTAGTGGTGGCTTACCTCAGAAGACAGAGTATCACCATTTTTCCATATCTGAACGACTGGCTCTTAGTAGGGCAGTCTTCAGACCAGGTCAGGTCAGCTCTGAAAACCACTCAGGACTTGCTTAGTTCTCTGGGGATTCTTCTCAATCTGCCAAAATATGTCCTCGAACCAGTACAGCTTCTCACCTTCGTAGAGGTGGAATTGGATACTACCCAAGCAAGAGCTTTCCTTCCTCTGGCAAGGGTGAAGGCCTTAGTAGACCTGCTTCCTCCTTTGGCCTCAGGTTTCTCTTCCAGCGAGACAGTTCCTCCAACTCCTGGGCCACATGGCAGCCTCCACTGCAATGGTTCACGGAGCCAGATTTCAGATGCGGGACTTCAGTTCTGTCTAAGGTCCTTTTGGTCACAGAGAACAGATTCTCTCACCAGACTGATTCCAGTGACCCAAACTCTGGTCCAGGCTCTCCAGTGGTGGCTGGACCAGAACAACCTCAGACATGGGGTTCCATTTCTCCCTCAACTTCCATCAGTAGTACTGACTCACGGATGCTTCTCTCCAGGCTGGGAGCCCACCTGGGAGCCCTAACAGCTCAGGGGATCTGGTCCCTGCAGGAGTCTCTTCTTCATATCAACCTCCTGGAACTCAGGGTAGTTTTCTAGCCCTTCAGACCTTTTCAGATTCAGTCAAAGGCAAGTGGTCCAAGTCAGGACGGACAACACTACCACAGTGTGGTACATCAACAAGCAGGAGGCACTCGGTCCACTGCCTTGTACACAGAGGCCATGAAGATTTGGTCTCTGGCCTATTTCCTTCAGACTTCCCTGGTAGCAGTTCATCTTCCAGGGAAGGACAATCAGGCTGGCAGATGCCCTGAGCAGGATTTCACAGGGCATCACAATGGTCCTTGTATCCTCACATTCTGAGGATCATTTTCTCCAAGTGGGGCATTCCAGAAATAGATCTGTTTGCAGCACCAGACAATCAACTTCCTCTGTTTTGCTGCAGACCTCCAGTCCTGGGACAGTTCCCAGGATGCCCTCATTCTGAACTGGAAGGGCAGGTTTCTCTATGCCTTCCCTCCTTTCCTCTCCTGTTCAGAGTTCTGATCAAGATAAGAACTCAACCCTGCACAGTGATACTGGTGGCTCCAGATTGGGCCAGACAACCCTGGTATCCTCTACTGCTGTCCTTGGTGTCTCAGTTCCCTGTCTCTTCCCAGGAGATGCAATCTTCTCTCCTCCTCCCAGGGGTGGATCTGGTACCCCAATCTCCAGTCTCTCAAACTCAAGGCCTGGCTCTTGAAGAGTTAGAATATGTAGCTCTACATCTCTCTCAGGAGTTCTGGATATTCTGAAGGTTTCAGGAAACCTTCCACTAGAAAAACTTACAATTCCAAATGGAAGAGATTCAGTATTTGGTGCTCTCAGAAAGGTATTGTGCCTGATTCTGCAGGCATTTCCACAACCTTAGATTATCTAGCTCATCTGAATAGTCTAGGCCTTAGGCCTGCCACTCTAAAGGTTCATCTAGCAGCTGTCTCTGCATTCCTTTCAGCAGGGAAGGGCTTTTCCTGGTATCTCATCCTGTGTTCAGGAAGTTTTTCAAAGGCTGGTTAACATTAACTCTCCCTTTAGGGAGCCTATTCCATTTGGGATCTTAATGTCTGCATTGCTTAGCTTATGCAGCCACCCTTTGAGCCTATGGGTTCAGCAGAATTGAAATACTTGACCTGGAAAACTGTGTTCCTGGTAGCTACTACTTCTGCCAGGTGGATTAGCAATTACAGGCCCTGTCAGTTGAACCTGACTTCATATCCTTCCATAGGGATAAAGTGGTCCTAAGAACTAATAGGAAGTTCTTGCCTAAAGTGGTATCAGAGTTTCACCTAAACCAGTCTTTGTCTCTTCCTGCATTTTTCACTGACCATTCTTCCCCAGGGAAAGAAGATTACACAGTTTGGATGTTAAAAGGGCACTTAGCTACTACATAGAGCATACTAAGGCACACAGAAATGACTGTCTTCAATTGTTCCTCACTTGTGGTGAAATGGAGAAAGGTAAACCTGCCACTGAGAACTATTGCCAGTTGGATTGTTTCCTGTATACAATTTTGCTATGACAAATTGTAGAACACCCCTTCAGGCCTGAGGTCTCACTCGACTAGGGGTACAGCTGCTACCTAGCTGCCAGAGATATACCATTGTTAGAGATCTGTAAAGCAGCCACCTGGAAAACAGTACATACATTCACCAAGCATTACTCTCTGGACATCCAGGCTAGCAGTGATGCTAGGTTTGGCACAGCAGTACTGCAGAGCTTTGTTCCAAAGTAGGTTTGCATTCCCTCCTCCATAGGAAACTGCTTGGTAGTCTGCATTATGTCTGAATACAGCAAGACTTCATGTTGTTTGAAGAAAAAATTACTCACCATAGTAATGTTGTTTCTTCTAATAGAGTCTAGCTGTATTCAGACCCCTGCCTCCCCTCTAAGAATCTGTTTTTGGGAAGTGGGTTGTGGGCACAGTGTTGCACCTCAGGGGTGTACCTTGTACCCTCCCTCTTGGTGGGGTAACTGTTATATTTTCCTTCTTGTGTTGCATAGTTTGAATTGTCACTACCTTATTTCTTCTTGGGTTCTCGACTTGAGTCTTTTGGACCCCAAAAGTATTCTGCTTTTTGCCATGTGTTCAAACAATTTCCACATTTTAGTGTTAAGTTAGTTAGTTGCTCGTAAGAATCTGATAGTTGCACTGGTAAGTACCACAGAAAGAGGTTTGAAAACCAAGCTTGAGCTTCAACGTTCCATGCTTCTGCATGGAGTTAACTCTTTCTCTCCGGGCAGTTCAAGTGCTTGGGGCTAACTGCATTATGTCTGAATACAGCAAGACTCCATTAGAAGAAACAACATTACTATGGTGAGTAATTTTTCTTACTTGTAAGGCAGAGGTTTTTGTAAGCAGAGATACTTCTCTCAATGCAATGAATTGGAAAAGGCAGAAACTGCACTCTGAGTGTCTTTGCTTCAGGTTAGCAGACAGTGAGCGATGAAAGTTGTAATAACCGGCTGGTTATTATGGAAAATAATGTCTGGCTTGTGCCATAGAAAAAATGATGGCCAATTATTATTACAGTTTACCATATTTGTATCTATACCTCACCTGTTGTGTACGGGTTCTGTACTACTTGTTCTGTGTTTTTCATTCAATACCTTCAATTTGTATTGTATTGTAGAATGGTTTGTGTTGTTTGCCTGGTCCTCCAGGCTCCTGTGGTCTTTACGATTTGTCACTTGAATTGTTTCTTACCTGTTGTACTTACCCGGATGTGCAAGTGTATGAATTAGCCAACAGAAGGCCTTGTGATCTGTCGATGCTACCTGAAAATAGGCATGTATTTGCCTAGTGTACCCCACTCTGTAAACAAAAATAAATAAAAACTTGCACAAAATAGCAGTCAGCAGCAGGTCAGGTATAAATTACAATATACATTTTAGAAACTGCATACAGCTAAAAAAAAAAATCATGAATTGGAGAGCAAATAAACATAAATTATCACTCATGTAGTCAGTGCAGTACCAAGCATGGTTTTAGGGCGGCCATAACACTGAGACAGCACTCATCAAATTCATTAATTTTATTAACAAGGCTAACGATGAAGGCCTCTACACTGGCTCTGTTTGTAGACCTCACAAAAGCCTTCAACCTCGTCAACCACAATGTACTCCTCAACGCCCTCCAGGCTCAGTTTCTCTTGGAATGTAATAAACTGGTTTCCAACTACCTCATTCATAGACCCCACAAAACTGTGATGAAGGTGTTCTCTCCGACACCTGCCCCATCAAATATGGAGTCCCCAAAGGCTCCATTCTAGGACTCCTCTCTTCTTTCCTCTCTCATGCTAAGCTCCCTTCCCAAGATTTGCAATCTCACAGAAATCATACTGCACGCTGACGATGCAGCACTGTTCTGTAAAGAAAAGATCCATCCATCCCCGTGACAAACTCCAACATGATTTCTACTGGCTCCACTCCTGGGTCTCCTCCAAGGGACTAGTCCTTAACTTCTAAAAAAAAGTCAGTGGTCATCTCTGGGCCTAGAAGAATTGGCGCCTTCAATTTTAATCTTTTGGATAATGATGGCAACTTAATAGAAAAGTCACCAAGTTCAAGTATCTTGGCCTTCTCATTGACTGTCACTTAACCTACGAAATTCACATTGATCAACTCATCAAAATGCACACCAAAGGCTAGACATGTTATACAGAGTCAAACCATACCTTATCCCTGAATCCAAGACCCTGCTTGCCAACTGGTTCTTGCTTCCTATCTTTGACTATGGTGCCTTGATCTGCTACCCTCTCTCTCTCAAAGAAACTACCATAGGCTAAGAACCACCTATCACAACATCATCCAGTTTGCCGCGGCCTTCTAAATCGACCCACCACTGTGACCTATACAAATCGTCCAATTGATCCCATTAGAGGACAGGCTAGACAGCAAAATCCTAGCCTTTTTCTTCAAAATAGCTTGGGACTTTACCAAACAGCACAGTCTCCATTTTCCTAAGTCGACCCACGGATGTCTCACTAGATGGTCTACCTCCCACTACTTTGCTCTCCTATCATGTCGGACTACCCAAGGCCAACACACCCTCTCCTACAAAGGCATGAAACTGTTCCATAGCCTGCCCACTTTGTAGTTCAATGCCCCTCACTGGCTTACCTTCAAGTACAACCTAAAGAGTTACCAGTGTAGTATCCTAAACTGTAAATGCTTCCATCCCTAATTGTTATAGGCCTTTTCAGCTGACACCATCCAATGACTGCCTACTATGATTCTTTCTGTGTATATATTTGATTTCACTTTGTATTCCCTTAAATTATTATCTAAATCTTTTCTGTATTGTACTATCATGTATAATCTGTAATGTTCCTGTTATTCTGTGTATAACTGGATGCTTGTGAAAACAGGCAATATTTGATCACATGCCTTTCCAATATAAAATATAAACTGAAACTGAAGTAATGTTGCTAATACTTTGTGATAATATTGTCCTTCTTTATGTATAATATATGATGATTGGGGGTTGGACAGGGTGAATAGGAGTGTCAGATTTGTTGGTGAGGGGTCACTGTAACTCAGTTATACAGAGGACTCTGCATCAGACTCAAGAGACCTCACAGCCTTCTTCTGCTGTCTAATTCATATGAGGCTTTATCAGGGTAGGCCTAGTAGAAAAATAGACTCTTGTAAAATTTCCAAAACACTTATCTTCCTTGAGAATGACATGAATGGTTGAATCAGTTGGTGTCTTTGAATGTTTGTTTATTCTAACTGCTGAATAGGTTATTTCGATCTTCTTTGAGGTATCTTTTGCATCAGGTCGCACCTATGGAACATAAGCCATCAGGCTTTAGGACCACACAGAAACTTTTTGTGAGCAGTACCACTAGAGGACGCCCAGACAATATCTGATGTCGACGATCCCATATATAAACATGGGTGGCCCCGACCCTCCTCACTTCTCTTACCGCCATTGACCTACGCTGGTCTGATCACTGTGGAAACTCTACTGAGTTTTACCTTTTAATTTCTTTTCTTTTTTTTTCTTTTAGAAATAAAGCGTCGCTACAGATTAAATCCATTGCTGCCAGAGTTTTTTCCAGTGGTACTTCTCTTATTGGGTCACAGCAGCGGCCCAGTCTCGCCAGACCTCAACTGTTTCTTTTTTGTGGGCGTCTCTCCCAGCATTTGAACATCTTGGAAAGCCTGTCCAACCCGGTGCCCCCAACTCATGTAATATTGGTCCAGCGATACTGTGATGGAGGTACCCTGGTTCTGCTGTTTTGTTACGCCGCAGTGTGGGCTCCTTTCATGGGCCCATTGCACCAGATGTTACAGCTGCAAGAGGAGGATTTTCTGCCACCGCAAGCCCAGATCCTCAGGAACCTGCAAGGATCTACCTTCCTTTGAACTATCTCTTTCCTTGGAGCCCTTAAGTTCCAGCAGGGCCTTCTCCTTGGGAAACTGTACCTGGGTCGCCACCAAGTCCTCTTCCTGCTGCCTTTCAGGTGGGGATACAGGGCAGGTCTCTGTGGCCCAGTGCTCTTGGGACAGTGACCCCTGCACCTGTCCTGCCTCCCCGTTGTTCATCAGGTTGGGTCCTGGCCTTTGGGGCTCTCTTTTTCTTCTGGCCCAGGCCCATCGGCGTTGCTCCTTCGCCTCACTCACTGATGTCCCTCCTCCATCTCCCGGCTGTAGCTGGAACTTTGGCCCTGAGGGTGGCACCCAGTGCTTCCCTGTCAGTTTAGTTGTGGAGCCAGTCATTAGTACTCCTGTTGACACTGGGGCACCTCTCTGACCCTGATACCATTTGGGCCAGGCTTTCTAAGGCCTGCATCCTGTCGGCGTTGCCTTGGGCACCCCTCCTATCACATGGCATTCCCAGCCTGCAGCAGTGCCTGCCCCCTTCGCTCCTGCTGTTGGAGCAGCCGTGAGGTGCTTGAGGGGTTCTCTTGCCTGCTCAGTCCAGGCCCCTTGCTCCCGTGGGCGATGCCATGGATCTCCTTCCCTGTCAATGGGCCACCCTTCAGCACCCTGTGTTGCCACCTTAGTGCATTGGGTGATTATCTCCCAGCTCATCCCTCCTCTGATCTGGGATGAAAGTGGTGATCCCGGGTCTTTGTCACCATGCCTAGAGGCACCTCCTTGCTGCCAGTCCCGTTCGGGCCTGGCTGGACTGAATGATATCTCATCAGCGTTGCTTGGCATACCCTTTCCATTGCGTGGTGCCCTTGGCCTCACAACAGACACCCAGACCTTCCCAGGTTGTATCTGTTGCTGGAGCAGCCAGAGAAGCATGTTTTTCCTGCACCATTGTTTTCAGAGTCCCCAACTACCCATTGAAGTCACCGTGGCTCACGCTCACATCAAGGGGATGTTTCACAGCACCCTCTGCTGACATCCTGGTGCAGTGGGCAGCATCTGTCCCTGCTCATCTCTCCTCAATTTTAGATGTTGGTGGTGGTCCCTGAGCCCTCCTGCACAAGGTCAGGGTCTAGGCTGCAATACAGCACTCCTGCCAGGTCTTCTGCTCCCATTCAGCTCTGCTTGGATAAGGGGAAGGGACTCTGTGAGCTTCCTCCAGGTTATCCTCCACCTGCATCTGCCTGGTACTGATGTGGGCACTTTCCGTTTCCAGACTTCTTCCATTGAGTGCCTGCAGCTGGCATCAACCTCCACAGGCCCCTACCCTAGGGGTCAGGTTTTGTGATGGCTGTTTAGCACTTCCTCCTACCTTCCCCATACCAAGGATATCATGGGCCAAGATGGCGGAGATCTTCAGTGACCTGTGCATCTCGGGCTCCTATCCACCAGGACAGTCAGGGGTCAGGTACTCAGCTACTGCATAGGATGCTCTGCCTGGCCTTTACCACTATCCCCCACTGCCGAGGGCATGCTCCAAGGGTCTCCGGATGGTGGTGTGGCTCCACCCCTGAGGATCTGCTTCAGCAGTGACTCCCTCTCTCCTGCTCCAAGTCTGGAGGTGGGGTGTGGGAGCATTTCCCCACCCCACGTAATGCAGTGGGGAGGGGCCTCTGCAGCTACTTGCCCCTGCAGTTCATACCACAGGACCAGTCTCAGGTGCATTGGGTGCCTTCTAGACTGTCTCCCACTCCACGTAGCTCTCGGGCCAGCGTCGGGTGCAGGGAGAGAACGTGCATCCATTTCTGCTAAAGTAGGACATTGGGCATATGCCTAGGCATTTGGGGAGCCCAGAGTTCCTCTTTCCTTCTCTGCTTATGTTGTGCCTGCTGGCCCCTTGAGGTTCATTCTGATTCTGTGGGCTCTCCCGCCCATCCAGTGTGGCCCATTTAGACTGGTCCCCTGCTGGTTCTGCTGTCGTCCCCACTCAGGGTATGGTTAGGCTCCCTGGCTGGGCTGAAGGCTCTCCTGCCTATCTAGGTTGGCCTCCTCTGCTGGAGAGATTCCCTATTTCTGCTCCAGGGAACACTAATACTCAGGGTATTGCTCTTTGGCTTGCCATCTGCCCGCAGGTCTTTCCTTCATGTTTAACAGTGGTAGCAGCAGCCCTCATGAGGGGATGGATTATAAGGCTTCCCATCTGGACAACTGGCTCATCAAAGCTCTGAGCCGGGAACACCTACAACCTAGCGCGCATTTCAGACAGCTGTTTTCTGCCCTAGGGTTCATGGTCAACCTGACAGAGTCAGTCCTGCCGCTTCTCAGTCCTCAATCATACTGAGCCATACTTGACATGGCCCTGAGGTCAGCCTTCTTGCCCCAGACAGGGTGGAGTGCCTGATGGCATAGGCCCAGCTGCTTTACAGCAATCAGTATGTCACAGCCAGGGCATTCCTGCAGCTGCTGGGCCTGATGGCTACAGCCGTTGTCATGGTTCTCTTGGCGAGACTGCACATGCGGATCCCCAGTGGACTTTAAGAGTCCGATGGGCTCAGCACACCGATGATGTGGAACAGAAGGTTCTAGTCATCACTCTAGTAAAGAAGGTTCTTCAGTGGTGGAGGGAACCCATCAAGTTACTCAATGGGGTTCCCTTCCTGATTGCCTCCCTCATCAGATCCTCACCACGGACACCTCGGGGATGGCCTTGGGGCTCACCTGGGCCCTTACCAGACCCAGGGTACTTGGTTCAGCGCAGCATTCCCTCCACATAAACATCCCAGAGATGAGTGCCGTCCCTCACAGTCTGCAGGCCTTTCAGGCCTTCCTGTCCCTAGGGGTCTCTACTAGTGCAGACAGACAGCATCAGTGTAGTACACTACATCAACAAGCAAGGGGGACCCATTCATACCCCTGTGCAGAGAGGTGATGAGGGTTTGGTACTGGGCTCTATAACACGGTCTAGAACTGTTGGCAGTCCATGTTCCTGGTGACCAAAATGACTTGGCACACAGACTAAGCAGTTCACAGTCCAGGATGCATGAGTGGGACCTGCTGACCCTGGTCTGAGAAGACCTGTTCAGCAGGTGAAGTTATCCAGAGTTGGACCTTTTGCATCCCACATCATGCAAAACTGCTGCTTTCTTCTCGCTCCAGGGCTTGGAGTTCTCTAGCAAGATTGTGTTGTCCCTGTCTTGGAAAGGGAGGTCCCTCTGTGCCTTTCCTATGTTCCTGCTACTTTAGAGGGTGCTGATCAAGCTATAGATGGAAGGAGCGTCTGATCCTTGTTGCTCCCTTCTGACCTCGCCAGATCTGGTTCCCCTTACTGCAGTAGTATGCGGTGGAACCTCCAGTCCCCCTTCCCCTGTGCAAAGGCTTGCTGTCACAGGAGCAGAGTACACTGGTCCATCTGGACCTCAAGTCCCTACACCTCCATGCCTAGCTCCTGCTGGATATGGCCATGGGTAGGTTTAAGGTATCCCAAAAGGTGGCTGATGTCCCAGTGGCGGTAGGAAGCCTCCACCAGGGCCACTTATTCCATGAAGTGGAGCGCTTGCTCTATGGGCAGCTTCCCATCATTTGGATCCTTTCACTTCGTCCAGTGAATCAGATTCTGGAGTACTTGCTGTCCCTCTTAGATTCAGGCCTGCAATACTCCTCCACTAGAGTGCACCTAGCTACTATTTCAGCTGTCAAAGTGCCTGTGATGACCATACAGTGGCACAACTAGAGGTGTCCCTTACATTTTTAGGAGGCATTCTTCATCTGACCTCTCATCCATAATCCAGCCTTGCCTTAGTAATTAAACTTTATGTTAGAAAAACTTATTTGGGCTCTTTTGAGATGACCATGACATGTGAACCATGCTTTCTGTTTTGGAAAGCGTTACTTTTAGTTGCCATTACTTCCGTTTGCAGGATTTCCAAGCTTCAGGCTCCTTATTTGTTTTCCACAAAGGCAGGATGCCTTTGTGTACTAGCCTAAGTTTTTCCACTGGTGGTGTCTTGGTTACCTTGACTCAAACCACCCACCTGTCTATGTATTTCCCAGAGCATGTCAGTCCATGGGACGATTGCTCCATCCTTTAGATTTACGTAGTATGACACATACTATGTTCATCACCCATGGGCCTACAGGAAATCTCTCGCAGCTGTTTGTTTCTGTTGCCCCTGGGAAAGAGGGCATACCAGTTTCTAAACAGTGCTGGTCCAAATGGTTGGACAGCTGTATTATTTTCTGTTATAGGAAGTCACGATAAGGAACTTAATGGGTTCTCCATGGTCACTGCACTTGAGGCATGACCACTTCTATTGCCTGTTTCTAGGATGCATCAGCCACTGATATTTGTGCTCCTGCCATTTGGAGTACTGTCCTCCCTCTCACTAAACATTACAATCTGGACATTGCTTCTAGGGGCAGGGCAGGTATGGCCTGGCTGTGCTCCAAGGCCTCCTGTCTTAGGCCTATAGCCTCCAACCACCCAGACTGACTGTCTGTCAGTACTGCTTTGGACTCGTTCCATAGGTATAGCCTGATGCAAGAGATACCCTCGATGAAGGTAGTACAGTTACGTAAACACTTGCTGTAACAGTAGATCCTCAAGAGCATCTCTTGCATCAGGCCATGCCGTCCCCGCCTCCATCCCCTTAGCTTCAGGGCTTCTCACTCTTGTCTCTGTGTTCAGGATGGTATACCTTCTGTCCCCACTTCAAAGTGGCAGGACCCTCTAGCTTGCCTTCATTCCCCCAGGAGGAGGTCCCTCTTCCCAGCCTGTTTGGCCTTCTTGGGAAGCTGGCCTTCAGGGTGTTTTCCACAGTGTCAACTAGCGGACACCTTGTGTTTTCTCCTGGTTTCTTGGCAAGAGGCCCTCTGCTAACATTCTTCTTGGGGTGCCAGTGGCCTTCCAGTGCTGTCTTTTTCTTATCGGGCGCTCTCTGCCATTGTCTGCCTCAGCGGTTTTCTCTCCTGCCTTCTGAGAGGGAGGCTTTCTGAACATGATCCCTCTCGGGATAGTAGCACTCCTCAGTGGTGTCTCTCTTCTCTCTCTCTTCATAGGGTTTTTCTAATGCTTTCTGCCTCTTCTGATGGCCAGAACGTAGTCCTCTCAGGTTCCCTGTAGGGAGATCCTCCGAGCTTGATCTTCGACGGAACTGAGGAGGGAAGAAGCCACCACACATATTTATATGGGGGTTGTCAACGCCAGACGTCATCATGGGCAGCCCCTAGTGGTACTGCTCGAAAAGTTTCCATGTGGTCCTACAGCCTGATGGCTTATGTTCCATAGTGTGTGGCCTGATGCAAGAGGATCAAGGATCTCAAGACCTACTGTTACGGTAAGTTCTTACGTAACTGTACTTTTTTTTCATCATGAACTGCTACTTTAATGACAGTCTTCCTTAAATAGAAAATCAATTACATTTTTCATAATCAGGAGTTACAGATTCTGTTGCACTGCCCCATACCCCAGTATTTAATAACCTTGTTAGCCTAAGCAATCTAACCAACATAGAATCGATTTGAGTTTCTTATGATTTGTGAGTTTCCTGTTAGCCGAGGATGTGTTGGGAGGTTGAGGATTTTTGGGGCTGGAACTGGCATGATCTGCAGGTGTTTCATGCACATTTAGTCATTTTCCTTCCTTTCCTTTCCTTGAACTGAAATCAACATGATATATCAAATGTATGTTTCCTAGAATCATATATTCTTATGTTTGCAGAGTTGACCATTCCCCATGGTTGTATCGCAATATGGGGAAATCTGTGACATGATTATGCAGTAAAGTCATCTACTTGATGACACCACAGTGGGTAGAGCACTAAGAATGTACCATTCCCAGTGAGATTCACAAACTTCTGTGGTTGCTTGTAAAGTGATTGATGACCAAGTCTCTCCAGTGGAAATGACCAACTTCTGTGCCTCTCTCTCATTTTATATTTTAGAGAAGACCTGGACAAGCAGATCCTGAAATGCTTTTTGCCTGGGCCAGGAAGAATGTCAGTGCTCTGACAGTGTGAAGAAAGCTTATTGAGGCCATGGAGGAGAGTGGCAGGCAGGATATTGCTGATGAAATTCAGTCCATCATTGAGCTGGGCAAACAGAAATACCAGGAATCCATCCGCCGAGGTGGACTGGATCAAGGGAGCAGCGCTGAGGATTCTGCTATTGCCATGGTGTAACAGGAAGGTACTGAATGGATGTCTTTGAGGTACCAGTGGACAGCAGGCACGATGACTCGTGACTCTCGACATCCCTGTCTAAGCTCTACGCATCTTAGACAAGTTGGAACTTTTAGAACACCATAAGCACACTAGACTAAAACGGTTATCATTAAGTGACTCTTTTCACCATCTGACTGTAAATCAGTATTTCTCGCTAATAGTCAAACAACTGCAGAACCATTCCTTGTAACAACCACTGTAAATGGTGTTCAGTACTTGAAGGCTTAGTTGCACTAGGTCTGTTGACCCTCTCATGGCTACTTACAGCCTTTGTCAAGTTAAGCATAAACAATTTTTATCTACGGTAGCCTGCTGTGAAAGGGTTACATTAGAACAGAGCCATTGACTAAAAATTCTCTTGAATATTTGGCAGTGTCTAGGTTTAATGTTACATTTTGTTTTTGTTTCTTGGGTGTCATCTGGAGTAAAAGTGAAAATCTGTTTACAAATAGTCAAGAGTACCTGAAGAAAGAAAATGAATGTATAAGATTTACATTACTCTGTACATACTGCAGCAGAGAATCTAAGGATGTCAAGTACATGTTGCATTGTAGCACCCCTGCCATTTGAGGGTGAGGAACTGGTGCCATGTCATCTTTGGAGAGAGGCATGGAGGATTTGCCCCAGAATGGAGGGAAAGGCTGTGGCTTATGATTGGGATTCCTGGATCTCATAGTAAACATCCTTTAATTGTCTAGCTTTAATTTAATTTACAAGCAGAGGATGCTGTATCTATATTTTATGGCACACCTTTTGAACCACACAAAAACTGCTTGATTCTGGATTCTGGGTGCACCACTGTAAAGTGATGTTGCAACACTGGCTGAATTAACTCACTTTTGTTTCTGATGTTGATATTGAAGCCCCGCTAAAGCACTTTTGAGTGACAGAAAATATGGTGTGGCATTTGGATTGAAGGCTAAGTAGCAGAGCAGAGATAGCTTGCTGTGAAACATTTTAAAAGAATTTCTCAACCCAGTGTCAGAATTATTTACAAAATGCAGGGTCATTAGATCTATGTACTCCCAGGGAGGTCCTGGTGTTCTTTTGGTCTTGTGTCTGTAGACATAGAAAGCTAAGGACAGAAAAGGTCCAAGGCCCATCCAGCCTGTCCTGTTCATAACTAATAACCCACAACTCCATCTGGTTACTTTGGACTGAGTCTCCCTACACCCCACAACACCTGCTTGAATCTATACTATCTTGCCTTGTACCCCACACACTGCTGGTATTTACCATATCACTGGGCAAGCTGTTCCAGCCCTCTACCGCTATTTCTATGTCCACAGCCAACTGCACAAGCCTGAGGTCAGCTAGTAGAAAAAGTTTGAACTGGCATGTCCAACATGGATGCGTCTTCAAGTCATCATCAGAACTATCTGTAAAAGAAAAAGCAAGCATTGTTTAACTCTTTTTATTATACCAGCGAATGCTTCAGAGCTGTTTATCCACTTCGACTTTGCCATCGTAAGGGACAATGTCAGCCCTTTTAGCATCCTGTTATTTTTCGTTGAAAACCCACATTTTATGATTGATTGACTTCTAAAATTCATTGACGCTGTAGATGTTTTATCTACCTTCTTTCCTAGAGTAGAACTGAAATGCATGTTAATGGTGTAATAGGTTCCACCACTTCAGAGTGCTGGCGGCAGTGCACCCGATCATTCTGACGCCAAGTGGGAAAGTTGCCGTCCTCTTTTTGCGGGAGAGGCTGCACCCCCACACACACACACATCTGTGGTGCTAAGGCCAGGCGCTTGGACGCCACACTAGGATCAGGTTGGCTACCCAGGTTCAGACATGAGCCCGGGCCGCCAGAGTTTGGCAAGGAGGGATAGGATCGAGCATCCGCGGACTGCTCTCCACCCGGGAGGATCCAGGGAACACCGCTCTGTAGTGGCCCCTGGTGATGACTGGGACACTATCAGAGCGATGGCAGCAGGGGACAGAGTGGGCAGACGCTAGGCACGATGTGTCTCAGACGCCATTGCACATCCACTCTAAGGGGTGAAAATTAAGGCAGAAACATGGCAGAGCGACGATCTTGGCAGCTGATGGCCGCGCCCTGTTCCCGAGATGATCCTGCCACAGAGTGTGTGAGCGACAATGGCTGGCTCTGTGGGGTGCCAGACCAGGCCCGGGGAGTGCGGTGCTGTGGCCAGAGATCACTGAAATCCACGCTGCTTGGAGGAGGTATAAAGAAATATAAGATAAAACTTTGTTCTACTCTTACTGCATGATGCCTGAAAATTAGGAACAGCAGCAAACAGTGCAGCTACTCATGATGCAATAGCTCCTCCCACAGCATTGTGAGTGGCTAGAATGTGTGTGGGGGTTCACATATCCTGGAAACATGCAGTAGTAGTAGATGTTGATCATGGAATGTAAACAAACACACTTTGTGTGGTAGCACCAGTATGGTGGGCAGTCTGTTTTTCACATTTAAAAAGCATCAGAATTAAACTACCAGCTACATCAACATCTATAGAATGTGACCATTCATAACGTGTGTGTTTTAAACTATTGGCACTTTGAGGCCTAAAGGGGTTAACGGTGTCCTTTAAGGAATTAAATTAGTTACCCTCTGGATGATAGATGGTGCCCTTTGTCTAAAGCCTGCTTCTACAGTCCTTTATATAGTGAGTCAGTATGACTACCACAGATACTGTTTTCTGGAAGGATCCGATCACCTGCTGTGCCTATACTGTATGTACTCATGAACACACAGTGCGCATTTTGTAAGCCAAAGGTTTAAGTACCAAACTATTGTATAAGTGCAGTAACACACTCTAGAGTGCAGCAGTCATTAAGAGAAATCAAGTACATTCTGTCCTGTGTTATGGTCCAGGTACTGTACATGTCGGATTCTCCATTTGATAACTTTTGTTCAGCATGCCCCACCATTCCTCCCTGGTAGGAGAGAAATGTTTTAATCTCCTAAAATTCCTTTACTAAAATAGAAAATGGATGTTATATTTTATTAATATAGCCGGTGTTTTAAAAACAAATCTTGAAGCAGTTTTGCAGGCAAGCATTTGATACTCCTGAATTTGTGATATCATTAATTAATTTATAAAATTATTTTTTCTATTTCTATGTTTTTTTTTTTTTTTGTAAGTTCTGTTTATGCACCCTACCTTGAACATCTCTCAGGATCACCATTGTGCAGCCACCGGACGAGCCGCCATCTGAACCATTCTCCGATAACTACATCGGGTATGCGGGATCCAGGCTGTCCTGCCCCACAGAGAGGCCCCAGACCCCAGGGAGAACCAGAGAATTGGCCGACATTGGGCATGTGGTCGGACCGCCTGCCCATGCTTCACCGCCGCCTCAGTGGACGATATAGAGGGATTTTTCTTGTTTCCACCCTTGAGCTCGGACATGCAATGATGTCCAGCCCAGCGTGGCGCATACTCCCTGCGCACCTTGAGGACATTCTCTTCATGGAACCAGTAATTTAGAGTTTTAACTATGTCAATAGTTAGCACAGAACTCTTAGCATAGTTCTGATAGGCCAGCAGCTCATAATTAACATTCTGTGCACAAACCGTGATGTAGCTGAAACCTAGACCACAGGTTCCATGAAGAGAACTGAAACAGAATGCTGCCCATAAAACAAAACAATGCAAAATAAAGTTTTTGTATCACTTTTATTCAGCTACAGTTACATTTGGATAATTTGGGTGAGTGCATTTCATTTCTGAAAATAAGAACTTAAATAGCTGCCAATTAGAATGGATTTCCTGTACCCTTTAAGTGTGGATAGCTAACTGAACCTATGTAGTCTGAAATCTTGCAGCCATAGTTCTGCTACTAGCTTTCAGTTCGCATCCACACAACGCACCCAACCTCCCCAGGTAAGGCCTGCTTCTGATTCCTGTTCCAAAGTGCAGAGCTGAGTGCAAAAGGGCAGATTTGGGGACCACGTGGTTGAATGGTAGAAGAAGTCCAGCTTGAAGACTGTTCTCGTGACTGAACCTGCTGTACTAGTAGTAAAACTGTAGTTCCAAGTAAGTAACCTCTATATCAAATCATGTGGGAAGACCTATGAACGTAATAGACTTGCTGACAGTGTGAGAAGAGGTTGAAAAATTGTGTTGGTATAATGAAACTCAATCCCATGTAAATATGTAGAAACATGTTTTGTCAAATATTTGTCATTTCCAGTTCTGGTTTCTGTTTTGTAAGAGCCAATGTATAGTTAATGTTATTTGCTGTAAAATATCACTGGGTCTACCATCGGTCTTATTTAATCTATTTACTGAATGGGCAGAACAATAAATATTGTTAACTGTATTGTGTGTGGTATTATTTCATCCGATCCCTTTCCTGTATTCCTTTAGCTTAGTTATACTTATAAATATACATAGAGCTTCTCTGTAGTGCAGCAGGGAAGATGCAGGACTGTGAGTCCCAGGGTCCCAGGTTCAAACTAGTCTTTGTGGCTGGCAGTATAACCTTGAGGTTAAAGTAGCGAGCTGTGAATGAGCTTGGTACATCCAGCGGACCTGGGTTTGATTCCCACAACTCCACTTGCATACTGTGTGGGTCTGGAGCAAGTCACTTAACCACCCCAGTGCTCCCAGGTCACCCCGAAAACAGGTACTTGTGCCTAGTGAGTTACCTGGTTGCCAAAAGAATAAAATTAAAAAATACTGGTGCTTGTGGTAACAAACCTGGATAGGATTAGATACTTAAAGTGACACACATTGTTAGGGTCCGCACCTGCAGTGGTACCTATGGTCAGAGTCAGACACACGTGATACATAAAACACAACAAGTGGTGCACTGCAGGGTAAAATGATGCCAGCGAATTAAACATGAATCCAGCACAAAAAAGCTCAGTTGTCAAAAACTTTCATTATTTGCAGCTATGTCCCACATGTGCAAATACAAGAGACAAAAGCGCAGCAAAGTGATACTGCTGTATTTATTGTCACCCAAAGCCCCAGATACACATGGATTTATTTATTTTATTTTATTTACTTGAAAATTGGAAACTGGGAAAAGCACACTGAGCTGTGGCTTGTTTCCAGGTGTGAGCAGTGGGAAGGGAACAGGAGATACAATAAAATATACAGAATATATGATGCTCAGTACAAAAAAGTGCAGTCAAAACACAGCGCAACACGGTACAAAGGGAAGAAAAAGCAGCAAGGCACAGTGAGCAGCAATTATGTACCAATAAGCGAGACCAGCACAGGAATACCTGCAATACGGAAGTAGAAAGGTAGGGTGCCTGATACAGGCTGAGGTAGCACCAAAAGGTGGCCCAACACCATGGAAGGTCGGGGATCCAATGGAAGGGTCAGAGAAGGGAGACAGAGGAAAATGGGAGTAGGAGTGGTTTTAGCTTGTGCCTGAAGAACTGGGAGGGGTGGGAGACGAGATGAGGGGAGCAGGCTTTAGATTTATTTTATTTATTTTCAAAAGTTTCACCAGGAAAGGCATACTGAGCTAAAAATAGCTTGTTTTCTGCTGCATCCTGGGGAGGGGAATAGAAATATAAGTACAAAATAGAACAATTGCTTATACAGTAAAACAAATGTCATATAGAGAGATAAAATCAGTCAGTGAGCGGTGTACATAAGAAATGTGAGTGTAGCAGGCACACGCAATCTAATAACACATATCAAATATCAAGTAACACAAGGCCAGGGTGGGAGATAGTCCCATAGGACAGGGAAAAGAACATTAAAACAGTGTGGGTAGAGGGTATAGGATGTAGTAGGGAGAGCGCTGAAGGGAAGATGGTAGGAGAAGGCTGACTGCACAGCAGAGGAGTGCGGGTATTGTGTAGAGAAGGTGGAGGATCCCTGGAGTGGAAGTAGCATGAGGCAGAGAGAATGGGAGAGGGGAGTGAGGATAGGCAAAAGGAAGGGACCCAAACCAGTATTTGGAGATGAATGAGGCACAGTGGGACTGATCATGTGAAGGTACGTGGAGGGTGGATATGGAGGAGCAGAGGTAAGTTCTAGAAGGGAGTTGTTAACAAAGCGACAAAGGTGATCTTCATCGAGGGTATCTCTTGCATCAGGCCACACCTATGGAACTATAGCCAACAGGCGCTAGGACCACACAGAAACTTTATAGCTAGCAGTCTTCCAGGGGCTGCCCATGATGATAAGCCAAGATGACAGTCTTCCTATATAAATGTGGGTGGCCCGTGCCTCCTCAGTTCTTTTTTCCACGCTGACCATTGCATATTGGACTCCATGGAGCATCGCCACTCAGTTGACTGCCAAAATTCTCATTCATTTTCTTCCTTCCTTTCTTTCTTCTCTCCTGGTTCGCCAATCACTTTATTTCTTAGGGTGATTTTTTGCTGTCGCTATGTCGACCAACCCTGGAGAAAAATAAATTTTGTGTTTTTCTCCTTGGTCCCCACCAGCCAGCAGTCTTCAGCCACCCACCCAGCCCCACACCCAACATCAGGCAGCTATCCCCATCTTCCCCACGGTTTTCCCTCCGTGGCAGGACGGTTAGGAAGCCCCAACTCAACTCATCATGAAAAGGATCCAGTGTCCGGAAGCACCATTCAGAGTCGGGGCCTGCGGTGGGTGGTGTTTACTTTGCTCACTTGGGACCTATTTTCCTGGTTTCCTATTCGGTCCCCGGTGAAATGTGCAATGTCTGGAAATGGCCGAGCTGTGCGTGATTCCACCCACAGCATGCCAGTGACGACTCCACCCCCCACCACACACGCACTTGCTGGGCGAGTGGGCACATGGCGCTGGCACCCAGTCTCTGCTAGGTGTCAGGGAAATGCAGACCCTGTACTCCCTCCTCCCTGGAGAGAGATCTGTCCCACGGACACTTGATCCTTCCTCCTCCCGGCCGACTCCCCAGTGGTCCACTCGCGACAGTGAACACGGGTCGCCGGTGTGGCAGGAGGTAAGGCACGGGTGCCTCAGCCCTCCATGCCACTGGGCTGGCGTGAGAAAAATTTCTAACACTACGGTAAGATCTCACGACAAGGATGATCATGACACCTCGTCTGCTGCCTCTGCACTGACCACGTACATTAAGGCCAGCAGAGTTTGCCGCAGATTAAACCAGGCCACCTGCTGTCGCTGCAGAAGGCCTCAAGTCCTTCCTTCTAGAACAGAAAGTCCATCAAAGGAGAAGGAGCTCAGGAAAAAGCTCCTTCGCCCACCACCCTAGTCCATGGGCTGCATTCCTCCAAAGCCCAGCACAAATCAGCTAAGCACAAGCACCAGGACAAGGAGAGACCCAAGGAAAAGGCTCCTGGTGCGCTCTCTCAGTCGCTGCAGCCTGCACCATTTCCTCCACAGGGTCGGTTCAGCAGTGTCACCCATCTATCCTCCTCAGCCAGTGCTGGCGCATTAACATCGTGCCTGCTAATGCCCCCACCAACATTCCAACCCCTGTCCTTCAGACCCCTTCTGGCTGCGGGGCAACAGATAGGAAGTTCCACTGGACCTGCTTTGGCTGGCATAGGCATCTCAACGCAGGGACTTTTGCCTCTCCTCAATGCCTTTGACTATCCAGTCGACATCGGGCTTCAGCTTCCCCGCCAATGCCCCAGATAGTCATTCTGATGCCGGGCCAGCCCTCTCACAGCGATGTCGCAGGTTGGGCCACTGACACTGATACCTCAGACTCATGCTTTGACACTACAGGCCATGCCACTGACACTGGGGATCCAGACCTCCCTGTCTGCGCTGCAAGGAACCCCGCCAACGTCGATTGCCATGGACATCCAGACTATGCTTTCCTCCTTTTGGGATTTTATGCACTGCATTGCTCCCTCCAGGCCCGTCTGACACCAGGACCTAACAGGCCAACTCCCGCACCAGTGTCCTCTACATTGACGTGGCCTTCCCACGATGGTCATCGCCATCCTCTATAGTGCTTTTAGAGCCAATAGATGAGGGTGAGTTTCATCCTCATTCCTTCCTCATGAGGATGAGGAAGAGGGCTAGGTATCCTTCCCACTCTACCTCCATTGTTTCCTTGGGGTGAGGACTCGATGAAATATACTCCAAGGCCCCCATGACTCCTCCTTCATCTCATTGATGAAGCAGCTGCAAGCAGCCATGGGCTTTGAAGCTGGGGAGCTGGACAATACCAGGAGAAATCTGGCTGAATATCTAGAACTACTAGATTCTCCCCTCTGATCATTCCCCTCATGCTGCTTGCATATGAGGATGCCACCATGCCTGCCTGGTACAGGCCAAATTGTATTCTTGCTATGCCCAGAAAGGCTGACAAGTTGTACCAGGCTCCCTCTGGGAAGCCTTTTCTTGCAGGGCAACCACAGGCAGACTCAGTGGTAATCAATGTGACCCATGACAGGTCCAAGCAACCTTAGCAGCACCTCAGCTCCCTCCCTCCAGACAAGGAGCTCAGAAAGCTGGACCTAATGGCAAGAGGACCTATGCTTCTCCACGCTGGCCCTCAGAACCTCGGAGTGGTCATGAGGGCCAGGTCTGTTCTGCCTCCCCTGAGCTGCAAGCCAACTCCCGGCCGCCACCCGAACTTGAAGAAGCTCCCCGGAGTGGTTGGGAGGTCCAGGTCTGTTCTGCCTCCCTGAGTTGCAAGCTGACCTCCCAGCCCACCGCCTGGAATCCTGAAGCAGCTCCCTGAGTGGTCGTGGAGGGCCAGGTCTGTTCTGTCTTCCCTAAGCTACAAGCAGACTCCCCACCCACTACCCGAATCCTGAAGCAGGTATGGCATTTGTCCAGAGGCACAAGGGACAAACTTTGAAACAGGCTGTTTTGTGCCAGATTTAAACTGGACTGCTCAGACTGCTCTCTGCCTTTAATTTTTATTGGCAGAACAACACAGATAGTTTTTTCTCTCTGTAGCTAGCCTTGGCAGATTTTTGCCACTTTTGTTGTGTACTTTGGATTTGTGTGCATCCTAGCGTTTTGGTCACTTGCTGTAATTCCTTTAAGCAAGCCTTTTAATGTTGATTTTATTGTACCATGCCTCTTTGGCTTAGTGCTCCAGTTACTTTGCCCTTTCTCTAGGGCTACCAGGGGTTGATGTCCGCCACCTTCAGCTAGTGCAGAATGCGACAGCCAGGCTGTTGACTGGTACATGTGAAAGAGTCACATAATGACTGTGCTCATGGACTGCGCTGGCTGTGAGTGCGGTGGAGGATCATCTTCAGGGTCGGTTTGTTGACCTATAAAGCCCTACACAACCAGGGACCTAGTTACTTACAAGATCTCCTTCGTCCTCTCAGATCCGCTGACAAGGGATTGCTAGAGATTCCCAGGGTTTGTTTAAAGACATCTGGGGCCTGATCTTTTAGCTTTGTGGCCTCGACCCTGTGGAATTTCACCTACCAAAAGTGATTGCCTGACTGTCCAAGAGTTCAAAGCTGCATTAAAGACTTACTTATTTGAACTGGCATATCCAGAATTTTAATGCTGTATTGTAATTGTTAGAGATTTAAATGATAGGATTTTACTGATTACTGTTGGGATTATTTATTGTATGTTGTTTTATTATGTACAAGCACCATGGTTGCAAGAAGTGTGCTTTTTATAAATAAAATTTGGTATGATATATAATATGACACTTTAAGTTCCTAGCTTTTAAAATGAATTTTTAATTTGCACCTGAATTTAGTGTAAGGCTCTCATTTAATTGCACCAATTTAGAGTACCTTAATTGTGCAGCTAGGATTTAGTGCTTAGGTTACTTTAAATCCCTAGCCTTTAAATGAATTTTTAATTTGCACCTGAATTTAGTGTAAGACTCTTATTTAACTGCACCGAATTTAGAGTACGCTAACATTTGTGCTGCTAGGATTTCAATTACTCTGCTAGTTTCTGTGATTTTTCCGATTTCAGAGAGGTGTTTGTTTGTTTTCTCCGATTGCAGAAAGCTGTTTATTTGTACTACCAGTGTATTCTTAAGTCGGGACTAGCCTCCCAGATTTTGTTCCATAGGTGATCTCCTCCTTGCTCCTAGCCCCCCATCCTTCACACTGTACAGTCCTCCTACATCTTACCTGCTTGTAACATTCTTGTCTCTGCTTACTTTCCTCAGCTCCCCAGAGTGGTGTGAGGGCCAGGTCTGTTCTGCCCTTCCCGAGCTGCAAGCTGACTCCCGCCTGCCACCTGGAATCCTGGGCCGGAGTGCGGTGTTTGGCCAAGGCACAATGGACAAACTTGGAAAGCTAAGTCCCTCTGATGCTTCTAGTGGCCGCCACCAACTGTAATCCCCTACCCTCTACCAAAGCGGCTCACAATGTTGCCACTATTCATTACAGTAGTTTCACTTATAGCTCCTTTGGTGTCACTACCACCCTCCTCCTACCCCGAGATGCAGCCTCACCAGCTAGCATTTTACACCATGGGTTCTCCTACATCCCCTCCCCAACTCAACAGCCGAACTGCCACCTGATGTTCACCTACTCAGTCTGTTGGTTGGTCCTTCTGTCCTCCCACCTACCTTCCACACCGGCTAGTAGCCCTCAAATTCCACACCCATGTCTCCTCAGCGCCTTACATCCAGCCACCAAATTCCCATTGTAAGCTTCTGGGCCATGCCCATAACCAAAATTCTGACAACATTATTGCGCTTCTATCCGGGACATCGAACTAAACCTCGGTCCTAACTCCCACAGGGCCTAAAACTTGCCGCCTAAATATATGCAGCCTTCTACACAAACTAACCTTGCTGCAACCAATTGTTCTTTCCTTAAAACCTGACATACTGATTATCTCTGAGACCTGGTTGAAACCGTATAACCAGGATGCTGAATTCTGTACTCCTGGATCCACTCTCATTCGCCATGTACATCGCTTCTCGCTTCAGTTTACCCTGGTCATGCTGCCAATGCCCACACAAACCATCAATGCTTCATTAATAAAATTCTCCTCCCCCACACAAGCCCGCTTTTTATAGCTGGATCCTATTGCTCTCCTGACTCTCTATTCCTCCATCTTGGAACATCTGAGTATCCTAACATCCCAGGCTTCTGGGGTGCTACATATCCTTGAGATTTCAGCCAGAATTGGCTCTCCAGCACTAAGCCAAGCTTTATTCATTTGTTTTTGTTGACTGGGGAAGATGCACTAGTCATGAAAATTACTATTTTCAGGCACCACCTGGTAGGTTAGAGGAAGGACATTACAGGTAAAAAGACATCAAGTTACATCAAGATCCAAGAATCAGGTGATAATAAGGTAGTAAATACATTAGAGCAACTAAGACAATAAACAATCAAATTCACATCAAAAGAGTTGAAGCAAACAAGACAAAACAATACAGTAACACAACAAACAAAGTGAATCAAAGTAGAGGTGCAATTAAGTATCCTAACTCAAGACAATTGGATAGGAGGGATTTTTAACAACAAAGGGCAGAAATAACTACATGAAACATAGTCTTGAAGAGCATGGAAGGCAAGTGTAAAGAATAGAGCAAATTAGCTAAGGTACAGATGGTTTAGGAGCAAGCGGTGGGAGCTAAGGCTAGAAGGGCTATATGAGTGCAGGGATCAAGGATTGGGTTAAGGATATTGGGAAGTGAGTTTAGGGCCAAGAGGAGAGGAGGGATAAGAGTAAAAGATAAGGAGGGTAGGTGAGATTGGGGAGAAACCAAGGAGATTTTGGAATACTAATAGGAGTCTGTGTTAGGCTACTCAGGAGTTTGTTGGATAAGCCAAGGGTACCAAAGGCGTGGGAGGAAAAGGTATTGTAGAGGTAGAAGAGATGAGAGGTGGAGGAGCAGCAGGATGGGATATGCAGCAAGGTAGAGATGCTGGATACACAAGTATGGTAGTATGGAAAGAGGGTAGGGTCTTTAAGGGTTCTGATGGTAGATGGTCTAGGGTGGGTTAAAGCAGGTACAGCTAGCAAGGTCAACAAGTAGATTTTGATGCCTTTTTATGAAGATGCGGTGGCTTGACACCTCCACGTATCTCAGGTGGCAAGAGTTGCAATATTTAGGAGCAGAGAGGAAAAGGCACTTTTGCCTTTAGTAGATTTGCATCTGGGGACTAGTAGCTGTGTTAAGTTTGAGGAGTGAAGTCCATATGGGAGGTCTGGGGTGTGAGCAGTAAGGCAAGTGTCAGGGAGTATTGGACCTAATGATAGTATCCAGTAAGGATCCTAAGGCCAGTAATCGGTAGGAGTGGGAGAGACCCAATTTAGATCAGCATAGAGCTAACAGTGGTGTTTGAGTCGGGGATGCAGAGGATAGTGACATGTTATTGTAGGCAACATTCCATTTGCAGATAGTGGCTTTAGGAGCGTTCATGTAGATTATAGATCCATAGGTTAGAGATGGAAGAGGAACTCGATGGGCAGTCGCAAGTCTGGCTGAGCGAGAGAGCATAGCAGGTTTATAGGCCACACCGAGTTTGCTATTCTCAGATTTTCAAATGGTCTTAATGTGCATATCAAAGCTGAGTGTGGCATCAAGGTGCACTCCCAGATATTTGAAGGAGGTTACGGCTGTGAGAGGGGAACCATTGGCACAGGTTTGAGAAAAGCTCTCGGCACTCTTTCAGTTTTGCAGCTGTACTAAACAGCATACATAGCCTGTGTTGCAGCCAGGTGGCAGCACTAAACCTCAACAGATCACCGAGCTCACACTTTCTAACCCCAAATCACAGAACCACTCTGTCCTGGATTGGTCCCTTACCTCCTACCCATCGGATACTCGCCTCAGGCCTGTTACCAGACTCCTTAAGTGATCATCCATGATCTACTCGGTAAGGAAAATACTCAGACCCAAGCACCCCCCAAAAAACCCGCCTGACAAGATCCATAAATCCCTGGACCCTGCATCTCTCCTATGTGACCTGGCAAACACATACTGGTCTACATTCCCTGGCTACCTCTATCGACTCTGCCTGGGGTATTTGAGATCAGGTATAAGCGCAGTCTGGAACTTTATGCCCCACTCTGGCGGCGGGTGAGGGGTGCCCACTTGCCTTGGATCTCTGCAGACATCATGGCCCTCCTCAGAGCCAAGTATCAGGCTTGGAAGTCTTTAAGGTCTCCGGCCCACCCGTGCATCATCAAAGTATCGCACTCTATGAAATGCTTGTACTAGACAAATATAGGGCAAAAGCCAACTACATGAAAGCCACCTTCCACACCAATTTAAGCCATCCTGCTAAATTTTGAAAGGTGGTTAAATCACTATTCTCCCTTCCTCGCAGCCCCACCCTTGCTCTAAATGTAGGCGGTTCCACAATCACAGACCCACTGGAAGAGGCCTCAGAATTCAACTCCTTCTTTACAGAAGGTACATCATCACTTCTGTCTTCTCTCCCTCATCCCTCAAACCCTCCCTCCTCCCAATCAAGCTCCTCCCTCTGGCCTCTCTTTTCGTCTTCCGGCAGATTTCCCCAGCCGAGTTTACAAAGCCCTGCTCGCCTTAATCCCTCCAAGGGCAAATGTCCCACTGGCCTGGACTCCAAAATGCTCTACTTGTCGGCTCCAGCCATCACCACCCCCTGGCCTCACTCTATAACTCTCGTTCTCTCTTGGCTCTGCCCTATCTGAGTGGAAGCATGCCAGTCATTCCCTTTCCTAAAGGCGGAGATACTCTGCTTCTGGTAATTGTCGATCGATTTGCCTCCTCCCTATCCTGGCTAAACTTCAGGAACACCTAGTCCTCACACAGCTCTCCTCCTATCTTGACTCCTCCTCTTTCTTCACACCCTACTAGTCTGGTTTAGGAAGTCCCACTCCACCACCACCTTCTCCTAAGACTCACCGACTCCATTCTTGCTGGTATGGGTAGAGGCCACAGCCATTTTGTCAACCTAGCTAAAGCCTTCAACACTGTCTCACTCACTCCTCCCTATCCAAGCTGTCTCTCTCACAGGCTCTTTAGCATGGCCACCAGCTGGTTCCACTCCTATCTGGTAGGCAGATCCCAATCAGTCAGACTTGGTAACACCACCTCTGCCTCCCTCCCTGTTACTACTGGTGTACCACAAGGCTCTGTCCTTGGACGCTCTTGTTCTCTATCTTCCTCAACAATCTGCCCCTGCCTGCCCCGCATCCATTCACATGTTCTGTATACATTCAACCCCTCACCCTCTGATGTGGCGACCAGACTTCAGCAGGACATCAGCGATGTTCAGCTCTGGTTTAGCTCAAATCAGCTCTTTTTCAATGCCAAGAAAACTGTCTCCCATGATCTTCAGCATAAGGCAGAGACTTTAACGGCCCCTCCATCCCCTCCACCCCTACCTTCCAAACCCTGGATGGGACTTCTCTAGGGACTTGCACCTCCTGCAGATATCTGGGGTTCTAGCTTGACCAGCACCTAGACTTCTCCGCACATATAGATGCCATCCACAAAAGCTTCACCCCAAGCTGGGTCCCTTGTACACGAGTCATGGCTGCATGCCATTGCTGGCTCACCGAGCAATTGTGCAGAAGATGATTCTCCCTATTTTTGATTACGGTGGCGTAGTCTACATTGCTGCCCCTAAGTACACCCTAGCCAGACTGGACACCCTCTTTCCTCCTTCTGTCGGTTTGCCCTAGACTGTCCCCACCACCCATCACTGTGTCCTCTACTGGACCCTGGACCTCCCTTTGCCTCAGGACCAGCAACACTCCCACTGCACTAGCATCATGGCTAAATACTGGGCTAGTCCCTCCCTTCATATCTCGCCTCTGTCTATTAGCCCCTACCCTCCGGTGTACGCACTCAGGAAAACTGACTCAAGTCTCCTGTCTGTCCACTCATGTCCACCATGGCAGGCCAGCCAGCATTTAATATCGCATGCCTAAGCTCTGGAACTCCCTCCTCACAGAAATTCAGCATGCCTCCTCCAGTCAACACCTCAACTCCCTCCTCAAAGCACATTTCTCCTCCACCTGCACATGCACCCATGTTAGGCTCCAGCACTTGGGTCTTGCCTACTCCATCATGAGACTGTAATTAGGCATTGTTTGCTATGTTTGTGTGTGTGTGTGTGTGTATATATATATATATATATATATATATATATTATGTATCTGAATATTTATTTGTCATATGCCTCGTATAACTGCCTGCTGTACTGAACTACACCTGTAAGATCTTGCTCTAATATTTCTGGACTCTGTATATTATGTATGTATTCCTTTTTCCCCCCTACCCCCAGGACACATCTAGAATCAAGCAATAGTCTGCTCAGCATGCCTTCCTGGTAAAACTTTTAAATAAATAAATAAATTACATGGGCCATATGGTAAAATTCAAAACACTCAGAAAAAGTCGAAGCTGCTACCCTGGCATTCCCAGAGGGCCCCCAAAAGCAGGAGCTGCCTAAAGCCCTCAATCCAGAGCAAATGTGGATAAGCACCTTTGAGGTCAGCATATGTTGCAGATGCCTCTACTAGAGCAGCTGCGATTGGTGTCTGGCTTTGCTTCA
Organism: Neoceratodus forsteri; assembly: GCA_016271365.2. Taxonomy (NCBI): domain Eukaryota; kingdom Metazoa; phylum Chordata; order Ceratodontiformes; family Ceratodontidae; genus Neoceratodus; species Neoceratodus forsteri. The sequence continues at coordinate 765,775,324 of CM028133.1, read as the reverse complement.
GTTGTACAACAATCCATCCTGAATGTCCCCTTTAGAGGCTATAAGCTCTTTGGGGCAGATGTGCTGTACATCCTTCCAGACCTACAGACCTCAGGCTGGACCCTGTAGTCAGTCCATTCCCTGTACCATACCCAAACAAGGAGTGGGCAGAAGGTGCCCTTTCATTGGGCCTCACACAGGCCCAAGCCAAGTTCCTGGCTAGCTGGAAAATGTGAAAGTAGCCACACTGCTGCTCCTTCCTCCACTTCAGGAAGGTCCCCAAAGGGAAAGAGCGGCCCTGGACACTGGCTGAACCTCAGCCTGTCTCCTTGCCAGACCTCCAGTACTGCAGGAGGGGTGATAGGGGTAATTTCTCCCTGCACCTCAACCGGTGGAGGAAATCACAACAGATGCATGGATTCTGCAGCTTATAGAGCAAGGCCACACTTTAAAACTTCTAGAGTGGCCTCCATTTCCTTCAGTTACTGTCCAAGCCAGATTCCAGTGCTGTGGGAAGAAATTGTACCATGTTGCAGAAAAGGGCCATAGAGCCAGTTCCCAAAAGTAGAGGAACAGAGGGTTCTCCCACCTCTTCCTAGTTCCCAAATCCACAGGGATTTGCGGCCCATCCTGGACCTAAGGAACCTGAACTTCTGCATCCAGTACAAGAGGTTCAGGATGGTGACACTGCAAGGCCTGCTGCCTCTTCTGCACAAAGTAGACTGGTTATGCTCCCTAGACATGCAGGATGCATACTTACATATAAAAGATTTATGCCTCCCCCACAGGTAATACCTCAGGATCTGACTTTGAGATGGAGCTCTTGCAGCAGGTAACACAAGTAGGATTGAAGCCAGCAGGCAGCAGGACGACATGGAAAATTTCTAGCTAGCAGTATACAGCAGAATACCGCCCAACATCAGCCCACCCCAACGTCTCATGTGATATAAAGAGCGTTCCCCATCATCCCTAAGTTCTTCCCCTCCGTCGATTCTTATGCATCAGCTCCACGGATGCCTTCAGCTATCGATCGACCACCTTTTCATCTGTGTTTTCAATGTTTTATTTATAAGCTCGAATTTTATTACTTTCATTTTCCTGCATGTTGACTTCTCGCTTTTCTATGAGACCAGCACCCCTGTCCACACTAGCAGAAATTCAACAGCACGATGAGGATATGCTGCCAGAAGTCCTCCAGGCCTACTTAACAGAGAAGAAGTTAAGCACCATGCAGAAGGATTCCTCTGTCAAGGAGGGCCCCTCTCACAAAAATTGGGGCAACATCACCATAAAGAAAGAGGAAAGAAGCAGAGACAGAGACAGATCCCTGTTGGGGATCTAAGTCATCTGACTCCAGTCAGCTTCCAGGGAGTTGAACTCAGCCTCTCAAACTACACGTTCTCCTACCAGGTTGACAGTAGTGAGACCACCCACCCAGGTAAGGGTGACGGGGAGCTCCACACAAGGGTTGTCTACCCTTCAGCCTCTGAAGATCCGGCCACTCCCATTCCTCAGGCCAGCATTCAGACTCCAATGTCAGGTCTTCCTCCAGCGATAGACTAATTAAAGCATCCTCCAAGTCGGCTTCCTCAGGAGCCAATTCTCTGGACAGGCGGAGGGGTTCGTGCCATTCCTCCGGGATGTCCTTCTCACAACCCCAGTGGCCTAATGTCGCTTAAGCCAACATCAGAGAAAGGCGATGGAGAAAGCGGCCGCCGGCAGAAGGACACTCTCCACTGCAGCATGCCCCAATGTCCGAAAAGCAGGCGGCGAACTCAGCATCAGACAGTGCCCATCATCAGGTAAAGGAGCCAATGCCAGACAGCCATAGGCTCCAAATACTTTGAAAACAGCCCCATCGCACACACTGCCAATGCCGGCCGATGACCGGAGTGACCCACTGTCAGGTAGTCTGACGTCATCCTCTCCCAGACTCCAGTTGATGACCTCGGATCCCCATCAAAAGCCCGTTGCCACTGGCGGGACCCCCACCTAAAGCCCTGACACCACCGGTGGGTCCCCTGCCCAAAGCCCCATCACTTGCCCAGGGCCACTTGGACGGGTATACCAATGCTGCCAGCTCCGCACCAGACCGACACTGAATCGGCCTGTCACAGGTCAAGGACCATTTGCCTCTTGGTGGGACACTATCAAGGCTGATGTTCTCCCAGTCAAATGAACAGAGGCAGAGGCCTAACCCCAGGGAACCCACTCCTCAAAGAACCTACTTCTCCAACCAAAGAGCGAACCCTCCACCCACTGAAGGGGTCACTTGGGCCACAAGAAATGTCTGGACTAGGAGCAGGCAATCATCATGCTCCACAGAGGGTCACAAGTGTAAATGCAAATGTTCGGGTCCTCCTCCCCAGAGGCATTGGACCACTTATCATATTCTCTTCTGGGTCCTCCTCAGAGGCTGACCTCCCATCGCCGGACCCAAGGGACAAACCAAGGTCACCACCTGGCGACCCCTTCTTTATGGAGGTGATGCATCATATCCAATCAAATATGGGCTGAGACACTGAGGACGTCAACCCCAAAAGATGCCGGCTCACAAAATACCTGCATCAAAGACTGAAAACTGGGCCAGCTCAGTGGCACTGAAGGTTGAGGTGCTGGACACCACACCTCACGCCACTGCAGCGACCCAGGTTCGGGAACGAACCCAGGGTGCCAGTTTTCGGCAGAGAGAGAGGATTGAGCATCCATAGACTGCTCTCCTTTCTCTGGGGAGGGATCCAGGGACTGCCTGGTGCAACAGCGACCCACAGTGGAAGCCAGAGGGGTGTGCACACGTTGGGGCATATAGTAGTGGGATGGAGCTGCGGCAGATGCTCTAAGGCACGACCGAGTTCGGGGCAGGGTCTCGGGGGTAAAATAAGAAAAATCCGTACACTGGGATGCAACGAACTTCAGTGGCCTGGGCCCACATGCCCAGTGTATGCCAGCTGTCCTGACTTCATCCTTGGGGATTTTGGGCCTCTCCAGGGAGGCAGGAGAACCAGAATCCTGAACCCGATTTCATCGTCCGGGTGAACACGGCCACAGGCGAAGGTCAGGTGCACCAGTAGCCGAGTGTGGATTCCTGAGAGATGCCCCATCAGGTAGATGCAAAAATAAAGTCTACAAAAAAAAAAAAGACCGAAAACCAGTGGTCGCTCCACCCTGGTGGATACTTTTCAGGACATCACCAAGGTGGCATGAAGCATCCATCCACGTCTTCGACTGTCCCAAAGAAGGCAGATTGCCTCACGGGCACCCTGAGAGGAACGCTTCCTGGGTGAACAGCCTATAGCCGACTCCATAGTAATAATGGCTGCTCGCAATAGATCCCAGAGACCAAAACACCTAAGCACACATCGGGACCGAGTCCAAGCAGCTGGACTCGATGGGCAGGCGGGTGTACTCTTCTGACACCTGCACTATCCAGTCCCTGAGCGTCCTGACCCACATGGTGCAGTTTCAGAATGCCATGTGGAACAAGGGGTGGACTTAGTTGAGACCTACCAGATTGCCCCAAAAGGTTGAGTTGGAGAAGCTTATGCACACCGGATCAGACATAGGCACCCATGTACTTCAGTCGGCCTATGATTCCGCAGACACTGCAACTAGAGCAGCTGCTATGGAGGTATGCCTCTGGAGACATTCTTGGCTTAGGGTCTTGGGTTTCACCCAAGATGTCCAAGCAGGAATCCCAGATGCCCCATTTAAGGGCTCAGTTCTTTTAGGAGAGAATCGAAATGATTATCATCAGAATTCAAGACTCTGGGAAACAGTCCAGACCAGACAGAAGCCATTTTGAAAACAGCGTTTTGTGGCAAATCTGGCCAGCAATCCAGATACCAGCAACAACAGCAACAGAGAGGAGGTTACAGTCGCAAGGATCCTCTTGTGGCTCCGGAAACTCAGGGCAACAGTCAGCAAGCCCATCCCGACCACACTGCACTCAACCTCTAGTGCTTGACTTTTGCAGAACCCTCCTCCAGACAGATTCAGTAGGAGAGGTGGTCGAAACGCCTTTCCCTCTATCTAGAGGGTTGGGGATGGCACACTCTGACCAATAGGTTCTACAAATGATTCAGTGGGGTCACACCATAGAATTCTACCTAGATACCCCCAGACGGACCACCCCTTTTTTCACATTGCTCCCAATCCCACGCTTCTCTCATCCAGGATGAAATTCAGTCTCTGCTGGACAAAAGAGCGGTACCAACCACCCAGAAGGGACAAGGGTACTATTCACACTTCTTCCTAGTACCCAAGAAAACGGAGACCTAAGGCCTATCCTGGACCTCAGCAACCTCGGGGAATACAGGCGCTTCCAGATGGTTACCCTACAGGGTCTCGCCCATGATCTACCATGGAGATTGGCTCTCATCTCTGGACATGCAGGACGTGTATTTACACATCCTGATAGCCAGACACCACAGGAGATTCCTAAGATTCGAATTCTAGGGCCATAATTTCCAATTCAGGGCGCTGCCATTTGACCTATCCTCAGCACCAAGAGTCTTCACCAAGTGCTTGGTGGTAGTAGTGGCAGCAGCCCTGTGGAGAGAGAGGCCATTATGTCTTCCCATACCTGGACAACTGGCTTCTCTCAGCGCATCCAGGGAGGCCCTTCAGCACACAGTGGAAGATACCTTTTCCTCTTTGCAGCATTGGGAATCACAGTAAACATGCTGAAATCATCACCCTGGCTGACTCAAGTGGCTCCAGTTCATAGGAGCACTTCTCGACACCTCTCAGAGGAAAGCCTTCTCCCAGAGGACAGAACGGACCGCCTAAGGGGTCCCCCCCACATCCAGTCTTTACAACAGATCCCAGCAAGGACAGTACTCAGACTTCTTGGCCACATGGTGGCAACCATTGCCACTGTTACCATTGGCCAGACTTCATATGAGGACGATCCAGTGGACACTGAGAGTCCTATAGGATCAACACTGGGACGATCTAGATTAGCTCATCTCAATCCCAGGACCCGTCCAACAAGCCCTCCAGTGGTGGCTGGACCCATCCCGCCTGTCAGTGAGTACTCACTTCCAGAGGATACAGCCTACCGCATATTGACAACAGATGCCTCAGGCACAGGTTGGGGAGCACATCTTTCTGACCAAGGACTCAGGGACTGTGGTCCTCAATCGAGGAGGCCTTGCATATCAACATATTGGAAATGAGGGCCATCCTATATGCCCCACAGGCATTACAAACAGACTTATTCCCAGGACACCTCCTGATCTAGACAGACAACATGGTGGTGGTGTTCTATATCAACAAACAAGGGGAACACACTCATATCCACTCTGCCAAGCAGTGAGAGTTTGGGAATGGGCCATAGCTCACTGGATGGAGATTTGGCAGGTCACGCCCCAGGTGTGGCAAAACACATTGGCGGATGTCCTAAGCCGGTCAAGATCCAGAACCCACGAGTGGGAACTCCAGCAATCTGTGATACCAGACCTGTTTGACAGGTGGGGTCTGCCACAGTTGGACCTTTTGCATCCTCACACTATGCAAAACTGCCCATTTTGCTCGCTAGATCTAGGGCCTGGTGTTTTCTGGCAAGATCGTTGTCCTTCTGCTGGACAGGAGATTCCTCTATGCCTTCCTCCTTTCCCTGATACAGAGGGCTCTTCTCAAGTTTCAGTCAGAAGGCATGGACATGATACCGTTGCACCCTCCTGGCCTCAACCGGATTTGATTCCCACTACTCCAGCAACTGGTGAGAAACCATCTCTTCCACTCCCACTTACTTTGCGCTCGCTATCTCAGGACAATGGGACCTTAGTCCACACAGACCTGAGATCCTTACACTTGCATGTGTGGCTCCTACAGACTTAGCCATTTCCCACTACGGGTCTCAGCCAGAGTAGCTTGACGTTCTAGGATCGTGGATATGTTGTTCATCCACACTTATTGGCATCGCCTTTCCCTTTAAGAATCGCGGAAGTCTTCAAGCTGGCTCTTTCCACCCACCTGGGTGGCATAACCCTCGGCTCCGCCCCATGATGCCAGATCTTCCTTCCCACTGGAAGATTCAGGTTGCCTCCTTCGTACTTCTGCATTTATAGGCCCTGGTTTCTAAATCTTTAGTTTTTCGAAACTTCATCTAGTTCATGTCAGTGACTGTGACTCTTCTACTCGATTATGGAAGACAAGTCTTCCCTAGATTTCACCGGTGTTCGTGCGGCCGAAAATGTGTGCCCGATCCACACATCAGCGTCGTCTACTGCTTGGGTGTCAGCCATGACACCTCGTGAGTGCGACTTTGCCTTGCATTTCACTCTAACGTCCCTTGGACGCACCATCTTGCACGCCTGAAGTTGGGGAGGCCGAAAACGGAACCCTCCGTGAAATCAAAGGAGGCTTGGTGGGTGGTTTCCGCAGTCGCGATCCGCCAAGCAATTGAACGGCATGCAAGCCTTCGAGGAGGAAGCGGCTAAGGCTGCGGAATCTTCCTCTCGGAGCTTCTTCATCCCACTCAACCTGGGATCCACCTTCTCGGGTTGTTTCCGAGAGTTGTGCCAGTCTTTCCCGACTAAGGGAAGAGTCTTGTGGGACCTCCTCTCTCTCAGTCCGTAAGCGGGTAAAGGACCCGGATCAGTCTTCGTCTCGGCGAAGACGTTCTTGGATTGGGAGAGATCTCGGTCCCAGGAACTGGCAGTCTCGACTTCAGTCAAGATCGCCTCTTCAGCCACCGGCTTTCTGCCTTGCGTCTGGCCAGTGGACTGAACCGTCGATCAGCGGGGTTGAAATTGTCATCGACCGATCGACCCATTATTCGCGACTCCTGTCGGCGACTCTCTTGATCGGACTCTGGTCCTTTCTTTCCCTGACAAGGAGACCTAGCCTGCTGGGAATCCCGTCGAGTGGTCTGCGACCCGGAAGACACGGTCCTGCCGGTGTCTCCTGCCGACAGTCGGCCTGCCCGATCTCGATCGGGGTCCAGGACCCCTCGACTGATAGGCGAGGAAGAGCCATAAGCACTCTAAGAAGAGGCGACGCCATCGGTCATCCTCATCCTCCTCGGTTGAGGAAAGACTCGGTGGAAACTCCTGTCGGTGCTACGAGGACCTCGTGGCAACAGCTAATTCTGTCTGGGAATAAGCTGACCCTGGTTTCAACCCGGCCATTACCTGGCTGTCACCTCCCAGGCCGGAAGCCAACTCTTTCCAGAGCCGATTAAGTCAGTTCCTCCACCCGCAGATCCTGGTGGAATCGCTGCCCAAGCAGCCTGTGGAGGGGCTCCCTCAAGGGAGATCAACCAGACACCATGCTTCCCCGCGCCTCGGTCACTATCATCCCAGACCGCCTCGGCAGGTCGAAGGTGACCTCAAGTGCTCGACTATTATACCCAGATTCAGATGAGACCGGCCTACATTCTCATCTTGGGGATGAAGAATCGGCTGGTGGGACAGTGACGGAGGAAGGTCCTTCGTCTTTTCAGGGCATTCTTCACCTCATCTCTGAGTCTACAGGGATGCCCCAGAACCTATCCAGAAAAGGTGGAGTACCCTCACGGGACATCCTCAAGAGAGTGGGCCCAGCTCTTGAACTTTGGCAGCACCTGCCTCTTGTCCAGCTCCGTCTGCCAGCATGGCCTACAAGTATGCAGTCCCCATGGGGTCCCTTGTGGGGTTCACAGAGCACCCTTCGCCAAGAGCCTGGTGATCGCCTCTGTCTTCAGGCGTACTGGCAGTTCTGCCGACATGGACCGACCTCCTGAAAAAGAATCCAAACTCTTGGATCATTCGCTCAAAGGTCTATGCAGCCTCATCTTTAGGCCTTCATCAGGCAAGTTGGCCATCATCATAGCACACTTCTCCCATGCCCTCTTGGGGTCTTTGGATGAAGTCCTCCTACCTCTCCGTGGACATGCAGACCATGGTCAAGCAGGTCCGGGATCAGGCTGGCTGTTGCTAAACAGCAGCTTCAGACAGCCCTGGACATTAGGGAGTCTTGTGCCTGCTGGATGGCAGCCGCAGTTGTCTCTTGCCACAGAGCTTGGCTGAGACTTTCCTCTTTCCCGACAAGTACTCAGCACAAACTAGCTGATGTGTCTTCCTGGGCACTGACCTTTTCCGCCCAGGTGTGGCTGGCCACCTTCAACGTGTTGAAAAGTCCAATGCCACCTTGGATGCTACTTCTGCTAAGGTCCTTGGTAAAGGCAGCAGAAGAAGAAGAAGTCTTTTGGCCTTCTTCCCCTGCGGCCCAGCAACCCTCCTTTCAAGGAGGGCAGCAGCAGGCTCAAGCTTGGTGCCTCCGCCCAAACCCAGACCATTCCAGGCCCGTAAGGAGGCTGAGGTTCAGGTCCTGGATCCTCCTCCTCCAAGCCTGCTCAGTGACAGAGCAGGGGCTGCCACCTCTCTCCTGTCATCCCAGCTCTGGGTCCTCCGTGGGGCCGGCTCTGCCACTTCCTTTTTGCCTGGTCTGCTATCACCTTGGACAGGTGGGTTCTGGAGGTGGTTGGTCAGGGACTGCCTCTGGAATTCGAGCAGTACCCTCCAAAGCCAAGCCAGTGCCCACGAGGAAAGAGTATCCATCCATACCCAGTCGGCTCTCGAGGCGACATCACTCAACTCCTCCTCCTCCTCCTCCTCAAAGAGGCAGTAGCTCCAGTGGCGGATTCTCCAGCAGACTCAGACTTTGTCTCCAGGTACTTCCTGGTGCCTGAGGCGGATGGTGGGCTGGCGCCCCATTCGAACCTGCATGACCTGAAGCAGTATCTCAGGTCATGCACCTTGGATGGTCACTCTGTCTCAGATCATACCATCCTTGGAGTGAAACATGTGGATCTGTTCACTGGATCTGCAGGATGCGTTCTTTCACGTCCCAATCCATCCGTCTCATTGCGATTCCTCCACTTCAGAGCCGAAGGGACCCTATCACGAGTTCGAGCCATGCCATTAGGTCTATCAGCAGCCCCACGGGTCTTCACCAAATGCATCGCAGTGGTGGCAGCCCATCTCAGGCGTTGGGGGGTCAGAATTTACTCCTACTTCGACGATTGGCTCTTGGCAGGTCCCACCCAGCAGGAGGTGGAGAGGTCCAGGGACACGGCCCTCCAGACCTGCTCCCAACTTGACCTCCTGATCAACGAGGCCAAGTCAGAACTCATGCCTTCCCAGGTGATGTGCTTCATCAGGGCAGAGCTCGACTCTCGTCAAGCCAGAGCTTGGCTCCCAGCAGACAGGGTGGAGGTTCTCTCCTCCTTTGCCCAATCATTTCTGGTTGTGCAACTGCACCCTGCCGGGACTTTCTGCACCTTCTGGGTTACATGGCGTGCACCTCAGTGGTCCATTGGGCCCGGTTGCACATCGCCCCCTCCAATGGGAGCTGGCCGCCCAGTGGACCCAGCACACGGTCATGTCATCCAGCTGATCACTGTAACCCAGAAGATGTGGGACACTCTCCAATGGTGGACCACCCCAGACCAGTTGCAGGAAGGGATCCCATTTGTCCACCCGAGCCGATGGCCGTCCTCATGACCGATGCTTCTCCATGGGCTGGGGGCCACATAGGGAACAAAAGGGCCCATGGGTTCTGGACCCCGAGGAGTCCCAATACCACATCAACCTGTTGGAGCTCAGAGCAGTCAGACTGGCACTGTCAGCTTCGCTTCTCATCTCCGGGGTCAAGTGGTTAAAGTCTAGACAGACAATACCACGACCATGTACTACCTCAATAAACAGGGCTGCATGCACTCCCATCTACTTTGCAGGGAGGTGCTCCACATCTGTACCCTCATCAGCCGTCTGGAGGCAGATCTCCTAGCCATCCATGTGGCAGGAGCCTCAAACCATCTGGCAGATACTCTCAGCTGCTTAGGCGAGACATCCCACAGTGGTCTCTCCATCCAGAGGTCGCCACAGCCTGTTCTTCCACTGGGGCAAACCGATGGTGGACCTGTTTGCCTCCAGGGACAACACCAAGCTGAGGCTGTTTCATGCCCGCCCCCTTCAGCAGGGCTCACTACCGGTGGATGCCTTCTCAAGGCCATGGACCCCAGGCCTCCTCGCCTTCCATCCATTTCCCTTGTTCCACAAGGTGCTCCTCAAGGTGAGGAGGGACAAGGCGAAGGTGATCCTGGTAGCCCCAGACTGGCCGCACCAGTTCTGGTATCCAGATCTCCTCAGCCTCAGCTGCAGGCCCCTGGAGCGGCTCCCAGACACGCCTCGACCTGATCTCTCTCAATTAGAGGAAGGTATACCATCTGGACCTTCAACCTCTGCACTTCACAGCCTGGTTCCTGAGCGGCTAGAGTTCCAGGCTTTGGGTCTTTCCAAGGATGTCCTCACCGTGGTGGAGGCATCCAGAAAGGAATCGACCAGGAAATGTTATGCCTTCAAAGGAAAAGGTTTTCCATTTGGTATCAGGGCAAGGGCCTGGACCCTTTGTCCTGTCAATTGCTAACATTCTCGACTACGTTTGGTCTCTGTCCAAAGGGGTTTTCAGTCATCGACCCTTAGGGTGCACCTGGCAGCCATTTCTGCTTACGGACATGGGCGGTCAGCTGGTGTTAGGCGCAGGAGACAGTGGTCAAACACTTTTTCAAAGGCCTGGATCACATATCCCCTCCGATGCGTGAACCTCCACCTCCGTGGGATCTACTGCTGGTACTGGCAAAGCTCATGGACAAGCCATTGAACCAATGCACAAGTGTGCATTGTCACTGTCGTGGAAGATGGCCTTCCTGGTAGCTATCATGTCTGCCAGAAGAACAGGGAACTCCAGGTGCTTTCAGTGGACTCCCTTATCTGGTCTTCCACAGGGAAAAGGTTGTCCTACATCCCCACCTAAAATTCCTTCCGAAGGTGGTGTCAGAGTTTCACCTAACCAGGTGTTAACTCTGCCAGTATACTACCTAATTACACCTCAGAGGCCGAGTACAGGCTCCATACTTTGGACCTGAGACGGCTCTCTCTATTATAAGGAGAGGATGGCAGAAATTTGGGGAGAGGTTCGCCAGCTGTTTGTCACCCACGCTGAAGCCGCTTCTGGCAGACCTGCAGCAAAATGGACTATTGCAAGGTGGATTACATCTTGCATAAGTCTGTACTATGAGTTGGTGGGCATGGAGCCTCCCAGAGGATAAGAGCTCATTCTACCTGCCATACCGCTGCATTGGTGGCTGCTTCCAGGGACATCCCTATCCAGGAAGTCTGTCGGGCTGCTACCTGGAAGTCAGCAAATACCTTCATTACCCATTACCACATCGACCTTGAGTCATGCTGGGATGCTGGTTTTGGGGCCTCAGTTCTCCAGTCTCTGTTTCCCAAGTGAGTATCAGTGGGGGTGAACCTCCTCCCTCCTCCTGGAGAACCGCTTGGAGTCTGCTAATAAGTGTGGATGAATGACATATCCACAATCCTAGAAAAACAGGTTACTCACCTGTAACAGTAGTTCTAGCAGTGGTATATGTTGTACATCCACATGGACCACCCGACCTCCCGGCTGCGAACACATAAACCTGGCTTCCAGTGGGCTAAGATCTGGCATCATGGGGCGGAGCCAAGGGTTTATATCACCAGGGTGGGTGGGTGAGCCAGCTTGAAGACTTCCCCATTCTTAAAGGGAAAGGACATGCCAATAAGTGTGGATGAACAACATATACCACTCCTAGAACTACTTTTACAGGTGAGTAACCTGTTTTTCTGGTGGCTGCCAGGAAACCTTCCTCCAGAATCACATACTAATGAAGTGGAAACGCTTCTGCCTCTGGGCCCTCAGCCACGAGTAGACACATTCACTTGTTAGTGAACTTGGTACAGAGTACCTCCTTTCCCTTTCTGACTCAGGTCTCAGTTACTCTTCCATAAAGGTGCACCTATCTGCAGTGTCAGCTTATCATGTACCTGTGAAGGGACAAACCCCTGCACAGTCAGATCTTGCATGCACCTTCTTGCATGGCATCCTTCATATGAAGCCACCCATCAGGGATCCCATCCTTCCATTGGACCTTCTTTTGTCCTTGAAAAACTTATGCTACCTCCATTTGAACCAGCCAGTGATTGTGAGCTACACTTTATCTCTTGGAAAGCATGATTTTGGTTGCAATTACTTCTGCTCGGAGGATATCTGAGCTTCAGGCTCTTTTTTATTTTTTATTTAGCAATTGTTTAACAAGGAGTAGCACACAGCTGAAAGCTTGTTTAAAGGTGCATCCTGGGAGTACGGGAAAGTTAAGTGACTTGCTCAGGGTCACACGGTATGCAAGTGGGGCTGTGGGATTCAAACCCAGGTCTCCAGATTTGCAGCTCAGAGCCTTAAACCACTGTGCTATACTGCCTCCCCATGTTCTGATGTTTAAAGAGCCATATTTTATTTTCCACAGGGACAAGGTGTCCTTGTGAACAAATCCTAAGTTTCTACCAAAAGTGGTGTCTGAATTTACCCTTAACCAAGACATCAACCCACTGGTTTATTATCCAGCGCACTCAAATCAAAGAGAAGCTCTGTTACACACACTGGATGTCCACGGATTCTTCGGTATTATTTAACCCAAACCTAGGAATCTAGAAAATCGGACCAACTGTTTGTCTCTTTGCCCCACAAATGTTAGGGGCATCTGTTAAAAACAAACCCTTTCTAAATGGTTGGTGAACTGCAGTGCATTCTGTTATCAGAAGTACGACAAACCCTTACTGGGATCGGTGAAGGGCCACTCCACCAGAGGTGTAGCAGCTTCTTTTGCCTCCTTGAGGAATGTATCTGCAGCAGACATATCCGCAGTAGCAACTTTGGAGTTAAGTCCACACATTCATTAAGCGTTACAGTCTGGACATTGCTTCTAGGTGCAGGACCGGCTTCGCCTGTGGTCCTGCAGGGCCTTCTTTCCTGAGGGACACAGTCTGTATCTCTCTGTTTCCTCCACCATGTATATGAGGACTATGTATTGCTTGGGACTCAGTCCTACTTGTGTTACCTGCTGCAGAGCTCCATCTCAAAGTAAGATAGTACAGTTACACTGAGACTTACTGTAACAGTAGATCTTCGAGAGGAACTCTTGCAGCAGGTGCTGTTCCACCCATCTTCCCTCAAGGGATTTCTTCTGCTTGCACAGCAAGAACATCTGCCTCCTAGACCATTGAGGATCCTCAGTTTCTCTCATCCAAACCTTCATCTGTGCCAGAGTCTCGGTGAGAGAACTGAAGGATGCTGGGGACGCCCTTTTTATGCCACATGGGACGTTGGGGGCAGGTTGGCGTTAGAGCGGTCACCGCTGTGCTGCTTACTAGAAATTTTCTGTGGGGTCCTGCCGCCTGCCAGCTTCAGTCCTACTTGTGTTACCTGATGCAAGAGTTCCTGTCGAAGATCTACTGTTACAGTAAGTTGTTACATAACTGTACTTTCCTGTTCGGGGGCACTACTAATTCAGAACATTGCCCTTTGGCTTGTCCCCACACGTCCTTACCAAATGCTTAGTGGTCATGGCAGCAGTCCTCAGGAGGGAGAGGCTGTATGTCTTCCCTACCTGGACAACTGGTTGCTCAAAGCTCAGTCCTGGGAGCAACTCTTTCATACCCTAGTGCACACCAGACAACTATTCCGTGCTCTAGGGATTACGGTCAACCTGCCCAAGTCAGTCTTAACACCTTGCCAGCTTCTCTTGTACATCAGAGCCATTCTGTTTACTATACTTTTGTTCCCCAGTCGCTCTCCCATCTGCCCCACTCATGCACCTGCCTCGCTCCCCAATGACTGCCTTGTTTCCCATCGACAGCTGGCTGACCTCTAGGGCGGGCCACAGCATCACTGACTCCACCTGTCTGCAATGGGTGAGGTGTCGGAGACAACATTGTCTCCCTGGCTTCCTCACAAGGGCAGGGTTCGGGGCCTGTAGTGACGCTTTGTGGAACTGGTTTTAGTCGGTGGCTGAGCAGCTAGGAGCTATGGAGACCAGGCACCGGACAGCATCATCCAGGGCGACTCACAGAAGGTTTTTCTACATTTTTCTGGGAGGTGGGGACGTGCAGACATCTGGCGCCTACCCTGCCTCCCGGAACACACTGACGCCGGGTTGCTGTGGTCACTGCCTCTGCCAGGGGTCTGTCACTCACCAGGTGTACTGCCCACCCTCCCCAGAGAAGGAGAGCAGTCCACGGGACGCTCCATCCTTCTCCCCAGCCAGCCACCTGGGTCGCGGCGGAATTCCAACCTCTGTGCGACATTCCGGCCCATCGAGCCATTCTAGATGCTGCTCAGGGTGCGACCTTCCTGCCCCAGCACAGGGCAGAATGCCTGATGGCACAGGCCCAGCTGATTTATAGCAGTCAGTATGTCACAGCCAGGATGTTCCTCCGACCATTAGGCCTGATGGTGGCAGCCATTACCATGGTTCCCTGGCCAGACTGCACATGCAGATCCCCCAATGGACACTGAGGGTCTAAAGGGATAAGCGCACTGTGGATCTAAAACAGAAGGGTCTAGTCTTTTCATCAGTAAAGAAGGTGCTTCAGTGGTGGATGAACCTCTGCAATTTGCAAAAACAGGATCCTTTCATGATCCCTTAGCCTCATCAGATCCTTACCACAGATGCTTGGGGATGTGCTGGGGGCACATTTGGGACCTCACCAGACCCAAGGCACCTGGACTGCAGTGGAAAGTTTCTCCATATAAACGCCCCGAGATGAGGGCAGTTCTGCATGCTACGGCCTGCAGGCCTTCCAGTCTTTCTTTTTTATTATTTTTTATTAATTTTAATAAGATTGTACATACTGTAGCTGTATACAGTACCTAATACATCCAGAGCTAAAATATCAGGGTTAGGATTGTAACAGTTGAGTGAAATCAAATTCTGTAGCAGGTGCAGCTTTAGGTTATACTCTAAATTCCATCTGAGAGATAAATATAAGTATAGACAGAGATATGAATATAGACATAGATACAGTACAAGTCACATTAAACTGTTTCAGCAATGAGCTCCTCTTGCATTTCTCAGTGAGCTGCATAAGTGTTACTGGATTTAGTGCAAAGCCTTACAAAACTGTTGCCTAGGAGTTGCAACTCAGTTTTGCATTGCATTTTGCAGAGCTGCAGATGCATTCCAAATGAGTTGCAAAAACATTTTGATAAAAGTTGCTCTTGAGCTGGTTAAGAGTTGAAAAACAACACAATGTGAGTTGCCAGTGCATTGCAAACTTCAAACAATAATGCTAAACCAACTCTTGGTGAAACAGTTTAATAATGACTTGTACTGTTCAAGGCTTGGGACACATCTCTATAAGGGTAGCATGGACTACTAACTAATAAGATGCTTAAATAAGGTCCAGTTTTCTAATATGCCTTCTAGTTTAATTTTCCTCCTCCTCCCCTCCCCGTGTCTCCATAGTACTCCTGTTTCTATAATTTAGATTTGGGGTACAAATTCTGAATAATGTTCTAGTTGATATAGGGTCCATTTTTTTATTGGTTATCAAAACTTATAGTCTTATTATTCATTCTAGCTGAAATTCTTTCCAAATAGTATATTTCATAGGTTAACTTTCTCCAAGCTTCCTTGGTTGGGACCCGCATGGAACGAAAAAGTCTCGTAATTATTTTTTAGCTGCAAGGACAAGAAGTGTCAGCATTTTGTATAGCATTTTCTGTATTCAGATTCCTCTAGGTGGGGTTGCTGTCAGTATAAAAGTCTGGTTGAGCACCTCTGGTCTCTCATATATTGTATTTAATTCTTGCACAACTTCTTGCCAATAGCCTCTTATCAGTGGGCATGACCATATTATATGTCCCCATCCCGCTTTTATTTGGCCACATACCCTCCAACATGTATTGTGCTCCCTTCATGGAAATGTGCCATTTATCCAGTGTTCTAAAGAGCCTTATTCTGTCTGGCCTTCCACGCGTATTCCCTCCAGTACAAATTGGAAGAAAGCTTTGAGTACATTATTGTTGAAACCTGCCATTGAGAGACTTCCGTGATGTCACGCATCGATGCGAGCCTAGTCCGTGACGCCTGAGCTGGGCAGACCAAAACCTCCCAAAACCCTTAAAATTCAGCCAAAATGTCTAAAAGTTCAGGGGAACAATTCCAGCAAATGAGCAGAGGTAACTCATGGCAAGATTGCAAGACTTAATAATAAGGATGCAGCCAGATCAAAGTTGTATCCTCCCAGTAGGGCGTGCCTCGCCACTGGGCCGACGCCTCCCGGACTATGACACAGACGGAGAAAGTTGAGCAGTTATCTCGGTCCAGATTCGAGAGGCTGCTCCACGAGATAACATAATCAAGAAAAGAAAATAAGCAGGAGTTTCGCAGTGCAACAACTATCGCCTTCAAAACCGGGTTAATCAACTGGAGGAAAGGCTTCTGAGATGGAAGACACTGCTACTCAAGTGACTAAGATTATACACTTCTTACTACAGCAGACGGAAACCCTAAGGGCAAAATGTCTAGACCTAGAGGGTCGCTCTCGGAGAGAATCTTAGATCGTATGGTCTTCCAGAGGACTCTGAGATAGCCCCAATATCCTCTTTTCTCGAGAATCTGTTGAAGGACGACTAGATCTCCCTCCATGGTGTTCCATATCGAAGAGCTCATCGCGCACTTCAGGCAAAACCACCTGACTCTCAGCAAGACCCAGATCTATAGTCTTTAAGCCGAACTCTTTTCTACCAAGGAAGAGATCTTAAGCGAGCCTGGGCTAAAAGGAGATTAGATATCTAACTCACAGACTGCACATCGACCACAACTATCCAACTGAAATACAGGCAGAGAGGGTAAAATACTTGCCCATACTGAGAGCGCTTAGAGAGAAATCTGCACGCTTCCCTACTCCATACCCTGCAAGGCTGAGGGTTTTCTGGGAGGAGGGACAAAGACCCACACCTCTGCTGATGAAGCCTTGGAAGCCCTGGGGAAACATGGAATCATGGTGAAGGGAGAGACGGAACCAGGCAGCAGGAAATCGGGAACCTTCCAACCAGCAAGCATTTCTCAGGAAGATGGGGAAACCAGAGAGAGAGATGCACACAGAGCTGATGGGTACAATACAGAAACTCCTTGCGAAGAAGGCGACGACAGAGAATCTCCTCCATGATGGAGCCTTGTCCCCGGAGTCACCTGCTTTATCCAAAGGATTAGTTCCAGCTCTCAAAGAAGCAACCTCTGATCTAAAACTCGCTGAAAAATCAAGAGACGATCTCTAAACTTTTCCTAACGGAACTCTGTGTCATGGCAGTATGGACTGTATCCTAAACCTAAAACTTTGCACTGCCTAACATTATGGTATTGTTTAAGCTGTGACCTGTAGGCTGAATTTCCTCCCTCTTCCCTGACATCCACCCTCAGACAGAAGCTGCCTTTCTGATTGATCCTCGGACCTTCCACCAAATAGCCTGTGCGGATGGGAGGCCTTGGCGGTCATTGGTATAATGAGCAGCTCTACCTCCGTGAGAATCTGAAGGAGTTCACTGAGGAAACCTCCCATACAAAGAATGTTTTCTCTTCCTTTTGTATTTTGGTTAAAATAGGAGGTTTATTCTTCCCGCACAAGCCCGATTGCAGATAGCGGAGGTTCCTCCCTCCCCCTCCTCCCGCCTCTACTAAAGTGCACCATTTGAAATAGGGGTGTGTCCTCAGGGCAAGCGGCTCAGGGGACCACTATGTGGCACTGGACCCCTCACCCCCGCCACTTGCTAAAGTGGCGGACTCCCCTGGAAAACAAAGAAGGTGGGGCATAAAGTTTTTGGTCCCCTCTTAGAAGGGGAAGTGAATATGAAGTGCAAGGACAGGATCTGAGATTCCTCTCAAAGATTAAATGAAGCCCTAGAGGCGTAAGCAGGGCCTGCCGGCCCAGAGAAGGTGATGACCTTATTTAAGGCACACCCAAAAGGAGCCTAGCATTTGTGAGGCTCTGGGGTCCCGAGAGGTAGGGTAAATATTCCCCCGTTCTCCCTTTACAGGAGGACAAAGGGGCTAACAATTCTAGTATAGCCCCAACCTTGAAGCACACTGTTTGTGTTAGTTCAAACATTTGTTATGTTAACAAAGTTCAAAGTTTGTTATATACTGTTTGTCAAATTTGGCAAGGCAGAGCAACTAGATAAGGCAAGAGTCAACGAAGCTGTACTAAGAGAAATGAACCTGAGGAAAAAATGGGGCAATTACCAAGGGGAGAGTTATGTAACGGAAGGAGGCTGAATCTGAGAAATGTTCTCAAATTTATAAGATGACACAAAACTGGGTAGTATGCACATACAACGTGCATGGATTCACCAATCCTATCAAAGGGCTAAGATACTTCAATCGATGAGACATCAGGGGCAAACGTTCATACACTACAGGAGACCCACCTCTCAAATGCTGAACATAAAAATTTGAGAAGCTGGGTTTCTCCCAGGTGGTTGCCTCATCATATAAGGGGAAGACAAAGGGGTACTGCGGTATTGATTAGAAAAGGCACCTCATTTGAAATGTCGGAAAAAAAAGTGACTGACAAAGAGGGCAGGTTTGCACTTGTTAAGGTCGGTGGAGGGCCAACAAATAATGTTTGCCTCTGTATATATTCCCCAGCCTCAGAATTTTCAGTCTACCAGAAGTTCTTTATGAAACTAGCAGATTGGGCTGAGGTAGCTTGATTTGTGGAGGAGACCTCAACCTAGCTATAACAGGGGACGAGCTGGCATCACCCAGGGCAAAATATCTAGCTAGGTAGAAAAGTACAGAAACTGTTGCAGGAGCTTGGCTTTGAGGATGTTTGAAACAATTACGGGGTCAGATAACCGACGTGCATTTTCTACTCCCAGGCACATGATTCAGACTCCGGTCTGGACTACCTAATAGCCCAAAGAAGCAAATGGGAAATATTGGGGAAATCTGGCAGGAGATTTCTCTTTGTTAGATCATAGACCTATCTTTTGTAAAATTTGTTCCTTGGCCCCAAAGAAAAGGACATTCTGGAGACTTAACAATACTTAGGGATAAGGAGGCCCAAGAGGAGATCTCCAAGGCTATAGCTCAGGCAGTGCAGGACAATGATGTACAAGGGACATCTGTCTCAATACTATGGGATACTGTTAAAGCACTGGTGAGGGGAAAATCATTGCAATCTCCTCATATAAGAAAAACAGGGGAGATGGGGAGACTTCTAATTGAAACCAAAATAGTAAAACTAGAAGAAGAACAAACGGTAAACCACTGTAAAACACGAACAAGGGAACTTAATATGCTTAAAAACAGCTCAACAATATTCTAGACTATGAAGTAGAACAAAGCTAGTCTACCTGTGACACAGGTACTATGACAGGGGCCAAAAGTTTACTAGAATGATTGCAGCCCAAATAAGAAATAGAAAGGCAAAGGCTACGATAGTAAAAATCAAACATCCGCTTACTGGTGCCCTAAAACCACTACTAGAACTATAACCAAGCTCTGCGGGACTATTATTCTATCCTCTACACAGAGCAAACAGACCCACCCGAGGAAAAGATCCAAGGTTTTCTATCTACCCTCCGACTACCCTCTTTAACCTAAGAACAGGGAAACAGTTTATTAGCTCCAATTACACCCAGGGAGATATCAACTGTTATAGGAAATTTAAAACAGGCAAGTGCCTAGGGACAGATGGGTTCCCGGGAGTTTTACAAGACCTTTGCTAAGGCATTGCTACCTTTACTGTCTAGGGTGTTTTCTTTATTACCTCACAAGAACGGAGAGATCCCCATCCTGGAATGAGGCTATAATTTCTGTTATACCCAAGGAGGGTAAAGACCCGACCCTATGTCCCTCGTACTGCCCCATTTCAGTCTTAAATACGGATTACAAAATATTGGCTACAATTCTATCCAAACGCTTAGTTGAGCTTGTCCTTATTTAATAAACTCGACCAAAGCGGTTCATTCCTGGACGTCAAGCCCAAGATAATGTGAGACATCGGCCTATATTATAGAGCAGATTACTGAAAAGCGAACCCCTGCAATTCTGTTGGGACTTGATGCAGAAAAAGCCTTTGATAAAATAACATGGAAATATTTAAAGAAGTCCTCCTTGAATTAAAGTTCTACCCCTTTGTGGAGACCATTTTAGTTTCTATAGAAGCCCAATAGGTTACATACGAGCCAATGGCCACATTTCAGAGAAGTTTTCCTGCAACGTGGAACCAGACAGGGCTGCCCCTCCCCTCTACTGTTTGCATACTAAATTGAGCCTTGGCCCAGGCCTAAGACAAGCCCAAGATTTACAGGGTGTGATGATGGGAGGTGTTGAACAAAAGCTGACTCTCTTTGCTGACGACATCTTGCTATATATAACTAACCTAGAAAAATCTCTACAGGCGCTTTTCACCTTTATTGAACGATTCTCCAGCTCTCTGGATTTACCCTTAATATGAGTAAATCAGAAGCCCTGATTTTTAATTACCTCCTGACTCCACTGATTAAAAACAGTTCCCAATCAAGTGGGAAAGGAAAATATTAGGTATCTAGGGATCCAAATACCTACGAGTCTGAATAGACTATACACCCAAAACTATGAACCATTAGTACACAAAATAAAACAGGACCTAAGTAGATGGTCCCTGCTCCCACAACATTATATGTAAGAAATTTAACCTTAAAATTAACATTCTCCTAAGATTTCTTTACTTATTTCAATGTGTCCCTTGTCCCCTCACATCTAAAGAACTTCTATCATGGCAAAATTATTAAATAAATATTTATGGAACTACAAAAGGCCCAGGGTAAGTTATGCAAAGCTTATACTTCCCAAAGACAAAGGAGGCATAGCCCTCCCCGCTGAGGGAGTATTGGTCAGCTTCACAGATGAGACTAGCATTACTATGGGGAAACAAAACCTACCAATCCAGGTGGAAGCAGATAGACTTGGCAAGAGAAATACAGATTCCACTGCAGGCGAGTCTCTTCTCTCCAAAGCACCTCAAAGAAACCCTTAAAATAGCTCCACTGGCAATTCAATCCATCCTTAGGGGATGGCAGATGGGAATAAAGACTGAGAAGTACCAGAAATATTGCTGGAGATATAAATGGCTCACCCTACAACCTGTATTTAACAACAGATGGTACAAATCCCAAATAAACAAAGGGTTAGAGGCCCCCTGGCAGCTAATGAGAGGAGACGAAACTCTGAGTTTCGAGGAGGCTAAAACAAAATTTGAGTGGACAGAAAGGGACAGATTATTCTTTTATCAAATAAAAGACTACATTTCTAAACATTTGAGGTCACAGGGAAGGAACACCTGGGCAGTCGAGGTGCCCCCATTTGAACAAATATTGGTCCTCGGAATATGGGCAGAAAGCAATAGCAGTCTTATATAGGTACAGAATAGCCAGAGTAGAGAATGCTACTGCATCGGTGCAGACTAAATGGGAGAGGGAGCTTACTCGCCCAGCAACTTCCACAGAATGGCAAAGGATTTGGAGATACTTGGGCAACCACCTCTTCTCCAACATGGGGAGTTTGTCTGGAAAGTGCGGATGAGATATTTTTGGTCCCCTCCCAACCTTCTTTGGAGCAGTACCTCCCAGTGTTGGAGGGATTGTGGTGAGAGAATGTTCACAACGCACGTCTTTCTGGAATGCCCAGGTATAAGTAGTTTCTGGTCCCAGGTTGTTGAAAGTATTAAGGGGTTTTTGGGAATTCAGGAAGAGTTAGAGCCCCACCACTTAATCTTGGAATCCCACCATCCGGCTACAGGACAAAGCCCAGAAATACCTCTGGGCAATACTGTTAGGTTCAGCTATAAGTCAATAACAAAAAGTGGTGCCAAACAACTTCACCCAGTTTAAAAGAATGGAAAGCAATAATAACGAGATTCAACAAAATGAGCAAATCTCACTGGGTCTTCAGAACCGAACAGAAACTTTTTGTCGAGATGGATAAGTTGGGATCTCTACCAGGAAAATATGGTGTAGCTTTTGGTTAATAAATGTATTGTATTGTGAAGTAGTTGGAATTGTATGGCCTAATGAAATCTTTTCTACCCAATTATGGCCGTTTATGGCAAATATATTTCTTTTAAAAAAAAAAAAAAAGTATAGCTAGTCTTATAGTATTATAGGAAAGACCCTGCCTGTTGCCTGCCAATATTTGCCAAAATCAATTTTCTTTTACATTTTTAAAGCATGATTATTGAGTTGTGTTGTTAGCCATGAATAATCGAAAAAGTAATGATACGCTAAGAAAGAAGTTAATGTATGTAAGTGATTGTAAATCAAGAAATATGTGATTTTGAAGCAGTAAGATAATGCAATAAAACAAGTATAAAAAAAAAACTGCCATTGATCCCTCTCCAGATCTGAGCCCAATTCCTTAGACCATCTAATTCTAAGATACTCCAGAGAATCAGTGTTGTACTCTGTAAGTGCTGAATACAAGGCCCTAATTATATGTTCTAGGAGCGTGGATATGTTGTTCATCCACACTCTCTGGCATGTCCCTTCCCCTTAAATCTTACCGAAGTCTTCAAGCTGGATCCTCCACCCACCCGGATGGTAAATACCTTGGCTCGCCCCATGATGCAGATCTTCCTTTCCACTGGAAGATTTAGGTTCTCTTGTGCTACTTTAGCAATTAATAGGCCTTGGCCATAGCGTCAGTTTTTACCGCAAATTACTCTAAAACTCGTGGGAGTTAGCAACCCAATTACAGCACATCGGACATGGAGGACAAATCGCCTGCGGATTTTGCATGGGTGTACCAGCGGTCAGAAGATATCACGACCGATCCCCACCTCTCGTGTGTTTATTGCCTAGGTGTCGGACATGACACCACGTCTTGTAATATTTTGTCTAGCCTTCCATCCCAACGCTCTGGAAGACCGCAAGGCACACCTAAAATTGGGGAGACCAGAGAAAAGGAACGCCAGTGAAATCTAAAGAGGTGAGGTGAGCGGTTTCCACAGCTGCGGGATCCGCCGAGCAGTTGGAGCAGATGAAGGTATTCGAGGAGAAGCGGCTCAAGCTTCAGCCAGTCGAAGCTTTTTGTTCCACTCAACCTTGGCTCTACTTTTACGGGCTCCTTTAGGGAGTTGTGCCAGTCTCTTCCCCACCAGGGGAGAGGAGCCCACGGGCTCACACTCCTCCCGCCCTCAGAAAAGGGACAAGGACCATAAGTCTTCATCTAAACAGAGATGCTCCTGGGACCCAAAAGGTCCGAATCCCAGGAACATGCAGTCTCGACTTCAGTCAAGATCGCCCTCGGCCACCGCTTCACAGACCTTCCATCTGGCCAAGGCACCAAGACCGAAGAAACAGCTGAACCGTCCAAAGTTACGCTTGACCCGATCGAGCCTTTATCGCTGACTCTGGTCGATGATTCTTTAGAAGGAGCTCGGTCCTTTCCTTTCGATGAGGAGACACTGCCCTCAGGTGCCCTGATCGAGGAAACTGTGCGGAACCTCGATTTGACAGACTCGGTGACTTCTGATCGACCAACTGACCCCGCCAGTCTCGTCGAGAGTAGGACCCTTCGCTCGAACGCGCGTAAAAGGGTCACAAACACCCAAGAAGAGGCACCGCCACCATCCTCATCCTCCTCGGACGAGGAGAGGCTTCAGACGAAACCCGACGCTATGAGGATATTATGTGGCAACAGCTGATTTTGACCAGGCAGAAGCTGGCTCCGCAGATGCACTGGCCATCACCTGGCTCCCACCTCCCGCGCCGATGCCGACCCTCCAGAACCAAAGGTCTCGGTTCCACTGCCCATGGGGCTGGCCTGCCTCCCAGCTCAGTCTATTACGGTCTCTCCACCAATTTTGGTGGAACCACCACCTAAGCAGCCTCAGGGAGGGCTCGAAAGAGGACTGACTAGACACTGGCTTCCTAGATGTCTGTCAGTCACGGTCGTGACCTGGACGCCTCGGCATATCGAGGAGACCTAGACGGAGATCATTGTACCCTGACTCTTCGGACTTGGATGCCACTGGTTTACGCTCTCATCCTGGGATGATGAGTCATCAGTGGCGGGTTGGTGGAAGATCCTTCCTCCTTTCAGGGCATCCTCCACCTGATCTCCGAATCCACTGGAATGCCCTTGGAGCCCATCCAGACAAAGGCGGAGTACCACTTATGGATATCCTGAAAGGAGGATACCCCGATGGAGGCCTTTCCAGTGGCTAAAGCCATCGCTGGCCTGGCCCTTGAGCTGTGGCAGCATCCTGCTTCCTGCCCAGCTCTGCCTGCCCACATGGCCCGCAAGATAACGGTGCCCATGGGGTCCCGTGGGTTCACAGAACATCCTTCGCCAATGTTTAGTGACTGCTTCTGTGTTCAGACGCACTGGTAGCTCAGCAGACACTGACCGACCCCGGACAAGGAGTCCAAGAATATGGACCATTCTGCCCGTAAGGTCTATGTGGCCTCCTCTTTAGGCCTTCAGTCAGGGCCAACTGGCTGTTATCATGGCACACTTCTCTTGTGCCCTCCTTGGGTCATTAGATGAAGTCCTCTCATCTCCCAGTGGACATGCAGACTACTGTCAAACAGGTCCATGATCAGGGCTGTGCTGTTGCAAAACAGCAGCTCCAGACAGCCCTGGACATTGGAGAGTCCTGTGCCCACCCTTAGTAGCCACAGTGGACACTCATTGCAGGACTTGGCTGAGGCTATCCTCCTCCCGACGGATACCCAGCACAAGTTAGCTGACGCGTTCTTTCTAGGCACCGACCTCTTCGGTTTCAGGAGTGGCTGGTCACCCAGCGCATAGAGCAGTCCAGTGCTACCTTGGATGCTACCTCTGCTGAGGGTTCTTGGCAAGAACCAGCAGAAGCATGAAAAAGCCTTTTCGGCACTCTTCCCCTGCGGTCAAGCAGCCCTCCTATCAAGGAGGTCAGCAGCAACAGCAGGCTCAAGCTTGGCACCCTAGGCCCAAGCAGGGTCCTCAACAGCCCTGTAAAGGAGGCCGAGGTGCTGGTCCAGGTGCCACCTCCTCCTCCTGTAAGCCTGCTCAGTGACGGATTGGGGTTACCACCCCTACAACCGTCACACCAGCTCTGGGTCCTCCACATGGGGTCAGCTCTGCCACTTTCTTTCCGCCTTGTCCTATATCACCTAGGACAGGTGGGTTCTAGAATGGTTGGCCAGGACTGCCTCTGGAATTCTGAGCAGTACCCTCCCAGCCGAGCCCCTCGCCCTCGGGAGGAAAGGATCTCAGCTTGCACTCAGTCGGCTCCTTGAGACGCACATTGCTCAGCCTCCTCCCAGAAGGCAGTAGCTCCAGTGCCGAATTCCTCCTACAGACCCAGGCTTCGTGTCCAGGTACTTCCTGGTGCCCAAGCAGATGGGGTTGGCCCCCATCCTAGATCTCCACGACCTGAATCAATATCTCAGGTCTCGCACCTTCGGATGGTAACTCTGAACCAGATCATATCATCCCTGGGGCAAAACATGTGGTTCTGTTCACTGGATCTGCAGGACGCGTTCTTTCATGTCCCAATCTGTCCATCCCATCAGCGGTTTCTCCACTTCAGGGTCGAGAAGACCCTGTAAGAGTTCGAGCCATGCTATTCGCCTGTCATCAGCCCCAAGGGTCTTCAGAAAGTGCATTGCAGTGGTGGCAGCCCATCTCCGGAGTCAGGGAGTTGAATCTACCCTTATCTCGACGACTGGCTCTTGGCAGGTTCCTCCTTCAGGAGGTGGAGAGATACAGGGATCTGGCTATCCAAACCTGCTCTAACTAGGCCTGCTGATCAACGAGGCCAAGTCAGAACTTGTGCCCTCTCAGTGATGGGCTTCATCGGGCAGAGCTCAACTCTCGCCAAGCCAGAGCTCGCTCCCGGCAGACAGGGCGGAGGTTCTTTCCTCCTTGCCCAATTATTTCTGGTTGGGCACTACCTCTGCCCGGGACTTCCTGTGTCTTCTGGGTTACATGGCAGTGCACCCCAGTGGTCCATTGGGCAAGATGGCACATGCGCCCCTTCAGTGAGAGCTGGCCACCAGTGGACTCAGCACCACAGTCATTTCAACCAGCTGATCACTGTGACCCAGAAGATGTGGGACACTCTCCAATGGTGGACCGCCCCAGATGCAGTTGCAGGAGGGGATCCCATTTGTCCGCCCCAAGCGGCGGTCGCTCTTATGACTGATGCCTCTCTCATGGGCTGGGGAGCCCACATGGGGACAGCAGAGCCCATGGGTTCTTGACCGAGGAGTCCTGATGCCACATCACCCTTTGGAGTTCAGAGCAGTCAGACTGCGCTGTCATCTTTCGCTCCTCAGCTCCGGAGTCAAGTGGTTCAAGTCCAGACGGACAGTACCACAACCATGTACTACCTCAACAAACAGGGTGGCATGCACTCCCATTTGCTATGCAAAGAGGCGTCTGAATCTGGACCCTCGTCAACTGGTTGGTAGATCTCTTAGCCACACATGTGGCAGGAGTCTCAAACCAGCTGGGGATGCTTTAAGTCGTATAAACCAGACATCCACACGTGGTCACTCCATCCAGAGTAGCTTATAACTTGTTCTCTCCCATTGGGGCAAACCTGATAGTGGACCTGTTTGCCTCCAGAGAAAACACCAAGCTGAGGCTGTATCATGCCTGCCCCCTCAGCAGGGCTCACTGCAGGGGATGCCTTCTCGAGGCCATGTGACCCCAGGCCTCCTCTATGCCTTCCCTCTATTTCCTTGATCCACAAGGTGTTACTCAAGGTGAGGAGGGACAAGGCGAGGTGATTCTGGTAGCCCCAGACTGGCCGCACCAGTTCTGGTACCCAGATCTCCTCAGCCTCAGCTGCAGGCCCCGGAGTGGCTTTGTACACACGGACCTGATATCTCTGAATCAGGGAAGGTTTTCATCAAGACCTTCAGTCCCTCGCACCTGACAGCCTGGTACCAGAGTGGCTAGAGTTCCAGGCTTTGGTCTTTCCGAGGATGTCTACACTGTTGTGGAGGCATCTCAAAAGGAATCGACCAGGAATGCTATGACTTCAAATGGAAACGATTTTCCATTTGGTATCAAGGTAAGAGTCTGGACCCTTATCCTGTTCTGTGGCTAACATCCTCGACTACCTTTGGTCTTTCTGTCCAAAGGGGGTCTATGGTCATCGACCCTTAGGGTGCACCTGGCAGCCATTTCTGCTACCACGTGTGGGCGGTCTGCCGACATTGCGCGAGGAGACAGTGGTCGGGTGCTTTTTCAAAGGCCTGGATCACATATCCCCTCTGGTGCATGAACCTCCACCTCTGTGGGATCTCTTGCTGGTTTTGGCAAGGCTCATGGGCAAATCATTCAACCCATGCACAAGTGTGAGCTACACTTGTCGTGGAAGATGGCCTCCTGGTGGCTATCATGTCAGCCAGAAGGTCAGGAGAGCTCCAGGCACTGGCGGACTCCCTTATCTGGTCTTCCACGGGGACGAGTTGTCCTCGCACCCACCTGAAATTCCTTCCGAAGGTGGTATCAGAGTTCACCTAACCAGGTAATGGACTCTGCCGGTATACTACCCTAACTACACTTTGGATGCCGTACAGGTTCCATACTTTGGACCTGAGATGTGCTCTCCTATTATAAGGAGAGACGGCAGAAATTCATGGAGAGGTTTGCCAGCTGTTTGTCACCTATGCTGAAGCCGCTTCTGGCAGACTGCCAGCCAAATGGACCATTGCAAGGTGGATTACCTCATGCATAGGTTGTATGCGATGATGGGCAAGGAGCCTCCCAGAGGAATAAGAGTTCATTCTGCCCACCATACTGTTGCATCAGCGGCTGCTTTCAGGACATCCCTATCCAGGAAATCTGTTGGGCTGCTACCGTGAAGTAAGCACACCTTCATTACCCACTACCACATCGACCTTGAGTCACGCTGGATGCTGGTTTTGGGGCCTCAGTTCTCCAGTATCTCTTTCCTAAGTAGGGGTGTGACCTTGCCTCCTCCTCCCAGAGAACTGCTTGGAGTCTCGAGAGAGAGGATGAACAACATATCCACGCTCCTAGAAGAACAGGTTACTCACCTGTAACAGTAGTTCTAGGAGTGTATATGTTGTTCATCCACATGCACCCACCTGACCTCCCCAGCTTTAGGTGCACAACCTTGCTTCCAGCGGCTAAGATCTGGAGTCATCAGGCAGAGCGGAGGTATTTACCACCTGGGTGGGTGGGAGGAGCCAGCTTGAAGACTTCACAAGATTTAAAGGGAAAGGGACATGCCAGATAGTGTGGATGAACAACATATACATAGAAACATAGAATTTGACGGCAGATAAGGACCGCCTTGGCCCACCTAGTCTGCCCATTTCCCTACCTAACAGATAAGCTGCAGATCCTAGTTAACCAACAGCCTACTTCCTCCTACCCCCCACTAGAATTGCTTATGTCTGTCCCATGCATTCTTGAATTCCCAATATTTTTGACTCTGTTACCCTCAGGTAGGCTGTTCCATGTATCCACAACCTCTCTGTGAAGAAATACTTCCTCACATTACCTCTGAGCCGCCTCCCTCTATCTTCAAATTGTGCCCCTTTTGTTTTGCACATCTCTTTTTCTGAAATATGCTACCCTCTGGACTTTGTTGATTCCCTTGAGGTATTTGAAAGTTTCTTTCATGTCCCCTCTCCTCCTTTCCCGAGGCTATACCTCTTTGAGTTCCTTTAGTCTTTCTTCATATGTATTCTGATGCAGACCCTGCATCATTTTGAGCTACCTCCTCTGGACAACCTCCACCCTGTCTCATGTCTTTTGGAGATGGGGTCTCCAGAACTGTACACAGTACTCCAGATGTGGTTCACCAACTGTCTGCACAGAGGGTCAACCACATCCTGTTTTCTACTGTTGATGCCTCCCTATGCATCCCAGTATCCCCCAGCCCTCCTTACTGCCTTCTCACATTGCTGGCCCACCTTTAGGTCATCTGATATGACTACCCCCAAGTCCCTTTCCATTTTTGTTGTCGTCAGTATCTCACCTCCCATTGTGTGCTCTTCCCTGGGTTTTGTTTCCCAGGTGCATTACTTTGCACTTCTTTGCACTGAATCCAAGCTGCATACATCTGACCATTCCTCCAACCTTGCCAAGTCCTTTTCATCCTTTCCACCCCACCTCATGTATCAACCTGTTGCAGATTTTTGTGTCATCTGCAAAGAGACATACTTTCCTTCCAGTCCTCTGCAATGTCACTTATAAAGACATTAAAAATGACCGCCCCAGTACTGAACTCGCGGTACCCCACTAGAACCCTCCTTTCTTCACTGTGGACTCCATTTACTATTACCCACCATGTCCTGTTGTCCAACCAGTGTTTTACCTAGGCTACCACCCTGGGACCCACTCCCAGGCTGGCTAGTTTGTTTATTAATCTTTTGTGCGGACTGTGTCAAATGCCTGCTAAAGTCTAGGTAGGCATGTCTACAGCCAGTCCCTGGTCTACTGCTTGGTCACCCAGTCAAAGAAATCAATTAGATTCGCCTGACTTGACCTTCCTGCTGTGAATCCATGCCCTTGGGTCCTGTGTCCCACTGGCCTCTAGGTACTCAACAATTCTTTCCTTCAGAAGTGATTCCATCATTTTCCCTACCACGAGGCCAAACTGACAGGTCTGTAGTTTCCTACCTCTGTCTTGCTCCCACTTTTGTGAAGGGAATCACATCCGCCTCCTCCAGTCCTCGGGTACCACACCATCCTCCCATGATTTATTAAAAGGGTAGTCAGTGGTGTTACTAGTTCTTCTCTTAGTTCTTTTAGAATTCTGGGCTGAATCCCATCAGGCCCCATTGCTTTATCCACCTTCAGTTTTAAGAGTTCTTCAGAACCCTTTCTTCTGTGAAAGGACTAATACCAACCCCCTATCCAGAGTGCTTTTATTGACCGAGTAGGTATTTCCTGCTTTTCCATTGTGAATACTGAGCAGAAGCATTCGTTCAGTATCCGTGCTTTTTCACTGTCGCTCTCTGCCCAACCACCTTCCTCTTTGTTCAGCCTCAGTATCCCTGCCTTAGTCTTTCTTTGCTCCTAATATACCTATGAAAGGTTTTACACCTTCTTAACCAAGTTGGCATCTTTCCTCGGTTTGAGTCTTTGCTATTCAGACTGTCTTACCCGCTTCCTTCTGTTTTTAACGGTACAGTTCTCTGTCCTGTTCCTTCTGTGTTTCCTTATACTTCCTGAATGCTGTCTTTTTTCTCCCTTACCTTCCCGCCACTTTTTTGAGAACCATAGTGTTTTTCTTTTCATTTTGATTTGTTTATTTGCTTCACACAAGGCTTGTTGCCTCTGTGATGGCAGTTTTGATGTTTCCCCATTGTTGCTCCACCCCATCTTCTTGCCTGTTTGCTAGTGCTTTTCTGAGGCACTCTCGCCCATTTTGACAAAATCAGCCTCCTGAAGTCCAGTACCTTCACTTTTGTGTGGCTTGACTCACAGCTAAGTTTATTGTGAACCACACTGTTTGGTGGTCGCTTGTTCCCAGATGGCTACCCACTTCAAGATCAGAGATCCTCTCCGTCCCCAATTTGAGAGTACCAGGTCTAAGATTGCTCTCTCCTGAGTGAGTTCCAAAACTAGCTGTCTGAGGCATGCCCCTGTAGGGCATCGAGAATGGCCCTGCTTTGGATGTGGCTGCAGAAAGGTGCTCCAGTCAACATCTGGCATATTCAGGTCCCCCATCAGCATTATCTCCTTTCTCTGCCATCCCAAAGATGCCTTCTATCATTTCCGTGTTCATTTCCCCTTTCTGAGACGGGGTCTGTATAACGACCCCTGTGTGGATTGTGGGAGCCATTCAGCTCCTGGGTGACCCACAGTGCCTCCTCTCCCTCCCTGTTTACCCTTTAGCTCTGTTGCTTTGATCCCTTCCCTTACATAGACAGCTACTCCTCCTCTCTCTTCCTCCCTGTCCCTCCTGTAGGTTGTGGTACCCTGGTATGTTGACATCCCAGTCATGGTTCTCTGTGTACCATGTTTCTGTGACTGCCACAATATCCAGGCATGCCTCTTCCATCAAGACCACCATTTCAGGGAGTTTTTACCTAGACTACAGGCATTGGTACCATTACCCTCCTTTTTTATGGCTTTATTTCTTTTTGCCCCATCCCTGTCCCTACTGCCTTTGTCTTTTTCTCCATTTACCCTGCCCTTCTCCTATCGACTGCTCTATTTTGGTGTTTACCTCTCCAATTACCCTGATTTTTTTGGGGGCTAGGATTCCTTCTCCTCTTCAGTGCCTCCCCCTTGGCTAGTTTAAATGCTGCCGCAAACATTTAAACTATAACCTAGGATCCTGGTTTCCCTCCAGGATAGATGCAGACCATTGTGCCTGTATAGGCCTGCATCCTCCAGGTGGAGCCCCAGTCCCCAGTGAAGCTAAATCCCTGAGCTCTGCACCAGCTTTTCAACCAGTCATTGAATCCCATGGTGCGGAGTGCCCTAGTTCATCCATGCCATAGACAGGTAGCACTTCCGAGAAAGTTACCATGTGTGCTACTTGTTCAAGGCCCCTACCCAACTCCACAAACTCCTGTTGCACTGCTCTGATCCCATTCTCAGCCAGATCAATCATCCCTAGGTGGATAATGACATCCAGCTCCTCCCCTTCTGCTGCTTCCACAATCCTGAGGATTCATTTCCTGTCCCTCCAAGCCTTGGCAGCAGAGCAGGCACCTTATCTCCCTTTCCCCTCCTCTCCTCCCTCCCCCAGTTCTACTTCCTCACAATTGAGTCCCCCACCAGGAGTTGTTTCCTTCCCTGGGGCTCCTGGGCCACCCTTCTGTGGGTCTCCATTGTGCAGGTTTCCGCATCCTCCTTGGTCTCCACTGCAGGTGCCTCATCAGAGGAACCATGCTTTGCCAAACTGGCAAATGAATTGTGGGAGAGGCACAACTGAGGGATGCACCTCTGTTCCACCACCTCACCCTCCCTGGGCCCACCGTGGTCCAACCACTCCTCTTTCTTGGCAACCTCTGAGGTAGTGGCAGTGGCCTGGGTGGTCCCTGGTTGGGGAGCAGGTTTCCAAATCCTTGCCAGGTCAGCATGGAGACAAACAACCTCCTCCCTCAGACCAGAGAGGTGCCTGCAACAGTAGCAACACAGTCTCCAGAATGTCTCCTGGAAGACTGCTGCTCCACAGCCAGTGCATTGCACCACTCCCCACATGTCTGTGTCCTTTCCAGTTACAGATGCTTTTTGTTTTTGTTCTTGTTTTAGTGTGTGCAAGCTTGTGAGTGTCTCTACCACCTATTCAGTGTGCTGTGCCTTAAGGATATGAACAGGTGTATGTTGTTAGCAGTTTTGGGGAAGTGATGTTAGAGCCCCTGCTATAAAGGAAGTTAGTGCGCTTGGGGTGGGTGGGAGTAAACCCATGCTGTCCAGAAACAATCACCTACAACTCTTCCCTCCACCCCGGGAGTGCCTTCCTACCTTCAGACACCTATTTCAACAAAGGCTAAGTAACAGGTCTACTCACAACTGACTGCAAATATCTCCCAGCTACAGTTCCTCCTGGGCAAATTAAAGTTAAACTAAGACAAGTCCACCCTCAAAAACAGAATCAATACTAGTTACTTGCACAGGTCCAAAAGTAATAATCAGTTCAGTGTAGTCTAGCAAACAACCTCCTTGATTCAAAGGAAGCTGTGGCTGCTTTCTCACTCTCCTGTCTCAGGCTCAGCAGCTTTCTAAGATTTCGAACCAACAATGGGAGAAATTAGGTCTCCAATATACTTTTCAGTTGGTAGGGCCTATGGGACTACATTCTTTGCTAAACTACAACTGGAGTACAAACTTCCATAGCCCAATATGGAACATATAAGAGAATTAGACAAAGCCTAGTACCCTTTGAGGAGACTCAGCAGTAGCAGAATCTTCCTCTGCTCATATTCAGATGGTGATATATCACTTAAGGGACAGATATAGGAAGAACAGGTTACTCACCTGTAACAGTTCTCCTAGAACTACTGTTACAGGTGAGTAACCTCAACACTTCAGCCCTCAGGCTCTGAACCCACCAGGCACACAGCCCAGACTTGCATGCTGCTTTGGGTACACAGCCTGACTTGTACACTATTTCAGGGATTTCCCTGGCTCGGCTCCCTGCTGGCCACTCCAACACCTTCCATTTGACATGACACATTTTCGGTGGCCCCAAACCACCTTAGAGCTTTCGACTGCATAAGGAAACTTCCTTTTAATCCCATGTATGAGTACTTTCCTCAGCACTGGCCAAGTGCCTGAGGAAAGTAAAGGCCACAGAGCAAATCTGTAGAGGTGAATTTGTTACTACTGATGGGGGTCTCCACCTCTCGCCCACAATTCATACCCGCCATTTCTCTGGACATTAAACATCTCTTTCTGAAAAGCTTGGCAGTGTAGATTAAAGGGTAAATGCATAGCACATTTCCTCTACATGTCTTGGCTTTCCCTTGTACTAGACTCAAACATACTTAAACATCTCTTTCTAAAAAGCTAGGCAGTGTAGATTAAGAGGTAAATGCATAGCACATTTCCTCTACATGTCTTGGCTTTCCCTTGTGTTGGACTTGAACATACTTTTACTTGACTTATCCCATTATGAGTCTAGGCCTTTCATTTAAGCAGTCCAGTCCCCACTTTATTTTACTCTCTGTGCTGGACTTGAACATACTTTTACTTGGCTTAGCCTATTCTCTAGGCCTCCCACTGATTAAGCAGTTCAATCCCCACATTACAACAGTTCAGGTGAAACAATGGCCCTATGTCAGAGCAGACTCACCCTTTGGTTGCAAGGTGCCCCACAGGCGATTCCTCACAGGAATTTCTTTCACACAGCTTCTGGTGCTCGCACAACTTGAAAATATGACAGCTTTTTCCCTAGCCGGAACCAGAAGGGTTGTCCCTGGAATGACAGGCAAACCTTTCCACCCCCATCCCTCAGGGATGGGGCACAGAGACCAGTAACAGCGGTCTCCACCACTTCATGAACAGCTTACTGTGTTCCTCTTTTGGTGGAAACACACCTCTCCCTAAACAGTAGCTCTATATCAGAGCTTTGAGGCTCAAAGAGCCTGTGCACAGCTGCTGTGCTCCTCTCTTCAAGACTGCTCACACACAACTCCCTTCAAAAACTCCCAACATTCTAACCTAACTACCAACTGCAGATTCCAATGTGGCTCATGCAGCTGCGAAAGTTCTATGGTGATGTCATCCCTCAGTCTCAGCTGAGACTGAGAACAGAGTGAGACAGTGTGAAATCCATTTAACTGGAGTTTCACAAGCTGCCTTCCCTGCCTACCACTAGGTCTTACTGGGATTCTAGTAACCCCGGATAACAGGGGTTGCATAGGTCTCCCATGGTAAAAGTTTTCCCCAAGCAGACTATCTGGCCTCTCTATCTCTGCCCATTTTTCTGTAGTAGTCGCCTCTGTAAAAAATAGAAGTCTTGTATCCCTTTCCCCACAGAGTATGGTCCCGCCTTTAAATGAAACCAAGTTTGCCTTCATATCTCTCAGACCTCTCATTATGTCTATATCAGCCATAACCTTCTGTATATCTTCTTTTGCTTGTAGTACTGATTGCAGTGTATCAACTAAGTAACAGTTGCCAACTGGGCTAACTTATAACTATCAATAGTAAATAGCATTATAATCAACCAAGTGGTTGCACTCTGTCTTAACCAACTAATGAAAAACAGACTTCAAGGTGGAGGAAATCATACTTAATTTCCCTATCGCTCTGGAAACATTTGGATGTAATCATGTTTCAAATCAGAAGAGGAGGTAAATACAGGGCTCACCTGGCTCTAGGCTCCAGTGGACTATTTAAGTCCAAATAAAAAAATATATATGGAGGGATAGTAAACATAAGAGGGGAGGTACATTAGGAATGGTCCAGAGAACTATCTCTGAAAAACGCCTTGAATTCAGCCTTAGTTACTCATCCCCAGTCTAAAATCTCATTCCAGAGTAACCAGCTTAGGTAGAATCCCTGGCCCAATGAGCAAATATATAGAATAAGTGCCTTTTATCTCTTAATCTCAGCAAATATAAACAAAAATGATAAATGGTAATATTATCCTCGCTCGGCATTAATATGATTTCGAGTAACCAGTAAATCACTCAATTCTCCAGTATTATTTTATAAGCTTTATCATATAGTATAGTTCTTTTCCAATCGCCACCTTAACAAATCATTAGTGTGAGAGTTTCCATAATGTCTCTGTGTAACTTACAGCCCGTGACAGGGGACATGTGAGAGGAACTGGAGGGAAAGGCCACCGATGTCACCACAACAAGCAGCCACATGGAACCCAATTAGTTAGAGGGTCTGTTATATTTATGTTTGATGCCTAGAGTTGGGCCCATCATTGTGGCCCAGGTAGATCAAGCCTATCCTGATCACCTCCTCCTCCCATCATGAACTCCCCTCTCCTCAAACGGGTATCTCTGGTTTATTACTGTCCTTATAACATTTCTTGTTTCTCAGGTGTTCTGGTATCATCCAGTCGACAAAATTCTGCCAGGTGTTGCTTCAGGTCTTTAGTGGTAACACTACTTCCTCTCGAAAAGTCTGTCTTCCTCCCTGGGTCTGCCATCGCTGAGGTTGAGGTTTCTGGGCTGCTGGCTTTTCTGTACATTCTGGGAAGATCAAGCCATGTTTAATGAGAGCCTCTTCTGCCATTTCAAACTCTGTTTGCCATTTTGTAAGTGGACTATTAATCTTGCAGGATATGGAGTAGTAAAGTTTATCCCTTGAGCTTTTAATGTTGGTAACAGCGGGAGTATGCTCTACGGAGTCACATCATCTTGGTGCATAGTCATGATCTAGATAGAAACATTTCTGGTCATGAAAAGTATTTTTTATGCCAGGCTAATAATAATATCTATTCTTTGAGAGCATTGCTACCAAAGTGAGCTATGGTGGACAGGAGCTGGCTGTGGGGAAGTGGGTTTGGGTGCCAGAGCTCGATCTATGTCGCTCAAAATCCAACTGCATGTCAGGTGGTAAGTCCAGGGAGGTTTTAAACAGATTCACAATAAATGCTTTTATATCTGTTCCTCAGAGCCTTCTGTAATACAATAGAGCCTGATATTTTTCTTCTTGCCCTGTTCTCAGCATCCTCTTGTCGAGCCTCTAACATTTCTTGATGATCCTTGCAGTTGCTGAACTAGGCCCTCCAGGTCACCTACTTGGTTCTCATTTGCTGTGACCTGTTTTTCAGTATCGTCTGCTCTTTGCTCTTATTGTATAATATCTCTATGCATTTGTAGTGTAACATTTATTTGCTGAAGTATAATTTTTACTTAAGTAACCTTTCACAATATAATCAATGACTTATGATAACCTCATAATTTCATGACACTTTACACTTCACAACATTTAGCCTATAATAAACTTAGCAGGATGGTGTGCTCTTATTAGATGGTATACACCTTGTTAAGGAAAGTGTGCACAAAGAACCTTCTATATGTGTAGTCAGCACTTATGAGATTATGTAAGAAATGTAATAAACTCCTTTGATGTGTAAGAAATGCAGTCATACCTATGGTTTGACACAGATTCACCACACCCTAAGATTAATATGCTACTTTGTTATATGATTGGCTTATGAAGGGGTGTTGGTATTATTTAAGATAAGAAATCTTTCTATAAGCACTGTATGTAAATTGGATGAGCTAGCACCAAAGATGAAGGAAGATATACATGTATCTGAATTGATGAACTCACAAAAAATTAACCAAAGGGAAACAATCAGTCTGTGTGGCTTGACATTTGAGGATAGAAACACAACGCTCTCTACCTTACAATCGGTGCCATGACTCAGATGTCTGAAGACAGTTTATGGGTGCTGGCCGACATCAAACGAACCGAGAAGGAAGCCACTGTGAGGAATGCCTTATTGAACCTGATTTGATCAATCAAGTATGGAAGGGAGTCGAAAGAGGGACTCGAGGAAACAGACTGGTATGAAGTCCAACGTGATTTGCCAGCTAGATAATTGACGTAAGTATGGACACCATTACGTACATTTTTAGAGACGACCTTAAAGAAGGTCCGTGTCGCCTCCTGAAGAACAGGAAGATGCTGATTTATGTTTATCCACCAATGCCTAGAAAGAAATGAGAAGGTAGAGGCAGATAAAAGAAAATTAGTCAATATTTGTCAGATGTATGTACAGTTTCAATGTGAAATAACCACTAAACCTGCCTATTAAAGAAGCAGTTACTTGACAGTGAAGAAAAGTATTTTCTAGGTGTAGCTAAGTATGTTACTGAAGCAAAGATGGTGAATACAAGTTAAATATCTCTCAGGGAGAGGTATGGGCTAAAGATTAAGATTAACCAATTGAAAGAAAATGTTACATTTGTTAACAAAGTCAAACCAAATTAATGAATTATCTCAGCAATTAAAACAAGCCATAGAGAGATTAGAACATGCTAATCAAGAGCATGCCCGGATATATCACACAAAGAACAGTCCTTGTTTACCTTACAGGCAGAAGCCCAGGTACAGTGTCAGATTTCATTAGAACTTAGACATCAAGTGCAACAGTATAAACAGGCCCTGTACAACATCACATGCCCTCTCCGTGGATGTTATGGGAAAGAGCTAGCCAGCTCTTCATATTCGAGGTTACTGCTTTGGAGGCTGAAGAAGGGTATATGCAGTTACGTGAAAAGAAAATGGCTCATTTTACTACAAAACCAAAGGGCAGGAAAAAAGTGCCGCAATTATAAGTAAAGCGTTAAAGACATTAACCTGAAAGAAAGGAAGAGTTGGAAACTCTAGATAAACAATTACATAAGGATATTAAAGACATGGAAT
Organism: Neoceratodus forsteri; assembly: GCA_016271365.2. NCBI lineage: Eukaryota > Metazoa > Chordata > Ceratodontiformes > Ceratodontidae > Neoceratodus > Neoceratodus forsteri. Next base: position 765,737,661 of record CM028133.1, on the reverse strand, counting down.
AACATTTGCAGGAAGATACAAATTTGACAGAAAAGGACTCCAAGTATCTAACTGACCAAGTAAAATTAAAGCGTGATCCGATAGAGTATAACAAGGGATTGTATGAGCAGGATGAGGAAGCCAGAGCACAAACAAAAAATTTGAAGAATCAATGGAAGAAGTAGAAGTGCTTATGGAAGTATCTCAATGAGATCTCTCCATACAGGAATCGATGCAGTTAGTTGATCAGTTAGGGAAATGGGAGACAGGTCAAAATCCAGTCCCATATTGTTCTAAATTAAAGACATTAGTGACTAATTTTAATTTGACTAACAAGGATGCTTGTAAAATAGTCACTCTATCTGGCCCGATGGCACTGAGGGTTGAGGCACGGATGCCACACTCCACTATGCGGCGACCCGAGGTTTCGGAATGGACTGGGATTCGTGGGGTTGGCTGGGAGAGGGAGGATTGAGCATTTGGCCGGATGCTCTCTCCCTCTGGGGTGAGACCAGGGATGCAATATGCACCGACGTCCTCAGAGAGCCGGGGGAACATGGGCTCGAGGGGTTGGTGGCTCAGTTTCATAGAGTCGGGGAGGGAGATGCTGTTAGGCACTTGAGAGAGATGTGCCAGAACGTCACCTCTCTGGACATACGCCTTGTGCCAGTGTCTCGGGCTGGGAAAGGGACCACAGAAACAGAAAAAAACCTTAGGGTCCTAGATGACAACTGTTCAAGTCACCCAGACCACCAATTTCGGGACAGACCCCACTGTGCAGGAGAAAAGGAGGAAGGGGCACTCTAGGGCAGATTCTGCATCGGGGCTGGAGTGCATGAATGGCCTGAAGGAGTGGATACCGAGGGTAGGGAAGGAGGATAAATAGAAAGTAAAAAAATAAGTCACTCTGTCACTTTCTGCAGTATTATTACAAAGCTTACCTGCTAAAATGACAGGTAACCAAGCTCACCGAGATTGATACCAACTGGCTACTGTTGATGAAATTCAGGCTGCATTGCAAGCATGCACGGAGTCTCACATACTGACTGGAGTAAGATCTATGAGATCACTTTACAGCCAGGTGAATCCCCGGTTATGTTTATTAATTGTCTATATGCAGCCTATGCCACATATGGAGGTGCTGCAGACCTCAGCAAGGACAAAGCACCTTTTCTGAGTTTGGTTGATTGACAGGCCACAATTGTACCTGTGTCAATACGTATGTTATGTAAGTGTGCGGAACGAGCCTCAGAAAAGGAATAATTACTTGTGGAGTGGTGGAGAATGCAGATAGATGATGGTCCTGAAAAGGCAAAGACAAACGAAGGGTAGCCGCTATTGTCAAAAACAGAAGGCAAGGGTAGGTTAACCTGCAACAATTGCAATAAAGAAGGCCACTTTAAACGCGATTGTTGGGCTAAAGGAAGAAATATGGAAGAGAAACAGAAACAAGTCTTAGCGAGGAGATGAGCTCAAAATCCAGGTAATAATGCTAAACCTGGTGGTAAGGTAGACTTACAAAAATGTATTGAAGTGCTTAGTATTAATCAAATTACTAAGACAGTTGCAGTGGTTCAACAGGAACCTACTGCCCCTAGTGATAGTGAAGAAGAGGATGAGGAAGAGCTTCTCACCAAAAATTAGAAAAAAGAAGTGACGGATGAAGCCTCCACCTTCCAAATCCTTGGGCAATTACAAGAGGATCGGAAGGGCATCCAACAATATCAGCAATGGTCAGGGGCTGCCAGACTGTGATATTAGTTGATACTGTAGCTACTGTTAGTATAACAGATAGTGATATGCCTTTAACAACTCACGGAAACGACAAAATTAATTTGCAAGGTTTCTCAGGGTGTTAACAGCATATTTAACCAAACCAGTTTGGTTCAGATAGGTGAACAACAATTGAAATGTATGTTTGGAAATGTAATACGCATGAAGGTACCATCATGGGTATGGACATTCTAGCACAACATGGTTTAGTAGTGGATCTTAGTAATATGATTCTATGGCAAGGAAACACTACTAACCCAAGACCAAATGTAGATGACTCACATAGTGTACACAATAAAGTTATTAAAGATTTATCACATGAGTGACTTATGGAAACAAGTGCCTCAATGGATAAAAGCTGTTGTACAAACGCATGAATCAATTTGGGCTAAAATTGCTACAGATGTGGACATGTGTCTAATATGGAGATCCAATTAGGGGACCAGAACCACCACCACAAAATCAATATGCATTTCCAAAGGAAGCACAGGAAGAGGTAGGAATTATTTTGAAACAGTTACAATCACAAAAGGTAATTACCCGATATGTTCAACTGTTAATTCCCTCTTTGGCCAGTTCGCAAATTGAACAGTACTTGGAGATTGACTATAGACTATACAGTTTTAAATAAAGTAACGCCTCTAGTCACCCCAGTGGTATCTAGACTACCGGACTTAATATCTCAGCTTTCTCCTACTGCAACCATTTATACTGTACTAGATGTGTCAGATGGATTTTGGTCCATCCTGTGCATCCAGATAGTATAGGTTTGCTTTTACCTTCCAGGATAAGCAATACACATTCCAGTGTTTGCCACAAGGCTTTCACTCATCGTCCACTTTATTTCATCAATGTTTGGCAGAAATATTATTGAGTTTTTCAGTACCAGAAGCAATAATACAATATGTTGACAATATTTTATTGCAGACTGATACATACCAAAGGCATGTTAGTGCACTGAATGAGTTGCTAACAGTCTTAGGTAAAGAGGGTTAAAAATTAACCCTAGCAAAGCACAAATTGGACAGTCACAAGTTACCTTTTGGGTATATGTATTAACAAAGAAGGACGAACTGTAGATCCTGATAAAAATCAGGTGATACAACAACTACCATGACCTAAGACAAAGACTGCATTGCAACAGTTCTTTGGCATGGTAGGATTTTGTAGAGATTTATTGAAGCCTCTCTAGTATGGCATTATCTACTGAAGGAGGAAAGGAAACTGATATCCTCAGTTGGGAAACAGGACATCAGATAGCTTTTCAGGCTCTAAAGCAGGCACTAATGACAGCTGCTCTCATTAGTCCTTCTGAATCCTCTGATTTTGTAATACAGGTACATCGACAGATCAGATGATCAATGCAGTACTGTTACAAAAGAGAGCATGGACTTTATGTCCTGTGGGATATTTTTCTAGTGTATTAACACTTGTGGAAGAGACATATGAAGAATGTATAAAACATTTGTTAGCTGTATATTAGGCTATACAAGATACCGAACATTTTGTGGGGTTTAATAAAATTATCCTGCAAACGTCTCACACTCCAGTGAAATTTCTACTTAAAAGGGATGTGAGAAGTGTGTCTTCACAGCGATTGGTTAAATGGGCTTTAGTTCTACAAGAAAAAATATCACTGTAGAAAATGTAACTCACCTATGTTAGTTGAATTAATGGCATGGGAGGGAGAGGTACATAACTGTGAAACTGTAATGGGAATTGATTTTACACCCATATTTGCTACCAAACCAAATACTAAAGCAAAAGATGTTTATGTAGATGGCTTTCATTTTGGGAGAATGGACATTTCCACAGGATATGCCATTTGGACACTGAGCACTAATCAATAAATAGTAGTAATGCCCATCATCATTTTCTGCCCCTAGAGTGGAATTGGAGACAGTCTCGGAGCTATTATGGCTTACCCTCAGGAGGCTAGTAATATCTTCTCAGATTGTGCTTTTGTAGTAAATTCCTTATTGGACTTTTGCTAATATGGACTAAATGAGGAATGTGACAGCATCTGAGAACCTGTCGCATTTGCTCTATATTACAACATATATGGGACATAAGAGCTCAAACACCTTTGAAAATAGCAATCTGTAAAGTAAGAGCTCACCAAAAAAATCCAAAGGATATCCATGAGTTAAATAATAACTTAGTGGACAACCTGGCTCAAGTTACAGCCAAACAAACAAACTTATGGGTAGACCCTCTAGGAGGTGATTCTACACAATTGTGGAGATGGATAAATTTGACAAACACCATATTAAATGGATAGCAGCCATCTCACAAGTCCCAAGTTTGGGGTGAATCCAAGATACAGATGCTTGGATAATGGGTTGTCAGAACCAATGGAAAGACACTGGACAGTGTGCAACCAAACATGTTACCATTTAGGAAGATATGGTAGTATGGGAATGACAGCCTGGGTTTAGGAAGTGGATACCACCTCTTCATTTAGAAAATATATCATCATGGATAATCATTGCATTGGGGTCATTGTGGACTCCACAAAACTTGTAAAATGTTGGCACAAAAATACTGGTGGCCAAAAATGGGAAAAGATGTCAAGCAATGCCTGGAGGCATGTCTCATCTGTGCACAGATGAATCCTCCAGTACCTGGTAAGAGGGTTCCGTTAGTCGTATACCCAAGTGGACAGTCCTTGGTCCAGCTTACAAATTAATTATGTGGGGCCCTTGCCTACTGTACCAAGGGGGTTCTGATATTTATTAGTCATTGTTGACATAGTTTCCAAATGGGTAGAAGCATTGCCCATATGAAATGATAGTGCTACAGCTACTGCAAAAGCACTATGGGAACAGGTGTTCTTATGATGGGGTTTTCCCAGAATACTTGAAAGTGATAGAGGAACTCACTTTACAGCAAAATAATGACAACCTTGTGTGATGTCTTAGGTATCACTCAACGCTTGCATTTACCCTACCATCCACAATCTTCAGGAATGGTAGAAAGGTTAAATTGCACTCTGAAAAATGCACTGAAAAGGCAGTGTTGGATGCTGGTAAAGGGTGGGTGATGCACTTACCTGGAATCCTAATGTGTATTAGAGGTACTGAAAACAAGAGTACTGGCTATGGCCCATATCAATTGATGACTGGACGGGATATGCGGCTGCATTATCCATTGGATCCAGATCTGTTACACCTGTGTTAGACCACATCAAAACTGATGTGTTCTTGTAACAGCTACAAAAACAGTTAGCTGTTTATTTACCCCATGCTACCAGAAATATGGCATGGACTCATTGGAAAAGAAACAGAGACATGATGAAAAAGGATACTGCCCATTGACCAGGGTCATCACGCTATGGTGAAAACACTTTGGTCAAAAGGGATCATGGGATGCTAATTGGATGGGGCCCTATACCGTCATTGATGTTTTGGGGCCATGGGTCATTCAGGTCCATCGAATTTGACAACAGTCTGCAGAGACCAAATGGGTCCACATGGACCAATGTAAATTGTATCAGCCTTTAAATGGTAACAACAGATACTGCTCAGTTTCTCCCAATAGGTGAAGTACAATGCTGTTTCCTGTACTTATACTGTGTAGTACTTTACTGATCCTGTTAACTTCCAATATAAATGGATGTCGGGGCATATCTGGAACAGTTTATACAACCAATATACCACAAATCGTACTGCATGGGGTCTCCTAGCAATGTTGGGAGAAACGACATGAACACGCTGGATATCTTCTTGTTAAATGGTACTTTATTTGTTATGGACAATGTCAAGATCGACATAGGGATGCTGCAGAATCCTGGCCTGGCACGATGTGTGTAGTGAACACAACAGCCCAGAAAGGGATCTATAGCTGCTCCACGTTGGGGATACTGACTAATCTGACAAAGAAGAACAAGATTGGTTACTAATAAAATTAAAGGACATATTACAATACCCATCGAATACAATTGCGTTAAATTATTCTTGTGGTCCAAGACATAATATGTGGCATTTTTATATAATACATCTATTGTAGTGAACTATACAATAGGGTTAAAGCAATTTTTACCGTATTACCATCAACAGATAAATATTCATTGTTAACATATTTGCATGTTTTCCAACATGCACGATGGCTGAGAATGGCCTGTAATGTCAATTTAATGGCATGGAATATAGTGTATCAGAAACAAGGTATATCAGGGCAAAAATTCTTGCCCCCCATCAGATGGTATTATCTTAACACAAAATGTATATCCTGTATATTATCCATGTAAGTTGGAGCATTATAATGTTTTGCTAACATTTGACTTTTCCACAGTTACCACCTCAATGTAGAAATCGGGCTTGGTAATAGTGTGGCAAGAATATTATAATAAAACTTTGAATCAATACCATGATAGACATAGGCGTGGTCATTTAAAATTCCTGCAGAAGCATCACCAGGCTTATCTCGTCATTACAGAGACGTGTAGGGCTGGTTCAGCTCGGGATTATAAATTGCTAATGGTATTGATTCTATAGTTATAAAGGTCATGTTCGTTCTTTGGAAATGACTTTATGAATATGGCTACTGGACCATTATTTGCTACTGTAAGATTAGCAGCTGATAATGAAGAAATTGATTGGTGTGCATTTAAAGAAACCTTACAGAATTTTAAAATTATTGGTCAAACAGCATCCGTTTTATAACTCACTTTCTAATATGTCTAAAGACACCTATATAAAACTGGCTCGCTCAATTAGCTGCTGAAGCACATGCTTATCTAGCCAATGAATTAAGTAGAATTGAAACAAATAGGTTACCTTTAGGAATAGGTTGAAACCAATGTGACTAGATTATTGGATCATTCCACTGTATTTTTCCCACCTTAGATATGATAAAAGTATGGAACTCAACAAATCAATACGCACAAGTGCTGCGATATGTAATTCCCATATTAGTGATAATACCTGTATGTTTTGAACTACCAAAAATATTGTGGTAAATCAGTAATTTGGGAGTATTAATACATGACCAGATCATGAGACTCCAAATATCAGGTGATATTATTATCCCAATACAAAATGAATATGTTGTCTTACCTAAGCAACATGTCTATACAAGAACATAAAACCTTAATATGTGGGAAGAGACATCAACTGCCCATGGTTTCCTGATCAATGTAAATTTACCTAAAGTCTGCAAATGAATACCCAAGCTATGAGATGGAACCAATCATGGTGTGTATTCATGAGATCAACCTTAGAATATATGGGGGTGAAGTGACAAGACCTGGTGGGTTGCAAACTGGACCCTTGAGGAACGTCCTGCCTATAGCTGAACAAATGTTACCCATATTGATTGTTCCAGTATGGCCTTGGATTTACTCACTGATTTGGCAACTCCACCTAATTTGAACTACCCAAAATTAATAAAATGACACTTGGTGCCTTGTTGTATCGTCAACAAACAGAAGGACTTATTTTCTCACAGAAGGCCTCTGCTAAAGAGATAAAGACAGTCATCTTATATCCCTATTATATCCTGGTGGATTGGGGCTCGCTGTTTTGGGTACTAGTCCAACCCTGATAGTGGTAGTATGTGGTACTGCAGTAATCTGTGTTCTTATTATTGTACAAGTGTTATTGTATCATAAAATGAAACACATGATTCGACAAATGTTCAATGGCAACATCATATCGTGTGATCTCCAGTTATAGAGAGTCACAAGGGGATTGTAGTGTAGCATTTATTTGCTGAAGTATAATTTTACTTAAGTTACCTTTCACAATATAATCAAATGGCTACGATAACCTCCATAATTTCATAACATTTTACACTTCCGACATTTAGCCTATAATAAACTTAACAGGATGGTGTGCCCTTATTAACACACTCCCCTCTGAGGCCGGGAGATCAGAGGGCTGTGGGTTCAGTTCCCACATATGGCACTTAGGTTAATATCCAGTACTAACACTGTAGTGCAGCATGAGAGGGTGCTGCACTTCTGAGGTGCCGTCTTTTGGATGAGACGTTAAACCGAGGTCCCATCTGCCTGGATTGGTGGTAGTTCAGGTGGATGTTAAAGATCCCATGGCACTTATCGAGAAAGAGTAGAATTTCCTGGTGTCCTGGCCAAATTTCCTCATTCACTAAAAATGCCACCAACAGCTTAATCTGGCTCAAGGTCAGTTGGAATTCATCTGTATCCCCTCCCCGGTTGTGCCTGAAAATAGACAGGATTTGTCTAGTGCACTTACCGGTCAACAAAACTAAATAAAATAAATAAATAAAATAAATTAGGATGGTATACACCTGTTAAGGAAGGTGTGCACACAAAAGAACCTTCTATAAGTGTAGTCAGCACTTATGAGATTGTGTAAGAAATGTAGTAAACACCTTTTGACGTTGTGTAAGAAATGCAGTCATACCTATGGTTTGACACTGATTCACCACACCCTAATATTAATATGTTACTTTGTTATATGATTGGCTTATAAATGGGTGTTGGTATTATTTAAGATATGAAATCTTTCTATAAGCACTGTATGTAAATTGAATGAGCTAGCACCAAAGATGAAGGAAGATATACATGTATCTGAATTGATGAACTTCATAAGAAAATAAACCAAAGGGAAACAATCACTCTGTGTGGCTTAACTTATTTGAGGATAGAAAACATAACGCTCTGCCTTACAGCATTTCATTATAAAGTTGTTTGATATCAGTGCGAAATGCACACAGTTCATTGTATATTATTGTCCAATTTGACTCTTTTTCTTGCTTTGGGGTTCTCTGTGAAGCTGGAGTAGATTTGAGGTAGGCTGAGGCCGAGTGAGAACCACACCATCCGTGTACATGATATCAGAATCGGATTGTTCTTCATCTACGGGAACATTTTCCGGCTTTTGACCCACTAGGGCTCATTCCCTTGTTTCCCTCCTATTCATTCCAGAAGATGTCCTAGTTTACAAAAATCATCTGATGAGAGGAAAATAACTCAGTGGGGGTTGAGCAGAGCGAGTCGCCTATGTGGCCATGTATCTCCGAGGTGGAATCGAAGTCCCTTCCAGTCCTTTCTGTCCCTAGGGCCTCTCCTGGTACAGACGGACAACATCAGTGTAGTCCACTATATCAACAAGCAAGGGGGACTCATTCATATGCCCTGTGCAGAGAGGCGATGAGGGTTTGGCAATGAGCTCTGGAACACGGTCTAGAACTGTCAGCAACACATGTTCCAAGTGTCCAAAATGCCCTGGCAGACAGGTTAAGCAGCTCACAGTCCAGAATGCACAGATGGGAGCTGCTGACCTTGGTAGCAGAAGATCTGTTCAACAGGTGGGGTCGCCCAGAGTTGGACTTTTTTATGCCCACTCAAAGCAAAACTGCTGCATTATAGGGACATGGATAATGGTGTACTATCCACACTCTAGCAGTTTCTTTTCCTTTAAGATAAGCGGAATGTCTTCATGCTGGCTTCTCCCAGCCACCTGGGTGGTATCCTCCTTGGCACTACCCTGTGACGTCAGATCTTCCCTTCCGCTGGAAGAAAGTTTCCCTCCATCGTTGCTCTGCATTCAATGTAGCCTAGCTTCTACAATTGCATTTTGTCTTCAAGCTTCAGCTTCATTGTTCCCATGGAATCCAACGATTCTGAGTCCGGTCCCAGGTTCAAGCAGTACTCGTCTGGCCAGAAAATGTTGTGCATTGGTCCACACACTACATGCATTTACTGCCTGGGTCAGGAACATGACCATGCTTGTGGCCTGTGTCCACCCTCTATCCCTCCACCTTGGAGGATCGCTATGCTCACCTCCTCTTGGGTCGTCCGGACGAATGGGATCCACCCGTCAGGTCCAGAGACACCAGGTGGGGCGGTTTCTGTGGCTGCAGGGCTCAGCAGAGCAGATGGCCACCTTCACCAAGGCTGCGGCCCAGGTCGCGGGCGGGCCCATCTTCCATGTCCGCCTGGTCCCTGTGAGCCTTGGCACCTCGCTTACCAGGGCATTCCAGGACTTATGAAAGTTCCTTCCTGACCTCAGGGAGATCCCTTCCCAGGTGTTGAAATTCCTCAAATGGGACTCAGAAAGTAAAGGAAAAGTCCCGTCGCAGGTCGTGGGATCGCAAGGCACTCATTGGGCCTCCGGATCCAACACGCCTGCTAGCTCAACCACTGTCAAGCTGTTGGCTCTGGCCGATGCTTCTGTCCAGGCTGCTGGCCCTGAGTGTCCCCATCAAGCTTAGCGGCTGAGACATGGGTCAACCAGCCGGTTGAGATTTTCTCGACCCAGTCAACCCAGTCTCTCCAAAGCCCTTGAAAGAATAGTATCTGACCAGATAACCGAACACGTAACTAAACATAAACTTCTCAGCCAGGAACAGCATGGTTTCCGGAGGGGCCATAGTACCATCACTGCACTCTCAGAGCTCACTGCATTCATCCACGAAGCCCTCGACCAAGGCTCAATCGCAGGGATGATCTTATGGGATCTAACCAAGGCTTTTGACACAGTCACAAGCTACTGCTTGTGCCCTCCCAAAACTAAATGTGGTCCCTGAGGCTACTGCCTGGTTCAAGGATTATCTCTCAGGCCGGTCACAGCAAGTCAGGATAAACACCACCTCTCCACCCCCAAAACAGTTTGCTCTGGGCCCCACAGGGGTCAATTCTGGGCCCACTGCTTTTCACCCTCTTTCTAAACTCCCTCCCTAAGGTGTGCAGCGTCATTTGCTACTCTACGCTGATGATGCGGTTCTGTTTTGGAAACACCCCATCCAAGCGCCCTGCAACAGGCCCTTCAGAGTAATTTCTGGGAACTTGAGACCTGGTTCACTGAACACTGCCTAATCATCAACTATAATAAAACTAAGTCCATGATTTTTGCCACGCTAAAGCCCTCATAGTCAGTCTGCTCTCCTAATCAAGAACACACTAGGCGCCCACTGGAACACGTTACCAACTTCAAATACTGGGTATCACATTAGACACCTCCCTCTCCTACAGAGTCACATCCAAATTCTCACTTCCGTTGTCAATACTAGAGTGGGCATCCTGTACAGGCTCAAGCACTGCTTACCCACTCAGGCCATGCGGCTTGCAGTCTTCTCCTCCATCCTCTCCCCAGTTGATTACGGATTGCTATATATGGCTCTGCAGAACCCACCTCACTTAACAGTATAAACACTGCATTGAATAAAGCCTGCCACCTAGTCACAGGCAGTGATAGACTAACCCACACCTGTGATCCATTTGCTTTGACTGGTTGGCTAAATTTCCAACAAAGATTAAAGTACCACACCTGCATCCTTGCTAAAAGATACACCTTCACCTAGCCCCATCGGCCTTCTCCCATAATCAGTGCAGCACCCCACAGGCACAATACAAGACTCGCAGCAAGCTCTTCATTTCTGGTCCCCTATGTAGAACTTCCTTGACAAAGATCTTTCCGCTACCGAGCCCCTTTCTGGCTCAATGCATTACCACCCTCACTCTCCCAGACCCACAGCATCTCACTATTTAAAACAGGTCTCAAGGCTCAACTACTTGAGAGTGCAAAATGTGACTGTGGCTAACACTGTCCACCCATTTTAATCCCATATCCTCCCATTCTCGACTCAGGGTCTCTCTAGGCCCCATGTATTAGCACCATACAAGTCCCTGGCCTGGGACTCTAAGATTGCTGCCTAATACCCTCACCAGTATATAAGTTTTGCCTGACTGCTCCTCAGTACAGTTACTGTAAATACTGCCTGTCTATGTATGTCCTTTACTGTATTTGTTTACCCTCCACCCCTGTAACCGACGTGGAGCCTTTTGCAAAAAGTCTGTGACTCAAAGGTTTGTAATTCCGATTGTATTCCAGTAAATAAAAAAAAAAAAAACGTTGTCACCAAACGAGGGGAGACTTCCTCCCCAGGACTCTGGTCCTGTCTCTTCTTTCCCAAGGTGGGTCGGATCTACATACTGAGCAGGTCCTTTCTTCCTGGAAGCCCAACCTTTTGAGGATCCCAGGCATCCTTTGCCTGTCTCCGTTTCTCTTAGCAGTCTGTTTCCCCAGCGGTGGTCAAGGTCACGGTCACATGCCTGTGGGTCGGCGGTTCCCGGTATGGCATCTGTCCCGCCTCAACACTCTGGCTAGAGATGTCCCCATTGCTCTTCTTCTTCTTTATGGGGATTGTCTCCACCATAAGCTGTGATGCTGCTATAGAAGCTTATGTGGCAGTAGCTCCTGCTTGGCGCCGCCCCAGGCTGCAACCTGTGCTTCAGCCTCCGGTGCTTCCATGGCTGCCACATCCTCAGCCCAAGCTGGCTGCTCCAGTTCAGCCAACACCAGCTTCTTTGCCCATTCAGGTGTATCCCTCCACTGCAGCCCAAGGAGAGACCCCTCCTAAGACTGCACTCAGCTTCCAGGCTTCCCTGTTGGCTGTCAGTCACTGTTACACATAGCAATGCACCTCGCATAGTCACTGGAGATGTGGGGCTCAACCGGTTTTTGGAGAGTCTTCAGACTGGAGGATTCCTTGATGGATTCTCAGCAGACCCCTAGGTTTGCCAGTGAGTCAGGGAATATCTTTCGATGGAGCAGGGTCCTACTTCCTTTGGAGCCATGTCTGATTGATCTCTGAGTCTATTTGATCCCGCTGGAGCCTGTCCAGAAGCCGGCTAAATACTCCTGACTGAGAGCCTCGATCTGGATGAGTCCCCATGGTCACTTTCCTGGTCATTGAGGCCATTCTTGACCCCGCTCTGGAGCTGTGGTAGCACCCTGCCTCATGCCCCACCCTGTCCACCTGCATGGCCCACAAATACATGGTCTCCATGAGGTCCCTATCTGGATTTAACAACTCCCTTCGCTGATGGGTTGGTCCCGACTTGGTCTTTCTGCACAAGGGCAATGTTGGAGACATCGATAAGCCCTCAATAAACAGTCCAAGAAATTGGACCACACTGCAAAGAAAGTCTATGCTGCTCCTCCCTTGGCCTTCGACAGGCTAGTTCAGTTGTCTTTATGGCCAACTTGCCCATACCTATTGGGCACCTTGGATCAGGTCCTCCTTTGGCTACTGGCTGACCTGCAACTGCTGGTCAAGCTGGTCCACAATCAAGGCTGTGCTGTTGCTTAACAGCAGCTCCAGACAGCCCTGGATATTGGTGACTCATAGACCTGGTCCGTGGCCACAGTGATGGCTATGCACCGCAAGGCATGGCTGCAGATCTTGACTTTTATGGCGAATACCAAGCTACAAACTGGCAGACTCCCTTCCTGGGCGCCTAACTTGTTCGGGCCGGGTGGATGTCCATCCCATTTGTATTGAGAAGTCCAGAGCCACCATGGGACTCCATTACATCCATACAGAAAGATTTTTAAGGGCCTGACATCTAAAAGAAGCCCTTTCAATTTCAGCCCTACCCTGCCCCTGCAACCAAACCACTGGACAACAGCAGGCCTGGCAGCCTTGGCCAAAGCTCGCCTCCTCCACTGCCAAGAGGTCTGGAGGTCAGGGGTCCACTGCTTCCTCAGCTAACCCCGCTGCTACCACCAAACCTGCCCAATAATAGGTTAGGGGCCATCTTACCTCTGCCGGTCCTATGCACTCCGGGACATGGTGTCAGAACACATTGTCCACCCCACAGGAGAACTTCACCCAACTTCTTCAGAAGGAGGCAGTGGTTCATGTACTGGACACCACGCCAGTTCCATGGTTTGTCTCCAGATACTTTTAGGTTCCTAACAGGCAGGGCTGGTGCCCCATGCTGGATTTGCATACTTCAACCGATAAATTTGAACAACCTCAATCAATATCTTCGGCCATACAAATTCTGGATGGTCACTCTGAACCAGATCATTCCATCCCTGGCACAGGACACCTGGTTCTGCTCCTGGGACCTCCAGGATGCCTTTTTTCATGTCCCCATCCCACCAGCAGTTTTGCAGTGGAGGGGACCCTCTACGAGTTTCAGACCATGCCCTTTGGCTCTCCCTCGGCCCCCAGGATCGTCACCAAGTGTACCACAGTGATGGCAGCCTTTCTGCAGTGCTGAGGGTCAGGGTGTAATCATACCTGGACAACTGGCTGATTTCTGGTTCCTCCAAAGTAAAGGTAGAGTGGTCCATGGATCTAGCCCTCCTGACCCCTCAGCCCTGGAAAAGTCAGCGATGCTGAACTCAGTCCTTCGCAGGTGATTCAGTTTATCGGGAGAGCTCGACTCCGCTGGGTCAGGGCCTGACTCCTGGCAGGCAGGGCAGAGGATCTTACCGCCTTGCCACTTAATTCGGATTGGGCAATTGTGCCCTGCCCAAGACTTCCTGCACCTCCTGGTGTACTTGGAAGCTTGCACCATTGTGGCCTGTTGGGCCCACTGGAGGATGCACTCCCTACAATGAGGGCTGGCCTGGTAGTGGTCTCGGCACCATGGTCATCTCGACCAGCCCGGTCATGATGACACAGCAGATGTGGGACACCATCCAGTGGTGAATTGTCCTGGAACATCTCCAGGAAGGAGTCCTGATTGTCCAACCCGATGCCATCGATTACTTTTGCAACCATCACCTCCTCCTGGGCTAGGGAGCCCACCTGGAGACCACAGAGTCCATGGGCTCTGGACCCCACAGAGTCCCAAAGTCACATCAACCTACTGAGCTCTGTGCAGTGCATTTGGCACTGATGGCTTTCACTCCGCATATTCAGGGTCAGGTCGTCCAGGTCCAGACAGACAGTACAATGACCATGCTCTACCTCAACTAGCATGGTGGGATGCATTCCCTTCCATTGTGCCGAAGTTCTCCGCACCTGGGCCCTCGTGCACAGCCTGAATGCCGACCTTCTGGCAATTAATGTGGCCAGCATGTCCAACCAGCTGGCGGATGCCCCTCAGTCAAGTGGTGGCAGCATTTCATGAGTGGTTCTCCACCAGTAGGTGGTCGACCACCTGTTTTCCCAGTGGGCACTCCCAGGTTGACCATTTTGCTCCCAGGCAAATACAATGCTGAGGCTGTATGGTGCCCACTCCCTCAGTGTGGGACACTGCTGGGGATGCTTGCGAGGTCCTGGATCCCAGGCCTCATGTACGCCTTCCTCCCTTTCTCCTAACCCACAAGGTGTGGATCAAGGTGTGGAGGGACAAGGTGCAGGTGATCCTGGTGGCTTTGGACAGGCCATGCCAGTTCTGGTACCCCAATCGCTTCAGCAGCAGGCCTCCTTGGCATTTGCCTCTTTGCCTGGACTTGCTCTTGTGCTCTTGGTGGAAAGTGCTCCATCTGGACCTTCACTCCATGCACCTAACAGCCTGGTTTCTGAGCGGCCAGAGCTCCAGGTTTTGGGTCTCTTTGACAAGGTCCTCCATGTCGTGGGAGCCTCTCAGAAGTAGTCAACTTACTAGTGCAGTGCATTCAAATGGAAGAGATTTTCCATTTGGTGTCAGGACAAGGAGCTGAACCCCTTTTCCTGCCCAGTGGTGAGCATTCTGGATTACCTGAGATCCCTCTCCCATTCTGACTTTCAGTCGATGACCTCAGGCTGCACCTAGCAGCCATCTCTGCATACTGGGTTCAGGCTGGTATGCCAACTGTGGTGCAGAAGAAGGAGGTCGGCTTTTTTCAAAGGCCTTGACCACTTGTCCATGCCAGTGTGAACCACAACCAACTTGGGACTTGTTACTGGTTTTGGCAGTGCTTATGGGCAAGCTATTCGAACCCATGCACAGGTGTGAGATGTCACACCTGTCATTGAGGACCACATTCTCGGTGGCTATCGCCTCCACCAGAAGGAGCAGTGAGCTCCAGATGCTTTCAGTGGAGTCTCCTTACCTGGTCTTCCACAAGGACAAGGTTGTCTTCTGCCCAACCGAAGTTCCTCCCAAAGGTTGTTTCTGAGTTTCACCTTAAGCAGGTGATGAATGTCCTGGTATACTTTACTGAACCCTCGGAGGCCAAGCACAGGTTCCATTTGTTAGACCTGTACGAGCACTCACATACTATAAGGAGCGCAGGGTTGATGTTCAGGAGAGGTTTGCACCTCTTTGTCACCTACACAGAAGCCGCACCTGGCAGACCAGCAGCTAAGTGGACGATTGGCAGGTGGATAGTATCCTACATCTACCTCTGCTGTAAGTTGGCAGGTAAGGAGCTTCCCATAGGGCTTAGGGACTCATTCCACCAGACATACGCTGTCTCTGTGGCTGCTTCCAGGGACATCCCAGTCCAGGAGATCTGCAGGGCTGCTACCTGAAAGTCAGCACACACCTTCATCTACCATTACCACATCAACCTTGAGTCATGCCAAGATGCTGGTTTTGGGCTTCAGTTCTCCAATCGCTACTCCCTAAGTAGAGTTTGTGTGCCTTGCCCTTCCTCCCAGAGAACTGCTAGAAGTCTGCTAGAGTGTGGATAGTACACCATATCCACGTCCATACCTCTCAATTGTACCATATTACAGGAACGCTCTCATTTTACTTCACAAAGCTCCCTGTTCCACATTGTGAGGACTTGTTCCACATTCAGTATTAAGATTTTAAAGCAAAATCTGTAGTAAATGATGCAAAAATTATATTATTCAAGTAATAACAGACTTTCTGAATATAAATGCAAACATTTTAACAGTGTTCTGAGCTTCCTAGGTAAGGATTTGATTAAGTGTTCCACATTTTTCTCATTTGTTCCACATTTTGAGAGGCAATGTTCCATATTTGGGGACAAAAGGTTGAGAGGTATGTCCATGTCCATACAAATAAGGGTTACTCACCTGTAACTGTAGTTGCAGGAGTTGCAAATAGGGTTACTCACCTGTAACTGTAGTTGCAGGAGTGGTACATGGTGTACATCCACACAACCCAGCTGATCTCCCTGGCAAGTGGCACACCGGTCTTGCTTCCAGTTGTAAGATCTGACGTGATTGGGTGGTGTCGAGGAGGATACCACCCAGGTGGGTCGGAGGAGCCAGCTTGTAGACATTCCAGCTTATCTTAGAGGGAACGTGAAATTGCTAGAGTGTGGATGTACACCATATACCACTCCTACAACTATGGTTACAGGTGAGTAACCCTCATTTTCTGTTTGCTCGCTCCAGGGCCTGGAGTTTTCTGACAAGATGCATTGTTCCTCTCCTGGAAAGGGAGGTTCCTCTATGCCTTTCCTCTGATTCAGAGGGTGCTGCTCAAACTTCAGATGGAAGGAGCAACTCTGATTCTCGTGGCTCTCTTCTGGCCTCATCAGATCTGGTTCCCCTTACTGCAGCAGCTGGCAGTGGAACCTCCTGTACCCTGCCCCTTTGCAAAGGCTTGCTCTCCCAGGAACAGGGCACCCTGGTCCATCTGGACTTCAAGTCACTACACCGCCATGTCTGGCTCCTGAAGACATAGCCATGGCCAGATGTGGGGGTATCAAAGGTGGTTGATGTCCTGGTGGCTGCCAGGAAGCCCGCCACCAGGGCCCACTTATTCCATGTAGTGGAAACACTTTGCTCTATAGACTGCTGCCCATCAGCTGGATCCTTTCATCTGTCCAGTGAATCAGGTTCTGGAGTACTTACTGACCCTCTCAGATTCTGGCCTGTAATACTTCTCCATTAAAGTGCACCTGGCTGCTGTTTCATCCTTCCATGTGCCTTCCATGGCATAAAATAGTTAACGGTCTAAGGGTGGCACAGCTGGAGGTGTCCTGTACATTTTGTTAATACTTTATTGAATAGTTCACAGTTTGATAAACAAGTCTAGATATTTGACTTCTTTCACTATGTGAAAATCAATCAGTACAGGATTTCTCTTCCAAATGAACTACAAAATACAAATTAATTTCCATTTCACCTTATCCTGTACTGTTTTCATATCATTTTCAACATGTTCTAGACCCATTTTTCTGTTCAGATTCAGTTTCATTTCAAATTGCAACATTAATAATTTTATTGCTGCCTCCCAACCAAAAATAACAGAAAAACATTAATGTAAACAATTGCTGACACCCTGTTAAAATCAAAATTCTTTATAAATTGAGTCCAGTTTAACCTGTGTATACCCCATAAAAATCCATACTTCCATTCTGACCCATAAAGGGTACCCTACTGTCAATTAAATAACTAATGACAATGTAAATTCACACCTTAAAATGAAAGAAAAGGAGCATCACATTCATAGCTTCCTGCATTCCATAGCAGTCGGTACACATTCTTCCAGTGAACTCTGTTGCACTAAGGTTATTCAGTATTATTTTTTTATTTCATTTTTTTGATGGAGACAATATTAATAAAACATTAGGACTGGATATTCAAACTGCGCCCAGGCTGTGGCGCAAGCCTGGGCGCAGCTCAACTTTGTTGCGCAGGGTGTGGCCTGGGCGATATTCAACGTGAGCTGCGCGCACAGGCGAGCAGCTTTGAATATCGCACCCTGGCCACCCCCACTGTGCATGGTGCAGTGGCACTGCGCCAGCACAACTGGCCAGAGTGGAGCATGGAGATGCGCTGGCGCAAGTGCCATTGCGCCATGCACAGCACCTCAAGGAGATGCAAGGGGACATGCAAATGGGCCATAATATATGCAAGGTGCACAAGGGCCATTTGCATCTCATTACGGTCCCATTTGCATGCCATTAGCATGCAGGTGCACCGATCCCCAACAACTTGCGCCTGGCGCCTGCCAGGCAGTAGCCGCTCGGGGACCGACGCCCCTGCAGCCCAATCGCGGGCATTCCTGTAATATAAAAATGTCCAATATCCCTGGTGGTCCAGTGGACCAGCACTGAGCCCGATCGCGGGCATCATTAATAGAACCCCAAGTCCAATATCCTGGTGGTCCAGTGGACTGCACTGAGCCCGATCGGGGCATCACATTATTGGAATCCCCCAAATCCAATATCCCTGGTGGTCTAGTGTACCCCCACCCACCTGCCCACTCACCCACTGCCCCGCCCCCGGCCAGCTGGCAGGTAGCACCCACCCGCCTGCCGCCTTCGTTATCACAGGACAGCTGGTGGCTGCATTCCCATTGGTTCACAGCATGAGCTATCGGCATGCAGCTCCATAATATATTATTTCAGTCTAGATATGTGAAATGAATTATTCACATATCTGACTGAGTAGAGGGGCACGCCCATTGGCTCATGCTCTAGAACCATCGGGCTGCAGCCCTACCGAGCTGTCACAGTCAGTGGGCGGTGGGGCAGGGTGGGTGCTGCCGCCCGCCAGCTGATGGGGAGGGGGGCTGTAGGCAGTGGGCAGGTGGGGGGTACACTAGACCACCAGGGATATTGGACTTGGGGGGTTCCTATTAATGATGCCCGCGATCGGCTCAGTGCGTGTCCACTGGACCACCAGGATATTGGACTTTGGGGAGAGGGCTATGGTGATGCCCGCGAATGGGGCATGGAGGGTGCCACCAGGTGCGGCAGGAATTGGTGGCCACCCACAGGTGGCAGTTGCTGTGTTGCACCCTGCAATGTGGCAGCTAACCTGTGGGTGGCCATCACTTGTTCCTTTTTTGGGGAAGAGCACTAGGCAGGCACAGGTAGGGGTTATGATGCATGACTCTGCACATCCCAGGCTGAATATTGGGCTGTGCAGGTTATGCATGGGCACACCCCCACCTGTGCCTGCAACATTACAGATGCGCTTCTGGATCGGGATTTCAGCGCGACTTTTCCCTTTGAATATCGTGGACGGGCACATCAGTGGGTTGCATGGCGCGAATACTGTTATGCCATGCGCAACCCTTTTGAATATCTGCCAATTAGGTGTACAACTGAGAAAATGAAATAAAAAGTTGCCTTTTCTAGGCAAATACACAAATTAGAATTGTATACACCAATAATTGTACAGAGTTGTGTTGACATTCATACTTTAACTGTCAGAGTCATTTGGATTGTTAGACAGGCAGGCAGACCAAGGCCTCCAGGATTAAGAAAACAAATCGCATGCCGTAACTAGATACCCCATCTAAAGGGAAGTTATGAGACAAAATTCAACTTAGGGAATTCTAGAACAGCACAGTCTCCATCTATGGGACAAATTCAGGGTCCACCTGTGAATAAAACAGTATTCACTTCTGCCACTTATAAGGAAGCGTTGTGTTTGTTGTGAAGTTTGGCTGTTAAAGATTCGAGTCTGTAAATATTGCAGATTATTTTGCACCATTCTAGTGGTGTGTGTGGGTCTTTAGCATCCATCTGCGGTGATTGCCTTCTTAACGGCTAGCAAAAAGAGTGGAAGCAAGGTTTTCATCCATCTCGACTATGGAGGGGGATTGATAGTAAGACCATCTCTACTGTTAACTCTACAGGTTCATTCAGGTAGTTCCCCAGTTCCACCTGCAGAGTCAACCAAAATGGCATAAAAACAGGGCTGAACCAGAATATATGACCAAGGTCAGCATACTGCATTTGTACGCTCCAGCAGCAGCTGTAAGAGGCTGGCATGTATTTTGTAGTACGGCTGGGGACGAAAATATCTGGAACGAGATTTCCATGCAATTCTCACCAGATCATTGATGCTGTAATTTTAATCACCTATAAGGTTGCCTTCTCCCACTGTGGGAAAGTATATACATATCTAGGTCCTTGTTCCAGGCCTCCAAGACTGACTGAGAAGAATGCCCTAATTGTCTCGAGTTATTCTGTATAAATGGCCTATTAGTTTCCCAAATAGCCCCTCAGAGTATCTCTCAAGACAGCCCATAGAGGAGGTACTGGTGTGGGACAAAAGTAGAGAACTCTCTTTGTCTTAAAATGTAGTTTATCACCTGGGTATATCTGTATAGATCACTATCTGGGAGGAATATTTACTTTGGAGTTCTGAGAAAGGCAAGATACCTGAATTATTTACTAATTGGTAAAGCTATTAAGGCCCAATCTGTGCCAGTTCCTAAAAAGTTAAATCTAATTAGGCATTGAGAAATATTTGATCCCCAGATATTAGAATAAAGAAGAAGTTAAGTTGTTTGAATTGCTTTGTTTCTGAAACTACGCCATATTCTAAGCATTTGGGCAGTGTAAAGAGAGAAGTCTCTGAGGGAGGGAGAGCTCAGATGAGGAAAGAGCAATCTTTTCTATATCATGTAGATCGCTTATGAGAAACTCAATATCTTTCCAGACAAGAGAAGTGGAGGGAGAGAGCCAGAAAAAGAGTATTTTTAGGAAAGTGGGCAATGCATATTTTTTCAGATCAGAAAGAGTTCCACCCCACCCCACCCCGTGGTTTAGAGGATGTGAAAGTAGGGTAAAACGAACCCTAGGTCTTTGACCTTCCCAGCTGAAGGCAGAAAGCATCCTATTCCAAGATTTAAAGTAAAAAGCAGATGGGAAAGTCGGAATATTCTGGAATAGCTAGAGGATCCTGGGGAGGATATTCATGCATATGGTTTCAATCTTTGAAAGAAGGTCAGTCTCAGGTTGGTCCACTTATTCAAATCTTCTTGATTTGAGAGATACTGGTTCATAATTAACTAGCTCAAGATGATTAAGGTTTTGTGGGATGTGTTTGCCCAGATATTTGAACTTAGTACAGCTACACTTTAAAGGAAAAGAGGCCTTGAGATGCCGAGAGGGAGTGAAGTAGACATTAGGGCCTCTGTTTTTGCAATGTTTAATTTAAAGTTGGCCAGTTCCTTGTATTTTATAAAGGATTCCAGACTGCCGGAATGGAAGATTAGGGAGAAAGAAGAGTTAAAAGAATGTCAATGGCAAAAGAGATATCTTATATGATGTTTGACCCAATGGTATGCCTTCAATCTGAGGGTTTTGTCTAATAGACATGGCCAGTGGTTCCATATATAGAGCGAAGTGTAGGGGAAAGAGGGCAACCCTGACCTGTGCCCTGATTTAAGCAAAGGGCAAGAAATAGCCCCATTAAGATGGAGGTACGCCTGAGGTCAAGAGTACATGTTTTAAGCCAAGGCAGAAAATGATCAGGAAAAGAAAATGCTCAACTGTGTCCCAAAGAAAATTCCATGACACTCTGTCAAAAGCCTTCTCAGGCCAAAACTGAGGAGAGCAGAAGATATTTTTCTAGAATGGAGATGTTCCAGAAGAAGCATAGTTCATCTGATGTTCAGTCATGCAAGGGCGCTTAATGAAGCCGCTTGATTGGGGTGTATGAGAGAGGGGAGAAGCAAGCCAAGGCAAGAAGCCCAAATAGCTACTTAAATCTTGTAGTCAACATTAAGGATAGAAATAGGGTGATAAGTGGAGGGGTCTGAAGGGTCTTTATTGGGTTTTAGGATAGGAGTAATAACAGCCGGTGCCATGAAGGGGATCTTCCTTCTATCATGGCTCGGAAGGAAGACAGAAGTGTAGGAAGAAGGAGATGGGCTAAGGTTTTATACCACTCTGCCATATATCCATCCAGGCCTGGGTATTTAAGAGGTTTTAAAGCTTTAATGTGCCTCAAAATCTGCCTGGGGAAATAGGAGAGTTGAGAATAGTTTGTTGAGAATCAGATAGCTTGGGGAAATTTAACCTGTCGAGGAAGTCCGATTGAGAGACCAGGTTTGAAGATGTGGAAGGAGATGTATAAAGAGTACGGTAATATTTCATAAAGGACACTTTAATGAGTTCCTCAGCATGTGAAATTTGTCTTGATACCGGATGTACAACTTTTAAAATGGTCACCGCCGCTTCCTGTTCCTAAGTCGCCTTGCTAATAAGCGTGTCCCTCTAGCCCCCCTCATAATTAGCCTGATTTAAATAAGTCAAGGTCTGAAGAATCCTTGAGTCTATGATGTTTTGTAACTCATGTTTAGTTGCCCAATCTTGTGCTGAAGGACATTATCTCCTTTTCTATATAATAGTTGATAGTTCTCCAATTATTGTGTGTAGTATTTGTAAAGTGTTTCAGCTTTCTTTTTCATTAGTAGAGAAAGCTATTGTCTCTCCTCTCAAGGTAACCTTCAAAGAGTCCCAGAGCATGGGGTCTGACACCTCTCTCCCCATTCTCCTCAAGGAACTGAGGAATTTTGTTGTAACATATTTTATATATTTGGGGTCCCTCAGCTACATTGGATTAAACCGCCATAGTTTTGTTTTTGGAGATTTACCAAGTTCGATTTTTAAAATAAGTGGTGGTGATCAGAAAGAATCTTTGGGCTAGGGACAGGTCCTGAATTAGGGAGACGTGTTCACATGTTACAAAGGAGTAATCTAGACAGGAATAAGTTTGAAAACAAGGGAATAATAAGAAAAGCCAGGACTTGAGGGAAAGTCCCTCCATACATCTTCAATACTCAGGTGAGAAAGCGATGATCTGAAATATTTTAGTGCAGGGTAGCTCTATGAGTCCAAGGCGAGGATGAGTCCTGCTGGGGAGAAATAGCTAGATTAAAATCACCACCCATAATTAGAATGCCCTATTGAGATGTAATAACTTTCTGTAGGAAAGAATCTAATCACCGCTTGGGGAGTTTGAGGGTAAGTAAACATTAACCAGAGTTACTTCCTGAGAATATAATGTCCCAGTTAAAATGACATATATCTCTGGAATCAATTATGGATTCCTGGATTTCAAAGGGAGTGGAGACAGGTTTTTAAATAGCGACCCCTCGCTCACAGGCACTACTATGAGCAGATGCATAGACCTTGTACTGGTACCCCACTTCAGTTTCTGATGTTCAGAATCAGATAAGTGTGTTTCCTGGAGGAAATAGAGGTCCACCGCCTGCCTGTTCAAGTACTGCATTAAACTAAATCTCTTGGTGGGACTATGCAGTCCATTAATATTCATAGAAAAACTTTAACTGGATTAACTGCCATTGTCTGTTTTCCCAAAAGACTGTGATATTAATAAAGGTTGAATGTAATAAAGCACTAAAAAGCATGAATGTGCCTGTCTCCTTTTTTCATTATTGATAAGTAGGATAAGTAATAAACATTCTGAGAGGAGTCCAAGTCCAGGTCATAAAGTGATGTTAAATTAAGTATAAGCTCTTAATTTTAAAGTAAGACCTAATCAGAATAACAATTAAAGCGGATATTTGGGATGGTAATAACTGTGTCTCATACCAAGAAACTCCTCTAACCTCTGAGGAGTTAAAATATAAACCTTTTATGCAAATAACAATATTTGGGTGGTTCAGGAAGGGTAAGTAAACCGTGAAACTATGTACATATTGGTTTCCATAGTGAGATGGGAAAATTTGACCATCTCTTAAGGGGTTCAAGGAAAGATCCTGATAGTGGAGGGTCCTTGATGTCTTATTTCATATGAGGTGAATGACAGTCGGGATTCTGCTTGATTGCCTTTGCTAGAGAATTCATGGACTATTTAAGGAGGGAGAGGATGACAGCCTTGGAAGATTGTTTATTTGTTATACATAAAACAAGGGAGGGGGAAGTGTGTTTTACATGATGGAAGGCTTCAATATAATTCTAATGCTCATAGTACTGCATTAACAAATGGTTATAACAATGAATATGGGTGACAAAAAATCACATATCTAACATGGAGTGTTAAGGAATGCAGGTGGGGCAAAGCAACAGCAAGTGTTGCATCACCTAAAGAGGATGGGAGCTCAGATTGTGTTTTTACAAGAGATTACATGAGAAAGGAAGATATACTGAAAATGCACTGGCAGTGGGTAGGAATCTCTATTGGGGCAGGGGATAGTAATAGAAGGGAGGCACCTTGATCTTAATTCACAACACTTAAGGCTTTACACCACAGACCACCTGGCTACAGGAGACAGGCAGAATTCTCCTGGAGTCTGAATGTTAGGAACCCCTAAAGTGGGCATAATAAAAGTCTGTGGCCCTAACACAGGCTCTGGAGTTTTACGTAGAGATTGAAGCCTTCTACCTAACCATCTGGACATCATATATTGATAGGGGCAACTTAACTTAGTGCTAGACTCCCACATGGACAGCACAAACCTGAGTAGAATTCATTCATAAGCCTCCAGAACATTGACCCTTGACCTATTGCTTGTAAATGGGGATTTTGTGAGGGAACTGAGGGTGGAAAAGCCACTGGCGGGAGCGACCCACCACCGGGTATGGTTCAAATTGGATATGGGTAAGAAAGGTGCAGAAACTGACACAAGGGTGTTAGACTTCAGGAGGGCTGACCTCAGAAGGATAGGGAAATAGTAAAGGAGTATGTGGCTAAGATTTACCTAGTATGGACACTTACCAGAGGTAGGAGCTCATAAAGATGGGGGCAGTGAAGGCAACGAAAACCTGCCTCAAGGTCAGGAGTAAGAAAGCTAAGTCAAAGAAACCTAGCTGGATGAACAAAGAGTCATGGATAAGATAAGGAAGAAAAAGTCGCTTTTAAAAGGTACAGGAAAACCAGGTGGGGGAGGACAGGGTGGTGTACCTGAAGGAAGTGAGGGAGGTGACAAGAATAATAAGGGCAGCTCAAGGTGTCAAAGGAGCTTAGGCTGGCAAGGCATTAAGGAGAGGGAGAAGGAATGCTTCAGGTACATCAGGAGAAAAGGAGCTGCAAGGACAATATAGTAAGAATTAAGAGGGGAGGGATGGGTGGAGGGGAAGGCAGAAGCACTGAACAACTACTTGCCTGTTTTTACTAAAGAAAAGGGAGGAGAGATACCAAGGAGGGCATGAAGGCAGGGACAGAGGGAGGGGTGTGGCGGATAAAGTAATCACAGAAGACAGGGTGCTGGAGGGTTTGAGGGCACTGAGGGTGGACAAGACACCAGGACCAGATGGCATCCATCCCAGGGTACTGAAAGAACTGGCAGAGGTGCTAGCAGGTTCATTGGCAGACCTATTCAGTGCCTCACTGGATTCAGGGTGAGTACATCAGGACAGGAGGATGTCTCACATGGTACCTCTCCATAAGAGTGGCCCCAAGGATGAACATGGAACTATAGACCAGTGAGCCTCACGCCCATTGTGGGAAAGCTGATGGAGACTATCCT
This sequence comes from Neoceratodus forsteri, assembly GCA_016271365.2. Classification (NCBI taxonomy): domain Eukaryota; kingdom Metazoa; phylum Chordata; order Ceratodontiformes; family Ceratodontidae; genus Neoceratodus; species Neoceratodus forsteri. The sequence continues at coordinate 765,712,097 of CM028133.1, read as the reverse complement.
GAAGGACAGGCTGGTGTCCTTCTGGAGACCAATGGGCTACAGGACAGCAGGCAGCATGGCTTGTCAATGGCAAATCATGCAAGACCAATCTGGTGGAGTACTATGATTGGGCAACTAGACAAATGGACAAGGGCCATGCAGTGGATGTCCTGTACCTGCGCTTCAGTAAAACATTCACTCAGTGCTACATGGGAGACTAGGAAGTACACTTTGTGCTACAGGGGTGGGGCAAAGTTGGTGGCTGAGTAGTGAACTGGTTGAAAGGGAGGCAGCAAAGAGTGGTGGTGGGTGGGAGCTATCATCCTCAAGGGCGGTGACTAGTGGAGTTCCACAGGACTTCATGTTGGGACCTGTGCTTTTTGGGATATTCATTGCAGACATTTTGGTGGACATCAAGAGCAAAATTGGTCTGTTTGCTGATGACACCAAGATGGGAGCCATGGTGGATGACCTGGAGGGATGGCAAGGGCTGTAGGAGGATCTGTCAAAGCTAGAGTCCTGGTTGGACACCTGACAGCTGGGTTTCATGCCAAAAATGCAAGGTGCTGCATTTTGAGGCTAAAACCCGATGAGGAGCTACCAACTGGGGGTGAGCAGCTAGTTGTGACTGAGGAGAAGGATCTAGGGTGCTTATTACAGGTGAAATGAACAACACAACACAATGCAGAAAGGTGGCTACAAAGGCAAATAGGATGCTAGGTTGTAGCTAGGGTATATCCTCAAGGAGGGGAGGAGGTGATTCTGCCACTTACAAATTGCTGGTGAGGCCACATCTGGAGTACTGCATGCAGTTCTGGCACCCATACCTGAAGAGGGGCATTGCGTTACTGGAGGGATGACAGCTGGGTGGCAAAGATGATCAATGGTCTGGGGACTTACCATACGAAAGTAGGCTGAGGGAATTGAACATGTACTCACTGAGGGAAGAGGGAAAGGGAGACATGATTGAAACCTTCAAGTGCATGAAAGGGATAAACAAGTCTAGTATGGAGGGGCTTTTCAAGCTAAGGAAGAGGAGGGACACCCAAGGCCATGATATGAGACTGGGGAGGGGAAGGTTCAGGAGGGAGGTGAAAAGAAACTTTTTTTTACAGAGAGGGTAGTGGCCGGGGAATGCGCTGCCAGCAGAGGTGGTATTCAGTAGAACAGGGGCTTCAGAGGGATGGGACAATTCAACAGGAGGGGCAAGGGGAGGGCAAGGAAGGAGGGAGGGCAGCTGCAAAATAAGGGCTATTAGCTGCACAACCAAGCAGACTTTGGTGACCATAAGGCCTTTTTTCTGCTGGCATTTTTGTATGTTCAGATATTCGTAATGTTGAAAGGGGTGATGCTTAACAGTTATTTAATAGACACATGGTGGTCTTACACCTATCTGATACAGCTTATACCTTTTGATCTGTGGTACATCATTCCAGCTCGAGAATGATTACTGGTTAGTATCAGAAGACTTGATACCTAGACTGTTAGAAGTGCAGATGCTTCCTATGACCATATCAGATCATGTTCCTCCTAAAATATATATTGTAATACAGGACAACACACGCCATCCCAGCAGATGGAAATTTAACAACATACTGCCACCCAGGAACAATATAAAGATGAAATTCACAGCTTCATCCCTCCTACTTAGACATGAACAAACCCACAGTAACATTCTAGACCACTATATGGGAAGCATTGAAATGCACCCTTCTAGGGAAACTAATATCCATGTGAACGGAGTGGAAAAGAAAGCAAAGGAATGCAGGACCCAGTTAGCTATTCGAGATGTCGAGGAAAGATTGAACAAGCAGAATCTGGAATCACTCAGGCTGGAATTGACAGAAGCCAAAATAAAATATAATGAAGAATTATGGAATCCACAAAATTTCTGTACTGAAAAACTAAATTAACTACATAGCTAGAGGACCCCAGACCACAAAAATTCCATCTCTGGCTGAAACAGAGCAAATGAAATCAGTGTGTCCATAAATGCCAGCTAAATGCAACAACCTCTTAGAGCAATGGAAGATCAACGTGAAGTACAGTAATTTGTATTAAAAACATTATACCTCGAAACTTCAGAAGGAGAGACTTTGATAGAAACATAGATACATAGAATTTGATGGCAGATAAGGACTGCTTGGCCCACCCAGTCTGCCCATTTAGGATAGATGCTTTCTGGCAGACATCCAGCTCCTCAAGTTGTCCCATGAACAAATGGACTTCCTCAGCATAGAGATCTTGGTGCCAGATATCAGAGAAGTGATAGTAGCCCTTCCAAAAGTGAAGCTCAGGAGCTATAGTTACCGCCAGATGTCTACGCTGCATTTGCTGAACTTCTGACCCTATACTGCACAAGGTCTACTTGGAGGTTATTTTAAGAAAACCTTCCACAAACAATGATGACAGGGATTATTACACTGCTACTGAAACCAACAAAGATCACTCCACCTGTGTGATTGATCATCTGATCATACTGTTGAATATCGATGCAAAGGCGCTTTGCTAAGATCCTCGCCAACAGGATACTCACTGATCAGTTCATTCCAGACAGGCTTCATGCTAGGGTGACATATCTCAGACAACTCAAGGAAAATATTCTACCTTATCAACAAGGCCAAATACATGGAGCAACCTGCACCGATCACACTAGATGTTGAAAACCATTTTAGTGGGTCTAGTGGGGATATCTGTTCAAAGTTATTGAGCTGAATGACTCCACCCTCTGACCACAATAAACATAATTCATTTATTATACAATAATCCAAGAGCAGTGGTGTACACCAACGGAATGCTGTCTACTGAGTTCATCATGAATAGAGGCAAGAGACAGGGTTGCCTGTCTCCCACACTCTTCAGTCTGGCCCTAGAGCAGTTGCATTGTAAGACACAAGCAGACCCCAGAATGCACTGTTTAGAGATTGGAGGTAAACACCTCAAGCTATTTGTCTATGTGGATGATGTCCTGTTATTGTTATGCAACCCATCTACTTCCATTCCTCAGTGCTACAATCATAGAAAACATTGAAAGATTCTCGGGTACAGACTGAATACTGATAAACTGGAGATACTTCCTCTTAATCAGAGATGTACCAGCAACATGGTCCAGGAATAGGGATGCAGTGAGACCAGATTCCACACAATACATAGGAATTTTTCTGTGCATGCTCAACCCACTGAAACAGTAAACCAAAACATGAAATGAATCACATCAGCCATAAAACTGACCTCGACAGATGGGACACCCTTCCTTTCTCAATGAGGCAGAGGTTGGCTGCAATAAAATAAATTCTTCCCCACATCTTCTTTACCTCCCCATGCTGCACACTCTAATTCCAGGGAAGAACTTAAAACAATTACAGTGATTTATATCAGAATTCATCTGGGCCCCAAAGAAACCCTGAGGATCACTCCAGCACCTAGCCAGACTCAAACAAAAGGGACCGCAAGTCTCAGTTGTAATTCTTAACTGCTGGGCATCATAGTTCAGAAACACATAACACTGGTTGGGAATATTGAACCCAAACTGGTCACATGACCATATCCCCAAATGGGTGACCACTAAACAGGCATTATGCTGGAAGGCTAACATTGAATTACCAACCCTGATACTTGAACCTGCCCTCAGTCCCTACAGGGTGCTCCACTGGAGTGCACACAGCAAACCTTACCAGAATTCTAAAGTGTACCAAACGCACTCAGACAGAGCATTACGAACTGATGTGGGGAAATAGCAATCTTCATATAGCAGGAGCACAAATTCACTGGCCACACTGGAAGAATGCTGGGCTCGAAGAATTCAAGATATCCTGAACCCTACAGGATTCATCCCCCTTCTTGAATTTCAGAGATGTCACAATTTAAAGCCCTCAGATGCATACAAATATACACAATAAAGCATATAGTACCCAGTACTGGGGAGCTTAATTCTCAAGATCACAAAACGCAGAATCAGAAAAACCCCTGCTGTCCCTACTACAAAATCTTGCCCCTAAATCCATTGGATACCACTTGTTAGTGTCACAGATACATGGAGATGCCACAGAGAGGAAAGAATGGTGGAGCAGAAAATTAGGGTGGACACCAGCACTTGGGACTGGAAAAGGTATGGGCATTTTCCGACAGGCCAAGTCTCTGATAGACTTAAAACTCAACAGTTCAAAGTCTTCATCAACATTTACTATACTCCTAAAAAACTTCTGCAGAATGAGGATGATACCAACTGCTAAATGTTACAAATGTGACCATCCTGAAGCAACCCTTATACATTTGTTTGAGGCAATGCCCTTTGATCCAAACATTTTGGCAAGAGAGAAATCTAAGCTTAACAAGTTGCTGGGTTACCAAGAACTAATGGAGCTGGACATGGTTAGTAGGAAACATGGACCACTCTGTGACAGGGAGCTCCTGCCACTCTTGAGGACTGACCTTTTCTAAAATCTGTTGCAACAGTTCTTCTATCTCTTAGCCTAATCTATCCTTTACAATTTCTAGTCCATAAGGTTGGCCACCTATGGCAACCCCCTTCCCTTTCTTGACTATGCCATAGTGCCCTCTTTAATTTTTCTTTTCCTCTCAGGTCCTCATACAGGGAGGTCATTGTGGTGACCTCCAAGCATATGTAAAACAGGTGGTGTTTTTGTTGTTGGATTAGTATGTAATAGCACTATATCATACAATACCTTGTGTATATACCTTATTTTTATGAAACCTGTAAATGTTGAAAATACCATGGCACTAGGTGTTTTTGATAATGGTGAAAAGCACTTGGTGACTATTATAAATATTAAGTTAGTTGTGCTATTTAAAATGCATGTAAATTGCTGTAAACTGAACAAGTCTGAAATTTCATGGTGATTGTTCACTTGGGAGCTTAAGCAACAGGTTGGTAGAAAAGAGGCCAGGAGTTATATTTTGTTTTAAACTGAAATATTTGAATAGTTTGTTAGTGAAATTAGTTCTATGTGTTAAAAATTATTACCTTGAATTTGAACTGATACTTGGGCTGTGATATTGTAGGTTTTGGGGATAGATGTTTGGCAGGGAAAATTAGAAGGTAATTTAAATGTGTTGTTGCTTGGTGTTTGGTAAGAGCCTCCCACCCACCGTGTTTTGTAGGCTTTCTTAAATACTGAAAAGCCACTGGGAGTTGGGATTGAAGGCTGAGTATTTCTGTTTGGGACTGAAATTTGAAGCAACAGGAGTTGGTGGGCCTGTGACATCATCACTGTACCTGGAGTCTGCTTACACACACTGTTAGTGGGACTGAACACATACTGGACTGTATGTGTTTGTGAGACTTGGGAACTTTGTTGGTGGAGTTGAAATTGGGTTTGTAAATAACTACAGTCAGTATAGAGAGAAACTGTACTCCAGGGGAAAGGGACTGAGAAAAGGGGGTGTGTGTGCTATTATAAACAGAGGGGATAATCAGGGTGGCCATATTCCACCATGGCAGGCATCTTCGGAAGGGCTGTAGGCTGCACAGGCTGTGGGATGGCAATAATTCTAAATTGGGCCTGGAGAGAGAGGCTGCCCACTCTGTAGACAGCTATCTTGTATCAGGAGTGAGGTATATTGGTTAAGGAGTAAGCTGTGGGAGCTGGGGTGTCCAAGGATAAGGGTGTGGATATGGGCAGCAGAAGGGTGGGGCTGAGGGGAGGCTGGGGCAACGCCTGAAATTACAGGACATTATGCTACAGCAAGCAGAAGGGGGATATTAGGGACAGAGGACCTTAGATAGGGAATTGATGCTAAGGGAAAGCGTACAGGGTGAAAAATTCTGAATTCAAGGAGACTGAGGGGAAGAGTCAGAGAGGCTGTACAAGGAAGCTCCAAAACAGCAGACTGTGGGAAGGAGCTCCTAAGGTGAACAGCAAGAGAGGAAGAAGAGGGTCAGTTTAGAGATGCAGTCAGGGGAAACTCGGTTACTTGATGGAGGCTGACATAGAGTGTCACAATAAATTTGAGATACTAAGCATCCTAGAGGGGAGGAAGGGTTGGTGGAAATGAGGAAACTTATACAGAGGCCGGGGAGGGAGTCAGATACTCATAGGGCATCACAGAACAGCTATGGAAAGGATAGACATAGTCCCAGAGGAGAAGGGAAACATATGTTAAGCAAATGGGGAGATGCAACATATTCCAGACATGAGGGAGGAGAGCATGATTGGAGAGGAACTGGGAGACAAGGAGGTGGGAGAGGAGCCCCTTCAGCAGGAAGGTCAGTACCAAGGATGGGGCCCTAGCTAAGGGGACCCACAGAGAGCCTCTGGAGACAGGGTACTATTACAAGGGGGATGAGGGTGGGGAAGGGGAAACCATCAGGCCAGGATAAATGGTTCAGATAAGAGAGGGTTAAAGGGACACCTATCCAGAGGGGTTTGAGTTAAGTGGCAAAATAGCAAGGAGGCAGAAAGGGAGGGTGACAAGGGTCTCTAATAAGGCAGGAAGACTCCCATGAAATTACATCATGAATAAAGTGGGGAGGGGGGGCTGGAGAGGGCAGGAGGTAACCATAAGGATGATGGCGTGTGTTAAGGTTCTGTTACTGAGACTACGATTAAGGGTATCCATTGGGAGGGACAGGGGGATGGATGCCATAGCCAGGTGAAGGTAGTGAGTTTCTCTGGGCTGACAGTGCACAGAGCAAAGTTCATGGTGTATGAAATGGTTAGGGATTGTGGAGGAAACCGGATTTCCTGTGCATTTGGGAACTAATGATCTAGAGGGAAATAGCATTATGGAAATCCAAGCAAGGTTCCAAGAACTTGCCACAGTCTGTCGGGATAATGGATGCAACATTTCCTTTCGGAGATATTGCCAGTACCAAAGGCCTCAGTGGAGAAAAATGAAGCTTCACAGAGGTTAATGAATGGCTCAGGAAGTGGGGTGAAGAGAATGGGTTGGGGTGTTAGGGAACTGGAATGGAGTTTGGGAGGATAAGGACTATATGCCAAGGACAGGTTTCATCTTGCCCCATTAGGGAAGGAAGTCCTTAAACAGGGATGGCGGACTATATACAAGAAAGGTGGGGTTTAAACTTGTAAGGGGGGAAGGGATAAGGAGGGCTGACCAGGAAGCCCTCCCTCCAGATGAGGGAGTAGCCTTCTAAGCCCAAGGGGGGAGGGGAAACAGACTGGAGGTGGAGGTTTCAGGAGGAGCAGGGGAGATGGAAGCATAAGGAATCTGGGTGGGGTTCACAAAAAGGATCAGGGATAAGGGTGGGGTTAGTGTTAGTAAATGCCAGGAGCTTGGGAAACAAGTTGCCAGAGTTCCAGGCCATGCTGTTCGAGGGGGGTGATGTGGCGGCAGTCACGGAAACGTACAACAAAACCATGACTGGGACCTAAATGTACGGGGGTACACTATGCTTAGGAAGGATAGAAAGGAGGGCAGAGGGGTGGAGTGGCTATGTTCATTAGAGATGACATAGAAATTGCTATGGTAGAAGAGGCAGAGGAAACGTGGAGGCCTTATGGGTCACCTTCACGATCCCCAGCAGGAGATAAGATCAAGCTGGGAGTAGCATATAGGCCCCCGGGATGAGTGATGTTCTAGAGGATGGTTTGCTGGACAACATCATTGCCCAGTGTGGTCCAAAAGGGAAGGAGTGGTGTTGATGGGGACCTTAATATGCCAGGTACTAACTGGGGAACCATGTCCCTCTAAGGTGGCCAAGGAGCAGAGGCTGCTGGATGGCTTCCAGGATGTGTTCTTAACACAGCATGTGATGGAGCCCACAAGGGAGGGGCATGTCCTGGATGTGGTTCTGGCAGATGGGGATCTGGTAAGGGACATGGTTGTACAGGACCCCTGACTGGGAGTGACCACAATACTGTCTGGTTTCAAATAAGCATTGGGGAGTGGGGTGAGATCTAGGACACTGGCAGTGGACTTCAGGGGGCAGACTTTATGGGCATGGGAAATATTCTCAAGGATCACTTGAAGGGATTACCTCAACAACAAGTGTGGAAAGGAGATGGGAGGTCATAAATGGGGACTTCATGAGGCAGTCAGGATCTGCACTAAGTTGAAACGTAAGGGAGCAAGGTCACATAAACCATGCTGGTGGTCCAGTGAGGTCCAGGTAGCAGTCAGAGAAAAGAAGGCGGCTTACAAAAAATATAAAACAACAAGAGGATAGGGATAAGGAAATGTACCAGCTTGCATCTAGAAAAGTCACCGTATGGTGAGGGAGCAAAGTCCAGTAAAGAGCAACGGCTGGCACAGGGGATACATGGAGGGAAAAGGGTTCTTCTGGTACATTGGGGAGTGGAGAAAACTAAGGGCCATCTCAGCAGATTGAGATCAGAAGGAGGGTGGGTGGAAGAGGCGAGGGACCAGGCAGAGGTATTTAACGAGTACTTTGCCTCTGTGTTCACTAGGGGGGGATGGGATATCTACAAGCAAGGCACAAAGGGGATAGAAGCGCAGGAGTGGGATCAGGGAGCAGCAGAAATGAAGCAAAGGGAGGGAAAGGTACCCCAGGGTGTCAGCATCTGGATAAGGATAAAAAGACCAGTAAGGTGGAGGGGACGATGATGCCATCCCCACCAAAAGGGTGTGGTTTGCCCTCAAGGCCCTAAAGAAAGACAAGTCTCCTGGGCGGATGGCATTCATCCGAGAGTACTATGGAATTGGCGGACATACTGGCTGCACCTCTGGCGGAGCTTTTCAACAGGTCACTTGAGACAGGAGGGTACCTAGGATTGGCGAGAGGCACATGTGGTACCAATCCATAAAGGGGGGGTCAAGGAAGTACCAGGAAACTATAGACCCATCAGTTTAACCTCGGTGGTGGGAAAATTAATGGAGAGTATACTAAAGGAACGATTGGGGGTTTACTTGGAGGAGGTGGGAGGTCTGGATAGTCGGCAGCATGGGTTTGTGCCAGGTAGATCATGTCAAACCAACCTTGTGGAGTTCTATGAATGGGTAACATCAGAACTGGACAGGGGTAAGCCTGTGGATGTATTATTCTTGACTTCAGCACATGCTTGACTCTGTCCCCACAATGGTCTGGTGGAGAAACTGATGGGGTTAGGAGAGCCTTTGATGGTCAGATGGATTGAAACTGGATAGCTGGACGCACTCAGAGAGTAGTGGTCTGTGGGGAGCTCTCGAACCCCACAGAGGTTGGTAGTGGGGTACCACAGGGCTCGGTCCTGGGTCCAATCCTGTTTAATGCATACATCATCAGACATCAGGATGGTATAGGTGTGAAATGAGTCTCTTCATGGATGACTCCAAGATGGGAGCAGTAGTTGAGGGAGAAGAGGGAGGTTGGCCCTGCAAGGGACCTGGACACCCTGGAAAGCTGGCTCACGATGGAAATTAAATTTCAATATCACCAAGTGCAAGGTGTTGCATCTTGGTCGGAGAAACCCTAAACACAGGTACACCCTGGGAGGGGAGGTGCTGGAAGCCTCAACAGGGAAAAAGACCTAGGGGTCATGGTGGATACATGTATGAATAACACTGAGCAGTGCAGGAGAGCAGCTAGCAAGGCAAACAGGATGTTGGGATGCATCGCAAGGGGATCACCCTAGAGCAAGGAAGTGATTCTGCCACTGTACAATGGACTGTTTAGACCACACCTTGAGTACTGTGTACAGTACTGGAGACCACACTTGAAGAGGGACATACAGCTCCTGGAGAGGGTACAGAGGAGGGCAACAAAGATGATACGAGGGCTAGGGATTTGACTTCGAGGACGAACTTGAGGAGCTCTGCCTGTTTTCATTGGAGGAGAGGAGAGACAGGGGGACATGATTGAGGTCTTCAAGTACCTCAAGGGAATAAATAAGGGTAAACATGGAGGGATCTTTAGACTAAAGCAGGAGGCATCACCAGAGGGCATGGTTTGAAGTTGAAGGTGGAAGGGTGAGGGGGAAAGAGGAGGAGGTTTTTCACTGAGAGGGTGGTGGACCCTTGGAATGCTCTGCCTGGTGAGCTGGTTCAGAGATCCACAGTGGAGAGCTTTAAGAGAGGGTGGGACAGACACAGAAAGTGGATGTATCAGATGATGGCCTGTCCGGGGGTGGGGATGGATGATAGGGGTTTCTGGAGCACAAGGGATGGGAGGGTCTCGCACCCAACTAAGGATCTAGGTTCGAAAGAGACTTGATAGACCATAAGGCCTAATCTGCTGGCAAATAGTATGTTAGTATGTTAGTATTTGCATATATCCCATGATGCTTATGTATGTATGATGTTGTATTTCTTTGAAACTTGATTTATTGCCAGTGCCCTTTGGGGTAACCATTTATCAGTGATTCTGCATTGAGGTTCTTTGTCTATAGCTTGTTTTTCTTTTTTCTTTTGAGCCCCCATTACCCAAGCAAACAAGGCCCATGTAGGGATGAAGGATTTTCACTAAACATGTTTAGATCAGAGATCAGTGTCAGTAGGTGCTGACTAATGCAGAGAAAGGACATGCATAGTCTGTTGTTGCAAACTGATGTACTGAAGAAGGAATATGACATTGCTGAAGCATATTTCCTGTATTTTGAATAAACATCACACAGAGATTGTGTGTTGAACTGAAGGTCAGTGTCTGGTCCATTTGTTATCTCACAACCCCTCCACATACTCAAGGTTGTGGTCAGCAGACAGCATGGAATGTGTCTAGTGGCTAATACAGCCAAAGCCTTATTCTTCGACTATGGCTTGACTCCCATCCATCGACATATGAGGAATGGCTATCAGCTGTTCTGGAATACCTCAGACTAGAAATATTAGCCCGTGGCATAAGAAATGCACCCTAGGCCTTCCTTAAAAAATATGGTCAATCTGACAACCTTATAACAAGCACTGATGAAATACCTAGAACATACCTGACATGAACTGTAATTTCCATTAGATATTTTGTCTTACCTCCATCACAAATAGCAATTATCTACCTCCTCCACAGGTTAAATATTCCCACTTCAGTAACTGATTAGCTTTCCAAGGTCCCTAGCTACAGGTTAAGTTTATGGGTTAATATATACCCAGGTTCAGTTGATCATTTTGGAGAAGACATTTACTTTTAGAATGGGTAACTACTGAACATTAGTTGCTTTATGTGTTGTTATACATTCACAGGTTGTTATTAAACCCTTAGTAAAACCTTTAGGTCAATTCATAGGACTCCTGACAGACAAAAATCCTGCAACTAACATAGGTTCCACACTAACCCACATGAGTATCCCTATGGTTGTGGGGTGTACAGCCTTGTACATCCTTCAGTTAGGGCTTGAATGTGGATATAGTAACAAGTACAATTAGTTAGTGGATGTCCTCCAAGGGGTGAAACAGATACAACTGTTAGGAGGTTGTGAAAGTTATACAAGGCAATGATACAAATGCAATGTCTGTGTCCTACATGTTGTACCTGTTTATAAAATCAATAAAATCTAAATTTTAATTTAAAAAGTAAGCACATTTATGGCCAAAAAACTATATTAATGCTCATTAGTTTCTACTGCACAAAGATTGGAGGAAATGGAAAGGGGAGGAAATGGACAAGGAAATGACAGGAGGCATCCTTAGAATGGCAGAAAGAGGGAGATATTGTTGATAGGGGACCTGAATATGCCAGATGTTAACTGGAGCACATTTGCTACAGCCACATCCAAGAGCAGAGTCATTCTTGATGCCCCACAGGGACATGTCTCAGGCAGCTAGTGCTGGAATCCACTCGGAGGGAGCAGTCTTAGACCTGATACTCTGAAATTGGGATGGTGAGAGGATCTCAGATTTAGAAGGTAGCCATCTGGGGAACAAGCAACCACCAGACAGTGTGGTTCACAATAAACACTGCCATAGAGTCAAGTCATACTAAAGCAAGGGTACTGAACTTTCAGAAGGCTAACTTTGGCAGAATGGGCCTTGTGTGAAGCAAGTAAACAAAACAAAATGAAGGGAAAAACACTATGGTTCTCAAAAGAGGTGGCAGGGAAGGTGAGGGAGAAAAGATAGTATTCAGAAAGTACTGTATAAGGAATCACAGAAAGAGCAGGACAGAGAACTGTATCAGTTAAAGCAGAAGGAAGCGGGAAGGCAGTCAAAACAGCAAAGGCCCAAACTGAGGAAAAGATGGCCAACTCAGTTAAGAAGGGGATGAAACCTTTATAGGTACATTAGTGAGTGAAGAAAGACCAAGGGAGGATAGTGAGGCTTAATAAAGGGAGGGGTGGGCAGAGAGTGACAGTGAAAAGGCAGAGATACTGAACGAATATTTTTGCTCAGTATTCACAAAAGAAGAGCAGGGGATGTACCTAAACCAAACATTAGAAGCACTCTGGATACTTAGAGGGGTTGATACCAGTCCATTCATAGAGGAAAGGGTCCTGAAAGAACCCTAAAACTCAAGGTGGACAAGGCAATGTGGCTTGATGGGATTCACCACAGAATTCTAAAGGAACTAAGGGAGAACCTGTGACACCACTGACTACCCTTTTAACAAATCATGGGAGGATGGTGTGGTACCTGAGGACTGGAGGAAGGCGGATATGATTCCTCCACAAAAGTAGGAGCAAGACAGAGGCAGGAAACTACAGACCTGTTAGTTTGACCTCAGTGGTAGGAAATGATGGAATTATTTCTGAAAGAAAGAACTGTTGAGTACCTAGAGGCCAATGGGCACAGGACCCAAGGCAGCATGGATCCAAAGCAGGAAGGTCATGTCAGATGAATCTAATAGATTTCTTTGACTGGGTGACCAAAGTAGTAGACCAGGGAGGGGCTGTGGACATAACCTACCTAGACTTTAGCAAGGCATTTGACACAGTCCCACACAAAAGATTAATAAACAAGTTATCCAGGCTTGGAGTGGGTCCCAGGATAGTAGCTGTAAAACACTGTCTGGACAACAGGACACAGAGAGTAATAATAAAAGGAGTCCACTCAAGAAAGGGGGTTACTAGCGGGTACCGCATGGTTCAATACTGGGCTGGTCCTCTTTAATGTCTTTATAAGTGACATTGCAGAGGAACTGGTAGGAAAAGTATGCCTCTTTGCAGATGACACAAAGATCTGCAACAGGGTTGCTACACGGGGTGGAAAGGATGAGAAGAGACTTGGCAAGGTTGGAGGAATGGTCAAAAGTATGGCAGCTTAGATTCAATGTTAACAAGTGCAAAGTAATGCACCTGGGAAACAAAACCCAGGGAAGAGTACACAATTGGGGGATAGTAATAACAAAACTGGAAAGGGACCTGGGAGTAGTCCTATCAGATGACCTAAAGGTTGGCAGGCAATGTGAGAAGCCAGTAAGGGCTGGGGGATACTGGGATGCAATGGGAGAGGCATCACCAGTAGAAAACAGGAAGTTGGCATCCCTCTGTACAGACAGTTGGTGAGACCCCATCTGGAGTATTGTGTGCAGTTCTGGAGACCCCATCTCCACAAGGACATAGACAGGATGGAGGCAGTCCGGAGGAGGGCAACTAAAATGATGCAGGGTCTGCACCAGAAACCATATGAAGAGACTAAAGAAGCTTAATATGTACCGTATACCCTCAAGGAAAGGGAGGGAGAGGGAGACATGATAGAAACTTTCAAGGCGTTTAAGATGGCCGCCAGGCTGGGCACCTCGTCGCTGCTTCCCTGAAGAACCAGTTTTACTTTTATTACTTTTTACGTTATTTGTATTTTATTTTATTTGTGTTTAGACTCGGATTTGTGTACGCTTGGTGTTCGGGCTCCGGTGTTAGCGTTAGCGCGCTACTCTATGAGCGCATGGACCACCTGTTGTAGTTACTGTTACCCTCTGAGCGCATGGACCACCTGCTGCTGCCGGTGCTGCTTTTATGGAGATGCCAGCTGGCTTTTTCTTTTTGAGTCTTCGTGGTCCTGGTCGAGAGTCTGGTGTGACTCTAGTGGAAGGAATATAATCGCGGGTCATCAGCTTTAGCGACGCCGGTGGGCCGCTGTATGTGGAGTGACGTTATCGGAGATTTGAGAGCTTGGATGGCATTTTTTTCTTCTCCGGATAGTCTGATGGTTATTAGACGTTGGTACTTTATTGCACTCCCTTGTTTTGGATATTGAGGGGCTCGGAGAACTCAAGCTCTGTTTTTAGCAGGGTTGTGAGTTGTTAGTACTTTTCCACATTTTCCCCACAGTCTGAGGCGGGATTTGTGATTTTTCTCCAGCTTTTCTGTGAAGAAGTGTTTTGGTTGAGGGGAAGTGAGGAGCTAGCCTAAAGACGTTTGGAGGAGCTTTGGATATTGGGTTTGCTGAAGAGGAGACGGAAGATCTCGGACTGGGGCTCTGTTGAAGACTGTGAGCCCTTTGAGTTTTACAATTTATAGGTGGTTTTCCTGCCTTTGTTTGCTCTGGCCGGGCGCCTCCTGGGTGTTGCTACTCCACAGGAGTTGGGGCGCTTCCAGTGGGGAGCTGAGGGACGCCTTGCCACCTTGGACCATGGAAGGGCTGTGGTAGTGGCTCTTCCCGTGGCCCTTTAGTGTGAGTGGCAATATTTTGCCCGGGGGTCTGCTGGGAGTAAATAAGATTGAGTCTGCTCGATCCTTTTGGATATAATCTTGCTGGATTTTCTGAACTTCCTGGATCTCCTTTGGACTAATTTTTCCTCCGGATTTGTGCGGCTGCCTCTTTTATGGACCTGGACTGTCTTGGACCTTTATTGTATCTGAGAAGCTGCTGTTTTGTCTTCTGTTGACTCTGTTCTGGACTTGGGTGGTGAGAGGACCCTGGGTCCAAACTTTTGTTTATTTATTTATTTGTTATTTGTTTGATTTGATACTGTGTGTCTTTCTCCTGGTTTGGGAGAAGGACTAATTTCTATTTCTCCCTGTTGTGAGAGAACTGGGGGTGGGATTTAAATATTTGTATGTTTTTATTAGGCAGTGAGAGTGCCTTTTTACCTCGCTCCCGGTGGTGAGAGGACTGGGGTAGGAGGGGTCTGTTTTGTTTTAATTTATTTTTGCGGTTTTGTTATAATTTATTGATCTAATTTGTTTATTAGTTAGTTTTAGGTAGTTAGTGAGGTTTTTGAATATTTTAGGTGGTGGGTTTATTTTATTGTTTAATTTGGGTAAGCAGCGCCATGTGCTGGCCTTCCTCCTCCACGGTGGTATGTTATTCCCTCTTCTTTGTGCCCTCCACCCTTTTGCACTCCTCCTTACAGTTCGAGATTTATCAGCATTGTAGGGTGTTGGGGATTGCTCGTGGAGGGCGAGGGGTGGGAGGCGAACAGGGAGGGGAAGAAGCGGAGTCACCGTGTTAGGTTATTGTCCAGAAGGCGCCTGGCGGTAAATGGAATCCAGATCGGGTCCGCCTCTGTCTGGTTTCCATACCCAAGGGCACTACTGATTTCAGTAGGCAGATAGGCCCGACAACCTCCGAGGTTTGTCCAACTCGGGCGGTGTTATGCAATGCCAGGTCTGTTAGGAATAAAACTGCTATTATTGCCGACCTTATCGTTCGACTGATCTGGCTTGCATCACCGAGACCTGGCTGGATGAAAATTCTGGCCCCTATAGTGGAGCCACGACTCCGGCTGGGTACTGTGATACACCGCCGAGATTGGACCGCAGGGGCGGGGGTTGCAGTCTGTTTTAAGACTGAATTGGGCCTCGAATGTGGTAGTGGGTGAGGCTGAGTCCTTGAGTGCACAGTTGTAGCAGGTGTAGTGCTTGAATCGCTCTCATCTACCGCCCACCCGGAGATGGGAAACGCTTACAGGAAGTGGCAGACTTCTCGCTGACATGTCGCTTGAGTCACCCAGATTGATGGTGCGGGTGACTTCAACGCCAGGGTGGACGATGAACCTCACAATTTGTAAACACTTCCTCCAACTAATGTCTCTTTGGGCCTCACACAGGTAGTTTCACTGCTACACATAAATCTGGACACCTCTCGACTTGGTCTTCCTTCTTGGGATTGATGCATCCAATATGGGGTGGAACCAGTCATTTGGTCTGACCACCACATCATGAGGTTCAATTTTGCACCCCAGAAGGTCAGCCCTGTGGAGATGGTCAGGTGCCGCCATTACGGAATGTTACTCCACAAGGCCTGGTGGCGGTCCTTGACCTATCATCCTCGGTTGGTGGGCAGTAGTCCAGAGGTGCTGGCATGGGCCTATAATGAGGCCATCACGGTTGCCCTGGATTCTATTGCTCCCAGTTCATGAGCGCCTCTTTCCCGTCACTCCAGGGCCCTTGGTTTGATGGGACTCTGAGGAGATGCGGAGACAAGGAAGTTAGAGTTGTTACGCAAACCGCCTTTGATGCTCTAATTGCCTTAGATTGATTGAACATTATATCAGCTATCAATCTGCAATCACCCATAAGAAGGCAGAATTCCTGTCCAGGAGATTGCAGTTGCTCAGAATCGACCGCTCAGCTGTTCCAAACTGTAGATAGACTGTGCAACCCAGCCTGTCTGCAAGTTCGAAAACCTTTCGCAAACTGAGTGCTGGCGAGCTTGCTCAATACTTTGCAACTAAGGTGGCTGACATCAGGGCGACTTGTGTCCCATAACCTCTAAGGTGATGTGGTGGGAGTGTGCTAGAGCACAGGACCTCGCTTTCCTGGAGTTCCTTTTGTCGACCTGAGTTCGTGGATATTATGAGGATCATCCATAGTGTGCGCTCCTAAAGCTGCGCTTGGATCCTGGACCGACTACCCTAATTTGGGTTGTGTAGACATCATTGGTCCAGTTCTGGCGCAAATTGTCTGGTGCTCCTTGAGTCGGGTGAGTTTCCTAGCTCCCTGAAAGAGGCGGTGGTGACACCTCTCTTGAAGAAAGCTTCCTTGGACCCAGATTGTTTTTCCAGCTATAGACTCATCTCTAACCTTCCCTTTATTGGGAATGTTATTGAAAAGTCGTAGCTGCTCAATTGGATGACCATTTAACCATCCATAATATCTACTAATCCTTCCAGTCTGGTTTCTGTAAAGACACAGTACCGAGACTGTGCTGGTTCGGTGCTAAATGATTCTTTGAGGCTAGAGATCAAAGGAGACGCTCATTCTGGTTCTCCTTGATCTCTTCAGCTTTTGACACTGTGGATCACATGGTGTTGCTAGCATGCCTGGGGCAAATTTGTGGAATGTCTGGAACCGCTTTTAAATGGTTCGAGTCATTCCTCACTGGGAGATCACAAAGAGTTGTGTCGGGATTTTTCCTCCAGCCCAGTCTCTTTGTTGTGTGGAGTGCCTCAGGGTTCTGTGCTGTCTCCCATGTTATTTGCAGTGTACATGCTGCCCTCAGAAACATTATAAGATGGTATGGGCTGAGGTTTCACTGCTATGCAGATGATACCCAGCTATACCTGTCTTTTGCACCACCAGGATGGAGCTCTCTCGGTATTTAATAACTGTCTGGGGAGATCCAAGACTGGATGGATTCTAGTTGGCTAAAGTTGAACTTGGAGAAAACTGAGGTTTTGATCATGGACCCGGTGGTCAGATTGAGAGGTCGTGTGCTGGCGCGTCTGGAATTTTTCTCGGTGGTGTGTCACTACCGGCCTCTGAACGGGTGCGCAACCTTGGGTGATTCTTGACGATAGGCTGACTTTTCAATCCCAAGTGTCAGCCGTCGTCAAGACTTCCTTTTCCCATCTTAGGAATATTGCCCGGGTTAAGCACCTTGTTCCGCCTGACTCTCTGTCAACATTGGTCCACGCTTTTGTGTCCTCACGCCTTGACTACTGCAACGCCCTTTTACTTTGGGCTTTCGGGTTGAAATCTGCCCTACAGCTTGTGCAGAATGCGGCAGCCCGGATTGACTGGGACAAGTAGGTCCTGTCACATTACTCCCGGAAGGCGCGAGCTGCACTGGCTCCTAATACGGTGGCGGATCACCTTTAAAGTCATTTTATTGACTTTCAAAACCCTTCACGATCAGGGTCCGTCCTATCTGAAAGACCTGCTGGTTTCTTACTGCCCTGGCCGACATCTGCCGCCGACATGGGTATTAGAGATTCCAAGAGTGAGTTTGAAATCCTCTGGCAGCAGAGCATTTTCTCATGCCGCACTCACTCTTGGAATTCTCTACCATGCCGTTACGGGAATGTTCCTCCGTGGAGATTTTCAAGAAGGAATTGAAAACTCATCTTTGGAGAATGGCCTTCTCGAAGGTTAAATGTACTGTAAAGTGTGTGAAATTTTATTGTAATTTATTATGTTTTATGATATATTTTATAATCTTTATGGTTTTGCTGTTTGTATTGTGTTGAAGCTTTTATTAACCTGTTCAGCGCTTTGATATAGTGAAAGGCACTATATAAATAAAATTAATATTATTATTATTATTATTATTATAAGTACCTCAAGGAATCAACAAAGTCCAGGAGGGTAGCATATTTCAGAAAAGAGATGTACAAAACAAGGGGGTGCAATTTGAAGATAGAGGAGACGACCAGGGGCAACGTGAATAAGTATTTTTCATGGAGAGAGTGGACGATGGAACGGGCTCTTCCTGAGGAGGTTATGGGGTCAAAACAGTGGGGAATTCAAGAATGTATGGGACAAACATAAGGCAATTCTAGTGGGGGTAGGAGGAAGTAGGCTGTTGGTTAACTAGGATCTGCAGCTTATCCAATAAGTAGGGAAATGGGCAGACTGGGGGCAAGCAGTCCTTATCTGCCGTCAAAGTCTGTTTCTATAAACTATTAGGGTTATAAACAAAATGCCCACAACATTTGGAAATGGGACCTCACAGCTAACTCCCAGCCATCCTACCAGGTCCCTCCTCTCATGACACAAGGACAGTCTACAAGTACAGGTCATGCATCAATGATATGGTACCTGAATCAGGATCAACATATTAAAATGGCTTATTAAGGACAGTCTACTGTAACTTCATAGAGTTTTAGAACTACTCAGCTTTGCTTCTCATTTCTAGCCCTATGAGGTTTTGAAGAGACACTGATCTGCAAAGAGGTATCTCCTGAGCCTCATTTGCTTATATTATAAAGAAAGACAGAAATGTTTTATTTATATCACTTAAAGTTCTTCATCTGGGGCCTCTCAGTACCTTAGGTACTTTGTTAAAATACCCCTGCAGAATAATCACGCCCCTCATTAGGAGGAGGGTGAGGGTACTGCCACCAAATGGCTTCATGGAGGCCTTCTCTCCTCTTGAAGGTCAGAGACCGATGCTGGGAGACCTACAAGACCACCCAAAATCTTGATCACCTGCTAGCCTACAGACACCTTAGAAACTCCTGCAAAGGGCAATCCGCTCTGCAAAAGCGAGTTGCCGATCCACCCTTCTTGCCTCGGCCAACAGCCCGAGAAGCTTTTGGCATAATATCAAGAAGCAGTTGGTGGGTCCGCCCAGAGTCCAGGTCACCGACCTACTCATGGCAGGGTCAGTTGTAATAACCCCTACCATTGCAAATGCCTTTAATTCCTTGTTTTCTGAGCTATCTGCCCCCTTCCCAATCCTCTGCCTCTAAACCCCCGGCACCTCCCTGTCTGGTCTCCACCCCGGCCCCCTTCCACCTTCAACTAATCTCAGCAACTGAGACACAGAGTTGCTCGCTGGCCTCTCCCCACAGCAGACCAGGGCATGATAGTCTCAAGCCCAAACTGCTCAGACTAGGAGCCCACCTTCTGCCAGGCCGGGTCATGCACCTCTTCAACACCTCCCTCGAGACTGGGATCATCCCCGAATGATGGAAAGTGGCCAAGGTTGTCCCTGTCTTAAAAAGGGTAAACCAAGACCCCACCAACTACCGCCCAATCGCCATTCTGTCTGCCACTAGCAAACTACTTGAGAAAGCTGTCGCCTGCCAGCTGTCTCATTATATCCAGAGCTACAACATCCTCTCTCCCACACAACATGGGTTCAGGAAAGGACACGGCACATCCACTGCCCTTGCCCGAGTCACCTCACAGATTAGGACTGCTGCTGACCAAGGCAAACTCACTGGAGCTATCTTTGTGGACTTCTCCAAAGCCTTCGACAGGGTCGATCACTCCCTCCTCAGTTCCACGCCCTATCCCTTAGATTCTCCCCCGCCCACTCCTGGTTCCTTAACTACCTCTCCAGTAGGCAGCAGTATACCTGCTTCAATCGGACCCTCTCCAACCCCTCACCAGTCCTCCGCAGCATCCCCAGGGATCTGTACTGGGCCCCACTCTTATTCTCGCTATTCATCAATGAACTGTCGTCCATCCCTGCCTACAGCCTCTCCACCATGTAAGCGGATGACCTCGTCATCCTGGCCAGCTCCCACAGTATCTCCACTATAAACTCCCATTTAAACTCAGACTTCACGCATATCCAAACCTGGCTAGGTGAACACAGGCTTACCCTGAACCTCAAGAAAACTCAAGCCATGCTTTTGGTGCCTCAAACAGAATTAAATCCTGCCCTGTCCCTCTGCAAACCTTGTCCGATGGCTCTCCTCCAGACCATAGCCACTGTCAAGTACCTGCGCCATGCTGGACCCACAGTTGGACCTAACCCTCCACATAAGGAACGCCTGCAAGGCCACAAATGGAAAGCTTGGCCTAGCTTAGCGAGCCAAAACTGCCTCACTCCAGCTGCTCGCTTGTTATAGCCAGGGGATCCTCCTCCCACACTCTGCTACGGCTCGCTACCTTGCCCCAGTACCCAAATCCAGCCTCGAAATGGGACATGGCATATAACAATATATGTTGATTCACGCCTCGCCACTCCCTCACTCACTGCTGTGATCTCACATGCGCCTGCAGTGGCTCCCTCGAGAAACACCATACCTTCATACTTGGAAATCTCACTGACAACATCATCTGCTCGGCCACCCTCCTCCTCTTGCCCTTCCCCCAAACCCGTCACCCCTTCCTATCTCCTAAGATCCAGGGCATCGCTGGATCGCTTAGTCCCAAGAACCCGCACTTTGCAGGTGATCGGGCCTTGCACACCTATGCCCCTAAAATGTGGAACTCACTCCCTGTACTAACATGGTCCTCCCTCCCATACCAGCTTTAAGGCCTCCTCTGGAACGCTTTAAAACCCTCTTCAGCGTGTCCCTGCACCTCATAGCCTTCTAGCACAACCCAACTATTCCCACCCAGGCTAATCTTGGATGGGGCCACAGCGCCATCTGCACTTATCCTCATGGACCACGCTGAGTAATAGTACCTGACTAGGCACTGTTCAGCCCTCCCCTCGTGCACTTACTCCCAGTCCCTTCTCCCGGAACGCACGTGTCACGATACTTAATCCCACCCTGTACGTATTTCTTACTGCATTGATCAGGTCCCACTTAGTTCTCAGATACTGTCAAGCCACCTATGGTTGTCCCTACGAAGCCTGCTTACCCTCTGTAAGCTTCCCTAGTATGCCTTACTATTTAAATCCTCCCTGTACATATCTCCACTGGAATATTTTGTGCTATTAAGTCGTCTAATACTGTTTTGCAAACCCAATGACCCTGTATGTACCACTACCGTATTGTTCTGTACCTTCAGTTATTCTAACACTGTTAGACACCTGTTGTAATCCCTGTGATGCCTGTTATTCTCTGTATCCTGCACTGACTGTAATCCCCACGATGCCTGTTATTCTCTGTTTGCTGCATTGTCTTCCTCACTGTACCTGTACTCACTTTACCTGTAACCCTTCCGGTCGCACCTGAAAATAGGCACTTGGCTGTCTAGTGTGCTTACTCGTTAAAGGAGTAGTACACCCAGAATTTAAAAACATATATTATGTAGAGTGTTTTGATATGTATGTTAAATCCTAGTGTGTCCTTCCTCTGTCTGCTATTTGGAGTTTTTCCTAAATTGCCTGCTAGCTGTATGGTAGTTTTATGACCCTGGGGATCTCCATAACAAATAGTTTTATTGGCTTTCTTTCTCCCAGGATGCCCCATCTCATGTAACAGTGATGTAGCCATGCCCTTGGATTTAGTATGTATTGTTTAAAATTAGTTTAGCAACAGCAGAGCCTTGTAATTTCTTATCCAGGGGGACAAATGGCAACAGTTAGTTTAGCAGATACATGAGAGCCAGCTAACTGGGGTTTCTGTAAGACAACAGCTACTAAATAGCTCTAATTCACCATTTTTTTCTCTCTGTTCATCAGGTCTAGCTAGCAGGAGTGTTGTAACATCAAAAACACAAATAATAAAAGCAAATAAATAAATAAATAATGTTGCCATTTTGTATGAGTCGGTCATGCATCAGTTGTGCGGTCTGAGTAGTTGCGCTTGTCAGTGGACTGTAGTCTAGCTTTAACTTTTTTGTACAGTTGTACAGAAGAGCACCAGCACACAAGTCCAAAGAACGAAAGCATGCATGTCCAACACATGCTGAGAGCTCCTGACAGGAATGTCTTCATCTCACCCTGAGCTGCTTACCATGCTGCTCACACACTGTTTTTCCATCGTTCCTGTTGCCAATGTAACTTCTCATGGGGTGGTGTTTTACCAACCAGAAGATGTACGAAAGTAAAAAAAAAGGCAGGTGCACTACAATAAAGAGCAACAGGAAACTGTTCTGACAGCTGGGACCAGACCATGTATTTCTGGGGTGGTGGGGACGACAATTCTGGTAACTGTCATGCAGGCGGTGACAACATTAATAAAGGTCCTCTGTGGCTGGGAGCTGTCGCTGCTGATGGCAATATCAAGAAAGCCTCTGTGAGTCACCACTACATACTGCTACACCTATAAAGCCTATTTAGTGCAAAGCACTGCCACTGGAAGCTGTAATAAACATGTTTGTAAGGTGTGTGTGTGTGTGTGTATATATATATATATATATGTAAGTGTATGCAAGTTTTTGTGTGAATCTCTGGTCAATTTAAACAGTCACATATGTGTACAATTCTGCTATGTTGGAAGCTGGTGGCAAATCCTTCAGTTTAAATTATAAAGGATGCTTACTGACACAATCACCTTGGTAACTTTTCTGTTCTCAAGAGACTTGTATTCTGCATTGTAAGCTCTTGGGGCCACCCTGTGGACATAAAAGGACTTCCTACAGTCGAGAGTTTGTCATTTTCATTTATGCTTGTTCTCTTATTGGTTCATGTTTGTCAGTTTTACAGTGCTAAACAATAGATATATGTTATCAAGTGTTTATGGACTGAATGATATTGGTTCTTGGAAGACATGCCTATTCAGAATCCTCCTGTTTTAATACTACAGTGCAGCCGTCTTAAAAGCATATCCTTGGGACCAGCAAAAATATGCATTTAAGAGGCTTTTTGTTTATCAGATCTTGTATTCTTTTTAATGGTGAGCGAACTTGCAGTATGTGCCTGGGGCTGGGCAGCGAAAAAATGCCAGTAGCACTTAAGTGCTTCTTTGATTCCTGATAAAGTGATTTGTGACATGATGTGGCATTCTTTGGTCTGATTTCTGTGAGGAAGGTGCTTCTGGGAGTCATGTAAAGTGCTTCTGTGACATTCTTTTTGGGTTCTTTGCTTTGATTTTAGTGTGAGGGAGGGTGCTTCTGTGACTTGGGGTTGATGGTTAAAGGTTGAAGTAGGTGATTAACACCTTATTTTAATAGATCAGCCCATTTACAGACAATTAATTGTTAATTAGTACGGCAGATACAGGCTGTGTCAGTAAAACTGGGCCAGTGAGTCCACACTTGAATGACAAAACTGAGAGAAAAAATATGCATTTAAAAGGGATCCTTATATGTGTTTAATATGTTTATTTAACATAGAAAGTATAGGAAAAATAGGA
The DNA here is from genome assembly GCA_016271365.2 of Neoceratodus forsteri. Classification (NCBI taxonomy): domain Eukaryota; kingdom Metazoa; phylum Chordata; order Ceratodontiformes; family Ceratodontidae; genus Neoceratodus; species Neoceratodus forsteri. The sequence continues at coordinate 765,688,465 of CM028133.1, read as the reverse complement.
CTTGGAAATTCTGCATTTACGTAGGCTATGTAATTATCAGGAGTGCATTTAAATGGGATGGACTGTAACTGGAAAATTGATAATATTAACCTCACTGGTTCTTTAATTCTATTCTCTTAAATACGCTTCGGAGTTATCTTTCGTTGTAGTTTTGCTTTTCATGGTAATCAGATTTGGGGATAAGCTGCTGTATATTCTTCTACTTTGTAACACTGTAATAAGGGAGTGAACACCCACTCTGTATAACATCAGCTCATTACATACATGCTATTTTCTCTCCTCAAAGATCATATTTACAGTAGTGTTTTACAATGAAATATTAAAATATAAGACTAAAGAAAAAAAAGCATAACCTGAATTCATTTCATGGCTCTGCTATTTGCATTCTTACATTTTGGCCAAGAAGGTGATGTGGAAAGACAGTTGTGTTACTTACCAGTAACTGTCAATCTTAGAGAATGTTCTCTGTAGAGCCACATACACTGGACTGTAAGCCATTGGTGTTAGGACCTCGTGGGAGTCCTTTCACAGCTGGGGCTGCCCATGTTACCGTGTGCCAGTATACGAAGTCATATGCATCGGTGTGCCAATATAACATGGGCAGGGCCCAATCAAGGCAGTTCCTGCCAGTGATAAACAGAGTTCAAAACATTCTTTGACTATGGTGTGCCAGGAATCCTCCTGAGGCCTATCATAACAGGAGAGGCGGGAGAAGCAAACACATGCAGGCTGATCAAAAGCAGTGAAAGGAAAAGGCCGACTGTGCAATGATCTTGAAAGGAACCTCAGCTCTCCTCACAGAGGGTGGAGGGAGGTGTGGTATGGCTGTAAGGTGGAGATTCTCTCAGGTCTACCAAAATGGTGCAGGGGCTGCACAGGAAGTCAAATGGGAGAGGCTGCAGGATCTCAACACGCACTCCCTGGAGGAGAAGAGAGCGAGAGGGACATGATTGAGACCTATAGGTACCTTACAGCTGTGAACAGGGTGCAGGTGGGGAGTTTCTTTCAGAAGAGAAAAAGCACTAGAACATGGGTTTGTGAAATGAAGCTGGGATGGGGGGGTTGTTAAGAGGTTATGTGAGGAAATATCTATTCACAAAAGGGTGGTGGACACCTGGAACAGTCTGCCAGAAGAGGTGGTGGGGCAAAGACAGTAGGGAGCTTCAAGCATGCATGAGATAGGCACATGGGCATAATAAGTAGAGGAAAGGAAGTGGGAGGGACACTGGTGACCAAATAGGGTCTGAAGTATCGGAATAGGCAGGGAAAATAGGGCAAATGCAGACTGGATGGGCCTACTGGTCCTTTTCCTTTTTTTATTAGTACTTTATGCTTCTTTACCCCGGCTGCCCCCTTCTGACTCACCTCCAAGCCCCTCACATGGGACTTACCCCTGCCCAGTCGCCAGGTGCGGAGCCTGTGAGAGGTCAGTTGTCATCTGCATCTGGAGGTGTTTTTCCACCATTTTCTCCCTTCCCATTGCTGGGGCACACGAGAGTCGTATGCAGTCCTAGAAGTCCTGCAACACCGCCTTTCTTTTGGCCCCTCTGACCCACACCACCCACCAGCCTCCACCTGGGGGTAGTCATTCAGCAGGCATGCCAGCCTACCCTCCCTGGGAGAGCAGAGCTATCTTCTGAATGCTCGATCTTCTCCTCTCCTGCCGACCCCTGGTAGCCTGTGTCTGCTCACAAACAAGGGTCAGCCATGAGTCTGAGGTTTGGTGTCCAGCACTAACCTCGCGCCACCGGGCCGGCATACTGGTCCTTTTCTGTTGACAAATTCTATGTTTCTGTATTTCTACTGTTGCTAGTAAGTAGCATAACTATCTTCACTGAGGATATCACCCATTAAGCTACACACATTGGATGAGCACAGAGCAGTACCCTAAAAATGGGTGGTGTGAATCAGAGAAGGAGGGCCATCTACTGGTTAGCTTAACCTTGCATTACACCAAACCAAATTCAGCTAATCTACAAGAGACTTACTGAAAACATGCCACAGAGGTAACCATGCCCCTAGTGGCTTGCCTTGTTAATGTACCTGCTATATTTCTGGTAGCAAGAGCTAATGCTGGAAAAGATCCGCTTGAAATTTCCTGTTTAGATACTTGCTTTCCAATAATTGGGGTGGGGGTGGGAGGAGACCAACAGCTAGGAAGACTGCCTGATATCCTTGGTATGATTTGGGTAGAAGATGAGCACCCTATGAACATCTAGAGAATACAAGGAAACCTGGGGTTTGGAAAGAATACCAGAAGGTTTACACCTCCCCAAAGGGTAAGACTTACATTGGGCTCTCGCAAAGCCCACTTTGAACTGTAGTTACCCTCTGGCCCCAAGGATTTCAGCGCTGTTGCAGGATCTGAATGGGACAGGAGAAGGGACTGCGAATCTTCAGTGCCTCCTGTACCATTGTGGCAGCTCTAGTGCTGCTGATGGAGAATGCGCTCAGTTCTTGCAGAGAGTGACACTTTCCCAATTGGTCCTGACCAACAGCTCACAAGTGCAAACCTGCACACAAACAAAAGGGCCACTATAAATGTTTAGAGAGAGCAGCAGCCCTAAATAAAGATTTGGTAGGTCAGTAACCATATGAACTAAAATGCACAGCTATCTTGTTCCCTAATACTCATTACAGCAAACAATGCATATATTGCAGTCACTGTTTCTTTGATCTCTGGATTTTGGGTTACCTCCCAGGCACTCAGTGGACAAAATAACAGGGCAGGGTTAAACAGGTTATAAAACTTCAGTCTTCACTCCAAATCAGTAAATAATGTCTACAATGGTGGAATTAGAGTCTACAACATGGATCCATTTATTCTCACACAGTTCATTAATTCATAGCTTGCAGACAGGATGGTGCACACAATATAGTGACGTCATCTGAATTCTAGTTCATGCTTTAGATTTGTTAAACTCCCAAGAAGCAAACCTTTTAAAGGTGTTACAAGTCCTTGCATAGAAACATAGAACTTGATGGCAGATAAGGAGCACTTGGCCCATCCAGTCTACTCATTTCTCCCCACCTACACTATTATCACAGACCGTTTCCAATCTACAGCTCTTTCTCCCTCCTCCCTTCCTTTCCACTATGATTCCCTTGTGCTTATCCCATGACTTCTTGAACCCCACCACTGTTTTTGCCTCACCACTCCGCTGGAAGGCTGTTCAAGGAATTCACCGTTCTTCTGTGAAGAAGTACTTCTTTAAATCGCTCCTTAATCTACCCTCCAGCTTCATAGCATGTTCCCTTGTTCTTGATCATCTTTTCTTCTGAAAATACCCTCCTATACTTTATTTATCACCATGAGGTATTTAAATTTCTCCATTCTACCCCTTCCTCCTCTGTTCCAGCGTGTACATATCGAGATCCTTTAGCATCACCTTGTCGGGCTTTTGATGCAAACCCTGCACAATTTTAGTTGCCCTCCTCTGGACCACCTCCACTTTGTCTATGTCCTTGCAGAGAGGTGGTCTCCAGAACTGGACACAGTACTCTAGGTTGGGTCCTACCAGCAATCTATACAGAGGCAACAGCACCCTCCTCTTTCTTCTGGTGATACCCTCCCTGTGCACCCCAGTGTCCCACTCACCATCCCTGTTGTCTTGTTGCACTGCCTGGCCACCTTTAGGTCATCCGATATCATTATCTCAAGGTCTCTTTCCTGCTTGGTGGTTGTCAATACCACTCCACCCTTTTGTGCTCCACCTCTGGGTTTCTGTGCCCTAGGTGCACTTTTTCACATTAAAACCCAGCTGCCATACCCTTGACCACCTCTAGTTTTCTCAGGTCTCTGCTCCTCTGCTCATCCTTTCCACCCCCCCCCCAGATTGTCTACCCTGTTGCAGATTTTGGTGTCATCTGCAAAGAGGCAGACCTTTCCTTCCAGCTCCTCTGCAGTACCACTTGTAAAGTCATTAAAGAGGAGCTGTCACAGCACTGATCTGTGAGGCACCCGCTGGTCACCCTCCTTCATTGGCGTGAACTCCATTTACCACCACCCTCTGTTGCCTGTCCCCAACCAGATTCTTATCCAGTTTACCACCGTTGGACCCACTGCTAAACTACCCAGCTTGCTTACTAGTCTCCTATATGAAACGGTGTAAAACACCTTCTTGAAATCTAGATAGCCACGACCCTGCTCTGCACTGATCTAGCTCCTTTGTCACCCAGTGGAAGAAATCTGTCAGATTCATTTGACATGACCTCCCACTGTGAAACCATGCTGTTTCAGGTCTTGTAATCCACTGGATTCAATATATTCTACAATCGTTTCTTTCAGCAGTGATTCCATTAACTTCCCACCACCAATGTCAGGCTGACTGGCCTAAAATTGCCAGCTTCTTCTCTGCTACCACTGTTGTGTAGTGAGACTACATTCGCAGTCCTCCGGAACTACTCCTGTTTCCAGTCAGCTGTTGAACAGAACAGTCAGTGATACAGCTAGTATTTCCCTGAACTCCTCAATACCCTTGGATGTACCACATCTGGACCCATTGCTTTGTCCACCTTCAGATTAGCAAGTCCCTTCAGGACTCTCACCTCCAAAAGAGGACTAGTGTCTACCTCCCTCCAATCTTTTGTTACTTTTTGTGGCCCTCTCCTTCTCCTGCCTCTGTAAACACTAAACAAAAGTATTTGTTCAGGATGTCTGCCTTTTCCTGGTCCCCTCTGCACAGTCCCCTGTCCCTTTTAACCTTACAATCCTATCCCTTGTCTTCCTCTTTTCACTTACATACCTAAAAATGTCTTGTTCCTTTCATTACCTCCTAGGTTATTCTCTCTTCAGTTTGTGCCTTTCCATCAGGGTCGGACTGGGGTACAGAGGGCCCACCTGGAAAGAAGATACAAGGGCCCAAATGGAAAATCAATAGAGGAGGGCCCAGGTTGACACACTCATATTAATATTCCTCTTCAATCTGATACACTAGTTCTGTGTTTGCAGCTTACATTTATCAACAGTGTCCTGGGTACCCCATTTAATTAGAAAAAGAAGATAAATGCAAAAGTTTTCAGAGTTCAGAAGGTAACCACTTACTCCACTGAGGGGGGCCCACCGGAAATGTCCACATATCCAGGTGGGCCAGTCCGACCCTGCTTTCCATTCCTACTGCTTTCCTGCTTTTCCCTCATACACCTCCCTATCTTCCTCCCTCTGCCTCCTTATACCATCTGAATGCTACCCTTTAGCCTTAAACTTTTCAGCCACCTGTTTTGAGAACCATAGCAGTCTCTTTTTCCTCGTTCTTTGTTCACTTGTTTGATGCAGAGCTTTGCTGACTTTACTATGCTCCCTTTTGTCTTCACCCACTTTTCCTCCACCCTGCCCAGGTTATCCCCCGCTAGGTCATCCCTGAGGCATTCGCCCATCTTTTAAATCTGCCCTCCTGAAGTCCAGGATCCTCACCCCTGTGTGGTTTGATTCCGCAGGCATTGTTGTATTGAATCACACTGTATGGTGATCATTGGTCCCCAAGTGGCCTCCCACCTTGACGCCTGCAGCACTTAGTGAGTGCCAGGACCAGTACTGCCCCATCACGAGTGGGTTCAATGACTAGTTGCCTGAGGAACGCCCTCAGAAAGTCCAGGATGTCTCCGCCTCAGCTGAAGCTCCTCTGGCAGGCCAGTCTACATCTGGCAGGTTGAAGACCCCCACCAACAGCCCCTCCCCTTTCTGCCATCTTGCCAGTGGCTTCCACCAGTACCTTCAAGAGAGAAGATACTAGGATTCACACCTTACACAGTGGTGTCTGGAACCAGTTTTTGGACTCTCTCTCCCCAGGATCGTATCAGCATTCAAAAGGGTATGATTTCAGGACTCTTTGTGTCAGCTGTAATTCTATGTTGTAAACTTTAACATCTCTCTTACATTGTTTTGTCAATTTATTTTAAATAAATTTGCTTGATTGAAAGGTGCATGTCTCAGTGTCGTACTTACATCCATTTTTGTGTAATGAGCTGCTAGTTGCCCACCCTGCACTATTGATAAAGAGCCTATGTTCAACCTTGTGGGGGTTTATTGTCGATCCTTGTGAATTTCTACCATAAAAGCTAGCTAAACAACCAAGTGGGCAATTATCCCTACACTACTGTAACAGTAGATCTTCTACAGAATCGCCTCCATTAAGCTATAGCTCTCCCGCCCACCTCCACTCCCCTTGTCGGGTGGACGGGTATCAGTACTGCCTGCTCTTGCAAGTTGCTTCTCCTATGCTGCCTAAAACAGCATTGATACTCAGGTTTCCATATCCTCTCATGTGTGCCTGGTTTGGTCCTGGTCATTTCGGGTCTCTGCTGGTCTGATGATCCTCAGAGCTTGTCTCTAGTAGGAACTGTGGCATACTGAGTATGCCCACATTATTTATTTATTTTATTTATTTGTTCAAATTCAGATTACAAAATACCTTTGAGCACAAGGTAGCTCATTTACAAAGGCTCCACGTCAAAGGGGGAAACAAGCAGACATGGGAATAATTAACAATTGATTTTAGCAAGTAGTAACAGACAGCATTACATCATAGAAATGGTTACTATTAGTTACTGTACAATATGAGTGAAAAGAGAAGAGGAGAAGAGGGGAGAAGGATTATAGAAAATAGGTAGCGCCAGGGCTTTGTCAGAGATTGAGGAGAAGGCAGGGAGTGAGAGACATTATATAGGCACTGACAAAGCATGTCGACTTGGGCAGCTCCAGCCAGCAAAATTTCCAGGTGGTCCTGATGCTGATGGCTTACAGTTCCATAATGTGACTCAATGGAGGAGATTCTCTCAAAGATCTCCTGTTATGGTAGGTAGCTATTCTTTCCATGGTCAGACCTCAACTGGAGTGCAGCGGTAATTCTGCAGCTTGCTTCTGATGGACAGGAACTGTTTGGAAGCTGTGCAGATACGCCACAAAGATAATTCAAGTGGAGCGGGAAAGATGTAGGAGAAGATACTGCAGAGTCTCTATATGTACACACTGGAGTCTTGGGCTGTGGAGTTATAGCAGATTTGGTCATACTTTTTGAATCTAAATGTAGGCTCAAGTCTTCAGGCTATAACTTGGTTACTCCTGGAATGTCCTGAGACTATCCTGGTAAGAAAAATTTTACATAAGTTATTGTCCCATTTCTGACCAATTCTTTCTCAGTAAAGTGCTTGAGAATGTGTTATCTGAGTGTAAAGGAGACTGAGGGTGGAGATAACCTCAGTCTTCCTGTAATGGAGCACACATAATATAATGAATCAATTTGCTAAGTATCTGTATGGTATTTCTTTTTCTTTTTATGTTTTCTTGCTTTTTACATATGTTATTCTGCCTGCTGGAAAGAGGCAAGGCTCTTATCAGTATCTCAAACCAACTGGGGCCTGGTTGTAAATGTATTGCTTCAAGGACGTCCAGTTTGCACTGCTGAAATATGGGCAAGCACTAGGAATGTCTTTGATGTCAGCGAGACTGTAGCTAACGCAAACATTCCTGGAGGGCTACAGTAATGATCTCTCAGACTGGTATAGACTAGTTCCCAACAGCTGCTCCTCACAAAGATTTTGAATCTGTGATGTCAGAGTGACATACTGGATGATTTTACTACACATGTATTAGTGTAGTTTGAATGTGAGGTCTTAACTGCCATTTCCGTGTCATTTTCATTTAGTTGGGGCAGGATTGTGGGATTCTAGCTGGTGAGTTTGTGACTGTGTGTTTGTAATTGAATTTGAGGTATTTTCTTAACTGCCATTTCTGTGTGCTTTTCCATTTAGTTTGGGCAGGATTGAAGGATTCTAGCTGATAAGTTTGTGACTGTGTGTTTGTAATTGGCTGTGTCTGGACCACAGTGAATGGAGTGAGGAGCCACTGCCAGAAGACTCCTTGGCTGATTGTTTTTGCCTGTGGTGTAGTCCCACCTCACAACCCACCCAGCCACCCACCCAGGGCTCACCCTACATTTATAGAGTGGGTCCCATAGGGCCTTGCAACATCCTGCATCCATACAGGAAGTAGCAAGAGAGAAAGCATAACAAAAACAAATATTTGCAAGATAACAAATAGCTGTCTTAAGCAGGCAGTTGATTGAGGAGGAAACAGACATGATGGGAGTGGTACAGTGCAGTGGTTGTGGAGCCGCTGTCTTCAGGGAGACATTCTGGAGGCTGCAATGCTGCCTTATCTGCAGCACCTCTCTGGGCTGAGGAGGAGGTTGCCTGTTTCTGAGCAGAGTTGTCCAAGCTGAAGGTGGCATCCACCCCCACCCAGAGACCACTGGGCCTACAACCTGTACCTCAAAGGATGCCAGGGAAGAGGAGTGATTGGACTATGGTGGGCTCAGGAGGGTGAGGAGGGGTTGAAAGCATATCCCAACCGGTCCTGCTTAGTAATTCCTACACTGTTTTGGGGAATGGGAAAGCCCCACTCAGGAACCTGAAGCTGGGACCAGGGAGGATGGGGGGTCCTCAGGATGGAGCCCCAGGGAAGGGAGGCAGAGGACCCCGGAGGAGGGGAGAGCTTCCTAGTGGAGAACTCTATTGTCTGGGGAGTGGAGTTAGGGACTCTTAGCAGGGAGAGGGGAGGTTAAATGTCTCCCAGGAAGTGCTGCATGGATGAATGGGAAGTGGATCCATAGGATTGCTACAGCTATGGCTAGAGGGAGCAGCTGGATGTCATTGTCCACCTGGGGACTAATGACCTAGCCAGAGAAGGTGGAGTTAGCCACAGTCCAGGAAGATTTCAGAAAGCTGGAGGAAACCTGAAACAGATAGCACGCTCCGTCTCATTCTTGGGTTGCTACCTGTCCAGGGCACAGGGAAGCTAGGGCACTCCATATCCATACCTTCAACTCCTGGTTGAAGGATTGGTGTGGAAGGAGGTTATGGCTCCATAGGGGACTGGGGCCTGACCTGGCAGATGTGAGATTATATAAGGAGGACGGTCTGCATCTGTCCAAGACCCCACAGTATAAACTGTCGATGTGGTAGTGAGATAGTTTTTGTTCACCTTAAAATGATGTTAGCTATCTAATTGTTTGCCACTATTTACTGTTGTACTTTAAATAATTCTGGCAGACACTAGTTCTCCTTCAGCATGCTATGGTACTTTAATTTCACTGTCTTGCCACTCACTGTTTCTGCAGCTACAGAGCTGTTCTGGGGTCCATTTTTATTTTATGCTGTTTAGACTTTTCTCTCACTAACTGCAGAATTAATGTGCTGCTTAGACTAAGTGTTTAAACTGATCTTTAACTTGTCTGCATTCATTGTGCTGATTTAGAAGTGCTGCTTTATTAACTGGCCCTGTGGGATTTACAATTTGCAGTCTCTCCTGTCTACTCCTTCCCTAGACTTTATAGGCCCCTCACCCCATCCAGATCTCCTCCTCCTTGCTTCTATTTAAACCATTACCTTTACTTCTCCACAGCCTGCTGCCTGGATCCAGTGAGGTCCTGAAGAGGTCATGAGGGCCAGTGAAATTGCTCCTCCACCCCTGAGACAAGCACGCAGGTACACCGGCTGAATCAATGCCAGACCAAGGAGATTCAGCTCCTCCAAATTGCTCCTCTATCCAATTGGGCCCCACGACGTGCGCTGGCTCTCCCACTGCCCCCACCACCACCCTTGGTCAACTTGTGATTGCATAGGCAGCTCAGCTGCTGTTTGAACCAATCAGCTCACTTGTCCATCTGCAGCCTATAACCTGTCACCACTAGAGGCAGCCATGATTTGTTTCTTTTACTCTCCCTATTACTGGCTATTCCTTACCCTTCCACCTCCCTCCCTCCTCCTCACCATGCTCCTTTTATACTCACTCTCTATTCTGCACTGTGTCCTGTGCTCATTCTACCCCAAAACTTTCACTGTGAATTAAGCTCCTGGAGCCTCTGACTACCCTAAGGCAGGTTGGCAGCCTTCCCCCTGTACATCTCACCTGGTATCCAGAGACTCCAGTGAAGCTCCCTAGGAAGGACTCCATCTACACAGCGGTGGCACCACCCCTCCCAGATGATGAGGCCCTCCCCTGCCCTCCCCTACTACCTGCTACTATGACCACTGCCACGGATGGACCACTCTCAGTATGCCTTTTTTCTCTGGGAACTGCACCCTCGAAACCCCTGCACCCTTTGCCCCCTCTCTTGCACTCTCTCATCCTGTCTGCCCCTGCACTCTATCCCTCCCTATACCCTCCCTTTCCAACACACCTGGGTCCTCTGCATGCATAGCTTGTCATCATAAAAAGTTGGCCTGGAACTCCATACTCAGGTCCCTCCTCTTTATATCTGGCAATATCCACCCAAATCCTGGCCCTCTTGCAACCTCAATGCCTAACCACACCCCTACCAGTGGGCTTTGCATTCCAGTCTCAATGTCTGTAGCCTACTAAAAGTAGGACTCGTATCAGGGTTGGGTCCTCCAGCATCAGCCTGATGTCATTGACTTAAATGAAACCTGGCTTTCCCTCTGACTCCAGACTCAACGGTAGCCCTGCATGGGTTCAACCTCTTCTGAGCTGATCGACAGGGAAAATGTGGGGAGGTTATGCCATCCATGTTAAGGACTCAGTACATGCCCAGCTACTGCCCCCAATTGGTATCTGGACCTCAGGCCCTTACACTCAAACTTGCCCTGAGTCACCTCTCAAACCCCCTTCTTATCATGGCAGCTTACATTCCCCCAGAGACCAGAAAGTAGCTTTCCACCTGGTCCTGTCCTATATTGCCACCCTCCCACAACAATATGAAAAAATTATTCTGGTGACTTCAACGTCAACTGGCTGGCTAAGACTGCCACCCCACTTATGGACGCAGCCACAGCCCAAGACCGCACTAAATTTCCCTCCCCACATGTCAGGACCCTCGTGACGGATCCTCCCTTCTGGACCTGGTTTTCACCAACCTACCCCTTAAAATCACTAGCACCACTGTGCTGCCAACACGCTTAGTGACCACTCCCCAGTTCTCTGCACCTGGTCCTGCAAAGTACCCAAGACACCTCCCATGATAATCTTCCAATGCAAACTTGGCCCTGGTAAACTTGCTCTCCAAAATCTAATCTCAAGTTGCTGGACTGGTTCTTCTTAACCAATACCCTCAACCCTGACCTAGCCCTTGACCTTTTCATTCACACTTTCAACACCATCTGTGACAAGTTTGCCCCACTCACCAAAAGGATGGTCAAGGAAACCCTGTCCCTGGATCATTGACCACCTCATAGCTCTGATGCATGCTCGCTACTCACTATGGCACCTTTCCAATGAGACTGGCCTTCCAGCTGATAGGCAGAGGTATAGAGAGGCCCAAACAAATGCACGTGGCCATTATGCAAAGCCAAAGCTGAACACTATAAATCCTCCCAACCACTGCCTGGGGCACAGGGTGCAAATTTTGGAATAATATCAAGGAAATATGTGGCAAAGACTCAACCCCCAACCAGATAGTTGTTGACGGGCACTTAACCTCCAACCCTCCCAATAGCCTCTGCTTTCAATTGTGTTTTCATGAACCTCAGCCTTGTCCTCCTCCTAACTTCTTCTACCTCTGCCCGGTACCCCTCACTTTCACCCACAGTACATCTCCCACAAGTCCGCTGAGACTTATCTTAAAAGTGCTCTCGCCACTCCCACTACAGTACTGATTCTTGGATATGAGGCTTCTCCAGCTCACTCCTCCATGACGACTTGACCCCTCACCCATATCCTCAACCACTCTCTCTGCCAAGGTAAATTCCACACCCATTGGAAATCTGCCTCCATTACCCCCATATTTATGAGTGGGGACCATACTGCCACCAATAACTACCGGCTCATCTCAATCCTCCCTCTCCTATCTAAAGCACTCAAGTGCATTGTCTATGATCAGCTCACTGACCACCTTAACAAATATGATCTCTGTAAACAGGAACATGGCTTCCAAAAAGGGCACAGTACTACTACAGCCCTGCTAGAATTCACCGCACACATCCACTCAGACTAGACAAAGGCCACACCACTGGTGCTGTCTTTGTTGACCTTACAAAGGCATTTGACACCGTCAATCACTCCCTCCTGCTAGTCTGTCTCTCCAACATTGGGTTCTCCCAGGATGCCCTATGCTGGTTCACAGACTACTTATCGGACCAGTTCCAACAGGTTAAAATTGGCACTACCCTATCCAATAGACTCCCAGTTCTCTCAGGGGGTCCCCAGGGGTCCATCCTTGGTCCCCTCCTCTTCAGTCTTTACCTTAAGTCCCTGCCTGCTTCCTGCTCTGGCAACCTACTACTATATGCAGATGATGCTGTACTTTATCATCCAGCCCTGACCCTCTTCAACTCCACCTAACCCTCCAGTCCTCCTTTTTGAAGCCGAACAGTGGTTCTCGCACAATGCCTCATATTGAACTACAAGAAGACCAAGCTCCTGATCTTCTCTCACCCGCAGAACTCCAGGAAGGACTTTGCCCCAGATCCTAACTGTGGATTGAACCCTCTTGAGCAAGTGGACTCCTATAAATATCTGGTATCACCCTTGACCAGGCACTTAATTTCCACCAGCACATACATCACCTGTCCACTGCCCTCAATGTCCGCCTCAGCTTGCTCTCATCGGTTTAAACACTGTCTCACCCAGATGCCCTCTGACTTGCTGTCTTGTTCTCTATCCTCTCCTTCTCGACTATGGTATACTCATCTACAGCGCTGCCACCACCTTGGTCCTTAGTAGGCTCTGTCTCTCCCTCAGCAAAACTTGTCGCCTTGTACTAGACTACGACCGTCTCACTCATACCTGCTCACTCTATAACTCCACAGACTGGCTTAACGTAGACAATAGGATCAAGTTCCACACCTGCCTTATGGCTAAAAAAATCACCCCTTGGTCTTTCCCCCTGGTCTTACCTCTTTAGTCTGTCCGGCTACTGCCCAAAAGCAACCTGTAGCTCCAGCAAGAAACTCCTCACAGTTCCCCACTGTGAAACCTCCCAATTCAAAGATCCTTCAGCTACAAGGCCCTTCTTGGATGAATGGCCTGTCTCCCTCACAAAGAAAATAGAATCAGCCCTTCAAACCCATCTAAGGGACACCACCAGTCCTCTAATAGCTGTGACTGCCACTGAACCTGCCACTCTCCCTCCCCTACCATGTCAATGGCCTCTGGCTGGCTTACTGGCTTACCTCCCTTTACCCTTTCTGCCAATTTTGAGCATATCAGTATAAATGCCTAGATGCTTTTCTGGTCTGGCAATTGCTTAAGCTTGTTAAATCCAGATTGCTAGCCTTTAATTGTATTTTTACCATGTATCTAGCTTGTCCAGTTTCCTGCATTATATTTACATTATTACTGCAATGTCCTAACTATGTGACATGGAACCTTGTAAGTGAGTCTTTGACTCAAAGGTATTTTCGAATCCTAGATAGATAAATAAATAAATAAAATAAAATAAAGGTTCATGTCTGCCCTGATTCAATGTGCCTCATGGTAAGCTAATCTACCTTGTAGAGAGACAGGAGGGAGGGAGGAGGGAGAGGAGAGAGGAGAGAGAGAGAGAGAGAGGGAGGAGGAGAGAGAGAGGAGGGAGGGAGGGAGGGAGGAGAGAGAGAGAGAGAGAGGAGAGGGGCGAGAGAGAGAGAGAGAGAGAGAGAGAGGAGGGAGGGAGGAGGAGAGAGAGAGAGAGAGAGAGAGAGATATTCCATTTGTAACCTATGGTTTAAAACTAGTTTCTCTTCTTTCCTGTAGAATTACTGTTGCCTATAGTGTGTTGTAAGCTACTGAAATATTGAGAAAGCTGGTAACAGTGATTCAGGCTGAATCAGGGAAGGGCCAGTCGGTCACAGTTCCACATACTCAAAAGTAGAGACAAGATCGAACAGCCTAGATGTTTAATCTGGTGTGGTGTTTAGCCACAGTGAATAAATTATTGGGCTTCTCATGAGAGTTAAATCCTTTAAAAAATGTTTCATACTGTAGTTCTATCATTTGTGTGCCCTGTTTGGAAACACAAATTGGGCATCTAACAAGTTTCAGTACTTCCTATGGGTGAAGGAGTGGGGCTCAGGGTGCCTGGGGTACTAGGCCAAAGCAGCACTGGAAAATGGCAATGACAATAACGACGAGAGAAAAAGGCAGAGGGGCTCAATCACGCTCAGCAACATAGTGCTAACCAGAAACATGAAAGCACCGAATGGGAGGAGGAAACTCAGGAGATACAGAGGAAGACAAGGGTGAAAACTGGCAAAACAAAGACTACAGCAGTTAATACGTGGCTGCTCCCCTCACTCCCCACGTGGGGCTTTACTCCTGCACCCCATCTACATGTATAAACGTACTCGGGACACGCTTTCTGTGAACAAAGGGAAACATAGTGGTGAGGGACAGAACTTAGGGAGGGTGAGTATCTCGGCAGGGTAGTGGATATAGTATTGCCACTCCGGGGAGGGAACGTAAATTTAATGTGGGAACATTTCAGCCTAAAAGCTGCAGCAAGAGTTGAAAAAGAAAGACATACCAGCAACAGCAAACCTTGAACCTCAGTCTGCCACACCACAGCCAGTGACTTTAACCTGCATGCTACACTGGAAACACAGTTGGGAACTGACAGTAAGTGGAGTATATTGGTTATGTTCACAGTGACAATAGCACAATAATTCACAGATGGTGCTCAAATGACCTATACTGTCCTGTGCCATTGCTATTTTCCCTAACGCTGTTAAATCTAGCTATTATTACTGCGCTGTTATTGCAGTGCTAGTTTCACCTGACACTGGTGCTGCCCCCAATTTTGAAAACCTTTTAAAAAACATATTGGAAAAAGGATTCTGTGGAGGAAGTGGTAATAACAGGGTCTGTTTTTGTCTTTGCCCTTCCCCAAAATTTCATCATGGCCCTGGTCATTTGAGTACAGTAGTACATGGTTGTGTTTGCTGTAAGAAACTGAGTTTTGTTTATGAATCAGCTTTGGGTGGGTAAGACCAAATATGTTTTAAAATGGATGCTCTCAGTATTTCCCTTTCTTTTTGTTTTGTATATGAAGCTCAAGATCCCAAAATTGATTTACTTTTCTCCTAGTAGTTTCAGTAGCACACCTCTGTAGATTAACAAACACTAGTCATCAACAAAGTTATTTAAAATTTTCTGATTCCTAGCATGCTTGGACTTCGGCATTATAGGCCTGTTGTTGCTATGGACTAATATGTTTGGATTTATAGTTACTTAGCAGTGACCATGGTCATTCTGCAATGGCTCATCACTGGATGTATGTTGGACTACAGCAATACTTATAATAATACTAGTTGATTCTCTGAAATTTGGCTGGATGGCCAGTACCCTTCAGGGTAACATTTGCTCTGGGTTCATGTCTTTGTAGTTCTTCCTTCTTCTACTATAGGCTCCCCATGACCAAACAAAAAAGATCCTTCTAGAGGCTGGCTGGCTTCTGCTTTCTGGGCTGAGATACAGATATGGCACACTGATAAGGTCTAACAAGGACCAAACACGTCTGTGTCTGCTGTTCTCAGCTTTTGCTGCTTGTGAGGCCTTTTGGCACCATGTAATTCTGCAGTTGAGCCAATCATAATTCCTTCATGGGGATTTGCATGTACTTTTATGATGCTTTGCATTACTGGGGTATGTGCAATTATGTTTCTCTTGAAATTTGGCTGTATAGCCAATACACTTCAGGGTAATCCTTGCCTCAAGGCATTTGCTCTGGGGTTCTTGTCTTTTGTTGTTATTTCCTTTTGGATTACAAATAGGTCAACAGGCCAGGGTGTACAAACAGTGCACTCTAACACTGTTTACTAACCAGCTATCATGTGCCACATGGCTGATGGGCCAATGCCAGTCCAATGGATGGGTACCCAGTGAAGCACTGGAAGCTCTGAAAGAGATCAGGGGCAGTGCAGTGGGTACCAGTGGGGCAGTGGAGCCAGCACAGTACAGTGCAGGAAGTGATATATTGAAGGGTGGGCACTGGCTTAGAGCAGCAACCATTTGCGGGGGTGGGGAGTAGAACTATTATTTGCAGTGCTTTATAATTTGATATTGTTGAACCTAACCTCTTCCTTTCTGCAAAGCCTTGTTCCTGTTGTGTCTCTGAGTATATTGTTTGTACAGAAATATTTCTGCATTGGTTCTTGTAGTGTGTGGAAGCAGCTGGGTTGAACTTGTGGTGTCACAATGGAATGGTATTGTTTACTTGGAGAAAGCACTAGCTTATCACCTAGCCCATCTAACTTTTCCTGGCGGATGCAGTATGCAGCAATTACAACCTTGAATTACAAACCCCACCAGGAGTTTATTGACCTAGGCCCTCGACCTTATTTGAGCCAATAATGCAAGGGCACTACCAACATCAGTGATGACTTGGTAGATCTATGGAATAGTTTACATCCTTATTAAACTATTACATTGTTGGCACAATGAATGCGGTGCTACCATAGAAACTGTGGTTTAAGGGAATGTAAAAATCAAGTTCTAAAATGGTACTCACCCTAGTCTGCTAACCCGATAAATCCATTGAATTTACTAAAAGTCAGTATAGATGGAGCAATAACACAATGGGAACCAATATAAAACAGATTCTTCAGTAAAAGTGATTTACAGGTTCAGTGCAGTACTTCTCTAGGTAACAACTTACACTGTATTCTTGAGTTCTCTTTTCATGGATTTCAGAAGAGCAGGTTTTGACCAGATTAAGGAACTAGTCAAGGATAAGCTATGGGAGTGGACAAAATCAGTTGTGTGGAGGGACGATTGGGGGAGTAATTAAAGGGGTCATTCTAGAGGCAACTAAGTCATGCCTGAGAATGGTTACCAAGAGTAACAGGCACAAGAGATCAATCTGGTTCCTGAAGAAAGTCATGGAGGCAGTAAACGTTAAAAAGGGTTCTTCATTAGCTACAAAGGAAAAAGGGAGACAGGAATGGGGTGATTACCAGTTAAGGATGAGGGAAGCCAAACGGGCAATCAGAAGTACAAGAGCAGACATGGAACTGCATATTGCAGAGGGGGCAAGGGTGAAACAGTTCTTTAGATACATTAGGATAAAAGGAAGATGAGAGGAGAATTATTAGGTTGACAGGAGGGGACAATGTAATAGAGTAGGATGAGCAGAAGGCAACCATTCATGATGACTATTTTTGCTCTGTATTCACAGTGGAGGATAACAGGCCCTTGCCTAAAAGCAGCATAAAGGCTGCTGCAAAAGGGATCCCAGATATGGGAAAGTGGTAACTGTGTGAGAAAGGCATCAGAAAAGGGTTAGCAGCCTTGAAAATAGATAAGGTTCCAGGGCCTGAATGGATGCACCTGATGGTACTCAGGAACTGGCTGAACCACTGGCAAGGCTATTCAATAGCTCCTACAGCCAGGGGTGGTTCCAAAAGATTGGAGGGTGCAGACATAGTTCTACTCCACGAGGGAGGAGACAAACAGCAGCCAGGGAACTACAACCCCATTAATCTTACCTCCATAGCAGGTAAACTAATAGAAACGATAGTCAAAGATGACCTAGTGGACTACCAGGAGAAATGGGCTCCAGGATAGTAAGCAGTATGGGTCATGGATGGGATGTCTTGTCAGACCAACCTGACAGTGTTCTTTGACTAGGTAACTAAAGCAGTGGATAAGGGAGAAGCAGTGATTTGCTGTACTTTGACTTCAGCAAGGCTTTCAACTCTGTGCTGCACAAAAGGTTGCTGAAGAAGTTAGAGGATCTGGGAACCATGAAGGATCTAGCTATACGGGTGGGAAGCTGGCTGGGTGGGGTGAGAGACAGCAGAGGGTGGTGGTAAACAGAGTCATGTCAGGTTTGTGGGATATCACAAATGGGGTGCCACAGGGTACAGAAATGGGACTGATCCTTTTCAATATGTTCACTGATGACACAGAGAAGAATTCAGGGCAAGATGTGTTTCTTCTAAGATGACATTAAGCTTTGTGGCAGGGTAGACAGTCAGGAAGGGGTTAAGGGACTACAGAGGGACCTGCAAAGATTAGAGAGGTGGTCAAAAGTTTGGCAGTTAAATTCAGTGCCAAGAAGTGAAAAGTGATGTATGTAGAGAACAAGAACCCCAGGATGGCATACTGGATGGGAGGGGTTATTTTGGACACTACCACTGAGGAAGTGAATCTATGAGTCATCATAAAAGACTCTCTAACACAATCAAGTCATTGTAACAAAGCCTACAGCAAGGCAACCAAGATGTTGGGGTGTATAGGGAGGAGGTTGACAGCAGAAGGAAGGAGGTAATACTGCTTCTCTGTGACCCTCACCCCTGCCTTTGCCAAAACGACAGGTGGCATGCTGTTGAAGCTGACAGCAGTACCTGGTGGGCACTGGGTTTGGGGAGGATGAGGTTACTCGGCACAGGGGACCTAGGTTTGGCTACTCTGCACAGGGGCACCCAAGTAAATCCAAACACAGGAAGCAATAACTGTAATGGCCAGAACCAGGAAGGATTCTTCAGTGTGGCTTTTATTCACATCCAAGCTGAACAAACAAAGCATAGATGGACCCCCACGTGGCTACATTTCCTGGTAATGCAGATTAGAGACAACAGAACATTTTAGCACTATTTCCAGCCCTCAGGCTCAAAACCCACCAGGCACACAGCCCGGACTTGCACGCAGCTTGGATACACAGCCCAACTTGACACTACTTGGGTTTTCCCCACTGGCCCGGCTCCCCACCAGCCACTTTACATTGGAGGAATGAACCAATTATCCCATTCGCGTCCATTGGAGGAATGAACCAATTATCCTGCCGTGGCTCCCAAACCACACTAGAGTCTTCGACTTCTAGAGAGACTTTTCCTTACAATCCCACATCTGGGTACTTCCCTCATCACTGGCCAAGTGCCTGAGGCAAAGTAGAAAACCACAGAAGAAATCCGTGAGAGGTGGACCTGGTCACCAAAGATGGGGGCCACCCACCTGCAGCCCCACAGCCCATACCAGGCCATGTCTCTGGAAACTGAACAATTCCTTTACTGAACTTTCAAATGTAGATTATGGGTAGACATCTGTCACATCTCCTCTACATATTATTTGCATCCCAACAAGCTCTGGACTTGAACCTACTTTTACTTTGTTTAGCCCATTACTCTAGGCTTCCCAATATTTAGTAGTTCAACTCCACATTGTCACACAAGTCCCAGGGTGAAAAACATAGGCCCTTTTAGCCAGAGCAGACACT
This sequence comes from Neoceratodus forsteri, assembly GCA_016271365.2. NCBI lineage: Eukaryota > Metazoa > Chordata > Ceratodontiformes > Ceratodontidae > Neoceratodus > Neoceratodus forsteri. The sequence continues at coordinate 765,669,320 of CM028133.1, read as the reverse complement.
TACCCTCACATTGCAGGTGCCCCACAGGCGACTCACAAATCTTCTTTTCTCCCAAATAAATTCTGGAACACATAGGCAGCTTTTCCTTCATAAGCAGAACTAGGGGTTGCCCCAGGAATCTGCAGGGATCCTTTCTGCCCCCCAGAGGGAGGGGCACTGAGACCCAATACAGCTGTCTCCACCACTTCAGTTATCTTCTGTGTCTCTTTAAGGTGGAGACACACCCTTCTACTTAAAAAGTAGCCCTCTGACAGGGCTGAGGCTCCTAGAGCCTCTCACTGAGCTGCTTTTCAGCAAGCTCCCAACTTGAACTCACTCACTGAAGACTGACTGAAGACTGACTTCAAAACCTCCCAACATTCTAACCAACTCCCTTGCTGCAGATTCCAATGTGGCCTCATGCAGCTGCAATAGTTCTATTGGTGATGTCATCCTCAGTCTCAGCTGACACTGAGAACAGAGTGAGACAGTGTGAAACCCATTTAACTGGAGTTTCACAAGCTGCCTTCCGTGCCTACCACTAGGTCTTACTGGGATTCTAGTAACCCTGGGTAACAAAGGGGTTACACTTGCCCTTGACCAGGAAAATGACTGTCCGCAGTCATTATTTACCCAACCTTAGGCCATCCCACTCTATGTGCTACTCATGGAGGGGGGTGATCAGGCCCCTCCTACCATGTGCAATCACAAGCAGGCAACACTAAGGGCCTAGAGGCCTTTAGCTGACATATCAGCTCTCTACACTATCCACTTGCTGTGGACACCTAGTGGCTCTGGTAGAACTATCCAGAGCATAGCCCTGATAGATCAGCACTGCGGTCCCTATGGCCATTCTGGACCACAGCCTGTCTATCCACCTAACTCTCTAGGGAAAACCTATCTGCTTTAACCTAATACCCCAAAACAAAACAACCTGGACCTCCCGACCTTGGGCAACCTGCAACCACACACACTTAAAATACCACATTTTATACCATGTTACTGTCTCCTCCCTACCCCACAACCACACCTGTGGAAGGAAATGGTTAATACAGTAATAACACCCATAACACCACAGTACTTTAAATTTCTACACACTAATGCACTGATGAGGAACTCTGATGAGCCCTCCTCCTCTTCTTGTCTTCTATTCTGTCTTCCCAGGAACACCTGTAAGAAAAAGAAAGACAACACACTCCTAATCTGCATATACAGTCTACCTAGAACCTTACCATCAAAACACTGCAGAATCCCAAAAGATTTTTTTAAAAAAGGTAGAAAAACAGTATATACATTAGAAAACAACGACATTATTTACAATACACATTTGGGGCATGGAGTGCCCTAAAAGTCCCAACTAGTGACCACAATGCCTGAAGGCTAGTCCAATAAACAGTCTCTCCTGGGCTGGAGCCGGTGAAGCACAGTTCTAACAGGCCAAAGTCCCGAAGAGGAGAGTCTTTGAGGACAGTTCACACATTTTGAAGTCTGCTAGTGTAGGGTGTGTACTGCAATGTCATAAAGATAGAAAAGTTCGGACTTACCAGCCATTTGTAGAATGGAAATTTTGGGATCGACCTGCACCTCTGACGGATACTCTCCTGGCAGCATTTCTTCCGATAAAGCTGGGTGGACATCTTCCGGGAACCACAGGAGGGCACATCTGGGAACAGCTGGGCTGATGTCATCTCTGGAGATGGAACCTTAGAACAGGAACAAAAAAACAGCTGATCCAACGTCATCCGATTACCAGGCGATGAACAGGATACAGTTGGACTGGTGTCCTCTCTGGATCTGAAGTCATCTGGTGTGCCAGTCGATGGATTCTGGAAAGGCCAGTACACTGTAGAACTGATGAATATGGGGCACCTGAGTCCTGGATGTCCATATTGGCGGATCAATAAGGCACTTCACAGTCTGGTGTGGTAGTATTGACTACCACTGCTCGGCTTTCCATTTTGTAGGCACGGCACATTGGCTGGGAGGTCCTTGCACTGGGAGCCAATAGTATAGTGGGTCAGGAGCTTGAATTATTACCCTGTCTGGGTGCACATAATTCACACAGTGGGAGAATTCACGTCCCTCTCCGTCCACTAATCGCCTCTGTCTATAAACAGTGTCCTGCCTCTCTTCCACTGGGTATGCTTTTAGTAAAGCAGTCTGTTTTTCACATGCTTGTTGGCCCCAGGATGCACACTTTTCATTGCTTCATCCCAGATCCAGGATTTCCTGCAGTTCTCAATCTCCTCCCAGACTTTCTGAGGAAAGGTAGGAAAGGTCATACCATAGATCACATTGCCTTTCTACTGAACCAGTCTCTCCTCTTTACTTGCTTTGGTCAATCTGAGACCGCTGGCCTGGCTTGGGGTGGCCAGTCCTAGTTCTGCCAGTTACGCATCCTTAAAGAAATTAGAAACAGATCCCTGACTTCTTCCTCCTGTAAAGCCAAGGCAGTGGCACCATCACTTTCTTCCATACATTTCTCCGAGGCAAGATCTTGAGGCTGTGTACCCGTTCCTTTTCACAAGGCCACATAGGTTCCCCTCATCTTCCTCTTCACTGAGGATCTAAGCCCTGGAGTGAGCAGTCGTTATCACTCCTGAGACTATCCACTCATCACTAGGCGGAGGTCAACACCTCCAACTCAAAGGCCTCCCATCTCATCTTCACCTAAGAGACTTGGGCTAGGCCCCCCAGGGTCTATTGATGCGTTATCGAACTTTCCTTCTGGGATCCAGCATCCAAAACTTCAGCTTCTGGTTCTGGCTCTAAATCTGCACCCTCTAGCTTTGTGCCACACTCCCGCCTGGTGCTGTGTGCTGCCAACTGCAGATTCTTGAACCTTTGTCCATGTGGGAGCCAACTGGATTTGAGGCGCTTTATACAAGCCATATTTTTCTAGGCATCCAGCACAGTGAGGAATCATGAAGGCGTCCCTTCCAGCTCTCAAGCATATTTGACATACATGCACTGGAAAACCAGGAACCGCCACATGAGGAGGCAGTTTCCTCCATAGCACCACTTTTCAATATCCCTCAGTCTATTTACTGCTGTTGTTACTGCAACCCAGGCATGATCCGGTAACGAGCTGGTCCTGAGGCCACAACTGCAGAAAAACAAACAAAAGTTTACTGTAACTGAAAGTCCCACTTTATTGAACACACTCTGTAGCTGTAAAATGGCTCCTCTGCACTGTGTTTACTTTACTACCCACCCTGTAATGGCGGTGGCAGTACTCCTTTGCATCAACATTCAGAATCTGGGTCAAGCCACTCGCACCTGATTTACTACAAACTACTAATAACTTTTGCTCAAACTGCACAACTTGCTCTGTTCTTGCTTTAAACACATTTACAGGATTTTCCACGGACTTTTACATGCTGGAAACATTTTTTCACAGTCCTTAAAGCTTCAGGTTTTTGCACAGGATTGCCTGTATAACTAGTGCTGCACATTGGCTACAACCCATAGTCTCTCTCTGGCTTTAAACTTTAAATTGAGGCTGAATTCATTACTATGCACACAGTCAATGGCTTAACAGACTTGCACTTGCTGGCAGGACTTGACACAGTCGTGACTTGCAAAGCGACTACCTTGCTGCACACACATTTATATCGCGATAGGGCAGAAAATCACTGTTTGAGTGTTTTTTAGGTTGTTATTTCTGTTATCAGTAGCAGTTTGCTGTGATAGGAAAAAACAGCCTGCAGCCAGTTCTTGAGGCCTCAGAACAGAAGCAGGCGGGCAGTCCTACGATCATCTTTTCAACCACCAAACTTGCAATTCTGATGATCGATTAGCGGGTTGAGCCCGATTTTAAACTAGAAAGTCTGTTTTACAAAGTTTGCAGCAATTTAACACTCTGCGATGCTCCTCCATTAGCCAGTACATGCACTCCACTCACACTCCCTCTCGAATGCTGGGGCAGTCACTGTAGAGCTGGCTGAGGGCGGGACTGATCTCAGCCTGACCAATCACATGACGTCATGAAATGAGTCTCTTCTTCCTCGCGGGACTCTTCTCCTCACAGCGGTCATTGAGCAGGCAAATTTAAACTGCAGAATGCAACTTTTTCTTTACCAACTGACTCCACGCAGGAGCCATTTCAACCATTTAACATAGCCATTACACCTGCAAGTCTCTCATTCATTCAAAAGCATTTCCAACGTCCAGGGATACAATTTTCCTGTTGCTACCCTAGTCTTCCACACTTTCTTTACCACAGTTCATTTTAAAGCATTTCAAATGTCCAGGGCACAATTTTCCTGTTGCTACCCCTAGTCTTTCCACTTTTTCTTTACCACAATTCATTTTAAAGCAGACAAAATGCTGTAAACAATTTGATGCAGGACAAGGGCACACTCTTTGGCTTTACTGCTCCTTGGTAAACAGTTGGCAATTTTAAACAGCAGCACAAGATCCACAGTGCACAGCAACACTAGGAAATTGCTTCCAGCTTTTGGGCTACCACTGCCAGATAGCCAAAGCGTAGCCCCTGCCTGGCCTTCCTCCCAGAACAAAATCCAAAGCGGTGCCTCTATTTTGTAACCCCTCACCCCTGCCTTTTGCCAAAATGACAGGTGGCATGCTGTTGAAGCTGACAGCAGTACCTGGTGGGGACTGGGTTCAGGGAGGATGAGGTTACTCGGCACAGGGGGACCTAGGTTTGCTACTCTGCACAGGGGCACCCAAGTAAATCTGAACACAGGAAGCAAAACTGTAATGTCCAGAACCAGGAATGGGATTCTTCAGTGTGGCTTTTATTCACATCAAAGCTGAACAAACAAAGCATGAAGCGGACCCCCACGAGGCTACATTTCCTGGTAATGCAGATTAGAGACAACAGAACACTTTAGCACTATTTCCAGCCCTCAGGCTCTAAATCCACCAGGCACACAGCCCAGACTTGCATGCAGCTTTGGGACATAGCCCGACTTGTACACAACTTGGATTTTCCCACTAGCCGGCTCCCCGCTGGCCACTTGATCCACAGTCCATTGGAGGAATGAACCAATCATCCCATCTACGGTCCATTGGAGAATGAACCAATTATCCTGTCGTGGCTCTCCAAACCACACTAGGGTCTTTGACTCCTAGAGAATTTTCCTTACAATCCCATGTCTGGGTGCTTCCCTCATCACTGGCCAAGTGCCTGAGGCAAGTAGAAAGCCACAGAAGAAATCCATAGAGGTGGACCTGGTCACTAAAGATGGGGGCCACCACCTCCAGCTCCACAGCCCATACCGCCATTTCTCTGGAAACTGAACAATTCCTTTACTGAACTTTCAAATGTAGATTATGGGTAGACATCTGTCACATCTCCTCTACATATTATTTGCATCCCAACAAGCTCTGGACTTGAACCTACTTTTACTTGCTTATTACTCTAGGCTTCCCAATATTTAGTAGTTCAATCCCCACATTGTCACACAAGTCCCAGGGTGAAAATATAGGCCCTTTAGCCAGAGCAGACACCCACCCTCACATTGCAGGTGCCCACAGGCGACTCACAAATCTTCTTTTCTCCCAAATAAATTCTGGAACACATAGGCAGCTTTTCCTTCACAGGCAGAACTAGGGGTTGCCCAGGAATCTGCAGGAACCCTTTCCTGCCCCCTCCAGAGGGAGGGGCACTGAGACCAAAAACAGCGGTCTCCACCACTTCAATTATCTTCTGTGTCTCTCTCTTAAGGTGGAGACACACCTTCTACTTAAAAGTAGCCCTCTGACAGGGCTGAGGCTCCTAGAGCCTTTACTGAGCTGCTTTCTCAGCAAGCTCCCAACTTCCACACTCACTCACTGAAGACTGACTGAAGACTGACTTCAAAACCTCCCAACGTTCTAAACTCCCTTGCTGCAGATTCCAATGTGGCTCATGCAGCTGTGATAGTTCTATTGGTGATGTCATCCCTCAGCCTCAGCTGAGACTGAGAACAGAGTGAGACAGTGTGAAACCCATTTAACTGGAGTTTCACAAGTGCCTTCCGTGCCTACCACTAGGTCTTGCTGGGATTCTAGTAACCCCAGGTAACAAGGGGTTACATATAGATCACTAGTGAGGCTGAAGTAAGCAATAATGCCCAACAGGGTGGGTGGTATTGGCTGTACTGGACCACCCAGGGGTATAATGAGGCCTGATGCCACAGACAGAGGCCTGATAGCCCCTGGAAGGTCCAGTGTAGCCATACCCCACCCTAGAAAATATTACTGCGCTTAGAAAATGGGCACAGTAAAAAAAAAATTAAAAAGTAAATAAAAATTAGTTTAAAATAAATTTTGTAATAAAATAGTTCCTCCGCCTGCATTAGAATGTGTGGATGTCTTGGTTCACCCCATTCCACACACACACATACACACACATACACACATGCACACAGGGCTTATGAGAGCATCAGGAGTGAGGTAGTTATTTTATTTTTACTTTAAACCAGCGTGGTTCAGATAGGAGGAGCCATGGAACTGCCAGTAGTGCTAATTTGAAGCCACTTAACAGAAGCACGATCGAGATACTCTGCCTGACCGAGCAAGACAGATCCATGCTGTTAGCCTCCTGTACTTAATGGCAGTCATGATGCTGAAACAGGTCATCAGCACTACCGCTTTTGAAAATTGTGATAGCTAGAGATAGTTTAAAAATTAATTTTAAACCGTGCCCATTATTTTCTTTGCAATATTCCAATTCAGTTACTGACCTTGTGCTCATAGTCGGGGGCGACAGCTCTTGCTTGCAAAACCAGATTAAAACAACATGGCAGAGACTTCCGGTTCCACCACGGATAGCTAGACAGTGTGGAACGGAGCTCCCTCCCTCCTCGTTATATAAAACTAAAACTAATCAAACCACATCGAGAGCCTCAAAACCCCAAAATATCATACAGAATGTCCAAGGACACAGAAAGAGAGATAAAGGAGGTACGCCAAAGATCAGACATGTACCTAAATCAAGAGATGTAGACAGATTGGAGATGGAACATAGGCCACAAATATCGGCTGCTGCCCAGCAGCACCTGGGGCTCTGATTATGACACAGAGGGGAACAAGATAAGCTATCGTGGACACGCTTGAAGATGATTTTAAGGGAAATTGAAGTTCTAGGCTGGAACAAAAAATACCTACAAGGGCTCTCACAGCAAATAATGAAGCTCGACAACAGACTAGAGGAGGCTGACTCCAGGATTTCAGCAGTAGAGGACACCTCGACCTACCTCAACCAAGCTGTAGGGGCATTGATACAACAAACAATTCTACTACAGGTGAAAAGCATAGACTTAGAAAGCAGATCTCACCATGATAACTTGAGACTGTATGGATTGGCAGAGGTGCAGAGACAGCTCTGATGTCGGCATTCATAGAAAAATTTGCTCGAGATGTATTATAACTCCCGCGAATTACAACATAAAATAGAATGTACACCCGATCACTTGGGCAGAAACCCCAAGATCCGAAGGTGCGTCCTCATTCCATCATATTCCTAGTATCTAGCTATCAAATCAAGGAGGACTTACTTCACAGGGCATGGTCGAAAAAGAGATAACCTACCTAATGTCCAAACTTACGATGGATCATGACTATCCGATGGAAATCCAGCAGGCTATGCAGCAGTACTCCCTGATTCTGAGGCGTTGAAAGAAAAGGAACTCAATTCCAAACACCGTTCTCAGCGTAAACTGAGGATCTTCTGGACGGAGGCACACAATTGTATTGGTCCCAGAAAAGCGATAGAAGCACTAAAACAAATGGAATATCCCTCCTGCAGAGGAACAGGAACGGATCACCAGAAGTCAGATGTTCCCATCGGACATTTTTCCAGGTGGCAACCCAGCACAGAGGAACGCTCCAATGAAGACACTCAGAGAAGCACTGAGAAGCTGAAAAGATGTCAAGAGTAACGCACATGGGGAAGCTCGAGCAGGACCTGAGGTGGAAGGCTGAAATATTGGCAAAGAATAAAGTACTCATAGGTACCTTTTGTTGACTTTTAATGGTGGCAGAGTCCCTTGGTTACAGGCGAAATAACTGTTATCACCCATGTAACCAGGATCTTTAGATCTGTCATCAGAGGGATAAATGTGTCCCAGAAGGCGAAATGTGTGTAGAACCTAAGTATTATAAAGACTGAAAACTGGGGCATATTTAAAGAATGTAATCAGCCTGTATATAATGGTGAATCAGACTCCGGGACATTGGTAAAATTACATGTTTTGACTACTGAACCAAGTTGTCGATGGAAGTCTGAGGGGCGAGTTAAAATGGGCTTGAGGTTATGGTAAAATCCCACTCACCAAAAAGCTGATATATTGATAACTGGTTTGGGTTTGAGGTAGATTTCTGGGAAAATTCAAAGCATAGTAATAAATAGAGAACCTAACCTAATCAGGAATGCCCAAACTAATAACAGAAATATATGAGAAGTTCATATACAGAGAGAAATTTCAGAGGGGGTCTTTCTTAGAAGATGTTTAGGGTTGTCATTGAAATATAGTTGCGTTGTGCTGGATGGGACTATAGCACCTGTCTTTTTTTGAGGGCCTTCTCCTGACTGGATAAAAATGGGGAGGAATGACAGCGAGGTAAAAGCAATGATCCCCATTGAGAAAGGATTCTCAACCCTTAGATTACTCGGCTTAGGATTGTGGACATGATTGATTGAGGAAGGGCATAAGATATCCTTTGATCTACTCTCTACACATGGGACTTGATATTTACTGTATGTATAAGATGAAAAACTGAGATCGTAAACAATATATAAGGGAAGGGATATCTAAATAAATATAGGTTATAGAGGAGACCTAGGGGCTTCCCATGGCCTCTCGCTTTGTCCGACTTTGCCCAAATATGGGAGAAGGCATAGTACAGTGGGGAAGAGGAGGAGATATGGTGAGCCAGCTTTGTTTTGGGGTGCTCCCACAAAATGAAAATAAGGGGGATCCTCCTAACTAAGGGTTGGTTTTCTCTCTGTATATTAAACACTATGGGACATGGGTAAAAGAGGCAAGTACAGGAGAACTTGGGGGAAATTGGAGCTAAATACAATAAAATATTGTAGCTGCACTGCTAAGCAATATAAAGCGATAACAGACCTAAAAGCTACTCTGTAAGAGAGCTTTCTCGAAGACCCCATGGATCTGAGGTCAATTCTACTCGTGACTGTCCTCAACACCATTTCTGGAGGCAGAGATAGAGGACCCACTGAGCTGGGATCCCTTACTTTGAAGCAACCACAGTTAAAAAGTTATTTGCTAAACATATGGTTAGAAATCAAATGGTTTTATATGTTAATTTTGCATGCTTCTAGAAGCATTTGTTTAGGTTATTACAGTGCTGGGGGACTCGTGTGTTAAGGTTCCCCGGTGGTTTTGAAAGTTGTTCAATGTTTGTTCAGCAGTTAAATAAGCCTACATTACATGGAAATGATATGAGAGTGGATGCATATTACCAAAGCTACCTAAGATTTTTAACTCTGTGATGACCTATGTGAAAGAGGGATTGACAGGAAATGGAGTGACAAGAAGAAATGTGAAAATAGATAAAACATCATTAGTTTGCTCATTCAATGTCAATGGTCTGACAAACCCGATTAAGAGGATCAAGGTATTGGCAGCAATAAGAAAGGAGGGTCCTGATTTTATTTTATTGCAAGAGATGCACCTTACCCTGTAGAACATAATAAGTTAGGAAAATGGGCTTTACTTATGAGATCAGTGCCTCTTATTGATGGGGAAGAAGGCGAGGGGTTTCTATATTAATTCCAAATAAAACGGAATTTGAAGAAATAGATAAACACATTGATAGAGAGGAGATATGTATTCCTTAAGGGCAAATTTCAAGGAAAATGCTAATGCTGACATCAGTGTATATACCACCTGGCTCAAACTACCAGATATATAGAACAATATTGCTGAAATTACAGGAGTGGGTGGAAGGACAAGTTATCCTGGGGAGTTTAAATATAAACCATAGACCCACATATGGATATTACAGCTTTGGGTGGTCGAAAGGAGGGGACCTCGAAAAATTAGTGAAACTGTTGGGGAGATCATATATGTGGATGTATGGAAGTGAGTCACCCCAAACAAAGAAATTACATTTTTCTCTTAGCCATATAAAAGCTATTCAAGATTAGATTATTTTTTTTACCAAAAGAAACAACGATAACTGTAAAAGATAGTTGGTTAGGCAATACTGTACTATCTGACCATGCTCTGATATTTCTCCAAGTAGACTTAGAAGACTCCAGAAGAGAACATTCTGGAGACTGAATGTCTCATTCTCCAGGATAAGAAATCAAACAACAAGTGACAGATGCCATTAAACAGGCTATAGATGAAAATACGATGCCAGATGTAACCCCAAAACAAAGACATTTCACAAAATACACCAGAGATTGTAGAGACCTTTAGAACTTACTATAAATAATTATATATGGCACCCCAAACCGAGATGAGGGCGGACATGGAACAATAGTTACAGGATATCCCACTACTCAAAGTCCCAGAATTAGCAAGAAGATAGTTAGTGAAACCTGTGTCTAGAGGAATTGAAAGAAGAGATATCCAGACTTAAAACAAATAAATGTCCCAGAATGGAGGATATCCAGCCGAGATGTACAAACATTTTCAGAAACAGCTTACCCTCTATTATTAAAAGTTTTAACAAAACCCTCACACCAGGAGGACATCCCCCAGAGTCATGGGCACAGTCAGTTATCTCTGAAATACCCAAGGAGGTAAAGACCCAAGATTGTGTCCCTCTTATCAACCAGTCTCCCTCCTTAATACAGGCTACAAGCTATTTATGCCAATTCTGTCTCGTGAGACTACAACAAACTCTCCGCTTTTAATACAAGCAGATCAAACAGGGTTTATCCAGGCAGACAGGTGCAGAATAACCTAAGATGGACCACACATATATTAGATCATTTAAATCATACCAAGCAATCTGCAGTCCTTCTCAGCTTAGACGCCGGGCAGCTTTTGATAAAGTCTCTTGGACATTTCTAAGGCGGTATTAAAGACGTTTGGGTTTCTGGAGCAATTTATTAATCTCATTAGAAAAATCTATGATGCTCCCAGAGCTTATGTAAACAAACTGACATAATTCAAATGCATTTGGTCTAGAAAGGGAACTAGGCAGGAGTACCCGCTTTCCTCACTGTTATTTGCTCTATATTTAGAACCTCACCAAGGAATTAAAGATAATTACAACATTAAAGGTGTAAACTTGGAGGATGCAGCAAAATTAGCTTTATATGCTGATGATATTTTACTTTATTTGACTTATCAGAAGAATCTATTCCAAGTTTATTCAAGCATTTGAAAACATTTTCATCTTACTCTGGATATACGTTAAAAAATACTAAAACAGAGGTCTTGAAACTTAATTATATGTCGACTTCCCAGCTTAAAAATCAATACCCTATGAGATGGAACTTCCATGCATGAAATACCTAGGTATAAAATTGGACAACACCTCTACCTGTCTAACCCAGCTAAACTACCCCTCACTGGTAGACCAGATACAAGAGGATATGCAAAGGTGGAGGCTTCTGCCATGTCTCTATTCACAAAGATGCAGACAGTTAAAATTAATTTCTTGCCACGTTTTTATTTTTATTTCAATGTGTTCCTGCCCCAATATCACCTAGACAACTAGGAACATGGCAAAAAATGATATGGAGCTTCATTTGGCTGAATAAAACCCAGAATCAAGAAAAAAACGTTATATCTCCCCATGAGACTAGGAGGACTGGCGGTCCCCTACTGGCTGGATATTGGATAGCAACCCAGACTAGAATAATATTATTAATGCAACATATGGAATATAGGGCTAGATGGAAGGAGATAGACCTAGAGACTGTTTTGTCTCCTTCACTGTTAGCACAGTGCACTACGCTGAACCCCAGAGATGAGTGGGTGAATACACCCTACTTAGGACAGAAACAGCAATACAGGGATATAGACAGGGCTCTTGCTAAAGGTGCTACTAAATATACCTCTGGAAGTATATATGGTGATCTATAAACACAGAGAACAATCCAGCGGCTGCTAACCCTTGGTACAAAAGGCAGGAAAGACAAGGGTGTAGAGTTCCGTGGCAGTTCTTAAGGGAGACTGTGTAATTTAATTGCAGAAGCTCAAACCAAATTTAAGTGGACAGGAGAGAGCTCATCTATTACTATCAGATTAGAGATTTCATAGGGGCACAGATGAATAGCTCAATTCAGAGATCTAGAGGCCATTTAGCCCCAAATGTATTCGAGACAATTTGAAATTCGAGCAGAGGGAAGGGGCTATCTCGATTCTATATCAGAACTATATAGAGGATCTCCAACACACAACAGATTATATCAAATTAAAATGGGAACATGAATTACAAATTAAGCTAAATGACAGGAGTGGACGACAGTTTGGCAAAACACCTGGAGCACTACATCATCCACAGAATGGAGGAATTTACATGGAAAGTAAGATCTAGATATTTCAAAGTACCAACGCAGATGGCTAAGTGGCATAAATCATTAACTGGGTGTTGCTGGAGAATTGCGAATACAAGCGGCCAGCCAAGCACATGTCTTTTGGGAGTGCCCTGATCTAAAGGAATATTGGGGGGAATACAAAGATGTCTGAAGGCAATATTCAGTAAAATGACACCATTAGTGCCAGAACATATGATATTAGGATTATGTCCAGCAGAGCTCAGAGGGAAGAGGCAAGGTGTCTTTGGAATATATTGATAGCTGCAGCTGGCAAAGCAATCACTGAAAATGGCTCACCCAAATGCCCCTACAGTAGAGAAGTGGAGGGAGTTGGTAGAAAGGATTAAAACATTTGAAAGAATCACCTGCTCCTCGAGGCAAAATCATCCACAGTATCAAAACAGATGGACAAGATGGGAATTGTTTGGGATGGGGAGAAGGAGGGGAGGGACTTAAAAACAAAATGGTAGGAACTCAAAATATAAAGTGGAAAACAAAAACTGACCTGAGGGCATATAAGAAAAATTGATGTGGAATAGTGATGGGCCTAGTAGGAGAAATAGAGATGATACCTTTGCTTCTCTTCTCCCCTTATACAAGTAGACAGGACTGGATATAAACAAGTAAAAACAAAGAGAGGAGACAGAAATAAAAACCAGAAACACAGAGAATGAAATATAATGATGGTTTTATTTATAGCAAAGGGGAATCAGGAGACTAGATATAGATAAATAAGAAATAGGGAATGAGATAGAGCGAAGATGAGCAGGACGTGAGAAGATGAGATGATCCCCTTTCTCCCTTTTTCTTTCTTTTTTCTTTATCAGTAGCTGTATTAATACCTGTAAGAAAGAAATGAATGATAGGTTAAAGGTAGCAGAATACAAGAGAAATAAATATGATATAGTTAAAAGTATAATGCATTCTGATTTTAAAGACAAGTAAATACAAACAAGATAAGAGATATGCTAAAGTAAATGGAACTTAGGCTGTAGTTTATTGTATTGAAAAGATTGATGTATAAGATAAATTAATGACAGTGCTGAAAATGTAGAACTATCGAAATATGTATGTTCTATGCAGATGAAATGTTTGATTATCCACAGTTGAAGAAAATAAAACTGAAGTATAACAAGAAAATAAATAAAACAACATGACAGGATTTCTTATCGTATTTCAATTTTTGGTGGGTATTTTGTTTTATAAATGGTAGCAATTGTTTATTAAATTGTGTTACTTCAGACTAGATCTCAAGCCGGTGTATCTGTGTGTGAGTCAGAGTCTTGCTGTCTGAAAATGCAGGAGGCAAGGCTAGTGGTCTTGTTATCATAAAAAGCATGATTTAAATTATTTCCATATATTTTAAATGTTAAACTGTATGTCTAATTCTTCATCCAATAGTACCCCCAAGGTCGCACTGGGAGACGAGTAACTTGTTGTTCTGTGTGCCTTCCTGTAAAACATTTCAATAAATAAAATAAATAAATAAATAAGCAAAAACTGTTGTGGCAGTTTAAAAAACTTTTAATGGCCTTTTGGGGAGGCGCAATCGAGCATAGTGAGCCGCTAGGATTTGTTATGCTGTTTGGACAGTTTTTACTTCTTTTCTGCAGTGAGCATAGAGGATGTAGAGCAAGCCTGGGAGAAAGTTACAGGTGCTAAGCAAGTGAATGTGCTAGTGGTATTACTTAAAAGAAAACTTTTTCCTCCTAGTTACTGTGGGAAGGAGTGAGTGAGCAGATACTTTGCTTTTATGGGGTTTACAATTGTCACGGTTGGGGTCTGGGGATCACTGTCACTCACTGACAGAAAGAGCATAGCATATAATTTAAAACTAACAGACAAATGGATTAGGGCGCGATGACCAGACAGCAGGCTTGATGGTGCTGTGACAGCAAACAGTCAGCATTAGAATTTTCTATTAAACACTAAAAGGTGGGTGACTGGGTGGTCAGAGTGAAGAAGAAAGGGAGGTTAGAGTTGGTTAATGAATCTCGCTAAGTGACACAAAAAATATGGTGGCAACCAAAATGCTGAACATTCTATGGCACAGTAATAACTGGTAAGCAGGCAGACAGAGACATTTCCTATCTCTGTTGCCTGATATAGGACCAGGTGGTTGGCTGCCTGAGCCAATCAGGAGTAGGGTTCAGCAGACCCTTTTGAGTTCATTGTGGCATGCAGGCACAGACAAACTCATTGGTATAAGAAGTGCTCTACAGGGGTGTGCCCAATGAAGAACTCCATTTCTAGGGCCAGGTCAGCGGCAGGCGAATCAGTCGGTAGGCTGATGATGACTGCTTTTCAGCTGTTGGGGCAGAGTTGGACAACTTTTCAAGGACAGAGCCACACCAACAGTGGCACAGCTTGGTCCTTGAAGTTGCATTCCTGGTTGCGTGTTCACATTGCTGTAGCTTACAGCAGTGTGAGACGCACTGAGCCAGGCTGTCCGCATGACCCCTTGCAGCTAAAAAGAAACCGACTGGGGTGCTCAATCCTCCTGTCAGGATGTCCCCTACAGTTTGTTGCTGACGGGCAGCCCACTCCCTGTCGGCATAATGTCCCTCCTCCCAATTTGTTGTGTGCCGAGAGGGTGCCCAGTCCCTCGGCTCTTGTCCCCCAGCACTCAGTATCTGCTGACAGGGGCGCTAATCCCTGTTGGCTACAGCCCCCAACAAACACTCGGGTGGCATGCTGGGAACCCACCCAGCATGCCAAAGTCTCTGTAAGAAAATCTTCCCACAATGTTTTTACATTTTTAAAACCTGCAGAACTAGAAAATGGTCCCTCATTGAGTCCGGTGGCACCTCCCCAACCTGCACCCACCACTGCACACCCACCTCCCCACCCTCCTCACCCCATACTTACCTCTGGGCGCAGCATGATGATCTTCGATGGACCTGGAATACGTCTACACTCTTCAAAGCTGACCGTGAACTGAAGTTTTGCCAGTAAGCTGTATAATGGCATAAATTATTTTTTCAACTTTGGTGCTTGTCTTGCCCATTTTGTGAATTTTCCACAACATTTTCAACATGGGGTCCTTGAGACCCCACCTCATGAGATTCAGTCACTGTCCTTCGGGTTATTCAGTCTCGAAGGTGATTTTGCGGTCACTGCCCGGATTCACCTTTAGGGACCAATAAACAAAACAACAGTGTCACTGTTCAAGGTGGGCTCCCAAAGTAGCTATGTTGAAAATTTGGTGAAAAAATTCAAAAATGACTATTCTGGTATCGTTGTGCAGATTCAATGCACCCATGTAATGTATGAATATATAATATTTTCACTCAGAGTTTCAACACTGATATTTTTTACACCTCCTCATGAACAGTTCAGCTGTCATTTTCACATCCTGGCGAAATGTGTTTTCACACTTCCGGTGAAGAATACACAGTTGCTGTATAAAATCATGTTTGGGACAGATTAAGAAAATCACAAGGACACTGTTCACGGCGGAGGTCCCAAGATGTCTATGTTGAAAGTTGGTGACAAAAGTCCATAAAATGACTATTTTATGAGCATGCGTTCTTGCCAATTTTCCGCACACTCATAAGCTGAGGATTTGTAATATTTTCACTCAAAATTTCAATATTGTCAGTTTTGCACACCTCCTTATGAACAGTACAGCTGTCATTGTTCAAATCCTGCCGAAATGTGTTTTCTCATCTGGCGCACAATGGTGCAGTCTCTGTGGAAATGAACATCTGGGACAGAGTAAGAAAATCATAGTGACAGTGTTTATGAGCGGAGGTCACAAAATGCCTATGTTGAAATTTTCATGAAATTATTCCACTAAATGACTGTTATGAGCATGTGTTGTGCAGTTTCCATGCAGGCGTTCGAGCACGTATTCTCCTAAACCCACAAATTATTAACAGTCTTTGCATCATCTTATTTTCATGCTCCATTGTCACATGCTAATTTTGGTCCTTGCATGCAGAAAACACATCCCCACCAATCCTGGCATGAGGCTTATCTGATCTTGCTTTCCTTCCTCTCCACAGAGTGCTATAGCTTTATAAATTTTCAACTATTCTTGAATAACTATGATTTATGTTTCTGGTTCTTTCCTTCACTCTCCTTGCTGTGCCACTGTTAGCTTATGCCTCTTTCTATCTTACGTCTATGTTACTGTCTGCTAGGATGTTAGCCCTCTATTACTTTAAGTAGCATCTTCATTTTACTAAGGGTATGTACACTGGTGCAGTCTTTATTGACTAACTAAGGCCTCCATTTGCTAGACCACTCTCTTGTCTTACACTGGCTGCACTTAGTCCCCCTCCCCTTAGCCTGATTCTCTAGATTTTCAGTGACAGGCAACAGTATATAAATTTAATAACCTTAACTTCTGACAGCGTACTATTGAAACTGATGTTCCTCATGGATCTATCCTGGGCCTTGCTATTTTCATTTTTATCTACAGCCTCCTAAAGCCATCTCTAAGTGTCCTACATTGCTTTATGCTGATGATATGGTTGTGTATACAAGCTCAAAGAACACTGATGTGATTAACGCTTTGCTTAGTGTCGACTTTGGTGGTGTTCAAGCATGTCTGTCATGAAACAGGCTTCTTTTGGACACAAGTAAGACCCACTCCATGTGCTTTGGCTCTCTTCCTAAACATAAGGCCCATCCAACTAAGTTATCTGTTTTGCATTCTAACAGTTTGCCCCTTATTGAAGTTAAGTATTTTAAGTACCTGGGGTTATGCTTGATCTTGTCTGAGACTTTTCCCTTCATATTTCAATGTATGCAAACTAGTTCACTCCAAATTAAGACTTGCCTATACAATCAGGATATTCATACCCCTTTAGCTTGACTGCCATTGCTTGTGGAGTAATGCGCCCAGTCTAACATATGGACTGGTACCCTCTCCCAGGCTAGCCCATATTCTCTCCAATTGAACCATAGCCCCACAATGGTATTTGTCGCTTTGTCTTATCTGGCGCATTGAGTCTCACACCACTGTGACCCCTATAGTAACCTAGGTTGGCCGTCACCCATGTCTCTTATGCACTATGCACTGGGGTGTACTATCAATAACTTCATTATATCAGGCTGCCCTGCAACCCTTGTAGCCATAATTAAAACGTCTGATCAATTGTATCCCTCTGGTGCTCCTATCTTCAGCTACTCGCTACACCTAAATGTGTCACTAATATGGAGTACATAGACTTTTTCCTACTTTGCTCCTTGATACTGGAACTCTTTATCCCATACCGTGCATTCCTCATTGTCTCATTCAATCTTTAAAACTGAGCTCCACAAGCACCTCATGTCCACTGACAATTGCACATGTTCCTGTACTTGACACTCTGTGCCTTCTAATCGAATGTACTATGTACACCTTATGTATTATGGGAAAGTTTTGACATCTGCTGTTTCATGTCACTGTGACTTATACTGATCATTGTTAGTGTTCTGATAACCATTAATACTGATACTCTGTACTTCTAGATGTATACTGATTGTCCGCCTTACCTTGTTATTGTACTATGCTCATCTGCACTCATTGTATTTGCATGGTGTTTTATTGTTGTACTGCACTCATTGTATTTGCATGGTGTTTTATTGTTGTACTGCACTCATTGCATTTGTATGGTGTATTTCTCCTGGATCGTGCCTGAAAATAGGCATTAAATTGTCTAGTGCACTTACCCAGTCAACAAAAACTAAATAAATAAACTTTCCTACCTGTTAACGTGCCCTACTAATATAGTATAAAACAAGTTACATAACTTGCTATGTGTGTGAAATTTCTACCAGTTATAACTTGTCAATCTGCTGTTTATATGAAGATTTAATGATTTCTCTTTTATTTCAACCACTGGCTTCAGTGCTGCACATGGCTGTTTTATTTTCATTCCATGTTTATGCCCCTGACCCCACTGCCTGTACTCACTCTGGATTCCCAAGGTGCCTTGGCTGCACTGGAATCTGCTCACATCAGTTGCTGCCAACCTTTATACTGCCTCAGTTGTGCCTCTTGGGTGGAGTAGAGGTGTACCCCTTGACTGCTTTATCTTCATCAGGAGGCAGACTGTGCAGGCTAGGACAAGTCATCTTTTGCCCACTGGGGTCCATTATCCTTCGGGCAGTGGGGCTGTCTTTTCTTCCATCGCCCCCATCTCTGCGGGCTGAAGGCACACCAGGGAGATCCTAGGTGCATATGCCAGTTCCTAGCCTGTGTCTGTCCCACCCACAATGCCCTCAATGGCACTGCCACCTGTAGTCATCCAGGTTGCGGTATGCAGCAAGGATGGCAGCCTACCCTTCCTGGAGGAGGAGGCGTCCTCTGGCATGCTCAGTCCCCTCCACTCGGACAGCCCCAGTGACCCAGGCTTGTTTCAAGCCCAGGTCGCCCGGTGTCATAAGTGGTAGCACTAATGCTGCACTGACAGGCTGGCTGCAGATGGCTACTGTGATGTCATCAGCGTGTGAAACTGATTGGTTCAGCATGTATTGTGATGTATCTAATAGGGCAAGATATCATCTGTGGCACAGCCAGCCCATAAGATAACATAATATCTTGTGATGGGTATAATATATCACTGTTTTACATATTTATACAGTACACCCACTAGCATTATATAAATGGAGTTATTTGTTTCACTAATGTGAAGATGGTTATCATATGTCCTCTTCACCTTCTTCTCTCCATTGATAACAACCCCTGTTCACACCTCCATACCATCTAAAATTTTAGTTGCTCTCCTCTGATCTTATTCTAGCATTCATCTATAGCTTTTCTATAGTATGGTGACCAGACTTGTACACAGTACCTTAGAGCGGGCAAAGCCAGGATAAAAAATGGCACCATAGTATGTTTTGATTTACACGTAGAGTTCTCTAACTAAAGGGACAGATTTCATCTGCTGTCAATCACGCTGTGGCTCCGCTTTAGTTTTCTGTTTACAGAACTCTCTGTCCATTGTATTCTACATTTAGAGAAGATTCTGGGCCCTTTTTGAAAGGTTAGCACTAGCACGAATGTGGCTAGTACCAGCGCTCACCTGGGTTTGTACTAGCACTCTTGGAGGCCATATTCAGAGCTACTGGAGCACTTCCAAACCTGGCAGTCCCAAGGCACTGTCAATATTACTGCGCCTGTTCAAATGAGGGGATCCTCATGCATACCGCACAGTGGCATGTTCAAGGTTTATATTCAAAGGTTTGCAGTAGCAGTAAACAACTCCCGAGTGGTGCTGTTTACCACCACCAAAACCATATCTTAATCACATGCTAAGCCAATAAACCCACCCCTGAAAGCAGGGCAGCTATACTGAAGCCACCTGCCCCCATGCCAAGCTACCCCTACCCTTCCCCAAAATGCCATTTGCCACATGTAGTATTTCTCAGGAGTCTAGTGGTTCCCCACCCGATCACCCGTTTCAATATGTAATATGGTCCCTGGTGATCTAGTGGGTCCCCTGCCCAATCGCATGTTTTCATATGTAATATTATCCCAGTAGTCTACTGGGTCCCCTGACTGCACGCTTGCCATAATCAGTAGTTTTCCTGGTGGTCTAGTAGTCCTCCCATCAATTACCTGTTTGCCATAGGTAATAGTTTCCTGGTGGTCTAGTGCAGGGGTGCACAGCATGTGGCCGGGGCAGCTGTCTGTGGCCCCCAAGGACTTAACAGCATTCCCTTGCAGTCTTTATTTTTTGTTGTTGTTGTTTTAGTTTCAGTAACATGTTGATAAAAACAACAACAAATAAATAGATAAACGTATGTTTTGATTTGTTTTATGTGTACATTTAATAATGTCTTGATGGATATTTGTCACCTCTGGCCATTTTACAGTGGCTCTCAGCCTTGACTCAAGTCTTCAGTCTGGATCTCCACAAAGCAGTTGTGCACCACTGGTCTAGTGGTTCCCCTCCCACCTACTGGACAAGGACCTCTGCATGCAGACTTCCTCACCCCAAGTACCTGTCTCCATAACAGTGGCTGACACAGCTCTGCTCTCATTGTCTTGGCCATCCGCTGTCTGACAGTCATGGAGGGTGACCACATACATGATTGTGCTCCACTCGCTGAGACTCCTGTCCCCAAATTCCCTTCCCCAAGCACCAGTCTCCAACAGCGGTGGCCTACACAGCCCTCCTCGCCTCTCCTTGGCTGTCTGCCATCGACAGTCAGGGAGCAAGCTGACGTAAGTGATCATGCTCCTGACTGTCAGATGGCAGATGGGCAAGTAGGTGAGTGGAGGTCTGTGCTGGCCGTCAGCTGTCAGAGACTGGTGCTCAGGGTGAGGTAGGTGGGGTTCTTGCAGGTGGGAGGTTGGTGTATGGTCAGGGGACTCCACTAGGCCACCAAGGACAATAAATATTGAAACCATGCGATCGGGGTGGGGAAGACTACTATGCCACCAGGGCTTTCTGTTTTCTACAGAAATGGGAGCTAAGGGCTGCTGTGCCACATGCAAATGAGTTCATAATGGGCATGCAGATGGCTCTTAGCGCCTTGCATGCCAAATGGGCTCATTTGCATGCATGGGCTGCATATGTTGCCACAGGTGACCTGGTGCTATACATTTCGGACAGCACTATCTCCTGTGGGCTATATGCTGTCTCTGTTCTGTTCAATGCAGCAGAGATCCACTTAACGCTGACATGGACCATTATTCAGTTGGACAGTGCCGCCCATTGGCAAGCACTGTCTGTCTGTCTGAATATCACTCTGACCGGGTGAGTGCAAGCACAGGGCAAATGGCTGTACTTGCACCCAGCTCTGAATATCAATGCCAGAGTGATCTAATGGATAAAACACTGAACTTACAGAACTTTTGTCTGCTGTGATCCTGCACTCAGAGAAGACAGTGTGATCTAGTAGGCAGAGCTCTGAACTCTTGACATAAGAGATCACAGGTCTGAATCTGCTATTTTTCTCCTCTGTACACTTTCTCCGGGATGCCTCTGAAATGAACTATCCTGAGCCAAGCAGACATTTCCTGGTGAAACATTTATAAATCAATCAGTCAATAAATAAAATTTGACCAGATCTTCTGTCTTGCTTAATAGCTGTGAACTACTCACTTGCCCTCCCTGTGCTTTTAGTTCTTCCTGCTATAAAACTGTGAAGAAACTGGATCCCACAAAAATGAGATGCTGCAACTCAGTTGGGATATCCAGGTTAAATGCATTGCAAACAAAATCCCCAAGAGACATAACATTGGAAAGGGGGCAGATGAAGAGATAGAAAGAGTATCTACTATTTTAAAAGAAAGGAAAGAGGAAACAAGAAGAGAGGTGAGAAAAAACAGCAACATAAGAAACTCAAAGAGACAAAATAAGTTTGTCATCTCACAATGTGCTACTGTACGTGACCCATGATTTCAAATGACTGCTAAAGTGGCTCTGGTAGTCCAAAAGGAGTTAAAAGCAGTGCACATTTATGGATATGGATTGTAAAGCATTGTCCCCATTAACACAATCCACAATCTTGTGGACTGGAGCCTATGTGTGAAGTGGATGCAGCCAGTATACCACACAAAGGTGGTCTAAATAGTCTAGTGAGAACCTTAAGTTACAGAAAACAGCACACCATATGGCCCTATTAACAGAGCTCAGCATGTGAGGAGGCAGCCGTCTCTGAAATGCAAATGCACAACATGAACCTGCATAGGAAGTAGCACATGAAAATAAGCAGGTTCAATATGGCACTACCATGCTGCTGCCTCCCCAGGCCAAATATGTGCTCCAAGGGTGCTGCTGAGCCACCCATACCAACTCTGCTGGGTGAGTCTGAAAGCTGAGGACCCCCAGTACCAGTGAGACATGAATAAGGGGTACTTCACTGCATGATACATTACAGGGTGCTGGCCATTCCCAGACCTACAGCATACACATCTGTACTCGAGCTACCACATAAGAGAACGACAGCAAGGACATGTAAATAAACCAGCTCATACGTTACTAGTCCATGCATGCATTTCTTGCTGGTGCTCCTCCCCTGTGTATGTTTGGACTCTTGGCTGCAGCTCTGCTGGCAGCATTACATCCACAGTTTTGGACACAGTTTGTAGCTACAACATAAGAGAGCAGATGCAATGATCAGAATTATTTTTTCTTAGTGAATCTTGCTCGAGCTGACACAGCTCTGTTTTCCTTTCCTGGTCAAAAGTAATGAAGAAAGACATGTAACAGGATTGCCTGCTAAAAAAAAAAAAAAAGAAAAGAAAAGAAAAAAGAGATTGCTGCTCTTAAAAATTAATTACACCGTAAATTATTTTAGTCTCTAATCAGTGACTACTAACCAAACAACAAATTAGCTCTTCTTAGCCCTGCTTGAAATCTCATCCCCAGCAAAGTCGGTGACACACATATGAGGTTGGGATGCTTACATACCAGCAAGTTGGAGAATGGCTACTGTATGGGGAAACAGTGGCAGGTGGAAATAAATCTGTAGCATTGCAGTGTTAGCGTTTTGTGTCTTTGTTATTTTAGAAACATACAGACTGATTACTTTTGAAAAGTCTGATATCCCTTCCCCATGCTGTGTTATAGAAGTTTTTAAAACACTGGAATTTAAACTGACGTTTTAGAAAATGGGTTTCGAAATCCTGAATCATGATTGGCCAAGAGCTGTCTGTGGCATACATTTACTTCTTAAAAATGCCCACGAATAACAAATCCCAGTGGCAACAGTCACTTCACCAGCCTGTATCACTGTGCCCTCCAAATTATAAAATTCAAAACAGCCACACAAAGCACTTCTCACTGCTGCCATTCATGTAAAAGTGAAACCGTGAACCTAACTGCCCCACTAAATACAGTAACTGAGGAGGAATTGCAGAGAGATTTTTTTGGTTCAACTAAACCACCAACACACTCAATAAACAAATCTTTTTTTCTTTCAAGTAAACTGCCACCATACTTGTGGCTGTTCCTCAGAGTAGCAGTCTCACACCACTCGCCTGTTTGCCCTGGCAGCTATATTCCTGCACAAAGAAGAAAAACAAAACAAAGAGGTTGAACATTGTAAAGAAAAGTGACCTAATGCTCTGAGTTCTGTTCCTGGCCACACGCAGAAGCCTTTCCTGATCGTGCTACAGTCCTTGGCACTTGAGAGGATGGAAACAAAGCATCTCTGGGGAGATGGGGTAACAGAGCTCAGTCAGTACAGCGAAAAAAGCAATAACAACCTATGTGTGTGGGGGTGGGTGGGGAACAGGAAAGTCTGTGTAATGAAGCAACAGCTCTCTGTATCTCTGTGGGAGGGGAGGAACCTCTGTTCAGACAAGCAACAATGAAAGACAGCAGTGCCCTCTACTGGCAAATATACCAGTGGAGGGACTGTTTCCCCAAAAACTTTTCAATCATTTGTATAATTTTGTCTCTATTTCACTAGCGTTTTTCTAACTTAAAAAAAAAACCACGTAGCCCATTCCTAAGCGCAATAATACCCTCCAGGGTGGCGGTGTTGAGATATACCAGACCTTCCATGAGCTATAAGACTCTCTTCCTGCAGCATCAAGCCTCATTCGCCTCCCGGGAGATCTGGTATATCCCAATACCACCCAGCCTGGAGAGTATTACTGTTTATGTATATGCAGATTATGAAAAGGAAATTCACTGTTGAAATTTGGCACTGTTGTATAAAACATCATATTTTACACTGAACTAATATAGCAGATTTCTGGAGTGGAAATCACAGCTGAATTTTAATACACTGTCTGAAACACCAGATTTTACACTGAACTAGCTTTGTACAAGATTTCTAATGAACTTTTGTTAAACTCAGTAAGGCAGATAACTGAAATACTGTTTGCTGCAACTGCATTAAATACAACAGTATTTTCACTTTCTATATTCTTTCTCTGTGTATTCAGTGCAGCTGAGTAATTCAATATTTAAAATGCAACTGCTGTCTGAATTTTGCTGCACCATAATGTCTTAAAAGGAGAGCCATAGTATGTGTAATGTCATTAATGGATCAATAAAGTCTTGTGTTTAACCACTTTGCTGATGAAGCCACTGCAGAGACTTTTTTTTTCAGGAAGCTTTCTTTCCTCAATAAATTCTGTTTTCTTACTTTATAGTCCCTTGTCTAGCAAAAAGCATTTACCTGATTACTTGCCCAAACTGAAGAACACTTCCCAATACTGACAATGACATTTTCATGGACAGTTCAGCAACCTTAATAACAAAAGTCATTATTAACTACTTTGAAAGGTCAAACACATGACATCAGAATCAATGCAGTCTCTTGACCTACTGCTTACCTTTCTTCATACTGGCACTTGCAAAAGGCTAGAAACGGGGCATTGAATTTATCTCTCAGCTGGCGAGAGTTCAGTGGCCAACTCATTGCATCCCCTCCCCCCAACATAACCAATAAGCAGACTGGAGCCCTCCACCTAGTCGACTGCTCATGTTCTTTGCCATGTTGCCAGCCATGCTGCTGCGTGTGTGTTGTTTTTTCAACCTTACCTGCATGTTTCCAGTCATCCTGCTGCTCATTGTACACTTCTGCTGCCACTACTTGCAACACCAGTTTACTGGCAGCCACTTTGCTACTGGAGCTTTGGAACTGGAGACCTTGCTCTCCAGTTCTATCTTGCCCGCACCACCACCAGTTTGGTACTCCTTTTCCAGCTAACTGCTGGGTCCTGCTGGGACCTTTCTCCTGGCTCTATGAGCCATCCTAGCTGCTGCTACCATGCTCCTTTCAGGCACTTTCAGCATCCAGGAACTCGCTCCCAAGCCCAATGCAAGCTCCAGTATTTGTCTATTCCAGGACAAAATAGCTACAAAACAGATGGACCTGCTCTGGGAACCTGCTCCCTGGTTCCATTGCCAGCACTGTACTGGGCACCTATACTTACTTTACAACAGATGACTTGCAGATGGACCCTGCCTCCAGGATCTTAATCCCTAATTCAGTCTGAGACATTACTTGCCATTTATACTGGACTTGTTCTTTAAAACCCTGCAGGTACCTCTGGGACCTTGCTCCCAGGTTCAGTCCGAGACCCTCCTTGCCACTTAAGCTGGACTTGCCACTTAATAACCTTCATGTGGACCTTGTCTCAGGATCTTGCTCCCTGACTCCCCTGGGCCATTCTACATTCCAGACCTTGTCTCCTTCCTGGCAGCTTGCCTGCCCTACAGCTGGACCTTGCTCCCACTTTCTATCTGACCTCCCTGATGGCATGCCTTCTCAAGATGTTTCTGTTAATTGCAGGCTGCCTTATTTCCACCTACATGGTTGAACCCTGCTACCTGACAACCTCCTATGTGTGTCTAGGGACCTGGCTTCTACAGCTTAGCTGAGCTAATAAAGTGCTAACATTCAGACCTGCAATTCAGAAATTTTGTGTTCCTGCCACCTCATGGCCTTCCGGACACTACAGCAGTAGGCAGCCCTTGCTTCAGTTTCAGAATTTCAGGATCAGCTAGTGAACAAGAGTGCCAGCAGTGGAGAAGAAAGACCCAGGGTCCGTTCATTCCGAATCTGAACTGACATCTAAGAAAGATATTGCCAAATCCGTAATCTAGTATAAGATTGGACTACAATGAAACTGATTTCCACCCTGAAAGAACTTAAAGAGTTCCATTATCAGCTCCAGCAAAGAAAAAATGACCTCTTTGACCTTTCTGCTGCCGGTCTAAACTGACACTGCTCAACCATCTCCATAAGAGACATCTGTGCCTCTCAATCCTTGGATGAGCCAAATAACCTCATGTTGCAGGTCAGTGCTAACATGACAAGGTTCAAAACAATGGTTATGCCATGGAAACATGTCTGCCACTGGACACTGCTCCCATACCCTCTGATCTGCTCATCTATGATAAAAGTACACCTTCAACCTTTTCCTTGCCAGGACCTTCTTGTTTTATAATACACTCTAAGCCTGTTTTACCGATGGTTTTGAAAACCTATTATTCATATTTTGGAATATAGAATCCATTGATCTTAACATTTTGGAATACAAGAACAAGTTTTCAAAGCAACAGTAATCAAAATTGCACTCTGACTATGGAGCACCACAGAATCTCAAGCTCTGCTATCCCTGACCAAGCACTGAAAGCATTGTGCACCAATTCAAATTGTCTGTTAAAACCATGGCCATTCACTGTTATATTGTTTTGACTGGAAAATCAGCAATACTACTTTGACAATGTCTTTAAAACAGCCGTGGATTGTATTATAAACTGTAACAAACTTCCTTCATTGAGAACTCTCAGATTCTGAACACCTCATTAGATTGGTGACATCAGAAGGCATTCAAGCTTTGCTCTCATGCCACTGATGTCAACAATCGAACAGTGTTGAGAATTCTCCCCATTTTTTCAATGAAGGGGGTTAATTATTCAATATGTTCCCTCAGCTGTGCCCAACACACTAGCTCCAGCCATTCCTGCTTGTTTTGGACTTCCACTGCTAGTTACAGTTTCTACCCTTCCTGCTTTACCATAGCTACCAGGTAATCCTCCAACCTTAGGTTCTTCGTCTGTCTGACTAATGCATCTAGTACCACCAACACCGAGGAAAGACATTATAGGGGAAGAAAGTCAACCTTTGCTCTGTTAGTCTCTTCTCATGATATATTTCAAAACAGAATAATTTCATTTTCATGTGGCAACATCTCCATTACCTTTAAGACTAAAGATCCACATCTCCTCAAGAAACTGACAGTGCCGTAATTTGTGGCAGCATTTAACATCTACTATGTATCTACTGTGAAGCTTTTCCTACTTGCCAGGAAGAACTGGACTCATACCTTCACCTGATTTGGATCTTTCCATCAGCTATAGTGGTACCACCTTCTATGACTACCATAAGGCCTTCCCCATAAAAGCAACAGCGATGCTGCAATGATTTAATACTCACTTCAATTCAGCTACCATGCATAGTGAACTCTTTTGTTGCTACTTTGCTGGCCAAAAGGCTCTCTCCTGTGCCATTTGCAGATCCCTCTCTTATCAGTCCACTCTGTGTCCTCTCAGCACACTGGATTTGACTAGGAACCTTCCTACCACTTCTCATTCTGCCTCATCAAACTCTGGTGTCTTCTATATGCCCCAAAATCTGAAAGACAGCAAGGCTACCAAATAGCCATGGCTCCTGGTCATGCCATTTGTAACAATTTCAGAGGTCCTCCTGCCAAGTTCCTTCTTGCTGGATGTTACATATATGTAGTCACTGTGGAGATGCTTACATAAAGGTGGTTTGCCACTGCCAGCCCAAAGTCCAGTATTCACCCTTCAGGAAATGACAATTATCTCACTCCTCCACTCCTAATCACGAGCCTCTCCTCGAGTCTGTCTTGTCTATGCATCCTAACCACAACTTCATCA
Organism: Neoceratodus forsteri; assembly: GCA_016271365.2. Classification (NCBI taxonomy): domain Eukaryota; kingdom Metazoa; phylum Chordata; order Ceratodontiformes; family Ceratodontidae; genus Neoceratodus; species Neoceratodus forsteri. The sequence goes on along the minus strand of CM028133.1, from coordinate 765,641,555 downwards.
ACTTCCTTTTGGCAGGCCTTTGCCAAGGCTTCCATACTGTTATTCAAGCTATCTCTTCCCACACACTTGCAACAATCTCTTAACTGCCTGGCCAAATTGCATGTCATCTCAGATCTCATCCAGAAAGGATTCATAAAAGGTTTCCTTATAGGTCTGTTCTTTCATCCTTTATTTCAACTTACTGGATAAATCCTATCAGAATTGCCACGAGGAGGTTATCAGGAAAGAAAAGAATCATAATGGATCTGTCAGCACACCACACTTCCATGATCTTGAGCATCAGCTCTCTTATTCCTTTGGAAGATTACTCCCTCATTTACACATGAATAGATGATGCTATTAAGCTAATCAAAATGGTGGGCCAAGGCACTTGGTTGGCAAAAGCAGACATTATGAATGCCTTTAAATTGCTGCCCATATATTACACCTTATGGGCAGCATCTGTCTGGAATTCAGTGGGGGTCTTCTTCTTACTTTGCTGGCTGGCTCACTTTTGGTGCAAGAGTAGTCTGAAGCACTTCAATATGTGGTCCAAATCAATCTGCTGAATATTGCTCAGCCTTCTTAAATGGCCATTTACACTTCATCTTTTGGATGACTTTCTCATAGTGACTCCTCCTTCTGCACCTCCAGCCGCAAACATCTCGTGCTTAGTGGATCTGTTTTCCCAACTACACATTCCTCTGGCTCTAGACAAGACTATTGGCTCAACAGAAAGCTTGAATTTTGGGTATCCTTCTAGACTCGAACAGAATGGAAGCTAGTCTTTGCCAGGATAAATTGCAACATATTTCACCTAGTCTCTTCCTTCCCATACTGGATGTCTTGTACAAATCAGGACTGTTGTGTCTCGTAGGCTACCTCAACTTCGCCATGAGAATCATTCATAGGTGTGCACCTTCATTACGTATCTACTGGAATTAGCCTTTCTGTTACTGCATTGGACCACCACATCACCTTCACCTAGGACTTCCTGGGGTTGATATCCGCCACTTGCAGCTAGTGTGGGCAGCTGCTGCTAGGTTGTTGACAGGGGTGTCAAGAAGGACACACATTACCCTGTACCACGTGATCTGCACTGGCTGCGATGCAGTGGCAGATCACCTTCAAAGTAGATCTTTTGACCTACAAAGCCCTGCACGAACTTGGTCCGGAATACTTGAAAGAGCTTCTGTTTCCCCTACAGCCCTGTATGACAGCTCAGTTCGGCTGACGAGGGTTGCTGGAGGTTCGAGGGTAACTTGGTAATTGTAGACAAAGTAGGCTGAGGCCCATTTAATTGTCTCCCACTCGTAGTGGGCTTATCTGTTAATGTATTTTCTAATATTCGTAAACAAAATTTATCTAACTCAATTTTGAATGAGTCAAATGACGTTTTTTCAACTATATTTCTTGGCAAGTTGTTCCAAATTAAGGGTGTTCGTATATTATAAAAATTTAAATGCCTATTAATTCTTGCTCTGTTTATAAAGTTTTGTTTATCGCGTGATCTTGAATTTAGGGTTTGGGATTCCATATTATGTTGCATTGAGACATTAAAGTTTTTGTCCTCAAAATACAATATAAAAATAGTAGATCTCCCCTAATCGTCTTAATTCCAAAGGGTCAAGTTAAGTTCTGATAGTCTATCTACATTCCACATTCTGTAAACCTTTTATTGATTTTGTTAGACATTTTGAATCTTTTCCACTCTAAATATATCTTTCTTTAAGGATGGACTCCATATAGGAGAACCATAGTCAAGAATAGGGAGTACATAGGTCTTATATAATTTGAGTACACACTCGATTCCTTGATATAAAAGCTTTATTAATAGCATAAATGATACTGTTACATTTACCTATTAATTTTAAAATATTCGTATTAGATGATAGTCTGAATTTATCCAAACACCCAAATCCTTTTCACTATTACTATTTTTATTTTCTTTGCATTTAGAAAATAAGAATGTTTAGGTTATTTTTTCCAAAATGGATTACCGCACATTTATCTTCATTAAATTTCATACCATTTCATACACCCCAATCTTCTATTAAACTTAAACTGTTTCTTAGCTCCATGTAGTCACTAAAAGTTGTAACTTCACCCCTATTTTAGTATTGTCGGCAAATTTGGTTATATGTGATTTGACACCTTCACTCATATCACTGATATAAAGTCCAAATAACAAGGGGCCCATCACCGATCCTGAGGGACCCGCTAGTAACTCTCCCCTCATCCGATAAAACAGTATTTATACGCACCCTCTGAATCGATTAAACAACCAATTCCCAATCCATCTAATAGTGTTTTTTAAACCTAGTTTGATTAATTTATTTATCAACTGATAATGAGGACTGTGTCGACGCTTCCCAAATCCAGAAAGATTACATCCATTGGTCTGCCACTATCCAACTTAAGACTGATATGGTTGTAAAGGCTAACAGATTGGTATTGCATGAAAGCCCTCTTCTAAATCCACGCTGGGTAACATCCTGTAGACCCAATCTTATGATATCTTCATCAATACTATTTTTAATTAATCTTTCCAATAATTTACAACAGACTGATGTCAAGCTGATTGGTCTATAATTTGTCACACTGGATTTGTTGCCTTTTTGTAGATAGGCACCACTATAGCCTTTTTCCAATCCAGTGGCACCACACCAGTCTCGAGATTTATTAAATAATTTTGTGAGAGGATCCGTTAACACTTCCACGAGTTTTTTCCATACGATCGTATCAATATTGTCTGGACCTGTGGAGGATGATGTCTTTAATTTTAATAGTTCCTGTTTGACTGATTCCTGACTAATATTAAAGGATGTTTAGTTTTTACCTCAGTAATACTAATATTAGTATTATGAACCTGATATATAGATGTAAAGTATTTGTTAAAGTTATCAGCTATATCTTTGTTGTTGGTGATAGTTTCTCCATTTACTATTACCGAGGTGATTTTTTGATCTTCGTTTGTTGCCATTTATATAGGCATAAAAGACTTTTGGTTTTACTCGATGCTAAATTATTTTCAAATTTAATTTTGCCTGTTTTATAATAGTCTTAAGCAATTTCTGCTGTTTTTGTAGTTAATGTGATTTATTTCGGTAGGGTTTTTTTTATACTTTTTAAAAGCTTTATTCTTCCTTCTAATTTGTTTCTTAATGTCTATATTGAACCAATGGGGATGTAACCTTTGCTATTGGCAATTTTGTGCATTGGAATGTAATTTACAATTATTTCTTGTATTTTATTTTTCAACTTTACCCACATATGATTAACCCTAATCTGCAATATGTCTGCCCCAATCCAGTTTATTAAATGCTTGATAATTTTATTCCAATCTGCTTTTTTATAATTAAGGGATTGTGTATAATTTCTAAATTTAATATTTCCAACGTTGAATGAACATTCAACAATATTATGGTCACTATTACATAAGTGGGGTAAAATATCTATTTTATCAATTTTATCAACACTATTGGTAATGACCAAATCTAAAATACTTTTGCCCTAGTTGGGACATCAACCACTTGATAGTAACCTTGAGATGTTATAGTATCCATGAATGTCTTTTCAAAGGCAGTTGTTTCTTACGCTCCACCCACATGATACCTGGGGCATTGAAATCACCCAGAATCAAAAATCCCAAGGTTTGATACTTCAATCATTTCCTCTAATAAGTTATTATTATAAACATTATTACTGTTAGGGGTCTATAACAGATTCCCAAATTTAATTTAGGTAGGTGTGGAAAAGTATGCTTACCCATAGGGTTTCAGAATATTATCTGCAAAATTACTTATTTTAATTTCCTGACTTTGTAAAAACTCTGACACATAACAACATACTCCCGCCCTTTCTCCCAATGCGGTTTTTAGTAAATAGTTGAAATCCTCAATATTGTTTGACCAATTATTAGATTCATCCCACCAAGTTTCTGTCACACATATAATGTTTATACTATCCTGCTTAATTAGTAATTTAAGTTCACTTAATTTGTTGTTACTTAAGCTTCGTGCATTGATATTCAAATTTTCAATCTACTAATACCTTTATATTTAAATTTGGCAGTTTTATTAAGTGGGTGGCATGATTTGATTAGATTTTAGTTTGTCACCCTCATCCCCTTGTTTCTAGTTTAAATTGGTCTTAATGATATTTTCAAAAGTCCTACCTAATTTGTAAGCTCCTTGTCTACTCAAGTGTAATCCATCCCAACTAAATAGTGAAGGTGTGTCATTAAAGTTTTCCCAATGTGGTATGGATTTATAAGCTGACATGAGTGTCCATTTTCTTATCCATTCATTTACAACTTTAATTTTACATGAGGTATGATAATTTGCTCTTGGAACAGGGAGTATCTCAGAAAACCATGTTTCACAGTGAAATTTGTCAAGTGTTTTGCCAATATCTATAAATTCCTGCTTGATTTCATCTACTGAAAGTTGTTTTAAATCATTTGTTCCTACATGTAGAATAACAAGTGGATTATGGCCAGAATTTTGTAGAATGTCTGGACATTTTATTTATGTCTTTAATACCGGCTCCCGAAAGGAGGAACAAGCTATGTTATGCTTGTCAGTTCTACACTATTTTATCTGTATATTTTGATTATTGAATCACCCAAAACATAGAATTGTCTACTCAAGCTATTTATAGCCTTTGGGGGTTGTCCTTAACTGAATTTGGTAGGACTCCTTCACTTTTATTATTCTGATTGTGTGTATGGACAGAGTCAAATATGGACCCTTGTTCTTGACCATTCATTTTATTTGATACTATGTCAGACATAGGATCAGTTAAGGACTCCTGGATTTTTGCACTAGTCTCCTTTATTATAATATCTGGTCTGGGATTATTTACACTAACTATAGGAATTTGCTTTTGAGGACAAACATCTTGTGTCAACTCAACTAGTGGATCTGTATTGTCCAGGCTAATTAGAGGTCATATCTATTGGATAGACTAATGTTGTTGCCAATAGCCCTTCTTCTAGCGTTTTTTGGTTTTCTGGTCCACAGCTATTGATGTCCTTTTGCAGTGCTCCGGTTTCCACAGGGGCTGCTACAAGTGATGCACACCCAGTACCCACCCCAGCAGAAGAGGGCAGTCAATGGATGCTCAATACTCATCCTCTCCTGCCAGCGTACAGCAACCAGAGTCCATTCCGAACCGGGTCGCTGGCATGATGTAAGGTGTGGCATTCAGCGCCTCAACCCTCTACACCACCAGGCCGGCAATGTTTAGCCTTTAATGATGTGTAACTGACAATGACTTCTAGTTGCTTCTGTTTTCTCCACTGTCCATGAACTTGATGTTCCCCACCCTCTGTTCGACGAGGATTCTTTGTAAATGAGCTTTTAGCTCACAGGTTGCAATTCAGTTTTGCAATAAATAAAAGAAAGAAAGAAAGAAAGAAAGAAAGAAGAAAGAAAGAAAGAAAGAAAGAAAGAAAGAAATTAGATTCACTGGGCAGCTGATTGTATGTATGTTGTGCTTGTTGCAACATACTGTGGCTGATGCTCTCAAGTATTTCCACCCTTTAGAGGTGCCATGAACATGTGGACCCATAGTTGTAGGAAATATTGCCAGAAATCCTCAGGAAAGATACCCAGGCATGGCGCCAGACAAGGAGGAGGAGTGGTGTGAGGTGGAGAGCAGACAGCTAGGTAGAGTGTCCTGGTTGGCTGATCAGTTAAGTAAGGGTGGGGATCTGATCAGTTGACCACCAAACCTTGTCAGCTGAAAGTTCACTGGCAGTTGATTGTATTTATGTGTATTGTGCTTGATGTAATGTAATGCAGCTGATGTTCTCAGAGTTTTCTACCCTTTACAGGTGCCATGGGAATGTGGGCCCATAGCTGAAGGACATACTGCCTGGAATTCTAAAATACTGAGACGAATTCTGTTTAGCCACCTCCTCCAGCTCACAGAATTAATAGTCCCTTGAACGCGAGGTATACCGTGTGTAAAACAGGGAAAGTAAAAAGTTTTTGTCATGTACACTCTTTTTCGTGTTTGCAATTTTCCATTTGTTCCAGAAATTTACCTTAGTCTGTGTTTGTTGAATTTTATTTTGCCAGTTCAAAGGGCCATAGAACTAGGAGTAGGGAGTCCCCCAAAACAAATATAACTTATCCATTCCATGAGTTCTAGGATTTAATTTTGGGTTCAGAAAACTTAGTTGACAGCGATTTTGGCAGTGTATGAATATAATACCTATGTTTTCCTCCTTACGATTTGTATATTATTTTGCACAAAGCCAACACTGTTTGTTTATATGTTGAAGAAAAAAAGTTTCCCCTACTCTTTTAGTGGTGGTGGTGGTGGTGTGGTATTTTGGTGATTTGTATATTATCTTGTGTGACGTCAACTCTGTTTGCTTAGTATTTGTTGTTGAAGTCTTCCCTTATTCTTTTAAGTGGGAAGAGGAGGTATGTTTACAGTAAATTTCATTAATGTTTGAGGTTACAAGTATGAGGTAGTTCTCTTTTATGAAGCATTACTAATTTGTTTGTTTGTTCTTTTACGCTTTTGGAAAAAAACATTCCCCTACTATTTTAGTGGTGATATGGAGGAGTTTCCTTTATATTATTATGTGGGATTACACGTTGATATCATGTAGGGTGTATGTCCACAATGCTTACTTTTTGGGTTTCTTTTCTTTCTCTATATATGATTTTGTGTGATGTAACACCATTTGTTTATTTTACTTTCCAGTTATTTTCTATTTCGCTGTGATGTAATCATGCTTGTTAATACTTGTTTTTGAAGAAAAAAATGTCCCCTACTCTTTGGAGTGGAAGGAGGAGGGATATGTTGTAATTGACAAAATATGTTTGAAACATTTTTAGAGGATCAGTATGCATTAAATACTTAATTTTCATTTCTGTTCATTTTAGATTTTTCTTTTTGTTATTCTGTATGATTTAGTACTGCTGTTTTGATTTATTTTGAAGTTTATAATAAAAATTCCCTACTCTTTTCGAGAAGTGCCATGGGATCTTTAACATCCACCTGAACTACCACCAGAACAGGCAGATGGGACCTTGGGTTAACATCTCAACTGAAATACAGTACCTCAGGAGTGCAGCACCCCCTCATGCTGCACTACAGTGTCAATGTGCGATTTAACCCAAGTACCTGGTGTGGGGATGGAACCCACAGCCTTCTGATCTCCCGGCCTCAGAGGCGAGTGTGATATCTGCTGGTCACTGACACTGCTAAAATGAATCACAGGAGGTCTCAGTAAATTAGTTAACAAAACATTACACAGAAAACCAGTCCACGGATGAGTTAACACACCAATTGTGGCTATTGTGATGGAGTATGCAGAGTTGCAGATGCACTTTCTTTTCAATTTCAAACAGTTTCTGCTTCCCCTCAACCTCACAGTCAGAAGTTCAAAACAATACTGATATTTGTGTTTTCAATGCCAGCCACTGCCTTAGACAGTTTCTCAATTTGCCCCGACATAACCTCATAGAAAAATTAAATAACTCACTAACTCAGAAGAACCTACATGCCATACTGTGCAGCGTTTTAATGCCACATGGCACTGTCTTACTGAGCTGGCATTTTCTTTAGTTCCAGTGATCTAGCTCGGTATGAATGCCTTGTTGCAGCCTGCAGTGCATACACAGTCAGATGTCCAGTTCTGGGATCCAAGACCGTGACTGTGGTGCTACTGAACCTTGGGACCACGAAACCGCTGAACACCTGGTCTTCACTTGCCAAACAGCCATTCCTCTACCCTTGCAGCAACATGTAGTCTCTTTCAAAATTTGAATCCTCCGCTCTTTTGAGAAACAAAAATGCCTCGAAGCCACACCCCAAAGTGCTTGTTTTCCAATAGCTGCTACCAGTCTGCCATCTTGCGTTCAGGCTACGGGCTTTCAGCCAATAAGTGCTCCTGATGATGTCAGCACTGTTCCCACCTCATGCTGCTCCCCCTTCCTGTCAACTTGCAAACTGGGCTGGCCAATAGATGCAAAGGAAAGCAATGAGTGACAGCCTGCATGCCCACCCTCTGGGAGGAACTGCTTGACTGAGCAAACACGAGGAAGTTGGGCAGCTTGTTCAGGTCTCCAAGAATACCCACAGCTATGTCTCTGATTTGCAGCTGATCCAGAGGTCCATGGGCTTGATAGGATTTTGCTCCTAGGACCGCTATAATGACTGGAAGTAAAGCTGATTCTGCCGACTGCACTAGCCCACACGGACAGGTAGGAGGTATCTGCACTAGCCCGAGGCACTCTGCACTATGCCCGGGCTAGTAAATGTATGTTAAGGTCAAACCATGTTGTGATGCTGGCATGGCCAATATCTTTAATAAGGCTTTCTCTGACTACAGTGCAGTCCTGCCTGACAGGTCTGCCACACATCCTGATGGAATGCCAGCCTCCAGCCAATTGCCCTTCTAAGGATTTGTATCTGTCATATTAAATATCATTCATTTTTGTTAGACCAGGGAGATTTGGGCTGACAAAGCAAAATGGGATTGATTTTGCTGAGACAGCAAAGATTGTAGTTCTGCTCTCTATAATTTATACTGGTCAGTTTTGTGTTTTTCCTGTCGTTTACCGATAATTTTAAAATAAGACTGTATATCATGTTTTGTCTCCTCCCACCAAGTCTGGATGTCTTCATATAAAAAATACCGATTTCCTAGCATGCAAGAGTCCACTAAAGCCCTCATACACTACTGGAAAAGAGTAGGGAATTCCCTGGTGCCCTGGCCAAATTTCTCCCATTCACTAAAAATACCACCAACAGCTTAATCTGGTTCAAGGTCAGCTGGCATTCATGTGTATTCCTCTCCCTCGGGTCGTGGCCTAAAATAGGCAGAATTTGTGTAGTGCATGTACCTGGTCAACAAAACTAAAATAAAAAATAAACAATTTGATTTTGAAAGCACATTTTTGGGGCTTGTTATGTGTGTGTGCTTTCAATTCCTCTCAGCTCTGCCTACGGGGGGTCTGTGGCTTGTTGCTAGGCTGGGCTGGGCATATCTGTCTTTTATTGCTGAGCAGGCAAAAGTAAGCACACTGGGAGCTGGAATGCCTAAAATGTAAAATGCCAAGCTCAGACAAGGCAGTGGAATTATTTTTAAATGCAGACAGTATTTATCTGGTCTACCATTGAGGTTCTGACCGAGGTTGTGTTCTCTGAGGTTGTGTGGGAATTGGGAAGCAGTGTGAAAATGTTTTGCTGTCTAAGTTGCTCTGCTCATATTGTGTTCTTTTGCCTTGGGGTGTGATGTCTATGGTTTGTTATCGGACTGGGCATCACATGTTTCTTTGGATTGATGTTTGAACATACAAAGGCACTCAGGTAAGTCAAGCCAGTTGTTAATGCTCTTCTGAGGTTGTGTGGGGGCATGGGGAGTCAAAGTGTGGCGTTGTGATGTGCCCTGTTGTTTTATCTATTTTGCTGCAGCATATTCTGGCCTACTCTGGCTTTCCCTCATTTCGTATTGTTGTGTTGCCTACAAGGTGGGGAGGGGGTTTCGGCGATGTCTGCCTTGTTGCGGGGCTGGGCAAACCACTGTGGGCTAGTGCAATTTTAAGACTGACTTGTCATTATTCACTGTCTGTCAAAATCACATGGTGACATGAGTGGGCTAGTGCCAACCACTGCATGCTAGTGCAGTTTTAGTCTGACTGTACTGCTGGTTAGTGAAAAAAATGTTAAGGTCAACCCCTGTTCATCAAATATGATTTTCATTATTGGCGGAGCAAGGTGGGGTGGGGGGTCCTGTTATCAGACCCAGGAGGTTTTAATCGAGTCCCAGAACTTCTTCCCCTACTCCAACAGTGAGATTGTTGGTTCTGCGGAATGATGCCTTGGCCTGTCGTATTGCCCAGGTGCACCTGTTTCTGTCTGCTTTGTAGTTTTTGGATATCCGTAGTTATCACTGTTGCCCTGGCCTGGTGCCAAGAGAGCCATGCCGCATCATACCAAGAAGCTCAGGGATGACCCAGTTCATACTACGACCTTTAATCATCTTCTTGTAGTGCAGGCGAACTTGTCGCAGCTGTGTTGAAATGAGTGAAGAAGAGTTGGAGGGCAGTGTCAACAGAAGGGCATAAGTCAAGGAAGCGCCAGTCAATGCCTGAAGGTGATTCCTGAAGTCAGTCATAGCACTATTTTTTATAACTCTGTTCCTTACCAATTTGGGTGGGGAGGTTGGCCTGTTTTGTCGACCACACATTGGATAGATGAGTGATCACTCAGGTATCCGGGAGTACCTTGACATCAGTTAACCTTTCTAGGTGAGTTGTTAGTACCCAGTCGATCAGAGTGCTTGTACCGTGGGGTAGTTTGTTCTGGTGCAGCTCTTGACAGCCTGCGTTAGGAGAATCTGGATACAAGATCTCTGTGCATGGCACTGAAGCTGGCAAGTATTTACTTGTAAAGTGCTACTGATGCCACTCAGAATACATTTGTTTTAGACACTATTCAGCATGTATTTATTTTTTATCTTCTATTTTATTTAAAGGGGAAAATGCTTATTGTCCCTCCACCACTAAGGGGCTGTGACTGGCATGGCTCAGAGGCAGGCACAACAAAAATTATATTTTATTCCACACCTGGAGAGTCGGGACCATGGGGCAAGAGAGACCATGAAGGGCTACCCATAACACACCAAGACTCACAAAGGCAATGTCCACATTGTACCAGAGACAAGCAGAAAGGCAAATATTTGAATCTTCAAATCTCATTCAGCTGGCAATTTATCATAGGCATGACTCTTCAGCAGAGTCTGCAAGTGTATTGAACAAATGGTCGCTTTCTCCTTCCTCCACCTCCACCTACCTCCAGGAAGGAAGAGCTGCACTGAGAACTTGACTGTACCCACCATGGAGTGTTTCACAGCCACAGCTGGGCAATTCAAACATTAAATATTTCCTTTTTTTTTTTGAGGCACTGGATACCTTAACTCTATCCAAACTGGTGACCCAAGTTCAAGTACAGACCAGGGCTGCTCAGAGGTCATCCGACCGGGGTGGGAGGATTGAGTGTCCCATGGACAGTTCTCCTCCCTTGGGGAGAGGGACTCTGAATCCTGTCACCTGTCTGCCACCTAGTGGAGGCTGGGAGGCAGTACCAGTGGATCCAGCACATGTGGGCTGGAGGCATGATGATGCAACCAGCATGTCGTCAATATGCACATGTGCAGTTATGTAACATACAAATCCCAAGGGGATGTAAATTGAGACAACTACCGTGGCCCACGCAACATCCCTGCAAACTCTATATGACTCTATGTGGCAGGCTGCCCACCAATATATGGTTCTGTGTAAGTGCTGGTTAACCAGTAAGTCCACAAGACAGGTTGGTGGTAGGGCTGGGGAGATGTCACCAAGACCAGGGGTGACTGAGCAAGAAACAGGAATAAAAACATAGTGTTTTCTTTACAGATTGCCTGCACCGGCACAGGAGGGAGCTGAACTTGGAGGGACCTCCAGGAGCCCGACCCTCAATTAAGGGGTTGATCTGGAAGTTGCCATCCAGCCACATTCCCACCGTCCACATTTCCAGAACACAGGAATACTCACTCCATTGGGCCTGGATCACCATCAGCCTCTTGACAGGATCGTAAATGGACTACTGGGTTTCCTCCCTCTGGTCTTACACTTAGAAGAATATTTGAATTCCCATACTCCAGTGTTTGCAAAATAAGACTCCCAAAGGAGACATCAAATTAGATAATTTCCAGTGGAGAATTAGTCCATTGCTGACATAGTTTAAATGTCTTTCTTTCTAGCACAGAGTACTAACAGATTCCTGAGAGGTGAGTTTGCCTATAACCCCTGGCGAGGGGATTACAAAAATAAATATTTCCTTGCTTCTCTTCTGGTTAGTCAGGTCATTCTCAGCAAAAAAAAAAAACAAACAGGATCTGTTGCAGGACAGAGAGAGAGATGCAGGCATTGCACACTCTGTAGCTCTCCAGTGAACAAACTGTTCTAAAAACACTGCAGCCTAGCATATATTTGCTACAGGCAGCCCCTCCTACCTAGCACCAATGCTTTTGTCACATGACAAAGGAGCCATGGGAAGCCTGCAAGTTAACTCTATGCTGCCTAAACAGCCAAAAGCACACTGATAGTAACCCTCAGTGTCACAGGGTACAGACTCTGCCACTTTATATCCTTGTTGTCCTCAGAAATGGCTTTGGACAGCACTTGCTGACCTTTCCTAATGTACCTATAAGGGGAGATGGCTAATGCCCTCTGCCTGTGACCAGCATATGTGGGGACACCCATAGGCATGTGTAGCTACTTTCTGGGGCCAGTCCATAGCAGTGGGTAGGAATACTACAGGGAGCCACAAAACAAATGCAAAAGGGACACTGGCAACCATGCACTGAAGCCTTTGACAGATTGCTATTGACTTGAGAAATATGCCCTCAGAGTCACGTGATGGAGTGCTAAGGAATAGCAGCTTTTCAGCCAGCACTTTGAGATACGTTTAATTCCCAAGTTATTTTCTTAAGTTATTATTTCTAGCTTCATACAAACTCATTCGATTCAGCTAACTCTCTGATAATGACTGATACCTCAAACAGTAAGTTAATAATGGTGGAACTGGAGCTATGGAAGTTATTAGTATGTTATTGCCTCTGCCTGCCAGATCCCAGGTGCAAAGCGCCACAAGCCAAATGAATCTCCACTGCCCTCCACTGCCCTCCACAGCTTGAGTGGCTGACCCAGACACCATCAACAAGGTCTTTAAGGAAAACTACACCCAAAACTTGAAAAATATATATCATGCAGAGTGTTTTAATTTGTATGTGAAGTTCTAGTGTTTCCTTCCTCTGACTGGTATTAGGAGTTTTCCTAAATTAGCCTGCTAGCTTTAGGGTAGTTTTACGACCCTGGAGATCTCCATATCAAATAGCTTAATTGTATTTATTTGTCCTACAATGCACCTTGTTTCATGTGATGGTGATGTAGCAGAGCCCATAAATCCAGCAGAAAGCATTGCATTACAATCAGTTCACAACAATAGAGATGGCTATATTTTAAAACCCATAGAATTCAGCTTGTCACCCTCAACCTAAAGGTTTTACTGTCCTGAAAACTTTGCTGCTATTAATTTTGTGCAGCTTCTAAAGCTTCAAGATACTTAGTTTGTTTGGCATGTATGTGCTGAATGTTGGGTCTCTCTTACATCACAGTCACATGAGACAAGATGCACTGTGGGAACAAGAAAATACAATTAAGCTATTAGGATGAAGATCCCCAGGGTCTAAGACTAGCATAAAGCTAGCAGGCTAATTTGGGAAAAACTCATAATACCAGTCAGAGGGAAGGAAACACTAGAACTTCACATACAAATTAAAACACTCTGCACAACATATATTTTTCAAGTTTTGGGTGTAGTTTTCCTTTAAGGAGCTCAGCAATAAAATAAACATTATTAGATCTAACCAGAGATTTTAAAAACATTTTGACCTGCATTGAGGGGCTTGCCAGGTGGGTCTTGATATGGAGACCCCCATAGACTCCCTTGAAGATCGTGCTGATAGAGCAGAGCCTAAAGTGGTTGGCCTCTGGAGAAAAATCCAAAAGCTAGAGAACTAATTGGAAGATCAGGAGGGTGGCAGCAGTTGCCACAACAACTTAGGTGTTTATCTGCCTCCTGAAACTTACATAGAGACATAACTCCATCCAGTTTGTGCAGAAACTCCTAGAATAAATTTATTTGTTTTATTTATGTCTTTGGTGACGGGTAGGTGTTCTGATCCAGGGACTGTTTTCAGTCATGACCCAGGCTACAAGGTGGCAAAATTAGGCACAGGTACAAACAGCCAATTACATGATACAATACGTTACGCCCAACAGCTAGTGGCGAGGGTGGAGAGAGAGAGCAAGAACAGTAGTAATGCAATGACAGTGTGCAGACAGGGTATACAGGTAATGCTATATCAGAATGTATAAGCATAGCCAAAATACAGATGGTGCAAGACACAAAAGTAATGGTATAGAGGTATATGGTCCTAATTCAAGTATAAATGAAAAAAGTTGCAGTAATAAAAATTCAAATTGGAAAACAATCACAGTTCATAACATCAAAGGGCAAGGCAGGAGGAGGAGGAGGGGCAGGTGTAGGCTTAGGGGTGGGGTAGAAAGGAGATGTAGGAAAAGGGCAGGCTAGTGGGGGGCAGAAGGGGGTATAAGTGCTGTGGGGCATCAGGTGAAAGTCTGAGTGTTATTAGAGCATAGTCAGAGTTGTAGACCCTAAGCGTTGCTGTATGGAACAGTGACATTTTGTAGCAGTGAGAAGCCAGGTCTTCAGGTTATGTTTATGTTGCGGTTCCTCCCCATATGGTGTGAACTACATAGTGAAACAAGCGCATAGAGCATCAAGACCCACACTGGACCCAGCTGAGGACAAGTCACATCCCATTATTTTGAGGCTCCTCAATTACCTGGATAAAATCCATGTACAAAACAAGCATTTGTCAATGCAAATGTTTGCTTGCTGGCATTAGCATTGGTAGTGCAGGAGTTAGAGAGATGCATAATAGGAATGAGTGAAGTATTGAACTAATGCCAGCTCTCTTCCCCACCTGCAGAGACTGACAGGTGTTGAGGGTGTGCCTTTGTATGTCATCGGCCTTAACGCCATGCCATTCCACCCCTCACTCCACCCCTGCAGCCACCGACAGGTGTCACGGTGTGCCTTGGGGGTCTTCAGCCCTTATGCTCACCCCATTCCATAAGGAAATAAGCTGAGATGGGTGCAGTATGGAAGAATGGGGTGAACGTTAGGCCAAGACCCTAAGGCACACCTAGATGCCTGTCACTGGCTGCAGGGTGGGGTGGAGGCATGAGCATTACAGCCGACGACCCCAAGTCACAGCCCCAATGCTTGTCAATCTCTATAGGGTGGGGCATTATGGTTGAAACCCTAACACCCAGAGCATTTGCTGGTATTTTTCTCCAAATTTTAACATGGGCTTTTTGGGACCCTGCCTCATGAGCAGTGGCACTATCATTTTAAGTTACTCAGTCCGAAGATGATTTCATAAGCGACTATGCCATTCTGTGCTACAGGTGGGAAAACACATTTCAGTCTGGATGTGAAAATCACAACCGTACTGTTCATGAGGAGGTGTAAAAATGGCAATGTTGAAAATCTGGAGTGAAAGTATGAAAACTGGTGAAGTTATGAGCGTGCACGTAGAAACTGGCATGACGCACGCTATAACGCAATCATTTTTAAATTTTTTCATAACATTTTCAACATGGGCATTTTGGGACCTCCTCACGAACAGTAGCACTGTGATTTTGTTAATCTGTCCCGAAAATCAATTTCCCACTGAGACAGCGCCATTCAGTGCCACAGGTGCGACAACACATTTTGGGCAGGATATGAAAATGACAGCTGTACTGTTCATAAGGAGGTATGAAAAAATGGCAATGTTGAAAATGTGGAATGAAAATATTAAAAAATTGGTGAAGTTATGAGCGTGTAGAAACTGCACAATGCACTCGTATCAGAAGTCTTTCTTGAATTTTTCACAAAATTTGCAACACAGATTTTTGGGACCCCACCTCATGAACAGTGGCACTACTATTTCATTAATCAGTCCTGAAAGGTGATTCCATGCAGTGACTGGAAATCACCTTCGGGACTGGTATGATAAACAGTGACATGTTTATGAAGTGAGATCCCAAACCTATGTTGAAAATTTGGGGCACAATTCCTAAAATGGCTAAGATATCAACTTAAGTTGAAACAACCCTGTTGACTCCCATTATACAGCACTTACCGATTCCTCAGTTTGCATTTGGCTTTGAAAGTGCAGATGTATCCCGTCCAGAGAAGATCGCTGCCCCGACCTCCAGAGGGTAAGTATGGGTTTGGGGGTTTGGGAGGTGGATGCTCAGCGGGAGGGCAGGGGGGGGACGGGAGATGACGGTGAACCATTTTCTTTTCACAGGTAAAAAATAAAAATAAAAACAGCCAGGGGACTTTTTTTCTTTATAGGTTTAAAAAAAAAAAAAACATTTCTGCACTTTCAGGTAGTGGGCTCCCACTGTGTCACAATAGTGGTGCTGGTGGTGGGGGCATGCCGACACGAGGACTGGGCACCCTGATGTCGGCCAGATTACTAGATGGGTTTTGGGGAGTTGCATCAGACACGGAGTGGGCATCCCAGTGTCGGAAACATTTTGGCACATGGGGTGGGCTCCCAGTGTGCCACTCAATGGAGTGAGGGAGGATACAAACCGACACGGGATTGGACTCCTGATGTCAGTTTTCCATGGAGTGTGTGTCGGGTGGCAGGAGCCGCAGCTCATTACTTGTTTCACCAGGAAAGGCACACAGAACAAACAAGTTGTTGGTGGAGCAAGGGCCAGGGACAGAGTGCTGGTGGCAGGGCCGACAAGGTTGCGAGGGGGGGCACTGCTGAAATGAGAACTGTTCCTTACTGCAGTGGCAGATTCATTTCATTCCTTGGCTCTCTTTGAAGCTGCTGTCATCGGCAGCTGCCCCTTGATTGGTGGCTGGGGACGCACCCAGTAAAGTGTTTGTTGCATTGGCCACAACCCTGACACACCTCTGAAATGTGATACTGTCACAAGATGTTTCTTTGCAATGCATCAAGCAAACATAAAAAGGTAAGGAGACCATAGAAATATAGTGGGAAAGCTGACTCCATATATTCAGTTATCTCAGCCCCTGGTATGTGCAAAGCAAGCTGAGTACCAGGAGATAAAGAGAAAACTACAGTATATGCAGCATGCATTAACATAGAAACATAGAATTTGTCAGCAGTTGGGACTGTACAATCCATCAAGTCTGCCCTTGGCTTCCTACCCCCACTTAGCTGTCTACTTGTGTATCCCACAGTGTCTGCCCATGCCCGCTTGAGCTCCCCTCTGGCTTGGCCTCCCCAACAGGCTATTCCATAGTTCCACAACACGCTCTGTGAAGAATAATTTCCTCGTATTGCTTCTGAACTTTCCTCCCTTCGAGTCAAAGGTTTGCCCTTTGGTCCTGCTGTAGTCCTTTACCTGAAAGAGGTTCTGCACATGCACCCTGTTTTTGCCTTTAAGGTATTTGAATGTTTCTATCATGTCCCTATGATTCCTGCATTGTTCTAGGGAGTATAATTTGAGGTCATCCAGTCTTGCCTCGTATGGTTTCTGATGCAAGCCCTGCACCATCTTTGTATCTCTTCTTTACCATCTCCAGCCTATCTATGTCCTTCTTGAGGTGCGGCCTCCAGAACTGGACACAGTACTCCAGGTGAGGCCTGACCAGGGACTGATACAGGGCATGATTACTTCATGCCTTCTGCTCATGATGCCCCTCCCTAATCATCCCAGGATGCCACTAGCCTTTAGTGCCGCCTTTTCTCATTGTCTACTGACCATGAGGTCATCTAATATATTAACCCTAGATCTTGCTCCTGCCTGGTAGCCACCAGCTGCTCCCCTCCCATTGAGTACAGTTTCCTGGGTTAAGCTTTCCCAGGTGCATGACCTTGCATTTTTGGCATTGAATTTCAATTGCCAGGTCTTGGACCACTCCTCCAGTTTTCGGAGATCAGCTTCCATGCTTTGCTGTCCCTCTGTTGTGTCTACCCTGTTGCGAATTTGGTATCATCTGCAAACAGGCACACCTTCCCTCCAGTTCATCTGCAATGTTGCTGATGAATATGTTGAAAAGATTGGCCCCAGAACTGAGTCCTACAGGACCCCGCTAGCCACCCTCCCTCCACAAACAGAGTGACATTTACTAATACTCACTGAGTTCTCCCATATAACTAGTTTCTGATGCAGTTTGTAACCTCAGGTCCAGTTCCATGTTCTCCAGTTTTTGACTAGCCTCCCATATGGAGCGGAGTCAAAAGCTTTGCTAAAGTCCAGGTAAACCACATCCACTGCCCACCCTGATCCACTGTTTTGGTGACCCAATTGAAAAAATCAACCAGGTTTGTCTGACTTTGTTACTCCTTCCTGCTGAAAAAAACAATCAGTTTGTTAAGGTCTGCAACTTAGTAGCACAACTGCAGACTGGAGGAGAAAGGTCTCTTTCCCACTCGGTGAAGGTCAGTGAAACTCAGCAGACAGTAAGGCTAGGGGCTGGGCACTTGGAGCATGCCTCCTAGGGTTGCTCTTTCTGTCTGAGCTGTTGCTTCTGGTTGTTTCTATCTGAGAGCTTTATATTAGCTGATCACTATTTCAGTTGTGGTACAGCAAGTACAAATGCTGATCTACATACAGCAGCTAGAATTCTGGGTAAGTATTCCAACTGCTTCTTATGCACAGTGAAGATCAGCGAAGCTCAGCAGAGACAGCAGCCGCTGGCTGGGTCTGAGCAGAGCGATCAGGAGAGAAATCACCTCAGCGGAGATAGGAGCCCAGACTGTGCACTCCAAGGGGAATTCAGCCAGGTAGAACTGCTGTCAGGAATCCCTGCTTCTGCACCTGTCAGAATCTGCCTTCCCTCTGTGACTGGTCTCTCTCCCAGTCGGTGAAGGTCAATGAAGATCAGCAGACAGTAAGGCTAGAGGCTGGACTGCACTTGGCGTATGCCTGCTTAGGGTTGCCTTTGTGTCTGAAGCAGTTTAAAATGCTGTACCCAGCCTGATTACTAGTAAACACAAATGAGGAAAAACAATTTCTTTCTCCTGGGGTTGCTGTCAGAGTCTTGCCTAAACACTTCCCCAATATGCATCCAGCGCAGTGCTTTCCTGCATGCTGAAGGAGAGAAACACCAGACTGAGTGAAACGGCTCAAGATATAGCAAATCTGAGACTTGCCTAAACCTTTGGGTGAAAAAACTTTACAAGGTATTAGGGTTACAACCCTGCCAGTTGGGTTTGAATGCACTATTTGTTGAACTTGTTTAAACACTGAACTTCTTGTGACACAGAGTCAGTATCGGGCCTCATGGTGCTGCATTGGGGCTTCTCAGATGGTCCCTTGCTCTTCCCTTACAGCCTTAGCCAGACCACATGAAACAGGACTAAATAACTTCTCCCAGACTTTTAAAGCAGCAGTATTTGTTCATTTGCAAAAATGTCATCTTATAGTTTAAAAAATGCATTTCTGGCATCCTAAGATTCATGCAAGTGTATTTTTAGTGTTCTCAGATACCACTGTATTTGTAAAACAGATCATTCAGCTAATTTTGTAATTAATGACTCACATCATTAAAGATGGCTGCCATCTGCAGTTTTTAAAAAATCTCTGCTCTTCTGCTGGGCATCTGCTGAATGTACATGGTAGATCAGGTTTCTTGAATAATGAGGCCAGCCACCCTGGTGAGGCCCAGCCTTTACTGTGGAGGCTCAATCATGTCTAAAAAGTAGTGTATTTGAATACTGAGTTTTAGAGATTTTGTATGAAGGATGAGGCAAACTGGAAGAGGATCATAGTAGGTGAATTTATGTATTTAGTTACATATCGGTGACCAGGAAAGGTACACTGAGCCAAGGCTCATTTCAGGTGTATGTGCTATCCCGGGCAAGATCATTAGGCAGTATGGAGTTAGGTTTCACTGTTATGCAGATGACACTCAGCTCTGTCTGTCATTGCACCCCAGAACCAGGGAATTGGTGGATGTGCTAAACAAATATTTGGCGAGTTCGAAGCTGGATGTCCTCGAGCTGGCTGAGACTCAACCAGACACAACTGAAGTACTGGTGTTTGAGCTGGGTGGGAGAGGATTGGCAGTGTCTAAGAGGATATTGGATCTCAGCCTTGGTACCTCTAGCTTTGATACTGCCCAAAGGTGAAGAATCTGAGGCCATGCTGGACAAAGGGCTGACATTTGAGGCTCAGGTGTTGGCAGTCATCCATAATTGTTTCTACTGCCTTAGAAATATCAGCTGGATTCATTCCGTTATCCCCTGAAGACTTGCCATCATTTGTGTGTGCCTTTGTGATGTCTCGCCTCGATTACTGCAATGTCCTCACCGTGGGATCAGTGGAGGTGCACTACGATGCCTGCAGCTAGTGCAGAACGTGGCTATGAGACTGCTGACAGGTTTTGCTAGGTCAAGTCACATTACTCCACCGCGGAACTGCACTGGTTGCTGGATAAGTGGCGATCTCCTACAAGATTGGTTTGTTAACCTATGAGGCCCTGAATGGGCTGGGTCTAGCTACCTGTGTGAACTTCTACATCTGTATCTTCCTTCTTGCTCCCTCTACTCTTCCAGTGAGAGCTTCCTAGTTGTCCTCAGGATTAGACTTAACACATCAGCGGACAGAGCCTTCAAGGATGGCAGGTCTGGCACTGTGAGAATACTACTGAGGGCTCTGAGGAGGCTCCATCAGAAGAAGCCTTTGAAATGGCCTTAAAACTTATCTGTTTGCTCAGGCATTTGGTACTAATGTGGGTTGTTAGCTGGTATTTTAATTATGTTAATGGTTTTCAAGAGCTTTTATTGTTTATTATAATGTTATTGTTAACTATTATTGGTTGGATGTGTACTTTTTCTTGTTGTAATGGTGCCCTGGGCCTCCAGGAAAGGGCACGAAAACCAAATAAAACTACCACTGCTCGCACTTGACATCCAGTGCTCTGGTTGGCGGGGTTAACTGAGGAGGAGGAATTGAGTGTCCGATGGACTGCCTCCTCTCTGGGGAGGGGGTCCACGACAGTCAGCGCCTGATTGCCCTTGCGGAGGCTGGGAGACAAAATGCTCTGCTGTGCTTAGGGGAGGAGCTGGGGCAGACCCCAGGAGGGAGCACATGTGACACGTGCGCTTCTCTCCATCTGTGTCATTGTACACCCTTAGCTCTCTGGGGAAGAGAAAAGAGAATGTATCCTGGTCGGGCGGCTTGATGGCCACGCCATGGTGCACTGGCTCTGGGGCAGAGTTGCCGATCTGGATCCGGATGGTGGGTGGGTGAGCTAAGGGCTCCCCACCATCCCACTGCAGGGGCAAGCCATGGGTGATACAGGCAACGCCCTAGAGAGAGCTCGGTGAAGTCGGATGGTGGCCGGAGTCCCAGAGGTTGCCTGGATAGGGAGCAGACTGGGTAGGTGTACAAAGGGATAGCAAAAAAAAACTACCATTACTAAACTACGGTATGCTGTAATATGGGGCACTAGC
The DNA here is from genome assembly GCA_016271365.2 of Neoceratodus forsteri. Taxonomy (NCBI): domain Eukaryota; kingdom Metazoa; phylum Chordata; order Ceratodontiformes; family Ceratodontidae; genus Neoceratodus; species Neoceratodus forsteri. The sequence continues at coordinate 765,620,479 of CM028133.1, read as the reverse complement.
AAGTGGGTGCCTGCTGAAACAGCGACCCACTTTTGGCTAGTACTAACGACGGGGTCTGGGGTTGGCGACTTGATGGGGTGGGTCACGCAAAGGTGATAGGATGTTGCCATGTAAACACGTGCATGGGGGGTGGGGTGGGGAGAGAGCTCACTGGAACGGGGCGGGAGGGTATGAGTGGTGGTGCTGTGGGGTTTCCGGCGAGCTGGCGTCGTGGTGTGGTGGGCTGGGTGCTGGCTTGGAGTGGTGGGGATGCAGGGTTTGGGGACGGGCCCTGGTAGTTTATATGTGCCCGGCCGAGACACTGTTTTGTTTTTGTAACAATATGTACCCACCCCCGACATGCACACCCCTGGAGTTGAGAATCCCTAATTTAGGGGTGCGGAAGGCTTCGCCTCATGGGTGGGGCATCGGGGATAAGTTTTTGCACTGCATTTCGCGCCTGATTCCACATCGCCAAAACTGAATTTCGCCGATATGGGGTTGCGATAAGGGTGTTCGGCATGCTGAATTCGCCCTACCTCACAGAACCCTAAACTTCTATTTCATTTAACACTTTTTCAATGAGTAGGTCTTTATATCTGCTGATGTCTGTGATGCCAGAGGGAGGAAGGAAGCCAGGCTAGCCTTAAATTAAGAGTATAACATAGTGGGAGAATATAATGTTCAGATTGTAACATTTCTATTCTGGGGTCCATTTCAAGGGACATATTTAGATTTCTACAAGCGAAGTCGCATACCTTCCTCCAGGAGTTTTGCCTTCTGCTTTTCCAGTTTTTTTTTTTTTTAAAGTAGACATATCAGAGGATAACCTGACTCAGATTGGCATCGTCTGCACTCATTTCCTAGTGGCTTCCACAAAGGACTGAGGAACCTGGCACAACTGTGTCATCAGGCTCCACTGGTGGAACTGAGACACACATCCCTTCCCTATGGAGTGATCCATCATGTACTGATGTACTACTCTACACTGCTTGAGGAGCCATAGTACCATATAAAGGATGAAATTCCACCTGATAACTAACTCCTGCATTGGTTGATGTTGTAGAAGGTTATTGTCCTTTTGCAGCTGCCACAATATTTTGCATGCTTTGGTCGAATGACTGAAATATCTGCAGATCTTGCACATAACACTAAGGGCATTCTGAATGCTTCTGTCACCCCAGAGAAAATCATGTTCTATGAAATTGAGGGTGTGAGTGAAGCAAGATATGCATATAAGTCAGCCCAGTGGCACTGAGGGTTGAGCGCGGATGCCACACCTCACACCTCACACCACGCCAGTGACCGGGCTCAGAAGCAAGCTCAGGTTGCTGGAGGTCGGCTGGGAGGAGAGGACTGAGCATCCAACAGACTGCTCTCCTCTCCTGGGAGGGTGGGTGCTGCTCCCCTGGCATCAGAGACTCCCAGCAGAGGCTGGGGTGCTATAGCTGGGGGCCTTGATGTAAGGGTGGAGGCAATGGCGGACATCTAGGTGGTGGGTGCAGGAGTGTCTGCCATGCATGGGCGTCATTGCATATCTGTACCTCCGGGTGGGTCACGTTTACAGCTTATGCAAAACAGGAAAACCCTGGTTCCTGGTGATGATGATGACAAGCCAGCAGCAGCCCCCATGCCCACCGCTGGACCCTAACCACCAGGGCACCAATATCCTCTGACCTGTCCTCTTCCTCCAAACGATTGGATTCAGGAGCACCAAGTAAGTGGTGGCAGCCCCGCCTCAGAGGGTAGAAGCTGGGGTGTCACAGCGGCAATGGAGTGCAAGGTCATGAGTTGCAGAAGGTGACCGTGAGATGGAAGTGTAACCTCACACCACTTTTGGCTAGTTGGCACCCCATAAAATAGGACTAGTACCAACATATGGCATACCATTTACTTGTTGCAAAATTTCTAAGATTGGTACCACCCTTAGTGTTAGGATGTATACCAGGCTAGTTATCTAGAGGAAGGGTGGGGGTACATTAACTAAAAATTAACCTTTGTAACTACAACCAGGTCCAGGGAGAGGATGCAACAGTAGGCGTATGCTAGACCTACTGCTGAGGGCCCCATTAATTCCACACAGAAGCAAATATCAGAATGTCCAAAACAGCAGCTGGGATTTTGCAGAATGGCTTTGTTCAGAGTTGTTACTAAAGCATCTGTGAACCCCAAGGGTCAGTCATGGCAAACAGGTACACACATTTCCAGAACTTTCCTATCTAGGCAGTACAGTTCTCCATAGAAGCAATTCTCTCTCTTCCCATGGTGTATACTTATGGTTTGTTTGCCACACTCAGAACATCTTCTTTCTCAGTAGGTGTATAACTTTATCACACACGTCTCACCCAGCAGTGGCCTTTGCTCAGGGTAAACTGGTGCCCAACAATGAATGAATCAGTTAGCCCTGCCTTGTAAGCTTCCAGATGGCATTCCTCCCACCCTTTGCCCCAACCGACAGTCTCTGCCATTTCTTCAGGGTTACACCACAGAAGCCTTCATTCCCCACTGAAATACAAAAGGCTCTGAACTTTACTTCACTTCACTCACTTGGGTGAACAAGGGCACTGACAGGTGTGATCTAGCCTTATCTATGGGCACACACGCTACAGAACAAACCCCTAAGTAGAGAACTTGTCTCTCAAATTGTTACTCACAGTTAAGTTGCTCCTTCCTCTAGGCATGGAAAACAACTCGAAAGCACACTTTTCCACAGTTTAGTTGCTCCTTCCTCTAGGCATGGAAATAATAATAATAATAATAATAATAATAATAAATTTTATTTATATAGCAATTCAAAATATTCAACAATCCAAAACACACTTTGCATTCTGTACTCACAAATTTATTTAGGCATGGAGCAACCAGAAGCACCCTTTCCTTGGTAGCTTGTCAGAAAAGCCTCTCACAAAGTCCTTCTCCAAGGCAACTGAACACACACAAGGACCTTCAGGGGTTTGCCTTGGATCCACTGAACTAGCAGTCCTTTCACTTCTCCTGGAGTGAACATCAAGGAATCTTGCTGAAGAAAGGTCTCCACTACTTCACTGGGAGCTGGTGATTGTAATCCAAACTAGGGTGAGAAACACAGGGCTCTCAGACACAGAGCCCCACTGGCAGAGCTCCTGCCACTCTCACTCCCACACTAAGACTATCTGAACATTCTAAAACTTCCCAGAGCAGCTGACTCAGAAATGGTTATGCTGCTAGCGAGGTTCTAATGACATAATCATCTTTCCTCAGGCTAGCTGAGTAAACAATGACGTCATTATGTAAGAAGCCCTAAATGAGCTGCCTGTTCTACCTGCCTAACACTAATACTGATAGGCTTCTAGTAACCCCAGGGACTGGGTGGTTACAGGAGGATTTCAGGCAAGACCAGAGAAAGCTGAGAAGGCCATGTCTGAGGGAGATCTCAAGGGCCACGCAGAGGGAAAAGGTAAAAAACAAAAAGGTACAGTATGTGCATATACCCACCATCCTTCACAGCACATACGATGTTAGCCCCATTATCGGTTATGATAAATCTTGGAGAAAGGCCATGAGGAGCGAGTCATTCAGTAAAGTATTTTAGTTCTTGCAAGAAGTTCACTGCATCTTTTGACTTGAAACTAGTAATACACAATGCAGCCTGCTTCTTAAATGTCCTGGTTGAGTCCAAGACAGAGGATGAGGCAGAGGAATCATGGAAGGAGACCCGGTGAACAGTGACGGTCATGTAGTCTACGGTTTGACTGCTAGTCCACATCTCAGTTGCAATATGGAATTGTGGCACTGCTGCAAGCTTCAAAGCCTACGCACTTTCTCATGGAATTCACAATACAAATTTGGTACTGCTTTTGTGGCAAAGTATTTCCTGGATGGTATTTGATATCATGGCACAACAATCTGCATTAGTTGCTTAGGGCTGGGCATAGCACCACTACAGCCCTCCTGGAATACACAGGCTTCATCCACAAATCCCTTGATCTTGGCCAGCTCGTCAGGGCTATCTATATTGACCTAACAAAGGCCTTTGATGTGGTCAACCATGCCCTCCTAATTGACCAACTCACTGCCATAGGCCTTTTCCCTGAGGTGGTTGCATGGTTCTGCCCAGCTACCTAAACTGCCGTTTGCAGCAAGTCAGGATAGATACCTTTCTCTGACACCAAGCCTGTGCTCAGGCATTCCACAGGGTCAGTACTGGGCCCCTCCTCTTTAGCCTATTTCTGAATTGCCTCCCCTAGCCAGTCAGTGTCGTATCCTCCTCTCACGCGGATGATGCGGTTATCTTTTCTAATGACTCTGACCCCACTGCTCTTGAGCAACAGCTACAACGTGACTTCACCAGCATTGAGTCGTGGTTCAAAATCATAAATTGATAATGAACTACAAAAGACAAAACCATGTTGTTCAGCCTTAAGAACAAGCACAAAAACTACCCGCTATCAATATGTGATAAGGGTGATGTTCCTCTTGAACGTGTTCATCACTTCAAATATCTCGGAATCACTTGTGACAGCTGACTCTCCTATGCCCTCCACATAGACATCACAGCTAAAGCAATCAACAAACACTTAGGGCTACTTTATCGCCATAGGCAGAGCCTGACCCATAAGCCCTCAGCATAGTGTTCACAGTTCAGTGGGTTCCTAGTGGACTATGAACTGCGATATATGGCTCTGCCACAGATACTGCCCTCCGATGTATAAAACTACGTAACAATGTATACAGGCTTACCTTACGGGCACACCGACTAACCCACACCTGCGATCTCTATGCAAAGCTCACTGGCTAACGCTCTTTGGTCGCTTAAAATATCAATCTTGCCTCCTGGCCAAAAAGATCTGCCTTGGTCAGCTCCCAATTGGGGTCCAACAACTCCTAGTTCCCAGCACTAATTCCAGGTCCACCCGAAATTCAGAACTGCAATCCTTCCTGACCCCAAAATGTCGGACATCTCAAGGATAAGGTCCTTGCCAATCGGGCACCGTTGTAGTTCACACTCTCCATGAGAACATTATTAGCCTGCACACTCTGTGGACCTTCAAAAGAACCTAAAGAACCATTTAATACAGGAATGTCAGTGTGTCTGCCATTGCTAGCACCTAGCAAAGGCATCTCATACCATCTGCCCTTCTGCCAAACAGATCTCTCTCTCTCTCTGTGTCTCTGGGACACCCTGTACTTGGGCTCAACACCCCACCTCGCCTCTCCGGCACTTCTATGCACTAACCCTCATGTTGCTGACAACTAACAGGCTCCCTGTTGGGCACAGTTATTTAGTCTGTTCCTGTATGTATCTGACTGTGTCTACTTATTCAATTTTAGTTTTGCTGTATTTTTGCATACCTTTGTTTAAAGACCAAATGTACCTAAATGTTCTCATTCTAATTCTATTGCCTTGTTTGTCTTAATCCTCTGTATAATCACCTACTTGTTCTAAATGTACTAATGTGGAACCTATGTAAAGAGCTCTGAGCTCAAACGGTTAATCCGAGATCTGAAATAAAAATAAAAATTAAAAATAAAACCAACAGACTCAACAAAGAGGAGGGATGTAGGTCTAGTGCTATCATTTCTGCTATGGCCTTGTTTAATTTTGGGCAGCTGAATGATTGGGCTCATATTTACACGCACTTTGAAATGACTCTTGCTTGGTTAACTATTTCAGTTTTGGGCCTTCTCTGTTCTGAAAAGAATGGACCAAGTTAAATGGCGGGAACTGTCAGATGCTGGAGTGCCTGATGGTGATGGTGAATTAGGTGCTTGGCTTTTTGGCTGTGGGAGATGAAATATAATTATCAATACTATCCGCTCTGGTTACAGAAGAAGGATGGTCTCGAACCCTGTCATCCAGTGTCTCCTCTGTCTCATCACTCAACAGTGGCATCACATCTTTTCTGCATACCATCGGTACATCCTCTTATCAATATAGATGTGCCAAGGTGATTTTCCTGTCTCTCCTGCTGACACCAGCTTTCACAAATAGTGCTTGTTGCACAACAGATATTCTGGGAGTCAAAACAATAGTTATTCCAGACCTAAGAGGTGGCCTTTTTATTTTACCTCCAGGCATAAACAGCTGTTCTATAGCACTAGTAGCTGCGCTTACATTATAAGTCCGTCACCATCATTGTTTTCCTTCTCTAAAATTAAAACAACAGTGTCAGCAGGAGACAAGAGGATCTTCTTTGCCACCACCCCTTTTGGTTGGTGCAACCATAAGGATGTAATTTTGTCACAGATAATTTCTGAAAAAATCACGAGTTGGTCATGGAAAAGTTACTAAAATTCCTAGCATTGTCATGGGTGATACTTTTTAATGCACAACATAGGTAAAGCCACTTTTTATGTTCTTTATCACAACAAACGTGTTTATAACAACACAAATAGACAAATACATGTACATTTCTACATCATTTTGTCAGTTGCAGACTTCATAATTTACTGCTTTAAAACCTGTATGAAAATTATATGAAAGCTAGACCTAATTTTCTATAAAAGTAAATGAAACTTCAGACGTAATGAGCAAACATATAGAACAAATACCATGGAGACAAGAAAAGTCCAGCACACATTACCATGGATGTAATCTGATCACGGGTAATTTTTTTTTTTTTTGCATTATCTATTTATTCTCCCCCTGCATTCGACTGGCCTCTCCTTCAGGCCACCAAGGACTAGCTCACCTCCTCAGAAACCCTGTCACCAACTCCCTGCTTCATATTGCAGCCATCCAGGATAACCCAATGTATCCCTTTGTCGGACGGAGAGAAACTGCCTTGTGGCTTACCTTTCTTGGCTCTGGGTGCTGCTGAGGTCGGTCCCAGCTGTCCTGGGGCTCTGTGGCAGCGAGGGTCCAGGCGCCATCATCCGGTCGATTGAGACATCATTTTCTCTGTTTTTCCTTGGCTCCAACTGTTGCACCACTCCTGTAGTACTCCTAGTCTCCACAGGGCTGCTACAGGGTGACACAAATTCCCAACCCACCCCAGGAGAGGAGAGCAGTCCTCCAGGTGCTCAATCCTCTCCTTCCCTGCTGACCCCAGCATCCTGAATCTGTTCCCAAACCCAGGTCACCAGCGTGAGCCAGGTGTGGCATCCAGTGCCTCAGTCCTCAGTGCCACCGGACAAAGGGGTAATTTTTAAAAGTCACTGGTTGTTCATGGCTAAAAACCCTTATTATGCATTTTCATGAAAATAGTGAAAGTCAATATAATTTCTGAAAAATAACAAAATCATGGTATCCATGATTGCCATGGCAAACTTACATCCTTTGATAACCCATCTTCAGAATTTCTTCAGATTTTCTCCTGCACTACATTACTAGTATCAGAGTCAGATGACTCAGACTCATGGTCACTGGGCGCACAAAGTTGCTGCTAGGGATGTCACGATATCAAATTTTAGTATCACAATATTTGGGTAACAATTATCATGATATTGATTATCATGATAATCAGCAGAATAAAAAAATTTGCCATACAGCTGTTTGTACCAGCTGCCACCAGTTCCAGCCTTCAGGTGTCCTGGTGCCTCCAACTGCCACCCCCACTGTCTCACCAGTGTCGATTAACATGGGGAGAGGTTCGAGGGCTTCTGTTCACCATTATGTACTACTAAAGGAAATCGCTACTTAAGAAAAGATTGTGGAATATTTTGAATCCAATGACTTACAGGATCTGAGGCAGCATGGATTCTCAACAGGGAGGTCATTCACATTAAACAAGTCTGATAGATTTCTTGACTGGATGACCAGGAATTAGATCAGTGGAACCTTTGATGTGGCTTACCTAGATTTCAGTAAGGCCTTCAACACTATTCCACATAGGAGACTCTTAAACAAGCTGGGTAGCCTGGGAGTGGGTTCAAAGGTGGTAAACTGAGTAAGAAATTGGTTGAGTTGAGGGATAGATGACAGAGGGTGGTGGTAAACAGAGCTCAGTCCAAGGAAGGGAGGATGACCAGCGTGGTGCCACAAGGATCAGTATTGGGACCTGTCCTCTTTAATGTCTTTATTAGCAACATTGCAGAGAAGCTAGAAGGGAAGGGTATGCCTTTTGCAGATGACACAAAGATCTGCACAGGGTAGGCACTCGGGGAATAATAGAGATCTAAGAAAACTTGAGGTGGTCAAAAGTGTGGCAACTGACTCGTCTGGTGGTGCTGAGGGCTAAGGCGTGGATGCCTCACTCACACTATGCCAGCAACCCATGTTCAGGAATGAGCATGGGTCACCAGGGGTCAGCAGGGAGGAGAAGGATCGAGCCCAATGGACTGCCTCCTTCTCTGGGAGGGGGTCGCTAGCGGTTGGCATCTGACTGGCCCAGCAGCGGCTGGGGCAGTGCACTGACACTGCAGAAAGGGGAGGAGATAGGGCAGACACTTGAGGAGCATGCAGAAACATGCATGTCTCTCTGCGGGCGCCATTGCATGCTTCACCTCGTAAGGGAGAAAACTGGAAAGGTCCTGGCCACAAGGATGAAACTGTCCCCAGTGGGCTTAACTCCCCAGAAGGCACCTCCGGCTGGATCTGTTTCAGGTGGGTTGTGATGCTCCCACCACCCTGCCATGAAGGGTAAGTCATGGGAGCACAAGGGGGGCAATCCTTGAGGGACAGCAGAAGGTGGTAGAGTGCCGGCCAGGACGAGGGAAGAAATACCATAAAAAAGTTTGGCAACTAAGATTTCATGTGAAGAAGTGCAAAATCATGCACTCAGGGCACAGAAACCCAGGGTGGAGTATAGGATGGGGTGAGTGGTATTGACAATGACCACCAAGCAGGAAAGAGACCTGGGGTAATCATATCTGACAACCTAGAGGTGGCCAAACAATGTGACAAGGCACTGAGAAAGCTAATGGGATGCTAGAGTGCACAGGAGTGGTATCACCTGTAGAAAGAGGGAAGTCATGATACCACTGTATAAATCATTGGTGAGGCTTCACCTAGAGGACTGTGTACAGTTCTGAAAACCACATCTCCAGAAGGACACAGTGTAGAAGTGTTCCAGAGCAGGGCAACTAAAATGGTGCAGGATCTGCACCAAAAGCCATGAGAGGCCGGCTCAGTGGCGCTTGAGGGCTGAGGTGCTGACACCTCACCGCGCCATGCTGAAGACTAATGTTCAGGAGCAAGCACGGGCCGCTGAGGGTCGGCAGGGAGGAGAAGGATTGAGCATCCGATGGACTGCTCTCCTTTCCGGGAGGGATCACCAGCTCTTTGTGTTCTACTGGCGGCTGCTGGGGGCAGTGTCTGAAAGCTCAGAAAGGGAAGGAGATGGGGCAGACACCTGGAGGAGCAACTGTGGATGTGTATGCCTCTCTTCGCCAGCATCATTGCATGCCCTCCTCCTAGGGATAAGAAAACAGAAATAGGTGCTGGTCAGGCTGAATGAAGCTGTCCCTGCAGGTGTTGCCCCGGTAGGCGTTGTCACAAACCCACTCAGCAGGTCAGGCCCTCTACTCCCAAAGTGCCAACCTCTGAGCGCAGTCTTGTGAACAGTGCAATGTGAACGGCGTGGAAGTGATAAGCCAGACACAGAAGTTTTTAGAACACACAAAAGTTTGTGTGAAATTTATTTACAAAAAATAAAACTCAAAATAAACTTCTTCGTGAATTAACTATAAAGAAAATAAAGCTAACTATGTGACAAAAAATAGCTTTCTCTCAACTTGAGACTATCAGTACTTTAACAACTGAGTACTGCCACAGAGTAGATTAGCTTAAGCTTCAGCACATCTACCATCCTCTGTGCTCCTATACTATCTGTCCCTTGCACAAACCTCCACCTATATAGGTGAACACTCTGACATCATTGATCAGCTGATCCACCCCTATTCTAATACATTTAATTTCTACCGTAATACATTAAGTAGGGATCAGCCTGACCATAATAAAATACATTGATTGGGCTTGATTATACCCAGAATGAACCACCTCTTGATTAGTTTCACAAGACAGAAACAAAGCTTAATTAAAAATCAAGGGTTTAACCCCTCCCTCTGGTACTGACTTCCCACACCTGTACCCTATAAATACATATTAGAGATGCCACTGGCTCCTTAAAGTGCAGTACCCAGCAAGCGAGACAGCAAGTGGACCAGGTAAGAGCTTCATTTCTTACATAAATACCCAAGGAAAATAACTATTTAACCTTATTTTTATTTCTTGTAAGGTACCTCATTTATTATTTAACTACAGCATAACTATATGATAAGATGCTTGCTTGTTTTGGAACCTATCTGGGCTGTCTTATATTATCACCATGCCTGTTTACAATGGTAACCTTACATTTAAAAACATCGCACCACAGGGACAATAGAGAACATTAGAGGGTAGAATAGAAGAGATACCATGATGGGAGACCACCCCTTCACGGTAGAAATGTGAAATAAGACAAAGGACAGTGGAGCAATTACTACTGCAGTAGATTTTGGAGAAATTAAGGGTAAAGAGGAGAGGGAATATCCTGTGGTGGTGGTGGTGGGGGGGTTACAACTATGCATGTAACAGACAAGGTAAACCTCTAGTCTATTTTTGTGAGTTCAGATCAACCTTTGGTCTCAAGTTCTGGAGGGATTCAAACTGTTAACCTCTTGTTAGCATACCCAATGCACAGGCTCAGATGTATCTGTCTTCGGGGTACAGATATCTTTGCCTACAGGCACCTATCCAGGTATACAGAGATGAACCCTTAAAAATGTTAATAAAGACCTCAGATTTAAAACGCTCTCTTTCTAGTTTGGTACCACCATTCAAGCTTATGTTTAGTATCTGCAATAACCATGTACTTTTCTTAAAAATAAAAATGTCAAGACAGACCAAGTAAGTTCTAAAAGAATTTTACTAAAATAGTTAAATATATAAAACACAACAATACAGAACTATTATATCACAAGACATACAAAGCTATTAAAGAACAAGGTTTTAAACAGTACAATTTCTACTACAGTACTTAGTCTCTAAATACTTGCTTAAAGTGCTCCAAAGATGTGTCCTTGTCAGAGTTTGGGTAAAATGTGTCTCTGTGAAGTAAAACAGACTAAATTAAAAGCTGGCTTTTTACTCCACCTCTTTTCAGGAGGTCACCTAGCTCCTCCCTGTCAGGATACATGAAAATATATATCTTATACAAAAGTATTACATTCTGCAACTTCAGCATAATTCATGTCCTTTAAATTACACTTCTTTTGATCTCATAAGCTTCCTCCTTCTAGGACTGAGACTTATCTTTATGATTTCGCACTTCTATGTAACCTGGTTTTCCTTCCAACATCATAAAATGGATATGTTATAGCAACTATGGTTGTAATTAACTCAGACAGACAGGATCCTTAATTAAGGCCTTACATGTAACACATGGTCTATAAAACTGAGTGTGTGTAAAGTCACATGCTGTCAGCATTTTCTAAGGGCTTTCATCTCTCAGCTGAAATCTGGGGGATGAGTGAGGTGACTCCTACAGCATTTGATTTTCAGCAGGAGACATTCAGTATTACATTTTATATTAATAAAAATGATACAGCACTCAGAACTGGCTGTCACGTCACAGGCATCTCCCTGGTTGGATCCGTGTTGGGTGGGTTGAGTCACTCCCACACCCTGCCACAAAGGGTAAGTCATGGGGACTCAAGGGAGGGGTATGATCCTGGGACAGCCCTGGGAGGCCGGTGGATAGGGATTAGGAGTGCCGGCCAGCACCACAGAGAAATAGCACATCAAAAAAAAAGCCATATAAGGAGAGAATAAGGACCTTGTGTGTACACTGTGCAGGAAAGAAGGAGAGGGGATATGACTGAGAATTTCAAATACCTCACGTGTATAAATAGGGTACAAGAGGGAAGCATTTTTCATGAAAAGATGCTCAAGAACAAGGGATGCTACGAAACTGGAGGGTAGATTCAGGGAAATGTGAGGAAGTACTACTTCATAGAAAGAGGTGTGGATACCTGGAACAGCCTCCCAGCAGAGGTGGTTAGGGCAAAACTGTAACAGGATTCAAGAATGCATGGGATAGGCATAAGGAACCTTATTGGTTAGGAAAGGAGGTAAAGCCGAGACCAAGTAGGGACTGCAGTATTACAGTAGGTAGGGAAAATTGGCAGACTAGGTGGCCAAGTGTTCCTCATCTGCAATCAATTTCTATGTTTCTATGTAAGTATGTCAACTGGTGCACATACCTCCCCACCATTTATTTTCCCATCCTCAGGCTGGCATATGTGTGATGTGTGGGTGTGTGACTTAAAGATGTTAAACGTACTCGCTTGCACCCAGACAGCCAGAAGGCTGTTACTGCTGTGTCATCCAGCCTCTCTAGATGGCTTGTGCTGTCCCCCTTCCCAACTCTATTAGAGTCAGCTGAGCCACTCTGTTCTTTCTTTTTATTTATTTTTTGAGCAAGCAAAACAGAGCAGTAGGAGAGCTAAGGAGACAGGTCTGTACTAGCCCACCCCAAAACCACCCACTCAACTCCCCTTTCTTTTTCTGGGCTTTTATATTTTTTCTTTTTTAAGTTTTGGTCTGACTCCTCCGAGTCCCCCGGGGAAGCCTACCACCACATGCACCAGTCCACCACTCACCCAGAAGTGCACATTCACAATCTCCCTGACACGGTTTGTGGATAGTGCAAGATGGCAGCTGTGTTGAGCCTGCCAGCGTCTTAGCGTTTTAAGCTGCTCATTTTAGCTTTATTTTTTGCCTTATTTTTATTTATCATTTTCATTTTAGCTAGATAGGGCTGAAGGTGAGGTAGTTAATAATTTTACGCTTTCACGCTTTATCGTGAGAACTGTATCTTGAGTTCGATTTTCTGGTCTCCGCTTGCTCTATCGGCTTTTTACCACTGGCTGTTAGTGGCAGTTTACATCTTCATGCTGCTACTTTCCACCTAAAGCCACTGAATTGTTATCGGAGTTTGAGTTTTATTCTGGATATTTTTGATTATACAGCAGGTCTTTAAACTTGTGCTGTGGAGCGGATTGGTTCCTGCTGTCCCATCATATTGCTTCCTGATTCTTAGGATTAATTAAGTTCTTTGGATTCCTAGATTTTACAAGCTGTCCTATGGATGTTTGAAGAAGTTTGTGGACTATTTATTCGCGACCGCTAAGGATTTGCAGATCAGCTCTAGGGAACTCGTAAGGAGGTTTTATTGGAGTTGTGGACTGTCCGACTTTTTTTACACCAGAAGTCTCGTTTCACAAACAAGCTTCTATCAAGGCTTCTGTGGATTTTTTAGTGTGGAGAGCTGTTTGAAATTTGCAAGGAAGTGTTGTCCCACCTTTTTGGTCTCCTGACCGGGCAGGAGTCGCCCTGGGTGCTTCTAGGAGCTGGGGGGGACCAGGGCTTCTAAGCCGCCTTAGGGCTTGGCTGTTTGGGCTGACTTGTGAGATGGTTGTAACCGCAGGTCGTCGACTGGGTGGGGATACTGCTCCCTGAAGAAACATATTTTGCTTCCTCAAACTATTCTGCTGCTTTTTGGATAACAAACTGTTTGGAATCGTCAGTCTTTGAAGAGCAGCTGGAGGATTTGTGGGACACCTCTAGGCTCCCTTGTTTGGCCTGCTTTGGACATTTATTATTGGATCTACCTGCTGAGAACTTTTTGGATTCATCCGATTTTACTTATTTTTGGACTGTTGGAGAACTGATTCCTCTATCTTTACTAACTCCTGGACTGAGGGTGGTGAGAGTGGTGTATATTTATTCACTTTATTTTGTATAAGTATAAATTGATTTATTTAACTGGTTCCTGCCATGTGAGAGTTGGTACTGGGAATATATAACACCTGTTGCATTATATACTTACGTGAGAGGTGCTCATTATTTAAATACAAATTTTGTTTTAGATTTAATAACCAGTTTTATATGATAATATCTTATCGTGTTTTAAGATTATTTGATTTTATTTTTATTTTTATTTTATTATTTGGGTTATTTTGAGTTGGGTTTATTTTGGTTTTATGTTAGTTTATTTTTGTTTATTTGCCTCCCTCTGTGAGAGAGAGAGGAGAAGTGTGTTACTTATAAGTTTGATATTTATAGGTTTATTTTCTGTTTTGATTTGATTAATGACGGTTGGGCACTATTCCCACTAGGCTCAGGGAATTACGTCCCGTTGAGTGCCCACTATTGTCATCTGACACCTATTTTAGGTGTCAAGCATTGGGCATTCTGAGGAGGAGAGGACGAAGGTGGAAAGCTGGGCCTTGTAGGGGACAGGAAAGGAGGCGGATTGGGGTTTTAGGGTCCAGAAGACGTCCTGGGGCAAATTGAGGTCAGGATAGAGGTTACTCTTATCTTGTCCCCATACCCAAGAGTCCCAAGAAATCTGACAGGTGCCGAGGTCTTCCTCGACAGCTCATCCTGCCTTGGCGGTAGCAGTAAATGCCAGATCAATTAAGAACAAGACAGCTATTATTGCTGATCTTGTTGGTTCATCTGATCTGACTTGCATCAATGAGACCTGGCTGGATGAAAATCCAGGTCCTATATGGGTTTTGGCAACTCCAGCCGGGTTCTCGTGATACACCGCCCAAGGCTGGATCAGAGGGGCGGAGGTGTGGCCATTATGTTTAAATCTGAACTGGGCCTTGTGGATGTGCCATTGGGAAACACCAGATCTTTTGAATATATCTGGGTTGAGGTGCAGGTTATGGGATTCTCCTTGTCTACCGGCCTACCAGGTGACGGTGGCGAATTCCTACAGGAGATTGTAGACTTCATTGTCGACCTGGTGTTGAGGTTTTCCAGATTAATACTTGGGTGACTTCAATGCCTGGGATCGACGATGAACTATCTCATTTTGGTCAAAATCTCCTCCAGTTGATGAACACACTGGGCCTGACACAGGTTGTTACCTCCTCTACCCATATAGGGGTCATTCATTAGATCTGGTCTTTCTCTTGGGTATGGAGATCACTGATCTGGGGGTGGAACCAGTCAGTTGGTCAGACAATTACACCATAAGGTTCAGTTTCAGGGCCCTCTAATAGGTCTGCTCACGGAGATGGTTCAGTACTGCCTTTTAAGGGGTGTTAGCCCTAATGACCTAATGGCGGTGCTGGATCTATCGAGCCTGTCGGGTGAATGCATGAGTCCAGATGGTCTTGTATTAGCCTATAATAAGGCTGTGGGAGATGCTCTGACAAAATTGTACCTGTTCGTGTTCGGCCTCTCAGCATCCGGCCCAAGGAGTCCATGGTTTGATGGCTCCTTGAAGGAATTAAGGCAGTAGGTCAAGGCTGGAGAGAGCCTGGCAGAAATCGGGCCTTGATGCTGACTAGGCTTAGATTGTTGCTCACTATGACAGCTACCAATCAGAAATCACTCATAAGAAGGCAGAATTCCTGTCCAGAGAGATTTCTGCTGCACAAAATCGACTGCTCAGCTTTTTCAGACTGTGGACAGATTGTGCAATCCAGTCTGTCTTCAGCCTAGAAGCCTTTTCTCAGCTTAGATACGTAGGAGTTCACTCGCTTTTTGCAGATAAGGTTACAGCATCAGGTCCGGCATCGGTCCGACCTCTCCCTATGAGGGATTGTGGTGGGCGTACTGGTGGTGTCTTGTCCTCGGTCTGTCTGGTTATATTTTCACCGCCTGAATTGTGGGATATTGCGAAGATCATCCAAACAATGGTGACCAACTAGTTGTAGCTTGATCCGGTCCGACACCACTGTTAGTAGGTTGTGTAGAAGCTATCTACCCAATCCTTGCTGACATTATCTGAAATCCTTGAGAGGGGTTTTTTGACCCCTAAGGAGGCAGTAGTCTCAACCACTCCTAAAAAATCCTCCTTGGACCCAGACTGTCTAGCTAACTACCGCCTATCTCTAACCCTGCCATTTGTTGGTAAGGTTATTGAAAAGGCAGTTGCGCTGCAATGGATGATCATCTTACATCTCATAATGTCTATGATACTCTCCAGTCTGGTTTCAGGAAAAGGCATAGTACTGAGACTGCCCTTGTTCGGGTATTGAGCGACCTCCAATGGCCAGAGATCAAAGTGCTTGTACCATTCTGGTCCTTCTCGATCTAACTGTTGCATTTGACACTGTAGACCATGGGTGCTATTGGAGCGATTGCAGGAATTGTGGGCTGTCTGGTACAGTCCACAATTGGTTTTGTTTCACCTCACTGGCAGGTCTCAGAGAGTTGTCACCAGAATTTATTCCTCTGACGCTACTCCCTGCCTTGTGGGCACCACAGGGCTCCATTTTAGCCTCCCATAAGTTATTTGCAGAGCCACGGGGAGAAACCACCAGAAGGCAGTCTGAGTTTTCACCACTATGCAGATGATACTCAGCTGTATCTGTCCTTTCTCCCTGACCAGGTGATGCACTCTTTGTACTAATATCTGCCTGGATGAGATCAGAATTTGGATGACCTTGAGCTGGTTGAGACTCAATCCGGATAAGACTGAAGTATTGGTTGTGGATCCAGGTTGTCCTGGGGTGGGTTGGGTGCTGGACAGCCATCAGGTTTATTACTTGGTGGTGTACAGCTCTCTACCTCTGGACAGGTGCGAAATCTGGGCGTTATTTTTGATGATGGTCTGACCCTGAAATCTCAGGTGTCAGCTGTTGTCAAATCTCTTTCTACCATCTGAGGAATATCGCCGGTGAAACATCTGATTCCCCAGGAGGACCTTCCAACTTTGGTCCCGTCTTTGTCACTACCCGTCGAATACTGCAATTCCTTCTACCTAGGGCTACCAGGGGTTGATATCCGCCGCCTTCAGCTGGTGCAGAACGTTGCAGCCAGGCTTTGACTGGGACTCTTAGAACCAGTCATATTACGCCTGTGCCGTGAACTGCACTGGCTGCCTGTTGATGGCGGATCACCTTAAGGTTGGTTTACTAACCTTCAAAGCTCTATACGACCAGGGACCTGGTTACCTGAAAGATCTTCTGATTCCCTATTGCCCCTCCGTCCTCTCTGTTCCACCAGCGAGGGATTGCTAGAATTCCCAGGGTTCGATTGAGTTATCGAGATCTCGTGCCTTTGCCTTCTCGGCTCCAACCCTGTGGAATTCTCTACCTCGCTGGTTGAGAAGAATGCCCCACCGTTGATAATTTTTAAATTGCTTTAAGACATATCTTTTACTTTGGCTTACTCTTCTTAGTTATGGTTGTTTTAAATGTTTGGATTTTATTGTTCTATCTATTCCTGTACAGCGCCTTGGTCTTGAAAGGCGCTTTATAAATAAACATGACTTGACTTGACTTGACACACACACAGACTTTGTTTTCTTCTTGCTCTTTCTTTCTTTTATTCTCCTTCTCTTACTCTGTTAGAGTCAGCTGAGTCACTCTGTTCTTTCTTTTATTTATTTTTCAGCAAGCAAAACAGAGCAGCAGGAGAGCTAAGGAGAGGCCTGCCCTGTCCCAGCCCACTCCACAACCACCCATCCATTTCCCCTCTTCTTTTCTGTGTTTTTCTTTTATTTTTTAAAAAAAAAAAAATTAAGTTTTAGTTTGACCTTACAAGTCTTCCTGGAGAAGCCTACTTCACATGACCATCCCAGCACTCGCCCAGTTCTCCTAGACCGCCTCTCCTTTCTTTCTTTCTTTCTTTCTTTCTTTCTTTCTTTCTTTCTTTCTTTCTTTCTTTTCCTCCTGCCAACTAGAGTCCTCCTGGCTCCCAGTCACTAATCCTCCCATCCCTCCACTCTGCCCAAATCACCGACTCTGAGTCTGTCTGCATAAAGTTGCTCCTAGTCCTCCCAACTGGGCTCCCTTACACCTCTTCTCTGGCGCTATGAAAAATGGCACCGAGCTAATGTGCATGAGCTTATATACCCTGGTTTTGACATATGCATACCGGGTATAGTCCAGACTCACACACTGGCACATATGCATCATTGAGCTCTCCTCAACCTGCCATACATATCACATGAGAGGCATGCAAGCAGGAGGCTTTGGGAGGAAAAGCACAAGGCAAGATCCGAACTGAACTGGCAGTGTTTGGTTCCGGCTCGCATAAACCGAGCTGCTGCAGTTTGGCAGGGCTTAGTTTAGAAGCCAGGGATTTGGCCCATTCCTCATAACAATGGCTCAAGAGCCAAAATAGTGGAGCAAGTAGGCTGGCCTGGTGAGGGGGTTACAAGGTGGGTTATGATAAGCTGAATAAAATGAGCGCCAACTACTCAAATGAGTTTCACTTATTCTGATGTACTGTGCAAAGTGTGCTATTTTTCTATGGAAAGGCCCAAGATTACATCAATATTTTTTTTTGGTGGGGTGGTTAAGATCTTTTCCATAGCTTGGGAGAGGCCCACTATGACAAAGTCTGAGAGCTAATGTGCTTGATTCATACTGTGGATGTATTAGGGTGGTGCTACCACATTTTTTATAATAAAATATTTTATTAAGAACTTTTAAAGACAGAAGAAATACAGATACACTGTAAGCACTAAATTACTAAAAGCAGTTGCAGGCAACATTGTGCAAACATGCTGAACGTAGCAACACAACACTGTACCAAGATATTTAAGGTTTTCATAGTGGGCTACGGCATGTAAGTGGGAATTTAAAAACTTCAGTGCGAAATGTAACCCCTACAAATGGGGGTTCCTAAAAGTCTTCCTTGAGCTTGCCTAAATGCTCACTGCCAGGTTGGTGTTCTGCATTTTAGCAGTTTAAATGTATTGCTGGAGAGTGCCTGTATAGCTCTGTATACTGTCTCTTTAAGAGCTGTCTGGATTGCAGTCATAATTAATCTGAGAGGGAGCTCTGTTAAGATGTATTTGTTTGCTGACCATTTGTTAGGGCAATAATATTGCAGTTTGTTCTAACTCTGCCTCTTTGCAGCACGGACAGTTCTGTTTATTTCCATCATTTTGGTCCTTGACTGCTGAAATGGGCCAATCAGTACATTTGGAACTTTCAAATGGAGCCTGCCTACAGGGGCTTGATGGGGCCAAATCTTATAGGAATTGTAGTTTGGGGCTTTTGGCATCTAAAATAACCTGGAGGGGGAGCCCCTGTTATGAATGACAGACAGATCAGCCAACTGAACCTTTGGATCTTGGTGAAAGTCCCATACTACTTGCAGTTTGAGTTAGATCTGAGTTGGGAAGTGAAGAAGTAACAGCTCAAGATAGTTTGAACAATCCATAGTGGATTCATGAGGAGAACTGTGGAAAGGCCTGAGTTTGGCCTGCATGCCTGCCTGCTGTCCCTGAGAGGGAACTTGTGCTTTTCAGACTGAATCTGAATTTGGAAGTGAATTAAGCCACTAAATTGTGACCAGTCTTTAACCTGAAGAAGACTGAAGATTTGCTGAATGCGATCAGCCTGTCAGGACTTCGCTGCCTCTGAACTCCTGGATTGTGCACAGACTCTATAATTGCGACGAGATGCCATTGTCTGGTACAGTGGAATTTCCTTACATGTGAATGTGCTGTGTGCTTATAGTGGGTCGGATTTGGTTCCCCACTGTGTCTGAACTGTGTTTTGCTTGCTGGAGGTTGTATCCAGCTCCACGGACTGAATCCGTATCCATGTCCATTGCCTGGGCTCTGCTATGCTGGCCCAGACAGAATATCTGCTACACAGAGAAAGTAATCGATGAGAGACTGGCCTGGGGATCAGCACCCTGCTCAACTCCTTGAACAGGAATGATGCCTCAGTGATTCAGTATGGGCCCTGCTTCTCGGGCACTCCAGCTCAACAGCCTGCAGTCTCAATTTCATCCTGCCTGTGTCCAGTATTGGGTATTGTGAGTAAACATCAGGGTAGCTCCTGCAACAACAGCTAAATCTAAGTGTTGTCATCTGATTGTCTTGTTGCTTTTTCTTTCATGAACTGATCTCTCCGGCTCCGGATTACAAATAGTGTGTGTTGTACATGTTGCTTTCTTCCATCACAGGGCCCCAACCAGCTGCAACGTTCCTGGCTAGCCCACCATTTTCCTACCTGAGTACCCAGAGTGTGTGACTGTGAGGGCCTCTGAACTGCATGCATAACGGACTGATTAATATAGCTTTTAAGCAAATCAACCTGATTATGCCCCTTCCTTGTTCAAGTCCCTGAATAAATCAGATTTAACTTTGTTTGCATTTAACCTGACTGTGAGTTCCAGTTTGTGCAAAAAGTATTGTACTGTTGCTATTTGCTGTGCTTAACCTTGTTTTATTAGGGGGATCCCAGGGCCAAGCTTAGAGAACCAGCCCTGGTGGTAAGTGCAAACAGTGGGTAATTGCCTGGGTGAATAAGGGTCATTGTGAAAGTAATTACTGTATATTGTTCAGGCCACTAGAAGGGAAAAAAGGGGGTTACAGTGTCCCGGAGGGCTGTGCCCAGGTTAGCTTGACCACTAATGACCCTGACCTCGGGTGGTGGCACCAGTTTCATTACCCAGGCCCCTTAACCCGCTACTAGCCAAGCAAGCAGGGCTATAGCCCTTGGGAATAGCGCTACCTAGGTATTACAAAACAATGAAAATGTATTAAGTATTTGAACTAAGACCCCATTTACAAAGGCTCCACATCAACAGGATCACATAGTGTAGGGATTACAGACAGGAATGGGAATGGGACAAAGCTGCTAGAGCAAGTATTGTTATTAATAAAATAATACGTCAGTAGAAACACTGTTATTCATCGAACACACTTATATAGACAGGGTGAGGAAGAAGGTATAGCCTTGGTTCAGGAATGAAAGAAAATGAGAAGAAAAATGTGTATCTTGATATCTTTGCTAGACAAACAGTATTGCTGAAAAAAACCCGATATGGTTACTAACAAATACTGCTGTTTTAATGGACACTAGCCCACGAGCATGCTAGTACCTGCACATCAAAGTCCACTAATGAAACAAGGACCACGTCACTTTAGTCTAGGAGAGAGGATGACTGCTGTCTCCTTACATTTTAACTAGCTCCAACTCTTCACTGGCCGAGTGGCGCAAGACCACTGGAGCAATCTTTTGAAGCAGGCTGGATTACAGACTTTCTGGACTTGTCATAAACCTGACTCATCCTTCTGCTTTGATACCATTTGCAAACAGAAAGCAAGCCACTTATGAACATTTTCTTGCAGAGGGACCGAGGAGGAAGAGGTGGGGCTGTTGAATCAGTTTTGTAACCAGCTCCTTAATTGATGTCCTTTCTTAAGATTGCCTGATAGTATACTGCTTTGACTTTACATGATCCAGCTGGTATTATGCCTCCCACTACACCACCAGCTATTTAGCAAGTGGGAAATAAAGGGAGGGACCTGTACCGCCATCTAATGAGCTGCATGACACTGTGGAGCTGATGTACTATCATTTATATCGCAGAAACCTACACGAGTGCACAACTCTTGGCGAGTTGATATTTGAAACAACCTCCTGCAACATCCATACCATCAGTAGCACAGGTGTGCTAAGGCCACCCCAGTGTGGGATCCTGTGCTGCAGAGTATTGGCTGCCGAGCAGTATGCAGTCAGTGCAAGTAGAGGCTGATGGGTAGTGGATTGACCCTTCAAGGCAGGACATGCCATAATGGGCTTCCGACATCCTGCTTGAGGAATGGTTGTCCAGCACTCCATTGATCCATCGCTTTCACAGCATCTGGAACATGGTCCAGGGACTAGGGGAAGTCTCACAATCATCATGCCTTAGTCTCTACTGAGGTAAAGGTACTTGTTAATTGTTAACTGTTATTACTGCTTTTGTTAATGTTTCATGTTGTTGAGGATGGGGAGAAAGGAAGTGACTGTAGAGATACAGGAAATATGTCCGTCAGAATTGAATGCATGGTACTTCAGGCTAATTAACCAGTGTGCCTGCTACATAATGCCTATAAAGGCTTAATGGGTAGCAGCATCAAATTTCTATAATGGAATGTTAAGGAGGCATGATCTCATACCAAAAGGTGCCAAATTATCAAACACGCAAAACAGCTAGCTGCTAATATTGTGTTTTACTTGTGTTTTACAGGACATACACATTCATGCTGCTACCTTTCCTCATTATCAGTTTGTACTGGGATTGGAACCCCATGCTTTTTGACAATGTCTCCTCACTGATGGCTCAAGTGTCACCTAACATTCTCATTGTCTGTGCCCTCTATTATTATCTGCACCCACTGAATCCACAAAATGTACATGTAGCCCTCCACTCCTCCCATTTGTCTAGGGGCTCCTGATGATACAAAAGGAGGGCTACTCAGAGACCCAGACCAGAACATTATACTACCATGGAGAATAAATGGTGTTGTTTACCACGGCTTGGGTCCTACTGCAGCATAATGGAAACCACTACCCTCGCCACTCCTCTGGATACTGCCTGATGGTAACTGGAGACCTTCTTTTTTTTCTTTCTTCATAGGAGTATCCACCAGCATCCCGCCCAGGAAGCATCATCATTGGGACTGCAAACTTTAAACTCCCCAAAGAAATCTGGTTAGAAATTCATTAAGTTCTCTGGAATTCATCTATCTAGTAATCATAAAACACTCTCACGCACTCAGGAATAAGAAACAAAGTAATTTATTACACCTGAGGTCCCAATGATTTCTGCCAGGACCCAGGGTTCTCCTTGCATAAAACTTATCAGCCATCCAGCTCCATGGAGCACTAACTATTACAATACCAGGGGCATAAGACTGAGAGAACAGATGTACTAGGCAACATTCCACTCAAAGCAGCTGTTGAAACCTCAGAACTTGCTATTACCCAAGGCCTCTCGGATATTCACGGACCTTAGAGGCCCAACCTACCCTCTGGCACTGGTAAGTGGATCTCTGATTTTACTTGTCTTTACCATATTTCCCTGGTCAGTCTCCCACCCGTCGGAGAACTGAGCTGCTTTTCCCACCTGTTCCTGTGCCAAGGAATGCAGGACTTTTCCTTCCCGACCAGTCCCTTAAAATCCTCAAGGGCATCGAATCCCTTTAAACTGAGGCCGAGTTACACCGTCTCCTGTCCATATATAGAATGGGGGCCCTTCAAATTACTTCTGGCCTGTGTCCCCACACACCTTTCATCCTGTGCTTGCTTTAAGCTACTGGGTCAGAGGGCTTCCCAAGGACTGTTCCTGAAATTACCTGTGCAAACTCGAGACAGCTTGTGATCGGTGCCCGGACCTGCCTCAAGCAGGCCCCATAGTGGGTGAGAAGCCTCCGGCACACCTTGAACAATCCTGGACCACCTGGCCACACCTTGAGCTGGGAGAGCTGCCACCACCCCTCCTCTGGAGGAATCCTGCCATGAAACCTCCAGCCCTGGCGGTCAGGCCTACTTCACCCGGGCCTGGGACCCAGCTCACCTCCTAGGGCACTCTCACCACTTCTTTCTCCTGGAGCCCCATCTGCCCCACAAGATGCTGGAAGGCTAACTAATGCCCTTCTCCTGCACCTCCCATTACTGGCACCATGTCACCTTGTTTCCGGCACTTCCTTAGACTCACTCGTGGGTGCTCTCCCGAATACGGCCCCAAACCCGGACTGACGAGCTCCTTCCTGTCTGCCTGTCCTGCCATCTCCAGCCAGCCTCCTATCCCAGCTTTTAGGGCTAAAAGCCTGCCCTAGTGGTAGTCTCATAGTATAGTCCCAAAGGTGCCTTCCCAAAACCTACAAAACCCATAAACTGAGGAAGGCACAAAAGGGGCCCCTAAGGGTGAACGTAAGCCCTTCACATAGAGAGGGCTTCACTCTTCCTCCACCCAAGGGAATCATTTCCCAGGGGAATAAAGGCAAAGACCTCACTAGTTCCTCCGACCCTCCCACATCTCCTGGTATCGCACTCCCAGGAAGCCAGCACCAACCAAGTCCTGCCATGGGTCCCCTTCCAAAGAAAAATGGAAAAAAGGGGCATCCCTGCCTACCTGCTGCATACCGCCAAGAAAAAAGAGGAACCCTTTTTTTCTTGCGCCAGGGGATCAAAATTTCAAACACTGCCTAAGAAATATGAACAATAACAGCAGTATATATATATATATATATATATATATATATATATATATATCGCCTCTGCTGAGTTAACTTATCATTGATAGGACTCTAAGATTAATTAGAATAACCACAATCACCAAATATATAAACATTTACATGAATGTTTCAAACCATAATCATGCTACCCACTCACAGAACCACTCACACCCACTCCCTCATGCACATGCTTTAATAATTTTGTTTTCTGCAAACACATTTCAAAATATAGCAACTATTGTCCTAAAGGTACAATCTTTGAGGTAGAAACATCATTCTAGTCCATTGCCAGTCCTCTTAAATGCAATGTGATTCTAAGGAGTCAGTAACCTGCTCTGGGAGCAACACCTGGCACAGTCAGAGTTCTTTAAAGGGTGCTTTAAGCAGGGTCCTCCTCTGGTGGAAAAATAAAATTCAGGGTCTGGCTTAGTAGTAAGGTCTTCAAAAGTCTTTAGCAATCATGAAGTACTTTGTATGACATACAGCCAAGTCTTGCACCAGGCAAAATGTTTGAATAAAGTTAACCCGGTCCAGGGGTGGTGTAGCACATAGCTCTGGCCTTTTGGAACAGTTCCTGGGATGGGTGACCACTACTTTCAGGGCGATGTTTGATCCTCTCTAGCTGTTCACGATAGAGCCAGTCTTCTCATTTCCTCCTAGCGCCCCACTGTCTCTGACAGGTAAAGGTAGTCAGACTCTCATACTCCATCCTTGATCGTCCCACACCCATAGTTCTGCCTTGCTCAACTCTGGCAGATCCATTACGCCAGTCCTGTATGCTTTTCCTGTCTCCAGCCATACTCCCTTCCTGTACTTAGCATTTAGTGGGTCTTCCTGTTGAGTCCATCCATCCTGCTCCATAGGACATCTGGCTCTGGGATGCAGGGGTTCTATCATTAGCTGTAATCACTGGGCATTGAAAAGGCTTGGTATGGCCCGATAGATGTCATAATCATTTAGCTGAAACTTTTGCCAAGAAACCAACCTTCATCAAATTTCTCATTGTCAGCCAACAACCTTATCCATGCTTTTTCTCCTTATCTGGACCAAAGGCCAGCAGCAGCAATTTTAGGTCGAACCTGTCTGGAAAAACAACCATGATCTTGTAGCTGGGAGGCTACCTCCAGATAGAGGTCTTGACAGCATTCCCTGGGCCCTGGGGGTTCTCTCACTGGTGGTCTAAGGCCCTGCCCTCCCTCTGTCACAGGGAGTAGAGGCAGCCAGCGAGGAGGAACTGGGCAGATGGCTATGTCCCTCCTCACCCTTCATCTCCTCTGCTGCAACTGAACCTCCCCCTGTGCCTCCTTGGCTCGATAATCACATCGGGTAGGGCCCTCTCACTGACTCTGCCTTCTTCACCTGCTCTGGGGTCTGCCCCTCTAACAAAAGCCATTCCACAGCACCAGGTTCCAGGCTCCTTGTGATCATACCGAGGATGGGCCTTCTGACATGCTAAGGGGTAGCAACAAAAAACTGGATGGGCCGGTCAAATGTGCCTCAGGGGCTGAGCTCGAGCACAAGCTGCACACTGGTAGATGAGCTATTCCTCTCCTTTATAGCCACATTTAACATCTCTCCCCACCTGCCCTTTTCCTGCAGTGTTCCATGACCAGAACAGTAGTGATGAGGGAACCATGGACATGGGTTCCCAGAGGAGACACACCGACTCCAAACCTCTACTCAGCTATTCATGACAATGGGTTCATACCTGCTAAGCTCAAGAAACCTTCCAGGATCGGTGTGTCCAGGCAGTTTTCAATTCCAAACCTCCCTTACTCTTAGAAGTCTTGGCTCAATCCTCCTTCTTCATTGTTTTTCCATCAACTGCAGTCCAGCCAATCAGACAACAGGCTAGGATCACATGCCTGGTAAATCACACAAGCTTACACGAGAGCCAGGCTGCGGCCTTCCACCGAACCACAGCACCCAGGATGGAAATTTAAGTGCGCACATGGCCTATCGAGCCCAGGCCAGACCCACCAGCCCTCCATTCTGGGACACAGGGCACTGGGGTGTGAAAGGTCCCCATAAACATCCTGGAGGAGCCCCCAAGTGTAGCCACTCTGCCCTGCTATTTGTCTAGGGGCTACTGCTGGTACAAGAAGGGAAGGAGGGCTACTCAGAGACCCAGACCAGAACATTAAACTACCATGGAGAATAAAATGGTGTTTTCTTACCATGGCCTGGGTCCTACTGCAGCATAATGGAAACTGCTACCCCTTGCACCCTCTGGATACTGCCTGATGGAAACTGGAGACCTTCTCTTTTTTTCTTTCTTCTTAGGGTTCCACATCCTGGCCCAGGAAGCATCATCATTGTGAATGCAAAATTTAAAGTCCCCCAAAGAAATCTGGTTAGAAATTCATTAAGTTCTTTCTAGATTTGTTGGTCCGAAACTAGAGCACTTTGTTCTTGTTGTTACATCTATGTTGGTCCATTAAAAGGTATCAAATCATTTGCTTCTGGATTAAGTTCTTTGGAATTCATCTATCTAGTAATCATAAAACACTCTCATGCACTCAGGAATAAGCAACAAACCAGTTTATTACACCTGAGGTCCCAATGATTTCTGCCAGGACCCAGGGGTTCTCCTTTGCATAAAACTTATCAGCCATCTGGCTCCATGGAGTATGAATTATTTACAATACCAGGGGCATAAGACTGAGAGAACAGATGTACTAAGCAGCATTCCACTCCAGGCAGCTGACAAAACCTCAGAACTTGCTATTACCCAAGGCCTTTCTTGGATATTCACGGACCTTAGAGCCCAACCTACCCTCTGGCACTGGTAAGTGGATCTCTGATTTACTTGTCTTTACCATGTTTCCTGGTCAGTCTCCCACCCATTGGAGAATCGAGCTGCTTCTCCCACTTATCCTGTGCCAAGGGACGCAGTACTTTCTTCTCTGGCTAGTCCTTCCAGATCCTCAAGGGTGTCCAAATCCCTTAACCCATGGCTGAAGTCACATCTGGTCCCCTGTCCACATATAGAATGGAGGGGCCTTCAAATTACTTCTAGCCTGCATCCCACACACCTTTCATCCTGTGCTTGCTTTATGCTACTGGGTCTGGAGGGCTACCCAAGGCCTGTCCCAAAAACAACCTGAGCCCGCCCAAACAGCTTATGATCGGCGCCCAAGACCTGCCCCTCCAAACAGGCCCCATAGTGGGGAGAAGCCTCTAGCACCCTCTTGAACAAGCCTGGACCACCCTGCCACACCAGGAGCTGGGAGGGCTGCCACCACCCCTCCCTGGAGGAATCCTGTCACAAAACCTCCAGCCCTGGTGGTCCAAGCCTACTTCCCCTGGGCCTGGGACCCCACCAAGCTACCTCCTAGGGCACTCCTCGCCACCTTTCTTCCTGGAGCCCCATCTATCCCACACGACTGGCAGGCTAACTAATGCCGCTCACCCGCACCTTCTTTTACCGGTGCCATGTCGCTTGCTTCCAGCACTACCTTGACACTCACTGGGGCCTACCCCAGAATATGGCCCCAAACCCGGACTAACGAGCTCCTTCCTGCCTGCCTGTCCTGCCATCTCCCAGCCAGCCTCCTATCTACCCCCAGGCTACCCATGCTTCCTTCTTTTAGCTAAAAAGAGCCTGCCCCAGTGGCAGTCTAATAGTAGAGCCCCAAAGCTGCCTTTCCCAAAACCTACAAAACCCATAAACTGGAGGAAGGCTCAAAAAGTGGGACCCCTAGGTGAACGAAGCCCCTCACATAGAGGGCTCACATACACAATGCCAACTGTTACCTAAATGTGTATACATTACGCTTACCACAGAATTCTGCCTTGAGATTCAATATCCTATTTTCTGTACTATTTTATTGTACTTTGCCTGTATTCTAACCTATTGTATGCTCAGACGTGGAACCTATGTAAATGACTGACGGTATTTGCAATTCCAAGAAATAAATAAAATAAATATACATTAGCCATGGAGAATAATTTATTCTGCAGAGAATGGGTGGGGCAATCATATGGGGCCAGGAATTGCACTAGGCAGAAAGAAGTGTCTATACTGATCAGGCGAAGCAACCACTTCCAGATGTCTTAAACCATAGCAGATCCAGATGGAAAATACTTATTCCTCTGAGGAACCCCGGACAAAACTGAATGCATCCTGGGTGGTGTATATGGCCCTAACAGTGACTGTCCATCTTTTATTACACTAGCCAGCATACCATCCCTTGACTTACATGTTCCTCTGATATTAAGGGGAGACTAGAATCTGGTAATGTCCACTGACTTAAATAGAAAGGGAAGAGAAGGACTGGGCTCAGCCTATCACCAGTGCAGAGAGCTGTACGAGATATGATGGAATCCCTAAGGCTTTGTGATCCAGCAAGAGTCCTATATCCTACTTCCACTGAATATACTTTCTCTCCAGCTCACAACCCCTGTCGTGGATTGACTATTTCCTTATCAGTCAACTCCTCCTCCATGGCTACATTCCTGACAGATCTCCCCTAGGGTTTTGTTTGTTCAAGCCCCAATATGGCTGCAGCATGCATTTACTCAGGGTACAGCTAAGGACACTGCTTGGAAACTGAATAACCAGCTGCCAAAAGACAAGTTCATATCCAAGCATGTTCAGAAGACTATTAACACATGCAAGCTACACAACACAGGGGCCATATTAAAGTGTGACATAGAATCGACAGCATGTAAAGCTACTATAAGGGGTGACCTCATAGGCTAACATTGAAAGAAAGAGGAGAGGAATGGATAGCCAGAACACTACTGGAGGATGTTAGGAAAACTGAGACTAAACTCAGCCCAACAACCCTAGACAAGGTTAAGATCAACTTATGCTCACTATGGGACAAATATGCTGAACTGCTTGGGAAAAAGGAACATGCTATCTTTTAAAACCCACACGAAATATGTACAGCAAGGTGAGAAATCCAGCAAACTCATGGCCCTGTGACTTATTAAGAAGCAGCCTGGTTTATCAGAGTGATCAGATCCAACACAGATGGGGACATTAAAACCCCCACTAGGGACATAGGGGTCTATGCGAAAGTTTTAATTGCCTGAGGCGATGCATATCAGAAACACGCGGGCAACCTTCAGTCTGAGTGCCATGTACTTGAGCCGGTGGACCCCCAGTGGCATTCAGGAAAGGGCACCGCGTGCCTTCCACACTGATTCCCAGCTGAATGTGCAGTTACATGCAGGCCAGTTCAGGGACACGTCTGGGGGCATGCCTGCACTCCATGCCATTCATAAAGGTGCAGAGTGTTGGGTGAGGGGCACATGTTATAGCAGCAGGGACCCTGCTGTGTCATTTATGTGCCCCCAGAGTACCACTGCAGGCTGCAGGAGACAGAGACCCCACCTATCATGCTGCCCCAGCCCTCTGGACAGACAGGGAAGGCTGAGGCAGACTTTTAGGCACATGCCTGTAAATGCTTAAAATCACTGTCCTGTTCCTTCCAGAATCCCAGCTTGTGCGCAGGGAATCGCTTGAGACCCAGGATGGGCATCCGACTGGATTCTCGTCGGTGTCCTCTGATCCTCCACTGTGCAGCTGCATGCCTGGGTCAGGGGCGCAGATAGGCATCCACGGAGGCAAACAATAGTGGCAAAGGCAAGGAAAATTTTATTTGTTAGGCACCCAATCCCAGAGGCTCTGGGCACTGTACAAATAGAAAAACAAGAAAAACAATAACAAAATAGAATAAATAAAACCAGAGTAAAACCAGAATAAACATAAAACAGCAGGCTAATAATAATAGTTAAAATACAGCAATGACTGAACAACAACTACTAAAAGCTAACAGTAATGCCTAAAAGCGGTAGGTCAGGGAAGGCCTGACTAAACAGGTGGGTCTTAAGGCGGGCCTTGAAAGCATGCCTGCAGGTGTGGATACGAGGCCAGGTACATGCAAATTGCATGTACCCAGCCCCACATTGATGAAAAAGCCTCATAGCCCAAGAGTTGTAACTAGTTTTGAAGCTTCCCAGAACGTTCAACTAGTCAGGAAACAGAAGAATACATGAAGTTGGTTAACCTGCCTACCCTACAGCCAGAAAAACAAGCACTGTTAGCAAAACCCAGATTGGCCCATATTATCTCAGCTTCCAGAGACTCCAGGATCCCTGCAGCTTTAGTGTCTCTAGAGGCAGTGAAAGCTTCGATAGGGTAACCTGGACATATTTAGTTGTTACCTTAACCAGTTATGGCCTTCCTGAAAAATGTCACCTGCTGGATTCACCTGTTGTATACTAGGCCAAAAGCCAGAATTTATTGTAATGGAGTATTCTCTGCCATATTCCAACTGAAGAGGGGCACCAGGCGAGGGTGCCCCCTGTTACCCCTACTATTTAATTTGTACCTAAAACCACTCATTAGCAAGTTGCAGAATAACCAGGAGATCACAGGTGTCCCAACTAGAGGCAGTCAGTTTAAGCCTTAGAGCCCCATGCTCAAAAGTGGCAGGCTGCATGCAGAAGTGCATGTGCTGCATCTCAGATGTACTGCTGAAAAACAATGGCATATTCAAAGATGCACCATAGAATGCAGTTATCCTGAACATGCGTGATCGCCAGTGGGAGATGTACAGCACGGCGTGGTGACCTGAGACCTGTGTGGACATACAGACATGCGTGATAGGCAGCCACTCATGAGTTGTGCAGAAGTGCAATATTCAACCAGGATATGAAATGTTCTCATTGCACAGTCTGTGCCCATTCCCACATTTGCATCTCATTTCTGGAATGTATTCAGGCCATTTTCATACCAATGGCGTGCACAGTTCCAGCTTTGTAGGGCTGCACCACCACCACTCCACAAAGGTGAACAGAAGGTACTGCAGCCCAGCAGGCAGGTGTGAAGGAATGTTAGTGTGTGGTGACTGCATTGACCTGAGTACATGGACCCATGGCCGGTACAGGGTTGGACTGGGTACAGAGGGCCGACCAGGACAATCAATAGGACGGCCCAGGGTGACACATTCTTATCAGTATTCCACTGAATGTGATACACTAGCTCTGTTTGTATCTCAGTTACCTATAGTGCCCCACATACCCCAGTGTAGTAGGACAAAGGATGATAAATTCAGGGTAGTTCAGGACTGGGAAGGTGACCAAGTACCCCAGTGACTGGGGCCATCCTGGAACCATCCAGGTATCCTGTTGGGCCAGTCCAACACTGGCTAAGTATGTGCCTGTGGTGGATGCATGCCAACACCAGAAGAAAACGGCGTCCTTGTGGCATGCACATGCTGCCTCCAGGCTGCAGGTGGAGCCACCCCTGCCCCATACTGGCCACAGTTGTGCAATGTCCACCACCAGAACACCGCACTGATCCACCTCAGAGCCCCTGTGGCATTGTCTCAATGCATGGATGGCATCTGTGACATGTCTGTGGCTCCTGGCGGTGTGGGCCTGGCAAGGGTGTGCTGTGTGCACTATGGTCTACCATTGTGGGCATGTGCCACTGGTCAGTCCCTGGACCATGCCATGCTGCCACCAGTACCACCATGCCACCTGGGAAATGTTGCCCTGATGTCACCATGGGTACATGCCACCATCGGGTGGTGCTCTGAAGGCCACATGGGTGCAGGCCATGGCCCTTGGTACATGTGCTGCAGTGTGGCAGTCTACTCTGCTAGTGTGCTAGGTGGGCACCTGACAGCACAAGCACATGGCAGCTGGGTGTCTATGTCCTGGGTGTGGTGAGGGGTGGCTGGCAGGGTGGTGCTGGTGATGGTACAGCACCTGTGGCTTTGGGTACTGCTGTCCTGGCATGACTGTTTTGTGTGTGTGTATGTGTGTGTGCGTGCCTGGTGCACCTCCAAGGGCTGTCTCAGGATCGCCTGTCTGCAGTTCAGCAGCCTGTCTGTGGGTGGCTGGCTGATTTAGGCCATCCTTTTGTCTTCCTATCTTTGCGCTGCAATGTTTGGAATGCATGGCACATGCGCCATACATTTTGGCTGAATATATATGCGCAGCACATTCAGGTGCCCAATCCCTTTTTCTGTGCTGCACATATTATATATATTTTATATGCACAATTGCACATTCCAACATCGCAACACATCCCTCCTTTGAATATCGTATGTTCATGCATTTTCCAAGATGTGCGCACATTCCATTTTGGGCCACGCATCCCTTTGAATATGTGGGCCTTAGTATATGTGGATAACATCCTTCTTCATTTCACACATCCTAGACTTCTATTCCAGCAGCACTATACACAGTTGTTGAATTTGGGACTCTATCTGACTGTAGACTCAGTAAAGGCAAGACTTTAGTCATGCCCTCAATGCCGCAGTACACAAAATAGACACTACAGATAAGAGGCTAGCATAGATGCTGAGCAGGCTGTGATACTTGGGCATAGAACTTACAAGAAGCAAGGGAGAGCTACAAAAACTTATCCTGCATGACCTAAAGGCAATTAATAAGTTAGATCTAGAATGCTGGGTCTCTCTACCATTCACTCTGTGAGGTAAAATTAACATAGTTAAAATGAACATTCTACCCCACCTACTCTATCCCTTCTGATATCTATAAGGGTACTCTAGAAGGGAGAAAGAGAGGCTAAGCTGAGGACCAAGTAGGGTCAGCAGCTGCTGATACAAGTAAGGAAACGGGCAGACTTGATGGGGCTAGCGGTCCTTAGCTGCCGGCAAGTTCTATGTTTCAGATTATATTTTCTCCTCTTCTCCTGGTTTGACAAACTTCATACAGTAATATGTAAGTCTATATGGGCAGGCAAAGCCACTTGTAGGGCTTACTGCAAGTTAACTGCCCCCAAATAAGCAGGAGGTCTCCATCTCACCCACTTTGGTTTATATTACCTTGCATATCATGCAGGCAACTATGAGGTGGGACACCAGAGCTTGAGATGAGGATCAAACATGCATACCCCAGTGGATAACTATAGAGAATCAGAAGTCACAAAGGGCAGGGCTCAAACCATGAGATCTCCTTTACATGAGTGCTAAGCACCTCCCAGCTAGTGTTAAAATTATTTTATTGGTACCTCCATAGGAGTACATAATCAATTGTGTATACTTCTTAAATAAAACTCCAAAGGAACATTTCTCAGCCCATTGTTTTGGGAACCACAATTTAAAATTGCAGGCTGCACACTGTCAGCTGTAACTTAGATAATATTGACCTGCCAGCAAACACCGACCTGTTGCTGGAGGGCTGCTCCTTCCATTCCAGTCTGTCCAGGTTACACACCACCTCCCAAACAGGTGCACATTTAAGTCCCTACAATTGACACATACCAGGACAAGCACCTGTGACCAGGACCATGGACAAACAACCAGAGTCATATTCTCATAGCCATCACACAAGGGCTGCATTGCCACATACTGTCTCCCGTCTCTATGGCATAGTGTACTCTAAGGTATACCTCCATATCGATAGAACCTACCCATATTGGAATGTGGCCTTCCCAGATGACCCGTTTAATTGACAGAAAATATGGAAAGACCCTATGTCTATATTAAACATGACAAACTATGCATCACTCAGTTTCTCATTTTAAATAACCTTTATTAAACTCCTGTGAAATTGGCCAAGATGGGGAGCTGAAAACTGATATATGCACTCAATGTGCAGAGGATTTATATTCCCATAGAACATTTTTGGGAATGTCCAGAATCTGAGGTTATGAGAATCAGGTTGTGCCAAAGACTTTAAGGGCCTCCTGCAAAATATTTGTGGGGCCTACTCCCACCAAAAAGTGTAAAATAACCATTAGAGCACATTAAATAGTTAGAGTAGGTTCCTTTGTATCAGTCCCGCTGAGCATCCATAGCTTCTTCATTATATCCTCCTTTCCCCTGCTAGCACCACGATCAAGGAACTGAACAATGTAATTTGCCCCTGCTCCTCCTTGGGACGCCAGTGCCTAGATAAGATTTTTGAGTAATGTGGCCCTTTTGCTTCTTTGTTCTGTACTCCCTCCAGCCCGTGAAACTGGAGTTGGAATCTACAGCACAGACTCCGTTGCTGCCACTGCTAATGGCCACAATTTCAAATGGATAAGCAATACAAAAATAGAAAATTGCAAGTTTGTCTGACAATAAAAGCTCTTTTTAATGCTGATCTTAGGGGCTGTGGGTCCCCTGACAGTGCAGGGCCCTACTGCAACTGCATCTCTTGCACCCCGATCATAGCCTGATGGGAATCTATCAAAACAAAGCAGGCACACTTCTGGTTTAGATGGCCTCTTCTCATCTCATATCTGCATAATAGGTGATTATAGCACCATACCTGTGTGAGAGAGTATCAGATGGCTATGAGCTTGCTCACAGCCAAGAAATTAGTTCTTCGCCATTGGTTGAACCAGGAGGAAATCACCTATATGAATAATTGTAAGATTTATTCTTTAATTTAAGAATGGAGAAAATGATTGTGGGCATAAACAATTCACTTAAATCCTATGAAACTCATTGGCGTAAACTGCATACATTGTACTCAGTTCCAGAAATGGAAAATACTGCATTGCAGTCCTCTAAGTGTATGAAACCAGTCCTTTCTTTTCTATATAGTGCTGTGTATCCATTTATGAATGTACTCCTGCACATTGGATATGTATATGTCCAATGAAATGCATCAGCCCTGATTATACCCCCTTCCCTTTCCATTGTATATAGTTGGGCATGTGTCTTGTTCTTGTATGGACTGTATGTTTACAATGTTGATTACTTGTAACAATAGTCTGTATATAAGCTGAAAACAAACAAAATAAGCTTCATAAAAAAGAAATGTGCCCTCATCTGGGGCCTATTGAGTGTATATGTCCCTTGACCAAGTATACAACACCGCACCCATAATAATTTATTTATTTTGTTAGTTCTCAGATTACAATACCTTTGAAACAGAGGTTCTTTACAAAAGTTCCACGTCAATCATGGTACAAGATAACAAAAACACACAAAATCCGAAGTTCAGACCAACAATAACAAAGTAGGTTACAGGGTATGAAGTGCATTGCCCTGGGACAGGCTAGCACAATAAGTGCGGGACAAAGGAGGAATAGTAGTCAGCCAGGGTGGCTTTTGTCAAACAGGATAGAGGGAAGTGGTGTGGAACTAAGAGAAGGGGAGAAGGGAGAGGTGAGGAGGCTGGTAAGGTAAGAGGAAGAGAGGAGGAGCAGGTGGGTGGGTGAGGAAACAGACGGAGGACTAAGGATGAGGGAATGCATTAGAGGGACAATGAACATTTGTTGGAGGTAGAGAGTGATTCCAGAGATTGAGCTTGAAAGGGCCTAGTTTAGAGAGGTCACGTGTTGGAGGGTGGAGATCGTTAAGCCAACGAGAGCTCTAAACTTGAAGGACCGTTGAGCCAAGGAGGCACGGCAGTGGGGAACTTGAAAGACCGGCTGGACATCCCTGTCATGCGGTGTTGGTTGGGGTAATCAATAGGAGATATTGGAAGGAAGGAGGAGTAAGTCCTATGCAGATTTTCTTAGCCAAAAGGCAGGCCTGGTAGGTTATTCAGCACTTTAGGTCAAGCCAGCCTGCCTGGGCTTATAAGTTGCAAGTATAAGTTAGTCTTGGGCCACCAGTAGCTAGTCTGCTGATTTTGTTGAGGGCAGTGAATTCTTTTAAGAGTACAGTCCGAGGTTGCACCATAGATGATGAGGCCATAATCAATAACAGACAGTAGAGAACTGGTGATCGTAAGGCATTAGGGGTGAGACAGCATCGATGACTGTAGAGAAGCCCCAGCCTAGAGTTGACTGCCTTAGCTACAGGGTCTTCGTGGGAATTGAAAGACAGTTTGAGTCCAAAGTACCTCCTAGGTACTTGAATTGCTGAACCTGTTCAGCAGTACATTGGAGTTGTAGTTGAGTTGGTGGTATCTAAACCTACTGTGAGTACTCGTGAAGAGCATTGTTTTTGTAGTTTAGAATACATTTGTGCTCTATAAACCAATGCTCAATTGCACAGAAATCAAATTGTAGTTGTTGTCAATGGGGAGAGGGTCAGGGAGACTGGAGAAAATGGCAGCATCGTCCGCGATAAAGTAGAAGATTTGTGGAGCATGCTTGTGGGAGAGAGTTCAGAAAAAGAATGAATAAGAGGGGCCGAGTATAGAGCCCTGAGGGACACCTGAATGAACAGGGTGGCTGTCTGCTAGAGAGCTGCCGATTTTCACTTGCTGAGACTGATCAGTTAGATAGCTTTGGAACCACTCCGTGACCTCAATGGAGAGACCTTGGGATGCGAGTGTGCCAAGCAGTAGGGAGTGGTTCACAGTATTGAACACTTTAGTGAGGTCAATATAAATCACCCCACTAAATGTCCGATGTCTAGAGATCTGCAACAGAGTAGATGATCCAGATGGGGTGGGCAGAATGAGAAGAGATCTGGATAAACTAGCAAAATGGTCAGAAAAGTGACAACTAGGATTTAATGCAAAGAAGTGCAAGATCATGCACATAGGAAGAGAAACCTGAAGCCACCTATAGGCTGGGAGGAGTTGCTAGCAGTCACAAAGGAAGAAAGAGACTTGGCGTCATCATCACTGATGACCTGAAATCATCCAAGCAGACCACTAAAGCAGTAGGTAAGGCTAGGGGTGTTAGGGTGTATTAGTAGGGGTATCATAGTTGTAAGAGGGAGGCAATAATCCCTCTTTGCAAGACACTGGTAAGGCCCCATCTGGAGTACTGTGTGCAGTATTGAGGCCACACCTTCACAAGGACATTAACCAAATTGAGGCAGTCCAGAGAAGGGCAACCAAAATGGTGCAGGGACTGCATCAGAAGACACATGAGGACAGATTAACAGAGCTCAATATGTATACCTTGAGCAAAGGAGGGAGAGAGTTGATATGATCGAGGCATTCAAACACCTTAAGGGCATTAACAAGGTGAAAGAGTCTAACATGTTTAAATATAAGAAAAATAGCAGGACAAGAGGACACAGCATGAGATTAGAGGGGCCGATTAAGGGGAATGAGGAAATTCTTTTTCACAGAAAGGGTGATGGATGCATGGAATGATCTACCTCAAGAAGTGGTGGCTATGAATACAGTGCAGGGCTTCAAACAGGCATGGGATAGGCATAAGGAGCAATACAAATGAGTATGAATAGATAGGCCACTGACAGAGCAAAGGCCGATGACACATTTATAAGGTAGAAAAGAAATGGGCAGACTGGATGGGCCTTGGGTCCTTATCTGCGTCAACTTCTATGTTTCTATGTTTCTATGTCTAAGGCAGAGTGGATGAAGTTAGAGAAGTGAAGCAAGGCTGTAGTGGTGCTATGGGACTTCTAAACCCATGCTGGCGTGGGCAGTGAATTTGATGTTTCTCAAGGTATTTGTTAAGCTGGTTGGCAACAATGCGTTCCAGAACCTTGGATAGTGGAGGGAGGATGGAGATTGGACAATAATTGGTGGGTTAGGATCTATCTCCAGTTTTGAAAACTGGGGTAATAACTTTTTGCTTTCAAGTGACGGGGAACTGCCAGAGGCAGGGTGAAGACTGAGGATTTTAGTGAGGGGTAGAAGGACTGCATCGAGGGTTAGATGAATGAGTTTAAGGTCCAGTGTAGTCACTGCTGGCTCTCACCTTCCCAAGGGCACATGTAAGATATTTTCTTGTGTCAGCGAGCATAATTTTCTTAGAGTAGAATGGGGTGGGGGCAGGTTGGTGGTGGGAGAAGTGACGCTGGCAGAGCCAGTCAGGTAGCAGGCAAGTCGGGGGAGTATGTTGCTGAGGTCAGAGAAAGCAGTGTTTAGAGCATCAGCAATGCTTTTAGCATCCTGGAGGGTGGCCTCTCCAGCTTCTATGATGGTGGGAAGGGACTTGCTAGGGGAGCCCACTAACTCTTTGATGTTGTCCCAAAACCTATGGCCATCGCCCAGGAGTTGGAAAGTGCTTGATTGGCAGTAATGTGCTTTGCACGATGAATTTCCCTGGTGCAGGCATTCCTACCTGTTCTATATTGCTGCAGGTCAGATGGCTTACCAGTAGCCCTAGCTCGATGCCAGGGTTATCCCTTATGGCCATTTGCTTGAGCAGGGATGCAGAAATCCAGGGTTGCAAATTCCCTTGAGCTTCCATTTTTTAGGGGTGAATATATCACAGGCACTGTTGAAGGTAGAAATAAAATACTGAAGTGCCTGATCAACACTATAGGCTTTATCTATGGGTGACCAGTCAATGCTAAAAGATAAGCTTGGAGGAGCTGCAGGTATCTCTTCCTCAGGACCCTACTAGTGACAGTTTTAGGAGGGACTTGGGGACCTATTGGACCAGAGGCACAGGACAGGGAGTGGTGACTGATTACATCAGGTAGGACAGTGGTTTCAGTGATTCTTTTGTGGTGGTTAGTGAGAATCCAGTCAATGAGGGAACTATGGCCTGTCCGTGGATGAACCGGTGGGGGAGACTGATTGGGTATAGTTGAGAGAGGAAAGGGTGTCCTGTAGGGGCAGCTCAGGAGCTAACCAGTTTATATTAAAGTCCCCAAGGGCAACAAATTCCATGTAAGGGGAGCTTCCTTCGATACGTAATCAATGAGGAGGTTGAAACCTCATAGCTGTTCCTTGGGTGGGAGGTATATGGAAAGAATAGAGATAGATTTCCTAGTCTGACCTAGGATGATTTTAACGTGGAGCAGTTGAATGTTTTTGCTGAAATCAACAGATGGTAAAACAAGGCCCTGGAGGGTGTCCTTGATGTAGAGTGCACACCCTCCCCCTTTTACCAAGCCTATCCTGCCAGAAGATTGTGTACCCATCGAGGAGATGGCCCGAGTCTGGTGCAGCTGGTGTGAGCCAGGTTTCAGCAATAGCAAGTATGTCTGGTTTGTGCTGAGCAGTACAGACCTGGAGGTGCAATTTTGGAAGGAGGCTCCCAATGTTAATGGAAGCTAGTTTCAGTGTGTCAGGGGTAGAGGCTAGAATGGCGGGGGCAGAGGGTGGGCTGGGGTTAAGGTGGATGTTGCTAGCTAGGAGTAGAAGCAACAGGGTGATCCAGGGTAGCACTTGGCATAGCAGTTTGAGCTTCATCATGGGTTTACACAACCAAGACCTAACAACGTGGTACTAGTATTTGGAATTAAGGAAAGAAATTAGTGCAGAGACATAAAGGTTTCGGACAGGACAGGTAGGCCAGTAGGCGGGGTACTACCAAGATAGTGATTAGGTGATTGAGACAATGTTTCTGGTCCCACCTTAAGAGGATTTAATAGAGAGGTGGGAAAACATTGTTTTCATGGGGTGGAGAGGGTGAGGAGAGGACACAGGATAGTACTATGATGGCTAGTATAGGAGCAGTGACATAGCTGCTGAGGCATGGGTCACTATGAAGATTAGGGCAGCTGAAAACATTTCATATACTAGGCTAGGTGTCACCCAGTGCCATTTCAGTACATAGGCTACTCACCAGGTCATGTGGTCCTAAGGTCTACAGCACTGGAAAGGGAAAAGCATGCATAGTCTACATAACTGGCACAATGCTGAGACTGCAAATGTAGTCGAAGCCACTTAATCGGGACGCACTTAATAGGGATGTTCGCTATAAGGGACGATTCCCCAGGCACGATTGAGTGGCTATGTTATTCTATGGGGCCTGTAATTGCTTAAACAGGGATGCCCCTGCCACCTAATGGAGACGATTTCATGCTAGACTGCTCCTCCGCTAAGCTGCTAAGCTCTTTTCACACCTAATTATGTGAAAACTGGATTAGTGGCAATGTGTGAAAATGAATTAGTGACTCTGGCATCTCACTACCAAAGTGTCAGCTCTAAACAACTTCTTGCTTAGCTGATGGGGAAGAGAGAGAGAGAAAGAGTCTTAGCTCAAATGTGCTTATTTTTTCTCTTCTCTCACTTTCGCTGTCTCTTCACCAAGTTACTGTTCGGCTCTCTGAACTAGCACCAGTGCAGTTCAGATGCAGAGAGATGATGGGCGGACGAGGAGAGAGAAAGAAATGTGCTCGACAGTTCAATGGGCGGGTGGGGGGAGAGACAGAGTGATGTCGGGTGGGCGGGGAGTGATAACTCCGATGTGCTCGCCTCACTCACAGACTGTGTCAGTTACTTTGCCAGCATCAGAACAGAGTCACAGTTCAGTAAAAGGGCAAATGATCATAATACGAAGGTGTAACCCCAGGGGGCGCTACCCTTAGGGCTACTACCCTGTCTGCCCCCACGGAGGCAGGTGAGGGCCCAGATCCATTGATGGGTGCCTCCACCCAGAGGTCGGGGTTAGCACAATTAAGACCACCTCGGTTGCAGCCCTCTGGGCTACTGCAACCCCTTCGTCCCACTAGTGACTCACACTGGGTACCCACAATTCTGTTCACCAGTACACTTACCCCACGGATAATATATTCCAGCTCCTTCGGGACCCCTGTAAAGTAAGGCACAATTATGTTGCAATCACCAGGCAGCAGTTCACCAGTAATGTACACAATAGCCAAGATGTAGCTGCACGAAAGCAATCTGATTTATTCAGGGAAATAACAAGGACAGGGGAATCAAGTTGATTAGCTTATCTGATACTTATCTACCTAGGGCTCTGTGCACAGGCCTAACCTACCCGTTTATTGTCCTGGGTACCCAAACCCTAATGGCTAGTCCACACGTGGCAGCTGGTTGGGGCCCTTAGCACAAATAAACACAACAGTCCTGAACAGGTCAAAGTAGGAGAAAAGTTTAAGTAGGCAGTCAGCAATACAACAGTGCATGAATCCACTACGTAAACACTCTGCAGGAGCTACCCTGAATTGGTACTCACAACCCAAGCAAATAACGATTTCTTCACCGCTACAGGATGGAGCCTGACCTTCATCAGCCTTCTCACACATTTATATGGCAAACAGCAACAGAGGGGTACCACAACAGGCAGCTGCTTTCAAGGCTCCACCCTAACTCACAGCCACTGAGATACTGCAACGCAGCTTCCACTTTTCCTTCGGACAAGCACAATTCAACAATTTTCTCCAGTCCTCCTACAGGTCGAGCCTGGTGGATAGCTGTGCAGGGCACAGCCTCCTCTGACCGCCCGCTGGTGGATTTCAGAGCGAACTCGCTCGCAGAGAAAACGGCCATGATAGGGCTTCCCCGCTTCCCGTGCGAACACTTCCCAGCGCAGAAGCACAGAAGCTCCTCCTCCTCACCAGCCACAACGCATCTAATCTCCAACAGCAGGGCTCTTCTCAGTTCGGCACGACCTCCTCATTGGCTGGCTGCACATGCCAGTCATTTCTCCTCTCTCACTGGTGCGAAAAAGCACCATAACCCATAATGCCTTTCCAACTACAAACAGTTCCTCTATTGGTTAACCGACTTTGTAGGGTCCCAAGGTACTGATTGGCCCAATTCAGCAGTTCTGGACCAAAATGGAGGAGACAATCGAACCAGTCTTTGCTGCAAAAGAAGGCAGGTTAGAACAGCTGCATTATCATTACTATTTCCCAGTATTTAAAGCCAACATTACATCCTTCTTGTAGAGCTCCCCTGCACCACTAGCGATGGCAGAAACGGAGCGAAAAATCAGCAGCCCGGCAGGACTCAAGCATAGCAACACTCAAACCCCCTCCTGATCAATCATGACTGCAACCAAAGCAGCCCTTAAAGAGACAGTATCTGGAGGCCTTTCCAGCGCTCACTGGCTTCCCATTTAAACGGCTTTAACGCCAAACTCAACCAGGCACGAGAGCATTTACCCAAGCTCTGGGAAGTTTAGGAACCCCCATTTGCAGGGGTTACAAAGGACTGTACATACACAGTTCAGTT
Source organism: Neoceratodus forsteri (assembly GCA_016271365.2). NCBI lineage: Eukaryota > Metazoa > Chordata > Ceratodontiformes > Ceratodontidae > Neoceratodus > Neoceratodus forsteri. The sequence goes on along the minus strand of CM028133.1, from coordinate 765,578,870 downwards.
CAGATGCCAGTGCAGCTGTATCAGTGTGACAAGCCATTTCAATGGCTTCTGTTAATGGGATGGCTGCTTAATGGGGACAAAGGGCTTCACCAGGTGTCCCCATTAAGCGGCTTCTACTGTACCCTTAAACAAACAGTTACCCACTCTGGAGCACCTGAGGGCAAAAAGAACATGCAAACACATTTCATAATAGAGGCTTCAAGGGAAAAATGAGCAATCATTCTATCCTTGTCTTCCAGATCTGCAAATTAAAAGCACAACTACACAATACTACCTGACTAATTTAATTTCTTTAACGTAAAAAAGTGCAGGAAAGGGTCCTAGATGTCCATCTACTGTATGAAGCATGTCCGGGCACAAGCTGAAGGAATGTCACTGTAAACGTCTCAAGGAACATTATGGTTCAGGTAGTATACAGTAACTATAATGAGTAGAAGAAAAGACCCACTGCTCTTGTAGGGTCACCTTACCATTTGATGTCCTGGGACTTCAGAATACCTGCACAGTACAACCTGAATAAAATGACATAAAGGCACATTGAGGCCAGGTAGTGAGTTGGATCAGCAGTGAATATTTACTGATTAAAGGGAAACTCCTATTGAGTCCCTAAGTGCAGCAGTAGCTGCAGAAACACCCAGTAGGGCTTTTAACATAAAAGTAAATTTTTCATTACCTGGTGCCCGAATTTTAATTAAAAATATATATTACGCTCCATAATGGCGACAGAGCCCTGGGTGGACATCTGGGTACCGGGTGACTTCCACCACAAAGATTATGCTAATGAGGACCACCAACATCTGCCATTTGTTGGTAGCCCTCATTAGCATAAACTTCGCAGTGGAAGTCACCCAGGGAGAGTGAGTTGTCTAGCATTATGTCACCATTATGGAGTGAGCGATCTTTTAATTAAAATTTGGAGCACCAGGTAATGAAAAAATTACAAACAGAGTGAAAAGAATAAGTGCTTCAGCTGGGACTTGAACCCAGGCCACCTGGAATACTGTTCCGACACGCTAACCAGCTGTGCTACTGAGACAACTGGAAAAAATTACTTTTATTTCTTTATTTTATTTTCCTTTATGAACTGCACGAGGGCTTGCAGTATAGCCTAGAGGTTAGAGGAACGAGGTGTGAATGAGCGTGATACATCCAGCAGACCAGACCCGAGTTTGATTCTCACAACCTCCACTTGCATACTGTGTGACTCTGAGCAAGTCACTTAACCCCAGTGCTCCCAGGTCACCCCTGAAAACAGGTACTTGTGCCTAGTGGGCCTTACCGGTTACCAAAGACTAAAGTAAAAAATAAAAATATTGATCACTCTTCTAGCAAGAAGTTGCATGTACAACATATTGAATACATGGTTTACAGATACTGGCCTAACACTAAATGTTTATACAGTGGTGCAGGCCAGGAAGCAATATAATACTCTAGGACAATACTGCAGCATACTGCAGTGGAGATACAACAGAAAACGCTTGCTATCAGAGGCAGCAAGAACATTTCTAATTAGGAGGTAAGTAGACTGATTCTATATTGAAGTGTTAGGTCGCAAGGTAAATTGGGACCTTCAGTCAGGGTTCAAAAGCAAAGTACTTAGCAGTGTGCTAGTCTGAGTTGGGGACAGGCAGCTGATAATCATGACTACAGTTAGCTTGGGGATAGCTGTTAACGGGGGCTTAGGCAGCTTTTGTAGTAATCAAAACAAAGAGTCTGTTAGAATATTAAGCAACACCTTATTAATTAATGCTTCTGCTCATACATCTAGCAAGGAACTAAGGGTTCACACTCAAAACTTTGAGCAGTCAGTGCCTGACACATGATCTCATCCCTTATCTCACAGACAACCACAGTAATTGTGAACCTGGCTTGTTACTTCTAATTACCCTTATTTACGGCCACTAGTACCAGCACATTCCCTGTTTTCTAAAAATATCCTCTCAATAAGTTCTAGATAGGAGCATGACTATGCAGTGGTATTTTAGCATGATTCATTAGGGGAAAAAGATTACCATTTAACATGAAGCCCTCTACTTTTCTAAAGAACCTGTACCAACATTTTACATTTTACAGATTTCAATGAGTCTCTCAGGCTTTTTATTAGCCTACCAGTTCTTGACCTGCTCAACTGTTCATGACTCTTATAACTGGCGGTTTCCTGACATCTGAGCATCAGACTTCAGCTCAGTATTGTTTTGTGACATTTCAGGACAGTCAGGTGAAGCCCTATCTGTTGAAGCAGAATTTCTTTGCTGTTCAGTGTCCATACTTTTAGGCATGTCACATTCCACACATACTGTTGTCTGAATTGTCCTGGGTCACCCAGGCAAATACTCTGTGTCTGGAGATACAGTCTCTTGTGTTGCAGGAAAGTGTCCTGAGCTTGTCAGTACTGGCATTAAATGTCTCCTGTTTTGTCTTAACAGTTGTCTGCTTTCTGTAAGTACCAAATAGGATCTTGGAGTCATAAGCCTCTGAACGGAGGTCAGTTCTCCCAACAACCCTTACTTATCACCCTGGCTGTTTCTCCAGGTTGTGATGCCGTGTGATATTTTACTGTTCTGTTGTAGGTCTCACGTTGTTTCTTGAATTGCATAGCCTTTTTCTTCAGTACACCTTTATTGTCCGTGTGACATTCAAGTTTGAGCTGAGGTAATCGGGTTCTAACCTGGCGTCCCATGAGCAGTTCCGATGGGGATTTGCCACACTCTAATGGGGTTGCTCTGCAGTTCAGCAGTGCAAGGGAGGGGTCTGTGTTTTCCTCCTAGCTTTTCTCATGAAAGACTTGATGATTCTGACCCTCATTCTGCCAGCCCATTTCCTTGTGGATATGTTGGACTGGAGGTTATACAATTGAACCCGTAGGGACCTTGCAAAGGCTTTTAATTCTCCACTTGCAAATTGAGGTCCATTATCAATCCATACAGTCTGTGGTATTCAAAATCTTGCAAAGATTACTTTATGCTCCTGAATTACTTGACTTGGGGTGGGTGTCTTGAGCATCACAACTTCTGGGTAACATGAGAGTGCATCAGTTACAGCTGTGTACTCTCTGCCCTTCTAGTGTAAACAGATCAACTCATACTTTTTCCCAGATGTTAGCATTTTCTGAATCTGAAATTAAGGGTTTTCTCTCTGCAGTGCAGACCTGTATTTCTGACATATATGACATGCCAAAACTGTATTTTCCACATCCTTAGTAATTCCTGGCCAGTACACAACCTGTCTTGCTCTGCGTTTACATTTTTCAATACTCGTATGTCCTTCATGAATTTTGTGTAGCATTTCCTTTCCTATGTCAGTAGAAACCACAATTCTGACACCTTAAAGTTCAATGGCAACCGCTTTACATTGTAAAAAAAAAAGCCTAATTCAGGTCCCAGTGTCATAAGAAGTGTTTCCTGAAAATTGCATGCTATTTGGTTTTGTGGTTTGCTTTAAAAAGCATTTGTTAACTTGTTCTGCCCTAACTGAAAACAGACAGGCTGTTTCTGTCCCTCTGACTGAACCTGGGAGAGTGATGACATCATATTGAAAATTTCTCCCCACCCTTGACTAGAATTAATGAAAAACCTCCTCTTGGCTGCCTTAACATACAAGGTGTGAAAGCCTATGTTGAGTGTCCCCCGACTTTATATGGAATAATGACAGTGCCTCCTTGGCTGCTTTACCTCCTGCTAAATTAGTTTCTTAAACCCTCAGCACTCACCATGTACCTTGAGCTGTACTAACTGCAATATGCTGTACCTCTGTATGAGATAGCTTACAATTGTAAATAGTCAGACCAATTGCTGTTATTTCTTGTAGTTTTTGTCTCTGTACTTGTGCACCCATACTCTATAACTACCTTTCTGTGTTGTCCTCCTGTCAAGATGTGGAAACTTGGGCTGGCCTGGTGGCGCTGAGGGTTGAGGTGCTGGATGCCACACCACACCTCGCATCACACCGACGATCCAGTTCGGGAGTGAGCTCGGGTGTCAGGGGTCGGCAGGCAGGAGATGGACCAACGCCCAGGGCTGCTCCCTCTCCTAGGGGAGGTATGGGATTGCTCGGCACTCTGGCAGCCCCTGGTGGAGACCGGGTGCCAGAGTGCCAGAACTGCACGAACGGGTGTGTGGCTGATGCAGGCAGGGTTGCCGTGGTCAGCATTAGACGTGCACCATGCACGGGAGGCCTCTGGGCACCTACAGTAGGAGAGAAATACCCTCCAGCTCGGATAGGCGATGGCCCTGCCAGTGCCACTGACACATGCCTAATGCTGGTTCCCCACCACTACCCCTGTGGTCTCCCTGGGTTGCCGTCCCCACCCGTGGAACTGTGATGAACTTGAAGATGCGGGGAACACAGCGGATGGTAGAGCGAGTCGGTGAGAGCAGTGGCCTGAGACAGCTCTGAGCTGGAGGGCCAGAAAAATCGTGAAAAAAAAAAAGATGTGGAACCTTTGAAAAAGAGCATTTTGCTCAAAGGTTATGTCTGAATGATGATAAAAATAAATCAATATTGGACTAGGCTACAGTTTCAGCAGTGTAGTACTGCTTGACTGATGAGCAATTAACTTCCCAATTAGAACAATCTGTAGGGAATTGTTTGCTCTCCAGGGTTTTTCTGAACTCAGTCTCTGGTGTTTGTTCAGATGAATTAGCTGAAAATCCACATTTTGTTCTTCTAAAGAGCTGATCATTTGCATTTCAGTGCTGAATTGAAGTGGTATGCATTTGAGAAATCAGCTTATCTGTATCACAACTGCTGCCAGTTCTTTCTCATCAAAACTGTGTTTTCTCTAGCTATAACACTAGGTTGTTTATTTAATGGCTATAAAATCAGTCTAAAGCTTGTTAGTTCATACGAGTAGTTTGTCTTCGATGTAGTCTTAATAAATAGGTTCATGTAAGAACATTATTTTCCTCTCAGATTGACAGACAGGTGCCTGCCACACTCTGCTGTTTCAGGCACATGTACTATATGAACTCACACATTTCAGTTCTTTGATGATTTATGAGTTAAAATACATCGTGCATATGTATAACTAGAAACACGACATGGCATCCTGATGCCCCATCTCCTAACTACAGTTGAGGCAGCAGCACTCTGCTGCCCATGTCACCCCACATGCCCTTTCTCCTGCCCCAAATTCGAGGATGCTGCACCTGCTACCCACTATCTTGTCCCACAGTACAGGGCTGCTGCACCCTGTTGCCCCATGTCCTGCCTGAACAATCAGGACCTCAGCATCCTGTTGCCCCTGCCTGAACAGTTGAGGTTCCCACACCCTCTGGCCCTTAGTCCCCACCTCCTCAATCAGAGCCACTGCACCCTGTTCCCCTGTTCCTGTCACCACAGTTGGGGCTGCTGTGCACTTCTACACCCTAGAATCCCATGCCCCTGCTTCCGTATTTGGGGCTGCTGCACCATGATGCCCATGGCACCAGAGGTGGGCTTTTTTGCACTGCTACCTACATCCATTTTCCTAAATGGGCAGGGCTGCTGCACCATGCACATCCCATCCCACAGTTAGGGCTGCTGTGCCCTGCCGCCCTCCCCATGTTCTGCCCCACAATCAAGGCTTCTTCAGCATGCTGTAGTCTGTCTTTGCCACCATAGCCAGAGTTGCTGCACCCTGTTCCTGTCTACACAGGCAGGACTGCTGTACCCTCTTGCACCCTACAGCCCAATGCTCCACAGCTCCATGACTCCACAGTTAGGGTTGCTGCACCATGCTGCCCTGCCGCCAAAGTCAGATTTATTTGCTGCACTGCCCAAAAGAAAAAACACAAAAATGCTTTCATCTTCTGTTATGGGGTGAAGGATAGGGGCATTAGGGTGCAGAAGTCCCAACTGTTTGGTCAGGAGACAAGGGAGGCTTTAGGGTACAGCAGCCCAAACTGTGGGACAGGATGCACCAGCCACACCTGGGTGGACCTGACACAGCTATGGTGGCAGAGGACAGGGGCATCAAATGCCTAACTCTTGTGGAAGTGGCAACATGGTGCACCTGCCTAACACGTAGAGGCAGGGGGCTCTGGGGGCTGGCAGGCCACAGCAGCCCTGCCTGAGTAGTCAGGAGCAGGGTGCAACAGCCCTGGCTATGGTAGGGGACTGTGGCAGCATGGTGCAGAAGCCTTGACTGTGGGGCAGGACAAGGGGGCATCAGGGTACAGCAGCCTGACTGTGGGATGGGGCGCTCATGGTGGAGCAGCCCGCTCATTTGGGACATTGGGTGTGGATAGCAGGGTGAAGCAAAAGCCCCACCTCTGGTGGCATGGGGCAACATAGTGCAGCAGCCCCAACTATAGAGGCAAGATACAATGCACCTTAGGGCATAGCAGAGCTCAGCAGCCCTGACTGTGGAGATGGGAACAAGGGGCAACAGCGTGAATGTCCCCAACTGTGGGTTTGGGGACAGTGACTAACAGGTTGCAACAACCAACTGTTCTGGCATGGGGAAGCATGGTGCGGCAGTCCTAACTGTTCAGGCTGATGGTGGGCAACAGGGTGCAGCAACCCCAACTGTGTGGGAGAAGACAGAGGGCAGCAGGGTGCAGTGGCCTCGAGTGTGGGGCAGAGACAGAGGGCTTGTGGGGGCAGAGGACAGGGCATCAGAGTGCAGCTACCTCAACTATGGTGCAGGAGACGAGAGGCATCAGGATGCTATACACTTTCTAGTTATAAATTATGTATTTTCACACAGAAACCATCAAAGAACTGAAATTTGTGAGTTCATATTGTACGTGCCTGGAAATAGCAGAGTGTAGAAGGTACCTGTTTATCAATCTGAGAGGAAGAAAATTGTTCTTACATGTACCTATTTGAGACTACATCAAACTACTTGTATGAATTAAACTTTAAATTTATTTTATATCCATTAAATAAACAACCCAGTGTTATATAGCTAGAAAAAACATGGAGTTTTAATGAGAAATAACTGGCAGCAGCTGTGATACAGATAAGCTGATTTCTCAAATGCATAACACTTCAATTCAGCACTGAAACGCAAATGATCAGCTCTTTAGAAGAACAAAATGTGGATTTTCAGCTAATTCATCTGAACAAACACCAGAGACTGAGTTTGTAAATACCCTGGACAGCATAAAATTACCTCACAGATTGTTCTAATTGGGAAGTTAACAGCTCATCAGTAAAGCAGGTACTTACACCACGGAAGCTGTAGCCTAGTCCCATATGATGTCATCACTCTCCCAGGCTCAGTCAGAGGGCAAACAGCCTGAGTGTTTTCAGTTAGTGCAGAACAGGTTAATAAATGCTGATTTAAAGAAAATCACAAAATCAAATAGCATGAAATCTTCAGGAAACACTACTTATGACACTGGGACCTGAATTCAGGCTTTTTAGGCTTTTTTACAATGTGTAAAATGGTTGCCATTGGATCTTAAGCAATATTGTCTATGCTGATAATTCAGCCGGAAATGGCACATACCTGCAGCTTTGGGCTCCTACCGAAGTGTAATCTTTGAATAAGAAGCAGGGTTTTGTTTATATCCATCAGAACATCGGGTTCCTACTTGGCGGCCGTGGCTCCTGAAGCCAGCCTCACAAGCCGCCACTTCTGCCTGCCTTGGGTTCCAACACCGCTGGATCCTGCCCTTTACTGGGCCACCAGGTCCCTACTTGCTGCGGCCGTGGCTCCTGGAAGCCAGTCGCTGGCCCGCCACTTCTGCCTGCCTTGGGTTCCAGCATCACTGGGTAGATTTCTGCCTGGGTCGGGAGCTGGGTGCAGCTGCCATTGGACAAGCGCTCGCTACCTCGTTCACTGATTGGACTCCTGCTGCTTGCTCTGCCCCTGACTGGCTCCTCTTCTCTCTCTGCCTTTATGCTCCTGGGCTCTGCGCCCATTGAAATACATAGACTTTGCTGAAATCTTTTGCCGCCCCACCCTAATTAAATATGCCTTAGTTCCACCCCACTCTCAGACTCCACCCTCCTGGCTCACTGGTCACCTGTATAGGCCTTCTACACTTACCTGCCTACTTTCCACCCTTTCTGTCCCGCCCCAGCTCCTGCCCAACTTGGCTCTCTCTCCCCCAGCTGCTCACGTCTCCTCTCTCTCCTCCTCTCCATTTCTATTCACTTTCAGCCTTTGTTCACTCTCCTCTCCCTGTCACCCCACGCTCCTACACCTGCCATGGTGCTTTCCCCCTGCACCTACCTCTCCTCTCTCCTCCTTGCTCTGCCTCCTTTTCCCCTGCCCCTCCCCTCTCCCTGCCCCCAACTATCTACTTAGTCACTACCAGGTGCTCCCTGGGAACGCCCACTACTCGCCCTGTCCTCCCTCATGGGCCACCACTCGATAATACCTGATTGCTTTTAAACGCTACAAGTTTGTTTTTTGCGCCAGCCTATCCCTATTGTATCACATTGTGTCTCACCAGGGCTGCCACATTGAACTTGCTTGCTGCTCATACAATAGCGGCAACACAAATCAACTATAAAGGAATTATGCTTATGCTCCATAACGCTCCTACTACTTCTCCTACTGATCTCGGCAACGCTCCATCCAAATCCTGGCCCCAGCTGCTGTAGCTACACGAAAACTGCAGGGGCTCTTATTCTTGCACCCTTAACATCTGCAGCCTACTGCCTAAGTTTGACGCTCTCCAATCTTCACAAGCCAACATAACCCGGACGTCCCTAGCTGTTATTGAAACATGGCTGACACCAAAGTTCCTGATCTAGCAATAACCTTACAGGGCTATAACATCTTCAGATTGGACCGTGTCTCTAAAAGGTGGAGGCTGTGCCATCTACATTAAGGACACTGTCTTGGGGCACCCTATTGCAATTCCGTTGCCTGTCTCTCTGGTCCAGATCCTACCTATTAAAATTCTCCTAGGTCCCAATCAAAAAGCCATCACTATAGTCTCCATGTACATTCCACCCAGGGACCAAGGTCATGGACTCAGTGATGTTCTTAACTTGTCAACTCTCAACCTCCTGGCTCTGAACTCATTCTTCACTGATTTCAACATTAACTGGCTTGCATCTGATGCTTGTGTTCATAAGGATGCCATAGCAGCTACCAACCTTTCACAGTTAGGTTACCATCTACTAGGACAAACTACAAAACCCGGCACCAGTACCTGCTGGACTGGGTACCTACCAACCACCTACCAGGATCTCTTGTACCTCCGTTCTCTCAGACTCCCTTAGTGACCACTCCTGGTCATTTGTGAATGGTCTAATAAATTTCTCAAGCCACCCCAAAAATCATCTCCAGCAGAGTCCTCCCCGTGGTCAACTTACCCATCTCAAACAGCACCTGATTCTGCAAGACTGGCTGCCAATATACAAGGCAACAGATGTTAACCTGGCTGTTGACCACTTCATCACCACTTTCAATAGGGCTTGAGACCTCTTTACTCCTGTTAAAAAACGGAAAGCAAAAGCCCTCTGTAACCCATGGATAACTTGAGACTCCTTTCTCAGCTGAAATCAAGGACCATCTTTGGGTGGTGGCTAAAGCCACAGGCAAGCAATCTGACATCCAAAATACAAACATGCCCAAAATGCTTGCACAAAATCCATTCAGCTTATGAAAAGTTCCTATTATAAGGATGCTCTGCCAACACCTGGGAATGGACATGAATTCTGGGACAATATCAAAGGGCATTACTGGGAAGAAATCGAAGACTCCACCGGCCATGCTAATTGTGGACGGATCCACTACCCTTGACCCTATGGTCATTGCAAACACCTTTAATACAGCTTTTATTGACCTCAGTGCTGTTCTTCCACCTGATTTCTTTACAGAAGCGACACCTCCTTCAACACCCCCGCCTCAGTCAAACCGCCTCCATTTCTACTTCAGAGGTCAAGTTAGATGAAGCACGCTACTCTCGCCACAGCTATCTCAAAATCCAGAACCAGTGGTGACATCCAGGACCTAAGTTGCTGTCGCTCACCCTTGATGAGGTTCTTACGTCCCATAACTAAAATTCTTAACCTCTATCTCACTACAGTCAATTCCCGGATATATGGAAAACTGCCACCATGACCCCGGTCCACAAAAGTGGTGACAAGTCCAGTCACTCTAACTATCACCCGATCTCCATATTGCCACCACTTCAAGGCCCTCGAGCGCTTCGTCTCGAACCAGCTCACCAACTATTTGGACAAACACAATATTCTGTCGCACAACAACACGGATTCAGAAAAGGGCACAGTACCACCTCTGCTCTTTGAATTCACTGAAGCAGTGCATAGTTCACTAGACAAGGGCCTCCTTACTGGGGCAGTCTTCATTGACCTGTCAAAGACATTTGACATGGTCCACCATCGACTGCTGTTTTACCAACTACTAAATGCGGTCTTGCACCAGACTCTGCTCTTTGGTTCAAAGCTACCTTGAAAACTGCTACTTAAGAGTAAAATTGCCAATGCTCTCTCAGATACCTTGCCTGTCCACTCTGGCATCCCGAGGGGTCCATACTGGGCCCATTCCTTTTCAGCCTTTTCCTAAACTCCCTACTGCAATCCTGCTCAGAACAAATCATTCTGTATGCTGGCGATGCAGTTGTCTTCCTCCATTCACAAAGACCCCACACCACTACAACTCAGCCTTCAGCTTGGCTTTAGTGCTGTTGAAACATGGTTTTCCAATCACAAACTAGTCCTTAATCACAAGAAAACAAAGTCTTTGCTCTTCTGCAGTTCACACAACCGGCACAAGCTTACACCCCTGGCCATCTCCACCATGCAGGAGTCTACCCTTGAACAAGTCCTATACCTTCAAATACCTAGGGATTCTGCTTGACCCCAACCTCTCCTATGGGGTACATGTTGACAGTGTGGCCAAAGCTGCTAACACATGTCTTGGACTACTGTACAAACATAAGCAACATCTCACCCGGAGGCTTTGAAGATTGCCGTCCAGAGCTCTGTGGTTTGATTATTGACTATGGCCTCATTATATATGGCTCAGCCACAACGACAACCCTCAGATGTATATCTACAGCCCTAAACAAGGCATGTCGACTCTAACACTGGAGCTCACCTGTCTCACTCATACCTGTGACTTTATGCTCAATCCAGATGGCTCCAACTCTCCAACATATAAAGTATCTCACATGTACTATGCGGAAAAAATTTGCCTTGGCCTCCACACCCCTGGTGTCACAGCCTTGATACATCAAAACACCAATCTATGGAGCACCAGAGATCAACATCCCAGCTACAACAAGTTCCCGCTGTCGCACTACACAGGGTCAACGTTCTTTTTCACCTAAAGGCTCCTCTTTGGCTGAATGGTCTCAGCTCTGCCCATCTCCTCAGCCGCAACACTTGGAATGTTTAAAACCAGGCTCCGGCTCCATCTCACTGCCTCCAGCTCCTGTGATTGCCTCACCTAACTCTTGACCACCATCTCCATAGTCCCAACTCATGATATGCTTTAATACCTGGCTCCATCGTGTCACCCTCAGCTCCTTTGTTTGCCCTTACCCTATCTCAGGCTTACCCACCACCACTATAGCCTCTCTCTGCCCCTTGAAGCACTTATCTCTATTTCCCATCTCCCCATCTGCCCCACTTCCTATATTCCCTATCCCCTATCCCCTCTACCCTGATTCCTTCTACCACCTTTCTCTTCCCATCTCTCCTTTACCCCCTCACCCGACCCCTTACCTACACTCCTCCCCATTTCATTGTCTGACAAATGCCACCAGCTGCATCTACCTCCCCTCCATCCTCTCTCCTGTCTCTGTGCCTCTCCTTGTTTTGGACCCAGGCCCTACCGTGGTCACTTGCCCTCTAAATGTGTTTCTCTTTTCAATAATAGCTGTTCCAATGGTACTGTAACTACCTGCAATTTTATTTCCACTGAACCTTACCAGTTCCCAATTTGTCCTTTATCACCCGCACTGTTACATCAATTGATATGTTGTTGTTTCTATTGTATCATCTTACTATATTTTTAACTGAAGTGGAACCTTTGTAAAAGAACCTTGGCTCAAAGGTACAGTATTTGCAATCCAAGACTTTAAATAAATAAACAGTGGTGAAAATGGATTTAAAATATATTTGTGAGGCAAACAGATGTATCATTATGTAGGTAAGTCCCTAACCTACTGCGTTGTGGTTTTGTTTTGTTTCTCTGAAAGCACTGTTTGTATTCCATTTAAACTGATTACAGAATCTGCACTGTTGCCCATACGGTACCTTTTACACATGTTGCTTACCACAGTTGTGGCAGATTTATGCACCTTTGCTTTGTGTGGTTGCAGCTCTTTCCATCTCTTGTTGTCATACCTCTTGCTTTGTATAACTTGTAGGGAGCTTTGGGCTTGATTTTTCATGATTTGCACAACAGCAACCTCTGAGCTGTCCTTTGTCTTCTTTGCTCCATTGAGGAGCTGCACTTGCATGCCGGTCTGCTCTGAAGCCTGACAGATCTGAATGGCTTTATCCATGGTTAGTTCTCAGTCTGAGTAGTCATTCTTTGACTTTTGGATGGAACAGTCCATAACTATTTGGTCTCTGATCATAGAAGGCCAAGGGTGCTAAATTACAGGACTGTGCTTTCAGTCTCAAATCAGTAACATATGCTTCTATTGTTTTGGCTCTTTTGCATTCAGGATCTGAAAACATATCTTTCAAAGTCTCATTTTTCTGGGCCACAGTTATGCTTCAGACTATTGCATGTCCCCACACCAGGCACTTGGGTTAATATCCCAATACTGACACTGTAGTGCAGCATGGGGGTGCTGCACTCCTGAAGGTGCCGTCTTTCGGATGGGCACGTTAAACCGAGGTCCCATCTGCCTGTCCTGGTGGTAGTTCAGGTGGATGTTAAAGATCCCATGGCACTTCTCGAGAAAGAGTGAGAATTTCCCGGTGTCCTGGCCAAATTTCCCTCATTCACTAAAAATACCACCAACAGCTTAATCTGGTTCAAGGTCAGTTGACATTCATCTGTATCCCCTCCCGGGTCGTTCTGAAAATAGGCAGAATCTGCCTAGTGCACTTACCAGTCAACAAAACTAAAAAAAAAAAAAAAAATGACTGCATTATAGTCCTTTCTGTCCACTTCAGGCTACTGAAGAGTATTATATATCTAGAGCTTCTGAGCCTACAAAGCTAATTTTGTGGGCTCTCTTTATCTGCTCCAGTTGTTTGTAAATAAAAGTCAAAGCGTTGCTTGAAACATTTCCATGTTTCTTCTAAATTGCTCACAAACTAGTGTTGCTCAGATAGTATCGTAGAAACTAGGATACCAACAGATACCTCCTATTTGACCAGATAGTTACTGTGCTGGGATAGCAGTGCTCTCTGACCATAGACCTCACCCTCTAGGATCCAGTGCATTGGTTCTGCAAATGTTGTGGCTCCTGTGGATCCTAGCAACAGATCCAGCTCGGATCTAACTATCTGACCTAGGATCCCTGGATACTAACTAGGATCTGTCATTGTCTGACCTTAGATCCTACATCTGTCTTTGGTAGGTTTCTGGTAGGATCCTAGGTAGGATATCAGCACTATCTGACAGATAGTGGTAGGATCCACAAAAGCACTATCTGAACAACACTACCATAAACCTGATCTCTGGTGGTGGTCTTATTTACTCCATTTCAGCAGACTCCAGTATCAGTTAGACCAGCCCCCAAAATCTAAGTAACACTGTGTGGTTCATCTGTTCCTTTACTCTAGAATTCACCATCTTAGTTGCTGCTCTTTTTTTTTTTTTTTAGAAAGTCCCGAAACCACTCCTGGTACCATGCCTTGTTTGTAGTAATACAAAGGGTTCATTAGAATCTTAAGCAACATTTTATTTATGCTTCTGCTAATACATCCAGTAAGCAACTAATGGTTCACACTTAGACCTTGAGCAGGCAGTGCCTGACGACATGATCTCATCCCTTATCTACTGAACAACCATGGTAACTACGAGCTTTCTATTACTTCTAATTACTCTTATTTATGCCTCACTAGTACCTTAGCAATGCACTTAGCCTTCTAAAAGAGCACTATAACAGACTTCCTTGTCCATTGTGTCCCAGCCCAAGAGTGGAACAGTGCAGGAGTGGAGTATCTGCCCTAGGTGTCTGCAGGTGTCCATAGACAATCCATGAGTTGCAGGAGACTCTGCAGGGAGACACCAGACCAGGTAGGAGTTAACACAGTACAGGTTTGAAATAGACAACGTAAGTTTAAGAAACTACATGTAGTTGGCTAACAACTAATAAGAGACAGATATCAGGGAAAAAGTAACCACTGGTAGAAGGAAAGTAGGAGACGATGTAACCCCCCAGCCCCTCATCAAGGGCATAGATTATCGTCGCAGGTGTTCCAGGGGCATGGGGGGACTACAAGCGCAACACCGAGCCAGTGCTCCCCAAATATGATAGGAAAAATATCTGTCCTACCTCTGATGACTTCATTTCCAAGTGCACTCTTGGTCTCACCTCAATTCTGGATCTGTTTTCCCTGAACACTGACCACTGGACCAGGATCTCAAACTGCAACCTCCTGTCTCTTCCGAGCCCCAGAGCCCTCGATCCTGATGCAGCCTGATGGACCCCTTCTGGAATTACAACTTATGAAATAAATTGGACACAAAGGAGGTGCTTTCCATTTCAGCTTCAGCTTCTTTATTTTAGCTCCTGCACCCCAAATGATTCCAAGAATGCAAAGGTCACATTCTTCATCCAATAAATAAAGCAGTTCCATGAGGCTGTCTGAACTTTTACAACATACCCAGGCTGAACATTCTGAGCAGCATAAATGGTTACAGGCAGTACAAGCAGGGCTTCATCACTCTAACCTCATGGATGATTAACCCAAGGAACCTCCTGCTTGGAAAAACCCACAGGCTCCTGGCTCACTGGTGCTGGTAAACCAAATCTCTCTTTTTCCTATTCTGGGTTAACCATTCTCATCCATCTGTCTGGTCTGGCACTGGTTGACTGCCCTATCTCCAGTGCTGGAAAGTGTGCTGCTTCCCCACTTAGCCCCTGGACCTTATCCCAAATCTCAAGGGATACCAGGATTTTTCCTCTCTGACCCAGGCCCTGTAACCAAATCTCCTTTACTTTACATGGAACCTAAACCTGCCGGTGCTCCCAACCTCACGGCACCAGTTCTCACACTTACAGCTCAGCTCTCTCTCACTGCACTGCTCTCTACTGATGCAGTGGCCCTCAAACCCAGCCCCACTCCAGCACCCCAGTTACCTTGATTGGGCTGCCCTGCCATGGGAGAGCCCTGGCCCTGCCACTGCCCAGGCCTCCAAGCAGCCCACCCTTCAGATAGTACCCCAACTCCTTACATCAACTCATCCTGGGCTTGTGGTAAGCTCCTGCCAGAGGCACCACCCCAAGGCCTGTCCTAAGACCTGTGACCCACCGGCCCATTAATGCTGGTGCCCCAGGACCTGCCCTCCAAGCAGGTCCCCTGAAATGGGTGAAGGGCCCACTGGCTACCTCTACCCTAGGCCACCCTACCACTCCAGGTATGGGGAGAGCCACTGCCACCGCCTCCCGCCTGTGGGGATCCTGCTACTGTCCCCACAGACCCAGGTGCTTGAGCAACTACCCACGGATCTCACAGGCTCCAAGCCTATCCTGGCCTCCTTCTACCACCTGCACTTCCCTTACCACGATGATGCAGGCACCTGGCTGATCATCCTCCCCACGGAACTTCCTTCCTGGCTCTTTGATGCCACGTCGCTGCATAGGCCCGACTCTATCTGCCACATTTGGGGGTTGCCCCACAGGCCCTAAAGGCTGCTGGGCTCCTCCTTCCTTCCTTCCTGCCCTGCCTCTCTCTGCTCCTCCAGCCACCCCTCCAGCCCCAGGCCCAATGCGCAGGCTGGAAAGAGCCTAAAACATCCTGTCTCCATTCTTATATACCTTCCCTAACCTGCCCCTATTGCCACGGTGAGGCAACCTGCAGGTTTGACCCCCAGAAACTAATAAATTCCCTAGCTCAGGGGTGTGAGGTGAAAGGGTTCTTAAAATAGAACATAAGCCCCTCCTGCAAAGGGGCTTACACACCTTATCTAGGTAAGATAATAAATAACTTTCAGGAAAGGAAAAGAAGAAAAGGAAATAAACAGGCATGGGAAGAAGGTGGGTGGGTACAGGAAGATTCAACAGTCAAAAAGGTTAAGGAAGGAAAGATCATGGAGTGTGCTGTGTAATGGTGTGGAGCCACAGTTTTCCAGGACACATTCTAGAGACAGTGCTGCCCATTAGCACTCACCTCTCTGGGTTTAGGGCAAGGTGGCTGGACTCCAGATGAATCTGGCAAAGGAGCAGAAAAGCTTTGCCCCAGCCAGGTCCCAAGTCTGCTGCTGCTCTCCCAGAGGATGTCTAGTCAGAGGCAGAAAGGTTGAACCTTGGTGGCTACAGGAGAGTGGTGGTGGGTATGGTTCACTCTCCTCAGCTTACACATTACAAAATTAATTTGCCATACTGGCAGGATGGAACAGCTGGGAAGAGACACCTGCAGCAGTGAGAAGAGGTGGATATGGGGGTCCTCAAGTGGAGGTCTCAAGGAGGGAGGAAGAGGCCTCTAGCCAAGGAGGAAGCTGCTGCTAGTGGGAGGATCTATCATCAGGGGACATACTTGGGGTGAGATGTGGAAGGAAGAGGAAAATGAAGTGTCTGCCTGGTGCTTTGGCTTGGATGGGTGGGGAGCAGATCCAAAGGATCGCTATGGTAGCAGGAGAAGGGACTTGAGGTAGATGTCACTGTCCACCTTGGGACAAATGAGCTGTAAGGAATAGGGTAGGGAGTAGTGCATGTAATTTCAGGGAGCTGAGGGGCCTAAGCAGGTAGCACACATGGTGGCATTTACCAAGGTGATACATGTGTATGGCTGGGGAGAGGAAATGACACTCTGCACCAGGGCTTTTAATAATTGGTTGAAGGCATGGTGCATGAAGGAGGACTTTGACTACATTGAGGACTGGGAGCCAACCTGGGAGGATATGGGCCTCTATAAGGAGATGGCCTCGTCCTTCCAGGACAGGGACCACAGTCCTTAACTGGAGGTTTAAATGTTACTTGGATGAGCATTTAAACTAGCTGGAAGAGGCTGTAATACCAAGGTGGCAAAAATTGCCCCCCAACCTGATGAAACAACAAGGTGAGGAAACTCTCCATGAGCATGGGTGCAGTAAGAAGGGGTGAAAACAAGGTAGAGGAACAATAAAAGGGGGGTCAAAAGGAGCTTGAGAGACAACACAGGTAAGGTATTAAGAGCTATGTGTGAAAGTGCTAGGAGTCTGGAGTATAAAATTTCAGACCTAGAGGCCATCATGGAGGAGATGAGCCTGGATTTGGTGTCAGAATAGTTATGGTGCACTGACAGTCATGACTGGGATATGACCATACCAAGTTACTCTCTGCAGGAGAGAGGAGGTTATAATGCCCTTGTACAGGTTACTGGTAAGGCCACATCTAGAGTATGGAGTTCAGTACTGGTGCCCAGACATCAAAATGACATTAACCTGCTGGAGAAGGTCCAGAGGAGGGCTACAAAGATGATAGTGGGTCAGCAGGGTAAGGCATATGAGGAGAGGTTGAGAACACTGAACATGTACTCCCTGGAAGACAGGAGAAAGAGAGGACATGATTGGGACTGTCAAGTACTTAAAAGGGATAAATAAGGTTGATAAGGAGAATCTTTTTTTAAACTGGGTGTCAACCATAACATGAGGGCACAGTCTTAAGCTGGAAGGAGGAGGGAGGGAGGTTTAGGAGGGAGGTCAGGAAGCACTTCTTCACAGAGAGGGTGGTGGACACTTAGAATGTGCTGCTGGAAGAGGTCATCTCATGGGCAGCTTTAAGAGGGCTGAGATAGACATAGGGAAAGGTAAGGATCATGGGTAGGGAGGATGGGAGGAGTGGGGAGGGAGGGCAGGACATTAGCTCAAGCTGTGGACCCTGCAATACGAGAGACTTGATAGACCAAATGGTCTTCTTCTGCTGGCTTCTTTGTATGCTTGTATGTTCTGTTCAGGAGAGACAGGGACAGGAGGAGGGTTGTACTATATGTAAGGAAGGAACCAAGGCTACAGAAATACAGGGGCACCCAGAGGAAAAGGAAGAGCTGGAGGTGCTGTGGGTAATCCTGGAGACAGAAGCTGAGGCCACTGTCCATACAGGGGTTGTATTCACACCTCCAGCACAGGGAAGGAGTTGGATAAGGCACTTGGTGACGACATCATTAGGATGGCAAATAAGGCGGAGGTGCTACTACAGTAGTTGGGGACTTCCAGTCTGCCAGATGCGGATTGAAGCCTTCTGGCTGCAGCTCCAGCAAGGAACAGGGTCATCCTTCACTCCATACAGGAAGATTTTCTCAGGCAGCTAGTCAACAAACCCACTAGGACAGGGCAGTGCTGGACCTGGTGCTCAAAGAGGGACAGCATTACAGACATCATTGTGGGCAGTCCCTGGGTACCAGTGGCCACCACAGTGGTTTAACATTAAGACTGGAGCTGAGGCAAACCACACAAGGATGATGGTCCTGAACTGTAGGAGGATGGATTTTAATGAAGTGAAGACTGCCTCAGAAACTGCCTAGTGGGGGAGGGATTGCCAGGAGTGGTAGAGAAACAGTGGGTGAAAATAAGAAAGGCATAATTAAGGCAAAGGTCCTCTGCAAGAAATGAGTAAAAGCAAAAGGAAAAAGACACCAGGGTTCAGGGCCAACAGGGAAGGTCCCAGAGAGGCGCCTCAAGGAGCTGAACATGTACTTGCTGGAGACCAGAAGGCAGAGGGGAGATATGACACAGACCTTCAAATTCCTGTAAAGAATTAACAAGATAAACTATGAGGAACTATTTAGCTTAAATACTAGTTCATGGTCAAGTGGACATGAGCAGAAACTGACAAGAACGAGGTTCAGAAGGGATATGAATAAGTATTATTTTACGTAAAGGCCAGTGTAGTCATGGAGCAGTCTACCAGCGAAGTGGTGGGTGCTAAAACCGTTGGTGGTTTCAAGCAAGGTTTAGACCAAATGAAGGGTATAGTGGCTACTCAGGCAGCAGAAACTAGGAGGAGAATGGGAGAAGGGTGGGAGGGCTAGGAACTTGGAGGGACAGTAGGTCCCAGGATAAATAAGGAACATGGACAGACTGGATGGACCTTGCTCTTTTCTGTTGTCATTGTCTATGAGACCATATGGTACTCCAGGAAAGTGGCTACAGTGGTGAAGGAAAAAGGATGGCATAAAATGCAGAGAAAGGAAGACAGGAGGTGTACCAAGTAAAACAGATCATTGCAGTTAAGGCAGTGAGGAGGGCAAAGACACAGAGGAGGAGGGCAAAAGGCACAGAGGAAAGGAAAGCCAAAAGGGTAGCAAATGTGGGTAAGATTTTCTTCAGGTACATACAACAGTGCCAGCCGGATGCATAGTAGCAGTGCTCAGTATATCACAAAATGCAGCAGTATGTTGCAGGGGACAGTGTAAGTCAATGGCAATTATGCCCTTTTACTGCAGTATTTTTGTGACATGTCATTTTCCAAGTTATTGCATTGCATCGTGGCTGTCTCTGCTGTATATGAGAAGAGAAAGCAAGGGAGAGATGGTGAGGATAAGGATGGCAGAGGAAAATTGCACAGAAGGGACCAAGAAAAAGAGAGTATCTCCAGCAGGTGTAGGGAGGTGGTGTAGCCATTGTATTGCTCACTATTTAGACCCCACCAGAGTATTGTATCCAGTTCTGGAGGCCGCACTTCAGAAATGGACATAGACAGGGTACAGGCAGTCCAGAGGAGGGCAACTAAAATGGTGCAGGAGTTGCACCAAAAGCTCTAGGAAGAGAGACTGAGGATCTCAGCATGTACACCCTTGAAGAGAGCAAGAGGGGACATGGTAGAGATGTGTAGGTACCTCACGGGTGAACTGTGTGCAGGAGAGGAGTCTCTTTCAAAAGAGAAGGAGGAGAAAGAGCACCAGAATCAGAGGGCATGCGATGGAAGCTGGGGCGGGGAGTTCAAGAGGGATGTGAGAAAGTACTGCTTCACTGATAGAGTCATAAGAGCCTCCTGTGTGTTTGCTGTTCATTGAAAGAGTGGTAGACACCTAGAATAGACTGCAAGCAGAAGTGGTGGGTGTGAAAACAATAGGGGGCTTCAGGCATGCATGGGATAGACATAAAGGAATATTGGTGAATAGGCAAGGGAGGAGGGAGGTTGCCAGAGACCAGTTAGGGTCTGTGGAGGCAGACTAGGCAGGGACCATCTGGGCAGACAGGGTGGGACAAGAGGTCCTTTCTGCCAACAAATGCTATATTTCTGATTAACAAGGCAATTTCGATGGCATGTCATGGGTAACATGAGATACTGCTTTGCATCTTGGCTGGCAACCCTGTAAATCGAATTAGAAAAAAAATGATCTTGTTTACTGCAGTAACCTGACTGCAGTATGACAGAGTATTGCATTGCATCCTGGCTAGCACCACTGTATTTAACATTTCATCGACCTGGATATATTTCCCAAGTTATGCAGTACAACAAACTGCGATACACACCAGCTCCAGCACCTTCCTCAATCTGCTGTTCTAATAACTGAAAACTACAGTTTACTACAGTTACCCTGAGCAATAATAACCCCCTAGGAATGCTACTATTATAGCACTAACATGTTTCAGGTTTTAAATAGTTTTGAATGTACCTGAATAAATGAAATAGACACATTCAAGCCATGTGGTGAGTTTGTCTCCACAGTGAATCTTGTATGCCTTAACCCATGACAGAGCATGGCTGTATCTTAATGCATACCCAAGATCTCCTTGTCATTTATCGTTCGTTCCGGGCTCTCTGTTCTGCTGAGGAGGCCTTCCGGAGTTCCCAGGGTTAGGTTGTTGCATTCGAAATCGGGTATTTTGATGGACACACCTACCCTGAGGAACTCGTTGCCTAGCTATTTAAGGATGCCCCTTGGTAGAAACCTTCAAAAACAGATTAAAGATGATCATGCAGGCTTTTAATATCAGATTTATTTTAAAGTATCTTACATTGGCTTTAAGTTCCATTATTATGGCTAGATAGTTTTAATCTGATCAATGTCTCTCAGCTGCTGTTATGTTTTTATGCTATTAAGCTTGTACAGCTCTAGTCCTGGAAAGGAGTGCTTTATAAATAAAGTATCTATCTATCTATCTATCTATCTATCTATCTATCTATCTATCTATCTATCTATCTATCTGAGTGGTTGTAAGGCACAAGGCCAAAGGCTGAGTGCAGTTACAACCACCTGGAGCCTACATTAATGCTGATGCACCCATGTCCTATCATGGGTAATGCTTATAAAATGGATAAATGTTAAAGGGGAACCTCTGCTCCTCAGAAAGAAAGCATCGCGGATCAACAAGTCCTGATTAGCAAAATCACAAGCCAAGTGAAATTTATTATACACTTACTTGTCTGTAATCTTTATTTGTACATGGTTGATCCTGCACTTGCCATTTTTTCACAGAGTCCACTGCAGCCAGCCTTCACACACACACAATGGACTATGTCATGGGGAACATCAGTATGCCTTTGATGTTTTGGAGAAACCTATAATCAACTATAAATGGTACCATAGAGTTACACAGCTGCAAATAATTATAATTATCAGAGCATCGCTATTAACAATAAAGGTACATGGAATACACATACAGAAAAATAAAATGAGCCTTAGAAAGCGCTTTTCCTTACCGATTCGCAACAGTAATGTAAGCGATAATGCACTGTATAAGAGAATAGCATGTACAATATGCGACAGGCATATAGATGTCTCCTGCAGCTAAGCCCATCATGCTTGTCATCGGAGGGCTGGTTCTGAGGGACTCTAGGAGAATACTGGCTATGAGGGTTGCAGGATCAACCAGATATAAATAAAGATTACAGACAAGTAAGTGTATAAAAATTACACTCGCCTTGCGATTTTGATAATCAATACGATAGGGAAGCTGAGTGTTCACCTTTAGAAAAATAAATGGAAGTCTGATGAGTCTTTATGTTAAAGAAAATACAAGTATTCATGCTTGTGACAGGGTTGAGTAAGGCCCCACCCCATTTGTTATGCAGACAGAAGCTACTGTATGTGCAAATTTTACAACTGCTCCTGGTTTTCCTATGCTTCCTGACCTGTGACTCGATGAGAGATGGTGTGAAAAGTGAGATTTGAACCCACGCCCATTCAGAGACCAGAAGTCCAAGCTGAGACTGTAAAGCCAGCACCAGCGATGGAAAAAACAGGTAGTGACACAACCTGAAAGCCTGACTGCCTTTTTCAAATGGTGGGCTATATAACAAAAGATGGAGAAACAGAAGAGAGGAGATTCAGCAGAGAGAAAAGAGCTTCAACATTTAGAGACACAGAGAAGAGAAGAAATGCAACAATTCAAGAAGCAAAGAAAAGAAGAGATGCAGCGACAGGAGCAGCAAAGAAGAGATGAGATGCAGTGATGGTGGATGCCTTGCAAGCTGAAGGTTCTGGCACAGGTCCAGCAGAGCAACAAAACACTAGCAGCTTAAAAGACATTAAACTTACAAAGTTGTGTTCTCAGATGATATCGGATCATACTTGACATCTTTTGAAAGGGTTGATGCAGCTTGCCAGTGGCCAAAACAGCAATGGGCAATCAGACTGGTACCTTACCCGACAGGGAAAGCACAACTTGTCTACAGCAATATGAACACTGCACATCAAAAACTATGATCTGGTGAAAAGCTAAATTCTGAAAAGGTATGACATCTCAGGAGAGACCTACAGGCAGAGATTTCAGTCTCTGAAGTATAACTCATATGAGCAGTTTTCCAGTAGGACAGAACTGTAGCTGTGACAATAGAAAGATTGAATATATGAAGTATGGGGCCTGTAAGATGGAAGTAGCCTAATTTTAAGAAGAATGGTTCTAGTCCATCGTCCCCTGCATTTTTCTTGGTGTCTAAGTTCAGAAGCGAATCTTAAACTACTTTGTAGGTGAACAGATGCAGATGGAAGGGATGAGGCGAGGTTGGGAGTTCTGGGGTAGTTCTGGCCTGAAAATTTGCAAGGCCTGCATGTAGTGAAGAGAAAGGCTAAGCCATCAGTAGCAAAATGTGAACTGAGCTCTAGAAGGATTTGACTATTGCTTCGGCAATGACCTTACCATTGGCGTGAATCTTGGCTGGAATGTAAGGAGCAGCCTGCTGTCCTTCAATGGATTTGAAGGTCCTCCAGATAATATAAGAATTCCCATTTGCCTGTTCTAAGGTGGTGATATAGAAGTTTGATTTGGCAGCATGAATGAGTTTAACTCAGGCATTCCTTGCAGATTGAAAGGCCTGCCAGTCAGATGGACACTAGAACACCTAGACTGAGTCAAGGTTTATCACTGTTTGTGAGCTCAGTCTTGAGGACTGGTGTGAACCAGGGTGAGAGGTTTACGCACTTGAGATTTAATAAAGGGGCATGCTTGGTAGACAGGGCAGTAAGATTGTTATTAAGAATAGTGACAGCCTAATCAGCCGTTTAGCAAGACAGAGATCTTGTCAGATTATATTACCTAAATCCGACAAATAATTTGCTGCGTTGAACTTGCGGTAGTCATCACTGCAGCCTATATCCCTCCACGACAGCAAAGTATGGCACTCCAGTCACTACTGCATCACCTCACCAACTTTTCCAACAAATTGGAACAGATCACTATGGAGACCTAAATATCAATTGGTTAGCCAGTTCTGCCTCCCATGCTAAAGATGCCATAGCTGTCCTTGACCTCACCCAGCTAGTCACTTCCCCCACCAGGTCCCACCCTACCAGTGGCACTGCACACACTACTGGACATGGTCCTTGTGAACCGACCTCACAAAATCACTGACATCACAGTGCTGCCCAATGCCCTAAGTGACCACACCCCATCATCTTCACCTGGTCCTGTAAAACAATGAGACCAATTAATAAAGTCACCTTCCAGTGTTACCTGCGACCTGGCAAACTGGCCAATCTCAGAGAACACCTTGCCAACTGGGAATGGTCCTCTATTAAGTTAGCACCGGACGTGGACAATGCTTTCAGATATTTTGTCCATTCTTTTAACACTGCTTGTGACATTGTCACCTCCATTTCCAAGCAGATAATAAAGAACCATGACTCCCCATGGATTACCCTCCCTCATCAACCAACTGTGGAATAGAGACAACCTCTGGCATGAGTCCATTGACTATGGCAAACCCAGAGACAGACAAGCCTATAGGGCGGCATGGAATAAATGCACTAGGTCCATTTGCAAGGCAAAATCAGAATACTGCAGGTCCATCCTTGCCTCCATCTGGGGTCTGCCTGAAAGTTTTGGGACAATATAAAACAGCTCAATGGAAAACTGTATCCCCTGGCCCAACTAGATGTCAATGGCTCCGTCTCCACTGATTCCCAAGTCATGGCCGACAGCTCACGTCACTCACGGACCTTAGTGCAGTTCTCCCTCTAACTGTTTTGACCCTGCTACAGCCCACCCCTGCCCTTATCACCTACCCCTTTCTACTTCCGGCTTTTGCCCAATGAAGCCAAAGCCTACCTGCTCACATCCTTTAAGGGTGCTGATCACAGTAATGACACCCTGGACCTCAGGCTCCTACAACTCGTCCTGGACCTAGTGCTTGTACCCCTCACCAACATTCTCAACTGCTCCCTCTGCCTCAGCTAATTCCCCCATGTCTGGAAGACTGCCATGGTCACTCCTATTCACAAAGGTGGTGACAGTACCTCCCCAGGAACTACAGGCTGATATCGATCCTTCCACCCCTCTAAAGCACTAGAAAAATTGTAGCAGACCAGCTAACAGACTACCGAGCCAAATACAATGTCCTCTGTGCAGAACAACATGGTTTCCATAAGGGCACAGTACCTCCACGGCTCTCCTTGAATTCTCCAACTATATTCACACAGCCCTTGATAAAGAGCTCCTCATGGGAGCAGTTTACATCGACTTATCGAAGGTGTTTGATACCGTCAGCCACCCCTTCTCATAGCCACCCTATCTCAGCTAGGTTTCTCTCAAGGCCCACTGGACTGGTTCACTAACTATCTCACCTCCCGCTCACAATGTGTGAAAATCAGAAGCACTCTCTTCAGCAATCGGCAAGTTCGCTCTGGTGTCCCCAGGGCTCGGTCCTCGGCCCACTACTTTTAGCCTTTACTTAAACTCACTCCCCAAATTATGTTCTGAAAAAAATACTACTTTATGCAAATTATACGGTCCTCTCTCTCATCCCACCATGCCCTGGATCACCTCCAGATTGCCCTCCAAGGTGCTTTCAACCAGGCTGAAAACTGGTTCTTTGACTGAAGACTCAGAATCAATCGTAAGAAGACAAAGCTCATGCTTTTCACACAACCAGAATATGCACAAGGACACCCACCTCCCCATACTATCTAGTTCACTCCTTCCCTTGAAAGAGTCAGCACCTACAAATACCTAGGCATTACTTTTGACACAGCCCTCACTTTCTTGACCACATACGCATCCTTGCATCTGCCATAAATTCACGTGTTGTCCTACTCTACCGCCCACAAAAGCTGACTCCCTCCTGAAGCCCTGAGGCTGGCCATCACCTCCTCAGTCCTCTCCCTAGTGGACTATGGCCTACTAGTATATACTGTAGCGGACAACACTTCACTGAACAAGACCAGGACTGCACTAAACAAGGCCTGCCGACTGCTCACCAGGGCCCCCAGACTCACCCACACCTGCTCACTATATGTACAGGCAGAATTACCTGACTTTAACAAGAGGCTGCACTACTAAATGTGCCTTCTCTCCCAGAAAATATTAGCCGCCTCATACCTCCTGGACTATCAGCTGTACTGACCTCTCTGTCTCCACAGCCTCCACCTGAAGCTCCCACAAAGCCCCTTACAAATATTCAGTCAGGACATCTCTTGCCCAAAGGTCTTTCCCTTGCCAAACACCATCCTGCTTCAACTCCCTACCTCCTGAGATCTCAACAATACAGGATTAACCCCTTTAAAACCACCCTTAAGCATCATCTGTTTGCCACTCACTCCTGTAACTGTTTCTAAGGCTACAGGACTCCAGCCGCTCGGCCCTCCATTTCTAGCCCACACTCCTAGGTGAGCTAGTCTCAGGATAAATAATGTTACATGAATCTGTGTTTAGCTACCATCTTGTATGAGGATCTGACCCACTCGCTAATTATGTAAATACTGTATTGAATGTTATATCTGCGATTTCGGTTCTCTCTGAAACTGCTATGTATATGTGTTATATAGATGGATATATAATAATTTAATGTACCTGTCTCTGTACCTTGATGAGGAGCCTTTGTAAATGAGTCTGCCAACTCAAGGGTTGTGATTCTGATAACAATAAATAAATAACATGAAACTGTTGAAATATTTAGGAACATTTGAATGAAATGTTCCTCTATATTACCAACAGCTAGAATGACATATATTTGGTTTCAGTTTATTTTCATAGAAACATAGAATTCGATGGCAGATAAGGACTGCTTAGCCCACCCAGTCTGCTCATTTCCCTACCTGATGGATAAGCTGCAGATTCTAGTTAATCAAAAGCTTACTTCTCCTGCCCTCCACTAGAATTGCCTTATGCCTGTTCCATGCATTCTTAGATTCTCCCACTGTTCCTGACTTCACAACCTCCTCAGGAAGGCTGTTCCATGCATCCACAACTCTCTCTTTGAAAAATACTTTCTAACATTACCGCTGAGCTGTCCCCCCTCTGTCTTCAAATTGTGCCCCTTGTTCTTGCACATCTCTTCTTCTGAAAGATACTACCCTCTTGTACCTTGTTAATTCCTTGAGATACTAGAAAGTTTCTATCATGTCCCCTCTCCTCCTTTCCTCAAGGGTATACATATTAAGCTGCTTTAGTCTCTCCTTGTATGTCTTTTGGTGCAGACCTTGCACCATTTTGTTCTGCCCTCCTCTGAACAGCCTCCACTCTGTCTATGTCTTTGGGAGATGGGGTCTCCAGAATTGCACATGATACTCCAGAGGGGTCTCACTAACTGTCTGTAGGGAGGGATAACAACTTCCTGTTTTCTACTGTTGATGCCTCTCCTATGCATCCCAGTATCCCCAGCCCTCCTTACTGCCATTTCACATTGCGTGCCCACCTTTAGGTCATCTGTATAATTACTCCTGGTCTCTTTCGATTTTGTTGCTGTTCATCACAGTCACATGTATAAACCATAGTTATAGTATGGTAATTAAGCATTAAGGCATGACAGGGATATGTTATGGTGGGATAATGGCCACTTGGTGGATTGAAGCACAAGGTGAAGCTGGGTGCTACCACCACACGAGAAGAACGTTATCTCACCATAATGCTCCCACTGGAATGCCTTATTGTGATTATGAAATGGGTCTAATTTAGGCAGTTTATTGTATTTTTTTTAAATATTTTTGGTGTTACTATTATTTATATAAAAACTGATTTTACTATTTTAATTTAGCTTTTAGATAAAAAGTCCAGTTTGGACAAAGTATGAATGTGAGCCTGCCAGTAGGTGGTGCTAATGCTGCATATTAGCAGTAGTTCAGTAAGGGCAAAAGGAGGGCAGACAGTGGCTTTAGACACTACCGTAGCATCTTACAATAGAGGCTGGAGAAAGAATGCTTGGCAGCCGGATGCCATATTATGCTGTGGCATTAGGTTGACTAGGCCGATTTTGGCCACTTTGATTTTAGAGCTCCATATGACACTAGTGGAGCAGTGGGTCCTCATATAGCCACTGGTTGGGAATCGGAGCCAGCATGTTTTTCCCTCCTTTGCCTCCATTCAAAAGAAAAGTTGTTGTATTTTGTGGTCCATCTCAATCGTGGTCTGTGAGACAGAGCTGCATACCTGCTCACGATTAGTGAGGATTTAAAAATAAAATAATGGAAACCTGTTTGGCTGTATTGAGTGGGAGTAGGAGGATGTGAGCAGTGTGTAGATCAGAACTGGGTCACTACTGTGGCAGACAAGGTATGACATCGTAGGAGATGAACACCTGTTTGTCATGAGTTTGCTGGCTCCTTTTTTTTCCCCAAAAGGTGCAGTATTCCATTGAGGCAGAGCAGTCCAAAGGTAATGGTCAGCCTGATGGTCTGGGAGTACTTTGTAAGCCGTTGTTGTGCTAGTTAATGGCTCTGCTGAAAGTAGCTCTTGATCAATCAGGAGCCGCATTCTTTTCAACCCATTTCATAATATACAATAGACAGTATATAGTGTAGTTTATTACAAAAAGTAAGACATGGTTATAGTTAAAAAGAAAAGCTGTTCTGGTCACCTAAATCTATTGTTCATTCTCCTAGCTGCTACTATAAACTTGGGAACTGCATATGAAACCTTTGTGGAATCATTGTTTAAAGAGGAGCAGTCGAAAAAGGGTGCCCACACTAAATGTGGGGCTGGTCCCAAAGCACTTTTTGTGCAAAAGCATTTTGGTTTACTTGTTGTGTACTGCAGCATAATAGATTGTATAAGACTAATTTTGTTGACATCTTCTGTTACTACAAATCCTTGAATCTTCTGCAGTTGACATCTGAGCAGTAGGCAACAGTAGAGATTCAATAGCCTGCAGTGCTTGTTAGAGCTTTATTAATCTCTGATCAGATGTGCGGACTGATTTTCTCCCAAAACTGAGAGCAGTCCTCTGTGACTGTGCATAGCCCAGGGAGGACAGTGCAACCAGCAGACAAAGATCAGAGCTCATATAAACTCTAACAATCACCTGAGGCTATTGAATTTTTGACATTTCCAACACCAGGATAATGTTATTTAGGCACATCACCTAGTTTTCAAGCAGGTGCTAGGGCACAAGTACAACTGGCTACACAGGTACGATATACTTAGGATTCCACTGAGATGTGGGTAACATTTATGCATTATTTACAGAACTCCACAGTTACATTTACATATACAGTCACACAGCACTGATGGAACATAATGGTCGTGCCAGTAGAAAACATCAAGATGCGGGCAGGATATAGGTGTGTAGTGTTAGGCAAAAGGGCACAACAATCAAGTGGAAGCTGTTCACTAAAGATGTAATGGATCACTTTTATGCCTTGTTACAATTATGAGTGCCAGAACATGGGGAAAAGTGAGGCTGAAGTTCAGAAGAGCACAAGGTAGAAAGCTAGTTTTTCCAAGCAAAGAGGCACTTTGAATGCTCATGAGCAAAGTGTGTGTGTGTGTGTGTGTGTGTGTGTGTGTGTTGGGGTGGGGGCTGCACACCTCTGCACCCATAAGTTCTGTCACCTATGGTTGCAATTACATGGTTTGTCTAAATGCTGATACATAGCTGAATTGAACTGGCCAAGGCTGACCAAGCACTTTACATGGTCTGGCCATGCAGTCCAGACTGTGGGTGTTGCAGTGCTAAAACCATTTACCCTTTGTGGTTTGCTTTCTTTCTGGGACATGGAGAACTTCCTTGCTGTGACCTTAGTATGTAAATTGAGATGTTTTTTGTAGGCAGACCACTTAGCTCATCGGGAAGTGCCCTGAGTGCATTTATACAGTATACAGACATCAGCTAGTGAAACCCTCTTCTGTCTTTAACAGGCTAGGATGCCAAGTGAGCTTACAATATATGTTGTCTGTTGCCAGGGGCTCGCACCGACCACAAGCCATCCGGAGGAAGGGAACCAGGAGCTCGGGCCGCACTCCTGGTACCTTGTGCCGCTAAAGGTGCAAAAGCCCGCAAGGTACGCTTAACTCCACCTCCATCCTGCGTCGCCCTCTCCTGCTGGGATTGGGACTTTACCAAGTACCATCCTCCACAGAAAGCGGCTGTTCTCACTTTATATTTTGGATTTGAATGCTATCTTGTACCCCAGGGACTTTGAGCGCTGCCACTGTGGCTAAGTAATACAGCTCCCAGAAACTTTTCCACGGCGCTATGCGCCTGCTCCCCACCCTCCCCCACCTCACCCACCCTTGGCTTACCCTTTAGCTTCATAGACACCAGGGGTCATATGACTAAGTGTCTACTTTTCCATTGGATCTTATACTCTGCCTCCACTAGGGGCAGCTTACTATTCTTTTCAAACTAACGGCTTTGTTACTTCTCTTACCAAGCCCCGCCTTCTGGGCTGCATCACAGCGCCTAATTTTCCTTCCATAGCATTTGCCCAGGACTACCAGTATTTTCTCTCTATGTACCTTGCCGCACTTTGGCACTGCTCTATTCGCTACTCCTCCTTTCCCACGCCTCCCTACTACCTTCTCCCATACTAAAATGACCCCATGTAACTGCTCATCGCCGCTTCTGACTTCTTTTTTCTCTGCCTGGGTCTCCTGTATGGATTAAGTAGTGTCTCCATCTGTGCCTCTTGTCAATAATCACAAGGAGGAATCGATCAATGATTTTTGCTTCTCTAATCTTCTCCTTTCCTACCGTCACCCGCTTCCACTCTATACCATGCCCTCCTGAAGAAAGGCTGTACCTACCTGTCACTCCTGTACTACCTACAGCATAGGGCTAGACACAAAAAACATGATACGCCACCAGAAACCTGCTAGTTCCTAGCCCAGAGGCTGCCCTGATAGCTGGTGACATCGAGTTGAACCCAGGTCCGCCACATAATATTACTATACCAGCCACAGCCAAAGCTAATAAAGGCCTATTACTAGCCCATATGAATATAAGGAGTCTTGTGGGGCACCTGGCTGAGCTTGGAAGCCTGCATAAAACTGAATAACCCTGACATCCTGTGCCTTACCGAAACATGGCTCAAACCCAATATCCTGATGCCCACTGCGCTCTGCCTGGGTATGCCATCATTGTAGGGATCAAGTGGCTCAAAAAGGGGTGGGGCGTTGTCATTTATTACAAAAATCACCTCTCAATAAAAGCTGTTCCAAATCCTGATCCCAACATGCGCTGTGAATCACTACATGCTACACTGTCCCTAGGAGCCAAATACTTGCACATCCTGTGTTTGTACCAACCACCCACGGAGGTTGGAAAGTCTCCAGATCTTACTACAACATGTGTCACAATCTCAGAAAATGAATGAGTGTATCCTGTTGGGGGACGCCAACTAAACTGGCTAGGCCTGAACCACGGTAACCTTGCATCTCTGGTCAAAATATAACCTTCACCAACTTGTAACAGAATGCAGCGAATGACTAACATGCAGGCAGGAACGCTTATTAGACTGGATTCTCATCAACAGGCCTACCATGTATCAAAACTACTGTACTAGTGGACTCTCTGACAGACCACTCTCCACAGTCTGTCACTGGCTTCCTGTCAGCTGCCTGCTCCTTGGTCCCTCATCACCCTTAACAACTTGCAGCCTTGATGTACAAGCATTTCTCAAAGACATATCTATTATGGACTGGTCCGACATCTACAGTGCTACAGTGCTGAGGCTGCCCTGGATGTGTTCCTCAACAGGTAGGGAGAGGTACAAAGGAGGCATGTACCTAAGATAAAAAGAAGGGTCAGGGGCAACAAACTAGGTGGCTGAGCAAAGATCTTCTTCACCAGCTCAAACTCAGGGACAAGCTCTGGAAACATTATAAATCCACCGGCCTGCCCTGTGATCATCAGGTTTACAAACAGCATATAAATGACTGTAAGAAACATATCAGGCTTGCTAAGAGCAGATACTGCCAAGACCTTTTAACTAGTTCTGCTAATGATCCTCAAGATTTTGGAGTCATATAAAACTTTCCTTGGTACCCCTCAATCCATCACCCCCCTCCCGGACATACTACTACAAGGAGTCCACTGCAACCCCCTCACCATTGCCAATGTCTTTCAACCAGCAATTCCTGACCTATCTGCTATCACGCTCTTTAAAATCCCTGCCAACGAACTCTCTACCAGACTCTAACATGATAAGCTCCAATCCACAACCTGCCTCCAAAAGACTGTTTTATTTTAAAAGGGTTACTGAAATCAAGTCTGCAAACTCCTGTCGGGATATCTGACAACACCAGCCCGGCCTGACACCCTGGAACCTCGACTCTGAAAATAGTCAGCTCATCTCATATCCCGCCCCATCACAAGATTTTCACGTTATCTCTCTACAGGTACTCTGGAAGGCTGCAGAATCACGCCAGTTTTCAAAAGGAAGCAAAATGACTTTCAAACTATAGGCTATTGCCATACTCTCGGCTCTGAGTAAAATTCTCGAGAAGATAGTAGCCACCAGGTCACTGATTTTATTGACTCCACAAATGCACTCTGTGAAGCGCAACATGGCTTCAGGAAGCACCATAGTACTACAACTGCACTGACAAAATCACATTGACGCTTCCTCATATGTATTAGAGGACAGCTAACAGGTGCTGTGTTCATCGATCTGACAAAGGCCTTTGACCTTGCTTGATCATCCACTACTGCTTGCTACACTCAAAAATCTATGCTTTCACCCCTCAGTAAAGTCCTGGTTCAGTAGCTACCTCAACCAACAGGTCTCAAGCTGTAAACTTAACTCGGCCATCTCTGACAGTACCACAATTAATATTGGCATTTCGCAGGGCTCTATTCTCGGTCCACTTCTCTTCTCCCTATTCATCAACAACCTGCCCAACGTAATAATGTCAGGCAACTCACTACTCTATGCTGATGACCTTGTTATATATGCTCACTCTGACAACATCTCACCTGAATTCCACACTGACATCGACTTTCCACTGTACACAACACTGGCTTGAAGCACTCACCTTATACTCAATGCTAGCAAAACCAAGGCCATGCTCTTTGGATCAAATCATAAGCTTAGAACCTGCACATCTCCACTGAATATTCCTGATATCAATGGTATCACCCTTGAGACTGTAAGTTCTTTCCGCTATCTTGGGATACAGCTTGACCAAAACCTTGACCTGAGCAACATATCCAGGAGTCGTGTAGGAACGCCAACTGTAAGCTGGGTGCTGTCTACAGGACAAATTTTATGCTCACACCCACCGCAAACTTGCTATTGCCAGGGTATCCTATTACCCACTCTGTCTTATTATGCACCTATTCTCACCTTGGCAAATAAAACCGCTCTACAGAAATGGGACACAACCTATAATAATGTTCTGTAGATATGCAGCTAAAGCACCACGCCTGACTCACCACTGCCAACTCTATAAAGGGTTAGGCTGGCAATCCCCATCCTCCACGAGACTATATTACCTTTGCAGCCTATCAGACTCCATAATCAGAGTGTCAAACCTACCACATTGTCTGAACTACTCCAACCTGTAATACCATTGCGTGACCTGAGGGTCGTCAGACAAGTCTTTTATATCTGTTCCCCACTGCCCGTACCTCCAAGGTGCTGGTGCCTTCAGGTGCATTGCCCTCTTGCATGGAACTTACTGCCTATGGATCTGAGAAATGCTCCATCACACACTAGCCTTCAAGAGGGGACTTCGTCGTACTTCTATTTTATGGACCATTGCACTTGTTTTGATCCCACTTAAACTGTGTAATCTGTCTAAATCAATCCTCCCTTTCCATTTACTCACTAGCCTACCTCCCCATGATTGCTCTATCATTTGGTTTGTCTGCTTGCACTTTAATGAACTGTCTACAAGACTGCCTGCACTTTCAATGCAATGTTTTACAAACTTCTTGTATGGCCACTCCATTCTAATCATGCTGCTGCCTAATTGCCTTAATGTTACAATATGTATATTATCCTGACCTATTATTATGCTCCATATCCAACGTTGTTTACTCTCTTATGACTTTGTGTATAATTCTGACATAATCCTTCTTTTGTTTTATCCTTTGTCAGTTCTACTGTGTTGTACTAAACTATATGAGTTATCTAATTGTTAGTGGGTACTGGTCCCTCTTGCTTTCCTCTCCTCTTCCCTATCACTCCTCTCCCTTCACAGTCCTACCGGATCTCAGTTCCATAGCCCCGGCCCTTTTCGCACTTTTTCTCACCAAAGCTCGTATCTAGCCATACTTCTGCCGATGCCTCTGAGCCCAGCCGAGTTTTAGTTCCATAGCCCCGGTCCTTTTTGTGCCTTTTTCTCTGCTAAGCCGTAACTCAGTCAGATTTCTTTGTCATGATGTGTCTCGAACTCAGCCGAGTTCTAGTTCCATTAGCCCTGGTCTTTCTATGTGCGCCTTTTCCCACTAAAGCCGCAGGTGCCGTTTCCTTGTCAGACGGTCTTCAGCCTAGTCGCCTCTCCTGATCCAGTTTCATTGTTATTTGATCCTATTGTGCCTTTTCCGCTAAATGCCGCACTTTGAAATTCTGTCCCTTAGCTCCTCCTTGTCCCTCCTCCCATACCCTCTGGTTCATTCTCTTGCTTTTCCCATACCTCTTCCCCCTACCGCGTTATCCCCCTGCTCCGCCGTCCCTTGGTTCCGTAAGCCAGCTATGTATCTCTGCCCAGCACCACAAGGCCGTTAACATGCTTCTTCTGTCCTCGTTCCATCGCCCTCCACCTCTCATCATTTTTCACACCTCCTTGTAGTCCTAATTATCCCCTTACCTTCCCTTTCCCTCTCTCTCTCCTCTGTTCTCCCTCAGTACCCTCTGCCTATTGAAACTGTATGCCTGCCTTGAAAATCGTGATGTCTGTACTGCACCATTGTACCTCTGCCTGTTTTGTGTTAACTAAACTGACCTATTTTGTATTGTAATTGTGACTCCCGGTCGTGCTCTGAAAATAGTCACCTGTTGGCTAGTGCACCTACCGGTTAACAAAAACTAAATAAATAAAATATATACTGTGGATCTCAGGTGATGTGTTGTGTGGCTCACATCCAGTATAAACCTGCATGCTTGGTTGTAGATGACAGCTTATTCAGTATTGTTTGGCACATGACATACCATCCTATAGACCACATTAGCATACTTAATTAATTTATTTAGAGCTATATTCGATACATAATTTCTATACTGAATGTATTGCTCTGTAGAGTCCTTCACTGTACATGCGTTTCTACAGCTTGCTGAAATGTTTTCTGTGACTTTGAAATTCAGTAAATCAAGCTACAAACCAAAACTGGTATACTGAGGGAAGTGCCTGAATAAAATGGATTTTGAACCAACTAGAACTGAAGGTTGGGGAGAAGCACCTTGAGTGCCAAAACACTCATTTTTCCTTTTAAAAGATATGCCACTGTTGAAAATGAAGCCTATGGGCCCTATTAGTTGGGTGGTGGCTTTCATGTCCCTCTAAGATTGCTCAGTTATGAAAAACAGCATTGAAAAACTGCCCCCATAGACTTTGTATGGGGCACCCCACCATGCTTTCCCTACTGAAACATCACAAACCTATGAGCGTGGGGCAGAGCATGCAAGCTGGGAAGTTGGTAGAGATCGGCTGGCTGTGGGTTCAGCAGCAGGTATGATCTGTTCCCAAACTACATGGATACAGTTAGAAATGTTACTTTAGCAGCAATCAGCTAATGCTGCCATACGTATTGGCTATGAAGCCCAATATCTTATGACATTAGGTTGGAAACATCACTTTAAGAACAAGGGAACAGGCAATAAAGCTGGACAGGGTAGATTCAGGAGAGATGTAAGGAAATATTTTTCACAGGAGTGGTAGATTCCTGGAACAGCCTTGCAGTGGAGGGGTGGTGGGGTTCAAGAATGTATGGGATGGGCATAAGGGAATCTTAGTGGAAAGGAAATGTGGGGAGAAAGAGCTGGAGATCGAGTAGAGTCTGGGTGATACTGTAGGTAAAGAAAATGGGGCAGACTAGATGAGACACATGGTCTGTATCTGCCATCAGATTTTATGTTTCTATGCAAGAATCTCTTTCTCCAATCATTAAGCAATTAGATTCTGGCAAGGAAATTTTGGGTTGCTGTCAAACAGCATTTCTAAAGAGAGCATTATCGCTCCAAATATGCAAGCATTAATTATGGAATATTCCAGAGATAAAGGTCTAATGTGGTAAAATGTTGTATGTATCTATGTACAGGCCTCTATTTTAATTAGTATTATACTAAGGTACCCTACATATATAATATGGTAATAAATTGATGTTAAACTAGGGAATACTAATTTATTCTGATTAGACAAATTAGAACCTTAGAGAAAGGGGGATATGTGGAATACAATGCAAAGTATAGAAAATCTTGAATTTCTGAATTATACTTAAATAATTGGGTAATATTATATATTCCATACTAGGATATTGAATACTTTTACTACTAATGCCACTCAGTAAAACTGTTACTTGTTGTTATTTGTTATGTACTGTACATAATCAGTGGTGACCCCTATTAATATCTCTATGAAACACTGTAATAACTGGGTATGATGTCATGCAGTTATTATGGTGTTTTCTTTACCTGCACTGTCCCTGCACTGCTTTCCGAACAGTGCTGTATCGTGAAACTGACATCATGTGTCATCTTTCAAAGCAGCATCTACTCATACAACTGTTTTTCCATTAACCTCGGCTGGCTAAAACAAATCTTTTCATGGAACATGGTAAGGAGAGTGAGGACGGATGTTGGGAACTCCGCAGAACTGCCCAAAAGTTGGGGTCCTTCACAAGCAGCATGGGTGGCTAGCATTATGTCTGCCTGCAATTTTATTTAAATTCACACAGCTTCCAGCTGCAAAGCCATGAGTTCCTGTACAATTTAGGGACTAAGAATGTTGAAAAGATCCCTGCATATAAGGAATACATTACCAGCACAATTGTTCCATGAAGTTCCTGGAACCACTGTTGCAGGGAGAGAGGTGTCTGGTGGTCATGCAGAGACACGTAAAGCACTGGCACCAGTTATTCAGAAAATAAAGCATATTCAGGTGTGTGTGAAATTAGTTTTTTAACACACCCTCGTTTTAGTGATGACCTCATAAACCTCTCAGATAACCTTATAAACTTCTCAAACTTTGCTCTTGAGGTTTAGGGTTAAACTTATCATATACCTTGGTGTGTAAAAAAAAAAAACAAAAAAAAACCCTCATAACACACACTTGTATATACATTATTCTCTATGTAATGTAATATTTGTTAAAGAGGGTCTCCCACCAAAAGTTCTACATTGCAGAATTAGAATAAGCATACCCTGGTCTAACCAATCAAACTTTAAGGAGGTGGACTGATCTAAGATTTAGAAAGAGTTATACAAGTGTATCTCCAGCGATAACTTAAGAGCAGCTGACGCTTTGGAAAAACTTTGGAAACATAATATTTAGACACAATTCAGCTTGTATTTCACATACATGTGTATATATTTTACAGAGTTCTCCCCTACTACTTATTACTGATGAAATTTCCACAAAAACAAGTTTTTAGCTTTCAGAGTTTATCTGCCTCTGTAGATTATTCCCTACTTGAAATTATAATGCTTTGTTGTGACACCATAGTCTGTTGCCATGGGAAT
Source organism: Neoceratodus forsteri (assembly GCA_016271365.2). Taxonomy (NCBI): domain Eukaryota; kingdom Metazoa; phylum Chordata; order Ceratodontiformes; family Ceratodontidae; genus Neoceratodus; species Neoceratodus forsteri. The sequence goes on along the minus strand of CM028133.1, from coordinate 765,541,571 downwards.
AACAATGATGTCACACGCAGAGTATTGTGACGCCAGTTTGGGAAGATACAATAGGAGCTGATGAACCTCAAGGAACAACTCTTCTGTTTGTGTGCATATGACCTCAGTAATAAATAATGGGGTAAGAAATACAGAACTAATGAGAAATACAAGCTGCTTTGTGTCTAAACATTATATTTTTTAAAGTTCTTGTTGAGGCGTCGGTGGCTCTTTAAGGTTGATTCAAATTCAGATAGTACATAATGCTTATTATACTCCAGCTAAACTTTATAAATTTGGCCTTTCATCTTCTGTGATTTGTTTTAAATGTGGTACTGTTGAGGCTCTCCTCCATTTGTTTTGGGAATACTCATTGGTTAGACCACTCTGGTTAACTATCAGAAATATCCTAAGCAGAGAATTTGGGACTAAACATTAAATTATTCCTAGACCTGCATTCTGGGGACTTTAGTCAATTAAGTTCTATAGATTTGAAATTTTACCTATCCATTATAGCTTTATCAGGCAAAAAGTTATTCTAAAGCACTGGAAGGATCAATTAATACATTCTTTCACTGAATGGAGGCATGAACGTTTACTTAATCTTAGAATAGAAAAATGATAGCCAGTATGAACATAATCTTGATTGTTTTTTCCATGAAATGGGGCAAGCTATATGATTCAATTGTTTCCAGCTGATCTGGATCTGACACTTCGTATTTACTCTTTATACTATTCTCCTTTTCTTATTTACTAGTTACTTCTGAATTAATGTACTCTTGGTTGCTGTGTTTCCTTTTATATCACTTTATTGATTAAGGGTTATTAATTATAGGTAGGGATTTTTGATCACTTTAGGCTTCTATTTGTCCCTTTTATCCATTGCTATATATGGGTCTCAAGGGTTGGGGGTATTTTCAGACAGGGTAGTAGTTAGGTTAGATAGTTGATGTATTTATTTTTTATGTCATTTGTGTCTCTCTGGGGACTTATTTCACCTTTAGATATTTTACTGTGAGGGTTATGCACTCATCCCCATTGTTCGTTTATATGTAAGGTTCTTGTGTTTTCCTTTTGAAATCAATAATAATTATAGAATTTGAAAAAGAATAAGCATACTCCAAATCTCATACCAAAAATTTGGTTTCTATGTTACTTTGTTTTAAAGTTATAAGCTATTTTGTAACCCTGATTTCACTAACTATTCAAAAAGCCAGTTTCAGTGAAGAGCCTCTGATGATGTCACCTCCTGAACTCACACTCTAGTCCTCCCTGTCTGCAACATTATAGGACCTGCTTCTCCAAAGTTTAAGAAACTGTAGCTATAGTTATCCTTTAAAAAGTCATATTGGGTTGGCTGCATTGCTTGCATTTCCAGAATATTCAAATACTTGGCATTGTAATTTAGAACACATCAGGAGGTGGGTTTGGAATGCAGCACTGAACCAAGGCATAGAATGTCAAGGTGGTGCACAATTTAAAAAACATTTTTTTTGGGGGCGGTATGCAATCTCAGAATGTGGCAGGGATGTGCCATCTCAAAATGTGGTGGGATAATTTGTCTTAGAATGTGACAGGGACACACATTGAGGAGTTTGGTGGGACTGGCAATTTGGAATATAGCGGGATGCATGCTGTTGGAACATAACAGAACAATAATTTATTCTGAAATTGCTTGTCCCTGCCACATTTCAGAATTGTAGGCACCCACCATGTTTCAAAACTGTGCATCACATCCCCACCACATTCCAACATTATGCGCCCCACCCACATCATAAAATTATGCATCCTGTTACATTCCAAAATGGCACATCCCTCCCCATTCCGAAATTGCACATCACTGCCACATTCTGAAATGGTGCATCCATGTCCCTGCCAAATTCCATAATTTCACATCCCAGCCAAGTTGTGTTTTAATGCCACATTCCAAAATTGTCACTGCCATGTTCCCAAATTGTGTCACCAGCACATTCCGAAATTATGCATCACTGCAACATTCTGAAATTGAGCATCACTGCCACATGCTGAAAGTGATGTCACTGCCACATTCTGAAACTATGCATCACCATTACATTCAAAAATTATATGTAACTGCCATATTCCAAAATTGTGCATCACCCCACATTCCAAAATAGTACGTCACTGCTGCATTCTGAAATTGTGCATCACTGGCACATTCCACAATTGTGTATCACCACCACATTCCAAAATTGTGCATCACCACCACATTTTGAACCTGTGCATGACTACCACATTCCAAATCGGTGTCTCACCAACGCATTCCAAACCTATGAGTCACTGCCACATTCCAAAATTGTGCATCACTGCCACATTCCAAAATAGTACGCCATCGCTGCATTCTGAAATTGTGCATCACCGCACATTCCAAAATTGTGCATCACCACCATATTTTGAACCTGTGCATGACTACCACATTCCAAATCTGTGTCACCAATGCATTCCAAACCTATGAGTCACTGCCACATTCCAAAATTGTCATCACCGCTACATTCCAGACCTGCGTACACTGCCGCTTTCCAAAATTGTGCATCACCATTGCATTCCAAAACAATGCGTCACTGCTACATTCCAAATCAGGCATCACTGCCACATTCCAAAATTGTGCATCACTGCTGCATTCTGAAATTGTGCCACCTCCGCCTTCCTTTCTTCCTGCCTGCCTGCTTGCCTGCTTGCCTGTCTGTCTGTCTGTCTGTCTTTCTTCTCTCTCTGTCTCTGTCTCTCTCTCTGTCTCTCTCTCTGTCTCTCTCTCTGTCTCTCTCTCTCTCTCTCTCTCTCTCTCCAGGTGGTGGTCTGGGCACTGCCTTTTCAGTCATGCTGGACATAAAATTAACATACAATACAAGACTCACAACAAACAATATCGAGAATAATGTCTGGGTAGGGGTTATAACAAACATTTACACAAACCCCAGGAACGAAGCTCGAGGGGTTTACAAAGGCATCTCACACAGAGTGGTGTGTGTAAATTCAGGTTTTGCACACCTACCCAGCCTTTATTTTATATAATTGCCAGGAGCATTTTTCACCACAGCAATAATGTAAAATAAAACCATATTCCTGTTCAGCCACAGTCCGCTCTGGCTCAATTGCAGTCCATGGCTGGTGAGACTTTTTTTTTTTAATTTGTCAGGCTTCTTTGCCCAGGCACTCTAAATAGTTGTAGGAGGAAAGTTACAGTCCATTTTGTTTATTAAAAAAAATTACCATCAAGAGTGAGTGGTGATGTGGTACTTCGATGCGACTTCAGGGAGACACCGGCTAGCACATGCGCAGAGCAACAGAAGCCCGGTGCATGTTTGATGTTATAACCAGCTGGTTATAATGGCAATTATAACCAGGTTTCCCCATAGGGAAAAATGCAACCCAGTAATTATAGTAACAGTTACATATATTGACACTTATTATTACCATTCCAAACCTGTACATCACCACCACATTCTGAACCTGTCTGTCAACACCGCATTCAAATTGTGTGTCACCACTGAATTCAAATTGTGTATCAACACCACAGTCTGAACCTGTGCATCACTGCCACATTCTGAACCTGTGCATCACCACCACTTTCTGAACCTGCAGCGGCCACTGATGCATTCTGAACCTATGAGTCAACACCACATTCCAATGTGCCACCACTGCATTCCAAACTCGGTGTCACTGCCACATTTTGAACCTATGTGCCACTGCTTTTCCAAAATGTGTGCATCACCGTTGCATTCTGAAACAGTGCATCACTGCTGCATTCCAAAACTGTGCATCCCCACACATTCCAAAATTGTGCATCACTGCCGCATTCTTAAATTGTGCATTTCCACTGCTTTCCAAAATTGTCACCACCGTATTCTAAATTTGTGCTTCACTGCCACATTACAAAATTGTGCATTACCACCACATTCCAAAATTGTGCGTCCTCCACATTATGAAATTATGTGTTCCAGCTACTTTCTGAGATTGTCATTGCTGCATTCCACAGTTGCAACCTGGTGACATTTTGAAATCTCATACCTGCAGTTTTCTAAAAGTTGCACACAACTTTGTCATTCTAAAGCCATGTTTGCTGCTGGATTCCAACCCCACGTCACATTCTAAAGTACTGTACCTTGCATCTACACATTATGGAAGTGCATGCACTGACCCACACAGTGTCAGTTTTCCTCTTTCAGTTTTTTACTACATCTGCAGTTTTAAGTAACAGGAGAAATAAGTCATAAGATAGCTTGCAGGAGGACTAGGTTGAGAGTTCAGGACATGCACATCATCAACTCTTCAGTTTAACTGGCTTTTGAACAGGCAGTGAATTAGGTTACAAAATGACCTGTAACTTTTAAACAAAGTAACTTACAGATCTGTTTTTAGCATGAAGTTGATTGAGGATATGCTGATCCAAATTCTGAATTTATCGATGCCAAACATTTTGGCCTCAGTCCCTCTTTAAGGTTTCATAATATGGGCTGGCAATATTGCCTAGAGGTTAGAGGAACGAGGTGTGAATGAGCTTGATACATCCAGCAGACCAGACCTGAGTTTAATTCTCACAACCTTCACTTGCATTCTGTGTGACTCTAAGCAAGTTACTTAACCACCCAGTGCTCCCAGGTCACTCCTCGAAACAGGCACTTGTGCCTAGTGGGGTCATACCTGTTAACAACGACTAAAATAAATAACCTAACAAATAAACTTTGAGGAAGTGCAGACTAAAGGGGAAGATGTAACATTAAGCAATAAGGCATGACTAACGGTTAGATTAACAGTCTGTTAATCACCCCTAGGGGAGTAATATGGCACAGGCACAGCTGAGAGCCATGTTGCCCTAGGGGATGATTGACTGTTAATCTAACTCTTGGGAGTGCCTTATTGCTATTATAAAAATTATTTAAAAGAAAAGTGTTGAAAATATACTTTTGAATGTTTTACTCATTTAGAGGGAGAGTTGTAATAAAATAGTTCTTCCACCAATAGTTTAAGAATGCTGGTTCAAAATCAGAATGAATCATTCCAGCCATTCAGCAGTGCTAGAGGATGGAATGCTGACAGGAAGAACTCATGTGCCATGGTGATCAGGCTGTACATGACAGTGTAACAGGGATTAATGTAAGGTGGTTGGAATCCTAACAGCCAATCAGATTAGCATTTCTGAGACCCTTTTATAATGAGAGTTAATGCATGTTTTACACTGCCACTGTGTGTTGGAATTTAATAGATATTCAGGATGATTTTATCGACTGTGATAATGGTAGTTTACTCACCTGCTAAAGGTGATTATAAGAGCACCTTCTTACAGCACTCCGAGTCTCAACACATGGGTTATAAGCACTCTTCTCATAGGCTGATGCACAAAAGGAATCTCAAATTAGAAATCCAATCCTTCTCCTCCCTTGTAGCTCCCAGAATCCCAGTATGAAATCTTCCAGAGCTTGTGCTTCTCCTGAAAACATAATATAAAAATCCAACCATACAGGACCCTCAGTCACCCTGTAGGAAGCTGGCAGGTAGGGAAACACAACACAATTTGATGCTATGCAAAGGACAATTATTTACCTTACATTGTATTCCAATCAATGTAGCAACATGTTCCATTGTTACTGGCAGTGTAGGACTGAGCGTTCGCTACTCTACATTTGCTGGTTGGTATTGCACATTCATTCTTTAATATACAACCCCTTATTCTATTATCCAGTTTATTGCTTGTTATGTTCCTCCTCAATGGGTGGGATATGGAGTGCTGTAAAAGGTGTTCTTATAATCACCTTTACCAGGTAAGTAAACTACCATTATCTATCGCACCTTCTTACAGCACTCCAGGTCTCAACACATGGGTGATTATACAGCAGTGCTGGCCTTGTCTTGGGAGGGAGGAGGATATGACTCAAAGCTGTGTGAGAGCCTTGCTACCAAACTCTGAATTTCCTGTTAGTTCAGTATCCACTGGTAATACACGCCAGTGTCATTATAGTTCTGTTAGTGAACTCCTGACTGGCTTGGATCAGTGTGTCCATCACCTTACTGGATACCCCTAAGTTCAACAGTGTAGCCTTGTGAATGACCATGCTGGCAGTTTCAGTGGTCGGGGTCTACATGCCAGATTGGCCCCTGGAGGTCTTGATCGGTGTCGTCTACAGAAGAGTATTGAACTGTGGTCACTGGTGAGAGAGCTCTATATGAACAGTGTAGACCGTACAATAGAGGCTGAACTGAGAAACTTACTGAACCACACTGAACTGCATAAGACTAATGAACTGTAGCCTCTGGCCAAGTATGACTATGTTAACAGTGTCTGCTGCATTTGATCTGCATGTCATACCTGGATTTAATGTTAAGAAGGTCCCTGTCCCTTCTTCCATGATCTGGATTAAATAAGTGATGTGGAGAAGGAGGTGTCACTCTAGGAGTCACTGCAGTGGGGGCTCCAGGGGTCACTGGCCCAGGCTGACAGTGGGTTACCCAGTGGCCTGGTCCTTCTTCACCCTGCTGAAAGTACAAAGGCACATATTTAGTGTTTCAGTCACTAGTGGTGTGTGTGTACGTGCAAGTCATATGGTACGTGATATTCAATACATCAAAGCTGGTTGGTCATTTTGACCTCTGATCTGTGTGTTACCCTGAATGACCTTCCAATCCAGCACTGCACCCTGGTGTAAGGGGTGGGTGTGATGGTGCCCATAACTCTGGCTATCGTCTAGGCAGATAGAAGGATTGATCGACCTGTATATGGGTAGGTGTCTTTACCTATAAATACAGTATGTATGGATGCATGGGTAGGAGTCTATCTACCAGCACATATGGCAAGTCAATAGAGGTTGAATACACCCACATTTCTTTCTTTCTTGAAAATGTCTGTGGGTCCATGAAATAGAATATTAGCACCTTTTACCTTAGGAGACCTATATTGCATTAAAACACACCAATTACCTGATTTCTGTGACTGTTTGTTTGTGCAGCTGAAAGCTACAAAGTACTGTTAACAATAGTATCTAGGTCATGCGTTTTAGCTGGCCTGAGCAAAAATTAGCTATCATCTGGGTTTCATCCCCTTATTGCTTCCACACTGTAGCCTGCTTATTTGATGAGTGTAATCGAGTTCATTATGCTGCATGTGGCATGGTTGTATTGGGCAAAAGTTGCCATGTAGGGATATATTATATGTGTGCCCTTTTAGTCTCCTTTTGTCAAAAGTAGTCGTAGACCCATAGCAGTAAATATTGGGGATATTGTGTCTCCACTGATAGGGCTTCTAAGTTATGTTCCTCTTGCCTCCTTTTCTTCCTTGGCCTCCACTGCATATCTGTTAGGCCTCTGATACAGGCGAGAAGGATGATGGTGGGTTAAGCAACCTGGATTGGAATTGCCAACCTCTGTCCCTAAACTCACTGGCTCTAAGTAGTAATTAGTGATTTAAATGTGGCTCCTGCTTCTGAGAGTTCCCTTGTCTGAGGGTGAGCTTAGGACCACACCCTTTGTTTCTGTTGTCTGTATGGGATGTCAACTGCTGGGGCAGTCACGGGGGGAGGCTGATGGTAGCATCCCTAGGTGAAGGATGGCTAGAATGAAATGGCCATGGATGTGTTGGGGTATGCCCTGTTGAACAGAGCAGGGACAAACATAACCACATGGAGGGGTGGATATAAAAAGCAGTCAAGGCCCAAGCCCGCCAGCTGACAAAGTGATGGTGGTGACAGATAGATATTGATTACACTGAAGCTGTGGTGATGCCAGTGGTATTTATCTGAGGGAGCCCAGCTGCACAGCATTAACATTTGGCATTCATGGAGGACCAATGTCAATGGAGTGGAATTGCCACCACTCGACCAAGTTGTTTCTTGGGACCCTCGGTCAGAGTAAGTTTTGCAGCTCTGCCTTATGGGTAAACATGACAGAATGGCCATTTGCCATGAGTCACAGTATGCTAAGGAAAAAATGGACCCCAGAGTGGATTTTAAGTAGCAAATACATCTTGCTTCTAGATGCCATTGTTATTCTCTGCAAATATTTAAGCTGCCTTGGACATTGATTGAGTCAGACTGTGACTTACTGGGTGGACATAGCACTGTGACAATCATTATATCCAAAAGGCGCCCTGAGGATATCAGTCAGGCTTCAGTATTGGCATAAACTGGCTTGCTGCTGTAGCAGAATTGGATGCAGAGTAAAATTAATAGCCCATGCGATGTCACTGCATAGCCAGCCTTTTCTTATTAAGGGTACTATCCCTTCAAAAGCATTCTTAGTATGCTTAACTTGTCCCACACCAGCATGGCTGTGGCTGAGTAAGCATACACAACTTACGATGCATTTGCCTTCCCTAACCCACTGTATTCCTTGCTCCTTAATTATGTACATTCAGATGATTGACTATATAGCTTTGTACTAACTATATAGTTCTGTACTTACAGTTCATACAAACTTTTCTGCTAAGTATGTGGGATGGCCCACTATATCATGCTCAGAGATTTTAACAATGCTAGAGGCTACTTAGCTCTTTGTAATGAAAAGATGGTTAAGCCCATAGAGGTAGCCTCTCGAAGGGGGCAGAAGCTAGTGAACCACCCTGTCCAGACCACCAGTGTCATAAGTCCTGCTGAGGCATTTGGATGGCATGCCAAGTATTTGGAGCAAAGGAGCATTCTGTGAGGTCTCTAACTGCAGCTGTTGACTGAGGGCTGCCTAGGCACTGACACTGCTTCCAGTCTGAGTGGAGCATGACTGAAGTGTGAAAGGGTTGCGCGTGGTGCCAATATTGAGCAACGTATTTTGTTACCACTGTACTGCATGTGGGGATAGAGAACCCAGGCTCTCTCACTAAAGATGGTACTCATTCCTGCTGTACAGCGTGTTTAAGCCTGCACTGGCTGAGCCATTGAGTAATGCTGAAGCCACCAGTTTTTGGAACTAGGTACCTACAGTGAAATGGTGCTCAACAAACTCCTGTCCATCAAGATCTGGAGGATATACATCCGCTTCTCTTGTTCCAAAAGACAGGCTTATAACTTGATGCTCTTTTATTTTAACATTTCAGTCTATTGATTTATGGTTTATATCTGCTCCATTTCCCTTTAAAACATTTGAGGAGTATGGCTCCTTTAAGGGTGCCCTCTCATGTCCAACATCTTAGGTGGGGTACTCATTGGCTGCCTCCATCTTAGAGGTGGAATTCTATGTAGAGAACACTTGAAGTGCCTGGGAGGTCGGAAGCATCATGAGAAGTGTGGCGTAGCTCCCAAGGATGGTGGTGTAAAATGCACATGTTGGGCATCCCACATTGTATGGTGGCTCTAGTGCGGGGCTGGGGAAGTCCATGCCAATATTTGGAACATTAGGGACTCAGGTGGGTATCCCTGCATACAGAGTGTCCTCTCGGTAGCGGGATGGAGGAGAACTCTCAGTCCTGGTTTCAGAATCCTGCTCAATGTGGGTAAGCTGCAAGCTTACTTACAGGTACAACCTGGGAGTATAGAGAAGTAAAGTGACTTGCTTAGGGTCACACATTATACAAGAGTGGGCTGTGACTTGCTTAGGGTCACACAGTATGCAAGAGTGGGCTGTGGGATTCAAACCCAGGTCTCTAGATGTACAACTCAGAGCCTTAAACCACTGCACTATACTGCCCGAGTCCTCTAAAGTAAAGGGTGTAAGGAAGGAGAGACTGAATCCTCAATGGCAGGCTTGCCCTGAACACGGTAAACCATGAGGCAATTGGGGAGCCACACTCCCTCAGGGATATACACTGTACAGAGGGATGACCTATGGTTGAACAAGGCACTGGTAGCAAATTACAAACTGTTCAGGACAACTGATCCAGGTGCCTGTTCCCTTCCTTGGTAGATTGAGGTAAACTGGGGGGAGGAGGTATAGATTCCATAGGAATGGCACAATAAACCAAAGTAAGTGCCTTAATGCACAGTTCTAGTTGGCCCTGACTCCATGTTGGTTGGTTATCTTAATACCTAAAACCTAGTTTGTAGCCCCAGTTGAGATGACCCTAGGGCTTCAAACATCAGCGAATTAAAGACAAATGGAGACAATCAAAACAAGAAGTCAGCCGAATATTGGGGGCACCAACATTTTGCCAGACATACACAGGATAAATCAAATATTGTCAAAGATGCCAAAACATAGCCCTTTAAACACCTAGCTCACAATGGTGGTTCAACTAATTGACAGCGTGCTCTGCCCTTTAAAATGGGTTTTAAGATGGGCTGTGTCGCTTTAAGATAGTTGGCGTGTTTACCAGCACCATTTTGGGAGAGGAGTACACAGCCCATTGATGTCGCTATCTTGAAAGAGGGATCCCTAGCCAGATCTTAGGTAGGCCCTACGAGATCTCGGCTGGTATCCTCCGGTTAATGAGCGTGAGTCAAGATGGTGACCGCTAGTCCCGCAGGGCTCCTCATGGCTGAGGGCTCCTCACTGAGAAATGGTCATGGGGAACTTCAACATATAGGAGTCGCTGCTTTGAGGAGGATCCTCTGTGCTGGCAGAATGAGGGAAGGGGTGCATCGATCAGCACCCAATGAGGAGGTAGCCCTGCAGGTAGGACCCTGGAATGTGCTCTCTTGTGACTGTCTGCTGCCTACCCCATGTAAAGTCATCTGGTGGGGCGCTCCTGTGGTGGTCGTGGTTGAACAAGGTAAACCCGCCTCCCAAGAATAGAATCAGGACATGGCCAGGAAGGGGAGCAGCATTTCACTATTATAGTAACCGCCTTCTCGGCTGAAGAAGATAAGCTGACAGGGGCTGGGGAGGTCCAAAATTTGGTCTTGGGTGGCAGCCTTCATCCCTCTCCTTGGTTGAACAAGGTAACTGAGGGGTTTAGTGAGCAGCAGCTTCAGTCTTGGGTGGCAGCCTTCATCTCCCTCCTCAGTTGAACAAGGTAAACCGAGGGGGTTTAGTGAGCAGCAGCTATGATGGAGACAGTTTCTTGTTACCAGTACACCTAAGCTAAGCCCTGGCCTTATACGTAGACTAGATTAGAACTAGGCATAGGCAAACAACACTGGTAGTACAGAGCTGGACAATGGTCATTCTAAATGTTAGTTTGAGGGGCTGTAGCCCTTAGTAAACAAACCTCTGCTGCTTGAATGAATGTAAGTTAGATTCTAAGGCTAATGCATATATTCTTTGGGAATAGTGGGAGTATTAATCTTACCTTTGTTAGCTTGGCACAGAGCCAGAAAGAAATGTGATCAGCCTGGGAAGATGCACAAAGAACTGGGGATTCTGGGAGCTACAAGGGAGGAGAAGGATCGGATTTAGATTGGGATTCCTTTTGTGCATCAGCCTATGAGAAGAGCACTTATAACCCATGTGTTGAGACTCGGAGTGCTGTAAGAAGGTGCTATAGATAATGTTCTTTTAAGGTGTGTCCTCAACAAAGAGAGTTGTTGCTGGAAGACTAGGATTGGGAGCTGTGTGTTTCTCTTACAGCAGGTATAACCTTAGCCATGTTACAGTCTTAGTGTTTCTTGAACTGTCAATTTCTCTATCTATCTTCATCTGGATTGTTGCTCTGTGCCATTTCTACTACAACTTCATCAGTGCAAGTCATTGGTTCACTATTGTTGAAATCTGAAACACTCTACAAAGTCAGTAAATCACTTTCAGTTTTACATAGCAATATAAATTATGTTTGGCAAAAAAATGCCCAGAGATCCATCCCTTCTGCCTATTTCCTATCTATCTTCATACTCGGTCTAATGCTGGGCTGGATTTAAAGATCCAGCAGCCCTAAGTGGCTGTTTGTAACCCCTTCCCCTAGATATTCCTTCCCTTTTTCTGCCTGTTGGTACCACACTTCCCTATATATCTCATCCAAGTTTAAACCCCTTCAGTCTCAACATCAATCACTTCTCTGTATGGCCTATTCCATTCATCCACCACCCATTCCGTAAGAAGAACTTCCGAATGTCCCTCTTGACTCTCTCCTGCACACCAGTTTTTACCTCTGTCCTCTAGTCACTGTGTCCTTGTTCCTCATGAAGAAGTCTTTACAGATGATTGTAAACTGCTGTTGTGCACTTATCTGTGGCTGTCATGTATTGTTTCTCTGTATCTGCCCTATCGCCCTCCCTGGGTTGCCCCTGAAAAGGGACATTCTGTCTCAGTGGGCCACCTGGTTACCAAAATTCGAATAAATAAATAAATCTACTCTATTTTCATCACAAGAATATTTACATCTCAATCACAGCCCTCCCCCACCTTTCTTTTCTGGTCTCCAGTGTGTACATGTTATGATTTGCCAACTTTTCCTCATGTGACCTTCCCTACATTTATTTATTTATTTATTTATTTAAAGTTTTACCAGGAAGGCATACTGAGTGGATAACGCTCGATTCCAGATGCATCCTGGGGTGGGGGTAGAGGAGAATATACAATAGAAATGAATACAGCAAACTCATACAGATACATTAGCTATGAGCAGCAAGCAGAGGACATTTACATAGACCTTATTACAGCTGAGGGTAGAGGTCTGTGAACACTTCAGTATGGAGCCAGAGTGCATCTCAATTAAGTGGTCAGAACTTTGGAGAAGAGCAAGACACTTGGCCACCAATGGTGCTAGAGTGCATGTGCAGGTGGAGGAGAAATGCGTCTTGAGGAGAGAGTTGAGATGCTGTGCTGTTGGCAGCATGCTGAATGTCTACAGGCAAAGAGTTCCATATTTTAGGTGTGCAGTATTTGAAGGCTGCCTGGCCTATAGAGGTGGACATATGTGGGACATAAAGAAGCCGGAGTCTGTATTCCTGCAGTGAGTATGCAGGTGGGGGTTGAGCTGTTAGGGCTGACATGAGGTATGGGGCAGGGACTGGCCCAGAATTTCACTGTTGTCCTAGCACAGTGGGCCTGTCTCCAATCCTGGAGTGAGGGAGGTCTGGACTTAGGACCACAGTGATGGGTTGTGGGAGGGCAGTCAGGGCAAAGTGACAGAAGGAGTGGAAGAGAGGGTCCAATCTTGCTAGGGAGGACTTTGTAGCAGCACTGTAGACTGCGTCCCCATAGTCTCAAATGGGAGGATCATTTTCTGTACAATTGCCTTGCGAGTTGGCAGAGGGATGCAGCCACTGTTGCGATATAAGGCACCCAGCTTGGGGTGCAGTTTCTTGTGGATAGCATCGATATGTGCAGAAAAGTCAAGGTGCCGGTCCAGCCAAACCCCAAGGTATCTGAAGGAGGTGCAAGCCTCCAGGGGAGTCCCATCAATGGTGTGGAAGGTGGGGAAGGAGGGAGTTGGGAGAGTCTGTGCTTCATGCTGAAGGCTAGGGAGACAGTTTTCTTGAGATTAAGAAAAGCTGATTTGAGCAAAACCAGAGCTGGACATCATTGAAGTCCTGCTCCCTGGATCATCTTCATGGCCTTCCTTTATATAGTCTTTTGCAGTCACTGATTTTCCATAGTTGTGGACTCCAGAACTATGTTTAATACTCAGGTGTGGCCATACCAGGGACCTGCACAGAGCACTATCACCTTCTTCCTCTTACTATCAAATCCCCTTCCTATATGTCCCAAATTCCTGTTTGCCTTCCAGTTTGCTTTGTTGTACTGAGCAGTGGACTTGTGGCTGTAACTAATGATGACCCCCAGACCTTGCTCCTCAGTTATCTACACCCCTTATCCCCCATCCAGTAGTCCATTTTAGAGTTTCTTCTACCAGTGTGCATCACTTTACACTTTCTTTTGTTGAAACTTAGTTGCCATATTTTGAACCACTTTTCCAATGTTTCCAGACCTCTTTGCATTTCTTGAACTCCCTCTTCAGTGTCCACTCTGACACTGATTTCAGTGTAATCAGCAAAGAGGCGCATCTCATTTTGAATTCCATCTCATAGCATAGAAAAAGATGTTGAAGAGCACCAGCCCCAGAACCAGTTCCTGCAGTACCTCTCTCATGACACCCGGCTCTGATTGCACCCACTGATGATCAGTCTGGGTACTGCCCCAGCCAGTTCCCTATCAGCCTTGTCTGTTGGTCCCTGTCCCCAAGCCACACAGCTATTTTGTGAGCTTTCTGTGAAACGATACTGCAAGCCTTGCTAAAGTTTAAAGTATAACATGTCCATGACTTGGCCCAGGCCTCTGCCTTTGTGACCTAATCAAAGAAGTCAATCAAGTTAGTTTGGCAAGGTCTCCTGCTACAATAATGTGCTGCCACCTCTCCTACAACCCATTTGCCTCCAAGAATTCCTCAGTCTTTTCCTTAATGATGGTTACTAGTAGCTTTCCTACAATCAATGTTAGACTGACCAGTCTGTAATTTCCCGGGTTACCCCTGTCCCTATTCTTGTAAAGCAGCACCACACTAGCTACCTTCCAGTCTACTGCAACCCCAATCTCGAGTGAGAAAAATCAACAGATTTGTCAATGGCACTGCCAATCTGCCCAGCCTTCTTCAGCACCCAAGAGTGCAACATGCTGAGCACCCTTCCTTCTAAGTCTGGTCCTAACTCTATTCTCTACTGCCCCACCCCACCTTGGCGCACTCACATTTCAGTAGTGCCCCTCTTCAACTGTGAATACTGAACAAAAGTAATCATTCAGTAAATCAACCTTTTCCATTCTCCTCCACCCATGTCTCTGCCTTCTTTAATCTGATCATGCCTCATAAGTTTTCCTTTTTCCTAATGTACCTAAAGAAGTTCTTCTCTCTTCCCTTGACCTCCTCTGCTATTTTCAGCTCCATCTCTGCTTATCTTTTCTTATCATCTTTCTGACCTCTTTCAGCTTTTTCATGCAATCCTCTCAGTTTGCCTCACTCTGTTTCCCTTGTATGTTTGGAATGCTATCCTTTTGTCTTTACTGTTTCTCCACCCTTCTGGACAATCAAATTGGCTTTTGTACTTTGTGTTCCTCCAAACTTGTGTCACCCATGATGATGTCATCTCTGTTACACCCTCTTAATGACATCCCATTTTGTTTCATCCTTTGGCTTCCTCTACCCTGCATAGAAAACTAAACTTTGTCAGCAGATAAAAACTCAGTAGTCCATCTATCTTCACATTAACTGCCTGATCCACATCTGTCTTAACACTGAACCAATTTCCGTAATGGCAGCTTGATACTCTCCTCCCAAAGCTGTCTCTACTCCTTCCTCCTTCCCAAAGACCTCACTGTCTCCTTGTATTGGTTCCATCCATGCTTGAACTCCATAACTGACTTGGCGTCAGCCACCTGCTAGATAAGTGTTCCATTCCTCCACCACCCACTCCATAGAAAGAATTTCCTTGCATTACATTTGAATCTCCTCCACCATCAATCTCCATCTGTACCCCGGTTATGGTGCTTTCGTACTTTGGGAATAGATAACTGTGGTCAGCCTGTTTATTCCCCTCAGGAACTTCTAAGTTCCTGTCATGGACTCCAGGCCTGTAGAAAGTACATGTTGATACACTCCAGGCTCTTCTTGTACATCTTCCCTTGCTACCAATGGATAATTGTTGTAGTCTTCCTGTGGAACTTCTGAACCTCTGGACAATATATATTGTTACGACACTATGGGGTAGGTTGGTTTATTATTTTTCCTGATGGGTAGTACCTTGATATTCAACTTGTTGAAGGATCTCACCAGGTGCAGGCACCACACCATTACTGTTTTGAACACCAATTCTGGACCTGCCATGCTGTCACAAGAGGCTTGAGGAGCAACTCTGCACTTCACTGTGTGCTTTCATAAATAAGATGTTTCAGGTGTTACAGTTTGCTAGAGAATGCATTTTTAATTTTCAATGTTCCTTTTCAAGATTTACAGCACATCGTGTTAGTCCATATAAAATGTCTGTATAGAAAATACTTGCAAACATTTGCCTCTCTCATATTAACCTCACAGTGTCTTTGTTTATGACATCATAGTGCTCCCCATGACAACCAGCTGTAATATCACAAACAGCAATTTTGTGGTTAGCAGAAGAGTCAGATACATTTTGAAAGACTTAGTGAAATAACTGCTGCATTATCTACAATATTTGGGTTGCTCCTCACAATGCTATGCGTAACTTAGATACAGGTAGCACTGTCGACAATATCCTGAAAAATCAACAGCCTTAACAACTTGCTGAAATGTCTCATCCACAGAACAACTCTTATTCATTAAGATCCTCGGACCTTGACCTGCTTACTGTGCCTAAGTTAAGGACTAATCTTGGGGTTGCTGCATTTCAGAACTTTGCTCCAAGGCTATGGAACAATATCCTCCTTGAGATTCATAGTAGTTCGACTCTGGGGCTTTCAACATGCCCTCCGTAAACATCTGCTAAGTATTATGAAGTGTAACTGCTCTTCCAAGAGGTAACAGACATCTGTGGACACTACTTAATCCCATATGGAGTATCTCATAATATGCAGACTCTGCTGTACTTGAGTTGTTTAAACTTTTGTTCTAACTGTTGTAGTTCCTGTCATTGTAAATATTGTATCTCTATGTATTTATGTGATATGTGTGCTCCTCACTCTCTGTTGTAACCTCCTGGGTCGTGTCTGAAAAAGACAGCTTCTGTCCAGTGCACCTACCTGGTTAACAAAAATGAAATAAATACATTTAATAGACCAACGGCAGGTGAAAGTAAAAGAAAATAACAACTAGAAAACAATAAAGTTACATCATAATTGGTGTAAATCTAGTATTTTAAGCTTTTTTATAATAGAGTTTTTCTTTATGGGTCAAGCCTTTCATACATCTTGAGGCTTCACCACTACTTGCAGATAGGGTTACAGGTGCTTTGATGGAGGGAATTCTTGGATTCTATTTGTTTCTGATACTGGCCACACTCCAGCAGCACCCTTACAAGACAATGACATTTATACGAATTATGATTAAAAACTAAGTGAGTGAGCCAAAGCTGAATTGCGTTATCTTTCAATGATAAATTATTAGGAGAGATGTGGTCCTATCCTAGTTGGCATGCTGTACCCCAGTGGCCACATGTTAATCTCTTAAGGTCCTGCACACTATATAAAAGCAGATAAAGGAAGGTAGAGATTGGTTTGACCACAGCTCATATCAGCATGTTAGATATTATATGTTTATACGTACAGTTACCATTGCTCTTATGTTTATAAGAGCACAGTACCTGGAATGTTTAAACAATCCTGACTGGCTAAGGATGATGTTGTGATTTATAATAAATTCAAAACAGTAGGTTTCTGAGCCATGAAAAGGTCACCCTATCATTTGTGCTCAGGCTGATTCATATCTCGGCTGAGTTATGTAACTAAGATCCATTTTTAAACCACGGAATGAAGAAAGAATGTTAAAAGAAAGTAAAACAAAATGATTGAAGTCACTTTTGGAGAGGAAGTAGAGTACACTAGATTCTGTTCATTTTTGATAGTGGCCACGCCAGTAACACTCCTACAAAACAATGAAATCAATGAGAAATTTGATTGAAAATTAAGAGAATTAACCAGGGTTGAGCAAGCCATATTCTTCATTGCCAAGAGATCTGGGGAGTTGTGGCCCTTTCCTCTTTACTATATTCTACACTGGCCACGGTGAACCACTTATGGGTCAGCACTCTGTGTAGAAGTGAATACAAGGATGCTAGAGATTAGCTCTCACAAACAGACACAGACAAAGTGATGATACCACAGTTCATATTAAAGTATTAGATATTAAAGGATACCTAAACCATCTTTTTACACATTTTGTTTTAAAAAAATTACTCCACAGGCTTGTCAAGGAGAGGCTGTTATTTACATTTATACTGAAACTGCATTTATTAAAGCAGGATAAATGCAGTTGCATGGCATTTGAAAATTGTAAACACAGCCTCTTCTGATTCAAAATTCTGCTCTAAGACTCCTAAAATGGCTGCCTTGATGATGTCATTGAAGAGAGAGATGCCCAGCTGTGCAGATGTATTCCAGCTGTGCTAACCATATTCAAATACTGATAACTTTAAAATGAAAAATGATAGCATGGTACTGTGAACACAAAACTTGTTCAGCACAAAAATATCTACAAAATGATTGGTGTTTCATTTATAGATACCGTTTATTTTTTTTAATTATTAAAAAAGCCAGTCCAGTGGCACTGAGGGTTGAGGCACTGGATTCCAAACCTAGCACCTTGCTGGGACCGGGCTCAGGAGTGGACTCGGGCTGCAGGGTCGGCAGAGGAAGGGGTGGATGAGCATCCCAGGACTGCTCTCCCACCTCTGGGGTGGGTAAGGGACACACGCCAGCTGTAGTGGCCCCTGGTGATGATGGGGGGAAGCACAGTCGGTGTATAACAAAGGAGGAGACGGCAAGACATCAGCTAATGCACTGATGTCATTGCACTTCTGGCTCATGGGGAGAAAAGGAGGAAATGGCTGGGAGTGACCATGCAGCTTGATGGCCACACTCTACTCTGCCCGGAGGAACTGTTGTGGAATTGTGCTCGAGGGTCCGGGGCCATCCGGTTCAGAGCAGCATAGGCCTCCAGTGGGAAAGCAGTCGGCCACACAGATTCCCCATCATGCGAGTGAGCCTGCTGCTCTCTTGGCAGGCAGAGCCAATGGCTGGATGCCCACACCAGTAACATGCCGCAGCAGGTGGAAAAATAGGAGTAAAAAAAATAATTAGTAAAAAGGCAGCAGAAATGTCATTTATTTTTCACTTTTCAACAAACAAATGCAAATAATATTAAAACACAAAATGATAGCATGGTACTGTGAGCACATTTGTTCAGCACAAAATGTCTACAAAATGAGTAATGTTTCATCTATATATGCTTTTAGTTTTTTATAATTAGCAAAAGACAGCAGAAAGTTAAATTATTTTTAATTTTTGCAACAAACAAATGCAAATAGCTTTAAATTGAAAATGATGGAATGATACTTTGAGCACAAAGCTGTTCAGCACAAAAATATCTACCAAATGAGTGGTGCTTCATTTATAGATACCTTTTAGATCTGTTATAATCTGCAAAAATGGCTGGAAATTAAATTGTTTTCACTTTTTGGGAGGTATGGCATAAATGGATTGCATTACCTCCCTACTGGAAATATTGTTGATATTTTTGTTCTTGTGCTGATTGACCTGATGACATTACTCATAGCTTTGTCACTCGTGATGTCTTCAGGTCAATCAGCACTCAAATAAAAATATTAACAATATTTCCTGTAGGGTAGCATATTCCTTATACATTCTTTGCAAAACTATATTAATACATCAGCTTGTGTTGCAAAAGTATGGAAATGTGATGTTAGGATTTTCAACACTAACTCTCCATCCCCTCCCAAGCAGCCAAAGGAACAAGGCAAAAGCAACCATAAACATCCATCACCAGGTAAGACAAACATACAACTTCTTACAAATAACATAAGAGACATCCATCATCATGGTCCAGCACTTCTGTAACCATGGATACTCAATCAATCAATCTTTATTTAGCCAGGTGAAACATTGTTGAGAAGAACTCATTTACAAGATGGACCTGGTAATAATTACATATGAGACAGAATAACATTGAGTATATACAACACATCCTCATAGAGTAGATATTCCAAACACTTACAACATACAATTGGCTGTTTACACAAAATGGTCAGGATATATACAGATATGTTGAAGCAAAGTACAAAACAGAATACGATAGACATTCTATTGGCTAGATTGGTTAAGACAAACACAAATTGGTTTAAAAGAAAATATAATTCACAAAATACTCAAGAATTCTAATAGTTAGCTGCACCAGTCTATAGTGATAGTGTTAAACTGACTGGCAGGATGTCAAGCCAGGGCCAGTAGGTCAAAGGTCTGCAAGGAGGAAAGGTTACCTCTGAAGGTTGAAAAACAGATCTAATCAAGGAGTAAGAGTCCAGGGCAATAGCTGTCTGAGGCACTGTAAATATGTGGGCCAGAAAAAGCAGGTATGCTGGATCACTTATAAGGAAAGTAAAGGCAATGAGAAACATAGTGGTGTGGACCTGAGGTAGGGAATAAATGAAAGGTAATTGCATAGGGGTTTTATGAAGCACACTTATAATTTTCTGTAACAGTCCTGACTAGTAGACGTAGGTAGGGGAAGGAAGAAGGAGTGTTAGCATAGGGTTTTAAGATGCACATTTACAATTTTCTGTGGCTGTCCTGGCCAGTAGGGTTTTGAAAGTAGCAGGGAAGTGAAGAGGCAATTTGTAGTACTTTTGGAGCTTGTTCCATGGGGTAGGAAGGAGTAGCTAATAAAAATTTGCCAAAACGAGTTTTGACTTTGGGAATAACAAGAGTGATATAGGTGGATTTTCTTAGCACATACGAACCAGGGGTACAAATAGGGAGGCAGTCCGAGATATACAAGGGTAGTTTCTTGATAATAGCATGGTAGGTCCAAATTGTGGCATTTTTGTATTGCCTTATGCCAAGGGAGGTCCAACCAACCAGGGCATATAAGGAACAGTGGTATGTAGCATAGGGGGCTCCTGATATTAATCTTAAAGCCCGGTGATATAAGATGTCAAGCTTTTAGAGCTGTGATGTTCCCTTGTCCGTATACAATAGCCCTATAGTCTAGTAAGGGAGGAAGGTGGATTGTATAATTCTGGTTCTTGCTTCCAATGTTAGCAAGTGCTTATCTACGGAAGAATATGCTGAGCCTCTGTTTAAGTTTTGGAAAGTTCTTTAATATGGTCAAGAAAGGACAATTTGTGGTCAATCCACATCTCTAGGTATTTAAATTTATGTACCAGTTCCAGAGTTTCATTAAGGAGAGTAGTAATTGAGGTTTGCCCACCCACCACATTAGTAGGGGTAGACCTCTGAGAAGGAGAGATGAGCATAACTTTTTTTTGCATTAAGCAGTAGTTTAAGATGCAATAGGTTGTTCTGTAAATGGTTAAATTCAAGTTGGAAGTCTGACCATGTTTTGTCAGGGATAGGTCTGGAAATGTATAATACAGTGTTGTCTGTGAATAAGTGGATGTCAGCATGATGGATGCCAGTATGGATGTTATTTATATAGATGGCAAAAGGAGAGGGCCAGTATTGAGCCTTGTGGTACACCTCTATGGAGGGTTTTCATGGGGAAAAGTCTCCTCTACTTTAATCTGCTGCAATCATCCCACAAGGTAGCATTCAAACCATCTGAGGGCAGTACAATCCAGACCAAGGTTACAGAGAATATCCAGCAGGAGGGCATGGTCCACAGTGTCAAATGCCATGCTTAGATCCTAGACTAGGGCACCTAAGTTTATTCTCAATGCATTCAACCAGTTGTTGGTAACTTTTGCAAGTGCAGAGGTAGTGCTATGTTGAGGTCTGAAGTCAGATTGTATAGGGGTGAGTAGGTTATGTAGTTCAAGGTGGTCTCTAATCTGCAGGCTGACACCGATGCAGGCTGATACTGATGTACACTTGCTCACCACCTGGGAAGTGCAGTAAAAATTCCCATAGGATCACATTGTAAATTGTAATTAAGTAATAGCATGGCAGGGTATGTGGCAGTGCTGAATTACTGCACCCCCAAAGGTGGGTTGTGAGGCATGAGGCGCAGCTGAATGCCTTCAACCACCAGGGAGTGTGTATATGATTCCCATAAGATCATATTGTAAATTGTAAGTAAGCAATAACACATGGCAGGATGTGTGACAATGCTAAATGCTAAAGGGAGGCAGCATAGCGCAGTGGTTTAAGGCTCTGAGCTGCAAATCTGGTGACATCCAGCAGACCAGACCTGGGTTTGAATCCTACAGCTTCCACTTGCATACTGTGTGACCCTGAGCAACTCACTTAACTTCCTTGTGCTCCCAGGTCGCATCTGTAAAAAAACTTTCAACTTAGTGTGCTACTCCTGGTTAAACAACTAAAAAAAATTGCTGTATGGCACGGGTGGATTGTGAGGCATGAGGTACAGTGAGTGCCTTCAACTTCCTGGGAAGTGTGGTGTTTGATTGCCATAGGATCACATTGTAAATTGTAAGTAAGCAATAACACATGGCAGGGGTGTGTGGCAAACCTAAATTGCTGCATGCCCCAGATGGGTTATAAGGCATGTTATAGCTGGGTGCCTTCAAACACCTGGGAAGAAGCGGTATATAATTTGAATAAGATTACATTATACATTTTAAGAGATCAGTACCACATATCAGGGTGTGCAGCAAGGCTAAATTGCTGCAAGCTCCAGGTGGGTTGTGAGGCACAAGGAGCAGCTGAGTGTCTTCAACCAGCTGGGAAGTACAATATAAAATTCCATAGGATCACATTATAAATTGTAAGTAGCAACAACACACAACAGGTTGTGTGGTAATGCTAAATACCGCAGGCCCAGGTGGGTTGTGAGATGGGTTCTGAGGCACAAGGTGCAGCTGAGGGCCATCAACTACTTGAGAAGTGTGGATGTCTTCACTCAGGTGCCAAAGTCACCTATGCTGCCACTGAAGTGCATGGGATGTGGGAGAGTGAGGGGCTAGGCCCTGGCTCCTTTGACTGGAAAATTAGGTAACATTCCATCTTAAATAGTACACAGCTGAATGACACCAAATGAAACCAAAAATTAGAAATGGCATCAGAGCAAGATGTAGCTCTGGGTAGTATGGCAAAAGCAGTTTTCATGTGCACTGACTAAATGCAAAGAAGACAAGGAAGTGTTGATGGGTGGCTGCATGAGAAATGCAGCATGCCCTAGATCACTGCCTGATAGCGTAAAGTGGGAATATATGAATCAGTGGCGCAACCTGTTACAGTGAGGCAGCATTGACAGAAGAGGGAAAATAGAAATGGAAACATTAAGCTTACAACAGTTTTGCACCCCTCCCCTGCTTGGAAGACAGGAAGTGGGAGCTATTTGAAAAGCAAATTGCAGTTTGGTTACTTGGAGGAGGGCATATTTCCAGTAGGGAAGTATCTTTTTCCATTTATACCATACCGTCAATACAAGTGGAAAAAATCATTTCCTGCCATTTTTGGTGATTATAAAAATCTAAAAGGTACAGTATCTATAAATGAAAACCACTGTCTGATATTTTGTGCTAAACAACTTTTGTGCTCAAAGTACCATGCTATCCTTTTTCAGTTTAAATCTATTTGCATTTATTTGTTGCAAAAGTGAAAATAATTGAACTTCCTACTGTTTTTACTTAATTATAAAAACCCTAAAAAGCACATATAAATGAAACACTACTCATTTTGTAGACATTTTTGTGCTAAACACTTTTATTCTCAAAGGGCCATGCTATCATTTTTCAGTTTAAAGCTATTTGCATTTGTTTGTTGCAAAAGTGAAAAATAATTGAACTTTCTTAATTATAAAAAACTAATAGGCACATATAAATGAAACATTACTCATTTTGTAGATATTTTGTGCTGAACAAATATCATGCTCACAGTACCATGCTATCATTTTTTATGTTAATATTATTTGCATTTGTTTGTTTAAAAGTGAAAATAATTGAATTTTCTGCTGCTTTTTTTTACTTAATTTAAAAAACTAGAGTATCTATAAATGAAACACCAATCATTTTGTAGATATTGTTGTGCTGAACAACTTTTATGCTTACAGTGACATGCTATCATCTTTCACTTTAAAGTTATTTGCATTTGAATACGATTAGCACAGCTGGACTACATCTGCACAGCTGGGCAGCTCTTTTCAATGACATCATCAAGGCAGCCATTTTAGGAGTCTTAGAGCAGGCTGTGTTTACAATTTTCAAATGCCATGAAACTGCATTTATCCTGCTTTAATAAATGCAGTTTCAGTATAAATGCAAACAACCTCTCCTTTACAAGCCTATGGAGTCATTTTTAAAAACAAAATGCGTAAAAAGATGATTTAGGTATCTTTTAAGATAAGTAAGTGTCAATACTTGACCTATTAGGGGTCCCCATGCCGTTGATGGTCAGGCTTATTCCTGTCTCAGCTGATTTGTGAAACTATGAATCATGTAACTTGCATCACATTACTACCCCTACCTTATAGACTCGGATAAGGCTGAGGGGACTGGGCTGTTAAACTGCTATTGTGGTTCATGGTCCAAGTTGAAAATAGGTTGCATGGTGTCTCTTCCCAGGGAAAGTTAAAGTGGACTAGGTGTCAAGTGTAGCTTTGCCCCATGGGAAAAAAACACTATTCCTCTGTGTCCCCACAAGTTCACCCAACCCTATACCCAGATAGTTCATGACAAAATAAAACACAGTTGCAATTTAGACTCAATATAAAGCATGGACTCCACAATAAAATGCGAACACAATACGGATTTTATTGGGAACAGGATTCAAGGGCATAGAGGAGGAAAGGGTTAAGCCAGGCAAGACAAATAATAAGCAATGAACAATATGCACATGTCTATGGAAGTAACCTTCTACCAGTGTCCAACCCTCCCTTCACCTTATTGTACTTCATGCATTGTATATAGTTCCAGACCCTACCCTTACTACTGCCAGTATGATCACTCCTAGTCATTTAGGGAGCCCCTAGTGCTTCATTGGGTACCCAGTTGTTGAAATGTTGTGGACCTACCAACAGTCATTATAACAGCTAGTGAAGAAGAACAAAAATCATGTGCGCTCTTATTTGTAACCATGACCATACTGTAATTCCCAAATTAAATGCAAATGTGTGCTTACAGCAATTAAGTCGAGATCCCCAAAAGTTCTAAAACCATTGTCTATCTACAGTTTGAGAGGTGCAGAACCAAGCCCATTTAGTTATTAATAGCTTCCTGACCAGACAGACCTCCACAATGGCAAGTACTCTGGCTGCAGATACATGATCAGCACCTATCACTGGTCAGCTCACTATAGTAATTCCGGCAGATCAGCAGTTTTAGCTCTCTCCATCAGTCAGTCACTTGATTCTGGATATAGCCCCTGTGGAGAAGAACTCAGCCCCTGACCAGTGCTATGCAAGGCAATGTCCAGTCTTTTGGGCCAGTCACCAGGTTGGCTGTGGTTCTGTCTACCCAGACTGGCCATGGCAGTCTCACAGTCTGCAGATCTGTACGCCTGTTCGGTAAAAGACTCTTAGGATGCACTGAAGAGCGCAACTGCAGGGCAGCTTACATTCACAGAATGTCTCTTTCCAGTTACTGGAATTAATTCTCTTAAGTTATCTTAAAAGTTCAACAGCAGTTTATCTGGACCATCAGCAACCAGTAGCATTACTTCTCATGATGTCAATGACCCGTGTTTGGGAATGAGCTTGGGTCATCAGGAACCGACCTTGGGGAAGCGAGTATCCAAGAGGACACTCTCCTCCTCTGGGAGGGAGGGCAGCCTGCTGTGCTGCTCTACTGCCACCTGGGTGACCCCAGGTGGCAGTGCAGTCGGAGTGGCTCGTATGAAGGAAGGATGTCAGCTGGTGATGCATCATGCATGCTAGCGTGAGCTTGCACTTGTGCACCCTTGCAGCTGATGTCCATGGGAAGGGACATAAAGTGGAAAGGCTCCAGCCAGCAGGATGATGCCAGCTGCCCACAGGCCCTACAGCTGGCTACTCAGGCACCACCTCCACATATACGGATCTGTTTCACAGCAGAGAGTGAGGGAGGCTCCTCCACTCCCAGTAGAGGGGTCAAGTGCTGGGGAACTTTGGAGGAAGGTAAGTCCTGTGAGATGCCGGAGTGATGGGGCTGGGATGAACGAGCATATGGAGCTGATCTCTGCTGCAGGGGCATAAACAGCAGTAGCTGCAAAATGTTCAGCAGCAGTTTCCTCCTTCCCAGCTGTTTACACACAAGTCTTCTTCCACTCTGTCTCTGTAGATGTTGCAGGTTAGTGCACGTGGTAGGTCTGCCTCTCAGATCTCTATCAGCAGACTCGTCATGCTCCTAACACAGGCTGGCGCAGACTGACAGCTGTTTCAAAGGTCTCTAACTTTTCTCAAAATTCCAGCCTTCCAATTGATCAGTCCTTCTGTATGACACTTGAGGAGGGGCAGTCTGACTCTGCACTTCATTCAACATAGAAAAATCAGGCACTCACCAGCTGATAAAATTGAACACTTAGATTAGCTTCCATGTTAAAATCAAAAACATTTATTTGTTGAAATCCATGACAGACACACAGTTCATGCCGTGCATACCTAATGTTTTGGATACTCAAATCCTTTATCTGGCTCGACTGGAAGTTCCTGTGGCCTGATTGGCTGAGGTGACACTCTGACACTGTTGCCATGTCCCTGGGGTCAGAGGCTGTAAAGATAGCAGTCATCTGTAGTTTAAGAGAACTTATTCCCCCAAAATAATTTATGGCTCAAATGATGTGGTTACAGTACATCTGCTGTAATCTAGTGTGTTGAGGCAGTGATCGTGGAATCCTTGGTTTCATGTGTGCGATCACACTTATTCTCTCATCCATGGCAGTAGTGCAGCAATGGAGCCATGATTTTGCTGATGGCACTGGTAGCACTAAAGGAAGATGTCTCTCCTCCTCTCCAGCTCCCACCTCCGGTCCCTGCTGCAGTTCAAGTCCGTTGGGGCCGGAGGGGAGCAACAGCAGCGCACTAGTAAGGCTAACCAGTTGGTATTACAGTAATGTTACACAGGAGTTCATATGAGGAAAGGGGGAAATTAAGGACAGAACATCAAGAATAAAGTGCAGTTTGGGTCCATGGCAGCAACAGATACCAGTCTGAGAATAGGGATCATATTGTAATCACTGGATGGGACTTATCATACAATCACTGAATGGGGATTATCACTGAATACAGAAACCAATCTCAAAGATTTAAGATTTATGTACACTGAATTTGTCATTTTTGTTACCAGTTTTAACAGCTGTGAAAGCCATGAACATTGCTACTAGTTATGCCATTTAGAGTACTCTTGGAAGCTTTTATTTCATACTGTTCTGCTGTCCTCTGTTTTTAATGTCTTCACTTTTGTCCTGTTGCTGAGGGAGTATTTCTGATGCTTCTTAATCTTAATTAAGATATCATATATACAGAGTCACAGACAGAGGGTTTGGGGTGTAGGCAGTGTGACCTAGTGTTTAAAGAATGGAAGAACAGATTAATAGATCCCAGCCTTGTTATAGTGACACAGTAAAACCACTATAGTTAGGATTGAACAGGGTTTCTACATTAAACCTGAAATTTTGCACTTTAATAGTTTCACAATAGATTTGCATGATATATTGCGTGTGGTCTCGGGGTTAGAGCTCTTGATGAGCCAAGTCTTGTTCCAGTTGGATGTGTAGATTCTGAGTTGTGGATAGTGAAAAAAGTGAAAATATTTGTACTTTTTGCATTTTTTTGTCATCGCCCAGCACCCAGAAGGTTTGGAATTTTGATCTGAAATTTCTAGGGTAGAAAGGGCTTGGCCAACATATTAGGCTTGGCCCAAGCGTGAGCGTGCTTCAGCTGCACCACCACCTATGATCACCTAGGTGGTGGTATTGCAGTGAACTGCACCACCCTCCCACCCTGGGGAAGGACAGCATCCTCTGAGACATTTGATTCTCCTTCCCTGGCTAGCCATCTAACTCCCCAGGCTTGTTCCTGAACCGGTTGACAGTGGGGGCACCAGCTATTGCCAGTTTCACAATCCCTCAGATGCCTGAAAGGGTTACCTTCATGTGCTGCCACCAGTCACTGGTAGGATTTGGACCTAGAGATACCCCGAGTGAGGTTGCAGAGACAGTGCTCACACATGGTACAGTGCTCCTTACCAAAGGGCAAACCATTCACCCTTCCTGTTACAGCTGAAATCACTTTTGTTTTACATATGGTAACTGTAGCCTGCCTCTTTGGAGAGGGATCATAGAATTTGCCAATTTACCCCTGGTTAACTATATCTGAAATGACTCAGTCACAGAAAGCATGAAGTATATAAAATAATATTTAATACTCAACAATATTTGCATATGTTACAGGATAACATACACTAAAGACTACGGGAATACAATATTTCTACAGAGATAAAATGAACATTTGAAAAGATAGAGGACACACAGAAAAATCCAACTGAAAGCTACAATATGTAAGTTCTAAGCAGAGCAGAAGAAGCTTACACCAACTAATGAGTAATGGCAGACTCAAACCCTTGATGTTGCTAATTCAAAATCCCAAAGGATAACTACAATAGGAACAACCACACACACACATATATCTTCATCTAGCCAGCCCTCTACACCCATCATCATATATGCATCTCTGACATCACATTCTAGACCAGTCATTTGAACTCTGGGGACCAACCTTTTCAGAATAGGTCCAAACTGGTTTTATTTCAAGCCTGGTTTTGTGGATTGCAGTCTGAGTCATTTATTTCCCATCTGGCTCAATCAGTGACTGGGTTTGTCTTTTTTGCCTTGGACTTTTACCTTTAAAGCATGTCTTTTTTGTTATGAAAGGAAGCAGTCCTTTGAAGTTTAACCCCGAAACAAAAATCTTTTATAGGGCATGAACTGGATTGCCTAAAAAGGCTACTCTTAGCTGAATGCCTCCAGGTGTGGGCTACAGTGGAATGTAATTTTGAGCTTCCACTAGTTCTCCCCTCAGCTGAAACACTTTACAGAGGCAAGATGACAATAAAAATAAAACACACAAGCGCATTCACACACACACACACACAAAAAATACATTGCAAATTGATACAACATCACATCCAAAAATACTTTACCTCCTTGCTTCTGGCTCATCAAGTGACTTGTCTGAGAAGTGTGATCTACTAAAATCTTTTGGGATTTACCTTTTGCTAAAATACTATATTTGTTAAACTACTTGAAACAAGCCATTGAGGATGGTTATGTTCATGTAGTAGTGTCACTCACTCAGTAGGTTGTATGCCCACCTCTGGGGTCAGAAGATCCAAAGTCATAGGTTCTAGACCCACACCAGGTACTCTGAATGATACCAAATACTGATGCAGCACTAGAACGACTGTTGAGGTGAGGTCCTTTGGATTAGACATAAACAGAGGTCCCTTCTGCTCATCTCTGGTGGCAGTCAAGGTGGAAATTAAAGATCTCACAGCACTTATGTAAGAGTAAGTAATTTTCTGCAATGTCCTGGCCAGCTCTCCCAGTCAGTAAATGAGGCCCATGTCACACACATGAAAATAAGCTTACAAAACTCAGTGAGCCTTTTCAGGTCAAAAATGACAAATAAATGAATATAGTGTATGGTGTAAAGTTATTATGTATGGAATTCCACACTAGGAATGACCCTGTGGTGCTGCAGCTGTGAAGTCAAACTGCTGTAATGACATCACTACTGCAGCACATCTTTGGATCTTCGTCTCCCAGCACTATTTTCAAAACACTCAGCTGTAGCTTTTTAATGGAGTCGATTTCACCAGCTCCAGGACTTGTAGCCATGCACAGGGGTCAATCAGGCCCCAGCCACCATCTTGAACTCCCCTCCGCCCACTAGCCTCCAGACCCCCTGTTTGCCGCAGCCTGCTGAACTCCATCCCACCAATTGGGTAGCTCCTTGTGTTGATCTTCAGTTCCCTTTTCTTTTGCTCACTACTAGCATCCTTCTGTGCTGAGGACCGTGCTAAAGGACATCTAGGAGTCTGCCTAGAGTCATCCTGAAGTCTGCTGTCGGCCAGCCATGCTGCACTACTGACTCCATATCCATTATGCTCCCTTCACATCCTTGTATTCTGAGGACTTTGGCTTTATCCAATAATCCTCCACCTATGGTGACTGTGACATTTCTTTTGCCTATTATATTGCAGCCTCCGCCTTACCTTATCTGGGTATACCCTATATAAAGGTTCTGTGCTATCCATATTGTACCTGTTTATTTAATCACAGCTTGTTACTGCTTGCATTACTACAGTCTGTTTACTTGTTGCCTACTTTTCAATGGCAGCCTATTTAGTGTTAGTATTTTCCTTGCCACTAGAAGCTTCTCCATCCCATTCATTTAATTTGCTGCCTCTAGTCCACTTAGCCATTCTTTTTCTGACTCCTAGAAATATCTTATCTAGGTGCATCTACATTACGATTTTAACTCTTATTATTTTTTATACTTTCTTTATTGGTGAAAGTATAATGAAAATGATTGTATACATATTGTAAGATAGCCAGATACATGTTCAGAGTGATTTCTGAAATTCCTCAATTGTCCTTATAAAGTCTTTCACCATTTTAACAGGAATACAAAATATTAAGATCCAAAAGAAGAAACAACAAGCATTTGTCAATGCCGAATGTTGGCTTGCTGGCACTGGCATTAGTAGTGCAGGAGTTAGAAGATGCACAATAGGATTGGCAGTGAAGTAGTGAACTGGCGCAGACACCAGCCTTACCATGTGAGAATGACAGGCTTACTGGGTCAGGGTACAGCATAGTCTGTAACCGCTAATGGTGCAATACCGCATATACTGCTGTACACTGTATTGCACTGGCAGTGCTTTCCCAGGAAGAGGATATAACCTCTGCTGGGAGTGGGTTCCACTGAGCAGCTCGTAGCTCACGGACTGAGCCACAGCAGCAGGATCCCAGGTGCTGTGTCTGGAACCAGGTTTGATTCCGGTCCCAGAATATTTTATTTTTTATTTACTAATGCGCTCCCGAGTTAGACCCCCCAGAGTTGACAATCTTTAGTGGGTGGGGTTTGAGAACACAGCCCCCATAAAGGGGTGTGGGGTGGAGCATCCCACAGAAAAAAAGACTTATGCCTCATGGCAGAAATCATGCTGTGTTGCAGAGTGATTTTGTCATGAGGGCATAATATTGTGACATTATGACCCCATGCCGAGTGACAGGCACTGGGATGTGCCTTTGGGTCATTGGCCATAGCAGCTCATGCCATTTACCTCACCCTACCTCACAAAGACCGACAGAAGTGCCGCGATGTGCCTTGAGATCTTCAGGCCTACACTCATCCCATTCCATAAAGGAATATGCTGACATGGGCACCATGTGGGAGAATGGGGTGAATGCTGGAGCCGAAGAGTCTAAGACACATCTCGACATCTGTCACTGGCTGCAGGATGGCGGGTGGAATGGCATGAGCACTGCAACTGACAATGCCAACTCACACCCCTGATTCCTGTCAGTCTGTACAGGGTGGGGCATTGCAGTTGGAAACCCTAATGCTGAGGGCATTTGTTGGTATTTTCACTCCAAATTTTCAACCTAGGCCATTTGTGACCACACCTCATGAACAGTGGCACTATTAGTTTGTTTGCGAAAGGTGATTTTGTGCAGTGACTGTGCATTTTGGTGGCACAGGTGCGAAAACACATTTCGGGCAGAATGTTAAAAATGACAGCTGCACTGTTCATGAAGAGGTGTTAAAAAATAGCATTGTTGAAAATCTGGGTGAAATATGAACAATTGGTGACATCACGAGCATGCGTAGAAACTGCGCAATGCACGGCCATAATGCAGTTATTTGGGGATTTGTTTAACCAAATTTTCAACATAGGCATTTTGGGAACTCTGGTCATGAACAGTATCACTGTGATTTTGTTAATGTGGCCTGAACATTGATTTTCCACAACAACGCGCCATTGTGTGACATGTACGAAAACACATTTTGGGCAGGATGCAAAAAATGACAACTGTACTGTTCATAAGGAGGTGTACAAAATGACAGTGGTGAAAATATGAAAAATTGGTGGCGTCATGGCGTGCATAGAATCTGCGATTGCTGCGCTCATCATATTATTTTGGGTGTTTGTTTTGCAAATTTTCAACATAGGCATTTTAGGACCTCCACACATGAACAGTCTCACTGTGATTTTGTTAATGTGTCTAGAACATTGATTTCGCACAGCACCACGCCATTATTGTGCCACATGTGCGGAAACACATTTGGGCAGGATATGAAAAATGACATCTGTACTGGTCATAAGGAGATGTGAAAAAGGGCCATGTTGAAACTCTGGGTGAAAATATTAAAAATTGTCAAAGGTATGAGTGTGTTGAAACTGTGTAATGCGGCTAAGTAAACGGTCATTTTTAATTTTCCACCACATTTGCAAGATGGGCTTTTGGGACTCCACCTCATGAACAAGTGGCATTGTTGTTTCATTAATCGGTTCTGAAAGGTGATTTCGTGCAGTGACAGTGAAATTACCTTTCGGACGAAAGTAATGAGATGACAGTGAATGTGTTCTGTGAGGTGGGGTCCCAAGCACCCATGTTGAAAATTTGGAGACAAAATTCCAAAAATGGCTGAGCTATCCACCTAAGTTGAAAAACCCTATTTATGCCATTATACAGCTTACGGCATTTCTTCAGTTGCGGTCGGTTTGAAGAGTGCAGGCGTGTTCCTGGTCCACGAAGATTGTTGCGCTGGGCTCCGGAGGTAAGTATAGTGTGAGGGGTGTGTGTGTGTGGGGGGTGGAGTGTGCAGAGGGTGGCTGTGGGTTGGGGAGGGACCCCACAGTGAGGGACCATATTCTTTCTTTGGGTACTTCGGGGAAAAAACAACACCGTGGACAGTTTTCTTTTCCACAGTTGTATAAAATGTGTTCTGCACACTGGGGTGGGCTCCCAGTATGCACATGACTTTGGAAGGGTGATGTTGCCACCATACTGGGGTGGGCTGCCAGTGTGGCACAGAATAGGCGGGGCCTCAACATGCCGGCGATGGTTGGCTTTTATCATGGGAGGCCCACTGGGGTGGCTCCCAGTGTGTCACACAATCTTGAGGGGTTATTTAGCATGCTGACAGGGGATTGGGCACCCCTGAAGTCAGCATTGTGCAGCAGGTGGCGGCGGTGGCAGTGGCAGCCACTGTCACCATGCTTATTGAAATATTTCACCAGTGAAGGCATGTTATTGTGCGCTGCATGACGAGCTTGTCTCTCATTGCAGTGGCACTTTCTTAAGTTTGACCACTTTAAATATTGCTGATGTCAACACCACCATGCTGGCTTTTTGGGGAATGAGGGGCCTTTATACTGATGTGTGCCCTGCATTCGCCCACACTGACTACACCTCAATCTGCTACTACTGCAAGATGTTGGCTGGCGCGCAAGCACGAGGCCAACATAAAAGCGACCATAGAAAGTTTACAATAAACATCCACTAATAATTTACATTCTAGGACAAGAACAAACAGGGCCAAAGTGGACTTACTAGAACTATCCGGTTCTCAGAAACTAGGGCACCTGTCAGGGGTGGGATATATCTAAACATCACTGACTATACTATGCAAGATATATTTGCTCACCATTTGTGAATACACTAAATGAGGTTTGACAAGTACTAGCTAACTTACAAAAAGTATTCATAACCCCAGGGGTGATCCTCCTAATCCCCTTAAGTAACATCCATCTAAACCAGTGCTCAATGAACTTCTCCATTTTGTTTTGAACTTGGTATGTCAGATGCTCCATTTCTTGTATGCCTATAATAATTTGTTTCCACTCAGCACTCATTGGGGTTCTGCTTTTAACCATTTACATCAGTGATCACCTTATTTAAGGCAACCACTCAAATATTCAGAGATCTTATTAATTTAAAGCTAATACACTGTAATTTAACTTGCATTAAGCTTCCTGTTAGTAGTCTCCCACCTATTTCACATTTATAACTATTCAGTAATCTGTGAAGTACATCTGTGTTGCAGCCCTCACTGCTTGTTGCTGTCCTGTTTTGTAGTTACAGCCTAGGTCTGCTACCAGGTGTTTTATTTATTATTTATTTAAGAAGTAATCGATTGCAACCCTTTGAGTCAGGACTCATTTACAAAGACTCCACGTCAGGAGGACAAATGCAATGGTAACAACAAATACAATGCTAACAAGCATCAGAACAAATACATGAGATCAATAACAGCATAACAGTCAGATTAAGGGCTAGTTACAAAGGCCCCATGTGGGATACTCAGAGACTTGTAAACAGACATACCAATGATGTGTACGCTGGATAGCCTATTGTGTTAGCAATTGCAACTGACCACTTGTCAAGCACATCAATTTTCTAATTTGCCTAGTTGTCTGCCTGCTATTGTGCACTGTTCAATTACTGTGACGACTGGTTGACATTTTGTTTTGCCCCTTCTCATAGCACAGTGTACTTTGCACTCCTTTACCTGCTCCATTCCCCTCCACCTACCCTTCACCCCCACCCAACACTCCTACCTTACCTACCCCTCTCCCCTACAGTCAGCCCCTCTCTCCCTCCGCTCCTCCCTCCTTAACCACCCTGGTCTCCTACTATCCCCTTCCCTCAACCTGAGTTTCTCCACTGTGCCCTCCTATCCCTCACCGACCCTCTCCTCCCCTGTCTCAGCTCACTCCAAGGGTAGGAAGTCACCTCTATCCTTCTCCTCATTCACCTGCTCCTCCTCCTGTCTGGCAATGTGGATTCCAGCCCTAATCCCTTCCCTTGCTCTTTTCCTCCCTCTGCTACTGCCAAGGGTCTTAGTGTCTTCCATCTGAACTTCAGGAGCCTTCTATCTAAACTCAGCCTCCTCTCCATCTGGTTTCAGTTACAGTCTAGTAATGTCCTCTGTATCTTTAAGTCCTGGCTGTCCTCAGGACTCTTGACTCTAGCCTGTCCCTTCCTCATTACCATGTTTTCAGGCAGGCCAGGGAAAACATGGAGGAGGGTTGCCACCTACATCTGGCAGAGCCTCTCATGTGCTAGGCCATCAGAGAAACCATACCCTCCTCCCACAAATTTCTCCTAGTCAGGCTGTCATTCCTCTTCTCTGTATCTTTATTCATTGGGGTTGTCTATGCCTCTCTTAAGATTTCACATTTATCCCTGTTGGACTCTCATTTCTCCACAGGTGAACTCATCCTCCTCGGGGTTTCAGTGTAAATTGGCTTTCTCCATCCTCAAATCTACAATTCACAGGACTGAGTCTCTTAATTTGTCCCAGGTTACTTCAGAATCCACACAGCTCAGTCCCAATTCTGCCAATCATACCCTTTCGGAGTGGGTTCCAACCTTCCACCCCACTGCATTGTTGCAGTAGGTATCTTGCTGGACTCATTTAGTGACCACTGCATGGCGTTCTGCATCAGAAAAATCTGGTGTCCCCCTCCTCATCAGAATACATTTAGTCAAGGTCTCTCTGGTTGCTAAACATCTACTAAGTGACTGTGCTGCAGCAGACTGGTCAGCCATTCTCTGTCTCAGATATTGACATGGCCCTCACACCACCTCTCAAATTCTTCTCCATCTGGGACAAGCATGCCCCCCTCAGGAAATCCAGGTAAAGACTTCCACCGCCCTGGTTTCCACCAAACTCTTGACCTGTACAAGTCTCAAGACCTCGCTTGGTCCTGCTACAAATTGTCCCTCCTCTCCTTACCTCATCTCTTACTGGGCTCTGAGAAATAACTGTACAAAAGGCTGTCTGGGCTGCAAAATTCACACTATTCCAAGACCAACCTCCAGAAAACACTAATGCCCCAGCTAAATTTGCACAGTTATCAATTCCCTTTTCACCCCCTTACCCAGTTTGCTTCCTCGATCTTCATGATAAATTGTTCATCTGTGTATGACATTACCTCTGTTGCTACTCACTTCAGCGAGTTCTTCACAACCTGTACCTTTCCTTCTTATCCCCTCCTGGCTCCTCTCTTCCCTCCTGCTCCCTCCCCATTCCTCACTGGGTTTCCACTTCACCCCGTCACCATCCAGGAAACCCTGTTTGCTCTTTCCTCCCTCAAACCATCAAAGTCCAGCCCTGACAGTCTGGACCCCAAGCTCCTCCACCTCTCCGCTCCTGCCATTCCAAGTCCCCTAACTCACCTACTCAATCTTTCAATCTCCCTCAGTGCTGTTCCTCAATCCTGGATGTTGGCCAAAGTTATTCCGCTTCACAAAGAGGGTGACCCCTCCTTTCCTGGCAACTTATCTCCCTCATCCCCTCCCTCTCTAAGCTGCAAGAGAAACTGGTCCACTCTAGACTCTTTGGCTTCCTTTCATCCTCCAGTTCCTTTCACACTTCCAATCTAGTTTATGGAAGCATCATGCCATTGTCTCCTCCCTGCTGCATGCCACTGATGCTATCTTCTGCAGGATGGATCAGTGGCAAATTACAGCTGTTATATTTATCAATATGGTCAAGGCCTTCAACTTGGTGTCCCATCCATTCCTCCTGGACAAGCCAAGTTCTACTGGCCTCTTAGCTCCCACTATTGCTTGGTTCTGTTCCTACCTAATGTGCCGACAACTATCAGTACAGGTTGGAGGTGCCCTCTAACCTCCTTCCTATCCAGTCCCACAGGACTCCATCCTGGTCCCATCCTTTTATCTATCTTTCTGAACAACCTGTCCTCTGCCTGTGCCAACTCACATATCCACATGCATGCAGATTACAATCATCTTCACCTCCAGTTCCTCCACTGCAGCTGTGGAAGATCTACTCCACCGGACTTTAACAACATTCCGCACCTGGTTCCAATTCAATCTACTCAGAGCCAACACTAAAAACAGTATCCATGACCTTTAGGACCAGTTAGAAATTGACCAGATTCACTCCCCCGTTTTCACCACTGTGGATGGCATGTCTCTTGAAGCAGTTCAGTCCTTCAAATACCTTGGAATGTGGCTAGACAGTAAGTTGACTTCTCAGTGCATATCAATGCCATCCATACAAAACTCCATCCCAAGCTTAGTGCCCTGTACCACAACAAAGACTGCTTATCTCTGCATGTCCACAGGAAGCTTGTTTCCAGAATGGTGCTGCCTGTCTTCGACTATGAGAATGTGGTCTATGACACCACCTCTTCACTTCCCTTGCCAGACTGGATCGTCTGCAACTCCTTCTGCCATTTTGCTACAAACTCCCTCTGCACCTACCATTGTTCATTGTATTCATTCCTATCCATTCTCCTCAGCCCTTTCATCATCAGGCTCTCTGTACCTCCTTTATATCCAAATACTGGTTTGGTTCACTTCCTCCACCTCTCCCTCCCAACTCCCCTTCACCTCCTGTTTTCTCCATTCTAGGGACCATCATACTTTTGCCACATCTCACCCCACTGGACATACTGCCTTCTATCAACTTCCCTCACTCTGGAACCAGCTCCCTCCTCCCTCTTCCCTCCACCTCTCCTCATCCCTGGCTTTTGGGCATCAGTTGAAACTTCAACCCTTCCCACCTGTTCCTGTTAACCTTCCTCCTGATTCCTCCATGGCGCGTGCCTTACCTATCCTGTTCAGCATCTTGCTGGGTCCCTGCTCCTGCCTTGGGTTACTTTCCACACACCACAGTTCCTCCCACCTTTACGTGGTCAGGCAATAACTTGCCCTCGGGCTACTGCTAACTGTCAATATTGTTCTTATTCACCAGACTGATGCCATTTCTGAATATGCAATTGCTAGGCATTCTTATTGCTCTGTACCACACTTTATTCTCTGTATATAAAACTTTTGTGTTGTAACCCCTCCTTGGGTGGGACTTACCTTGCCATTTCTCATTGGGAGTTGCTCTGCCCTCCCACCAATCCTGGGCCCCATTTTCCACCCTTTGATTGATCCTGCCAGCCCCAGCATGTCTGTAGTGCTGTTGGGGACTGAAGGAGTGTTCTATTTATTTATTTATTATGATCTTGGATTAACACGTCTGAGCTGAAAGTTCGTTACATAGGGTCCACGTCAGGTAAGAACAGAAACAAGCGTCAATTAGGCATCAATCTATACGGATAATTATAATTATAATTATTGTAAACTGTTTGATACCCAATTAGGGAATGAAGTACCAATTAAATAAACATTAGGTAAACCAATTGTTATATT
Organism: Neoceratodus forsteri; assembly: GCA_016271365.2. Taxonomy (NCBI): domain Eukaryota; kingdom Metazoa; phylum Chordata; order Ceratodontiformes; family Ceratodontidae; genus Neoceratodus; species Neoceratodus forsteri. The sequence goes on along the minus strand of CM028133.1, from coordinate 765,504,005 downwards.
TGTAGGTTTATTGTATGTATTGAATTATGTAAGATTACAGTATGTTTTGGAATGTATTTATGAATGTTTTACCTTGTAACTTGTATGAATGTATGCACAGGACAACTTTGAAAATAGGTCTTTGGGCCTAAGGTTTTGTATATCCTGTCTAAAAATAAACATTTTATACTAGTACTTACTACTACATAATGGTACTTATACATAGGTGTTTACATTTTTTTCAAGGTGAGCTGAACAAGAGCAGCTGTAATGGCATTGTAAAACTTGCTATGTTACTACACGCTGATTGGAGGAAGGGTCCAGATAGTACAGAAGGTTGAGCAGCCAAGTGGCCTTGTCGGAGCATATAAGGCTGGGAATGTATATTGTAGACTGGGATATACACCAAGGCAAGACAAAGGATAGAGGGAGCAGACATGGGGAACAGGGTGAGAAGAGGGAGTGGGGAGGAGGAGGAGGTAGAGAATACTGGAGAAGGGAAAGATAAGAGGGACGGGTGAGGGTGGGTCTGCAGTCTCAGAAGGGGAGCAGGAGAGGGATGGAAAAAGAAATGTGGTAGGAGGTTAGGGGCAGTCACAGGTGGAGCTAGAAATTAGTTGTTCCTTGAGATTCTGTTTAAATGCACCCAAGGTGGGAGTGCTTGCTATATTATCCTGAAGGGAGCTGAGCCAGTGGGGGCCTGGTAGGTGAAGGACCTTTGTCCTTGGAAGGTCAGCAATGGGGGGTAATGAAGAACTGGTTCTTGGAGTTCTGAGTATGGTGAGGGTTGACGCAAGATATGAGTAGCTGCAGAACCCCAGGGGTGCCAAGCCTAGGGCTAATTTTTGGCAAACAGGCATGTTTGGTATTTTGTCTTCCCTGAGTTGGAGCCAGTTTGCCTGGGCATATAGATCATAGGTGTGGGTCAGAAGTGGCGCTCCTGTGAAGAGTTGACAAGCTTTGTTTAGTGCAGTTTTAATGCAGTAGTGTGTACTGTGAGCCACCTACTTGGCAGTTCATGGAATGCTGCACTGTAAAGTGTGCGGGCATTCAAGCAGGAAGCCAGCTCGGCTGTTGTCAAGCCTACAGGCCTCGTGGTAAAAGTAATTTTTGTGGCTCTGTACCATGTCCCCTTAGTGTGCTCCAACCCTTGTGGACTCCAACAACATATTTTGGGGTCAGGAGGCACTCTGAAGGGGCAGAAATAAAAGAAATAAAGAACTCTGCCAAGTGCTATGGGCGCTATAACTTTAGAGCAGCTGAGGCTGCTATGGTTATAAATAGCCCTGCCAAATGCCAGCAGTGTTGCCTGGGGGATCAGTGCTAGTAGCAACAGGTAGCAGGAGACTCTGCCATGCCCCACCCTGCCACAGGATGACAGGGCAGAGGGGCACCTATTAAACCCTGTGGGCAGTTAATTCTAATATTTTGTTGTTTACCTGTAAAATTAACTTAAAACTGGGACTTTGTGTGAACTGTATTGCCAGTAGCCATATTGTGATCTTTTCACCTCGTCTGCTCCAATCAGGATTCAAGGAGTCCTGGAGCACTTAGCAATGGCTCCTGGATAGGGGGTATGAGACGATGCCCTTGGTGCCCAAACAGGTAAACAATTAGGTGTAGAGGACTTCATGCATATTAATTTTAAAGATGGACAGGTATATTCAACCAATCAGAGGCTGCCATTCTGCCTTGAGACCTCAGGAACAGTTAGTTTGGGGCAGTCTGGCTAGAGCACTCCTGGTGAGACATGAGGGGCTTGGATTGTGTTGGAGGATTCAAACTCTTTATGGCATCAACATATACTGGGCTATAAACTATATCACAAAAATAGAGTAGACAAAAAGGTGGAGGGGTCTGTATTTAAGTAAGAGAAGATATCCTCCTATGAAATACAGTCCCAAAGTAATACCGAAGTATTTGGGAGGTAGTACAACTAAAGGACTTTCTACAGATTATAATAGGAAATTGTTATAATCCCCATCATCTGATTCTACTTATAAAGATGCTTTGCTAAAGGATATTATACATTTTCTGAGCATAAAGATGTAATAATTATGGAGATTTCAATATGCCCCATATAGATTGGTCCACAAACACAAGTAGTAGCAAACTTGACCTTGATTTCCTGGCTATGTTAACAGAACAGGGCTTGTCACAACTAATTTCCTCCCTACTAGAGGCAGTAACATCCTTGATCTTCTTATCTCAAACTTTAGCCCCAAACTGACTAATATTCAGATATTAGATCCATTGGGAAATAATGACCATTATTCAGTCTTGTTCAATTAATAGGGAACATCATAGTCTAAAAAGGAATCAACATATAGGAACTACGATGGAGCTGATTTGAAGAGTATTTTAAGAAATTAAATAACATTCAGTGGAATAAATCTTTTCAAGGATTTACAGCAAATGAGGCATGGATTAAATAAAAATATAATAAATTACCGGAGAGAACCATGTTCCTCAAAAATAAATATAACAAAAAGGGCAGGATACCTATATAGTTAAACAAAACAATTAGATTGCAAATTAAAAGAAAAAGATAAAAAAAGTAAAACAGTCAACTGAGTGAAAATAGCATACTTTATAGTAGATACATTAAAACTTTACAGAACCTAAGAAACTTGATTAAAAAGCCAAAATGAAAATAGAATTCAAGTTGGCCTATACTAAAGACGGCTATAAATCACTTTTTCCTACTTAAACAATAAAAAGAGAAATTCCAGAAAGATAGGACCACTTACTAATAATGGCAATACTGTGCAGTCTGATACTGACATAGCTAATCTCTTTAATACTTATTTCTGTTCAGTTTTTCAAAAAAAAGCACCTTATTTACCAAAGGTGGATTCTAAGACATGTTCTGATTCTAGTCATAATCATAACATTATTGTGTCTGACATCATTCCATTTTGAAATCCTTAAACAAAACCACTAGTCCAGGGCCTGACCAAATCAGTGCTAGATTTCTTATTGAAACTGCTGAAGCAATATCAATCTCTTTAAGAATAGTATTTAATAAATCTCTACAGTCAGCTGAAATTCCTGCTGACTGGTTAATACATCTATGACTCCAATACATAAGAAAGGTAGCAGATCAAATGTTCAGAATTACCATCCTATAAGTCTTACATCAATCATTTGCAAAATTATGGAAAAGATAATAAAAACATTTCTAATGGAAGAAATGAGGGAATTAAATATAAATGATAACACTCAGCATGGGTTTAGAACTGGTCACTCCTGCACTACTAATTTGTTAGCATTTTATAACAACATTAGTCTGGTCTAGATAAACAGCAGATGGATGTCATTCTGCTCGTCTATAGTAAAGCCTTTGGCAAGGTCCCCATGGTAATCTAATAAAAAAAATGGAAACTTTTGGGTTTTCCTACTGTTTAATAAATTGATAAATGCATGGTTGACAAATAGAACCTAGAGTGTCATCATAAATAACTGTTTTGAACCTTGGTGCAGTTACTAGTGGGGTTCCACAGGGTTCGGTGCTTGGCCCCATTCTGTTCAACATTTACATAAGCGATATGAAAATAGGCACCAAAACTGGTTATCCAAGTTTGTTGATGATTCTAAATTAGGGGTGTTGTGGATAATTCTCAAGACTCTGATTCACTAAATCAGATCTTTAATATATTGAGAAATGGGCATTAGAAAATAAAATGGAATTTAACACTGATAAATGTGTGGTTTTACATTTTGGGTCACATAACCCACAAAACAATTATTATACAAATAACTTAATTAAATCAACAAATAAATAAAGGGATCTGGGCATACTGATAAATTCTAGACTGTCATCTACAGATCATTGTCTAAAATAGCTAATACAACAAATGGGTTAATTAGACAAATTCAATGCTCTTTTTATTAAAAAAATGAACAGTGCCTAATACCCCTCTACAGGGCATCATTCATCAGACCACTCATTGATTATGGGTCTCCCTTTGGAGCCCTTATTTGAAGGAGATATAAATCGGCTTGAGGATTCAAAGACGGGTAACCAGGATGGTCCCAAGACTACAACACAGCCTCTATCATACTAGACATCAGATCACAGGGTTAAATTATTTACAACACAGAAGAACTAGAGGGACCTACTCTTAGTCTATAAACTGATGAAGGCTCCAGAACTTATGAACAAGTGTGGACTCAACTTAACTGTGAGGCAAACTGTACCAAGATGCCATAATAAACAACTTATTGTTCTGAAAGCTAAAACCAATCGGAGATTAAATTTCTTTTCAGTTAGGGCACCGAGACAATGGAATAAACTACTGCAGGATTTGGTCAATGCGACTAGTGTAGGTGTCTTTAAAAGGGTCTTGATAATTGGTTAACCCAGAATTGTATGTTCTAATCTACCCACTCTGTGTGGGAAATCTAGGAGGGCCTCAGCCTTCCTTTTCCTTAAAAAACTAGTAAACCTTGTAAGTATTGGAAGTTGGCCTAGGGCTTCCACAGCCATATACCAGGAGACTTGCCAAAGAACTCTCTATCACCTGGAGAGCCAGAGAGTGTCTGCAGAGCTGTTTGTGGCTTGCACTGCGGCATCTAATAAAAGCCCTCAGATTGTGAGGAGGGTGGACTGTTATCCTACAAAATGCCTGGAAGTCTGGGTCAAGCAAGCAGATCACTGAGACAGTTGTAGAAATGTTCCATTGTCTAGGGAAAGCCAGTTAGAAGTGAGAAAGCTATTTGTGGTTTGAAGCTGCAGTTTGAAAACTGCCTACAGACTGTTTGCCACTCCTAGCCCTAGGGAGTGAGCTGGTTGTTGCTTGAGGTATCCACTGCTGCCAGCCACAGAGAAGAAAAAGACTGTATGTTCTGCTGAGCTTCAGAACAAAAGTCACTGCCAACAAGGATGGTCTGGGGAGTTAGACAGGTAGTACTATTGCTAGGTGCTACTCATTGTCTCCTCTGGAGGCATGTTGGCCCTGGTCCCCAGTACTGGCTTATTCTAGCATCTGATCCAAGCTGCTGCACAGAAGGTGACAAGCTGCCAGATCCTGCGGGCAGGTCAGAAGGTGACAAGCTGCCCGACCATCCTGCCTCAGCCAGCAAGCCTGCTGCCAAACTGTTTATTGCTCAAAGCCCTAGCTCTCCAGCCTGCCTGTGGTTGCTACCCACCTACCAGACTCTGTCAGCTGTCTAAGTATTTGTACAAAGTTTGCCAGCCAGCTCTGTTTAGTTCCAAAAGTGCACCAACACTGGCAAACCTGCAGCTCTGTACAGGGCAGCAACTAGTACTGGATACCCAGATAGACAGTAAGGGACACTAGTACCACTGGGGAGGTGGGTTAATCTAAATGTGTGGTTGTTGTTGGGGGTGGGCATGGTGATTGTTATTGTTATTGTTTATGGTTTTGCCAGTTCACCAAATAATCAAACTGCCATTTATTTTGTCTTTCCCAATTCCCTTTCCTCTGTTTAATAACTATTTTATTGTTGTTTAAAACTGTCTGTGAGCATATTATTAGCTATAGTCAATAACTGTCATGCCAAGTAAAGTATTGCAGCTGTTTATAGTATTCTGTGTGTGGGGTGACTGGAAGGGAGGTGGGTCAGTACAGCATCCCAGGGGTTGTACCAAACAACTGACCCATTATAATTTATTATGGGTGGAGGCACCATGCTATTTACTTTCAACTAAGGAAAAAAAAAACTGTTACTATCAAAACAGAGCCCAGGCCCCTCAACCTGTTTGGAGCCCAACAGGCAGGGGTAGTAACCCACTGTTATCGGCGCCCAGGTTACAGTGTTTTATTCTAATATTATACGTTTTACTAAATGCTGTTCAATGTTTTGCTACTATGTACTAAGCTTCTGTCCTCCTACTGTTCACTTCCACTGGGTTGCACCTGGAAATGAGCCTTGGCCCAGTGTGCCTTTCTAGGTTTCCAATTTTTAAATAAATAAGGTGAGCCCCCTTGTGAGAGGGCTTGCTGCCCTGGGCCATCCCCCTTTGGTGCCATAGGGAGTTTTAGGTGCCTTAGGGTTTTCCTTTTGGTGTTCTGCCAGTAGGGGCGGCACCTGTGGAGTATTTAAGCCCCTGTTAATTAGTTCTGGAGAGAGGAGAGAGGTTGGTGATTTGGGAGCAGGCAGTCTGGAGGGCCTCCCGGCTTAGGCAGGTAGGCACAGCAGCAGCAGTGCAGCGGTCCTTTGGGTTTCTGTGGGAGGGAGCAAGTGCAGGCAGTAAGCAGTCATTGGGTCTGGGGTATTTTCCATCTATCCCTCCCCCATAAGGATTATTGGGAGCACTTTACAGTGGTGCCAACAGGACTGTGGTGAGGAGAGAGCTATGGCATTAGGGAGTGGACAAATATGCTGCAGGCCATTGAGTTTGGAACCCTCTACAAGGCAAAGTTACCGGGCTGATGGGGCTGTTGTGGTGGTGGCAGGACCGACAACTGAGGTTGCTGGTTGAAGGCAGCAATGATGTACCCTCTCCTGTGTGGCACGTTGGCCCTGGGAGTAAGTTTGGAGGGGAGGAATGTGGCCTGGGACCTGGTAGCCTGCCGTGCCCATGTCTGGGCAGGTCCCAGAACTCCACCATGCCCATGTCTGGGGTGGTCTTTAGGCCATTAAGAGTCAGTTTCCTCTGCAAACAATATGTGTAAGAAAGGCAGCCACCGCACTGTTATGTTGCTCAGCTCGGTGAGAGTTTGAACTGGAAAGGCTTTGAAAATCTTTGGCACCGTTTAAAAGATTAAGGAAAGTAACATGTAAAGTGAAGTAGTTGGAAGCAGCCGTGGAGGCTAGGCTGCTCATTACCCCAAGGTATTATTTTACCCGGTAAGCATTAGGAGGGTAAATCACTCCCTGCAAAGGAATTCATCAAGGAATAAGGTTAATAAATTAACACGTAAAATATGTTTTGTGGAAGAAGCTCAGTACATTCCAGGAATGCAGGTTCTATTCTTTAGTACTGAAATACTGTTGAAATCTGCTGTATGCTGATAGGAGATCAGTGCCTAAATGCTGCCATTATCTCTTTAAGACACTTTGTTGTTAGCCTCATGGAGCCATGTTTAAAAAAAAAAAAAAATCGTTTTGAGTGAGTTTGGCTCCTCTGGCCTACAGTCATTCCAGGTGCCCAGGAAGTAAATTTACTTTGCTTTGCTAATAGGGCTGGGAGAACTTGGTGAAGTTCTGACCCTTATTAAATAAGAACCAGAACATGGTGAAGTTCTGATTTGTTCTGGTTAGTTCTGATTTATTGACAAATATTTGGAAAATGCAGAAAATGCATAAAGTGGCCAAAGTCATTCACATTTGACACAGAGGCCCAAAAGAAATAAATTAAAGGGATTATTTGTATACAAATTAATGTAAAACTGCTAAATAAAAACAGTCACTCACTACTAGCCCCTTCATGGCTGGCCTATAATGGTGGCATAGCCTGCTTGGGTCCATGACATGAGTGTGCTGGGAGAGAGAGATATGCAAATACCTATATCATAGCACCACCAAGCACTGCAGGCACTGCCAGGCAGCTAAGATTTTTTTTATTAATGGTGCTGTGTGGTATTATTTTGATGGATGTTCCAGTCAGAGCTGAACAAGCCAAAGAAATGGATATGAATGATCAAATGAGCAGCACTAAGAGAGCCCACCTACCCTACTAATGTGAATAATGCAACTGCTTTGCATGCCGCTTGTACTGTGGTATATGGTACACTACTTGGTCCAAAAGGTGGTAATGTTAACTAGTACTACAACTACTACTGAATCTGATCAACACACTGAATCCTTAAAGAAGAAAAATGAAAGACTAGTGATCACCACCACCCAGGCAGGCAGCTAGTCACATATCGCATCGGTCAAGTGCAGTGCAGTCATAAAAACTTTGTCACTGCCACCTGAAGACCTGATGAGACACACAACACAATTACATTTTTCCTAGTTCCACAATTGCTGCCAGCCACTGCCAAGTAATTTAAGTATCACAAATAAAATATAGTAATAATCTCAGCCCAGTTACTGTAAATGAGATGTAACCAGGCTAGCATACCACACACAAAACAAAAATAAATTATATGAATTTTCAGTTTAGTAGCATATTTTTCTGGGAAGAAATCGAGGCCAATATGGGGATGTGAGAAATATACAAAGAGTATTCAGTTTCTGGGTTTCAAGCATCTGCTAAGCCATGTACTGTACGGAAATTAAAACTGTACTGTCAGGATCAGTTGTTGAGGGCAAAAAGTGAGAAGTAGTAATAAGGGCTGGAGTAAGGACAAAAAGTGAAAAGTAGTAATCATGACTCATGAGGACAAAAACTGATAGTAGTAGTATAGACAGAAGTACCCTACCTTACAGATCAGACTGTGGTACCAGGTACCACCAAGAAAGTTTGTGACATGAAATGCAGTTGCTTGCTGTATTTGGACTCTGAACCCACTGATGTTATTTTGTTTTCTATTCTGTGCTGCTCATGTGATCATTCAAGCAATAGTGGCCTGACCTAGTCCGTCCTGACCTGACATGTTGCAATTAACTGCTACCTTATGTACTAGACCCTATTCACAAAAGATTTTCTTTCACTATATTCACAAATTCTTGAAAGTGTTTTGAGGATAGGGCCTGCTCAGAGCAGTCAGTGTGTTTTATTCAGGTATCATATTTGAAATCAAAGTGAGGAATGTTGACTTTGGGAAATGTGAGGTGCTCAGCATTTTCTGGAGTCAAACAGGATCATGTATCAGTAATGACATTAACAGCTAAACTAAACAATCGTTCTGAACAGACGCTCGTCAGAAGGCAATTCATGTACTTCATTGCAATGTTTACTAAAGCAGGCCATATATTTTGTTTGTATTTTCAGTATTTCAAAGGATCAGCATTCCAGCTGATATTGGGCTCTGCCAGGTACATTTCAACAATGGTCTGTGCTGAGGCTGTGTTACAAGAGGCAGAAGAAGATGTTACAATTACATCTTCTAAGTGACTCCAGAGACCTGAAGCTGAACCATATGACTGTGGGACAGTGCTATGCTTGGCTAATGGTGAAGAAGAAGATTCAGTTGAAGCAGCTGAGAAGAAAGAGGGAGGAAATGCCGCAACAGTCGAGGATGGGCCACCTGATGCTGCGCTGTGTTGTGAAGAAGATTCTGAATGTGGTGCTGCTGTTGTACTCTGTTCCATGACAACACATACTTCATCAATTATTTCTTGTTTATCTTGAAACAAGTGTTATCATTGTCACGAACAGTTGCTTCAATTTGTATCGTGGGTCCAATATGGTTGATTTAATGTAGTAGTCAGATGAAGCATTTTACATAATTTGTCATCATCTTCAACTTTTTGATCATACATCTTGTATTCTGGGGCAACCTGCATGTGTCAGCAGCACCACTGTCAGCCTGTGTGATCATGGAACTGACTTGCTTCTCTAACTTTTCCTAATCAGATTCAATCCGAATTTTAAAATTTCTATTAGGGGGTATCACTTAGCTGAGAATTGCTGTGTTTGCACTAACTCTGCCTGGTAATTTCCTCCAATGGCTGAAGCTGGAAAATTAGAAACTCTAGCATGGCCTACTGTGATGGAGTAATATAGACATCTGCATCACCAATTTTATTTTCTAAGGTGTATTGCCTGACAGCTTTTTTTTTCCAGCAGCCTTTGGAACATATAAAGGTCAAATTCCATCAGGTAGAAATGTCTGGATCAGTCTGTGCAAAGGTAAACTGTGCTCCTGCTGTATTTTTCAAACAAGTGGACGAGATTTGCTTGAGTGACTGAAATGAGTGCACATTCTTTTAGCAGTGCTAATGAGAGCCTACTCTCCCTGTCATTGAGAAAATCATGAACTATTAATTTTAAGCAATCGCTAAGCAGCGGATGTGAGCAAAGGACCCCTCCTTATGTTGGATCCATTATCTGCAACGATAAAGTCAACTCACAGTCGCTGTGAAGTGAACAATTGCTGTATTGGTTTTTGAGCTCTTCATTGATGTTGTATGTTCAGATGGAAAATAAAACATTCTTAGAACAGCAAACTGTGATGCTCCACTGTCCCCAGTCCCACGTGAATTATCAAAACATGCCCAATGTGCTGTGACAGATGTCATGAGCCCCTGGTTCTCAAATCCTGGGCAGCTGGGTAGGACCTCCTGTTTACAGAGAGGATCCCCCTTTCAAGAACTCGTGAGCAGGAGTAAGGGTTCCGGAAGACTTACCAGCCTTCTTTTGCCAGTGGAGGGTGGATTTTGTAGTTTCAAGTTCCCTTGACTCTGCACTACTTTCAGTATTTGAATCCCACCACGGCCACTGGCTACATCTTGCCCTAGCAGTTTTGTACGATAACCGAGCGGTACCATCTGTCAAGGCACACAGTCTTTTCAAAACCCTTCTGTTAAAATATTAAATCACACAATCAGACCTCAGGCAGAGTTGATAAGAAAATCATACACGTTTACTTAAAATAAAAAGCAATGCAGAAAAGTCTACAAGTTTGGAAGAACTTTGAAATGCAGACAATAACAAAAGTAAAACTGGGTGGTTTACAGAAAACACTAGATATTGTTATTCTAAACTATACCTTGTTTTGATGTTAGAGTCCAGACAAGATTTCAAATGTCCTTGTAGAAATGAGTCATTAGGCAACAGTTCTGTTGCAAGTATTTATTACAAGTCAGTTCTTCTGAATGTCCTCTTAAAAGAAAGCTTCAGATGTCCTCCTTGGTGAAAAGTCTTGGCTTCCAAAATTCTGACTTAAAATCAGAATTTTCTGTTAGTATGTAAGAAGTCAAACTTTCTACACACTCAGGCCTGGTTTTTGAGATTTTTCCAGGCCTACACATATACTTCTGGTCTTCAAGTGTATGCCAGCTGGACAGGTGATCTGACCCCAGCTAAACTGTTTATCAACTGCTCTGAGTTCAAAATGTGTGTCATACATACAGGCTGGTCATCTTCAAGCTACACTCACAGAGTGATGGGGTGCAACAGTTTACCTTTCCCTGTAAGTGTCACTGTGGTTCCATGTCAACCCCAGTGACATCTGGTCCATGCATTTGGCTTAACCCCTGACCCCACAGGTTAGCCCCTGACCTCTTCCTGTCATGGAAAATTAGATACCTAGTTTTCTGTAAGAGTTATGATTTACTGGCTCCTTAAAACTGTCTCCCTTATCTGGATATGTATCAGATTCACCCTAGCCATTAGAACAATTGAGGCTATTTTTGTAAGTTCATTCCTAAAAGCCTTTAAAGAGACAGTGTCTTAGTTCTAAAGTACATTACAGCATATACAGTATGAACCCACATAAATGGATATAGGTCTATCATGCAAGAACAGACATGAGGGGTTCAGGCTGATAGCTTGTCCAGATATCTGTTGTGAGATGCACCACCCTCCCAACAGCATTGTACAAGATGCATCTTAATGTTTTTACACACAACAGTGTAAAGATCTGAAATCCCTATTGTCGAGAAGTATTTCCATGGTGGTATACTATATCGAGGTTTGAGGTGGTCAAGCAGCCACCTGAATCTTATATGTTCAACCATGTTATATGGTAGCAAATCAACAGCTATCATTTCTGAAATATTTTGGGTTATTGTAACAGCAATAGGGTGGGTAGCGCATATTTGGCTTTATGCTTATATGTTTCTGAGATGGCAAGCTGTCTCCTTGAAGTAGGAGGGCTTTTGGAACACATGGTCACTTTTAGTAACATTAGGAGGAGTCCTTTGAATGAGAGGAAGTGGTGGTGGAGGTGTTTCAGTAGTGCTGCGGGGCTGCCACTGCTTTCATCTATGAGAGTTATCCCTGAGTGTAGTGAGCTATCACTTTCTCTTCAAGACTCACAACTGGAGTTCTCAGTAATGTTATGACATCTGTCTAGGTGCCTTTTCAGTGCTGAAGTTCCCAATGCTCCTTTCTTTTTACCTTGCTGATTGACTATTTACAGATAGCATGTTGCTACCAACTCGTTGGAAGCACTAATGGAGAAAGTATGACCAAACAAAGAAGATATTTTTTAGTTTTTTTTTCCAGGAAGGCATGCACCTCGGTCATCTTTTGGGTCCCCCTTGGATTTTTCTTGGGCCTGTTTCTCTTGTGGTTTATACCCACTGCCCCTCCACAACCAAAACATTTCTGCCTGTTTCTTCCTCATCTGCAATTTGCATCCAGTTCAGTAAACCTTGTGCTGCCTGATCATTACGCTTCATCATCTTATTTTATTACCCTCATTGGGTTTAACCTCAGAAGAATCGGATGAGGGTGAGGGACTTAGAAGTAGCATAGTATGCAATTGTTCCATATCGTTGTTCCTCTGTGGGTGGTAACCACCAAGCCTTTATTTTTTTAACTACATAACTTTTTTTGCTTGCTTGAGACTGATGATGATCTGAGACATTCACCTTTTTGGGTTCAAGCATTCGCTTGAAGATGAAACCTTAGATGTGAAAAATCCCTTTTTGGGTTTGATTTTGTTTTCCTTTTCAGGCTGATTGCTGTCTTTTGCAGTGCCACTGTCTACCTGAGAAATGGAATGTGCCTCATCAACACTTTGATCCATTTTTTTCTTAGTATTCTAACCTGTAGCAAAGATCCTCTAACCAATGTGATGTCCTTCTGATGACAACTACCCACAGGCCAGGGACAAATTTCCTGTCATGACTCGTGATTGTACACAGCACACCGATAGCACAGCAGTCCACTGCCACTTCTTCCAAGATTACCTGACTGACTCCTACAGGACATTAGTTATTGTTAAATGACCAAATTCAGCAACTGTTAAGTGTGCCTCAGAATTTGAATTGGAGATGTAGACACATCTGGTGCATAGTCAAGATGCAGCACAGTCCCACACTGGGGGTTTGTTAATGCTTATACATAATGTAACATGATCTACTATAAAACTAATGATAATAAGGAGGAATAATGGGGAATGAGTGATGATAACACTTGTGTGTACAGCAGTTGCACTTTAATTGTGTTGTAGTGTAAACAGTCTGCTGTGAGTCACAAAGTCAGATTATCCTTGGGCACCCACAGCCAGCAGCACAGACTCATGAACTTGTATGTCTGAACAGTATTTTTTTAATACATGAAATCATGAATAAATGTTTACAAGTGATCGTGACTGGATGGCACCAGTCAAAGATTTATTTTGCCAACCTGCTGCCCTTGCCCTCTACACACAGCCACACTGAAGCCAGGAAAAAATTATTTGGGATTTCTGGGACTGTTGAATTTTTGTGGGCCCCCACAGTCTCTGTCCCTCCCCCTCTGGATAGCACAAGTCAAAGATTTTTTTTCTAACCTGCTGCCCTTGCCTTGTACACAAAGTCACACTGAAACCAGCAAAAACTTTCATTTGGGATTTTCTGTAACTGTAAAATTTCTCTGGGACCCCCATAGTCTCTCTGTCTCCTCTGGATCTGGATTTGGAATGGCACAAGTAAAGATTTTGCCAGCCTGCCCTCCCTTGCTCATGTACGCAGCAACACCAGCTGAGGCCAAGAAAAGAAAAAGTTTCATTTGGAATTTTTGTAACTGTAAAATTTCTCTTGGACCTCCAGTAGTCTCTCCTTCTCTGCTCTGGATCTTTATGCTACAAGTCAAAGATTTTGCCAGCCTGCCCTTGCTCATGTACACAGTCACACTGCCACACTGCCACCCTTTTGCGCCCGCAGCATCCAGGCCACCACTATCTCCCCAGTCGCTCTGGATTCCTCTTTTCTCCAGTCCCAACTTGTCACCCTCCCCTAATGATCAGTTTCTCTTCCCCACACCAGTAAATCAAGGCCTTTCTCTCTCCTTTTCTTCCCTCCCTCCAAAATTTGTGTGTGTATGTATGTATGTATATATATATATGTATGTATATATATATATATATATATATAGATATATCTCTATATCTATCTATATATAGATATATAGATATATATATATAAATATAAATATATATTTTTCTTTTAGCAACTTCTTCTGGGGTTGCTGCAGCGATAAGCAAGGTACTCCTCCAACCCATCCTCCTCTCATCTGGCTGCATTACGCACTCAGCATGGTTATATACCATGAGTGCATCACACGACTATCTGTTGTTGCCTGATTGGATGGACGCGCTGCCTGCATGTGGATCATGTGCCGATGGCATCCCCATGGCAACAATACACATAATGGCACCAATGGCACTTCCGTGGACCCAGAACCTGACTTCTGTGGCAAAATCTATTTATCCAGGTCTGCAGATTGTGGGTTCGATCCAGGGGTCCGATCATCTGCGGAACAGTCCGCCCAGCCCTATTTGCTATTCTGGCATCCGACTCCTTGATTACCACATGAATATGGATGAACTAACTGTATTTATTGTTTTTAACTTAAATTAATTCCTCCATAATCCAGTTAGTGGTCTCTAGGAAATCCTCATCTGGTTCTCCTGGGTCCCGGAGCGATGAGAAGGCAAAGGAAGCAGCTCCTGCTCCGTAGTGCCCTGCTTGGGAGTGAACACCTGCTTAAGGGGAAAGAGTTCTTCCTTCTCGGGGAGACGTCAAAGGTAGGATGCTCTCTAAGTCAATTTATGTTCCAGTTGATTTTCAGAAGATGTTCAAGATGGCGCTTTGGTCTGGACCCCTTCCCTTTTCAACATCAGGTACCCTAGGCAATGGGGGATGGGGCAGGGCTACATAAATATATATATATATATATATACACACACACACACACACACACACACAGTATATACACATAAATTAGTAGCGACAACTTTGAATGCTGGCACATGATCAGACAGGCACAAGGACTTTATCTCCGAGCTGTGGGCATGATGACATGCCCCAGTCAAGTGCCTAATGGAATCCTTCCTCTTCCTATACCAAAATGCCTGCACTACCACCCATGCAACCACAGCTGGCAGTGACTTTGGATGCTCATCCTCCTCCTAACTGGCCTTCAATGACCCAGATTAATTCCTGAATGTGGGTTACTGGCATCATAAGATCATTAGAAAGGAGATTGAGGGTCTGCAGGAGGAACTAAGACAGGCGAGGCAGATTGGGGTGGGTTTGCCAGTACTGGAGGGAGGAAGACGGGGAGATGAGGGAGGGTATTTAAGCCAACAGTGGTGAGGAGAGGGTCAGAAGGGAAGCAGAAACAAAGGGCCCAGGCCAGGAAGAACAATTGCTGGGAAACCAGGTCAGGAGACAAAAGACAAATGGAAGGAGGAGATAGGGACTTGTGAGGGAGGTGAAGAAGTGGCAAAAGTCATGGAGTGGAAAGGAGAGAACAGGTTACTATGAAGAGAGAGGAGCGGCATTTGTGAAGAGCCTCTTAGAAAATAGTTTGCGACTGCTAGATAGGAAGAAGGTGGAGGAGGGAAATGATGAAATTAGAGGAGTAATTGATAAATGCCTGGACAAAGCTGTGGGGGAAGTTCTGCTGGGAGAATTGCAACAGGGGTAAAAGGGGGAGATAATGTGCAGGAGGAAGAAGAGGAGCTGGAAGTGAGAGAGGGAGATGAATGGAAGCAAGCAGGGAGTAAGAGGGGTGGAATCTTAGTGCTGGGGACTCAATACTAAGAGGAGTTAGGTGTAGCAAGGCGGAGAGGCATAGTCGCATTTGGGTGGAGGCCTGCCAGGAATGACAGCGGAAAGGGTGGGACAGTCTGTTCTGAAATATGCTAGAAGGGGTAGGGACAAGCCTCATTTAATTATACATCTTGGGACAAACGACCTGCTGACAAGACAGTAGATACAGTCCAGAGGAGGTTTGAGGAACTAGCACAATTATGTGAGTGGCAGGAAGATCAGTAACTTTTCAGAGATACTTCGTGCCAAAGGCAAGCACAACAAGAAAGCTGAAAATAGAGGAATTTAACAGATGGCTAAGAACCTGGTGTTGTGCTAAAGGGTATGGGCTGTTGGGGAGGTGGAAGGGACCTGGGAGGACAGTAGTCTCTATGCCAAGGACATACTACACTTGAGTGAGGAGGGAAAGAAAGTGTTGAAACAGAGGATGGAGGAGTACATAGAGGAAGTTGGGAATTTAAACTAGGAGTGGGGGTGGCAGTTGGGAAGAGATATGCAGAGACCACAGGTTGGGAAACCATATGAGCTTACCCCCATAACAGTGACAAAGGACAAATGGCAAGTACTGTTGGTGATGCTAGGAAAGGAGGGCAGGATGGGAGGGAGGAAAAGGGTGGAAGGTGGTTACCCTTAATGCTAGGAGCCTTGGGAGGAAAACTGCAGTGTTACAGGTTCTCATGGCAGAGGGAGAGGTGGACATTGCAGCCATCACAGAAACATGGGCCACCCAATACAATGACTAGGGACCTGTTTGTACCAGGGTACAGGTTATTTTGTAGGGACAGGGTGATTGGGAAAGGAGGGAGGGTGGCACTATATGTGAAGGAAGGACTGAAGTGTGTAGGGAGGAAGGGAGGAGGGTAGTACGGAGTCACTTTGGATGCAAATCCAGGATTCTTAGAATGGGAGTGGTATACAGGCCACCATCTCAGACGGAGGAGTTAGACAGGGAACTAGCGGGACAGATCGGGAGGACCTAGAGAAGGGTAGTGTGGTGATTGTGGGGACTTCAACATGCCAGGAGTGGACTGGAGCACCCCAACAACCAGGAACAGAAGGGAGCAGGTACTGCTGGATGCCTTCAGGACAGCTTCCTGCTGCAAATGGTCAGTGAACCAACCAGGTTAGGGAATATCCTTGATCTTGAGATGGCAAATGGGGACTTTGTGAGAGAACTTACAGTGGAGGAACTGCTGTCAGTAGTATAAGGGGATATAACCTGTCAAATGTTAAATTTCAGCCAATCAGAGCGTGCACGTCATTTGACAGGTGGTTACCATGGCAACGCCCACCCCTTTTCAACCGGAAGTCCCACCTTCCTCGCCACATGGCAACGCCTCCTCCTTGTGCCACAGGAAGTGACGTGAATTTCATCCTTGAACCCGAAGTCCTCCCTTTTTCTCGCCGTACGTGCCTCCTTCTTCTCCCCTCCTCTGGATCTTGCCACAGACTCACACCCGAGTCCCACCACCTCTCCCTCCCTCACATCGGTGTGTGCTAGCAGCTCCTAACCCTCCTCGGACCCGGTTCGCGCCCTAGCTTGCACCCGGGTCCTCCCCTCACATCGCAACCCAGCCACATCATCCTAATTCACACCAGAGTCTCCCTCCTCGATCCGCCACCGCTTGCACCCGAGTCCCTCTTCCTCCACACCACCTTGCTCACTCTTGCACCCTGCTGAAACATCCTAGCTCAAACTCAAGTCCCTCTCCTCCACACACACCCTGCTCCTCCTCCTCCCCCACCCTTTTGCAGTCCTGCTCTCTCCTCCTCTCCTCGATCCATCCACCTCTTGCACCCGAGTCCCTCTTCTCACCACACACCCTGCCCCTCCTCCACCCCTACCACCGTGTCCTAGCTCAAACCTCAAGTCCCCTCCTCCATTCCCTTTCCCTCAGACTGCTGCTCCCTCCTTCTCCTCCCCATCACACCCGAGTCCTAGCACCTTCATACACCCTACTCCCTCGCTATTCATTCGCACCCCTGTCAGTCCGGGATATAAGGCCAGGGTGTGTGTAAATGCTTTGTGACTTGAAATCTGTACAAGGAATGCATCATCAGGCATCTCTGTATAGATAGGTTTTATATTTTTGGTGATTTTGTAATGTTTGTAATTATTTTTGTCTTGCTGCCTGTATGTTTGACATGAAATGTCCCTGCTTTTGCTACTTATAGAAATGTAGGCTTTGATGGCAGATAAGTACCACTTGCCCCCCAACGTCTGCCTCTAACTATTGGAGATGCTGCAGATCCTAGTTACTGTAACCATCAGCAGACTTCCTCCTACCCCCACTATTAATTGCCTTATGTCTGTCCCATGTATTCTTGATTTCCCCACTGTTTTAACCCTACAACCTCCTCAGGAAGGCCGTTCCTTGCATCCACAACCCTCTCTGTGAAACAATACTTCCTCATGTTGCCCCCAGCTGTCCCACTTCTGTCTTCAATTGTGACCCCTTGTTCTTACACATCACTTTTCTGAAAAGATGCTATCCTCTTGGACTTTGCTGATTCACTTGAGGTACTTGAAAGTTCTATCATGCCACCCACCTCCTTGAGGGTACACATATTAATCTCATTTAGTAAGTCTTCATATTTTTCTGGTGCAGACCCTGTACCATTGTAGTTGCCCTCCTCCTGACTGCATCCATCCTGTCTATGTCCTTGCGATGATGGGGTCTCCAGAACAGCAGGCGTTACTCCAGATTGAGTCTCACCAACTGTCTGTACAGAGGAATGACAACTTCTTGTTTTCTACTGGTGATGCCTCTCCCTGTGCATCCCAGTATTCCCCCGCCCTCCTTATTGCCTTCACACATTGTCTGCCTACCTTTAGGTCACCTGATATGACTACCCCAGGTCCCTTTCCATTTTGTTGTAGTTAATACCCCCAATTATGTACACTGCCCTGAGTTTTTGTTTCCCAGGCGCATTTCCTTGCACTTTTGCATTGAATCTAAACTGCCATACTTTTGACAATTCCTCTAACCTTCCAAATCCCTTCTCATCCTTTCAATCTCCTCACCTTGTTTATCAACTCTGTTGCTGATCTTTGTCTCATCAGCAAAGGGCATACTTTCCTTACAGCCCCAATGCAATGTCACCTATAAAGACATTAGGAGGATCGACCCCAGTACTGAACCTAGGGTATCCTGCTGGTATCCCCTCTTTGGAGTGTAGTCCATTTACTATTACCCTCTGCATCCTTATGTCCAGCCAATTTTGTATCCAGGCTACCACCCTAGGACCCACTCCCAGGCTGGCTAATTTGTTTATTAATCTTTTGTGCATGACTGAGTCAGATACCTTGCTAAAATCTAGGTGTGCCATGTCCATATAGAAACATAGACTTTGACGGCAGATAAGGACCCTGCCCCCCAGTCTGCCCATTTCCTACCTAGAGGATAAGCTGCAGATCCTATTTAACCAACAGTCTATTTCTTCCTACCCCCCACAAAACTGCCTTCTGTCTGTCCCATGCATTCTTGAATTCTCCGACAGTTTTAGACCCCACAACCTCCTCAAGAAGGCTGTTCAATGCATAGTCCCTCCTGGTCTACTACTTTGGTTACCCAGTCAAAGAATTATATTAGATGAGTAGTTCTTAGACTTTGTCACAGTGAGCCTCCCCAATCCATGGAAAAGATTTTGAGCCTCCTTCAAAACTGAAATAATCTTGGGCCTCCCAAAGTAAAATAACGTACTGTACTTTCGCAGTACACCATGAATAACTTGAAACCCCTTTGAGTACTTTGCTCACATTCAGTTCTTTGTCTTATACTGACATGGAACCTTTGAAAAAGAGGTCATGTGCTCAAAGGTGTTATCTGAAAAATAAATAAAAAGAAACAAATATGATTATTCCACTTATTGTAACCCCCTTCCCCACAGGCCAACCTACCTGCTGTGCTATTTTCATTCTTGAACCATTGTTACCTTGTTGCAGTACCTTCATGGGTCACACTACTTTCTCAGTTTCTCTCTACATGAAATAACCTTCCCACATGCTTTGCCTCTCCCACCTTCTCTGCTCCTAAGCAACTTCTCTGGGATTACTTTGCTCCTTCCTGCTATTGTTCTTAGCACTTTTATGCTCAACCCTTGTATTTGGGCTGTTCTGCCATCATTCTACAAACTGATCAATTACCACCACTCATTATTAGTTTACTGTTCATATTTGTTTGCACTATTGTTCACTGAGTATTTCTTGATTGTTTTGCGGTTATCTTTTGAAATGGTATTCACTCCCTCCTCCCGGGTACATCGGAATGAGCCTTGGCTAATTCACCTTCCCTTGTCACCTATCAGTAAATAAATACATAAAATTCACCTACTATTATCCTCTTTCAGTTCGCTTCATCTCTTCACAAAAATATATAAAACTCAAAATTTAAATACAGTACTTTTTCAGACTTGCTTCAGCCTCCCTGAAAGAGGTGGGGGCCTCCCAGGAAGGCATGCCTCACCATTTGAGCACCCTGTATTAGATTCATCTGGATGACCTTCACACTGTGAATCCATGCTACTCTGTGTCATGTGCCCTGCTGGCCTCTGGGTGCTCAACAATTCTCTCTTTCGAAGTGATTCCATAATTTTCCTAACACCGAGGTCAAACTAACAGCTCTGTAGCTTCCTGCCTCGGCCTTGCTCCCACTTTGTCAAGGGAATCAGATCAGCCTTCCTTCAGTCCTCAGGTACCACACCATACTCCCATGATTTGTTAAAAGGGTAGTCCGTTGAGTCACTAGCTCACCCCTTAATTCTTTTAGAATTCTGGGGTGAATCTTGTCAGGAATCCCATTGCCTTGACCACCTTGAGTTTTAGGAGGTCTTTTGGGATCCCTTTCTTCTGTGAATGGACTTGTATCACAACCCCTCCCAACCCATCCAGAGTGCCTATATTGTATGGGTATGGTATTGTTTATATGGAAAGTGCAATTAAGTGACCTCCTTGAAAATGAGTTTAGCTCAATAGAGCTCCATTTCTGTTCATAGTTTGTGAATAAAAACATTTGATACTTGCTAATGTTGCCTATGAATGTCAGTT
This sequence comes from Neoceratodus forsteri, assembly GCA_016271365.2. Lineage (NCBI taxonomy): Eukaryota > Metazoa > Chordata > Ceratodontiformes > Ceratodontidae > Neoceratodus > Neoceratodus forsteri. The sequence goes on along the minus strand of CM028133.1, from coordinate 765,483,412 downwards.
AACATTCTACAGAACACTGTATATGTGTGTGTAGGTGGGGGGACATAATTTTTGAAGTACATACAGTAGTTGAAGGAAGACCCATCTAGTTCTATGAAGGCTGTCTAGCATACAAGCAATATCAGCACAATACTCAAAAAGGCTCCCTAAACTGAAAATAATAACCAACATTTGAATTAATGTATTTAAAAACATCGGGTCAGAAAAGCAATGACAGTCCATCCAGTCTGCCAATGGTTAGCTATTTAACTTCATGATCAGGATTTCATGCAAATGCACATATTTGTTATATCATCTTTTTTTTTGAAATCTTCACTGTGTGGCAATCTCGATGGTATAACATGGCAGTGAACCAAAATAATAAGTAATGATAAGCACATTTGTTATATTGCTGTAGAGGATCAAAATTTCATGCAAATGTACAAAAATTATTTTTTATACATGTGTTCATGGAATCATGCTTATAAGTGATTGTAAATACTGATATATTGTTGCATGTGACAATCATTCATTGAGAAACATTAATTTACTGACTTAAGTGCAGTAGGAACAGAATTTCATGCAAATGTATTTGTTGGTGTCTTTTCATGAAATCTTGATTAGGTGTTAATCTCAATGGTATAACATGGCTGTAAATCACAATAATAGAGTTAAAATAATGAATTTGTGACACAGTTGTAGTCGGGATCAAGAATTCTGCAAATGTCCACACAGTATTTTCTTATAAGTGTATTCATGGAATCTGATTATATCCTAAAGGAATATTGATATATTGCTTAATGTGACAGTCATTCATTAAGAAATATAAATTACTGATAGATAACGCTAGAATCAGAATTTCATGCAAATGTACACGGGTTGGGAGGATCATTACATGAAATCTTCATTGGGTGGCAATCTGAATGGTATAAAGGGTTGTGAACCATAATAATAAGTTATGATGAACACATTTGTGACACTGCCGAGTTGGGATCAAAATTTCATGCAAATTTCTCTAACACTTGTTTCACATTTTCCTTATCATTAGAGTATACAGTCTACCATTTTTCCAACAACCTCTCTGTGCCAAAGGAGTAACAATTTTGCACAAATATCCTCATATTTAGACCAATTTTTAGACCAAACTTTAATCAGTCTCATTGGTCTTTGTGAGACTGGACCGGCTCTTTGAACAAGCAGATCTTGCAAATCCCTCACCCCTTACTACCATGCTTTTAAGACCAACTCCTACCTCTGTAAATTGCTGCCTAATATCATCATCATCGATGCTTCTACCAATGTCTTGTGTTTCTACATGTAGTACTGCATCTGGGGTCACTACCTGGCTCTTTTAGTACATCCACAGTCCTACACTTCAGGTGAACTTTTGCAACCCTGTAACACAGCTTTCCATCCTATGTTATTTTATTTTCCTTACAAACTGTTCCATCTAGGAGGCTTTTGAATCTCTGATAGCTCCTAGCTGTCTAGGTGCCAAAGGTACTGTGCTCGTTCCCTCCTCCACTGTGCCACTTACAGCCTTCCTTCTCTTACATTACATCGGCCAGAACCCTGAGTTATTACTATGACTCACAAGAGATTATGCTGTCCCTTGTCTACTTTTGTGCCCCCCGCGACTGTTCTCCAATGTACGTTATACTATGGTATTGTATACATGGACAGTTCAATTAAGTGGCCTCCTTGAAAATGAGTTTAGCTCAATAGAGCTCCATCTCTGCTCGTAGTTTGTGAATAAAAATGTTTGATACTTGTTAATGTTACCTATGAATGTCCTATTAACATTCTACAGAACACTGTGTGTGTGTCGGGAGGGGCATCAGCCAATTCATAGGTAAAGAAAAACATCTCTACACTGCTTTGGACAGAAAACTAACTACAAATCTTACCTTGTTTGTACTAAATATATATATATATATATATACACACATCCCCCAAGTTTCCTGTAGAATGTTACAGAAAAAATTATTCCTATTGAGGATGATAACATTTTTAACACACAGTAAAAGATGATAATTCACACAAAAAGTTCTCAGCTTTTGTCAAGGGTTGCCAAAGTGTATTTCCCATTTACTCCAGTGAGTCAGGAAAACAAATTTTCCTTTTAACACACAGTAAAATGAAGGTAATCCATAGAAGTTCTCAACTTTTGTCAAGGGTTGCTAAAGTATATTTCCCATTTACTCCGGTGAGTCAGGAAACAAATTTCCTTTAACACACAATAAAATGAAGGTAGTCCATAGATGTCTCAACTTTTCAAGGGTTGCAAAAGTATATTTCCATTTACTCCAGTGAGTCAGGAAAACAAATTTCCTTTTTAACACACAATAAAATGAAAGTAATCCATAGAAGTTCCCAACTCTTTTCAAGGGTTGCCAAAAGTATATTTCCATTTACTCCAGTGAGTCAGGAAAACAAATTTCCTTTTAACACACAATAAAATAAAGTAATCCATAGAAGTTCTGAACTTTTTCAAGGGTTGCCAAAAGTATATTTCCATTTACTCTGGTGAGTCAGGAAAACAAATTTCCGTTTAACACAGAATAAAAAGTATATAAAGTTCCCCAAATGCCCACATAAAATGTCTAATGGTGTTAAATCCATCTGTGGTCATTGCTTCGTTAGATGTAAAATGACTAAATTCTGAAATCTTTGCTTACAAATAGATTATCAACCTATGCTAGCACATCCATGTGAAACACTCTGAATACTGAGTCATGAATTCTTAATGAATGAGCAAAGTGGTGAGACCATTGGACATGCATTTACATGTGAGTAATTTTGATAAATCGTACATGGGGTGAGGGTGTTAGTAAGCTGGGGAGACTCCGATGAGGCTCATCTTTGAAGAATAGAATAAGACACAGGTTTACACGTGAAAGGATACTTTTGTTTAAATCTTACTAGGATATCATCAGCTATACAAAGGTTGGTACATGCATTTACATAATAGGCATCTGGGAACAGCAGTTTCTCACAAACTGGTAAACCCTGTATTGTTTCTTTTTCATGAAAAGAAATGGGGGAGGGTGAGGCGATATTCACTGCATAAGGGTTGAAAATGTACCAGTTGAAAAGAGACTCAGAGAACACACAGTTTAAGTTTTCAGAACTGTAAAATGCAATGCATCCAGCACACAGCAGTGGCCTTTAGCTGGGTTAGAAAGTAAAATCCTTCCACAGGTGCATACTGTGTGTACACACGGGTAACAGAGGCATTCACCTATGCCAGGGGCAGAGGAATAAAAACACAAGAAAGCCAAGAGAGAGAAAAATACCTGGTTGCCTTCTGTGCATAATGACTTTGGCCTGAGAAGGGTATATCCCAGTTCGTGAGTTTATCTCTAAATGATGAAAGTAAGGGCAAGGATAAAAACTAATACACAAAAGGAGAGCATGCCTGTATCATGTCCCCTTTTATGTATTATCAACAATGCAATCATACGTGCGAAGATGCATTCATGGGTGCTTGCTTATACACCGTTACAGCATAACAAAAACGTACATCATGGAAAAACACTGACAAACACCACCCATATACCACCACTGCACTACTGAATGCCCATCCACTGTGGAAATCATCGAGTATACTTACAAACATGCACAACAATCTACCAAATAATAAAAAGAATCATAATATGTAATATATAAATCAAAGGACAAAGTTTATATTGTGTTGTGTAATATACCCATCTCAGGTCTTCTTGGTGCTATAGGTTTATGAGCAGATTAAGTTATGCTTTCGAACTTTACAGGCAAATAACTTTTAGTAGCCCATGTTTCAGGGCTTTTGCATTGAAGTTCTTGAAATAGAAACTGATTTATCATAAACCTTACATTGCATTTATGTTGCATTATAAGCCTTAGCTACATGTCCTAAGAGGAAGGCTTGAGGTACTAGTATGTACTCTTTGGAGCAGAGAAGAGTGTGAGAGAGAGGACATGACTGGAACATTAAAATACATAAAAGGCATTAACAAGGTGCAGGCACTGGAACATTTTCATTTCAATAAGGCCTCCGGACCAGGGGACCTGACCTCAGGCTGAAAGCCGGCAGGATTCTCTATCAACACCAGGAAGTTTTCCTTCACAGAAGAGTGGTGGATGCTTGAAACAGCCTGACTTATATGTTGTGTGGCGCAGCACTGTGTGGGGGTAAAGAATGCATGGGGAAGACACATGGTAACCCTGGTGCAAAGAGGCAATTAGAGTGTCAAAAATGGGTCTAAAACAAAGGGCAGACTAGATAAGACATAGCGGTCTCCTTCTGCCCATCAACTTCTATGTTTCCACATTTTCAAGGTTTCATATAAGTAGCAGGGTTCTTTAATGAGGTAGTATCCTCTGTATTACGCCCTTAATGCGCTATTAACTAATTATGTTGCCAAAACCGCGGTGAACATGTGTCTCTTCCTGCTGCCAGGTGTCAGGTGGGTTGCAGAAGAGTTTACTTGCACTGTCCAGCTCCCAGACCCTTCTCCCACAGGAAGCTCAGCCTCTTGATTACTGTAACTGCTGCTGGGCATGAGGAAGCTGGGAAATTGGGCTGGTAGCATCCTCAGGTGTAGAGTGAGTCCCCGCTACAGAGGGACACTTTGTGCCATTTCATGTTTGACTATCACAGTTTTGAGAACCGAGAGACACTGCATATCAAAGGCTTCTCTGTTTCCAGGATATTATATTGGAATTGTTAATACCTTTTATGTATTTTTAATGTTCCAGTCATGTCCCTCTCTCTCTCTCTCACCTCTTCTCTGCTCCAAAGAGTACATACTCAGTACCCCAAGTCCTTCTTCTTAGGACATATAGGCAAAGGCTTATAATGCAACATAAATGCAATGTAAGGTTTATGATAAATCAGTTTCTATTTCAAGAACTTCAATCAAACCCTGAAGCATAGGCACACTAAAAGTTATTTGCCTGTAAAGTTAGAAGCATAACTCTAATCTGCTCATAACCTATAGCACCATAAGACCTGATATGGGTATATTTACACTAACACAATATAAACATGTCCTTTGATTTATATATTACATATTGTTAGACTTTTTTTATTATTTGCAGATTGTGCATGTTTGTAAGTATACTCGATGATTTCCACAGTGGATGGGTATTCAGTAGTGCAGTGGTGGTATATGTGGTGGTGTTTGTCAGTGTTTTCCATGATGTACGTTTTTTGTTATACTGTAACGGTGTATAAGCAAGCACCCATGAATGCATCTTCGCACGTATGATTGCATTGTTGATACACATATAAAGGGGACATGATACAGGCATGCCTCCTTTTTTGTGTATTAATTTTATCCTTGCCCCTTACTTTCATCATTTAGAGATAAACCTTACGAACTGGATATACCTTCTCAGGCCAAAGTCATTATATAGAAGGCAACCAGGTATTTTTCTCTCTTGGCTTTCTTGTGTTTTTATTCCTCTGCCCTGGCATAGGTGAATGCCTCTGTTAGCCTGTACACACAGTACACCTGTGGAAGGATTCTACTTTCTAACAAGCTAAAGGCCACTGCTTGTGTGCGATGCATTGCCATTTTACAGTTCTGAAAACTTAAACTGTGAGTTCTCTGAAGTCTCTTTCCAACTGGTACATTTTCAACCCTTATGCAGTGAATATCGTCTCACCCCTCCCCCATTTCTTTTCATGAAAAGAAACAATACAGGGTTTACCAGCTTGTGAGAAACTGCTGTTCCCAAGACGCCTATTATGTAAATGTATGTAATTTGATCCTTTGTATATTGATGATATCCTAGTAAGATTTAACAAAAGTATCCTTTCACGATAACAAACCTGTGTTATTCTATTCTTCAAAGATGAGCTCATCGAGGTCTCCCAGCTTGCACTCACCCCATATACGATTTATCAAAATTACCTTTTCACATGTAAATGCATGTCCAATGGTCTCACCACTTTGCTCATTCATTAAGAATTCATGACACACTTATCAGTATTCAGAGTGTTTCACATGGACGCTTAGCTATAGGTTGATAATCTATTTGTAAGCAAAGATTTCAGAATTTAGTCATTTTCATCTAACGAAGCAATGACCACAGATGGATTTAACACGTTAGACATTTTATGTGGGCGATTCAGGAAACTTTATATACTTTTTATTCTGTGTGAAAGGAAATTTGTTTCCTGACTCACCAGAGTAAATGGAAATATACTTTGGCAACCCTTGAAAAAAGTTCAGAACTGTATGGATTGCTTTCATTTTATGTGTGTTAAAGGAAATTTGTTTTCCTGACTCACTGGAGTAAATGGGAACATACTTGAGCAACCCTTGAAAGAGTTGGGAACTTCTATGAATTACTTTCATTTTATTGTGTGTTAAAAGGAAATTTGTTTTCCTGACTCACTGGAGTAAATGGGAAATATACTTTGGCAACCCTTGAAAAGGTTGGGAACTTCTATGGATTACTTTCATTTTATTGTGTGTTAAAAGGAAATTTGTTTCCTGACTCACTGAGTAAATGGAAATATACTTTGGCAAACCTTGAAAAGGTTGGGAACTTCATGGATTATTTCATTTTATTGTGTGTTAAAAGGAAATTTGTTTTCCTGACTCACCGAGTAAATGGGAAATATACTTTGGCAACCCTTGACAAAGTTGGGAACTTCTATGGATTACCTTCATTTTACTGTGTGTTAAAAGGGAAATTTGTTTTGCTGACTCACTGGAGTAAATGGAAATACACTTTGGCAACCCTTGACAAAAGCTGAGAACTTTTTGTGGAATTATCATCTTTTACTGTGTGTAAAAATGTTATCATCCTCAATAGGAATAATTTTTCTGTAACATTCACAGGAAACTTGGGGGACGTGTATATATATATATATATATATATATATATATATATATTTAGTACAAACAAGGTAAGATTTGTAGTTAGTTTTCTGTCCAAAGCAGTGTAGAGATGTTTTTCTTTACCTATGAATTGGCTGATGCCCCTCCCCGACACACACACAAGTGTTCTGTAGAAGGTAATAGGACATTCATAGGTAACATTAACAAGTATCAAACATTTTTATTCACAAACCACAAGCAGAGATGGAGCTCTATTGAGCTAAACTCATTCAAGAGAGCCCACTTAATTGAACTGTCCATGTATACAATACCATAGTATAACGTACATTGAGAACAGTCGTAGAGGCACAAAAGGAACAAGGGACAGCATAATCTCTTGTGAGTCATAGTAATAACTCAGGGTTCTGGGCCATGTAATGTAAGAGAAGGAAGGCTGTAAGTGGCCAGTGGAGGAGGGAACGGAGCACAGTACCTTTGGCACCTAGACAGCTAGGAGCTATCAGAGATTCAAAAGCCTCCTAGATGGAACAGTTTGTAAGGAAAATAAAATAACATAGGATGGAAAGCTGTGTTACAGGGTTACAAAAGTTCACCTGAAGTGTAGGACTGTGGATGTACTAAAAGAGCCAGGTAGTGACCCCAGATGCAGTACTATGTAGAAACACAAGACATTGGTAGAAGCATCGATGGTGATGATATTAGGCAGCAATTTACAGAGGTAGGAGTTGGTCTTAAAAGGATGGTAGTAAGGGGTGAGGATTTGCAAGATCTGACTTGTTCGAAAGAGCTGGTCCAGTCTCACAAAGACCAATGAGATTGATTAAAGTTTGGTCTAAAATTGGTCTAAATATGAGGATATTTGTGCAAAATTGTTACTTCTTTGGCACAGAGAGGTTGTTGGAAAATGGTAGACTGTATACTCTAATGATAAGGAAAAATGTGAAACAAGTGTTAGAGAAATTTGCATGAAATTTTGATCCCAACTACGTGCAGTGTCACAAATGTGTTCATCATAACTTATTATTATGGTTCACAACCCTTTTATACCATTCAGATTGCCACCCAATGAAGATTTCATGTAATGATCCTCCCCAACCTCGTACATTTGCATGAAATTCTGATTCTAGCGCAGTATCATCAGTAATTTATATTTCTTAATGAATGACTGTCACATAAGCAATATATCAATATTCCCATTAGATATAATCACGATTCCATGAATACACTTATAGAAAATACTGTGTGGATATTTGCATGAATTCTTGATCCTGACTACAACTGTGTCACAAATTCATTATTTTAACCTATTATTGTGATTTACAGCCATGTTATACCATTGAGATTAACACCTAATCAAGATTTCATGAAAGACACCTACAAATACATTTGCATGAAATTCTGTTCCTACACTGCACTTAAGTCAGTAATTAATGTTTCTCAATGAATGATTGTCACATGCAACAATATATCAGTATTTACAATCACTTATAAGCATGATTCCATGAACACATGTATAAAAAATAATTTTGTACATTTGCATGAAATTTTGATCCCTCTACAGCAATATAACAAATGTGCTTATCATTACTTATTATTTTGGTTCACTGCCATGTTATACCATCGAGATTGCCACACAGTGAAGATTTCAAGAAAAAGATGATATAACAAATATGTACATTTGCATGGGAATCCTGATCATGAAGTTAAATAGCTAACCATTGGCAGACTGGATGGACTGTCATTGCTTTTCTGACCCCGATGATGTTTTTAAATACATTAATTCAAATGTTGGTTATTATTTTCAGTTTAGGAGCCTTTTTGAGTATTGTGCTGATATTGCTTGTATGCTAGACAGCCTTTCATAGAACTAGATGGGTCTTCTTTCAACTACTGTATGTACTTCAAAATTTATGCCCCCCCCCTACACATACATATACAGTGTTCTGTAGAATGTTAACTGGACATTCATAGGCAACATTAGCAAGTATCAAATGTTTTATTCACAAACTATGAACAGAAATGGAGCTCTATTGAGCTAAACTCATTTTCAAGGAGGTCACTTAATTGCACTTTCCATATATACAATACCATACCCATACAATATAGGCACTCTGGATGGGTTGGGAGGGTTGTGATACAAGTCCATTCACAGAAGAAAGGGATCCCAAAGACCTCCTAAAACTCAAGGTGGTCAAGGCAATGGGGCCTGACAGGATTCACCCCAGAATTCTAAAAGAATTAGGGGTGAGCTAGTGACTCAACGGACTACCCTTTTAACAAATCATGGGAGTATGGTGTGGCACCTGAGGACTGAAGGAAGGCTGATCTGATTCCCCTGACAAAGTGGGAGCAAGGCCGAGGCAGGAAGCTACAGAGCTGTTAGTATGACCTCAGTGTTAGGAAAAATTATGGAATCACTTCTGAAAGACAGAATTGTTGAGCACCTAGAAGGCCAGCAGGGCACATGACACAGAGTAGCATGGATTCACAGTGTGAAGGTCATGTCAGATGAATCTAATACAGGATGCTCAAATGGTGAGGCATGCCTTCCTGGGAGGCCCCACTTCTTTCAGGGAGGCTGAAGCAAGTCTGAAAAAGTACTGTATTTAAATTTTGAGTTTATATATTTTTGTGAAGCGATGAAGCAAACTGAAAGAGGATAATAGTAGGTGAATTTTATGTATTTATTTACTGATAGGTGACAAGGGAAGGTGAATGAGCCAGGCTTATTTCCGATGTACCTGGGGAGGGGAGGGTGAATACCATTTCAAAAGGTAACCGCAAAACAATCAAGAAATACTCAGTGAACAATAGTGCAAACAAATATGAACAGTAAACTAATAATGAGTGGTGGTAATTGATCAGTTTGTAGAATGATGGCAGAAGAGCCCAAATACAAGGGTTGAGCATAAAGTGCTAAGAACAATAGCAGGAAGGAGCAAAGTAATCCCAGAGAAGTTGCTTAGGAGCAGAGAAGGTGGGGAGAGGAAAGCATGTGGGAAGGTTATTTCATGTAGAGAGGAAACTGAGAAAGTAGTGTGACCCATGAAGGTACTGCAACAAGGGGTAACAATGGTTCAAGAATAAAAAAAAGTCAGCAGGTAGGTTGGCCTGTGGGGGAAGGGGGTTACAATAGAAGCGGAATAATCATATTTGTTTCTTTTATTTATTTTTCAGATAACACCTTTGAGCACGTGACCTCTTTTCCAAAGGTTCCATGTCAGTATAAACCAAAGAACTGAATGTGAGCAAGAGTACTCAAAGGGGTTTCAATTTATTCATGGTGTACTGCGTGAAGTACAGTACGTTATTTTACTCTGGGAGGCCAGATTATTTCAGTTTTGAAGGAGGCTCAAAATCTTTTCCATGGATTGGGGAGGCTCACTGTGACAAAGTCTAAGAACTACTCATCTAATATAATTCTTTGACTGGGTAACCAAAGTAGTAGACCAGGGAGGGACTATGCATTGAACAGCCTTCTTGAGGAGGTTGTGGGGTCTAAAACTGTGAGAGAATTCAAGAATGCATGGGACAGACACAAGGCAGTTTTGGTGGGGGGTAGGAAGAAATAGACTGTTGGTTAAATAGGATCTGCAACTTATCCTCTAGGTAGGGAAATGGGCAGACTGGGGGCAAGGGGTCCTTATCTGCCGTCAAAGTCTATGTTTCTATATGGACATGGCACACCTAGATTTTAGCAAGGTATCTGACTCAGTCATGCACAAAGATAATAAACAAATTAGCCAGCCTGGGAGTGGGTCCTAGGGTGGTAGCCTGGATAAAAATTGGCTGGATATAAGGATGCAGAGGGTAATAGTAAATGGACTACACTCCAAAGAAGGGGATACCAGCAGGATACCCCAGGTTCAGTACTGAGGTCGATCCTCTCTAATGTCTTTATAGGTGACATTGCATTGGGGGCTGTAAGGAAAGTATGCCTCTTTGCTGATGAGAACAAAGATCAGCAACAGAGTTGATACACAAGGTGAGGAGATTGAAAGGATGAGAAGGATTTGGCAAGGTTAGAGGAATTGTCAAAAGTATGGCAGTTAGATTCAATGCAAAAGTGCAAGGAAATGCGCCTGGGAAACAAAAACTCAGGGCATGTGTACATAATTGGGGGTATTAACTACAACAAAAATGGAAAGGGACCTGGGGTAGTCATATCAGGTGACCTAAAGGTGAGGCAGACAATGTGTGAAGGCAATAAGGAGGCGGGGGGGATACTGGGATGCACAGGGAGAGGCATCACCAGTAGAAAACAAAGTTGTCATTCCTCTGTACAGACAGTTGGTGAGACTCAATCTGGAGTACGCCTGCTGTTCTGGAGACCCCATCATCGCAAGGACATAGACAGGATGGATGCAGTCAGGAGGAGGGCAACTACAATGGTACAGGGTCTGCACCAGAAAAATATGAAGACTTACTAAATGAGATTAATATGTGTACCCTCAAGGAGGTGGGTGGCATGATAGAAACTTTCAAGTACCTCAAGTGAATCAGCAAAGTCCAAGAGGATAGCATCTTTTCAGAAAAAGTGATGTGTAAGAACAAGGGTCACAATTTGAAGACAAGTGGGACAGCTGGGGGCAACATGAGGAAGTATTGTTTCACAGAGAGGGTTGTGGATGCAAGGAAGGCCTTCCTGAGGAGGTTGTGAGGTTAAAACAGTGGGAAATCAAGAATACATGGGACAGACATAAGGCAATTAATAGTGGGGGTAGGAGGAAGTCTGCTGATGGTTACAGTAACTAGGATCTGCAGCATCTCCAATAGTTAGAGGCAGACGTGGGGGGCAAGTGGTACTTATCTGCCATCAAGCCTATATTTCTATAAGTAGCAAAAGCAGGGACATTTCATGTCAAACATACAGGCAACAAGACAAAAATAATTACAAACATTACAAAATCACCAAAAACATAAAACCTATCTATACAGAGATGCCTGATGATGCATTCCTTGTACAGATTTCAAGTCACAAAGCATTTACACACTCTGGCCTTATATCCCTGGACTGACAGGGTGCGAATGAATAGCGAGGAGTAGGGTGTATGAAGGTGCTGGGACTCGGGTGTGATGGGGAGGAGAAGGAGGGAGCAGCAGTCTGAGGGAAAGGGAATGGAGGAGGGGACTGGAGGTTTGAGCCAGGACACGGTGGTAGGGGTGGAGGAGGGACAGGGTGTGTGGTGAGAAGAGGGACTCGGGTGCAAGAGGTGGATGGATCGAGGAGAGGGAGGAGAGAACAGGACTGCAAAAGGGTGGGGAGGAGGAGGGAGCAGGGTGTGTGGTGAGGAGAGGGACTTGAGTTTGAGCTAGGATGTTTCAGCAGGGGTGCAGAGGGACAGGTGGTGTGGAGGAAGAGGGACTGGGTGCAAGCGGTGGCGGATGCGGGAGGAGACTCTGGTGTGAATTAGGATGGTGCGGCTGGGTTGCGATGTGAGGGAGGGACCGGGTGCAAGCTAGACGCCAACCGGGTCCGAGGGGAGGGGTTCGAGGAGCTGCTAGCACACCAATGTGAGGGAGGGAGAGGTGGTGGGACCCGGAGCGAGTCTGTGGCAAGGATCCGAGGAGGGAGAAGAAGGAGGCATGCAGGCGTGAAAGGGGAGTACTTCGGGTTCAAAGGATGAAATTCACGTCACTTCCTGGACGAAGGGGCGAGGCATTGCCATGGCGCGGAAGGCGGGACTTCCGGTTGGAAAAGGCGGGCGTTGCCATGGTAACCACCTGTCAAATGACATGGCGGCCTCTGATTGGCTGAAATTTAACATTTGACAAGTTATATCCCCTTATACTACTGCTGTCAGGGAGTGACCACCACTCAGTATGGCTCACATTGGATATGGGCAAGGAAGGTGGAATCTGGCACAATAGTGCTGGGACTTCAGGAGGGCCGACTTTGGGAGGATGGGGGAAGTGGTAAAAGGGTACCTAGCCAGAATTCAATCTAGTATGGACACTAACCAGAGGTGGGAGCTCATAAAGCTGGGGATAGTGGAGGCAACAAAACCTGCTGCAAATCCCAGAGCAAGAAGGCTAGGGCTAAGAAACCGATCTGGTTGAGCAAGGAGGTCATGGAAAAGGTAAGGAGAAAAGAGCTGCCTTTAGGAAGTACAAGAAACAACAGGGAGGGGAGGACGGGAGGATACTTGACAGAATCGAAGGAGGTGACAAGAGATGTAGGGGAGCCAAAGAATCTACGGAACTCAGGCTGGCACAAGGCATTAAGAAGGGGGGAGAAGGACTTCTTTAAGTACATCAGAGAAAAGGAGCTGTAAGACCACATAGTAAAGGGATTAGGAAGGAGGGAGTTGGGAAGTAGGTGTATAAGGCGGAAGCACTAAATGAGTAGTTCTGCTCAGTATTTACTAAAGAGAGGAGGGGTGACACCCAAGGTGGGAGAAATGGCCAAAGCAGGTGGGAAGTGGTGACAGATAGGGAAATCATGGAGAGCAGAGTTCGAGAGGGTTTGAAGGCAATGAGGGTGGACAAGGCGCCAGGCCTAGATGGCATCCACCCAGGTGTACTGAAGGAGCTGGCAGAGGTCCTTCAGGACTTTAACGAACTATTTAATGCCTCACTACATTCGAGGTGTGTACCTCAGGACTGGAGGATGGCTGTGATTCCCTCACAAGAGTGGGCCCAAGGATGAACCGGGAAACTACAGACCAGTGAGCCTCACATCCATCGTGGGTAAGCTAATGGAGACTATCCTGAAGGAGAGACTGGTGGCCCTCCTAGAGGCCAAAGGACTGCAGGACAGCAGACAGCATGGCTTCATATGTGGCAGATCCTGCCAAACCAACCTGGTCGAGAGTCTCTATGACTGGGTAACTAGGCAACTGGACAGGGGCCATGCAGTAGATGTCCTGTATCTGGACTTCAGTAAGGCATTCGACTCAGTGCCACATGGAAGGCTGGGAAGGAAGTTAGGAGGCACAGGGTCGGGTGCAAAGCTTGGTGAGATGGGTAGGGAACTGGCTGCAGGGAAGGCAACAGAGGGTGGTGGTGGGTGGGAGCTCTCACACCCAAGGGCAGTGACGAGCGGTGTTCCACAGGGCTCAGTGTTAGGACCAGTGTTGTTTGGGATATTCATTGCAGACATATCATGGGACATCAAGAGCAAGATCAGTCTGTTTGCTGATGATACCAAGGTAGGCGCGGTGGTGGATGACCTAGGGGGATGGCAGGGGTTGCAGGATGATCTGTAAAGCTTGAAACCTGGTCAGACACCTGGCAGCTGGGCTTAATGCAAAAAGTGCAAGGTGCTGCATTTTGGGATGAAGAACCCAAGGAGGAGTTACCAGCTAGGGAGTGCAGCTAGCCCAGACAGAGGGAGGAGAAGGATCTGGGTGTGCTCATTACAGGGTCAATGAACAACTCGGCACAATGTAGGAAGGCGCTGCAAAGGCCAACAAAATGCTGGGTTGTATTGCAAGGGGTATATCCTCGAGGAGGGAGGAGGTGATTCTGCCACTGTATAGGTCATTAGTTAGACCACACCTGAGTACTGTGTGCAGTACTGGCGCCTGTATCTGAAGAGGGACATTAAGTTACTGGAGGAGGTGCAGCGCAGGGTGACAAAGATGATCAAGGGGCTGGGGACTTATCATATGAGAGGAGGCTGAAGGAGTTGAACATGTACTCACTGGAGGAGAGGAGAGACATGGGTGACATGATTGAAACCTTTAAATACATGAAGGGAATAAACAAGATGGGTACAGAGGGCTGTTCAAAGTAAGGGAGGGAGGGCCACCAGGGGCCATGATATGAGACTGGAGAGGAAGGTTCAGGGGAGATGAGGAGACACTTTTTACAGAGGGTGGTGGATGGGTGGAATGCATTACCTGCTGAAGTGGTATGCAGTAGAACAGTGGACTGCTTCAAACGAGGGATGGGACAGGACAAGGGGAGGGTTAATGAAGGAAAGGGTGGAAGGAGGGCAGCTGCAGAATAATGGGTGCTAGCTGCACATTCGAGCAGACTTGATAGACCTCAGGCCTTTATCTGCTGGCAAATTTCTGTATGTTTGTGTAAGCAATAGCACTAGCACTGCACTGATGGGCCATTTCTGACTGTCTTCAGTTCATCAGTGAATAGGAGAATCAAACAGCAGCAAAAACTACTGAAACTGTTGTAAAACTCATGAACAGTGTCCTAGCTAATGCTGATGAAAGTCACTGCATACACGAAATCCCACTGATAGATTGCTGGCTGAATTCTTTTTAAACTGGAGTTGATTGATGGCTCACAATATGAGTCCAGTACTATGAGAGGATACTGGAGAGTATTTATTATCACCTTCTGAAGGAAAATTATTGGCACTCAATATTTCATTTTGTTGACCGGAAGGGGGACTAGACAGTTCTGCCTATTTTCAGCCTCACCCAGGGGAGGGGGATACAGATGAATACCAACTGATATTGAACCAGATTAAGCCATTGCAGTATTTTTAGTGAATGCGGGAAACTTAGCCAGGACACCAAGGAAATTCCCTACTCTGCAGTTGAGGGCACTCACGATGGTGACAATGGATGGATGGGGCCAAGGTGGGGACCCCAGGACCTGGGGAGTCTCCCTCTGGTTTCCTGAGACACCTGCCCCTCTCTGCCACAGAGGTGGTCGGTAGCCAGCAGCAGGGGCAGGGCAGACATCTGTGCTCTCCATCACCCCTAGTCGCCTCCTTTATTTCTGCACCTTTTCTTCCACAGCCTCAAAGATGATGTCAGGAGTAATGCTCCTGGCTTTAGTTGTCTTGCCCAGGGCACTCTCCCCAGGAAGAGTCTATCAAAAGCTCCTGAATCCCCACTAGCCAGTGACCACAGCATGTAAGAGCCCTCTGTTGTACTGATGGGAGCCCCTACATGGAAACGGGTGGGACGCAATCAAAATGCCTCCGTGGTCGAACCGGAGCAGATTCTGCAAACAGGCAACCTTGTAATGCCCCCGATATCCACATCTCATGCATCACTCATTAATCTGTCCCTTTCCCCTGCCTTCCACAGCCAGGAGAGCAATGATGCAGGAACGGGCATGTGGTTCCTCCTGGAGGCATCTCTTCTTCAGCTTGTTGTCCTTTGCCTGCCATGATCCAGCACCAGTTCATATGTCCACCTGCTAAAATCTCTACCTGCTGCTCCTCACAGTACCCAGAACAAAAGAACACTCTTACTTTAGATGGAAGATTCTCACTTTCTGCTCCTATGTGGGTTTTGCTGCTTTTGTTTTCTCTTTCCTGGCTCTCTCTGCACCTCTTCCTCTCAACTGCTCTGCAAATATGGTGTGCCCCCTCAGCAGTTGCTTTTGTTTCTCCTGCACCATCCACCAATTGGTAGCAGCCAGAGCATCATGTGACCAGCCAGTCATGCGCGCACACCACACCAGACATGCTGAGGCCTACTACTCTTTTAGGCCTGCCCTACAACTTATTTAAAATGTGCCACAAAGCCTACTTAGGCTGGGAAACCTGTCAGCACTTCAGAGCTGGGGACTTGGGGTTCGGAGGGTTATGAGGTACAGGAACATCCCGGACGAGGACCCCACGTGTAGTCTCCCTTTCCCTGAACTGTCTAGGGGCATGAAAGATTTGCTGATGTACTGGAGGAAAGAGCCTACAGCATAGTATAAACATCTCTGAGCATTACACAGTGGAAATAAAGTAGGAAAACTTATCCTACCTCTCAATGGCTTCAGCTTTTCAGTGCACACTTAATCTCTCTCTCTCTCTCCATCAACTGAGTTTGCCCCAAACCTCCATCACCGGATCCAGGCACCTCTCTTGATCTGCAGCCTCCAGCTCCCTCTGGCTCTCAATCCCAGGGCAAACTTTTGAAACCTTCTGAAAGACAAACGCAAGGCACAAATAAGACTAAAGGGCTTTCCATTTCATTTACCTGCCTGTTTAACCTAACCAGAAAAATCACCACTCAGTTTCTTCCCAAACAGCTCTTTATTTTCAGTTGTGCCTAAATGATTCCAGAGACACAGAGGCATCATTTTACACTAAGAATAATGCAGCTCCATGGGGCCATAAAAATGTTGTACAATCTTACCCCCAGCTGGAACTCTCGAGTAGTCATAAGGTGACAAACAGGCAGTACTGTAAGGCTGTCATTTTCTTTGAAAGCTCAACTGATTTATCTAAGTGGATCCTTCATCTTGGAAGAATCATCAGGCTCCTTTACCACTGGCACTGGTAAGCCACTCTTTAATTTGGTTACCTTTTCCCTGTCTCTTTTCTCTGCACTGGCTTGCTTGCCTGTCTCATCTTAGAAGCGAGCTCTTCTCTCTCACATGGTCCTGGATTGAGCCTGAACCTAAAGGAGGCCCAGGATTTCTTTTCCCGAACCAGCCCTTGTAACCCTCCATTTAGTCTGCACCCAAAGTGCTTTGAAGCGACCCCCACTGGCTCTGCAATTCCTTCAGTTTTCTTACTCTGCTCCCACTGGTGCTGCAACCCTTAATGGGCCTAAAGGGCCAGCTCATAAATGGTGGCCCTGGGGCCAGCCCAAACCTTGATACCTGACCAGCCCACAGTGTACCCAGGGCAGCCCCAGTGCCCACTGCCACACTTTGAACTGCCCTGCCACCAGAGGAGCTGGGCACTACCACTGCCCAGGCCCTCTGAGCAGCTCAAACTTTTCCAGCATCCCTGGCATCCACTGCTCTCTTGTGGTGCCCCTGATGACCATCCAGGGATGGCTCCTGCCTCCTCTTTGCATCTCTGTAAACACATCACATCCTGGGCTTGAATTAAGCTCCCAGCCAAGAGCTGCCCTCCAAGGCTTGTCCAAGACCTGTGGCCCACCCAGCCCTAAAATGCCAGTGCCCCAGGACCTTCCCATTCCCTGCCGGCCCCTTTAGTGGCTGATGGACCTCCCAGGCCCCTCTATGCCTGAGTCACCCTGCCTCACTGAGAGCAGGGAGAGGACCTCTGCCACGGACCCCTCCCTGTGGGAGCCCTGCCATGGTTCCCACAGCCCTGGCAGCAAAGTCACACCTGCAAGGGATCTGAATGGGTTCCTACCTGCCCTATTGTCTACCTGCTATCCTGGCCTCCCCCATCCCAACAATGCAGCACCGCCTAGCTGGTCATCCTCCCTTGGAGCTCCCATTCCTGCTGCTCAATGCTATGCTGCTGCATACTAGCTATCCTTGACTACTCACTTTGGGGTGGGGGTCCCTTCAGGCCCTACCCAGACCATCAAGCTCCCTTCTTGTTTGCCTTCCTGCTCTTCCAGCCACCCCTCCAGCTTCAGGCCTACTGCCCGAGTCTGGGAAAAAACACCAGAACTTCCTGGTCCAACTCTATTTATACCCTTTTTAAACCTGTTCTCTACTGCCACCTTCAGGCGTCAGCAGGAATTAACCTCCAGAGCACTAATAAATCCCTAAGCTCGGTGTAAAATTGAAAGGTGGAAGAGGGGTCCCCTAATGGGAGAATAAGCCCCTTCAAAAGAAAAGTGAAACTACGTAGTGTTTGTTGAGGAAAAAATGTGTTTTCTGTTTGTTCTCTTTAACAGGACACATTTGACTGGTTCCCGTGACAGCCGAATGAGAGATTCTCTGCGATCAAAGCTGGTGATTTCGGTTTTATTTTAATGAACTTGTTATCTTTGATCAATTGCAATTGTTATGCAACAGCCAGATGTTTGAATCTTGTCAGTTGCTCTCGTTTGAGTTACTCTTTTAGACTAGCGGCTAATCTCATGTGATGTATTCAATAAAACAAACATTGTTACACCTAGAAACATCTCAGGGTTCTTTTTGTGCTATGATTATCCATGCACTATAAAGACAATGTATGAGTAACCAAACACAACATGCCTGATGGAGCATTGAGAGGTCGACATGGCAACCAAGTAAACCTCTTGGCATGTTATACCCTGCTAGTCAGGTCATTTATACAGTGTATTCTTGAGATGTACTTTTGAATCCTTAACATAGAAACATATAAACTGTCAGCAGATAAGGAACGTTAGGCCCATCCAGTCTGCCCGTGGGCCCTATACATTGTATGTGTCCACTGACTCAATATGATCAATGGCTTTTCATCGCTCCTCGCCTCACAACTTCCCTTGTGCCTGTCCCAGGCATGCTTCAAACCCCTCCACTGTGCTTGCCCCCACTACCTCCTGTGGCAGACTATTCCAAGCATCGACTACCCTTTCTGTGTAGAAAAACTTCCTCACATTACCTCTTAATCTACCCCTTCCAATTTCATATTGTGCCCCTTGTTCTAGTACTTTTTCTGCATTGGAAAGGTCCCCACCTGCACCTTGTTTAAGCCCTTGAGGTACTTGAAAGTTTCAGTCTTGTCCCCTGCTGTTTTCTCTCCTCCAGTGAGTACATATTGAAGTTCCTTAGTCTCTCCTCATATGTTTTGTGGTGCAAGCCCTGCACCATCTTTGATGCCCTTCTCTGGATAGTCTCCACCTTATCTATGTACTTGTGCAGGTGTGGCCTCCAGAACTGCACACAGTACTCCAGGTGAGCCTTGCCAATGTTTTATACAATGGCATTACCACCTCTCACCTCCTGCTAGTGATGCCCTGCCTATGCACCCCAGAATGCCAGTGGCCCTCCCTGCTGCTTTGCACTGCTTTAATACCTTAAGGTCATCAGAGATGATAACCCTAGGTCCCTTTCCTCTTTGGTGACAGTTAGTTCCCCTCCACCTGTAGCTCTCCCCAGGGTTCCTCTACCCAGGTGCATTATCTTGCATCTTTGCATTGAACCTCAGTTGCCACATCTCCAACCATCTTTCGAAGCTTCTCCAGGTCCCTCTAATTTTCTGCACCCCTTCTAGAGTATCCACCCTGTTGCAGATCTTGGTGTCATCTGCAAACAAGCAGACCTTTCCTTCCAGCCCCTCTGTAATGTCACTAATGAAGATATTGAACAGGACTTGTCCTAGTACTGATCCCTGTGGTACCCCACTGGCCCCCAGATTATATCCCATTTACCACCACCCTCTGTGTCCTGTCTGTTAACCAGTTCCTAACCCAGTTCATCACCTTGTCTCCCATGCCCAGACTACCCATCATGTTAATCAGCCTTCTATGTGAGATGGTGGCAAGGCTTTCCTGAAATCTGGTAGGTGACACCTACTGCCCTCCTGATTTATTTCCCTAGCCACCCAATCAAAAAAATCTATTAGATTCGTTTGACATGACTTTCCTGCTGTGAATCCATGTTGCCTCAGATCCTGAGCACTGCTGGATTCCATATGTGTCACTATCCTTTCTTTCATCAGTGTCTCCATGATCTTTCCCACCACTGAGGTGAGGCTGACTGGACTGTAGTTCTTAGTCTCCTCCCTACTTCCGCTTTTGTGCAGTGGGACTACCTGTGCCCTCCTGTAGTCCTCTGAACGAGCAGCCAGGTTGAGTGACTCTGTGAACAGGACCACTAGAGGTGCTGCTAGTTCCTTTCGCAGCTCCTTTATATAGCCTTGGGTGGATGCTGTCTGGCCTCATGGCCTTATCCACCTTCAGCTTTGTGAGGTGTTCCAGAACTCTCCCACTGTGAATGGACTGGTGTCCACTTCTCCCCCTCATTGCCTCTGCAACCCAACTGTGGTCCTTGACCCTCACTCTCCTTAATGAATACTGAGCATAAGTTTTGTCCAGTATTTCTACCTTGTCCAGATCCCCTCGTTACACTTTCCTTTTTCCCTTTGAGCTCACAATTCCTCACCCCCATTTTTTCTTCTTTCACTGATGTACCTATAAACTGCCTTATCCCTTTGTTTACAGACAGTGCTAAGTTCTCTTCTGTCTGCACCTTAGCCCTCCTAACAGCTTTCCTTGCTTCCCTTAGACATTCAGGTACACTTCCTGTCCTCCTCCCTTTGGCTCCCTTATATTTCTTAAACTCAGCCTTTAGCCCTGACTTTGTCCCCCACCCTTTGGAGAACCATAGTGATTTCCTTCTTCTTTTCTCTTTGGCCACTATCCCTACGCATTGGTTTGTTATATCCACTATGGCTTCTTTCAGTTTCTCCCATTGTTCTTCCACCCCTCTATTACCTCTCCCTTTCCCAGGACTGCTTGTATATATCTACCCATTTCAGTGAATTCCGCCTCTGAAATCTAATACTCTTGCCCTTGTATGGCTTAATTGAGTTCATGTCTCCATACTGAACCACATCATGTGGTGGTCACTGGACCCCAGCTGCCCTTCCACCTGTATTTCTTCAGCTATGTTCCCATTGGTCCATACCAGGTCCAAATTTAGGGATGCAGTATAGCGTCAGTGGTCTAAGGCTCTGAGCTGCAAATCTGTGACATCCAGCAGACCAGACCTGGGTTTGAATCCCACAGCTTCCACTTGTATACTGTGTGACCCTGAGCAAGTCACTTAACCTCCTTGTGCCCCAGGTCGCTTCCTTAAAAAGCTTTCAGCTTAGTGTGCTATACTTGGTTAAACAACTAAATAAAAAAAAAAAAAAGAATTGACTTGTCCCTGATTGGCTCATGCACCACCTGCCTGAGTCTGACCCCTCAGGGATTCCAGGATGGCTGTGCTCTGGCTGAAGCAGCCACCTGGGTGGCCAAATCCACGTCCAGAATATTGAGATCCCCCAGTAGCAAGATTTCGCTTTTAGCTGCCATGTCATGTTATTTCTCCACTAGTTCCCTGTCTACTTCTCCCTCTGTGCTGGAGGTCTAGATCACCCCTGTGCATATTGCTGTTCCATTCCCTGGCTCCAGGGTGACCCACATTACCGGCCTCCCTATCTTCCGTGAATGTCTGTAGTCTTTATACCATCTCTGATGTATAGGCACTCCCCCACCTCTTTTCCCCTTCCTGTCCCTCCTGAACAGTGTATAGTCTGGTGTATTGACTTCCCAGCCATGATTATCAGAGTACCACATCCCTGTTGCTGCTATGTCAGGGTCTGCATCTGCCAACAAGGCCTCCTGGTCTGGAACCTTATTTCCTAGGCTACAGGCATTCATTAGCATGATCTTCCATGTTTAAGTTTTTGTATCTCAGAAAGGGGTGGTAGCAATGAGTTTTGCAGTGCCTTACTAAGACTAAGGAAGACTAAGGGAGGGATAGTGAGGCTTAATAAAGGAGGGGGCATGGGCAGAGGGTGATGGTGAAAAGGCAGAGATACTAAACAAATATTTTTGCTCAGTATTTACAAATGAAGAGGGAGAGGCACCTAAAACAACAATAGAAACACTCTGGATACAGAAGTTGATACCAGCCCATTTACAGAAGAAAGGGTTCTGAAAGAACTCTTAAAACTGAAGGTGGACAAAGCAATGGGGCCTGATGGGATTCATCCCAGAATTCTAAAAACTAAGGGTAGAACTAGTGACACCACTGACTACCCTCTTTGACAAATCCTGGGAGGATGGGGTGGTACCTGAGGACTGGAGGAGGGCAGATGTGATTCTCCTTCACAAAAGTGGGAGCAGGGCAGAAGCAGGGAATTACAGACCTGTTAGTTTAACCTCAGTGATAGGGAAAATGATGGAATCACTCTGAAGGAGAGAACTGTCGAGTACCTAGAGGCCAGAGGGGCACAGGACCCAAGGCAGCATGGATTCACAGCAGGAAGGTCATGCCAGACAAATCTAATAGATTTCTTTGACTGGGTGACCAAAGTAGTAGATCAGGAGGGCTGTGGACATGGCCTACCTAGGCTTTAGCAAGGCATTTGACTCCAGTCCCACACAAAAGATTAATATACAAGTTAGCCAGCCTGGGAGGGTCCCAAGATGATAGCCTTGGTATAGAATTGGCTGGAGAATAGGACACGGAGGGTAATAGTAAATGGAGTCCACTGAAGAAAGGGGGCACGAGGGGTGCCGGAGGGTTCAGTATTGACTGGTCCTCTTCAATGTCTTTATAAGTTTACATTGCAGAGGGACTGAAGGAAAAGTATGTCTCTTTGCAGATGACACAAAGATCTGCAACAGAGTTGATGCACAAGGTGGGGTGGAAAAGGATGAGAAGGGACTTGGCAAGGTTAGAGGAATGGTTAAATGTATGGCAGCTTAGATTTAATGCTAAGAAGTGCAAGGTAATGCACCTGGGAAACAAAACCCAGGGAAGAGTACACAATGGGGTGAGATACTAACAACAAAATGGAAAGGAACCTGGGGTAGTCATATCAGATGACTTAAAGGTGGGCAAGCAATGTGAGAGGGCAGGAAGGAGGCTGGGGATACTGGATGCATAGGGAGGCATCACCAATAGAAAACAGGAAGTTGTTATCCTCCTGTACAGACAGCTGGTGAGACCCCATCTGAGTACTGTGTGCAGTTCTGGAGACCCAATCTCCGCAAGGACATAGACAAGATGGAAGCTGTCCAGAGGAGGGGAATTAAGTGGTGCAGGGTCTGCACCAGAAGATATGAAGAGACTAAAGGAGTTTAATATGTATAGCCTCGGAGAAAGGAGGGAGAGGGGGACATGATAGAAACTTTCAAGCACCGCAAGGGAATCAACAAAGTCCAAGAGGGTAGCATCTTTCAAAAAAGAGGTGTTCAAGAACAAGGGGCACAATTTGAAGATAGAGGGGCTAGCCCAGAGGTAAATGTAAGGAAGTATTTTTCACAGAGAGGGTTGTGGATGCATGGAACGACCTTCTGAGGAGGTTGTGGAGTCAAAACAATGGTTGAATCAAGCATGCATGGGACAGCCATAAGGCAATTCTAGGAGGTGGGGGTAGAAAGTAGTAGGCTGCTGGTTAACTGGGATTTGCAGCTTATCCATTAGGTAGGAAATGGACAGACTGGGTAGGCCAAGTGGTCCTTATCTGCTGTCAAATTCTATGTTTCTATGTTTCTTGCTTTGAGGAATAACAAGAGGCAGGATTACTATGAATGATTAAAACTGGGTTCTGAAAATCCTGCAGTGTGATTGGTTAAGAACCATTGGGGTTCCTTGAAAGTTTCCAATTAAAATACAGGTTCCTTGAAGGTTTTAAGGAACCCCAACCAAGAGTAAGTGTAAAGCACCGGGCCCTGATATTCAGAGCCGGTGCAAGTGCAGCTCTTTGTGCTGTGCTTGCGCCACCCCGCTTAGCGAGATTGAGACGGATAGAGCTCGCTGGTGGAGCAGCACTATCCGCCTGAATATTGATCCATGTCAGCACAGCACTTTATGAATCTGTGCTGCCCCAGCATGGACCGGGCTAGGTATGGCCCACAGGAATAGCACTGCCAGATATAGGATAGCACCAGGTGCCCTGTAGATCATATTCAGCCCTAGCATGCAAGTGAGCTCATTGGGCATGTAAAGTGCTAAGGGGCAATCTGCATGCCCATTATGGGCTCATTTACGTGGGACACAGCATCCCTCAGTGGCCCTGTCAGAGTCACAAATCACTCCCTGGTGGTCCAGTGGTTCCCTCCTGCCCTTGATTATCTGGTAGATATAGATTAATAGTGCCTGGAGGTCTAGTGGTTCCTCCAGCCTCCCGATTGCTGGTCCCTGTGAAATCAGCAGCCGGCACAACCCTGACAGTTGCAGAGTGCAATCACTGAGACCGACACTTGGGGCAGAGGAGTGTGGGGCGGGTGCCCCATGGGGTTGGGCGGGTCTGTTTATGGCTGGGGAAGGAGGGAACCACTACACCACCAGTGACTATGAAATACACATCTACTGGGTGATTGAGGGTTGGAAGAAGCACTCAACCACCAAGGGCCATTAAATATATATCTGTCAGGCAACTGGTGGGTAGGGGAACCACTAGACCACCAATGACTATTCCATACATATTTACCATGTGATCAGGGTGGAGGGGAACCACTAGACTGCCTGGGACTATTCAATACATATCTACCAGGCGATCAGGGTGGGAGGAACCACTAGACCACGAGGACTATTTTATACATATGTACCTGGTGACTGGGGGTGGCAGGAACCACTACACCACCAGGGAAGATTATGCTGTTTTCTACCAGGCCATTAGGGGCTGGGGGCAGCTTGTCACAGGGGTGGGTAGCTACAGTACTGTCACCCTGCCTTCAAGGGTGTTGAGGCTGCTGGAGCACTTCCTTAGCACTCAGTTAATATGTGGTTTTCAACAGTGGTAAACAGCACTGCTCAGTGGCTGTTTACCACCACTGCAAACCTTTAAATATTCTGCTGTGCCAGTATGCATGAGGGATCCCTAATTTGTATAAGCACACTAGTATAGTTAGTGCGCTGGCACTGCTGAGTTTGGGAAGGGCCCAGAGGCTCTAAATATGGCCCTGCCTTGAGCTGTGCTTAGTGCAAACCCAGATTAGCCAGAGCTAATCGTGTGTGCACTGGTACTAACCTTGAAAGTGGTCTCCTGATCTGTGCTACAGCTTGTTAATCTTTCAAGAAATCCCAACTAAAACTTTAAAGCGTGTTATGTGCAATGCTGTTTCAAGGTCCTCCAACCCCAGCAAGAGGAAAAAGTTTCATTTTCATCTTTTAAACAGTATCCTCTGTTTTTTTCTCATTCCTCCTGCTTTTCTTAACTTTTACTTGTAAATAGCAGCTCCCATTTTATTAGCTAAAAACACACTGCAGGGTTTATGGGATGTCAGTATACCGTGGTTACGGGCTTGTGGCTTCAACACAGACACAGGACGTGAGCTACAGAGGAATGGCAGCCCCAGTAGCCTTACTGGGCATACCCTTTCAGCAGAGAGGTGGTGTGGGCAGCACAGGATGCCACATGGCAGGGAACAGGCAGTCACATCAGCAGGCCAAGAAGGGCCAGACACCATGCCCATGGGTATACAGGCCCAGAAAGTCATATCTAGACCGCACAGAGGAGCAGTGTATTGCACACTACCACCTGCCAAGTGCAGTCATAGCAGAGCTATGTGTCGACCTGAGGGAAGTGCTCCAGAGCGCCACCGTAGGAGGCACCCTGTCCACGTGGAGGTGAAGGTGTCTGCAGCATTGTGCTGCCCAGCCACAGGGACCTTCCAAACCCCCACGGCATACACAGTGGGCATCTCGCAGCCTGCCATGTCATGGTGTCTCAGGCAGGTTGTAGATGCTGCTGCAGCGTGTGGACATGTAACATCCAGTTCCCAAGGGATGAACAGCAGCAGTGGTTGTCAAGCAGGCGTTCACAATGTGGCCCAGTTTCTGCTGGTGTTAGGTGCAATCACTGCACACATGTGGCCATCAGGGCACCGCCAGGTGAGGCAGAGGTCTATGGGAACAGAAAGGGTTACCACTCAGTCAACATGCAGGTCATGTGTGATGCCCACTGCCGGATCCTGATGTGGTGGCGCAGTACCCTGGTTCTGCCATGACTCGTACATTCTATGGAACTCTGGGCTGCATGAGGCATGGGAGTCTGGACACATCAGAGGTGGCTGGCTCATTGGTAGGTACAACTGGCACACAGGAAACATAACCAACCAGGTGTGGCAGCAAACCACAGCTGTGCAGTGACAATGTGCCTTCTATCCCAACAGGTGACAGTGGATATCCACAGCTGCCATGGGTCATGACGCCTCTGCCACCCACACACAGCTGCAGAGCACAAGTACAATGATGTATACACAGCAACAAGGGCAGTGATAGAATGCACCTTTTGGGATCCTGAAGGCAGCAGTTCAGGTGCCTGGACTGGTCAGGTGGCACACTCCAGTACAGCCCTGAGATGGTCTGCAAGATGTTCCTCATGTGCTGCATCCTGCACAACCTCACATTGAGGAACAATATACCACTGCCAGACCTGGATGACATGAACCATGACGGGGTGGACACCAGCAGGACAGGCCCATGAGGCAGCCGCGAGGTACAAACCACACTGTGCCATGCGGACAACGTGCCAGATATGAGCTGATCAACCATCACTTTGCATAAGGCCAGCAACAGCAAGCAAAGTGCACCAGCAGCAGTAGGGAAGCAGAACAGTGTCAGCATACCAACAGTCGGAAATGCTGCCCGGTGCTGGGTACATGAGAGGTGACACTGTACACACCTGCCAGTGCCCCTACCATGTGCCCAGCAGCTGGTGGACAGACCACCATCTAGGAATGGTGGGCAGTGAGGCATGGCCCAACCCCAGCCAACATACCAACCACCCTTTGAAATGGTCAGGCCACACCACAGCAATGTGGTGCATATGCTCAACACCACACACCATCATAAACCCTGCCACCACATTATACATGACATGCACACCTCATATAGCCCAGATGATAGCACACAGGTTAGGACACTGCATGTCAGCATGCTGTAGTGCTGTGGATGCCAGCACACTGCACTTGGCCCTGTGGCTGTACACAGTAACCAGTACAGCAGCAGTCTGTGGGAGGATAATGACGCAGGTGCGTGTGGTTTGCAGCCAGACAAAGGACCAGTATAAGAATGTGCAGTTGCTTATACAATGGACATGCAGATGCATGACACAGTTGTGTATACTATATACATGCAGATGCGTGGAAATATCAGGCGCACACTGTATAGTAATACATATGCGGTATGCGTGACAGTTCAGATGCATCTGAGGCCTGCACATGTACGCATGCAGCACATGTGCTATACATGCGGTTGAATAGTAATGATGACACAGGCTGAAATAGGGACAAAGGAGCCTGCACAGAGCTGACAGTGGCCACAGACAGGCTATATCATGTGCACAGGAGTGATAGGGCCATCACAATGTCCACATTGAGTGGGAAGGCACCTAAGTTCAGTGCAGCTGAAACTGCACAACTGGTCAACCTGGTACAGCAGTGGCACACCACATGCTACCACCAGGGTGCAGGGGACACTCAACCAGGGAGAGGAACAGGGTGTGGAGGGCCATCAGTGCATGCCTGCAGGATGTCTCAGGTGTCAGGAGGACCATCAGGCAGTTGAAGCACAAGTGGCAGGACCTCTACTGGAGGGACAGGGAAATACTTGTGCACCTGATGGACATGGCGGCAAGACATGATGCAGACATGAGAGGTGGCAGTAGACCCAGAGAAGGTGAGTATGGCCCCTGTCTATGCAATGACACCCACTGAAGCTACATGGATGTGTGCATGTACAATGTAAACTGACATGTATCACTCCCTTCGTGCTACAGGATGGAACAGTACCATACGTGGGGTGGCGGAGGCCATCAAGACCATGACCAGACATGGGTGCCAGCATGGATGACACAGACACCACCATCAAGGTAGAGTGCTGGCCAGTGGCCCATGTGGGGATGTGTGCAGCATGCCACATGTACGCCCTGCCAGCAGATGCATTGTCACAGATTGAGCACAGACATGGGAGACTAGCATGTGACACATTACCTTGAAACAGGTGATCGCCCGGCAGTACCCACCTGATATAGGGTCCTACTAAGAGCCATGGCAGCACAAAAACAGCAGGACACCATTGCATATGCCCAGAGAACAAGGCAGATGCAGAGGAAGCCCACCTGTTGCCTCCTGAGATGTCCGATGAAGATAATGATGATGGTCGGGGAGGTGAATGATGGTCCACACACAGCCCATGGCATCGCAGGCTGCAGTGGTACAAGATGCACCCATGGTGGGACTGGAGGTGATGACGGACTCGGGTGGCCCAGATCATGGTAGGGCAGCCATGGAGGCTGGCGCTCTGAGACTGAGGGCCAGGATGGTGACAGCCTGTGAAGATGCTGTGAGGGAAACTGTGGACCTGAATATGCACAGACAGGGGCAGGAGGAGGCCACAGAGGGTTGGATGGACAGCAGCATGAGGCAGGATCCGTTGCTGTGGGCAGGCCAAACAGCAGTGCAGCCATGGATGTGGAGGTGGAAGCAGCTGTGGCTGGCCGGGGGCAGTGTGCCCAGGTACAACAGCCCACCAACTGGGACAGGCAAATGACGGCACTGTCAACAGCATCATGGCTGATGTCTCCAGGCAGCATGGCTCACTCAGTGCCCTTCTCACCGCACTCTGAGAACAGGACTGATCTGTTAGTGTGAGGGTCACCTACGCACAGTGCTGGGCAATTGTTCTTATGGGGTGGTGCATGTGGGGACCGTGTATAACTCACACTGTTAAGTACACCAGG
The DNA here is from genome assembly GCA_016271365.2 of Neoceratodus forsteri. NCBI lineage: Eukaryota > Metazoa > Chordata > Ceratodontiformes > Ceratodontidae > Neoceratodus > Neoceratodus forsteri. Next base: position 765,454,600 of record CM028133.1, on the reverse strand, counting down.
GTGGGGGTAGAGAATGCTGTAGGTGCCATGTACTGTGGTATGGGGCTGGGCAGACAAGGATATTTAGTTTCTGTACTGCTTTGGGGGAGTGTTGTGTTTGTTTGTTGGACCTAGTTCGTTAATGTTCATTGTTATACTGTTGGGGGCTTTACGTTTGTGTATACTATTGCTGTTGTTTGTTATTAAACTGTTCAACACTTCTACATCCACTGTGTCCATGTGTGTTGTCTGACGGCCCATACTATCTGTCCTCCATGTGTGTCTGCCATTTTATGCAAGTGGGCACATACATGCACGCTGCAGTGCTGTTGGATGTGTCGCCATGACCAATGTATGGCGACGTGTGCCAGCAGTACAGTACTGTTGTAGGAATGTCACACCTGTACAATGCAGCACCCACACCACTGACTGTAATGCACTGCGTTGTGCTATGTCCCAAGCCCTGTGAACGAGTGGGTGGCATACTGCTACCCATGGCCTGCATGGCACCACAATACCTGCCTGCATCCATAGACCAGCAGGTAGACCGTTGGCACCGTGTCGTGGAGTTGCTCACCACAGTCCATCCACAGAGGTTTGCCTCCCAGTGCTGCGCACCTGTTGTGGTACCACTGTTTGTTTGTTTGTTAAAACTTTATTTTACAAGGAACAAATGATTAGCACTATGGGCACTGTTTTCAATCAAGGTCCTGTGTAATAAATCCATAAAATACAACAATTAACATACATACACAGCAGTCCAACTATATATACATAACAACGTCAACAAAACATATATAAACAATTTGCAAATTGTCAAACAATTTGTCTTTAAAACTGGACAGGCTAGTAATATTTTTCAGAGGTTTAGGCAAATTGTTCCATGAAATAGCTAATCTATTTTGCAACTTCAATTCCTTTATTTTACTACTAATATTTATATGTTGGAATTCTATTTACTGAATTCCTTGTACAAAAACGTTGATTTTCTGGAAATTGAAACCCCGACATACTTAGCTAAAGGATAATTATTTTTTCATATATAATCTTATAACAATTTATTAACCATGTATAATTTCTTTGAGCATCGGGATGTAGCCAATTCAGTTGATTATATACTATACAGTGATGTATTTTATATTCACCTTGATAATGAATTTTCCCAATCTATAAACTATTTCATTAACTTTCTTTAATACTCTCTGGGAAGAGTTCATATAAATCAATGCTCCATATTCCAGTACCGGAATCAACATTTGTTTAACAAGTTTCTCTCTAGCTTCTTTAGGCAAAACTCCAGATAATCTCCTAAGAGCTCCCAATCTTTGGTTTACTTTTTTACCTGAACATCAATGTGATCTTCAAAAGTCATAAGAGAATCTATATAGAATTCCAGGTACCTATATCTATTATTGTGAACATAAGCCAGTGGCCATGGCTGGTGTGTGGTGCCTGGTGCAACTGCAACATGGTAGGTTGGGTGCCACGGCTATTTTATACAGAGACACATGTGTTCAGACTGCTACCCATCAGCTACTGGCTGCACGCACAACAGTGTCTGAGCCCAGGTGGGAACTGACCCTGATCGCAGGTGTGGGTGCTGGCGGCCTGGTGGTTGTTTACAGTGCAGCTACAGTGTGACTGAATGCACCTGGGATGGGTTTGCAGGTATGTCCCGTGACCATTTGTGGCCATGCCAGTGCAGTAGTCCGTGGCTGTTGTGCATTGTATGGTGCATATTCCGATGTGTGTGTCCATACCTCTCAACTGTACCACACTAAGAACGTTCCTCATTTACTTCAGAAAAGCTCCCTGTTCCACATTGTGAGGACTTGTCCCACATTCAGTGTTAACATTTTAAAGCAATAATCTATAGTAAATGATGCAAAAATATATTATTCAATTAATAACAGACTTTCTGAATATAAATGAACATTTTAACAGTGTTCTGAGCTTCTTAGGTAAAGATTTGATTAAGTGTTCCACATTTTGCTCATTGTTCCACATTTTGAGAGGCAATGTTCCACATTTAGGGACAAAGGTTGAGAGGTATGTGTGTCTGTGTGTGCGTGGTGCACTGCTGGCAGCGTCTCTGATGTGGTGTGGATGGGTGGTGCAGGGCATGGTGTTTGCCACTATGCTACTACCAAAACATGCACACTGCGTGGCCCTACCGGTGGCAGCATGCTGGCAGTGCTCATGGCTGACCCACATGGCGGAGTACAGCTGGGCTCCATTGCCAACATCCCTGACAGCCCAACAACGGTGCAGCACATGTCATCCACACATCTGGTGACTGCATGTGTCATGGTGTGCTGCTCGAGACACCAATCACGCCCACCGCACACAGCAGCATCCGTAGCAGCACACATTACCATGTGTTCATGCTGCAGCAGTCCCAAACATGTACCAGGAATCTGTGTTACAGTACTGCAGCAACTACCCCCAATGGACAGACGCCAAATCACATGTGTCGTACCATGACAGGCTGGCACAGAGACATCTGCCACAACAGCCACAGCGGTTGGCCTGACCATGGTGACGTGGCTTTGCTGCAGACAGTCACCTGCCCATGTGAACATGGCACTGCTACTGGTGTTGGTCCACAATGCGCTGCACATCGGCTGGCATGTGGTCACCTGCCATGTGGGGCTCCAATCCCACATGCACATGGTACCTGCCACGCCATTGGCCATGTCGTGTTGCTATACTCAGCATGCCATGCACTACATAGACACAAGTATGACATGCACATGCACAGGCCCCCAGCCCCGTTGGCATGTTGTCCATTGCCATGCATTGTGGTGGGTCTAGCTCTGCACACACCAGCCATGCATTGTCCTCCACCACTATAGGAGTGTTCCACCATCTGCCATTGGCACACATGCACAGGCACACATCATTCACAGCACACACTGAAACAGACAACAGTATGGTTGTTGATCATGCTTTACTTGTGCACTGTGCCACTATCATTACTTATGCACACCCCCACCACCAGTGTCAGGTGCAGTATGTGCATATGGGTGTGATGGTTTACATCCTATTGTGCCCAAACCCCCATACAGTAATGTGCCAGTGTCTCTGGTTGCAGTCCCATGTCTTTGGCCACTGTGTGGTGTTCAGGTCCACAGGTGTGCATCCCTGCACCCAGTCAACAGTCCATCAAAGAGCATCACTGGGACATGGGAAGGGCATTGATTGCTGCATCCCTCATGTGGCCATGCTGTTCTCTGTGTGGGTTTCTTGCTCGGTTTGTTGCCACTACTATCAGGTGTTGCAGATGGCAGCTGTGACTGCTGTACCCTGGCACTTCCACATCCGATGCCTCCTGTGGCACGCCGTGTTGTGTCCCTGCACTGGTGGCACCACCTGTCATGCACCTGGGCCTTCTGCCATGCTTCTTGGTCTGGTTCACGGTCCCTGGGAGTTGCTGCTCTGACTCTTGGGGTTGGCAATACTGGTCAGGTGTGCCAGGCAGTGTGGTGGTGTTGCAGCACTAGCTGTGGTGGTTAAACTGAGCATCTGCTGCTGTTCCCTAGTGTCTTGCAATGACCTGCATTGTGTCCCCTTTTGGCACGGGTGCCCTCCATTTGCATGTGGTGCCCTTGCTGGCTGCTGCCCTGCTGTTGGTCCATGGGTGATGTCTGTGTTGTTGTGCCATGGTGCTGCAGGATGGATGGTTTGTGGCTGTGTTGGTTGATGCACACACGTCATGGGTGGTGGGAGTGTTGCAGCCTGTTGCTGTCTGGCTAGCAGAGCATTTGCAATGGTGAGCAGGGATGTTGTCATGGCCTCCATGTGCTGTTGTTGTTGTTGCACTATGTAATGCTCTACCACAGTGGTGCACCACAGTAGTGCGTCCATCTTCAGTTGTGACTGGTACACTAGGCCATGCAGGGCCAATGCAATGTCTGCCATGCCTGTGGTGCTGTCATGTGTCCCTTCCTGTGTATGACACTGTGGATCTCGGACAACTGCCCCTACCCAATTGTGGTGCATCTCCATGCTGGTCCGCAGGTTGGCTAGTTCCCCTGTCAGCTCAGCCTGCTTCACTACAATGGTCTCGAGTACTCACCAAGATACTGTGGTATGCTGCTGTCCTGCGGTTATGTCCTTCTCCCTCCTCAGGTTGGCCCTTTAGGTCATCCACTGAGGGGGGGCTGTACTGGTTGGCGCTGTGCTCATGGAGGCTTGGTATGCACAGTGTCCCTGGTGCCATGCCTCACTCATTCTCTGTCCACCATGGAGTCCTATGTGCTGCTGTCCCTTGTGCTTCCTTGTGTGGGCACCTGTGTGTTCTCATGCTCCTCCCTGGTCTCCACCACCTCACTTGGCATGTCACTGTCCTGTTCCTCACACTACCCACACTGGCATCTGTGGCTGCAGCTGCTTCCTCCCTCTGTGGCATTGGAGTTCTCCTGGCCAGAAGGGTTGAGGAACTGCTGGTGTCACTGCCTCTGTCCTCCAGGTCTGTGTCCTCCTCCTGGGGTCCCTGTTGTGTGCTTGTTACTGCCTGGCCTGTGGTACATGGGTACATGGGGTGGAGTGCAGGACGGTCAGTAGCTGTGTTGTGGATGGTCCCTGCATTGGTCACACACATACATGCACATGTGTCCATGCACACAGCTGTGTGGTGTAGCCCTCTACTTACTTCGGCATGCTGCATCCTGTAGGTGTCCAGGTTGGTGTCCCCGCTGATGCTGTGGTCATTCAGGAGTGTGGACACCATCTTCTCCATGGCTAGCAGGGTCTGTATCTGTTTAGGTCTGCCTCCAGTGCCCTGGGCACAGTGGCGATTGTAGGCAGGCTTCTGCTTCACCACCAGCTTCACGCCACTATATTTCTTTTGGAGGTCACGGACTGTGCACCTCTGTGTGGCCATGGAGTTCACCTTTCTGGCCAGCTTTTCCCAGGCACACTTCCTCTTGTCCCTTGTTGCCTTTTCTCCACCCCTGCTGAGCAGTAGGGGTGCCTTGAGATACACCTCTTCAATAAGGATGTTGGTTTCCTCATGGGAAAAGTTTTTTTTCCATTTCTGAGGCCTTGCAGCTGGTTGTGCCATTTCTTGCCTCCCTCTCGGCAGTGCTTGTTCTGCCATAGCGTTCGCCTTGCTCTGACCATCGTTTCTGTGGCATGTGCGCCTTTATGATGCATGTTGTAGGTGTTGCCCTGTGCCATGGGGCCATGTCGAACTGGCGTGTTTTCAGATGCGTGATATCCAGTATGTCAGAATCCGTATGGTGCATGTTGTGCATCTGCAGTATGTTACACTCACAACTTTGCAGTATAGAATCGGACCCATGGTCTTTTCTGCTGTGGCTGGATCCAAGGATGCTGGCAGATGAGTAAACATTTGTGTTTTTCACAGACAAAGTTTGAGTTCAGAGCCCTCATTTTATGAAGATGCAAGTAGTTTTACTGTTGTTCAGAACACAACACATAGGGTATCTTTAATAACCAGGATATTGCCCATTAGGCACATGTTTGTTTTCAAGGGTGACCTAGGAGCACTGGGAGGTTAAGAGATTTGCTTAGGGTCACACAGTATGAAAGGAGGTTGTGGGAATCAAACTCGGTCTGTTAGATATACAATGCTCATTTCCAGCTTTCTAACCTCTAGGCTATCCTGCCAGCCCTAAAGGTAACTCATTTTGAATCTAAGTCAGCATGAACTGTCATTTATTGCTTTTAGAAATGCAAAAATGTTGTAGGTGCCGTATTGGTCCTTTTAAAAACAGAGCCAGAAACAAATGATTTGATACCTTTTATTGGACCAACATGGATGTTACAGAAAGAACAAAGTGCTTTAGCTTTGAACCAACCAGGTCCTTCTTCAGAAGCTTTGTGGCAGTTTTTTCAAATATCCCATACTATTAACACCAGGTTATATAGAAAAAGCAGAAATAATTCTCATTGGTTTAACATATACATTTAAAACATAATAGAAGATTACGTCAGAGAAGCTAATTAACACCAGTATGCCTTTATCCAGGAGCCTCAGAAGGGCAAAGGTTATCAAGAATTCTCTACAGCCAAAGAGTTCTTGTCACATAAATTTTAAAATGTCTCAGTATGCCAAGAAAGCATTCTAGTGATAAAAATCCTTGAGTGGCATTCTCTAATACATGTAAGATGAGCTTACAACTTACATTCCAATTGTCCTGGCATATTAAAGGACAGATAATGAGAGACAAAATCCTGAAATTAGGTATAACTGCAAGTTGAAATCAAGCCTCAAATTAACCTACACATATAAACATGATGCATGAAAGTATCACTTGTAAGTGTAAGTGCAAAAAACAAAAACTTGTCAATGACCCCAAGAAAACGAGACCATGAGCCTGATAAATGCAGATTTCAACACAGAGTCTGTGAATAACAAAATGCACAGAATCAGTCTAAGCAATCTAAATGAAAACCCAAAGGAATTACACCTTTAATGAACCCCCAAGTAAATGAGATATGCATCTTAATATGAGCAGTTAAAGATGTGACAGTGTGAAATCCACCACTGACAACTAATAGAAGGAAATAAATGCACACTATATGTGAAAATTAAGTGTTCTAGCCACATAACAACTGCCCCATGCCACGCCTCCACCCACACATATGTGTGTACATACACACACCACACCCCCACACACACACCTGCACACCCACACAACAAATATAGCAAACACATTCCACACACACACCACCACACCACGCACAACAACACACAACACACATACCCACAACACACAAAAACACGCACTAAACACATACACAAAACACACACATACATACATACATCAGTATACACACACACACTCAAACGCACTCACCACAGTGTTAAGGTGAAAAGTCAACAATGTAGATAACCATAAACTTACAAAATCAAAGGCCGTTGAAGAACTAAACTGTTCATGTCCATCTTTTAAAGTAAAGGTCTGTGTAAGTTTAAGTGGAATAATGTGTCATGTACCCAACATCAATGTTCAATCCATCTGCCACCATATTGAGAAGTAAAATAAGTCTAATTTCAGAAGCCTGTCTCTGTTGTGTACTGTTGAAATGTTCCTTTAAGACCATCACAGACATATCTGAGATTGAGTGGTCATCCTGGGAGAAGTGCTGGGCTACTGGTTTCTCAATCATCTTGTGATTAATAGAATGTCTGTGTGAATTCATTCTAGTTGGAGTTGTTGGCTTGTCTCCCCACATAACCTGTGCGAGGACATTTCTTGCATTGGATAAAGTAGACCACATTACTTGATGTACATGTATAATTCCCTGTATCCTGAATAGTCTGTTTTGTGATGTAACCACACAGTCTGAAGTGGAAATGAGGTTACATGTCTTATATGTGCGTTGATGACAGGGTCGTGTACCATATGATGTCATGGTATTCTGTTCCGTTCAAGTTGACCCTAATAATCAGGTTGGCTAAATTAGGTGGTTGTTTAAAAGATAGTAGCGGTAGTTCTTGAAAATAGAGTTAAGGGTTTCATCCTCACTAATTATTGGATGGAGATCCTTAGTAATCTTACGAGGGAGTTCAAGGTCAGGATGGTATGTGACTACTAAGGGTATTCTGCTGGTAGTCATCCTTCCTTATATTGCAGTAGCTGTTCTCTTGGGACCTGTGTTGCACGCTCCACTGCTCTGTCAATTTCCTGGATGAGTGTCCCTGCTCAATAAAGGTGTTTTCAACATCGCCAGATGTGTGTCTCTGTCTTCCTCATTTGAACAGAGCGGTGATACCGAAGTGCTTGACTATATATAACAGATTTCTTTGTGTGGCTCAGGTGATTACTTTTCTTGTGTAAGTATCTCTGTCTGTCTGTTGGTTTCCTGTAAAGACAGGTATGTAGGGTACCATCCTTAATAGTGACAGTGGTATCCAGAAAACGTACACTTGTGGCAGAATATTCTAGGAAAGCTTTATAGTTGGGTGGAGGTTATTAAGTTCTTGGTGAAAATCTTTAGTGTGTCAGTGCCTCTGTCCAAATTATAAACAAGTCATCAATGTAACGGAAATAAGGAGTGGTTTATGTGTACAGTGCCTTAGAAAATCCTCCTCCAAATTAGCCATAAAAGATTAGCATACTGTGGAGCCATCCTGGTTCCCATTGCAGTTCCCATAGTTTGAACATAATGTTTACCATTAAAGCTGAAGTAGTATGTGTCAGAATGAATTCAGTGAGTTTACCCACAACTCCAGGGTCAATGTTGGGTCCAATTCTTTGTCATGCAGATATTTGAGGCAGGCTGAAATGCCATCTGTGTGTGGAATATTAGTGTAGAGGGAGGTTACATCCATCGTGGCTAAAAGGGTATCAGGTGGTAAGTCCTTAAAACCAGAAAGTTTATGTAGGAAGTGAGTAGTGTCCTTGATGTAACTATCCCTTTGTATAACCAGCGGTTTGACAATAGTTTCTACAAACCCTGATATCCCTCTGTCAGGGTGCCATTACAGAGACTATGGGTCTACCAGGATTACCAGGCTTATGTATTTTAGGAAGCATGTAGAATGTCCCTGGCTTAGGTTCACTAGGACGAGGTCCTTTAGTTTGTCTTGGACATGCTCTGGAAATGTTTTAATTAACTTCTGTAGTTCTCTTTATATTCTGTAGTTGGGTCACTTCCCAGTACTTTGTAGTAAGTAAGGTCACTTAGCTGTCGGTTGGCTTCCGTAATGTAATCTTCCGATTCAATATCACCACTGCCGAGCCTTTATCAGCTTCTTTTATGACAATGTTATGGTTTGATTTTCGTGTTTGCATAGCCCTCCGTTCCAATGGAGAGAGGTTGCAGCGGGCCTGTTTCTGCCTATTAAGAATCTCACCAGTAACTCTCTGGTGAAAGCAATTAATGTATTGTCCAGTTTCTTGTTACGCCACTTGATGGGGTAAACTCATATGGTTTCTTTTTCTTATCCATAGTAGTTTTACTGTTTGTGATTTCTTCCCTGTCTGTGATGTCTTCTTTGCCATGAAAAATTCCTGAGTCTCAATCTGTGAAGTATTCCTCCATTTCACCACAAAACTGTATTCTGTCCAGTGGTTTAGTTGGGCAGAAATTGAGGCCCTTAGAAAGTACATTTAATTCCCCAGTAGTCAGTGTGTGGGTGGACAAATTAACAACTGAAAGGTGCCCATCTGTGTGGCTTGGTTGTTCAGTCACTCTGTTCTGTTCTTCATGGTTGTTAGGAAGTATGGTAAGTTGAAGGGCATCTAACTTCCTGTTTTAATGAGCATGGCTTTTCTTAAGGTTCTTGGTAGTTCATGTCTATCTCATGCAAGATGTCCGAATAGGCTCACCAGACATCCTCTCCAGTATGGTAGCTATTTCATTAAACTGTTTCTTCAAAAATGCTTTTTGGCATATGAGCTGTGGATTCTGTGATTTCTCAATTCTCAGAGGTCCTACGACAAAGTTGTTCAGCATATGTAGAATTATCTGTGTTTCTCAGTGGATTCCAAATAGTTAGACCTTTAGAGATAATGTTATTCCTTTTGCACTGGGATAAAAAGTAGATGTCACTGTCTAGCTGTGCTAGTTTCTTCTTGATGTTACGTAACTGCCATGTCCTTGTGGCAAATTTCGTATCTTCTATGATGCAAAAATGTTGTAGGTGCCTTTGGTTTTCATTTAGATTGCTTAGACTGATTCTGTGCATTTTTGTTATACACAGACTCTGTGTTGAAATCTGCATTTATCAGGCTCATGGTCTCGCTTTTCTTGGGGGTCATTGACAAGTTTTTTTTTTTTTTTTGCACTTACACTTACAAGTGATACTTTCATGCATCAGTTTATATTGTAGGTTAATTTGAGGCTTGATTTCAACTTGCAGTTATACCTAATTTCAGGATTTTGTCTCTCATTATCTGTCCTTTAATATACCAGGACAATTGAAGTTGTAAGCTCATCTTACATGTATTAGAGAGAATGCCACTCCAAGGTTTTTTATCACTAGAATGCTTTCTTGGCATACTGAGACATTTTAAAATTTATGTGACAAGAACTCTTTGGCTGTAGAGAATTTTTGATAACCTTTGCCCTTCTGAGGCTCCTCAGATAAAGGCATACTGGTGTTAATTAGCTTCTCTGACGTAATCTTCTATTATGTTTTAAATGTATATGTTAAACCAATGAGAATTATTTCTGCTTTTCTATATAACCTGGTGTTAATAGTATGGGATATTTGAAAAACTGCCACAAAGCTTCTGAAGAAGGACCTGGTTGGTTCGAAAGCTAAAGCACTTTGTTCTTTTCTGTAACATCCATGTTGGTCCAATAAAAGGTATCAAATCATTTGTTTCTGGCTTTGCTTTTAGAAAGGCACTCAGGAACCACCAGATGGCAGACTACAGTTACACAGCATGATGCTGAAAGCTAACTCACCCTCCTTACAGCTTTGCTTACAGCACCTTGATATTTTATAGAGACTGAAAATGGGAAAAGCTCCAAAATCTAGAAGTAAATGAAGCGGTTTCACACAACGCAACCAATAGATGCTGCCAGGTGATTAGAAGATGCAGTGTCTTGCCCATCTTTTTCTGAATATGTCTAACAAGACAAAAATTGCTTAATTGTATTGTCGAATTAGGAAATATTGATTTATGATAGCTTTATTATAAAATTAAATGATTTGATTTTACATAACAACGTTCATGCATATTGTTTACCATATTATAGATTGAGGAAGAGTCATGTGACACCCCTGTCCAATCACAGCATTTCTTTCTGTTGAACAGTGGCTGTTTCTTATTTCCATAAGAGTGTCTCCATATGCTGCGTTGAACAAACAGGCTTCTCGTAGCACTGCTTGCCACACAGTCAGGGACTGTTATACAGAAAAAAGGTAATTAAAACAAAATTAGCCCATGATCTATAGTAACTTGATAGGGATCTAGGAGGGTCTCTTATGGATTTAAAGTGTCTCACCTCTTGCATGCTTTGGGCACCAAATTGCTCATCTTTGGTTCCTAGTTCTCTTGCCCGAAGAGCGTGTGCAGCGATAATCCTGTATCCATAAGAGGCACTTCGAGCATTCCTATAAACTTATAACCAAAGTTTTTGACAAGACCTGAATAATTGCAGCAGTAATTAGGCAGACTATAGATGTTAGGTGATATTGAGAGAGGTCAGTGGTAGCTCGGGAGGTTAAAGTGAGCATCAGTATTGAGAAACTGAGAAACAGAAACATAATATTTAGACACAATTGGTCTTAATGTTTCCTGCATTTCTCTTCCTTCATTTTTCAGTACTTGGTTAATTTGGACTGTAACAGGAAGTTTGTGCCCTACAATATATCTGCTTCTTCTGGGTAATCCTTTGCTGAAGTCATAATCTTCACTTAGTGACATCACAGTTTGTTGTTGTGGAAATTAGTACAATGTTACAAACAGAGAACTTATGACTTTCAGCAAAGGACAAATATAGCAGCCATAGATCAACTTGGGAATAAGGAACAGAAATACAGAATATCTATAAAATATAAGCTGAATTGTGTCGGGGGATGCCCTATATGTAGAGGAGAGCTGGGGAGCTCCTAAGCTGCATTGTCTGGAGGAGGGGATGCTGCTGCATATGTAGGACCACTGGGGAGCTCCATGCACACCTGGTAGCAGGAAGAAGAGGATCTCTCAGCTGTGACACCAGCTGAGCTGGTACCGCCTCCCATCCCACCCCACAGAGGCTCACTGACACAGGAGGCCAGAAGCTGGTGAGGAGGAAGAGTGGAATGGAAGCAGGGGCAGTCACAAGGCGGTTGTCAAAATCCACAAAATCTTGACAGCAAATCGCTTTGCACCTCTGAAGGACTGATGGGGACAGGACCAGATTTAGACTAAATGAGCCCCAAGCAGAAATACTTGTAGTGCCCCTTCATCACTTCAACCACCCCCCTTCTACTACTCCCACTTCCAAATGGTGGTAAAAATTCCATGAATACAAGGGTGATAGCAACAATTTTTTTCCAGTTCTGTTTCTGCACTTTGTACTGGCATCGATATACTCCCTATTTGTCCCCATGGTCCTCACACCCCCAGCATCTCCCAAACTACCTAATTGGGTGGTCCACAACTTACTCCTCATGACAGGGGCTCCCTGAAGGTAGAGACCAAGCTCAACCAGAGAGTCATGGTCTAGGCTTAGACTTCATGCCATTTGGGCGGGCTGGGAAGTGGCTCTCACAGGACACCATCCTTCCTCCAGTCCAAAGGTTTTTCCTTTCTTCTTTCCCCAATGCAAGCATAGCTATGCAGTGATGTCAGTGGTGCCTCCTTGCGCTATGCACAGTGCACCGGCGTCCAGCTGCTATTCCCACCCTTCTGTTGTGGCTCCCGGCCGCTGCAGCCTGCCTTTCCAGGTGTGAGCCAGATGCCAGATCCCAGCAGCCCACCACCTCCCCCAGAGGGGGAGAGTAGTCTGTCGGATGCTCATCCTACCCTCCAACTGGCACTCCGATGCAGCAGCCTCTCACAAACCCCAGTTGCCAACGCTGCAAGTGGTAGGGCTAGCACTGCACCAGCTGGCCGGCTAACAATTTTGGTTTTATATTGACTATTTTACTTTTCAAGCTGATTCTCTACATACACTTTCTACATGTGGTGCCCTTCTCTGCTGGCACCCCAAGCTGCCACTTGGTTCATTTGTTCTTAACACCACCTCTAGACAAGGAGGAATCTGAGCCAGTTGGGAACAGTAGGCAGGAAGACTTGTGGAGACCAGTTGTGAAAACAGAAGCAAGATAGCAAGGACTCTTTTAGCCTTAGTGGACTCAATGATTAAAGGGGTGGAGAAAGTGGTGGGCAGAGTGGGAAAGGGAAGGGCAGTGGTGAGATAGCACTTTGGTGCATCAGCCACTTGGGATTTGGAAAAGGATATTAAGGATGATAGAGGAGGGAGAGGGGAGGTGGGGGTGCTGGTACATTTTGGTGCCATGATCTGGCAAACCAGCCTATGGAAGCAGTGAAGCTCAACTTTGAAGTGCAGGGACAGATTGAAAGTGCACTCAGCTTCCCTGGCCTTTTATGAGGTCCTCCCTGTGGGATAGGGAGGATGGGAAGCATAGGGTGAGGAAGAAGGAGACTGAGGAGTTTAAAGGTGGTTGAAGAGATAGCATCAGGAGGAGGGGCATTGTTTTTGTGGGGACTGGTGGGGTTTCTGGGACAGGAGGATTTTCAAGGGTGATGACCTTCACCTATCAAGAAAAGGACCAATTGAAGTTTGACATCTACATTGGAGACAGTTAAACTGTCTGTGGGGAGGCTGAGAGAAAGGGAACCACCGAAGGGAAGCAAGTGGGGAACTTAACTAGGGTTCCCCAGAACTGGGGGTTAGGAACACTGGGGTGGGAAGCAGTGAGCCATGCATTCATAATAGGTTACAAAAGATACTAGAAAGGAGGGAGGGCTTACTAAGCTAGCAAATAAAAGAAAAACAGAAATTAAGGAGGTATGGGGAGGATGAAGTGAGAATCTGTAAACAATGTGTGGGATTTAGGCATAAGATGGAAAGCAGACTACCTCAATGCCATAAGCCTGGGAAACAAAATTAGTGAGCTTCAGGTGATGATGGCAGATGCTGGTTTGACCTTGCAGCCATTATGGAAACTTGGGCCACAGGGAATAATGACTGAGACCTGGTGGTCCTGGCTGCCCCATGTATAGAAGGGATGGTGGAAAGGTAAAGGAGTAGGGGTAGTTCTGTGTGCTAGGGAAGGTATTGAGGTAGTGGAGGATGGGTCCATCAGGGGAGTGAATAGTCAAATACAGTCACTGTGGGTTCAGCTCATGGCACCATCAGGTACAAAATTGTGCATGAGGGTAGTCTCTAGATCACCTGGACAGTAGGACAAGGCAATAGGGAACAATAGGCAGAAATAGAAAGGAGGTGACAAAGGGGGAGATGGTGGTAGTGAGGATCTCAACCTGCAAGACATTGATTGGGACCTCCATTATAAGGGCACCAGAAGTCAGCCCTGTTGGAATAATTACAGGACTGCCTACTGGTGCAGCTGGTCAAGGAACCCACAGGGTAGGCTGCCATTCTCGATCTAGTGCTCCCCAACTCAGAAATGGTGGGTGGAGTGTGAGTTAGGGGAACCACTGGGGTCCAGAGACCATAACATCATATGGTTTGAGCTGGCCCTTAGTGAAACTCGTGAAAGTCTAAAGTGCTGGATTTTAGGAGAGCTTTAATCAGATAAGGGAAGTAGTCTGGGGTAGGTTAGTTGGAATGAACAGAATCAGGATAGTGGAGAAAAGACAGAGATAATTAGGGCCATTCTTGAGGTAACAAAGTCATGTTTGAGGTAGGTTACCAAGAGAAACAGGTAAAAGAAATCAATCCAGTTCTCTAAAAGGTCAGGGAGTCAGTGAAGACCAAAAGGAAGGCCTTCATTAAGTACAAGGAGAAACAGGAAGATGAAGTATACCAAGTAAAACTAGGAGGTCAAGTCAGGGATGCAAAAGCAGACACAGAGCTGGGTATAACTGTTGGGGTCAAGGGTGGGGAAAAACAGTTTTTCCAATACATTAGGGAAAACAATATGGGAGGGGAATTAGCTGACAGAGGGGTCAGGGTAATAGAAGAGGATGAGCAAAGGCAGTGGTTCTGAATGACTACTTCTGCTCAGTATCTACAAGGAAGTATAGCAGACCTTTGCCAAAGAGTGGCATAAAGGCTGATGAAAGGGGATTCCTGAAATGAGGCAGAAGGTATTTTCAAATGACAGGGTTAGAAAAGAGCTTGCAGCCCTGAAGACAGATAAGGCAGTAGGGCTGGATGTGGATGGATGCATCTAAGGGGTGGGTATTCAGGAACTGGCATCACCAGCTGAACCTCCTGCACAGGGGTGTCTGTGGTGCCCAATCTGCCACCAGGGGTTTTGAAAGACTGGAGGGTAGCAGATGTAGTTCTGTTCCACAAGGGTGCAGACAAGGAGCAACTGAATAACTGCAGATCTGTCAGTCTTACCTCTGTTGGGGTAAACTGATGGAAACACTAGTCAAGAGAACCTGGTACACTATCTGGTGAACAGTGCACTTCAGGATAGTAAACAGCATGGGTTCATGGCAGGGAAGTTTTGCCAGACCAGCCCTGATAGTATTCTTCGTCTGGGTAGCTAAGGCAGTGGATAAGGTGCATGCAATGGATTTGCTCAACTTTGACTTCTGCAAAGCATTCGATTCAGTGCCACACAGAAGGCTGCTGAATAAGCTAGAGGATCTAGAGTGCAGCAAAGGACATAGATAGGTGGGAAGTTGGTTGGAGGGGAGACAGCAGAGGTTGTGGCAAATGGAGTGAAATCTGGGAGATGAGTACCAATGCCGTAGTCTGGGTAACAAGCTTCCTAAACTAGTGGCCTTGATGGAAGAGGGACACCTGCATATTGTGATCACAGAAACATGGTTCACACAGAACCATGAGTGGGATGTCAACATACTAGGGTACACAATCTACAGAAAGGACAGGGAAGGTAAAAGAGGGGTGGAGTAGTTCTCCATGTAAGGGAAGGGATCAAAGCAGTGGAACTAAAGGGTAAAATAGGGAGGAGAGAAGGAACTGTGGGTCACCTTGGAGACAGGAAATGGCACCACAATCTGCATGGGGTTGTATACAGACCCCCATCTCAGGGAGGAAATGGACAAGAAATGATAAAGGCATCCTTAGAATGGCAGAAAAAGGGAGATATTGTTGACGGAGGACCTGACTATGCCAGATATTAGTTGGAGCATGTTTGCTGCAGTCACATCCAAGAGCATGGTCATTCTCAATGCCCTACATGGGCTCGCCCTCAGACAGCTAGTGTTGGAACCCACTCGGAGGAAACAATGTTAGACCTGGTACTTCTAATGGGGATGGAGAGATGATCTCAGATTTAGAAGTGGCAGCTATCTGGGACAGTGATTACCAAACAATGTGGTTCGCGATACACAGCCATAGAGGTCAAGCCATACAAAAGCGAGGGTACTGAACTTTGGAGGGCTGACTTTGGCAAAATAGTAGAGTGCCTAAGGAATGCACCTAGCAAATGGGCAGGAAGGAGGGGTGGAGGAACAATAGGGAAAATCAAAATTGCCATCACAGAGGCAACAAGCCTTGTGTGAAGCAAATAAACTTAAACAAAACGAAGGAAAACCACTATGGTTCTTAAAAGAGGTGGTGGAGAAGGTTAGGGAGAAAAAGATAGCATTTAGGAAGTATAAGGAATCACAGAAGGAGCAGGACAGAGAACGGTATCAGTTAAAGCAAAATGAAGCAGGGAAGGCAGTCAGAATAGCAAAGGCCCAAATCGAGGAAAAGATAGCCAACTCAGTTAAGAAGGGGGATAAAACCTTTTATAGGTACATTAGGTGTGAAGAAAGACCAAGGGAGGATAGTGAGGCTTAATAAAGGGAGGTGGTGGGCAGATGGTGACAGTGAAAAGGCAGAGATACTGAATGCATACTTTGCTCAGTATTCACAAAAAGAGAAGAGGGAAGGTACCTAAATCCAAACAATAGAAGCACTCTGGATGGGGGGTCAATACCAGTCCATTCACAGAAGAAAGGGTCCTGCAAGAACTCCTAAAACTGAAGTAGGACAAAGTAATGAGGCCTGACGGGATTCACCCCAGAATTCTAAAAGAACTGAGGGGAGAACTAGTGACACCACTGACTACCCTTTTAACAAATCATTGGAGGATGGAGTGGTACCTGAGGACTGGAGGAGGGCAGATATGATTCCCCTTCACAAAGTGGGAGCAAGGCTGAGGCAGAAACCACAAACCTGTTAGTTTGACCTCAGTGGTAGGAAAATGATGGAATCACTTCTGAAAGAAAGAATTGTTAGTACCTGGAGGTGGCGGGCACAGGACTCAAGGCAGCACGGGTTCACAGTGGAAGGTCATGTCAGATGAAGCTAATAGATTTCTTTGACTGGGTGACCAAGTAGTAGACCAGGGATGGGCTGTGGATATGGCCTACCTAGACTTTAGCAAAGCATTTGACACAGTCCCACACAAAAGATTAATTAACAAGTTAGCCAGCCTGAGAGTGTGTCCCAGGGTGGTAGCCTGGGTAAGAATTTGGCTGGACAACAGGATGCAGAGGGTAATAGTAAATGGAGTCCACTCCGAAGAAAGGTGGGTTAATAGTGGGGTACCGTGAGGGTTCAGTACTGGGACTGGTCCTCTTTAATGTCTTTATAGGTGACATTGTGGAGGGCTGGAGAGAAAGTATGCTCTTTGCAGATGACACAAAGATCTGCAACAGGATTGATACACAAGAGAGGGTGGAAAGGATAAGAAGGGACTTGGCAAGGTTGGAGGAATGGTCAAATGTATGGCAGCTTAGATTCAATGCAAAGAAGTGCAAGTAATGCACCTGGGAAACAAAACCCAGGGGAAAGAACACAATGAGGGTGGAGGTACTAACAACAACAAAAATGGAAAGGAACCGGGGTAGTCATATCAGACAACATAAAGGTAGGCAAGCAATGTGAGACGGCAGTAAGGAGGGCTGGGGAATACTGGGATGCATAGGGAGAGGTATTACCAGTAGAAAGCAAGAAGTTGTTATCCTTCTGTACAGGCAGTTGGTGAGACCCCATATGGAGTACTGTGTGCAGTTCTGGAGATCTCATCTCCACAAGGACATAGACAGGATGGAGGCGGTCTAGAGGAGGGCACTAAGAATGGTGCAGGGTCTGCACCAGAAGCCATATGAAGAGAGACTAAAGGAGCTTAATATGTATATCCTCGAGGAAAGGAGGGGAGGGGGACATGATAGAAACTTTCCAGTACCTCAAGGGAATCAAGAGTCCAAGAAGGTAGCATCTTTCAGAAAAGAGGTGTGCAAGAACAAGGGCACAATTTTGAAGGAGGGGGTGGTGGCTCAGGGAAACATTAGGAAGTATTTTTTCACAAAGAGGGTGGTGGACGTGGAATGGCCTTCCGAGGAGGTAGTAGTGGGTCAAACAGTGAGAAGAATTCAAGAATGCATGGGACAGACATAAGGCAATTCTAGTGGGGGTAGGAGGAAGTAGGCTGTTGGTTAACTAGGATCTGCAGCTTATCCAATAGGTAGGGAAATGGGAAGACTGGGTCGGCCAAGCGGTCCTTAACTGTCGCCAAAGTCTATGTTTCTATATTACTCATGGGGTGCCATAGGATCAGCCTGGGTTCAGTAATTTTCAGTATGTTCATCAGTGACAAAGGAAAAGGAATTCAGGTCAATATGGAAAAACAGAAGTATAGAATTTGACAACAGATATGACCGCTGGCCCACCAAGTCTGCCAGTTTTCCCTATCTGTTTCATATACCGAGATCCTAAATGATCTGTGGCTTCTCTCTCTTACTATTGTTAGAGTTCCTTTATGTCTGTCCCATGCATTTTTAATTCCTGCCATTTTGCCCCTACAACCTCTGCTGGGAGGCTGTTCCATGGACCTTCCACCCTTTATGTGAAAAATACTTTCTCACGTTACCCCTAAGTATACCCTCTCTATCTTCATATCATGGCCCCTTGTTCTTGAACATCTTTTCTTTTAAATATGCTATCCTCTTGTACTTATTTACACCCTTGAGGTATTTGAAAGTCTCTATCATATCCTCCTCTCTCTCTCCTCTCCTCCATGGAATACATATTGAGATCCTCCAGTCTCCCTCATATGATTTTTGGTGCAGCCCTGCACCATTGCTGTATCCTTCTCTGAACAACTTCTGCTTTATCTATGTCCTTTTGGAGATGCGGTCTCCAGAACTGGACACAGTACTCTAGATGAAGTGTCACTAATGTTCTATACAGTGGCATCACCACCTCCTTCATTCTGCTGGAGATACATCTCCCTATGCACCCCAGCATTCTACTGGCTCTCCTCACAGCTTTTTTTCACATTGTTTGTAACCTTTGATCCTCAGATATGATTACTCCCAGGTCCCTTTCCTGTTTAGTTGCTGTCAGTACCTCCGCCCCCATCATGTACTTCTCCACTGCATTTCTGTGCCCAAGTACATGATTTTGCACTTCTTTGCATTGCATCTTATCTGCCACACCTTGACCACTCCTCAAGCTTGCTTACGTTCCTTCTCATTTTCTTCCAATTCTCCTGGAGTGTCAGTCCTGTTGCAGATCTTTGTGTCAACTGCAAAGAGACACACCTTCCCTCCAACCCTCTGCAGTGTTGCTCATGAAGACGTTAAAGAAGACTGGTCCAAGCACTGACAACAAAGAACCGCACCACCGCTCTGTGAAAAGGCTTTACTGGTGCCCCAGACAGCAGCAACAATATACAGATCAGGAACAGTGACCTCTACTGGTTTTGTACCTAGTATGTCATCAGGAGGGTACAGGTAACCGTCTACAACCAAGTTCAAGGTGCTGCTGTTAAAGTGACAGTGTGTGATTTAAACAGTGCATATAATGCTAAGATTAAAAACACATGTCTATTACATAAATACATAGTCTCCAAACAGTAAATAATTCTCATATTCAGAAATACGATAGCAAGCAACTCTAAAACTTGTATCCAATTCATATCTGAAAACCTTTCTGTTTCAAGTTGCCTTTGATCCACGATTAGCAGAATTAGTTATATTTTTGGAGAGCTGTTTTGATGAATTTTTGCTATTGATTTTACTGAATTGATTAATCAAGTGCTACCACTTCCATCATGTCTATAAATGTTCTTCCTGCTTTAGGGTATTTTTTCTCTGTCTCTCTCTTCCTCTTTCTCTCTCTCCTTCTCTACTTTTTCAGTAGGAGCACCCTTGTTTAGTTGCCTTTGTGCCCTGTAGCTGTTTCTATGTGTTACAGTGAACCCTCTCTTCCTACCTCCACAGGAAGTATCTATCTGCTGTCAATCACCCCTAGAGCCTATAAGAGTGGAAGGGTCGGAGGGACGGAAGTGTGGTCTGTGTGTGTGTGTTACATCCCTTTTCTGCTACTAGCAAAACATGCTGCAATATTCATTTTTAGACGGCACTAAGCCTCTTTCAGCACCACTGCCAATTAAACACCTGATTCATAGGGCTTCCTGAATCTACCCACCCCAAGATTAAGTTCCCACCTAGTTTCCCACACACCACCTGTTACAATTCAAAGCCCAATTTTCCAGGTAACCAAGCCACTGACTACCAAGTTTCAAAGTGCCCCAACCACTGCTTACAGATCTTTTCTCCCCACTTACCCTGCTACTTTCAAAAGATGTCTCTTCACAGGAGACACTAAGCTCTTTGGTAGGGTACACAGCAAGGATGGGTAGGGAGTTGCAGAGGGACCTGCAAAGGTTGGAGAGATGGTTTAAGGTTTGGCAGTTGAAATTCAACCCCAAAAGCTAAGGCATGGGTGTCATACTCAGTGTACTCTGCTGATTACAGTAAAATCTGGAAAACCCAGGGGCAACATGAACCTCAGGCTAGGCAACAAACACAAACAGAGCCTGATGTACCTGAAGAACTGTTTTTCCCCTTCTTGGATGCTTTAGCGTGAGTTTGTGAATGATCTTTGGAAGATGTGTGGATGCCTAACTTAGAGGCCATGATTGCATGAATGACCCGATCAAGTATGTATGCAAGAGTGCTGGTGTAATGAACTTCAGTAAGGCTGGCTACCTTAATGTGGTACATAGACTTATTACAATGTATCCTAAACATTGTAACTAGAAGCCAGCCAACTTCTGCCTAATTGGCAGTGTGTGTGTGTGTGTGTGTGTGCCGTCATCTACTGAATTGCTGACTGAAATGGGTGAGGCAATGTTTGTTTGGTGGGGCAGCACATCTTTTGGTTTGTGTTTACGGGGGCAACAGTTCCACCAACTCTTGAGTACAAGTTTAAAATTCCTGGCTACAGGTGCTGCACATAAGGAACCAGAAACCAAGCATGGAGTATTGGATAGGTGTGGTTAAATCGGCACTACTTCTGAGGAAAGGGACCCAGGAGTCATAGTACATGACTCACTTAAACGATCTAGCTGATATAACAAGGTCTACAGTAAGGCAACCAGGATGTTGGGGTGCACTGGGAGGGGTTTGATAGCAGGAGAAAAGAGGTATTATTACCTCTCTATAGATCACTGGTGAGGCCACATCTGAGTACTGTACCCAGTTCTGGAGTCCTCACTTAAGGAAAGACAGACAGGCTGGAGACAGTGCAGTGTAGGGTAACCAAAATAATTCAGAGCCAGCAGGACAAATCCAATGAGCATGAGCTTAAGGTACAAAACATGTACACAACGGAGGCCAGAAGAGAGGGTAATGCAGTATAACTGAGACCTTCAAGTTCATGAAAGGAATGAACAAGATAAACAGCTAGGAGCTATTCAATAGGAATAGTGAATCTAAAACATGAGAGCATGAGTGGAAACCAGTGAGGGAGGGGGGATTCAGGAGGATGTGAGGAAGAACAGTCTGCTAGCTGAGGTGATGGGTGCCAAAGCTGTTAGTGGTTTCAAGCATGGCTGTGACAGGGTAAAGAGCTTAGTAGATACTCAGGGTAGCAGTAAGACAGAGAACATGGAGGCAGGTAGTGTTGACAAAACAGCTGCCCCCCCACATTCTCACCTTTCCATATTTAATCTGTCCCTGGCAGTCTAACGGTACTCCCATCCCACCTGATCCTAGAGTAGGAAAGGATGTCTTGTAATTTACATCCCTGGTAGTCTAGTGGAACCTTACCCACCCGATTCCTGACTAAATGACACATTTCTTTTAATAGTCTTCCTTGTAGTTTTGTGGTACGAATCTTGCCAGTCCCAGTGTAAATGATGGATTTATTATAATATGCTTCCCTGGTAGTCTGGTGGGACCCCCACCTGATCCAAGTAATATCCTAAGTTCTTTCCTGGCAGTCAAGTGGTCCCCTCCTCAATCTTGTATGTCTCTATCATATTTCTCCTCTCCTCTCCTCTCCTCTCCTCTCCTCTCCCTCTCCTCTCCTCTCCTCCTCTCCTCTCCTCTCCTCTCCTCTCCTCCTCTCCTCCAGGGAGTACATATTCAGGTCCTTGAGCCTGTCCTCTTAGGACTTGTGATGCAATCCCTGTGCCATCTTTGTTGCCCTTCTCTGAATCTTCTCTACCCTGTCTATGTCCTTACGCAGGTAAGGTCTCCAGAACTGTACACTGTACTCCAGATTGGTATCCAAAGGCATGAGAAGGAGAAAGTCACTGTGGTTTTAGAAAGAGGTGGCAGTAAAGGTCAGAAAAGTAAAGGGTTCAGGAAATATAAGGAGACCCAAAGGGAGGAGGACAGGGAGGAGTACCTAGAGTGTTTAAGGAAGCGGAAAGGCAGAAAGGAGAGCAGAGGCACAGACTGAGGAAGGTTGAGCACAGTCAGTTAGAAAGGAGACAAGACATTCTTTGGGTACATCAGTGAAAGGAGGAAAACAAGAGGGGTTGCAAGGCTCAAGGGAGAGGGAGGAGAATGTAAGGAGGGTGACATGGAAAAGGCAGAAATACTAAATAAATATTTGTGTTCAGTATTCACAGAAGGGGAGGGGCAGGGGCCACAGCAGTACAGCAGTTGCCAAGGAAGTGAAGAGGTGGACAATAGTCCATTCACAGGGGAAAGAGTCCTGCAGGAGCTCACTAAATTGAAGGTGGACAAAGCAATGGGACCAGATGGCATACACCCAATAATATTAAGAGAATTGTGAAGGAGATAGCAGAACCTCTGGCAGCCATGTTCACTGAGTCATTCAACACAGGGGTGGTGCCAGAGGATTGGAGGAGGACACATGTGGTCCCTCTACACAAATCCAGCAGCAGGAGGAGGCGGGGAACTATAGGCCGTCAGCCTCACCTCAGTAACGGGAAGATCATGGAGACATTGCTTAAAGAAAGGATAGTGGGGCATCTAGAAACCATTGGAGCCTAGGACCATAAGCAACACAAATTCACAAAGGGGAGGTCATGTCAGACAAATCTGGTTGATTTCTTCGACTGGGTGACAAAGGAAGTAAATCTGGGTGGGCAGTGGACGCCGCTTACCATGATTTCAGCAAAGCCTCTGACACTGTTCCACATAGGAGGATGATAAACAAGCTGGGCATGAGGGACAGGGTGGTAAGCTGGGTTAGAAACTGGCTAAGGGGTGACCAGTGGGGTGCCTCAGGGATCAGTCCTGTGGCCATTCCTGTTCAATGTCTTCATTAGCAACATTGCAGAAGGATTGGAGGAAAGGTCTGCCTGTTTGCAGATGACACCAAGATCTGTAACAGAGTGGATACCCCAGAGGGGTGGAGAAAATGAGGAGGGACCTGGGGAAGCTTGAAAAATGGTCTGAGGACTGGCAACTGAAGTTTAATTAAAAAGTGCAAAGTTATGCACCTGGGACACAGAAACCCTGGGGAAAGCTACAGGATGGGGAGGGGGATACTGCTGACAGTCACAAAGGAGGAAAGGGACCTGACTGTTATTATTTCAGATGATCTGAAAATGTCAAAGCAGAGTGCTAAGGCAGCTGGTAGGGCCAGTGGCATGCTGGGGTGCATAGGCAGGGGTATCACCAGCAGAAGGAGGGAGGTAGTGATGCCATTATATAAAAACTATGGTCAGGCCGACGTGGAGTATTGTGTGCAGTTCTGGAGGCTGCACCTTTGTAAAGATATTAACAGGCTGTAGACAGTCCAGAGAAGGGTGACTAAGATGGTACAGAGCTTGTAACCCAAGACTTATGAGGAGAGATTAAGGACCTCAATATGTACTCGCTGGAAGAGAGGAGGAAAAGGGGACATGATAGAAATATTCAAGTACCTCAAAGGTATAAACAAGGTGCAGGAGGGAGACATTTTCCAATACAGGAGGAGCACAAGAACAAGGGACATTACATGAAATTAGGAGGTGTGAGGTTAAGAGGAATGTGAGGAAGTTCTTCTTCGCAGAGAAGGTGGTGGATGCATGGAATGGTCTGGCCTCAGGAGGTGGTGGGAGTGAGCAAAGTAGATGGATTCAAGCATGCTTGTGACAGGCATAGGGGAACCATAGAGGTACAGCAGTGGGTGGGTCGGAAGCAGTGATCCAGTACAAGGGCTTACGAGCAGACTAGATGGGCCAGGCGGTCCACATCTACTGACAATTTTTATGATTCTATAAGACCAGACCTCAAGCTGGTTGAGAAAAGGACTGTACCTGAATCCCATCCCTAAACTTCTTTTAATGGTCAAGAAAGGATCCCTTTTAAATAACCTCCAGAGGCCAGTCGTTACATTAATTTTACATCTTACATATACAGTCGTTTGCTTGTCCTTATGCACCTTCTGAATATAAATTTTGTGCTGGAAATTTTGAAGCTAAAATACAAATGATCTAGGATGATTATTTGGTTCTTGTTTGAGTTTCAGTGATCTATGAGCCCTTTTATGATGTATTGAGTTCAATCAGGAGGGGTGCCCACTACTGTCATCAGTATCCTAGCTGTAAAAACAATAGTTTCTCCTTTCTATTCTCTCTTCAGTCCAAAACTCTTAATGATTTATTCTGTTCTTGTCTGTATTTATGACTCTTTCAGTATACTTCTAGTTGCTCTGTCTTCCATACTGCTAACTCTAGTCTTCACATCACTTATTCTAAGTGTTTTTCAATTTAATATATTTTATTGAAATAGAGTAAACAATATAGATTCAAACAATCCCCCAGTAGCTTCCTCCCCATACAGAATGAAGGTGGAAGATCATATGAGCACAGGGAAAGCTCTGACAGTACAAATGCCAGGCCTAGCATATGTGACCACTATAAACAACAATGTTGAGGCCTGATCCATCAAAGTAACTATATCTTATCTCCTCCCTCCCTCCCTCCCCAACCCCACTCCCCCAGCCTCCCTCCATCCTCCCCAGAGCACATACAGACATATTGCTCAATAGAGCGATAGGTAGACTCATGACTTTGTTCTTGCAACCCCAAGGCAAAGGTACTGTAGGAGCCCACTCTTCCATCCAAAATAAAATTATTCTAGTGACAGTTCAAGATAGGAGAAGGGCCAATACTGGTTCCATTTCCTACCGAATGCCTCTTGTTGATTCATCCTGCTAGCAATATGTTGTTCCAGCTCAAGAGCTTGGAGCACCTCTGCGTGCTGAATCTCTTAAGGATGGTTTGGTTTGATCTAACCAATGTCTGACAATTATTAGTTTAGCCACCACCAAAATAAGTGACATGTAGGCCTTACAACAAGCTAACATATCATTGGGAAAGTGACTCAGCAGGCATATCTGATGGGTATAGTAAGAATCCAGTTCCAACGCTGGGTCCAAAGCATCCTGTATAGCTTGCCAGAAGGGAGTCACCGAGGCACAATCCCAAAGTATATGTTTCAGTGTTCCATCTGAGAGCCCACATCTAGTGCAGAGTGGAGACATTATTTTGCCCATCCTAAACAGTCTTTCAGGAGAAAAGTAAAGGTTATGCAAAATATGAAATTGCAAAAAACGAGAGGTGGTCCTGTTTAATGTATTTTGTATAGGCACTGTCAAATCTGTTGCCAATCCTTCTCACTCAAGTTGAGATCTAATCTGTTTTTCCAGTAAAAACAACCCCGAGGTCCTTATAGATCATACAGCTATAGAAGGTTATAATATTTAGATATTTAGATACAGTGTGTGGCTGAATAGCGTGTCAACTAATATTTGTAATAAAGGGCTGGAGGCACCCCTTGCTACGGGGCCAAGAAGGAAGATAACACACTATACAATTGCATGTGCTTTAAAGGGTGGCAAGTAGAATAGAAATCCTGTCCTGAATTGCCCTGACCAAACTAAACTTTCCATCAAAAGAAAGATGAGACTGGGGCCCTACCCAAGGCAGGACAGAAGCTCGGAGGAATCGTGTGATTCGCTATATCAAAGTGTAAGTTTCCAGTTAGTGGTTGGGATGGTTCCTGGTATAGCGAGAGATCAAGGTGGAAACAAATCTGGTGAAAAGCCTTAAGAGACCACCAATAGGGAGTCCAAAGGGGCTTTGGGAGTTCGATGGCTTGGCATAAACCAAACTGCCTATATCAATGCCCTGGAGCTACAGAGGTGTTGTTCAAGGTAATCATAAAGGGGTGTAAGAACCATCCATGTGCCATGCAGTGAAGACACTCCACCTGAAGATTTTACAACTATGGGCGGCATAGTAATAGAGAAAACATTAGGTGATTTAGTCTCTCCAACTGTTTTGGATGTGTCAGTTTGGAATAAGCTCATGTATGGTTTTACCATTCCAGAGGAATTCTGACAGAGAGGTTTGGAGTCTGGCAAACCAAAGTTTTGGGAGATAAGGCTAACCATGTTTAAGAATTCAATATTCATGTAGCACCCTTTTCATCGACACCCGATGGCAAAACAAGGAAAAGGACCATTACGGCGACATTCGTGGTAATGGTCCATTTTCCTTACTTTCGCTTTTCCCCAGTGTTCCGCCCCTCCTCGGACCAATTCCAACCTGGAGTTGGAATCTTAGAGTCTGGGGGTATGGGGCAGAGCTCTGTGCAAGGGGGGTGCAGCCTCTTCAGAAAAAAGGAAGAGGTGGGTACAATACTCAAGGCGTTATTGTGCCGCTGTTGCTGTGGGGAGGTCGTGCGTTTTGCTGACTTAGAAAACTTGGTGCTTCCTAATATTTGGGGTAAAATGTTAATTTTAATTATATTCATCCAACCCCATAATGACAGTGGAGTGCTTTCCATTCTGGAGGTCAGCCTGAATAAGCTGACATATAGGGACAAGTTCAGTTTTACCAGCTCAGTGATGGAATGGGAGATTTTATTCCCCAAATAAGTGACCACTTTAGGTTCCCAGGAAAGGCCTTGTACTGTAATCCACTGTTTCTGCACATGATTGTTGAGAGGCATTACTTTTGATTTGTCCAGATCTAATTTATAGTCTGCCACTCGGAAAATCTGTCGATTGTTTTCACAGCAGCGGTATGGAGGTTTGAGGTTCCTCCAGGTGTAATAGTAAGTCATCTGCATAAGCAGACAAAGGTATCTGTCTTCCAGCCTGTATCCTCAGATTTCAGGTTTGGTTTGGAGGAACTCTGTTGCATCGGATCTTGGCCGTGGTATGGTGATATATGACTTTGAGCCAGTCACAAAATTATTCAAAACCAAATCTCTGGAGTGTGGCAAAGAAAAGGACCAAGAAACACGGTCAAAGGCTTTTTGGCATCTAAAGAGACTAAGACAGCTGTGACTTGCCCTTGCCGCTATCGAGATAAGGTGGAGTACTTTATGAGGTGGTCAGATGACAGTTGACCTGACACAAAGCCAACCTGAGTCAGGCTATCAAGGCCCTGCCAGGTATCAAGGTGACAGTTAGCCAGGACTGTGGCAAGGATTTTAAGTCAGTGTTCGGAGGGAGATGGGACGGTAATTTTCGGGACTTAAGTCTGACTTACCCAGTTTGGGGATAACAGTGATCCAAGCTTGGGTAATGGAGCAGTCCGAGATCAGATACTTGCAGATAATTAAATAGCTTTACTAGAAAAGGAGCCAAGATGTCCACAAAGATGGCATAGAATGTATTATTAAACCCATCTGGACCCGTGCCCTCTCCTTAAGAGTGTTCTATGACCCGTCGCACTTCACTAAGAGAAATAGGGACTGTAGAAAATCCTGGTCAGATACTGAAAGATTGGGAAGTGGGACAGTCTAAATATTCCTCTATTGATTTGGGATCAGGTTCAAGGTCACTTTTCAGACTATAAAGTGTTTTATAGAACTGCTGGAAGGAGCTGCTATCTCTCGGGGCTAGTAAGGATTGCTCCTCCTGGGGAAGGCTGAACACTTTGTATTAGTTGAAGGGTTTCTAACTATTTAAGCCTTAAGGGCAGAAGTTGTTCCACTCTCTCACCTGACTCCAGGTAGTGGAATTTGACCCTTTGGAGTGCTAAATCAGCTTGATCCACAAGCAGACCAGACATTTAAATTGGCTGCAGTGGATAGCTGGCGCTCTAGCTCCCAGATCTGAGATAACAGATGTCGTGACTATTCTGCTTGCTGTCTTTGGCCATAGTCACCAGGCAGATGTACTCCCTCCAATGGC
The DNA here is from genome assembly GCA_016271365.2 of Neoceratodus forsteri. Lineage (NCBI taxonomy): Eukaryota > Metazoa > Chordata > Ceratodontiformes > Ceratodontidae > Neoceratodus > Neoceratodus forsteri. The sequence continues at coordinate 765,426,628 of CM028133.1, read as the reverse complement.
ACATTTAGTCGCCCCAGAGGACATCAAGGCTGGAGACCAATCTCTTGTTTTCCATAAAGAAATTCTGAATATGCTCTTCAAGGGATGCAACAAAGTAATTGTCTTTCAGGAGGGAAGAATTCAATCACCAGGCCTTGTCCTGATCTTCCAGTCCCCTCAGAGAATGCTCCATATAAATAGGGGTGTGAGCAGAGATCACAGTGGGAAGAATCTTGCAATAGAGGAGGACTGAGAGGTTAGATAGCTTAATCAGAAAGTAGTCTAGCGAGAATATGTTTTGTGTGGGGAGAAAAGTAGGTATATTGTCTGTTGCTAGGATGTAATATACCAGGGTTCCCCAGACCCTGTGAATCCATTAGATCCCTCAATCCTCTTTGTGCAGGTGAAAGTCCCTTACGGTAGACTCCAGATCTATCCAAGTCTGGGTGGGGTACTAAGTTCCAGTCACCACCTAAAATGATCGGAGGTGGGGAAAAAGTAGTAGGTGAGAAAGGAGGTTAGAGAAGAATGCTGGGAATCGGCGTTGTAGCCATAGATTCCTCCTAAAAGGAGTTTAGTTAAGCCCAGACGTCCTTGGAGTAGTAAAATCGACCATCTGGATCACTGCAATCCTTAAATAGTTGAAAGGAACACCCCGCATATTAATATGCCCACACCTCCCTTTATTGCTAATTTCACATTGTACGCTGCCGACTCAATCCCTTTGAAAAGCTGAAATCTCCCTGTTGGAGGTGGGTTCCTGTGGAAAACCATGTCCGGGTGATATTTTTAAGATGTCGAAGAATCATGTATCATTTACATATTGTTTGCCCCTTCACATTCCAGGAAAGACATTTAAATGTAGTAGCCATCATAAATAGCCACGATCATTATCGGTTGAACCCCGTCAGCCTGTAAAACAAGTGAAAAAGTGCTCCTGGACCCCCCGTTAACCCCCAGCTTCCTGTAACAATACCCACAGCCCTCTCCCAGCCCTTCCCCTCCACTCTCCCTCTCCTCCCCAGTAATTCAAATTCACTAACAACAAAACTATTAACTTTACCCCAGGAATAACCCCACCACCACTACTACCCTCAGCCCTAAAGACCGCAACTCCAGCAAACCACTCCCTGTGATGAGCAAATACCTGAACACGGGTCCTCAACCCCCTCCCAATCCCCATGATGACAATTACCAGATTGCTAATACTGTACAAATTATTTAGAAGAAGAAATTAAATGTTTGTTGCCCCCATATACAGTACAGCAGAGAATAACTAACAAGGAGAAGGATTATAAAAGAGCAGTTAACGTATAAAAGTAACCAATGATTGCCATAACTAGCCCCACAAAACTGGCAGAGAAAGAGGTCTCAGCGCAAGTCCGTTATCAATTGATGAGTACTCTACACTGCTTTGTGACGCAGATAAATCAACAGGTGTGGAAATGTATGGCGTCTATTTTTGTTGAGTTAAAGGCTATTGTCCCCTTTGCAACAGTAGGGTCTCACACTGTGGTGTGGACAGGTCTGTGGCCCCTCCAGTTGTAGCTTGAGCAAACTTACAAGCACATCAGGGTCCCCTGACCTCCACAATGAAGGGACTCTGGGATAGCCTCCCACTAAATATAGCCATTGGCGCTGGGCAGAAATACTGGCACCTAAGGAAAGTAATAAAAGGATCCTCCCCACTCCCCCCTTGTGAGAGGTAAAGATGTAATGCTTGGGGATGCCACGGCTAAGAAAAGGATAGCCTATATCGGTATATTGTCCCCTGATCTGCCATCTGTTTCGTTGCTTTGGCCTGCACTGATTATTTCACCTTTGGTGGGGGAAGAGGCAGGAATCCCAACCTCCCACCCCTCCATGTCTGGCATGAACAAGCCATCACTGTTTCCGCTCCACCAATAGGGGGCAGCAAGAAGGGTCCCAGCCCACAGGTTTGTGTCAATTGAGCCAACCCCAGAAGCCCTCCTCAGGCCCGCAGTGGGAAGATCTCGAGCGGGGCCTTAAGGAACACAATTCTCGAGTGACCATCCCCTACCCAGCACTGTATAAGACATTTCAGGCCCCATCATCATTTAGGAGGACAAGTGCTCTGCTGCACTTCACTGCCATTCCAGCCACCAGCTAAAAGTTTGGCCACAGACCTACCTAGATTCTTTTCAGCAGTAAACAGCTGGCCCGAGGAAAAACCCTCTGCTCAACAAGGCGCCCAGCTCCTCATCCATCGATATCCGCCTCTGGTTTCTATAGCAGTATCTGTCCACCTCGCTGCAACAGAGACCTCTGTCCGTAAAATAACTCCATCACCATGCTGTCCTGAACAGCATCAGCGCCCCAATCCTTGATAGTTTAGAGGACAATGAGACTTTAGAAACTGCTTATTAGTAAGACATGCAAACTGAACTTATAATCCTTGAAGTCCAGTAAGGAATAGCTATGAGTCCCTCTAATCTTAACACCAGAGGAAAAAAAGGTACAGTAAATATGGTTTTCTCCATGTCCTCATGACCAAAAATCCACAGATCGTTCCAAAGATGTAAGACCGCATTCAAACTATCCTTTACAGATCACTTAAGAGCTTGAAAAAGATCCAGGAATAAGTTGGGAAGCTTTAGTTTCACCTGGCCCTCTGTCTCAAAGGTTTCCATTTTTCCTGAAAGTTCACCTGCAGCCTCACTGGATACAGCATTCTGAAGTGGGTCCCCATCACCAGTAATTTGGTGATTAAAGGGTTGAATTCAGCCCTCTTGAGCCTCACAGAGTGGGGAAGGTCTTGTGTAATTCTCAGCTTCTTTCCCTCCCAGAGCAACTCTTTAGTGTCTTTGATTTTAGCCAAGATATGAACTTTGTCTAGGAAGTTTAATAGCTTGAAGATCAATGTGGCGGTGGAGAGTTTGGTGGAGGGAAGGCTTCAGTGCCCTGTGGGCCCTTTCAATGATGTAACTAGAATTATTGGGAGAAGGGCAGGCCCCTTTTCACAGCATTTCTGCAAAAATCAGATGAGATTCCGACCTTCCAGGCCTTCAGGGGCCCGATCAATAGAAGGTTATTTCTTCTACTGTGCACCTCAGGTCCACAATTTTATCTTCAAGTTTTGAAACCTTGTGCCAGAAGGCTGTTGCATCTGACTCCTGGTGGTTTTCCAGTCCTCCAGAGCTAGTTCTAACTTCTAGATCACCTACCCTATGAGCGAGGTACTCTGTGGTCTTTTGTAAGTTTGCAAGCTGGCTGGTTATATTTAACAGAGCATCCTTGATGGGGCAGAGCTCCTGAAGGAACTTGTCCTCGATTAGCGGTACCGGGGCTGGGTTAGTCTTGGTAGCCACTACCGCCACCTGGGTTTAGATTTCTTTGCTGCCTTTGCTTTCTCCAAGCGTGGGTGGTGGAGTGTGGGTTGGGCCTGCAGGCTGCAACTCAGCTTCCATCTGTGAGGCTGCCTCTAGTTGTCTTAGTCAATCAAATCACTGAAAGGAGCAGAAAAAGCTGATGAACCGACGAATGGACATAATAAACAATGGTAAAACTAACCTGTGAAGGTGATTTTTAGCAATCGCGGAAATAATCGAGTAGTGGAGCCAAGGAAAACACGTCTCATCTGTCAGATGCATCAAATACCCCATTATTCTAAGTTTATGGTCTGCCATTTCCGTATTCATGTATTTAAAGCACAGACCATTTCACTCATAGACAGTTTTGGTGACAAACATTTAGCCATTAGCATTTTGAAAAGTCCAATGGTTAGTGTATTATTAGTGACAACTTATTTCCTCACCCCATTTTTCAGCGCACTATTATCTTCAAATAGTGCCCTCTTTAGAGGGTTTATTTCATTAGTCATGTCATCTGCAGTGTCTCTATTCAGTGTAGACTCCATCTTCCTAGCCTTAATCTATAATATTAAGAGTCAGTGATTTCCACTCTTCTCTTTAACTGCCCTTTGTAGTTGAATGTGAAGGTGACAATGTGGCTGTAATGTTTACTGGTGGAGTCTCCAGCAACTGTTGCACCGCTGAAAGTGTGCTGTGGTGAGCAGAAGAATCACTTAACCTTGTAAAATCTGAACCTTTCAACTAGAAGAACAGTTCTGAAATGTTTTATTTCCTTGAAGTTTGTTTTTCTTGATGACTGAGCCCGTATCTGCTAATGTAAACATCAAAGGTACTGTTTTAATGCGGAGATGAGGCAAAGTAGTGAAACTCAAAGCGGAACATCTGACCAGCCCAAGCCTATTCTTAAAATCCTCCAGTTTTATCCTTGTCCTGGGGATACTGGAAACATTAGTAGCAGTGGAGTGGAGGTTGTGGTATTCATTTTGAACCAGAAAGAGTCTGCATGGTGTCTCTGGTTCTTTATTTTTCACCATATGAAATACCCATTTATGCCATAGGTATGTCCACCTTTCCAAGAGGAGTATGATGCCTTTTGTGAGTACAGTTGTCAGCTGGTGGTAAACCTAGATGCATTAAGCATGACTACAGACATTGTTGTATGCAGTGCTTAATTTGTCTAGCTTCTTTGGAAGAACCTTATGGACAATCGCTAAATATTTGAGTATTAAAATAGGGTGTGAGTTACAACAGCTTTCTGTTCTCAATAGTTAGACAATTTTTACTCTGTAGAGGGCTTCAAGTTTTTTATTTATGGTTTTGGTTGTTTTAGTATATGATCGTTAAGGTCAGATATGAGTCAAACAGGAGGTCTAGGTATTTATATATCTCTGCATATTTTAGAGTGGTCCCATCTAGACACCAAAAGCTCAGAGCATCCCTCAGTTTGTCAAGCTTGCATCTAGAGCTGAAGAGCATAACTTGAGTTTTATTTTACTAATGTACTAATATACTAAAATGTTAGCAGAATAGACCCTAACGGTCTCTTGAGTCTGTTTGATTTTTCAGCACCGCACTGAGGGCCGATTTTGGTGTCCTCCTCCTCCCCTTGGTTATACTGTCCCCAGTCCCAGATGTTCCACCTGTATTGGGCCTGGTCAGATTTACCCTCCCCTGTACCTGTCCTATCCCTCTTAAACCGTCCACAGTCTCCACCTCTACTGGCTCCCTGGGCAGTGCGTTCCATGACTCACCACCTTTCAGTGAAATAACATCTCCTCCTCTCCCTCTGAGCCTGCTTTCTTCCAGCTTACACCCATAACCTCGTGTTGCCCACCTCCTTCCTTTGGAGCACCCTGACTGGACCTCCCTTATTGATCCCTTTATGTACTTAAGACCTCCATCATGTCCTCCTGTCCCTCCTCTCCTCCAGGGTGTACATGTCAAGCTCCTTGAGCCTCTCCTCATAGGTCCTCTCCCCAGGCCCCAAATCATTTTGTTTGCCCTCCTTTGGACCCTCTCTAGAGTGTCATGTCCCTCTTTAAATGTGGTCTCAAAACTGTACACAGTACTCGGGGTGTGGCCTAACCAAGCAGTTGTACAGTGGAAGGATCACTGCCTTTCTGGAGGTAATCCCCTGGTGATGCATCCCAGTATCCTATTTGCCCTTGCCACTGTCCTCCTACAGGTCTCTGAGCTGTTCATTTTGACATCTACCACTACCCCCAGGTCCCCATCACCCTCCATGACTTGAATCATGTCTCCTCCCAGGGTATACCCCTGGTCTGGATTATGACTCCCAGGTGCAGAACCTTGCACTTCCCTGCTTTGAATTTTAGTTTCACTTTTCCGACCACCTTTCCAGAGCCTCCAGGTCCTCCTGCAAGACCACCCACCCCATCTCCTCATCCACCACTGCACCCAGCTTTGAGTCTCAAAGAGACTCATCTCACTCCTGATCCCTTCCTGATGTCTGAGACATAGACTTTAAACAGGAGTGACTCCAGCACTGACCCTGGGGAACCTCACTAGTAAAATATATAAATATTGTAAGACTGAAATCCAGTAGTCCATGTGTTTCTTTAAAGTCTTAATTCTTTCTTGACTTCACACCATATATCCAAAACAGGCAACAGTTTCAGTAGCTTGACACCATTTCTTCAGGCCAAAATATACAGTGTTTCTAGATACAAATAAATATAGACAATAATCAGTTCATCATTCTTTTACATAACTTCTATAATTATAGTAAACACTGCAGTATTGTGGTACACAATTCCTACTAGGTCACCAATGACCCTATACCATGAGTATACAAACTTATTAAATGTTTGATTTTATTAATTATAATATATCTTTTTATTCTTAACACCAATATCAAATGATCCAAGCCTGTACTTAATTCTATTAAACTATTTTTACTTCAATTACTGTTTTATTGCTCATATTAATCTAACTTCATACCTGCTATATTCACTTTCTATTTAAATTAAATTTCACATCTTCATATTGTGACTCATATTTCACTTATGAAATGCTGCAAAATAAACATAAAGAAAATAAAAAGGATCATATCAAATTCCATAATGCCCAAAACTAAATGTTTGCTTAAAAAGTTCATGATATTCTTACTTTTAAAAGTTCCTTAATTCTACTCTTACCCGTTTACGTTTATTGGAACAAATGATTTTTAAGTTCACAATGAAAAAAATCTCCAGTTCTTCAGGATTCCTCTTATATAACTATGAAAATAAGTCATTGTTCTTTGTTATTACATTTATGATTGCTTGTTTATATAAGTATTCAGCTATTCCACAAGTAAAGTTTCCACAAATGTTTGTTTACCTTTAGTGGTTTATATTACTATTCTGATGCCTTTGTATACCTTTTGCCTTCTGTTTCTTTCAACAGTTTTTACTACAAAGTACAAAACCATATAAGCAGTGTTACCATCCCAGTTCATATATTTTGCTTGGCTCTTTTTAACAGTCTAAGACCTTCAATTTAACAGATGAGCTTATAAACTCTTACATGGCTAGAATGCCATGGATCGACCGTCTTCCTGAAGGAAAGGGGCGGTCAGACCCATTGATTCTGCATGGTTTAAAAGACTGTGAAAATGGCGAGGGGCGTACTACGTCATTCATGACGAAACATACCTTTCCACTATAGGTATCGCCTAGATCTTAAGGAATGAATGAACAGCCTTAAACTCAATGTGGCCAAGTGGAAATGTTTAAGTGGACTCACTTGGTACATTCTGAGAGTAGGCAGTTTGCCTCCCACCTCGACTTATTGCCGAAAATATAAACATTCATTGTTGAATCTTTCTATTATCATATCTGCTCTTACATATTATTTATAATTCTGGTTAAAATCACCAAGATTACTATTATTTGCTGTTTAAATACCATATTTCCTAGATAGTAGATCACTGGTGATTTAATTTTACAGCTACTAGGGGTGAAACTACTCTGTTTAATTCCTATGTCTATTTCCTAGAATAAATCATTAAAATATATTCAAAATATTGTTATAGTTAATTCAGAAGAATCTATTATAGTATTGAAGAATGATCTACATCATTTATGACGTCTCTACTATTTCCATTGTGTTCTATTCCTTGAACCTTTGTGTTTACTTAAACAACTGTAACCACAATGTATCCTACTGGCTTCTGCATTAGTACTTTAAATCTATAGTCATTCAAAGGGCAGGTCGTTTAGTGTCCCATTCTCTGCATCTTTGCAGAAAAACCAAACTGTCTCTAAATTGTATCTATTCATAAGCAGTATCCCTATAACACTTTTATGTACATTGTTCATAACAGTGAATTAATAATAATTGTCATCAGACTAACAAAACTTTCTTTTCCTTTACATTGACACTGAATATTATTGTATGTCCATTTCAAAATCATCAGGACTTCCAAAAATCCCAAGTGTTTATCCTCTGAGTGTATAGGCATTCACAAAACTTTATTTATTTATTTTTTCCTCTTTCTCCCTGGCAGGACCACGAGAGCCATCCACCCTGGTCACGGCCCCAGAGACCTCTAATGCCGGGATGTTGCTGAGGACCCTCGGTCACCCCCGGCTTGCCCCCAGAGGGCGGGGCCAGAGGCCACCTATGTGGCCCGGAACTGTAACTAGTCGGGTCCTGCAGCTGCAGCAGCTATGTGAGGCTCTGCGGAGGGCTTCATTAATCAGTGGTCCTGCCTCCATCTTTTCCGACGTTTTCTCCCCAGAGGAGGCGGGGACGTGTAATGCGCCATCGGCCTGCCCGCCTCCATCCCCCTTGTTGAGCACCAGCTTGCGTGGAACCCGGTCTCCAGGCACAGAGGCTTACCCATGCCCTCCCCAGAATAGGAGGCCGATCCGTCGGGCGCTCGATCCTATTCCTCAGGCCGGCCCTCCGACAACCCGGTCCGTTTCTGAACCCAGTCGCAGGCGTCGTACAGGAAATAACTCGCTGCTTACCGGACGGGCGGCATTCACAAAACTTTAGATTTCTTAAAGAGACAGTTTCAGGGTTGTAGGTGCAGAATTATATCAATTCATAAATCCAGAGTATAATTAATTTCAGTATAAATTCCAATTACATTTTTGTTCATTCCAATCCTTGGATTGGTACTGTTCATCATATAAATCCAGTATACTTCTCTTTTAATAATAAATCATCCCATATTATATTCTGTCCACTTGGTTCATTAATTTTTCAAGTCCCCAAAATCTAAGGAAGCTGCTGAATGTTCCACACTGTTAAAGTGTTTAGCTACTGATGAATTTTGATCTTTTAACCTTATGTCACTTTTATGTTCACTTATACAGTTTCTAAGTTCTCTTATAGTTTACCTACATAAAGTTTATCACACGGACATTGTAAAATATATACTGCGTGGTGTGATTTACAAGTAATGTGTTGTTTAATGATTTCTTTTGTTTGTATATGGGTGTTCAAATACCAATCTTTTTGTTGTGTTATTGCAATGGCAACACTGACCACAGGAAAGCTTCCTTCTTTAAAGGCCCTAAGAGTAACTGTTTTCTTTATTTCTGTTTTGTTGTAGATTTTATGTGCTCTGAGATGTACCAGTCGATCCCTTAGTGTTGTATTTCTTTTAGATGTTATTAAAGGTTTCTCTACAAATCTTTTGTTTGTCCTTCCCCTGCCTGTAAAATGTGTCAGTTATCTATCAATGCACTCCTAATTTTACTGCTCAAATGACTATATGCTGTTGAAAATACTATTCTGTTTTCCATTTCATTTTTCTTTTTTTTTCTTAATGTTTCATGTGTTATACCTTCTACTTTAGATAAGGATTCTTGAATATTCATCTATTTATATCCCTCTGTCTAAATCTTCCTGTCATTTTTTCAGTTTCTTTTTAAATTCCTCATCTGTACTGCTGTTCCTTTCAGTTCTTATTATCTGTGATTTTAGTATACTTTGCTTCAACTTAGGATCATGAAAGCTGTTATAATGTAGTAAAGTATTCCTGTCAGTTCCTTTCGATACAGTTTTGTCTCTAATTTGTTATTGCTTTTATAAATTAATAAGTCCAAAATGCCACTTGTTGTCTATCAGCTTCCATGGAAAATGTTAAATTCTCATTTCTACTATCCAACTATATTTTGAATCTTTCTAATTCCTCTTTTGTTCCTTCCCATAACAGTAGTACATCTATAAAACGTCTCCATTTTCTGATATTTTATGAAATGGTTGTTGCCCTCATCAGTATATGTATATTTTCAAAATTCCACATAAAAAGATTGGCATATGATGGTGCCATTGTACTTCCATTGCTGTTCCATGAATTTGTAAAATATTCTCCTCAAAATCAAAGTAATTTTTTTGTAATTTGGTTTAGCTGATTTGGTATTACAAAAATTACTTTGATTTGAGGAAAATCTAACATAACCCCTCCATCCATTCTGGTAAAACTAAGGCAAAGTCCTCATTTACAGGCTTCATGATTCCCCTACCTCCTGGCCCAATCATCCCTATCCTTATCTTGCTGGTCTGCCCTTACTTTCCTTTTCCCATGTATCTAAAAACCCTTGTTCCCCTCTGGATCCCACCAGCCAGGACTGCTCCTTTTTGCCTTAGCTGCTCTCACCATCCTGGTGACTCTCTTGGCTGTCAGCTCATATTCCTCCAGATCCCTTTCACTCCTTGAGCACTTGAAGCACCTATAGGCCACCACCTTTTCCTCACCACCTCCTGTACCTCCCAAGTCCATCAGCAGGGTTTTCTGGCCTTACCAAACTTACACCTTTCCCTTGGGGATCTGGTTACCTCCTGTATCCCCCTCTAATGGTCCCCAACCTGCTGTCCAGCATCCATATCTGACCTTATCCTATCAGACGATCTTTAAGGATCCTTCCCATCTCCTTGAAGTCTGCACCCCTAAGTCAGTTACTACCACCCTTGTTCAGCTTTCCTCCCCCAGGTCCCAGAAGAACCAGACTGTGGTGTGATCACTCCCCACCAATGGGTCTCACCTCTATGCCCTAATCTGATCACTGTCCGCCAGGACCACATCCAGTGTCTGGGCCTCCCTTGTTGGCTCACCCACCCGTTGTGTCTGAAACGCATCCTGGAAAACATCCAGCAGCCTCTGCTCTCTGGCCACTGATGACATCGTAGTCCCCAGTCTGTTCCTGGCATGTTGGGGTCCCCATTACCACTACCTTTCCTTTCCCAGTCTACAGTGTCCCTTGAGTTTGCCACCAAACTTTCTTCCAGAACCACTGGTGGTCTGTATACCACTCTGACCTTTACTCTCTCACCCCTGCATCAGCAAGGTGACCCAAATAGCCTCCACATTCCCCTCTGCCTCCTCTACCTCTCCAATACACACACCATTTCTGACTAACAGTGCTACACCACCCCTTCCCTCCCCTATCTTTTCTGAACATAGTATAGCCCTTCAGATTTAGGTCCCCTCGTGACCCTTGGGTGGCCCAGGTCTCAGTGACTGCTGGCACATCTATCTCCCCCTCAACTAGCATCACCTGGAGCTCAGGCATTTTTATTTCCTAAGCTCCTGGCATTTATCGGGACCACTCTCACCCCTTTCCCTCCTCTCCTTTCTCCCTCTTGAGCTCCATTTCTCAGCTCCTGCACCCTACCTGGTGACCCATTTCCATATCTCCCTAGCCCCCTCGAGTGGCAACCATGTCTCTCATTTATCGTGCCTGCTGGCACTGCCCTTTTGATCCCTCCCCTTCAGAAGTTTAAACCCCACCTTTCACTGATGAACCCAGCTAGTTTGAGCTTAAGGATTTCTTTCCCTCCAAATTAAGATGGAGCCTGTCCATAGCATACAGCCGCTATCCTCCCAGGTCTCTCCTCAGTCCCCCACCAGACCATACCCGAATTCCTCACACTCCCTAAGTCAATGATTTATCTCCTAATCTTCATGTTGTTTTCCCCACTGGCCCTTGGCACCAGCAGGATTTCCAAAGGAGATCTTACAGCCTATGGAAAAGCATACCTGGCCAACTCCTGGAACCGTGCCTGAATTTCTAGTTCACTATTACTATTTATGCCATTTGTCCCCAAGTGCACTAGAATGTCCAGGATCCCCCATTCCCTTGGCAGTGGAATGCAACTCATGCTTGGCCTTGTGCACCGTCAGGCCTGGGTGGCATTTGGTTCTGATCAGACAAGTTTTATCCTCCCACTGGATGCCTCTGATCATGGAGTCCCCAATAACAGTACTCTAACCTCCCCTTGCCTCCCTGTTCACCCTTGGGTTTCTCCTCCTTCCATGCCCTCCTCATCCCTTAGTCCAGATTCTCCCCCAACTGGCTCCTTGCACTTCCCACAATCTGGGTGTCAAAGGTGGCCCTTCACTATTTTCCTGGTCACCTCCTCTACCCGTGTTCTGGCCTTCTTTATCCCCCACCGTTATCTTTCTCTATATGTCTTTCCCCACTCCTTTCTAATCCATCTGTCCCATCCATTTGCCTACTTGGCTTTCTGTTGCTATCATCCCATTTACGTCCTGTGCCTTCCTGCCTGTCATGCTCCCTGTTCCATACCAGCAGCCTCCTCCTTGTTTCCCTGATCCTTCTTTTCTTTTTCCCCTACCCTCTTCCCTAACCTTGTCCAGGTCCCCCTCCATTGCACCTTGCCTCTTCCCCCTTCACCCTTTCTATCCGTCCCTGCCACAGCTTCACCTCATCATCATCATCCTCCCCTCACACTCCTCTCTTCTACCAATGGGCATAGAGGTTAAAACAATTTGTGAGCCTTAGCCCATCCCCAGTGCCCCACCCATCCCTACTCGCTCTTGGTTTCCTTTGGACACCCCAGTCTCTTGCCACTGCTGTGGAAATTTCACCTTTTGGGCCCACCTGCCAAGGTCCCCTAGAGCCCTCCTATGTGCCCACTTCCCTTCTCCCCTAGTGTGAGGCACCTCTCTTCACTCCTCCTGCAGCTTGGGAGGCTCCAGCACCTAGTGCTTCCATGTTAGGTGACCGCTTGCCTCTTACTCTCAATCCTCCCTCAGCACCCCGCTGCCTTTGGACCCCTCTCCTCCTCCTTAAGCTGTGCCAGCTGGTAGCACACTGGGCATCCCCAAACTTCCAAGCCCAGTTCAGTATCATGGCTGCATCACACCCTGTGCACCAACCACCCACCCAAAGATACCTGCTCTAGTGATATGCGGTCCGTTCCTCATCATCATCAAGCAGTCTTTTCTAGGCCAAATTACCAACTCAGTGGCTCTACAGTTTCTTGAGCTACCAGTACCTATACCTAGATGATCCCCCATACAGCATGCAGACTTTTAAACTTGGCAGCTTGGTGGCTGAACTTTTTCCCACCTGACTATTAGCCTTAAGAGTTAACTCATAAGGGGAAGTTTGCAACTCCCTAAGCTCCTCCCTCCCAGCCTTTAAACCCAACCCCAGTGGCTCTTCCATATTTAAGAAAGGCTAATACAAGGGTTCGGTGGGAGGGATTTCCAGAAAGATTTTAAGGAGTTAGGCCAGATTTAAAACATAACAGCAAAACTTATAAAACTTATGACAAAGATAAGTAAGCTCTCCAGAACCTCACCACATCTTCAAAATTCCACTGCTACCTCTGCCCACAGCAAGAAGATTTAGAATGCCCCAGTGAGGATTTAAGCAGAGATTAACTGAAATGCAAACAATCTTGATTGGCTGGCTGTGTTATTGGCCAAAGAACCCTCCCCACAAGAATAGTCTCCAGCCAGCACAGAAAGATTTACGGATTTATGTCCCTCTAGTCTCAGAAAGATTTTAAGGAGTTAGGCCAAATTTAAAACACAATAGCAAAACTTACAAAAACTTATGACAAAGATAAGTAAGCACTCAGAACCTCACCACATCTTCATAATTCCACTGCTACCTCTGCCCATGCAAGAAGATTTAAGAAAAAACAAAAAAAAAAAACTTTGTACAGAATCAGTTTTCCTATTTGTCGAAATCCTTTTGTAATTTATTTGTACCAGACTGGATGATTTGGATGTTACCATAAATGACTGGACTTCCGGTGATGTCAGCAGTTGAATGGCGGCTTCTCCCTGAGCTCCACATTGCCATGAAACCAATCTAACAGCATCTGAAGCCTACAGAATACAATGCCCAGCTAAAACAACATGCTCAGAGAGGACTACCCTCTAAGAACTCACAAATTCAGTCCAGAAGCTGCAGACCATGCTGCAATTGGAAAAAAAGGGGTCGAGTGCTGAGACTGCAGGAGACGCACCGAGCTGGAGATATCGAGCGTGGAGACAGAGGAATACTCACAGTTAATAGTGTCGATCATGCAGGCCACCTGCACTGTCAAAAGATCGATGGAACCCTTGAGGAACTGAGAGAAGACCTCAACAAAATAGAACACCGGTGGACCAGGTGGAAATCAGGCTGACTAACATCTCTGGGCAAGCCAACCGCCATAACCACCTGCTTCTGTACTTGCTAGCTAGATAGAGGAGCTGACTGCTAAGCTCGATGATCTGAAGGCCGCAGTCACCAGCAGAATATCTGAGTATATAGCGTGCCAGAGCGCTCTGAAGAGGGGCTAAGATCCAATCTCATTTCTGCAGGCAGTTCACTGAGGGCCTTGAACCTCCTCCAGACTATGACCTCTCCATGGACAGAGCCCTTCGTTGGTATAGCGTCCTACAAATTCTGGAGCCTGTCCTCGATCCTTCATGGCCAAATTAACTTCTTATGCAACAAAAGAAGAACTTCTCAAAAGAGCCTGGAGAAAACTAAGATTATGTATCAGGGCCACGATTACAACTCGACTATGATTATACAACCTTGGTTCAAGAGAGAAAAGTACTCTGGCCCATTATGAAGCAGCTCAGAGCTAAAAATGTGAGAGTTCAAATTCTCTATCCAGCTCGTATCAGAATAGAGATGGAGGGAGGTACCAAGGTATTTGAGGATTTGACAGCTGCATCACAATGCCTGCAGACCATGGGAATTACTGTACCCCACCTCACCAAGGAAAAGCTTGAAAAATAATTAATTGAATCAGCCTGGGCATTGGCCAGAAAAGGATCAAGATCTTCAACTCAAAATACTGAAAATACCTCGACTACTCTGAGAGCTGATATTTGCACTACCCTAAAACACTACAGATCAGCGGTGCAGATTGATGCCATTATGGCAAGGACAAGAGGATAACTCCATGCAGCCCGACTGAAGCCAGGGCCAGCTCATCTGCCTCGGTGCCCTGAATTTGCTGCAGCACGTGATGATGAAGGCTCCAGTGAAACTCATAACCCCCTGAAGCATCCAGGACTTACCAGCTCCTCAGCCCAATGCTGCAATGGGCAGGATGTTCTCGAGGGGTAAGTACCAATGGGAAGGGGGAGGTAGAACTGGTTTAAATGACTTTGGACACGAGAAATGTCAAGATCCTCACCTCCAGCGACCGTGTGTAAGGTCATATGTGGCACTCTTTCTGACTGTCTTGCCCCTACCTAAAAACTGCCATGCTACCACAAACAGCCCTCAAAAAAGATTTACTCATGAGGGACTCTGGGGAGGGTGGCAGACTACTGTATTGCCGCTGCGATTGCAGCACACAAGGAAAAGCAATACCAGAAAAGTATGTACATAATTTACTTGAAAATACTGTACTAAAACAACTGGGAGAGAAAACTGGGAGATTAAATCAGAAAAGTTTATTGTTCACTGTAAAGATACTAAAACTTCCTGTGTATTCAGTAAAGTTATAGGCTTGGGATGCAAAATACTGATGAGGAGATAACTTGAAAATGAGAGAGCATTTTAAATATTTTGCAGTATTCCCTCTTCTTAAAATAAAATTACAAGGGGCATCACGGAGCGTGGGATTGACCGACTAACAGACCATGGTCTGGACTTTTCTACTACCACTGATGTGGGCCATTTTCTAGGGGTTGGGCCTCAACCCAAACTACTCCCCACAAAATGGGAAGACCTTACTCCACACTTAAGGTCACAGATCTCAAAGGAGATCATACCCATCAGGAAATATGTTACTCTGATGACCAAGGAAGTCACCACTTCATAGCGTGAGCTAAACCCCCACAAACTCATACTACCCCAAAAGTGGGAAACCACTACACAGGGAACAAGAAAAGTTAAAAAGTACTGTGGTGGGCCACTGGATGCTCTCCTGCTGCTTGTGGGTGGAGGCAACAGGGACCCTAACAAGTAGGAAAAAAGGAACTGTTTTTTTTTCTCAGCTATTTTGCTGGCTGTTGTAATAATGTTTTTAACTGGTTTCTGACTGTACTACCACATAGTAGGCAAAGTTGGTTATCACTTGTGGTTTCAAAGGGTCTGTTACATAGAGTTATTCAAATTTCATGTTTTTATGTTAAAAGATCAAAAGAGGCATAAGTTTTACATGTCTGAATGATGTAGTGTTCATAAATCCGAAAAGGCAAGCAATAATAATATCTTAATTGACAATTTTGATACACAGAGAAAGGTGGAAGAAAGGAAGAAGTAGTGCTGAGATTGGGGCGAGGTGTACAGAAGGCCCCTGGAGGACAGGAAATCCTTTTGAGATGCCAAAATGGCTACAATCAGGACTAAAATGTTATCCTATAACATTAACAGGGTTAACCACCCCATTAAAAGGAAGCAGGTTAAAAAATTTATAAGAACACAAAATTGTGATATAAACTTCCTACAGTAGACACAGCTCTCTCCCAAAGATGCACTTAAACTTAAGACCAGGGCTTCACTGTCCTCTGTCAGGCCTCACTGGAAAAAGGAAGGAAAAGAGGGTTGCAATAATAATGTCTGAACATCTCCCTTTGAAGAGACAGAGGTAA
Source organism: Neoceratodus forsteri (assembly GCA_016271365.2). Taxonomy (NCBI): domain Eukaryota; kingdom Metazoa; phylum Chordata; order Ceratodontiformes; family Ceratodontidae; genus Neoceratodus; species Neoceratodus forsteri. Next base: position 765,410,500 of record CM028133.1, on the reverse strand, counting down.
TTAAAGATGAAGGTGCCCAATACCTAATAGTAGTGGGGAAAATCCAGGACTCATGGATTATTCTAGTTAATGTATATGCCCACCTAATTCACGATCACTTTTACTCAAAGTTGCTACAACTAGTAGCCCATACGGCTAAAGGTACCCTAATAGCGGAAGTTGGAACCTGATCCTGAACAGGAAACTAGACTCAACCACTGGTATCCCACTCAGTTTCTGCTGGTAGTTTGTAGAGCTCATTGAACTCAACCTGTTTGAAACAGAGTAGGGTATTTCCATGGGGTTGCTGAGGTAGGTTAGGTTATAGATCTCAGTGTGTTATGCCTATCCAGCTTTTTTTTTTGGGGAGAGATCCTTGAAGAAGTTATTTAGACAGTTAACTGTATTTTTCTGGTGAGTTAATGTCTACACCTTGGCCTATTAGCTTTGTTAATTGGAATTTTTACTACTTAGTAAACCACTGAGTGTGGCAGAACATTTTTTAAGTTGTTTGTCTGCTGGGTATGGTAAAATTGGCCTTAGTAGCTTTTCACCATCTGCTTGCACGTATTTCGTGCATTCTGTATGTTTCATAATCTTGATCTAATCCAGAGACCTTGTATCTTTTCCAAGACTTGTCCCTTTCCTGAAGCAGGGCACTTACCTTTGTGTATACCATTCTATGGCAGTGCCTTTTATGTGTTTTCATTTAAAAGGTGCGTGCTTGTTGCATATTTCAAGAAATGTTGTTATGAAGTAATTGAGGTCAAGATTAACATTAGGGCTAAGCTATATCAAATGCCATCTAATGTTGTGCAGGTCAGTTATGAAAATAATTGGGTTAAATCATTCATAACTCTGTTACAGACCAATTTAAATGGCATTTTGGCCTTACTAATTTCCAGCTACAGTAAGTTGAGAGTCACTTATGCTATCTGCTAGGGTGCTCATTGCTGGATATGATCACATCTGTTTTTTAGTAACCATTTTATGGTGGTATGCTTTTTGTTTTATATTTAGTCTAATGAGACCAGAGATATGTTGCTCCATTAGTAATTCTTTCAACTACAAATGGTGTTTACCCTTTGCAAGTGTAATTAATAATGCTCAGTTCTGCTATAACAAAAAGGGCAGAAATAGAAAAGGAAAACTAAGGCCTCTCTGTAGGACCTGATAAGTTTCCTCCAAGGAAGATATACATGTGAAACCCTACATTTTGGCACCAAAGAGGGCTTGTGTTAAAAGTTTAGCCTTACTGGCAGTCAACAGAGGTTTCAGTGAATGACCACAATATACCTGGTTAAGTCTAGTAAAGCCACCGGGAGGACTGTCTCAATCTGATATTTATTGAAGCTATATGTTTACCCATTGCAGTGAGGCCAGGAGTCTGAGGGTCTAGGAGGCCTCAAAAATGTTGAAGTTTTGGTACATTCTTGCACATTTTGCGGGTGATTTATAATGGAATTTATTACCTGGTACCCCTCCCCAGGTCAGAAAGTTTCACCCTAGCCACCGAGAGTCTCCACAGATCAGCATGTTACTCCGAGCACTTCTTCCCCATAGCCTAGCCACTAGGCAGCTGTAACTAGCAAGACCCTTAGTTCTTCTCCCAGTCCAGCAAGTTTCACCTTAGCCACCTTTCTGAAGTCCTATTTCTCCCACAGTCCAGTATGTTTCCTTTCCACCAGTCCAACTTCCATGCCCCACACTAGCAAGTTGCACCGAGTCCCCAAAACCTCCAGATTCACCACAAAATGCACTAACTAGACATCCCCTCAAAGAGCTCCCACAGTCAGACACTAGAAACCCAACTTAGCACTGGATCAGTCCCTCCTCCAACTCAGTTTCAACACATTTTATGTAGCAAGACAAGTAAGTCAGTCCACAGCTAACTCTTTAACAAACCAATCTTTCTTTGTGGAACCAACTGCTTCGAATGCCTTACCTCACCTTTCAGGTACCTGCAGATCACTGATACCATGTCATACTTGTCTATGGCTAGGTCACAGCAGTCAGTTTCTAATGCTCTCAGCTCTCCCTAGGATAGAACCTGTGCTGCCCATCGCTAAAGTGCTAGGCCAATTCCAGGACCAGTTTGCTGTCTTCTGAGTCAGCTCATCACCCCATTTGTACCACCAGGACAGCCTATAGCCATCTAATTCCATGTACACAGCAGTACAACCCCTCAATCTGCGTGAGCACTGCTACCAACCAGTGTGCTGCTTCAGTCAGAGCAGTGACCAGGGTGAGAGAGATAAAGTATAAGGAGGGCAGCACCAGCATGTGCCACTCTTTGCGGAGAGTGTGAAATTTGGCAGCAGCAAGACATAAAGTCACGTAATAGCACCACGCACCAGATGGAGGAGCACCTTAATCAATAGGTGGCTGTCAGAAGAGGAGTACCTGCTTTGTTCTACTGTAGTTCCCCATCCCATTCCTCTGTTGCTGGCCAGCTCTGCCCAGAAGCTCTACAAAGTTTTTGTATGTCAGAGGGAATGGAAAGTATGCCTAGTTACACTACTGGACTGACTGGCTAGGCACAGACAGGCACAGTTCAGAAAAATCAAACAAAATAGAATCAATCCATTGATGGAAATATTGTGAAAGGCAATATAATACTCTACAGTTAATATCTTTTCTGTCTATTTACTGGTATCTGTTTGTCTGTCTATTTTGTGATGAATAAATTGCTTTTCTCTGGGGTGGTGGTATTGTTATATAATTTGAAAATGAATGGATCCAGAGAGAGAACAGTAATTGGCATGAAGGTAAAGCAGAGATTACAGAGGGTACATGACTTGGTGGCAGCAATCTAGAATAACTATTACTGTAGCTCACACTGAGCTGTGGCAGTATTAGTAGGTTTTGAAGACTCTGTCTCAACACCACAAACAGTAATCCACAGTAAGCATGCCAACAGCACCTGCCATGAGTAAGCTACAGTTCAGCCAAAGTTGCCAATGGCCCACTTCTCTTACCCTCTATGGTGCCTAATCTTTGGTATATGGCAAATAAAACTGAAAAGCTGAAAGGAATTGTTATGTGATGTACAGAAACTTCATTTGTGTTCCCATGTTACACATAAAGCTATATATGGGGCAGTCAATAGGGCACCAAGGTGTGAGGTGTTACAAACAGAATATCCTGGTGGGTGCTACGTATTCCAGTGACACAAATTAGTTATTGTAGCATGGTGGCTTCTTCAGAAACATGTTACAGAGAAGGTCATGTTCCATATTTTCAGGAATGAATGGCTTGAGAAATTGTGATGGATACATTTTATTAATTCTCTCAGAAATCAAGGAATAAGGAAAGGGAACATTGTTTAACCAGGAGTAGCACACTAAGCTGAAGCTTGTTTCCAGATGCGACCTGGGAGCACAAGGAAGTTAAGTGACTTGCTCAGGATCACACAGTATGCGCTTAGGTGGCTGTGGGATTCAAACCCAGGTCTCTAGATCTGCAGTTCAGAGCCTTAACCCACTGCTCTATATTGCCTTAATAAGTAAACCATGTAGACATTGGCACAAACTGCATGCTTTTTTAACTCTGATATCTTTATGATTCTATTTCTTGTATTTTATCTTTTTTGAAAATCTGTTTTTGCCACCTTCCTGCTTAGAAAGATAGCCTTATAGAAGCTCCTTCCCACTTACTTACCTCAGCATCCCACCACTGCAACCAGGTCAGACTGGCCCTTCCTCCTGCAATAGACACCCATGCCTGCTGGACACCGCACCTCTAATCGGGCCTGCATGGACCAGGTATGTCATTGGGGATCGATCCAGAGGAGGTGGAGATGAAGAGGAGGAGCCTGTGGTCTGGCCCACTGAAGCATGGGTGGAGGGATTCATCTACCAGTCCAAGACCCCATCTAAGTTTCCTCCTGATTTCCCCATTGATCAGGAGTGCACTGCAGCATCACTCTCGATGTATGGATGTTCTGACAGCAATCCTGCCCCTACATGCTTTGTCTTGCATGCCTCTGTGCCTTACTTGCAGCAGGGAGTAGGCATGTCTACATGATTCCCTTTTCTGAGGAGAAGACCATCTGAGAAGATGCCCAATTCTTCTCAGCTGGCTTTTGCTCTGATGTTCTGGTTTGAGTCATGAACCCTGATTGCTATCATGCTAGTGCCAGAGCAATCCCTCACACTTGGTGCCATGTGGTTGGCCTGTATTTTTCTTTTTCATGCCTATGCCCTCCTACCTACTTCTCCCTTTACCTGCTATGCTCACTGATCCCACCACAATTCAAAGGTTATGCAACCAGTATGCTGTGTGTTTTGGAGAGAACTGGCAACACAGAATGGCTGCCAGTCCAGCCTGGTTAAATTCCTCTAGAAGCCCCCCCACCCTCCCTGCTGCACATCTTGGCATAAGTAACTCCAAAGCAGCTGGTCAGCAGTTACTGGTGGATAGACCTGGGTGGGGGTGACTTTATCTCCTGAAGCAAGCAATTGCAGCAGTGGACACAGGGAGAGATGCCCACCAATAACATTGCATGGGTATTGGCAAAGGAGCAGTGGCATGTCAGTGTCTTTATACCTTCCACCAGTGGACCCCTCAATAGCTGTTACCATGAGGAAATGGGTGGAACTAAGGAATTTCATCATGGAATGGCTAGTATCCCCTTAGATAATCAGTCAGCAGCTGTTCTGCCACAAGAGTAGAACCTCCATGTAGATGAGAGTATGTCCCAGAGATTGCCTCTCTACACCTCCTGCCATAACCGATTGAGGACCCCAGGTTTAGGGATTAAGCCTGTGGTCCCCAGAGCAGGAAACAAAATCCTTAAAGAGCTGCTGACGCCTCAAAGAAAACTTTGAAAACACAATAGTTAGGTACACTTAGCTTGCATTCTAATGTATTCACTATATTTCTCCTTCCCATCACTCGTTATTGAGAAATTTGCATGGAAACATGCTCTATATCCCTTAGAGTTTGTCGTCGAGGCACAAGTCAGGAAGCATAGGAAAACTAGAAGCAGTTGTAAAATTTGCAACAAGGGTTTTATTATTAATAACAGTAAATAAAAAATAAAATTGTTCAGAATAACTATCTACAATGGCAGTAGAAACAGAAATCAGAGTAGTTTCTGAGTTTTTCTTCTCAATTTCCTTTCTTCAGGCTTTGTGTCTCAATGACAGATGGTGTCAACTAAAGCGGGATTTATACCATACGTACTCTATGCCAGGAGTTTTTTGCGTGGGTACTAGACCTGGTACCAGGGAAGCATAGAAGAAAGGTATGGATTCTGCAGCAGACAGACCCTAGTACATATTGAAGTGCTAGGAAAACAATGTCAAAATGGACCAGGTACTGGTGTCATCTGCATCGATGGGGACACTCGATACTATCCCACCACACCATCATCTGTCATCGAGACACAGACTGAGAGACTGAGATATTGCCATAGTAAGAGGAGTGACACTGGAACAGATTTCTCCTTAGCAAATTGGGGCAAGTACTTAATAGATGTGAAGGTGGGAGATAAGACTGTGAAGGGACTTATAGATTTGGGAAGCAGAGAATTGCAAGACCATTGGGGTGATCAAATCCTAGGTCTCACGAGAAAATTAGGTTGCGAACCAGACAGAGAAGAGACAGAAAAGGAGAGGATAGAACATATCCTTGCATTTAAACTCCTTCTCCATAACAACTGGGACAAGGCCGTATTCAACCCTGTCTCAGAGTTCATCTGTCTTTTTCATGTTACAGTCCTATGTTGTGACATCACAGTCTGTTGCCATGTGAGTAATTGTGATGTCACAAATACAGCATTGTGACCTTGGTAGGTGGAAAGCAACAGGAATAGATGAACAGTGTCAGTGACTCAGCAGGTAGCACACTTACCTCTGAGGCCAGGAGATCAGGAGGCTGTAGGTTCTAGCCCCCACACCAGGCTAGTACTTGGGTTAAATCCCAATACTGACACTGTAGTGCAGCATGAGGGGTGCTGCACTCTGAGGTGCCATCTTTGGATGAGACATTAAACCAAGTTCCCATCTGCCTGTTCCGTGGTAGTTCAGGTGGATGTTAAAGATCCCATGGCACTTCTCGAAAAGAGTAGGTGAATTTCCCCAGTGCCTTGGCCAAATTTCCCCATTCACTAAAAATACCACCAGCAGTCTAATCTGGTTCAAGGTCAGTTGGCATTCATCTGTATCCCCTCCCCAGGTCATGCCTGAAAATAGGCAGAATTTGTCTAGTGCACTTACCCGGTCAACAAAAACTAAAAAAAAAAACTAAAAAACTCTTCAGGAGCAAAGATCCCATTTTCATGCAAATAGCCTCAATAATAAATAATGGGGAGGAGAAATACAGAACTGATGTGAAATACAAGCTGAACTATGTCTACATTGAAACCAATTCCCCAGGCAGTTTATATGTTTTGTATATTGTCCAACATGCTGGTTGGCTGGTTATTTATTTATTTTATTTTATTTATAATTTGGTTACTGAAAGACACACTGAGCCAAGGCTCATTTCCAGGTGAAACCCGGTACAAGAGTACACTGAGTTATACAAGAGGTACAAAAGTATTTAGGAATACAGGCAGTATGAGCAACATCAGAAAAAAGTACAAAATAGTAATTACAGACTACAGGCAGTAAGTTATAAATTAAGTGCTGAAGTGCTTTGTGCATATTAACTAAAACTAACTAGAAACCAGCCAAACCCTCAAAGAATATTAAAGTTATATATTTGGCTATAAAACAAAACTAAGAGTGCAGTTACAAAATGAGAGGGCTGTCTTAATATAAAAATAACAAAAACTTGTGTCTGCTTTTTCTAGATGTTAGCAGCCCCTAATAAGATATATTTTGCAGCAGACAGCATGAGGTAATTTGACCCTGCCGGAGAGTTTAGGAAAGCACGGAATGTTCTGACCTCAGCTCTGACCTTTCCAGTGTTGTAAACAACAACAAAGTTATGTAATGTGCTCCAGGTGGCTGCTAAATAACTGTTCTCTATGGAGCAACAGTGGCTCCTAGTGGCTAGTTTTATGTTATGTCTGCTGTTAATCAAAAGGCAGGGAAATTGTTTTTCCAACTTCTAGTGAGCTTATAAAAGCCCTATCTCAGTGCTGAGAGAGCATAGATAGAGTGGTCAGTTGAATACTGACTGTGGATGGTGAAAGACCTCCTAGTAGAGTATGCTTTCACACTGCTTAATTTATGCTAGACTGAAGAAAAGCCTTGGAAACTGTTGAAGCTAAGCAGTTTGACTTACCATTTTGCTTTCTGTATATTTTACTTGATGAAAATAAGATGATAAATGCAACTGTGCATTTTTTTGCACCTGACCTGAGGTCTGCCTGAAACTGTGCTATCCTAAACCCATGCCCAGTGACAATTATGTTTTGTTAAAGCTGTCCTAATGGCACAAACAGCAGGAGAAGGCAGCAGCTAGTGAAACAACTGGTGCCACGATGAAAAATGACAATCAAGGAACAGCGAAGTCTGGCAACACCGTTAAAGTGAAAAAGGCAAACTATTAAGCTAGGTCACGATAAAAAACAATGCAATGACAAAGCATCAGTATGACATGAAACGTACATCTGCGTGTGGGTGGGGTGCTTGCTGTGAGTTTTATATTGCAATAAACATTGTTTTTTTATTGTCATCTAGCTTAAAGGGCTTTTTTTTCACTTAACTGTGTTGCCAGACTTCACTGTTCCTTGACTGTCCTAGCTGGCATCAGCTGCTCTTTAAGCACTAGGCCGCTGGAATGGCCAATGGTTTGATACTTTTAGCATCTGTCATGTGTTCACACAAGTTCCCCAAGTCTAGCCTTTTGGACGTCTATATGATTGTTATTGGAATAAAAGGTTCTGCTTTATTTTAATTGTTATTAAATAGAAAATGGTAATTACAGAAAGGACTAAATACTTTATAATTACCACAAGGATGTCTAACATTAAATTTCACAGTGTTTTATCAAAATATTTCAGAGTCGTGCACATTGTCATGTTTTCAGACTGGGAGGAATGTAGAGCATTCTGACTGGTCCACATAAATAATGGAACCTGACTGTGATCTGACAGCTGCTTTAGGAGGGAGGGCAGTGACATACAGAGTGTATGGAAAAATCTGCACTGAGAGAATAAACTGTATTCTAATTCAGAATGTAAAATCTGGCAAGACAAATGATTAATCCTGCATTTTTCTCTCACATACAGCATAAAAACAACTTAAGCATTAGAGCTTCTCTATAACAGATACATACTGTACATCCTTTAATCAGCAAACTAAAATTATATCACAGCTGATATGAGGCATTAAGATGAGGACTGTTCTATGTTAGTAGTTCAGGAATAACAAACAATCGCGCTTAAGCGGGGGCTTGTGCTGCTAATTTTAAAACTTAAATGTCTATGTCTGTAAATAGCCACGTAGCTGTTTACCACTACATCATACTTTATTTCTAAGAGATGAAGCCTAATATAACTAGTTCTACTGTGTAATTTAAGTAGGCTGATTGCTGACATATCATAGATCTTTAATGAATGAGTGGCCAGATTTCTATGTTGCCATCTTGTGAGTATGTCTGTGTGTGTGTCTGTGTCTAACATAGTGACAGAATTATCCAAATTAGCCCAGCAGTTTGCTACTCGGCATGGAACACCACTGATCATTTCTAAAATAAGTGCCTCCATGGCTACATTTATGCATACAAATTGGTTATCAAAATCATAATGGTTGCTGATCTTTTCCAAGTATTTGTTTTGTTCCTGGCATATTAGCAAATGTATATAAAACATAAGCATATTAAGAAGGTTTTTGGATACAGCTGCTGATTTTAAACCTAAATCTCCACGTCTGTAAATAGCCCGCCAGGTGGTTACCAGTACATCAGGCTTATTTCCAAGAGATCCTTTGTTTTAAGAGATGAAGCCTAATATAACAGGTTCTATTGTGTAATATGAGTAGGCGATTGCTGACATAGATTTTAATGAACTAGTTTCCAGATTTCTGTGCTGCCACATTGTTGAATGCGTTGTGTATGCGTATGTGTGTGTGTGTGTGTGCGTGTGTGTGCGGCGATATGCGTGTGTGCACAGGCATGTATGCCTAATATAGTGACAGAATTATCCAAATTAGCTCTGCAGTTTGCTACTCAACATGGAACACCACTGATCATTACTAAACTAAGTGCCCTCCATGGCTGTATTTATTTATCCATACAGACTGGTTATCAAAATCATAATGGTTGCTGATTTATACCATTTGTTTGTTCCTGGAATATTATTAAATGTTTATAAAACATAGGCATAGTAATAAGGTTTTGGATACAGACAGGTTCACATTTGAAAGTGAATGTTTGACTGCTACTGATAAATAACTTTCCATGCTAACCTAACAGTATGTTTTTGATACCCTGTAAACAATTGTCATCTAAAACGGTTACCAGAAAAAGGCAGATATATGATTCCTTCCATCTAACCTGATGAGAGAAAGCACAGAACAAGAGATACTTTGATGAGTCATATTTATACCTCAGCAAGCTTAATCCTGAAAAAGTGTCTGAAGGCCTAATAATATAGCTGTAAGAGAGACCAGGGGCTGACTTTAGGGGACACTATTGGGCTGCACCTGTTGGGTCTCAAGCTGAAGTCAGGCCTTGTTTAAGAACTCCAGTTGGAGCTCACAGTTGCTGCACGATTAAATTACTTAAAAACAAACCTACAGTTGACTAGCCAAGACAGTCACTGGCTAAGGGCACAATATTTTTTACTGTTCTTGTTCATGTCGAAGTCTGAGTTTATTTAAATTAATCAATTTAAATGCTGTGTTTTATGTATTTTTATTGCCTATATGGAATCTGCTCACTTGTGCAGTGCCTTGGATAATAATGAAATAGAGTGCTATATTAAATAAATAAATGAAATGGAATGAATGAAATAGTTCTCACAGACTACAAGTCCATGTCACACACAATTACCCTACTCTATACAGTTCTTTAATTACTCATTCTGAATTGTACTTTACAAAGTAATGTACAAGAGTTGTACTGCAAATAGCAGGTGTCTACCAGAATTATATACTGTGTACATAAAATCATCTAGCAAGCTTTTAAAGAAATCTGTCACAGTTCTAAGCATTTTCAAGAATCTGAAGTTTGGATGCTGCTAGTGGTCTAACAAAGTCCAAACTTTTAGAGCAGTTGCAATAAAAATGGCAGCGCTTTTTACACAAGCTGCTGTAAATTGTAGAAACTGTCATGAAAACTTGTTCGCCAATGAAAATAGGCATTTGTGTTTTGACATAAATGGGCCAAAGCTGGCAGATGCATAAACCACATCTGCATTAGCGTCCGATGTCCTTTAACATGCTGCCCATTATGTTTACAGCTATTGCATTTAACTTCCACATCTTCAGCTTCATCCCACTATTCGCCTTTTAAATATTCCACTAGAACAAGGACATATTCCACTGCCTGTTTAAAAACATCTGACTGTCCCCAACAAATCTCACAATTGTGGGCTTCTGACATCACAGTCTGTTGTCATGGTGAGCACTAAGATGGCATAACATGAGAACCACGAAGTCAGAAAATCTGATGAAAACCTTTGTTATAGACTTCATGGTTATGTTAACAAAAATAAGTGCTGTAACAACCTAGCACAGACAAGTGGAATTTAAAAATAGAGTAGGTTTATGACATTTTGTACTGAAGTGGATATCTGCTCTTTAACGAATATAGTATTTAGGGATTGCAGTGGGTTTTCCTTTTAACCAAATAATACAATGGATTGTAAATCCACTGACAACACAGATTCTGCATTTACTGGTTTGGTGCCAAACCTATTCAAGTTCCACATAAGGACTGACTTGCTGATACCCAAGGTAACATGTTGCATGGAGTGCCAGTACAAAACTTGCATACATACATAGTGATTTAAGGTCAGAAGGGACTCCAGGTTCATCAGGTCCCCCACCTTCATTGTGACTTGTGAACTGAGATCCCATTAATACAGTATCTGCTTAGTTTTCTATTGAGGAAGTTTGTGATCATTTTAAAGCTATATTTCAGAAATTTATGACTGGGGAGGTTCTGTGGCTACCAAGTATTCAAATCCTTCTACTTTGCCTTGTTTTTCTATTTAGGAAATGCTAGAGGTAAAGAGGGACGTGGGTCCATCATGTTTATCTCCTACCATCCAGACGTCCACAGCATTTAATAATGCAAGACATAGTTGTAGTCATTGCTTAAAGGTGATGGGAAACAGTGTTATAACTTTAGATGCTCTCATTTTTTTAGTATTTATCACATGTTCATAACTGTCATAGGCATATCATAGGTTCTGATAATTGTTTTAATTAAATTAATAATCTGAACTCATATTGTGTTTATAAAGATCTTGAACTCTCTCTCCAAAGAAATTCAAGTTCAAAGCTTTATTGGATCGGCACATACCATTACCACTAAAAAGAAGCTCCAAAGAAGCTACTGTTCTCTCTTTTGTAGTGCATATACATGACATCAATCACACCATGACGGACTATTCAGATGAATAGTGTGTAATAATGTGACCGATGTCATGGAATGCCTTGGACACATGAAAAGGAAGCCAGATAGCCACTGAGGAGAGGGAACTCAATGTAGAGTTAATGACATCACAAAGCTAGAACATGAATTTATCAACAAAATTATCTAACTATATCAGACTACATGCCTAATATGAAAATGGAATAGGAGGGTGTTTAACAACATAGAAATGATTTCCTATCACTTTTTCAATGTGAAGTCATACTGGTTTATTGTATGGAATTTAATACTATGGAAAGGAAAACTACCATTGATGGAAGCCTCTGGAACCTGAGGCTGAGTGACCTTCCTGTTCCTCCTAGGCAAGCTATGGTATACATTTTCATAAATCTCTCTTTCTCAAAATTTTATACTGTTAAAACAGAGAACCCAGTGCACACTCTTACCAACCCCCTCCCATGGCAAATCATTTCAAATATCACAATTTGCTTTCTGCCTCAAATGACTACTCACTTGTTTTATCCCGAATGGGAGTGGGGGTGTCTCAGTATTCAATTCAGAGCTGTGATGTGAATCTGAATTGAACACTAAGAGACCCCAAATGCTCTCTTTGGGATAAAACAGAGTGAGCTAACATAGAGCAGAAAACAAACTGTAATATGAATGATTTTCCATTAATATGTGTGTGGTGTGTGTGTGCGGCGTGTGTATGCATTGGGTTCTCTGATTTAACTGATTTATGCTACAACCAGTTGCACCTCTAATGAGACAAGTGATTTAAAATTTATGAATGAGTTGAGCTGCTAATTCTGGGTCTGTTGAATTTAATACTGTACCGGTCATGTTATTCTCCGTGAGAAACTGGCCCAACTTGATTTTAAAAGATCAACACTCCACTTCAATCATGTCCTCTGGGGTTGTTCCAATCAGCTCACAAGGAAAACAGTTAATTGCTGTCTGATTCAGCTTTACTTGATTCTAAAGAACTAGCACGCAATGCACTGCAATGCAATGAAATGCAATACAATACAATTTTATGCGTTATCATTCATACAAATGTGTCACATGATGCTTCACACTGGTAAAGATACAATTGTCTACTGAAGGAGCAACACATAAAAGGAGAGCAGAGAGTAAGGCTGGAATAAACAGTACTTTCAGTGCTGCACATTATGATATAAGGTAACTGATAAAATAAATAAAAAGCACTGTATTTGCAGTGCTATTGACAGTAAACAAAATAACATTTTAAAGAGCAGCTGACACAGCCAGGAGAACCTAAAACATATTTAGACACAATGTAACTTATATTTCACTTTGTTTTGCATTTCTCCTCCCCATTATTTATTAGCTATGTAACTTGCATAAAACAGCATCTCTGATCATCTACTCCTGCAGCTTATTCTCCCACCTGAGGTCATAATACTCTGCTTGTAACAGCACAATTATCTGCTTCTGTTAACATTTGTATTTTATTATCATCACCTTCTTGCAAAATGTATGTTGCTGCTTTATCTCCAATTTTGTGCACTTTACTTTCTCATAAGACATTGTTACTCTTGTCACATTTTCATTATTTGTTATTCTTCCACACTATATGTAATTTTATCTGTGAAGGCTTATGTAATTTTGACTTGTTTTGTAACCTCCTGGGTCATGCCTGAAAATAGGCATTTTCTTGTCTAGTGCACCTGCCTGGTTAACAAAACTAACTAAATAAATTCCACGCTAACAGATTGTCATGTCACTACCAAGGATTACAACTTCACGTAAGGCATACACCATTGTGACAGATGACTTTTAAGGGACTTTGATCCTGTTATTGATCAAATGTCTTCAGTAATAAGTAACGAGGAAGAGAAAGCTGTAAAGATAGATGAACTACAAGCTAAATTGTATCTAAACATTATGTTTTGCAAAGGTTTTCAGAGGAGACAGCAACTCTTTAAGGATCCACTGAACAGAAGCCTCAAAGAAAACTGAGTGGGAGCTCTGGACTCCTAGTCAAGGGAAGAGTTGGGTTTTGAAACTTTGAGGTAGGATGCTGTATTACAGTGCAATGACAGTGTCCATGGTTAATTCAGTACACCATCTGATCTTAATGCATTTTCCTCCTGGTTCATCAACAACTGCCTCATTCTTAATGCAACCAAAGGTAAGTCTATGGTGTTTGGATCCTGGAGCTTGTTAACTCATCCAGTTGATCCATTTGCAAATATAACATCAGATGGCAACACTACTGAGCAAGTCAGTGTATTCAAATATCTAGGAATCTGGTTTGATATATCACTAACATATAGTAGGCAGTTCTATCACATCTTATTAACTGTAGGGCCCAAGTGCAACTTTCTGTACTGGTCTGATCACTGCCTCAGTGCCGACGTAAGGAAACAAGTTGTCTCAGGCTTCCTGTTCCCTTCCACTGACTATGGAGGCGTCATATACCACTGTGCAAACAAAACCACTCTGTTGCCCCTGGATCATTTATATGTCAGGTTGTGCAGGTTCACCCTCTCCTGTGAAAGGTCTACCCATCATTATCTGCTGTGTGGTCAGCTTACCTGGACAAGTCCCTCAAGCAGACATAACTACCCTGGCTTTCTTTGTTGTAGAACTGTGCATAAGAAAAATCCCTGAGTAGTTCCTAGTTCTCCTCACTTAGTCAAGCAGTGCTTACTCTCATCACTGAACAGCAGCACTTACCTCTCAATTCCCAGAATGAAGTATGAATTTTGTATAAAAGCTTTTGCATTTGCAGCACCAAACACCAGGAACAAACTCCCTCTCCAGCTGAAGAATGCTTCTAGCTTGGAAGAGTCCAAGTCCAGTCTTTTCAGTCACCTGAGAACCCCTGTATGTGTTTTGGTTCAGAATGACTATCTGACCATGATCATGTTATATAACAATGCTCGTGCTCTTCATTTGCAGAGAAAGAACAGTTACGTAAGAACTTACCGTAACAGTAGGTCTTTGATGGAATCACACCTATGGAACTTAGCCATCAGGCATCAGGATCCCATGGAAGCTTTTCTGCAGCACTGTAGTAGGGGCTGCCCCTGCCAATGTCAGAGTCTCATGTCGACGGCATATATAAGTGGGTGGCCCCACTACCTCCTCAGTACTTTCTAGCCGGAGGCCATTAGAGACTGGAGTCCCACCAGGGAACTGAGGGAGAGAGAAGGTGCCCAGCTTGCAAAAAGGCCAGAGCAACAGGGCAGCTGAGCTGTACAGAAAGAGAGAAAGGGGATGGAGGGAGGGACGGCATGACCTGATGACAGAGATTCCCCAAAGATCTACTGTTATGGTAAGTTCTATGTAACTGTTCTATCTTCTTCGGGGATATCGCTGTCATCAGGTCAAACTCATGGAATGAGTTCCAAGCAGTGCTCAGCGCAAGACAGTCTGGTGGCAGGAGGCCAGAGGCTAAGAAAGAAGGCCTGAAGCACAGCTGGGCCAAAGCCTGCTTGTCTTCTAGAGGCAATGTCCAGACTGTAGTGCTTGGTGAAAGTGTGGACAGTACTCCACTTGCAGCAGCACAAATCTTGGATGCTGACACCTGAGACAGGCAACAGAAGTAGCCATACCCCTGGTGGAATGGCTCTTGACAACCCCAGGAAGTTCCTTTCTGTACTTCCTGTAACAAAAAAACAATACAGTTGATCAACCATTTGGACAAGCATTGTTTCAAAACTGGAGTGCCCTTTCTACCAGGGGCAAAATAAACAAACAACTGAGAGGACTTTATGCAGTCCTTAGTACGGTGTGTATAGTACCTAACAATTCTACGCACATCCAAAGTATGGAGCAATGCTTCCTGTGGATTGGCATGTGCTGCAAAATAAAAAGCAGGTGGATGGATTGATTTAGTGTAAACTCAGACACCACCTTAGGAGGAAACTTAGGTTAGTACGCAAAGAGACCCTGTCTTTGTGGAAAATCAAATAAGGCTGCTCACACATGAAAGCCTGCAGATCTGAAATTCTGCAAGCAGAAGTAATAGCAACTAAAAGTAATGCTTTCCACAACAGAAAGCGTAGCTTGCAAGATGTAACTGGCTCAAAAGAAGGCAGGGTCAGCTTCTCAAGCTTAAAACTGATGTCCCAAGCCGGTACTGGTTACAGACAGGAGGCTTCAAGTGGAGAATGCCTCTCAAAAAGTATGTACCACATCCAACTGGGCACTGTAAGGTGATCAATAGGCACACGAAGGCTAAAATAGCCAACAGGTGCACCTTGATAGAGGAATATTTGAGTCCTGCATCCAATACTCGAACTTGGTTGACTGGACAAGTGAAAGGGTCTAAATTGTGGAAATGGCCCATTTAGCAAAACGCTCCACTTCATCAAGTAAATGACCCTGGTGAGGTTTTCTGGCAGCCACCTGGTCATCAGCCACCTTATGAGACACCCCAAACTGAGCAATGTCTATGTCCCTCAGGAGCCATGCAGGCAGATGGAGTGACTTGAGCCTGTGTCGACAGGTTCCAGCAAAGGTCCAGGGGAATGGAGGGTCCACTGCCAATTGTTGCAGTAATGGAAACCACATCTGATGAGGCCAAAGATGTACAGAAACCTCGCTTCAGGAGAGGGACAATGTGCAAGCAGAAATGCCACAGTTTTGCATTGAGTGGTGATGCAAAAGGTCCATCTCTGGATGACCCCACTTGTCAAACAGATCTTCGGTGACCGAGGTCAGCAGTTCCCACTCATGTACTTTGGACTGTGACTGGCTGAGACTGTCTTCCAAGGCATTTTGTGCACTTGGCACATGGATGACTGACAGTTCTAGACCGTGATCTAGCACCTGGTACCAGATCCCTCATCGCTTCCAGCACAGAGGGTAGGAAAGAGTCCATCCTTGCTTGTTGATGTAATAAGCCACACTGAAATTGTCCAACTGCACCAGCAGGGAGCCTGAGAGAGATGGTTCTGGAAGGCCTGTAAAGCATAGAGAACTTCCCTCATTTCTAGGATGTTTAAGTATGTGGACATGAGTCTCCCACTGGGACCAGAGGCCCTGGATTTAATAAGGACCTAGGTGGGCTCCCAAACCAGACCTGAAGCACCTGTGGTGAGGATTTGGTGAGGAGGGAATAAGTAAGAGAACCCCATAAAAGATTGTCTGGATCTATCCACCAGTGAAGCACTCTGCAGACTGGAGAAGAGACAAGGACCATCTGGTCTAGATCATCTGAGTGTTGATCCCACTGGACCCTGAGGGTCCACTGTGGGATTCTCATGTGCAGCCTGGCCAAAGGGACCATAACGATGGCTATGGCCATTGGGCGTTTAGCCTCAGGAATGTCCTGGCTGGGACATAACAGCTCTGAGCCACTTTCTGGGCCTGGGCAATGAGGTGGTCCACCCTGTCTTGGGGAGTAAGCCTTCCCGACTGGAGTCCAGAACTGCTCTCTGTAATGCAACCACTGGGATGAATTCAGCACAGACTTGGGCCAATTGACAGTGATGCCCAAGGACTGGTACAACTACTGGGTGCATTCTAGAGTCAACAACAGGAGTTCCTTGGACTGGACTTTCAGTACCAGTCATCCAAGTAGGGGAACACACATATGCCTTCATGCCAGGGGCTACTGTTACAGCTGCTCAGCACTTGGCAAATACCCATGGTGCAGAGGATTAGCCAAAGGGCAATACCCTGAACTGGTAACGCTTGCCCTGGAACAGAAACCACAGGTATCACCGTGAGGGAGCAAACCATGATAGGCAGATAGGTATCCTTCATATCAAGGGAGTATAGCCAGTCACCCTGCTTGAGCAGAGGAAGAAGGCCTTGCAGAGTGACCATCTGGAACTTTTTGTATTGGATAAAACGATTTAGCTCCTTGGGGTCTAGAATAGGCAGCAGGTCCTATGTTCTTTTGAATCAGGAAGAACAGGGAGTAGAACACCCTGTTCTTTTGACACCTGGGCACTGGTTTTATGGCCCTTTGTGCAGCAAAGTGAGCACCTACTCCATGAGTACCTCTGTGTGGTATGCATGATAAGAGGTGGGGACTGGGGAAAGGTCTGCAGGCTGTTCTAGAAGTTCTAGAGCATGGCCCTTTTGATTATCTTGAGGATCGAGCATCCGTGAGTAATGGTTCTCCTTGGGGCAGATGGAGGGAGAACTGACCTCCAACCACCACCTCATAGCTTGGAACAAGAGCAGGGGTCTGGCAAGGAGTCAGGCCGCGCTGAACTGATGGCTAGGGCTGTTCCTCCTCCTCTGGAGTGCTTGGCCAAGGGACCAGTGGTGGAGTGGGGGCAGGCAAGGATGAGCTTGGTTCTGGAGCCAGACTTGTGAGAGACCTTACGAAAGGAGGGCCTCGACCTACTGCTGGGTTGGGTGTGATAGAGGAGTTGACAGATTAAAGCGCCCTGCAGGTCATTGATAATACATCCTGCACATCAGGGCCAAAGAGTTTATGACCCATAGAGAGGCATCCAACACCTTTGTTGGATATCATCTGCAAAGCCAGAGACTCTGAGGCAGGAGTGGAATGGTTTAACTGAAAATGTGGTGACAGCACCTAGCATGGCTGCTTTTAAACACCAGCTAGATATATACATGAGGAAAAAAATTAGGATATACACACTGTTAGTGGCAAGTTTATTGATTGCCTACAAGCTTAATTGACTTGAACTGTGAACCTATGACCCTAAGGCAAATGCTGCAGGCTGCTGCCCTGGCTGTAGTATCAGCAATATCATAGGTGACTCTGAGGAGATGCTTGCTGACATCTTCTGAGGCCTGGAGAATGTTAAGATGTTTGTCTCTGGAAACCCACAGGAGGGGCCTGTGCAGCAGCCTTGCCCTTCCTCCAGAGGGTATTCTGACACTTGATAAAGTGAGCCAAGTAGTTGGCAATCCTAAGGCCCAATGTGGCAGAGGCAAAAGTCCTCTTGCCCCAGAGGTCAAGCCTCCTGGATTCTTGGTCAGGGGTGGGAACTGTCATGAGTGGCCTTGATTACCACTGAGTCTGTTTCAGGCTGAGCTGCAAAAAGGGCAATCTCTGAGGCATCTGGTAAAGCTTATCAGCCTTTATGGGCATGGCAGGTACAAGGTTAGATCTGTGCCACGTAGCAGTGGCAGCATCATTCAGTGCTGGAAACAGAGGAGAAATAACCTTGGGTGGAGATTCAGGGATCTCCAAAAATCCACCAGATTCCTCCTGATGATATCCTCTTCCTCAGTCAGGAACCCCATAGTGGAAGCAAGTTGCTTCATGATATTGAAGAAAGAGAGGGTCCTCCAGGGGGACCGAGGTATGTGTTTAATTGAGGTCTCATTCCTGGAGGAGACAGTAGACCTACCAGAGGAGTCCACTTCAATATCTGCCTCCTCATCCCTCTTCCTCAGGAGGATGAGATCAGGGTTGCATTCATCCTCTACATCGGCCTACTCTGAAGCAGGGACTGATGGGAGTACTGATGACTCTCTAGAGGATGCGGGCAGACAGGTTGAACTGGTGTTGATGCCAAAGCAGCGTGATGGCCCAGGCCATGGAACAAACTGTTGTATGAAAGTTGAGGTAATGGAGGAAAGAATAGCATTAAGGTTGATGGCAGGATAAGGAAACATCATTGACACAGGTATCAACAGAGAGGGTGCAGGGCCCAGCTTGAGGAACCACCACCAGCCATAGTAGAGCTGGTGGGGCTAGCACCTGTGGACCTTGAGATTTAAGAAGTCTCAATGGTGGGGCTGGCGCTGATGACCAGGGAGGCTGATGGGCCTCCTGCAGCCCTAAGAAGGCTGGGGAGCTATCCTCTGTGCAGTGCCTCATAGAAGCAGAGGCCTGTACTGAGCGAGGCATTGACACTGTAGTGGTTGACAGAGTGATCCAAGGAGATGAGGAGAAGGAATCCAATGGGTACTGAGATCACCGTTGGTATAAGTGGTCCTTAGGCCAGTCCTTATCCAGATGAGTGTTTCCCAAGGATTTGTCCCGGCCTTGGCAGCCTGAAAGCCCAACGAGGATGTCAGTGACTGGGGGTGTGTCTATGGAATACCCTTGCTCTCTGCTGGCTGCCTGTTGCTCCATGAGGAACTTCTGCAGGGCTTTTGCATCGGTGTTGGGTGGTAAGGTCGAACTTCAGGTGAAACTTCGGGTGAAACTCACAGGTGAGAACATCCTGGCTAGGCCCCAGACAGCAGACATAGAGCTAAAGGAGCCAATCTGGCAATGTACTTTAAGCCAGTTTAGGCAGCACTCTGTATTTATGAGTAGCCACTGCAGGCATTTCAATTGTTTAAATATTAATATGTGCCATGTCTTTGGTGGTGGTGGTGGTGGTGGTGGGGGTTTGTGCACTGGTATTTTGCTTTAACTGCTGTTATTTACCACACACCAGTAGCACCCTTAGCAGATATGTGAATTACATTTGTGGCAATGCAAAGTGGAGCGTAGCTAATTTGGGGAGGTGTGGTACCTCTTTCAGCATGCTCCCTTCCACCACCTGTGAATGTTCCTGGGTGGAAGTACCTTATTTAAAGGAGCCAATTAGGCAATGTACTTTAAGCCAAATTAGGCAGCACTCTATATTTATGAGTAGCCACTGCAGGCACTTCAGAGCTAAGAAGCTAGTGTATGGACTATTCCCAAAGGGTCCCACGGTGGAGTGGTGGTATAGCTTGCTCACACTGGAATTCCAATCTGAAAACTAAGAGGACCCCTTTTTACATGGAGTTTAAAGTAAGTAAAGCCAATAAGCCATTAAATTGTTTAAATATTAATATGTGCCATGTCTTTGGTGGTGATGGGGGTTTGTGCACTGGTATTTTGCTTTTAACAAAGCTCATGGTCGTTGGTTGAAGAAATCTTCTTTCCACAGGAACAGTGACAGAAATGGGATGACAAAGGAGCAGTTCTCAACAAACAAAGGCAAAAGAATCATTTTAAACTAAAGTGATTCAAAATCTAATACCAGAGAAAAAGGTAAGTAGTTTTGGCAGTCAAACTGAGTGACGAAGCTTCCGCAGAGTGTGTGTGTGAATGATTGATGGAGGGAAAAACTGAGGAAGGAGCGGATGCTCACGCTATATAGGGCATGTGACATCGGAGCCTGACATCGGCATGGGCAGCCCCTAATAGACTGCTGTAGAAAAACTTCTGTGGGATCCTAGTACCTGACAGCTAAGTTTCATAGGCGTGACCTGATGACAAAGATGTCCCGAAAAAATCTCCCTTTGCTAGCGTGTTTTGATTACTGTTTGGATGTACTAACCATTAGAGTTTTTCTCCTGTGTATTTTTAGCCTGTATATAACTATTCTTGCTGTACTGTGTTAACCTGTTAACTGCTGCTGTCCTCCCTGGGACACCTATGAAAATGAGATTCTGCATCTCATGGGGTTGTCTAAGTTGAAGTTACTTCAAATAAGTAAATAAATAAATTTAAAGAATAAAGGCAAATCAGTGAAATGGAAAGAAGGCGACGTGAAGATACAGGCATTGAAATGCTCTCAGTGTTTTAGGCAAAGTGATTGATGGAAGTTAGGAGATATCATGATGTTGGTGCTCAGGCTCCGTGGACAGTATGTCAGTTGCACCACAGTGTAGCACATTGTGATGGCAAATCCATGGAGTGGCATTGCTTCCTTCTGCTGGAGGATGAATAACTGAAGGAAGGTTAGGATGGAGTCCCTGTGGAGTCCAGAAACCACTAGTGCAGATAGGCCTATAGATAGACATGGGCAGAATATTTATTTAGTTATTGGTAGCCAATATGACTGACGTAAACTGTTTTCTGGAATTGATAGCTGTCATACTCAGATTGGCAGGTTGTGTCACAGAATATAATGATGTTAAAAACAAAACTGGGTCTGGCCCACTGACGTAGCAGCAGTAGTACTGCCTGTGATGCCAGCATCCTGGGTTCCAGAAAGAGCCTGGATTATCAGGGGCCAGCCAGGGGATGGGATTGTGGGTTCCAGAGGACACTCTACTTCTACAGATAGAGACAGACACTGGCTCTGCTGCTTTATTGCTACCTTGGTGACCACAGGTCACAGCTGAGTTGAAGCAATGAGTGAGTGAGTGAGTGTGAGGGATGGACAACACCACCTGGTACTGTGTGTGGACTAGGGCTGTGCGAACCTCCTGAAGTTCAATCTCACAAAAGTTTGGCTATCGAACAGTGAAAAGTTAAACAAAGTTCTCTTAATGGTAAACTAGTTTATGTATGGTTCAGCTATTGAAAGCTTTAGGAAATGGAATAGTGAGTAATGTAATGCACTGTGCTGATGAACCACCCAACAAACAACAGGATAAGGTAGTGGGCAACACTGAGGGCTACTGTTTCAAAAACTGACTTCTGGTTATGACATTGTAAGTGTTGTACACATTGGTTTCATGTGCAATATTGCCCCCAAAATTATTAATTTGACTTGTGAAGATCTGGCATAAATTGAGCAAACACTAATCTGAACAAGAAATGAGTGAAGACAATAGTGCAGCATCCCTCAATGTGTCCTACTGGGTCCAAAAATCAAGTGCCCATTTGGACAGTGGTACTAATGGAGAAGACTTCTGGTTATTCCATGGCTAAGTGTTGTACACACCGGTTGGATGGGCAGCATTGCCCCAAACTGATTCATTCAGCCTGTGCAGGCCTGGCAACAAATAAGCAAACATTAATATGAAGACGGTAGTGCAGCATCCTACAGAGTGGGCTACTGGGGTTCCAAAATTGTGTGCCCACTGGAACAGTAGAACACATGGAGAAGGCCTCTGGTTATGCCATGGTTAAGTGTTGTACACATTGGTTTCAATGGCAACAGTACCACAAACATTATTAATTTGGCCTGCACAGGCCTGGCAAAATTGAACAAAACAAAGTGAAGAAGACAGTGCAGATTCCCACAGTGTTTTATTTTTGTGTGTGTCTAGGCTACGGGTTACAATGAAAACAAAAATGATGGACACAGAAGTCCTCCCCATCCACTTCCGCCTCCCCTCCTCCTCTGTCTCTTAACCTAGCTGGAAGTGTAGGACAGTCATCCTCCATAAACCATGTCAAAACTGAAAAAGGGCAGGTAAATTTAGAAAAGTGAGAATCTCTACATTTTGAGTTGAAAGGTATGTTCTCCTGTTGGTGACAATATTGCCTGCAACACTGAAAATCCTCTGAGTACGTATTTGCAGGTGGGCAACTGATGTATTCAACAGCTACCTGTGTCAAAGAGAGACAAATTATTATTATTATTTTTTTTGGTACCAGTACAACTGAGGCTCATCTCTTTTCAAATCAAATCAAATCATCTTTATTTATAAAGCGCCTTTCAAAACCAAGGCGCTGTACAGGGATTCACATAAATATATAAGTTAAAATAATAAATTAAAACTATAACTAGGATAAGCTAGACCAAATAAATATGTCTTTAAATCATTTTAAATTTCTCGACGGTTGGACAATCTCTCAACCAACGAGGTAGAGAATTCCACTGGGTTGGTGCAGAAAAGGCAAAAGCACGAAATCCAGATGTTTTTAATCGAACCCTGGGAATCTCCAGCAATCCCTCGTTATGGAGCGGAGAGGATGGAGGGGCAATAGGGTACCAGGAGATCTTTCAGGTAGCCGGGTCCCTGATCATGTAGGGCTTTAAAGGTTAGTAAACCAACCTTATAGGTAATCCGCCACCTAACAGGCAGCCAGTGCAGTTCGTAGAGCACAGGCGTATGCACTGGATCTAGAGATCCCAGTCAAAAGCCTTGCCGCTGCATTCTGCACCAACTGCAGGTGATGGATATCAACCCCAGATAGCCCTAGGTACAGGGAATTACAGTAGTCAAGACGGGTAGTGATAAAGGCATGGACCAACATTGGCAGATCGCGGTGGGACCAGGTGTTTAATCCAGGCGATATTCCTCAGATGAAAAAAGAGGACTTGACCATGGCTGACACCTGAGATTTTAAGGTCAGGCCATCGTCCAAAATAACGCCCATATTTCGCACCTGATCGGAGGAAGTGAGCGACATACCACCGAGCATTAAGCCCGGCGTTGGCCAGCCCCAAACCCATCACTGGGTGACCCGGATCCACTACCAACACCTCAATCTTATCTGGATTCAGTCTCAACCAGCTAGAACTCATCCATAATCTGATCTCAGTAAGGCAATCGCCTAGCTTGAGAGAGCACCATCTTGCCCGGCAGAAAGAACAGATACAGCTGAGTATCATCTGCGTAACAGTGAAAACCCAAGCTGTACCGCCTGATGATATCTCCTAAAGGCAGCATATACACGCAAACAACATGAGCACTAAAATGGAACTCTGCGTACTCCTACAAGGCAGGAGTGAGCACCAGAGGAATAAATTCCAGTGGTAACCTCTGAAACCTGTCTGTGAGGTAAGATTGAAACCATTTGAGGACTGTTCCAGACAGTCCACAATAAATCCGAGATGAAATTTTTGTTAGTTAGTGATATGTTCTCATCAATATACTCCTGCACCATTTTGTTTGCTGGCATCTCATGCATCACTGTATCAGAAAGTGACTTGCTGTGCTTTTTCATCAAGCCATACTCAGAGAGTTGTTCCCAGAGTGGTGTGACATCAATTGCTGTCTTTCTGGGGGTGAAGTAGCAGTAGCAACAGCAGCACTAATGACAGGTTGACTTGGAGACAAAAATGAGTGACTCGTGGTCAGTAGCTTAGAAATACACCGGATTTTCCTTCTTCCCTCTTGTCCATTTGGTCTGTCACTGTGATTGCAAAAAGAGATGATGATGAGTGCTGTTCTTCTGGTCTGTTTGTGTTCCTGGTTTATGCCATATGTACATAGACCAGATGGATAAGCAAGGATTTATAGGACCGTTGATCCTTACTGCATTTTTGTGCATAAAAGAATGTCTCAAATGTGTCAGTGAACTGAGGGTGCAAGAGAATGGCCAGGACATAGTGTATGCATTTGTGAAAAGTGTGTGTCATTCCAGAAATGTGATTGTATGGATTCTAGAAGATAAAGAGCCGTGGTATCCTCCTTTTCCTCATATTGACTGTTCTTATAAAGAAGTCACAGCTTATTGAGGGCAATGAGGGGAGCACCTGGCTTAGACCTGCTGCATCAGCACTAACTACCCTTGAGGTCTCCCCAAAGGCTTCTACACAGCCACAGCACAGAGGGTCTCCATCAGACACAATTGCTTTGTGCTGATGTTTACATCTCCCTTGCCAGTACCATGGTCTACGCCAAATTTGTGGATAGCCTTCTATTGCTATAGCAGCTGTTCCATCATGTAATAAGTGGAATTTCATCTGGTTGCCAGATTTTGTGTCAGGGGTAGGTGAGGTTTTGTGCCTTTACAGAATGGCTACAATGACAAGAAACATGTGTCTTTACAGAATGGCTGTATTGACCAGATACTTATGCTTTACAGAGAGGCTACAATGAACAGAAACGTGTGCCTTTACAGGATGGCTACAATGACTAGAAACTTGTACCTTTACAGAAAGGGTAAATGGCCAGAAACGTGTATCTTTACAGAAAGGCTACAATGGTAGAAATGTGTGCCATTACAGAATGGCGACAATGATCAGAAACATGTGCCTTTATAGAATGGCTACAATGACCAGAAGTTTGTGCCTTTACAGAATGGCTGCAATGACCAGAAACTTTTGTCTCTTACAGAATAGCTACAATGACAAGAAACCTGTGCCTTCACATAATTTCTACAATGACTAGAAACTAGTGCCTTTACAGAATGGCTACAATGACCAGAAACCTGTGCTTTACAGTATGGCTACAATGACTAGAAACTTGTGCATTCACAGAATGGGTACAATGAACAGAAACTCTTCCCTTTACAGAATGGCCGCAATGACCAGCCACTTGTGCCTTTAAAGAATGGCTACAATGACCAGAAACTTGTGCCTTTACAGAGTAGCTACAATGACAAGAAACATGTGCTTTACAGAACAGCTGCAATGACCAGAAACATGTGCCTTTATAGAGTGGCTACAATGATCAGAAACCTGTGTCTTTCCATAATGGCTGAAAGGAGTAGAAAGTTGTGCATTTATGGGATGGCTGCAATGACCACAAACTTGTGCCTTTACATGATCGCTACAATGACTAGAAATATGTGCCTTTACAAAACAGCTACAGTGAACAAAAACTTGTGTCTTTACATGATGGCTACAATGACTAGGAACTTGTGTCTTTACAGAATGGCTACAATCACCAGAAATGTCTGCAGTTGCAGAATGGCTGCAATGACCAGAAACTTGTGCCTTTACAGAATGGCTACAATGACCAGAAATGTGTTTCTTTACAGTGTGTCTACAATGATCAGAATCTTGTGGTTTTATAAAATGGCTACAATGTCCAGACTCCTGCACCTGTTCAGAATGTCTACAATAACCAGAAACTTGTGCTGTTACAAAATGGCTACAATGATGAGAAACTTGTGACTTCATAGACTGAGTTCAATGACAAGAAACCTGTGCCTTTACAGAATGGCTACAATGACTAGAAACTTGGACCATTACAGAGGGTTACAATTACCAGAAATTGCACCTTTATTGAATGGCTACAATGACAAGAAACATGTACCTTTACAGAATGGCTACAGTGACCAGAAATCTATGCCTTAAAAGAATGGCTACTATGACCAGAACATTGCACCTGTTGAGAATGGCTATAATGACCAGAAAATTGTACCTGTACAGAACGGCAACAATGACCAGAAACATGTGCCTTTACAGAGTGGTTACAATGACTAGAAACTTGTGTTTTTACCGAATGCCTACAATGACTAGAAACATGTGCTTTAAGAGAGTGGCTACAATGACAAGCAAATTGTGTTTACAAAATGGCTATAATGACCAGAAATGCTGCCTTTATGTAATGACTATAATGACTGATCACTTGTGCCTTTACAGAATGGCTACAATGACCAGAAATGTGCCTTTACAGAATGGCTCCAATGACCAAAACTTGTGCCTTTGCATGGTGGCTACAATGACTAGAGACATGTGCCTATACAGAACAGCTACAATGACCAGAAACTCGTGCCTTTACATGATGGCTACAATGACTAGGAACATTTGCCTTTACAGAATAGCTACAATTACCAGAATCCTGTGCCTTTACATAATGGCTGGAATGATTAGAAAGTTGTGTGTTTATGGAATTCCTAAAATGACCACAAACTTTGCTTTTACATGATGGCTACAATGATTAGAAACGTGCTTTGCAAAACTGGTACGATGACCAGAAACATGTGTCTTTACATGTTGGCTACAATGACTAGAAACTTGTGCCTTTCCAGGATGGCTACAGCTACCAGAAATGTGTGCCTTTACAGGATAGTTACAATGATTAGAAACTTAGGGTTTTACAGAATGGCTACAATGAACAGAAACTTTTGCCTTTAGAGGATGGCTAAAATGACTAGAAACATGTGTCTTTATAGAATGGCTATAATGACCAGAAACTTGTGCCTTTACAGGATGGTTACAATGAACAGAAATATGTGCCTTAGCAGAATGGCTGCATTGACCAGCAACTTTGCCTTTACAGAATGGCTACAATAACCAGAAACATGCGCCTTACAGAACGGCTACAATGACTAGAAACTTTTGCCATTACAGAATGACTACAAAGAGCAGAAACATGTGCATTTGTAGACTGGCTACAATGTGTAGAATCTTGTGCCTAAACAGAATGGCTACAATGACCAGAAACTTGTGCCTTTACAAAGTGGCTACAATGACTAGAAACCTGTGCCTTTATAGAATGATTATAAAGGCCAGAAACCTGTGCCTTTGCAGAGTGGCTACAATGATCACAGAGTTGTTCCATTACAGAATAATTACAATGACCAGAAATTTCTGCCTTTACAGAATGACTGCAATAACAGAAACTTGTGCCTTTACAGAATGCTTTCAATGACCAGGAACTTGTGCCTTTATAGAATGGCTATAATGACCAGAAACTTGTGCCTTTACAGAATGGCTACAATGACTAGAAACATGTGCCTAACCAGAATGGCTGCAATGAACAGCAACTTGTGCCTTGACAGAATGGCCACAATGACCAGAAACCTATGTCTTTACAGAATGGCTTCAATGACTAGAAACTTGTGACTTTACAGAATGGCTACAGTAGCCAGAAACATGTTTCTTTTCAGAGTGGCTACAATGACCTGAAACTTGTGGTGTTACAGAATGGCTACAATGACCAAAAAGCTGTTTCTCTACAGAATGGCTACAATGACTACAAACTTTTCCATTTACGGAATGGCTACAATGAACAGACTCCTGTGCCTTTACAGAATGGCTAGAATAACCAGAAATATGTGACTTCAGAGAGTGGCTACAATGACTACAAACTTGTGCTTTTACAGAATGGCTACAATGACCAGAAACTTGTGCCTTCATAGAATGAGAACAATGACGAGAAACCTGTGCCATTACATGATGGCTAGAATGATTAGAAACTTGTGTCTTTACAGAATGGCTACAATGACCAGAACATTGTGGCCAGTACATGATGGCTGAAATGACTAGAAAGTTGTGACTTTACAGTATAGCTACAATGGGTAGAAACTTGTGCCTTTACAGGATGGTTAAATTACCAGAAACGTGTGCCTTTACAGAATGGCTACAATGTTTAGAAGTATGTACATTTACAGGATGGCTACAATGATGAGATGCTTGTGCCTTTACAGAATGGCTACAATGACTAGAACCGTGTGCATTTACAGAAGGGCTACAATGACCAGAAATGCGTGCCTTTACAAAATGGCTACAAAGACCAGAAACTTATGCTTTTACAGAATGGCTACAATGACTAGAAACGTGTGCCTTTTCAGAATGGCTACAATGATCAGAAATTTGTGGCTTTACAGAATGGCTAGAATGACCAGAAGTTTGTGCCATTACAGAATTGCTGCAATGACTAGAAACTTGTGTCTTTACAGAATAGCTATAATGACAAGAAAACTGTGCCATTTCAGAATTTCTACAATGACTAGAAACTAGTGCCTTTATAGAATGGCTACAGTGACCAGAAACTTTTGCCTTTACAGGATGGCTAAAATGATCAGAAACATGTGCCTTTACAGAGTGGCTATAATGATCAGAAACATGTGCCTTTACAGGATGGTTACAATGAACAGAAATGTGTGCCTTAAGAGAATGGCTGCATTGACCAGCAACTTTTGCCTTTACAGAATGGCAACAGTGACCAGAAACCTGTGCCATTACAGAATGGCTACAATGACTAGAAACTTTGCCATTAGAGAATGATACAATGAGCAGAAACATGAGCATTTGTAGAGTGGCTACAGAGTGTAGAATCTTGTGCCTATACAGAATGGCTACAATGACCAGAAACTTGTGCCTTTATAGAGTGGCTATAATGACTAGAAACCTGTGCTTTATAGAATGGTTACACAGGCCAGAAATCTGTGCCTTGCAGAGTGGCTACAATGACCAGAAACATTTGGCTTTACAGAAGGGCTACAATGACCAGAAATGCGCATCTTTACAAAATGGCTACAAAGACCAGAAACTTGTGCTTTTACAGAATGGCTACAATGACTAGAAACTTGTGCCTTTATAGAATGGCTATAATGACCAGAAACTTGTGACTTTATGGAATGGCATAATGACCAGAAACTTGTGCCATTACAGGATGACTACACTGAGCAGAACGTGTGCATTTATAGAGTGGCTACAATGAGCAGAACCCTGTGCCTCTACAGAATGGCTACAATGACCAGAAACCTGTGCCTTTACAGAATGGTTACAATAACCGGAAACCTGTGCCTTTTCAGTGTGGCTACAATGACCCCAAACTTGTGCCTTTGCAGAATGGCTACAATGGCCAGAAACCTGAGCTTTACAGAATTGCTACAATGACTAGAAACTTGTGACTTTACAGAATGGCTACAATGACCAGAAATGTGTTTCTTTACAGTGTGACTACAATGATAAGAATCTTGTGGTCATACAGATGTGGCTACAATGTCCAAACTCCTGCACCTGTTCAGAATCGCTACAATAACCAGAAGCTTGTGCTGTTACAGAATGGCTACAATGACGAGAAATTTGTGGCTTAATAGACTGAGTTCAATGACCAGAAACTTGTGCCTTTACAGAATGGCTACAATGACCAGAAACATGAGCATTTATGTGATGGCTACAATGAGTAGAAAATTATGCCTTTACAGAATGTGTACCATGACCTGAATCTTGTGCCTTTACGGAATGGCTACAATGACTTGAAACTTGTACTTTTACAGAATGACTATAATGATCAGAATCTTGTTCCTTTACAGTATGGCTACAATGATGAGAAATATGTGCCTTTACATAATGGCTGGAATGACTAGAAAGTTGTGCGTTTATGGAATTCCTACAATGAGCACAAACTTGTGCTTTACATGATGGCTACAAGGATTAGAAACTTATGCCTTTACAGAATGGCTACAACCACCAGAAACGTGTGTCTTTACAGGATAGTTATAATGACCAGAAATTTGTGCCTTTACAGAATGGCTACAATGACCAAAAATATTTGCCTTTACAGGATGTCTAAAATGACAAGAAACGTGTGCTTTTACAGAATAGCTACAATGACTAGAAACTTGTGCAATTACAGAATTACTACAATGAGCAGAAACCTGTGCCTTTATAGAGTGGCTACAATGACCAGAAACCTGTGCCTTTACAGAATGGTTACAATAACCAAAAACCTGTGCATTTTCAGTGTGGCTACAATGACCCCAAACCTGTGCCTTTGCAGAATGGCTACAATGGCCAGAACACTGAGCCTTTACAGAATGGCTACAATCACCAGAAATTTCTGTGTTTGCAGAAAGGCTGCAATGACCAGCAACGTGTTTCTTTACAGTGTGGCTACAATGATCAGAATCTTGTGGTTTTATAGAATGGCTACAATGTCCAGACTCCTGCACCTGTTCAGAATGGCTACAATAACCAGAAGCTTGTGCTGTTACAGAATGGCTACATTGACTAGAAACTTGAACCATTACAGAATGGTTACAATTGCCAGAAACTGCACCTTTATTGGCTACAATGACAAGAAAATTTGACCTGTACAGAATGGCAACAATGACCAGAAACATGTGCCTTTACAGAGTGGTTATAATGACTAGAAACATGTGCTTTTACCGAATGGCTACAATGGCAAGAAACATGTGCCTTAAGAGTGACTACAATGACAAGAAAATAGTGCTTCACAAAATGGCTGTAATGACCAGAAACATCTGCCTTTATGTAATGACTACAATAACTGGACACTTGTGCCTTTACAGAATGGCTACAATGACCAGAAATGTGTGCCTTTACAGAATGGCTACAATGACCAAAAACTTGTGTCTTTACATGATGGCTACAATGACTAGAGACATGTGCCTTTACAGAACAGCTACAATGACCACAGACTTCTGCCTTTACATGATGGCTAAAATGACTAGGAACATGTACCTTACAGAATGGCTACAATGACCAGAAACTTGTGTCTTTACAGAGTGGCTACAATGACCAGAATCCTGTGCCTTTACATAATGG
This sequence comes from Neoceratodus forsteri, assembly GCA_016271365.2. Lineage (NCBI taxonomy): Eukaryota > Metazoa > Chordata > Ceratodontiformes > Ceratodontidae > Neoceratodus > Neoceratodus forsteri. The sequence goes on along the minus strand of CM028133.1, from coordinate 765,379,481 downwards.
CTGGAATGACTAGAAAGTTGTGTGTTTATGGAACTCCTACAATGACCATAAACTTATGCTTTTACATGATGGCTACAATGATTAGAAACGTGTGTCTTTGCAAAACTGGTACAATGACCAGAAACATGTGCCTTTACATGTTGGCTACAATGACTAGAAACTTGTTCCTTTACAGAATGGTTACAACCACCAGAAATGTGTGCCTTTACAGGATAGTCACAATGATTAGAAACTTGTGGTTTTACAGAATGGCTACAATGACCAGAAACTTTTGCCTTTACAGGATGGTTAAAATGACCAGAAATGTGTGCCTTTACAGAGTGGCTATAATGACCAGAAATTTGTGCCTTTACAGGATGGTTACAATGAACTGAAATGTGTGCCTTAACAGAATGGCTGCATTGACCAGCAACTTTCGCCTTTACAGAATGGCTACAATGACCAGAAACCTGTGCCTTTACAGAACAGCTACAATGACTAGACTCTTTTGCCATTACAAAATGACTTCAGTGAGCAGAAACATATGCATTTGTAGAGTGGCTACAATGTTTAGAATCTTGTGTCTATACAGAATGGCTAGAATGACCAGAAACTTGTGCCTTTATAGAATGGCTACAATGACCAGAAACATGTGCCTTTACAGAATGGTTACAATAACCAGAAATGTGTGTCTTTACAAAATGGCAACAACGACCAGAAACTTGTGCTTTTACAGAATGGCTACAATGACTAGAAACTTTTGCTTTTCAGAATGGCTACAATGATCAGAAACTGGTGCCTTTACAGAATGGATACAATGACGAGAAGTTTGTGCCTTTACAGAATGGCTGCAATGACCAGAAACTTGTGTCTTTACAGAATAGCTATGACAAGAAATCTGTGCCTTTACAGAATGGCTACAATGACTAGAAAGATGTGCATTCACAGAATGGGTACCATGACCAGAAACTCTTCCCTTTACAGAATGGCTGCAGTGACCAGCCACTTGTGCCTTTACAGAATGGCTACAATGACCTGAAATCCGTGTCTTTACAGAATGGCTACAATGACTAGAAATGTGTGCCTTTAGAATAGCTACAATGACCAGAAACGTGTTCCTTTACAGAGTGGTTATAATGACCAGAAATTTGTGATTTTACAGATTGGCTACAATGACCAGAAACCTGTGCCTTTACAGAATGGCTACAATGACTTGAAACTTGTGCTTTTACAGAATGGCTATAACGATCAAACTCTTGTTCCTTTACAGAATGGCTACAATGATTTGAAACTTGTGCTTTACAGAATGGCTACAATGACTAGAAACTTTGGCTTTACAGGATGGCTAAAATGACCAGAAACTTGTGCCTTTACAGAGTGGCTGTAATGACCAGAAATGTGTGCCTTTGCAGGATGGTTAAATGAACAGAAATGTGTGCATTAACAGAATGGCTGCATTGATCAGCAACTTTGCCTTTACAGAATGGCTACAATGACCAGAAACCCATGGCTTTAGAGAACAGCTACAATGACTAGAATCTTTGCCATTACAGAATGACTACAATGAACAGAAACACGTGCATTTGGAGAGTGGCTACAATGTGTAGAATCCTGTGCCTTTACATGATGGATAGAATGATTAGAAACTTGTGGCCATTCCATTATGGCTAAAATGGCTAGAAGTTTGTGCCTTAACAGAATAGCTACAATGGCTAGAAACTTGTGCCTTTACAGGATGGCTACAATGACCAGAAATGTGTGCCTTTATGGAATGCTAGACTGACCAGAAATGTATGACTTTAGAAAATGGCTACAAGAAACGTGTGCTTTACAGAATGGCTACAATGACAAGAACCATGTGTCTTTACAAAGAGGCTACAATGATCAGAAACGGTGCTTTAACAGAATGGCTACAATGACAAGAAATGTGTTCCTTTACAGAGTGGTTATAATGACCCAAAACTTGCACATTCATTGAATATCTACAATGACCAGAAACCTGTCTCTTAACAGAATGGCTACTATGACCAGAAAATCATGCTTTTAGAGAATGGCTACAATGACCAGAAAATTGTACCTGTACAGAATGACTACAATGATGAGAAGTATGTGCCTTTACAGAGCAGCTACAATGACTAGAAACTTATGCTTCTACAGAATGGCTACAATGACCACGCACTTGTGCCTTTACATAGTGGTATAATGACAAGGAAATTGTGCCTTTAGAAAATGGTATAATGACCAGAAACGTCTGCCTTCACATAATGGCTGCAATGACTAGAAAGTTGTACCTTTACAGAATGGCTACAATGACCAGAAACGTGTGCCTTTACATGATGGGTACAATGACTAGAAAATTGTGCCTTTACAGAATAGCTACAATGATCTGAAACTTGTGCCTTTACAGAATGGCTACAATGACTAGAAACTTGCACCATTATAGAAGGGATACAATGACCAGAAGCATGTACTTTCATTGAATGGCTACAATTATTAGAAATATGTGCTTTTCAGAATGGCTACAGTGGCCAGAATCCTGTACCTTTATATAATGGCTGGAATGACTAGAAAGTTGTGCATTTATGGAATGGCTAGAATGGCCACAGCTTGAGCCTTTACATGATGACTACAACAACCAGAACGCGGTGCATTTACAGGATGGTTACCATGACCAGAAACTTGTGCCTTTACAGAATGGCTACAATGATCAGAAACCTATGTCTTTAAAGCATGGCTACAATGACTAGAAAGTTGTGACTTTACAGAATGGCTACAATGACCAGACATGTGTTTCTTTACAGTGTGGCTACAATGATCCGAATCTTGTGGTTTTACAGAACGTTACAATGTCCAGACTCCTGCACTTGTTCAGAATGGCTACAATAACCAGAAACTTGTGCTGTTACAGAATGGCTACAATGATGAGAAACTTGTGTCTTCATAGACTGAGTTCAATGACCAGAAACATCGCCTTTGCAGAATGGCGACAATGACTAGAAACTTGGACCATTACAGAATGGTTACAATTACCAGAAATTGTGCCTTTATTGAATGGCTACAATGACAAGAAACATGTGCCTTTACAGAATGGCTACAGTGACCAGAAACCTATGCCTTAAAAGAATGGCTACTATGACCAGAAAATTGCACCTGTTGAGAATGGCTATAATAACCAGAAAATTGTACCTGTACAGAATGGCAACAATGACTAGAAACATGTGCCTTTACAGAGTGGTTACAATGACTAGAAACTTGTTCTTTTAGAGAATGGCTACAATGAGAAGAAACATGTGCCTTAAGAGAGTGGCTACAAAAACAAGAAAATTGTGCTTTACAAAATGTCTATAATGGCAGAATCATCTGCCTTTGCAGAATGGGTACAATGACCAGAAATGTGTGCCTTTACAGAATGGCTACAATAACCAGAAACTTGTGCCTTTACATGATGGTTACAATGACTGGGAACATATGCCTTTACAGAATGGCTACAACAACTAGAAACTTGCTCCTTTAGGAGTGGCTACAATGACCAGAAACCTGTGCCTTTACATAATGGCTGGAATGACTAGAAAGTTGTGTGTTTATGGAATTCCTACAATGACTACAAACTTGTGCTTTACATGATGGCTACAATGACCAGAAACTTGTGCCTTTACAGAATTGCTATAATGACTATAAAATTTTCCATTACAGAATGACTACAATGAGCAGAAACATGTGCATTTGTAGAGTGGCTACAATGTGTAGAATCTTGTGCCTGAACAGAATGGCTAGAATGACCAGAAAGCTGTGCTCTTATAGAATGGCTACAATGACCAGAAACATGTGCCTTTACAGAATGGCTACAATGACTAGAAACCTGTGCCTTGTAGAATGTCTACAAAGGCCAGAAACCTGTGCCTTTGCAGAGTGGCTACAATGACCACAGACTTGTGCCTCTACAGAATGGCTACAATGACCAGAAACTTGTGCCTTTACAGAATGGCCACAATGATCAGAAACCTATGTCTTTAAAGAATGGCTGCAATGACTAGAAAGTTGTGCCTTTATAGAATGGCTACAATGACCAGAAAGTTGTGTCTTTACAGGATGGATAAAATGACTAAAAAGTTGTCCCCTTACAGAATAGCTACAATAACCAGAAACTTGTGTTTTTGCAGGATGGCTACAATGACCAGAAAATTGTGCCTTTACAGAATGGTTACAATGACTAGCAACATGTGCCTTCACAGGATGGCTACAATGGCGAGAAAGGTGTGCCTTTACAGAATGGCTACAATTACTAGAAATCTGCGACATTACAGAATGGCTACGCTGACCTGAAAGTTGTGCCTTTGCAGAGTGGCTGCAATGGACAGAAACCTGTGCTTTACAGAATGGCTACAATGACAAGAACCATGTGCCTTTACAAAGAGGCTACAATGATCAGAAACGTGTGCTTTAACAGAATGGCTACAATGACTAGAAATGTGTTCCTTTACAGAGCGGTTATAATGACCAGAAACTTGCACATTCATTGAATATCTACAATGACCAGAAACCTGTCTCTTAACAGAATGGCTACTATGACCAGAAAAGCGTGCTTTTAGAGAATGGCTACAATGACCAGAAAATTGTACCTGTACAGAATGACTACAATGATGAGAAATATGTGCCTTTACAGAGCGGCTACAATGACTAGAAACTTATGCTTTACAGAATGGCTACAATGACCACACACTTGTGCCTTTACAGAGTGGTATAATGACAAGAAAATTGTGCCTTTAGAAAATGGTATAATGACCAGAAATGTCTGCCTTTACATAATGGCTGCAATGACTAGAAAGTTGTACCTTGCAGAATGGCTACAATGACCAGAAACGTGCCTTTACATGATGACAATGACTAGAAAATTGTGCCTTTACAGAATAGCTACAATGATATGAAACTTGTGCCTTTACAGAATGGCTACAATGACTAGGAACGCACCATTATAGAAGGGATACAATGACCAGAAACCTGTACTTTCATAGAATGGCTACAATTATTAGAAATATGTGCTTTTCAGAATGGCTACAGTGGTCAGAATCCTGTGCCTTTACATAATGGCTGGAATGACTAGAAAGTTGTGCATTTATGGAATGGCTAGAATGGCCACAAGCTTGAGCCTTTACATGATGACTACAACAACCAGAAACGTGTGCATTTACAGGATGGTTACCATGACCAGAAACTTGTGCCTTTACAGAATGGCTGCAATGACCAGAAACCTTTGCCTTTACTGAATGGCTACAATGAATAGAACCCTGTGCCTTTACAGAACAGCTACAATGACTAGAAACTTGTGCCATTGCAGAATGACTACCATGAGCAGAGACATGTGCATTTATAGAGTGGCTAGAATGAGCAAAATCTTGTGCCATTACAGAATGGCTACAGTGAATAGAAACATGTGCCTTTACAAAGTGGCTACATTGAGCAGAAACATGTGCCTTTACAGAATGGTTACAATGGCCAGAACATTGTGTCTTTACAGAGAAGCTTCAATGACCACAAACCTGTGCCTTTACAGAATGGCTATAATGGCGAGAAACTTGTGCCTTTACAAAGCAGCTACAATGACCACAAACTTGTGCTTTACAGAATGGCTACAGTGACCAGAAACTTGAGCCTTTACAGAATGGTTACAATACCAGGAAGTTTCTGTCTTTACAGAATGGCTACAATGACCAGAAACTTGTGCCTTTATAGAATGGCTACAATGACTGCAAAATTGTGCATTTACAGAATGGCTACAATGGCCAGACTCCTGTGACTTCACAGAGTGGCTACAATGACCAGAAAACTGTGCTTTTACAGAATGAATACAATGACTAGAAGCATGTGCCTTCATAGAGTGAGTACAATGAGGAGAAACATGTGTCTTTACATGATGGCTAGAATGATTAGAAACTTGTGCCTTTAATAGAATGCCTACAAATACTAGAAACGTGTTCCTTTACAGAGTTGTTATAATGACCATAAACTTGTGCATTTATTGAATGGCTACAATGACCAGAAACCTGTGTCTTAACAGAATGGCTACTATGACCAGAAAATTATGCCTTTGGAGAATGGCTACAGTTACAAGGAAATTATACCTGTACAGAATGGCTACAATAATAAGAAACATGTGCCTTTACAGAGCGTCTGCAATGGCTAGAAACGTGTGCTTTTACAGAATGGCTACAGTGACCAGAAACTTGTGCCTTTACAGAGTGGTATAATGACAAGAAAATTATGCCTTTAAAAGATGGTATAATGACCAGAAATGTCTGCCTTTACATAATGGCTGCAATGACTAGAAAGTTGTGCTTACAGAATGGCTACAGTGACCAGAAACATGTGCCTTTACATGATGGGTACAAAGACTAGAAAACTGTGCCTTTACAGAATGGCTACAATGACCTGAAACCTGTGCCTTTACAGAATGGCTACAATGACTAGAAACGTGCACCATTATAGAAGGAATACAATAACCAGAAACATTTGCTTTCATAGAATGCCTACAATGACCAGAATCCTGTGCCTTTACATAATGGCTAGAATGACTAGAAAGTTGTGCATTTATGGACTGGCTACAATGGCCATAGCGTTTGCCTTTACATGATGGCTACAATGAGTAGAAATGTGTGCCTTTACAGAACAGCTAGAATGACCAGAAACTTTTGCCTTTACATGATGGCTACAATGACTAGAAACTTATGCCTTTACAGAATGGCTACAACAACCAGAAATGTGTGCATTAACAGAATGGTTACCAAGACCAGAAACTTGTGCCTTTACAGAATGTCTGCAATGACCAGAAACTTTTGCCTTTACAGAATGGCTAAAATGACAAGAAACGTGGATCTTTAGAGAATGGCCACAATGATCAGAAACTTGTGCCTTTACAGGATGGTTACAATGAACAGAAATGTGTGCCTTTACAGAATAGCTGCATTGACCAGCAACTTTTGCCTTTAGAGAATGGCTAAAATGAATAGAATCATGTGCCTTTACAGAATGGCTACAGTGACAAGAAATGTGCTACTGCAGATTGCTACTGCAGAATGACTACCATGAGCAGAGACATGTGCATTTATAGAGTGGTTAGAATGAGCAGAATGTTGTGCCTTTACAGAATGACTACAGTGAATAGAAACTTGTGCCTTTACAAAGTGGCTACATAGACCAGAAACCTGTGCCTTTACAGAATGGTTATAGTGGCCAGAACATTGTACCTTTACAGAGTAGCTTTAATGACCACAAACCTGTGCCTTTACAGAATGGCTACAATAGTGAGAAACTTGTGCCTTTACATAGCGGCTAGAATTACCTAGCGTGTACCTTTACAGAATGGCTACAATGACAAGAAACATGTGCCTTTACAAAGTGGCTACAATGATCAGAAACATGTGCCTTTACAGAGTGGTATAATGACAAGAATATTGTGCATTTAAAAGATGGTATAATGACCAGAAATGTCTGCCTTTACATAATGGCTGCAATGACTAGAAAGTTGTGCCTTTACAGAATGTCTACACTGACCAGAAACATGTGCCTTTACATCATGGGTACAAAGACTAGAAAATTGTGCTTTACAAAATGTCTATAATGGCCAGAATCATCTGCCTTTGCAGAATGGGTACAATGACCAGAAATGTGTGCCTTTACAGAATGGCTACAATAACCAGAAACTTGTGCCTTTACATGATGGTTACAATGACTGGGAACATATGCCTTTACAGAATGGCTACAACAACTAGAAACTTGCTCCTTTAGAGAGTGGCTACAATGACCAGAAACCTGTGCCTTTACATAATGGCTGGAATGACTAGAAAGTTGTGTGTTTATGGAATTCCTACAATGACTACAAACTTGTGCTTTTACATGATGGCTACAATGACCAGAAACTTGTGCCTTTACAGAATTGCTATAATGACTATAAAATTTGCCATTACAGAATGACTACAATGAGCAGAAACATGTGCATTTGTAGAGTGGCTACAATGTGTAGAATCTTGTGCCTGAACAGAATGGCTAGAATGACCAGAAAGCTGTGCTCTTATAGAATGGCTACAATGACCAGAAACATGTGCCTTTACAGAATGGCTACAATGACTAGAAACCTGTGCCTTGTAGAATGTCTACAAGGCCAGAAACCTGTGCCTTTGCAGAGTGGCTACAATGACCACAGACTTGTGCCTCTACAGAATGGCTACAATGACCAGAAACTTGTGCCTTTACAGAATGGCCACAATGATCAGAAACCTATGTCTTTAAAGAATGGCTGCAATGACTAGAAAGTTGTGCCTTTATAGAATGGCTACAATGACCAGAAAGTTGTGTCTTTACAGGATGGATAAAATGACTAAAAGTTGTCCCCTTACAGAATAGCTACAATAACCAGAAACTTGTGTTTTTGCAGGATGGCTACAATGACCAGAAAATTGTGCCTTTACAGAATGGTTACAATGACTAGCAACATGTGCCTTCACAGGATGGCTACAATGGCGAGAAAGGTGTGCCTTTACAGAATGGCTACAATTACTAGAAATCTGCGACATTACAGAATGGCTACGCTGACCTGAAAGTTGTGCCTTTGCAGAGTGGCTGCAATGGACAGAAACCTGTGCTTTTACAGAATGGCTACAATGACAAGAACCATGTGCCTTTACAAAGAGGCTACAATGATCAGAAACGTGTGCTTTAACAGAATGGCTACAATGACTAGAAATGTGTTCCTTTACAGAGCGGTTATAATGACCAGAAACTTGCACATTCATTGAATATCTACAATGACCAGAAACCTGTCTCTTAACAGAATGGCTACTATGACCAGAAAAGCGTGCTTTTAGAGAAGCTACAATGACCAGAAAATTGTACCTGTACAGAATGACTACAATGATGAGAAATATGTGCCTTTACAGAGCGGCTACAATGACTAGAAACTTATGCTTTTACAGAATGGCTACAATGACCACACACTTGTGCCTTTACAGAGTGGTATAATGACAAGAAAATTGTGCCTTTAGAAAATGGTATAATGACCAGAAATGTCTGCCTTTACATAATGGCTGCAATGACTAGAAAGTTGTACCTTTGCAGAATGGCTACAATGACCAGAAACGTGTGCCTTTACATGATGGGTACAATGACTAGAAAATTGTGCCTTTACAGAATAGCTACAATGATATGAAACTTGTGCCTTTACAGAATGGCTACAATGACTAGGACGTGCACCATTATAGAAGGGATACAATGACCAGAAACCTGTACTTTCATAGAATGGCTACAATTATTAGAAATATGTGCTTTTCAGAATGGCTACAGTGGTCAGAATCCTGTGCCTTTACATAATGGCTGGAATGACTAGAAAGTTGTGCATTTATGGAATGGCTAGAATGGCACAAGCTTGAGCCTTTACATGATGACTACAACAACCAGAAACGTGTGCATTTACAGGATGGTTACCATGACCAGAAACTTGTGCCTTTACAGAATGGCTGCAATGACCAGAAACCTTTGCCTTTACTGAATGGCTACAATGAATAGAACCCTGTGCCTTTACAGAACAGCTACAATGACTAGAAACTTGTGCCATTGCAGAATGACTACCATGAGCAGAGACATGTGCATTTATAGAGTGGCTAGAATGAGCAAAATCTTGTGCCATTACAGAATGGCTACAGTGAATAGAAACATGTGCCTTTACAAAGTGGCTACATTGAGCAGAAACATGTGCCTTTACAGAATGGTTACAATGGCCAGAACATTGTGTCTTTACAGAAGAAGCTTCAATGACCACAAACCTGTGCCTTTACAGAATGGCTATAATGGCGAAAACTTGTGCTTTACAAAGCAGCTACAATGACCACAAACTTGTGCTTTTACAGAATGGCTACAGTGACCAGAAACTTGAGCCTTTACAGAATGGTTACAATACCAGGAAGTTTCTGTCTTTACAGAATGGCTACAATGACCAGAAACTTGTGCCTTTATAGAATGGCTACAATGACTGCAAAATTGTGCATTTACAGAATGGCTACAATGGCCAGACTCCTGTGACTTCACAGAGTGGCTACAATGACCAGAAAACTGTGCTTTTACAGAATGAATACAATGACTAGAAGCATGTGCCTTCATAGAGTGAGTACAATGAGGAGAAACATGTGTCTTTACATGATGGCTAGAATGATTAGAAACTTGTGCCTTTAATAGAATGCCTACAAATACTAGAAACGTGTTCCTTTACAGAGTTGTTATAATGACCATAAACTTGTGCATTTATTGAATGGCTACAATGACCAGAAACCTGTGTCTTAACAGAATGGCTACTATGACCAGAAAATTATGCCTTTGGAGAATGGCTACAGTTACAAGGAAATTATACCTGTACAGAATGGCTACAATAATAAGAAACATGTGCCTTTACAGAGCGTCTGCAATGGCTAGAAAGCGTGTGCTTTTACAGAATGGCTACAGTGACCAGAAACTTGTGCCTTTACAGAGTGGTATAATGACAAGAAAATTATGCCTTTAAAAGATGGTATAATGACCAGAAATGTCTGCCTTTACATAATGGCTGCAATGACTAGAAAGTTGTGCCTTACAGAATGGCTACAGTGACCAGAAACATGTGCCTTTACATGATGGGTACAAAGACTAGAAAACTGTGCCTTTACAGAATGGCTACAATGACCTGAAACCTGTGCCTTTACAGAATGGCTACAATGACTAGAAACGTGCACCATTATAGAAGGAATACAATAACCAGAAACATTTGCTTTCATAGAATGCCTACAATGACCAGAATCCTGTGCCTTTACATAATGGCTAGAATGACTAGAAAGTTGTGCATTTATGGACTGGCTACAATGGCCATAGCGTTTGCCTTTACATAGTGGCTACAATGAGTAGAAATGTGTGCCTTTACAGAACAGCTAGAATGACCAGAAACTTTTGCCTTTACATGATGGCTACAATGACTAGAAACTTATGCCTTTACAGAATGGCTACAACAACCAGAAATGTGTGCATTAACAGAATGGTTACCAAGACCAGAAACTTGTGCCTTTACAGAATGTCTGCAATGACCAGAAACTTTTGCCTTTACAGAATGGCTAAAATGACAAGAAACGTGGATCTTTAGAGAATGGCCACAATGATCAGAAACTTGTGCCTTTACAGGATGGTTACAATGAACAGAAATGTGTGCCTTTACAGAATAGCTGCATTGACCAGCAACTTTTGCCTTTAGAGAATGGCTAAAATGAATAGAATCATGTGCCTTTACAGAATGGCTACAGTGACAAGAAATGTGTGCTACTGCAGAATGACTACCATGAGCAGAGACATGTGCATTTATAGAGTGGTTAGAATGAGCAGAATGTTGTGCCTTTACAGAATGACTACAGTGAATAGAAACTTGTGCCTTTACAAAGTGGCTACATAGACCAGAAACCTGTGCCTTTACAGAATGGTTATAGTGGCCAGAACATTGTACCTTACAGAGTAGCTTTAATGACCACAAACCTGTGCCTTTACAGAATGGCTACAATGGTGAGAAACTTGTGCCTTTACATAGCGGCTAGAATTACCACAAACGTGTACCTTTACAGAATGGCTACAATGACAAGAAACATGTGCCTTTACAAAGTGGCTACAATGATCAGAAACATGTGCCTTTACAGAGTGGTATAATGACAAGAATATTGTGCATTTAAAAGATGGTATAATGACCAGAAATGTCTGCCTTTACATAATGGCTGCAATGACTAGAAAGTTGTGCCTTTACAGAATGTCTACACTGACCAGAAACATGTGCCTTTACATCATGGGTACAAAGACTAGAAAATTGTGCTTTACAAAATGTCTATAATGGCCAGAATCATCTGCCTTTGCAGAATGGGTACAATGACCAGAAATGTGTGCCTTACAGAATGGCTACAATAACCAGAAACTTGTGCCTTTACATGATGGTTACAATGACTGGGAACATATGCCTTTACAGAATGGCTACAACAACTAGAAACTTGCTCCTTTAGAAGTGGCTACAATGACCAGAAACCTGTGCCTTTACATAATGGCTGGAATGACTAGAAAGTTGTGTGTTTATGGAATTCCTACAATGACTACAAACTTGTGCTTTTACATGATGGCTACAATGACCAGAAACTTGTGCCTTTACAGAATTGCTATAATGACTATAAAATTTTGCCATTACAGAATGACTACAATGAGCAGAAACATGTGCATTTGTAGAGTGGCTACAATGTGTAGAATCTTGTGCCTGAACAGAATGGCTAGAATGACCAAAAGCTGTGCTCTTATAGAATGGCTACAATGACCAGAAACATGTGCCTTTACAGAATGGCTACAATGACTAGAAACCTGTGCCTTGTAGAATGTCTACAAAGGCCAGAAACCTGTGCCTTTGCAGAGTGGCTACAATGACCACAGACTTGTGCCTCTACAGAATGGCTACAATGACCAGAAACTTGTGCCTTTACAGAATGGCCACAATGATCAGAAACCTATGTCTTTAAGAGAATGGCTGCAATGACTAGAAAGTTGTGCCTTTATAGAAATGCTACAATGACCAGAAAGTTGTGTCTTTACAGGATGGATAAAATGACTAAAAAGTTGTCCCCTTACAGAATAGCTACAATAACCAGAAACTTGTGTTTTTGCAGGATGGCTACAATGACCAGAAAATTGTGCCTTTACAGAATGGTTACAATGACTAGCAACATGTGCCTTCACAGGATGGCTACAATGGCGAGAAGGTGTGCCTTTACAGAATGGCTACAATTACTAGAAATCTGCGACATTACAGAATAGCTCAGCTGACCTGAAAGTTGTGCCTTTGCAGAGTGGCTGCAATGGACAGAAACCTGTGCTTTACAGAATGGCTACAATGACAAGAACCATGTGCCTTTACAAAGAGGCTACAATGATCAGAAACGTGTGCTTTAACAGAATGGCTACAATGACTAGAAATGTGTTCCTTTACAGAGCGGTTATAATGACCAGAAACTTGCACATTCATTGAATATCTACAATGACCAGAAACCTGTCTCTTAACAGAATGGCTACTATGACCAGAAAAGCGTGCTTTTAGAGAATAGCTACAATGACCAGAAAATTGTACCTGTACAGAATGACTACAATGATGAGAAATATGTGCCTTTACAGGCGGCTACAATGACTAGAAACTTATGCTTTACAGAATGGCTACAATGACCACACACTTGTGCCTTTACAGAGTGGTATAATGACAAGAAAATTGTGCCTTTAGAAAATGGTATAATGACCAGAAATGTCTGCCTTTACATAATGGCTGCAATGACTAGAAAGTTGTACCTTGCAGAATGGCTACAATGACCAGAAACGTGCCTTTACATGATGGGTACAATGACTAGAAAATTGTGCCTTTACAGAATAGCTACAATGATATGAAACTTGTGCCTTTACAGAATGGCTACAATGACTAGGAGCGTGCACCATTATAGAAGGGATACAATGACCAGAAACCTGTACTTTCATAGAATGGCTACAATTATTAGAAATATGTGCTTTTCAGAATGGCTACAGTGGTCAGAATCCTGTGCCTTTACATAATGGCTGGAATGACTAGAAAGTTGTGCATTTATGGAATGGCTAGAATGGCCACAAGCTTGAGCCTTTACATGATGACTACAACAACCAGAAACGTGTGCATTTACAGGATGGTTACCATGACCAGAAACTTGTGCCTTTACAGAATGGCTGCAATGACCAGAAACCTTTGCCTTTACTGAATGGCTACAATGAATAGAACCCTGTGCCTTTACAGAACAGCTACAATGACTAGAAACTTGTGCCATTGCAGAATGACTACCATGAGCAGAGACATGTGCATTTATAGAGTGGCTAGAATGAGCAAAATCTTGTGCCATTACAGAATGGCTACAGTGAATAGAAACATGTGCCTTTACAAAGTGGCTACATTGAGCAGAAACATGTGCCTTTACAGAATGGTTACAATGGCCAGAACATTGTGTCTTTACAGAGAAGCTTCAATGACCACAAACCTGTGCCTTTACAGAATGGCTATAATGGCGAGAAACTTGTGCCTTTACAAAGCAGCTACAATGACCACAAACTTGTGCTTTTACAGAATGGCTACAGTGACCAGAAACTTGAGCCTTTACAGAATGGTTACAATACCAGGAAGTTTCTGTCTTTACAGAATGGCTACAATGACCAGAAACTTGTGCCTTTATAGAATGGCTACAATGACTGCAAAATTGTGCATTTACAGAATGGCTACAATGGCCAGACTCCTGTGACTTCACAGAGTGGCTACAATGACCAGAAAACTGTGCTTTTACAGAATGAATACAATGACTAGAAGCATGTGCCTTCATAGAGTGAGTACAATGAGGAGAAACATGTGTCTTTACATGATGGCTAGAATGATTAGAAACTTGTGCCTTTAATAGAATGCCTACAAATACTAGAAACGTGTTCCTTTACAGAGTTGTTATAATGACCATAAACTTGTGCATTTATTGAATGGCTACAATGACCAGAAACCTGTGTCTTAACAGAATGGCTACTATGACCAGAAAATTATGCCTTTGGAGAATGGCTACAGTTACAAGGAAATTATACCTGTACAGAATGGCTACAATAATAAGAAACATGTGCCTTTACAGAGCGTCTGCAATGGCTAGAAACGTGTGCTTTTACAGAATGGCTACAGTGACCAGAAACTTGTGCCTTTACAGAGTGGTATAATGACAAGAAAATTATGCCTTTAAAAGATGGTATAATGACCAGAAATGTCTGCCTTTACATAATGGCTGCAATGACTAGAAAGTTGTGCCTTACAGAATGGCTACAGTGACCAGAAACATGTGCCTTTACATGATGGGTACAAAGACTAGAAAACTGTGCCTTTACAGAATGGCTACAATGACCTGAAACCTGTGCCTTTACAGAATGGCTACAATGACTAGAAACGACCATTATAGAAGAATACAACCAGAAACATTTGCTTTCATAGAATGCCTACAATGACCAGAATCCTGTGCCTTTACATAATGGCTAGAATGACTAGAAAGTTGTGCATTTATGGACTGGCTACAATGGCCATAGCGTTTGCCTTTACATGATGGCTACAATGAGTAGAAATGTGTGCCTTTACAGAACAGCTAGAATGACCAGAAACTTTGCCTTTACATGATGGCTACAATGACTAGAAACTTATGCCTTTACAGAATGGCTACAACAACCAGAAATGTGTGCATTAACAGAATGGTTACCAAGACCAGAAACTTGTGCCTTTACAGAATGTCTGCAATGACCAGAAACTTTGCCTTTACAGAATGGCTAAAATGACAAGAAACGTGGATCTTTAGAGAATGGCCACAATGATCAGAAACTTGTGCCTTTACAGGATGGTTACAATGAACAGAAATGTGTGCCTTTAGAGAATAGCTGCATTGACCAGCAACTTTTGCCTTTAGAGAATGGCTAAAATGAATAGAATCATGTGCCTTTACAGAATGGCTACAGTGACAAGAAATGTGTGCTACTGCAGAATGACTACCATGAGCAGAGACATGTGCATTTATAGAGTGGTTAGAATGAGCAGAATGTTGTGCCTTTACAGAATGACTACAGTGAATAGAAACTTGTGCCTTTACAAAGTGGCTACATAGACCAGAAACCTGTGCCTTTACAGAATGGTTATAGTGGCCAGAACATTGTACCTTTACAGAGTAGCTTTAATGACCACAAACCTGTGCCTTTACAGAATGGCTACAATGGTGAGAAACTTGTGCCTTTACATAGCGGCTAGAATTACCACAAACGTGTACCTTTACAGAATGGCTACAATGACAAGAAACATGTGCCTTTACAAAGTGGCTACAATGATCAGAAACATGTGCCTTTACAGAGTGGTATAATGACAAGAATATTGTGCATTTAAAAGATGGTATAATGACCAGAAATGTCTGCCTTTACATAATGGCTGCAATGACTAGAAAGTTGTGCCTTTACAGAATGTCTACACTGACCAGAAACATGTGCCTTTACATCATGGGTACAAAGACTAGAAAATTGTGCTTTTACAGAATGGCTACAATGACCTGAAAACTGTGCCTTTACTGAATGGCTACAATGACTAGAAACTTGCACTATTATAGAAGGGATACAATAGCCAGAAAGATTTGCTTTCATAGAATGGCTACAATGACCAGAAACATGTGCCTTTTCAGAGTGGCTACAGTGACCAGAAACCTGTGCCTTTACATAATAGCTAGAATGACTAGAAAGTTGTGCATTTATGGACTGGCTACAATGGCCACAAGTGTGTGCCTTTACATGATGGCTACAATGAGTAGAAATGTGTGCATTTACAGAACAGCTAGAATGACAGAAACTTTTGCCTTTTACATGATGGCTACAATGACTAGAAACTTATGCCTTTACAGAATGGCTAAACAACCAGAAAAGTGTGCATTTACAGAATGGTTATGATGACCAGAAACTTGTGCCTTTTCAGAATGTCTGCAATGACCAGAAACTTTGCCTTTACAGAATGGCTAAAATGACAAGAAACGTGTGTCTTTAGAGAATGGCCTCAATGACCAGAAACTTGTGTCTTTACAGGATGGTTACAATGAACAGAAATGTGTGCCTTTACTGAATGGCTGCATTGACCAGCAACTTTGCCTTTAGAGAATGGCTAAAATGAATAGAATCCTGTGCCTTTACAGAATGGCTACAATGACTAGAAACTCGTGCTATTGCAGAATGACTACCATGAGCAGAGACATGTGCATTTATAGAGTGGCTAGAATGAGCAGAATGTTGTGCCTTTACAGAATGACTACAGTGAACAGAAACTTGTGCCTTTACAAAGTGTCTATATAGACCAGAAACCAGTGCCTTTACAGAATGGTTACAGTGGCTAGAACATTGTGCCTTTACAGAGTAGCTTTAATGACCACAAACCTGTGCCTTTACAAAATGGCTACAATGGCGAGAAACTTGAGACTTTACAGAATGTCTACAATACACGACATTTCTGCTTTACAGAAAGGCTGCAATGACAGAAACCTGTGCCTTTACAAATTTCTAAGTGACAGAATCTTGTGCCTTTACAGAATTGAAGGGCCCGCCCATAATTCAATGGTGAGATTCCCTCTATAAAGCATTCTACGCTCAGCCCCTCCTGTTTAGTGTTAGCAGTTCAGCATGGGCAGGCGTGTGGTTCTGTTCCTCATTGTGGTAGTTACCTGCTGCCTTGTCCTTTGCCAGCATTTCTTCTTGCCGCTTGTGGTGCTTCTTTGGCACTTCTCTGCCATACCTCCTCCTCGCTTCCCCCTTTTTCCTTTACTCCACAGATATGGGCGTTGGTCGCTTGGTTCACGCCTTCTCTCTCTCTCCTCTTCCACGTCACCCGGCCCATCCCAAAGTGTGTCCCAGTTGCTTCCTTCCTGATTCGGCTGCTGTTTGGTCCAACTGCTACTGGATCCCTCATTTGCCGTGCTGCTTTCCTGGCGGTTCCTGGCTTGCTCTGGGTTCATTCCTAGTATTGCTTGCAATTATCTTGGACTCCTTTTGGCATTATTCTAGGAATCCCTGCTGGTTCCCTCGTATATTCTGGCTTTGGGCTGTGTTGTTGCCATTACTGTTCCAGCACTCAGCCTCCTGTTGTAATTCATCCTGTTGGTAGCTTCCATGGATCCTCCTGCTCCACCTGAAGGACCCTCCCCCGTTCCTCAGAAGATGTCTGCTAAGTCTAAGCACTCTCTTAAGGACTGGACCGTTCCTCGTCTCCTGGCTGAATTAAATACTTTGGGGTTCCTGTTCTTGCTGGTGCCAAGAAGCAGGAACTGTGTGATGTATGGCTGAGAATCAGGATCTCAATCCGCGTCCTATGCCAGCTCATCCTGCTACACCTGCTCCTGATGCCTTTGCTGAATTGAAGGATCTCATTTCTCAGCTGGCCTCTTCTGTGTCTGATATTCCAATCATCTGGATGTTATGGAGCATGCCAGGCTCCGGCTGCCCCTCAGCCTGCTCCAGCCCCAATGCCTCAACCGTCTCCTTCTGTGCCTGCCATTGCTTACACTCAGGTATTCTAGCTTCAAGTTCCTCTGTGCCTGCTGTCTCACCTGTTCATCTAGTTCCGCTCATCTCCATAAGGATATCATCAAAGAGAAAAATGTCAACCTTATATCATTGCTTATTTCTTCACACGATACCATCAAAAACAGAGTTGTCTCCTGTGGTGATTTTTCCGTCGTTCTTCATTCTAAGGACCCTAGGCTTTCCAAAACTGACTATTCCTGAATTTGTTTTGGCCTTTAGTCTGTTCAGAGACATTTTATGTTCTGCTTTTCCATCCAGGGAGGAACTGGATACCTTCCTGTATCTAGTTGTTGACCTTGGCGTCTGCTATGGTGGTACTCATTTTTCGACTACCATAAATCTTTTTCAGCTAAAGCTGCTGCTGCTGTCTCTCACCTGAATGTCCGACTTCACTGGGGCTCGCCTGACAATGAGTTGTTTTGCTGCCATTTAAGGCTGGTCAACAGGCTCTCACTTGCCAGATCTGCAGTTCCCTTTCCCATGCCGCTTCTTTCTGCCTTTATCCATGCCTGATTCATCATCCCATACTACCACTTCAGGCTCCACTATTACCAGGACTATCACGCAATCATATTGCTGTGCCTTGCTTGTCCTACGATAAACATGGTCATCCTATTACTTTCATGGCTGGTAGATCTGTCTGTAATTTCAGCGAATGGGTTTGCTCCGGTCCCTGCCGTCTGCTGCACGTTTTCAGTCATTGTGGTGAAGCTCATGCAAAATCCATCTGCCCTAATTTAAGAAGCAGACCCTGACTATGCATCATCCTTCTACTCCTGTCAGCGTCAGCAAACTGTCCTGTCTGCTCACCACTCATCCATCTAACTCTTTAGTGCAGTTTCTCATCTCGGTTACTTTTGGATTCCATACTGGCATCTGTTCTCTTCCTCAGGAATACTAGAATCCTAATTTACAAACAGCTCTCACTCAACCAGACTTGGTCTCCTCCCTTTTGCAGAAGGAGCTGGACAAAGGATATATCATCGGACCATTTCTCCATCCGCCATTTCCTGTCATTCGTGTCAGCCTTTTGGCGCTGCTACCGCAAATTCTCAAGAAAACAGTGCCTTATTTTGATTTATCCACTCCACGTGCCACTTACGTTCCTAGTATCAACTCTCTTATCCCTTCTCAGGATTTTCTCTGGCCTATGCCAAGATTGACAGCTATATTGACTATCAAACAAATGGGCAGAGGTGCATAGCTCTCTAAAGCTGACATTGCCGATGCATTTAAACTCCTTCCTATTCATCCATCCCTTTGGCATCTCTATGGCATCAAATGGGAAGATTCCTACTAATTTGCTGTGTGGGTAGTTTTTGGTTGCAAAAGCAGTCCAAAACTGTTGATATCTTTTCTTCTACGCTTTGCTGGTTGTTGTTGAATCATTGTCGGGTGACCTCAGTGATCCACTTGCTTGATGATTTTCTTGTCATCGAACCTCCTTATGTGCCTCCAGCTGCAGCCCTTTCTGCCTTATGCCATTTATTTCATCAATTAGCTGTACCTGTCTCGAGGAAAAGACTTCTGGTCCTGCCACTTCTCTGGAATTTTTGGGCATCATTCTCGATTCTGTTCGCATGGAAGCCAGACTCCCTATGGACAAGCTACACAGAATCAAGACTCTGGTTCTATCATTCTCCAATTTCTCATCATGCATAAAACATGAACTCTTGTCTCTGCTAGGTTACCTCTCCTTTGCTACATGTATAATTCCTGAAGGGCGTACCTTCATAGCATATCTGCTTGGTCTGCTTCCTTGGCGTCAGCTCTCCACCATCACATTTCCATTACAGCTACTGCAAAATCTGACCTTGCCATGGGTACCTCTTTCTAAACCAATGGAATGGTCCTCTATATTCTACAAAGACATCTCTCAAGATTTTTCTCCTAGAGTATTCACGGATGCTTTATCTATTCACGGATTCGCTGCTATTTTCTATCAATCATGGATCTTTTACATGGCCTTCAATTTCTATAATTGCCTGCAGCCACGACCTCTTCCCTTTATTTGAGATATATCCTGTAGTTGCAGCAGCCTTTACTTGGGGTCATCGATAGTCTTTGTCTACAGTGTTAATATATTCAGATAATCAAACAGTAGATATTATTAACAAAGGCAGATAATCTTCTCCTACAATTATGCTATTCTTGCGAGGAGATTAACATGGCTTTCTCTGATTCATAATTTTTGCATTCGATGTTTTCATATTCCTGGTCATCTGAATACAGCCGCTGATTCGTTTCCCGTTTTCAACTACTGGCGCAAAACCTCATGTGGTCAGCCTTATCGATCAGCACACAATCAGCTTACAAAACAACCTGGAGAAAATACAATGCATCCTGCTCCATGTCAGCCTCCTCTGCATTTCCAATTTCTCTGCCTACCGTATTAGCTTTCATGACCTATTGTCTACAACCAGTAAATTATCTTATTCTACCATTCGACAATAATTGCAGGCATTCAATTTCACCTTTGCTTACAAGATCCAGCTTCTGTCTCCTTGACATCATATCCTGCAGTTAAGCTCCTTCTTACAGCAATCCAAAACTCTCGTTCAAAGGATGCCTACTCATTTACCCATCGATGATACCATCTTCAAACAGCTAATTAATCTACTGAAGTCAGAACCTCCTACTTCACAATCCACCATCCTACTTGCAGCTATCTGTCTGGCTTTTATGGATTTCGTCTCGGAGAATTCACAGTTTCATCACTTTCTGCAATGTCCTTTCTCAAGGTTAAACATCTTACCAAGCGGGCTGATTACTATGTTCTCCATCTTTCTGCATCAAATTGGACAGAGCTACGAGAGCGTGGACATTCAATATTTTCCTACAAATACTGCTTGGTGCCCGTCTACTTCTTTAACCAGCTATGCAGTTTTCATAGTCAATCCAGTCCTGAATCTCCTCTTCTAACCTCTCATAATAATGTACCTCTAACCACCAAAGAATTTGTGGATTCAATTCGTTCACTACTAAGCGCCTGGGACTTGATCCTTTCTCTTATTCTGGCCATTCATTTAGAATCGTTGCTGCTACTTCTGCCTCACAAAAGAAGTTCTAGCTTACATCATAAAATGGATGGGAAGATGGACATCATCTTGTTTTGAAACATACATTCCTAATCCTGAAGCAGAAATGCATTCAGCTTTTCTTTCCATCTCTTCGTAGTATGTCTAGAAGGGAAGGCAACTTGGTAGCCATGGTTCCTCAGAGGTTTCCTCAAGTTAAAGGGTTTTTTCCTCTCCTGAGTGCTGCCAGATATACTCTCCGTGAGTTGGAGGAGGTGGATACTATTCTTTTTGGGCCTTCCAGCTATCAGCTCATACTCAAGGTGGGAGCAGTAAGGCCAAAACAAATGAATATATACAAGTGGCACCAAGCACAATTCAGAACATTATTCCACACAGTGAATTGAAGGGCCCTCCGTAATTCAATGGGCAGGATTCCCTTCTATAAAGCATTCCTACATGCTCAGCCCCTCCTGTTTAGCGTTCACAGTTTCCTCCACCTCCCTCCTCCTTCTCCGGTGCTCTTCCCATCTTTAGGGCCTTCCAGCTATCAGATCATACTCAAGGTGGGAATGAGTAAAGCCATAACAAATCAATATATACAAGTGGGGTACAGTGAAGAACAGTGGGGAATTCAAGAATGCATGGGACAGGCATAAGGCAGTCCTAGTGGGGGGTAGGAGGAAGTAAGCTGTTGGTTAACTAGGATCTGCAGCTTATCTCTTAGGTAGGAAAATGGGCAGACTAGGTGGGCCAGCGGTTCTTATCTGCCATCAAATTCTATGTTTCTATGTAAGTGACACCAAGCACAATTCATGACATTATTCCCTTTGATGAATGACTACAGTGAACAGAAGCCTGTGCCTTTACAAAGTGGCTACAATGACCAGAAACCTGTGTCTTAACAGAATGGCTACTATGACCAGAAAATTGTGCCTTTGGAGAATGGCTACAATGACCAGAAAATTGTACCTGTACAGAATGGCTGCAATGATGAGAATATGTGCCTTTACAAAGTGGCTACAATGACTAGAAACTTATGCTTTTACAGAATGGCTACAGTGACCAGAAACTTGTGCCTTTACAGAGTGGTATAATGACAAGAAAATTGTGCCCTTACAAAATGGTATAATGACCAGAAACGTCTGTCTTTATATAACGGCTGCAATGAGTGAAAGTTGTGCCTTTACAGAATGGTTACAGTGACCTGAAACTTGTGCTTTACAGAATGGTTACAATGGCCAGAACATTATGCCTTTGCAGAGTAGTTTCAATAACCACAAACCTGTGCCTTTACAGAAAGGCTATAATGACGAGAAACTTGTGCCTTTACAGAGTGGCTAGAATGACCACAAACTTGTGCCTTTACAGAACAGCAACAGTGGCCAGAACTTGAGCCTTTACAGAATGGCTACAATACCCAGACATTTCTGCCTTTACAGAATGGCTTCAATGACAAGAAACTTGTGCCTTTACAGAATTTCTAAATGACCAGAATCTTGTGCCTTTACAGAATGACTACAGTGAACAGAATCTTGTGCCTTTACAGAATGACTACATTGAACAGAAACCTGTGCCTTTATCGCAATGGTTACAATGGTCAGAGCATTGTGCCTTTACAGAGTAGCTTCAATGACCACAAACCTATGCCTTTGTAGAATGCCTACAATGGTGAGAAACTTATGCCTTTACAGAGTGGCTAGAATGATCACAAACTTGTGCCTTTACAGAATGGCTACAGTGGCAAGAAACTTGAGCTTTTACAGAATTTCTACAATACTCAGAAAGTTCTGCCTTTACAGAATAGCTGCAATAAACAGAAACCTGCGCCTTTACAGAATTTCTAAATGACCAGGATCTTGTGCCTTTACAGAAAGGCTACAACGACCAGAAACTTGTGCCTTCATAAAATGGCTACAATGACTGCAAAATTGTGCATTTACAGAATGGCTACAATGCCAGACTCCTGTGACTTTAGAGAATGGCTACAATGACCAGAAACCTGTGACTTCAGAGAGTGGCTATAATGACCAGAAACCTGTGCTTTTACAGAATGGCTGCAATGACCAGAAACCTGTGACTTCAGAGAGTGGCTATAATGACCAGAAACCTGTGCTTTTACAGAATGGCTGCAATGACCAGAAACATGTGCATTCATAGAGTGAGTACAACGAGGAGAAACATGTGCCTTTACATGATAGCTAGAAAGATTAGAAACTTGTGCCTTTAACAAAATGGCTACAAATACTAGAACGTATTCCTTTGCAGTGGCTGTAATGACCAGAAACTTGTGCATTTATTGAATGGCTACAATGACCAGAAACCTGTGAATTTACAGAATGCTACAATGATCTGAAACTTGTGTCTTAACAAAATGTCTACTATGACCAGAAAATTATGCCTTTAGAGAATGGCTACAATGGCAGAAAATTATACCTGTACAGAATGGCTACAATGACAAGAAACATGTGCCTTTACATGATGGGTACAATGACCAGAAATGTCACCTTTACATAACGGCTGCAATGACTAGAAACTTGTGCCTTTACAGAATGGCTACAATGACCAGGAACGTGTGCCTTTACATGATGACTACAATGACTAGAAAATTGTGCCTTTACTGAATGGCTACCATGAGCTGAAACTTGTGCCTTTACAGAATGGCTACAATGACTGGAATCTTCCACCATTATGGAATGGATACAATGACCAGAAACATGTGATTTTACAGAATGGCTACAATGACCAGAACCCTGTGCTTTAACAGAATGGCTAGTATGACCAGAAAATTGTACTTTTACAGAATGGCTACAATGACCAGAAAATTGTACCTTTACAGAATGCCAACAATGCACAGAGAAATGTACCTTGCCAGTGTCACTACAATGACCAGAAACTTGTGCTTTTACATAATGGCTACAAAGACCAGAAAATTGTACCTTTACAGAATGCCAACAATGCACAGAGAAATGTGCCTTTACAGTGTCACTACAATGACCAGAAACTTGTGCTTTTACATAATGGCTACAAAGACCAGAAACTTGTGCTTTACAGAGTGGCTTCAGTGACCAGTAAGCTGTGCCTTTACACAATAGCTACAATGACCAGAATGTGTGCCTTTAGGAATCACTACAATGACCAGAAACTTGTATCTTCACAGAATGGTTACAATGATTAGAAACTTGTGCCTTTACAGAATGGCTACAATGACAAGAAACGTGTGCTTACATAATGGCTACAATGACCAGAAAGTTGTGAATTTAGAGTGGCTACAATGACCAGAAACTTGTGCCTTTATAGAATGGCTACAATGATCAGAAATTTGTGCCTTTACAGAATGGCTGCAATGAACAGCAACTTCTGCCCTTACAGAATGGCTACAATGACCAGAATTATAGGCCTTTACAGAATGGCTACAATAAATAGAAACTTGTGCCTTTTCAGAATCATTACAATGACCAGCAGTGTGTACCTTTGCAGAATAGCTTCAATGACCAGAAAATTGTGCCTTTACAGAATGGTTACAATGACCAGAAAAATGTGACTTTACAGAAGGGCTACTATGACTAAAAACTTGCACCATTACAGAATGACTACAATGACCAGAAACTTGTGCCTTTGTAGAATGCCTAGAATGACCAGAAACGTGTGCCTTTACAGAATGGCTACAATGACAAGAAACTTCTGCCTTTACAGAATGGCTACAATGACTAGAACTTATGCCTGTACAGAATGATTACAATGACCAGAAACATGGAACCTTTACAGAATGGCTACAGTGACCAGAAACATATGCATTTAGGAATGGCTACAATTACCAGAAATGTGTGCCTTTACAGAATGGCTACAATAGACAGAAAGTTTTGCCTTCATAGAATGGCTACAATGACCAGAAACATGTGCATTTACAGAATGGCTGCAATGACTAACAGCTTGTGCCTTTACAGAATGGCTACAATGACCAGAAACCTATACATTTACAGAGTGGCTACAATGACCAGAAATGTATTCCTTTACAGAGTATCTACAATGACCAGAAACTTGTGCCTTTCAGAATGGCTACAATAACCAGTATACTGTGCCTTTACTGAATGGCTACAATGACTATATACATGTGCATTGAGAGAATGGCTACAATGACCAGACTCTTGTGCCTTTACAAAATAGCTACAATGACCAGAATCTTGGCCTTTACTGAGTGGCTACAATGACCAGAAACTTGTGCCTTCACAGAGTGGTTTCAAAGACTAGAAACTTATGGCTTTACAGGATGACTGCAATGACTAGAAACCTATGCCTTTTAAGAATCACTACAATGACAAGAAATGGATTCCTTTACAGAGTGGCTACAATGACCAGAAACTTGTGCCTTTATCAAATGGCTACAATGACCGGAAATGTGTGCCTTTACAGAATAGCTACTATGACTAGAATCTTGTGCCTTTACAGAATGGCTGCAATGACCAGAAGCTTGTGCCTTTGCAGAATGGCTACAATGACCAGAAATATGTTCCTTTACAGAGTGAATACAATGACCAGACACCTGTGCATTTGCAGAATGGCTACAATGACCAGAATCCTGTGCCTTTATAGAATGGCTACAATGACTGGAAGCGTGTACATTTAGAGAATGGCTACAATTACCAGAAACTTGTGCTTTTACAGAATAGCTACAATGACCAAAACATTATGCCTTTACAGAGTGGCTACATTAACCAGAAACTTGTGCCTTCACGGAGTGGCTACAATGACCAGAAACCTCTTCCTTAACAGGAGGGCTACAATGACTGGATCTTGTGCCTTTGAAGAATTGCTACAATTACTGGAAACTTGTGCCTTTACAGGATGGTTGCAATTACCAAAAACCTGTGCCTTTACAGGATGGCTACAATAACCAGAAACTTGTGCCTTTATCGATTATCTACAATGACCAGAAATGTGTGCCTTTACAGAACGACTACTATGATTAGAAACATGTGCCCTTACAAAATGGCTGCAATGACCTGAAGCTTGTGCCTTTGTAGAATGGCTACAATTACCAGAAACCTGTGCCTTTACAGGATAGCTGCAATGATAGAAATGTATGCGTTTACAAAATTTCTACAATGACCAGAAATGTGAGCCTTTATAGTATGGCTGCAATGACCAGAGACATGTGCCTTTACAGAATGGCTACAATGACTAGAAACTTGTGCCTTTACAGAATGGCTACAAAGACCAGCAAGTTGTGCCTTTCTGAAAGGCTACAATGACCAAAAACCTGTGTCTTTACAGAATTACTAAAATGACTAGAAACTTGTCCCTTTTCAGAATGTCTACAATGTTCAGAAACATGTGCCTTTACAGAGTGGCTACCATGGACAGAAACTTGTGCCTTTACAGAATGCTACAATGGACAGAAATGTGTTCCTTGTGTTCCTTTATAGTTCCGACCACGGCAGGCACTCAGGAACCAGACCAACTAGCACAAACAGCTCACCTGAGGAGCTGGGAAGCCAATTCAGCCTGATTACTTTCGAGGCGGCCCCAAGCTCACTGCCGACCGATGGCGGGCACTAGGACGAGTCAAGCAACACAAGCAGCTCACCTGAGGAGCTGAGGAAGCCAATTCCAGCCTGATTACTTTTGAGGGCCCCCTCCCAAGCTCACTGCCGACCGCAGCAGGCACTCGGGATGAACCAAGCAACACAAGCAGCTCACCACAGGGAGCTGAGGAAGTCAATTCCAGCCTGATTACTTTCAGGCACCACCTCAAGCTCCTGCCGACCGGCAGGCACTCGAGACGAACCAAGCAACACAAGCAGCTCACCTGAGGAGCTGGGGAAGCCCAATTCCAGCCTGATTACTTTCGAGGGTAAGAGACCCTCTTCTCTCAGTCGGGCGCCTGCAGGGGTGCTACCTGATGAACATTTATATATTATGAACTTTGTTCCCTGTTCACCGCTGGGTGGGCTTGTTTTACATTTCTTTGTGCTGCTAATGCTGCTGTGTAAAGCTAGGGAAACACTGGGTGCCCTTGAGTTGCTTCACTGATTATACCTTAAAGCCAGATAAGCTAAGCCGCTAATACATAGCAGACTTGTTTAAAACTGTAGTATTGGATCTAATTGTGCTTTGTAACTGAAGGTATTAGGATAGCTGGGTCCTATTGTGACCCCATTTTGGAATAGCCCTGTTTGTTTAGAGTGGAGCCACTTTGTGTAAGTCACAATATTTCTCCTGCTGCATAGTAATGAGAGGCTTTGTTTTCTCCACTACATGGCGGCCCCAAGCTCACTGCCGACTCGGCAGGCACTTGGGCAACCAAACAACACAAGCAGCTCACCTGAGGGAGCTGGGGAAGCTGAATTCCAGCTTGATTACTTTCAAGGTAAAGAGAGCCTCTTCTCTCCATCTGGATGCCTGCAGGGGTGCTAGCCCGGCGACACTTCATGTCATCTGCCCGCCCGCCCCAACCACCCACCCACCCAGAGGCGGTGGTCAATTTAAGGATCCACCCTGTGACATCGTCCTGTTGTCCAGAACCTATCTCCCCACTTTCCCATTTGCAGGTTATACCTACTGGCTACTAGAGGGACCTATGCTCCTTGCTACATCCTACTCCTACCTGTACAGTACTACTTCCCTTGGATCATGCCCACCACAATGTACTGTCCCTGCCTCACGCTCTCCCTGTGCCTATCTCCACTAGCAGTGCACTTGCCCACTTACCCATCTGCTACTCCGCAGTGTGCCCTAGCACCTCTTCTTCTCCATGCTCCTGAGCTTGCTCTCATGCCCTTGGGACCTCTGTGTGTCTCGGTCCTCCTGCCTCCCCCAGCTTCCTCCTTGCTTCAGGCACATTTGGGTGTCTTCTTATTCTTGCTTTCCTTGCTCCCCCTGCCCACCCTGCTCCCTTAAACTCCTGCCCCCATGTCAATCAGGAAAACCTTCACCATCTCCCAGCCAGGTGTTATCATGCTACTACTCCTGTCAGGAACATTCATCGAACCCTGGCCCAGTTCCCAGGAGCTCCCCAACAACCAGCACAGGCTATACTGGTCTCCATGAATATCTGTAGCCTCTAAAAAGTTTGACTCACTACAATGCCTGGTCACATAGATTAACCTTGATGTCATCACTCTGGTTGAGACTTGGCTGTTGAAATCCTCCCCAGACTCCTAGTCTCCCTTCCTGGTTTCGCCCTCTTCTGGTCTGACCGTGCTGGGAGGCAGGTGGCGGCTGCGCTGTTATGTCAAGGGAATCTCTCCCGTACTAGCCCTGCCTGCTCCCATCCTTGACTCCAGGGCCCAGGCTCTTACGCTGAAACTAACCCCTGACCCTTTAAAGGGACCCTTTATCTGACTACTGCATATGTGCCCCCAGGGACCAAATGCAGGCCATTACCCTCTCTTACAGAATACCTTTCCTCCTACCTCCTTCCGCTGACCAAATTCTGGTGGGTGACTTAAATGTCAACTGGCTCAGCC
The DNA here is from genome assembly GCA_016271365.2 of Neoceratodus forsteri. NCBI lineage: Eukaryota > Metazoa > Chordata > Ceratodontiformes > Ceratodontidae > Neoceratodus > Neoceratodus forsteri. The sequence continues at coordinate 765,350,863 of CM028133.1, read as the reverse complement.
CCTCCTCCTCCTCTACCGTGACTCCTTTTCTGCAATAGACTTAGCACGACTAGTTACTCACCCTACTAGAACTAACCCCAAGAGAGGCTCCAGTACCCTGTTTGATGTGGCACTCACCAACGCTTAATCGGATCCACAATGTACAAGTCCTCCCAGACTCTCTCAGTGATCACTCCCCATTCTATTCCACTGGTCATCCTCAGTCCCAAACCCCATAGCACAGTCCACATGCCGGCGCCTAATACCTGGTGGACTGATAAAACTTAAGGAACTTCTGTCCCAAATTGACTGGTCTCCTATTCAGGCAACTCCTGACATTGACACAGCCTTTCCTTCTTTACCCAGACTTTTAATAATGCCTGTGATATCTTTGCCCCAATGTTGACCCACCATTCTAAAAGGCAGAATGCCCCTAGGTAACCCCAGCTTGATCCACCAACTCAAACATAGGGACAACCTATGGCACCGTGCCATTGAGACTGGCTGGCCCAGTGACAGGCAGTTATATGCTGCCGCCCGAAACAAGTGCACTCGGCCATCAGAAAGGCCAAGTCTGAGCACTATCAGTCCTCACTCACTGCCTCATGAGGGAACCCCAGAACCTTCTGGGATAACATTAAACAGTTAAATGGGAGTGCACACTCCCTCTCACCCTCCCAGATCAACATTAATGTCGTGATCTCCTCAGACCCAGCCCTTATAGCCAACCACCTCAACACCTCATTCACTGACCTTAGCCCTATCCTCCCTACTAATTTTTTGACCTCCACCCCCAGCGCCTGCTGTAAATCTTTCTCGCCCTTATTTTCTCCTCCACTGTGTTTCTGCCCAAGAACTTAGGCCGCACCTTGTCACTGCCCTCAAGAGTAATAGTATGGGCAGTGACACCTGGACCCATGTATCCTTAGGTTGGTCTTAGACACAATCCTTACCCCGATCGTGCCTTATCAACCATTCTCTTTGCCTGGGGAAGGTTCCACTGCCTGGAAAATCACCACTGTCACCCCTATCTTTAAAGGTGGTGATAGGTCTGTGCTGGAAACTATCGGCCAATCTCCATTTCTCTCCTCTCTCCATGGCCTTGGAAAAGTGGTGGCCTCTCAAATCTCTGACTACCTCACCACCTACAATGTCCTCTGTCCTGGGCAGCATGGTTTCCGAGTGGGCCACAGTACCAGTACAGCCCTCCTAGAGTTCTCCAACTTTCTCCACTCCTCCTTAGACACTGGTTCTCTGGCTGGTGCTGTTTTCATAGACCTCTCTAAAGCTTTTGACACTTCTCTCACCCCTCCTTCTTGATGCCCTTAGTCTCTCTGGTTTTGCTGCTGGGCCTGTCTCCTGGTGCACCAGTTATCTGTCTGACAGCTCACAGCGTAAAAATTAATGGGACCTACTCAGACATCTGTCCCATTTTTCTGGGTTCCCAGGGCTCCATCCTGGGCCCTGCTCTTCTCCCTTTACCTTAACACCTTCCACACTCCTGCTCTGGGAACATACTATTGTACGCTGATGATGCTGTCATCTTTGCCTCAAATAGAACCCTATTGCCCTCCAGGACTCACTGCAGAAGTCCTTCGCCAGAAGCCGAGGCTGGTTCAAGGAACATAGCCTAGTGATAAATCTTAAAAACAAAACCATGTTCTTCACTCATCCTCAAAACAAGTCCTGCAACTTCAAACTCCTCATTCACTCTGGGTCCTCCTTCCCACTCAAACAAGTTTGCTCCTATAAATACCTAGGGATCCATTTTGACCCCTCTCTCTCCTTCCATGGACACATCGCTGCCTAGCCACTGCCACTAATATCCGATTGGGCATCTTACGCCGGTATAAACACTGCTTCTCCCGGAGGCTCTTGACTTGCAGTCACCTCCTCTATCCTGTCCCTAGTGGACTATGGACTGCCAGTGTATGGTGCTGCTGATCAGACTGTGCTCCATAAAATTGCACTATTCTGAATAAGGCCTGCAGGTTAGTTACTGGGCGCCTAGGCTAACACACACCTGTCTACTGTACTCTAAAGCGCTGGTACTTGATCTTGATGAGGCCTCAAATTTCTGACCTGTACCTCTACAAAAAAGACCCTCCTTGGGCTATCCCCCAGGACTGACCACCACCATCCGCTGCTCTGTCCCACTAGTTCATACTCGGACCTCTGGGAGAACCTCTCTTGTTATCCCTAGAGCTAGGACCTCTCACGGCCAAAGAGCCTTCAACTTTAGGCCTCCTCTTGGTTCAACATGCTGCCCTCCATCTCTTGGGAAGCTCCTACTATATCGCACTTCAAAACATCCTTAAGGAACCACCTTTTAACACCCGAAGCTGTAATTGCCACCAGTCAAAGCCATACTCAATACTTATGACAAAGCTACTACTAAGCTGCTTAATGACAACCTAACTCTGGTATTGTTTGCATCAATCCTACCTGTACCAGCTTGTTTGTATCTATGTACTTATTGCTGTCTTAAGTTACTGCTATACTGTGTATTTCGTTTGTCTAACTGTGACAAGGTACCTTTGTAAATGAGTCTATGGCTCAAAGGTTTTCCAAACTGCTGTCTAAATAAAATAAATAAAAATAAATAGAATGGCTGCAATGACCAGCAACTTGTGCCTTTACAAAATTGCTGCAATGACCAGAAACCTGTGCCTTTAGAGAATGGCTACAACAGCTAAAAACTTGTGCCTTTCCAGAATGGCTACAATGACCAGAAAGTTATGCCTTTAGAGAAGGCTACAATGAACAGAAACGTTTAGGTTTACAGAATGGCTACATTAACCAGAAGTGTGTGCCTTTACAGAATGGTTACAATGACTACAAACTTGTGCCTTTAGAGAGAGGCTACAATGACCAGAAACCTGTGCCTTTACAGAATGGCTGCAATGAGCAGAAACATCTGCCTTTACAGAATGCTACAATGACCAGAAACCTTTGCCTTTACAGAATAACTGCAATGACTAAAACATGTGCCTTTACAGAATCGACTACAATGACCTGAAACTTGTACCTTCCAGAATGGCTACAATGACCAGAAAATTGTGCCTTTATAGAATGCCTACAATGACTAGAAATGTGTGCCTTTCCAGAACTACTACAATCGCTGGTAACATGTGCCTTTACAGAATGGCTACAATGATCAGTAATTTCGCCTCTACAGAATGGCTACAATGATGAGAAACTTCTGCCTTTTGAGAATGGCTACAATGGCCAGAAACGTGTGCCTTTACAGAATGGCTACAATGACCATAAACTTGTGCCTTTATAGAATGTCTATAATGTCCAGAAACATAGAAACATAGAATTTGATGGCAGATAAGGACTGCTTGACCCACAGTCTCCCATTTCCCTACCTAATGGATGGCTACAGATCCTAGTTAACCAGCAGCCTACTTCTTTTTACCCCCACTCCCTAGAATTGCCTTATGACTGTCCCATACATGCTTGAATTCAGCCACTGTTTTGACTCACAACCTCCTCCAGAAGGCCATTACATGCATCCACAACCCTCTCTGTGAAAAAATACTTCCTTACATTACCTCTGAGCCGCCCTCCTCTATCTTCAAATTGTGACCCCTTGTTCTTGCACACCTCTTGTTTTTGAAAGATGCTACACTCTTGGACTTTGTTGATTCCCTTGAGGTACTGAAGTTTCTATCATGTCCTCCTCTCCCTCCTTTCCTCGAGACTATACATATTAAGCTCCTTTAGTCTCTCTTCCTTATATCTTCCGTTGCAGACCCTGCCCATTTTAGTGCCCTCCACTGGACAGCTTCCATCTTGTCTATGTTCTTGCGAAGATTGGATCTCCAGAACTGCACACGGTACTCCAGATGGGGTCTCACCAGCTGTCTGTACAGGGATAACAACCTCCTGTTTTCTACTGGTGATGCCTCTCCCTATGCATCCCAGTATCCCCCCAGCCACTCCTTACTGCCCTCTCACATTGCTTGTCCACCTTTAAGTCATCTGATATGACTACCCCCAGTCCCTTTCCATTTTGTTGTTGATAGTGTCTCAACCCCGTTGTGTACTCTTCCCTGGTTTTGTTTCCCAGTTGCATTACCTTGCACTTCTTAGCATTGAATCTAAGCTGCCATACATTTGACCTTTCCTCTAACCTTGCCAAGTCCTTCTCATCCTTTCCACCCCACCTTGTGCATCAACTCTGTTGCAGATCATTGTGTCATCTGCAAAGAGACATACTTTCCTTCCAGTCCCTCTGCAATGTCTTATAAAGACATTGAAGAGGACTGAATCCTAACATGAACCCTGCGGTACCCACTAGTAACCTCTCTTTCTTCAGAGTGGACTCCATTTACTATTACCCTCTGTGTCCTATTCTCCAGCCAATTCTTTACCCAGGCTATCATCTTCAGACCCACCCCAGGCTGTCTAACTTGTATATTAATCTTTTGTGTGGGACTGGGTCAAATGCCTTGCTAAAGTCTAGGTAGACCATGTCCACAGCCCTTCCTGGTCTACTACTTTGGTCACCCAGTCAAAGAAATCTATTAGATTCATCTGGCATGACCTTCCCACTGTGAATCCATGCTGCCTTGGGTCCTGTGCCCTCTGGCCTCTAGGTACTCAACAATTCTTTCCTTCAGAAGTGATTCCATCATTTTTCCTATCACTGAGGTTAAACTAACAGGTCTGTAGTTTCCTGCTTCTGTCCTGCTCCCACTTTTATGAAGAGGATCACATCTGCCCTCGTCCAGTCCTCAGGAACCACCCCATCCTCCATGATTTGTTAAAGAGGGTAGTCAGTGGTGTCACTAGTTCTACCCTTAGTTCTTTTAGAATTCTGGGATGAATCCCATCAGGCCCCATTGCTTTGTCCACCTTCAGTTTTAAGAGTTCTTTCAGAACCCTTTCTTCTGTAAATGGTATGGTATCAACTTCTGTATCCAGAGTGTTTCTTTTGTTTTGTTTAGGTACCTCCCACTCTTCATTTAGTAAATACTGAGCAAAATATCTGTTTAGTATCTCTGCTTTTAACCGTCACCCTCTGTACCCCCTCCCCTTTATTAAGCCTCACTATCACTCCCTTGGTCTTCCTTCACTCCTGATGTACCTAAAAAGGGTTTATCCCTCTTCTTAACTGAGTTGGCTATCTTTCCTCAGTTCGGCCTTTGCTGTTCTGAATGCCTTCCCAGCTTCCTTTTGCTTTAACTGATACAATTCTTTGTCCTGCTCCTTCTGTGATTCCTTGTACATTCTGAATGCTTTCTTTTTCTCTTGAACCTTCACTGCCACCTCCTTTGAGAACCATAGTGGTTTCTCACATCATTTATTTTGTTTATTCTTCACACAAGGGCTTGTTACCTCTGTGATGGCAGTTTTATTATTCCCCATTGTTCTTCCACCTCTCCTTCCTGCCCATTTGCTAGTGCATTCCTTAGGCACTCACCCATTTTAGAAAGGCAGTCCTCCTGAAGTCAGTACTTTTGCCTTTGTAGGCTTGACTCTATTGCTGTTGTGTTTATTGTGAACCATACTGTTTGATGGTAGCTAGTTCCCAGATGGCTACCCACTTCTACATCTGTGATCCTCTCTTCATCTCCATTTGAGAGAACCAGGTCTAAGATTGCTCCCTCTTGAGTGGGTTCCAATACTAGTTGTCTAAGGCATGCACCCTGTAGGGCATCTAGAATAACCCCACTCTTAGAAGTGGCTGCTGCAACTGCACCCCAGTTAACATCTGGCATATTCAGATCACCCATCAGCAACATCTCCCTTTTTCTGCCATTCTAAGTATACTTTCTATCATTTCCTTGTCCATTTCCTCCCCTGATGGGGAGTCTATGTACAATCCCTGTGTGGATTGTGGTGCCATTGCCTGCCTCCAAATTGACCCACAGTGCTTCTTTTCCTCCCTGTTTACCCTTTTGTTCTGTTGCTTTGATTCCTTCCCCTATGTAGAGACTACTCCTCCTCCTCCTCCTCCTCTTTTACCCTCTCTGTCCCTCCTGTAGATAATGTATCCTGGTATGTTTACATCCCAGTCATGGTTCTTGTGTACCATGTTTCTGTGACTGCCATGATATCCAGATGTTCCTTCTCCATCAAGGCCACTAATTCAGGAAGCTTGTTACCCAGACTACAGGCATTGGTACTTATGCTGTCCATTTTTGATGGCTTTACCTTCTGTAGCAGCATCCCCCACTGACCTTTCTACCTCGGTCTTTTTTATCATTTAGTACCCTGTTTTTGTAGGGGAGGCTGGGATTTTCCTGCTGCTTATCAGTGCCTCCCCTTGACTAGTTTAAAAGCTTGCCAATGAAGCATTTAAACCAATTGCCCAAAGACTTGTTCCCTTCCTGGACAGATGCAGACTATCCTGCCAGTATAGGCTAGTGTCCCTCAGGTGGAACCCCAGCCTAATGAAGCCAAGCCCTGTGCTCCACATCATTTTCAACCATTCATTACACTGCATTGTGCAAAGTACCCTCTACCTCACCCATGCCACTGACAGGCAGCACCTCTGAGAAGGATACTGTGTGTGCTACTTGTCTTAGGCCCTCCCAACTCTACAAAGTCCTTCTGCACTGCTCTAATCTCATGATGAGCCAAATCATTTGTCCCTAGGTGGACAATGATGTCCAACTCAGACTCCTGTGCAACTGCTCTTGTGACCCTAAGGATGTGCTTCCTGTCCTCAAGCCATGGCACCAGGCACCTTACTTTAGTTTTCCCTGCTCCCCAGTTCTAGCCCCCTAATAACTGAGTCACCCACTGGGAGCTGCTTCCTTTCCCCATGGTACCTCTGCCTCCTTCCTGAGGGCCTCCCTTGTGACAGTTGTCTGCAACCTCCTTAGTCTCCTCTCGGGTGCATCCATAGGGAATGATGCTCCCCCAGAATGGTGTATGGATTGTGGAGTGGAACAACTGACTGGGTGTGCCTCTGTTCCACCACCCTTACCCTCCCTGAGCCCACTGTGGTCCAACTGCTGTGCTTTCTTCACAACCTCTGAGGCAGTGGTGGTGGCTGTGGTGCTCCTGGATGGGGAGCTTCCTTTACTACTGCCTGTTGTGGCCTGAAGATGGGCAACTTCCTCCTCAGGGCAGAGAGTTGTCTACAAACAGAGCAGCATCTCAGCCTCCAGAAAGACTCCCAGAACACTGCTGCCCCATAGCCATTACATTGCACTACTCCCCACATGTCTGTCTACCTTGTTTAGTTTATTTTATTTTTTGTTGTTTTTGTGTGTGTGCTATGTGTGTGTGTGTGATTGGTTTGTTACATAGAAATATATATATATTATAATGTGTATGCTTATATTGTCAGTGCCATGTGCTAGAGGAGGAAATGACAGTGATATGCACTTGCCCTCTTGAGGAAATGATGTCAGAACCCAGGTATAAAGGAACTATTTCCAGGGGTGGATGGGGTAAGGGTGGGAAGGGTTTGGGCCTAAACTGTCCCTCATGAAACAATCAGCTAAAACTCTGACCTACCGCTGTGATGAGTGCCTTCCTGTCAGCAAGATGCCCTACACAACTATTTGACAGAGAAAATATGCTGCTAATCAAACAGAGAAAATCCAGACATCCAAGTCAGACACAGGTAAACCTCCCCAGCCCCAGAACAGCCTGGTGACTTGTGCTCTGAAAGCAGTCAGCCCCAAAACACGTCAGCTGTGCACAGGGACAGACACAGTAAACAGTATTCAGTCCCTGTATGTTTAAACTCTTCCCACTGAAAATCTTAACAATCGAAACAAAAAGTAAAGCAAGGTCCACCTCCTCTGTTGATTGAAAGACTGTCTTTTCTGATAATTCTAAGTTCCTTATTTCACCCTTCAGTTAGAGTATCCTCCACCTGAAGAATATTAACTTTCCTAAGAAATCTGCTTCAAACCAAAGACAATTGTAAATTGTAAGGTTCACCTCCCTCTGTTGTGAGCACAACGCTTTCTTGCAAATCCTAAGTCCAGTGTTGCAGCTTCCAGCCAGAGGTAGCTTCACCTGAAGAATATTAGCTTAGAAATGTGTGCCTTTACAGAGTGGCTACAAAGCCCAGAAACTTGTGCCTTTACAGAATGGCTAAAATTGCCAGGAAAACTTGTGCCTGTGAGAATGGCTACGATGATTAGAAATGTGTGGCTTTTAGATTGACTGCAATGACCAGCAACTTGTGCCTTTACAGAACTGTTACAATGACCAGAATTCTGTGCATTTAGAGAATGGCTACAATGGCTAAAAACCTGCTGCCTAGAGAATGACTACAATGACCAGAAATGTGTACCTTACAGATTGACTGTAATGACGAGAAACTTGTGCCTTTACAGAAAGGCTACAATGAACAGAAACATGTGTATTTACAGAATGGCTACAATGACCAGAAATGTGTACCTTTAGTGAATAGCTACAATGATCAGAAACTTGTGCCTTTACAGAATGGCTGCAATAACTAGAAACGTGTGCCTTTACAGAATGGCTGCAATGTCCAACAACTGGTGCATTTACAGAATGGCTAAAATGACCAGAAACTGATGTTTTACAGAATGGCTAGAATGACTAGAAACTTGTGCCTTTACAGAATGGCTGCAATGACTAAAATGTGTTCCTTTACAGAGTATCTACAATGACCAGAAACTTGTGCCTTTTCAGAATGGCTACAATAACCAATATCCTGTGCCTTTACTGAATGGCTACAGTGACTATATACATGTGCATTGAGAGAATGGCTACAATGACCAGACTCATGTGCCTTAACAAAAGGCTACAAAGACCAGAAACATGGACCTTACCAAGTGGCTACAATGACCAGAAACATGTGCCTTCACAGAGTGGCTTCAATGACCAGAAACTTGTGGCTTTACAGGATGACTGCAATGACTAGAAACTTGTGCCTTTTAAAAATTGCTACAATGACCAGAAATGTGTTCCTTTACAAAGTGGCCACAATGACCATAATCATGTGCCTTTACAGAATAGCTATAATGACCAGAATGTGTTCTTTTATAGAGTGGATACAATGACCAGAAACTGTGCACTTACAGAATGGGTACAATGGCAAGAATCCGTGCCTTTAGAATGGCTACAATGACTGAAAACTTGTACATTTTGAGAATGGCTACAATTACAGAAAACTTGTGCCTTTTTCAGGATGGCTACAATGACCAGAAATGTGTGCCTTTATCAAACAGCTACAATGACTGGAAAAATGTGCCTTTACAGAATGGCTACAATGACCAGAAATGTGTGCCTTTATGTTATGGCTGCAATGACCAGAGACATGTGTCTTTGCAGAATGGCTTCAATGACTAGAAACTTGTGCCTTTACAGAATGGCTACAATGACCAGAAATGTGTACCTTTACATAATGGCTACAATGACAAAAATGTGTTCCTTTACAGATGGCTACAATGACTAGAAACTTGTGCCTTTACAGAATGGCTACAATGACCAGAAACATGTGCCTTTACAGGATGATACAATGACCAGAAACTCGTGCCTTTGCAGGATGATACAATGACCAGAAACTCGTGCCTTTGCAGGATGATACAATGACCAGAAACGTATGCCTTTACAGAATGGCTACAATGACCAGAAACATGTGCCTTTACAGAATGGCTACAATGACCAGAAACTTTTGTCTTTACAGAATAGCTAAAATGACTAGAAACCTCGTGCCTTTACAGAATGACTACAATACCATGAAACGTGTGCCTTCACAGAATGGCTACAATGACCAGAAACATGTGCCTTTACAGAATGGCTGCAATGACCTGAATCTTGTGCCTTTACAGAATGGGTACAGTGACAGAATCTTGCACCTTTACAGAGTGGCTATAATGACCAGAAACTTATGCCTTTTCAGTATGGCTACAATAACCAGTATCCTGTGCCTTTACTGAATGGCTAGAATGACTATAAATATATACATTGAGAAAATGGCTACAAAGTCAAGACTCTTGTGCCTTTACAGAATGGTTATAATGAGCAGAAACGTGTGCCTTTACAGAGTGGCTACAATGACCAGAAACTTGTGCTTTTACAGAATGGCTATAATGACCAGAATCATGTGCCTTTACAGAATATGTACAGTGACCAGAAATTGTTCCTTTACAGAGTGGATACAATGACCAGAAAGTTGTGCAGTTACAGAATGGCTACAGTGGCAAGAATCCTGTGCCTTTACAGAATGGATACAATGACTGGAAACTTGTACATTTAGAGAATGGCTACAATAACCAGAAACTTGTGCTTTTACAGAATGGCTACAATGACCAGAACATTATGCCTTTAGAGAGTGGCTATATTGACCAGAAACTTGTGCCTTCACAGAGTGGCTACGATGACCAGACACTTGTGCCTTGACAGGATGGCTACAATGACTAGAACTTGTACATTTGCAGAATGGCTACAATTACTGGAAACTTGTGCCTTTACAGAATGGCAACAATGACCAGAAACTTGTGTCATTACAGGATGACTGCAATGCCCAACAACTGGTGCCTTTACAGAATGTCTAAAATGACCAGAAACTGATGTCTTTACAGAAAGGCTAGAATGACTAGAATCTTGTGCCTTTACAGAATGGCTGCAATGACCAGAGATGTGCTCCTTTGCAGAGTGGCTACAATGACCAGAAGCTTGTGCCTTTACAGAATGGCTACAATGAACGAAAATGTGTGCCTTTACATAGAATAGCTACTATGACTAGAAACTTGTGCCTTTACAGAATGGCTGCAATGACTAAAAACTTCTGCCTTTACAGAGTGGCTGCTATGACCAGAAACCTGTGCCTTTACAGAATGGCTACCATGACTGAAACTTGTCCCTTTACAGAATGAGTACAATGACCAGAAATGTGTGCCTTTACAGAGTGGTTAAAATGACCAGAAACTTGTGCCTTTACAGAATGGCTACAAAGGCCAGAAACTTGTGTCTGTACATAATGGCTACCATGACCAGAGATTTGTGCCTTTGTAGAATGGCTGCAATGACCAGCAACTTGTGCCTTTACAAAACTGCTACAATGACTAGAAACCTGCGCTTTTAGACAATGGCTACAGTGGCTAAAAACCTAGTGCCTTTTACAGAATGACTACAATGATGAGAAACCTTGCCTTACAGAAAGGCTGCAATGAACAGAAACATGTGGGTTTACAAAATGGCAACAATGACCAGAAATTTCTGCCTTTAGAGATTGGCTACAGTGACTAAAAAACTTGTGCCTTTACGAATGACTACAATGACGAGAAACTTGTGCCTTTACAGAAAGGCTACAATTAACAGAAACATGTGGGTTTACAGATTGGCTACAATGACCAGAAAGTGTGCCTTTCAGAATGGCTACAATGACTAGAAACTTGTGCCTCTACTTAGTGGCTACAATGACCAGAAACCTGTCCGTTTGCAGAATGGCTACAATTGCCAGAAGTTTGTTCCCTTACAGAATGGCTACAATGACCAGAATTGTGTGCCCTTACAGAATGGCTGCAATGAGAAAATTCTGCCTTTATAGAAAGCTACAATCACTGAACCTTTGCCTTCACAGAATGACTACAATGACTACAAACATGTGCCCTTACAGAATGACTACAATGACAAGAAATGTGTGCCTTTCTAGAATGGCTACAATGATCAGTAATTTGTGCCTTACAGAATTGCTAAAAATGATGAGAAACTTATGCCTTTTGAGAATGGCTACAATGATCAGAAACTTGTGCCTTTAGAGAATGGCTACAAAGGCCAGAAACTTGTGCCTGTACATAATGGCTACAATGACCAGATATTTGTGCCTTTATAGAATGGCTACAATAACCAGCAACTTGTGCCTTTACAAAATTGCTACAATGACCAGAAACCTGTGCCTTTAGAGAATGGCTACAGTAGCTAAAAACTTGTGCCTTTACAGAATGACTACAATGACGAAACTTGTGCCTTACGAAAGGCTGCAATGAACAGAAACAAGTGGATTTACAGAATGGCTACAATGACCAGAATGTGTGCCTTTACAGAATGGCTGCAATGAGCAGAAAATTCTGCCTTTATAAAGCTACAATCACTGGAAACCTTTGCCTTCACAGAATGACTACAATGACTACAAACATGTGCCCTTACAGAATGACTACAATGACAAGAAATGTGTGCCTTTCTAGAATGGCTACAATGATCAGTAATTTGTGCCTTTACAGAATTGCTAAAATGATGAGAAACTTATGCCTTTTGAGAATGGCTACAATGATCAGAAACTTGTGCCTTTAGAGAATGGCTACAAAGGCCAGAAACTTGTGCCTGTACATAATGGCTACAATGACCAGATATTTGTGCCTTTATAGAATGGCTACAATAACCAACAACATGCCTTTACAAAATTGCTACAATGACCAGAAACCTGTGCCTTTAGAGAATGGCTACAGTAGCTAAAAACTTGTGCCTTTACAGAATGACTACAATGAGAAACTTGTGCCTTACAGAAGGCTGCAATGAACAGAAACAAGTGGATTTACAGAATGGCTACAATGACCAGAAATGTGTGCCTTTTCAGAATGGCTACAATGACTAGAAATTTCTGCCTTTACAGAGTGGCTACAATGGTCAGAAACCTGTGCCTTTGCAGAATGGCTACAATTATCAAAACTTGTGCCTTTACAGGATGGCTACAATGACAAGAAGTGTGTGCCTTTACAGAATGGCTACAATGAGCAGAAATCTGTGCCTTTATGGTGTGGCTACAATGACCAGAGACAATGTGCTTTTACAGAATGGCTACAATGACTAGAAACGTCTGCCATTACAGAGTGGCTACTATGACCATACACCAATGCCTTTACAGAATGGCTACCATGACTAGAAACTTGTCCCTTTACAGAATGAGTACAATGACTAGAAATGTGTGCCTTTAGAGAGTGGCTAATGACCAGAAACTTGTGCCTTTACAGAATGGCTAAAAGGCCAGAAATGTGTCTGTACTTAATGGCTACAATCACCAGAGATTTGTGCCTTTGTGAAATGGCTGCAATGACCAACAACTTGTGCCTTACAACATTGCTACAATGACCAAAAATTTGTGCCTTTAGAGAATGGCTACAGTGGCTAAAAACTTGTGCCTTTACCAAATGACTACAATGACGAGAAAATTGTGCCTTTACAGAAAGGCTACAATGAACAGAAAAATGTGGGTTTACAGAATGGCTACAATGACCAGAAATATGTGCCTTTTCAGAATGGCTACAATGACTAGAAACCTGTGCCTCTACAGAATGGCTACAATGACCAGGAAACCTGTGCAGCTGCAGAATGGCTACAATGGCCAGAAGTTTGTTCCCTTACAGAATGGCTACAATGACCAGAAATGTGTGCTTTTACAGAATGGCTGCAATGAGCAGAAACTTCTGCATTTATAGAATGGCTACAATGACCAGAAACCTTTGCCTTCACAGAATGACTACAATGACTAAAAACATGTGCCTCTACAGAATGACTACAATGACCTGAAACTTGTACCTTTGCAGAATGGCTAGGATGACCAGAACATGTGCCTTTACAGAATGCCTACAATGACCAGATGTGTGCCTTTCTAGAATGGCAACAATCACTGGCAATGTGTGCCTTTACAGAATGGCTACAATGATCAGTAATTTGTGCCCTTACAGAATTGCTACAATGATGAGAAACTTGTGCATTTGAGAAAGGCTACAAAGGCCAGAAACTTGTGCCTGTACATAATGGCTACAATGACCAGAGATGTGTGCCTTTATAGAATGGCTGCAATAACCAGAAACTTGTGCCTTTACAAATTGCTATGATGACCAAAAACTTGCTTTACAGAATGGCTACAATGACTAGAAACTTGTGCCTTCACAGAATGGCTACAATGACCAAAACTTGTGCCTTACTGGAAAGGCTGCAGTGAACAGAAACATGTGGATTTACAGAATGGCTACAATGACCAGAAATGTGTGCCTTTTCAGAATGGCTACAATGACTAGAAAATTGTGCCTTACGGAGTGGCTACAATGACAAGAAACCTGTGCCTTTGTAGAATGGCTACAATTACTGGAAGCTTATGCTTTTACAGGATGGCTACAGTGATGAGAAGTGTGTGCCTTTACAGAATGGCTACAATTAGGAGAAATGTGTGCCTTTATGGTGTGGCTACAGTGACGAGAGACAATGTGCTTTACAGAATGGCTACAATGACTAGAAACTTCTGCCTTTACAGAGTGGCTACTATGACCAGAAACCTATGCCTTTACAGAATGGCTACCATGACTAGAAACTTATCCTTTACAGAATGAGTACAATGACCAGAAATGTGTGCCTTTACAGAGTGGCTACAATGACCAGAAACTTGTTCCTTTACAGAATGGCTACAAAGGCCAGAAACTTGTGTCTGTACATAATGGCTGCAATGACCAGCAACTTGTGCCTTTACTAAATTACTACAATGACCAGAAACCTGTGCCTTTAGAGAATGGCTACAGTGGTTAAAACTTGTGACTTTACGAATGACTACAATGATGAGTAACTTGTGCCTTTACAGAAAGGCTACAATGGACAGAAACATGTGGGTTTACTGAATGGCTACAATGACAAGAAATGTGTGCCTTTTCAGAATGGCTGCATTGACCAGAAGTGTGTGCCTTTGCAGAATGTGTACAATAGCCAGAAACTTTTGCATTTACAGAATGGCTACAATTACCAGAAACTTGTGCCTTTACAGGATGGCTACAATGACCAGAAATGTGTGCCTTTACAGAATGGCTACAATGACCAGAAATGTGTGCCTTTATGGTATGGCTACAATGACTAGAGACATGTGCATTTACAGAATGGCTACAATGACTAGAAACTTATGCCTTTACAGAATGGCTACAATGACAGAAAGCGTGTACCTTTATGTAGTGGTTAGAAGGTCTGGAAATGTGTGCCTTTACATGATGCTACAATGACTAGAAACTTGTGCCTTTGCAGAATGTCTATAGTGGCCTGAAACTTCTGCCTTTACAGGATAGTTCAATGACCAGGAACTTGTGCCTTTACAGGATGATACAATGACCAGAAAATGTGCCTTTACAGAATGGCTACAAGGACCAGAATCTTTGTCTTTACAGAATAGCTACAATGACGAGAAACTTGTGCCTTTCCAGAATGGTTGCAATTACCAGAAATGTGTGCCATTACAGAATGGCCAATATAACCAGAAACTGTTGCCTTTACAGAGTGGCTACAATGACCAGAAACTTGTGCTTTTAAAGAATGGCTACAATGACCAGAAACTTGGGCCTTTACTGAATGTCTACAATGACCGAAACTTGCTCCTTCACAGAGTGGCTAGAATGACCAGAAATGTGTGCTTTACATGATGGCTACAATGACTAGAAACTTGTGCCTTTAAGAATTGCTACAATGACAAAAATGTGTTCCTTTACAGAGTGGCTACAATGAACAGAAACTTGTGCATTTACAGAATGGCTACAATGGCCAGAACCATGTGCCTTTACAGAATATGTACAATGACCAGAAATGTGTTCCTTTACAGAGTGGATACAATGTCCAGAAACTTGTGCATTTACAGAATGGCAACAATGACCTGAATCCTGTGCCTTTACAGAATGGCTACAATGACTGGAAACTTGTACATTTAGAGTATGGCTACAATGACCAGAAATGTGTGCTTTTACAGAATGGTTACAATGACCAGAACCTCATGCCTTTACAGAGTGGATACATTGGCCATAAACTTGTGCCTTCACAGAGTGGCTACAATGACCAGAAATGTGTGCCTTGACAGGATGGCTACAATGACTAGAACTTGTGCCTTTGCAGAATGGCTACAAGTATTGGAAACTTGTGCCTTTACAGGATGGCTACAATAAACAGAAACTTGTGCTTTTATCGAATGGCTACAATGACCAGAAATGTGTGCCTTTACAGCATGGCTACAATGACCAGAAACATGTGCCTTTACAGAGTGGCTACAAAGACCAGAATGTGTGCCTTTACAGAGTGGCTACAATGACCAGAATCTTGTGCCTTTACAGGATGGCTACAATGACCAGAAACTTGTGCCTTTACAGGATGGCTTTAATGACCAGAAACTTGTGCCTTCAGCAGTATGTCTACAATGACCAGAAACATGTGTCTTTACAGAATGGCTACAATGACCAAGAAACTTTTGCCTTTCAAGAATGGCTACAGTGACCAGAAACTTGGGCCTTTACTGAATGTCTACAATGACAGGAAACTTGCTCCTTCACAGAGTGGCTACAATGACCAGAAATGTGTGCCATGACAGGATGGCTACAATGACTAGAACTTGTGCCTTTGCAGATATTACAAATATTGGAAACTTGTGCCTTTACAGGATAGCTACAATAAACAGAAACTTGTGCTTTTATCGAATGGCTACAATGACCAGAAATGTGTGCCTTTACAGAATGGCTACTATGACTAGAAAGCGTGTGCGTTATAGAATGGCTGCATTGACCAGAAGCTTGTGCCTTTGCAGAATGTCTACAAAGACCAGAAACTGGTGCATTTACAGAATGGCTACAAGTATCATAAACTTGTGCCTTTACAGGATAGCTACAATGACCAGAAATGTGTGCCTTTACAGAATGGCTACAATGGCCAGAAATGTGTGCCTTTATGGTATGGCTGCAATGACTAGAGACATGTGCCTTTACAGAATGGCTACAATGACTACAAACGTGTGCCTTTACAGAATTCCTACAATAACCAGAAACATGTACCCTTACATAATGGTTAGAAGGTCTGAAGCGTGTGCCTTTACATGATGGCTACAATGACTAGAAACTTGTGCCTTTGCAGAATAGCTAAAATGACCTGAAACTTGTGCCTTTACAGGATGGTACAATGACCAGAAACTTGTGCCTTTACAGAATGGCTACAATTACCAGAAATGTGTGCCTTTACGGAATGGCCACAGTGACAGAGACATGTGCCATTACAGAATGGCTGCAATGACCTGAATCTTGTGCCTTTAAAGAATGGGTACAGTGACCAGAAACTTGCACCTTTACAGAGTGGCTATAATGACCAGAAACTTGTGCCTTTACTGAATGGCTAAAGTGACCAGAAATGTTTGCTTTTAGAGAATGGCTACAATGACCAGAAGCGTGTGCCTTGATAGGATGGCTACAATGTCTAGAACTTGTGCCTTTGCAGAAAGGCTACAATTACTGGAAAATTGTGCCTTTACAGGATTGCTGCAATGACCAGAAACTTGTGCCTTTACAGGATGGCTACAATAACCAGAAACTTGTGTCTCTATCGAATGGCTACAGTACATTGACCAGAAATGTGTGCCTTTACAGAGTGGTGACAATGACCAGAAACGTGTGCCTTGACAGGATGGCTACAATGACTAGAACTTGTGACTTTACAGGATGGTACAATGACCAGAAACTTGTGCCTTTACAGAATGGCTACAATGACCAGAAATGTGTGCCTTTACAGAATGGCTACAATGACCAGAAATGTGTGCCTTTACAGAATGGCTACAATGACCAGAATCTTTGTCTTTACAGAATGGCTACAATGTGAGAAACTTGTGCCTTTCCAGAATGGTTGCAATTACCAGAAGCGTGTGCCTTCTGGAATGGCCACAGTGACTAGAAACATGTGCCATTACAAAATGACTGCAATGAACCTGAATCGTGTGCCTTTACAGGATAGGCACAGTGACCAGAAACTGCACCTTTACAGAGTGGCTATAATGACCAGAAACTTGTGCCTTTAGAGAATGGCTAAAGCGACCAGAAGCATTTGTTTTTAGAGAATGGGTACAATGACCAGAAACTTGTGCCTTTAAATAATGGCTACAATGACTGGAAACTTGTGCCTTTAGAAAAGCCTACAATGACCAGAAACGTGTTCCTTTACAGAGTGGTGACAATGACCAGAAACTTGTGTCTTCAGCAGTATGGCTACAATGGACAGAAACATGTGCCTATAGAGAATGGCTATAGTGACCAGAAACATGTGCCTTTACAGAGTGGCTACAATGACCAGAAAGGTGTGCCTTTACAGAGTGGCTACTATGACCATAATCTTGTGCCTTTACAGGATGGCTACAATGACCAGAAACTTGTGCCTTTACAGAATGGCTATAATGACCGAGACTTGTGCCTCTTTCACTATGTCTACAATGACCAGAAACATGTGTCTTTACAGAATGGCTACAATGACCAGAAACTGTTGCTCTCAAGAATGGCTACAGTGACCAGAAACATCTGTCTCTACAGAATGGATACAATGACCAGAAACATGTGCCGTTACAGAATGGCTTATATAACCAGAATCTTGTGCCTTTACAGAGTGGCTACAATGACCGAAATGTGTGCTTTTAAAGAATGGCTACAATGATCAGAAACTTGGGCCTTTACTAAATGTCTACAATGACCAGAAACGTGTGCTTGACATGATGGCTACAATGACTAGAAACTCATGTCTTTTAATAATTGCTACAATGACAAAAATGTGTTCCTTTACAGAGTGGCTACAATGACCAGAAACTTGTGCTTTTACAGAATGGCTATAATGACCAGAATCATGTGCCTTTACAGAATATGTACAGTGACCAGAAATGTGTTCCTTTACAGAGTGGATACAATGTCCAGAAACTTGTGCATTTACAGAATGGCAACAATGACCAGACTCTTGTGCCTTTACAAAATGGCTACAATGACTGGAAACTTGTACATTTAGAGACTGGCTACAATGACCAGAAATGTGTGCCTTTATGGTATGGCTGCAATGACTAGAGACATGTGCCTTTACAGAATAGCTACAATGACTAGAAACTTATGCCTTTACAGAATGGCTACAATGACCAAAAACGTGTACCTTTACATAATGGTTAGAAGGTCTAGAAATGTGTGCCTTTACATGATGGCTACAATGACTAGAAACTTGTGCCTTTGCAGAATGGCTATAGAGGCCTGAAACTTCTGCCTTTACAGGAGAGTTCAATGACCAGAAACTTGTGCCTTTACAGGATGATACAATGACCTGAAATGTGTGCCTTTACTAAATGGCTACAATGACAAGAAACTTTTGTCTTTACAGAAGAGATACAATGGCAAGAAACTTGTGCCTTTACAGAATGGCTACAATTACCAGAATCATGTGCCTTTACAGAATCGACACAGTGACCAGAAACTTGCACCTTAACAGAGTGACTATCATGACCAGAAACTTGTGCCTTTATAGAGTGGCTAAAGTGACCAGAAACATTTGCTTTTAGAGAATGGGTACAATGACCAGAAACTTGTGCCTTTACATAATGGCTACAATGACTGGAAACTTGTGCCTTTAGAAAAGCATACAATGACCAGAAATGTGTTCCTTTACAGAGTGGTGACAATGACCAGAAACTTGTGCCTTCAGCAGTATAGCTACAATGGACAGAAACATGTGCCTTTACAGCATGGCTACAATGACCAGAAACATGTGCCTTTACAGTGTGGCTACAAAGACCAGAAATGTGTGCCTTTCAAGAGTGGCTACAATGACCAGAATCTTGTGCCTTTACAGGATGGCTACAATGACAAGAAACTTGTGCCTTTACAGGATGGCTTTAATGACCAGAAACTTGTGCCTTCAGCAGTATGTCTACAATGACCAGAAACATGTGTCTTTACAGAATGGCTACAATGACCAGAAACTTTTGCCTTTCAAGAATGGCTACAGTGACCAGAAACGTCTGTCTCTACAGAATGGATACAATGACCAGAAATGTGTGCCATTACAGAATGGCCAATATAACCAGAAACTTGTGCCTTTACAGAGTGGCTACAATGACCAGAAACTTGTGCTTTTAAAGAATGGCTACAATGACCAGAAACTTGGGCCTTTACTGAATGTCTACAATGACGGAAACTTGCTCCTTCACAGAGTGGCTAGAATGACCAGAAATGTGTGCTTTACATGATGGCTACAATGACTAGAAACTTGTGCCTTTTAAGAATTGCTACAATGACAAAAATGTGTTCCTTTACAGAGTGGCTACAATGAACAGAAACTTGTGCATTTACAGAATGGCTACAATGGCCAGAACCATGTGCCTTTACAGAATATTACAATGACCAGAAATGTGTTCCTTTACAGAGTGGATACAATGTCCAGAAACTTGTGCATTTACAGAATGGCAACAATGACCTGAATCCTGTGCCTTTACAGAATGGCTACAATGACTGGACACTTGTACATTTAGAGTATGGCTACAATGACCAGAAATGTGTGCTTTTACAGAATGGTTACAATGACCAGAACCTCATGCCTTTACAGAGTGGATACATTGGCCATAAACTTGTGCCTTCACAGAGTGGCTACAATGACCAGAAATGTGTGCCTTGACAGGATGGCTACAATGACTAGAACTTGTGCCTTTGCAGAATGGCTACAAGTATTGGAAACTTGTGCCTTTACAGGATGGCTACAATAAACAGAAACTTGTGCTTTTATCGAATGGCTACAATGACCAGAAATGTGTGCCTTTACAGCATGGCTACAATGACCAGAAACATGTGCCTTTACAGAGTGGCTACAAAGACCAGAAATGTGTGCCTTTACAGAGTGGCTACAATGACCAGAATCTTGTGCCTTTACAGGATGGCTACAATGACCAGAAACTTGTGCCTTTACAGGATGGCTTTAATGACCAGAAACTTGTGCCTTCAGCAGTATGTCTACAATGACCAGAAACATGTGTCTTACAGAATGGCTACAATGACCAGAAACTTTTGCCTTTCAAGAATGGCTACAGTGACCAGAAACTTGGGCCTTTACTGAATGTCTACAATGACGGAAACTTGCTCCTTCACAGAGTGGCTACAATGACCAGAAATGTGTGCCATGACAGGATGGCTACAATGACTAGAACTTGTGCCTTTGCAGAATGGCTACAAGTATTGGAAACTTGTGCCTTTACAGGATGGCTGCAATAAACAGAAACTTGTGCTTTTATCGAATGGCTACAATGACCAGAAATGTGTGCCTTTACAGAATGGCTACTATGACTAGAAACGTGTGCCGTTATAGAATGGCTGCATTGACCAGAAGCTTGTGCCTTTGCAGAATGTCTACAAAGACCAGAAACTGGTGCATTTACAGAATGGCTACAAGTATCATAAACTTGTGCCTTTACAGGATGGCTACAATGACCAGTAATGTGTGCCTTTACAGAATGGCTACAATGACCAGAAATGTGTGCCTTTATGGTATGGCTGCAATGACTAGAGACATGTGCCTTTACAGAATGGCTACAATGACTACAAACATGTGCCTTTACAGAATTCCTACAATAACCAGAAACATGTACCCTTACATAATGGTTAGAAGGTCTGAAACGTGTGCCTTTACATGATGGCTACAATGACTAGAAACTTGTGCCTTTGCAGAATGGCTAAAATGACCTGAAACTTGTGCCTTTACAGGATGGTACAATGACCAGAAACTTGTGCCTTTACAGAATGGCTACAATTACCAGAAATGTGTGCCTTTACGGAATGGCCACAGTGACTAGAGACATGTGCCATTACAGAATGGCTGCAATGACCTGAATCTTGTGCCTTTAAAGAATGGGTACAGTGACCAGAAACTTGCACCTTTACAGAGTGGCTATAATGACCAGAAACTTGTGCCTTTACTGAATGGCTAAAGTGACCAGAAATGTTTGCTTTAGAGAATGGCTACAATGACCAGAAGCGTGTGCCTTGATAGGATGGCTACAATGTCTAGAACTTGTGCCTTTGCAGAAAGGCTACAATTACTGGAAAATTGTGCCTTTACAGGATTGCTGCAATGACCAGAAACTTGTGCCTTTACAGGATGGCTACAATAACCAGAAACTTGTGTCTTTATCGAATGGCTACAGTACATTGACCAGAAATGTGTGCCTTTACAGAGTGGTGACAATGACCAGAAACGTGTGCCTTGACAGGATGGCTACAATGACTAGAACTTGTGACTTTACAGGATGGTACAATGACCAGACACTTGTGCCTTTACAGAATGGCTACAATGACCAGAAATGTGTGCCTTTACAGAATGGCTACAATGACAGAAATGTGTGCCTTTACAGAATGGCTACAATGACCAGAAATGTGTGCCTTTACAGAATGGCTACAATGACCAGAAACTTATGCCTTTTCAGAATGGCTACAATGACCAGAAACGTGTAGCTTTACATAATGGTTAGAAGGTCTGAAATGTGTGCCATTACATGATGGCTACAATGACTAGAAACTTGTGCCTTAACAGAATGGCTATAATGGCCTTGAAACTTCTGCCTTTACAGGATAGTTCAATGACCAGAATCTTGTGCCTTTACGGATGATACAATGACCAGAAATGTGTCTTTACTGAATGGCTACAATGACCAGAAACTTTTGCATTTACAGAATGGCTGCAATGACAAGAAACTTGTTCCTTTACTGAATGGCTACAATTACCAGAAAGCGTGTGCCTTTCTGGAATGGCCACAGTGACCAGAAACATGTGCCATTACAGAATGGCTGCAATGACCTGAATCGTGTGCCTTTACAGAATGGGTACAATGACAAGAAACTTTGTCTTTACAGAATAGCTACAATTACAAAAACGTGTGCCTTTACAGAATGGCTACAATTACTAGAATCATGTGCCTTTACAGAATGGCCACAGTGACCAGAAACAGGTGCCATTACAGAATGGCTGCAATGACCTGAATCTTGTGCCTTTACTGAATGGGTACAGTGACCAGAAACTTGCACCTTTACAGAGTGGCTATAATGACCAGAAACTTGTGCCTTTACAGAATGGCTAAGCGACCAGAAATGTTTGCTTTTAGAGAATGGGTACAATGACCAGAAACTTGTGCCTTTGCAGAATGGCTACAATGACTGGAAACTTGTGCCTTTAGAAAGCTACAATGACCTGAAATGTGTTCCTTTACAGAGTGGCAACAATGACCAGAAACTTGTGCCTTTACAGAATGGCTACAATGGACAGAAACATGTGCCTTTTCAGAATGGTTACAATGAGTAGAAATGTGTGCAATTAGAGAATGGCTACAATGACCAGGCTCTTTTGCCTTTACAGAATAGCTACAATGACCAGAAACATGTGCCTTTGCAGAGTGGCTACAATGACCAAAACGTGTGCCTTTACAGAGTGGCTACAATGACCAGAATCTTGTGCCTTTACAGGATGGCTACAATGACCAGAAACCTGTACCTTTACAGAATGGCTATAATGACCAGAAACATGTGCCTCTTCACTATGCCTACAATGATCAGAAACATGTGTATTTACAGAATGGCTATAATGACCAAAATGTGTGCCTTTCAAGAATGGCTACAATGACCAGAAACATCTGCTTCTACAGAATGGACACAATGACCAGAAACGTGTTCCGTTGCAGAATGGCTAATATGACCAGAAACTTGTGCCTTTACAAAGTGACTACAATGACTAGAAACGTGCCTTTACAGAATGGCTACAATGACCAGAAACATTTTGGCCAGCCCTTACATGTCTGCACAGTGGTGTCTTGCTCATCTAGAAATCCCTTAACTACCAGATTTATAGAGTGAGTAAAACATGGAATGTATGTATAAGCCCCATCCTCAACTGCCTTTACAATGTTCTTTGCTTTATCTAATACTATAAAACCTGATGTTAAATAGTGTGGTGTCAGCCACTCATCAAACTTCTGTTGAAGGAAGTGTAACACATTTTCTGCATGATAGTCATTGTCAAAGCGAGCAATACGTAAAGCTACCTGCATTCAGAGGTTGGGGACACCAGTGACTTGCCGCTACTACTACTGTTGTATTTTAACCCAGAGGAGGAGGGAATGAGGAGGAAACTGACCAGTGGGCAGTCACTGCCATGTAATCAGTATTCTGACCACTTGTCCGCATGTCAGTAGTGATATGACTGGATGGAACAAATGATGCTTTCAGGGCATATGACACAGTTTTGTAGACACTCTGATACAAATATGGAAGAGCCACAGTGGAAAAGTAGGTATGGCTGGGCACTTGATACCTTGGCACAGCTGCTTGCATAGCGATAGAAAACCAGCGTTGCTCACAAAGGAGAATGGCAGCAAGTTGGTGGCTAGCATTTGCACAATTGCTCGTTAACTTTTTGCCACAGGTCTGTCAGCTTTATATTTCTGGACCATTTCCAGGGACTCAGCCAGTGAGAGCTGAGTGCCTTTTCCCTGGACGAGACAGATGGCTACTATTTTGCTATCCTTGGTTGTTAAAGTGGCTGGGGATTTATGGCCCTCAGAGGTGTGGAGTCAATGGACTAAAGAACTGATAACTGGAAGATGTTGGAGTTGTACATCAGCTACCACTTGAAAGACTGTCTTCTTTCTCCTCATCTCCACCAGGTCTCCTAATGTTTTTCCTTGGCCTTCATCGTTATCATCATATCAGCTTTACTGCCTGATGGTGCTGTTACCAAGCTGTGTTGGCATGACTTCTCATAGTGACATCTGTGAGACTTCAGTAAATGCCTTTTCATGATGGATGTTACCAGCCTTGTTTTCCTCCTTACCCCAACTCAGCTTGTGTTTACACAGAGACACACTACATGTGTCCATGATTCTTTGTCCAAGCAAAAGAAATCCTGCACTGACTTCACTGGTTTGTTTTTCCTACTGGCACTCGGCTGTTGCCTAATGGGTGGGCTACTGTGGGCTGCTTCACATCATCATCACCCTCCTCCTCTTCCTGTGCTAGTTCTCCAGGGTTAGAGAATGGTTCTTCTTCCTCTACCAAGTGTCCTGGGCCACCAGTTTTGTCGGTGTCTTTTTTATCTGCTGTTATTTTAGATGCTTGTTGTTGTATTTCCCTTGTTGTTTTGTGGCCTTTCCTTTTCTTGTTGTACCACCAGTTTTGGTCTTTTTGATTTCTTCTGGCTTACCCCAAGACAAGCTTCCACCTGCCTCATCTCCTCCTCCTCCCCAGAACTGCTGCTGCTATCACTTCTATCAGGTGTGTAATCACAATCTGTATCTCTGTCCCCAAGCTCCGCTTAAATCAGTGTGCTCCTTCTCCTCTGCCTGTGTCACTACCTGATGCACTCTTTTTTCTACAATGATTGCTCATGTTGCAATCCTTGCAGTACCACTGAGTGGTTCCTACAGTGTGAGATACTTTATGGATTGTTCGACCACTACTGGTATTTTCCTCTACACTTGTACTTCCAGTGAGGCAGAGGGTCTATTGCCAAGCCCAGTATGCTTTTATTTTTCTTTGTTACTAGATGATCCCATGCAGCCATCTCCTTGGCCTCTCTGTTGCTACATTTCCTAATGCTTGCAACACCATGCAATCACCTAGGGATGAATGATCAAGAGCAACTTTATTTTAGTTAATATTTGTATGTTATTTTTGTTATAATTGTCTTATTTTACTTTTCAATTTTAGTTTGCTTTTCACTTTTTTTTCTATTTTGTATTTATTTCACTTTTTTAGTTGTCACTTTATTTCAACCTTTTTATTTACATTGTATTTTTTTAAATTGTTTACGTTATCAATGGGATGTCACCAAGGATTACCACAGACCAGGCAATGACTCGCTGCCAGCTGGCACACACTTTCTGCCCACTGTCCAGATCACGCTGCAACAGCACAGCTCAGGGGCGACACATGCACAGGCTACTTCAGGACTTAGGAGGAAGGAACCACTGCAGCTTGAGCTAATGTGAAGACTAAGACTTTTGATTAGAAGAGTGCCAAAAAAGAAGAAAATATTTTTAATGGGATGCCACAAAGGTGCCAACTACCAGGGGCTAGGCACTGGCTCACTGCCAGCTGGCACACACAAATCCACTGCCCAAGTCAGACTGCAACAGCACAACACAAGACCACACACACACACACACACACGTTCAGGTCTCAGGAGGAGGAGGAGCATGAAAGGACTTCTGTAACTTGAGACAATGCATAGAATATATTATTTATTTATTTTTACCTCTTTAATGGGATGCCACCAGAGTGCCAACTACCAGGGCTAGGCAAGTTCAGTTCTCACTGCCAGCTGGTAAACACCTGCTACCCACTGCCTAGGTCACACTGCAACTGCACGGTTTAGGATGACACACATAAGCTGCTGCAGGACTCTGGAGGAAAGATGCTATAAATTAGAGGAACTTGAAGACTAAGAGTTTTGATTTGAGAACTGCTGCAAAAATACAAAATGTTTTTATGTGATGCCACCAAGATGACGACTACCGGGGCCAGGCACCAGCAAGTTGCCAGCTGGCATGCATTTGCTGCTCACTCTGCAGATCACACTGCAATACCAGAGCTCAGGATGACATACACATAGGCTGCTTCAGGACTCAGGAGGAAGGAACTACTGCAACTTGAGGGGAATGTGGAAAAACTATTTTTCCATTTGAATAGTGCCAGAAAGAGAAAAAATATTTTTAATGTGATGCCACCAAGGTGACAACTACCAGGGCTGGGCACAAGTGCACACACATGCATGCATGCACACACACACACGCACACTCACACATATGCGCTGTTTCAGGACCAAGGAGGAGGACGTGTGAAAGTGCTGTTCACTGTTTCACTGGTTCACCTGGTCTGTGTGATTCAGACCTGAGCAAACCAGCTGAACCCAAATTCCGCTGATTTTGGCAGAAAGTTTGCCATGGTCCAAAGAAACAAACACTCGAAGTTTAAGGTGTTCGAGTCTTGTGTAGAACTGAACTTGCAGCACTGGTGTTGACACACTTTACCATGCATCGCTCAGTGAGTTGCCCTTGCTGCCAGCTTCCTGAGTGCAGAGAAGAAGAAAGAAAAAGCCCTGATATACCACAGTATGAAGATGACACTCTAGAGCCGTACTTCTGACTGCAATGGTTCTCTACATATAGACAGCTGGTCCCTACATATTAGACAAGGCCAAGGAAGGTCATAGCTGCCAGCACTCCCAAGAGAGTTCACAATGGAGTATATTCCTCAAGCAAAGAAATACTAACTCTGGACCCCTGGGTACCAGTTAAGTGACAGAGATGGGAATGGATGGGGCTGGAAGGTAATCTTGCCAGAGGTGGGCAGCATCAGGGAGGGAGAAAACTATATATATATATATTTTTTTTATATCTATATACATACACACAAAACAAAAGAAACAAAATTGGGATAAATTAATAAAAAATATCAGAATATTTTAAAGAAACCCATTATCATGTTTTAATGAAAGCTCAACTTTGAAATCTAAGAAGCTGATTATTATCTATTATCATAATGAGTTAAGGTCTGGACATACTTGGGAATTTAAAAGAGCAAATGGCCATATACTTATAATAATGTTATTAAAAGGGGCATGTAGAAAGAGGCTGCAACAGATGTGGAGTACACTTCGTGGCATAGGGTGACCTCCAGAAAGCAGAGACACTTGAGAATTGACTGTCACGATGCAGGAGGTGATAGGCCAACTATGAGGGAGAGCTGATCCTCTGGGGAGATCCAGCCACCTTATTTACCACAGTAAGGTAAGGTAATGGGTCTTGGGGATCTGAGGGCTGAGTCTTGGGGAGTTGCCTCGCTCAGGGGCCCCTGGACTCAGTCCACCTTCTAGTTTATCCCTACTCAATCCAGGTAGCGATGGGAATGCAGCTTGATCTGCCATGCTGCTTCACTTGCCTGCCTCCTCTCTCTCTAGTATCAGAATGTCTGAGCCTTTTGTTTTTGAGCTACTCCACTTATCTGCAGGGGAAGGGACCACTGGCTCACTGTAGTGCTGAGAATCCCAGCTCAGAACTGGACAGGAAGGATTCAGCACTCAGGCTTGTCAATACCCACACAACACATGTAACTGTGAAGCACTTCAATTATTCGACAACTTTTTTATCATTATTAACTGAGGCAGCAGTGTCACAGATTTGATAATTCAGAGTTATTTCAAACCAGTCAGTGCTCAGAGAATTTTGCCAGCACCTCAGGTACGATGACATAGATGTAGATACCGCAATACTTGTCACAATGCCACCCAAGGTGCTTCATTTGAAAATGCTATGAACTCCAAATCTTATGAAGTTAGGAATTTTATTTTGTGCCGTACCTCTGTAATTTATGTCATTTTTTGTGACTACCTAAACTCTACATTGGATGGACAATCCGTCCAATGAAAGAACATATCCAGGAACACATTTGTTTAAATACCAGTGGGAAAAGTGAAACCCCACTGGGCACACATTACGTAATGTTCTTGCCTCAAGATTAGATACCTTTCATTTTATGGGTATCCACCAGGTTTAGTTTCACCCAAGATGTGGGGACAAAGTTACTCTTACAGAGAAAAGTAGACTCATAGTTGTGCTAGGAGCTCTTTACCCTCAGAGTCTAAATGATAATTGGGACATCATGCCATTTTTGTGAGTTTATTACAGTTCTGGCTAGAGTTGTAGTTATAGTGCCCTTATACTGTATGTTAATGTTTGCTAATTATTTCTGTAACCCCCACTACTTTACACAATAAGCTATCCCTTGGGATCCTCGACTGGGCACCCAAACTACTTCGGACACTTTGTGGTACCATCCTTAGCTTTGGGAATGTATACCAGACTCACTATTTCTAGAGGTCAGAAAGGGTGTAAAAAGCAGAACGTTTTGCTAGGGCTATGCTAGCTCTGTACTTCTAGAGGATACTCAGTAATTCCACTCAGAAGCAGGAACAAGAATGTCTGAACCAGGTTGGGGTTCTAGGTGTTGATTTATTCCAAAGATGGTATACTAAAGCAAAGGTGGACCCCAAGGGTTTACACTTCATGGCATAAGGCAATGCAGAACAACAACATCTGTAGTGGACAGAAACTCTAAACATCCCATTTGCATAGGACCTTGGACTCTCTTCAGCAGCAAAGCCTCAGCTGAAAAACACACATTTTTCTAGTGGCACTGGCCACAATGGAGCACACAATTTTGCAATTTGGGGAGGGGTGTAGCACCTGATACACCGAATGGGAAGAACACCCTTCCCCTCAGCTAGTGATTAAACAGGAGTTCAGCATGTTTGCAGTTCATTTGCATCACTAGGTAAGGAAAAAGGTCTGGCTCCCCATATGATGCACGGGGAGAAACACGGATCTCACTCAACAACTAACACAATGAAATATGGCCAATGGAAAATCGATTTTACTATAGTGCTTCAACAGCGCTCATGCTGACATCCCCGACAGCGACAGACACATTGCTGAGTGTCGGCATTGTACCGTCAGGGATGTTGTCACTTTTTCATTAGGGGGTGTGTCCCCACACCTCCTGGTCTCTAAATGTCTAACTCTGAGCCTGAGTTGGACCCGGGTGGGGCACAACACAAGAGCCACACCGCTTGGTGTCTGCAGTGTTCCAGCACAGCGACTCGCTGCATCCAGATGAAATCTGTCACCATGCTGAACTGCGTTGTGGTGTCAACCTGAAAATCATGTACACAAATGCCCACAGTCTGGGAAATAAGATCCCAGACCTGCAGGCAACAATGACAGAGGCTAAACTGGACATAGTAGCCTTAAGTGAGACATGGTTCACCAGTAACCTTCCAGAACTATACCCGAGGAGCGGAGGTCGCGAGGGTGCTTCTCAACCTCCCCCACATCGCCGAAGGGAGTCCCGACCCCCTGCACAGAACTATACCCGAGGAGCGGAGGTCACGAGGGTGCTTCAGCCCTCCCCCATCGCCCAAGGGAGTCCCACCCCTGCACAGAACTATACCCGAGGAGCGGAGGTCGCGAGGGTGCTTCTCGCCCTCCCACATCGTCAAGGGAGTCCCACCCCTGCACAGAACTATACCGAGGAGCGGAGGTCACAAGGGTGCTCTCAGCCCTCCCCACATCGCCAAGGAGTCCCGACCCCTGCACAGAACTATACCCCGAGGGACGGAGGTCGCGAGGTGCTTCAGCCCTCCCCACATCACCGAAGGAGTCCCACCCCTGCACAGAACTATACCCGAGGAGCGGAGGTCGCGAGGGTGCTTCTCTCAGCCTCCCCACATCGCCAAGGGGAGTCCCGGCCCCTGCACAGACCTATACCCCGAGGAGCGGAGGTCGCGAGGGTGCTTCTCAGCCCTCCCCACATCGCCAAAGGTCCCGACCCCCTGCAAGAACTATACCCGAGGAGCGGAGGTCGCGAGGTGCTTCTCAGCCCTCCCCACATCGCCGAAGGAGTCCCGACCCCCTGCAGGTAATAGCCCTTTCCAATCACGTGAAGAAAAGCCAGCGCTCTGCCTGCATTGCGGCAACTGAAACTGCGTGTTGGCGCCTTTTGAGTCGAATTTAAAATATCTCTCGAGCCAAACGCCAGGACTGTAATAATTTGAGCGCTTTTCAGCCACATTAGCCCGCCGAATGCTGCGTGTTCGGCTCCCCCACCCCACCACCACCCTTGCTCGGCTCTCCAATTTATAGGGAAGTGAGGTCAGGTGATCGGCTGAAATATCCTATCAGCCAACTTTACCAGCAACAGGTTATACAAACTGTACACTAGTGGCCGCTGCAGCACCTATCCCTCTCCGTAGTGGCTAGAACACTTTACTACTTGCTATCCTCCCTTGCCTGGACCCCACAGCTCGCCCCACCCCCTAGTGGCACCCAACCCTTACCATTATAACTTTTGCACCATCCCCTCAGCCATCAAAGGTACACACAGATTCTGTAACCCCATGAGCCTCCATACCAGACAATCTGAACCCTTGGCCATTATTTTTCTCATACTAAACCTTATCGCACACCACTTCAGGCATACGCTGCACCTCTAGTGTCCTCCCGACCCCTGCCCCACCACCCCCATCCTCCTAATGCTCCCTCTCTCCCTTAAGCTACTTTCCTGTATTACTCCTAGCCTTCCCATCCCCACCACCAAAGCAAACGTCTCTCAACCTACCAGTTACAGTGTTCTCATCAAAACTCTGTATGCTGACCCTCCTCTGGCACACCCTCCTACTCCTCCTTGTATGTGGTAACATCCACCCCAACCCAGGTCCACCCCAAGATTGCCTCCCCTAAAGCCTGGAGGGGCTGCTGCTTGCTACCCTAAATATCTGCAGCCTTCCCAAAAACACACACCCTCCAAGGCTGGATCGCTCAGCATGCTCCTGACATACTTGCACTCTGAGACCTGGCTCACTGACAAGATACCCAGTGAAGCGGTCTCCCTCCCTAATTATGCTCTCTTCCGGGCAGATAGGCCCAGCAAGAGAGGCGGGGCTGTGCAATATGTCAAATCCTCCCTCAATGCCACTGAAGTCCATACACCAGCATCACAACACGGTGCCCAGGTACTCACAATAAAACTCAGCCTGGGTACCAAAACACTCCACATCATCTCGGCCTACATCCCCCAGAAATCAAAAACTCGATTTGACTCTATTCTCCAAATCATCTCCCATCTACCCAACACAAGCGAAGTCATCGTATGGGGATTTCAATGTAAACTGTTATCCTGGCCTCTTCCAGCTACAAAGATGCCGCCCGGGCCTTTGATCTCACCCAACTAGCCTCCCCACCAGAAGGACTTCAGATCCGGGACCTCCACCCTCCTGGACCTCATCTTCACCAACCGCCGGAAATCTCTCCGAAACTACAGTACTCCTGATGCTATCAGCGACCACTCTCCAGTTACTTGCTGGTGGTCGTGCAAGTTGCCCCAGCACCCCCAAAATCTCCTGGCAACATAGACTCAAACAGGGCGGTTTAAAAACCTTAAAGCCCACCTAACCAACAGCAACTGGCTCCCCATTTACACTGCCCAGTCAGTTGACTTCGCTCTGGCTCACTTATAGCCACCTTCAACAAAGCCTGTGACTTACTCCCCTTTTCTAAGCTAGTTATGAAATCCAGATCCACACCTTGGATCACACCCCCTCTACTAAGCCGGCTCCAGGAAAGAGATAACCTCTGGCACAAAACCATAGACTCCCAAAGCACTCTGGATAGACAACTCTACAGGGAGGTCCGCAATAAATGTACATGGGCTTTGTGGCGGGCAAGCTCACTACTACCAACACACCTAACCTCTACCTGGGGTGATGGGAAAAATTTTGGGATAACATAAAGGAACTCAGTGGCAAATCTCGCTCCCCATCCCACGCAACTCACTATTAATGGTGAGGTCACTCAAGATCATCCCACTATCGCTGAAGCCCTTAACTCGGCCTTCTCGGATCTATCCCACATCCTCCTCCTAACTCCCCAACTCGAGTTCTACCAATACCCCCTTCCAGCTCCGAGTCATCACCTACCATGAGGCAAAGCAGCTATATTACCAGGGCCATCTCTCATACCCGCTACAGCAATGACTCCTTGATCTTAAACTCCTGAGGCTCTCCCTTGATGCCACTCTACCACCCTCACTAAAATTCTTAACCTCTCGCTCTGCCTAGGCCAGTTCCTCTACCTGGAAGAGAGCCATAATCACGCCCATCCTGAAGGGTGGTGACCCCACCAACACCAGCAACTACAGACCCATCTCAATACTTCCACCTCTCCAAAGCCCTAGAAAGAATAGTCTCTGACCAGTTAACCGAACACCTATCTAAGCATATGCTCCTCAGCCAGGAGCAGCATGGTTTCCGCTCAGGTCATAGTACCATCACCGCTCTCACAGAGCTCACCTCATTCCTACATGAAGCCCTCGACCATGGCTCAATTGCGGGGCCATATATGGACCTAACCAAGGCCTTCGACACGGTCAATCCACGAGCTTCTGCTTCAAGTCCTCCTAAACTAAATGTGGTCCCAGAGACATTGACCTGGTTCAAGGATTACCTCCACAGGCCTCTGCAACAAGTCAGGATATGCTCCACCCTCCACCCTAAAACAGTTTCCTCAGGGGTCCCTCAGGGGTCAATCCTAGGCCCACTGCTGTTCACCCTCTTCCTAAACTCCCTCCCTAAGGCTTGCAGTGGTCAGTTGCTCCTCTATGCTGATGATGCGGTTCTGTTCTGGAAACACCCCACCCTACCGCCCTCCAGCAGGCCCTTCAAAGGCACTTCCGGGAACTAGAGACCTGGTTCTCTGAACACCGCCTAATTATCAACTATAATAAAACTAAGTCTATGATTTTTGCCCACCGCCAAAGTCCTCATAGTCAGTCTGCTCTCCTCATCAAGAACGCTCTAGGTGCCCCTCTGGAACAAGTTTCCAATTTCAAATACCTAGGTGTCACTCTAGACACCTCCCTCTTACCAGAGGCACACCCAAATTCTCTCCTCCTCAATCAGCTCTAGGGTAGGCATCCTGTATCGGCTCAAGCACTGCTTACCCCTCAGGCGATGCAGCTCGCAGTCACCTCCTCCATCCTCTCCCTGGTGGACTACGGGATCACTATATCTGGCTCTGCTGAACCCACCTCCCTGAACAGGATAAACATTGTCCTGAACAAAGCCTGCCGCCTAGTCACTGGTTGTGATAGGCTAACCCACACCTGTGATCTCTATGTGTTATCTGGTTGGTTAAACTTCCAACATCGATTACAGTTCCACACCTGCATCCTTGCAAAAGATACACCTTCACCTAGCCCCGTCGGACTTTTCCCTTAATCAGTTCTGCACCTCACAGGTGCAATACAAGACTCACCGCAAGCCCCTTCCTTGTACCTCAATGTAGAACTTCCCTGGGGCAAAGATCCTTCCAATACCGAGCCCCTCTCTGGCTCAATGCATTACCACACTCTACTCACAGACCCACAGCATCTCTCAATTCAAAACAGGCCTCAAAGCTCACCTCCTTGAGAGAGCCATATGTGACTCTGGCTAACTCTGCTCACCCAGTTAACTGCCCTCCCTCCCAAGCACTATTTCGACCCAGGGCCACACAAGGCCCCACGAGTCTCACCAAGAATCCCAGCCTGGGTATCCCAGGATTGCTGCCTAACTTCCTCAACAGTCATTAAGTTTTACCTGGACTGCTCCTTTGATTTTGTTATGTATATTCTGCCTGTTCCAAGTGTGTTCTCTACTGTATTTGTCTACCCTCCACCCTTTGTAACCGACGTGGAGCCTTTGCAAAGAGTCTGTGACTCAAAGGGTTGTAATTCTGATTGTTTCCAATAAAGTTGAAAGTTGAAAGTAACCACACTTAGGAGACTTAAGTACCCGGCTATATACTGTTCAGAAGAGACAGAGGTACAAAAGGGGGAGTGGCACTTTATGTCAATGAAAATATCAAAGCTACAGAAATTCAGAATACACATAAGGAGCCAGAAGAACTGTGGGTCACCCGGAAACAGGAAATGGGACAGCCATATGAACTGGGGTTGTCTACAGGCCTCAGACCAAGGGGAGGACATATACACATTACTGTTAGAAGATATAAAAACATGATGGCTAAAGGGAAATTCTGATAATGGGAGACTTCAACATGCCAGATACAGATTGGTCAATATCAGCAGGAACATCCACCAGAACTAGACACCTGGTGGATTCCCTGCAGTGGGAGAGCCTCAAACAACTGGTACAACAACCCACAAGAGAAGGGCTATCCTAGATCTAGTACTGACTAATGGCGAAAGGATCACAGATCTCCAGGTAGAAGGTCACCTGGGGCCAGTGACCATCACATGGTATGGTTCAGTTTGGCCACTAGAACTAAATTATCCTATTCCAAGGCAAAAATATGGGACTTCAGAGGAGCTGACTTTGATAAGATAGCCAACAGAGTTAGGCTAGCCCTGGCAAAAGAAATGCATGTGAGGGTACAGAGCAAAGTGGGCAAGTATTAAGGATGCAATACTTGAAGCAATATCCCATTGTGTTAGGAGAAAACAAGAGCAAAGAAGAAACCACTTTGGTTCTCAAAAACAGTAGCAGAAAAGATCAGAGCCAAAGGTTGGCTTTCAGGAAATAGAAGGAACACAGCGGGATGAAGATTGGGAGGAATACCTAACATCCCTAAGGGAAGCAGGGAAGGCAGTAAGGCAAGCAAGGCCCAAACCAAGGAAACACTAGCACAAACAGTAAAAGAAGGGACAAGACTTTCTATAGATACATTAGTGAAAGGAAAAAGTCCAGAGGTGTATGCTAATGTAACCTCCAGACCCTGCCTTTTGCAAAATGACAGGTGGCATGCTGTTGAAGCTGACAGCAGTACCTGGTGGGGACTGGGTTCGGGGAGGATTAGGTTACTCGGTACAGGGGACCTAGGTTTGGCTACTCTGCACAGGGGCACCCAAGTAAATCCGAACACAGGAAGCAGTAACTGTAATGCCCAAAACCAGGAATGGGATTCTACAGTGTGGCTTTTATTCACATCCAAACTGAACAAACAAAGCATAGATGGACCCCCATGGGGCTACATTCCTGGTAATGCAGATTAGAGACAACAGAACACTTCTTCACATTTCCAGCTCTCAGGCTCTGAACCCACCAGGCACACAGCCTGGACTTGCATGCAGCTTTGGGTACACAGCCTGACTTGTACACTACTTGGGTTTTCCTACAGGCCTGGCTCCCCGCCATCCACTTGATCCAAGGTCCACTTTGGGAAATGAACCAGTTTTCCAATTGGTGGCTCCCCAAACCACCTTAGAGCCTTCGACTCTAGAGGAATTTTCCTTCCAGTCCCACGTCTGGGTACTTCCCATATCACTGGCCAAGGGCATGAGGCAAAGTAGAAGCAACAGAGCAAATCCAGCAGAGGTGGACCTGGTTACTAAAGATGGGGGTCTCCCACCTCCAGCTCCCACAATCCATACCCGGCCATTTCTCTGGAAACTAAACAAACTCTTTCTGAAAGCTTGGCAATGTAGATTACTGGGTAGATATATGTCACATCTCCTCTACATGTCTTGACTTCCCCTATGTGCTGGACTTGAACATACTTTTACTTTTGGCTAAGCTTTACTCTAGGCCTCTCACTGCTTCAGTAGTCCAATCCCAATATCACACAAGTCCCATGGTGAAAACATGGGCCCTTTAGAAAAGCAGAAACTCAACCTCGGTTGCAGGTGCCCCACAGGCAAAATTAGAAAATCTTCTTGTTTCCCAAAACTCTTGAACAAAATAAGGCAGCTTCTCCACTAACAGAAAACCAGGGGTTGCCCTAGAATATGCAGGACAACCTTTCCTGCCCCATCCCCTGAGGGATGGGGTACTGAGACCGATTCAGTGTCTCCACCACTTTAAAACTATCTTCTGTGTCTCTTAAGGTGGAAACACACACCTTTTCCCTACTGGTAGCCCTATGTCAGGGCTGAGGCTCCAAGAGCCTAACACAGAGCTGCTGTGCTCTCTCAGCAAGCTCCAAACTCCAACTGACCACACTGACTACTGTTCAAAGCTCCCAACATTCTATTCCAACTCCCTGCTGCAGATTCCATTGTGGCTCATGCAGCTGCGACAGTTCTATGGTGATGTCATCCCTCAGTCTCAGCTGAGACTGAGAACAGAGTGAGACAGTGTGAAATCCATTTAACTGAATTTCACAAGCTGCCTTCCTGCCTACCACTAGGTCTTACTGGGATTCTAGTAACCCCGGAACAAGGGGTTACACTAAGATCAAAGGGATAAGGAACAGTGTGTGAGAAGGACTAAGAAAAGCATCTCTCCTAAATAGATACTTCTGCTCAGTATTTACTGAGGAGAAGGTAGGCAGAGGCCACAGCTCAGCACCACGGACACAGGGGTTGGATGTGCACAGGTCCTTTCACAAAAGAAAGGAGGCTGGTAGGACAGAGGTCTGGGGTTATATTATGTTTTAACTGAAATATTTGAATAGTTTGTACATGAAATTAGTTCTATGTGTTAAAAATTACTACTTTGAGTTAGAACTGTTACTTGGGCTGTGATATTGTAACTTTTGAGCTTGGGAACACTTGTTTGGCAGTGATAATTAGAGTGTAATTTAAATGTGATGTTTGCCTGGTGTTGGTAAGAGCCCTCCCATGCACCCTGTTTTGTAGGCTTTCTTAAATACTGAAAAGCCACTGGGGTTGGGATTGAAGGCGCTGTGTATTTCTGTTTGGGACTGAAATTGAAGCAACAGGAACTGGTGGGCCTGTGACATCACACGGTACCTGATGTCTGCATACACACACTGTTAGTGGGACTGGACACACACTGGACTGTATGTGCTTGTGATACTTGGGAACTTTATTGGTGGGGTTGAAATTGGGTTTGTAAATAACTGCAGTCAGTATAGAGAGAAACTGTATTCCAGGGGAAGGGACTGAGAAAAGGGGTGTGCCATTATAAACAGAGGGGACAAACATGGTGACCATATTCCACCATGGCAGGCATCTTCGGAAGGGTTGTAGGCTGCACAGGCTGTGGGATGGCAATAATTCTCAATTGGGCCTGGAGAGAGGGAGGCTGCCCACTCTGTAGACAGCTATCTTGTATCAGGAGTGAGTATATTGGTTAAGGAGTAAGCTGGGGGAGCTGGGGGTGTCCAAGGATAAGGGGTGTGGATATGGGCAGCAGAAGGGTGGGTCTGAGGGAGGCTGGGGCAATGCTCTGAAATTACAGGACGTTATGTTACAGCAAGCAGGAGGGGGATATTAGGGACAGAGGACCCTTAGATAGGGATGTTGACGCTAAGTGGAAAGCGCTGAGTGTGAACATTCTGAATACAAAGAGTGAAGGGAAAGAGTCAGGAGGGGCTGTTGTGGGAAGCCTAGTAGAGCAGACATTGAGAAGGGAGGGCTGTTGTGGGGAAGCCTAAAGAGCAGACTGTGGGAGCGGAGCTCCTAAGGAGAACAGAGCAAGAGGGAAGAAGAGGGCAGTCTAGAGGTGCAGTCAGGAAACTCGGGTTACTTGATGGAGGCTGACAGAGTGTCACAATTAATTTGAGTTACTAAGCAACCTAGAGGGGAGGAAGGGGTTGGTGGAAATGAGAGAAACTGATACAGAGGCCGGGAGGGAGTCTGATACCCATAGGGCATCACAGACCGGCAATGGAAAGGATAGAAATAGTCCCAGAGGAGAAGGAGAAACATAAATGTTAAGCAGAGGGGAGATGCAACATATTGCAGACATGAGGAGGAGTGCATGACTGGAGAGAAACTGGGAGACAAGGAAGTGGAGAGGAGACCCCCTTCAGCAGGGGTCAGTACCAAGGATGGAGCCCTAGCTAAAGGGGACCCACAGAGAGCCTCTGGAGGCAGGGTACTATTACAAGGGGAAGGATGGCAGTGTGGGGAAGGGAAACCATCAGGGCAGGATAAATGGTTCGGATAAGTGAGAGTTAAAGGGACACCTATACAGAGGGGTCTGAGTTAAGTGGGAAAATAAAGGAGACAGAAAGGGAGGGTGACAAGGGGGTCTCTAATAAGGCAGGAAGACTCCCATGGAATTGAGATCATGAATAAAGGGAGGATGGGGGCTGAGAGGGCATAGTGGGTAACCATAAGGATGATGGCGGTGTTAAGGTTCTGTTATTGGGAGACTCGATGATTAGGGGTATCCAGTGGGAGGGACAGGGGGTGGATGCCATAGCCAGGTGAAGGTAGTGAGTATCTCTGGGCTGACAGTGCACAGGGCAAAGTTCATGGTGTATGAACTGGTTAGGGAATGTGGAAAACAGGATTTCCTGGTGCATTTGGGAACTAACGATCTAGAGGAAATAGCGTTTGGAAATCCAAGCAAGGCTCAAGAACTTGCCAGAGTCTGTCGGGATAATGGATGCAACATTTCCTTTTGGAGATATTGCCAGTACCAAAGGCCTCAGTGGAGAAAAAATGAAGATCACAGAGGTTAATGACTGGCTCAGGAAGTGGGGTGAAGAGAGTGAGTTGGGGTGTTAGGGAACTGGAAAGGAGTTTGGGAGGATAAGGGACTGTATGCCAAGGACAGGCTTCCTCTTGCCCCATTAGGGAAGGAAGTCCTTAAACAGGGATGGCTGACTACATTCAAGAAAGGTGGGGTTTAAACTTGTGAGGAGGAAGGGATAAGGAGGGCTGACCAGAAGCCCTCTCCTCCAGATGAGGGAGTAGCCTTCAAACCCAAGGGGAGGGGAACCAGACTTGGGGTGTAGGTTTCAGGAGGAGCAGAGCGAGGATAGAAGTATAAGGAACCTGGGTGAGGGTTCGACAAAGGGGATCAGGGATAAGGGTGGGGGTTGGTGTTAGTAATTGCCAGGAGCTTGGAAACAAGTTGCCAGAGTTCCAGGCCATGCTGTTCGAGGGGGTGGATGTGGCGGCAGTCACAGAGATGTGGGCCAACAAAAACCATGACTAGGACCTAAACATGTGGGGTACACTATGCTTAGGAAGGATAGAAAGGAGGCAGAGGGGATGGAGTGGCTATGTTCATTAGAGGTGACATAGAAATTGCTAGGGTAGAAGAGGCAGAGGAACGTGGAGGCCTTATGGGTCACCTTACGATCCCAGCAGGAGATAAGGTCAAGCTGGGTGTAGTATATAGGCCCCAGGATGAGTGATGTTCTAGAGGATGGTTTGCTGGACAACATCATTGCCCAGTGTGGACCAAAAGGGAAGGAGTGGTGTTGATGGGGACCATAATATGCCAGGTACTAACTGGGGAACCATGTCCTCTAAGGTGGCCAAGGAGCAGAGGCTGCTGGGCGGCTTCCAGGATGTGTTCTTAACACAGCATGTGATGGAGCCCACAAGGGAGGGGCATGTCCTGGCTGTGGTTCTGGCAGATGGGGATCTGGTAAGGGACCTGGTTGTAGAGGACCCCTGACTGGGGCGACCACAATACTGTCTGGTTTCAAATAAACATGGGAGGGGTGAGATCTAGGACACTGGCAGTGGACTTCAGGAGGCAGACTTTGTGGGCATGGGAAATATTCTCAAGGATCACTTGAAGGGATTACATCAATGACAAGTGTGGAAAGGAGATGGGAGGTCATAAGCAGGGGACTTCATGAGGCAGTCAGGGTCTGTGCTAAGTTGAAGCGTAAAGGAGCAAGGTCACATAAACCATGCTGGCGGTCCAGTGAGGTATAGGTAGCGGTCAGAGAAAAGAAGGCAGCCTACAAAAATATAAAACAACAAGAGGGTTAGGGATAAGGAAATGTACCATCTTGCATCTAAAAAGTCACCTGGATGGTGAGGGAGCAAAGTCCAGTAAAGAGCAGCGGCTGGCACAGGGGATACATGGAGGGAAAAGGGTTCTTCCAGTACATTGGAGAGAGGAGAAAAGCTAAGGGCCATCTCAGCAGATTGAGATCAGAAGGAGGGTGGGTGGAAGTGGCGAGGGACCAGGCAGAGGTATTTAAGAGTACTTTGCCTCTGTGTTCACTAGGGAGGGGATGGGATATCTACAAAGCAAGGCATGATGGGATAGAAGTGGCAGTGAGTGGGATCAGGGAGCAACAGAAATGGAGCAAGAGGGAGGGAGAGGTACCTCCACGGTGTCACATCTGGACAAGGATAAAAGAGCCAGTAAGGTGGAGGGGACGGATGATGCTATCTCCGCCAAAGGGTGTGGTTAGCCCTCAAGGCCCTAAAGAAAGACAAATCTCCTGGGCTGGATGGCATTCAACCGAGAGTACTATGGGAATTAAGCGGACATACTGGCTGCACCTGGCGGAGCTGTTCAACAGGTCCCTTGAGACAGAGAGGGTACCTAGGGACTGGCGAGAGGCACAAGTTGTGCCAATCCATAAAGGGAGGTCGAGGGAAGTACCAGGTAACTATAGATCCATCAGTTTGACCTCGGTGGTGGGAAAATTAATGGAGAGTGTACTAAAGGAATGATTGGGGTGTACTTGGAGGAGGTGGGAGGTCTGGCTAGTCGGCAACATGGGTTTGTGCCAGGAGATCATGTCAAACCAATCCTGTGGAGTTCTACTGAATGGGTAACATCAGAACTGGACAGGGAAAGCCTGTGGATGTATTATTCTTGGACTTCAGCAAGGCGTTTGACTCTGTCCCCACAATGGTCTGGTTGAAAAGCGGATGGGGTTAGGGTAGGCCCTTTGATGGTCAGATGGATTGAAAACTGGCTAGCTGGATGCACCCAGAGAGTAATGGTCTGTGGGGAGCTCTCGAACCCTACAGAGGTTGGTAGTGGGGTACCGCAGGAGCTCGGTCTTGGGTCGATCCTGTTTAATACATACATATCTGACATCAGAGGGTATAGGGTGTGAAATGAGTCTCTTCGCTGATGACTCCAAGATGGGAGCAGTAGTTGAGGAGAAGATGGGAGGTTGGCCTGCAAGGACCTGGACACCCTGGAAAGCTGGGCTCACACATGGAAATTAAATTTCAATATCACCAAGTGCAAGGTGTTGAATCTTGGGCGGAAACCCTAAACACAGGCACACCCTGGGAGGAGGTGCTGGAGGCCTCAATAGGGAAAAAGACCTGGGGTCATGGTGGAATCATGTATGAATAACTCTGAGCAGTGGGGAGGCGGCTAGCAAGGCAAACAGGATGTTGGGATGCATCGTAGGGGATCACCTCTAGGAGCAAGGAAGTGATTTTGCCGCTGTACAATGGACTGGTTAGACCACACCTTGAGTACTGTGTGCAGTACTGGAGACCACCGAAGAGGGACATACAGCTCCTGAAGAGGGTACAGAGGAGGGCAACTAAGATGATACGAGGGCTAGGAGATTTGGCGTATGAGGACAGACTTGAGGAGCTCTGCCTGTTTTCATTGGAGAGAGGAGAGACAGGGGACATGATTGAGGTCTTCAAGTACCTCAAGGGAATAAATAGGGTAAACATGGAGGGATCTTTAGACTAAAGCAGGAGGTATTACCAGAGATGGTTGAAGTTGGAAGGAGGAAGGGTGAGGGGAAAGAGGAGGTTTTCACTGAGAGGGTGGTGGACCCTTGGAATGCACTGCCTGGCGAGCTGGTTCAGAGATCCACAGTGGAGGGCTTCAAGAGAGGTGGGACAGACACAGAAAGTGGATGTATCAGATGATAGCCTGTCCCAGGGGTGGGGATGGATGATAGGGGTTTCTGGAACACAAGGAGGAGGGCCTGCACCCAACTAGGGATCTGAGGTTCGAGCAAATTCGATGAACCGTGAGGCCTAATCTGCTGGCAAATAGTATGTTAGTATGTTAGAAGAGCTCACTAAGATCAGGTGGACAATGCAATAGGTCCTGATGGCATACATCCCAGGGTACTAAAAGAGCTAAGGGTGGAACTAGCAAAGCCATTATCAGAACTGTGTAGTGAGTCTCTGAGCACAGGAGAGGTCCCAGAAGACTGGAGAAGGGCTCATGTTATCCCACTCCACAAGAGCAGTAGCAGGGAGGAGGCAGAGAACTACAGACCAGTCAGTCTTACCTCAGTAGTGGGCAAGATTATGGAGGCACTCTTTAAGGAAAGGATAGTGCAACACCTGGAATCCATAGAGCACAGGATCCAAGACAGCATGGGTTTACAACAGGAAGATCCTGTCAAACTAATCTTATAGATTTCTTTGACTGGGTAATCCAGTGATGAAAATGAACAGGAATGCACAGGAACTCAGTTCCTAAACCTTTTGCAGCAGGAACAGAGTTCCTGCACTTCTTCACACTGACACTAGAACTGGATTTCTTAAACCAGCAACATAATGACAGTTTCTGGGCCTGTGATCTGAAATCAGGGTTTCCATAACAACATTTGGCTTGTACAACAATTCTATTTTCCTAGAAATACTTCAATATCTCTAACTGAATCT
Source organism: Neoceratodus forsteri (assembly GCA_016271365.2). Taxonomy (NCBI): domain Eukaryota; kingdom Metazoa; phylum Chordata; order Ceratodontiformes; family Ceratodontidae; genus Neoceratodus; species Neoceratodus forsteri. The sequence goes on along the minus strand of CM028133.1, from coordinate 765,308,285 downwards.
ACTCATGTCTAAACAGATAGATGTGTCTTGACACGGTTATCCTTCAGACTGAGGATCTTCATTCTGCATTTCATATTTGCCAGTGTCTGAGTTACTGAACTTCTTGTCTACCACTTGCACCACTAGGGTAGCCAGAGTGCTGGACCAGGGGTGCAGTTGATGTCACCTAAGCTTGACTTCAGCAAAGCTTTCGATACTGTTCCACATAAAAGATTGATTAATAAGCTGGGTGACAAACTGGTTGGCGGGCGAAAACAGAGAGTGGTGGTAAATGGTATACAGTCAGAAGAGATGCAAGTCACAAGTGGGGTACCACAGGAATCAGTCCTGGGGCCAGTCCTCTTCAATATCTTCATCAGTGACATTGCAGATGGACTGGAAAGTAAGATTTGTCTGTTTGCAGATGACAACAAGATCTGCAACAGAGTAGATGATCCAGATGGGGTGGGCAGAATGAGAAAGAGATCTAGATAAACTGGCAAAATGGTTGGAAGAGTGGCAACTGGGGTTTAAGCAAAGAAGTGCAAGATCATGCACATAGGGAAGAGAAACCCTGAAACCAACTATAGGTTGGGGGAGTTGCTGGCAATCATAAGGGAAGAAAGAGACTTGGGCATCATCATCACAGATGACCTGAAATCATCAAGCAGACCACAGTAGGTAAGGCTAGAGGGATGTTGGGGTGTATTAGTAGGGGTATCACAAGTTGTAAGAGGAAGGTAATAATCCCTCTTTACAAGACACTGATTAGGCCCCATCTGGAGTACTGTGTGCAGTACTGGAGGCCGCACCTGAACAAGGACATTAACAAAATGGAGGCAGTCCAGAGAAGGGCAACCAAATGGTGCAGGGACTGCATCAGAAAACATATGAGGACAGATTAACAGAGCTCAATATGTATACCACAGAGCAAAGGAGGGAGAGATGTGATATGATCAAAACATTCAAACATCTTAATGACATTAACAAGGTGAAAGAGTCTTAACATGTTTCAATATAAGAACAAGCATTTGTCAATGCTGAATGTTTGCTTGCTGGCATTGGCAGTGATAGTGTAGAGTTACAGAGCTGTGTAATAAGAATGGCAGTGAAGTATTGAACTGAAGCCAACCCCACCACCACCCTGCAAGAGTGACAGGCATTGGGGTGTGCCTTTGGGTCATCAGGCATAACGGCCACGCCATTTCACCACACCCACCCTGCAGACACTGGCAAGTGTCACGGTGTTCCTTGGGGTCTTTGGCCCTTATCCGCACCCCATTCCATTAGGAAATACAGTGAGATGGGTGTGATATAGGAGAATGGGGTGATGGGCCAAACAGTCCAAGGCATACCTCGATGCCTCTCACTGGCTGCAGGGTGTGGAATGGTATGAGCATTACAGGCAAGAATCCCAAGTCACACCCCTGATGCCTGTCATTCTCTACAGGGTTGGGCGTTATGGTTGAAAACCCTAATATCTCAGGCATTCGTTGGTATTTTCACTCCAAATATTCAGCGTGGTTTTGTGACTCCACCTCATGAACAGGGAATATCAGTTTCTTAGCGAGCTGCTTATGCACAGGTGCAAAAACATTCCGAACAGGATGTAAAAATGACAGCTGTACTGTTCATGGGGAGGTGTAAAAAATGGCAATGTTGCAAATCTGCAGTAAAATATTTAAAAAATGGTGAAGTCCACGAGCGTACATAGAAACTGTGCAACGCACACCAGTAATATAATTAGGTTGGGGATTTTTACAGCAGATTGTCAACTCAGGCATTTTGGTGCCTCTGATCATGAACTGTCACTGTGATTTTCTTTATCTGTCCCGAACAATGATTTCCCACAGCGACACGCATCTCTGCACTGAAAGTGTGAAAACCGCCGGCCATGTTGTGAAAAATGACAGCTGTACTGTAAATAAGGAAGTGTGGAAAAATGCCACTGGTGAAAATCTGGACTTAAAATATTACAAAGTCATGAACTTACGGGTGCATGGAAACTGCTGCAATGCTCACTAGTAACACAGTCATTTATGGACTTTGTCACCAAATTTTCAACATAGCCATTTTAAGACCTCTGCTCATGAACAGTGTAACTGGGATTTTCTTAATCTGTCTCAAACATTGCTTTCGCACCAACAGCACCATTGTGCACTACATGTGCGAAAACACATTTTAAGTGACATATGAAAAATGGCAGCTGTACTGTTCATAAGGAAGTGTAATAAAATGGCAATGTTGAAAATCTGGAGTGAAAATATTAAATTAGCAAACTTATGAGCATGCATAGGAACTGCGCAATGCACACTAAGTAAAACAGTCATTTTAGGAATTTTTCACCAAATTTTCAACATAGCCATTTCAAGACCTCTGCTCATGAACAGTGTCACTGTGATTTTCTTAATGTGTCCCATACAATGATTTACAGCACATCGACTGTGCCATTGTGCGCTACATGGCGAAAACACATTTTAGGCAAGATGTGAAAATGACAGCTGTACTGCTCATAAGGAGGTGTGGTAAAATGGCAATGTTGAAAATCTGGAGTGAAAATATTGAAAATTGTGAACTTACGAGCGCATGAGGAACTGTGTAACGACGCTTGTAAAACAGTCATTTTAGGAATTATTTCACCAAATTTCAGCATAGCCATTTTAAGACCTCTGCTCATGAACAGTGTCACTGTGATTTTCTTAATTTGTCCCAGACATTGATTTAGCACACTGATTGAGCCATTGTGTTGCTACATGGGCCAGAAACACATTTTGGGGAGATGTGCAAAATGACAGCTATACTACTCATAAGAAGGAGTGGTAAATGGCAATGTTGAAAATCTGGAGTAATATTGAAAATTTGCGAACCTGGCGTGTGTGGGAACTACTTAGCATACGCTCTAAACAATCGTTTTGGAATTTTCCACCAAATTTTCAAAATAGGCTTCTTGAGAGCCACCTCATGAACACTGGCAGTGTCGTTTTGTTAATCAGTCCCAAAGGTGATTTCACACAGTGACTGCACAGTGACTGCGAAATCACCCTTCAGGCCCGAATAACGCCATGACAGTGACATCATTCATGAGAAGGGTGCCAAAAACCCCATGTTGAAAATTTGGTGCAAAATTCCAAAAATGCCTGAGATATGCAACAAAGTTGAAAAAAACCCTATCTAGCCCATTATACAGCTTACGGCATTTCCTCAGTTCGCGGTCGGCTTTGAGGAGTGCAGGCGTGTTCCTGGTCCACCAAAGATGTCGCTGAGCTCCGGAGGTAAGTATGGGATGGGGAGGGTGTGGGGAGGCGAGGTGCGCAGTGGATTAGGTGTGGCGGGTTGTGGAGGGCCAGGGAGACTACGTGGGACGTTTTTCTTTACAGGGATTTAAAAAGAAAAAGGCGATGCGGGATGTTTGCCACGCTGGGGTGGGCTCCCAGCGTAGCACAGGACGGTTGGGGTGTTCAGCCAACGGGGATTGGGCACCCGTCGGCCAACATCTATTGCCACGCTGGGGTGGGCTCCCAGCGTGGCACCCAATACTCGGGGGTGAGGACAGTGAAGCTGACAGGGATTAGGCACCCCGTCGGCTATATCATGAGTTGCCACACTGGGGTGGGCACCCAGCGTGGCATTTGAAAAACTTTGAGAGGCGGGGCGCAGCACAGCCGATGGGGATTAGGCGCCCGGTCGCTACAGTGTGTGCATGTGGGGGGCCACGCCTGCGTGTGTATGTGTGTGTGTGTGTGTGTGTGTGTGTGTGTAGGGGTGCTGCGCGCATGGCAGGTGATGTCTTATCGCTGCTCACTGGGCGTACTCCCCTTTCATCTGTAGGCCACTGCATTTTGGAGCTTGTCATAAACAGCTCCAGCATGCGATGGCGGACAGAGCGCCTGCCAACACACTGACTGAATGGAAGAGGGGTGACACACCTCCAAAATCTCGGATGATGGCACTATGTTTCTGCACATGTGTGCAAGCGAACATGAAAATGGCAGGACAAGAGGACACAGCATGAGATTAGAGGGAGGCCGATTAAGAGGTAATGTGAGAAGTTCTTTTTCACAGAAAGGGTGGTGGATGCATGGAACAGCCTACCTCAGGAAGTGGTGGATATGAATACAGTGCAGGGCTTCAAACAGGCATGGGATAGGCATAAGGGAGCAATACAGATGAGTATGAATAGATAGGCCATTGACAGACTAAGGCCTATGGCACATTCATAAGGTAGAAAAATGGACAGACTGGATGGACCTTGCGGTCCTTATCTGCAATCAATTTCTATGTTTCTTCTAGTGGCACTGTACAACTTGAACTTTTCACATATGGCATAGGATTTAAATGATTGGCAATGTGGCAACTGGCCACAATGGAGCACACTGGTGCTCAAATTAGCACACCCACACCAGGGGTAAACTTTCTCTTCAGGCATTGGCCACCATGTCCTGAATAAGCAGGCGCCTTATGGAACCTGTAGTGCTGAACTGGTCACTCCAGATGGGGTTGTCCATCTATTGTTTCTATATCCATACCCAGCCATTCTTTCAGAGTTGCACCTCACACTTTAAGCAAAACTGTAGAACTATGCATCTTGGAATGACTTTTACATTCAGCATCTGAAACACACTACTTCTGAGAGTAAACTAAAGACCTGAACAATGTGCCAAGTCTCACTGGGGACTCCATGATTGTCAACCAACTTTAAGAAAGGATGAGAACAGTCTCAAACTAGAACAGAACTCGGTGCATGTTTCCCTTTGTCAGAGTGCACCCAAAGAAAAAACAGGTACATTCCTCCTGGGATACTCAAAGTCAGATTACTCACAGTTGTACATGAATAGGCAGCTTCAATGTCCTGGATCCAATCAGGGATTACCCTCGGATCCATTCTGCAGTCCTCCTCATCTCACAGGGGATGAGAAAACTCAGGAACTCCTGCTAGGTGGTTTCCAACACTTCTGCTGGCAGGCAGATGGTTCTCGGCACTAGAGTGAGAAAAAATAGGCTTTTCTCAGAGCCTACACTGCAGTTTTCACTCCTCAACTGCTCACTCTGAACTCCTCTCACAGACTAACTGAAAAATTCTAAAGCTCCCCATTCACAGCTAGCTACCGTGGCTTAAGGTGCTGCGAGAGTTCTAAATGACATCACCTCTCTCCTCTCAGCTGAGACCAAGTAAACAGAGAGGAGCAGGTGAAAGACCATTTAACTAGTTATTCACCAGCTGTCCTCCCTACCTAACACTGACAGTGATGGGATTCTAGTATCCCCAGAGGACCAGGGGTTACATTGCTCTACTTTTATGTTTGCTTGTGTGCATCGCTGCACATGTGCAGAAACATCTTGGGACAGTATGACATTTTAGAGGTGTCGAAGTTTCTGCCCAATGCAGTTGACACTTTATGGGTCTCGTCCCTCAGGCACCAATGAATCAGTGAGCTGTCTATAACAGCAGTTTGAGAGAAGCGGTCTTCACTTGAAAGAAAAGTGCCGCTCCAATCAGGGATGGTTACTAGTGCCACTTTATGGGCTCGTCCCTCAGGCACCAATGAATCGGAAAGCTGTTTATGACAGCAGTTTGAGACAGAGGACTGCACTTGAAAGAATATTCTGCTGCAATGAGGGACAGTTTCCTCACTGCAGCGGGACCTTCCCCTCCCTGCAAACCAGGCACACAGACATACCTTCTCTCTGTTGGAAGCAGCTGATAAGACTCCAGCCATATGCATTACAGTGCACAGTAATGCGCATGGCCAGAGTTATAGTTCTTGTCAGCTCCTGCCATCGAGCACCTTGTTTGTTCGGTGTGCCTTTCCTGGTGAACCATTTCAATAAATAAATAAATGAGCCCCTGCATGGCTTTCCACATTGTTGGCTCCTGCGCCCACCACACACTCCCAGAAAGCTGACATCGGGTGTAATCCCGATGTTGGCATGTATCCCCCTCCCCATTAATGTGACACACTGGAAGCCCACCTCAGTGTGCCAAATATTTTTATTTATGTTTCCTACACGGGATGCTCACTTCTGGTGTCAGATGACCACTACCCTGCCCACCCTGGTGTCAGATGACCCACCCCCAAATATTTCATGTGCTGACATCGGGGTGCCCAATTCCTGTGTCAGCATGCCCCCCACACACACAGACTATTGTGTCACACTGGGAACCCACCCCAGTGTGCCTAAATATTTTGGTAACTTGTAAAATAAAGAAAACCATCCCTGAAGTCTTTTGTTTTCTCCTGTAAAAAGAAAATGGTCCCTCATTGTCTCTGCATTCCCCTCCCCACCCTCCCTCTGTGTACCCACCTCCCTTAACCCCCTTACCCCATACCTACATCCAGAGGTCGGAGCAGCAATCTTCTATGGAGCGGGACACGTCTGCACTCTTCAAAGCCAATCAGCAAACTGAAGAAATGATGGTAAGCTGTATAATGGGAGTCATTGGGGGTTCAATTTAGATTGATATCGCAGTCCATTTTTAGAATTTTGGCCCCACATTTTCAGCATGGGGTTCTTGGGACCCCACCTTGTAACACTGTCACCGCTATTTGGTTACTTGGTTATATTGTGTTGTTTACGGATTCACCTTTGGACCAAGTAATGAAATGACAGTGCCACTGTTCATGAGATAAGGTCCCAAAACCCGTGTTGCAAATTTGGTGAAAAAATTCAAAATAAATGATCACGTTACTAGCTTGCATTGCTCAGCTTCTAGGCATGCTCACAAATTTGCCAATTTTTATATTTTCACTCCTGATTTTCAACATTGCCATTTTGTTACACCCCTATGAACAGTGCAGCTGTCATTTTTACATCCTGTCTGAAATGTGTTTTCACACCTGTGGCACAGAATGGCATGGTCTCTGTGGGAAATCAACTTTGGGACAGAGTAATAAAATCACAGTGGCACTGTTAGTGAGGGAAGTCCCAAAATGCCCATGCTGAAATTGCCCAAAATGTGTTTTCACACCTGTGGTGCTGAATGGTGCAGTCGCTATGTGGAATCACCTTTCGGGATTGAGTAACGGTATGATAGTGCCACTGTTCATGAGGTGGGGTCTCAAAAAGCCCATGTTGAAAATCTGGAGAAAATACAACAGCTCCTGAGGCGTTGGGGTTTCCAGCTATAACACCCCCACCCTGTAGAACTGAGAGGCGTTGAGGTGTGACTTGGGTGGTCGACTATAATGCTCATGCCACTCCCCTACCCCCATCCTGCAGCCAGTGACAGGCATTGAGGTGTGTCTTGGGGTCTTCAGCCTAACATTCACCCCATTCTCCTCTGCACCCATCTCAGCTTATTTCCTTATGGAATGGGTTGAGCGTAAGGGCCAAGGACCCCAAGGCACACTGTCAGTGTCTGCAGGGTGGAGTGAGGTGGAATGGTGTGAGCATTATGGCCAATGACCCATAGGCTCACCCCAAATGCCTGTCAGTCTCTGCAGGGTGGGGTGGCTGGCATTAATTTAACACTTCACTGTCATTCCTATTATGCATCTCCCTAACTCCTGCACTACCAATTCCAATACCAGCAAGCAAACATTTGGCATTGACAAACACTTGTTCTATTTTTGTCTTTCTTGTGTTTTACAGGAATCATGAAATTTTCAACCTGAATCAATTCTCTTGACCTCCAGGATTCTATGCACTTTATATAACCCATTGTTATATAGAGGATAATGTTTAGTCTTCAATTTATAACAAGAGTATGTATTCATCAAGAGGTTGCCATGGCAACAATTTGCACTCTCAGGTTTGTCACCATGGCAACCTCGAGATGTTTACATACGCTTGACATAGATAGTAGACCATACATTGTCTTTATAGAGTATGGTCCACTATCCAAAGGTAAAAGAATAACATATTAGTCCTTACTTTTAAGGGTTTTTGTCAGAGTCACTCTTCTCTGCTCTTGCTCTCACTGGTAGGCCACTTCCTGATCGGTGGTGGTAGTGTGACATGCATGCATGATCTTGTTCCACGTTGTTATGCTGTAGTAGCTATGTAGTTAGTGCAGCATAACAGCTACGATGATGTAGCTACTGCAGCATAACAATTCTATTCTAGTTATGGTTTTTAATCCATAACAATGTTCCACTATACACTAGGCCCAGATATTCAAACTGAACCAGGCTATGGCACAAGCCTGAGCGCAGTGCAACTTGGCTGTGCAGGGGCATTGACTAGGAGACCTCAACAGAGCTGCACCATGGCACAGCATCATTGAATATTGCACCCGCCACCCACAGTGTGCATGGTGCAGTGGCACTGTGCCAGTAGCGGCCAGAGTGGAGCAGGATGCGTAGTGCAAGTTCCATTGTGCTATGCACAGCAACCGCGATATTCAAAAGTGCACATGCAAATGGGTCCATAAGTGTATGCAAGACGCAAATGGGGCCATTTGCATGTCATTATGGCCCCATTTGCATGCAGGTGCGCGATCCCCGTGACTTGTGCCTGGCGCCTGCCAGGCAGCAGCCGTCGAGGACTGCACCACCTGCCCAGCACGGCAATGTGCCCCACAGCCTGATTGGGGCTTCAGTATAAACAAAATGATTTCCAATATCCCTAGTCGTTCAGTGGACTGCTGTCAGCCCGATCGCGGGCTTCAGTATAAATAAAATGATTTCCAATATCCTGGTGGTCCAGTGGACTGCTGTCAGCCGATTGCGGACTTAAGTATAAATAAAATGATTTCCTATATCCCTGGTGGTCCAGTGGACCGTTGTCAGCCTGATCACGGGCTTAAGTATAAATAATATGATTTCCTATATCCCTGGTGGTCCAGTGGACCGCTGTCAGCCGATCGCGGGCTTTTGTAATAAAAAATTACGTCCAATATTCCTGGTGGTCTAGTGGTACCCCCACCACCCCACTGAGCCCCACCACCCCGCTCCCTCCCTGGTCAGCGGCGGGCAACAACACCCCACCTGCCCCTTGCCGCCCACCAACTGACACCGTATATCTGAATGTAGTACGGTACGGCTGCATGCCCATTGCTAACGCCAGGACCACCGGGCGGACAGCCCCGCCCACGGGTGTCACGGCAGGCGGCGGGTGGTGGGCGTGGGCAGCAGGCAGGTGGGCTGCCACCCACCGCTGACTGGGGAGCGGGTGGTGGGGCCCAGTGGGCGGTGGGGAGGGGGGTACTGCTAGACCACCAGGGATATTGGACGAATTTTTTTTTTATTACAAAAGCCGCGGATCGGGCTGACAGCGGTCAACTGGACCACCAGGGATATAGGAAATAATATTATTTATACCAGGGATATTGGATGTGATTATTTGAACAGATGCCCGTGATTGGGCATGGGTGGGGAGTGCTGCCACAGAGGTGCAGCCGGAGCTCGGTGGCCACCCACAGGTGGCAGCTGCCGTGTTGCACCATGCAATATGGCAGCTTACCTGTGGGTGGCTGGCCGTTCATTCCTTTTTGTGATCAACTTTGTGCCGTGCAAGTAGGAGTTGTGCATGCATGGACTCAGCACATCCCGGGCTGAATATCGGGACGTGCATAGTATACATGGAGCACGCCCCTTACCTGCACGCATACATTACTGAGGCACTCGGAGCATCGGGTTTGTGCCAGCACAATTCCTGTTTGAATATTGCACGGGGCGCATCAGTGGGTTGCATATGACTCAACACTGTTGCACCATGTGCAACCCTTTTGAATATCTGGGCCTATATATATAATTATATATACTTCTTTATCACATTTGGAATGAACTACTTATTATTACTACTTATATATTTATGTGTTAGTTGTTCTATATCTGGGGCTTCAACAGTTTTGCATTTGTTCTACCATATATTTGCTGCTTTACCCTTAAGCAGGATATAAAAATTGGGTGCTGTTCTTGCAGGGTCTTGATGAAGGATCCCTGTTAGATCCAAAGTGCTGTATTTTTTGTCTGTGTAATGAGCCCACTAGCTCTTTTCAGCATATCTGCAGCTACTTGCATTTGTTTGTTTTGCACAGCTGTGTGTCTGGTTTTGCTAGCCACTTTTCTTTGTTCCTTTGGTTTTCAGCTGCTGCACCAGCTGCATCGTCACACTGAGCTCTGTGTATGTTAAAGAATTCAGCACTCAAGCTTGTCAGTAACCACACAGCACATGTAACTGTGTGAAATACTCATTGTTTTTATTATTTGAAGCCAATAACTGCAAAAGTGCAAAAGAATTAGGGATGGGCGGGTCAGCTGTGACCCTGTTCTGATTCTGACTCTGTTTTTTCCCAAAAGGTTCTGATTTACTCTTATTTACTCTGAATTACTCTGATGAACAGTAGACCTAGTTTAGTCTATTTGAGTATGAGAAATGTATCAATTTTATTCTTTTAGATCCCTGTGTTAAAACAAAGTAAAATGTAACCTTTGTTTTTAAAATGTGTCTATATTTTTCTATGGTTTTTCAAGGTCAGCAAGCAGCCAACAACAATAAAATAAATTGACTGTTGTTCTTGACAATCCTGTGTGTCAGCCACCACGTGATATTCGTAGGAAACAGTGGGCTGGATTCAAAAACTCTCAAAAATCCTGCAGCTGTGGGAAATACTTGGCACAAGTGGGTTGCCACTTGCTGAACTGCAATTTCTTCTGCAGCTATGATATTCTCAAAAGTGGAGCCAGTTTAAGATCGGCTCCACAGTTTACACAGCTTGCAGTGATGTTGCTGTGAAATCCCTGCAGCTGTGGAAAAATGTTATGGCCAGTGGGACCAACCACAGCATTCTCTGCAGCTGTTGCATATGTGAATAGCAATCTCCACAGCTACATAGATTTTTGGTCCACAACTGAGTTGCAGTGTGGGACTTAGTCCCAAAACGTTTGTGAATCCAGTCCAGTGTATGCAGGTTATTTGGGGCTTTGCAGTGAAGGAGACAGTGTGTCAAATGTTAGGAGTGAGAGAGAGACCAACAAATTCAACAGCAGAAGGACAACAGCAGAGTGCAGACAGACCTTCACTGAGTCTGTCATACTTTTGGGAGACAGGTAGCATGAGCAGGGTATATGATGGGGCCCAAGCCACCTCTCCCACCCTTTGACTTGAGGCGTTATTTTTTATTTATAATTATTTTGCTGGCCTACTAGGTGTTATATGCAAGCATCATGGGCACCAACCATCCCACACACACCTCCTGATTGGCCAATTATTTTTATTAGTTGTGTTTTCAAACATACTTTTTTGAATCTAGTTGACCTTGCCTCAGCACAGCAGTATATATATGTTTTTAATAGAGCTGTTTGGTCGCAACTGCCACCTACTCTCCTGCTATGAAGCCCATGTGCCAGTACCCAGTCCTGTCACCACCTCCCCATTGTCAGGCCAGCGGGAGCCACATGATACACTCCACCTGGGTTCCCAAATTGAAAAACACATAGAGCAACACATATAATGTAATATACACCATGACTGCACAAGAATGAGTTTTTTACTTGATCTTTCTGTTATGGTTGCTGATCTTTGTCCTTTGAATTCAAAGAAATAAATCATTAAATTAAATAATATCATCACCATCATCTTCAAACTCCACCAAAGAACCACCTAATTAGGAGACACCTGTTGCAGCTTTTCATCATCATTGCTTTTATATTACTGTCACTGTTCACTGAACTGGTAAGAGAATTTGTTGAGACTGACTGTTAGGAAGGTAAGGCACTGCATATTTTCAGGTGTAAGCCTTGTGAAGCCATCAGAGACATTTGCTGTCAACACCAATAGACGCTGCATGATCAGATGCAGCATCCACATCAAGTGAGTTACTTGTATTGTTGAGCACAGCCCGTCCTTTTCTTGTGCAATTGCTGAAATAAGCATGATTTGTATTCGAGATAAGAGCCACCGAGATCTGCAGGAGGCAGCTGTTGCAACTTCAATTGAGGGTCAAGAAGAGTGAAAAGAAGAAAAGTTTTTCTGTCATGATATTGTGAAGTCTTCTACAGTTTTGGAATTGCTGTATCAGTTGGTCCATGAGGGATACACAGATTTGTCTCCTTTTTGATCAAAACCTCGCAGCCTCCTGGGTTCCTTGTTCAATAAATTTATGACAGAATAACCTGCTTTACAGCAGCATTCACTTTGCTAATCTGTCAATTGGATTCTTAAAGGCGTCGAGAAATGTAAGATGCTCCATGAGTCCCCACTGGAATGAATTCAAGCACAACACCGTCTGATACGTTGTGCTCCATGGTATATTCATGGACTGCCTTCTTTTGTGTCAGAAGTCTCTCACTGAGTTCCATCTTGTTGGAACATCTTATTTTAGTTGCTGTATTAGCAAGCCTGTTTTTCTGGAGGTCAGTCAAGGTACCACGTTATTTTACAGAGTGACTAAAATGGCCGCAGATTTTCTTTGCAGCTCCCACTAGTGTTACAATACTGTTGTCACTGGAAAGGAAAGCTTGTATTTACAGATTTAATGAGTGTGCAAAGCATGGAATGTGAGTAAAACCACAACATTTTAATGCATCAACAATATGAGACACAAGACTGCAATCATGGTGGACTTGATTTCTTCAGTTGATCTGACTTTCATTACAGAGACCTGGTTGGGTGATGGCGCTGGGCCAGTTTGAGGTGGCTGTTCCTCTGGGTACTCAGTGGTGCACTGCCCAAGAAGGCAACTCAGGGGTGGGGGGTGTTGCCATCTGTTGTAGATCCAGCTTGGCTTCAGCATGCACCCAGTGGGTTCAACCAGGTCCTTTGAGTGTGTGGCAGTGGGTGGGGGTCCAGGTGCAGGCTGTGGGATTCCGTTATTTACTTCCCTCTGTGGTCAGGAAGAGATTTCCTGCAGGAGGTTGTGGATTTCATCATCGACAAGGTATTGGAGTCCCCAAGATAGTTGATTTTGGGGACTTTGATGCCTGGATCAATGAACGATCCTCATAATTTGGTTATGACCTCCTCCAGTTGATGACATCATTGGACCTGACACAAAAAGTTGCTTCTGCCACCTTTGGCCTACGTTTGACTTAGTTTTCTCACTGGGACTTGAGGTTATGAACCTCAAAACTGATCAGACCATTTAGCCTGATCATTGCTGATAAAGTTCTTGTTTGGGTCCCCCTCCCCTAATAGTCCCTCCCTGTTGAGATGATTAGCTATTGCCCTTTAAGGGTGGGGACCAGACTACCTGCAAGACCTCCTGGTTTCTCAGTGCCTGATCTGCTCTCTCCATTCCTCTGAGAGTTGCCACCTAGTGGTTCCCAGGACTTGGCTGTGGCAGTCAGGTGATCGGGTCCTTCTCGGAGGCCACTCAGCCCTGTGGAATTCACTGCCAAGCTATTTGAGGGAGGCACCTTGGTGGAAACCTTTAAAAGGGCCTGAAAACATTTCTGTTCAGCCAAGCCTTTGAGCTGTATAATTATTAAAAATATCTGCATGTTTACTAACTGTCTTGTCTTGATAGATGGCTATATGATGTATAATCTGTTTTAGAGTTTATTCTGATTTTATCTTAATTATTTACCCTGCAAAGTGACTGTTGTTGTTTTCTATTTGACGTTTATGAATTGTCCAGTGCTCCAAGCCTCTGGGAAGGGCGCTATATAAATAATCTATCTGTCTGTCTGTCTGTCTATCTATCTATCTATGGGGATTGCCCCAGAGGTCTGCTGGCAGTAATTGATTTATCCAGTGTAAATGCTGCATGTGTGGTTGGTATGGGTGAGGCAGTGGCTGCCTGTAATAGAGCAGTATCGAGGTGCTTATGGTGCCATCGTACCATTTCATATATGACCCAGATCTTCTCACTTGATCTCCTTGGTACTTTGATGGGGATCTCAAGGTGATGAAGATCAGGGGTCGAAGTTGAAAGATTGCTGGGAAGACTCGCTTAGAGAAGGACAAACTGGCCTTGCATGCTTATTACCATGAGTACCAAGGGCAATCAACCATAAGAAGGCAGAGTTCCTGTCCAGGAGATTGCCGCAGGGAGAAACAGACCATCTTAGCTCTTTTGGACTGTGGACAGACTTCTTCATCCAGTCTGTCTACAGCCAAAAAAGGTTTTTCAACCACACTATGTGACGAGTTTGCTCAGTTCTTCTCTAACAGGATGTCCTCTATCCAGTCAGGAATCTCGTCAGTGAGGCAAGTTTTACCTCACAGTGGCCAGCCTGGTAGGATCCGAGGTGCTCCAATTGTCTTGGGGCAGTTAAGACCATTAGAGGTGGCTAAGGTAATTGAGGTGATCTCGGTTCAGGCACACCTACTGTGAACTGGACCTGGCCCTGACCCACTTCTTGATGATATGTGCTAGGATCATTGGCCCTGTGTTCATCGGGATTATCCAGTGTTTGTTGTCAGAGGAGTCTTTCTGGATGCCTTGAAAGAGGCACTGGTGAGCTCCTCTTAAAGAAGTCATCTCTTGGCCTGATGTCCTGGCAAATTACCATCCGATCTCCAACCTTTAATTTTTAGGAAAGGTTGTTGAGAAAATAGTGGTGCAGCAGCTCAAGGCATCTCATGACCTTTGACATCTATGAGCCATTCCAGTTGGCTTTCAGGGCTGTGCATAGCACCAATTGGCATTGGTTAGGGTGCAAAATGACCTCCTCAGGGCAAGAGATAGAGGAGACAGGTCAATTCTTGTGCTTCTAGCTCTCATCAGCATTTAACACTGTGGATCACGTGCTCATAGATCACCTTAGAGAATATTGTGGACTCACCAGTACTGTCATCAACTGGTTTGAGTCCTGTCTCTCTGGCAAGAAGCAACAGTTGGTGATGGAGAATTTCTCCTCCTCCCCTGAAGCTCCTGCCATGTGGAGTGCCTTAGGGTTCAATCTTGTCGACAGTGTTATTCACGGTGTACATGCTGTCTCTGGGTGAGCTCATTACAGTTTGGGTTTTACTGCTATACAGATGATACCCAACTATATATGTCCTATGCCCCTGAACACATGATGCCATGGAAGTGCTTAACAACTACCTGGCTGAGATTAATGACTGGATGTGCTCCAGTTGGTTGTGACTGAATCCTGGCAAGACAGAGGTCCTAGCGATTGAGCTGGGTCATGGGCGTGATGGGAGTGCCTCCAGATTGGCTACAGTATTGTTCCTGAAGTCTGTTCTGTTGATGGCATCCCCTAAGGTGCCAGATCTTGACATTATCATGGATGACAAATTGATGCTTGAAGATCAGGTGTCATCTGTGGTCCAAAGTAGTTTTACCACTTAAGGAATATCACCAGGATTAAACTCCTAGTTCGCCTGAGGACCTACCATCACTGGTACATGCCTTTGTTATGTCCGGGCTTGATTACTGTAATGCTCTATACTTCAAGGTCACTGGAGGTCCCTTCACTGGCTGCAGCTGGTGCAGAACACAGCAGCCAGGTTACTGATGGGCCTAGCTGGAGTCTTGTCATGTGACCCCGGTCCTCAGAGCTCCACACTGGCTGCCTGTCAGGTGGAGGATCATCTTCAAGGTGGGCTTGCTCTCACCCATAAGGCCCTATATGGACTGGGCCTGGGCTACTTGGCTGATCTCCTGCCACCTGCCACCTCAGTCCACTCCCTCTGCTCCTTGACCAGGGGCCTCCTTGTGGTTCCAAGGGCCAGATTAAAACTTCCGCGACCAAGCCTTTGGAGTCACTGGACCAGCCCTTTGGACTCTTTTCCCACCTCTGTCAGGAAGTCCCTGATGGTCGAGATGTTTAAGCCGGGATCTAAAGACCCATTTGTTCTGCTTGGCCTTCTCAGTTGAATCTGACTAACCAGAGCTATTCTGCTTTTAAAATAATATATTTTGAAGATCATATTTACTGTTTTAATATTGTGTTATATGTTATATGTGGTTTCTGTTTGTATTTTAATCTTGTACTAACCTTATGCGTTTGTATGTAAGGCACCCAGAGCCTCTGGGATTGGGTGCCATATAAATAAATGTGACTTCCTTGACTTGTCATTGTCTAAAATCACAAATTCAGCAGTGAGTCCCAGGGCTCTAACCACTCAGAAATGTTGTCACACAACTCTTCCAAAATATTGCCAGTGGTGTGATGCTTACCAAACATGCTAACGAGAAGGCACTACCATTGTTTGTCTACCTTCCTGCAAACTGCTGCTAGTGGTGGTGTTTGAAGACAATCGTGACACCAATGTGCTGATGTGCTATGATGCACATATAATCAGTGGTTTGAGAACTCATCCACTTGTCTGTGGTCAGGTGCACAGAACCACATTCACTGCCTTGAAAGCCAGTTTTATTTTACTTTGCATACATTTGTACATTTTGAAATAACCACAGTGCATAAAATATTGACTGTTCGGCAAGTTCTAACATGGAGCCTAAATATTTTAAAGGGTTCTAAAACTGTCATTGCCCACCACAGAAAAATTGTTACAGGTCCTTGGCAATACGCTCAGCTATTAACTGATTAATTTTAATGTGACCTGAGGTGATCTACTGTAGGAAGTTTTTGGTTAAAGCTTCTCAGTAATGGTCTGCTGTTTAGTTTGTGCAGTGGGCAAAACCATAGGATTGCAGTGGTGAAGCTGTATCCAGATACTTTTGTCAGTGACGTTTAACATGTTTTTTCTGCCTTGTCTCTCAGTCTCTGCACTATCATTATTTTCTGTAAGATTATTTTCATCACAGGTATTTGTTCCTTGCTTCAGGACTGCTGCCCAGTCGAATGGTCAGATGTGCTCTTTGCAAATGCCTTTCTAGTGATTTTGTCCTGAACTGGCCCCTCACTTTCCCCCCACTAACTTCCCGATGACAAAGGTGCAGACAGTAAAACATTAGTTTTGGGACTTATATGAAAATAGCTCCACACAACTGAGGTGGAACGTTTTGTCATCATGCCGGAACTGCAACAATTTTGTGGCAGTTGTTTCTGACCCTGATTCATGCACACTGTGGCTATCCCAGAAGAGCTACCATGATCATTGATTTTTTTCTCACTACTGGCTGTGGCTACTGGTGGTGCTTGCTGTATGTATTTTTCTCTTTGGGTGGGGAACCCAGATGGCATTCTCTACTTCATCAATATCACATTCTGATTCATCAACTTTGAAAGAGCATAACTGTGACACGTTATGATCTTGTTCTTACACATTACAACAGCTTCATCAGAGTCACTACTTTCTCATGAAACATAGAAACATAGAATTTGACAGCAGATAGGGACCACTTGGCCCACCTAGTCTGCCTTTTCCTACCTGATGGATAAGCTGCAGATTTTATTTAATCAACAGCTTACTTCCTCCACCCCACTAGAATTGCCTTATGCCTGTCCCATGCATTCTTGAATTCTCCTGCTGTTCCTGACTCCACAACCTCCTCAGGAAGGCTGTTCCATGCATCCACAACCTCTCTGTGAAAAAATACTTCTAACATTACCTCTGAGCTGTCCCCCTCTATCTTTAAATTGTGCCCCTTGTTCTTGCACATCTCTTCTTCTGAAAGATACTACCCTCTTGTACTTTGTTAATTCCTTGAGATACTTGAAAGTTTCTATCCGTCCCCCTCTCCTCCTTTCCTCAAGGGTAAACATATTAAGCTGCTTAGTCTCTCCCTCTTGTGTCTTATGGTGCAGACCGGCACCATTTTGGTTTCCCTCCTCTGAATAGCCTCCACTCTGTCTATGTCTTTGCGAGATGGGGTCTCCAGAGTGCATGCAGTACTCCAGATGGGGTCTCATAACTGTCTGTACAGAGGATAACAACTTCTTGTTTTCTACTGTTGATGCCTCTGCCTATGCATCCCAGTATCCCCAGCCCTCCTTACTGCCTTCTCCATTACTTGCCCACCTTTTGGTCATCAGATATAATTACTCCTAGGTCTCTTTTGATTTTTGTTGTTGTAATTAACTCACCCCCCATTGTGTACTCTTCCCTGGGTTTTGTTTCCAGATGCATTACCTTGCACTTCTTTGCATTGAATCTGAGCTTCCACATATTTGACCATTCCTCCAACCTTGCCAAGTCCCTTTCATTCTTTCCATCCCACCTTGTGTATCAACCATGTTGCACATCTTTGTGTCATCTGCAAGAGACATACCTTTCCTTCAGGTCTCTCCAATGTCACTATAAAGACATTAAAGATGACTGGTCCCAGTACCGAACCCTAAAGTTGCCCTGCTAGTTACCTTCCTTTCTTCACTGTGGACTCCGTTTACTATTACCCTTTGCATCCTGTTGTCCAGCCAGTTTTTATCCAGGCTATCACCTTGGGACCCACTCCAAGACTGGCTAACTTGTATATTAATCTTTTGTGTGAGACTGTGTCAAATGCCTTGCAAATCTAGGTAAGCCATATCCACAGCCCCTCCCTGGTCTACTACTTTAGTCACCCAGTCAAAGAAATCTATTAGGTTCATCTAACATGACCTTCCTGCTGTGAAACCATGCTGCCTTGGGTCCTGTGCCCCACTGACCTCTAGATACTCAACAATTCTTTCCTTCAGAAGTGATTCCATCATGTTCCTACCACTGAAGTCAAACTAACTGGTCTGTAGTTTCTTGCTCTGCCTTGCTCCCACTTTTGTGAAGTGGAATCACATTTGCCCTCTCCAGTCCTCAGGTAGCCACCCCATCCTCCCATGATTTGTTAAAGACAGTAGTCAGTGGTGTTTCTAGTTCTACCCTTAGTTCTTTTAGAATTCTTGGGTGAATCCCATCAGGCCCCATTGCTTTGTCCACCTCAGTTTCAAGAGTTCTTTCAAAACCCTTTCTTCTGTGATTGAACTGGTATCAACCCCCATTCAGAGTTTCTCCTTGTTTGGTTTAGGTACCTCCTCCTCTTCCATTGTGAATACTGAGCAGAAATATTCGTTCAGTATCCCTGCTTTTCACTGTCACCTCTCCACATTCCTCCCTTTATTAAGTCTCTGTATCCCTCCTTGGTCTTTTCTTCACTCCCTAATGTACCTATAAAAGGTTTTATCCCCGTCCTAACAGAGTTGGCTGTCTTTTCCTCAGTTTGTGCCTTTGCTATTCTGACTGCCTTCCTGCCTCCTTCTGCTTTAACTGATAAAGTTCTCTGTCCTGCTCCTTCTGTGTTTCCTTATATTTCCTGAATGCTATCCTTTTCTCCTTAACCATCCCTGCCACCTCTTTTGAGTACCATAGTGGTTTTTCCTTCATTTTGTTTTGTTGATTTGCTTTACACAAGGCTTGTTACCTCTGTGATGGCTGTTTTGATTATTCTCCATTGTCCTTCAACCCTTCTTCTTGCCCATTTGCTAGTGCTTTTCTGAGGCAGTCTCTCATTTTCCCAAAGTCAGCCTTCCTAAAGTCCAATACTTTTGTTTTTGTATGGCTTGACTCTATGGCTGTGTTTATTGTGAACCACACTGTTTGGTGGTTACTTGTTCCCAGATGGCTCACCACTTCTAAATCTAAGACCCTTTCTTCTTCCCCATTTGAGAGTACCAGGTCTAAGATTGCTCCCTCTGAGTGGGTTCCAACACTAGCTGTCTGAGGCATGCCCCTGTAGAGCATCAAGAATGACCCTGCTCTTGGATGTGCCTGCAGCAAAGGTACTCCAGTTAATATCTGGCATATTCAGGTCCCACATCAACAATATCTCCCCTTTTTCTGTCATTTTAAGGATGCCTTCTATCATTTCCTTGTCCATTTCCTCCCCTGAGATGGGGGTCTGTAACAACCCCATGCGGATTGTGGTGCCATTTCCTGTCTCCAGGGGTGACCCATAGTGACTCATCAACTTCCTGTTTACTCTTTAGTTCTGTTGCTTTAATCTCTTCCCTTATATAGAGACTACTCCTCCTCTTTTACCCACCCTGTCCCTCCTGTAGGCTGTGTATCCTGGTAGGTTGACATCCCAGTCATAGTTCTTTGTGTACCATGTTTCAGTGACTGCCACAATATCCAGACATCACTCTTCCATCAAGACCACTAGTTCAGGGCTTGTTGCACAGACTGAGGGCATTGGTACTCATCACCTTCCATTTACCCCTTTAGCCCCATCCCTGTCCTTACTGCCTTTTTCTGCATTTATCCCTGTCTGATCCCTACTGACTTCTCTACCTTGGTGTTTACCTCTCTAACTACTGTGTTATGTTGGGGAAGGCATGCCAATAAACATTTAAACCTGTCACCTAGGATCCTGGTTCCCCCCTGGACAGATGCAGACCATCGTGCCAATATAAGACTGCATCCTCCAGGTGGCTCCCCAGTCCCCAGTGAAGCCAAAACCCTGAGCTCCACACCAGTTTTTCAACCATTCATTGAATCCCGTGGTGCAGAATACCCTAGCATCATCCTTGCCATAGACAGGCAGCACCTCGAGAAGGTTACCATACATGCTACTTGTCTAAGGCCCCTCCCCAACTCCATAAACTCCTCTTGCACCACTCTGATCCCATTCACAGACAGGTCATTTGTCCCCAGGTGGACAATGACATCCAGCTCCTCCCTCGTGCAGCTGCTCCCGTGATCCTGAGGATTCGCCTCCTGTCCCTCCTAGCCATGGCACCAGGCTGGCACCTTACCTCCCTATCCCTTCCTCCTCTGCTTCTACCCCCTAATGATCAAGTCCCCCACCAGGAGTTGTTTCCTTCCCTGTGGGGTCTCATGCCACCCTCCTGTGGGTCTCCTTTGTGGAGGTTCCCAGCATCCTTCTTGGTCTCCACTGCAGGTGCCTCCTTAGAGGAATCACTCTTTGCCAGAAACAGCATATGAATGGGAGAGGTACAACTGGAGGATGCACCTCTGTTCCACCACCCTCTCTGTCCCTGAGCCCACCTTGGTCCAACTGCTCCTCTTTCTTGGCAACCCTGAGGTAGCGGTGGTGGCCCTGGTTGTCCCTGGGTGGGGAAGAGGTTTCTACAAATCATAGCTAGGTCATCCCTGGAGGTGGGCAACTCCTCCCTCAGGAGAGGTGCCTGCAAACAGGGCAGCATCGCAGCCTCCAGAATGTCTCCGGAACACTGCTGCCCCACAGCCATTGCACTGCATCACTCCCATCTTGGCTTATTTTGTGTCCCTCTCCTGTTGCTTTGTATGCTTGCTGTCTCCTCCCTCTATATATTTTACACTTACTTTCACCTGCCTACGTGCCCTTACAAGTCTCACCCTTCCTGTTCTGACACAGGAACTTCCTGTATTCTTCAGTAGTCTTTTTCTTCCGTGCTTGATTCAGACCTCCACCAGCCGGGAGAAAGTCATTTTTTAGGTTCCTTCCAAGGTTGATGAAACTAATGTGTCTCAGTGATCCTTCCTTCCTACTGCCAAACAGGAAGTTCCTGTTGTCAGTCAAATCCAGGCTATTAAAGTAGAACTGGCTTGGTGGGATAGGAGGGGTGGGAAGGAGGCAGTTAGTAAAATAATCTGTAGTTCTAGACTGCTGTATCTTGCTCTGAAACCAAAGTTCTCTTCTGTCAAAAACAGCAGGAAGCTGTAATTGAAGACAGCTGCTTCGTACTCCTAAACTGCAAGCCACACCCCAATTAGATTCACTCCTCTGCTGTCAATTAAGCTGATACAGCCGCTTCCTCAGAGAAACACACTGTGACTTTCTTTTTACTTAAATGAGACCCCTTCTCTAATAAAGTATCTGTTTCCTAATCCAAACAGGTACTAACTCCTGCTGAGATAGAAGTAATTTTATCAGTAAAACATCTGTAGTTCTAGACTGCTGTATCTTGCTCTGAAACCAAAGTTCTCTTCTGTCAAAAACAGCAGAAGCTGTAATTGGAGACAGCTGCTTTTGTACTCCTAAGCAGCTAAGCCACACCCCAATTAGATTCACCCTCTGCTCTAACTCAATAAATTATCCTGATACAGACTCCTTCCTCAGAGAAGCACTGTGACTTTCTTCTTTTTTACTTAAACGAGACCCTCTTCTTCTAATAAAGTATCTGTTTGCTTAATCCAAGCAAGTATTAACTCCTGCTGAGATAGAAGTGATTTTATCAGTAAAAAATCTGTAGTTCTATACTGCTGTGTTTTGCTCTGAAACCAAAGTTCTCTTCGTCAAAGGAGCCCAATATACATGAGTGGCATATAATGGAGTGCCATGTCTAGTGATACTAGATATAGCCTTTTCCTTAATCATTTACTTTCTAGGTCTAGGTGTTTTGGCTACCTATTTTTGTGTTTTACTTTTATCTAATTTTCTGGCTATGTCGACAGTGCTGCACTTCTTTGATGAGGGTATTCACCAACATTCTTTCTTTTTCTGGTTGTGTTGTTTCATCTTTTCTAGTTGTGTTGCTTCATTTTATCAGTTGTATTAATGATATCTTCAGCAGTGAATTTTCTTTTTTTTTCTGAATTTGTTTTGGAAATATTTTTATTATTACGTGTACCAATTTCAGACATACTTCTAGTGTTGGCCACTTGCTCCCTTTCCATAACAGACTCTGATTTTGAATCCATTTTTGGTCTCCAACTTAATTGCTTACTTAGCAATATTAGTTTGGCTGTAGAAATGGGCAACACAGAGTCTGCAATGTGACCCCCTCTTAAAATACGTGAGGCACTACATGACCTAGTAGTTGTTCAGGCTTTCAGATGGACAACACAGAGTCAAAGATGTGACACCCCTTAAAATATGTGAGGCACTATATGACCTAGCAGTAGTTCAGGCACAGAGATGGGCCAAGCCACAGAGTCTGGAGAAGTGACACCCTCCCCCTTCACAAATCTGTATGGCACTATGACCTAGTAGTAGTTCAGGCACAAAGATGGGCAACACAGAGTTTATGCTATGGCTGTATGACATAATAGTAGTTCAGGCACAGAGGTGGGAAAAACAGAGTCTGAGATGTGACCGCCTTCACAATTTGTATGGCACTATGACTTAGTAGTAGTTCAGGCACAGAGATGGGCAACACAGAGTCTACACTATGGCAGTATGACCTAGTATCCCCTTCCCCATTATATAGCATCCCACCTACTCATCCCTTCCTCCTATGATATCCTATCACTCCCATTGTACCCTGACTCATGATGTTATAGATAGTATTGTTAGTGTAATTCAGATGTGTTGTATTGTATTATAGCTTTGTATTGTTCATTTTTTGTATATCCCTATGCTTTTGTAATGCTTGATGGTCTTTGTTGTACTGATGTATTGTCCTCCCAGGACCACCTTGTAAAGGAGTCCTCTCAATGGTGTTTTCTCCTGGTAAAATAAAGATTGATTGATTAATTGAGTAGTTCAGGCACAGGGATGGGCAACACAGAGTCTGAGATGTGACCCCCCATCACAATCTGTGTGGCACTATGACCTAGTAGTAGTTCAGGCACAGCGTTGGGCCACACAGAGTCTGACTTGTGGGTGACACTTCTTCAAAAATCTGTACAGCACTATAAGACCCCTCTGAAAATTACTGAGGCACTATAACCTTCAGATAGAGCCCTCCTGTCCTGTCTGACACCGTTCCCTTAATATTTTTTTCAGCACTTTACTGTTGTCTGCTGTTGAATTCATTGGTCTCTCTCTCTCTGACTAACAAAATGTTTGTTTTTTTTACTGTGAAGTCTGCAATGTCAGTACTATGCTGCTGTCTACTCTGCACTCTGCTGTTGAATCCATTGGTCTCTCAGTCTCTACTCTCCCTCTCTAACAAAATGATTTCATTCTTTGGGAATCTTCACACACACACACACACACACACACACACACACATGACTGTCTCCATTGAAAGCAAAGCCCCAAATGCACTTGATATTGTTTCTCAGGATGTCCTGGTGGCTGACACAGAGGATTGGCTAGAACATGTGAGTCAATCACAGAACAGAGACTCTCATTGGTTGGCTCCTTCAGTGTCCCACGATCATGAGTGTTTCCGTTTGTTGGTCATGAGACAGTCCAGGGACTTGGGAGTCTTTGGCAGAGATCATGGAGGAAAACAGCTTTTTTATATTTTCTGCATCTTCTGCACCCTGCCCTGCCTTTTCCATGCAGTACTAGTGGTGAGGGTATTATTCTGAACTGGACCACACTTCAAACTGGGCCAACTTGGCAATTCGGGTGAAGCCATGAAAGGCTTGGTCTTCTGTTAGAGCCAAGTTTGACCAGTCTGGAGAGGTTCAGAATTGCACCAGAGCCAATTTTTCCCATCCCTAAAAGGAATTCACTCAAAGCTCAGACAGCCCACATGAGGGACCCTCTGGCACACCAGTGGATTGTACCTGCTACTCCTGGTGCTTTGTCAGGTGTGTAGCCTCTACTGTCTAGCCTTTATGTTAAAGATACTATATTATAAAGTGCTACAGTGACCACCAACACATTATGTGCAGACAACATAACTGTTAAAAACACATAATTTGCTATCTGATAACCCAATCTTAAACCACTATAGGCACTTGGACACTAGTAATAATTTCAGTTAAGGCAAAAGGAAAAATATAGCTTTTCTTCCTTTGTCTGCCATCAGTTATATCTGTAAAATTTGTTGTACATAATGTGGTAGTCATTATAGCACTTTATAATGTACTGTGTCTTTAACATGACTTCACGTGAGGGCTAAACAGTACAGGGCCTCGCACCTTGACAAAGCACCAGGAGGTAGCAGGTACAAAAACACTGGGACTCCAGTGGGTTCTCTCATGTGGGCTGTCTGAGCTTTTTGTGAGTTCTCTTGCACTTCTGCACTTATTGACATAAAAATAAGTGTTCACACAGTTACCTGTGCTGTGCTGTGTAGCTACTGACAAGCCTGAGTGCTGAATCCTTCCCTATCCTGTTCCATTTGTTTAAGGTGCTGTTAAATCCAAGGATGGCCAAGTAGTCTGGGGTTGTGTGGAGACCTAACTGAACCATCTTGCACTGAATAGGGAGAGAGCCATTGGGATGGAAGCCCCATGTTCCCCTCCTCCCTCTCTTACTAGCATTGATCTTCCATGCTGTCAGTGAACACTAGCTAAGGATGGAGAATCCAGGCAGCTCAGCAGTGTACATCCCTTAACATCTTCTTGTAGTAGCTTATGGTGCCATCATTTCTAGATAACCTCTGAAAGGGTGGGAAGGTTGTCCTACCTCTTTACTTCCCCAAAGACCTTAATTTGTGAGTTTAACTGCATGCTGGCAGGCTGGGAAATGGGAGCTGGTGGGGTTGGGTGTGAATGGTTGACCTCCTGGGTGGGCCCAGATACTCCTTTCCATATAATAACAGCCTAGGGGCAGTGTGGTCTCTCCAGAGAAGTGAGAAGCTTGTCATCAAGGCACAGGTCAGGAAGCACAGGAAGATGAGGAGCAGTTTTAAAATTCACAAGTACTGTTTTATTATTAGTAATAACAGTAAACAAAAATAAATAAAATTGTTCAGTATCACTATTTACAAAGGCAGTAAAACAGAAAACAAAGTCCTTCATCTGAGGGTATCTCTAAGTCCAAGTTTCAGTCTCTCTCTCTCCCTCAAGCAAAATGTTGCTGCTGTTTTAAAAATCTTTGCTGGAACTCATTAAGGAGACATCCTGTTTTTTCACAAAACATTGTCAGTTTCTTTGCAGAACAGGCTTGCAAATAGAACAGAGTCCCAAACTGGCCTACTGCTGACAGCTCTGCAAAAGAGTTTGCAAACAAGTCTGAGAGGAGCTCAAACTGTAGCTCAGGTTAACCCCTTGAGTTCCAAATAGCTTTTGCAATTATTTCAATAGTATAACATTGTAACCCTGGTACCATTATACTAAGGGCTACTACCCCTGCCTGCTGCCCTATCTGCAGGTTGAGAGGCCTGGGTTCAGAATTAGCTGCTACTGAGGTCTCCCCATCCTCAGTGTACATACACAATTATGATATCTCCACCCAGAATAATGCTTAAGTGGGTTCCTCTAACAAGATGAGTACAGCCCTCTGGAAGCTACAACCACCTACAATCCTGCCTATGACGTTTTACACTTAGTTTCCACAACTGCAGCACTTCACACTCAGAGTACAGGTTAATATCAGCAGTAATAATATGCTCATGTACAAGCCACTTAGCAGGGTTTGATTTCCTGCATCTGCCCTGCAACCCCATAAGAAACAGTTTCAATATCACAAACATGCACTTTCAGATTGCGTTGATATTGTTCAGTAACTCAGGAAGATTCCTGTTTGGATGACAAGAAAAATAAAAATTTGATTAATAAAAAAAGGGCATATGCTACAGCAGAAGAAATGACTTCAAGAAAACTGAGAGAATATAAACATCTGCAAAAGGACTAAGAGATGTATTACAAGAGCCAAAGGTACTATGAATACAAACTGGCTAGTAAAGTTAAGGATAACTATAAATCCTTTTATAGCTATATCGCAGCAGTATAAAGGGAGGATTAAAAGGTTAGGCCCACTAAAAAAGCAGACGGTAGCCTGATTCAGGAAAATGTACTTATAGCCGAGGAGTTCAACGTTATTTTCTTCATATATAATCCAAGTACCAGGGTCACCAAGCAACATCTGGAATCAACAAGTCAGCTCCTACTAGATAAAGAAAATATCAAACACAAATTGCTTAGCCTAAATTCTAGTAAATCCGTGGGTCCTGATGAGATCCATCCTAGACTGATCAAGAAACTGGCAGAATTATTGGCTGAACCACTAACCCACTTGTTCCAGGCCCTTTACACCAGGGAGAAGTTGTGGATGCATGGAAGGAGGCAAATGTTACCCTATTTTTAAAAGGGCATCAGACAAGATGTAGGAAACTATCACCCAATAAGCCTAACTTCAATATTAGGGAAGGTGTTAGAGGGGATTGTAAAAGAATATATAGAAGAAGATATGCTAAATAGGGAGATGTGGATCAATCACAGCATGGTTTTAAACATGGAAGATCTTGCCAGACCAACCTCCTGGGATTTTACGAAAATATTAGCAAAGCCCTGGATGAGGATACCAGTGGATGTCATATTCCTGGATTTCTCCAAGGCCTCGATAAAGTGCCCCATGGAGAATTGTTGGACTCCTTAATTGAATATGTATCCGCAGTGAAATAACTCGATGGATTAGCTCTGGCTTTCAGACAGAAAGCAGAAAGTAACAATTAAAGAAAGCGTCTATTTCCCATCAAGCTCCACCTCCATGTGACGGGTGGAATTATGAGATGTAAAAAGTATTAAATGTGGCACTTACGATTATTATATTATTTTGATTCATATCTGGTTGATCCTCGCCCTCCTGCCAGCATTTTAGGTTTCAACATCCTCCTATCATACCACAGGCACTCCGCTGTTGTCCCCTTGATGACGCGGGCAGGTGGGGAGCAGCCAGACAAATATTAAGAGAGGTAACTGATGAAAGAGATCTGGGAATGAGGATCCAAAATGATTTAAAGTTTAATCATCATTGCAACCTGGTGGTGATGAAGGCTGGAAACATACTGAGCTGCATAGGTAGACATATGGGGCTGGATATTCAAACTGCACCATTCTGTGGCACAAGCCCATGTGCCGCTCAAAAGTTGTGCTGGGGTGTGGCGGGGCGATATTCAATGGAGTTGCGCTATTGAGCAACTCCTTTGAAAATCTCACTTAGCCACAACCACTGTGCATGGCGCAGTGGAACTTGTGCCACCGCAAGTGGTCACAGTGGAGCATTCAAGATGCGGTGGCGCAAGTTCTATTGGCCGTGCATGAAATTTCCAATATTCAAAAGGTGACATGCAAATGGGGCCATAATTCATGCAAGGTGCTGGAGGCCATTTGCATCTACTTATGGCCCCATTTGCATGCCATTAGCATGAGGTGCACCGATCCCGACGACTTGCACCTGGCTCCTTGCCAGGAAGCAGCCATCGGGGACGAGCTACTACAGCCCGATCCACGGGCATGAAATCATCCTCCCCAACTGGCCCGATCACGGGCAAAACTGCTGATAAACCCCGACTGGCCCGGTCGTGGGCAAAACAGTAGTAATTCCACCCCACTAGCCGATCGCGGGCAACACAGTAATAATTCCCACACCCCTGTGGCGATCACGACGCGACAGTAATAATTCCCACCCCACTAGCCCGATCGCGGGCAGACAGAATTCAACCCCCCAGAACACTATCCTGGTGGTCCAGTGGACCGCCAAAGCCCGATTGGGGCATTAGGTCAACCCCGTCCAAGTACCTGGTGATCTGGTGGCCCCCACCCCACCCACCTACGGAGCCCCACCACCCGCTCCCCGTCCAGCTGGTGGGTGGCAGCACCACCCGCCTGCCGCCCGCCACCCGCCCGACTGACTGCTTGGTAGAGCTGCACACTTGGTAGAGCTGAAGAATTCATCACATATCTGGACTGCCTTATACAGTATGGGCTGCATGCCCATTGGCTCTGCTCTGAACCAATGGTCGTGCAGCCCTACCGTAGTCAGGTCGGCGGGTGGCGGGCGGCAGGCGGATGGAGGCTGCCACCCGCCTGCTGGACGGGGGAGGGTAGGGGCCCGTGGGTGGGGTGGGGGCCACTAGATCATCAGGGTATTGGACCTGGGGGGTAGACCAATGCCTGCGACGGGCTTCGTGGTCCACTGGACCACCAGGGATATTGTTCTTGGGGGTTGAACTTGTTCTGCCCATGAACGGGCTAGTGGGGGTGGGGAATTACTACTGTTTTGCCCAGCATCGGGCTAGTGGGAGGAATTACTACTGTTTTTCCCACAATCAGGCTAGTGGGGGTGGGATTATTACAGTTTTGCCCGCGATCGAGCTGCAAGGGGCACAGGAAGAGGTGAGGGGCCACCCACGGGTGGCAGCTGCTGTGTTGCACCCTGCAATGTGGCAGCTCACCTGTGGGTGGCCCACTACTCCTTTTTTTTTTTTTTGCTCAAAGTTGTGGAGGCGCAGGTTGGGGTTGCACCTGCACAACTCTGCACAGCCCGGCTGAATATCGGGCTGTGCAGTTTATGTATGGTTCCTCCCCTCCAGTTGAGCATGCCTTCATTAGCATTGTGCTGTTGCTGAGCATGACTTGGGGAACTACCTCCTGCTGAATATGGCAGAATGGCGCAATTTTGGACTTGTGCAGGTGCAACCCCTGTTGCGCATGGCGCAACCCTTTGAATATCCAGCCCATTAAGTCTAGGATGAGTGCAGTTTTTCTGCCACTTTACAGTTCCTTGGTGCAACCACATGTGAGTACTGTGCACAGTTCTGGTCTCCAGGCTACAAAAAGCAGATCATGGCTTTGGAGAGGTCCAGAAAAGGGCACAGATATGATTGAAGGAAATTAATGCTGTGACTATCAGACCCGTCTAAGTAAACATGGACTGTATACACTGGAATATAGGAGGTTGCAAGGAGACATGTGTCTGGTTTATGGTTTATAAGGCTCTTACTGATATCACACTAAGAAAATCGCTGGGTTAAAAATAAGAGAACAGTTACATCAGACCAGAGCACACCCTTTCCAGCTAAACATGGAAAAGTACAGGTCTACAAAAGAAAGCATTGGTTTAGCATTAGGATTGTGCCAATCTGGAATAAAATGCCCTGAAGTGGTATCTAGTAGCACTATGCAGGCCTTTAAAATAAATCTAGATAAATATCTGTTAGGTAACAGTATTCTAGGATATTTAGAATTTTGTGTGAGCAATATGGACACAATGGTCTTTTAAGCTCTGATACAACTTATGAACTTATGACTTATAATGATATGCTCACAAGCCAGGTTAACACTAAAACAGTAGATCAAATTTATTGAGGAGCATTGAACAAGGAAGGCAATAATCTAGGCAAATGATTACTTTACTGTACTGATATAGGCTTATTCACTTTTAATGACTTTAGTCTCTGACTTTATCAGTCTTGGCAACTACCGGGTACCATGAGTGGGAAACAGGCATGCCTAAGGTGGTGCCAGGGTTGTCCGGTGATGCAGCTGTAGTTGGAGCCCTTGATGGAAAGAAGGGTGATTAAATATGAGCAACATACTTGTAAAACCATTTGTAATCTTGGCCATTAGCCCAGTCACATTTAAACACATTAAACTGATAAACGGAATTAAATGGTACCATAGATAAGTTGATTGTTGCTGGTTGCAGGAGCTACCCTGGTTTTACTCACTGTACTCAGATGGATGAAATAAGGTGCTGGTGACATCAGGACCTGGTGCTTACTCAAACTATTGGTGGGGACCAGGGCTGACATGACTCACCTCCTCCAGAGCCTTTCCTGTAGGTGGCCACAACCTGCAGTTGCTTCTATGCAGGGGCTGATTCCTCAAGGCTGGTCTCTCGCTGAGATGATGTTGGTGCTGGTACAGGAACAGTCTGGTTGGGCCTCTGGAGGCATAGGCCCAGATGAAGCAAATGTTTTGTAAAAATTAGGCTACGTGCTGGGGACCTCTCCAGCTGTGTTTTGGCAAAGTCCTTCACTGCACAAGCTGGCTCCCAAATCAATATTGGAGACCCTGGGGCAATGTCTACACACAAGCAGTAGGCCACAGTTGCGGTAGCTGAAGAACAACACACTTTCTCCTTCTCAGTAAATGGCGGTTTCTGCCCCAGCTTTGGGCTCCAGAAACCTCACACTGTGCTCAGATGCAGTTCCTGGACAATAAATCTCTTTTGGACTGGAGATGAAGTCACAGGAGGCAATACAGCATCTCCTACGAATGGACACTGAACCACACGGCTCCTCTTGCCTCAGAATCTCGAGCTGCAATCGCACTGTTTTTAAACAGTTCTTGGACTTGTCCAGTTTTCCTGTATTCTGGTTGGCTGTGAGGCTGTCAATCATAGTCTGAGCACTCTCATTGGTCCATTTAGGCACCAACCTGGAAAGTTCACAGTTTTATCCATAAGGCACTGTAATTAGGACCCTTGATTCTGACTGATCCAAATGCAAGTCTCGGACCACATGGTGGCTCCCATAGTGGAGGAACTAATAGGCAAATCAAACAACTCATTTATTTAGTAACAGTAAGATTTAGAAATAAACATATTTACTTGGACCCAGCCCAGGCTATAATACACCATACACAAGCTAGAGCTCTTAAAGAGAAAGTGTGGCAGCATAGATCTGCACACTCCACGCAGTTAACATCAGAACATTACTGTACATGGATTTGCATCCCCTTACATCCTCTTTCTGGATGTCTAACAAACATTGGGCATCAAAGAAGCCCAGGAGAAACTCAAGAGTAAGCCCCTGAAATTGGGGAGGGGTTACACTCTCTACTGTCCAGGAAATTTGGTGTCTACATCAAGTTTACAATATAAATAACCGTTGCTAGTTACACTTTCTGTTATATACAGATCTAGACCATACAGTAGTATATACAAACATCTGCAGATATAAAACAAGTATATACAATATAGCATGCTATACCTTTGAATGATAGTTTTTGTTTAAAGAGCCACTGACACCATTGTGACAACTTTGAGAAAATGTAATGTTTAGCACAAGTGAGCTTATATTTTAATATTGTTTCTTTATTTCTCATTCTTGTTTATTACTAAGGACATTTACATGCAAACAAGATCACTGCCCTATCTGTTCTGGCTGCTTGCCTACATATGACATCACAGTTCTGTTTATGACATTACAGTCTGTTGCTTTGGGGATAATTACAATGCCATAAGTGGGGGATTATTTATTTTATTTATTTATTTATTTAAAAGTTGATAACTGGGAAAAGCACCATGACCAGAAGCTCATTTCCAGGTGCAGCCCAGATTATGATGTCATATGTAGGATAGCAGAAAGAGCAGATAAAGTTTGAGCACATTAAGCCTCTTTCATACAGATGTCCTCGGTAATAAAGAAAAAAGGTAAATAAGTATAGAAAATACACAAAATATAAACTGAACTGTCTAAATCTCACATTTCTTCAAAAGTTTTCTTGAGTGTCAGGGCTCTTTATGCAATTGCATAGTTTCAAACAGTTGCATTTTATCCTAACACTTTCAATCTATTCCCAACGTACTGTTTCAGACAGTTACTCATATGAAATAGCATAATTTTGACCTTTTGAAAACCTTAAGCAGTGACCCATATTATGTTAACATCCTGCACTTTTCTCAACTTTGTTTTATTTTCAACCAGGTAAAATGACTAGGACATCCCTTTCTCAGTCATGTCTGACATATAAAACATCACAAATACAATAACACTTACGATAAACATTACTCTATACCACATGTACACATATAATAAACAATTACAGAAGTCAGTTAGTATTAAAGCAGCAGTGATTCAAAGACCCCTTTCACTCGGTAAAAGTGACCCCTAAGTTCCACTTATTTATTTATTTATGCAATCGAATTACAACCCTTTGAGTCAGGGACTCTTTGCAAAGGCTCCACATCAGAGTACAAAGCATTCAAGGAGAACAAACAGTGCAGTAACATAAACAGTGACACAGCTCAGAAGTACAAATAATGTAGGGCCAGTGAACCAGCATCAGAGGAAACTTAATACAATGTTGTAAGATAACGCAATTAAGAATCCAACACATAGTTTAGACATCACAAGGGTAGTTACTAGGAGAACTGAGGAGTTAGGGCACCCTTCTGGGATAGGTGCCATGCTGGCCAGGTGAACAGAAAACTGGGCCTTTGAGGGGCCGGCATGTCCTCTAGTGATAGAGGGTTAATGATAGTCACAGGAGGAGAAGTCTAGTAGGAGGGTCTTTAGACTGGTTTTAAACTGGCCAAGACTGGGTTCCAAGAGATGGTAGGTGGTAGGCAGTTAAGCCAAAGAGGGGTGAGGTAGTGGAAGGACCTTTGACCAAGGGAGGCCCTACTGTGGGGGACTAGGAGTGAGGTTTTGGCAGAGTCTCTGGAGGCTCCTCTGTGAGGGATCACTTGTAAGGGAGTGGAGGCCAGAAGGGCTTGCTTCTGTAATATTTTCTTTGCAAGGAGACAAGTGTGATACTTAAGCCCACCTTCAAAGTTAAGCCAGTTTGTGAGCTTGTAAAGCTCACAGGTGTGTGTTAATCTGTCACATCCTGACACCAGGTGGCATGCTTTATTGAGGGCTAGCGTTACATGGTGTAGGCAGTTTGGTCTGCAGTCCCGTAAATTACAATGCCGTAGTCCACCAGGGATAATACAGAGGAGGATACAGCAAGGCGGATGGCCTCCTGGGGTAGGCAGTGTTTATGTCAGTATAGCAGCCCCAGTATTAATGGAGGAGGACAGGTGTTGTATATGGGTGTGGTAGGTGAGGGAGGTGTCCAACGTGGACACCCAGGTATTTGAAAGTAGCAACCTGTTCAAGGGGTACCAGAGAATTCATGATGACTAAAGGGAGGTTCCGTGTGGGCTCTGGTAGTGGTGGGCAAAGATCATAGATGATGCTGGCAGGGTGGCCATGCACTGAGAAGTTGGGATATGTGCACCATGCATGGGGGATTGAGGGTGTAAAGGAAAAACCCTCCTCGGTCAGATAGGCCATGGCTTCCTCCAGTGCGGCCCTACATGTCCAATACCCGGTCTCCTGGACTGCCCCTTGATCTCTCTGGGGCTGTTAGGGGCCCATGACCTCACAGAGTCATAACATCTAATGAAGATGATGGGAGGGACGGTGGACGGCAGAGCGAGAAGCTGTGGGTTACTCCGAGAGTTCCGGGTCTGAGAAGCTTAGAAAGAGAATCTAAAAAAAGTTCCCAAAGAAACCATGGAAGGCATGTTGAAGGAGTTGGGATGGGGGTACTGGGAGGATGGCCCGATTAATATTTTAGAAGATGCTGAAACTTTACTTTGGGCAGTGAATTAGCTGTATCATACCCTTTTTAAGAACTACTTGCATGGGCAAGTCTACAGGTTTTCCTGGTGTGTCATATGTGAGCCGAACAAAACTACTGGTTTTACAATTCTTCTTGATCTCTGTAGTGTAGGGGCATTGGCAATGGCCTCTCAACATTAACAATCAGGTTAGCTACTCCCAGCTCATTGTCCATCAGTAAAGCAGCTTCTGATGAAAAGGGCACCTCTGCACTCTCTTGAAGTTCAGGATGGGTTACAGGTCCTTCACTTTGCACCTTGTTTGGGTTCTCTGGTTCTTGAGGCCTATCTTCATCAGAAAGGGTATTTCAACAGAATTGGAATCATGCAGCACACTGTTAGCAGTTTCAGGAATGGCCATACTTTCTTGTACCTGAATCAGCTCATATTGCTCACTTGTTTCACAACACCTTAAGATTTATTGTCTGGTTTACCATCTTCTCTGTCAGAATCAAGCACTTCAGTATCAGACAGTTCCACTAAGCAAAGGGAGTCAGCCATGTCAGAAGTCACACTTTGTACATCACTCTCAGGAGGTTCAAGTGTAATTGATAGAGAACTATTGTCTGAGGTCACTGGGCTGTTAGAGTCATCAACAAAGGTAGGATGATAGGCTCCTTGGAACAATTGGCCTTATTCGAGAGAAGGGTAGTAAACAACACCACATTCATTGTCATTATCTTTGGAATTAACATAATTCTTGACTATGGCAGTACTAGTCGACAGCTCTGGCTTGGGAGCAGCAGGAGACTGACTGAAGTCTTTTCCGAGCAGCAGATCTGGTGACAGGCCCTGTTGGAACAGTATCTGAAGGTGCTGTATGCAAAACTGTTTGCCAAATAGGCGAAAGTGATTCCTATGTATTGCCTTTACAGCTCAAGGAGCTCCTTCTAGTCACACTTTATATACTGATAGGTCATCCAATTTGCTGATTACAATGTATGGTGTACACTCCAGTGTCTGCTATTTTATGTTTCCCTGGAAACCAAGATTTTGCATTAACATAGATCTCCAGCTTTTAATTCTATGGGCCTTCACCGCTTGTCATGACGTGCCTTGGTAGCAGATTTTTCTTTGCCACCATGGTGTTGGCCAATTGATTGGCATGGTTTATTGGCTTTAATCTCTTGACATACTGTAGAAAATTGTCTGACTGAAGTCCATCAGATAAAACTCTGAAACAGACATCAACAGGAAGGCGTGCCTCTCTGCTGAACATAAGGTGACATGGGGAAACCCGTTGCATCATTTTGGTGCAATTATAAGCATGCACTAAGGACCTCATCTGTTGATTCCACCTTGGTTTATCTTTGGAATGCAAGTGCCAAGCATATCAAGTAAGATCCTGTTAAACCTTTCTGGCTGCGGATCTCCTAGCAGATGATAGGGAGTGGTCCTAGATTTTCTCACACCACAGAGAGACAATAACTCTTAATAAGTCTGCACTCAAAGTACCGGCCTTGATTTGAATGTATCCTTTGTTGGGCACTGTAGTGAACAAAGAACTTTCCACAGGAACTTTTGATACTGTGGCTGCCTTTGATCTTTGGTTGGGTATACCTGCATACCAAGGAAAATGGTCTGTGACTACAAGCACATTACAAGGTTCTTTAATTCCAGCTCTAGGCTCAGGAAATCTATACATACTAGCTCCACTGGTGCACTGGTGGTTATGTTGTCCAAGGGGGCACTCTCTGTGGTTGAGCCTTTCGCTGGAGACATCTACTACAAGTCTTTATATACTGATCAACATTTATACCCATTTTAGGCCAGTAGAAATGAGAGCAGGGCTAAGTCAAGAGTTCTTTCACTACCCAAATGTCCCATTTTGTCATGAAGAGCCTTTGCACAACGACTTGAATTCCGTGGGCAATACTAGTTGTCTTTTCACAACCTGTCCTTGATTATCAGTCAACTTTCTGTACAGCAGTCTTTCTCTTAACTTAAGTTTATGCCCTTCTCAAAACAACAGAGCAGTTTTGGGGTCATGGGACCACAATTTTGAAACATCTTCTCCCTTGGTGAGGGCATTTAGGGCTGAGTCTGATCATTGGGTCGGAATATTGTTTCCCTATAGGGGTCAGCTGGAGTTAACAGTGGCAGGGCTCTTAGATCTAGGGCTGCAAAGGTACAATAGGCCACTGGCAAACAAGTATCTGGAGGTCCCAGGCAATCAGCCAAGCAGCTCACAGTTTCTGCAGATGGAGTTTCATCTCTATCAAACTTATGGCACAGTGTTTTTATGGACTGCTCTGACATGTGTACCAACTCTTGGTTGGGGCAGGTCTTCATGATAAAGGCATCGGCGTGGTTGAGGTCTGGTCAGTACTCCACTGCATAATCATATGTAGATAATGCCGAGAGCCATTGGTGTCCCATAGCATCTAGTTTAGAAGGCGTTTGAACATAGGTTAATGGATTGTTGTCTGCTTTAACCAATATCTTGGTGCCATATAAGTATTCATGGAATTGTTGCACAATTGCCCACTTGAATGAGAAATTCCAGTTTATGCACAGGATAGTTCTTTTCTGAAGGAGTCAGACTTCTACTGGCATACACCACTGGGCACAATCCTTCTGTATACTTTTGTAAAGTGTAGCCGAGGCCACTCAGGCTAGCATCAGTTTGCAGCACATAGGATTTGGATTGGTCTGCATATGCAAGAACAGGTGAATGAGTTAGCTGATAGATGATTTTGAAAAGCTGTCACAATCTGACATCCATCTCAGGCCAAAACACTCATGAGGCTTGAAATAGGTTTTTCAGTCTCTTTCTCAGTACCTTTCTTGAACATTTTATAAGTGCACTGGGAGGTACCCTTAGCGTTAAGTTCAACAGTGGAAGCATTACCTTGGTGTACTCTCTGATGAAACAGTGATAGTAGCCTCAAAAGCCCAGAAAACATTGTAACTCTTTTAAGTTGTTTGGATTTGGCCAGTCAGTTAATGCTTTTACTTTGCTAGGATCAGTCTGAATGCCTTCTGATGACACAATGTGGCCTACATATTTTATGGAGCTCTGGAAAAACTGGCATTTGTCAATTGATAACTTTAACCCAAACTCTTCAAGTCTGTCCACCACCTTGAAGAGAGCGAGCCTCATGTTCTTCAATGGTTTTGCCAAAAACAATGACATAGTCGAGGTGGACTAAACATTCAAGAAGGTTCCTATCTCCCACGGCACATTCCATTAGTCATTGAAAAGTCAGTGGTGCACCTGATATGCCATGAGGCATGTGAAGGAACTCATAGAAGCCTAATGGACAAATGAATGCAGTCTTTTCCCTGTCTTCTGGTGCCATTGGGATTTGATAGTACCCTCTGACGAGATCAAGGACGGAGAACCACTTACTCCCATTTAGGCAGTCCAATGCGTCTTGTATGCATGTCATAGTATATTTGTCAGGCACAGTTAATTTATTAAGGGTCCTGTAGTCTACACACATAAGGATGGAACCATTCTTTTTCCATACCACAACAACTGAAGAAGTGTAAGGAACATTGATTCCTGTATGATACCAGCTGCAAGCATTTCCTGTAAATGGCACCTGACATTGTCAATGTTCACAGGAGCTAGCCATTGAGATAGTTCTCTAAAGGCCTCTCATCTTGCAGATGACTGTGATGTTCACCACCAGTAACACAACCAACATCCCATTCTTTAGAGAGAACACTTTGGTTCGCTGAGCCAGTTTTGACTGATTCTATCCCTCCAGCTATCGAGGACGGGGATTCTCAAAATCAAACATGTCTAGTGACACTTCACACTCTGCTCCATTTGGGCACTTGGATGACAACACGGCAGTATCAGCACAGTAGACTTTGGCCAGGATGCAACCTCAGTTAACCTTAATGTCCCAATCTGTAACTTTCTGAATCTGAACTACCACCCTCCAGGCATAGGCATGAGCACAAACAGGTAGTACACTCAGTTTAACCAGAAGTCCTTCAGGCAGTTTTCCCTCTTATGGAGTGTCAGCATTAATACCTTATTAATCACATCTTTGCGAGGCAGACCTCTCCACTGACACTATACTGAGCGTTAGGGGAAGGATGAGTGGAAAGAATCTTTTTCCATACAAATCCCATGGGTTTGTCTTGGTCACCTTCATCTGGGCATCTGCATCTCGTATGCCTTCTGCACCATGGCATAGATGTGCAGAGCCCTCCCTGTCTTTGTGCTTGTCTTTCTTGACATATTTATGCCAGCCAGACAAACATATGTGCAATAGTGCCAATCAGTACTGGAATTCCATCATACAGGCCAGATGGAGGACACACAAGAGCTAATTCTCCACTGGATCATTAATGCCTGCTACTGATGAGGAAAGAAAGCCACACTCAAGAAAACCAAGATAGGATTATGACTTGTCACTTAACCCCACACATACAGACCATCAAGGGGTTGTAGAGTGTGGTCAGATAGATGCTGAGCATACCAATCTTTAAATGTTATGTGATCTGAGACCCGCTATCTAACACGGTTCAAGCTGGGATGCCATCTATGTGTACAGTAGTCTCCATAGATGGACCCGCCATTTCTGTCCAGTCAGGAGGAGCATTATTTATAGGGACACAATGGCAGGCCATCCAACATAAGGCTTGGAGGGAGGTTTAGACTGAGCTTTAAACCACTTTGTCTGACTTGGTTAAGTAGTTTGGCTGTTACTTTTGCAAGTCTTCAGAGGAATTACATACTCTTTTAGTGTGCCCATCTTCTCCACAATGGTAGCAGAAGACATTTGATCTGGGGTTAGGTGCTCAAGGTTCTTAAGTCTGATTACGTGCTGAGGTGAGGACTAGGTTTGTAATCCTTTTAGGCCTGGGTCCAGGCTCAGTTTCACTGGTTTTCTCCAGGATGAGGATTGGTGAGCGCTCGAGCAAGATCACACACTAATGCTCTTAATTCTCTCATTTCTTTCAGCATGTCACTATTAGCCTCCTCTTTGGGGACTTGAACACTGGCACTGGTTGTGGAGGACTTCACCTCACTGACGGTTTCAGGAGCAAGGGGCGGTTTGACCTTTAACCAATTCCACAGCACTATGAGCACTGGCCTTTCATTCCTTTAACTCTTTTAATTTGCTGGGTATCAAGAGCAGTTTCTTTTTCAACAGGCTTTGGCTGGGGCTGCTTGAGCAGCACCTGCATAAGGTCCCAAAGCTCTTCTTCATTCTCAGCTTCTCTAATTTCTTTCATTAGCCAGCAGTATGCAGGAGGGTCATCCTTGCAGTCCTGAACCTTTAGCTAAGCATCAGTACACTGAAGAATCTATCAGACTTAAGGATATGTTCTAGCCTCACTCTAAGTCACTGGCTAATAATCCACCCTTACGGTGTGCTCTCTGAAGGGTCCTTTCTAGCAGTGTCACATATATGTAGACAAATGTTAATTTTTCCACTGCTTGGTGGGATTGCAATTTCCACATTAGATCTTCTCCTGACTCAGTACTGCCAAAAACACCTTCTAATGCAGATAAATACTCATTTAGCTGAAGCATCAGGGTTTGTGAACCTTAAAAATCTAATGGCTTCAAATGCAGGGCCCTAAAACTTTCCATAAGTCTCTTCCTTTTCTCTGGTTCTCACATTGCCACTCTTGGACTGGGGGATGCATAGTCCATCCCAGTCTCTAAGTCATCCTACCCATTTGGTGTGGGCACAGTGCCAGAAAACAGTCTTAGCCTGCGATAAGAGTCCAAATTCACTGAGGGTATAAGCACTGGTGAGGGCACAGGAAGATGCTGGTGAGGGAGCTGGCGAGTGGCGGGGGAGGGTTCATGGTGAACCCCGGATCTCTAAGACCTTTTAAATCCTCCACGTTTGTCCCTTAGTTGCTAATAGTTTCCTCAGTTTATCTTTAAATTCCTCTAACTTAGGTGATCCACTATGCATAGTGATTCAAACCACATGAAGTCTTGCTGTATTCTGACTGTTGCAGTTAGCCCCACACTCAAACTGCCCGGAGAGAAGAGGTTAATCTTCTATGCAGAGCTTAGAACGTTGAGCATGAGCTCAGTTCAAACCTCTGTCTGCTGCACTTGAAGCACAACAGTCAGATTCTTTACTCTGCCTAACTAAACAGTCGCTCTGGAGATTTCTCCTTTGCTCACAGTTCGAAAGTCAGTTAAAGTCTTCAGTTTTACTGAATATTTTTTCACAAGTTTCGATTCAGATCTCTGTCTGTGGTACAGTAAGTACTAGGTAGTGAACTAGAGATAGTAAACTTGTGGAAATTATAAAACTGATTTTGACGGTTCAGCTGAACGGCCCTTTAGTGAATTACATATTCTGTCTTTTGTTTCTAAACTTAGAGTGTGGTTATCGTCCTTATCGGTTTAAAAAAAACACATTTTCTTGTGTTTTTTCCAATAACGTGACATGGTTAGAAACCAAAAGGTGTCTTGCCTGGTTGTTTGCCATAAAAAGGGTAAATTTGTGGTTAGGATGGCTATGTCTGAGAAACCCAAAAGAAAACCGGGCCCGCTGGGTTTCAACACTGCAGTGTGTGTGAGAGGAGGTCTTTGCTAAGCTGATCCCACACCACCTGTGTTTATTGTCTGGGGTTTGACCACCTCGATTCAGACTGCCAAATCTATAAAAATTTCCTTAAGTCTACCCTGGAAAAAGATTAGGTAGGCTTAGGGATAAGGAGGCCGTGAAGTCTGCTGACCTGGATGGCCAGCCGGTTTAGTTCGAGCAGACCTGAGGTAGTGCCCTCTGACCAGGGTGATACTTCTTGAACAAGAGGAGGACGATCCTGAGGGATCGGTTCCTACAAAAGACAAAGGAAAGAAAAATCATCGGTTCAGATCCAGAGACCCATTTCCGACTGCCGAAGAGATTGCCAAAGTGATAAGGATTGTAGAATTGCTTCTCGGTTCCGTCTGATCCGGTGCCTTCTGGCAGGCATTCAGTTTGAGTCGGCTCCTCGGTTCAAGATTAAGCCTCTGAAGATTTTCACGAACGGATTTGGAGGGGGATGAAGATTATGATGATGATGATGATGATAGCGATAGTGTGGAAGGTCTGGATGAGCACATTGAACGGACATCTCCCCAGACAGGCCTTCTGGTGTTTCCCTCCTAGGCTTTCTGAATCCCTTCCCACTACATGTTTTACAGGAAAGTGGCAGAAACCCTCCAGCTCCCTGTGGAGGAAGCCATGGAGGAACAAGAGGAACCTGATTATGTGGAGATGATGGACATCCAAGAGTCCTAGAGACTGTCTATTCCTTCACAAGTCTGTTGGGAAACAGACACAAGATTTTAAAACTCAAATTCTGTACCTCCTGTCGACAGAAGGATGGACAAAAGGTACACCTTATCAGGTTCAGGCACAGATTACTTGTATCAGCAATGCAGCCATGTTGCGGTTGTGCAGGCTGCAGCCTGTGATAAGGCTAATATACCCTTGGCTTCACACCCCAGATAAAGACTCTAGGAAGCTGGATGCCATGGCAAATAAACAGTTCATGGCCTCTGCCTTGGGACTCAGGCAGGCTAATTATATGGCCTATGCAGCCAGGTACCAGAGGTCCAGGTGGGACACGGTACTGGCACTGGCTAAGCAGGCCTCCCCCAGCTAACTTTGGAGCTGGAGGGGTGGCTACTGATGGGATTGAGGCATCTAAGGTACAGTTCCATGCTGCTGTGGACTCCAATGATGTGTCATCTAGAGTCATGGCTACATCTGTGGCTCTTGGAGAATGGCTTGGCTCAGATGTACTAGTCTCTCACGGACACCCAGGCTAAGGCCATGGATTTCCTCTGGTGGGTAATTCTCTGTTTGGGGAGCAGACAGAGAATTACATAAACAAGATGGATGAGTATAGGACCACCTATAGGAGTGCATAGACCAAAGAAAGACAGGCAACTCCTCAAAGGCAGCAAGCTAGGGGCAGGGCAGGCCTTTTCATAGGCCTTTCTACCAAGCACAGGCCTCTTCTCCTTTTCCTCAGGGGTTCTTCAGAGGGAGAGGCAGAAGGGGGATGAGCAAGACTGCATCCACCCCTCAACCTAGGGCTCCTGCCAGAAGACACCCTGATGTGTCAGCCCGGGTCGACTCCCCCATTCCTGTAGGAGGCAGGCTGGCGTACTTGGTCCAGGACTGGATGTCTGTTACCTCAGACAAGTTGGTCCCTGGAGGTGGTAAGCCAGTGCTGGTTCTCAGCTTCAAGAAATTTCCAAAGCTGAGGGCAGATTTTTCCACCTGCAAGCATCTCCGAAACCATTGCCTTAGAGGCAGAGGTTTCATCTCTACTAGCAAAAGACAGGGGAGTGGGGACCCATCCTAGACTTAAGATACCTGAACAAACATCTTTTAAAACAAAAATTCAAAATGGTGACTCTGGGAATAATCCTTCCTTCTTGAAGGCCAGGGGACAGCTAGCCTTCCTGGACTTAAAGATGCCTACTTTCACATTTCCATCAGGAGCTCCCACAGAAAGTACCTCAGGTTCAATTGCCTTCAGGCCATTATCAGTTCAAAGCTATGCCCTTCAGCATGACATTGGCTCCAAGGGTATTCACAAAATGCCTAGCAGTAGTAGTGGCCTTTTTAAAAGGAAGAATATTTCCATATTTCCACACCTGGACAACTGGCTCATTGTGGGTCAGTCCCCAGACCAAGTCAAGTCAGACCTGCTAGTGACTCAGCAGTGCTGACTTCCCTAGGGTTCCCTCTTAATCTTCCCAAGTCAGTTCTCGAGCCTGTACAGCTCCTCACCTTCATAGGTGCAGAGTTGGATACAGTCAAAGCAAGAGCTTTTCTTCTCCTGGAAAGGGCAAGGGTTATTGTAGAACTTGATTCTTCATTCCACCTTCTGATCTCTCGGCCAGCAAGGCACTTCCTTCAGCTTCTGGGCCACATGGCAGCTTCTGCAGCAGTGGTCCAAGGGCCAGATTTCAGATGAGGGACATTTAGTTTCACCTGAAGGCATTTTGGTCTCAGAAGAAGATTCTCTAACCAAACAAGTTCCAATGATTCGGACTCTGATCCAGGCTCTCCAATGGTGGCAGGATCAGGGCAACCTCAGACAAGGAGTCCCATTCATCACTCAGTCTCACTCTGTGGTTTTAACCATGGATGCTTCTCTGTTGGGGTGGGGAGTCCATCTGGGGCTCTCACAGCCCAGGGACTGTGGTCCCCTCAGGAATCCCTTCTTCATATCAATCTCTTGGAACTCAGAGTAGTCTTTCTGGCCTTGCAAGCTTTCTCTCAGTCAGTGCAGAACAAGGTGGTTCAGGACAGGACAGACAGCACCACCACCATGTGATACGTCAACAATCAGGGAGGCACTCGGTCCACGGCCTTGTGCGTGGAAGTCATGAAATTGTGGTCCCTAGCTTATTCTCTGCAGGCGTCTCTGATAGCAGTCCATCTTCTAGGGAAGGACAATGTGCTAGCAGATGCATTGAGCAGGATGTCCCAGGGCCATCACGAATGGTCCCTGGACCCTCTGGTGTTGAAAGTGATTTTTTTCAAGGTGGGGCACTCCAGAGATAGATCTCTTTGCAGCCCCAGACAATCACCAACTTCCTCTGTTTTGTTGCAGACCCCCAGTCTTGGGCTCTGTCCCTCTGGATGCTCTGATCTTGAACTGGGAGGAAATTTATATATGCCTTCCTCCTTTTCCTCTACTGTTCAAGGTTCTGGTCAAGATAAGGTCACAACCTTGCAAAGTGATTCTGATTGCTCCAGACTGGGCCAGGCAGCCTAGGTACCCCGTTGCTCTCCTAGCAGTCCATTTTCCCTGTCTTCCAGGAATTACAACCTATTAACCTCCTCTCAGGGGAGGATTTGGTACCCCAATCTTGATCTCTCAATCTCAAGGCATGGCTCTTGAAGAGTTAAAGTATGCAGATTTACATCTGTCCTAAGTGGTTCTGGATATTCTCAAAGCCTCCCGAAAGTCTGCCACCAGAAAATGTATAACTCCGAATGGAAAAGATTCAGTATTTGGTGTTCCAAGAAGCATATATCCCCAGACATTGCTGAATTGTCTACAGATTCTGGATTATATGGTTCATCTTAATAGCCTAGGCCTCAGATCAGCTCTCTCAAGTACATTTGTCAGCTGTTTCTGCTTTTCTGTCAGTGGGAAAGCCTTCCTCACTGTCATCTCACCCTGTATTCTGTACATTTTCAAAGGATTGCTTCCTACCAATTTCCCTTTAGGGATCCTACCCTGCTTGAGATCTTAATGTTTGCATTGTAAGCTATGCAACCCCCTTTTGAGCCTTTGTCTTCAGCAGAATTAAGTACTTGACTTGGAAAACTGTGTTCTTAGAGCTATTACCTCTGCCAGACATATCAGCGAATTGCAAGTTCTGTCAGTGGAGCCTGATTTTATCTCATTCCATAGAGATAAGGTGATCCTTAGAACTAACAGGAGGTTTTACCTAAAGTGATTTCAGATTTTCATCTGAACCAATCTATGTCTCTCCCTGTGTTCTTCACTGATCATTCTTCTTCAGGAGAAAGAAGTTTACACAGTTTGGATGTTAAAGAGCCTCAGTTACTACACTTAGCATACTAAGGCTCACAGGTTTGACTCTCTCCAGTTGTTTCTCACTTATGGGGAAGGGCAAACCTGCCACTAAGAGAACTATTACCAGGTGGATTGTCTCCTGAGAAGCTATGCAAAATAACTCCCTCAGGTCTGAGGGCTCATTCGACTAGAGGTACAGCTGCTTCCCTGGCTACGGCCAGGATATTTCTTCTGCAGAGATATGTAAAGCAGCCACCTGGAAAACAGTCCATACATTTACAGACATTACTCCCTGGACATCCAGGCTAGGAATGGTGCTCGGTTTGGTACAGCAGTACTGCAGAGCCTATTCCCAAAGGTAGGTTCGATTCCCTCCTCCATGGAGGCACTGCTTGGTACTCTGCAATAGTCAGAATACAGCAAGACTTCA
The DNA here is from genome assembly GCA_016271365.2 of Neoceratodus forsteri. NCBI lineage: Eukaryota > Metazoa > Chordata > Ceratodontiformes > Ceratodontidae > Neoceratodus > Neoceratodus forsteri. The sequence goes on along the minus strand of CM028133.1, from coordinate 765,263,772 downwards.
TGTGGTTTGAAGAAAAAATTACTCACCTTAGTATTCATGTTTCTTCTAATGGACTCATGCTGTATTCTGACCTCCTCCCTGCCTTCCCTCTCAGAACCTGTTTTTGGGAAGTGGGCTGGCAGGTGCAGTGCACCCCAGGGGTGCATTTGGGCACTCCCTCCTTTAGAGGAGAGTGGGTTATATTATTAATTTAACAGTCTTAAGTTGTTCACTACCTGGTTTTGATTTTGATTTCTTGACTTGAATCTTTGGGGATCCAAAATATTTGGTTGCCATTCGGCTAGTAAAAATTTTACAATTTCCACATAGTAGTTAGTTAGTATTAGCTCATAAGAATCTGACAGTTGTGCTTCTAAGTGCAGCAGACAGAGGTCTGAGACGAGCTCAAGCTCAACGTTCTATGCTCTGCATAGAAAATTAACCCTCTTCTCTCCTGGGCAGTTTGAGTGCTGGGGCTAACTGCAATAGTCAGAATACAGCAAGACTCCATTAGAAGAAACATAATTACTAAGGTGAGTAATTTTCTTACTCTCCAACCCACATGGGACTCATCAGGGATAATGATGGGTGGTACCTGTTCAGGATCCACTACAATGCTGCAAGCTTTAAGGCTATTAGACTCTGACTAAGCAAATCAGAATTTCATCCTTGTACAGTGCCTTTACCTAAACATTTGACTTTATTTACCACCTATTCTATAGCAGCCTTGTTGGTACTAGCGGTATATCTAATAACATTAAAGCCTTGTAAGATCAAGCTCCTCAGCTTCACACCACACCTATCAGGTGATGAACAGCCATTTATGGTCAGGGATCCCAAGTTTAAGACCAGCCCCATTCTCCATTTTGATACCAGTACTCATATGAAGAAAAGTCGCAGTTTTCATATGTTGACCACAAGGGGCAGTAATCTCAGCAATGCCTCCACGTTTGTAACCCTGGTGCCATTATACAAACACTACTACCCCTGCCTGCTGCCCTATCTGCAGGATGAGGGCCTGAGTTCAGAATTAGCTGCTACTGGGGTTTCCCCACCCAGTGTACATACAATTATGGTGCCTTCACCCAGAGTAATGCTTAAGTGGGTTACTAACAAAATGGGTACAGCCCTCTGGAAGCTATAACCACCCACAATCCCACCCTAGTGAACTTTTACACTTAGTTTCACAACTGCGGCACTTTTACACTCAGAGTACAGGTTAATATCAGCGGTACTAATATGCTCATGTACAATCCACTTACCAACAGGGTTCGGTCTCCAGGCATCTGCCCTGCAACTCCCCATAAAAACAATTACAATAACACAAATATGCACTTTTAGATTGTGCTGATATTGTTCAGTAACTTTTAGGCCAGGTAATGATATGCTCACAAGCCAGGTTAACACTAAAACAGTAGATCAGATTTATTAGGGGCATGAACAAGGAAAAAGGGCAAATGATTACTTTACTGCACTAATATGAGCAAGGAGGAGGTATGGTGCCAAACTCAAACAAAGGATGGGACCTGGTTAAGACGCCTCTGGGCTAATACTGCATCACTTGAAATCAGTGTCAGAAGTGAGTGGGGGTGTGGCATGCGAGTACTGTGCCACTTGCAGTCTGAATCAGAAGGGGATGGTGTGCAGAGCACGGCTATGACAGCTGTAGATAGCCAGGTAGGGTAGTGGTAGGCACATCTGCCTGCAGCCAGAGGTATTTTATTTTATTTTATTTTATTTTTTTCCCTCACTAGGTCTGCTATCGGAGTTCATGTGACTTGGAGAGCTGAGGAGGAAACTATTGGGGCACAGCAGAGGATGGCAGGAGCATCGTGGCAGGTAAGTGAATTTTACATTTGTTTCATTGCCTTTACAGGTTGAGCAGCAAAGCGACTGGTGGTTTGTTTTCCCTTACCTGCACAGAGCATAACAGGGCCAAGTAAAGAGTTGATACTTTACTGGGGGTTGATTGTCTCATGAGACACGTGGTAGGCCTAAACCCATCCTCCCCAGATACTCAGATATATTGGGGTGTTTATGGTCAGCCATTGGTGGCTACCACATTACTATTAGTTTACTGCTGGTGGATAGCATGGCCAGGTGCAATCACTAAGGTTCCCAGGTCATCAATCAAGGCGGTGAGTACCTGGGAGTGTATCGGAGGGGAATCCTGTTAGTCAGAGGAGGGGATCACTGTAGATTGGGAGAGGTACTTGTAGGCCTAAATAATAAAGGAGGCTTTAAGAGCAACATTATCCATCGTTGGTATACAAGGGCTATAGGAACATAGCAGTAGGAAATGGGCGGTACAAGGTGGGATACACTAGGGTGGAACAGCTATAATGTGGGTGGTGGGTGGTACAGGGGCAGCAAGGAACAAGAGGGGCACCATGGGTAGAATAGTGGCTGCAATGGGTGTGGGATAGCTATTTGGATGAACATATGGAGACTAGGAGGGTGTCCAGTCTGCCACAGACTAAGAAGGCTGGAGGAAAGAGTGCAGTGGCTTGGTGGAGAGCTGGAGAGGGTGTGGGCAGAGGAGGTGGAAAGGGGCAGGAGGGCCTCTCTCTGGGGGTAACAGGAGGCACATCAGGAGAAGAACATCAGGTTGGGGAGGGGACAAGGAGGGGTGCAGGATCACATCTGACAAGGGTCAAGTGTTAGAAACAGGTCAAGAAACAGGGGTAAGGAGCCAGCATGGCAATACAGGGCTGGCAGGCAGCAGGTTTGCAGTGCTGGCAACAATGGTAGAAGGAGGAGTTAAGGAAGCACCAGGGAGAGAGGCAGAGGAAGGGAAAGGGTGCACAGGGGTCAGGCATTTGGAGGAAGGTAGCAGGGCAGGAGGAGAGGCACAGCTGAAAGGAAGGTGTTGGCAGCAGGGGTGAAAGGGGAGCAGTGCTGATGGGTTAGACAAGGGTGCATAGCTAAAGGGAGGCAGGGGCCAGTGGAGGAAGGGGAAGGTGGATGATAGCATGAGACTAAGGAGGATGGGCAAACACAGGTCGGGGAGGATGAGGAGTCTTAGGGGAGAAGCAAAGAGACATAAATGGGCAAGGAAGGGCAGACGCTAGTAATAGACAAGGAAGTAAATGGGGAGGGAGGAATGTGGCATGAGGAGGGGGTGTGCTAGTGTTGTGGGATTCCAAACTGAAAGGGATCAGATGGGACAGTAAAGGGAAAGACATAGTCTAGAATGGGTTGAGTCTATTCCCGGGTTGACAGCCGGCGGGCAGGCAGTCCATTCTCAAGTGCACAGGGAGGAACAGAAGAAACCCCATGTTGTGGTGCACATGGGTACAAATGACCTGTTAGGGAGGCGGTGGAGGTAGTAAAGGGAGATTAGGAACTGGGAAAGCTGTGTGAGGAGGTGGGAAATCATTGGCCTTCTCGAGGTGCTTCCACTACCCTGTGCAAGTACTGGGAGGAAGGAAAGGCAGCGGAGTTCAACAGCTGGCTGCGGAATGGTGCCATTCCAAGTGGTATGGTTTAGTAGGTGGCTGGGGCAGATCCTGGGACAATAATGACCTGTATGCAGGGAACAGACTACACCTGAGTGGGGGAGGGAGTATTGAAGCAGGGGATAGAGGGTACATAGCAACAAGGGTAGCTTTAAACTAGGAAAGGGGTGGCAAGTGGACAGCTGTTAGGCAGGGTATTCAGAGAGGGCCAGATGAGCCTACCCCCAAGCTATAGGGAGGGCATCATGGTAGGGGCAAATGGGGGGTAAATCTGGGAGGAAGGAAAGAAGAAGGATGGGGGTAGTGTCACTGAATGTGAGGAGCCTAGGTAACAAATCAACTGAGCTACAGGCTCTCTGGGCAGTGGGGCAGGTGGACATTCAGCCATAACAGAAACTTGGGCCATCCAGTTGCAGGACTGGATATGATGATCCCTGGATACAGGCTGTCCAGAAAGGACAGGGCAAACAGGAAAGGTGGGGCGGTGGCGACCTATGAAAAGGAAGAAATAAGGTGCATAGGGGAAGAGGGGAGGAAGGTGGGACAGAGGCCCTGTGAATGCAGTTTCAGGATTCAAAGGACAGGGTACTGAGGATATGGGTAGTGTATAGGGCACCATCTCAAGGGAAGGAGCTGGACAGGGAGTTGGCAGTACAAATTAGGAGGTTTGCAGGAAGGGGCACAGTGGTGGTGGGGACCCCAACCTACCTGGGGTGGACTGGAGCTCACCAACCATCACAAGTACTAGGAGCAGGTTATACTGGGGCATTTCAGGATAGCTTCCTGGTGCAGTTGATATATGAGCCAACTAAGTTGGGAAGGACTCTGGACCTTGTACTATCAAGCGGGGAGGTTGTAAGGGGACTGTAGGTTGAGGACCCTCTGGCTGGGAGTGATCACCACAGCATGGTTCACACTCAGAATGGGGAAGAAAATGGAGACTCAGGAACCAAGGTGATTGATTTTAGGGGCACACTTCAACAAAATGGGAAATTATGATAAGTCATCTGGAGGAATCCAACCAACCATGGATGCCAATCAAAAATGGCGTATTAAGGCAGGGCTGGCAGAGACTACTGGGACATGTACTAGGGCACAGAGTAAGAAAGGAAGGGCAAGAAGCCCAGTTGGCTGACCAAGGAGGTAATGGAGGGTGAGAGCCACGAGGAAAGCTTTGAGGGATTCAAGAGATCAGGGAGATGCGACAAAGGATAGTATACAAAGAAGTACAGGAGGTTACAAGACTAATCAGAGTCACCAAGGCATCCAGAGAGCTGAGGCTGCCACAGGGCATTAAGGACAGAGAGAAGGACTTCTTCAGATACATTGGTGAGAGACGGAAGAACAGGGACCAGATAGTGAGAATTAAGAAGGACGGGGGGTGGGTAGAGAAGGGGCAGAAGCAGGCAGAGGCACTAAATGAGTACTTCTGCTCTGTTTTCACAGAGAGAGAGAGTAAGACAGATACCTCATGGATGTGGTGGAGTGGGCAGGGGAGGGAGGGTGACAGATGAAGAAATTACAGAGGTCAGAGTACTGGAAGGACTGAGGACACTGTGGGTGGACAAGGCACCGGGACCTGATGGCTTTCACCCTAGGGTACTCAGGAACTGGCAGGGTGCGGGCAGGTCCACTGGCTGACCCTTTTCAATTCCTCTCTGAAACAGAATGCATACCACAGGACTGGAGGTTGGCCCACGTGGTGCCCATTCACAAGGTGGCCCAAAGGATGATCCAGATAACTTTAGACCAGTAAGCCTCCACATCAATTGTGGGAAAGCTCATGGAGACAATCCTTGGGAGAGCCTAGTGACATTTTTGGAGCACAGGTTTGTCTCAGGCAGGTCCTGCCAGACAAACCTGATTGAGTACTATGATTGGTTGACCAGGAACTGGACAAGGGTCATGCAGTTGATGTCCTGTGCTTGGACTTCAGCAAGGCCTTCAATTCTGTGCCACATGGGAGGCTAGGGGGAAGCTGGAATATGTAGGGGTGGGTACTAAGATGGTCAAACGGTTATTATCTGTCTGAAGGGCAGGCAGCAAAGGGTGGTGGTGGAGAGGAAACTCATCGCCAAGAGTGGTAACAAGCGGGGTGTCACAGGGATTAGTACTGAGACCAGTGCTGTTTGGGATATTCATAGCGGATATCTCACATGGGACCCAGAGTAAGATCAGTCTGTTCATAGGCGATATCAAGATGAGAGCTGTGGTGGATGACATTGAGGGGTGCAGGGGACTGCAGTGAGACCTGACTAAACTACAGGAGTAGTTAGAAACATAGCAGTTAGGGTTCAATGCCAAGAAGTGCAAGGTACTGCACTTTGGAGCTAAGAATCAGAGGAGGTGCTATCTGCTGGGACTGGTACAACTGGGGAGCATAGAGGTGGGGAAAAGGACCTGGGGTGGATTATAACAGGAAATATGAACAACTTGGCTCAGTGCAGGAAGGCAGCAGCAAAAAGCCAACAAGATGCTGAGCTTGTAAGCAAGGGGATCTCATCTAGAAGTAGTGAGGTGATCCTTCCCTTGTACAGGTCACTGGTCAGGCCACATCTGAATACTGTGTGCAGTACTGGTGCCCATTTCTGAAAAAGGACATCAGACTGTTGGAGGGGTGCAGCACAGAGCAACTAAGGTGATCCAGGATTTGGAGGAAAATCCTACAAAGAGCGGCTGAACATGCTTAACATGTATTTCTTAGAGGAGAGGAGAGTTGGGGAGATATGATCGAGACCTTAAGTACCTGAAGGGATAAACAAGGCTAATACAGGAGAGATATTCTGGATCAGAAGAGGAGGGATACTAGAGGGCATCAACTGAGATTGGAGGAGGAAAATTCAGGAAGGAAATCAGGAGACATTATTACAAGGAGAGGTGGTAGATAAGTGGAACACTCTACCTGAGGAGGTGGTTTCCTGTGGGATGGTGGGCTGCTTCAAAAGGGATGGGACAGAGTGAGGGGGATGACTGTGAGGAGGGAGGGGAGGATGGGGCAGCTGCAAGTTGAGGGATAGCTGCACAATCAAGCGACTTGATAGACCATGTGGCCTATTTCTGCTGGCATTTCTGTATGTTCATATGTTTGTATGATATAGGCTTATTCACTTTTAATCACTTTAGTCCATGACTTTATCAGTCTTGGCAACTACCAGGTACCTAGAGTGGGAAACAGGCATGCCTAAGGTGGTGCCGCAGGTTGACCAGTATTCCAGCTGTAGTTGGGGCCCTTGATGGAAAGAAGGGTAATTAAATATGAGCAACACACTTGTAAAACCATTTGTAATCCTGGCCGGTTAGCCCAGTCACATTTAAACACATTAAACTGATAAATGGAATTACATGCTACCATAGATAAATTGATTGCTGGTTTATTTATTTATTTAGTTTTGTTGACCAGGTAAGTGCACTAGACAAATCCTGCCTATTTTCAGGCACGACCGGGGAGTGGGATACAGATGAATTCCAACTGACCGTGAACCAGATTAAGCTCTTGGTGGTATTTTTAGTGAATGAGGAAATTTGGCCAGGACACGGGAAATTCCCCTACTGCATGGCCAGTAGGGGACTTTATTGACTGACCGCGGGATCAGTTGGTAGCCTGCTCTGCAAGGGATGGATGGTGAGGAGTATCGGAGCAGCCGAGGGCTGCAAGTGAAACAGTGAATATGGCTGCACAAGAGAAATTACCCTGGAGAATAATGAAACGGAAAATGTGAGTTATTTGGTTCTATGGATGACTTAACGGATTTAGCAATGGTGAGCAGTGGCTCTGCTACTGTAAATCTTATCGGAGGTGAGACATTTACAACTGAAACTGGAAGCCTTACGTAGGGAACAGAGAACTGTAGCGAGCAATTGAATGATTTAAGCAAGATGGAATCTGTGAAACTTACCAGGTCGGAAGAAGACTCCACGGCGGTAACTGAAATTAATCGCCCTGACCAAATGGAATCCCACTGGTTTGCCATGCCTACGGTACTGCTGAACATGTTGATATCAATCAAAGAATGAGCAAGACGTGGCTGGCAGTTCTTCGGAGTAAAGTCCCAGTGCGAGCGACGGAGAGGACAGCAAGCGGGAAAAGTGTACCACACGATTCAAGGTTACTGTCGACGTCCTGGAGGAAGAGGAAGGCATACAGGGACTGGTTTAGTGATGCACAGAAGAGTCCTGTATGGAAATCGTCCAGATTTCAGTTTCGAGCTACTACTGGGGCTGCAAGTGAGAGTACTGAACCACTGAAACGCTGTGTTTTTCAAACGGATCCCGGGACACAGTCTGGAGTGTCGGAGTTCTTTTCTAAACGGCAACTGGATAAGGTAGGAGAGGAGGGAAAGGAGAAAAGAATGGCATTGACCTTTGCTAAACGACATTTGGTATTACCTACTGCTGGGATAGGTGAGAAGCTATCTGAAAAGAGCAGTGTGGGGAGAGGAAGTTCAAACCAACGCTGGGACTGAGCCTCTCAATGCTGATAACTGGTCCCCACAGAGAGCTCTCAGCGAGCTGGTTGCACTTGGACAGTGGGGCTTGAAGCCCACTTCTGATTGGGACCAAATTAAACTTCTCCCAGAATGAACCAGCATGGAAACCCAAGTTACAAGACATTACTGTTTTAAATGGGTTAAGGAGTTGGTAGGTGGGAAGAGGAGTCTATTCCTTTTGTGGTTTCATCTCCTGAAAGGCAGGAAGTAACTGCACCTGTGGCCGAGGTACAAGTAGAGGCACAGGACCAGAGGGAGGAAAGGGGAAGAAACCATTAATGTCAGAATTGTTTTCAAAAATTAAACAGGATGATGCACTGCAGTCTTCGTTACAAAGGAGGTTTAGAGGTTAGACCTGATAGACAATATGTTGGTAAATGTTTATTGAAAGATTCTTTGCGCTTCTCTCCTAGGAAGTGTTTGCATTTATTAATATTTCTGGGAAGACAACTTTGACGTTAGTTTTCGCTCAGCGTATGCTCTTGACCTTTTTGGGAAAGATATAGTCAGGTTAAGTTTCCCCTTTGGACACCCTTTTTGTTATACCTTTAACGAAACCTTTAATAAAGTATGTCACTGTTATGTTTAGGAATGAAGGGTTCATATCGATGATATAACTTACTGGTTAGGCCAAAAATGTGAGATTTTGAGTTCCCCAGAAGCAATTCTGGATGCGGAACAATTTTGGACAGGGGCTGGTGGTTTAAAGTTAAACTACGACAAACAGAGGCAGAAATTGAGCACATCCCAAATTCCTTTATGTTAGGAAGGATAGAGGGTGTGTTTTACACTGGACAACCTCGGCTTGTTATAAATGTGGTGCTAGAACTCATTTATCAAGTTCCTGTGACAAACCAAGATGCGATAACTGTGGAGAAAGTAGGACATACCTTTCAATGTGCTAACTTCACAAAATGTGATCTCTGTGAGAGGCAGGAAATGTGTTTGCAGACTGTACATGGGCAGTCAAAATAAAGGGTGTTGTGGTAGCCCAGACCTATTAATACAAAAAGCCCAGGATTTGATAATAGGGGAAGGTCACGTGGGTCATGCACGCCAGTTGAAAAAGTACCTTTGGTTATTGAGGTGAGTGGGGCTGGGGTAGAGGTGGAAGATTTAGTGAAAATTGACCAGGAGCCTTGGAGCCTGTTACGGTAGGAGTTTTGACTGTTGAGGGAGACAACCACAGGAGTCCTTTAGGGCACCTGTGGTGTCTGCAGTTAGACGGTCTTCCAGAAATATTAAAGGCCTTCCACAGCAGCCTGCCATGGATGTAGAAACGAGTAATTCTTTTGCCTTGTTATCAAGTCAGTGGGGGAATCGGATATGGATTGCCTGGATAATGATTCACAGCAGACATTGGACAGTCCGCCTTCTCCATTAAGAATTCAGGAGGATTATAAAGGGAAAAAGAAGAAACAACGGAAGAAAGATAGGTGATGGGCTGAAATTGAATGTACCTGATGCAATTTAGGTTAGGTTTGGTGAATGTTCATAGTATATTAAATTATAAGAGACGGCAGATAGTTTATGACTTTGTTCATTCTAATCAGATTGATGTCTGTTTACTACAAAAACATGGATGTATACTATGGAACAAGCTAGGTGTTTTCAACGAGAATGGTGCTGGGGCCTTCGTATTGGTCTTTTGGCCAGCAGTCGGCGGATGGAATAGGTTTCTATTCCATTCTTATGACTTTTCTTTAATTAAATTGATGGATCTGATACGGACGGTTAATGATTTTAGATGGTTTGTGGAAATCAAGATTGTGTCGGTTTATTAATGTCTATGGGTCACAGCTCAAGGCAGAAAGGGTGGCGCCTGCAATATGTTACAACCTTATTTACTGACCTCCTCTGAGGTGTTTTTGTGTGGGGACTTTAACTGTGCATTAACAGCTGCTGGTGATCCAATGGTGGGAGTGGGTAGGAAAATTTACTGTGATACTAGAGCTTTACACAAAATGGTACACTCAGCGGGTTTAATAAATGGAGTAGTAAACAACATTCAGGGCCTAACTTTACTTATAAAAGGAACCGGTTTACTTCCACAATAGATTATATTTTTTATCTGACAAAATTCCCTTTACATTTGAAACATGCCCTGTGGCCTTTTCTGACCATCTATTGTTGCTCTGTACCGTTTCTCCTCATGCCAGACTGATAGGTAGGATGGCGAGATGGAAGTTGAATCCTCTATTATTAAACTCTAGGGAGGTACTGGATAGAATTCAAGCATTACTGATGGCAAGGCTTTCAGTAGCCTTTTATATGACTCTATGGGCGAGTGGTGGAAAGATTCTAAGGAAGACCTTTGTCGCCTATTAAAACAAAAGGGAAGGCTAAGGCAAATAATGATTTTCTCCAATATTTGAAATTAAGACAGCAATTATATTATTTATTTTCAGTAGCCAATACTTCTACTTTGGATTATAGTTCACAGATTAGGATACTAAAAGAACAACTTTTGGAGGTTCAGTATAATAGGCTCGGACCCTTACTGCTCTTCTACAATATGGGGTTAAGAAACAGCCGGAGGGTGATCCATATGACGCCTTTAAAATTTATACACAATCTACAAACTTAAATGCACTCCGAAATAACGTGGGAAAATTGGTACAGGATCAGAAGTCACTTCAACATATAATTAAACATTTTTTTTTGACTATAAGCCAGTGATGGCCCCGGATGATCAGGACATTTGGGACTTTCTAACCCTGATTAAGGTACCCAGACATGTATTTGATACATTAATATTGATTCAACCTATCACTACACAGGAAATAATCACGGCCATTAAAAATCAAAATAAGGGTACTTCTCTGGGATTGATGGTCTGACATCGATTTATATAAGGCCTTTCCAGTGGAATTTGCAAACTGTTTAGTGTTAGTTTTAATGCTTTTATGGGACAAACAGATTTTCCTAGTTGGTTTGTCGAAGGGCTGTTGATTTTTATATAAATGGAGATAAATTTGAATAGAATAACTGGGGACCAATTGCACTATTGAATACCGATTATAAACTCTTTATAAGCATTCTGAATACCAGATTAAAACAATTTGCTGTCAAAGTTCTTTCCCCATTTCAGTTTTGTGAGTACTGGGAAAAAAAATATATCAGGCTCATATGGTCCTGAGAGACATTGTGGAGCTAGCGGTTTTCAAAAGATTTCAGGATGCATTGTCTCTGTAGACCAGATGAAAGCATTTGATAGAGTTTACCACCCATTTTTATTTGCAACCTTGAGACATTATGGGATCCCGGAAGTTTCTTAACCATCATTCAATCAATTTATAATTCGGCTATTACCCACCCAGTGATTCAACTGGAGATCAGGGAGGTTTCATGTTCCGACAGAATGCGTCAAGGTTGCCCATTGAGTCCCTGTTATATGCTTTACAATTGATACTTTAATTAGATCATTAACACAAATCCCTCGTTGGGTAGGGATAGGTTGGGCTTCTGGTGAGGATAGGTTGTATGTACAAGCTTATGCGGATGATTTTGTGTTTTTCTCTGATAGTACACAAGTAGGGTTTTTAGACTTTATGAATGGTAATGCTTTGTTAGCAAATTCTACTATAAACACGACTAAGAGTAAAGGTTTGTTTATAGATACGGATGGTCTATCAGAACTCATGGTACAAGGTATTACGTATTTCTTGTGACCTATAAAATTCTAGGATTATTTTATGGCACAAAAATGTGCCAGACCTTAATTGGGGATTAGCATTGACTTCAATAGAAAGGAAAATCAATATTTGGAAACAATGGAAATTGGATAAAATTAAGCGGGTTTCAGTTATTAAAACTTTGTTGTTCAAGTTGTTGTATACAGCACTGATTTTCCCTTGTCACTGCACTTGGAAACCAGAATATATAGTTTATTTTTCCAGATGTTATGGGGTAGTAGACTCAATCCGATTAAAGACAATTTACATACCTAGACAAAAGAAGGGAGGTTTAGGATGATAGATCCGGTTATTTTTTTCCACCTTATTTATTTCAACAAATGTTAAGTTAGGTTGGGGGTACCACGGAAAGATTTGGGATGCTACATCACCAGGTGATGGGGCGGTATTATAGTTGTTGGAAGGAGAGACCCCGAAACCGATTCCTCGTTGTTCCTGCCGACATATTTTATACCTATTGCAAAAAAGTATTTAAATGGGGTTGGTAGCACAGGTGGTCAAAGTTAGTACGGTGCACAGTTATATAAATCAGTAATGCTTCAACTATATCCTAGTGAACCAGTGTTTAAAACTGTCCTCTAAAGGTGTGTGGATATAGTTTTAAGTAGATTAAACAACCCAAGGTTACCTACTTATATGTGGGAAACGCTATGGCTTATGGTATATGGCGAATTAGGGTCATGAGGAGCATAAACATAAACCAGTACAGGAAAGAAATTGTCCATTTTTGGAGTGTGTGGCACAAGAAGAAATGGTTGATCATTTTCTTTTAAGTGTTCCTATTCTATGTCTTTGTGGAAATTCTTGGCAGTACAATGGAATATGAAATGGTTAGAATATATGGACTATGATACATTAGTACTGGGTCATTCTCCACAGTTTAGGTTAGTATATCATGTTGACACTTTACAAATCTTCTGTAGTATGTTGATATACTACTTGTGGCAAACTAGGTGCCAATGGGTGCTATATCAAAAATTGATGGCCCATGACACTGTCCGGAGGTTGATTCACGGGCAATGAACAGGATTTATATTCGAGACACGCATTCTTCTCCTCAAGGAAGGTGAAGGAGTGGTGGAAAGGGTTTTGAAGTTTATCAAATATAAATAAGAAGTTAAGTAGTTTGCCTTTGTTCACATATGGAGGGTGGGTTATATGTGGAGGTCACGACTGGAAAAATGAAAAAAAACACGCTTCTTAGGAGGTTCCTTTGTGTATATATGGTGGTAATACTTGCTTTGAATTCTTTCTGGTTTAAATATTTGTTAGTGTGGCTTCACACTATGGGTATTTATTGAATTTTTTCTTGATGTATAAGGGTCTGTGGAGTGAATCTCACACTGTATGTACTTATTGAATTTTTGATGTTATTCTAATAAAATATTCCCCTACTCTTTTCAATAAGTGCCATGGGATCTTTAACATCCACCAATCCAGGCAGATGGGACCTCAGTTTAACATCTCATCTGAAAGAGGCACCTCAAGTGCAGCACCCTCTCATGCTGCACTACAGTGTCAGTACTGGGATATTAACCCAAGTGCCAGACATGGGAACTGAACCCACAGCCCTCTGATCTCCTAGCCTCAGAGGTGAGTGTGCTACCTACTGAGCCACTGACACTGACACCATGCACCGCTGCAGGAGCTACCCTGGTTTTACTCACTGTACCCAGATGGATGGAATAAGGGGCTGGCAACATCAAGATCTGGTGCTTGCTCAAGCTGTTGGTGTGGACTGGGGCTGACACAACTCACATCCTCTTCACAACTTTTCCTGTAGGTGGCTACAATCTGCAAGTTGCTTCTATGCAGGAGCTGATTCCCCAAGTCTGGTCTCTCACCAAGATGGTGTTGGTGTTGGTACAGGAACAGTCTGGTTGGGCCTCTGGGGTGGCATAGGCCCAGATGAAGCAAATATTTTGTAAAAGTTTATGCTACGTGCTGATGAACTCTGCAGCTGGGTTTTGCAAAGTCCTTCTCTGCACAAGCTGGCTCCCAATTCAGTATTGCAGTCCCTGGAACAATTTCTCCACACACACAGTAGACCACAGTCATGGTGGCTGAAGAACAACAAACTTTCTCCTCCTCAGTAAATGGTTGGTTTCTGCCCCAGCTGTGGGCTCCAGAAATATCTCATTCTGCTCAGATGCAGTTCCCGGACAATCACACCTCTTTTGGACCAAAGATGAAGTCACAAGAGGCAGTACAGGCCTCTCCCTGCGAATGGACACTGAACCACACTGGCTCCTCTTTCCTCAGAATCTCAAGCTGCAATCACACTGTTTTTAAACAGTTCTCAGACTTGTGCAGTTTTCCTGTATTCCAGTTGGCTGTGGGTGCTGTCAATCACAGTTTGAGTGCTCTCATTGGTCCATTTAGGCGACAACCTAGAAAGTTCACAGTTTCACCCATAAGGCACTGTAATTAGGACCCCTTGGTTCTGACTGGTCCAAGTGCTAAGTCCTAGACCAAACATGGTGGCTCCCATAGTGGGAAACCGATGAGGCAAAGTAAACAACTCATTTATTTAGTAACAGTAAAGATTTAGAAATAAACATTTACAGATTTTAGCAGTGCTCCTTCTGCTTCATCAAGCGACTACAGAGTAGAGTGAATTAAGATTATGCCTGGCTGGTCGTGAGCCTTGATTTACTTTGACCCAGCCCAGGTTATAATACACAATACACAAGCTGGATGTCTTAAAGAGATAGCACAGTGGCATGGATCTGCAAACTCATGTAAGTTGACATCAGAACATTACTGTACATGGATGTACATCCCTTTAACCAGAAGATTACTGTACATGGATTACATCCTCTTTCTGGACGTCTACCAAGCAGTGGGCATCAGAGGAGCCAGGGATAAACTTAAGGTAAGCCCCCAAAATTGGGGGTTACAACTATGCACATTTCAAACCAAGGGATCCCAGTTTCACATAAATATTCACTTATATTTTATAACTGCAAATATGCAAGGGAAGAAAAGAGCAGAAACAGCAAGTGAAGGCAGAGTGATAGTGAGAGGTGGAGAATGTGAAGACTGTCAGAGTGATCAGTTCCTAGGTCTCATGAGAACATTCAGTTTTGCAACCAGACAAACAAGAGACAGAAAAGGAGAGACTAGGACAGATCCTTGTGTTTAATTCTTTCTGCATAACAAATGGGACAGGGCCTTATTCAACCCTCTCACAGGGATCTTTCTGAGTACCCACTCCTAACTAACTATATCATGGAGTGTTAATGCATCACCCCACAAAACTCTGTTCCCATGGCAGATCACTGCACATCCTCTTTATCCTTCTGTCTGGAACTCACTTCACTGTTGCTACACTGGATTACCTGCCAGACAGTAAACAGACTTTTGCAGTAGAACCATTCTCCTGTGTACCTATGGATAATCTTACCAAGTGGACAGTTTTTTGAAACTGAGCATAGGACAAAATCCATGTAAAAATCCAGTCCCAGTTATTGTCATTTGACAACTAACCAGCTAAAATAAAGCTGAGAATATAGGAATTTATGGGTGGGAAAAATCATATACTCAAAACTAAATCTGCCCTTTAATACCTTAAAGTCATCAAAGAAATTAGTTGCTCCACCATAACAAGAACTGACTTGTTTAATCTGTGAAGTTTGTTTATTTGTTTGTTTGTGTTATTTTGGTAACTAGGTAAAACCCTAGAGCAAAATGCCCATTTTTGTGGGTAAGCTTGGACACTATACAAACAATAAAATATGTGATAAAAGAAGTGATTCAAGTTACATATTCAATGTTACAAGTTTCGATCTGTATCTCTTATCAAATACGGTCAGGGAGCTTTTGAGTCATATTTGATCCAGAATGCAGCTGGAATGATCACTGACTGTTCTGGCCAACCACAATGTCCCACAGACTGATTGTCCTAGTCATAATGCCCTCCCCATTGATCTACCACAGCCAGAATATCTTCCTTGTTCCAACACCCCTCTGTTCCATCTGAATGCTACCTGACCTCACTGCCACACCACATGTGCTGAAAGCAGAGGTGTACAAAACCAGTGAGGTTTTGGTTTTGCCAGATCAGCTGTGATTTTGTTCTGGTTTTGGTTTTGGATTCATGGCCAATATTCATTCTAAATAAAACATGGTCTGTACCTTCATTTTAAAGTAAAATTCAATGGGCTTATGCAACTTAGTGAGGAGTTATGACTGTGTAACTTTGCTGATAGTCTGAAGGTATTTGAATGATTGCGTTTTGATTGTCCTAGATAGCTGAATACTTTGGCCATTCACACTCTCTATTTCATGAAGAACTACCACCCTCTCAGGGTACCATGAAGGCAAGGAACCCTTATGGGCAAGGTTCCACCCTAGAGTACCACAGAAACATAATTCCTTTAGGCTTAAGGCACCTTAGGAAGGTTCCTGAGGAGAGAGGCACACCACTGGAGGAGGAGGGAGGATGCTGGGCACAGAAACAGTGCTTCTGAGTAAGGTTGGAAGGAGCTGACTTAAATAGCTCAGTCAGAGTGCATGGCTGGTTGCTCCCACCCATTGAATTGCCAGCATAGCCTTTGAATTTAATGGTGTACACAACTTAGTGAGGAGTTATGCTTGTGCAACTTTATTGATAGTCTAACGGTATTTGAATGAATGTGTTGTTGATTGTCATAGGTAAATACTTTGTCCATTTGCACACTCTGTTCCATGAGAACTACCACCCTGTTGGGGTGCGGTCAAGGCAAAGGAACCCTCTTGATGAGGTTCCACCCCTAGAGGTGCTATGGGAACATAATTCTAGTGAGAGTTCCTTTGCCTTATGGTACCCTGACAGGGTGGTAGTTCCCGTGGAACAGAGAGTGCAAATGGCCAAAGTATTCATGACTTCCATAAGGAGTCTGGGAATAGCAAAGGAAGGAGGCCCACCATCCAACCCCAATTCATAGCAGAAACCTACCTGGGTAAACATTACACTAATATAAATGTACTTCATTATGGACCACCTGTTGTGGAGACTACTTAACTTTTATGACCTTCAGCATGGAGTAGAGGAAAAACCTTCTATGATGGGGAAACCTCTGGAGAGCCAAGGCCTTGGTCACCTTCCCTCTTGGCTTGGGATAAGTTAGTGATGACTCAGCTACTGCAATTTAGAGACCCAGTTCAGGGGAAGATGTTAGAAGAAGGGTTCTCACTCTATCCCTTTAGTGGGAAAGCCGTGGGGTGCCATGAACTGATCTCTGCAGCTAAAGGAGATTCTTGGCAAGGAGGCACACCCTCCAAGGCAGGAGGAGGAGAGCAACAACTGCTGAAAGCACTCACCTGGCCCCCAAGAGGGGAGGACTAGAGAGGAAGCTGAGCCCATGAGGGGTAAGGCATAGGAATTGAGCCCTTGAGGGCCGGAACTTGGAGTTGTATGATCTTCACCTTGTGGGGCAGAGATATGGAAGGAGGTGGGGATCAGGTGAATCTTAGGTGACTGTGGGGAATAGCTTTTGAAGGTGCTTCGATATGGTCTGCACAGCTAAGAGAGCCCATGGACTTAGAGGCCCGCCCTCTGGCAGCTGAAGTCTTAAATGATACATCAACAGGTGCCACTGAGTCACTCTGCATGGCTAAAGCTTCTCTCAGAGCATAGGACATTCTTACCCAAAGGGTAGAAAGAGAAGGACGCCACCTGAGTTGAGTGACCCACTTTCAAGATGTGGACTTCAAGGGGCAGAGCAATACCATCAGCTTAAAGAGCAGAGCTCGGAAGCCATGCCATGGTTGTGGCTGGCATGCATCTTAATGGAGGAGTAGTGGGAGACTGATGATGAAGCCTGATGGCCATGAGGATACAGAATAAATGAAACATAGAGGAATGGCTGATTGAGACATTGAATGACAACTAGAACACTGAATGAGACTGAATGATACGAGCTTGGACTGAATGATGAATGCATGCCAACCAGTTCCATAAGGGAGGTTAGTGTAGTTGCTGATGCATTGTAAGTCAGGTAGGCTAAGGCAGTAGAAGCAACAAATGAAACTGTGAGGAAAGCAGGAGCATATGGCAAGCAAAACTAAGGCAGTGGCTGCTAAAGCGAGCAACAACAGAACCCAGAAGGGAGTGGCTGCCTGGCTAGGAGCCAGTTGTAAACATTTAAGGATCATAGTTGAACTGAGAGATTGCTAAAGGTATGGAAGAACAGCAAAATGGGAGCCTGAATAGCACAAGTCAAAAGTAAATGATGAAGGCAGGAAGCTCCGAAAATTAGAAGGCCCAAAAGAACAGGACTGCAGCAGGAATAGATGATTGAGAGAAGCACAAACTGCAGCCAGGAAGGTAGAAAACAAAATATTGATCTAGAAAGCTGGAGAGGCACAAACCAAGCAAAAGTCCAAAATCACAAAGGGAAAGTGGGAGGCAAACACTGTGAGAAGGGGGTGGGGGCAGAGCCCGACAGAGGCTATGACTGCAGCAAAGAAACAATGCTTCTGAGTGAGGCTGAAGGAAGACTTAAAATAAGCTCAGGCAGGGGCATGGCTGGTTGCTCCCATCCATTGGAATTACAGGCATAGCCTTTGAATAAAAAGAAAAACAAGTTAAATTCTGCAGAAAAATAACTTAATAGCATGGCAGCTAGCAAGGCACAGCTACTAGTAAGTTCAAATTATCTATCTTGTAAAGTATTTTGAGTCAGTGCTAAGTTGAATAAGCACTCATTAGCTTGCAGTCGAAATTCCTAGCAGTAAATGACAGAAGACAAGACACAGTGAATAAAAGAACATAAGTTGAGGCAATGTAACAAATGAGCATAGCAGTATAGCCTGGCAGTATAGCCTAGTGGTTTGAGTAATGAGCTCTGACTGAGCTTGAGCCAGAAGACTTGTGTTTGATTCCACTACCTCCACTTGCATACTGTGTGACACTAAACAAATCATAACTTAACCATTACAGTGCTGCTGGGTTGCTCCTGAAAATGGCATTTGTGCCTAGACAGAACAACAACAAAATGAACCCCTGGCTATCTTGTTTAGTCTGTTAAGCAAGTTGTGCACTACTAACAAAAGTGACCTGGTGACCAAAGGAAGGTAAAGGAGGACACAGTAAATGACAGGTGATGGTCTGAAAGAAGGATATATATATATATATATATATTTTAAAGGTAGCAGCATGCACACAGACCCCCACTCACCCTTTTGAGGTGATTTTTTATAAGCCGACTTCGTTGTTTGTGTTGCCAGTGATGGGCCCCACAGTTTTGACCATTTTTTAACTCAGTTTGGATGCACATGTACACTACAAATTTTATTTATTTATTTTGTAGTACAATGCCATGAAAAGTAAAGTGGTAATTATGTAGACAAACTAAGGTAGCATTATGAAAGACGTGTGCACAAAAAGTATAATGGAATGGACCCTCCACACACCCTTTTGAACTGATTTTTTCGCCAACTTTGTTGTTTGTGTTTGCCACTGATGGGCCCCAACAGTTTCAACAATTTTTTTTACTCAGTTAGGATGCACATGCACTACATTTTTTTATATTTGTTTTGTAGTACAACACCATGAAAACTAAGCTGGGAATTATGTAGACAGATTGAGGTAGCATTGTAGTTTGTGAAAGAGAATGCCCACTTTTGTAGTTTTTTTTATATATCTTTTTTCTTTCATAGATGACTATCCATTCAAGAATAACGGCTCAGTCAGAACTCAGAATGGGGTTAGATGTTATCCAAGAAATGTAGAGACTTGGCATAGGGTACATAACTAGAAGATATCGACCAGAAAGTGCTGTCAATACAGTAATTTATAAATTTAAGTTAACCTTACAAATAAAGATTGAAGACAAAACATGTAAGTGTGAAATTCTTTCATTTTTAAATAATCTTTAATTTGTTTTATAAACACAGAAATCATTACATACATTACAATATGCAGCAGTAGCAAAACATCTCTAATATTGTATTTGTCAAACTGAATAAGATCTCTAATACATTCCTGAATGTTCTCGGGGTTGCAGACTGAAGCTTCTAGTCCCCGTGACCCCAGTTGTTAGGGCCTTTTGAAATATGAAAAACATCTTATTGTAGATTTCTGAAAATATTCTGGACATCCTGCTTGTATTCTTAACAAAGGAGGTAATGAATCTTTAATTTCAATCCATGTAGAGCCAAAAATATCATCATCTGATTTGTCTAATACATACAAGAGATTTTCATACATTATGATCTCTCTCTAAATAAATTCCACCAACAATTTATAACAAAAGTAGGTAGATTGTTTTATTCTCAGTTTTCTAGTATCTGCCTTTTCAAAGCCGTTGTTGCAATCACGAACATTTTTGTTTAGTTTTATTCATTATAATATTCACACAGTTATTAAATAAAAGAGGTCTGGCTTCATTGGTAACTGGATTTGTAGAATATTTAAAGAATGTCTCTAATTGTTTCTCATCATTTATATATCTGTGGACAGATCGAGACACAGTGGTATAAGTTTGCTCTTAGATCACATTTATACCAGCATGTTTCATTATAGGTAGGATTCACCCTTTGTACAGGTGTAGCATAAGCCCTTTCTATAAGTTTCCTTTGTATAGTTTTGTTCGTGGAGATATATATATTTTATTTGCTAATATTCACATATTTAACCATTTTTGGTTGGTGATATTTAGATTTCTTGGTTCCATTTTGTATTAATCTTGGATCTTTTGTTTTTAATATTTCCAACAATTTCATTACAAATTCTGGACATAAGCTTTTCTGATCCTTTTTATGATATTGTCATGTTGTTTATGTATATTGTTAATATTAATTACTTTGTCAAAATTATATAATTGATATAGTTTTTAAATTTTGTTGCAATGTACAGTATGTTCAGTAATTTAGTTTATGATTCTCCATCCATGCTTTAAGTTGATAGAAAGTGGCAAAATTACTGTTGATTATCAGATCTTTCCAGATATAAATGTTGTTTGCTACAAATGGTAGTTTGTTTATTGAGATTTTTCCCCAATGTCTCTACAAGTCCATATGTCTGAATATAGCCAGGGTAAATCCAACCTACCCTTCATATTTTTCATTAAGTTTGAAACAAGGGCAAACCAAGAACTGAGAGAATAATAGTTTTTTTTCTGGTATTTGTAGTCTAAAACAGGGGACCTGATTCTCAAAGGGTTACATCTGGCATAAACTGACTTGCGCCCCCAAAAATGGTGCAAGTAGCAGTTTACACCAGGAGATGCAATGATTGATATTCTGCAAAGCAGCCTGGGACATGTCGCAGGCTGCTTGCTCAAATGGACTTACTCTACCAGTTGTGCCATGAACCCCCTGCGACATGGAGCTTGGGGTTAACGCAGCAGTTGCACCCTGTTCTGGAAGGGCAGCCTCCAAGTCCCTGATATTAGTATTCTAAAACAACCCCCAGATGACATCCATCAAAGTACAGACACCAGCTAATAGCTGGTGTAAGTGTACCCATCACTGAGGGTTGTTCCACTATACAGCAGCCCCGATCCCCAGTAACTGCAACCCCATCCCCACCCCCAGTCAGTAGAGTAAGCCCAACAGGACTATCAAATCTCCCTCTGCTCCCAGTTCCCCAAAACTATCATAGTAGGCCCTCAGGGCTATGTGACCCCTGCCTGATCCCCAATAATGATTAACAAAATCCCCTCAGGGCTATCAGACCCTCCTCCTCAAGTCTCCCAATACTGTGTTGAAAAAAAGCCCCTCAGGGTTTTCAGTCCCCCTGAATCCTGATCCCCATAATATGTAGCAATGGCCCTGCAGGCAGTTGCACTATCCAACACAGATCCCAGACCCCACACCCAAATCCTGCAGTAATGCATAAAGAGTCCTGTTATCCTAGTGGCCTAGTGGCCCCCCACCTGGCAGTGTCAGACCATCCCTGCTCCCCTAACTCGCCCCCAGCTGGTGACTGGCATCCCACCTCTCACCACCATGGCCAGCTGTAGACTGAGGCTCCATATGAGCGCATACTACTTTACATAGTATGTGCTCAATGAATGAGCTATCATTCATTGAGCACGTGCCTATGTACTGTAGTACACTCATACAGAGCTCAGTCAGTGGCTGGCCATGATGGTGAGAGGTGGCTGTGCCAGTCACTGGCTGAGGATGGGTCAGGGAGAGGGTCTGGCACTGCCAGGTGGGAGGGCCAGTAGACTACCAGGGATAACGGGGCTTTTATGCATTAATACCACAGGACTTGGGTTTGGGGATTGGGGGGTCAGGGCTTCAGGGTGAAATCAGCCCTGTGGGGCTATTACATAATACATCATGGGGATCGAGACTCAGGGGTCTGATTGCACTGAGGGGCTTTTCAACACAGTACTGAGGACTCAGGAGGGAGTCCTATAGCCTGGAGCGGCTTTTCTTTACACAGAATTTGGGGACTCGGGAGGAGGGATCTGATAGCCCTGAGGGTATCTTGTTAATCATTATTGAGGGATCGGGGCAGGGGATCACATAGCCCTGAGGGGCTTTTCAGGTTTGGGGACTGGGGTTGGCACTTGTGCCATTCTTGTGTGCATGCCTTAGGCATGTGGCCAATCATTCAGGTATGCCCTCTGTTTGGTGTACCTGTGTGGTTGGCACAAGTCTACAGAGATTGCTGTGGGGACCCTGCCCCTTACAGAATCAGGCACAGGGTCCTTGGCACAACTGCTCCCTTGCATGTCACAACTTAAGTACATGAGTAGGGGTGCTATAGAATCGGGCCCAAGTTGTTTATTTCATGTCTTCCTTATTATTTTTATTAACTGATTTTGCAAAATAAAGACATCTTCATTTTTAAAAGGTCCAACACCAAATCTGAGAGATCACATGAGACTGTATGTATCTAAAGTTGGGGCATCAGAATCCTCCTAATTTTCTAGGGGTTATTAATAACGACCAAGCAATATGAGGTTCCCCCTCACCATATACATTTTTGAATAATCTTTTAAATCTTCCAACCAGCTAATGGAAGATGCTTCTAACATGGTTTGCATGGTATAGATAAAGTGTGGCATGGCCATAATTTTTAATGTATTGATTTTTTCCCAAGTGATAGTGGTAAATTTACCCAATTGGTTAGTAATGCTTATACAGTATTTTTGTTTTGGTTTGTCAAAGTTTATTTTAATATTTTTGTTCTGATGCGAGTCAGGGTTATTCCTAAGTATTTAATACTTGTCTCTATTTTAAATGTCCCATAAAGTCAGACAGGGTTTGACTTGCGATTGGATATTTTCATTAAACATTATTTAGTTTTATTTAATTTACAACCAGAAACTGAAGAAAAGGTTTCTATTTCTGCTAAAATGCTTTTAATGAGTTGTTGCTATTTTTCAGAATTGACAAAATATAGTTGCTAGAGTACACTAAGTTTTGTTGTTCATTCTGAATCTCGATGCCTTGAATTTCTGGATTTGACCTATTTGTAGAAATGGTTCTAGACATAGAATGAAAATTATTGGTGAGAGTGGGCAGCCTGCCTTACTTTATTGTTTATGGTAAAATCCTGTGTTAATAGTGAGTTAATTTGAAACTTTGCAGTTGTTTGGTAAAGATGTTTAATAAGATTTATAATTTGGGGTGTTAAATTCCATGCTTTTAAAGTCTCAATCATATAATTTCTAGCAATCACATCAAACGCTTTACTGGCATCTAATGTTATAGTGTGATAAATGTCTGTTTTAAATTCTTAACATGAATTTATAAGAGAGTGTAGTTTTCCTCATTGCCTGGGAAATGGATCTTCCTTTAATAAAACCATATTGATTTTGTTTATGAAATTATTTAATAAGGGTTGTATCCTATTGTTTGTAAGTTTGTCTAAGGATTTTATCATCTATATTCAATATAGAAATTGGTCTGAAACTGTCGGGAAGGTCTAATGGTTTTCCTTCTTTATGTATTAAAATGATTTTAGCTTCTTACATTGTTTTGGGAGGTTTGCCTTATTCTTTATTAGTTCTTCAATTGTGTAGAATAGCCAAGGCCTAATTTATCTACAAATCACGTTGTAAAATTCATTTGTATATCCATGTATTCAGGAGCTTTGTTCCTGGGTAATTTTCTAATTGTATCTGTTACTTCTTTTAGAGTGAATAGGATATAATCTCGTGCATTTGTTTTAGCCTCGCCTTGTTTAGAAAATTGTTTAGTTTACCTGAATAGTTTTCTGTTTATTTTGAAAATGGATTAAAATATTTAATAAATACATTGGCTATATCTTTATCTTTGGTTATTATTTCATCTTGATTATTCTTTATTGAAGTAATCATATTTCTTTCTTTTCTTTTCTTAGTAAATTTGCCAAGAGTTTTCCTGATTTATCCATGTCTAAATATATATATATGTTAATACTGTTATATAATCTTTCACATTTCTTAATTAATCATGTTTTGTTTTTGGAGTTTAAGTGTATTCCATTCTGTAACATGTTTATTGTAGTCCTAGAGTATTAATAAATCTAATATTTTCAATTTCTGGTCTAAGGATTCAGCTTCTTATTTCTTGATTTTATTTATCTTAATCTGATTGGTAAGAATCACCCCTCTTATAGTTGCCTTGAATGCATCCCATTATTAATTGTTATTTGGCCTGTACAATTGTAGAACCTGAATTCATTCATTGCCTGCTCTATGTCTAAGAACCAAATCTTTGTTTTTAGCAACTCATTTATTGAAGGACCAGTTTCTTGTAAACATTCTGTCTGTATTTTAATCTTTAAAGTAGTATTAATTGAGGCATGGTCCAATATTAGAATGGATTCAGTTTCAGCTTGTATTATATTTTGGACTAGTCCTTTGATACTATGATATAATCAATTCTAGTAAACATTTTATTCTTTTAAATCAAAGTGGAATATTCCCAATTAAACTGGTTTATGTACCTCCAGCTATAACCAGCTTTTCCTGTTGAAGAAAACTGTTTAATTTATTTGCTGTACTAATATTACTAGGAGTAGGAAAAACTGATTTGTCCAGTTTGGATTAATCATAGCATTGAGGTCACCTGCTAGAATTATATTAATAGTAGTAGTAAAATATTTAGTTTTAGAAGGGATATAGAAAACTTTAGCTCCTAAGATCTATTTTCACAGTCGTCCTGTACATACAAACATTCAGGTTATGGGGTAAATATCACACATAGATACATTACAATGTATACAATAATCTTTCATAATTCAATACATACAAAAGGTCACAAAATGTAACACCTGTCTTACCTAATATTAGTAAAATTTCAAAGATTAATACTTAATTCCCTGTTTAAATATTAAGAAATTTACATCATAATTCTAATGGGGATTTCAATCTAAATTGGAATGATGACAGCTCTAAGAAATTGAAGGATCTATCGATGTTAATGGTCTGTTACAAATGGTGACTGCTATAACCAGACCTAACAGAAAAACCTTGAGTGCAGCACCCTCCTGGACCTTATCCAAGTAAACAAACCTCACACTATCTAGCATACTGGAGTATTCTTCAATGATGTAGTCACCATTGCACTTCTGCCTGCATCAGACATCCTTCCCAAATAAAAACAGCCTCCAAATTCAAACTGAAAAGATGCCTGAAAAAGTTTTGCCAGTACACTTTCCTGAAAGATCTAAGTAACATTTATTGGCAGGATTTCTACCTAGCCCCCACCTTTAACGAGCATTTAACATCTTTCACAGCCTCTTACTGGAGCTATTAGACAAACACACCCCACTAAGACTGATCAAATCAAAAATAAAACTCCTGGCTGGTTCTCTCCCATCCTGAAGAAAGCACTTAGGGATAGGGACTACTGGTGGAAAAAGGAAATCCCACCTGAGGTCTGATTGGTTAGCATTCCACTACTAGGAATGCTTTGTACCAAGCTAATTAGGTCAAAAAAAGCTAGGTACTTCCAAAAGAAACAAGAAGACAATAAAACAACTCTGCCAAATTTTGGAACATCCTCAAAGAAGTCAAAGGTCAGTCCACTGCAACACCCCTTCCAAACAAAATTGTGTCTGATGGTATCACCTATATGGACAAAGCTGATATACTAGAAAAGTTTAATGTTCACTTTGCCACTGCAGGGCTTGCCTTTGACACCTCACCTATCAGCAAACTTAGCTTGGCAGAGACTACACTGTTGGCTTGCTGATAATCACAATCATAACCAACCACATCCCACCACCTTCAGCTTCCTCACAATTATGTTCAAGCAAGTGGAGGACCTCCTCCTTTCTCTGGATACAAAAAGAAGGGTGCAGATAATATCGAACCTTACTTCCTAAAACTTGGCCATACCTTTCTGACCGCCCCATTACACACTTATTCAACACCTCTCTGATTCAAGGTGAGCTACCTGTCTTGTGGAAAACTGCCCACATCCTACCATTATTCAAGACTGGGGATCCAAGTGATCTGAACAATTACCGCCTATTTCTATACTATCCATCTTCTCTAAATTGCTTGAAAAATTGTCAACATCCAACTTAGAGAACATTTGGATTCACAAAAGTTGCTAAACCCAGCTCAGCCCGGCTTCAGAGCCAAACACAGTACAATATCGGCTCTTGCCAAAGTAACTACAGACTGGCAAATGGCCTTGGACTCTAAGAAGCATGTATTTGCCCTCTTCCTTGATCTAAGTAAGGCCTTTGATACTGTGGATCATACCATCATGCTTACTGCACTGAGAACATCGGACTTGATAGTTCTGCCATTGAATGGTTCACCAGCTACCTAACCAATAGGTTACAACAAGTCAAAGCCATAGGAGATCTGTCCCCACAAAATCCTTGTTACGAGGTCCCAGGCTCCATCCTGGGCCTATCCTCTTTGCAATATACATCAATAATCTGGACTGCTAGCTGGGCACAGCAAATGTGCACTTATTTGCAGATGATACTGTACTCTATACCACAAATTCATCCTTGGATCTGGCCCATGAGTACTTACAGAAAGACTTCATCACCCTCAATACAACCTTCTCACTCATAAGCTCCTCCTCAATGCCAAAAGACTAAAGTAATGATTCTCTTACAAAGTCTACTTCTGGATGTCCACATATCACACAGATCCGAACACTCTTAGATGAACCCCTTGAAGTAGTTGATACCTTTAAATACCTAGGGTTCTGGCTGGATAACAAGCTCAACTTTCTGTGCCACTTAAATGAAACCTTGAAGAAACTAAGACAGCGATTAGGTTTATTCTATCGGATGAAACACCTACTCATGTTAGAAGCCAGAATGAGACTAGTACAAACTACATTCCTACCTATACTGGACTATGCTGACTTCCTTTACAGTTATTGCCTATCAACGATGCTAAACAAACTGGACACCCTTTACCACCGGGCTTTAGATTTATCTTAAATCTACCCGTAGTACACATCACTGTCGTCTATACCAGGTTTGGGATGGACCTCACTCTCAACTAGAAGAAAAAGGAATGCTCTCCTCTGGTTTTTAGAGCATTATCTGATAACCTCCTGCATACATCTCGAACATCTTCAAGTGGGCTAAAGGTTCCTATGGCCTGAAACGCTTCTCCTTAATCTGCTTCCAGATTCCTAGAGTGAAAACTACCCTTGGCTCAGCAGCAATCAACTTCTCACTTCCATCACTTTGGAACACTATGCAAGACTCATTAAAATTATCCTCACTTCCAAGCATTTTCATTCAAAGCTCTATTAACAGATTATCTGAAGGAATCATGCAACTGTTTCAGATGCGATGACCCCTAAGCCTCGGGTGCCACTCTCAAATCCTCGCCTAAGTATCTCATCCACCCACATTTCTAACAACAGAAACCTAGGACCTAAAGCCCTAGTTCCCTTAATCCAAGATGACCCTGCCTATTCTCTACCTTTTACCTATTCTGGCCTCCCTTTTGGCTGCCTGCTCTTTCACTCCAATTTCTACCCTATTCCTTAATACCTCCTTATTTTTATCATTTAGGTATGAGCTCTTACTCAGTGGAGACTGTATGGGATTGTTGTCTCTTCTCATTTCAGTAAAGCTTATCATTATGTACCTTTGCATGTTAATTATATTTGTCCGGTATGTATAGGCCCATATTGAGCTGCACCTTCACAATGTTTTTCTTTTTTGTTTTGCACTGTTGTCCACCATAATTGTAATCTTATGAAGTGTACTGTATTGTATTCATGCCCAGGACCACATTGAAAATGAGCTTGCTCAATGGTGTGTATGCCTGGTTAAATAAAGTGATGGATTGATTGATTGATACCCCCTTATAGAAAACATCACTTTAAACATGCACATTCTGAATAAAGTATTTCATCAAACCAGATTTGAATTGTGTTAATTTTGTCAGATTTCTCATTTTAAGAAATTTCATTACAGATTTTGCCACCTGAGCCTGCAATGTCATGCTCCCATATTTAATATTAACTTTTGGAAAATTAGGCCCTATGTTTACCTCCTTAAGGCATAATGGTGGCTCTTACAACCAAAATGTGTATCCATATTACCTTTTATCAACCTTTTATTTATCTTATAAATGGATATTGAGTATTGGTTTTGAACCGTGAAGTAAACTATCCCATTTTAGGTCATTATACATGGTGCAATGATGCGTTGAAAAGTTACATTTGAGAGCGAATCTTGCCAACTGGTTATATGTTTTGACAAGTTTGTCCAGGTATTTTTGTCCCACAAAATTATATACTAAGTTACCATATTCTAATATGGGTAGTATTAACTGCATAGCAATTGTCTTCTGAATCTGTTGACTTAATATTCCGGAAGACCTGTGCAGTCGCCAATTCTGTTATTAACTTTCTTTGTAATATTATTGATATGATCAGAAAATGTTAAGTACTATCTATTATAACTCCTAAATATTTACTGTATATTGTTTTGTGATTGTTCATTTTTCCCATCACTCATTAATAATTCCCTATCATTTATTGACTTTTTTGTTACCTTATTTGATTTCTTGTCAAAATACATAACCTGTGTTTTCTTTTCACTTAATACAAGTTTTGAGCTGGATAACCAGTCTTGAAGAATATCAAAGTCCAATTG
The DNA here is from genome assembly GCA_016271365.2 of Neoceratodus forsteri. NCBI lineage: Eukaryota > Metazoa > Chordata > Ceratodontiformes > Ceratodontidae > Neoceratodus > Neoceratodus forsteri. Next base: position 765,235,130 of record CM028133.1, on the reverse strand, counting down.
TAACTTTTCTATCATTTCACCATGTGTTTTGCTGGTGCTAATAATCTGGTATCATCCGCATAAAGCCTTATATGTGTATTATTTATTTTTGTAGGTAAATCATTTATGTATATCAAAACAGTGAGTAGCTCAGGATTGATCCCTGGGGCACACCTCTTAACAATCTACCCTCATCAGATAGTTGACTATCAATTTCTACTGTTGTTTTCTTTTTCCCAGGTAGGATTTAAACCATTGTATGGACCTGGGGCAATCCTGTCTCTTAATCCTCTCATATAGTAAATTGTGGTTCACCAAATCAAAGGCTTTGGACAGGTCGATGAACACTGCACCTGTGAACTCCTCCCTTTCCAGGGCTGCTGCCACCTTATCCACAAAATCCACAAGTGCAATGAGTCAAATATCCTGTCCTAAAACCATGTTGAAATTTGGTTAATTTAGAATACTTTTCCAGATAATTATACAGTTGGTTGTATACCATCTGCTCCATTAACTTAGAGAGGATGGACAGGACTACGATCAGCCTATAACTAAAGGGGTTGTTTGGGTTACCTCCTTTAAATACAGGGACAATGTTTGCAACCTTCCAGTTACATGGAAGCTTATAGTATCCTTCAACAATAGTTGCCAAAAACATACTGTGTTTAGAAAAGGTCATACAATGATACATTTACCACTTCTTTTCTATTTATTGCAACCTTAACAAGCATTATTCTACCATTGTGTGTGAAATTCTTTCATATGTCCCACAGAGTAGAGAGCAGCCACTAGCTTTTGAAATCTTATTATACAGCAGTTCAGTGAAAGAAACAAAATGGTGACTTGCATGAGACAGGACATGAATGACATGAGAGACAGGATGAAGCAACATTCCCTTTCCTCCAGTAGTACTATTCCTTCTCAGCATCACTGCCAATAGGCTCATCATCACTACTGTCTAATCAGTGTTTTGGAAGTGCACCTGAGTATCCTGCAAATAAACCACAGTTTAGTTTAATAAAAGTTAGAATTTCAACATTTTCTGGAAGGAGTTTTCTCCTCTTATCACTAGCAACATAGCCAGCAGTACTAAATATTCTTTCTGAATAGCGCACATTGCTGAACAACTTAAATAGTAAAAGGCCACTTTTTGTAATGTTGGCCAGACTACACCCGTGTCATGCCAATACTGAAGTGGGTCATCTCGAACATTTATCTTTCTGGGATCCTTTAAAGTCATCCACCATACTGCTTGTTGAGTAGTTTGTGATGGGAGAATAACAGCACTGTCTTTCTCTAGGTCATCCAGTCCTGCCCAAACATTGCCCATTAAGGCAGTAGACAAATTATCTCTGGGTTCTGATTCATAATGCAAGGATTTTCTTATTCTTCTGCTTTCACTGGGATCTGTTTCTTGGAAGGCGTGGCTATTTCACGATCAGTAGCCGCAGCATTTCTAGTTGGAGTCTCTGTTGTCATTTTGGAGCAACTTTATTAATGAGCAGTTCTTGATAATAGATGAGGTCTATGCTACCAGATTGGAAGACCTGGCAAACTAGCTTCAAAACATGGATCCAACATTGTTGCTATCACATAATGTTATTCCCAGATCTTGGGAATCCTGCAATCTGTTTTCAAACACTAGAAGCTTTTCAGCAAGTGTGATGCCTGTGCTTGCACCTTGCTCTTCAAATGTTTCTCAGAATCTTCCCAGTCTCTGCCGAGAAGACAGATCAATGGAATGACTTGACTTATGGTTGCACTGTCAGTACTTACTTCACATTTTGCTTCCTCAAATGGCTGCAACAACTGGCATAAATATGATATAAGATTCCACTACCCAGAGGTGAGTGTAACATCCTGTTTCCCACTGCATGGTCCATGTTGTACTAGTAAATTGTTTTGCATTGTTCTTGGAACATCTGCAACACACGTAAAGGTGGGATTCCACCTAATGGCAACTTCTTGTGTTAACTGGTGAATCAGTAAGTTATTTGTTTTGCAGTTACTGCAACATTTTACAAGCTGTTGCAGATTGCCTAAAGTGACCACATATCTTTTGTGCAGCACCCAGCACCATATTCTGCACCTCTTGTCTTCACTGAGGAAGTCCTGAACCACTGGATTGAATGTACAGTATGTGCAAAACATGATAAATTCAGAAACCCACCATCCTTTAATACTTTTACAGTGTTAGCTCCGTTGTCTGCATCCACAAATCTTGAGGAAAGGCCTTTGGGAAAGCCGTTCTGAGAACTATTGCTTTATCTCCTATAAGATGTCTACACCAGTGTGATTCTCTTTGAAAGCTTGCAGTACAGAGAGCGACCTGTTTTTAAGGATTTTGTTGGTCCCTGTTGTTGATAGAGGATGTTGCAGAGGAAAATGATACCCAGTGGGCAGTGACAGTCATGTAGTTTGCTGCCTGACTGCTCATCCACATATCTCTTATATGTGTTTCTTTAATTGCTGATAACTGCAAGGCACTGTTTACCTTCAGTGCAGTTCCTATAAAGAGCTGGCACAGCCTTTTGGAGACATATGTCCGTGATGGCAGCTCATACCGAGGGACAGCAAGTTTCATCACCTCCTAAAACCCAACAGAGTCAACAATAGAAAATGAGCATATGTTCAGTGCAATCATTGCAGATATTGCTTTATTTAACTGCTGAGTAGCTGGATGGCTTTGGTCATATTTAATTCTCTTTTCAAAAGCCTGCTGCATCATTAAATATTTCTGAGGTGCGACTGGCACACTAAAAAGGTTGGAGGAGGCAGAGAAGAACTCATTCCATTTTCAATTGAAGAGCTTTCTGATTCTGATAAGGACCTAACAGATAAAGGGATAAAGGGGTGATGCAGTCAAAGTTCTGCTTGGTGTCTGAGGGTTTTGTCCTGTATATGGAAAATGTTGCTGTATCACCAGTGTGATACCAGTGTTAACCTATGCAACATCCTCTGCCATGTCACCTTGTGACTTATTCCTGAGCCACCAAGTGAAGTATTTGCTGTAAGTGTCTTATTAAGGTGCCTAAGTTGTTTTCTCATCTTCCTCAGCTGAAAGAGGCCTTATATAAACAGTATATTGCTCAGTATACTGTTCTTTGGATCAAGGTGAAAAAACTCCAAATGGAAGAGGATGCTTTTTCATTTCTGACTACAACTTCTGAATCATCATCTGGCATGTCTACTCTATACTAATTTCTATATTTTGATTATTTTACTCAATGTCCTCACTGTATGACTGGGTGTGAGGCTCACCCTCATCAGAGGAGACAGGCAAGCCAGGCATAATTTCCTTTTCACTGGTCATAATGACCTTTCCTCTGATGACCTTTCCCAAAGTGTTTTGGTCTGGCATTTCACAGGTTCGTCTGGCTTGAGCCATCATGCACTGCCTGGGTTTCAGGAATGTACTCACTGTCACTGCTATCCACATAGTCTGACACTGAGGGCTCACAGAGGAATGAGAAATGATAGAATGTTGAGAAAGTGGCTACAGTATGCATGAGTGCTTATTCTTTCCTTTCTACTACATGTAGTGCATGCAGCTGCCTTTCTTTTTCTAATAACTATCTTGCAACTCTACTTTTCTTAGCTGCTGGTTCATCACCCAAGCTGTTCTGTCTGCCTTTACCCTAATACCAAATACCTTAATACCTGTTTAAAGCCAAGCTTAGCTAAAACATATTTTCTTGTTCATACAGCACTGATATCAGAAATCACAATAAATAGCTGTACACAGTGCAAGCACTTTATTTGAAAGCTTACATAAATAAATAAATCTGAAATGGGGAGGAACATGCTACTCAGGCCACTCATTACCTCTCTTCTACCTATTTAAAACAGCAGAAAAGACGTAGCACTATAGCAGACAGTGCAAAGGGCTGAGCAGCAAGAACACTCCCAAATGACTCCTGCAGGTAAAACAATGGTTTGAAAACCAATATGATGAACTACAAACAGCAGAATGCCTAACAGAAAAATAAAACATAAACTTTCAAGCATGCTCTTTTGTACAGCACAGCATAACTGTGCACCACAAATATTTACACATTTTATATAACTCTTAGAAAGGAACATGGAAGACTGTAATGGGATTTTGGGCAATTTGAACCTTCTGCACCAGAGTAAGTGTCCCTATAAACATAGCTAGAAGGTGCACAGACTACAAGAACTCTTTGGGGCATAAGACAAAATAAAATATATATCCTGCAAACCCCTTTTGGTTCAACAGCTGAGCAACTGCAGAAGTGTTTTTTCTTTAGCCTTGTAGCAACCACTAAGGTGAGCACTTCACTATTTTCCCAACAACTGCTCAGTAACTGAATAGGAACTCGAGAAACACCAAGGCTAGCTTGCACATTAGCTAGCCTTTTTGTAAAGGTGCTTAACTTTACAGGCAACTATAATGGGGGCCAAGGACCCCGGAGACCAGAGAAGGCAAAGGGACAGTACAAGAACAAACTACAGGTGGCCTGCCTGTAGACAGGAAGACAAGATAAGGCAAGAAAAGAAAAAGTAGAAGGTGCTGTTGCAACAGTCTTGGGGAAGCAGAAAATAGAGGTCTCTAGAGCTGCTTCTTGTCCTAACACATTTTCTCCCTTCCCAAGAGGAAACCAGATCAGGTTTTCTTCTACCTAAACCAAAGTTCCAATGTTCAGACAGTATATATTCAGATCTCACCAGAGGAGAGATGGAACTTTAGCCATCACTCTCTGAAGCTCCACCTCGGGGTCTCTAAACAAAACAAAATATTAAATCAACTAGGTACCAGAGAATTCTTCTCTGGTGCCTTCTTTAACTAATCACCCGAGGTCTGAATCTGTCTGTACATTGGTACCTTCATGTTTGTTATTGGATTCCGCCCATAGTGGGACATGAAGTCTGCATTTCTATTGGATGGCCCAGATCTGTGTTTCACAATAAATCTGTAGGGCTGTAAAGATAAATACCACTGCATTATTGAGATTCCAGTCTTTCATAACCTGCAGCCAGCATAGAGGGTTATGATCTGTCAGACCTCAAACTCCACACCCACAGATAAAACTTTAGAGCTTCTATGGCCCATTTAAGAGCCAGGCACTCCTTCTCAATAGTGGAGTACTTGACCTCTCTCTCTGATGAAGCTTGTGACTTATATACAAGATGGGGTGTTCATCTCCCTCAAAAACTTGTGTTAATACAGCCCCAATACCAGTGTTGGAAGCATTTATTTGTTCTATAAAGGGCCAAGTAAAATCTGGACTCTTGAGTACGGAGAGAGGTGCAAAGATAGGCTTTTAAAGTACGAAGGCCTCTTCACAGGTGGCTGTCCATTTTACATTGGTAGGGTTCTATTTCTTCATAAGGTCTGTCAGTGGACTAGCCACCATAGTGAAATTGGGAATGAAGCAGTGGTAGTACCCGCCAACCCCAAAAGGACCTACATAGCTCTTTGTGAGGCGCAGGGGCTATTGGCTATAGCATCCACTTTCCCAATATCAGGTTTACTGGCCATTCCCAATTCTAAGCCCTAAATACTTGGTCTCCTCCCTAGCTAGGGAACATTTGTTTGTGTTTACAGTAAGACCTGCTTGGGAGATGGCTTCAAACACTTGTCTCAGATGTTCTAAGTGTGCTTCCCAACTCGGACTATATACCACCACATCATCTACGTAGGCAGAGCTATATTCCAGATGTTTTCTAAGGATGTTGTCCATAAACCTCTGGAAGGTCACTGGAACACCATGAAGCCCAAAGGGCATGGTGGTAAAGTGGAATAGGCCTAAAGGGGTACTTAAGGTGGTTTCTCCCTATCCTGTTCATGCATGGTATCTGCCAGTACCCTTGGTCAAGTCCAGAGTACTGATGTACTGTGCATTTCAAGTGATCGATGATATCATCAATCCTAGGCATCGGATATGCATCAAACTTAGAGATGGAATTGAGACAGTGAAAATCCAGACACAGTCTGATGCCACCCTATTTTTTATTAACCACCATGATGGAAACCCCATTCACTAGAGAAGGGTTTAATGACTCATAGTCTTTGCATCTTCTTCTCCTCCTCCTCTATCACATCCTCTTACTCTCTCTGGGAGCCTGTAGGGTTTTTGCCTGATGGGGTTGGCTTGTTTAACGTATATCCTATGCAGTACCCCATGTGCTATCCTGGGTGTGGTTATAACATATGTTGGAACTCTACTAGGAGTGCAACCAGTGCCTCTCTTTGTTTGGGTTCCAGCTCTGAATTAATAATCAAATCCTTGTATCCCCGGCAGTTTCTAGTCTCTGGTACCCTTGCTCTAATTCAGATGCTGGCTGTTCTGTGTGTACAAATAATGCTAAAGCGGCAGGGGGTTAACTCGGTCTAGTCACTTCTTTAACAGGTTGACGTGGCAGATCTGATGCCTGTTTCTCCTGTTTGGCAATTCCACTTCATAATTCAAGGACCTGTTTGCCTGTGTATTATGTATGGGCCTTGCCACTTCATTGTTAGCTTACTGTCAGTGGATGGCAGTAATAACAAAACCTTTTCCCCTGGAGAAAATTATTATCTCACACCCTTGTCATAATACTCTTTCTGTTCTTTCTGTTTCCCTTTATTCTGTTGGTGGACCAATGCTAGGTACTTTGCCAGTCGTTGTGCAGCTGTATGATATAATCGACTGGAGGTGTACCCTCAGACTCTTTTACATTTTCCCATTGTTCCTTGATGATGTCCAAGGGTCCATAGGGATTTTTTACATACAATAATTTCAAATGGGAAAATCCTGTGGAAGCTTGAGGAACTTCCCTAGGCAAACATCAAGAATGGTAGATACACATCCCAAGTCTTCCCTCATCTTGTACATACTTCTGGAGCATCTTCTTAAGGGTCTTGTTGAACCATTCGACCAGTCCATCAATCTCTGGGTGATAGGGTGATGTATACACTGCCCCAATGCCGAAGGACTGGTACAACCGGTTCAACAAGGCAAAGCGAAGTGCTTCCTCTATCAGTTAGGATCTCCGGGAACTCCAACTCTACTAAATATTTTCAGAAGCTCTTCTGCTATGTTTGGTGCAGTGACTGTTCTTAATGGATGGCTTCTGGATACTTTGTGGTGTAATCACAAGTACCAAAATAAACTGATTTCCTTTGCTGCTTTTAGGTAGAGGCCCTACCACATCCATTGTTATTCTCTGAAAGGGTGTGTCAGTCAAGGGAAGGGGATGCATGGGTACTTTATCCTTTTTAGTCACTGTTGCTACCTGTTGGCATTCTGGGCAACTCTTACAAAAGTTGGATACGTGCTCATGTATCCCCAGCCAGTAGTACCTGAACAGTAACTGACTTAAGGTCTTATCCCTTCCCATATGCCCAGCCAATGGAATATCATGTGCTATATGCATTAATTGCTATCTATAGCGCTCCAGGACCAATAACTGTTCTACAACTAACTCAGTAGATGCATTCTTACACTCTGTATAACAAATCTTTATGCATAACCAACCTGGGATATGTCATAGAACTGTCTGGTATAACCACCTGGGAAAAGAAAGGGTTAGTGTCTGATCAGCAGTTGTTCTTTAAGAAACATATCATGTTTAGCACTTATATCAAGAGATACAGATATGTCCATATGTTTCAAGTTCCACAGTCTTTTATCCCTCTTTCAGTTGTCTCTTGTTTTCTATCCTTCCCAGGAGTACCATAAATGTCCTCATCAAATGGATATATCTGTACCAATGTTCTTTCTTGAGCGGCTTGTGCCTAGTAGTAATGGTACCCAGGGTGGGGTTGGTTAGGATTAACTGGTCAAATTCAGGAAAGTCACACTGGATCAGTACAGGGACAGGTAGACCTGGTACAAGCCCCACCTTCATTGGTTGTTCCGTTCCTTGTACAGTCAATGTGTTTTCTCCATTGGATAGCAGTGAATGTCTCCATGAATGCAGGTCATCCCAGTAGTCTCACTAGTGCTTGTATTTGGCAATAGCTTGGACTGGACTAGTGTCTGCTGGGTTCCTGAGTCTATAAGGGCAGGGACATCATTTCCTGCTACTTGTACCCTGGTGAGATACTGCCCCCAACATGCCAAAGCTAAAGGAACTGGGTCTTTTCTCTTTTTGGGCATAATCTAGCAATATGTCCCTTTTCATGACACAAGTGACAAATAATGTCAGGATTGTACTGTCTGCCCCTCTTGGTGTCACCCTGGAACAGTTTGTGTAGGAGCAGTAACATCCCAGTAGTAGTAATAGGCCTTACCATGGGTGGGGTCTGTGTGGTCTGGAGGGTCCCTTCATATGGGTAGGTCTGGCCATAAGGTAGTCCTCGGTCAAATTTATAGCTTTTGAGCAGTCTCCAGGCAGTGGTCCCTCACCCAGGTCTGAATGTCCTGTGGCAGGATCCTAATGACTTGTTCTAATATCACTGATTCCATGACTTGATCGATAGTCCGGGTTGTTAACTGCAGCTACTTATAACACAAATCCCTTAATCTAGTATAGGCTTCTTGCAGGGGAATCTACTGTGTGGAATCTGAAAGTTCTGAAGCATTGTCTATACATCTCCATGCTTATGTCATACCTTTTTAGTATGGCCTGATGAACTTGAGCATAGCCATTGGCAAATCTAGACTCTATATGGCTGTAAGCCAATTGCACTTACCTAACAACTGTGGTGCCAGAGACACCACCCATTGATCCCAGCCCAGTGGCAAGCCTCAGCCACCCTCTCGAAAGAAGTCAAATATGCTTCTATATCATCTGAGTCTGTTAGCTTGGAGAACTTAATGTCTCTGGGCTCATCCATCTCTCTCTGTGAACTGGACCTAGGGTTCCCCATTGCTTGTATAGCCCACAGCTTACCAGTCCAGTGGGCCTCATTTTGTCTATGTTCCTCCTCTCTCTGTTTCTCCAAGTCCATTTGGCGTATGCAAAGCCACCTCAGTAATTCCTGTATGTTCTCCAGAGGGATCCTTCAGGCTCTCCAAATGTAGCAGCAGCAGCACACTTCAGGACATCCCTTCATCTTCTTCTTCACTCCCTCTCATTTGGTCTTTTGCCTTAGATCCTCCAACACAGATAACAAGGGCTCTTGGATGAGTTCTGTCATCTTACAAGTCTGGACTCAGTTGCACGGGTTGTGCTGTAATCGCTGTCTCCTTTCTGGCCTCTGTCTGGGTACCTGGTTCAGTATGCCACATCAATCCGCCACCAGAACAGGCATCTTAATGGATCCCACCACTGCCACCAAGTGTAGTAGGCTGTGGGTATGGATGGAGGCAGACACCAGGATCCGTGGAACATAAACAGCTTTTATTCAGCATAAAATAAAATAAAGACAAGATCCTTAACTTAAAGCAGCAAACTGAACGACCTAACAATAAAGAGGGAATAAAGTAAAGGAATAACACATCAAATCAGGCAATTTCTTTTACAGAAAGCAATAATTGACCACTAGGAAAAACTAGGGTCTGGACTGCTGGCGTCCACCACTCTACTGACTCTAGGTCCCACAGTGCTTTATATAACAGGTACTGGTCATGTGTTGAAGGAAGACTCCACCCCAATACCTGTTTAAAACCAAACTTAGCTAAAACACATATATTTTTCTTGTTCATACAGCACTGATATCAGAAATAACAATAAGTAGCTATACACAGTGCATACACTTTATTTGAAAGCCTACATAAAGAAATAAATCTGAAATGGGAGGAACATGCTACTCAGACCACTCATACCTGTCTTCTACCTATTTAAAACAGAAGAAAAGGGCCAGCCAGCACTATAGAAGACAGTGCAGAGGGCTGAGCACAAGGACACTCCCAAAATGACTCCTGCAGGTAAACAATTGTTTGAAAACCAATATTATGAACTACTAACAGCAGAATGTCTAACAGAAAAATAAAACATAAACTTTCAAGCATGCTTCTTTTGTACAGCACAGCACTATGCTGTGCACCACAAATGTTCACTTTTTATATAACTCTTAGAAAGGAACATGGAAGACTGTAATGGGATTTTGGGCAATTTGAACCTTCTGCACCAGAGTAAGTGTCCCTATAAACATAACTAGAAGGTGCACAGACTACAAGAACTCTTTGGGTCATAAGACAAAATAAAATATATATCCTGCAAACCCTTTTTGGTTCAGCAATGCTGGGTAACTTTGCAGAAGTGTTTTTCTTTAGCCTTGCAGCAACCACCGAGGTGAGCACTTCACCATTTTCCCAACAACTGCTCAGTAACTGAATAGGAACTGAGAAACACCAAGGCTAGCTTGCACATTAGCTAGCCTTTTGTAAAGGGTGCTTTAACTTTACAGGCAACTATAATGGGGGGCAAGGACCCCGGAGACCAGAGAAGGCAAAGGGACAGTACAAGAACAAACTACAGGTGTCCTGCCTGTAGACAGAAAGACAAGATAAGGCAAGAAAAGAAAAAGTAGAAGGTGCTGTTGCAACAGTCTTGGGGAAGCAGAAAATAGAGGTCTCCAGAGCTGTTCCTTGTCCTGTCACAGGCAACTGTACTTTTCTTAGTTGCTGGTTCATCACCCAAGCTTTTCTGTCTGCCTTTACTTGGACTGTATACTGTATGTTAACTGGGTATCACCTGCAGCAGCAGACAAACATTATGGGATCTCAGAAGACAAGGACTGAGAAACATGAGGAAGCTTCAGTCCATAAAGAGGGATGCACCTACTGCAGTAGAAGAAGCACTTTTGTGACAGTTTTTTTTTCTGAATTGCTGTCTTTGTCTTGGAAACTTGTTTCACAGGCCTACTCTCTTTCATATTTATTTTAATATACAATAATTGTTTTACAAATAACAGTTGTTGATCCTAAATTAAGCCAGCTCCTTCAAGGAAAAAACATTACCTAACTGCACTAACTTCTTGGTCACCTTGGGGATACCAGTGGCAATGATGATGAGTAGTGCATGTCTCAAGGCAAGGTATGAATATGAACTGGCTGACTAGTAAGATTACAAGTTGGGCTACTATGCAACTGCCAAGAGCTTCCCCATCCCTCCAAAAGGCTTCACATGGATGCAAGCCTTTACTGGCTCTGCTTGCAGTTTATTTTATACAGGACTACACACACACACACACACACACACACACACACACAGACACCTGTCCTGACTCCTGCTTGTTGAGAAATGGCTGGTGACACTGCAGACAGAGGCTACTCAACTAATGGGCATCCCCTTCCCCAAAAAATTTCCCACGTGTCACAACATGCAAGCCTTTACTGGCTCTGCTTGCACAATTTATTATTTTACAGGACTACACAAAAAATCATTCTGTCCTGACTCCTACTTGTTTGGGAAATGGGTGGTGACACTGCAGACAGAGGCTACTCAATTGCAGGCTGCCCCTCAAAGGTTTCACAAGTGATGCAAGCTCTTACTGGCTCTGCTTGCACAATTTTATTTTACAGGACTACACAAAGGACTACTCAAAAAAAAAAAAGATTCTGCTCTGATTCTTGCTGTGTGGGAAGTGGTTGGTGACATCTGCAGAAAGAGGCTACTCAACTGCTAGGCTACCACCTCTCCTCTCTCCCCATAGGTTTCACACATAATGCAGGCTTTACTGGTTCTGCTTGCACAGTAAATTCATTTTTACAGGACTTCACAAAAGAAAATGGTCTGATTCCTGCTTGTGTGGGAAATGGCAGGTGACACTGCAGACAGAGGCTACTCAACTGCTGGCAGATCCGGGCTGCCCTCCCTTCAAAAAGGTTTCACACGTGAAGCAAGCCTGCCCTTTACTAGCTCTGACTGTTGTACGACTGTCTTTTTTTATAATTGTTAACTGGGTAAGGCCCACTAGGCACAAGTGCCAGTTTTCGGGCTTTACCTGGAGCTTTGGGGAGGTTAAGTCCAGTGACTTCCTTAGAGTCACAGGATGCCAGTGGAGGTATCAAACTCAGGTCTGCTGGATAAGCTCAGTCACAGCTCTACTCTACTCTACCTAGCTATACTGCCAGTCAACTCTTAAAAAAGTGGAACTTTTGTTTTCCTTTTTCTTTGTTCTTGAACTTCAATGTTTTTAATGCAGTTTTGTGCTATGCACCATTCTTTAACTTCATCTGGTACTATACTGTACTGTGCTGACTCTTTGGGGCTAGCAGAGAAGCACTTCTGTCTCCACTTCCTCCCCAGCCACAGCCCACCCATGCACACACACACAGGTCCTGTTGTCTTTTTCCTTAGGTTATAAAACTTAGTTGCAACTTTAAGTTTAACTTTAATTTGGCAGCTACCTTATTAAACAGCTCTTTAGTTTTTGCAGTCTTTCCAGGCACGTGGTGCCCTGCCCTCCCTAGATAGTCATTACCTGGTGCACCACTCCTCAGTCTTGTCCCTCTCATTTTTTAAAATATATATTTTTAATCATTTGAATTTTCTTACTCTCTGTGTTTTATTCCTGCTCTTGTTGGTGGTGGTGAGGTGGGTGAGAACTGCAATGGAAGGGAAACCTGTTTTCCCATTCCCTTCCCTCCTGGCTGCTCACTGTCTCTCTCAGTAAATTCAGCCTCTCTTCTCACTGGCTGATTTGTAATGGTGCAGAAGTCAGAGCCACACTCGTCTATATACTCCAGTCCACGTGTGAGTATCTTGCTATACTGACTCCCGCCGCCTTTGACCTCTCTTACACCTGTCACACGGCAAGCATGTGGGAGGTGGGGGAATGGAAAAAACCCAGCTCTGAGATCCAAGCCAAGCCAGAAGGTTCAGCTCAGGTGTCATGGAAACTGAGCCACATGCAATTGGGGCAGCTCAGTTTCACTACCAGAGGTTCAACACACTTCTGAGGATCCCTATTTGTGTTAATATAGTCCCTTGTCATGCCAGAATGGCCCCAATGTTACTGACCTCTACTGGAATGGCCACCATGCCAGTGCCCTTTGCCTGAATCATCCCCCATGTCATTGGTTCTGAATATCCCACTATCCTTTTCCCTGCCAGAATACCCCTGCAACATTGCTGCCTCCTGCCAAACTGGATCCCAATGTCAAAAGCTTATTTATTTATTTGAAAACTGGTTACAGGAAAGGCACACTGAGTCAAGGTTCATTTCTAGGTGCATCATATGGGAAAAGTACAGGAAACACAATAAAACATACACAATGTCGATGCTCAGTACAAGTAAAGTGCAATTAAGTACACTTTAACATGGCACAAGTACAAATAAAAGTAGCATGGTACTATGAACTTGGCAGTGATGTGCACATACAAAAATCAGAGAAGATGAAATGGTGGCAGTGCAGATGTAGAATGGGAGGAGCCTGATACAGGCTGAGGGAGAACCAGTAGGAGGCCCAACATCAGGGATGATAGGGCTCCGACAGGGCAGTTCAGAGAGAGCTAACAGAAGCAGATGGGAGTGGTGAGGAGTTTCAGATGGTGCCTGGGGAGCCAGGGAGGGAGCAAGATGGAGAGGAGGGAGCTTGTTCCAGAGGAGAAAGGCAACAGAAAAAGGCCAACTGTCAGCAGAGAAGTGAGGGTGGGGAAGTGAGAGGTGTGAGGATCCTGGAGTGGAGGGAGTATGTGGCAGAGTGACCAGGAGAGGTAGTGAGGATAAGTTAGAGGAATGGACCCAAACCACTAATTAAAGATGAAAGAGACACAAAGAGGGACTAATGACATGAAGGTAGGGGAGGATGGGTAGGGAGGAGTAGTGGGAACAGTGGTGAATTTGGTGGGGGTGGGGAGATTGATAGTAAAGTGAAAAAGGCATTACAGAGGCTGTCCAGTCTAGCAAGGTAAGAGGAGGTGGTGGTGGTGCCATAGACCACATCTGTAGTCAAAGACAGGGAACACCATTTTGGTAACAAGCTACTGATGGACCTGTGGATTCTAACAGTCTTTGTTGTGGTACAAGGCAGATAATTTGGGACAGATCTTGGCATGGATGGCATCAATGTGGGCAGAGGTGTCAAGCTACTATCTAGCCACACAGTGAAGTACTTGAAGAATGGAACTGCTTCAATGGGGTACCATCCAGGGCTGAAAAGACAGGGGGGCAGAGAGCCTGAGCAATTTCTGACTGGTTCTAAAGGTCATGGACACTGTTTTGTTAGTGTTGACTCAGAGTTCTTTGGAGTGGAACCAGCACAGAACATTGTGGAAGTCTTGGTGAAGCACACTGTTCACCGCTGCAATTGAGAGATCAGAGTTGAAGATGACTGTGTCATCTGCATACATGTAAATATGCAAGTTGGCACAGGCAGAGGAGGTCATTCAGAAAAATGGAGAAGAAGATAAGACCCAGGATGGAGTCATGTGGGACCCCAGCCTAGGTGGATATTGGAGGTGACAGGATGCCTCCTACCTCTACCAACTATTGACAACCCATGATGTAGTAACAGAACCGTTCAACAGTGGGAGCTAAGAGGCCTGTAGAGTTCAGCTTGTCCAGGAGGAGTGGATGGGCCACTGAATTTTATTTGGCCATATCAATGAAAATGGCCACTGTGATGTCCCGTGGTCCATCCCAGGGAGTAGGTAGTCAGTAACATGCAGCAGGAAGAGCCAATCAGGTGGTGCTTCCAGAAACCAGACTGGAATGGGAGAGGAAGTTGGATGATAGAGGAGGTCATTAAGCCTAGAGTACATAAGTTTCTTTTGCAACTTTGCAAGAGAGAGAGAGAGAGAGAGGAGGGAGATAGACTGGAAGTTACCAGGGAAGGAGGGTCAGACCCTTAATGAAAGGGGAGAAGTTTGGCAATCTTTCAAAATTGAGGAACAGCACAGAGGAAGCAGGAGAGGTTGAGAAGGTGAGTGAGAGGGAGGTGATGGCAGGAGCTGAAAGGTGGAGGAGTTCAGAATCCAGCCCATTCAGACTGGATTTAGACAGTTTGAGTGAGGTTACCTTGCTTGTCGGGTTTCTGCCATGCTCTGGAATAGGGAAGCCTGTTATCTCACCTACCTTGTATTACAGCATGTGAGGAGGCCATTGGGGTGCTCATCTTCAGAAGGCAATTTCAACAAGAGCAAGGGCCTATGAGCCTCTTTGGAGGTGTGTTGATTTGTGGAGGGCAATTCTGAAGGAAGCAGTGTCTTAGGGCGTATCCCAACTGGGACAGTGAACTCAGTGAAGAATTCTGTCTGGAACAACTAAGGTGTTGTTAACGTGACTGGGGTAGAAGGATCAAGGCAAATATTAACAAGGAGCAGATGGGTAAGGGCCCGTTCCTCTGTGATCCAAATCACAACACATTTGAGCATTCCATAGTTCCAGTTGTTACCCATTCCCCAATGTATTAACCAAAGACAGCCCAACTGAGATGCAAACAGCTAGTTTTTAGCAGAGATGATGCAGACAGGATTTTTTTACTACGTTCAAAACTGACAGCTGTTTGCTTCATTAATGAGTTCATAAATCAAGTACACAACTAGGGCAGAAAATAAAATTAGTTAGCAAATCTACATGAAAGAAATCTCTATTCAATAATTTAAAAAAATAGGGCACTGAGCAGTTGTGACAAGATTGTGTTCTGGCATTGAGACACACTAACAGCTTTGTTTTCTAATATGGCAAAAGGGTATTACCATGGAAAGTAAAACGACTACTGATTGTGAGTTAATAAAAGTCCTGCTATATGTAGAAGAAATGTGCACCAGTTCAGTGTTCAAAGTTGCACCTATTTTGGTACATTGTGCAATATTTATCAAACCAACTGCTCATTTCCTACTGTACATCCCTGCCCAACATCCCTCTCCTGAACCACACTTGGTAGTTAAACAACTCCTAGGTCCGGATGCACGGTGGCAGAACTGCTTGTTGGGGTTCGATGGCTGGGAACAGCAGTGCACCAGTCACATAACTATGCATTCTATTTGATTGATTTTACTAGTATGAGCTTTCTGGGAGTCAGTGAACGAGATGTGATGATCCAGTACCAATCTGGGCTGGCTTGTATACAAATCTACACATTGCATAGGAAATTCCAACCAATCCCACCTTTCTTTGATGTCAGTAAATTTGCCTGCAATTTTCAAAATGTGTGTGTAGACAAAGAATCCATATTTACTTAGTGACTCCCACCTTTAAGAATAGCACTGCTAATAAATGTCCTGAAAATTCCACAGACTCCAATACAGGCTTTGTCTGCATATGTTTAAGCTAATAAATATTAAATGAAAACAGAAAATAGGAGAAATTCTTTTGGGGAGGCTTTTTAAATTTCAAGTTTATTGAGTCATATACACCAAAGACTGACAATAGTATACATGACTGTAAATTCTCATGGCATAGTTTTCATGGTCATCTTCAACGTGTTTATTAGTGACATTGTGGAAGAGCTAGAAGAAAGTATGCCTGTTCACTGATGACACAAAACTGTTCAGTAGAATAGACACACAAGGAGGTGGAAAAAATGAGGAATGATTTGAAAATGTTGGAAGAATGGTTAAGAGTTTGGCAGCTGGGTTTCAATGCAAAAAGTGCAAAATTGTGCACTTGGGGAACAGAAACCCTGGGGCTTCATGTATCAATTGGGAGGGAGGTATTGGCAACCACCAAACAGGAAAGGCACCTGAGGGAATCATTTCTGATGACCTGAAGGCAAGGCCCTGTTCTCTGCGGCACAGTAGACCTAACTTCTGCAGCAGGGACTATGAAGTTCTGCTGCACTATTATGCCCTACTTCTGTGGCGGTGGGCAAAGTTCTGCAGCACATAAATATGATGATTAGCGCATGTATACAGTTCCAAAACTGATTTTCTTTTATTAATAAATCACATGGTATATGTCTGGCTTAAGTACACCATAAATTATTATTATTATTATTATGATTGGCAGGTCATCCCTCCTCCTTCCTTTTGTGATACCCTTCCTATGCACCACAGCATTACACTAGCCCTTCTGACAGCCTTGTCACACTGCCTGACCACCTTCAGATCATCCCATATGATTACCCGAGGTCTGTTTCCTGCTTGGTCTTTGTCAGTATTAGACTAATGTTTCAAGGAATCAAGCAATAATAAACAGTCAATAATATACAGCAGGCAGTCATTCTACTGCTCCATATTTACATCAGGGTAAGCAATATATTGACCTAATCATTTCTTACTTATGGGTATAAGCCCGACCCTGATAGGAACATTTTAAGATGTGAATGACCAGGAGCAAGAACGTTTCTGGGCAGCTATAAATTGAAATAGAATTACAGTTTTAAAATGGTATTAGCTGTCTACAGTGTTCCCTTCTCATAGGGCTCTAGCTGACATCCACAGCATTCAAACCTTCCAAAACCATGTGCAAAACAAAAATAGTCAGACACAACACCAATGGACCCTCTATAGTCAAAGTTTCAGGAGTTCTCAAACTTCAAGTTTAACAACTTAATAGATACAATGGTACACTCTTTTTGAAAGGGTAACTGAAAGGAAAAAAACTAATTTCAGACTTTTTGTAAAACTAGCAATGAAAATTCCCATTGAATGAATGGAAAATATTTGAAGATCATGTTTATGTGGGAGACAGCAGACGATGCTCGACATACATAGATTTGCACAGCAAAAGTCTGAAATTAATTGATTTGTTTTTTCTGTTAGTTAGTACCATATATGTAAAATAATTTTTCTGTTCTGCTTTTAAATGTCAAGTTTATATATGGCCACTATGTAAGTCTGCAAATTTTGAATCTATTTTTGTAAAGAAGTAAGACTCAAGGAAACCCTGCAGAGTGAATGGCTCAGTTAGCTATGCCTCTGCCAGTGGTGCAGTGTTATATCCCCATGATTGGAATTTTGTTTTTAGGCTTCTGTTTCTTATTTTTTTGTAATTAACATTCAGTACTCATAATAAATAAAAAATCCTCAAGTCTGAGGATGCGTTTCAGAGTGAGCAGTTTAAGCAGCTGTGTGGACAGGCTGCACCACTCACTCCCACACCAGACCCTGGGGCATCTTTTGCTTTTATCAGCCGACTGCCCTTGACTTGCAGCCCCTCTCCAGCTTGTCTTGCATCAGCACTGAAAGGGGCTGTGTGAGAAGCAGAAGCTGAGTGTCTTGTTTTGGTTGGGGCAGTGCTGCAACACTCCACAAAAGAGCAAAAGTCAGCTGTGTAAACACAGCTTATGTTTCTAAGTGAGGCAAAGTTCCCTTCCCCAGAGGAAAAAATGGCAACAGTGCTCTCTCCTCCACTCCAGACCAAAAGGCTGCAATGCTGTCTGCTCTCTTGTCTCCCTCTCAAAACTTAGTAAAGAAAAGCTTCGTCCTCCTTCACCTCCCATCTACCTAATGGCAGTAATACTCTCCTCCTCAGTCTACATAATAACAATAATCCAATTCTCTTCAGCAATAATCAGCAATAATCCCTTCTCTTTCCTCTTCCCCAAACCTAATCACAGCAATGTACTTTCATCACCCTCCCCTTAATGGTAGTAATGCTCTTTGCAACCTCCCCCACCCTAGACCTAATGGCAGCAAGATATTCTCTCCTTTCCTTAACATGATCCTGCCCCTCAACAGCCTTGCCTGATCCCAGTTTTAAAATCCAGTATAACCTACCCCACCCAACTCAGCACCACTACCCACCCCAGGAAGGAAGAGGATGGTATTTGCAATGCTCTCCAAGCAATTTTATCACAGAACATTAATGCTTTGGGGCTGGCTGTCAGACTAGGGCTGTTGAAGATATAGATAGGGCTGCCAGTTCCACAGAGCCAAAATTTGATTAATTCAAATCGGGTGAACGACACTGGATTTATTCTTTAGTAACTTTACCCAGTTACAAAAGAATAAAAAAAGCTGATTACTGTATTAAACAGTCATTGATGCTCTAAGTAAATCTACTTGTCTCTCAGTGACATTTTAATTGGGATGTGGTGAACTTGAAATCTATCTTGCCCACCTTGCATATTGTCCCAGAGCAACATATTAGTGTTAAAACATTTTAAAATGTTTCATCTAAAATCTCACTATGACTTTCTGTGGTTTATCAGTTTCCCCTCTTCCCTTATTTAGTTTCACATTTTACACAATCTTTATCTTCAGCTTTTCACTTTTCTTACCTTGGCTTCATCTTTTCATTTCTTGGTCTATCTAGCAATCTCATTCTTTTCCTGTCCTAACAATTTTATTTACTTAGCTGTCCCTTTGCTTTTGCTTTTTTTGTGTTTTGTTTTTATTATTATTATGCTTTTTGCCAGCTCCCAAGCCCTTATGGGCTGGCCAGGATCCAACAGCTGCCCCTGCATACTCAGACACCCCCAAGTGGGGCCACTGATGAGCAAACTCTGGTGGCCACAGAGGATGGCAATGGAGCCAGCTCATTGGCTGGGCCCGGCATTTTGTAGGCTGTAAACCTCATGGGGTGGGGCGTGCAATGATGACCTGCATCTGCCCCACCCTGAACATGCAGGCACTGACCACAGTAGAACTCCCAGCCTCTGCAATGGGTCCGTCATGCATTGGACACTCAAACCCACCTCCCCAGAGTAGAAGAGCAGTCCACTGGATGCTCAGTCCTACTCTCTTCAGCCTGCCCTCTGACTCCCAGTCCATTCCCAAACCCAGGTCATCGGTCGCGCGAACAGTGACCATGCCTCTGTGCCAGGGGTCAGCTTTACTTGCATTTTTATCATTTACATTTTTCTCCCCAGGCACCATAGTTAACCCATAGGTTGACTACTCCCAACCCCATCCATAGCAAACGTTATGCTGTAAACCCCATAAGGATAGCAAATTGGTCTCCTCAGCCAGCACTTTGCCTATTGCTCTCTCATGATTTTAGAACAGATCATATCCACCAATGCCCATCTCAGCCCCATCAACTTCCTAACCAGCCTTGAGAATGTCA
The DNA here is from genome assembly GCA_016271365.2 of Neoceratodus forsteri. NCBI lineage: Eukaryota > Metazoa > Chordata > Ceratodontiformes > Ceratodontidae > Neoceratodus > Neoceratodus forsteri. The sequence goes on along the minus strand of CM028133.1, from coordinate 765,215,362 downwards.
TTGAGTGGCCTGTAGATTTAAATGCATGGCATTATCCAGCCCAGCACTGTTCAGTGATCCTTCCTCCCTCAAAAGTATTGTAAAGTCTCCTCTTTTACATTACCTGCCCCTTATATAAAGAAGAAGTACCAATCCTGCATATCTTAGGCCCAAAGTCATTCCACCAAGAGTGTCACTAAGTCACTCAGTTTATTGGCACCCTTTTTGGCTCAACTGTTGGACAATCTATTGCTCTTCTTATTACTGCTGGGCCCAAATGTGGATTCATGCCCGGTATGGCTTTGTGTGGGCCTAGAAAGCACTACTGGGATAAGAAACAACATTCTAACCTACTAGCAGTGATAGGAAAGGCTTTGGATCATCACACAACCTTCAACAAAAAGGGTGAAATATAAAAAAAATTGGGTGACTCAAGGGGGGCTCTCAGGGTTGGGTGGGGATGGTTTGAGAGGCTGACATGATTGGGGTAAATTTTAGTTCTTATAAGCTGCAAACAAGCCAAGAAATCAGTGGAAAGGAGTGGTTTTGTCTCTGTCTAATCAGGGCGGATTAAAAAGTAATGGGGCCCCTTGGACAATGTGAAATAGTGGGCCCCTCTGACTTCATTAATAGGCCGGGGTTGAGGAGCTGCCTAGGCCCCAAGCTGAATGGTTTTAATGCCTAAAAATGTATTTGGAGGATTTCCAGGCACTCTGAATGCCCTGTCTTGTAGTGGGGAAAGGAAGATTAAATTTCTGAAATTGCATGATTACAGTACATTTACACTGAGTGTCTGTGGATGGACCATAATCGATGGCATCGATTATGGTCCATCCATGGACACTCACTGTAAATGTACTATAATCATGCAATATTCAATGGCAAGTTAGAGACAGAGTACAACTTTGGAGCATACACACAGGAGACCTTTTAGACCTGAAAGGGAGGAAACTGTTTAGCCAGGAAAGGCACACTAAGCCTAGCTGGGATGAGAAATTCAGTATCAAGCTTGGTGTGAAACAATGACTGACTATAATAGGCAAGCAATAGCATCAACTTACTGGACTGGATAGAAGCACTGCTGATACTGAGTCACAGGGCATGACTTACAAAAATGCCACAGACAATCTGGTCTGGCATATTTGTAAGTTATTCCCTGGAGATATAGGAATAGTAAGCTGATCATGAAAGATCAACTTTGTCAATCTGTAATCTGGTTCTTCTGAGTTAAACTGCATGACCAAGACCATGTGCATGATATCTTTGCATGAAGTAATGAACTCACCTCCTTTGTCAAACTATTTTAATGAAGAATATTTTCAACATTGGTGCACATACAAATTGCCATACGTCTGCCATAAAACTATTATGTCAGTCTTTACAAGCTTGACCAGCCAACAGACCTGGTGTCACCATCAGGGCTTATATTACCACCCAACTGACAATCTGAAAGAGATCAAGATCAGACTAATGACCTCGCCAGCTGGTCAGTTGTGGAGACCAAGGAACACCTGACCAGGCTGGGTGACAAACTATCATCCATTTCATCCGACATCTCCTTCTCTGAGATCCTGCCAGTCTGGGGGGCAGATGGATGGAAGGTCAGAGAGGGGAGATAGAGCTAAACATGTGGCTCAAGGGCTGGTGCCAGGAAAAAGGACACAGATTTGTAGGGAACTGGCAACAGTTCTGGAGCAAAGTTCTTTAAATTTGATGGACTGCATCTGACTAAGGAGGAGTCAGTGCATTGGGGCAGAATTTTGATATCTTTGCAGAATATTTAAACTAGCAAATGGGGAGAGGGTGCAGCACCCCATACATCGAATGGGAAGAACACCCTCCCTCTCAGCTAGTGGTCAAACAGGGATTCAGCATGTTTGCAGTTCATTTGCATCACCAGGTAAGAAAAAGGTCCGTCTCCCCATATGACGCACAGAAATGCCAAACCTCACCCAACTAACACACTGAAATCTGGCCAATGGAAAATCATGTACACAAATGCTCACAGCCTGGGAAATAAGATCCCAGACCTGCAGGCAATAATTTCAGAGGCTAAACTGGACACAGTAGCAATTAGTTAGGCGTGATTTACCAGTAACCACACTTGGGAGACTTCAGTACCTGGCTATGCACTGTTCAGAAGAGACCGAAGTGCAAAAGGGGGTGGAGTGGCCCTTATGTCAATGAAAATATCAAAGCACAGAAATTCAGAATACACAAGGAGCCAGAAGAACTGTGGGTCACCCAGAAACGGAAATGGGACAGCCATAAGAACTGGGGTTGTCTACTGGCCCCAGACCAGGGGAGGACATAGACACATTACTGTTAGAAGATATACAAAACATGACAGCTAAAGGGGAAGTTCTGATAATGGGAGACTTCAACATGCCGGATACAGATTGGTCAATACCAACAGGAACATCTGCCAGAACTAGACACATGGTGGATTCCTGCAGGAGGGCCTCAAACAACCGTACAACAACCCACAAGAGACAGGGCTATCCTAGATCTAGTACTGACTAACAGGGAAGAGATAACAGATCTCCAGGTAGAAGGTCACCTGGGGGCCAGTGACCATCACATGGTATGGCTCAATTTGGCCACTACATCTAAATCATCCCATTCCAAGGCAAAAATATGGGACTTCAGAGGAGCTGACTTTGATAAGATGGCCAACAGAGTTAAGCTAGCCCTGGCAAAAGAAACACAGGTGAGGGGTACAGGCAAAGTGGGCAAGCATTAAGGATGCAATACTTGAAGCAACATCCCAATGTGTTAGACAGAAAAGGAAGTGCAAAAGAATAGGAAACCACCTTGGTTCTCAAATACAGTACAAAATGGTCAGAGCCAAAAGGCTGGCCTTCAGGAAATATAAGGAACACAGAGGGATGAAGATAGGAGGCATACCAAACTGCCCTAATGTAAGCAGGAAGGCAGTAAGGCAGGCAAAGTCCCAAACTGATGAAACACTAGCAGGAACAGTAAAGAAGGTGACAAGACTTTCTATAGATACATTCGTGAAAGGAGAACGTCCAGAGGGAGTACTATAAGCTCAAATGAGAAAAGGGGAATGTGAGGAGGAGGAGGACGCCTGTAAAAGCATCTATCCTAAATAGATACTTTTGCTCTGTCTTTACTGAAGAGAAGGTAGGGCAGGCCCACAGCTCAGCACCATGGACACAGGGGGAGGGAGGGAGGAGGTGAGCACTACTCCTTCACAAAAGAAAGGGTCCTACAAGAGCTTGCTAAGCTCAGGGTGGACAAGGCAATGGGACCTGATGGCATACATCCCAGGGTACTAAGGACTTAAAGGTGGAACTAGCAGAGCCATTAGCAGAACTGTTTAGTGAGTCTCTGAGCACAGGAAAGGTCCCAGAAGACTGGAAAGGGCTCATGTGATCCCACTCCACGAGAGTGGTAGCAGGGAGGAGGCAGGGAACTACAGACCAGTCAATCTTACCTCAGTAGTGGGCAAGATTATGGAGGCACTCCTTAAGGAGAGGATAGTGCAACACCTGGAATCCATAGAGGCACAGGATCCAAGACAGCATGGGTTTACAAAGGAAGGTCCTGTCAAACTAATCTCATAGATTTCTTTGACTGGGTAGCCAGAGTGGTGGACCAAGGGGAACAGTTGATGTCGCCTACCTTGACTTCAGCAAAGCTTTTGACACTGTTCAACATAGAAGATTGATAAATAAGCTGGGTAGGCTTGGGTGGGTCAGAAGTTGGTCAACTGGGTGGCAAACTGGTTGCGGGCAGAAAACAGAGAGTGGTGGTGAATGGTATACAGTCAGAAGAGATCCAAGTCACAAGTGGAGTACCTCAGGGATCAGTCCTGGGGCCTGTCCTCTTCAATATCTTCATTAGTGACATTGCAGATGGGCTAGAGAGTAAGGCTTGTCTGTTTGCAGATGACACCAAGATCTGTAACAGAGTAGATGATCCAGATGGGGTGGGCAGAATGAGAAGAGATCTGGATAAACTAGCAAAATGGTCAGAAGAGTGGCAACTGGGATTTAATGCAAAGAAGTGCAAGATCATGCACATAGGGAAGAGAAACCTGAAGCCACCTATAGGCTGGGAGGAGTTGCTGCCAGTCACAAAGGAAGGAAGAGACTTGGGCATCATCATCACTGATGACCTGAAATATCAAGCAGACCTCTAAAGCAGTAGGTAAGGCTAGGGGATGTTAGGGTGTATTAGTAGGGGTATCACAAGTCATAAGAGGAGTAATAATCCCTCTTTACAAGACACTGGTCAGGCCCCATCTGTAGTACTGCGTGCAGTACTGGAGGCCACACCTTCACAAGGACATTAACCAAATTGAGGCAGTCCAGAAAAGGGCAACCAAAATGGTGCAGGGACTGCATCAGAAGACATGTGAGGACAGATTAACTGAGCTCAATATGTATACTCTTGAGCAAAGGAGGAGAGAGCTGATATAATCGAAAAATTCAAACACCTTAAGGGCATTATCAGGTGAAAGAGTCTAACTAGCAAATGGCCAGAAAGGAGGGTGGAAGAACAATGGAGAAAATCAAAACTGCCATCATGGAGCAACAAGCCTTTGTGAAACAAATAAAGAAAACAAAGCGGAATAAAAACCACTATGGCTCTCAAAAGAGGTGTCAGGAAGGTTAAGGAGAAAAGGCTGCATTCAAAAGTATAAGGAATCACAAGCGGAGCACAACAGGGAACTGTATCAATTAAAGCAGAAAAGAAGTGGGGAAGGCAGTCAGAAAAGCAAAGGCCCAAACTGAGGAAAAGATAGCCAACTCAGTTAAGAAGGGGATAAAACCTTTTATAGGTACATTAGGGAGCATAGAAAGGTTAAGGGAGGGATAGTGAAGATTAATAAAGGAGAGGGAGGTGGGCAGAGGAGACAGTGAAAAGGCAGAGATACTGAATAAATTCTTTTGCTCAGTATTCACAAAAGAAGAAGAGGAGGAGTTACCTAAACCAAATAGTAGAAGCACTCTGGGTAGTGGGGTTGACATCAGTCCATTTACAGAAGAAAGAGTGCTGAAAGAACTCCTAAAACTCAAGGTGGATAAAGCAATGGGGCCTGCGGGATTCACCTAGAATCCTAAAAGAGCTAAAGGAGGACCTAGTGACACCACTAACCACACTTTTAACAAATCATGGGAAGATGGGGTGGTACCTGAGGACTGGAGGAGGGCAGATGTGATTCCCCTTCACAAAAGTGGAGCAAGACAAAAGCAGGAAACTACAGACCTGTTAGTTTGACCTCAGTGGTGGGGAAAATGATGGAATCACTTCTGAAAGAAAGAATTGTTGAGTACCTAGAGGCCAGTGGGGCTACAGGACCCAAAGCAGCATGGATTCACAGCAGGAAGGTCATGTCAGACGAATCTAATCGATTTCTTTGACTGGGAGACCAAAGTAATAGACCAGGGAGGGGCTGTGGATATGGCTTACCTAGACTTTAGCAAGGCATTTGACACAGTCCTCTAAAAGATTAATAATCAAGTTAGCCAGCCTGGGAGTGGGTCCCAGGGTGGTAGCCTGAGTAACAAACTGGCTGCACAACAGGACACAGAAGGTAATAGTGAATGGAACACATTCTGAAGAAAGAGCGGTTACTAGTGGAGTACCTCAGGGCTCAGTACTGGGTCCAGTCCTCTTTAACGTCTTTATAGGTGACATTGCAGAGGGTCTGGAAGGAAAGGTATGCCTCTTTACGGATGACACAAAGATCTGTAACAAGTTGATACACAAGGGGGTAGAAGGGATGAGAAGGGACTTGCAAGGTTGGAGGAATGGTCAGACATATGGCAACTTAGATTCAATGCAAAGAAGTGCAAAGTAATGCACGTGGGAAATAAAAATCCAGGAGAAGAGTACACAATAGCAGGGGAGGTACTAGGACAACAATAATGGAAAGGGATCTGGGTGTAGTCATATCAGATGACCTAAAGGTGGGTAAGCAATGTGAGAAGTCAGTAAGGAAAGCCAGGAGGATACTGGGATGCATAGGGAGGGGCATCACAAGTAGAAAAGAAAGGAAGTGGTTATCCCTCTATACAGACAGTTGGTGGAGACCCCATCTGGAGTACTCGTGCAGTTTGGAGACCTCATCTCACGAAGGACATAGACAGGATGGAAGCAGTCCAGGAGGGCAACTAAAATGGTGCAGGATCTACATCAGAAACCATATGAAGAGAGACTGAGAGAGCTTAATATGTATACCCTTGATGAAAAGGAGGACAGGGGACATGATAGAAACTTTTAAGTACCTCAAGGAAACAACAACATCAGGAGGTAGCATCTTTCAAAAAAGAGATGTGTAAGAACAAAGGAGCACAATTTAAAGTTAGAGGGGACGGCTCAGGGGTAATGTGGGAAATTCTTTTTCATGGAGAGAGTGGTGGGCGCATGGAACCGCCTTTCTGGAGAGGTTGTGGGGTCTAAAACAGTGGGGGAATTCAAACATGCATGGGACAGACATAAGACAATTATAGTGGGGGTTGCAGGAAGTAGGCTGTTGGTTAACTAGAATCTGCAGCTTATCCAATAGGTAGGAAATGGGCAGACTGGGTGGGCCAAGTGGTCCTTATCTGCCGTCAAATTCTATGTTTCTATGTTTTCTAACATGTTTAAATATAAGAAAAATAGCAGGACAAGAGGACACAGCATGAGATTAGAGGGAGGCCGATTAAGGGGAATGTAAGGAAATTCTTTTCACAGAAAGAGTGGTGATTTCATGGAATTGCCTACCTCAGGAAGTGGTGGCTATGAATACAGTGAAGGGCTTCAAACAGGCATGGGATAGGCATAAGGGAGCAATACAGATGAGTATAAATAGATAGGCCACTGACAGAGCAAAGGCTGATGGCACATTTATAAGGTAGAAAAATAAATGGGTGGACTGGATGGGCATTGCGGTCCTTACCTGCTGTCAACTTCTATGTTTCTATGTAGTAAAACCAACATTACTCAATGTTCCTTGCATTCATGTAAAATATCTAGACAAGACAGGCAACAATCACCAAATATGGAAAAATTACAATAATGAAAATCTTACCTTTTAAAGGTCAGTTTCTTTACAGGCTTTAAGGACAAAAAATCACGGATGAGGGCATCGAACTCCATTTCTTGTACTAGCTCTGATTAAACTGCCATAAGACAAGGCATTCAGATGATGCTGATGCATTGCTGATCTCAGCTAATTTTTATCCTTGCTATCTTTGAAAACATGCATTCTCCTTTGCAGTTTGTCACTGGCAGTGTCAGAAAAATTCTAAGGGCAATGTACACCTTAAAGACATTGACTGAAGGCCGATGTTCCTTAAATCTTGTAGCAATCTGGCTGGAGACCTATCTGGCTCATCTTGTACAAAGAATTTTAACTGTAGGAGCTTATCAGGAAATGTCTGATTATCCAAATCATGGGGGTAAACTGCAGCAAGGTCAGAAGCAAGCTTGCGAATGTTGATGATGTCCAATGAGCTTAGTTGAAACAGAACTCCAAAGCGGTCACAGATCATCTTATAGGCATTCAGTCGATGATGAAGACAATGATAATTTGTCAATTACAACATAGAATGTCTCAATACAAAATGTTTTGCTTCCTTCAAGTAAGGTGTCAGACTCTCCAGATTCATCTGCAAATTGATTTTCTCTTTCAAATATGGCAGAGATCACTTTGATATTTTTGTGAAACAGCCTTGCATGTCTTCTTAGCAGTATTTTCAAAATTCTCAAATTGATCTCTCAGGGCAGCCACAAATGATATCGATGAATGCAGTAAGTGAACTGCTGTATTGAGATCGATGTCCTTTTCTGTAGCTGCATGCTGGTCATTTTAAACTACTGAAACACAGAGTCCCAAAATTGAGCCATGAAGGCTATTTCAACTGCTTCATTTTGCTCTGAAGGAAGCTGCTTCTCATCAGGTCTCAGCTGACTGGTTCATATCTTCTGACAGGTTTTGTAGGGCTTGCCCAATTCTTTCATAGTTCTGACACAAAATGTTCATAGAATCAGCACGGCTACTCCATCTCATGTCAAAGAGACTTTTGAGTGTCAAAAATCTCTGGCTTTCATTGAGCTGCCGACAGTTTGCTTTCAGCAATATGCTGACATTGAGCAGAAAGCATATACGACTGCAGAAACCCAAAGAAATTAATTACACGGGTGCAGCTGTTGTTAACACTGTTGACCCCACTAAATTCAATGCATGTGCAGCACATGGAACATAGTGCATAAGTGGATTTACTCACATTAGGTGTCCATTGTATCATCCTGACATATTGCTGGCATTATCATATGATTGCCCACGACAGTTAAAGATGTCCAAACCCAAGTTATTTACCATAGCAAGCACAGTGTCAGCGAGACTTGCACCTGTATGGTTCTCCAGTGGCTCAAATCCAATGAATCATTCCACAATGTGTCCATCTGAACTGACAAATCGAATACGAAAGTCAATTGATCCACATGCGGCAGATCTGGTGTTGAATCGACAATCACTGAAAAATACTTGGATTGTTGCAGTTCTCTGGCTATTGAGTTTTTAACTTTCTGCCCCATCAAATCAATTAATTTGTCACAAATAGTTGATGACAGATAGGAGCTATTACCTCTATCTTTGTCCAAACTTAGCCATATGATCAGTCAAAATGGATCAAACTGAGTGATCAACTTAAAATCTCAAATAGTTTCCATTCTGTGGTGACCCTAACAGCTCATCTTCACTCACGGAATGCAAGTCCACTCACTTAAAACTTGATAACTGCCACAACATGTTTAAGGACATCTCTCAATATTGGCATTCTGAGTGAAACTGCCGAGCTAGATCTGCATCTACTGTACCTGCCAGCTTTACACATCCTATCAATGCTAGCATACAGTTTCAGTGTTCAGGCTTTTTCATGTTCAGAAATGTACTCAGGGTGTTTCCAGTCACTGAACCCTTCAGTAAAGGCATGCAATCTTGTTGATAAAAGTTTGCAGGCAAAGCAGTAAACATTTCAGCAGATGGCGAGTAAATAAGCCATTCCCACATAACCACTTCACCGTTTTGCAGCTGTCATGAAAACAAATCTCTGAGTAGCATCCAAGTCTTTCTAGCAATCACCAAGGAGAAACAGAGAAATTGGGTATGTTTTTATTCTGACAAGCAGCTGAACCCTTAGCAGTCCAAAATCTCCTGAAACTATCATCAGTGTTACTCCACAATGCAGTATCACTGATAAATTGATCTGCTTCAATATTTTCTTGCCTTCACTCGAGCCAACCCCGAGTCATGATCCTCCTCCTGAGGGTCATCTGTAGCCAGTACCACCACCCCATCTGCATCTTGTGCATCTGGACTAGTAGTAGGCATGTTAACTTCTACAATACCTCCTTGCAGCTGCACATTGTCAGATTGAGAAACTGTATTGAAAACAATGATAGACTGTAAAACATTGTTTTTGACCAGCTGAAGTTTCATTCTATGAATATCAAAGTATATTACCCTGTACAGATCACTGGTAAGACCTCACCTCAAGTACTGTGTCCAGTTCTGGAGGCCTCACCTCTGGAAGAGCATTGATGAGGTGGAGGTGATACAAAAGGGCTACTAAAATGGTGAGGGCCTGTATCAAAAGCCTTATGAGGAGAGGCTCAAGGAACTAAATATGTACTCTCTGGAGGAGAGGAGGAAAGGGGGATGTGACTGAAGCATTCAAATATCTAACAGGTATAAATAAGGTACAAGAAGGTAGCATTTTCCATAGAAAAAGAAGCTCAAGGACAAGGGGTCATGTTATGAAGTTGAAAGGGGGCTCAGAGGAAATGTGAAGAAAACTTGTTTGTGGAGAGGATGGTGGATGCCTGGAACAGCCTTCCAACAGAGATGGTGAGTGCCAAAATGGTGGCAGGGACTCAAACATGCATGGGACAGATACAAGAGACTAGGTAGCAAAGAAAGGGAGAACGACCGAGATTGAGTAGGGTCTGCGGTGGCACTGTAGGCAGGAGAACTGGGCAGACTAGGTGGGCCAAGAGGTTCTTATCTGCCAACAACTTTTATGTTTCTATGTTAAATTATTATCAGTTACATACTGTCATACAGTAACTCTCCATATCATAAGGATTACAATTTTAGGATGTGAACTAATAACGTGGTTAAAACTGATGGTATAACAAAACACTTCTTATGTTACTTGTACTTTGCCTCCTTATGTTTTAACCTTTTCTGTCTTCTACTACTTTTGATTTAAGGACAAGAAAAAGAAAACATAAACAACAACACTGGATTCATTCATCCTATGATCACACAACAAGAGCTATTTGTTGCAATTTCTTTTAAGAGCAGTATTCATGTTACAGTGTTTTATGTCAAGGAAACAATAAATGTGGCTGACAAGGATACTCATTTTATACCTACTCTGGTTATTGGGGGAGGCTGAGTAAAAACAGAGTGGGAGGCTCTTCGGATGCTGAAGTTGTTATAGTGTGAGGTTGAAGCTACTTCTTGCTCCATCTGAGCCACCTGGTAGTGGTGCCTAGGTTGCCAGAGTTGGGGGCTTTTAAAACAGGTTGAAAAACAGTTCCCATACAATATCTACAAGTGCAGTGTCTCTGTGATTATTTTTAATGTTTGGCTACCAAGTGTGGCTGAGAGAGGATCCATGAGCAGGTAGAAAATGAGCAGGTGGTCTGGTAAATGTTGCATTTCTGCCAATACTGATTTGCAGCAAAATTTTATACTCCACTCTCCTGTAAAAAATGTTTGAAGTTACACAAATAGAATTTAACTTTCAAGCTCTTCAGATAATAAACCTCTTCTTTTGAAAACTCAGACCCTCGTTGTCCTAGACTGGGAAAAACTCATTTACAGAAAATACATGTGCCATTCTGGGTGCTACTGTATTATATTCTTTTCTACCATTTGAAAAAGGAGCAGACCTGTACCAGTATGGACTTCCCTGTTTTCTTAGGCTTCAAACTCATTTACAGTGCTTCTGCTGCATCTGACTGAACTATTTTCTTTGTCCCTTGACTCCTTCCATAATATGTGGGCATTATAAAATGTGGCTGAAACTACAAAAGTGGGGAAAAGCAACATGTAGCATGAGTTCCAGTCTCCACTCCAAAAACTTACCTGGCTTTTGCACAGAGAGTCTTGACTTCACTTTCTTTGATCAGTTTACAATGTAGCAGCTGCTCGATCCCTCAGTACAGGTACGCTTATCTATGCCATTCTGTTTGGCTAGAGTCACCCAACAAATAACTCCTCCAATGCCAGGGTTTTAGCTCCTAACGTAAAACCTGGGTAATGATATAATCAAAGTCCCTGATCAGCAGCAGGAGAGCAAGCAGGAACTTGACCAGACAGCGGTTATTTGCCCCAGACAAATGCTATTACAAATGCCCTCTTTCTGAGTCTCAAGTTTAAAGCCCCAACAGCATCCCTTTCTTGGCTTGCCTGCCCATGCTGACTGGATCCCTGAAGCAAGGCCAAGTCCAGACACCCAACACAGCTGTACCTTTTGTCCCCGAAACCCAAAGGAGCAAGGAAGTGTGAGCCCGATGGGGTCTTCTCTTTAGGGTCCCACTCTCTATCCCAATGCCATGATCCTCACTCACTCCAGCAGTCCCAGCTGCCTATCCATTTGCTGTGGATAAAGTTTTGGATGCTACCTGCTCAATGTTCCTTGCCCCTGTTCCCATGGCAAGGAGCCTCACTTCCTGCCCCAGGCTGGCTGACACTGTCTTACTGTGGGTATGGTTGTCCCGAACCAACAGAGTTCAAAAGGCTCATCAGCCCCAACATCATCCCAATCCTGACTCTTCTCTCCCTCATTGCAGCTGCTGAGGAAGTGATGACATGAGGCGCAGGGCATACAGCCTAGAGAGGACTTAATAGTGAGCCTCCTTAGCAGGAGACAGGATCCCTGAAGCAAGACCAAGTCCAGAACCCCAACCCGGCTGCACTGTCTGCCCCAAACCCCGAAGGAGAAAGGCAATGTGAGTTGGCGGGCTGTCTCTTTGCGTTCCACTCCCTATCCTAGTGCCACGATCCATGCTCACTCTACCAGTCCTAGCTGCCTCTCCAGACTCTGCCCTAAACATTTGGTATGGATGCAGTTTGGATACTCTGACACAGCCTGATCCACTGCACCTTGCCTAGTCTTTACTTCCCCGATGTTCCCTGCTCTGGTAACTGTTCCTGCCCTGCCCCAGTCTCTGCTGCAGGTTCTGATCCGCTACCACCTACTCCAGTGCTCCCTGCTCTAACAAAAAGACTCACCAAGATTTAAGCATCACAAGAACTTTGTATCCCTATGCTGAGTAAACTCTATGAAAAGGCAATGGAAAAACAGGGTAAATCACCAAACTGATTAGTTGTAGGGTATCAATTGGAAATAGTTCCTACACCCCACTGCAGAAAATTTAACAGCAAAATAGTCTCACCTATGACAACAGGCTCAAACTTCATTTGGTGCCTAAAAGTCATAAATGTTCAGTTTATGTTAGATTGGTTCCAGGCCTACTAAAGAGTTGAGCTCAGGATTCCATTGTTATTATTGTAACAGATTGGGTCATTGTTATTTTTCATTGCACTGTAGAAAGGATACATCATACAGTATGCTATATAAGCAGTAATACACAATGGCATGCGTTAAGCTAATCAACGCTTTAGGTACGGAAAAGTATACTAGTTTTAATACACCCTTGGGTGTGTTACTGCACTATAAAATGGCTTTTAGGCCAATATTGATTGATTAGCTATTTGAAAACTACACAGTGCATTAAGTGCATTAATATAAATTCTGATGACTGGATTCTACCAATCGCAGTTCAGGATTCTTTGCCAATTTTATAAATGTTTATAGACACACTGAGTTTGATTCTTCTGGGTATGAATGTTGAACTGGCACAGTCATAGTACAAGAGAACTGTGAGATGAATCTGAGTGGTTCTGATATCCTAAGAGTACAAGAGGTGACACTCTGAGACCCATAAGAGAAACACTGGATGTGTCTTTAAACATACTCTAAATCATGCTAAAAAAAATATACTGAAATTTAATGTAAGTGTGACAATATGTAACAAGAACTTATTTATTTTTTGTATCTCTGTCTGCGTCTGACTGAACATATGTCTCATTTGAAGATCACCGCTTGGGGCAATCAGTCATTATTCAGGTGTGACTTAGTTCTGAGGTCTGTTAAAGTTATTTGAATACAGAGATTTAAAGCTGAACAGCATGGAGTTAAATGTGTGCCTGTTCCAACTGTACCTACATCTGGCCACTCAATGACTAGTAATTAAAGTAGTATAATTTTTGTCACAAACCAAGGTTCTAATTAACATGGCCAACTGCCAGAGTTAAACTAGTCTGAACCAGTTCGGAGATTTGTAAAAGATGTCAGATTTTCCAGAGTAATGGACTGAACTCACCCGAGTGATGTGGCAAGATGGGTTGGCCCAGCAAGGCGTATCACAGGAGTAATAGCTTGTGCGATTCCGTTGACAATCAACTTCTGTAGCAGAGGCTGTCATTTAATAGGGGAGTATTAGACTTGCGAATCTCAAGGCTTTATAGTAAACCAAGTCTGTTATTCCTGAGAAGGCTCACAGGGGTAAGAAAGCAAATTTTAAGTGAGTGTACTGAGGTTTTTCCATGTGTAATTCTTTCTGTTTAAAACTGTTTATTTGTCAAACTTCCTAGTGTTGGTTTTCCTCTAATTTGCTATATATTTTGTAAAATTAGTGTGAATATTAAATATTTACAGTAAATATAAATCTGTTCCTGCTATGCTTTAATAAGTACAGATAATCTGTTGTTATTGGGCAATGTCTGTGATCCACTTCTGGAGGAATGCTACCAAACTTAAAAAGTAAATCTGCCTCTAATACATAGTAGAGAGAGGTTACTTAGAGTGAATAAGGGGTTCCTATGTCCAAAGGCCAGTACTGTGAGGAAGCACTTAGCCTTATGCTGTGTTGTCAGGGACCTGTGATGGGACTTGAAAGGAACAGCCTTGAGAGAGTTGTAATCAGAGGCGCAGAGTAGCTCAAAATAGATGGTGCCTTAGATCAAAATTTATAAGGAAACCAGGGAGCTAGGGTCATCCTGCCTCAAAAACTGTAGGTTTTTAGCTGTTCTGTGGAGCACTTGGGGTTTTACTTAAGCCCAGAAACTTCCTTCTTCACCCCATCCTGTTCTAATGAGATCCCGGTGTCTGCGGCACACCCTCACTACATGCCATCCAGTCTCAAAACTTCCCCAGCATCACATCATGGAAAACTCACTGCAGGTCTTACCCTGAAAATGGAAAAATGTAAAATTTCTGGAACACTTGGTTACTATGGGTTATGGACCATTGTCCTGATATCATTCCTAAAAGGACCACGGGATACTGCTGAAGATTCTAGACTCAGACCTGTTCTACATCTCTTGGAGAATGGGGAGGTGGGGCAGTGTGAGTTATAAACCAACCAGGGTAAATGTGGTCCACCTTCAGATTTTCTTGGGGAATGGGAGGTGGGGCAGTGTGAGTTATAAACCAACCAGGGTAAATGTGGTCCACCTTCAGATTTTCTTGGGGAATGGGAGGTGGGGCAGTGTGAGTTATAAACCAACCAGGGTAAATGTGGTCCACCTTCAGATTTTGGACATTATGTAACATCAAAATATAAGTTATTGGTGGTTAACATGTAATTTACTGTCTGTATCTGTACACACTAGCTGCAGTGTGACTGCTCCTAAAAGTTCAATAAGCTTTAAATTAAATAAAAATGTACCGAGCATCCAGTTGTATCCCTTCCTCATCTCATTATGCAAATAATTCCTTGCCATTTTGTTGCCCTCCTCATCCTGTCTTATGCCAAGATGATCCTGGCATCCAGTTGAACCACCTCTGGACCGCATCCATGCAAATAATTTCATGGTGTCTTGTTGCCCCTCCCTTATGCTTTCCCATACCAAGAGAATCCCTGGCATCCAGTTGTACCTCCTTTAACATCTTATCTCATGTTATATAATCCCTGGTATCCAGTGGTACCTCCTCCATCCCCCTCCATCTCATGTCAATAAATCCCTGGCATCCAGTAATGCCCCTTCCTCTTTCCATTCCATGTCAACAGATCCCTAGTGTCCAGTGGCAACCCTCAGAATCACTCTATTGCAGGTCAATAAGTCCCTGTCATCCAGTGGTACTCCCACTCTTAATCCATCTGTAACCACCAAGTTCCCTGGAGTTACAAGAATCCCATCAGTGTTAGACTAAGAAGGTTCCTGGGCAGTCTGTGGGGAGTCGTTAAAGCTCCTTACAACATGACATCATTGTTTACTCAGCTAAACTGAGCAGAAAATGGATTATGTCATTCAGAATTCTCCAGCAGCATAAGCCACTTTTTGGAATCAGCTGCTCTGGGGCAGTTTAGAATTTTCAGACAGAAGTTTTGAGTCAGTAGTAGTTCAGTGTGGAGCACTGAGTGAGCAGCAGTGCTCAGAGTGTAGAGGTTCCTGCCAGTCTGTTCTGAGACTGGGTGAAGGACCTCTGGTAGTTTCTCACCTAGTGTGTGAGATGGATCCACCAGTGCCAAAAAAGTGGTGGAGACCATGCCAGCAGGACCCCAGTGGGCCATTCCACAGAGAAGTGGTTCAGACTTCAGTTTCTGTGGATCAAGGGCAATCCTTGAAGGTCCTGAAGAGTGTCAGCTGCCCAGAAAGAAAGCTTGGTTTGTGTGAAGCTATGAAAAGCTACATGTGAAGGAAAGGTGTTTCTTCCAGCATCCATTTTTGTATCAAAGGGACAAACAAAACCATGAGTACAGGTACATGGGACTGTTTCTTAGGGAGTTGTCTGAGGTGTATATGCCCAGAGATAAGGCTAGAATACACCTGTCAAGGCCCCTGTATCGACACAAAATGTGCTGAATGTGAAGTTTTAAGTTGGGAGTCCTTTAGCAATTCAAAGGAATTGAAGGCTCATTTGGTGTTACCCCAAAGGAATGGCAGAGACTGGATCGGGCCAGGGTGGGCAGACCCCCATCTGAAACTTCAGTCAGGGCTAACTGGTTCATGGAAGGGCACGGGTTACTCTGGTATGTTAACAAAGTCCATCATGTCAGAAGGAAAGAATTTGAAATGTTTTTAAAGTGTGTGGCAACTCCACGTAATAGACACTTAGGAAAGAAAAGATAAATGTTGAATTAAAGTGTGTGGAACCCCCACCCCCAAGATTGGAAAGTAAATGTCTAGAGATCCCTAGTCCAGAGGGATGGACAGTTTGATAGTTCTGTGTGGAAAGAATGTACTAAATGCTCAAGACAAATGTTGTTTCTGGAAAGAAAAGAGTGTTGCCCTGAAAAGTCAGTTCCAACCTGGGGACCACCTCATTCTGTGTTTTCCATCTGTTGACAGAATAAAGCCATACTGCCCAATTCTATCTTCAGTAGTGGACGATCAATCTATGCTTCAGTGTGAACTTGTTATCGGGCCCCTCAGAAGATAGACCTATCATAGCCCTAGCACCTCTCTCCCAGAACCCTGAGTAACATAGAAACATAGACTTTGATGGTAGATAAGGACGCTTGGCCCATCTAGTCTGCCCATTTCCCTACCTACAGGATAGGCCGCAGATCCTAGTTAATCAACAGCCTATTTCTTCCTACCCACCACAAGAATTGCCTTATATCTGTCCCATGCATTCTTGAATTCTCCCACAGTTTTAGACCCCACAACCTCCTCAGGAAGGCTGTTCCATGCATCTACTACCCTCTCTGTGAAATAATACTTCCTTGCATTGCCCTAGAACTGCCCCTTCTATCTTTAAATTGTGTCCCCTTGTTCTGGCACGTCTCTTTTCTGAAAGATGCTACCCTCTTGGATTTTGTTGATTCCACTGAGGTGCCTAAAAGTTTCTATCATGTCCCCCTCTCCCTTCTTTCCTCAAGGGTATACATATTAAGCTCCTTTAGTCTCTCCTCATCTGCTTCTCTTGCAGACCCTGCACCATTTTAGTTGCCCTCTTCTGGACTGCCTCTATCCTGTCTATGTCCTTGCGGAGATGGGGTCTCCAGAACTGGATGCAGTACTCAGATGGGGTCTCACCAATGGTCTGTACAGAGGGATAACAACTTCCTGTTTGCTGCTGCTGATGCCTCTCCTATGCATCCCAGTATACCCCAGCCCTCCCTACTGCTTCTCACATTGCTTGCTAACCTTAAGGTCATCTGATATGATTACCCCAGGTCCCTTTCCTTTTTTGTTGTTGTTACTACCTCCCCATTGTGTATTCTTCCCTGGGTTCTTGTTTCCCAGGTGCATTATTTTGCACTTCTTTGCATTGAATCCTAGCTGCCATACTTCTGACCATTCCTCCAGCTTTGCCAAGTCCTTTCTCATCCTTTCCACACCTCCTTGTGTATCAACCCTGTTGCAGATCTTTGTGTCATCTGCAAAAGGCATACTTTTCCTTCCAGTCCCTCTGCAATGTCACTGATGAAGACATTAAAAGGACTGGACCCAATACTGAACCCTCGCGGTACCCACTAGTAACCCCTCTTTCTTCAAGTGGACTCCATTTATTACCTTCTTGTGTCCTGTTGTGCAGCCAATGTTTACCCAGGCTACCACCCTGGGACCCACTCCCAGGCTGGTTAATTTGACTATTAATCTTTTGTGTGGGACTGTGTCAAATGCCTTCTAAAAGTCTAGGTAGGCCATGTCTACAGCACCTTCCTGGTCTACTACTTGGTCACCCAGTCAAAGAAATCTATTAGATTCATCTGACATGACCTTCCCACTGTGAACCCATGCTGCCTTGGGTCCTATGCCCCACTGGCCTCTAGGTACTCAACTATTCTTTCCTTCAGAAGTGACTCCATCACTTTTCCTACCACAGAGATCAGACTGACAGGTCTGTAGTTTCCTGCCTCTGTCTTGGTCCCACTTTTGTGAAGGGGAATCACATCCACCTTCCTCCAGTCCTCGGGTACCACACCATCCTCCCATGATTTACTAAAAGAGTAGCCAGTGGTTTCACTAGTCCTCCCTTAATTCTTTTAGAATTCTGGGGTGAATTCCATCAGGACCCATTGCTTTATCCACCTTCAGTTTTAGGAGTTCTTGCAGAACCCTTTTCTTCTGTGAATGGACTGGGATCGCCCCCTATCAAGAGTACTTCGTTAATTGGATTAGGCACTTCCCTCCTCTTTGTGAATACTGAGCAGAAATATTCATTCAGTATCCTTGCTTTTCACTGTCCCCTCTGCCTCCACGTTCATTCTATTCAGCCTCACTATCCCTCCTTTGTCTTTCTATGCTCACTGATGTACCTATAAAAGGTTTTATCCCCCTTCTTAACTGAGTTGGCTATCTTTTTCTCAGTTTGGGCCTTGCTGTTCTGACTTCCCTCCCTGCTTCCTTCTGCCTTAACTGGTACAGCTCTGTCCTGCTCCTTCTGTGTTTCCTTATACTTCGGAATGCTATCTTTTTCTTCCTGACTTTCACAGCCACCTCTTTTGAGAACCATAGTGGCTTTTTCTTTCATTTGATTTGTTTATTTGCTTCACACAAAGGCGTGTTGCCTCTGTGCTGGCAGTTTGATGATTCCCATTGTTGCTCCACACCTCCTTCTAGCCTGTTTGCTAGTGCTTTTCTGAGGCACTCTCCCATCTTGCCAAAGTCAGCCCTCCTAAAGTCCAGTACCCTCACTTTGTGTCGACTCTGTAGCTGAGTTTAACGTGAACCACACTGTTTGATGGTCACTTGTTCCCAGATGGCAACCCACTTCTAGATCTGAGATCCTCTCACTGCCCCGTTTGAGGTCGAGGTCTAAGATTGCTCCCTCACGAGTGGGTTCGAAACCTAGCTGTCTGAGCCTGCCACCTGAGGGCATCAAGAATGGCCCTGCTCTTGGATGTGGCTGCAGCAATGTGCTTCAGTTAACATCTGGCATATTCAGGTCTCCATCAACAGTATCTCCCTTTCTGCCATTCTAAGAATGCCTTCTATCATATCCTTGTCCATTCCCTCCCTGACATGGGGTCTGTACACAACCCTGTGCGGATTGTGGTGCCTTTCCAGTCTCCAAGGTGACCCACAGTGCCTCCTCTCCTCCCTGTTTACTTTTTGTTCAGTTGCTTTTATCCTTCCTTACATAGAGAGCTAATCCTCCCTCTCTCCCTGCCTGTTCTCTCCTGTATGTTATGTACCTGTTAATATCCCAGTCATGGTTCTCTGTGTACCATGCTTCTGTGACTGCTACGATATCCAGGCATCCCTCTTCCATCAAGGCCACCAGCTCAGGGGCTTGTTGCCCAGACTATGGGCATTGGTACTCGTACCCTCCATTTCCTGATGGCCTTCTCCTTTTTGCCCCATCCCTGTCCTTCTTGCCTTTGTCACTTTCTCCATTTACCCTGCCCTTCTCCCTATCAACACCTCTATGTTGGTGTTTGCCTTTTACTACCGTGATTTTTTGGGGGCTAGATTTCCCTGCTCCTTTCCAGTGCCTCCCCCTTGGCTGGTTTAAATGCTCCAATGAAGCATTTAAACCTATCACCTAGGATCCTGGTTCCTCCTGGACAGACGCAGCCCATCATGCCAGTATAGGCTTGCATCCTCCAGGTGGACCTCCAGTCCCAGTGAAGCTAAATCCTGAGCTCCACACCAGTTTTTCAACCACTGATTGAATCCCATGGTGCGGAACACCCTAGCCTCTCCTATGCCATAGATGGGCAGCACCTCCGAGAAGGTTACCGTGCGTGCTACTTGTCTAAGGCCCTCCCCAATTCCACAAACTCTTCCTGCACTTCTCTAATCCTTTCTTAGCCAGGTCATTTGTCCCTAGGTGGACAATGACATCAGCTCCCTCCCTGTGCAGCTGCTCTCTGGCAATCCTGAGATTCGCTCCCTGTCCCTCAAGCCATGGCGCAGGCAGGCATCTTACCTCCCTCCCCTTCCTTCCCCAGTTCTACCTTCCTAATAATGGAGTCCCCAACCAGGAGTTGTTTCCTTCCCTGCAGGGTCCCTGCCACCCTCCTGTGGGTCTCCTTTGTGGACGTTCCCAGCATCCTCCTTGGTCTCCTCTGCGGTGCCTCCATAGAGAAACCACACTTTGTCAGAATGGCATAGGAATTGTGGAGGCATACAACTGGAGGGATGCACCTCTGTTCCACCACCTCACCCTCCCTGAGCCACTGTGATCCAACAGCTCCTCTTTCTTGGCAACCTCTGAGGCAACAGCAGTGGCACTGGTGGTCCCTGGATGGAAGGGAGGTCCCACAAATCCTGGCCAACTCAGCCTGGAGATGAGCAACCTCCTCCCTCAGCCCAGAGAGGTGCCTGCAGATGGGACAACACCGCATCCTCAGAACATCTCCCGGAAGACTGCTGCTCCACAACCAAAGCACTGCACCACTCCAATCATGTCTTATTTCTGGCCCTTAACTGTTTGCAATCCTTACTCTTTCCTGTTTTTTTCTCTCTCTCCTTACTTTCTGCCTGTGCCCTTTAAGCTCCTGATTGTCCTGTTCTGAGACAAGAATATCCTATATTTCTCAGTAGACCCTTTACTTGCTCAGAGGCAGACCTCCAGCAGCTAGAAGGGGCTGGAGCTACTCTTGCCCTTCTAGGATGTTGGGTCTTTGGTGGCTCTGTGATCACTCACTTCCTGCTCCCAAACAGGAAGTTTCTGTAGTCAGTCAAATCCTGTGCCTATAAAAGTAGAACTAGCTTTGGGTGGGAGGGTGGAGGGGAGGGAAGGAGGGCATATAGTCCCAGCAGAGAAGTCCAGTCACACAGCAGTCCTTTCTCCTTGGTGTCTTCTGCCAGGCCATAGCCCCTAGCACCTCTCTCCCAGAACCCTGAGTAAATATAATGTAAATATAAATGTTATTTTGTACCCTAACCCCTAACCTCTGGAGACTGCCAAGCCAGGTATTTGCTCAGCACTAGGGGTGATGCCTGTTGTTTATGCCAGCTTGTGGCCTGTTGCCTTGTCTGTGGCACAAGTTTGGGGGATCCCGATTGCCAGACGCACTCTGACCAGGTATCGGGTTGTACATTTCATGCAAATAAATCACTAGAATTCAGTAGTGCTCCCTTCCTCATCTTATTCCATGCCAATAAGTCCCTGACATACAGTGGAAACTTCCTCCCTCACCCCATCCCTGGCCAGTAAGTCCCTGACAATCAATGCTAGCTCCTCTCCCATCTCATTCTATGCCAATAAGTCTATGGTAACCAGTGGCAGTCCCAAATGGTGACTAACACAGTCTTCACCTTACCCCTTTAGCACAAGCAATGATTTATGAAATGTAAACTTACTGCATGTATTTAACAAATCTCTGTTTGCAAATGAAGGGTTCAGACTGTGGCCAGTTGATGATGTCACAAGAAGACTGTACCCATAACTGTTAGGGGCTGAGGTGACACTGGTTATGAGGGACTTTTGACATTGGGTGGGATGATGTAGAGGAGCAACAGAGAAAGGGAAAATTGTTTAACCAAGAGAAGCACACTAAGCGAGAAGCTTGATTCCAGGTGCGACCTGGGAGCACAGGAAGTTAAGTGACTTGCACAGGGTCACACAGTATGCAAGTGGGAACTGTGGGATTCAAACCCAGGGCTCCAGGTTTGCGCTCAGATCCACTGTGCCATACTACCAGGGATATTTTTTATGGATTAGGGATGGGTTGAGGGAAAGAATTCCTGCAAAAATCCACCGACCGACCTCCCTCAGAGGATGATAGACAAGGAGAACTTTGCATCCGAGCCTGCTTTACAGACAACCACACATTCATAAATGGGCCATTGGACATATTTCTGCCATCTGTTTCTATGTTTCTACTGTAAGTTGACTAGTTACCAGTCCATAGTATACACTATGCTCCTGGGTAGAAATTGCAGTGCATATACATAGACTCAGTGCAGAAGTGCATCTCTGCATGTGGCTGTGCCCAGACATGAACATTATTCCTGTGTGCAGACACCAATGCACAGCATGAGATGAGGCATTGGCATGTATGTTTCACCAGGCCAAAACCCACACCACTGGGGGCACTGCAGTAACCATAGCATATCCCTTTAACCATGGTGTAGCACGTAAAATGCAGCTCCTGTGCACTGTTCACAAAGCAGACCACAACATTCCACATGTACCACACCATGCACTACCACAAACATGCTCACAGACTACAGGAACTACAGCCACAAACCCAACATCGTAACATCCTACCAACACTGGATGCCGAAATTGACCAAACACACAGACATACACGAACCCTGCCCCCCCACACACTGAAAACAAGGACAATGTCAATACAACAGAAAAATAAAATAAACTGTATTTGTACAGGTGCAAATGTAAGATGGGCCTTGTCACACGTGGGCCTGGTCGATAAGGCAAAGAGACAACAATGCCTGCAGCCCAGGTGTTAGTTCTTGCAACTGGGATGCATCTCTCCATAGGCACCCACAGGCACCCACTGCAACACAGCCTCTAACGTCTACATTAACAGACAGCTCCCTCAGCCACTATAGCTACAGGCATTTGTGCTGACCCCACCACCGTAGCTGGGCTTCTTCCGGGGCTTTCCTTCTCTGACAATGAGGGTCCCGAGGTCCAGGTACACCACAGTCAGCTCCTCCTTCAGCTTCTTCTGTCACCACTCTTCCTCCTCCTCCTTCTTCCACCTGTCTCCTACTCATCCAGGGGACCCTTCTCTGTAGCAGCATCAGGGGATGCCTGCAGACTGATCTGTAATGACATATGAAGGCACACGTTGAGTGCAAGGCATTTACCTAACTGGGATAAAACATGCATGCACAAAAACATGTTACAGTATATACCCAAGGTGGGTCCCCAACCCTCCAGTACCACCCCTTACCTGCTTGTCATTGTACCCATTACCCTCACAAGAAAGTGCATCCAGGATGAAGGTGGAGGGGACAGAGGCTGTGGCTTAGGCAGTGTCTTTTTGGTTCTCCCATAGTGGACTGAGGTACTGGTTCAATGTGCAGTGTGCACAACAGGTGGACTGGCCCCACAGCCAGTACTGAACATCCATTGGCAACATGGGTGTCAGCAGGCATACTCAGTGTACTCTGCTGGCACAGTAAAATCTGAGAACCGAGGGACAACATGAACCTCAGGCTGGGGCAACAAACACAAACAGAGCCTGATGTACCTGAAGAACTGTTTTCACCTCCTTGGATGCTTTAGGTGAGTCTGTGAATGATCTTTGGAAGATGTGTGGGTGCCTAACTTAGAGGCCATGATTGTATGAATGACCTGATCAAGTATGTATGCATGAGTGCTGGTGTGGACTTCTGTAGATGCTGGCTACCTTAATGTGGTACATAGACTTATCACAATGTATCCTAAACTTGCTGTAGATGCACCTAATTAATCCCACTATGGGATCCTCCTGTCAGGCCTCCCTGACTTGACAATGTCCTCTGGACAGTCTATCTCTTCCCTCTCCCACCCACTCCCATCCCTAGTTCCACCCTCTCCAGCTATTATCTAGGTATGTCCAGGGCTGTACCCCAATGTAACCCTTGGACACCTTGTATTTGACTTAGCCTATTATAAGTAACATATTATGCAACCTATGTTACTCTACGTTTAATGTTCTGCACCTGTACTGTTCTCACTGCTGTAACTTTGTCTACCCACCCCATGACGAGGTGCCTTTGTAAATGAGTTCACGACTCAAAGGTTGTAAATCTGACTTTTCTAATAAATAATTAAACATTGTAAGTAAAGCCAGCCAGCTTCTGCCTAATTGACAGAGTGTGTGTGTGTGTGTGTGTGTGTGTGTGTCTGCGCGCGCACACCTAGTTGCTGACTGAGAAATATGGGTGAGGCAATGTTTGTGAATTAGCATTGCATCCTTTAGTCTATGTTTACGGGGTTGGGGGCAACAGTTCTGCCAACTCTTAAGTACAAGTTTAAAATTCTGGCTACACCCTGGTTGGCACATGCCAGGCAGCACCACTCACCACAGTGGCCCCTAAGGGGGGCCTCCTATTAGGTTCAGAACATATCCTTCCACCCTCCCCTGCCCACTTTGTCCTAGCCATGAAGGACATCATCTTATTGCTTATACACATCATGAGTCATAACTCTCTGCATGACATCCCAACCTGTTCCCATGGAGGTGATTCTTATGCCAAAAGTAGAAGCAGCAGTCAGATAAAGTCTTAGGAGCAAAGAGCCTGTTTTCATGTTACTGTCTTTAGTAAAATGAATAGAATGTTTTGAAATTCAGTTTTGGGCTGATGTTATAAGATTTGAGTACTGTTGATGCCTACTGTAATTGTTAAGCAGGAAAATGGAAATTGCTTTTAGCTTTCCAGTGAAATCCTCCTGGTAGTTTAATTATCTTTTATTACATAACTGATGAAGAATTATAACAGCCGGAAGATTTTCAGTCAGTAATTAAGTGGTTAATATGCTAGTACAGATGCAGCTCCTTTTCTTCTGCAGTTTTATTCTAAGTAGGAATTCTGAAATTAGAGACAGAATTATTATAGGATTGCCTTCACAGGACAACAACATAACCATTGAGTAAGACTTGAGTCATTGGAACCAGAAATTTCTGAACTGATTTTCTCGTAATCTCTTGTAAAGTAAATATGGTATACAGTGTTTCAATTTAGCGTGTTTGTGCAATGGAATATCGTTCATTCTAATGCTGAATCTACACTGTCATCGGTGACATTCAGTTTGCTTCTGGTAATAAATGTAGAGATAGTAAATAACTACATATGGTACACACAATTAGACAGACAGGCTAGAACCCTGGTGGCTTATTATTAAGGTAAATCCTATTATCTTAGACAATCCACTTCTCTTCAATGCAGCAGTACATTTCATCTATACAATATAGGTTACAAGGAGGTAGTCCAGGAGTGACCTCAGGTGCCATGACGTCCAAACAACAATGCTTTCCTTACAGTTTGGTTCCACAGTGCTGGATTTGCAGAAATAACACTCACATAGGTTAAGTACTAAAGTTCATACTAAAGTTATGAGAAGCTGAGAGCGGTATGCCTACTAATGCTCCTTTCCAATCTACTCATAATAAGACAGTTTGTTTCTGTTTAAGATGTATGAGTCTAACCTTCTTTTAAATTGCTGGTTGTCTTTGCTAGTTAGGACTTCCAGAGGAGTTTATTTCATGGGTTAACTACTATTTGGGTAAAAATGCTTTCCTCCTATTTGTTTAGAATGTTTTGGGTCTTAGTTGTATGGGTGAGCTCAAGTGCCATTTGATCCTTTTGAAATCTAGATTCAGTTCACTAAATAGTCATCTTGTATAATATCATAACATAGAAGTAGGTCTCCCAGATTCTTCTAGTCTCTAGTGTCATCAGTCCAGTTTTAATAACTGTTCACTATACAGTAATGTTTTAATGTTAAGTATCATTTTTGTAGCCTGTCTCTGGACCATTTCAATCCTGTCAACACACCCCTTGTGATGGGTCCCCATACAGGGCTTCCATAATCTAGTATTGGTCTAACATATGACCTATATAAAGGCATTATCACCTTCTCCCCTCTACTCCTAAAATTCCTTTTTATTGTTCTTAACAACCTTTTTGCTTTAGTTATTTGAGTCTCACAGTGAGATGAGCAAGCCAGATTTTGATTTATTATTATGCCCAAGTCTTCTCCTCCAAAGATTCTCTGTTAGGGATTTATCTATAAAGTATGTTGCCTTTGTGTCCTGATTTCCTAGGTGCATTACACAACACTTTTCATTGTTAAAACTCAACCCCATGCCTTGGCCCATGTTACAGTAGGATGTTATTTAGGTTATTTTGCATATCTGCTGTATCTTCATCGAGACTAATAACACTAGCAAGTTTAGTGTTGTCAGCATACTTGCTGAACGAGCTAGTTACTTGCTCTCCCATGTCTGCTATGAATATCTGAAACAGCACAGGGCCCAGAACGAACCTTTGGCATCCCACTAGTCACAGCCCTTGGGCCTGAATAATATCCATTGATACAGACTCGTTGAGTCCTGTCACTCAATCAACTCTGGGTGCCCCTGAAAAGGGATATTATGTCTCTGGGTCACCCTGAAAAAGGGACGTCATGTCTCAGTGGGCTTACCTGGTTAACAAATTTCAATAAATCAATAAATAGATAAATAAACTCTGGATCCACTGTACAATTCTGTGATCTAACTTTAGGCTTGTCAATTTCTGAATTATAGCTTCACATAGGACCAATTCAAAAGCATTTGAGAAATCAAGATGTGTAGTCCACTGCCAAACCCTTATCCAGTGCTGCTGCTATTTTTCATAGAAACACACATATTGTTACACAAGATCTGTTTGTGGTAAATCCATATTGTTCCTGATCCTCAATACCTTCTTTCATTGGGTGTTCATTTATCTTATCTTTTATTATGGATTTTAGGATTTTCCTGGCACGGATATAAGACTAATAGGCCTATAATTTTCACAGTTTGCTTTACAACCCTTTTGTGCACAGGTATCACCATAGCAGACAACCAATCAGACGTTAACTTCATTGTTTAGTAATGATGATAGGAATAACTTTTTGGGGTGTAGATATTTGTGTGTAAGTAGTTTTTAAGGGTCTAGGGATATATGTTCTAGCCCGCTGAGTGTGCATTTTTAGTTTTTGATTTTATTTATATCTTCTTCTATTATATACGTTATTTTGTTGGATTTTCCAATATATGGGTTAGTTTAGAGAAAACAGATCACGAAATATGTATTAAACATTTCAGTCATTATTCTAGGGTCACTGATCACTTAATTTTGTGCTATTATTATTGAACATAGGCCATTGTTTGTGTTTTGTAGGTGAGTTTACTTATCCAAGAATTCCTTTATACTGTCTTTGTTTTATTTGTTGCCAAACTGTATTCTAATTTTGTTTGCTTTCTTAATTTTGTTTTACATTTCTTTAGTGTATCCTTACATCTTAACCAATTTATTTCAGATCTGTCTGTAGTGTAAATGTTATAGAAGAACCAGTTTTTAGGCTATTAATGAGCCATTTGGTTTGATACCTCTATTATTTTTTTTTCTTTTTATGCATTTATCACATATTGTAAATATGTGCTGTTTAATTATTCCCACATTTCACTAGTAGTTTTCTTGCAAAGTATAGTTTCCCATGGTATATTATTTAGCTCTTATTTTATGAGAACTTGATTAGCAGAGGTATAATTGTAGACCTCTCTACACCCTTTCTTTATTGGTGTGCAAGCTTGGAAAGTGAAGAGAATACGATTATGGACACTATTTCTGAGAGGTGCCTCAGTTTCACTATCTGTGAAATTTATTTCAGTAGTACTTAATATTATATCCAACATGTTCTCTCCATGTTTTGGAGAATTTATTTGCTGCTTTAAGTCAAGTTGTTCAACTACTTTTAAACTTCTTTACTTTGGTGCTTTGTGGCCTTTAATGTTTCCCAGCAGATGTCACTGAAATTAAATCCCCCAAAAAAGCACATCCCCTAACTCACTTGCTTTTCTAGTTCATACAAGAACTGATAGAAGCAAAAGGCTATATGATGCCCATGAAGCTTCGTAGCTTACATATAATATTTCAGTTGTTTTCCTGATCTCATGTAACTGTCAGTCTGTTTTAAAAGTGGTCCTATTGTCACTAACAATAATCTTGAGGGCAACATATTCCATGATCTAACAACTCTCTGAGAGAAATGATATACCCTTTTCTTAGAATTACATTTGTTTCTTGTAAGTGGCAATGGATGGCCTCTAGTATTTATGCGTACCTGCTTAAAATCTAGGCCACATTCTACTGAAAGAATCTGATCATGGATAATATCCTATGAAAGTAGAGATCACCTCTAAGTCTCCTCTCCTCCAGTGACAACAGACTAAATTTGGATAGTCTTTCCTCATAGGTAAGAGATTTATTTGATACTACAGATTGTGTGACTCTTCTCTGTACTCTCTCAATTCTAAGTTATGTCCTTCCTTCTAAGCGGGCACCAGAGTTGTGAGACAAAATCAAAATTCGGTCTTACATAAGCTCTATGCAATGGCAACAAAATGTCTGGGTTCTTTGATAAATATTATGTTGAATGGCCCACTATATTTTGTTTGCTTTGCTAATAATATTAGTAATATGGTAGTCAACGTTAAGACCTGAATCAACAATAATCCTCAGATCTCTTTCACTGGATTTACTAGTTAATATATAACCATAAAGATAATATTGATTTTTAGATTGTTTTTCAAAATATAACACTGCATTTAGATGAATTAAAGCGCAATTTCCACTTTATGGACCAAGCCTTCAATTTAGTCAGATCATCTTGAATAAGTTTATGATCATCTGAATTCATACAAGCGTTAGCAAGTTTGCAGTCATCTGCATATTTTGTGATGTTACTATGAATACCATTGGATAAGTCAGATATAAAATCTGGAAAATTAAGGGGCCAAAACAGATCCTTGCAGAACACGCTTTCACGTTTTGCCAGGCTGATGTGTGACCATCTGTTACCACTCTTTGCTTCCTATTAGATAGCCAATTCGAAATCCACTAATATATACCTGGTTGGTGTTATAATGCTGTAACATTTGAATTAATGCCTATTATACAATGGCAGCGAATAATGCTGGTCCCTGATTGGTCAGACTGGGACTGAACCGGAGTTGTTATTCCAGCATAACATCCGGCTCTAGTCCAGTATGCTCATGACCCACATAAAATGTTACAACATGATCCCTTCACAACCGTTACTGAGAAAAGCTTCAGCAATACTGCTGTGCTTCGAAATCGGCATCTCCGTAAGCTAAATAAATGGCACGCCAACCGAATTAGCACTCTCAGTCAAATTCAAACTGACCGCCATCCCAGCCCGACACAAAATCTACCCATTCTCCGTCAGTTTAAAAAAGTAAACACTGAGCAAACTGAAACCACCTTTGGCTTCACAGCACTTTCCTTTCGGTAGTTCAGTTCAGCATGAACATAATAACCCTGTATTTTACTTGCTTACCTTTCGTGTCATTTTCTTTCTCCTTGTAACAGTAAAGCTTACCGACAGACCTTCCACACCGATACAGGGTACAGGAGCCATTGCAAATGCCACATTGAGACAGGAGGCGGAGATGACTTCTGCCATTGCGTGACAATAGCGACCTCTGACTTCCACACGGTGGCAGATAGCCACATTCAGACATGCAGAGCAAGATGACCGCTGCCATTCATGAAACAGCAAAGAGAGAAGCGAGATGGAAATAAATAAAAGTATATTCAAATGGGGGAGATTAGGAACAACAAAAACCTATGGGGAGACTGCAGAGTCACAATAACAGTAGCTCAAACACAATCTTCACCTACTACATTGAACTGTAAATTAGCACTATTTTTTAAAAGTAAACCTGTGCATTAAATAAACACCAACACTACTTTTAAATGTATTTTTTAAAATCTTTTAATACTTTTTACCCGTGAGCCATTGTATAACAGGAATAATGCCCTCCAGAGTGGGTGTTATGCTGGGATAACATCCGCCTTAGGTGTTGGGCGCCCTCGGCCGTTGGCGCAGGCAACCACCAGGTGGGATGTTATCAACATAACACCCTGTCGGGCATTATTCGCTTTAGTATGGTGCAGAATCAAAGGCCTTTTTAAAATCTAACAGGATAACATCACAAGAGATACCCTTATCCATATTTTCATTGATGAAATTGTAAAACTAACCAGATCTGTTGTGAGGGATCGACCCTTTATAAATCCATGCTGTAATTGATCCAAACCTGACACAACTAAACTCAATTCATCTTTAATAATCCGTTCCAATATTTTGCAAAAATAGGAGTTCCATGCTTATTGCTTCAAATATTTCATTGCTTGCATTAGTTGATCTATAACATATTCAATTATAATATGTCTCCCTCTCTTGTTTATAATTTTAATCCATAAAGTCTCAGTGCTGCTGCCTGCCCCAGATTGTATCTTATCAGAGATGTTCATAGTCTATATTGTTTCTAGTATATATATTGCCACACGTCCACCCTTTTTTCCAACCCTGTCACATCATAGAAGCTGGTAACCTAGAATATCTTTCTCCCAATTATCATTGCCCATTCCCACATCTCAGTAATAAAAGTCATATCAGCTTTACCAGTGTGTTTTAACAAAGTCTCTAGCTCCTCCATTTTACTATTCATGCTTCTAGCATTGCTTAAGTAGTAATGAATAGTATTTTGTTCTCCTGTTTTTGATTTTACCGTGAATGGTTTTACTGTTGTTCACCAAAGCTGACCTCCCGAGTGGTCAGTTTAAAAGCATTAGTGGAAGTTCTTGGTTTATCAACATGGCTAGAGTTTTGGTACCTGTGGAGGTTAAATGAGGACCGTCTTTTGCATATAGCTCCTTTTATCAAGAAATGCTTCCCATGCATTAATAAACATAATTCCCTTCCTTGTGCATCTGTTTTGCAGGCAGTGTTTATGCAATGTAACGTTATTGTTCTTTTCCTTGCCCTTTAACACTGGTAGTATCCCAGAAATCACAGTTTTTGACCCTTTCTTTTTATAAAATCTCCCAGTTCCATTGTGTCATCTACAACATCCTTCTCATGGTCCTTTCCAACATTACTTATTCCAACATGTACTGCCACAGTTTGTTTATTGTTGTCATGTTCCATTACTTTTGGGAGGATTGCTCTAAGATCTTTTACCCTTGCTCCTGGCAGGCAGTTTACCTCCTGGTTTAATTTGTCATTTCCACAGATCACACTATCTGTCCTATGCAAGATGGAGTCCCAATTACAAGTACCTTTTCAGTAGGCCTGTCATTTTGCTAGTTTTGCCTTCCCTAGAGGTATATATATCTATTGGTTAGCAACAGGTCCTTGTTTCCCATTGCTCATCTCCTTTTTACTGAAGTTTTAGTTACTAATGTCCAGTCTACAGTATCCATCCTATCCTGTGCTGTATTATTTGTTCCAATCTTAGTATCTAAATCTGAATCTTCAATGCCTATATTTTCCCCAAAGTCTCTTTTCCTTTTTCTTTTGGTGCATTATTTACTGAGTATTTTTCTGACCTGCTTTTTAATATTTCTACTTCTAACAGGTTTCCCATTTCAATGCATTTGGGCAAATGTAGCTAGCAATATTTGGGTCAGATATGCTAGTAGAGTACATAAAACAATTGCAACATTTTATGATTGTTCCCTTGTTACTTAGGATAGCTAAGAAATCATCTGAGGGGTTGTAGGCTTCCATGTTTGATTACATTTCGTGACAGCCCTTAGATAAGATTCTACATTATTTTATTTCTAGGTACTGTTGAAACAGTCAAGATAGTTTAAACAACAAATGTCAGAGCGTCTTGCCCTTTGTCTTACATGTATAGCTGATTTGGAAAATTATTGTTATAACGGCTCCCTCATCCCTCCATTCGTGCAGGACATGCAAGACATGCGCAAACATGTGAGTCTTGGCGCGCAACTTCATGCGCATCTAAGTGCACCCACCCACTTGAGCTCGCCCACTCATTCTGGGTGTCCCTCTTTAAAGTCTGAGACCTGGATGCATGTCTCTGGGTCACGTGACCGTACAATACAAACTCTCCTTTTTAGAAATGTTTTATTTATTTATTTATTTAGTTAGTTATTGAGTTCTAGGAATTACAACCCCTTGAGTCATAGACTCCTTTGCAAAGCTCGCATACATCGACAAGACAGGCATGGTAAAACAAAACAGTTGTTACAGCAACAGGTGATGGACAAGATAACAGTACTGCTGGGCAGTTATACATTGAGGTAAAAACATAGTTATACATCATGTAAACAATCAGGAGATACATCAGCATGATACAACATTTAAGGACATTTAACATTCAGTGAGGATGAGAGTAAGGGAGATCAGAACGGGGGAGGGTGTAGAGTGGTGAGTATCTGTCCAGAGGACATTGTCATAAGCAGAGAATTAGGGGAAGAGAGAAGAATAGGAAAAGAGAAAACACAGAGGCCCAGGGGGTAGGAAGGAAGAGAGGGCTACTTTAAATTATTTATGTTTATATATCTGGTGTTCCTTTTAATAGGTTAGGTATAATGCCCTAAATTCAAATGTTTTGAGCTGCCCCAGTGATTTTGTAGTTCACAGGGTGCTCACCTCGGATTACAATAGCCCACCTTTTCCTACTTCCTCCTAGCTTGTTGCCAAGCAGCAGTCAACAACCAAGCTTCCCTGTTTACCACAGCCAATACTTTTGAAAGATAAATAAATCAGTAGCACACACAAATAGTAGATAGTTTGTTTTGCTGTTGTACAACCCAAAGCTGTCTCAAAATTGTACAATGAAGATTCAATATTTGTTATGCGTAAAAATAACAAAGCTGCAGCTGTGGCAACCCATTAGACAGATGCTGTCTATAACATTTACCGCATCTGTAGCTTTGTTGTTCTCGACACAATAAATACTGAATTTTCTCATACTCCACCTGTGGTGAGTTTTATTTTGCATATGCAGCACCATGGAGCTGAACTGCGAGGAAAGTCTTCCTCTATAGCAACATAATGCTGTGTTACTTTTCCTAAATATTGCATTTCTGTTACATTCCTCCTGCTGTATTCCCTAGTTAGGGAGAAGGGATGTTGCCCTGTTCTGGTGGCTCTAGCACACATCACTTGTATCATGTGCTTTATAGCCCTTGCCAGCAACATGGTCAAAAAATGACAAATAAATAAAATAAAAAGCTGCACCTGAAAACAAGCTTTGGCTAAGTGTGCCTCTTCCTGCCACCATTTTCAAATAAATAAATATTAGTGTTGATAATGCTGCACTGAGTTTTGAATCATTACAGTTTATACATTGAAGGAAAAGAATATGGAATACATTTCTGCCCCCCAAACAGTGTAGTAACAAAGCATGGACAACTCTGTCATCAAATATAAGAGGCAGCCTTTCATTGGTTTCTCTACTAGTTATCTTCCTTGGTGTATCTTTTTTTATATTATATCCTTCAGCCGATCTAAGAAAAGGAAGTAGGAGAAGCAAGGTCTCTGTTCATGTTCATGTTCTCATCAACATCATTAGTGTTCTTAGAACTTTAAGCAGTCATTATCCCATTTTACTAATTTACTTTATCCCCATGTCTCGGTGATGCTCTCTTCTGCCTAACACATTTCCCAGCCCCATTCTTACATTCTCTGTCACATATTTCACCTTCCAGAGGGTCCATGGCCCACTTTGTCCTCCATGGTGATCCTTTGATGGGGTTTAGACAAAGTGCTCCATGTCTGTTACATGTGAGAAGGCGGTGGCCAGTTAGCTTGGCAGGGCCCTATGACTGCCAACTTTATCCTGCACTTGGCTAAGGTTTTCCCCTAGGTTTCACCCATCCCACAGAATGTTGCTGGCAGGGGTCTAAGGCATACACATGTGATGTGTCTGGAGCTACAGGAGCCAGGCAGCATCCCTCTCCCTTAGCAGCTCTAGTGGCACTGCCATGTGTGTCATCCAGATGATATAGCAGCAGAGCCTACTGAACTCCCAGAAGGGGTGAGCATCCTCTGGGATGCTAAATCCCCCACCACCACCTGCAGTGCTCCAGGCTTGTTCCCAAATCCAGGTCACTGGCAATGCTACTATACCAGTGTGTCAGCAGCCCACTGTCATGTTTTTGCTTTCAAAATGTAATTCCCTGTTCTTTAACTAAGGGTTTTGTAGTATCTATGACCTGGAGTGCTAACCTCTATATGTCTGGTACACTTTCCTGTTTCTCTAAATACATGTTTTGAATACAGTTCTGTTGGCACCCTTTGCAGACTGTGTAGAGGCCTTTCAACACCATGCATTTCTGCTTAAGTTGAACCAGCATAATATTTTGTGGTGATTTGCATATACAGCCCATGATGCTTTGCATTATGGGGGTATGTGTGATTTTGAATTAGCTTTAATATTTTGGCATGATGCAAATATCAACATAAAAGTGATACTCACACTAGTCAGCTGGATCAGGCGAGACTCTGTCTAGAGTCTGGTTAGACTGCAGTGTCAGGGATTCAGTAGGTTGCATGCTCACCTCTCAGGCTGGACTATCAAAAGATCATCGGTTCTAATCCCATATCAAGAAAGTGGGCTAATACCCAATACTAAAACTGAAGTGCAGCATTGGGAGGTACTGCACTGTTGAGGTACCATCCTTCAGATGAGACATTAAACCAAGGTCCATTCTGCCCATCTCTGGTGGCTGTCCAGTTAGAAGTTAAGGATCCAGAGGATCTTATCAAAGAGATGGAGATTTTCCCCATGACCCAGCCAATATTCCCCCAGCCAATTAAATAAGTTCTTGTAACCTACCCACAGGATGGCCTTGAAATGAACTGTCACAGCTTAGTGTGGCTTCCCAAATCAAAATTGCAAAATCAATTACACTTTAAGTGTCAGTTAACTACACTGTAGTTACAGTGTAACTACACTGCAATTGCAATGTAATTGCATGAACAAACATGTAACTACAGTGTAATCACCCTGTTGCATGTAATTAATGATTAAAGACAAAGAACCTCTGTGCGTAGTCACATTGAAACAGACACTTAAAATAGTTGGGCACAGAACCTAGTACCAAGGTGCAGTATTAATCAGTATATGGTTTGCAGCAGATTATAAGAATATTATTCAATCAAGAAGTTATAGAGACATGTAAACATATTTAGATGTTTTGAACTAGAAAATACACAGAGCCAAGCTGTGCTTTTCATATATATTTCTAATCAGACACAAACCACAAGAGCAAAGCTCCATGGGTTTATTCTGCATCAGAACCCCAGGTTTCCATGTGAGATACTTTAAACCACGTATTATGCTTTTAACAATAAATTGGATTTTGCATAATTTTGTGTGAAAAATAAGAGTTGGGACCACAGAACATCATGGAATAATTTAAGAAATAACATGGCATCAGAATGTTTTGAAATGGAATTAGCACAACTTTTAAGAAAATAGCACAATTTTCAGAAATAACATTATCGAATTTCAGAAACAAGTTCAAGTTCATGGTCTCTGTGCTGTATCCTGAGATGAAATCTCAGAGACCAGATATGGTGGGGTGAAATCACAGGGTGTGACACACACAAATATTCCAGCCTCATCAGATATCTTCAATGAAGGTTTTAAAAGGCTGTAAATTGCACCTGCGCTTCTTGGCTGATGGCACTGTTTAAAATGGCACTTACATTGGAATGGTTTAAATTTTGCATATCTTGTTGCTAAGATTTTGTATTTTGTATAGTACTTTGAGCCTTCAGAATATGGTGCTTTAGCAATAAAGCAGTGATTGACTGACTGAATATGCAGTAAGCTGGAGGGCCTAAGAGAGTCTTCCACTAGTGCTGAGATAAGAGATCAGAAGGGTAAACTGAGGCAGGAAGCTGTTGATGGCAGGCACTAAAAGAGAATTTAAACAAGGTGAAAATGACTACTTAAAGATCAGCTGACACCTTCAGGAGAACGTTAGCAAAACATAATATTTAGACCCAGTTCATCTTACACACACACATTAATTCTGTATTTCCCTCACCATTACTTATTTCTGAGGTCATATGCATGGACAACAGAATCTTTGCTCCCTGAAGAGTTCCTGTATTCCTGTTGCTTGTTCCGTACCTAAGGTCATAATGCACTGCTTGTGACATCAAATCAAATCAAATCACTCTTTATTTATATAAAGCCTTTCTTAAACCAAGATGCCTGTACAATATTACATAAAACAATAAATAGTTAAAACAACATTAAAGTATTCAGAAATCATTATAGGCTTTGCTAAAAGGTAGGTTTTCAAAGCTCCTTTAAAACTTTGGACAGTTGGGCAATTTACGCACCTGATGAGGTAGAAATTCCACAGAGTTGGGGCCATGAAACTAAAGATCTTGCCCCTGAAGTTTTTAAGCGAACCCTTGGAATCTCTAGCAATCCCTCTTCAGTGGATCGGAGACAGTGGGGAGGCAGTAGGGACAAAGGAGCTCTTTCAGGTAAGCAGGTCCCTGATCATGTAGGGCCTTATAGGTCAGCAAACCGACCTTGAAGGTGATTTGCCAGCAAACTGGCAGCCAGCACACTCCAGTAGAGCACAGGCGTTATATGACTGGACCTAGAAGAAACAGTCAACAGCCTGGCTGCCACATTCTGCACTAGCTGCAAGCGGCAATTTCAGCCCGGTAGCCCAGGTAAGGGCATTGCAGTAGTCCAGGCGGGAGTATGAAGGCGTGGACCAAAGTTGGAAGATCATCTGGCGGAACCAGGTGCTTCACCGGCGATGTTCCTCAGATGGTAAAGAGGTTTTGACAACCGCTGACACCTGAGATTTAAATGTCAGACAGTCATCACAGTTACTCCATGGCAACAGATTATGATGTCAAAACAGAGCATTATATTTCAAGTTGGGATAAGCTATACAGGCAGATGAACTCTAAGGATAAATATCATGTATTCATGTAATTTTATTCAGTAAGAAATAATGGGAGGAGAAATCGATAGAATGTGTATACTGAATGCAAGCTGAAGTCTGCCTAAATATTATGTTTTCAAAGTTTTCCTTGAGCGTCAGCAGCTCTTTAAAGAAGAACATGTGCGATGTAAGTCATGTTCCCAGTAGAAGCTGTTTTAAAATGTTGATTTCGGTTTTCATATTGTTCCATCTTAACAAACTCACTTGGTGTTTCTGACTGAATATTTTAAAACTGTATGCTGAAGTTATTGTCCTTCCAAGAACTCTGTGGTTGGAACTTTCAACCACATAGTTTTATAATGGAACAGTGATGCATTTGAACAATAATGGAAAAACTTAACAAGGGTATAAAGTACATCACAGAGTTCTACAATGGTTCTTAACAGCAGTGTGGACATCAGAAACATTCATAAAGTTTGCTAATTGGTCAGTAAAATGGAACTGTAACAGAATTAGAACCAGTTTAAAAAAAACAGTTTCTATAGAAAAATTACATGTAGGTTCAACACAGTTCACTTTTAAAGGCAGCAAAAATCATTTGTCACTATAAGTAATTAATAATAACATTTAGCAGCATTAAAATGAAGACTGTGTGTGTGTGTGTGTGTGTGTGTGCAATGTCATTGTCTGGGTTAATGCTTTGTGTAAT
This sequence comes from Neoceratodus forsteri, assembly GCA_016271365.2. Taxonomy (NCBI): domain Eukaryota; kingdom Metazoa; phylum Chordata; order Ceratodontiformes; family Ceratodontidae; genus Neoceratodus; species Neoceratodus forsteri. Next base: position 765,178,265 of record CM028133.1, on the reverse strand, counting down.
AGTTGCTGATACATTTTTATGTTTGCTTGCATATACAAAGCAAACATTTTATTACAAGAATGGGGTTTCAGAGTGTGTCACTGTTGGGTCCATTGCAGATCAGGCTGTAGTGGGCTCAACAGTGACAACCAAATCAACAAGGCTGATCTTTATGCTATTCTGTGCTTATGGGCAGAACATTCTTGTGAATTGAAAGGAGGGACCAACCCAACTCTTTAATCTGCATGATGCCACCCAGCAAGCAGCTTAGTGACATTACAATCAGCATACTCCCCAAACTTCCAGACTGCACTGTCCATCAGCTCCACATGCAGTGGGACTTTAAAAATCAGAATGCCAGTCTTGATCTCAGCCTCACTTGGAGCAGAGAATTGTTACAAAGAAATGCCCATCATGGGCTGAGACCCAATCTGAGCGGGCATATGCAGTACTTAAACAAGCCCACCTTGGGCTGAGCACTGCTGAGACTCTCCAAAATCCTGATATTTGGACCCTCCCTTGAGAACACTGGGTGTACAATCTCCAGTGTCACCCTTGGACCCTATTTTTTTTTAATTACACCTGAAAAGCAGAAAACCATCCATCAACATCTTTTACAGCCTTCCTCAACCAATCCCCAACACCGTCACCCAACCCTCCACTCAGTAGAACCCCACACCCCCAACAACCCTCACTCACCTTAAAAGAGTTCAGCACCAAAATCCACTTTGTAAAGAATACACCTCCTTCTTTGAACACTGACGGAAACTGAAGAAACAAGGTAAGTGCGGTCAATGTGCTGTATTTTCAAGTCCGAGTTAATACAGTGCTACAATAGCAGCGAGGCAATAACTGCGTTGTGTAAAGCTCAGAAACATTTAGAGTGACGGTATAACAGCAGTAAGGAATTCCGTTACCCCTGTGTGACAGCAAAAGTGGAGGAAGGGCTGAAGAAGCCTGTGCTGCTGTGTCTGATTGATCCACTCCCATGATGGAGTGGCTAAGGCATCAGCACACAGCACGATGGAACCTGGGACCACAGTTCAGTTCCCCCATGTTTCATGGTGTTGCAATTTATTTTGTGAAGAAAAAAATGTAACCCTCCTGAGTTTCCCCATCCTGAAGTCCACACCCCCTGGAGTTATTTATTGTTCAGGGGTGTGGAAGAATCTTAGTGCAAAACCTCCTGCAAAAGAAAAAAGTGCCATTGATTTTAATGGCTGTGCACTTTGTATAGCCACTGAAAAGTCAGGCGTTATGTTGATTGCGACATTTGCTTGTGGCATTTCTTGCCACGCATTTTTGCCTGTGACATTGACCCCATGCCTATTTTCAATGCGTTTTGAACCTTTACTCCTAACTTTGTCATTTTAATATTTTTCACCAAAGTTTCAACATGCCCTTCTTTGGACTCCTCCTCAAAGCGTATTGTAGTTGAAAGGACATAGCTATTCAACCCTTTTAAGGTAGGTGACATTTTCAAATCTGGCCGAAAGTGATTTCATAGTTGCTCCGTGAAATCAACTTTTACAATAGAGTTCATGAAGTGGGGTCATAAAAGACAATGTTGAAAGTTGGGGTCAAAATCTTAAAAAAACAAACAGCAAAGTTATAAAGGTACTTTGGAATTTTCAATATTCACTCATAACTTTAGTAATTTTCAATATTCTGACCTCAACTTTTCAACACAGCCATTTTTTCACACCATCTCAGGAATGTGACAGGTGTCATTTTTCAAATCTGGACAGAAAAGTGATTTCACAGTGGGTAGTGAAATCACCTTTCAAATATGATTTGAAAAAATTCACTGACCAACTTCATGAAGTGGGGCTATAAAAGGCTTAGTGGAAAATTTGGGGCCAAATCTTAAAAACACCGAAGTTATGAAGTACGCTGTAGTTCTGTGTTGTTATACCTACAGGAGTGGTTGATAGGGGTTGCTAAGGGCGCTCAAATGTCTTGACACCTTTGATGCACTGATGTGCATTTCTACTGGTTGATTTTCTATGGCTGCAGTAAATGTTTTTGAATAATATGTGGCCTGTTAGAAGCAAGAGGGCAGGCATCTGAGCATGGCTTATTTATTTATTTATTTCATTTTCTTAACCTGGTAGGCCTGCTTGGCCCAAGGGTCCCTTAGGGGCGACCGGGATTAGTTACATAAAACTTGTTGGATATAGGACATTTTGGTAAGACAAGACATATTTTGATACAATCATGACACTTCAACATGTCTTAGAGCTGTTGTTTGTACAGTCATGGCTTAGAATATAAATTTAATCAAGTGCTCTTTTTTTTGCAGTGGATATGTGAAGTGAGTGAGCACGCTGGCCAGGTTTTGACCATGGTAGAGGAGCAAGGAGTGAGTGGAGGTCTTGGGCACAGCACAGTACCACAGTTGTCAAGGTAATACATAAACAGGCCAAATACAGTGGCGACTGGCTGGGGTATTATTGGGCGTCATCCTGGGAAGTCTGGGAGAAGGCACAAAGATAGTTAACTGGGTGAGAAATTTGCTAGGGATAGGAACAGAGGGTAGTGGTAAATGGGGTCCATTCAGATGAGGGAAGGTGATCAGTGGAGTGCTGCAGGGGTCAGTCCTAGGGCCATTACTCAACAACACATTTATTGGGGACATTGCAGAAGGAATTGAAGGAACATATGTCTACTTGCTGGCAATATGAAGATCTGTAACTGGGCGGACACTGACGGAGGTGGGCAGGATGAAGAGGATTTAGACAGGCTGGAGGAGTGGTTGAGGACATGGCAATTTGGATTCAATGCTGAAAAATACAGGATCATGCACTTGGGGTGCAACAACCCAGTGGTAGACTATCAGATGGGAGGGTGGTGCTCAAGACCATGAAGAAGGAAAGAGACCTGTGAGTGATTATATCCGAGGATCTAAAGGTGGCCACTCAATGTGATAGAGCAGTAGGGTGGGCCAGTGGGGTGCTGGGCATGGGGAGGGAAATAACCAGTGGGAAGAGGGAGGTAATGATATCACTATACAAAACCTTGGTGAGGCCCCACCTTGAATACTGTGTTCAGGTTTGAGACCATACAGACTCCTGTCATACTCCTGTTGTACCTTTGTATTGTTTGCTGCTTAAAACTCAGTAAAGTATAGTGAATTAAAAAAAGTTTTGGAGACCATACCTGAGAAAAGACAGGGATAGGGTTGAGGCAGTGCAGAGGAGGCTACGAAGATGGTGCAAGGGATGCAGTATATTACCTACGAGGAAAGGCTCAGAATTCTGAAAATGTATACCCTGGAGGAGGCGGGAGAGGGGACATGATAGAAACATTTAAAGACCTTACAGGTAAAACAGGGTACCAGAAGAAGTATTTTCAAAGAAGGGACACCAGACAATCAGGAGCATGTAATAAGACTGGAGGGAAAGGGCCTGGGGAAACATAAGAAAGCACTACTTCACAGAGAGGGTGGTGGACAAGTGGAATGTCCTACAACTGTCACAGGGCTAGAACAATCACAGAATTCAAAAGGCTTGGAACAAGCATAAGGCATTCTGAGGAGGGGAGGGGAATACAATTGGGAGAAGCAGAAGAAAGGACTAGAGCGGGACAAAAGAAAGGGCAGACTGGTGGGCCGAGAGGTCCTTTTCTGGTGTCACATTTCTATGTTTCTATGTTTTGTAACAAGAAGCAGTGCTTTTAAATTGTGGCGTGGAAGGCGGCTGAAGATCTGGGTATGGTACTGTGTTAGCTGGGCGGCGGGAGTAGGAGTAATTAGTGGGCGAGTCGGTCGCCATTTAAAACAGAGAAAAACAAAGGTTCAAAGGACTAAAATTGATGGGGTTCTGAAAAGAAATGTGACTGTAACAATGATTTATGGAGAAGAGAAAGTGTTTAGGGAAGGAGATGGTGAGCTGGGAAAGAATGGGTGGCTAGGGAAACAAAAGTGTTTGTAAGTAGTGCCAGTGGCCTCGAGGAATGACAGAGTAACTATATGTATAATCAGTGATGATGACCTTACTATATGCATAAATCAGTGGTCTCCAATTTATATGCACAGTTGCTCTGATAAATGGATTTATCAGCAGCCTTTTGTGTCCACGCCTATTGCATAAATAAGTGATATGCAGTGGGGACCTGTGTGATAAATTATTTATCTATTCAAATGCTGTTTGACCTCAGGTAACCTCACAAGTGGTGCAAACAGCACAAGTATAGATAAATCATTTATCACACAAGATGCCTCTACATATTTCATTTAAGCAATAGGATAGGACCTGTGTGCTAGATTATTTTTGTTAGCTTTTTAAAAGATATATATATATCTTTGCTCCTCCCTGGGCCCCCAGTTGGCCACTTCTTCAGGCCACCAAGGCTCATCACCATCCTGTCCCCATCGCCATCTACCACCCTGTCTGCACTGTGAGCCTGGGTAACCTGACATAACCCTTTGATGGGTGGGCTCCTCCCATGTGGGCCCGCAACCAGGAGAGGAGAAATGCCCTCAGGCATTTATTATGTATCCCGGCATGGCAGGGGTCAGCACAGACACCTCCAGGCTATAGTGGTAGTGGCGACTGGCAGCCCTCATCTAGCCAGCTGAGGGCAGATTTTCTGCTTTTCTCCCAACCCACCCACACCCTCCTACAATGGGCCAGCCATGATGGTGTCCTCAGGGTGGGGGCCTTAACAACACGTCAAGGCCACATGCTGCCAGAACACCACCCAAACCACCCAGGGGCCAACAAATAGTGGTCCATGGCCACTCCTCCCGGAGGAGCATCAAAGGATGCTCCAAATCCCTGCCCTGCTAGACTCCACTCCTAATGTCTGGGCTTGAGGTAGACCCAGGTCGCCAGTGAGCTGAGCGAACACCCATCACTTGGCGCCAAAAATAAATATTATTTGTAAAAATTTGTAGGTTTCTTTCATGAGCAAAAGTGGTATTGCGATTCCCCATCCTGTTTGCCATAGTCATTGCTATGGATGAGTTGTCAGGACAATGGCTAACGCTGTGACATGGCAGTTTATTGGTGTGAACATATGCAGAAATTACAAACCCCTGCCACAGAAGTTCTGGGGCAAATGGTAACCATGTCACAGAACTTGGTCTCAAAGTGCTGCAGAAAAATTAGAGCCTTGGTAGAGGGTAACCATCAGAGGAATGAACAAATACTTTAGTTTCAGTGTTTACTGTAGTTGTGATTCAGTTAATATTTACCTAAAGGACTTATGCCCCTTCACACCATCCCACCTTCTCCGGATACCCTCCAGAACTGGTTAGACCCCACATTACCTCTATCTCTGCATTTCTCCATGGAGTCTTGGTTTACCCCAGGGGAGTAGGGGGGTCGAGCCGTGTGTCAGCTGACATGTTGAGGAGGCACAGACCCTCTTTATTTGCCAATCATGACAATTTCACTACTATAATGCATGTTATTAATTTATTTGCCTCTGTGCCATCTATGCCCAACAACTACATAGCAAATGCAAGAAACATTCAGCATTGACAAATGCTTGTTCCTACAGTAGTTTAGATAGAGAAAGTTCTTACAATGGTAAGACAAGTCTTTCTGTATGTGAGCATTATGTGGTCCTTAGTGAAACTGATTATAGTACTTTGATAGAGTCCTACCGAGTCTAATCAACGTCCATAAGATTAAAACTAAGAGCTGGCCATATTCAAACTAGTTATATGTTTAGAAATCCCTAAATCATTTATGACAAGAAACAGTTTTTGTGAATAAGAGCCTTAGAAAGGGTGCTGTAATATTGGAGTATTTTGTAAGTCACCCAGTAAAATCATATATTATACAAGATAATATTGTCCAAAAGCTGCTAAAGATACGCATTGGTCTAAACTGAACAGAGGGTTATAAAATGAATATTTAACTTCTATATAAACATCAGTTGCAATACAAAGCAAAAACCTAACACAGTAAAACAGTAAATGAAGATCAGAAGGAGTCTAGATCCCATATGTCCACCCTCGCTTCACAAGCAGAAATGAATAAATGTCTTAAAAATGTGATAATTTATAGGGTTTCCAAAAATGCCTCTTGCTGCAGTTTTCCACATTATGAGAAGACTGGCATAGCAGATGTTATGCCCAGTACATATTCAAACACTTAATTTAATGCTAATTTAAATAATTATATTTTCCTTTTTCATTTTAAAGTGTTACACAAAGTCCCTAAATGTTAGTGTGACAAGTTATGTCTCTGTTGTACAGAAATAAAGAGGGCTCCTTTCTTGGGTGTCCAGGGTACTTATCAGGATGCTTGGAAGGGACTGCTATCTTTACTCCCCATCTCAAGAGCACCCCTCTTCATCAAAGACTTTTATGACTCAGTGACATCTATTGCTTCAAGAAACACAGAATGAGTAGTTATATATCGATAGTTTTCTTAAGCAACAATAATACCAACAGGGTGAGGCAGTATTGGGCAATACCGGACCACCCAGGGGCATAATGAGGCCTGATGCCACAGGCAGAGGGCCTTATAACCTAGAAGGTCCTGTATTGCCCAATATCAACCACCCTGAGGGTATTATTGTGCTAAGAAAATGGCCATGTGTGTAAATTTTAATTAAGTAATAAAATAACAGAGGCAATTACTTCAACAATGAATACAAAGGCTAGAAAAAGAGTTTTTTGGTAAAGTAGTCCCTCCATTTGTGTGGTGTTCCATCTTCACCCCGCATATACAGGTCACAGAGCTATTCTTTTGTCCACCCCCACCACCACCACCATGACCTGCAGAAGAAGAGATGCAGTTGTTTCATGTGGAGTCTCCTGAACCAGGACACACGGAAGCTGTTGTATTACTGCAGCTTCATTTTCTGTTTAATTGGTGCCTGGTGGTCAGCAGAAGAGTTGCAGTGGCTGAGTAGCGCTGCCAGGAAGCATTGAATGTATGCTCTTGAGACGCACTGAGACAAGGCTGAATGGGCGGGTAGTAGGGTCAGGACTGTACTGTGAGGTATTTTACTTTTTGATTGTTTAGAAAAGAAAGAAAAAAAGATTGTCTAAATGAAAGACTGTCTCTGTGGCTGTGTGCTGAGTTGGCTCCTAGACTAGCGCTGAGCATGCGACGTGTTAGCGCTAGGCGTGCTGAAAAAAAAAACTAAATCTTTTAAGGAGGAAAAAATTGTGATTTTCTGTGTGGCGTTTGCATGCTTAACTGTACTTTGTGGTCATGTTCCTGGTAGAGGAGTGCATTCAGTAAGCGGGTGGGAGTGGGGGTGCTGTTTCATTTTCACAGATCACAGTTTACAGTGTAATTCCCTTTTCATAATTAGGGGACGCCAACCAGGCTGATGGTACTATGCTTGTACAACATCTTTTTAGTTTTAAATGTTGTGTTTTTTCTCGGAGTCTGTGGTCTGGAAGTCAGTTACAGAATGGGGATAGAGTGCAGTAGGCATTGCGTGTGATAGATGGAGCACAAGCAGGTCAGGGATCAGGGCTGAGAGATTTCCCTCTCGATCAAGTGAGGGATGTAAGTGGCGAAGATTAATGTATTTGCAAAATGTGCTTTTTTGTTTTAAGAGTTTAAAAAGTGAGACAGTTAACACTTAAGAGAGAGTTGAGCAGAGGTTTCATTTGCTAACTGACCAAAAAAAAAATGTCTGCCAACTGACTTTGAAAATTTGATGTGCCCATTGATATGTTTTGGGTTATGTGGCACTGCGAACTGGCACTTTTTATTTCCTGCCATCTATTGAAAGTTAAGGTACTCCTCCGGAATGAGTACCAGTCAAACAGGGCCAGGAAATAAAAAAAACAATGTTCTAATTACTGATACAGTGCTGCAGCCAAGTATTGCTAAGAACTTGGCTGCACCTGCTATTCATTATTCTGTTTTATCTGCTAGGGATCTTTTGATCTCATTCTTGATGACCTTAGGCCATTCATTATTGCCAAAATGCCAACTCTCCATTTTTTCTGCTGGTCCTTGGAGGAAACTACAATAGGGGTCACAATCACAGCCCTCCTGTCTGCCCTTAGCTAGTAGGATGAGACCTAGATACATGGAAGATTTCAAACTGTAAAGCAAGCAACAATCCTGAAAAATAAACTCAAAACCTGTGTAACCCAAGGTTCATAGCCATCACACTTGAGCTGAGAAAGTTGGGTGCTGAAACAACTAGTTAAGAGAGCTGTTGATGGAAGATTTAAAGGCCCTAGTTCGGTTCTGGGTTTCAGCAGAGCAGCACTTAAATGTTACATTTTAAAAATGCTCAGAATGCTGGCCTGGTGGCACTGAGGGCAAATGCTCTGCTAAGTGCCTTACCTCACACCACATCAGTGATCTGGGTTCATTTTGAGACTAGGTTGTGGGGGCCTGAGGGAAGGTGGGAGCAGGATTGAGCGAGCTGCCAGGCAGCTGTCCTTTTCCAGGAGGGTTTCAGGCCATCCCCATCTTGGCTGACACCTAGTGGTGGCTGGGTGTCAAAGCACAGAAGCCAGGAGGTTCATGTAATGTCAGGAGGGTGGAAGGGAGGGTGGGATGCGAACACATGGGCGCTTCCACACACATCGCCCTCCATTGCCATGACCTCAGGTTGGGAAGAACAAAAGGAAAAAGATTGGCATAGCAGGGTTGAATGATGCCCGCTCACGACACCACCATCCACCGCATCACTGGAACCTGAGGCATCTATAGGGTTGTGCTTACGACTCTCCTCCTCTGACCCTCCCACGGGAAGATCCATGTGGGTACTAAGCCAACAGGTAAGCCTAGGAAATTGTGGGCGATGGGTGGGGTGGTTGAACCAGCTGAAGGGAGCTTACCCTGCCATGGCCTAGAGGGATAAAATGTATATGGAAAAAATGCTCAGATCTAGTCAGAATAACTTTTCCCACCTTCAGCTATTTAGGATAAATAAGGGACTTTTTTCTGGCATAAAAGAGTTAACGTCCAACTGTTAAACATTGCTGTAACTTTTATTAACTGCTCAATATTATATTAACTGTTTTAATTTAAAGTGTCATGTAAACAAATAAATCATCCTTATACATAGGGTCTGACAGGCACTACTATTTCTTGAAAGATGGATGAAGAGAAATATACACCCCACTGTGAAGTAGCTATTAGTTTCTGGTGGTTGATTTTGCCCTTCAGGTGTTACAAAGACATGCTGGTAGTTTGTTACAATTATATGTTGAAGCATGGATTTTCCATTTCTAAAGACATGTCTAGTTTGACTTGAGTATTTTTCAATGTAAAATTCTGTTGACTGAGATATCTGATTCCATGTTATAAAAACACAGAGCTGACTTGTGGGTTGGGGCATCTTGAAAGCATAGCTAAATCATTTCCACACTTTGGAATGTTACATGAACCATTCCTGGAAAGGGGCATCTAATCAGTATGGGAGCAAAAATATTTAAAGCAATACACGTTGTGTCTAGTCCAGAAGCAGTTTCAGCATTTGAACAAGTTTTGAGTTTAAATGGACACTATCAGTCCTTTTTGCATCATTCTATTTCTACCTGAAAACCCATATTTTATGGCGTCTTACCTTCTCTAAAATTCAGTGGTGTTGCTGGTTGTTTAATGCGCCTCTTTTCTTAGTAGAACAAAAGGCGTGCTTTTTTACCTTTATTTTCCCTCCTGTCACTGATGGCTGGGGCCCATCACTCAATCTGCCTGTTCCCCTCCTACCTGAGATCCTAACAGCTGTTTCCTTGGTCTCCCATCACCTGCGACACACCTCTGGAGTAACCCGGTCCACGCATCCCAGAGTGGGACCGCCCTCTGCTCCTCTGCACTCCCTCTTCTGATGCTCCTCAGGTGGAGGTGATTGGTGAGATGAGGTCCAGTGGGCAGGATCCAGAGGGAGGTGGGGCAGTCTTCCTCTAGCCAATGGAAGTCTTCCTGTGTTCATGAGCATGAATCCCCAGGAGCACAGGCGTGCAGTAATGTCCAATGCGACCAGGCATGCTCCACGCCCTTTCCCGAGGACATCCGCCAGGCTCCTCCTCATCACCAACATGATCCCCTGGCTGTTGCACTCCCAGCCTTTGCTGGGAGTCACTAATGTTGGGGAATCATCCATCCACCCTCCCAGGAGAGGAGAGCAGTCCTTGCACTCTATCCTCTCCTGTCCCACTAACCCCGACAGCCCGAGCTTGTTCTCGAATCTGGGTCACCGGTGTGACGTGAGGTGTGGTGTCCAGCACCTCAACCCTCAGTGCCACCAGGCCAACAAAATGCGTGTTAATACTGTAACTATGCTCAACCTTGTTTTGTTCCAGATTCTTGATCTGCTTTTACTGCATACCTCATTTACTGCATACTTCATGAACATTGGGAACATTGCCAAACAGAGCAGCCACTCATGATGCAGTAGACTCCTCTCCTCCCACTGCATCATGAGTGGCTAGGCTATGTTAGAGGTGTTCTCAAGTCCAGAAGATGCAGTGGAAGTTGATTAAGGAATGTAAACAAGCACATTTTGGTGTGGTAATACCAGTACAGTGGCAGTCTGTTTTCATTTTTAAAGAGAAAAATGGAACAAGAATCAAACTACCATCTACATCAGCACATTCTATGGTATATGAACAACCATAAAATGTGTTTTTTAAACTAGGGACAGTTTAAGGCCTAAGGGGTTGACAGTGTCCCTTTAAATTGTCTTAGTTACACTGATAGGTGAACAGGAAATCACAGTTTTGAATTCCAACACAGTCAGTAGGCCACACTGAAAACAAGATATTAAAGTTTATGTGGGTTATTCTTTGTGAAGAAACTGTGAAAAGTAGTTTTTAACTACAAAGTGGAGGATCCTATCTAGCTGGGCTACTCTACAATTGACTTAAGTTTCCAGAGTTCTCAGGTAAATATTGGAATGGCAATTTGTAATGCTTTTTTTCCATTTCCTGCCTTATAAAATGTTTTGCATTGAGTTAAACTTCAAAAGGTTGGATTTCTTTCATAACTCAAAGACAAGCTTTTGAGAGTAAACAAGGCCAAGGCAGAGGAGATGGAACCCCACTGATTAAGCCAGTCAGAAGAACAAAAGGGTCCCAATTTCAGTCCACAAAACCAAGGTCTACATAACAAATCCAGTTTGGACCTGTTCTCAAAAGAGTGGTCCACAGAGATCAAAGAAATAATTAAACATGTGCTGTCAGAAAGGCAGGTATGATAATGCAGACATAGTTGGCCAGTTAGCCAAAAGCATTTCTGGTGTATGTGTTTGCTCTGAGAGCTCAGGTGTGTTTTGGGATTTTGAACTAGTAACATCATGGGTTTGAGGCTGCAATAACTCACCAAGTTCCCAATTGAGGGTAACCTTCTTCTACTCTACTTATGATTTTGTTATCTGTGAATTAGTTTCAATTTCAGTTTATTTTTATACTGGAAAGGCATGTGAGCAAAACTGCCCATTTTCACAAGCATCCAGTTGTACAAGAAAAACAGAAAACATTACAAGGTTTATATGATAGAACTATATAGAAAGGGTGAAGAAAATAAACATTGAGAAATATACAAAGTGTCGGCATAAAAATATATACAAAACAAGCATAGTTGGCAGTTATTACAGGGTATAGGAAAAATGGACGTCAATCATAGATGAGAGCATTTACAAGACTGAGTACTATACAGGTAACCTACGTTTTTCTTGAATGAGGCCAGTGAAGGACATTGCACAAAGGATGGGGGCAGGCTATTAAACAGTTTTACACCCTGTAAGAGAAGATGTGCTGATCTTGGGTAGTATGACAAAAGGACAGGGAGAAGGAGAGGAGGAGGACCATCTAGTAGACCTTGTGGGAGCAGACCTAGGGAGAATTAAGACAATGCTGTTCATTAAATGTCCCCATAAGAGTTTATTGGAGAAGGTCAGGATTTTGCTGTCCAGCCTGTCTTCTAAAGGTGGCCAGTTGGCTGTTTTGTAGAGTCACAGTGGTGGGTCAGTCTTGGGAGGCCAGTCATGAACTGGATGACATTGTGATAGGTAGTCGTTAGCCTACTGAACTTTTTGAGGGAGGTAGTAGATTAATGTGTCATAGTCAAAGATGGGGCAGGAAGCTATTGGCTAGGAGGGCCTTGTATAACATGTCTACCCTTTGGTGTGCTTTCTTAATGAGATGATTAGTGTGAAGTTTGAAGGTAGGTGACAGTCTAGAAGGAGACCAAGTTATTTGAACTCTGAGACTCTTTCTATAAGGTTTTCAGTGCAACCATTGTCCTGAGGGTGAAATTGAAAGCAGCAGTTTTTCTGAACCCTGAGAAAACCACTGACTTGTTTATTTTACACAAAAATTTAATTTCCAAAATGTAAAATTTAAAATATGACTGTTGGTAAGGTAATGGAACTTAGTCTTCTCCATCTAGGAAAAATTTTCATCATTTTGGTAATCATATACATCTTGATCCTTACCTGAGTTCTCATCATTTGCATTATAGAGCAAAGACATAAAATCATCTGGAAATTGTGTGTCCGTCCACTTTACATTAAGATCATCAGTCCAACTGTGCAAAGCTGCATTTGGGGCATTGATAAGTGCAACAGAAGAAAGCCTCTACAATTGGTAGATGTAGTTGGCTTTGTAGAATATGTAACTTCAGGGTTTCCTGGCAGGGTGGTAGCAGAGACAGATCAGTTATTCTGTTGTCTTTGTTATATTTCTCCCAGATGATCTGCTGCCTCACTATATTTACACTAGTAACTTGTTTCCTTCATACAGTTTACAGAGCGTACTCCTCTAACATAGCTACAACACCTTATCCACTTGCCAAATCACTCCCAAGTTTCTGAAAGGCATCCAGGAATTTGGGGTACTTTGATGGACATTCCAGCAAATCTTCCTACCTTTTGAAGAATGCAGAAACATAGTCATTGCCTGTGAATGGATGGAAACCGACTAAGGATTTCTTTGTTGCAGTGATCATTTCACACTTGCTAATGTTGAAGATTTTTCTGCTGTTGCCACAGCCACTGTCCAGGTATATACTTTGCTTGCATTCTGAAAATAGTGAATGTAAAATTACTGGTATATTGGTATCCCCATATGGCGAATGGATGATGACAGGGTCTGGACTATTATAATGGCATGATGCACATGAAGGGCGATTTTGTGTCTGCTTCTTCCTTTTCAGAACAGATCATCCACAACTACAGTCCATGCTTTGGTGATCAGGTAGCATTGTCTCTCTCTTCAAAAATAGATCACTTGGACCTCTGGCAGACTTCTTAACTTTCTCCCCAGACCTGCATGATTAAATCAATCATATCTCTTGTTAGATCCATTAAAAAGGAAGTAACTGAAATTTTTGGAAGTTTGGTGTTGGGACCTTTGACAGTATGCTTCTCATCAAATCCTCAATGAAATCTCCTAGCCTCTTTAATTAACTGCTCTTTGTATGCATCTGCAACAACATCTACTCTTGTAAATCCTTTGGAAAACTATTCAGGAGTTTCATTGCCAGATCACCGAAGGTTTCAGAGGTTCCTGTCATAACTGGCACTGTTGCCATTAGATCAACTATGCATGCTGAGATACTTTTCTTGGGTGCAGAGCTCCGAAGTCTCTAACGTTGGACAGTATTCTGCAAGCAACTCAAGTAACTTGCTCTTTGGTGTTGTCCATCTAGTTCCATCTGCATTGCTAGACTCATTGGAAATAGGCCCAGACAACATGTTAATAACTTATTTATATCTACAGAAATTGTGCTTGTTTGAAAGGGTCAAGGTTTTCCCAATGTATTTCTTTTCAAATTTAAGTTCTGTAACTTTTCCTTTGGTAGTTACTTGTACTTTTTGTTTGCATCATTGAAGATTTTCGCTGGAGTTTTTGAAATTGGATCAAAATATTTATTTTTACCACTTTCCAGTCTTTCTTTGAAAACTGTTCATACATTTCTGTACCTTGATCAATGATATTGGTGAGTTCTCTTCAACATCAGGTGCAACAGGTGCTCTCGAGGACAAATTGTACAATCTTTCAGCATCTAAAGTAGCACTGAATGGGTTGATAAACTTTGATCAAGAAGAGTCAATATGACTTTGATGCATTGTTCTAACTTGATGATTTCAGATGGCCTGCATGCTTTTTGTGGATTGCTGGCTGAACTGTGAAGGCCAGTCATCTCCAAAGTGCCCTCTGAATATTGCTAGATGTGGCCGATTTAACTTATGTGGCCCATTTATCATAGGCCATTTGATTTGCAGCAAAGTGTTTGATTCCACTTGAATTCTGGCACTGATTGTATGACTGCTCACCAGCTTGGTCAACTGAGTCCCAAGAAGCTTTGTGATGGCTCCTTGAACTGAAAGCCCTTGCTTTTCAATTAATGTCCTGGACCCTGGATGAGAAGCTTCAAGAGTTTCAAGTTTGTGCACATAGCAAGCCCCATATCATGCATAATTTTGCTTGTTGAAGGTGAAGAACAGGGGCAGTGAATATTTCCAATACAGTAGTCTAAGATCAAAGTTGTTTTCTTTTATTGCTGTGTGGAGCAAATGCTGCTGATTCACTATATCCAGATATGTCATCCAGAGCTGTGGGTTTCCCAAGCTCACCACAACAAATCCATTGCCTGAAGGCCTCATATTTAATCTGAAAAGTGACAATCTCATCTTCCTGAAGCAGTTTATGGAAGTCTATGAGTTGAGGTGATGATCTGATTAGGTCAAGCAATGCTGCAGAGGAGGCATTCAATTCTGATGAATATTCTAGAAATCTGACCTGAAGCAATCGCTCTAAGGTATCTGCAAAATGCTCATGTACAGTCCATGCCCGATTGTAATGCTTTCCACAAAACTCCCTTATGTTGCCAGAGGCACAAAGACCAGCCTGAAATACTATGTCCTCAAAGCTGCTGCCACCAACTAACTGTCCTATAATGCCAAAGCTTTCCAGGAATGGGTGAAATCTCCCAAATAAATTATGACATAGTGGAACTGATCAGAGAAATTCCACACAACATGATAGGCCTTTGCTGCTGCTCCAGCATCAAGTGTCAGGTGAACATAGAGGCATATTTATTGAGGAGCTATTTTTGTGTTTGTGTGGAGCATTCAACTACAGTGGTATAATCAGTGATGGGTTTGTAGGTAAGTGGAAGATATGTGATAACCATTTTCTTTGATGAACTTGAATCATTGTTACAAACTACAGTACAGGTCACATTAAACTGTTTCACCAATGGGTTGGTTTAGCATTGTTTTTCACAGTTGGCAATGCATTGGCAACTCATGTTGTTTTGCTTTTCAGTGTTTATCGAACTCAAGAGCAATGTTTGTAAAATATTTGCCTCTCAATTGGATATGCACCAGCAGTCCAGTCACAATGGAATTCAAAACTGAGTTTTAAATCTAAAGAACAGTTTGTGCAGGGCTTTGTGCGAACCCAGCAACACTTATGCAATTCAGTTGGAATGCTAAACCAACTCATTGGAGGAACAGTTTAACGTGACTTGTACTGTAGTGTCAGCCAACCAATAAACTTTGGAACAAGTTGATCCTCCGTGTGTGCCTCCCAACTGAGTTTCCATAGCATTAGCTTTCCTCACAATAATTTATTTTGTATTTTTTTTTTTTTTTTTTTTTAATTTTAGTTTTTGTTGACCAGGTAAGTGCACTAGACAAATTCTGTCTAATTTCAGGCATGACCCTTGCCACTGACGCGGCAGAGTAGACTTGGGCATAATGCCAAATGTGGTTGGCTCCTTCTTTGAGTTCACCTGTCAATGTTCTAATTCCTTTTGTTAGATACAATTGCCTTCTTTTGAGTGAAGAATTTCAATAGAATTTTCTCGGAGAATGGAGCCTTCAGATCCTTCTTGGTATGCAACACCATGTGTATTGTGTATTGTTCCATATCCAGTTACTGTTCCAGTGTTCTGATCAAAGTTGTCCATCCAGAAAACTGTTAAGACCACAGAAGACTGACTTTGATTGAAGTGGCGGTAACAGACCTCACTCTGAAAATACTGAGAAAGTTCTGCTAAACCAGTTTCAATTTCACACACTTTATCATAATTGCAACTATTTCCTAAATGAAACAGGATGTTCACGGGCATTTTCTGTCCAGTCATATTGTGCGCACAACTCAACAAGTACATGTTTTGTAGTGAGAAACCTGCCGCATGTGACGCCATGAATTAGGTCTTCTGAGTAGGACTTTGACAACTGGGAGGCTTGTTCACTCTTCGCTTGTTTGGGGATTTTAGTACATGTGAGAAGAATGGTTGAACTGTCTCTGGGGGCTGTTGTTTTTACTCAGGAGATCATCCACTGTTGGTGCCATGGCAGTGAAGGTGCTGTCTCTACAAATCTTAACATATTTTCACACAACAAGGCAGCAGCATGTTGATGACTTGATTGTCATCTGTTCTCAAAAGCTTTGTGACTGATGCACCACTGGTTAATGATTCAGCACTGATTACAACTAGTGGTTTTGAGAATTAGCTGTTAAAAATAAAGTGAATCTCTATACTTCTTTTTCAGATGGTTTCTAAGTTTATAACGGTATCGTTGATCTCCTACTCCGATGCCTGATTTCATTCAGTGCCTTCATTGAAATTGTTTGGTGTCCAAAGGCCTCCTGCTTGAGCTTGTATTCCTGAATGGAATAAACCCTGCTGTATATTTCACCTCACGTTACCAAAATGTTTCCACTCCTGGCTCACCATAAAGGCAGCACATGCAGCCCGATTGAAGGTGGGGAAACAGGTAAATATGTGCCTACATCCTGAATTTATACCCATCTTTGGCATGACCCTCCTTCTGATAAACAAATATCTGATAAACTGGGAGTCTTGAGTGGGAAAGAGATTCTACTATTAAGGACCTGTTGGTCCCAGATAGCAACATCATGTACTTCTTTTAGGATCTGCAGCACAAGTATGGGCTCCCCAGGTCTGATTTTTGGTGATTCCTCCAAATTATCGTGGCTTAAACAACACTGCCCTTGCAGTGTGTGTAGGGAAGGCCAGCGCCACCCCAAGTCCTCACTGTCCATCGCAACATGGACTAAGCAGCCAAAAGGCTTAACTGGGAAACTACAAACAGCAATTAAAATGAAAACTCCAGACCCATCCACTCAGGCCCATGCCAGATGGCAGAGGATGCTAGAGGTCCAGATCAGTGATGACAAATGGACTAATTGTTGGAGACTGGCAGATAGTGCATGTAAGGACCAGAAAGCCTACTCATTCAAAAAAGATATTGCAATTATGGCACCACACTTCCTCCATCCTCTACAAAATGGGTCTTTCACCCAATGATCAGTGTTGGAGGTGTGGTGTCACAGGGTGGATCTATTACACATATTGTGGGACTGCCAGGCCATACAACTCTTCTGGGCCCAAGTAATTAAAGTCTGCTCTGACATCCTGGGGCAAACATACCATTCACCCCACTGAAATGTTGGGAATACAGCTCTTCCTGGGGCAATTCATAAAGATACAGTTGCAGTGGCTGCTGCAAGTGTCCATAGAGGCCAAATGGTTTTTATTGCAGATATGGAGAACCCCTAACATTCCAACTATAGGTGACTGATATAAGGCACTAGAAGGCATAGCAGGTAATTCAAGATTGCTCTTTTCTCATTGCAAAGACCATTTAGATTTCAGCAGTTATGGGGCCCACATTTCCAATTCATAGTCCACCAATCTATCCCCACTGTTGTAGGATAGAGGAAGGACCTCTGAAACCCCCTTGAAAGCAGAAACCCCTAGACATCTTTTAACTCACCAGGCACACTCCTAGATCATGGACTCAGGAGTTAGATGCCCACTGAAAAGAGCACCTAGTCCCCTATAATCACTCCAGCTTAACCCCAACCTATTGCATGAAGCTTTGAGAGCCCAAGACTGCATAACCAATATTTGCTGTTATATTAAGATAAATGAAAAGGTATGAGAGGGGTTAATGAACCAGGTATAAACCATACTGTTGAAGTATGTACTGTGTGTTAAGAGACAAAGTTATCTGTCTTCCATGTGTGTGCAATGACTGGTACTGTAGAAATGCATTGAATGGTTTATAGTTTGAACTTGAAGTTTCAAATGCTGTACTTTCTTAGAAAAACAATAAAATATTAACTGCAAAAAGAAATGGCTTGGTGTCTTTGAAGCACATTGTATTCAATTACATGACAAACAGCCTCAAAACCAGTTCCTTCTGACTGCTCATTGTCACCATCATCATCAAGCTTCTATTCTGATCATCTGGGGTCCTGTCTCTTGTGATTACTGTATAATTTAGGTAGCACTTGTCATGTTTACAAAACTCCCTTGCAGCGAGGTCCTCTGTCTTCATTTTTGGCATATATCTTGGTCATCACATAGCTCTGCCACCCCTTTTATTATGGCTTCAGCTGTTTTTGTAACAATAGCAGTTGGATATGGTTCTATATGACGCGGTGAAAAGCCTAAAGGCAATCATAAATTATCGTGCAGTCAAAGTGCTTAAAAACATTTTTGGCACTCTGACACCCCAGCATACAGGACAACAGCACTGGGGACATACATTTCAATCAAAGTTACTTGGGGCTGTGCCCCACCCCACCTGGGGCTTCACCCAACGACCACCCTACTTACCCGGCACCTCACCCACCCCAACCACAGACCAACCCTGATGCCACAATGCAGCTTGGCAACCATTGCAATGCCACCCCCTACAGCCCTCCTGCCCTCCCAGCCCATGCTCACTGTGCTCCTCCCCTCGGCGTACATATAGTGACATCCTGTCACCCATTTGCCCCACACCCCATCCAGTCTCCCTACCCTCCCATCGCTGTGAGGGATTCAGCGGAGAATGAGTCACCGCTATGGATGGCGCTCTTCCCCATGCACCCTTCTCATGGTATACCATTGGATATTGCTTCTTCCCTTTCATTTTGATTACATATTTGTTACAGACTCCACATTTATAGAAATAACACTCTAGATGATGAGGCACATGGAACACCACCCTGAGATAATGATGTGAGCTATGTTCACCAGCATCTGCATGTTCTCCAGATTTTCTGATACTCTTGGCTTTTGTGAACTTTTGATAGCATTGTGTAAGGTAGCCATGCTTGGCAGGGTCATAGTTAGGCATTGGAATTGATGCACACTGCTCATCATAACAATGTTCACCACCTAACTGGGTTCGAATATCTTTGCTCTCTATAAGTGTGTAGTAACTTGTGTCACTCAGAGGAGTTACTCAGAGTCTCTTGTTGTCAGGGCAGAGTAATGCACTACACTGCCAGGTCCTAGGATTTTCCTCTCCATGTTTCCGCTTGACTGAAAAGTTTAGAGACATCCTTATATATATGAAACACAATTGCACATACCCCAATAATGCAAAGCATCATGTGAAACATATGCAAATCCCATGAGAGAATTTGGACTGGCTCTACTTTAATCAGAATTGTATGGTGCCAGAAAGCCTCACAGTGCAATCAGCAAAGGATAAGAACAGCAGACACACACACACACACACACACACACACACACACACACACACACATATCTATATTCTATGCAAAAACTTCATTAATGCATCAGTTAGGGTTCTTCTACAGTTAAAAAAGGGAAATTCGATTTTAGGGTTCCCACCCTTGCACCCCACCCCAGCCCACCCCACCAACAGGCATCGGGTGTGCGTTGGTCCTTGGGCTAACTGTCACCCCATCCATGTGTAAACAAGCTGAGGTGCTGCAGTGAAGGAAAATGGGGTGAGAGTTAGGGCCAAGGACCCCAACGCACAACCCGATGCCTGTTGGTGGAGGCGGCTAGGGTGGGGTGCAAGGTGGGAACCCCAAAATTGAATTTCCTCTTTTTTGCTGGTAGAAGAACCCTAACTGATGCATTAACTAAGTTTTTTGCATAGAATTTTACTTTTAAGAAAGAATAGAAGTAGAGATAGTAGTTGGTGGGAGCACAGTCCTTAGGGCCCCACGCCCCACCAACTTGGAAGTGTCAGGCCACATTACACACCCAATGACTAAAAAGTACATTTAAAACAGCAAGGCCAGCCTTCAAACAAATGTTAATCTAGTAGAACAATAGAAAACGCTGTCCACAAAACATAAACTGCACCACACAATGTGTCCATAAAAAATACATTGTCTGACACGTAAACACATCTATTAACATCTACAGGACATGCCGTCAACACCCTCCAAATTTCAAGTAAAAGACCAAACCTTGTCAAAATATGACATATCAAAATTTGAAATTTTCCTTACATCAGAGTGGCACAGTTCGCACCTGTTGACATTTTACACACACAATGACTGAAAACTACATCAATGACACAATGCTAGGTATCCTATCAATGTCAACCACCACCACAAGCAAAACACTGTCCATAGAATGTAAACTGCACCACGCCATATCTGCACCCAAAAATATTTTACAACACGGAAACATTGTAATTTTCATCCACATACATGCTGTCAACACCCTCCAAATTTCAAGTGAAAAGACCAAACCGTGTCCGAGATATAAAATTTTAACGTATGAGATTTTCATTCATCAGACTGGCACAGTTATGCACCTATTGACATTTAACACACACAACAACTGAAAACGACATCCATGACACTAAGGCTAGGTATCCTATCAATTTCAAGCCACCACCACAAGCAAAACACTTTCGCAACATAGTAATGTGCGTCATGCAATATCTTCATAAAATAAATGTTCTCAACATGTAAATACCATGATTCACATCTACAGGACATGCCGTAAACACCCTCTAAATTTCAAGTAAAAAGACCAAACCATTCCGAGATATTCAATATGAAAGATTACTAAAATTTTCCCATCTATTCCATTATAAAAATCGGCCATCTTGTCCCTCCTCACGATCAAAGATGGCAATCAAAGAATCTCACGATCAAGGAATTTGCAGGCTCAGGATCAAAGAATTTGTAGGCTCAAGAACAAAGATTTAAAAATCTTATAAATCAAAAATTGAAGGAATTGCGGTAAACCACCACCATGGTTCGACAGAACGAAGCCCCTGAGTAAAACCCATCCTCATTTGACTTCCACGACATCCCTGGGCTGAGAAAATTGTTTTTTAATTGGGCCATCTCATCCTCGCTCACGATGCACGATTGTTATCAAAGAATCTTGTGATCAAAGAATGTGCAGGTTTGCGATCAAAGATTTAAAACTTTTCAAATTCACAAAATATACAGAATCACAGTAAATCACCACCCTGGTTCATCAGAAGAAGCTCCCTGAGTAAACCCACCTGCATTTGACTTCCTATGATACCCATGGGCTGAGAAAATAGATTCTTTTCTTCTGACCATCTCGTCCCTCTTTTCGTGATGCATGATCACGATCAAAGAATCTCGTGGTCAAAGTATTTGCATGATGGTGATCAAAGAATTGATTTGCTCATGAATAAAGAGCGAGAGGCGAGATGCCAGATAAAAAAATAAATTATCTCAGCCCAGGGATGCCGTGGAGTGTTAAATAAAGGTGAGTTTTGCTCAGGGCTTTACAGCCCTATCTGCATACCCAACATGATGTGGTACCTATCCCTGGTAGTCTAGTGGCCCCCATCAGCATAAAATATTAACATCCCTGGTAGTCTAGTGGCCTCCCAATACAATATATTACCCTATGTAGGGCTCTGGTAGTCTAATTGCCCCCACCCCTGTATTTCTTCATCTCTGGTAGTCTAGTGGCCCCCGAGCTGTGTTTGTTATATATTATAAATACATTTTATATCCCTGGTAGTCTAGCGGCCCCCTCAGCATAATGAAATAGATAATGATTAATATTATACCTGGTAGTCTAGTGGCCTCTCACCCATCCATGGCAGTCTACCCAGCACCCCACCCTTAGCCAGCTGGCGACTGGCACAGACCTTTTCTCACCTCCACAGCCAGCCGCCGACTGTCTGCATTACAAGTGGTAATGCAAAGAGGCACAGCTCAAGCTGAGGCGCCTCTTTGCATTACTACTCATGCAGACAGTTAATGACTAGCCATGAAAATGAGAGGTAAGCTATACTAGTCGCCGACAACACGAGGTGAAGAAAAATGCTAAAGTGAGCTGAGATCAATGGGTAGAGGTGAGAGACCACTAGACTACAGGTATCCTATAAATCATTATCTATTTCATTATGCTGAAGAACTAGACTACCAGATATAAAATGTATTTATAATATAACACAATACAGCTTGGGGGCACTAGACTACCAGGGATGTAAGAATACATAGGTGGGGCACTTAGACTACCAGGGATGTTAATATTTTATTCTGATGAGGGGCCACTAACTACCAGGGATAGGTACCACATTATTTTCTTATGCAGATGGGGCACAGAAGCCCCCTGAGCAAAACCCACCATAATTCAACACTGAAGGGCACCCATGGGCTACAAAACTATTTTAAATCTGGCTATCTCATCCCTCGCTCGCTGGATGCATGATGCAATCAAAGATTCTCACGATCAAAGAATTTGCAGGCTCGCGATCAAAGAAATTGAGCTCATGGTCAAAGAATAAAAATGGTGAAACATGAATGTTTGACTGACTTGAAGTGAACCAACATAATGGTTCAATAGAGCGGACCCTCCTGAGCAAAACCACCCTCATTTGTGTCCCTAGCCCACTCCTGAGCCAAGATATTTGTGTTTTTAGGTTGCGATGCAAGATCGCAATCAAAGATCTCGCGATCAAAGAATTTGTTGGCTTGCGATCAAATATCGTTAGCGAGCCATGAAAGAAGAATTTAAAAGCTAATAACTCTATTTTTGGACCGATTTGGATGGAATCAAAGCCATGGCTCGATAGATCAGGGTCCCTGAGTAAAACCCATCAAAGTTTTTCTTCAGAAGTGACCCTGAGTGGAGATATTTGTGTTTGTGCAATTGGAAAACTGAAAACAAGATGACGGACCTCGTAGTCAAAGAATTTTGAAATTCCTGGGATCAAAGATTCCTGAACAGTGAGGCTGCAAATTCTTTGACCGCCAGGTGGGACGAGATAGCCAGAACCCCATTCTTTGATCGTAAGATATACTTATAAATTTTCTCATTGACTTATAATGGGAAATTAAAAGTGCCATAACTTTTGAATGCCTTAATATTTTTCACCAAACAAAAGCGGCATATTCGGCCACCAAAGCTCTTTCAAATGAGCCATATCACAGAGTGGCACACCAGACAACAGCTGTGCAGGACCACATTAAGAATGCCAACAGGTGCCTCCAAAATGGATAAGTTTGCATTTTTCAGCACTTTCATACGAAGACCGGCACTCCGACTCAAACGCAATTAAGCAAATCAAGAGATCTAGTGTTCCCCAATGCATGTACCAAATTTAGGAAAATCCATTGAGCGGGTCCAAAGTTATTAATGTCAAACTTTTGACTTTAGTATGTAACTGGCCACTCCAACCCTAACTATAGTAGCGTGACAGCACCACTATAATATCTCTCTATATATATATATACTGTATTTAAAACATATACACACACACACATATACATACATATGCCACACATATATAAACACAGACGCTATGACGGAAGAACTCAAAAAGTATACACTTGCTAACATTTAGTCTATTAATGGTATCTTCCCTTTAATCAATTTATCCTCTTATATTACATTGAAACTTCAAAACCATATTCATTTCAAAGCAGAATTCTTACCTTTTAGACAACATAAAATTATATTATAAAGTGCAATAAACCCTGTCTGACAAGATTAAATATAAGAATATTTTGAAATTTCAAAAGAAATGACGGAGTGGTGGTTGGTATTTAACCCTATAACTTTTAATTTTAATCTTTTGAGGTAATGTATGGATATGCATTTTAAAGCTCCAATTCCTGCCTATTCATTGAGACCACACTTGAATATGTTTTTCACTTACTCTTGAAGTAATGACCCAAAATCTGCATTAAGTGCGTGGAGCTGAAAATCGCAAATAAAGGTGTCAGTACAAAATTGATGCAAACTACCATTTGCTCCAGTGTTCATGCGATCAGCAGACAGAATATGAATTTTGGTATATCTGCTATATAGAGCATGAATTTTGGGTATATCTGCTATATTAGACAACCATCTGCATTTATTTAGCTCTCAGGTGACCACCCACCTCCATCTACACCTCGTTTATAAGGCAAAGTGTTTTCAGCTGTAACAGAAGGGGTAATTTGCCCATTGGTAAGAAGCACTGTGCAGTGTGTGAGCAGTGGCTCTGGCTGGATTAGTACCTAGAGATACCCCAGGTGAGGCTGCAGCTGAGTAGTGCCAGCACACCAAGGTAACCCTTTCAGCTGTCTGAGGGGTTGTAAACTGGTAACAGCCACACACTGAATTCTAGGACAGAACCAGTCTGTGATAATTACATAGTAGAGATATAGGAACATTTAGAGAAGAGTTAAACCAAGGTCTGTAACATGAGACTCAAAGAGGCACACTATGTTCATGCAGCCCCATAGTTCCTTACCTCTTGAAGGTCCTACAGTTATACTTTTCAGCATCACTGCTCACGGTGCTCCACAACAAAATATCTGGGACACTGAAAGCTGTTTTGGGGCATTTTTCAATGTAGAAACATCTTTCAAAGGTCAGCCAGTTAGAAGCAGTCAGATGTGGTGACATAAGTGCAGCAATTATCAGTAGCACTACAGTGTCACATTTTAAGTCTATATCAGTATCACCATTTTTGTTGTAGACTTTGGCCAGAGAGAGGCCTTCAGCAAACTTTCAAAAGCTTGCTGCAGGGCTTCCAAAGGCCTAATGACAGGTGCTACTGCCTGCAATGTCAAGGAACCAGATTGGTGCCAAAGTCTAGAATATTGCACATCAAGCAGCAAATACAGTGACAATAATTCATTTTGGATGCCTCCTTAATCTGTGTGACTACTCCCTGGTGGCCCAGAAGGGGGTCATGTTGGCAGGAATCTGCAGTGTGAGACAAATTATCAGATGTCATCAGGACCTGTGATGACTGCCATCTGATGCAGAAGCACCAAGACATACTATTAGGTGTGCTTATGTAGAAACCTGAGCCTAGTCAATGGGCATGCCAGCCAACCTAGCCTGACTAATATATTTTGCACTAAATAGAGAGAACACCACAATTCACCAGTTCCAGTCACTTTTCATCCCTCTGTGTCCCAACAGATAATAATAACACTAAATATTTCTTAGTATCTAGTCCCACATCAAGTGTGTGTGTGTGTGCGTGTGTGCGCACACACACACATGTGTGTGTCTGTGTGTGTGTGTGTTGGGGAGAGACAACCATAATTGCATCAGGATGCTATGTAGAGAAAGAAGTAGAGCAAGATGATGGTTTCTTGGATGGGACAGGAGACTGTGGAAATCAAGGAGGACCCAGTTAGGGAATGTGACACGCTGGGTCTAGGGTCAGAGCTCCAGCTTGGCAACCAAGAGAGCACAGGTTCAAACTCAACCAGAGACAAATACTCCTGTGTCATCTAAAGCAAGTCATGAAACCTCCCAATGCTCCAGTTCACCCAGGCCTGAAACTGGTATTAACAAGACCTCACAGAAAACAAGATGCTACAGCTAAGATGGGCTATCCTGGTATATAAATTGGATACAAAAGGTATGCAAGAACATAACACTGCAAGAAATAGTTTAAATAAAGCATGCCACCTATTCTTTTTATACTTGTTTTTATAATTTTCCACAGACAAAACAATTGACATTACATACAGTGAACAGTCCATAAATGCAAAACTGTTCAGGGCAGAAGTCCCTTAATCATAGAAAACATGCATTCACTATGTAGAGATCCCACATGGGAGGGAAACCTCTAACAATGACAAATCCATAAGATAATGCAAAATAAGCTGTGTTACTCAGTCCAAGGGCAGCATGGCTAATTCATAATGTCAATAATGGTCCAGCAAGTCCCAAAAATATCAAGTTCCAATTGAGACTTATGGCACCATGTAGCCCCTAAAGTTAACATGGTATAAAAAAAGGGTTTAAGTAGCATATTGTTGCTAAAGATAGATAGAGATAAACCCTACTTCTTCCCAAATCCAAAATCTCACCTCAGTGCATACTTTACACAGTCAAAGCAGGTCTCAGTGTAAAATTACACTTTGATTAACTGCTTCAGTAGAAAAGAGGAGCTTTTAAATAACAAGAACACATAACCATGGTGGCAGAAGATAGCAAACTTTGAGGACTAATAGGAACAAGCCTACAAAAAGAACTAAATGTCCAGAAAAAAAACAGGAATAGAAGAAACCTGTTCAAGTATCCCCAACAAGTTCACTAGGATCCTCCTCCACAGATTGATCCCGTTTTTGTCTGCCAGATGTGGCACACTCACCGCCTCCACAGGATCTGAAAAAGGGTACACCTTGCCTTTAAAAATGATCCAGAGTCGAGCCGGTAAATCATCAAGTGGGGACCCCAGTATCTCTCAGAGTCTGTCGAACTCCATCAAACATCTTCCACAGTTGTCTTGTGGCATAGCTAATGTCAGGGAAAACAAAGGTTTGGTGATTGTCCTGCATGATGGAGCCCACTCGTTGGGCAAGTTGCAAGTACAGTCCCGGATGTCAACTCCTGCTGTCGCCACCGAGAGGTCCAAGGCTCCTCTGAACTCTGCTGCCATTCATGAGAGCTAATGCGATACACTTTCTGGATGTCTGTAATGTTGTCTGCTCCATCCAGGACCAACTTTTAAGTCAACCATTCTTAACAAACATGACAGGGTGATCTCCCTCACACCCCTCAGTTAAACCCAGCAACCGAATATGAGATGAACCAGCTTGATTCTCAAGTGTTTCTAACCTGACTCACAAATGCTGCCTTTCTTTTGCCATAAGCGCCATAGCCCCTGTTGAAGTGTCAGTCTGCTTATGGACTTTGGCCATTTCTCCCTTCAGTTCATCCACAGCCATCTCAAGAATCAAAACTCGGCTGGTAAAGCTGTCAACCTTCTGGGATAAATCAGTCACGAAATAATTAGCTTTTAGAGCTTCAGACCCAGAGATCGCGAATGTTTCGCCTGAACTTGGTTCAGCCATGGTCTGCGCCTTCATGCCGGACCGTGGAGGTCTGTGCTCCACCAGATGCTTTCTCTTTTTGGTGCCTCGAGTAGCTTTGTCACACTAAGGATTGCCCATCTTAAGAAAATAACAGTCCCTCTTTTCACTAGAAAACTCAGATTAGTGGTTAAAGCAGTCCAAAGTACAGATTTTAAAGGATTTTAGGAGCAAATTGCCAGAATTGTAAAACTGCTTCTCAGCTCAGGCTCCCAAGCGCCATGCCCCCCAGGATGCCACACTTCTTAATATGGCATCGGTACCATTAGATCAGTCATAAGTGGTTTATGATCAAATGGTACATTCAGTAAATAAGAAAAAAATAACTTGGAAACTGAACCTTTCTAGGAGATTGGAAAGAGTTGGTGTTCATCTGTGGGAATGGACTTATGCTCCATGTGGTTGGCAGTAAGGTCTTTGCAGAAATGAGAGGTCTAATCCTACAGACATATTACAATCACATTCTACATATGCCAGTAAATCTGAAAGGGAGGCATGGAGGAAAATCTTGGCTGAGCTTAGAAATCAGCAGGACATTGCTTTGACTTCATGGTCTGTCTCTAACCAGTTTTGACTTGCTATTGCTTGTAGAGGCACACTTGGGAATTTGTGAGGGATGCATGTCTGAAAATGACCTTATACGAGTTTTCAGATTTGAAGGAACAAGGCAGAATTGTGTTCTATGCCAGATTCAGGACTTGCTGTAGTCTGCATAAGACTATGAAGGACTATGCACTGAAAATTATGTGGACTGTGGATTCTTAGCTTGTTTATGATATTAGGTCAGTTTACTGTGTTTCTCTTGTGCTGAATGAATCTATTGATTTCAAGGACAGAGCACAGCTGGCATTTGTAGTACATTGTATAGTATGTGTGTATCTGAAATTAAAATAGAGTTACTCATCATTGTGCCCTTAAGGTTACAGAATCAAGTTAAGGCTTCTTCATTTCTCTTAGAGAGGGTTTGGTGATGAGTCACTATCCAGAGTAAGCTTGTTAATCTCTGCACAGAATGTGTGCCCAGCATGACAGTCAATGCTATGCCCTCTTTCTGTCTGGCCTCCTCTTACATCTCACTGAGCCCACTTCTGCATTCTCATTTTGCTTCCTCTTGCAGCTGTCCTCATTTACTTGTCCCTGACCTCTGCTCACATATCTCCCTATACAGGTTTACTTGGTTTGCCACCTAATTGTGTAAGTAATAATACTCAACAGGGTGGGCATTATTGTGATTTAGAAAATGGGCTTAGAAATCCTTAGGCTCTGATTGGCTAATACCCCAGGCAAGCTGTGAAGGTATAAGACAACAGAGCCTGGAGTTACAGGTGCCAGTGCCAGCCAACCTGATAATGCAAATAAAGTGGACATTTGAATTTTGAATACTGACCCTGCCACCATTTCTTCTTCTTGCTTAGCAAGTGAGTTTGTGGTCGATTCCCCACTGTGTTATTGAAACCCTGAACAGTCGGCTGATCTCTCCCACCCCACTTTCAGCAATGTATAAACAACAGTACACTGTCTGAAAAAATGAAGAAGCACAAACACTGTTGTGGCCAAAATAGATCGTGGCTGAAAAATGAGTGGTGTGACAGCGCAGTGCTACCCTGGTAGCACAACTGCATATGAGAGCAGGGTATTTTCTTCATTCTCCATACCGCAGATGGATGTCCATCTGTCGAGGAGACTGGAAGAAAGTACCACTCTCTGACATTCAGTAGCCTGCCGAGCTAGCGCTGTGTGTCTCTCTCTCTCTCTCTTGCTGAAGTCAGCGATTCAGACTCAAGATATTTTTTACAAAATCAAGTTAACTCCTCCTTCTCCAGATACTTTCCCATTCTCAAAATGTTAAATGTATGTAATTGTCATTCCTTTGATTTTGAGTGTGTGTTGGGGTGGGGCGAACCAAAGCAGTTTGAGCTGTCAGTGTATGTCTCTCTTCACAGCACAAAATTCAGAACACATTGGGCTGGATATTCAAATTGCACCATTCTGTGGTGCAAGCCCTTATGCTCAAAGTTGCACAGGGGTGAGGCCTGGGCGATATTCAACAGAGTTGCATTATTGAGCAACCTTTAACACATCGCCCTCTCGGCCACAAGCCACTGTGCATGGCAGTGGAACTTGTGCCACCGCAAGTGGTCAGAGTGGAGCATTCAGATGCTGTGGCTGCGAGTGTCCATTGGCGCCGGCGAAATTTCCAATTATTTCAGCAGACATGCAAATGGGGCCATAATTTATGCAAGGCACACGGGGTCCATTTGCATCTAATTACAGCCCCATTTGCATGCCATTAGCATGCAGGTGCGCCGATCCCCGACGACTTCCATCTGGCGCCCTGCTAGGCAGCAGCCATCGGGACCGGCGCCCCTGCAGCCTGATCATGGGCATGAAGTAAATCTCTCCCCACTAGCCCGTCGCGGGCATAACGTATGAAACCCCCTCCTGACTAGCCCGATGAGGGCAGAACTCACCCCACCACCCAGTAGCCGATCACGGGCAGAACACACTCCCACCTCCGACTAGCCCGATCGCGGGCAGATCTCATCCTCCTCGACTAGCTCGATCGTGGGCAGAACGTGAGTGATCCCTCGACTTGGCCCAATCATGGGCAGAATGGAGTTTAATCCCTCAAAGACCAATGTCCCGAGGACCGCGAAGCCCACCGTGGGATAGGTCAAACCCACTTCTCAAAGTTCACTTCTGGTGGATCTAGTGGCCCCCACCCCACCCACTCACTTTGAGCTCCCCACCACCCCGCTTCCTCACTCCTTGTCAGCTGCTGGCAGCAGCACTTAGCTTCCGCTCAGCCGCTTCGGGGTTACCGCTGATTGACAGTTGGTAGGGCTGCATCGGCGCCATGAGCAAGAGTTAATGGGCTGCAGAGATTGACATTGCAGATAGCAGAAGTTCAGATATGTGAATGAATTGATTCATTCACATATCTGGACTGCCTTTGTACGGGTGATGGTCTGCACGCCCATTGGCTCTTGCTCTGAACCAGTGGGTGTGCAGCCCTACCGAGCTGTCAGTCGGGCGGAGTGGTGCGGGCAGGTGGGTGGGGTGCCGTCACCGCCGCTCGACGGGGAGAGGGGTGGGGGCCTGTGGGTGGGTGGTGGGGTGGGGGCCACTAGATCACCAGGGAAATTGACTGGGGGTGGGTTTGACCTTATACCCGCAATCGGGCTTCACGTCCACTGGACCACCAGGGATATTGGTCTTTGGGGTGTTGAACTCCATTCTGCCTACGATCGGGCCAGTAGGGGGTTCACTATGTTCTGCCCGTGATCGGGCCAGTCGGGGGTTCACTACATTCTGCCCGCTATCGGGCCAGTCGGGGAGTTCACTACATTCTACCCGCGATCTGGCTAGTTGGGGAGTGAGATCTGCCCGCGATCGCGCTAGTCGGGGTGGGGGAGTGTGTTCTGGCCTGTGATCGGGCACGGGGTTACTTATTATGCCCGCCGATCGGGCTACGGGGGGCACAGGAATAGTGGAGGGCCACCACAGGTGGCAGCTGCTGTGCTGGCGCGCCCTGCAATGCGTGCAGCTCACCTGTGGGTGGCCCTCGACTTAATCCTTTTTTTTTGGGATTGAGTTGTGCAGGCGCAGGTAGGGGTTGCGCCAGACAACTCTCTGCACGCCCGCTGAATATCGGACTGTGCAGTTTATGCATGGTTCCTCCTCCGGTTGAGCATGCCTTCATTAGCATTGCGCTGTTGCTCAGCATGGTTTGGGGGCGCAATCCTCCTGCTGAATATCGCAGAATGGCGCTATTTCTGACTTCCGCGTAGTGCAACCCCTATTGGCGCTTGGCTCAACTCTTTTGAATATCCAGGCCATTGTTTTCTTCAGTGAGCCTCAACCAAATAAATAATGGAACAGTACCCAACAGTTATCTTCATCCTCCTGCAGCATTCATCAGTGGAAGAGATGTTTTCTGCAAACAGCGCCTACAACTGGGTTAGAAAGTTCAGGCACAATCGGGTGAGCGACTGAGAGAGATCAGGCTGACTGTAGTGAAAAAGAAAGCTACACTAGTACTACATTACTTTAGTATCCCTCATATCTTCTGAAATGAAAGGGAGAACGGGAGAGAGGTAGATGCTAACTGTTAAAAGAATGCTCTTTAATACAGAAAATTACTGTACTACATCCATCTAAAAAATCATTCTACAGCACGTCATTCTAATGCAGGTGGAGGAACTATTTTATTACAAAACTTACTTTAAACTGATTTGTTTTTAACATTTAATAAAACATATTTTTTGCCGTGTCTATTTTTCTAAACGCAATATTACTTTCCAGGTTGGGCAGTATTGTGCTATAGCAGATCTTCCAGGGTTATAGGCCTCCACCAGTGCACCGGCCTCATTATGTCCCTGAGTGGTCCGGTATAGCACAATACCACCCACCCTGTTGGATATTATTGTTACATAACGAACCACCCAGTGGCATAACGAGGCCTAACTTGCAGGCGGAGGGCCTTATAGCCCCTGAAAGGTCCATTATAGCCCATAATGCCCACTCCTGGAGAGTACTATTGCACTTAGAAAATGGGTAATATTATTGGTTTATTTTTCATAAGGTTTATAAAAAGAGGGTGAGATATTAATAAAATTAACAATAATGGCAGGTTCTGTAAAATAGTCCCTTTAGTGCTGCTAGTGGTGCTGCTGCGGTTTATGAGAATCCTTTTAGTATTAGATTATAGAGCAGTGTTTTGTTATTGCTAGTTTTCAGTACTCCTGCAAGTTGCAGATTGATCTGTATAGGGAAAAAATGGTTTTGTTTCCAGATCTGCGAGGAAGCCATGCAGCAGCGTGGAGCGAGAATGGCGTGCAGCCTTCTTCGGCACAATTGCACAGGTAACATAAGAACCCAAGAATCACGGGTCAGAGATGGAGCACCATCTAGTGACAGATGGTGCCTGACAGATTTCCCACAATGAGGTAAGGGTGTAAAATGTGGTGGTTTCTGTGAAAAAGAAAGAAATTGTTTCGAAAGCGGGCTGAATGTAATGCAAGCTGTATTGTATGGGGAGAATACTGAGCACGCGGACGCGGCTAGTGCTACTACACTGAAGTAGAAAAGTTGTTTTTTTACAGAAAAAGGAGAGAAAGTTCTTTAATCTGGGAGACTGTGTGGAGGATAAAGGGAGAGATATTTCATTAGCTGGGAGACTGTGTAGAGGTTGCCTCTGTGTTTTATGCCTGTTGAAGAGCTCGGGGGAGAGAATCTCGGCTGAGGGGCTCTGTCTGTAAGACAGGGGAAAAAACAGCAGTCAGTTTAGTTTGTAATTCAATGTAGGCACAGGTATATCTTTTGGTAAGTGGGCTCTATGAGCTGGTACTTGTTTATTTGCAGGCATTGTTAAGAACTAAGTGTATGGCTGCAAGAGGCTATCAGCCAATCAGCTTTCAGAGTTTTGAAAACCCATTTTCTAATACTTATTAAATGCATTGATTTCATTTCTTTAGTCACTGTTTCATACCTTCACAGGACCATATCATACTGTACATACTGCTCTGCTGAAATTGTTACATATTTTGCATTTTAAAGGTTGAATGCCTTTACCACAACTATGCTTCTTTGTAATTTTCACCCAAAGCAGCTAGTAGCTGTTAAAGGTGGCACCACTTATAACGGATGCCTCTGTCATATACTAATTTGTCCGTTATGTGCAGTGTCCATCCAAGCCTTCAGTCTGCCTGTAGCTCTTAGAAATTTGCTTGGGTAGTTAGTGGAGTAAAAATAAACCATATACAGTCAGAGAGTGCAGACTCAGTGAACAAGGGGCCAGAATCCCCATGAAAGCTAGGGGTCTGGGAGCATATATAATTATATTATAATTTAGTTTGAGGATGATTTTTAACAAGGGGGTCTGGGGCCGTACCTCCTATGTATACAGTACCGCAACAATATGCATTATGTTTCCCTATCTTGTGCACTTTGGTCATCATTCAGACTATGTCTGTCAGCTGATTGGCTGAGTTGAGTTTCCTGCCCAGAAGCATACAATCCCACAGCTGGATCCACTTTGTGAACACCTTGCCAGTCATCCATGAGATGCAGTTCAAGCAGTAGTGGACAGGAAGCTGAAAGAAGCAGTCATCAGGAATAGACAGGCACAGGCAGGTAAGCCTCTATAGCCTTAAATTGACTGTTATCAGATCTGATCAGGTGATAATGGCAACAGCAGGGTGTTTTAAATAAACCTGGAGTGCAGAGCAACCAAGATAATCACCTGCCAACTGCTGCAACTGACACCTCAAGCAAGCTCATGGACAGTATATATGGCGCTAGATGTATGTTGTAATGCTGAGTTTTAAACAGAATGTCAATGGAAGCAGTTTAGAAACTCGAAACTGGCTGCTACAAGCAGCTGTCCACTATAGGGGTGGATGTTATAAGTGGGGTCAACTGTATTTCCTCCCCTCTGCTGAAAACATATCAGATATTAGTTTTGTTTCAGTGGTTTATTTATTTATTTTATTTAAATTTGGTAACCTGGAAAAGCACACTGAGCTGAGGTTTGTTTCCAGGTGTGACCCAGGACAGGGGTAATAATTACGATAGAGGAAATATATACAGTCAAAATACAAGTGCGAGGAGCAGTTTAGGTAGTACAACTTGCAAGGTATTTACATTGAATTAGTTAAATTTACAAGTCATCATATCATAAAAGTTTAGAGGTAGAAGGAGTACGATTAGGATGGCTGGAACAGCTAAATAGATAAGATCAACTGTGTGCACATTTTGTTTGATGTTTAGCAGAGAGGTTGGGGAAGACGGGCAATTAGGAGCGACAAGAGCATGTGGGATGGGAAAGTGATGAATTTGTTGTTTGAGAAAGGAATGTGAGGAACATTCCTTAGTTGAGGAGTTTGTTGGTTCCATATAGCAGGGAGTCTGTAGGAGAATGCAGATTTACCAACTGACGAGGATGGTAGGGAAGAGAGAAGGAGTGGGTGTCTCTGTCTTGAGGGTGCAGGGGATGAGCTACCTGGGGATAGCACTTCCAAGAGGTAAAAGGTAGCAGATTGAACAAGAATTTGGATATGAGAGATATCGAGTGGATGTGATGGCAGTGGGATAGGGGCGGGATGCCGAGGAAGAGTAAAGAGAACAGTGGTGCGTTCTGAGGGAGAGAGTTTGCAGCAAAGTGGCAGAAGGCATTTAGGAGGATTCTAGTGTTCCATTTAAACTACATACATTTTATTCTAATAGCATTTACAGTTGAATTTAGGTAAAATTATGCATTACAAAAAGGCCATCAGTTATGTATTCTCTTACATGGCTCCTTGGTGATCAGACAAGCCACGGAAGATGGGCATCTGGCCCTTTGTCCCAAAAAGGTTTGATCTGTCCCCTATTATTCTAAAAGTCATAAACACTAATATGGGGCTAATGCATGAACGGGTGGGAAGCACGTGCCAGAGGTGCGATCCCTCCCATGTAGCTCCACACCTACGGACAGGTGTGCACACCGGCTGGTATTCACCAATGGCCACCACCTATCCACAGGCATGCCCCCAGCACACAGGTTCTGTGCAAGGTGACTAGGGGCAGAGTCGCTGACACAGGCAGGCATCCAATGAGATGACCAGCCTGGTCCCGGAGTGGATCCCTTGCACTCGATGGCGTGGGTCCAGGTGCATGAATAGCACCCGCATGCACCTGGACCCAGACAACCATGCCCCATCATCCACTGTGCCCCCTGGCAGCCCATGGTATACAGCACCATCATTGTGCACAGACGGCCCCTGCAGTAGGTCACCACCCTCTCCAGTATGCCGCCACCCCAGACAGTGGTGCCCCAACCCTGTGGTGGCAAGAGGCATCCTGCCCCCCCACACATTGCTGCCTGTCCCCATTGTAGAAATACCCCCGAGACCTCCATGCCCCATCCCCACTGGGGTAGACCCCACACACACATATCCCTCCATGCCCCATCCCCAGAGTAGTCTCCCCACCCCAATCCCAGCCAACACCAGCCCTCATTGGTGGTCAGTGTCCCCCTCCAGCACCAACATCACCCCCGTCCCATCCTCAGTAACTTCCAGTTGGTGCTGGGCACTGGACAGCCAGCAGCACAACCCCTCATACCTCCTCAGCCGCCAGCCATCCAAATGATGCTGGGAATGTGCTGCCTATATCAACAGCGCACTCCCAGCATCACTAGATGGCCTGTGGCTGAGGAGGTGTGAGGTGGGCTGTGGCACTGGCCGTGCCATACCACTGCACTGCTGGGGAGGAACGGGGTTGGGGTGGTTTCTGGCAGTGCTAATGGGTGGGGGCGCGACCACCACTGATTGCCTGGAGGGGCCAGGATCAGGAGTCAGGGGGCAGGCTGGTGGTGTTGTACTGGGGGAGTTTCTGCATTCCTGGGGCTGGTGCCTTTATGTCTGTGTGTGGGGGCAGCATTCACGGTGAGATTTATGATGGGCAACTGTGTGTTGGGGTGGGTGGCACTAGGTGGCCAGTGTGGATGGGTGCTGGGGTCCTGTTGCTGGGGTAGGTGGCTATCCACCTGGACCAGGCGGTGTTTTGGAGTAAGTGATAATGTCGTCCAAGTACGGTAATATGTCAAAGTTGCGGCTTCCTAGGCAATGTTCCACAAGGCGCTGAAAAGTACCAGGAGCATAGGCCAAAATGGCATACGAGTAAACGTGAACAGTCCCATTGGGGTGATAAAACGGTTTTCTCAATGTCTTCTGGTGCATTGGTACTTGCCAGTAGCCACTGGTCAAATCTAAGGTGGAAAATACAGCTGCCGATTGCAGTGCAGTGAGAGAATCTTCAATAATGAGGTAGAGGGTACGCGGCTCTGTGTATGATGTTGTTAAGTTTTTGGTAGTCGATGCAGAAACAAATCTTTCCATCTTTTTCTTTATGAGCACTATTGTTGCAGTCCATGGACTGTGGCTTTCTTAATTACTTTTGCCTCTTTCATTTCTTTGAGCATATCTTTACCGGCTGGTACATGGCTGGTGGAAGTGGATGGAATCTTTCATATAGGAGAGTGCTGATTCATGGGGATATGATGCTGGACCTCTTCAGCCGATCCAAAGTCTAATGGATGCTTGCTGAAAATTTGGTGGTGCTAAATCGCTATCTGTCTGATGTCTTCCTTTTGGGCATCAGTAGTATTAGATGTGCCAATGTCAAGTTCATTTAGCCAGTCTGGTAGATCTTGGCCTTTCAGGTCGGACTGGTGTTCTCTGGCTGTAGATTGTTGACAAGCTGTTGCGCTAATCGATCCTCTGGTTCTAAGACATCTTGGATGTGAACAGTGTGTAATTTGACAATAGGTTGATTTGTAGATCTGGACGGATTTGTCCTTTCTTGGGGTTCGACCTGGTCCATTTCTCTCGATTATCAGTCTGCATTCCCAGGGATTTGCTGTTTAATGCCACATGCATTCATGGAGCTTGTACATATTGCCTTTCCACATGCCCTGTGATTCCACATCTCCAACAGATGGGTCTTTTCTGACTGTCAAACAATCAGTCGGGTGTCGTCATTCTCCACGCTTCGGTTGGGACATTGTCTCTCTGGGTCCTGGTTCTCTTCAGGCTGATTATCTTAAGGCCTTGACCTCCAACTGCTTTTGAGATCTCTCACCTCTTGGTACACCCTCAGTGACTTTCCTTGTAAGGGCGGCAGTCTGTTCAGGTCATTCATTTCCTGGTCCTAGACTAGGCTTGCAAATGGAATCCATGCTTGAGCCATCTGCATGTAGGCCTCTTCTGTACCTGCATATCTATCCGATGGGAATGGTCTTTCTGAACTTGTCCCTGGCACCCAACAATTTTCTTGCCTCCATCCTTCTGCCTGGAAAAACACCTGTTCAGCCTTCAAACTTTGATCAAGGCTCCAGCTCTAGAACCCCAAACCTGTGCAGTCCCCAACTGGCTCCTGGCTTTGAATAGGCTGCGCGCATCACCCAGGGACATCTGTCCCAGCGCGTGGATGCAAAGCTCTGCTGTCTGCTCGAGGGTGGGGTGGGTGGGGTTCTATGAACAGAACGACAGCCAAGAAAAACGTTTCTTTTTTAAATATAAAAACATTTTACAGTTGTTGACTGGATGGGAGGGAAAACACTGGCAGGGGCCCCTAACATACTGCCCAATGCTGTCCACCTAAACGGGCCCACGGGTACCTTTATTTAATTAAATTTCTGTTGTGCCCCCAACCCTGGAGCACTACAGTAGGGAGGAAAATCCACTGATGTTTCAGGAGATAACTTGCTGGTTTACTGCCATAGTAATAGAACAGTGTCAGTGGCTCAGCAGGTAGCACACTCACCTCTGAGGCTGGGAGATCAGAGGGCTGTCAGAGAGCTGTGGGTTCAATTCCACACCTGGCAGAGGGGTGTTAGAGGACTGTGGATTCAAGTCCCACACCTGGCACTTGGGTTAATATCCCAATACTGACACTGTAGTGCAGCATGAGGGGGATACTGCACTTCTGAGGTGCCATCTTTGGATGAGACATTAAACCGAGGTCCCATCTGCCTGGTCTGGTGGTAGTTCAGGTGGATGTTAAAATCCCATGGCACTTTTCGAAAAGAGTAGGGGAATTTTTATTAAAACAAAACATACATTCATCACAAACACTGTTACATTATCTTACAAACATCTATATGTCAACTTTAAACCAATGCCAGTAATATTCTTCCACATTTTCCTTGCTCTGTCTCCCCAAACAGTCTACATTCTTCTTGATAAATGTTGTCAATTTCAAACTGCACTTTAAACATAAGATCCTGCAAAGATGCTTCTTTTTCTACAGTGTTCTTTGCCATCTGTTTTGCCATATCAACCATTTCAAAACTGCAAGGATAACATATACTGGTACTTTTGTTAAATTTACCCCATTCCTTAGATAATTGCCCATATACTAAAACGTCATGTGCTTAAAACATTTCATCCCCAGAATTTTGTCAACATTCTCCAAAAGGGTTTGATACATGAACACTCAAAGAACATGTGTAACATAGTTTCTTCTTGTAAACTACAACTTGTTTCTCCACATATCCTCTCTTCCATTTTTTTTATGTTGGCGCTGCTAGCAGCCACATCTTCTTGTAGTGGAGATTTGGAGGTGCAGTCACTGTTGGGCGAATGCATGCACACACCAGTAGGTGTGTCTCTATTCCCCAATCAGCCTGTCCTACCACCCAGGCAAGCACATCTAAGGAAAGGTCCGCTACAATGCGAGTAAAGCTTGTCACACACAGCAGACCTTCCTACATGCTTTCCCAGCATTAAACATGGCGTACAGTGGCTGCTAAACTGCTGACTTCGGGGTGCCCAATCTCTCAGTCGGCTTACCCTGCCCCTCTTGTATGTGCCGACAGGGGAGCCCACCCCCGTCGGGCATAATGTGTCCCCCTCATCTCCTTTTTGTTGCCGAGGAGGTGCCCAGTCCCCTTGGCTCATGTGCCCCCCCACTTTTGTTGTTTGCCAACGGGGCACCCAATCCCCATCGGCATCTGTCCTCCACTCCCTATTTGCTGACGGGCGGTGCCCAATTCCCGCTGGCTACTGTACCCCCAAAAACCACCTGTAAAAAGAAAACCATCTATGATGTTTTTAAACACCTGCAAACAGAAAACGGTCCTCATAGACCCCTACCACCCGCACTCCACCCACTGCTCACCCTGTCTCCCCACACCCCCTCCCCATACTTACCTCGAGTCGCTGATGATCTTCGATGGACTGGAAACACGTCTGCACTCTTCAAAGCTGACCATGAACTGAGGAAATGCCGTAAGCTGTACAATGGAATAAATAGTTTTTTCAACTTTGATGCATATCTCGGCATTTTTTGAATTTTACACCAAATTTTCAACATGGAGTTTTGGGACCCCTCCTCATGCATTCTGTTACTGTTATGATGTTAATCTGTCCAGAAAGGTGATTTTGCAGTCACTGCATGGAATCACCGCTCAGGACCGATGTAATGCAAGGACAAATGCAGTGTTCATGAGGTGAGCTCTCAAAAGCCTAAATTGCAAATCTGGTAGAAGAAATCCAAAAATGGCTGTTTTACGAAAAGCAGGCAGTTAGCAGTATTCATGCTCTATAACTTCGAATTTGCAATATTTTCACACCAGATTTTCAACATTGTCATTTTTCACACCTCCTTGTGAACAGTACAGCTGTCATTTTTCACATCCTGGCTGAAATGTGTTTCCACACTTCCGCGCATCGATAACACGGTCGCTGTGGGAAGAGGGCAGATTACAAAATGTCAGTGACACTGTTCATGAGCAGGAGGTCCTAAAATGCCTATGTTGAAAATTTGGTGACAATTCACTTAAAATGACTGTGTTATGACTGTGCATTCTTGAATTTGCATGCACGCTCGTAAGGTGCATTGTGATATTATCACTCTGGATTTTCACCATTGTCATTTTTCCACACCTCTTGATGAACAGTACAGCTGTCATTTTACATATACTGCCTGAAATATGTTTTCGACATCCGGCACAGAATAGCGCTGAAGCTGTGCTAAATCACTTTTTAGGACAGTTTGAGGAAATGACAGTGATACTGTACATGAGCAGAGGGGCTAAAATGCCTATGTTGAAAATTTGGTGCCAAAAGTCCATAAAATGACTGTGTTTCAAGCGTCGCAGACATTTCCCACGCACCCTTGTAACTTTGCAAATTTGCAATATTTATATGCCACATTTCAACACTGCCATTTTTACACCTCCTTATGAACAGTACAGCTGTCATTTTTCATATCCGCCCAAATGTGTTTACGACTGCACTACCAAAACTAATGCCAGCGCTGACAACATTCGGCATTGACAAATGCTTGCTATGCTTGTGATTACTTCTCACATTCAATTTGTCATGACTGCACATCCAAACTGTCTCTTTCATTTTGGGAGGGGGATCTTTTCTCTAGAGTTGCTGCCAGTAACTCTTTGATTACTATCCCTCTTTTACTTTAAAAACTTCTTCCTCATAAAAATTCCTTCCATTATTTCTTTATGAAGCTGCTTACTATTTTTCCTAGTTAGGAATCTGTCTTTACCCCCATTGTGTGAGATAACTCCTGGAAGATTCCATACATACACGCCATATTTTTCCACCTTGTATGTCCCCTTTTTTCCTATGTTTTGATCGAGTCACTCCACTCATGTGCAAACTTAAATAATCTATGAGTCTCCCTTTTATCAAGGGTCCTATGTCAAATGCAATAAACATACCTACCAAAAACATTTGGTTGTATCATATTTAACCCCCATCTATCACTTCCCTATATGTTATTCCTCTCTTAATAGGATTCACTTTGTTTCTCCATAACATTTGGAAAAAGAGATAATATGTTAGTTTGCATTTGCTGTGGTACAGGACATACATACGCTAAGTATAAAAATATACGTAAAATGAATGTTTTTAATAAATATATTCTTTTTCTTTTGTCATATTCCATTGTTTTCATTTGTTGATTTTCTTTTGTGCTGTATCATATTTTCTTTCCAGTTTTCTTGATAACCTTTTGGTCACTGAACAGTAACCCTAAGATCCTTATCTCTCCTTGTAAAACGTCTAATTCCCTTGTTTTCCTATTTTCACATCCCCTAATGGATATATTTTACTGACTATTTCTTTTCACCAAGTCCAGCATCCTATCCCCTGCCATCTGATTTTTCACCAGTATTATACAGTCATCTGTGTACGCACTAGTTTTGGCCAATCTTTCTCCTTACCACAATTATATTTTGAATGTCTTTTCCTTCTTCTGTTTTCCTTAAAGAGGATCCAGGCATAACACATATAACAAAGCGCTTAATGGGCAGCCTTGTCTTACCCCATTTTTAATGTACATATGTATTCCTAAGTGTCCATTTATCATTGGACAAATGTGTGCCTTTATACAGGGTTTTAATCAGATTAATCGTTTCCTCTGGAATATTATATTCTTTCACCGTGTCCCATATATATGTATGTTGTATTCGTCAAAGGCCATCTCTTGGTCGAGAGCATATAAGTATCCTCTATTTCTTTTTCTTGTCCTTTATTTATAATTTATCTTATATACAGTAGGTTAAATTTTGCTGTATTTTCCTCCCCAGTATTGCACATGTTTCGATCCTGTAAGACTAAGTGTTCTCTTAATACTTTTATCAGTTGTTTATTATTTTGCCAGTATTTTATAATCTGTTGTTAATAGACTTATAGGTCTCAGGTTTTGATTTGAGTTCTCCCCTTGTTTAAAGAGAAATATAGTTATCCCTTGTTTCATACTGTCAGAAAGTTCACCACTTTGATAGATTTCATTGTAAAGCTGGGTTAGCATAGAGGTAAGTGGAAACATAGAAACATAGACTTTAACGGCAGATAAGGACCGCTTGGCCCACCTAGTCTGCCCATTTCCTACCTACAGGATAAGTTGCAGATCCTAGTTAACCAATAGCCTATTTCTTCCTACCTCCCACAAGATTTGCCTTATGTCTGTCCCATACATTCTTGAATTCTCCCACAGTTTTAGACCCCACAACCTCCTCAGGAAGGCTGTTCCATGCATCCACTACCCTCTCTGTGAAAAATACTTCCTCCACATTGCCCCTGAGCTGTCCCCTCTATCTTCAAATTGTGTCCCTTGTTCTTGCACATCTCTTTTCTTAAAGATGCTACCTCTTGGACTTTGTTGATTCCACTGAGGTACTTAAAAGTTTCTATCATGTCCCCCCTTTCCTCAAGGGTATACATATTAAGCTCCTTTAGTCTCTCCTCATAAGGCTTCTCTTGTAGACCCTGCACCATTTTAGTTGCCCTCCTCTTGGACTGCCTCCAGCCTGTCTATGTCCTTGTGGAGATGGGGTCTCCAGAACTGGACACAGTACTCCAGATGGGGTCTCACCAACTGTTTGTACAGAGGATAACAACTTCCTGTTTTCTGCTGGTGATGCCTTCCCTATACATCCCAGTATCCCCCAGCCCTCCTACTGCCTTCTCACATTGCTTGCCAACCTTAAGGTCATCTGATATGATTACCCCAGGTCCCTTTCCATTTCTGTTGTTACTTCTTCCCCTCAT
The DNA here is from genome assembly GCA_016271365.2 of Neoceratodus forsteri. Taxonomy (NCBI): domain Eukaryota; kingdom Metazoa; phylum Chordata; order Ceratodontiformes; family Ceratodontidae; genus Neoceratodus; species Neoceratodus forsteri. Next base: position 765,136,223 of record CM028133.1, on the reverse strand, counting down.
TGTGTAATCTTCCCTGGGTTTTTGTTTCCCAGGTGCATTATTTTGCACTTCTTTGCATTGAATCCAAGCTAACATACTTCTGACCGTTCCTCCAACCTTGCCAAGTCCCTTCTCATCCTTTCCACACCCTTGTGTATTAACCCTGTTGCAGATCTTTATATCATCTGCAGAGGCATGCTTTCCTTCCAGCCCTCTGCAATGTCACTTATTAAGACATTAAAAGGACTGGACCCAGTACTGAATCCTGCAGTACCCCACTAGTAACCCTCTTTCTTCAGAGTGGACTCCATTTACAATTACCTTCTGTGTCCTGTTGTCCAGCTAATGTTTTACCCAGACTACCACCATTGGACCCACTCCCAGGCTGGTTAATTTGATTATTAATCTTTGTGTGTGACTGTGTCAAATGCCTTGCTAAAGTCTAGGTAGGCCATGTCCACAGCCCCTCCCTGGTCTACTACTTTGGTCACCCAGTCAAATGAATCAATTAGAGTCATCTGACATGACCTTCCCGCTGTGAACCCATGCTGCCTTGGGTCCTGTGCCCCACTTTCCTCTGGGTACTCAACAATTCTTTCCTTCAGAAATGATTCCATTACTTTCCCTAACACAGAGGTCCAACTGACAGGTCTGTAGTTTTCTGCCTCTGTCTTGCTCCCACTTTGTGAAGGGGAATCACATTCACCTTCCTCCAGTCCTCAGGTACCACACCATCCTCCCATGATTTGTTGAAAAGGGTAGCCAGTGGCGTCACAAGTTCCCCCTTAATTCTTTTTAGAATTCTGGGGTGAATTCTGTCAGTCCCATTGCTTTGTCCACCTTCAGTTTTAGGAGTTCTTTCAGAACCCTTTCTTCTGTGAAAGGACTGGGATCGACCCCCCATCCAGAGTGCTTCTGTTAATTGGATTAGGCAACTGCCCTCCTCCTCTTTTGTGATTATTGAGCAGAAGTATTCGTTCAGTATCCTGCTTTTCACTGTCCTTCTCTGCCCAACCTCCGTCCTATCTATTCAGTCTCACTATCCCTCCCTTTGTCTTTCTATGCTCCTGATGTATCTATAAAGGTTTTATCCCTTCTTAACCAGAGTTGGCTATCTTTTCCTCAGTTTGGGCCTTTGCTATTCTGACTTCCCTCCTGCTTCCTTCTGCCTTAACTGGTACAGTTCTCTGTCCTGCTCCTTCTGTGTTTCCTTATACTTCCTAAATACTATCTTTTCTCCCTAACCTTCCCACTACCTCTTTTGAGAACCATAGTGGCTTTTTCTTTGTTTTGATTTGTTTATTTGCTTCACACAAAGGCTTGTTGCCTCTGTGATGGCAGTTTTAATGTTTCCCATTGTTGCTCCACCCCTATTCTAGCCTGTTTGCTAGTGCTTTTCTAAGGCACTCTCCCATCTTGCCAAAGTCAGCCCTCCTGAAATCCGGTACCCTCACTTTTGTATGTGACTTCTGTAACTGAGTTTATCATGAACCACACTGTTTGGTGGTTACTTGTTCCCAGATGGCTACCCACTTGAGATCTGATATCTCTCACTGTCTCCATTTGAATCAGAGATCTATGATTGCTCCCTCATGAGTGGGTTGCAAAACTAGCTGTCTGAGGCATGTTACTTGTAGGACATTGAGAATGGCCCTGCTCTTAGATGTAGCTGCAGCAAAGGTGCTCCAGTTAACATCTAGCATATTCAGGTACCCCATCAACACTATCTCCCTTTCTCTATCATCCTAAGAATGCCTTCTATCATATCCTTGTCCATTCCTCTCCCTGACATGGGGGTCTGTATACAATCCCTGTGCAGATTGTGGTGCCATTTCCAGTCTCTAAGTGACCCACAGTGCCTCCTCTCCTCCCTGTTTACTCTTTTGTTATGTTGTTTTATCCTTCCCTGACATAGAGAGCAACTCCCCCTTCTGCCCTCCCTGTCTCTCCTGTAGGTTGTGTACCCTGGTATGTTAACATCCCAGTCATGGTTCTCTGTGTACCATGTTTCTGTGACTGCTATGATATTCAGGCATCCCTCTTCCATCAAGGCCACAAGTTCAGGAGCTTGTCACCCAGACTACGGGCATTGGTACTCATTACCCTCCATTTCTTGATGGCCTTACCCCTTTTGCCCCATCCCTGCCCTTATTGCCTTTGTCATTTTCTCCATTTACCCTGCCCTTCTCCCTATCGACATCTCTTTCTTGGTGTTTACCTCACTTACTACCCTGATTTTTTTGGAGGGCTAGGATTTCCCTGCTCCTTTCCAGTGCCTCCCTTGGCTAGTTTAAATGCTTGCCAACGGCATTTAAACCTATCACCTAGGATCCTGGTTCCCTCCTGGACAGATGCAGACCATCATGCCAGTATAAGCCTGCATCACTCCAGGTAGACCCCAGTCCCCAATGAAGCCAAATCCCTGAGCTCTGCACCAGTTTTTCAACCACTGATTGAATCCCATGGTGTGCAGCACCCTAGCCTCATCCATGCCATAGACAGGCAGCACCTCTGAGAAGGTTACCGTGCATGCTACTTGTCTCAAGGCCCCTCTCAACTCCACAAACTCTTCCTGCACTGCTCTGATCCTTTCTCAGCCAGGTCATTTGTCCCTAGGTGGACAATGACATCCAGCTCCCTCCCTCATGCAGCTGCTACAGGTGTTCCTGAGGTTTGCTCCCTGTCCCTCTAAGCCATGGCGCTAAGCAGGCACTTACCTCCCTCTCCCTTCATCCCCAAGTTCTACCCTCCTAACAATGGAGCTCCCACCAGGAGTTGTTTCCTTCCCTGTGGGGTCCCATGCCACCCTCCTTTGGGTCTTCTTTGTGGAGGTTCCCAGCATCTTCCTTGGTCTCCACTGTAGGTGCCTCCATGGAGGAACCATACTTTTCAGAATGGCATATGAATTGTGGAAGGAACAACTGGAGGGATGCTTCTGTTCCACCACACCTCACCCTCCCTGGAGCTCACTGTGGTCCAACTGCTCCTCTTTCTTGGCAACCTCTGAGGCAGCGGTAGTAGCCCTCATGACCCCTGGATGGGAGAAGAGGTCCCCCAATCCTGGCCAACACAGCTTGGAGATGACAACCTCATCCCTCAGCCCAGAGAGGTGCCTACAGATGGGACAACACTGCATCCTCCAGAATGTCTCCCGGATTACTGCTGCTCCACAGCTACTGCACTGCACCACTCCCAGCATGTCTTATTTCTAGCCCCTTAACTGTTGTTCGAATACTTACTCTTTCTTCTGTTTATTTTACTTTTTTTATTATTATTTTTTTCTTCCCTACTTACTTACTGCCTCTGTGCCTGTTCTCTGGCAGAAGCTATCTAGGGCAGTTTTTAAATCTGGCTTTAACCTGGCTTCCTTCTAGCTAAGCCACTCCCCTACTTCAAAGCTCTTTTTATTTTTTATTTTAGTTTTGGTAACCGGGTAGCTCTTTCTACACTTGAGTTAATTGCACAGATAACAATTCCCTTCAGCCACCTGAGACAAACACCCAGATAACTGCACAGATAACAATTCACTTCAGCCAACTCAGACAAACACACTAACTTTTTTTTGGTTTTACTCTAAATTGAAGGTCCCAGTAGTAGAGTTCTAGGTCTTCAGTCCCAGTAGAGAAGTATAGTTATAACAGTAGCTCCTTCTTCTTGGAGTTCTCTGCCTGTTCTCTGGAAGAAGCTATCTAGGGCAGTTTTTAAATCTGGCTTTAACCTGACTTCCTTCTAGCCAAGCCACTCCCCTACTTCACAGCTCTTTCTACACTTAAGTTAATTGCACAGATAACAATTCCTTCAGACACCTGAGACAAACACCTAGATAACTGCACAGATAACAATTCACCTCAGTCAACTCAGACAAACACGCTTTTTTGTTTTGTTTTGTTTTACTCTAAATTAAAGGTCCCAGTAGTAGAGTTCAAGTTCTTTAGTCCCAGTAGAGTATAGTTATAACAGTAACTCCTTCTTCTTGGAGTTCTCTGCCTGTTCTCTGGCAGAAGCTATCTAAGGTAGTTTTAAATCTGGCTTTAACCTGGCTTTCTTCTAGCTAAACCACTCCCCCTACTTCACAGCTCTTTCTACACTTAAGTTAATTACTGGAATAACAATTCCTTCAGCCACCTGAGACAAACACCTAGATAACTGCACAGATGACGATTCACTTCAGCCAACTCAGACAAACACACTAACTTTTTTTGTTTTGTTTTGTTTTACTCTAAATTGAAGGTCCCAGTGGCAGAGTTCTAGTTCTTTGTCCCAGTAGAGAATATAGTTATAACAGCAGTCCTCCTTCTTGGAGTTCTCTGCCTGTTCTCTGTTCTTGTTCTTCAATATGTTGTTGTTCTTGTTCTTCAAGAAGTTGTTCTTCAAAGATTTTATAGAACATGTTAGGTATTCCATCTATCCCCAGCACTGTGTTATTTGATAATGGTTTGATCACTTCTCTTATTTCTGATTCCTTAATTTCCTCCTTAATTAACTCTGCTTCCTCTTTCCTTGGCTTAGGCTTATTAATATTAGTAAAAAGTTATTCTTCTCTTTACACTTTTCTGTTTGATATTTTTCTTCAGGTATTCTTGTGCCATGCATTTTATGTTTCCTATATCTGTGTGCACCTTGCCGTGCTTATCTTTTAATTCATATATTACTCTCTTTTATCCTGTCTTTATTACTTTAAAGGGATTTGTCTGATGTTTTGTCCCTGTGTTCTGCTTTTCTGTTCCATTATCAGAGATTTAATTCTGCTATATTGGTATTTCCCATTTCTTGCTTAATATCTGCTATTTGTTGTTCTTCACTTACCTCATATTTTGTTTGTCTTGTGATTAATCAGTATAATTTGGCTCTTAAACTCAAGTACTTTTCATAGTTTGTAGCCTCTGCTCTTTCCCTTCCTCTGTCAATAATTTTTTCTTTTTGCATAATATGTTTATTGAGTTTTTCAACATTAAACAAAGGTAAAATCACACATACACAATGAAGAACAGTAACATAATTGATTCAACACATACTTATACTCCCCAGTATCTCCCTCTTACATAAATTTATTAGATTATCCATCTCCTCCCCCTCTCCCTACCCCAATTTCAAAATGGAAAAGAAAAACAAAAAACACACACCTCATATCCATTGACTCTGTACACTGCTATTGTATTGTAAACATGTTGTCTCCACTTATTTGCCCTCTACCTTATCCAGCCCAGAGTGACTTCTCCCCACCCCGGCTCACTATTAACATCCGTCTCCTCTACCCTCACAATCATTCAGCCATTATCTTTTATCCTTGCAACCCTTTCCCCAACATGTCCATCTCTTGAGGGGGTAACGAGGACATAAATGTTCCCCAGACTCTCCAGAACTGGTCTTCCCTGTTTCTAGCCACATAATATAACTTTTCCAGGCCATGAGCCTGCAGACACAAGTTTTCCATTGCTGCATAGTGAATTTCACTTGAAACCCATGTATTTAGGATGCAGTGCCTGGCCAAAACAACCAGGATCTGTACCCACCTAGGAAGGGGTCCCCAGTCCTCTTCCTCTGAGTCATCCACCCCAAACAGCATGACCACTGGACTTCTCTCCACCTGCCTACCCCACATCCTACCTACTTCTCCGCCACCCCATCCCAGAACTGTTTTAGGCGGACACTCCCAAAAGCAGTGTATGTATGTGCCCTTCCCTTTCTTACATCGTCCACAAAGAGGGATATCTCAGGGTGGAATCTGTGAACCATGCTTGGGGGCAATAGAGCCTGTGTAGAAACTTATAATAAGACTCCTGTATTTATTACACACCAGTAACCCTTATGCATCTGTAGCAGTAAATCCCATCCCTGGTCTGGTATCTCCCCTTTAAGTCTCTACTCCACAACCTCCTGGTTTACAAGTGGAGACAGGTAAATATGCCGACCCATTCTTGCCGCTCTTCCTATTATTCCTCCTGCTCCCTCCGAGTACTGAGTACCATATGCTCAACCTGCTCTATGGGAGGCCCGCTATTTGACTTCTGTCAATTGTTTTAGCATAATTTCTCACCTGGAAAATTCAGAACATTCCTGACCCCATCGCCCACCTAGCTCTTCCCCGTCATTAGTTTCCTTCCTTCCATAGGTCTTTACACATTTAACACCCTCTCCTCCCAAAGTAGAAAACCTGTATCCTCTAAACCCACCACAAAACTCGGGTTTCCTCTCAGTGGTAGCAGCAATGTCTCTTCCCCAGTTTCACACAACCCATTTCAACAACTGTTCCCAGCCCTCTAAGACTGAAACTAATAGTGGATTTGGTTTCGCCTGTCCATTATATGCATTTTCCCTCTCCTTCTCAGGTATGCAGGATCCTCACCATTCCCTCTTCTTCCTCTAAATCTAACCACCCTGCCTCTGGTGGCCTATTCACCCAGTCCCCTAAAAGTCTATAGTGCATAGCTAAAGCATAATTCCTTAGATCGGGTAGATTTAGGCCACCTTTATCCCCATCTGCCTGAAGCCCACGGAGGCTTGCTCTGGGCCTTTTCCCTCCATAAAAGCCTGAGAAAGCCTTATCCACCCTCTTCATGTCCTTCTTATTTAGGCCTGTCAGCAACATTTGCATCAGATACAGGATCCAAGGCAAGGTATTCATTTTTATAAGGTTTATACAACCTAGCCACGAAAGAGGCAGGTCCCTCCACCTTCTCAGCTCCTCTTCTATATTCTGTACCATTGGTCCATAATTTAATTTATATAACTGATTCAGCTCATGTCCAATTCAAATCCCCAGATACGTAAATTCTGTTTTGCCTTTTTAAGACCCCAAGCCATATTTCCAAATTCTTTTCAGTTTCTCCCCACTGCATAATTTCTGACTTATGAATATTTATTTTATATCCAGAGAATACTGCGAACTGCTTCATCACTGCCAGCAATGGGGGAACAGATCTAGCTGGGTCTCGGACAGACAATAACATGCATCTGCATATAATGTGACCTTATGTTCTCTCCCCGACATCCCTACCACCCCCTTGATTTCCATTGAACTTCTAATTGCAATCGCTAATGGCTCTATAGCCAATGCATATAAAAGCGGTGAGAGGACAGCCCTGCCAAGTGCCCCTGTGGAGGCAAATTTCCCAGTTAGGCTTCCATTCACCAGTACTCTTGCATCTGGGGCTCTGTACAAGCTTTCGACCCAGCCTATAAATCCTTCTCCCATCCCATACATCCGAAGAACCCGAATAGATATTCCCATTCTATACGGTCAACGCCTTCTTGGCATCCATTGTTAAGACCGCTATATTCTTTTGACCATGGGAGCTCTCCATATTACATTGAGGGGTTTTCTCATATTATGATAAGAGCTTCTACGGAGACAAAACCTGTCTGGTCTGGGTGTACCAACCCTGGTAGGAATTGGTCCAGTCTTCTGGCCAAAACCTTGGCCAGGATCTTGGCATCACAATTCAATAGGAGATCGGCTGATATGATGAGCACTCCTATCCTTCCTTCCTGGTTTTGGAACCAAGCAAATGACCACTTCTCTAAATGAGACGGAAGATCCCCCCACCTCAGAGAACACCTGATGCAGAGGCTCCACTACATGGTCCTGCAATGTTTCATAAAATTCTATGAGAAATCCATCCAATCCACTAGCTTTCCCTGCTTCAAACACTGTATTGCTTGCCTAACTTCCAGGTGTGTGATCTCCCCATCCAACTGCCTTTGTTGTTGTTCGGTTATTTTGGGATTTTAACTCCACTGAGAAATTGCTTTGCTATGTCTCCTGTACCAGCACATTCTGCCTGGTAAAGCTGTTGATAGAATATCTTGAATCTGTTCCTTATTGGGTCCTTGTCTGTCACCAAGTTCCCTTCTCTATCTTTAATTTCCGTATGTGTGTACATACTAGCCTTCCTTTATTAACCGGACCATTAATGGGCCAGATCTGTTCCCCATTGAACAAACAGCTTCTAGCTAGCATCCCAGCCATTCGTGCTTCCCCAAAAGAAAAGCATTAAGCGCCTCCCTTGCAGCTTTCAAATTTCTTACCCCCTCCTCTGTTGTTCATCCCATTGCTTCCCTTTCCACCTTTTCACCTTTTCCTCTAATTCCATTCGGGTGGTTTCCTTCCTTCTTTTGTATTGGGTAACAAACTCTAATGGCTCCCTTATAAAAGCTTTGCCAGCTTCCCAGAATGCCCCTGGATTCACCGACTTCTCATTCGTTTCTTTATAATACTGCCATTGCTGCTTAAGATATTCTATGAATTCTTTTTACCCAACAGATACCTGCTGAATTTCCAAAGTGGAGGACCCTCCCTCTGTTCCTTTACCTCCAACACCATCTGGACCATAGCATGGTCCAATAGGAGAATGGGACTGTGCTCAATCTTTGCACCTGCTCAGCCAAGACCGGTAAATACATATAGTCTATCCTGGTCCAGGTTTTGTGTGGGTTGAGTGAAGGTAAACCTCTTCTCTGCTGGATGCAGAGCTCTACAACAGTCTATCATGTCCAGGTCCAGCACCCCTCTTGCCAATGTTTCAGCCTTCCTCCATATCTACTCTTCCCTTCTGAGTGGTCTAACTCCCTTGCATAACTGCATTAAAATCCCCCATGATTAAACCTTCAAATTGCTCCCTCATCAGCACATCCAAAACCTCCTGGTAAAGTCCGGGTTGAAACCGAGGGGGTAAACACTTCGAAAGTTATCTTCTCACCAAATAACATCCCTTCCACAAAATGTATCTCCCTCCCTTATCTGCAACTACCCTCAGGCTGGTTGTTTTACCTATCAGCACTGCTACTCCTCTTTTATGTGAGTTATACGAGATGCAACACCTACCCACCCACCCTCTCTCCAGCTTGCGATGCTCCTGGCTGGTTAGTTCGTTTCTTGTAGGAGGGCTACTTGAGTACCCTATGACGTAAGGCCGTCAATATACCAGTACACTTAATCGGTGATGAGATCCCTTCACATTCCATGAAACAATCCCCAGTGTTTTGTGCTTAACCATGAGGCCATAGTACCTTTCCCTTCACTCCTTCCATTGCATTTATACTGAGCCAGTTTCCCCACATCCCAGGCTTACAACAACTTGCAGAGTCACACATTAATATTACATTCTTTGCTATTAATAAAAATGAGAGACATTCACACTCCTGTAAAAAATTATGTAAGCATACCTTTAACATACCCTTGTCCAACATAACCCCCTCCCTCCACCCTCTGTTCCCAATCAAAAATAAATCCCATCACTATATCCACCCCTCTAAACACTAACTGCTCTTTGCCATTCAAGCCCTAGAATGGACCTACTTCATACAATGCAGACATTCCGTTCCCCACCCTTCAGCTAACTTACTTCACACAGCATCCCCATAATCTTAACAGATAAATTCCCCCAACTTGCCATTAATTCAGCAATCCAACCGTGAAACACTTTGCTAATTTCTAATGTCTTTAAACAGGGACAATAACTGCTCCTTCCTGGTGCTTCCAACTCAACCTCCTTGCCCTGCGGACTCACCTCTACAGGCAGCGCTGCTTTCCCTCTCCTTAATCCGTAGGGTATACTTCAAAAATTGTAGAGGCCTCAGGGATGCCGGCGCTGCACTAGAAATTCACTGGCGTCAGCCCACCTCCCCAAGCCCCACTTACCAGACTTCAGCGACGTCCTGCTTTCCCAGGATAAGGCCAGGCCCCTCTAGCATGACAAAGTCCAACCACGAGCAACTCTCCCATTAGGTCTCAGGTGCGTCTTCTACGAAGTCGCCTTCCAGCAAACCACACATCTGGTCATCCTCTGCCGCCAAAGGGCCCTTCTCTTTGTACCTTTTTCAGTGCATCGCAGCCCTCCACACTCCAGTCTGCACAGGTCCATTAGCCACTCCAGTGAGACACCAGGAAGGGGTCACAACAATAGGGAAAAAGAAACACACTTCTTTGGCTACTGAAACAAGGAGGCAACAGTTCTTAATGTCCAACAACTTTAAGGTCACTCAGCAATCATGTATCAGCTGTGGTCACGAGAGCACCCTCCTCACAGCTTCTCCTGGCCAAAGGCTCTCAGACCACCTTTTCTTAAGATCCTCCACAAAGGCAGCCGCCTCTGTGGTTCCCAGAATGAGAATGTGGCCCCTCATGTTTGATTTTCAAAATAGCAGGAAATATTATGAAGCAGACCACTTTCAGCTCCCTGAGCTGTGTCAACTGGGATAAAGGCTCTTCATTTCTTTAGGATTCTGTTAGAATAATCCTGTACCAAATAAAGCCTTTCTCCCTCATATCTCAATTCTTTCATTCCCTGGTAGGCCACAACATCTCCTCCCGATCCTGGTAGCTATGAAATCAGAAGATAATTTGTCTTGGGGTTGCCCTTGGTGGCCGTGCTGCCACTGCTCTATGAGCATACTCCAAGTTCAACTTCCCCTTCTTCAACTTCATGCCCAGCATATTCAGTAACTTTTCTGAGCAGAAAGATAGAATATCAGGGCCCTCTTTTCCCCTCATGGAGCCCCAGTGGAAGATTTAAATGCCTGGCATAATTTTCCTGGTAGTCATGCTGCTCGACTAGCTCTGCAAGCTCCTTCTCTAACCTAGCAATGTGGGCAGAACCCGGGTCCATGTCATCTTCTAACAGTTAGCTGTGGTGTACCCCAGGGTCCGTTCTTGGTCCCATTCTGTTCTCCCTCTATGTCAATGAACTCCTTCCAGTCACAACCCTCGGGTCTGCCACGCCATATACGGATGATCTGGTATTACTATCTAGCGCTTGAACCCTTTACCATCAACTCCCAGCTCAACTTCAACTTTGGCTATCCTAAACTGGCTCGTGGGATGCAAGCTTACGTTAATCTAGCCAAAACTCACGCCATGTTATTCGGATCGGCAGCCAAAATCGCTTCTTGCCCCTCCCCTCGCTGTAAATGGTGGGAGCGGCTCTCTCTCACCCGTCCTGGGCTCTGCAAGGTACCTAGGAGTGACCCTTGACCCCAGCTTGATTCGCTGAGCATCTCCAGAACATGGCAAGCGACAAACAGTAAGCTTGGCCTTGCCTACAGGGCCAAGGACTGCCTCACCCAGCGGCTCGGCTCACCATAGCCAGGGATCCTCCTACCTTCGCTCTGCTGCGGGCTCGTTGGCTTGATACCCATCCCGAATGCCTCCCTAACAAAATGGGACCACGGCTTATAACAATGTCTGTGAGTTGCCCTCTCCGCTCATGCCTTATGCATCGGTGTGCCCTCTATGCCCGGCTGAGTGGCTCCCCTGATAAACACTGAGCCTTTGTCTTCGGGAGCTTTGTAGACAACATAGTCAGTTGGCTTGCCCCCAGCACTTGCCCTTCCCTCCAACACTGCACACTGGCTTATCTGCTTAGGCCCAGCTCGACTCTCCTGCAAAGTCCCCGGACCACTCCTGCACCGGGGATCGGGCCTTCTCCGCCTATGCCCCAGTTTCTGAACTCCTCCCTGCTCTAGTTGAGCCACCTCTTCCCACTCTGGCTTCAACGTCCCTTTGGAACTTCCTCAATGGGGCCTCCACCTGTCCTTGTGGAATCATGTAGCTGCCTCCCCGGCTGCCTGTCCCTCCCCACCCCATTGGTTTCGGCCTCAACCACTCTCCACCCGCCCAATTGCTCTGGGCTGGCTACCCTACTCCCCACCCTCAAGCAGTTCTTGGTCCCACCGCTCCCCTCCAGTCTGCACGCTCCCTCCCTCCCTCCCCCATGCTGTCTGGGATCCCCCTTCTTGCTCCTTCTTCCAGGGGCTCCTGTAGGTCCCTTACGCTATCCCCGACCTCTCTACTAGGGCCTGCTACTGGGGCCAGGCAGTACTCCCCCTGCTGCTCGTGCTTGCCGGGTGGTCTTCAGGGTGGGTTCCTCACCTTCTTACTACGCTGCCCTCTGCAAATCTTGCGCCCTTGCTCGTTCTTCCCGACCGCCTCGGGGAGTCAGATTTCTGCCCCTCCCTCCCTCTTACCCTCCTCTCCTCTCCTCCCTCACCCCTGTACTTGCTGCTCTCACACCCTGCCACAATTTGTGAACTTATGTATTAATGAGCCTGTAGTTGTATTCGTTTGTTGCTCTGACCATGTACTTTTGTCTTCATGCTGTTACCCTGGCCCCACCTGTGCGTGGGTGTAGATATTCTATTGTCCATTCAATGTCCTGGGTACTGTTTTCCACTTTTGTCCACTTGTAGTTGTGGGCCTGTATCTACCCTGTATTTGTACCTTGTTTCTCTGTACTGTAACCTCCCGGTCACTCCTGAAAATAGGCACTCATTGTCTAGTGTGCTTACCTGGTTAACAAAAACAAATAAATAAATAATAAATAACTTTGAAATCCGCTCCTCTGCCTCCACAACTCTACCTGCTTGTGCTGCACTTGTTCCATTAAGTTCTGCAGCCGATTATAGATTTTGCTCCAGCTTGCTCCACTTCCCACCAACGCCTCCATAACTTGTTCCAACACCTCGTGGCCTAATACCGCCATTTCAGTTGCCGAGGCGAGATCGGGCCTATAACTTCCAAGGGCTTTGCTGTCGCCCTTTCCTCTGTTTTTGTCGCTGATGGTTGACTTTTCCCTGAAGCTGGAAACAAATATTCCTCCATTCTATATTCCCTTTATTTCCTGCGTTTGGTAAACTTTTATTCGGAGCTGTTATTATTTTCGTTTATTATAAGCGGGTGTGGGAGCTGCGAACCAGCGTCTTCACTGCTGGCTGCTCATCAGTGCCCCCATCAATAATTGTTTAATATACCTTTTAGTGTCCTCCAACCATTCTATTTTGTGTCATACGTTTCTATTACAGTCACCCTTGCTTCTGATAAGTCTTTTATATTTTCTTACCCTATCTTCTTCTAGCTTTGCTACATTCATCCTCAAAACCTTTCCCCAAAGACCATTTTTCCCCAGATTTATATTTATTTCCACTGCCATATGATCTGTCATCTCAATCAGAATACTTCTTACTTGTTCTAACACTCTTTCTTTTGGAACCATCCAAAATCTATTCTTATAGATATGCCTTTAAAATGTGTGTTCACCTTTTTCCCTTTTCAATCAATCAATCAATCACTTTATTTAACCAGGCATAAACACCATTGAGCAAGCTCATTTCAAGGTGGTCCTGGGCATAAATATAATACAGTACACTTCATAAGATTACAATTCACGGTGAACAGCGGTTGCAAAAAAAAGAAAAAACATTGTGAAGGTGCCAGTCAATATAGGCCTATACATACGGTCCAACATAATTAACATGCAAAGGTACATAATGATAAGCTTTACTGAAATGAGAAGAGACAACAATCCCATATAGTCTCCGCTGAGTAAGAGCTCATACCTAAATGATAAAATAAGGAGGTATTAAGGAATAGGGTAGAAACTGGGGTGAAAGAGTAGGCAGCCAAAGGAGGCCAGAATAGGTAAAGGTAGAGAATAGGCAGGGTCATCTTGGATTAAGGGAACTAGGCCTGTAGGTCCTAGGTTTCTGTTATTAAGAATGTGGGGTGGATGAGATACTTAGGCGTAGGATTTGAGAGTGGCACCCAGGCTTAGGAGTCATTGGTATCTGAAACAGTTGCATGATTCCTTCAGATAATCCGTTAATAGAGCTTTGAATGTGAAAATGCTTGGAAGTGAGGATGATTTTAATGAGTCTTGCATAGTGTTCCAAAGTGATGGAAGTAGAAGTTGATTGCTGCTAAACCAAGGGTAGTTTTCACTCTAGGAATCTGGAAGCAGATTAGAGGAGAAGCGTCTCAGGCCATAGGAACCTTTAGCCCATTTGAAGATGTTCGAGATGTATGCAGGAGGTTATCAGATAATACTCTAAAAACCAGAGGAGAGCATCCCTTTCTTCTAGTTGAGAGTGAGGTCCATCCCAAAACCTGGTATAGATGACAGTGATGTGTACTACGGGGTAGATTTAAGATAAATCTTAAAGCCCGGTGGTAAAGGGTGACCAGTTTGTTTAGCGTCGTTGATGGGCAATGACTGTAAAGGAAGTCAGCGTAGTCCACTATAGGTAGGAATGTAGTTTGTACTAGTCTCAATCTGATCACATAGATACATAGATACATAGACAGTGTCGGCAGATAAGGGCCTATGGCCCACCCAGTCTCCCATTTGAGCTTTAAGTTCAGTTTATGTTTTCCTAGAAGTCTGTTGCCCTTACCCTGACCTCCAGAATTCCTTTATGTCTATCCATGCATTCTTAAATCCGTGATTGTTTCAGCCCCCACTACTTCCTCTGGCAGGGTGTTCCACTTGTCCACCACCCATTCTGTGAAGAAATTCTTCCTCACGTTTCCTCTGAATCTTCCTCCCTTCAACTTCATCCCATGCCTTCTAGTCCTGGAACATCTTTTTGCTTAAAATAGTGTATTCCTGCACCCTGTTCCTTCCTGTAAGATACTTGTATGTCTATCATATCCCTCTCCCTCCTCTCCTCCAGGAGTACATATTCAGTTCCTTCAACCTGTCCACATAGAACTTGTGATGCAATCCATGTACCATCTTTGTTGCCCTCCTCTGAACCTTCTCTACCCTGTCTATGTCCTTACATAGGTAAGGTCTCCAGAACTGTACACTGTACTCCAGGTGGGGCCTCACTAGTGTCTTGTATAGTGGAATTATGACCTCCCTTTTCCTGCTGGTGATGCCCCTGCCTATGCATCCCAGCATCCTATTTGCTTTACCTGCAGCCTTGTCACACTGTTTCCCTACCTTGAGGTCATCAGAGATGATAACCCCAAGATCCCTTTCCTGCTTGGTGCATGCTATATCCTCACCCCCAACTGATGTATTGTGCCAGTGTTTTTGTGCCCCATTATGCATTATCTTGCACTTCTTTGCATTGAATTTCAACTGCCAAACCCCTGACCATTCTTCAAGTTTCTGCAGGTCCCTTCTCATTCTGTCTATACCCTCTGGTGTGTCTACTCTGTTACAGAGCTTTGGGTCATCAGCGAGCAGTGAAATTCTGCCTTCTAGGCCCTGCGCAATGTCATTGATGAAGATGTTGAATAGGACCGGTCCAGCACTGATCCCTGTGGTACCCACTGGTCACTCTTCCCTCTGTGGAGTGACAGCCATGTACCACCACCCTCTGTGTCCTGCCGCCCAGCCAGTTACCTACCCACCCACTACTGTCCTGCCTACACCCATCTTCCCAGTTTGTGTAATAGTCTTCTATGTGGCACAGTGTCGAAGGCCTTGCTGAAGTCCAGATAGGCCATGTCCACTGCCCTCCCTGATCCACCTCCTAGTCACCCAGTAAAAAATTCAACAGGTTGGTCTGATGTGACCTCCCCTGGTGAAACCATGCTGCCTTGGGTCCTGTAGTCCATTGACAACCAGATGTTCCACCAGTCTCTCCTTCAGTAGTGCTTCCATGATCTTCGCCACTACACGAGGTGAGGCTGACTGGTTTATAGTTCCCGCTTCCTCTTTGTTTCCCACTTTTGTATAAGGGGACTACATCTGCTGTCCTCCAGTCTTTGGGTACCTCCTCTGTTTCCAGTGATCGGCTAAACAGGATGGCCAGAGGTTCAGCCACCACCTCTCTCTTAGTTCTTTAAGGACCCTGGGGTGCACCCATCTGGCCCCATTGCTTTATCAACTCTTATTACTTCCAGTTCCTTCAGGACCCTTTCTCGTGTAAGGGACTTGTGTCCATTTCTGCACCATTCTCACCCCTTGTACTCCCTTCAGACCCATTACCCTCCTCTTCCTCAGTAAGACTGAACAGAAATACCTGTTCAATATGTCAGCTTTACTGTTGTCATCCTCCCCAGCCCCATCCTCCCCTTCAGTCTCTCTATCCCTCCTTTGCCTTTCTTTTTCACTTATGTACCTGTAAAGGTTTGTCCCTCTACCTACTAATTTTGCAATGTGTTCTTCTGTCTGAGCTTTAGCTTCCTTCTGATCTCCCTGCCTCCCTTTGCTTCTCCTGATACTTCTCCCTATCCCCTTCTGCCTGTGTCTTTTTGTATTGCCTGAATGCAATCTTTTTGGCTTTCACTTTCTTTGCTACCTCTTTGGAAAACCATAATGGTCTCCTCTTCCTTTTCCTCTTGCTAACCTGCTTAATGCATAATTCTGTTGCTCTTGTAATCCCATTTTAAATACTGCCCACTGTTCCTCAACCCCTGATTCCTGCTCCTTTCCCCTTAATGCCTCTTTAAGTATCTCCCATTTTCCAAAGTCTGCCCCCTAAAATCCAAGATCGTGTTTTTGTGGTTTGGTTCTGCTCTTTCTGTGATTTCAAACCACAATGACTGGTAGTCACTGTTCCCCAGGTGCTCCCCACTGTTACCCCATCACACTGTCCCTGTTTGTGAGCACAAGGTCCAGTATTGCCTTCTGCTGAGTTGGTTCCATGACCAGTTGCTTGAGGAAGGCACCCTGAAGGAGTCCAGGATAAATCTGCTCCTAGTTGATGCTGCTGCTGGGATGCTCCAGTCCATGTCTGGAATATTGAAGTCTCCAACCAACCAGTACTACCTCACCCTTGTCTGCCATCCTTTGGATGCGCTAGCATCAACTCCTATCTGTTTCTTCCTCCTGGGATGGTGGTCTATAGACCACACCTGTGGGATGGCTGGCCCCATTTTCCTTTCCAGCTTAACCCACAGTATCTCTCCCCATTTTGCTCCTCCTGGATCTCTGTGGCCCTTATGTCATTTTCACATACAGTGCCCTCCTCCTCCCTTCCTACCTGCCCTGTCTCTTCTGAATATGTTGTAGCCAGGTATGGTCATCTCCCAGTCGTGGTTATCATTATACCAGGTTTCAGTAATAGGCCACAATGTCAGGTCTGACTGCACCATGACAGCCTCCAGATCTTCCATCTTGTTGCTAAGGCTCCTGGCATTGGCCACATGGCTTTCCATGATTTGATCTCCCTAGACTGTTTAGCTGTTCTACTCCAGCCCCTTCCTTGGTTGTCCTTTGTCCCTGGTTCTCCTTGCTGTCTGCCCTTCTGCTGAATTTTGGCCCTTTCTGCCTAGCCACCTCTTGGGTGCTAATCTCTATCTTTTGCACACTGCTTTGTAGAGATAACCACTACCTCTGGTTCACTGGTTCCACTGCTAGCTGTGGGGGTGAGCAAGTAGGTACTGTCCTTGCTGGCCTGCCACCCCCTTTGCTAGTTTAAATGTTTGTCAATGTAGCATTTAAACTTATCATTGAGTGCCTGGATTCCCCTCCAGGATGAATGCAGGCCTCCTAACGTGAGTAGGTGTTTAATGAGATAGAAGAAACCTAATGCTGTCTTAGTTTCTTCAAGGTTTAATTTAAGTGGCACAGAGAAGTTGAGCTTGTTATCAGCCAGAACCTAGGTATTTAAAGGTATCAACTACTTCAAGGGGTTCATCTAAGATATTTCAGATCTGTGTGATATGTGGACATCGGAGTAAACTTTGGTGAGAATCATTGCTTTAGTCTTTTTGGTGTTGAGGAGGAGCTTATGAGTGAGGCAGTTGTATTGGAGGGTGACAAAGTCTTTCTGTAAATACTCATGGGCCAGATCCTTTTATTTTATATGCATCTTCTAATCTTGCATTTAAACACACTTTTCTTTAAAAATTAATATCATAATATACTTTCCTGTTACTCTCCCAACCCACCCTTGTTAATCCACAATTAAAATTCCTAGTACTAGCTTTGAGGTATGCAAATATGGTTCAATTATTCCCATTAATTTGTTTCTTTCTGTTTTAATTTGTGGGTTGTAAATAACTATCACCACATCGCAACTCTTTTTAGTATACAATTAACTATAAAGGCCTTTCCTGGTACTGGTTCTCTTATCTCAAGAACTTTAACATTTTGTGCCATGAATGCTACCCCCACCCTCCAACATCTTTCTTCCCCAAAGGATCATAAGGAGGTCCCCAGATCCAGTCTTTCTGTGCCTGTTGCAGTTCTTCTATTGTGTGCAACCTAGTATCTTGCAATATCACCACATCATTTTTAAATTACTTAATATTTTGAATGTAGTTAACCTTTTTCTTCTATTTTAATGTTATTAATATTGTTTGTTAAGCATTTTAATCTTTCCATTTGAATTTATGTAGTAAGGCCTTTAAAAGCGTCAACCTGTGTCCCTCAATTTTTCTTTTTTTTGATGCCTGGGTATCTAATGTCCCTTCATCTGTTGCCTCTTCCCTGTGAGATGAATCAGTGCTAGAGTTCTCTGAATCTTAATCCATACTTGTCCATTCCTTATTTTGCAAGAGATAATATCTATTGATGAGTTCCATAACTTCTCTGTCCTTTTCAACCAATATTTTTGCTTCATTTGGCTGATCCCTGTTTCTGGATCTGGTCACTATAGTAAATTTATTTTGTACAGGTCCTGGTTCAAGTTTGTCTACCTCCGTGTGCTTTGTGCCACCTCTTGTCTCTGGTTTCCTTCTTTTCCCTTTCTAGCATTCTGGGCCTTCCTCCTTCCTCCTCTCTTTTCTCCTGTTGTTTAGTTTCCTCTTCATGCAGTGCTTCTAGCACAACCTTATTTTGTTTACCCTCTTCTTTCTGTACCATTACCAAGTAAACATCTTGTTCCCTCTTTCTCCTGTGTCTGGGCTATTGTAGGATGCCCATGGACATCTTGAGAATATGACCTTCCTCGCACAGGCTACATTTTAGCTTCTTTTTACAGTCAGCACCAAAATGTCCCAATACTCTGCACAGGCCACACTTTACCTTCTCACATGCATTGTAGGAGTGCCCTTTCTTCCCGCACTTATAACAAGCCCTGGGTTGCCTGCATAGATCACAATACCACAATCTTTTCCTAAAAAACATTTTGGTAAATGTTGCATTTCTCCCTCTTTCTGTTTCAATGTTATATTATATTTTCACCCTCAGTCCATAGCACTCTTAGTCTCTGACTGGTTCAGGTGGACCATGTACTGTGAGCGTTGTTTCATCTAGAAATTGATATCCATAACATTAACTCCTTCACTCCAAAACAGGACTGTTGCTATTTTGAAGGCTGGTTTTGTGAGGGGATATGCAATAACGTTTTCCATAATTCAGCATGTTTAACTGTTGGTATAATTTCCAAAATCTGTCCAGGCCACCGGATGTTTGAAACTAACATCATATCCTGTACTACTTGGGACATGAATGAGTGCATATATTTCATATTGGTAGTACTTCATACTGTCTTTTGAAAGTTATCTGCCAATAAACATTGTGTCTAGACATCTGCTGATGATCCTCTGAATTTAATCACACTGCATTCCTCCTTTTAGCTTGTTGGGGTTTGTTTTCATTAGGAACAACTTTTCTCTTGTGTCCCCAGGTTTCTCTTTCTCATTCTTTTGTTGATTGTCCCCTTTTTGTTTAATTCTTCATCAGTTTATATAGTTTTCTGCTCAACCTCCATTGATGTGTCATCTCTTTCATTAGTTCCATCTACAAATACAATCTCTTTAGTATCATCCATTTCTGTCATTCTCCCCAATTCTGTTATTGTACTTTTTCATCCTTTCCTTCTTTTTTCCCACATCATGATTTTAGCCCTTTTTAAATCTTCTCTTGATGTACTAGGCCTATTAGGGGTCCCAACCCTGCTCATCCTTTTCAGTTTCCATCTTGCTTATAAAGGCCTCTGTAACCCACTTTGGATTATCCTTAGAATTTTTAAAAGTGTACTCATCAAGCCCTCTGTCTTTCTTTTGTCTTTATTTCCTTTCTTTTTTCCATTCAGGGGCCCCTAGTTCTTTTCCACAACTTCTTGTTTTGTTTTACACCATCATTATTTTTTTCCTTTGCCTTCTAGTTTCCACTTCTGCTTTTCCTCCATGAGGCCGGAGCTGTTTCCGACTCATCCTGGCGTTCCCTTTAAGGTTTCCTGTCATTTACACTTTCCTCTGAACCTGCAGGTGCAGCACCCTTTTGATGCTGCTGTGTCATTTTGTTGCATTCTCACTGTCTAACACTTCGCTCTGCCTGTTTAGGACTTGACTTTTCTCACCATTTTTACTGTATTTACAAGATCTTCATGTGCATCCACAGGAATACAAACCTTTTACTCACAGTTTGAGTTCTAGCATCCTCCGTCTCTTCAGAGGATCGTTCGCCTTCTGGTCTGGTGCCACTTTCTTTGCTCTTCCATTGTGGTTTCTTTCCCTTATTTGTCATCTCCTTTCTCCGCAATCCATGACTTCTAGTGTAATAAGACTGGGAGGCCTCTCTGATCTCCCACAGAATCCTTCTCACTCCTGCTACAATGGGGCAGCACAGGACTGTCAGTTCAGCATTAGCGTCCTCTGCTCAAGAGTAGGAAATTTCCTCAGTGTCCTGACTAAATTTCCCAGTCACTAAATACCACCAACAGCTTAATCTGGTTCAAAGTCAGTTGGCACTCATGTTGTGTGGGAGTCAAGGGGAGGGGCAGCTGCAGGTGGGGTGCTAGCTGCACACTCGAGCAGACTTGATAGACCATGTGGCCTGTTCCTGCTGGCAAGTAGTAAGTAAGTATCTTTGGAAAAGGCCATATGGTGCCATATCCCCTCCATGAGTCAGCAAATGCTCCAGTTGCAGCATCCCCAAGGTCTGAAGTTGTACACATCCCTCCTCACCATTTATATAGAAGGCAGAACCAAGAATTTACCAGAATACTCAGTACTCTGTGCACACAAAGAAATAAATAAGGAAAACACAGAACACAGACACATAACCACATAAAGTAGAACCAAGAATCTAAACACTTTATAACCCTCATGGTACCCCCCTCCATGATCCCAAACTGCTTGTAACCCACCCTCTAATGTTTGCATTTTGCTGCATTACTAATGAATGCTGGACCTTCCCTCACAGTCAGTAGATGAGAATAAGCAGTAAATCTCCCACTGAGCATGGGCCCCTCCCATCTCCTACTTGAACTAACCACCAGTGAACAACTAGATTAACAGTCACTAAAATCCAAAATAGAAAACTCAACTATAGTCCCCTTGTACCTTCAGTAGGAGGATAGGTAAACTCAGCCACCCAGCCAGGAGTAAATAGTGTTGGCTTCTCTGCCTGTGAAATATTGCCCATCGGCGTTCCCCAGCCCTAGGCCCCCAGCAACCATCTTCACTATGGCGGCAGTAACAAGCTGTCATCCCAGTATCGGTGGGGAAGGAATTCTCCCCATCCTCCCTCCCTCCCTACTTACTTCTTCCCACCCCACAAGTCAGCCTGGAACCACCCATCAGGTCCCATCCACCCGCTGGCTCAACCCACCATATCAAGGACACTGCCCAGCCAGTTATGGCAGCTTGCTGCATGGAGCCAAACCTTACACCATGGCAGGTTTGTATGGATCACCCTCAGCACACTACATCCCTAATATACATTGCCAAGCCTGCTAGGCTCCACAGTAGCAGAGCCTACTCAAAGGAGTGAGGCTGACAGCATATATAGTACCAACAGGCATCACAGGGCTGCCAGTAAACCAGCCTGCCTTCAGCTGTGATCCAGGGACCCAGCAATCCTCATCTCCTCACACTTGCTACCTCCCAGGGCTGTTGCACTTTCATGCAGATGCCAGTGCACCCCTATGGCATTGCAGTGGACCCTTAGTCTATGTCCCAAATTGGCACACCCTGGAGAAACCTCAGCATCCAAACCCACTGCACCAGATACACCACCTCATGTAGGGCATGGAAAACACTGTCAGCTTTTAAGCAAGCTTACAATTTGCACATTTGATGGAATGCTTTAAAAAATTTAAAAGATGAGAGATGTGCTAAGGAAAACCTGAAAAAGCATGGAAGAGGGCATGGGGCTGGACCCATTATGGGCTATCATTAGGACGGCAATTCAGAAGACTAAAACAGCTGTACAAAAATGAGGATAAGAAATTGAAAGCCAGACCACCTTGCTGGTTTAACTAGAGGTGGCCAAAGTGAGTAAGGAAAAAGGAAGCCTATAGATAATTCAGAAGAACAGCAAAGGAAGAGGATGAGGAAGAATACCAGTGGCTGGTTAAGGTGGCAAAAGATGGGTGCAGCAGGCAAAGGCAAAGAAAGAGCTCCAAATAGCTTAAGGAATAAAGGATGGAAAAAGGCTTTCTTTTGCTATATAAGCAAAAGGAGGGACAAGAAGGATAACATTGTTAGGCTGAGGAAGGGGGGATGGTTCGGTTGATGAAAGGCGGGAGTAAAGCAAAGGTATTAACTGAATACTTCTGTTCCATATTTACTAAGAAAAAGATGGACCAGTGCCACATGCAGAGAGAGGAGGAGGGAGCAGGAGGGGCAGTAGGGATAGTCAAGATTGAAAGAGCAGGGCAGGGCTGATGGTTCTGGTAGGGTGGACGAATCCTGAGAACAGAAAAATGCACCCTAGGGTGCTGAAAGACTTAGCGGAGGATCTGGTGGGGCTGCTGGCAGTTCTCTTCAAAAGATCTTTGGAGTCAGGAGTGATGCCGCTGGAGTGGAGAATGCACATGTGGTGCCACTCCACAAGAGCAGACCAAAGGATGACCCGAGCAACTATGGGACAGTCAGTCTGACCTCAATAGTATATCAATTCATGGAGACCATACTAAAGGAAAGGCTGGTGAGATACATAGTGGAGAATGGTCTACAGGACAAACAACAGCACGGGTTTGTGATAGGCAGATCGCGTCCACATGAACCTGATTGAGTTCTTCAATTGGGTCACAAGGGCAGTGGACAAAGGCCAGGTGGTGGACACCATATACCTGGACTTTAGCAAGACCTTCAATTCTGTACCATACAAGAGGTTGATAATGAAACTGAGGGGCCTAGGGGTGGGGAGAATATGGTAAGATGGGTTGAAAACTGGTTGAGTAGCTGAACCCAGAGAGTAGTGGTAGGGGTAAGTTTTCCAGCACCAAGGAGGTCACCAGTGGAGTCCCACAGGGATCGGTGTTGAGGCCAGTGTTGTTCAATGTCTTCATAAGTGACATCAGGGAAGGCATTAAAGGCAAAGGTGCCTGTTTGCAATGACACCAAACTCTGCAGGAGGTGGACACCAGGAGGGGATACAGGACCTGAGGAAGACCTCGGCAGACTTGAGAGATGGTCAGAAATCTGGCAACTTGGTTTAATGCCAAAAGTGCAAAGTGATGCACACGGGGCCAAGAACTCTAGGACAGAGAGTACACCGGAGAGGTTCAGGTAACTAGAGGTGGTGATTACTAGTGACCCAAACACACCTCTCATTGTAAGAAGGCAGCATCGAAGACTAACAGGATGCTGGGGTGTATTGCAAGCCAATTCAGTAGTAGGTGGAGCGAGGCCATTTTACCATTTTACAGGTCATTGGTAAGACCTCATTTAGAACATGGAGTGAGGTACTGGCATTCATACCTTAAGAAGGAGAGCAGTATGCTGGAGGGGTCAGAGGAGAGCAACCAAGATGACTGAGGGCAGCAGGATAGGTCCTATGAGGAGGCTGGGAGCCCTGGGGATGTACTCCCTGGAAGAGAAGAGGTGGAGGCAGAGGAAAGATATGATAGAGACCTTCAAGTACATGAAGGAATTAACAGAGTGAAAAGGAGGGTCTCTTTAAACTGAGTGATAACAGTGTCATGAGGGACACAGTCTAAAATTGATGGGGATTCAGAAGGGATATAAGGAAGCATTTCTATATGGAGAGGGTGGTGACCACCTGGAATGAGCTGCCAGAAGAGGTGGTATCAACAAGAGGTAGGAGCATTCAAGAGGACCTGGGACAAACACAAAGAAACCTTGGGACCAAGGAAGGGAGAGGAGGGATGGTTGGGGGCAAGGTCACTGGCATAAGTTGTAAAGCCAGGACCTGCATCATTTACTGAGCAGATGCAATAGACACGTGGTCATCTTCTGCAGGCTCTTTTCATGTGTTCATATATTTGTATGTTACTAATAAAAACAGGACTACAGTTTTGCAACATGAGTACCCACTCCCTAGAGTTATGTCCTGTAGCTGAGACAACGGGTCTCACAAGATCCCATAATTCAGATCCACTGTCTTTCCCACAAGCCCCACTACCTCATGGCTGCTGCCATCTTAAGTCCTTATCTACAGTTATGCAGTCAGAGTCTCAGGGGATTCTTACCAGGGGTGTGCGAGGCCCTGACAGGCAGATTGGTTCATGTCAAACTCAGGAAGGGTGAATCTCATTAGCACTGCTCTCTACAAAGTCCAGATGTCCATTAGCAGTGTCCCTCCAAGAGCAGTGCATGGCATGTACAGCAACTGGCAGAGTAGGGTAACAGATGCTTGTATGGATGAACCCCATCCCCATAGACAGTTCAAACAGGCAGCTTTTAGTCACTCACAAAAACTACAGTCAATCCCACTCAACTCACTCATTCTTTTCTTCCATTCAGGGAGGAATCTCTTGACCTTCTCGACTTCCCAGAAAGTGACAGTTTCTCCTTCTCTTCTCACTTTCACTATGGCCAGCTACGAAAACACAAAGTCAATCCTCTTTTCCCATAACAGATCCAAAGCAGGAGCAAATGCCCTCTCTTCTTTTTGCAAACTGGGCAAGAAGTCTTCATTTCATTTCATTTTCATTTTATTTTTTATTCTTGTGAGCCTGATGAGCGAACTGCCCGTTTCACAGATGACAAGCAATTTACAAAAACAAAGCGTGATACACAGTAGACAAGAAGTAACATTCAACAATACAAATATAATATATGTGGACAATTACAGTACAGTATAAAATTATGCTAAACAATGAAATGCATGTTTGTGAATTTCTGAGGTGTATGAAAAGTTTATGTTAGAAATTATCAGTTGTTTTAAGTAGAAAAAATATTGAGAGAGAGAGAAATTAAACAATTTGGGTACCTTATACAATATTGATCTCTGACCAATGGCCCTATGAAAAGTGGTAACTGAAAAGAATATTTGTCCTGAGATCAGGTACCACACCTATTAATGAGCCTGGGAAACAATTTGGAAACAAAAGTGAGAAGATGGCCTAATATGATTTTGAATAAAAATACACAGTGTTTGAACTGAATCAACTGAGTGATAAACAGTTGGACCCTGTTAGAGAAGACAGTGGTGGAGTACGATAAGGGACCTGCAACATAAACCTAAGAATTGACTTATAAATTACCCTGAGAGATTCAGAATATTTTACCTGCAGATGAATAAACTAATAATCCATAATCCAGTTTACTAAACAAGAAACTGTGAGCTAACAAAGTCCTGAATTCATTAGTAATGCTAGCTTTAACTCAGTATAAAGCCCGAGGCACTGATGGATAGACTTCTTGATATAAGTAACATGTTTCTCAAAAGATAATTTTGAGTCCAGGATTAACCCTAGATATTTAAAGTGATCAATTAGCTCAATTGGAGAACCTTTTAAATCAACTAAAGGGATAGGATCCTCAACACTGGGTTTATTAAGAAGACCATAAGTTTGGTCTTCTGGACGTTCAGTACCATGTGATTCTGATGAAGCCAATCTTGAAACAATGTAAAATCAGTCTGGGCCTTTATTATAGCATTGTTCTGTTTAGGAACAATACCAAATAACACGCATCATCTGCATACATGATGACTGAAGTCTGAGAGCAAATACTAGGGATAGAATTTATGTAAAGTGAAAAACAATGGTCCCAAAATTGAAACCTGAGGGACTCCACAGACAATGGGTGTGGTTCAAGAAAGAAAACCATCGAGGGATGCAACATGAAAGCAGCTGGCCAAACAATTAGAGAACCACAGGACAACTTCTGGGGAAAAATGCAAACATGATAGGATATCAGGTAATAAACAATGTTCAACTAAATTGAAGGCCTTGGTGAGGCCACAAATGCAGCTGCAACTGAATGCCCTTTATCAAGGGCATCCTGTATGCAACTTGTGAACCACACCAAGGCCGTCTCATATTGAGAGACTGTTTGAAACTGCATTGATGCAGTGTCAAAAGATTGTATTTATTAAAAATTCGGAGGTCTGATCAAGGACAATTTTCTCAAGAACCTTGGATAAAGGGAAGAGAGAAATGGGATGGTAGCTAGAGGAAGATTTGGGTTCCCAGTCTTAAAAATGGGCTTTATAATAGAAGTCTTCCATGATGAAGGAAAAGAACCAGAGCTTAGTGAGGCATTAAAAATAAGAGGTAAGGGAAGAGCAAGGGACTTAATGCCATGTTTAACAAACCTGTAGTCAATGCCATCTGAACAGGATAAAGGCAGAGGGTTCATTTTAGTGAAATAATCTATGATCAGTTCAGGAGAGACACTTCTAAAGTAACATTTGGGGGAGTTATTATTACTTGCTGGGATAATTATGTGTAGTAGTAGAAGAAAAAGGAGACCTAAATGAATTAAGGTCACAAAATAATTATTGAAAACCTCAATGGTAACAGCAGGATTGTTTCAGTTTACAAAATTTCTAGAGCTATATTATTACAGGTAGAACTGACCTGCATAATTCACTTGCCTTAAAACAAAATCTTTATAAAGAATCAGCATGGGTTAAATGCATTGGGTTGGGGTTCAATTTTGTAAACTGAAATAATTCTTATTGAAATAACCATAATCACAATGATTCTGAAAGTCAGCACAACGTAAAATGTCTCCTTTTTTTCTATATTTATTTAGATTCATTTATAGCTCCATGTCTGAAGAAAGAACCAACATGTGTTCTGAAAAGTTACACTTTAAACAAATTTGAATAAAGAGCATATCACAATATTCGTTTGGAACCTTTTGAAAGAGACACTCATAAACAAGGAGAAATTCAGTATAAGAGCTACAGTTTGAAAGAAAATAAAATTATAATTCAACAAGCAACTGTGGCCTGTTCATTTTTCTTGGGAGGGTTGAGTGAGATTTCCACTTGTTATTGCGTGCTAAAGAGTAATGTCTATATATGAAGTCCGTGTAGTCTAGTAGTGGGAGGAATGTAGTCTGCACCAATGTTACTTTAGCATCATCAAGTAAGATGATGTTTGCTTCAATAGAAGATACCCAAACTTTGCTTGACTTTTTTGGACAGATCTTTGAAGTGAACAATAAAGGAGAGCTTGTGATCAGTGCATAAGAGTTTATACCACCGTCATCTTTATTCATTGAATACTACAGGACAGTTCCACCACCTGGTGGATGACAGTAGTTCACACCTACAAATCTAGAGGTGAAAGCTCCCCCACCTAAAGTATTTCCAATTTAACCACTGTGCGTGTGTGTGTATTGTCATGTCGCGTGCAGGAAAACCTAGCAGCACAACAACCTGCAGACTTGCATATGAAACATCATCACTCTGTGTCAAACTGCACTTCCTTTCTGCCACAGATCTGAGACGAGTATGGCTCACAAGACTACATAAACACTCATTTTGGAATTACAGTGCAAACTGCAATTTGTGTGTTTGGATACATGACAAATGGAAATGCTATAGTGATAACACATGCGACCCTAAATATTTACTGGCATATACTATTAAATTGATTAATCCCATTTTACTTTCATGTCCCCTTTAATTCATTGTGGGCAGAGGCTTCTATCATACCCACATACTAAATCTGTGCAACCTGGCATTATGATTTACAAGATTTACACACATAGAAATTTTCTCTAAGCCACCACAAAGTCACTCCTATAGGCACTCTGAAAGTAAATCTGACAGTGATAACAGTTATACTCAACCTAGTTACAGATGAGAAAGACAAAAATACAGTCACCACAAATGCATTTTTTGGGACGGAGAGGCAAACAGACACCCATATACCCCAAATGGGAACAGACAGGCAGGGTCCCTCAGGAACCATGATACATGACACGGGCCAGAGGGCAAATAGGAGGAAATCAGGCAGGACAGGGCAGGAGGAACAACAGGAACAGGCAGGTGGAGGAGACACCAAACCCAAACCACCTATAGAGGACCAGAAGTAATTCTTGTATTTAATTTAAGTTCAAGGCACCTATCTGACTCTGAGCTTACAGTGTTATCTAATGGTCTTTCATTTGCTTGTAGCACCACTGCAGATAAGTTTGAATTAGAGTGTGATACTCAAAAATTCATAAGATCTCTCAGACTAAAGTATCAATTTCATGGTACAGCTAGTGAGGATAGTTATAAAGAGACATAAAAAGGCTTTAAACATTAAATCAACACAAAATCCATCAGTAGAAGCATTATGCTAATACAGTGAGAACATAAATACAATCACTGTTTGTGTCAGAGGCAGATAGAAGTCCCCAAAGGGATAATTTAACTAGACAAGAAGAACTTCTTTGAATAGTTTACAGAATGACTCTCATGTCATAATAAAACCTGCAGATAAGGGAGGAATAGTAGTGCTGGACTATGGACACTACAAAAGACTGTGCCATGAACTGTTACAAGATAGGAACAACTACAAACCTCTGGAAAGGACCCCACTTCAACATAAGGGAGAATTGGCATCCCTACTTGATGATTTAGTATTACCTAATCAACTGAAAGATTGGGAAGCAGAATTTTATTACAAGCGTATCTACAATACCAATTTTTATGCCATCCCAAAATTCACAAAATTCAAGTAACCCGCCGGGTGATCTGTAGTGTCAGTGATTGACAGGTTATTTGAACCAGTTTCAAATTTTATAAATTTCCATTTTCAACCACTAGCTGAGACTATTCCCATTTATCTAAGAGAAACAAAACACCTTCTTCAGATACTTAGGGACGTCCATCTCCCTGAATCAGGAGTGGGGTACTTATTGGTGACCTTAGATGTTGTTGACTTACATACCTCAATACCAAATGAGAAGGGTGTTGAGCTATGGGCAGTTTGTTAAACACCCATGTGGGCAACAAACTTGTGAAACTTATGTTTTACAGATGATGGTAGAATTCATTTTGTCTAAGAACTATTTTAGTTTTTTTTTTTTTACTATCTTTATCCGCCTTACTGCCCTCTCAGCCTACTCCTTCGACTTTCCCTTATGGATCCCATCCATGGTTTCTGCCCCTAGAGTGCCCGGCCAGCTCCTACCTTCACTCGTTCTCCACCCTCGGAGTGTCTGCACATTGAGTCTTGCCCATGGGTAGGAGATCCCAGGGGACCAGTTGTCGTCTAGGGTTGGCGGAGATTTTCTTGTTTTCTTCCCTTGTTGTCCCTCTACCCCCTGAGGATGTCGGCATGCAGGACTGATGTCAGACAGATGACGTGCTGTCACCGCCATTGTCAAGTGCCCAGATGTCCTCCTCTCTGGCTCTTAGCCGCCTGTGCGCCAGTGCCCGTGCTTCCACGGCCCCAGGCGTCGGGTGCTCTCGGCACCCAGGATCCCACCCTGGAGGAAGAGCATCTGTTGGGATGCTTGATCCTCCTCCTCCCTCTGACCCCCGTCAACCCGAGTTCGTTCCCGATCCCAGGTCGCCAGTGTGGTGCGGTGTGGCGTCCAGCACCTCAAATAACTATTTTAGTTTTGAAGGACAATTCTTTGAACAGTGCAGTGAGTCAGCCATGGGGTCCACCATGGCTCTGGCTATACTAATGTATATGATTCTTTTGACCCAGAGTACATTCTAAATGCAGACCATAACCCATACTATCAACATACTGTTTTTTTTCACAAAGGTTTACTTATGATTTCTTCTTGATATGGAAGGGAGGTGAGAGGAATTAGAACAGTTTTCCAATTTTGAACAGCAGAAACCAAACCTGAAGTTCACAATGAACAGCAGCCCAGAATATGTACCATATTTGGATGTACTTATAAAAATAACTGATGTGGGTTTCAACACCACCTTGTATCAAAATCCATGGCCATGGCCAGGAACACTATATTATATGCACAAAGTTACCCTCTAAAATCTCATAGAAAGCACTCCCTATTCACAATTCAGAGAGTAAGATGCAACTGTAGGCAGGATAGCAATATCAACAAAGAAACTGAAGAAGCTAAGTACAGATTTGAACAGAAGGGTTATGGGAGAACAACCTTACACAGGGCAACCCACCACATACAGGGAATAACAAGCTTTGCAAGGGAGTACACAACCACCTACCACAAACAGAGTGGTGATTTCCACAAAGTTAACGTCAAGATAAATGAAATCAGAAAAATACTTCATTCACACTGGAGTATCATTAAGGACTTCCCACCCAATATGGGTATTTATGAAGCACCCCTCCCCACTAGTGGCAGTTAAGAAGGCTGCAATATTAAAAGATGAGCTAGTCCGTATGGATTATCCACTAGGCCACAAAAAGAAAGTCAAAAGCTTCTGTGGGACCCTTAAGACAAGGAATAGTACTATGTGGACATTGTTCCACTTGTGGTCACACTAGTAAAGAATCGGTATACATACATCCATTTATAAACAAGGAATATGTGATAAAACAACATATATCATGTGAAACCTCAGTAGTCATATATGTATTGCAATGCCCTGTGACCACATTTATGTTGGTAAAACAACTAGGTAGCTGAAGGTGAGAATACAAGAACATAAGAGTAATATCGAAATAATGTAGAAACACCAGTGTCAGAACATTTTCATGCAGCAAGACACACAGTTGCCTCTCTTAGGTTTTGGGGCCCAGAAGCTTTATTACCTTCTCCTGGGGCAAGAGTGTAACAAAGTCTTAGAATGCACAGACATGTGCTGGATTTTAAAATGGAAGTTCTTAACTCAAACATCGGAATGAATAGGGATGTAAACTGAAATGCATGTTGGTAGAACTTATTATCTACAATAACAGTTAACTAAGGAGGTTCAGACACTTTAATCCCCTTCTCTTTCTTAACCCGGATGTAACCTCTTGAAGTTAGATAACCAGACTGTGCTATAGTGTATAAACACAAGTTCTCCACCAATAATCCAGGTTATGCTCTTGATATGCTTCTGTCGACTCAGCATAGACTATTTTTAGTATTCTTTATCATGTACAGTATGAATTAAAACATTTTTTCTGTATAGAACTATGAGATTAGAAGATCTTTCAGCTAAATGTGGATGCTCAGCTCCTCCTTTTTCTTGCCATGAGTACACCAAGTGAGTAATTCAACACAGCATCAAGATACAGTATATAGAACATTTCATAGGCATTAAATATATAGAGCTATTAATTAGTTAATTCAAACATGTATACTTTTAGATATGTCAGATTGATAGAATAGCTTGACTGTCTATGGTATGAAGTTGGTTAAAAACAACAATTAATATGTGAACTAGCAGCATCCTTTCCTTATATGCTTTTAAATATGTAAACATTCCTTCATATAAGCAAAACACCAGTGCTTTGACTTGTTCACCGCCTTGGCACTGAATACTGTGACCTAGCATTTAGGCCCAGTGTTTGTGTGTGGTTGTAGCAACTATTTAGCACTGAGTTCAGTGCTTCACTCATTGATCAGATGTCATCATGTATGATGTCATCAATGAAGACCACCAGCGGTGAATATAAAAGGTAAAGAAATTTCAGGCCAGCCCTGTTGCCTAGAAGATACCATGAGCATTTGACTTGTACAGAAACTGCAATGCAGAACAGTAAGTACTTATTTTATTATCTGTGAGCATTACTATACAGAAAACCACAAATGTTGAGTTTATTTGAAGTTAGCATTTCTTTTCAAACATATTAGGCTCGAGGGCTTTGGTGACAAACGTAAACAAAAACAGACAGCAAGGTACTCAATGTTTTTAAGACATCAATATTAACAAAATTAAGGACTAATTGTCCGTTTAAACTAAACACTTAATGGTTTGCTTGGTGAAGGAGAGTGCTTCACTTAAAAAGGGTAAATCAAATTAAATTAAAAGGCACTTGAAACATGAATAAGCAAATGTGTTGCTCTTCTAGGCAACTGTAAAACCAGTCCAGTAATGACTTTTAACTTACAACAAGTGATTTTTAAACCTTGAGTAATTCACAGAGAATTCCATCCATTTTATATATTTTTTGTATAAATTCATAGCGGTCATTAAGTAATTAGTGTATGTTCGTTATTAGGATCGTAGGCCATCTCCTAAGGAAGCCTAGTACTTATACAGGCAAACGTTGAGGATGCAAGTCAATTTGAATTGAGAATAAAAAACTGATATAGAGATTGACTGAAGATTTGACTGCTGTCAATTCAAGTCTGAGTGCCCCCACCCCAACAGATACTCGATCTGTAGTATTGTTGCCAATGTTGTTTTCAGGGATGGATGGAAGATGTTAAGTTATTACAGTGGTAGTCATCCTAAACTTCCCTGTTGCAGTATCACATTAGCTTAAGTATTACTTTATTGTGTTTAAGAGAAGCAGCTGCAGGTTTTCTAGTTGTCTTTAATAGCACTGGTAACAACACGTGAATACTGTTTGGAAGTACCTTAACAAGGTACCACAAGTTCTCTGGTAAGAGGAACGTTCAGAATGGCTGCCACGCATATAAGACAATTGATCTGCCTTTTTCTATAGTTTTTACTTTCTATACATGGTGTAGCCCTCAAAATGTTTGCCCCAGTCATCGCCTCGAGTCCACCATGTTTCCATGTTTCCTGCTATGTTTATGTTGCCATTTTTAAGTAAGCTTACAGACTCATTCTGGATATATCCAAGGCTTCTTGCATTAATTTATATGTATTTTAGTTTATTTATCCCAAGTTATGGGTTACTTTCTTTATTAGGTTACCTTATGCATGATTTCTGTCTGTGTGTTCTGGTACTTTTGTTTATTTTATTTTACAATTTGTAGTCAGGAAAGGCACACTAAGCTGAGGCTTGTTTCAGGTGCATTCTCTGAGCACAGGGAAGTTGAGTGACTTGCACATAGTCACATAGTATGCAAATTGTGGCTGTAGATTCAAAACCTGTTCTCCAGGTTTGAAGCTCAGTGCTCTAACCACTAGACTATAACAGAATTCAAAACCAGGTTCCTCGAAGTCTGGAATCGTTATGCCCCCTCAGACAAGCCTGGGTGTGGGGTGCCCACCTGCCTTGGATTTCAGTAGACCTACTGGCCCTACTGAGAACACGTAATCAGGCATGGAAGTCCTTCAAGGGCCCGGCACACCTGAGGATCAGCGAAGATACAGTGCCCTTTGTAACACCTGCAGAAGGCAAATCCATCAGGCAAAAGCCAACTATTTCATAGACTCCTTCCACCAACCTAAACCACCCGCTAAATTTTGGAAAGTGTTTACATCATTATTCTCCCTCCTTCACAGCCCCTCCCGGTTCTAAATGTTGGTGTCTCCACTGTCACCGATCATCTCACAGTGGCCACTGAATCAATGCATTCTTCACAAGTTGCACTTCATCAGTACTGTCCACACCCCCCTGCCCCAGCCATCCACCTCTCTCCGTCCATACACCCTGTTACTGACCCTCCCACTGCCCCCTCCTTTGCTTTCTGCCAAGTCTTCCAGGCTGAAGTCTACAATGCCCTGCTCACCTAAATGCCGCTAAAGGAAAGTGTTCCACTGGTCTTGACTCCAAAATGCTCTACCTGTTGGCCCTGCCATTGCCATCCCACTGGCTTCAGTCTATAACCTCTCCTTCTCCTTGCACCAATCCCTTCTAACTGGAAGCATGCCACGGTATCCTGCTCCTTAAAGCAGCACCCCTCAGTTGTTGGGAACTACCACCTATCTTCCTGCTCCTATCTTAACTAAACTCCAAGAACACCTTGTCCTCTCAGCTCTCTGCTTTTCTAGACTCTTCATCCTTTTCAAACCTTACTAGTCTGGTTTTAGGAAGTCCACTCTACCACCTCCTCCTCCTTAGGCTCACCAATTCCATCTACACAGGTATGAATAAGGGCCACTTACCTCTGCCATCTTTGTTGACCTGGTGAAAGCCTTCAGCACTGTCTCCCAGCCCCATCTCCTCTCAAGCTCTCTCTCTCTTTCAGGTCTCAATAGTGAGGCCACCAGCTAGTTCCATTCATATCTGATAGGTAGATCCCAAGCTGTCAGAACTGGCAACTCCACCTCTTCCCCCTCCCTGTTACCTCTGGCGTACTCCAAGGCTCGGTACTTGGCTCACTACTGTTCTTCATCTTCCTGAATGATCTGCCCATGGCCTGGCCACACGCTTCCATCCACATGTATGCTGATGATACAGTCCTGTATACATCCAGCCCCTCATCCTCTTTTGTTGTGACCAGACTGCAGCAGGACTTCAATAATGTTCAGCCCTGGTTTTGCTGTAATCAGTTCTTTCTCAATGCCAAGAAAATTGTCTCCATGGCCTTTGGCACAAAGCAGAGACTTTCTCAGCTCCTCTCATCCCTCCTTCCACACCCTGGATGGCACTTCACTAGAGGATTGCTCCTCTTTTAGATATCTTGGGTGAGGCTTGACCAGCATCTCGATTTCTGTGCATATCGATGCAGTCCACAAAAAGCTGTGTTCCAAGCTGGTGCCTTGTACTCAATGTGGATGCATCCCTCTGCCTGCCCGCCCAGGCAATTGTGCGAAAATGTACTCTCTATCTTCGACTATGGGATGTAGTCTACTGTGCCACCCCAAAGTCCACCCTAGTCAGACTGGACACCATCTTTCACTCCTTCTGTCGTTTCGCTCTCGACTGCCCTTATTCCACTCATCACTGAACCTTTACTGGTCACTGGAGTCCCATCACTTCAAGACCGGTGGCACTCTCACTACGTTAGTCTAAAGATAAATTCTGGGCCTAGTCCCTCCTCCCATATCTACCTCTGCACCATCAGCCTTGCCTCAAAGGCATATCCCTCAGAAGAAATAACCCTCGTTTACCATCTGTTCCTCTAATGACCACCACGGCAGGCCAGTCCACTTTCAGATATCACCTGCCTAAATTATGGAATTCCCTCCTGTGAACATATGGAATGCCTCCCAGGTAGGCACCTCAACTCTCTTCATAAAGCACACTTCTCCTCCTCCTGCTCCTGTGCCCTTATTAGCTCTAATACCATGACATAGCCTCTGCTTTGCCTGTAGGATTTGTCAGGTCTGCCTGTTTGTGTCTGCTATGAATACTATGTGAATATTATTGCTATGTGATTCATGCCTGTGCCTCTGTACATATTCCATGGTCTCTGTACACTGTAATTAGTTCTGATCTCTGTATATGATGTTATTATATGATGTTTACGATGTGCCTATCCCTACTACTGTCCCCAGGATGAATCTGGAATTGAGCAGTAGTCTGCTCAGTATGCCTTCCTGATAAAACTTTTCAATAAATAAATACTGCCTCCTATACTTATTGTCATCCTTACACCTCTTCCTAAAAATGTACTGCTTTTATTATTGCTCTGTTGAATCTTGTTCCCATGGTACTGGTTCCTTTTCTGTTCAGGTGCAACTCATTGGACCTGAATAGGTGTAATCTATTTTCAAACAAATCCCATTTTCTAAGGAATTTAAATCCTGCATAGAAACATAGACACTGGCAACAGAAAAGGACAATGATCCATCTAGTCTGCCCATAACTGAAGGAAACTAGAAGAATGGTCTGGGGTGGCAGCTGGGTTTCAATGCCAAAAGGGCAAGGTTATGCATTTAGGGCTCGTGGAACCCAGGGATGTGTGTAAGCTGGGGAGTGGAGCTTATAGTCACTAAGCAAGAAAGAGACCTGGGGATCAATCATATCTAATGACCTCAAGGTGGCTGGGCAATGTGACAAAGCAGTAGGAAATGCTAGCAGGATGCTGGAGTGCATTTGAAGAAGGATTTCTTGTAGGAGAGGAGGTGGTTCTACAGTTGTATTGTTCAAAGTGAGGGCCTCACCTGGAGTATTTTCTCCAGTTCTGAAGCTGCACCACCACAAGGGCATCGAAAGGGTGAGAGGGGTACAGAGGAGGGTAACCAAAATGGTGAGGGGTTGCATGAGGTACTCCCTAAAGAGAGGTGAGCAGAGAGGACATAATTGAAACTTACAAGTACCTCATAGGAGTGAACAAGGTGCAAGTGAAGGGTCTATTTCAGAGAAAATAAGGCAGAAGAACAAGGAGGTATGCAATGAAGCTAAGGGGAAAGTTTAGGAGGATGTGCAGAAATACTTCTTCATGGAAAGGAGGTGGATGACTGAAGCAACCTGCCAGAGGAGGCAGCGGGGGCAAAGACTGTGGGAGCTTCAAGCATACATGAGATACACAGAGGCATATTATGTAGAGGAACAGGGAAGGGAGTGACAACTATGACCAGCTAGGGTCAGTGGTGATGGAATTGGTAGTGACATGTGGCAGAGTGAATAGGACTAAGGTCCTTTCTGCGACCCCAAGACCTATGGTCAATACAAGGTCTTTGTCTACATTATACACCATCTTGCTCTATGTTTTACTATCACTACCCTCTGAGTAACTACAGTGAAGTTTTGTATCTCTACCACTGTATTAAGCCCTTACTCTTTCCCAACCATCTTTGAAACCCACATTTCCATTTTGGCGAGCTGGTGTTTCTAGCAGACAGCTTCCATGCTGACAGCAGAACAGCTGATACTGCTGGAAACCCCAAAGCAGGAGAGCTGTATGTTCTCAGGAGCCAGGCGTGGAGGTGCAGGGTTCATATATACAGATGCACTAGAGGCTCTGCTCCTGTGACAGAAGTCCAACTCATACTAGGAGCAAGACAGGGATTCTTCCACTGCCAATTGCTGAGGCAGAGGGAACCAAATTTGCTTGGGCTAGTACAGAGCCAGCAGAATCAGGGCGGCCAACTCAGCCTGCAGCTTCACCAGAACCCTCTGTATCAGTTGAAACAGAAGAAATTCTTGCATGAACCTCCCTTTTGAAGAGAGGGACAGTGTGTCTTACCAAAACTTCAGGCCCTGGGTGAGCAAGCAGGAAAGGGCAGTTTTGCATTATATAGAGATGAAATGAGGTTTATTTCTGGGTGACCCACTTTTATGAAGCAGTGACCCCGATGGAGTCCAACAACTCCCATTTGTGGTAGAGCACCTGGGACTGGCTGAAATGATCTGCCAGGGCACTGAGGTTGAGAGTACCAGGCAGAAAAACAACCAACAGAAACATGTTGTGTTCCACTGTCTGAGTGGACATCGCCTTGATGGTTGATGTAGTAGATCACTAAAATGTTGCCTGTATAGATCAACAGCTGGTGACCCAAAGAAGGGTAACAAAGGCCTGCAGGCTGAGCAGAGCAGCCCTCATCTCCATAGTGTTACTGTGCAGAACCCGTATCTATGGGGACCATTGACCCTGCGTCTGGAAGGGGCCTAGATGGGCACCCCAGAACCTGCAATGTTCGTCATCATCATTAGAAGAGGAGAAGAATGGAGATGGGGATCCTCCTCCAGGTTGGAGCAGTCCAGCCTCTTGAGCAGGGAGCAGCAAAGTGGAGGAGTCACTTGTGTCAGACACACCAGTTCATCTGAATGCTGAGGTCACTGGTCACAGATGAACCCTTGTGGAATACTCATATGCAAATGGGACAGCAGGACAGTCAGAATAGCAGCAGCCATGAGGCCTATCAATCTGAGGAGACATCTGGCAGAGACATAGTCGCTGGAAGAGACCAGTTGAGCCTGGGAAACTGTAACCCTAGGTGGCGCTATCCCAAGGGCTACTACCCCTGCCTGCTTGGCTAGTAGCAGTTTAAGGGGCCTGGATACTGAAATGGGTGCCTCCACCCAGTGGTCAGGGTTGTTAGTGGTCAAGCTAACCTGGGCACTGCCCTCCGAGACACAGATAACCCCCTCTTTCCCTTCTAGTGGCCTGAACAATATAGAATAATCACTTTCACAATGACCCTTATTCACCACGAATTACCCACACTGTTTGCACTTGCCACCAAGGCTGATTCCTCTAGCTCGACCCTGGGGACCACCTGTAAAACAAGGTTATGCACAGCAAATAGCAACAATACAGTACTCTTGGCACAAACTGGAACCACAGTCAGGTTAAATGCAAAGAGTTAGATCTGATTTATTCAGGGGACTTAAACAAGGGAGGGGCATAATCAGGTTGATTTGCTTAAAGGCTATATCAATCAGACAGTTATGCATGCACTTCAGAGTCCTACACAGTCACACACTCTGGGTACCCAGGTAGGAAGAGGGTAGGCTAGCCAGAGCGCTGCCCGGGTAGGCCAGCTCGCAACTGGTTGGGGCCCTGTGATGGAAGAAAGCAACATGCACAACACACACTATTTGTAATCGGAGACGGAGGGCTCAGTTCGTGAAGGAAAGACCACAAAGCAATCAGATGACAACACAGAGTCTCTGCACAAACCAGGAGTTCAAAGGTGGCTGAAAATCCTGACAGGCCTATCGCATTCAGCAAATCTTCGGTCTTCTTCAGGTTAAAGCCTGGTCACAGTTCTGTGGCTTAAATCATCCTCACAAGTTGGATTCAATTTTCCTCTCAGGGACAGCAGGCAGACAGGCAGGCTAAAACTCAGCCCTTTCACAGTTCTCCCACGCAAATCTATGCTGGATTACTGCTCGACTATCTCAAGCTGTTACTTCTTTAACTCCCCAACTCAAACTGAAACTAGCTGCAAGCAGCCTGAGAATCTCCCAGGATCCAAAAGGTTTGGTTGGCTGATTCTTCTGTCAGTCACAACAAGGGCTCTACATCCAGGTCTGTCTTGGCGCAAAATGCAAAAACTACAATTCCTACAAATTTTGCTCCACAAAGCCCCTGGGGACAGGCTCCATTTTAGAGTCCCCAAAGGTACTGATTGGCCCATTTTAGCAGTCCAGGACCAAGATGATGGAAACAAACAGAACTGTCCATGCTGCAAAGAAGGCAGGTTAGAACAAACTGCAATATTATTACTACTGTAGCAAATGATCACAAACAAGTACATCTTCTAACAGACCTCGCTCACAGATTAATTATGACTACAATCCAGGCAGCTCTTAAAGAGCCGTACACAGAGGCTATACAGGCACTCTCTGGCAATACAATTAAACTGCTAAGCATGGGACACCAGCCTGGCAGTGAGCATTTAAGCAAGCTCAAGGAAGACTTTTAGGAACCCCATTTGTAGGGAGGTTACCCCTTCTCTGCATGGAAAACTTGGTGTCCGCATCAAGTCTGTACCATCATGCATCAGTTAACATAAGCGTATTACTTTACTATACATATTCACTACACTTCACAATACTATATCCATAATGACAATGCATATGCACGTTTCATACTTGTGATACTGATTCCACTATGATTAACATACTTGCAACATCACAATACTGATTCATGTTATAACTTCCTGTACATTAAACAATGTGGGAGGGGCCCTTCCCTATCAGCTAACTTGGGGCTGTATGGGCAGTGGCACCATACTGAAAAGGAAGAACAATAAACTTGAATTGGCCATTAAGCTCAGTTTGGGTAGTGAGCTCTGAGAAATATAAACACCTTGTGAACCACATTGAGAGGCAAATCCGCTGGCCTCCTGGGAGAATCATAACTGAAGCACAATATTGGCTTGACAGCTAGCCAGTCTTTCTAGGGAACAGCCACGGTCTCTGTACTTTCAGCACTAACTTTGGAGCTTTCATCAGTCATGATGGGTGCCACTGCATGGATGGGAATGTCCAAACTGGGAGCACTGTCAGCTCCTTGCTCTGTAGGCTCTGTCTCTACAACACTTGGCTCATTTAGAAGGTTCTGGCACAATTAGGCTTTGTGGCACTGAAGGGGGCTGTCAGCACTCTCATATTGTTGCTCAAGTTCTGATGTGTCACCAGAGACTCAGACCATCAGCCCTCCTTGAGGCAAGTCACACAGTTCCACAAAACACAGGAGTCCGCAGCCTCAGATGCAATACTTTGCACTTCACTTTCAGGGAGTATTGGCTCAAGGATGAAGCTGGAGGGTTAGGCAGTCCAGGGCCCAGCTTCATCCCACAATTCTGCATAGGAGTTCCACAAAACAACTGATTCAGTTCATAGGAGGGATAATAGGCATTATCATAGTCACTTTCATCAGAGGTGGACTGACAGTCACTATCATTCTGGGCATGCTGGGGAAAACTTAAATCTGTAACTATTGGGGTAGGTTGACTCAGTCTCTTTTTGCAGCAGCATGGTCACTGGCCCAGAGGAGGCAATGTCTGCTGGCTGAGCTTCAATAATAACTTGGCCGATAGGCAGCAAGTGGTTATGGTGCATGGTCTTGACAGCTTTGAAGTTATTCTCTGGGCGTGCCTTGTACACTGGTAGCTCATCCAACTTTCCAACTACTACATGAGGAAGATGGTGCCACCTATCAGCAATTTTGTGCTTGCCATGTAGTCCCAAATTGCATAACAATGGACGGTCTCAGGCCGTACCTCTTGAGTCTTTACTTTCTTACCGTGCCTCTCTTTGTTGGCGAGATTTCTCTTGGCAGCCATTGTCTGGACCAGTTGATATGCATGGTTCAATTGAGCTTTCAGTTTCTGTACATACTGCAGGTAGTTTTGGCTCAGACCCCATCTGGAGAGACCCCAAAGCAGACATCAACTGGCAGTCGGCCTCCCTCCAGAACATGAGGTGATGGGGAACCAGTAGCATCATTTTG
This sequence comes from Neoceratodus forsteri, assembly GCA_016271365.2. Lineage (NCBI taxonomy): Eukaryota > Metazoa > Chordata > Ceratodontiformes > Ceratodontidae > Neoceratodus > Neoceratodus forsteri. The sequence continues at coordinate 765,095,842 of CM028133.1, read as the reverse complement.
GAGCAATTGTATGCATATACAAGATGCTAATCTGCTGGCTCCACTTACACTTGTCTTTTGGATGGAGGGTGCCCTGCATGTCTAGAAGGTGTGGTTAAAACGTTCTGGTTGAGGTCCCCTGCAGGTGATAAGGGTGGTTCTTGACTTCCGCACCCCACAGAGAGGCATTTCTTTGATTAGCCTACTTTCAAAGTCTCTGCCTTGGTCAGAGTGGATCCGCTGGGGGCACCATAATGTTACAAAGAATTTTTCCACTAGCACCTTGGCCACGTAGAGGCTATTTGGTCTTTAGTTGGAAAAGCTTGTGCATACTGTGTGAAATGATCCATAACCACTCCACATTGCCAATATTCTGTTGATCAGGTTCTAAACACAAATAACCTATGCAGACCAGTTCCATGGGGTGCTGGTAGTGATATTGACATAGGGCAGCCCTCTGAGGCAGGGCTTTTCTTTGGAGGCAATGACTACAGGTCTTTACATGGTGCTCAAGATCGGCCCCCATCTTGGGCCAGTAGAATCGAGATAGTACCAGGTCGAGAGTCCTGTCAATAAAGAGGTGCCCCATGTGATTGTGGAGGGACCTCAGTACCAAGTGTTTAAAGGTCGTGGGCAGGACCAGTTGTTGCTTGTCTACTTGACCACTATGATCCACTGTCACTCTGTATAACAACTGATTGAGTAACTTCAACCTGGGGCCTTTTTAAACAATAGGGCAGTTTGCAAGTCAAGGAATGCAACTTAGACACATCTTTCCCTGCACACAGGACATCAAGTGCAGGTTGAATCATAGAATCTTGGGATTGATCCACGAATACTGTCATTGTCAAGTTGAGGTAGTGCACTAATATCTAGAGCAGAGAAATGGCAATAGGCAGCGGCATGCAGGTATCAGGAGGGCCAAGCACTCTACTAGACAGTCCACTGTGTTCGCAGACATCTGTTCATCTCTGTCAAACTTTTGGCACAATGCTCAGATGTCAAGTTCAGACCTCTTGGATGTGGCCGTCATGTCAGGGCATCAGCATCAACATGGTTCAGTCCGTCTGTATTCAACAGCATAATTATAGGTTGATAAGGCAGAGGCCACCTGTGCCCAGTGGCATCTAACTTAGCTGAAGTCTGTACATAGGTCAACATGTTATTGTCGGTCTTCACCAATATCTTTGCCCCATAGAGGTACTTATGAAACTGATCAATGATGGCCCATTTTAGGGCAAGGAACTCCAGCTTAGCACAGGATAGTTTCACTCCAACGGGTCAGACTTCTGCTGGAGAAAGCGACCAGTCTCAAACCATCCTCATGGTCCTGATACAACACAGCTCCTAGGCCCTGCAGACTAGCACCCATATGGTAGGGTCAGCATAGGTGAGGATGGGGGCATGGGTGAGCTGGTATATGACTTTTGGAAGGCTGCTTCACATTGGTGTCCAGCGGGGCCCAAAAGGTTCACCTGTGCAGAAGTACACTTTCTCTGGTTCTTTGACAGACCCTTTCTTGTATTTACGGATGGTAGGGGTAACCCTGGGTAAGATTCAGGAGCGGCGAATCACCTTTGAATAGTCTTTTATGAACCTTCAGTAGTAGCTACAGAACCCCAGAAAATGTTGTACAGTAGTTCTTTCAAGTTATGGGGCTGGGGCCAAGAAGTTAGTGACTCACTCTTACTGGGATCAGTCTCTATTCCTTCTGTAGATACTATGTGCCCCATACTTACGGAGGTTTGAAAAAACTGGCACTTGTCAATGGACAGCTTGAGGCTGAAGTCTTCTGATTGGTCCAGCACTTTAAACAGTTGGATCTCATGCTCCTCTGATGTCGTCCAAACACAATGACATCATCTAGGTATACTAGACATTCCAGCAAGTTCATATCTCCCACCACATGTTCCCTCAGTCGCTGAAGGTGGCTGGGGTGCCCAAAATCCTGTGGCATTCTCAGAAATTCATAGAACCCCAAAGACAGATGAAGACTGTTTTCTCATGGTCCTCTGGGGCCATCAGAATCTGTAATATCTGCTGCGGCTCAATACGAGAACCATTTGTTCCCATTCAAGCAATCCAGGGCATCTTGTATACAGGGCATGGTGTACTGATCTGGGATGGTCCACCAGTTCAGGGTTCAATAATCAACATACATCCTCATGGACCCATTCTTCTTATGCACAACCACAATGGGAGAGGCATATGGGCTTCTTGATTCTTCATAACCAGCAGCAAGCATTTCCTGCAGTGCCTCCTAACATCATCTATGTCCTCTGGGGCAAGGTGTTGGGATCTCTCTCAAAATGGCTGGTCATCATGCAGGTGTATGTGATGCTCTGCACCCTGGACACATCCCATGTCCCATTCTTTTTATAAAACACTTGGTCTCTTGGGTGAGTTTCTTGCTAATTCTAGCCTTCCATTTAGCTGGCAATGGGGAATCACCAAAGTCGAATAAGTCCGAGGTCACTCTTTCCTTTTCACCAAAGTACTTGTTGCGGGGCAATACAGCAGTGTCTGTACAGTATACTGTAGCTAGGGTGCACCCTCTGTTCAACGGACCTCGATCTGACACATTCTGAATCTGGACCATCACTCGTTGTACATAGGCATGGGCATGGGCAGGCAAAATGCTGGGTTTAACAAATAATCCCTCAGGCAGCTTTCCATCACCGGTGCATCCAACATTAATGTTTTATTTTTCCTTCCTTTCTAATGTGAACCTCTCTCTGAATGGTGACTGACCATTGGGAGGGGTACCAGAGAATCAGGTTCTTTCTTCCACACTATCCCACGGCTCATCTCCGTCGACTTGGTAGTCCGTGTTTGCAGATCATAGGCCTCTTTATCAGGGCTGGGATTCTCAGTGCCCACCCTGTCCATTTCCCTTTTTTCATGACACAGCTGCACTAGTCTTCCAAACATGTGGGTGTTGGTTCCAGTGAGCAAGGGAATCCCATCATACAATCCTGTGGGAGGGCACACCAGGGCTAGTGTCTCTACTTGTTCATCTACACCAGTTACAGTCACAGGAAGAGACAACCCAGAGCTGGACATATCCTAGGTTGGGGTAAGACTTGTCACTCAGGCCCACACATGCAAACCTTTCAGAGACTAGTGGCACATCAGATAAGTGTTTGCCATACCAGTCCTGGAATACAATGGTCACTTGCGACCGCTATTGAGCACAGCCCCAGCATGGATACCACTGATAGTCACAGAAGTCTCCATCAAAGGGCCCACTATTCTGGACAAGTCTGGAGAGGCAGTAGCAGAGGTCTGGACAGATGATTTAGCCACAAAGAAATTTGAGTTAGGATTTCACAATCCTGCTACGGTCATTTCCGTGCTCCTCGGCCATGGTCTCCTTTCCAGCTCCTTGAAGTCTGTATACAACTTTATCTAGGTCTTTTGGGGACTGGCATTCTCTCTTCATGTGCCCATCCTTCCCAAAATGATGGCAAAATATGCTTTCTGGGGTCTGGTGTGGCCGAGACATCACGTTGGGAGCTGAGGCGGGGTACTACCAACAGAAAACCTTGGTTCCACCTCTGTCTGCAGTGTACCGAGCATTTGGAGACATCTCATTAATTCTCTCACTTCCGTAGTCAAGATATCAATTTTGAGCAGCTGTCAGCAGGAGATGCCTGGATGCACCCCACCCCATAGCAGATGCAGTCGAGTAAGGATCGGAGCCTGTATTGCAGGAGCGCCTTCATAAAGAGACGGTTTTTGTTTCTCTGAACTCCCTCAGCAGTTCATCCCATGGCAGAGCACCTGTAGCAGTCCCTCTCTGGCTGGGCCCGTGGGGCTGACATTTAGTTCTCGGATTCCATCATGTGATTGCGGAGATTCCAGGTCATCAGCGACTGACCCCACACCTGGAGCAGGGGTTGCAGCAGCTACAACTGTGCAGGGCTCTGAAAAGCCTTCCTCCTCCTCAACTTCCTGTACCTCCTTCATCAACACACGAAAGGCAAGGGACCAGATTTCCTTTGATGCAGTTGCCATTTGAGCAACACCCAGCTGCACTGCCAGGCAGAGCAGAGTATATGATCCAGTCTTACCCGATCAACTTCACTAGAGGCCCAGCCTCCTTTCCGAAAAAATGGTTTGTAGGATTCCTCTAATCGATCCATGTAGGCAGATAACAATTCTCCCAGCTGTTGTCTAACATCTTTAAGTTTCTATTTCTAGACCTCAACACTAGTGGTGCCCCAACCACATGTTCAAGGGCGACTATGTACTCTTAGCGGCTTTGGCGTCAGGTCAGAGGACCTCAAGGGAGTGAAAATCGTGAGGCGGGTCCTGGAGGCTTTCCCAGGCTGGCCCTTTTTCCAGCCACTGAGCATTGCCAGTCTTGTACCGCAAGAGTAGCAGAGTCTATCCAGGTCTCCAGGTCGACTTCCCCATTAGGAGTAGGGCGGATGCCAGAGAATACCTTGAGCTTGCAGTAAGGACTAGGACTACTTGCTGGCTCAGAGGCAGGTACAGAAGTTGGTGAAAGAACAGGTGCTGGGGCTGGTGTAGACAGCAGGAGGTGACACCCCATGTAGCAGGAATAATTTTTAACTCTTCCACAGTTTTGCCCTCCTCCAGTAACAACTTGCAAACTTCTCCTCAAAAGACTCAGATAACAGTGGGGGCACATCCTCTAAGGGATCCTTGCTATCTTTGGTTATCACCCTCCAGGCAGCTGGGAACCCTTCTGGAGTGATAATCTGGGGCACCTTTGAACTGTCCAGGGGTCGCTACACTCCACCAAGGCCATGAGAGTTTGGGCAGTTAAATCTGCCTGTCAAACCACCACTACAGCTTTTCAAACATTCAACTTTAAAAGTGCCTCTTCAACAGTGTCCTACTAATGCCCATAGGTATATCCCGTATTAGCAAAGCATTTTGTGGGTCAATCTCTTGCCCCATACACCACCCTACCAACTGGTGCACAGCCACTTCTGTTGGGGTAACCATTTATGTTTGACAATAATTCATAATTTCGGCCACTAGAAGACACAAAATCCCAGTGGTAAGCCTCCAAGATGTAACCCCTAGGTGAGACTATCCCAAGGACTAGTACCCTGCCTTCTTGGCTAGTAGCAGGTTAAGGGGCCTGGGTACTGAAAGCAGGTGCCTCCACCCAGAGGTTAGGGTTGTTAGTGGTCAAGCTAACCTGGGCACAGCCCTCCGGGACACCGTAACCCCTCTTTCCCTTCTAGTGACTTGAACAATATACAATAATCACTTTCACAATGACCCTTATTCACCATGCAATTACCACACTGTTTGCACTTGCCACCAGGGCTGGTTGCTCTAGCTCAGCCCTGGAGACCCCTCTAAAGCAAGGTTATGCACAGCAAATAGCAACAGTACAGTACTCTTGGCACAAACTGGAACCACAGTCAGGTTAAATGCAAAGGAGTTAGATCTGATTTATTCAGGGGACTTAAACAAGGGAGGGGCATAACCAGGTTTATTTGCTTAAAGACTATATCACTCAGACAGTTATGCATGCACTTCAGAATTCCTACACAGTCACACACTCTGGGTACCCAGGTAGGAAAGAGGGTGGGCTAGTCAGGAAACGTTACCCAGGGTGGCTGACTGCAGCTGGTTGGGGCCCTGTGATGGAAGAAAGCAACATGCACAATACACACTGGCCCAGATATTCAAAGGGTTACGCACGTGGCAACAGTGTTGCACCATGTGCAACCCACTGATCACCCCCGCGCGATATTCAAAGGGAAAAGTGCGCCAGACAAATCTCGATGCACCAGAGCGCATCAGTAATGTATGCAGGCACAGGTAATGGGGCGTGCCCATGCATAATCTGCACAGCCTGATATTCAACCCAGGATGTGCAGAGTCATGCATGCACAACCCCTCTGCACCTGCACAAAGTTAAGCAAAAAGGACAAGTGATGGCCACCCACAGGTGAGCTGCCGCGTTGCAGGCGCAACAGGCGGCTGCCACCTGTGGGTAGCCTGAGTCCTGCCGCACCTGACGGTGCCCCATGCCCCATCGCGGACATCCTGTAGTGAAATCCCCGTCCTATATCCCTGGTGGTCAGTGGACCTCTATGTGCTGATCGCGGGCATCGGTATAATACCCCCATCCAATATCCTGTGGTGAGTGGACTGATCACGGGCATCTGTAACTCATAAAAGCCCGACTACCCTGGTGGTCTGGTGCATCCCCTCCCACCCACCCACTGAGGCCCTCTTCCGCTCCCCCGTCAGCTGGTGGGCAACAGCACCCACCTGCCTGCCATCCGCTGCCCGCCGACTGACAGCTCGGTAGGGCTGCACACCGATGGTTCACAGTGTGAGGCCAATGGGCATGCAGCCATACCGTGCTACTCAGTCAGATATGTGAATGAATTCATTCACATATCTGGACTGAGTAATGCGGTATAAACTGCAGCCAGATGGCTCACGCTGTGACAATGCGTGCAGCCGAGCTGTCAATAAGCGGCTGAAATGGCGGCAGGTAGTGCTGCTCCCGCCGGCTGATGGAGTGAGGCAAGCCGTCAGGGCTCAGTGGGTGGGTGAGAAGAGCTCACCAACCAACCAAGGAAGTTTTATGAGTTACAGACTCTTGAGATCATAACCACCAGGGATATTGGATGAAGCCTATGTCCGATGCCCGTGATGCTAGCAAGGTCCTGAACACCATGAACGCGGACCATCCACTGAGAAGATCCAGCGATAAGCTGAGGCACCGCCCAGTGCGTGCAAAGCCGAGTGGCCACCACAGGTGGCAGCTGCGCATGTTGCGCCCTGCAAGCATCTGCTCACCGTACTACTCGGTCAGATATGTGGATAGATTCATTCACATATCTGATAAGAGTAGTAAACTACACGCCCATCAGCTCATGCTGTGAACCAATGGGTGTGCAGCCCTCCAAGCTCTCAGTCGGGACGGCAGGTGGGTGGGGTGCTGCCACCCACCGGCTGATGGGGAAGCGGGGCAGTGGGGCTCAGTGGCCCCTGTGTGCCTTGCATAAATATATGGCCCATTTGCATGTCTCCTTTGAATATCGCAGGTGCTGTGCATGGCGCAGTGGCACTTCGCTTAGCGCATCTCCATGCTCCACTCTGGCCACTTGTGCTGGCGCAGTGCCACTGCGCCATGTGCACAGTGAGGGTAGCCAGGGTGCGATATTCAAAGCTGCTGTGCCATAGCGCAGCTCCGCTGAACATCGCCCAGGCCACACCACGCAATAAAAGTTGAGCTGCGCCCAGGCTTGCACCACAGCCTGGCGCTGTTTGAATATCCGGGCCATTGTTTGCAATCCAGAGCTGGAGGCTCAGTTCATGAAGGAAAAGACCACAAAGCAATCAGATGACAACACTTTAGATTTAGCTGTTGTTGCAGGGAGCTACCCTAATGTTTATTCATGAAACCCAATACAGGACACAGGCAGGACGAAATTGAGACAGCAGGTTGTTGAGCTGGAGTGCCAGGAGAAGCAGAGCCCACATGAATCACCGAGGCTTCATTCCTGTTCAAGGCATTGAGCAGGGGTGATCCCAGGCAGGTCTCTCGTCAATGGCTTTCTCTGTAGTGGGTAGTCTGGCTGGGCCAGTGTGGCAAAGTCCAGGCCAAATGGAGATGCAAATGGATTTAGTCCATTGGAGCTGGATACAGCCTCCAGCAAGCAGAACACAGTTCAGCACACAGTGGGGAATCAAATCACGACCCACTAACAGCACACAGCACATTTACATATAAGAAATTCTACATGTACCAGGCAGATGCTATCCGATGCGTCAGCGGCGTAGTTTGAATTTTTCAGGGGTGCAAACTAACAAAAAATCCTGATTTTTACGTACCATGACATGAAGGGTGGGGTTCTGGGGACCCAGAAACCATACGGTGTAAAATGTGTTGTTGTTTATTCTAGTTCAAATTTAATACCTTACAGGTTATTAAATTTTGATGTACATTAACCCCAAGTTCAAACAGAAGCACAGGTAAGAAGGTCTTGAAAACTTGAGACAGTTAATTGTTGGCCTCTTATTTTAAATTTGGTAATTGTCATATTAGATGTCTTAAGAGATCATCAAAGTAATTTTTTCATATTCTGCTGTTGCCATGTAAAATAGTCATTTATGATACTTGCATCATGCAATGTTTAATATTTTGAAACATATCAGTTCCTTCATTTCAAAGTGACAAACACGTTTCAGTGAAACAGTGGAACATCACATCGCAATTCCTGCGTTTAAGAGCTAGTGTGTAACCAGAGAAAGCAATTTCACTAGGCATCTCACCATTATAATTAGTAACATATTAGTATAAAAACATTACATTTCAAAATGTGATTATTGGATACCTAATTTAAACAAGCATTTGTCAATGTTGAATGTTGTCGGCTGGCATTGGCAGTGGCAGTGGCAGTGGCGGAGGTGGAGAGGCATAGGCATAGCACTGTGAGTTTGTTAATGTGTCCCAAAAGGTGATTTTGCTGCGAGTACGCCACTGTGTGGCAGAGCTGCGAAACGATTTGGGCAGGCTGTGGAAAATGGCAGCTGGACTGTTGATAATGAGGTGTGCACAAATGCCAGTGGTGAAAATGTTGCATGAAAATATTGCAGATTGACAAAGTTATAAGGGTGAGTGGAAACTGCGCAATGCACGCTTAGCAGCACAGTCATTATCTGGACTTTCGCCACAGATTTTCAACATAGACATTTTAGGACCTCTGCTGATGAATAGTGTCACCGTCATTTCCTGAAAGTGTCCCGAAAAGTGATTTCGCACAGTGACCGTGCAATTCTGCACTGGACGTGCAAAAACACATTTCAGGCAGCTGTACTGTTCATAAGAAGGTATGGAAAATGGCAATGATGAACAGCTAGAGTGAAAGTGTTACAAATTCACAAAGTCCGCAGCGTACGTGCAAACTGCGTAAGCGTGCTCATAAAACACTCATTTGATTGACTTTCGTCCTAAATTTTCAACATAGGCATTTAGGACATCTGCTAATGAACAGTGTCACTGCCATTTTCATAATGTGTCTCGAACACGGGCTTTCCACAGCGACCCGGCGCAATCATGTGCGGAACTGCGAAAACAGATTTTGGTCAGGATGTGAAAATGACAGCTGTACTGTTCATTAGGGTGTAGAACAATGGCACTGTTGAAAATGTGGAGTGAAAATATAAGTTTGCGATTCATTTAAAGGCATGCAAACCGCGCAATGCACCGTAACACAGTCGCTTTATGGAGTATTGTCACCAAATTTTCAACACAGGCATTTTAGGACCTCTGCTCATGAACAGTGTCACTGTAATTTTAGTAATGTGTCCTGAACAGTGATTTTGCACAGCGACCACGCTATTCTGCCAGAAGTATGAAAACACATTTAAGCAAGGATGTGAAAATGACAGCTGTATGGTTCACAAGAAGATGTGGTAAAATGCCAATGCTGAGAATGTGGCGTGAAAATATTGCAAATCCGCTAACTTATGAGCGTCGTTGTGCAGTTGCTACACACGCTCGTAAAAGTCATTTTGTGGAGTATTGTCACCAAATTTTCAACACAGGCATTTTAGGACCTCTGCTCATGAACAGTGTCACTGTCATTTTGTAATGTGTCCCAAACACTGATTTCACACAGCGACCATGCTATTCAGCGCTGGAAGTGCGAAAACACATTTCAGGCAGGATGTGAAAATGACAGCTATCACGATTCACAAGAAGGTGTGGTAAAATGCCAATGTTGAGAATCTGGCATGAAAATAGTATGAATGTGCTAACTTCATAGCGAGCAGTGCGAAAGTTGCTACGATGTCAGAAACAGTCATTTTTGATTTTTCCCACTAAACTTGTAACATAGGCTTTTGAGAGCCCTCCTCATGAACAGTGGCACTGTTATTTTGTTACTCGGTCCTGAAAGGTGATTCCACGCAATGACTGCGAAATCACCCTTTCGGACCAAATAACACCATGACAGTGCAAGAATTCATGAGAATGGGTCCCAAAACCCATGTTGAAAATTTAGGGCAAAATTCACAAAATGCCTGAGATATGCATTAAAGTTGAAAACCCATTCATTTCATTATACAGCTTACCGGCATTTCTTCAGTTGCGGTCGGCTTTGAAGAGTGCAGAGCGTGTTCCGGTCCACGGAAGATTGTTGCGCCAGACTCCGCGGGTAAGTATGGGGTGAGGGGTGAAGGGAGACAGGGTGCACAGTGGGTGGGTGCAGGTGGGGAGGGGACATCGAGACTACGAGACCGTTTTCATTTACAGGAAAAAATGAAAAAACATCATGGGACAGTTTTTTTTGGTTTTTGCGCTGGGATTCGACCAGCATGCCATATAACTGTTTGGGGGGTGTCTGTAGCCAGATGTTGGGATTGGGGCACCGGCTGCCAATGACGGAAGCGGAGGAGGAGACGTCATGGGGATTGGCACCCCATCGGCACACAAAGAGAGCGGAGGGCATGAGCTAGGGATTGGTCACCCTCTCGGCATTCAACAATTGGGGGTTTATGCCAATGGGTGGGCTCCTGTCGGCACACAAAGAAAGGGGGGTTAACTGACAGGGATTGGGCACCCCAAAGTTGGCAGAGTTAGGCATCCGTCCACTCTCTGACCATGCACATAATGGCAGCGAGCATGACAAGAAAGGACCACTGCATATGATGAGCTTTGCTCGATTGCGGTGGACCTTTTCTTAGATGCTCACCACATTATGAATGCATGGTGTGGCGCCGCATGCAGGCTGATTGGGGAATGGGACGACCTACTGGTGCATGCTCTGCATTCACCCAACAGTGACCCCACCTCCAAAGCTGCAATATCCCATGATGCTGGCTGCACAACACGCCAACATAAAAATTGGTTATTGGATACCCAGTATTCTGATATACTTTTGACCTTTTGTTAAAGTAATATAATTTAGATACTTTTGTAACTACCCTGAATCCCTAACTGTTCGGCAGCTGCAGCTCTGTCTTTTCATGCTGCCATAACATTCTATGACATCATAAACATTCCGGGTCATTGAGATGTATGGCATGGAATGGGAATCTGTGATATCATACAATGTCTCAGAGATATGACAATCAAAAGCAATGACTGGTTTGGAAGTAGAATTCAATGTAGATCTGAGGGCAGTAGGCACCCCAAATCTACAGTATTTATCAAACATTTTTAAAGCATATCATAATGCATAACTGGCATGGAAAGGAAGATGGAAGAGCAGTCAAATATGCCAAAAATAATTTTCTATCTAAAGGAGATAGATGATTTTTGTATATGTAACTGCCTGCCTATCCTCCTTTCCATGCCAGTTATGCATCCTGAATCCTGATATGCTTTGATAATTTTTGATCACCACCTGCACAAGCAAGGATCTTCTTAAAACTTAAAGACAGAAGACCTTGTAATCTGAACGTTAACCTGCTAAAGGACTCCATTATAAGCTTAAGACAAGAGTTCTCCTTGCAGCACAGTCGACTGCAATACTTTGGATGCTGGCTGGATCTCCATAAACTTAAGACAGAAGACTTGTGATGACCGGGCCAAGCAAGGAAGAAGGATCTTCTTAAACTTAAGACAGAAGACCTTGTAATCTGAACCTACTAAAGAACTCCATTATAAGCTTAACATAAGAGTCCTTCTTGCAGCACAGACAGAAGATCTTGTAAACTGAATCTGTGAAATGACTCCATTAGCTTAAGACAAAAGCCATGGTAGCACTGCCCATCAAAAAGCAGCATGTGCTGCTGTTGAGTAAACATCCGGAGTTATGTTTTCTGAAACTGTGGTGTTTTGATGTTTTCTAACTTCGGTGTTGTGGACCATTTTAAATGGTGAAAATGTTCTATGATGATGCCCATTTACAGATGGTGAAGTTGCTAAGGTTGTGGTACCTGATGACCGAGATACCCTGAAGAAGATTTATGTTTTGACATCAGTTGCACTCTTCATATACTTCAACAAGTGAGTGTGCTTGCCTCTATGTTCTTCTTCCTGTACAGTCATGCTGATTAAACAGGTTACCAAGACAACAGGGCTATAATCTTGATAAGCAGCTAGGAAATGGGAAAAAAATTATCCTGTTCCTACCCTTATGGACAATGTACAGACAGGATATATCTAGTTGTTGCAGTCAAACTTTGTTGAACACCTTTAAGTGAGGTTCAGCAATATTACAACACTGTCAGCTGTTGCACCTCAAATGTAGAATCATTCTTCTGTGTTTTTTCTTACTGAACACATCGATTACTGATGAATAGTCAACTTGCTCAGCAAGGTCCCTTTCAATGCTTAAAAGTGCCAATGTTGACAGTCTTTCTTCTACCATAGTAGATGTTAGATAGTTTTTAGAATACGAATTTGCTAAATGTGCGTTCAGCCTTAGCAGTAGACACTGAAATTCCACCAAAAATATGATACAGGTATTCCTAGGTTTGGATATGCATTCTGGAGATCATTATCTTTCACAAAGCGTAACACTGAACATACTGTCGGTGTTGGACTTGGAGAGAGCTCTTCATAGAAAGCACAAAGCTGTTTATACTCTGACTGTGCTGCCTCACTGTCTGTATCCTCTGAGTAAGCTGAAAGTAGATTCAGAAGACTTTCTATCTTAAAATGGCTTGGTAACAGACAACCAAAACATTTAACTGTCTTATGAAATCATTAAATCTCTCTTGCATTTCTGTTGTGATTCTATCATAGATTGTATAGAATACAGTAGTCCTGAAATGCAATGCAGGATCATTTGTCTGCTCATCTTGTGCTTGTTCACCGGGCATACATTTGCGGCGTTTTGTCTGATTACTTTGAATTCTGTGTCTACCTCATTGTCTTCTGCAAATTTAGTTGACAAGTTAATCAGATCATTATAATGATCGAGTCTTCTGTTTTGCTCAAATATTTTCAAACATGAAGTTATCATGGTTGATGCTGTGATGACATCCATTGTTTCACTTTGCAAGTACACTGACAGGCTATTAAGCAAGTTTAAAATTTCTAGCCATATGTGCAACATTAGCACAAATTCAAATTTTGTAGCAACTCAAGTAGAGCATGTGCATCACCTACGTTTTTAGCTGTCCTTTCCTATGCCATAATTCTCTGTAATGCTAATAGCAAAGCTGGATAAGTATCTTTCAGTGTTCTGACCACTTCATATTTGCAATACCACCCTAGTCTCACATAGGCGTTGAAGTCGCCCTAGGGCCAATTTTTCAGTTTGTGTTGAGCTTTATTAAATCGTCTAGACGAGGCTGGCTGGACGTGATGAAGGTGTATACTTTCTCTATATAACCAAAGAAGGTAACTGCCTCTGTACACACATTACAGCTATCTGCAAGCACCATGTTAAGCTTGTGTGCATAGCATTGTACATATAAAGCATGTTTGTTTAGTTCTTTACATGGGTTTGTAAAGAAGATACTGCACCAGACATGTTTGCTGCTCCATTGTATGCCTGTGGGGAAGGTGGGCCATATCAAGTTTCAAGTCTGATAGGGTTTTACTTAACACTTCAAATATTTATTTTATTTTATTTATTTATTCAATCTTGGATTACAAATAGATGTGCTGATGATGAATTCTCAATTTTTAAAAAGTAGGAATCTCTCTGAATATTAAAGTTAGGATCAACGAAGTGTACACAGAATGAAAGTTGATCAATATGAGAAATATCAATGGTTGAGTCAAGAATTATCCCAAAGTATTTAGCGCCTCACACTTCACTGGTAATGTGTTCTAAAACCACACTCGAAAGAGCGGATATGAAATCATTTTGTATATCTGGACTTAAATAACTCTGCTTCCCTTTAGCTTCACTCAGGTGTTTATTTAATATGCTGTCATACTTTGCTAATAACTTTGCAAGTTCAAGAAAGTTCCCTTGCTCTGAGTGTTACTAGAGGACGAGGAATTCAGACATGAATATGAAGACTCCCTGTGGCCATGGAAAGGAAGATTTTGTTTTGCAGAAGTAATGTCATATCCAATAGCTGTGTAGAACATCTCTGTTATGTTGGACCTGAAGTAGAAAAGTAGTATATGTGGGTTATTGATTCTGCTACTGTTAAATTGTAACATCTACATACAAACTTTAAAGGAATTTTGACTTGTTTGGGTGTAATTTTGGTTGTGTGTAGGCTATAGGCCAGACAGTTTTTGTTTGATATGACAAAGTCGAACTTAACCCAGTCCATAAAGATATGACATGCACATGACCTTGTTGGCAAGGGAATTAAGTTTCCTTGCAGGTGAATCATAATAGACTGAAAGAGTATGAGTGAGTGTGTCTGTGAATGGTCAAATTGTGTCACTGTTGTGATAGTCTGTCCCAGCTACAAATATACTATGGTTGTCCCATGACACAGCACTCCAATAAGTATCTGTCTTCATTTCAGGAAGCAATGCATATATAAAATATTGTTATACAGAAAATAATTGCTGTAATTACAGCTGCTGCAATACACGACTGTGCAATATGACTTTAAGTGCACAGCACATTGCACTTTATGTAGTAATCTGCTTGATTCTGGCCCTCCTCCACTCACAGACATGTAACCTGTTACAAAATCAGATGCATGCATGTTTAATGTGCCTGTTGCTGATCGAAGTAGCTTGCAAGCTTTCACTGTTAACATCTGTCACTGTCACCTCACCATCATTAGTTAAAATATGGTAATCTTTAGTTTATTTCCACTTATGTTTGTGATGAATGGGTAGTACGTTAAGTTGCTTCATGATGAGCAGTGCTAATTATCAGATGTGTAGTACCTACTACCCCTCCTTACAGGTTGAAGTGCAGTTACGTTGTTCAGAATTACAATATAGGCTACTTTCTTTTCTATACCATTATACAACTGGGAATGCAAGAGAGATGTTAAGTAAATGGCTTTTATTATACAGTGGTAGATGGAGCTGTGTGTAAGAACCATTTTGTAATAGCTTACTTAGCAAGGCATAAGAGTAGATCTTTGAGGGATCTTACTCCTCATTGGGTACCACCATAGGAACTTTACTGTCAGAATGGTAATCCACACAGAAGATCTCCAGCAGTACAACTGTGGTGGGCTGGCATACATTGCCAATGCCACCAGACATCAGCAACCTGATATAGTCATGGCTCGAGGGTGACCCACTCCCCATTTCTTTTATGTGCCTCAAGAGACAAATGGAACAAGGCTTATGCCCCAGAGATATGAGGAGAGACAGAGGGACAGACTAAATAAAAAAATGATGAACCAAATGATGACGGGACCCTCAAGAGAGGGAATGGTTATAGGAAAACAAAAGCATACCTAATGCCTGAGATCCCCTCAAAGATCTACTATTATGGTAACTTCAGATTTTAAGTAGTTGTTCTGCCTTGTTCTGTGGTATCTCAGTCATCAGACAGCACCATAGGCATGAGTAAGCAGCAGTGACAGGGCAGAAATCATATGTTTATCTGACTGTGAGGCTGGCTCTACTGTAACTTAACACAAAAGCCTGACTTGTAAGCACCTGCTCCATCAAGGATCTTCTTAAACTTAAGACAGAAGACCTTGTAAATGAACTGTCACAGCCAAGGACTCCATGAGCTTAAGACAGGAGTCCCTGCAGCAGAACCATGCCAAAACCAGGAGTGACTGTTGCCCAGTCAGGGATCTTCTTAAACTTAAGACAGAAGACCTTGTAAAATGAACCTGTCAAACCAAGGACTCTGTGAGCTTAAGACAGGAGTCCCTGCAGCACAGCCATGCCAAAATAAGGAGTGACTGCTGATGCATCATTAAGACTGGAATGCATGGTGAAAGCGTGGTGTGTTGAATGATGGTGTTGGCTCTGCTGCCATAGGCGGTGTGATTTGTGTTGCTGAAGATGTTGTTTTGATTATCATACACAGACATTAAAGTTCCTACTGTAGTACCCGATGACTGAAATATCCGTGAAAAAAGGTAAGACAGGAGAATTGTAACTACATGCCATGACAAGGATCTTATTAGAGTTAAAGACAAGACCTTGTAAACTGGTTTGCACCTGTCAAACAAAGGACTCATTAAGCTTAAGACAGGAGTCCTTGCAACTGCAAGCACATCATGACATTAGAATTCATCTCTATCTAAGCCACCATGAAGAAAATACAACTACTTTTACTATCATATCTGTCAACTGAACACCTTTAGCTGCTCTCTGTTAATTGTGCTACCAGTTTTCAGTCTGTATCTGGTCATCAATAACTCTTTGACTGAAATATCCGTGAAAAACTCATGACCCATTTACAGAAGAAAGAGTTCTGAAAGAACTCTTAAAACTGAAGGTGGACAAAGCAATGGGGCCTGATGGGATTCATCCCAGAATTCTAAAAGAACTAAGGTAGAACTAGTGATACCACTGACTACCCTCTTTAACAAATCATTGGAGGATGGGGTGGTACCTGTGGACTGGAGAGGGCAGATGTGATTCCACTTACAAAAGTGGGAGCAGGGCAGAAGCAGGAAACTACAGACCTGTTAGTTTAACCTCAGTGATAGGGAAAATGATGGAATCACTTCTGAAGGAAAGAACTGTCAAGTACCTAGAGGCCAGAGGGGCACAGGACCCCAGGCAGCATGGAGTCACAGCAGGAAGG
Organism: Neoceratodus forsteri; assembly: GCA_016271365.2. Classification (NCBI taxonomy): domain Eukaryota; kingdom Metazoa; phylum Chordata; order Ceratodontiformes; family Ceratodontidae; genus Neoceratodus; species Neoceratodus forsteri. The sequence goes on along the minus strand of CM028133.1, from coordinate 765,079,256 downwards.
TCATGTCAGATGAATCTAATAGATTTCTTTGACTGGGTGACCAAAGTAGTAGATCAGGAAGGGGCTGTGGACATGGCCTACCTAGACTTTAGCAAGGCATTTGACACAGTCCCACACAAAAGAGTAATATACAAGTTAGCCAGCCTGGGAGTGGGTTCCAAGATGGTAGCCTGGATAAAGAATTTGCTGGAGAACAGGACACAGAGTGTAATAGTAAGCGGGTCAACTCTGAAGAAAGGGGTTACTAGTGGGGTACCACAGGGTTCAGTGCTAGGATAAGTCCTCTTCAATGTCTTTATAAGTGACATTGCAGAGGGACTGGAAGGAAAAGTATGTATCTTTACAGATGACCCAAAGATCTGCAACAGAGTTGATACACAAGGTGGGGTGGAAAGGATGAGTAGGGACATGGAAAGGTTGGAGGAATGGTCAAATGCATGGCAGCTTAGATTCAGTGCTAAGAAGTGCAAGGTAATGCACCTGGGAAACAAAAACCCAGTAGAAGAGTACACAATGGGGGTGAGATACTAACAACAAACAAAAATGGAAAGGGACCTGCGGGTAGTCATATCAGATGACCTAAAGGTGGGCAAGCAATGTGGGAGGGCAGTAAGGAGGGCTGGGGGATACTGGGATGCACAGGAGAGGTATCACCAGTAGAAAACAGGAAATTGTTATCCCTCTGTACAGACAGCTGGTGAGACACCATCTGGAATACTGTGTGCAGTTCTGGAGACCCAATTTCCGTAAAGACATAAACAGAATGGAGGCAGTCAGAGGAGGGCAACTAAAATGGTGCAGGGTCTGCACTGGAAAACATATGAAGAGAGTCTTAAGCAGCATATGTATAGCCTTGAGGAGAGGAGGAGAGGGGGACATGATAGAAACTTTCAAGTACATCAAGGAATCAACAAAGTCCAAGAGGGTAGCATCTTTCAAAAAAGAGGTGTGCAAGAACAAGGAGCACAAATTGAAGATGGGGGCAGCTCAGAGGTAATGTAAGGAAGTATTTTTCACAGAGAGGTTGTGGATGCATGGAACGGCCTTCCAGAGGAGGTCGTGGAGCCAAAAACAGTGGTGAAATTCAAGAATGCATGGGGCAGTCATAAGACAATTCTAGGGGTGGGGTAGGAAGAAGTAGGCTGTTGGTTAACTACTGTAGGATCTGCAGCTTATCCATTAGGTAGGAAACGGGCAGACTGGTGGCCAAGCGGTCCTTATCTGCCGTAAAATTCTATGTTTCTGTTTCTTTGTGGACTGTGGCTTGCTCGTGATTGATAAAAGTTTTGGTTGCTTTTTCCAGTTTGAAAAGACATAATTTGGATCAGCAAAAGCTGGCTCAAACTCTTTCGAGAATGTTTGCAAATAACCAACAGGGTAGCAGAATGCACATCGTTTCCTAGGAGAAAATATTAACCACTCTCTGTAGTGTTTCATTCCGTTTTAAAATGTTGTAATACCACCCACGAAACATTTTCTTTTGCCATTTTTTCTTCAAAACGGTAACTGTCACGCAAATCTGGCTGGCACGTGTCCCTTCTCTAATATGTCTCTAATGACATCAGTACTCATGTGACGGTTGATATACAGAGCAGGATCTGTTGAATATTTGCCTAGCTGATCTACTGAAATGTCACCACCATCAAGTGCTTGGCAAGTGGAAGTGGGCTGTGTAGCCTGTGTTTCATCATGGTTGTTACCACAGTCTTCACATTCAATATCAGAATGAGTGATAACTTCACAAGGACTTTGTACATCAACATTTGAACAATCGGCATGATCAGATATGCCATGGACCATGGTTTCTGATGCAGATATCAAGATGGGCATCATGCATTTCAAAGGTTGCTACCTCAGAAGACAAATGACTATTATTGACAGATTCGTTCACTATATCATGCACCACATCACCAGATTGACAACTTCTTTTAGTTGTGGTTCCTCGATACCTTCTGCATAACAACTTCCCTGTGAAGAGGTGGATTGTTTGACTGCAACAACATAGATATATCCTGCCAACCCTTTTCTTTTACTGCCTTTCCTGATTGCTTACTACTAGTATGTGCTCCTAACCTAGCTCTTCTGATTGTTATATTACAATTTGAGCAAACTTTTTCTTTAGGCCATGGAGTTCTTTTCGACATCTTGGCCTTGTTTCTAAGTATGATTTTAATCACAGTTGCATACAATGTGTAACTCGATGCAGTGTGCTTACTGTACCAAGTGGCTGGCAATTAACCTATCAATGAAAATAAAAATATTCAGCTGAACACCTACTCACCTAACACTAGAAACAGAAGTATCGCTCAAAAGCATTTTGAAATCTTATACAGAATGCTTAGTAGTGGTCAGCAGGATGCAAACTACAGTCATAACCGATTAACACTGGTCAGTATACAAGTATTGCATTACCTGACTAGTTAACACTGGTCAGTATACAAGTATTGTGTTACCTGACTAGTTAACACTGGTCAGTATACAAGTATTATGCTACCTGACTAGTTAACACTGGTCAGTATACAAGTATTGTGTTACCTGACTAGTTAACACTGGTCAGTATACAAGTATTGTGTTACCTGACTAGTTAACAGTGGTCAGTATACAAGTATTGCGTTACCTGACTAGTTAACAGTGGTCAGTATACAAGTATTGCATTACCTGACTAGTTAACAGTGGTCACTATACAAGTATTGCATCACTTGACTAGTTAACAGTGGTCATCATACAAGTGACAAACCAGCAGGAGATGGTTAGAAATGTTCGGACTGGAGACTAATGCTTGGGATGCTGGATCTCCATACATTTAAACAGGAGACTTGTGAGGATGGTTAGTCAAGGACCTTCTTCAATTTAAGACAGAAGGCCTTGTAAAATGAACCTGAGGACTCCTTAAGCTTAAGACAGGAGTCCTAGTACAAAGTATTTGTACAAAGTCTTGCTCACTCACTGAATATAACTAGTTAACAGTGAGTGGTGGTCAGTGTACAAACTGCCAAACCAGCAGGAGATAGTTAGGAAACGTCAAAACTGAGACTAATGCTTGGGATGCTGGACCTCCATAAACTTAAACAGGAAACTTGTTGTGATGGGATGGCCAGTCAAGGACATTCTTCAATTTAAGACAGAATCCTGTCAGCACATATATGAATAACTGACTAGTAACACTGGTCGGCAATGCATACATACTTTTGAACAATTGTACAAAACAAATTACAATTTTAATTTGTTGCATCTCATTAGTAGAAATGACATTGGCTAATTAAGCAGGAGTCCAACCATGTTATATATTACTGAAAGTCTTATTTTTAGCGACCACTGGCCTACTTCAAATTGTGACTGTTTTGTTAGTGACCACACTGCATTCTTCTACAATATATTCTTTGTTCATTGACAGGAAATTGGAAATCATGTAAAGTTAGACTTGCGTGAGCCAATCAGATCAAGATGGTTTTGGAAATTTCAAGCAGGACTGGAAAAGCCTTTTCCATCTTCATAGGTTGATCGTTGAGGTGTTGGTTATTCAGAATCATCTAGATGACGATGACATCTCCCATGTCAGTCCTTCTCCCAGACCTTCAGATGGACATCTGTGGAGGGAAAACACACAGATCAGCATTACATGATACTTGTCTCACTAAGGTACTACTTCTTCATTCATTTTGTATGATTGTCAAATATACACTATAATAAAAAGTCCATTATCTTGCACATGCATATTTCTGTGTATTTCATGGGTATTGTTGTGATTGTGGTGGTGGGGACTATCATCTTTAGTGGCAAGTTTCACTTTTCTGGCATATATAACAGTGGCACAGGTAACAACATATAGGATTAATAAGCTGTGTGAAAATTACTTGTGACAGACAAGTGTGTCACTAAAACTTTGGGCAGGATTCACTAAAGGGATGCCCCATAAAGTGCTGTAATGTACCCTGGTAGTATAGTGACACCTCCCCATCCCCACCCCAACAGCACAGATACCGACCATCCACGTTCCTGGTGGAACTCACTACCAGAATGAGTGTTATTGTGTAAATATGTCAACAGCTTTAAAAGGGCATGGGACAGGTGAGAGTGGCAGTGGGGAAGCACATCATTGGGACACTGTCACCCCCATCCATAAGCAGACAGAGTGCACAGAGAGGAGCGAAACCAGGGTTTAGTGCTTGCTGTCGCAGTCTCTCTTTCATGCTCGCATTTCTGAAGCAGTGCTGTAATACAGCAGGACACAAACACGCTGCCTGAGCACACAAGGAAGCTAAAGACAGGGACACCAGGATATGGAGGATAGAGACACAGTGGGTGACAGAGACACATCAAGTAGCTACAGTGACCCCACACTGACAGCAGAATGGAGAGTGCAGTTAATGGTCCTGCACTCAGTGGCATAAACTGCTTGCGGCAATCCACTCTACATTGTTGCTGGTAGTGTCTTGCATGGGGGATAACAGAGATAGCAGGTGGAGAGACACATCAAGTGGATACTTTGACTGCCGACACTGTCAGTGGCATGGAGGTGGATTTTACGGTCCTGCCCTCAGTGGTACACTGTCTCTATACAGCTTGCAGGGAGGGGTGGGGCCTGGTCATTCACTGTCTCTCATCGCAACTTCCCCTGCTGGCAACACAGATTGCCAATACGGCAGTGCAAGAGGTAAAGACAGAAAGACAGACAGAGAGAGACCAGACTCCCAAACTTCTGCACTACCTGTCCTGCACTGTCTCTCACTGTGTCTGTCTCTCTAGCTCCAGGGATTTCCTCTCTGTTCCCTCTCTCTCGCACTCTAAAGCCACAAAGAGTGGACTGTGGAACACATACACAACCATGGTTCAGCAGGGAACATGAGGCCACACAGCCAACAAGGAGCACGCTGCATACAAATGCTCTGCAATGCAACAAGACTTTCTTGCTGTCTCCTTGTGACCGGGGACACTGGGACAGCTGTTTGCCCTGTGCGCTCACTCTATACATTGCTGCTTTCTATCTCTTGGGGGCATAGGTACTCTAAGGGACTGTGCTTTGCAGCAATGTGGATCTCTCACTGCCGACAATTATAAATGGTGCCAAACACATTTAGCAACTGAATGAGTCCCAACACACCTGTGGGTGAGTCCCTCCATGGACCCGCATTAAAAGGGAATTTAAGGCATGGACATGCAGAGGGACTTAACCAGTTGATGCTATATTTTCCCTAACTTTAAGCAACCCATGTTATAATAAAGATTATTTAGTGTTCAACATAATATGGAACAATGTAGGAAGGAAGCTCAACCAAGCCTGTTCCACTGTGGTGAAAATTTTCTTGTGATCAACCCCAATGATTTGTAATCAGACAGGATAAAGCAAGCAGCTGAAAACAAATACCTGTGCCACTGCCAACTTGTTGAGGAAAGGTCGAAAGGCAACCTTCTTTGAGGTGTCTTGATTCAGCCAGGCAGAGTCAGCAGAGCTTGGAAAAACAAGATATGACTTTGAGTACCTCCACCTAAAGAACTTGGTGCCTGCCTTTAACCTGCACCAAAATTTGCTATCTATCCAGAAAATGAAGTACAATAGTTTAAAAATCACTGATCTCGGCTTCTCAAAAAGCAGTGAGATGCTGCTTCATATATCTAAAGTATTTTTTTCTTTGCCTTTCATTAATAAGATACATGTAACTTGGTGGTCCAGTGGTTCCCCCTCCCCACCCACCCACAGAGGACCCCTTGCCACCAGCACCCCATCATGGACAGGTGGTAACACCCCGCCACATACTGCTCGCTGAATGACAGCATACAGTATGACCTGTAAGTTTGTTGGTCCATTAGTGTGAATTGTGAGACTTGAGGTCAGTATATTCCTGCACAGATATGTGAATGAACATGGCCATTCACATATCTGTGCCTGTGTAGTACAGTATAGTCTGCAGGCCCATTGGTCGACATCTGGGACCACTAGGCTTACAGGTCATACCGTAAGCTGTCATTTGGCAGGTGGCAGGGCGGTATGCGGGTGAGGTGCTGCCACCTGCTGATGACGGGGCTAGGCTAGGTCCTGTCAGCCAGTCAGACACCCCTTCCTATAAAGGAATATCCTTCAAGTAAAAAACAAAACAAAAACAATCTTCCTTTTCAGCGACTGCCACTGACAGCCATTTCCATTCACTCAGTCTCTACAGGCACTCCTTAACAATCTGACCAAATAGTAGTGGAAGATGCTCTATATATTCTGAATGGAAAAAATTCAGTCACAAGTGGTGCGCCTCATGCTGAGTACTGTTCACAGTTTTGGGCCCCAGGATATAGGCAGGATATAGATGCGCTTGGAGAGGGTTCAGCTGAGAGCCACAAAAAGAATCAGGGAGGTACAGAGTGTTAATTATGGGGAAAGATTGAGGAATCTGGACCTTTATTCCTTGGAGTATCAAAGGTTGAGAGGATATGTGTCTTATTTACAAGCACTATCGGATAAGGAGCTTTGGAAACAACTAGGACTAACTTTGAGACACTAGTCTCATAATACGCGTGCTCATCATCTACAACTTAATATGGAAAATTTAATACAGAGGCAAGAAGGTATTGGTTTTCATTAAGAGTTGTTAAAACTTGGAATGCACTACAGCTGGGGTTGTGGGTAGTCGAACTATATCAGCTTTCAAGCAGTCAGCTTGATTATTATCTGAAGAGTAAAAATATAAAAGGGTATTACTTATTACAAATATAGTAATGTACTAGTATGGTGAGCTAAATGGACTTTTGTCTTTAAAGAGCTCAGGACAACCTATGAAACCTATGAAGTCTAAGAAGCCGCATCTAGTCAAAAAACATGGACATTCAATTTAAAACACTGTTCTCTGTTCTGCCCTGCCACCTCTGCATGCACTTCCTGCCTTTGCATGGCAGGGTCGCAACTTCTGAATGGGGGATCTGCAAGACAGACAGAAAACAATATATTTTTCAAACAACAATGTAAAATAGTAAAAGAAGCTCACCCTTGTTCTGAGTGTGGTAGAGCAGAGGGTGGGTGAGAAGAACAGAATAGCTCTGTGTAGGGGAGTGTGGAGCAACAACACATGGAACAGCACAGACAAGGTGGGAGTACATTATATTTGTAAAGGCTTTAATTTCATTTTACTATATTTTCTTACATTTTTAATATTATTAAATCCAGCATAAAATGCTACAGATAGACCATTTTCTATGCGCAATAATATCATCAGAGTGGGCGGTATGGGCAATGCTAGACCTTCCAGGCTATAAGGCCCCTCCGCCTGTGGCGCCAGGCTCATTAACCCCTGGGCGGTCCAGTATTGCCTAATACTGCCCACCCTGTCGGGTATTATTGCTGCATATTTTACAAATGTAACCACTTGTTACCTGGGGGCTACTAGAATCCCAGTAAGACCTAGTGGTAGGCAGGAAAGGCAGCTTGTGAAACTCCAGTTAAATGGATTTCACACTGTCTCACTTCTGTTCTCAGTCTCAGCTGAGACTGAGGGATGACATCACCATAGAACTGTTGCAGCTGCATGAGCCATAATGGAATCTGCAGCAGGGAGTTGAGTAGAATGTTGAGAGGTTTGAACAGTAGTCTGTAAGTCAGTTGGAGTTTGGAGCTTGTTGTGAGAGGAGCACAACAGCTCTGTGTTAGGCTCTTGGAGACTCAGCCTGAAATAGGGTTACATTCAGGGAAAAGGTGTGTGTTTCCACCTGAAGAGAGAACACAGTGAGCTATTTTTAAAGTGGTAGAGACCCGATGAATTGGTCTCAGTGCCCCATCCCTGAGGGGATGGGGCAGGAAAGACTAGCCTGCATATTCAGGGGCAACCCCTGGCTACTGCTAGTGGAGAAGCTGCCTTATTTTGTCCAAGAGTGTGGAAACAAGAAGATTTTGTGATTCGCCTGTGGGGCACTTGCAACCTGGAGGGTGAGTTTCTGCTCTTTCTAAAGGGCTCATGTTTTCACCCTGGGACTTGTGTGATAGTGGGCATTGGACTACTGAAGTAGTGGAGGCCTAGAGTAATAGGCTTAGCCAAAAGTAAAAGTATGTTCAAGTCCAGCACATAGGGGAAGTCAAGACGTGTAGAGGAGATGTGACATACATCTACCCAGTAATCTACATTGCCAAGCTTTCAAAAGAGTTGTTTAGTTTCCAAAGAAATGGCTGGGTATGGATTGGGAGCTGGAGGTGGAGACCCCCATCTTTAGTGACCAGGTCCACCTCTACGGATTTGCTCTTGTGGATTTCTACTTTGCCTCATGCACTTGGCCAGTGATGAGAGGAAAGTACCCAGACGTGGATTGGAAGGAAAATTCTAGGAGTCGAAGGCTCTAAGGTGGTTTGGGGAGCCACCAACAGGAAAACTGGTTCATTCCTATAATGGATCATGGATCAAGTGGCCAGCGGAGGAGCCAGGCCGGTGGGGAAAACCCTCAAGTAGTGTACAAGTCGGGCTGTGTACCCAAAGCTGCATGCAAGTCCGGCTGTGTGCTCTGGTGGTTTAGAGCCTGAGGGCTGGAAATGTGAAGAACTGTTCTGTTGTCTCTAATCTGCATTACAGGGAATGTAGCCTCGTGGGGTCCGTTTATGCTTTGTTTGTTCAGTTTGGATGTGAATAAAAGCCGCACTGTAGAATCCCATTCCTGGTTCTGGACATTACAGTAATAGCTTCCTGTGTTCAGATTTACTTGGGTGCCCCTGTGCAGAGTAGACAAACCTAGGCCCCCTGTGCCGAGTAACCTTATCCTCCCGAACCCAGTCCCCACCAGGTACTGCTGTCAGCTTTAACAGCATGCCACCTGTCATTTTGCAAAAGGCAGGGGCGGGGTTACACAAAGTTCTCCTGCATACTGGAGAATTGTTCCCAAGAACTTCTTCCACTGTCAGTCTCAAAAGCATCAGACTGCCTCAAGTGACCTCACAACTGTTGTGTTTCTGACAGCCCACAGTCTTGTCATAGTGTGCAATATAACTTTATAAGAAATACCCCATGACATCAGACAATCCTGAAAGTTTTTCTAGGGTAGCTGTCACACTAGACAAGGTGGGACAGACAGCTGCAATTAAAAGGGGTTCCACAGTTATTTGCAATAGCTGAATAGAGCATGTTTATATGAAGGTATAGATATGTGGAGACTTACTACTTACAAGGTGTTGAGCAGCCACTAGAAACCTAGTGTGTGGGAGAGCAGACACAGCTGCTGAGCACCTGTGTCCACCCACCCTGCCCCCAGCCAGATCAGCAACTTAGAAATATAATATCTCTTTCCTTTCCCAAAAAGAGATAGAACTAAAAAACAGTATATACAATCTCGTTTCACAGTTCCTTTGTTCTCATATACACACAGCCTTTGTTATGTACATCATATAATACAAGAAACATAAATAAGTCAACATTTACAAAGTGTGCAGTCCAGTGAGGTTACTGAATTTTCTTCCTCAACACTGTATACAGTATTATTTTATGCTCAGTCTTCTTTCTTCTCCAGTTATCCTCTTTTATTCCCTTATGCCACCTAAGCCATACACCAACCCCTAAAAACACACACACAGCAATTTACCACTATATATTTGCCCCAGTTCTTTTGTGTGGACTAGTGACACACACACACACACACTCACACCACTGACCTCATACTAGTCACACAAAAGAACTGGAGCAAGTATATTGTAGCAAATATATTCTACTGAATTGCTGTGTGTGTGTGTGTGTGTGTGTGTGTGTGTGTGTGTGTGTGTGAACAATTCACAACTGCAACTGAATAACCACAGAGACCACTCCAAGCCCCTGCAACAGCGTGTCACAGAACATTCTGGTCACATATCAGTGTCTGACCAGGAACCAGGAAGCTGTGACTGTACTTGACTCATATATTCCTATGTAGTCATTTACATACATTAAAAGTAGGTTAGAAAAACTACTTTAGAATAACTTAGTACCCCAAGTACACAACAGGGCGTGGCCAAAAGTTTTTTTTTTCTTTTATGCACAAGTCAAGCATTGCCATTATTTTCGATTACCAGTGCTTTTCAAATGACATACCTGAAACAGCACAACAAGTCAGCCTAGTAACTGGCCAAGGTGGATGTGTTTTGTTTCATCTATTTGACCTGTCAATCAACTTAACAGTTGAAAATGTAGCATCCCAAATGTTCAACAAAAGAACCAGATGCATTTCCCATCACAATAATGCCAGCAGACTGTGTTTAGGTTTTCATTTCTGACAGGCAAACTTTTCTTAACGAGTCTGATGCCACATGTCAAAGCAAGGAGTGCAACTGCATTTCAAAACTAACAGAGCACAGGAAATACACTACCCTTGGCCAAACTTCAGTAATAGTCTAAAGTATGGAGGTTTTGTACCCTGACCTCCAATTTCAATTCCCCACCCCAGTAATATCATGAGTGAAATAGAGAGACTGACCCTTATTCCATCAGTGCTGTAAGCTGCACATACCTCCTCCACCCCACTCCTGCTCACGATGCTCAGGGAGGTACACACTCACACACCAGGAGACAGCTTGCACCTTGGGCTCAGCTGGCCAATGGCTGCCATGTAGCAAAATTATACCTCCACCATTCTCTTGGCCCCGTGTAGCTGCACTTACAGTGGCATGTAACCCTGAGATCAGTTGGCCAGTGGCTAGTAAAAAAATAATTCAAGAAAATCACAAGTAAAAGGCACTCCACCAGCCAAATAAAGCACACCAAAAGCATCACATTGGGAGCAAATTAATCCATAGCACTAACACCCTCAACGCTCAGATCCTCTCTGGGACACTTCATCAGGACTGGAGGTGGTGTCCCAGTGCTCATGATCTCTTTATTTCAAAATATTTAAAGTGACAGTGCACCATAATTCATTTTACTTGTCATACAGAGAAACCATTTATCTAAGAAACCTATAATACTAAACACCATAAAGCAAACAGGTAATAATAGAAAGAAAATATTATATTATAAGACAAATGAAATTAAAATAAGAAAGGCACAAACATTAACAGGGAGGTCAAAATAATTATTAAAAGTTCAACTGACAAAACAAACCCTAATAACCAAAGTATATACTCAAACAGTAAAACAAAGGCAGTGTTGAAAGTGAAAACATACAGTTCTAATAATACCAAAGCAACTAGACTGACCTATACAATGCATTAAATATGTCAATTTTATGCTGGCATAACAATATTTAATGTAAAGGGCTACCTAGCATGAAGAAAACACATCAATATGTATTCAGTGCATATTTACCAAGTTGGCAAATCTAAAATACTGTAATGCCCAGCAGTGGTCAAACACTAGATATTAGCTGACTTTTTTTTGTAAAATATATATATATATAGTAGATCATAAAAGACACAGAGATAATTTTCTCCATCACCAAACAGAGATGTGCTAAGGCTCTTGTGCTACTAACAAAATCATTCTCCAACTCTAAATAAACCAGCAGCACTAAAGGAGGGGAATGGGGATGGCTAATGGCTGGCCTGGCACAACTGAGTAGCTGTTTATTAGCTAACATTCCATAGCTCCAATATTCAATTCAGCCCTGAGTAAACTCTCTTGGGAGGGGAGGATTTGTACCTCCATCCTTAGCTCGCCAGTGAGCTACTAACAAAATCATTCCCTTAAATAAACGATGAGCTGGAGCAGTAAGCCAAGCATAGCAAACAAAAAATAGCCAAACACATGCAATGCAGCAGAGCTGCAGACTGAACTGAAGTCCCACCATTGAGATGGAGGGTACTAGGCCAGCTGGCTGCAGGGACCAGACCACCGCAGCAGTCCAGATATACCCCCATGCCTCGCGAGGCTCATCACCAGCTCTTTTACTTACTGAATTGCAGGCCAGCTATGAGCTGAGCAAGCTCCTTCACTCAGTCCCACTCCCTCCCGAGTTCCAGGCTGCAAAGCTGGAACTTATAGCACTTCTCTTCTGTGCAGTTTTTGACGTGCTCTGACTCCAAGTTGTACTCCTCCTGGGTGGGTCGCTGACTGACCTGGGGCCCTTCTTGGCTTGGTTGATCAGTCGGACAGTCGGACGCGTAAGAGTCCTTGGCTGCCCTGCCGCTGCACTGCAGGACACTTTACACTGTACACAGACAGCCAGGGGAGTCGGGACGGCCCCAGTGGTGGGGTCAGCCGACCCACACCCAACTCAGCCAGTCACTCACTGCCCACCTTGCTGGCACTGATAACACAGCACTGTATTATCTAAATTCAGAGTGGACTAGCAGAGGACTTTTAGACCCAAGTCTGATGATCAATGTGTGAGACTGAGGCGGTGCCAGGAGAGTCTTTTCCTTTCTTGGGTTTGGTTTGTGGACAGAGCTGAGGCTGACCTTGTCCTTGGGGAGTTGGGGATACCCAGTCAACAGTACGCTGTGAGAGTCCGTGGGTCGAGGATCAGTTACTGACTCACTACACGAACTTGAAGCAGATGCTACCGAACCAGCCTACAGTACTGAGCCATAGCCTAGCCTATAATGACATGGATGGTGGTCAGTGGAGCACTGGCGGGCAACTGAAGAAATGGCACCTAACTGATTATACTTGTCATGCCAGCTAAGCACCAATGAACTTTATTGTTGGTGATTGGCTGCTAAACATGGAGTGATATTTGCAGCCAATCAGAAAAGACACCAAGCAGGGTCAGCACCAGCGATATTCAGAATCGGATTTTTGGAATTCTGCACAAGCCATCTGCAGCACAGATTACTTCACCCCCCTAGGAGCTAGCCAGGTCCCTCCAGGCACAAATTTGGAAAAAAAAACAGAAAAAAAAAAGAAAGAAAGAAAACAGGCTTTAAAAGTCCTGGTCTCATTTCTCATGGGGGAGCAGCTTGTCTTCCCACCCTCCGCAATCTATGCCACTGCTGGTTGCACTTACAGAGTCTCTGCACAAACCAGGAGTTCAAAGGCGCTGGATCACATTCAACAAATCTTCAGTCTTCTTCAGGTTAAAGCCTGGTCACAGTTCTGTGGCTTAAATCATCCTCACAATTCAGATACAGTCCGAATAAACTTCAATTTCCCTCTCAGGGACAGCAGGCAGACAGGCAGGGCTAAAACTCAACCCTTTCACAGTTCTCCCACCGCTAATCTATGCTGGATTACTACTCAACTATCTCAAGCTGTTACTTCTTTCACTCACCTACTCAAATTGAAACTAGCTGCAAGCAGCCTGGGAATTTCCCAGGATCCAAAAGGTTTGGTTGCTGATTCTTTGGCAGTCACAACAAGGGCTCACAATCTAGGTCTGTCTTGGCACCAAAATGCAAAACTACAATTCCTACAGAATTTTTTCTCCCACAAAGCCCCTGGGGATAGGCTCCATTTTAGAGTCCCTAAAGGTACTGATTGGCCCATTTCAGCAATCCAGGACCAAGATGATGGAAACAAACAGAGCTGTCTATGCTGCAAAGAAGGCAGGTTAGAACAAACTGCAATATTATTACTACTGTAACAAATGATCAGCAAACAAGTACATTCTCTAACAGAGCTCCCAGATTAATTATGACTGCAATCCAGGCAGCTCTTAAAGAGACAGTACACAGAGACTATACAGGCACTCTCTGGCAATACATTCAAACTGCTAAAATGCAGGACACCAGCCTGGCAGTGAGCATTTAAGCAAGCTCAAGGAAGACTTTTCAGGAACCTTCATTTGTAGGGGGTTACACAACCAACACTGTATCATGGTTCTAGTGAAGAAAAGTCAACCTAGTTCTGTCCAGAACCACCCCTATTATATGTATTGCAAATGCTAGCACAGAATGAGTACCAACTTTGGCTTTGTTCACCAGAATGCTCAACTGTTGGAAGAGCTGTCTGGTACAAAACAGTGTAAATTATTGCCTTCTGTGATGGGGTTTTCAGAAGTCAGTCATTGAAGTAATGGAAAACATAAATGCATTTGATGAAGACATGTGATGCAGAGCACAAGCCAAATGGCATGACACAAAACTAGCAGTGAGAGCCTGAGTCCTGCAGCATAAACCACAGGTACCATCTGAGGGGCTTGTGTGTTTCTGACTAAAATTGCAAATTGAAATTGCAAAGGTACATGCTTGTAATTAGGTGCAAATACAATATTTATAAAGTGAAGCAATTTAATTTTGCCATGTACTAAATACTATTGTATCAAGAAAATGAAGGGATAATGACTCAAAGTAATCAAATTCTAGATAAGTGGCTATTCCATCAAACTGTTGATTTAGGTGCAGACAGACAGCGACATGTAGTACAGCATGCAGTCTCTACCAAGTTCCCAAACACTGACTGAGAGCTGGTTAGTAGAACAGAGAAAGTATAAATGTACAGTAATATTGTTCTGTAGTATCAGATAAAAGTATAAGTCCACAAAGTTTCAAAAGAAGTGCTTCAAATGTGGTAACAATAACAGGAAAACATACATATAAGACCTGTAACGTGAGCGTCAGCGGTCAATCCTTTGATTTCATGCTGTTATGTGAAGAACCATGTAAAGTAAGTTTCTTTCAAATTAAACAGAATTGACAGAAAAGTGAGCAAACATGAGTGTAACCCCTTGTTCCACTCCGGGGTTACTAGAATCCCAGTAAGATCTAGTGGTAGGGAGGGAAGGCACAGAAACCCAGTTGAATTGGGTTTCACACTGTCTCACTCTGTTCTCGGTCTCAGCTGAGACTGAGGGATGACATCACCAATAGAACTATCGCAGCTGCATGAGCCACATTGGAATCTGCAGCAAGGGAGTTGAATACAACGCTGGGAGGTTTGAAGTCATTCAGAGTCAGTCAGTTCAGTGTGGAGTTGGTGTTGGGAGCTTGCCGAGTAAGCAGATCAGCAGCTCAGTAAGGCTCTAGGAGCCTCAGCCTGACAGAGGGGCTACTTTTAGTAAAAGGGTGTGTGTCTCCACCTTAAGAGAGAGACATAAGATAATTGAAGTGGTGGAGACCTCTGTTTTCGGGTCTCAGTGCCCCCTCCCTTCGGGATGGGGCAGGAAAGGTTCCCTGCAGATTCCTGGGGCAACCCCTAGTACTGCTTATAAAGAGAAGCTGCCTATGTGTTCCAGAGTTTATTAGGGAGAACAAGAAGATTTGTGAGTCACCTGTGGGCACCTGCAACATGAGGGTGAGTGTCTGCTCTTGCTAAAAGGTCCTATGTTTTTCACCCTGGAATTGTGTGACAATGTGGGATTGAACTACTAAAATAGTGGTAGCCTAGAGTAATGGGCTAAGCAAATTAAAAGTAGGTTCAAGTCCAGAGCTTGTTGGGATGCAAATGATATGTAGAGGAGATGTGACAGACGCCTACCCAGAATCTACATTTGGAAAGTTTTCAGTAAAGGAATTGTTCAGTTTCCAGAGAAATGGCTGGGTATGGGCTGTGGGAGCTGGAGGTGGGTGGCCCCCATTTTAGTGACCAGGTCCACCTCACGGATTTCTTCTGTGGATTTCTACTTTACCTGAGGCACTTGGCCAGTGATGAGGGAAGTACCCAGACGTGGATTGTAAGGAAAATCTCTCTAGGAGTCGAAGGCTCTAGAGTGGTTTGGGGAGCCACAACAGGAAAATTGGTTCATTCCTCAAATGGACTTGTGGATCAAGTGGCCAGCGGGGAGTCATTAGTGAAGAAAACAAGCAGTGCACAAGTCGGACTGTGTACCCAAAGCTGCATGCAAGTCCGGGCTGTGCTGCAGGGTTTAGAGCCTGAGGGCTGGAAATAGTGATAAAGTGTTCTGTAGTCTCTAATCTGCATTACCAGGAATGTAGCCCTTGGAGTCCGTCTATGCTTTGTTTGTTCAGCTTGGATGTGAATAAAAGCCACACTGAAGAATCCCATTCCAGGTTCTGGACATTACAGTTGTTGCTTCCTGTGTTCGGATTTACTTGGGTGCCTTGTGCAGAGTAGCCAAACCTAGGTCCCTGTGCCGAGTATCCTCATCCTCCCGAACCCAGTCCCACCAGGTACTGCTGTCAGCTTCAACAGCATGCCACCTGTCATTTTGCTAAAAGGCAGGGGTGAGGGTTACAAAATGGAGGCACCGCTTTGGATTTTGTTCAGGGAGGAGGGTGCTCGGCAGGGCGGCTAGTGTTTTGGCTATCTGGCAGTGGGTAGCCCAAAAGCTGAAGCAAGTAGCTAGTGTGTTGCTGTGTGCTGTGGATCTTGTGCTGCTGTTTAAAATGTCAACTGTCTACCAAGGAGCAGTAAAGCCAAAGAGTGTGCCCTTGTCCTGCATCAAATAGTTTACAGCATTTTGCCTGCTTTTAAAAAGAACTGTGGTAAAGAAAAGTGTGGAAGACTAGGGGCAGCAACAGGAAAATTGTGCCCTGGACATTTGAAATGCTTTTAAATGAACTGTGGTAAAGAAAAGTGTGGAAGACTAGGGGTAGCAACAGGAAAATTGTATCCTGGACATTTGAAATGCTTTTAAAATGAACTACGGTAAAGAAAATATGGAAGACTAGGGGTAGCAACAGGAAAATCGTGCCCTGGATTTTGGAAATGCTTTTTGAAATGTATGAGAGACTTGCAGGTGTAATGGCTATGTTAAATGGCTGAAATGGGCTCCGCCGTGGAGTCAGTTGGTAAAGAAAAAGTTGCATTCTGCAGTTTAAATTTGCCTGCTCGGACGATCACTGTGAGGAGAAGAGCCTCCGAGGAGGAAGAGGCTGATTTGCATGGCGTCGTGTGATTGGTCAGGCTGAGATCAGTCCCACCCCTCAGCCAGCTCTACAGTGACTGCCCAGCATTCGAGAGGGAGTGTGAGTGGAGTGCGTGTACTGGCTAGTGGAGGAGCGTCACGGAGTGTTAAAATCACTGTAAACCTTGTAAAATAGACTTCCTAGTTTAAAATCGGGCTCAACCCGCTAATCGATCATCAGAATTGCAAGTTTGGTGGTCGAGAAGACGATCGGTAGGACCACCGCCTGTTTCTGTTCTGAGGCTCCAAAACTGGCTGCAGGTCGTTTTTCCCCATCGCAGCAAACTGCTACTGATAACAGTAAGTAACAACCTAAAACTGCTCAAACAGTGATTTTCTGCCCTATGCCATATAAATGTGTGCAGCAGTGTAGTCGCTTGCAGTAACGACTGTGTCAAGTCCTGCCAGCAAGTGCAAGTCTGTTAAGCCATTGACTGTGTGCATAGTAATAAATTCAGCCTCAGTTTAAAGTTTGAAGCCAGAGAGAGACTGTGGTTGTAGCCAAAGTGCAGCACTAGTTATACAGGCAATCCTGTGCTAAAACCTGAAGCTTTAAGGGACTGGTAATCAAAGAAATGTTTCCAGCATGTAAAGAGTCCGTGGAAAATTCTGTAAATGTGTTTAAAGCAAGAACAGAGCAAGTTGTGCAGTTTGAGCAAAAGTTATCAGTAGTTTGTGTAAATCGGTGCTGAGTGGCTTGACCCAGATTCTGAATGTTGATGCACAGGAGTGCCACCGCCATTACAGGGTGGGGTAGTAAAGTAAACACAGCAAGCAGGGAGCCATTTTACAACTAAAGAGTGTGTTCAATAAAGTGGGACTTTCAGTTACAGTGAATTCGTTTGTTTTTCTGCAGTTATGGCCTCAGGACCAGCTCATTACCCAGATCATGCCCAGGTTGCAGTAACAGCAGCAGTAAATAGACTGAGGGATATTGAAAAGTGGTGCTATGGAGGACAACTGCCTCCTCATGTGCGTTCCTGGATATCAAGTGCATGTATGTCAAATACGCTTGAGAGCTGGAAGGGATGTCTTCATGATTCCTCACTGTGCTGGATGCCTAGAAGAATATGGTGTATCAAGCAGCGCCAAATCCGTTGGCTCCACATGGGCAAAGGTTCAGGAATCTGCAGTTGGCAGCATGATAGCACCAGGCGGAGCCTGTGGAGGAAGGCTCCTGGGGAGTGTGGCACAAAACTAGAGGCGAGAGTTAGAGACAGAACCAGAAGTTGAAGTTTCGGATGCTGGATCCCAGAAGGAAAGTTTGGATAAAACATCAATAGACCCCTGGAGGGAGGCCTAGCCCAAGTCTCTTAGGTGAAGATGAGATGCGGGAGGCCTTTGAGTGGGAGGTGTCGACCTCACGCCTAGTGATGAGTGGATAGTCTCAGGATTGAGGACGACTGCTCACTCCTGGGCTCAGATCCTCAGTGAAGAGGAAGACAAGGGGAACCCATGTGGCCTTGTGAAAAGGAATGGGTACACAGTCTCAAGATCTTGCCTCAGAGGAATGCATGGAAGAAAGTGGTGATGCCACTGCCCTGGCTTTGCAAGAGGAAGAAGTCAGGATCTGTTTCTAATTTCTTTAAGGATGCGAGCTGACAGAACCAGGACTGGTCACCCCAAGCCAGGCCAGCAGTCTCAGATTGACCAAAGCAAGTAAAGAGGAGAGACTGGTTCGTAGGAAGGCAAATGAGATCTATGGTATGACCTTTCCTACCTTTCCTCGAAAAGTCTGGGAGGAGATTGAGAACAGCAGGAAATCCTGGATCTGGGATGAAGCAATGAAAAGTGTGCATCCTGGGGCCAACAAGCATATAAAGAACAGACTGTTTCACGAGAAGTATACCCAGTGGAAGAGAGGCAGGACACTGTTTATGGACAGAGTGCGAATAGTGGATGGAGAGGGATGTGAAATCTCCTACTGTGTGAATTATGTGCCCCCAAATGGGGTACTAATTCAAGCTCTGACCCCGGTACTATTGGCCTCAGTGCAAGGACCTCCCAGCAAATGTGCCCGTGCCTACTAAATGGAAAGCCGAGCAGTGGTAGTCAATACTGCCACACCAGACTGTGAAGTGCCTTATTGACCCGCCAATATGGACATCCAGGACCCAGGTGCCCCACATTCATCAGTTCTACAGTGTACTAGCCTTTCCAGAATCCATTGACTGGCCCACCAGATGACTTCAGATCCAGAGAGGACACCAGCCCAGCTGTATCCTGAGCCATTGCCTGGTAATCAGATGATGTCGGACCAGCTGTTTTCTTTTGTTCCTGTTCTAAGGTTCCATCTCCAGAGATGACATCAACCCAGCAATTCCCAGATGTGCCCTCCTGTGGTTCCCGGAAGATGTCCACCCAGCTGTATCGGAAGAAATACTGCCAGGAGAGTCTTCGTCAGAGGTGCAGGTCAGTCAAAAATTTTCCATTCTACAAGGGGCTGGTAAGTCCGAACTTTTCTATCTTTATGACATTGCAGTACATACCCTACACTAGCAGACTCCAAAATGTGTGAACTGTTCACAAAGACCTCCTCCTCGGGACTTTGGCCTGTTAGAACTGTGCTTCACCAGGCTCTGGCCCAGGAGAGACTCTTTATGGACTAGCCTTTGGGCATTGTGGTCACTAGTTGGGACTTTTAGGCACTCCATCCCCAAATGTGTTTTGTAAATAATGTTGTTGTTTTCTAATGTATATACTGTTTTTCTACATTTCTAAAAAATCTTTTGGGATTCTGCAGTGTTTTGATTGTAGGGGTCTAGGTAGACTGTGTATGCAGATTAGGAGTGTGTGTTGTCTTTCTTTTTCTTACAGGTGTTTCTGGGAAGACAGAAGAGAAGACAAGAAGAGGAGGAGGGGTCATCAGAGTTCCTCACTAGTACTTTAGTGTAGAAATTTAAGTACTGTGTTGTTATGGTTGTTGTTACTGTATTAACCTTTTCCTTCCACAGGTGTGGTTGTGGGGGTAGGGAGGAGACAGTAAAATGGTATAAAATGTGGTATTTTAATGGTGTGTGGTTGCAGGTTGCCCAAGGTCGGGAGGTTCCCGGGTTGTTTTGTTTTGGGGTATTAGGTTAAGGCAGATAGGTTTTCCCTAGAGGATTGGAGGGATAGACAGGATGTGGTCCTGAATAGCCATTGGGACCGCAGTGCTGATCTATCAGGGCTATGCTCTGGATAGTTCTACCAGATCCACTAGGTGTCCATAGTAAGTGGATAGTGTAGAGGCTGATATGTCAGTTAAAGCCTCTAGGCCCATAGTGTTGCCTGCCTGTGCTTGCACATGGTAGGGGGGCCTGATCACCCCCTCCACAGGTAGCACATAGGGGTGGGATGGCCTAAGGCCGGGTAAATAATGACTGCGGACAGTCATTTTTCTGGTCAAGGCGAGTGTAACTCCCTTGTTACCCGGGTTACTAGAATCCCAGTAAGACCTAGTGGTAGGGAGGAAGGCAGCTTGTGAAACTCCAGTTAAATGGGTTTCACACTGTCTCACTCTGTTCTCAGTCTCAGCTGAGACTGAGGGATGACATCACCAATAGAACTATCGCAGCTGCATGAGCCACATTGGAATCTGCAGCAAGGGAGTTGGAATAGAACGCTGGGAGGTTTGAAGTCATTCAGAGCCAGTCAGTTCAGTGTGGAGTTGGTGTTGGGAGCTTGCTGAGTAAGCAGCTCAGCAGCTCAGTAAGGCTCTAGGAGCCTCAGCCCTGACAGAGGGCTACTTTTAAGTAAAAGGGTGTGTCTCCACCTTAAAGAGAGAGACATAAGATAATTGAAGTGGTGGAGACCTCTGTTTTGGTCTCAGTGCCCCTCCCTTCGGGGATGGGGGGCAGGAAAGGGTTCCTGCAGATTCCTGGGCAACCCCTAGTACTGCTTGTAAATGAGAAGCTGCCTATGTGTTCCAGAGTTTATTAGGAGAACAAGAAGATTTGTGAGTCGCCTGTGGGGCATCTGCAACATGAGGGTGAGTGTCTGCTCTTGCTAAAGGTCCTATGTTTTTCACCCTGGGAATTGTGTGACAATGTGGGATTGAACTACTAAAATAGTGGTAGCCTAGAGTAATGGGCTAAGCAAATTAAAAGTAGGTTCAAGTCCAGAGCTTGTTGGGATGCAAATGATATGTAGAGGAGATGTGACAGACGTCTACCCAGAATCTACATTTGAAAGTTTTCAGTAAAGGAATTGTTCAGTTTCTAGAGAAATGGCTGGGTATGGGCTGTGGGAGCTGGAGGTGGGTGGCCCCCATCTTTAGTGACCAGGTCCACCTCTACAGATTTCTTCTGTGGACTTCTACTTTACCTCAGGCACTTGGCCAGTGCTGAGGGAAGTACCCAGATGTGGGATTGTAATGAAAATTCTCTCTAGGAGTCAAAGGCTCTAGAGTGGTTTGGGGAGCCACAACAGGAAAATTGGTTCATTCCTCAAATGGACCACGGATCAAGTGGCCGGCGGGGAGCTGGGTCAGTGGGAAAACCCAAGTAGTGTACAAGTCGGGCTGTGTACCCAAAGCTGCGTGCAAGTCTGGGCTGTGTGCCTGGTGGGTTTAGAGCCTGAGGGCTGGAAATAGTGATAAAGTGTTCTGTAGTCTCTAATCTGCATTACCATGAATGTAGCCCCTGGGGTCCATCTATGCTTTGTTTGTTCAGCTTGGATGTGAATAAAAGCCACACTGAAGAATCCCATTCCTGGTTCTGGACATTACAGTTATTGCTTCCTATGTTCGGATTTACTTGGGTGCCCCTGCAGAGTAGCCAAACCTAGGTCCCCTGTGCCGAGTATCCTCATCCTCCCGAACCCAGTCCCCACCAGGTACTGCTGTCAGCTTCAAGAGCATGCCACCTGTCATTTTGCTAAAAGGCAGGGGTGAGGGGTTATGGAAAATATAGAAAGTTGTCTTTGATGCATATCATAAAGTTCTACAGTCATATGACCTGATTTTGTCACCTGCTGCATAGAATTACTAAAAGAGTATACTAAGTTTAGAATTGATTTCCATGTTTAAGGACATGCAAGAGGTCAGCATTTGAACTTAGAATTTTTCAGCTAGCTTCCATGGATTAGAGATTAATTTTGCCATAAACTACATGCTATCTATATAACTGCACCCACTTGTCATGTAGTGACAAATATGATCAACATGGCCATCTGCCCTCGCTATGATGTCATACTCAGCATGCTAATTGCTAGGCATTTTTACCTACTGTCAGGCCAACTAATTTACACAACTATATTCTCTTGATATCTTCTGACCCTCCCCAAAGCCCATCAGATCTAAATGCACAGGACATCTTCATTTCCAGGTCCAGTCTGTTGGGATACTACAAACAGGACTCTATGATGCATCGGTATGGGGTTCAGCTGCGAAGAAGAGGTCATATTGCCCTGTGCAGGACTCTGGTGAGACTGCACCTGGAGTACTGTGTACAGTTCTGGAACTCTCTTCTAAGTTCTGTTTACATGGCCACATTTGCACTGGAGTAACCTGATCACTTGGGTTGCTCCAGTGCAAATGCGACTGTGTGGACATGTACCCAGCTGGGAAGCCATCCATTAAGCTGGTCCCATGCTCCCGTCAAGCTGGGCACACTGATCGGAGTGAGCAACTTGCAGTGGATCAAATCACTGTGTGGACTGTCTGTGCTGTTGCAACTCGTCTACTCTGATGCATGCATGTACGAGGTGATGGAGCATCAGTCTAGCCCCTGACGCACAGTCCTCACCAGCTCAGACTGTAGCAGTGCAGAGAGGGCCATGGGACAGACAGGATTCCAGCTTGCAAGTGTTTGGGACTGCACTGCTGTGGTCAGATCTGTAGCACTGCTGCCATGTAAACACAGCTCTAGAAAAGGACATCAACAAGCTGCAGAGATGAGCAACCAAATGATTCGGGGCAATAGAGAAGGATGAAAGAGCAAAGACTAGAGTACTTCGATATGTACTCATTGGAATCAAGAAGGGAAGGAGGGAGCATGATAAAACTGTTTAAATACAGTACATCCAGGGTACTAACAAAGTGGACTCTGGAGAGCTGTTTACAACCAGTGGTAATAAAATACCAGGAGGAGGAGGAGGAGTAAGAAACTGGAAGGGTGGAGGTTCAAAGGGATGTGAGGAAATGCTACTTCCACAGAGAGGTGGTGAGGGCTGGAACAAGCTACCCAAAACACTGGTCTTGGCAAAAATTGTGGAGCTTTAGCATAGGCACTAGAACCAGGGGGCTGGGAGGCCATGGCCCCCTTACTTTAAAGGTGAGGGGGCATGGCCCCTCACTTTCTTGGAAGTTTTGAATAAAAGCTGTTCTGGGCATTTCTGATACCTAATCCCCCACACTGACAGTGTCAGTGTACAACATGCCGCATGGCACAGCGGCTGGCAGGTGGCAGCGGAATCCTCACTCAGATCAGTCTGGTGAGAGACAGAGTGGGAGTCGGGTGGAGAGAAGAGTCGGGACTTGGGATGGGGGAATGCTAACATCACTCATGCAGCACAGTGATCAGCTCAGCGGAAGGCAGACTCAGCAATCTGTGCAGGTTGGCTCAGCACTTTTTAAACTTACTTGTTTCTTAGGCTCTTCTCTTCTCTTCTTGCTGCTGACTGGCAGTCCTGACTCTCATCATCGAGTGACTGAGTTGGCGGCTGGCTAAGTGTCTTTTCCATGGCTCCTCCTCCTCCTGGTTGGGTCGGTAGGCCGCGGTCTCTCGGCTAGGCAGTTGGAAACACAAAGGATTTGGGGACAGATGTAGTTGCAGGGGTGTGAAGGTGGGCACACATGATGTGTTTAAAGGAGTTGACACTGTGGCTAGTAGCTTCTTTGGGGCTGGGAGGAACTTGTTCCAAGTAGTATGTAATGTGAAAGATTTTTTATAAAGGCTGTTGGTTTGACTGGGGAATGCTAGGGTCTAGCGCCCCAGACCCCCACAGCCTTTATATAAAAATATTTCACAGTACATTACACTAATGCCTATGGGGTGGGTTTTGATGGCATTGGTCAGGCAGTTGCCCACCCCAGTTGCTGCGGCTGCAGATTTTCAGGTCAGCCAGAGTTCACACCCCTGACTCCAGGGAAAAATATTTTTTCCTGGAATCAGGGATAGGAAGATGTGACAAAATGTGTTTATCTTCAATAAAAGACCCATAACTAAACACAGAGCACCTAAAACCTCAAAGATTCTGGGGGCCTAGTGTCCCCAGATCCAGATCCCAGGCTTTTAATAAAAATGTTTATAAGTACCCCATGACCATTGCACCTGGCCCCTCACTTTTAGAAAGCTGCCGGCACCACTAGCTTTTAAAGAGGGTGAGATAGACACAAATAGCTCATCATGGGATTGGGGTGGTTGGGGATAAGGTAGGTCAGTCATGATCCCCTAAGGGGTATATACAACCTCACAGGAAAGACTGGATAGACTGATAGACTGCATGGCTTTTCTGCTGCCATTTTCCATGTTTGTAGGTCTGTATAATCATCATTACATTTCACAGGAAAAATACTGTATATTTTAGTCTCTAACAAGTTGATTATAACAAACTGCTGCATTTAAATCAACAAAACAAACCCAGAACTATTTACAGAAAGTAAATTGCTATTGATGTTTGTACAGTAAGTCTGCTGGAACTGTACACTCTGAGAAAACAAGTTAGCAGAAATAAAGTAAGGCAAATGTCACTTCTCCGCCATGCAGGGATGAGGCAAACAGTGAATCCCTAATGTAGGGTTGGTGTAAAGGTAGAAAACTACTGCTCATGCAAACAACATCCATATCAGGCCTTACTTACTTAGATCCCAGGAAAACATAAACTGATTATTTCTGTTTGTTCCCCTTTGCTCAGGCCTGCTCCCTTCTCTGTTAACCCCTAGCTCCATCTCCCTTCCTCATAAACTCCCATGGCTTTCCTGCCATACTCTAAGGGACCCAGTGGTGGCTCCCAGTGGACCCAGGCCTCCTCAGGCCCATTTGCCTCCTGTTGCCCATGACAGAGTTGCCAAAGGTGCAGGTCTTGGCGACATCTGTTGCCTCCGGAGCCTTCTGACTTCCTTCTGCTTCCTTCTGTCTCCTCTAACTTCTGCAGATCAGGCATCCTGTGGGAGGCCGCATCTTCCTCTTCCTTCCAAAGTGGAGGGATATCATGACAGATGCTTGATGCTAGAGGTGGTTCAGTGACGACAAGCTCTAGAACTTCTCTCTGTCCCTCCCATACATTCTCTGCCAGACCAAAACGATGCAGGACATCATGCTCTCCTGCTCCAGGAGGTTCAATCCTCCTCTGCAAGAGGCCATAGAGCCCTTCCTGATTACAGAAATTAATCATGGCTACTATTCTGTAATGCGTAATATTACCAAATGGAAAGGAGATGGACCTTGGGGCCTCAACCTGTTTAAAGAATACAAAAGGTTCCACGTGGTTTCTTTACAGCCCTGTTCTCCCTGCTGCTGCAAGGGATTGGCTATGTGCCCGGATAGGAAAGCGCTTACCTTCACGTCAAAATCCACAAGTTCCAGTACTGTATTTGTACCCAGTACCAAGCATGCACCTTTTGTATTTTCAATTTACAATTTATTCAGAAAAACACAAATGATTGGAATGATTAATTTCAGTGTTCCATTCTATTTCTAAACTACTGTTTCATTCACAAAAATGGGAGCTATGCACTACTGTGGGGCTGGTATGCAAATACAATACCTGGCCCATAGCTCACACCAGCAGACAGGCACAAGGTGTGCAATATAGTACTGCATGGCTCCAGAGGGTACTTATCCACAGCCCTGCCTCTCCAGCACGTAGCTGCATGGGAGGGGCAGATCGAGGACACAGGTGCACATCCAATTGACATTTATTCTGGATCCCAATTGGATCCTCTGCTCCATGTGAGTGGGAGATGCTGGGAAGCTGTGGAGGGTTGTAAGTGCAAAGAACAGACGAACACCAATTGCTCTCCCGGCTCTCATTTTATCCATTGGGCTGGAGCAGCACTGTAGCAGAGGGATGTTATACTGCAGCCTGCTGGGTTTTTCTAGGGGAGCATGCCAAAATATGGCAAGGTCCCTGTCTGCATATACTGCGCACTTGCCAGGCATTCCTTGCTTTCATGAATGGAGCAAAGTGCAGTCACACACCCAGACACACCCCTGATCTGCCGCATACGTAGCTGCGGCACTGGCTCGAGGGATTAGAATGCTAAGGCATGAACTCCTTTCACGAATGTTTCCAGGTCCGCTGGACCACTACTTTGCATCATTCTGTTTTAGGGTTGCTGAAACGCCACAGATTCATGGCATACTTTTCATGTATAGGCCCCAATAACAGTATATTATTTAATGCTATAGCAAATGAATGGGCTATGTACTTATCCGAGTATGATTGATGTTGAATGAAGTCCTTCTGTAACTAGGAGTTGTTTTCTTATGATTGCATTCAAAAGTAATAAAATATAAGTTTAAAAAGAGCCAACTGATCCTTTAAACTGAGAAAAGATACAGCAGGATAAACTTGAAATGTCTCACAGAATTGTTTTATGTATCTGTTCCTGCTTATAAAGTAAAACATTAACACTGTTACTGAAACCTCAGATAACTGAGTGACAAAGTGAGATATGTGAAAATAATAAGTGTAAATAGAGGCACATTATGTGTTAATTTTGTATGAATATCTATTTACCCCTTACCATTGGGAAAGAGTTAATCAGAAAGCAGCTGGGAAAGGGCTCCATTGTTTTCCTGTCAGCTTATGTAGAACTTTATTACTGAACCATGTGTGCTTGAAGTGAAAGAAAAGGGATTAAAGATTAGGATCATTTCAAATTTTACTCACCTGTATAAAAGGAGCCCTGAAATTTATTTTGGACCCTGATCCTATTAAAAAAAATATGGCAAGCGAGTGGCATGGAGGGCTGAGGCATTACTACTTTACCTCCTGCCATGCCGCGACTCAGTGTTCATAGTGCAAGGGTTGCCAGGTTGAGCTGGGGAGGGAGAGGATCGGAGGGTCTGAGGACAACTATCCTTCCCGGGAGGGTGGTGGGGACACAGACCAGCTCTTGTTTGACACTCAACAGTGGCTGGGAGCCAACAAGCCAGGTCCCACAATGTGGGGCGGAGGTGAGCACGCCGCTCAATGTACAGCATGTGCACGGTGTCACTGGCAGCATTGCATGCTCCCTGCCGCATCAAGAAAACCATAAAAATGGTCCCGCCACACAGGATAATGATGGTTCCCCCAGTGAGTCACCCTGAGAGGACACCTCCTGAGCTGGATATGTGCGGGTGGGTTGAGTCACTTCGAACCCCTGCCATGAAGGGTAAGTCATGGGGCAATAGAGGGAGGGTCTGATCCTGGGGACAGCGGGGTGGGAATGTCAGAGGTGGCAGGCGGGACCCAGGGCTTAAACCCCCAAAAACACCCTGATTATTGGAATCCAGGGCCCTTTAATCAGCAACCAGTCCTGCAGTACGTCACAGTCCTCTCCTGCCTTCTGACCAATCAGGAAACACCTGCCAACACTGAGTTGCACCGTGAGGGCTTTAAATACCACATGCCCTATAGTTTTCCTGCCTGCTGAAATCTTTTCTGCTGCTCACGTTGCTGTAAATCAGGGGTCAAGACAGGCCCAGAGTGAATGATCAACCTCCTCTGCACTGCGCTGCTGGATCTAGAGACCAGTTTCAAACCAAAATACCATTCAAGCTCCAGTGCTTTCCTGAATCCAGGGCCTCCAATTAGCGGCCAGTCCTGGAGTAAGTCATCTGCTGCATTCTGACCAAACACGAGCTGCCTGCTAAGTCCCAGTGTACTTGACCTGAACCATATAACACTGGTTCCCTGAGCAGTCCTCCGCACTGGAGTCCCACAGTGCAAAATATGTTGTGTGATTCTGCCAGGGACAGTCAGACAGCAGATGCAACTGGCAGCCTGAAACTCTCTCATTTTTCAACACTGGCAAAACTGCATATACCAAGAAACCTGCCTTGGCTGTTTGATCCTAACTAAGCTAGGTCACAGCAACACCTATCTCGTGTGTACAATTAGCTACTAGTTAATCTACTAGCCTCTTTGTGCTAAAGCTGATACCAACTGCTAAGCCTATTTGGGTGAGCACCACTACCTTAATGTAGTTGTTCTGTTTTAGTGAAGTTTCTCAAGTTGGTGATTAGTGGTACACCATCTTGAGTGAGTACTACTAGATTAATTAGACTTGATTTCTGTGCTAAAGATGTTGCTTACTGCTACAACCTACCTGGATGAGTGCTACTAGTTTAAGTAAGATATTTGTTTTGTAGTCTAGTTTAAATAGTCATCTGTTTTTGTGCTAAAGTTGATGCTTTCAGCTACACCCTAACTGTGTGAGCACTACTAGTTCAATTTAGTCATCCATTTTGTACTGTAGCTGCAGTAGTTGCTGCTTTTGTTTATTATTGTAGGCCAGGTTGACTCTCTTTGTATGTAAACTGTGAAGCTGATAGTTACATATCCTAATCAACTAGGTATAGCCTCATTCATAGGTCTGAACAGGTACTGGGTACAGAGGGTAGACAGTCAATTGTGGGGGTTGTGGGGTGGTTCTCTAGAGATATGTTTCTGAGTAGGGGCACTCACCCCATATGCACTATTCTGCAAGGTCCTCATTGAAGATATCAAAGAGGAGTGGTCCCAGTACCAAACACTATGGCACCCAGCTAATCACTCCCCCAATACAGGAGGCTGGAGGGGGGCAGAGCAGCAAAATGGCTGCAATGCTGCTCTGCTTCTCAAGACTCTTCCTATAAGTGGCATTTGTAACTTTTTTGATGCTCCATGTGACAGGGTTGAATAGGACCCTGTCCCAGTTGTTATGGAGAGTTTGAATGCAGGAATCTGTTGTGTTATTTCCTTTCCTTTCCTGTCTGTTGTCTGTCTGTCTGTCTGTCTGGTTGTGCAACCAAATTTTCTGAGAGACCCAGGATTTGATCACCCCGATAGTCTCGCAATTCTTGCCTTTTGCTGTCTCTCAGTCTTCCTTGCTGTTTCTGTCTTTTCCTGCCTTGCATATCTGCTGGTATAAAATGTATGCAAATCATTATGGAAATGTGACTGATATTGGGATCCTTTTGTTTAGAAATTATGTAGTGTGTTACTTTGAAATGAATATAATTGGAAGTTCTTGGCCTGTGATTCAATGGACAAGCAGCCAACCACTCCCACTTCCTGACCTATATAAGCAGTTCTGCTCAGCCTCCTTCTGAAGCACTTTTCTTTGTCAGCCAGAGCTCTGTCAGTCTGTGTCCTTGTGACAGGGTGAAATAGAACCCTGTCCCAGTTGTTATGGAAAGAGTTTGAATGCAGGAATATGTTCTTCTGTTCTTTCCTTTCCTGTCTCTTCTCTGTCTGGTTGCGCAGCCAAATTTTCCTGTGGGACCTAGGATTTGATCACCCGGACAGTCTCACAAGTATTTGCCTCTCACTGTCTCTCAGTCTTCCTTGCTGTTTGTCTTTCCTCCTTACATACCTGCTGATATAAAAATATATGCAAATCATTGTATGGAAATGTAACTGATATTGGGATCCCTTTTGTTTAGAAATTTTATAGTGTTAATTTTGAAATGTATATAATTATAGTTTGAGATGATTGCAAAAGCTATTGAAAAATCAAGACATTACCTTAGTGCAATTTCTAAGCCTTTGCAGAAGAGCTGTGAAAAGGGCCTCAGCTCAGGGATGCTGTGTTCCTGCCAGCACCTGCCTAAAACATACAAGAACACTTTGGAAGGAATGGGATGCTTGTTAAGAATGAGGGATGGAAGCACTTAGAGCTGAGCTGCAATTGCATGTTAGAGGGACATAGAGATTGAAGAAAAACTCAGATTGACTTTTTTCTGTTTATATGGCCTTTGTAAATAGTTATACTGAACTATATTATTTTTATGTAACTGCAAGTACAAATAAAACTCTTGTTGCAAATTTTATAACTGCTCCTGTTTTTTTCCCATGCTTCCTGACCTGTGCCTCAACGACAGATGGTGTCAGCCTAAATGGGATTTATGCCATGCATACTCTAAGCCAGGACTTTGTACGTGGGTACTGGACCTAGTACCAGGGAAGCATGAAGAAAGGTATGGATTCTGCAGGAGCAAGTCCAGGAGTGGTTACTGGAAAATGGCAGCCAAACTAGCAGAGATGGAAGTCCACGTTGAGACTGTACAGCCAGCATAAGTTATGGAAAAAGAACAGGCAGTGACAGAACCTGAAAGCCTGATGGACTTTTCAAATGATGGGCTGTACAACAAAAAAGATGGAGAAGCAGAGCAAAAAGAACTTCAATGTTTAGAAGCACAGTGAAAAGGAAATGCAGTGACAGGAGCAGCAATGGCTGGATGCCTGCGTTTATCAAAGGCAGAGGATCTGGCACAGATCCAGATGAGCAACAAAACACAAGCAACTTAAAAGCTATTAAACTTACAAAGTTGTGTCCTTTGGATGATATCGAGGCATACCTGACAACTTTTGAAAGAGTTGCCACAGCCTGCCAATGGCCAAAGCAGCAATGGACAATCCGACTGGTACCTTACCTGACAGGGAAAGCCCAACTTGCCTACAGCAATATGGACACCGTGACAGTCAGAGAACTATGATCTGGTGAAAAGTGAAATCCTGAAAGGTATGGACATCTCGGAGAGACCTACAGGCAGAGATTTTGATCTCTGAAGTACAACTCAGTTGACAATCCTTGAGAAGCCTTCACCTGACTCAGAGAACTCCTGACAAAATGACTCCAACCAGAGGGCAAAACAGTCCCACAGATCATTGACACATTTGCAATGGGCAATTCATCAACATCCTGCCTACCGATGTACAGCTTTGGGTAAAGGAACACTGACCAGACAGTGGGAAAAAGGCTGTTTCTTTGGCCGAGGACTACCAAATGGCCAGACAGATGCCACAGCAGCAGGTAACAGCCAAGCACTGGTAAGACACTTTTTCCCATTTAAACCCAAGCCTGATATGAACTGTGGTGGGGTAACTAATCTGTGCCCAAAGACATTATTTGCTATAACTGTAATAAGCTAGGCCATATTGCAAGAAACTGCTGTAGTAAGGAGAGTGGCACTGGAGAAGATCTGTCCTTAGCAAATTGGGGCAAGTACTTAACTAGATGTGAAGGTGGGGGATAAGACTGTAAAGGGACTCATTGATTCAGGAAGCAGACAGACCTAGTGCATGTTGGAAGTGCTGGGAATACACTGTGCAAAAGGACCAGGTACTGGTGTCATCTGCATCCATGAGGACACTTGATACTATTCCAACACCAAAGTGACTTGACCATTATGGTGTGTCGCACCAAATAAAAATGAGGGTAGTACCCAAGTTACCTGTTCCTGGATTATTGGAAATGACTTCCAGGATTTACTGAGTTAATCAAAGAGGGAGTAAATCATGATGCTTCATTAGCTGTGGTGACAAGAGCTCAGGCAAAGAAAATTCAGATAGTGGGACTATTCTTCAGTGATTTTGATTCGACTTGTTTGAACACAACTCCAAGATCTGGAATCCAGGAAAGAAAGACGATGCCTGAAGAAACTGTGGCAACAAATGGCTGATGGACATGAAGGGTTAAATTATGAAAATGCTGAAACTAAATTGATAACTGATTGTGATTTTCTTCAGAACAAGCTAATGATGTTTCTCTCCAGGGTATTTTAAGCAGCTGGGGTGAAACCAAAACAGGGTGGACCAATGTTTAAAAAATGTAATGGGTTACTGTACAGAGTTTGGTTAAACCCTCAGACACAGGAACAGACAGAACAATTGGTTATACCACAGAAGTATAGAACAGAGTTGTTACAGATAGCACGTTATAGTCCTATGGCTGGTCACTCAGGGAGGGACTGTACCTTGCCAGATTGCTGTATATATTTACCAGCCTGGAATTCATGAAGATGTTGCTACCTATTGTAATTCCTGTGCTAGGAGTGTCAGAGAAAGTAGCCCCAGGCACTAGAAAAGACAAGGTGCTAGTGCCCCACCCTTGATACAGTAGATGTGCCTTTTGGAGAGAATTGCAATGGATGTGGTTGGTCTTTGGACAAAAGTAAAAGGGTAATAGATTAATCCGCAGTATGCGACTATGCTACTCGATACCCAGAAGCAGTTCCAATGCTAAATACTGCTCACAGCTTCAAAAGTGGCAGCAGAGCTTGCAAAATTCTCAGCAGAGGCATACTCTAAATAAATTATTACTGATCAGGGTAGTAATTTTGGTGCTGCATTACTTAAGGAGCTGTACAGACTACTAGGTATCACTGCCATAAGAACCTCCTCCTATCACCCTCAGACAGATGGTCTCGTTGAGTGTTTTAACCAAACCCTAAAATGCATGTTAAAAAGGTTTGTAAAGGGGAAGGGAAAGGCTGGGACCAATACTTGCCTTACTTACTTTTTGCTTACAGAGAAGTGCCACAGGCATCAACAGGGTTTTCACCATTTGAAATAATGTGTGGTAGGCAGCCAAGAGGGCCACTGGATGTGATAAAAGAAATGTGTGAAGATAACCCCACTCAGAAACAATCTATAGCATCTTACATGTGCGCCCTACGAAAGAAGCTGGCAAAATATGTTGAAATTGCCCATAGAACTGCAGGGAAAAGGCCCAAAACCAGCAGAAGGTATAAGGATGACCATGGGTAAAAAAATTTTTGAGCCAGGTGAAAAGGTTTATACTGTTACCCACAACAGAAAATAAACTGTTAATGAAGTGGCAAGGGCCTTATAGAGTGTTTAGATGTACTGGCACCGTTAACTATGACATTGAGGCCCCTGACAGTAAAAAATCCTATTAAGATAAAACCATCTAAGCGGAAATGGCTTGAAAAATGCCAAAAGCTGCTTTGCTACTGTAGTTTTACTAGAAAATGATAAAGAAGATATTGATGTAGTTTATGATAGACTGGAACAAACTGTAACTGCTGATGCTGTAAGTGAATGTTCCTAACCTCAGAACAAACTGCAGACATTCGTAATGTGCTGAAGACATTTAACAGTACTTTACCAGTATCAGGCCGAGCAAAGGGGTGGGAGCACATAATAGTGCCAAGGAATGCTCATCTCTATTAGGCAAAAGACATACAAGTTACCCAGCGCTAAGAGCTCACGTGTTTAAGGAAATACAAACAATGAAAGAATTGGGTATCATAGAGGGGTCGAGAAGTGCTTGGTCATCACCAATGGTTATTGTAGACAAGAAAGAAGGGATGTTAGAATCTGCCTTGATTTTAGGAAACTTAATCAAGTGTCATAATTTAACAGTTATCCTATGCCCAGAATAGATGATTTGGTGGACAGACTGGGGAGTGCAAAGTATTTCAGTACTCTTAATCTCACCAAGGGTTACTGGCAAATACCTTTAGCTAAAGAATCCAGAGACAAAACTGCATTTGCCACTCCTGTTGGATTCCATCAGTTCACCACCATGCCATTTGGTTTACATTGTGCGCCAGCTACATTCCAGTGATACATGGATGTAATTTATCCCTCACACTGGTCATTGTGCTGCATACCTGATGATGTTGTGGTGTGCAGTCCAGACTGAAAACCCACCTGAACACCTACGAGCAGTTATCAAGCCATCACAAATGCAGGTCTGACTATTTATCCACCAAATGTATTGGGCATGCAGGAAACCAGATATCTGGGCTATGTATTGGGAAATGGAGAAGTTAGCCAGAGGTTTTAAAATAGAAGCTGTAGCTAACAGCCCTGTTCCTAAAACAAAGAAACATGACAGGTCATTTTAGGGCTGACTGGTTATTATTGGAGATTTGCTCCCAACTTTGCTGAGTTAGCTACTCCCTCACTGAACTCATGAAGAAACAGTACCCAAATAATGTGAAATGGACCCCAGAGTGCAATGAGGCTTTTCAAACCATTAAGGCTGCATTATGTTCAGCCCCTGCTTTAAGAAGCCCAGACTTTGAGAAACCATTTTTATTACAAACAGATGCATCAGAGGATAGGCCTAGGTGCAGTACTGAGTCAAAATATACATGGGACAGAACATACTATTCTGTACATAGGTAGGAAGTTGCATGACAGAGAGAAAAGGTACTCCACCATTGAAAAGGAATGTTTAGCAACAAAAGGGCCATGGAGTCCCTTAAGTTTTATTTACTAGGAACTGACTTTGTACTTATAACAGATCACAATCCTGTCTGTTGGCTTAACCAAATGAAAGATAAAAATTCCAGAATCACAAGGTGGTACCTGGCACTACGACCGCTTAAATTCAATGTGATACACAAACTGGTAAAGATAATAGCAATCTGATTTTCTGTCAAGATATGGATCAGGAATTGAGAGTTCTGAAGGTTGAAAACAAATGTATGGGTTTGAACTTTACTGTTTGCTGTACTGTTATAGAAACAAGGATACTGCACATGTGCTTAATTTCTGAAAGTTAGAAGCTAATATTATTAAAGAATTAAAAGTTTTGAAACCTGTTTAATAAAACAGGTTCCTCTTATGAGAGGTAGTGTATGTGACAGGGTGGAATAGGACCCTGTCCCAGTTGTTATGGAAAGAGTTTGAATGCAGGGATCTGTTCTGTTCTTTCCTTTCCTGTCACTTCTCTGTCTGGTTGCACAACCAAATTTTCCTGTGGGACCAAGGCTTTGATCACCCCAACAGTCTCACAAGTATTTGCCTGTCATTGTCTCTCAGTCTTCCCTTGCTGCTTGTCTTTTCTCATCATATCTGCTGATAAAAAATATAAGCAAACAATTGTATGGAAATGTAACTGATATTGGGATCCTTTTGTTTAGAAATATTATAGTGTTAATTTTTGAAATGTATATAATTATAGTTTGAGATGATTACAAAAGCTATTGGAAAATCAAAAGGTTACCTTAGTGCAATTTTAAGCCTTTGCAGAAGAGCTGCTGAAAAGGGCTTCAGCTCAGGGACACTGTGTTTCTGCTAGCACCTGCCTGAAACATGCAGGAACACTTTGGAAGAAACAGGATGCTTGTTAGGAATGGGAGTTGAAGGACTTATAAGAGAGCTGAGCTGCAATTGCATGTTAGATGGACTAGAGATTGAAGAAAACTCAGATTGAGTTTTCTGTTTATTTGACCTTGTAAATAGTTATACTGAACAATATTTTTTTTTTTATGTAACTGTAGTACAAAATAAACTCTTGTTGTGAATTTTACAACTGCTCCTGGTTTTTCCTATGCTTCCTGACCTGTGCCTCGATGACAGTCCTCTGCAGCTGGCTGGCCCCCGCCTTGCTGTTTCTGCTTGTCTCTGCTGCACTTCTGTGTTTGTTCTTCTGCATCTGGTCTGTATTTTGCCTCCGCTGTGTGATTCTTTCTGTCAGTTTTTCTGTGTTTGTGTGTCTTTGGTTTTGCCTTTTTGGGGCTTTGTTCCTAAGCTCCTAGCATATTGCTAATCCAGAGCTCATGCTACTTGCACTTAGTTACTCACAATGCTACTGCAGTCATTATCTGTGTGTTTCCACTAAAATCTCATAGATGCTCTCCATGCTACACACCTAATTGTTTCACCTGATTCAGGCTCACTCTGAACCCTAGCTATGCAGCTCAATCATGCTTTCTCAACTCATTCTACCTACCTCATTGCTGCAGTTTCATTGCACTGCCGGTGTTAGCTGCTTCAGAGCATTGGCCTCCCCATTCTATGTTTATCGAATTTACAACTCATAGTTACTCAAACAGATGCTGTTCTTTATGTTTGTACACAGCTATTATAATCTGAGGTCAGCTAAGCTACTGCTGATGCTGTAAACTAGTTGCAATATCTGCATGGGATCTCGCCTTCCATCACTTTCTTGTTTTTCCCACGGTGGGGACTTGAGGTGTTGGGGAGTCGCCCATATGGCTACTTACTTTATGTTCTAAATCCTGCCCACCAATCAAAATCCTCACGATTTGTTACCTTCATTGGCTTTCTGAATGCCTGGCTGGCTTGCCCCATTACTCATATTGCTGCTTCTCTGACCTATGTGCAGGTCCAGCTAGCTACACTGCTTACTGACCTACATGCAGGTCCAGCTATTGCTACTCTGCCTTACTGACCTGCATGTAGGTCCACTCTTGCTTACACAATCATTGCTTAATGCTCAACCTCACTACTACCATCTGACCTACATGAGGTCCCAGCACTCTATGCTCATTCAGCTCTTGTTCAGTTTTGGGACATGCCAGCCATACCATTCTGGCTCAGGGCCTCCTGCAGCTGACGGTCTTGCACTGCATTTCTAAGTCTGCATCTGGAGCATGCCTGACTTGGAGTGAGTCCTTCTCACCTGGTCCATAGCTGAGAATGTCCTCATTCCAGGCCTGGCTTTAGCTGTTCAAGACTCAACAGCAGCTCCTGGTGTAGAATTTAAGACTAGCTGTGAAGGGTGGTTATAGCAATCTCCTTTGGCTCTAGTATTCTACTAGCAAGGCACCTTACGCGATTCTCCCTACGACTGCCTCTGGTTCACCTGGTATGTTTTTAGTGTGAGTAGGCCAGGTGAGTGTTTCAGCAGTTGTTGTTCTCCTCCCACCTTGGTTGCCCCGATGTTGCAGAGCATTCTAGCAACCTTCCACAACGTTCCTGTTACAGGGCTCGAGTGAGAGCTTCTCTAAATTGGAATATTTTCCACCCCCTTATTGGGTTTTTAAATTGCAGCAGCAGAGACATCTCAAAATAAACATCCCAAACCTGGAGGAAGGCGACCTAGGCCTTGGATCCCCAGAGATTTCCTCCTCACGCTTTTTTTTTCTGTCCTTCGTGCCTCAGGTTATAACCATTAGTTAGCTGTAGTTAGTGTTCCTAGTTCCTTTAGGTAGGTTCCACTGTTGGATGGAGGTGGATGGTGTCCCTACTTGCCATTCCTCTCTCCTTGAAGGCCCTCAATCTCCAGCGTAACCCATCGTGACTCATGCCATTGCTAACCTGCGATATCATTACGCTATCAAGCTGCCTGATGCCTTATCTACTACCATGTCTCACAGCTACTGATTGCTAACATGCTTCATACTACTACATTTTTGGGGATCCTTCCTAAGGTACCTTTAGCCAAAGAAATTGTCCTCAGGCACCTCTAGAGGTGGAACTTTCTTTGAGGGTTCCTTGCCTTTGGTACCCCTACAGGTGGTAATTCCTCTAGAATAGAGAGTGAGTGCCAAAAGCCTAAGTAACACAGTTACACAAGCATAACACTATACTGGCTGCATAGGCCATTGAATTGGAAGACTGGGCCTGTGGTTCAATGGACAAGCAGCCAACCAATCCCACTTTCTGACCTATATAAGCAGTTCCTTTCAGCCTCCTTCTGAAGCACTTTTCTTTGCCCCACCATCCTCCCTTCTCCTCCAGCAGCAGCATCTCTCCTCAGGATCCTTCCTAAGGTACCTTTAGCCAAGGGAATCATTCCATGGCACTCTAGGGTGGAACCTCTTGAGGGTTCCTTGCCTTTGGTATCCCTACAGGTAGTAATTCCTCTGGAATAGAGAGTGCGAATGGCTAAAACCTAAGTAAATATAATTGCAGAAGCATAACACTATACTGGCTGAATAGGCCATTGAGTTATAGTTTGAGATGATTGCAAAGAGCTATTGGGAACTCAAGGGTTAACCTGAGAGCAGTTTTAAGCCCTTTTTCAGAAGAGCTGTGAAGAAGGGGCCTCAGTTCTGGGACATTTTGTTCTTGCTGCACCTGCCTGACACTTACATGAACATTGGAAATTTACAAGAACATTTTAGAAAACAGGATGCTTGTTAAGAAGGGGGACTGCAAAGGCTTATAAGACAGAGCTGCAATTGCTTCCAGGAGACACAGAGATGCAAAAACTCAGATGGATCTTCACTGTCTATTTTGCCTTTGTAAATAGTTATACTAATCAAGTTTATTTTTATGTTACTGCTAGTACTAATAAACACTTTTGTAGATTCTACAGCTGCTCCTGTTTTTCCTATGCTTCCTGACCTGTGCCTCAATGACACTCCAGTTTAATTACCTTCTGAGTTTCAGTCAACTAATGAATGAAACTTGTCTTATATTTCAGTCTGGCTTGTCTCACTGTTGCCACTTCGATTGTTATTTGTTGTACTGGTCAGAGCACTTGGTTGGAGTTGGATGCTTAGCATTTTGCACTGTGTGAAATAATGATGGAGCTGGACTAACAAAAGAAAAGAAGTGAGAGAGAGCTTCTCTCTCAAATAAGTAGACGCTGCATTTAGGTACTAAGTTATTGAAGTTAAAGAATTGTTGGTATTTGGAGCTGCAGCTATGATGAGCATTTAGTAAGTGCTGATGTGAAGTGCACAGCACATGGGGACCTAGAATGGAATCAGTGTAGCACTTTAATGCTACTAAGGCTGCTTTGTGTTTTTCAAAATTTGCTTGCTTTTTGTTTTTGGCGAGTCACCACTGAGCCGGCTGCATACTGTGTCCTTGTAAACACTATTTTAGCAAAAATTTTCTTTGGTGTCTTGAAGGCCGATGACACTTACTGAAGCAATGAGAAATGGGCATGGTGGTTTACAGAATGGTGTACTGGACCGTTGATTCTGAAGACTGTGCTGCCATGGGAAAGTCGGAGAGCACTGTTTATGATGAGAAGCTTAAGTCAGAGAGCACTGTTTGTGCTGAAAAGCTTAAAATCTTTATTAAAAGGTATACCAACAATGTCTAAAGGGGTATAAGGCTCTAAAATGAGTGCCTAAGTTATTACACTCAGTGGAGTGATTTTGTTTTCCTGGTCTGAAAAGCTGAATTGATGTCCAGGAAAAGCATTTTGTCATGTAAAAGGGAAGACTGAAAAGATGGAGAACAGGGTACAGCTGCTAACTATAAATGTGCTCAGGAGTGTGTTAATGGGTGCACCCATGACCTCAATTCCACCTAAAGCTGGCTCAGTCAGTCTGAGGTACTACCTCTCCTATGAAAAATTAACCTACCTCCTCCCTGGGCCATGACCGGCTTGAACCCCACCTACTGAGGGACGCTGCCCCGACAATCACCCTACTGTCACCTTTCTCATAAATAGGTCACTGGAAGGAATAGTCCCAACAATGTGGAAGGTAGTGACCATCGTCCCCATCTACAAAAGTGGGCCCGTGACAAATTGGGAA
This sequence comes from Neoceratodus forsteri, assembly GCA_016271365.2. NCBI lineage: Eukaryota > Metazoa > Chordata > Ceratodontiformes > Ceratodontidae > Neoceratodus > Neoceratodus forsteri. The sequence goes on along the minus strand of CM028133.1, from coordinate 765,040,473 downwards.
ACTACAGACCTATCTCCTTCTCAGTCCCCTTGGAAAAATTCAGGAAAGACTAGTCTCTAACCAGCTACAGGTCTACCTGAGCAGCACCTCCTCATGGCTGATGTGCAGCATGGTTTTAGGAAGGGCCATGGTACCGACACTGCTCTCATCCCGCTCACAGCTGACATCCTTGCCTCTATGGATCAAGGCTCCCCTAACGGTGCCTCTTCATTGACCTATCCAGGGCCTTTGACCTTGTCAATCATAATCTCCTCCTCTCTAAACTCCAGCTCCTAGGCCTAGATGACCACTCTCTCTCATGGTTTGAGAGCTATCTTAATGAGCGTTCCAAAAGTCTGCTGGAAGGGCACACAGTCTGGACCCAGGCCCTTTACCACTGGGGTGCCCCAGGGCTCAATCCTGGCCCCTACTTTTTCACTCTTCCTCAATAATATTGAGGAAACTGCTACCTCAGCAAACTCATTCTGTATGCAGATGACACTCATATACTGCAGTGACCCCAACCTAGTGTCATCACCACAAAACTGCAGGACAATCTCTCAACTCTGGAGTCCTGGTTCTCCACAAACTCCTGAAGCTAAATGAGGAAAAAACCAAAGCCGCTCTGTTTGGCTCCAGACGCCTGGCTCTGACAGAAGTCAGCTGCTCCAGATCAGCACAAACCAAGGGAAAAAAGTTGAGGTCATGACCAGTTTCAAATACCTTGGGATCAATCTTGACCAAGAGATGACCTACAGACCCCTATATCGACTCCATAACCAGGTCCATCCACCAAAAGCTCAGCCTCCTCTATCATCTGGAGAACTCATTATCCTACGTTGCACATCGAGCAATTGCCAGTTGCAATCTTCTCCCTCCATTCTGTATGGGGCTCCTCTACTGCAGTCACTCAGAGATGGAATTCAATAAACTTACCATCCTCTATAACAGAATGGCTCACTTTACCACAAACTCTAGCCTAGGAGGCATCATTGTGAGGCACTTAAGAAATTAACTGCCCTCCTTCGCACAAACTAGCCCACCCGCCGCCTGCCTTGCCTTCAAGTTCTCTACCCTTGGTCCCCTCCCATCTTAATGGACTACTCTCCACCAAATACAATGCCAAATCTACGATCATCTGCAAATCACCTCCTTGACATCCTCGGATTTGCTCCAACCAAGGCAAACGCCCTTTAAATTTGCTGCCTCCCACCTATGGAACCCTTACCAGCTAGCTTGACTGGCTCATCCACCATTAGCCAATTCAAGTCCAGGCTCAAAGTATATCCTCTCAATCTCAGCCTTTGTGGCTGTAACACGTTAGCTCCTAGCCCATTTCCCAGTTCCACTACTACTGCCTTGAACCTCCCTTCTTCCTGGATGTATCTAATATGACGTTTTCTGTGACTGTCTCAAATTCCTACTAAACTGATGTGTAACCTGACGTCATGTACTGCTAAAAGAGCCAGAACATTAACCTACTTCTACCCTGTAACCTGTTGCTAATGTATATTTGTGTAATTATTGTAACTACTGTAAGAATGCTATTATGTGTCTTTTCTGTAAAGAATGCTATTATGTGTCTTTCTGTAACTAATTCCAGGTTGCCCCTGAAAAGGGACCTCTGGTCTCAGTGGGCTTACCCGGTTACCAAAATCCAAATAAATAAATACTGAAGACAAAAACCAGGAGCTAAGTTAAACCATCCTATAATTAGAATGCTACTTAAGTGCTGGTGGACATAAAACTTTCAAAGATTATTTTGAACTTTTTTCCTGGATGTTAAGTAAAAGGCGGCTTGGACGCTCTGTCCTCCATGGTTAAGTTCAGTTAAATTACTGTGCCTTCATGAGCGTGGACACCGAATGTCTCCTTAAGTATTCTAACACAGCTAGACTCCCTACTTAGGAGCGCTGTAGCATTTTATTGAGCTAACAGTTCACCAACATCTCATTTTGGAGGATTTTGAAGTGATTGCCTCCAGTGGGCATTCTGCCATGGCAGTTTGACTTCTGTAAAGAGATGCCACTGTTACGGACATTGCTTTTCCTTTAAAAACTTTTAGATATATAAATGATAAAGTATATTGATGGCTCTCAGTTCGATGTTTTATATAGGCTCGGCCTTTGAAGAACAATTGATTAATTTTATTTATAAATGGATGGACTCCTTAGAGTAACTGGAGCCTCTTATCTCACATCTACTAATAAAATGGTTGGACTGCAGAGTTTAGAGGAGCTGTACAATCTCTGCTTTCTAGATCTAATGGACACTTTAAGCAAACAGAATTTTATCACGTGTTTTATACTTTGAAGTTAAGCGAACTCTTGATAATGGGCTGCGTTGTTTATGAATCATGCTGCCAACATATACCTATAAAGGATGTAATAATTGTAGTATATTATGTTTTATATTTCATACTAATGCTAGAATCTGTTAAAAGGTGCGTCAATATTTACCTGATTGGCACAAAATGGAGAGACAGTTCATAAATAGGCCTGTGATGGTAGAAATTTATACATATATGTATAACTGTGACATTTTAAGTTTGTTAAATTAGCATTTGTTTTCTGCATTTGTACTTGTTGCTGTGTTTTAGTATATTGTAATGGCATATTTGCCGAACAATAAAATCAAATCAGTCCATATGTACTAACTCAGTGGAGCTCCATGCTCAGCGAGTGGCAACAAGGGCTGAAATATCTGTGTCATCATCTCAACTGGAGCCTCCCTCACATCCCCACTCTCCCAGAGGCCCACTGGTCCAGTGGTGGGAGTGGTGGGAGAGTGAAGGGAGCCAGGGTTACCCACAAGGAGACTGTCCAGCCAAACACCATCCTGGCAGCAAACCACTTTGCACCCCAGAGAATGTTCATTTATCTGACTCCACTGGGGGACTCTGAGTCAGTTGGAGGGAAAAGCTAGGACAACATGATGGCACCCAAGAGGAAGAACAGGAGCAAGGCTACCAGGAGAATCTCAGTGGCTGGGGATTCAAATGATGAGGTGTGGAGAGGGTGGTAGTAGGGGGCTGGAAGTGAGGGGATGGTCAGGTGCCTTCTGTGCATCAGCCATCTGGGATTTAGACATGATAGGGAGGATGGCGGAGAGGAGTGGGGTGGAGCTGGGGGTACTGATACATCGGGTATCAATAATCTGACAAACCAGTCAGTGGAGTTGAAGTGGAACTTTTGTAGACTCAGGAAAGATGGGCATCCCACTCAGTTTCCTGGCCTTTCAAGGTCCTCCTGTGTGGGCAGGGAGGAAGAAGGACAGAATAAGGGGGATGAGATAGAGGAGTTTAATGGGTGGCTGAAGAGATGGTATTGGATAAGGTTTATCCTCATGGGGAATTGGGGGAACTCCTGGGACAGGAGGCTCGGCCAAGGTGACAAACCCACCTGAGAAGAGAAGGGGCCAGTGTGCCATGGCAGGCATTTGACATCTATATCACATGTTTAAACTGACTGCAGCAGAGACTGGAACTAGAGGAACCACAGTGACAGGAAGGGAACCTAACAAGTACTCCCCACATTCAGGGGCTTGTAGCAGCACAGAAGGTAAAAAAGAGTTGCGGTCCAAACTGGACTGGGAAGAGACAACAGAGAGGGAACACAAAGTGTGCAAAAACACACAAAAAAACCAACAAAGGCTAAGGGGACCAGAGAAGAACAAGGGTGAAAACAGCCAAAAAGCAAAAGGGTCAGAAGTTACATGGAAGAGGGTGCCTCAATGCCAGAAGCCTGGGTAATAAATTCAGTGACCTCTAGGCAATGATGGCAAACACTGAGATGGACCTTGTGGCCATCACAGAAATGTGGGCCTCAGAAAATAATGACTGGGACCTGACAGTCCCTGAGTACTTAGTGTTCAGGAGGGATAGAGAAAAGGTAGAGGGAGAGGTGTAGCCTTTATGTCAAAGATGGCATCAAGGTTGTGGAAGGTGGGTGCATCAGAGGTAGTAATGAGGGAACAGAGTCACTGTGGGTACAACACTTGGCAGCCTCTGGCAAGAAAGTACATCTGGAAGTGATCTATAGACCATTAGACAAGGGGCGGACTAGAAAAGAGGTGGCAATGGGGAAAGTAATGATAGTGGGTGGTATGAATCTGCTGGACATTGTTTGGCATGATCCAGGGCCAGGGTCACCAGAAGTCAGGCCTTGCTGAATATATTCCAGTGCAGTCTACTGGTACAGCTAGTTAAGGAATCCACCAGACAGGAGGCCATCTTTGAGGTGATGCTCAGCAACTCAGAGGTGATGGGAGCTGTGAGAGTAGGTTGAACCATTGGGAGTAGCAACCACAACTCCTTTTGGCTTGAACTGGCTTTTGGGACTAGAAACCCAAACTGAGAGCTGAGGTCCTTGATTTTCAAAGGTGGACTTCAATAGGTTGAAGGAGTTGGTCTGTGACAAGTTGTGTGGAAGAGATAGGGGCAATTAAGGGGCCATTCTTGAGGTATCCAAGTTATGCATGAGAATGGTAATCAAAGGAATAAGTTCAAGAAACCATTACGGTTCTTGGTAAGGGTTAGGAAGCAGTGAGGGCCAAGAAAAGTATTTTTCCAGGTACAAAGAAAAGCAGGGTAGGAAGAATGGGAGAATACTTCCTGGAGAAACAAGGAGGCAAAAGGGTGGTTAGGAGGCAAAATCAGACACAGAGCTGCATATTGCAGAGGAGTCAATTATGGCGAAGAACATTTCTTCTGGTATATCAGGAAAAAAGAAAGAAAGGAGGGGTTTGTTAGTCTATCTGAGGCCGGGGATGGGTGATAGGGAGGACATGCAAAGGTTGTTGTCCTTAATAATTACTTTGCTCTTCTTCACTAGGGAGGATGGCGGCCTTGCCAGAGACAGGCATCAAAGCAGCCACATTGGGAACCCCGGAGGTGAGGCATCCAGTATTTGCAAGCAAAAGGTATGGAATGGTAACCCTAAAGATAGATAAGGCCCCAGGTCCAGAAGGGATGCATCCAAGGTACTCAGGGAACTGGCCGAACCCCTAATATGACTATTGAATAGGTCCTACAGAGAGGGTAGTTCTGAGAGACTGGAGGGTGTTGAATGTAGTTTTGTTCCATAAGGGAACAAGGAACAAATGGGAACTACAGACCTGTCCATCTTACCTATGTTGTAGGAAGATGATGGAGTCACTGGTTAAAGAAGACCTCCACACTACCTGGAGGCAATGATCTCCAGGATAGTAAACAGCATGGGTTCATGACAGGGAAGTCTTGTCAGACTAACCTGATGTTTTGACTGAGTGAAGAGGAATTGGACAGGGGCCACGCTGTGGATTTACTCTACTTCAACTTCAGCAGAGCCTTTGATTCTGTGCCTCATAGACTTTTGCTGAAGAAGATGGAGAATCTGGGTGCAGCTAGGGACATAGTAAGATGGGTAGGTAGCTGGCTAAAGGGAGGCAGCAGAGGGTTGTGGTAAATGGGGTCAAGTCAGAAAGAGGAGGTCATGAGTGAGGTACCATGGGATCTGTCCTGGGCCAGGTGCTCTTCAATATGTTCATCAGCAACATTAGAGAAAGAATCTGGGGCAGGCTTTGTATCTTGCAGATGACACTAAGCTCTGTGAGAGACTGGATAGTGACAAGGAATCAGTGAACTGCAGAGTGACATGCAAAAAGCTAAAGAGGTGGTCTAAGGTTTGTCAGTTGAAATACAACACCAAAAGTGTAAGGTGATGCACCTAGGGAAAAAAATCTCAGGATAGAGTACTGGATGGGTGGGATAAGACTTGCACTACCATTGAAGAACAGGACCTAGGAGTTGTTATCAGTGACACCGCAAAACATAAGAAGATGCTGGGGTGTATTGGGAGGAGTATAGACAGCAGAAGGAAAGAAGTGATACTACCCTTTATAGATCTTTGGTTAGGCCAAACCTGGAGTTCTGTGCCCAGTTCTGGAGTCCTCACCTCAGGAAGAATAAGGACAGGCTGGGTTGCTGCAGTGAAGGGTGACAAAGATGATTCCAGAGCCAAGCGGCAGTCACCTCAAGGCACTGAACATGTGCTTGCTGGAGACCAGAAGGAGAGAGGCGATAAGATAGAGACCTTCAAGTTCCTGAAAGGAATAAACAAGGTGAACTGTGGTGAATTATTTAGCATGAGTACCAGTTCGAGGTCACAAGCGCATTAGTGAATACTGTCAAGAGGGAGGTTCAGGAGGGGCATGAGGAAGTATTATTTTACAGAAAAGGTGGTGGAACCATGGAACAGTTTACCTGCTGAGGTGGTGGGTGCTAAAACATAGAAACAGAATTTGACAGCCATTAATGGTTTCAAGCGTGGTTGGACAGAGTGAAGTGTATAGTGGTTACTCGAGGCAACAGATACTGCGGTGAATGGGAGGGCTACGACCCTGAACAGACATTAGTCCCCAGGGTTAGATAGGGAACCATGGGCAGACTGGATGGACCATTGGTCTTTTCTGCCATCAGTGTCTTTTTCTATAAGTTTGATGTTCAGTGACAAAAGTACAAGGTGATGCACTTAGGAAAAGGAATCTATGCATGGAGCACTGGATGGAAGGAGTTAGGCTGGCTATTACAACACAGGAGAGAGATATGGGTTGTCATCATCAGTGACTCCTGCAAGCAAACCAGCCAGTGCAAGAAGCTATACAGTAAAGCATCAAGGATGCTGGGATGTATTGGGAGGAGTTTTGTTAGCAGGAGAAGTGAAGGATACTGCCTCTATACAGAGCCCTGGTGAGGCCTCATCTGGAATACAGTGCCCAGTTCTAGAGCCCCCACCTGAGAAAGGATATAGGCAGACTAGAGCAAGTACAAAGAAGGGTCTTCAAAATGATCCAGGAGCAGCAAGGCAGATCCTATCAAGAAAGACTGGTGACCCTGAACATGTACTCACTGGAGGTCTTACGTGGGGAGGGGTTTATGATAGAGACAAATAAGTTTCGAGGGGTTTTAACAGGGTGAATAGTGAAGACTTGTTTATCATAAACAGGGGCACAGTCACAAGAGGGCACAGTAGAAGTCAATGGGGGTAAATTAAGGATGGATGTGAGGAAGTTCTACTTCACTGTGAGGGTGGTGGTGGAGACATGGAACCAATGACTGGCAGAAGTGATAAGGGCAGGTATCCTAGTGGGTTCAAACAAGGCTGGTATAGAGCAAGAGAATTCATAAACCCACTGGGGAATCAAGGGGAGGGTTGTTAGTGGGAGGTAGAGGGACAAATCCCTAGGACACAAGGTCCGGGTGATGTAGTGTAATTTGGGCAGACTTGATCTCTTTATGCTGATAGAGTCTATGTTTCTATGAGTTTCAACTTAACGTTTATATGCTGGGCTGCTTTTGAAACCCTGGCACTGAATGTCTTATAATTCTGTTACTTTCAGTGCACTTGTACTAATGATGTTACTCCATCTGCAGTGAAGTTTGTACCTCAGTTCTACATGACAGTGCCCTTTCTGATCACATATATCTTAGAGATATTAAAATGTTAAAGTCTAAAATGGGTATACGACATCTCGCTGATCACATAGACTCACATAGTAATGTGGTAAGGGGCTCTGGGTCTATGGTCTCACCCTCCATTATAGGGAGGAATAAGTATGTTGTGCAAACGTACTAATTTAAAGGATCTCCTACCCACTCTGCTGCCCATGGTACCCTGTGATTTCCTTGGTAGAAAGAAATCTGTCTTGGCTTGCAGTACTTTGAAGGCCTATAACGTCTTTAAGATCTAAAAAACATTTTAACATATGGAAAGGTTCTGTCCACTAGCTTTTCCATACCTGCCCTACACAACTGTATAAAATGGCCACCATTGCATGAATCTATTACATTCTTATTCTTTATGCTCCCACTAGGCTCAGCCCACATCTCCAATGTTGGGCCTAGCTCTATCCTCCTGTGTCCCTGACGCTAGCTCTCTGGCTTCCAACCCCATGGGTTTACCCTCTAAAGTGGGGCCAGTCTGAACCTGACTCAAATCTCCCACCCCTCTACAGTATGGAGGCAGGAAAACCCAGGGTGTGGAGTGTGGTCAGTGGCAGAAAGTAGGGCCAAACCCTCTCAAAGTCATCCCACTTGAGCCAGAATATTTTCCTTGTTCTCTTCCACTCCTCAGGATGGCAGCACTCTATGTGTTCTGAGCTGTTATCCATGGTCCAGCACCCTGATTGTACCCCCACCTTGTGGGCAGCAACATATGTAGGTACATGTACTAACCTTAGGCCGAAGACACTTATCATATAGGCATAAGTGTCAGGATTTGTTTTCTGCTAATGCATATTATGCTCTATTATGTTTTACTGATATATTTTAGCTATGAGAGATGCTTTTACTCTACTTTTACTATAGTCTTTATAAGTAAGGCAACAGTGCCATCTTTAGTAATTGTACACCATTACAAGTGCAACTGACCTTGGTATAATAAGAGGTCCCATTGTATTGTGTTATCTTCTGCAAGTTATGCAACTTCTTATACTAGTTAGGATAGTTACTCAGGCCACCTGTTTTGACCAATTATATACATTTTATGCATCTTCTTTAGTTATTGCTATGGTTATTATCAGGGTATAAGACCCTCTGTAGCATGTACAGTAGCTTCTCTGAGAAGAGAGACTGCATTATCTAGGTAAGGAAAACTGGTAGTTCTCCCAGTGATTACACTGTTGGTAGTAAGCCTGTATTATTGATCTGTAAAAATTCCATTTATTACATGAGTACCACTTGTCTGTTGTCTCTTCCTTTTGTGCTGTTCCACCAAGAATCTGAGGAGGTAATTTATTACCAAGTTACAGAGCCCACACATGCAAGGCATGCTGGAGCAGAGCTCGACCTGTGTCTCCCTCCCACTGTACCTGTGGTCACCCAAGTGGCAGTGTTGTAACAGAGGTAACTACCTCCTCCCTCCCTCCCAGAGGGAAGCGAGCATCCTCTTGGATGTTCACCCTCTCTCCCCAGCCAGCCCCCAGAGATCAAGGCTAGCTTCTGAACCCTGATCGTCAGCACTGTGAATGGTAATTGTTACCGCTACACCGACGGGCTGGACAGAACTTACTAAATGAAAAAATATGTTTAACCTGAAATAACTCACTGTGATGTGCACACCCCATTTATATGTGTCCTAGCAGCTATACATACACAGTAGATAGCATGCACATTTTATGCTGAATCTTTCATAACAACTTGTTTATTTGTGTACTATCTCTGAATGTATGACTATACTGAAACGGAGCTCTTTGTAAATGAGTCTATGACTCAAAGGGTTGTAATTCTACGACTGACTAAATAAAAATAAATACATTTAGTGTGTATTAGAGAAAGTCTCCTTTAAGTGTCTGAGCATGATTCCTAGTTATGTCTATCCCTGTCTGATTGAAGCACTTCTGTTATATAATGTTTCCATCAGAACATGTGCAGACACAGCAGCTCACTAGGCACACCTATTTTCTGCATCCTTTGCACTCATCACTGAGAACCTAGCTGTGAAGTCACCCTTCTGTCTTTGTGCTTACCTGCCTCCAACTGGGCACAAATCCCAGGCCAAAGTCTGTCACAATTAAGCTAGGTTTACCATGCATAGCACACAGAAGGAGTAATGGCATTGCCAAGCAAGCTCATTATCTGATTTGACTCTGATCTGCAAGGCTGACTGGGGAGATCATTATTTTTAAAAGAGCTAAGACAGCTAATTAGAGTCTGTCATGTGTACACCTGCTTGATGTCTGAAAACCATACCATGAAAGTATGTGTTTTTGAAAACTGATGTATTCAAGAGATGGTATGTCCCCTTTGTACTGAACTTAACATGAGATACTTTGCTCAGGAAAGGATCCAGAGGTTTTAGCATGAGGGTGTGTGAGGGCAATACTTTGACTGCCAGTTTTAGCTTGCTCTGCTTTAAGCATAGCACCCTGAGAGGGTGGGGGACCTGCCTGTGCCCACTCAGAGTGATGTTTTAAAGCAAAATTACAGCCATCTAATCGGGTTATATACCCTTCTAGCCCCTACATTAGCTCACCCACACTAACAGCAAGGGAAGAGGTTTTGGAGTAAAATATCAGTTTTTTCAGGATTGCCAAACCAAAAGTCCTGTCTAGAGGCACTTCTTGTCTGACCCCTATAAGAGACCCATGCCTAGGGAATGCCCTATTATAACATGGGGTTAAGTGAGGGCACTACTCTGACTGCCTGATTTAGCCTGCTCTGCTTTAAGCATCTTATAAAAAATCAGAAAATACACAAACATATTGTATGTGTCTCTCTTTACTGTCTAACTCTCTCCTCTTTAGCAACTCTTGAGACAGCATAGCACCCTGGGAGGTGGAGGACCTGCCTCTGATCCACTTGAAGTGATATTTTAAACTACAAAATACAGCCATCTAGTAGGGTTATATACCTTTCTAGCCCCTAAATTAGCTCTCTAATGCTGTTTAACAGCAAGGAAAACAATCCCTCCCCGAGTAAAGAACCAGTCCATTCGTGATCACCAAACCAGAAGTCCCATAAGCAGCACTTCCAGTCCGACCCCTGAGAGGCACCATGCCTAACGAGCATCCTGCTTTAGCACTGAGTGTGTGAGGGCAGTACACTGACTGCCACTTTTATATATTGGTTTATATAAGCTCTGATCTTTTGTTTGCTGGTCCTGCTGTCCTCCCTGGACTATGAACAATCACAGAGGACTGTACTTAGCCCTGGAGAAAAGCAGAACTGGAAATCATCTGATTGGAGATTATAAACACTCTAACATGGTGCTCAATTCTCAAAGGTGTCGGATGCTGCAGCCCCAGGTGCGCCGAACAGACATGATGGGGCTCGTGGGTATTCCCTGACTAACAGTTGGTTTCTCCATCCTGTGCCACATGCCATGAATTAGACCAGCTGTTTGCTGGTCTAACTTTGCATCAATCATGGGACCTTTTATGGGCTTTGCGCCAAATATTTGGCGCAAGCCGCTGTAAAAGGAGTAAAGTGTCTCACATGCACGTGACCTTTGAGAATTGGGCGCCAGGTCTCAGTGTGTCTGCACAGCACTGGGTTTGATGCAGGGCTTGTCACCAGCCTGAGTCAACCTTTGAGGATTGACCCGTGTTCGACAGGCTATTTAATATTCCACTGCTGCCTACTGCTCTGATGTCAGCTGCAGAGGATTCTGGGATTTGCAGCAGCAGATTTCAGCCTAGAAGTAAACAAAATAGGTCTGATACAATCTACTACACTACAGTAAACAGTAAGTAAATCAAAATGTTTTTGCACAGAAAGTACATACTGGGACCAGCCCCACACTTGAGTGCAGGGGCTTTTGTGGTGACTGTTCCCTTTAAACATTACAGAACAGTTACAATTGAAACAGCATGTTAATAAACCAACTAGGGCAGATAAAATATTGGACATTGTACTTGCCTCAGAAAATATAAATATAAAAGAATGTGACTTAGGGGCACCATTAAGTAACAGTGATCATAATATTGTACTCCTTAACATATATAACTTAAAATAAAGAACTACAGCAATAAGGGAAAATGCATAAATGGCTAATAAAAAAAAGTCAAACAGATCATAAACAAAACAAAAGGGCATATAAAGTGTATCTAGAAAAAGGATGATGTCACATGGTCATCATACAGACATCTGCTCAAAAAATCAAAATATGCAATAAAAAAGCCAAAAAGAGAAGAAAGCAAATCTAGGAAAAAATGCAAATAAAACAAATAAAGCCTTCTTTAGCTACTTAAACTCATTTAAAGACACAAGAAAAACCATAAGCCCCATTTCGAATGCTATATCACCACCAGCAACCCAGAACAAATGGCTAATATCTTTAATAATCATTTTCTGTGAAACATCTACAAAAAATCCAAAACCAAACAGTCACTTATAATCAAACATTGCAAAATATCACTGTCACAACAGAGGTTATCAGGAAAGTATTACAAAATTAAAACTGACTCATCACATGGCCCAGCCAACATAACAGGTAAAATGCTCAAACTTTTGTCAGAGAATAAATCCTTTGAAATACATCTTTGATAAATCTCTCAACTCCAGTTTCATTCAAATGACTGGAAAAAAGCTGATGTTATCCCTATTTTCAAAAGGAAATAAGCAGGACCCAAATAACTATAGGCTACTAAGCCTAATATCCATATGGGAAAAAATTTTAGAAGGTATAATAAAGAATATGATAAATACCAGCATTAAAGATATGACAGTGACCAGCATGGTTTTATGGCAGGAAGATCATGCATAACTAATATGTTATAGTGTATAGTAGAGCATTGTTCTATAGAAACCATCCTTTTCAAAATGCTGTTGTACCATAGTTCAGAGGTTATGGAATTTGATTGTACCTTCTGTGGTACAACAGCATTCTGAAACCTCTCAAGACTGTACAAATCAGTTTCATTCTGAAAGTGAAAGAACTGCCATGCACACAGTTCACATAATACAATACACTATAAAAAATACAAGATGAACAACTGTATGCACAGCCAGTGTATTCTGCCACCTTGGGGTTCTGATTCCCATGGACCACTCGAGCTTTGCCCTCAAGGTCAGAGGGAATCAGAATCCCTCGTGGTAATGAACACATTGCTGTGCAGAAGTGCTCATTCATTATTCTCTAAATATTTATGAAAAAATCAGTGATTCATTAGATAACAACATACCATGTGATATTATATATCTATATCTCAGCAAAGCATTCTGTCTTGTACTACACTGGGCAATCATACAGAAAATTAAAACAGCAAAAATAGACAACAGATTACTATAATGGACATCTAACTGGCTTACAGACAGAACCCAGTGTGAAACCATTAATGGAAATGGCTCTGGTAAAGGTAATGGACCAGATTTTCAAAGAGCCCTTAGAGTGACACACGTAAGGCAAGCAGCTTGCCTGTATCCCAACCTGAGCGGCAAAGTCCGTGCACCATATTCCACAACATGAGGGTCCCTGCAGCAAAATCCCCAACACAGATGCAAGAAGTCCACTGCGTCAGACAAATGACACATGGTGCAAGATTGGTGAAAGCCACCGCAGTCCCAAGGAGGGACAGAATTCCCTGGATGGTGGCACTGGCTACCACCAAAATGTCCTCACTGGGCTCTGCAGGGGACCCATACCACTATGCCCCCACTACTACGGCAGGGACTTGCTCCAGCCCAGGCATAGCCCCATAGTACAATGCTGCCACTGGACGCATCCTGACAAACCCAGGTCAGTGCATAAACAAATATTACATACATACTGTGTGCAGTGCTCAAAAGGCAGTGAAAATAATTATTTGCAAATCCACAGCGTATGATGAGCACAATAACAAACTTCTAGGGACAATGTACACTATGTGTGCCAGCTGACAGGGTATGTAGAAGTAATACCCAACAGGGAGGGTGGTATTGGGCTACACCATATCGCCACAGGGGTGTAATGAGGCCTAATGCCATAGGCAGAGGGCCTTATAGCCACTGGAAGGTCTGGTATAGTCCAATACCACCCACCCCAGAGGGTATCATTGTGCTTAGAAAATGGAATGAAGTTAAAAGAAACACTGAAACATGAATTGAATTTGAATAAAATTAATGCCAATTTATTGAACTTTATCTGTCATAGAGAAAAAATAGTCCCTCTTTCTTTAACAAAATAAAATAACAAACTGCACTAAACCCACACATTGCACATTCTGTTGAGGGGTTTGGGCAAAATAAAACACCTTAGTGAGCGTATACTTGCTGTAGGTTAGAAAACAGATGGGGCAAAGAAATTGCAGCTCATTTGGTTGAAATTTGTTTCAGAACTTGAAGTTGGGGAGGTGCTGGTCCCTGCATGTGACATAGGTGAGATACTGATGAGGTTCTTGACTTCTGGCTGCGCTTCAGGCTCTTCCTTCTTTTCTGGCTGCCCACCCAGGATCGCACTCCATTACTTGCAATCCGTACTATTTGCCAACAAGTAACTGGGCCAGATTGCTCTCTGATCTGTGTCCAGTTACACTGGTAATCTCTCTTGGCACAAGACCTACATTTGACAAGAGCTGACAGCTGTCGCTCATATGCTGTGGGTTGTGTACCTTGGGATAGCTTGGCTTCTGTGTTAAACTTCAGTATCAGTGCTCTGAGGTAGTTCTTGCCCATTGACTCCATAGAATACCAGCAGTCCTGTGTATTTAAATATTCTTGTGGCTTGCGTAGAGGATGTAGATAAAACACAGGTGGATCATATGGCAGCTTTGACAGGTACTTTAGGAATGATTTCACTGTGCAAGAGAGGTTTTCAGGCTCGACATACATGAACCTACAATAGCTTTCTTTGTTGGCTTCCACTGGGTTTTATGATTCTATATATTTTCATTATGTGACAATGTCACTTACTGCTGCCATTTGTGTCTGTCTTTTTCAGGAACAAGTTCACTTCAAGGTCCCTTAGCCCTCCTGACCACACCTGGCCATGTGGATTTAAATGTCAAACCACACTTTCTTCACTAAGCCAGGTGCAGTATCGGGGAGAGGGCTTCAGATTTGCTGAGCTGCTTGAGGTCTGCAGGGGTGAGTGCTGGGTGGTGAATGGCTGTGTCATTTTGATCTTAGAAACATAGAAACACAGACTTTGATGGCAGATAAGGACCGCTTGGCCCACCTAGTCTGCCATTTCCCTACCTAGAGGATAAGCTACAGATCCTATTTAACCAACAAATCTTTCCTGAGCTACTTTAATACACTGGTCGGTACATTATTTGCTGGCTTGAAAATCAGGTTTCCTACCAGGTTAATGTTATGCTCCACTTCAGTAGAGTTCAAGTAGCAGTTTAGTCCAACTTGCAGAGAGCAATACCTAGAGTACTGTTCCCCACTTGCGGGTGCACTTCAGCATAAAATTTATGTAGCAGGTTGTTTAAATTAGATGGAGATATTGCCAGTCAATTGAGATAGAACAGGACCTTGCCAGTCAGTCAGAACACAGACTGCCGCACAGTATTTTTCTTAGTGTTCAGCTCATCTCAGTCTACCTCTATCTGGTCAAGCTGAGCTTCTGACAATTTCACATCTACAAGCTCTAGGTGAATCAGTTTTCATTTTCTTACAAGGTTGTACCTCTGATTGTGGATTGCTGCTTGCAGGAACAGTTCTTCAACTACTGAATGCTGCAGAAGGCTGAAGTTAACTGGGAGGTACTGCGACAGTATGTCTTTCCTTGCAGCTCAGTTAAAGAAAAAATGTGTCTGAATTTTTATGTGTGAGTGAGACAGTTTACAGTGCAGGCTCACACTTCCATTTCTCCCAAAAAAACCTGGTGCTGCTTCCATGCTTTATTGAGTGTGGCAGAGCAGACTTTGATGTTTACATGGTCAGTTATTTTTTATTTGTATTAGTTATTTTGTTGTATTCTTATTAATAGGTAGATTGCAGTCGGGATGGGAGTTTACTGAAACTGGACAGCTAGCACGTCGTGGTGCTGAAATTGGGAAGCAGCACCAATGATTCAGAGGATTGTGTTTTATTTATTTATTTATTTTAATTTTGTTGACGGAAAGGAGGACTAGATAATTCTGCCTATTTTCAGCCTCGTCCGGGGAGAGGCATACAGATGGATGCCAACTGACACTGAACAAGATTAAGCTGCTGGTGGTATTTTTAGTGAATGGGAAAAATTTGGCCAGGACACTGGGGAAATTCCCTACTGGAAAGGAAGAGCTTGTAAGCAGGATTTCTCATCTGTTGAGGCTGATGCAGAGGGACACCGTTGCTGGCAAACACCATCGACCTTGTCTGTATTGAATTTCAGAGTTGTAGCATTGCAGCATAGCAATCCATTGGGCGAACTTGCCTACTGGCTCCTTCATTTTGAACAACCATCTGAGGGCAGAGTGATCACGATAGCTGTGAATGAGGAATAGCAAAGGTAACAGTCAAATTTCTTTATGGCAAATGCCATGGCTAAACATTGTTTTCTGTGATACCAGTCGTGCTCGTTGGAGGAAAGTGAGCACCAGCATTGGAAACAACTGATTCTATTCCGTCTTGCACTTGACATAGCAGTGCCCACTGTGAAAGAACTAACATCAGTGTAGAGTTTGAAGGGGTGGTTGAACCTTGGGTAGGCCAATGCTGAAATGGAGATCAGTTTGTTTTAGGGCACCAAAGCCTCTCTGCACTCAGAAGTTCATGTATATTCACATCACTTTTGGTGAAGGTGTGCAGTGGAGCTGCAACCTTGGCATAGTTACAGATGAACTTTCTGTAATATCCAGACATGCCTAGGAAAGCTCTGAGGTCTGAGGTTTTAGGTTCTGGATAGTCTTTGACTGCTGAGAGCTTGCCTGGGTCTGGAGAGATGCCTTGAGAACTAACAACATGTCACAGGTAATGAATCTGATGCTGTGTGAAAAAACACTTCTTTAGGCGGCACTTGAGGTTGGCTTGATGAAGGCATTCAAACATTTCTTTGAGATGTTGGAGGTGCTCTGGAAAAGTTCTGCCAAAGACAATAACGTCATCCAGGTAGACCATGTAAGATGGTGCTGGCTGTTGAGATCGTTTAATGTAGGCAAGGTAATCTTTAGTGGCTTGAATAGCTGATATTCCCTGTGATGAGAGGGAGACTGAAAATCCTGCAGGAGAGTTTCTATTGTGCAGTCCCACACCTTGAGATGGGTGAAGGTAGGCCTTCGGACGCTCCTGCGCCTGTATTTGCATTTTCTTCAGAAAAGGTGGGGGCTTCATTTGACAGAACAGAGGCTGTAAGGATGACAAAGATTAACAATTCAATTAATTTTAGTATCATGTTGTTATAACCTAAATGTATTGTAAAGTACACTACCCTCTGATTCGTTACACGTATGTATTCTATCCCTGTCTGTAATTTTCTCCCAACTGTTTTAGGTGCAAGCCTTTGTTTCTCATTTGTACTGTCTATGTATTAATTTCATGCTATGCATTTAGGTCTCGACCCCAGGTCGCACTTGGAATCGAGCATGCTGCTCAGTATGCTTTCCTCGTAAAACTCGTAAATAAATAAATTAATAAATAAAGAGTTGCCATTATGCAGAGGATGAGATGTTGTGGAGTAGATGGAGTAGATGGAGTGTCACTGAGCAAATGCTGTCATAGATGAACTGCAATTTTGTGAGCAAAGTCCATCTAGTGAGCGTCTTTAATAAATAATTCTAGCTCAAATCCTTGTTGTTATTTAAATAAAGATTCCAGTTCTATAAGGTTTGCCCTTAACAAAAATGGCTGCCATTGAATCCTAAGGAAAGAAGCCTTTTTGAACAAGCTGGTGCCCCTAACAAAAGATGGCCACCTGAACTTTGCCATGAAATTGGGAGCCTCCTGCCTGATTTGCCCCTTCCAAGATGTCCAGTTGCAGGGGTTTAGTGCTACACTTCCTGTTTTGCAGTTTGTACCCAAAGAAGATGGCTGCTGCTTGCCACAAGACTGTCTGGAGCTATTACAATGAGCAATATGGGGATTCCAATACCGTTGTCCTCCTCTCCCAACTGGTAAGAGAAAATGGCAGGTTCATCTTTGGGTGAGTGACAGAGTTGTTGGGGTTATATTTAACAGCTCCCAAGCTGATTATTGTGCTGTTTTTTTTTTTTCCTTTTCTTTTCTTTTCTGCCATTTCCTTTTGTCTCCAAGGCAGTCCCTGGCCATTTTATGTACTGCCCCAGTTATATATTTATTTATTGCTGTGCCATGTTTGGAATACTGTGGCTTGTTCATTTTATTTTTTTATTTTTTCTGTGGTATGGCCTTTGTAGCATGGCCAAGTAGTAAGTGAAACACTCCACGTGTGCAGTAGTTGCTGTTCAGGAGGAATGGAGCTGATTAATGTGGTCAGGTGTAGGAGGGCCGAGCAAGAAGTGGAGCAGAGCACTCTGTGCAGTTTGTTTTTATTTAGTTGTTCTAGCAGTCCATTTTGAGTGGCTTGCTGAGATGCCTAGAGCAGAGCGGGACATCCTATATGTGCTAGGGCAGTCAGTGACTGTCGGAAAGCCTTTGGGGATAGGAGGCTGAAGCTACGGTCCAGTTAAGAGGCAGAGTGGAGCCACAGTTAAGCCTTGTTGCTCGTGGTTGAGGTCACTCCGTGGTGCAGCTGGATTTGTGTTTGGGAGGGAGCACAGAGAAAGAAGCACCTGGCAGATGAAGGATTTTGAAGGATGCAGGGTTTGATGCCAGGCAATCCTGAACTATCACAAGGTGAGTGGTGCTGAAAGGGGTTGCAATTTGGTTGTGGTTTGGCAATGTCCCTTGTGTTCATTGCAGACTGTGGCATTGCAGGAAAGCTGCTGCAAAAGCAGAGGACAGTACTTATCTTTGTCGCTGCATCCTATGTTGTGGTGCAGGTGAGGTTAAAGTTTCTAGGTGCTGAACTGAGGTTGAGGGCTGGGTACCCAGCAACGCATGTAGCGGCACGGGTCAGCGCATGCAGATGAGATAGGGTCAGGCAGGAGAAGGACCGCATTCTCCATGTGTGGCTTTTTGGTGTTGGTCTACCACTAGAATCCTTACCTTCTCTTCAGGTCTGATATGCCCATCTCTCACTGCTCCAGCAGATGTCATCTTGCTGGAACACTTTGTTCACCACACTGGGGTACTTATAGGGTCTCAAGCGTGTCCGCTCTCATTCTCCCTGTCTTCCAGAGGGTACATGTTGACCTCCTACAGTCAATTTCTTGTATGCCTTCTCTTACAACCACCGTGCCATTTGGTAGCCCTCCTTTGGACTGCTTCCATCCTGTCAATGTCCTTGCAGAGGTGTGACCTCCAGAACTGGATACCGTACTCCAGGTGGGGTCTGACTAGTGGCGATACAGTGGTAACACCACACCCTTCTTCTCCTGCTACAACTCCCCTCCCTATCCAGCTAGCCTTACCTACTGCTTTGTCTCATTGCCCTGCCACCTTGAGATCATCAGATATGGTTACTCCAAGGTCCCTCTCTTGCTTGGTGGCTGTAAGTACCCTCCTGATCTTATACATAGCCCTAAGGCTTCCCCACACCAGGTGCATGCCTTTGTACTTTACTGCATTGAAATCCAGCTACTGCCCTAGAACACTCCTCTAGTTTCTCCAGATCCCTTTGCATTCTTTCCACCCCTTCCTGGGTGCCTACTCTCTTGCAGATTTTATGTCATGCACAAGGAGACACCTTCCCTCAGTTCTTCAAGAATGTCACTTATGAAGACATTGAGAGGACAGGACCCAGTACCAGTCCTAGTGGTACTCCACTGGTCATGCTTCCATCCCTGGTGACTACCGTATACCACCACCCTCTGTCTCCTGTTTTCAACCAGTTTGATACCCAACTACCACCTTCTCCCCATCCCTAGGTTGCTAGTTTCTTAATCAGCCTCCCGTGTAGTACAGTGTCAAAGGCCTTGCTGAAGTCCAGCTAGGCCACATCCACTGCCTTCCTGATCCACTTCCCTCGTAATCCAGCGAAGAAATCTATGAGATATGTTTGACATGACTCCCCTTGAAATCATGTTGTCGGTGGTCCAGTATTCCATTTGCCTCCTCCAAGCAGTTCATCAGTCTCTTCTTCAGCCAGGTTTCCATCAGTTTCCCCACTACTGATGTGAGGTGATAGGTCTCTACTTGCTAGCCTCCTCCTGCTGCCGCTCTTGTGCAGAGGTAATGTATCGGCCCTCTGCCAGTCCTCCAGAACTACTCTGTCTGCAGTGAGGGCTGAATAGTGTTGCCAGAGAGGCAACTAGTTATGCACTCAGTTCTTTAACACCTCTGGGTGGATGCCATCTGACCCCATACCTTGTTTTCCTTCAGGTCTTCCAATCCCTGGCAGACTCTATCTTCCAAAAATGGATTTGTGTCCACTCCCCCTCTCCCTGGTGCCTGCTGATGCATGCTGGTCTGGCCCCTGCCCCTTCACAGCAAAGACCAGTAGAAGTACTCATTTTAAATCTTTGCTTTTCTTGATGTTGTGCACAGTTCCCCTGCTCTTCTGATCCTCACTGTTACTCCTCTTGCCTTCCTTTATTCTGTCATATACCTGAAGAATGTCTTATCCTCTTTTTGACCTCTTGGGTGATCTTCTTTTCTGTTCAAGCCTTTGCTGCCCTCATGCTCCTCCCTGCCTCTCTTCATTTATCTGGATATACCTCCCTGTCCCTCCCCATTTGGGTCTCCTTGTACTCCATAAAAGCCGTTTTTCCTTCCTTTCCGCATTAGCCACCTCCTTAGAGAACCATAGTGGCCTCTTCCTCCTCTTTCCCTTGCTTGTCTTCTTCAAACAGCTTGCACTGACTCCACTCCACCCCTTGCCATCCCCCATGTCAAGGTATTTCCTAAGGCAGTATCCCAATTTTTTAAATCTGCTGTCCTAAAGTCTAGGACCCTCATCCTAGTGTGGTTCTCCTGCTCAATTTGTATGCTAAACCACATTGTATGATGGTTGCCTGTAACCAGCATGCTACCCACTGTGACATCTGCAATGCTGTCGCTGTTTGTGATCATCAGATCCAGCACTGCCCAGTCTCTAGTGGGTTCTGTAACCAGCTGCCTAAGAAATGCCCCTTGCAGAGAGTCTAGGATGGCCTTGCTTCAGTTGTTGTTGCTGCCAGAATGTTCCAGTCTACATCCAGCAGATTAAAATCCCCCATAATCAATACCTCCCTTTGCTTGCCATTCTGCCAACAGCCTCATCCAAAACCCCATCTAACTCCTCCCCCTCCTGTGTTGGAGGTCTGTATACCACCCAAAGGCCCCCAACAAGTCTCTAAGCCAACCAAGAATCTCAGCCCTTCCTTATCCCAGTTGTGTCATGTAACTCTTTGGCCATTATACCTTCCCTCACATAGAAAACAAACCCCCTTCCTTTCTTCCCTGCCCTATGCTTTTGAAACATGAGTGACCTGGAATGACCTCATCCCAGCTGTGGTTGTCAGTGCACCATGATTCTGTTATAGCCACCAGATCCAGGTCCACCTCCACAGTGGTTGCCTCATGGTAAGGAATTTTATTTCCTTGGCTCCTTGTGTTGTAAACCATGGCTCTCCACTCCTTTGTCCCTCCCTGCCCATACTTTTCCCCCATTCCTGAGTCCATAATTCACCTTCCCTTGTCCCTGGTGCTATCATTTCCTTTTTAATCTCCCTGTCCACCCTTCTTAATTCTTCTCTGCCTTGTACCACCTCCCAGCCCTATACCACCCTTGTCACTGGGCCCCTGTACCCTAGGAGAATTTATTTCCCTGAAAATCCCTCTCTGATGCTCCATTTTCTGGGGGTATTTACTGCCTCCATCTTTATTTCTGCCTCCCCTTGGCTAGTCTAAATACCTGTAGATGTAGCATTTAAACCTTTACACCTAGGACTGCCATTCCCTCCAGGATGGATATAGGCCATCTCCCTTCTACAGGTCTTTATCCAAACAGGTGGGACTCCAGTCCCTGATGTAATGGAACCCTTCTCCATGCACCATGCCTTCAACCTGTCATTGAAGACCTTGGTGTGGAGTTCCCTAGCCTTCCCTGGCCATACACAGGATGCACCTCAGTGAAGGCCACCATGTGAGATACCTGCTTCAGGCCACTCCCAGCTCTCTAAGCATATCCTGCACCACTCCTGCTGTGTCCCGTGCAGGATTTTAATCCCTAGATGCACAATGACATCCAGTACCTCCTTCTCCCCATCCTAAGGTCTGCTCCCCATCCCTCTGTGCACAGGTGACCGGTAGGCACCTCGCCTCCCTCATGCCTTACTGTCCTCTTCCTAAATCTACCCCTAACAACTGAGTCCCCAACAGAAGTTGCTTCCTCTTCTCCTGGGGTCCTCTGCCTCCCACCTTGGAGCCTCCCCACTGGAGGACCTTCATATCCTCCTTTGCTACTACCATGGGTGCCTCCTCTCAGCAGTCCTGTCCTGCCAAAGCAGAAAGTTTCTTTCACTGTTGTTCACATTTCCTATCCTGACTGTTAGTGGTGAGTCTGTCCCTCGCTCAGGAGGGTCTTCCACCTTGCTTGCAAGACATTAGATTGTGTGTCTTTCTTTCCTTTTGTCTCCTCTCACTGGCCATTCACAGGACAACTGGCAAACCAGGCACAAAGTCAGACAGCATTGAGCAACAAACTAAGTTGCCTTCTCCTCCACCCCCCTCTGTGGTACCATCATGCCAGTACATGGCATTGCCCTCACTGATGTGATGGTTAGTATCATTACATGATTTTTGTTTTCTTTTTGTGCCTGTTTTTTTTACTGTTTTCCACAGGTGCATAGTGCCACAGTGGCCAAGTCAGGATAAATAATTTCTAATTTTTCTTCACAGGTGACAGGTATAGTAAGACATGGAGTGGACAACAGTTATACTGTACAGCCACCACAGTGGCCAAGTCATGCTAACTAAATTCTCTTTGTCTTCATAGGTGACAGGTATAGTAAGGCTGGAGTGGACAACGGATATACTGTACCATGCAACTACCACAATGGCCAAGTCAGGCTAAATAATTCTCTTTTTTCTTCACAGGTAAAAGGTATAGTAAGACTTGGAGTGGACAATGGATAGATACTGTCTGCATGGTGACTCACACTGTGGCTGACTGACTAGAATAAATAATATTCTTTTGTATTCACAGGTCTTCTGTACTGCCTCCCTCAACCAAGACTTCTTCTTCTTCACTGTCTGGGGTACCTTCATGCCTTTTTAAAGGCATGGCAATCCTCAATGTGATGGTGATTATCCTTTCAAAAGTTTTTTTTCTTTTAATATTTTTTTTTTTTGGTTTCCTTTCAAAGGTGCAACAGAAACACATTTAGGATTGTACTAGAGCCTAAATAATTTCTGTCTTTATTCACAGGTCTCTATCCATTGTGTCATGAATGTCTCCACTCCAGCACGCAAGCTGCTAGCAGTCTTATCCACCAGATTGCTGATGTGGTCAATGTTTCAGACTAATATTCAAACCTCCACCTCCACCTCCAACCACTCTGCCATTGTTTGTGTGGTCTTATTAAAGCCAGCATGCCCTCTGTATCCAGCGTGAATAAGTCATCCACCTGATGCTGCTGCCTGATTCTACTTTGTCACACAGCTCAAAATTACCTGAAACAGGATCAGAAAGTAGAGAGTAACAGATGAATAACATTCAATAATTTAACAACAAAAATGGAAAAAATAAATACTTTCCTTCCCTGGTAGGAAACACTGCTAAATTAAATGACCAGATCTCTTTACATAAAGTGGAGCAGACATATTGGGTGCCACCTATGTAGCAGCCTGCAGCAGCCTGATATAATTTTTCTGGTACTTCAAAAAAATTTAGGAACACAGAATTGATGTATATTGTACTTTTCTCACCATTTCCCTAGAGAGCATTACAATAACTGTGGTGGGACAGAAACATAGTATGCACATTATAGTAGCATGCAGCAGGCTGGCATATTTGGTAGTTGAGAAACATTTGTGGAGCACAGAATGTATATATGTATGTATGTATATATATATATATATATATATATAGCTATTCATTGCAAAAACATTGTTAATGCATCAGTTAGGGACTTCGGTGACATCATGCTCCCAGTAACACGGTAATCAAAGAGGCTCTAATAGGATCAGCTACCAAACCTTCAAAATTACAACTTTGCAGTGAAATACAAAATATTACTAAACAGAATGTGGCAGAATGCCAAGAAGAAGAGGGCTTAGCAACACCATGCCTTAGATGCCCAGAATGCTGAGAGATTTACCGATAGAAACTCAGAGAGTGAGGGGTCGGAGGCCTCTGCATACTCGAGAGGCACAGCCGCTGGCGAGACTGTCCTGACTTTACTATTCTACAAGAACACATGGCCTAAATGCTGTCTGAGCTGAAGACTTTCATAAAGAAATGCAATCTACAACCACGGCTCTCTGAACAGACATTAACAAGCTCAAAGAACACCAAGAAGCTGTGAGTCCCAGGCAAAGGAAACTGACAGTAAGGTGGACTATACAGAGAAGGCTCTCCTACAGCTGCATCAAACTGTAAAGACCTTCCAGGACAGGGCTGAGGACTCAGAAAGTAGAAATGTAGGAACAATATAAAGATATCGGGGCTTCGAGGGCAAAGTCTGAATATGATCACTTTCATTCAAAAATGCTCCGGGTCCATGTTACCTCTCCCAGAGACTTTCACCCTTGAGATGGAGCGGGCCCACAGGACACTCAGTCCTATACCTGCACTGGGACCTGACCACACACTGTTCTGGTCTGTTTCCTATGTTCCAGGAGAAAGAGTCCATGCTTCATATGGCATGGTAGGCATGAACAGTGCTGTGTCAGAAGCAGTGTCCATATTTCGAAAATGATTACATGCCTGAGGTGGTGGCCAGGTGCAAGGCCTACATCCCAATCATGAGGGCCCTGAAATCAGCAGGACTGCACTTCTGAACACCCTACCCTTCCAAGATGACAGTGTTCTTTCCTGATGCACACTCTCCTTGAATCGGAGGTGGCAACAATCGATGAGTTAAAGAACAGGAATATAGATGTTCCGATTACCAGTCTCCAGATAAGACCTCCATTGCTACAAAACTGTCCCAACACATCTGGCATGATGGCCAGTGGGATGCACTGTGACAATGGGGCTGAGGCAATCCAGCACATCGTGGGCGCTCTAAGAGTCAGGCCTGCCCCCCAACTAGCTCCCAGAACCAGTAACCTCACCTTGTTGATCTTCCGATCTTGGACAGGCAACAGACAGAAATAGGCATTGCTTCTGTGTGATGTGGGGTACTGACCCTTCTGGAATCTGGGACTTATGAGTGGAGTAGAATCACGGCTGTTTATTTTGAGATCTTGCAGCATAACCCGTCTGTGTGCGGAGCAGCACTGCACCTATGGGACTAAATTCTAAATTCAAACTGCTGACTCTCACAAAGATGGCCCTATATGCTAAAATGGACTAAACTCTGATTTTAATGGAGATAAATTTTACCTTGCACTTCTTCTCTTTCTAAAGCCTCTGTTTCAATCTGCTGCTGAGTACCGCTACACTACAGCTGCACACTAACTAACACATTGTCTCCTCCTGTTCTTTCTCTCCATTTCAAGTCCACTTAAGAGAAAGACGACTTATTATACTCCCTGGCAAATCCAGGTAACCTAGTAAGGAGGCTTCCTCTATGAGCCACATACGGTATATAAGTCAAATGCAGGCAGATTAACTGGGGGGCTAAGGGGATGGACACCATTTACAGAAGCCCGCCATTTGTGTTGATCTGATTGATTGAGGCATTTGGCTACCAACCTGGTACAGACCCAGCCTGATCAATCCCACGGCACCTCAGATGGATTTTCTGATGTCTGGGATACCCTTGCTGGAGAATGTCAATATGGAGATGGGTTGCCTCCAGAGGGTCCTGCTCAATGGCACTGCCCTTCAGGCTCTGGAAATCAGTTTAAATACACCCTACGGCATCTGCCTTTGGGGATGGGAGAGCTGGCTGCCACTCCCAGGGGCAAGGGGGGAATACAGTGTCCCTCATGTGCTATGCTGATCCTAGAGGCTTGGATGCATGTGCTGTATGACCATCCTTCTGTACACAGTGATTTTAAACAGATGCCGGTGCCCTGGGGCCCCTTCCCCGGGAGGATGCTGGGCCTGTCTCCCCTGGCAGGAACATAAAAGTACAAAATGTGAAACCTGTGAGTAACCTGAAAATATGAGAGTGAAATACAAAAGAAAGAAATGTTTATAATAACCACCTGGCTGTTCCTTTCTACCCCGCTCTAGGGTCAACCTGTCGGCAAGGCAAGAACCCCTAGTCCGAGATCAGCTGTGATGACACTCCCTTAAAGGTGGTTGAGCCCCAGAGGTAAGTCAACCTGCAGGCTGGAGGGCAGTTGATGATTCCGCTGACAGCTAACATGGTACTGTATAACTAAGACATTACACTGCTAATCGGGTTGTTGTTGGGAGGGGCCTGGCAGTGGGGTGTGACATGAGCAGAATAACCAATACCGAGATGAGAATGTTAATGAGTCGCAATTGCTGTCTGCCTGCTGGGGGTGGTGGAGGTAGAGCAGGAATATGAACATAAGAATAATTGTTGTTTGTCATGTATTGACATGTGCCTTTGGCCCTCCACCCCTCTGGGAAGTAGTTGAACAGAACAACCTGCCTCCTGGGGTCCCTGACTAGGAGTGTGCCTGCTCGTGCCACCCTCCCTCTTTTTCAGTCACCCCTCTTGATCCTCTTGCTTCCCCAGATGGGGACTTGTTGCTGTAGTGTTTCTCCCCACAGAGGGGAGGCTCAGAGTGGTGTCCTCCTGCTGCCTCCGTCCTCCATCAAAACAACCCCATTGACCCCCAGGAGTGGACCCTGATTCCTGGGCTGTGCCTTGCCTCATCCCCAGCACCTGTGTTGTGTGGAGGTCTTGCACCCCTGTTACCTACATGTGAACGAGATCCAGGGCATTTGGCTAATGGAAACACCAAACTAGACCTCCCGCCTCATTGCTCAGAAGCAAAGTGAATCAGAGCCAATCCTGGAGAAGCATATGATGTCTTCTATCCTTACCCTATCCCAGCCGACACTGTAAGTGTCAGGAGGATGCTCAGTTGAGACTGTCTCTCCTAGTGGGGCTAGGCCCCACTTACAGGGTCTTAGATATGATACTGCACAATGGAAGTGCTAGTTCTTTGTTTATAGTTCAAACAGCCTAGTTGGCCTGGATTCAAGTCCCAGCTGAGGCACTTGCTTCTTCCTCACCTCTATATGTGTTCCATAAATATGCACACCGCACTTCTCTGTGATTGTTATAAGTAAATATTTGTGTTGCCATTGGGCTGTGCATTTGAGAAAGAGTAATGTGCTTGGGATAGCCCAAGTTCCAGTTGTCTCAGTGGCACAGCTGGTTAGCACAATCAGAACAGTATTCGGACAGCCTGGGTTCAAGTCCCAACTCAGGCATTTACTTCCTCCTCATCTCTACTTGTATGTCTATGTGTACAGCAGACCGAAATTGCCTTACATTCCTATGGCAGAGATTTTATGTGGTTTGACCATGAGCTATATGGCTGCTGGTATACCAGATCGTAAGCAAAGTAAACCTCCACAATCACCTCTATCAGACACCCTGCTGATGGAAGATCACTTACTCAGACACATGACATCACTGAGGGATTTACTTCCTTCTACTCCTCCTTATACACCCCGAGAATGTGGTGCCACCTGAGGAGATAGCTGAGTACTTGCAATCTCTCATGATGCCACAGCTCACCCAGGGCCAGGAAGAGCAGTTAATGCGACCGATCACAGAAATGGAGCTGGTAGTTGCTATCTCCAGAGTAAAACATTGAAATCCCTTGCCCATATGGGTACAGTACTGAGTTCTACAAAACAGTTAAAGATAAAGTGCTCCTTAACGGTTCTCCATGTTTAATTCTGTGCTGGAGGAGATCCCCATAATGGTCATATGCCACTATCTCAGTGATCCCAAAGCCAGGTAAAATCCCCAGTTATGTAGCTCCTACCACCCAGTCTCAGTCCTCAATATGGACTATAAGCTCTTTATGAGCATTATCGCACATAGAATAGATGATCACCTCCCCAGCTGATTGGGAATGACCAAACTGGATTTGTTAGGGACCGCTCCATGACAGACAACATCAAACGCACTCTTCATATTACCCATGAGATGCAAACGCTGAACTTCCCTCAGTGTTAAATAGCCTTGATACTGAAAAAGCATTGATCGGGTCTCATGACCATTTTTGTACTCTGTCCTAGGGAAATTGGGGATACTGAGAGCTATGATCCAGGTTATCCAGAATATTTATGCTGCCCTAGGACATGTGTTAAGGCTGGAGGACATCACTCCCGTACTTCCCTCTGTACAGGGGCACCAGACAAGGCTGCCCTCTCGCCTCTATTGTTTGCAGTCTTTATGAAACCTCTAGCACAACAAATTTGTGAAGCGGGAACCTCACTGGGATTACACTAGTGCACAGAACATCAAATTGCTTTATATGTAGATGATGTTTTATTATGCCAGTGGGACCCGAGAAGACCCTACCAGCTGTAAAAACAAATCCTAGATGTCTTTGGCAGGGTGTCGTGCTACAATCTGAATGTCACTAAAATGGAAATGCTGGCCTTCCATTACAATCCCTCTCCTGCTATATGGGCCCTATTCCCATATAACTGGGACATGAAATACCTGAGAATATACCTACTCGGAACACCTCATCAGTTTTTAAGAAAAATTTCACCCTCTTTACCACACAACTGAAAATGGATCTTGCCAGCTGGAATACACTCCCCTTAGCTTAACCAGAAGGATTGACCTTATACAAATGGTGACTCTTCTCAGGGCCCTTTATCTGTTTCAAAATGTCCTATCCTCCTAACACAACAGGTATTCCGAGGATCAAATCAGCCATCTCTAGATTCATCTGGGCTGGGCAAAGACCCAGAGTCTGTTATAGGTATTAACCCTACCCAAAACAATGAAAAGTTTAGGCCTTCCTGACCTCCAGTCCTACTACTAGGCAACACAACTCATACATCTCTTAACTAGACAGATCTCCACACCCATAGCCCACTGGCGGAGAGATAGAGCAAGCTATTATCCCACTACTGAATACTTACAGTATCTTTACTACAATGAGCCAGATCCCACAATAATACTATTCCAGCCCTGGATAAGACATTATACTGCCATATGGGTCTCAATTAAAGCGGCCCTCCACCTCACCCTTTTCTACCCTTTTATGCCCATTTCCGCCTGAGAGATTTCCTGCCAGGGTGTTTTAGACCATGGCTTTCAGATATGGGAGAGATATGAACTAAAATACTGAACACAAGTAACTGCACAGGAAATTTCAAATCCTTTGAGGAAATACAGAGAACATTCGCTCCCCCATAGGGATCTTTTTAGATTCTTACAGCTTAGGCACTAGTATAACATTCACCCTAAGGGAATGAGAACCCTGAATTACATCCTCCACTGATCACTAAATTAATCAATCTATGCTCCACCCTAAGCCAAAGACACCTCATTTCCACCTTATACCAGCCACTCATAACCGCCCAGGAGAACCTTGCTGAGGGTATACATCTACAATGGCAGGAAGAGCTGGGGAATCCTATCACCAAAGTAGACTGGTAAATTGTGTGTCAGAGCGCAGCAAAATTACTAGCTCACACCAGTGGTGAGAATACAGATATGCCTGGAAAAACCTAATCAGGTACTTGAAAACCGCCACTACTCGCCCACTGGAGCAGCTGGCTGCTGGCGCCAATGTGGGAGACATTAGCTCACCGCACAAACATATCATGTGGGCATGCCCTAAACTCGGTCCTTTTACATTCCATCCAGACCATGCTTCAGGAGCTATTTGGGAGACAGTTTCAATTAACCGAGAAACTATACATCTTGCTACACTACCCCTCTGGGTTTAGAGATCCTAACTCCAGGTACTTGCTTGGCCTCTTAATAACAGCGGCCAAGAAAGCAATCACCAAAGCATGGCTTTCCTCAAGGGCTCCCTCAACCCAAGTCTGGTGGGCAATTACTAAGCAAATATACCAACTGGAGAGAATCACCCATAAGCTCAATGATCAGGAGGAGAAGTGTAACTCTAGGTGGACGAGATGGTTGCTATATAATATGCTAAAATATGAAACTTTTGTTCCATGAAAACCCCTCCCACCTCATGGAAACTGTTGGATAGACTTAATCCTAGTGAAAGGCGTTGCTTGAGGTCTGGATCTCAGCCCTATGGGACCACCCTCCCTCTTCCTTATGGACCGAGCTCCACCCCCAACAAGTTCCTGGTGCAGGGGCCCATACAGTGACAGTTATGGTACAGGCTACAAGGGATGAGTGTTTTCTCCTGTTATTACTTAAAATGTTTCTGCAGGACCTCTCCTGACACTGTGTAATTAATTGAGAGGGATATGATGTAACTCATACAGTAATGTATTGATGTTCTTGGACCCCAGTTACCAGGATCCTCCCAATTAAGCATATAATCTGTACTAAGATGCTATTGTGTATTACTGTCTACTATCTGTCTTCTCCTTTAAAACAATAAAGATGATATATACAAAAAAATGCATCAGTTAGGGTTTTTAGTACTGCCACAAAAGTAGGAAATGTGATGTTAGGGTATTCAACCCTGACACCCCACCCCACCCTGCACACACAGACAGGCATCAGGGTGTGCCTTGGGGTTGTCAGCCCCAATGCCTCACCCCATTCCATAAGTAAATATAAGCTGAGATGGATACAGTATAGAAGAATTGTCGCTTACCAAGAACCAATGTTTTTGCAATGAACTTCCTTACTTTTCAGATAGTATAATCATATCCTTATTTGACTGCGGGAACAAGAGGCCTGCACTCACATCCCTATAGATGCATATGTATGTAGGTGTGGAAGCACAGGGCCCTCCAGAACCTGCGCTTCCATTTATAGGACAACAGTGACCCAATTGTCAGTATAGCCATCTTATTGCCTCAACTCATGTACCTGGGTACAGAAATAAATTATCAAATCCACACCAAAATGTAATTCTGCGCAACTGCAATGCCATTCCGTGCCACAGGTGCAAAAATACATTTTGGTCATGATTTGAAAGATGACACCTATGACCAGTGTTGGGTAGTAACGTTACTGTAATCTGATTACATTGTCTATATAATGTGTGTAACTGTAATGACATTGAAAGTAAATGTAATCTGTAACACTTACAGATTACATTTTCTTTTAAGTAAAGCAGTTACTGTAATGGAATTTACTACATTACTCAGGGCCAGATTACCCCCATCGGCTGTTGGAATCATGGCATAGGCACTAAGGTAATATGGGTTCATGAGCCCTTAATATTTTTTAAGTGTGCTCATTCCCACCAATGATTTATAACATTAAAAGGCTTTGCCACTTTAGGAGCATTTTTTTAAATTGGCGCAGTTTAGGCACGTGTGACCTGGGCATGGGTG
The DNA here is from genome assembly GCA_016271365.2 of Neoceratodus forsteri. NCBI lineage: Eukaryota > Metazoa > Chordata > Ceratodontiformes > Ceratodontidae > Neoceratodus > Neoceratodus forsteri. The sequence continues at coordinate 765,009,553 of CM028133.1, read as the reverse complement.
CACTCTCTGACTTACTGCACCCCAAGTGATCCTGACCTAACCCTGAGTCTGTTCTTTGGTGGACCATGGCATGTTTTTGAATTTGGTGCCTTTGAATCCCGAAATCGTACACCACACGGGCGCCACAAAGGGAAGATAAACCAAGGCGAGCAGTAGGGAGGACTGGGTGACTCTGGCAGGTCAGGAGACAGTACCGAAGAGAAGTAATTCAAGTTGAAGAAGGCAAGGGACTGGGACCAACGGACATCCCTCTAACCAGATTCCAGGCGACATGTGGTCTAGTGGCACAGTCCAAAATTAGTCCCACAGCTGAGGGAATCTAGAGTACCAGAAAGGTTGTGCGGTGTTCCCTTAGTCAGTGTGTGTCATGTCGGTCGGTTCGGTTGTTGCATGGGCCAGGGAGGGCAGACAGCCAGCTGCTGAAGAGGATAGAGTGGAGGAGCCAAAGCCTGTTCAGCAGAGCAGGAGAGAAGAGAGTAGCACTGCACCTGGTTGGATGGTAATAACGCTGGTAACAGAGCTGACAGTAGAGCCAGCAGTCACCAGGTAAGGTGGGGATGCAAGAGGAAGATTAGCTGGGCCAAGCCCGACTGGTGGGAGGAGAGCTGCTCAGTTGATCAGTACACATTAGCTAGGGAACAACAGGTTTGTAATACTTTCAGCATTAAATTGTGCCAAGGAGTAGGAGTATATAGTTGTTTCCAGGCATCCTGATGTTGTATTAGTTTGTGCAACCCCTTGCCCCCAGCCATAGTAGTGGTGAATGAGTTGAAAACTGTTATGTACATGCATCTAATTCCATGCAGCACTGTGTAGAGAAAATAGCTGTTTCCTAGATAGCCTTCCCCAAGATAACCCTAAACTGCTGGGGGTGTCTATATCCCCTACACCTCCACAGTTTCAGATGTGGCAGCACTGAAAAGTTTAGTCAAAGAGAGCTGTGTTCCCAGCTGTGCTTTTACTGTTAGCTTGCCTTTCAGCAGGTATTCAGTTTTCACAAACACCTTTATTTTTGAGGTAATGATGCAACATAGGTAGGTGCTGTCAATCCAGAACAGTTAAGTGTTAGTATTTATGGACAAGTAATTGAATATTTGTTGGCAACTAACCGTAAGTGCAAAAGAAGTGGTCCACTGGATTAAACAAGGAAAGGTATCTTCCAAGTTGGACACTGTGGGATGGTTATGCTAACAGAGCCCGAAACCCAAAAATGATCATTTTAGGTTTTTTTATTTAATTCTTTGAAATTGGGTCAGGCCCACAAGGTACATTTATGTGCTTTCAAGTGCAACTGCAACTCAGGAGCACTGAAGGTTACATGACTTGCTCAGAGTCACACAGCGGAGGTTGTGGGAATCAAACCATACCCAGGTCTGCTGGATGTACCAAGCTTTATCACAGATTATTACTGTAACCACTAGGCTATACTGTGCAAGCCAGTTGAGGGCACTGATGTTTGTCAGGATTAACTGTGGGTACTGTGCATTAATAAATATAAAGCTGCAGTTACTGTTTTCATTTAACTGTGTCTCTCTTTTGCAGTTAATCTTTTTATTGAAGTATTTAAAAGATAAACAAACAACAAGTATACCCTATAACAATACTATATAAGGTTATATAAATAATAAACTAAGTAGCATAACATCTAACAAAGGAGAAACGACTATTCAATGGTAGTATAATAATTATGGATTAACAACTAAACTAGACAGTTACAATATTATAATGAAAAGAAGGCTTAGCACTACATAATAAAGAGGAAAATAGAAGAAGTAGAAGGTGAGAGAGGAGATATGAATAGTCATAGTTGTACATTACTACTATATATATCGTTAGAGTGCTACTAAAACTTATATAGACAGGATTAAGAATAACAAGAGAAGAGGAAGAAATAGCGAAGAGAAAGACAGTATAAAGTAAGTAGAGAAAAGCGAGACCACAACCTGAGGCAATGGAGGATATCAATAGGAGGAGAGAAAGAGATATTATATAAAGTATTTCAATCCATACTTTAAGTGCCAGAATGGCTAGATGAATCAAATATTTAAAATATTCCTGCCAACATTTATTATACATGTTGAGTCGGTGAAAGAAATATGTGTCATATGATCCAGGGAGGCATATTGAGATAAATGATTAAGAATATCATGGAGAGTGGGATTATATTAGATCTCAATACATAAGTATACTACGTTTAGCTAGAAGAAAAAGTATGGTTAACCATCTGTTCAAGGATTGGGGAATATTATAGGGATGAGGTCAAAAATACCAAGTATACAGTGTTTGGGTTCTAATACAAAGGTTGACCAGTCACTTTCATTGCAAGTGTATGAATACGATGCCAACATTTTTGTATGGGGACAATCCCATAAAATATGAAGTAAATACGCCATTGAGTGAGTTACATCGCCAGCAGTTGTCATTATCCGTTAATCCCATTTTATGCAATACAGTTGGGGTCCTATACCATAAATGAAGAACTTTAGTCTGCATGAGCGAGCTACATTTATCCTTAAAAGATCTGTGACAAGAAAGCCAACACCTATGCCATTGCTCATTTGTAATGTTATAGTGTAACAAATTGCTCCATTTATTTTTTGCACTAATGGACTGGTCCGGTAGTGATTCTCTAATATCTTTATAGATGACACTATTCAATTTACATGTTGTTTTATCTATTTGGAGATGTGCTGATCATATAAGGATTGATTAGCAATAAGTGAGAAATAATAAGTGCATGCTGTACTGAAGCTATAGATATTTCCAAAAATCCTGGTGGGGAAGATTCCATTGAGTACATACTGTAGATCAGAATAAGATTTTATTCTTAGCATTATGGGGTTCAAGTATGTCTCTTAAAAAGTATGCCTCTATTTTTCAAGAATCGACAATAGATTGGATGGTTTTCAAGAGATATTTGGCTATTTCCCAGATAGGAGTATAAGCAAGAGGGGTAGGGTTTGATTTGAGATGTTTATGAATTATTTTCCAGTAAAACGTGGATGGTACTATAGTGGGGTGAGATTTTAATTTAGAAGGGATGGGATTATAAATAAAAGAGGTAGCAATGTTGTTAGTACAAAGGAGGCTTCCATATTAACCCATAAAGATGAATTGGTGTCAGGTTGAATAAACCATTTGATAGTATGGGCTGCATGAAAGCCCAAAAGTAGGCCTGAAACCAAGGGAGGTCAAATCCACCTCTTGACCAATGTGATCTAAGTTTGTAATGACTAAATTGGGGATTTTGCCATCCCAAATAAAATTACCTATTAATTTGTCAATTTTGATGAGGAAACAAGAGGGCGTTTTAGAGGATATTAGAAAAAAGATACAATATTTTAGGAGTTATTATCATTTTAATAGCAGAAATTTTCCCATTAAAGGTAAGATTAAGCAATTTCCATCTGTCAAATATATGTTTAATGTTAGTTAGTAGAGGAGAAAATTAGCATCCCATACTTTATCCAATGATGGGATGATCCAGATACCTAAATATGGGATACCTTGGGAGCCCACGGAAGCCCAAAGGACCATTCATATAAGATTTACAGAGGTTGTTTAATGGTAGCGTTTCAGATTTATTAAGATTTAGAGCAAGTCACGAGATAAAGGTGAATTACTTAAAGTTTAACTAAAGGTTGCCCTGAAGATTGAAGATTCGAGGAGAATAAGAAGATCATCTGCATAAGAGAGTGAAGTGTAGCGAGAGTTACTGATAGGGATGCCTTTAATTATGCAGGATTGACGAAGAGCTGCAGAGAGGCTCCATGGCAAGTATAAACAAATATGGTGATAAGGGGCAACTGTGTCTCTAAAACTGTAAGTTCCTGAGTTGAAGGCAGGCATCCCACTGTGCTAAGTAAAAGTGGACTGTATCACTGAGTAGCTGCAACCTTCTTTTAAGTGAGTGCACCACACTGGGCCCCTGACCCACCAGGGTAGTACGTCAAGTGCCTGGGACAACTAAACCAGAACTTTGAACAGCAATTCTACCTACATTTGTTTAAAAATTCTAAACTTCAGTGCAGGATTTTCTCTACGAATTCTGTTAAAACCTTTTGAAAATTCACCCCCACCCGGAGTTGTAATAGTTAATTTATGTGGAGTCTAATGTTCTCATGGAAGGCTAACTCTGAGTCCTCTGATTTACTCCATATAAATTAACAAATAAAACTCCACGGGAGGAATTTTCTTAAAGTTTGCAACTGAATTTGTTAGGGAAAATCCTCCCAAATGAATTCTGCTTTAAAGGTTAGAACTTGTTAAGTAAATCAAGTACAGTCACCTTCCAAAAGTTTTATTTAGCTGTCTCAGACTGCGAGGACTTGACGTGGAGCTGACCTTCCAGTCCTACACCCTTCACTGCAGCCAAAGGGATCCCTCTGTACACCTGAACACCCTGACCCTGGAACACCTTAGCCATCGATGTGGGGGCATGGTGACATGTGTTCTAAGAACTACACAATGGACTAATAGAACTGAGGCAAAAAAGTTAACTTTTGACTTATTTTACACAGTCTTTCTAAATTAATAAAGTCTCTGATAATCAAAAGGTATTACCACCTATTCTTTTTCATCACTTCTACTGTCTGGTTAACAAAAATTGCAACTCTTTATATTGGACTACTACTAAGACTGTTCCTAAACATTACAACACATATTAATGCTGGCAACATGTTTGTGAAGCAAAAGGTATGTTCTTTGTCACAGTTTCAAAATTAGATTTTTATGTGTGTTTAAAACCATATGGTGAGCACTGTGTATTTCAAAATATTGGAGTTGTCTGGAATGAGCTGAACAGCGCACATTTTACATATCTGCTTATAAATGAAACAAAAGGTTCAACTAAATGCATGCAAAAATGCAAAGTAGAGTTAGAATTACTGTTTTGACCACAAATCTTCTATATGCCATAAAAACAAGAAATGTTGTTATGCTGCGATTACTGCATGCCTTGACCTAGTGAGGCCTGACACCACAAGCTCTGAGCCTTACAGCCTGTAGAAGTGTGGTAATTGCAGCTTAACTCCCATTCTGGAGTCTAATTACACTTTAAAATGGGAAACTAAGAAAATTATGAAAAATATTTTTAAAAACAAAAACTGTACTAATTGGTAAAACACTGAAGGCTTAAATCTCCAGAAGGTATATCGGCAGATGCACATGCCTCCGTTAGAAATTATTTATTCCACTTATAAAATGTTTATTTTTATACCTGTTCTAATTTGGTGTTTCATAAAGGGATGATTTCTAATGTATTATATAGCTGGGTTATATTGGGCTTATAGCTCTAAGCAAGTTCTGTTGTTGCATGTCTTCAAATGGTAGATGTAACTGGGTAAGATTTTATGCTTGTAGCTCTGTGGTAGTTGCATTAGGTTGCACTTCTGGAAATGTGATCTGTGTGAGACTCAGTTGAACAGCAGTGTTCACTGATTAGGTTAAAGTTGCTGCAGAAATGTTGCACTGAGGTTCTCTTTCTGCTTTAGTTGACTAGTGGTGCAATGTTATTACATCATAGAGCACTACAGCCAGGATATTCAAAGTTCCTGAACTGCACTCTCTAAAAGTTTGCTCCAGGGCAGTTTGTGCCCAGAGCAAACTAATGGTGATATGAAACATATCCAAGCACACAGTGAGCACAAATGAACGTTATTGCTGGTACTACCTAGCTACAAGTTGCAATGTTCTGATTTATATAGCTACTTTAAACTGTCTTATGGTGGTAATCTGTTTATGTTAAAAGAATAGAAAAGGTGATCTTGCCCCAATTTTTTTGGTTACAAAAGTTGAAGCCATAATTCTAGACATGCACATTAGAGCTGACATTAATGTGCATGACTGGAATCATGCTTCAACTCTTGTAACCAAAACAAAATGTGTTTCAGTACTAATTTTTCAAGGGAAATTACTTTAAATTGATCTGTGGCATGCAAGGTATGACCTGTACTGTTTTACCTCTATGGGATCCCAAGTCTGAAACTCATTAATGAACCAGTTTATCCATGGACCATGTGCATTTATGGAGACCAAGGGTGTAGGCAGGCATACTCACTGTACACATTTGTGTACAGTTTTGTTGAGTGCCTGTCACAAACCATATGCCTTTCTGTTAACATTTTCATTCTAATATGTAGTATTTGGGTTAGTGTAGGCCACTGAGGAGTGTCTCTATTTAAACCTTTGTTGTTTAGGAGACAGATACATGTATAACCTCTTTAGAGATTAGAGGAATCATCTGACAACAATCTGACTTGTTTGGAAGGGGTGCCACTTGGAGAGAATGTGTACATTTTTTAATGAGGGGGTGTACCTGTTGGAGTGTGTGTATAAACAGAAATTTTTGCTACACCCTGATGGAGACAAGAGGTTAGTGGCTTGCATGGTCATGAATAGAGGCTTGGGTGGTGGCGTGACTAGTAAGTACATCGCCGCCAAGGAAGAACATTTTATTTTGAAAGAAATAAATTCACTGACAAGCACGGATCATCCTGGAGCAAGTTATAAAAGTAATAGAAAAAGTAATGTGCATTACAGTTACAGTTACTGATGACTTTTCATACACAAGTAATCAATAACTGCAACTGATTACGTTTATTTGAGAGTAACTAGTAGCTGTAACTGATTACTTTTTTAAAGTAACTTACCCAACACCTGTGACATACATGAGGTGGGGTAATAGAAGGCTATGTTGAAAATCTGGGTAAAATATTTAACATTTCTGAAGTTACAAGCAGGTGTAGCAAAATGACAACAAATTGTCATAGCTTTGGAATTTTTCATATTTTGGCTAGGGATGGGCCTAAAAGGTCCTGACCCTTATTATCAGGGCCAGGATCCATGTCAGAGTTCTGATACATAAGCAATAATACCTGACAGGTGGACTTTGTTGGGAAATGCCGGACCACCCAGGGGCGTGATGAGGCCCACGCCACAGGCAGAGGGCCTTATAGCCCCTGGAAGGTCCGGTATTTCTAATAAAGCCCAACCTGGAGGGTATTATTGCACTTAGAAAATGGACATTGTAAAAACAAACAAAAATAAGATTCAAAATTGTTAATAAAATCATTTGATTGAGGTTTTGTAATTAAATAGTTCCTCCACCTGTATAGGAATGAAGGACTTTTGACCGTTTAGAGAGTCTGTAGTTAAGAAAAAAGCCGGTGGAATGCTGTTACTGCTCTCCCACAGCAGCCTGCTTGTTTCTTCATTCGGACCCCGTCACAAAACAGTTTTGTAGCCCCATCCTACTCATTTATTTACACAGTAGCTCTTATGTCTTTTTTATACTGGTTGCTGGAGCCAGGAGCTGTTTGTATCTGAAGAAAGCGCGGTCTAAAGAATGAATGAGCATGCAAGGCAGGGCTTCACATTGCCGTGGTGAAGGTAATTACGCTGTTAGGATGACATGTACAAGTAACTGTTGCAGTTAAACTGACAAGCCACCAGGTAAATACAGAAGCAGCTTCGGTAATTGTGGGGGCAGTGGTGTGAGGGAGTCGCTCTGCATTTAATTGATCTGCTTCTTATGGTGATGCTGGGTCTGTAGCAGCTTTACTGCTTTCTTTTAAGCGCAGAAGTGCAAGACTGCGGTCGGGGAGAATGGAGCCATAGTAAAGACTAAGGCAGTGAGGAATACTTATTTCCTCACTGTTCTCAAGTGCAAAATCAGCGTGCTTTCTTTTTTTTTATTAACAGGAGGCAGTCAAGACTGAAGGAAGTAGCGTTGGGGGCAGCTGTAGTTCTCGCTAAGCTAGAGAAAAACATGGCAGGCTTTACAACTTTTCTAGGGCTTTCAGCCAATTAGAAAGCAGGCTGAGCACCACTGGAAAATGCTACACTGTGAGGTGGCACTTGGACTGGTCTTATTTTTAGCTGGGCATCTATTGAAAAATAAATGCCCAGCTTGGAGCCTTGTCAGCCAATCAAGTTTGAGAATCCATTCAGGCCATCTTCTAAGTTCTGATAGATCCTGATTCAAATCAGAACCTTAATAAAATTAATAGTAATACTTGACAACAATCAAAAAGCACTGAAAATAGGAAATAAAGTAGTTTTCGTACCTGAGTGTGTTGGTCTGTTGCTGACTCCATTCTGTCCTAATCTGCCAGCTACAGGTTACCCACTTGTGCTTCTTAACCTCTGTGTGAGCCATTGGCATAGTATCACCCTCCATTCTGACCCAGTAATTATAAATATCCCCAGCCTGTACCATCTTATGGCCCCCACATGCAGCACACCCTTAATGTCCCTATTTGCTTGACGCCCACACTTCTCCAGTATTTACATCCTTCCTCCATTTGCCACCAACCGCCCTACCCAGTATGCAACATCCTGCCCCTTCATCTACTGGTACTCACCCAACCAGCCCCATGAATAATCCTGCCCTCCTCTCATTGGTTTATATCTACTATGCCCAAAAATGAATGCTTTACCACCTTGTCCTGCAGTGGATACTTCTGCCCTCCCTATCCCAGTATCAAATACCATGGCCCCTCCTCTCCATCTGCTGAGACTCACCATGTACTAATATTATTATCACACTGTCCCTCCTCCTATCTGTGGTACTTACTCACGCTGTTGCAGAATGAATACCCCTACACTCATTTTCCATCTGCTGATGCCCATCTTCTGCCAGAATGAATGCCTTATTCCCTCCTCCCATCTACTAATACCCTCCCAGAATAAAATGAATACCCTTCCACCTGCCAATTCCCATGCACCCTGTCCCAGAAGTAGTGAGATCCAGGCACCCACTTATGCACATGCCATTGCACGGACAGCACAAGCAGAGAAATATCTGAATCATATACTGATAGACTATTGCACAAACGTCATTTTGTGAGCTAAAGTGACAGAACTCATCCACAGAAGATACAGAATAGGAGAACATGAGTAGGCAACAGGGCCAGTATGGAAGGACTCTAGTGTAGAATTAATTTACTAAAATGACAAGCACTTTGAGAAAATTAACTAAAGGACAGTGTTTAATAGATTTTTTATGTCTTCACACATTTCAAAATAATATAACCCTCTCACCCAGGTGGGGGCCTACCTGTTTGCCTCCTCACTGCATGATCTATGAAGCCTGCCTGTGGAATGCTCACGCTGGACTGTAGCCTGTGATGGTAGGCTGGAGAAGCAAGAAACTCTGAGCTGCTACCTGCACAAATGTGCTAGTTACCACCTAGCACACTGCCTTCCATACTCAGCACACTGCCTTGACCAAGGTCTGAACCTCACCACTGCAACTTTGGCTCATTTGTTCCCCAAAGCAGTGCCCCCATGGCCAGATCCACAACTTTCTGACTGGGTCATCTACGCTGGGTTGCCTGACTGTCACCATTCGTTGGGTCGCCGCAGAACTTCCAAGGACACCTCAAGCATGCTCTGGCACCCAAACAGTTTCTGCGCTCACTCTCTCATGCTACAAGCATGTGCATGCACACTGGAATCCCTGCTTGAGAGAGTGTACAGCCGTATGAAGCAACAGTTGGGAAGAAAATAAAACAGAAAAAATCTTGTTTTTTTTTTCTTGTCACTGTGGGATTCAAGGTGGGTGTTTGGGAGAGGGACCCTGTTTTTGTTTGTTTTAAAATAAAATATTTTTGCAGGAAAGCACTGTGAGGTGGATCTGGTACACCTCGACTACAGTTTGTATCTACCTGAGTCTGATGGACACTGGGTGATCCGGGGGTTCTGATCTTTGTCGGACCAGTCCACCCATCCCAATTTTGACCCTACATTTTCAACATAGTCTTCTTATGACCCATCTCATAAACCCCATAGGTAAAAATTTTAAAATCTGTGCCAAAATGCCATTCCATGACACAGGTGCAAAACATATTTTGGGAAGGATGTGAAAAATGGCAGCTGTACTGTTCATTAGGTGGTGTGGAAAATGGCTATGTTGAAAATTTGGCATCAGAATACTGAAAATCACCACGTGCATAGAAAATTTTCAACAACTGCTTGTAACTCAGTCATTTTAGGAATCTGTTTACCAAATTTTCAACATGGGCTTTTGGGACCCCACCTCATGAACAACAGCACTGTCATTTTAGTAATCAGTCCCAAAGGTGATTTCATGCAACAACCATGAAATCATCTTCTGGGCTCAATTAATCTAAACGACATGTTCATGAGGCGGGGCCCAAAATCCCACGCTTGAAAAATGATGAAAAAATACTAAAAATGGCAAAATTACGAACCTAAACTCAAACACTATTGAAATACATTATATGGATCTTACTTGATTTCTCCATTTTATGTCCGGCTTGAAGAGTGCAAACATGTCCCAGTCCACAGAAGATGACAGGGATGACCTCTGGAGGTACATTTAGGGTAAGAGGTGGTGTGGGGTAGTGGGTGCTGAGTGGAAGGGGATGGTGGAGATGATGAGAGACCATTTTCTTTTGTTCAGGTGAAAAAAGACATCGGGGACTGTTTTCTTCTTTACAGGCCAAGTGTGATTAATCACCCCAGAAGTGATGTTATCCCAGCATGACACACACCCTGGAGTGCATTATTTTTATTATACAATGGCTCAGTTGTAAAACAAAAAAAAGAAAGAAAATATATTAAAAGTAGATTTTTTGTAATTTTTGCAATGGGTAGGATTACATTATTAAAAATAGTGCATATTTTTGTTTAGCCAGTAGGTGGAGCTGCCTGTTTTGGTGTGGCTTTGTGCCCTGACAGCCATCTTTGCTACTTACGCCAGTCTTTATAAATCAGCCTCCCGGATCCAAGTTATTCCTTGGGGTTCACGCTCTGCTTTGCAACACGGTTTACAGGATTTTTGTGTTTGTGTTTCCTTAACTCAGTATTCAGGGTGCTACTGTTTCAAAAAGCTGCCCTCTGCCTCCCCAACTCAGATTCATCCCGCCAAATGCTGGTGTGAGGGTGCCTGCATGGGAGGTAGGGAGGAGCTTCAGAAAGTGTTTTTAGGCACTTTTATGTGGTGGAATTTTTGTTTTAAGGAAAACAGGAGGAAAGTGTCTTCCAGGAGTGAGCAAGTGACAGCCATGTGGTGACTGTTTGAAAACACGGTTGCTCAGTCTGTGTATGGACCTCACATCCACTTTTTAAAAGAAATAGAGGAACATTTGGGGATTTCATTTCATTGTGTGATGGTTGTGGGTGTTATTTTGTCTGGGTTTTGTTCCGGGTTATGGTGGTGTACTGGGGGTGGGTTTCTGGTTGTGCGAGCAGAGGCAAGCGGGGGGACTGGGGAAGCTGCGTGAAAGGAAGAGAGCAATTTTGTTTTTAAAGTTACATGTGGTCATCAGTGTGTTAGACTACAGCCATGATGTTATGCCAGGATAACATCACGGCTCCAGTTGTAGACTGACCAATCAGAGGCCAGCATTTTTATTTGCCATTGTATAATTATATATTTGCGGACACTGGGAGTGGGCTCTCCACTGTCCCACACTGGTGTGGGGCTTCAAGTGCCAACACGGGATTGGGGCACCCCACTGTCAACAAATTACTCCTATGTCTGGGAACTATTTTTTTTTACAAGTATTAAATTATTATATAGTTCAGGACACTGGGAGTGGGCTTCCAGTGTCTCACACTGGCGGGGGTGTTCTACTACCGACATGGGGATTGGGCACCTCATGTTGATAAATATATATTTGATATTAACATACCTCAGCCGCTTTTGAGGCAGCAAAAGGATTTAAAAATTTTTGTTTTAGGTAAACACCAACAGGTGTTTACTTAACGGAGGCCAAAGAATTGATTCTGGGGACAGTTTGGCCAAAAATGTCCAGAAATTTTTTTGTGTTTTGTTTGTTTTCAGCGGCTGATGTTATTTCTTTTAAAGTAGTGCTGCAAATTGCAGCAATATTTGTGAAACAGTGCCACTATTTGTAGCATAACTGCGGTGAGTTTTGCGAATTAGTGCCATGATTTCGATACTTTGGCAAAGAAATGTTTTCACAAATTGTGGCAGTAGTGCCACAATTTGCCTAAAAGCAAAACAGGCCATTTAAAAAAACATATTTCTGGGTACTTTTGTGCAAAAAGAATCAAAGATTCTGACTCTTGGCTCCAATTAAGTAAACATACAGCTGTTGGTGTTTTACCTTGAGCAGTATTTTTAAACTATTTAACTTTTCCCAGTGTTGGGTAAGTTACTTTTAAAAAGTAATCAGTTACAGTTACTAGTTACTTTCAAATAATGTAATCAGTTACAGTTACTTATTACTTTTATATAAACAGTAATTAGTAACTGTAACTGTAATGTATATTACTTTTTAACATGGTTATATTTACTCATTGAACGTAACTATGTACCCATGAAAGCCCAAGAAATGTATAAAAGAAATAAAACAGATTCTAAAGACAATGAATATGTTAATTTAAAATACAGTACCCATCTGACATTGCCAGCCACAACAATCCCTTTACATTTCCATAAATAAGAGCTCTATTAAAAGAAACACTCAAGCACACACCCTGTATCTACTGCTGCCTCCGCAATATCCCTCCCCCACAGCTGAAGCCTGGCTTTGCCAGCTACTGCTGTCCCAGACCTTTTCATTTCCATAACACCCACACTAACCTCCAATATACTCTCCCTGCCTCTAATGCCAGTGCCCTTAGTGATCTTTCCCGTACAGCTGTATATCCTGACAGTGCCAACCACAACTACTCCTTTACATCCCACCTTTACCCCACTGCCACACACACCCCTGCATCTTCTGCAATTGACAATCTTTCCCACATCTAGCCTGTATTCTCCTTCTGACTATGCAAGAGCCACAACTATCCCTTTAAATTTCTATAATAAATCCCACTCTCACATGGCTCCCCACACTTACACACTTGCACCCTGCAGATCTACTGACCTGCCTTGCCTTGGTGATTTTTTCCCATTTCCACAGCAGCCTGAATCCTAACTTTGCCATAGCCACAGATCCACCCCAAATCACATACAATAAATTCCACAGTACACACTGCTTACCCGACAAAATGTAAACTATTTTCCACAGCTGACTCTTGACTTGCCACTGCCACTGAGATACAGTTATAATTATAACTAAGTCTGCCATGACTATTATGCCACAACTGAAGTCAGAAGTGTCACTTACTGTAATTATCACACAACACAAAACACTTGTTGCACTCCAGGACATACCCTTTGATGAGGATTTTCTTTGAGATGTGACTGGTGATGGTGCTAGACCTCACAGGTGGGTGGATGGACAATCAAGCAACCTGCTGAGGCAGCTAGCACATGTGGTGTTGATGGAAATGGACCCTGGGCCCTGCCTGCAGATGTACTACTTGCCTTTTTCCCTACAAAAGTTATGCTGGCTCTGATTCCCTCAAGGTTCACAATGGCAACCATAGAAGGCCACGGCTGACGACATGCAGGGATGTAGCAAGCTATCTATAAATTGCACATCAACTGGTCAATCTGTTGCCCCTCAAACAAATTTCATCAATTCCTATAGCGATTCTTAGCTGTACCATGTAGCGGAGCACAAGTAGTATAATTTGTATATCAAATGTTGCAAAATGATATATTTTAATAATAAACTAACAAATAAAATGATGTTTTCTGACTTGTATTTCCACAAAACATGTCACAGATATAGAACAAAATGGTAGTACAGTATTAAATGAATGCTGAAAATAGAAAATAGAGTTAGAATCAATGTGTCAACCATAGGTATTCTTCAGGAATTATCTAAAAGAGAAAAAGTAGTAAGGGAAATAAAAGACATATTTGTGAGGAAAGAAAATAGGAGAGGCTATAAGAGAAAGATAGAATAATAAATGAGTGATGTGTTTAACAGATATTACACACACCCAAGGTGTTGGATACCACATAAATCTCGAAGTTAAGCTTGAGGGGTTTATTAATGCATCCAACACAGGTTGTGTGTAAAATCTTGAGTTAAACTATACCACCCCATGTTTTATTTTATATTATACAATGGGGTATGAAAATCCTGTAACCTCATTGGTCAAAACACATCACATGACTGTGGTATATCCTGTAATAACTCGTGGCTGAGAAATGGCATTTATGAAAAACATATTTAAACACATTTAAAATTTATTTTACAATTGATCCATTGTATAATGCAATAAGGCACTCCAGGGTGTGGGTTATGGGTGTGTACCCACTTCTTGTGTGGTTAAGTCACTGCCAGTACTGTGACACACTACACAAGGCATGGGTAAATCACCCAATAACCCACACCCTGTCATGCCTTATTACTTAATAATTGCTGGGGAGCATTTTTTCACCACAGCAATTATATAAAATAAAGCTACATCCCCATGCAGCCGCTTATCCCAGGGTTTCAGTACGGGTCCACTATCTGAGCTTTGCTACTGAAACATTTTCTTTCCCTATTTTCATTGTTTTTTACAGCTTAAACATAATAGTAGACATTGGCCAGTTATTTCCTTTTCTTCAGTTAACTTACCACTGAGTGCCAGTCACAGTGAAGTGTGCAGGCATGCAGTGCTACAGAAAGACAAAGAGGGTGAGAAGAGCTGTGGCTGGCACGCATTGACCATGAAAAGCCGGCTTGTGTTCACTATTATAACCCACGGGTTATAATGGGAAATTATAACCCAGTTTTCCTTAGGGAAAAAACTAGCCAGTTATTATAAAGTGATAATAGATAAGGTAAGAATAGAATCTGGAAAATGAAAAGGTGATGATAGGTATGAAAAGGCAGAGTAGAAGTGAATGGACTGAGGAGTCCTTAAGTGGTGACTAATTAACAGGACCTTGTTAAAAAGGCTGAAAGGTGAAAGCTACATGTCATACTCATTTTCATTTTCTACAGATGAAAGAAATACTTAGACTGGAGGGCCAGTGATTTACACCAGATATGTGACAATTGATACAAGGACACCCAGTGCAATGACACCTCAGCAGAGCCAGGGAGCATAACAATAATTTCTGAAATGAGACAACTGGCAAAACAACCCTGACACCCACCAGCAGTGAGACTATAACCATGTAGAAAGCAGTAGTGCAATAAATGAGGCTACCTTGTAAGCGCACATGTGTTAGAACAAAGATCTTGAGGGCAAACCAGTATTAGGTCCAATTCTTAGTCTTAATGTTACAAGGCTGCATATCTTTGCTCCAGTTGCTGTGCCACAGGTTTACACCACTCGTAACTCCGGCAGATCATAATACCTAGACACTGCCACCACTAAACCTGAATGTGAAAGGCTACAAAAAATGTCACCTCACAGCCATTAAATGTTGTCTAAACTTTTATTGTGAAAAAAGGCAAAAATGGCAGCCAACTTGCTATTCAGTGTGCAAAGTGAAGATGCTTGGTGCTCGCACAGTGCTTAAGTCAGAATGCAGTTTTTTAGCCTGATGTTGTAATAAATCGAGCACATAGTCAGTTGAGCAACCTTTGTTTGCACTGAAACCTGAATATCAAAAGACACCTGCACAATTTCTGGATTTCAGGATGTCATAAACCCTGAGCTTCACTTTGAGGTTTACGGTCACAAGAACCCCTTGATAGATTACAGCAAGTACAACAGATGGATGCCCATCTGTTTTCTATTTTATTACTATTTATATTACAGTAACTAGTTACTGTTAGGGAAAAGTAATGTCATTACAGTTATTCATTATTTTAAAAGTAATTAATTACTATTACTTGTTACCTAGAAAAGTAATCACATTACAGTAACTGGTTACAAGTAACTAGTTACTACCCAACACTGCTTTTTCCACCTTGCTAACTGAAAAGATGGTATTCTCAACAGTACAGTCTGCATTTATGAAGCAACTACCACTTTATGCATCAAAAGTGCTTTTGCATAACATATCTAATTTTTCTCATAGGATATAATGGGAAACTTTCGAGTTTAGTAACTTTTGAATGGATTAACATTTTTCACCAAACCTTCAACAGACATCTGTGATCCAAACCCTATATACCCTATAAATTGCAGGCCAACCCCCAAGCTGTTTCAGAGAAACGGCATGACAAAGGATTTGCACCTATATGGCAATTTCACATTTTGAACACACTGCATTTCCACAACCACACATCCGACCAGAACAAAACATGCTACATCAAGAGATCTATGGTCCTTGATGACACATGCAAAATTGCAGGCAAATCGGTGAAACAGTTGCAAAGTTATTAAAGTGTAAAATTTGGGGTTTAACATAGATGTGACCATTGGACCTAACTATAGTGGCACTATTGTGCCTCTATAATATTGTGCATTTTGCACAAGATCATTGATGTAGTCAACATAGCAGGCTCATGCTCTGACATCCATCTCCTCCTCCTACAGCTTCTCTACCATGGTGTGTGTCCCCTTAAAGGCAACACAGTCTCTGTATCAAGTGTGAATAACAGTAATTACCTGATGCTGCTGCCTGATTCCTCATTGTTACGTGGGTGAAAAATTACCTGAAATGAGAGAAACAGGAGCAGAAAATGGAGAGTGACAGATGAATAACATTTAATAACTGAAAACAAAAACAGAAAAAGAATATTTACTTTCCCTGGTAGGAAACACTGCTAAATTAGATAATTAAATCCTAACCAGACCCATGCAGCAACAGGATTTAATCACTCAAGTGATAATACCTGAAAAGAGAGAAACAGGAACAAAAGATGGTTAGGAATACACTATTTACTCACCCAGGCTGAAAAGTAAAAAAAATAAATAAATAAATACTTGCCTTTGCTAATCGGACACAAATGCACCACAAAGAGACATTATGAATTCATGAAGAAACATCCCATGTCATTTTGTTTCCTCATGCAAAATTTCCAGACGGAGAATTTATTAGGCTGAGAATTTAGGGACACTAAAGCTCATCTCCTAAAGTGCATTTACAAGAACTGTGGTGGAGGAACTAACACACAGCATAACATCATGTAGCAGAATGCAGCAGCAGGACTTATTTGTTCCTCTCATTGAGAACAATTCTTAGAGAACAGATTTCCACTACAGTATATTGTGCTTGTTCCACCATTTCTCTGAAAGTGCATTACAAGAACAGTGGCAGTGGGCAGAAACACTCGTGGCACCTTACAGCAGCATGCATCAGCCTGATGTATTTATTCAGGTAGTTGAGAAAAATTCTGTGGGCAAGAGCATATGTATATGGTGCTTTTGCACCATTTCACCTAAAATGCATTACAGGAACTATGACAGTTGGACAGACACACAGGGTGGCACCTTGTAGCAGCATGCAGCAGCCTGAGATACTTATTCTGGTAGTTGAGAAAAATTTAGGAGCACACAGTTTATGTATATGGTGCTGTTTGCATTTTCACCATAACATGCATTACTTGCTTCAGTCATAGAAACATAGAAACATAGACTTTGATGGCAGATAAGGACACTCGCCCACCTAGTCTGCCCATTTCCTACCTAGAGGATAAGCTGCAGATCCTATTGAACCGACAGCCTATTTCTTCCTACCCCACAAAATTGCCCTATGTCTGTCCCATGCATTCTTGAATTCTCCCTCAGTTTTAGACCCCACAACCTCCTCAGGAAGGCTGTTCCAGGTCCACCACCCTCTCTGTGAAAAATACTTCCTCACATTGCCCCTAGACGTCCCCCTCTATCTTCAAGTTGTGTCCCCTTGTTCTTAGGCTACATTATTTCTGCAGCTCTGTAACCTAATCTACTTTGTTCTCCCTTAATGCTGCAGCTATGTTTG
Organism: Neoceratodus forsteri; assembly: GCA_016271365.2. NCBI lineage: Eukaryota > Metazoa > Chordata > Ceratodontiformes > Ceratodontidae > Neoceratodus > Neoceratodus forsteri. Next base: position 764,991,852 of record CM028133.1, on the reverse strand, counting down.
TGGTTAACTAGTACAGTCTATTACTTGTCACGATAGAACTTACTGTAAAATGGAATATGCTACTGATTTGCTGTATCTCTTGTATCCATTTTGTAGTTGCTCACACTTTTGTGTACAAACTGCTCTTGGTGGTTCATTTGTGAAGTGATGTGCTATAATTTTCATGTTTGCTGAATTTCTGACATAGTCACTATTGTATTTTTCCTTATTGTATGTATGCCTGATCAATTTTATTGTATATTTATTTATTGTATGTAAGCCTGTTTAATTGTTTGTAACCTCCTGGGTCATGCCTGAAAATAGTCACTCTCGTGTCTAGTGTGCCTACCCAGTAAACAAAACATGAAATAAATAAATAAATGTGGAGGGAAGTGACACAGCACAATTCCATGTGTAGTAGCAGAAGTACAGTACCACTATTTAATAACTTCTTATTTGAGAGAAAATTTCAAGAAGCGATACATTTATATACTGTATTGTGCTACAGCACTTGTGTTGACTCACCTAAGGAGCTTGACAAATACTGTCTGAGAGGGTGACTTGAACAGTGCAGCAGTAGCTACTGTACCACTGTTTAATTATTTCTTGTTGGGAAAAATGTTCAGGAAATATTCAGGGACCAGACAATTTTTGATATTGAGCCTTTTTTATTTCTTTGTTTCTGCCCCCAACAGACGGCCTCTTATGGCAGGACACCCCAGCCCCATCCAGACATCCTTGGGACTTACCTGCCAGACAGTCTAACCCCCATGACTTGCCTCCCTTGCAGGGTCAGAGGGTCCCCAAACTCCCATCAGGAACCAGAACCAGTTCCTGGTCTGGCAAGCCCAGTTGGTTAGGTGTCGACCTACGCATGTCCTGGCATGATCATGCCTCTGGTAGCTTTTTTTCCATTTTCTGGTTTCCTTTTGAGTGACATGGTGTGCAATGATGCCATGACATGTGCCGCATGCTCCAGCACCTGCACATCAGCATCTGCCACCCTCCTTGCCTTCTAGGCAGTCCCAGGGCTTCCCCTAGCTTCTGCTAGAGTCAGGCAAACACAGGGCTCTGCAAGCCCTCCCCAGAAGAGGACAGTAGTCCTCCAGATGCTCAATCATCCCTTCACCCAGTCACCCCACTGATGCCCAGATTCACTTATGAACCAAGCTTGGTGGCATCATGCATGTTAGCGCTACCATGGGTCAGTGGACCTTCCTGATGTTTGAGCTTTTAATTGCACTACATATGTAAACACCTGCACTTTACAACAAAAACAGTAGTGAGGGAGAAGACAATGATTTGGTGCCTAAACAGCTCCATTAAAGAAAATATATGTAGAAAATTGAATTATTTTTTGTTTTTCTGAGAACAAGAGAACTGAGACAGAAATCAAGATGAGAAGAGAAAGAGTTCAAAAATATTGGGAGATTTTGAAACCTTTTATAATTTTGGGGCGTAAACAAAGAGAGGAAAAGTAAGACTAAGAGGAGAGAAAGGAGCATATAATAGAGAAAAGAACAGGTTGTAAAAGGGAGAAATGAGGACAGTAGACAAAAGGACAGAAAAAATAAAGGATGGAGTAACAGTTGAACTGGAAAGGTTTTCATGGCCCACTGCCAGATGGAACAGCACCCACACTGCCATGACCAAGCACATTCATTCCATCATTCAGCACTTGCTTGTTCTCCAGTAAGTTGTTCATGAGTTGTTCCATTGAACAAACGTGGTGGTGAAAATCCCCATCTCCTTCTGCAGTTTTGAAAGCTACTCTCTGCAGTTCTTCAGCAGTGTGGGTGCTGGTGCTAGTCCTATTGCTAGTGCCAGTGCTGCTGGTACTGTCCCACAACCCTCGTATGGTGAGAGCAGCGTCTGTGTACTGCACCCTCCCCAGCATCACAGATGATCCACCATCACATGATGTCTTGCACTGCCTGGCCTTCTACTGAGCCTGGTGGCAGATCTTTAAATGAGTGTGCTGGCCACTGGTGTTAAATGGCTACCCTTTTTCCTTGCATGACCATTGTGTGACAGATTTTACATTTTACAGCAATGTCATCCTGAGGATTAACAGTAAAAGAATTCCCAGACCAGGGAAGACTGGCTGAGGAGCCATAGGAGAATTAGCATGGCTACTTTGGGGATAGCCTGTGGTAGTGGTGGTAGTAGCAAGGGGTGGTAGCACGGGGTTCAGGCTGCTATAGAACTGGTGGCTGCTGCTGCGGGCTGGGGGCATTCTGGGGTTCACTACTGAATAGAGGCCTGTGGTTCAGGCTACTGCAGAGCTCGGGAGCTGGAGGCTGCTGCTGCTGCTGCTGCAGTTGGTGCTGCTGGGGGGACTGCTGGATAATCCCAATACGCTGTGGCACAGGCATATGAATCCTTATGTGACCACTAGAGGACTCCGCTTCACAAGAGAGAAAGAAAGAAGAGAAGCAGAGAAAGAGCAAAGAAAAGATAGAATAAAGGGAAAATAGAGGTACTGTATATAACTTAGAAAAACAGGCAAAATATATAAGAAAATGAAACTAAATTACTATTAAGAACAAAAACCTTGAATGAGAATGAAAAGAAAAGAAAAAGCTCACAAAGTGGTGAAAAATAGGTTATAAGATTGGATTTCAGCTCTGTTAAAGGGGCACTGTCAGCTTTTTAATCACTTTTAGTGCCTGTAATAGTTGTGCCTGTTAACAGAGCTTTACCCAGTAATTGCTCTGATTCCATTCACACAGAAACATAGAAACTGATGGCAGATAAGGACCACTAGACCCACCAAGTCTGTCCATTTTCCCTACCTGTTGCAAAACCACAGACCCTACTTGATCTCAGGCTTTATTCTCTTTCCCATCGCTAGAGTATCTCTATGCCTATCCCATGCATTTTGAATTCCTACCAAGTTAGCTCCCACCACTTCTGCTGGGAGGCTGTTCCATGCATCCGCCACCCTTTCCATGAAGAAACACTTCCTCACATTACCTTTAGTCTACATCTTTCAGCCTCATGTCATGATCCCTTGTTCTAGAACATCTCTTTTTCTGGAAAGTTGCTACCCTCTGTACCTTATTTATGCCCTTGAGATATTTGAAGTTCTATCAATATACCTCCCCTCTCCTCTCCTCTTATCTAGGGTATACATATTGAGGTCCTCCAGTCTCTTAATATGAATTTTGGTGCAGACCCTGCACCATTTTTGTTGCCCTTCTTGAACTGCCTCTACTGCATCTATGTCTTTACAGAGATGCAGCCTCCAGAACTGGACACAGTACTCCAGATGGGGTCTCACCAATGATTTACACAGTGGCATCACCACCTCCTTTCTTCTGCCAGTGATACCTCTCCTATGCACCCCAGTACCCCACTGGCTCTCCCCACAGCATTGGCACATTGTTTGGCCACCTTTAGGTCAGCTGATATGATTACCCCAGATCCCTTTCCTGTTTGGTGGCTGTCAGTATCTTCCCCATGTAAGCCTCCCCTGTGACCCAAATGCATGATTTTGCACTTCTTTGCATTGAATCTTAGCTGCACACTCTTGACCATTCCTCTAGTTTACTTAGGTCCCTCCTCATTTTTTCCACCCTCCCAGAGTGTCTACCCTGTTGCAGAGCTTAATGTCATCTGCAAAGAGGCATACCTTTCTTTCCAGCCCTTCAGCAATGTCACTTACGAGACATTAAATAGGACTGTCCTCAGAACCGATCCTTTCAAAAGCATATTTGCAGATTTAATGTTTCTTTTTCACAAAAAGAATATTGCTTGTCCCAACCTAAATACCGTGGTCTGCTCCTTCTCGCATGTCCCTGACACGAGTGGCACTGAACATTGCTGAACTTGCGCATGAACCAGTTTGGCAGTTTTGAAGGCATATAAACTAAATAGCTTGCTGCATAGTGCGTAACTGCACTTATTTCTACAATATAAGTATTTTTTAAATGGACAGCTATTTCATATACAAATTGCTGTTGGCCCTAGGATCAGGTTTGGGGAGGCATTAAGTAGCACAGCACCAACAGCTATTTCATATCTCCGAACTTACTGGATATGCCAGTGTGCCTCTATGCAAGCATGGACAGCTGCTTGCATAAGCACACTGGCATCAGTTAGTGCCACTCGCAAGTGGGCTATGGTCTTACCAACTGTGCCTTCTAATATAGCACATTAATCAAGTCCCCTACTTTTGGGGTGCTAATCACAGTTCAGTAGGTGCTAACCCGCTTATGAAAAGCTAACTGGCTTCTAATATCCAGCCCATGGTGAATTGATATATTAGACTGTCACTCAGTTACACAAATAGGATGCTATTTTTAATAAACTGGGCCACTTCATTCTTCACTCCTGTATGGGCACCCAGCACTGTGACTTGTATCACTGATGGGTTAGCTATCCTGGCAGAATGGAGATAGCTTCATTTCCTTCAGTTCATTTATAGCAGTCTTTCAATCAAAATCTCCTGATTGCATTAGCCAAGCCAAAGACCTAGTTTGTGCTCTTCTGCTGAAATTGAATTGAGTTGGTACATTTTCTATCTCCTGTTCTTTTGGCAGATATGCTTTTATGAATTCTGGTCCAACCGAGAAACACACTTCCTATATGCCTTCATCCCATTTCTGGTCCGCTCCCTCACTTTTCACCTATAATTAATTGACTTGTCAACCAAGTCTCACTCCCATGTCCTTGTGCACCTATATGCTCATTTATCTGGTAGATATCGTCTTGTGTTATGAGTAAGGCATTTTGCTATGTACTTCATGTAATATGTTATAACTAATTGTATACTGTTATACTATATGGATATCCCTAATAATACCATCAAAACCCTACAAAAAATTCCTCATAATTCCATCTAGAAATCCATCAATAGTATTATAAGATCTCTTAATACTATCATAGGATGTTTAAAGATCATATTATACTATCAATGGATTTTCTAAGACAGTGCTACCAGACAACAAGCTTTCCTTGCACTGCACATACTCACCACAGCTGTGCGAGACAGCTTTTGTTTCATATAGCTTTTGCCCTCCACCACCACCTTGTGTCTATCATTGGGTCTGGTTCTCAGATCCCCAGTCCCAACTTCCACTCTTCCCCCACCATCTTGTCTGGTGGGATCTACACAGTGCAGAACCTGGAGTACCAAATGGCCATCATGCATGGTGATGGAGGGACATGGTGTTTTTGTTCCTTTTCTCCTTTTATGTCCGGGCCACGGCAGACAGGGTATACATGCACGGAGGCAAACATGCAGTCTGGAACCAGCGGCTTTGCTTCTCCAACCCAGCCTAGCTACAGCCTATAAGTTGCTCAGCATTACCACTGAGTCTCCACTCAGTGGCAGCCAAGGCCGGCAAGACTTACCTCCCCAGTTTGGGATAGGAGAGATGCTAGCGGCCTCTCAATCCTCTCAAGCCCTCCCTGACTAACTGCCAGCAGCCCAAACTTGTTCCTGAACTCAGGTTGATGACATGAGAGAAGAAAGGTACCTTAAGCACCTCAGCACTATGCACTACTGGGCTGGCTTGTGAGCCAGCTTTTTACTGTAACCTGGAGTACAGTAAACATCAGCCATATTGGGGTACACTGACTCTCTCCTGTTTACCGACAACCTCCTGGTACACTGTGAAGTGTGAACTGTGATCCAAGCTAGTGCTGTTATGTTTTTCCTTGGCATTTCCCATTGACTCAAAACACCCCAAGCAAAAGCAGCACAAATCCTTGTGGCCATCATGAGGACGGCTTTTATTGTAACTGCCATATAAAGTGAAATCTGACTTGTCATGACTACAAAGGTGGAAACAATGGCTCCTTGGATCCATATATTGCAAAATAAAAACAGGGATGGTATGTCACTTAGCTATAATTCCATCTCGAGGTTCTGGTGACATGATGGAACCTCCTGAGCTTTGCTGTCCAGGTTTACATATCCCTAGAACCTTGATGGGGATTTTATAGCCTCGTAATACAAGTCCCCTATCTAATATTCTATTTGTAATTTACGATCTGTAATATGCTATGCTACTGTTGTTTTACACAGGAACCACTGGAAATGAACTTGTGCTCAATGGGTAATGCTTGTGTGCCTCCATGCAAGGCCCAGCTGGGCCTTTCCAGACCTTCCTGGGTCTCGTTCTGCCCTGGCACCTGTTGCTCCTACTCTGCCCTGGAATGGAGCTCTGGGGGGCTTAACTGTCATTTCTTTTGTTGATTTTACAATGGGGCTATTGGCAGTCTGTTACCTATAATCCCCTGCCCACAGAGAGCAGAGGATACACTCTCTTACCAACACGGGCATCCAGTTGTATGCACACTGTCCAGCACCTACTGCCCCAAGCATCCCCCAAGACACCTGCCACTTTTTTGCTTCTCTGCACATGCAGATTGGGATGCCCAGGGTTGTAGATGCCAGTAACTGTGGTGACATCTGCAGGTCCAAGTTATATGCCCAGATTGCCACATATCGCAGTGGTTGCAGTAGACTGAGCCCTGAGACTTAACACAGAGGGTATATTCTTGGAATATAGATCAATTTGGGTCATCAGAAGAACAATGTATTGTTGTAGCCAGAGTCATAACTGCTGCAGACATCCCTTTGACAGCTTCAGAGATGTCTCACTATGATTTTAGGCACCAACAAGAGTAGCTTGTGGGTGCATGTTGTCAGTCATATGTGTACTGTTTTGTGCATTTCAGTCAAGATTAAGAGGATACCATTTGTGTGAGTGATTTGCGTGCCTCATTTTCCATGAGTGATGCGCCATGTATCTACTCCTGACGACAACACTTCAGTCATGCTCACTGATACGGAATATGGACAGCGCTTCAGATTCCTCATTTCTCATGGACTCTGGTGCAGATGGAAGGCTGCCTCCCAGTGTTGTCTGCAAGCAGTTCTGCCATACAAGGCTACACCTACTAAACCATCAGGCCAGCCTAATTGTTGCTCCTCTCACCAAATTCAGCAATCCTCCGACATGTGTGTAGATTGAATTTACTTGTGCATGTTTTTTTATATATTTCTTAATAAATCCAGGGGACGGAAGAGATTAGATGATCAAGTAAGAGGGTTCACGACAAACCAAGGCTAAAACCTCTGCAGGGGTTACCTGAGGTGTAGAAACAGCCTGCAGTATCAGCCATGAAGCAAAGAGTAGGCACTGAGCATGAGTGAAGAGCTGGGAACAAAAGAGAGCTAACTGCACAGAAACAAGGGTATAGCAGCAGAAGGGTTCAAGCATCTGCACCTGTAACAGCCATCAAGAAGAGCACAGCAGACAAGAACATAGCGTGGCAAATATGCACCCAGTCAGCTTTACTTTGACACTCTTGACTGAGAACAGGTAGTTAGACCCCTCAAAAAATATAGATAGGGTCTGTGCCACTCTAATGACGAGTTTCAGTAGTTGGATATCCAATACATAATAAAACAAAGCATTTAAAAATGTTTATTTTGAATATTTGGCCAGGTAATGCACACTGAGTTAATGCTCATTTCCAGGTACTACCAAGAGAACAATAAAAACTCAGGAGGGACCATGATTTGCTTATGTTCGCAGTATACAAGCAGCAGTTGGGATTCAGACCTTGGCTTGCTGAGTATCCAGGCTCACAACTCTGTGCTCTTATCCCTAGGTTGCACAGTAACCTTTTCAGGAAAGGAAAATACAAGGTCAAGTTTCCAATGCGAAGAGAGAAAAAATGGTTTGAATGAATGCCTTCTGTTATTGGAACGATCGTCCATGCCAGCAAGAACTCATAGGAAGGAAAACAACAAAAGCCACAGCTGGAGAGCATGGTCCGCAGAAAAACTAGAGCCACGAAACAACAAAACCAGGCACTCATTAAGAATAAAAGCAAACTACATCACAAGTTGATGCTGTGATAGTTTATTAATAGTTAATGAGGGATGCGTAAGTTGTGCACCCTCCTTCTCTTAATAAAGTATCACAGCATCAGCTTGTGCTGTAGTTTGTTTTTTGTCCTTAGAGCGCCCTAATCATAGGCAGGGTTAAGTATTTCTGACACTCATGAGACACTGACTTCTAAACAAATGACTTGACTGCCGCATGTGGTGGCGTTAGGTTAAGTTACTGACTTCTAGACCTGAAAAAGATACTGCAACTACATTTTGGCAAGAAAAGTTGAGATTTATTTATTTATTTAAACATCAGTTTAGAAACCTTTGAGCCAGAGGCTCATTTACAAAGGTACTCGTCACACAGAGGACATAAGAACAATAGTACAAGGACAACAGCAATTACACAAAAAGATACAATTCAGTTACACTTTTGTTACAGTAGAACTCATAACCCATGAGCAGAATAGCCTAGGGTGCAACGGAGGTTGGGGGGTGCAGGTAGAGGAAGCAGGGAGAGTGACGGGGAGGAGGATTAATAGGGAGGGAAGGGGGTGGTGGGAGCCGCTCAGTGAGCATTGTCAGCAGTGCGTGTATTTTTTTTTTTTTTTTTTTTTAGGTTAGCGGCAGTTGCATTTACGTGAGGCAAGTAGGAAATTTCTGAGCCTGGGCTTAAAGCAAGCTAAGGTTGGTGAGTTTGAGACACTGGCAGGAAGGGAGTTATACCAGTAGGGTGCATGGTAGGGGAACGCCCTCCCTTGAGAGGTCCTGGCTCGTGAATGACTAGGGTTGCTCTTGAGGAGCTACGGGTGTTTAGGGTCGGCACAGATCTGCAATTGTTTGGATAGGCCTATGGGGGATAGGTTCTGCAGGGCTTTTAAATGTGAGCTGGCAGGTCTGATACATGAGACGCCTGCCCAGGTTGAGTAGGGTAGCTAGGGTATACAGCTCACATGTGTGAGTGGAGTCTGAGGCACCGGCGATAAGTCTACAGGCCTTGCTGGAGTGTAAGGCAACCTGTTGAGGGCAGTCTGGTCTGCTGAACCATAGACTGGAAGGCCATAGTCAATGAGGGATATGACAGAGGAGGTGACAGCCAGGCAGAGGGCATCAGGAGGAGGCATTTCTTGTGCGGTAGAGAATGCCTAGCAGCAGTTGGCGGCAGAATTTAGGGTAGATATATGTCCATGGAAAGAAAGTGCAGGGTCAAAGGTTATTCCAAGATATTTATAGGACTGAACAGGGTCAATGAAGTTGTTGGGTGGAGTGGATGGATAGGGGGGACTTACTATGCTTATTTTGGGGTGGGAGAAGAGCATCGCTTTTGTTTCTTTAGGTTGATAACAAGTCGGTGCTCAGTGAACCAGGTCGCTGCAGAGTCAAAAGCTAGTTGGAGGGAGTTCTGTAGCAGCATGGGGTCATTGTGAGAGGCAAAGAGGACAGCATCATCCGTATAGAGAAGAATCTTACCCGCAAAACTGCTGGGTAGGGAGTTGAGAAAGAGGGAGAATAGTAGGGTCCAAGTCATTGAGCCCAACGGCACTCCAGAGCCAATAGGGCAGGTTCCTAGAGAGTACCGCTGACTTTCACACGCTGGGAGGGCTGAGAGAGGGCTGGTGCACCAGGAACAGGTCCAGAGGCAAAGCTCATTTGGTCGAGGGTGTGAGCAGAGAGGATGCGAAACGGTATCAAAGGCTTTAGACAAGTCAATGAATATGGCACCAGCCAGGGCACCAGAGTCCAAGGAGGCTTGGAGGAAGTTGGAAAATTTCAGGAAAGCTGTATTGGTACTATGACCTGCTCTGAACCCGTGTTGTTCAGGGCAGAGAACATTGTACTCTCATTGCAGGTAGTCAGGAGACTTGGGAAGCCACAATTTTCTCCAAAGCCTTAGAGAGGGGAGAGGATCGAGATGGGCCGGTAGTTGCCCGGAAGAGTCCTGTCACCACCTTTGTGGACAGGGGTAACTGTGGCAACCTTCCAGGCAGCAGGAATTGTCCGAGACATAGTGATTTGTTGAAGATGCATGTGATAGGCGAGAGGACCTGATCCAGGACCTGATGTAACAGGCAGGGATCAAGTGAGTCATTACCGAGGTGTTACCTTTTAGAGCTCTTAGCAGGTATGGCCTGGTTTCTTGTATGGTGACACGATGCAGGTGGAAGGGGCGAGTGATGGGTAGTGGAGCAGAAGGAGGTAGCGGACTGAAAAGTTACCAGGAGTACTGAGCTAAGGTCAGTAAAGGAGTTATTGAGGTGAGTGGCAATGAGGGCAGGATCAGAGGAGTCGACCATTAATGTTGAGAAGCGAGGAGAGGGGGACTGGGAGTTGCCATTCAGTAGCTTGATGTTGTTCCAGAAGCACCTGGGGTTCCCCAAGAAGAGGTAAGAGAGGCTTGGTAGTATTCCGCTTCGCTTATGGATGGCCCAGGTGCACTGGTTGCGGGCGGCATAAGACTGTCTGTCAGCTGGACGGCCAGTAGCAACAGCAAGGTGCCAAAGGTTGTCTTGCTTAAGTTGCCATAGCAGGGCAGGGGTGATCCAAGGGTATGTCTCACTTTGGTCCTCCTAGCAGTTATGGGGGCAAAATGTCACAGGCAGAGTTGAAGGTGTTCACAAAAAGGCCAGGGCCCAGTCAATGTTAGTTGCGCCAGAGGGGACCAATCAGTATGAGCAAGTGAGGGGAGGGCAGACCCATGAGAGAATCCTTCAAATAGAAGGCACAACTCCACCTCTCCTTCCGGCCACGGTCCAAACGGTGGAGAGTGTAGCCAGGAGAGAGACACGAGAGTTGGGAGGGAGTGAGACAGCCAGGTTTCAACCAGGGCAACAACATCAGGTTTATGAAGCATCACCCAGCAGTGTAGTGAGTCCAGTTTTTCAGGAGGCTACAGATGTTCATAGATGCAATACACAGCCCGGAAGATTTCAGGGGAGTATCAGTGCTGCCAGGCCCAGGATTGGGGTGGACATTGCCTGACAGGAGCAGGAGGAGGAGGGCTGCTCTTGGGAGTGCGTGATACCGGGATAGTTTTCGACGACTGGAGGGGGTAATGATGGGCTGGTTTGGTAAAGCAAGAAGCAAAATGACTGGCATCACCACCCTTCCACCCCAAATAAAACTTGGAATTCAATCCCCTAGGCTGTAAAGACAAGAGGACACAGGTCTGAGTTCAAACAACTTTACTGAATGCCAGCAAACATACAGATACATGCACTTGAGGTCCTATACTGTAACTGGGGAGTTCTCAGCCCGCCAAGCTCCATTTGTATTAGCTTCAAACTATAGTGATGTCATGTGGTGCGTGACGTCATTAAATATTCATGAACATCACATCGTCACATCTCCCCTTTAGATGGAAACAATAAACAGTAAATTTAATACTTTACAGTCCCATGGTTTAGGTGCTTGATTGCAGTCTAGTCCTGATATCAAGTGAGACTCTGGATGACCCACCCACTCCCTGACTTATTCTGATTGGGCTTAAGTCCCAGGTGTGCAGGTGCACAGGGGCTGCTGGTGTTGCAACTGTTGTCCCTGTTGACAGATCTTTGTTGCTTGCCATGGCTGCAGCTCTCTCCTCCAACCTGTCCTGCTCCACTGCTGCTGGGTCGCCTCTCCATTACTCAACCATTGCTCCAGCTCCAGCTCCACTGGGACATTTTCCTCCTGTCACAGCCTCTCTTTCACTTCGCCACACTGGCAGCTGCCTTTCTTAGCCAAACATTTGGTTAATAGTTCCACCTCACTGGGGAAACTTTGGACTGTGGCTCTGGAACACTTAAAATCTCTCTGCAATTTCTGCAGTAGTGTTTCCTTGCACCTCCACTATGTAGGATAGAGGTGTGGCAGCTGGGGATAGCATCCTTGCAGGAGTCAATTCATTTGTCATGTTTCTCATGTAGACTCTCTGTCCAGAGGTCAGATCCAGTAAGTGATGAGAAGTCCTGTTATAGTATTGCTGTTGTTTTCTTTGGTTAGCTTCCAAAGTGGAGCAGACATCTGTAGTCACTAGTTTTGGATTTAAAGGTTCTGGCCTGGTTGATAATAAAGTTCATGTTCTGCACCCCATTAGTAGCTGTGCATGGGAGCCCATACCTTCCATTGGGTATTTTGAGGTTCAAAAGGCCCAAATAGGGATCTTTGTTGTCCCGTTTACTTTCTTGAGGAAATTTTTTACTGTTTGTACAGTCCTCTCCACCATCCCGTTACTCTGTGGGTATCTTGGGGACGTTGTTACATGTTTGAATTTGTAAGTCCTTGCAAAACTGGCAAATTCAATGCTAGCAAACTGTGGCCCATTCTCAGTTAGCACTGTTTCTGCTGTCTGGTAGATTGAGATTTGACATGATTAATTACAGTCTCACTTGTATTTTGTTACTTTGATGTCACAATGAACTTTGAATAACAGTCTATTAGGATCAAGTAATTCTCTGCAAAATTCAAACAGATCAAGTCCTACCTTTTGCCAGGGCCTGTCTGGGATTTCATGTGGTTTTGAGGGCTCTTTGTTTGTGCTTTCCTATAGCTGATACAAATGCCACAGTTGGACACTAGATCTGTGATCTGACTGTTCATTCCTGGCCAAAAGAGCACGTCCCGGCCCTTCTCTTACATTGTTCACTTCCTAAATGGGTTTGTGTAATTTAGTAAGCATTTCTTACTGAGTGACACTGAACTATGAGTCTCTCCCTTTAAACAGCAGCACACTTTCTGTAGTGAATTTCTCCAGGAAGAGCCAATACTGCCTGATTAGTAAGTCCAACTGGGAGCTTTCAGCCAGTCATCCGCTTGGCACAGTCTCTTTCAACTTAGTTAATTCAGGGTCTTTTGGTGTTTCTGCTGAAACTGTCACAGCTTCTCATCAATTAATAATTTTTCACAATAGTGTGAACTTGAAACTGGTCAATGCCATCTTCCATAACTGGGCTCTTATGTATTGCTCAACTTGGGGTATCAGCAATATGCAGTTCCTTGCCAGGTTTGTACTTTACTTGTAAGTCATATTTCTGCAGTTCAGGCATCATTATCTGAATTCGAGGTGGGCAGTGTGGAGTGGTTTTTGAACAAACTTTCAAGAGGTTTGTGATCAGTCTCTATTTCTACCTGCTTTCTGCCAGATATGTATTGATGAAATTTGTGCAGCTGTAAACAATGGCTAACATCTCTTTTTATTTTAGTTGTTTAAGTTGTTTAACCAGGTATAACACACTAGCTGAAAGCTTTTTGTTTTTCTATCTGTGCATAATTCCTTTTGGGTTTAGTTAGAGATCTGGATGCATATGCTACTGGTTTAGTCTCTTGTAACAAGCAGGCTCTGGCTGCCACTAGGGTGCAGAAGCAGATGGCAGCCTGAACACGTAGCTCCTGCCTCTGAGGGCTTATCATAAATAATCCATTGTAAAATATCAAACTGAGCTAAATAATTTTGACCAGGTTGTGTAAAACAGCATCAAGAACCCAGAGGTGCAAAATCAGCCTACTAACTCTGCAGATATCTGAGGTATCAAAGGTCAACTCATCTGGAGCAGAAGGGGCCTATAAACATGGACCAGCTCCACCTCCAGTAACTTGGGACCCCATGGCAGTGGAGCGAATGTTTGGCCAGCTCCTTGCCCAAATGGAAAGAAAGGCACTCCGAGGTGGAGGGTAAGATTGTAGGTGATTGTTTCTGGACAGCATAGGTTTACTGCCACCCACCCTTCCCTCACCCCACCCACCCCAAGCATAACTTCCTTTATAGCAGGGGCTCTGACATCACTTCCTCAAAACTGCTAACAACATACACCTATTCATATCCTTAAAGGCACAACACACTGAATAGGGGGTAGAGACACTCACAAGCTTGCACACACTAAAACAAGAACAAAAACAAAAAGCATCTATAACTGGAAGGGACACAGACATGTGGGAGTGGTGCAATGCACTGGCTGTGGAGCAGCAGTCTTCTGGGAGACATTCTGGAAACTCCATTGCTGCCCCATTTGCAGGCGCTCTCTGGTCTGAGGAAGGAGGTTGTTCACCTCCATGCTGACCTGTAAAGGATTCAGGAAATCTGCTCCCCACCCAGGAACCACCTAGGCCACTGTCACTACCTCAGAGGTTGCCAAGAAAGAGGAGTGGTTGGACCATGGTGGGCCCAGGGAGGGTGAGGGTGGTGGAATAGAAATGCATCCTCCAGTTGTGCCTCTCCGCAATTAATTTGCCACTCTGGTGAAGCATGGTTCCTCTATGGAGGCACCTGCAGTGGAAATCAAGGAGGATGCTGGGAACCTCCACAATGGAGACCCACAGGAGGGGTGGCCCAGGACCCCACAGAGGAAGGAAACAACTCCTGGTGGGGACCCAATTGTTAGGGGGTAGAACTGGGGAGGGAGGGAAAGGAGGTAAGGTGCCTGCCCGGTGCCAGCACTTGAGGGACACGAAATGAATCTCAGTATCATGGGAGCAGTGGCAAGGGAGGGAGCTGGATGTCATTATCCACCTAGGGAACAATGACCTGGCTGAGAATGGGATCAGAGCAGTTCAACAGGAGTTTGTGGAGTTGGGAGGGGCCTTAGACAAGTAGCACACATGGTAACTTTTAGAAGTGCTACCTGTCTATGGCATGGATGAGGCTAGGCACTCCGCACCATGGGATTCAATGACTGGTTGAAAAGTTGGTGCAGAGCTCAGGGATTTGGCTTCATTGGGGACTGAGGCTCCACCTGAGAGATGCAGGCTCTACAGGCATGATGGTCTGCATCTATTGTGGAGGGAACCAGGATCCTAGGTGATAGGTTTAAATGATTCAGTGGCAAGCATTTAAACTAGCCAAGGGGGAGGCAACTGAAGAGGAGAAGGGAAATCCTAGCCCCTCACCCCAAAATCAGGGTAATTAGTGAGGTAAACACCAAAAATAAAACAGTTAATAAGGAGAAGGGCAGGGGTAAATGGAGAAAAGACAAAAGCAGTAGGGACAGGGATGGGGCAAAAAGAAATAAAGCCATAAAAATGGAGGGTAATGAGTACCAATGCCCGTAGTCTGGGTAAAAGCTCCTGAAATGGTGGACTTGATGGAACAGGGATGCCTGGATATTGTGGCAGTCACAGAAATATGGCACACAGAGAACTATGACTGGGATGTCAACATACCAGGGTACACAATCTACAGGAGGGACAAGGAGGGAAGAATAGGAGGAGAAGGAGGAGTAGCTCTCATGTTAGGGAATGGAGAAAGCAACAGAACTAAAGGGTAAACAGGGAGGAGAGGAGGCACTGTGGGTCACCTTGGAGACTGGAAATGGCTCCACTATCCGCACAGGGGTTGTATACAGACCCCCATCTCAGGGTGAGGAAATGGACAAGAAAACGATAGAAGGCATCCTTGGGATGGCAGAGAAAGGGAGATATTGCTGATGGGGACCTGAATATGCCAGATGTTCGATGCCCTACAGGGGCATGCCTCCGACAGCTAGTTTTAGAACCCACTTGGAAGAGAGCAATCTTAGACCTGGTACTCTCAAATGGGGATGGAGATGATCTCTGATCTTGAAGTGGGTAGCCATCTGGGAACAAGCGACCACCAAACAGAGTAGTTCACAATAAACTTAGCAGTAGAGTCAAGCCACACAAAAGTGAAGGTACTGGACTTACAGGAGGGCTGATTTTGTCAAAATGGGAGAGTGCCTCAGAAAAGCACTAGCAAACAGGCAAGAAGGTGGGGTGGAGCAACAATGGGGAAACATCAAAATCGCCATCACAGAGGCAAAAAGTCTTTGTTTGAGGCAAATAAATCAAAACAAAAGAAAAAACACTATGGCTCTCAAAAGAAGTGGTGGGGAAGGTAATGGAAAAAGATAGCATTCAGGAAGTATAAGGAAACACAGAAGGAGCAGGACAGAGAACTGTACCAGTTAAAGCTGAAGGAAGTGGGTAAGGCAGTCAGAATAGCAAAGGCCCAAACTGAGGAAAAGATAGCCAACTCGGTTAAGAAGGAGGATAAAACCTTTATAGGTGCATTAGGGAGCAAAGAAAGACTAAGGCAGGGATACTGAGGCTGAACAAAGAGGAAGGTGTTTGGGCAGAGAGCGACAGTGAAAAGCAGTGATACTGAATGAATACTTCTGCTCAGTATTCACAATGGAAAAGCAGGGAGAAATACCTAATCTGGTCAATAGAAGCACTCTGGATAGGGAGTTGATATTAGTCCTTTCACAGAAGAAATGGTTCTGAAAGAATTCTTAAAACTGAAGGTGGATAAAGCAATGAGGCCTGATGAGATTCACCCAGAGTTTTAAAGAACTAAGGGAAGAACCAGTAACACCACTGACTACCCTTTTAATAAATCATGGGAGGATGGGGTGGTACCTGAGGACTGGTGGAGGGCAGATATGATTCCCTTCACAAAAGGGAGCAAGACATTGGCAGGAAACTACAGACCTGTCAGTTTGACCTCAGTGGTAGGGAAAAGGATGGAATCACTTCTGAAGGAAAGAATTGTTGAGTACCTAGAGGCCAGTGGGGCACAGGATCCAAGGCAGCATGGATTCACAGCAGGAAGGTCATGTCAGACAAATCTAATTGATTTCTTTGACTGGGTGACCAAAGCAGTAGACCAGGGATGGGCTGTGGACATGGTCTACCTAGACATTAGCAAGGCATTTGACACAGTCCCACACAAAAGATTGATAAACAAATTAGCCAGCCTAGGAGTGGGTTCTAGGGTGGTAGCCTGAGTAAATACTGGTTGGACAACAGGACATAGCGGTAATAGTAAATGGAGTCCACAGTGAAGAAAGGAGGGTTACTAGTGGGGCACCGCAGGGTTCAGTACTGGGGTTGGTCCTTTTAATGTCTTTATAAATGACATTGCAGAGGGACTGGAAGGAAAGTATGTCTCTTGCAGATGACACAAAGATCTGCAACAGGGTTGATACACAAGGTGGGGTGGAAAGGATGAAAAGGACTTGCAAAGTTGGAGGAATGGTCAAATGTATGGCAGCTTAGATTCAATGCAAAGAAGTGCAAAGTAATGCACCTGGGAAACAAAAATCCAGGGAAGAGTACACAGTGGGGTGAGATACTGACAACAACAAAATGGAAAGGGACCTGGGGTAGTCATATCAGACAACCTAAAGGTGGGCCAGCAATGTGAGAAGGCAGTAAGGAGGGCTGGGAGGATACTGGGATGCACAGGAGAGGCATCACCAGTAGAAAACAGTAGTTGTTGGCCCTCTGTACAGACAGTTGGTAAGACCACATCTGGAGTACTGTGTACAGTTCTGAGACCCCATATCCACAAAGACATAGACAGGGTGGAGGCTGTCCAGAGGAGGGAACCAAAATGATGCAAGGTCTGCATCAAAAGACATATGAAGAAAGACTAAAGGAACTAAAGATTTATATCCTCGAGGAAAGGAGGAGGGGGGACATGGCAGAAACTTTCAATACCTTAAGGGAATCAACAAAGTCCAAGAGGGTAGCATCTTTCAGAAAAGAGATGTGCAAAACAATGGGGCACAATTTGAAGATAGAGTGGGATGGCTCAGAGGTAAATGAGGAAGTATTTCTTCACAGAGAGGGTTGTGGATACATGGAACAGCCTTCCGAGGAGGTCATAGAGTCAAAAACAATGGGGAATTCAAGAATGCATGGGACAGACATAAGGTAATTCTAGTGGGGAGTAGGAGAAGTAGGCTGTTGGTTAACTAGGATCTGCAGCTTATCCATTAGGTAGGAAATGGCAGACTAGGTGGGCCAAGGGTCCTTATCTGCCGTCCAAATTCTATGTTTCTATGTAACGATGGCCATGATCCACTCAGCACAGGTCCTCCAATGAATGGAAGCCCAGCTCTTCCAAAATGAGAGCCAAATCACCGCAACTGAGGACCGCCTGCATGAACACGCTGCCACTCTCCGAGATCATCAGGACATCTTAAACAGAATGCAGCAAAAATTGATAATCTTGAGAACTGGGGAGGCAGAACAACCTCCGGTTCCTGGGGTTTCAGAGAGAGTCAAGGACGCCCACTGAGACTTTTCTGCATGCTGCATAGACCGAGATCCTGAAACCTGAGCCTGGTGCATGGTGCAAGTGGAAAGGGCTCACTGCACCTCGCCCAATGCCTCAAGGACTGATAGGCTAAGACAACAATTGCCTGGTCCCTGACCACTGGACAAAGAAATGATCACCGAAAATCCAGGGAACTGTGCAACCTAATGTGGAGATCTCACAAAATTAACATTTATCCCTATTATTCCAAGGACCTCTCTGATCATCATCAAGCCTACACAGAGGCATGCCAGTTCATGCACTGCATGGTCCTGACATGCATGGCACCAGCAGACCTGGAAGATTTCACAATGCAGAATTGCTACAGTGCCCTGAGGGCCACCACACCAGAGACCCTACTGCAGAACACCAAAGGCTTGCCCACCCAACGCAGACATCCCAGCCCCAGTCAGGAGCCACCAGCTAGATCCTGGGCCGACCGAGTAGCCTCACCCAGCAAGATGCAGCCCACCTGACAAGACCAGCACCATCACCCAAAGACATTGCCAGGCAAGAAGAAAGGAGACTCTGAAGAGCAGTGGCCTGTCACACCCATCCGAAGAACCTCTCCACATCCAGCCCCTCCCCAGACAATAAGATAAGTAAATCGGTGTATATTTTCCCTTTGGACACTGGTAAAATGCTAGCAGCAGGGCTGAGATGGGATGTGGGAAGGGGAGTATGGGGATTTTATTTTCTTTTGTGTGCTTGTAAACTGGCAACAGCCTCAGCACTTTAACATCTCCCAGAAAGGCCCACACACTGCTAGAATGCTGCCCCCGGATTCCCACTGTATTAACCAGCCTCTTGGGAGGAGCTAGCAAAGTTGGCATGGGGATCACCTGGAGCAGAACCGCTGGTACACCATCATCTCTGCTTACACAGCAGGCCCCAGCCCCCAACATCACTGTACCATGGGTGACCACACAGAAATCTTTGATCCCCCGTGATGGACTCCTCTGCCCTCCTTAAACCCCCATAGCCCTCTGCCCTACTTCCACCTTACTCACCCTGCACCTACCCCAAGACTGCCGACATAGAAGGAGGGGGAGTCCCACTGCAGTGTTCATGTTCCTATGTCACCACTTCAGTGCATTGCTGGTTTCCCCCGCAGAGCTCCAGAAAGCTGGATGTCCTCCTGTGTATGCAGCCAGCTGCTGCAGAATTCTCCCTTACAGTACCATTACAGTCAACAATGGGGGTAACAGTGTCCTGGGCAACCTCTCTCGCAGCAGCCAGACAATCGAGGGATGCAGACAGGTGCTGACCTCCATTCCCCTACACCACGAGGATAAGACTTGATAATAGGGCCCTTGCAGCCCATTATAACAAATGAATACAAAACATAGCCTCTCATAGGCGGTGGATAACTACTGTCTGCCTCCCCAGATAATGCACTTCATTTCTGTGCTCTGGGAACAGAGGTAGGCCCTTAGTGGACAACTAAGGTCTTTTCAACACCCCTGTGTCCCAAAGGGAAATGCCAATTGGCAATTGTATATAGGCTACTCTTTTGAACTGTTTGATATTTTTACTGCTAGGCCAATGTACTTGTAAATGTATAGAAGCTTATGAACCTGATTAATGCCAGACAAAGCTTTTCTTCCATGTTGCCTGTTGCAGATACAGCTCCATGCCCCCACCCCCACACCGGCATTTTGGCCTGACAGGGTCCCAGGTCCTGCCCCATAATCTCTATTTGCTGTTCTTCCAGTACATTGGGGAGCAGAGAAAACTAAGGGCTATCATAGCAGGTTGAGATCAGAAGGAGGGTGGGTGGAAGAGGCGAAGGACCAGGCAGAGGTATTAAATTAGTACTTCTGTGTTCACTAGGGAGGTGGATGGGATATCTACAAAGCAAGGTTCAATGGGGATAGAAGCAGTAGTGAGGGATCAGGGAGCAACAGAAATGGAGCAAGAGGGAGGGAGAGGTACCCAGGGTGTCACATCAGGATAAGGATAAAAAGGCCAGTAAGGTGGAGGGGATGAATGATGCTATCTCCACCAAAAGGATGTGGTTAGCCCTTAAGGCCCTAAAGAAAGATAAATCTCCTGGGTCGGATGGCATTCTTCCGAGAGTGCTATGGGAACTTGTAGATATACTGGCTGCACCCTGGTGGAGCTCTTCAATAGGTCGCTTGAGACAAGGAGGGTACCTAGGATTGGGAGAGGCATGTGGTGCCAATCCATAAAGGGGTTGAGAGAACTACCAGGTAACTATAGACCCATCTGTTTGACCTCGTTGGTGGAAAATTAATGGAGAGTATACTAAAGGAACGATTAGGGGTGTACTTGGAGGAGGTGGGAGGTCTGGATAGTCGGCAACAAGGGTTTGTGCCAGGTAGATCATGTCAAACCAATCTTGTGGAGTTCTACAAATGGGTAACATCAGAACTGGACAGGAGAAAGCCTGTGGATGCATTATTCTTGGACTTCAGCAAGGCGTTGACTCTGTCCCCACAATGGTCTGGTGGAGAAACTGATGGGGTTGGGAGTAGGTCCTTTGATGGTCAAATGGATTAAAAACTGGCTAGCTGGACACACTCAGAGAGAGTAGTGGTCAGTGGGGAGCTCTCCCGAACCCTAGAGAGGTCGGTAGTAAGGGTCACCACAGGCTCAGTCGGTCCTGGGTCCAATCCTGTTTAATGCATACAGTTCAGACATCAGGGAGGGTATAGGGTGAAATGAGTCTCTTTGCTGATGACTCCAAGATGGGAGCAGTAGTTGACGGGAAGAGGGGAGGCTGGCCCTGCAAGGGGACCTGATACCATGGAAAGGTGGGCTCACACATGGAAATTAAATTTCAATATCACCAAGTGCAAGGTGTTACATCTTGGTGGGAAACCCTAAACACATGTAACCCCTTTGAAAATGGGGTTCCTAAAAGCTTTCCGAACTCATTGCCATGCTCCATGCCTGGTTGGCAATTGGCATAGAGCCATTTAAGTGGGTAGCCAGTGAGCACTTTTAAAGCCCTGTATGCTGTCTCTTTAAGGGCTGCCTGTTGCAGTCATAATTAACTGAAATGGGAGGGGGGCTGTGGTCGATGCCTGAGTCCCGCCTGGGCGCTGAAAAATAGCTCCCTTCTGCCATCGCTAGTGGTGCAGGGGAGCTCTGCTGGAGGATGTAATTGTTTGCTGGAAATAATGTAAAATAATAATGATAATGTAGTTGTTCTAACCTGCCTTCCTTTGCAGTAAAGACTGTTTCGATTGTCTCTCCATTTTGGTCCAGAACTGTTGAATTGGACCAATCAGTACCTGGACTCTGGAAGAGCTGTCTGGCCAATGGAGGAACTGCTTGTAGTTGGGAAAGGCATTGTGGGCTATGGCGCCGCACCATTGATGGGCAAAACATTGATTGACTGACAGGTATGCCAGTCAATGGAATCGGGTAGCACCAATTGTAAGGAGAGCCTCATGTTGAGAAGGGTCAGATGCATAGTGGCTGAGGAGAAGTAAGGAGCTGTGTGCTTCTGTGCTGGTGGAGTGTTTCGCTGGAAGCACGTGAAGTCCTGAGGCGGCCGTTGCTCTGGAGTGAGACAGATTAAATCAAGGCGCGGGTCAGAGGAAGCTGGTACCAGCCCAGCTACCCACCAGGCTCGACCTGTTTGGAGGATTGGAGAATCTGCTGAATCGCGCTTGGTCCTCGGAAAGTGAAACTGCCGCTGCAGCACCTTAGCCGGCTGAGAGTTGGTATAAGCCTTGGAGGCTGCAGCCTTGTGTGGTACCCTCTGGAGTTGCCGTGATAAATGTGTGAGGAGGCTGGTGAAACTCAGGCTTAGCCCTGTCAGTGGTGCAGAAACCATTGCTTGCTGGAGTCGTGAGTACTGAACCAGGGTAGCTCCCTGCTAAGTTGCAACAGTGGTCTCAAGTTGTTTATTCTACTGCTGGCTGCCTAATTGAATCTTCTTTTCATCCTGACTTTTCTCAGTGTTGTCAAGGCTATCCATGTCAGGGCCCCAATCAGCTGCCACGGTGGACTAGCCGTTAGGGCGTGGTACCCGGGACAGTAAATATTAGGCACGCCTGTGCACAGAGTCCTAGGTAAATAGGTATAGTGAAAAGCCAATTAACTGGATTCCCCTTGTCCTGGTTACTCCCTTGAATAAATCAGATTGTGTGTTCTGCATCTATACCCTGGCTACTGTGTGCATTGCTAGTGAACTGCTGTATAGTGACTGTAATAACCTGTACCTTGCTTTACAGGAGGGCCCCAAGTGAGTTAAGAGGTATCAGCTGGGGGTGAGTGAACTGGGGAAATGCACTGTGGGTATCCTGAGGTGCCACCAGCGGATGAAAAGGGTGTTGCAGTAACCCAGAGGGCTGTAACCAAGGCAATCTCGACAGTATTAACCTTGACCTCTGGGTAGAGGTACCCATCAACGGATCTGGGCCCCTTATCCTGTCTCAGGAGGCAGGCAGAGTAGTACCCTAAGGATAGCGCCCCTGGGGTTAAAAATTGAGGCACTGCTGGTATTAGCATCCCCTAGTGGCCAAGTGGGAAGTACATAAGAAATGGAAAAATTGAAGGGATATGTTGGGGAAAATTAAGTTGGGACCTATTAAGACAATGGTACACAGACTGATGAGGTGGGGTGAAGCCGAAGAGCTGGACTCCCAGAAAATTGTGCTACTGTTAGATGTGCCTTTGGGAACCCCGACTGCTGACATCATTTCCGAGCAGAGCAAGTAAAATGCTTAGGCAAAGTGGAGGTAAAGGCGATGGCTGACCTGCTCGACCAGATGTTGCAGGTGCTACTTTGTGCAGTGTGGCCATCGACCCCAAGAAGGTACCTCCAGTGATTTATCCAGAGGGTGCCTCACAGGGATGGAGGTTAATTCATATTCAAGTGGGTCCGTTACTCCTGGGGTCCTCAAATGAATAGTTTTAAAGGCAAACTGCTTAAATTGCTGGCTGTGGAGGGAGAACTACCCAGGAACTGCTGCAAGCATTGGATTTGTCTAGTGATGCTACCTCTCAGGGCTCCCTGGCACTTCCCCTGTCCCCCAAGAGTTCTATTCTGGCCTCACTGCCCTAGTAGTTCCACCCATACAGCCTCGACTCCTACTGTAAGCTAAAACTTTTTTCTGGCACGGTGCCAGTGCCCAGGGAGGATGATCTGGAGGCTTGATGGACTATGCCACCCCTTAGTCCAGGAATGGCAATGCTCTGAGGGGAGAAAAGGAAGCGGCTGATGGAGAGCTTGCAGGGTCCCACTTTAGAAGCCATTAGGTTTTTCCGGCCACCAGTCCGAAGCCACCGCTGCAGAGTATCTCTGCTTTAGAAGGGTTTTGGGAGTACAGAGACTGGTGAAGACTTATTATGGAAATTCAGGTCTACTAAGCAGTGGAGGAATGAGAAACTGTCCGCTTCATTACTAGGTGGAGCGGGCCTGCAGAAGGCCCATAGAAAGAGGGAATCACTGCCACAGCCTTGAATCAGGTCAGGTTAGAACATGTTTTAAAATCTGCCAGATTCTCTAGTGTAATACTGTTGAAACTTGTTACATGATCGACGGGCCACCCCCTTGAATATTGTCAATTAATGAGGGAATTAGAGAGGTGGAGACTGATGAAGAGGGTGGAGCCATGTGTGGGGCGGTAAACCCATTGGGACCCTCTGAGCCTAGCACCCCTAAGAAGGTCAGTCTGTCCAGAGGATCTGAGGGATCCCCAGATTTTCCTGGTGTTGTTGGAATGCGAGTTGTCTCCTCTGACCCCATGTAGAGAGTGAGTTGAGGGCCGAGGTCAGGAATTTACGGAACTGGTGAGGGACTTAAAGCAATCTGCTATGTGCCCTGTTAGGTCCGGGGCCCCTGAGATAAACTGAAATCAGACCCCTGGTTCAAGGGAACCCTCACCCTCTCCTGGACCCCCACAAATACGGGCCCACCGCCAAACAGTGATCTCCGGGACCACAAGTTCTGTTACCACTGTGGAGAAGATGGGCATTTTCAACCTGAGTGTCAGAGGCTGGAGAAGCTAAGGAAAGTTAACAGTAGACTGATCACTTGGCATCACCAGACCTAGTCTCGACTCCCTAGGAAAAGTTTTGTGACCGGCCCAGGCTCAGTCGACTCTCAATGCTGTGGCCCCGACTAGTCTGATGTGGTCGGCCTTCCATGGAGACCCCAGTGCAGTGAATGGGATTCCCACTCAGGCTGTATTAGACAGTGGCTCTCAGGTAACCACCATGTTTCAGGACTGGTATCAGGCACATTTATCTGAGGTGCCCCTGCAACCCTAAATGGTCTACATGTGTGGGGTTGAGAGACAAGGCATATCCATATTTGGGGTATATCGGAGTTTGGTTATCATTCTCAACATCTGTGGCTAGAATGGATGAGCAGGTGGAAACTTTAGTTTTAGTTTGCCCACCCACTGGACTGTATGATGGGGTCCTTTGTTGATTGGGACGAATGCTCATATGTTTGGACGATTTGCCCAGTTGTGTTCAGAAAACAAGCATTCAAAACTGGGCGAGTTCTGAAAATACCTGCTGTGCTCCAAAGGTGCTGCCTCCCAGAGGAAGGTTGGTCAGGAGGAAACTGAGGGCCCGTGGGGTGGTGTGGAAAAAGGATCCAGCTCCAGTGATACTCACCCCAAATGCCCAGTGTGTCTTGCATGGAGAAGTACGATTAAGGACGGATGTCAAGAATAAGTTGTTGATGTTGGAGGCGCCTAGGAGGGAGATTGCTTGAGGGACTGTTGATAAAGCCCAGTATCTTGCTGGCTAGGGCTCATGCTTGTGTGAAGAGAGTAATGGTTCAAGTGCATAATGTGTCCGACAAAGAGATTCGAATAAGGAGAGGGTGCACCCTGGCAAGTGTCCATTGTGTGGATACCACAGTACTGCAAGTAGCAAGGGTCCAGAGGCAGAAGATCGAAGTTACTCCTAACTTGTTTGATTTTGGTGACTCTCCGTTGCCAGCTGAATGGAAAAAGAGGATCAGTGAAAGGCTTGCCCAAAGGGACCAGGTATTCTCCCTAAAAGAATGGGATGTGGATGTGTAAGGGCTGAGCATCACATCTGCTGCATGACGAAAGGCCTTTCTGAGAGAGATCCCAGCGCCTGGCCCTGGCTGACATCAATGATGTATGGCGCATCTGCAAGAGATGATGGCTGCTGGTGGATACAAGAGTCCAGGAGCCCCTTGCATCCTCCATTGTGGTAGTAAGGAAGAAGAATTGGACGGTTCAGATGTGTAGACTATCGAACTTTGAATCGATGGACCATCCCGATCAGTACACCATGCCATGAATACAGGATACCTTGGACTGTTTAAATGGTAGCAAGTGGTTTTCTGTGTTGGATCTCCGCAGAGGGTACTACCAGATCCCGATGGCTCCAGGGGACCGAGAGAAGACTGCATTCATTTGCCCCTAGGGTTCTATGAGTTCATCTCGGATGCCTCAAGGGATTTCAGGCATCCCAGCCACCTTCAACACCTGATGGAGAGCCGTGGGGATATGAATTTGCTTGAGTGTCTGGTCTATTTAGATGATGTCATAGTGTTTGGACGCCGTTGGAAGAACACGAACAGCGACTATTTAAGGTCTTGGATCAGCTGGAGGAGTTCGGCCTCAAGCTGTCTATAGATAAGTGTCAATTCTTCGGACTTCCGTAAAATATGTGGGCCACATAGTGTCTACTGAGGGCATAGAGACTGACCCTAGCAAAGTGGAGGCGTTGACTACTTGGCCCCAACCAAGGAACTTGAAAGAGTTGCAACGGTTTCTGGGGTTTTATGGATATTATAGGCGATTTGTCAAGGACTATTCTCGAGTGATTCATCCCTCCTCAACCTAACTCAAGGGTATCCTCCTACCCACAAAAGTATAAGAAAGTTGTGTGATCCGATACTGAGAAGTGGTATTTCCAGCCAAATGAACTGTTTGGGGTTGTTGGACTGTTGAGTGTGAGGACGCCTTTATGATATCATATATCAACTCACCCATGCCCCGGGTTGGCTTATGCTGACCTGGCCAAGCCCCTACATTCTCCATACTGATACTAGTCTTCAAGGGTTGGGGACTGTGTTGTACCAGGAGTACTCCAATGGCCTGAGACCTGTAGCTTTGCCAGCAGAAGTCTGGCTCGCGTCAGAGAAAACTATCCTGTGCATAAGCTAGAGTTCCTGACTCTGAAGTGGGCCATTGTAGACCAGTTCCATGACTATTTGTACGGTGCCAAGATATTAGTGAAGACTGATAATAATCCTCTGACCTATGTACAAACTTCAGCCAAGTTGGACGCCACTGGCCACAGGTGGCTCTCTGCCTTGGCCACCTACGACTATGCTGTTGAATACAGGGCCGGTTTAAACCATGTAGATGCGGATGCCCTCTCTCGGAGGCCTATGCCCCAAACTGATTGGATCAGGTTGTCTGAGCCTGACATAAGAGCCCTTTGCCAGAAGTTTGACAAGAAAGATCAGGTGTCCCCAGATGCTGTGAATTGTATGGTGGATTGCTTGGGGCCATCTGAGAGCTGTATACCTACTGCCTACTGTCATTTTTCCACCCTGGATACTAGTTCACTGCCCCAGTTTGACAATACTAGTCTTCAAGAGGCTCAATCCCGAGATTCCCTGATAAAGTTGGTGGTGGAAGCCCTGCAGGCCGAAGTAGATGTGTCCAAATTGCGCTTCACCGACTTAAGAGCCACCTTGTTATACAAAGAAGGGCCCAAGTTAAGGCTGATTAACCAACTACTATACCGAGAGACTGTACATAAAGAGGACCAGATCGTCAAACAACAGCTGGTGCTGCCTTCAGAGTTAAAGGAACTGGCTTTAAGGTCTTTGCATAATCAGATGGGGTATCTTGCATCGATCGAACTCTCGATTTGCACGAACTCAGCTTTACTGGCCAAAAATGAGCGCAGATGTAGAGCGGTATGTCAAGACCTGTAGTCGGTGTTTGCAGAGGAAAGCCTTGCCCCAGAGAGCTGTCTCATGGTCAACATTACTACTAGCGCCTATGGAACTAGTCTGCATCGATTTCTTGAGTCTGGAACCCGATCTGAAAAATATCAGTAATATATTGGTGGTTACCGATCATTTCACCCGCACGCCCAGGCGCTCCCTAGTAAGGATCAGAAAGCAACCACAGTGGCTAAGATACTTGTTGAAAACTTTTTGTCCACTACGGACCCCCAGCGGATCCATTCCAACCAGGGAAGGGACTTCAGAGCCATTTGATTAAAGAGATGCTGTCTTTGTGGGGGTGCAAAGTCAAGAACCACCCTTACCACCCCAGGAGATCCCCAGCCTGAAAGGTTTAACCGCACTACTTGACATGTTGGGCACATTGCAACCCAAAGACAAACCGAGATGGAGCCAGCAGATTAGTACCCTGGTTCATGCTTATAACTGCACCAAGAGTGATGCCACTGGATTTTCCCCATACCGACCGATGTTTGGGAGAGAGGCTGATTGCCCATGGATGTGTGTTTGAGTTTCCTGATGGGGAGCAAGCAGAAAATCATCTACAATACGTATAGAAGCTGAAGGCCCAGTTAAACCATGCTTATCAGTTGGCCCAGACTATGGCTGCTAAAAGAAACTTAGCCAATAAGGAGAGTTATGACAAGAAAGTAAAGACATTGGAGCTAAGAGAAGGGATAGAGTGTTGCTACAAATCTGGGGCTGCATGGAAAAATAAGATTGCTGACCGATGGCATCACCTCCCTCACATTGTTGTGAAACAACTGGCCGATCTGCCTGTATATAAAGTGCGACCTGAAAACAATTCCAAAGATGTGAAAACTATTCACTGAAATCATCTGCTGCCAATCGGCAAATCCTGATTGAAGCTGAACCTTCAACTGCCGCCTCCTCCGGCCTGTGACTAGATCTGCTGCCAAACAAAGAACCAAACCGTGGATTCTTCAGTAAGCCAACCGAGAGAGTCTTGTTCAAACCCTGCAGAAGGAGATGATCAACAATGGCAATGGAAGACAATGAAGATGATATTGAATACTATCCTCTCACGAACTGAGCTAGTTATTTCGGGCAATCCTTTGTTAACTCTGGAAATGAGATTGGCCATCTGGATTATTTGAGCCCCTACTTTGTCTCCAGAGCTGATACCTCCAGGAGATGAGCTGGTAGTAGACAAGCCTCAAGGGTAGGGTCCTTAAGCCTGGCTGAACTGTCTGGCCTGGCTGAATTATCTGACTTCTCGGATGCAGAGAGTGAGGTGGGGAGACAAGCCAGTGATATGCCAGAACTGGAAGAATATTTTGAATGCCCTGAAGGTTCCTCACTAGTAGCTACCCAGCCCTCAGCTGAGCCCGGTGGAGTGGGTCCTGGGGTAAAGGTCAGGCCACCAATAATACTATGAGCACTGGGCCCTGCTCCCTGAAGAGGTTCCCGTCCCTAATGTTATGGGGCTGAGTTGGAGTCAGGGCCTGTTTCAGGGTTCCCGAGACACCTAGATGCTCCAGCCAAGAAGTATGGCCTGTAATAAAGTTGAGTTATGAGTCGCTGGGTCAGCCAGTGGATCTGCCTCACATATGGTCCACAAAGGGTCTATGTGTCCCCGAGCTCCTTGCCTAAGCTAGCTTTGGGGATAACTCTAGTTTGTTGGTTTTACCCTTTGGGAGTGGTGCCCTGCTTTAGGTGACCTGCCAGTAACTGAAATGGAGGGGTCCCCAGCTCCGGGGCCATAAGCAGGAAATATTGACCAGATTGAGAGAAAAAGGAACACAAGGTTATGTGTGTACAACGCTGTATAACCCATAGTACACTGTGAATATTCATGTATGTAATGTAAAGTGTGATGTAGTGTCAATTAGGCTGTGTGCCTTCAAGTGAATTAAGGGTAATTACTTGATGCAGACGCAAGTTTTTCCAGGTCAGGAGGGTGTAACCCCTTGCAAATGGGGGTTCCAAAAGCTTCCCCGAGCTCATTTCCATGCTCCATGCCTGATTGGCAATCGCATAGAGCCGCTTAAGTGGGTAGCCAGTGAGCACTTTTAAAGCCCCTGTGCTGTCTCTTTAAGGGCTGCCTGTTGCAGTCATAATTAACTGAAATGGGAGGGGGCTGTGTGGTCTATGCCTGAGTCCCGCCTAGGGTGCTGAAAAATAGCTCCTTTCTGCCATCGCTAGTGGTGCAGGGGAGCTCTGCTGGAGGATGTAATTGTTTGCTGGAAATAATGTAAAATAATAATGATAATGTAGTTGTTCTAACCTGCCTTCCTTTGCAGTAAAGACTGTTTCGATTGTCTCCTCCATTTTGGTCCAGAACTGCTGAATTGGACCAATCAGTACCTCGGGACTCTGGAAGAGCTGTCTGGCCAATGGAGGAACTGCTTGTAAGTTGAGAAGCATTGTGGGCTATGGCGCTTTTCGCACCATTGAGGGCAAAATATTGATTGACTGACAGGTATGCTAGCTAATGAATCGATGCATCCAATTGTAAGGAGAGCCTCATGTTGAGAAGGGTCAGATGCATAGTGGCTGAGGAGAAATAAGGAGCTGTGTGCTTCTCGCTGGTGGAGTGTTCACGCGGAGGTGCGTGAAGGCCTGAGGCAGCCGTTGGTTGCTGTTGAGTGAGATGGATTAAATCCATTGCTTGCAGTCAGAGGAAGCTGATGCCAGCCCAGCTACCCACCAGGCTTGACCTGTTTGGAGGATTGGAGAATCTGCTGAATGGCGCTGGGTCCTCGGGAAAGTGAAGTGCCCGTTCCAGCACCTTAGCCGGCTGAGTTGGTGGCCTTGGAGGCTGCGGGCCTGGTGTGGTACCTTCTCTGGAGTTGCCATATAAATGTGTGAGGAGTACTGAACCAGAGTAGTTCTGCATGTTGCAACAGTGGTCTCAAGTTGTTTATTCTACTGCTGACTGCCTAACTGAATCTTCTTTTCATCCTGGCTTTTCACAGTGTTGTCAAGGCTATCGTGTCAGGGCCCCAACCAGCTGCCACGGTGGACTAGCCATTGGGCGTGGTACCGGGACAGTAAATAATTGGGTCCGCCTGTGTACAGAGCCCTAGGTAAATAGGTATAGTGATAAGCCAATTAACTGGATTCCCCTTGTCCTGGTTACTTCCCCTTGAATAAATCAGATTGTGTGTTCTGCATCTATACCCTGGCTACTGTGTGCATTGCTAGTGAACTGCTGTATAGTGACTGTAATAACCTGTACCTTGCTTTACAGGAGGCCCCAAGTGAATTGAGAGGTATCAGCTGGGGGTGAGTGAACTGGGGAAATGCACTGTGGATATCCCGAGTGAGCCACTAGCGGGACGAAAAGGGTTGCAGTAACCCAGAGGGCTGTGACTGAGGCAATCTCGACAGTATTAACCTTGACCTCTGGGTGAGGCACCCATCAATGGATCTGAGCCTTCACCTGTCTCAGGGAGGCAGGCGGGGTAGTACCTAAGGATAGCACCCTGGGGGCTACACAGGTACACCCTGGGAGGGGAGGTTTGGAGGCCGAATAGGGAAAAGACCTAGGGTCATGGTGGATGCATGTATGAATAACTCCGAGCAGTGCAGGAGAGCGGCTAGCAAAGGAAACAGGATGTTGGGATGCATCGTAAGGGGATCACCTCTAGAAGCAGGGAAGTGATTCTGCTGCAGTACAATGGATTGGTTAGACCACAACTCGAGTACTGTGTACAGTACAGGAGACCACACTTGAAGAGGGACATACAGCTCCTGGAGAGGGTACAGAGGAGGGCAACTAAGATGATATGAGGACTAGGGATTTGACGTATGGGGACAGACTGGAGGAGCTCATGGTTTTCATTGGAGGAGAGGAGAGACGGGGGACATAGGATTGAGGTCTTCAAGTACCTCAAGGAATAAATAGGATAAACACAGAGGAGATCTTTAGACTAAAGCAGGGAGGTATCACCAGTGGGTATGGTTTGAAGCTGGAAGGTGGAAGTGTGAGGGAGAAAAGAGGAGGAGGTTTTTCACTGACAGGGTGGTGGATCCTTGAACGTGCTGTCTGGTGAGCTTGTTCAGAGATCCATAGTGGAGGGCTTCAAGAGAGGGTGGGATAGACACAGAAAGCAGATGTATCAGATGATGGCTAGGCCCAGGAGGGTGGGATGGATGATAGGGGTTTCTGGAACACAGGTGGGGTCCTCAGTACCCAACTTGGGATCTGAGGTTCGAGCAGACTTGATAAACTGTAAGGCCTAATCTGCTGGCAATTAGTATGTTTGTATGTTCTCATATCCGTAACTCACTGTCTTCCTTTTAGACCCTAATGGGTGATATAAACACTTATACTTGGAATGTGTGTGGGCTAAATATCCCATATAGTGGATACAGGTGCTTATGCACCTGAAGAGATTAAGAGCTGACCTAGCATTCTTGCATGAAACAAAACTACAGAGAGAATCACAAGAGGCTAAAAACAGACTGGGTGGGTCAGGTGGTGTATGCCTCAGCCCCACAAAAAAAGGGGGTGGCAATTCTTATCCACAAAAATTGCAATGGGTGATTAAGACGGCAGAAAAGGATGTGAATGGTAAATGGGTTCTGCACAGGTAGATACCCCGATGGACTGCTGCTACTGGAAAAGGTATATGGCCCAAATGAAGGCATCTCAAGAGTACTCCACCCCTGGCACAGAAGATAAGCAAGCTGTCAATGAACAACATACCAGTGCTGCTGGGCTAGATTTTACTTTAACCTTAGACCCGTTTGTTGATAGGAGCCCTTCCAATGTGGAACCTCATGCCAGGAGTGCGGTGGCACTGCTGCACCTCTTAGAAGAAATGGCTCTTACAGATATATGGCGGGCTTTCCACCGAGAGACCGGACTACACCTTCCATTCCCTGGTCCATAACTCCTATATTGACTTCTGGCTGACATCACCCGACATCACAAAGGCATCCCGAGCCATCACTATACATCCCATTATCATATCATATCAGATCATGCCCGTCCAGCTCACTTTTGTGCTCAGCCCCTGACATACCCCCATGGAGACTGGACCCCTTCTGCTGATGGACACAGACTTCATGCCCTGGCTGCAAAATGAAACCACTTTTTCTTTAAGGAAAACCCCATAGCTGATACTTCCATGAGGTAATACCTGGGAGGCCTTTAAGGCCACTCTCAGAGGCGCAATAATGGGGTATGCACACTTGACAGAAGAAAGAGAACAGCGGTTTTCAGAACTGGAAAAAGTTTGACAGAGGCAGAATACCTTTTCAAGGCTTCCCCACCCCAGCACAAATCTCTTTTAGATCTTAAAGTGGCAAGGCTACGCCTGCAGATAAATGAATTGGTCGCCAGGAAAGTGGAGATCTCA
Organism: Neoceratodus forsteri; assembly: GCA_016271365.2. Lineage (NCBI taxonomy): Eukaryota > Metazoa > Chordata > Ceratodontiformes > Ceratodontidae > Neoceratodus > Neoceratodus forsteri. The sequence continues at coordinate 764,959,708 of CM028133.1, read as the reverse complement.
GTCCTTCGGCTCAAGCACAAATACTGGAAGGCGGGAAAAGGGGACAAGATTCTTGCATATCGCCTAAGGAGACAGTAGATGGATAGACATATTGCGGGCCTGGCCAATGGCACAGGGCAGACCCACACCTCAGCGGAAAAGGTAAACAAATAATGATGGCATTCTATGCCAGATTATACACATCCTCTAGGGCCCCAAACCCGTGGGGCAGCCCCTTTCTGCAAAAATGAAATCTCCCCAAGCTATCTCCCTTGCAATCCACATCCCTAGATGACCCCATAACACTGACGAGGTAGCCACCACCCTGAAGTCATTGAAATTTGGTAAGGCCCCCAGAGGGATGGTTTCACTTGAGATCTGGCAGCTTTTACGCCACATGGTTTCCCCATTCCTATACCAGGTCTATACCAAGCCCTGGAGAATGGCTCCTCCTGATCTCCTTTCAGGATGCAGTAATCACAGTGTTCCCAAAAAGGGCAAAGATCACTTAAAGCCTCTAGTTACAGGCCAGTCTCCTTGCTGAATGCAGACAGCAAGGTGCAGCTAAACTGCTGGCCTCTAGACTCAACCCACTACTCCCTCAGCTCATTCACTCCTCTCAAGCCAGTTTTGTGAAGTCGGTACAGTACAGACCACCTTCACTCCCTTCTTAATTTGATGCATGCCACCAAAGCCCTTCCCACACCAGCGCGGGCGGTGGCCTCGACTTCAAAAAAAGTGTTTGACTCCCTAGAATAGGACTTTCTGCACTTGGTCCTGAAGACCATGGGTTTTGGCTCGGGCTTCCAGGCCTGGGTAGACACTATGTACCATCTCCCAATAGCAAGGGTGCTGACAAACACATGGCTGTTCCTCCCTTGCCTTTAGGAAGAAACACCATTGCTGGCTGCCCGCTTCCCCTTTGTCTTTGTGTTGGCTGGGAACCTCTGGCCGTGGCCATCAGGCAAGCACTAGGGGTTAAAGGAGGAAAATCGGGATGTAGAGCATACTACCTCATGTATGCGGATGATCTCCTCCTGCCCCTGTGGACATCAAAGATCAATCCCTGCACTTCTAGACATACTGTCTGACTCGCTGTTCTCTGGTCTCCAGATGAACCAGACCAAGACAGAGGTGCTTCCCCTAAGCGACCACTGTACTCCCCAGATGGCCACAGCCCATAACCTACGATGGGAGCTGGACAGCATCACCTATTTAGGGATCCTAGTCACTCCACACCTCTCCAAAATCTGGGAGGCTAACCTGAACCCCTTATAGCTAGTATTCACTTGGAACTATAGAAATGGATCCCATTTTGGCTCACCCTAGCAGGAAAAATAGTGGCCATCAAAATGATCACCACTCCCAAGCTCCTATATGTAATTTCACATATTCCCATACATCTTCCCCGATATGGCTTAGCAGGATAGACAGCCTCTTGGGACATTTCATCTGGGAAGGGAACAACCAAGATATGGTAGGAATAAGCTAAGAACCCATTGGTCCATAGGAGGGTGGTGCTTGCCATGGTTTGACGGATATAAGTGGGCTTTCCAGATGTCACAAATGCTAAAGTGGTTTGCAGCACCAGATAAGGATGCACCACTGTGGCTGAGCATGGATCTGGTAGTGAGTGGGTGGTCAATCTACCCTTGCTCTCTACAATACCCCTCCTGGGCTCTTAAATCGCACCCCATAATTAACCCCTTTGTAGAATACTGGTCAAAATTTACAGAAAACTGAAGACAGACCCCATCTCTTTTAGACTATAAGCCACTTTGGGACAGTTCGAAATCAGGATAGACCGTGGTCCCATAGCATGGTTGGCATGGGCCAACGCCAGCATAAGGCACCTGGCAGATTCAGATGTAACTGGCACTCACATAGTGGACTCCTTTCAGAGCCTCTGTGAGCGGTTTGGAACCCTGCATGTAGATCACTGGAAATTCTCCAGATTAGGAGTACCGTGATGCAGTATGTCAGACATTAAGTTAGGGGACCACAGAAAGACCCCCCTGCGATGATGGCTCTCCTCCCTAAAGGCCATTCTAGTGCAAAATACGCAGCACTCAGAACTCAGATCCCTCCAATCCCAGGTCGCCAAAGCCAAATGGGAAGTAGTGCTTGGCATCCAAATGGCAGAAAAGAACTGGGCAACAGGCTGGAGACTGGTGCACAGGCCTACCCAGACCCACAAAGCGTGCTAATTCAGAACAAAATCATGCAGTCCTGGTACAGGACTCCAGCTGTCTTACATAAAGCTAAGTTGCTGCTGCACGACAGATGCTGGAGGTGCCAATCCCAGAAAAGGGACCTCCTACATATACTTTGGGCATGCCCGCAGATCCAGCCCCTATGGCAGCACATCTACTCTCTAAGAACCCAGATTCTACACAGGCCTTTTCCCTTAATGCGGAGATCCTCCTATTGGGCCTTTAGGGTGTCACAACACCTTTCACCCACAAGGAGCAGATGTGGATTGCCATTCTCAGCATGCTGTAAGCGTTTGATCCTCTTCAACTGGAGGATGGCATACATCCCTACTGCTCAAGAAGCTGACGAATGCACTTGCCCAACAGGGCATTCTGGTCGTGTCCCATGTGATTGATAATACACTGCCACATTATAATGAATTCTGGGACCCTTCCTAGTGCTGCTGAAACCTAGAGGGGATTGGATGAGTACTAAAGCTCCTTCTAGATTCCAGCCAGATCCCCCAACAGTGCAACCTGGCAGTTTTCTGGCCAACAGGTCTAGTTTAAGCACAGTGCAAAGCAGTTTCCAGATGCAAGAGGTTCATTAGCTTCAACTTTCATTTTAGGATTCTCTAGCAGACTCTTTGTTCATCCTAGATACTTTGTGTGTTGTGTTTTTGTGTTTTACACAGGACCCTTCTGGAACCTGTTTAATATTTCAGCATTCTGGGAAGCACCCGGAATCACCTCTTAGAGATGATCACCAGCCGCTCCAGGTATGAAAGTTACAATCTTCTTTTGTGTCTTTTATCTTGTCTTACTCTGCTACACTGGGTACCCAAGGATCCTCTTATCCCCTCATATAACAAGGCAGATGTTGGAAGCCTGAGTGGTTTGGAGTTTTGTCTCCCAGAGGTGTAAAAGTGTTTCCTTTTATTACTTGACATCAGTGTTCCAGTTTTGAAAGTGGTGCTGCTTGCTCCAGCACGACACATATGCCTGTAATGCAATTTTCCTGTGACTCACATTATTTGGAAAATAAAAAACTTTAACAACAACAAAAAAACAAGCAGGCTCCGAGCCCTCAGATTAAGGCATCCACCAACAGAAGTAGAGGCTTGCTCAGGTCATAGTAGGCTTGCACCGAGGGTTTGTAATAATTCTCTTGAGCTGTTTGAACACATATTCCTGTCTGGCTTCCCAGTGCCACACTGTTTCTTTTCTAACAGTTCCCTCAGTGGCTTGTTAATTATTGACATGTTGGTATGAACTTGGCTAAAAGTTTACATTCCCTATAAACCTTTGTAACTCCATAACTTTTTGGTGTTGGCATGTCCACTACTGCTTACATTTTTCTGGGTCTGCTACTAGTCCTCAGTAGCCAGTTTGTGCCCAGTATAAGAAACCTCCTTCAGGCCTGTCTTGGATTTCTGCAGATTTAACAATAGGTGGCACTCTCGAGCTCTCTGCAGCACCTTTTCCAGTCTCACATTATGTTCCTGCATGTTTGATCCCCAGATCAAAATGTCATCCATGTAAGTCTCTACTTCCTGTAGCCCCTCAAATATTTGAGCTATTTTTTTCTGAAACACCTCTGGGGCTGAGCATATTCCAAATGGCATTCTTTTAAACTTATACCTTCCATAGGGGGCAATGAAAGTCATTAATTCAGAGTTGGGCTCATGCAAGCTTAATTAAGCAAAAGGCATGCACCGATCTAGTACTGAGAAGGTTTTGGTGCCAGCAAGCTTGGCCACAACTTCTTCTATGGTTTTCATTGGGTAATGGTCTCACTTTACTGTCTTGTTTAAACTTCTGAGGTCAATACATTTTCTTACCTTGTTAGGCTTTTCTATAACCACCATGGAGTTCACCCAACTTGTAGAGGTGGATCACTGGGTTCACTGTTTTGTCCAGCTTGATATAATATTCACCTACAAGGCACCCCAGTTCCTTGAATACATCAGCATGCTTGGACAGAATTTCTGCAGTGGAGTCCTCCATATTCACGGAAAAACATTTTTTCACAAGTTGCATCTCTACACATGTAGGCAGTCCCAGTACTTGAATCACATTTCAGTCAATCAATCAATCAAACTTTATTTAACCAGGCTATACACCTTTGAGCAGGCTCGTTCTACAAGATGGTCAAGGAAGACATAGATGACATTACCAATACAATGGCAGTTATACAGATGATACATAAACACAATAGTGCATCTAACAAGCAGGAAGGTCAAGGATTTTCATCCGTTTATGCGCCACTTTGCAACACCTGATAACACACATGCCTATTACAGAGTACATATTTGTTCCAGTATGGATACAAGGTTATTCTATGACACAACTGTAAAACATAGCAACCCAAAAAGTACGAAGCAGTATCTTGCACTGGGAGATGAAGGGAGTGCGGAGAGAGGAGGTAGAGGGTAGTAGAAAAGGGGTGGGGGAGATGGGGGAGTATGGGGAATGGAAAAGGTAGAGGAGGGGTTGTAGGATAAGTATGGGAATGGGATAACTGCTCAAGTGCAGGAGTTGCAGTCTGTAAGATTTGGCCCATTATTGATTGCATATGCAGTTTCTTTCAACACAGAAGATAGTAGGGTCTTAAGAGTTTTTATGCTCACCACCTGAAATGTGATCACATGCTATCTCTTTTAAAACTTTCCACCAAAGTGACTTTCCCTCACATGTCAAGCTGATGACCTGAATATGAGATCAGTCTTGCCTTAGATTTCTAAATGGGTTCTCTTGTTACTGTCTTGTACATCTTAAAGGGCATCACATTGCACTGGGTACCAGTATAAATTTTTAAAACACTTATTTCCCTTGACTATTCAGGGTCACTCTCAATCGCTGTCTTGTACCTTCTCAGTCACAGTTTCAATACTATCCTCATTCTCATTCTCACTCTGATTCCTCATGGAGTACATGAACTTTCACGCCTTCTCCAGCATGGCACATTCTGGTGAAATTATTTTTCTTATAACAAATCCTGCATTTCTGTCCATATGCTGGGCATTTGTAACTCCTGTGCTCCTGCCACATTGTGCATAGGTGAATTTTGTTGTCCCTTACTGGCACAGTCTCTCTAACCATCCCCTAGCTGTGATCTTACCTCTGGCCATCTTTTCACTATCTCATTCTCCCCTTTTGAAAGTGACCAAATAAACTGCTGATTGTTCAGGCATTGTCTCATTCATAGTTTTATGCTGAATCTCACTTAACTCAGCTGCTCTGCAAATGTCTATTGCATTTTGTAAAGTTAAGTCAACCTCTTAATACACATCTTCTGACACTGTCATTACAAGTGCCACAAATAATTTATCTGTGATAAAGGAATCACATAATGTACAAACCTCACAGGATTTTGCTTTCAAGCGCAGGTCTGTGATACCTAAACATCAATTGTTTCTCCTATGTTCTGATTCCTGGTGTTAAATAAGTGCCTTTCAAAAGTATGTTTTTTCATGGGTTACAGTATCTCTAGAATTGATTCATCACTTGTGCCAGGTTTTCTTTGTCTTCTGCTCTGGTCCACTCAAATGTATTGTAGCCTTCCAGGGTTGCTGGTCCTGCCACATGTAAGAAGGTCATTGCTTGGATCTTCTTGGATTTCTCTGCAATTCCTGAGGCCACAAAATATTTCTACTTGTTGCTTAAAGCGGTTTAGTTCTCTGCCAAATTACCTTTAAGTTCTATGCGCTGTTGGTGGTGACAGGTGCTCCATCTTCTGACACCATGTAAAGACAAGAGGATGCAGGTCTGAGTTCAGACAGCTTTACTGAACACCAGCAAACATAAAGATACACCACTTTAGCTCCTATACTGTATCTGGTGGGTTCTCAGCCTGCCAAGCTCTGTTTGTATTAGATTCAAACTACAGTGATGTCACATGATGTGTACATCATTAATATTCATGAACGTCACATCATCATGTAGGCCACTGAAAAGAAGGCACCATATATTTCTGTCCTGTCCATATTTAGCACTATAAAATTCAATAGTTTAGTTCAAAACTGCCCGCTTTCAGGACGTGTCAGTCTTATCAAGATCTGAATGCAGTATTTTACTTGGTGAGGTAGCAACCATAATTTGTCCATGCCTTTTTAGCTATACTGTAAAATATACCCAACCCCATACTCCACAAATCAGCCTCTGTTCCCACATCACCACAGATCTCTAGGCAATCCCTCTCTATACAATCTCTCTCACTCCCTCCATGCAGTCTCTCTTTTCACACATAATCTCTATCTGTCCTTCTCTCTCTCTCTCCTCTCTCTCTCTCTCTCTATCCACACATCTTTCTCTCAAGCCACTCTGCTGCAGCGGCACAGAGTTTGGTAAGTTTAAAAAAGTTCAGTCGAGAATCAGAATGCAGTGAAGAGTGACTCTAGATACCAGGTCTCATGCTGCCTTTGCTTCCTCTACTCAGAACATCAGTTAACTGTGTTTTTGTGAGCGGGTGTCAGGGTGGAGGCACAGTAACAAATATAAAGTACTCAAACAAGCTTGTATGTTCAGAGAGAAACACATGTAAACGGGTTGCCATGAATGTTGTGGTTAATACCCCAGCCTTATGGGCTCAAGCAAGATTGAGAGGCCTGGATTCTGATTTTCCTGATTAGGGGTTTGGGTCCAGGTCTTTTAAATTTAGTGTGGCCTCCACACAGAGAAAATGTATGTGGGCCTGGTATCAGCATAGTACAACCCCTGGGTTGTAGTACCTACCCACTCTTCCTGCACGTGTAAAATCATAGTGCAACCTTAAATTCAACAGAAGTGTAATTGGTGACTTACACTAATAATAAACTGCTCATGAGTCAGAATATAACATATCAACAAAATACTTATTGGGGATATTAACAAGGCATAAGGGAAGCAAAGCAAGTAGGTTTTGGGCAGAAATTGTGAGCTGTACGTGAAGGACTGAACTTACTGTAGGTGCTTGACTCGGCTTGGCCTGTAAAACACTTTAAAACAGCAATAACAGTAACAGTGCCCACCCCCATCAGGCAAAGCAAAGCAGTAGCAAATGACACTGTAAACCATGTAGTATGACCAGCACCCACTGTACGGGAGGCACTGCCTAATGGTAGCAGTTTTAACCCTTAACCCTTTAAGGAGCTGCCAGTGCTTTACCAGGTTCCCAGCTGTAGGAATGGTGCAGACCCGTAATGTTGTAGCTGGTTGGCTGGTGGTGGTGCACTGTAGAACTAAACAGAATATGAACTTTCCAAACCCAAACCCACAGGCCATGCAATTGTTTAAATGGCAGAACCTCAAAATGAGGTATTTGTAACTCCTGGTTTTGGCCAAATCTGTAGATTTGGTGGCAAAACTTTGTACAAGATTTTTCCAGTTGCAGGACAAGCTCTGAGAATACTCACGGTTCTGTTGTACCACTTCCCTGTCAACTGGGCTCTTTTCCTCCTCCCTCCGCAGATACAGTTTCTCTTAGGTTGATGGTTCATTTGGTACAGTTGGGGGCAGCTCAAGATGCTTCATGTCTCAGGTACCTCTGTATGTAGTTCAGGCTCTTTGTGCTTGCAGTCTTCTGGACCTCTTGGGCTCACCTCTCTTCCTCCTTTGCAGCACAGATTAGTCTAAGGAGCAGGAACCACATACCTCACACTCACTTCCAGATTTCAGAGCCCTAGTGTGGGCGTTAGCTAGTACTTGGCATTAGCAATAGCCATCCATCTCCCAGACTGACTGCAGGATCGATGCAGGTTTTCTTTCATAGTTGTACTCAGTTTCTCCTGGTGCCCACAGGCTGGTATCTGTGGCACATGTTTACCTCTTTGATTTCAAAGCAGGTCACATTCTCTAAGGAAAATATCATCCTGCCACTTTCAGTAAACAAATACACAGCTTACTCTCTGGATACACAGTTTGTTAAAACCTTTTGAAGTCACTCTTTGATGGTTGGCTGTGGAAGTCCTGGCAGACTTCATTGGAAGGCTCTCGCCAGCAGCTCTTGTCCTCCTACCTCTGTGAGCTAACTGCTGACTCCACCTTCTATAACTGCCCTCAACATTTTTGAGGTAAAGGCAGCTTGTGATTCATGTAGGGTACTGCCAGTCCACTGATTTAGTATTCAAAATGTTCGCTGGATGCCCTATTGGTTGGAAGAAAGCGCACAAGCATACAGCACAGTCATACACTAAGAAGTCTGCTGGACTTATAGCCGAGATCCCAACTCTGATTGGCTGCTATGAGGTCAGGGATCAGCAAGGTGGTGGCTGTCTCTCACAAAGAAACATAGCTTCAACTTTAAGTTCTTTTTATGGGCTACTGTCCTCCTTTTACATTAGTTGACACCCCAGTGTTCTGCAGCATGCTGTCAGTCCAGTTAAACCTGTGTGCCAAACATGACTTTTCTTGCCCTGTTTGGAGTGCTGCTGCTAGCCACCCCTCGGTTGAACAGTGTCTATGTACTGCGTGGCTGGCAGTTGCTCTGTCCTTCAAGGCATAGTCCTTGTTGTCTCTCCCTTGCTACTACTTTTGTGCCCCTGATGCCTGCTGGTGTCCTAGGGGCTGGAGCACACTAAAGGGAGTCCCTGTGGTGCCATGGTCATGGAAATAAGTAAAGTCTTCAGGTGAGCTTACACAGCAGTGTGCGATCAGGCAGCTTGCATGTTGAGCAGGTGGCTGCTCAAACGTGCACACATTAGCTGCACAATAGTGCGGCAATATCCAAGCAGAAATAGCTCAGCAATTCAGCACGCCTCTGATCCCCACCAGGCTGCAGTCTCGGGGCCAAGAGTGAGCAGAATATGCAGGCAGTCTTATGGGGTCAACAAGGCAGCGCAGGTAAGCCCCACTATTGGGGGTTACACTCTTCCACCTAAATACTTGATGTCTGCATCAAGTCCATCAACAGAGTCCATTTGTAACAATAAACAGTGTACAATGAAACATACAAGTAGCATGCACAGTCTATCTAGACAATGTTTTCCTGACTGGAGTAGGCATACAGTGGGTTCTAGTCTGACAAATACAACTAGTCTAAAAACAAGATGAAAGGCCTTTAGTATTTATAAAACAGCTGTTATAACAGTAACCTTTAGCAATACCATAAGAATGGGCAGTTCTATAACTTTCTGCAATACTGTAACATTGATCAATGCAACATCTACATTATTCAGCCTCCTTTTTAACTTTACTGTACCTCCTGCTCTGGGGATATGGTCTGGGCTTTGCAAACCACAATATGAGGCAGAGATCTAGGTGTGGCATAGGTACCTCTGCATACTACATGCATTGGCAAGTTGTAGGAACCTGATGAATCATAAATTAATTTCTGCAAGGTTTGACAGCTCTTTCAGAATGACAGCATGTAACAGTCATTTCTTCCTCAGACTCTGGGGTAGCTACTCCTGTTCACTGACTGGCAATAAAGCATCCTCAGTCACAATGGGTTATGCAACTCCACTCCCTGATTTAATTGTACTTCATGGGTGGGGTAATGTTAAGTTTTCTTCCTTAGTTGTTTCTATAAATACGGTATTTGCTTGTCTCTTTAGTGTTGTATTTCCAGGAGGAAACCCTCCAGCCAGGCTTCTCTATCGCTGGTTATTTCATATTGTCTGTTATTTCTGTTTTTTTTAAAGAAAAAAAAAAATCTTAAAAGGGGGCTCTGCAACTTTTCTGGGGTTTCCACTGTTTCTTTTGTTTCTACAGGCTCAACAGGTTCTCCACTTTCTTCCTCTGGACTTCCTTGGACACGGGCCAGTCATCCAAGGGTACATCGGGTGTTGGTTCAGAGTCCAAAATTGTTGGTGTAGACTCTGCAAGAGGCACATTGGACACATTACTTGTTGTTCTGTCCGAATCTCTGAACAGTTTGGTGAGATCCCTTATAGGATAGTACACCCTCCTTCTGATTCAGAGTCTGAGTCATCCTGATCTGCTTGAGCATCATTTGCGGGTGGAACAGTTTCAGATTGCCTTGTCTTTTGCTTTGAGTTTTGTTTGCACATAGCAGATTAAGTAGTTGAGGGTTTTGGATGTTCTACTGGTTCTACAACATCACTGGTGTCAGCGTGGCTCAGTTGGTAGCATATCCACCTCTGGGTCAGATGGTCATGGGTTCTGGTCCCACACGGGACTGGGCTCATCCCATCAACACTGGCACCCAAGTGCAGTATTTTTGGGGTGCTGTACTGTTGGGTGTGCCATCCTTCAGATGAGATGTTAAACCAAGGTGCCTTCTACCCATCTCTGGTGGGAGTCCAGTTGAAAGTAAAAGAACCCAAGGCACTTTTCAAGAAAGCAGGGGAATTTCCCAGTGTCCTGGCCAACATTTCCTTCCCATAAAACTGGTTCATGCAATTGTCAAATGCTGTGTCTGGTTGTTGATGTACGAAATGGCTGCCACTAAACAGTCAGTCACTTCACTACCAGTTTAGTACTGCTTATAAAGCTCTTTTGGATACAATGTGTATGAAAAGCACTATATAAATGCTGATTCCTCTTCTTCAGTTGCTCAACAGGCAACACATGGTTTCTGTGCATAGTCCAGTGTCTACTTGACTCTCCTTCAAGATGAATCTTATACACAGGCATACAATATCTTGTACTTTTTCCATCACAACATATGGGTATTGCCTCATCAGTCAGCAATTTTGTGCTTGCCTGGCAGTCCCAAGTTTCTAAAGCAGTTCATGTGCCTTGATTGTTTTGTCATACCTAACTTTATTGGCTTTTTCACACTTTGTTGCAGCATCTGAGGCCAACTTGTAGGCAGCATTTAACTGGTCCTTCAATCTTTGAACATACTGCAGGTAATTCTCCAGCCTAGCTCCATCAGTAGAGACACCAAAACACAAGTCCACAGGAGACTCTTCTCACCACCTCTTTAAAAAATACCTTTGGAATGACTTGAAGGACTCCTCTGCCTGCATTTGCCGGGGTGACTGACCTTTCCACCAACCAAAGGACTTGTGTTGTAAAGCCCTCTCCAGCGCCGTTCTGGAGAGAGCCACTGCCCCTACCATGCAGGCCTGACCATGGGCAAGGGGTCTGGGTTCCCATAGCTGACCTACAGCGGTCCTTTCCCAAAAGATAAAATAAAAATGTGGTGCTTCCACCAGAGTACATATAAGTGGATCTGATTATCTGTAGTACAACCCCTGGGATTTCATACCAACCCACCTCCCCAACAGTTACCCCGGCATGGATTTACCAGGTTTGAGCCTCCTCACGTTCCATTACACCATTTTACCTTTTCCATTTCAGGCAATAAACCGGCACACTAAAATTTGGCTCTGGACTCATATTTTCTGCAAAACAATAACTTCATGGTTCATTAACAGGGAAGGGCTTAGGAATGGGTAAGTGGAATAGAGTTCAAATAAGCATTTCAATTTGCATTTCCAAAATCGCATTTCCTTATCAATTGCAATTCCATGTTTCAATCAATGCAGCCATTATCTCTGTCTAACTAGCTATCTGCTGCAGGTACCCAAACCCAGACCCACAGGTCCCAGTCCATTTCTCCAATGTCCAGTACCTGGGTACCTAGTTTTAAAGTTGCAGGCCTGAGGTGCAGCTGGTAGCTGGTGTTAGCATGCTTACTTGAATTGACAACTTGTTACATTTCTCTCTCTCTCTCTCTCTCTCTGTCTCTCTGGTTAGAGCTAAACCTTTGCCTTTTCCTCTAATCCTTAGCTCTACCTTCTGCCGTAGTGGGACAACATATTTACAGTCCCCAGGTGTAGGGCAATTCCTGCAATTTACTCACAGTTCTGCAAAATCAGTCCTTAGACAGCTTATTCTGGTTCAAGGTCAGGTGGCATTCATCTGTATCCCCTCCCGGTCGTGCCTGAAAATAGGCAGATTTGTCTAGTGCACTTACCGGTCAACAAAACGAAATAAATATATAAATAAATAGATGACACAGTTCACTGGATTCCTGGGGATGGATGGCAACACAGTGGAACTGGGCACAATGCTTGATCAGGGGTACAGAGGCTGCAGCTTGCTCTCTCTTTCTCTTGCTAGCAGATCTTGCAGCTTGTCCCCTTAGGCCCATTACCGGCCCTGTTGCAGGGCACTTGCACAAGGCCTGCCAACTACAGGGCATCCAAACCGGGAGTGGCCCCATGGCCCGGCTCCCTCTGATCAGAGTGTCCTAGCACTGGGGAAAAACCATGACCCCCTGCAGCAGCAGACCCCACCTGATGGGGTTAGCAAATTCCCCACCTGGCCCTGGGTGTCAGCAGAAACAATTCAGCACATTCTCTTCTGCTTCTTCTTTCTTTCTGTCTTTTTCCTGCCACGCTGTAGCCACAGCAATCCATGTCTCTCTTTGCTGTATCTCAGGAGCAGACAACAAGCATTTGAGCTTCTGAAAGCACCTGTCCATTCTTCTGCTTTCAGAGTGTCTCAGCTTCAACACAGCCACATTCTTACTCTGGCTCACATGTGTCACCTGCGCTCACAGTCCCTTTTCTCACCATGCAGGTACATAGCAATTCTCTAATTGAAGAGGCTTACTTTTCCTTTTCTCTTTCTCAGCACATTTATATTCTCTTGTTCCTCGCACTCTGTATCTCATGTTTTCCAGGCTTAGACACAGCCTTCATTCTTTTCCAGGCTCAGAATGCAGCCTTGTTTTTTCCAGGCTTAGGCCCAACCTTTGTCCTTTTATTCAGGCTCAGGACATAACTCTCTAGCAATCTGCAGCTTTCTTTTTATTCAAGTTGCACTTCTTTCACTGCTTTGGTGCAGCTTCAGAACAACACAGAACCCTCAGCATCCTGCAGCTTTCCTATTTCTCTCTGCGAGCTGCTTCTTCCTTTTCCAGTGGAGCAGGCACCCCTGCCCTGGGGACAAATTGCTGGAAGCCCCCAGACAGGCCCATCTCACAGCCCTAATCTCTCCAGAGGCAGGAGTCCCCTCACTCTGGAGGAGCTTCCACAAACTGACTCAAAACCCAACAGTCCTTGCTTTATTTGGAGCCCTTCCTCTCTCTGATTGGCTGGAGCCACTGTCCTTAGGGCAAAAATTAGTACATATGAGGCTCCCTCAATGCCTCATTGGTGCAGAAAAGGCATCTAAACAGTCTCTGGTCTTTCTGCCCGAAAGTTCTTTCAATCAGCCCCAGAGTCCTTGGAAAGAATCCTGGCTTGATGGTTGGCTGGCTGGTGTCACATGGCTACCCAACATGGTGGCTGGAGTAAATAGTCCAACACAGATTATCTAGTGTCCCAGAATCAAAGTGTCCCTGCAGCTAACTCTGCACTTTTATTCCTTCAATTCCTCACACAGCTGTAGCCACCCCATGCCCTGTTATCTGACTGCACTCATTAACCAATTTATTTAGCCCTTTGCAGTTGCAGCTGCCATTTCACATAGCCCCTAGGCAGCACACATATACCCCAACCTCTGGCTGCAGTCTGTGTACACACTTAATTCCTTTATTTTCCCCATGTTCTGGCAGCCTTCCCTTTTCTTTGCACACCTTTCTTTATTTATTTATTCATTGTTCCCTGCCTGTCGCTAGCACTATTCACTATCTCCCCAGTACTAGACATGCTACGCTACTTCAAAGGGACGCTGCCTCATGAATATTAATGAGGCAGCTCTCAAATTGCCTGAGCACAATTGGCACTCACAAAATAGCTCCTTCTGCTTCCCTGCCACTTCTCCGGTCCTGCTTGCATCTCCGGTCCCTCTCTCATTGCCCAACAGGACCGGACCACCGGAGAGGCACACTGAGAGGTCGCCAAATGGCCACTCAAAATGGGCTTCTGCACATGCATGGAGTTCGCTGGCACTGCAGTGCCATTTCAAGGGCAGGCAGCTCCACATATTTGTTCCTCCAGCACCGCTCTTTCCTAAAACCAATACGGGTGGTCGGCAGGAGAGAAGACCAGGACACTGGGGCAAGCCAGGACGGGACCCAGGCATAAAAAAAGAATAGGGAGGTGGACCAAATCCCTGGGAAATTAAATAGGGATTACAGTTGTACTGTTTTTCATTCTTGTACTCTGATTTATGTTCTTGTATTTTACTATTGTACTGTATTGTTCTTGTGCACTCCTGTAAATTGTTCCTGTGGTTGTATCTTGTATTGTAATTCATCTGTTTGTACTACCCTATTGTAAACATCTGGGTCATACCTGAATATAGGCATTAAATTATTTAGTGTGCTTACCTGTTCAATAACCTGCCCTCTCCAAGATTGTCTGACATTAAGGCATTATGCAACTTCTACTGTCAAAAGTTTTTTCCTGCTCTACTCCTTCCTGGCCTGTCTCCATAATGACTTACCGTGCATGGACAGTGCATCAACTCACACCGCCTCCTCCTCAACCTCTCTCCCACCACCCTGCTCCACTCCTATACTGTCTACATCTAACATGCCCACCCATCAACTTAGCCATCTTTTCTCACCCAGCATGCCAAAACAATTTTGCAAGTGTATTGGCCCCAGAACTGGTGTAAGTCTCCATTTATTCACCCACCTAATCTTCACTCCAACCTGTGCCTACTTCTGTCATCCAATGGCATCAACTAAACCCAGGACCCTGCAAGAAGGCACAGTCCCACCCCAATCTCCCTATCCTACTGGTCAGAGATAAAATGGATCAAAATAGCCCATATGAACATCCAAAGTGTCAGACGCAAAATGGCAGAACTTGAAAGCTGGACCCAACACTACAAGACACAGATGTCCTTTGTTTAATGGAATCCTGGCTAAAACCAGCCATACAAACTCATGAAGTTGCTCTCCTGGTTACTCCTCCTACTGACGGGACTGACCCAGCAAGAAAGGAGGGAGACTGATATACACTAGAGCAGGGCTGGCAGTCTGTGAACTACCCAACAAAAACATCAACCCTGACATCAATCACCTATTCATTACAATCACCCTCAGCAGTATCAAACAGCTGACTATAGGGTGTATCCACCTGCCACCAAAACTAGTGCCCACCTCCTTTGTCGAACTTTGTCTTGACTCCTCCATCATGGTGATATCATACTCTGTGGTGACTTCAGTCTTGACAGACTTGGCCCCAAAATGCCCAATACCTGTCGGCAATCTCTGACGCAAGCTAGAACAACTAATCAACCAACCAACTACACTTAACCTGAAATCTGATAATCACACCTGACTCGACTGGATGTTAACTAGTAACAGGACCTACATCAGGGCTGCAGGAGTCCTCCCTGATGCACTAAGTGATCACTGCCAACCTTCTGTGTTTGAAGAAACAGCTTCCCCACCCTCCCCGAAAACCATCAAATCCCAAGACCTAGCAAACTTTAATACCTCTGAATTCCTACACAGCCTTACTTCCACTGACTGGACCCCTATCACCATGCTCCCAGACATAAATCAGGCCTAGAATACTTAATCAACACTTTCACCTCCATCCTTGACCTCCATGCCCTTCAAGGTGAGAAGGGCCAAAGGCACCCACTCCCTTGGCTTTCCCAGGAGCTATGGCCCCTAATGCGTCCAGAGACAAAGCCTGGTGGTGATCCTATAAAAGATCAGGGCTTCTTAAGGATTGAACTCCTACTGGCAGCTGCGTAACACCTGCAAAACTAAAGTAAACAAATCAAAGCGGAGCTATCTACAATCCCTGCAAGCTAGTAATCTTAGCGACCCCAAATGCTTCTGGATGCAGATTAACACACTCCTTAAGGGCCGTGAATGAAATACCCACAGACCATGATCCTGAAAGACTCAGAACTATCCTTGTCCAACAAGATCACTGCAGGAATAAATTCGTTCTTCACCTCCCTCAATGTAGACAAGATAGGTCTCCCAGATGCCTGCCCCACTCTACAACCCTCTGAAGATCCCCACCCCCTTTCATATAAAACTCACTTCACACAAGGAAGTCCTAAAGCTCCTAATAGGGCTCAACCCCGACAGCTCCCCTGACTTTGGCACCCTGCCCCTCAGATGCCTTAGGATTGGTGCTCCCTCTTGTTCACCCAATCGCTCAGCTGATTAATAGATCCTTCCTAACAAGTTCCATTGCAGACAAATGGAAAACCACCACTGTTGTACTCATGCACAAACAGGCCCAACAAACCTCACTGAAAACTATAGACCTATATCCATTCTGTGTCCAATCGTGAAAATTTCAAGAAAGAATCCTCCATAACCAGCTGTACTCCTTCCTTGAACTGACTAACACCCTTACAATGCACCAACATGGCTTCAGGAGATCCCACGGACGAGACTGCACTCCTGAGGGTCACAGCTGACATTTTTCATGCCATGGATCAAGGCAATGCCACAGGGCAGTCTTCATTGACCTCATGAAGGCCTTTGACCTTGTGAACCACTCTTTACTCATTTCCAAACTTAAATCCTTAGGTCTTGACACCAACTCCCTCTCCTGGATCTCTAACTATCTATCTATGTATGCATGAATGAAGTTATCAGTGAAATGTAAAGATACTTGACCCTACCTATTGTAATAGGCAATTCATGTACACATGTATGAACTAACTCTGTACAACATATTTTTGTAATGTTTGTAATAGCTTGAGAGGATCTCATTGTAAATGAGTCTGTGACTCAGTTGAGTTTTATCCTAAATTCATAAATATGTTTATGAATAAATATGTTTACTACTACTTACTATCTAACCGTGTCCAATGTGTCAAATGGGCAGGCCCTCCCTCTATCTCCTATCATGGATGGGGTCCCACAAGGATCTATCCTTGGGCCTTTACTTTTCTCAATCTTTATTAATGACTTGCCTCTAAATTGCCGGGGCATCAATACAGCTCTATGTAGATGATGCCATATTACACCAGCATGGCACTGGACGTCTCTACCATTCAATCTGATCTGGAAAAGACTTCCAACATCTGTAAGCTTGGTTCAAATCGAACCTACTGGTACTGAACACGAAAAAAACAAACCCATGCTGTTTCACCATACCTCCTTTGACCTAACCTCCTAGCCCCTCTGGTTATCTACACGCATCAGGGCTACCGCTTGAAAGGTTGGGATCATTCAAATATCTGGGTATGACTCTCAACGATCACCTTTCCTTCAACATGCTGTACATGTAAACAGTGTTATTAAAACTACAAATCGAAGCACAGTCTACTCCATCGCACTGCCCCCTTCCTAACTCCTGTGCAGAAAAAACATTGCTGCAGCCACCCTCCTCCCTGGTCTATTCTACAGTGGCCCATAATCCACTCAGTCAAGTCCTCTAATCTGGCCAAACTCAAACAGGCCTACCACAGGACTGCTCGTTTCACCACTGGTGTGGCTGCTCGACTCATCACTGTGACGTATTGAGGTCCCTGGGCTGGCCATCCTTCAAGCCCAAATTAGACTTCCTGGTGTTATGCACTACCTTTAAACTTACTCACCTCCCATCCCTCCCATCCTGTCCAGTCTGCTCACTCTGAAGACCTTCCCCAGAACCATCCGCCACTCCCACCTCCCACTGCTTAACTCTTCCCAAAGCCCGCCTTTGTTGGCAGGCGGTCCTTCGCATTCTCTGCACCACAAATATGGAATACTCTTCCACCTAGTCTACTCTCATGTATGTCTCTTCCCAGTTTAAGAGAAACTTCAAGGAAATCTTCTTCCCCCAATCTGTAGTGGTATTTGCACTTAACCCTTCCATTTTTCCGTGCCCTCCTCCCTCTCTGCCCTTACTGGCTGTTCATTCCCTTCACTAACCCTTTCTCTTACCCCTGATCTTCCCTCTCTCTCATGCCCCTCTGACTCCCAATATTCTCCTAACCTCTTCCCTCCCTTCTATCTCTGCCACACTTATACTTTTAAATCTCTCTTTCCACTCTTAATCTTGTAAATGAGTAAGATTGTACTGTCAACTTGTACTGTGTGCTAGCCTCTAATGAACCAGCTCACCTGATGCAGCACTATGGTCTCCTGTACCTTCATGGACTCTCGATACAAGCCTGGACCCCACAGGAACTATACTGGAATCATCATCCAACAACGGAGGAAACTGACGTTCTCTCTCTGCATACCTTTCTGTTACTCACTGTATATATACTGTCAGATTGTTCTTATTTCTCCTTATGTTTTACCTTCTGTATCCTAATTTATAATGTATCAACTGTGGAACTGTTTTATTCCCCGGTCGCCCTGAAAACAGGACATGTCTGTCTCCAGTAGGCCTACTCGGATATCAAAATTCAAATAAATAAATAAATAAATAAAGTCAGGCTTCCCTGCCAAACATCAGGCAATACAAAGAGACTCTGGTGGCATTACTTTTGGTGCAGTTGTACACATGGACTAGTGCACTGACTTACTACTCCACTTGCTCTTTTCCTTTGGGTCCAATGTACTTAGCATGATTAGTAGGATTCAATTAAACCGTTCAGTCTGAGAATCACCTTAAAGGTTATACTGGGCAGTCCGTGACTTTTTGTTCCCCAGACAGACATTTCTTTTACTAGATGACTTTCAAAATCTTGACCTTGGTTTGAATGGATCCACTGTGGGGCTCCATAGTGAACAAAGACATTTTCTACTAGGACGTTTGTGCCAGTTGTTGCCTTTTAGTCTTTTGTCAGATAAGCTTGGGAATACCTTGACAAATGATCTGTTACTACCAAGATGTTTGCAATGTTTCTACAGTCTGGTTCTTTATTTATTTTATTTATTTATTCTAGGATTACAAATACCTTTGAGCGAGGCTCTTTACAAAGGTTCCACGTCATTGGTACAATTGAAACAATCATAAGCAAAGATAACAGTTTATAAAATAAAAAATAAAAAACACAGTCTTGTAGATGAAAAAGAACAATATGGTGAAACTTTGGGGAGGGAAAGGGAAAGGAGGAGGGTGAATCCGGGAGACTAAGTGGATGGGAGAAAAGGGAGGTAGGTTGGGGGCAGAGAGAGGTGGAAGTGATAAGAATAGAGATAGTGCAGCTGGGTGGCATTTGTCATGGGCCAGCAGGGAAGTGAAGATAGGAGGGGGTTGCTGGCAAAGTGCAGGAGTAGATGTGGATCCAGAAAGGGCATCTTCACTATGTAACCAAAAGACATGTTTAGCCACAACAGTCACAGTGGTTGGAGGCATTGAGTGTTAGGCGGAGATGAGTCTTAAAGAGCTGAGCGATAGTGAGGATGAGATGTCGCTGGGAAGACCGTTGTACCAACTAGTGGCCCGGTAAGCAAAGGATCTTTGGCCTTGTGTTTGTCAAGCAATGCGGTATTTGCAGAAGCTGAGGTTTTGATCCCCTGGTATGTTGGGTATGGATTCTAGGTTGTATGAGGGCACAGACTCCAGGGGGGGCAAGGCCCAACAAGATTTTCTTAGTAGTAATACAAGTTTGGTGTTTTATTCAATTGGCAAGATTCAACCATCCAGTTTGAGAATAGAGGTCACAGGTGTGAGTTAGGCGTTGGGAGCCAGTGACAAGTCGACAGGCCTTGTTGAGGGCGGTGGATACACGTTTGAGTGTGGTGGTTGTAGCAGAGCCGTAAAATGATAATGCCATAGTCGATGATGGATATGATGGAGCTCGACAGCAACAGTGAGGCTTTGGGTGTCAGGTGTTTCCTATGACGGAATAGCAGGCCTAGCCAGGAGTTAGCGGCTTTTGGCATTATTGGTGTGGGCGTGTAGGAGAGGTGAGGGTCAAGGGTGATCCCGAGGTATTTAAAGTTTTTGACCTGTTCCAGTGCGGCACCTTATCTGCTGATAACGGAGAGTTGGAATTGCTTATGTTTATTATGGAGCTGCTGAAGATCATGGCATTTGTTTTTTTGATTAAGGATCAGTTTGTGCTTTGTGAGCCAATTCTCAACCGAGGAGAAGCCGAGTTAGATTTTCTGCAATTCTTCGGTCCTGGTGTGTGGCAAGGATTATTAGATCATCGGCATACAGGGTGATATGTTCAGTGCAGGAGTCCGTAGGGTGTTAAGGAACAGGCTGAAGAGTAGGGGCCCAGTATTGAACCCTGGGGACTCCAGAGAGGACAGGTTTGGAATCAGAGTGCACATCTCCAATTTTACACGCTGGGTACAGTTTTCAAGATAGCTTTTGAACCAAGAGATTGAATCATTGAAGAGACCAGCATTTTTAGTTGGCTCAGCAGGAGGGAGTGGTGGACAGTATCAAGGCTTTGGTCAGGTCGATGAAAATAGCACCAGTTAGTTGTCCATTGTCGAGGGAGCTGTGAATGGAGCTGGTGAATTCAAGTAAGGAGAGGATGTACTATGACATTTTCTAAAGCCATGTTGCTGTTTACAGAGAATATTATAACTGTCCAGATGCTCGGTAAGTTGGTCCCACTATACGTTCCAGTGCCTTCGATAGGGAGGCAGAATGAGATAGGGCAGAAGTTCGCATGGTCAGCCTTATCACCACTTTTGTGAATTGGGGTAACAGTGGCCATTTTCCATTTGTCTGGGAATTGGCTAGAGGAAGAGAGAGAGATTAAAGATCTTGGTGAGGGGCCCAAGTACCTCGTCAAGCGTTAGGGTCAGTAGCTTGAGGTCAAGTGTGTCATTGCTTGTTCTAGATTTGCTGATGGCTTTGGCAATGTAGTTTCGGACTTGATGTTTCTTTAGTGCTTTAAAGTAGAAGGTGGGTGACAGGCATGGGTGGAGGAGTTGGGGGATGGGAGTTGACACATTTTGGAAGAAGTCGGAGGAGAACACTGCTAAGGTCAGTGAAAGCGATGTTAAAAGTGTTCGCAATAGTTTTAGAGTCGAGTGTAGTGCCCATTTATGTTGAGTATGTTCGATGAAGATTTTGACTGCCTCCCAATGACATCTTTAATGTTTTTCCAGAAATCCTCCCATTTCCCCAGGAGTTAGTGAGGGCATTTTTATAGTAGTCAGATTTCTGTTGCGAATAGATTTGGTGCAGTCATTCCATGCCAGTTTATAATTCTGGATGTCGAGTTGCTTACGGAGTTTCTAGCCAGTTCCCAGAGTGTGGTCCCTGGATTAAGCTTTTTTAGGAGGTCTCCTGACAGCCAAGGGTTACTGAGCGATTTAACTTTATGCTTTTTGAGGGGGCAACTTTATTACAGGCTTCATTGAAAATGTGAATAAATTGCTCCAGTGCAGTATTAGTATCTGTTGCCTTGAAGATGGGGGACCAATCCTGCAGACCGAGGGCGATTTGAGGCAGGGTAGCTGACCACGGGTAGGACTCTGCTGGTGATGATTTTGGAGGCTTATAGAATTTGTTTGACCAGGTACAGCTGATGGGAGAGTGGTCACTGAGTGAGTCAGGGAGGACTGAGGTTTTCGTGATCTGAGAAGGGTGGTTGGTTAGGATCCAGTCGATTAGGGTGCCGTCCCAGTCCTGTAGTTCTTTCTGGTTGCATAGTCAACCATTTGAGTCAGGTTAGTTGATATAACGGAGTCCTTAAATGAGCCACCTTCAGATGAGAGCCAATTAATGTTAAAGTCACCAAGAAGGATGATTTCAGAGTCCGATGGGTGGGATTTGACAAAGTCAAGGACAGCGTTAGACCAGGTCCCTGTTCCTTAGGAGGTATGTAGACAGTGACAACTGTGAGGGCCTTATTTTGTGGGCACCTTATAGGAGTCTGGTGGTAAGAATCTGAGCAGGTGTTGCTGGAAGATTGGAATCAATGGGGTGTCCTTGGAAAGTGTCTTTCACATATAAGGCACACCTCCACCTCTTTTGGACTTCCCGATCAACCCGGAAGACATTGTAGCCAGGAAGGGTGATTGCCCGTCAGGAATCTTGGGTGAGCCAAGTTTCAACTACTGACAGAATATCCAGGTTGTATTGGGTGGTAAAGGCTTGCAGTGCATCAAGCTTAGGAAGTAAACTGCAGGTGTTCAGGCACATGATTGAGAGAATACCTGCTGGTTTGTTTTGGTTGGAGGTGTTTGGTCCAGGGTTAGGGTGAACAGTGAGCAGCAGGAGGAGGAGGAGGAGCACAAGTTTCAGGGTGCATAGGCAGAGTTCAGTCAGAGAGAGGTTGCGTTTCTTTTTGAACAGTAGTATGCCAGGTGGTAATGTCGAAAATGCAACATTGGAATAGTTGTATACAGTGTGGCTAGATGTGCCCAAGGCTCACACATGAGCAAGGACAGATCAATTTCGGTGGTTTGCCTCCAGAGGAGGATTTTCCCCATTGCCAAATGATGTAAAATAATCAAATCCACAGGAAAATGACCAGTAAACTGTTTGATCTCACGGTAACAAGACAAAGGATGTGTTAAATTCCTGGAACACTGCCTGGGGTATATGCAGGAAGCTAAAACCCTTTGTCAGTGTCTTCCTTTGTTTAAATAGTTGTGAATGGTTCTCAAAGACATGCAGTTCCCTTTAACAACAAGGTAGACAGAAATGTGGATTCAGTTTGCACTCCCAGGTCAGACCTTGTAGAATTTCTTAGCTGTACTTACTTTGATTGTGATGGCTTCCAAAAAGTTGATTTATAATGAGGATCCCAATATCTGCTGGTGATGTTTTCCAGTTTCTTAGTCCAGGAAACTTTAGATCACATATCCAAGAATGGTCTAGTTCCTCCAAGCCAAAACACATGAAAACCACAAAACTAAACTATTGACAGAGACAAACACAAACACCCAGCCACACAGCCCAAGTAGGCCGAGAAAGTCTATGTATACCAGTTAACAATGTAATGAACATCCGAACGTGAACCAGCTGGAAAGGCCAATGCTCAAGCCAACAGGCAGCCCACCTGTAATCAGTTCCACAATGTAAGATGCCAAGCACTCACAGAAAATAAAAGAATTGAAAGTAATCACCCCAGTGCTGAAGTAGGCATAAATGCTCAGCTTTTATTTATAGGGTGATGCACAGTCCAAGCAAGATCACTGACATGTCCTGGCATTTCGAGAAGGACCCTCTTCATCAGGGGCAGGGTTTCAAAGAGACATGTTAATTTATACAAAAATATTAATTATCAACTGATCTAGTGATTACTTAACTCTGCAAATGTGTAGAGGTAGCCCGTGATGATAGCGACTGTGGAACGGCAAACCGTCACAATGGTGACAGAAGCACAAGCGCCGACACTTTTGTGCGATTGACAGTTGCCCCTCATTCCCAGTGCCCCCTCGGAGTTGGCATTTATATTAGTGGTGGGGTGGTAAATCCCCCAAAAAAGGAGTGTGGGTGGCAAAGTCCCCGGAAGAAAAGACATTTACAAAAAAAGAGATCCCTTTAAAAGCAACTGAAGGGGTGAGAAATGGTCATCAGGCAATCTGTAATACATCCTGGGGAGAAATTGTACCTTTGTCTTATCTGTTTTAATAATAAAAGTTGTCAGTTTTATAAAAAGCCATAACATCTTGTTATGTGCTTTCTCTGGTTAAACATTGAGTAGGGGCTTTGCTTTGAATCTCATTTACCAAAAAGTGTTTGCGCTTGTGGGTTCGCCGTTGTGACAGTTTGCTGTTCCACAGTTGCTATTATGATATGGAACCATGTAGACATTGAGAACAACTGATGTAGACTGGCCAACAACAGTAATAGCAAGTTTATTTGAAAATATTTCATTCAAAAGAAACTTTTTACATTTGTTCATCACCAACCACCATTTTGTAACGAGCTGTTAAATAACGCTTATCAAACTAATTGCAATGTGATTATGTTATAATGTATCAAGTTTAAACTAATGAATTTAGTATAACAGGATCATGAGGCTCTAATATTTATAATTAAACACAGTGATATTTATTTGTATAAAATCAAAAGGAGCCAGCTTACATAAGATGCTAGAACACTAGAATAGAAAAACAAGAGAAGCAAAGGGAGTTGGAGGGCAGAGAACAAACACCTGAATATGAAGCCAAACATAAAACATACAGGTCCTAAAAGTCTTATTTATACCTGACCCAATTTTTTTAAAGACTTGTCACAGTGAATTGCATCGTTAATATATCACATATACGATAAACTTTATAAACCACTGTACCAAAAATAAAGAAAGACTGCTGAAGGCATCACTCTTATGCAAGTTAAATCATTATTCTTTATTCTCTATTGACAAAATTCATATACTTATAAGAACAATAATTTATTTTTAAAATATAAAAGACCAACAATAAAAAGGTGGAGGGAAGAGGAAGGAAGAAAGGAAAGGAAAAAGGGTGAAGTGTAATGTGCATGTAACCCCCTACAAAATGGGGTTCCTAAAAGCCTTCCGGAGCTGCCTAAGTGCTCCTGCCTAGCTGGTGTCCAGCGAATGCCGCTTTAATGGGGTGCTGTGGAGTGTTTTAGAGCCTCTGTTACTGTTGTCTCTTTAAGAGCTGCCTGCTTGCAGGCTTAATTAGTTTAAATGGGTACTGTGTTTTAATGCTTGAATCCCACCCTGCTGTTGTCTTATTGCTCGCTTTCTGCAGACGCTAATAGCGCAGAGAGGGAGCCTAATTGAAAGATATAACTGTTTTTCAGGAATTGTTTAGAGTGATAATGAAAATACAGTTTGTCTAACCTGCCTTCCTTGCAGCTGGGACTCTGTATGTTTTCCTCCATTTTGGACCTGAACTGCTGAGCTGGGCCAATTGGGTTCAGGGGAGCCATAAAATGGAGACTGCTTGAGCCAACCAGAACTTGGACTCTCACCTGGAGCCTGCTACAAAAGGGCAATATATGGCCAGTGCCTCTGGGAAATGTAGTTTGGACCTTGGCGCCTTTGCACCAGCAGAGGGAGCCCTACTGTGATTGACAGCTGAACCAGCCAACCGAACTGGAGGGAACCCAAAGGAAATGCTCCTAATTTGTTTCTGGCAAGCCAGTTTCGGTAGTGACAGTGAAGAGAGAAGGCGCCTGCTCTTGCTGCGGTATGTGAACTACCAGCACGGGAAGCAATGGGAGGCCCTGAAGTCAGCTTGCAGCCGCTGTGAGTGCTAATTCGGATGGAATCTGAGTGTGTGGGGAGGAAGAAGAAAGAACAAGTGTGCAGAACCAGGCTTGCCCATGGAAGACCGAAGATTTGCTGAAGTGCTGATCGGTCTGTCAGGGACTGCTGATGCTGTGCGTGCTCCGGTAATTTGCAAGTGTTTGCGATCAGGATCAAGAAGCAGCTGCCTGGTATAGTAATTTCCTTTACATATAAATGTATCTAATGCTTGTGGGGACCGCAATTCCATTTCCTCTGCTGTGAGTTGTGTGCTGAATGCTGGCAACCCAGAAACAACACCTCCCAGCTTGAATCTGTGTGGGTATTGTGAGTACAATTCAGGGCAACCCCTGCAACAGTTTGTAAATCAAAAGTGTGCCATCTGATTTATTGTGTTTCTTTCACGAACTGAGCCATCCAGTCTGGATTCCAAGTTTGTGTTGTGTGCATATTTTCTTCCTACAGGGCCCCATCCAGCTGCACCAGCCGCCAACCCAGGGCAACGGACCTGGCTAGCCCCCCCAACCTGGGTACCCAGAGTGTGACTTTTTGGACCATGTATGTATGCACAGTACTGTGATTTGAACATTGCCAAATCAAATCAACGTGATTGCCCCTCCTGTGTTACTGTCCCTAAATAAATTAGATTTGTTGTTATTGAAATATATACTGTCTGTGTTGTCAGTACATATAGAGCCAGCATTGCATTGTGTTGTGTATGTTGCTTAACCTTGTTTTACAGGGGGTCCTCAGAGCGTGCTGCAGAATCAGTCTTGAGGGTAAGTGGTATCTATATGTGTAAAAAGTGTATATGTGGGTATTGGGAAGGTAATCCCATGTACTGTGTGGGCCACTAGTGGGTACAAGGGGTCAAGTGTCCCAGAGGGCTGTACCAAGCTAGTTTAACCACTATCAACCCTGACCTCTGGGTGGAGGCACCCGTCACTGGACCTAGGCCCTTAACCTGTCACTAGCCATACGGGCAGGAGTAGTAGCCCTTGGGATAACACCACCTAGGGGTTACATCTTGGAGGCACCACTGGGATTACATCCTGTAGTGGCCATGAGAGAATTACCCATTATGTACAGTTTAGGAGAGAAAACGGAGGGGCTTACTATGCCTAAGTTAACAATTGCTCCCCATAAGCTACTGGTGCACCGAATGATGGGGTGGAGGAAGCCGAGGATAAACCCTCAGAGGGCTATTTTGTTATTGGATATCCCCTTAGGGACAAGTAATGCTGACATTGTAACCACTGCAGGGCAGATTAAAGGTGTGGGTCAGGTAGAGGTAAGGGGACGAGATGCAGACTTATTTGAGCAGACTATGATGGTACTGCTCTCTTGTAGTTCCTCAATAGATCCAGAAAAGGTACCCCCTGTGATTATACCTGAAGGTGATCAGAAGGGATGGAGGGTAATCCATTTACATGGCGGTCCTGGCACCCGGTGGTTCCCTTAGTACCAATGGGTTTAAAGAGAAGCTGCTCAAGCTCTTAGTATCAGAAGGAAAAACTGCCCAAGAGTTGGTAAAAGTGTTAGACCTGTCAGGGGACCACACGCCTTTGCATTCCCCGACCACCTCCCTGTGTCCCCCAAGAGCTCACCAATAGCTACCTCTCCCATCATAATTCTCCGATACAGCTGGTCTCCTATAGAAGACTCAGACTTTTCTCCAGTACTGTCCCAGTGCCTTGGGGAGGATGATTTAGAGACCTGGATGGACTATGCTACCCCTTTAGTGCAGGAATGGCAATGTTCAGAGGGGAAAAGAGAAAGCGCTTTGATGGAGTGTTTGAGAGGTCCTGCCCTTGAAGCCATCCATTTTCTACATGCCATTAGTCCAAAGGCTACTGCAGCAGAATACTCTCTGTCTTGGAGGGGTGTTTGGCAGCATAGAATCAGGGAATGATTTATTATGGAAATTCAAGCTCGACTGAACAGTGGAAAATTAAAAGCTGTCTGCCTTTGTCACCAGGATAGAGAGGGGCTCTGCAGAGGGCCCACAGAAAAGGGGAGTGCCTGCCCAAGAGTTGAACCAGGTCAGATTAGACCACATCCTGAAGTCAGATAGATTTTCAAGTGTAATGATATTGAAGCTCAAATTGCAAGACAGGAGGACAAGCCCTCCCAAGTACTGTCATCTAATGAAAGAAATTTGTGAGATTGAAACTGATGAAGAGGGCTGGGAGCCCTGTGCTGGGACTGTGAACACTTGTCAGACCCCTGAAAAGAGTGATTCAAATGAGGCCCAACAGTTGAGGGAATTGATTAAAGAATTGACTGAGGTAGTCAGAGAACCAGATCTGTATCAGGCTCCTCCTGAGCCCAAAAGTGGAATGGGAGTACATGTTGTTTTCCTGAGACCTGGATCGAGGGTAACCTGCTAGCAGAGATACGAGTAGAGAGTGATGGTGGGGAGCTGCAAAGAAATGCCCCAACCCCAACCGTAGTGGAGATTCAGAAGCGCAAATGTGTAGGCCCCCCAGTCCAAGAAGAGCCTCACTAGTTGCAGAGGTGCCTCAACAGAAAAGAGACCCCCACCCTCCAGAGACTCTAAAGAAACTAAGTTTTGTGGGGGAGGATGAGCACACCTGCCCTTCTGCCGCCGCCTCAAGATCTTAGGAGGTCCATGGCAGACTGTTAAATTTGCTTCTTCCAAATACTAACCGGCCACCAGGGGAGCTGCATGGAAGAGTTATGCTCCAGGGCCAGTGCCTGCTGACACCCAGGTCAGCACCACCAGAATGTTCTGAAGTGGTGGGTCCCTCCATGGAGACCACGGTAAAGGTTGAATGGAGTGTCTACAAGAGCTGTATTGGACAGTGGCTCCCAAGTGACAATTATGTTCCAGGATTGGTATCAGAAACATTTGTCTGATATGCCCCTGCAACTGTTGGAAGGACTGCATGTCTGGGGTTTAAGTGAGAAGGCTACCCCTACTCCTGCTATATCCGAATTTGGTTGTCTTTCCCACCTCTGTGGCTGGAGTTGCTGAACAAGTGGAAACCCTGGCTCTAGTGTGTCCCCTCACTGGACTATATGATGGGGTTCCTCTACTAATTGGGATGAATGCATATGTTTGGATGGTTGGCGCAGTTGTGTTATGAAAAACAGGGTCAAGAACTGGTACAGCTTTAAGAATTCCAGCCTTGGTCAAGAAGGCCTATGAGGCACAGAGAGATGCTGAAAAGTGGAATCAGAGAAACCGTTGAATTGTCTGGAAGAAGGACCCTGAGTCTTTGATCCTGGCGCCAATACCCAGTGTACCTTACAGGGGAGGTCCATATCAGAAAGGATGTCAAGAATAAATACTTACGCTTGGTTGCACCAGGTGATGGAAAATTGCCGGAAGGATTACTGGTCAAGCTTAGTATTTTGCCTGCCAGAGCCCACATGCTTATGCCAGAAGGGTAAGGGTTCAAGTTCATAATGTGTCTGATAGAGAGATTCGGTAAATAGAGGTTGCACCCTGGCTAATGTGCATTGTGCAGATACTGCAGTGTTACCCAGTAACAAGTGTTCGGGGAAGAGTGACAGAGTGAGTTTCCACTTGTTCGATTGGTGACTCCCCATTGCCAGCTGAATGGAAAGTGAGAATCAGTGAGAAGCGTGCCCAGAGAGACCAAATATTTCTTTAAAGGAATGGGATGTAGGATGTGTGCAGGAGCTGAGCACCTATCCGGCTGCAGCATGAAAGGCCATTTCGTGAGAGGTCTTGACGCCTGGCACCTGCTGACATAGATGATGTAAGATGCCACCTACAGAAGATGCTTGCAGCTGGTGTAATTCAAGAATCCAGAAGCCCATATGCTTCACTATCATGATAGTGAGGAAAAGAATGGGACAGTGAGAATGTGAGTGATTATCACACCTTGAACCAGCGGACTATCCCTGATCAGTATACAATGCCCGTATTCAGGATGCCTTAGACTGCCTGAATGGTAGCAAGTGGTTCTCAGTGTTGGATCTTCGCAGTGGTACTACCAAATCCTATGGCCCCGAAGACCGTGGAGAAGACAGCCTTTATCTGTCTGCTTGGTTTCTATGAGTTCATGAGGATGCCTCAAGGATTTTCAGGTGCCCAGCCACTTTTCAATGACTGATAGAGCGTGCAGTGGGGACATGAACTTATTGGAGTGCCTGGTATACCTGGATGATGTTATTGTGTTGGGCAGCTCACTGGAAGAACATGAGAGCAGATTGTTCAGGGTGTTGGACCGACTGGAAGACTTTGGCCTTAAACTATTCATCGATAAATGTCAATTCTTCCAAACTTCTGTAAGTATGTGGGACACGTGAGTGTCTACCGAGGGACAGAAACAGACCTGAGTAAAGTTGAGGCTTGACCACCTGGCCACAGCTCCACAATCTAAAAGAACTGCAAAGATTCCTGGGGTTCTGTGGATACTATCAGCAATTCATCAAGGACTATTCAAGAGTAATTCATCCTTTACTTAATCTTACTCAAGGTTACCCTCCTACTAACAAAAAATACAAGAGGTCAGATTCTTCTGAGACTGAGAGAGTGTATTTCCATCCCAATTAAGTTTTTGGGCACGATGGACACCTGATTGTGAAGCTGCTTTTCATGAGATTCTATATCAACTTACCCACGCTCCTGTCATTGCATATGCAGATCCAGAAAAACCTTATGTCCTACACACTGATGCTAGTTTGTAGGGTTTGGGGCTGTGTTGTACCAGGAGCACGAGAATGGCCTGAGACCAGTGGCCTTGCCAGCAGAAGTCTGACCCATCCGAAAAGAACTATCCTGTACATAAGAGTTCTAGCTTTGAAGTGGGCCATTGTGGACCAATTCCACAAGTACTTGCATGGGGCTAAGATACTAGTAAAACTGACAATAATCCCTTGACCTATGTGCAGACTTCAGCTAAATTAGATGCTACTGGCCATAGGTGGCTTTGCATTATCTACATATGACTATGCTGTTGAATACAGAGCAGGCCTGAACCACATAGATGCTGATGCTCTCTCCCAGAGGCCTGTTTCCCAGAATGACTGGGTCAGACTGTCAGAACCTAATATTCGAGCACTCTGCCAGAAGTTTGGCACAGAGGAACAAGTGTCCACAGATGCAGTGGAATGTCTGGTGGATTGTTTGGGGCCCTCTGAGAATTGCATACCTGCTGCTTATTGCCACTTTTCTGCATTAGACATTGGTGCATTGCCTCAGCTAGAAAATGACAGTCTTCAGCGGGCTCAATCCGAGATCCTATGCTCAAGTCAGCTCTAGAATCCCTCTATGAAGGGAAAGATGTATCCAAGTTACGCTCCACCGATTTGAGAACTGCATTGTTGTACAAGGAGGTCCTAAGTTGAAACTGATTAATCGACTGTTATACAGAGAAACAGTAGACAGAGGGCACAAATAGACAAACAACAACTAGTTTTGCCCACTGCTTTCAGAGACTTAGTATTAAGGTCCCTACACAACCACATGGGCACTTTGGTATAGATAGAACACTTGACTTGGTGAGATCCAGATTCTATTGGCCTAAAATGGGGGCTGATGTTGAACAACACATTTGAACTTGTAGTCACTGCTTACAGAGGAAAGCTTTGCCCAGAGGGCTGCCCCTTTGTTAACATCACCACCAGTGCCCCCATGGAGCTGGTCTGTATTGACTTTCTAAGTTCGGAGCCAGATCAAAGAAATATTAGTAATGTGCTGTGGTCACTGACCATTTTACAAGATATATTCAAGTTTTTCCCACCAAGGGCCAGAAGGCATCCACTGTGGCAAAAGTACTTGTAGAAAACCTTTTGTTCGCTATGGGCTCCACAAAGAATCCAGTCTGATCAAGGGAGAGACTTTGTGAGTCGTTTGGTCAAAGAGTTGCTTTCTCTGTGGGAGTGTGAAAGTCCAGAACCACCCCATACCACCATAGGGAGATCCACAGCCTGAACATTTTAACTGCACTCTGTTGGATATGCTGGGCACCCTCCACCCAAAGAACAAGCCTAGATGGAGCCAACAAATAACACCTTGGTACATGCCTACAACTGCACCAAAGTTATGCCACTGGATTTTCCCCACCACCTTACGCTTGGCAGAGAGGCCCGACTACTGGTAGATGTTTGTTTCGGAGTTTCTCCTGATGGGGTCGAGCTGATAACTATTTACAGTATGTGCAAAAGTTAAAGGCCCAGCTAAATCATGCATACCAACTGGCTCAAACCATGGCTGCCAAAAGAAATCTGGTCAACATAGAAAGGTATGATAAAAGGTGAAGCACAGGAACTCCAGGAGGGAGATCGGGTATTGCTAAGAAATCTGGGACTGCATGGCAAACACAAGATTGCTGGCAGGTGGCACCATCTCCCTCACATTGTAGTGGGCAAACTAGATGATCTGCCTGTGTACAAAGTAAGGCCTGAGAATAACTCAAAAGATGTTAAGACAATGCATTGAAATCATTTGCTGCCCATTGGCCAAATCTTGATTGAGTCTGAGCCCCCAGAGTGCTCCTCTGGACCAGTGACCAGAGCTACTGCTAAGCAAAAGCAAAGAAAGTCTACACCTACAGATGCTGAGTTAAAGTGTTCTCCACAGCAAGCCCAGTCGAAAATGACTGTCAGTCTATTTCAGAGGAAAATGAGTGCAATTTTGGGTACTACCCTTCTGAGTCAATTCTTGCAAGGCAATCCACTAGTTAATTGTGGAGATGAAGCTGGGCCTTCTGGACTGCCTAAGCCCCCAGCTTTGTCCTTGGAGCCAATGCTCCCAGAAAGTGAGGTGCAAAGTATTAGTTGGATGACATGGAATCATTGTGCATGGTGGAACTGTATGAGCTTTCAGAGGAGGAAAATGATGAACTGGGACAGACTGGTGATATGCCAGAACAAGAAGAGTATGTTGAGTGCCCTGATGGTTCACTGTCAGTGTCAGAAAACTTTCCATGTGAGCCAAGTGTTGTGGACTCAGAGACTGCAAATTCTGGAGCTGAAAGTCCCCAAGTTCTAGCCTCTCTACTCCAATGGAAACTCCCTTGACAATTAAAGACAGTGCTGAAAGTGCACCTAAAAGTGCAGAGACTGTAAAAGTTCCCCTAGAAAGACTGGTCGAGCTGTGAAGCCTGTAGTGCTTAAGCTATGATTCTCCTGGAAGGCCTGTAGACTTGCCCCTCAATGTGGTCCTAAGGAGTGTATGTGTCCCCAGTGGTTTAATATGTTGATTGCTGTAAAAGATGCAAGCCTAACCAGTTGGTAATGTGAACAAATGTGATGATCTGCTTTACAGAGTTATAGGGTACCTACTTGACGTGGACGCCAAGTTTTTTCAGGCCAGGAAGGGTGTAACCCCTACAAATGGGAGTTCCTAAAAGCCTTCCCAGAGCTTGCCTAAGTGCTTCCTGCCGATCTGGTGTCTGGAGTAATGCCGTTTTAATGTAGGCGCTGTGTGTTTTAGAAACTCTGTTACTGTCTCTTAAGAGCTGCCTGCTCGCAGGCTTAATTAGTTTGAATGGGGGCTGTGTTTAATGCTTGAACTCATCACTAAGTTGCTGTCTTATCGCTCCATTTCTGCAGTCGCTAATAGCAGAGGGAGCCTAATAGAAAGATGTAGCTGTTTTCAGGAATTGTTTAGAGTGATAATGAAAATACAGTTTGTCTAACCTGCCTTCCTTGCAGCTGGGACTCTGTATGTTTGCCCTTCCATTCTGGACCTGAACTGCTGAGCTGGGCCAATTGGGTTCAGGGAGCCCTAAAATGGAGACTGCTTGAGCCAGCCAGAGCTTGGACTCTCATCTGAGCCTGCTACAAAGGGAATATATGGCCAGTGCCTCTTGGAAATGTAGTTTGGACCTGATTGCCCTCCTGTGTTACTGTCCCCTAAATAAATCAGATTTGTTGTTATTGAAATATATACTGTCTGTGTTGTCACACATATAGAACCAGCATTGCATTGTGTTGTGTATGTTGCTTAACATTGTTTTACAGGGGGTCCTCAGAGACGTGCTGCAGAATCAGTCTCGAGGTAAGTGGTATCTATATGTGTAAAAAGTGTGCATATGTGTGGGAAGGTAATTCTCATGATCTGTGTGGGTCACTAGTGGGAACAAAGGTGGGTCACAGTGTCCCAGAGGGCTGTACCTGAGCTTGTTTAACCACTATCAACCCTGACCTCTGGGTGGAGGCACCTGTCACTGGACCTAGGCCCCTTAACCTGTCACTAGCCATACAGGCAGGGTAGTAGCCCTTGGATAGCGCCACCTAGGGTTACATGCATACAAACATTCACAGAAGAGGACAAGGATCCAAAAACACACTTCCTAAAAAGCAGTCTTGCAAGAGAAAAAAGAACACAAGATATCAATACATCAGTTTTATAAACTCCATCAAACAAATCTTAATCAAGCAAAAAAGTCAAGGTTCCATTTATCATTTAAACCCAAAGGTTTCACACTTTGTAAGGTGTATATCCAAAATCTTCCCTTTTAGGAGCATGTTTTTCCTGTCACCTCCGCTAGTTGGAAAGTTTTGGGATATACATGTTCTTCTGACTGCACATTCCATTAGTCACTGGAATGTGGTTGGGGTGCCAGATATGCCTTTGGGACATACAAAGGAATTTGTAGAAACCAACTGGACATATGAAAGCAGTTTTCTCTCTGTGCTCAGGAGACATCAGGATCTAGTTTTACCCATTCCCAGAACTGAGAACCATTTACTTCCATTACAACAATCGAAAGTGTCCTGAATCTTCAATATTATATACTGTTCTGGGTGGTTCTCTTATTCAAGGTTCTGTAGTTGACATACATACAAACTGTACCATTTTTCTTGTGCACAGTCATGATAGGGAAGCATAAGGGATTCTTGATTCTTGGATGATTCCTGCTGCAAGCAATTACTGAAGATGTCGTCTTATGGTGTACCTCGACTAGAGCATGTATTTTTCAGTGCCTAGATGTGGGTGATGGCAGAAGAGTGGACACCGAAAGAGTGACTGGTAATAAGGCCGCCAGACAGTAGGAGGGCAAATACAGCTGCAGGACTACTATGGGTGAGACTGCCGAGCTACACATAGGT
Organism: Neoceratodus forsteri; assembly: GCA_016271365.2. Classification (NCBI taxonomy): domain Eukaryota; kingdom Metazoa; phylum Chordata; order Ceratodontiformes; family Ceratodontidae; genus Neoceratodus; species Neoceratodus forsteri. Next base: position 764,925,638 of record CM028133.1, on the reverse strand, counting down.
GAGGCCCAGAGGTAGTGTGGCAAAGCTGGTACCGCGCCCCCACAGTGGGATGGGAGAGGCACAGGCTCAGTGGTGGGCATCATGGCAGATGCAAAGGACCATGGTTGGAGAATGGTGGCAGGGCTCAGGCCCACAGGGGATGGCAGGGGAATGACCCCAGGGATGGTAATCGGGTGGGGAGTCAAAGGTGGGGGGTAGAGGCCTGGGGCACACATTCGCAAAGCCATGCCTTGGCATACATGTGGCAAAGCCCACACCCGGCCCCCCAACACCAGAGACACAGGTGGATTCAAAACACAGTCTGCTGGCACCAACCCCCTACCTGCATTGCTGTGGAGACATCTGGAAGGCCACACGCACAGCGTGCCTTCTGGAGACTGCACTGTCAGACACACATGCCCCACTTCTGGTGCTGCCAGCATGCCACTGCATCCCCTGAATGCACACAGGATTGCCCGCAGTGAATACCCTTCACCTTGTGACAGTGTGCTCTCCAGTCACGGTGATCGCCCACAGCATGGGTGACCACTGTTTACTCGCATTCCCCAAAGTCACTCTTGTGACACGCACTTGCTGCCCATTAGCTCTGTGAGACTCGCTCATACCACGGGTGCTCATTGCACGCCACCCAGGTGGTGTCACTTTGGCTGGGGCCCTTGTTCCCCGTCACACTCCATGTGCACTCCTTCTGCGGTCACCCTTTGGGACTCGCTAAAATTCATGCTCACATCTCATAAAACCCTTCTTATACCATCAATGTCTGCTGGGGGGGCAACAAGATTATTCTTGAAAAGGGCGATCATCATGCAAGCTGATGTGATGTTCTTCTCCGTAACGCATCCAACATCCTGCTTCTGAAGGGAAAAGACTAGTTCATTCTGCCAACTTCTAAATCACGCTAGTCTTCCATTTTTCAGGCATGGAGGAATTCCAAATTGAAAGAACTTGGAGTTGAGTCCAGCATTCTCATTTTCCAGGTTGGGATGGGACTGTACTGTCGAGTCTGCACAATACACCCAGGTCAACATTCAACCTTTTCTTACTGTAATGTCTTGATCAATCACATTCTTCACTTGACAGTGATTCTTCTTGCATAGGCATATGCTCTCACAGGCAGCACACTTGGTTTAACTAGCAGTCTTTCTGGGAATCCACGATCTTCAGGGACATCTATCATTCATGTCTTGTTTCAGTCTCATCACTCCACGGATGCTACACTCTTCATTAGAGGATAAGATGAGCTCTTCAGCCCTCAGCACTAGACGATACCAACAAGGTCTTCTGCATCTGCTTCTGGTAGAATTTCTTCACCAATCCATGCACTCGCAGTGTTCTTCCATTCTGCTGCTCCTCTCACTCCTGGCAAAGTTGGGGCTAACATCCAAACGTGCATTTGTTCTGATGAGGGTGGGCACAGTTAAACATTCCTGGAATGTGGGCAGAGCAATGCCAATGTTTCAGCTGTGTCACCAACTCCAGCTACTGTTGAGGGAAAAGCACTCCAGACTTTTGAGTAACAAAGGTAGGGGTAATTTGCCTCTCAGGCCCCACACATTCAGACCTTTCAAAGGTTGTAGCTTACAATTCTTTGTGAGATGTTTGTCATACCAGTCCTTGAAAATTATGGTGATTTGTGAGTCACTGTCAAGAACAGCTCAGGCTGACACTCCATTGACTGCAATGGTTGTTTCAGTTGAAGGACCATCTAGCTTGTCAAGGTGCTCTGGTAAGGTCTCTTATTGTGGTGTGACAGTGGACTTGGCTACTAAGGGTTTCATAAAAGGGTTGGAGCACCTTGCAGACAGGTCTTGCTTAATCCAGGAATTTGTTTGTGACTATCTGCACATCTTCTCATGACCGACACTCTTTCTTCATGTGTCCATCTTTTCCACAGTTGAAACAGAACACACCTCTTTGTATTGACATGGTCTGGGTGATGCATCAGGACATTTTTCCAGTCAGTCACTTTGTTTTTGAGGATATACATTTGGGGCTGTGACAGGGGTGCTGACTGCAGCTTGTCCTCACTCTGGGGTTCTCTCCTCTGCCAGGCCATGGACTGTGTGTCTCATCTCTTAAGTTCAGCTACCAGACTGCATAATTCATTGATCTGAGCACAATCTACAGGTGGTGTCTGTGCTCATACTCCTATGTCCAGCAGTGAAAGGTTCTGGCTAGCTGAAGCTACTTGTTGGAGTTGGAAATCTGAGTCCACTAGTTGGGGCTACTTTTGCTTTGGCAATCACTTCCTTGTATTCTTTCAGTAACTCTTTCAACTTTTGAGTCTCTGGCAGGGTGCATTTTCACTGACTTGTTTGACAGCTGCTGAGACATGGCAGGGTCCCCAGCACTCTTCTTCTTCAGCTTCTCAAACATCTCTCATTAGCACTCTGTGAGATAGATGGTTGTCCTTTCTGTCAGCCAGGTGTAACTTGAGAATCAACAATGTGAAATGGCAGGTAGCCTTGAACACATGTTCCAGGTTCATCTGATTCAAGCCTTAGAGGCCACACCTCCCTCACAAAATACTCTTGGCAAGGCCCTTTTTAGGCAGTTTAAAAAGATAGAGAATGGTCCTCCTTTCCATTGCTTTGTCATCTTGAACCTGCACAAGAGATCTTCTCTGGATTCTGTGATTCCAAAGACTTCTCCAATGCAGTCAGATACCCTGGGGCTGGAACTTGATCTGTGGACCTCAAAGAATGAATAGTCTCCAGTGCAGGACCTCAGAGGCTTTCCCCAAGTCTTTTTCTCTCTCTGCTTCTGAGCATTGCCAGTGTTGGATCAATACAGCAGCATAGTTCATCCATGTTTCTAGGTCATCTTCTCCTGCAGAGGTGGGTTTCACACCTGAGAACATTCTTAACTTTCTGTACAAATCAGACATGGGCAGCACATAGATGGGTCTGGCTCCTCACGTCTTAGGTGGCATACCTCCTTCACCACCTAGCAGCATCCTGATCTCACTTGCTGACTTCCTTTCAGCTTATTGTTACTTGTAGAACCATTCTTCAGAACTTTCGGTTGTGGGCTGGACTTCTAGCTTTGGGGCAGTCTCACTTGCATGCATCAATATTGTCCACTTGACATGATCTCCATCTGGGATCATTCCTTGGGTACTTTAGTGGCATACGTGGTATTGTAGCACTCTACCAATATCATCAGACTCTGGGTGTTGCTATCCAGGAACGTCCTTGTACAGCTACTTTGCCAAGACACTTCAGTCCGGACAGAACTTCTTCAGTTCTACTAATATCAGTCCATTGTGGAACTCAAGGAGCAATATGGCTTTCAGAGGATGCCACTCCTAACCTGCACACCAACTGATCAACCTTTCATGTGTCATGGTGCCTGGTACTATTTTTTAGTTAGGGAATCAAAATGTTCTTGGTTGCACTTGACTCAATGTGGGGTAACTGGGTTGCCATGGATGTTGCAGTTACTACCTTGCCTTGTGGGCTCAAACAAGGTTGAGGGGCCTGGGTTCTGATTTTTCTGACTAGGGGATTTGGACCCAGATTGTGTGACAGCTGCTGAGACATGGCAGGGTCCCCAGCACTCTTCTTCTTCAGCTTCTCAAACATCTCTCATTAGCACTCTGTGAGATAGAGTTTAGCACAGTGCCTCCACCCAGAATAAAATTAAAGGGTACTAGGTGATAATAGTGAGGAATAGCATTGACCGTCAAAATAAGCAGTGCAATACAGCATAAACAAAAAGCGAATGGAAAAATGCTGCATGGTGACAAGGGCAGAAACTGACAAGAGTGAAAATAACAACAAAGTAACAACCCCCAAAGTGGAATGGTGGAAAACAATGATCTGACAGTTGGAACAATTTATGCTGGGGGCTTTGCCCGCACCATGAGGAGGATACACCCTTACGTACCCTCCACATATATAAACAAACTCCAGGACGCACTTTCCCTGAATACAGGAAAGACAGTGGTGGGGGATGGAAGTTGGGGAGGGTCAGGTAGATGGGAGTAAAACTTCATGTGTGAGCCACAGCAACAGTTTAAGGAAAAATAATTACTGGCAATAGAAACCTTGAACCCTGGTGTGCCATACCACAGCCGCTGACACTAACCACTACACCATGCTTGTGGAGGGGTGTGGGATAACAGATGGACCAGACACTGAACTTCAAGTTCAACACACAATCTCTGTGTGTTATTTATTCAAAATACAGGGAATAACCTTCAGTAATGGCATATTCCTTCTTCAGTACATCAGTTTGCAGCAACAGAGTATGAATGTCCTTTCTGTACACTTAGCCAGCACCTACTGACACTGATCTCTGATCTAACAACTTTTCAGTGAAAACCCTTCATCTCTATGTGGGCCTTTGTTTGCTTGGGTAGTGGGGGCTCAAAAAAGAAAAAAAAACAAGCTATAGACAAAGAACCTCAATGCAGAATCACTGAAAAAGGGTTACCCCAAAGGGCATTGGCAACAAATCAAGTTTCAAAGAAATACAACATCATACATACTTCCATAATGCAAAGCATTGTGAGATATATGCAGATTACCATGACATTTCAGATTTGTTCAGTTTGCAGCAATTTACATGCATTTTAAATAGCTCAACTAACTTAATTTCTATAGTAGTCACCTAGTACTTTTACCATTTTCAAAACACATAGTGCCATGGTATTTTCAACATTTATAGGTTTCATAAACAGTAGGTATATACATCAAAGTATTTTATGACATAGTGCATTATATACTAAATCCAACAATGATAAACACAACCTGTTTTACATACGTTTGGAGGTCACCACAATAACCTCCCTGTATGTGGACCTGAGAGGAAAATGAAAATTTAAGAGAGGACACTATAGCATAGTCAAGAAAGGCGGGGTGCCCATAGGTGGCCGACCTTATGGACTAGAAATTGTAAAGGATAGATTAGGCTTACAAATAGAAGAACTGTTGCAACAGATTTAAGAAAAGGTTAGTCTTCAAGAGTGGCAGGAGCTCACTGTCAAATATCCCCACCTTAAGAGGAAGCAGTCATTGCAGACTGCTTACCACCTTCCTGTCCCAGGAAGGGATAGAGTTTCCACCCATCCATCTTCAGAAGCTCTGTCTCATGGTCCCTATTAATGATAAACATTCTATCATAAACTTAGTGGATATCATCATTCTTTACCCATTTCTCAATGAGATTAACGGTACCTTCCCATTTCCTTTTAGGAAAATCTGTCATATTAACAAAAATCTGGACAGCTGTAAAGTCCAGTACCATAAAAGACTTTCTTCTGGTGAGTAATACCTGCTCCAACCCCACCAGACATGTCAGTTTAAAGCAGGGGCCTAGTCCTAGGTTCAACCCTCTAATAAACCCACTATGTATCTTGATTCATTCCACTTGCTACAGATACAGACACCTGAGGGTAGACGCTCTTTTGGTGTTACCCCAACACAGGTTCTAACCCATTTTCCACCCTCCTTCTCCTTTGTAGGTTTTTCATCAAAAACAAAACACAGGTACCACCTCCTTGATTTTCACATATTGTAACATTTTGGCAATATTAGCATCTTTAGCCTGCAGTATACCCCATTCAATACTGTTAATAGATTTAGCTGCATCAATACAAACAAAAGTCCCTTCAGCCTCATAGGCTTCTTGTTTTGCTTGGAGTCTTCAACCCCAGCACAATATCACTAGGCACAGTCTTACTTGTGGTCTCACATTCAAGTTCCATACTTGCATCTCCGACCTCCAACAGGTAACATCCTGGGAACACAGGAAACAAAGGCATATCCTGCTCAGTCAGGGGTCCTCCTCAAACTGAGCCCATGAAAAATCCTCCTCTGACTCTTTATCCAAACTGACTGGCAGGAACCTCTCGAGCACCTGCCACTAATGTTCTACCTATCTGCATAGTCGGTCTGCCTCCATCCATTGCCCACTCATCCAGTGGATCATTCTCATTAGGGTCTTCACCTCTTGGGTGTTGTCTCGCACCTCAGTCTGCCTTGACCTGCATCTCTTTGTCGTCTTCAAGCTTGGCCTTCCTCTGAGCTCCAAGGTCTAGTCCAGGCAGCAGCTTCTCTCTATCTGTTGGCCATGGTTCTGGTCAAACTCCACAAACTTTCTTCTCCAGGTTCTCCCTAGCAACACCTGGTGCATCAGTCCACCTGGGATATCTGGGCAATATCCACCAGAAAACGTCCCTCTTCAGTCAGTCCAGATGCTTCCAGCAAGTTATCCCACTGTTGACACCAAGTCTGTGGAGGGTTGTGGGATAACAGGTGGACTGACACCAAATTTATGGCAAAGGATTAGTTTAGAAATGCAAGCTGTTTGAAATAGCTAACATAGCCACCAGGTATGAGGAACAGTTATATTAATGAAAATACCTCTATTAGCTCTAGTTAATAGTACTAAACACATATATACTATGATTGTTTTAGATTGCAACAAGAAAAGAAACTGAGAATTTATGTACCCCATGAACAAGCCCAAACTGTGGGTGAAACAGGGATGAAATAAAGCAAGATTACAAGGGGTGAGAATGGTGCAGAAATGGACACAAGTCCCTTTACATGACAAAGGGTCCTGAAGGAACTGGAAGTAATAAGAGTTGATAAAGCAATGGGGCCAGATGGGGTGCACCCAGGGTCCTTAAAGAACTAAGAGAGGTGGCGGCTGAACCTCTGGCTATCCTGTTTAGCTGATCACTGGAAACAGGGAGGTACCCAAAGACTGGAGGACAGCAGGTGTAGTCCCCTTTACAAAAGTGGGAACAAAGAGGAAGCGGGAACTACAGACCAGTCATCCTCACCTCAGTAGTGGGGAAGATCATGGAAGCACTACTGAAGGAGAGATTGGTGGAACATCTGGTTGTCAATGGACTACAGGACCCAAGGCAGCATGGTTTCACCAGGGATGTCATGTCAGACCAACCTCGTTGAATTTTTGACTGGGTGACTAGGGAGATGGATCAGGGAGGGCAGTGGACATGGCCAATCTGGACTTCAGCAAGGCCTTTGACACTGTGTCACATAGAAGACTATTACACAAACTGGGGAATATGGGTGTGGGCAGGACAGTAGTGTGGTGGGTTGGTAACTGGCTGGGCTGCAGGACACAGAGGGTGGTGGTAAATGGCTGTCACTCCACAGAGGGAAGAGTGACCAGTGGGGTACCACAGGATCAGTGCTGGGACATGTCCTATTCAACATCTTCATCAGTGACATTGCACAGGACCTAGAAGGCAGAATTTCACTGTTTGCTGATGACACAAACCTCTGTAACAGAGTAGACACACCACAGGGTGTAGACAGAATAGAAGGACCTGCAGAAACTGGAAGAATGGTCAGGGGTTTGGCAGTTGAAATTCAATGCAAAGAAGTGCAAGATAATGCATATGGGGCACAAAAACCCTGGCACAATATGTCAGTAGGGGGTGAGGATATAGCATGCACCAAGCAGGAAAGGGATCTTGGGGTTATCATCTCTGATGACCTCAAAGTAGGGAAACAGTGTGACAAGGCAGTAGGTAAAGCAAATAGGATGCTGGGATGCATAGGCAGGGGCATCACCAGCAGGAAAGAGGAGGTCATAATTCCACTATACAAGACACTAGTGAGGCCCCACCTGGAGTACAGTGTACAGTTCTGGAGACCTTACGTATGTAAGGACATAGACAGGGTAGAGAAGGTTCAGAGGAGGGCAACAAAGATGGTACATGGATTGCATCACAAGTCCTATGGAGGACAGGTTGAAGGAACTGAATATGTACTCCCTGGAGGAGAGGAGGGAGAGGGGATATGATAGAGACATACAAGTATCTTACAAGGGAGGAACAGGGTGCAGGAATACACTATTTTTAAGTGAAAAAGATGTTCCAGGACTAGAGGGCATGGGATGAAGTTGGAGGAGGGACGATTCAGAGGAAACATGAGAAGAATTTCTTCACAGAACGGGTGGTGGTCAAGTGGAACACCCTGCTAGAGGAAGTGGTGGGGGCTGAAACAATCACGGGATTTAAGAATGCATGGGATAGACATAAAGGAATTCTGGAGGTCAGGGGTAAGGGGCAACAGACTTCTAGGAAAACATAAACTGAACTTACAAGCTCAAATGGGCAGACTGGGTGGCCATAGGCCCTTATCTGCCGACACTGTCTATGTATCTATGTATCTATGTATTGAAGTGACTGGAAGTCCTGTTTTGAATCTTAAAGGGTCCCCCCAATTTTCTCACATTGTCTATAGAGCCTCCTTTGGGGGTAGAAGAAGTTCTAGAAAGAACTATACTCCATTTCCCACCATAATTGTGCAAGTACTTGGGTAGTGGGGCTCAAAAGAAAAAACAAACAAACAAAACAAGCTATAGACAAAGAACCTCAATGCAGAATCACTGAAAAAAAGGGTTACCCCTAAAGGGCATTGTCAACAAATCAAGTTTCAAAGAAATACAACATCATATATATACGTCCATAATGCAAAGCATCATGGGATATATGCAAATTACCATGAAATTTCAGACTTGTTCAATTTACAGCAATTTACTTGCATTTTAAATAGCACAACTAACTTAATTTCTATAGTAGTCACCTAGTACTTTTACCATTATCAAAACACATAGTGCCATGGTATTTTCAACATTTACAGGTTTCATAAACATAAGTATATACATCAAGGTATTTTATGACATAGTGCTATTACATAATAAATCCAACAACGATAAACACAACGTGTTTTACATACATTTGGAGGTCCCCAAAATAACTTCCATGTACAAGGACCTGAGAGGGAAAATGAAAATTGAAGAGGACACGATAGCATAGTCAAGAAAGGAAGGGATGCCCATAGGTGGCCAACCCTATGGACTAGAAATTGTAAAGGATAGATTAGGCTTCCAATAAAAAGAACTGTTGCAACAGATTTAAGAAAAGGTCGGTCCTCAAGAGTGGCAGGAGCTCCCTGTCACAATGCTGGAAACCTGGTTGGGAGGTGACTGCAACTATAATGTATTGATTATTTTACAGCATAAGAAGTCTCAGACAGCACCAAATGACCAACGCTGTGCTGTCCAACTCATTATTTTCCTGGCGCTGTTAATGACTCACTATTTTCACCTGCTGTTATTGCCACGCCATTTTCACCTGACACGAATTTAAGTGGTCCCAGTGTCAGCACGGTACAACCCTGGGATGCAATACCCACCCACCTCCTGACAGTGTCCCCTACATATGTAAAATCACAATGCAACGTTAAATCTAACAGAAGTAAATTAGTGACGACACTAATAATATGTCCACAGGAAAAATGTAAAATATCAACAAAATATTTACTGAGAGATATTAACAAGGGATGGGGGAATGTAAAGCAAAGAGGTTTTTGCAGAAGCTAGTGAGCTGTATGTGCAGGACTGAAGTTAGGTGCTCGACTAGGCTCAGCCTGTAAAACACTTTAAAACAGCAGTAACAGTGCCCACCCCTACCAGGCAAGACAAAGCAGTAACAGATAACACTATAAACCTTGTAGCATGACCAGCCCCTGTATTGGAGGCACTACCCACTGGTACCAGTTTAACCCTTAAACTTTAAAGGAGCCCCAGTGCTTCACTGGGTACCCAGCTGTAGGAATGGTGCAGACCCAGTGACTTTGCAGCTGGCTGACCAGCGTGGTGCACTTTATAACAAACAGAATAAATACTTTCCAAACCCAACCCCCATAGGCCATGCAATTGCTTAAATGGCAGAGCCTCCAAATGAGGTATTTGTAACTCCTGAGCTGTTGGCCAAATCTGTAAATTTGGTGGCAAAACTTTGTACAAGATTTTCCCAGTTGCAGGACAAGCCCTGAGAGTATTAACAGTTCTGTTGTACCACTTCCTGTCAACTGGCTCCTTCTCCTCCTCCTCCTCTGCTGATGCAGTTTCTCTCAGCTTGATGGTTCAGTTGTTACAGTTGTAAGGGAGGGGCACCTCGAAGATGCTTCAGGTCTCAGGTGCTTCTGGGTGTAGCACAGGATCTCTGTGTCTGCAGTCTTCTGGTCTTCTCAGGCTCTTCCCTTTTCCTCCTCTGCAGCACAGACCAGTCTAGAGGCAGGGCCATAGACCTCACACCCACATCCAGGTTTCAGATCCCTAGTGCAGAGCGTTAGCTAATACCTGGCATTAGCACTAGTTGCCCATCTCCTAGACTGACTGTAGTATTAATGCAGGTTTTCTCTTAAGTTGTACTCAGTCTCTGTTTGGTGCCCACAGGCTGGCAGCTGTGGCATTCATTTACCTCCTTGACTCTCAAGGCAGGTCACAGTCTCTCAGGAAAATGTCGTCCTGATGCTTTCAGTAGAAAATACACAGTTCACTCTCTTGGATACACAGGTTGTGGAAACCTTTGAAGTCACTCCCTGATGGTTGAATGTAGGCCCAGGCAGGCTTCACTGGAAGGCTGTCACCAGCAGCCCTCACCTTCCTACCTCTCGAGAGCTAACTGCTGACTACCTCTTCTGTAATTGCCTTCAACATTTTCTGAGGTAAAGGCAGCTTCTGATTGGTGTAGGGCTGTCAGTCCACTTAATTAGTATTAAGAATGTTCACTCAACATCATATTGGTTGGCAGAAAGGGCCCCAAGCATACAGCATGGTCATTATCCCACAAGTCTGCTGGACTCATGTGTGGAGATCCCTGACCTCTGATTGGCTGCTGTGAAGTCAGGGGTTGGCAAGATGGTGGCTGTCTCTCATAAAGAAACATAGCTTCCACTTTAAGTTCTTTTATGGGCTACTAAACAGCTTTTACATTAGCTGACTCCCTAGTGCTGTAGCACAATCTGTGCTCTCCAGTACGGGCAAACTTGTGTGCAAAACAGGGCTTTCCTCCATTGGGAACTCTGCTGCTAGCCCTCTGGATGAGCAGCGCCTATGTACTATGTGATGGGTAGTCGCTCTGTTCTTCAAGGTGCAGTGGCACCAAACACATGTGGTCCTTGTTGGTTCTCCCTTCCTAGGGTCTCCATGCCCCTGATGCGTGCTGGTGTCCCAGGGCCAGAGCACACTACAGGAATCCCTGTGGTGGCCAAGCAACAGCAGTGAGTAAAGTTCTCAGGCAGCCTATCACAGCAGTGTGAGACCATTCAGTTTGCACGTTTGAGCAGGCAGTTGCTTGAGCGTGCACATTAGTCGTGATGGTGTGGCAATATTCGGGCAGGGAGCAGCTCAGTGATTCAGCACTCCCTGGTCCCCACCAGGCTGTAGTTCCAGGAGTGGAGTGAGTGAGTAGAAGATGGCAGGCAGTCTTATGGGGCAACAAGGTATCCCGGTTAGCCCCACTATTTGAGGGGGTACATATAATATAATAATATAATAATAGTACTACTACTACTGTTTACAAAAGTTTGGGGATGTGAGTGTCAGACAGAAAGAATATAGATCAGCTGTTGGAGAAGCGAGAGGGTGGGAGGCATGGTGCTAACTTGAAGATGCTGCTACAGGTATCTGAAACAAAATAATCTAGTCCTACCTACTCTCATTCTAGCACTATTCTAATTCATTTTAACAGGAACAGGGAAGTGAGCAGTGGGCATGAAGGAATGCCAGCCTTAATACCTGTCTGCAACCACTTTGCTTGTATGTTATTTTTAGCATCCTCATGTAACAAACGATAACTATAATGGACCCATGTTATGGCCCCCAATTTCTTCATTATATCAAGGGACTACTACGTATATATACATCTCCAGCATAAAGGAGGAAGCAATGTCAACCTGAGGGTCATCTGGAACTGCAGGAATTATAGCGTATAGATAATTGTGCAGAACAAATTGTAAGGTTGTGGATTATATGTTCTATGAGATGCCTAGAGTTAGGACTATATTTGACCCTCTTAAAAATCAAAGATATCTATTTCTATCTTATATTAGCTAGCAATCTATGAAAAACATTTTCTAATGAATGTGCTGTTTTCTTGATGTTGTATTGTAGTTTGCTGTTTCCTGCTTATTTCACGTCTACATGTAACATGCATTTTACTGCATATGGCTGTTCGTGTTTATTTTTAACAGCCAGGAAGACTGAAAGTATGTTAATAATCAGGCTGAGCATATTTCTTAGAGGAAAGTCAGTAATGACAGGAGTGTTACAAATGATTGGCATTTTTAGTGGCTGTTAATGAAATACAGAGTTTAATAACTTAGTTACAGCCTGGCTGTCAAGGTTCTTGCACGCTCTGTTTAATGACATGAAATTAATCGTCAAATCCATTAATTGTTTTGAAACCATGTGGATAAATTTTGTTCTGTTCTGGAAGCCTATTCATTGCTAGAAAGTGTCCTATTATTTAGCTAAAAACAACGGGCATATTTTTATTTACATAGGATGCCATGGCTGGGATATTCAAAGGGTTGCACCATGTGTAACCCCCAATGCACCTAGTGCGATATTCAAGGAGTAGGTCGCTGGCGCAACCTCCGACGCGCTGGGGCACATGTAAGGTATGCGGGCGCAAATGCAGGGGCATGCCCATGCATATGTGGCACATCCCAATATTCAGCCTGGAATGTGCGGCTCATATGCTGGTGCAACCCCTACATGCACCGCAGACACTGGTGCTCAAAGTTGAGTTGAAAGAAACAGGCTCAAACGCTGGCCACCCACAGGCAAGTGGCTGAATTGCAAGGTGCAATACAACAGCTGCCAGCCTTGGATGGCCACCCACCAGCAGGAACACCGCCCACAAGCACCCTGACCCCTGGTAGTCTAGTGGCCCTGCCCCTATGCCCGATTGCAGGCATCTGTATATATTACAGTAATACCTGGTGGTCTAGCAGTCCCTCCCATATGCCCGATCGCGGGCTGTTGTGGAAATAAAGAAATTACCTGGTGGTCCAGTGTACCTCTCCCCCACCCTCCCACAGAGGTCCCCAGCCACCCAGCACCTCTCCTGTCATTGGCGGTGGCAACACCCCACCTGCATACCACCCGCCACCAGCCAATTACAGCGCATAGTATGATCTGTATGCCCTATTGGTCCACAGTGTGAACCAATGGACTTGCAGACCATACTGTACTACACAGGACCAGATATGTGAATGAACGTGGATGGATCAATAGGCTACAGATTATACTGTACACTGTCATTCGTGAGTGGCCAGGCGGTATGTGGGTGGTGCTGCCACCCACCGATGACAGCAGGGATGCTGGCTGGCCAGGGACCCTGTGGGTGGGTGGGAGGTACCACTGACCACCAGGTAGTTCTTTATTTTCACAACAGCCCACGATCGGGTGTACGGGGTTACCGCTAGACCACCAGATAAATCCTTAATATTTACAACAGCCTGCGATCAGGCACACAGGGGGACCACTAGACCACCAGATATTACTGTATGTATACAGATGCCCGAATCGAAAGCATATGGGAGCAGGGGCTGCAATAGCCTCACCAGGGTGTTGACTCCAATGGCAGCAGCTTGGCAGGGCTCCAGGAGCAGTTCGCCAGGACCCAGTGCATTGCATGCAAATGGGGCCATAATGACATGTAAATGACCCCATTTGCACCTTGTATATATTACGACCTATTTGCATGCCCCCACTGAATATCGGGTGATGCACCTAGCGCAACTGCAGTTGCTTTACATCTCTGTGCTCCTTTCTGTGTCTTGGCGCTGGTGCAGTGTCACTGCACCATGTGCAGTGTGTGCGCTCTCCTGCTATGTGCAATGGTGCTGAGCCATGGCGCATCACCGTTGAATATCGCCTGGTCCTGGCCTCGTGCAGCCAGTGAAGCTGCGCTGCCAGACTTGCGCCACTGCCCGTGCAGTCTGAATATCCGCCCCATAACTTCAGGGAAGATCTCCTATTTAAGGAATTTAGGTAAATAAAATGCCACAGGTCTGAATGTGTGTGTGTGTGTGTGTGTGTGTGTGTGTGTGTGTGTGGGGAAGGGATTACTAAAAAATAGGCTGTTGTTTATCACTGCCTTCTAATAAGAACATCCTTGGATACTAATACTCCTCCTCACTTGCGTCGACTATCAATATGGCCAACCTTGTGCAACTAACCTCTTCCCACACTCGAATAACTCAGAATAACCTCCTCGCTCAATGATTGACTGGATTCTTACCAACCGCAAGGACTGCTACTCCTCAACCGGCGTCCTGTCCTGACACTATTATTAGAGACCACTGCTCTGTTTTTGTATTAGGATGCTTCTGCTTCTCCTCCTCTGAAAGTACTGTCCTTTTCCTGTTTTTCAAATTTCGATTCCGCTGCTTTCCTAGTTGACTTAAAACATACTGACTGGTCCCCTATTTCAACAACAGAGATTAACCGGGCTACTGACTATTTCAACTCCACTCTGCTAACCTTACAGTCTATACATATACCTGTCTCAACGCGAGGGTTAGAGGGCAAGTGACCAAGTGGTTGAAGCGGCCCTCCTGAACCTAATCAAGGAACGAGATAAACTTTGGATAAAATGGAAGTCCTCTTCTGCTCAAACTGACTTTGATGCCTATCGCTCACTACGCAACACCTGCAAGAAGAGGTCTGAGCTGCTAACAGTAACTATTACAGGAAACTCCTTCAGTCCTCTGCCTCAGACCCCAAGAAGTACTGGAGTCAGATCCACAGATTATGGGGAACACCAGGCCCCTGGCTCCTAAGGATATGCTACTTAACGATACTCTCTGTGCACAACCCTGCATTATAGCCAATGCCTTTAACTCCTATTTTACTGAGGCTCCTATAACCCCTCATCATCATGTGACTCCATCCCCTTTAGCTCCTCCATCACTTGTTCTCCAACATCGCACTGTCAGATGTACTCAGGTTACTTCAGTCTATCCCCTCAAGGTAACCCTGGGCCCGATTGCATCAAACCTAGGATTATTAGACTTGGGCTCACCTCCTCGCCACACCAATCACGAGGCTGTTTAATCTATCTATTTGCACCTCTACAGTGCACAGGGCTTGGAAAGCCACTAAGGTCATCCCTGTATTCAAGAAAGGAGACCCAAAGTCCTTGCAAATTATCAGCCCATAGCTTTACTACCGACCCTCAGTAAGATCCTAAAGAAACTCATCCATCACCAGATCTCTACACACCTACTGAATTTTAATATTCAATCGCCTGCTCAACACGGCTTCAGGGCTGGACATAGCACCACCACCACCGCCCTCACGCTTCTCACCAGTGAGATTAAGTCCAACCTGGACAGAGGTCTCCTCACAGGTGCAGTCTTTATTGATCTCACCAAGGCATTTGAAATGGTTACTCATCCGCTGCTATTGTACAAACTCTACTTACTAAGGGCCACTGGACCTACCCAGGCCTGGTTCAACAGTTATCTCCAACCGATCCCAATTCACCTCCTTTGCAAAGTTCTGTCTTCCCTGCCCCTATCTCTTTGGCGTCCCCAAGGTTCCATCCTAGGACCTCTACTCTTCTCTTCTCCATCTTTACCAATGACATTCCCTCCACTCTTCCACACTGTCACTCCATCATGTATGCTGATGACCTAGTGCTCTACGCCACCTCATGCTCCATCTTGGAAATTAACTCTCACCTGTCCTCTGCATGCTCAAACAAATCCAACACTGACTCACCTCCAACTCACTCATTCTCAACTTGCCTAAGACTCAAGCCATGCTTTTGGATCTGCCAGGAAAGTTTGTGCAGAACTAGCTAAGCTTTGTGTGATTAGCAATGATGGGTCGGTAGTCACGCCCACTGACACATTCAAATATCTTGGTGTGATCCTTGATCCTGTACTCGATTTCTCTGCACATATAAACAAGGTATGCAGGTCTGTTAAGCCAAGTTGGGTGCCGTCTACCTGTGCGCCACGCCCTACCCCTGCTGCCAGAATCTCTGTAGCTCGGGGAATACTGCTTCCTAGGCTCTTTATGCTTTCCCCACTCTCTCGCATGCCAACGTGGGTATCCTTCATAAATGGGACACCTCTATAATAACATCTGTAGATTTGCCCCTCTACCCCTCGCCTTACCCATTACTGTCTCCTATACTCTACTCTGCATTGGCTGTCCCCAAATCACAATGCTCTTTCTCTCTGGGGTGTTTCATTGACTCCATGATGAGGGCCTCCGTCCCAACAGTATTGCGGCCATACTCACCCCATGACCCATTCCTGAAATTTGAGGTCCTCTAATCTGCCCCTGCTCTCCGTCCCTCACCCGCTCAACCAAAATGGGGCAGCTTGCTTTCGCCCATTTCGCCCTAAATTCTGGAACTCCTTCTTCCTACTTACGGGCTCCACATCTCACTCAGCCTTCAAATCTGCACTTCTCTCCCACCTCCAAGCACTCTGATTCCTGTGTGTCTGTACCTAATCCATCCCTGAACTCTGCATCCTGCTTATCTACACCCTTGCTCTACCCAGGTTTCTCTCTACTTTACTGATACTGTTCCCTGTCTCCAGCATCATTGTTGCATTCTGACTCCTCCCGGGGTCACCCTGTTAAGTCCTTGTTCAACTACTTCTCTGAGGTTTCCTGTACAATTGAATTCACCTTGTATTTTGCAGCTGTAATTGATAACTGTATATACCTGTTTTTATAGATGTGTTCACTGTTTGTAAACTGTACCCTCCCAGGTTGTGCTTGAAAATAGGCAGGATTTTTGCCTAATGCATTTACCCAGTTACCAAAAGCCGATAAATAAATAATAATGTCAGTGTGGAGTCTTTCCTTAATTCTGGTCTGCTGAGTATTTTATTTGTAAATGTTACTACATTCAAATGTTTACATGTGAGCAACATAAAAATAACATGGAACTGAAAGCAGCAGCAGTGGATTTTAAGTGGTGACTGGAGTACCGAGGAAAGCAGACAAAGCGAGTGAAGACCCCATTTGGCAGAAGAGACGAGCTTGTCCGTACACCTGGTACCGTGAGAGAGCAACAGCAGTGATGGAAAACACTCAGAGACTGACAGCTGGCTAAGTTCTACACCACTTCAGGTGCGTGAGCACTGGACTCAGTCTAGACCAGGTTAAGAGGAATCATGAGAAATATGGATCCAGCTAGTTAGTACAGTATTTCATATCAGCCCACAGATAGAAATTGAACAAATTAAGCATTTCAGCCCACAGAAGGAAACTGACAAAATTATTTTCTGGTTATTTGTCCTATGTTACAACAAAAAGGTGCCTTCTCTCGCGGATGTATCCATACAAACCTGCTTATTTCTTGGATTTGCAGTGCATTCATTCTAGACTGGAAATATATTTTTAAGTGTAGAGGGTCTGCTTTCCTTTGACTTTGATCCAGCTAACCAGGTGTGCAGCAGCTGCTCGACTTGCTGTTTACTGAAACCCACCAACTTTTGTCACTTTGTGTTTAGCTAGCTGGAGCCTGCAAGTCCATTCTGAATAATAAGAGTGATAAATATACTCTAGTCATGGCCTACAAATGAGCTGATGGGCATTTTTATTTAAGGGAATAGCAGTGATGTTGAACTACATCAACTGGCACCATTCAGGCAGCTGTAAATATCTCCTGATGTGAACTAGCAGCTGTGTGGTTTGAATGATGCATACATACACCCAAAATGGCAACCTGAAGTGCAACACATAACCTCTTGTTTTTGAGTTTGAGGTACAGTGCAGCTATGCAAATACAGAGCTACGTGCATAAAGTTGCATATTCTATAGCGTACAGGCTAGAAACATCTTTTTATACAGACTCTATAAGTAAAATGACTGAATCATGTAAGTCTAATTGTGCCAAAGACAGTTTTTTTGTTTTGTTTTTTAATGAAAGTCAAAACTTTCATTGTCCCAAGTCTGAAGTCATTTAAATATTTAGTAAGTCAAAATCGTTGCCAGGGCACAAATTCTGCATCATTTTTGATAGTAATATTTACTTAAATATTGCTTAAATTCTCCTTCAGAATTATTTTTGACTTGCATGTCTGCAAAATGAGACAACTCCTAATTGTTCCTATGGGAGTCAGATACCACTTTCCACCTTTGTTTTGAACGTTGACCACATTATGGAAGATGAATACTTCCCAAAATGGAGTTAACGGTGGCCTTGGCCAAAGACTAGAGGAGCAGACTGCCTGTCCACATACCAGGTAGAATTTGTTGAGCACACCCCACAGAGCTGATGTCAACCACATCATCCAGCCTTTCCTGTAAAACTAGATGTTGCTTCTCTCTCCATGGGCCATGTGCAAGGATTACCACTCCTTGTGGCACTCTCAGGCAGTAATCTACAGAGATCTTGTAAAGCTTAATTTAGCTAACATGGTTTAGTGTGTCCACACTGGATAACCTGTTAGTGTAACAACTGTACAAAGGCATGTAGCGACAATCTCAGCAATTCAGGCAGTGCACCTGACCTGTCTATTACACGGTTTGTATGTCAGACTACACTTAACATGATTTAACAAAACCTTGTTGCCTTAAAACCATGTATGAGACAACTTCTGAGGCAGGGTGGGACAAATCAGTATAAACTAGTAGTCAGTATTGCAGCTAACTTCCAAAATCTAAAACCAAATAAGTATTTTTAGTGGTCATCATTTTTTTCTATATTGATTTTATCCTCCATGGCAGATGGGCTGCTATGTCAGCCCCTGGCCCCATCAGCCGCAGCTGTCCTGAATCTCCTTCAGTGTCCAGGACCATTATCCCCCATGGACTGTCCCCATGGTGGGGCCAGAAAGGGAGGGCTGTCCTGTCCCACCTGGAACACAAATCCAGACTATCCCAGACCCAGAGAGATTGGGAGGGCCATGGCATGGTGAGCAGGGCTTCATCCAGCCTGTACTCCATTTTTCTTCCTATTTTTCCTCTGACCTCACGGATGTGCAATGAGGACGCTGTGCAGGCTTCGCCTCGCTGAGGTGCCCCATGGTGCTCTGAATGTGGGCCTCCATCTTGGTGGACTCAAGATGCACCACCACCTGGATTCCTCCAGGTGGCAGTCAAGCAGCAAGTCATGGAATCCTCTTCTCAAGGGAAGAGAGCAGTCTTATGGATGCTCAATCTTCCCTCTCCCCCTGCTGACCCCCGAAAGTGTTCCAGATCCATTCCCAAACACGGGTCACCAGTGTGGAAAGAGGTGTTATGTCCATGGTGTCACAGCCCTCTTCACCACTGGGTTGGCTGTTGCCATAATTTTTTGGCTCAAAATCACTTCTGGTAAAGGTTGCTAGTTGACCAGTAACTTTGTGGATCTGGTAGCCAAACCAATTTTTTAGTAGCCGCTTGCTTGGCTATGATTCAAACACACTTTTTTCTTTAAACACAACTTCTTAAATGTGGTGCTCAAAAATGTGTTTGTAAACCTTGGCATTGTTTTACAATGATGGTATGAGGGCCTGAGCAACGCTTCTCCTATATAAATATCTTTATTTTACCCATAGTGTGCATTATAACCCCACACATGCGCATACAGTAAAACCCTTTGTCATTTATTCTGTTGTTGTTTAATCAGGTATAGCACACTAAGCTGAAAGCTTTTTACAGGAGTGACCTGGGAGCACAAGGAGGTTAAGTGACTTGCTCAGGGTCACACAGTATGCAAGTGGAAGCTGTGGGATTCAAACTCAGGTCTGGTCTGCTAGATGTCACTAGATTTGCAGTTCAGAGCCTTAGACCACTGCGCTATACTGCCTCCAGTTACTTGCTCCTGCAGACAGGGCCTGGTGATGAAATATACTGCAGTTCACATGGCCAAGCTGTTGCTGCTTGCATGCAAAGCCTTCACTTTCAGGTGGTGGTTCCTGCAGGGACCACCAGTGTGTATGCCACAGGGTGGTACGTTGATGGGTCTATGTGTTTGTTGGAAGGGAAAGTTGCTCTGTGTTTGTGTGTGGGTATCCTTTTCTCGCTTGACCCCACTCTCATCTATTGGTCTGATACAGGATCCTGGAAACTGCTGCAGTTGGCCTGGACATGCTAGATCTGCTTGCACCCGAAGTCCTATGGTCCTCGTGGCAACTCCTGGGGACTGAAAGCAGGTCTGATGGTGGGGGTTGGGACCAACCAGTATCAGGCATAGAAACATAGACTTCGATGGCAGATAAGAACCGCTTGGTACACCCAGTCTGCCAATTTCTACCTACTGAATAAGCTGCAGATCCTAGTTAACCAACAGCCTACTTCTTCCTACCCCCACCAGAATTGCCTTATGTCTGTCCCATACATTCTTGAATTCCCCACTGTTTTGACCCCACAACCTCCTCAGGAAGACTGTTCCATGTGTCCACCACCCTCCCTTGAAAAATACTTCCTCCATTGCTCTCGAGCCGTCACCCCTATATCTTCAAATTGTGCCCCTTGTTCTGCACATCTAATTTTCTGAGAGATGCTACCTCATGGACTTTGTTGATTCCCTTGAGGTACTTGAAAGTTTCTATCATGTCCCCTCTCCTTCCTTTCCTCGAGGGTATACATATTAGCTCCTTTAGTCTCTCTTCATGCTTCTGGGGCAGACTCTGCACCATTTTAATTGCCCTCGCCTGGACTGCCTCCATCCTATGTCCTTGCAGAGATGGGATCTCCAGAACTGCACGCAGTACTCCAGATGGGGTCTCACCAAAATGTCTGTACAGAGGGATAACAACTTCCTGTTTTCTACTGGTGGTGCCTCTTCCATACAGTACATCCCAGTGCCCCCCAGCCCTCCTTACTGCCGTCTCACATTACTTGCTTACATTTAGGTCATCTGATATGACTACCCCCAGGTCCCTTTCCATATTTGTTGTTGTATGTACCTCCCCATTGTGCACTCTTCCCTGAGTTTTTGTTTCCCAAGTGCATTACTTTGCACTTTTGCATTGAATCTAAGCTGCCATACTTTGACCATTCCTCCAACCTTGCCAAGTCCCTTCTCATCCTTACCACCCCATGTATCAACCCAGCTGCAGACCTTTGTGTCATCTGCAAAGAGGCACACTTTTCCTTCCAGTCCCTCCACAATGTCACTTATAAAGACATTAAAAGGACTGGACCCGGGGTCATGTGACCACTTAATGGCATAGAGACGTGTCTCTAGCAAGCTCCGACCTTCCGCTCCAGTAAAAAGTTATAATCCGATGTAATCTGTACAGGAAAATGAGCAAAATCCTCAGAGAGCATGTGCTGGCAACATGGATGACTTTATTGTGACAGTGGATGGCAAATCGCAGTGCTTGGGAGCCAAAATGCTAAACGGCTGCCAGAAACGCAACAGGCTGGAGCGCGGGGCCCATATCCATCTTGGCTACAGAAATGACTACAATCAGCTAGGAACTCCGGGAACAGCTTAGGATGTCCTGTCCCGCAACTGGACAGGGTGGAGGAGAAGACAGACCAGAGGCTAGTGGCAATGGATACACAACTCATCCAACAGAGCGAGAGGCTTGAGGAGGTGTAAGGACGCCTCGGTCACGGAGGATTCGCTGGCTCCCTCTCCCAGGTGTATCAGGGAACTAGAGAAAGAGGTGAGAGCTCCGGGAGGCACTGGACTGCTAGAACAATTACCATTGGATGTCCAATCTGCGCCTCGGGGGCCTCCCGGAAGAAAAGAGGATCAGTATATCATGGAATTCTGTGCTGTGAAATTGTCAGCCTTGCAGGGCCTTAAGCAGGAGGTGATATAAATTAGAAGCTGAGCACATTGAGCAGTGCTGCCACAGCCGCCTAAGGCAGCCACCCCGCCAAGGTGATTTTCCACTTTCAAAATGTTCAAGATAGGCAAGAAGTCTGAAGGCCTATCGAATGCGAATGGAGCTGAAATATGAGGGAATTAAATTGTTCCTCTCCAAAGATCACTCCCCGAGAACTGGGAAGAAACGTCGTATTTAATGAAGAGATTGCTGAATGTCAGCACCTGAAAGTGAAGTGGTACATGATTTTTCCTGCCACGTTATGGATCCAATATGAAGGAGCATCCTACAGTTTCGGGAGGCAAACAAGGTGGCCTCCTTTGGTGCAGAGCTCAAAAAAAATAGGCTGAGTAGGCCCAAGTGTATTTCACCTGCTCTAAAAGGGCACTGAGGAGCTAATTTGTTTCTGCTTAGACCGCTCCTGACTTCCCACATGAGCCTTGGAATATAACTACTGAAAAGAAAAAGAGACCTAACTGCAGTGGAGCATGTCTGCCCTTGTGCCTGAGGATTACTGGGCCCCTGATGTGAGAGGTTGCTCCACGCTGAGACTCCCTGCAACTGTCCCTCACGAACTCCCTAGCAATGAAGAAGGGACTGATTGCGCTTTAAAGCAGAGACTCAACAAATTTTCTGGAACTAATACCTTTTTGTCTCTGTTTATCTGCTGAGATGCCCAGATGATTGGACTTGACCACAGGGATCTGTTGTTCTCGCTATGAGGCTACAGGTGCTCCATTCTGGACTGTGAACCTGCTGCAACGGAGTCAAAGCCTGTAAGTAGCAGTGTGTGGTGGTCCCACGTGTTAGATTTAAATCGCTGGGCTCGCCATTCTGCTGCTCAGATCCATCCTGTTACAGATAGATTTGTTGGGGTATGGAGAATGCTGGGGTTGGGGGAGGCTGTTATGTGTAAGAAATGAGAGGGGCGATTAGAGACATACACTTGGAGGGTGGGCAGGTCTCGGGGGACATGACTATCCACTGTGGGTATTATGGCTCTCACTTAGGTAATCTCGTGTGGGGCAAGGAGAATGAGAAAATATTACCGCAGTGCGAGCTTGGTATGGGGTCAGATTGGTTATCTTGAACCAAACTCCAACTAAACTTTTTACAAGGCATGGCATACTTATTCTATACTGGAATGTTGTATGTTATTAGGGGATACAGAATGAGGGAGGAGTGAGTGTACATAGTTTTCTGTTTGCTGTTCTAATTAGATTCATGTTCAAAGTTTGCTTAACTTGTTACTGTTGTAATGAAAGGTCCACAATACACTATACAGTGAGTAGAAAAGATGTGTTTTGCCCTGTTATGAGTGCGAATGACACTGATCTGGGTTTGAGACTGCTAGGAAGGGATGCTATAGTGATGGCTAACAAAGAGAAAGTAAATGGTGTCTCCTGGAATGTGAGGGATTTTCCTCCCGATTAAGAGGACCTCTGTCCTGACGGTCTCTAAGGAGAGCACACGCCATGTTATGCTCCTCCAGGAGACACATCTGACCCCACTGAACACCAGAAATTGGTGCACGGCTGGGTGGGAACCTGTTAAGCTGCCTGCTTTTCTTCCCACAAGAGAGGGGTAGCTATCTTGCTGCATAAGAGGCTCCCTTCAAGTTAACAAGAGTTATGTGAGATGGGAAGGAGGGAAGGTATGTATTCATGGAGGGTCACTTATGGAGCGCCTATTACCTTTGGGAGTGTCTATGCACCTGCTGTGTTCTGAGCCAGCCTTTACCAAAACATCCTGGACTTACTAATCAGAGAACAGTTCAAGGGCTTAGTGATGGGGGAGATTTTAACTGTACCACAGATGTGCACTTGGATCAATTCAAGGGAAGGGAAGGAAGAGGGGAAGATGCATGAGAAAATGGAAGGAAGGCCTAGTAGATTTAGATATGCTAGATGCCTGGAGGGTGGCAAACCCTAAAGGCAGGAAGTATATCTTTTCTCCAATCCACATAAGACGCTATTAAGCATGGTCCCATCTGTATTTCCAACGCAACGGGTGATCGCTACCCTTGAGATGGACCTCAAACAATCACAGAGCACCTCATGGCACATCCCATTTTATTTATTGGGTTCCCAGGAGTTTAAAACTTTCCTCCTGACCAGATAGCACTGTATACTAGGTTAAATAAGGACACAGCACCTTCCATACAAATGTTCTGGGGCGAGGGAAACATACTGAGAGGAGCCATCATTGGGTATGTGACACAGTATAAAAGGGAAACTACAGAAACAGGAGGAGCTGCATCTAGAAGTAAAGGAATTAGAATGCATGGCCAGAGAGGGAGGGAGGAAACTTTGTGCCTGCTGGCAGCTAGTAGGGAGACCTTGAATAATATGTTGGCGGAGGAACGCGTGCAAAGTTCTTCCTTTGGAAACATAAGTTTTATGAGGGAGCAACAAACCAGGGACGTTAATGGTGAACTCAATCAAAGGGAGGAGAGGGAGTGCTAAGATACATGAAATTAGGGATCAACGGATCTTACACAGGGAATCTCAGCTTATCAGGCAATGCTTTAGACAGTTCTACCATGCTTTGTATCATGCAGAATGTGAAGGTACGCTGGACAAAGCAGAAGAATTTCTAGACGGAGTTAAATACCTGACCCACCTATAGAAATGCTCAGAAAGGAGATCTCTAGGAAGAAATTGCTAGGGCCATCTAAAGCCTGAAATCAGGAAAAGCAAGTGGTTCAGATGGGCTGTCTGCTCAGTTTGCAGGATGCAAGGTGGTGGATCACTTGTGTGTATTTAAGAGGTTAGAGAGAGGAACCCTTGCCTCCCACTATGGGGAAGTGACTATCTGTGTCATACCAAAGCCTGGGAGGGACCTGCAGAGCTGTGCATCATATAGCCTATCTCACTTTGAATGCTGATGCAAAAATATATGCCAAGGTTCTATGCCCCGCTTTGAAGGACTCTTCCAACCCTGATACACCCGGACCAAAACGGTTTTTATCCAGGGGCTGCATCAGATCATAATGTCAGGAAGGCCCCTTAATGTTATACAATGCTCTTCTCGACAGCTCAGGGCCATACAGCTATCATATCTTTGGATGCCAAGAAGGCGTTTGATCTTATTGAGTGGGGCTACCTGTTCAAAGTACTAGATAGGTTTGATTGGGGAAAGAATTCTTAAGTATGGTGAAGGCCCTATATGCCTCCCCAGGCTTCGTATTGATTGATGGCAAGCTATCTGAAAGATTCTCTGCATTTAGGTATGAGGCAGGGTGTCCGCTGTCACTGCTTCTATTTGCCCCTAGCGATTGAGCCTCTGGCCATAGCAATTAGACAGCATCCCAATATTGAGGGAGTTAGGGGAAGGGAATACTCAGCACAAGCTGTCACTGAACGCAGATGACATGATCTTGTACCTGAGAAAACCAAAGAGCTCGTTACATACCTTTGCTAGCACTTATCTTGAGATTTGCCAATTTCTCGAGGTACAAAATTAACCTAGATAAGTCCGAGGTTCTCTATGTGGGTAATGGAGGGTAATGGAGAGGGGTAACTGGGGTTTGAGGTTGGTGACCACCTCCCTTCAAAGATCTTGGCCCACGATAGGAAAAGAGTTGAGGAGCTGTATCAACTGAATTACTCACCCATGGTTAAAACCCTGATTGAGGAACTGAGGAGATGGTAACCTCTGCCACTGTTGTGGATAGGGTGCATAAATTTAATTAAGATGCATATTCTGCCCAGGATTCTCTATTTGCTCCAGATGCTCCCCATGGGCCTCAGCAAAAGAGACATTAAGAAATGGAAAAAGGGTTTGTGGAATTTCTATGGCAGGGAAAAGAGCGCCCACCAACCTTGGTAGATTAAAAGTGAATAGTCAGGAGGGGGACTAAACTTCCAGGACTTGAAGCAGTAGTTCCTGGCATCACAGACACGCATCATAAAGGACTGGGTGGCTGGGGCAGAGGAGACAGGGGCGGGTGGCAGGCTGACAACTTACCTAACTTGTGGAGGCAGGAAGGTGTATGCCTCCCTGGGACAGCCAAACCCACTAGTGCTGTGGGTACTGGACAGTTAGGAGCATATAAGCGAGCGCTGAGCAGCAGGAGGGCAAGAGACCTTGTTGCTTCCTATTGCCAGAAGCCCTCCTTTAGGCTGAGCATAGAGGACCCAGCTTTCCTGGAGTGGGAGGAGAAGGGGAGCAATGAATAGGATATGTATAGAAGGAGGGATATGGTCACCTTTCAGGAACTCAGGGACTCGCTTGGGGTCCCAGCATCCCATCTGTTTCATTTTTCCAGGACAGAAAATATTGTTAGGATATGGAGGCAGGGTACTGAAGTAGTACCCCTGGAACTGAGAGAGGAGCTTATATGTGGGGCTAGAAAGGACCCAAGAGGGATGCTTAAGAATGTTGCATGCCTCCTGAGAAGGAACTCATGAAATATGACTTGCAAGTCACGAGCTTCTGAAAAAGAGACATGGGTGTTGTACTAACAGAGACCAATTGGAGTCTCATACTGGAATCGCATATGGGGTTGTTGTCCTGCAATAAATACAAGGAAACTGCCTACAAATTCATGCACAGGCTGTATACTCCTCCAGTTATGACTCACAGATTCTACCTTGAGGTATCGGAGATGTGTGGAAGATGCAAAGAGCACAGGGGCAACGTGATTTTCACTGCTTCTGGGCTTGCCTGCATCTATGGTACTGGGAGGAGGTGAGGCAGCAGCAGAGCACCATATTAGGCCTGGCAATCCCGCCTCACCCCTTAGCCTGTTATGTAGTGTAGTGGATGAGGAAGCTGAGTAGTGGACCCTGTATCAGAGGTGGGTTAGGATATTGCTGGTACAGGCCAGACAGACTGTCCTGAACACCTGGGTTTCAGGAAGAACCCCACTACCACACAGTGGCTACCTATCAGTGAGACCTCTGGCCTTGGAACAGAGAACTTATCAGCTGAAGGGCTGTGGACAGTTTCATGACACTGTGGGGGCCTTTCATGAACATATTAATGGCTGGGGAGTTGATGATTGTGAATTTGGGCTGATGGGCTACTCACCTAAAGTATACAGTATATGAATTTGGGGAAATGAACTTGTGTTTTTCTGCAAAAGGGAATAGGTTGTAACTGGGTACATCAATTTGAAGTAATGTGTGTGGACCACTGTATATGGTTCTTATGAGTTCCACTTTTATCTCAGTCCTTTTTTTTTCTTTGTTAAGGAAATGATGTATGAATGAAGTCTGTAAAGGTATGCAATGTCTGTAGATGTTTATATCTTAAGAAATATCAATAAAAAGATTTAAACAAAAAACAAAGGACCGGACCTCGCACTGAACTCTCGGTACCCTGCTAGTAACCCCTTTCTTCGGAGTGGACTCCATTTACTATTACCCTCTGTGTCCTGTTGTCCAGCCAATTTTTACTCAGGCTACCACCCTGGGACCCACTCCCAGGCTGGCTAATTTGTTTATTAACTCACTCAGCTCTAAAATGGAATCTTTAGTGAGTGCTTTATTCCTATATAAATATGGCTGTTTTCCTGAGCAGTTAGAATGTTCAAACTAAAATGGTAACACTCTGACTTGGAGTATAAATAACTAAAAAGTATAATTCCTATCACAAAACTTACAGTACGAAGTTTGCTTACAACAACAAAATCTTTAAAATGAGGGATCACACATGTTAGTAGCATTAATGTTTTTTACAGAGCATGTAATGATGAAAATTTACATTTTTTCTTTAAAAAACAAAACAAAAAACACCTTAGAGGTGGCAAATGTCTGTTGTATGATGGTTTTCCATCACACCAACATCTGTGCATTACACTGCCACAGTTTAGAGTATTTGAGCTGTTTTACATAATAAAACAGACCATAAACTAAGGCATGTGGCAACACATAATGCCAGTAAACCAAGTGAATTCGGAAAACGCTCTGCACAACTGCCCACATGACGCACAAACCATGATAACTGAAAAAGTATGCCTCCCAGCCCTGGACACCTGCATGGAAAATGTTCACAATAACACGAGCTTAACATGATGGGACACTCATGTTAGTGGCATTTGCAGATATTTTTTACAGTTCCTGAAATGATAAAAAGAGCATTTTTACATTTTGTTCCCAAATAAAACCTACATCATAAAAAGTACACCCTCCCATACCCTAGACTCCAGCATGATAATTGTCCACATTAAAGAGACCTTTCAAATGATGGGTCACACACATTTCTAGCATTTACAGTTTTTTTTTTTTTTACAGTACCTGAAACGGAGGAAAATCACATTTTACACTTTTTTGTCCCCAAAACTAAAACAAAAAGTACACCTCCTAGCTCCCAGACACCAGCCTACTAATTTTTCTCAGTGAAAAGAGCTTACAAATCAGGGATCACATGTTTCTAGTAATGGAGAAAAATAGCATTTAATTCACTTTTTAACCCAAATTAAAACCTAAAAAGTAATTTACTCTATTTAACTCAATGGTGACCCCTATCTTAAAAGTCGGTATTCTGGCAGGTAGAAATGTTTCCTACCAACCTGCACTTTCCAATAACCTTATCGCTGAATGGTTGATCCAAAAGTGCAATGGGTGCATAATGCACATATGCGCTCTGGGGATGAGATGAAGTGAATACCTGACACACATATGCACTATGGGAACTAGAGGAATTTTCCTGATGACGCAATATGTGCCATGGGGTTGAGTGAGTTAATCTTTTGTGTGGACTGTGTTAAATGCCTTGTTAAAGTCTCGGTAGACCATGTCCACACCCCTCCCTTGTCTACTACTTTGGTCACCCAGTCAAAGAAATCTATTAGATTCGCCTGACATGATCTTCCCGCTGTGAATCCATGTTGCCTTGGGTCCTGTGCTCTGCTAGCCTCTAGGTACTGAAAAATTCTTTATTTCTGAAGTGATTCCATCATTTTCCCACCACTGAGGTCAAACTAACAGGTCTGTAGTTTCCTACCTCTGCTTTGCTCCCACTTTTGTGACGGGAATCACATACGCAGTCACACCTCCACCACTTGAAATGGCAATTAAGGTAGTTGTCTGCGCATATGCAGTGGAGGTGGAATGAAGGCTGAGTAGCAGCTGATTTATCCTCTGTCCTGTGCAGTGCTCTGAGCCTTTTACTATGTAGCCCAGGCACCATGTGCCCGGCTACTACCCCTGTCTGTTGGCCTCTAACAGGTTAAGGGGCCTGGGTCCTGTTATGGTGGTGATTGGGAGTTCTGTTCCAAAGATAATGCAAATAGCGCAGTGCCTCCACCCAGAGAGAGTTAAAAGTGGGTCAGGTGACTGGCTGGCACAGCCTTCTGGGATGCTGCACCTACCCACCTCCTACCAACCACCCTACACACTGGATACCCAACAATTCAGTAGCACCATAAACAATGAACAGTAATGATCTGACAGACACAGAGAATTCCTGCACACACAATTTCAAATGGTAAATCACAGCTTTATTGGGGTTGAGGACTAGGGTAGGGATACCGGGATAAAGGATGGCTGTGAATGAAAAGATGGCTAATGTGAACAAGCAATAATAACCCTTTGGGCCAGAGGCTGCCACCTCGGAGGCCCACCCTCACTGGTACCAGTGTCTACCCTGATAGCCCTTAGGATACTCACAAGGTGCAGATCTGTTCATTGCCATGGGCTGGACAGCTGTTGGGGCCCGGGTAAAGAAGAATTATTATTTGAGGAAGCAGTTAAAGCCTTTACACTCCCTTGCTTTATTTCCGGGGACCAGGTCCTGGGTACTCATGGTTTTGCAGAAGTCAGCCATTCCTAGGATGAATGCCTCCAGATGTCCTGGATTACAGAGCTCCATGCAGCAATGGGTGGATGGAATCTTGCTCGAGGATCTTGCAGCTTGTCCCCTTGACTGGAGGTCTGGCCGCTTGTCACCTTCAGCTACTTCTGGCCCATTGCAGAGCTCTGTGGCAGGACCACATCAGCCCCAGAAGGCCCAGACCCGGAGTGGCTCCACAACCTGGCTCCCACTAGGATCACAGGTATCCTTGCATCCCAGCATGCTCTGGTGACCTCCTGAGTTAGTGAGCCCCACTTGGAAGGGGTTAGCTGATGCCCTCCCTGGCTCTGGGTGAGAACTCCTAAATGGTAGGGTTCTCCTGCAGTCCCTGCACTGAGTTTGAAAACTGCAGAAATCACAGGCAGTAGCTCAAGCGAAGTCCAGTGCCAGTCAACCATGGGTGCTAGCCCTAGATCCTGAAGCACAGGTGCAAACAGCAGGGGATCCAAACACAGCAGACCTCTGCACACCAGTCCACACTTTCCAGTCAGAAAATGTTCACAACCTTTTCTTCAGCTGCAGCTGGGACACAGCTCTCAGCCACTTCAACCAGTTCACTCAGGAAAAATACAGCACCTGGCTAGCACCCCAACTCAAGAGACGCTTTGCCTCTTCAAAATCACAACTGCAGTCCCACATAGGTAAAACAAACTCTCAGCAACAACTGTGGTAATTAAATAGAACAGCACAGTCCTCTCAGCACAATTCAGTCCACCAGTGCAGGATTTCTGCAGC
Source organism: Neoceratodus forsteri (assembly GCA_016271365.2). Taxonomy (NCBI): domain Eukaryota; kingdom Metazoa; phylum Chordata; order Ceratodontiformes; family Ceratodontidae; genus Neoceratodus; species Neoceratodus forsteri. Next base: position 764,895,525 of record CM028133.1, on the reverse strand, counting down.
ACTTATCCTCTCCAAAATAATCAAACAGCTCACAGTACCTGGGGTTCAAGGTATCGTGCAGTTCTTGCTCTTTTCCCCTGCTGATCCTTTTCTGGAAAGAACACTCTCCACTAGAGACCTGAGAATGGCCTCTCCAGTCCAACTCCCCTTTCACAGGAGGCTCCTCACCCACAAGAGACTGAACAGACTGAAGAAACCCAGACAATACAATGGGGTTCACTTGAGAATCCAAGGTTCTGATTGGCTGCTTAGCCTATCAATTGTCCATAACCATAGAGATCAATATTTTCTGATGGCTTATTGGAGCATGGTTTAGGCACCTGAATTAGTCCCCTGCTTTTCCCAGGAGTCCCTTTGACATAGTTTTAGGCACCTAAAGAGATGCCTGGCTGCTGTTTGGGATCATAGTGTCATCAACATGTCCACCCCATTCAGTTCTATGGCAGTTCCTGCAGTCCCACAATGTTCAGAGTCCCAGTGCAGCCCAGGCAAGGATTCTAGTTTTATAATAGCTCCACTGTGTTGTAGCCCCATTTGTGCCCTTTCAAATGAGCCCACACTTACATCTTTTTGTTCTGTACATTTGCTGTTGCTGCTGCTACAATACAATACCCTTAGGCGGCAGACAGCATCTCATGAATATTAATGTAGGCTTAATTATATATTCAAAACTCTCGCTATGTACCCCAATCCAAACCTATTCTTTTCTGTCCCCCGAGGCTTCTCATTAGCCTCACTAAAGACTCCGTCCCCACCAGATCAGGAGGGGCACCGGACTGCCAACACATTCTCGATTTTGACCGCAATGCGTCGGAAACATCAAAGGCATGACTACACACATGTGTGAGTGCCGGCCTCACAGCAAAATGCCGGCAGTTCGTAGTTAGATTTTCAAGCCCTAACAGGCCAAAATGCAGTACTGGGCTGTGTGGAGAACCTGGGGCACCAGAGTAAGGACTCGGCCATGGCAGTGTAGTGATTAGGGAATAGGGGATGCCAGGAGGCAACAGGAGATCCAGGAAATGGGGGCAATTAGGGTAATCCCCAGAAGGTTACACTCCCTGAATGCTTGACTTCCATGCCAAGCTTAAGGGTAAAGTACTAAATTTAACAGTAACACATAATAACAACGCCTAATTCAACCACTTGAAATGTCACCAAACGCCCCTCCAACCTCCCACTGCAACATTACTATAGATTTATCCTCCCGCCCTTGCCCCCACCCCTCCTCTCCTCAGTCCCATCTTTGCTTCCTTCTCCACCCCACACATATTACTGCCTCACCTTATTCACTCCCACCTGTATCACCCTCCCTTCACTGCCAACCCCTCAACCTCCCCTTCCTATTCCTCCCATCCCCTATCCCTCACCACTGACCCTCCACCTCCAATGACAATGTCCTCTCAGGCTGCCACTCAAGCAGATCTTCAACAAAGCCTTTCTTTCTGGTGGCGCCCAACCCAAGCACAGGTTCCTGAAATCCTTCTGCTGAACTGTGCACTCAGCATAGGTGTGACTTACTTCTAGGAATAGACCAGAAATGCCTGTCTATATGTAACCCCTCCTACAAATGGGGTTCCCAAAAGTCTTCCTCGAGCTTGCCTAAATGTTCACTGCCAGGCTGGTGTCCTGTGTTTTAGCAGTTTAAATGTGATTGCCACAGAGTGCCTGTATATCCTTTGTGTATTGTCTCTTTAAGAGCTGCCTGGATTGCAGTCATAAGTGATCTGAGAGGGAGCTCTGTTGAAAGATGTAACTATTTGCTAAAAATCATTTAGAGTGATAATGCTAATGTAGTTTGTCTAACCTGCCTTCTTTGCAGCAAGGACTGTTTTGTTTCTCCATTATCTTGGTCTTGGATTGTGACTTGGATCAATCAGTTCTGGTGGGGCCTAAAATGGAGCTGGACAACAGGAGCTGTCTGGAGTCAAAATTGTAGGAATTGTAGTTTTGGGCTTTTTGTGCCTTTTGCACTCTGAAGACGGAGCCTTTGTTGTGACTGACAGACAGATCAGCCAACCTAACCTTTTGGATTCTGGGAAATTTCCAGGCTTGCTGTTAGTTGAGTCAGATCTAAGTTGGGAGCTGAACAAGCAACATGCTTGAGACAGACAAGCAGCCGTCTGAGTAATTTCATGCAGGACAACTGTGGAAAGGCTTGAGTTGTGGCCTGCATGTCTGCCTGCTGCCCTGAGAGGGAAAGAAGAGAATTATTTCGACGAAATCCAAGTTTGTGAGAATGAAGTATACCACTGATTTTGTACCAGGCTCATACCTGAAGACCGAAGATTTTGCTGAATGCGATCAGCCTGTCAGGATCTCCAGCTGCTTTTGAATCCCGGTTTGTGCAGAGACTTTGCTATAATGATTGGAGAGCGGTTTGCCTGGTACAGTAGAATTTCCTTCATGGAAATGTGCTGTGTATTGAAAGTGGTGGTGACTTGATTCCACACTGTGTGAACTGTGTTCTGCTTGCTGGTACCGTGGAACTTTACAGGTAAATGTGCTGCATATTAAAAGTGGGTTGTGATTTGGTTCCCCACTATGTGAACTGTGTTCTGCTTGCTGGAAGCTTTATCCAGCAATCGGACTGAATCCGCGTCATCTCCATTCAGCCTGGGCCATACCCTGCTGGCTCTGACAGACTATCCCACTGCACAGAGAAAGCCACCGATGAGAGACCTGCCTGGGGATCAGCCCCTGTTCCAAGCTTGAACAGGAACGACGCTTTGCGATTCATGTGGGCCCTGCTTCTACTGGCACTCCAGATTAACCACCTGCTGTCTCGATTTTCATCCAGCCTGTGTCCATCCAGTCTTGGGTATCGCGATAATCACTGTGGGTAGTCTCTTCAACAGCCTAATCTAAAAGCGTGTCATCTGATTGTCTTGTTGTTTTTCATGAACTGAGCCCTCTGGCTCTGGATTACAAATAGTGTGTGTTGTGCATGTTGTTTTCTTCCATCAGGGTCTGCACCAGAAGACATATGAAGAGAGACTTAAGGAGCTTAATATGTATAGCCTCGAGGAAAGGAGGGGGAGGGGACATGATAGAAACTTTCACGTACCTCAAGGGAATCAACAAAGTCCAAGACGGTAGCATCTTTCAAAAAGAGGTGCAAGAACAAGGGGGCACAATTTGAAGATAGAGGGGGTGGCTCAGAGGTAATTTAAGGAAGTATTTTTCACACAGAGGGTTGTGGATGCATGGAACAGCCTTCCAGTGGAGGTTGTGGAGTTAAAACAGTGGTGAAATTCAAGCATGCATGGGGCAGTCATAAGGCAAACCTAGGGGTGGGAGTAGGAAGAAGTAGGCTGCTGGTTAACTAGGATCTGCAGCTTATCCATTAGGTAGGGAAATGGGCAGACTGGTGGGCCAAGCAGTCCTTATCTGCCGTCAAATTCTATGTTTCTATGTTTCTATCACAGGGCCCCAACCAGCTGCAACGTTTCTGGCTAGCCCACCGCTCTCCATCTGGGTACCTAGGTTGTGTGACTGGTTTTGACCCTGAAATTCATGCATAACTGTTTGATTGATAAAGCCTTTAAGCAAATTAACCTGATTACACCCCTTCCTGTTCAAGTCCCTTAAATAAATCAAATCTAACTCTTTTTGCATTTATCCTGACTTTGGCTCCAGTTTGTGCAAGAGTACTGTACTGCTGTTCTTTGCTGTGTATAACCTTGTTTTACAGGGGTTCCAGGGCTGAGCCAGAGGAAAGCTCTGGTGGTAAGTGCAAACAGTGTGGGTACTTGTGTGGTGTATCAGGGGTATTATGAATGTGATTATTGTGTATTGTTCCAGTCACTGGTAAGGAAAGAGGGGGTTACAGTGTCACGGAGAGCTATGCCCAGGTTAGCTTGACCACTACTCAACCCTGACCTCCGGGTGGAGGCACCGTTTCAGAACTCAGGCCACCTGCTCCTAGCTGCTAGCAGATGTAGTAGCACTTGGGATAGTGCCACCTAGGGGTTACGCCTTGAGGCTCACCGCTGGGATTTTGTGCCTTCTAGTGGCCAAAATTATGAATTATTGTTAAAGATTAATGGCTACCCCAGTAGACATGGCTGTGCACCAGTTGGTGAGGTGGAGTACTGGGCAGAGATCAACCCCAAAATGCTTCTGCTTATACTGGATATTCCCCTGGTGCCAGTAAGGACACTGTAGAGGAGTATTCTCCAAAGCTGAATGTTTAAAAACCCTGTGGTGGTGTGTTGACAGGCTGATTTGATCGTCCAAACCTTCATAGCCTTGGTAGAGTGTAGTGACCTTGTGGACAGCTCTAAAGTGCTACAGACTATTGCCCCAGAAGGGGTTCCAGCTGCCTGGAGAGTGATGACAAAGGACAGTGAAGACCCCGGGGAGAATGAGCTCACAATTATCTGAGACTTTTGAGGAGAAATTTGCCAAGTTGTTGCTGAAGGAATGGGATGTGGGATGTGTCCAGGGTGCGGAGCATCACATACACCTGCGCGATGAACGGCCATTTCGAGAGAGGTCCCGATGCCTAGCCCCAGCACACATAGATTATGTGAGAAGACACCTACAGGAAATGCTCGTAACCCCCCACAAATGGGGTTCCCGATAAGTCTTCCTTGAGCTTGTCTAAATGCTCACTGCCAGGCTGGTGTTCTATGCTTTAGCAGTTTAATGCGATTGCCAGACAGTGCCCGTGATAGCCTCTGAGTACTGTCTCTTTAAGAGCTGCCTGGATTGCAGTCATAAGTAATCTGAGAGGGAGCTCTGCTGAAAGATGTAACTATTTGCTGAAAATCATTTAGAGTGATAATGATAATGCAGTTTGTCTAACCTGCCTTCTTTGCAGCAAGGGCTGTTTTGTTTATCTCCATTATCTTGGCCGGACTGCGAATTGGACCAATCAGTACTGGTGGGACCTAAAATAGAGCTGGCCTACAGGAGCTGTCTGGAGTCAGAATCTGTAGGAATTGTAGTTTTGGGCTTTTAGTGCCTTTTGCACCTGAAGGGAGCTCCTGCTGTGACTGACAGATGTATCAGCCAAACGAACCTTTGGATGTTGGGGAAATTGCTAGGCTTGCTGGCAGTTTGGTCAGATCTAAGCTGGGAGCTGAAGAAGCAACAGCTCGAGACAGTCTCTGTAGAAAGGCCTGAGTTTTGGCCTGCATGTCTGCCTGCTGCCCCTGAGAGGGAAAAGAGAATCAGTTCGATTGAATCTGAGTTTGTGAGAATGAAGTAAGCCACTGAGTTGTGACCAGGATCAACCTGAAGAAGACCGAAGATTTGCTGAATGCATTGGCCTGTCAGGATTTCCAGCTACCTCTAAACTCCCAGTGTGTGCAGAGACTTTGCAACTGTGACTGGAGAGCAGTTTGCCTGGTACAGTAGAATCCCTTACATATAAATGTGCTGTGTGTTTATAATGGGTCGTGATTTGGTTCCCCACTGTGTGAATTGTGTTCTGCCTGCTGGAAGCTGTATCCAGCTTGACCGGACTGAATTGGGGTTCATCTCCATACGGCCTGGGCCTTCCCACACTGGCCCTGTCAGACTACCCCACTGCATGAGAAAGCCATCGATGAGAGACCTGCCTGGGGTTCAGCCCTGCTCCACACTTGAACAGGAACGATGCCTCGGTGAATCGTGTGGGCCCAGCTTCTCCTGGCACTTCAGATCAACCACCTGCAGTCTCACTTTTGTCCAGCCTGTGTCCAGTCTTGGGTATCGTGAGTAACCATCTGTAGCTCCGGCAACAACAGCTTAATCTAAGTGTGTTGTCATGATTGTCTTGTTTCTTTTCTTTCATGAACTGAGCCCACTGGCTCCTGATTACAATTATGTGTGTGGTGCATGTTGTTTTCTTCCATCACAGGGTTCCAACCAGCTGTGACGCCGGCCTACCCTGGGCAACAATCCTGGCTAACCCACCTTCTTCTTCACCTTTGTACCCAGAGTGTATGACTGTTTATGGACCCTGAAGTGCATGCATAACTGTTTGATTGATACAGCCTTTAAGCAAATTAACCTGATTACGCCCTCCCTTGTTCAAGTCCCTTAAATAAATCAGATGTAACTCTTTTGCATTTACCCTGACTGTGGTTCCAGTTTGTGCAAGAGTACTGTACTACTGTTATTTGCTGTGTATAACCTTGTTTTACAGGGGTACCAGGTCGAGCCAGAGAAAAGCCCTGGTGGTAAGTGCAAACAGTGTGGGTACTTATGTGATGTATCAGGGTATTGTGAAAGTGATTATTGTGTATTGTTCCAGCAACTAGTAAGGAAAGAGAGGGGTTACAGTGTTCCAGAGGGCTGTGCACAGGTTAGCTTGACCACTACTAAACCTGACCTCCAGGTGGAGGCACCTGTTTCAGAACTCAGGCCCTTAACCTGCTCCTAGTCAAGCAGGCAGGGGTAGTAGCACTTGGGATAGCGTCACCTAGTGGGTTACATCTTGGAGGCTCACTGCTGGGATTTTGTGCCTTCTAGTGCCCAAAAATGATGAATTATTGTTAAAGATTAATGGCTACCCCAGTAGAAATGGCTGTATACCAGTTGGTGTGGTGGTGGTGTACTGGGCAGGAGATCGACTCCCAAAATGCTCTGCTTATACTGGATATTCCCTGGGTACCAGTAAGGACAATGCAGAGGAGCACTTTCCAAAGTTGAATGTTTAAAAACCCTGTGGTGGTGGGTCGACAGGCTGATTTGATTGTCCAAACTTTCATAATCTTGGTAGAGTGTGGTGACCTTGTGGACAGCTCTAAAGTGCCACAGATTATTGCCTCAGAAGGAGTCCCAGCCATCTGGAAAGTGATAACAAAAGACAGCACAAACCCTGGGGAGGATGAGCTCCACCATTACCTGAAACTTTTGAGGAGAAAATTGCTAAATAGTTGCTGGAGGAAGGAAACCATACAGGACATTTAGAAACTGTTCCTGCCACCTGGGGTGTTCTTTCCCCAACACCCCTCCCACTCCAGCATCTGTTACTGTCCTGCCCTCTGTGCCCATGCCAACACTGACCCCTATATCTGTACCCATCATTAGCCACGACCCTCACCAAGGCTGAGAATTTTCTTGGCAACCTCCCCACCCCCAGGTGGAGGATGACTGGGAGATCTGGATCGACTATGTTGCCCCTTGGTACCCGAGTGGCAGTATGCAAAGGCTGAGAAGCGGAAAAGAATCATAGAAAGTCTGAGGGGTCCCGCTCTTGAAGCCATTACATTTTGAGGTTCCATGAACCCTGATGCATCTGCTCACAAGTACCCTTCTGTGCTTGAAGGCAATTTTGGAAGCATTGAATCAGGGGAAACTTTGATGTGAAATTCCAAGGTACCAAACAATGGAAGGGGAAAATTTGTCTGCTTATGTTACTCACCTAGAAAGAGCTCTACAGAAAGCTTACTGGAAAGGTGGGATAGCCGCTAGTGATCTGAACCTGTGAGATTGGGGCACATACTGCAACTTGCCAAGCATTCTAAACTGCAGATCATCCAGTTAAGGCTCCAGGATAGGAGAGGTAACCCACCTGACTACTGTGACTTGTAAAAGAACTCCGAGAGGTACAAGGTGAAGAGGGAGATTGTAATTATGGGGTGAGTGCAGCCCAAGAAATCATGGCACCAGAAGGCCCTTCTGAAATGGAGACCACTAAGAGTGTCCCCATGGGCTAAATGGTGGGGGAAGAGTTGCTGAAGGAAGTCAGAAAAGTACAACCAGGTGCTGCTGGCTGAGGTGGATCCCCTGCCGACAGCGACTCCTGGTCCCCGTCATTGTGACGTGACTGTTATGGGTGGGGGTGCACCCTCAGGCATCCTCTACTAAGGGTGGTTTCTCAGCTGAGCTATAGGAATTGACTGCCACCCTAAAGGAACTTTTGAGACATGGTACACTAACCGCAGATGTCAGATCACAATCTCCGTCGTATGCTCCAGCATTCCTGCTATGTTTTCCCTAAGGATGCCCTGAGATCATGTCATTTGTCACAATTGTGGCAAGGATGGCCATATGAAGAGGAAATGCCAGTCTCAGAAGGACTTAGAGAAAGTGGTGAACCAGCTTCAAGGAGAGCTTTGAAAATGAGTCACTGGTCAGAGGGTGCATGAAATGACCGCAGTAAAGGCATCGGCCATTCTAACTCAAACCCTTCTGTGCCTAAATCGTCTGTCCAGGCCCCTGCTGTTGTCCCTCCAGACTGGTCTAAGATAGTGGGCCCTTCAATTGAGAATAATGTGGCTGTGAATGGTATTCCTAGTCGGGCTGTGCTTGACAGTGGTCGTCAAGTGACCATTGTGTTTCAGAACTGGTATGACAAACACTATCTGATGTGCCATTACAATCCCTGGAAGGCTACATGTGTGGGGCTGAGTGACAAGTCTTATCCATATCTAGGATATGCCTGCCTCTGGTTGTCTTTTTTCTGCAACTGTCACTGGCATAGAGGAGCAGTAGAGACACCGCCCCAGTGTGTCCCCCACCGACTATATGATGGGTTCCCCTGTTAACTGGAACAAACACCCACATGTTTGGGAGACTAGCACAACTCTGCCATGAGAAACAAGGGCAGCTGACTGCACGGCCCTGAGAATTCGGCTCTGATTAAGAGGATCTATGATTTGCAACTGAAACCTGAGGAAGTAGACCAGGATGAACCAATGGGGTCGTGTGGAAAAGGGATCCCACTCAGTGGTTTGGCCCCTAATGCCCAGTGTACCATTCAAGGGGAGGACTGCCTCTGGAAAGATGTCAAGAACAAAATACTGATATTAGATGTGCCAGGCGATGGAAAATTGCCAGAAGGATTACTGGTCAAGCCCAGCATCTTGCCTGCTCATGCCCATGCCTATGCACAATGAGTGATGGTCCAGATTCACAGTGTGTCAGATCGGGAGATCCAGGTGAACAGAGGGTGCACCTTAGCTATGGGACACTGTGCAGACACTGCAGTATTGCCGGCAATAAGCAGCTTGGTGAGAAGGAGAGAGTGACTCGGACTTGTTTGACTTTGGCGACTCCCCATTGCCAGCTGAATGGAAGGCTAGAATTAGCAAGTGACTTGCCCAAAGAGACCAAGTATTTTCATTGAAGGAATGGGATGTGGAATGTGTCCAGGGTGCAGAGCATCACATACACCTGCGATGAACGGCCATTTTGAGAGAGGTCTCGATGCCTAGCCCCAGCAGACATAGAAGATGTGAGAAGACACCTGCAGGAAATGCTGCTGCTGGTGTGATACAAGAAACCAGGAGTCCATACGCCTCTCCCATTGTGGCTGTGCGTAAGAAGAATGGGTCTGTGAGGATGTGTGTTGATTATCGAACCCTGAACCGGTGGACTATCCCAGACCAGTACACTATACCTCATATACAGGATGCCCTGGACTGCTTGAATGGGAGCAAATGGTTCTCAGTGTTGGATCTTCACAGCGGATATTACCAGATTCCAATGGCCCCAGAGGACCATGAGAAAACAGCCTTCATCTGTCTTTTGGGGTTCTATGAATTTCTGAGAATGCCACAGGTGTATCGGCACCCTGACCACCTTTCAATGACTGATGGAATGTGCGGTGGGAGATATGAATTTGCCGGAATGCTTGGTGTACTTGGACGATGTCATTGTGTTTGGGAGCACCCTAGAGGAACATGAGAACCGACTGTTTAAAGTTCTAGACCGACTGGAAGATTTCAGCCTCAAGCTGTCCATTGACAAGTGCCAGTTTTTCCAAACCTCCATGAAGTATGTGGGGCACATAGTATCTACAGAAGGATTAGAGACTGATCCCAGTAAGGTTGACACCCTAACTACTTGGCCCCAGCCCATAATTTGAAAGAACTACAATGTTTCCTGGGGTTCTGTGGCTACCACTGCAGATTCATAAAGGACTATTCCAAGGTGATTTGCCCACTATTGAATCTTACCCAGGGTTACCCTCCTACCAATTGTAAACACAAGAAAGGGCCGCAAACAACCAGAAAAGTATACTTCCACCCAGGTGAACTCTTCGTGCCCCACTGGATGCCCGACTGTGAAGCAGCCTTCCACAAAATCATATACCAGTTCACCCATGCCCCCATCCTCGCCTATGCTGACCCCACCAAACCCAGATGTGCTGCATGCTGACGCTAGTCTGCAGGGTCTAGGAGCTGTGCTGTATCAAGACCATGAGGATGATTTGAGACCAGTGGCTTTCATCAGTAGGAGCTTGACCCTGTCAGTGCGAAACTACCCTGTACGTAAGTTGGAGTTCCTTGTGCTAAAATGGGCCATCATTGACCAGTTTCATGAATACTTCTATAGGGCAAAGATATTGGTGAAGACTGACAATAACCCGCTGACCTATGTACAGACTTCAGCTAGTTAGACGCCACTGGGCACAGGTGGCTTTCTGCATTATCAACCTATGTTTATGCTGTTGAATACAAACCGGCCTGAACCATATTGATGCTGATGCCCTATCATGAAGGCCCACCTAAGAGTGATAGGGTCAGGCTGTCTGAACCTGACATTCGAGCATTGTGCCAAAAGTTTGATAGACATGAACAGATGTCTGTGGACACAGTGGACTGTTTAGTAGATTGCTTGGGCCCTCCTGACACCTGCATACCTGCTGCTTACTGCCACTTCTCTGCTCCAGATATTAGTGCACTACCTAAATTTGACAATGACAGCATTCAGTGGGCTCAATCCCAAGATCCTATGATTCAGCCAGCACCTGATGCCCTGTGTGCAGGGAAATATGTGTCTAAGTTATGTTCCACTGACTTGTGAACTGCTTTATTGTTTAAAGAAGGCCCCAGATTGAAGTTGCTCAATCAGTTGTTGTATAGAGAGACAGTAGATCAAAGTGGCAAAGTAGACAAGCAACAATTGGTCTTGCCCACGGCCTTTAAAGATTTGGTACTGCGGTCCCTCCACAATCACATGAGGCACCTCGGTATTGACAGAACCCTTGAGCTGGTATGATCTTGCTTCTACTGGCCCAAAATGGGGCCAATGTTGAACGCCATGTAAAGACTTGTAGTCACTCTCCGCAAAGAAAAGCCCTGCCTCAGAGGGCTGCCTACCTTGTTAATATATACTACCAGCACTCCCATGGAAGTAGTCTGCATAGACTTCTTGTGTTTAGAACCTGATCAGCGGAACATTGGCAATGTGTTAGTGGTTACGGATCATTTCACACAATATGCACAAGCTTTTCCCACCAAAGATCAAAAGACATCTACCGTGGGCAAAGGTGCTAGTGGAAAATTTCTTTGTCTACTGTGGTTCCCCCAGAGGAACCACTCTGATCTGGGCAGAAACTTTGAGAGTCAACTAATCAAAGAAATGCTTTCTATGGGGGTGCGGAAGTCAAGAACCACCCCCTATCACCCGCATGGAGATCCCCAACCAGAATGATTTAACTGCACCCTGCTAGACATGCTGGCACCCTCCACCCAAAAGATAAGCATAATGGAGCCAACAGATTAGCACCTTGGTACACGATACAATTGCATGAAAAATGATGCTACTGAGTTCTCCCCTACTGCCTCATGTTCAGAGAGAGGCCCGCTGCCAGTTGACGCCTGCTTTGGGGTCTCTCCAGATGGGGCCCCGAGCCAAAAACTGAAAGCTCAATTGAACCATGCCTATCAACTGGCCCAGACAATGGCCACCAAGAGAAATCTAGCCAACAAAGAGAGGTATGATAAAAAGTAAAGGCTCAAGAGCTTGATCTGAGACCGTGTGTTGTTACACAATTTGAGACTGCATGGTACACACAGAATTGCTGGTCGGTGTCACCATCTCTCCCATGCAGTAGTTGGAAAGTTGGATGATTTACGCGTACAAGAGGCACCCAGAAAATAACTCCAAAGCTGTCAAGACCATGCACCGTACCCACTTGCTACCTATTGGCCAAGTCATAATTGAGGCTGAACCTCCAAGACTGATTCCTGGGATGGTGACTCATGCTGCTGCAAGAAAGAGACAGAGTTGACTCACCCCAGTGGTTACAAGTTCAAGGTTTCCCCGCAGGTTCAGAATGATAGTGACTGTCAATCCACCTCGGATGAAAGTGAATGTGACAATGCCTGTTACCCTCCTAAGAGGTGAGTCAGCTGTTTTGAGGTCACCCAATGACTAATTGTGGGATGAAGCTGGGCCTTCTGGACTGCCTTACCCCTCAACTTTGTCCTTGGAGCAAATGCTCCCAGAAAGTGAAGTTCAAAGTATCACGCCTGAAGATGTTGAGTCTCTGTGTGTTGTGGAACTGTATGATTTGCCTGAAGAAGGAGGAGCTGAGGGTTTGAGTCTTCTGTGACATACCAGAACTTGAAGAGCACTGAGAGTGCTGACCACCCTTCCGTGCTTCAAAGCTTGATTGTGCCTGAGCCTTCAGAAATGAGTCAAGTGTTGTAGAAACAGCCTGCAGAGCAAGGAGCCAACAGTGACCCAAGTTTGACGTTCATCCAGGCAGAGTCACCTCACAAGTGACGAGAGTCCCTAGACCAATGCTGAGAGTACAGACTGTAGTTGTCCCTTCAGAAAGACTGGTCAAGCTGTCAAGCCAGTAGTATGCTTCAGTTATGATTCTCCCAGGAGGCCAGTGGATTTGCCTCTCAATGTGGTCCACAAAGGGGTTTATGTTTCTCACAACTCACTGCCTAAACTGAGCCTAAGTGCCAATTCCAGGTTGATTGTTCTGCCTTCTAGGTATGGTGCCCTGCCCCATCTAGCCCCAAGTTAGCTGATAGGAAGGGCCCGCCTACATTCTTCAATGTACAAGAAGTTATTACATGATTCCGCATAGTAACGTAAATTACCTGTGTGAAAAATGCATGATGTATTGTCAGAATGAATACAGTGTTGTGAAGTGTAGCAAATATGTATCATAAAGGTATAAGTTTACGTTGACTGATGCATCAGATGTCACTTGCATAACATGCTAATGGTATAAATGTCTCATATAGTTTGCATTTGCAGTATTGTGATGGTACAGACTTGATGTGGGCGCTAAGTTTTCTCCAGGCAGGGAAGGATGTAACCCCCTACAAATGGGGGTTCCCGAAAAGTCATCCTTGAGCTTGCCTAAATGCTCACTGCCAGGTTAGTGTCCTGCATTTTGCAATTTAAATTCAATTGCCACAGAGTGCCTGTATAGCCTCTGAGTACTGTCTCTTTAAGAGCTGCCTGGATTGCAGTCATAAGTAATCTGAGAGGGAGCTCTGCTGAAAGATGTAACTATTTGCTGAAAATCATTTAGAGTGATAATGATAATGTAGTTTGTCTAACCTGCCTTCTTTGCAGCAAGAACTGTTTTGTTTATCTCCACTATCTCGCCGGGCTGCCGAATTGGACAAATCAGTACTGGTGGGACCTAAAATGGAGTCGGACTACAGGAGCTGTTTGGAGTCAGAATCTGTAGGAATTTAGTTTTGCTTTTGGCACCTTTTTGCACCTGAAGGGGAATTCCGAGGCTTGCTGACAGTTTGGTCAGATCTAAGCTGGGAGTTGAAGAAGCAACAGCTCGAGTTTCTGTGGAAAGGCCTGAGTTTGGGGCCTGCATGCCTGCCTGCTGCCCCTGGAGAGGGAGAAGAGAATCAGTTTGGGACAGAGAAAGGATCTCAGATTTAGAAGTGGGTAGCCATCTGGAATAGCGACCACCAAACTGTGTGGTCATTATAAACATAGCTATACAATCAAGCCTTACAAAAGCAAGAGGTTGGATTTTAGGAGGCTGACTTTGGGAAAATGAGAGAGTGCCTCAGAAAGCACTAGCAAACAGGCAAGAAGGAGGGTGGAGGAACAATGGGGAGTAATTAAACAGCCATCACAGAGGCAACAAGCCTTTGTGTAAAGCAAATCAGCTAAACACAATGAAGGAAAAAACGCTATGGTTCTCAAAAGAGGTGGCAGGAAGGTTAAGGAGAAAAGGACAGCATTCAGGAAATATAAGGAAACACAGAATGAGCAGGACAGAGAACTTTATCAGTTAAAGCAGAAAGAGGCAAGGAAGGCAGTCAGAATAGCAAAGGCCCAAACTGAGAAAAGGATAGCCGACTACATTAGGGAGCAAAAGAAAGACCAAAGGAGGGATTCTGAGGCTTAATAAAGGGAGGGAATATGGGCAGAGGGTGACAGTGAAAAGCAGGGATACTGAACGAATATTTCTGCTCAGTATTCACAAAAGGAAGAGGAGGTGGAGGTGCCTAAACCAAACAAGAGAAACACTCTGAAGACGGGGTCGATACCAGTACATTTACAGAAGGAAGGGTTCTGAAAGAACTAATAAAATTGAAGAAGGACAAAGCAATGGGGCTCTAATGGGATTCACCCAAGAATTCTAAAAGAACTAAGGGTAGAACTAGTGACACCGCTGACTACTGTCTTTAACAAATCATGGGAGGATGGGTGGTACCTGAGGACTGGAGGAGGGTGGATGTGATTCCTCTTCACAAAAGTGGGAGCAGGACAGAGGCAAGAAACTACAGACCAGTTAGTTTGACCTCAGTGGTAGGGAAAATGATGGAATCACTTCTGAAGGAAAGAATTGTTGAGTACCTAGAGGCCAGTGGGGCACAGGACCCAAGGCAGCATAGATTCACGATGGGAAGGTCGAGTCAGATGAATCTGTCTGAGTAGTTTCAGCTGTGGGAGAATGGTGGAAAGGCCTGAGTTGTGGCCTGCATGTCTGCCTGCTGCCCCGAGAGGGAGAGGGGAGAAGAGAATTATTTTGACTAAATCCAAGTTTGTGAGAATGAAGTAAGCCACTGATTTTGTACCAGGCTCATACACTGAAGACTGAAGCTTTTGCTGAATGTGATCAGCCTGTCAGGATTTCCAGCTGCTTTTGAATCCCTGGTTTGTGCAGAGACTTTGCTATTGTGATCGAAGAGTGGTTTGCCTGGTACAGTAGAATTTCCTTAAATGTAAATGTAAATGTGCAGTGTATTGAAACTGGATCATTATTTGGTTCCCCACTGTGAACTGTGTTCTGCTTGCTGGTACCGTGGAACCTTTACATGTAAATGTGCTGTGTATTTAAAATGGGTAATGGATTTGCTTCACCACTGTGTGAACTGTGTTCTGCTTACTGGTACCGTAGAATCCTTTACACGTAAATGTGCTGCATATTGAAAGTGGGTTGTGATTTGGTTCCCACTATGTGAAATGTGTTTTGCTTGCTGGAAGCTTTAGCCAGCCTAATCGGACTGAATCCGCATTCATCTCCATTTGGCCAGGGCTATGCCATGCTGGCCCTGCCAGACTACTCCCACTGCACAGAAAAAGCCACCGACGAGACCTGCCTGGGGATCAGCCCCTGCTCCATGCTTGAACAGGAATGATGTCTTGGCAATTCAGGTGGTCCCTACTTCTCCTGGCACTCCAGATTAACCACCTGCTGTCTCGATTTTCGTCCAGCCTGTGTCCAGTCTTGGGTATCGTGAGTAATCATCAGGGTAGCTCCCGCAACAACAGCCTAATCTAAAAGTATGTCATCTGATTTTTTGTTGTTTTCATTCATGAACTAAGTCCTCCAGCTCCAGATTACAAATAGTGTGTGTTGTGCATATTGTTTTTTTCCATCACAGGGCCCCAACCAGCTGCAACATTCCTGGCTAGCTCACCATTCTCCATCTGGGTACCCAGGGTGTGTGACTGTTTATGGACCCCAAGTGCATGCATAACTATTTGATTGATACAGCTTTTAAGCAAATTAACCTGATTACACCCTCCTTGTTCAAGTCCCTTAAATAAATCGGATCTAACTCTATTTTGCATTTACCCTGACTGTGGTTCCAGTTTGTGCAAGAGTACTGTACTGCTGTTATTTGGTGTGTATAACCTTGTTTTCCAGAGGGTCCCCAGAGCCGAGCCAGAGAAAGCCCTGGTGGTAAGTGCAAACAGTGTGGATACTTGTGTGGTATCAGGATATTGTGAAAGTGATTATAGTGTATTGTTCTGGCCACCAGTAAGGAAAGAGGGGGTTACAGTGTCCCAAGGGCTGTGCCCAGGTTAGCTTGACCACTACCAACCCTGACCTCCGGGTGGAGGCAACCGTTTCAGAACTCAGGCCTCTTAACCTCCTACTAGCTAAGCCGGCAGGGCTAGTAGCCCTTGGGATAGCCACCTAGGTGTTATATATATGTAGGACTGATGGTGAAATTCATTGTAAATTTCAAGACAATCTGTAACCAAAGTGTAACTTGACAATTAAGCACACTTGTTTTTTATGTAACCTATGTAACCTTGAAATCAAGTTATCCTTTGTATGCCAATGTATTTCTGTGTATATACTGTTGTTGCTGTCTATTCTGTTCTGTACTATGTTTGACTTGGAATTTTTGTAAATGAGCCATTGGCTCAAAGATGTTAATCCCAAACTGAAATAAATAAATAAATAAATAAAACATTACTAACTAAACCACTGAATCCTATCTATTATCTGGTAACCATTCTTCAGAACAGGAAAGCATGTACACGAAGACATTATATCCATTTCAGCAAACATTTTCACATTATGAGCCCCAAGCCACATAAAAGTGGTTCTATAGGGTCAACCTATTAGCCATAGGAT
The DNA here is from genome assembly GCA_016271365.2 of Neoceratodus forsteri. Classification (NCBI taxonomy): domain Eukaryota; kingdom Metazoa; phylum Chordata; order Ceratodontiformes; family Ceratodontidae; genus Neoceratodus; species Neoceratodus forsteri. Next base: position 764,878,988 of record CM028133.1, on the reverse strand, counting down.
ATTGAAACTCAACATAGTACACATTTCCCTCAGTCCTCCTAGGTGCCCTTTTCACCTCTCTCCTTCCTGGTCACTGTTCTCTTGGATCTATGGGGTTTAGCATCAGCAGGACATGCAACCACTTTCTGTTGGGACCTAGGGTAATGTACACTCCCTCATGAACTACAAATAGGGTAAATCTGTAGGGACTCCAGGGCATCATAGTCAGTTTAAGGATAGGCCATATTGTCCTCCTGACCTCCGTGAGGTCTCCAGAACTCCAGGGCTACTAACCCCCTCGATTAGAGGTAGATTCCTCATTACTGTCACATTCACCCTGACCAGTTTCTTTCTCATCTATTGGGGCAAAGTATTCCAGCATCTTCCCAGCATCACCGGTTGCTCCAGGGAACTAACCTGGGACCTTTCAGAGGACACATTCAGACCAGTGTTCAGTTCCGATATGGGCTCTCAAAAGACACCTCCCCCATCTCTTTCCTGATCCTCAGGGTTGTCCTATGCTATTCCAAGGACCCAGGCAGACTAATATACAAGTCCGGCAGGGATCCTCCAAAGGGCATATCTGAGGGGAGCTGCTCCGGTACCACTCACAGGGCTCAACCAGACCAGTATGTAGATCTGGAATGGTCCCTCTGAGAGGCTTATGGAGAAGCCTCCCCATCCCCACCCTGTTCTCTGTGTACATTTGTAGGCACCAAATTCAGGGCATCTTCCCTCAGCCTTATCATCTGTACTCGTCACCTGAGGCCCCCCCACCCTGGGCAGGCCCAGCCCCATGGTATCACTATCTCCATGCCTCCATCGCCTGCATGCAGAAGTTCAAGTGGTGAGGAGTGAAGAAGGATCTTCCTCATGAACCTCTTCATCTGTTATTCGGTCACCAATGGGCAGTAGATGATTTGGGTGAATGAATTTAGGCCTCGAATTTCTCCTGCAGGCGAATTTTGCATACTAGAGACTTTCCAACTTTTTCAGTACAATGTATGGAGTGCTTCCCCACCAGTCTGCAATCTTGTGCTTCTGATATGCCCAGACTTTACAACAGCACTCGATCTCCTGCCTCAAGATCCTGGAATCGCATCTTTTATCATATCCTTCTTTGTTAGCCTGGTTTCTCTTAATGACCATCTCAGTAGCGGCGATAGGCATCATCAAGTGCTGCCTCAGCTTCTTCATGTATTTCATGTAGTCTTCTGCTCAAAGGATCCATGGCGGTGCTCAACAAAATATTTGGCCGAGCGCCCGTCAGCGACACCTAACGATCGACGCATTCTACACAGTTGGCTACTGGTTCCCACAGGCTGACTGTGTTTTCTTCAAGAGCTAACCCACCGAACCTCCCACACAGGGGCTGTGACCCACCGCACTCCTCTTAAGGATTATCAACCCGAGTCAGAGCTGATTGGAGGTGTGCAGGACCCCAACAGGCAGTGCCTGATGCAAGCAGGTTTCCACAGTGGCATGGCACTGTAGTCACTATGGGGACCTCGCTGAGAAATGTCGTTGTTGGGGGGATAACCACTGTTCAAAGACCATTGGTGGACACCCCAAAACACAGATACACTGGCAGACTGGCTTCCTCCCAAACATAAGCTGGTAGGAGGAGAACCTCATAGCGTTATTGTGGATGCAGTTGAAAGCGTGGACCAGGATGCTCACCCGCTGACTCCTGGTACATTTATCATGGGGTCCAAGGTGCCTAACATATCTAATAAAGTCCAGTTGAATCATTCAGGTTGAGGTCACCTTGGGAATGATATGGGTGGTCTATGATTTCCTGATACCCACAGTAACAGAAGTTATTTAATGAGGAGGCTCTCCAAGTCACAACCCTGGTCCAAGTGAATGCTTTGGGAGCCCCATAATGCACAGAACATTTTTCCACCAGGATTTTGGCCACTGTAGAAGCTTTTGATCTTTCATGGGGTAGGCTTGGGCATATCTGGTAAAGTGGTCAGTGACTACTAGGATATTTAAAATGTTAGTGAGTCAGGTTCCAGCATAAGGAAGTCGATACACACCAGCTCCATGGGGCCACTCATCCAAGTGTTTACCAATGGGGTGTCCTTTTGGGAAGTACTTTCTGTTGTATGCATCTCCTGCAACTCTACAATAGGTCTCTCAACTGCTCCCATCATTGGCCAGCAAAATCTGCTCTTTACTAGATACAGGTGCGCCGGCACCCAGGTGGCCCATATCATCATGCAATGCCCTTAGCACAGTCTTGATATGCTTCTCTGGTAACACCAGTTGTTCATGGGACACCCCTGCTGGTCCTGCATCTCTCATTAAAGCAGACCTTTCCTTAGCCGCAGCTTGGGCCATTCTCATAACAAGAGCTTGGTGGGGGATAAATGGGTCTTCTGAGTATGATCCCCATTTTGTTGAAGCACTTGGATTATCTTTCCGTGACAGGGCTGGCTCTCTGGTCTCTTTAAGTCCTGGGTAGTTAATTGAGGAAGGGATCTCACATCTAAAGCAGCCAGCCAACAGTAGGCAGCTGAGAGACAGCTTCCTGATGCCCCTAAGCTTTCCAGTAACCAAGGGCATCCTCCTCGAAGAGAATCTCGACCATTGTGCTTTTACACAGGGCCTTCACTGCCTGTTCTGATATCTTCTACCAGGTACAATGCTCAGTGGTGTAAGTGGAAGGATGCCTGGACAGAGCATATGCATCCATGTGATCAAGCCAGGCTGATATTCCAAGCAGTAATCATAAGTGGACATGGCTGACAGCCACCTGTGGCCTGCAGCATCCAGTTTAGTGGTGGCCTGCACTTAAGTAAGTGGGTTATTTTCCATCTTTAGATAATGCCTAAACTGAAACTTCGATCCTGATTGGATGAAATAGCTCTGCCACCTGAGCCGTTATTTCTAACAACGGCCCGCTTCAAATAACGAGTGCCACTTCATGATGCCCCATTACCTACTAAATCCTAGGTCAACCCTAAATTTTGAAACCAATGTAAAGCTAACTAGCTGCTATGTCTCCTTCGCCGCTTACTGAGATTGACTCAGCACACAAACCAGCAAAGAAACAACAAACAGACATCTTCCTCCTAAAACAGCAACCCATCACCAAAATACAGCCTACTTCCTCTTTCATTCATTAAACAAAAACAGAACAGAAAATGACGCTACAACAACAAGCGATGCCTCAGAGAGCGTATATACGCATGTCTACTGCTCTTCCTCAGTTCGCCACACTTTCTCTGCAAAAAATAAAAATAACAATACACAAAATCATTCTTTTTAAACTTTACTAAACACTACTTCCATTCATGCCCGTGTCAGTGACAGTGTGCTTTGAGACACGTACTCTCCAATCACAGCTCTTTTCAAAGCCCAGAAAATGTACTTCTCAGCACACTATCCTTTCTTGTGTTCTAACAGACACTGATTAAAGAAAGTAAAACAAATTATTCCCTACTGATATGTGTGTGTGTGTGTGTGTGTGTAAGGGAACATGCAGCACAACCTCATATAAACAACCTATTTTTTATAACAGTTGCACCCTCCAGTGGTGACTCCAATACTACAGGTGCTACTTTAGTACAACATTTACATTTATTTTTTTATGTATTTTTATTAAATATACATTTTACCCTGCTATATTAAAAAATAAAATAAACATACAGCCCATTATCTAAGTGTAATAATACCCATCAGAGTGGGCGTTATGGGATATGAGGACCTTCCAGGAGCTATAAGGCCCTCCGCCTGCACCTTGCGGCCTCATTCGCCCTGGGCAGTCCATTATATCCCAATAACGCCCAACCTGTCAGGTATTATTACTTACTCACTGTAATCTTAGCCCCATGCAGGTAGTCATGGAACTAGTCCACAATAGCCCACTTCAATTCCAGAAATTCTAGTTTATGGACTGGATATCTGCAGTCTGATGGGTTTAAACTTATGCTGGCAAGGCCACTGGATACAGTCCCTCCAGATACTCTTGATATAGGACTGTGCCAATACCACTGAAACTGGCATCGGTGTGGAGAACATAAGGTTTCTGTGGGTCATGTGTTAGACAGTAGATGTCTTCAAAGGCCGATCACACTCTGATTCTGATGGAGGAAATAGCTGGTCTGATTAGGTCTTGCCCTGGGTGAAGTGGCTTTATTGCTCTGTAAGAGGTCTGAACCTCACTTTCAGGTTCTTGGCAATATTGGGGATGCAAATAATCACAGACAAGTTGCATTCAAGTAATAAACAAGTTTATTACTACAGAAAGGGATAAATCACAGTTGCTCCAAGCAGTTCTTACCAATACAACCGGGAGCCAGTGCTAAGCGCCCCTACACCTCGAGGTTTCTTTTGTAGTCTCTTGGGATTCTCTTGTCTCCGAGGTGTAAAGCCTGTGCATAACATTATATACCTATGATAATTACTATGGTTACTGAAAGATAGAAACATTTCTAGTTACAGAGATGAGCCCTATTGGCTAAATTAGAGGTGGCTCCATGGTCCAAGATAACATTATATAATTCTGTAAAGTCATCAGTTTTAGAACAAAGACGTTCTTATACAAAGTCTTACATAACAAGGTGAAGTGGTGTCCATCACCAAAAGATGGCAATGTTGCCTTACACATTATAATTACTTCAAGGACAGGTGTCTTGGCATCTGACAAGTAAGAAATAGACAGAAAATACATGGTATAATGTGTGTGCATTAGCAAGCAAAGTGAGTTACAATAATATGTATTCATATCCTAGCATCTACTCTTGTACGGTAGATGCCTTTAGTCTACATATTAGTATAGCCTATGCCTAAATGTTAGCTGTCTCACGTGCCCCTGAGGGTATCAATTAGGGTGCAGGGACCTCGTAATACCTCACCTTGTTGCCTGCAAAGGGCAAATACAGGTGAATACAAGGAGTAGGCAGGAGTGGTTCTCACAATCTGGAGGCATGAGCCTTGTAAAGAAACCTCAAGCTGCTCATGGTGTTGGCGAAGAGTACGGCCGAGGCAAAGCATAATAATCAAAGTAAATATCAAAATGCTTGTATTATAACAAAACCTTTAAAAGTAATCTCTAACCAAGTGTTAGTCAAGCATTATTCATGTCTCCATCACTCATCAGGTCAAGAATGGCTTCATTGGCTTTGGTTATATTATTGCTGATGTGGATGAGGTGTATGTCCTTTCTATCTAAAGTGATTTCAGTGTAAGTGTAAGGGATCTCTGTGTACATTAAAGTAAGGTAGGTATTCTTCAAGTGTAAGTAAATAATCTGGATTACCATCAATAATATCTGCTTCCATAAGGGGGACAGGGTTATGACAGTGTGTCCAATAACAGTTTTCTGATGGGAACAAAACAGAAGTTGGGGTAATCAATTGCACAAGTAACAGAACCGTAAGAACGTTTTCACATTAGTAACTATACAATATTCACCGTCAGAGTTGTACTGTGATCGACAGTAGGCAGTCTCCATTTTGCAACTGGACAGGGCATGTGTAGGTCATCTTGGAGATCCGTGTTGACAGGCGATGAGCTTCTTCACGATAGGACTGGTAGAGCTGATCCGGTGACTGCGTGGATTCAAAAACGTTGGTGCCATTCTCAGTGATGTCAGCATCCATAGTGAAAGTCCAGTCAATGCTGTCTGGAGAGTAGCCACAAACAGGGCGTATAACATCAAACACATCACATTGGCACAGGTAGATGTATTGCTTTTTGCACAACAATCCGTGTGCGGTGCCACCCAGGCATCCAAGAAGGAATGGTAGACCAGTAGAGGAGCCAGGTCCAGGCATTCTTGGTAGATGTCTTCATCCAAATGCCCTATAGAATGCGCCAGTGCCAGCTTGTCTAACAAAGCTGTAGTAGGATCAAAGCATGGTAAGGAGACAGTAAAAGAGACAAACATGGTATCTGTTATAGAACATTTCTTAGCAGAAAAACAAGGACCAGTGTTTGGATGTCTGTTACAAACCCCAAATTGTGAGCTGTGGAGAGGGAATGGACAGAGTCTGTTGCATACATAGGGAAATACAAGATGGAGATTTACATTTAGGACAATACCATTTAGATAGACGTCTGTCATGTATAATATCAAGAATTCTTCCAGTCTCTAGGTCTCTGAAAAGGTTGTTAATGGTAGTGAGTATATATGAACCATATGCAGAACAAAGTATTTCCTACCAATGTATTGTCTATCAGCTTCTCTATTATTCTGTTGTATGAGTGCGTTAATCTTATCTTTAGAATCAGTGAAGGCTTTTGCAATGTCGTGCATGTTGTATACAGTGTATCTTTCTTCCAGACTAAGACCATCCACACCATGCAATAAAGGTGGTAAAACATCATTAACCAAACCAGTGGAGAACTTTGCAGAATGACTTTTGATAGCAGCAATGTCTGCTTTGTTCCAAATGGACATAGCAGTACAAAAGACCTGTGACAGTTCCCGTGGCACCTGTGACATCAGAACTGTCAACTTCACGTTTAGTGCGTTTATGAGTAAGAGTACTAGGAGGAGGTTTCTCCTAAAATTACCTCTGTGTTCAGTAGAATAAACCCCAGTAAAGGGATCTTTGGTACGTATCTGAAAGGCAGCTAAACTATCAACAAACAAAGTACTGTAAAATGCAGAGGTATTGGTATTGTGACACATACCAAATTCTTTCATATTCCAATAAGTAAGATTAAATAAAACAGGTATATGCATAAACTGTAAATTGTTAATCAAAGAACCTGGGAGGGCAGTGGCTGTGAGACCACTCACGGGACCAGGGGTATGTTTTGGACGTTCCAAAAGCTGTTTGTCAGTAGGAGGCAGCACAGATAGATACATGGCCACAGAGGCCATGTGGTGTACAGCACAAAATCTGCGGGCAGAATCCTGAGAAAGAGTTACAATAGGAAGGGTCAATTAAAGCAGTGATGTTATACAAACCAGAGTGTCTTAATGCAGTTTGTAACAAGGACAGTGAACCATTCGGGGACAATTTAGCATTGGGCCAACCCTGGAAAGTTCCCTTAGAGAGTTTGGCCACAGGAGAACTTGTCCTTGTTATGTGGTTTGCCACTCAATTTGAAGGGTGGATTTGTCAGAGCAACGACCGAGGCAGTGAGGTATGCATCGGAACCTTCCTGGACAGTAATCATAGTGTCTGGAATTTTGATGGAAACTCCCTCTGTAGGAGGTGCTGGAGGATCAAGGTGTTGAAGGAGGTCCGGTACCGTGCCTTGGGCAAAGGGAGTACTCCTGCAAGGAGTAGAGATAGGAACAAGATAGCCATCTTGTCAATGTATCTGAAAAGGAAGATGAAAGATTAGTATATTAGTACAGTTCCGCCCAATGGGGTTAGGAAGAGTAAGTTTAAGCTCCTTTGTACAGTTTCAATTGGTTTGCATGTAACCATTTGTCAGTCAGTTTATTGTTGTGGAGGAGTCTAACTTGATAGACTGCTGGACTGAGCTTGTTGACAATGGGGTAAGGGCCGTCCACTTGTTGGAGAAGGAGTGGTGGGATGTGCAAATCAAGTACCATTACCTGATCTCCAACTTGCCAATCCACTTCTTGTGCATGTTTGTCAAATTGTATTTTGACTGTTGCTGGGCCTTGCCCATGCAATTTGCAGCATACAAGCGTGTGTGTATGAGGTCTTTTCTAAGTTTTTCCACATACTGATCTACAGACACGCGGTCCGCAGTGGGGATGAGCAGGTCAAAGAGCAAGTGTTCAGGTAGTCTCATTTGTCTGCCAGTCATTACCTCAAAGGGTGTAAGCTGGTAGTGGCTGAGGGCTGCACTAATTGCCATAAGGAGTAAAGGCAATAGGGAATCCCAGGCTCTGGGATTGTCCTCAATGAATTTGGAAAGCATTTGCTTAATCCATCTGTTAGCTCTTTCTACTTGACCTGAGGATCGAGGGTGATAAGGTATGTGGAGCTTTTGCTGAACCCTAGGAGTTCAAGGGACTCTTTCATCAACTCACCTGTAAAACTGGTTCCTTTATCGGAGTCTACCTTGAGAGGCAGGCCCCACCTGGAGAAAATCTGTTCTACCAGGATTTTGGCAGTTGTCTTTGCAGTGCAAGTCTTGGTGGGAAAGCCTCAACCCACTTAGAGAATAGATCGGTCACTACAAGGGCATACTTGTTGTTTCTACTGGTATTGGTCAAAGGACCAATAAAATCAATTTGGATGGCATGCCAAGGGCCAGTATGTCTCTGTGGTAAAAGTTTGGCATTCCGTTTGTAGGTATTGGATTGTTTTGGGCACAAACAAGGCAATTATCAATGTATTGTTTAACATCTTTGGTAATTCCAGGCCACCAGGCGGTGGTTTGAGCGTTGGAGGGTATTTTCAGCCCCTGGTGTCCACCAGTGGGTGTGTCATGTACCTGGTGCAAAATTCAGATCTCAAATGTCTGGGACCACCCACAATTTGGTGGTAGTATCCTCTGGCTGAAACCAAATGAGTTTATCATCAGAGGATAAGTGTAATTTACCTTCATGCCTATGGCAGGTTATGTGTAGGAAGTCTTTCTTCAGTACCCTTGTCCAAGAATCTGAACACTTCTTTGAGTTCAGTGTCCAAATGCTGAGCTGCTGAGAGGTCCAAGGGGAAAAGATTCAGATTTCTTTTTAAGAGCTGCAACCTGTACAGCTGCGTTGGCTTCTGATGTTCCATCACCCAGACATCCCCCTCAGGCCCCTTCCTTGGCAAGGGTGTCTGCATGTCATTGAATGCATGGTAGGGATCATGTAAGCAGTGAGCTTTAACCTTGTGTACATAGAGTTTGTGTGGGTATTTCTGACCTAATGTGTATGTAAATCACCAATTCTTTGTACTTCACTGAGCTGCCATCAGAAGAGAGGAAGGAGTTCTTCTGCCAGAAAGGAGAAATTCTGTAAGGAACAACAAACCCAATTAGAGTCAGTAAAAATGATGGTGTCTTGAGTTCCATGTTGAATAAACTCTAATGCACAGGCCACTGCTGCCAGCTCTGCATACTGTGATGAAGCTACAGTACAGCGTTTAGATATCCTGACAGTGTTCCCATAAGGATACACCACCATGATACCCATCCCTGCAATTTGTTCACCTTGATAATATGATTCTGATCCATCGGTGAAAATGCGGCACAAGGAGGTATTCTCTAATACCTCAGGGTAGAGGAAGAATGGACCCAGATCTGGGAGATCAGGTGACTGCAAAGCGCAGTCATGGGGCTCCCCTGGAAGAGGAGGCCATGTGCTAGTAGAGATGGAACTTTGGTTTGATGGACCTGAATATCCCTATCCTGGAGGAGGAGGAGGACCAATGTGTCAGCCTGGTGTTAGAGATCGACCCATCCTTCACTCTGTCTGAGAGCAAAAAGGTAGTAGGGTATGATTGGTGTTAAGAATCAGCGGAGAGTACCCAATGATATACAGGTAGTGCTTGACCGCCCAATAAGTGGCCAGAAGATTCTTTCACAAAGGCTGTACTTATGTTCTACTGGGGTCAAGAGCTGCGATGCATATGCAATAGGTCTCAAAGTGCCATGTACCTTTTGGGCTAACACTGCTGACATAGCAATGTCAGAGGTGCACACTCTAGATGGAATGGTAATGTTGGATTGGGGTTTACCAGTGCTGGGGCGGAGGCCAAGGCCTGCTTCAGTGACGTCCACAGCCTGGGTATGGACAGGGTCCCAATTCCATGGAATGTCCTTTTGAGTAAATCGTGCAGTGGAGCGGCTTTCTGTGCAAAATCACAAATAAAATCTCTGGAGTAGTTTACCATACCTAGAAACCTCCTAAGAGTTGCCACACTGGTAGGTAATGGCAAGTCTTGTAACCTTGAATCTTTTTCCAAGTAGGACTCTGACCTTGATCTGTTATTTTCAAACCCAGAAAGAGTACTTCTGTCTGACATAGTTGTGCTTTTGCAGGATTACACTTCAAGCCTGCTCTCTGAATAAGAGTCAATAGTTCATCCAAGAGATCCAGATGTTGTTCCTGTGTGGCAGTAGCCAACAACAGGTCATCCATACTGTAAGAGACATTGGGGGTTGAGAAACCTTGTAGGGCATCCATCATATGGAGATGGAAGAGGGATGGGCTGTTATGGAACCCCTGTGGCAAGCAAGTCCACGATATTGTCGCCCTTCAAAGGTGAAGGCAAACTTATATTGACTCTTGAGGGCCAATGGTAATGACCAGAAACCATTGGAAATATCCAGAGCACTGAACCATTTCTGATCTGGTGTTAAAAGTCAAGCACATCCGGTGCAGATGCCACAGTTGGGGAGCAACTGGGAGTGACCTGATTCAGTTTCCTGTAGTCAATAGTAAGTCTCCAGGGACCTGTGGGTTTCACAGGCCAAACAGGAGAGTTGGCAGTGGAGACACAGGTTCTGATTACTCTTTGTTTAAGGAGTGACTTGATTGTTTCTCGAAGAGAGGTAAGGCTTCAGGGAAATGGGTATTGCCTTTGTCTCTCATGTGCCGGGCCTGGCACCTCAATAACGGTATGCATTCTGCCACAATCATGTTTGTTGACTGCAAACGCTCCAAGTGTCGTTGCAGGATAGGTAGAAGTTTTGGGAAAGTTCATGATTCTTGAATAAATCTATGACGTCATACTCTTTGTTGTTAATGGATATCGTTGCCACAGCATGTGAGTCAGGAATTAAAACAGTATGGTATTGACCCTGAATCTGTATCAACAGCATGTTTGCTAGATCCACCACACAGCCGTGTGGTGCAAGAAAATCAATCCCAATGATGCTAGGGTGATCGTGCAACACCATCAGTTGTAAAGCATGTGAGGCCTTCAAATGGCCTAGTTCTACCGGTAAAGGCAGAGAACGGTATGCAGGTAACCTAGCACCATCAACTCCTGACATATTGGTCTTCCGCCTGGTAGACCATGGAGACATTTCAGGGTGGTCGTGCATTGCAACACAGATACAGCTGCCCTGTATCTAACAAGACAATTAATTGCGGCCCCGATATCGACCTCGGTGCAGGGCCTTCCGTTTGTATCCAGGACCAGCTTGTTTACAATGCGGACTGGGGCCTGTAATTGTCAATCCGTATTGTTGGAGGCATGCAGAGGTTGGGCTTGGCTTGTATGAATAGCTTCACCGTGTTGCACCGATGCAATGTAAGGCGGGAGCTTCGGGTTCAGGCTGGTATGGGTCTGCGCACCCATACTTCCAGTGTCTCCATGGCCAGTAGTGTCATGGGTCACCGGTTGTACTGCTGCAAGTGTTTGTGCAGGAACGGCATCCGCTACAGAATGCACTTGCCCCAGGAGCTCCCGAAATTTTCGGTTTTCTTCAGCTATCTCTTTATATGAGGGACCCGATCTCTGTAACGCTTCCCTTGCCTTTGTGTCTTCTGTTCTTAGGCCAATTCCGGTTCCCACCCCACTGTTGTTGTTGTTGTTGGGGGTTTTGCTGTGCTAGCTGGAGGGGCCATGGAGGTTTGGCTGTTGTTGCTGGGCCTGCCCTTCCACCGTGTAGTGTGTCATGGTCCCAGAAGTAGGTTCCACAGCGGCAACCTTTTGGAACCGGAACCCAAATCGCGGATGTACAACTGGTACACTCTCTCGGTTTTCGAAGAATATCGGCAAACCTATCCATATTCGGTATGTGGTTGGCTCTACTTCTCTCTCACAGCTGGGATCATGTTTCTAAGGAACAGGGTCTTATATTCAATAAGATCTACATCCGCAGCTTCTTGTGCCAGATGTTTCCTGCTCGATAGGCCATCCAGAGTCTCTGATGGTAAGTCGCTGGACTTTCTTTAGCATTTTGCTTCACTGGGTATGCTAGCATTACTCCAACCACACCAGGGCTGTGGTGAAATGAGCTCAGCTGCGACTTCGTCAAAGGTAGTGTTCCCATCTTGGCGAACTACTTCAGGAGTTTTGCCCATAAACCAGGATCGATGGTCTGGTAGTATTTGGACCTGGTATTCTCTTGGCGAGACTAAGCATCTCACACTTGAGTGCACCTTTTCCAAATGGTAGCTGAGATTGTCGGACGGGTTCATCCGACCGGATGCTGTCAGCAATTTGCTGAACAGAGTAGGCCATTTGCAGGGATTAGTTGGTGGTTGATCAGGCAAGGGTAGTGCGCCTCATGCACCATCCAATGCTGTGAGGGCTGCAGCTTCAGCCGCAGTCCGCACAACACCTTCCTGAGTGCCAGCTTCTTGAAATATTTGTCTAATCTGACTTTTAATGGCTTTCATACTTCTTTCAGGAAGAGGAACACTTTCCAGTGCCCTATCAATCATGGTTTCAATCTCTTGCCTGTCTTCCACACTAATAACGGCTACGGAGGTGCTGTCGGGACCAGGCTTGGGCCTACTCCCCCCCATCATGGGCGTCGCCATGATGGCGTTCCCATGATGAGCGTCACGGCGTCGTCTCACGTGTGACCTGGGAGTGGTGGGCGGGGACCCGCCATGCTGTGAATGGCTGGGTGAGAATCTGGGCCATAGTAGAGGCGTGACTGGGCGTTGTACTGCGAGATGTTGTCGCCATTGGATGGCTCGCCCTCTGACGACGAATGAAAGGCAGGCTACGCCACCCATTGCCTTAACATGGCCAGTCAAAACCTCTCGCTGATGGCGCAGTTTATCCATCTTAGCTCTACATTCATCATGACTCACACTTGCAACATCCATATCAACCTGAACCTGTTTCTGTTTCGCAAAACACGGCACGCAGTGCTCAATTCAGCGATTGTCCCTAGGCTGTTTCTAAATCATTACGCACCTGATTGATCTCGCCCTGCAGTTCACCCATCTCGTCACTCAATTGTGCATTAGAGCACTCAACAAATCATTCATTTGTACCACCTGACTCTTATCCTGTCTTAAACTTTCACACTCATGCTTCAGAGTACACATTTCTTGTTCACCAGCCTGTGCAGAATGATGCAATAGTGAATCCTTTTCATTACGCAGAGATTGGAGTTCTGACTCCAAGTTCTGCTGTATCTGAATACATTCTGTTTCCTGCAAACCCATCTCCTGCTTAAGAGATGCGATCTGTAGGTCAAGGGTTCGAAACCTCGCCCGGAGGCTTCAAGGCAGCGTGAGGCAGCGACCATCAACCCTTTAGCACAACGCCTATTGGTTGATTGTCGCGCTTCATGTACTGGGTTGAAATCCCCAGTACAGGGTTTTCGGAGTGACTTAGCGTCCCAAGCAGAAGTCAGCCCATCCTCCATGGGAGGTAAGAAAGTTCGAGACATCGAGTCTCAGTTCTGCGCAGATATCTGATACGGTGGCCATTTATGAGGAGGGAGGCGAAAATTCAAACTGTAAAAAGACCACGCGGCTATGCATGTCGATCCACGACACCAGTACTTTAAACACAGCCGGGCTACTGTAGAAGTTGTAGGCTTGCAATTCAAAGCTGCTATGGAGTGGGTCGAGACGCATCGACCACACCCAAAAGTCAGCCAGACCTTGCAAGTATCTACAAACTAGTAGAAAAGGCGGAGAGGTGATACGGAAATGTACACCTGCAGTCCCCATGGGAAAGGAAATTCCAGCAACAAGTGAAAACTTACAACACCCAATATCAGCCTGCACTTGATCGCCAATTGTAAGAGGTCTGAACCTCACTTTCAGGTTCTTGGCAATATTGGGGATGCAAATAATCACAGACAAGTTGCATTCAAGTAATAAACAAGTTTATTACTACAGAAAGGATAAATCACAGTTGCCCTAAGCAGTTCTTACCATCTGAACCGGGAGCCAGTGCTAGCGTTCCCACACCTCGAGGTTTCTTTTGTAGTCTCTTGGGATCTCTCGGTCTCCGAGGTGTAAAGCCTGTGCATAACATTATATACCTATGATAATTACTATGGTTACTGAAAGATAGAAACATTTCTAGCTACAGAGATGAGCCCTATTGGCTAAATTAGAGCGTCCACGGTCCAAGATAACATTATATAATTCTGTAAAGTCATCAGTTTTAGAACAAAGATGTTCTTATACAAAGTCTTACATAACAAGGTGAAGTAGTGTCCATCACAAAAGATGGCAATGTTGCCTTACACATTATAATTACTTCAAGGACAGGTGTCTTGGCATCTGACAAGTAAGAAATAGACAGAAAATACATGGTATAATGTGTGCATTAGCAAGCAAAGTGAGTTACAATAATATGTATTCATATCCTAGCATCTACTCTTATGCGGTAGATGCCCTTATTACGTATTAGTATAGCCTATGCCTAAATGTTAGCTGTCTCGCGTGTACCCCTGAGGGTATCAATTAGGGTGCAGGGACCTCGTGTAACACTTCTATTGGTTGGAGGGATACCCCTGCAGCAGGTTCAGTAGGGGGCCGGACCACCTGATATAGTCCTTTACAAATCTCCGTAATACCTGCAGAAGCCATAGCACTAAAGTTCTTTAAGGTCCTGGGCTTAGGCCATGGGTGAGTGCTTCAATCTTGCTATGATCAGTCTGTTTGCCCTTTGTAGAAACTATGTGCCCAACATATTGAACCAAAAGCCTGGAAGAATTGGCACTTATCAATTGACAGTTTCAATCCAAATTCTTCCAGGCGATCGAACACTTTGAGCAGCCGGGCTCATATTCTCCAACGCTTTCCCAAACACAGTAATGTCATCCAAATAAACCAGACACTCCAGTAGACTCATAACACCCACTGTTTTCTCCATCAGGTGTTTGAAGTTGGTGGAGAGTCCAAGATCCCTAAGGCATCCGGAGAAATTCATGGAATCTAACAGGCACATAAAGATGTCTTCTCCGGTCCTGGGGAGCCATCAGGATCTGATAATAGCCAATTTGCAGATCCAGGACCGAGAACCACTGGCTGCCATTCAACAAGCCAAGGCATCTTGTATTCTGGACATAGTATATTGGTCAGGCACTGTTCGTTTGCTTAAGGTGCCATAATTCACGTAATCCTTATTGCCCCACTCTTCTTCCTTACCATGATAATTGGGGATGCATATGGGCTCCTTGACTCTTGAATAATCCCAGCCATCATTTCCTGAAGATGCCGATGGGCGTCATCAATGTCTGCTGGAGCTAGCCGTCTGGATCTCTCTCGAATGGCCTTGCATCGTTGATGTATGTGATGCTGCTCTTCACCCACACACCCTACATACCACTCATGCAGGAAAACACCTTCATCCAAGCAGTCAGTTTCTCCATACCCTCTCTTTCCATTCCTCCAGGATTGGGGAATTATTTAAGTCAAACAGTCCAGGATCAAGTCCCTTGGGGCACCACCTCTCACTGCAGTGGGTTGCACTGCTGTATCGGCACAATAAACTCTTTTTAAGTCCGTCCTGTCCTCACTACCACTGCTCGGTTGGTGACATTCTTAATTTGTACAGAAACTCTTCTAACATAGGCATGTGCTCAGGCAGGTAAAATACTGTACTGGGTTTTACCAACAATTCCATGTGTAATCTGTGCTCCTCTGAGGCATCCAACATCAGCAACTGATTTGTCACATCCTTTTCTAACCTCACTATGCCGGCAATGTTACACTCTGCGTTTAGGCGGTAACACAATCTCCTCCCCATCTTGCCTCCACTATGCCTACAGAGTCATCAGGCTCCTCGTCAGGGGTTGTCTTCTCTTCGGTATGCTTCTTTAATCAAGGGATGTATGGAAGGCTTGTTACCTTTCCTCTTGGCCCCTTGGGCTTAGCTTTCAACTGGGCTAACTGTCTGAACATATTGGTGTTTGTGCCCACTAGCACGGGAATTCCATCGTATGTGTCAGATTTAGGGCACATCAGAGCCAGGATCTCCACTGCATCTCCTATGCCAGCTACTTTTGTTGGAAATGTCAGCCACACCTTCACATGTCCCAGATGAGGTATGACTTCTCACTGAGTCCCCACACATGTAAACCCTCAAGCAGTTGCAGCTCAACATTGGAAAGGTGCTGGTCATACCATGACTTGAAAATAATGCTGACTTGTGAACCACTATCCAGGATGGCTCAAGTGGAGATCCCATTCATGGTGACTGTAGTTTCTGTTGATGGACCCACAAGCTGGTTCATGTCAATGGGGATGGATGTGGTGGTTTTAGCTGTAGAGGCTTTACATGAGCCATGGAGCTGGACCTGCCAGGGGCCCTGGTGCACTCCTTTACCTGGCCCTCTGCAGTTTCCTGGTTCTGACTGGGATTTCCAGTGGCTATCTCTGCCACTGCCACGGGTTTATCGGTGCCCTACACCCTTTTCAGATATGGCCCTCACCCCCACACTATAGCATTTAAAGGGTTCCCTCTGAAATGGCCTAGCTGCGCCTTGGGATGGGCTCCTGGGACCCCACAGGGCACTTGTCATTACTGGACCCCATTCAATAGCCTTGTCATTTCCCTGAGCTAAATTAGACCTTTCCACCTATCTAACTCTGCTACTCTACAGGGTAATTCACCCATCTAGGCCTTTACCCCAAGCTTGGAGAGGTGCCTGTGGTAAACCCAGGGCCAAACATGCCAGAAGCTACACTGGGCCACACTACTCATCCCTTGAGGGTTCAACTATCCCTGGATTCACTACCATATTAGCCGAGGTGACTGCATGCTTACATTCCTTTAGTAAAGTCTTCAACTTTGCATCTCTCCAGAGGGCACCTCTTCTCTACTTTGTTGCGGCCATTGAGGCCCTCTGCATTCCCCATTGCCCTTGCTCCTCCTCCACTTCCTAATCTCTCACACTAGGACCCAGTACGGAGAGGGATTGCTCTTCCTATCAGCTAAGTGAAGCTGTAATACCAGCAGGGTAGAATGGCAAGTGGCTTTTATCATATGTTCTAGCCTCACCGGTTCAAATCCTGCACGCCATTCCCTATTCTAAATACATTCTGTACCACCCTCTCTACTTTGGTTAAGAAGGTGGACAAGGACTCCTCTCTCATTGATGACTGGTCTTAAATTTCCACATAAGGTTTCACAAGATTGAGGGGCCAAAACACTTTAGAAGGCAGTCAGGTATACTTGGGCTGGGCGCCAAGATACGTGGCTCACATAGAACTAATTACTTCCAGGGCAGGCCCACAGAGGCTCTCTACCAGGCACTTCTGTTTCTCAATTTCAGAGCACTGCCAGTCCTGTACTAGAGGGGTGGCATAATCCATCCACACCTCCAAATCTTCTTTGCTATTAGGGTGGACTTAACCCCTGAAAACATTCTTAGCTTGCGATAGAATCAAAAGCTATGAGCAGAGGTCTGGGCTGGTGATTCTAACCTTAGGAAGTCCTGATGGGAGCCCAGATCCTCATCCCCTTCCCCTGGGAGATTACGCTAAAAGAAGTTACGATAGGCAGAGCCTTGGGCACCCCTCTGCCACCAAAGCCTCAGGTATCCAGGCAGCCTCTATCACATTGTTACTCTCTACTAGTAACAGTTAATGTCCCTCTTCCAGAGTCAAGCATTCTTCCTTGCACTTTTACCAGTTTGGTTGTTGTGGTCAGATGTTGTTCTATTCCCCTTCCTCTATCCCTGGGGTACTCCCAGAAGCAAAACAGATTTTGAGGATCCATTCTCACGCCCCTCCATTCCATCAATTTCACTCTGTCATCCTCCATTGGTCTGAACCTCGGCCTCAAAGGGACAGATTTCTTCTCCAGAGTGGGCATGGCTGGTGAACAGGAGATTCCAGTGGTGCCTCCCAGATGTAGCCCAGGTGCCATGTGCCCATGGCTACTACCCTGCCTGTTGGCCCTCTTACAGGTTAAGGGACCTGGGTCCTGTTACAGTGGTGATTGGGGGTTCTGTCCCAAAGATAATACAAATAGAGCAGTGCCTCCACCCAAAGAGAGTTAAAGTAGGTCAGGTGACTGGCTGGCACAGCCCCTGGGATGCTGCACCTACCCACCTCCCTACCTAACACCCCACACACTGGATATCCAACAGTTCAGTAATACCATAAACCATGAATAGTAATGATCTGACAGACAGAGAGAATTCCTGCACACATAATTTCAGATGGTAAATCGTAGCTTTATTGGGGGTAAGGACTAGGAAGGGATACCAGGATAAAGGATGGCTGTGAATAAAAGATGATTAATGGGAACAAGCAACAATAATCATTTAGGCCCGTATGCCAAGCCCACCCCAGAGGCAAACCCACACTGGTACCGGTATCTACCCTGATAATCCTTAGTGGTACTTCACAAGGTGCAGGCCTGTTCATTGCCATGGGTTGGCCAGCTGTTGGGGTCCTGGTAAAGAAGAAGAATTATTTGAGGAAGCAGTTAAATCCCTTCTACACTCTCTTGCTTGATTTCTGGGAACCAGGTCCTGGGTACTCATGGTTTTGCAGAACTCGACCTCTCCTAGGATGAATGTCTCCAGATGTCCTGGATCGTGGAACTCTGTGTAGCAATAGGAGGATGGAATCTTGCTTGAGAATCTTGCAGCTTGTCCCCTTGATTGGAGGTCTGGTCGCTTGTCACCTTCAGCTGCTTCTGGCCCATTGCAGAGCTCTGTGGCAGGACTACACCAGCCCTAGAAGGCCCAGACCGGAAGTGGCTCCACAACCTGGCTCCCACTAGGATCACAGGTGCCCTTGCACCCCAGCATGTGCCAGTGACCTCTTGAGATGGTGAGCCCCACTTGGAAGGGGTTAGCTGATTCCCTCCCTGGTTCTGGGTGAGAACTCCCAAATGGTCGGGGTCCTCCTGCAGTCCCTGCTCTGAGTTCAAAACCACAGAAATCACAGGCAGTAGCTCAGCGAAGTCCAGTGCTAGTTAACAATGGGTCCTAGCCCTAGATCCTTGAAGCACAGGTGCAAACAACAGGGGATTCAAACACAGCAGACCCCTGCACACCAGTTTGCACTTTCCAGTTAGTAAATGTTCACAACCTTTTCTTCAGCTGCAGCTGGGATACAGTCTCAGCCACTTCAACCAGTTCATTCAGGAAAAGTACAGTACCCAGCTAGCACCCTAACTCCAGGGGCGCTTTGCCTCTTCAAAATCACAATTGCAGTCCACACAGGTAAACGAACTCTCTGTGTGGCACTAAATAGAACAGCACAGTCCTCTCAGCACAATTCAGTCCACCAGTGCAGGATTTCTGCAGCACTTATCCTCTGCAAAATAATTGAACAGCTCACAGTACCTGGAGATTCAAGGTATCAGTCCAGTTCTTACTCTTTTCCCCTGCTGATCCTTTTCTAGAAGAGAACAATCTCTGCTAGAGACCTGAAAAAGGCCTCTAGTCCAACTCCCTTTCACAGGAGGCTCCTCACTCCACATGAGCCCAGGACTAGTCTGAAGAAACCGGAAAGTACAATGGGTTTCACTTGAGAATCCAAGGTTCTGATTGGCTGCTTGAGCCTATCAATTGTCCATAACCATAGAGATCAATATTTTCTGATGGCTTATTAGGGCATGGTTTAGGCACCTGAATTAGTCCCTTCATTTTCCCAGGGTCCTTTGACATAGTTTTAGGCACCTAAAGAGGTGATTGACTGCTGTTTGGGGTCATAGTGTCATCAACATGTCCGCCTCATTCAGTTCTATGGCAGTTCATGCAGTCCCACAATGTTCAGAGTCGGTGAAGCCAAGGTAAGGATTCCAGTTTTATAATAGCCCCACTGTGTTGTAGCCCTATGTGTGCTGCTCCATATGAGCCCTACACTTACATCTTTATGTTCAGTACTTTTTGCTGTTGCTGCCACCACAATACAAGCCCTAAGTGGCAGGCATCTCATGAATATTAATGAGGGCTTAATTATATATTTATAACAATTGCTATGTGCCCCAATCCAACCCCTATTCGTTTTGTCCCCGAGGCTTCTCATTAGCCTCACTAAGATCTTTGGTCCCCATTCAGATCAAGAGAAGCACCAGAACCACCAACACACTCCCCAATTTTGACTACAACACGGTCGGGAACATCAAAGGCATGATTATGCACATGCGCAGTGCTGGCCAACAGCAAAATGCTGACATCTACTGGTTATGATTTTCAAGCCCTAATAGGGCCAAAATGCAGTACTGGGCTGTTTGTAAACCTGGGGCATCAGAATAAGGACTCAGGCCACAGCAGTGGAGTGATCAGGAGATGCCAGGAGGCAGCGGGAGATCTGGGAAATGGGGCTAATTAAGGTAAGCCCCAAAAGGGGATTACAACTATATAAAATAAAATGCCTTGCCTTTACTTGTTGTGGAGTCAAGTTCTTGATTTTCATAACTAATCAGTGTTGCCTCTTTCTCCAGGCAGTCAGGAAGTCCACAAGGGCAGCCACACCCCATCCCAGCAGCTTAAAGAAGGCTGCCAAGCAGATTCAGTGTCAGTTTGGAAGGAAAAATTCAGCAGAAAGCAGAAAGACTAGAAGAACTCCAGAAGAGGAGCAGCCAGAAGTGAAACCCCAGGGAGAAGCTAATGAGTTACCTGCAGAATTAGCCAGTGGCGCACTGACACTGAAGAGTCCTGCCTGTCTGGCAACTATTTTAAGGACTCAAGAGCTATCTAGCCAGGCAAAGCATTGACTTGTGTGGGCAAAGGGGGCTGGCATCATTGGGCATTGAGTCTTGCAGGTGTCCTTGGGATTGTATAGCAAGTTGACTAGCAGAAGGGCCCCAAGCACACTCAGACAGCAGGTCAGCTAGTAGTGGAAGGGTGCAAGTGACATAAGGGGGTGTCCTGTCACATAGCAGCCCCCTTTTTTGAAATTTGGCTGGTAATTTGGCCAGCGGCAAGGGACACAGCCTGCCGCCAGGTCTGCCCTGTCTGATGTATCAGCTAAGCAGTAGATGGCTGCAACCTATCACCAGGCACCCTGGGAGGATCAGTTGGTAATTCAACCAGTGGCAGGGTGTGTGAAATGCCACGGGCACCACCCAGTTAGCGCTTGGCTTGGCAGTCATGGCTGACAGGGCAGTCAGCAGTGAGGGCACCAGCCTAGCAGAGGCAGACCTCTGGCATTCATCTGGTACATCAGCCAGTGGTGTGAGGGCATAACTAAAGTGGGGGTGGCCCTTAGGTAAGCCCCAAGCAGCCTAGGCTGGCATATTGGACAGAGATGGGGGTCAGCTTAGCAGATGTGGTTTCTTGGACAAGATTGGCTGCCAAGTTGACCAGCAGTGATAAATGAAATGAAGAATGGAAGGGGGGTCCAGGACTCTGAAGGAACTGTAGGCCCCAGGGCTAAATAGAGAACTCTGGCAGACTTGATCGCTCCTTGGTCTTTTCTGTTATCATTGTCTATGTTTCTATGAAAGTGGAATGCCACATAGAAACATAGAACATAGAAACATAGAATTTGATGGCAGATAAGGACCACTGGGCCCACCTAGTCTGCCCACTTCCCTACCTATCGGATAAGCTACAGATCCTAGTTTTGGCAACAGCCTACTTCCTCCTGCCTCCACTAGAATTGCCTTAGATCTGTCCCATGAATTTTTAAATTGTTTTTGACCCCAAGACCTCCTCAGGAAGGCTGTTCCATCGTCCACCACTCTCTCTGTGAAAAATACGTCCTCACGTTGCCCTGAGC
This sequence comes from Neoceratodus forsteri, assembly GCA_016271365.2. Classification (NCBI taxonomy): domain Eukaryota; kingdom Metazoa; phylum Chordata; order Ceratodontiformes; family Ceratodontidae; genus Neoceratodus; species Neoceratodus forsteri. The sequence continues at coordinate 764,857,516 of CM028133.1, read as the reverse complement.
TGTCCCCCTCTATCTTCAAATTGTGCCCCTTGTTCTTGCACATCTTTTCTGAAAGATGCTACCCTTTTGGACTTTGTTGATTCCCTTGAGGTACTTGAATGTTTTTCATATTCCCTCTCTCTCTCTCTCTCTCTCTCTTCTCTCTCTCTCTGTCTCTCCTCCTCCTTTCCTCGAGGGTATACATATTAAGCTCTTTTAGCCTTTTCATATGGCTTCTGGTGCAAACCTGCACCATTTTAGTTGCCCTCTTCTGGACCACCTCCATCCTGTCTATGTCCTTGCAGAGAAGAGTTTCCAGAACTGCATGCAGTACTCCAGATGGGTCTCACCAACTATCTGTACAGAGGGATAACAACTTTCTGTTTCTACAGGTGATGCCTCCCTATGCATCCCAGTATCCACCCAGCCCTCCTTATTGCCTTCTCACATTGCTTGCCTACCTTTAGGTCATCTGATGACTACCCCAGGTCCCTCTCCATTTTTGATGTCATTAATACCCCCATTGTGTACTCTTCCTTTGGGTTTTTGTTTCCCAGGTGCATTGCTCTGCACTTCTGCATTGACTCTAAGCTGCCATACTTTTGACTATTCCTCCAACCTTGTCAAGTCCTTTTCATCCTTTCCACCCCTTGTGTATCAGCAACCCTGTTGCAGATCTTTGTGTTGTCTGCAAAGAGGCATCTTTTCCTTCCAGTTCCTCTGCAATGTCACCTATAGGACATTAAAGAGGACCTGTCCCAGTAGTGAACACTGTGGTACCCGCTGGTAACCCCCTTTCTTCAGAGTGGACTCTGTTTACTATTACCTCTGCATCCTGTTGTCCAGCCAATTTTTACCCAGGTTACCACCCTGGGACCCACTCCCAGGCTGGCTGACTTGTTTATTAATCTTTGTGTGGGACTGTGTCACATGCCTTGCTAAAGTCTAGGTGGGCTATATCCACAACCCTCCCTGGTCTGCTGCTTTGGTCAGCCAGTCAAAGAAATCTATTAGATTTTTCTGACATGAGTAACCTTCCCAGATATCTTTGGAGGAAGCAGACTCAGCAAGCATGTTGGTAGTGGTGAGAAGCAAAGGAGAATGGGCCAGCAGAAAACTAGCAGTGAGGAGCAATGGAGACATGGCTATCAGGTCAGTTAGTGGTAAGGATAGCAAAGACTCAACCAGTAGATTGGCTAGTAGCATACCACATCTACAAATGCTTGCATCTGTTACAAAACTAGCATCAGGCAGTCTCTGGTGGGAAAGGTGTGGCACCCAAGGAGGGAGTCCTGGGGAGGAGGTGTGGTGTGGTGGTACCATTAACTAAAGTGTCCTTATCCTAATGCTGAGGTGTGCTAGCAAGGGCACCCGTGGCTAGCCAATCTCTATGTCTAGTCAATTGGCCATTGGACCCAGAGGGTGGGTCTGATCCTTATAGAAGCCCTTCTCAGGGCTGATAATCACCCATAGCCATTAGAAGCAGCCTTTTTAAGAAGCCTGTAGAAATAACATTTGGCCATAATTCTATTTTCTGTATGGATGTGGGAGGAGGTGGCCCTAAATTTTAGAATGATAAGTGTTATCCTAAATTTTAGAGTGGTAAATGTTGTTGCAAATTTTACCTAATAAGCATTTCTGTTACCTACAGTAGTTTTATTTCCAGTTGTGCTGTATTTACTGTTTACAAACCTTAGTTATTGCATTTTATTTATTTCTATTTATTAACTTTGTAAAGTCATATTTATTTGTATAAATTCTGCATGCCACTGGCTATTTCTCAGTAACTCTTGGCACTTGCTTTTTAGTCTGTTTCTCTCGGTGGCAGCAGCATCATTTCCAGGGAACAGTGCCTCCTTACTAAGGCACATTTTCATTTCCACCAGAAGATGGCTGCATAACACTTTTGAGTGTCCATCCATCAGGCTGAACAACCCAACACAGCCCCTCAGCCATTTCAAGCTGCTCCTGTGGCTGAGGTGGCACTGCCAATAATGCTATCTTGGTGATGTAATTGACATATGATTCATAACTGATCAAAAATTCTTGCAATACCAACTCAGTCTGTATTCCATGATAATGCCCAATGTGGAGGGTCTTACTGCTATTGTTATATACATGTAGTATTTTTCCCATAGGAATCAATGACATCACAAACTTACCAGTAACAGTAGCTCTTTGAGGAAAAATTTCTTCATTTGAGCTACACCTTTGAAACTTAAGCCACTGATATCAGAACCATCTGAAAACCTTTACCCAGCTGGGGCATCCATACTGATGTATGCTGGTGCCACTCATTTAATGTATGGGGCCCCATACTGTCTCAGTTTCCTGCTGGAGACAAACTTGGCATTGTATCATACTGACAGGAACAGGAGACCAGTTCAATGGAAGAGATGGTGATTCTGGAAAGAAAAAGTCAAATGAAAGGGTGCAGAAAAGGAGAAGATGAAGTGTGCTGAAACAGATGTGACTTTCATAGTATGCCACCTGAAATACCAAAGGGATTAGGTGAGAGAGTGAGTTGAGAGTCTATGGAGGAGATTCTCTTGGAGATTTATTTTATTTATTTATTGATACAATCGGATTACAGACCTTTGAGTCAGGGACTCATTTCCAAAGGCTCCTTATCAACCAACAGATTAGACAAACATAGACAATGGAATGAATCAGCACAGCATGTTTCATCCATAGGACCACTACTATAGAGCGAGACACAGAGATGAGCTATATACAGTCCATTTGCATGGTGTGTCCGACGACACTGAGAGACCTATACAATTTGGTAGCTAAACATTAAACACTACTACAGGTGCAGAGGTAGGATGACCTATACAAGGTGGTATGTAAAACAGTGCACAGGTTATACAGAGTGATAGCTAATACAGCGCATAATTATACAAGGCAGTAGCTAATGACAGTGCAGATTCTAAACAGAGTGATGGCTGCGAACAGTGTAGGTACAAAAATATTGGACACTACCATAGTTGAGACATACGATTCAGGCTAGAGCACTGATGGTTAAGCCAATCAGGAAAGAAAGGGTGGCATTAGTGCACAGCAGGTAGCAGAGCCATCTGAGGAGACCTTGTTAGTGGGTGGCCTGGCTGAAGTGTACAGCCAGAGTCGGCATGGATTTTATGAGATTTTCTGTTACTGTTAAGTAATGAAACTGTCTTCTTCAAGGATACTCCTTCATAGAGTCACACTTTTGGAACAATTCCCAGGCATTAAGAAACAGTACAGTGGGAAGAAGGTCAGACCAGAGGGTGAATAGGATCTCTAAGGCAGCAGGCCTTGGAGAACAGCAAAAGCTTTTAAATTAAAGACGATAGTGCACTTAAGACGGGATGCAGCTGAGTGCTGAGTAATTTTTATTTTAGCACTTTACTTTGCACCACATCCTCAAAAGTGCCATTAGACAGTGCAAAAGGTTCTGAAATAAACATGTTAGCATATAGCTGTACAACTGGTATCTTAATGCATGACAAAACTGACAAGCTGTTTACAAAATCCCTTATATAGTGAGGTGCCATACCTCTTCTTCAGGGAGTGGCAAGGCTAAAGCCAGCTCTTCTATGGGACACCCGTGCAGACTGTAGTTTTTAGTGAAAGTGTGGACAGAACTCCAGGTGGCAGCAGAGCTTGTCAACTGCTAAGACTGAACAATAATGAGCTACAGAAGCAGTTGTGCCACAGTGGCATGCCAATGGACAGGACAGGAAGTCCCTTACCATGCTTCTGGTAACAAGAAGAAATGCAGGATGCAAGCCATTTGGAAAAGCGCTGCTTAGAAACAGGAGCACCCACTATCCAGTGGGGGACAAAACAAAAAGCTGCAAGGACTTTCTGTATTCCTTTGTGTTATTGAAAAAACATAAAGCCATTTAGAAAATGGACTTAAAAATCCTGGGCTCAATTGGCTGAGACCCTTGGCAAGCTGGGCATGTATCAGACAACAGAGCCCAGGTTACAAGTACCAGTGCCAACTGACCGCATAACGACAATCAAGGGTCCAGTTTGAATTTTCAATCCGCCAACATTTTTTCCTTCACGCTTAACGAACAAGTTGGCGCCACCAAACTCCTGTCTTCCTGAGTCTGGCTTATATACAGTATGTAGGCACACATAAAGAAAAACAAAAAAATCCAGTCCAATCAGGATAATCTGATTTTCTCTGCACAGCAGTGAGGGAGAGAAAGAGAGCTCTATGTTTGGTAGCACTACTGCGTCTGAGAGCACCGGTATTTTCTTTGTTTTCCATACCACAGATGAATGTCCATCTGTAGTACAGAAAACTGAGAATGTACCTCTGCTGTCACGCACTGTAGCGCTACCGAACATTGCATTCTCTCACTGTCTCACTCAGCTACTTCCAAGCCAGCACGTTTTCTCCTGATGTACAAGGGAAAAAAAAGAAAAAGCACAGTGCCCACTCCCGATGAGCCAAGCAGCCGCAAATACAACCGATTCAGTCTAACCTACTCTGTCTGAGAAAAACGAGTTACAGCGGACTTCATAGTTAGTTGCAAATCAGTAGCATAATGTTTTGTTTTGTAAGTACTAGGACCTATTCTGTCCAGACTTAACTTACGGTTTCTTCAGCCCTTAGCACAGAAGGCTTGCTTGTCAGCAGGCAAGTCCAATAGCTGCCCTTAGCCCTGCTACAGGCCCGCTCTGTCTTCTGAGCATCACAAACCGGCAGTTTCCTGACCACGTATCACGGTCTCCAGCCCAACTCTGTGCTTCTCACTGTGTTTAAAAACATAAGGAAACAAACTGAAACAGCCCCCAAACCATTAACATTTTATTATTTTAATGTGTGCCACTTCTGATATGTTGGGGTTGGGGGAGAGGAGCAGGAAGGAAAAGATACTGCAGAAAAATGTCTTCAGACAAAATAGTCAACTGAAGGCGGAGGAACTATTTTATTTCAAAACTTACTTTAAACTTATTTTCATTTACATTTTTTACAATTTTTTTGTTTCAGTACCCATTTTCTAAAGCGCAATAATACCCTCCAGGGTGGGCGGTATTGTGCTATACGGACCTTCCAGGAATATAAGGCCCTCCGCCTACGGCGTCGGGCCTCATTATGCCCCTGGGCATTCCGGTATAGCACAATACCGCCCACCCTGTTGGGTATTATTGCTTACATAGACATTGAGAGAATGCAGAATGCCTTCTCAGCATTCTGAGGGGAAGGGAAAGCACAGGAAGGTAGTCTGATTCAATGTGAACTCAGAAACCAACTTTGGAAGGAACCTGGAATGGGTCAGTAACAAATCCCAATCCTAGGGTAGCCACCTGTCAGCTTTTCACCTGACAATCCGGTTTTCAGAGTCCCTGTCTGGTTATCTGGTTTTGCTCAGAGATAATCAGGTTTTGAGCCATTTTGAGTTCTCACATACTCTCAAAACAGATTCTGTCATATGATTCATTGTTTCAGAAACATGTTCAGGTGACAGACAATTTCTGTTGTCAGTATGGCCCTTTCTGCATAAATGCTGTCAACCTGGGAGGAGTAAAGTATAGCCATTAAGACCATTAGCAGTTACTTAAACTAATATTTTCCATTCTGCACCTCAAAGTAGCACTGCAGCATAGCTGAGTAAAAGTCTGACCCTAACAGTAAAGATTCAGTTAGCTTCCACTTTCATTTGCTGGTAAACTTTTCCATCTCTACCAGAATTTAAGCAGTTTTAAATGTTTTAAATTAGTTTTATTTTCCTCTAGAAAAACACAATAAGAATATTTATTTTGCTTTGAAATAGTATTGAGGACATGAAAAGGAACTGGATCCAGAAAAAATGCATAATACTCATTACAAGAAGGAAATAATTTGTTTATTATATCCTTGTATAGTATACTATTTACAATTCCTTCCCACCTAATCACATCTGTAAATGAGATTTCCTTTATGTCAGATATGTTGCGGGTAAAACAATTTCAAAAATAAATAAATAGGAAGTGTCACAGATTCACTCAGCAGGTCAGGTCCTCTACTCCCAAAATGCCAACTCTGAGCGCAGTCTTGTGAACAGTGTAACAGACAAGGTAACACTCTTGTCTGTTTTTGTGAGTTCGGATCAACCTTTGGTCTCAGTTCTGGAGGATTCAAACTGTTAACCTGTTGCTAGCATACCCAATGCACAGGCTCAGATATATCTGTCTTGAGGGCCAGATATCTTTGCCTCACGGGCACCTAACCAGGTATTGAGAGATGAACCCTTTAAAACCTTTATAAAGACCTCAGATTTAAAACTCTTCTCTTTTCAGTTTGATACCACCATACAAGCTATATGTCTGCTGAACCATAAATATTTCTTAGCAAAAGAAAGCAATTCAAAGACAGACCAGGTTTTTCTAAAATTAGAGTTTTACTAAAATATATAATAATATGTCAAACATACAATATAGAACTCATATCACAAGACATACAATTCTTTAAACAAAAGGTTTAAAACAGTGCAATTCATACAACTATACTTAGATTTGTCTAGCTTTCTAAATACCTCTTTTCAGTGTTCAGATGTTTTCTTGGTCAGTGTCAGATACAAAATGCATCTCTATAGTGAAAGAAACAATCTTTTCAAGCAGTGTTGGCCAACCCCTTTGGATGAAGTCATCCAGCCTCCTCTGGTCAAATATCTAACAAAAAATATTTTTATACAACCACAGGATGTAATTTCAAAGCATTAATTCTGCAACCTTAGCATAACTCAAGTCTCAATGACCCTCTTTGATCTCATGCTGTACCCTCTTCACACAGGCTTCATAGGGTCATTTACAACCTTACACCTCTATGTAACATCCTAGCTTCCCTTATTTTAACGTCATAAACCTAGTTTGATTTCTCTCTTAACAACATTAACTTAACAACTCTGTAATTAGCTCCAGAAACAGGATCCTTAATTAAAGTCTTCCAGTAACCGTCAGCAGTTCTTTTGCATCTGTCAGCTAAAATCTGGGGGAGGGATGAGAGAGGTCATTCCTAGAGCATTTGAATTTTCAGCAGCGACATTAATACATTTTATATTAAAAAATATATAATACAGCACTCAGAACTGGCTGTCTACATCACAGGAAGCACCTAAAAAGCAAATTTAACAGATGCAGTATGAAAATGAGTTGTTGTCAGGGACAGCTGAAGCAGGAGGAAAGGGGAGGCAGGGATATAAGGTCAATAAGAATGATGTCTGGAGTGCGGCATGAGGCAGAAGAGTAAAAACAGGAGAAGAGGAAGGATGGCTGTGTAACATGGAAGGCCATGGTAACGAATGCCTGCAGCCTGGGAAATAAGATTCCAGACCTGGAGGCCTTATTAGTGGAGGCAGACCTGGACATGGCAACAATAACAGAGACATGGTACACTACAAATTGTGGTGGGACATTAATGTACCAGGATATGCCCTGTTCAGGAAGGAGGGGGTAAAATGTGGGGGAGTGGCCCTGTACATCAGAGAGGGTATTAAGGCAACTGAGGTGCAGGATAGATAGGGGCAGGCAGAGACACTGTGGGTCACCCTTGAGCCAGGCAATGGCACAGCAATACACACAGGGTGATCTACAGGCCTCCAGCACAGGGGAGGAAGTAGACAGGGAACTAGTGGATGAAATTCATGAGATGGCAACTAAAGGGAAGTTCGGCTGTGCTGGGGGATTTCAATATACTGGATGTGGACTGGACCACCCAGGCAGCTGCTTCTACCAGAAGCAGAGGCATACTAGATTCCCTACAGTGCTTGAGCCCAGCAGAGACAACGCGATTCTGGACCTAGTACTGACCAATGAGGGCAGAATCACAGAAGTCCAGCTAGAAGGACAACTGGGGTCCAGGACCAGTGACAACCACATAGGAGGTTTAGCACAGGGACAGGGACCCAGTCCAGTCATCTAAGGTGAAGGTTTTAGATTTCAAAAGTGCGGACTTCACTGAAATGGGGAGATGTATCAGAGTAGCCCTGGAAAAGAAGGAGGTAAGAGGTGGGGTGGAAGAGCAGTGGGGCCACCTAAAGGGAACCATATGTGGAAGTGATGAATCAATGCATCAGATTGGTGTCCAAAGGTAAGGAAGGAGGAAGCCACTATGGTTCTCGAAGGAGGTGGCAGACAAAGTAAGGACTAATAGGGCAAGTTTCAGGAAATATAAGAAACCCAAAGGGATGAAGACATGGAGTGTACCTGGAGTGTCTAGGGAGGTGGGGAAGGCTGTCAGGAGAGCAAAGGCGTGAACTGAGGAGGGTGCTTCTCCCTAGCTGCTATTTCTCTACTACCTCCATCCCTTAGTCTCGCTTAACCACCCTAAAATCACTGACCATGGCTCTTACCCAAAGCCTGACCCGGTACCTGACCATCCATCCCACAACTTGTATCCGAACTGAATTTTGTACATAGCAATTGCCTCTATGCTCTGTTTCTATTTCACCCAATATGTTGTATATAACTGGTCTACAGTATGCTCAACTTGTATATGAATTGTACTTGCCTTAATGTATTATAATGTCTGTATTGTTATTGTCTCTGTAATTGACGGGAGCCTTTGTAAAGGAGTCTCTGACACAAAGGATTGTAATTCTGAATAAACCAATAAATAAATAAATTAGCTAGACAGTGAAGCATGGGGACAAGACATTCTATAGGTACATCAGCAAAGAAGAAAAGCCAGGAGAGGGATAGTAAGGCTCAAAGGGATGAGGGATGTGTAAGGAGGGAGACCTATACAAGTCAGAAATACTGAATAAAAACTTCTGTTCAGTATTCACAGAAGAAGGGAGGTCAGGGACCACAACTGGACAACAGATGCAATGTTGGAGGAGAGGTGGACACCAGTCCATTCACAGTGGAGCGAGTCCTGTAGGAGCTCACAAAACTGAAGGTGGACAAAGCAATGGGGCCAGATGGCATATACCCAAGGATATTAAGCGAGCTGAGAAGGAACTAGCAGTGCCTCTGGCAGTTATGTTCACTGAGTCACTCAACACAGGAGTGGTTCCAGAGGCCTAGAGGAGGGCACATATAGTCCCTCTACACAAAAGCAGTAGTATGGAGGAGGCAGGGAACTATAGGCCAGTCAGCCTCACCTCAGTAGTGGGCAAGATCATGGAGACCCTGCAGAAAGAAAGAATAGTGGCACACCTGAAATCCAATGGTGCCGGGATCCAACACAACATGGATTCATAGCAGGAAGATTGTGTCAGACAAATATGATAGATTTTCTGGCCCGGTGGCGCTTGAGGGTTGAGGCGCTGAACGCCACACCTCACGCCACACCGCAACCCGGTTTGGGAACAGCCCCAGGTGGCTGGGTGTCGGTGGGGCGGAGAGATTGAGCATCCGAGGACAGCTCTCTCTCCCGGGTGGGTTAGGGCTGTGGGTCACTCAACGAGCGCCCTCTGGCAGAGGCTGGGGGTGAGCCGAATGTAGCGTGCATGGGGTGTATGCCAGGGGTGGAGCTATGGCTCAAGAATCAGAAAAATGGGAGAAAACCCCCACGCTGATAGGCAAGACGCCTTCCTCCCGCATTCCACACTCCCATAGTCGGGGCTGAAGTCCTCTCAGCTTCCCTCCGGCCTGGTGTCTCATTCCTAATAGAAAGAGGCCCTGGGTGGGGCAACCTTCCCCGGAGGGCAGACCCAGGGGAGGGATGCCTGGTACCGGGAGTAGCAGAGGAGGACACAGTAGGGCCACACAGGGAGGTAGAGTGTGGTAAGGTAGGGTCACTGAGAGAGTTCAGTGGTGTGGGAAAAAACAGAGTTTGAAAAAAAAAGATTGATTTTCTTGACTGGGTGATGAGGGAAATCAATTGGGGTGGGTCGATGGGCGTAGCCTACCTTGACTTCAGCAAGGCCTTCAACACCATCCCACATAAAAGGCTGGTTTAGAAGATAGGTAGTCTGGGCATGGGGCAATACGTGGTAAACTGGGCTAGGAACCGCTAACAAACAGGAGACAGAGAGTGGTGATAAATGGGATCTAATCCAGGGGTGGTGACCAGCCGAATACCTCAGAGATCAGTCCTTGGGCCAGTCCTGTTCAGTGCCTTCATTAGTAACATTGCAGAAGGGCTAGAGGGAAAGGTCTGCCTATTTGCAGATGACACCGAGATCTGCAACAGGATGGAAACTCCAGACAGAGTGGAGAGAATGAGGAGGGACCTGGGGCTGCTTGAAAATGGTCTGAGTGTGGCAACAGAGGTTTAATTCAAAAGTATAAAATAATGCACCTGGGACATATGAACCCCAGGGAGAGCTACAGAATGGGGGGCAGTTGCTGACAATCACCAAGGAAGAATGAGACCTGGGGTTATTATTTCAGATGACCTCAAGGTGTCAAAGCAGAGTACAAAGGCAGCATGGAGGGCCAGTGTCATGCTGGGGTGTATAGGCAGAGGTATCACAGCAGATGACGGGAGGTGGTGATGCCATTATATAAAAACACTGGTGAGGCCTCATCTAGAGTACTGTGTGCAGTTCTGGAGGCCACACCTTCCAAGTACATAGTCAGGGTTGAGGCAGTATAGAGAAGGGCGACTAAGATGGTGCAGGACTTGCAACCACAAAACATATGGAGGAGAGATTAAAGGACCTCGATATGTACTCGCTGGAGGAGAGAAGAGATTGGGGGACATGATAGAAACATTCACTTACTTAAAGGACATAAACAAGGTGCAGGAAGGGGACATCTTCTAATATAGAAGGGTACAAGAACAAGGGGCACGATATGAAAATTGAGGGGACAGGTTGAGGGAAATGTGAGAACGTTTTTCTTCATGGAGAGGGTGATGGACACCTGGAATAGCCCACCACAAGAGGTAGTGGAGCGAGCACAGTGGAGGATTTAAAACATGCCTGAGACAGGCATAAGGGAACCTTAGAAGGGAAGGAGGGATAAGTCGCTGACCAGATAGGGTCAGAGGCCTAAAACAAGTATAGGGCTTACGGGCAGACTGGATGGGCCTAGCAAACCTTATCTGTTGACAATTTTATGTTTCTATTAATATTTTGTTGAACTACTGCTTTAAGTATTGTGTCTTATACTGCTCTATTAAAGTCTTCATTGACATAAAGAATGGCTTTGGAGGAAAAACAATGCATGATCAGTCATGAAAAGGGGTGGAGCTAGGGCAGAGTTTGGGGAGCGGTTTAGTATCCAGTTTTTCCCTCATCCAAAGGTGGCAACTCTAAATCCTGGTGAAATACAAGGTGCAGGAGATCAGCAACAAAGCTCTAGCTCAGAAACCCACCCAGCTGAGGTAACTGTTACCAGAAAAGCACTTCCAAGAACGTGTGCATGCCACAAGTGGCAGCAGGTTCAAATGGAGCCTGTGTAAGAGATTCCACAACTAGGTTAAGGTCCCCTACCTGTACCCAGTCTATGGACAGGACAGGACAAAGCCCTTTGAAAACTTGTGGGACACCTCCAACTGGACCACAGAGCTGCCACCTATGAGGGCATGAAAGACTGCAATGCCCAACTGGTGCAGCCTCACAGAAGAGTACTGGAGGCCTGAGCCTGATCGTGGTAGGAGGTAGTCCAAGATAGATATGAAAATGGGTCTTGGGAAGAAGAGGCACAACAAATACAAAACATTTTCATTATAGGCAATTTATCTGCCAGTTGATGGCTCACAGGCTACCAGTAGAACATCTGACCCCCCGAGACCCCAAAGGGGGACAGTTCTGTGCACTTAGGAGCTAGGCATGTAGCTGTAGGGACTGATGGTCTGGCGTGAGTCAGACTGCCCTGGTCCTGCATTAGTGGACCCACCCATAGAGGGAATTGGACAGGCATTCCACTACAACCTCCCAGAACTAAGAAAACCAAGTTTGTCTGGGCTAGAAGGGGTCACTAGTATCTGTGTGGCCCTATCTGCCTCAAGCTTGAACAATACCCTCTGAATCAGGAACTGGAGAAAGGCATACAGAAACTTCCCCTTCCTGGAGAGAGACATCGATCTTGACAACAAACTCCAGGCCCTGGAGCAAGCAAGCAGCAAAGCATCAGTTTGGCATTTTATCGGGATGCAAAAATGTCTAACTCAGGACAACCTAGCAGGTGAAGAGTTCCTCAACACATTATCCAGGGGTTCCACTCCATATGACTGAGCAACCTATCTGCTGTGAGAGTCTACGAGCTTGTTCAGTGAGTTGGTAGAAACGTGGCTGCAAGTTTTATATTACATGCAGGACCCACTCTCATACCCAAATGGTTTCTTGGCAGATGGTGTAGGAGTGCATGCCACCAGATTCGTTGAGGTAGTTCATGGCACAAATGTTGTCCATCTGAACCAGCACAGGGCACCCTGAATGTGAGGGGTGAATGACCCTAGGCCATGAAGAATAGCTTTTATCTCCAGAATGTTGATGTGGAGAGCTTTCCACTGGGGACTACATTCCCTGGGCTTTGAATGCACCCAGATGGGCTCCACAATCCATCCTGGATGCATCCATGATTAGACCCATCAGTGGAGAGGGCAGAAAAACAGGGACCACAGAAGCAGATGGAGTGGGCTTGCCACCAGAAAGAGGCACTGCATAAGACAGGAACAAAGGGAAACCATACAAGGACAAGAGTCCTGATTTATGAGGGCGGAATTTAAAGAAATGGGAGACTGTCCTCAGAAATTACCTCATGGGAGGAATTGTCAAAGATGGTCAGAGGCACAGTGGGAAAAAATAAGGGATGCATAATTAAAGCAATCAAGCTCTGCTCCTAAAATGGGCAGACTGGGTGGGCCAAGCAGTCTTTCTCTGCCATCAAACTGTATGTTTCTATGTTTCTGCATGAAGGAAGTGAGTAAAAGTAGAAAGAAAAAAAAATGTTATAGTTCTCTTGGGAAGTAGTCAAGGTGGTGAGGAAAAAATTGTTTCCTTTACCATCTGAAGTCCACTGAGGGAGGAAGACAGGAGGTATACCAAGTGAAACAGAGGAAGCAGGAAATTTAGTGAGGGGAGCAAAGGTGCAGACAAAGGAAAGGATAGCCAAAGGGATAACTAAAGGGGATAAGACTTTCTCCAGGTACATAAGTGAGAAGAGGAATGCAAGGAGACTGATAGTGAGGATAAGGAGGGCAGCAGGAAGAGACTGCAAAACAGGATCAAGAAAAAGCAGACTTCCTAAACAAGTATTTCTGCTCAGTCTTTACAGTGGAGGTTGTGGGGGCAGACTGCCAGGAAGCAGGAGGAACAGGCAGGGAGTGGACTAAAAGTCCATTTTCAGAGGAGAGTCCTGAAGGACTTTCATCTCTGAGTGGACAAGGCTATGGAGATGCTAGCTGCCCCACTGATGGCCTTATTCAACAGCTTACTGGAAACAGGTGTGGTTCCAGAGGACTGGAGGAGAGCAGATGTGGTCCCTCCATACAAAAGGAAAGGTTCATACTAAGGGAAAAAGGAGCAGAGAAGGCATTAGCCCATATTAGCACCTGTACCTTACAAAAACACTGAATATTTCCACCACTCAAAATATGTTTGTCTAGTTTTGATTTAAATTCCTTTTAATCTTGCTAAATATGATTTCCTCATCAGCTTATTCCTTCTGAATTCCAAGTTTAATTCCTTGAAAAGATACAGATCTTAATAATGATGTCATAAAGTAGTAAAATGTCGCCTCTGGCACATCGGGTCTCTAGGAACATCAAATTAAGCTGCTTTAGCTTTGTCATACCTTTTATCTTTTGAGTTTCAATCCATTTTGCACTGTTCTCTTTCACCCTATTCACATACAAGCTTTTGAATGGGCGCCACAACTGGCTGCCATAATCAAGCATGGGCCTGACATAGATCCTGTATAATGGCATAATTACTGCTGCCTTTTGGCTGCTAAAGTTTTTCCGTAAAAGCAGAAGTTAAAGCAAAGCTACCCTCTCTCACAGAAGAAAATACTTGTGCCTTCAAATGCTACACAATAAAGTATTCATTTAATTGGACAAATAGTAGATCCACCAGCAAACAAATTTATACACCAAACAACTGATTGGTTAGGAGGACGGACCTTAGCCCACTGCCCCAGCACTTTTTCATAGAGCTTTTTCAGGGGCCTTTATCCATCTGAATAGTGATGTCATAGTGATGTAATACATAAATTAATGATATTTTATACACATTTTGTTTAATTTTTTAAGCATTCATATGTGCAAATAATTATAATGAGCACTAGTATCTGATGTCTAAGGTAGAAAAAGGAATCTTGAACAATTTGCTTGTAGTGCCAGGCCACTACAGATCTTGGTGTTTTCTGCCAACAATTCTGTACTATATCCCATTGTCCTGAACCTGGTTTCCAGCTCATCTGCTGGAGCGTTAAAGCTCGCGGAGTACCACAATTTTCCTGAGTCTCAGAAATTGACTATAATAGGTTTTGAGGGCAGTAGGGTGGGCACTGTCTGCCCTGAGGATAAGTTGGTTGCTGTTTCTTTCTCAAGGTATTTCAATCCTACCTGTACTGCAGTTCCTCTTAAGTGTTAAATCCAAGAACTCCAGGCATTCCTTATCTGCTCTACATGCAGTGTGCCTAAACTTGAAATTCAATTAACATATACTGCAGACGAGAAATGCCTGACATTTTTGGATTTAACAGGCCTAGGGATATAGCACAAAACTGTTGACAGAGTCCAGGGCCAGGGTGGTGGTGGAACTAGACAGGAATGATTTACATTTCTAGAGAACGAGAAATACAAGAAACAGCTTGAACATTTTGGTACAATGACCTCTGTGACCCAGTGCAACAACTGACTTTGAAAACAGGCAACATCATCCATAAGATGGCAAACATAAAGGTCCCAGCACTCGGTGTCATTCCTGGGCACACTGAATATTTATAAGAAACAACTTTGCACAAAGGAATATATATTTTTGCAGAAAGCAATGGTTTTTAAACAAAATCTGTACTGCTGTATATGGAAGTAATGTTTAGGTGAAAAGTTATTGGGAAATGCTTTTCAGCTTATTAGGAGACACTAAATTAATAAGCAATGCCAAGTGATTTGTGTATTGCTTGTATAGTCATATAGCATAATGATATGGAATTGACTAATTGATTTGGAGACATACTCATGTTTTTTACAGTGATTTTTAATTTAATTAAAGTTTATACTATAAAGGGTAGCAACTAACAATTGTACTACACCTTGAGAAAGCACTCTGTGTGAGTGTGAAATGATTCGTTGATCAGTGGCAGCCTTCCTGGCTACGTCTATCTGCCCATTTGCCTACTTGCTAAGAAAAAGAAATAAGAAGAGAGACTTTGTCTTAAGTTCTTTTTGAAACTGAGTGATGGGTCCTTTATGTGTGCCATTTACTGTTTGGGACTTACAGGCACCGCACCAGTCAGAGCGAGCCTTGTCTCTTTCCTGATTATCCATTAGAATTGGTCTGTTTTGTTAGGTGAAGAAATAGTGACGAAAGCAGTAGGTCAGAAACCTAGGACTACTTTACAAAGCTGCTAGCTGACATGGTTCACAGTCAGTGAGCACAGGACACTGACATCTAGAACACCACTTGGTTACCTAAACGATCCAAAAATGTTTTAAATTCCATCACTGCAATGTGTGGAAATTTGCTGCCCTGCAGAGAATTTGTGGACCCAAATTTAAACATGAAAGTTCACATCAGAGAAGGATAACCTGTGATACCACATTTGTGGTACATGTACTTGGTGCCAGACAATCTTCTTTATGTGGGTAGGATTGTCTGCAATTTAAAAACAGAGGTACAGGAACATGTAAGATCAATAGTGAACAAGAAACTGGTCACTCCAATAGGCAGTCCTTTACCTGGTACATAATTCAGACCTCAGGGACCCGGTACATAATTCAGACCCTGGGGACCTGACATTTGCAAGCCTTGAGTAGGTTCAAATGCCTAAAAGGGTGCTAGAGCAAACCACCTCCTTCATAAGGAAAGTGAGTGGATTTATAAGTTCAGAAGTGTAAATCCAGGAGGCCTAAATGACCAGTGGGACCTCAAACAATTTCTATGATCTGTGTAGTACATGGACCAATGTTTTGTTCTTATGTGCACGAATGATTAATATTGTGTATGTTTCTTTCTCTTCAAGCTATCATTAAACTTACCTATCTCTAACTTGATGGGCCAGACTTGGAGCAAAGGATGAGTAGATGCCTGGGAAATCCCTAGACTGAATCTGGACTAGATATTAACTGATCACTAACTACTCGGAGGCAGTATAGCGCAGTGGCTTAAGGCTCTGAGCTGCAAACCTGCAGACCTAGGTTTGGATCCCACAGCCCACACTTGCATAGTGTGTGACCCTGACAAGTCACTTAACTTCTTTGTGCTCCCAGGTTGCACCTGTAAACAAACTTCAGTTTAGTGTGTCTCTACTGGTTAAAACAAACACTCCAGTAAAACCTTTCTGTTTTTTCTTTCATCATCCTCTCTCTCTCTTTCTGTTTTCTCTCTCTCTCTCTCTCTCTCTTTTGTCTCTCTCTTTCTTTCTACTGTCTTTCTCTCTCTCTTCTCTCTCTCTCTCTCTCTGTCTTTCTTCTCTCTTTCTTTCTATGTGATGTGTTGCAGAAGTGTCCTACCAAGTATTCTACCTATAGTTGCCTGTTGGTTGGTGCCAGTATAATATACTGGTGATTATCCCTTATATGGCAGATACAAATATTTGTATTTACCACACTCATTTTATTATAAAATTGAACCATGCCAGGAGTTGTAGTGGTCTGACACTATAAGCATATTGTTCAAGATTCCTTTTTCTACCTTAAATAATAGATACTAGTGTTTACTATAATCATTTGCACATATAAATACTTAAAAATATTAAAAAGTATATAAAATATCACTCATTTACCTATGTATTGCATAACTGTGATGTCACTAGTCAGACAGTATGAAAGGAAGTGATCACTCCCTAGTTACCCGCCCTGACGAAGCTCTGTGAAACAAGCGCTTGGGCAGTGGGCTAAGGTCCCGTCCTCCTAACTAATCAGCTGTTTGGTGTACAAATGTGCTTGCTGGTAGATCTACTATTTGTCAGATTAAATAAATACTTTATTGTCCAGCATTTGGAGGCACAGAACATTTTCTTCTGCAAGTGCAGTTAGCTCTGCTTTAACTGTTTGTGTCTGTGGGACTGGTAGCCATCAC
Source organism: Neoceratodus forsteri (assembly GCA_016271365.2). NCBI lineage: Eukaryota > Metazoa > Chordata > Ceratodontiformes > Ceratodontidae > Neoceratodus > Neoceratodus forsteri. Next base: position 764,840,420 of record CM028133.1, on the reverse strand, counting down.
TATACTTTCCGATCCAGCACTCGACTTAGAGCTCCCTCTGTTTAAACTGTCTATAAAAGCAGCAGCAAGGAGGAAGCTAGTGACTATAGGCCAGTCAGCCTCCCATCAGTAGTGGGGAAATTAGTGTTTTATTTATTCATTTATTTATTTGAAGTCTCAGATTGCAAGTACCTATGAGTCTAAAGACTCTTTTACATGGAAACCTATTAAAGGAAAAGTTGGTAGAGTATCTTGAATCCAGTGGGCTACAAGACCAAAGGTAGCATGGATTCATGGGGGTTCATGCCAGATGAAGCTGAATGATTTCTTTGACTGAGTGGCCAGAGACATAGATCAGGGGAGGGCAGTGGATGTGATCTGTCCAGACTTTAGCAAGGCCTTCAACACTGTGCCACACAGAGACTGATAAAGAAATTGAGCAGCCTAGGAGAGGAATCAAAAGTGGTTAATTGGGTAAGAAACTGGTTGATGAACTTACGACAGAGACTGGTGGTTAACGACACTCATTCTAATGAGGGAGAGTGACCAGCAGGGTGCAGTGAGGGCTCAGAACAGGAACTGGTCCTCTTTAATGTCTTCCTAAGTGACTTTGTGAAGCAACTGGATGGGAAGGTATGCTTTTTGTAGATGATCCTCCTCCAGTCCTCCAGAACCACTTCTGTTTCCAATAAGTTGTTACCTCACTTGTTCAACCTTAGTACAGCATTGTCTCTAATCACGCTAATTAACAAATGTACTAGGGTCTTGCCATACCATTACAGCTTGTATAACATTCGCACTGCTAAAACACCAAGAATGACTGTGACCTATAATTTATCTGCATGTACTCTGCAACCTTTCCCTGTCTGTATTTCTCCATGTAATGCCTTTAGGGTCTCCCCTGAAAAGGGACTTTCAGGGCTCAAGTGAGCCTACCGGTCATCAAAATTTAAAAATAAATAAATAGAAATAAATAAACTAAGACTGTTAGAGGTCCAGTCAGTACCTCCTGAGCTCCCTCAACCTCTCTGGATGCACCCCATCTGGCCCCACTGCTTTGTCCCTTACAGATTAGTGAGTCCCTTCAGGATACTCTCCTCTGAAAAGGGCTAGTTTCACCTCCCTCCAATGCTCCTGTTACTTTTTGTGGCCACTCCCCATCTCCTTCCTCTGTGAACACCGAACAAAAATATTTGTTAAGGATTTCTGCCTTTTCCTGGTCCCTCTCTGCACAGTACCCCTTTTTTAACCTTATGTAACCCCCTGCAAATGGGGTTCCCAAAAGACTTCCAGGAGCTTGCTTGAATGCTCCAAGCCTGAATGGTGTTTCATGCTTAAGCCATTTATCTGTGAGTGTTTTAGAGCCTCTGGTACTGTCTCTTTAAGAGCTGTCTGCTTGCAGACATAATTAGTTTGTATGGGGGGACTGTGTGTTTCTCTGCTTGAGTACCACTCGAGCTGCTGCCAATTCACTCCATTTTTGCAGTCACTAGAGTGCAAAGGGAACCTATCTGAAAGATGTAACTGTTTGCCAGAAATCATTTAGAGTAATAATGAAAATACAGTTTGTCTAACCTGCTTTCTTTGCAGTCAGAACTGTGTTTGCCTAGTTCCCGTTCTAGTTTTGAACTGCTGAACTGGACCAATCATTGTGGGTTAAGGTAGCTCTAAAATGGTGCCTTGGACGGAATCAGAACTTGGACTCGTAATCTGAGCCAGCCACAAGAGGATTGTATGGGCAGTGACTCTGGGAGATGTAGTTTGGACTTGCGCCTTTTGGACCAACAGGGCAGTCTATTGTGAGTGACAGCCAATCCAGCCAAGAACTGGGAGGAACTCAAAGGAAGTGCCGGTTTTGTCTGCTGGAGTTTCAGTTGAGCTCTGGCAGTGAAGAGGAAGGAGCCTTGTGCTTTTTCGGTGTGTAGTTTTAGTCGGGAAGCGTGTGTAAGGCCGAGTTCCAGTCTGCAGCTTGTGTAACTGCTTGTTAGGACTGAATCCGTCCTGTGAAGAGAATCAAAGGATATCTGAAGAGTAGAAACCAGGCTCACCCTGTAGAAGACTGGAGAAATTGCTGAATTGCGCTCGGTCTGTCAGAACTGAATCTGCTGTGTGTTCTCCCGGTATTGTGCAGTAATTGTGATCGGGATAGAGAAGCAGACTGCCTGGTATATACTTTCTTTTACCATATAAATGTGTGAGGAGGCTTGTGTAGCTCAAGTAGATCCTGCTGCCATTAAAGGACTTTTGCCTGTTACTGTTTACCATATAAATGCGTGAGGAGGCTTGTGTAGCTCAAGTGAATCCTGCTGCCATTAAAGGACTTTTGCCTGTTACTGTTTACCATATAAATGTGTGAGGAGGCTTGTGTAGCTCAAGTGAACCCTGCTGCCATTAAAGGACTTTTGCCTGTTGCAGTTTGTCATATAAATGTTGCGGAGTCTCGTGGAGCTCAAGAGTAGCCCTGCTGACGTTGAAGGACCCTATCTTGTTTGGAGGTCGTGAGTACTAATTCGGGTCACTCCCTATTGAATTGCCACATTGAATCCAAATGGAATTACTGTACTGCTGACTGTTTAACTAATTTTTCTTTTCTCTGTGTGAAAGGGCCCTACCAGCTGCCACGGTTTGGACTAGCCACTAGGGCTTGGGTACCCAGGGACAGTAACTGGTAGGGATAGGCCTATGCACAGAGCCATAAGTAGATGAGTAAAGTGATAAGCTAATTAACCTGATTTCCCCTGTCCTTGTTATAGCCCCTAAATAAATCAGAGCTGCTTGTTTCAGCAAAGTTATACTGCCTGAGGTATTTGTCTATGTTAAAGTATTGTACTGTGATTGTTGCACTGTATTTTCTTATTTTACAGGGGTCCCAGTGCCTGAACCAGTCCTGGGGTAAGTGTATACTGTGAAGGTAATTCTGATATACTGTGTGGGCCACTAGTGGGAAGAAAGGGGTTGCAGTGTCCCAGAGGGCTGTGACCAAGTTAGTTTAACTACTGCAACCCTGACCTCTGGGTGGATGCACCACCATCGGATCCAGGCCCCTCAACCTGTTAGTGGCAAATCAGGCAGGGGTAGTAGCCCTGGGATAGTGCCATCTAGGGGTTACATCTTGGAGGCTCACCGCTGGGATTGTGTGTCCTCTAGTGGCCATATTTACAAACCACTGTTAAGAAAAAATGGGTACCCGACAGAAGTGGCTGTGCACTGGCTGGTGGAGTGGTGTACTGGGAGGAGATCGACCCCCAAAATGCTATGCTTATCCTGGACATCCCCTGGGTATCAATACGGACACTGTACAGGAGCACTTTCCAAGGTGGAAGGTTTGCAAACCCTGTGGTGGTGGGTCGGCATGCTAATCTGCTCACCCACACTTTCCTGGCCCTAGTAGAGTTTAAGGATCCCATAGATAGCTCCAAAGTGCCACAGACCATTACCCCAGAGGGAGCCTCACTGCCTGGAGAGTGATAACTAAGAACAGTAAAGACCCGGGGGAATGAGCCCCACCACTGTCTGAAACTTTGAGGAGAAATTTGCTAAATGGTTGCTGGAGGAAGGAAAATCATGAGTACTTGAAGAAACTATTCTTGCCACCTGGGGTGTTCCTCCCAACACCCTCTCCCGCCTCCAGTACCCGTAATGGTGGCTGAACCAATGCAGACTCCTATTTCTGCACCTGCCATTAGTCACGACTCTTACCGAAGGTTGAGGATCTTCTCTGGCACCCTCCCCACCCCCAAGGGGAAGATGACTGGGAGACCTGGATAGACTATGTTGCCCCCAAGTGCTAGAATGGCAATGCTCGGAACCAAAAGCGAAAGAGGGTTAGTGAGGCCTCCGAGGTCCTGCCCTGGCTATCATCCATGCTAAATGGGCCAGTAACCCTGAAGTGACTGCACAGGCCCTATCTTGAGGCCTTGGAGAATGTGTATGGGAGCCCAGATTCTGATGAGGACCTATGGTGTAGAGTAAGAAATGCACAACAGTACCAAGGGGAGTTGTTGTCTGTGTATGTATCTCAGCTGGAAAAATTGTTGCAAGAATGCCTCAGAAAGGGTAGGTTTGCCAGCAACTGAACTGGACCAAACCAGGCTGGACAGGATCCTTAAGTCTGCCCCTTCTCAGAACTGCTGTTGCTTCAGTTACGCCTGGCAAATCGACTGGAATCCCACCCTCCCATGATGAGTTAATGAGAGAAATTTGAGGAGTTGAGAAAGGCAACCCAGGAGGGACCTGCACCAATAGCTGCGACTACGACCCAGTGACTGAGGTGACCCATCAAGTGAAGTTCAGGGGCAGAGGTTGGCAGTCAATGAGTGCTCTGACAAGGAAAAAGATATGCCACAATGGGGCGAACTGTTGCGAGAGATCCGTGAATTCAAAAACAGTCCCTTTATGAAGGCCACGCCTGCAAGTATGGGCCCAACCTATATCCGACTGCATCTGCTATGGGGGTGGGGGTACCCACCCATGTATCTCCTGCTGATAACAGCTCCAAACTCAATTCCTTGCCCATGGAAGTGGAGAAACTGATGAGATGTCTCCAAATGCTTATCAAGCCGCAGACAGAGATGGCACCCAGGTTTCCAGTTAGTAGTACCCCGCCTGGCTCCCAGTGTGGCACCTCAGCCAGCTCAAACTCCAGAAAGTATGTTTGCTATAATTGTGGGAAGGATGGGCACATGAAGAGGGATTGATGGTCCCCAAAAGACAGTGACAAAGTTGCATTTAGGCTACAAGGAGAGCTTCGGAGAACAAATCAGTGGTTAAGAGGTGCACAAAATGATCCCAGTGAGGGCACCAAAAATGCTAACTCACGCCTTTTTGTGGCAAGGTCAGTTGCCTCAGGCCCCGCTACCACCTCTCCAGACTGGTCCAGAATAGTGGGTCCCTCCATGGAGCATCTCACTGTAAAGGTGAATGGAGTGTCTACAAGAGCTGTATTAGACAGTGGCTCCCAAGTGACAATTATGTTCCAGGATTGGTATCAGAAGCATTTGTCAGACGCACCTTACAACCATTAGAAGGACTGCATGTGTATGGGGGTTATGAGAAGGCCTACCCTATTCCAGGTATATCCGAATCTGGCTGTCTTTCCCACCTCCGTGGCTGGAGTGGCCAAACAAGTAGAGACCCTAGCCTTAGTGTGTCAGCCCCACTGGACTGTATGATGGTGTCCTTTGTTGATTGGAACAAATGCTCATATGTTCGGAAGGCTGGCACAGTTGTGTTATGAAAACAGGGGTCAAAGACTAGTAGAGCTTTAAGGTTCCAGCTTTAATTAAGAAGGCCTATGAGGCTAAGAGAGATGCTGAAAAATAGAACCAGAGGAACCGTTGGAATTGTATGGAAGAAGGATCCTGAGTCTCTGATCCTGGTGCCAAATGCCCAGTGTACCTTACAGGAGAGGTCCGATCAGAAAGGATGTTAAGAATAAAATATTAATGTTGGATGCACCAGGCGATGGAAAATTGCCAGAGGACTGCTGGTCAAGCCTAGTATTTTGCCCGCTAGAGTCCATGCTTATGCCAGAAGGGTAATGGTCCAAGTTCATAATGTGTCTGAAAGAGACATTCGAGTAAATAGAGGTTGCATCCTGGCTAATGTGCATTGTGCAGACACTGCAGTGCTACCCAGCAGCAAGAGTTCGAGGAAGAATGACAGAGTAACGCCTGACTTGTTTGATTTGCGACTCCGCTGCCAGCTGAATGGAAAGTGAGGATCAGTGAGAAGCTTGCCCAGAGAGACCAGTGTTTTCTTTAAAGGAATGGGACGTAGGATGCATGCAAGGAGCTGAGCACAATATCCGGCTGCATGACGAAAGACCATTTCGTGAGAGGTCTCGACGCCTGGCACCTGCTGACATAGATGATGTGAGACGGCATCTGAAAGAGATGTTAGCTGCTGGTGTAATACAAGAATCCAGAAGCCCTTATGCTTCCCCATTGTGGTAGTGGAGGAAAAGAATGGGACAGTAAGGATGTGCGTGGATTATCGCACCTTAAACCGCGGATCATCCCTGATCAGTACACATGCCCGCATTCAGGATGCTTTGGACTGCCTAAACGGGAGCAAGTGGTTCTCTGTGTTGGATCTCCGCAGTGGGTACTACCAGATCCTGATGGCCCCAGAGGACCGTGAGAAGACAGCCTTTATCTGTCCGCTGGCTTCTATGAATTCATGAGGATGCCTCAAAGATTTCAGGTGCCCCAGCCACTTTTCATGATTGATGGAGCGTGCAGTGGGGACATGAACTTACTAGAGTGCCTGGTATACCTAGATGATGTTATTGTGTTTGGCAGCTCACTGGAGGAACATGAGAGCAGATTATTTAAGGTATTGGACCGACTGGAGGACTTTGGACTAAACGGTCCATTGATAAGTGTCAATTCTTTCAAACATCAGTAAAGTATGTGGGACATAAGTATCCACCGAGGAATAGAGACCCACCCAAGTAAAGTTGAGGCCTTGACCACCTGGCCACAGCCAAAAATCTAAAAGAACTGCAAAGATTCCTGGGATTCTGTGGTTATTATTGCGTTTCATCAAGGACTATTCAAGAGTGATCCGCCTTTACTTAACCTTACTCAAGGTATCCCCAACCCACAAAAATACTAAAAGTCAGCGCCCTCAAGACTGAAAGTGTATTTTCATCCGAGTGAAAGTATTGGGGCCCAGCTGGACTCTGATTGTGAGACTGCTTTTCATGAGATCATATATCAACTTACCCATGCTCCAGTGCTGGCCTATGCTGATCCAAGAAAACCTTACATCCTGCACACTGATGCTAGCTTGCAAGGGTTGGGGCTGTGTTGTACCAAGAGCATGAGAATGGCCTGAGACCAGTGGCCTTTGCCAGTAGAAGCCTGGACCCCATCGAAAAGAACTATCCTGTACATAAGTTAGAGTTCCTAGCTTTGAAGTGGGCTATTGTTGACCAATTCCATGAGTACTTGTATGGGGCTAAAATACTAGTAAAACTGACAATAATCCTTAGACCTATGTGCAGACCTCAGCTAGTTGGATGCCACTGGCCATAGGTGGCTTTTCTGCATTATCTACATATGACTATGCTGCAATCGAATACCGAGCAGATCTGAACCACATAGATGCTGATGCTCTCTCCGGAGGCCTGTTCCCAGAATGATTAGGTTAGATTGGCAGAACCTGACATTCGGGCACTCTGCGGAAGTTTGACAGGGAGGAACAAATGTCCACGGAGCAGTGGACTGCATGGTGGATTGCTTGGGACCCTCTGAGAATTGCATACCTGCTGTTTATTGCCACTTTTCTGCAATAGACATTAGTGCACTACCTCAGCTGGACAATGACAGTATTCGCGGCTCAGTCCCGCGATCCCATGATCAAATCAGCTTTAGAAGCCCTCTGTGCAGGAAAAGATGTGTCCAAATTACGCTCCACTGATTTGAGAACTGCACTGTTATACAAAGAAGGTCCTAAGTTGAAACTGATCAATAAACTGTTATACAGAGAAACAGTAGACAGAGGGGACAAGTAGACAAACAACAACTAGTGCTGCCTGCCTTCGAGACTCAGTATTGAGGTCCTTGCACAACCACATGGGGCACCTTGGTATAGACAGAACACTTGACTTGGTGAGATCCAGATTCTATTGGCCTAAGATGGGGCTGATGTGGAGCAACACACGAACTTGTAGTCGCTGCTTACAGAGAGGAAAGCTTTGCCCCAGAGGGCTACCCCTTGTTAACATCACCACCAGTGCACCCATGGAGCTGGTCTGTATTGATTTTCTGAGTTTGGAGTCAGATCAAAGAAATATCAGTAGTGCTGGTGGTCACTGACCATTTCACGAGATATGCCCAGCTTTCCCCACCAAAAGCCAGAAAGCATCCACTGTGGCCAAAATACTTGTAGAAAACTTTTTGTTCACTATGGGCTCCCACAAAGAATCCATTCTGATCAAGGGAGAGACTTTGAGAGTCATCTGATCAAAGAGATGCTTTCTCTGTGGGGAGTGCGAAAGTCCAGAACCACTCCTTACCACCCCAGGGGACCCACAGCCTGAAGCGTTTCAACCGACTTTCATAGATATGCTAGGCACCCTGCACCCCAAAGGACAAGCCTAGATGGAGCTAACAAATTAGCACCCTGGTACATGCTTATAACTGCACCAAAGTGATGCCACTGGGTTCTCCCCTACCGCCTGATGTTTGGAAGAGAAGCTCGATCACCGGTAGATGTGTGTTTTGGGGTCTCTCTGATGGGGTTCAAGCTGACAACTATTTACAGTATGTGCAAAAGTAAAGGCCCAGCTAACTCATGCACTAACTGGCTCAAACCATGGCTGCCAAAAGAAATCTGGCCAACAAAGAAAGGTATGATAAAAGGTGAAAGCACAGGAACTCCAGGAGGGAGATCGGGTATTGCTAAGAAATCTGGGACTGCATGTCAACACACAAGATTGCTGACAGATGGCACCATCTCCCTCACATTGTAGTGGGAAAACTAGATGATCTGCCAGTGTACAAAGTAAGGCCTGAGGAATAATTCAAAGATGTAAAACAATGCATAGAAATCATTTACTGCCCATTGGACAAATCTTGATTGAGTCTGAGCCCCAGAAGATGCCCCTCTGGACCAGTGACTAGAGCTGCTGCTAAGAAAAGATCAAGAAAGTCTGCACCTACAGAAGCAGAGTTAAAGTGTTCCCCTCCACAAGTCCCAGTTGAGCATGACTGTCAGTCCATATCAGAAGAAAGTGAGAGTGACTTTGAATATTATCCTTCTTATGAACTGAGTCAATTGTTTGAGGGCAATCCCCTAGTCAATACTGGAGCAGAAGCTGGGCTTTCTGGACTGTCTAAGCCCCCAGCTTGGTCCCTGGAGCTAATGCTCCCAGAAAGTGAAGTGCAAAGCATCAGATCAGATGAAATGGAATCATTGTGCATGGTTGAACTGTTTGAGCTTTCAGGGAGAAAATGATGGATTGGGGCAGACTGGTGATACACCAGAACAAGAAGAGCATTTTGAGTGCCCTGACAGTCCACTGCCAGTGTCCAGCTCTCCTCATGCGAGCCAAATGTTGTGGACTCAGAAACTGTAACTGCTAGAGCTGAAAGTGCCCCAAGTTCCCAGCCTCTCTCCCCCATGGAGACTCCCTGACAAGTGAGGACAATGCTGGAAAATGAGGCTCAGAGTGCAGCGACTGTAACAGTTCCCCTAGATAGACTGGTCAAGCTGTAAAGCCTGTGGTGCACCTCAGTTATGATTCCCTTGGGAGGCCTGTGGACTTGCCTCTCAATGTTGTCCATAAAGGAGTGTATGTGTCCCCGAGCTCATTGCCCAAACTGAGCATCAGTGCTAACACCCAAGTTACTTATGTTGCCCCTCAAGTATGGTGCCTTGCCCCATCCAGCCCCCAAGGTAACTGATAGGAAGGGCCCTCTCTTCAGGTTTCATGTACAAGAGGTAATAACTTGAGTTATGGTACAATGTGTGTGTAATACTGTGTAAAGAGTGACGTACTGCAATGTTTCAGAAATGTGTTCTTGGTAAAATGATATATTGACTGATGATTACATGTGTGAGCCTAATGCAAATGTATATGATTGCAGCTGAAACTTATGTAGGTACTTGCTTGGCGGACGTCAAGCTTTCCCAAACCAGGAAGGGTGTAACCCCTGTAAATGGGGGTTCCCAAAGACTTCCAGGAGCTTGCTTGAATGCTCCAAGCCTGAACGGTGTTTGGCGTTTAAGCCATTTATCTGTGAGTGTTTTTAGAGCCTCTGGTACTGTCTCTTTAAGAGCTGTCTGCTTGCAGACATAATTAATTTGTATGGGGGACTGTGTGTTTCTCTGCTTGAGTACCACCGAGCTGCTGCTAATTCACTCCATTTTTGCAGTCACTAGGAGTGCAAAGGGAACCTATCTGAAAGATGTAACTGTTTGCCAGAAATCATTTAGAGTAATAATGAAAATACAGTTTGTCTAACCTGCTTTCTTTGCAGTCAGAACTGTGTTTGCCTAGTTCCCCATTCTAGTTTTGAACTGCTGAACTGGACCAATCAGTGTGGGTTAAGGTAGCTCTAAAATGGTGCCTTGGGCGAATCAGAACTTGGACTCGTAATCTGAGCCAGCCACAAGAGGATTGTATGGGCAGTGACTCTGGGAGATGTAGTTTGGACTTTGGCATTTTGGACCAACAGGGGCAGTCTATTGTGAGTGACAGCCAATCCAGCCAAGAACTGGGAGGAACTCAAAGGAAGTGCCGGTTATGCCTGCTGGAGTTTCAGTGAAGCTCTGGCAGTGAAGAGGGAAGGAGCCCTGTGCTTTTCCGTGTGCAGTTTAGTCGGAAACGGTGTAAGGCCCCGAGTTCGGGTCTGCAGCTTGTGTAACTGCTTGTTAGGACTCGATACTGGCCTGTGAAGAGAATCAAAGGATATCTGAAGAGTAGAAACCAGGCTCACCCTGTAGAAAACTGGAGAAATTGCTGAATTGCGCTCGGTCTGTCAGGAACTGAATCTGCTGTGTGTTCTCCCAGGTATTGTGCAGTAATTGCGATCGGGATAGAAGCAGCCTGCCTGGTATAGTACTTTCTTTTACCATATAAATGTGTGAGGAGGCTTGTGTAGCTCAAGTGAATCCTGCTGCCATTAAAGGACTTTTGCCTGTTACTGTTTACCATATAAATGTCTGAGGAGGCTGAGGTAGCTCAAGTGAATCCTGCTGCCATTAAGGACTTTTGCCTGTTACTGTTTATCATATAAATGTGTGAGGAGGCTTGTGTAGCTCAAGTGAATTGCTGCCATTAAAGGACTTTTGCCTGTTACTAGTTTACCATATAAATGTGTGAGGAGGCTTGTGTAGCTCAAGTGAACCCTGCTGCCATTAAAGGACTTTTGCCTGTTGCAGTTTGTCATATAAATGTGTCTGAGTCTCGTGGAGCTCAAGAGAAGCCCTGCTGACGTTGAAGGACCCTATCTTGTTTGGAGGTCGTGAGTACTAATTCAGGGTCACTCCCTATTGAATTGCCACATTGAATCCAAAATGGAATTACTGTACTGGTGACTGTTTAACTAATTTTCTTTTCTCTGTGTGAAAGGGCCCTACCAGCTGCCACGGTTTGGACTAGCCACTAGGGCTTGGGTACCCAGGGACAGTAACTGTAGGGATAGCCTGTGCACAGAGCCATAGGTAGATGAGTAAAGGATAAGCTAATTAACCTTGATTTCCCTGTCCTTGTTATAGCCCCTAAATAAATCAGAGCTGCTTGTTTCAGCAAAGTTATACTGCCTGAGGTATTTGTCTATGTTAAAGTATTGTACTGTGATTATTTGACTGTATCTTCTCATTTTACAGGGGTCCCAGTGCCTGAACCAGTCCTGGGGTAAGTGTATACTGTGAAGGTAATTCTGATATACTGTGTGGGCCACTAGTGGGAAGAAAGGGGTTGCAGTGTCCCAGAGGGCTGTGACCAAGTTAGTTTAACTACTGCAAACCCTGACCTCTGGGTGGATGCACCCGCCATCGGATCCAGGCCCCTCAACCTGTTAGTGGCAAATCAGGCAGGGTAGTAGCCCTGGGATAGTGCCATCTAGGGGTTACACTTACTATCCCATCCTTGATCTTCCTCTTTACTTACATACCTTAAAATGTGTTGTCATCCTTCATCACCACCTGGGCTATTCTCTTCAGTTTAGGCCTTGTGCTCCTTACTGCTCTCCCTGCTTCCCTCTGTTCCCATAACCTCCCTATCCTCCTCCTCCTCTGTGTCTCCTCATACCTTTGGATGCTACTTTCTTACCCTTTACCTTTTCTGCCACCTCTTTCGAGAACCAAGCAGTCTCTTTTCCTCTTCCTTTTGCTTCCTTGCTTGATGCAGAGGTTTGTTGCCTTCACTATGGCCCTTTTAGCTTTACCCACTGTTCCACCACCACACCCAGGTCATCCACCCAAATCAGATCATCCCAGGGCATTACTCATCTTTTACAATCTGCCCTCCTAAGTCCAGGACCTCACCCTTGTGTGGTTCAGTTATGCAGCTATCTTATATTGAACCACACTGTATGATGATCGCTGTTCCCCAGGTAGCCTCCTACCTTGACATCTGCAACACTGTCTCTGTTAGTGAGCACCAGGTCCAGTATTGCCCCATCATGAGTGGGTTCACTGACTAGTTGCCTGAGGAACACCCTGAAGGAAGTCCAGGATGTCCCTGCTTCAAGATGAAGCCACAGCAGAGAGGTTCCAGTCTACATCTGGCAGATTAAAGCCCCCCAGCAGCACCTCTCCCTTTCTGCCTTGTTGCCAATAGCTTCCACCAGTATGTTATCTAACTCCTTCTCTGTGCTGGAGCCTGTAGAGCACGCCTGTGCGAATAGATGCTCCATTCCCTCTCATGGTGACCCACAGTACCTCTGCTCACCCAGTATTCCCTATATCTCTATTGCTTTTATGCCTTCCTCACATAAAGCACCACACCCCTTCCTTTCCTTCCCACCCTGTCTTTCCTGAAGTAGAGGAGTCTGGTATGGCCATCTCCCAGTCATGATGTTCAGTGTACCATGACTTGGTAATGGCCATATGGAAACATAGAAACATTGAATTTGATGGCAGATAGGACCTCTTGGCCCACCCAGTCTGCACATTTCCTACTGGATAAGCTGCAGATCCTAGTTAACCAACAGCCTACTTCCTCCTACCCTGCACCAGAATTGCCATACAGAATACGTGATGTAATGTAACCATGAGCTAGGAGAAGTAATGTAATGTAACCATTTGCTAGGTACCTGTACTGTATTTCCCTGCCAGTCTAACAGTTTGATGTTAGCAGATACTGGAGGTTGCTTTTGTACCAGCAATTTGCCTCCCTCGGGAGGCTCTGACCCCACTCCCCCATCCCCAGGCTTACCCCTAGGGCGGAGCGCCAGGTGAGCACCCATTCCCAGGAAACACAGTTTGAGGCCCTGGCTTGCCCCCAGGGTGGGGTCACGGGAGCGGGACCCCCCAGCAGACTTTGGTCTCTGGAGCAGGGAGCAACCGCGGGGCCATCATTAGCAGTCAGAAATGATGTTTTGCCAGTTTTCTTCCCTGGGGCGGGACATGCAACATGTCTGCCCCGCCCCTTTTACGCAGGCTGGTGGACCCCCAGCTCCGTCAGAGGTCCACATTACACCAGACACTCTTCCCTCCTCCCTCAGAGAAGAAGAGTAGTCCATGGGATGCTCAATCCTTCTCCCGGTTTGTCCTCTGACTCTTGAGTATGACCCCAAACCCAGGATGTCAGCGCCACAGATGGATGCCTTGCCGCTGCACAGGCAGGCCAGCAACACTGGAGGCTTTCTTATTAGTGTCTCAGACCATCTGGGACCTGGTGTAAGGTACTGCTTCCAGGATGTCCACTTCAGACCTCTGTAATATGGGTGAACACAAGGAGCCGTCTTTGATGTTAGGGCTGATGGCTAACACAAACACTACTGTAAGAGGGCCTCACAATAATGATTTCTCAGACCTGTACAGACTAGTTCTCAACTCTGCTCGAGACAAAGGATCTTGAATCTGTGATGTCAGAATGACATACTGGATGATGTGTCATGGGGGCATCAGAGTTTTAGGTATGACAGGGCCTCACAGAATTAGTCAGCCTTGGGACTATGGACAAACTGCAAGCTAAAAGTTCATGTCTGCCTGATTCAAACTGTCTCATGGTAAGATAATCTACCTTGAAAAGAAAGAGAGAAGTTGGAGTTTTCTGTGTGAAACCTTCTGTATGGAAACAAATTTCTTTCATCTCTGTAGAATTACTGTTCCCTATAGTTTTTTGTTAATATCCTGTAGAATCTGTGTAATTATCTTGAAATATTAAAATATTATTTTAATATTTCCTGGTTCTTTGACTGAATCATTTGAGGTACAGCGAACCAATTTATAACTGACAGTAACTATATTTCTGCCACCGAAGAGAAGGCTACAGTTTCCATATACTGTCTATTTCTAAAGTAAGATGTTTTCAGCTGTGACAGAGGGGTGGAAGTGTGATCTTGAACAAGGAGCACTGTACTGTGTGAACAGTGGCTCTGAAGGACTTGAACCTGGAGATTCCCCAGAAGGGTGTCTAAGGTAGTGGTGGCAGCTACCAGGGTATTGAGAAACCTGGCAACACTGATAGTGGCTGAGTCTGGAAAGGACCAGTCTGTTGCAAACTGGTGGCAACGACGGTATCTGTAAGTTTGTCAGTATAAAGGTTACCTGTCCAGTCACAGAACAGGATATACAAAGGGGACTGTATATTCTACCAGGTTTTTTTGTTCAGCAAGACTAGAAAGACAGAAGACATTTTGTCTGGGTCATATAATGGCTGCTCAGTGCCACAACTAGAGGAGCTGTGCCAAACCAGGCCTATGTCCTATGAGAAGGGCCAAACAGAGGCACAGCATATAACCATCCTCACAAAACATGACCAGAAACTATGCGAAACAGGTCATGATGAAGGTATTGAGCAAAGCAGGTGTGCCAGTGACTTTGACTGGGGCAGCAGTGCAAGCAGACCAGTCACAGATGTTGCAGCTGCAGCTTGCCATGCTTAAGCAACACACAGAGATGGTGCTGCAACAGTTGAGGCTACAAGCAGAGGAGGAGGATAAGCGAAAAGCACCATGTATGTTAGCGACAGAAAAGTAGCACCAGCACAAGACTGAGATGAAGAAGCTTGAGCATGACTGTCAGATGGAGATGCAGTGTCGAGGACATCACCAGAATGTGTGAGTAATGGCATGAGGGTTCGATCCAGGAAGCTAAAATTAATTCTAAAATGTTTTCTAGATATCAGGAGGGGATACTTGATTTGTTTTAAGATCTTTTGAGAAAATCTGTGGGCAACAGGAACTGGGCAGAGATTCTTCGCAAGTCATCTATTAACTGTTACAAGGCAAGGCATTAGAAAATTTTGCCTGAATGGATGATAATGACTGCATGGACTATGATAAAGTAAAAATGCCTTGCTAAAGAGTTTTGAGTTAACCCTGAGGCCTATAGGCAGAAATTTAGAGGGTTAAGAAAGGCCTCAGGGAGAGCTATGCTGAAATGTGTGTGCAGCTAAGTAACTTGCTAGAGCGCTGGGTAGAGGGTGCAAAAGTTCACTCTGTAGAGGAGATAAAGATTTATTTCTGCTGGAACAGTTGTTAAAGGGACACTGTCAACCTATTTTTCATCATATTATTTCTAGTTAAAACCTGCATATTTTGATTGCTTACCTTTCTAAAATTAATTGATGTTGCTGTTTGTTTTTCTGTCTTCTTGTTTAGTAGAACTGTAATGCATGCAAATGTATATTTATAAACAACTTTGTTTTGTTACTATCCTGGATCTGTTCTACTGCATACTTCCTGAGCATAAGAAACACACTCAAACAGTGCAGTCACTCATGAGGCAGTAGCCTCCTAAACTCCCACTGCATCATGAGTGGCTAGACTGTGTTGGATGTGTTCCCAAGTTCAGGAAAGATGCAGTTGGAGCTGATCAAAGAATGTAAACAAATCTGTGTTTGTTTTGTGTGGTAACACCAGTATGGTTGGCTAGTCTGTTTTTACTTTTTTAAGAAAAAAAGAGTCAGAATCAAATACTACCAGCTACATCAGCAACTTTACAGATTTTGGCAATCATAAAATGTGTTTTTTTAAACTAGGACACTTTGAGACCTAAGGTGGTTGGGACACTGTCAACATTTTTGCATTATATTATTTTAGGTAACCCCATATTTTACGATTGCTTACTTCCTCTAAAATGCATTGATGTTGCTGGTTGTTTCATCTGCCTACTTGCTTATTAGAACTGAAATGCATGGTAATGTATGGCTATGCCCAGCTTTGTTTTGCTTCATATCACTGAACTACTCTTGAGTGCTCACTTTCTGAACATGAGAAAGACCTCAGACAGTGAAGCCACTCATGATACAACAGTCTCCTCTAGTCCCACTGCATAACCAGTGGCTGGATTGTGTTGGGGGTGTTCTTGAGTCCAGGAAAGATGCAGTGGAGCTGGTAAAGAAATGTAAACAAACGTGTTTTGGTGTGGTAACACCACGATGGTGGGCAGTCAGTTTTTCACTTCTTAAAAGAAAAAGGATCTGAATCAAACTACCAGCTGCATCAACAGTATCTGAATGTGAACAATCATAAAATGTGTTTTCTAAACTAGGGACACTTTGAGGCCTAAGGGGTTGACAGTGTCCCTTTATGAATGTTACCTAAGGATACTAGAGTATGATTACTGGATAGAACTCTGAGCTCTGCAAGGAGGCAGCCGGAGGGCTGATAAGTTCATATCTGGCTGAACATCCTCCAGCCAAAAGGGAATGGGGAAGGGCCATCAGATGGTTTTAGGGGAACCCTGGGGGCAACCTAATGGGAGCTAGCCTGTGTCCAATCAAAGGGAAGCCACCTGGTCTCCAGAGCATGGAGACAGACAGATGCAGGTGCTACATCTGCCAGAAACTGGGGCATTTGTCTTACTGTTGTCTGAAAATGTAACAAAGGTGCAAGTGCAGCTGGGGGTAGCTCAAGAATCTCCCAGCAGTTAGAGGCCTGTACACAGAGTGCAGTGCCCTCTAACTCCACTGCATATGCATCCTGTGTGTATTAATGAGATGGTGACCCAAGGATTGAGAGATACTGGAGCCTCCATTTCTTTGGTGAAGCAGGATTTGATTCAAGAGGAACAGATCAGGCCTGGCCAGTTTTCTAAAACTAGAAGAGTGATGGAAATGGCAGTCTCAATGCCACTGGCCTGGATGTTTCTAAGCTGGGAAGGTGGCCAGGGCATACAGGAGGTGGGTGTTGTACCAGACCTGCCCATAGATGTAATAACGGTAATGACTTCAGTAGTAGGGTCAATATTGTATGCGTCACCACCTGTAAGAAGATGAGGAACCAGCTCCTGAGGACACAGAGGGGCAGTGCATGAGAAGCAATCCTACCTCAGTAACAGGAGAAGCTATAGCGGAAGAACAAGCTGGGAAGCAGTTCTGAGTCACAGCTACAAACTGAGGAGACTCCAGCTGGGGCAGCCGTCTCACAGCAGTGTATGTTCTGGTGAAGGTCAGGTGAGTGGAGCTAGGAGAGCTCAGTAAGCTGATTCATCCCAAAAGCTAAGGAGTTTGCCACCAATGGGAAGATGATTCACCAATGTTGGAAAAAATTAAGTGTACTGGAAGAATGGGCTCCTGTATCATGAGTGGATTCCTAAGGAGGACTGGAGAAAGTGGTACTTTGGCACATAATGAGTGGTTCCTAGGAGTATAGGAGCAACTTCTGCCCTTAGCCCATGACATGCCCTTTCCAGGACATCCAGGGATAAACTGTACCAAACTGTGACTGGCTAATAATTTTACATGCTCAGTATTTTTAAAGATATGGTAACTAATTGCCAGATTTGTCCAGTGCCAGAGCGATGGGAAAGGTTGGTGACAAAGCTAAAACAGCTTTGAGTCCCTGCCTGTTA
The DNA here is from genome assembly GCA_016271365.2 of Neoceratodus forsteri. Taxonomy (NCBI): domain Eukaryota; kingdom Metazoa; phylum Chordata; order Ceratodontiformes; family Ceratodontidae; genus Neoceratodus; species Neoceratodus forsteri. Next base: position 764,822,963 of record CM028133.1, on the reverse strand, counting down.
TTAAAGAGCCATTTGGCAAGTTGCCATGGACATTGTGGGCCCTTAGTACCCCAAGTTGCACTGGAGCGGTACATCTTGGTGGTAAAAGATTATACCAAAGGTACTCAGAAGCAGTGCCCTCATCCTCCATCAAGGTTAAGAAGGTGGCTGATGAACTGCTGGGAATATTTAGCCATGTGTGTTTTCCCAGGAGATTATATCAGACCAGGGCACCAACTTCATGCAACAAAGCCTACAGCTAGGCAAATGAAATGCTGGGGTACATTGGAAAGGGATTTGATAGCAGGAGCAGGAGGTGATCTTCCTACTCTACAGGTCCCTGGTGAGACCCTTCCTGGAGTATTGCATCCAGTTTTGGAATCCACACCTTAAGAAGGATAGGGATAGGCTGGAGACTGTGCAGAGAAGAGCAACCAAGATGATACAGGGCCTACATGGTCTCTCATACGAGGCAAACTGAGGCATCAACAGGGTGCCATACTCAGAATTATTCCAAAGGGTCACCAGCTCAGTCACTACGGGACATGAATGGAAGCTAAGGGGCAGAAGCTTCAGAAAAGATGTGGAAGCCTGGAAAGCCTACAGGTGGAAGTGAGGAGCACTAGGACCATCGCCCTTCAAAATGGGGTGGGATGGAACTAGGACTCAAAGGAGATCTGAGGGACTAGGAAAGGCTAAAGCAAAAAGGGGGCTAGCTCTCAGGACCCACATCAGGTCTTGAGAACCCTTGGGCAGATTCGATGGACCTGTGGTCTCTTTCTACCATCATTTTCTGTGTTTCTATGATCGGATGGTTAGTCTCTGGAAGAAGTGTGGGGTAAGGCACCTCAGGACCTCACCGTGCCATCCTCAGATTAACGGTCTGGTCGAGAGCAATTCAACGGGTCCCTTAAGACAATGTTAAGGACATTTGCTGACCAGCATCTGAGAGACTGGGACAAGCACCTACCCCATATCCTGTTTGCATATTGGGAAGTGTCCCTGGAGTTCACAGGTTCTCACCCTCTGAGCTCCTGTTTGGCCATAAGGCATGGGCCCCCTTGATTTGGTAAAGGATAAATGGGAGGGTGAGCTTGCTCCTAAAGGGACTATGTCATGGGGTATGTCCTGAATTTCAGGTCATGGCTCAGTGAGCTTACATTGTTTGACTGTAGGGACAGAACCTGGGAGTACGAGTTGGGCAATGGGCGATGGTGCTCATCCCCATCAGGCAGAACAAACTGTAGGCAGCTTGGAAGAGCCTTACTTGGTGTTCAGAAGGGTAAATGATGTTAATTATGTGGTGGAGCTACCCAACAGGAGGTGCAAACAGCATGTTTACCACATAAACATGATGAAACCCTACTAGGACTGAGACAAGATGGTCCTGGCTGTGTGCAGCTACCTGGAGGAGGGAGTGAAACAGACTCACTGTCAGATCTCCTGGGAAAGGTGAAGGAGGTGCTGTCACCCTCTCGAATGGCTATCATCAGCACAAGCTGCCAATATGAGTGGGCTGTGTGAGTACATTTGGTGACATGTCCACGGGGAAGCTGGGGTATACACCATGAGCACCATGTGGATACTGGGTCCCAAACCCTGCTATGACAGCCACTCTGCAGAGTTCCAGAAGGTGTAAGACATGCCACTGAGGGGTAGATCAAGAGATGCTGGCCCTCCAGGTGATCCAGAAATACAGTAGTCCTTGGGCCTCCCCAATGGTACCAATTCCCAAAAGGACAGGACCACAAGATTCTGCATCTACTACAGGTTCAACAGCTGCACAGAGTCGGATGTATACCCCATGTCCAGAAGAGATGAGGTCCTAGAGAGAGTGGTTAGGGAGGTTCATTACCTGTCCGCCATAGACTTGACAAAGGGCTATTGGCAGGTACCACTTACCCCTGAAGCTAGAGAATGGTCTGCCATCATCACCCCATTTTGATTATCTGAGTTCAGGGTGATTCCAGTCTGGATGAAGAATGTGCAAGCCACCTTTCCGTGACTCATGGACCCTATTCTGCAGGGGTAGGAGACTTTGCGCTGGCGTGCATGGATGACATCACCATCTATAGTCAAATCTGGGAGGATCACATCAGGTATGTCACTGAGATGTTCTGCTGACTGCAGACTACTGGGTTAACAGTCAAAGTAGAGAAGTGCCAGATATGAATGGTAGAAGTGTTATACCATGGGCACAGGGTGGGAGTGGGTACATCTGTCCCGAGCCAGTGAAAATTGAGGTAATCTAGGATAGGCTATGCCCATGACCAAACGAAAGCACGGGCCTTCCTGGGGATGGCAGGGTAGTACAATAAGTTTGTCCTGAATTTCAACAGAGTGGTTAAATCCCTGTCTGATCCAGGAAGAAAATGCAGGAAAGGGTTCAGTGGATGGAAACCTGGGATGATGCCTTCCACCAGCTTAAGGGAGTATTATGTTGGGCACCTGTGGTGGCCAGTCTGGACTACACTCTAAGGTTCATTGTGCACATAGATGCATCTGATCATGGGTTAGGTGCATTTCTGAGCCAGGTTACATGCTTGAGAGAGGAGCACCCTTTCATGTAACATAGAAACATAGAATTTGATAGCAATAAGGACCGCTTGGACTACCCAGTCTGCCAATTTTCCTACCAACTGTAATACCATAGACCCTACTTGATATGTGGCTTAGCCCTCCTTTCCCTAATGACCAAGATTCCCTTATGCCTATCCCATGCATTCTTGAATCCTGCCACATCTTTCACCCCACCACCTCTGCTGGAAGGCTGTTCCAGGTATCCACTGTTCTTTCTGTGTAGAAGTACTTCCTTACATTTCCCTGAGTCTACCCCCTCCAGCTTCATAGTATGCCCCTTTGTTCTTGAGCATCTTTTTCTGAAAAATGCTTCCCTATTGTACCTTATTTATACCTGTGAGGTATTTGAAAGTCCCTATCATATCCCCCTTTCCTTCTTTCCTCCATACATTACATATTGAGGTCCTTTAGTCTCTCCTCATATGGTCTCTGGTGCAGACCCTGCACCATTTTTTTGCCCTCCTCTGGGCTGCCTCTTCTCTGTCTATGTTCTTCCAGAGATGTGGTCTCCAGAACTGGACACAGTACTCCAGGTGAGGTCCCACCAATGATTTATACAGTAGTATCACCACCTCCTCTTTCTGCTGGTGATACCCTCCCTATGTAACCTAGCATCCCACTGGCTCTCCCCACAGCCTTGGCACACTGTTTGGCCACCTTTAGGTAATCTGATATGATTACCCCAGGTCTCTTTCCTGTTTGGTGGTTGCCAGTACCACTCCGCTCATCTTGTACTCTGCCCCCTGGGTTTCTATGCCCTAAGTGCATAATATTGTACTTTTTCGCATTGCAACTTAGTTGCCACATTCTCAACCACTCCAGCAAACATTCATAGATCACTAGTCAGTTTTTCCACCCTCCTGGAGTGTCTACCCTATTGCAGATTTTAGTGTCATCTGCAAAAGGCATACTATCCCTTCTAGTCCCTCTACAATGTCACTAAAAACATATTAAAGGGGACTGGTCCCAGTACTGATCCTTGTGGCACCCCACTGGTCACCCTCCCTTCCTCGGAGTGAACTCTGCTTACCACCACCCTCGCTCAGATGCCTATCCCCATCCAATTCCTTACCCAGTTTACCATTTTTGTCCCACTCCCAGGCTGCCCAGCTTGTTTACAAGTCTTCTGTGTGGAATGGTGTTGAAGGCCTTACTGAAATCTAGGTAGGCCACATCCTCCGCTCCACGCTGATCGACTACTTCCCTGCTCAGCCAGTTAAAGAAATCTGTCAGATTTGCTTGCATGACCTTCCCCAGTGAATCCATGCTGCCCTGGATCCTGTAAGTTGCTGGTATCAAGATATTCCACAATCCTTTCCTTCAGCAGGGATTCCATTAATTTCCCCACCACTGAGGTCAAACTGACTGGCCTGTAGTTTCCCTTCCTCCCAGCTATCACTTTTGTGAAGTGGAACTATATCTTCTCTCCTATAGTCCTCTGGGACCACTCCCATCTCCAGGTACTGATTGAACAGGACTGTCATAGATGCATCGAGCACCTCTCTGAGCTCCTTCAATATCCTTGGATTTATCCCATCTGCCCCTATTGCCTTGTCCACTTTCAGATTTGCGAGTTCCTTCTGGACTCTTTCCTCTATAAATGGACTAGTGTCCACCTCCCTTCCTTCGATGCTCCTGTTACTTAACTGTGGTCCTTACCTTCCCCTTCCTTCATGAACACTGAACAAAATATTTGTTCAGGATGCTTGTAAGCCCACCTGTAGAGATGGGCTTGGCTTACTAGCTTTGCTTGCTTAGCCCTCTCTTTTCCCAAGGCCCTTTTAGTCAGCTTAGGGAGGTGATTCTGTTACAGACACCAGGGGCGAGAGTTTACAGTATTTAAGCCCTGGACCATGGGCTGGGTGGGAGAGAGATGGTGAGATGGTGGACATGTTAGGAGCAGTGTGACTGGGGCTTAAAACCCTCCAGCCCCAGAGGTGTCAGCTGGCAGCATTGGTGCAACACTGGGAGGTTTCAAGGGAGGGCTGCAGGAGCTTGGCAGCCATTGGGGTTCGGTCTTCCATTGTCCCACCTATGGCTTTGTAGGAGGCAGAGAAGGAGCAGGAAGGCTGGAATGTCACCAAAAGGCAAGTAGTCCCAGTAACCCGAAAATGGGAATGGAGACTAGGCAGTGAGGCGGCTGTGATGGTGGCAGGGTCACAACAGGGCTGTCCGGAGGTGGAGAGGTCTGGAGAGCATTTTCTCACATGGCACACTGTCTGGAGGGTAAGGGTGGAGGAGGGTCACATCCTGAGATTCATATTAGGGCCTGCTATGCCCATGTCTGGGGCAGGCCCATTAGACCTGCCAAAGGGATGCGGCCCGGGAACTCGGATATGGAAAGGAGGGAACCATTGTTCAGGCTCGGTCAGCACAGACTTTGGATGGGCTCAGAAGCACTGGGAGAAAATCAGCACATGGATGTCTCACGCTAGAGGTACAGGCAAGTTTGGGAGCAGCCGTGGAAGGCATTTAGGTTGCATTGCCCAGGGCTCATCTTAGGCCCAGTGGCAGGGAGGAGTAGGTACTCCCCTGAAGGAGGAAAAGGGCATCTTAAGTGCGTTATAAATAGAGGTGAGCTGAAATCTCTGCTCAAGGCAAGAAAAGTTGTGGAGCCAGTATGGTCTATGGTTTAGGCCTTGGAAAATCTGCTAGCTGTAGCTGGTACTGAAGCCTTGGTTTGTCTGCTGTCCTATCTTTTAATTCTCTCAGCCCCTTGGTGCTGCTCCATTAATTTATTCTCTTGGACACAATTGTTTATGTCTAGAAAATTCATGATTTTATGGTTCCTTTGATTATTACTGTGCTGTGTGGTTAATGAATTACTATGTGCACAAATATTTATATCTTCCTAAGTAAGTTTCAGCCCCCCAAGTTCAAAGGGTCAACAGATGACATGGTGCCAGGAAAACTATTCACCTGGTAAGAGGACGCCTGGAATTGATATACCATTTGCCAGCTAAGGCCTATCTTTTATTCCAGTTATTGTGAAGGTGCCAGGAAGGAGTTCAGGTCTGTATCCCCTCTTACTGTACCATTGTAACCCCTAGACAAAGGGGGTTAGAGATGTGTGGTTTATCCAGAATGTCCTTTTAGTAATTTGGACATTAATTGCACCACTGGCTCTGGGGAGAAGAAGCTGGATGGGGCCCCACGGCTGCAGTGAGGCCTGCTCTTTAATGGTGCATAGCTCAGTGGGCCACTATAGTTTGTGGCACCAATCTCCTGCTGTATGTGTTACTCTCCGGCACTTCCTGAGTGTAAGGAATGGTCCGTGGGGTATAACTGCTAGTGTGATTGGCTCCGCTGTGTAAGACAACTGGGAAGGAGCGAAGTGGAGGCACCATTTTCTGCGGTGGTGCGAGAGTGACATACAGAGAAAGAAAAGCTAAAGGAGAAAGGCAAAATGGTGGAGAAATTTTCATCCAAAGAACCCCTGCTACTGTCCTTGCTTCCCTGTTGGCGTATTTGTGGAATTTGGCACAGAGGGGAGCAGCTGTGGAGAAGTGTGTCATGTGTGGCTATCGAGGAGAAGAGGTAGTGAAGCTGTCACTGTGTTCCATCTGTTCAAATGCAATGGAGGGGACTGTGTGAGGCCTCCTTTGGCTACCCTGGCCCTACCCTGTGAGCGCATCTGTGGGCACGGCATCTTTAATCTCCCAGGAAGTTTGGATTTGGGAGATGAGGCAAAAACAATGGCCCCTGTGGTAAAGCCAAAGCAGGAGGCACCAGATGTGGTGGTGGAAGCAGTGGAAGAGCCTGCTGGTGAGGCGAGGTGGGGCATAGTCATCTGCCCAGCTCCACCACCTGCCGTCCGACTACCTTATGGCAGAGGAGAGGCAGAGGACTTCAGTTGTCAGCTGGTGAGCTCTCCCAGGGCCCAGGGTCACCTGTGGGTTCGCTGCCTGGCAACGGCAGTTCCTCCGGTACTGTTAAGGCAGAAGCTCTTCAGACCAGTACACCAGGGTGTGCCCCAGAAGAAGAGGCAGGAGACGAGGTGGTTTGGAAGGTGCCTGATCTTGTGCCCATTAGAGTACATTTCCAACAGTTTCAGCTTACTGACCACTAAAGTTTATTTATTTATTAATGGTATCGGACTTACAAACCTTTGAGTCTGAGACTCGTTTACAAAGACTCCATGTCAGAGTAACATACAAGTATAGTGAGAATACAGCAAAATAGTTAAGATATCCTATACAGGGTGGTAGCTAAAGTAGAGCGATAATTGTAGCAATAAAATAGCATAAAAGGACAAGACAGTTAACTCTAACACAGCAAGGTTGGGTGTACAATGGTCTGGCAGGTGGACAAGGATACAGGACATAGAAGCAGGACAAAGGTCCCTTGTCAGGAGGGGGAAGACAGTAGCCATGCTTACAGGCAGATGTCCAAATGAGAGGGTGGACAGCCGCTATGGGCAATTACAACTATGGCTGGCAAAGAGATGGTTGTGTAGCGCTGTTTTAATGGCCCTAGCCTACTTTCAGAGGAAATGGCAGCAGGAAGGAATTAAACCAGTCTGGGGCTCTGTAGAGGAAGGATCTCTGGGCCAGAGATGTCCTAACTCTGGGTACATGAAGCGGGATCTGGCGGAGCTGCTGATGAGTAGAGAGCGTTTGGTCGGGCGGATAAGAGTGGACAGTTCTGGGGGGCCAAGACAGCCAGAATTTTCTTGGTGAAGAGGCAGGTATGGTAGTGTAGCCTCCTCAAAATTGAGCATATTTGCCAAGGAGTAGAATTAGCAGGTGTGGGTAAGCCTGTTAGCACCTGTGAGCAAATGGCAGGCTTTATTAAGTGACATTTTGACATGACTGAGGGCAGTGTTGTCTGCAGCCCCATAGACTAAGAGCCCATAGTCAATGAGCAAAAGGACAGAGGATGTAATGGCCAGTCTCAGGGCTTCAGGAGGGAAGCAGTTCTTGTGGCGGTATAGGAGACCGATTTGAGCATTTACAGCTGAGCAGAGGGTGTGGATATGCCCATGGAAGGAGAGTGCTGGGTCAAAGGTGAGGCCAAGGTACTTAAAGGAATTTACCTGTTCGAGGGGAGGTGTTTATTGGTCTGAACCAGTAGGGGTGAGTCTTTGTATCTATTTTGGATATGTGAGAAGAGCATGATCTTCATCTTCTTGTAGTTCAACACTAGCCTGCGGTCAATGAGCCAGGTTTCAGCCTGACTAAAGGAGTTTTGGAGGAGCCAGGATCACAGTGGGCAGAGAGAATGACCGTGTCGTCTGCATAAAGGACACGATCAGAACAGCTGTTGGGGAGGGCATTGAGATAAAGGCTAAAGAGTAATGGGCCCAGTATAGAGCCCAGGGTTACCCCTGAGCGGACCAGGCAGCTTCCAAAGGTGGTGCCATTAACTTTGATGCACTGAGAGTGGAATGAGAGATAGTTGGCAAACCAGTTATGGACATTCTGGGAGAGGCATAGTTGAGTAAGGATGGATAGCAGAAGGGATGGTTGACAGTATCGAAGGCTTTCGACAAGTCAAAGAAAACCATGCCGGTTAGTGATCCTCAAGAGCAGAGTGAATGTAACTGGAAAATTCAACTAGAGCAGTGGTAGTGCTGTGACCCTAACAGAATCCATGCTGTTCCTTGCAGAGGAGGTTGTGGGTGATGAGACAGTCAGCGAGCTGATCCGAGACTATCCTCTAAAGCTTTTGAGAGGGGAAGATGGATATTGGTCTGTAGTTCCCAGGTGAGGTGCAGTCACCACTCTTGTAAATGGGGTATTGACTGCAGTCTTCCAGATGGAGGAACTGACCAAGGTAGAGGAATGGTTAAGGAGATTAGTGAGGGCGGAGAGTACAACATCCAGGACTAGACGAAGCAGCTTGAGGTCCAGTGTGTCACTACTGTGACTGGCACCATTTAGAGCACTGAGCAGGTAGAGCTTGGCATCTTGAAGAGAAAGTGCAGAAGTAGAAGGGTGGTCGAGGTGCGGTGGCTGGGATAGGGTCAAAAGTTAGGGGAGTGCCGAGTTGAGGTCGGAAAGGCAGAGTTGAGGGTCTCTGCTATGCATTGCGGGTCAGTGGAAGTAGAGCCATTGATGTTAAGCTGGGAGGTGGTGGGATATGGGCTTTCTGTTGAATGCCTTGATGTTGTCCCAGAATTTTGGCTGAGCCCAGGAGGACGCAAGGGAGAACCTGTAGTAGTAGTCCACCTTAGCTTTATGGATAGCCCAGAAGCAGCTGTTACGAGCAGCCAGGTAGGCTTGTCTATCAGAGGGATTGCCTGAGTCAGAGGCTCTGCTCCAGAGGTTGTCCCTGTGTTGCAACTGAGTAATTAGGGATTGGGTGATCCATGGGGTGTCTGGATTTTGATAGCAAATTTGGAAAGGGGCAGAATAAGTCACAGGCTGAATTGAAAGAGCTGATAAAGTAACTGAGGGCAGTGTCAATGTCAGGAGCTAGGGTAATAGGTGTCCAGTCCCAGCGGGCGAGGTGGTCTTGAGCTAACCTAGTTTGCCAGATTTTAGGCAGCGGGTTTTAGGCACCACCATCCCACAACCATATCTGTAGCCTACTAGCACACTGCCAGACACTGTCCTGTGCTGCGATGCAGAGCAAGGCCTTATAGAGAAGATGGATGACTTGTTAAGGAGTGACCTGCAAACATCCCCTATTGTATCCAGGTGTGGTTGAAGCCAGGGGCCACCTGGCACCAGTGTGAGAGACCTGCCCAGTGATCGCAAGCAGAAAGTAAAGAAGACAAATCTATATAGAATACCCCAATGCGGAGTGCCCTATGTGCTGGAGAGTCTGGGATATCATCAAAGAAAAGAGGATGGATTGGGTATTCTGGGGCATAGTCCAGAATTTACAGCAGCAGCTGGGGCCCTGGAAAGCTAAGCAGGCCATCATTCAAAAGACAAGATCGATGTGCTTCTCCACACTGTGGGCTAGTTGGCATGCTTCAAGCACTTCTGCTATGGTGCAGGACTTAGCAGACTGTCGCATGAAATACTCATCATCACCACAGATTATTTTGAAGAAGACCACCAAACCACATCTGGACTACTATTACCCCAGTGGTGGTGGGCCTGCTATCTAAAGGAGAAGAGACTGTGCATTCTAGCTGTGATTTCCGGGACTGTCCAGTTTCCTGTTGGGGTTTAAAAAAAAAAGAATCAAAGGTTTAAAGCACTGTGCCCAGGGGAGTCTTTCAGGACAACCTGTGAGTAACGGAGGTTTAAAACTGTGGACATCCTGCTGAGACTTTGAATTTCTGCTTCTTGAAAAAAAAAATTTCAGAGACTAAAATTGTTTATTAAAGTTGCTCCTGTAGGAGCGACCTATTCTAACATAGTAATGTTAATAATGAATCTGTACAAGCACTACCTCTGTGTGAATGTAGGGTGAATGAGAGTGAGAGTGAAATATGAATGGTAAGCTTGGTTAAGCAAGATTTAATCTGTATGCTTAAATGTTCAAGTAGTTAATGTTAATGAGTTAAGACTGACAGCCTGGCTAGAACAGATATTGCTTACCTGTTTTTTGGTTAAAATGTGTTTCAGAACAAACTCGCTCCACTGGGCAGGATAGGTAGGAGGGTAGAAGGGTGGGTGCAGCGTAGACCCACCATGGCTATCATGGGGTCCTTTGGAAGCATCCTCTGCTCCATTTCCAGGAGGAAATGTTTTTAGGGAGGGAGGTGTAAGCCCCTCGCGGAGTGGGCTTACTACCTTAGCTTGCTAAGCTCCCTCTTTTCCCAACGTCCCTTTTAGTCAGCTTAGGAGGTGATTCCTGTTACTACACCAGGGGCAGAGTTCACCAATATTTAAACCCTGGACCTTGGGCTGGGTGGGAGTGAGATGGAGAGACAATGGGCATGTTAGGGGCAGTGTGTCTAGGGCTTAAAACCCTCCGGCCCCCAGAGGTGTCAGCTGTAGCATTGGTGACAACACAAGGAGGTTTCCGAGGGAGGCTGCAGGAGTTTGGCGGCGTTTGGGTTCGGTGTTCCATTGTCTCACCTATGGCTTTGTAGGAGGCAGAGAAGGAGCAGGAAGGATAGAATGTCACAAAGATAAATGGTCCCATTAACCCAAAAATGGGAATAGAGTCTAGGCAATGGAGCTGCTGTGGTGGTGGCAGGACCACAACAGGGCTATCCAGAGGTGGTAGGTCGACAGAGCTTTTTCTGATATGACACACTGTCTGGAGGGTAAGGTTGAAGGAGAGTCGTGTCCTGTGGTTCACATTAGAGCCTGCTGTGCCTGTGTTTGGGGCAGGCCATTAGACTGCTAAAGGGATGCGGCTCTGGGAACTCAGATATGGAAAGAAGAGAGCCGTCATTCAGGCTCAGTCAGTGCAGACCTTGGATGGGCTCAGAAGCATTGTGAGGAAAAACAACAGCCGGATGGCTCAAGCAAAAGTACAGGCAAGTTTGGGAGCAGCCATGGGAGGCATTTGAGCTGCGACACCCGAGAGCCCGTCTTAGGCCCGATGGCAGGAGAGGACAAGGCACTGCCCCAATGGAGGAAAAAGACATCTTAAGGGTATGGTAGAAGTAGAGGTGAGCTGAACTCTATGCTCCAGGAAAGAAAAGTTGTGGAGCCAGTATGGTCTATGCTTTAGGCCTTGGAAAAATCTGCTAGCTGTAGCTGGTACTGAAACCTTGGTTTGCCTGCTGTCTTATCTTTTAAATCTCTCAGCCTCATGGAGCTGCCCCATTAATTTATTCTCTTGGACACGATCATTTATGTCCAGAAAAATAAATGATTTTATGGTTCCTTTGATTATTACTGTGCCATGTGGTTAATGAATTAATAGGTGCAGAAATATTTTTATCCTTTTCTAAGTAAGGTTCCAGCACCCTCCCCAGCTCAAAGAGTCTGCAGATGCTGCGGTGCCTGAAGATCTATTCCCTGATAAGAGGAGGCTTAGAATCTGTATACCATCTGCCAGGTAAGGCCTATCTTTATTCCAATTATTGTGAAGGTGCCAGGATGGAGTTCAGGTCTGTGACCCCCAGATGAGGATGGGGGTTACACCTGTTTTTTCCTGGTCCCCTGCACATTCCTCCTGCCTCCTTAGCCTTACAATCCTCCCTGGTTTTTCTTCTTTGCTTACATATCTGAGAAGTGTACCTGAGCAGGAAGCTTCTACCCAGACAGCAAGCCTACATCACAATAGAAAAAGTGTCTGGGATTATCTGGGTTTTGCAAAGCTGCAACCACACTTGTATGGAAGGAAGGAGTTCACTCTGGTTACTTATCACAACCCCTTACATATCCAGGTTGGCCTCTGCCATTATGGCCTCTAGGTCCAGAATCTTATTTACTAGATCTCTAGCACTCACATACATGGCATTGTAGACTTTGTACCACTCTGCTTGGTAGCCCTTCTTTTCTTTTTGACCTCTCCGTTTTTGTCCCCACTAATTTTTGCCACCTTGCTTCTTTTATTAATTTCTACCCTGTGGAATTTCATTTCCCGTGGATTCTCCTACTTTCTATTTCAGCCTGTGGGGGCAGTTACTGTCTCCCCAGTTTCTTCCACCAGTCCCTTGGCTAGTTTAAATGTTCATCAAAGTAGTGTCTAATCCATCCAATGAGGACTGTGGTTCCCTCCCAGGTGGATACAGGCCATCACCACTGTAAAGGCCCCTCCAGATGGCTCAACAGTTCCTAATGTAGCTGAACCCTTCCCTATGAACCATTCTGCAACCATGAGTTGAAGGTCTTGGTGAGGAGATCCTCACCTTCCCCTGTCAAAGACAGGCAGAATCTCAGCAAAAGCCACTGAGCGCACTACCTAAGACCCTTCAATAACTCATTAAACTCCCTATACACCATCCCAACCCCATCCCTAGCCAGGTCATTAGTCCCAGGTGAACAATGACATCTGGCTCTGCCTCCATCCTTCTGCCCCAGTGATCCTCAGGATCCACTTCCCATCCCTCCAGGCTGTGACACCACATAAGCAGCTAACCTTCTACTCCCCTTTCTTATTCCCATATCTATCCCTCTCACAATCATGTCCCCACTAGAAGTTTCATCCTCCTCTTTTGGGGTCCTCTTCCTCCTTTCTTGGGGTCTCCACTCACAGAACTCCCACAACCTCCCCAGCCACTACCATGGGTGCCTCCTCCTGCAGTTCGCCTTGCCAGAGTGACATAGGAATCGTGTGAGTGGTACTAGATGAAAATGTCTCTCTGACCCACCACCTCCACACTTGGAGCCCACTGTAGTCCAGTCATTCCTCCTCCCTGGCATTCTCTAGAGTAACAATGTCAGACTTGGTGGACCCTGGATGAAAGAAGAGGTCCTCTGAATCCTAGTGCAGCTCTCTCACAGTTGAAGGTTGAGTTTCACTCATGTTTTCCCAAAATGTGGAAAGGTGCTGGCCAGCCCTGGAGGACAATGTCTGGTAACCCCAGGCTAGAGACATTTGTTGCCTACAGCCACTTTTCTCTTCTGTCAGAAGTAAGACCCCTCCCTGTGGAGGGGCTTGCACTGGATCACTAGGCCCATTCTGGAGCAAAGGACCTAAGCCCCCACCCCTGTGGGTGGTCCACGCTTGGAACACTGCTCAGCCTGGCAGAACACAGTCTTTTATGGGGTCCTTCTTCTGAGGCTCTCGATTGGCAAGTGATTTGCTACTCCCATGATAATTGGCTGAACCCGCTTGTCAGTCCATAAAATTAATATTCATTAGACTCACTCGATGCACAATAGGTTCCCTGTTTTGGCACCTGATTTAGGTCCCTGCAGTTTCCCCATAAGCACTTGGCAATGTCCCATTACTCCTTGCTTTAGAATCCTGGCTTTCTGATTGGCTGTTGCTGTATTAAAATGGCTGCTGAACACACAGTCCTTTTGCAGTTTAACACAGTCCCAAATACAAAGCTCTGGTACAGCCAGGCTAATTACTTTATTTGTTTGCTTGCCACACAGTTTTATAGCCACAATTGTGCCCTTTTAAAGCTGCCCAGATTAGCCATTTTCATTCAGCCCTTAGCCTGTCGCTGCTGCCGAAATATAGTGCCCCAGCCAGCAGACAAACAATGCATCTGAGTTCCATTGTCCAGGTCTGGAGCAACCAGGATAAATAATATTTTATCTACTTTGCCCCTTTCTAAATAGCCCTTTTAGTATCCTTTGAGATGCTGCCCTCAATCAACTTTTTGTATCACTCCTAAGCCTGTCACTGCTGCTGTAATATACAGTCCCCTGCAGCAGACAGGCTCCTCATCAATATTTGTGGGAGCTCCACATTACTATTCATTAGCCCTTCATCTCTAGTGCTCTTAGTGCTCTCTATTTACAATGAAAAGAGGCTCTCTCAGCCCTGGCACAGATCACCAGTCCCCACACTGCCAAAAATGGGGACTGGGACCTCTGGGACATAATCCGTTTGACCGCAATTGCAGTCGGGTCCCCTTACACTTTCACACACGCATGAACTTGCTGGCTGGCCATGAAACAAGTGAAAATGGCTGGGGCCCTGTAGTCACTTATACCTCCTCCAGCTCCCACCAGGAAACTGAGAAAGGAGAAGGGGCTGGGTGGAGGTTTAAGGCACCACAGGCGCATCTCGGGACTTGGGCTGTGGCAGTGATGAGGACAACACTTAGGGATCCCCTCAGGCATCGGGAGGTGCTCCATGGACTGGGAGAATAGGAAATTGAGGTAAGCCCCATTTGGGAGGATACACTCTCCCTGCCTCGCGAAGCTTGGCATCCATGCCAAACATGTGCCAAACCCTAGCACCCAGTAAGTAGCATCTAAATCACTAGCAACTTTTAAAACATTTAAACAGTTCTAACTAGTCACATGGCTTTCTAGCTAGCATTGGTCACCAAACATTCTATACTTTTTAAATATAACTACCTAAACAGCAATAAACGTTTGCAACAACAATTGAGAGCATTAACTGATGTTACATTCTCCCCGGAACCCTTGCAGTAATGACTTTACACTGGAATAATTATTTGGTACAATTCCACTTTTGACCACTATGGGACATGCTCACTTACCCCACTAACATTTACTGACCAGCACTAAGCAGCTTAGAGCAGATTTTGGCACCAAAACACTTTTCCATCAGTTTTATGGGCCACAGCCATTTTAAGGGTCCCAAAGCTTAGGATCTGGGGGGCCATGTTGGGCATGACATGACATACAGGAGATCCCAGTGATGCCTCCACGTTTGTCTAACCCCGTGACAGGTATCTGAAGGGCTACACTACCCCTGCCTGGCTAGCCAAACCAAGGTTGAGGGGCCTGGGTTTGTACTTCAACTTTAAACTGGTTCTTTCCCAAGATATGACATTGCAGTGTGCCTCCACCCAGTGTATACCTTTTAGTGGGCTAGCTAATACCTGGCACAACCCTCTGGGATGCTGTACCCACCCACATTACCAAAATGCCACCCAAGCATGACCCCAAAAATATTTCCCACATTTCAACACATTTTGATAATTATTGACTTACTACATATGCTCACGGACAGGATTATCAAAAACAACAATTTATTACATGGGAAGGCTAGATGGGTAAATTGGAGCAGAGGTTAGGCTATGTACAACATTTACATTTGGATTTAGGCAACTGGTTTAGATTGGCTTGTTTGGCAGAAATCACATAATCATCAGCATTTTACCTCTAGGCATCTATTACCATAGCCACCCACCAACCTCTGAGATAGTCAGAGCCCTGGCTGTCTATCTGACTAACTGCAATTAGAAAGATGACACAATTAGCAAAAACACAGTAGCAATTATCCACACTGGCACCAGTCCCCAAACTGTATAAGACCCTGCAATCTCGCACATCAACCTGGGTACCCAGTAACTAAAGTTCTTAATGATGCAGGCGGGTGATCGGTGCGACTGTACATCGACCGGCTAGTTGGGGCCTTTAAAGAAAATAAGCAGATTAGCGGTTGTCCTTTTACTTTTGAACATCCTGACTTATGATACTGGTAAACACTAACCCCTCTGTGATTCAGAAGGTTTGGCTCTAGCTGGGGAACTTAACAACACTTGAATTATTTACAAGTCTCTTGCATAACAGGGATTGCCCTGTGTACTTAATTTAGATGTCTTGTTCAGTAGCCATATTAGGCAAGTAGAATTAGGTGATCTCAGCAGGTGGGCATCTGCTTTGGAGGTTGAGGTGCTGGCTAAGGCTTACAGTCAGCTGCCCAATCCTGACTGCAGGGATCTTACTGCTTTTGCAAGTGGAACAACACTTCAACTTCTTTCAGCAGTCCCCTCTTTGGGCTGAAATCACTCTCTGGGTGACCAGGCTGGGACCTGTGTTGGTACATTTCAGACCTCATGTCTAGGCTGTACTCCTTGGGGAAATACATATGGCAAGTGCCCTAGGTGGCTCACTATCAGGCTGTGTCCCAAACCTAATCTACAATGGTTGCATAGCATTCCGCACATTTATCAGTCATCACATTTATTTCAGTCACTTCAACCACAGGCCATATTGGCCACCATGGTCCTCCTGGCTATCAGATACTTGGTTGGTGCTGCTCCTAAAGCTAGGGTGACCCAATTGCTCACAGTCCATAGCAGACTAGTATACTCTCACAACACTGTATCTTGACTTGGCAATTCAAAACAGTTACTGCATCTTCTCTCAAGCATGTTTCACAAAGTCTCAGTCCTTGTGGCTTGGCTGGAGTTAACAGCTCCCACTGTGCATCACGACAATTAACAAAGTCCCTCTTGGCAGTGCTGGTGTTAGCAACTCCAACAGACAAATGCTGGACCTCCCAGGCAATGTCAGGAAGAGCTCTGACTCTGAGTACCCCCTTCCAGTCCTGTAGGCACTTGTCAAATCAGATACATTTATATATGTAAACTAGACCCTTCACTGGTCACTAAGCAGATATTTACCCTTTCTGTGCTTTTGCTTAAATACAGGGTGCAGACAAAACAGTCACAATTAGTACACTCTTGTCTTTGCTGCCCTTGAAGATTTCTCACACTTGTACTTGTCAGTAACAGTTTACTCACTTAGATCACTTGCAGAATGGCTTTCGCTTTCTCTGAGGTTTCAGGCTTTCATCAACACTCTCGCTGCTGAGGTAGAACATGTGTGCAACTCTTCACAGCTGAAGGTTCAGGTTCACTCATGTTTTCCCAAAAACATGGAAGGGTGCAGGCCAGCCCTGGAGGACAATATCTGGCAACCCCCAGGCTAGCAACTTCTGTTGCCTGCAGCCACTTGTCTCTTCTAGCCCCTCCCTGTGGAGGGGCTTCCTGGATCACTAGGCCCATTCTGGAGCAAAGGGCCTGAGCCCCCACCCGTTGGGAGCCCACGCTGAACACTGCTCAGCCTGGCAGAACACAGGTTTTTATGGGAGTCCTTCTGAGGCTCCCGATTGGCTGAAGCAATTTGCTGCTCCCATGATAATTGGCTGAACCCGCTTGTCAATCCATGAAATTAATATTCATTAGCATTCGATGCACACTAGGCTCCTGTTTTGGCACCTGAATTAGGTCCCTGCAGGTTCCCGTAAGCACTTGGCAATGTCCCATTACTTCTTGCTTCAGAATCCTGGCTTTCTGATTGGCTGTTGCTGTGCTAAAATGGCTGCTGAATACACAGTCCTTTTGCAGTTTTAGGTCAGTCCCAAATATAAAGCTCTGGTGCAGCCAGGCTAATTACTTTATTTGTTTGCTTGCCACACAGTTTTGTAGCCACAAGTGTGCCCTTTTAAATGCTGCCCAGAGTAACCATTTTCATTCAGTTCTTAGCCTGTCACTGATGCTGAAATATAATGCCCTCAGACAGCAAACAAGCAATGCATCTGAGTCCCATTGTCCAGGTCTGGAGCAACCAAGATAAATATTATTTTATCTATTTATGCCCCTTTTCTAAATAGCACTTTTAGTATCCTTTGAAATGTTGCCCTCAATCAAAATTGTTTCACTTCTAAGTCTGTCACTGCTGCTATAATATACAGTCCCCTGCAGCACACAGGCTCCTCATTAATATTTATAAGGACTCCATATTAATATTCATAAGCCTCTTCATCTCTAGCACTCGTAGCACTCTCTATTTACAATGAAAGGATGGCTCTCTCAGCCCTGGCACAGATCACCAGTCCCACACTGCCCCAAATGGGGACCGGGACCTCGGACATAATCTATTAGACCGTAATTATGGTTGGGTCCCCTTGCACTTTCACGCAAGAACTAGCATCCGGCATAGGTGCCGGGTTGTATGGGCCTCAGGGCATTGGCCCCAGCAATATTTTTTACCTGGGCTAAGCCCCAGCAATATTTTACCACATGCTCCCTTTTATATTTTTTCCCTCGCTGCTTCCTCTATGTGCGAGCGCCCTCTGCTGACTGTGACCGAGCTGACCATGCCATCCCTCTGCTTAATTGGCTGGCGGTGCTGCTGGCATTATTTAAAAGTGGCACCTTGCCTGCTTGGTTTATCGACCCCCAAAAAAATCTTTGTGACTGGTGGTTGGCAAGTGGCAATTTTCATCTTGCCACACTGTGATTGGCTGGGGAGGAAGTCTTATTAGGCGTGATACGCTAACACCATACACATGCATGCATGACCATTGGGCAATTCTATGAGTGAGGAGGCTGGTGCCAGGTGAGGGCAATGGCTGCCATCGTGTTGTGCAGCGGACCGGCCTGGTGTAGTTGAGGGCAAGGTCAAGGAAAGGTGGTCCAGGCGTCCATCCAGCCCAGAAGAAAGGAGCTTAGCCAGAGAGGGAGAGCATTCCAAGTCAGTGCCAAAGACCGGTGCTGCAGTGGGAGCCAGGAGAAAGAGAGATGGAGTCCGGGACAGGAGTTGGCCAGTCGGGAGTCTGGGACACCACACACCACCACCAGGCAGCAAGTTGCAAGGAAGGCTAGACTGAGCAGCAGAGGGGATTTGGGGAATACTCTGCAGTAGGTGAGTTGGGGCGGACAACCTCGAGTATGGCTGGTGGGGTTAGGGAGGTTGGTTTAGGCAGGCGGAACGCAGGCTGTCGGCAAGTGGCCGGGTGGGTCACCAGGTGGTGGTGAAGGTCCTTTGAGAGGTCCAGGCGGCCGATGGCACCAGCACAGACTGCAACAGCCAGCAGGTCAACTGGAGGAGTGAGGTGAGAAGCAGAGGAGGAGAGCATCAGCACAGCCAGTCAGCATCATCCCAGCAAAGGTAGACCGGCAGCTGCCAGCAGCATCAGCAGGAAGAAGCTGAACTGCTAATATTCGTTGAAAATAAAATAAAAAGTTTTAACAAAACCCAGAATTTTATATGTGAACAATTGTAAGGAGATAGTGTATATACACGTGCTATTTGGCTTATTTGCAGTTACATCACTGTGGCATTGGGTTATGAATGATCTCCTTGTGAAGGACCAGGGAACTATCAGTGGTAGATCTCCTTGACTTGTGCCCAATATTTTATGCTGCTGACAACCAGATTCTTTTAGTTGTTTGCCTAAGAAAGTATTGCAATGGTACTGGTTTTCCTATTGGAATGCCACAAATCAGTGGACATAGGGAATTTCTCTTGTGATATTGATTCATTGATTGCCACAGAGATCACTTATGTACCCATTGTTTTCTTGTTCCCAGTATATATGCTTCTGCTGGAAGCACTGCAGTGATTTGAAATACAGTTTTTGGTTAACATTTTTCAATGCTGATAATACTCAGATATATTGGAATGCTTTTGTCCACAGTTCAATGGTCCAGCAGGTGATACTTTGTCAACACATGTTTTAAGCTAATTGTTTTGTTTTAGCTGCCATATGGCTGCCATTTTGCTGCCTGACTACCTCTCTCTTCTGTCTTTCCTCCCACCTTCATTCTGGTCTTCCTCCTACTCGCTGGATGGTTCTACAGTGTCAGCTCTCTCCTGATAGCTGCTGCTTGGGTGTCTTATTTTGACTGCACTTTTGCTGTTCCCAATTTATATTGGGCCCAATATTCCAAACTGTGCCTGGCAATGGAGCAAGTGGTTGAGCAAGCGTAACTGAGTTGACGCTGGAGCAACAAAGGGATATATTCAAAATGAGATGTGCCATGGCTCATCTCTTCTGAATATAGTATTTAACGCGCACGCCAAGAATATAGAAAGCGCTTGATGCATCCCATAGACAGGTCTGAACACTATGACTTGTAATGCTGCAGCACAACTGTAGCTGTGCTATGTGCAAAATCCAGATATTCAGACCTGAATATGCAATGAGCCATTAATGCATGCATGGCACAAATGGAGCCATTGTGCATGTCTTATGGTCCCATTTGCATGTGGTTGCTGGGCCAGCCAGTGAAATGCGCCTGGCACCTCAGGACAGCATGCAGTCCCTGTACCAGGTACTGCTGTAGTACCCCACCCCAACACATAACCCCAAGCACCGTGATTTACAACTATTGAATTCCATGATGGTCCAGTGGTACCCCTCCCAACCCGCACTCTCAATCACCGTATGTAATGTAATTTCATAGCCCTGGTTTTCCA
Source organism: Neoceratodus forsteri (assembly GCA_016271365.2). NCBI lineage: Eukaryota > Metazoa > Chordata > Ceratodontiformes > Ceratodontidae > Neoceratodus > Neoceratodus forsteri. Next base: position 764,802,960 of record CM028133.1, on the reverse strand, counting down.
GTGGTTCCTCCTCCCCATCCTGACCCTCTGATCACTGAAAACACACATTATTATGGTCCCAGGTAGTCCAGTGGTACCCCTCCCCATCCTGACCCTTCAATCACCTAATATATAAAGCATCATTCCTGGTGGTCCAGTGGTATCCCCCACCCACTCTGGCCCCCAGCTCACCCAGTTCCACCCCTGGTCATTGGTGGGCAGGAAATGCCCCTAATACCACCACGGCTGCCTGCCGAATGACAGCTACAGTGATCGCTGCAAGCTCATTGGTCTGCACTGTGGACCAGTGGGCTTGCAGTGCATGCTGTAATAATTCACAACTGTGTGAATTAAGTCATTCATTCAAAGAGCTGTGCGTTAGTATCCCCTATCCTCACAGAACCAAATTTGTTAGCTTGCCACTTACTGCTGCTGTTCTTGTCCTGCTTCCCACTCTGTTCCTGCCTATGCCCTGGTACAGAATGGTGAGTCTGTGTCCTCCCGCTCACCCAATTCAATAACAGTCTATAAATTCTGCTCCCACAGTAGCCCTAGTACATGACATGCTCTGCCCCAAGGCAGCCACAGGATGAGATTAAAGGTGCCAGTCTAACTCACAAAGTTCAGTTTCTCAGGTCTAGCACTACGCTCTGCACCCACAGTGGCCACAGCAAAAACATTCTCTATCCCCAGGCTGTCCCTAGTATGAGATTTCAGAGACTGCATGCAAAGCCCAGCCTCTCAGGTTTGGTAGTACATTCTGCTTCTGCAGTTGGCACAACACTTGAGCATACCTGGCATGCTGTGCCCCCAGCCAGTCCCAGTGTAGGATCAGGAAGAATGTTGGCAGTTGCATGGTTAAGGTCAAATAAAATAATCACTTTTATACATTGTCTTCACTTTATTGAGGTCCCCGGCTCCTTTATTTTTAGTTGTTCTTTTGTCCACCACCTTAAGACCTAACAATCAGGGTTTTCTTTTTTTAAATACATCCCCTTTTACATGTGGGGATTGGCAGCAGAGCTGTTAAAGAGAAGTGTTATAAAGGCAACTTGCTGTATTTTAGCAATGTCACAGCTGCTTGTCTTTATTTTGTAAATGTCCTGATTGTTGGCTGTGGCATTGTAAGGAAGAGAGTGAAGGAAGGATCTACCTGCAGGTAGCCAACTGCCAAAATGTAAGTGTTGTATTAATGCAACTGAACTGAAATTGTGATGGGCATGCCGGAGTGGCTCACAAAAGTTGATTGTTACCATTCTTGATAGTGGCTGCTTCAAGGAAGAAGATGGAGATGCCTGGTTGTTCTAGCTGAACAACCAGACATCTCCTCAGAATCGAGTATATCCATGTAAGACAGCCATTACAGTTTGCAGCTGCTCTGTGATGGAAAGAGAACTGGAGATTTTTGGTAGTCAACACTTTGCTTCTGAAACTGGGCCTACAATGCTCCAAATGCACTACTTTACACCTACATTTCCAAAATTTCCTAGGGGAATGCCCCAGACCCCCTACAAAGGTTTGGTTTTCATAGCCAAGTGCACCCCCTTCTGTCAATTCTTGGATCCACCACTGATCCAAGGTCAGTTATGAAAAAAGCCCAGCAAGCAGGCTGGCTCAGGCCACATATACCGCATCTGTGCTGCTGTACCTCTTCTCTATCTCAGTATATGAGAATTCTTTCTTCTGTTTTAACATATTTTGCCAAACAAAACATCAGCCCCCATTTTTAGACTGTGTGGAGCTAAACATGCTAGGGATATGCTACTGGGAACAACATGGTCAGTGCTACCTCGTACATACCATTAATCTAATGCCGGTACACACTGTATACACTGCTGTGCCATGCAAAGAGGAATTCTCCTGCATACAGGGTACAGCTTTACATACAGTGGTTCTGAAGTGCTAAACAGCCAAAGTCGCAGCACTTTACCATTGTGCACAGCAGTGCATGTTGCCTCCCAGTTTCCGATCACCAGTCCAGTCCCCCATAACCTCATCTTGTACAGATCCATGGCATCTACTGTACTGATCCTACACCCCTCAATTGCCATTCTGATCCCCCATGAACATGTTATTCGATGTTCCTTGGCATCTTGTGGACCCCCACCACCTCAGTCACTGGACTGAACCCAAATAACCCTTCATCTCAATAATTCCTTGTGTCTAGTCATCTTCTCACCCCCCACCCCACCCCCGATTGCCAGTCCAAACTCAAATAACCCTTTATGACAAAGATCTCTGGCATCTAGCAGTCACCTCACCCCACCCCACCCTGAGCATTGGTTTGAGACCAAATATCTCTGCCGTCTAGTGGCTTCCCACTCCCCGATCATCAGTCCTCCACTTACCCAAGCTAGCTGCTTCCATTGGGTGACTGTGACTGGCACAACCCCTCTGCTCACCACCTCTGCCTTCTGCTGTCTGAATGATGGGGATTGAGCTTGCCTCTGCTGTGAAACAGCTGTTTCTACAGTAGGTGAGCACCTTCTCCCTATTTCTCAGACTGTAGCTGGTCAAGAGGGTGAATGGAGGGGATGTGCCAGTCCCCATCACTGGAGGGGCTGCCAACTGGGGTGAGTGGGGACACAGGGAAAGGGGAGTAACATGAGCGAGAGTGGGAGGGAGGAATATGAACTAGCAATTGGGTGTGGGACCACTAGACAGCAGGCTTTATTGACTAATGGATTATTTAGACTTGGACTGGCAAGTCTGGAGTGGGGACCACCAGATGCCAGGAATCATTGAGATTAAGGGTTTTTAAGTTTGAAGCAGTGATTGGGGGTGGGATGGATCCACACACCAGGGAACTATGAAAGTAGGATTATTTTGGTTGGGACAGCTGATCCGGGGGTAGGGGCAGCTCAGATCCACACAATGCCTTCATGCAATCATGCATGGTACACGGTGGAGATGCTAATATGCACATAATGCCATCAAAATGGCTCTTTTGTTGCCACATGCCATATGTGCTTTGACCCTAGAACCCCAATGGTTCACCTCTGACCCCTGGGTCAGGGAGAGTCTTGACCCCTGAGTCCCAACAAAAATTTACAAACCTGGCTCCTATGCCATCCTGCTGTAAAACAAGTAAAATGGCCAGCAGCTCTGCAGTCACTTTAGCTCCTCCAGCCCCACAGGAAACTGTGAGAAAGAGAAGGGGCGGATGGAGGTTTGAGGCGCCACAGGTGCATCTCAGGACTTGGGCTGTGGCCATGATGAGGACAACAGTCGGGGACCCCGCGAGCATCGGGAGGTGCTCCATGGAGCAGGAGCACAGGAGAACAGGCAATTGAGGTAAGCTACCTATTGGGTGGGGGGTTACACTAACTAATTCAGCCTGGAGTTTAGCAACCTTCTCCCTCAACACAGAGAGGTACGTACAGATCGAGCAGCAGTCGGTCTCAGAAGGTCTCTCTGGAAATGACCACCCCATGCCACTGCACCACTCTAGCATTCCCAGCTTCTACACGCCTGTGTTACCTGGAAATACTTATATACTCTTACCCCTGATACAGTGTTCCTAGCTCTCCCTTTTTTGTTTGTTGCTGCTTGTGTTCGTCCATACTAGCTGTAAATTCCTTATACTTTTCACCCTAGATAGGGTGTTGCCTATTCCAGTTGTAGGCCTATATTTTACCTTCCAGCATTACTAGTGTCCCTTTTATGTTTGCTTGCGGCGCTACAAGAAACATGTTGTGACAACTTGCTGGAGAAGCAGATTATGGAGGTGCGGTCCTGTTGTGGCCAATGCCGCCACTGCTTTTGGGGGCTTGTGTCTGTGGCACCACTAAATGAGCACATGTCTATGACAGCAGCTCAGAGCGTGCCACCAACGAAACTAATTTCGCGTTGCAGCGAGAGCACCCCCTCATTGCAGGGTGTGCCTTGGCTGGTGTTACATTTCAAAAACATGGAAGCAGCTGTCACCGTCCACCTCTCACAGTCCCAGGAAAGCTGACGTGAGGGGTGACCAATCCCTGTCGGCATGGCCCCTTCCCAGTTCATTTGCGATGGGGAGCCCAATCTGCAGTGGCATAATGTACCCCATAACTTGTCTGCGAGAAGGTGCCCAATCCCCTCAGTATCATGCACCCCAAACACAGACCCTGTGGCATGCTGGGAGCCACCCCAGCATGCCAATTCTACCTGTAAAACAATAAAACCCTCCATAAAATTATTCTTTTTTTTAAACTTGTAAACAGGAAAATGGTCCCTCATTGTCTGCGGTGCCCCACTCCCCCAACCCGCACCCACCCTCTGTGCACCCACCTCCCACATCCCCCACACCTTACTTACCTCCGAACCCTGTGATGATCTTGGTGGAGTGGGAACATGTCTGCACTCTTCAAATTCAACCACGAACTGAAGAAATGTCGGTAAACTGTATACTGGCATAAATGGGGAGTTTCAGCTTAGGTGGATATGGCGGCCATTTTATGACTTTTAGCACCAAATTTTCAGCATGGGGTTCTTGGGACCCCACCTCATGAACTCAGTTACTGTTATGTCGTTATTCGGTCCCAAAGATGATTTTGTGGTCACTGCACAGAATAACCTTCTGGGACTGAGTAGCGAAATGACAGCATTACTGTTCATGAGGTGGGCTCCCAAAAAGCCTGTGTTACAAATTATGAGAATCCCAAGATGACTATTCTGAGCATGCATTGCGCAATTCCACGCATGCATGTAACTTCAAGATATTTTAATAGTTTCACTCCAGATTTTCAACATTGCTATTTTCCACACCTCCTTATGAACAATACAGCTGTCATTTTTTACATCTGGCCTGCAATATGTTTTCGCACATGTGGCACACAGTGGCGCAGTCTCTGTGCAAAATCAATGTTCGGGATAGATTAAGAAAATCACAGTGACAGTGTTCATAAGGAGGGGTCCCAAAAGCCCAGGTTGCAAATTTGGTGAAAAATTCCCAAAAATGACTGCATTACCAGTGTCGTTAGCAGTTCTACACACTTGTAACTGACAATTTTTATATTTTACTCCAGATTTTCAACATTGTCAGTTTTGTACACTGCCTGATGAACAGTATAGCTGTCATTATTCACATCCTGTCCGAAACATGTTTTCGCACCTGTGACATACAATGGGCATAGTCGCTGTACAAAATCAATTTCGGGACAGATTAAAAAATCACAGTGCCACTGTTCATGAGCGGAGGTCCCAGAATGCTTATGTTAAAAATCTGGTGTAAAAATTCCCCAAACAATTGCATTACAGGTGTGTTTCACAGTTTCTACACACACTCGTGACTTCACCAATTTTGCTATATTTTCACTCCAGATTTTCAACATTACCATTTTTTACACCTCCTTATGAATAGTACAGCTGTCATATTTCACATCCTGTTCAAAATGTGTTTTCACACCAGTGGTGCCAAATGGCACAGTCGCTGTGAAAATCACCTTTCAGCTAATGAACTGATAATGTCACTGTTCATGCGGTGGGGTCACAAAAGACCATGTTGAAAACTTGGAGTGAAAATATAAGCGCCCAGGCGTTAGGGTTTCTGACCTTAGCGGCCTTCCTGTAGGGACTGACAGGTGTCAGGAGTGCGACTTGGGATTGTCGACAGTAATGCTCATGCCATTCCACCTCACCCCACCCTGCAGCCAGTGACAGGCACCGAGGTGTGCCTTGGACTCTTGACCCAAAGGTCAACCCATTCTCCTATACTGCACCCATTTCAGCATATTTCCTTATGGAATGGGGTGAGTGTAAAGCCAAACACCCAAGACACACCTCGACACTTGTTGGTGTCTGCAGGGCAGGGTGAGGTGGAATGGCATGAGCGTTATGGGCAATGACCAAAGGCACACCCCAATGCCTGTCCATCTCTGCCGGTGGGGGTGGTGTGGCGCCACTTCAATACTTCCCTGCCATTCCTATTCTGCATCTGTTTAACTCCTGCACTTCCAATGCTAATGCCAGCAAGCAAACATTCGTTATTGGCAAATGCTTGTTTTGTATGTTGCTACTTGTGTTCCCCTGTATCTCATGTAATTTCCCTTATACTATTACCCAGTATATTGTGTTGCTTCTGTTACTATTTTAGCCTACCTTTACCTTCTGCCCTTCCCAGCAGTGAATGCAACAACAGGAGTGAAAATTAGTCACCCGGCAGATCCCCTGCTTCCCTACTTCCTTCTGCAGATGCCTGCCAATGCCTAAGACGCCAGTCTTACACTTGTCCTACTTCTTCGCTGTTCCACTAACTCTCTGGGATGTGAGCGTGCAAGGGACACATTAGAGTGGTTGTCTTTTATCTTTCCAGTGCAGCCCTTTAAAGTGGTACGTCCAGTTGGACTGCCGAGTCCTTAATTGGTTCCCTGACTGCCAGATCACTCTGCCACAACCGTCCTATCAGGAATTTGACTCAGTTCCACCTCCAGTTATCAACTAGCTGAGGCTCTGGGCCAGACAGTTATCACCCTCCCAAAACTACAGAGCTAGACACAGTTCTTATAATTTGGCCCCTAAGTGTTGGCTGCTATGGCTGGTCTCAAATTTACGCTCGTGTAGCCCAGGCATCACATGCTAGTGGGCTACTACTCCTGCCTGTTGGTCCTCAAACAGGTGAAGGGCCCTGCTACAGTGGTGTTCGGGGTTCTATCACAAAGTTATCCTAGTTAATACTTTTATTGATTTTGTTAGGAATACATCAGCAAAACAGGGTACAGCAATAATCATGTATAAAACTGTGCAGATACAGGGTGAGAGACAAGCCATGTTATCGTCTACACTATCCCAAAGTTATGACAAATAGCGCGGTGCCTCCACCCACAGTAAATGGTAAGTGGATCAGGTGACCAGCTGGCACAGCCACCTGGGATGCTGCACCTCCCTACCAACCACCCCACATACCAGAGACTCAACAATTCCCAGTGACATCAACCATAAATGACATGCACTTGACTGTCTACAAAATACTCTTCACACAGCTTTTCCAAACAATAACTCATAGCTTTATTGTGGGGAAACAGGGTTAGGACAGGGGTATCTGTATAAGGGGTAGCTGTGGAAAAGAGAAGGTTAGAGCAATGAGTAAAGCAGTAACAACTGAGCCCGCAGGCCAAAGCTTCCTGGGCCTACCCCCACTGCTACCAGTGTAATATCTGAAAGGTCTATCCGGGTACCCAATAGGTGCAGGCCTGGACATTGCTGCAGGGCTGGTGAGCTGTTGGGGCCCTAAGATGTTGAAAATTAAAGTAAATCAAACACACACTCCCCTTGGCTAACCGGGCAAGCCGGGTACTCAGGGGTTGATGATTCTTGACAGTCTCCAAAATGTGGGGCTTCCACCAGTCCGAGACTGAGGGGCTCCATTCTCAAGAGGCACAACACTGAGCAGTAGATCGGTACTTGCTTAGGCTTTCATTGGGGATCTAGCAGCTTGTCACCTTGATTGAAGATCTGGCCGCTTGTCACCTTCAGCCTCTTCTGGCCTATTGCAGAGCACAGATGCAGGTCCCAACCAGCCCCAGAAGGCCCAGACCCAGGGTGACTCCACAGCCCGGCTCCCACAATGGGTCTCAGGTGCCCTAGCACCCCAGCAAGTGCAGTGACCCCACGAAACTAGCAGGTCCCACTTGAAGGGGTTAGCAGATCCTCCCTGGCTCTGGGAGTGCCACTGAAACTGGTAGAGATCACTCTGTTTCTGCACCTGTTCAACCAGTCCAGGGCAGCCAAGCAACCTCCACTTCAGTACACCAGTGCCATTTGACCACTGTCCTGCAATCTTTAAGCAACAGTTCCTCTTGATACTGAGACACACACAGCAGAGGGATCAGACACTTGCAAGAACCTGCTCACCTTTGCTCACCCAATCTCTGAGTGTCAGAGCAGCTTCCTCAGCTGAGACACAGCTCTCAGAAATTTGTACATTCTATCAACAGTGTTCACACAGCCTGGCTTGCCCCAATCCCAGGAGCACTCAAACTCTCAAAGCAGCTTCCAAAATCTCTAAGCAATGCATGCTTTCTGCAATGAGGAATCTTATCCAGCAGATGCAGCACAGTTCCAAATATCCTCAACGTTCCCACATCAGCTCAGTTCCCTCAGGCAGGATAACTTTTCTTTCTCAGAATCAACTCCCAAATTAAATCCTGTGAAAGGCCTCAAGAGTTCAGCTCTCCAGCATAGATCCCCTTGACTCAAAAGGCACCTGGCAAAGACTGACCCAAACTTTCAAAGTCCCTGGGATTTCTCCGTCAGAGTTCTGCCCTTCCAATTTGCTGCCTCCATTATCAATCACAGTTAATGACTCTTCCAGTCTTCTCATTGGCTGCATGTCTATGCACCTGAAAATAGTTCACTTCCTCTCCCAGGAGTCCCTTGGTTCAACTTTCGTCACCTAGTTTACTGATTGGTAGCTGGTGGGGTTAAAGTATGAACAACATAGTGACCCCATCCAGCTCCAGGTAGTCTTATGGCAGTCCAAACTGCAAAGTGTTCCTGTATCCAAGGTATTTAGATTTATTTTCCAGTTCCCCAGTATGTAGTGGGGACCACTGTCCCCTATCAGCGACCCCACAAACAGTTATCCCCAGTCCTTCCTGAGTCCATTGCTAGCCCCGTTTTGCCTTAGCCCAGAGCTGCAATCAGGCTCATTAATATTCATGAGCCCATCATTGACCATTCATGTTCCCCTGGTTTCCCAGTGCTCTCAGACACTTCCTCCAGACTTTGTTGCTGCTCCTAAGTCACCTCCCAGGTGTCTGGCTCCCATTTAGGTAAACAAGGGGTCAGGATCAACAGGAGGCATTTGAGTGGTTGCCAGAGCACCGGAAAGAACAGCTGCCTAAACAGACTAGGCCGCATGTAATTGTTGCTGTGGGCCAGCGGGCCTCATGTAAACAACCCGAGGTCACCAGCTCTGCAGTGTTGGACCCCTGCAGCCCAACAGGGCTGAAATCACCTGCAGGAGCCCGCAAAAACAAGATAAGCCCCCAGAGAGGTTACATTAGCTCAATAATAAACACACCAATTCAAATAAGTTTCACCACAACTTACCTACCTATGTTGTCTTCAAAAGACACATGTCTTTTTTGTCCCACCTGTGGCAAATGCAGGCACACAGGTGCTGGGTTATATGGGTCCATGGGACCGGGTGCCATCAATAATATCAAAAGCAGACCCAGCCCCACCAATGTTAGAGCATATCTTGGGGCTCTTTATTTAAAATTCCACAGTCCAGCGCATTGCTTTTGTATTGCCAGCATCAGCCGAGAGATCTGGCCAGCAGCAGCAGGTCTCTGATGAGTGATGGGGAAGGGTCTGCCGCTTTGATGGAATCTATTTCTGCCAATTAATTTGCTCTTTTTAAGCCTCTGGTGACCAGTTGCCAGTGGTAGTGGGAGGGGCAGGCTTATGACCTCCTTTCCTTCCTTTCCATATCCCAATTTGCTGAAAATGTGTGTGCCTGCCTGCCCACCATAATGATTGATGGCTGACATTGGCAGTTGCTGCATTTTGGCACTATTCACCAGTCATCTCATGGTGGCCTATGGATGGGTGTACCAGACACTTTGACTTTGCTGCGGACTGCAATTTTGTATTATGTAGCAGTGAAAGCAACTGGACTTGAGCACCGCACCATGCAATTGAGGCAACTACACAAGCTAGGAAGGGAGGTAGCAGTCAGCCTTGGCAGTGCTTACTGCTTTTGATCTGGAGCTGTCTTCAAATTTGCAGTCAGACAACATCAACAGTCCGGCGGAGGAGGGAGTAGTGGACCCCTAGGCATTTGCTCACTTGTTGATGTTGGTTGAGAGAGGAGGAGCAGACGAACCATCATCCACCCACGGACAGTGACCCAGCAGTCGCCGGACTCATCGGAGAGGCCAGAGAGGAGCAAAAGCCACATTGCATCAGGTCTTAGAAAGTTGTCAGTCAAAGGCCAGACAAGACAGTGACACCAGAGTCAGCAGCAACAATCAGGTCTGTTTGGGGTGTTTGGATTGGGGAAAAGGTAGAAATTAGCCAGGAGCTGGCCTGGGAAACTGAAGAATGGGGACAGCTGGTGCTGTATTTTTATGCAGTTCCCTGAGCATCATGGATGAATTTCTGCTTTTAAACTTTGTGTAGGTGGTTAATACAAAGGAGCACACACCCCTGTCTCTCCCTCCTTTTTACCCATCAACTACCTTTGCAGCTCGTCAGCTTAGCCACACAACAAGGCATTCACTGCTGCCCTTAGAAAAGTTCAACTTTCAGCTCCTTTTGTACAGTATCCTCTGCCCAAGTACACCCTTGATTCACTGGAGCCTCCCTACCCCAAGTGGTCCCCCTCAGTCCAACTGCAGAAATCTTAAAAACTATCCTGGAACCGTTAAGAAAGGGAAAACTGTGTACTCACAGCAGCACTAGTAAAGCCGAGAGATTAGCGAATCACACATTAACATTATGTTTACAGCTGAATTGAATACATTGCAAAAACAGGAACTGTGTCCTCTCTTTCTCCACCCCTCCCCACCCATAGGCATGCAGGCTGCCCTGTTGGTACAAAGCTTTTGGAATGCAAAAGCAATCTTTGAAGAGGTAGAGCAGCCACTGTACTTTATCAGTGAGCTGCATTCAAATAGACGTGATAGACCATTTGGCCTAATCTGCTGACAACTATGTATGTATGTCAGAAGGGAAGGGGACAAATTCTTTGAATCTATATTTGCAATGCAAGGTTTTGTGTCAGCTGGCTTTTGCATTTTGAGTTTCTTAATGATTGCATTTCTGATTGCATTTCTCCCTCTGCTACCTCTCATGATTCTTGCAGATCATTTGTGCTCCAAGGCTTTTGGCTGAGTCTTGTGTATTCTGATCAAATATTAAAGTGACAAGGACATGTTTTCAATCTCGACTGGCTTTCTATAGAAAGGGACTTTTCCTTTCCAACAACGTGTCCCGTTTTGTACTCTTTCACCTCAATTGGGTACCCACGCTAGATAACCTAAACTCAACAACTTTTTTAAGTAAATCAACTTATTTGTGAAAGCAGCAGTCCTGCTACAAAACATTTTCAACTTGGGGTATTTTAGTAGCTAACTTGAGAACTTGGCCGCTAGGATTTTGCCCTGACCTGGGCCCCACCAAAATTTTACAAACCCAGTGCCTATGTGCAGGCATACTCTGTAGGCAGCACCTGCAGAAAAGTTGGTCTTATATAACAAGCTAAAAACCAACCTGCTCGTTTAAAGAGGAACTGAAGTCAAAATTTACCAAAAAATACTTTATGCAGGGTGTTTTGATTTGTAAGTGTACCTGTAGAAAGTCTTTCCTTTATTTGTTGGAAGGAGTTTTTCCTAAATTTGCTTTCTGGTTTTATGGCTCTTCTTGTTCCCATAATGCATCCTGTACCATGTAACAGTAATGTGTCCCGGACCATTGATTCAGAGAGTAATAACTGCTGCAGCAGCAAGCTACTTTAGGAGCTTGATATTCTACTTCAACTAAATAACTGTCTAATCCAAACTTTCTGTTTTCTAGCTATGTGACTAGGTCTAACACGAGAAGTGAATATTTTGTTTTAAAGTTTTCCATTTTATCAAACTACACACAACCATTAAAAGAGCACACAAATCACCCAAGGTCACAAATGCTATGATTAGTGAAGACTCTGGGCCCAGATATTCAAAGAGTTGAGCCATGCACAATAGGGTTGCGCCTGCGCAAGTCCGAAAATCGAGATTCTGCGATGTTCAGCAAGAGGCAGCTGTGCCCCCAAATCACGCTGAGCAACAGTGCAATGATAATGAATGCATCACAGCGACTGAAGGGGAGGAACCATGCATAAATGGCGCAGTGCGATGTTAACAACATGCACCATCGCAATAGGGAAGCAGCGGAAGTTGCACCATAGTGGAAATGAGCCAAAATAAAAGGGAGCAAGGGAGAGGCGCAAGAACGCTACAGGGAAGCCACATGAGAGCCAAAGATAGCAAGGAAAACTGGGCAGCAGGGACACACAGGGCCAGGCAGGAAAGGACACTTGGGAGCAACAGGCACAGGGAAGGTGTGGGGAGACAGTGCAGAAGGGAAGTACACCACACAGCAGCGAGGCCAGCACAGGCAGGTGTTCCGTGCAGGGAAGTAGCAGCCAGGACAGCGGGGAATACAGAAACAGCTGCGGGAGGTGAACACAAGCCAGGGACATGGACAGTGCCATCTTCCAGATGGAGGCCTTAATGAGGGGGTGAGAAGGCTGCCAGCAGGGCGTGGACGTGGAAGGGCCCGTCGGCAGTAGGCCCCAACAGGCAGTACCAAGCCCGCACCAGCTTTGAGTTGTACAGTGATACCGAGATTGTGGGCTGGCACCGCCTGAATCAGGGAATTCTTGAGGGCGGCTCTGTGAGCTGTGTAGTGATGTGATGCAGACACCACCGACAGAACCATGCCCTGTCAGTGGAGATGAAAGTGACAGCTTGCATGTGCTTGCTCGCCACGGGTACCTTCCAGAGACATCTGGGAACACCACAGGCATAACCCAGTCGGCCACGCCATACCACCTCACCAACCTCAGCGCACTGCTGCCACATGCCGCGGAGTACATCCATTTCCCCAGTACACCGGGCGGAGCGCACAGCAAACATGTAGGAGTTCCACAGGGTAGCATGTATGCCTGACATGCTAGGAGCAATAGACTGCACCCATGTGGCCATCCACATCACCTGGCCCCGAGGGGCCACATACCTAAATCGCAAGGGCTATGCCAGCATCAACTGCCAGGTGGTGTGCAATGCCAGGGGCATAATCAATGTCTGTGCCACACACAGTGGGGAGCACATGATGCTTTCATCTGGCACCAGTCGGCACTGTGCCACAGATTCAAAGGGGGGATATCCCCACTGGCCACCTAGTGGGTGAGTATGCAAACCACATGGACAATCATAGGGCCTGGGGGGCATGGTCAGAGATGACATGGGTAATGGCCTACATGGCCGGGGCAGGGCAATGCTGATCACCAAACTAACCTCCACCTCTACACACAGGTTACAGTGGATACCCACTCTGTCCCTGGCTGCTCACACCCTACGATGCCCGTGACCCCATCGCAGCAACGTTACAATGAGGCACATGCCACCACATGTAATGTCATCGAGTGGGTGTTCGGGATGCTGAAGGCATTTCCATTGCCGACCCCGTGGTGCCCTACAGTACAGCTCCTCAAAGGCCTGCAGGCTATTCCTGGCCTGTTGCATCCTGCACAACATGGCCAACGAATGTGGGATAGCCATACAGGTCAAGAGAGGGACAGCGATGGGGATGATAAGGTCGCCGGTGACAATGGTGATGGTCAGACCCCCTTGAGTGACGGGACCTCCGACTGCTCCGCTGGCACAGCTGCACCGAACACCATCATGGAGGAGCACTTCAGCCAACCCAGGTAAGTCACGGGCCATGTGCAACCAACAGTGGCTAAGGCACAACCCACAAACACGCATGGACACACACCAGGGTGCATTCTGTCAAGGGAAGTGGCTGGGCATGGAACCACACACACACAACCAGGGATGAGTGAGGTCTAACATGCCACGCGGATGGACACACACACATGCACACACCACAACGCACCAGACATGCACAAAGGGTAGGAGGCACACTGACCCAGAACGTCACCCCTAGCCACACATGTCCACAGACCACCACGTCCACTGCCTGTCCATGTGCATGCAGATGCTGAGCACCATTGCACATTGGTGTACAGCACAATGCAGGCATCATCATGCACACGCAACTGCGGACAGCAGCCGGGAGGGTGTGCAGATGGACTGTGTGTCCACGCAGGGCCGTGACCCACCCATGCAATGCCCGCTGAAAGACACAATGCACACAGGGCAGCACCAGACAGTAGCCGCATTGGGAGACAGGTCAGTCATGCGACACAGTGTCCCAGCCACCACGGATGCATGGGCGGCCCCGCCGAGACCCGCCAGCACTGACAGGCCAACCACTGGCCTCATGGGGTGGCACCGATGGTCCCAGGGGTTCCACTGTAAACGCACCATGCTCGTGCAGGGGTCTGCAGCACACCAAACATGCCCGCGCCAGGCATGCTCGGATGCCCACAGCTGAACCCGGTGTCGACAGGAGGGTGTCGCGCAGCGCCGGAATGGGGGACAGTGCACTGCGTGGTGTCTGTGACGATGGGCACATGACTGGGTGCCCATTGTGGCCATGACAGCAGTGAATGCCTGTGTCTGCCTGTCACTGGCAGTGGTCACATCCTCCCGCAACTGGTCCATCCCTGCCAGGATCAGAGTGGTGTCTCTGCTGTGACGGCTCCTCTGCCGCTCCAGAGCCGCACACAGTGCATCCACTGACATCCAAGCCGCACCTGCTGGTGGACTGATACTTGCGGTAGGTGGGTGTGCTCATCCAAGAGGTCATCTGCCTCTCGGCATCCTGTCCCTCAGGGTGTGCATGGCCTGATGCTCAGCACCCCTTGAGGGTGGGCGCTGCACACTAGGACCAGGTCTGGGCATGTCCACAGGTGGTGCACAGATGCCGCCCTTGACCCTGTACCCCAAGCCCATTGGCCGACTGCTGATGCTGCCTCTCTGGCTGCCGCTCCCCAGGGCCCACTGGTGCTGCCACAGTGGCCGCAACAGTCCCACTGTCCTGTACACACGCCAGTGCTGCCCCACTGGTGCTGACAGGCACAGGCTGGGACTGTGATGACATGCAGGCCTCACGGCAGCATCACCCACAGCCATGGCCATGATGATACCTGCGTGTGGCCATCCCATGGCACACACGTGTCACCGCCCATGCCGGTAGCGACATCATCATCGGTGATGGACCCGCACCAGCCCGAGTCACAGCATGTTGGCATCCGTGGACGCTGGCATGCTGGGGACATGGGCAGGGCCTCCTCACCTGTTCCAACAACAACAGTGTGGACAGCCAGGCAGGCCCACTGTCACACTGAGCCACGATACCTGTGGAGGTGGATGGACCTCCTTCATCTCCATCTGACTGTCCTCAGTGGACAGGCCCACCACTGCTGACCCATGCAGATGCTCAGGATCTGTAAGGAAAACAAAGTAGCGTTACCATGTGACCCTGCCCCCCATAGACAGACCATGACCTACCATGCAGTGACAGGCTACCACCCGTCTGGAAGCCACCACCGAACACCCTCAATGGCACAATGCTGCATGCTTCCAGCAACCCTCTCCTCTTGTGGGGTCAGGTGTACCACCTCCGGCTGTCCCCACCTGTCGCAGCTCATGCTGCCCCAATGGCAGCCACCTTCTCCTTATCCTCCTCCTCCTGTCTGTGCTCATCTCCTTCTTGCACTCCTGCATGGAGCACTGGTGGCTGTCATGCAGGTTCACTGCCCGTGCCACCTCCTCCCATGCAGCAGCACGGGCCTGAGGTGTTCCCTGCCATCTGCTGAGAAGCGGCTCCTGATCCAGGTAGGCCTCAAACAGGGCATCAGTCTCGGCCTTGGTGAAATTAGGCCTCCTCCTCCTCCTCCTCCCACCACTGTGTTCCTCCTCTCCCACAACTCACTCAGTCATTATTTAGCCTGTAAGAATGACAGTTGTTACCTGTGACTGTGCAGTCCATGCATGTCCCAAAATCCACAGTCCACACTCCCAAACAGCATGCAACTCACCAATAGACTGCAGTAACCGACTATGGCCAGTGCAGCCCAATGTCGCATTTTATAGCGCAACCCATGCAAATGAGGCAAGGCGCAACTTTAAGTGGATGCACATTACAGTGCTGTGCCATTGAATGGCTGATTAGCTGTTTTGCATATGATGACTGAATATCACGCTGTTGGCTCTGCGCAATGTGTTGAATCGATGCTGAGCCAAGGGTGCAGTTCTACTGTGACATGCGGTACACACCTCACTGCGCATGCCGGGTTGCTGGCGCAGGTGTCTGCCGTGCTGCTGGCGTGCTGTGCGTGGGAAGCAATGCAGGGCATGGCCACCATTGTGCCAGTGGTGCTACAGCGATGTTCACCTATATGGCACTGTGGCACTGGGCCATCATAGGCGCACTGGGGCAACAGCGCGAGTAGGCCACTACTAGAGGTAGCACACAGGCATCCAATCACACTACACGCATTGGGTTCCAGTGGCGCTGTCCCTGTCCATGCGCCAGAGCCTCTTGACCCTGTGCCCGACCTTTGTCCCCAGGTGCCATGCGTCAGACATGGGTGCACCACTATCGCGCTGTTCGGTGACAGCACGATAGGGAATGGAAGTGCTGTACTGCGCAGCATCTGCACGTGGTGGAGCCATGCTGCAAAGTGCCATTTGAGCTGACTGAGCTAGTAGAATGGCACGGAGGAGGGCTGCACAGTGGAGCCAAGTAGAACTGGCCAACCTAGTGGCCATAGTAGAGCCACTCTATGGCCCACTGTTTGGGAGGCACCCTGGACAGGTCCAGGAGCCAGGTGTGGGAGGAGGCCAATGCACTGGAGGAGGCCACAGGAAGGGGTGGACAGTGGAGCAGTGCCACCACAGGTATGGCGCGACCTGCGAGGAGGAACCAGACCTGCTTGCCCGCCTGCGGTCATGTGCCAGCAGGGGCATGGTGCCACAGCCAGGTAGGTGTTACATCCACACACTTTTATCTTCCATATGGGTATCACGGTTGTATGTGTCCGGAACATGGGGGAGGGACCGTCCAGTGTTGGCTGTGGTGGTGTTATCAGGGTGTGGGATGGTGGTCTGGCTGGGTGGGAGTGCACACACCTGGGGTCAGGGGACTTTGCTACAGGATTGTACTGATGTTCCTCTCTCCATGTTTGCACCACAGGGCTGGAGGAGGGCATCTAGCCGGAGATGCGGCACCACCAGGAGGACAGGGACGCTGGGAGGGCGACAGCCCACAGCGCCTGAGGGACCGGCCCGATGATGATGAGTGCCATACCTCCATGATTACAATTGCATGCTGTGTAATAGTGTGGGCAGCGGGCATGGCCACCCTCCATTGACACCACCGCCATGCCGCAACTTGTTACAGTCAGCACTGTCCAGTGGCACTGCATGTCTGGGAGTGCGTTGATGGTGGTCCATGCGTGCACCAGGTACATGGCTGTGCCACTGCTCGCACCACACAGCCATGTCACTAAATGGCCACGGTGGTGCTGTGCATGACTTGGCCGGTGGGTGTGTGCAGCATTCTGTGTGGCTGTATGCACCTGGGTGGGCAGGTCTTGTGGACGTGATCACTGTGGGTGGTCACACACCATCACAGAGGCATGTCCCACGGCTGTATGCCATGCAGAGTGGGTGGGCTGTATGGGTCTGTGCATTCACACCTATTGACTGTGCTCCTTGTCCTAGGTGTCTGCAAGCTGCAGGAGATTTGGGAGGCATTAAGGGAGATCCAGAATGTGGCAAGGGCTTCTTTGGAGATCCTACAATGGATCGACCAGCTGGGATCCGGAGGAGGCACTGGAGGCGGAGCAGCCAGGCGGGGAGTGGGGCTCCCATTGATCATCCCTCTGCCCCTGATATCCCTACCTCTGGACCCACCTCACACCCCTCTTTCCTGTCACATTTGTTCACTCCTACCCCTTACCCACCCCCACCTTGTTTGTGGCACTCCCCAACTTTGTACATAGTATTGTAAATAGTTTGTTTTGATATTGTTTTGAATACAGATCTTTGCTATGAATACTGTGGTGGTCTCTGATTTGCAGCGGGCTATAGGTGCTCAGCTGCAGTGGTGTGCATGGCGTCAGGGTCGTGCAGCCATGGGTATGTGTGTGTGTGTCCGTGGGGAGGTGACTATGGTGTGGGGTAGCTATCAGTCAGTGTCTGTGGTGTGTGTGTTGTGCCCTGTGCACTGGATGACTGTGTGCAGTGGTCCATGGTGCATGTTCTGTGTCCATGGCACACCTGTCAGCCTGTCCATGGCCTGTGCAGCTGACACCCTTGCATGTCTGTGACCTGCATGGTCTGCTGGCATGTCAGTGGTTGCTGTCCTTGCAGGGCAGCCACTGTACCTGTCACAATGCTGGGTTACCTCCTGTCACTGGTGTGGTGCATGTCTGCCTCGGGTGACACTGTGGCCTCCGCGAGTTGTTGTCCCACCTCCATGCTGTGGCTTGTGTGTGTTGCAGGGATGTGCACCACTGTCTGTGACTGTGCTCTGGGCAAATGATGGTGGTGTACAGGTCCACAGTGCCTGCGCAGGGTGGCTGCCACTCCTGTGCCATGGAGGACTGCAGTTGTGTGTACACAGTTTACATGGAGGCCCACGCTGGGGGCTTGGTTACCCCGCACTGCATCTGTGTTGTTGTGCCCTTGGGTATGGGTGTGTGTCTGTCCATGCACTGTGTGTCCATCCAGTGTGGTGCATGCTTCCACGCACCACTGTGGGTGTCTCGCGCTGGCTGTTGTGGCCAGTGCTGGGGTGGGTGTGTCCTTGGGAGAGTGTGCAGGGTGCTGTACCACTGGTGGTGGTGTCTGGGGCATGCCTTGTCCCGTGTGGGGTACCCTCGTGTGCCAATGCATGGTCAGTCTCTCAGCAGTACCTAGGGGCTGTGCATGGTGGCACTGTGTATGCCATCGTTGCATCGCTGTGTCTGCCACCGCTGATGGGTGCTCATGGTGGGGCTGCCTTGCATGGTTCTGTGGTGCACAGGGTTGCATTGTCACAGTCACGGGTGGTGGCATGCATGGGGTTTCCTGCAGTGGTGGCGCTGTTCCTGGGAAGGGTGTCTGGGGTCACGTGCAGGGTGTGCTCTGCATTGGGGGATGGTGTGGCACGGGTGGTCAGCCCTCCTTGTGTGCCAGTCACAGCTTTGCCAGGGGTATGATGGGCACCATGGCCCGGCTGTGGGTTGGTTGCTTGTCTCCATGGGCCAGTGGTTATTCCAGCCCTCCCCAGATGTGCAGTGCATGGAGTGTGGGAGCGATGTCTGTTCTGCTGTGTGTTCCTCTGCCCATCTGTTGCATGGGTTGTGGCCCCCTACCTCCTGGTTGTGCAGTTGCATTGCCGCCCTGCTGCTGGGGGGCATCCCTGGTTGCACTATGGTGCCTCTGGACTGCTCAGCTAGACATCCCTTGTTGCACTATGGTGCATCAGATCTGCTCAGCTTCCCGCCCTAGTTGCGCTATGGTGCAGGTGGTGCCATATTCAGTCATCGGCTGTAGGCGCAGGTTGGCCAGCTCAGTTTTGAATATCGTGTTCTGTGCATGGGCTAATGGACTTGGCGCTTGCTCCTGCTATTGTGCACTTTTGGGCGCAGTTTGAATATCTGGGCCTAGGTGTTTCCTTACAGAATAGCTCACTCAATTATTCCTCAGGCACATGCCTTTTGTATGTGTAGCCTTCATTAGAGCTCCTGGACAAGAAGAGTTAATTAACATCACAGCTCAACTGCAGTACACTTGAGAAAAACAGCTCTTGTTGAATTAATAATCCAGAACACATCACTGTCTTGTGGGACAGGAGGCATTGCAGGCACAAGAAGAGCCATTAAAAATGCTAATATGGAGATCCTCATGGGCTATAAGACCGACAAAGCAAATTTAGAAAAACACCTTTCAGCAAATAAGGGAAGGATTTACTAGAAGTACACCTACAAATCACAGCACTCTGCATTACATATTTGTTTGCAGATGTTGACTCTACTTTTCCTTTAAATGCAACTAAAATGGTGCAGGGATTGCATCAAATGCCTTAAGAAGAAAGACTGAGGATCTCAACATGTACAACCTGGAAAAGAGGACAGTGAGAAGGAAGATTACAGAGATCTACAAACAACTCATGGAATGAACAGGGTGCAGGAGGGAGTCTCTTTCAAATGAGAAAGGGCACCAGGACCAGAGAACATGCGAGAAAACTGGGGAGGGGCAGAGAGTTCAAGAGGGATGTGAGGAAGTACTACTTCACTGAATGAGTGGTGCATGCCTGGAACTGACTGCGGTGGAAGTGGTGGAGGTAAAACAGTAAGGGCTTCAAGCATGTGTGGGATAGACACAAGGAATGTTAGTAAATAGGAAGGGGAGGAAGGTCACTAGAGACCAGTTAGGGTCAGTAGAGGCCGACTAGGCAGGGAACCACCTGGGAAAATGGGATAGCCAAATGGTCCTCTTTGCTGCTAGATTCTATGTTCCTATGTTTCTGTGAGTCAGTGAGAAGAACAAAGTGAACCAGGGACTGAAAATACTGGGCCAACTGAGTACTGAAGTATCCACTGGAGAATGTGGATGTGGAAGTGGATCATGCTAAAAGTCACAAGGCAGCTGCTATGAGGCCCAGGGGCCAGAGCATGGACCAGGCAGGGACCTGGGCACTGCAAGCGACCAGCATCACCTGGTCTATTAAAGTGTCAGCATGGCAGTTCAGAAGGAATGCCTGAGCCTGAATCATGTCCAAGACAGCCCCATAAACTGAAAGCACTGGAAGGAGTCAGAACTAATTTGGGTTCACTGACCAGGAGATCCAGTTGGTCAAACAACTGGAAAATCAATGAAATGTCTGAAGAATTATGGCCCCGGATGATGCTTTGTGGAGCCAGTCATCCAGGTAAGGAAAGACATACAGAGCTTCTCTGTGTAAGGCCAGCTAAGCACTTGGTGAAGACCTTCAGTGCCAAGGATAAGCTCAAGACAAAGATAAGAAATGGAAATGCTAGCCCTCAAAGGAAGCACAGGTACTGTCAATGACTGTCCTGAATCTTGATGTGCAGGTATGCATCCTGCATGTCAAGATCCTAGAACCAGTCTCCATGCAAGAAGAGAGGAGGAGGGACTGAAGAGGGACCATGAGAAACTTTTATGTGGAATGTATTTGTTCATGCCTCTAGGACAATGTCAGTGCACTAATTGCCAATATTCTTCTGGACCAGGAAATATCTTGAACAGAAACCCTAGTTCATTTTAGCCAGGGGTACAGGCTCAATGGCATGTTTGTCCAAGACAGTATAGACTTCTGTCAAAAGGATTAAGTGCTCTGGAGTAGTGTTGCTCAAAATCTGTCTGACTGAAACAGATTCATCGGATCTGGGCATTTTTCCAGAATTCAGAATTTAGGTATTGAAAGCACAAACATCTGAATTTCAAAGAAACTGAATGCAGAACTGGAACTGGATTCTGATTCTGCATCTGATTTCATGTACTTGTAAAACATTTCCCTACTACAACACTCTTCCTGACCACCCCCTTCCCCCACCCTGCTTTTAGTCCATGCTCCTTGTCTTATGACAGTTGGCTGCTACTTGACAAACCCTGGAGGTTCCATCTACTGGCTGTGTTACTGGTTGACCGGTACTGTCCTCCAGTTTCCTCCAATAGTTAAAAGCTAGTGGAGCCAAACCAGGCATACAGGAAAATAATAAATTTTAGGAAGCAGTCAATTGTACCTCCTTATTACTGAAGTACTTCTTTTTCCTTTTGCTCATCAGAAAGTCTTCTATGTAATAATATTATGCTGGATGTGGGACAGCTCTTAGCCTAACAGCTGACATATCTGTTTCTACCCCCACTACATCATCAGCTTTGTGATCCGCTGACAATGACATCTCAGATCACTGACCTGGCAGCTACTTAGTGGCTGTTTCTAAGCCGCAGTGCTGTCACAGTCAATGAGGTCACAATGCTGATGATGGCTGTGTGGTGGGGGGTGTGGGGATAGAGTTAGATATGTCAGCTGCCAGGACAGAGTGCTATCCACACATCACACTCTACTAGCATCAGGTAATCAGTCTCTAATTAACCAAAGGAAAAACAGAACGCCTCTGATATAAAAGGTAATGGATGACTGCTTTTAAAAATGAATATTGGTTTTAGGCAGTACACTAGCTCTTAAATGGAATAACGGCTAAAGGAAAGGATAGTGGAATATCTTGAATCCAGTGGGTTACAAGACCTGAGGTAGCAATGGATTCACAGGGAAGATCATGACAAACAAATTGATAGATTTCTTTGGCTGGGTGACCAAAGATTTAGATCCAGGTGTGTAGTGGTGGACGTGGTCTACCTAGATTTCAATAAAGCTTTTGACACCATTCCACAGGGAGACTGGTAAGCAAGCTGGATTGGGTAGAAGCTGTTACAAAGGTAGTTAACTGGGTATGAATCTGGGTAGGGATAGGCAACAGAGGGTGGTGGTAAATGGGGTTCTCTCAGAGGAGGGGAGGGTGACCAGTGGAGTGCCTCAGGGATCAGTGCTGGGACCAGCACCTTTTAATGCCTTTATAAGTGACATTGCAGAGGAGCTGGCAGGAAGGTATGCCTCTTTGTGGATGACACAAAAATCTACAATGGGTTGTACACTCCGCGTGTGTCTGTGTGTGTGTGTGCACACGTGTAAAGAAGAATAGTGACCTGAGAAACCTCAAGGAGTGGTTAAGGGTGTGAGAGCTGGCTTTCAATGTGAAAAAGTGCAAAATAATGTGCTTGGGGGTACAGAAATCTAGGGGCAGAGGTACAAAATGTGTGGAGTGTTACTGATGACCACCAAGCAGGAGAGAGAGAATTGGGGGTAATCATATCTGATTACCTAAAGGTGACAAGGCAGTTCCACAAGCTAGCTGGGAGAGCTAGTAGGATGCTGGGGTGCATAGGGAGGGTATCACCAGCAGAAAGAGAGTGGTGGTGTTGCCTCTGTATAGGTCACTGGTAAGATTCCACCTGGAGTATGTGTCCAGTTCTGAAGACCACATTTCCAAAAGGCCATAAAAGAGTGGAGGCAGTCCAGAGGAGGTCAACTGAAATGGTGCAGAGTTTGCACCAAAAGCCCTATGATGAAGACTAAAAAACTCAATATGTACACCCTGGAACAAAAGAGGGAGGGATAAGATAAGAGACCTTTAAATACAAAACGGGGAGTAAATAAGATACAGAAGTGAAGTATTTTCAAAAATAAAGGTGCTCGACAACAAGAAGACATGCTATGAAGCTGGAAGGAGTAGATTCAGGAGAGATGTGAGGAAGAACTTTGGCATAGAAAGAAGGGTGGATTCCTGGAACAGCCTACCAGCAGAGATGGCAGAGGCAAAAACAGTGGTGGGGTTCAGGGCCATGGGATAGGCATAAGGAAATCTTTGTGGAAAGGAAGGGAGGAGAAACATGGAAACATAGAATCTGATGGCAGGTAAGGGCCACTTGGCCCACCCAGTCTGTCCTTTGTTCCCTACCTACATACTCACTGCAGACCCTACTTGATCTACAGCTCTT
Organism: Neoceratodus forsteri; assembly: GCA_016271365.2. NCBI lineage: Eukaryota > Metazoa > Chordata > Ceratodontiformes > Ceratodontidae > Neoceratodus > Neoceratodus forsteri. Next base: position 764,779,813 of record CM028133.1, on the reverse strand, counting down.
TCTCCCTCCCTCTTCCTTTCCACTACAATTCTCTTGTACCTATCCCATTCATTCTTGAAATGCAGCCAGAGATTAAGTAGGATTTGCGGTGATACTATAGGTAGGGAAAAATGGGCAGAGTGGGTGGGCCAGGCAGTCTTTATCTGCTGATAAATTCTATGTTTCTATGTAATCTGTCTTCTATCATTTGTCTGTCTGTCCATAGGTCTGCCAACTCACACCACCCAGTACAAGCCTACACACCCAAGCCCCACTAGCCACCATCCAGAATTCCATCCCAAAACACAAAAACTGAAGAAAAACTGACCAATGCCCTCATTGCACTGCTCTCAGATCTAGCTCCTCCTGAAACCTGTTTGATGCTGCATGACTCTTCCAGTGGCCTTCCAGTTTAAAACCCTGGGTATGATCCCCTTCTCTCACTGTAAGTGCTGAGTAGCTAAATATATCCACAGGGTTCTATGCTAGTAAACTACCCCAGTCCTTATTGGTTGTCAACATCATGCATCTCCAGTCAAAGAGGAGGACAGTGTGTGAAGATGGCAGAGGGAACAGGCAGAAGAAGGCACATGGAGAGGAGTAGAGGACAGGACTTTGGTAGAGGCAAATGAGAGGGTCCAGAAGAAGCTGGTGTACTAAAATAATAGAATAGAATTTGTGGATTATGTCACTGAAGTACCAACAGAAGGCCACCTCACACCAGTCCTCCACATCAACCAACAGGTGCAAACAGCATGGAGAAGCGGCGAAAAAGATGGGACAATGGAGGACTGGCAGTGCTGACCAACCAATGGAGGCCCCAGTGCTTAATGTCTAATATGTCTTGCAGTGTCCACCATCCAACAACACACAGCAGCACAGCAGCAATGTAAGGTGGGTCTCAAGGCTAGGGGAGTCAGGCAGTCCTCCTATTAGTGCTTTTACTGTGCACCATTGGGGGTGAATACCAGTCAGTATTTGGAGGGGAATAGGAATTCCAATTCTGACTCCAGTTTCACTCCCATTGTCATGTTAGGAAGCAGAAGGAAATCTGCATTACCAGAATTTTCACTGGATGCAAACAGAACAGATTTGAAAGAATCCAAGCATCCCTACTCTGGAGGGTACTGGAATGGGCTGGGAGGATGCACCAGAGGGGTACCATCAATCCCAACATATAAGTCTCTCAACTAATACTGAGGACCCATAAATCTGACATGATCTGTTGCTACCTTTTTAGAAACAGGAGATCCTACCTTACCTGAATCTAGGAAGAAGTGCAGGGGATAGAAGGAGTCTGAAGGTGGAGGGGAGTGTTGGAGGACCTGCCAGTACCAGGACATTTAGGGACTTAAAATGGGCACCTGAGTGCTAGATCTTGGGGCAGAGGCCCCAGCAGTAGAAACTCGGACCCTCCAAATGGGAGAAATGGGAGCCCCTGGGAAAGGAACCACCAGCACACCCACAAAAGGGCTGGGGAGCAGGGGATTTCAGGGAGTGAAGGGTCATCTTGGAAGCCTGCAAGTCCTTAAGTGTGAGTGCCACATGGCCAAATAGTTTCTGTCCACAAAATGCTGAATTAAGAACCAGCTGTTAAACATCAGTGGCAAAATCATCCACAAGCAGCCACGAGTACTGCTGGAGGCAGATGCCAGAAGCAGCTGCACAAGTGGAAGCATCAGGATTCTGCCAGAATCCATACTTTCCTGACCCTACTGACCTGGCTACAGTTATCCATGCCTTTGTTGCTAGCGACTCGATTACTGTAACACTCTGTTCCTAAGGCTGTCTGGAGGATTGATCGTCGACTGCAGCTAGTGCAGAATGCAGTGGCCAGGATGCTGATGGATACCTCTATGAGGGATCATGTCACTCTCTATTCTGCACACTCTGCATTGGCTGCTTGTGAGTGCACGCATCACCTTCAGGATTGACTTGTAAACTTACAAGGCCCTACATGGTCTGGGACCCGACTACCTGAAAAGTTCCTGATTCCATACTCTCCTATCCACTCCCTACGCTTTGCCGAGGCTGGTCTGCTGATTGTACCACCCTCCCATCTAAACAGATAGGAAATTGAGCCTTTAGGGTGGCTGCACCACTGTTGTGGAATTCTATCCCACAATATATAAAGGCTGCCAGCACGGTGGCAGCCTTTCAAGCCTCTTTTAAAACATATTTATTTGAAAAAGTTTTAATCTTCTGTGATTATTTGCATAAGCTGGGATGTTTTATTGCATTTTATTATTATGTTGTTAAGTGCCCTGAGGCCCTGGTTAGGGCGCTATATAAATAAATTTACCTTGCCTTGCTATGACAATCAGAATGCAATTAATGTTACCAATCTCAAACCATATGCAACACATTGCTGATCTTCTTTCCCAGCAGAATCATTCAACAATTTATCCACCACAGTAGGCAAAGATTTGCACGGGCTATTCTAATATTTAATCATAGAAGGTTGATAACTGTGCATCGGAGGCCAAGAGAGACAGAGGAATAAGTTTCTTTGCACATAATGTCCTGCTTTCTGGATTCCTTGTCAGGGAAGAGAGTTTATATGACAGGGAGCCCAAAACCTTCTATGAGCAGCCATAATGACCACTGAGTCAGTCTTAGGCTGAGTGGCATTGAAGGTCTTAGTAGCAGTCGAGGATATTATTTCTCTGTCTTGCATGGGACAGTAGGAAATGCACTGGGCTTATTCCAGACAGCCATGGTAGCATCCTACAATGCAGAGTATATGGGAGGAATGGTCATGGAAGAAAGTGGGGACTTCAAGAATTCATACAGATTCCTGTTAGTGGAGCCCTCCTCTTCAATAGCAGCATTTAGTTTGTCCTACATGAGGTGTAGTAAATCCTCAAATGAGGCATCCCCAAGGGCAGACCAAGGTGTATAAACTAGAGTGACAAGAGGATACTGTGGAACTAGTCAAAGCCATAAATGGGTTCCCCTTCCTCATTCTCCTCCTCCTCCAGAGGTCAAGATTATATTTATATTCTTCCTAATCTGGCCAGGGAGGTGGAGTAGAGACCAAAGAAGCCACAGGCTGCTGAGGCAGCAAGAGTGAAGGCAAAAGGTCAGGAACAGCAGCCCCAAAGGAAGCAATAGCCAACATTGACAGTATCAATGTCAACAGGTGAGTCATCAACTTAGTAATCATCGGTGGCAAGAAAGCCAAAAGTCTATGAAATAAGTCAGAGACAGTAGCCCAAACCATAGGGTTTGCACTGATGATGCCAGCCTGCAGAGTTGATGATAGAACCAATCAAGGGACAGTGCCTGCTGTCGATGTGTCATAAATCAGATGCACACTGCCAACTGTTGGAGAGCCAGGACCTGCAATGGACATTGGAATCTGAGCAATGGAGAAGCCAGCTGCTGGGCTGATGATGCAGCTAGATTTACACTCATGGAGTTTCAGTGGCCACCTGGACTGGGTGGATGACTTAGAGAGTTTGCTGTGATGCTCCATCAAAAGTCTTTTTGACTTCTCCTTAGACAAATCACATTTTCACCCATTGGTAACAGTGTGGCCGCAATGAGAAGACCAGTGTAGTTCCTGAAACAGATCCAGTAAAGAGTCAAGAACCCAGGGTAGAAAATGAAGCTGGGCACTCAGCATTCTCATTTTCTTTCCGTGTAGCTTTTTCCCATCCGTGGCAGGGAGCAACTGTTCAACCTTGTCTTACCTCCTTCCAACCAGCTCCTGCTGCCTCTGGGACTTACCTGGTCTGGGAGTCCTCCAGCGTCTTGCCCCCACCCCTTTGGTTGGTCGGGAGGACTATCCTCCCAGTCCAAGTACCCAGGTCAGACCAGAGAGCCCGTTCCACAGTGAGCATCAGGGGTAGGTGGCAGGGCTTTATTAAGCCCCACCATCACTTTTCTGTGTTCACCTTTCTCCTGGCACTGCAGCAATACAGAGGACATGTGAGTATGAAGGTGTGCATGTGCCCCAGAACTGCAGACCCTTCCACCCACCCTGAGCGAAGTCTGACTCCCAGACATTGGTACTACCACCTGGCCTCTGCCGACACACCACCTCAAGCAAGGCGATGAGAGGAGATCTGCCAGGTAGCTGGTCACTCAATCCTCTCCCAGCCCTCCCCCACTGACTCCTGCTGACCTGATCTCATTCCTGAACTTAGGTCACTAGCATGGTGAGAGGTAAGGTGCTACAGCACCTCTGCACTCTGTACCACCAGGCCAGCTAGCATTCTCCATTTTCTGCAGGAAAGTTTCTAAAGCCTTCCAGCAGTGCCTTCTCGTGGCATGACTGAAGCTTTGACAAACAGCACAGTTCTTCATGTCATGCAAGATGCCCCAGCAGTAAACACTAAGTGTGTGAGCATCATCATGAAATATCTTCATGCCCCACCAACAGAAGCAGAAAAGCAGAGCCTTCTTCTGGGAAATAATGGTTGCATGCAATAATGTTAAGCAAGCAAATAAAATAAATAGAAATAGCTAGATCAAAATCAACGTTGGTATTTTTCATGATCCGAAGAGCTGTTGTCAGCAGGAGAAAAAACAAAACAGAGAAGTTATGGGGCACATATGTTGTATGGGTGGTACTAAGTGGCATACAACAACAATGTTGGCCCCAGCTAACAAAAAGCTTCTGGGTGGTCCTAATGCCCAAGGCTTATTTATTTATTTATTTGAAAAAGTTTTAACAAAAAGGCATACTGAGCCAACAAATAGCTTGTTTCAGATTTGTTCTTTGGGAAAGGGAGATGGGATACAATATGCATTATAAAATACAAAATACAATGAACTGAGAATAAAACAAAATAGTACAGGATACAACATTGAAAACATGAGGGGAAACAAAATTCAAAATGATAATTGAACATAAAACCAAGATGCAAAATAAAATAAAACACAATGATGTATAAAAATAATCATGTAAATATGTTGCACTTTGTGTCGACGGACAGTATTAACTTGTCTTGCCTGTGTTTCATGCTGAGCATCTGCAGGAACTCTGTATGCTGTCTTTTAAAGTGCAATATCTGCTTATGTTTTATGACATTGTTGCTGATTTGAGACTGTTATAACTGCTGGTACTGAACTGGGAGAACCCTGAACTGTAATTGTGTTTGCTACCCCCTCGAGACGTGGAATATTTACTGCCTGACTGTGCTGCTGATCTAAAGATACATCTGTTATTCATTGCACTGTTACCCTGTTTTGCTGGGTTCGGCCCCGACTCGGAGTTCTAACATGCGGTTTACAGTTGCTATGCACCTTCACTCTCCTTTACGAGCCACTGCCCATGTTCTGAGCTGCACCCCTTCCCCAGTTGGTGGTGGCAGCCTAATTGGGCAAGATAGAGGATTGAAATCCAGTGGCTGACTAGGCGCAGCAGCATCTACAGTGGCGGCTAGTTGGCAGTGAAGTGCGGTCAAGTACTGTTATAAACAGAGTCAGTGGAAGGGTGGCAGAACCCTATGGCCCTTATGTTGTACAGCACTGCTTGTTAAAACAACACTGGTGTGGGAAAGCCAGGAGGCTCTGACTGCAGTATAAATGGGAGGCTCCATTGGAAGGAGCTGCATTCATTTGGAGGTTTGCCCATTTAATGTTCCCTCATGGAAGAAGTGTATGGCCCTTGAAATAAGTGTATTGTGACAGCTGCATTTTGTGCTGACGACGCTGTATTCTTGCCTTGCATGTCTTTCATGCTGAGCATCTGCAGGAACTCTGTATGCTGTCTTTTTAAAAGTGCAATATCTGCTTGTGTTTTGTGACATTGCTGCTGATCTGAGACTGTTATAACTGCTGGTACTGAACGGGAGAACACTGAACTGTAATTGTGTTTGCTCCCCTCGAGATGTGCAATATTTACTGCCTAACTGTGCTGCTGATCTAAAGATACATCTGTTATTCATTGCACTGTTACCCTGTTTTGTTGGGTTCGGTCCCGACTGCAGAGTTCTAACATGCAGTTTACAGTTGCTAAGCAACTACACTCTCCTGAGCCACTGCCTGTATTCTGAGCGCACCCCTCCCCAATTGGTGGTGGCAGCCTAATTGGGTGAGGTTGAGGATTCAAATCCAATGGCTGACTAGACGTGGCATTGTCTACAGTGGTGGCTAGTTGGCGCCAGAGTGCCAAGTACTGTTACAAAGGGAGTCAGTGGGAGTCCGTGAGGGCTGGGAGAAAGAAGGCTGGTACAGCAGTAGCTGTGTTTTCATTGCATTACATTGTAATATTCTGTGATACTAGTTAGTAGTAGGATTTAGTGAGGGAGAATATTTATTAGTATACATAATGGCTTTAGTTACAAACCTGCTAAGTTGGGTAGGTACCCTTATGGTGCTTATACTGCTGTCTGATGGGTTTGGTGGGCCAAATGACATCGAGTGGCTAATCCTGTGTATTCTGAACATGACTTTGATATGTCCAATCTTTTGGTGGGTCATAGTAAGTGTGACTATTGTTATTGTTTGATTTATTTATGGAAGAGGGTGTTACATGTTTGTGGATGCCTTTAATGACCTTTTCTTTGCTTAAGTGTTATAAAGGGCAGGAGTTATTATGTTTTATTCAAAGTTTGTAGTGATAGTTGGACTGTTGATGTTAGCTGGAAATGTTGAAATGAACCCAGAACCTGACATAAAAGAGACGTTGTATGTAGTTAAAGATTGTGTTGGTTCCTGGCCAACCACTCATGGTTTAAAATTCTGCATCTAAATGTGAGAAACATGGTGCAAAAATGGCCAAACTGGAGTAGCAATCTTGACTTACAGGCCAGAGCTGCCGATTATTATTGAGTCATGGTTGAAGCCCAGAATCCCTGATGCTGTATGTCAAATCCGGGTTACAATATGGTACAAGCAGACCGTCCAGGTAAAAGAAGGTGGGGGTATTGCAATTTACTATTTGGAATATCTAGAGATTTCAGTATTGGCTACTAACGTAAATGTTCAGTCTTATTTTGATTGGTTAATTCTACAATGGATTTTGGGTGGCTGTAAGAAGGTCATAGTAGGTGGCCTATACAACCCCTAGATGTGGACTTGAGGGACTAAGACAGTTTTTGGGTATAGCAAATGAACTAGTTCATGATCATGATTTCGTCTTGTTGGGGACATGAATGTAAACTGGCTAAGTTGTGGGAATGCAGGTATCGAAATGTGCTTGAGTTTATGCGGCTTGGCTCAGTTGATCAGAAAACCTACAAGACTGAATTCACTTTCTAAGAACCATTCATTATTGGATTGGGTTGTTACTAACAAGCCAAACATTGTCTCACAAACTGATGTTTTAAGTCTCTCAGTTAGTGATCATATAGCCACTTACTGTGTTCTCAACTTTAAAAGGCATAAAATTCCATCTCGGGTTATTTAACTCGCTCATTTAAGAAAGTTGATTCCTTGAGGCTTGAGACAGAGCTTAGTAAGATTGATTGATCCTTACTGAGTTTAATACCTGACCCAGACTGTGCTGTGGATTTCTTTTGTACTCAGTTGTTGGAAATTCAAATCAGTTGTTCCCATTACGCAAAGTATGTGTTAGGGGCATAGAGAACTGTTTTGTTTTTTGGAAATAAAAATGCATTAGATTAAGAGACCAGGCCTGGTCAACTTATAAGTGCTCTCCATCAGGCCCTTTGTTGAAAATGTACAGATCACTTGGAAATTAAGTAAGTAAGATGATCATGGATGCAAAAGGATTATCATAGGCACATTTGACTCTGGTTTGGCTGATTCTAAATCCTTTTGGCATACTGTTAATATACTTTAACTACAAGGGAATTGGCAACAGTTAGGTCTTTGAAAGTACATGATCAGGAGGTTACGGATCCATGTGTGATAGCAAATGTGTTAAATACTAAATTTAATGATTTGTCTTGTTATACATCTTTTCTCTAGGGTCAAGTACCACTCACAATATGACAATGGGCTCTCTGGATCATCCACTGTTTTACTTTTGTCGAGTGATGAGGATGGATGTTCTCAGACTGCTCTGTACTTTGCCTGATAAGTTCAGGGACTGTAGTGGGGCCTGTATACCCATTTTATTAAATTGGTTTCTTCTCATGTGGCAGGTCTGCTGGAAAGAGTTTTTAATTTGTGTCTGACTACTGGAATTTTCCCTAGGTTTGGAAATGTACATGTAGTGCCTGTTCCAAAGAAATCTGGAGCCGTGCTTGCTGAAGACTTTAGGTCCATTTCTATTTTAAATCCATCAAGTAAAATTTTGGAGAAATTGGTCTCTAATCTGATTGCCCATTATTTAGGGACTCATGAACTAATGTGTCCACAGCAGCGAGCTTCAGAAAGTACCATGGAACAGGCACTGACCTGGCTAGATTCACCAACACCATCCTCGGAGGATTTGATCAGGGAGTTATGACAGGGCGGTGTTGTAGATCTGACCATGGCGTTTGACTTGATTGATCATTCCATATTAAAGGCCAAGCTTTTGACTTGAGATTTTCCTTGGTTGCTATTAGCTGGTTTGCAGACTATCTTTTGGACCACACACAGGTGGTCTCCATTAATTCAGTTCAATCTGAACCGTCAACAAGTGTGGAGTACCTCAGGGGTCCATATTGGGGCCCCTATTATTCTCCTTGTTTGTTAACTAACTTCCCTCTTTATGTACTTTTGTGATACACTCCTATATGCTGATGATTTGACTGTTTATTGTCAATCTAATGATGGCAACCAATTCGCTGCTCAAATGGAAATTGAATTTCAAAATGTTTGTCAGTGGTTTGTTTAAAATGCCATGGCTTTGAATATAAGAAAAACAAAATAATGCTTTATGGTACACCTTCCATGCTTAGGCATTACCCTAATTTTCTGATACATGATTTGTCTGGTAACAATATTGAACGGGTTTCTGAATTTAGATATCTGGCTTCTTACTGGATCCAAGTCTGACTTTGTTGCCTCAAGTGATTCAAGTAAGCCATACAATCAATAGCAAACTTGGTATATTATATAAGTTAAGAAAGTACTTGTCATTATCAACTTGGCAAGCTATTGTGAATGGTTCTTTAGTGCCACATTTAGATTATAATGCAGGTCTTTATTGTAATCTTGGGGTTAAGGAAAGTAATATTTTAAGTAGCGTATCATATTTGTCGATTTGTCCTGGCCCCTTCTTGTCGTTTGCACCATTGTTTATTATATTCTAGTTTGGGGTGGTTATCTCCAAGTAGTAAATTTGCTTTCTTTTTGGATGTCAGATTTTTAAAGCAATCAATAGTTGTCATTACTATCCACTGCAGGATCTTGTTAAAGTTTGTAGTACTGGGCGGGACTTAGATCCTCTACCGGTACTTTGCTCACATTCTTTCTGTGTAAATCTAAAAGAGCTCTCGTACTTTCTCTAATGCTGCTCCAGCTTTTGGAATAATCTTCCTAACAATTTACGTACTCAATGTCATTAGCAGTGTTTAAATCTAGGTTAAAAGAATACTTGTCTTGTTTGGATGAATATAAATGCAATATCTGATGCTATTATTGGCCACTTCTATGTTAAACCTAAACTTTTGAACTTTAATAACTTTGCAACCATTCATCCGATTTGCCTGACATTTGGCATGCATCTTGTCATACCTTAGATCTCTGGATCTGGAAATTTTAGTTCGGTTGGATATGCAGTTGCAGATCGTGAAAAGTGTGAAAAATCCTCAAATTTTGCAAATTCTTTGCTCAGCTCCACAGCCCGAACACTTTGTCCATCTGGTCTGAAATGGTCAGGGTATATGGAGACTGAGCCAGGGACGTGCCTTTGAAAGGTTTGGTGAGAAAATATTAATCTATTCAAAAGTTATTACAGTTTAAATTTTCCCATGATATCCTATGGGGAAAAATATATATTCTGTCGACAGTGACAGATTTGTCTGCAAAAGCACCTTTTTCTGTTGCAATGCCCTCTGTACTGTCGAGCGACCGCCATCTTGTTTTCAGTTAGCAATAGGGAAAACTGCTGTAATTCAAATTTTGGTAAACACTGGCACTTGTGTTACCTAATTGGGGCCTGAGGAACACAATGCTGCCATTGGTTTTGGAAAATGAGCCTAGAAATATGTTTTCCATGATTTGCTCCACTTTACTTTACCAAATTGTGAAAGAATGGTGCAACACTTTAGCAAAATTTGCAAATGTTTCACACTGTTCTTTCACAAATTTGCAAAAGTGTTGCAATTTGCGACACTACTGCCTCAAAATTACCATTTCTTTGCCACCTCACTGCCACTACACAGTTTGGAGTTTGGGCTGAAATTTGCAGGGTGTGAGCCCTTGCCTCACAGCTGTGCCTTTTTGGTGGTTTGGTGAAAACATTTGCATCGGTTCCATAATTACAGTACTACGAACTTGTGAATGTTTTCCATAGGTTAACATTGTGGCATCTGACAAAACCACAGTTTCTTTGCCACCTCCCTGCCACTAGGCGGTTTGTAGTTTGGGCTGAAATTTTCAGAGTGGCAAGCCCTTGCACAACGGATGTGCTACTTCCTGGTTTTGGTGCAAATATTTACACCAGTTCCAGAGTTGCAACACTCTGAAGTTGCAAATTTTCCCATAGGATAACATTGTGGTGACCATGCGCCTTCACGGCCTATATCTCAAAACAGTTCAAGATATGGATTTTTGCTAAGCACAGCTTTATTTAAACCTTTAGGTGTACTAAGCGTGTGTGGAGGTGGCTAGGTCATGAATACACCTCTAGGCCCATCCAGTCTGCTGTAGGCCTATACATTGTATGTGGCCACTGACCCTACGTGATCAATGGCTTTTCATCACTCCCTCCCTCTCAAGTTTCCCTTGTGCCTGTCCCAGGCATGCTTAAACCCCTCCACTGTGCTTCCCCCACTACCTCCTGTGGAAGACTATTCAAGTGTCGACTACCCTTTCTGTGTAGAAACATCTCCTCACATTACCTCTTAATCCACCCCTTCCAATTTCATATTGTGCCTTGTTCTAGTACTTTTCTACATTGGAAAGGTCCCCCACCTGCACCTTGTTTATGCCCTTGAGGTACTTGAAAGTTTCAATCATGTCCCCTGCTGTCTCCTCTCTCCCAGTGAGTACATATTGAGGTCCTTAGTCTCTCCTCATATGTTTTGTGGTGCAAGCCCTGCACCATCTTTGTTGCCCCTCTGGATAGTCTCCAGCTTATGTATGTCCTTGCAGGTCCAGCCTCCAGAACTGCATGCAGTGCTCCAGGTGAGTCCTTATCAATGTTTTATACAATGGCATCACTAATTGATACATTAACAGAGTTTTTGCAATGAATATATATATATATATATATATATATACAAAACTGATGCAGTAACAGAGTTTTTTTGCAATATTTATATATATATATATATATATATATAGATAGATATACACATAAACCTAATATATATATATACACACATGTACACACACACACACTACTCCTACATACATACAAACATACAACATAATAATCAAAATTTAGGGAAAAATCTAGGAAAAGCAGATCTCTAAGGTGAGAGAGCTCCAAAGATTAGAGAAATGAGGGGATAGTAGAGGAAGGTAAAATACAGTCTGCTGTAAGCACAAAGGGCTATTTACTTTCCTGAAGGGGAAGGGGAGAGAGTAAGTATGAGAAACAGAACAATAGTAATAGAAAAGAGATAATATGTTGAAAGAGTTATAGTTCAAAAGTGGTGGTTCTGTGGATGGCCTTGAAGATGTCATAAGAAATAGAATAGTGGATGGGTGAATATCCACAACAAGGCTCTGTTTCCACTGAGGAGATGATGACATCATAGAGCGAGCATAGCTCTCAAGGTCTCTATGATGTAATCAGTTCCAACATGGAAACACAGCTTGTTGTGATGTCACCATCCACTGTCATTATAGTATATGGTTCTTTTTTTTTTTTTTAGTTTAAAGTTACCTTCTGAGTTATCTGGTGCCACTCCCACTCGCTCTGGCTTCTCCGGCTACTGCTTGATCCGACTTCTCAGTCAGACCGCGTCGGTCCAAAGAACTCCTTTGTGTTGGTTACATCTGTCTGTGACTGCACTGTTGCTTTTTAAAATGAAAAAAGTACTTTTGACACAGATTCATGTCCAGCTACTTTTGTTTATTCTAGGTGGCTCCTCTGCTCGGCAATCGGTAACAGCGTGGCCATGTTTACGATATTTTTCCCATTGTAGCCACATCAAGTGAGCCAATCAGGTGGCAGTTCAATGCTGAAAAGCTGTTGTACTATCAATGTGATGTCAGAACGATAGTATAACTTTTATGACCTTTGTGCTGTCCTACAACAAGATTTTGAAAGCCACCAATTTCAATATAAAATAAGCCTAACCATATACTATATAAGGAATAAAGTATGGGTGGTCATATACAATGAGCCTGTGTTTCCATCGAGGGGTTGAGATACCAGCGTATGGAGCTCAAGAACGAAGCTCGAGAGGTCCATGCTGGTATCTCAACCTCACGATGGAAACATAATGCGAGTTGAGCATGACTGCCCATATTTTATTTTTATAGTATATGGTTTCTTGGAGATTTGAAGAAAAGTTATGTTTGTGACATCAAGGTTTCATACCTTCTGTTTAGTACAGAGGTCTCTGCGTTACTGTCATCAGCTCAGTGTGTGCTGCCAAGTCCGTCGGTGTGGTGTTGTGTGGTCCCGTTCCATTCCTCACCCTAGAAATCTGGGCAGCATTTGTTTAAAATAAAAAGGTTTCAGTAGTACAGTTTGGTAACACGGAGCCACCTACGGCAGTCCATGTCCAAACCGTCTCTGTGCATCACTCACTAACTGGCGCCACCATGTTTGTTTGGATTTTTGTTAAGCGGCTCGCTTGGTCCATTCAGGTGGTGGGACTTCTGAATATTAATTAGAGCTGATGAACATTAATTATAGAACATGCACAACAACTTTTAGAACGCGTACAGCATTAGAGCAGCCATCGATTTTACATATAAGAAGCTCTAACCATACACTATATAATCATTCTGAAGTTAGATCAATGGAAATATGAAATGAAATGTTCAGAGAGTTCCATATAATAACTCCCCACAAAAAAAACAGATAAAATCTATGAGTAACTAGGCTGCCATTTCATCTTCAGATTTGGGTGACATCATATAAACCACTATAGCTTTGCTCTCATGGTTTATGATGTTATCAGAATACCTCAAAGAAATTGTAGCTTTTCTAGGATACTTTCCTATCTATTATTCTATTTATAAACTGATTAAGAAACAGAGAATGTTTGTTTTCTTAAATTTTCTATGTAGCCCAGTTAGCTCAAGTGAGATGCAATATTTTGTGTTCAGTGTGGTACTCCCTGTGTCAGGGCTGAATAAGACCCAGTCCCATTTGTCATGTAGAAAGAGTTAAAAGCAAGGATCTGTTCTCTCCTCCTTTTCTGTTTCTTGTCTGATTGTGCAATCAAACCTTCTTGTGAGACTTTAGAACTACTCTCTCTCACAGTCTCATGGTTCTCCTTCTCCCTCAATCTCCTTGCCTTCACTTGCTGTTTCTTTCTCTTCTATCTTTTCTCCCCTTGCTAATATGTGGTGATAAAATGTTTAATGTATGGAGAGCCCTTATTATTAACTGAAGTCAAACAGATTACAACTGTGTTATGCCATCAATATGATGTCATTCTGTTGTTAACCCTTTTGAATATGTCATATCAATGGTATAACAAAGCGGAATACTCACAAAAGTAATTCAATCATAATTGCACAAGCTTGGTAGCCATGCACTGTAAAATATAGTGTATGGTCTTTGATTTAACAACCTCACTGAAAACACTTCTCGAGGGTTGCCATGATACCTGAAAACCTCTCGACTATGCTCTCAAGGTTTCAATGATGTCATGGCACCCTCTCAAAGTGTTTACAGCGTGGTTATTAACCAAAGACCATACATTATCCTCTATGTGTCTCTTTATGTGAAACTGGGTTCTCTGTGGTTTGAAACTGTATATATTTATTGCTGAAATTATAGCAAAAGCTATTTGGAACTCGTCAAACCTTTGAGGTACAGTTTGACTTCCTCAGGTTTGCAAAACTAGCAAGAGGTTTGCTTGGGACACAGTGTTCTATTTATGCATGATCAGGAAAGAAACTGACAAGAACTTTGATACATTTCAGAAACAGGATGGGCTAGATATTCAAAACTTTGCCTGGGCTAATTAGCACTGCCGGTGGGCAAACTTAGCTAGAGCACAAAGCAAGCCATATTAAAAGGAATAGCCTAGGGCAAACAGCTTCTGAATATAGCATGGGAATGAGGCCAGGCAAACTGGGCTGGGAGTGCAGGGCAAACGTAGCCCTGGAATAAGACAGCACTGAATAAAGCAACCAGGAAGTGCAACCCACAACAACAACACAGTGCACAGCAACGTGAGGGCAGGTACAGACAAACTACATGGCCAATGTGTGCCAGCAAATGCATGGACTCAGTACAGCTGCAGGAAGCAGCAGATGTGAAAGAACAGTGATCAAAACTGTATAATATTCCCTGTACTGTTAGCGCGGCTAACACATTAAGCGCATTAGCGTGGAGCTAAGCAGTTAGCCGGTGCAAACACGTTTGCCTGGAGCTAAAATGTGCCACATTCAAAAGTGCCATGCAAATGAGCCTGCTTAGGTAGTCTCTGGGCAAACAACTGGATTAGTATCTCATTATACCGTGATTTGCATGCAGTTTGCCCAGCGTTACTGCAGGGTCCCACAGAGCCACCTGTAGGTCAGTCTGGAAGTACAGGGCTGACCAGATCCAACCGCAGCTCCACCTGTAGGTCAATTTGGCAGTGCATGATGATAGCTGCAGGCTACATGTAAACAGTACAGCATAGCATAGCATATTGTACCCCAGGGGACAAGACAGCATAGGCACAGGTGGTGGTGGTGGTGCTGCATGCAACTGTCACACTGTAGGGCATGCTATAGTACACAGCAGACACTACAGTAGCAAGGGGCCAGTATTGTGAGGACACAGCACTGCCTATGATATGTAGGGCAGTGATGCTGACTGCACTGTGCAGGTAATTATTGACAGTGGACAGTACTATCACGCTGTTGTGTGATCCACAGATGCTGCACCTGTGGCAAGGGATGCACATAGTGTCATGTACATGGCCGGCAGTGTGTGCTGTGACATCTGTACAGTTGTGTGGTAGGTGGCTGGGGGGCATGTAGGATCTGACAGGCACACAAGTGGTGGTGTAATCCCACTACTGGCCCATGTGCACTGGCGGTATTTCCCAGCCTTGTGGCCACACCTGGGCTGTGGTGAGGTCTGCCCCAGCACACCCTCCCTCACTGCCACCATACCCACAGTGCTGCATGTGTGTGCTGGCATCTGTTACACACCACAGATGTATGGTCTGCAGGTGTGTGATATGGCCACACTACCATGCTGTCTCCTGTGGGTCAGATCACCCCTCACTGTTTGTGCTTGGCTCGGACTGGTGGCAGCTGATGGCATCATTGTGGTGCCAGCAATGTGCTGCATGTGTCTTCCATGTCTGGCAGTTTCTAAGTGTCATACTCATATGTTAGGGCCGTGCAAGCGCGCTAATGCTGAGATAGCACCGCATAAAGTCATAAAACTGTTTGCCCAGGGTTAAGACCAGCTTTTTCTGGGTGGTAAATTGTGCACGCTATGGGTCGCGCTATGTCGCTAAACACCTTAGCGCGCGCTAGTCACTGAATATTTCATTGCCCCTGTATTCATGTTCACTTTGCCTTGCATATAATTATAGTTTGCCTGGCGCTGATGCTGTTTGCCTGCACTATTCAGCCTTTGAATATAGCAGACCGCGCTAATCCCACACTAAACCCGTGCAAATGTTTTTTGCCCGGCAGAACTTGAATATCTGGTCTGATGTCTCTTAAATTGCTAAACAAAGACTTCTTATATAAAGAGAGCAATCTTTTGTTAGAGAAGGACTGAAATTTAGAGTTAGAGATACCCTCAAAGGAAGGACTTTGTTTTGTTTGAGCTGCCTGTATAAATTCTATCCTGCACAATTTTTATTTTATTTTATTGTTATTGAAAATAGTAAAACGCTACTTGTGAATTTTATAACTGCTCCTGGCTTTCCTGTACTTCCTGATTTTGCCTCGATGACAGATGGTGTCAGACTAAGTGGGATTTACACCATGCAAGGGTAATATACCTGGTACTAGGGAAGCATAGAAGAAAGGTATGGATCCTGCAACAGCAAGCCCAGGAGGCTAGCACGTGATAACAGTGAAGTTAAACAGTGAAACAATAACACGACTAAACAATGGTGAGTGCTAACATAATGGGTGCTTTAAACAGCGAATTGCACATGATAGCTAAACATCAATATGGCGACTGTACATATGAGAGATGGTGATGGCCCATACCTCCACCATCAATGTGCAGCATGGGTAAGAACATTAGAGATGGGGGTTGGGGACACAACCCCCATGAGGTGATGGGGCACAGCCCTCCGCATTAAAAAACAATTAGAAGCAGCTGGATTGAGTGTTATACAAAATGCTTTGTGGTGTGGCTCCTTATCCTTGTCTGAAGATGGAGGTAGAGTTTTCCAGAGTCAGAAAGGTATGCCACTTATGGTATATGGTGACTACCTTTTCGATGGGATAAGGAGCTCCGAGAGAATGTGTACTGGCACTGTGCTGATTATCACCAGTATCAGTGTCCTGCACGGATTCACACTGCAAGTATGAGCTGATGCAGCTCTTGTGCTTTGTTATTATGTCGTTCACTATTATTTCCGTGCTGTATTACATTCACTGTTTTGACATTTGCTGTTTTTATGTGCTGTTATTACATAGATCCGCCCAGGAGTGATTACCAGAAGAATGCTAGCCAAACTAGCAGAGAAAAAGTCCAGATTGAGACTGTACAGCCAGCGCCAGTGAGGAAGAAGAAGAACAGTCAGGAAAGAACTTGAAAGCATGTCTGACTTCTTCAAATGGTGAGCTATACAACAAAGAGAACAGTTCAGTTCAGTTTATTGCAAGAAGATACTCCATTGAGCAGGTTCATTTACAAGGAGGTCCTGAACATACAATACACAATAAAAAGAAATGATATAGCAACAGTACAGAGTTTAAGGAAAAGAACACTATAATCACAAAGTAGATCATAATACAGCATTCAAAAGCAATAGTTACAAATGAAAACTTGGTAGGTTGGTAACAAAATGTAAATGCCTGGTGTTTCACATGGCAGTCTGGTAACTCAAAATTCCAGATATATAAGAATACAACAGAGCAGCTCAGTGCAAGCTTGAACAGAAGTACTAGGCATGTAGAATGCCTACAGTCTGGAGGGGAGATGGAGGAGGTACTGAGATATGGGAGGGCATTTTAGGGGAGAATAAAGAGAGTGGGGCTAGGTCACATGGGAGGATGAGGCTGTCTCGGGAGGGTGAGGTGGTAGCAAATGGGCTAGATAGATATGGGGTTAAGAAAGACAGGAGGAAGAAGTGAAGGTGATGAGTGTACAGGACAGGAGAAGAGGTGAGGTGATGAGTGAGTAAGAGGGTAGGGGAATGGGAGCGAGGAGCTGGGGAGAAATGATGGTGCTTAGTGGCATGCACAGGAATTGTCAAGTTTGCTGGTGGCTAGTTTCCCTGAAGCTATTTAGGGATTAGGTTTTGTAGTTTGAGCCTTGATTGGGCTTTGTTCCAGGCAGCCGGGAGGCCCAGCTAGGTCATCTCGCCAAACCGAGACAGACACTTGGTACGTCTAACTATAATGTAAGAGTTACTGCATAGGGGTATAGGCAGGTCATGCGCTGAAAGATCCTTGTTATATAAGGGGAAGTTTTGACAGAAGAGCTTTGTAGAGCCAGGTGAGGAATGGATGAAACATCGGTGGATAAGGAAGTCCAACCCAGGGAGGCATATCGATCACAATGGTGTGTCCGATGGTGTGCAACAGTGATGAATCAAATCATGCTCTGGTAGAGTATCTAACTTGTATAGCAAGGAGTCTGAGCAATGACCATATAAAATATCAGCATAGTCTAGGAGGAGGATGAATGTGTCTGGACTAGCCATAACCTGGCGTCCATGATGAAGAGTGGTTTGTTTCTGTAGAAGAAACTGATTCTTTGCCACAGTTTCTTTGTGAGGGAGGTGATGTGGACAAGAAAGTTAGGTGTTGGTCTAGCTCACAGCCTTAGTACTTAAATTTATTGGTACCTCAAGATCGTCGTGAGAGTGCTTTGATGGGTGGCAGGAGGCGAGCTCATTTGATAGGGCAGAATATAACTTGTTTTTTTTTTTACATTTAGGAGAAGTTTTGATTGGGCAAGGCTGTGTTGTAGCAGGTGAAACTCAGACTGGAGTACTGCATGGGTTTCAGCTGCTGAAGACCTGAATAGGTATCTCATAGTATCATCTCTGAATAGTTGTAATTTGGCTGTGTTGATGTTGTGCGGTGGTTTTATTTATATATCATGAATAGGATAGGTCCAGGATTGAACATTGAAGGTACTCCTCTTGTGAGTGGAAGAAGTGAGGAGGGACCATCTGCTTTCACCTGTTGCAATTGATTTGATAAGTAGCTATTAAACCAAGATAGCTCAGATCCAGAAATGCTGTGTCAATTAAGTGTGTTGAGGAGAAGAGCATGGTCGACTGTGTTGAAGGCTTTGCTTAGGTCCAAGAAGATGGTTCCTGTAACTTGTCTCTTATCCATGGCAAGGAGCCAGTCATTAGTAATGGAAGCTAGTGCAGAGGTGGTGCTGTGGGCAGGTCTAAAACCGGATTGGATAGGATTTATTAGATTGGTGCTGCAGAGGTTGTCTCTTAATTGTGCATTTACCAGTTTCTTGAGGAGTTTAGAGAAGGGATAAGATGGATATGGGACAGTAGTTATTTAAGTCCATAGGGTCACTTGATTTGAATAATGGGAGCAGCTGGGCTATTTTCCATGCATCAGGTATGGTGTTGGAGCTAATGGACAGGTTAAATAGGTGTAATATGGGGGCTGTTAGAAACCTGTAACCTATTTTGAGGAAGTAAGGGCCTATGCCATCAGCATCAGCCTTTCTTAACATCTAGGTGGATCAGGAGATCTTCAACTTCTTTGAATTGGAATGGGGTAAAGGAAAGTACTCTGAGATGAAGCGGGGATGCTTAGGTGAGCCATAAGGTGAGGGTGGTTTTGGAAGAATCAAATGTGAGACTTGCTGTGGAGAAGTGGTCATTAAAACTAAGTAGAATGTTTGATTTATTGGATAAGATTGCCTTTAAAGAAGATCTTGCCAGGTAGCGAAGAGGAGATTTTGTTACCTTCTGCCTGTTTGATGATTCCCAGAATTTGCTGCAGTTACCCTTCATGGAATCAAAGGCAGAGAGCTAGTAATTTGATTTAGAGGTGCTTATCTTCTTGTTGCAATCATTACAGTGGGCTCTGAAGGCTGACCAGTCTGAGGAGCTTGGACTGCCTGGCTGTGTCATGGCGATCCCTCTCTTTAGTGCAGCCTTTAGTTCAGACATGAACCAGGGCAAGAGCTTCGGTTCTACACTTTAGTACAGGGCGTGTCTGTTGATAATGTTGCTTTATATTGTTAAAGAGAGCTGCCTCATTGATGTTCTTGGTTAGGTAGAAATCTGTCCAGTTTATGTTCCTGAGGTCGGTTAGATAATGGGAAGCACCTGAATTTGCAGAAACTTCATTTCCATGTAAACCTATTTGTTGGCTTAATAGGAGTCTGTCCTCTAATGCAGGCCATGGCACAATGATCACTGATATCATTGAAGAATACTGCTGTATGGGTGATCTTGTGCAGTCTATTTATGAGATTAGGTTGATCGAGGACCCATCCATGGGGGTCTTAGGGTGCGGCGAGTGATCTCTGTTACTAGTTGGGCAAAACTGGCTTCATCACAGAACTCTTTGAGCTGAGAGCTCTTGTTACAGGATTTTTGCCAGTCTATATTTGATCCCCAACTATGAGGATTTAGTTTTGCCTTGTGTCAGAAATATTATGCAAATAGTTTAGGAACTCTAAGCCTCCAGAGGGTGGCCTGTTGCAACCTATCACTGTTAAGGTTTCTTTAGGGAGATAACGATATGTTCAGCATTAGGATTCAAATTCTTTCGGTGAGCTGACAGGGGTGATGTCTGATACAGATAAGTTTGTTTGTGATGCATAGCTACGCCACCTCCCTGGAAGGTCTGTCACTCCTGAAGAGGTTAAAGGAAGGGAGAAAGGGATACCATGAGTCAGGTGTGTTTTTTTTTCAGCCAAGTTTCAGATACTACAAAGATGTCTGTACTCATATGGGAGGTGCAAGTTTGGACAAGGTCAATTTCTTTCTGTAGACTACATATATTGATGTGTAAGCACTTCAGGCATTTGTAGCTGTGAAGACAGTTGGCAAGGCTAGTGACTGCGGTGGACCAGGATTTAGCTCAATATTACCAGCGCAGATTAGCAGCAGGAAGATTATGTGCTTGCCCATCTGCAGAGTAGGTTCATTTTGGTGAAGTCTGAATGTCTCCTGTAGGGGTAGGCTTGAGGTGTGTGTACAGCTGTGGAGAAAGGAAGGGTATAAGATGTAGAAGATGAGAGAAACCCAGAGGGGTCAGTGATAGGAGGCAGTGAGGTGTAAAGATAGCTGGCATGTGGAGGAATTCCAGAGGGCACATGAAGATATGTGAGGCCAAAGTGGAGGGGTAAGGTGAGATCCAGTTATAGTTGAGGAGGTATTGTACATAAAGTCTGGGGAAAGGAACATTGGAATTGAAAGCAAGACTGGACGGGGATGGAGGGGTATGATAGAGCATGGAACAGAGGAGTAGTAGTCCAGGGACTGAGAATATGAACAGGTAGGGTGTGTGTTGTTTCATGGTGTTGTTACTTGAAATCTTTGTAATATGAGCAAACTGGGGCAATGTTTGTACTTGTTATGGTAGGACAAGCAAGTGCCAATTATAGTGTGAGGAGAAATCTGGGCAGTGGCTATAGAGAGGGAGGTTGAGAAACAAAGCACGTTCTAATGGTTGAGGAGCTACATAAGATTTCAGCCAATGCATGAGGATAGCTGCTTTGATTTAAAGCCAATAAGAGAATGGAGATGGGAGGGTAGGAGCTAAGGGTGGATTTAATAGAGGCCGGGGTCAGCACAAGTGGTGGGAAAAAAATACATGGTTTAAAATACAGCAATAAGGTGCAAGAGAGCCATGTGGCAGAAGCTACATGGTTCCCAAGCTGATAGAAGAGAGACATTGAGCAGCCAATAGAAGGCAAGTGAGGAGATAAGCATCCAATATGGAGCAGAATTGGAGGGTCAACAAGCCAATGGAAGAGCTGTTTTCAATCCCGGTGCATACCTTGGTCTCTTGCTTGGAGTTGGGAGCAGGTTGCAGAAGGTGTGGTGCGGCTGAGGAAGTCATGCTGCAGGCCACAAGATGGCTCAGGTGCCCAGTCAGGACTCAATCTGGAAAGGGAGAAAAGAAAAAATCCTGTTAATTAAGCAGAGGAGCTGTAGTACTAAATCAGTGGGAGGGACAGGTGAAAACAAAGAATGTAGAAGGCAGTAATTAGCTGGAAGAGGTGACAAAGATAGTCACTGGGGTGGGAGGAGTGACTGGCTTTAGTTCGTGTAAGCGTGCAGGACAAATGCAGAGCTAGGGGGTTGGGAGCTGAGGCTAAGTGGGGTGTGCTACAAGGCAAGGTAGAGGGACTGGGAAAGGGGAAAAAGCACAGAGGGTGCAGAGAAAGGAAGAGTCAAGAAAGGTTAAGCAGGCACACAGCAATTAAATCAGCACTGAAAACTGTGGTACAAAACAATATGTGTCACCTAACAAAAAGCAGAAAAGCAGAGAAAAGAAGAGATGCAGTGACAGGAGCAGCAGAGAGAGAAGAAATGCAGCAACAGGAGCAGTGATGGCTGGATGACTTGCAAACTATCAAAGCTGGATGATCTGGTACATGTCCAGCACAGCAACAAAACACAGACAACTAAAAGACATTAAACTTACAAAGTTTGTCTCTTGGATAATATTGAGGCATACCAGATAACTTTTTGAAAGGGATGCCGCATCCTGCCAGTGGCCAAAGCAGCAATGGGCAATCAGTCTGGTACCTCACCTTACAGTTAAAGGCCAACTTTCCTACAGCAATATGGACACTGTACAGTTTGAAAACTATGACCTTGTAAATAGAAATCCTGAAAGATATGACATGTCAGGAGAGACCTACAGGCAAAGATTCTGGTCCATGAAGTATCACTCAGTTGACAGTCCTCAAGAAGCCTTCACCGACTCAGAAAACTCTTCATTAAATGGCTCTAACCAGAGGGCAAAACAGTCCCACAGATCATCAACATATTTGCAATGGAGCAATTTATCAACATCTTTCTCACAGATGTGCAGCTTTGGGTAAAGAACACCAAACAGAAAGTGTGGAAAAAGTTGTTTCTTTGGCTGCTGACTATCAGATGGCCAGATAGACCATGACAGCAACAAAGTAACAACCAAGGACTGATAATTCCAAATGTAACTTCAGGTCAGATAAGAACTCTGGTGGGGTACCAAATATGCACCCAAATACTTTTTGCTATAATTGTAGTAAGCCCAGCTATATTGCAAGAAACTGTCATAAAAATAAGAAGGGTAACACTGAACAGATTTGGCCTTAACAAATTGGGGCAAGTATTTAACAAATGTCAAGGTGAGAGAAGACTGTGAAGGTACTTATTGATTCAGGAAGCAGACAAACCTTAGTGCATATTGAAGTGCTGGGAAAACAATATGCGAAGGGCAAAAGGACCAGGCACTGGTGTCATCTGCATCCACGGGACACTCAATACTATCCCGCCACTCAAGTAACTCTGAATATTAATGGGTTCAAGTTCAAGTTTCTTTATTGTTCGGCTTTTTGTTTAAAAAGTCATTACAATATAAATATTACATAAATAGATCCTCAGAACACAGCTTAAAATAATCACAATCTATATGTGTATTCTCCTATGCTTCCACAATAATCGACAAAATCTATTCATTTTACTGTATTACACAAAACTAAACACATAAACTTGGAGGTGGGTGCCATAAAACAAGCCCTCAATTGTCTTCTATTTTTCTCAAATGTAATCCCATCATTTCTACAAATTTAAAAGAGAGGCCCCATTCAATGTCTGCACATTATTTGATTTCAAAATGTGTCACCATAGTTGGAGCTCATATTCCAACAAACTTAAATAAGGTCCCAACAGTTTCCTTCTTGCTTCGTTATAGATAGGACACAAAATCATCAAGTGTTTTAGATCATCCACATCATTTTTACATTTACATAATATATTGTTCTTATTTCTATTACCAGTGTACAAATTTAATTTCCAATTACCTGTGAACAGTTCAAACCTTAACCTAGTAATTATTTTCCTTAGATCCGGATTAGTCACTTTGACCAAATATGATTCTAATTGATGAATTCTTTTGTTTCTGATATCCATTTACAAATCTTACTTTGCTTTCCTAATTCCAAATCCCTTTGCCTGTAGTTATCTTCTGTTCTCTCTTATTTATTATCTTTACCTGAGAGAATGGCAATCGGAGGCTTTCCGTTATGTTGTTTAAAAGTCCTAAAGGTTTAATAACTTTTCCAATATTACCATACTTGGAAACATTATATTACGTGACTTATATTGCAAAGCTTCCTCGAGACATAATCTAGGTAAAAAGCTAATATTCGTTTTTATACTTTGGCCAATAATTTACTTCCTGCTGTCTAATTTGGCAGTCTATTGGCAGTGCCCCAATTCTGCTCTTACCAGAGTGGAAGGTACGCCCCTTGGGAGACCCAATATCCTTTTATAGAATGTGTTTATTATTAAAACTAATTTCTTACTATTACCTTGCCTCAAATTTCTGCTCCATATAATAGGAAACTTTTGAGCTTTGCATTAATAACTCTTATAATTCCTTTTACTGAATTGCCTCTGTACCTATAGGCAAAGAGATGTAGGTCGGACGAAATCTTCTTGCTTTAATTTCCATCTCATTAATATAGTTGGTTCCATGTTCCATTTTGAGACAGGATTGATCCTAAATGACTAAATTCCTGACCACTTCTAATTTGTTACTGTCCTAATAGTAATTATATTCCTTTTATTACCCCCAAACACCAATACCTTGGTTTTCTCATAGTTTATCACCAAATCTGCCTTTTACCATTCCTCCAAAAACATATTCATAATTCTGTTTATCCCAATATAACTTGTGGAAGTTATTACTGCATCATCTGCATATGCCGGGTATGGACAAGATATTGTACCAGTCCTTGGCATATGATAATCAGAATTGTATAAGCTGTTCAGTACTGATTGAAAGTAAAGATTAAACAGTAATGAAGATAAAGTGCATCCTGTTTCACACCAATATTTGATGCAAACCATCTGGTAAGTGATCCATCATTTGAAAATCTAACACTTGTATAGTTATTAAAGTACAACGTTTTATGATACTCAAAAGTGCTTGATCAATACCCAATTCTTCCAGTCTAGCCCATAATTTAACTCTATTGACTTATTGAATGCTGTTTTCAGGTCAACAAATAAACAATACAACTTTTGTCCTTTGACCTGTTTATACTTATGTACCAGATGTGCCATTATAAAACATTGGTCTACTGTTGACCTTCCGCCCAGAATCCAGCCTGAGCTGCATCAATTATCCCTCTGTCTTCTACCCACTGACCTAATTTGTTATTAATTATTTTAGTAAACAGCTTTTCTGTACTGCCTATCAAACTGATAGGTCTATAATACTCCAGTTTTGCCTTTTCTCCTCTCTTGAATAGTGGGACTATTATATTTCGCTTCCAGCTGAGTGGTACTGTGTTGTGTTTCTGTATGGAGTTAAATATAATTTCCAATAGAGGGATCCATTTACCCAGCATCAAACTTATTACATCAGATGGAATCCCATCAGGGCCTGGGGCTTTGTGTCTTTTGTTTCTCTTATTGCTTTTTATTTTTAAATATGTAATGTGACTAAATCTAAAGTCTGCCTCCTTTTCCATATTCCTTATATTCAATACCCTTATATATTCCTGATTGTCTAAGTAAAATATATTTCTATAATAACTCACCCAATCTTCTGGTTCAACATGGACTCTAAATCTCCCTATAATTTTTTACCTTTATTCACTAAATTCCAGAATGTTTTGTTTCATTTTCTTTACCGCGCATTTGCAAGTTCGTCCCATAACTTCATTCAATGTTTTTCTTATTCATTTTAATACCTTGTTGTATTGTTTCCTTATTATATTTCTTTCTTTATTCATTTACAACTTACCAATGTATGCCTCTTTACCTGTCTCAACTGTTTATTCAACTCCTTTTTGACTTACTACATTCATTGTTAAACCATGCCTTACCTTCTTTTTATTTTGTATTTAATATTCCTTAGGCATAATATATTGTATATTAGCCAGTATGGTGTTAAATTTTGTCAACAATAAATTTATATACATATTTCATTGATGTCATTTAAATTCTCCCAATTTACCCTATCATTCATTATTTTTCTAAACTCCATTATCTATTAATTCACAACCTATTCAGTTCTTATGCATTACCTTCAATCTATTTTCTTTAGCCAGTATCATTAAATCTCATCCCTCCATACTCATTTGGAATTCAATTATTGCATGTTGTCTTTCAAGAGATGACCTTCACTTCCAGTCTTTTGCAGTTTTTTAATGCAATAGGATTGACACAGATTATAATCAATCACAGAGGATTATCTCCCTCCTTCATATGTATACTTTCCTGGTCTGTATC
This sequence comes from Neoceratodus forsteri, assembly GCA_016271365.2. Taxonomy (NCBI): domain Eukaryota; kingdom Metazoa; phylum Chordata; order Ceratodontiformes; family Ceratodontidae; genus Neoceratodus; species Neoceratodus forsteri. The sequence goes on along the minus strand of CM028133.1, from coordinate 764,754,053 downwards.
CTCTATATGACCATTTAACACCAGGAGATTTGTCCTTTAACATTTTATGTAATTGCATCCCTCTATTATTTATTGTCAAATCCCTTGATTGTCTTACATCCTTAAATAACCTGTATTTAGTTGACTAATATTTTCTATATGATCTTCAGTAATACCCTGTAAATTTCCTATTCTTGCATTTAAATCTCCTGCTAAAATTATATTTCCATTCAGCATTTCCATCTGTTCTTTCTCTATTTCACGTCTAAGCATCTGTAACCACTTTACCTCTATATATCTGCTATTTTCCGAGTGCATAGATGTTAATCAAACATATGTCCTCTGTAGTTTCTCCCTTAATATGTACTGTTAAAAACTTTTGCAGTGTGTCTGAATCTCTGTTGTCTTCACATTATTCTTTATTTTGCAAAATGTAACTCTTCCCCTGTATTCCTGCCATACTTTTTTTGCTTTTCTGCTTGTTTCACATAGGATGTATATCCATCCAACTAGATTGTCCCTATTTTCCATGTCTCTTGCACACATATATACCATATTCATTTACATATCTTTCCATTCCTGGATCTTCCAACCTATCATTAAAGCCTGATATAGTCCATGAAGATATATCTATCTTAATGTATCCCTGTCTGATCTGGTCTTCTTTAATACCCTCTATTTCTTTTACTTTTTTCCTGGATCTTCTGCTCTCAAATTTTAAATCTCATTGTCACAAATTGGGTTTGCCCAGAACCTCAAATCTGTTTGCTGTATCAATCATTATTTTCCATTCCTTACTCCTGTTGTCCCATTTGTTTTCCCATCTTTTATAATTTGGTCTTCCATGTATATGTAAATTCCCAGCCATCTAAGGCAGATTTGCATTTGATATAAAAGATCTAACAGTTTTCCTTTTTTACTTTCAACATATTTGGCCATTTAGTCATACACTGTTTGGCCTGTATCATATATGTGCTACAGACATGACTGTTTATTAATGTCACTAAAATAATAGCCAACTTTCTTTGATGGTCCTTTTATTCTCCCTATCTAGTTGGGCTAATCCAAATATTGACAAATTGATTCCTTCCTTCACATCATTGAATACAAAAATTCAGGAAAAGATCTCTTAACATCACTATTTATCCCAATTGTACTCCTAATTTATCAAATTCTTTTGTGTATTACTGATAGCTTTATGTATATAGTACTGATTTGTTACTATTAGTACCAATTCAACTTCTTAATTGGCCTTATTACACTTGTACATTCAGTCATATTTCTACAACTGCCCAATGTCATATTTATTAGATTTGTAATCATTTGTGAAAGTGTAAATTTACTCTCTTCTGGGATTCCTGCCATACCATATAAAGGTAAAACAAAATCTGTAGGTAGTGTTTAATCAGAAAGTTTTGAATTCTTCTGCCCTCAAGATCATTGCTTTCTATGTCAGATTTCTTTCATCTCCTATTTCTTTTCCTCACCTCCTTCTGCTACCTAAACTATATCTTCTTCTGGTATTTCTAGTCCTTTTCTTTTACCTTTTGTCAATCTGTACTTCTTTCCTTTTCTTTATCCTTTCCTAATTTGATTTTCATGATCTCTTTCCTTTCTTCTCCTTCTTTTACCTATCTTTTTTACCCCTCTAATTCCTATACTTATAGATTCTTTGTTGACTCCTGACCCACATACCTTTTCTTATCAACTTCCTGCTTACCCCCTTACTCCCTTCAATTTGGTTTTACCTTTTTCTACTTGCTGGTCTCATTCTTTTCTCAAATCTCCATTTTTCCTTCTTATTTATAATTTCCACCTCCTTAAAGCTTTCTGTTAACTGCCTATATTCAATTAAACTCCTCTGTCCATCCTCCTTACCAATTGCTATAGATTCCTTTATTTGCTCCTTACTTCCACTCTCTCTTTGACTTTTCTTATCTTTATATTCCTGCGTAATCCCTTCACCCAAAGTTTGGAAAATTTGTTCTTCAGTTCTAAAGATGTCACTGGGAAGCAGTCAAATCTTTGCGAACATACTCAACATACTCAACATAAATGGGCACACTACACTCAACTCTAAAACTATTGCGAACACTTTTAACATTGCTTTCACTGACCTTAGCAGTGTTCTCCCTCTGACTTCTTCCAAGATGTGTCAACTCCCATCCACCAACTCCTCCTGCCTGCCTGTCACCCACCTTTCTACTTTAAAGCACTAAAGAAACATCAAGTCGAAACTACATTTGAGCCATCAGCAAATCTAGAACAAGCAATGACACACTTGACCTCAAGCTACTGGCCCTAGCAACTTGACAGTGTACTTGGGCCCCTCACCAAGTTCTTTAATCTCTCTTCCTCTAGCCAATTCCTGGACAAATGGAAAATGACCACTGTTACCCCAATTCACAAAAGTGGTGATAAGACTGACCATGCAAACTTCTGCCCTATCTCCATTCTGCCTCCCTATCAAGGCACTGGAACATATAGTAGCGGACCAACTTACTGAGCATCTGGACAATTATAATATTCTCTGTAAACAGCAACATGGCTTTATTTATTTAGATTTTGTTTACTGGGTAAGCCCACTGAGACCAATGGTCCTTTTTCAGGAGCGACCCAGAGTTAGTTACAGAAAAGGACATTTAGAAACAGTTATATACAGTAGTTACATTAGTTACATTTGTTACATAGTTTTACATTGGCAATATTATACAGGGTAGCAATCAGGTTCACATACAGACTCACACATTATATACAGTATGTATATTAGTTACACCAGTGTACATTGGAAGCAGTATGTAGGGATGGTAATCAGATTACACAAATTGGTCCATATTAGTATTTCATGACAAATCAGAGGGAAAGTTCAAAGCAGTGCAACGGCCAAGGGAACTGGTCTGGGAGCTGAGGTTACAGCCACAGAGACTAAGATTGAGAAGATATAGTTTGAGTCCATTTTTGAACTGAGTGAGGGTGGTTGAGTTCATCAAGCTAGGTGGTAGGGAGTTCCATAGGTGGGGCAGCAAATTTGAAAGAACGTTTGCCATGGTTGGAGCGCATCCTAGGGATGTCGAGGGGTGATTACAGTTGATCGCAGGGTTTGGGTTTGTTTTTGGGAGAGTAGTCCTCTAAGATGGGAGGGGGACCAAGGTTAGTGAACTTGAAAGCTAGGCAAGCAATGGGATAGGCTAGTTTTGTGCCTGAGTGGGCCAGTTTAGTTCCTTTACAGCCTCGCAGTGATGTCTCCTAGGAGAGGAGTTAGTGGCAAAGTGAGCCACTCGGTTATAGAGTTTGAAAGTTTATTGTATTCCATCTCACGGAGGAACTGCAGTAGTGGAGCTCCATATAGGATGGATGGGAGAAGATTGCAGCAGGCAATTGCATGGCATACAGTAGAGGATAGAGAGTTCCCCAGATGGTAAAGGAGGCCAAGCTTTTGATGGATGGACCTGGTTATGGAATCGATATGGGATCGGTAGGTCATTTCTTGGTCTAGATGGATCCCAAGATATTTAAAACTGGACATGACCTTTTCCTTGGCTGGTGCAGATCTGGAGAAGCTGACTTCTGTCAGAGCCAGACGTCTAGAGCCAAACAGTACAGCTTTAGTTTTTTCATCATTGAGTTTAAGGGAGTTTGCTGAGAACCAGGCCTTAAGGGTGGAGAGACTATCTTGCAGTTTTGTTGAGATGACACTAGGTTGGGAGTCACTGCAGTATATGACAGTGTCATCAGCATACAGAATGAGTTTTCTGGGCAGTTTCCTCAATATTATTGAGGAAGAGGAGAAGCAGAGGCCCAGGATTGAGCCCTGGGGCACCCCAGCAGAGACTGATCTGGGTCCAGACTGTGTACCCTTCCAGTGGACTTTTTGGGAACAGTCACTCAGGTAGCTCTCAAACCAGGAGTGTGGTGGTGATCCAGTCCTAAGAGCAGGAGTTTGAGAGGAGGAGATTATGACTAACCAAGTCAAAGGCCTTGGATAGGTCAATGAAGAGGCGCCATTGGGGAGCCTTGGTCCATATAGGAAAGGATGTCCATAGTGAGCTGGATGAGTGCAGTGTCGGTACCATGACCCATTCTAAAGCCATGCTGAACATCAGCCATAAGAAAGTGCTGCTCAAGGTAGTCTTGTAGCTGGTTTGAGACTAGTCTTTCCTGAATTTTCCCCAGGGACTGAGAAGGGAGATTGGTCCATAATTTCCAATTTGTCTCAGGGCCCACTTTTGTAGACTGGAACAATGGTCGCTACCTTCCACATTTTTGGGACCATACCTTCCTGAAGTGACCTATTTATGAGTAAGGTGACAGGATGGGCAATAGCCGGGTGGCAGCCCTCAGAAGGCAAGGTTCAAGCTGGTCATGTCCTAGCGAGGAAGAAGGGTTAATTTTGCATAGGAGAGGTAGTACCTCTGTCTGTTTGACCAGCTTTAGGTGGAAATGAGGCTGAGGGTGTACCCATGCATCTCCAGAGTAAAGGTTAGGCCTAGGGAGAACCGGAGGGGAGACCCACTGGGATAGAGAAGGAGGCACAGAAGGCCTCAGCAACTATGGCTGGGTCATTTGTCAGAGAGTTCCCCACCATGATGGAGTCCATTTGACTAATTGAGGAGCCCTTGATAAGTAGGTTTATGTGTCCCAGAATTTTTGGGATCCCGTAGGTGCCTAGTTTGTAAGTCATTTAGGTATTGAGATTTGGCTTTTTCAAGGATTTCTTGCACTGATTTCTCAGCTCTCTGTACTTATCCCAGTCTGTTGAGCTGCCAGAGGATTTAAAGGTACCCCATGCTCTGTCCTGGAGGAGCATGGTATGCTTGAGGCACAGGCTCAGCCATTTATGACATTTCCCTGTACCCTGAGCTTTTTATCGGGGCATGCATGTTCGATGCAGACAAAAGATCTGAGTGGAAATATTCAAGTGCCTCATCAGTGTGGGAGAGAGAGATGATAGGGGCCCAGTAGGTGTGCCACAAATGGAGCAGAAGTCGGCAGGTACAAACCTACTGTAGTTTCTCGCTTCAGTGATCTTTGCAGCAATTTTTGGAGGCTTATTGGACCAGATGCAGAAGATAGGCAGTGATCGCTCAAGGAGTCAGCCATAATCCCTGCTGACAGTATACAGCCCAGGCAGGAGACGAGGATCCAGTCAATGAGAGAGTGGTTTCCAGTCTTGGGGTTATGTCTTATGGGGAGGTCAATGACCTGGGTAAATGGAGCCAAGTAATAGGTTTTTGTGGGGAGGAGAGCAGGGATGGCCAGTGGAGATTGAAATCCCCAAGGAGTATGGTCTCCCCAGGAGTAGTCCTCAAGGTGGCTAGTTATGGCTTCCAAGGAGGAGGCAGCAGATTGTGGGGGATGTAGACACCTCCTATGGTAAGGGGTTTGGTGTTTCCAAGTAGTGCTTTAGAAAGGTCATAGTACATCCTCTGCCTTACTCGAATTCACCAGCTCCATTCACAGCTCCTCGACAATGGACAACTAACTAGTGCTATTTTCATCGATCTGACCAAAGCCTTGATACTGTCCATCATCTCTCCTGCTGAGCCAACTAAAAATGCCGGTCTCTCCAATGATTCAATCTCTTGGTTCAAAACTATCTTGAAAACCGCTCTCAGCGTGTAAAATGGAGATGTGCACTCTGATTCCAAACCTGTCCTCTCTGGCGTCCTCCAGGTTCAATACTGGGCCCCTACTCCTCAGCCTGTTCCTTAACACCCTACCGGACTCCTGCACTGAACATATCACCCTGTATGCTGATGATGCAGCAATCCTTGCCACACACTAGGACCGAAGAAATTGCAAGAAAATCTCCAACTCAGCTTCTCCTCGGTTGAGAATTGGTTCACAATGCACAAGCTGATCCTTAATAAAAAACAAAGGCCATGATCTTCAGCAGCTCCCATAATAAACATAAGCACTTCCAACTCTACGTTATCACCAGACTAGGTGCCACACTGGAACAGGTCAAAACATTAAATACCTTGGGATCACCCTTGACCCTCACCTCTCCCTACACTGCCCACATTGACCATGTCGCAAAGCCGCTAACTCCGGCTAGGCCTGCTATTCCATCATAGGAAACACCTACACTGAAGCCCTCACTATCACTGTCCAGAGCTCCATCATATCCATCATTGATTATGGCATTATCATTTACGGCTCTGCTACAACCACTGCACTCAAGCTGCATCCACCACCGTCAACAAGGCCTGTCGACTTGTCACTGGCTCCCAAAGCTTAACTCACACCTGTGACCTCTATTCTCAAACAGGATGGTTGAATCTTGCCAATCAAATAAAACACCAAACTTGTATTACTACTAAGAAAATCTTTCTGGGCCCCCTGCAGTCTGTGCCTTCATACAACGAGAAGCCACATCCGACATACCAGGAGATCAAAACCTCAGCTTCTGCAAATCCCGCATTGCCGCACAACACAAGGCCAAAGATCCTTTGCTCACGGGCCACTAGTTGGTACAATGGTCTTCCCAGCGACATCTCATCCTCACTATCACTCAGCACTTTTAAGACTTGTCTCTGCCTAACACTCACTGCCTCCAACCTCTGTGACTGTTGTGGCTAAACATGTCTTTGATTCCATAGCTGAAGATGCCCTTTTGGATCCACATCTACTCCTGCACTTTGCCAGTACCCCCCTCCTATCTTTACCTCCCTGCTGGCCATGACAAATGCCACTCGGCTGCACTCCCTCTATTCTTATCCACCTTCCACCTCTCCTCTCTCTCTCTCTCTCTCTGTCCCCCAACCTACCTCCCCTTTTCTCCCATCCACTTAGTCTTCCTGATTTCACCCGCCTCCTTTCCCTTTCCTTTCCTTCCCAAAGTTTCACCTTATTGTTCTTTTTCATCTACAAGACTATGTGTTGTTGTTTTTTTATTTTATAAACTGTTATCTTTGCTTATGATTGTCTCAATTGCACCAATGACGTGGAACCTTTGTAAAGAGCCTCGGCTCAAAGGTATTTGTAATCCTAGAAAAATAAATAAATAAATAAATAAACAAATACTCTCATTTCTTAATGACTCATCTGACAGCATTACACATTCCATAGTAGTCGCACTAGGATAATTTGTCAAGCATACACTTAATTCTTCCTCCTCTTTTTGTTCCCATCTACTAGTTACAAATTCTGCATCGTCTCAGTCATCTCAATCATTTGATTCTTTCTATCTAAATTATCCTGATCTTCTGTTGTTATTCTTGGATCTATCCATTCTCTCTCCCCATTTCTCTATTCATGAATTTATCCATTCTGATTTTGTTATCTATACTCAAACCTTTCAAAATGTTAAATCTTTTTTAATTTCCATCAATTGCCGATACAGCAAAATATTTGCTCTCAGAGGATCTCTGAAAGTTCTTATTACTTCTTTAGTTAGACCATCAATATCCAGACTAACTGTACTTCTTGGCTCATTGTCCATGAACAATTATGCTCTGCACTAGAACCTATGTTTCTCTTTCCATTTCCTTCTTGTTATTCATATTCATTTCCATATGTGTGATATTTATCACTATCATTCAAATAATTAAGTTCTTCCCTTATTGAATTTCTCATATTTCTCACCATTTTATTCAATGATTGTAAGTTGCAAAGTGTTTTTAGCATATCCGTATTACTTATTTCCTCTAACCCCTTTATCTTCCTCTTCTAGACTTTTTGTAATTGGGTATTGATCTTGATCTTGACTGCACCCTTGAATTCCAGTGTTGGATTCCATCCTCATCAAACCATTTCCATCAATCTCTATAAAAGGAGGGAAAGAGAACTTTATATGAGACTCTTTTGGCAGTTGCAAGCTTCTTTCCTCTACTAAGGGCCCCATTTTTGTTTTTGTTAGGAATCTTGAGATATATCCATTTGGTGTTGATGTATGTAGTACCTCACTACTTTCAATCATATCTATAATCTTGTTTTCTGATAAATTCCCCATCTTATTTTAGCTTGCCTCATTGATTTCAATATTTTTTCTTCACTAATGGGCCCATTAATTTGTCCACTTTTTCCTCCTTTTCTTCTTCTGGTTTCATCATATTTTTAACTTTAATTCTTCCAATTCTTGTGGCTACTGGCATAATTATTTATTTTAATTACTAACAAAATAAGTATTTCCAGGAGTAATATTCAGCTTCTGGTTAATATCATTAACTAGATTACTGCAGAATAAAATATTCTGTGGAATTAGACAGCCTACAAAATTCAATTCTAAAATTCAGTAGTACAGTACTCCAGATGTCCCTAAATGGAAATGTACCCCTAAACAATCAATCAATCAGTCAATACAATCAATCTATCACATAATTATTAAAGCAACAAGTCGTATTGAAAGCAATTATACACTCTAGGCACTTTTATATATTGGCTATTACACCCACAATGTAAGGTCCCTCCTCCAGCCGTTAAAAATTATAATAAAAATTCAAGTAAAAAAAATTGCATGAGTCAGTGTTCTGCTAAAATCAATATTGATGCCAGAGCTGGTGTATATTCGCTTAACTATGACATCAACAGTATCAAGTATACTTTCTCCCTTCTTGTTTGTTTAATTCTCCAATTTGATCCTTCTGACTTTCAGCCTTTCATTCCCAAACTCTTCTCTGAAGGGAGACCAGTGTTCTCCAAGCACATACACATTCTTCTGCACACAGCAAAGAAGAAGTATTTTAAATAAAAGAGTTCAGGACAACTATTAGGCCCCATACTATATTGCTTCTATTACCTCTACTACCTCTTTTACCTCTGTTGCCCTATTATCTCAGTTATTTATTCCACCTCAATCGTCTCTAGAAGCTGTATTAGAAGTTGTGTTACAATCTCAAATTTTTCTGTAACTTCCATAATTTCTACAACCTCTAGAAACAATTATTGCTCCTTACTTGTGGCGATTTCAAGTCGCAGCTTTGACCACAGCTCTCAGCCTTTCGCAGCTATTTTAATTTAAGCCTATACCGCGATTTACACCGGAAGTCAGTTTCTAAGCATCTTTCCACTGTCCCTGGGCCAGATTACCCTCCTCACTCCCACCAACTCATTGCTAGTATCCACTAACTCCTGGGCAGAAACAAGAGAGAAAGAAAAGAGAGAAGCAGCCTTCAATATTACATGTGTATAAATAGCCTTAACAAGCCGAAAATCAAGCTTAAAAAAGAAAAAACTTTCAAACTTACAGATAAATTGGATAAACTGGATAATGTGAATCCTTGAGAAGTCCTCGGGCTTTCCTTATACTAGCTGCCAAACTCTGGGCTGGTATATATGCTTTTTACTCTGCATTATTTTCAAACTTAACGCTGTACCAGCCTTTTTCTTTTGAAAAACTATAGGAAGGCCCAGACAGCTTCCTTCTTGAGTATCTGCAGCTAGATGCCCTAACCAAACACCAGATCTGACAACAGCCTGACTTCAACGGCTATCCAGCAAGATGCTGACACATCGCACTAAACATCACCACAATCACGTGGTTTACTAAGCGAAAATTTTAAAACTTTTGTTTATTAAAAGATTAAATTATAAATCTGTACCTACATCAGCATCCGCATCTACATTTATTGGACTATAATAATATAAAAGGAAGCCATTTCTAACAGAGAGAGAAGGAGAAGAGAAAATAATAATCTGAGTTTTCCTCTGCTACAGGTTTCAGTGCTCTCACGGGATATTTTTACTCAAGCAGCTTAAGCGGTTATTAGCTACATAAATATTACTAAACAAAATTTCTGTTTCAGTTAAATAAGGTAATGCTGTGTGAGTCATAGACCTTATCTCCTTCTAATATTCTCTGTAGTCTGACTCACTGACAAGTAAGCATAAGCTTGCCGTTACCCAGTGCTTTATTATTTAATTACCACACTTCTTTTCTATATTTCTATTCCTCTGTGTTCTGTTTTTCTATCTTTGGTTACTCCGTCTCTGCTCCTCCACTTCTTTTCTTTGCCTTCCACAGTCGCCCTCGTTTTTCAGTGATATCCCTCATAGCTAGCACCTCTGGCTTCCCCTGCACAGTCCCCATGGCACCGCTCCAGGCACTCCCGTTCAGGCAGTTCCTCCACCTCAGGACTCCAAACCTGTGCAGGAACAAATGGAACAGGGAGCTAGAAAATGCTTAGAAACTGGTTGCACAAGAACTCTGAAAGAGTCCTGGACTTCAAGATAATGGCAACAGAGGCATACCATTTATTAATCTTGAGCTTTGCCTTCCTAGACTCCTGCTGGTGTGCAAACTCCTCTCATCAAACAAGCATGCAGCAACCTCTCTCCACCTCCTCAACTCCCACAAAATCCCAAGGCAGCATCTATTAATGGGGTGTCACACCAAATGAAAGTGGGGATAGTACTTAAATTACCTGTACTGTGATTATTGGAAATGACTTTCCAGGATTTGCAAAGTTAATCACAGAGGGAGTAAATCCTGCTGTGTCAGTAGCTGTGATTACAAGAGCACAAAATCTCAGACGCTAGGGACTCTTCCTTTTGGTGATTTTGATTCAGACTTATTTGAGCACAGCTCCAAGATTCAGAAATCAAGGAAAGAAAAAGACACCTGAAAAACAGTGGCAACAAAAGACTGATGTACATAAGGGGTTAATGTATGCAAATGCTGAAATTAAATTGATAGCTGATTGTGATTTTGTTTCAGAGCAAACTAAGAATACTTCTCTCAAGGTTATTTTAGGCAGCTGGGGTGAAATAAAACAGGGTGAACCAATGTTTAAAAATGTAATGGGCTACTGTACAGAGTTTGGGCTAATCCTCAAATGCAGAAACAGATAGAACAATTGATAATACCAAAGAAGTATAGAACTGAGTTGTTACAGAAAGCACATGATTGCCCTATGGCTGGTCGCTTGGGAGGATCCTCCTTGCTAGATAACTGTACAGATTTTACTGGCCTGGGATTAAAAATATAGAAACATAGAAGTTGTCATCAGATAAGGTCCTCTTGGACCACCTAGTCTGCCCTATTTTCCTACCTCCAGTGCCACTGCAAACCCTTCCTCGATCCTCAGTCTTTTCCTACCCTTGCCTTATTTCTAAGGTCCTTGTGTCTACCCCATGCATCCTTGTTTCCAGTTACTGTTTTAGCACCCATCACCTCCACTAGGATGCTGTTCCAGGCATCCACCACCCTTTCAGTGAAGAAGTATTTCTCACATCTTCTCTGAGTCCCCACAAGCTTCATTGTGTGACCCCTTGTCCTTCAACGCCTTTTCCAATGTAAAATGCTACCCTCATGTACTTTATTAATACCTGTGAAGTATTTGAACTTTTCTATCATGTACCCCTTTCCTTCTTTCCTCTAGAGAGTACATATTTAATTTCTTGAGTCTTTCCTCATAGGGCTTTTGATGCAGGACCTGCACCATTTTGGTTGCCTCTTCTGTACTGCCTCCTCCACCTATGTCCTTCCAGAGATGGGGCCTCCAAAACTGGACACAGTACTCTAGGTGAGGCCTCACCATCAATCTATACAGGGGTAACACTACCTCCTCTTTCTGCTGGTGATACCCCTCCCTATGCACCTGAGAATCCTGCTGCTTTCCCCACTGCCTTATCACACTGCTTTGCTACCTTCAGGGCATCAGAAATGATTATCCCCAGCTCCCTTTCCTGTTTTGTGGTTGTCAATACCTCTCCACCCAATTGGTACATTGCCCCTGGTTTCTTTGCCCCAATTGCAAAATTTTGCACATTTTTGCATTGAAACCCAGCTGTCAAACCCTTGACCAGCATTCCACCTTTTTCAGATCATCCATCATTTTTTCCACCACTCCCGTGTGTCCACTCTGTTGCAGATTTTGTGTCAATCTGAAACAAGCATACTTTCTCTTCCAGCCCTCCTGCAATGTTGTTAATAAAGACACTGAAGAGGACCAGGCCCAGTACTGACCCCTATGGTACCCTGCTGGTCACCTTACCTTCTTCATAGTGGACACCATTTACCACCACCCAACTGAGTCCTGCTGCTTAGCCAGCTTCATCCATTTTACTACTTTTGGATCCACTCCTAGGCTGCCCAGCTTGCCTACCAGTCTTCTGTGTGGAATGGTGTTGAAGGCCTTACTAAAATCCAGGTAGGCCACATGCATCCCTCCATCCTGATCCACATCCCTGGTCACCCAATCAAAGAACTCATTCAGATTTGTCTGGCAAGATCAATTCATGAAGACGTTGCTACCTATTACAGTTCTTGTGCTGAATTTCAGAAAGTAACCCCAGTGACTAAAAGGACAAGGTGCCCTACCCTTGATAGATGTGCTTTTTGACAGAATTGCAGTGGATGTGGTTGATCCCTGAGACAAAAGTAAAAGGGCAACCAATTAATTTTTGTGGTTTGTGACTATGCTACTCGATGCCAGAGGCAGTGTCAATGTGTACTCTCACAGCCCCAAAAGTGGCAGCAGAGCATGCCAAAATTCTCAGCAGGGTGGGCATACCTAAAGAGATTATTATTTATCAGGGTAGTAATTTTGGTGCTACATTACTGAAGGAGCTGCACCGACTACTAGGTATCACTGCTATAAGAACCTCCCCCATCACCCTCAGACAGGCGGTCTTGTTAAGCGTTTTAATCAAACCCTAAAATGCATGTTAAAAGGTTTGTAAAAGAGGAAGGAAAAGATTGGGACCAGTACTTACGCTACTGATTTTTGCTTACAAAGATGTGCCACAAGCCTCAACAGGTTTTTCACCATTTGAAATGCTGTATGGTAGACAACCTAAAGGGCCACTTGATGTAATAAAAGAAACATGGGGAGATAAACCAGACCAGAAACTGAAAAATATGGTGAAATTGCCCATAGTAATCAGGAAGAGGCCCAAAACCAGCAAAAGGTGTATTATGACCATGGGGTAAAAGAAAAGGTTTTGAGCCAGGTGAAAAGTTCTTGCTGCTGTTACCCACTACAGACAATAAACTGTTAATGAAGTGGCAAGGGCATTATAAAGTGCTTAGACATAGGTAAGGCACATTTTATTTCTACAGCTCCAATCCTGAAGGTTCTGGGTGCCTTACAGAGAAATAAAATAAAACAGGCAATAAAACTATTAAAATAAGATTACATTAATACAATTATAAATAAATAAAAAATAAATCAAATTGAAAAAGCTTTCAGGATATCATAACTGGCTCAGTTAACTGAGACTGGGACCCTGATAGGAAAAATTCTATCAATATATACCATACTAACCTCCTGAAGAAATGAACTGTAAAACACCAAAGGCTGCTTTGTTAATATTATTATTTGCTGATAAAGAAGATATTGGTATAGCTTATGACAGACTGGAACAAACTGTAACTGCTGATGATGCTGTAATAATGAATGTGTTCTTAATGTCTGAACAAATCAATGAAATTCATAACTTGGTAAAGACTTTTAACAGTACTTTTACCACAGTGCCAGGCAGAGCAAAAGGAGTCAAGCACATAACAGTGACAGGGAATGCTCTCCCTATTCGACTAAAAGACATGCAGATTACCAGAGCAGGTAAGAGCAGACGTGGTTAAGAAATACTAAAATGAAACAGTTAGGCATCATAGAAGAGTCAGGAAGTTCTTGGTCACCTCCAATGGTGATTGTAAATAAAAAGAAGGGGTGAAAGAATCTGCCTTGATTTTAGGAAACTTATCACATGCCCAAATTTGACAGTTATTCTATGCCCAGGGCAGATGAACTGGTGGACAGATTGGGAAGTGCAAGTACATCAGTACCCTTAATCTCACCAAGGGCTACTGGCAATCCCTATAGCTAAAGAATCCAGGAACAAAACAGCATTTGCCACTTTATTGATTCTATCAGTTCACCACCATGCCATTTGGTTTACATGGTGCACCCACTACATTCAGTGGTACATGGATGTAATTTAGCTACTCACATTGGTTATTGTACTGCTTACCAGATTGATGTTGTGGTGTACAGCCCAGACTGAAAGCCACCTGGACCACTTATGAACAGTTATCCAGTCTATCAAAAAGGCAGGTCTGACCATTAATCCTACAAATGCATTGGGCATGCAGGAAACCAGATATTTGGGCTATCTTTTGGGAAATGGAGATGTATAGCCAGCAATTTCTAAGAAGCTGTAGCTAACAGTCCTGTCCCTAAAGCAAAGAAACATGTCAGGTCATCTTCAGGGCTGGGTGATTACTATTGGAGATTCGTTTCGACTTTGCCCAGTTTTAGCTACCCTCTCACTGAACTCATGAAGAAACAGTACCTGAACCATGTGAACTGGAACCCAGAGTGTGATGAGGCTTTTCAGGCCATCAAGATTGCATTATGTTCAGCCCATGTTTTATGAAGTCCAGACTTTGGGAAACAATTTGTTTGTTACAGATAGATGCATCATAGGCCTAGGTACAGTCTTGAATCACAATATAGATTGGAAGGAACATCCCATTTTATATATCAGTAAGAAATTGTACAGCAGAGAGAAAAGGTACTCCACCATTTAAATGGAATGCCTTATGCAAAGTGGGCCATGGAGTTCCTTAAGTTTTATTTGCTAGGAGCTAACTTTGTACTTATAACTGACCATAATCCTCTATGTTGGCTTAATCAAATGAAGCATAACAATTCCAGAATCATAAGGTGGTACAAGGCACTACAGCAATTTAAATTCAAAGTGATGCACAAGTCTGGAAAACAGATGGTAATGTTGATTTACTGTCAAGATTTGGATCAGGAATTGAGAATTCTGAAGGTTCAAAACATGTAAGTTTAAATGTAACTGTTTGCTGTACTGGTTGTTATGAAAAAGGATACTGCATATTCCCAGAACTGTAAAAGTAATAAAGTAATGTTAGAAGAGAATTAATAGAAAGTTTTAGAAACCTGCTTTTAAAAACAGGTTCCTCTTAAAGCGGGGGCATGTGACATGGTTGAATAGGACCCTGTTCCATTTGTTATGCAGGAAGAGTTAAAAGCAAGGATCTGTTCTATCCTCTCCTTTTATGATTCTTATCTTTTTTTCCTGATTGTTTAACCAGGTGAGACACACTAAGCTGAAAGCTCATTTACAGGTGCAACCTGGGAGCACAGGGAAGTTAAGTGACTTGCTCAGGGTCACACAGTATGCAAGTGGGGGCTGTGGGATTCAAACCCAGGTCTCCAGATTTGCAGCTCAGAGCCTTAAACCACTGCGCTATATAATCTGTCTGATTGCACAATCAGATTTTCTTGTGAGACCTAGAAACTGATCACTCTGACAGTCTCACAATTCTCTCCCTCCTGCAATATCTCTGCCTTCACTTGCTTTTTCTGTCTTTTTCTTTTCCTTGTTTATCTGTGGTTATAAAACCATATGTGGCTCTTTATGTGAAACTGCATTCTCTGGTTTGACAATGTATACCGTTATATTGTTGAAATGATTGCAAAAAGCTATTTGGAACTCAGGAGTTAACTTTAAGATATAGTTTGACCTCCTCAGGCTTGTTTGTAAAACTGTTAGCAGGAGACCAGCTTTGGGATACAGTGTTCTATTTGCAAGCCTGCTCAGGAAAGAAACTGACAAGAACTCTGATTCATTTTATGAGAAACAGGATGTCTGTTAGCAAGCTCAGGATGTAGAAATTAATTGGCAGGCAAATACTTCTTATATAAAGAGAGCAATCTTTTGTTAGAGAGAGACTGAAATTTAGAATTAGAGATACCTCAAAGTAAGTACTTCTTGTGTTTGAGCTGTTCTAGAAAAAGCTGTCCTCACACATTTTTTATTTTTATTACATTGTTATTGAAAATAATAAAATGCTACTTGCAAATTTTATAACTGCTCCTGATTTTCCTATGCTTCCTGACTGTTACCTCAACAATACTCCTTTACCCAGTAGGGTGGACTAAAGTGAGGCGTAAGTGACCCAGGTCCCTGATATACTAAAACTCACAAAAGAGCTTAGAAATTAGATATTGGGCTTCTTATAGGTGTCTGCAGTCCTGAGCTGTAAATATCCATTCATTCATAAATTAAATCAAGGCAGCAGCCACTTCATGGACTCTTGAGACACAAAGTGATGTCACTTAGGGTTAAGCTGTGTTTAACAACCTACAGCTTGTCCCTCAGTGACATCACTCTCTAGTCAGAGTCCATGAAAAGGGTTCTGCTTTATTCAATTTACAGATGATTAGATATTTATATTGCAGGACTGCTGACTATCTAAGTAAGCAATACATAGTCTGAAATATCTTTTCTGCAGGCTTTTAAAATCTCTGGAACCCAGCACACTTTAAGCACTGGGTGAAGATTTTAAAATCCTTTATTTGGGCTTAGCCGTCTCAGCCAAAAAGCTAAATAAAGCCGTTTGAAAACTCTAGCCTGGAAGGTTATCTGACTTGTACAAAGTCACACAGTGAGCAAATAAATATGGTGGGATTTGAACATGGGGCCTTTGCTTTCCAGTTTTGCATTCTAACTATTGCGTTTCCCTGCTTTATATTAGAAACATAGACTTTGACAGCAGATAAGGACTGCTTGGCCCACCTAGTCTGCCCATTTCCCTACCTAATGGATAAGATGCAGATCCTAGTTAACCAACAGCCTATTTCCTCCTACCCCGACTAGAATTACCCCACTGTTTTGACTCACTACCACCTCAGGAAGGCTGTTCCATATATCCACAATCCTCTCCATGAAAAATACTTCCTCACATTACCTCTGAGCTGTCCCCCCATCTTCAAATTGTGCCCCTTGTTCTTATATATCTCTTTATCTGAAAGATGCTACCCTCTTGGACTTTGTTGAGTCCCTTGAGGTACTTGAAAGTTCCATCATGTCCCCCTCTCCCTCCTTTCTGTGAGGGTATACATATTAGCTCTTTTAGTCTCTCTTTGTTTGGCTTCTGGTGCAGACCCTGCACCATTTTAGTTGTCCTCCTCTGGACAGCCTCCATCCTGTCCATGTCCTTATGGAGATGGGGTCTCCAGAACTGCACAGATACTCCAGATGAGGTCTCACCAACTGTCTGTACAGAAGGGTAACAACTTCCTGTTTTCTACTGGTGATGACTCACCCTATGCATCCCAGTATCCACCAGCCCTCCTAACTGCCTTCTCAGATATTCATCACCATGAGGTATTGGGACTTCACAGTGATTATCAGTGAATACACACTAGCTCTGGGCAAAACAGTTGAGGAGTTTTAAATCCATAGGTTTATAATCATAAATCATTATTTTGGAATTCAACCAATTACCATAAAGAGCCTTTCTAACTCTTATCCTGCACAGTGGTTTCCCCATGTAGTAATGTTAGGAGTGAAATATTCATCTTCACAGCCAGGGAGGGTGGCTTCATTAAACTTTAGAAATAAAAATACTTAAAACTTATTGTTGCTGCCCAGTGGCACTGAGGGTTCATTCGTTGGACACCACACCTGCGCCACGCTGGCAACCTGGGTTCGGGAACGGACTCGGTCGCCAGGGGTCAGTCGGGGAGTGGAGGATGAGTGTCCCAACGGATGCTCTCCTCCCTCGGGGTGGGGATACCAGGGCGCTATAAAGCGCCTGATGTCCAGAGAGAGCCAGTGGGTGCACAGGCTCTCGAGGGGCATGGCGGCTTCACTACGGAGCCAGGGAAGAGGGATGCTGTTAGGTGTTTGAGAGGAGCATGTATCAGCATGTTATCTCTGGACTTATGCCCTATGTGCCAGTGTCTCAGGGGCTGGGTAACAGAGGGATCAGAGGAGGAAAAATCCTTCACCTCTCCTAGGTGGCGACCTCTCCAGCAGCATGCTCACCACAACCACCGACAACATCAGGGCAGACTCCGTTGTGCAAGCCTCTCCCTGAACATTCAGGGGAAAAGGTAAGGGGCACCTTTCCTCATCCCACCTGGGGGGCAATCTGGGTCATCAAGGACTTAGGGGAGTCAAACTGGAGCACTCTAGGGCAGACCCTGAGTCGGGTAAGTTGGCGTGCTTGAGGCACTGAGGGCTCTGATTGAGTGGAGAGCTGAGGGTAGATAAGGTGGTGGGGATAAAGAGAGTAAAAAAATAAAAATAAAATTTATTATTAATCACTCTAACTAACTCAAGTGATTTATAATAAGTTAACAGAACCTTCAGGGAATGTCTGTTATATGTGACTCATCCGTTGAGGTTTGGGTAGCCAAAACTATCCAGTTTCACTTTGCTGTCTTCCTGCCCAACCTCATGCTTGAAGCCTCTTATACTATAACAGACATCCCTTGGAGGTCCAGCTATCTTATATAAACATTCTTTCACTTTCTGTAGTACTAACTTCATGTACATCCTAAACAAACAAACAAACAAAAGAAAACATAAGCATTATAAACATTTTCTCATAGGAAGCCTCAGGTTAAAGTCAGTCTGGGTAAGTTAAGTCATTTCTGAAGTCACTTATCTGTCAGCAGTTAATTGTTTTACTTTTCATGTTCACAGATCTTAGAAAAATGCTGCACTACTTCTGGATCATAAAAAATAGTCTTACTACACTTGGATGACACAGCCGTATAGGAAAAAATAGTTGAACTGGCATGCTCTTCATTTAAAGATTAACTACATTCTAAACGTTGCTTCTGCTATATTCTTTTTTTATATTCTTTTTTATTTCTTCTCCCAGGACCCTGAACCCATAGCCACCATGCCCACCGCGCAGTTCAAATCTGTCTTGGACCTTTGGTGCCCTGTGATTTACCCCTCCCCAAACACACACATTCACAGTTTGGCCACCTACAGTATCTCCATATTTCAAGCAGAGTCTGAAGGGATCTTTACATGATAGGCTCTGTACCACAATAAGCAGTGTAGAGCAACTATAACATTACATTTTGTCATGTAGAGGCAAGCAGCAATGCAACACAAGTGAGCATTCGTTTGTCTGGCGATTCCTTTTTCACCATTGGGTTTTGTTCCTTTTGTCCCTATCACCACTGACTGCCACAGTGTACACCAATTGTTGTGGTCTCATCGATTCCGGAGAGTGTCTCGGCGATCTCTGGGATCTCCTTGGCTTGGCAATGCCCACTTCCCTATGGTGGGTCCTGGCGTGTACGATCAGTATTGTGCCCAAGTTCAGCAACATATACTTTCTGATACTACAAAGAAAGCTGAACTTGGGCAAGTAGACAATTTTAGAAATGGGATAAAAATGCTTCAAACTGGTTCAGAAAGTGGTTCTGTGATACTGGGCATGCGCTTATGCATATTCAGAGCCCAAGGAATATGAATATGCATAACGCATGCCCAGTAACATCAGAAACACTTTCTGAACGAGTTTAAAACATTTTTATTTATTTATACTTTTAGTGCCACTGCACAGAGTCGATTGGCAGCTCCAGCCCTCCTCAGAGGGGACTTGTTCTCCGACCCAAACGTGTCGGGTCATCATGGACACTGTCAGCTCCAAGCCTTTTTCTGCTTTTCTCCCTGGGCACCCGAACCATGCAATGGGCCAGGCAGCTGCCCCCACCTCCATGGAAGAAGCCATATGCCCTGGACAGTGCCTTCCCTCTTCTGGGTGATGCTCCTGTGCCGACACCCAGTCACCACTGGGTGTCAGTCAGCGTGCCACACTGTCCCCCTCCTCAAGGAAGGAGAGATGACTACAGATGCTCAATCCGTTCTCCCATACCAATCCCTGAGTGGCCCAAGTCCATTTCTGAACCCAGGTTGCGGTGTGGTGCGAAGTGTGGTGTCCAGCACCTCAACCCTCAGTGCCACTGGGCAGGCCAATTTTAAAGCATTTTTAGCCCATTTCTAAAAACTGCCTACTTGCCTGAGTTCAGCTTTCCTTGTAGTATCAGAGAAAATATATGTAGCTGAACTCAGGCACAATACTGATCAAAAGAGCCTCAGGACCCACCATGGGGATATAAGGCATTGCCAAGCAGTGGGGATCCCAGCATCGCGTGAGAATCTTTCAGGGATCAATCTCACAGTGGTGTGTAAAACCACACCATACCGGAGCAGCGCACAGTGGTGGAAGGAGCCGCAACAAAATCATAACGGCACAGAATGGCATCATGTAAAAGTGCCTTGAGATGCTGGAAGTGGGATTGGGATGGAAATACCAGTCCCAAAGGCATTCTTTTTCTTTTCTGGCACCTTCTACTGCCTCCTCAGGATAAGATGGACAGTGGCTCTGTGCACTGATTGGCTGAAATCAAGAAAGTGATTTAATAATGTATAAACACTCTTCTTATGCAGCACAGAGTCTGGTGCCTGGTGAGTAACAATCTCTCAATAGTTTTGGACTGGTAACAGATTTTGTTGAGCATAATTAATCTAAGCTCTTTGATCAGACAGTTTCTAGCCTGTGTAGCACAGCAGGTTGTGGCTGAAATGAGGACAATAACTTAAGGATGGATCCGTATAACTTAAAGGTATAGTATTTCAATTTGTCTGCACAGTCTAGCTATAACTCTGTCAGTAACATGCACATTGATGCCTGTTTAAAATCTATTAATTTGGTAGAAGTACTGTACTAAATAACATTATTTTTCTTTCATTTTGATCTGGTACAGGTTTATTTGCTTGGATCCATTTTGAAGTCTAGAGAAGTTTGCCTCTGGAGTCAGGTTTATGTTATCAATTGCCATAAAAATTACAGCATCATTCACATACTGTATAATAAAAGTTTAAAACAAATACAAGATGATGGCAGAGTGTCTAAAAATAATGTAAATAAAAGTAGGCCTAATACAGATCCTTGTGGAATACCACATGCTACCTTTTGTGGCTGAATATGAACCACTGAACTTAACTGTCCAGAAAAAATAAGTTATCTGAGAACCCATTTAAGGATGACTGATCCAGGCCTGGCTTTCTTAACTACAAGAGCCAGTGATGAGTGAAGAAAATTAGTGACTTTACAGGATGCTACTGGTTATAACCCAGCAGCAGAAAGGCAAAAATCATAAGGATAAATGCAGGCATTGGAGACACTGGTGTGCGAAACTGACCAACTTTGCTTCCTCAAGAAAATCGAAATTCACCCAAATTCACAAATTTAATGTGCCTAAAGAATTTCCAATTCGCTGCGACTAACTTTGCAAGCAGTTGATTTGATCATTTCAGCGGTGAAGTGATGCCCACAGGCAAAGTTGGCAATGTATCATGAGACTTGACGTCACATGGTACTGAAATGAGCTGTATGCCACACAGAGGCTGTGTTCAGTGCAGTCTTATGAAGAGACAGTAGGAGAGAAGTCTGTCCCTGATCGCCTGATCAAAAAACCTTAAAATTACTTCAGACATGGAGTACTTAGAACCAAATGGCTCAGAAACATATCTAGAGTGCCTTGTGCAGCTAGATTTCCATTGTTTGTTTGTAGCTGTGCATATTTCTGTAATTTAAAGTAGTGGTTTTGGTTTGTATATTAAAACAGTGCTCTGTGTGGAGGGAAGCTGTTTTAGCTAGCAAGCAAAGCAGCCCTGTGAGCATTAGTCTTGTTTTGTTTCCTTGGTCTTTCTTCATTTTTGTCTGTGGTTTGTGATTTATTTTATTTCTGAAGTACATTTTGTGTTTTAAGTGAATTATTTTTGTCAGTCTGTTACTAAAGTGATTGCAGTTCTGTTCTTCAGTTATTGAAGTGATGGTGTTACTTTAATACTTATAGTAACTTGTTTAGAATTACCCATCGTGTTGTGTGTGTTGTTAATCCTCATTGTGTTAAAAACTTAGTTTTGTGGAGCTTTTACTGTGGCTACTATTAACTCAGTAAACTGTTGTGATTAAGATCACACTGCTGTAGTGGGGTGTTGCATTGTCTCAGCTGCTGCTGGTATTTAGTTTTACTAGTGTTTATAAAATCTAGATATAAAAAATGAGCAGAAATAGACGCTCTAGTAAAGTGAGAGTTGCCGAGATGTGGCCAAGAAGAGCATGGGTTCTGTGAGTCAAAGGAGTTGCATCTAAAAATAGGACCTCTGCAGCAGCTTCATCTGAGTCTAGTAGTATTAGTGGCAAAGCAGTAGTTGGCAGAAGTGGTGGTGGCATTAGTGCAACCAAATTTTTGTTTGCCACGTCTGTGGCATTCATGCTTTGGTTGCTGGGGAGGCGGTGACAAGAGGATCAGCCTAAGAAGTAGAAAAAGTCTGGATCTGGAACCATAGTTGAGGAGGTGGTTGCTGTTGTCCTTATGACTGCTGGTGGTGGTGGCACTGAGCCTGATCTGGATGATAGGTTCCCATGTCGAACGTGAGTGTTGAGCCTTTACCATTTCTCAGAGTCTGAGGAGGAGATTTGACTGTTGTATGTAAGGATGATGAGAAGGAAAACAGAGGGTAGAGAAAGTGAGGAGGAGGACAGATTATTTACTTAGTTTTTATTTGCCAGGTGGGTGCACTAGACAATCAGATGCCTATTTTCAGGCATGACCTGAGAGAGTACAGCAAAACTGGTCAGTATAATACAATGTATTCAGTTGATACATAGTTGTTAATAGGCAGATGCGGGCAACTGACAGGCTCCATATACGAGATTATTTCATAGAAGTTTTTAACAGATACAAACATTTGAAGGCTCAACAAAATGCATTAAAATAATGCAAAACATGAAAGAAGAATCAAGAACATAAGAATTTTAATAAAATATACAAGATGCATGAAAGAGTCAGAAATGAGTCTATAAATGCACATCAGTTAGCCTGAGGACCAGAGCAGAGACGCTTGTGGCACTTGTTACTAAAAAGAGGGTGCCAAGGGACATGATTGAACTTCAGGAAGAATTGAGATCCACAATCTAGAGGTGCATAAGAAATGTAGATTCCCAATCTTGCACTAAGTCTGGGGCAAACAGAGGGGCATTCTCACAGGTTCTGAGTGGTTATATATTTCGAGCTGGTTGAAGAACTGTGGAGAGGGATAATGGAAGGCCATTTGACAGAGTGCTAAAGATAACACCTCTCAAATGTATGGTCCCTCAGCAAGAAAGGAGGAGGAACCAACTAAGTTTGGCATCTGAGGAGTAGTGATGGGTAAGACAATGGGATGCAAGTTCAAAGCAGCAGATATCATTGTATGTGACATCCCACCTATGGAGGATAGCCTTTGTCACAGCTGAGAAAACGGAGCACCATAAATGAGCTTGGGGAGCAGCATCCCATAGGCAATGACCAGTATGTCTTGGGAATAAGGTTGTGAGTAACTTTGTAAGAGACACCCATCACAGAGTTAACAGATTTACAGACTTCTGTCACATGGAGTGAGAAGTCAAGTGAGGGGCCCAGGGTGACACAGGAGTAGGTGGACGAGGTGACTGAAGGGATTGGAGCTCCATCTTGATAGACAATAATTAATGGGGCTAGACACTGCCTTAGCCTAGGGGTCATAAAAAAAGCATGGCCTGGATCTCAGGAGGAGGAGGTGATCAGTTTGGGGGATGGGAATGATAATCTGGATCCCCTATGGGAACCTGAAAAGAAAATAAGTAAGGGTCATGCCGCTGAATCTGTGGTACTTGACACCAGAACTATTTCACGGAATTACAAAGCCCCACCACCACCACCACCACCACCACCAATCCTCCAAACATTATTCCTGCTAGGACTGTTGGGCCAATTACTCTGCATGGGTCAACCACTGTCACAGTGAAGAAATCATCCCCCAAACACCTATTGCCACCCCACTATTGTCTCAGTATCACCACCATGTAAAATCAAGGGCTACAAAATCTCTAATCTATAATTTTTAAATACTGGACCCAGCTGATGAAACAGTGTCTATCTGCCAGTTGTGTCAATCATGAGTTAAACGGAAAAAGGAAAGCCACCCTAGGCACTGGTGGCCAACACGCATACTCAAGTCCAGGCACCTGTTTCACTGGACTCAGCACCAAAGGGAAGCCGTGGAGGATGACTGTATTCCTTATCATCTTCATTTGGCAAGGCTTCCCAAAGTGGCAGGTAAACAGTCCCAGTGGAGGCAGGGTTGACTGCAGAGGACTACTACTGTGATGAGGAGGAGTCTGTGGGATTGCCTAGTAGTGGCCTTAGTAGCAGTGGTGGGTTGTGTACTAGCAGCCAGAGGCACCAAAGCATATCAACCTCAGTCTAGAAAACACCTCAAATCACTGCTTTCATTTGAGAAGCATCTGTGAATCCCACTGGTGAAATGCTATCCCACCAGCCATGCTGCCATGCAGATTCAGATGTTTGGAATTCTCCTAGTTCAACCATATCCTTCAGCAGCATCTTTTAGTACTTGCTGTTGTTCTGTGTAATTCATATCTATAAGTCCTAGCCTCTTCTGCCCTGCCTGATCTCTCCTCCTCCCTCCCTCCCCTCCAGTCCACTCCTCCTCTAGTCCACTCTCCTTCCCTTCCCTCCCCGTCCGCCCTCCCTCTTCTTACCACCCTAATACCCAACTGCCCAGACACACCTATTATAAAGTCTTCTATCTATACCTGACCCTTTCTCCACCCTGACAGAAGCCAATTGTTGGCAGCTAATATTTCTGCCTAATCTGACAAGTAACCTGGGGCATGCACCATCCCAGTACTGTACTATGCACTTAGTTAAGCCTTGTACCACACTCATGGAGTGCTGTTTCTTTGTTACTGAATCCTGTAACCCATGTAAACATTATTTGTTGTACCTGTTCGCCTGTGTTTACCTGTATCAAGTGTAATGTATTGCATATTATCTGACTTGAAGCCTTTGTAAACGAGCCCTCAGCTCCAAGGTATCAATCCTAGTCTGAAATAAATAAATAAATAAATTGGTAGCTGACACCCTAAAGGTGCAGCCTACACGCATAGCATGTTTGAGCATCATACAAAATATCCTTCCAATCATGCTATTGCACAGGAACTGAATGCAACAACCACTGAAATGCAGCCAATTGACCTAATACCATTCTCCTTTCTGAAGAATACTGGATTTGGAAGAGCTAATGGCACATGGCTCTCTAAATGGCAGATTCCATCACGAACCTACAGTACAAGTCACATTAAGTTCATCTAACTGGCTGGGTTAGCATTTGCAGCTGGTTATTTAAAAGCTGCATTATTCATTGCAATTAATTATTAAACATTTCACTGTGGATTGCTAGCATCTTGTATTTAGCTCCAGTTTATTTAGGAATTCATTTCAAAATGCTGCACAAGAGTTTCATAAATTTTGCACAACACTATGCACTGTGGGACACTGTCAGCTCTTATCTGAAGTTTCAAAGTGCATGTCTGCAATATCCTGTTGGCATAAAGCTAAGAAATGCATCAATGCCACACGATGTAAATAATTTATCTATTTTTTTATTTTTGAGCAAAAATTAATTATTGAGTGGTTTGCCTTGATAGCCAGCCACCAATGCTCCTGCACGTCCACCAGTACCAGACCACGCCGAGCTGCGGGTAAACTCATTCATGGACGAGTTATGATTTTTTTCTGACTATTCAATAAGCACACTGCCTGATAGTGTGGACACTGCTGAAGAATTTAAAGTTAATTTGATCTAAAACAAGCACTCTAACCTGTTGCAATCCATATTTGAAAGTTGAAACCGTGGCTCAGGCATTAAAGTCAACCCATCCTCTGTATCCAGAATGAATTGTGGTCATCAGCAGTGTCTTTTGTCACACAGCTAACTATTAACCTGAAATGAGAAAAGAGGAGCACAAAACAGTTACAGAGTGACATATGAATAACAATTAAAAATTAAAAACAAAAAGAATACTTAACTTCCCTGGTAGGAAACACAATTAACGTAAATTATACAATGGCAATAAATAATCCTGGACCCTAATTGGCTGTCTGCCCTTTGTAACAGTGAGGTTATCTGAGCACAACCTCATTGTACTGATTTGTTGGATTCCATCCTCCATTATTATTATCTTCTCTTAAGAGACAAAGATATATGGCCACACTAAAAATTTACTAAAAACATTTTTAAATCTTGTTTTATTTTGTATAACAACAAGCCATTGTATAATAGCAATAATGCATTCCAGGGTGTGGATTGTGCTGGGATAACCTCCCTTCTGGACGTTGACGCTGGCCAGCCTGTGGCCTTGTGCCCAACCACCCAGGCATGAGGTTATCCCAGCACAACCCACACCGTCATGCATTATTGCTTAATAACCAGATTCAGGCTGGAACCATGCAGTAACAGGACTTAATAACCAGAGTGACAAACACCTGAACAGAGAAAACAGGAAAATACAGTAGATGGTCGGAAATACACTTTTCCCCACCTTCCAGCCCAAAACTTAAAAAATTTAGAAAAAAAATGTACCTTTGTTGATAGAAGACAATGCAATAGATGAAGATCATCATCCAGGTCTGCATCACAAAGAGGCATTATGATTTCATGAAAAACATCCGAATTTCAGTTAATAACAGTTCATTAGAACAGGTGCTGTGGTGTCACTTGCAGAGCACAGAAGCAGCATAATAATTCAAAGAGCACATCTCAATTCCTGCCTCATGCAGACATTTCCTGACACACTAACTTATTCAAGTGAGAATTGTGTTGGTGGGAGTAACATACAGCTTGGCAACATATAGCATCATGTAGCAGCATTAATTATTTATTCCTCTCATTGGGAATGATTCTTGCAGGACAGAGATTTTGTGCAATTTCCCACAAAGGACACTACAAGTGCAGTGCTGGTGTGACTGCCACAGACAATGGCACCATGTGAGCATGCATCAGCTTGATGTATTTATTCTGCTGCTTGAAAACAATTCAGGGAGTTCAAAATGTAAGAACATATAGCATGCTTTGAGCAACATTTTACATAAGGTGTATAACACAACTGTGCCAATGTGGGAAACTCTCACAATGTGTCACAGGCAACTTTAGCAGCATGCATCAGTGTTAATTTTTTTTTTGTGCATTCTGTTTATACACCTTCCTTCGGGGCATCTCTCGGTCCCCACACAAGCCTCGACTCAACCGCCCACATGAACCGCTGCTCCAGAATCTACATCAGGTAAGGAGGGTACTCAGGCTCTCCCGGCCCATGGAGAGGCCCCAGAGTCCCCAGGAGAATTGGTAGGAGTGGCCGACTTTGGGCATGTGGCCGGGGCTACCAATAGTCGCTGTTGCTTCACCTGAAGGGTTTTTTTGCCTTAGGTGTCCCTGGAGCTCAGATGTGCAATAATGTCCAGCTCAGTGAGCACACTCCCATGCTCACCCAAAGGATGTCTGCCGCAGCTCAATCCCTGCTTGCTGCCGTGAACACTGCAGTTCCCCAGCCACCGCCAGGGAGCTGCTGAGTGTAGCGAGCTTGTGCAAATCCCTCCTGGGAAAGGAGAGTGGTCTGTGGGATGCTGATCCTTTCCCAGCCCTCTGACCCCTGATGACCCTTGCTCGCTTCTGAACCCAAGTCGGCAGCATGGCGCGAGGTGTGAGTCCAGCTCCTCCAGCCCTCCAGCACCACCAGGTCGGCACATCAGTGTGAATTATGTAAACAATAACCACGATGGGGTGTGGTTTAGTCTGAATAAATGCACACCTAGGGCGTAGTGATGCATGAAGCCACATGCTGAGTGCCTTACTGCCCCTAGAAATGCATTTATTCAGCCTGAACCACAACCTGGAGTGTGTTATTATACTTATAAAATGGGTATATGTTGAGAAATGTTATAACTTTAAAAAAAAATAAATATTAAAAGTCTTTGTGTTTTGAAGTAAAATAGTCCCTCTGCTGTACCTATTGTCTGTTTATTCTGATTTCTGTCAGACCTGCCTGTCCTCTGACTCACTTTCTGGGCTGACTGTATGTATTTTGAAGGTGTTTACTCTCACACCTGCCTTTTCCTATTATATACAGAGCGACTGGGGCAGGTGGCTAGGCTGCCAGCAGGACTGAATTTCCTTGTCGTCTTGCCGCAGCAGACTTCCCTTCTGCAGTGGTGTGCTCTGTAAAACTGCCAGTGGTCTCACTCTGTGGCACTTGGAACAAAGAGCAAGAGTCCACCGTGAGTCGGGTGAGGAGGGCAGCGAGACATTGCCCGAGTCAGCTGAGGAGTGCAGGAAGACAAAATAATGTTTTTTTTCCTTTCTTTCTGGTTCTGGTGTTTTCACAGTGTGAGAGACAGTGAAGGGACATGGGTTTGGACTTCTGTATTGACAGCAACATTGTGTAAGATGGGTCTGGAACAGAAAACCTATTTTAGTTACAGTGCTTCTGAGTGCTGTGTGCAGTGGGATGGAGGAAAGCAGCACACAGAAAGATAGTGGTTGAATAGAACCACTCTCAATTTCCTCAGGGCACTGTGTGTTTTCTCTGTTTGTGCCACTGCCAGTCAGGGACTTCAGATCAGGAGGGAGCCATGAGGTGCCAGGCACAATGATATCCTGGGTGAATGGATCATTTGTGGTGGCTCTTGTTGATTCGAGTGGTATAGCCAGAATAAAAGACATAGAAGGCAAGGGATGCCAACCAATCAGGTTTCTTTACTAGTCTTTACCCATTTTATAATTATTCTTGTAGTTCACAGGCATTCTGGAAGTCAAAATGTATCTTTATTTTTCTTTTCACACTGGATTAGCAGAAAGTTCGTTACAGGAATTGTGGTGGGAGAGTAACACATAGCTCAGTACACTCTAGCATTAGCAGTAGCAGCAGTTCTCCATTACCGCTATTTCATAGTTTCTTGTTCATGAGAACATTTCAAGTAGAGATAAATGTGTATGTTCAGCTTGAGCAATTGTGTACACCTGCCTAATGTGCTTTACAATTAAATCCACTATGAGAGGAGACTTCTACAGTGCAGCAGTGCTATCACTGTTTGATAATTTTGTGTTCAGGATACATTTATGGAAACAAGAGCAGGGAAAAAAGACTGTCTTGTGTTAAGGAACACATCACACAGTGCAAATGTATGAGTGATATAGCGCATCAGCTGTTGGACTGAAATAAAATTTTCAAGACAAGAAACTTAGGGGATATAGCATTTTCATATGCACTGTATATGGAAACAACAATGCTTTACAACAAAACAATAGTAAGAGAGAAGAGAATGGGATGGCACATAAACAGCACCATACAAGAAAATATATAGATTTTTTTAAGAAGAGAAAACTGAAAGAAATACAGAAGAGAAATAATAGAATGAAACAGTGAAAGAAAGACAGGAAAATACTTCATTTTTTGTATTTTAAAGAGTTTTATACTGTATTTGATTTCTTTTTGGGGACATAACAAACAAGGGGTGGAAAGAAAAAGAGTAGAAGTGGTCTGAAAAAGGTGAAATGAGGACTGAACAGCAATGGACAATGCCCATGTCATTTTCTTTTTAGGGCCCACTGCAAGATGGACCAACAACACCCACACCCAGTGGTGGTGCTCTTCCATGCCAGTGAGCAGCAGCTGCTGGTTGGCCAGAAGTTGGTTCTTCATGGTCTCATGAGCCCATCTACCTCAGTCTCCTCCCACAGTTTTTGCTCAACCAGAGTGCTTTCGGTGGTAAGGGTGCTGGCTTAGGGGCTGGTAATGGGGCAAAAGATTTTTCTTACCAAGCAATTAAAAAGTGGAATGATCTCCCAACAGAGATTTGCCTCGCTCCAGCCTTAAAACATTTAGAAATAAGCTGCTAACATATTTGTCATCAATGTCTATGGTTAAATGTTATTGACATTTGCTATAGAAATGCTCCTGGATTGTATGTATACACAAAGTGATACCCATTCATGTAATATACCCTTGAGCCCAAGTGTTTAAATGTATTTGAGAATGTTCTTCTTCCTGTAAGTGTTTTATGATGTACATTATTTTATTATGTATTAAATGACATCTGTGTTTTTCTTAAATGCCCAAGTCATGCCTGTAAATAGACCTTATGGTCTAGTCAGTGTACTTACCTAGTAAACAAATCCACTGAATTGAATTGGTGCTGGTGATGGTACTAGTGCCTAGACTGGAGCTGGTGCCACTGCTGGTTTCCTGCACTGCTTTGGTCTAGGTGGCTCCCCAAGGTGCCACATATAGAAGCACCATAACACCACCTCCTACTTCTCAGGGCCTCCCACTGCTCCCTGTGATTGATGGTCAGATGCATGTGTTGGCCTACCTGTTCCCAAGGTGGCCCTCCCTTCCACAGCTGACCACTGCCTTGCAGATATTATGCGTTACAAAGCTCTCATCATTAGGATACATGGTGAAATACTCCCAGAGTAGGCAGAAATGTGGCTGCCTTGCTCTGGGTGGTACAGAGCCAGAGTATGCTGGGAGGAGCTCCTTGGGAGGGTCATCCTGTGGTGGGAGTAGTGCCATGGGTGGCGCTGGGGCTGCAGACTGCTGCAGAGTGGGTGTGGACAGGGGCTGCTGCTCAGCTGGGGGAGCTGGAGTGGGACCTGAGGGAGATGGAAGTTGCTGTGGGTGATTAGGCAGCTGCAGGAGAGAAAGGACAGAGGATGCTGCATAGCTGGGAAGCTGACAGAGCTAGAGTGGGAGCTGGGGAGCTACAGGCTGCTGCTGCTGCTGCTGCATTTCTGGCTGCTGTGGGGTGGGCTGATGGAGTATCCTCACACAAGGTATGCAAGTGGCATATGGCACCCATTCCCAAAAAGAGTCTCACACAACCACACAATATTCCATTTTATAGACAGAAAGAAACATTTTAATGCTTTGGTTTTGAGGGTATATAATTTGTAATTTTGTGAAGTATTTAATTTGCTGCTTTATGATGTAATGGTGCCCTAAGCTTCCATGAAGGGCACCAGAAAAATAAAGACTACTACTACTTGCAGACAGATTAGATGGGGGTAGGGGACACAGAGAAATATTAAAAATATAGCAAAAAAAAATCACAAAATAAAACTAATTTATCACCAAGAAACACAAAGACTTGATAGAGAATGAAAAAAGAATAAAACAATGCTTAGAAAGTGGTAAACAATAAGGTTTGAGTTTATAAATCTTTCCTCTGAATGCTGTCAGACTCCTGTCTCCTCCACTAAACTAACAATGCAAAACCAAAACTGAAGCTGTCTTGCTGCGTATAGAGAGGTGCCAAGTGACCTGCAGAACCTCTTCAATGTGACCTTGAGGCATTTGTTTACCAGTAATCTCATCTTGACCTAACTTTGCCTTGGTGTACCCAAAGGGCAAAGTTGCTAAGAATGCCATAGACAAATTCCTGAGTAAATAACAAAATCCACAAATTCATTTGTGAACAGCCAAACAAGAGCTAACTGATCACAGGTAAGCCTGCCCAAAGCATTATAGGATACACAGTGGCAGTGTGTTTTGGTGCCTTCAGCAACATCAATCATGTACTGACTTCTGCCTCTCTGGGTGACTGACAGAAGCTACAGATGATGAGGAGGCAGAAAGCTCAGTACTTGTGCTGAGACTTCCTAGAAGCAAAGAGTTGTTTTAGGTAGTCCTGTTCAGGTTCCTGGAGGAAACAGACATGCTGTAGAAAGGAGCTGAAGTCTTGCTTGGATTCAGACAAAGGAAACCGCTGTTTTGTGGCCAGAACTTGCTGAAGTTCCATAGGGACTGAAATGCTGTTATTGCTGAATAATTGCTGAGTGCAGGAAATTTCCAGGAACCACAGATGGAGTCTAGAAGAAGGTACAGCCAACTCCTAACTCTGCTGGTGTGACTGAGGAAGGTTGAAGTCAGGGATCCTCAGCTTTGGATGCCTGGTGCCTCAGCTGTATGTGTGCCCAAAGGAGGTAGCAAGGAATCACTCAGGTCTAAGCCTAACTTGAAACTTGACATGCTGTTGTGCCTACCAAAGAGAGCTACCCAGAGACCAAGAGGTGACCTGATTACCATCAGGGAGCCTGTTTGCTATGCATCATTAGTGCTAGGTCACACCTTTAGCCCATCTAGACCACTGGAGAGCTGCTCCTATGCTCCCACCCAGCTGGTGAGACCATGAGCATCCAGACAAGTGAGTACTGGCCTACTCAGCCAGACATCAAAGACAGCAGAAGTCAGTCTGCCTAGTGGCTCAACAGTAGCGCTGCGCATCATGCTAGTGACCCAGTGTGAGGGCAGACTCAGGTTGAATGGGTTAGCCAGAGAAGAGGATTCAGTGTCCAAGGGGTGTTCTCCTCTCCTGGGAGGTGATCATTCAGCACTGCTCCTGGACTGCCAGCTTATGGAAGTGTGGGTGGTAGGGTAGCAGGAGCAATGCAGCTGGGTGTGGCCAGTGGCAGGCACATAGTGCATGAATGCCCCCACCACCACGCATAATTGCATCAGTGCATGCCAGGGAGAAAAATAGAAAAATGGAGCCAGCTAGTGATGGATGGCTTGCCCTCTGGCCCACTGCTGACAAGACATGGCAAATCTTGATTGTGACTCAGGGGAAGGGTGGCCTCCCTGTCCTGGTCCCCACATGGGGAGGGACCCATGAGGGTTGTCCTGCTAGTGAAGTCCTTGGGAAGGCAGATATCAGCAGGGCTGGTCTGGGGATGAGAGTGTGTGCTGGATCCCTAATAAAACCTCTAAGGTTAAAAAAAAGACACCTCAAGTTTCAAGCAGCTGCAACCCAAAATTAAAAGATCTCTGGATTAAAGCTTTTTAGTCTGTATTAAAGCTTTCCTTTGATTAAAAATTCTGTGGCTCTGTTAGCAAAAGTCACTCAAGTGTTTTTTTTTAATGCAAGCTTACAGTAAGTAACTAAGTGCACCAACACAAGATCCGGTACCTTTGTTATCAGGCCTGAAAATTGGTCTGGGTATCCAGTACTAATTTAGCACTGCAGTAATTATTTACTGGAAAGTAAAGCTCTTTGTTGGGGATGCTTAATGCTGTGGGACAATTACGACTGAGGTAGTGATCGCGAACAGGACAGTTAACAAAAGGATCACTTGTGTGGTGAGGGAGGGCCTTATTGCTATAAGAGAGCCTGAACTATATTGATAACTGTCTCCAATGCATATTTCTTTTCTTTTTTTTTTTAAGTTTATTGAATAATATGGGTACAGAGGAAATCAGTACAGGCATCCAATGTCCCTCAGAGCAGTAAAATTCATAGCATGGTGTTACAGAATTAAAGTCAGATGTTATATAGCATCACACAGTTCACTGCACTTTGAATAATTTCTATGTCACTGTATTAGGCGTGAAAATTGTAAAGAGTTGCAGGTACAGGTCATTTAGTTCCTCTGTGGTGTTCTCATATCCAAGGGCTGCACTGGTGGTGGGCAGGTATCCAATGGACCAGCTTCATCCACCTATCCTTCTCAGGCAGTGTTATGCAATGCCAGATCTATTAGAAACAAGACAGCTATTATAGCCAATCTGGTGTCTACTGTTGATCTGGTTTGCATCACCAAGACCTAGCTGGATGAAAGTGCAAGCCCAGTACTAGAATCGGCTGTTCCTGCTGGGTTATCTTTGATCCACTGCCGAAAGGATTGTATGGGTGGGGGTGTGGCAATTTGTTTTAAATCAAACCTGAACCTCATGGCTCTCCCAGTGGGAACAGGAAGATCATTTGAATGTGTGGCCATACAGGGTGCTGGAGGATCCTTTTCATTTCCTGTCCTCCAGGCGTGAGAGAATTCCTGCAGGAAGTGCGCCGACCCGTTATTGCACTGGTGTTGGAGTTGCCCAGATGGATTATTCTGGTCAACTTCAATGCCTAGTTGAAGATGAACCTCTCCGTTTGGACAAGAATTCCTCCTATTGATGCAATCATTGACCTGACACAGGTGGTTACCTCTGCAACCCATGTACATGGCCACTGTCTGGACCTTGTCTTGTCACTGGGGCTGAAGGTCACTGACCTCATGGTGGAACCAGTCATTTGATCGAACCACAATACCGTGAGTTCTCGTTTGAGTCCCCGATAGACCCTCTCCTATGGAGATGGTCCAGTACTGCTCTTCAAGGGTTTTGACCCAGAGGGTCTTATGGCAGTACTCAACCTATCAGGTGTGATGAGTGCTTGCGATGATCCAGGGAGTTGGTGCTGACCTATAATAGGGCCATCACCGATGCCCTCAACTCTGTTGCACCAGTCTGTGTTCATCCCATCACCTCACACTGGAGATCTCTGGTTTGATGGGACTCTCAGAGTTGAAGGAGTGGCCAAGGTTGGAGCGATGCTGGTGGAGATCCCGATCTGATGGGGGTAAGCTTATTTTGATGTCTCATTATAGACAGTATCAATCAGCAATCTCCTATAAGAAGGTAGAGTTCCTGTCCAAGGAGATTGCTATAGCAGTCAACAGACAGCTCAGCTCTTCTGAACTGTCAACAGGCTGCGTAATCCAGCCTGTCTTCAGTCTGTTAGAACCTTTTCACAATTAAAGTGTGATGAGTGCTCTGTTTTTGCTGATGTGGTTTCCTCTATCAGATCTGGGATCCAGTCAGTGCCCTCCATGGGGGCAGGCAGTGGCAAGCCAGAAACAGTCGACAGGCATTCCGTTTGCCTGGTCTTACTTCCACCAGTTGGTGGTCGTGGATGTTGTTAGGGTCATTCAAGAGTTGAGGCCTTCCTGCTGTGATTTTGATCCAGGTCCAAAGTGCCTTCTTGTAGGGTGCGTTGAATCCATCTGCCGGTCCTGGCTGGGATAGTCCAGTGTTCTTCAGTGAGGAGGGTCTTTCCTGAGCCTCTGAAGGAGGTGGTGGTGAGACCACTCTTGAAGAAACCATCTTTAGACCCGGACTGCCTAGTGAACTACAGACCTGTCTCTAACCTTCCCTTTTGGGAAGGTTATTGAGAAGATGGTGGCCCTACAACCTGAGGCCCATTTATCAACCTGTGACATCTACAACCCTCTCCAGTCGGGTTTTAGGAAAAGGCACAGCACTGAGACTGCCCTGGTTCAGGTGCTTAATGATCTCCTGGTGGCAAGAGACCAGGAGAGTGTTCTATTCTTGTTCTCCTTGATCTCTCAGCTGCATTTGACACGTTGACCATAGGGTGCTTTTGGATTGCCTGAGGGTTCATTGTGGACTATCTGATATAGTCCTCAGCTGGTTCCATTCTTTTCTCACTGGCAAGATACAGAGGGTGGTTTTGGGGGCTTTTCCTCCAGGTCACTGCCCCGTTATTTGGGGTCCTGCAGAGTTCCTTTTTGTCCCCTATGTTGTTTGCAGTGTATATACTGCCGCTGGGGACATTATACCGATGGTATCGGGTTGAGTTTTCATTGCTATGCTGATGATACTCAGCTGTACCTGTCTTTGTGACTGAACAAAGGATGCTGTCACAGTTTTCAATCAGTGCCTTGCTGAAATCCAGGACTGGATGAGTGCCAACTGGTTGAGGTTAAATCTGGACAAGACGGAGGTACTGGTGGTGGAATCTGGTCACCCAAGGGTTGGGATGCAGGCTGGTCGAGTCACCAGGATTAGGCTCGGAGATTCCCAGCTGCTAACCTCTGTTAAGGTGAAAAATCTTGGCGTTGTGCTGGACAGCTGACCTGACACTGGAATCTAGGTGTCGGTCATGGTCCAAAGTGCATTTTACCATCTTAGAAACATTGCCAGGATTGGAGAACTGATTCCCTAGGCAATCTGTCATCACTAGTCCATGCCTTTGTGATGTCATGACTTGACTACTGAAATGCCTTCTACCTAGGGCTATTGGGGATTGATCTTCACCATCTACAGCTAGTGCAGAATACGGAGACCAGGCTTTTGACTGGCCTTTCGAGGTCAAGTCATATTATGCCTGTGATGCGCTTTCTGCATTAGCTTCCTGTTAGGTGGCAGGTCACCTTCAAGGTCAGGTTGCTGACCTATAAAGCCATACATGGACTGGGGACCAGTTATCTGCAAGACCTCCTACAGCCCTACCACCCATCTCATCCCCTGGTCAGCCAGTGAGGGCCTCCTGGTGATTCCCAGGTCCTGTTAAAGTCAATAGGCACCAGGCTTTTTCTTATGTGGCGCTGACCCTGTGGAATTCACTGCCCTGTTTACTCAGAGAGCCCCATTGGCCAATGCTTTCAAAAGGGATCTAAAGACCTTTTGTTTAATAAAGCCTTTCCCTCCGTTTAATGTTTATTTTAATATTGTAGTTCATTGAATGTTTTAACTTTTATGTAGAACTTAGCCATCTGTACAGCACCTAGAGTTGCAATGAAATAGAGTGCTCTATTAAATGAATAAACTAAACTAAACTGCCCATCATAGAATTTCCCATTCAATTCCTTTTTGAGTAATGAGGCTAGGGTAAAGTCTGGTTCACTCTCAGACATATACAGTACCATCTCAATCATTTGGTTGTGAAGCTGGGTATATGATGGTCAACCTGGAAAATCAGTTGTTCCATCCTATTAGCATCTGGTTATGACCTTTTGTGCCACCACCAGCACCACATGCCACAGATGTGTGGCATTTTTGCCCTCACTTCATCCAGTAGGATATCAATATGGCATGTGGCATTGTCAGCAGGAGGCGTCTAGTACAAAATATTTGTTAGGGTCTCTCAATCTCCCTACAGAACATGACTAATCATGGGCAGGACCAAAATATGTGCATGTGGTGTGCTTTGGTCTCTGTGCATAAACCACAGCAACTTTGTGATTGGTTAGTTGCCCATTTTCCTTGCATTACAAGGGTATAAAAGAAACAGGTCCTAATCTTCCAACTATTTTCTTGCCAAAACAGTGAGATAATTGTTTTAAAGGCCGACTGGAAAAGCCAAGGACCTTTCTTGTGTTGTTAGCACAACATCATTGTCCCCTCCATTTCTGTTTTAATACTGAGGTCATGGTCCTCATTCTGTTTACTGCATATTTCTTGACCACCCTTTCCAAACACAGGGACCAGCTGTAGCTATTAATAAAGTCCTATTGTTCTTTCCTTACTTTGTGTGTGTGTAGTCTCAGTGGCAATAAAACTACGAGAGAAGTGGGCACACTACAATACTTTGATAGCTGGGGATCAGGGCCACCCCAGCCCTGGCAAAGCTTTACAAACTGAACTACCTCCCTCTCCTAGAGGTGCTAGCCAAGGACATCCAAACCTAGAATCTTTTACCTTTATCCTTCAGTGGTAGGATCAAAGCCTTTAAAATGAACATCCTCCCTCACTTTATGTTTCTGTTTCAGGTGCTCTTCATCTCCTTACCTACCCTGTTCTGGTCTAAATTAAAACAATTAATGAAAAAATTTCTTTGGCAGTGCCGATGAGCCAGGGTAGTGGTGAATACATTAACTTTACCAAAGGGAAAGGGGGTTGGGCATGCCTGACTTCTATCGATACTACCTGGCTGCTCAGGTGGTGCAAATAATCACCATAGTCAAGCAGTCAGTAGATTCTACCTGGCACACTTTGGAAAACTTAGGACCCTCCCAGGCCTCACTGTATATCCTTCCAGGAGTAAAAATGACTCTGAAACTTCTCCAACAGATCCAAAACATCTTGACAAATCACAGCCTGCAAATACTTAAAAGATCTGAACCCTTACAAGACCCCAGCTGCCATAGTCCCCTCATAGTGATTATTGGGGATCCAGATTTTACCCCAATGTAGAGACTTGGAATTCCTTAGGTAAAACTTAGAGCTCTGACTAGATATACACAGTTGATCACCAGTGGCCAGTGTGTGACATTTGACCACCTGAAGCAGGAATTTGGCATCCCTAATGGTGATTTTACTGATATTTACAAATCGTCATTATATTCCTACAGGAAGAATTTGTCCCTCTACTTTGAGTCCTAACACCCGGAGGAGGTCTTATTTTGGGCACCAAGGCTGGCCACTAAATGTTCTCTTATGTTCTCTCATGTTTTTGGTAGAAGAAGACACTAGACCCATCAAGACTACCTCCTACTCCTAGTAGGTATATTAGTTAGGATCTAAATAACCATTTATCAGCTTCTGAATTAAATTTATTGAAATCATCAATATTGGACAGGTCTTAAGGTAAGTATTCCACAATCTGCATGCACATATGGTAAAGTAATTGTCTTCTTACAGGCAGGGCAGACTAGATGGATCTTTGGTCCCCAGCTGCCGTCAATTTCTATGTTTCTATGTTTCTAATTGTCTGTTGTGGGATCTAAGGTACAAAGGTCTTGGCAACTTATTAATGTTAAACTGCTTTGATAGATCTTCATCCTTTAAAGTATTATGAATCATTAGGCGGTCGCCTCTGTCTTCTGAGTTGAAGGTCCTGCAAATTAAGAGCACTAAGCCTCTCGGTGTATGTCATCCCTCTCAACCATTGGATCATATGGGTGACTCTTCTCTGAACACCATCCACCAGTTTAATATCTTTTAAAAATGTGGAGACCAAAAGGAGGAAGTGTAGTCCAGGTGAGGGTGGACATAAGTTTTGTGCAGGAGAATAATGCATATTTCAAATCTGGAAATAAAGGACCTTTGACTAGCTCTAATAAATATATCCTGCATATTGCTGTTACCACCTCTCCCTAAAGCATTGTTGGTTAAGATGTCATATGTCTGATTTAATTTGCTATGTTATTATGTGTATGTAACTGACATGCTCTGTAATGTACTCTATAACCTATCCAATGTATGCTCCAGCTAGTGTGTACTCCTACCAATGTATGTACTACTGTGTACTCCTGCCAATATATATAATTATTGTTCAGAATTAATCTGGGTCGTTCCTGAAAAAGGGACCTCTGGTCTCAGTGAGCTTACCCAGTTATCAAATCGAAATAAATAAGCCTATTAACTGTCAGTATGAATTTTTACATTGGTTGTTAATCGTAAAGTCTGAGTTACTATAATTCCAAGATCTGTTTTTCTGTCTACTGACTTAAGGGCCGTACCATTCAGATTATCATTTCTTCGTGGCTTTTTCCTGAGACATAGGACTGCACATTTATCCACATTGAAGGTCATATTATTAACTTTCTCCATACCTCTAAGTTGGATGGATCACTGATTAAAGACAGATACTTGGCTTCACTGTCCACTTCTGCACTAATTTTCATATTATCTGCAAATTTTAGAATATTATTATGGATTTCAAAATTCGCATACCACCATAATGCAGAGCCTCATGGGATGTACTGTATATGCAAATCACCATGACATTTTAGGCTGGTTCATCTTTAAGCAAGAATACATGGTGCGAAGGCGTCTCACACAATTTGCAGAAGGTGCAAACAGAAAGACACAGACCACGTATTTCGTCCTACCAGGACTCATCAGTGTGCCTTGCCTGTATCACAACCCAGAAAATGAACCAGCCCTAGGTTGGTCTTATGGAGTTAGGGTCATAGTGAGGCCCCAAAAAAAACAAGCTAAAGACAAAGAACCTCAGTGCAGAAGCATTGAGGCACCATCATCCTTGCCTAAAGCTGAACCAGCCTAAAATTGCATGGTGATTTGCATATACATCTCATGATGCTTTGCATTATGGTAATATGTAACGCTGTAGTTCTTTGAAACTTGCTTTATTGCCAAAACCCTTTGGGTAATCCTTGCCTCAGTGCTTCTGCACCAAGGTTCTTTGTCTATTATTATGGATGTTAACGTTAATATAGCTGATGAATATTCTGAACAGTGAGGATCCTATAATGGAGCCTTGAGAGACACCACTAGTAACAGATGCTTCCCCAGACAGTGTGTTTCCTATCCTAACCTGTTGTGTTCTATCTAGCAACCATTCCTGGATCCATTGGATGATGTATTTCTTGAAACTGATCGCCTCATTTGTAGGGCTATGGGTGGAGCCTACAGCCATTTTGCAATCACTCTGTAGCTCTAAAATGGCCAATCATGGAACCTTCCATTGGACTTTTGGAAGTATCCTTCTGAAAGACCAACAGAGCTTAAACCCCTTCACCATGATCAGCCTCTATGGAATAACAGCCGCACTATTTCGGCTATTACGTCGCATTCTGTGGCATGAACTGTGCATGCGACTCGTGTGCATGCACAGTTCTCTTCTTCATCATGTATGGCAAATACCATTTACCACAACTGCACATGCGTAGTGCCACACATGCACAGTTGCATCACTGCTGCCAGATCTACGTCATTCTGTGGCCCCCAAACTCATGTGGCACTGGAGCCCACCCCAGTGTGCCCAAAGTTTTAGTTTTGCCTGCCAACATTGGGGTGCCCAATCCCCATGTCAGCCATTGCCAGCTCTGCAGTATTCTGATTCTGTGCTCCCCAAAGTCATGTGGCACACTGGGAGCCCACCCCAGTGTGTCTAATTTTTTCTCCCCCACCCACCACTGCTGATGTCAGGGTGCCCAGTCCCTGCATCGGCATAATGTCCATAACCCCAGTCATGTGGCACACTGGGAGCCCACCCCGTGTGCCCAAATCTTTTTTTCCTGTAAAACAGAAAAGCGGTCCCTTGTCATCACTCCAGTCTTTTTTCCTCTCCTGGTAAACAAGAAAAGCGGTCCCTGTCATCACTGGAAGTCCCTCCCCATCCCCACCTCAC
Source organism: Neoceratodus forsteri (assembly GCA_016271365.2). NCBI lineage: Eukaryota > Metazoa > Chordata > Ceratodontiformes > Ceratodontidae > Neoceratodus > Neoceratodus forsteri. Next base: position 764,713,800 of record CM028133.1, on the reverse strand, counting down.
ACTGAGTATCCACCTCCCACGCACTTCTTACCCCTGCATTTACCTTCGAGGTCAGCTTGTCATTTTCTCTGACCGGGACACATGTCTGCACTCTTCAAAGCCGAACTCGTGAACTGAAGACTCAAAGGTAAGCCTGCTATAATGCCATTCAATGGGTTTTCAACTTATACTATATCTCAGCCATTTTTAGAATTGTTTTCCAAATTTTCAACATGGGGTTCTTGGGACCCCAGTTCATGAAAACTGCCATTGTATTTTGTTACCTGGTCCCAAAGGTGTTTTTGCAGTCGCTGTGCAGAATCACCTTCAGGACTGATTCATGAAATGACAGTGCCACTGTTCATGAAGTGGGGTCCCAAAAGCTCATGATGCAAATCTGGTGAAAACATTCCAAAAATTGTTTTTATTTTTATTTATTTATTTAGGGATTCGGATCATACCTTTGAGCTCAGAGCTCTTTTACAAAGGTTCCACGTCAAACAGTGACAATGACAGCAATAACAAACAGTTTACATACAATACTCGAATAGTAGATAGCTAGTATACAGTAAGGATACAATGTCATTCATAGTACCAATGGTGATAGTACAGCATCAAGAACATTCAACTAGGGTAAAGGACAGTGTTTATATGTAGCGAAGGAGATAAACAGGTGTGACACCTAGTGTGAGAGTCAAGGAGGATCAAGGTGAGGGGAGGGGAGGCGGGGGAGTGGCAGCCAGAAGAAGTGGCTTTGTCTAGGAGGTTGGGGAGGTAGTGGTAGTATGTTGGTTTTAAGGTTGATCTAGTGGGAGAAAAGGCACGGGGAGAGGAAGACAGAGGATAGGGCAATAGGAAGAGTGAGTGTAAAAGGAAGGGAAGGAGAGAGTGGGTGAGTGGGCAATATGGGTGTTTGAGTCCTAGTGGCAGTCACAAACTGTCCTAGTAAGAAGGTGTTGCCTTAGGCCATTTTTGAATTCGAGATGCATTGGGAGTTTAGACGTGCACTGGGATTTCATTGAGCCATTGGGGGCCCCTAAAGCTGAAAGCACGTTGTCCCTGCACAGTTCGACGGAAAGGTGTTGATAGGGCCCCCTCATCCTGCCTCTGGTGGTATAGCTGGTAGCACTTGGTGTTAGGATGCTAGAAATGCATGGGAAGTTTACCCATTAGTGCCTTTTTCCAAGGAGACATGTTTGGAATATAATCCTGTTCTTTAGTGGCAGCCAATTGGTCTCCTTGTATAAGGAGCAGGTGTGGGTATTTCGATCTGTAGCCATTGTGAGCCTACACGCCTTGTTGAGGGCAATGTGAATCCTTTTAGTGCAGTGTCTGTTGCTGCGCCATAGACCACCAATCCATAGTCGATGGTAGAAAGGATGGAGCTGGAGACAGAGAAACGGAGGGCCTCTGGAGTGAGATACTTTTATGCTTATATAGTACACCCAGATTGGTGTTCACTGCCTTTACCACTGTGTCGATGTGTTGGTGAAGGTGAGGCAGTCATCAACGGTGACTCCCAGGTACTTGAAGGTCTGAACTTGTTCCAGCAGCTCACTGACTTTATTGGAGATGGTGAGGGAGGGAGCTTCTTTTTGTGCTGTGGGCTGGCTGTGAGCATCACCTTGTTTTTGTAGTTTAATAGAAGTTTATGGCTACAGAACCAGTCTTCCAGCTTGTAGAAGGATGCCTGCAGCTGGGAGTGGAGGGCAACTATTGATGAACTGCTGGTGAGAAGCACAGCGTCATCTGCGTAAAGTATCAGTTTAGTGTCACAGGCTTCAGGAAGATTATTTAGAAGAGGCTGAATAGTAAGGGCCCCAGTATTGACCCTGTGGGACCCCTAAAGATACCTCATTGGAGCTAGATACTGTGTGCCCAATTTTTACACGTTGGCTTCTGTGTGTTAGGTAGTCCTTGAACCAGCAGACAGCATTGGTTGCAACCCCAGGTTCTGTAGTTGAGTCAGGAAGAGAGTGATTGACAGTGTCGAAGGCTTTGGTGAGGTCTATGAGGACTGCCCACCAGCTTTCCTTCATCTAGTGCCTTGTGCAAGTAGTCAGTGTTGTCCAGCAAAGCTGTGGAGGTACTATGATTCTGCCTGAAGCCATGTTGGTTTGGACATAACAGGTTGTATTTGTTGAGGTAATCTGTGAGTTGGGTGGCCACAATCTTTTCAGGGCTTTAGATAAGGAGAGGATGGATATCGGCCTGTAATTGGCGGTGCATGTCTTATCACCATTCTTGTGCACCGGCATCACGAGCCTGTTTCCAGATCCGGGAACTGTGCAAGAGCCAGTGATTTGTTAAATAGTTTTGTAACTGCACGATGATGACATCCAGTGTTAGGGATAGGAGTTTCATATCGATTCCATCACTCCCATTCTGGTCTTGCCTAGTATTTTTTTATGTATTTGTAAGCCTCCTTCACTGACACTTTTTGAAGTAGAAGACAGGGATTGAGCCCTCTTGAGCGTGCAGTTGGTTTGTTCCCCAGCAGGGTGCAGGTAGTCAGGGGTAGCACTCAGTCAGGTCAGTAAATGCTGTGTTGAGAGAATCCGCAATGTGCTGAGGTCAGTAATCGTGATGTTGTCAATGTTGAACAGTGGGATCTTCTTCTCATCCTTCCAAGAAGGTTTTGGATGTTATCCCAAAATTCTTCCCATTGCCCCAAGTTTTTAAGCTGCTCCTTGTGGAAGTTGGCCTTTGCTTGGCGGATAAGGTTGATGCAGTGGTTTCTTGCAGCTCTGTAGCATTGGAAGTTGTGTTTGCTGTGAGAAGACCTGGCTTTTTCCCAGAGATTGTCCCTTTCCTTCATCTGGGCGAGGAGATCCCTGTGATCCAACCATTAACTTGACCCAATTTTCTTTTCCTCAGTGGTGCAAAGATATCGCAAATCTTGTTGAAGCCCTCTATAAAGAAACTTAGGGCCTGGTCAATATTAGGTGCATGATCGATGGGGACCAGTCATACTGGGAGAGGGCAGAGGAGAGGAACCCAAGCTTGCCCTTCCCAAGACCCTACTATTAATTATGATCGTGGGGCTTGCTCAATTTGTTTGACCATGTGAAAGTGACCGGGAGTGATCACTTAAGGTGTCAGGCAGGATCTTAAGTTCAGAGATCCGAGAAGGGTAACTCGAGAGGAGCCAATCGAGGAGAAATGACTGCATTATGGCGTGCATTGCGCAGTTTCTCGCATGCTCCTACTTCACCAATTTTTAATATTTTCATTCATTTTCAACATTGCCATTTTTCCTTCAAAAGCGGTACAGCTGTCATTTTCCACAACCTGCTCAAAATGAGTTTTCTCCCTGTGGCACAGAAGTGCGATTTCCTCTGCCAAAATCACCTTTCGGGACAAGTGAACAAAATGGCACTGGCACTCTTCATAAGGAGGGGTCCAAAAAGGCCATGTTGAAAATCTGGTGCAACACCTCAAAAATGGCCAAGTTACACCTGGGCATTGAATAATTTCTATGCACATGTGTAACATTGGTCATCTGGTAGCTCTTCACAGCCCTATCGGCTCTGGCTATACCTTGTTTTAATTATATCTATGCGGACCTTGTAGAATGCCTTTCTAAGTCTAGGTAAATTATGTCAACGGGAGTACCTCTGTCAAGGCCATTACTAATTTTATCATAAAAGGCTATAAGATTGGTGGTACAAGATCTACCAGCCCTAAAACCATGTTGTGTTTTGTCAATATAACCTAGGATTTGAACACCATTATCAATTCTTTTTTAGGAGCCTTTCCAGAGTTTTACAAGCTATGGTAGTAAGACTAATAGCTCCTGCATCTGATCTGTTCCCTTATTGTGGATTGGTACCACTATGGCCCTCTTCCAGTCACGTGGAATGTTTCCATATTTGAGTGATTTATTAAATATCAGCGTGAGGATTTGTCAATGGGTCAGCAAGTTCCTTTAGGAAATATGAATCAATGCCACTGGGACCTGAAGAAGATTTGAGTTTTGTGGATTTTATGACAAGGTTAACTTTGTCATGAGTGAAAGCATAAAGAAGATGGATCTGTTTGGACAATAATTTTGTCTGTGCCTTTGAGGTTAAATACTGAGCAAAAATATTTGTTAAAAGACTTGGCCATACCTCCGGGTCACGTATTTCTATATTGCTGTCTATAAGTAGTCCAATTGTGGTGTCTCTAAATGTATTCCCATTAAGGAGGCAGTATAGTGCAGTTGTTTAAGGCTCTGAGCTGCAGACCTGGGTTTGAATCCACAGCCCTCACTTGCATACTGAGTGACCCTGGGCAAGTCACTTAACTTCCTTGTGCTCTCAGGTTGCACTCTGTAAACAAGCTTTCAGCTTTGTGTGTCTCTCATGGTAAAAAAAATGTATGCAAAGAAGTCTTTTTGATTGTCCTTTGTGCGTGTCATTTTAAATTCTAGTTTCATCTGTTCTTTTTTATAATATGCTTTGTTTGCCTAAATGCTATCTTGTAGTTTGTCTTTGATACTTCATCATAATTTCTTTTCAAATTTTAAAAGCTTTGTCCTTCCTTCTAATTTGCTTTTTAACCTTGGGGTTAACCAAGGAGTGATTTTACCTCTGTTGTTACAAATTTGTTTGAGAGGTATGTGTTTATTTTCTTGATCTTTAAGAATATTTTTAATATATTCCAGTAATTACTTGCTGTTAAATCCAAGAACAAGGTATCCCAATCATAGAAACACAGAAACATAGACTTTGACTGCAGATAAGGACGCTTGGCCCCTAGTCTGCCCATTTCCCTACCTACAGGATAAGCTGCAGATCCTAGTTAACAAACATCCTATTTTTCCTACCCCCACAAGAATTGCCTTATGTTTGTCCCATGCATTCTTGAATTCTCCCACAGTTTTAGACCCACAACCTTGTCAGGAAGGTTGTTCCATGCATCCACCACCCTCTCTGTGAAAAATACTCTCACTGCCCTGAGCCATCCCCCTCTATCTTCAAATTGTGTCCCTTGTTCTTGCACATCTCTTTTCTGAAAGATGCCATCCTCTTGGACTTTGTTGATTCCACTGAGGTACTTAAACATTTCTATCATGTCCCCCCTTCTTTCCTCAAGGATATACATGTTAAGCTCCTTTAGTCTTTCTCGTATGGTATCTCTTGCAGATCCTGCACCATTTAGTTGCCCTCCTCTGGACTGCCTCCATCCTGTCTATGTCCTTGCAGAGATGGGGTCTCCAGAACTGCATGATACTCTCAGATGGGGTCTCACCAACTGTCTGTACAGAGGGATAACAACTTCCTGTTTTGCTGGTGATGCCTTTCCCTATACATCCCAGTATCCCCAGCCCTCCCTACTGCCTTCTCACATTGCTCGCCAATCTTATGGCCATCTGATATGATTACCCCCAGGTCCCTTTCCTTTTTTGTTGTTGTTACTACCTCCCCCATTGTGTACTCTTCACCTGGGTTTTGTTTCCAAAGTGCATTATTTTGCACTTCTTTGCACTGAATCCAAGTTGCCATACTTGACCATTCCTCCAACCTTACCAAGTCCCTTCTCATCCTTTCCATGCCTCCTTGTATATCTTTGTGTCATCTGCAAAGATGCATACTTTCTTCAGTCCTGTGCAATGTCATATAAAGACATTAAAAGGACTGGACCCAATCTGAACCCTACGGTACCCACACTAGTAACCTCCTTCTTCAGAACAGACTCCGTTTACAATTATCTTCTGTGTCCTGTTGTCAAGTCAATGTTTTACACCGGCTACCACCTGGGACCTCCTAGGCTGGTCAGTTTGTTTATTAATCTTTACGTGGGACTGTGTCAGATGCCTTGCCAAAGTCTGGGTAGGCCATGTCCACAGCCCCTCCCTAGTCTACTACTTTGGTCACCTAGTCAAGAAATCAATTGATTTGTCTGACATGACCTTCCGCTGTGAATCCATGCTGCATTGGGTCCTGTGCCCACTGGCCTCTAGGTACTCAACAATTCTTTCCTTCAGAAGCGATTCCATCACTTTCCCTACCACAGAGGTCAAACTGACAGGTCTGTAGTTTCCTGCCTCTGTCTTGCTCCCACTTTTTTTATACTCCCCTCTCTCGTTTGAGTCGCCTCTTCAGGAGATGCCAATGAAGCCTATCCCTACCCCACCTTACCTGCTCAAATGGGGTCCTCCATCCAGTGCTGCGCGGTTTACCCCACCCGGGTCGGGTGGACCACCCCGAACCTTGAAATCTCATCAGGTCCCCAAGTTCAGCCAGGCCAGCGGTGGTATATCCGGGACCTGGCTCGGCACTCCATCTAGCTGACTCTGGAGGGTCATTTCCACTTTTTCTGTGAGAGACGCTGCTGGCCTATGGCGTCAAAGGTGTGAGGCCGACATCCTGCGTCCTCCCCTCGGCGATGCAGCCCCTAGAGGTGATTGGTCCACAGGCCTCGCCTGTGACCAATCAAACCCCTGAGGTGCCGATGAGCTGTCATGCCTCCAGCCTCCATCAGAGGTCACCGCTTGCTGGGTTAGATCCCCCTCCCGGAGAAGGCGAGCTGTTGTCGGACGCTCAACCTTTCTCCTCCCGGTTGACCCCAGCAACCACAGTCTGCTCCAGACCCAGGTCACTGGTGTGGTGTGAGTGTGGCATCCAGCTCCTCAACCCTCAGTGCTACTGGGCCAATGCTCCCATTTTGTGAGAGGGAATCACATCTGCCTCCCTCCAGTCCTCAGGTACCACAGCATCATCCCATGATTTGTTAAAAGGGTAGTCAGTGGTGTAACTAGTTCTCCCTTAATTATTTTAGAATTATGGGGAATTGAATCCTATCAGGCCCATTGCTTTGTCCACCTTCAGTTTTAGGAGTTCTTTCAGAACCCCTTCTTCTGTGAAAGGACTTGGATCGATCTGCTATCAAGAGTGCTTCTGTTAATTGGGGAGTGCGTGCCTCTCCTCCTCCTCTTTTGTGAATACTGAGCAGAAGTATTCATTCAGTAACCCTGCTTTTTCACCGTCTCTCCACCCACCATCCATTCTGTTCAGCCTCACTATCCCTCCTTTGTCTTTCTATGTTCCTGATGTTCCTATAAAGGTTTTAGCTCCCTCCTTAACCAGGTTGGCTATCTTTTCCTCAGTTTGGGCCTTTGCTATTCTGACTTCCCTCCCTGCTTCCTTCTGCCTTAATTGGTACAGTTCTCTGTCCTGCTCTTTCTACGTTTCCTTATACTTCCTAAATGCTATCTTTTTCTCCTAACCTTCCCCACCACCTCTTTTGAGAACCATGGTGGCTTTTACGTTCTTAGAGCTTGTTTGATTAGAGTATAGTTCCCCTGCTATAATTATGCCTAAAATTTGTTTGTGATGATGTCACTCTGCTCATATTGTGGCCTATACTCTTTTGTGCGGAGTGGCTACCGCATCCCAGTGCATAGCCACCCCACACCCATTGTGCCCCCACATGGAATGCACAGAATGAGGCATGCAGCCCTTATGTACCAATCCCCCACCCACACATAATACTGAAATGCGAGGTGGTGGGTGGGGTATGCCAGCACTACATGTGATGCACAATGGTGTGTATTGCTGGCCACGGGATGCGGAGGTGGACATGGGGTTACACCAGGAGAACCCAGCCATAACCCACTAAGCACCCTGTGCCTCCATCCCACAACAATGGGAACACACCATCATCCGCAGAGACAGGCTGCCTGGGGCCTGCGCCTGCATGCAGCAGTGCTTCCCACCTGCCCTGTGCAAGCCAACCCCTCCCACACACATGGGGTACCAGCTCCTGGACTGCAGAAACCCCCACAATAAACTGCTAGCCGCTTCTGCTGTCCCTTGCTCCGCATCCCAGCCCCGCTGGTGTGGTGGGCAGTGAGAACTCCCCAACACACACCCTGGTGACACCATCCCCTGTACATCCCTATCTGTTTGGAAGCAAGGCACGGCTGGCAGCACATCCACTCTCTCACCTCCAGGCAGCCAGCCATGCAGCAGACATCCATGGGGGCGCAGCCAATGTGCCCCCACTATGAAGAGGATCCACTGAAGGATCCAGGATGGGCATCCCATTGGATGCCCACCCAGAATGCACACAGCTCTGCCCATAGCCACACTGGTCTGCACACATACCCATGCGCAGAGGGTGGGGCCACAGACAGGTAGCCAGTGTTCGGGAATGCCACGGTGCACACCAGTCTGCAGGTGCGGAGCTCCTGGTGGGATATGTGCCTTTGGAGCATAATTCCACCTGTCAGAGCATAAGCCCCAATTAGACTAAAGGATACAGCATAGTGTACTGGAACCTATAGGGGTCTTAATTGATAGATCAGTAGTGTCTAATGGTCTATTGGTAATAACTAGATCTAAGGTGTTGTTGCCTTGTTGGACTCATCACTATTTGTTCTAGTCCCGCTTGTAGTAATTATCAATAAGTACTGAGTCTGAATTTGTAGTTCCAGTCAGCAATTCCCATTGAATGCCTGGCATGTTAAAGTAACCAAGGATAATAACGTCTGATAGTTTAGAGAAATTTGTTAATCCATTGAATAGACATGTATTATAATCATGCACTGATGCTGGAGGTCTACAAATGTTTCCAATAGAAATCTTTTACCATACTTTTGTAAAATTTGCACCTAAATCCTTTCAACAGTTAAATTCCTGTCTTTGATAGGTGTAAATTCAGTGGCATGTATGCTGTCCTTAACATACCATACAGGCATTTTCCCTCCACCCTTTTATTGAGTCTGTTCTTATGAAATAAATTGTAGCCAGGGATGTCTTTGTACCAGTCTGAGCTAGAATCCACCAGGTTTCAGTTACAGTAGCAATATCAATGCTGTTAAGATGTAATATTGTTTGTAGTTCACTTTTTTTTTTACTAGGTTAAGGCTTCTTGCGTTCGCTGGGAAAAGTTATATTTATCCTCAGAGACTACTGTATCGTAGTGTCTGTTTTCTGTGGAGCCCTCCCTCAGGCACATGTCAGTACATTTCCTCCATTTATAAAGTTCTCCTTACCACAGACAGCCATTCTTTCACTAGGACCAGAAATAAGTGGAACAGGAGACTAATTCCCCATTTATAGACCAGGAATAGGAGAAAGTGCTGACAGCTGGGTGGAGGTGTCAGTCATCATCATGCTAAGAATACAGATGGAAGGTCTTAATAAGGTATTTCCACATGCCAGCAGTCACTGTACTGTACATTTTCCTTGAGCTGCTCACACTGATAAATGTTGCCATGATTACCTGGATTATGGGGCTATTACCATATATTTAGGGCTGCCCAAAGATTACACCTTACTGGACTCAAATTAATAGGGAACTTAGCAACATTTGGGGAATAGATATTATTTATTTATTTGTCATCTCGAGTTACACCTTTAAACTAAAAGCTCTTTTACAAAGGTTCAGCATCAGGTAAGGTTCAAACAATTGGTACATACACAATAAAAACATAAGGTATAGACACAGCCAAGTACAACACACAATTTACAATTATTGGTGAAATCCTAGGATTACAGAGGAAAAAGCTATGAAAAAGAAACTACTATATACAAGAAGCAAGTGCATTAGTTCATATGATGAAAATACAGACAGTATGTATGACAGTTTTGATAAGCTATAAGCAGGGTCACAGGACTAGTGCGGTGAGGAGGTGTAGATTGTAGATAGTGGAGCAGTCAGGGCTGTCTCCTACAAGGGGTAAAGGGGAGAAGGCTGGGGTAGGGGTGGAAAAACATGGCACAGACAGAGGTGTCCTTGTCAGTGATTATTGGGGAGGGTGAGCAAGGGGTGTTGGAAGGGATGATGAGAGAGAGACAAATACGGTAGAGGAATGGAATGAGTAGTGACAGAGGGGTGAGGGTTGGGAAGAGAGGGAAATGTGAGGGGGAGGTGTTGATATGGGGAGAATCACTGAAGAAAAAGGGAAAGGTGAATGGGGGGTGGGTGGTCATGGAGTGGAGAGACAGAAGAGGGGTGGCGGGAGGTTAGAACCTGTAGTCACAGGAGCTGAGTACTGTCAAGTGTTTGAGTAGGGATTTCTTGAAAGTTCCAAGCTTAGGCACATTCATTACTTGTGGGGTAGTTCATTGGGCCAGATGGATGCCTTGTAAGTATAGGATCTCTGTGCAAGTGCCATGTAACAGAAAGGGATAAGTAGAGCATTTTGTGTTCTTTCTCTGATCTGGCGTGAGTTAGACACAGGTTTAAGGAGGTCTGTAATGAGTTGAGGAGTTAGACTGAGGAGAGCTTTTCCCGAGCAGGTAGGTCTGATATTTAATCCTCCCTGAAGAATAAACTACTTAGCATCAGAGTAAAGTTCGCAGGTATGAGTGAGCCTGTGTGCCCCAGAGCAAGTCTACAAGATTTGTCGGGGGTGGTTATGACTCTTTTAGGGCTGTATCAGTTGCTGCACTGTACACAATTAGCCCATAGTCTATACCAGAGAGTATAGAGCTATTGACAGCCAGAACAAAAGGCTGCAGGGGTCATATTGTTTCTGTGTCTGTAGAGGAGACCAGTTCTAGTGTTGGCTGTCTTTACAACATTGTCTATGTGGCGGGCAAAGGAGAGGAAGCTATCCAGCGTGATGCCTAAATATTTAAAGGTATTGACCAGATCAAGTGGCTCCTACGTGTTGTTCAGTATGGCCAGCTGACACACTCAGTATTTGCTATGACTGTTGTGCAAACAACATAACCTTTCGTTTTTTTTGTAGGTCAGGAGAAGGTTGTTTGAGTAAACCAGTCCTCTATTACTGCAAAGCTATTTTGGAGTTTGGATTCTAGTAGGTGTAGGTGTGGGCTATTGGAGAAGATAGCCACGTCATCTGCATATAGCAGGATGTTATCAGGGCAGGCCAGGGAGGAAAATAAGTGGAGGCAGTATAATGCAGTGGTTCAAGGCTCTGAGCTGCAAACCTGGAGACCTGGGTTTGAATCCACAGCCCCACTTGCACACTGTGTGACCCTGAGCAAGTCACTTAACTCCTTCTGCTTCAAGGTTGCACCTGTAAACAAGTTTTCAGCTTAGTGTGTCTCTCCTGCTTAGAAAAATAAATAAATAAGGAACAAGCTGAACGGAGCAGGCCCAGGATAGAACTCATGGGACACTGGTTGTCACCAGCCTACTATCTGAGAGGGTCCCATTGATTTTCACTTGGGATCTGTTACTAAGGTAACTATTAAACCACCCAACTGTATCAGGAGATAACACGGAAGAACGGAGTTTGTTGATTAGGATCCTGTGGTTGACAGTATCAAAGCTTTTGTGAAATCTGTTCTCCCGGTCATTTCCCTTGACTGCAAGGCTAAGATATGGGCCAAATAAGCATTCATCAGGAACAGTGGGAGGCCTAGAGCCTCAGAATTGGACAAACAGCACTATGCCGGTTCCTAACCGGGTGCATGGTCAGTTTTATTGTTCACCTTTCTGGGCCATTTTGTTTCTCCTAGGGATCCTTTCTTCCTCTGAGAATTTTGAACCCAATATCCTCTCCCTTCCACCTCGGACTGGGACAGGACCATCCAGAGGTGGTTGCATTTCACCACCTCCAAGGTGGGAGTCAAAATATATATAGTTATGGTTAATGTTGTTATAAATTACTATTGTTCAATAGATAGTTTTAGATGCATATTGTTGTATCAACAGTTTATTAAGTTACGATGGTATTATATTGTTCATGGGGTGGGTTTTATGAAAAAACACACAAGTCAAAATAATGAGAGGTTAATACAATTTTTGAAATCTAGACAGTTCATCAGCAGGATAGTTCAATTGGCTCCTCTTGGGACCTTGTCCTGGGGAGTGTGATCTGGATGAATCAGGCTCATAATGTCCTAGGAGAAATAAAAGCAGAAAAAAATAAAGAAGAAATTCCATTAATTATCACAAAGTACTATGACTCTAACCCGTTAAGGATTTTTCCCAAAATATCAACGGTCTTCATGATCCAAGGAAAAGAGCATGCCTCATGAACATTTAAAAACCAGAAAGCAGAGATTTACTTCTTGCAAGCAACACACCTTCTGCCCAGGAATGCAAAATTAAACTAGGGAGGTCAATACACTGTGTATGCATCCTTCTTCCTTGGACGAAAACAAGGCACAGCCATACTGGTGCCCTCGACTACCCCATTAGAGATTCAAACAACCCACACTGATGCCCAGGGCTGCTATATAATAATACAAGAGCTCTTATATGGCCAAAAATAACATTAGCTAATGTGCCTTCCTTCCCCTCCCAGACCAAGATGCTGGTAATCAGAGGGTTTGTCTCTGCTACAATGGACAACTTCCAGGGCCAGTTGATTGTGGGGAGATTTAAATGTAACTTTGTCCCTCATTTGGATTGCTCCATTCAACAAAAACACCATCATTCTAAAATGGTAAAACAATTTAGAGACCTATTAGAACACCTGGGTATAGTGGACATCTGGCGATGGATGTTTCCATCATCACCAGGTTATATGTTCCTTTCAGCCAGGTATCAGACCTACTCCAGGTTAAACTATTTTTAACTACCTATGAGCATCTTTCCACTACCCAGGACATCTCAATTGGCCCCAAGATTTTGTCTAACCATCATTTTCTTCTACTAAAGTAGATGTGGGAGGAGACCAAAAGGGCCCACTGGAGACTTAACCCCTGGTACTGCAGGATAACAAATTTCTAAATATCATTAAAAGGATACCTCAGTTTTTAACAGAAAATTCTTCCCAAACTATAACTGAGGCTATCCAGTGGGATGCTTTGAAAGCTACCCTTCGTGGGGAGATAATTGTATATATGCCACAAAATAACAGGAAGGGAGACCAAATATCAGAATCTCACAAACCAGGTTCTGAATTGCCAAATGCTATACAGAGATGGAGATAAAGAACTCCACAGTAAAATTAAAAGACACCAATACTGCCCTGCAAAAATTATGGACAACAAAATCCAACAATCCTTGATCTATCTCAGGCAGACTGCACATGAGGAGGGGCCAGGGGAGCCAGACAACTGGCCCGGAGGCTAAGAGTGCAAAAGCGATCATCCACAATCCTTAAACTTAAAGACCCTAATACAGGTTGGGTATACCACACAGACTCTACGCTCGTGAATATTTACAGAATTTTTTTCTAACTTATACAAAAAGACATTCGGACCACCCCAGAAATTAGATCAGCTTTTCTAAACCAAATAAACCTTCCAAATTAAGTGAGGCACAAATACGTAGCTTGGAAATCCCAATCTCAAATTGGAAATTCAGGCAGCAGTTACAAACATGGCTGCAGGGCATTGCCTGGGACCAGACGGATACACAGCCGAATGGTACAGGAAATTCCTAAAAGAGTTATCCCAAGCTACTTTCCTATATGGGGAGATGGCTCAAGGGAACCCCGCCTTGAATTGCGCTATGTTGGACCCCATTCCCAAACCAAATAAAGACCCATCAAACCCAGGAGATTACCGCCAATATCTATATTAAATGTTGATTATACAATATATGTGGCAATCAAGAAAATAATTGATCCCTTACTCCCCAGCTTATACACCTGGATCAATCCAGTTTTATCAAACAAAGGAACACATCGGATAATATCATAAAATCTCCTACTGCAGGAATATGTATTAACCAGACAAATACCTGCAGTTTTCATAGGTCTTGATGCTGAAAAGGCCTTTGATAGGGTTTCCTAGCCCTTCCTGTGGGACACACTGGAGGCTTGGTTCCCAGACTGCCTCAAACAGGGCTAAAGAATATGCATCCCCAAGGCCTATATTAGGATGAATGGTGGGCTATCCTCCCCATTCTCATACAACATGGAACCTGATGGGGTGCCCCTCTCTCCTCTTTGTCCTCTCTTACATGGAACCACTGGTGGCCCTGAGGAAGGACGGAGGTGGAGGGTATTCCAATATCCCAGCAAGAATACAAGATCAGTCTGTTCACAGATGATGTTCTGTTGTCCCCCATCCCCTGCCACCTCCATACCAGAAGCTTGGAAAATATTAGAACTATATGAAAATAGCCAGATTCAAACTAAATATTACCAAAACGGAGATCCTGGCAATTAATTTTCACCCTCAAAATCATTAAGATAAAGCCACCCATTGAAATGGAGAACTACCAAGATAAAATACCTAGGAATTGTCATTCCCTTGAATCCAGAAGTTTTAGAGATAGTCAATTTCAAACTCTTATACATCTCAATACAAACAGATCTAGCAAGGTGGTCCAACTACCTCCTTCCATTTCACCGGAGGATAGAGGTGATCCATAAGAATGTTCTCCCACACCTCCTTTACCTACTGCAGGACATCCGTTTTTTCCATCTGCCTATTATTTTAAATCCTGGGACAAACCAATATGGAATTTTATCTGGGGTACCCAACACCCAAGAATTTGTCTATCCATATTACAACTGTCCCTCTCACAAGGTGGAATTAACCTTCCTGACATTAAATTAAATGTGGGTGGTCATTCCTGCGGATAATCATTCTTGGCTGACAGATGTACACCTCCCTTGGAAAACCTTGGAATTCTATCTAAATGATCTGTTTGACATTAAAAAATATTATTCTCATCTGACGGAAGATCTTTAGCCCCTAAAGATTTCACGAAAATTACAGCAAATATCTTTAAAATATGGAAGAAAGTGAAAAGGGTCCTTCACTAAGATTCACCTTTGAATACTGCAAATTAATATAAGAGGATGAATCTTTCTCACATGCACAATGGACCTGGCCTTCTCTCATTGGAGAAGACTAGGACTTTCACATTTTTATCAACTGATGTCAATGAGGGATCCTCCCATTTGATAAACTGAGGAAAAATATGGCCTATGCAAAGTAGCCCTTTTAGGTACTACCAGGTGAGAAACCACAGCTTATGGACCAAAACAATTCCAGCAAGGTTGCCTTCCCAATACCTTGATACTAAAAAATGTCTGGATACTATACAGGGTGGGCTGGGTAGCCATCTAATAGGCTCCCTATACAAGGGACTGAGAGAGGTTTCAAGAGAATCCACTGAAACAATACTGGAAGAGTGGAATAAGCATCTGGGGCCTGAAGTGACAGGGAAGGAGTGGCTGAATTCTGCCTTATGAAGACGACCTCCTCCCCTGTTGAAGGAGTTTTCATGGAAGTGTAGGGCATGATATTTCCACTCTCCAGAGGTGCTTTTAAAGGTTTCTCCCAGAGAATATGGGCATTGTTGGAGGGTTGTGATTAGAAGGGCATCTTTGAGACGTGATATAGCAGTGTCCACTCCTTATGCCATTTTGGCTTACCCTCCAGATGGAATTAATCCACTGTTCTGGGAACCAATTGAGCTTTCAGTGGAACAAGTAATAATGGCAGTCTATTCACATCACTCCCTCCCATGGTCCTGCACCTTTACCGATCTGCTTTTAGCAGCCAAGAAGGCTATCACCAGAAAATGGGTGTCCAAACAATTTCCACTGTAAGGGATTGGAGAATAATAATGAAGGAAATTTATTTCATGGACAGCCTAAATGCTAAACTACAAAATAGATCTCAAGCACAGGTTCTGAAATGGCAGAAGTGGATTTTAACAATCAAGTGTTGATCCAGATTTTAGTCTCTGACCAAGAGGGCATAGAAGGTGGAGGGGCTGATACCGGGCAAGATGGGGAGGGTGGGGGTTGGAGATAGTACACAGATAACTTACCAGCAAAGGTGATATAAGTTGGGAAATTATAAAGGTAAATGGAACTGTATTAGGAATAAAATTTGCTTTTCTCTTGGGAAATTGATTGTATTATCCAAAGCTGATGTAGGATGTATTGTTCCTCTAAATGATACATGACCATTGTAATGTACTTGAAATTGGCTCATGCCTGGGGTCTTTCTCTTGTAATAAACTTATCTTTTTTAAAAATATTTTGTGAGGTCAATGTATACCAACCCCACAAGATGTCTGCTCTCCAGCACTGCATTGATAAAGTCTGCATTCCATTAGTGGAGTGTTGGTGCTGTGGGCCTTCCGGAAGCCATGCTGTTGAGGACACTGGATGTTATATTTTTTAGGAAGTTCACCAGTTGATCTGATACTATTCATTCAAGGGCTTTGGAGAGGGGAGTATGGAGGTGGGCCTATATAGTTGGCATGACTCACCCAATCTCTGCTTTTGTGAACCAGCGTAACAACTGCACATTTCCATTTCTTGGGGAATTGCCTGTATCTTAAAGATAAATTCAGAATGAAAGTGAGTGGCTTCATTAATTCATCAAGGATGAGGGCTATTAATTTAAGATCAGGAAGTCACTTCTGTGCTTGGATTTGCCGAGAGAGGATCGAGATGTTTCTTGGCTTCCACACAGGAGATTTACTTGAAATAAAATTGTGGAATACCTGTGGGGGCTGAATATGGGCAGCCTATGTATCTTCTGAGCTAGCTTTTCAGTGTTAAAGAAGTCCAGTGGGAGAATGTAACTTAAGGTCTGAAAATGCAATGTTGAATGTATCGACAATTGCTTTTGAATCTTGAGTGATCTCCTATTTACAAGGAGCATAGAGGGGAGGACTTGCTGTCCTTCCCCATCAGCTCTTTTATGTTGCTCCAGAATTTCTTGCCATCCCCCAGGTGCTGTTTAGTCTGTCTTTAAATTACTTAGCTTTAGCAAGCCTGATCTCCCAGGTACAAGCATTTCTTGCTGCTCTGTAACACTGGTTATCAGCTAACGAGCCCGTGGCTTTGCTTTGTGCCATAGATGGTCCCTATTCTTCATAAGATCAAGAAGAGTATGTGTGATCCAATAGTTGTTTATGCCCTTTATTTTACACTTTCTAACTGATGCATAGGTATCACACACAGCCTGAAGGCTGAGATAAATTAGTTCAAGGCCAGGTCCACATCCTGGAGGGCAGAGAGGGAGAACCAGTCAATCTGCTTCAGGTGGGCTTTAAAATGAGCTTAGTTCCCTCTTTTAAGGACACACATTGAGGCTGTATTGGGGGATTGTTATTTTGTTGGAACTGAGTCAGGTGACTCAGACTCAGGAGTCTGCATGGATTAGGTATCTGTTATACGCCCTGACAGTTTGTAAGGACCGAGTCGATCAGTGTCTTAGTCCCATCTGGTACTAACCCTGGTCAGGGCTTCAATCATTTGGGAGATGCCAAGGCTAGAGATGACATCCTTGTTGGGGCAGCTTCATTCGATCAACCAGTTAATGTTAAAGTCCCTCAGGAGTACTGTTTCCTGTTGTTTGTCAGGTCAGTAAGGAAGTTGATTAATTTGTTGAAGTCAATGTTTGAGCTCTAGGAAGTATGTATACTGATACAATGGTGAGGGATTTATTTTGGTTCCCAAGTAATAACTTAAAGTGATTTATGCAAGTTTGCCATAACAAATGGGAGTAGTAACCTGTAGGATTTGTGAATCAGTCTCCTACCATTCAAATTACTGCCAAAAGTACTATTTTCCTTGAAAAAAATCATTTTATTTCTGTGCTCTGCTTTTTTGCATGACCCTGCCCTTTTTATCTCAGTGCTGCAACCCTGAACTGTGACATCATGCAAGGAACAAAGTTATTAAAGGGACAATGTCAGTTTTTATTTTAGATACAGAAATCAGCTATTTACAGTATCCACAATGCCTCACTATGTAAATTAGTATACAGGCTATTATACTTTTGTGCTCACTGCAGAAATAGGAGACTACATCACTTTGTAAAGAAATCTTGTGAGCTAGATACTGTATGCATAATGCCTTGTTTTGAAAATAAACATATGACAGCTTATATTGTTGAAGCCACTACAGAAATATGAGGCTGCACCTCACAGTAAGGAAACTGGAAAACAGCTTCTTATTGTACCCACAATGCTTTGCTGTGTACATCTACATTTTAGGTGCTATACTGCAGTCACCACTATGTAAATAAAAGACTGCACCTCTGAGTAAGAAACATTTAAGTAAATTGTATTATTTACGTACACCTCGTTGCTGTATGTAAAACACTGACAGCTCCCTTGCATTACATCATTCTGGGGGTGTGGCCACACAGAGAAAACTGAAGGCAGCCAGAAACAAAGAGTTGGTAAAACATAAAAAAATGATTATGACTGATTTTTTTTACAAAACCAATTGCAGCTTCAACATCTGAAGCATGGCTGGCAATGGCATACTATGTGAAAACGGCACTTGGAAAACTTGCATAAATCACTTTAATAGCTAAGATCTGGATCCCCTGCCAAAGTCAATTTGGGGAGTGCACTAGCTTGAAGGTGGTATAGATGTAAGGGCAACCTTTCAAATACATATCTTGTGTCCTCCTCTCCAGGCTTAGGCCACTGGAAATATAAAACATCTTCAGAATCATGTGCCTATTGGCAGTTAAGGGGATCATAAGTCACTGGTT
Source organism: Neoceratodus forsteri (assembly GCA_016271365.2). Taxonomy (NCBI): domain Eukaryota; kingdom Metazoa; phylum Chordata; order Ceratodontiformes; family Ceratodontidae; genus Neoceratodus; species Neoceratodus forsteri. Next base: position 764,695,480 of record CM028133.1, on the reverse strand, counting down.
GCTAACAAGATTCCTACCCTACAGGAATGGAGTGATAGGCTAGAGGTAGTGGTCTTAATGTAATGCATCACAGCTATTCTTAGACTTACCTTGGACAGATTTATTGAACAATGGGCCAAGTGGCATGCTGATACCCTCCCAGGCTCCCAGCTGGGGTTGCTGGAGATTTCTGAACAGGATGAAATGTTATCATGACCTGGTTATTTTTGTCAGAGCGATATCACCAGGACCTTTTACCAAGTGAAATATGATGATACATGGAAGACAGCATAAAAACAGGCACAGACATGAGTTATTGTTCTTTTAATGTTATTTTAAAATCTGTTTTAATAACATGGGTTAAAAGAATACAGTTTGTAAAACCAGTTATAATCTAGATATAGTGTACAATACTCTGGACAAGCTGTACTAAATATAATGCTGTGCTATACTATATCACGAGGTAATAAGGTGAAAGCTCATGTCTGCTTGTATTGCTGGTGATGTTCTTGTACTCTGTCAGTATGTTTACATGATCTTTTTCAATAAAGATGAGTTACAAAAAAAACTATGAGGAGACACTGCCATATGGTTGAGTGGGAGGTTCAAGAGAAAGTTCAGGAGGCATTTCTTCATGGAGAGGTGGAAGACTAGGTTTGCTGGCAAGGGCTCCTAGCTTCATCTGAGCTCTTTTCTTCTAGGTTGCTTGAAAGGACAGAGCAAAGAACCTTACCAGAGCAGGAAAAGGATTAAGGTTTATTTTGGCTAGGGATTTACTGTGTGTTGTTATTTTTATTTTGTACCACAGGGATTGTTACTGTTTGTTGCTAACATTTTATTGCTTTTTTTCTGTCTGATTCAAATTGTTGCTGGGTATACCTTCATTATTGCAGGGCGTGCCTACAGTGTGTGCTTACAGATTACTGATGTAATCTTCTGATTCAAATCGTCCTTTTGCAAGGTATATCTTCTGTTATTTTCTCTGTAGCAAAGTGTTTCTTACAGGGTATATCTTCTTTGAAATTATGACAGGTGGTGCTTTAAGGTTTTACAGTGTTATCTATCATAAGGATAAACTTTCAGGCTACTGTATTTGTTGCTGGCTGATTGTTTCTGCTCTTACCTCCTGTTTCTTTCATATGTGATTCTTCTTCTTTTTGGCAGGGAAGGGCCCAGCCACCCACCCCCATCTCCAACTAACCCACACTATACTCCTTTATAGGGTAGCACAGTCATGACATTTCCTGTAGCAAAGCAGGAAGGGTGGATCAGAGAGGGATCCATGCAGTGACCTCATTTACAGGGCACAAGTAATTTAATTTGTTATAACAAGTTATACAAAACAAAACAGATCAAACACAAAAGCAAACTTTTTCATTTTCCTCCCTATTACTGATTAGGTTATAAACCCAGCAACTTAATCTGATCCTGCAAGGGTCCCAGTTGCTGGGTTTATAACCTGGTCAGAGTAAATAGAAGGAGGAAATGAAAAAAATGTTTGATTTTGTGTAAGAACTTTTAAGAGATCCAGTATGATCTCTGATAACATTAATGTTGAAACGTGTATACTAGGGCATTTTGATGGAAATGTAGATTGGTCAAGAGAACAGAAGTACTCTTTATTGTTAATTTATTGTTAATTGGGGTTTCAGTTAGAAATGTATTACTTAAATATTGGGTGAGGAGACTCTACCTTCTTTTCAAAAAATTAAGTCCCAGATAATTGAAAATATCAAAACTGAGAAACTAGCACTGGGTATTAGAGGCTCAGGAGCCAACTCTAACTCTAGATGGGGTACAGTATATCAATTTTTCTCAGAAGAATAATGTTATCAGACAAATAACTTCACAACACAATGGTAATTAAGGTTGTAGTGTTTGTCTCCTTTATTAATGAAGTCACACATAGTTCCTTTATTATGCCTATTGAGTTAGTGCTTAAACATGTCTGAAGCATCTGTAGCACTCTATATTATACTATGTTCTATTCTTTTCTTTCTCATCATTCGCTCTTTTTCAGATATCTCTTCTTCTTCATGTCTTTCTCTGTGTTTATTCTCTGAGGAAATAAACAACATATGATCATTTTTATAGTTGTGCTTTACATGGAATGAGTTATGAAAACATTAATGTAAATGTGTTCTCATTAAATCTATCTTTTTAGACTTGCAGCAGTTCACTGTAGATTTTTTTTACTGTATGAACATTATTGTTATGTATCCTGTAATCTATTAATTTATTGTTCAAATAAAATTGTTATTGAGAAAATAAACCCAGCAACTTATCTGGAATCAATATCATTAACTGCAGGTACTGTGGAACACTTTTCAGAAGGGCAGTTTTACAGGATTTAGGACACTGTCCTACATGCTGGGCCATTGGAGATCTAGGGATCAGCTCCAGGCAGCATGGGCAGAGATTGCACACCTCAAATTGCATATTCAAGAGGAAATATATTATAAGAACCACCACCATTTCACCAACATCCAACAGAAGCACCTCAACCACAGAGGGTAGTTGGTCCAGGAGGTTGGCAGGTGGTTGACAGGGTAAATCAGGTGCTCCATCACCGGTGCTCTCCAACATATCACCTCCACAAATCATATAAAACTACAAACAGGTATCTGCCTCTATCTCTGAAATCAAACAAAGGGCAGAGGACACTGCAGCACAAGAGCTAGCACAACAAAACTCGCCCAAAACAGGAACCAAAACAAAAAAGCAAATAGAAATCCAAAAACTTTACCATAGGAGACTCCATGATTCAAGGAGCTGATACATATCTCCAGCCGGTAATGGTCAGATGTCTCACAGGTACATCAGCATGGGAGATACCGCCACATTGCTAAAATTGTTCAGGAAGCTGGAGAAAACATTGATGTCCTAGTACACTATTAGATTAACGATTTTGCCAGCCAGCCAGTCGTGGAGACCAAGGAACACCTGACCAGGCTGTGGCAAACTGTCATCCATTTTGTCTGGCATCTCCTCTGAGATCCTGCCAGTCTGGGAAAAGAGGGCAGATGGACAGAAGGTCAGAGAAGGGAGATGGGGAGCTAAACATGTGGCTCAAGGGCTGGTGCCAGGAAAAGGACACAAATTTGTAGGGAACTGGCAACAGTTTTGGGAACGAAAGTTCTTTAAATTTGATGGACTGCATCTGACTAAGGAGGAGTCAGTGCATTGGGGCAGAAGTTTGACGCCTTTGCAGAATATTTAAACAATAAATGGGGAGACGGGTGTAGCACCTGATACGTCGAATGGGAAGAACACCCCTCCCTCTCAGCCAGTGGTCAAACAGGAGTTCAGCATGTTTGTAGTTCATTTGCATCACCAGGTAGGAAAAGGTCCGCCCCCATATGACACACAGGGAAACACCAGACCTCACCCAACAACTAACACACTGAAATCTGGCCAATGGAAAATCATGTAATAAATGCTTGCAGTCTGGGAAACAAGATCCCAGACCTGCAGGCACAATGACAGAGACTAAACTGGACATAGTAGCCATTAGCAAGACATGGTTTACCAGTAACCACGCTTGGGAGACTTCAGTACCTGGCTATGTACTGTTCAGAAGAGACTAAGGTGCAAAAGGGGGTGGAGTAGCCCATATGTCAATGAAAATATGAAAGCTACAGAAATTCAAAATACACATAAGGAGCCAGAAGAACTGTGGGTCACCCTGGAAACAGGAAATGGACAGCCATACGAACTGGGATTGTCTACAGGACTCCAGACCAGGGGAGGACATAGACACATACTGTTAGAAGATATACAAAACATGACAGCTAAAGGGAGGTTCTGATAATGGGAGACTTCAACATGCCAGATACAGACTGGTCAATACCAGCAGGAACATCTGCCAGAACTAGACACATAGTGGATTCCTGGCAGGGAGGGCCTCAAACAACTGGTACAACAAGCCACAAGAGACAGGGCTATCCTAGATCTAGTACTGACTAACAGGGACAGGATCACAGATCTCCAGGTAGAAGGTCACCTGGGGGCCAGTGACCATCACGTGGTATGGTTCAATTTGGCCACTAGAACTAAATCATCCCATTCCAAGGCAAAAATATGGGACTTCAGAGGAGCTGACTTTGATAAGATGGCCAACAGAGTTAAGCTAGCCCTGGCAAAAGAAATACAGGTGAGGGAGTACAGGCAAAGTGGACAAGCATTAAGGATGCAATACTTGAAGCAACATCCCATTGTGTTAAGAGAGAAAAGGAAGTGCAAAGAAGAAGGAAACCACTTTGGTTCTCAAAACAGTAGCAGAAAAGGTCAGAGCCAAAGGGCTGGCCTTCATGAAATATAAGGAAACGTAGCGGATGAAGATAGGGAGGCATACCAAACTTCCCTAAGGAAAGCAGGAAGGCAGTAAGGCAGGCAAAGGCCCAAACTGAGGAAACACTAGCATGAATGGTGAAAGACGGTGACAAGACTTTCTATAGATACATTAGTGAAAGAAGAAAGTCCAGATGGGGTATTTCTAAGATCAAAGGGATAAGGGCATAGAGGAGGAGTACCATATAAAGCATCTATCCTAAATAGATACTTCTGCTCAGTATTTACTAAAGATAAGGTAGGGCATTGCCCACAGCTCAACACCATGAACACAGGGGAGGGAGGTGCACTAGTCCCTTCCAAAAGAAAGGTTCCGACAAGAGGCTCGATAAGCTCTGGGTGGACAAGGCTATGGGACCTGATGGCATACATCCCAGGGTACTAAAGGAGCTAAGGGTGGAACTAGCGGACCATTATCAGAATGGTTTAGTGAGTCTCTGAGTACAGAAGAGGTCCCAAAAAGACTAGAGAAGGCCTCATGTGATCCCACTCCACAAGAGTGGTAGCAGGGAGGAGGCAGGGAACTACAGACCAGTCAGTCTTACCTCAGTGGTGGGCAAGATTATGGAGGCACTCCTTAAGGAAAGAATAGTGCAACACCTGGAATCCATAGGAGCACAGGATCCAAGACAGCATGGGTTTACCACAGGAAGGTCCCGCCAAACTAATCTCATAGATTTCTTTGACTGGATAACCAGAGTGGTGGACCAAGGGAAGCAGTTGATGTCCCTACCTTGACTTCAGCAAAGCTTTTGATACTGTTCCACATAGAAGATTGATTAATAAGCTGGTGTAGGCTTGGGTGGGTCAGAAGTTGGTCAACTGGGTGGCAAACTGGTTGACAGGTGGAAAACAGAAAGTGGTGGTAAATGGTGTGCAATCAGAAGAGATGCAAGTCACAAGTGGGTACCTCAGGGATCAGTTCTGGGGCCAGTCCTCTTCAATATCTTCATCAGTGACACTGCAGATGGACTGGATGGTAAGGTTCATCTGTTTGTGGATGACACCAAGATCTGCAACAGAGTGGGTGATCCAGATGGGGTGGGCAGAATGAGAAGAGATCTAGATAAACTGGCAAAATGGTCAGAAAAATGGCAACTGGGATTTAACTAAAGAAGTGCAAGATCATGACTGGGAGTGACCACAATACTGTCTGGTTTCAGTCAAGCATGGGGGAGGGGGGAGATCTAGGACACTGGCAGTGGACTTCTGGGGGCAGACTTTGTAGGGCATGGGAAATATTCTCAAGGATCACTTGAAGGGATTACATCAACGACAAATGTGGAAAGGAGATGGGAGGTCATAAACGGGACTTCATGAGGCAGTCAGGACCTGCACTAAGGTGAAACATAAGGGAGCAAGGTCACATAAACCATGCTGGTGGTCCAGTGAGGTTCAGGTAGCAGTCAGAGAAAAGAAGGCGCCTACAAAAATATAAAACAACAAGAGGGATAGGGATAAGGAAATATACCATCTTACATCTAGAAAAGTCACCGGATGGTGAGGGGGCAAAGTCCAGTAAAGAGCAGTGGCTGGCACAGGGATACATGGAGGGAAAAGGGGCTCTTCCGGACATTGAGGAGAGGAGAAAAACTAAGGGCCATCTCAGCAGATTGAGATCAGAAGGAGGGTGGGTGGAAGAGGCGAGGACCAGGCAGAGGTATTTAACGAGTACTTTGCCTCTGTGTTCACTAGGGGAGGGGATGAGAGCATCTACAAAGCAAGGCATGATGGGGATAGAAGCAGCAGTGAGTGGGATCAGGGGAGCAACAGAAATGGAGCAAGAGGGAGGAGAGGTACCCCAGGGTGTCACATCAGGATAAGGATAAAAAAGGCCAGTAAGGTGAGGACGGATGATGCTATCTCCACCAAAAGGGTGGTTAGCCCTCAAGGCCCTAAAGAAAGACAAATCTCCTGGGCTGGATGGCATTCATCCAAGAGTACTATGGGAATTGGCGGACATACTGGCTGCACTCTGGCAGGAGCTCTTCAACAGGTCACTTGAGTCAGGGAGGGTACTTAGGATTGGCAAGAGGCACATGTGGTGCCAAACCATAAAGGGAGGTCAAGGGAAGTACCAGGTAACTATAGACCCATCAGTTTGACCTCAGTGGTGGGAAAAATTAATGGAGAGTATACTAAAGGAACGATTGGGGTGTACTTGGAGGAGGTGGGAGGTCTGGATAGTCGGCAACATGGGTTTGTGCCAGGTAGATCATGTCAAGCCAATCCTGTGGAGTTCTATGAATGGGTAACATCAGAACTGACAGGGAAAGCCTGTGGATGGTATTCTTGGACTTCAGCAAGCGTTGACTCTGTCCCCACAATGGTCGGGTGGAGAAACTGATGGGGTTGGGAGTAGGCCCTTTGATGGTCAGATGGATTGAAAACTGGCTAGCTGGATGCACCCAGAGAGTAGTGGTCTGGGGAGCTCTCAAAACCTAGAGAGGTTGGTAGTGGGGTATCAGAGGGTCGGTCCTGGGTCCGATCCTGTTTAATGCATACATATCGACATCAGGGAGGGTATAGGGTGTGAAATGAGTCTCTTCGCTGATGACTCCAAGATGGGAGCAGTAGTTGAGGGAGAAGAGGGAGGTTGGCCCTGCAAGGGACCTGACACCCTGGAAAGCTGGGCTTACACATGGAAATTAAATTTCAATATCACCAAGTGCAAGGTGTTACATCTTAGGTGGGGAAACCCTAAACACAGGTACACCCTGGGAGGGTAGGCGCTGGAGGCCTCAATAGGGAAAAAGACCTAGGGGTCATGGTGAATGCATGTATGAATAACTCTGAGCAGTGCAGGAGAGTGGCTAGCAAGGCAAACAGGATGTTGGGATGCATCGTAAGGGGATCACCTCTAGGAGCAAGGAGGTGATTCTGCCGCTGTACAATGGACTGGTTAGACCACACCTTGAATACTGTATACAGTACTGGAGACCACACTTGAAGAGGGACACAGCTCCTGGAGAGGGTACAGAGGAGGGCAACTAAGATGATACGAGGGCTAGGGATTTGACGATGAGGACAGACTTGAGGAGCTCTGCCTGTTTTCATTGGAGTAAAGAAGAGATGGGGTACATGATTGAGGTCTTCAAGTACCTCAAGGGAATAAATAGGGTAAACATGGAGGGATCTTTAGACTAAAGCAGGAGAGTATCACCAGAGGGCATGGTTTGAAGTTGGAAGGTGGAAGGGTGAGGGAGGAAAAGAGGAGGAGGTTTTCACTGAGAGGGTGATGGACCCTTGGAATGCACTGCCTGGTGAGCTGGTTCAGAGATCCACAGTGAAGGGCTTCAAGAGAGGTGGGACAGACACAGAAAGTGGATGTATCAGATGATGGCCTGTCCTGGGGTGGGGATGGATGATAGGGTTTCTGGAACACAAGGGGGAGGGCCTCGGCACCCAACTAGGGATCTGAGGTTTGAGCAGACTCGATAGACCATAAGGCCTAATCTGCTGGCAAATAGTATGTTAGTATCATGCACATACGGAAGAGAAACCCTGAAGCCACCTATAGGCTGGGAGGAGTTGCTGGCAGTCACAAGGGAAGAAAGAGATTTGGGCATCATCATCACAGATGACCTGAAATCATTCAAGCAGACCACTAAAGCAGCAGGTAAGGCTAGAGGGATGTTGGGGTGTATTAGTAGGGGTATCACAAGTCATAAGAGGGAGGTAAAAACCTCTTCACAAGACACTGGTTAGGCCCCATCTGGAGTACTGCATGCAGTATTGAGGCCACACCTTCACAAGGACATTAACCAAATTGAGGCAGTCCAGAGAAGGCAACCAAATGGTGCAGGGACTGCATCAAAAACATATGAGGACAGATTAACGGAGCTCAATATGTATACCCTAGAGCAAAGGAGGAGAGAGAAACATTCAAACACCTTAAGGGCATTAGCAAGATGAAAGAGTCTAACATGTTTCAATATAAGAAAATAGCAGGACAAGAGGATACAGCATGAGATTAGAAGGAGGCCAATTAAGGGATAATGTGAGGAAGTTCTTTTTCACAGAAAGGGTGTGGATGCATGAATGGCTCACCTCAGGAAGTGGTGGATATGAATATAGTGCAGGGCTTCAAACAGGCATGGATAGGCATAAGGGAGCAATACGGATGAGATGAACAGATAGGCCATTAACAGAGCAAAGCCGATGGCACATTCATAAGGTAGAAAAGAAATGGGCAGACTGGATGGGCCTTGCAGTCCTTATCTGCTGTCAACTTCTATGTTTCTATGTTGCAAGGTGGAACAAGCTCCCTGAGGAGGTGGCCTCATTGGAGACAGTGGAGAGCTTCAAGGGGATGGGGCACGGTAAAGGGAATGGTCAGGGCCAAAAGGGGAGATGGAAGGGGGTAGAAGTTGTGGAAGAGCGGAGTACTTAGTTGCAACCTGAGACTCTGCAATATGAGCAGACTTCATAGACCGCTAGGCCTTCTTCTGCTGCTGCACTTTTGTATGTTTGATATTATTAGTGTGCATATTATTAGTTATGTACAGAATTGTGTTTTGTTGAATTTAAGAATTGCAACTGGTGAGTCTCAAGGTAGTGTTCTTAAACAGCGGGAGGGAGATGATACTGCATTTCAGGTGGTACAACTGTACAGTTGACCTAGCCTCACTTTTTTTCTCTAGGTGGAGACACAGCATTATTTTCTACTATCTTCTGGAATTGACCTCCCTAATCTGAGAAACCTAATGAGCTAAGGCCCTTAACCTTTTAGAAGTCCCCACAAGTGCAAGGCAGGGGTAGGTCTTTGAGTAACATCCTAACATTTGCACAGTGACCCAGTTACACATTTGGAGGCACTGCTGAGATCTCCTATTTTCCATATTGACACACCCCCAGCCACTGAAGAGTATTCCTCACTGATAACCCCCAAGACTTTTTAGAAACCGTAGACAATTTAAAATGGTGTTTAGGAAGTCAAGTAAAGGGGTTCAATTCAGGCATGCACCCTAAGAAACTTTTCCTGGTATGTAACACCCCTGAGGAAGGAAAAGTCTACTGTTTTGGTAGTGTTGGAAACTGAACTGTCTGAGCTTGGAAAACAAACTGCAGCATGTGACCAGTGACCCAGGCACCAAGAGCTGGAGTTTGATTATGTGGAGACTAAGAAGGATCGGTGTCCCATGAAATTGCCCATTTCATTCACACTAGAAGGGACGCAAGAGGTATGGCACCTGTCCAGCAGGGGGAGCACCTCTCATGGCTCAGTGGGATCTTTCCACAAGGGACTGGCAAAGAGAATCAAAAGACAGTTAGCATAAAAAGGAAAACAGAACAAGATCTAAAGGAACTCCTAGCCATGGTCAGGCAAGACAGCTTGACTGCTACTGATATACTGAATGCAGAGGGATGTTTCTCATAAGAGGCTAGAAGGGAGGAATCAGTTTCATTTCAGGAAGTAACTGTTCATTGCTGATTTTATTGCTTCTTTTGTTGCTTATTGTTCATTTCACTTGCTAGCAGGTTGCTTTTGGTTTCTTTTGGAAAGGTACCTGCTTGTTTTTTTTTGCTGGTGCAGCTGATTGTTTCTGGGTTTTTCTGGTGTAGCTGATTGTTTCTGGTGGTCCAGAGGTAGTACAGTGCTCCTGGCTATAGCGAACCCCACTATTATGAATTCCCACATATACGAATGCGGATGATGGCTTCCCAGCACTTCTGCAGTGTTTGTCAGTTTCATCTCAAAAGTGACAGCTGCTGCCTAATGCACAAAGAGCGGAATGTGGAACAAGCAGCATTCCATCACATTGCTTACATATTCACATATCCCCGCTCTATTACTAACAGTACATTACATGACCACCATAGAAACAGTGGTATCCTAATTTAAGTTTTAATTAACCTCACCTGATGGTAATTAAAGTACTTGAATAAAACCTGCCGTTAATGTGTTCTTTCATGTTGCAGTAAAATGAAGTGAGTAGGTTATACAGTGGAAACTGCCTGAATGGTGGTAAAGCCTTTCAAAATATCATCTGAAACAGGCTACTTAAAGTCTACAATATGTATGTGGCGAAAGCGAAGATCACTTAGAGCATTTGCCCGAGTGTGAGACTCATGGCATGGCACCTAAAGTTACGATGCCTCAATGAGGGCAAATCGACCAGGCAACCCAACCCTGGTTTGTACAGCAGCATTCACATGTGGTCCTTGTGTCTGGCTCCATTGTGAAGTCTAAAGCAGCTGTTTGCCTGAGAAATTCAAGGAGAGGAGTACAAGTTCAAATCCTCCTCAGGCTGGCTGTGGCGATTCCAGAAAAGACATGGCATTCGTTGTGTCTGTATTACTGGCGAACAGAGGTCTTCGATGATGTCACAGTACTAGCCTTACTCCCAAAACTAAAGGAAATTTGATTCAGGTGGGACACTCCAGAATAGGTGCAATTGTGTCAAACTGGACTATTCTGGAGGTGTCTCCTGACGTGACTTTGGTGAGTAAAACAGAAAGCAACATCTCAAAAGGGTTTAAAGTTGCCAGAGACAGTGTCACCTATCTGTTCTGTACCAATGCCACCAGGACCCATAAACCGCAGCCCTTGTGTATAGAGAATGTGTATATGCTCACCCTAAGTGTTTTCATCATGTAAGAATGCCTTCATTGTCAGTCACCTATGAGCACAGCCGTAATGCCTGGATGACTTCTGACATCTTCCGAGGTAGTTTACAGAGTCCTTTGTACCAGCTGTCAAAAGTCACTGCAGAAAAAATAAATTGCCAGGAAAAGCACTGTTGCTGATGGATCAATGCCCGCACACCCCAGAATGTGAAATCAAGTCGAGATGGAAGAATTAGAGCACTGTTTTACCAAAAACACCACCTCTCGAATTCAGCCCTTAGATGGGGGCATCACAGCAACATTTAAAAACATTATCGTAAGCATCTGCTTAGGGTTTCTGAGGGCACACAAGTGTCCGATTTTCTAAAGAATCTAAATCTGAGGGACATGGTTACCATTGCAGGAGAAGGTTGTGCAAATGTCACTACTGCAACAGTAGCTCACTGTTGGACAGCTACACTGGACCTGCCTTTGGAAATCAGCTTCACCTACCTGAGAAAAGTTCAGAAGAAACTGAGGATGAGGATGACACCCCAAAATTGAAGTACCCTGGCAGAGAGCTTCACTTGCTGGATACTGAGGACCCCGCGGCTGCAGTAGATGGCTGGCTCGCTGTTGATGATGAAGTGCAGACCGCAGAATCGATCACTGACATCATCAGCATCGTGAAACAGGTGGGGCAACAGAATCGATAAGAGTCTGACAAGGATGAGGAGTCAGCAGAAGATGTGGTTGTTCCTCCTATGCTGAAGTACTCCAAGGAATGGAAGCTGGGCTGCATTATTTACAATCACAGGACACTGACCCACTTAAGGTACTGCAGTTCTGGAACTTGATTTCATATACTGCAACTAAAAAGGCAAAACAAACAAAGATTACAAGTTTTCTGAGCTTAATACAAGTTGCTAATACAGTACTACCACAGTACAGTACAGAACATTGAGCTTTATTTTAATTAGTTTGATTTAATTAATGTGAGTGATGTAACTCGTTTTCACATTTAATAAAGTTAATTGCAGTCATGCAATGTTTTATAGCACTGTTTTTGTTTGTTTAGAGTTCGCTCCTGTTATGTGATGTGCTGCGTGTAAAGGTGCTCTCTCAATATAATGAACACACCACTATAACAAATTACATTCTTGGCTCCCGATGCGTTTGTTATAGTGAGGAAGCACTGTAATCAGATTCATTTGCGCAGTACCTGCACATTTACTGATTTTTATTTCTTCTTTTACTGCTTATTGCTGATTTCACTTGGGCTACTGTTCTGCTTATCTTGTTTTTTTTACTCTAGTAACATTATAGTGGAGGAACTGGGGCAGATTTAAAGCTCTAAGACGGACACAAGGTGTCTGCGCCAAACGCTTCTGATGCACTGGCACCTTGCATCAAAAGATGCAACTGGGAGCTATTCAGGGAAGCAGCTTGGCGCCAAACGCAGGCTGTTTGCAGCAAAGGGGATTGCACCAGCCTTGTGCCACAGAAACGGCCGCGCATGGTGCTAGAGGGCTTGCAGCAACCGCAGGCTGCCATATCCTTAACTGGTATTCAGAGAACCCTCCAGAGGTCAATGGTTCAGCACCGCTAGACCAGCAAAAGCTGGTCTAATGGTACTTAGACACCCTCTGGGAGGGTTGGCAATTGTGCGCCACTGTGCCACCACCCCCATTCACCCAACATGTGTATGATTTATAATTAACATCCCTGGTGATCTAGTGGTCCCCATCCAGCTCCAATCAGTCCATAATGTTTAACTATTATAGTGAACTAACATCCCTGATGATCTAGTGGTTCCCTTCCTCTGTTCCAATCAGTCCGTAATGTTTAACTATTGTACAGTAATGAACTAACATCCCTGGTGATCTAGTGGCCTCACCCCCAGCCCCGATCCACCAGTAAGTGGCATTCTTAAAATACATAACACACCTGGTGATCTAGTGGCACCCCACCCCCCACCCGCAGGTAGTGCCCACCAGCCCGCTTCCCTCCCACTCCAAGCCCGGATCTGGCATCTGGCACAGCCCTCTCACACCACCCCATGGTCAAGCTGTGAAGGAACTGTCACAGCACATGCTGTATACATTAGTGCTCTGACAGTTCATTTGGTGGCTGGCCATGATGGTGTGAGGAGGGCTATGCCAGTCACCGGATCAGGGTTCTGGAATGGGGGAGCAGGTGGGTGGGCACTGCCTGCTGGGTGGGGGGCCATTAGATCACCAGGTGTTGCTGTATTGTAAGGATGCCACTTACCGCAGATCAGGGCTTGGGGTGGGGGTGGAGGGCCACTAAAACCACCAGGGATGTTAGTTCATTATAATAGCGGTACATTACGGACTGATTGGGGCTTAGAGGGGAACCACTGGCATGTTTCTTTCCTGGGCACAGCTGCAGCCATCTGCCTGGTGGCTTGCCGCATGCATGGTGGATGCACTGTCTGTTTGGTGTACTGCCACTGATGCCGCAAGCCACAGGGCGCAGGCTCAGGACCCTGTCCGATACTCAATCGGGTGCAGGGTCCCTGATGTAGGGACAGTCGGTGCAAGCGTCATTGTCACAGCTTATGCATCGACCTTTAAAAATCCTTCCCACTGTTTTTGCCTAGCCCTGCAGTTTGAGGGAGGGTGCTAATTGTCTGGCCTGGGGCCTCAGTTACTTGATAACTGGAGGTGGGACTGGGTCAGATTGCTGGTAGCAGGTTGCTTTTCGGCTTCTCACAAGAGGCTAGAAGGGAAGGAATAATTTTCATTTCAGGGAAGTAACTGCTCATTGCTGATTTCACTTGGTAGCAGGTTGCTTTTTGTCTTCTTTGGAAAGGTACCTGCTTGGGGGTTTTGCTGGTGGAGCTGATTATTTCTGGTGGTCTCATATGCCATCTTGGCAGAGCAGGATGATTGCACTGCATCTCTAGAAGGGATAGTAAGGAGAATGAGTCTGTCATCCACGACAGAGCCCCAGAGCAAAGGGAAGGAAAACGTACAGGAGGAGGAGGAGGAAGCAAATCCTGTCTTGGAGACTCCATCATTAGAGGGATAGAGTTGGGACTGGGCAGCATTTGGAGAGGGAGGTGGTGTACCTGCCTGGTGGCATAGTTCAGATGGAGGGAAGGCTGATCCTAGGGATTGCTAGGGCAATGGCAAGGAGGGGAGCTGGACGTCGTACCTTCATGGGGACGAATGACCTGGCAAATGAGGAACAGACCCAGGAAAGTGCAGGAGAAATTTAGGAACTGAGCAGTGTCTTGGGCAAGTAGTGCACTCTGTTACCTTCTCAGAGGTTCTACATGTCCATGGCAAGGGAGAGGGTCGAGACAGCTGCACCATGGAATTAACAAATGGCTGAAGAAATGGTGCAGAGGAAGGCATGGCTTTCATTGGAGACTGGGATCTCACCTGGAGGGATGAAGGACTGTATTCACCAGATGGCTATATCTATCGGGGGACAAAGATATCCTCACTGAAAAGTTCAAATGCTTCCTGCACAAGCATTTAAACTAACCAAGGGGGAGGCAAAGCAGTCAGGATAAAGTAGCCCCCCACATAACATATCTGAAATAAAGGAGAATCCAATTAGCACACGGGCATTATCAAACCCGATAAATAAATTAGATACAATTGGGGAGGACAGAAAATGGAACCCAAAAACATCACAGGCCAAAAAGGGAAAGGAGGGTAGGCGACAAACTGGAAAGTAATATGCACAATGCATGCAGTCTGGGGAACAAAATCCAGACCTAATGGCATTAATGGAAGGTGCAAAGCTGGGCATAGAAGTATTACAGAAACATGGTACAAAGGAACCATGACTGGGATATAGCCATACCAGGATACACACTTTTAGGAAGGATAGGAAGGGAGATGGGTGGGGGGTTAAGGTGTATGTGAAGGAGGGATTGAAGCAACAGAGGCCCATAGGTTACAAGAACAGAGCAGAGGCACTGTGGGTCACCCTGGAGGTGGGAAAAGGACAGCCATTTGCACTGAATGATTTACAGCCTCGCACAGGGGAGGAATCAGATGAAGCTCTTGTGGAAGCCATCCACAAAATGACAGCCAAAGGAACTGCTACTAATGGGTGACTTCAACCTGCCTGAGGTAGACTGGAGCACTCAGACAGTGAGTACAAAAGGGTAGGACGTCATGACTGCCCTGAATGGGGCAAACATAAGACAGCTTGTAGCAGAACCAACCCACGAGAAGACTATACTGGATTTGGTCCCAACCAACGGGACAGGCTACAGATGTGGAGGTGGGCAGTCCCTTGTACCAGCAACCACAGAACAGTGTGGTTTATGATAACCACAGTGGAGGAGACAAGCCATACAAGGATACAGGTCCTAGATTTCAGGAAGGCTAACTTTAAGGAGATGGGTAGAAATCTCCAAAGAGCCCTAGCAGTGGAAGGTACAGGGGAGATGGAAAAACAGTGGTCTAGACTCAAGAACGTCATAACAGAAGTAACAGGTCACTGTGTCAAAATGCATAGCAAGAGTAAAAGAAAGAAAAGGCCATTATGGTTCTCGAAGGTAGTGGCTGAGAAAGTTAGGGAAAAGAAAGCCTTCAGAAAATACAAGGAAACACAAAAGGATGAGGACAGAGAACAATATATGGGTAAGCAGAGGGAATATGGGAAAATAAGAGAAGAAATAGGCGTGGCATGATACAAATGTTCAATACCTTAATGGTATAAACTCAGTACAAGATCAGAATCTCTCAGAGTTAATAAAGAAATACAAACTAGAGGATACAGCAGATGCCTGGGGGGATTTAGTACAAAATGAGAGGAAGTTCTTCTTCACAGAAAGGGTGATTCAGCCTTGGAACAGGCTATCACATGAGGTGGTGGAAGCAAAACAGTGAAAGGGTTTAAGCTAGCCTGGGATAGACATTGCAGTAATCTGCAAGGATACATCTACTAGGAGGGGTAGAAAAATGGGCAGACTAGATGGACCACGTGGTCCCAATCTGTTGGCACTTTCTTATGTTCTTATCAGAAGGGCTAACACACAGACAGAGGAAAGTATAGCCCAGGCTATTAAGAAGGTGACAAGATCTTTTCAGATACATTAGCGGAGGAAAAGACCAGAAATGGGATCGTTAGGCTGAAGAAGGAAGGAGGAGAAAGGGTGAAGGTTTACCTAGAAAAGGCTGAGATATTGAACAAATACTTTTGCTCAGTATTCACCAGGGAATTGAGAGTGAGGGACTGAGTCTCATTAAGAGGGGTATCTGGGGAAGGAGGTAGACACCAGCCCATTCATGGTGGAAAGAGTCCTAGAAGAACTCTGTAAAATAAAAGCAGATAAGGCAATGGGGCCAGATGAGATCCACCCCAGTACTAAAGGAACTCAGGGAAGTGCTGGCAGAACCACTGGCTGCCCTTTGAGTGCATCACTAGAGACAGGGGAGGTACCTGAGGACTGGAGGAGGGTAGATGTGGTCCCTCCACAAGAGTGGAAGCAGAGAGGAAGCAGGCAATTACAGGCCTATAAGCCTGACCTCAGTAGTGGGGAAACTAATGGAGTCCTTACTTAAGAAGAGGACTGTGAAGTTTCTGGAGGATAGCGGGCACAGGATCCAAGGCAGCATAGAGTCTCAGCTGGAAGGTCCTGTCAGACGATCTTATAGATTTCTTTGATTGGGTAACCAGGGTGGTAGATCAGGAGGGCGGGGATGTGGCTACCTGGATTTCAGCAAGGCCTTCGATGCCGCCCTGCACAGGAGATTGCTAAATAAATTGGGGAGCCTGGGAGTGGGTCCTATGGTGGTAAAGTGGGTTTGGAACTGGCTAAGAGACAGGACTCAGAGGATGGTGGTAAATGGCATGAAATCTGAGGTGATGGAGGTGACCAGTGGGGTGCCACAGGGTCGGTGCTGGGGCCAGTCCTATTCAATGTCTTCATTAGTGACATTACAGAACATCTGGAGGAAAGGTGTGCCTTTTCACGGATGACACCAAGATCTGCAACAGAGTGACACACAGGGGGTGGAAAAAATTAGAAAGGTCCTAAGCCTATTAGAGGAGTGGTCAGGTGTCTAGCAGTTGAGTTTCAATGCTGAAAAGTGCAAGATCATGCACCTGGGTCACAGGAATTCTAGTGAGTAGTACAGGATGGTGGGGACAGACTGGCCACCACAAGATACCTGGGGTTATCATATCTGTCAACCTGAAGGTGCCCAAACAGTGTGAAAAGGTGGTGGGGACAGCAAACAGAATGTTGGGGTGCATAGAGAGGGACATAACAAGCAGGAGGAAAGAGGTGGTGATGCCACTGTATAGCTCACTGGTGAGGCCTCAGCTGGAGTACTGTGTCCAGTTCTGGAGACCACATCACCAGAAGGACATTGACAAAATAGAGGCAGTCCAGAGAAGGCAACAAAGATGGTACATGGACTGCACCAGAAGCACTATAAGGAAAGATCTGAGGACCTTAATATCTATTCACTGGAGGAAAGAAGAAGAGGGAGATATGATAGAGACTTTCAAGTACCTTAGGGAATAAACAGGGTGCAGGTGAAAAGCATTTTCAGAGAAAATTCTGCACAAGAACAGGCAAGATATGAGGCTGAAGGTGGAAGGCTCAGGGGTAATGTTAGGAACTACTTTTCACTGAAAGGGTGGTGGAGTCGTGGAGCACCCTTCCAGCAGAAGTGGCGGAGTGAAAACAATACAGGTGCTCAAGAGTGCATGGGATAGACATAAGGGTACCCTGGAGATGTGCAGAGCAGGAGAGCCGCAGATCAATTAGGATCTGGGGTTGCAGCAGTGAGTAGGTAAATGGGCAGACTAGGTGGGCCATATGGTCCTTATCTGCTTACAGATTCTATGTTTCTATGTATGGACAAGGTACACCAACCAGCAAGAGAGTACAAGGAATAAAGGAGGTTCCATCGCTTTTGCAGGACTCAAACAGACTTTGACACTTGGAATGAACAAGTCACCCAAATGGTACAGGATCTTCAGTGCTCTAATACTGAGAAGAAGACCATTTTGGGAGAGTGTCTAAGAGGACCCACCCTGGATGATGTTGAGGCTCTGAAGGCCACTAAATCTGATGCTACAGCTCAGAATTATCTAGTAACTCTAGAGAGGATGTTTGGCTCAGTGGAAAATCCTGGAATAAGCCTTACCATGTTGTTTGTGACCAAGCAGAGGAGACAAGCAACTTTCTGACTCCTTAGTGAAAAGGAAAAGATTGAGCAGAGATCCTATAGAAAAAGAGAGCCTAATTGCTGAGAGCATGGACCATGCCCGTTGATGAGAGTTCTAGATGTAGCAGTGTACATACATCAGACTCTTCTGAAAATTAACTTGAGAGCCCAGTTTGATGAACCTCTATCATATGATGAGCTCACAGGAGACACTTGAGAGCAAGAAGAGAGAGAAACTGCTGCCCATGATGAGAACTCTGATGCCCAACAACTGGCAGGGAGTGGCCTTTTGGTGCTCTTCAAGAGCCTGTTAACATAGTTGGTTTTGGAGATCAAGATGGCTACATGATCGATGACTGACAGCAATTCAACTAATTTGGCTGCTGCATCGATGCCTGTGGACCCATCTGATCAATGGGAACAGTGACTCAGAGTTCCATGCCAAAATGCATGGGTGGCATTACATTTTCTGTTATAACTGTGGACAGTATGGTCATATAAAGAGGGAATGCCATAGTCCCAAATATGAATGAGTTAATGATCCATAAGAGCCAGGATCAGGAAACCTAATAGTGACCAAGGTAAGTAAAGCTAGTGGAGCCTCAGCAAAAGACATTCCCATGCAAGAGTGACCCTTGCAAAAGTTAAAGTCTATGCCTGGAAACCAAATGATCTGTCAAAATTGTTGGACCCTCCTCTGATGTATAAGTGAATGTGATGGGAGATCCACCAAAGTTCTGCTGGGCAGTGGATCATAGGTTACTACTATATCCAAAGATCACTATGAAAGATGCTTGTACTGAAAATTGGAACCCTTAGATGGAATGAACATCTGGTGTCTGAGTAATGATAGCTTGCTTTTACCTTGGAGTGTTATGTATCACGATCACCTCTCCAATGTCTGTGACCAGAGGAACCAGTGGAGACCTATACCTTGATGTGTCCCTAAGCCAAGATGTATGATGGCATTCCCATCATAGTGGGAACTAATGCCCACTTGTTCAGACAACTGAAACAATTGTGTGAGGAGAGCAAGAGAGAGAGAGAGAGAGAATTAGCACCTGGAATAGAGACTAACTTTTCATGGTCTTTTGAGGAGAGGCTATACCAGGTGTTGCTCTGCATGTAATCCTATTCCTCAGGCCTCACCTGGTCTGCTCCTATTACCAAATCCACCAAACAGGTCTATTCCACCACAGAATCTGCCCTCAGGCTCCAGGCCCATCTGCTCCATCAGATTGGGCCATCTCTTCAACCAGCTCTATCCCATCGCTGGACCAGCCATCCCAGGCTCACCCATTTTCTGGGCCAAACTGGGTCTGCCCAGTTACCAATGCCTTCTGCCCTTGGGCCAGCACTACAAATTCACCCATCACTGGGTTTGGCCCCTGCCCCATCACCAGAAAGGCCATTGCCTGATTCATCTCATTTACTTGCTCCACCAAATTCACCCATGCCTTTCAACTTGTAACCCCATAGCAGGAACTGCCTGCACCCTCATGGGCTCCCTTACTCCATGGCTTGGATTACATCCACCACAGGCTCTCCTGTCCCATTGCCCCAGTAATGGAGGAGCTGGACCCAGGGATCGAGGAGCATAAATAGATGGATTCATGATGATCTTCCACTCAGCAGACCCTAATAATACAGTTAAGCCTTATTCAGGCTTAAGCATCTGCTCTCCATTTTCTGCTTATCAATAAAAGTGCATTTCTGTTTGTACAAATTTGTATTGACCGACAACAATTACTAATGGGTTTTAGTGTGTTCAATTAACGGCTTAGCAATTTAGAATCTGTAGATTGTATTCTGCAAAGTTTAAAACTTATGTACTTAATTTCTGCTTGTTATATATTTCTAAGTAAGCTACTGAAGATAGACTTGTAAATTTCCAGACAAGCTGTGTCTTCATGAGTCCTGGAGCGTGACCTCTCAAAGCACCAATGAGGGACTTTCCACTAATAAACATAGATAGTATGTTTTACCCAATCAGCTTAAGGCGAAGAGGTCAATGGTCGGTCAACCCCATTGCATTTGTGGTTTGCCTAGCCCACATGAGTGATCAAGGCAGTCAACCCTGTCCCGCTAATACTAATGCCTGACCACAACCTCGCTTTGTCTGGTAAACAACTATCCACAAAAGGATCAGCTGTTCAAATCTCCATCTAATATGTGATTTATCAAATGGTGTGTTCTATAGCAATGAGAGTTTTCCCTGCCATTTTGTACAACAAGATATTGCGACGCAATTCAAATTTACAAATACAGACAACCTCCTTATATTAAGTAGATGCCTTCAGGTCACGTACACCCTTCAGCACCTGATCATCTAAAAACATCAAAACCATTTTGGACATTAGAGCATTCAAAATAATATTATTAATCTCTCATTTGCTGTTCATTGAGTTCCCATTTGCTGTTCATTGGGATTCAATCTGCCAATTTTGATTTATCAAAAGTATTTAAACCGTTACCAACTTCAGGCAAGGTAGGAGTCTCAGAAGAAGACCACTGGTCACTCCTGCTCCTAGGGCCTCACAAGGACATCCATTTGTATTGGTCTGGTGAGTTTGTTACCTAATCTTGTAGCATAGGGCCTAAGACTAGTAAATCGACATTTGTTTTTATTTCTTTCGCGACTACTTTAGTCTGTGCCGAATATTATTTTCTGCCTTTGCAGCTGCTGTTTAGAATAATTATGAATGCATTTTAAGATTTTTGATTTAAAAACTGCATTTGCCTATGTGATTAATGCCAGAAAACTGCCTTGTAGACATTGTCCTTGTAGGCAATTTAAAACAGTTATTGCAATTTTCAAAATTGTGACTGGTTATCTATTTTACTGCAAAAACTGCTTTTAAAATTAAATTTTTTATCAAAAGTAAACATTTTTAACCATGAATCCTGACTTTGGTTTTCATTCTCTACATAATATTATAAAACTTAGAGCATTAAGTTTGGAACCAAATAACCTTAGAAGCAAGACAGGACTAGATTTTGTTTCTTGGCCATGCTGGTACTCTTAAAGTAACAGTCCCAGCTTATAGTCATATGCTCAATTGTACAGATCCACTATGTCCAGAACCATTACACCAATATTTGGGATGGTGCCTCCTGGACCCTAAATATGAATATAGATGTAGGATATATGACCGTCCCAGGCATCAGTCAACAGATGAGTTTAAAGTGCATGTCAAAATATTTGAAGAATTAGAGAAGTTTCATTGTCCCCGAGCAGTTAATCATGGTCACAAGACAAACCTAGACTACAATTAAAATACAGCCTTTATAGACCAAGACCAAATAGTCTTGGTCAGTCAAGTGTCAGATGCAATAATTGTGGCAGGTGCCCTGGGTTAAAACTCAGAAGACACTCTGCCCACTACTCTCTGTGTTTCCACCCAAACAAACTTTATCCTGATCTGGCCCAATTAGCAGATAATTTGTTAAAATGCTAAAATCAGTTAGTGGAAAATTCAGAGGACCTGTCAGACTCCAGGGGTCATGGTGAAGACCATGTATCTGAGTCCGACCAGGGAGTCATACCAGAGAGCGGAAGGTGCTTGGAATGACCCCTGCTTATCAGTATGCAGCAAAGGTAACCAAAGAAGATGATGTCCCTGTAGGCATCATTTGGCATAATGAGGATCAGGAACTGGTTCTACCTCCCAACTTGAAGTGTGCCATCCATGGAATGTTGCAACTGAGGAAGGGTACCAAGAAGCAATTGCTGATGATAGATTGCTTTGCAGATATAGGACTGCCTGAAGGACTTTGGTGAAGCCCTGTACCTTACCATTAAAAGCCAATGCTTGTGTGAGAAAGTGTTTATCCAAGTGAAGAATGGAATGGAAAGTGACATTATCATCCAAAAGGGGAGGAGTCGGACCCTGGCACAGGTTTATAGTAATGACACTGTGGTGTAGCCCAAACCAGTTGCAAAAGACCCTGAAAAATATATTGACCCAACCACCTTTGACTTTCCTGAGTTCCAATTGCCCAAGGAGTGGGAGAGCAGGGTGAGACAGAAGCTGTTACAGAGAATCAAAGGTTTTTCCCTTGAGTGAGTCGCACCCGGCGTTCCTGGGGCCAGTGGGAGCACCGGCTCTCACGGGCACTGGCAGCTCCAGAAGGGCTGGAGTCGGGGAGGGAGGACGTTGTTAGGCACTTGGCAGGGATGCGTCAGCACACACTTGCCCGAGCCGATGTCCTCGGGGATGGAAGCACAGAAAAATGGAAACCAATCTCGGGGGCCTAGATGACGGCTGCTCCAGCTGCTTCCCAGTCCAGGAATCACAGGCAGACATCACTGTGCCAGGGTGCTCCACGAAAGAGGGAGGAAAGGTAGGAGTCACTCATGGGCACTCTAGGGGCAGACTCAGTGTTGGGGTGGGTAGCGTGAGCCAGCCCGAAGGAGTGGATCGTCAGGGCGATAGGTGGGGATAAAAGAAAGTAAAAAAAAAAAAAGAACTCCTCCCTCTCGAGCACCAGAATGATAGCAGGCAACCCCACGGGCTTCACTCCACTGTCCATGGCCTCCACGCACCCACCGAGGTAAATAAGTAGTGGGTAAGGCCCAGGATAGTGAGAAGCAGGGCTGGGGGTCGCCAGAAAGGGGGCACTCAGGAAGAAACAGGAGACAAGCAAAGTAGGAAATAGAAAATACATCATTCCACAGTTAACTAAAGTACCCATGTTGACCAGGTTGAACCAAGCAAACCATACACTTTGCACATTGATGCTAGTCACCATGGGCTTGAACAGTGTTGTGTCAGCCCTATCCCGAGGGCCTGAGTCATGTGACCTTTGCTAGCAGGTGTTCGACACTATTGGAATGTAACTATCCTGTGCACAAACCCAAATGTTTTATATTAAAATGGGTAATTGTGGATCAGTTTCATGAGAGCACATTTCACCTTGATGACAGATAGCAACTCACTGACATATGTTAAAACAACAGCAAACTTGATGTCCGGTCACTGATGGGTTTCCCGATTGTCCTCATATGACTACACACTGAGTATTCCCCAATGATGACTGTTCAAAATTTCTCTGCACTCACAAAGAAGGACAAGACTCTGTATCCATTCCAGATTCAAAACTTTAATTTTGTAAAACAGACAATCACAGACAACTCATCTCTCATACGTGGAAAATGTTGCTCCTGCCCCAAAGGATGAGACACACTGATGCAGATGCCTTGTCTTGAAACATCTACACATTGGCACCCAGAATGAACACTGGGACAGGATCCCTGTGACCACTGTGTAAGCCCTGTGCAAAAACTTTGAGACTGATGAGCAACCTTCACCTGCTACTAATCTCAACCGACTCATTGACAGTTCAGGAGCCTCTGCAAATTGTTTGTGGTCTACTGTAATTTCACAGCCCTTGTCAAGTCACCCCTTACACACTAGAGTCAGACTTACAAAAGAGCGACTTGTCTATTGAGAGTTTAGAGGATTGGATGAACACAGAAAATGCCAATTGCTATTGTTAACAAGTTGTGGATACATGTCATGAGGGCACTGCATGATGAATTGTGACATTTAGGTCTGGCCCGGACACTAGACCTCATTCACACTAAGTTCTACTGACCCAATACGGGAGTGGACTTGTAAAGATATTACCACCATTGCATCAGATGCATTCAGAGAAAGGCTCTGCCAAAGTGTACTGCTCTGTTGTTAACATCACCACTAGTGTTCCCATGGAACTAGTCTGCATTGACTTCCTTAGTCCTGAACCTGACAGCAAAAATGTAGAGAATGTACTAGCATACCTCTCAGCTGCTATGAATTTCACATAGCACTATGATTTTACACTCAAATGTACCTTGTTCTGCATAGGTTTACTGATGTTTCTCATAATGTTAGAGCTATTTCTGGACACACAAACTATTAAATCATTGAACTAAGTTGATAGAAACATTCCTTATTACTAACTATATGGGCCCACTATCTGTAGACATATTATTGTTTAATATAAGAAAGTGCTACACATTCTGGCCCTTTGCTATGATTTTTGAAGGTCAGTGCTATGATTTTTAAGGCTGAGAGGCTGAGAGGTATGTGTACTAAAGTAGTGACTAGAGGTAGGAGGAGACCTCAGTATAAGCCTGATGGTTTAAGGCTCTGAGCTGCAAATCTGGAGACCTGAGTTTGAATTCCATAGCCCCGCTTGCATACTGTGTGACCCTGACAAGTCACTTAACTTCCCTGTGCTCCCAGGTTGCACTGTAAACAAGCTTTCAGCTTAGTGTGTCTCACCTGGTTAAACAATTGGGAAAAAGGTTCTAAAGATTCTAAGCAGAAAAGGTTCAAATAGTTATCCAAACCTTATCCTAACCTTTATGTATAAGGAGTATGTATGGGTAACTATGTGTTAAAAATTGTTTTAAACAGCTTTTAATCCACATATCTGTAGAAAAAGCCAATTGAACAACTATTTGCTAGTAATGAACGGCATGACTACTAAAGTGAGATGAGAAAGTGAATGGTGAGACTAAGGATGTGCCTATTGTATGTGCCAGTGCTGTGGTATGTATATGCAAGCAATAAGACATGACAAGGTGTGGGTTATCTCCTGATAAAATGCACTGTAGTGCGTTGTTAGAGCAAGGCGCTTGCACTGAGTGCCTGATGCACCTGGGCTGCGTTCTTATCAGGAGATAACCCACCTCAGAGTGTCTTATTGTGCTTGTAAATGGGCAGAAGATTTATAAAAGTGGTTTTGAAGAAGTTACTAAAGTTTTAAAAGTAAATGGCATTTTTTTCTCTTTTTGGAGTTTTAAACAAAATAGTCCCTGTTACCGTATAATGTGATCTGTGCATCTGTCTCCCTCACCCCTCCAAGTCTACACACAAAGTGCTAATCAGTGATATATTCCTATTTATTTTACTATATGTTTGTTTACTAGTGCCTGTTTCTGTCTACCAGTTTTGTCCAGCCTGCTGCCTCCCCCTGCCACATACACACACACACACACACACACACTGAAAATAGTTGTCTTTGTTATGTAGCTGAGCTTTTTCAGCATTTTCTGATGTTTATTTATTTTTTCTTTGCTGGCGCTCCGTGACTGGAGCTATATCTTTTCAGGGTGACTGGCTGGTTTTACTGGAAGCAAACTTGTCCTACTGCAGCTGCTGTTGTTAGCACCTTTCAAGTCGCGCTATTACCGCTCTACAGTATGAACAAGTGCAAGTGGATGCTGCCGATGCCTTTTTGTTTGCTGTTTCATCCACTCATTTTAAATTATTTATTTAAACATTGTGGATGCCTGAAACTGAGCAGCAATGTTAAGGGAGAGGGAAGGGCAAGGGACTGAAACCGTGGGGAAAACGAGCAGAAAAAATGGAAGCGGCTGAAAGGAGGACGTGAAAAATGGCAGCTATGGAAATAAAAATACAGGTATAATTTAATTAGTATACCTGATAAATGTGTGTTGTCTGGAGTTTGACCAGGATGAGGTGTCTTAGCTGTATGGTGGGGGGGCTGGAGTCGAGGTTTGTGAAGGGCCAGGGGGGCAGGCAAGGGAGTTGATTACTCGGTCCACAGGGATGTCACGCTGTGAGCTGTGCCAGCTTGTGTTTCTGTTTTGGCTGGCACAGCTCACTGATTTATGGTGTTGTGGGGCTAGGGACTGGAGGAGTGCCAGTTGGCTACTATATCATCTGATAAGGACATGGCTGAGATGATGTAGTAGCCAATCAGGATGGTGGATTTTAAGCCCATTTTATAAATTGTATTACTGTACATTGTTTACCTGCCTCAACACTGTTAGAACTTGATGTATCACAATTGTATTGTATTGTAACATTGTGTATACTTTGTACCAAGTTGTCCTACCAGGACCTCCTTGTAAATGAGCATGCTCAATGGAGTTTTCTGCAAATAAACTTGAACTTGAACATGAATGTACGTCACAGAATGTAAAGTGGTGGTTGACTGGGATTTTAATTCAGACACAGGTCTGCTATATATTATTCTGGTTTACACTGGTGCTTATCCACTATTTTATAAGGGCTGGTACATCTCACTACCAGTGCTAGAGTTCCACAAATTTAAATCTGGGGTCAGCAAGTTGGCCTAACCTCTCTGGGTCCTCTCAAATTGAGCAGTCAGAAATTATATAATATATCACTGGATAGAGCTCATGCAGCAGGTAATAACTAATGGGACTATGCCACCCAGGCACTGGGACCCCACAGAAAAACGCTCTAGCTAGCAGTCCAAGGCAAGACACTGCCCACAACGTCGGCTCCGCCCATGATGTCAGCCACTGTATAAAGGGCAGTCTCCCAGTGCCCTCTCAGTTCTTTTTCCCCTGTTGACTCAGCATCTCGGCTCCACAGAGACCTCCTACTTCCATCGACCACCATTTTTTCAATTGCTCCACACAGTTTAATTTCATGAGTATTCAATCTCCTCTTATATGTCTACTGGGCCTTCTATATCTACACTGCAGTGTAAAGCAACTGTGTGATAAAGCAAGCAGATTTCAACAAAGGGTGGCCATTCAGCCTACCTCTTGTGCCTGGGACCAAAGCACCAAGATAAACAATTGCCTGCACTGCCAAAGCTTCAACCAACGTGAACGATCTGCCACATGGAGACTCTAGGTCTACCTCCTGGAACAACAAGTGGCCACTATGCAGAAGTCACATTCTGGGCACAGCTCCTTGTCCTCCACTCATGAGGCTTCTCCCAAGGAGAAAGGCCTCCTCCTCTGACTGGAAGTCGGACTCTGCCCTACAGTTGCTAGCTCTCCTGGGAGCTTAAGCCACACAAGACTCCTGCCTCTTCCCAGGTGTCAGGTGGGAGCTCAGGCTTGGGCCTTCTCAGGCCCCATCTTCTCTTCGTTGGCCATCAGACCCCACAAACAATCGATAAGGTCTAGGGCCCAGGACTTGGCTGATTCTTACTCTATGACGGGAATCTGTTCAGGCTCTTCTGTTGTCAAGGCCTCATCCTCAAGTTCATCAGCTAAGTCCTGACAACTGTGGCAAGTGCCAGGGTGTCGATCCTCCAAATAAAGCACCCACAGTGCCTGATCTGTCGTCCACAGTTACTTCGGACCGATGACACAATACCATGATGTCTACCACCACGGGTTGTAGTGTCAGACAAGGTTCCTGCCTCCTAGTTACCGCCAGCACCCCAAGGGCCTATGCCAGAGGACCTGACAGCACCTGACCTGACGTCAGAACCTTTGAAACCCCTGACAACAGGATCCGATGACCAGTATCTGGCTGATCCCCTGATGCCAGGGCCCAGGGATGACAATCAGATGCCAGTTGATGACCAATGGCGGTCTTTACCAGAACCTCCCCAGATGCCAGACCTGATGCTGGCTCCTTTGGGAGTGATCGACAAGGCGCCAGAGTGACCATCAGGCTCGATAGTCCCCTTGGCAGAGGTGGCACACTGTTCACCACTGGTGGAACACAGTTAAATGTGACCTCCTCCCCAAGCCAAAGCCTAAGGAAGTGCCAGTGGCTGTCCCACCGCCACAACCGATGCCTCCCCTAGATCACCGTCGCACCCTTGACACCATCCCGCCTAACCCAGGTGGCTCAGACCACAGCTCAGATGTATGTCAGAGCCATGGATGTCACACCTACTCACAGTCTTCCTCAAATAAGAGGAGCAGGTCCAGGGACCATCGCTCCCATGGATGGAGCAGGACTAGAGGACACCACTCCCTGGCATCACAGCAGGTCCACTGAGCGTCAGTCGGACCATTCAAGGAGCTACAGTGATTCCTCCTCATCTACACCTCTTCAGAGAATGACCTCCCCTGCCTTCACCAGATGCCAGGAAGGATTCACCAAGGTCACTACCTGGTGATGATCCTAACTTCTTAGAGGTGATGAGGCACATACAATTCCTCAATCAATGGTAAACTGAGGACATGGACCTAAAGAGGAGACGCCTAGCTAATTCCATGGGGCCACTGACCCCAAGCCACTGGTCATTCCTCTTGTAGAACCATTTCAAGTCATCATGAAGCTGGCATGGAAACACCTAGCTACTACATCGGGCAGTGCCCAAAAAGGCAAACTGCCTTTATAGAACACCCAGGAATGAGCCACACCTTGGTGAGCAGCCTAAGGTGGACTCTATACTGTTGACAGTGGCACATGGAAGATCGCAGCAACCTAGACATACCAGCTCCAACCACCAGACAAGGAGTCTAGAAAATAGACCAACTGGGGCAGACAGTATATGCCTCCTCCACCTGTTCCATCAGGTCCCTAAACTTTCTGGCACATATGGTCATGTACCAGAAGTGCCTGTGGCAAAAGGCTATGGATCTCGCAGAAGACCCAGTCAGACTTGCAAAACAAGACAGAGCTCTTGGCAGTTCTGCAATCTGGTTCTGATGTGGGCAAGCTTGTTCTCTGCAGTTCCTATGATGCGACAGATACTGCAGCCCAGGCCACAGCCTCAGGTGTGTGTCTCAGGCTGCACTTTTGGCTGAGGTGTCCAGATTTAGGCAGGACCTCCAGGACACCGTCCTGGATTTGCCCTTCCAGTGCCTGGTTCTTTTCAGGCAAGAAGCCAAAAGATTATAACAGGCCTACAAGATTCAGGCAAGGCAGTTTCAGAGGTACATAAGATGTATAAATCTGAACCCCTACCCCTAGGCACAGACCCTTTCGAGGCATCAAGGGCAGCAATCAAAAGAAACAGCCACAACAAGGAGGGTTCAAAGAAGGCACCCCTCAGGCAGCAGGCCCTCAAGGATAGCGCTTGTCTAAGCAGCCCTGGAGCTCCCTCCCCACCCCTTCTGCCTGTGCCTGACTCCTTGCCCAACCACCCCATCTTCAACAGAGCTGTTAGGGGAGGCAGTGGAGTCTCCCTTTACCTTGCAGGTTGGTTGAATATCACCACAGATCAATGGGTGCTCCAGCTCATAGAAAAGGGCTATGCTCTGGAGTTCGCCCATTTATGGGCTTAGTCCAACAAACTACCACCCTATATCTGTGACCTGTTTGAACATTCAAAGGTGCCTATGGACTAAGGAACTCCTCCTTCGTCCTCCTTAACTACCACGAACAAGGACATGTCTTGGCTCAACTGCCATTAGCTCCTTTTTACCAGCTCTTTGGAATAACATGCAAAATTGCTTAAAATCTCCCTGCTGCCCAGCCATTTTATATTTAGAGGTGCTCTATAGAGGCCTGAAATGGCATGTGATTGTTTCAGGTAAAGCCTTACCCCACTCAACTGAGTCCCTTAACCTCTGTAATCCTGTGCTGCCTATTTCCGTGTCAGCAGCATCCCTTTAGGGCAACCATCTCCTCTTCCTACCTCCTCCTCTCATCAATTAGCTTCACAGGGGCCTCATTCTATTAGGCTGCCATATTTTCCTCTCTACTATGTGTCTGATACCCTTTCTTCCCACTGCCCTTCTCTATGTCCCTCCTTCCTCTCCTCACCTGTACTCTATAAGCTACAACCTGTATAAGCTGCACTTTAAATGCCTATATTTGCACTTGCTTTACATGTCTGATTCATCCAAGTACTGAGTTTGTATATTGTAACTGCCTATACTGTTGTCTACTTTTGTATGAAGTGTTGTCTACTGTAAGCAAAAGTGTCCTCTGTGTCCAGACCATCTTGAAATGAGCTTGCTCAATGATGTAACTGCCTAGTTAAATAAAGTTTGATTGTTTGAGTGATTGATTGATACCACGAGAAATCCCACTGGTCCCATTTACCTGCTCCCCATCCCACGAGGTCTAATCGGGGCAGAAATCCAGCCCTCCTGTCCAAGCAAGCCATTCAAGTAGTGCCAGAGCCCCAAAGGGGCAAGGTACTACTCTTGCTTCTTTGGTCCTGAAGAAGACAGGGACCTTCGTCCCATCCTAGACCTCAGTCAACTGAACCTCTTTACAGAGTACAAAGGTTCAGGATGGTGACACACCAAGGGCTACTTCCCTTGCTGCATCACGGAGATTGGCTCTGTTTCCTGGACATGCAGGATGCATACATGCACATAAAGATCCTGCCGTCCTCACAGGAGATATCTCAGGTTCATGTTCAAGGACAGCACTACCAGTTCAGGGCCTGACCTTCGCCTATCCTTGGCACCTCAGGTGTTTACCAACTGCCTGGTGGTAGTGACGGCAGTTCTCAGGAGGCTTGGGACATTACATTTACCCTACCTAGGTGACTGGCTGTTGTC
Source organism: Neoceratodus forsteri (assembly GCA_016271365.2). NCBI lineage: Eukaryota > Metazoa > Chordata > Ceratodontiformes > Ceratodontidae > Neoceratodus > Neoceratodus forsteri. The sequence goes on along the minus strand of CM028133.1, from coordinate 764,665,237 downwards.
AGCCTTGTCCAGAGAACAACTCTGCCACACATTGGAGTGCACCTTCATCATGTCCCAGAACCTAGGGATTACACTGAATCTCCCAAAATCCACCCCATGGCCATCTCAGAGACTCCAGTTTATAGGAGCCATCTTGAACATGGTTCAAGGGAAAGCCTTTCTCCCACAGGACAGGGCAGATCACCTTCAGGCGCTGGCTCGGAGATTAGTCTCTGTAAGCCAGACTCCCACCAGAACAGTTCTACAGCTCTTGAGGCACATGGTTGCTGCCATAGTAACCATGCCTCTCACTAGTCTGCACATGAGGACTCTACAATGGAATATCAGGGTGCGTGGGATCAGTGCAGCGACGACCTCAGCCAGAGGGTCAGGATCTCAAAAGCAGTGCATCAAACCTTATCATGGTGGCTGATCCCTCCTGATTATTGATATGGGCACCATTCAGCAGCAACTCTCCTCAACAGGTAGTCACCACAGATGTGTCAGGCATGGGATAGGGTGCCCACCTGAGGGACCGCTTAGACCAGGGGGTCCTGAGTCAGGCTGAACACTCTCCACATAAATGTTCTGATATAAGAGCTCAGACTTATGTCTACAGGTGTTCCAGAGCGACTCCATCCAGGCCCCACTTTAGTTCAGACAGACAACATGTCAGTGGTGTTTTACATCAACAAGAATGGGAGGCGCACTCTTATCCCTTTGCAGAGAGACCATGAGGGCCTGGTACTGGGTGATAGACCACGGGCTGGAACTTCTGGCAGTGCACATTCCAGATCTTCAAAACATGCTTGCAGACAGCCTCAGTCACTCACAATCCCAAGCTCATGAATGGGAGTTACTACAGGACATAGCAAACAATCTTTTGCCAGTCGGAGCACTCCAGAGTTGGACCTCTTCACATCCCCACTCAACTCCAAACTGTCAAGTTTTTGCTCGCTAGAGCCAGGGCATGGTATTTTTTGGTGAGGTGCGTTGTCCTTCTCCTGGACCGGAAATTCCTATGCTTTCCCACCCTTTCTCCTTCTGCAGCGAGCTCTGCTCAAGCTACAGTCAGAGCCAGCAATCTTGATATTGGTAGCACTCGCCTGGCCCAGATAGATTTGGTTCCCACTTCTGCAGCAGATGGTGGTAGAACCCCAGTTCCACTTCCTCTAACCTCTCACTTGCTATCCCAAGAGCAAGGGTCTCTAGTGCACCCCAACCTCAAGTTTCTGCATCTTCACACATGGCTCCTGCAGACTTAGTCAGGAGCAGGTTCGAGGGTGTCAGAGGGGTAGCAGAAGTGTTAGTGGCTGATAGGAAACCATCTACTAGGCCACATACACCGTGAAATGGAAGCGGTTCAGCTTCTGGGCTACTACCCGTGACCTTGATCCATTCTTGTGTGAGGTGAAGTGGGTCCTGAGTATCTGCTATCCCTGTCGGACTCAGGTCTAAGCTACTCCTCCTTAAAGGTACATCTTCGGCTATCTCAGCCTATCAAGTACCTTTGGATGGCAAGACCTGGTGCAGCTTGATCTGCCATGCACCTTCCTGTGAGGTATCCTGCATATTAAGCCCCCATCCAGGATCCTGCCCCTCCATGGGATTTGTTATTCATATTAGAAAAGCTGACTTACCTCCTTTTGAACCAGCCGCAAGTTAGAGGGTCCACTTTCTCTCATGAAAGCATTGTTTTTAGTTGCTGTTACTTCACCTTGAGAATGTCTGAGCTTCTGGCTCTCATGTGTAAAGAGCCATATTTGGTTTTTCACAGGACAGGGTGAACCTCACACAAATCCTAAGTTTCTTCCAAAGATGGTGTCTGAGCTGACTCTCAGCCAAGACATCAACCTACCGGTTTATTGCCCGGAGTACTACAACAAAGGGGAGGCATTATTGCATACCTCAGATGTATATAGGATTCTTAGGTACTATATTGACCGCATCTGGTCCATCAGGAAATCTGACCAGTTGCTTGTTTCTTTTGCCCAACAGATGTTGGGAGCACCAGACACTAAGCAGACCTTGTCAAAGTGGCTGGTTAACTGTATTGTTTTCTGCCATCAGAAGCATGGACAACCCCTACAGGGGCCAGTAAGAGGTCACTCAATAAAAGGGATCTCTACATCATTTGCTTCTCTCAAGAACATGTCTGCAGCAAACCTCTAGCCGCAGCCACCTGAAGTTTGGTGCATCGCTTATCTAGCACTACAGTTTGACATTGCATCCAGATGGAGGACAGGTTTGCCTGGCAGTCCTCAAGGGCTTCTCTCTGAATAACCCAGGATATTACCTTCTTTCCCACTGCCCTTTTGACCTGATGACATCTCCTGCATTGCTTAGGACTCAGTCCTATTGGCTATTACCTGCTGCAAGAGCTCAATCTCGAAGTGAGATAGTACAGTTATGTAAGAACTTACCATAACAGTAGATCTTTTGAGAAGATCTCTTGCAGCAGGTATTGCTTTCCTTCTTCCTTTCCCCCAGTGCTTTTTCCTGGTTGTCCCTTTCGGGATGATAACACCTCCTCAATTTGTCAGATTCTTTATGCTAGCTGGGTCTCCGGCAGGCAAACTGAGGTGGCACCAGGGGACAACCCCTTTATACAGTGGCTGACATTGTGGGTGGAGCTGACGCCGGGGCAGTCCCCACCTTGACTGCTAGCTAGAAGTTTTCCATGGGGTGCTAGTGCCCATCAGCATAGTCCTATTGGTTATTACCTGTTGCAAGAGCTCTTCTCAAGATCTACTGTTACAGTAAGTTCTTATGTAAGGGTACTATATATATCTGTATCTATATATATATATATATTTTTTTAATTAATCAGCCACAAACAAGGAATAGTACTGGCATCAATCTCATCTCCTTCCTTGTCCCTATTTCCCTCTCTCTTCCCCCAGCCTCTGTTTCTGAGAAGAGTGTTTAACAAAAAAACAAAAAAGTGTACTGCTCCTTTACTCCCCACACACTCAAATCTGTACCTCCGTGAATTCCTCTCACTTCTGCAGCTGCCATTGATCCTGTGTAGTACTTGCCACCCCACAATTAACTCCCTCCCACTGCCCCTGCCTTATTAATCTCCTCCCCACCCCCCAGTTTCCTCCATCCTTCCTGCTGAACGAGTGCCAACAGGGTTTCTTTCACCCTTCAGCTGCATTTGAAAATAGTTCTCCCAGTTTTCGACTATGCAGACGTGGCTATGTCACTGCCCCTCCACCACCTCGCCATACTAGACACACTCTGCAATGCTTTCTGCTGCTTTGCTGCCAACTCACCCTCTCACTCACCACTGCTCCCTTTACTCCTCCCTATCAATCCTCCCTCTCCTTCACGTCTCCAATTCCACTGTGCTTCCTCATTACTAAATACTGGTTTGTATCCCTCCTCATACCTATCCCATCTCCTCTCCCATCCCTTCCCTCCCTCCTCCTCCTCCTCCTACTCCATGTGATAAGAGACCCACACACAGTCTCCTTTCCACATCCACACTTTCAGCCAGGAAATCTGCTTTCTCATACAACCTCTCCTCCATCTGGAACCAGCTACCCTCCTCTATCCCTCCCTTTGCTCCATTAGATGGCAGCTAAACTCCACATCCCCCTGCTCCTGCCAGCCCTCTTCCTGAACCCTTACTTACCCTTCCTGGCTTTTGACCGCCCCTTAACTCCCTCACCTGTAACCTCAGAGTTTGGCAACCTTGTTGAAGTTTATCAACCTGTTTTGACTCCACTATTCACTTTGTGTTTGCCCAAATGGCACAGATGATTTGTGTGCTAATTCATTTGTCCTCCATATGCAATGTTTTGCTATTCTTTATGTACTGCACTGAACTTATGCTCTTTATGTCTTCCTCACTGTAACCACATCACCTACTGGCTGTGTTTTCTTTGTAATTTGTACTGCCTCCTCCACTGCCCCGGATCAACCTGGAAACAAGCCTCAGTTCGTGTGCCTCTCCAGTTACCAATTTTAAATAAATAAATAAATATAGTGCCTAGAGGTGCCTTGTTCAAAATCTGATTGTGTCCAGTTTGCACTTGTATAGTTGCTCTCTTGCACTCTGCCTAGCTTACATTGTTGCTACTTCATTGTTTAATTTATATTTTTGATTTGTGTAACCGACTGTTGTAACTAACTGTTGTACTTACTCATTTCCCTCCCCAAGGATGCCTCTGGAAATGAGCTATAGTATTTAAGAAAGAAAGAAAGAAAGCTGCAGTTTTACAGTACTGCTCAGGACTGGAAGGACATGTCAACTGTCACTCAACAAAAAGAAATGTCTGCCCTAGCTGCAACTGATGCTGCTTAGTTTAACAGCTGATCACTTATTATTTCACACTGGATTGCCTAAATTATTGAAGGCCATAAGCAGTAAAAGCCCTTAAATTAGTAGCAGACTACCTGCCCTCTGCCTGCCACACTCACTCTCCCTTCCCCACCTTCCATTTTCTATGGCTCAGAGAAAGGAAAAAAGACAAGTTTTCAGTTTGTTTCTTTCCGTCTTTCCACCCAAAAAGATTTATTTTCCATAGCAGACTGTGAGAGATGAGAATCTCAGATGCCAGCCTGGCATACGATCCTCCCCACCCCACCCCATATTTGGCTCACAGAAAGGAAAACAAAGTTCTTTTAATTTTATTTGTTTTCCACACTTCTGTACAGAATAACTAATAAAAGGAATTTTTCTTTTCATATGGAAACATAGAAACATAGACCTTGACGTCAGATAAGGACCACTGGCCCATCTAGTCTGCTCCATTTCCCTACCTAGGATAAGCTGCAGATCCCATTTAACCAACAGCCTATTTCTTTCTACCCCCACAAAATTGTCTTATGTCTGTCCCATGCATTCTTGAATTCTCCCACAGTTTTTGACCCCACAACCTCCTCAGGAAGGCTGTTCCATGCATCCACCACCTTCTCTGTGAAAAATACTTCTCACATTGCCCCTGAGCCGTCCCCCTCTATCTTCAAATTGTGTCCCCTTGTTCTTGCACATCTCTTTTCTGAAAGATGCTACCTTCTTGGACTTTCTTGATTCCACAGGAGGTACTTAAACATTTCTATCATGCCCCCTTTCCTCAAGGGTATACATATTAAGCTTCTTTAGCCTCTCCTCGTATGGCTTCTCTTGCACATCCTGCACCATTTTAGTTGCCCTCCTCTGGACTGCCTCCATCCTGTCTCTGTCCTTCGGAGATGGGGTCTCCAGAACTGGACGCAGTACTCCAGATGGGGTCTCACCAACTGTCTGTACAGGGGGATAACAACTTCCTGTTTTTGCTGGTGATGCTCTCCCTATACATCCCAGTATCCCCCAGCTTCCCTATCACCTTCTCACATTGCTTGCCAACCTTAAGGTCATCTGATATGATTACCCTGAGGTCCCTTTCCATTTTTGTTGTTGTTACTACTACCCCCATTGTGTAATCTTGCCCTGGGTTTTGTTTCCCAGGTGCATTATTTTGCACTTCTTTGCATTGAATCCTAGCTGCCATACTTGACCATTCCTCCAACCTTGCCAAGTCTATAACCAGCCAAACACAAGGAAGAAACAGAAGTTAGTACAGGTCCAAGTGCAAGGTGCCAGACTGAGCTGCTTTCTACTTGCCACACACACTGAAAGCAAAGAAAGTTGTAGACAGAGACCCACATGGGCACTGCAGTGGTAAATCAATCAGGTGACTCTTTTCAGAACCATATGAGAATCCTGACCAACTGGGAGCTGCTTCATAGAGACACTCTGTCTCTGCTGCCATCCCCCCACACTACTCACACCAGACTCACTCTAGTGACCCACAGCAGCACATCCTCTAAATATTTATGTATTTATTTATTTGTTGAGTACGATCGGAATTACAATCCTTGAGTCACAGACTTTTTGCAAAGGCTCCACGTCAGGTTACAGGAAGTGAAGGGTAGACAAATACAGTAAAAGACGTACATGAACAGGCAGTATTTACAGTTTCAGTACTGACACAGCAATTTTGCAGAGTCTCCACGTCGGTTACAGGGGTGGAGGGAACAGAGTACAATAAAGGACTAACATAGACAGGCAGTATTAAAAGTTACAGTACTGATAGAGCAGTCCATGCTAGAAACTTATTTAGCAGGTGAGGTAATTAGGCATGAACCTTATTCAGCAGGAGATAATTTGGCACCATTCCTGGGGTCCCTAGACAGAGATTTGCAGGATGCCATTTCGTAGGGTCTAGGGAGACACTGAGTCAGGAGAAGTGGAGGATTAGGAGTAAGGAGAGTGGGCAGATTTAGCCACAATCACATTTAGCACTCTCCTTTAGTTGGGTTGTAAGGCCTGATTTGAATAGTGAGATGCTATGGGACTGGGAGAGAGGAGGGGGTAGTGAGTTGAGCCAGAGAGGAGCACAGTACCGGAAAGATCTTTGCCCTAGTGCTGTTCTAGAGGGGAACCAGAAAAGATGGGCATGCTGTAAAGTCTTGTATTGCGCCTGATGGGGCTGCACTGATAATGGGGAGTAGTCCGGACGGGGCAAGCTGAAGGTGTATCTTTTTACAGAATGCAGGTGTGGTATTTTAGTCTTTGTTGGAAGTTTAGCCAACCAGTCAGTGTATAAAGATTGCAGGTATGGGTTAGTCTGTCACTGCCTGTATCTAGGCGACAGGCTTTATTCAGTGCAGAGTTTATACTGCTCAGCGTGGTGGGTTCAGCTGAGCCGTATATAACTATCCTATAGTCAACTAGGGAGAGGATGGAGAAGGTGACTGCAAGTTGCATGGCTTGTGCAGGTAGGCAGTTCTTGAGTCTGTAGAGGATACCCACTCTAGTGTTGACAGCAGAGGAGAGAAGATGGGCATGACTATGGTAGGAGAGGGAGGTATCCAGAGTGATACCCAGGTATTTAAAGTTTGTAACATGTTCCAGTTGGGTGCCTAGTGAGTTCTTAATTAGGATTGCCATCTGACTATGTGGGCTTTGGCGATGCAAAGATCATAGACTTAGTTTTGTTATAGTTGATGATCAGGCGGTGATCACTGAACCAGTTCTCTAGCTCCTGGAAAAGCCCTGAAGGGCCTGTTGAGGCGCTTGGATGAGGTGTTTCAGTACAGGACCGTGACATCAGCATGGAGTAGTAAATGACCACTGCAAGCTTTAGGGAGAGAGTTTAAGAAGAGTGAAGAGCAATGGGCCAAGTATAGACCCTCATGGGACCCTGGAACAAACTGTTTTGGAGGTGGAGATAGTGGTGTTTATCCTGACATGCTGTGGTCGTCCTGAGAGGTAATCCTTGAACCAGGCAGGTAGCCTCAGGGACCACGTTTAGTTGAGGAAGGACACAAAGCAGTAGATTCGTGACTGACCATGTCAAATACCTTGGTCAGATCCACAAAGATAGCCCCTGCAATTGAGCCTTGGTCAAGGGCCTCGTGGATGAATGTGGTGAGTTCAGTAAGTGCAGTGACGGTACTATGGCCCATCCGAAGCCATGCTGTTCCTGGCTGAGAAGGTTGTGTTTAGCTAGATGTTCCAGTTAGCTGGCCCAAAACTATTTTTTCCAGTGTTTTGGAGAGAGGAGGAAGAATTGAGATAGGTCTATAGTTGCTGGTGTTAGTGGGGTCACCATTCTTCAGAATGGGAGTGATTATGGCTTTCTTCCAGGTTGAGGGAATTGACCGAGGCTAAGTGAAAGGTTGAGAATTTTGTAAGGTGAGGTAGTGTGACATCGAGATAAGCCTAATGAGTTTAAGATCTAGGTAGTCATTGCTATAACGGTATTGGCGATTGCTAGGGTAATATAGCATTTTGCCTCATTGCAGGGATGACTCAAGCCTGAAAGGAGGCGAGTTGACATTACCCAGGGTTTGGGGAGGGGGTAGTGGTAGGGTGGAAGAAGTTAGAGGGAGGATATGGGAGAGGTCAGAAAAGGTGGAGTTAAAGGCTTCTGCTATAGTGGAGGTATCTTGTGTGACGTGCCCGCTTAGATTGAGTTGAGTAGGGTGGGGTAGCAGGATTTACCACTGAGTTCTTTTATGTTGCTCAAGAATTTTTCCCATCTCCCAGGAGGGAAGTAAGTGTTTGTTGGTAATAATTAGCTTTCGCTTGCCACGCAGCCATGTACATTTATTACGAGCCTCCTGTAAGCTGTTTATCCTGGGTGCGCTGGGAGTCAATGGCTTTGTGCCAAAGGTTGTCCCTTTGTTGCATAAGGTTGAGGAGTGAGGTGTGATCCAGGGTGGTTCTGGTTTTCACAACTTGCTTAGTGAGGAGGCGAATATATCACAGGCTTTATTAAAGGTGGTTATAAAGTGGGTGAGGGCAGTGTCTGCTGACCTCGTGTTGTATATGGGGAGCCAGTAGCTATTGGATATATAGTCTTTGAGGTTCTCTAGGCCTCCTCTTTTAAGCCTCCGCTGCCAAAGAGATTTTGGCGGGCAGGGGGGAAGTTACCTGACCACCAGCAAGTAATCGGGAGTGGTCACTGATGGAGTCAGGGAGCACCGTTGTTTGGGAGTGATTACGTGGCCTGTTGGTGAAAATGAGGTCTAGAAGGGTGGAGGTCCCAGTTCTAATGTCCCGCCTGGTCGGGAGGTGACAAGTTGGGTTAGATCAAATGCCAGGGCCATGTCTTTGTAGCTGGATGCGGCTGGGGATAGCAGTTGGCGTTGAAATCACCCATTAATATGATTTCACTAGTATTAGGTGGGTGGGAGATAGTGAAGGATTGACTCAAATGCAAGTTTTGGTTTCTCGGGGGATATAGGCGAGATGATGTGTAGCGTTTGGAACCCAGGTTTAGTTTGACAGTTAGTGTCTGGGCTCCATGTTGTGGAGCGGGTATGTACATCTATGGCATTGAGGAGGTTTAATAAAATTGCACAGCCATCGCCTCTCTTGCTGGTCCTATCTGCCCTGAAGATGGTATAATTACTATATTAATAAATAACACCAGCAGAGAAAGGCAGCCATACATTGCTAGTGGTAAGAAAAAAGTATAATAGCTGATTATCCAAACTGATCCAAAAACAAAACAGTTCGGAAGCGGCTCAACTGCAAGTCATGTTGTCAGTTCGGGGGTTGGGGTTTTCATGAACCAGTTCTCCCATCCATACCTACTAGTAACTGTGAATAACATCTTAACATCTGCATGGCAACCTGGTTACATACTTATTACCATCACAAGACCAGCCTTGTTGGTGCATGCCAACTCTTATTTATTTTTATGCAATCATACCACAAGTAGTTCCAAATCTGTCTCATTGAAACCAATTGAGGCGTCCCAGAATCTGCAACAAAATGACAGAATGCTGAAAAGCCTCTATAAATAATGCAGTTCCCACTCATTTCCCTCCTCACACTTTCCAAATCGTCCAAAACTGAAGAGGTGAGGACTGAGTGACGTGGATACTAACAGAGGAAGGGCAGTATACTCATCCATTTTAATGTGTGTGCGTGTCTCTTTATGGATTACTCTCTGTTTCTGGGATGGAGGTTGAGAAGCAGCCTTTAAACCCAGTGACCATTTTCAGAGTAACAACAGCAGTGTTTGGAGGATTCGGAGGAAGAGAGTCATTGTTCAGCATTAAGAGTGAAAGCTGCTGGGATGAAGTTGAGGAAGTGAGAATTGCATAGAGCTTTGTGTTCATGGACACAGGATTTGCACCGATTAACACTTTCACGCGCCTACAGTGACCTCTCTGAGCATTTAATACATTTCTCTTCATGCTGCTATTCCTGAATGTATGCGCTATTTGGTTTTCTTGGTTTGACTCGAGCAATGCACCAAAGAATAATATTATGCTGTAAGGGTTTTCTGTCCTCACAGTGTAGAGTGGACACCGGATAGAGGAAGAGATAGTGTGCTCACCTATCCAGCATGAGACATGCCACTTATATTTTGATGCCACTAAAGAAGTCTTCTGAGATGAAACAGGCCTTGCAACTATCAGAGTTCATAAGTGCCACATAATTGTGTGGCAAGCAGCCCTGAACACAGAGTCAGAAAGAGGAAAAAATAATTAAGAGAATAATATTTATAATATAATTTGTATAATAATATACAAAAACCCTGGCACAATATATCAGTTGGGGTGAGGATATAGCATGCACCAAGCAGGAAAGGATCTTGGAGTTATCATCTCTGATGACCTCAAGGCAGGGAAACAGTGTGACAAGGCAGCAGGTAAAGCAAATAGGATGCTGGGATGCATAGGCAGGGCATCACCAGCAGGAAAAGGAGGTCATAATTCCACTATACAAGACACTAGTGAGGCCGCACCTGAGTACACTGTGCAGTTCTGGAGACCTTACCTACGTAAGGACATAGACAGGGTAGAGAAGGTTCAGAGGAGGGCAACAAAGATGGTGCATGGATTGCATTACAAGTCCTATGAGGACAGGTTGAAGGCACTGAACATGTACTCCCTGGAGGAGAGGAGGGAGGGGATATGATGAGACATACAAGTATCTTACAGGAGGAACAGGGTGCAGGAATGCACTATTTTTAAGCGAAAAAGATGTTCCAGGACTAGAGGGCATGGGATGAAGTTGGAGGGAGGCGATTCAGAGGAAACGTGAGGAAGAATTTCTTCACAGAACGGGTGGTGGACAAGTGGAACACCCTGCCAGAGGAAGTGGTGGGGCTGAAACAATCACGGGATTTAAGAATGCATGGGATAGACATAAAAGGAATTCTGGAGGTCAGGGTAAGGGGCAACAGACTTCCGGAAAACATAAACTGAACTTACAAACTTAAATGGGCAGACTGGCGGGCCATAGGCCCTTATCTGTCGACACTGTCTATGTATCTATGTATATTGCAAACTTAGAGTCTGCATGCCATTAGACACCAGGATAAGTAGGTGATTAAAATATATGCCAACAACAGCAGCCTAAATCCCTATTGTGAGTTCTTCTCTAACTTCATTATGAAGGTCACAACTGTATTGTACTCAGATTCACGAGTTGTGTAAATGTACAGATATATTTTGAATCATTTGAGTTCCTTTTAGTCAGTTAAAGGAAGAGTAGTCACAAGGGCTACACATTCAAGTATGGGGCTTTTCTAATGTGCACTTACTGTGCAAAAACATTTTGTTTTCTTTCTGTTTACTGTTTGCTTATTTGTGGCTGACATCTTCTGTTACTACAAATCCCAGAATCCCTGCAGCTGACATCAGAGCAGTAGGCAACAGTGGGATATTCAATAGCTTGCTGAGCATGTTAGAATTTTTATAATCTCCGATCCAATGTTTTCCAGTTCTGCTTTTCTCCAAGGGCTGAGTACAGTCCTCTCTGACTGTACTTAGCCCAAAGAGGACAGCAGAACCAGCAAACAAATGATTAGAGCTGATATAAACTCTAACTTGCATTGCAGGGTATTGAATCTCAGCTGCTGCCTACTGCTTTGATGTCAGCTCTTGAGATTCTTGGATTTGTAGTAACAGATGATGTCTGCCCACAAGTAAGCAAAATTCATCTAATACAATCTATTATACTACAACAGACAGAAAGTGAACCAAAATATTATGCACACAAATTGCACATTGGGACCAACCCACATTTGAGTGTGGAGCCCCTTCGATGATTGTTCCCCTTTAGGTATCGTTGCTGGGCTTAATGAAATAAGCGTATATTGTGGATAGACAGATGGTCTTGGCCAACTCATGGTGCTTCACCTGTTGCCTAATCGCTAATGAAGAAATATTTTAAGTAGCTTTGCTCTCTCTCTCTCTCTCTCTCTCTCTCTCTCTCTCGTAAAACTCCAGCTCACCAATGCTTAAGTGCGGTATGTGGTCACTCTTTGTAAGAAGTGCTTTCAGTTGTGCTTTTAATTGAAAAGTGATACTTCCTAGTCTAACCAAGTTAAAATTTCTGTAGCAAAGGGTGTTGTTACTGGGAAACATGGGGTAGAAGAGGAAGTGTGAGTGTGTGTGTGTGGAGGGCCTTAGACAAATAATGTTACTAAAACTGCCAAACACCTGAGGCTGATAGTCAAAGGTTCCCATTTGGGTATTCTTTTATCATACTACAAGTAGTTCCAAGACTACTGCATTAAAACCCTATGTAGGTGCTCCAGAATCTGCCACGAAATGACAGGCTGGAGAGACTCTAGATAATGTAGTTCTTAGTCATGAATTCTCCTCCACTTTCCAGTGCATTTAGAAGTGAGGAGGTAAGGATGGAAAGAAGTGGACACCGATTGAAGAAGAGACAGTGTACTTGCCAAAGTTGCTCGTCTCACTGTATGTATGCATGTTGCAATGTGTATTTCTGTCTTTTTTTTTAAATCAGTGGGTATCAAACTCACTATATCTTTTGAACTACAGGACCAGTAATTGGTGGAGTCAGCCAATTTTGTTTTTCTTTATTTTATTTTCAGAGAACCAATCTTGCCACAAGAAACTTCTATTCTTATCGTGTGTGGGACACTGCTCAGCTTTCTCCACTCGTTTGTGGTCTTATCCAAGCAGTGCACATTCTGACACAGACCCATCCTACATTCGTTACAAATGCATCCAGTGATATAAAAGAAGGTCTTGTACCTGTTTTGCTACATTTTCACCAAACTCAACATTTCCTCGGTCCGAAATAGAAGCTCCCACCACCGAAGCATCGGCAGGTTGAAGCTGCATCAGCATGAGCGCATCCCCCGAGATACAGTTTTTAAGCATGCCACTTAAAATAAAAAGGTTTCCAGTAAATGAACAAACATTAAGCAGTTTCTGGTGGCTAAAACAAAAACTAGCACTGTGAGCATTGCAGTTTACTTTTAATCGTGACCTGAAATCCGCGCATGCGTGAGGCGGCATGTGTCTTGAGCATGTCAGGATCTCGTATATGCCCTTTTTCGCAAGATGCGTGATTTGGTCATGAGTAAAATGTAAAATGCAATGCCTACAGTGCTCATTTTTTGTTTTCAGCCACCAGAACCACTCAATGTTTATTCAGTTACTGGAGAAACCTTTATTAAAAGACGATGTTTAAAGTTGCATCTGAGATCACGCCGTGCCTGATACGCTGCTTCAACCTGCCGATGCTTCCAGTGGTGAATGTTTTCAGATCAGACTTGAGTTGTGTTAAAGTTTAGCAAAACGTTAAAAAACTTCTTTTTTATATGACTGGGTGCATTTTTATAACTCATGTAGGATGGGTCTGTGCCAGAATGTACACTGCTTGGATAAGACCACAAACGAGTGGGAGAAAGCTGACAGTGTCCCTTTAAGCTGACATCATTCTCCCTAATAGCCTGTGTCAAAGTAATCTCCTTTGGTTTGGGGATACAGCTAGTAAGATCTAGAAGGTTATAACAACAATAAATGGTACAGGGATATCCCAGATGTAACTTCAAAAAGTCTTTAACACCTTGTTCTTACACAGGCTTCTTTCTTGTTGTTTATAGGGTTCAATATTGCTCTGCAGTATTAGGGAAACACTATCACTTATTTTATTTGTAGGTGTATTTACTACCTTGAGAAAAATAACATTTGATAGTTAGACCCTAGGGACCATTCAAGGCATATTTATTTTCCTCAGTTGTAGGCTCTGCCCATGGAAACTTGTTTTTGTTGTTATTTCATTTCTATGCCACCAACCATCTCCTTCCACTGCCCCCAGCCCCATAACTCCGCATCCACTGGAACTTACCTCTTGTCACTGAGGTGCCAGCTAGCCAGGTGTGGTGCCTGTGGGGGGCATCAGCTCTCTGGTTGGTGGTATTTTCAGCCTCCATTTTCTCCCATCCCCGAGTGCAGAGCTGTGTAGCATGCAATGATGCCCATGGCAAGCCATGCACGCTTCCACATATGGCATGCTGGGCATCTGCTTTGTTTCCACCCCTGTCTTTGGAGCCAGTGTGCCAGCCTCCAGCCACTGCTAGAGGCCAGGCATGCACCAGTCTCTGGTCCCACCTCCTCCTGGGTGAGGACAGCTGTCCTCCGGATGCTCGATCCTCTCCCTCTGGCCGCTCACACCGAACATGGGTTACAGGCATGGCAGGGGTAAGGCAGTGATGCCTCAGCCTCCACGCCACTGGGCCAGCTACCCCATGGAAACGTAATTGTTTTAGAAGGCCCAAAGGTTGTAGAACCTACAGTAAGTTAGGCTCTCCCAAGGTGTGAGATTTGTTTCATCTGTTCATAAGGCAATGACTGTACAGTGTCTTGTTTCAAAATTGTGAGATACATAAAAATAATCAAACTTAGCAGATCTGCCTGTCTACTTAACCAAACACTGTTACTCAAATACCCTATCAACAACACAATCTGTTGTACAAGCATGGCTTTGCTCAGTAAAACTCAATAGCATGGAACCACAAGTTTATTAGTATCTCATTTTCCTGGCAGTTATCAGCCTCTTTGCAGCTTAATATTCTCTGCATATTAAAGAGCGTGTGTGCTGCCTGAAATAATATTGAGCACTGCTGAGAGGGTGCGCCAACAAAAGAAAGAATAGAATATTAACTTTCAAAACTAGTGAACTATTACTTCTTATAGCTGAAGTAATTTTTTCTCTGGCTTCTTAGAAGATTTTGACCTGACAATACTTGGTGTGATAGTAGGATGGTACTTGAGCTGGAGGCTGACATAGCTACAGTAGTTCTATTCCTCCTCATACATCATCAGCCCTATAATCTCACTGTTTGTGACATCACAACTGACCAAAACAAGCCAGTCACCTGCTGCCAGCTCGGTCAGTTGTGATGTCACAATAAGCAAAATCACAATGCTGATAAGGCATAAAGAAGAACAGAGTATGTCAGTCTCCAGCTAAAGTACTGGGGCTGGATTCACAAAGGGTACGAATACCACATGCCCCGGTGCGCTGAACATATGGCATACAAGGTTTATGGAATTTCCTGGCCGCAATTGAGATTATCGATCCCCGCCCCAGTTGCCACCAGTTAAACCAACTTTTTCTGGTCTAGCTTGCAGCAGTCCCAGGTACCCTTTTCACGGGGTTGCACTAAATATTTGGCAAGCTGCCTAAATTGTGAAGAGTGTGAATGCACCCGATCTTATTGTATCGGGGCAGTGTGTGGCAAAGCTGTTGGTACAGCTGTGCCACCAAATGGGTTTGAGTTTGATGCAAGTCCTGTGTCGCCCATTGAGAATCTGGCCTCTGCTCTTTACATCACACCTAATGCTATCAGATAGAAAGTCTTTAATGTACAAATGGAAAAGGAAAAATGTTTTAGAAGTAAAAGTAACATGACTACATTTACAGCTTAAAACATGTTCTACCTATTTTGGTACTACTAACTCTTTCAAGGAGGAAAATGATGGAACCAAATACTGTGTTAGTACTGTAACAATGGAACTGCTGGACTTCATTTTAACTAATTTCTCCTACCAATGCTTATAACATCAGATCCAGTGATAAACTGGTACTGTATTACAGTAGCCCAGGTGCTCTCTAATAAAGTTAGTTGTTTTTCAACGATGCTCCTAGCTTCTGGAATTTTTTCCCACTGCAAGCCAGGAATTTAGATACTCACCGACACTTTAGATCAGTGCTACAAGCCTGTTTTAAAATCTAATGTATGTACTTGTGTTTAAAGTTATTTTGCTCATCAGTCCTTGATATGTTCCTGCAGAGGAGCTACAGTAGCTATATCAGGCAAACAGGCAGCTCAGGGAATTAGAAGGAGATCTGGGGTAAAACATTAACACTGAAAGCAGACAGGGCCTTGACCAGGGGACACAATGGCTGCAACTGCAGGAGGCCCACATTATCAGGGGCCCAGGCACCACAGGACAGCCAGCAGTCTTATGCTTCTTTTCCTATAACCTCTCTCTATCAACAGCAGGGTGCCCAGCTGGAGGCCAGCCTCATTATGATGCTACTGTGTGTGCGGAGGGGCAGTCAGTGACATGCAGGATTAATATGCCAGCATGCCACTACCTCCCCAATGGCTGGGAGTAAAGACTCTGAGAGCAGGGGCATCATGAGAGCACTGTGTTATGTAACTGTGTGTCTCATGTCACAGTACTCAGGAGCTGGAGCCAATCAAACCCTGGTAGGCTGTCTCAAAATTCACATGTGCCATTCAAAACATTTCTTTAATGTTCTGCCCCCGTTTGCTTAAGTAATGTAAATTAAATACAAGCTGACAGGGATGGGGTCAGGATTGGGGAGACAGAGCTGTAACACAAGCCACCATCTGGGTTCTCGGATCCTGTTGCTAACACGATCTCAGAGGGGACACTGAAACTGCACCTTCATCCTGCTTCAGCTGCTAAGGATCGTCAGCCTCTGCTTCCTGACAACCTGACTGCTGAGAGAGACCATCACGATCACCTCGAGTCAGCCCTCAGAGACAACTGGGAACAAAACTGAAGTAGGCTGTCCTACCTGTATAGCAAACACTGCTGACTGCTAGCCCCACTGCAGGCACAACTGGAAATGCTGTAAATCACTTCTGTGACTGTTCCCTCCTGTATGTTACTGAACTGGAGTCGATTGCCTGGCAAACTGCATGGCCTGAACCTCAAGGGGCTGCCACTTGCTGCTGCCTGCTGACTGTGTTTTGCCTGGAGTTTGACTGGGCTTGGGATCAGACGTCATCAGACTCAAGCCTAGGCAAGCTTCAAGCAAGCCCTGCAAGAGTGACCTGGAACAGCAGGCATGTATGTTTTACATCGATTATGTGGAGGGAGAGAGGATGGAGGATGGTGGGAATTTTCAAAGCATATGTGCAGATTTAGTTCACATGATTGTATTTTATTGCATACCAAGTACCCTCTAGGAATGGCTAGTTAGTCTAAGGAGGGATGGAGCCAGCCAGGTAGGGTTGAGGTGAGGGGCTTTCCAGGTTGGGCAAGGTGAGTGGGCACCTGGTAAAAACATACTAGTCCAACCATGAAAGAGAAGGGGGGGGAGGGAGAGAGAGAGAGATGTGGCAAGAAGGCATTGTGGTCATGAAAAATTTACTTTTCCCAGAAGAAGGTTACTGAGTGGGGAAATTCTGTACTGACCTAGGAAGGTCCGTGCTGGGCCAAAACTGTTTCAAAACTAATGTAGGTCTGGGAAGGTGGTGGAGGATGAAGGTCTCTGCCAAATGGGGTGCTTTGTACAGAAAAATGTGCTTGCCCAGGAAGGTGGATGGCAGGTGAAAAGATCCATGCTGCAAGTGAGGCATGTTAAAAAAAATTGTGCAGGTCTTAGAAAGTGGGTGGAGGGTGGGAAGGTCCGTCTGTTCAGAGTGTGGCGCTTCTGTATAAAAAAATGTGCAGATCTGTGAAGGTAAGTGGAGGTTAGGAAGGTCTGTGGTGGAGAAACTTGTTTAGAAAAATTGTACAGGTCTGGGATGGTTGCTGGAGGTCTGCGTGTTCAAATAAAACTCCAGAAGACACTGTACAGGGGCGCAACAAATGCCTTTATTACTAGATAGGCCAGTGATAACAGCAGACCTTCCACTACAGCCACAGGAAGTGCTCCTCCCAAAACTCACCCTTACTGGAGCACCTGAAACTAAGTCCCCAGGTACCATAATTACATGTGTAGAAGGCTACTTAAAATAAAGTTAACTTAACAATCTCCCACTTTTTCTTTAAAAACTTAAATTTTAGCCCCCCTTTTATAATAGCAAAGTTTAATGTCCACATGGCTAAGTGTCTTCTTCCTCAAGCTGCCACATCCCTTTACTGAGTGCTTTTAGAAGCACAAGAGCCGATGCTCCCTTTGTTCAAGCAGTCAGCCAGTTGTTCCTTCCGTGGTAGACCAGAGAACACGCTGGACCCTCTTGGCCTGGTTAAGTTCTTTAATGCCACTGATTTCAAGATGAAGCTTTTCTCTGAAACTGACTTGGTCGACTTGATAGCATCAACTAGTGAATGATTGTCCACAACACATGTCACAGGTAAGATGTGTTTGGTACCACCGTAGTGAGCTCTGAGTAGAGCATTGCCAGAAAGATGGCATTGTCAATTCCTCAGCCAAAGTAGGGTTTCCCCAGCAAGCGTGTTCGGACTACTCTTCTTATCCTTTTGACTGCCAGGAAGTGGTGAAAGCATCCTTCCTCACCCATTAAGATAACCAGGTGACCACCCTGAGTACCCCATCTGGGAGGTTGCCTAGTGATGCATCACTAAAAACTACCAATTTAAGGAGGCATCTTTTCCCAAACATTGAAATTTCAAAGTCACTTGTTCTGATTTCAGTTTTTGAACAATTTTGTTTGCCTCATGTAATGGTTCGAACAGTGGCTTGTTTCGTGTTAGACGCTAAGTTGCAAGCATCAAACATGACATGAGGTCTGCTCTGTCTAGCAACCCAGAGAATTTGGCCTGTCTTTGACCTCAGTTGATCCATTTCACTTTCAGTGAGAGGATCATCATGGTGTAACGCCTTGTGGAATCCATGTGGATGGGATGAAGATTTTGCATGTAGTGTTGCTGTTGTAACTGTATGATTTTATCAACTGTATTGAACTCCATGCCCACGTAACAAAAGCTGTCATGCTCCTCACGGCCAGTCTTAAAGACATTTCTTAAGTGTGGTATTACTGTTGTGGCAAAGTTATGTGAGCCACCCCAAATGAAGTCATCAACATGGCAGGCAAGTACTCCAGCTACATTGCTATCTTGATCTAACCAGTAGAAGATGGCAGGATCCACTTGTGACATTTTCCACCTGTATTCAGATAGTTTATTTAACTTTGTTATACCAGTACAGAGATGCATCTGCCAGACCATAGACACACTTTTTAAGTTTCCACAGTGTTCCTTCACCTTTAGCTTCAGGTGGAGGTTTGATGTAAATATCTTGAGACAACTCTGTTCCTTGTAGGAAAGCAGATTTAATGTCCATGGAATGAAGTCTCCATTGTTTTAACAAATTACAGTTAGAAGGAATTTTAAGGACTCTGAGGTGCCGTTGGTGAGTCTTTGGAAGTTCTTTATTGTCAAGTTCCTCAAAACCTCTGGCCACCAGACGAGCTTTTGGAACTATTCCATCTGAGGTTTCTTTTAGGGTACAAAACCACCTTGTAGAAATAAACTTTTGTCCATCGTGTTTGACTGCATCAAACACTCCATTGCTCTTCCAGCTACTGAGCTCATCTTGTTTTGCATAATCAAAAGATACTTCCTTTGTTAACTAGTACATTATCTTCAGAGAGTTGCACTTGGTTGTCCATAGGTTCGATGTGAAGATTGTCTACACGTGACAAGTCAACTGACTCTGCTATATCTGAAATGGCAGAGGGTTCCAAGTAGTGTAAATTGTACCAGTGTTTGTTTTCCCCTTAACTTTTCCTGCAGTCCAAGAACTTTTGCTGTGTATGGAATCCCACTTTCTCTGTCTATATATCTAACTATTTGTTCAGGTTTTAGATTGACACAGCCGTCTTGTCTTGACACATGGGGTTGTTGAATGTCCACTTCATCAGTATTTCCTGAGTCATTGGTGAAGTCCTCTACTTCATCATTGTCTGTGCCACTCATAGTGTCCACGTTATTGTGTTCAGCATCTGGTAAATCTGTCTCACCTTCGTGACTTTTTGTGTAGCATGCTGATGGTCAGCCACCGCTCCTTCAACTTGTTCGTTATTCACTTTCAGAACCTTCAATGATGCACCCGCACATAGGTGCCTCCATGTCTCACAAATATTACCACGCCATTCTGACCAATGACGACACCAGGTCCTTTCCACTCTGCACAATCCATGCATTTGTAATAGACTTTGTCTCCAGTCTCAATATTTTTCATCTGTAGGACGAGTTGTTTACGCAAGCTCGGCAAATTCTCTCTGAGCATTCTGTTTCGTGAATGCTTTCCTCACTGCATGCAATGCTGAAATATGCTGTCCTACCCATTCACTCATAGTTGTCCTTCCAAAGCAGGTGGCTTATCAACCAGCACGGAGGGAAGGTTAGGTTCTGTCCAAACACTAGCTGGTATGGGCTGTAGCCATGGACATTCTGCATTGAGTTTTTTCCATAAGTGCCCAATCTAGGGCTGTTTTCCAGTCACATTGATTAGTTTTTGTTTTACTTTCAATAGGATTTCAATGAGTGTTAAATTATGTCGTTCAAAAGTCCACTGACTGTACCCAGCAGTTGTCTTTACTTCTATATTAAAATTTTCTGCCATATCACTGATTTCATCATTGTTGAATTCTCCTCCATTGTCGCTGTATAATTTTTAGGTGGGCCATGCACACTTATCCAGGAATGAATAAACTGCTTCACAATTTCAGTAGGTTTCTTTGTAGTCACAATGCCTCCAGCACTGAAAGCGTGTGAAGTGATCAATTATGTGAAGATACCGCACACTTGGTCCTAGCTCTGAAGGTCCACAGCCACTGTTTCATTGTACTTGAAGCCATTGGTAACCCAACAGCAGGCTTGGGCTTGGGTTTGCTGTATCTCAGGGATGTCTCACAGCTGTTCACTATCTGTTGTAGAATGGAGACACTCTTTATCATTATTACCAGAACTTCGCAGTAATTTCTGAAGCTTATCAACTGAAGCATGTCCAAATTGCTTTGAAGTTTTAACAAAACTCTGTGCTTTTCATCTGTGGACATGTCACTGTTAAAATCGCATTTCACATTGACTCTCTGTAATGTCTTTGTCTAGAATGCTGACACAATAATGTCCTGAAGTAGTAAGCTCAAGTATGACTGGTTGTTTAAACATCACCGCTTTGTCATTTTAATGTCTAGCACTGCCCTGCCCTCTTTAAGGAAGTTTTTTAACAACAAAGGAATATCTGCAGGGACAACCTCCATTTCTATGTGACATTTTGTCTGACCTATTTTGCTAGGATTTTAACTCTTTTAATAGAACGCACAACTCTTCCATCTCCAAATTTGAAAGCTCTGCAACTTGGTATGTCTACCATCTTGTGCACTACATCTTGTCTAAGTTCACTTACACAGCGATCTAGCCATTTTCTGCACAGACTGTGCATGTACACGCAGTATCAATGACTGCAGATCCTAAAAGACTCTACCATAAATACCTCTGCATCAGTAGCGTACTCCTTGAAAACAATGTGATGTTACACTGCTCTACTTCATCTATATTTGTTTTTCCTCTATTAACTTCACTTGTTCATTTTGTGCTGGCAATCTTTGGCCCAATGATAAGTGCTTTGGCAAATGGCACATTTTGATCTTCTCCCATATCTATCTAATGGATTTTTGCCAGGCAATGGCGCCTCTTGTGGTCGTTTGATAGAGTGCCATGCTATCCAGTTTTTCCTTTTGCTCAGTGAAATACGCTGCATCTTGACCCACGTGAATTCCCTCTATGACTGGCACAATAGATGTCTTATCACCAAAATCCTCTTTAATGCTGACTTCATTGATGCAAATGTCAGGCTTGTACAGGCAGTTAAAGCCAACTGTTTATCCTTCACATTTAAGCATGAAATATCTAACAACTTGAAAGCTAGCACAGCATCTGGCAGAATCATATTGTGTTTGCGATGACAGTGTACCTTTGCTCAAAGTCAATAATGTAGTCCGTCATGGACATTGAGCTGCCTCTAGCAATCCGGTCAAAATTAGTATATGCGTCATTAATCCAATCCTTCTCCTCCTTGAGAAACACATCATCAAGTGCTCTGATTAATGTCTCCATTCCGTATCTTTGTTTAAATCTTCTGCTGAAATTTCCAATCCAATGTCCCTTGCTCTACCCTTGAGCAAAGAATATGACCGCTAAGCGCTTGTTTTTCTCCAGTTCGGTAACACGTTGCCATATTCCTACTTCATTTTCCAGCTTTCATGCGCCTTTTCTCATCAAATGGTAGGACCCTGTAAATGCGAACCATCCTCTGCTACCAATGTTCAAATAAAACTCCAGAAGACACTGTACAGGGCCGAGCAAAGACCTTTTATTGCTAGATAGGCCAGTGATAACAGCTTACAGACCTTCCACTACAGCCACAGGAAGTGCTCACTCCCAAAAACTCCCCTTACTGGAGCACCTGAAACTAAGTCCCCAGGTACCATAATTACATGTGTAGAAGGATACTTAAAATAAAGTTAACTTAACACTGAGCTGGGTGGGTGGACTTGCTAAAAAAATTTGTAAGTCTGGGAAGGTGACAGGAAGGTAGAAAGGTCTGTTCGGGGGGGACTTGTGTTTTTAAAAGCATTCATCCAGGAAGGTGGGTGGAGGGTGGAAATGTCTGTGCTGAGTGGGGGAGGACTTCTTGGTCTGGGAATATGGATGAAGTGTGGGAAGGTCTGTGCTAAGTGGAGGATTATGTTGCTGTGTAAATAAATAATTATGTTTGTCCTGGATGGTGGGTGGAGGTGGGGGAGAAATGTCGGTGCCTACAGGAGGACTTTTAAAAATTGTGCTGGTCTGTGAAACTGGGTGGAGGATAAGAAGGTCAATGCTGGTTGGGGGTGTGTTGAAAAAAATGTGCAGTCTAGGAAGGTTGGTGGAGGTAGGAAGGTCCGTGCTGAGTGAGGGGCTTATGTAAAAAATAATTGTGTTTAATTGTGTTCGATTAGGAAAGGTGGGTGCTGCTTGTAGCAGAGGTTAAAGGAGCCGAATAGGATCTCTGTGAAGTGAGATCTGCCACAGGAGAGAAGTCTGTAGAGTACAAATGCTTCCCCGTGGTAAAAAGTGAAAGACTGTGTTTGAGCAGTCTGAGAGATTACTCATGGTGCCTCAGAGCCCTGAAACTGCAAGGCTGAAAATGAGCCCTTAGGAGCCAGCAGCCCCATGATGAGGCTGTTCTATAAAAATGACAGCTGTCACTCCATTTGAGTTGGGGAGGATCTACACAAATTACAGGTGATTAGTAGGTATTGCTTTATATCTTGTCCTGTACTACCAAAGGAGGACAAAGAGGGGTTATAATCAACCATAGTATTAATATCTGAGCAAATGGTCCAGCTGATCCTCCAACTTGTATGTATTGGGGCAGGAATTATGCTAATTCAGATTAGGAGGCGGATCAGCTGACCTGATGACACCCAGGGAAGAGTATATAAGCTGCCCTGGTGCTCAAAGTATCAGATCAACCTTGGGTGAGTAGAGAGGTGGTCTCATAACACAAAAGGTTGTAGTAAATTGTGTTTAAAGAAATTTATCTACTCTGTGGCTGAACTACCAAGGTAGGGTAGTTCTGGAGCTTGAGGAAGAGCTATTTCCTTTGTTATTTATTTTCTTCTTATTTTTATTGTCTTAAGTTTAAGATTTATCTATAAGGTTGTTTATGGATGTTCTTTTATTTTTGTATATATTTTTACAAAAAGCAGTCCACAGGACTAATAAACATCACACCAAGCAAAGGTGTGTTAACCTTAAAACGAGGTCTTGTGCACTCATTTATCCCACCTACACAGCCTGGTCACAGTGGGCGAGAGGACTGGACGGTCTGTTCATGTCTTCTTCTCCTGCTCATTTCCTGTCACTGCTGCCACAGTGCCAAGCCTAAAACCCTGATGCTATCCATCCCAGCCAATGGTTAGGTCCAATTCTGCATTAAGTAGTGTTACAGCGGTTCTTTTACGCGACTTCTTAGATCATGAGGTAGGGACCCACAAAGTATTTTGCAGGGCGGCCCTAAAGTCCTGGACATAACCCCAGAAGCAGAACAACCCTAGCTACTTCAACCACAAAAGGATAAAACACACTATATGAGTTTGTAACCTCTTACAAATGGGGATTCCCAAAAGTCTTCCTTGAGCTTGCCTAAATGCTCACTGCCAGGCTGGTGTCCTGCATTTTAGCAGTTTAAATGTGATTGCCAGAGAGTGCCTGTATAGCCTCTGTGTACTGTCTCTTTAAGAGCTGCCTGTCATAACTAATCTGAGAGGAGCTCTGTTAGAAGATGTACTTGTATGCTGATCATTTGTTAGAGTAGTAATAATATTGCAGTTTGTTCTAACCTGCCTTCTTTGCAGCATGGACAGTTCTGTTTGTTTCCATCATCTTGGTCCTGGACTGCAGAATGGGCCAATCAGTACATTGGGACTCTAAAATGGAGCCTGCCTACAGGGGCTTGGTGGGGCCTAAACTTGCAGGAATTGTAGTTTTGGCTTTTGGCACCTAAATAACCTGAGGGGAGCCCTTGTTGTGACTGACAGACAGATCAGCCAACCAAACCTTTTGGATCATGGGAAAGTCCCACACTGCTTGCAATTTCAGTTAGATCTGAGATGGAAAGTGAAGAAGTAACAGCTCGAGATAGTTCGAGCAACAATCCATAGTGGATTTGTGAGAGAACTGTGGAAAGGCCTGAGTTTGGCCTGCATGCCTGCTCTGTTAATGAGAGGAACTTTTTTCAGACTGAATCCGAACTTGAGATCAAATTAAACCACTCAATTGTGACCAGGCTTTAACCAAGAAGACCAAGATTTTCTGAATGCGATCGACCTGTCTGGACATCCAGCTACCTCTGAACTCCTTGATTGTGCAGAGACTCTGTAATTGCAACCGAGAGCCATTTGCCTGGTACAGTGGAATTTCCTTACATGTGAATGTTCTGTTTGCTTATAGTGTGTCATGATTTGGTTTCCAACTGTGTGTCTGAACTGTGTTTTGCTTGCTGGAGGCTGTATCCAGCTCCACGGACCGAATCATGACATTTCTGTTTGCCTGGGCCCTGCTGCACTGGCCCAGCCAGAATACCTGCTACACAGAGAAAGTCATCGACAAGAGACCAGCCTGGGATCAGCCCCTGCTCAACGCCTTGAACAGAAACAATGCCTCGGTGATTCTGTAGGGCCCTGCTTCTCCAGGCACTCCAGCTCAACAGCCTGCAGTCTCAATTTCATCCTGCCTGTGTCCAGTATTGGGTATCATGAGTAAACACCTGGGTAGCTCCTACAACAACAGCTAAATCTGAAAGTGTTGTCATCTGATTGTCTTTGTGGTTGTGCGTAGAAGAATAGGTCAGTGAGGATGTGTTGATTATTGAACCCTGAACTGGTAAACCATCCCAGATCAATACACCATGCTCCGTATACAAGATGCCCTGGATTGTTTGAATGGGAGCAAATGGTTCCTAGTATTGGATCTTCGCAGCAGATATTACCAGATTCTCATGGCAACAGAGGACCAAGAGAAAACCACCTTCATATGTCCTTTGGGGTTCTATGAATTCCTGAGAATGCCATAGGATTTTGGGTGCCCCTGCCACCTCTTCAGTGACTTATGGAATGTGAGGTGAGATATGAACTTTCTGGAATGCCTAGTACCTAGATGATGTCATTGTGTTCGGTCGCACATTAAAGGAGCATGAGACCCAACTGTTTAAAGCCCTAGACCTATTGGAAGACTTCGCCTTAAGCTGTCCATTGACAAGTGGCAGTTTTTCAAACCTCTGTGACATATGTGGGGCACATAGTATCTGCAGAAAAGATAGAGACCAATCCCAATAAGGTCGAGTCACTGGCTACTTGGCCCCAGCCCCATAACTTGAAAGAACTACAATGTTTTCTGGGGTCCTGTGGCTACTACCACAGGTTCATAAAGACTATTCCAAGGTGATTCACCCGCTCCTGAATCTCACCCAGGGTTACCCCCTACCAACCGTAAATACAAGAAAGGGCTGTCAAAGAACCCAAGAAAGTATACTTCAAACAGATGAACCCTTTGGGCCCGCTGGATACCGAATGTGAAGCAGCCTTCCACAAAGTCATATACCAGCTTACTCCGCCCCATCTCGCCTATGCTGACCCCACAAAGCCCTGTGTGCTGCATACAGATGCTAGTCTGCAGGACCTAGGAGCTGTGCTGTATAAAGACCATGAGGGTGGCTTGAGACCAGTGGATTTTGCCAGCAGGAGCTTGACTCCATCAGAACTAAACTATCCTGTGCACAAGCTGGAGTTCCTTGCCCTAAAATGGGCCATTGTTGACCAGTTTCATGAGTGCCTCTATCGGGCAAAGATATTGGTGAAGCCGACAATAACCTGTTAACCTATTAACATATTTCGGCTGAGTTGGGCGCCACTGGGCACCGGTGGCTCTCTGCTATATCAACCTATCATTATGCTGTTGAATACAGGCCAGGACTGAACCATACTGATGCTGACGCCTGTCATGAAGGCCAGTCTCAAGAGTGATTGGGTCAGGTTGTCTGAACCTGACATCCGAGCATTGCGCCAAAAGTTTGACAGAGATGAACAGATGTCTGTGGACACAGTGGACTGTCTAATAGATTGCTTGGGCCTCCTGATACCTGCATACTGGCTGCCTATTGCCATTTCTCTACTCTAGATATTAGTGCACTACCTCAACTTGACAATGACAGTATTCAGTGGGTTCAATCCCAAGATCTTATGATTCAACCCGCACTTCATGCCCTGTGTGTGGGAAAGATGTGTCTAAGTTGCGTTCCCTGACTTGTGAACTGCCCTATTGTTTAAAGAAGGCCACAGGTTGAAGTTACACACAGAGACACTGGATCGTAGGTGGTCAAGTAGACAAGCAACAATTGGTCCTGCCCACGGCCTTTAAACACTTGGTACTGAGGTCCCTCCACAATCACATGGGGCACCCGGTATTGACAGGACTCCCACCTGGTACAATCTTGATTCTACTGGCCCAAGATGGGGAATATGTTGAGCACCATGTAAAGAGCAGTAGTTGTTGCCTCCAAAGAAAGTCCTGCCTCAGAGGGCTGCCCCTTGTCAATATCACTACCAGCCCCATGGAACTGGTCTGCATAGATATTTTGTGTTTAGAACCGATCAATGGAATATTGACAATGTGTTAGTGGTTATGGATCATTTCACACAGTATGCACAGCTTTTCCAACTAAAGATCAAAAAGCCTCTACCATGGCCAAGGTGCTAGTGGAAAATTCTTCATCCACTATGGTGCCCCAGTGAATCCACTCTGACCAAGACAGAGACTTTGAAAGTAGGCTAATCAAAGAAATGCTCTCTGTGGGAGGCGGAAGTCAAGAATCACCCCTTATCACCCACAGGGGACCCTCAACCAGAATGTTTTAACTGCACCTTTCTAGACATGCTGGGCACCTCCACCCAAAAGACAAGCATAAGTGGAGCCAGCAGATTAGCACCTTGGTACACACACAATTGCACCAAAATGACTCTACTGGGTTCTCCCCTACTGCCTCATGTTTGGGAGGGAGGCCCGCCTGCCAGTTGATGTCTGTTTGGGGTCTCCAGATGGGGTCCAAGCTGAAAACTACCTGCAGTATGTACAGAAACTGAAAGCTCAATTGAACTATGCACATCAACTGGCCCAGACAATGGCTGATAAACAAATCTCGCCAACAAAGAGAGGCACAAAAAGAAAGTAAGCTCAAGAGCTACGTCTGTGAGGCGTGTGTTGTTACACAATTTGGGACTACATGGCAAGCACAAAATTGCTGACAGGTGGCACCATCTTTCTCATGTACTAGTTGGAAAGTTGGATGATCTACCAGTATACAAGGTACGCCCAGAGAATAACTCCAAAGCTGTCAAGACCATGCACCATAACCACTTGCTGCCTATCAGCCAAGTTATTATTGAAGCTGAGCCAACAGACATTGCCTCCCTGGGCTGGTGACTCATGCTGCTGCAAAAATCAGACAGAGTCAGCCTACCCCAGTAGTTACAGATTTAAGGTTTCCCCGCAGCAGGCCCAGAATGATAGTGACTGTCAGTCCACCTCTGATAAAAGTGACTACGGTAACTTCTATTTTCCTCCTATGGACTGAGTCAGTTGTTTCATGGAAATCCTATGCAGAATCATGATGAAGCTGGGCCTTCTGGAGTGCATAACCCCAGCTTAGTCCTTGAAGCCAATGCTCCGTGAAACTGAGTTGCAAAGCATCGCATCTGAGGATCCGGACTCTGTGTTTTGTGGAACTGTGTGAATTGCCTGAAGAAGGGCTGATGGTCTGAGTCTCCTGGTGACACACCAGAACTTGAAGAACAGTATGAGAGTACTGACAGCCCCATTTAGTGCCACAAAGCCTAATTGTGCCTAAACCTTGTAAAATGAGCCAGCTGGGCCCTTGTCAGAAGATAGTAGTAAGAAAAGTGTTGTGGAACCAGAGCCTACAGAGCAAGGAGTTGACAGTGTTCCCAGTTTGGACATTCCCATCCATGCAGAAGTACCCTCACAAGTGACGAAAGCTCCAAAATTAATGCTGAAAGTACAGAGACTGTGACGCCCCCGAAACACTGGCTGAGCAGTCAAGCCAGTACTATGCTTTAGTCATGATTTCCCTGGGATGCCAGTGTATTTGCCTCTCAATGTGGTTCAGAGGATTTACATCTCGCCAAGCTCACTGACCAAATTGAGCTTGACGTCCAATTCCAGGTTACTTGTTTTCCCTTTCACCATGGTGCCCCTGCCCCATCTGGCTCCCAAGTTAGCTGATAGGGAAGGGCCTCCTCTTACATTGTTTAATGTGCAAGAAGTTATTACCTGAAGCAATATTGTGATGTTGCTAATGTGTTAATCATAGTGGAATCAGCATTACCTGTAAGAAACATGCATAAGTATTGTCAATATGGATGTAGTAATTGAAGTATATTGAAAGGTATAGTGATGTAACAAGTTAATGATATATATGTCTCTTTATGATTGCATTTTGATATTGTGATGGTACAGACTTGATGCGGACACAAGTTTTCTCCAGGTAGGGAAGGGTGTAACCCCCTACAAATGGGGGGCTCCGAAAAGTCTTCCTGAGCTTGCCTAAATGCTCACTGCCAGGCTGGTGTCCTGCATTTTAGCAGTTTAAATGTGATCGCCAGAGAGTGCCCGTGATAGCCTCTGTGTATTGTATCTTTAAGAGCTGCCTGGATTGTAGTCATAATTAATTTGAGAGGGAGCTCTGTTAGAAGATGTACATGTAGTAGCAATAATATTGCAGTTTGTTCTAACCTGCCTTCTTTCCAGCATGGACAGTTCTGTTTGTTTCCATCATCTTGGTCATGGACTGCAGAGCGGGCCAATCAGTACATTGGGTCTCTAAAATGGAGACTGCCTACAGGGCTTGGTGGGGCCAAAACTTGTAGGAACTGTAGTTTAGGGGCTTTGGTGCCTAAATAATCTGGAGGGGAGCCCTTGTTGTGACTGACAGACAGCTCAGCCAACCAAACCTTTTAGATCTTGGGAAAGTCCACACTGCTTGCAGTTTCAGTTAGATCTGAGATGGGAAGTGAAGAAGTAACAGCTCGAGATAGTTCGAGCAGCAATCCATAGTGGATTCGTGCAGGAGATCTGTGGAAAGGCCTGAGTTTGGCCTGCATGCCTGCTTGCTGTTCCTGAGAGGAACTTCTTTTTTCAGACTGAATCCGAACTTGGAGATCAAATTAAGCCACTGAATTGTGACCAGGCTTTAACCTGAAGAAGACTGAAGATTTGCTGAATCACGATCGGCCTGTCAGGACTTCAGCTACCTCTGAACTCCCGGATTGAGCAGAGACACTGTAATAGCAACAGGAGAGCCGTTTGCCTGGTACAGTGGAATTTCATTACATGTGAATGTGCTGTGTGCTTATAGTGGGTCGTGATTTGGTTCTCAACTGTATGTCCGAACTGTGTTTTGCTTGCTGGAGGCTGTATCCAGCTCCACGGACTGAATCCATATCCATTTCCATTTACCTGGGCCCTGCTACACTGGTCCAGCCAGAATACCTGCTATGCAGAGAAAGTCATCAACAAGAGACCAGCCTGGGAACAGCCCTGTTCAATGCCTTGAACAGGAATGATGCCTCAGTGATTCATGTGAGTCCTGTTTCTCCGGGCACTCCAGCTCAACAGCCTGCAATCTTGATTTCATCCTGCCTGTGTCCAGTATTGGGTATCGTGAGTAAACACCTGGGTAGCACCCTGCAACAACAGCTAAATCTAAAAGTGTTGTCATCTGATTGTCTTGTTGCCTTTTCTTTACTGAACTGAGCCCTCTGGATTACAAGTAGTGTGTGTGTGCATGTTTCTTTTTTCCATCACAAGACCCCAACCAGCTGCAATGTTCCTGGCTAGCCCACCATTTTCCTACCTAGGTACCCAGAGTGTGTGACTGTGTAAGGACTCTAAACTGCATGCATAACTGTCTGATTAATATAGCTTTTAAGCAAATCAACCTGATTATGCCCTCCTTGTTCAAGTCCCTGAATAAATCAGATTTAACTTTGTTTGCATTTAACCTGACTGTGGTTCCAGTTTGTGCCAAGAGTATTGTACTGTTGTTATTTGCTGTGCTTAACCTTGTTTTACAGGGGTCCCCATGGTCAAGCTAGAGGAACCAGCCCTGGTGGTAAGTGCAAACAGTGTGGTATTGCCTGGTGAATAAGGGTCATTGTAAGTGATTCTTGTGTACTGTTCAGGGCACTAGAAGGAGAAAAGAGGTTGCAGTGTCCTGGAGGCTGTGTCCAGGTCAGCTTGACCACTACCAACCCTGACCTCCAGGTGGAGGCACCATATCGGAACCTAGACCCCTTAACCTGCAACTAGCCAAGCAGGCAGGAGTAGTAGCTCTTGGGATGGCGCCACCTGGGGTTACAAGTTTATACAGCCCCCAAAAGTTTGTTATACTTAAAAGTAGTTAAAATTGTGGGGTAAAACACCCAAAGTTTTACACTACTCACATGTTTTCAACAGTCTGCAATCTATCTAATAGCACACGTTTTAAATACTGCACCCAATCAGTGACAAGTGCAATCAACTAATTCTAAATCTCAATAAATTAATCCATTAATTAACAAAGCGTAAGTGCATATAATAAGTGTGCCTAAGCGGACACTAAACAAGCCATAATCTGGTTATGCTTTTGTTGCCCCACTCCCCTGGCCCCCGTCAGAAAGTATCATATATCATAGATCTTCCGGGGCCTTGGGGGTGGTCACCCTAGCACTAAAACACCTAAACAATGCACATCCTTACAAGGCTGAAAAAATGGCTCACCTTACTGGAGTCTTCAGTCACCTGTACACTCTCACCTTCACCCATAGGATCTAGATTCTCCCGAATAGTGGCATGCTGGACCAGGAACTCCACACTGCACACCACCTAGATCTCTGGAGCCCCCCGAGACCCTCAGTCCTGCCAATGGCGGGTGGAAAAGTTAATCTGAATCAAACTTATGCAGAATTAATTTCACTGAAGGAAAGCGAAGGAAGGTTTCCATTTTATTTACTCCCTGTGGTTAAGTAAAGCACATCACTGCTATTCTTCTCCCAATTAGCTTTTTATTTAGCTCCTGCAAAGCAAATGATTCCCAGCAATGCAGGGGTCACATACTTCATGCCAATAAATAAAACAGCTCCATGGGGCTAATTACAACTTTTACACACATGCTGGCTGGACATTTGGAGTAACAGAATGATGGGGTTTAAGGTAGTAACATGCAAGAATTGTTCTACTCCTTCTCTCCTGGATGCTTTACCCAAGGACCTCTCACTACAGAACCCTCCATCTCCTGACTGTCCCGATCTGGTAAGCCAAACCCTTTTTTTCTTTGCTGTGGGTTACTCTCTCACTGGTACTGGTGGTCACCCTCCGGCATGGAAAAGTGAGCTGCCTCCCACTTGGGCTTCTGGGCACTGACCCAAGTCAGAAAGGGTCCCAGGATTTTTTCTCATGACCCAGGCCCTGTAACCCACTCACATTCAGTTCTGTACTGGTGCTACTCTCACTGCACCCACCCTTCAACTCACTCAGTCTTTCACCTACTGGCTCCACTGGAGCAGCAGCCCCAAATCCAGCCCTGCTCCAGTACTCTAGTCAGTCTTTGCTCCATGCTGTCCTGACACAGGAGGCTCTTGGTACTGCCACCACCCAGGCTTCTCTGAACAACCTGCCTCCTCAAGATCACTGGCCCAGATTTGCTCCACTTTCTGCTGTCTCTAACCTGGGATCCCTGCCATGCACACATCCCCTTCAACACCTCCTCCGCTTGCATTATTTATTTATTATTATTTATTTGTTTATTTAGTTTTTGTTGACCGGGTAAGTGCACTAGACAAATCCTGCCTATTTTCAGGCATGACCGGGAAGGGGATACAGATGAATGCCAACTGACCTTGAACCAGATTAAGCTGCTGGTGGTATTTTAGTGAAGCTCCAGCCGTGGGCCACTTCCCCAAGGTCTGCCATTGCAGCCTGCTGACCCACCCGCCTCCATATACCGTGCCCGGGACCTGCCCTCCAAGCAGGTAAAGATGAAGACCAGCTCCACTTGCTGATGTGCCTCTCACCAAGGTAATCCACAAGTGTGAGAAATAAGGGCACCATCCACAAGCAACTAATCCAATGCTTGTTGTTTATTGCCACAAAAAGCAAAATAAAAACATGAAAAAACAGAGTGCCATGTAGGTGCTTCCTCCTCCTTAGAAGGCCCGACCAGTTTCATCCATTCGTGGCTCCTCAGGAACGGCCCCTCACCTCAAGTGCTGCATATTTATGCAAATAATATTTAAAGTGACAGTGTACATTATGAATGAAAAAGAACACAAAGTAAAGGACTCTAAATTGATGCTTAAGAGGTATAAATAATCCTTAATTTATAATGCATGTGCTTATAATTATATAGTATACATGCACTAAAGACTAAAATACCAATTGTTTAAGACAACAAAATACTAGCAACAGTATGAATCTGGTAAAGGTGATATTATAACAACAGATGAAATTACCACATATTCATTCTGAACATAGAAACAACAATAATAATGATAAAAATTAATTTAATTCATTAAGTTAAATTATTTCTATACTATGTCCAGAATTGGGTAATTATTATTATTACCATAAAGATAGTAATAAAACACAGAGCAACCAATGTATTTCATGGCATCAGGTGCTCATTAAGTCTGATACCCTAGTATCAAGGCTTCAAACCAAGGTGTACCAGAACCTGTGATGCAAGTAAAAAGTAAAAACAGATGTGATAAGGCTTTAAACAGAATAGGTATGGTCAGATATATTAGTCACTTGCCAGAAAGTTATTTTGGCATGCGACTCAATCATTTAAAATTATAGTACTAATCCTGTATAATAAAGAACTGAGCAACCTGCATCATCATACTACCGATACACACAGGAAAGGGTTATTATTTACTTTTATTGTTTATTGTTTATAACCCTTCTTGGTTATTTTAAGATGGGGGTGATGTCAAAATGGTCATTGAGCCCTGGTGTAGCAATGCCCCTAACTGAATAATCCAAAATGCTTCCTCAGTAGGAGATTATTTTCTAAGTTACCCCTTATACCCACAGATACCCTTCAATACCACAAAAGGTAAAGTATGTACACCTGCTTGTGTATCTACATGTTTGGCTAATGCATTTGCAAAATCCTTACATCTAATGTCACTTAGATGTTCACATACACGTTGTTTCAAAGTATGTGAAGTCTTGACCTACATAAGAAGCCTGACTAAGAACATGTGGCTGTGTACACAGCGGAACTGGTGGAACAATTTATGAATTCTCTGATGTGGTAATCACAATTTGAATTGATGGAGGTGAACTGTTTGGTCTTAGTGATAACTTCACAAAATCTACATTGACCACAGTTAAAGCATCCTTTGGGAGTGAGGGTAGTCACATGTTGATTTTTCTTTCCATTGAGTGTAAGGAATGCACTAGTAAGTCTGATCCATTTTTCCCCTCTGATAAACAGTACTTGGGGAACTGCAGCTATGTCCTTTAGTGCTGGGTCATTGAGAGAGTTGACCAATGTTTATGCATTATGGCTTTAATTTCACTAGTGTTATTTCCATATGTGGTGATGAAGTTAACATGATTGAAGCTGGGAGGAATTTACTTTTATACTTCAAAGGTGTAGTGGTGGTGTATCTGTAGCATGTGTTTGGGCCTTAATAATGTCCTCTTGACAGTAACCCCAGTGTGAAACCTTTCAGACATTTCCTGGAGTCTAGTTTCAAAGTCAGAAATATTAGAGCAATCCTTTTATGATGTAGGAACTGCGATGAGAGGAATGTTCCTGATGGTGTGGCTGGGTGACAACTGGAGGCAAGTAATAAAGTGTTACGGTCCTTTAGTTTTCTGAACAAATCTGTAGAAATAGTACCATCCTGAGTTTTACTGATTTTGACATCCAAAAAATGAATCTGTCTTGGATCATGTTGTACAGAAAATTTCAAGTTTGAGTTAGAATAGTGAGATATTCCATGAAACACTTAGCTCCATTGTCGTGTCCACACATCATCAAGACATCATGAATATAATGCCTCCAAAGATCAATACTGTCGAAAAAGGATTGTTATTGACATTAAAATGAAAATTTTCTCCCAATGTCCCAGGTAAGGTTACAATTAGGGCAAATGTGACCCATGGTTGTGCCCTTTACCTGGTGACAATATGACCCTTGAAAATAGAGAACGTTACATTTAAGAACATATTTTGCCAAAATGACTAAAAAGTCAACCTGCCCACTGTCTAAATCTGTAGTGTCACCCAACCATGCACGTAGTGACTCAAGGCCACCCTCATGGGGATATTAGTATAAAGTGACTCGATGTCAAGAGACGCTAAACCAATCTTGTTCATGCTGCACATTTTCCAGCAGACCAAGTGTCTCAGTTATCCTTGAAGTACAAGGGTAAGCCCATTATCAGATCACAAATGTGAGAATCCACATACTGAGACAGCAGTTCAGTTAGAGAACCGATTCTTGAGACAATTGGCCTGCCTGGAGGATGCGATGCTTTCATGTACCTTGGGCAGTACGTACATGGTTGGACGACAGGATGGGTGACCTGAAGAAAATTAGGGGTACCCTGGGATATGATGCCATCAGCCAAGGCTTGCTGCAACACGTTGTCAATGTCTCTCTTGAAGGACATGGTGAGGTCAAATTTAAGCACATGGTGAAAGTTCACATCCGATAGTTGCCTTTGAACTTCAGCAATATAGTTTGTGGAATTCATCACGACTATAGCTTCCCTTTATCTGCAGGCTTGATGGTAATGGATGAGATTTGTTTCAGTTCTATCAGTGCTGTCCTTTCATTGTGTGAAATATTACAATATAAGGGGTTATGTTGTTCACTGTATAGTTTGTTGATGTCGTTGAGGCAAGCCTGTTCAAAGTGTGTATAGCAGGAGTGGGGGTGAAAGTAGAAGCAGGCTTAAAGCTATGTAGCAAACTCAAGATATCATCATTTGGCAGTTCATGATTTGAGTCTGTGCTGGTTTCAGAATTTATACCATAAACACTCAGGTCCAAAAGGTCGTTGGAGATATTAGAGACTATAGAGATATCACCTTCGGTAAGAGAAGTCTCAGTGCCTGCACCCATTTTTCTTCTGTCGTGAAAAGATTTAGACTTAATTTTCTTGTTAACTTTTTATTGTCCAGATAAGTGCTCAATCTGCTTACAGAGCAGGTGGGTATGAAACTCAAACCCTTACTTAGGATTGATAGCTGGACAGGGGTTAGAACAGTATCAGAGAGGTTGATAATATTTACCTGCCTCTCCCTTGCCCCATTGCTTAGGTGTTGATCCCCAAGCTGATGAAACCTGAGGCTGCTTCTGCGCTGCCTGTGGATGTGATTGGTTTTTTCTAAGGCCCCTTTCTGTTCTATGAGGGGCCTGGAATCAACAAATCTGTCTGAGTGCCTCTGTTGTTCTAGCCCTCTGCTTGTTCGCCCACCTCCTCCTCCAAAAAGGTCCTCCGGAGATTCAATATCAGATTCTGAGGTTGAGTGAAAGCTTGTATTGCTTTTCTTCAGAAGTGGTTATGGGTCCTTTCTTTTGTTTCTTCTGTTGCTTTGTTAGAACTGGCAGCAAACTCAGACCCTTTCCAGGTAAAAACCCTGTTATTTAGGTAGTCCAATCTTTCTTTCTTATACTTCAGAAGCTTGACAGCTTAATGTGCATGTCTTATTTCATTACTGCTACTTTCAATTTATCTTCTAGAGCAGTGAATTCTGGATCAGTGTTAAACTCTCTGAAAATGCCCTTCCTTATCCTTGAGAACTGATTCCACTTACTAACATACTAAAATGCCAGCAGAATAGGCCTAACGGTCTTTTGTGTTCATGCTTGTTTGGTCAGCCTCACCCTGGTGCTGACCTTGCTGCCCTCGCCTCTCTGGCTTCTCCCTTCCCAGTTCCGGATATTCTTGCTGCATTGATTTTGCTTCAGAACCCTTCCCTGTACCTGTCCCACCCCTCTTGAACCCCTCCACTGTCTCTGCCTCCACCAGCCCCCCTAGGCAGCGATTCCATGGCTCCACCCACCCTCTCAGTGAAGTAGCACCCTCCTTCTCCCCTGAATCTTTCCTCCTCCAGCTTCCACCCATGCCCTCTAGTGACCCCTCCTCCTTCCTTCAAGCACCCTGACTGTTCCTCCCTATTTACCCTCTTCATGTACCTGAAGACCTCTATCATGTCCCCTGGTCCTTCTCTTCCAATGTGTACATATTTAGCTCTTGAGCCTCTCCTCATAGGTCCTGTCCCCAAGCCCCAAATCATTTTGGTTGCCCTCCTCTGGACCCTCCAGG
The DNA here is from genome assembly GCA_016271365.2 of Neoceratodus forsteri. Taxonomy (NCBI): domain Eukaryota; kingdom Metazoa; phylum Chordata; order Ceratodontiformes; family Ceratodontidae; genus Neoceratodus; species Neoceratodus forsteri. The sequence goes on along the minus strand of CM028133.1, from coordinate 764,628,861 downwards.
AGGTTAATGTCCCTCTTTAGTGTTTGGCCTCCAAAACTGCACGCAGTACTCAAGGTGCGGCTCACTAAGCAGTTATACAGAGGGAGTATCACTTCCTCCTTCTGTGGTGATCCCCTAGCGATGCATCCCAGCATCCTGTTGGCCTTGGCTGCTGCCTCCTACAAGTCTCAGAGTTGTTCATCTTGACATCCACCACCACCCCAGGTCCCTCTCAGCCATTGAGACTTGTAGCATTTCCCCAGGGTGTACACTTGGCCCGGGTTCTGGCCCCAGGTGGAGTACCTTGCACTTCCCTGCATTGAACCTCAGCTTCCACTTTCTAGACCATCTTTCCAGAGCCTCCAGATCCCCTGTAGGGCCACCTCCCTCTTCCCCATCCACCTCCGCCCCAGTTTCGAGTCATCTGCAAAGAGACTCATCTCACTCCTGATTCCTGTCCTTATGTCAGAGATGTAGGCGTTGAACAGAAGGGGCCCAAGGACTGATCCCTGTGGGACCCCACTAATGACCCTCCTTGGGGATGAGACTATCCCACCAACTATGACCCTCTGGGTCCGGTCCTGGAGCCAATTGCCTATCCATCTGATCATCTGGTTCCCACCCCATTTCTCCCAGCTTATCCAACAGGCCCATGTGAGGAACAGAGTCAAATGCCTTGCTGAAGTCTAGAAAGAGGACGTCCACTGGTCTACCCAGGTCCAAGGCACTCGTCACCCAGTCATAGAACTCCACAAGGTTTGTCTGACACAATTCCCGGGATGAATCCATGCTGTCTACTCGTCCAGGCACCCTGACTTATCCAGGTCCCCCTAGCCTCTCATTGACAATGCCCTCCATCACCTTGCCCACCACCGATGTCAGACTGACAGGCCTGTAGTTCCTGCCACCTCCCTTGATCCCCCTTGTGGATAGGCGCTATATGCGCCACCTTCCAGTCCTGGGGCACCCACCCTGTCCTCAGAGAGATGGTGAAAAGCTCCACCAGGGTTTCCCAGACATCCAGAAGTTCCTTCAGCACTCTGGGATGTAATTTATCCAGCCCCGGTGCTTTCTCTGTCTTAAGGGAGCTGAGGGCTTCCCCTCTGCTGTGATTTCCACTTCCTGTACCTCTTCTCCTGCTTAGCCCTCCCCTCCTGCCAGTGATGCCTCCCTCTCCCCAGACCACGCCCGATTGGTAGGGCCCCCCTCCTCGTATCTCTGTCTCCTCCCATGTATGATGCAGCACCCCATTTTTCTTGGTGAAACTGAGGTGAAGTACTCATTTAGTACCTCAGCCTGCTCCCCGGGTCTTGTGCCCATCTCTCCCTGATTTAATCCTGCTATCTGCCTCTTCACCTTCGCTTTTCTCCAATGTATCTAAAGAACCCTTGTTCCTCTCCTAATTTCCTGACCAGGCTCTGCTCCTTCCTTGCCTTAGCCGCCTCACCACCCTAGTGGCCCTTCTAGCCATCAGCTCGTGACTCCCTCTGATCCCTTTCACTCCTTGAGCACTTGAATTGCTTATAGGCTGCCTTCTTTCCCGTCACCACCTCCTGGACTCTCCCTGGTCCGCCCAGCAGGGTTTTGGGCCCTACGCATTTAGTCTTACTCTTGCACAGGTGTGGTAGCATCCTGCACCCCTCTTCTGATGATTTCCACCTACTATCAGCGGCCCATGTCTGACCCAATCCCATCCAAATGCTCCTTAAGGATCCTTCCCATTTCCTTAAAATCTGCCCCTGAAGTCGGTTACTTCTGTCTTTCTGCAGCCTTCTACCCTCCTTGGTCCAGGCAGAACCAGACCGTGGCATGGTCACTCCCGCCAATGGGTCCCTTACCTCCAGGCCCCAATCTGGTCACTGTCTGCCAGGACCACATCCAGTACCTGCTCCTCCCTGGTCAGTTCCCTCACCTGCTGAGTTAGGAACGCGTCTTGAAAGACATCCACAACCTCTGTTCCCTGGTCACAGAGGATGTCATAGTCTCCCAGTCTGTTCCTGGCATGTTTAAGTCCTCCAACACCACCACTGTTCCTCTGCCCAGTCTGCAGTGTCTCCCAACATCTGCCACCAGACTCTCCCTCCAGCTCCTCCCAGGGCAGGGGGTCTATACACCACCCTATGTTTACTCTTGCCCCCTTGTTATCAGGTGACCCAAATCGCCTCCACGGTTCCCTCCGCCTCCCCACTCCCCTATGCCAATGCAGTTTTGACTATCATTGCTACCCTCCTCCCCTTCCCTCCCCCTGTCCTTCCTGAACATAGTGTAACCTCCAGGTTCAGGTCCCAGTCATGTCCTGCAGTGGCCCAAGTCTCAGTGACCGCTGCCACATCCACTGCTCCCTCAGTTAGCATCGCCTGGAGCTCAGGCATTTTATTGCCCAAGCGCCTGACATTTAGCAGGACTACCTTTCCACCCTTTCCCTATAGTTCCATTTCCCTGCTCATGTTCCCATGGGATTCTGTTTCCTGGTCTGCACTTTGCCAGTCGGCCTTTTCCCGCAATCCTCCAGCTCCCCAGGGGTGAGACAGAGTCCTCCTTTATCGGCACCCCATTGACAGCCTTTTCTCCCATCCCTCCTCCTTCACAAGTTTAAACCCCACTTTTCACCAATGAACCCCCTATTTTCAACTTAAGGATTCCCTCCCTCCAAATTGAGAAGGAGTCTATCTCTAGCATACAGCTCCTTATCCTCCCAGGCCTCCCCCAAATCCCCCATCAACCCATACCTCTGGCCTCACACCACTCCCTGAGCCACTAGTTTATCTCCCTAATCTTCCTTTTGTGTTCCCCACTAGCCCTTGGCACCGCAGGATTTCTGAGAAGGAAACTGTGCATCCTATGTCATGACAGACCCTGGCAAGCTCCCTGAATCTTGCCTGTATCTCTAGCTCGCTATTTCCCTCAATGTCATTTGTACCCAGGTGGACCAGTATGTCCGGGAACCCCACAATCCTTTGCCAGCTGATATACCTCGTGCTTAGCCCTGTGCACCATTAGTCCAGGGAAGCATCTTGTTCTAACTGGCCAGGCTTCTCCCTCCTATCCCATTTGATACCCCTGATCATAGAATCCCCAACAGGAGCACTCTGACCGGCTCCTTTTCCTCCATTTCCCCTTCCATGTCCCTCATCCTTTCTACCGGCCCTCCACCCAGCTGGCTCCTTGTTCCTCCCCTCATCTGGGTGCCACATGCCACCCCCTCCTTATTTTACCATGGCCACCCCTCCCTCCAATCCTATGCCTCTCCTCCTCCTGAGTATCCTTCTGTACCCTAATTCCCTCACACTGCTCCGCACTGGTCCTTCTCCCATCCGCTAAACTAGCCTGGCTCATCCTCCCTTCCTTCCTGTCTCCATTTAGTTCCTCCTTTCGCTGTGCTCCCTGGCCTAAACCCTCAGCTCCCTTTACTGAATCCTCCTTGTACTTCTGGTCCTTCTCCTTTACCTTTCCTCCCAACTGGTCCTTCTCCTTCGCTTTCCTCCCTCTTCCCTGCCCCTCCTGCTCTGATTCACTGCTCCCCCATTTTCCTGCATTCCAGGTCCCCCTGTTCTTCCTGCTATCTGGCCCCTGCCTCCTGCCCCACTCCCTTTCCGTCTCTAACCACCCTGTCATGGCTACATCACCCCTCATCCTCGAACAGAAGAAGAGATTTGAAGCAGTTACTGAGTGTAAGGTCTGATCCACCTCCCCGCCTTGCTTCCTTCTGTCCAGCCCTGGCCATCTGCCTACTTCCCTGAGAGAATGTTGTCCTCCGTCCTCCTTTGTGAGGGTCCCCAGTTACCTGCCTGCTTCCTTGGTAGTGTCCTTGACTCCTCTGCCAGGGTCCCTATGTGACCCCTGAGTATTCTCCTGCACTCCTTTCCCTATGCCCCGCCCCAGTGCTTGGTGCAACCCTGTGGAGATCCCCAGCCCCCTTCCCCAACCATACCTCCCTTCCCCAGCTGTCTCCTAATCCCGAACCTCCTCCCTAGCTGTGCCAGCTGGTAGCACACTGGGCAACCACCAAACTTCCAAGCCCAGTCCAGTATCATGGCTGCTCCACACCCTGTGCACCCCACCACCCTCCCAAAGATGTCTGCCCTAATGACGGTGGTTCCATCCCCTTCCAAATAGGTTTCTTGGGTGAGCCACCAGGTTCCCACTAGTTCAAGATACACCCTACTGCCTAATCAGGTCACCCACTAGTCTTAGAGACAGTCCCACTGTACACCAGTAACCCTGTTACTAGGTGCAGTCCAACACATTAAACTTATAAGGGAAATGAACAACTCCCTAAGCTCCTCTCTCCCAGCCTTTAAATCCAACCCCAGTGGTTAGAACTACATGAGCTGCACCTGCAGCCTTTTCCTCAAATTGCAGGGCAGGTGTTCCCTATAAATTAGCAGAATTCTGGGGAGGGAGGGGTGGAGGAGGGCGGGTCTTGGGCAGACACCTGACTCGAGAGAGAGTGTATCAGCCCTGTGTCTCCCTCCAAGCCCAGCAGCCAAAGAACCAGGCCCAAGCAAATCCCACCAAATAGGTTTTAAATCAGAAGAAATAGGCTCCACCAGCGCAGCCTGTTACACAGTGAAACATCCACAAAATGAGCCCACTTACAGCCACCAAACCAGTTTTCAAACTCTAGCAGCCCCAAAACAATATCCTGCTAGCCCCTTAGAAGTAAGAAGAAAAGAACTAACCTTCTACCAAGTAAATCCACAAGAACCCTGTGAAAACAACAAGCAGCAGCTACTGTCCTGGAACACAACTGATCCTGTCCCTTCCAGTTCTTTCTACCTCGCTTTTACCTGCTGTTTTGGTAGTCATGAATAATGCAGAGTTGAAACAATTCAGATGCAGTCTGCATTTGTTTCTCCCAGTCTGTTTTAAGCGCAGCCCGATCGAGGCTATAGTCTGGCTATTTCAAACTCTTAGTCCCCTAGGACACACCTACCTTCTGGTAGGCATCAAGACCGTCAAATTCCAATAAATTCTGTATGATCTTAATGCAGTCTTTTCTAATTCCTAATATGCAGTGTGAATGTTCACTGTGTTTCAGTGATGCCCACAGCTGCTGCTGAATCAAAGTAACAGTTCCAGGTTCTAAATCGGGTATCAGGCGTGATATGCAGAAAGGGTTGGATTCACTATACCAGAAAAAAAAATAGATGCTAAAGGAGAAGGACCCTACTGCACCCATACATGCAAGTCCTTGAGTCTAGAAGACATGATAGTAACAGTGCTATCTCTACCTAAAAAAAACAAGGTAATAGCTGTATGACTTATTGTGCACTCACGTGGTATTAGCGGTGAGCTCTTTGTCCAAACCGAAACAGGAAAACATGAAGTTCAGCTCCATTCGTTGATGTGCCTCTCACCAAGGTAATCCCACAAGCATGAGAAATAAGGCACCATCCACCAGCAAATAATCCAATGTTTGTTGTTTCTTGCCACAAAATAAGCAAAATAAAACCATAGAACAAACAGAGTGCCATATAGGTGCTTCCCCTCTCCTTAGAAGGCCCGACCCGGTTTGGCCATCGCACTTCCTCAGGGATGGCCCTGGCCTCAAGTGCTGCATATTTGCGAGGGCTGCCTGCGAGGTCCTCCCAACCCCACCCCAAGCTGACTCTCGGACCAGAATTATTTCACGCCAGGACTTCACAGAAGACGAGGGTCGCGAGGGCTGCCTGCGAGGGTCCTCCCCACCCCCACCTCAAGCTGACTCCGGATCGAATTATTTTCACACCAGGTAACTAACTGGCCCAGAAAGCACCACCAGGAGATACGCTTCACTTGTGACACCTTTGTGTGGGCTCACCAGCTTGCATGTTGCGAGCGACTCCTTCCTCGCTGCACTAGTTGCTGCTACCTGCTGTGGGAAGGACTGTGGACTTTAAGTCGGTATGCACGATGCAGACTGTTTATTTTTCTCTTACTTTTGGCCAGTGGAACCGTGGTGCAGGGCAGATCTCACTGTTGCCTTTATTTAAAGGGTAGTCTGCTTAAATTAATGCCTGTTAATTTTCTCTTACTTTTGGCCAGTGGAATCGTGGTGCAGGGCAGACCTCACTGTTGCCTTTATTTAAAGGGTAGTCTGCTTAAATTAATGCCTCATGAAATGCTGGAACCACAGTAATTTTGTGCAGGTCTTTTAACTCTCTTACTGTGTACTGTGTATTTGGTAGCCCTCGTGGCACCGCCATCTTGTGCAGCCCCCAGTCACCTTCTGTACTGTTCTGGTGCCAGTTTTTGTCCTCGCCTGCACTCTGCCTTACCTGTGCTCAGCAAGTTCTGCTCCTCCTCTCTTTTTTGTTTGTCTTAAGTCCCCCTTGCCCTACATTTTATATTGCTTTGCTTGTAATTCCTGATGAATACCATGCTCGAAAGTTGTTACACTGTGAATTTTCTGCTCCCATAGACTTCGTTGGTGGCCTTGCGATCATTGAGCATTTTGAGCGCTGACCCTGACCTGTGCTGTAAAAGCCAAATAAGCTGTACTGCCTAATAACTTACTTGTGCTTAGCCTGTCTGTATTTACTGGTGCTTGCCAATTCTGTTTGACCCTATCGCTAACTGTTCTGCCCCCGTCCGCCACCTCACACCCTGTTCAAATCTCCCCGCCCCCTGCCCAATTGCTGAAATATTCACCCCTGTTCCTTTTCTTCCTCAGGACTTCACAGAAGACGAGGTTGCGGTCGCGAGGGCTGCCTGCGAGGTCCTCCCAACCCCACCCCCAGCTGGACTCCGGACCGAATTTTTCACGCCAGGTAACTACACTGGCCCCGAGCACCACCAGAAGATACGCTCACTTGTGGCACCTTGTGTGGGCTCACCAGCTTGCATGTTACGTAGCGACTCCTTCCTCGCTGCACTAGTTGCTGCTACCACCGCTGCTGTGGGAAGGACTGGCCCCGCCACCACCGCCACCACCCATAGTCGGCACTTGGTCTGTAGTGAAGGTCACGTGTGCAAATTCTCCTATCAGCCCAGTTTACCATTAGCAGGATATATTTTCCTGCCGCTAGGGCATTTTTTCTTTCTTTTTTTTCCTTTTTTTCTTTCCTCCACTAGTCTCTGCAGATATTCTCCTGAACTCGCAGTTAGCTCCTGATCACCTCCTTTTCACTCACCCCCACCCCTCACTCCACTACCTTCACCAATCTGCCTGCCTCCGCGCACTCTTCCTGCCAGGTCCCTCTCCAGCCATTGAATTCATCCCTTTCCAGCTATTGAATCATCTTAAGCCACAACCCAGGGACATGGCCCCTGCACCGGTCGATCTCCTCACTGGCCTCCGGATTGCCTCTCCGCCCGCCCTTGCCACTCTCCCTTCTGCCTGGTGTGCAGCCAAAGGGCTAAAGATAGCACCTTAACATCCACAGCATCCTCCAGAATATTGCAGAATTAACAGCTTGGGTTGCCCCTCTATAAACCAGATATCCTTGGCATCTCTGAATCCTGGCTGAAGCCAGACCCTGACTCGGCCTGCTCTATCCCGGCTACAGCCTCACACGGCGCGACAGGGCAGGCGGCAAGCACGGGGGTGTACCTTACTATAAGAAGCACCTAAACATGTCCTTAGTTGCTCACTTCACTTACCCCCCACCCTGTGAGTTCCTCCACCCCCTCTCCTCCTCCTCCTTGGCAACACAAAAGGTGCACCTCGTCCTGCCTATAACCCTCCTAAGGGTGGCATCTCGGCTCTCCTCCTTGCTCGAGCAGCTCAGGAGAGGGTTGGCCCCAATGAGCTCCTCATCCTTGGGGACCTTAACCTTAACTGGCTGGTGCCCTACCACAAGCAGTTCGAGCCACTGCTCTCTGGCCTCACACTCAGCCAGGTCATCACCGACCACTCGGCCCTCCCCGGCGACCTGGGAAAGCTCATAGACTGGGTGATGAGCAACCGACTGAAAACATCATCCACCCGGGACACCTCCCGATTCCATCTCTGACCACTCCCCCACCTACTCGTCTGGGGTCGTGCCTCTCCCAAAATCCCCAGTCGTATGCTTCTGATGAGGGACTACCCAAGTTCTCGACCAGCCTCTACCTTAATGACCTTCGGATGGCTGACTGGTGTAGGATCACCTCCACTAGTGACCCCATTGCTGCCCTAGACCACTTTATTGCAGTACTCATCCCACTGCAAAACAAGCACGCCCCTTCTCCAAGAGGAGAGTCTGTGGCACAGTTACAAAGTGGCTCACAGTGACCTTCTCTCACTCATGAAACTGCGAGACAAAGCTGGGTGAGACACAGGCTGTCCCATAATAATGCTGACCTCCTGGTCTACCGCCAGCTGAGAAACTCCTGCAAGCGAGCTATACGAGCTGCAAAAGTGAGTTCTGCAGAGCTGCCCTGCTTGCCTCAGCAAAAAACCGCGTTTTGGACTAATGTGAAAACCTAGTAGGAGGGTCGGCCAAGGCCCAGCCCACCGATATGCTCATAGGGGACCAACTGCACAACCCTAACCATTGCCACCATGCTCAACCGATTGTTCACGGACCTGCCGGCCTCCTCTCTCTCCTCCCGGGCTCTGCCCTTCAACCACAGGGGAGCCTCCTCCTACCGCCCCTCCTTCTACCTCAAAAGAGTCACTATTGGCGAGACCCAGAAACTCCTCGCCGGCCTCTCCCACCACATGGGAGCTGGTCACGATGGCCTGGAGCCGAAGCTTCTAAGCCTGGGGGCTCCTCTCCTCGCTCGTCCGCTAGCCCACATTTTCAATGCATCTCTGATCTCTGGGGTACTCCCCTGATCTGTGGAAGGTCGCCAAGGTCATCCCTGTACTCAAACATGGCGACCAAGGACGTAAACAACTATCGGCCCATTGCTATTCTCTGCGCCTGCCAGTAAGCTCTCTCGAAAGGCGTGTTGCAACACAACTCACCCTCTACTCCAGGGACACGATGTGCTGTCCCTGCCCAGCATGGTTTCCGTGAAGGGCATAGTACATCTACCGCCTTTGCAGTGGTCACTGCCCAGATCCGGTCCGCAACTGACCAAGGCAAATTAACTGGAGCCATCTTCGTTGATCTGTCAAAGGCCTTTGACCGGTGGACCACCCTCCTCCTCTCTGCCCTACAGTCCCATGGTTATTCCCTCGGTGCCTTGCCTGGTTCGCCAACTACCTTAAGGGCAGGCAGCAATACACCTGTTTTAATTGTACCCTCTCACCCCTCCCAGTGAACAGCGGGTGCCCCAAGGATCCATCCTCGGACCAATCCTGTTCTCCCTGTTTATAAACGAGCTTCCTCTGTCACTTCCAATGGGCACCTAACACTCACGCTGACGACCTAGTCATCCTAGCCAGTTCTCAGAACATCACCTCCGGCAACTCCCAGCTCAACGCCGATTTTGCCCTTATCAGGAGCTGGCTTGATGGACACAAACTCACAGTGAACCTCAAGAAAATGCAGACCTTGCTCTTCGTCTCCTCGGCCAAAACCTCCTCCTGAGCGGTCTCCCTCAAAATCCATGGTTCTAGTAAATCCCTCCTCCCGAGCGCTGACTCTGTAAAATACCTGGGCATCACTCTCGATCCCCAACTGGACATCACCACGCACATTCACACCATTTGCAAGGAAATCCAATGCCAAGCTTGGCCTAGCCTACAGGGCTAAGGACTGCCTCACCCCTGCAGCTCGGCTTGCCATTGCTAAGGGATTCTACTCCCACACTCTCCTATGGGCTCGTGGCCTTTGCCTGTCCTATCCTCCAACCTCACCAAGTGGAACACCACATGCACAATAGCATGCCAGCCGCTCTACGGCCCCGCCTCACACACACCATTGCGAGCTTTACTCGACTAGAATGGCTCCCCTGAGGAGTTCCAGACCTATACCCTTGGCAACTTCATTGACAACATAATCAGAACGGCCACTCCTGCTTCGCTGCCTTTCCGCTAAAACATGTCTCCCTGTCTACAACCTTCGGTCGCGTGCACTGCTAAGGACCATCGGGTCCCAAGACCCAAGACCTCACAGGTGATCGGGCCTTCACCGCCCTTGCACCCAAACTGTGGAACTCCTCCCTGCCCACATTCTTGCCTCCCTCCCACCCCTGCTTCAAATCCTCCTTATGGAACTTCCTAAAAACGCGTCCACCTGTCTGTGTTAAGCACCCACCTGCCCCCCAGCGAGCTGTCTCCCCATTGAATACCTCTGCTGCTGACTACCCCCTCAGGCATTTACTGCTCCTGGTGGAGCAGCGCTATCTCTTAATCCTTCACTCACCTGAGCGGTGCCTACCCTCCCTCTCTATAGGCATCTAGGCCGGCCTCTACTAACCCAGGTTTCTCCTAACTGTACCTTCTGCCTCTCTCCTGTTCATGTTGCTCTTGCTGTATTCCTCAACTATCTTTGGATGTACCACCCACGTTCCTGATACCACTTTGATGTCTAACTCCCTCATTGCTGCTCTTGCTGTGAACTCCTAAACTGTTTGTCATTACCTCTGTATCACCCTACGGTGGAGCATATTGCTCTTGCATGAAAACTCTATTGTATTTGCCAATTGTTGGAGCATGTGGCTCCTGTATGTAACCCAACTGTTGGAGCATGTGGCTCTGTATGTAACCCAATCTGTTGGAGCATGTGGCTCCTGTAAGTAACTCCAACTGTTAGAGCTAGTAGCTCCTGTATGTAATTGTTTTGTCCCTATGGATACCCTGTAACTCTCCGGTCGCTCCTGAAAATAGGCACGTTGATGTCTAGTGTGCTTACCTGGTTAACAAAAGCAAATAAATAAATAAATTAATGCAAATAATATTTAAAGTGACAGTGTGCATCATGAATAAAAAAAGAACACAAGGTAAAGGACTCTAAATTGATGCTTAAGAGGTATAAATAATGCCTTAATTTATAATGCATGTGCTTATAATTATATACTATACATGCACTAAATGCTAAAATACCAGTTGTTTAAGACAGTAAAATACTAGCAACAGTATGAATCTGGTAAAAGGCAATATTATAACAACAGTAAGAAATTACACATATTCATTCTGAACATAGAAACAACAATAATAATGTTAAAAATTAATTTAATTCATTAGTTGAATAATTTTTATACTATGCCCAGAATTGGGTAATTATTATTATTATTACCATAAAGCCTCCAAGCAGGCCCCATATTTGGGTGAAGGGCCCCGGGCTCCTCTACAACTCCGGCTGCCCTGCCACACTGGGTATGAGGAGGGGCCACTGCCACTGGCTCCTTCCTGTAGAGGCCCCTGCCACTGCCTCTACAGCCCTGGTGGCCCAGGGAACACAGTTTACACAGGGCCTCTAATGCATTCATTTCTCTCCTGGCCCCACCTGGCCACCCTCCATCCCTGCCCCCAACGACGCAGGACCTGGCTAATACTTCACCCACAGAGCTCCATTTCCCCAGCTCTCCATCACCACGATGCTGAGAAAACCATCCTATCTACATTTGGGAGGGTCCCCACTGGTCCACCTGGACCACCGAGCTCCCTTACTTGCCCACCCATCTCTGCTCCTCCAGCCAACCCCTCTAGCCAGGCCTAATGCCCGGGCTGGAAGAGCCCCAAAACTTCCTGTCTACTCCCTTATATACTCCCTGAACCTACTCTGCTGCCACCTTGAGGCATCCAGCAGCCAAAGTCCCCAGAGCTGTAATAAATTCCCTAGCTTGGGGGGTAGGAGGAGGAAAAAGGGTGCCTAACATGGAGCATAAGCCCCTCTTTACAGGGGCTTACACTTTGATATGTCTCTTTTAAATTAAGTGTCTGGTTTGTTTGTTTTAATTCTGTTCATTTTTGTATGTACACTTGTGTCTGTTTAGGCACAGTTATCATACGCACTTGCATTGTTTATGCAACAGTTGATCTCAGGGACAGTTTCAGCAGCTGCAGAGCTGAGAAAAGAATGTAATAGTTGTGACATAGCTGGGAGGACATGCTGGCCCATGTGGTGGTAATGGTTCCTGGGTACAGGATGTAGCTAAAGTCTTCTGCAGGTTCTTATCCACGGAGCCCTGAATCATTAAGTAGGAGGATGGGGTTTACACTCTATGGGTGTTTGGCTACAGCCTGTAGTACATCTGTCATGCTGAACCATCTGCATTCTAGGCAACAGAAATTGTGGTTAGGCATGGCCCTAGTAAAGAGTTGTCCATCCCCACTGCCAGCCTCCGAGGAGGATGAGAAGACTGGCAGAAAGGCATAGGCAGTGATGAAGGATCCCATACTAACCAGCATTCAAGATCTGCTGTCATAAGAACACCTTATCCCCTCAGAAAACCAGGGAAGTTTCATCACCATCAGCACCATAGCATCAGGTGACTTAACTAGAATTTGTAGAGTGGAGTAAGAAGTTCACCACTGCTCATGTGCAAGCAAAGGAAATCAGCTCAGAGCTGACTGAACTGATTGTACAAAATCTTCTGCCATTCTCCTTCACTTCCCATGCCAGCATCCAGTGGAGTAGCCAAGGATTTCAGATCAGCACACCAAGTGGACTCACTGCTACCCCCGTTAGGGTGAGCTACCCCGGGTGTAGCCAGACAATCTACAAATGTACACCCAGACCCGTGTTTGTTGCCTCATTTGGCACAATAAATACAGCTTTTGTATCTCATGACAGTGGTTGTTGCCATGCAAGGGTAAATACAAATGCCATGCATTGTTCTCAAGACACCCACATACCAGTCCAAAGCCTGTAAAGTTGTGATATCCTTGGGATGCAAAGAGAGTATTAGTGACCAGTCCTTCTAGTTTTGACTCCTATGAATAAAATTACAGAAAGTACAGAAAGGTTCAGTATTTTCTTTGTTAGTTTTCATGGAAAAAGGAAGCAGTTCAGAGCCTATTTGCTACCCCTTAAATAAAATTGCACACCATGGAGTGCTTGGAGTATGCCTGCCTACACCCATGCCAGCATCCATTAGTTCATGGCTACAGTGGGATCAAGGTACAGTGCCCCACCACAGCCCTTTTCACTGAAGTGAAGATGCACCAGCTGTATCTGCTGTTTGAGATCCACTGTCACCTAGCCTGAAGATGGCATCCTGGAAGAGTGTGCACATCACCAGTGATACGTGGACAAATGTTTATGGGCAAGTCATGGAGTATATGGTAGTGATTGCCCACTATGTTTGCTTTAGAATAAACATCCTTCTTCAAGTTCAAGCAAGTATGAGTGGCCTGTGTATAAGAGGCAGGTAGCACTGTGTCTGGATTTCTGGAGCATGACGAGGGCTCAGAACCTACTGATGGAGCTGAGAGAGGTGTTCTACATGGCTGTCGTGCAATATATTTGAGCCTAGAATGGTGATAACAGACTATACCAGAGCAGTTTATGATGGACACTAAACCTAGTGTCTAACACATTGTGTTAATCATGAGGTTATTGAGCTCCTGTCACACAACAAGGTGATGAAGGACTTTATTGGACCAATGAAGACTATCTGTCTTCACCTCTCACACTTGGAGAAAGTCTTCAAGAAGCTGCAGTGCACTCAAATGGAAAATAATCTCCTCAAACATGTTTTGAAACAGGATGTGGTCACACAGGAATTCAATATATTATATACTGTTGAGGTTCCAGAAGCAGAAGCTAATAGTGCATGGTTATCTGCGCCATCATGAATCAACTGCACAAATATCATGCTATCTGGCTGGGATTGGGCAATAGTAAGGATACATGTTTGTATTTTGGAACCATTAAAAGCAAGTACTGCACATGGGAGGTCAGTAGTGATTCCTCTTGTTTGACCATCATACAGTTCTACCTGGGTTCTTGCATCACCTGTTCATGACATATTAGAAGAACTCTATTAATAACGAAGATGCAATTGTCCTTACCTGCTCCTTCTTTCACATCCTTTCTGAAGATTAGTGTATTAACAAGATGTTTCATGAGGAACATTATGTCCTTTCCTCCATATCAGATCCACAGTTCAAGAAGTAAATAATGAACATGTTGCTAGAGGACACAAAGCTGGAAAAGAGGAAGGAAAGCCTGTTTAATAAGGTTGGGAATATATGTCCAGCTGAAGAAGACTTGCCTTTATCCAGAGTTCCTATCAGCCACTGGTAGGGAGAACAGATCCTCTGTTGTAGAGGAAGCAAGAGTCATCTTTGACGAAGATGAAGAAAACAACATGGAACATCTTTAATGGAATATTTGTCATCAGCACAGGTCATGTTGTCTTTGTCTGAGAGGATACAAAGCTCAAAGGATTAGATTCTGTTGGAGTGCAGTTTGATGGATGTTTTGCAGGCAGCTCAATCCTTACAAGGGATAAAGAGCCTTTGAATGATCCATTGAATCACTTTCACTCAGAGAAGACTGAGTGCAGCATCATAATCTGATGCAATATATTTACTGCAATGAACGTGCTCAAGTGTATTCTCAGAAAAGGTCTTTAGTGCTGCTGGTGTCACTTGGACAAAGCTAAGTCCAGGCAATGTGGAGATGCTGATGTTCCTGGAACTGAATCTTCAACACTTCAGAGTAATACCACCTGAGGAGCTTAATCTGGTCTTTGACCCATCATAACCAACTTTAAAGCCACAGGATATGGAATTATGATAGGATGGTGAATAAGGCATCAAATTTGATGACAGACTTGATGTAGGAAATTAGTGTCAGTAATGTCCTGTGAATCTTCCCAGTTGGAGATGATCTTTCCTGCTCTATCCTCTTGTCCACTTGTGCTGCACACTTGAGTCTTCCTGCCATCTACTGATTCTTTTTATTATTTTCTCTTTTTCTTGTCGAGCTGTCCTAGCCCAAGAATGGGCTCACCTGGCTCCGGTAACCTTGTCCCTCATACTGGGAAGCCCCCCTCCCGAGTAGGGAAGTACAGGAAGAACTACCATGGCCAGATGGGACAGGCACTGGGGCCAGCTCATTCATGGGGAGATGGCATTTTTGGCAGTTTTAACCTCGAGCTGAGTGCGTGCAATGACGCAAGCAGAGGAGAAACCCTCAAACTTCCATGTGCACTCTCCTCCATGTGCCTACACTCAGCTCCCCCAACCTCATGCCCAGCGCCTTGCTCCCCAGCCACCACCAGGGGCAACCAGGCACCGATGCATGGCCCCTCCCTGGAGAAGGAGAGTAGTCATCCGGACGCTCAATCTTCCCTCCCTGCCACCCCCAGCGGCCTGTGTTCGCTCCCAAATATGGGTTGCCAGCATAGCACAAAGTGTAGCATCCAGCACCTCAACCCTCAACACCATCAGGCCGGCTCCCATCTACTGATTCTTCCAAACACATCAGGACTTATTGCCTTAATTGATTTTACCATTATTATTTTTTCTTGTTTTTGGCAGAGTGAAATCCATCATTACCATAATCAAATCAGTGCTTTACATCATCCTCTTTGCTTGCTGTCACCATTCTAGAGCACTGCCATCATGCTCTGTCTTCTTCATGCCATGAACGTTGTTTTACTGGACATACTCATTCTGCCCACTAGCAAGGACAGACTGGACATTATGACTGCTGTGATTTGGATTTTGACAATAAAATTAATTAGTTCCTGGCTAATCAGCTGTCCCTTAATGTCAAGAAAATTATCTCTATGACTTGGCATTAGACAAAGGCTTGTTACGCTCACCTTCTCCCTCTTCCATATCCATGATGGTGCTGTGCTTAAGGATATTCCCTCTTTTAAGTATTTATTTATTTAGTTTTTGTTGACCGGATAAGTGCACTAGACACATTCTGCCTATTTTCAGGCACAACCGGGGAGGATACAGATGAATGCCAACTGACCTTGAACAAGGTTAAGCTGTTGGTGGTGTTTTTTAGTGAATGGAGGAAATTTGGCCAGGACACCGGGTAACTTCCCCTACTCTTTTCGAGAAGTGCCAAGGGATCTTTAACATCCACCTGAACTACCACCAGAACAGGCAGATGGGATCTCGGTTTAACGCTCTCATCCGAAAGATGCTCCTCAGGAGTTCAGCACCCCTCATGCCACACTACAGTGTCAGTATTGGGATATTAACCCAAGTGCCTGGTGTAGAGGATACAACCCACAGCTTTCTGATGTCCCAGCCTCAGAGGCGAGTGTGCTTCCTGCTGAACCACTGACACTGATACCTCAGGGTCTGCCTGGATCACCACCTCAATTTCTCAGTGCAAGTGAATGCCATCCACCAGAAGCTGCACCCTAAAAGTGGTGTGCTTTTATGAATACAGAGAGTATCCTGCTTTGTACCTATAAGAGATGAGATTGTCTTGAAGATGACATTCCTATCTTCAGCTATTGTGACATTGTGTACAGCAGTACTCCCAAGTCCACCCAAGCCACATTGGACCATCTCTTTCACTCCATCTGCTGCTTTTGCCAAGGACAGTCCTCTCACACCTACCACTGCTCATTATATTCTTCCCCCACCTCCATTGATGACCAGCCCATTGTGAAATACCCATTGTGCTTCCTTTATCTCTAAATTATGGCTTAGCTCCTTCCCACTTACCTTGCCTCTCTCCTCACTCCTCCCCAATCCATTATCTCATACTCCTTCACAATGCTGGCTCTTGCTCTGTCACACTCCCCAAGTTAAATCCTCTGCCATTCAAGCTGCCTTTTCTTCTGTTTCTTCAAACATTGGGGCTCTCTCCCCTAACCATCTGCTCTACTTTATCCCTCCACTCACTCAAACCTCTCCTCCATGACTTTACTACTCACTCCCTGTAGTTGCCCTGATACTGGTCCCTTGGCTGTTGCCTGCTGCCATCAAACCCTTAGTCTCCCTTAGCTCTGCCCTTATACACCTACACTGAGCTCCCCTACACGTCCCCAATTTATAACCATTGCTCAAACTCTAGACTTGCTTTTTACATAGTGAAAAATGTTCTCCTTCAGGACTTTATTGCAGTGTAGTGTATTTACTTACACAGAATCATTGCCTTTGCACAGCTGCTAATTTTGTGATGCTTATTTACTCATTAATTGCATTTTGTATTTTTGTATTCATTGTACCTTATTATTCTGCTCTGATTTTCCCTTCCCCTGCCCCCAAAACACATTGGGAAATGAGCTGTTACCAGCTCAGTATTTATTTATATATTTATTTATTTATTTATGTCTTTGATAATTGGGTGGGTGCACCGATCCAATGGACCATTTCAAGCATGACCGGACCACTAGCATGGCACATTGATTAAAGCAAATACAGGTAACATGTCAGTATTACAGGCATGAACAGTTTGGTGAATGAATCATGGTACATAGGGACAATACATAAAATAAATTACAGTAAAGTACATGGTGCAGTAAACAAGTCAGTAATCACATCAATACACTTTAGCAATACAACAAACAACATAAGTGCTGTGTCATAGACAGGAGGGGTGGAGAGTACAGAGTCAAAAGGAGAGTGAGAACCAGGTAGGGAGACTGTATCCCATGAGGGGATAGGGACCCCGTGATCAGGAGGAGGGGATTAAGAGGAAGGAGGATGCCACTTACCCAGGTGGGCAAGAGCATTTGGCTTCTGACAGCAGCCAGACTTTGAGGTGAGTTTTGAAGAGGGTGAGAGTCTGTCAAGCAGAGGGCATAGGGAGCTTATTGCAGGAGAGGGCAGAGAAGGAAATGCTTTACTGCCCATGGTAGAGGAGATCCTAGGGCCCTCAAGAGGGGGACAGATGATTCTCTGAGTATGTCTTTCCTGGTTAAACATTTTGTTGTTAAAGTTTTATTGGTTTCAAAGTGTATAACATCAGAACAGATTATAGACATACATAGCAGGCAATAAATAAAATACATGGTGGATCTCTTGAGGGTAAGGTATGCCCTCTACACTGATAAACCTATAAGGATTAAAAGACACGAAGCAGCATAAAGAGATGTACTTTCTACTTACTAGACTAAGACAAATGCTGGCCCACAAGGAGAGATAAGGACATGTAATCAGGTCAGGTACTTCAAGGCTTCCTGAATGAGCCTGAGGGACATACCTACTTGCATCATATCAGTATTGCTGCTTGGATTCTGTAAAAGATCAGCGATAACCACAAAGCATACAGAACACTAAACCTAAAAAACATAACCAAACTAACTGCACTGTTTGAGTGAGATTATAAGCAAAACTTAGTGAGTTAAACAACTGTGTGGAGTAACAAGGCCAATAGCATTTTCTAAAGCATATATAATTGTGGGGAGAGACCAGTGTGGGAGATAAGCAATCTTTGGGGGCCAGTCAGTTACCATTTTTACCCTACACCCGTGGGAGGATTAGTGAATGCCATGTTGAGTCCCCAGCAGGTGAAGAATTTGGCCATCTGGTTTAGCATGGAGTGAGTCTGTCCAGCTTGGCTAATTTAATAAGGTATGACAATATTTCCCAACAGTGGAATCAGGGTACTGCACCATTTACACAAAAGAGATATTTTAGCTTGCATGACTAATAAATTGAGCCATCTGAATTCAGGTTGCATCAGATGCAATGCTACTGGCCTTGTACCCAGCAAATGTAGTGGAGCAGATACGGAATCTGTTTATGGAGCACAGTACCACCTAAATGGCATATCTGCCTCCAGAAGGACTGGAGTTTGGGGCATGACCAGAGGATATGGTAGAGAGCCCCTCACACCGATTGGCACCACCAACATTTATCATAATCAAGCAGTTTGGCAGTGCAGAGCACCATAGAGGTCTTGTACCATGAGTGTAGTATTTTATTTTGAATAAACCAGCTGCTGGCATCTGTAAGCAGATTATGGGCATTGTGAGAGGCTTGTGACCACTGTTCTTCAGTAATGCCACATTCTAAAAATCCTCTCCATCTGGCTTTACATTCCCTGATTGACTAGGTAGAAAGTCCCTTAGGTTGGAGTAAATCTTACCAGCCAGCTCTCTGGGAACAAATACCTATTTGCTTAGAATGATATTTGTTATCGGAGAATTGGGACCCTGAGCTGGGCCCTAACAGCCTCCCTGATTTGTATGATACCGCCAGACGCCCTTGTGCTTAAGGTCTCACCTAGTTGAAGAACTTGAAACACCGCCTAATAACTCAGCTTCAGGGTCCCAAATATCTTTGAGGAAGTGAGTACCCTTATTAGCCCATTGTGGTCAAGTGACAAGTTTATTATCTATCAGGATTTGCAGGATATTCCACAAGCAGGTATGAGATAAAGAGACTTGAGTGGAGCCCTATGTGAATCCATGGCCAGTACTTGATATAGGGAATTACTGTGGGGTGGGAGTGGTGCTGTTTGCCCGTTGGGGAGGTATAAGAGAAATGGCTGTGCAAACATTTCCCAGAGTCTGTTCCATGTGTAGCCACATTAGGGACTGATCAGTGCAGGGTTTGAACCAGTGAATTGTTTGCACTGCTTGAAAAGCAAATTTTACCCCTCCATCCAGGGCAAATTCCATCCTCCTAGTTTCCAGTGGGACTGAAGCTTATTGCAATTAAGCCTGGGTTTCTTGCCCTCCCATAGAAAATCCCAAATAATTTGGCAGTCTTTTGAAATCAAGCCTGATGTAGGGTTAGAGGAATATGAGTAAGCAGATAAAGGAATTTAGGGGCAGTAAGCATCTTCATGGCCGCATTTTACTGGCTTAGGTAAGCTTCAGCAACTTCCACCTATCAAATTCCACCTTGCAGGCGTATATTAAGGGTGAAGATTGATTTCCCATAACTTCTCAAAGTGCAGGACTATTTTAACACCCAAATATGTGATTCCTTCTGCTGCCCATTGCAGTCCAGAACCTGCAACTATACTTGGCTGACAGAACTGATTTAGGACATAATCTCAATTTTGGACTGGTTTATCCTTAGGCCTGACAGACTGGCTGAAGGAGTTTAACAGGGATAGCAGCAGTTTTAAGAAATGTTGTAAATCTGCTAATGGAATGAGCAAGTCATCAGCATGCATGAGGGTAGGATGGCTTCTGTTATCCACCTTTAGCCTGATGATTTCTGAGTGTTGCCGAATGGCAGCTGTGAGGAGTTCCACCACCAGTATAAATAATAGTGGGGAGAGAGGACACTCCTGCTGTGTGCCTCTTCCTAAATGAAATGGAGCTGAAAGCAGGCGATTGGTAGCAACCCAAGTGGTGGGGGCAAAGTAAAGTGCTTGCACCCAGGCCCAAAATCTGTCTCCAAAACCCAGGTGGGATAACATACACTGAAGATAATCCCATTCAAGGAAAACAAAGATCTTCTCAAGATCCACTGTGAGGGTCACTGCTGAGGACTGAGCCACATGTGGAGTACATAAGATTCACCAGAGATGTAATGTGATCTGCACTGTATCTACCAGGGGTGAAGCTAACTTGAGAAGCGCATAAGTGTGGACAGCAGTGGACTCAGCCTGTTCACAAAAACCTTGCGTAAATCTTGCTGTCTGCATTAATAAGCGAGATTGGCCTACAATTCCAGCAGTGTAGGGTCTTTGCTTTTAGGCAGAACTGTAATAACAGCTTCCCAAGTGTAGGGGTAGGGTCCTCACTCTTCAGCTTCTAAAATACCTGGGATAGGAATGGGACTATTTCGGGGCTAAAGCTTGAAGGAAATCAACTGGAAACTCATCCGTGCCAGGATTTACCTGTTTTTAGAGATAGTAGCTTTTACCCACCTTTTCAGCAGGTGTTGGGAAATCTAGACGTTTGACTGCTGGGCCAGTTTGGGATGGGATAGCTCATCAAGAAAGGGTTGTATTCTTCGGAGTGCTCAAGTGCATGGAGGTGTAAAGAGTGAATAAAAGAATACCATAATATTATTAATTTCAGAGGGTTAGATAGCACCTTACCCTGTGAGTTCTGCAATCCTGATATGTGCCTATCAGCTTGCTGCTTGTGCAGCTGGTACGCCTAACACCTTTATTCCTTTATCCGCACCTTCCCATAATCTATAACATGTTTGCAACACAGCAATTTCTGCCTTTCTACTTAACAGTGTATTGATCTCGAGGTGCAGGCCCAGGACTTTGCTGCCCAGGGTAGGAATGTGATAAGGGTGAGTGTTGAGCTTTGTACTCTTCTAGCCAGTTTTAAATCTGCCTCTAGCTCAGAGAGGCATTGTTCTCTCCTCCTCCTCCGAGATGCATAGCCCTAACTTTGCCCCTAATAGTTGCCTTGTATGCCTCCCATGTAACTCTGACTGAGATGTCAGACATAGGATTTTCCTGAAAGAACAGGGTAGTTTCTTCCTCATGCCCAGGGAATGGATCTCTCAGCAGGAGAGGGTCCAGCCTAACAGGTGGAAGCAGGGGTCAACCTTTAACTTTTTTTTTTTTTTTGTACAGGGCTAGAGTGAACCAGAGTTTGCACTAGCCTGCAGAAGTTTGTGTAGCCTACAGTCAGTATGGTTAACAGTGATTTGTTAAATGAAAGGCAAATAAAATAACATTTGTCCTGCCAACAGTCTGGACACCTATCAACTGATTTTGCACTGTGCCTTTAACTGCAAACCACACATACACTATCTCAGCTTCTGTGGCTGAAGAGTCAGTGGTTCTGTGACTGATGACTGAAATTAACTTTGTTCCATAATTTTTTCTCATAGCGCCATGTGCTCAACCTCGCTACATAGTAGATAAAGTTACAGGCATATTTGTCATTCTAATATGCTGAACTGATATCTAGCCCTTTCATATCATGAAGGTGGCACATCCACACAAAGTCTGTGAAAGGCGTTCTATCTTGGCACTTGCATGGCATGTGCGAAGTAGTTATCCAGACGGTTAGCGTTGCTTCATTCATGTTCTTCACTGCATTACTTGTCCCTGGAGTAGCAGTGCTGACATCCTCCTTTTCCTTTGCCCTAGGATAAGCTTCACTGATTTTATTCATTTAGTTTTTGTTGACCGGTAAGTGCACTAGACATATTCTGCCTATTTTCAGGTACGACCGAGTAAGGGGGATAAAGATGAATTCCAACTGACCTTGAACTAGATTAAGCTATTGGTGGTATTTTAGTGAATGGGGAAATTTTGCTAGACACTGGAGAAATTCCTCTACTTCTGTAGACGGGTGGCACTGTCTGTCTGTCTGAAGAGATGGCTGAGCTCATTTCGAAGCTGGAGGCTGAAGGAGATGGAAGTGTTGCTGGGGAGGATGCGTTTTAACCGTAGGAACAACTCGCGAGATACCTCCCCACGATAGACACTCTGAAGGGAACCAGGGTGGACTAATTTTGGTTATCTGCTACACCGCTTATAAATGAAGCAGTATAAACTCAGTGGTTCCAATTGCATCAAACTCAACATTGGAGGAAAATGCACTTATCTACTACAACAACAACTGCATCTTTTAGAGGCGAACTAAGTCAAAAACAACTAACCATAGACATAGAAAAATGGAAACGGAGTCCAGAAAATGCCTCTTCTTCATTTGCTTTAACTAAAATGTTTGTGGCTGGTTCAGTCTCACCGGAAGACAGTAATCTGTCTGATACGGAAGCGTATGAGGTTCCAGGAGATCCAGGATGGTCACCAGATCGCGCTCTGAGAAATGCTGGATGGCATCAAATCGTAAATGGAGAATGGAGCGCGGACCCAGTTCTACCGACAAACTCTGTCTCAGAAGACTTTTTGCTCCTAGATCATACCACAGCTTCTTGGAGCGTTATCATCAAGCAGTAAACTTAACGTCGGAGCCTCAGGAGCGGCCTACCCAAGAGAAGGACAACACAGACAAAGGTAACAAAGTTTTGACCTCAGATATTCCCTCCTTTCAAATACATCTAGTGATTTATCGGGCTTCCTGATCAAAATAAAACACTGGGAAGTATTTTAAATATTGGGTCTGTGCCATTTGACTCACAAGAACAAAATCAGGCCCAGAAACCAGAAAATACTCAACGCCTTCCTATGCAGACTTATTCAGAATACCAGTTGAACTGGCCAAAAGAAGAAACGCAATACGACTCAGGTATTTGGGAGGCATGGATCCTGCCCCAGAAAGATACTTTGTGGGCTGTATTTTATTAAAACAATCTTTGCTTCACCCCATCAGAAGTCTATGCTTTGATTCATGCCCGGAGAACTTTCTTTTGATATCAGCTTTAGAACTCCTGAACTTTTAGAACGCTTTTGGACAAAACACATGTCTGTTAAAACCAATCCTTTATGGACATCTTTTCAAGTAATCCCTTTAACAAAACAACCTTTTGAGTCATTACTGTTTTATTTAGAAACGAGGGGTTAATATCTCAGATATTCTTTACTGGTTGGAAAACATTGTGAGATACAGGGTACCCATCCTATTTTGATGCAGAGGGTTTCTGGAGCGAGGTGGAAAATGAAAATAAAGTTCAATCAAACTGCAGAGGGTTTAGAGCATCTACCAAATTGTTTTTACATAGATAGGGATAAAGGATTTATTTTACCCAGAACAGTCAAAACGATGTTTTAAATGTGGTTCACCCAGACATCTCAGTTCTACTTATACTATCCAACAATGTACATATTGTGGAGACACAGGCCATATCAGTGTTCACTGTGTAAACACTCCAAAGTGTAACCTTGTGATGAAGGTGGTCACAACTTTATGGAGTGTCCATGGGCTGCACACAATACTGGAGAGGCAGATTATGGTATACAGGATTTTTATGTAGATAGAGCTACTAAACCAGTACCTTCTTTTTATCTGAACCTCAACCACAGAGGAGACAACAGGGCATACAATACACCGTTCTTTAACAGACCATACCGTGGTTACTCATTCTGAAGGCTCTAGGATGGAAAAACAATTCGGCTATACAGAAGACAACATGGCGGTGATTGCACCCGAGTCTTCCACACCCCAAAAGGCCAGCATACCAAAGAGGTTATGCCCTCCTCCTTCACCTTTGGTGATCTCAGTTTCCTGTTTCACTCGAAATGGAGGTCCCTGTTTCTCAGTCCCTTACAACATTCTTCACAAACATTAATGGGTATGCCTGTAATTGATAATAGATACTCGTGTTATCTGTTGATAATGACGGGCAGATCTGGATTCTGGTTCAACTTCCACGGCTTCTACCAAATGGAGATTATTTCAGATCCTGACATTGGTATGAATGTACCTAGTAAAGTGAAGAAGAAAAGTGGTTTCAAACCTAGACAAGGGACTAGGAAAAGGACAAGATTATCTATGGCTATCACTTGATTAAATGTTTCATATAAATGATTGTGCTAGCTATGATTTAACAATAGCCAGCCTTAGTACAAATAGTATCCATTCTGAGGTACGAATGTTAGCTACTTTTGATTTATTTTCTAACCTTAAATACGAAATAATATTTTTCAAGATACCAGATTATATTCCTTACAAGATTTTGCTGAAGCTTCTGAAGCATGGATATGGGGTCCTAGTTATTGGTCAGGAGAGAAGACCTTTTTTAGGTCTAGGATTTGTTTTACTACCCTATATGTAAAAGTTAACATATGGTAGATATTTTTCCTGGTCGTGCTTTTTTGTTAGATATTACTTTAACTTCAATAGATTTTAGGTTGATTAACATATATGGTCCACAAACTAAAACTGGTAGAATTTCTTTATTGAAAAAATACAGCCTTTCCTTTTTACTAGTAGGAATGTTTTGTTTGGGGTGATTTTAATATCAACCGCATGATTCAGGATAGACATTTTCCACTTCAAAAGTATATTGTGATACTAATTTTTAAATTCTTTACTTATTCAGTCTGGTTTAAATGATATATATCCATTCCAAACATGGTCCCCATACTTTTTCAGGGAAAAATCTTCCGTATTGATTACTGGTTTGTTTCTTCTTCCTTACAAACCAGGGAACCAAATATTTTGTTGGTAGCCAGCTCAGACCATATACTTCTCAGTGTTACTCTTTCGATTGCCACAAAACCTCTAGGGATCAGGATACTGGAAGTTAAATTTGTCTTTGTTAGATATCCCAGAGGTTAAGGACGGTTTTCAAGCTACTATCATGGCTAGAAAATCAGTATTTTTTTTATATGAGAGTAAGCAAATATGGTGGGAAGACAAAATGTGAATTTCAAAATTTTTTTCAAACAATAGGTAGATTATTGGGTAGGTATAAACACAGGAATATTCTCACAACCAGACGATCTTTGCTCATATTTAAGGAACATATAATGAAAGGTCTCGTACACGATGAGCAAGAATTTGAAATCTAAAAGAAAAATTGACAAAACTTCAATATAATCGTATGTCTTCTTTACGGCAGGAACAAAGGTTCTGAATCAGTGGCACTAGAGCTCATACAAATCCTTTTGATTTTGTAATGCTTCCAGACAAAGAAAAGATATAACAACATTAAAAAATATCACAGAAGTGATTCATGAAAAAATGATATTTTAGAGGAAGTAGAAAGGCAGCTTAAATCATTGTTTACTGAAGACTTAAGCTTACAGATTCCTGTATACAGGAGTGGTTGTCCTCATGTCCCTCTAAAAGGTCCCTGAATATTTAATCCCAAGCTTAATACAACCCATCTCAATACGGGAAGTGAGAGATGTAACTGTCCATTCTCCTTAGGAAAACACCGGGTTCAGATGGTCTACCAAATGAATTATACAAACTTTGGTACCTTGGCTGATAGATGAACTAGCTGGTCTTTTCTCAAGTAGTTTGCATACTAAAATATTACCTTCAAGTATGTATATAGGTTTGGTGATATTATTATATAAACAAGGTGACAGGGATTGTTTAAATAACTGGAGACCAATTACCTTCTTGAATAGTGACTATAAACTACTTTCAAAAATTCTTAGCAATCGCTTATCCCTTTGTTTAGAGGATGTAATTATCCCACCCAGTTTTGTTCAGTACCAGATAGATCAATACAGGATGGTCTTATTTTATTATGAGAAATATTTTCAAGAGGCTTTTGGTGAGCTTGTGGGCTTCATTCTTAGTTTGGACCAGAACAAGCTTTTGATAGAGTCTCACACAATGACATGTGGGCCTGTCTTGCATGTATGAATTTCCTTCATCATTTATAGAATGGTTGAAAACTTGTTATAACGCAGCTTTAGCAATACCATTTGTGAATGGATGGTTAGGCAATCCAGTGTTAGTTACTAGAGGCTGCAGACAAGGATGCCCTTTAAGCCCCCTGTTATATATTTTATCTTTAGAACCCTTCTTGCTCAAATTAATGTTACTGATAGTATTAGGGGTTTATCAATAAACAGTACATGTCGTGAAATCAAAACAATTGCTTATGCTGATGATCTTTGTATTACTTTGCAGATCTCCATCGTGCATGCTACTATGACCTTGCTGATGGCATATGCGGAGGGCTCAGGATCTCAAATAAATCTAGTGAAGAGTAGGTATTTTCTCTAATGTGGATCCCTTGGTGGTCATGGATTCTTCAAATATTCCGATATGTACAGGTCCCGTAAAATGTTAGGGAATCTTTTGGGGCATGGAAGATCCAGCTAGGTATAATTGGGATCTTCATATATTAATTGCTCAGTCTAAAGTTTTAAACTGGAATAAATGGAGGATGTCAAAGAAAAAGAGGGTCTATATGGTGAAGACCTTTTTATTAAGTATGTTTTTATTTTTGGGACAATCTTTCCTCCTCCAGCATCTTTAGATACAGCTCTTTATGGATTATTCTTTTCTGCCATATGGGAAGTCGATTAAACCCTGTTAAAAGAGGGATATTATATCAGGATTTTAATTTGGGAGGGATTAGAATGGTAAATCCCATTGTGTTCTTTTTTTCTCTGTTTGTCACTAAGAATATTTGTCCTTTGTTACACAAAGTTGGAAAAGCTGAAGGATGTGTGGATGCCGTCTCCCCTGGATCTTACAGTGGAATCTTCTAAATGCATTCCAAAACAAAATCTCTTACAGGACTCCATGAGTATTTTAAATCTTGTTTTTCAAAACTGAAAGTCTGGGGAGTTTTAAGAATTCGCCTAGAAACATATCAGAGGAAGACATGTATGTGAAGATTATGGTGAAATTTTGATTCTCAGCTTTTGCAGAATATTCATTACCTAAACTTTCACAAATTAGTAGTATGTTGACATCTAAATGGATCCCTGCCTACATGTGGGATGTAGTTTGGCTTACTGTACATTGAAGTTAAATGTTATGGGAACCTAAAGCATAAAGGTGTTTTAGATAGAGGTTGCCCAAGAAACACTTATGTCATGCTCCAGATTGAGACTGTTCAACATTTGTTTTTGATTACCCACATGTGGTTGAATTTTGGTCATATGTTATGTACCAGTGGACAGCAATACCTTTGAAACAAATAACGGAAGAAGTGTTATTTTTGGAATTTTGCCTCACTCTTGGAGTAAATACTTTCCTGATACGATTCATGTAATTCTGTCCTGTATTAAGTATCATATTTGGCAAGCACGCTGCGTGGTCCTTGCAACAGCAGTATTTGACCCCAATACAGTTATTTTGAAAGTACGAAATACCATTGTAAAGATTAAACATTTTGAAAACTCCAGGTTCCAGAAGTTTGGTTTAAAATGCATTGGAAACTTTTAAATTGGTTAGACACAGGGTAAACTAAAAGATACTATTTTGCAGTTCAGCATTTTCCTCTTTTCAGTTATAATATTCCTATGAGGAAATTTTATTTTGGTTTTCTGAGTTTAGTTTATTAATTTTTAATTTTATATGAAGGAATACAATTTTGTATAAATTTTCAGTTTTTGTGTTATGTAACACTGTTTTTTCCTATACTCTTTTATGTTATTATATGAAAATTCCCTATTCATTTAGTGGGAAAGGGAGAGGTGGTTATTTTTCCTCATATATTTCAAGATTAATGTATGACTTAATACTTATTTAAGTTTTTATATGTTTATTTTGTCTTTTTCCTTCTTTTTTATGGCTATGTATGATGTAAAATAATCTGCATATACTTTGTTATGATTTTTGTTTCAGTTTTCAATAAAAATCCCCCACTCTTTTTGTTGGGGAGGGCTGTTTCACTATTCTTTTACATTGCTCTGATAATGTATGATTGTAATACTTTTTGTTATTATCTTCTATATGATTTATCTATTATTTTGTGTGACTTAACACTGTTTGTATTCAATTTGGTTTGCTGATTATGTTAATAAAAATTTCCCTACTGTTCAGTGGGGAACCTCTGTCCAAGATGGTGGCCACATCCTTGCCTGCTGTGGAGGAAGCTATGGAGGTGGAGATATGATCTCGGCTCCTACCTCTGAATTGTTGGAGACCTCGGAGTGAAGTCAAGAATATTATGATGGATACTGCTGATACTCATGATTCTGACATACATTTGCAGGAAGCTGTGCTTGAACCTCTGCTAACACTCTGTGCTATGGAATCTCAGTCTCCTCTGCCTGCTGTTGGAGTTGAGGAGGATCTTCCTCCCTGATCCTGATACTGTTAGCCCAGAAGAAAAAGAGATCCAAGAATGTTTGGCTCTGGCTGAACGCCGCTTTTCAAATACCAAATGAAACTACACCGAGAACTGCGATGGCTGCTTGACTACAGCTCTAGTTTGAGTTCTACTCCTTCTCCTACCATATCTGGCTGTTCTCTGAGATGGAACTCAGAGACACCCTTGCCTACCGCTGCTCAAGCCTGTCAGGAACTACCTGTTGTGTCATCTGCTGCTTTGCAGCTGCCCGCTTCCCAGCTGACTACTGTAAGTACTGATTCAGCTATTGCTGATGCGGTGTTGTCTCCTCTTCACCTGAACTCCTGGTTGCAAATCCCCTGCACCTGGACTGTTGAAACTGCATTACGAGGTGCAGGCTGGGTGCAGAGAGCCCATTGCTGGGCAGTGGATCTCGGGTCTTCCTCTACTGGTCTCCCTGCCCTCAAGACTTTCCAGAGTTGCAGCGTAAACTCTAGCAAGTCTGTGGCTTCTTCTGACCCCTTGTGTTTACTGATGGAACTGGAGCTGACAAGAACCCTGTTTTGGGAATTCTGAAGGGTTCTCCACTTCAGGCATCCACTCCTACTGTGTCTAGGAACTTGACCCTGGTTCTTTGCTGCCCCCTGAAACAGGATGGACCGGATCGTTCTTTTTCTTCCTGTTTAAATTTCCAGTTCTTGCTGCAAAGAGACATAACGCTGTATCGCCTATCATATATGTGGGGTTTACCTGGCTCCAGATCGTGTGTATGTAGTGTACACTTCTTAAGATTCATTGACATTTTTTCCCACGAGATATATACTAGGATTCACATCTCAGGTGAATATACTTTGATATCAGTTTTCAAATGTCTCATGGCTTGGAGCGTTTTTGGTCCAAATACCATGCTTGAAGACTACTGCCTTATGGACCCCATTTCAGCCATTCCCTAACCAAACCAGCCTACAAAACTATTACTATTTTGTTTCAGAATGAGGTGTTGATATTTCTGATGTTCTTTACTGGTTAAAACAACACTGTACTGTTCAGGGACAGCCTGAGGCTATTCTGGACACGGAGAATATTTGGACTGGAGGCTGGAGGGTCAAGGTTTTGCTGAATACTTCTGACTCGGCTCTGTACTTTTGCCTAACTCTTTTTATAGGTCATGATGGGGGTCCTGTTTTACCTGGGCCAGTCAAAGGCTTGTTACTGGTGTAGTGACCCTCTCACCTCAGTAATGTGTGTGATAAGGTAAAGTATAATGT
This sequence comes from Neoceratodus forsteri, assembly GCA_016271365.2. NCBI lineage: Eukaryota > Metazoa > Chordata > Ceratodontiformes > Ceratodontidae > Neoceratodus > Neoceratodus forsteri. The sequence continues at coordinate 764,599,341 of CM028133.1, read as the reverse complement.
CTGTGGTGAGTTGGGTCATGTGGGGGCTCACTGTCTGAATGAATGTAAATGCAACCTCTATGATGAGATGGGGCATACGTTTCAGAATTGTCAGTGGGCTGCCCATAATCAAGACTTTCATGATGGTGGGGTGGATCAGCGCTTTATTATTACCCAAGTGAAGAAAGCTTGTATCCATGCTACTTCTGTTGCACCGCCTCCTGTAGTCCCCAGTCCCTGCTTTATGTCTCTGTTTCTGTTGTTGTCCCGTTGTCGCATACCCGGTGGTTTCTCTTCCTGAGATCCTCGCTTGTGGCCTTGTTCACCCTGCACCTGATCAGTCCTTTCTGCCTGTCCCTGATGCCATTCCAGATCCTAGTAACATGCAAATGAGCAGTTCGAACCAATTTCCCAATTCATGAGAATCACAGAACAGCTTCTCAATAGTAGCAAAGAACTCTTATCATGAAGACTCAAACCACAATTAAAGTCTTCAGAAAATAAAACTTGAAAAGAAGTGTAGTAAGGGCATGGACTAAGGAAAACAAAGCTCATACATGCTGCCTTAGTCTGAGGTATAAATGTTAAACACCCAATAGGGACAGAACCCAAGTACAAAATCCAAAATAAGCGCCTACCAGGGGCCACATCAAACAATTTAAGCAAACGAAACCCAGTAACATTAACTAAAATCCCTAGTCCCGAACAGGAGTCCTGACCAATAGACCAAAAAGAGGGGCCTAATAACCAGTCCTTCTGTGCTTGATAGATCTCATGTGTTGTGAAATCTGGTGTCCTGCAACAGAAAAATCAATGGCAGAAGCCTCAAAAAGGAAAAACTAATTGCCTTTTTTTACATAATGTTTACACTATTTACATTGATAGTGTGGCAAACAAAATGAGACATTAAAAAGAACAGGGCAGAAAAGCACATCATGATTTCTTTTCCCAACCACCTTTTTCCCTTAGTTTCACCCGGCTTTTCGCTTGAGAGAGACCAGGACCAAGTTGTAATTCAGAGTCAGTTGTACCATCAGGGTGAGAAGAAGCAATGGAGGAAGAGTCAGACTTTCCTCCAACATCGCCTGAGACAGGTTGTAAAAGCTCATATGAATTAGACAGGGTACAGGGAGGGCTCCAGGCTATAGGGGAGGGTATCACCCGAGGTTACTCCTCATCGACCTCCGACGAGGCAACACAAGTGGGTTCCTTAGGGATGGAAATGATGCCTGTTTCTCCTTTGCCAAGCAACACACCTACATTCCAAAAGGGTAAAGCCACACCAACTGATTTTGTTTTTCTGTCTCGCACTTTATCTGTTACTTCTGCCTTGGTACAGCCAGTTGCATTTTCAGACCATAAACTGCTTTCTGTTGGAATTGGACTCACTGTCCCTTTATGTAAGGGACCGGACTTTGTAAATTCAACACTTCCTTGTTACATGTCCCGATATTTATGCAGTCTCTGCTATCCTTTCTTCAGGCCCGTAAATCTGTTTTTATCTGTTACGAGGACCCCATTCAGTGGTGGACTGATACGAAGCATGATTTGGTTATTTTTCTGAAAAATTATGGTCGCCAGAAATGCAGAAGGAATATTTGGACTATTTACAGAAGAGGGTACACTTTCAATCACTGTTAACAATAGTACATACGACGGGCAAGACCTTTCCCAACAATTACATTTAATACAGGAAGAGATGTTGAATTTCCAATCTCGGCAATCTCACCAACTTTACCACCAGCATAAATCTGGCACCATGGGAAAACATAATATTGTTTGCCCTTTGAGTCTAATTCCCCTAATTGCACAGAAAATTATGTCATGCCTTGCAAATTCTACAGGAACTTTATGTACCTCCCAGTCTGATATTAGTAGGATAGTGACAGAACACATGTCTACCTTTTTCTCCTCTCCCAGCCATTGCTGGTGACCCAGCGTCCTTTTATTGTAACCTTGATATCCCAGCCTCTTCACAGATTTAGTCTGGACCAGGCGTGTTCAACCATTTTGGAACAGGACCTTACAATGGCTATTGGTTCTTTACCTTTGCATAAGACCCGAGTCCGGATGGTCTCCCTGCTGCCTTATATAAGGTGCTAGGAGACAACTTGGTTCTGGAACTTACATCTGTGTTTAATTCTCTTTGACAACTGAATTAGTTCCCTTGAATTTGTGAAGGTACCTGATTTATATGTACAAGCAGAAAGGAGTTGCTCACTTTTTAAGAATTGGCGTCCTTTATGTATGTTAAATACTGATTTTAAGTTGTTGATGAAAATCATAGTGAAACATTTGTTGGTGATTGCAGAGGTGGTTCTACATCCAGCACAATCTTGTTCAATGCCCAATAGGAGAGTATCTGACCATTTGATTCTCCTTTGAGAGTTGTTCTTCATGGTTATGCTGATGTGGTTACGGATTTGTTGTTTCAGTAGACCAGCAGGTTGCTTTTGACTCTGTTAGTCATGATTTTTATGGGAAGCACTTCGCTTTTTGCATATACCTGCTGAAATTATTTGTTGGATTTGTGCTTTTTATAGGACGGCTACTGTTGTACCAGTAGTGAATGGTTGGGTAGGTCCGATGATTCCCATTAAGAGAGGGGTCCGCCAAGGCTGTCCTCTGAGCCCTCTATTGTATGTTTTTTCTTAATGTTTTGCTATGACGCTTGAATGCTCATCCTCAGATCCGAGCTATCTCTAATCCTGCCCTGCTATCGCCTTATATGGCTATTGCATATATTGATGAAGTCTGCTTTCTTGTAGCTGATGAGCATTCTGTTGTTGTTTCTCTTGAGGTGTGTTCTACATTTTGGGGCTTTTCGGTGCAGTTTTAAATTTTGATAGAAGTTTGGGTATACGGCTGGGCTGTTCCTCAGTTCCTCTGACCGAATTGGTCCTTTATGCTTTGTTGTGGGTCCTGTCTCGCATTTTGGGCATTTTTTGGGGTACCCCTAGATTCTGATTATTTAAACTGGGATGCTAAATTGAAACAGGGTAAACTAAGGTGGCCCATTGGAATAGGGGGCAGATTGGGAAAAGAAATGTGTTTTTGATTAAATCATATTTGATTCCAACTTTTCTCTATTTGAGTTATGTATTCCTATCCCTAAATGACTGAAACTGCGGTTTTCAGCCTGTTTTTCAGGCTCTTTGGGGTTGCAGGTTAAACCCCATAAAGAGGAATGTCACTTATCTACCTATCACTGAGGGTGGTGTTCATATGATTAACCCTCTGTTGTTTTTACTTGTATTTTCTTACTGCAAATCTCAGGCCTTTGTTGATTAATACCCAGAGGGGTGGGAACCTTGATTCTATGACTCCTGTAGGTTATGGTTTCATTAGTGGAAAGCAATTTATTAACGGTGCTACGACATTCTGATGACATACCGCTTATATTAAATACATGTTTTTACGCCTGAAACAATGGAAGGTAACTGCACAGATGTTATTGAATCATTCTCATAAATTTTATATATAATAGTTTACTCTTGACTGTTTGTGCTGTACAGTTGCCTTTGATAAATGTCCTGGCCAGCATCTTTCTTCCCTCCTTTTCTTTTAAGATGTAAGAGAGTGCCTGCACACATGTGGGATTTCTACTGGCTGTCGTGCCCTGAGCGATTAATGTAAAAGCGTAATCAAAACATAAGCAGTCCCAAGATCGACTTTGTTCTAGACCATTATGTATTGCTGAACTTGAAACCATTTCCCACTTATTTTTTGATTGTTCTTTTATTCAAAATTGGTGGTCCTTTTTAGCACAGGCTTGGGCTATTCCCTTGTTTCAGCGGTCACTTATTCAAATATTATGTTTGGTGCTTTCTCCCTAGTGGACTGTTTGGCATAAGGATACCCTGAACCTTGTTTTGTAGTTGTCAAATGGAATACCTGGATGGCACGCTGTCTGTTTACTTTGCAGCAGAAAGACTGCTCTTATTTGGAACTCGAGCAAAAATTGTACAGTATCTAAGGCACATTTATGATTCTGAAAGTACTTTTTTGTCTGAGGTGCTTCTGGAACTCTGGAAGGCTCTTCCTTGGATCACTGATTCAGATTCTGCAGTTACTTGATTTGTTGCAAGTTTGTTGCCTTATATCAGTTTCTTTTTCTGGTTCTTTTGCTTTGATTAAGTTATTTTTGTATTTTATGTGTTGTTTATTGCTGTATGATTTTGTATTTCAATAAAACTTTCCCTACTCATCAGTAGGGGGAACCCTTGGCCATTCTGATCCAAGATGGCTGAATCCCAAAATAGTGAAGGAGGTGCTGGAGGTGCTGCTCCTGCTTCTAGCTCTGGATATTTACCAAAAAACAACAGAGGAACTCATTAATATTGGTTCTAATGTCCAACAAGTGACCACAGAAGGATTGAGCAACCTGGTATTTCTCAAGATTCACAAGCTGAAAACACAGGACTTCCTGCGTTAAGACAGTCATGGAACTTCAGGTGTGTATTGACCAAAAGATTTCTCTGAATTACAATTGAAGCAAATGTTCCAACAACATAAACATTTTTGTTAAAACTCATGCAAGAGGAGGAAAACACACAAGAATATATTTCTGAGGCTGGCTACTCAGCGATAAACATAGAATAAAACCTGATTAGAGAAAATAACATTGTCACAGCATTGTTACCTATGTCTCAGCAGCATTTGCAACCTTCTGCCAGAACCTCAGAGGAATCTGAAGGTGTTTGGTCTCCAGACGCTGCTCTTCGGGCTGCAGGATGGCAGCAAACTAGAGGAACCCTGGTTGGACCTCTCCTGACCAGTCGCAGCAGCAGACATAATTTCTACAGCTAAAGGATCTGTATCACAGGCTATTCCAATGATCTCATAGGTTCTAGCTCTTCTAATGAAACCCTGACTGTTGCTAACTCCAGCCAACCACTAACCAGGATACTAGTAGGCAGTCTGGAATTTCAGTGCAGTTATGGGCCCCAACGAGTCGACCTCAACCATGGTGAGAACAGTGGAACTTTGCCCAATGTACAGGACAGAAATGATATTAACTTTGAAATGAGTGATTTGTTTAAAGCTGTAGGAACTTACTGAATGGCAAAATGCAGTTCATCTTAAATACTTAGGAGAAGTGACTTCAGCCCCTGCACGAAGAACTGTGCTGCACAACATGTTAAAGACTCACTGGGGATTAGCCCCATGGAACTTTTGCATTTATACATATAAAATGTGAAACAGTTTATGATCTCAGTTTTAAAACTGTTGGTACTCTGGAGAGATTATGGGTAATATGAACAAGTGAAAACGTCCCCACTGTGGAGTCCATTTTGTTGATTCCCCCACTAAACCACTGATTGCTTATTATGTTGCTTTTTAGGAGTGAGGGGGTCAACATAAATGATATTCAGTATTGGTTAAAGCAGAGATATGAACTGTTAGACACTCCATGTCCTATATTAGATGAGGACCTGGTCTGGACGGGTGGGTGGAAAATCAAGGTGCAGTTAAGACAAACAGAATAGGGATAATACACCTGCCAGCCAGTTTTTACATAGATTGAGACAGAGGGATTTGCTTTTACCCCGGCAACCACGAACTTGCCATAAATGTGGTTCCCAGACTCACCTGAGTTACACATGACCAACCAAGATGCACACTATGCCTCACATATGGGCATGTTAGTAGGGTGTCCCAACCCTCAGATGTGCAACCTATGTGATGGACATGGGCATACCTATCCACAGTGTCCCTGGGCTGGAGCATAACAGGGTGGACCGGTTCTTCTAAGACCATACCAGACTTATTAGAGAGATGCAGGCTCAAGCGCTAGTCAGACTAGAGGAGGCGTTACTTGAGTTGGTAACTCATGAGGGTTTCCACAGCCCAGACTGATACCTACAGCTCTACAGGTTCCTGTAAACCCAGTATTACATCCCTCAAATCACAGTCTGCAAAGTGAGCTACCAGGCACTTCAGGTGCTCCTCAGACCTAGGAGGCTCCCCACCAAGGACAGGCACAGTAACACAAGGTAGCATGCCTCCCCATCCCAAGAGTTGAAGACCCTTTACCCCGTCCCAACACCTAACGAGGAAGGGGAAGAGGAAATCAGATTCACACACCCCACTAAAACAATTCTCACAAGGAACAAGTTTCAGGCCTTAGTGAAGAGAAGGCAGTGGGGGACACTGAAGGGAAGATGCAGATTCTGACTCTTCTGCTGCTTCTTCTTCCTCTAAAATGGAATTTTCCTCTGAATCAAGTAGGGGAGAACTCAGTGGGACAACACCAAGTGACACAGCACCCAAATGGATGAATTTTATGGCAGCTACAAGGGTCCCATTTTGATAAAAGAGGTAACCAAGGTCCATCCACTATTTTAATTAAGTAAAATGACTAATTTGTTTCAGTTAAGATGCTGCAATTGAATGTGTGCAGCATCAAAACATTTGGGAAACAACTCATTAATTTTGCCTTTCTGCAATTCAGTAACATGACTTTTATTTTTTGCAGGACACTTGAATTAAATCCAGGAGTGAATTAGCTCAAGTAAAAATAAATGGAGGTCTGGGTTTTCTTCTGGTCGCAAGGTGAAGACACATGCGATAGGGTGGGAATTCTCTTTGGGTTTTACTTACAAAATCTCCAAAGTTATAGATATTTCACCTGGGAGGGCATTAATGGTGGATGACACTTATGGGTCTCTTAAATTCTGATTAATTAATATATATGCTCCTTTAGAGCATTGCAGCAAGATCTTCACTTTTCTTAAAATTTAGCCATTCTTATTCACTACTAGGTATATCTATTTTGGTGGAGATTTGACTGTGGACTTACTCCCACCGACAGGGAAGTAATGCTCACAAAACATTTGGGATACAGCTACCCTACTAAAACTAATTCAGTCAGCCAAGCTGGTGAATGGGTACCGAACCATACATCCTTTAGGTGCTAAGACTTATCACAGGGGCATTTATGCTACACACATAGACTATGGGTGGGATATTCAAAGGGTTGCGCCATGCACAATAGGGTTGCGCCTGCAAGTCCGAAATTGTGCCATCTCAGCGATATTCAGCAGGAGGCAGTTGTGCCCCCAAGGCAAGCTGAGCAACAGCACAATGCAAATGAATGCATGCTGAACAGGAGGGGAGGAACATGATAAACTGCACAGCCCGATATTCAGGGGTTGTGGAGTTGTGCAGCAACCCCCAACCTGCGCCTGCACAACTTTGAGCAAAAAAAAGGAGTAGTCAAGGCCACCCACAGGTGAGCTGCCGATTGCAGGGTGCAACACAGCAGCTGCCACCGTGGCTGGCCCTCAACCTACTCCTGTGCCCCCTGCAGCCCGATCGCGGGCAAAGTGTAAACCCCCTCGACTGGCCCGATCGCGGGCAAAGCATAACAATCCCCTCCCCCGACTGACCCGATCATGGGCAAAGCGTGACAATCCTCCCTCCCTCCGACTGGCCCGATCGCTGGCGAAAGCTTAAATAACCCCCACCAGCCTGATCGCAGGCAGCAAAGTGTCCACCCCAGAACATATCCCTGGTGGTCCAGTGAACGCTAAGCCCGATCGCGGGCTGTAAAGTTTAAACACCCCCAGAACGTATCCCTCAGGTCCAGTGGACCGCTAAGCCTGATCGCTGGCTGAAAATGTTTAACCCCCAGAACATATCTCTGGTGATCTAGTGTCCCTCACCCCACCCCACCCCACCCATGAAGCCCCACCACCCCGCCTCCCCGGCAGCCAGCGGCGGCAGCATCCCACCCACCTGCTGCCGCACGCCCGCCGACTGATTGCCTGGTAGGGCTGCACGCCCATTGGTGCAGAGCAAGAGCCAATGGGCTTGCAGCCCATATCATAAGGCAGTCCAGATATGTGAATGAATGAATTACATATCTGGACTGCTTAATGGTATAGCTGCACGCCCATTGGCTCTGCTCTGCACCACCGGCATGCAGGCTCACCGGCAGTCAGTCAGCAGGCGGCAGGGCGGCAGGCGGGTGGGATGCTGCCGCCACCGCTGCAGGGTGGGGAGCGGGTGGTGGGGCTTTGTGGGTGGGTGGTGGGGGACACTAGATCACCAGGGATATGTTCTGGGGGTAACTTTTACAGCCCGCTGATCGGGCTTAGCGTCCACTGGACCACCAGGGATATGTTCTAGGGGGACACTTTGCTGCCCGCGATCAGGCTGGTGGGGGGTTATTTAAGCTTTCACCCACGATCGGGCCAGTTGGGGGAGGGGGATTGTTATGCTTTTGCCCGCGATTGGGCCAGTCGGGGTGGGGATTTTTACCTTTGCCTGCCGATCAGGCTGCAGGGGTATCGGTCTCGACGGCTGCTGCCTGCAGGGTGCCAGGCGCAAGTCCTCGGATAGCGCACCTGCATGCTAATGGCATGCAAATGAAATAAATAGATGCAAATGGCCCCTGCACCGTGCATGAATTATGGCCCCATTTGCATGTCACCTTTTGAATATCGGAAATTTGGCGCATGTCGCAATGGTACTTGTGCCACCGCAACTTGAATGATCCACTTGACCACTCTGCGGTGGCGAGTTCCATCTGCCATGCACAGTGGTTGCCGTTGGTGATATTCAAAGGAGTTGCTCAATAGCGCAACCTTTGAATATCACCCCGCCACACTCTGTGCAACTATTTTGTGCAGCGCAGGCTTGCGCCACAAAATAACGCAGTTTGAATATCCATCCCTATGTGTTTATTTCCAAAACTGTAAAAGTTTACCAAGCGGCTGCAATCCCTCGAAGCATCTGACAATTTGGCAGCATCCCTAGTATGTGCACTGATGGAGGGCCCCTTACATACATTTCTAAATCTAGATGGAAGCTAAACAGCCTACCCTACTAGACAATATAATCTCAGGAAGTGTGTGAATTTATTGCAGGCAAGGGTCTCCATTTTTGATGCCTTCCACTCTCCCATTGCTTGGTGGAGGACACCAAAACGGAACTACAGGGTTTCTTTATAAGGATTGTGAAACATAGATCACTGTCTGCTTATTTCAAATATACCAATTACAGCAACAGCTGTTGAACACACTGTCATTGGTATATGAGACTAAAACAAATTGTTCTCAACAAATAGAGAAGCTTAAATCCAAAATGGCTACACACCAATATAATAGGGCATTTTCGCTGAAACTAGAGGCGCAGTGCAGAACCCAAATGACAAAATCATCTTTAGATATTTTAAAAGCTGCTCGAACAGAGTTTCAGCCACATTTATTGAGCAGATAAAAGACCCGGACACTGGTGTAGAATACCCTCCCTCCAACATATAAAGCGAGTCATTCAATGCCATCTGAAGGAATGTTTGGCTCTGCACCCGCAAGTCAGCACGCTTTCACTATCTTGCTGGATTAGATATCCTAGCACCTCAAAAGATCAATTGCAGGCTCTGATTGTCCCTTTAACTGTAGAAGAAACAGCTCGGCTATTAAAAACAGAGAAAAGCGCCTCTCAGTTGCTCATGGTCTGACTGCTGAATTATATTTAATGTTTATAAATATTTTTGGCTGAATTCTGACTTATGTTTTCAATAGAAACATAGAAACATAGAAGTTGATGGCAGATAAGGATCTGAAGCCCATCCAGTCTGCCCATTTCTTTTTCTACCTTATAAATGTGCCATCGTCCTTTGCTGTCAGTGGCCTATCTATTCATACTCATCTGTATTGCTCCCTTATTCCTATCCCATGCCTGTTTGAAGCCCTGCACTGTATCCATAGCCACCACTTCCTGAGGTAGGCTGTCAATGCTTCCACCACCCTTCTGTGAAAAGAACTCCTCACATTACCCCTTAACTGGTCTCCTCTAATCCCATGCTGTGTCCTCTTGTCCTGCTATTTTTCTTATATTAAAACATGTTATACTATTTCACCTTGTTAATGCCCTTAAGGTGTTTGAATGTTTGATCATATCACCTCTCCCTCCTTTGCTCTAGGGTAGCATATTGTGCTCAGATTAATTTGTCCTCATATGTCTTCTGATGCAGTCCCTGCACCATTTTGTTGCCCTTCTCTGGATTGCCTCAGTTTGGTTAATGTCCTTGTGAAAGTGTGGTCTTTCAGTACTGCACTAGTATTCCAGATGGGGCTAACTAGTGTCTTGTAAAGAGGGATTATTACCTCCTCTTACGACTTGTGATACCCCTACTTATACACCCTAACATTCCCTAGCCTTACCTACTGCTTTAGAGGTCTGCTTGGATGATTTCAGGTCATTGGTTATGATGATGCCCAAGTCTCTTTTCTTCCTTTGTGACTGCCAGCAACTCCCTCCCAGCCTGTAGGTGGCTTCAAGGTTTCTTCCCTATGTGCATGATCTTGCACTTCTTTGCATTAAATCCCAGTTGCCACTCTTCTGACCATTCTGCTAGTTTATCCAGATCTCTTCTTATTCTGCCCACCCCATCTGGATCATCTACTCTGTTGCAGATCTTGGTGTCATCTGCAAACAGACAAGCTTTACCTCTAGTCCATCTGCAATGTCACTGATGAAGATATTGAAGAGGACTGGCCTCAGGACTGATCCCTGAGGCACCCCACTTGTGACTTGCATCTCTTCTGATTGCATACCATTTACCACCACTCTCTGTTTTCTGCCTGTCAACTAGTTTGCCACCCAGTTGACCAACTTCTGACCCACCCTGAGCCTACACAGCTTGTTTATCAATCTTCTATGTGGAACAGTGTTGGAAAGCTTTGCTGAAGTCAAGGTAGGCAACATCAACTGCTCCCCTTGGTCCACCACTCTGGTTACCCAGTCAAAGAAATCTATGAGATTAGTTTGATAGGACCTTCCTTTAGAACCATGACATCTTTGATCTTGTGTTTCCCTATGGATTTGAGTGTTTACTATCCTTTCTTAGAGTGCTCCATATCTACCACTGAGGAAGATTGACTGGTTCAGCTACCTTCTCCCTGCTACCACTCTTGTGGAGCGGGATCACAAGATTGGTAGCAGGGAGGAGGCAGGGAACTACAGACCAGTCAGTCTTACCTCAGTAGTGGGAAAGATTATGGAGGCACCTTAAGGAAAGAATAGTGCAACACCTGGAATCCATAGGGGCACAGGATCCAGGACAGTATAATAGACACTAAGATAGTATAATAGACACCTGCTCTATTCCTAAAAATTCTCAGATGCTATAATGATACTTTTTTAAAAAAGGAGATGGGTCTGATGCAAAAATTGGAGGCCACTCACTCTTTTGAATGTGGATTATAAAATATTTGCCACAATTTTATTAAATAGGATTCTACCTATTGCAGCCCAAGTAATCTCTATAGAACAGACCTGTGCCATCCCTAATAGGTCAATGATACACACACTCTCTCTGTTTCAAGATATAATACACTCTTGCTCATTAAACTCAAGTGCTTTTCTCTCTCTAGATCAGGAAAAAGCGTTTGACCGGTGTCCATTATTATTTATTTCAAGTGTTACGGCATAATCACATACCAAAAAATGAATTTCATGGGTAGAACTTCTATGTAGCACAGCCTGGATTACTCTTTTATTAATAATTATCCTGAGATGTCTTTCTAGGGAAGAAAGGGTTAGGCAGGGATGCCCTCTAAGCCCTTCTGTATGCCTTTCAAATTGACCCTCTTAAGAAGACTTCACACCACTCAAACATGCAAGACTGATACTGAAAGGGTTTCGTTCCTATCATTTTGGCTTAGCAGATGATTTATGTATCTGCACCACCCTTCTACTAAACCCTTCAGAAGTTATTTCTGCAATCACAGACTTTGAGAAATATTCAGGTTCTAAACTGAATTATCATAAAAGCACAGCAAAATGTGTCCCTAACCTAACTAGTTCCCAGGCCCCTGTCTCTATAGCCAACATTCCAGTTACACTGGATCCAATTAAAATATTGGGTATTTATTTTGGCAGCTCTGTCTCTGGATAAAGCGGACAGGGTGGTGGCATCATGGAAAGGATGAACCATAGCTAAGAGGAAATGGGTTTTGCTACTGAAAACCTTAACACTCCCTCTGTTTGTACACACAGCTTCAGTATACCCTCTACCAGATCAATTAGAAGCCAGACTGAATAATGTATTCTTCCAGGATTCTGGGAAACCAGTTGAACCCAGTAAAACGTATGTATATGTATCATGACTACTGCTTTGGAGGAGGTGGATGATTCACCCCATATTTTTTAATAGTCTTTTTCTTAAGCTTTATGCTCCATTTTATTACATCCTTCCTCCCCACCATCCCCCATTGATCACTTTGTTAGTGACTCTGCCTTCCTTCATGTAAGGAATAGCTTAGAACCCTGATGAAATGCCAAGAAATTTTCAAAATTATGAGCCACCAAAATTGCTAGTCCCTCTATGTTTAAAATGAGGCAATGGAAACTGGATAGTAGCACCATTCAGACACAACCATGTAGGCAGCTTTATTTTTCTTTTCTCCAGAACAACTTTTCAGAACTACCAGTTTTGTTGGATACTCAAGACTTGGCTGTAGACAATACGAGGGTATTCACACAGCTCATTGACACTAGGCTCCCAGAAAACTTTGGGATACTACTTGGTTGTCTTGTTATGAAAGGCTTGGAGTACAGAGCAATTTTAAACATTAATCTATAGAAGAAAGAAATTGCTTTAGGTAGACTTGCACAGACCAGTTGGAGACCATGCAGCATTTTTACTTGAATGCCCATACAGTGTAGAGTTTTGGACCATGTTCTTCCATAAATGGAAAGACAAACGGTTCACCTGTCTCTTATGAGACTTTAGTTCATGGTATTTTTCCACCTACATTGTCTCAATACCATGCTAGCACTTTGAGGCTTATATTTGCACTCTGCAGATATTATCTATGGCAAGCTAGATATGCCTGTCTACTGCAATAAAAGGTATTTACTGGAGCACATGTGATTAAGCAAATCCTATTAGAACAGAAGTCTGTCCATACTACCGAACAGGAGTTTGCCAAGATCACAATTCAATAAATACTGGGCCTCGTGCAGGATCTGGGTGGATTAAACTAAGGGTCTCTAAATGATTTCAAGGATGGGGGTTACAGAAATATATGACTGAAATACTTCTTTAATTTTTTTATGATTTGAATAATTTATGAATGATTTAATCCTGCTTTTTATTTGTTTTGTTTTTTTGCCTTATAGTTTGTATGTAGCTTTTGTGTGATTTAACACTGTGCCATATTATTTGTATTTGCTTTTCATGATTATTACAATAAAAATTCCCTTATTCTTTTGAGAAGTGCCATGGATCTTTAACATCCACCTAAACAGGCAGATGGGACCTTGGTTTAACGATGGGATGAGACAGAGTCAAGCCGGATGTTATCTGTACTGAAACAAAAATTATTATTATTGCCCACCTTACCCAACTGTATTTCATGTTTGATACACAAATGGCAGAACATCAGATCTTTGCACCATCATACCCAACCAGTCATATTTTTCTAGCCAACTTTGTTGGAACCGACGGCTTCGCTTTTGTCTTTTCGTACTGTGATCTTTTATTTGTTTGTCTTCACCACCATGTTTTCTATTAATGTCAGCTGGGTTACTGACTTATTTAATATATTTCCACATTTTCAGATGTGTAGTTAATAAAGTTGTGTCGTGAAAAGTGTGTGAGACTTTTTCTTCCCTTTGTCCTTCCTTTTCCCACCCTCACACAGATCCCAGAAATGCTTGATTGTCCCAGTTATATTAAAAATGTTCACCAAAAAGTAAGGAGAAATTCAACAGCATCAGTCCATACTGTTATTTATTTTTAGTAACCAGGTAACTCCCATTGGGCACGAGACCCATTTACAGGGTGGCTCAGGAACACAGGGAGGTTACGTGACTTGTTCATGGTCACACAGTATGCAAGTGGAGGCTGTGACAATTGAATCCCATATCTGCTGGATCTACAAAGCCCGTTCACAACCTGCTGCTCTCTCTGTTAAACACTGTCCAGTTTTCCTTTCCATGACAGTCATGTTTTCTGATATGCTTTGACCACCTTTTGATAATTGAACTATCAGTACTTGTGGTATCCTCAGTACTACAGTACATTGTGTTCCTCTACCTCATCAGCTGCTGCTGTTTCTTTTCAAATGTCTAAGACATCACATTCCACAATTTCAGATACACCATTCCATACTATTTATCCCAATGGCCTGTAAAGGTGTAGCTAATATCATGGAATATTCAGGTTGGTAGTATAGTATAAAAAGTGAGAGCAACGGCTGCAGAGGACTTAGGAGAAAAATAATTAACACAGTGACAAAGGCAATAAAATGTGAAAACTAATTTGAAATAGTGGGTCTAAAACATATGAAAATATAGCAAAAACAAAAGGAACCCATTACAGCATATAAAGGTGCAAAACTGTTTCCTATCATGGCAGTAAATGACCATACTTAAAATTCAGAGTTGAAAAGATTAAGTTGATTTACTGCTAATGGTCTTAATAACCATACTTTACACCTCCTAGACAGACTGGTTTTACAAACAAAGGCCTGTGACTGGTGACAGCAGAACTTTTTATAACCTGGACATGCATGCAATAGTGAATGATTTGATACAGTCAGTTTTAATACTATCTGAGCACCAAAATGGCCCAAAACTGGACTACATTTAATCAAAACCAGATAACCAGATAAGGACCCTGAAAACTGGATTGTTTGGTCTACAACTGGACAGGTGGCAACCTAACTGTGGTGCTCCTGGATACAGTCACGAATCTGCCTGCCATGAGTACTGAGCTAAACAAAGAAAGGACAAGCAGAAAGGATCTTTACCAGCAAAAATAAAAAACAATAGTTAGTATAAAATTAAACAGTTTGTAAATGCACTACACACAGACATCTATTTTTTCATTTCACTAATGCTAAGACAGCACATAGTTAAACCTCCATGAAAAGGACCTGACTTTAAATTAAATAAGTTATATTCATGTATTTATTTGTTTGTTTATTTGATGCCCGGGTTGAGAATGGAACTGCAGCTTTCCACAGAAGGAATTACACTACCCCAGCCGGGCAAGCAACAGAGATTCTGCACTAGCCTGTGACAATCTGCACTAGTACCGGGCTAGTAAATGAATGTTACGTTGACCCCTGGGTGGAAGTTTGGTTCAGAGGACCCCATGTAAAGTATAGCTGTATTGGCATATGATCTGAGACCACCGTGGGGAGGATAGTGGAATCAAGTGTAAGTTGGGTCAAGGAGAGAGGTGAGCCAGAGGTCCAGCCTACTAAATGAGTTATGGATGGCTGAGGATAGGTGTTGTCTGGCTTACTGGGTACGTGAACATGCGCCAGATGTCTGTGAGACCAAAGTCTATCATCATCTGCCCAAAGGAGTGCCCTCCCTCTAAGGTGCGATTCTTTACCCATTGTACTTCTGTCCAGGCAGAGGAGCAAGGGCTAAATTAAAGTCTCCACCCAGCAAAAGAGAGCATGTGGGGTGATATGGAGTCTAAGACATCAGCTGCCTCATGGGAAAAGCTAGAATCATTGTGGTTAGGTGCATATATATTGTATAGCAAGATGGGGCCTGTTGGCATGGAGAATACAGCTATTACCCATCTGCCTAACGAGTCAGAGCATAATGAGGAGATCAACCACTTGGGGTTTTTATGAAAGAGTATAACAACACCATATTTTCTACAGGGGCACAAGAATGAAAGTCCTGACCTACCCAATCCTTAACTAAGAACAAGAGGTCACTGTTGATAAGCTTGGTCTCCTGGAAGAATGCTATTTGAGACTTCTTCCTTTTCAAATGAAACAGCACTTTCTTCTCTTGACAGGGGTATTGAGCTCCTGACATTCCATGTATGGCAAATTATTTCAGCCATGGTCATTTAGGGGAGTCAATGAAGAGTCAGATATCCTGCCTTAGGGAAGAGGATGGAGTCTCATAGCATACCTGCCTATTTACCTCACTAACCACGTGCCTTACTGCATACCTTTTAGCTGACATAACCATAAGCATAGGCTCAACATTGACATGTACAAGTATACCTACTGTCAAAATCTCCACTATAACAGACATTCCCTGATATAACAGAGTTAGCATAAACCCGCAACAGTGCAAAATACATCAACCAAAACTATTTACAACATCACAGATTGAATATTTTGGGGTACAATCATGGTAATCAGCCAACAGCACAGAGTGCCAATTGGAAGCCAGTCTACCCTGGGGACCATGGTGGTAGCAGTGCCCCAGATACACTGGGATATACCTAGAGAGATTCAGAACTGATTACAAGTATGGAAGCTTCACAGGTGGTGTAGCATAACCACCTGGGGATGGGCAGGAGCTGGGAGAGTGTTTACAGAGCAGATGCTTACTGACTGAGGACACAGTAGGGTAAATACTGAGCACATCTAGTATTCTGACTTGAAGCCTGAGTGGTACCCTGTGGGGTATACAAGGTTCACCTCAGTTGCTATACAGACTCTTTGATCTTTGTTTCTCAAAGGGACTCTGTGACATCTGGTAGTTGTTAAACAATGATTTAGTTTAGGCTTTGTGTACCACCTCCTGTTAGAAGGACATAGCATTCCCCTCATGCCATATGCATCATCCAATACTGTAGCTCAGAACCCTGTCCCACCCAACAGATGGAAAGACTCTGCAAGGAAAGAGTAGCAGGTAACAGCTGGAGAAATTAGCATGTGTACAACGCAGCCAATCTGGGCATGTGGCATAAATAGTGGGAGCAGGGGTGTATTTGACTGTTTCTAACAGTCACCAGTGGTTGTGGACTACCCACCCACCCTTCCCCACCCCCAGGCATGATGTTTCCTTTATAGCCAAATTTCTGACATCACTCTCAACAGGTCTTGAGGCAGAACTGTCATATTCTTAATAACTCAGCACAGTGCATAAAGGGTAAGTACACACCACAAAAGAAAAAAAAATATATATATATATATTACATACTGTATATTATAAGGAGAGGGACATGTGGGGAGTGGTGCAATGCACTGGCTGTGGGGCAGCAATTTCTGGGAGACATTCTGGAAACTGCATTGCTGTCCTATTTGCAGGCAACTGTCAGCTCTGAGGGAGGAGGTTGCCCACCTCCAGGCTGAACTGGCAAGGACTAGGAGGCCTCCCCACCTAAGAGCACCACTGCCACAACCACTGCCTCAGAGGTTGCCAAGTATGAAGAGCAGTTGGACCACAGTTGGTTCTGAGAGGGTGGGTGGTGGAACAGAGGCGAAGCCCCCAGCTGTACCTCTACAAAACCATATGCCAGTCTGGCAGAGCAAGGTTCCTCTATGATGGCACCCTCAGTGGAGACCAAGAAGAATGCTGAGGAAATCCACAAGGAGACTCACAGAAGGGTGGCAAGGGACACCACAGGGGAAGGAAACAGCTTCTGATAGGGGACCTCAATTGTTAGAGGAGTAGACCTGGGGAAGGAGAGGAGAAGGAAGTAAGGTGCCTGCCTGGTGCCATGGCTTGAGGGACAAGAAGTTTAATCCTCAGGATTGCAGAAGCAGCATCACGGAGTGGAACTAGATATCATTGTCCACCTTGGGACAAACGACCTAGCTAGGGTATGGGATCAGTGCAGTGCAGGATGAAATTGTGGAGTTGGGGAGGGGCCTCAGACAGGTAGCAAGCATGGTTACCTTTCTCAGAGGTGCTGCCAGTCCATGGCAGGGATGAGGTTAGGTACTACACACCATGCAGTTTTAATGAATGGTTGCAAACTGGTGCAGAGCACAGGGCTTGGCTTCATTGGGGATTGGGGTACACCTGGAGAGATGAAGGTCTGTACTGGCATGATGGTCTGCATCTGTCCACGAAGGGAACCAAGATCCTAAGTGACAGGTTTAAATGCTTCCTTGCAAGCTTTTAAACTAGCCATGGGGGAAGTGCTAATAAGAGACAGGAAATTTCAAGCCTCCCCACAAAACATGCCAGGTAGTAAGGTAAACACTGAGGTACAGTGCTCAACAGAGGGCAGGACAGGTAAATGGAAAAATTTACAAGGGCAAAAAGAGCAGGCATGGGGAGAAAAGGATAAAGCCAACATTAAATGGAGGGCAATGAGTACCAATGCCTGTAGTCTGGGGAAACAAGCTTCCTGAGCTAGTAGCCTTGATGGAAGATGAACAGTTGATATTGTGGCAGTCATGGAAACATGGTACATGGAGAACCATCGACTGGATGTCAACATACTCAGGGTACACAGTCTATAGAAGGGATTGGGAGGGAAAAGAGGAGGTGGAGCAGCTGTATACATAAGGAAAGAGATCAAAGCTACAGAACTAAAAAGTAAAGGGGAGGACAAGAGGCACTCTGGGTCACCTTGGAGACTGGGAATGGTATCATTGAAGTCTGCACAGGGTTGTATACAGACCCCTGTCTCAAGGGAGGAAATGGACAAGAAAATGATAGAGGACATCCTCAAAATGGCTGAAAAGGGAGATACTGTTGATGGGGGACCTGAATATGCCAGATGTTAACTGGATGATGTGTACTGCAGCCACATCCAAGAGCAGGGTCATTCTCGATACTCTGCAGGGGGCAGGCTTAGACAGCTAGTGTTGGAACCAACTCACAGGAACAATATTAGACCTGGTACTCTCAAATGGAGAGAGGATCACAAATTTAGAAGTCAGTAGACATCTGGGAACAAGCAACCACTGCAAAGTGCTAATAACAAGCATAATCATGGAGACGAGCATACATAAACAAGCATATTGACTTTAGAAGGGCTGACTTTAGCAACATGGTGAATACCTGATGAATATACTAGCAAATGGACAAAAGGAGGGTGGAAGAACAATGGATAAAAATCAAACTGCCATCATAGAGGCAACAAGTTTTGTGTGAAACAGATAAAGAAAACAAACGGAGTAAAAATCACTATGGTTCTCAAAAGAGGTGGCAGAGAAGGTTAAGGAGAAAAAGGCTTCATTCAAAAGTATAAGGAATCACAGAAGGAGCACGACAGGGGACTGTATCAATTAAAGCAGAAAGAAGTGGGAAGGCAGTCAGAATAGCAAAGCCCAAACCGAGGAAAAATAGCCAATTCAATTAAGAAAGGGGATAAAACCTTTATAGGTACATTAGGAGCATGGAAAGGTTAAGGGAGGAATAGTGAAGATTAATAAGGGAGAGGGAGGTGGGCAGAGGAGACAGTGAAAAGGCAGAGATACTGAGTGAATACTTTTGCTCAGTATTCACAAAAGAAGATAAGGAGGATTACCTAAACCAGATAATAGAAGCACTCTGGGTGAGGGGATTGACACCAGTCCATTTACAGAAGAAAGAGTCCTGAAAGAACTCCTAAAACTCAAGGTGGACAAAGCAATGGGGCCTGACGTGATTCACCCAGAATCCTAAAAGAACTAAGGGAGGACCTAGTGACACCACTGACCACACTTTTTAACAAATCATGGCAGGATGGGGTGGTACCTGAGGACTGGAGGAGGGCAGATGGGATTCCCTTCACAAAAGTGGGAGCAAGGCAGAAGCAGGAAACTACAGACCTGTAAGTTTGACTCAGTGGTAGGGAAAATGATGAATCACTCTGAAAGAAAGAATTGTTGAGTACCTAGAGATTACAAGCACAGTGGGACCCAAAGCAGCATGGATTTAAGCAGCAGGAAGATCATGTCGATGAATCTAATCGATTTTTGACTGGGTGACCAAAGTAATAGACCAGGAGGGGCTGTGGATATGGCCTACCTAGACTTTAGCAAGGCATTTGACACAGTCACAAAAGATTAATAATCAAGTTAGCCAGCCTGGGAGTGGGTCCCAGGGTGGTAGCCTGGTAGCAAACTGGCTGCAAAACAGGACACAGAAGGTAATAGTGAATGGAACACATCCCGAAGAAAGGGGAGTCACTAGTGGAGTACCTTAGGGCTCAGTACTGGGTCCAGTCCTCTTTAACATCTTTATAGGTGACATTGCAGAGGGTCTGTAGGAAAGTTATGCCTCTTTGCAGATGACACAAAGATCTGTAACAGAGTTGATACAAGGGGGGTAGAAAGGATGAGAAGGGACTTGGCAAGGTTGGAGGAATGGTCAGACATATGGCAACTTAGATTCAATGCAAAGAAGTGCAAAGTAATGCACCCAGAAACAAAAACCCAGGAGAAGAGTACACAATAGCAGGGCGGTACTAACAGCAACAAAAATGGAAAGGATCTGGGGGTAGTCATATCAGATGATCTAAAGGTTGGTAAGCAATGTGAGAAGTCAGTAAGGAGAGCCAGGGGATACTGGGATGCATAGGAAGGGGCATCACAAGTAGAAAAAGGAAGTGGTTATCCCTCTGTACAGACAGTTGGTGAGACCCCATCTGGAGTACTGAGTGCAGTTTTGGAGACCTCATCTACACAAGGACATAGACAGAATGGAAGCAGTCCAGATGAGGGCAACTAAAATGGTGCAGGATCTGCATCAGAAACCATATGAAGAGAGACCGAGAGAGAGTAATATGTATACCCTTAATGAAAAGGAGGGACAGGGGGACATGATAGAAATGTTCAAGTACCTGAAGGAATCAAAAAGTCCAGGAAGGTAGCATCTTTCAGAAAAAGAGATGTGTAAGAACAAGGGGCACAATTTAAAGATAGAGGGGGCGGTTCAGGGTTAATGTGAGGAAATTTTTTTCACGGAGAGAGGTGGTGGATGCATGGAACTGTCTTCCTGGGGAGGTTGTTGGGTCTAAAACAGTGGGGAATCAAACATGCATGGGACAGACATAAAGGCAATTGTAGTGGGGGTGAGGGAAGTAGGCTGTTGGTTAACTAGAATCTGCAGCTTATCCAGTAGGTAGGAAAATGGGCAGACTGGGTGGGCCAAGTGGTCCTTATCTGCCGTCAAAGTCTATGTTTCTGTGTTTCTAAATATAACCCATGCGCAGCCAGAGTGGATCTGTTGCTAATCCTGATGGGGCGACTTAGTAAGACAAACCCATATCAATAAAATGGGTAGGTAACCTAATGTGACCAAAGCCCACATGATTCTGCCAGTACTTAGTGTGCCCAGAACAAGATATACAAACAGTTAAGGTCCTAAGAGTTTATAATACACCCTTATGGCTGATCAAGAAAATGTAGACTTTAATTTGGGACTGAGGGCAGAGAGGAGAGCAGGCTGAACTGACCTGTTCTTAATTACACGGGTGTAAGAGGAGAAACCAATGCCATGACCTGTATTTTTTAGGGCTGCACGTAGGCAGAGTACATGGCAGCAATTCCCATTAGCCCCCATATACCCTCCGACACTCATCCCCCAAGCAAAAGTAAACATCACTTATCTGATCCAGTCATGTTTCAGCCAGGTGTAATGGAGGAGGATGATGCTGGTGATGTTTTCCTCAGCTATCCGACTGATGGCTTGACAATCGATGGCTGCTTCTGGGAAACGTCTTCCAGACTGGAGCTTGCAGAATGGACAGCTTGTACAGTCTGGCTTCTCTAACTATTGAGGCCCAGGAATTCCGACTGACATTGGGTGCATTGGGGCTGCTCTGGAGTACTGAGCTGTCTTCCGTGGACAGGGCATGATCGGAGGAGCTACAGCCAAGGGTGCACATCTGCTGTTAGAGTAGTAGGGGCTTAGGATTGCAGCTTTGTTGTTTTCATGCCTGGTTCCTCGATTGTGATTCCTAGATCTGTCCCTCTCATTCAGATGGTCCCATCTTCTGTGTCTAGAGTTTTGCAGTCTTTTTATGGATTAGCTGTTAAGGCCTAGGTTTCGTGTTCATGGTGGTCACTGTGTGGGTTGTCCGTAAGCAGCCCTTGTGAGGAGTCGCAACATGGGTTCAGGCCTCATCCATCACCTGTGCCGCACTGTTCATTCTGGGATCATGTCTGAGGGATCAAAGCTCTTGACGCCAGGTGTGCTCCAAAAAATCCATTAGGGCATCTGGCATACTAAAAACAAGCAGGGTCCCATTGTAAAGAATCCTCATGGGTGCTGGACAGCAGAGAGAAAAGGCACACCGAGCATATGTAACAGACGCCTTGCCTCCATGTATTCCTTTTGTTTACCTGACAGTTCTTTAGAATAGTCTTGCAAAATGAGCAGACGCTGTCCTTCCATTCTAGGAGCCCAGTTCCCTTGCTCTTGGCTGGATCTTTTCTTTTCGGCATAATTGAGGACGTCAAGCCAGTATGGGCCTCAGCTTGCCCCGGTTTAGGCCACAGCTGTAGTGAGTGATGGGCCCTCTCGATCATGAAGTGTGCACCTCCGGCAGTCTTAGAATCCAAGGGAATTTTTGTTGGAGAAATACTGTCATGTTACCCTGCTCAGAGACCCTGGAAAACCTAGGAACTGCAAGTTGCTGCAGAAGCTCCTATTTTCCAAATCTTCAACCTTATCTTGTAGTGCTGATCACGTGCACCTGTTCTCTCATGGTTGAAATGGCTCATTGATGGCAGAATCATGAGAAGTTGCCTTTCTTTCCGATTGCAAAAATCCTCACATCCAACTGGTGAAGTGCAAAGAGTGGTATTATGTGAGTAGTGTCACCTCGGCCATCTGCTTCATCAGCGCGGTGAACATTTCATTAATTGAGCCTGGATCCATGCTCACGCTGAAACAAGCTGCCGTGGCAGTTCAGAGAGAATGGCAGAAAGCATTTGATGCAGCACCAACAGGCAATCATTGATCACGGTACAAAATAGATCACTAGTGAGCTGCGTACCAGAGGTCAATCGAGATTGATCTAGTAGACTAAGAAGCTCTGTAACTCACAATTTGTACAAAATAAGAGCCCCAGGTAGTCAGAGCAGTGAAGCTAAGGGCCATCTTGAACGAGGACAGACCACACCCTGCCTGGTTAAACTTTTGAAATAAATAAATACATGGATCACAGGCCCACAGCAGTATTACTAGTATATTGTGCAAATGCACATTTGAACTTATGAATTTATGATTGATCTACTAGCACCTTGTTTCTTAAAACTGCATCTTTTACGTGAATTCTTCTCTCATCCTTGTAGTAGTTAATCATTGTCAGCCTATATTTTGTGGGTTTATTTGGCCAAATAGCTCCCCATCCAGACTTGTAAACAACCAAATGTTATACAAGCAGGAGAACAGCAACATCTCTACAATGGTGGCAACAGTTACTTGTATACAGTATTTTGTAGTTCAGATAACCTCCCTCTACCTCAATAAATCAAAACATATCACTGTTTATGTTTGTGCCCTCTGAAAAAAGCAAAAATACAGAAAAAATGTGTGTTTGCATGCGGCCTCTTCTCTCTCCTCCCAGTGAACATGTACCGTACTGTACTGTATCGTACTGTACTGTACTGTAAAGACCTATTGTTTTGCTTTCTTTAGTGAACTGTGTTTTGCAGTTACTACCACTGGACAATGACATGCACATTAAAGTGATTTGCCAGGATTAAGGTGTACATTATATATTCTGGTACCTTATAACAGCGATACTCCTCTCTTTATATTTCATAATATTTTGTGTTGTTATTTTGGAAGCAGAAGGGATCATGTCTTGCCCTGCTGAGGCAGCCAACTGAACCCTTCCACTTGCCAGTCAATCAATCCACCCGATCCACCCCGCATTTAGACATGTAATGATGTGTGCCCAGGGAGAGTGCGGGGCGTGCATCATTAAAGTCTATGGGAGGCAGTTTTAAGAACATTTTATTTATAATAATAGCCATTTGGTGAATAATCAAGGCCCCAGTTGACTAACAAAGCCCTTGTTAGTCGATTGGTGCCCTTGATTAATCTCCAAATGGCCACTATTATTAAGGTTATAAGTTTGTCACGGAGGTCACGGAACTGCGAAATTTGGGTGCCTCCATGACTTTTTCCCTTATCAGTGGTTTCCCAGTCTGCACATGTGAAGTAGCACTCTGGCCACTGACGTCCCACCATTTTGAGAATGGCAGAGTGGAAATGAGCATGTGTGAGTCATGTGATGCTCCTTTGCCATCTCTGTATGCTGAAAACAGTTACAAACACCATTTCACGCAAGTGCTCACACCACAGATGTCACCTTTGCATCATCTTCCTGCTCATGCAGCATGTGTGTGCTACAGCTTAAAAACAGAGATTTGAGGCAGTATTGGCTTGTGCTGAAAAGTAAAATTAGCTACTTTTGAGGGGGTGAGGCAACAACCTTCCCAGATGGAAAGTAATTTGAGGGAGGACTGGAAGTAACAGGCAGCAGGTAAAAGAACTGCAGTGCTTGAAGTGCTTGGACTGGGGAGGGAAGCCTTCTACTGAGAGAGATTTCAAGAACAAAAATAAATATTTTTTGAAATCAAAGGAGGCAGAAACAGATGCTTTAAAGGAAAGGACTGCAGAAACAATATGTAAATTAAAGAACTGCTGTGCTTGGACAGATAGGGAGAAGCCATTTGTGAGAGGGTACACATATTAAGGGAAAATAATTTTAAGCAAAGGACTGGACTGCATAAACAGAATGTTCAGATATGCAAATAATTTAAATAATTTTACAGGAAAGGACTGCAGAAACACCATATACAAATGAAAGAAATGGACTGCAGAAATAGCATGTAAAGCACATCACTTGAGTGGGTGAGTGCTCTGGATTAAGTCATTTCAAGAAAAGAAAGCATTTTAAAGCAAAGTACTACAGAAACAGCCTGTACAAATGTACATATTTTTATAAAGTACTGTAAAGGAAAGGACTTCAGAAACAGCATGTAAAGAACTGCCTGGACAGGTAGGTGCTGGGAAGCCCCTCTATTGAGTTAGGGGACAAGAAGTCCAAAAGAAAGCATTTGAAGCAAAGAAGTGCAGAAACTGCATACGGTATAAACCATTTTAAGGCAAAGGACAGGAGTGCAAGCCCTTTGAGAGAGTTTACACATAAAATAAAACATTTTAAGCAAAGGAATGAAGAAACAGCAGGTAAAGAATTGCAGTGCTGGAACAGAGGTGGATTGCAAGCACTTCAAGAGAGGCTACTCAAGTACAAGCACAATATGTAAGCATTGAGCCACGACAAAGGAGTGTTCTATTGTGGAAGTAATGCATAGTTGGGGAGTTGTGGCATGAAGAGTGGCTTAATGCACTTGTAACATGTCAAGTGCAGTGGAAGATATGTACTATCTTTAAAGGAAAACTCCACACATTCTGGTCTCCCGCTCAAAAGCTAACCCTCGTTTAGCTTTTAACATCAAGAATGACATTTTATCACGCGCAACTTGCTGTTTTTTTTTAAAAGCCAAAAATCAGAAATATGGAGGATGCAGGGTGCTCCATTTACTGAGCAGGTTAACGATTCACTCGCTCAATACAAAATATTTAAGCCAGTGGTGCATCGCCACACCTTTTCAGCAAATTTTGTATTGAAGCAAGTGGTGCATCACCGTATCTTTTCAGATAATGAAGCTCCTCTGCATCCTCTGTATTTCCAGATTTCAGACATTTTAAAATTAAAATATGGCTAAGTTGTGGCGCGAAAAATGCTGTGTTTATATTACAAGCTAAACCGAGGGTTAGCTTTTCGAGTGTGAGAGACCAGGATCTGTGGAGTTTTCCTTTAAAAATACATGAAAGACTGTCTAACACATAGCTGAGATGATACATAAACCACACAGACACAGAGTTTTATGTTGTACTTCTCATTCAGTCAGCAACATTTTTCACACAGGAACAGAAGTACAATACATTGTGGTTGCTGTCTTAGAAAAACAACTGTATGCAACCTTTCATTAACATTTCGCTTTCAACTGAATATGCTAATACAACTTTCAAAAATACTTACAGATATTCAATTATGCTGCTCGTGGCACGCCATGAACAGTTACAAATACTTGCAGTGCTGCATTGTGGGTAACACTTACCCAAATTTACATGCAAAAGCTACAAAAACATGTATAATACTACGATTAATGTACTGTGCCCTCACAAAGGCTTATAATATCAAGAACATAGCAAAATGTGCAGAATATAATGATTTTAACATGCTCTCACAAAACTGTTATGCTTCCTATCTGTGAGACAGTATTGCGTATTTAGAGTTCATACACAGGGCATAAATTACCGTTGGTCATGTTGCAGTACATTGCTTTCTAGCAGTAAGTTGAAATTCGCATTGCTGAATAAGGCTGCTGTCTTTCAGTACGTGATTTTACATTGTGAGTATATTGCAATAAGGTGAATTTGCTGTGCAGCAATCCTAATGTGTCTTTCTACATTTCACAATATGCCTGTGACATATTTTGACAGTTCTTCTATAAACACCGAATTTTTAACTTTTCAGAAGCTGTTTTTCATGGCTAAACTGCATAATATACCTGTCTAATATTTTGACCGTTGTTTGAACAGACCAGTATGTCAAACATTTTACACACTTTTATGTGAACAATAGTATAACGGTGTTAAGTTACATTTTTATAACTATAGTAGTGACATTACAGCATATCAATTAATGTCTCTACTTCTCTGCCTTCTCAGGACTACTATAGTAGTTAAATGCACAGGCCCATTTATGGTAAAATTATTACGATTAAATGGGCTCTGGCCACAATTTGGTGTAGTGCTGGCAGGAAGGTGACACTGTGACCGAGATTTTAGTGTCCATAGTACAGGGTGGACTGGTGCTGTTAACATATGTGGCATGCAGAGAGGTTGTCTCCGCTTCTCCACTTCATTCCTTGTGGTTGACTCTACTGCACACTGTTTGGGCATGGTATTTTGTGGCTCAGGATGAGGTATGGCCATAGTTACAGTTGCCTCCACCACAAATTGTTTCGCTATGGTGTTCTGTGCCTCAGGAGGAGATGTGGTTGTACTTGCAGTTGCTGTCCCTTTTGGCAATATAGGGTGCCATTTCTGCTGTGTGCTGGGGAGACTTTGGTATATGGGACTGTCACAGTTCGGTTGTGTTTCACTCATAAAGTAATACTTTGCTGTGTCACTCTCGCACTTCTCTGGTGTGTGACAGCTACGCAGTGTTAGGTATTTTCTCTTTACATACAGTATTCCTGATGGATGTCTTTGTGAGAATGGATGACCACTTCTTTCAATCAGTGCTGGAGGGAGACAATCATTTCTTAGGCCACTTTCTCATCGGTGGCCTGTGACAGACATGATCTCCTGTGAGGTTAGCCTGGCCTCGAAGTAGGTAAGTAGCTGTGCTTCTTATGTTGTGATTGGTGTATCTCTGGCTTAACTCCACATCTATGGAGATTTGGGCCATTAGATTGCCGAGGTAGTTCTGGCCCATTGGCTGTAGACCATATCAGCACTGTTTTTGCACACAGTGTGTTGTGCTCCCTTGAGGGGATGAAGATAGAATGAGGGTAGATTTGGAGGACAATGGAAAATGTACTCCTTGAATGGGCAACAGGGCAAAATTCAGTGTCTGGCTGCGCAAATACAATGTCACATAGGGCATCTCGATTCCTTTTCTGTGGCAGAATTATGTTTTTGTCGCTTCATTAAAGTTCGTTTAAATATATTCCCAACCACTTTCGTCTGATTTCAGACAAAGGAATCTTGTCTCAATTTCAACAGACCCTCTCTCCCCTTTGAGCAAGCCTAGTTGCAATTCAAACCAGAGACGACTCACTAGTCTGTAAGGAGTCTCAGGGTTTAGCTTGTCACAATGTTGTATGCAGCTCCAATCAGCATAAGAGATGCATGTGGTGGGATGCAGTATCTTGTTGTGCTCATGATACTTCTTGAGTACTGCAACAAAAACATTGTTTGCAGCCTTGAAATCAGTATCAGTTGTAATATTGATTTATTTCTATGCTGTTAATGTGTCTGTTTATTCCTGCTCTTAATCCTATATATGAGCTTATACTGTAGTGTTTGCCATCACTGGTGCAGACTAAACCATAGAAACAGTGCAGAAGCTGGGCTACAGTGCTTGTGTGCTATCTGTTTTATAATCAATACTAGCATTTGTGGCCTTTAACCAGTCCATAAAACATTCATAGCCCATGATGTATTTTTTGTGGGTGTTTGGTTGTTCTTCTTTCTCTCTAGCTCATCTAAATTTTTTTCACTCAAGCACAGATATCTGCTGTTATTTGGTGTTCATTTTACTGAATGGTGGATGCTTTCTTTCTCTTTCCACCATCCTGACCTTTTCTATATATATATATATATATATTTTTTGTTTTTGCACGATGTTTCCTAGGAGTTCCAGTTTTCCTGCACATATCTGTTTGACCTTTGCACTTCCAGACAACTCTTTTCTGTACATTAGAACTGACAGTAGGGCTAATATCATTTTCATTTAGATGTTTACAGTAGTATCCACCCACTTACTGATTCCCATTACTGCACATATAGAAACGTTGTTGTGCAGCTGTCCATTATATTATACTAATATACTAACATAGTATGAAGCCAGCAGATTAGGCCCTATGGTCTATCGAGTTCTGCTTGATGGTCAGTGCCTTCCCAGGGCACCGTTAGTAGCCCCCTTTCCTCCCTACAAGGTCTCCCATTTCCAGCGGGCTGTTCTACATGTTGCCTCAGTTACTACAGATCAGAACAATTAGGATAATTGACTCCTCCTTGGTAATGTGTTTGTACCCTCAGTTATACAGTGCTGTGTTCAATCATGTGGCAATACCCCTTTAAGACATTCACTTCTCCAGGACTACGCACATAATTCATCAATGCTTGCCGGAATCACTTACTTAGTTCAATTACTGTGCATTGAGTTCTCCACCACGAGACGCGATTTCTACAGCGCAGTAAGTAATAGCCTACACCGGTGACTTCTATGTAATACTTTTTACCACTGCTATTGGATACTTACACCTATTAGAAACAACTATACTGTATATTAGTGCGATCTAATCACGTCCACTGGGTGCGTAGGGCAAAAACAGTGCTTGGGAGATTAACTGGTAATGTGCAGTACTACTGCACCTACAGTGCATTATTAGGAAATTAATGCATGGCAAAGTTATTTTTTAACCAATCACAGGGTTGTATTTCATTCCTTCCTTCTGCCATGTTACAAATAAACATAACCAGTCCAAAACAAACTGTTAACCACTTTAAAGAACTGGTGACATGTTCAGGTGAACTTTAACAGAACATAATATTTAGACACAGTCCAGCTTGCATTTCCATTAGTTCTGATTTCTCCCCATTATTTATTACAGAGGTAATCTGTATGACAACAGGATTTCTTCTCCTGAAGAGTTCATCTATTCCTGCTGCTTTCTCCATACCAGAAGTCATAGAGACTGCTTGTGACCTCACAGTTAGTCCCATGGCAACAGACTGTGATATCACAACAAAGGATTATGACTTGAGTAAGGAGTAAGCTGTAGAGGCAAATTAACTCAAAATAAACTCTAACAGACAATGATCATATAGTCATACACATTTCCTTAGTAATAAATTATGGGAGGAGCAATCTATAAAACATAAATGGAATGCAAGCAGAATTGTACTTAATTATTATGTTTTTAAAGTTTTCTTTGAGGCATCAGTAGCTCTTTAAAACTATTCCTCCTGATTCAGAAACAGCAGGTACAGAACTGCAGTGCTTTCACAGAGGTGGCGTGGAAGCCCTCAAGAGAGGGTACACGTATGCAAAATTAAACAACCCAAATAAAAACTTTTAATCAAAGTACTGAAGAAATAGTGCAGTCCCAGCCACAGTTTGCTGTGTGCTTAGGGGAGGCTTGTTGCCTACCAACAGGAAGAATGTCTGCATCTGCCCTTCAGTGATATTTGGGAAAACCACATGTGTGACATTTCTAGTTTAAACCCTCCAAGCCTTTTGCAGAGTCATGGTACTTGATTTCCTTCAAAGAAAAAATTTATTTTGGAGTGTGGAGAGAGGACCTTGTGCAGGCCAAAATCTGCCGAGACATTGACCTGAAAAGCAACAGAAACTCTTTCCGGAACCCTGACTGGGGACAGAAAACCCACACTGAAAGTGAATTATATTAAAGTATGCTTTTTATAACTTTTTTGGGGGGATACTGTGCATGTATTGACGCTAGTACAGTTATTTATTTATTTATTTATTTATTTATTTATTTACCTTTGTTGACCAGGTAGGTACACTAGACAAGTTATATGCCTATTTTCAGGTACGACCCGGAGAGTACAATGAAAATACAGGTTCAAACCGGAACATAACAACACATAGGGCAATGTACAGAGTCACAAAGGAACCAGGTGAATATAGTTAGTCTACAGTAAGCAGTGACAGGCAAAATATATATATATACATACAGAAATAAATAGACTTAGTCATTCAATGGCAGGAGCAGTGAACAATGTATAAATTACAATGTATGAGTAAACCCATAATCAGAGCTACAAAATAGATAATTCCTGAACAGATAAACAACAAGCAATCGTATACATCACAGAGTAAAGGACAGTAGGCATCATCATTAGAGCCTACAAGAGGGACCCTATGGTTAGGTGAGTCCAGTTTGAGACCTGGGACTGGCTATGGTGGCTTAGGACACCCACACACAGAGGCCAGCTTCAAGTGTTCCCAAGAGAGAATTCTGGAGGCACAGATGGGAAGGGAGAACGAACATATGGGCAGGAAGGAGTTCCACAGCCCCAGAGCACACATAGCAAAGTCCCTATCCCCCATTAGGGTACAGGTATAGGGAACTTTGAGCACCCCAGGACCCTGAGACCGAGGGAGTAGGAAGAGGAGTCAGCAGGCTTGAGAAGCTGTGCCAGCCCCAGAGGGTGCAAGTTCTGATCACCTTGCTCAACAAAGCAGCCCAACCCAAAGTTCATGTACTTTTCTGGGAAAGCCAACCAAGTTTGTTGTATAACTCACAATGATGGGTGAGGCAAGGGCAGCCAGGGCAAAGTGACAGACGTTATTGAAGGTCATGTTCCACCGAGTGAGATGGACCCTGAGGTGCGAAAGCAAATAGGAGAAGGCCATAGCTGAGCGAAGGAGGAAGCACACCTCTGCCCAATGTCAGACGAGCAGCAGACATCAGATTTTTCTTTGCCCTGTAGGCAAGACCCAGTTTATGGCTCTTCAAACATTTAGGATATGATACCCCAGGTCGAGTTGGGGTCAAGCATCACCCCAAGGTATTTAATGGAAATTGTTGTTAGAGAGGAGTTGGGCCCACACCACTGACACACAAAGGGGTAGGGGAGGCCTTGATCTTGGCTGATGACCCAAAACGCATGGCCTGAGTTTTATTAGGTTGAGGACCAGTTTGTGAGACATTACCCAAGACTGAATATTCTTGAAGTCCTCACTCAGCCGAAGGTTGAGAACCCCAATGTCCCAGGGAATGTAAGGATGACCAGATCATCCGCGATAAAGGGTGGCACTACAGTTTGAAGCAGCAGCTGGGAGGTGGTGTCAGAGAGGACCTTGTTGAATTTGATCAGTTGTAGTCTGCCCTGGAGGTCATTTCTAAGCCAACTCAGAGCAGGAGGGGACAGGCCAAGGGACTGCATCTGTGAGCAAAGTAATACATGTTCCACAAGGTCAAGGCTTTGGATAGGTCAATGAATATGGCCCCAGAGAGTTTGCCCTGGTCCATGACTGCCCTGATGCTAGAGAAGACAGAGACAAGGGCCATGGATGTACTATACTCTTTTGAAAGCCATGCTACTCAGGGACAGCAATTTATGGGCCTGAATGTACTCCGTGAATTGTTCAGCCACAACTTTCTTTGAGTTTGCTAATAGCCGATAGGATGGCAATTGGCTGGTAGTTGTCCAGGACCATAGGGTTGCCCTGCTTCAGAACAGGGACAATCCTCACCAACTTTCAAATGTCTGGGATAATACCAGTGGCAAGGGACAAGTTGGAGATATGTGCCACTGGGAAGGCAATGAGGGGGCACCCAGCCTCAGAAGCTTGGGCTCATGTTATCATGGCCAGCACTGGAGTGTGGGGAGACCAGAGAGAAGTCTCTGCATCTCCATGACAGACACAGCTCTGAGATAAAATAATGGGTGGAGAGTGGACCTCCTGAGGGGCGGAGGTCAAGGGCTGCTGACATCTCTCCAGCAGGGAAAAGGAGATGAGCACGGACAAGTCCGAAAAGTGGGAATTAAAAGCAATTGCAACCATAAGTGGATTATTACAACTAGACCCACCAATGATCATATCAGATACCACAGAGTTGGAGGAGTCACTGACTATGTTTTTATGTTCCTCCAGAACCTTCAGGGTCCCTAGCAGAGCTAAGCAGGGCAGATTTACAGTAATCACTTTTGCCATCCTGATGGCTTTCTTGCACTCATTTCTGAGCCTCCTACACTGTTGAAAGATGGACTGATCCAATGTACCCTTGAAGTGAGCCCAACACTTGTCTCTATCCCGCCTGAGGGCTAAGAGGCTTCCATGCAACCATTTTGTGGCAGATCCCTTTACTCTCCACCTGATAAGGGGGATGCTTGTCCTGCAGGGCAGCAAAAGTAGTGAGAAACTGGGTGACAGCAGTAGAGGGCGATGGGCGCTAAGCACCCTGACCAGTCAGTGAACCTCAGATCCTCATGAAATGACCCCATATCAAACCTGGAAAAATCCCTAACATGAATGATTTTGTGGAGAATTTTTAATGGGGAGATTTTCCACACACAAAACACTCGGTGTGATCTGAGATGGAGTCAGGTAGGGTACCAGTGGAGCTGATCCTGGGATGATTAGATAAGACCCAGTCCAGTAGGGAGCTAGTGCCACCATTTGCAGACCATCTAGTGGGCTCCTGGATAAGCTGAGTCAGGGCTAGACTTGCAAGCAGAGGATCAAACTGCTTGGAATTGCCTCCACTCAGTTTAAGTTCACATCTCCCAGGATCAGAAGTTCATTATCCCCAGCATAAGGACCAATGGTATCCAGGAGGTGGGTAAGCCCAGGCAGACCACCCTTGGGGATTGTATCATACAACATGCAGCATCTTTGTATTTCCAAGTAACAACACAGAGTGAAGCAGCTCACATGAAGACAGGGAGGACTGCTGATGAGTCACCACAGACACACTAAGATGATTCTTATAGTAGATTAGAATACCCCCACCCTACCCCGCTTTTTCCCAGTCGATCCTGTCTGATAAACTCAGCCAGGGAGCGCACAGGCCAAGTCCGAATTGAGGGTTTCAGCCAGGTCTCTGTAATGCCAAGTTGTCAGGCTTACAGTGTACGACCCAGGCAGAGAGTTCATCCAGGTTGGGAAAGAGACTACGGTTGTTAAGGGGTGAGGTAATTTAACCCCTTGCCCGACCTCCAACCCACAGGAAGTGAGGGGACCTGATAGGCAGGACCTGGATTAAGCTCGATATCACCATCCAGGGCCAGTATCACCAGGGTGTTATTTAACTTTGGGGGACTAATTGTATTTAAGAAAATCTTCACATTCTTGTTTGAAACATTTGTGCTAGGTGGCTGAAGCACCAGAGCACCTGGTCTAGCAGAAATACAGCTCTGTTATTGTTTGCTCTGACCTTTACTTGCTTATTTTATGGCAAGAAATTCAAGTTGTGTTTTGGGAAAATTTGTCTGGTGATCTTCATTGAGCGTTTGAGCTCCTGGCTCTGGAGTGCCAGTACTGTTGTCCTTTGTTGAATATTTGGGGTGGGCGGTTGATTAATGAGTAAGTAACAGGATAGAACAGTGTCAACAGAAGCATGTTAGAACAGCAGTTACCAGGATTCTTGAAGTAGCAAACCAACAAACATTGGACAAAAAATATTTAATCCCTGAGTATTTGTCTAGTCTGTCCTTACCTTTTAACCAGCTTTAAACAGTATTGTGGGAAAAATGATGCACTGTACCAGCTCAGCCACGCACCCCACATTGGGAGGGAGGGAGGGTGGGTGTGCTGCCCTGTCAGTGTAGCTGAAAGATGAGAGCTAAGTGGCAGCAAGGCATGGTCACAGTGCAGGGTTATCTATTTTTGGTTCCTTACCTCTTTCCCAGCCAGAACTCCTGCTTGAGTAGGAGAAATTCAGTGGTGTAATCTGACTCAGCCAGATTCACCCTATTCAGGGGTGGAGGGGGTGTATGCTTCCCAGACGATCCAGCTGAAAAGGAGAGATAAGTGGCAGTAGCATGAGGTGGCGGGAGGGTTATCTATTGTTGGCTAGGATGCAGAGTGTGTGCACACATGAAGTCGCATGCCATTTGTGTGATGTTTAAAGTTTGCTTTGTCACAACACCATGTAATCAAGCTATCATTTTTCCACCTAGCAAGCCTTGTCTGGGGACCAAATCTTGAAGTATATGAATGGCTGGGGACATGATGTTTACATAGCCATAAAGAAAACCTGAATGTGGCAGAGACAGATCTGCAGAAGAACTTGAGGTTCCGACCTGACCATCTAGCTACACAATTGACTCCTCATCCTCAAGTCAAGACTGAAGAGAAGACCAGATAAGTTTAACAGTAACACACCCTATTGTAACACCAGCAGTCAAGACACATTTCACATTTTAACAAAGTAATGGAGACATATAGAGATAAAAGAGATTTATTTTCTGTATTGGTATATTTCATGTTGAAGGCACTGCTATCTGTTAGGGTTGTGTACATCCGTGGACACTGATGTGTAGTCTGATTGTCTACTACTTTAATTTTCAATTGAAATTGAATCTCAGGAACAAATTACACTAACAATAGAATTGGAGGTAGTTGTACCAAATCCCACTGCAACAAATGCTGCCAAATATGTCAAATCGAATGTTTCTAAAACAAGTGCAAAGGAACGCTGTGCTCAGTATGGTAGTAATGTTTTTCATGTGATTGATGGCAAATTCTTCTGTTTCACATGCAATATGCCTTTGATTTTTCAAGAAAGGCAAGCTGTGACAAACATTTGAGCAGTACAGTCCATCAAAGGAAATATTAAAGAGTGGAGCAAGCTGAGTTGCAAAATGTAAAAGACAAAAACAGTGAGTGAACTTTTAGAAATTTAAGTAAGGAACAGTTACATAGACAAACTGAACTTTACAAATTATCCAAAGCTTTTACTGCTGTCAGTATTCCATTGCACACTCTTGACAATAAATATCTAAAATCTTATTTAGAAAATGGGTTGAAATACAATACACTGGGATGATCCCCACATCCCATCAGCTGAGTCAATTGTATCTAGTGAAAGTGTTTGAGGGCACAAATTAGCAGTAAAGGAAGAACTTCAGATGCGCTGTGGACTTAGTATTGTATGTGATGAAACCACAGATGCTGATGATAGATATGTGTTTAATGTTATTGTTGTACCAACAATTAAAGGTGGTGACAAGGGTGAAGAGACCTTCTCCGCTACAACAAATTCAAGTGAAACTGTGCTGTCTGCAATTGAATTTGACTGTGTTGTATTGAGAGAACTAACTATAAAACTGCTAGGCTGTCATAGATGTGCTTCAAAAGTATGGCGCTTCTTTTGATAAGGTTACACAGCTTTTGTGATAGATAATGCTGCATGTATCTACAAAGCAGGGAATAGTGGCTTGAAGAGCTCATTTTAAATGGGTTACATGTCACATACACAGCCCATTTGCTTAGTTTTATTGGTGACATTTGGAGGAATAATTTAAAGTGGTTAACAGTTTGATTATGGCTGTTAAATGTACTTTCACAACATACTCAGCTCAGAAGCTGGATTTTATCAGTTTCTGGTGAACAATGACAAAATGGCTGTATTTCACTGGCTCCTGTTGTTACTCCTTGGAATAGTTGGTTCAAAACAGCACTGTATCATTCCTCACACCTGCAGGAATATGTTGATTTCTTTCATGACAATGCAGATGAAAGTGCTGCCATTCAGAAAGTAGTGGAGTTGCACAGTCAATTGAAGTAAAAGGTGATCTGCAGATTATGCTGCAGTATGCTCCTAGGATAATGAAGGTATTAACAAGTTACTAAGCAGCAGTTCCACTAGCTTCTCAAAGTGACTGATAATTTAACAGATTTAGCCAATTGGGCACAGAGTAGTTCTGAGCAGTATGTGCGAGACTAGCAAAGAAAGCATTGGCTGAATGTGCAAATAAAATAAAGTCCTACATTGTGGAAGATACACATTCTAGGTTCTGTCAGCCAGTGGCTTCTTTTTAGAGCTTGTCGAATGTTTGACACTAGCAGAGCAAAGTGGCTCAATATGTGAAGAAACTGTGTTCAACAGCATACCATTATTTAAGAAGAACACTAAAGCAAGAACAGAATTGTGTGCATATAGAAAGTTGTTATTTGTTTATTTATTTATTTCATTTTGGTGACCAGGTAAACCCACTGGAAACAAAAGTTCCCTTTTCAGGGGTGACCTGGGATTAATTACATACAAGCAAATTGCATACAGAGTACAGCAATACAGAGTCACTGGATAAAGACACAAGAAAACAGGTTACAAACTACAGAACAGTTGTACAGGGTTAATTGTTTACAAGTTCTGTAACATAATGGTCATAGGAGACAGAGGAAGCTCAACAAATACAAGAACACAGACATCGCCAAGTAGATAGGTTTTCAGGCCCTTTCTAAAACTAAGGAGCTTGACATTTGTCTTAACATAGATTAACTGTGATAACATGATTGGTGTTTGGAAAAGTATGTCTGAATGATTTCCTGAACTGTCTCAGATTAGCGCCCATTGCCTTTTCAGTGCAAGTAAACAGTGTGGATG
Organism: Neoceratodus forsteri; assembly: GCA_016271365.2. NCBI lineage: Eukaryota > Metazoa > Chordata > Ceratodontiformes > Ceratodontidae > Neoceratodus > Neoceratodus forsteri. The sequence continues at coordinate 764,562,799 of CM028133.1, read as the reverse complement.
CTAAATGCTAATTTTCCACATATAATGACATACTCCAGGATGACCACAGGCAATTAGTTGTGCAAACTTGTCTATGTACAATATGCTGTTCCAAAATGCTGATAAAATATGATTGTTCTTTCCCTCACAGGTATCTGACTAGAGTCTAAGATAGTAATTGTTTTGTCCTCAACACATTGGGCTCATTTGGATTGTAAAAGATGCCTCTTGTTACTGTCAGTCCTTTCGTTTTCATGAGGTATTTTTTGTGCTCAGGAATTCAAGGTAAATTTGTTGTGCAAATACTTTAAAGCATCAGTATTAGTTACCTGCGGATCTAGAAATAATTTTGGACTGTCTGGGGACAGGTGGGATATAAATTTTGCCTGTCACACAGCACTGTTGGGTAGGCCTTGATGCTGTGAGGTTCTGTTGTTGTTGTTGTTTTTTTTAGACAAGGACTGAGCAGCATGTAGTATTTCCCAACTCATGGATATGCATCAAAGACCTGAAAAATGATTTAATCCAGAGGTCCCCACCTCAATCTGGTGTGCAAGGAAGGGCACCCTGCCCTCTGCTTTTAATCAAATCTAGTTCTGGGAGGTGCCTCTCATTCTCCATTTGTATCACAGAGCCCCTGTGTCCCACAACACAACCTCCTCCTACAATGGGCTGCTCCAGTGACAGAAGTTTCAGTACTTTTTCTGCCTACAACTACATCACAAGCTGATTAGGTTGTAGTTTCTTTAGCGACAGTACTGTCAACAGATGCTGATACACTTCCCTTCAGCACAGGCAGTACTATTCCAGCAAATGATGGTAGACTTCTGTTACCACAGGCAATACAGTCCCAGCATATCTAGGTGTCCATCAACACTGTACCTTGCCATAGGCATTAGTGTATTTAAGGCAAAGTGCCCAGGCAAATGCAGACATGCTGGGACAGTATTACTCTGGTAGAGGTATACCTGCATCTGCTGGGACCCTACTAGCTGTGCTGAGTAATGGCAGGCTGGCGAGAAGGTAACAGATTCAGCTAAGACAATAGTAGGAGAATACAGAAGCTGTCTACAAACTATACTCTGCTTGGAGTGTTGTGACAGCCAGAAAAATATGTAACTGTTGGGATGGCCTGCAAGACAAGTCTATTCTAGTGTACGTCTGTTCCATGAATGACTGCATGGATCTGTTTGCATGTGAGTTCAAGGCCAATTTGCTTATGAACAGGTTTCTCAACTCTATCTCATGTAATAGACATGCAAGTTTGGTGTTGTAAGCTGTTCTCTTGCTTCCAGAATTTTATCATTGTAACATACTGTGACTGTATTTATGCAGTGTTACAAGACAGTCTTGTTGGAACTTCATAAAACTGTTCTGCTTTGAAAATGTTGGTAATAAATATTTTCATCCAGAAAATTTAAACAAATAATGTAATGAAAAGTGAAACACTGCAACACATTTATTTCTCTGACCTTAACATGTTACTTCAGTGACACAGCTGTCTGAATATGAGCCTGTGTTCTCTGAAGTGCAATGTTATCTGTCACTCTTAGAAACAGTGTTGTACCCAGGCTGCAGACAGGGAGGAAAGATAAAGGTTTGACACCCCAGTCTGTCCTGTTAGGCTGCACACTGGTTGACCACCAGTTCATCTCACATCCAGCAGGTGGTAGGTGAATAGTACTGATGTAGGTCCAGGTTCTTTAGACATCTACAGTAGTTAACATTTTTATGTGATCTGCCGCTTCCTTCTCTGGATGTCCGACAGCCCCACCGTCCTGCCTGTCTGTTGTGCATGTGCATTCTTGTGGATTACAATTTGTACACTGCAAGTTTGTTCACCTTACCTAAAATGTGAAATGCTAGGTTTATTTGCTAGTTAATGTGGTAGGATGATACTAAACAAGCTATCAAGGTTTGCAGAGGTTGCTGTGTGAGTTAAAAAACACCAGAGCGATTTTTCAAAAATGTCATCATTATTTGTAAAAGGCACTCTTCCAGAGCTCAGGGTGCCTGAATAATATCACATAATAAAATGGTTTAAAATGGTTTAATAACATTACAGACAAAACACATTAATGCTGTTTCAAAACAACAAATTACTCAAATACCATTAAAATTTTGAAGAAAAGATGTGTTTGCAGGTCAGCTTTAAGCCCCTCGATGGTCAGGCTATCTTGTATCCAGTGAGGTAGAAATTCCACTGGGTTGGAGACATAAAGGCAAAGATTGTACACCAGGCGTTTTCAACGTACTCACAGAATCTCTAGCAATCCTAAGCCAGAGGATGGAGGTGCATGGGAGGAGCAGTAAGGGTGCAGAAGGTCTTGCAGATAATGGGGTCCCTGGCTGTGTAGGGCTTTATAGGTCAGCAAAGTGACCTTAAGGTTATGTGCCACTGTACTGGCAGCCAGTGCAGTTCATGCCTACTGGTAGCAAAAATAGGAACTGGGTCCAAATCTTTCTACTCTTTCAGTGCTTTTTTTCAGTGCTTCCATGTTGGAACCAGCAATTTAAGCATTTATTCACATACATTTCAATGTTCTCAGGAAAAATATTTGAATGCATTAACATAAGTTACTGTGTGGTTGGAAAACTGGCATTTCACTGCCGTGAACCAGATCCATCCTTCTGAAGTGTCTCACATTTTAGGAACAGTTTCCGCATCCATTTTCACTTTAAAACACTGTCCCACATTTCAGGTGCCCTACTGTACAAACATTTATCCTATCCTTCATTGACCAACATTTTAAGGAACACATAGTGTTTTATGTTCCTCCTCATGTTATTTGGGGCACAACAGCTTGGGATTGGTTTGCTCACAACTTGTTGTGCTTTCTATACAGTTTGCAGCTCAAAGATATTTTAGCACTTTTGTTTCTTACACTTTACAAAACTACTGCTGACTTTGAACAACACATAAAAATATCCAAAACATCTAGATTGACACAGTAAAGGTCAAGGCATGGTGCTTTAAAATTTTCCTTGTTTGTGAAACAAAAACAAAAGTCATTTGCCTAATGAAAAGTGTTAAACAATATAAAAAGCAATAAATACATAATTCGTTACTAAATCAGTGTTGTATGTTTTCATTTGTGTACTTAAATTAATTTAATACTATACTAGGTATATTGTATGTCACTTGAGAAGTGCTGTGACTTTACAATAACATTAGCAAATTTGGACATGACTACCCAATGAATTATCCAAAATTGCCTGTGATCAGCCCATGACTTTTGTCACTTTTTCCCATGACAAACTTACATTCCTAGGTATAGGAATAGCCAGGATACTCTGTCAAATGCTTTCTCTGCATACAGAGATATCAAAACTGCTGAATTTTTAGGTCCCTGCATATGGAGATGATGTGTGCTAGTTTGCAGAGATGGTCAGTGGAAAGTTCTGCCTAGCATAAAGCCCACCTGCTTTGGGCCTATGAGGGAGCTCCACAGTAGATTTACTGTAGAGACCAATATTTTAGCTAGTATTTTAATATCTATATTTAGCAAGGAGATTGCCCTGTAGCTAGCTAGAAGCTCAGAGTCTTTGTTAAGCTAGGGTGATGACTGCCTCCTGCAGGTGTGGGTCGAACTCATTACTTTCTTTGGCATAGCAGAGTGGCTGTATGAGCTTGCCACACTTCAAGAGGGCTTTGGAGAAAAGCCATCTGGCCTTGGAGCCTTGTCTAACCTGAGGTTTGAGATGACATGTATTTCAGTGCTGGTGGCTAGTTTGGGAGGTTAACCTCAGTGAGGAAGTCCCTAATGTAGACTTCATTACTTAGGATTCCCTAGTATGTAAGTTCTTATAAAACTCATCAAAAGCAGCTACCATTTCTCTAGGGTTGGTTAGTAGGGAGCCTGACTGTGAGTGATGAACTGCTTTAACTGTTCTAGCCATCTTTGTCGTTTAAGTCTAAGGGCCAGTAATTTCCCAGCTTTTTCCCCAAGCTATATATTTGACTTAGCCCTGAAGATTTCAAATATTGCCTGTTCCCTAAGTCTTTCTGCATATTTTCTGCCCTGACTATGTTTAGTTTAATCTAGTCCTCCTCACGGTTTTGAAGCAGAAACATTTCTCTCTACTTCTTAATTCCACTAGTAGTTGGGTTCATTCCCGCCTCTAACCCACTTCCTGGTCATGGCTAGTCTTAATAGTTTCCACCTCAGAGTACATTTAAAGGCTCCCCACAGGTGGGCTTGGTTACTCATTGTGTTGGTATTGGTATTAAAGGACTGTTCAGCAAATTCTTTAATCTTGGCCTCACATCTGGGGTCTTTGAGCAGTGTACTATTGATCCTCCATACCCCAGCCTTCGCCTGTCCTAGTGGAAGGAGTGAAAGTTGTACCAGGGAATGGCCTGAAACTACCTTAGTCAGAATCACACAGTGTGTGATGGCTCTAAGGATGTCTTCACTGACCAGAAAATACTTAATTCAAGAGGCTGTGTTTCTGGGCTGTGACCAAAATGCAAAGTCTCTAGTGCCTACATGATGAATCCACCAGAGGTCCACTAGGCCCAGCAAGACTTGTAACTCTTTACGTGCTCTCTGATTGTAGGGACAGGTGTGACCACCTATTATAAGTTCTATCTAGTTATTGTCAGATACAACACTACAGGCACCTGTGAGCACTATGGGTAGTCTAGAAAGAGCACCTAATGTGGCCAGGATGTGGAGAATACTTGTAGGGCTTCATTGTTAGAATCATATACTTAGGCCTCTAGGATGCCTCTAACAATGATATACCATCCGTTCCACCACGCCAGTGCAAAATCCCAAAGGACCATCATGAGGGCAACACCAAAATGACAACAGCAATCGTGCCACCCGACCGTTGCATCACCCAAAGCACCTAAGCACATCAGGGCTGTTTGTGGGGAGATTCCCCCACCTAGCCCCTCAAAACATTAATGTAATCACCTCTAGGGGTATCGGGAGGACAATACCGTATGGTGCTCTGGGCTGGTGCTCTGACAACCAGTTCACCACTGTGAGTGTCAAACTGATTGTGGGGCACTGATGGCTGTTGCCCTAAAGCCATCGTACCAGTGACAGGATACCCCATCCTCCTGGGTCAGCATGCTGTTCAATTAGTTGAAAAGTCACATTCCTACAAAATAAGTATGGCTGCTCCCTTTTTTTTGTATTTCCCAGAAACAATAACTTGGCCCCACACATTCCGGCTTCCATAGGTTATCTTGGGAGGCTACCATGTATGCCTCTTGCAGGAATGCTTCCCAGGCCCCTAAAGTTTTAAGGTGTCGGAGTATCCAGTGCCTCTTCTGCTTTGTGTGGAACCCCTTTAACATTCCAAATGATAAATTTGAAAGAGGTACTAGCCATCTTGACACTTGTGCTCTACTGTCGAGCACCATACCCCAAATGTTCTTGCCTGCATATCTCTTACTGTCTAACCTTTGAACTAGTTTGCTAAAGTAGTGACAGGAAGATTATTACAGTGAAGTTCCTTAAGGTGGTTGAACTTTGTATTTTTGAGTAAAGGAACAACGGACACAGTTCTGTCATACTAATAGTTATCCTGTTGATCAAAGAAGCCTTATAACAAGGAGATAAACTGTCACAGTGAACATAACTACAAATAACAACCATACAACAGTAGAACAGAAACTTAAAAAAATTCATTTTCTGAAATGATGGCACAGCAGATGCCTGTTACTGACCCAGAGTTGCAGGTCAAGTTAGCTGATGCTGGCAAAGCCTGTGACAGATAAGTTGGTCCGTTCTGGACTCACAAGAGGGTGACACATCTGCTCCCAGACCTTCCTGAGACCTGCAATTAATAAATCCTAAAACTTACATGGGCAGTGCTGACACCCCCATTTTACACAGGGCTGCAACCAATCTCGGGACATTCTCCAAGTGGAGGCTCGTGCCTCCCCAATCAGATTTGTGTCTCTTATTTGCATGATGTGCAGAAAGAAGCTAAGGAGTCTGTTTTGCAGCAATTAAATACATAAGGTTGGGCTGCGAAAATCAAACCAAATGCTTCAGCAGTTTAAAGTCCCTGTCTTAGCAGTTCATGACAGGCACTGAAGGTGTCATGAAGTTCAGTCAGTTAGAAACATAGAAACATAGAATTTGAGACAGATAAGGACTGCTTGTCCCACCCAGTCTGCCATTTCCCTACCTGATGGATAAGCTGCAGATTCTAGTTAATCAACTTAATTCTTCCTGCCCACCACTAAAATTGCCTTATGCCTGTCCCATGCATTCTTGAATTCTTCCACTGTTCCTGACTCCACAACCTCCTCAGGAAGGCTGTTTCATGCATCCACAACTCTCTCTCTCTCTGTGAAAATACTTCTAACATTACCTCTGAGCTTCCCCCGTCTTCAAATTGTGCCCTTTGTTCTTGCACATCTTCTTCTGAAAGATACTACCCTCTTGTACCTTGTTAATTCCCTTGAGATACTTGAAAGTTTCTATTGTCCCCTTCCCTCCTTTCCTCAAGGGTATACATATTAAGCTGCTAGTCTCTCCTCATATGTCTTCTGGTGCAGACCTTGCACCATTTTGGTTGCTCCTCTGAACAGCCTCCACACGGTCTATGTCTTTGCAGAGATGGGGTCTCCAGAATTGCATGCAGTACTCCAGATGGGGTCTCACTAACTGTGTGTAGAGAGGATAACAACTTGTTTTCTACTGTTGATGCCTCTCTCTATGCATCCCAGTATCCCCAATCCTCCTTACTGCCTTCTCACATTGCTTGCCCACCTTTAGGTCATCTGATATAATTACTTCTAGGTCTCTTTCGATTTTTTGTTGTTGTTATTAACTCACCCCCATTGTGTATTCTTCCCCTGGTTTTGTTGCCCAGATGCATTACCTTGCACTTCTTTGCATTGAATCTGAGCTGCCACGTGTTTGACCATTCCTCCAACCTTGCCAAGTCCCATTTCATTCTTTCCACCCCACCTTGTGTATCAACCCTGTTGCAGATCTTTGTGTCATCTGCAAAGAGGCATACCTTTCTTCAGGTGCTCTCAGTGTCACTTATAAAGATATTAAATCCTGCGGTACCCACTAGTTACCCTCCTTTCTTCACTGTGGACTCCGTTTACTATTACTCTTTGTGTCCTGTTGTCCAGCCAGTTTTTATCAGGCTACCACCTTGGGACCCTCCAAGGCTGGCTAACTTGTATATTAATCTTTTGTGTGAGACTGTGTCGAATGCCTTGCTAAAATCTAGGTAGACCATATCCACAGCCCTCCCTGGTCTACTACTTTTGGTCACCCAGTCAAAGAAATCCATTAGGTTCATCTGGCATGACCTTCCTGCTGTGAAACCATGCTGCCTTGGGTCCTATGCCTCACTGGCCTCTAGGTACTCAACAATTCTTTCCTTCAGAAGTGATTCCATCATTTTCCCTACCACTGAAGTCAAACTAACTGGTCTGTAGTTTCCTGCCTCTGCCCTGCTCCCACTTCTGTGAAGTGGAATCACATGCCCTCCTCCAGTCCTCAGGTACCGCTCCATCCTCCCATGATTTGTTAAAGAGAGTAGTCAGTGGTGTTACTAGTTCTACCCTTAGTTCTTTTAGTATTCTTGGGTAAATCCCATCAGGCTCCATTGCTTTGTCCACCTCAGTTTCAAGAGGTCTTTCAAAACCCTTTCTTCTGTGAATGGACTGGTATTGACCCCCTATTCAGAGTTTCTCCTTTGTTTGGTTTAGGCACCTCCCCTCTTCATCTGTTGTGAATACTGAGCAGAAATATTCGTTCAGTATCCCTGCTTTTCACTGTCACCCTCTGCCCACATTCCCTCCCCTTTATTAAGTCTCTGTATCCCTCCTTGGTCTTTCTTCCTCCCTAATGTACCTATAAAAGGTTTTATCCCCTTCTTAACAGAGTTGGCTATCTATCCTCAGTTTGTGACTTTGCTATTCTGACTGCCTTCCTGCCTCCTTCTGCTTTAACTGATAAAGTTTTCTGTCCTGCTCCTTAAGTGTTTCTTATATTTCCTGAATGCTGTCCTTTTCTCCTTAATCGTCCCTGCCACCTCTTTTGAGAACCATAGTGTTTTTCCTTCATTTTGTTTTATTGATTTGCTTCACACAAAGGCTTGTTGCCTCTGTGATGGCTGTTTGATTATTCCCCATTGTTCCTCCACCCTCCTTCTTGCCCATTTGCTAGTGCTTTTCTAAGGCACTCTCTCATTTACTGAAGTCAACCTTCCTAAAGTCCAATACTCTTGTTTTTGTATGGCTTGACTCTATGGCTGTGTTTATTGTGAACCACACTGTTTGGTGGTCACTTGTTCCCAGATGGCTACCCACTTCTAAATCTGGAGATCCTTGTTCTTCCCCATTTGAGAGTACCAGGTCTAAGCTTGCTCCCTCCCTGAGTGGATTCCAACACTAGCTGTTTGAGGCATGCCTCTGTAGGGCATCAAGAATGACCCTGCTCTTGGATGTGCCTGCAGCAAAGGTACTCCAGTTAACATCTGGCATATTCAGTTGGACAAAAGAAATACTCCCACTGACACCAAAAGGATTGTCCCTCTGTGGAGCTGTTACAGTGCTAGCTAAGATTCTTGGAAGTAAAGAAATCCACCTGTGTCCATCGCTGGCTTTTGGCTCTAAGTCCACAGTCTTGGTGTTTGATGGCCATGTGGTTTACAGTGTAACTGTGTGGTAATGCAGCTGTTCCCTTGTGGTGATTCTTCTCTTTGAGGCTCTGTTATAGGCTGACATCCATCACTATGATGATTCCTCCGGATTGGTGGTTCTGTTGCTAGGGATGTTGGTCAAGGACATCACCAGCACATCTGGATAAACTGACAGCTTTGACAGCTCCTGTCAAACCCCAGTGTCACTGCTGTGCAGATGGAAGGTGGTGGGTCTAGAGGTGGGAAAATGCCAGTCTTCACTGCCAAGAGGAAGCTCTGTGGTTGTTTTTCTACAGGGGGTCACCATATTGGCTAACTGGCAGAGTGAACTCAGATACCTAGCATAGTCATCATGGGATCGGTACACAAGGTTTGGCAAACACAGTTCAAAACACTCTCCTTGAGATCATGCCCAGAAAGAAGGCATATGTTCCCCACTAACCTGAAGTGTCCAGTTGTAAAATGTCTAATAAAGATGCAGCTCACATTAATCAAACAGACTGTGCTCCGAAAAATGCAGGGGATGCCAGGGTGAGATCCATTCACCACACAGTTCACTGAGATTCGCATTCCAGCATTTATGAAGTCAGTTCTCAGCTGTTACTCTTAATTAAGGTCTGCTACTGCAGTGGAGTTGACTATCGAGGCAGGCATTGGCTGGCTTTCTTTAATGTGAAGTCCGTATTTGCAAACTCATGTGTTTCCTGGGTAGTGTTGACAATGTGGCGGGCTGGGTGGAGCATGAGAAATTTTATTTGAGCAGCATATCAGGCTTTTTTGATTGATTTATATGTCATCTGCTTGGCTCTGACAGTGGGGGATAACATCACTAAAAATGTAGACTCTGGTGCAGTTCCAAGAGAGAGTACCTTTTTCTGTGCTGCGCCTGTATATTTATTTTTCCTGGAAATTAAGTCACTTGAGGATTATTGTTCTGGGCTTCCAGTGGCGGCTGTCATTTCAAAGACTGATGAGCTTTCTCAGTGGTGTAAACTGTCCCCAGCTCCAGTGGTTCTGCAACCTCCTGCAGCAGTTTTTGAATGAATATAAGCATGTTGTTCCCCTCAGCCTTCTCCGGTATGCCCACAAGTGCCAGGCTGTTTCTCTGGCTTCTACCTTCCTGGTCCTTGATTCTGTCCTGTAATTTTGCCACTTTCTTCCTGAGTTCTTTTAATTCAGTGCTTCTCACTCCTGCCTATCCTCAATGGAGCCAGTGTGAATCTCTGAATCTCCAACCCCTGGTAAGGGACTCCAGGGCAGACTTGAAAGCCCTGATGTTGCTAGCCAATTCCAGGAGGATGATTTTGATTGAAGTAAGTTCTAAAAGAAGCAATCCAGTTTATCCCTGGATTCTTGCAGCTGTCCAGGTCAGGTGGAAAATCCAGCAGAGAGCCCTGTTTGTGCATCTTGTGAGCCTGAGCATGAGGTGGCATAGGCAGCATTTCAGTAAAATCCATATTTTGAGGCTCCTCCCTTCCTGTTTGAGAAAATAAGGTATCTGCCAACCCGCTAAGGAACTCTGTCAAACTGTAATGCTGAAATAAAGAAGTTAGAGTTTAATAGGTTGTAGTCACGGTTTTAATCATCCAGTCTTAAGAGCTGTGAAACTGCCTCTCACACAGAGCACATCATATGACTAGAGACAGCAAATTCTAACGCATTTAAAAAGAAGGAATGCCCACATTGCAGTATTCCAAGAAACTCATATGAAAACGGGTGATGCCACCAAGATCAGGAGAAACTGGGTGGGTATGTCCTATGGAGCCGAATCAGCAACACAAAAGGTGGGGTCCAGATACTTATTCATAGAGACATCAACTTTGCCATTGAGAGCATATGGAGGCACCCAGAAGGAAGGCTGTTGATTGTGACTGGCTCATGTAACTACACAAGCTTGCACTGGTGAATACCTATGGTCCAACTGTTGATCATCCAGAATTTTACATGACGTTATCCAACCAACTGGTATACTACCCTGACCACACCATCCTGATGGGTGGGATTACAGTGTGGTTCTTAACCCGGTGCGACAGCATTAACCTGAACAGAACCATCACCAGTGCAGCATGAGTACTATAGGGATTGCAGAAGAACACCAACTGACAGATAGTACCGGGTCACTATAGCGAGACAAAACCACACATGAAGAACCATGCTGTCTTAAGCGTGTATGGAAGAACAGCAACAGGAGTATGAGAGCGATGCAACAATATTGCTACCCTTGTCACTATAAAATGGAACATGGAGGTGAGAAAAGGGTTGTGAGTGCTGCTGGTCAGGCCACTCATGTGGTGGAGTGACCAGGCACTCGACCCAGCAGTGGTTGGAGGAGGACCAGGGTTTGAAACCCTGCTCAAGGAACATTTATTGTACTCCCATCTGTTCAGCCACAAGTAAGTACCACAATGTGAGTTTTAACTTATTCCTCTGCCCACACACCCTCAGAGTTGATTATTATTATTCCAGGGGTGTAGGGCTCAAACCCCATGTCAGGGGTTGTGAGGGCAGATCCCCCCAAAAACTAAAGAATACATTGGGTGAGCGTAAGTTTTGTGCAGTTAGTATTATGTACCATCGTTGTGTTGCCACACATTGTTGTCTGTGTGTGTCTTTACTTGTGCAGTTTCATCCACGGCATTATGACCCCGCGACCTGACGGACACCTGGTGGCTCCTTCTTCTGCAGAAACACACTTACACTTTCAACTCCAAGTCCCACAAAATGGTGTCATGCATTGACTACTGGTTGGCCTCTAATGCTATCATTTCCTGCAACCTCTTGACTTCACTGTTGTCTACCACCCTGTCAGACCACACCATGGCCAAACTTCAAGTAAAACTGGACAGGAACACAAAACAATCTCCACAATGGCACCTCAGTAATTTCATCATCATCCAAGATGAGCACAAGGAAGAGGTTAGGCAGCATATCCAAGACTTTCTCTCCCACAATAGACATGAAGATTCTACATGGGCAGACATCTGGGAAGCCCTGAAATGCAGTTTCAGGGAAATGTTAATATCCCTTGGTGCAAGACAGTAGAAGTAATCCACAGCCCAAAGAGAAAAATTACTATCAAATATAACCAAAGCAGAAGAACTACTACAATCCTCCAGCGATTATGCCACCTGCCAAACATGGGTGATGGCCAAACAAGCTTAGAACAACAACTTGAGAGAATCAGTGACGCTTCAACATAGAAAGGTAAAACTGGCACATGTGACTAATGGACCTCACACAACCAAATACTTGCTCTCAAGAATGAAGCAGGAGCAGCATAAAGGGGGATCAGTTCTATCAGGCAACATCCATCGAACAGGATTACCACAGACTAGAAAGCCATCAATACAGAATCTGTGAAATTCTATAAAGACTCTATATACCTCTATGGGGCAGCTCCCAACAGCCTACTATGAAAAATTCCTAAAGGAATCCACTTAACCGCCCTGACACAGAAGCAGGCAGATGACCTAGGGGCAGACCCTCAACATCATGTAAATGCATGCAGCTCTAACCTCCCTCCCTCCCTCGAGAGAAAGGCCCCAGTGATAATGGTTTCTCACCAGAATTTTATCTATTTATTTGTAAACTGGTAACCAGGAGAAGCACACCAAACTGAGGCTTATTTACAGGTGCAACCTAGGGAATAGTTATAGGAGGAAACAGAAAACATAATACAGTATATTGTATTACAGGCAATAGAATACAAAGTGCAACCATAGAAAAAATTCACACTTCTTTGCAGAGGCATTGCCAGCATGAATAAACATTGGGGGCCTGTTCAAACAAAAACGAGGAGTCTAGGGCCGCAGCAAATATAACTATAGAACTTTGGGTGCTCTCTCTCGTGCAAAATAACACATTTTCTGCTACTTTAGTTTTGTTTTTCTCCCATTCCTTTTCCATTATTTTGTGTCTTTTTTTTTTGTTGGCTTGTCACTTGAGAGGCAAAACTACATGTTATGGATTAAAAGTTATAGAATCAATAGCATATTTTGTAAATATCAGTAGATCTGGGCTAAATCTCCTGATATTTAAGAAGTATGCTGGGCACGGAGGAGGGCTGGGCCACCGTGGCCTCCTTCCCTGAGCTGAGTGTGACCCTTATGAAATTATTTTCCACACAGTCACACAGCACAGGTCCATGATCTGTGAGTAAAATATGATACTTGATGCACTAAGAGAACTTAGGAAGTACTAGAAAATGGAATTTATAGAAGTAAAGAACCACTGACACATTGAGAATAACTTTTAAAAATATTTGTACACAAAGCAGCTGTATATTACTTATTTGTTCTGTATTTCTTATCCTTATTGGTTATTACTGAGGTCATATATACATGGAAACAGAAACAGGATATCTGCTGGCACTGCTCTCTTGAGTGTTCATCGGCTCCTACTGTTTCTTCCCAATTTGATGTCATAATACTGTGCTTTTCACATCACTGTTATTCCATAGGCAATAGAAGGTGATGTCACAACACAGCATATGCAATTCAAGTAGGGAACAAGCTACAGAGGCAATCAGTAATAAATAATGTAGAGAAGAAATCTATAGAAGATAGATAACAAAATGCAATGTGAATGGTGTCCAAATTTAAAATGCTTTTAGGTTTTTCAAAGTGTTCCCAAAGGAAAGGTGTCAGCTGCTCTTTAATGTTCATATGCAGCAACACTGTATCCTACCTATGTCACCTAACCACGGTGCTAACCAAATTGGAAAATGTGAAGCACAAGCATATGAAGGTGGCGATGACATTAATTTGATACTCACATCACATGGGCCCTTTAATAAAAATATTTTTTTAATTTTCTGCTCAGACTGGAAAGTCTACATTTAAAAATACAGCAGTGAAATACACAATAACAACAAAGAATATTAAATAATACTGCCTAATCATTTTATTTTTGTGCATTCTGTTGTTCTACTCCATGCTGTTCTCTCTTTCTCTGGTAATAACAACTGATGCCATCTGTTGCTTTTCTTTGCAAATCGTGTAATCACCTGATCTGATGATAACACAGAACACATTTCCTTTTCAGTTGCTAGAATTGCAAGATCATGTAATCTGTTCTAAGTCATGGTGCCTCTGAGCCATGTATGTACTCTTCGAGTGCACTAAAGGAGCTCACAGCTACAGCTTGTCACTGGAATAGTAAGTGCTGCCTGGACCAACTGCTTGAGTTTTGGAAACATAAGAGGGTCTAGTAGCTTATAAACTTCATTTGTATTAATTTGTTTTTCTTCCATTTTCATTTCAGATAGTGTTTGCAACAAACAATTCCTCCTTTTGCAGTTCAATCCCATAGTGATGAGCTAGAGGTGCCAGAGATTCAGAGCAAAGGAATGTTGCAGACGATGGGCTGTATGCATGGATGCCATTTATTATCTCTACTGCAACACTAGAAAATCTTTGCTTTAGTTCAACAGACATTCTGTCAAGGCATGGATAATAAAGCTTGTTTCAAAAGTCCACTTGAGAAGAAGTTTGGTCCTGCACTCACTGATGCCTCAACAATAAAATCATCCATCTGTTTCTGTTTTTTCTTCTGTTTGTGTCATGTATTTCCACATTATTCTTGTTACAGAAATCCACAGCTTCCTTAAACAGTTCATTGCTACTGTCCTCACTCCGCATCTCTTCAAGAGTGTGATGAACTGAGTCAACAAAATCTACTGCAGTGGTTAGATCTAGATCTTCCTTTGTAAAACTTTGTGGATGCCTTCTGTTACCTTTAGAATAGAATGAAAGATGACCAGGCAGTAAATTGTGGTTGACTTTTGCAAGGATGCTAACAGTCCAATGGCTTTAGGAGTGTGAATAGTAGCAAGGCACTCAAGTACAGCTACATAGCAGTTCATCAAGGCCTTGATTGATCGGATCTGGCAAGACCAGCGAGTATCTGACAACTGGACTAACTCTGATGGACTCAAGCCTAACTGACACTGTACATTGACAAACTCATGATGATGAACAAGGGAAGTGCTAAAAACTCATACATTTCCATAGTGCAGAAAAATTCCCTTGCTTCAGGAATACATTTACATGTATGGCAAAGTACAAGATTCAGCTCATGTGCATAGCAGTGCACATACACAGCTTCTGGATGATGCTGGCGGAACTTAGCTTGAACTCCCCTACTGCTCCAGTCATAACAGTGGCACCATCATATGCCTGTAGCACATTTTGCACCTGTAATTCCACTGTCTTGGAGACATTTTAGCAGTGATTCCACAATGGTGTCAGCATTAAAAGATTTAAGTTCTGTGAATCCTATAAAACGCTTTGTAATGCTTCCAGTTCCAGGTACAATATACCTCACGCAAACTGCCAGCTGCTCTTACGTTTGTCTCTTGCTTCATCTGCCATAACAGCAAACATTCCTGAGCTGTTACGCTCAGCAGCTATCTTTGAAATGACCTCGTCTGTGCAACATGCAATCACCTCATTTTGAGTTTGGGAGAAATACAACTGGCATTTAAAGGTGCCTTATACATTTGTAGAAAAGGATCAAATTGTTTCAATAGATCCAAGCATTCCAGAAAATTTCCTTTATTTAAACTACCATGCGTTTCATCGTGACCCCTGAAAGAAAGTCCTTGCCTACCCAGAAATAATGTGACAGCAATGATGCGCTCAAGATAGCAACGCCTGTCATTTACTTCTTTGATGTTTGCAGCTTGTAATTTGGAACAATATCACCAGTACTTTTGTGTCTTTAAATCCAGCCCATAAGGTGTTTGTGTTTGCATGATATGAAGTCTTTTCATGCTCTCTAAATGAGTCAAGTGCCCATTCCAATTAACAAATCCTGTGCTTAACAAAGAATCTTTATTAGGGCGAGTTGCTCCATATTTCATTCCAAAGCATCTACAATGATAGCAAAAAGCAGCATCCAGAGTAACAGAATATTCTAACCAGCTGTAATTTTCAAACCAGTGAAACTGGAATGACCTTTTTTTCCTCCAAATGTGCGCTGTGGGTAACAAGGCAACTTACTCTGAATAAGCCCTGTCTCAAGTGTTCCCAAGTCTGTGATATTTTGAGCATTTACTAGTTCACTGTTTGTTTTATTTATGCCTTCTGTGTCAGTGTGAGCATCAACATAACTGTGACTGTTCTGGTCACTTGTGCTTGGTTCAGCTGCCCCTCATGCACAGTGGTACCGATGCAGTAGAATCAGGAGTGCAATATTATCATCATTACTTTCTGAATTGACAATTACTCACACTTCTTCATGTGTATTCTTTTTTGGACTTAAAGAAATGTCGGATATCCATTTTATGAAACAGTGGAAACCAACAAGTTCTGATATACAGTACTTCTTTGCAATACAACTGACTCTGAGCCACATACTGCCACCTTCAGGGCTCACAGCAGTGCAATGGCAATGGCACAGACACACTAAGGTTTATTGTCACTTAGGCTGTTGTGATTTAAACTGCAACTACAACTTTTTAACACAGTACGGCATCACACACTGCTGCCCCAGCCCTCCCACAGCCCAGTACAACTGGCAAAAAAATATCTCGGGCACGCTGGGTCACTGGTGAGGTGGATCAGAGGCTGCTGTGATTTAAACTGCAACTACAATTTTTTAACAGAGTACGGCGTCACACACTGTTGCTCAGACCTCCCACAAGTCCGGTACAACTGGCAAAAAATATCTCGGTACGCTGGGTCACTGGTGAGGTGGATCAAAAGCTGCTGTGATTTAAACTGAAACTACAGTTTTTTTAACACAGTACGGCCACACACACTGCTGCCCTCAGCCCTCTCACAAGCCCGGTACAACTGGCAAAAATATATCTCGGGTGCGCTTGGGTCACTGGTGAGGTGGACCAGAGGCTGCTGTGATTTAAACTGAAACTACAATTTTTTTAACACAGTACGGCGTCACACACTGCTGCCCTCAGCCCTCCCACAAGCCTGGTACAACTGGCAAAAAATATCTCGGTACGCTGGGTCACTGGTGAGGAGGATCAGAGGCTGCTGTGATTTAAACTGCAACTACAATTTTTTCTTTTATTAGTACAGTACAGCGAACACACTACTGCTGCCTCTCAGCCCTACCACAAGCCCAAGCCCGGTACTGGCAAAAACAAATCTCAACCTCAGGTAGTCTGGGTCACACTGATGAGGTGGATCAGATTTTTTTACAACAAAATTTCCCTGCCCTCACACCCAGGCCACCTAGATTGTGCTGACTTCGACTTGAGTTGACGACTGTAGAGGCTGACTCAGTTCTCAGTCACACAACATACAGACTAGAATATTCCTTTGAGACCTTCTGGCCTAGTAGGCCTAGAGTGAAAACGGGCCTGCCTTGCCTTCACTGCAAGTAGTGGCAAAAGAACTACAAAGTATAGCAGCAGCAATTGCTGAAATACAGAAAATTACTGTTTTATGCAAAATAGTTGTATTTGTGTTCCTTTTTCTTAAATTCCACACAGAGGAGATGAACTCTGCACTGACTGACTGAACAGCAGTGCTTTTGCTTTCACTCTGTCTCTCTCCCTCTCGTCTGTCTCTAACTGAATAAAGGCCACACCCTATGATTCTCACTGGCCACTCACAAGGCTCTGTTGCTGTGATGACTTAGTCTGTTTATGCTACTTGATAGTCACATGACTATCAAGTAGCATAAACTACAAAATAGGTATCCCACAATGCACATGAGTGGCCCAGAAAGAGCAATTCTGTCTGTCATGTGACACAGTTGGCTGTGTTGCAGGTATTGCCCCAGTCCTGATAGTATCAGGACTGGGGAGCAATAGAAAAAGGATGCAACAGACAGCAAGTTTATTTGCAGTCAACAATCCACTCAAGGAGTACACTCTCCTATGCCCCTCCCGCAGGCTGTGGTTGAAATGAAGGGGACTCGATCGGCAGGGCAAGGGCACAATGTTTGCTGTTGTGGACCACTGTCTTGCCCACTTTCTTTGAACCCAGAATGGGGCAAAGGATGATGCCGCATTTCCTATTAAAATGCACACAGATGTTTCCTCTAGAGCCGTGACAGGCAGGGGTCTGTGTTTGAAACTTGTATACTCTGCCCCTCCCCTTCAAGTACTTCCAAGCGAAGCAGCTGGTCGACGATGGCTTGCCTTGCCATCTGAGTCTTCAACAAACAGTGTAAAAACGTGTCCAAACTATTGAATCCAGTTTTCCAAATTTCCACCCGACCGTGCAACTATTAAACCCATAGGGTCAGGCATTGAGATGAATTGTATTCATGTTGTATGGATACCAGAACGCAGCTAACCATAGCATTACTTACTACAGATTTCTTAGGACGATGAGCTGATGAGCTCTTCGCTGACTTATTCGCCACAATACTGAAGTTCTGCATGACTGCTGTTCCTGAGGCTCTCGTCTTAGTGCTGCTATCTATAGAAGAACAGGGCTATTGTTGTGATTCTGGAATGTGACAGAGTATTTATACTAGTGGAGCGTGCCCAACAAGAATGCGTGTGTCTGTTTTGACTTGCACACATTGCTAAGTATTGCTTGTATGTGTACGGTGCAGTTTTAAAGATGTGACTGAGCACTAACAAATTCAGTGATGTGACACTCATGTCTTTAATAC
Organism: Neoceratodus forsteri; assembly: GCA_016271365.2. Lineage (NCBI taxonomy): Eukaryota > Metazoa > Chordata > Ceratodontiformes > Ceratodontidae > Neoceratodus > Neoceratodus forsteri. The sequence continues at coordinate 764,544,598 of CM028133.1, read as the reverse complement.
CTTTTATTATACTTGTCATTTTTTATTTTGCAAATCAGAAGATGTGGTTTACCTCATTCAGTGCAAAACATGTCCAGAAGTACGCCACGGGAGAAATCAAACCCAACCAAGAAGAATCTTCACTGGCTCACCAGATCAAATAAGATAACAAGCACACCAGTGAGACACCACTTCACATAACCTAATCACTAATTTCTGGACTTATCAGTACTGGTATTGTGGCGGTATACCAGAGGGCAGGCACTGGAAGCAATGCGGAGGTTGGTCCGAAGCAGTGGAGCCCAGGGCGGAGTCGAACCTGACGGTCTGACCAAGACCACTGGCATGGCATGCTGATATCGCGGCTGGCTACCACTGCACACTGAAATGCACCTTCTCTTCTCGTCCCAGGCCAATCCCATGCGGCCATGGAAAACTTCAACGGACCTCACCAACAACAGGACAACAGCCACGAGTATGGGGAAATGAGAAGCACCTTTCAAATTGGGACGGTAGATCATGTTGCCAGGCTGTGCGATCTCCGAGGCAAGAGGGGTGGGAACGGTCAGCCTGCTGCATGCACCATCACTATGGCAACCACACAGACTCCCACCAATCAGAAAACAGTCTGAAGTAGGATCTGTGATGGTTGCCATGGCTGATGAGAATATCCAAACGAGTAGCATTGCAATACTGTATAGGCGGCTGCCGCTGGGCTGCAAATTCATTCTAAGTCTGGTATGTGTTTTTTTTTGATAAACAGGTCGGGAAGTGGGTCTGGGAACTAAAACATTCGAAGCCACAGACTAAACATTCAGGGCTCCAGCCCCGGAGGCCCAGCCCTAGCAACGCCCTGCTTCTTTGGTACAAATCTGAAATAAATTAAGGTTCAAGAATGCTACACAAATACAGTACATGTGCAGGTGGAAAACTGGGAATTCGACAACAAAGCAGTACAGAGGCAAGCATTGCAGTATGCCAAGGATCAGTAAAGGACTAGGGACCCAAAAATTGAGCTACCAAAATAACTAGGAGACCTCCCACAGAAAACAGCTGCAGGTGAGTGGTAGGATGAGCTTCAGCCTGAAGAAGCCTAAGGAGGAGGAGAAATAGTGAGGAGAAAGGAGCTGGTTCCAAAGTGTTGGTGCTTATAGGAACAGGATGACTGCCAGCTGAGGAACAGGGATAAGGAGTGGAGAAAGTTCTCTGGTCCCTGACACAGAGAAAACATGGAGCAGAAGACAGAGAGAAGAGCAGTAGGAAGGAAGGGAACCAAACCAATACTTGACTATGAAGGAAGAGCAGAGTAATTGATGACGTGTGGGTAGGGAGAAGGATGGAAAGAGAGGAACAGAAGGAGGAGTCATGTGTTTGGAGATGGTGGTGTAGAGGAGAGGAGGAGAGTTTATCACAGAGTGGCAAAAGCATTCCAGAGAGTATCCAGTCTGGTTAAAGAGGTGAAGGGGCTGTACCATAGAACAGGTCTGCATAATCAAGACCGGGAGCACCATCTTGGTAATCAGCTCATGGTGGACCAGGAAGGGTAGGCATTCTTTGTTATGGTATAGGGCACCTAGCTTAGAGCAGTTTCACATCGGCAGCACTGATACAGACTGAGAAGTCAAGATTGCTGTCTAGCCACATGCCAAGGTACTTGAATGACTGCACATCTTCAAGAGGGGAGACATCCTGCATGGTGAAGACCAAGTCTCGAGAACCTGGACAATTTTGGCTGGTACAAAAGGTCATAGACACCATTTTATTGGTATTAACATTGAGATGGTTGCAATGGAACCAGCCCAGGATGTTGTGGAAATCTTGCTGGAGCAGTTCTTCCATGGGAGCAGTACAGGGACCAGAGGTGCAGATGACTATATCATCTGCATGTGTATATCTGAGTCAACACAGGTGGAGGGAGGTCATTTAAAAAATCACTAACAGGATGGGGCCCAAGATTGAGCCCTGTGGGACCACAGCCTAGATAGGAAGGGAGGTGATAACATGCTCCAATCTGCACCGACTGTAGGCAGCCCATTTGATAAGAATGAAACCAGTCAACAGCAAGAGCTGAGAGACCAGACAAACTCAACTTATCCAGGAGGAGTGGTGGGACACCAAGTCAAACGCTTTGGCTAGATTGATGAAAATGGCAGCTGTGATATGCCCTGGCCCATCCCTGAAAGGATGGAGTCAGTAACACACAACAAGAGTTTTCCAGAAGCGGACAAAAGTGTGAAAGGAAACTGGAAGATGTGAGGTAGTCAAGAAGTCTACTGTAGACTAGCTTCTCTTGCAGATTAGCAAGGGAGGGCAGGAGCAAGATATGTCGGTAGTTGCCAGGGAGGAGGTGTCAGTCCACTTTGTGAAGTGGAAGAACTCTGGCAGTCTTCCAAGACTGAGGAACAATGAAGAGGAAGAATGAGAGGTTGAGCAGGTGAGTGAATGGAAGTGCAATAGCCAGAGATGAGATGTGAGGAGATTAGGATCCAGCCCATCAGGACTGGATTTAGACTGGTTGAGGAGGAGAGGGCAAGCAGGGTTTCATGAGTGGTGATGAGGAGCAAGTGGAACTGTGGAATTAAATGGGGAGCAAGGGACTGGAGAGCAGGAGGGAAGGGAGGAGCCTGTTGCGGGGAGGGAGGAGGTATATGTGGTGAAGAATTCAATGAAGTTGGCAGCAAAAGAGGATGGGTCAGATACATGTGAACCATTAACCAAGAGGGTACAGGGAGCAAACTGGGTAGGGGTCAAACAGGGCATGGATGACTTTCCAAAATTTGACATGGGAGTTAAAGCTATTCTGGGGTTGACTTTAAAATAATGGGAGTTCACAGCCCAAACAGCCTTAGTGCACTTCTTTCTTATGGCCCTGTAATGGAGATTAGAAATCAGGAAGGGGTGAGATAATTCATAGTGGGTCCAGGCAAGATCACAGGACTTGCTCTGATCAATAATTTTGTGGAGATCCAGGGAGATGGGATGATTTGACCCTGGATTTCCTAAGGAGGGCATGCAGATCCCAGACTTCAGAGAATTCAGAGTGAAAAGGAGAGGGCCACATCAATGTCAGAGGCTTGAGGGATGGCTGACCAGTCTGTTGCAGCAAATTCACTCAGGAGAGCATTAATGTTAAGTGAATGGAGGCACCTGGACCAGATGTATGTAGGGACAGAGGGGTAGCCAGATTTTCTTGATGCAGAACATCAAGCTGTAGTCACTGTAAGCATCAGGTAAGACACCTGCTGCAACAATGTGATGGGAGTGAGAGGACAGGACCCAGTCCAACACTTCACTAAAGAATTTACCCTTATTCTGCCACCTTCACTGGAGTTAGCCCCTATCCTGAAGAAGGTATATACAGAAGTGCTAGAGGCCAATACCCTGCCACAATCTGTAAGATCTGGCCTCATAACAGTTCTGTCCAAACTAGGGAAAGATCCAACCATATACACCAGCTGCCAGCCTATCACCTTGCTCAACATAGATGCTGAAATGCTGGCCAAAGTTCTAGCAAGCTGACCATTAAAGGTCCTCCCTGCGCAAATAAGCTCATCACAACGGGCTTATGCCTGGTCGGCATATCATGGACAGCAACAGAAAACTGGCACACATCTGCAGAGCAGCAGAGAAACTGAACCATTCAGTGGCTGTCATCACTTTGGACACTAAAAGGCATTCAGCTGGGTGGAATGGCCTACCTCTTCTGGATCTTAGAGAGGTTTGGCATTCTCCCAGTCTATGGAGCTATGGTGCAGCTACTATATACAGGTCCCATGGCGGTGAAAACTATGAATGGCCTCATATCACCAGAATTCCACCTGTATAGAGGGATCAGGTAGAGCTGCCACTGTTCCTCCCTCTTCAACCTACAGTAGCTCTGGCCTCTCCTCCTGAAGATAAATGAAAGTGTCCAGATAAACAGTATCAAAGTAGCTGGCCTAGAACAGAAAATATTGGCTTCGCCAGCAATGTATGTCTTTCAGTCTTGCACCCTGTAACATCCCTACCACACTGCTAGCATAATGTCACAGTACATTACCATCTCGGGCTGCAAACTCAATACCAGTAAATCAGAGATCTTGCCACCAAACGAGAAAGAAGTACAAAGAAGAGTTGGCCCACTTTGTGATGATCTGGCTGCCTAAAATGGATCAATACTTAGGAGCCTGGGTGTGCCTCAAGCCAAAAGACACAATGGAGAGAAATACCTGGGAGTTATACAAGGTCCTACAAGTGGACTTCCTTAGATGGCACAAGATGAACTTGTCCATGGGGCAGAGAATCATGGCCATTAAAATAAATGTGCTTCCGGGCATTTTCACAACATCAGTGCTGCATACTGCCATCACAAAACATGGATCAAAAGCACACAGTGTCTCATCTCAGAATGTATATGGTCTCATAAAAACAAGGTGCTCCCTAGTCAGAATGACCAGACTACCAGCCAAAGGTGGCCTCAAGGTGCCAGACATACAACTATATTACTGGGCCTCCCAAGTAATAAATGCTAGCCACAGGGGCAAAACAGACACAGATGCAGATGCAGACCCCACAATACCCCAGAATGCTGACCCATTGGCACAGAAGGCTGAGGCACTGGATGCTTTACCACATGCCACACCAGCAACCTGGGTTTAGAAATTACCTTGGGTCATTGAGGAGCAGGCACAGAGAGGGAGGGAGGAAGAGGGATTGAGCAGCCAAAGGCAGCTCTCCCTCCGGGTGGTTGTCCGCCTTCTCATAGTTCTACCCCATTGCGTGGAGGTCGGATGGGATGCATAGGCAGGAGGGGTGGCAGCGATTGCCAGGGGTGGGGTGGAAGGGGTCGAGCTGGTACACGGCATGCGTGTACACCTCCATGGACATGCATAGCGTGTCTCGCTAGGTCCTGGGTCGACAAAACCCCGGGAAAAGCACATAAAAACCTAAATAAAAAAAAAACAATACCTCAGAATGGGCCATCCACAAGCAACAGCTATGCCAACATGAAAGAGTCAGTCTTAATGCACTATCATATGGCCCAAGCCCTCTGCTCTACTGGACACATCCACTGGCAGCACACACAAAATACTGCATACACTGCTACACAAAACAAATGCATCCTTCAGCAGATCCTTGGATCAACCTATACTCAGCAGTGGGAACTTCACCATTAATGGAAGAACCAGCCTGGCAGGGTGGATAGTGAAGCTAACTGTCAAAGGATCATGTCAGAAGAGCCTTCATCGCTTTAGAGCACTGCAGGTAACTAAAAGCTACCTCCTGGGGCTTCATATCAATATACAACATTCCATCTGGGCACACTGGAAAGGATGAACTCCCAATGACTCCTGCTCACCATGGGAACTGCAACTAAGTTCACTACTCCAAAACAACAGCTCGGTCTTTCACTGATCCCAAGCCACAGAGGGTACATACACAGAGAAGTTAGTGAAATGAAGGAGTGGTGGACAAAGCTCTGAAGCAGGATACCATGTCCTAGAGAGAGGTCTAGATTGTGGCATTCACTTAACAAGAAACATTGATTGTGGATCTCAAAATCCAGCAATTTAAAACCATGTCAAACCATTATATACCCACTGAAAATGCACAAGATGGGCATAATCCCAACAGCATTGTACTATAAAAGTACCCATCCAGAAGGCCCACTCCTGCATCTCCTATGAACCTGTCCCTTTATCCAAACTTTCTGGTGTGAAATAAAATCCAAACTCAACCCACTCTTGGACCTAAATGACCATGTCAAAGAGTACATTTGCATTACTGGCAACATGGACAAATCAAGAGCCACTGTCTCTAGACAACACTCAATGGCTTTTACTGTGAAAACAGCTAAATGAAAAATTCTAAAACTGTGGCTTGCAAAAAGACTGCTAACCTATAGAGAATGGCTTGTGGATGCCTCGAATGCTTAAGGTTAGAGCAACTAGCCCACAACCTGTGTAATGCACCACAGGCCTATTTGAGAAAATTTGGCCCACGGGATGCCCTCATCATCATCCCTAATGAGACTGAGTAAGCAGGATTAAATCTTTAATTGTAAACCTCTTTTCCTAACATCACCCTTGACTCCTAAAGATTCTTTCAATCAGAAATGTCCTATATACCACTTACCATCAACAGTAACTACCATGCACTCAACAGGTACAAGGGTAAGAAATGCTCCTTACAATGAATTACATGCCCCAGTCCCAACTTTGGGCTCCCTTCTGAATGAGTCTAACTGATCCTCTTACTCTGACCTAAAGTTCACTGTTGTGTTTAGTGTAGTTATGTGTTACTAAGTGTCAGAGCAAATAAAAACATTTTGCCAGTGAGAAGAGGAATTCTAAAACTCTTATGACAGGCCAATCTCTCCCTCAAATGCCCATTCCATGGTTGTGGGGTATACTACAAACAGGACTAACAAACTTAGGGATCTCAGGGAACTAGTCCCTTGACTCCCTTGAAACAGGGCTTGGCCCCCACCCCAAGACAAATCCATACTTAAGGGTTGTGGGTTTATACGACCATGCAGCGGTGGTGAGATAGGGTCTTAACACTCTAGCTACTTCACTGAATTTCCGGCAAATGATGAATTCTAGTGAGTGATGTTATTTGATGTCTGTAGAGTTCATAATGTGCTGTTTGATGTGTTGAAAAAATCAATAAGATATAAGTCCAGATATATAAGCTAAAATATACTTTGTGCTGTATAGCACATGGCAACTTATCTTTTAATTGCCTCTGTGATTTCAAGCATCAATACCTTCAACCCTGATCTTGGCCTACACATTCCAGCAGTACTTATAAAGCGCCCCACCACAAGGCCCGCCTCCCACCACAAGACTACTATCCCCTTCCCGCCTTTTATGTTGGGGGTATTAGTTCTCACTACAACAGGTCACCTCACCTATGGTGGCAACATTCCAGTCCCTCATAACAACAGATCTACTAGACTGGAAAAAAGGCAGGAATTATAAGCTTACAATTGGTGCACTTAGAAAAATCCTACTTATCCTCCTGCTATGTTCAGGCAACATAGAACCTAACCCTGGCCCTCCAGAAGCTATCGCATCGCCAACAGAACTAGCAAACCTAAAAGGAATAAGCTTCCTGCATATTAACGTATGCAGCCTCCTAAAGATCACCTTAATCCAAGCCTGGGCAATCATATCTCTCCTGATGTATTTGTGATTTTTGAAACTTGGCTTAGATCCGCACCCTGATAGAGAAGTAAACATCCCCAACTATGCCTTGTTCAGAGCTGATAGGCATACTAGAGGAGGAGGGGTAGCCATCTATGTTAAAGACAAATTTTCTGCCTTCTGCTTATCCTCGCATCTGTCGCCAACGAATTTGAAATGTCTAATTTTGAAGTGGAAATTACACAGACTACTGCACTCTGCGTATTAGGATGCTACAGACCACCGCCTGCTGACCTCACAGCTTGTGCCATATCTAAGTGACAAGTTGGGACAGGTGCTGCCAGAAACTTTTATCCTAGGAGAACTCAACTTTGACTGGCTCTCTAACACAGCAGCCCCACTTGCATCCTTCTGTGATGCACATGGTTGACACAACTTATTACTGAACCAATGCACCCAAAACGTGAAGAACCCCAGTAAAAGCACCCTTTTGATGTGCTAATGGTGAGCAAACCTCATATTTTCTCCCACGCTGATGTCTTCTTCTCAAACACTAGTGACCATTGTTTTATTGAGGGAGTAAGATCAACCAACAACTCATCACCCATTACCAAGTTTTCTATGAAGAGATCCAGGCGCAACTTCAATGAACCTGCCTATCTAAATGAGCTTGAGTACTCCTCAGTGGCAGGATTTCTACCTGGCCAAAACAGTTACGCCAGCTTACAATATCTTCCACAGCATTCTATCGAGGGCCCTTAATAAGTATGCTCCCTTGATTAAAGTTCGAACTAGGAACAAAACCTGTAAAAGGTTCACCTCTCAAATCAAGTCCTTGCTCCTAGAAAGAGATAAGCTCTGGAAAAAGCGCGAGATTGAACACTGATAAGGACTGAATCAGTTCAGGAGACTACGAAATCTATGCACTAAAACAATCAGAGAATTGAAGGCTACTTTCTTCAAATCCAAACTCGACTCTGCCACAAAGAGCCCAATCAAGCTATGGACACTATTAATGATCTGCTAGGCCATTCCCCAGGAAATTCACTCCCGGCCAAGATTACCTCTGGCAACTCAATTATCACCAAAAGATGGATATACTTGATGCATTTAATAACCACTTTATTACTGCAGGCATGGCATTTGATAACTCCCTGCAAACATACTTGCCCAGACTGCCAACCACCTTCCTGAAACACCGATCACTTCTTCGCCTTTCATGCTTCAACCTGCCTCACTGAAAGAGGTAAAGGACCTCTTGCTACATTTGGACATTAGAAAAAGTGCTGGGGCCGACACCCTAGACCCATACTTCCTAAAAATTGCCTACCATGTCCTAGCAATACCGTCACCCATCTTTTTAACTTATCCCTGTCCCAGGGCACCTTGCCACCTGTATGGAAGACAGCGCATGACATACCACTGTTCAAATCAGGTGACCCCTGTGATCCCAATAACTACAGGCCAATCTCTCTCCTTCCGGTCCTGTCCAAGCTTTTGGAGAAAATTGTAAATGCACAGCTGAGAACTTACCTTGAACCTATGGAACAGCTAAATCGTATGCATTCTGGATTCAGAACTAAACATAGCATTGTCACAGCCCTCGCTAAAGTAACCAATGACTGGCAGCGTAATCTTGAGAACAAAAACTTTATTTGTGCTGTTTTCCTTGATCTAAGCAAGGCTTTTGACATCGCTGACCATAGTCTGCTCCTCTCCTCCCTACAAACCATAGGTGTGGACCCTCCTCTCTGTGTTGGTTCACTGACTTCTTACAGGGCACCTTCAACAAGTTAAAGCTGAAGGAGGCCTGTCTCCTTAAAACTCTTCAAAGAGGGTACCCCAAGGATCTATACTAGGGCCCTTACTATTTGCAATCTACATTAATAACATCACCGCTGTATAAAAGAAGCCAGCATCCATCTGTTTGCAGATGATACGATTCTCTATGTGAGTCAGCTAACACCCGAAGCTACCTGCAATGATCTACAGTCTGAATTCAACCTTTTGCAAGCAACTTCTCCAAAACTACTCCTCAACGCCTAAAAACTAAAGTGATGCTCCTCTCCATTCATCCGTACAGCAAACTCTGTGTGTCCAGTGGACAGTTCCCAAATTACTACAGTTCTAGGTGAAAATTGAATTTGTTACAAAATTCAAGTATCTGGGAGTCTGGATAGACCACAAACTCTCCTTCATTGAACATATCGAGGACTTGCTAAAATGATCTGCAAAGACTTGGCCTGTTTTTAGAATCAACCAATTTCTCACCAGAGATGCCAAGCAACAACTGGTCCAATCCACTTTCCTATCACTGGTTGATTATGCTGATTTCCTGTACAGCCAATGCCCCAACTCTTACTTGGCAAGCTGGACATGCTCTACCATCGAGCACTGAGGTTTATAATGGGACTTCCCTTCTGCATACATCACTGTACCCTATATGCAGCAGAGGGTGGACATCACTAAAGCTCAGATGCCACAGAAATGCCGCCTCTGGACCTATAGAGCTATCTCTAATAAGCTGCCTCACTGTATCTCCTGGTGTCTTCCCTAAGTGTAATCGGGAAATATGCACTAAGAAGTTACTCAGTTATAACACTTAAAGTACCCAAAGCAAAATCCTATTTTACAAGGCAGCTATAAGTTCAGGCTGCCTACCTTATGGAATGATCTGCAAAAACTCTCAAATTAAGCACTCTAATCTGTTTAAATGACTTCAAGACACTTTATTTCCATACAATCAGAGAACCATGTAACTGCTTCCTCCACTCAGATCCAGTACCGGTGCCTGCACTGGTATACAGCCCGCCTAGACCCAACTTTAAGTACTGACCCCCAGCCCGCTCCTCCCAAGCCTAAATGCTCTATCTTCTATATCCCCTTGACTTATTAACTCTATGCCCTGCCTTCTCCTAATTTTTCCTACATCGAATAGGTGCTCAGTACCCTGGGTTGTGACAACCTCCTGCCCCGTATTTTATAGCATACAATCCCAGGGCCCACACTCCTTTCCCCATCCCCATATCTATATCCCATTTTCCCAGCTCCGCTCTGTGCACCGTGCCCTCCTAGCCTTTCTCCCTACCTCCCTCCCTTCCCCTGCCTCCACCTCTACCTTGTGTATTTTTTTCCAACAACCTTATATAACCTGCCTTATAACTATCTGTAGACACTTCTGTGTATGTAGCTACCCTGCAATCTGTACAATGTCTGTATAATTCTATGTACATATGAATTTTTTTTCTTTTCTGTAAAATGTATTATCTGTATTGCCTTGTAAATACCTGTGTTGACCTGTATAAACAATTGTTCATGTTCCACCCAGGTCCATATTGCAAATGAGCTTTTGCTCAACGATGACCACCTGGTTAAATAAAAATAAAGATAAGTCTTACAAAAAAAAGATTGAATAGTATGGGGCCCAGGACTGAGCCCAGTGGTACCCCAATACTGATTATTCTATATGCTGAGAACACACCTCCTACCTTTGTTCTGTACTCTTGTCTGTCTAGGTAGCTCACAAACCAATTCAGGACAGATTCAAACAGCTCCACAGCTCTCAGCTTAGTGAGAAATAGCTTATGATTAACTAAATCAAATGCATTAGAAAAATCAACAAAACCGAAGCAACAGCAAAACCATAATCTATAGAAGTCTGTAAATAATAAGTAAAAATCAATAAAGCCATATTGGTAGGGATGTAAGTTTATCATGAGAAAAAGTAACAAAAGTCATAGGTTGGTCACGGGCAATTTTTGGATAATTCACTGGGTAGTCATGGCCAAATTTCTAATGTCATGGTAAAGTCACAGGCATTTTTTAAGTGACATACACCATACCTAGCATACTATTAAAGTCATTCAAGCACAAAAGAAAATATACAACACTGATTTAGCAACAAATTATGTATTTATTGCTTTTTATAGTGTTTAACACTTTAAATTTGGCAAATATATATTTTTGTTTAACAAATAAGGAACGTTTTTAACGCACCTTTGTCTTGACCTTTAATGTGTCAATCTAGATGTTTTGAATATTTTTAGTGTTGTTCAAAGTCAGCAATAATGTTGTAAAGTGTAAGAAACAAAAGTGTTAACATTTCTTTTAAGTTGCAAACTGTAGAAAGCACAACAAGTTGTGATATTGGTTCTGAGGTGCTGTCTGAACCCTATTGTTGGGGATAAAAAACACTGTATTTATTTAAAAAACCTGCAGTTGACCATGTATTACCCTGTTGAGCAACGTGGACAAAGTAGAGAGCAGTTCAATAAATTTAAAGCTATCTACAGATGTCCTAGGTCCTTGTTTATGGACTGGGACATTGGCAACCCTTTTCCATAAGGCTGGCATTGTGCCAGTGCAAAGGGACAAATGAATAATTTTGTCAGAGGGATGGCAATTCTTTTCCTTGGCTAAATTTACAGTACCCATGTCAATACCATCTGGCCCAGTCCTGGTACTATAGTTCGGTTTTGTAAATATGTCAATGTGTAATTTATGGAATTAAAAATAAATAAATAAAAACTAGGGACAGTTTTACCTGGAATTTCTGAATTTGTCCAGTGATGAGGCTCAAAGTCTGGTAAATCTTGTAACAGATGCTCATAATCACCAAAATAGCAATTAAAACAATTAGCTCATAATCTCACAGCTAGAACCACCAGTAAATGAGAAGGACTGTGATCAAGAGGGTTCTCATTTTGTTCACATGGACCAGAGCTTCAACAAGGGAGGCAGAAACCTATTTGGGAAGCCTAGGGATAGGACACTAAAATATGGACATTTGGAGTGCATTTGCCATTAAAAAGCACTGCAAGGGAAGTGTTAACTTTGGGAAGTTAAGTAAATTAAGAGTTGGATTTTAAAACAGAACACATTTCTGTCTAAATGAAGAAGGATGCTGAGGCAAGTGAGTTTTGGCACTTTTTCAAGAGCAGTAGGTAAGGGCAGAGATTGGGAGGTATCTTAAAATCAGGAGGGGTTCTTTATATAGCTCACATAATAGTCTTTGTTATTTAACTTTCTGCAACAGGAAGTAAATGAGATCAAGTTGTTACACCTGGGTTATGCCCCTATTGTCCCACATGTTTTATATTGTAAATGAAGCAAGAAATGGCACATGTAGTTTGAACTGTCAGCATTTCTTTTGTCTAGCTATAATGCTAATGGAAGCATATTCTGTCTCATATGATACTCATTAGTAATTCTGTCTCCTAAGTCATTCTCCAATGGAGAATGACTTAGGACAACTATATTGTTTCTCATATATGTAACTATGTCATAATCTCTGTTGCTATGCTGTTATCTGTAGTATTTATCTGTCTGCAACCCATTGTAGCTTCTCTAGAAGGGCAGAGAGTGCTGGAGGCTGGAGAGATGAGAACAAGATCTTAGAGAACCTAAGATCTGCAATCCTGGAGATTATGTACATTCTTCAGGAAAATGGTGAGAAACCCATCTCCCTTGTGATTTTCTTTGTCACATGCTTAGCGTAAGTAGTATAATAAACTTTATTAGTACTCCTTGCTTGTTTACTTAATGTTTCTTGGCAGACTCCAGACACAAGAATTCTGTATTATTATTATTTTTATTGTTTACCCTACACATCAAGAGTGTTTAGACAACAAAGTAAAGGATTAGTTTCATGGTGATAGCAGTGCAGAGCAGTAGTTGGGAGGGAAGCAGGTAGACATAACACTGGGAGGTGATTTAAACAGCTGTGAAACATTTTATTAATCTGTTGGGAGCTTCCTTTTGTGTTCCAGGCAGCATTGCCAGGCCAGTGGACAAGCACCTGGACAGGAGGGTCACATGACGAGCACAGACCAACCAGAGGCAGTCCCCAAGGATTAGTGAACAGCTTTAAAAGCTTGGAATCGCTGCATCAGGGCTCACTGTTCTCACAGCTAGTTCCACCGGTAAACAAGGAGGGCTGTGATCAAGACAGCTTCTCATTTAGCTCACATGGACCAGAGCTTCAGCAAGGGGGCAGAAATCTGTTTGTAAAGTCATGGATAAGATGCTAACAAGGGGACATTTAGAGTTCTTTTGCTATCAAAAAGCACTACTGGGGAAAGGTTAACTTTGGAAAGTTAGCTAAATCGGGAGGTGGATTTTAAACAGACTGCATTTCTAATTTAAACAAGGATGCTGAGGCAGTTGGGTTTTGCACGCTTTTTCAAGTGCAGTAGTGAAGGTCAGTGATTGGAAGGTTATCTTAAACTCAAGAGGTAGTTTCTTCATATAAATCACATATCAGCATTTGTTATTTAACTTTCTGCAACAGGGAGTAAAGGTGATCAAGTAAAGGATTAGTGTCAAGGTGATAGCAGTGCAAGGCAGCAGTCAGGAGAAAAGCAGGAGACCTAACAATGGGAGAGGATTTAAACACCTGTGAAACATTTAACTAACCTGTTATGAGTTTCTTTTCTTCATTCCAGACAGCATCACCAGGCCAGTGGACACAGAGCTGGACAGGAGGGTCACATGATAAGCAAGGACCAACCGGGACTCAGCAGGAAGTCCTGCCTTCTGGAGGTCCTATCCGGAAGATAAAACCAGCACCCTAACATGTTCCACACACATTCATGTCCCAACACGTGAGTGGAACAGGAGTGAGACTGACATCTTAGATATTGGCAGGCGTCTGCAGGAGGAAGCAGGGAACTCTGCCAGTTGACTAAGGAACAGTACCTGTTCACTCCTGTTGTTGCATTCACTCCCTGGGAGGGTGGAAGATAGCGTATAAAGCCAAAACAGGGAATATGAGCAATACCTATCTAAGGTAGGTGTACAAAGGTGAATAACAAACAACAAAAAGAGGTAAACTGAAGACACCCTATCAGGGGTAAAGGGTACACAAGGGACAGGTGAAAGCAAAGGGTAGGCCAAAACTGTGAATAGGAGCAACATCCTATCCAGGGTAGGTATACAAAGGGGTATAACAAACAACATAAGGGGAAAACTAAAAACATCCTATCAAGATACTGCAGTGCAGTAGCTGGCTGTGGGGCAGCAGTTTTCCAGAGAAACCTTCTAGAGATGAGGTGTTGCCTCATCTGCATACACTCTCTGGGTTGAGGGAGGAGGTTGCTAGACTCCAGGCCAAGTTAACTAGGATTCAGGGACCTTCACCCCCACCCAGAGGCCACCAGGTCTGCCATCTCATTACCTCCAGAGGATGCCAGGGAGGAGGAGAATGGCTGGACTATGGTGGGCTCTGGAAAGGTGGGGAATGGTGGGACTCTGGAAGGGTGGTGGTGGTGGTGAGTTGGAGGCATATTCCTCAACTGGTACCACTACACAGTTCCTGTGCTGCTCTGATTGGGTGGGACTGCCAGGAGGAGGCACCTGCAGTAGTGGCCAGAGAGGATGTTGGAGTCCTTCATAAATGGAGACCCCAAGGATGGTAGTAGAGGACCTAGGAGGAGGAGGAAGCAATTTCTGGCATGGAACCGACTGTCAGGGGAATAGATTGGGAATAGGAAGGGTACAGAGAGGTAGGTCAGGTGCCTACATAGTGTCACAGTTCAGAGAGATGGAAGTGGATCCTGGGATTGCTATGGCAGCAGGATGGCAGGGGAGCTGGATGTCATTTTTCCACATTGAGGGACTAATGACCTGTCTAGGGACAGGGCTGGGATAGTGCAGGAGTTTAGAGAGCTGTGGGTGGTCTTCGGGCCAGTGCACTCATTGGCTTTCTCTGAGGAGCTGCCTATCTGTGACCCGGGGAAAAAGCGGAATCTCTACACAGGAGCTTCCATTCATGGTTGAAGGAACTGTGCAGAGAGGAGGGTTTAGCTACATTGGGGATGACTTGATAAGGGTCTATACAGGGGTGATGGCCTGCATCTGTCTGGGAGGGAACAGTAGTCCTTTGTGGATGGTTTGAATGTTACTTTGATGAACATCTAAACTAGCCAAGGGGTGGCAGACGAAATCGGGTGGCAGTAACTGCCCCCCACAAGCTGGAAGTAGAGAGTAGGGAGAGTCTGAGGGAGAGGATCCTCCCAGGGTGCAAATTATTAAAGGAAGCAGGGTGATAGAAATGAAGGGGATGTGAACAGGAGCATTAAAAGAGAGAGGGGAAGAGGGGGACAAAAACAAAAGGGGGTAACAAGCAGAGTGCTAACAAAATCTGGAAGGCCATGTGTGCAAATGCTAAGTCTAGAAAAATATTGTGACCATTACCAAGTCATGGTGCACTGAAAACCATGTACGGGACATGACCATACCAGACTATGCTCAGTTCAGGAAGGACTGAGTGGGAAGGAAAGGAGTAGTGTGTGGTGCTGCTCTGTGAAAGAAAGCATAAAGGCAACAGAGATACAGGGAATACAGGGTGACAGAGGTACTGTGAGTCACCTGGGATACAGGGATGGAGCCACTGTTCATACTGGCATGGTCTACAGACCTCCAGCATAAGGGAGTTAGATAAGGTACTGGTGGAAGCCATTGGCAAAATGGCAGAAAAGGAGCCTGTGATAAGGTAACAGTCTATGTACTTGTTCTTGAGTTTATGGTCATTATTATGGATTTTCAGTTGCAACATATGTTTTATTTATTTATTTAAAATCTTGGTAACCAGGAAAGGCACTCTGAACCATATCTCAGAAGACCATGCTTGGTTTACACAGTGGACTTTTCTGTGACCTAACTATGAAAACATGTGCATTATTACTATACTGTACTACGGTGCACTGTCAAAAAGAAAAGGGGAGGTGCTGTGGGTGGGGGACTTGAATCTGCTGGATGTAGACTGAATTCTCTGCAAGGGCATTCCTCAGGCAACTAGTCAGTGAACCTACTCATGACTGGGCAATACTGGACCCGTATTCACTAACAGGGACAGTGTTGCAGACAACAAGGTGGAAGGTCACCTGGGGACCACTAATCACTATACAGTGTGGTTCTATGTGTCTATGTAAATAGCTATTAAAACAATTAACAGGGGCACTGCTGAGCAGCTTTCAGGAAGCAGCAATTTCATTAGCTCCCAGGAATATTGTTTGAAACACTATTAAATTTGTATTTTTCACCTCATATGGTTCTACGTGGTATAATAAGTCTGCCATGCCTAAACACTGGGGAGCTCTGGCTGCATCCTTCAATTTCTCGCCCCTAAAAGTCGCAGTCACAGCTAGACGCAAGGTCTGCATAGTCTAGTGAAGCCGCGGCCTCTGGTGATCCGATTCCTGGAAAGCATCGCTGACTACCATCCAGGCCATGCTTAATCAGTTGGTTCGATCGGTGCAAGACACAGATAAGAAGTTGGATTCTCTCTGACACCCGGGTCTCAGCCTTAGAGACCAGAATGAATCAATGTGAGCAGGTAACTCAGAGGAATGAGGGTGCTATGCTGAAGGCGTGTGATGCCACCACTAATCTAATTAAAGAAAATTCCTTGCTCGTCCAGCAGCTGGAGGCTTGAAACCAGGCCGTGAGAGGAATTTATGGTCGTGGGTCTTTTCTGAGAATTTTGTTTAGTTTTTTGTTTACTGGGTAAGTGCACTAGCCATAGCAATTACTATTTTTCAGGCATGACCGGGAGGGTACAGTACAAACAGAGCAGGTACACGTAGCAAATCCAAGTTCTGACATAACTGAAACACTTGAAATACAGAGTAAGTATAAACATAATAGACAATTTGATAACAGAGCAAAAGTAGCTAAAGATACTGTAACAGTGTTAAAATATACAAGAACAGTGAAACACAAGACATTCTGGTAAATAGTGGCTAATAACATATTGTCTGATTTGTGGAAAAACTTTTTAAGATAGTAGTACTATGCTGTTTATAAAGGATTTATGTAGGGTAGTGAGAGAGGGAACGGAGATAGAAGTGAGCAGCCAGAGTAGAGGTACTTATGAAGAGGCAGGCGAGAGGGAAGGAAAAAGGGAAAGAAGATGGGGAAAGTGCTATAAGTTGAAAGGCATAAGGTGACAGAAAGGGCGGCTTGGAAGGAAGAGAAAGAGGCTAAGGGGTTTAAAGCAGGCGCATCTGTAGGAAGTGGCAAAGGGTTATATAAACCTTTCTTAAAAGAAGCGTGGATGAAGATTGGTGCAGGGCAAGTGGAAGGAAGTTCCAGAAAGAGGGGGCATGACAGGAAAAAGCCATAGTGCCTTTGGAGAATTATGTCTGGGAATGAAGACAGGTATATTGTCAGCAGACCGCAAGCCATATTGTGGTGTAAGATTAAGGAAGAGATCCATCAAGGGTTTTGGTATTGTAAACGGACAATATTGTAATGATGGAGCCATAAGCATAAAGCTTTAGCTCAGGAGGAGGAAGCCAACCCAGAAACATAGAAACATAGAATTTGATGGCAGATAAGGACCACTTGGCCCACCCAGTCTGCCCATTTCCTACCTGATGGATAAGCTGCAGATCCTAGTTAACCAGCAGCCTACTTCTTCCTACCCCACCCTAGAATTGCCCTTATGACTGTCCCATGCATGCTTGAATTCCACCACTGTTTTTGACTCCAAACCTCCTCTGGAAGGCTGTTCCATACATCCACAACCTTCTCTGTGAAAAATACCTCTAAATTACCTCTGAGCCACCCTCCTTCTATCTTCAAATTGTGCCCCTTGTTCTTGCACACCTCTTTTTTGAAAGATGCTACCCTCTTGGACTTTGTTGATTCCCTTGAGGTACTTAAAGTTTCTATCATGTCCCCTCTCCCTTCTTTCCTCGAGGATATACATACTAAGCTCCTTAAGTCTCTCTTCATATGTCTTCCAGTGCAGACCCTGCACCATTTTAGTTGCCCTTCTCTGGACAGCTTCCATCCTGTCTATGTCTTCTATGGAGATTGGGTCTCCAGAACTGCACGCAGTACTCCAGATGGGGTCTCACTAGCTGTCTGTACAGAGGGATAATAACTTCCTGTTTTCTACTGGTGATGCCTCTTCCTATGCATCCCAGTATCCCCCCAAGCCCTCCTTGCTGCCCTCTCCACATTGCTTGCCCACTTTAGGTCATCTGATATGACTACCCCAGATCCCTTTCCATTTTTGTTGTTGTTAGTATCTCATCCCCCATTGTGTACTCTTCCCTGGTTTTGTTTCCAGGTGCATTACCTTGCACTTCTTAGCATTGAATCTAAGCTGCCATACATTTGACCATTCCTCTAACCTTGCCAAGTCCCTCTCATCCTTTCCACTCCACCTTGTGCATCATCTCTGTTGCAGATCTTTGTGTCATCTGCAAAGAGACATACTTTTCCTTCCAGTCCCTCTGCAATGTCACTTATAAAGACATTGAAGAGGGCTGATCCTAATACTGCACCCTGCGGTACCCCACTACTAACCCCTTTTTTTCAGAGTGGACTCCATTTACTGTTACTCTCTGTGTCCTATTCTCCAGCCAATTCTTTACCCAGGCTGTCATCTTGGGACCCACTCCCAGGCTGGCTAACTTGTATATTAATCTTTTGTGTGGGACTGTGTCAAATGCCTTGCTAAAGTCTAGGTAGGCCATGTCCACAGCACCTCCCTGATCAACTACTTTGGTCACCCAGTCAAAGAAATCTATCAGATTTGTCTGGCATGACCTTCCGCTGTGAATCCATGCTGCCTTGGGTCCTGCATGGATCAGAGTAAAGGAGACAGTGGTGTTTCAGTTGATGAGAGGAGGAAGCATAGCAACAGATATCATTATATGTGACATCCTATTTTCAAAGGTTTGATTTGGACACAGAGGTATAGGTGACAACCCCATAGATGAGCGAGGAAGGAGTATGCCACCGGCAAGACAAGCCTAGTAGAGAGTGAGATGATAGCTGGTATGGTATACTATCCCAAGTTTAAGTATTGACCAGCTTGCAGATCTGTTTTATATGTAGATCAAGGTTTAACGATGGATCAAGTATGACACACACATTTAAATGAGTCCACCACCCCAGAGTTAAACCATTGAGAAGGAGACTTTAAAATTTAGGTTGGGAGAGTTTAAGCAGCATTTGAACCAAATAGCATAGCTTGGGTTTTGGACTCGTTTATGACAAGCCTGTGACTAGTTAGCCATTGACAGATTTGCTGAAAGTCAAAGAGAGTTTTGATTGATGACATCAATGCTTATCACTAGTGTAAAGAACAATGTCATCAGCATATAGTAGTGAAGCAGTCCTAAGGAGGTTGGTGGTGATGTTATTGATGAAAATAGAGAAAAGCAGAAGCCCAAGGATGGATCCTTGCGGCACCCCTAGGTTTATGGTGGCCTTGTCTGAGAGGGTGGAGTTATATTTCATCATTTGAGATCTGTCGGATAGGTAGCTGCCAAACCACCTTACAATGTTTTGAGAGAAGCCTAGTGATCCAAGGGAGGCAAGGAGGATGGAGTGGTCAACAAGGTCAAATACCTTGGTCATATCAGAAAATAGCCCCAGTGAGAAAGGCTAGAGTCCATGGCCACTTCGGGTATCTGATGTAAATTTGAGAAAGGGCAATAGTGGTGCTATAGCTTGCAAAAACCATGCTGGGCTGGGGTTAGAAGGTCATATTTCAGTAGAAATCAATTGTTTGAGCAGCAACAAGTTTCTCCAGAATTTACTGAGAACCGATAGGATGCCTTTGGGATGGTAATTTGCGGGATCTTCACGATCACCTATTTTGAATACAGGGAAATCCTTGCAACCTTCCATATATCCGGGATATAGCACTGGGACAGGGATAACATGACTATTTTGGCTAAAGGAGCAGAAATGTAGGAGGCAAATAGCTTTAGAGAGCTTAGGTTCTAGGTTGTCAGAGCCAGCAGTGTGTAGTCTGAGATTTTATATATAATTATTCAAGCATCTCTCACCTAAAGACTGTCCTGAAAAGAAATGAGGACCACTGATAGTAGATGATGTGGGTATAATTGACTGGACTGGGAAGGAGGAGGTGTAATTGGATAAGTCTGAGAATTTATCATTGAAGATATTGAAGCTAGTATGGGGATTATTGCAGTGGATACCATTTAGTAACATGTCAGTAGGGTGGCTGTAGGATTTAGGCCAAGAAAGAATTTTATATGGGACCAGAATTTTTAGAATCGCAAAGGAGTTTGTTAATAGATCTTTGCAGTAAGAGCTTTTGCCTTTTGATGTCCTTTTACAGGAATTGGCAGAGCCCTGTAGGTATTTAGGTCAGAGGATAGCCCTGAGCTCTTGTAACGAGCCAGCTTTTATCTCTTAGTTTTAGCTTAGCAAGGTGGTCAGCTTTTAGCCAGCGAGTTTGCCTGTTTTTACCTGAGGAGTTACTAGTTGCAATGCTTATATTGAAGAGCATGGAAGTGAGTTATGAATAGAGTAAGGGAGGTCTGAGCATCATTTGATATTGGAAAGGAGAACCAATCAGTAGAAGCTATGTCATGTAGGAAAAGCCTCACGTCGAAAGTTGTATAAGTTGCAGAAAGTAATGAGACAAGGTTTAGATGGAATAGGCTTGCTTTTACCGCAGATACAATGGGGGGTGGTCAGTGATAGCATCAGGTAATAAGCCAGAGGCTATGATGTTTCAGGGTGGTTAGTCATAATCCAGTCCAGCAGTGTGCTCATATTGAGTGAGGTTTTCTAGTGGGATCACATATAAGTTGGTGTGGTTAAAACTCTTGCAATCTGCTCAGCAATGTAGATTGAGTGGTCCCCAGCCAATTTATATTTAGGTCCCCAAGTATAAGGGCCTCAAGTTTCCCAGCAAGGTGGAGATCTGATCCAGTAACTCATCCAATTCCTTTTAACTGTTGGATGGAAGGTTATAGGCTTTGAGCAATATGAAGTTTTTTGTCACCAAGGGTAAGAAGAGTATGAAGTACTTCACAGTGGGCTAAGTGAGATGATTTAATGGCAGTGATATGTACATGGTCTTTAAAGTAGACAGCAGTACCACCCTCTCACTTGGGAGAAGGTCTATCGAGTCTCAGTAGGTTATAAGATGGAAGGAGCACAGAGAGTCTGGAGTGGAGTGATTTAGCCAGGTTTCAGTCAGCCATATGATTTCAGGCTTGTAGAGGAAGGTTCAGGATTCTAGGTCAGTTGATTGTGAGTGAGACTCTGATACTGTGATGTACAACAACCAAAGCTTTTGTGTTACTGATCAAGTCAGGTGAGCATCTCTAGGTCAGGTTGATTGGACTTCACCAGAGAGCAGAATAGCAAGAGTACAGTAGGAGGCGGTACCAGAGCTTACGGCGCAGGAAGGGACATGGGTTATACTGTCTCAGTTGACACTTTTAGGGCATAAGTAACTAGGTAGAGCCGGGTTCTGTTAAGTAGTACTGGGAGGGTCACAGTGTGTGGTATGAAGCAGTAAAATTTTTGAAAAGAAGTAGTCATTTGACCGAACTGAGGACTCATAGATGCAGGCTGAGGTGAGAAGAGCATAGATAGATGGAGCAGTGGCAAAGAACACACAAGAATGAACAGTATCATATGCTGGTTCATTACAAGTTAGCCAGCCTGAGAGTGGGTCCCAAGATGATAGCCTGGGTAAAATTGGCTGGAGAATAGGGACACAGAGAGTAATAATAAATGGGAATTCCACTCTGAAGCAGGGGTTACTAGTGGGTACCAGCGGGGTTCAGTATTAGGACCAGTCCTCTTCAATGTCTTTATAAGCGACATTGCAGAGGGACTGGAAGGAAAAGTATGTCTCTTTGAAGATGACACAAAGATCTGCAACAGAGTTGATGCACAAGATGGGGTGGAAAAGGATGAGAGGGACTTGGCAAGGTTAGAGGAATGGTCAAATGTATGGCAGTTTAGATTCAATGCTAAGAAGTGCAAAGTAATGCACCTGGAAACAAAACCCAGGGAAGAGTACACAATGGGGGTGAGATACTAACAACAACAAAATGGAAAGGGACCTGGGGGTAGTCATATCAGATGACCTAAAGGTGGGCAAGCAATGTGAGAGGGCAGCAAGGAGGGCTGGGGGATTCTGGGATGCATAGGAGAGGCAACACCAGTAGAAAACAGGAAGCTATTTTCCCTCTGTACAGACAGCTGGTGAGACCCCATCTGAGTACTCGTGCAGTTCTGGAGACCCAATCTCCCAAAGACATAGACAGGATGGAAGCTGTCCAGAGGAGGGCATCTAAAATGGTGCAGGGTCTGCACCAGAAGACATACCAAGAGAGACTAAAGGAGCTTAATATGTATAGCCTCAAGGAAAGGAGGGAGGGGGACATGATAGAAACTTTCAAGCACCTCAAGGAATCAACAAAGTCCAAGAGGTAGCATCTTTCAAAAAAGAGGTGTGCAAGAACAAGGGAGCACAATTTGAAGATAGAGGCTGGCCCAGGAGAGGTAATTTTAAGGAAGCATTTTTTTCACAGAGAGGGTTGTGATGCATGGAACGGCCTCTGGAGGAGGTTGTGGAGTCAAAAACAGTGGTGGAATTCAAGCAGGCATGGGACAGTCATAAGGCAATTCTATGGGGTGGGGTAGGAAGAAGTAGGCTGCTGGTTAACTAGGATCTGCAGCTTATCCATTAGGTAAGGAAATGGGCAGACTGGTGGACCAAGCAGTCCTTATCTGCCATCAAATTCTATGTTTCTATGTTTCTATTATGTTTTTTTTTTTACTTCAGCTGTCATGGAGGCAGAAAGGATATCAGTTAAAGCTGAAGGCAGCAAGAAGGAATGACGAGGGGCAGTATCTTTAAAGTGGACCTTGGTCACCAGTGGTTGGCAGTTTTAGGATAGGGTGACCAAAATGGTAGACCAAGCAAGAAGCAGGAGAAAGGTGAGGAGACCAGCAGCAAACTAGCCTGATCAGGACAGGTTAATGTTAAGGGGATCTGATACAAATGGAGAAAAGAAAATCAGAGTGAGAAGGGACAGAGAGGGTAAGTTACCTGAACTGTAAAGTGACACACGAAGCAGGAGTGGATCAGTGTGGGTGGAGAGGAAAAAGTAATTTGGAGGATCAGGTACAGCTGAAAAGTGAAGTAAGATCTATGAGAAGCCAAGGAGTTTACTTAGGGAGTAATTATATTGGGCAGCAGAAAAATGGGCCAATGGGGAAGGAGAGGCATGATGGGGGGCTAAAGGTATTTAAAGGGGGCCTGGGTGGGGTGAGGGGTGGGAGAAAATACAGTCCAAGAAGATTTAGACCTGCAGCCATCCTGAAAGGTGCCTAAAACAGCAGATTGGAAGCTTGAGCGCCCAATCAGCAGGCAGATTCACAGCAAGCGGACCAATCAGCTATGGCAGCAGTGTGCTACACCAATCAGGAGTTAGCAAACAGAGGAGCGGATAGCAGTTTGTACCTCAGCAATAGTCCAGATGGGGACCAGGAGGACGGCTCAGATGCTTGTTTTGTTGGGCGGCAGCTGCAGCGGCCATGAAGCTCCGCCTCTGAGAGGGCACTGCTCAGGCAGTGAAGTCCTAGGGAGCAAGAGAAGACAGTAGGTTAAAACAGAGAGCAAAAATAAAAGACCAGGGGCAGGGGCTGGCGGCAGGCTGTCAGCAGTGGGTGGAGGCGATCAGTAAAACAAAAGCCAGGAGCTAAAGATAGACAGGGAGGGTTTGAGGGATTAGAGTTAACAGTGCAATTCACCTAGAGGGGGCGAGAGAGCTGAGAGGGGTAGGAAGATTACAGGCAGAGTTATTTAGCAATTTACAAGCAGGATTTTTTAGCAATTAGGTCAAGCAGAAAAAGTTTAGAAAGGTGGGGCAGTCTAGTAAAGGCGCCAAAGTATGTTAGAGGAGGAATAAAGTAAGGCAAGTGCGCTTGGGAATGAGAGTAGGCAGTGAGATTTGAGAAAGCAGTGGAGAAAAGGTAGAAAAGTTTAACTGTAGAGGAGAAAGGCAAAGTGCTGTGCATAAACAGGTGGCAGGGTAAAATGCAGGCTCAAATACACCAATTAGTCTAAAGGAACAGTTAAATACAATGTAGGATGCAAAACAACAAAGTACAATTTGATAAAAATACAGTCCAAGAAAATGTAGACCTGCCGCCATCCTGAAAGGCACCTAAAACAGCAGATTGAATCCAAAAGGCCTGTAATCAGCAGGCAGATTCATGGCAAGCGGACCAATCAGCTACAGGCAGCAGGGCGCCGCACCAATCAGGAGTTTGCAAACAGAGGCGGGATAGCGGTTTGAACCTCAGCATTAGTCTGAGAAGGGGACTAGGAGGACGGCCAAGGGGGAAAACTGCCTGCTGTTTGTCCAGTCTTTTTGCCCTCTATTCTGGGCTTATCAGAGGAGGACTCTCCTATCTCCATAGAGAAGGCTTATCATTATCGTGATACCCCCAGGCAACCATCGGCAGAAGTGAAGGACCCTAGGATGCTTCTAATGGTATGCACAGGAGCAGGGGACAGAGATAGAGTGCTGTCTATGGCAAGAAGGAGGCCATCATTTAAATATGGAGGAGACAGTGTATTCATCTTCCTGGATTTATCCTACTATACAAGGCAAAGGTGCAAGACCTTGATGGTGTCCGAGCTTGACTCAGTCGGTTGAAAATTCAGCACCAACTTCTGTTCCTGACATGTTTGAGACTGACCTGGCAAGGTAAGGTTTACCAATTCAATGATCCCACAGATGCGAAGAAAGTGCTTGGCCTTATTGAAAAGGAACTGAGGGCAGGAGAAGAAGAGGTCTCCTTAGAGGAAGGCTGAAGGCTACTTTGGACTTGTACAGTGCCGTGAGTCCTTGCTGGGGCATAGGTAGTGGATTTGCATAGCAATGATGTTTTGTAAAGGTTCCTATTATGTTTGCGACCTCGATGTCCAATATGGTTTAAAGTATTATTACTGTTTTGATTGCTGAACTCGATCTAGTTAAACTGTTGCTTTTTTGCTTCCTTTTCTTTATTTCTACAGTCAATATGCTGGACATTTGAAGGACTGTATGATCCATGCTGCCTATCTTCCTAGGAGTGTTTTGGACACTCCTATTTCTGACCTGCTACAAATCCTGTTGAGCCGTGTATTCATTGTGGGAATGGGTGAATTTTATATCTTGATTCTTGAGCTGCAGGATTTGTACTAAGCTTTATTTCCTGGGATATAGTGGGAGTGTTTTGTTATCACTTCAGGCACCGCTGGACCTTAAATAAGAAAGGTCTAGCATTTTATGATGTCCCTCTTGATTTTCCATAGGCTGCACGCTATGGGGATTATATGCCTATTGCTAAATGTGTTATTCCCCATGTGGTAACTGATGGGAGGTACCTTAGTCATGATTTGTTTATTACCTTTTTAAGATGTACTCTTAATTGTATTATCCTCCTGTGGGTACAATGTTTTGTTAGCCTGACTTGCAAAAATCAATAAATATATAATACAGAAATAAAACAATTAACATGTCAATTTTCCCAGTCAAAGTTTCCAAATTTGTTATGTTACTATGGTTTTAGGAATACATTTGGGGTATTTTGTACAGATTTGTGACTGGTAATGAAGGGCCTTCAGACCAGCAGCAAATAAAAAAAAGATCTTCCGACTGAATACTTCTGTTTTGTTTTGTGTTTGTTTTTAGGAAAAGGCTATTCTATTTTACCTGATCTGATTTCTGTTCATATCTTTTTCTTCCTTTCTTCGGCTTTTTAGCTTTACTACACTTAAACCACTGATCTGTGTTCATGTTTATAAACACTAGGGGAAAGAGAATTTTTTGTCTATCTTGGAATTTTTACTTATTGTTAAATTTACCTTCATAATTCGTATTTACCCTTTTCTAACATGTAGTTATTGATCTATTTTATTTTTATTTTTATTTCATAATTCGGATTTACAACCTTTGAGTCAAAGACTCATTTACAAAGGCACCTCGTCATAGGGCAACAATTGGTGGTGGAGTGGTGGTGGATTTAATTATAACATTGTACCAATCATCAAGTACAATACTGTATTTGTTTCTAGTTTTGTATATGCGTTATTGAAGTTATTTCTTAGGCATTCATTAACTGTTGTTTCTTTTTTCAAATGTTTATAACTGTTGTTTCCTGTTTTGTTAACCTATGTTAATAGAAATTTAATTGACAAAAAAATCAGCGTTTGTTAAATTTCTTACTATTTTCAGAAATCTGCAGACCCCTTCTTTACTGAGCTCTGTTTATCCTTAGACTACTTTATTTTAATAATTTCAACCATGGCTTCACATCTATTTCTTTTGGTGTTGTAACTGATTAGTAACCTCTCATTCCCAGTGGCCTTCCAAGCTTTGCAGTCCCAGTCTCTGTCTTTCATTCAGTCAAGAAGCAGGTCAGTTATCTAACTGTTCTGTTTGGTACTCGCTCTTAATTTGTGAATAGGAGCTGCCTCTTTACTTATATTATTCAATTTATAAACAATCAGGAGCACTATCAAATGTCCAATATGGCATGTAAAATGACCAGTTTGTATCCTTCAACTTTGTCCTGAGTATTGTAATATTTAACTTCTTTAAGCTCCTGACAAAACATAATTCAGATTGTGACTCAGGCAGTTTATTTGACCAACCACAACAGACTGAGGAATGGTCACTAAGCTATCTGATAGGGTGCCTGAGCAAGTTATCCTGTTCAAGTTACTGACTAAATCCAGTCCAGTAAATTTTACACTGTTGTTTTATAATTAGTTCTTGTTGGTGACTGGATAACCTGACAGAGGTCAAGCTCAGAAACCTTATCATGCACATACTTTTTGTGTTGTACAGCCAATTTACATGAAAATCACCCAAAATCACAACCTCACTATCAGCCCTAAGTTTTGTACACTAAGCAGAAACAGCTTTTAAACCATCCTTAATATGTGATAGTGGGAAATGAGTAACCCCATGTGCATTTTCTTTGAATCCCTCTATAAAATATCAACACTCAAAAAGACTCCCATCATCAAACACTTCCCTAATCACACACACAAACTTATCTTTATGTGTAATTATTCAATGGCATGAACAAATCCTGCAACCTAACTGGTCAGCTGAGACTTAGATGTTATGCCAGCACAACATCATGGATCAAGTCCCGCACATGCATGACTGCATTAAATTGTAAAGGAATCTGTCCACAAGCCACATCCAAGTTGCCCGCACTTGGCATGGCTGCTCTGGCTTTTGCCAGTACTTGCTCCATGTTTAAAAATTCAGTCCCTCCCTCCCACTGCCACAAGCTGAAACCAGAATTATCCAAACACATACTGACTTGTCGGCACAGTGGTAGCACTACCGCTCCTGACACTGGTGACCTGAGTTCAAGAACGAGCTTGGGTGTCAGGGGCTGGCCAAGGGAGGAAGAGTTGAGTGTCCCAGGGGATGCTGTCCTCCTTAAGGGAGGGAGGGAGGGTTCTGTCCTCTGCCATGATACTACCACCTGGGTAACCACAAGTGCTAGTGCAGCTGGAGGGCTGAGGGAAAGACGGGGACATTGCTGACATTGGTGGGCGAACATGCACATAGAAGTGTGTGGGCCTGCCTTGATGTCCACGCAGGTAACATCCCAGGAGACTGGAGAAACAAGGAAAAACTGGCTCCTGCACCTCCACAATGACAGCCACGGTACATCCCGTGTCTCTGCCTTCCCAAGCGCATGGCACCACCTGACAAGATGTAATAGTTCGGCATAAATCCCCACCCCACCCACCTGGGAGGTATATCCAGGGCTTAATAGAGGTAAGTGACCTTGGCTGGGGACCGAGACATTGGGAGGTAGCTGGTAGGTCCAGAAGAATAGGAGGGACTGAGAAGAAGGGGTAGAAAAAAGAAATTGAAAAAAAAATTATTCAAACACATCTAATATGTCTAACATAACACGTAATTCTTTAACTCTGCTCCTAGTTTCTCTATTGAAAGAAAAAATAGTAAAGGAAGCTAACACTGTAATTAGCTTCATTTGACCACCCATGATTGACTTCACTATCCACTCCCAACAACCACAGTTATGTGAGCATGTGTTCTGTTTGCACTTCACTTACCATGCAGCTATACATCCACTCCATTTCTTTCTCTTGGTACAAATGCCAACTGTACCAGGAGAACCAGATAATGACGGTCACCATGTGAACAACAAGTCAACTTAGCAAGGGAAGAGAGAGAATTGCAGTGCACACAGCAGACTCAGCACAAACCGTGTTCAGTACAGCAGGGCAGGGGACAACAGGGCACATCTCAGGAGAGAAACTAAACTAGAACAACAAACACACAGAACTAATTATGTGGAGAAACAAATGTGTGGGTTCAGAGGTCGGGGTGACCAGTGAAAATAAAAGAGACAGAAAGATGAGGGGCACAGAAACTGAGAGACAGACAGAACTCTACCACTAACACACGCCTACTGGACAAATCAAAATGGTGTACTTTTAAGCAATATACCATGAGAGGTGTGGGTAATGCCAGGTTACCCATGCCTGGAGTAGTTTGATCCCGCGAAGCCATAAGCCGAGTAAGTAAACCACACCAAGCATGGGTAATCCTGGCATCACTCACACCCGTGAGTGGCATATTGCAATTATACAATGCCTGCTTCATTTTTGTGGCACAAAATAAAATAAAATAATTTATTTTGCTACTTTAACTACTTTTAATTAAATTTGTTGATTTGCCTGGTAAAATAGTTCTCTGTCGCTAGGTAAAATCCCCCCATGTGTTTAAACCGAGAGTGTCTGAGGTAGCTTTGCAGTAACAGAGAACCAGTGAGGCTTCACTTTTGTTTTGCTTTTATTCAATTATTCATTTAAACAGACAGCCTGAATTGCAGGACGGGAAAGTATTGGCTCATGTCGGTTGATGTCTTTTTTTTTCATTCTGATTGTCGCTGTCATCATCATATTTATTGGATAGCATAATTGAGAAAAGACATTCTCTTTACAAATGGTCCAAACAGTTAAAACATTACAAGAATAACACAGCACACAGACAAAGTTACAATCATTAATTAAAACATAGTTCTCAGGCGTGTTAATCATGTCACTATGGTTAGTGCAGATTTCACACAAAACAATTACAATGCCTACTAAAAATATTTGTTAATAATACCTAAAATGTGCTAAGGTTTGCAATTTCACAAAATCCATGTTGCTTTTTGTGACACTGGGCATTTGTTCTGTATTTAACCAGGGCATTTATATTTGGATACTTAACTGCGATGTAGCAATGGCCTGTGGACTTGGGAAATGGAGCCGATACGTAAGGACTTGAAAACAGCTCAGTGGATTCACAAGGGTTGTCATAGATGAAACACTGTTTTTAAAAAAAGGATCTGTGGTTGAAAACTTTGTTTGGAGACTGGTCTCCATTTTTAAAACTTGTGCTGTTTTGGGGCTGTTGTTTAGCGGGAGGGCAAATGGCAGGTACCGCTTCTTGTTTTGGGGGTTGGAATGATTTCAGAAAAGTGTAGAGGGGGCTGGCTGGCTGGCACTTGTTCCTGTGGGTGATATTATGATTTAGATGTTGTAAATTGTGCCAACCAACCAATCAGTATGCAGTATTTTAGCACAACTATAATTTTCGTTTGATTCACCTGACCTTACAAAAATAGATATAAAACTGTAATTGAAACATATTTTTAACGGTTTCTTATTTTGTTAACAACAAGCCATTATATAATTGGAATAATGCACTCCAGAGATGTGTATCATGTTGGGATAGTACCGAGGCAGATGTTATACTAGCCTATACACACCCTGTGTGCATTTTTGCTTATTTCACAGCACCCCCATCACTTTGCCTGACCCTATGAAACAAATTGTATGTTGGTATCATAACTTTGTTGTTTAGAATTCTTTCCATAACCAACATTTCAGTAAGATCTATTAGATCAAAGTCATATAATTTTATCTACTCTGGAGTTGGTCCAGAATAGGTAGCAAATTCTGTGCGTTAATGTGTACCATTCTTATGCTAAGTAGTGGGAAAATGGATAACGGTTTATCAGGGTGCACTATACCAGGTCAGTCAGCCCAGGATTCAGATGGACATTGCAAGAGATATGAGCATGAAGCAAGTAAATTAACAACTTCTTCAAACCCAAACTAGTTTTTACCAGCTTTGCTTCTAGAAAGTAAATCACCTTGTAATTCTGGTGATTTGTCAAGATACCACAGACTTGCAAGACCAATTTTAGTTGTGTTAATTGACATGCTATAGTGTCTGCCCCAATTTTTTTTATTTTACAATTTTAGCAAGGAAAAGCACAGAGAAGTTAAGTGACTGGATCATGGTCACTCAGTATGTTGCAGCTTAGCCAGCCTAGTGGTGCAGAGGGCTGAGGCGTCAAATGCCTACCTCACACCATGCCGACAACCCAGAGTGGGGGGAGAGCATGGGTTGCTGTGGGCTGGCCGGGGAGAGGATTGAGCATCCAAGGGACAGATCTCCTCTCTCGGGAGGAGTGGGCCATGGTTCCTGGCAGCTGACACCACACAGAGGCATGGCAAGCAACAGCCAGGGTCATGCAATGATCATGGGAGGTGATGGCAGATGTCCACAGGCAGGGTCGGGAGAGTGCTTGTGCCTGCGCTGGACATCATTGCATGTGCGCCTCCAGGGGTTATCCAAGGAAACCAGGAAAAATCCACATGCAGGGAAGAAGACAACATGTCACCACCACACCCACGCTGGACCTTCCTCTCCTGGACCTGCCTGCCTCTATCCTTCACCCTTCGTCTGCCTTTGCACTACATAAGAGGGATGATTGTTGTGGTGATGGAGCGGCCCCGCCTCAGAAGGTAATGACTGAGGGATGACAGGTAGGTGTGCCGTGGGTGGGAGTGAGGAACAAGATCACTGGCAGAGAAGGTCTCAGCAGGGTGGGATAAGGTGGAGTGACTGATGGGGCCCCTGTGAGTGGCGACCAGAGAAAAGAAAGGGGAAAAAAATTATGTTGCAGCTCAGTGCCCATAATCACTGTGCTCCACTTCCTCCCTAAATAACCAGGCCTGTGAACTAAAAATTCATTAACTGCTCCTCAATGGGAGACCTGGCTGTTGCAGCAACAGGGTCAATACTTGAAAATTAAAGATTGCAATTGTCTTATACAAGTTGGTGTCTGGCAATTAGACAGATTCAAGTTTGAAGTACTGACCTGGGGCTAGATTTTCAAAGCCTGAAAGTTGCACAGGTGAAGGGAAAAAACTGGTGCAAGTGGGTCTCCACCTGCGGAGTCGTAGTTTTCCATTTCCTGTAGCTGCTGTATTTTAAAAGATGGAGCTGGTTTACGACCTCGCCTTTGATTTACAGCAGCATTTGGCTGAGGTTTTTTCAAGCAGTTGTACTGAAATGTTACTCCTGCTGGGACTAGGCATAACATGTCCCTCAGTTGTGCCTGCCACTCTTGTAGAGCATGGGCTGAAGACAGGAATCCCCACAGTGTGGAGATTTCCCTAATACAGCAGTAGCTGCGGAATGGGACTAAGTCCCTGAACCACTGAAACTCTGGCCTCTGGTGCTTGGGTAAGTTAATGAAACCAAACAGCACAAACATAATTATATGCAGCAGCATCTTGCCTATCAATCAAGCTAGGCTGAAGTTAAACAATAAGTTAAGTCATTTACTGAGCACCACAGTCTTCAGTAAGTTCTGCTGTTATGTGCATTAATACCTTCAAGGAGATGTTTACCTCTGTGGTATTGTAATAGCACTGCACTGACATTATGTTAGTTTCAGTAGACTGATTAAACTGCTGTATGGTTAGACCTTAAAGATAGGCATAAAACAATGCAGAGCAATGGCTTAACTTAACATTAGCAAGTATTCCAAAAAACAAGGAGCTTAAAATAAAAGCCTCCTGGGCAGCCACCCACAAGAGGGACTCCACTTTTATTTCCAGGAGCCTGCCTCCTGCTGATGTCAGTCACCTACTCTAACTCTCAGCAGCCTACCTGCTTACCAAACCAGGCAGCAGATTGGAGCGTGCTTTCAGTGTGATATATTGTCTGCATCTAATAATTGTTTTTGGAATAGAATGCATTCTGTTTTCTCTGAAAATAATAAAATATTTAAAAAGTACCATTTACGACCGTAAGTCCCAGTTGTTATATTGCTATAGTAGTTAGGCATGGAATATCAAAATTATCTCCATGGGAGATGTCATAAAATAACATGGCAAACCAGCAGAAGGCATCATGTCACCGATAACACCTAATGCAAGTTCAATGGCCTATGCAGCCAGTAATGTGTTATGCTTGCGCAACTGTGTTACTTAGGTTTTGGCGTTGCACTCTCTATTCCAGAGGAATTACCACCCTGTAGGGTACCAAAGGCAAGGAACTCTTTGAGGGTTCCACCCTAGGGGTGCCACAGGATGATTCACTTAGCTAAAGGTACCTTAGGAAGGATTCCCAAAAGCAAGTAGTAATATGAAACTTATAAGCAATCAGATGTTGTGAGACATGGTACTAGATAGGCATGAGGCAGCTGATAACGTAAAGGGATACACAGGGGAGCAATGGCATGAGTTTGATGGATTGCAAAAGGGGATGAGGGACTTTCTATGGAGAGGGAATGACAAAAGTGACACCATCCCCCTCCATCCAACAGCGTATGCTGTCTACAGAACTAAGGAACACTCTCGCTAACAGTTATGACCTGAGACACAGAGGAGAAAAAAAAACCTTTGAGGAGGAAATCTCTGGGGATCAAGGTTCAGGTCGCCTTCCCTCCAGGCTTGGGATATTTTATTTAGTGAACAGCTCTGCTGCTGCAATTTGGAAACCCAACTAAAGGGAAGTGGAAAATATTCCAATTGGAGAAAACTCTCGGTCAATCCTTCTAACAGGAACGCTGTAGAGGGTTGCGAGTTGCTGCTGCCTTGCAGCCAACCACCTAAGGTGGGAGGAGAGTAATAACCACCGAGGCACTCACCTGGCCTACCAATCTACCCTCAAACCAGGTGAACCAGAGGCAGTCATGGGGAGAATAACTTGAAGGATACCTCCTTACTTGGATGCTAAAGAGGCCCCGTAAGCAACCCAGCCTCAGAAATGAGTCTTAACTTCCTATAACTGAGGTGCTATCGGTACAGTTGTGACTGAAGGTCCACTTGGCCGAGACATTCCCAGCTATGGGCCAGGTGAGAAGAACACCCCAAGCTTTGCATGCTCAAGCTGCGGTCTCAAGTGCAGAGTGAGACTGTTGGCTGCAGGGAAAACCTGCAGCAGAATATATAATTATTTAGGTCTGTCCAGTACAGTATGCCCTACAAGCCCATTAGTCCACACTGCAGACCAATGGGCTTACAACCCATACTGTACCTGTCATTCAGTGGCCAGATGGGCGGTATATACAGCGGGTTTCTGCTGCCCGCCGATGACGGGGAGGGGTGGGCAAGGGGTTCTGTGTGGAGGGTGGGGTGCCACTGGATCACAAGGATATTTCTGATGGTGCTGTACTGTGATCGTGGAGATGAGAGGGATCACTAGACCACCAGAGATGGTCTTCTTTTACTGTATCGGGGAATCGAGGACTCGGAGGGTGAGGGGACCACTTGACTACCAGGGGCTATCATGTTGTGCTTCAAGCGATCGCAGCTATGGGGCGGGGATGCCCAGTATCCCCACTGCACATGTCATGCTGTGCAGGGTGCCAGGCGCAAGTCACTGGGTTGCCTTGTGCAAAACATGCAAATGGGGCCATAATGTCATGCAAATGGCCTCATTTGGCGTTGCTATATTATAGCCTCATTGTATGCCCCACTGAATATCGTGGAGTTCTGCTCTACCTAACTCAACTTCGCATTGGCTCATCCTTGTGCTCTATCTGTGGCTTGCACGGTGCAGTGCCACTGTGCCACGCGCGAGTGTGCTGAGATTCAATCGGTGCTGCACCATGGTGCATCACTCATTGAATATCATCATCTGGTCCTGGCCCTAACGCATCCCAGTTGTGCTGCACAGGCTTGCGCCACTGACTGGCACAGTCTGAATATCTGGGCCAGGGAAGGAACAAAAGGAAGCACACAGCTGGAGGCAATACAAGTCAGAAGCAGAAGAACAAAACACAGAGTCCAGCAGAAAGAAGCAGCAAGTCGGGGAATGGGTGTGGGGCAGGCCCCAGCCAGCTGCAGAGAGCAAACAGACAGAGGTTCCAGCCGACAAAGTAAAAGTGCTTCAGAAGGAGGCTGAGGGGAACTGCTTATATAGCTCAGGAAGTGGGAGTGGCTGGCTGCTTGTCCATCAAACCAAAGGCGGAGCCTTCAATTATGCTATGGAAAATAGGCATTTGATTGTCTAGTGCACTTAACTGGTTAATAAAACAAAATAAATAAAATCCAACCTCTAGCCTTATGTGAGTCTTGTGCCCCCGATAGCCCTCATTCAGAGGGTGCCCCAGCCCCAGCACCCTGACATCCGCCTGGACTTTTCTTATCTATCCATCTTCCCCAGGGCCTGCCCCGGCAGAGTCAGCAGGGTTTCCCCAAGCCCCACCAAGGCATGGATCCAGTTTGGGCCAGCACGCCCAGCTGGTCAGATGCAGACCTGTGGACACTCCGCTTCATCCTGCCACCAGGGATTTTTCCATTTTTCTCCTGTGGGGCATGACATGTGCTGACATCAAGGTGCACACACCGCCATCTGCCACATCCTGCCCCATTTTTGGCTCTGGCTTCCAACAGGGCCAGTCATACACCAAGCTCTTCCCCCTCCTCCCCAGAGTAGGAGGGAAGTCCCCAGATGCTTGGTCCTCCTCCCCTGGCAGGCCCTCTGACACCTTGGGTTCAGTTCTGAACCTGGGTCATCAGCATCATAACCAATAATGCTACTGCTTTACCAGTGGGCCAGCTCCTTATGTGAGTCTTGTGAATATTTTTCTTTCAGTAATGCTTTTTCCTCCCAGTTTTAGGTAGCCATCAGCCCTATCACTACTGCCCCCAACTAGCCACCATCTCCTTGGATCTTACATGCCTGCTATTCCCTCACAGATTCTGCCCTCCTCCCTCACTGGGCCAGAAGTACCCTACCCTCCTTGGAGTCCCAATCCAGAACTGGCAGGGGTCCAGGCAATGGCACAGTTTGGAGGCAAGTAGGCAGGGCTTCATTAAGCCTGAACTTCTGTTTCAGTTTTCTTCCCGCCCACCTCCCTGATGTTAGGCATACCCCTGCAGGCCTAAACATGTATTGTCATCCCTGCAGAGGAGCATGCTCCCTGACCCACTGGAGGGGTCACCAGTGTGGTGGCACCCGATGTTATCTCTCACCAGTCTAGCAGGACATTCCTAGCCTCCAGGCCATCCTGCTGGCTCCCTAAGCTCATTCTCAAACTCAGGTTGCCTGCATGGGAGCACAATGCACTACCCACTGGACCAGCAGGTGACCCACAACCCCACAAGTCTTGTGAAATATATTGGTTACTGCAGGTCTATTTTTACAGATGATAAATAAAATGTAAATAATGTATGACTGGCCCAGTGGTGTGGAGGGCTGAGGCACTGAGTGCCTTGCCTTGCTGCCACGCTTGGCAAGCTGAGTTTAGGAACGGATGCAGGTTACTTAGGATCAGCCAGGAAGGAAGAATTAAGCATCCCTATGACTGCTGTCCTTCCTTGGAAAGGGGTAGAAGAGCTTGTGGCCTGTCTGCCACCTGGAGGTGTCCAAGTCGCAATGCATGTGAGTCCACAGAGGAAGGATTCCTTGCATAGGGCACCAGGAGCATCTCTGCAGAGGCATAGCTCATGCATCACAGCTTTGCATGTGATGTGGGCTGGGACGAAATCAGTGGAAAAAACAAACAAACTGCAGGATGATGATCGACTCCTTGCAGGCCCCACATCGGTGACAAGGCACCCCCATAGTCCTGTGGCAGAGGACAATGGAAGGCAAGGGAAATCCTGGAAAAAGCTGGTTGATGAGGCTGGGTGAGTTGGTCAGAATTGGGTGGCCAGGGCAGACAAGGCAGACAAAAATGTATATGAAAAAAATGTGAATAGTATAATAAAGAATGCCATGATTCAAAGTTGTCTCTGGAGAGAGCAATCTTTGACAAGTCAAAGGATCTCTTACCCTCACTGGATGTTATTGGGAGCCATGTCTTCTACTAGGGATTGCCATGCTGCCTTGAGTTATCTCTTGTTTTGTTGCATCCACACTGCTGTGGTACACTGCTTCACCAATGAGTGTGATGTCTTGAGCACAAGTCTTCCTACTCCTACTGACATCATGTACCATTGGGTAAGTTTGCTTGAAACACTGCTAGCAGTGGGAAGCATCCACACCTAGCCAGAAAATTCCTACAGTGTTTTGGTTCCTCAAAGCTTGTGGCTCAAATCTCCAAAACTACCCCCTCCCCCAACACTGTTACATTTGTATTGGAGTATACATGTTTAGGAGCTTAGAACATTGGAAAATGGTAACAGTAAATGCACCTAAAGAGTTATAGTAGGTATATGCCTGAGGGATTCCCAGTGGGATGCACAAACAATAAATAAGTAAATTATTAATGAGTAACATTGATTAGAAGTAAATAAGGTCAAGAGAAAAATTAGTGAAGCAGCATTTGCATAAAGTCCAGCAGTAACAGCCTATCTTATCTCTAAAGCAATTTGTAAAAGACAAGGCCAGAGACTGCTTGTGCTTTAGAATGCTTTTATTAGCTTCAGTCAATACTGCTAAAGACAGATAAGGGCCTGTTACTGGAACCAGAATGTTAACAGGGTGCATAATGGAGGGTTAACCCTGTGCACTGACTCCATAAATTTCCTGAGTAAAATCAAGTGGATCAAATGTTGGCATGCATGCTTTAAGAAAGTATCTGAAAAATTATTGAGTGTCCACCAAAGACTTCACTCACCTGTAACATATGTCCTGATGGATCAATGAACAATATTTACATTGTTCCCTTTGTCAAAATTAATATTACCAAAACTCTTTCACAGTTAATGGCACAGAAACTTGGAACTCAATCTCTTTGGCTCTTAGGCGAATTGCATCACATACCACTTTTAATGCAAGGCCAGAGCAATATCATTTAGCCTAACTGAACTGTATTTGTCTTTAGCTTTACAGATTGTTGATAGCATATGCATAT
This sequence comes from Neoceratodus forsteri, assembly GCA_016271365.2. Classification (NCBI taxonomy): domain Eukaryota; kingdom Metazoa; phylum Chordata; order Ceratodontiformes; family Ceratodontidae; genus Neoceratodus; species Neoceratodus forsteri. The sequence continues at coordinate 764,507,555 of CM028133.1, read as the reverse complement.
TGAAAGTTATCCTGCATCTCTTGCCGTGTTATATGTTGTATATTAGAGGATCTATGTTTACACTGAGTGCATACTCCGGGTCACTCCTGAGAATGGGGTTTTAATCCAGTGAGCCTGCCCTGTTGACAATAACAAAATAAAATGTCTGCCTTAGCAACTGTTATAGGATTCTACTACTGTGGTAATTTGTAACTGTGTAAGCTAGCTGCATACTTTTGATGTATTAGGATGGTGCTACACACATTTCTGATGGCAAACTGCATTGCAACACACCAAGATTATTAGTTTTATCATAACAGACATGACAAGTGAGCAGGAACTTTTAAAACTTTAGATCCACATATCAAAGTTCAGGAATGAAATACAGTGAAAAGACAAATTAATATATTGCTGTTTTGCCAGATATACACTATTATTTAAAACGCTATGATAAAATGTTTTGTGGCATAACAAATAATTTTGCTTTAAATGTCTTAACTGATTTTGCCTACCTAAAACAAATAGTGTGAACATGGCAGAAAAGATCATCTTAAAGTCACAATGCAATGGATTATTACATTCCATGCGTGAAGTACTATCTTGCAGAATAATCACCCTCAATATCGGTTAAGCAGAGCAAAAGGGTCTTTCCCTCTAGCTTTGACACCTATCCTGCAACAAATTAGACAGGTAAACCAACAAAGAAGCAGTGTTTTCATATTATATCCATCAAGACTAATAGAGCACTCTTTGAAAGTATACGTCAGACATTTTGGCACAATCTCTCTCAAATCTGTCTCTATTACCTTAAAGGGAAAAGAAACACTGTAACATGCAACACTTAATATTTACTTATTCCCTGTTATCTTTCTGTATCTCTACATATCTTTCATTTTTTCAGCCTCCCTTGTCTTAAAACTAGTTTTCTATGTAGCACCCCTATTGTGCCATTACAAATACCTGACAGGACATCATCAGTTAGAAACAGTTTGCGGCTCGGCATGGATACTGCTGCTGGCATGGCCTGCTACATTAACAAAATGAAGCAGCTCCTTGACGTGCTCAGTTTGTATCAAAGTAGCAGCCGATGCAAGTAGTAGATTCAGCACAAGAACCACTGATTGATTCTAACCAGTGATGTCATGGCTTGAAACATTTATAATGGTGCAATAAGGGATTACATACATAGCTATCTTTAAAGGCTAGGAGACAGAAACAAAAAGAGAGGTGTTCAGAAAGATAACTGTGTAAGTAAAAATGAACTGGGAATGTTGCTGGGTTCCTTGTCCCTTTAAACTAATATGACAGCTTTTCTATGGGCAGAATTTCAATATGCATGGTAAGCCAAATGATTTAAGGTAGGCAGTGCCACTGTCATCCATATATTCAGAACGCATGTTCTTGCCGCAAAGTAAAGATGTGGACTGTTCTGGAATAAACATTCCACTTCTGCGGCTGCAGGTGTTCCGTGCCACATAGCATTGTGATTGGCATAAGGCTTAGTGTCAAACCAAATGCAGTAGCTGGGGCTTTGGCAATCTTTTGCCAGAAATCGTCAGGCAGGAATAGAAGATGACTTTTTAGCACTTGCATCACTATGCAGGCAGGGCACAAAATTATATGCACCAGAGAAAAGTAACCTGCACTGGTCACAAAAAATTAAATTAAATCAAAGATGACTGAGATTTGAAAAAGGAAGCAAATTTACATTCAGGCAGACTGAACAAAAAAGCTTACTCTGTCCCACTCTAGAGTGTGACTCATTAGTTGTGTTGCAACTGCTAGCCAGCTGCCTAGTTAGACTTTGCCATTGTTGTCTTTAGCACTAGCCCTCCAGCTGAGTCAGCACAGTCATGCTTCTCTTGAGTGCGCCCCAACCAAAGCAGCTATCGCATGATGACATTCTACAGCTGAAGCCTGCAACTCCCCATCCGCTTTCTCTGATAGACTGTATACTCAGCCCCTAGACCCACCTCAGTTATCATGTGATAGCACTTAGTATTGCAGCTGCTGAAGCCTCTGATGTTGTTATGGCATGTCCCATCTCTCTTATCCATCACAAACCTTACTCTCATCGACAGACAGAATGCTGATACATCTGCTGAATGATACGGGATTCTCACAGCATCTCACTGGGATCATGTGATGTCAGTTAACAGGGTTTTATTTGACTGATGTCTGATACACAGCAGCTCCTAGACTGCTCCAATGTCCTCAACCCTGATGCAGCACAATAATATGCACTGTTGATACAAGGGGAAGAACTACTTGCACTAGCCTGTTCCCACTTTCAGAAGGAACAATTAAACAATGTTAAACTGCACCCTGGTATCAGGTCTGGACAGCTCCATAATAATTATAACAATAATAATAGTAAACTTTATTTATACAGTGCTCTTCACAATGTATCAGAGCGCTGCACAACAAACAACAATTAAAACCATAAAATATTAAAATACTATTCCATAATTCAATAATCTGCAATTCCATAAAACAGTCCATTACAAAGCAGCACCAAATGCCAACTGAAATAAAAATGTCTTTAGGGCAGTTTTGAAGTTCTCCACTGTCAGGCACTCCTGTACCTGATGAGACAGAGAATTCCAAAGGGTAGGGTCACAAATGACAATGCCCTCAATCCAGATGTTTTTAATCGTGCCCTGGAATTTCCAGCAATCCCTCATGGGTGGAGTGGTGGGAGGGCAGTAAAAATGCAGGAGATCTTGCAGGTAGCTCGGTCCCAGTCCATTTAGGGCTTTGTAGGTCAGCAAGCCGACCTTGAAGGTGATCCACCACTGAAATGGCAGCCAGTGCAGTTCACGCAGCACAGGCATAATATAACTGGATTGAGATGATCCAGACAACAGCCTGGCCACAGCATTCTGCACCAGCTGCAGGTGGTGGATATCAACCAGGAAGCCCTAGGTAGAGGGTTTCTAAGGTTTCTAAGGTAAAGTGGCGCAAAGGAGGCTGTAAGGCCCATAACTGCACCTTGTCAATTATAATACCCAAGTTTGGTTTATTAAGAATAAATTTATCGAGGCAATTTTAAAGTTTTTTTGTCATTACTGATGACGATTTCTAATGGTAGATTATTCCAAGGATTTATGATTCTTTGTGTATAGTAGTTTTCCTGGAAACATGAACAAATTTAGCCCTATTAATCTGTAGTGGGTGACCTCTAGTATTATATGTATTATTTTTGAATTCAAAACCCATTTGAAAAAATAGGTACAGGTCATTTATTATGTTGTACATGTAAATTAGATCTCCTTGAAGACATCTGAGTGATAAGGGCATCAGATTTAACTTTTCTAAACATAGTTCATATGGACATTTGGAGAGTCCTTTGATATTTTAGTAAATCTCCTCTGTATTTTTCAAGAAGTGATCTCCTCTTTTGTATAGATTCCATAATTGTGACAAATATTCCAAGTGGGGTCTATCATAGGCACTATATAGGGCAGCATAATCCGTGGGTCTCTAGATTTAATGTTTCTCTTGATAGACCATATTTTCCTATTTGTTTTATTAATTGCCTCATTAATTTATTATGCCCTAAATCATTCAATATGTATATGCCCAAGTCTTTTCATCTATAGTTATTGCAAGTGAAATCCATTTAACATACATGTAGCAAGGGGTTATTTGGTCTAAGGTGCATCACCTTACATTTAGATGGGTTTAAACGCATACCCCACGAGATGACCGAATTCAAGATGCTATTTAGATCCTGCTATATTATAGATATCTTATCATCACTGCCACAAGGCTCACCAAGTTTTAAGTCATCTGCATATTTTATAGAAATAAACTTTTTGTCAAATCTGCAATGAACAGTAAAATAGAGCAAGGGCCCAAAACAGACCCCTGAGGAACACCACTACTAACTTGTCGGGATGAGGACAGATAACCATTGATCAAAACCCTCAGTGTTCTTTGTTCCAACCAGGTTTTTATCCATGCAATAATATATCTGTTAATATTTGTATCTAACAATTTGACTATTAGGAAATGATGAGCCATTACATCAAAAGCTTTACTAAAATCGAGATAAATTATATTCCAAGGGAGCCTTGGTCAATGTTTTTACTAACATTTTAGTAGAAGCACATTAGGTTACCAAGGCACCCTCTGTCCTTTTTAAACCCATGTTGTTCTGGGTCAACAGTATTTATTGTATCACTGATAAGATCTTTAATTAAACTTTCTAATAATTTACAAACAGATGATGTCAGGCTAATTGGCTGGTAGTTTTGCCAATTTGAACTAGATCTTTTTATATATTGGAATAACATGGGCAGACTTCCATTCAGTGGGCACAAAGCGTTGCATCAAAAATAAGCACAGGGATAGGCAATAAAAGTTGCTAATAAATATAATAGGTGTCCACTAATGTTATCAGGTCTGGAAGAATATTTGTTTTTAATAATTTAAGTTTCTCCAGTATCATACTGTCAGTTAATTTGATCAAAGATTCATTTGTGACATTCGCTGTTGCATTATTTTGTATCGATTTATGACTATATACTTCACAAAATCTTTGATTTAAGAAATTAGCCATATCTAGTGGATTGAGACAAAGTTTTGAATCATCCAATATGGGTCAGACCTGACAAGTAAGCTTCTTAAGACTGTTAACATAAGAATAAAACATCTTACTGTTATCTTTACTGGCATTTTTGCAAGATGTATCTCCCAATTCTTTTTTGCCTTTCTTATCATTAATTTACACTTCTTTTGAATATTGAGATATAAAGACCAATGCTCTTTAGTCTTGGATTTTAAATAGATAGCATATTTCTTATCTTTTGTCTTAACAGGCTTTGAATATTTTTGTTTAACCATTTTGGTCTTATTTTTTTTTTTTTTTGCCCATGCTTAATGGAAGATGGAATTAATTTATCTCTTAAACATGATAATGTGTTTTTGAAAAAGTCCCAGCTTTTCTCTGGTTTAGATGAAGTCACAATGTTATCCCAGTTAATACCATTTAGCACAGTAGAAATGCTTGCTAAGTCAGCTTTGTTATAATGATAAATAATAGATTTATTATAACTATTAAAAATAACTGTCTGATTTAGAGTAAGCTTTACTGAACTATGGTCAATATTACAAATGGGAGATGATATAGTGACATCTTGTATATTTAGGTGACTACTGTGAAACACTAAATCTAAAATATTGTTCCCCAGTAGGAACTAAAATACATTGCTGGATGTTAAGTTGTTTAGAGCAAGCTAGGAGGTTTTTTACCTGCACTAGTGAGTGCAAAACCTTTTCCCAAAATATGTCACCCAAATTAAAGTCCCCATGCATAATAAGGAACCATATTCACAAGCATTTTCAAATTCAGAAATAATACCTTCTGTATATGTGATATCTACACTTGGGGTCTGTAACAGACACCCAATATAATGTTTTCTATACCAGTTAAAAGTTTCACCCATACTGATTCTATTTTATTATCAGGATCTTTGATTTCATCTGATATTTCAACACAATCATAAACATCTTTAATTAGTAAGGCAACACCACCACCTATTCTGTTAGATCTATTCCATTTATATATTTTAAAACCTGGTGTAATACAATCCCAGGCTAAGTTATCAGACCCCCATGTTTCAGTAATTGCAATAATATCAATATTGTCTTCCAGGACACATTTTAAGCTCATCAATTTTGTTAGTTACAGTAGTCCAGGCATGAAGTCACAAAGACGTGAATCAAAGTTGGCAAGTTGCTAGATGTAACTAGGTGCTTAATCTGAGTGTTATTCCTCAGATGGAAAAAAGAGGACTTAACAATGGGTGACACCTGAGAACGAAGTGTCAAACCGTCATCAATGATTACCCCTAGATTTTGCATCCATTCAGAGGTTGGTAAGCCAAAGTCCTGAGGGACACCCACCCTGACCCCTCTACCTGGCAACCAGGATCCACCACCAGCACCTCAGTCTTGTCAGAGTTAAGTTGCAACCAGCTGGTATTCATCCAGTCCTGGATTTCTGCCAGGTAGTTATTAAAGACCGAGAGCTCACTTTTCTGGTAGGGTGCAAAGGAGAGGTAGAGCTGTGTATCAACTGCATAACAGTGAAACCTCAGCCCATGCCATCTCACAATGTCTCCTAATGGCAGCATATACACCCAAACAACATGGGGACAGCACGGAACCCTGTGGCGCCCTACAAAACAGAGGGCAGTCAGAGGAATAAATCCCCAAGACCACCCTCTGTGAGCTACCAGTGAGAAATGAATGGAACCATCTGAGGACTGTACCAGACAGGCTGCAGATGGTGTGCAGTGATCAGTAGCACCCTCATGTACATGGTGTCAAAGGCTAAAGAGAGATCAAGAAATACCAAGATGGTGCAGGATCTCTGGACTCTTGCAAATCAGGAGATCATTGAGAACCCGAACCAGAGTGGTCTCAGTACTATGCTTTTATGAAATCTGGACTGGAGAGGGTCATAGATGTCATGGATGGTAAGATGGTTCTCCAACTGTAGTGCCACAACCTTCTCAATAACCTTCCTGCAAAGGGAAGATTAAAGATGGATGGTAGTTGGCGGGCAGTCTGGGTCAAGTGAAGATTTCTTGAGAAGGAGTCACCACTGCTTCCTTTAGGGAGCAAGGAAACTCACCCATCTCCAGTGAACACCAGACTATCTCCGCAAGGACCAGGCCGATGACATCTATACAGCCTAATAAAAGGTGAGTGGGGCCCAGATCCAAACTACAACTGGTCAGGTTGCATCCCTGAGAATCTGCATGACATCCTTGATCCCCAGCCAATCGAACTCCATCCAGCAAAACCGAGTGTAGCAACATTCAGCCGACCACCATCCCCAAAGAATGAGCCAAACAGATCTCTGACCTGATGTCAGCAACCTTATCAGCAAAGAATTGAGCAACCTCATACTTTCAGGAGAACGCTTTCCCAACTTGTAGACAGGCTGGATTGTACAGTCTGTTCACAGTTCGGAAGAGCTCAGCTGGTTGATTCTAAGCTGCAGTAATCTCCCTGGACAAGAATTCTGCCTTCTTACAGGTGATTGCTGACTGATAGTCTCTTAAGATGTCCCATCAGTCTAAGTCTGTCAGCATCTAGGCCAGTTCTCCACCAGCTATGTTTTAACCTTCACCCTACTGTCTCAACTCCCTCAAGGTGCCATCAAACCAGAGGGACTGAGGACAAAGGGTGAGAAGGTGAATGCAGACAGGAGCCAAGGCATCCAGAACCCCCACCACAGCCCAATTATAGGCTTGTAAAGGTTCTCAGGACCCTCGCTTGTACTCGGTAATCCCGATAGGTCCAGTTGTCTTGAAAAGACCATCTGGGGTCACACCTAGCAAGAGGCAGTATTGGACCATCTCCACAGGGGCAGGTCTATAAGGGGAGAAAAGAAATTGAACCTTATGGAATGGTGATCTGACCAACCGACTGGTTCCACCACCAAGTCGGAGGTTTCCATCCCCAAGAGGGAAATCAGATCCAGTGAGTGGCCTTTGATGTGAGTCGCAGAGGCAACTGCCTGTGTGAAGCCCAACTAAAGCATAAGCTGGAGGAAGTCTTGACCAAATAGCGAGAGTTCACGTCAACCCAGGCATTAAAGTCACCCAGCACCATCAATCTAGGGACTTCAATACCATATCGATGAAAAAATTCATGCACTTCCTGAAGGACCAACTTCTCAGCTCCGGTGGATGGTAAATGAGAGTGATCCTGCACCCCACATCTGCACCATGACACACTCAAGGATATGATTTCCTAAACTGGCACATCCACAAGGCTCAATTCCAATTTAAAACAGATTGCTACACCCCTGTGATCTATCCTCACACGGTGTATCACAAGAAACTGACGAATTGCTGCCGCCAAAATAGGGCCAGCATTATCATCCAGCCTGGTCTCGGAGATGTAAGCCAGATGTGTTGGCCCAACAAGATCGGCTATAACAGCTGTCTTGTTCTTAATAGATCTAGCATTGCATAACACTATGTAAGTTACTGGGATAATGAGACCAGCCGAGCTACTGGCCAACTAAAAGTGAGTGTAGGTATGAACTTCCCACTACCTCCTTGCATCTCCCATATGAGATGGTATACCCAGCTTAAATGTACTCACTGGAGGGTCCAGAAAAGTCTTTAAAATGTATATGGATAATTCTACTTTTTTAACTTTTATCACCTTCAGCCACTTACTTGAATGACTAGTAGTTCCGTTTTCCCCAAAAGGAAAAATCCCTTTGTTGGTACAAATTATTGCACCTCATACCAAAGTTCTGCACTAAGGGTTTGTCCTGTAATACAACTGTGGTGGTGATGGACTGGGGCACTTACCACACTGACAACCCCAGTTCATACCCTGAGCTTGGAACATTGCTATAAACCAACCAGGGAAGGATAAAGAGTCCCACTGGGATACTGCACTCTATAGGAAGGGAGGAGGGTACATTTGCATTGCTGTCCACCTGCTTCCTCATACTCCAAGGAGCAACTGCAAGAAGATGTATGCTATAGACACTGTTGACATCAGCATGATGTTGGAAGGTTTGACTAAAGCCACTGATGGAGCTGGGCAGAGGGAAACATAGAGGGATAAAGGTCCTTGACTGGGCAGTTGACATACTCTAGTGCCACCCTATGTCAAAGAGGACAGCATTGTCAGCAGTCCCCACTCGTATACAGGCAGCATCACTTTGTTTGTATGTCGCTTGGTATTTCATTTGTATTTAAAATACTTATTACAATAGTCAGAACACCCATTCGGTAATGTAAACTCATGTATCCTAAATACTGTCTTTTTGACTACTTATATTCAGAATTGCACAGCTTGTATAATGCAACCATATTCTGGCTACTAGAGAAATACTGGGGCTATATGCATTAACTTATTTGCAAAAAAACTTTGTTAATGCACTAGTTAGGGTAAGTAACAAAAGTAGGGAAATATGGCATTAGGGTATCCAACCTTAGATCCCCACCCCACCAGGCAGCAACAGGAAATAAATTACAGATTCACCTCACGGAGTCTTCACTAATTACAATTAGGCATGTGGAGTGACTTGAGGTTATCAGCCATAATGCCCACCCCATTCAATCATGAGAGAAGCTGAGATGTGTAGAGTATATGAGAATGGGGTGACCATTACAGCTGACAACTCCAAGGAACTCCTGTTTGATTAGCTAAGATGCAGTGAGGTGAAACTGTAATGTTTTCCTGTTGCTGCCTGGTGGTGGTGGTGAGATGTCAGTTGGAAACCTGAACATCGTATTTCCTACTTTGTGTCACTTTTAAACCTAACTAATCCATTCACAACATTTTTGCAAAGAATTTCCTTACTTTTTGAGGCTAGTGTAATCATATCCTCATTTGCCTGTGGGAGCGCAGGGCCCCATCCCTCCACAGATGCAGATCCTTGTTTGCTTGAGGGAGCACAGGCCATAGATGCAGACATGAGAACAGCACCCAAATTGTCAGCATAGCCTTCTTATTACCCCACCTCATGAACCTGGTACTGAAGATTTTCAAATCCTTCCAAGACATTACTCAATGCCACGGAACATCATTCCGAGCCACAGGTGCAAAAATGCAGTTTGGGCAGGATTTGAAAGATGACAGCTCATGAGGTGGTATAAAATGCTATGTTGAAAATTTGGGGTCAAATATTTTAATTACCGAGAATTATGACGAGCATAGGAAAATGTCAATGGATGTACATAATTTTGCCATTGTTACATATTTTGCCCCAAATTTTCAACATAGTTTTATGACCCCACCTCATGAAATCCTGCCCAACAGGTGATTTCACCAAGTGACTGTGAAATTGCCTTTCAGGCCAGGTTTGTGTAATTTCACTGACATTGTTCATGAAGTGGGGTCCCAAAAAGGTCATGTTGAAAATTTGGGCTAAAAATATACAAAAAGGCAAAGTTATGCCACAAAGTTGAAAACCCCATTGAAATGCGGTGAACCATATTTACCTTACTTTCTCATATAGCAGTCAACGTTTCCAGCAGCAAGACGTGTCTCGATCACAGACTGGATCTTCACCCTGGGACCTGTTCAGGTGAGTGAGGGTATGTGGGGTGTGGGTGGTGGATACTAAGTAGGAGGTCAGGGTGGGAGGGGTCAGATCAGCGAGGGACCATTTCTTTTTGCAGGTTGTAAGAAAAAAAAGACATCGAGGCACCATTTTCATTATTACAGGCAGGACTGCGATGGGAGGAGGCTACTAGACACCAGGTAATAAGAAACTTTAAATGAAGGCAGCAATCAGAAGTTGGGGCACCACTAGACACCAGGAAAAACTTAAACAATACCTGAGGACAGTGATTAGTGGGTGGGGATGCCACTAGATACCAGGGAAATAATACATAATATGGGGACAATGATCACCGGGGGAGCGACATCGGGGACAAAATATAGGATTTTTCCCTCATGAAAAAGATTGGGCCAAAATGAAAGGGATTCCTTTTTCATTTCATACAACAGGGAATTGTGAAAAAATGGCAACAAGATGGTGACAAACAAAAAGGATTTTTACTCACAAAAAGGATGACGTCAATATGCTGAAGGATTTTTTTCATTTTAGACCTCTATCTTGAAGTGCTTACTGAGCATGCTCTGAGGATATTTTTCAAAATTTCAAAATTGAATAACTTTGGAACAGAGCATTATTTTCACCAAACAAGCAAAAGGCACATCTGTGGGCCAGCCCCTTTGTACCCTGACAATTTCAAAATAAAATTCCAAACCACCTAGGCACTACAAGTGTCACCAGAAAACCCAGCAAAACCAATGTGGAAACACACCTGAAAATTCACTATTTGCACTATCCAGAACTTGAAATCCATACATCAGACCAGAATGAAGCTTAACACATCCACAGATCTATAGTACTTAATTGAGACTGTGCATGCAAAATGTTATGAAAATCCATTGAACAGTTGTGAAGTTATTAAAGTGCAAAACTAGGATTTAACATTAAAATGCCTACTCAACCCTAACTGTAGTAATGTTATCGCCCACTATAATATGAGTCAGTATTCAGACTACGTGCAGAATAGCTCACAGTATTCAAAATATTCATGTTTATATAACAAGAATGGGAATTCACAATACTAAAGCCCCAATCCCCAAGACACACCTAGAAATGAGCTGTTTTAGCTCAGTATGCCTACCTGGTAAATCCTTTGAAGTGAATAAATAAATCCACAAAGGGGCCTGGATAAAAGCCAGAAGTATGTATACAGCCCTGTGGAGCTCTATATGCATGGATTCACATTGCCCAGGCACCATCCTCAGTTTCCAGCAGTGCTGCTGTGGTTCCTCCCTCATGTTGACACTGCCAAGTAAGATATTGTGGGATACTGCAGTCCACAAAGAACTGCAAAATCCCTGTAGTGCAAATTCATTAAAACCAAATAAATTTAAATAAATATTCTGTTGGCCCCAGTCCTCCATACCAGTTGGAGGGCTAGGAGAAACTGCTGTGGAGACTAACATCACCAGAATGTGCACACCATTGCTTCAGGGACTTGGGATTTGGCCAGAGTTACTGGTCAACCTGGGATGCATAACGCTACCAGCCCTTGTGTCTCCCCAAAGTCACAAAATGTGTTGAGAATCATGTGGCTGTGTGTGTCCCTACCCCAACATGGCACATAGATGGCACACTCTTGGGTGCAGAGGGACACGCACCCAGGTCTGTGAATGCTGGGACATATTCCACATGTGCAGAGTGGATCTCTATCCACCACAAGCCCTATTAGGCACCCTTACATGGGTGCACAAAGCCTCTTGGCCTTTGCGCATTGGGTCCTCAGAGTTCCAAACACAAACAGAATATTAAGTGCCATAGAAACTGTAGATAATATGTAGGTAAAGGGTTAGAACCTGGCTGCTTAACCCAGCCTATGCAAAATGGCCTCAAAAAGAAAAGATAATCAGGAGTCTGCCTCAAAGTGCCAAAAGTACAGACTGCTACGTAAGGCCAGGTAGCGAGCTGGCATCTGAAACTTTGCAAACTTAAAGGAGAAGACTCCTGTATATTCATGATTGGATATGTCTGATGTATTTATTATACATTAAATCAAGTACTGTATATATGTCAATAAGAGATCAGCCATTTCTTCTGTTGCAACACATATCTAGAGTTTGAGGCTCTGACACAAGGTAGTAAAATGTCAACAAGCCTCCATTTACATGCAAATGAGTCACTTGTAATACAGCCCTCCCATTCCTTGATGTCACTGCAGCAACAGTGCAGAACAAAACACAAAGGGTATCAATGCTGTCTAGCCTGATTTTAGTTTAAGTTTGCAATAGCTAAGGCAGTTCTGTCATGCAACTCACACAAGGAGTAGTACTTGTAGCCTTAATACTGTATGTGTAGAGCAAATAATACATCTAATAGTATTTCATTACAGGAAACAAAATATGTTCTGTGTACTGCTCATTTCTCTCTGTGAGACAGTTGTAACATGTTGTGGAAGCGGTAGACTGAATCAGTTAATCAACCAATCAACCAACCAATCAATCAATCGAGCAGTCAATCAGTCACTCTGTAGTGAACCAGGTGAACACTCTTGAGAAGATTCATTACAAGGTGAGCCTGGGCAGTTTACCAAAGGATCACACAAGACTGACTATATACATCCCCTTTCAGCAGCCTGAAAGTGGAGAGCTAGATCATTTATTTTATAAAGTATATTGTTTTACATTTCAAATGCTCCTTAAATCTCAGTTTCTGACTGAAATACCAAGACACAGAATGCATATGACATGGGAGGAGTGAGCTAAGCAAATACAGAGCACTATAAACACAGACTGATTAATTTCTTCACCTACAACAGCTGAGGTGTAGCATCTGATTTGTGAGAGACATCCTACTTCAAATGCTGGCATTACAAAGCAAGTGGAGGCTGCCACATCGTATCCTTAGTACCTTGAAAATGAAGTGCTGTAGCTCTCACATCACTGCTAGTGATTTATAATGGAATTGGGGCACTTTTAAAGTCATGGACCTGAGGGCCATCACAGTTTCCAAGGAGGTTAGGGAACTTCTTAAGGTTAGAGAGTAAGGGACTCTAGTAGGATTTGAACCAGAGTCCCCAGTGCTTGTGCCTGTCCTTTAACCACTAGATTTCCTTCTTCCATATACTGCATCTGATGCTTTCCTGGTAACCTATTCCTTGTTATAGCTGAATTCTGTATTGCCTTACAGCACCCATCCAATCACTGACTGCCTAGTTACAAAGGGAAAGGGGCATATTTGCAAGATTGTTTCTCACTGCTGGCATCAATCAAAACAGAGAATGCTAACACACACACACAACATAATACAACAGCTGTATAATACCACTTAAAATCCTTGTTGTACCCAGAGTCATTTATTGGGTAAACTGTTTTGCTAACAGAAACAGTAACACAACACATACAGGCAATTCCTTATATGAATACTGTATATACCTCAGATCAGTGCTGCATCGCACTCACATGGTCCTAGTCCTATTAGACCTGCAATTCAGGATCTGCACAACACTTAAAGGGGTCCTCCATTACTCAAGTGCGGAACCAGACATTGTGGGTTTGGTTTACTGGTGGAACTGCATTTAGTGCAGCACCATTATCTGTTGCTCTGATGACATCATCCTCCAGCAACATTAATGGTAAAATGGAGGCCAAACACATTGATAACTTTTGGGGCTGTATATTTTATTTATAATCTAGATTTAGACAGCAATAGGACTGCTGGCAACTGGAGGAGCTCACAACAGTTACACATAAGGAGTTGGAAAATATTGGTGTGAAATTATGGGAGACTTCCCTTTAAGTGGGTGAGCACTTTTGCAGCAAACATGTCTTAAAGGTCAGATGCAGCATAGCAGACCTATGCTATAAAGCAGGAAACATTAAGAAAAGTAACCACCAAGCTGGTGAGATCACTGTAAAGCAGTAAGCTTCCTGACCACTCAGGCTCTGAAGGAGTGGCCTCTCAGCAACAAAACGTTGGTCAGTCCTTCCTAGATGGCACAATTGCACATCATTAATACTAATACATTATTTAAAATAATTTCAAGGAGTCCTGAATCTTCCTCAAACCCTTTCACAAAGCCCCCATAAACCGACCAGTATTTCTGGAATACCTATTCCAGTTCATGCAAACACATATTCATAAAATGCATTCTGAATGCCCTGTATTCAGAATACTCCAGTATTCAGAATGCTAAATGCTATACAAATGTACTGCTTGGTTAAGTTGAGGCACTGGGGCCCCATTCCCAGGGGAAAGCCAGTCAATATACCGGCAGTGATGGTCAGTGGGATGCACTAGAAGCTCCTTTGTCAGGATAACAGTTTGGCATTTCCAGATGGAGATTCTAATCATGGTCACGGTTGGAGTGGGATAAGACAGACAGATAGATAGCCAGACAGACAGATAGACAGACATATACAGACAGACAGTTAGATAGAAAACAATCAGACTGATAGACAGGCAGACAGACAGATATCAAATTCATCAAAACCCAAATATAAAAATCTTACTAGTACAAGACAGTTATATCTTACAATGACTGAGATATTTTTCAGGGCATTTTGTGCTTGTAGGAATTTTTCTCATTAGTGTATATTGTCATACGATTTTTTTTTCCCTGAAAAAAAAAAACTACTGGAGAAATAAAAAACTTTGGGGTATGGCAATAGCTGACAGGCACTGTTCAACCACTTTAAACATTTACAATCCCACATAAAACTAATTATTAAAAGAAAGTTAGCAGATGTGCACACCACCGACACAAACATATAAAATTATCTATATTGGGTGCCTGTTCTTCTGCTTTCCTTTTAAAAGTTTTACGCCCATTAATCCTAAAAGTAGTCATCTTAAAATATTAATGGTTTAAAACATTAAACTTGCCATGTTGTCCATTCTGGTGGCCATAGTAATCCCAAGTTGTAGTGCCTTTGACCTCCTGGAGGCACAATTTTGGTGCCAAGAGATAAAAACTGCAAAGAACAGTGACAGAAATTAGAGCTGCAGCAGTTTTTGGGAAAATTTGAACGTTTTTCTTTATTTTATACTTGTAGGCATAATGAGCATATCTGCCCATTTTCACATGCATCAAGTTAACATGTATACATAAAAACATTAAATACAATATTCACATACAAACAGATCAAGTACAAAATAGTCATACAGTCAATAAGTCACAAAACAACATCTGCAATCAACATCATAAGTTCACATATTTACATTCATCATTATCAAAAGCCAAGTCCACAATGATGTTTTAAAAGTAAATAATGATGTACAATTTGTGGTATGGGAGGAGAGAGTTAAAATGGAAAGGAGCAGTAAATGAAAATGACCTCTGGCAATAGATTTCCTGAAAAAGGTGTTGCAAAATTTAATTTATTTTGAAACTGGGTTCCATGCCCATTTAAAGCTCTAGGAAAAAGGAAATAATGGAAGGGGTACAGGCCCAAAACACACTTAAACATAAACATAGAAGATTTAAAGAGTCCCTGACCTCAATGGAATAACTTTAGAAAATGTAATATTCAGACATAATCCAGCTTATATTTCATATTTTTTCTGTAATTGCTTCATTACTAAGGACATTTGCATAGTAAATGGATTTCTGCACGTATCCGCTGTGGCTGCTTGCCTACACATGACATTATAGTTCTCTTTATGACATCACAGTCTGTTGCTGTAGCAATAATTATGATGTCATATCCTGGGGATTATGATGTCCAGTGTGAGACAAACTTGCCAGAGTAGATGAAGTCTAGAGGTCAGTGATCCTGTTTCATGAAACTATCCTCAGTAATACTGAAAGTGGGAGACATAATTGCAGAAAATATAAAAATACAAACTGAAATTGTCTAAATCTTACATTTTCCAAAGTTATCCCACTGGTGTCAGGGGTTCTTTAAAAGGAAACCCTTTTGGTAAGGACAGACAACCTGAGATGCTGTAAATCACAGGAATGAGTGTTAAAAGGAGATCCCATCAGAAATCACACGATGGAGTTATAAGTAACTCTAAGTCTGTCCAGGATGGAATGTGTAGTGGCTGCATAGATATTAATGCCATAGTCTAAAGGTTATATAGAAAACTATGAGTCGATAACTTTCTAGACTCATTAGTTAAGAATGAGGTATCTATACAACATCCCTAATCTTTGGTGAAGGATCTTACATAAATAATTAACATGGTATTCAAAGGATAAATGTGAATCAAGGTGTATACCAAGATATTTAAATGTGTTAACCCTTTCCATGATAACACCCTTAGAGTCTACCACTGTTACCATTGGGAGGTTCCATCCTGGGCCAGTGAAAATCATTAACTTAGTCTTCTTTGAGTTCAGCACCATACGTCTAGATAACAGCCAAGAGCAATGATGTACAACTGTAAGTTCCTGCTGGTCTGTGGCACATTTTCTACATTCTGGAGGATTTGGGAAAATCTGACTACATGGTTCTACAACTTTTATGCAGCGATAAAGGGAGTAAAAGTGTGAGGTGCTCTATTTTCCTTACTTATCAAACTGTATATTATTATTGTCTCTGCTTGTTAAACCCTTCTTGCAGTTTCTTCTGTCGGTGCGCTGCGCTGTTGTGATTGCCCATAAGTGTTTTTCTCCCCATGTTCCTGCATACACCTATTCCCTTTCCCCAGGTCACAACTGAAACAAGACTCTATTCATCTGTTAGCTCTTTTGAATCAAACTATTTTACAGCACATAAATAAAAAATAAGAAAACTGGCTGATCTGTGAACGGTGGTGCAGTCTATCATCTCCTATCTCCCTGGATTACTGTAAGGTATTCTACAGAGGCTTGCTTTGTGGGACTATCTGCCTGGTTAAAGACTCTGCAATAGTTGCCTGGCTGTCTATTATTAATCTTTTTTTTTGCCTGGAAAAGGAGGCTGAGGCAATTCTGCCTATATTCTGCCTCATCCCAGGTTGGGGGCGGATATATGTGTAAACTGACATATTGAACCACATTACCACAACCACGCTGGTGGTAATTTTAGTGAATGGGAGAAATTTGGCTAGGATACCCTGCAAAATTTCCCATACTCTTTGGAGAAGTGCCATGGAATCTTTAATGTCCACCTGAACAGCCACCAGAAAAGTAGACATGACCTCGGTTTAATGCCTCATCGAAAGACTGCACCTCAGGAGTACAGCACCATCTTGTGCTGCCCTACAGTGTCAGTACAGGGACTTAACCCACAAAACAGAGGTCCTTCAATTACACTAATCCCCTATACAACACACGAAGAAAAATGGGTCAGGTCACAAATCAAATACTTAGGAGTCCATATTATCTCCTTAAACACAGACCTACATATTCCCCTAATTACCCACAATTAAAGCAGAAAGTACTGATGGATCTACAACTTTGGTCCTACTCCCCTCACTCTATTCCTAAGAACTGACTCTATTCGTATGAACATTTTACTCTGGCTCCTGTACCTATTCCAAACTCTACCCCTTCTTCCAGACCAAGTGCTGTTAACAAATGGAAGAAATAGTTCTCCACTTCCTCTGGAACAGAGAAGGCCACCCATAGCTTTCCGTAAACTTCAATTACCAAAGGACAAAGGGGAACTGGCTCTTCCTAACCTCCTTCTGTACGTGCAAGTGGCACTAATGGGCCATACACTAAAATGGAAAGCTTCACCTCCCAATCCCAGTTAGATGGATCTAGAAATAGATCTGCTAGATGCACCAATCAATTCCTACTGTTTGGGACCACAGATTTCCTGAACCAATCACAGATCAAAGCAACCACCACCAGGATATTAATTAGATTCTGGTATAATTTTGTTTGTCAATGTAGGTACAAAACCAGTATGTATTGCCTTAGTATTCCTACATATTGTGGAAGCTTCTCCTCGGCTGCTATGGACCTAAATTCTGCTCTGGATAAAAGAGGTTTGGCACATTCTTAGCAGTTTTATGGCGTGAGCCAGGTACAAAGCTGTGCACAGCTAATGGGCATAGAAGCTTGGTAGCAGAGATCTCTACTGGTACCTACAATTCCAACATTACCTCACTACCACCTTAGGTATCAGTATAGACGAGACTACCATACCTCCCCTAATACCCTTCATTTCCATGATCCTACAAGGACAGTGGCTGGCATTCTTCATCTCTTTATGCTACCAAAGGTTACAAAGGGCCAATCTATTGATGTTTCAGGAAAGCAGACTACATGGAAAACTGAACTTTCCATAGCACCAGCGACACTCATGTGGCATCAATAACACAAGGTTACAGGGTCCCCACAGTGGATAGAATTCAGTTGGAAATCTGTGATCCAGGTCTTCTGTACACCACAAATCAAGGTAACATTTCTAACCACAAGAGATTCCTCTTGCTGGAGGCTGTGGCTGTGAGGTTGCAACTGACACACATGTTCTGGTCCTGCCCAGCCCTCATCACATTCTGGACAATGGTGGGCAATGGTGGAGACAGAAATCAGTGCCCTGTGATTCAGAATATGGCATTCGGACACTCAAAGCAGTATTGCTTCTTTTTTAACTTTTATTTATTGCACAGAGATACAAATATACATGCAGTACAAGAACAGTGCATCTGTTGAACATAGTAAATACCATTATATTCCTGTATCTTACATATGTAACAGATAATAAGTAGCAGCGGATACCCTTCTACTTTTACTTACTAGATAACAAAATGAAATAGGGTAAATGTCAAGGTGGAAATCAATGTAGTGCCTTCTGAAAACCTTCAGGGCACAAATGCATCATCCTCTTGTGAAATATAAAATACCCATGGCCTCCATTTCAATTCAAAGTGATTAGTGTGACCAAGATGCAATGCAATCAATTGCTCAATGTAATTTATTTCATTTACAAGGCTTTGCCATTGGGCAAATGTAGAGAGGAATGGGTTTGTGCCATAATCGAGTGCCTACTTTCTTTGCAGCTGCTATGTATATATATATATATATATATATATATATATATATATAGATATAGATATAGATATAGATATAGATATATATAAAGCATACTTCTCAAAGGGGAATAGCTCCATCGGGGCACATGTAAAAGTACCAACTGTGGAGACAAAACGAAACCCGCTCCTATTATTTTTGTCAAACTGGTACCAATCTGTGGAGTACGGACAATGCCAGAAGATATGGGTGCAGTTAGCATAAGATTCCTCACAGTTCCGCCAGCAGACTCCATGTGTTACTGGTAAATATTTGATTAGTTTATCAGGTGTGTTAAAAATCGAATGCAACATTTCCATGTAAACTTTCTCCAGTAAGGGCCTGTGATGCCATCATCGATGGGACAATGGCCTCAAGCCACGCCTCATATATGTCGGTAAAGAGTTCAGCATTCCAGGCCTGAAGAGTGGATTGTGGACTCTCACCCAGTCCTCTCTAGGGGCTCTTAGGCCAGATCCATTAGCTGTGAATTTCGGAGGCCTCCCAGAACATCCAGCAACAGTATCAGCAATCGGCGCAGGGTTAGGTTTTGTATATGTAAGAAAACCCGACCGATGCCATCTTTTGAAGGTAAGGTCAAACAGGCTGGTAAAAATACACTTCAGACTTTAAGAATCAAACAAAGTAAAAATCAAATTAAGTGTTGGAAGGGCTGTAATCTTATACCAGCTATGAAGAGTGTCCCTGGTACCAAATGTAAAGGCCTTAAAGTCTGGAGGGGTAAGAGGTACAAACACTATCTGATTGACGTCAAACAAATCATTTAAAACAAACTCTATGTATTTCCAGGGAGCATCATATGAAGGATTAAGCCATAGTGGGATAGTTTTAAATATGACGGCCCTCTGACACTGTAATAAATTTGGCAGGTTAGGCCTCTTCCATCTACTGGCAGCTGTAACAGCATCCATTGGATGCGAGGACAGCAGTCAGCCAAACAAATCTTGATAAGATTCTGTTCCAGGATGTAAAGTAATATGGGAGGGACACCAGAAGAGTTTGAAATAAATAAAGACATTTAGGTAGTATGGTGTCACGTCGGTGTCTGTTCTGGAAAGGAAAGTAATTGGAGGTGGGCCATCTACTCAACTCCCTCTCAATCGCCTGAGTCAATGGTGGTGACTGGGGACAGGTATAGCCCGCGATCAAAGTGAGGGCTGGTGCGGCAGATGTCGGGTGCACTGGACATTCACATGCACAAATGTCCTTGACACCACTGCACACTTGTGCCAGGGGAGATAAAGAGGGGCCAAAATCAATCCTCCGGCATGTTGATGGCTGATTCCATCAGCACTGCAGTGGTCTCACTTAAGGTAGCTCCCTTCAGCGACTTCCAGATTTATGCAGTGCATGGGATAAACCCTGCTGTGAAGCAACCTGGGATGGCAGGGCAGAAGGGTCAGAGCTCTGACTGGGGCCGGGCAAGCAACTGAGGTAAGTTAGGCCCGAAGTGATGGGGATAAAGAAACATCACCCCAGCTGAGGAAGTAAAAAGTATAAAGTAAAAAAACCTGACTTCCCAATGGAATTCCCTTGACCCCATCTTGTTCCCATATGGTCACCGCCAAGGGTTTAGTATACAGGGTGAAAAGAAGAGGGAAAGAGGACAGCTCTGACAGGTTCAATGGGTTAAAGGGATCAGGGCATATCAAACCATTGACTCGAATGGTTGCTTTAGGGGTATTATAAATGTTACATAGCCAATGTATAAAATCTTCCAGAAAACCCAATTGAAGAAGGGTCCTCCAAAAATGTCCATGAGATCCAATCAAAAGCCTTGTCAGCATCTAAGCGGATCAAGGCAGTCGGGATGGATCTCTGGTTAACATGGTCCATTAAATGGATGGTCCTTCGGATATTATCTGCCATCTGTCTGGAACAGATAAATCCGGATTGATTGGCATGTATTATAGAAGTAAGAATCAACTCTACTCTGTGAGCCCAGACCGACATGAATATTTTATAATCCATATTCAATATGGAAATTGGCTGATATGAATACAGTAATTTGGGCTCTCTGCCAGGCTTTAGGATAGGGTAAGTGAGGCATAGACCCAGGGGATGCCCTCCGTACCTCTTGAAAAGTGGCCATCAGGAAGGAGCCAACAAATTTTGAAAAATCTTGTACCACTCTGATGGTAGCCCATCAGGGCTGGGACATTCAGAGTTTTAGCTCCAGAGATTACTGTTTTTATTTCTTTAGCAGTGATCGGGGCTAAAAGTAATTCTTGTTGATACCGAAAGGGTTGAGAGGAAATTCTGGAAAAACTGATTTATTTGGTTTTTCTCTAGGGAAGTTGCAATATATAGCTAAGAATGATATGTTCTAAATACTTCTATTATGTCAGTAGTGGAAGAAACCACCATACCTCACATGTAAGAGTGAAGCTGCATAACACAGGAAGTTCCATTATGCCCACTTAGTCATCTGGCTAGATTTCTGGCACTGTTAGGGCCCCCTCTTAGTGGTATTTCTTTAGAAAAGCAATGCCTGCTGAACTTTTTCATAGAGAATCTTTTGTAATCCGCCTTCAGTTGGCGGTACAGGACCGAGCCATCAAGGTATAGCAATCTGCAGATTGCTGAAGCTGTCACAGTTCTGACTCTAGTTTGTTATATGTTGCCTCATGCCGCTTTTGTCTGTGGGCTGCGAAGGAAATTATCTCACCCCATATGACCGCCATTAGGGTATCCCAAGTTATACTGGCACAAATGTCCGGGATGAGTTTTCCATCAAAATCGTGAAATCTTCAATTTTATTAATTCTTTAAATTCTTTGATTCAAAGAAGAGATACATTTAAGCATCTGTTTGAAATCTTTGGGGTCTGCCAAGGTTTCATTTCAATAAAAGGGGAGTGGTCGAAAGACACCGGAGGAAAATCATAAGATCATGCAGCCAATCAGTATGTTCCTGATAAATAAAGAAATAATCCAGTCTGAAGAAAGTGTGAAATGTGCTGAATAAAAGTATATGCCCTAGAAGTAGGGAAAAATCCCGCCAGACATCCACTCAATCCAAGGGTGTCCTACTGTGCCCGAAAAATTTCTGGAAGACCAATGACCTATGTGTCGAGGAGGCAGAGGTGTCCAGTTATGGGGATAATGTTAAATTTAAATCTCCACCCAACAATAGGCATCCCTGGAACATATCCAGTAATTTATTTAAAAATTATGAAGTCTACTGGAAGGCACTTACGAGGAAAATACACATTTGCCAGTGTTATTGCCTTCCTTATAGAAACCCTGTTAATATAACATAAACCCAGAAGGATCCACAAATTCCTTTTGGGCTTGAAAAGGTGTGGATGTGGGTAGTAAAACAACAGTACCCCTATGCTTGCTTTTTCGGTAGGATGATGCAAAACTTGATATCTCCTCCCCATGAAAGTTTTAAATGTTCTCCGGCATCAGGTGAGTCTTTTGTAAATATATAACATCAAAAGTTTATTTTAGAAAATACTGAAAGACCTAGACCTTTTACCAGGTTATTTAATCCATTTATGTTAAAGGATAAGATCTGTATCAGAGAACCAGCCATTTCCAATTTATAAAAACTGGTATTTTATATGACTCTTAATTTTGCCCATATCACCAAAACAATCCACCTGCTGACGGAGAAGGCACCAGGACAAAACACACAATTTCCAAAATAACACAAAACAGTAAGTACAACTTTTACCCGCTCATCATCCCAGTGCAAAGCATTCTCCATCAGCAAACTAATAATCAGCCACTTATAGCTGAAAATAATTGCAAATATAAATAAATTATTAAAGTATTGGATCCAATTTATTTGTTCAGGGTGTGACATGATGATAGTTATGTGTTAACACCAGTACAAGTCCCCATTTGGCTCTCATTTGTGGACTCCTTCTAAGAGACAGAGTTCATTAAAGTCCATGCATGCTTAGTGTTCCCATTCAGTTATGTGATTCCTCAGACTAATCCTCACATTCAGGCTACTCAGGTCCTTTTTGGTCGGCTGCCTGGAAAATGCAGAACCAAAACAGAAGAGTATATAAACATATTTGTTCTTTATTTACACGATTATTTACTTGTTATTTGCATCTTGCTCTCATTATTAGCTCATGCATCATGCAGTCAGGAGTGAATGACACTTGCACATATTGCTGTCAGTTCTCCATACACTGTTTGCCAAATTGCCAAACTGCAACTTCTCTGATAATTGTGAAAATAGACAGTTTCTTGTCTAGTGTACTTACAAAAAACTAAATCAAAGAATAATACATTTAAGAATTATGAAATGCTCCTTACATGTTCAACAAAACAAAACCTCAAAAAGCACCACCAACCACATTAAAGTATGCATACCATTCCTGTTTAAGTAATACACTTTTTCATTTTTCATTTCATTTTTTATTTTTACCATGAGGTGAACTGGGCACAGACTTTTCAGTCACCTGACATAAAAAGATATACAGTACATGAAGCAGAACATGTACAAAGACTGTATAAATTACAACCATTGACACTTAGCATAAGCACTGTAAAACTTTGTTAAAAGATGTTTAAAATGCATAACATTGTTTGTCTTTTAACAGTACAAGCCAATGCATTTAAAATTGTTGTTCCAAACCAAGAAAATGATTTCTTGCACATTTCCAGCTTTATGGAAATAGAAAAATTGCAGATACACTATTCCTAGTACTGTGATACACAGACAAAGGCTTGAAGAACACTAATAGAATCTCTGGTACTGGGGTTTTGGAAATTCTAAATGCAAATGTCTCTGTGTTGTAATTAATCCTATTTTGGGGAGGTATAATAACATCTGATGGTATAGTGTACAGTGTTGTGTTCTGTGTGGTGCTTTGATTGCAAATCTACAGATGTTATTTAGTGTTAGTTGATATTTTCTCCAAAGATGTTATTGTGGTGTATGAACAGTATGTTGCCATAATCCAAGACTGGGATCAGTACCTGATTTGTTAATAAGAATCGTGGCTTCATCAGTTAATGAACTGAAGTTTTGGTAAAGGAGTCCCAGTTTCTGATTTATCCTCTTGCCTGCCATTTCAATGTGAGGTACCATGCTTAAGCTTGGATCCAATAGGAACCCCAGATAGTTAAAGCTACATGGACAGTTACATTTATGCTACATGGACAGTTACAGTTATACTATTTGGACATTTACATTTATACTATATGGACAGTTCCAGTTATACTACATGGACAGTCACATTTATACTACATGGACAGTTACATTTATACTATTTGGACAGTTACATTTATACTACATGGACAGTTACATTTATACTACATGGACAGTCACATTTATACTACATGGACATTTACATTTATACTATTTGGACAGTCACATTTATACTACATGGACAGTTCCAGTTATACTACATGGACAGTCACATTTATACTACATGGACATTTACATTTATACTATTTGGACAGTCACAGTTATACTACATGGACAGTTACATTTATACTACATGGACAGTCACATTTATACTATTTGGACAGTTACATTTATACTACATGGACAGTCACATTTATACTATTTGGACAGTTACATTTATACTACATGGACAGTCACATTTATACTATTTGGACAGTTACATTTATACTACATGGACCATTACATTTATACTACATGGACAGTTACACTTATACTACATGGACCGTTATATTTATACTATTTGGACAGTTACATTTATACTACATGGACAGTTACACTTATACTACATGGACCGTTACATTTATACTATTTGGACAGTTACATTTATACTACATGGACAGTCACATTTATACTACATGGACAGTTACATTTATACTACATGGACAGTTACATTTATACTATTTGGACAGTCACATTTATACTACATGGACAGTTACATTTATACTACATGGACAGTTCCAGTTACACTACATGGACATTTACATTTATACTACATGGACAGTTACATTTATACTATTTGGACAGTCACATTTATACTACTATGGACAGTTACATTTATACTACATGGACAGTTACATTTATACTATTTGGACAGTCACATTTATACTACATGGACAGTTACATTTATACTACATGGACAGTTACATTTATACTATTTGGACAGTTACATTTATACTACATGGACAGTTCCAGTTATACTACATGGACATTTACATTTATACTATTTGGACAGTCACATTTATACTACATGGACAGTTATATTTATACTATTTGGACAGTTACATTTATACTACATGGACAGTCACATTTATACTACATGGACATTTACATTTATACTATTTGGACAGTCACATTTATACTACATGGACAGTTCCAGTTATACTACATGGACAGTCACATTTATACTACATGGACATTTACATTTATACTATTTGGACAGTCACATTTATACTACATGGACAGTTACATTTATACTACATGGACAGTCACATTTATACTATTTGGACAGTTACATTTATACTACATGGACAGTCACATTTATACTATTTGGACAGTTACATTTATACTACATGGACCATTACATTTATACTACATGGACAGTTACACTTATACTACATGGACCGTTACATTTATACTATTTGGACAGTTACATTTATACTACATGGACAGTTACACTTATACTACATGGACCGTTACATTTATACTATTTGGACAGTTACATTTATACTACATGGACAGTCACATTTATACTACATGGACAGTTACATTTATACTACATGGACAGTTACATTTATACTACATGGACAGTTACATTTATACTATTTGGACAGTCACATTTATACTACATGGACAGTTACATTTATACTACATGGACAGTTACATTTATACTATTTGGACAGTTACATTTATACTACATGGACAGTTCCAGTTATACTACATGGACATTTACATTTATACTACATGAACAGTTATATTTATACTATTTGGACAGTTACATTTATACTACATGGACAGTTCCAGTTATACTACATGGACAGTCACATTTATACTACATGGACAGTTACATTTATACTACATGGACGTTACATTTATACTACATGGACAGTTACATTTATACTACTTGGACAGTTACATTTATACTAGTTTGACAGTTACATTTATACCACATGGTCAGTTACATTTATACCACTTGGACAGTTACATTTATACTACATGGACAGTTACTTTTATACTATGTGGACAGTTACTTTTATACTAAGTGGACAGTTACTTTTATGCTATGTGGACAGTTACATTTGTACTACTTGGACAGTTACTTTTATACTACGTGGACAGTTACATTTATATTACATGGACAGTAACATTTATACCACTTGAACAGTTACATTTATACTGCATGGACAGTTACATTTATACTACATGGACAGTTACATTTATACTACGTGGACAGTTACATTTCTATTACATGGACAGTACCAGTTATACTACTTGAACAGTTACATTTATACTGCATGGACAGTTACATTTATACTGCATGGACAGTTACATTTATACTACTTGGACAGTTACATTTATACTACATGGACAGTTACAGTTATGCTACTTGGACAGTTACATTTCCACTACATGGACAGTTACATTTATACCACTTGGACAGTTACATTTATATTACATGAACAGTTGCATTTATACTACTTGGACAGTTACATTTATGCTACATGGACAGTTACATTTATACTACTTGGACAGCTACATTTATGCTACATGGACAGTTACAGTTATACTACTTGGACAGTTACATTTATAACTACTTGGACAGCTACATTTATATTACATGAACAGTTACATTTATACTACTTGGACAGCTACATTTATATTACATGAACAGCTACATTTATACTACTTGGACAGTTACATTTATGCTACATGGACAGTTACATTTATACTACTTGGACAGCTACATTTATATTACATGAACAGTTACATTTATACTACTTGGACAGTTACATTTATACTACATGGACAGTTACATTTATAACTACTTGGACAGTTACATTTATACTACATGGAGACTTAAATTTTTTTCAGTATTTTCTTTATGCTATCCCATCCTGGCTGGCCCTTTCACAACAACCCCCAACTCTGTCTCCCCAGCTTCTCTCTGGGCTTTTCATACCATTTCTTCCACAGCTTATCCCCATCATGGGGTGGCTGAGAGCTTGCTCAACATACCCTTCAGGGATCCAGAAGGGCCAAGTCTGGGTCCCTGATGAGAAGCTGGTGAAGGGTCAAGGTCATCCTGCCAGCTGGTATGATTTTCCACTTCTGTGGTTCCTTATAGGAGCAGCAGGCAAGTCATCCATGACCTTGCTACGACACTCCTGTGTACACATTGATGGCTGCCACTTTTTCTTCTTCTGTGCTGTGGTCCAAGCATTCTGCCCCCAGCCACTGTAAGGGGCCAGGCTAGCACCAGGCTCTGCAAACCCCCACCACTGAGAAGGTGAGCAGTCTACTGGATGCTCAGTTCTCCTTCATCTGGCTAATCTTTTGATTACCAGAGCTGACTCAAACATAGGTCATCCTTGCCAGAAGTGGCAGTGTTACTGCTACACCAGCGAGCTGGCCACTTACAGTTACATTTTTAATAAAGACTTGGAGGATACATTATGTTTGCTGTGACTGGACATTAAAACTAGAAAATTGTGTGTTTGTTCTTTAATGGAACAACCACTGGTATCTTCTGTCTGAAAATTACATCATATTTTCTAATGTGAGCAAAGTTTTAAAGTATTTAAACTTATCTTTTCCTCCTCTTTTTGCTCTACAGGGTGTGTATAGCTTTTACACTATCTTGCGTGTTTTTACTGAGAAGCACTGGTCATGGTTACTGTCTGTTTAATGTTCCCATTTATAAAGAATCTCTTCTTACATATTTAGTATGCTTTGACAAAGACCTCTGATTGAAATGTCAACTGTTCACTAAGCCCTTTTGGTGCGTGTAACATATGCTACCAAGGATGAACTGAATGGGAGATTGAAAATTACCTGTCTGTTATCTTAGAGTTTGCACCTTTGACAGATGCTTGGAAGCACTTGAAATAAAGAAGTTTTGCATGGTAGGAGAACCAGCTTCTATGAACTTTACTATATTGTGTACTTCAGTATCAACTCAGCACATTCCTGTTGGAGAGGATGGCCTCATGGGCCTGGTTGTTTCTACTACCATTGTATCATAACATTTGGAAAATCTGCCAAAGGACTAGGCCATCCAGATGGAATTTACAGATACCCTTTTGAAGTTAAGGGCTTTGGGTTTTGGGGTTTGAGTTTGCAACAAAGCATTCCTATGAGCTTTCCCATAAGTTTACTCTCCATCTTTCTGAAGTCTGCTTTTCAGAAGTCTAAAACTAATGTTTTTGTATCACTTCTTTATACTTGTAATGTTAGCTCAAACCACACTATTAAATGATTGATTGCACCAAGTGCTTCATCTGCTGGTAGTCTATACATACCATCACCACTGATCAGGACTATCTAAGGTGTTTCCTACCCTGGTATGCTCTTTCACATGTTGGTTCAGAAAGCAACTCTGAAATAAATCCAGCATTCTTTGTTTCTTGGTCCTACCTGCCACTGGGACACTCGATCTATATCTGGTAAGTTAAAGTCACCCACCAGCACCCCCTGTAGCTTTTGTGATAAAATACAACATTTCCATTTATTTGCCCTTCATCTCCAGTCCAAGTGAAACTCTATACTCCTCCTAACCTTTCCACTTTTCTAAATATTTTGATGTTATTCTGTTCATCTGACTAACCTACTGGATCTGATCCCTCCACTCCTCCAAAGAGGGACCATGGCTGTCAGTCAGTTGTTTGTGTTACATTGCAACACTAGTGAGCACTTTGTAAAAAGCAAATCCCTCTGTCCATGTGATCCAGTACCAGGGACTAGGAGGACCAGGACCAAATTCTGTAAGTAAAATAGAATCAACTGATCCAGCTCAGTATAGATGTGACTTCAGTTGTCCTGCATGATCAGGCACCCCAGAAAATATGGTAATGATCTCTTCTAGTATGGCAAGCCTTGCAACACTGATCTGGTTGCTCTTGGCCAAATGAGATGATATGAATGAGGTGTGAAAGAAGCAGATTTAGACCTTCCATGGATACTCTCCAAGAGGGAGAAGCTGTGACTTTCTAGCCTTTTTCCAATAACCTTCAGTTCTCTTCAGCAATCTTTATACCTGATTCCTTCATCCATTTTCTTTTAACCCACGCCCCAACTGCCCACAGACATTTGTAAACCATGGAGATCTATTTACCTCCTGTGCAGAGCTGTATTACAATACAGTAATTCCTTTTGTTTGGCTGGATCCCTTAGAAATTTAGACTTATTCTCATCTGTTCTATGTAATGGCGGATCTGTTAGTATTGAAACAAATCCCTACTGAGTAAGTGATACTGCTGTTTTAGCATCTCAAATGACATACAGATCCTCCAACAGTAGCAAATGGAAAATGGTCAGCCTATTTTGGTTCTATCTTAGGAATCTATGTTCTGATCCTGGGGAGAAAAGTCTTGGTTGCATATTGTAATCATAAGAGGCCACACATCATCTGATGAATATTGACAAAGGGTTCTTAAAGAGCAACTCTGCACTTCTGCATGTACTTTCTTAGAGATGATGTTTCAGCCGTAATAATTTATTACAGAATATATACATTTTTTTTTCAGATTTCCTTTCCAGAGTTTACAAAACATTTTGGTAGCCTGTCCAAGAAGTCTGTATAAAACATTGGCCTATGTCCTGTTGACCTCGTAGTGCCTTTGTTTATGACATCATAATGCTTACCATGGCAGCAGACTGTGATGTTATAAACAGCAGTTTTGTGGTCTGCGGAAAACAGATGTTTTTGAAAGTCTCAGTGAAATATGCACTGCATCATCTGAAATATTTAGTAGGAAAAGAATAAAAGAAAGTAAAAGGCAATTAGAAAACACTGAAGTTAAACGTAATTGTTGGAAATCATATATTATTAAAGAGCCATTGGCGCCTTGAGAAGAACTTTGAGAAACATAATATTTGGACACAATGCAGCTTATATTTCTTGTCATATGCATGAAAACCAGATGGATAGTTGTTCCTTTAGAGTTCATTAGCTCCCTATTTCTTCTTCCCAACCTGATGTCATAATACTCTGCTGTGACATCAAAGTTATTCCATGGCAACAGACTGTGATGTCACAACAGAGCAGTATAATTTCAGGTAGGAAATAAACTATAGGGGCAGATGAACTCTAAGATGTAAGGATCTTGTTTTTGCAATCATTTCTTGAGTAATAAATTATGAAGAGGAGAAATAGATAGAAGATAATATGAAATACAAGTTTAAATTGTGTCTAAATATTATGTTTTCTAACGTTTTACCAAAGGTGTCAGCTGCTCTTTAAGGACAAATCAGTCCAAGGGTTAGTGATCACCTATAAAACAGGTGATGAAAGTCTGATATAAGGTAAGGTATATAGTGGAGCCGGAAGAATGCCTTATTCTCCAGTGCATACCACCCAGAATCAACCTTTGCTTAGCCATGGATCATAACTGTAAGGTTTGAGCCACCAGATGGTGTAACTCAAAATTGGGAGACCAAGACACATTGTTCTCCAGTAAGCATCAGTGTATCAATACCCATTCTGATTCAATGGCCCTGCCAAAGGAATTTCAGTGTCATCCTTTGCGAATTCTACCAGAATGTTTTAGGTATGGCAATATGAAGAGCAGGGCCGGCCTTAGGTAGGTGCAAGTTGTGCCCCTGCATCTTGGGGGCCCATACTTTTTTTTTGAGGGAAAAAATAATTGAAAACATTTAAGAATGCCTACATTTTGTTAGAGATGATAATGTTTACCAGCAAATGAAAGTGTAAGACAACTGGCTCTGTTACAAAGGTGGGGCAGCTTTGCTGCTATGCCACTTTAAGATGCAGTGGAAAAGATTAGGTTAGGTAAGTGATAATATTGTTTAATGGCCATACTTTCGCCTCACAGGTTGACTGCTTTCACAAACAAAGGGCTATGTTTCAAAAGTATGTGAGCACTCTAAATGGCTCAAAAACCTGACTGGCACAGAGCAAAACGGATTTCTGATAGGGACTTTGAAAACCCGATCATCAGGTAAACAAGCATTTGTCAATGCCTAATGTTTGCTTGCTGATATTAGCATTGGACGTGCAGGAGTTAGAAAGATGCAGAAAAGGAATTTCACCAAATTTTCAACATAGGCATTTTGTGACCTCTGCTCATGAACACTGTCACTATGATTTTCTTAATCTATCACATACGTTGATTTCCCACAGAGACTGCGCCATTGTGCACCAGATGTATGAAAACACATTTCAGGCAGGATTTGAAAAATGACAGCTATACTGTTCATAAGAAGGTGTGCAAAATTGACAATGTTGAAAATTTTGAGTGAAAATATTACAAATTCTCAAAGTTACAAGTGTGCGTGGAAACTCGCAATGCACGCTCATAACATAGTCATTTTATGGACGTTTGTCACCAAATTTTCAACATAGGCATTTTAGGGCCTCTGCTCATAAACAGTGTCACTGTGATTTTCTTAATCTGTCTCAAACATGGATTTCCACAGCAACCAGGTTATTCTGTGCGGAAGTGCGAAAACATATTTTGGCCAGGATGTGAAAAATGACAGCTGTACTGTTCAAAAGGAGGTTGAAAAAATGCCAATGTTGAAAATCTGGAGTGAAAATATTACAAATTTGTGAAGTTATAGAGTGTAATCGAAACTATAATGCATGCTCATAACACAGTCATTTTTGGAATTTTTTCACCAAATTTGCAACATATAGGCTTTTGGGAGGCCATCTCATGAACAGTGACATTGTCATTTTGTTAATCAGTCCCGAAAGGTGATGCACAGTGACCACAAAATCACCTTTCAGGACTGAATAATCAGATGACAGTCAACTGAATTCATAAGATGGGGTCCCAAGAACCCCATATTGAAAATTTGGTGCCACAATTCACGAAAATGGCCAAGATATCCACATACAGTAAGCTGAAAAAATCCATTTATGCCATTATACAGCTTACTGGCATTTCTTCAGTTAGCTGTCAGCTTTGAAGAGTGCAGATGTGTTCCCGGTCCACCAAAGATTGTCGTGCAAGGCTTCAGCGGTAAGTATGAGGTGAGGTAGTGTGGGGAGGTGGGGGTGAGAGGGTGGGTGTGAGTTGGGGGAGGGGCACCAGACTCAACGTGGGACGTTTTATTCTTTTACAGGGAAAAAAAACAATGCGGGAAGGTTTTCTTGTTTCACAGGTGGTTTGATACGCTGGGGTTGGCTCCCAGTGTGCCACCTGGATGTTTGTTCAGGCGGTTGTAGCCAATGGGGATTGGGCACCCCATCAGCACTAAGTGTGTGAGGGGGTGCATGAGCCTGGTGCACCCTGCACATCGACACCCTGATGGCAAAACACAAAAAGACCATTACGATGACAGTTGCTGTAATGATCCTTGTTTTGTGTTTTGCTTCCACCAGTGTTCCACCGGACCAACGTGACCTGGAGTTGACCCCTGCAAGGGGTGTGGAAGTGCATCCCCCACAGAAAACATTGGCTGCATGGGCGGCACAGCCAGTGTCGGTATTGTGCTGTCGCTGTGGGGAGGTCGACATTTTCACTGTCACCTCGCTAAGCTCTCGCATGAGCCGAGGGATTGGGCACCCCCCTCGGCTCACAAATAAATGGGGGACATTATGCTGATAGGGATTGGGCTCCCCATTGGCAAATTAACTTGGAGGGGCATGCCGACAGGGGATTGGGCATCCCGTCGGCTTTCATAGACTGTGAGAGGCGGATAGCAATAGCAGCCACCATATTAATGTAAAACAACTGTGGAACATTATGCCAACAGGGATTGGGCTACCCTTTGGCAAATGAACTGGGGAGGGGGTATGCTGACAGGGAGATTGGGCATCCCTGTTTGCTTTCATGGGACTGAGAAAGCAGCCGGCAACAGCCGCCTTGATATCAATATGCAAATTACAGTACACATTACCACCGCTGATTGCAGCGGTGGTTTTCTTCAACTGCACTCCATTGCATCTGAACTGCTGTCATAGACAGCTTGGCCATTCATTGATGTGGTTTGGTTGTGCCTGCAAAATGGATTGGGGCATTGGCAGAGCAGGCGGCACACCTCCAAAAAGTCGTATGATGGCACTATGTTTCTTGCACATGCACGCAAGCAAACATAAAACCTGACAGATGGCAACCTTACAGGAGTCCCATGATAATCCTCCAGTTTATTCTCTTTCACTCACATCTCCAGAAAAGTTAGTTGTTTAACTTGTTTGCACATCGGATTATCTGAGGTGTGAGTGTCCAGTGATGATGTACCTGCCCTTACGAAATGAATTCGGTAGTAGTATAAGACTTACTTAAGTTCTGGCTCCAGGCTCAGTTAGATTAATTTCCAGTGCTGGCGTCAAATAATTCAGTACAGTCACTGGCACTAATTATAAGATGCTGGTTAAACTAGTACACTTGGTACTGCTCTATTAATACAGGACAGAAGGATTAGTTAGGTGTAAATGATAGATGTGGGGGGGCACAGGGATCGGAGTGGTGGGGCCTGGCAGGGAGCTGCTGCACAGGGGCCCAGAATGATTAAGGCTGGCCCTGATGAAGAGCCTTAAAGCATACCAGCAAACAAGGTAATACATTCTTTTCAGGGCTGCAACTCATCCTTCTAAGGTCAACAGGACTAGAACCAGGTTTTAGATCCCTATTTCTTCTAATCATCTAAGTAGTTGAGATGGAGCCATTTAGCTAACGTCGGTGTAACTTTAACCTTGAATATAGAATGATGTTCTGTGGAACTGAATTACACGAAAAGTGGAGAAACGTCTCCTTTGGATGGTCCCACCCTCAATTCTCTACCTTTCCAGAACCTTGGGTCCCACCTGATAGCCTGTATTTCAGCTCCTCCTACTCTCTTGTGGGAGAGCTCACTCTGGGAGTTAAACATTGAGTGCCTTTCCAGATTCGGGAGGGTTGATGGTGGGTACAGGGAGATGCAGGATCCAGCATCATAGTGGAGTCAGAAGGAAAACCAAAAGGTAAAAACAATGAATTAACAATTGAAATTAGTATTCAATCAAAGCAACTACAGTAGCTAAGTCATGATGTTTGATCCCTATTGTAATATACAAGTTGACTAGATCTAAGATGTTTCCTCCCTGCTATGTTCTTTTCACATGCTGGTTCAGAAAACAACCCTGAAATAAATCCAGCAGTCTTTGACTCCTGGTGCTATGTGCCACTGAGACTCTCCAGTCCAACATCTGGTAAGTTTGTCACCACCAGCACCCCCCATGGCTTTGTGATCAAAAAGCTTGCTCTGGTTTGTCTAACATTATTGTGTCATGTTTTGTCTTGTTTTACAGTACATGAAGGGTGCCCATATGCATTTGCAATTTCAGCAAAGCAGGAGACAATATCGGCAATTTCGAATACAGGCAAGGGATATACCTGTCAAACAATAAAAACTTCAGGTAAAATTTAAACAACAAAAACACAGTGTTAGGACAACCCACATTTAGTTATATTGCTTTTCTAATCCAAGGCTTTGCTTTAACTTGTTAAACTTGAACATCAGGAGAATTTGGAATCAACATATACAACTGAAGGTCAAGGTTTAACTTCTACCTGTGCATTTATCAACAAAGGAGTACGCAAGGCTCCATATTGGGGCCTCTGCTGTTTATTACATGCATTAATGATGTGGGTCATTACATCACCTCAGCCAATCTGCACTTTTATGCAGAAGGCACTGTACTTTACAGGCAAGTCCAGAGCCAGAGACAGCACTAATAAAATGAGTTCAACTTCCTGCAACTCAACCTGTCCTCATCCAAGCTCCTTCTAAATGCATCTAAAACCAAATACATGGTACTGTCACATAAGCCTCATTCCTCTCCCTAGCAAATGGTATTATTACCCTCTCAAATGACTCACTTGAATTGGTAGGTGCCTTCAAATATTTAGGAATGTGGGTGGACGGAAAGTTGTATTTTAATACTCACATAGATGCCCTTTGTAAGGCGCTGTGGCAAAAACTAGGGTTTTATTTTTACAGTAAGTTTTGACTCACCCATGATGACAAAAAAATGCTTGTGCAGGCCACATTCCTTCTCCTGTTGGATTATGGCACGTTATTTACAGATGCACTACAGCTTCACAACTGGGCCAGTTAGATGTGCTATACCACAGAGTGCTATGCTACATCTGCAAGTTAACAACTCTTAGCATCACGGTCTTCTCTATAAGGACATAGGATGGACATCACTTTCGATATTAGAAGGTTGCAATGCCTACCTCTCTGGTCCTTAAAGCTCTTCATAATTCCTACCCTCATACATTTCAACAGTTCTCATTAGGTCTCAAGGCTCCTAAATGCTGTGAATGCACAGCCTTATCTTATTCGACATCCCTAGACACTGCTCAACATATGGAAGGATGGCCTTCAGCTGGACTGCCCCAAAACATTGAACACCCTCCAGAAAATAGTCAAGCTTTCCACTTTGGTCTGTGTCTGTGTCTGTGTCTGAAGGAACAAGAAGGGACAGGATCAGATCTGTTACAGTACTGTAGCTTCTTCTTGTTGTTTTTACATTGTTTCTTGTGGATTCTACTTGGTAGAAGGTTATTCTTTCTTTCTTACTACTTCTAAGGGCTAGCAGGGTATTGTTTTGGGGCTGTTGGAATTTTGAAATCTGTCTTGGTGGCTATAAGTGGGCTCATTTGTTTGATGTTTCACGGTGTATCAGGCTGTATTTGTAGAGGACTAGTTCTTCTGATTTAAAACCTATTTGGTGTGATTTAACTGGGGCTTTTCTTTGAATTGGATACCTGTATCTTCTAATTTCAAGCCTATTTTGATGTGTTATTGGTCAAGCTATTTGAATTGGAGACCTGTATCTTTGGTAGCAAACCTATTTTGGGGGCTTTAGTGAATTGTGATTCATTTTGCTGGCTTCACTAGCTGCAAAGTTTAGTGCATAGTTGGGGAAGGGTGCTAATGGTCTGGCCAGGTCTCACTCAGCTAGGGTGGCGGAGCTGAATCAGGTGTGGTGTCAGTTGCTTTGGCTTCTCAGAAGGAACAAGAAGGGACAGGATCAGATCTGTTACAGTACAGTAGCTTCTTCTTGTTGTTTTTACATTGTTTCTTGTGGATTCTACTTGGTAGAAGGTTATTTCTTTTCTTTCTTACTACTTCTAAGGGGCTAGCAGGGTATTGTTTTGGGGCTGTTGGAATTTTTGAAACCTGTTTTGGTGGCTGTAAGTGGGCTCATTTGTTTGATGTTTCACTGTGTAGCAGGCTGCATTTGTAGAGGCCTATTTCTTCTGATTTAAAACCTATTTGGTGTGATTTAACTGGGGCTGTTTCTTTGAATTGGATACCTATATCTTCTAATTTCAGGCTTATTTTGATGTGTTGTTGGTGAAGCTGTTTGAATTGGAGACCTGTTTATTTTGGTAGCAAACCTATTTGGGGGCTTTGAGTAGAATTGTGATTCATTTTGCTGGCTTCACTAGCTGCATAGTTTAGTGCATAGTGGGGAAGGGTGCTAATGGTCTGACCAGGGGCCTCAGTTACCTGATTGTTTCTGGAAGACTTGGGCTGGTCCCACCCCAACCCCTCACCCCACCCGCCCGATACCGTGATTTCCTTTATACCAGGGTTCTGACATCACTTCCTCAAATGGACAAAGGATATACACCTGTCATAGCGAAGCAGACTTCCAGGAAAGGAACAGCAGCAAGTGAGGAGGTGACTGCTATCTTAGTGGAAGGGAGGTAACTACAAATCTAGGAGCTTTCATTGTTACTTCTTTACATTACTATTGCATTGGGGAAAGGAGGAGTAGGAGTTTGAAGAAGGTTGTGCAATAGGTACTTAAAGTCTCTTTTTGGTGTGGACAGGAAGGATAGGAATATAAAAGCAGTTGCTCAATCTATCTAAATGTGTACAACAAAGGGGTAAGGAAATTAAGAAAATAATGTTTTGCACTGATGGGGGAGGGGAGACTTGGGAGAGTGTTTGGTATCCTGCATCTGGAAAGGTAGGGGTTGCTGATGGGCAACTACAGCAATGGGTAGGGTGGTAGGCTGCAACAACTGTAGTGCACCGATCTTTCTAAAATTGCCTGGAGTGTGGGAGGTTGTTTGGTGTGCAACCACATAGAAACTTAGAAGGAGATTGATGGTCTGCAGGAGAACTAAGACAGGCAAGGCAGATTGGGGGTGGGTTTAGTCAATACTGGAGGGAAGAAGGAGAGATGAGGGAGGGCGATTTAAGCCAACAGTGGTGAGAGAGAGTCAGAAGAGGGAAGCAGAGACAAAGGGGCCCAGGCCAGGAAGAGCGTGCTGGGAAACCAGGTCAGGAGACAAAAGACAAATGGAAGGAGGAGGAGGAGATAGGGACTTGTGAGGGAGGCAAAGAAGTGGCAAAAGTCATGGAGTGGAAAGGAGAGAAACAGGTTACTATGAAGAGAGAGAGGAGTGGGCATTTGTGAAGGGTCTTCAGAAAATAGTTTTGCACAGCTAGAGAGGAAGAAGGTGGAGGAGGAAATATGAAATTAGAGGAGAAATTGATAAATGCCTGGACCAAACCGTTTGGGGGAAGTTCTACTGGGAGGAATTGCAACAGGAGCAAAAGGGAAATAATGTGCAGGAGGAAGAGGGCGGAAATGAGAGAGGAGATGAATGGAAGCAAGCAGGGAGTAAGAGTGGTGTAATCTTAGTGCTGGGGACTCAATACTAAGAGGAGTCAGGTGGAGTAGCAAGGGAGAGGCATAGTCGTATTTGGGTGGAGGCCATGCCAGGAATGACAGTGCAAAGGGTGGGACAATCTGTTCTGAAATATGCTAGAAGGGGTAGGGACAAGCCTCATTTAATTATACATCTTGGGACGAATGACCTGGCTGACAAGACAGTAGATATAGTCCAGAGGAGGTTTGACGAACTAGGACAATTATGTGAGGAGGCAGGAAGATCCAGTAACTTTTCAGAGATACTTCCAGTGCCCAATGCAAGCACAACAAGAAAACTGAGAGTAGAGGAACTTAACAGATGGCTAAGAACCTGGTGTTGTGCTAAAGGGTATGGGCTGTTGGGGGTGGGAGGGACCTGGGAGGACAGTAGTCTCTGTGCCAAGGACAGACTACATTTGAGTGAGGAGGGAAAGAAAGTGTTGAAACAGAGGATAGAAACATAGACTTTGACGGCAGATAAGGGACACTTGGCCACCCAGTCTGCCCATTTCCCTACCTACTGGATAAGCTGCAGATTCTAGTTATGGAGGAGTACATGAGAGAAGTTGGGAATTTAAACTAGGAGCAGGGGGGTGCAATTGGGCAAGAGACATGCAGAGACCACAGGTTGGGAATCCATGAGCTTACCCCCATAACAGTGACAAAGGACAAATGGCAAGTACTATTGGTGATGCTAGTAAAGGAGGGCAGGATGGGGGAGGGTGGAAGGTGGTTGCCCTTAATGCTAGGAGCCTTGGAGGAAAACTGCAGAGTTACAGGTGCTCATGGCAGAGGGAGGAGGTGGACATTGCAGCCATCACAGAAACATGGGCCACACAATACAATGACTGGGACCTGTCTGTACCAGGGTATAGGTTATTTCATAAGGGACAGGGTGATTGGGAAAGGAGTGGGTGCAGCACTATGTGAAAGAAGGACTGAAGTGTATAAGGGAGGAAGGGAGGAGGGTAGTACGAGTCACTTTGGATGCAAATCCAGGATTCCAAGAATAGGATTCTTAGAATGGGAGTGGTGTACAGGCCGCCATCTCAGACAGAGGAGTTAGACAGGGAACTAGTGGGACAGATCAGGAGGACCTGCGAGAAGGGTAGTAGTGGTGATTGTGGGGACTTCAACATGCCAGCAGTGGACTGGAGTACCCCAACAACCAGGAACAGAGGGAGCTGGTACTCCTGGATGCCTTCCAGGACAGCTTCCTGCTGCAAATGGTCAGTGAACCAACCAGGTTAGGGAATACCTTGACCTTGTGCTGGCAAATGGGGACTTTGTGGGAGAACTTACAGTGGAGGAACCGCTGTCAGGGAGTGACCACCACTCAGTATGGCTCACATTGGATATGGGCAAGGAAGGAGTGGAATCTGGCACAAGAGTGCTGGACTTCAGGAGGGCTGACTTGGGAGGATGGGGAAGTGGCAAAGGGTACCTGGCAGAATTCAATCTAGTATGGACACTAACCAGAGGTGGGGAGCTCATAAAGCTGGGGATAGTGGAGGTAACCAAAACCTGTTGCAAGGCCCAGAGCAAGAAGGCTAGGGCTAAGAAACCGAGCTGGCTGAGCAAGGAGGTCATGAAAAGGTAAGGAGGAAAAGAGTTGCCTTTAGGAAGTACAAGAAAACAGGGACGGGGAGGACAGGGAGGAGTACTTTACGGAATCAAAGAAGGTGACAAGGGCAGAAAGGGAGCCAAGGCATCTACAGAACTCAGGCTGGCACAAGGCATTAATAAAGGGGAGAAGGACTTCTTTAGGTACATCATGGAGAAAAGGAGCTGTAAGGACCACATAGTAAGGATTCGGAAGGAGAGGGGTTGGATGGAAGCAGAGGTGCGATAAGGCAGAAGCACTAAATGAGTACTTCTGCTCAGTATTTACTAAAGAGAAGAGAGTGACACCCAATGGGGAAAAATGGCATAAACAGGGAGGAGGGGTGACAGATGGGAAATCATGCAGGGCAGAGTTCAGGAGGTTTGAAGGCACTGAGGGTGGACAAGGCACCAGGCCGAGATGGCATCCACCCCAGGGTACTGAAGGAGCTGGCAGAGGTTCTTGCAGGACCTTTGGCAGACCTATTTAATGCCTCACTACATTCAGGTGTGTACCTCAGGACTGGAGGATGGCTCATGGTGCCCCTCCACAAGAGTGGCCCCAAGGATGAACCGGAAACTACAGACCCGGTGAGCCTCACATCCATCATGGGTAAGCTAATGGAGACTATCCTGAAGAAGAGGCTGGTGGCCCTCCTAGAGGTCAGAGGACTACAGGACAGCAGACAGCATGGCTTCATATGGGGCAGATCCTGCCAAACCAGCCTGGTGGAGTTCTATGACTGGGTAACTAGGCAACTGGACAGGGGCCATGCAGTGGATGTCCTGTATCTAGACTTCAGTAAGGCATTCGACTCAGTGCCGCATGGAAGGCTGGGAAGTTAGTAGGCACAGGGTGGGTGAAAGCTGGTGAGATGGGTGAGGAACTGGCTTCAGGGAAGGCAACAGAGGGTGGTGGTGGGCAGGGAGCTCTCACACCCAAGGGTAGTGACAAGCGGTGTTCTACAGGGTTCAGTGTTGGGACCAGTGTTGTTCACAATATTCATTGCAGACATATCATTGGACATCAAGAGCAAGATCAGTCTGTTTACTGATGATACCAAGGTAGGAGAGGTGGTGGATGACCTAGGGGATGGCAGGGTTGCAGGATGATCTGGCAAAGCTTGAAACCTGGTCAGACACCTGGCAACTGGGGTTTAATGCCAAAAAGTGCACAGTGCTGCATTTTGGGATGAAGAACCCAAGGAGGAGTTACCAGCTGGGGGTGCAGCTAGCCCAGCAGAGGAGGAGAAGTATCTGGGGTGCTTATTACAAGGTCAATGAACAACTCGCACAATGTGAAAGCAGCTGCAAAGGCCAACAAAATGCTGGGTTGTATTGCAGGGATATATCCTCGAGGAGGAGGAGGTGATTCTGCCACTGTATAGGTCATTAGTTAGACCGCACCTGGAGTACTGCATGCAGTACTGGTGCCCGTATCTGAAGAGGGACATTAGTTACTGGAGGGGTGCAGCGCAGGGCAACAAAGATGATCAAGGGGCTGGGGACTTATCATACGAGAGGAGGCTGAGGGAGTTGAACATGTACTCACTGGAGGAGAGGAGGATGGGGACATGATTGAAACCTTTCAGTACATGAAAGGAATAAACAAGACAGGTACAGATGGGCTGTTCAAAGTAAGGGAGGGAGGGACACCAGGTGCCATGATATGAGACTGGAGGGAGGAAGGTTCAGGAGGGAGATGAGGAGACACTTTTTACAGAGAGGGTGGTGGCTGGGTGGAATGGGTACCTGCAGAAGTGGTATCCAGTAGTACAGTGGACTGCTTCAAAATGGGATGGGACAGGACAAGGGAGGGTTATTGAAGAGTAAGGGTGGAAGGGAGGGCAGCTGCAGGATAAGGTGCCAGCTGCACATTTGAGAGCATACTTGATAGACCTCTAGGCCTTTATCTGCTGGCAAATTCGTATGTTCTTCTGTTTATATCCAGTCCTTCCAATCCTTCTCAACCACTACTGCACAGACAAATGTGACTGCTACATAATTCCCACCCATGATCAAGTCCCCTTGTTGACATCTCACCTATATTTATTGTTCTAAGTTTTGGATTCTGCCATATGTTTCATTATTTTTGTTGGTACCTGTAAACTGCTTATCTAACAATTTCATTATTCATCATTGTATATTCTTGCTGTTAGTTATCTGTTAATTCGACCTAATTTCTCATATGGAATATGCATATCATTTGCTACTATGGTTAGTACATATTTTCTGTAATTCTTCTTCAATTGTTTGACCTACTCTTTCAATGTCCATGGACAATGTCTCTTTTAATATATGCTTATGTATAATTGCCTTCCTTATAACAAGCACTTCTGAATTTCATTGTGTTTTGAAGTTGTAACATCCTGTATGTATTCTCCTGTTTTATTCAATTTTGTGTTGCTCTCCTACCCAGGACCTCCTTGCGAATGAACTATGCTCAATGGAGCTTCTTCCTGGTAAAATAAATAAATGAAATGAAAATGTGTCTCACTGCATATCTGGATAGCTTGAGAAACCAAGTGGTCAAGAGAAACACCTTGCCCTGAAACTAACAGGAAGGCTATAAAGTTAGTGCCCCATTATGGTGAAAGGGTCATTCACACCTTTACTATTGTCTGACGGACTGTCATGCTAATAGGGGCTGAGAGGCATTCCCCCTCCCCCACACACAGGCACACACACGTACAGACATTCTAATCCATGCATTGATATCTGGACTGAGGAAGGGCTATAAAGTTATAATTGTGTTTTCTCTTGATTAGTTTTTAATTATGTGCTCCCACCCCACGAGTTCCTTTGGCAAAGACGTGCCTGGGTCCTCAGAAGCAGACAGTTTCAGAAAGGTTCACTGAACACAACAGCAGTACTTTGATTTTAAGAGTGTAATCAGAAACTTCAGTTTTGTACCCTATCCAAATGCTGCTCCCTTCTATTTCTGTGGTCATGTGGTGTGTACTTTTCCAGTGTTTCTGAACTGACATTATAAATAAAAGAACATTCTCTAATCTAGTCTCAAAACAGGATTTATGTATATTTCAGTGATGTCCTAAATAAGAACACTTAAATTTAAAGTGGAACAGCAGCAACTAATCAGCTTTCTTTCAAATACAACTGTGGCATGTTCTTCTTCATGCCAAATTA
The DNA here is from genome assembly GCA_016271365.2 of Neoceratodus forsteri. NCBI lineage: Eukaryota > Metazoa > Chordata > Ceratodontiformes > Ceratodontidae > Neoceratodus > Neoceratodus forsteri. The sequence continues at coordinate 764,465,046 of CM028133.1, read as the reverse complement.
GAAAGATAATGATTAAAAAATGACATATGATATGGACAGGTACTTTAAGACCTATACACAGAGGCATAATTTGGTTGCTTTTCCCTTTATATACAACCCATCATAATAGCAAAGTAAACAAAAAACTGGTAAGTGCAGTTCAATTGTGCTTACACAACTGGATGAGTTGTATGCTTGCGTGACTTCAATACATTGTGGCTGTTTGCCTCTCTATCCATGGGATAAATCACCCTGTAAGGCACGTACACAAGGAACCTAGAGGAGGGTCCTCACATAGGTGCCGAGGAATAATTTCTTTGGCTAAAGGTAGCTGAAGAAGCCCACAGGAAAGAGATGAGCCACTGGAGGAGGAGGAGGGTGGATGGTGGGGCAACGAAGAAACAAATCCTGGAACAGTCCAGGAGGAGTGGCCTTTTAAGGCCTGATGGGGGAGTAGCGTTGTTGCTCTGCCCATTGAACCTCAGACCTATAGCCTTCCATTCATTGTGCTTTACGCAACTGGATGAGATGTATGTATGTGTGACTTGATACATTGTGGCTGTTCACCTCTCTATCCAGTGGATATACCACCCTGTGGGAGTATGACACAAGGAACCCTAGAGAGGGTTCCCCATAGGTGCTGCAGGAATAATTCCTTGGCTAAGATAGCTTAGGAAGAAGCCCAAAAGAGGGTGTCGAGCATCAAAGAGGTGGGAAATCAGAAGATATCTATAGACCAGAATAAATGTGACAGACATAGATAGGAAGGACAGGAGAAGAACGATATAAGGCTAGGACAATGAACGAAGGAAATCTGACAAGATGCAGAAGGCGGACTTTCTAAGGAGAGAGGGAACAGCGGGGCCACCATCCAACCTCATCCAACAGCAGAACCTAACTACAGAACCTATGAAAGCACTAACCCTGACTAATATTATGACCATTAGCATGGAGGAGAGGGAAAACCCTTTGAGGAGGAAACCTCTGGGGATCCAAGGCCAAGGTCACCTTCCCTCCAGGCTGAAGGATGTTTTGCTTAGTGACTGCTCAGCTACAGCAATTTAAAGTCGAGATTGAGGAAGGAGGAAAAATCCAAGTTAGGGAAGCTCTCACCTGTCCTTCTAAATGGACAACTGTTGAAGGATGCAAGTGATGTCTCTGCAACTAGACACTCAAAAGCAAGAGAAGATGTAACGATGATAAAAGAAGTATTGAAGGCCTGAATGATTCAAGGTGAGGAATGAAATGGATGATGTACAATTATGAAATGAGGCCTAATGGGCCAGACTGGTTAAGGTGAAATATGAAGAGGAAGAAGAACGATGATGGAGTGAAGCCATGGAAGCTGGTACAGTTAAGGTGAGGTAAGAAATGAATGATGTATGATGATGGAGAAAGTCTGCCAGCCCGAGCAAGGGGCAATAGACACAGAGCATGTCTCTCAGTGGAGAGCAGGTCAAGTTGAGGTAGCATAGACCGAAAGGGTTATGCTCGAGTGGTCGATGTGAAGGGTAGACCCACATAGAGGTCGGAAGAGTGAAGGATACCCAGATGCGGTCATGAGAAGACTGATGGTGATAATAACTGTAGGAGTGCAGCAGTTCTATGAGGTAGCATAAGACCCAATGGGAGGTGTACTTGATTAATCGATGTGAATGAGCAGACCCTGAGTTAGAATGAGCAAAGGAGAACCAGACTCAGGCCCTGGACACCAGATGGACTAGGGTAAGAGGAGGATACAAACAGGGAAGGTGACGGCAGGATAGAGAAAATCCCAAAAGAAAACAAAGGTCAGAGAAGGAGCAGAAAGGAGGGCAGAGGGAATGAGGAGGAGGGCAACAAGTAGAGTCGACAGGGTAGACACCCCTGGATACACTGGAGATAGGTAGAGAAGGACTGAGTCAAGCAACTGAGACCGAAGACGGAACAGGTTTCATGACCACAAAGAGCTCCAACAGTGGGAGGTGCTCTATAGAATGCTGCACTACCAAGAAGGACACCACATACATAGCACAGCTAACCTGAGTAAATTGAGTTATAGATGGAAAAGCCCTTGCAACATGACAGGACGGGAGCAGTGGGAAACAGCTAGTGCTGTGTCAAATAAATAGACAAATTCAAGTAATAATGCCCAAATTACAGGAACTATGCACATGAGCATACAGGAACACTGAGACAATAATTTGTAGGCAGTATAAGAAAATGTATTAGCACACAGGATGAGAGACGAGCAAATCAGGAAGAAGAGCCAAGGTTGGGGATGGACAGCTGGAGAACCAAAGCAGGAAGAAGAACAACAGCAGCAGAAATGGATCGGGTGGTCAGGAATGAGGAGCTGAATGCCCAAATGTTCCAGCCACTCGATGAAGAGGAAACATAGAGAAATAGAAAAATTGGAAGCCGAACCTGGAGCTGCAGGGAGAGAGAAAAGACATCGGAAGGCAACCCAGGGAATTAAATGAAGTAGCGGTCCCCATTGTAGGAGGAGAAGAGGGGGACGAGGATGAGGAATGAGTCTGAAAGAAAATAAGAACTGGAGGCAATGGGAGGAGAGTCTGGAGAGAGAAGAAGACCAGGTGCAGAGGGAATGTCACGCCCAGAAGCACCGCCAGCCAAACAACAAAGCTGCAAGAGTGAGAGGATGGCTGAAGAAACAATCTCCCAGAGAGAGGAAGACAGATGCCAGCAGGGGAAGCAGGCAATGGCAGCAGGTGGCTGACAGCCAGGAGAACAGGGCAGCCCACAGTACTGAGGTGTGGAGAGGAAGCCAAATGGGGCGGGTGACGGCATTCAGAAATGTGCCAGTAGTGGACGAGGATCCCAAAGGGACAAATGGAGCTGAGCAGCAGCTAGAAACAGAGACATAGACTTCAGCAGGTAAACAAGGGTATGGAAAGAGAGTCAGCAAACTCAGGCTCCAGCACAGCAGCAAGCGGAGGAGGATGGGGTTGAGAGAGATGAACCAAAGGGGGGAGACAGAACCAGGTAGCCACAGCAGCACGCCAAACAAAGGAGCAGGGGGTTAGCAGAAGCAGAGATGGAAGGGAAACAAGCAAACCAGCACAAGCAAGTGGCAATGGAGGAGGCGCGGGGCAGCCGGAGACCACAGGACAAATGAGAAAGGGCAGGAGAAGAGGCAGCCAATGGAGCCCAGCTGCAATGAAGAAACAAATCATGAAGTCAAATTCTACATCCAGAGGTGCCGCCGAAATGAGGGATGACAGAAGGTCCACATGGAGCAAAGACATTTCTACTATGGGCCAGGAGAAGGACCCCACTCTGAGCTTCCGTGCTCTAGACAAGGACTCTCATGGGTGAGCGAGATCATCAGCTACAGGCTAGCCTCCTGAGCCAAGAAGCAATTGACATAGAAGGCATGTCTCCAAATGGACAGCAGATCAATGAGGCAGCATAAAACACAATGAGAGGTATGCTCGATTAATCAATGAATAAGTAGATCTGAGGTCGAATTGGGTGAAACAGAACCAGACTCATGTCATGAGGAAGCTACCGTTATCGGTAAGTATGGAGTGCATGCCAACTGGGTCCACTGAGAGCAAATTAGGGATGGATAGACTGCATGAAGGTAGGAGTGATAGTGGCCAGCAAAGCCGTCAGCCAATGGTGAGATAGGCAGTACCAGGAAGACATCTGAATAGGTTTGACTAGAAACGAGGGAATAGGTTTAGAGGAGGAGACGCAGTAGGCAGGGCTATATGCAGGAGAATATTGGGCAAATGTGAATGAGTAGGATATGGTGGTATGGCGAGATGTCAGGATAGGAAAGCCCCCCAAAAAGCAGAGGTCAGAGAAGAGAGGAATGGAGGGCAGAGGGAACGGGAGGTCGAGACGTGAGAAGATATGTAATAAGGGGCCACGGTGCCCACTGTGACCATTCATTGATGGGAATGAGGAGAGCAGCATAAGAAGCATGAAGGAGAGAAACACCTCCATGGCACAGTAGCGGAGGAGATGCAGGCCAAAGCAGGTCGAGTGGTAGAAGAAAATGAGAGACAGGTATCAGGCCCCAGATAGGTAGAGATAAGGAATGATGTTGCAAAAGTTCGAAATGTTGCAGATGAAACTCTGGAAATTGGCACAGAACTTGGAACAGAGCAAGAAGAACTCTGGAATGCAGGCAAAGGAGGCTCGGAATGCCATGAACTAAGCTTAGTACATGTAACTGAAATGAAGCACTGTCACTTAAAACAGCAAGCATGAATCAACATGACCACAGGACAGTCAGATGTTAACATCAGTGAAACGAGCTCGACAGAATGGAAAGTAACACTTGCTCTTCAAAACCTGGATTGCAAAGTCTGTGATTGTATAGAAAATTGGAACAAGAAAGAAAGTGCAGTTGAAAATTAGACCTTTCAGGACTCTGTGCAACGACTTTACAAGGAAATAACTAAACAATCTGTGCAGTGTGCACTTTAAAATGGTAAACTCAGCCACCTACCGGAATGCCCCTTAAAATGAAATGGTCCTGAATATGCGAGGCAAGGGCAGCAGCAGTGGTGACACGAGAATGAACACCTAAGGACAATGGAGCTAAAGTTGACGTTGCCAGCACCCCAGAATAGAGAAATCAAGATCGGAGACCGCGGGTGAAGGAGAGATGGGTCCAACGTGCAGAAGTTGCAAGGAGGCGATGCAGGGCCAGCATCTTCCTCAAGGTGGGCATTCATCTGCTCTCCACTGGGCTGGTGCCACCTGGAGCCCACATGTGGTGTGGGCAACGTGAGGACAGCAGTGGTAGGGAAGACACTGGGCTCTGTGACATGCCTGCTCATTGCGTGCCTTGTGTTATGCATCAATGCCAGCATCTAGAGGAGAGAGAACACTGGAAAATACCAATGTCCCCAGCCTAACCCTGTAGAAACCAGGCCAGAGTGCTAATGCCAGCAGTGGTGTGGTCCACCACTTGCAGAATCCTGTCTATAGTGGCCTCTAAGGATACAAGCCCCAGGTCCTCATATTTAGCCATTCAGGACTTTGCTACACTAAATTTGCTCCACCCTAAAATAGTGCAGGGTCATATGAACCCAGATGTTCAAACAGTGCTCCATGCACAGTGTGAGCACAGACATGTCTGAATATTGGGCTATAGCCTACAGTGTTAAGGACTGCACTGTTCAAGAGGTAGTGCCGTATGCCATGCTACAGGCACTGAATATGGCATAACACAAGGATGGACAAAAAAGGGGCTGTGATTTTCTGTAGCATTAAAGGTGTACATATGGCAGTATAGCCTAGAGGTTAGAGGAATGAGGTGTGAATGAGCTTGGTACATCCAGCAGACCAGACCTGAGTTTGATTCTCACAACCTCCACTTGCATACTGTGTGACTCTGACAAGTCACTTAACCGCTTCAGTGCTCTCTGGTGTCGCCCTGAAAACAGGCACCTGTGCCTAGCGGGCCTTCCTGGTTACCAAAGACTAAAATAAATAAATAAAATAAATATATCCTGATGCAAATCCCAAACTCATGCCATGAGAGAATTTTATCCAGTACTGGGCCGAGGTGCAGCAAGCTGGTGGTAAATTCTCCTTGTCTACCTTTGTAAGGCAAGGGTTATGATGGACACTATAAGGTATATATTCTACAACCCCTACTAGATTTCTACATTTTGAAGAATCATCGGCAAAAGTCAGAAACTGCAGACAGTACCAACTCTGAGGATTCCAATCAAGACTTTCAGATACCCCATTGTTGGGGCTAGATCTAATATACGCTGCCATGATCTAATTCTATGAATTTGTTAACTTTGTACCTTATTCTATAATCCAACTTTGGGATTTTATTACCCTTAATAATGAATTGGTAACATATTCAGATATGTGTTTCTCTGAATTACTTTCTTTGGTCGAAATGTTTTATACCAATGTCAGATAAGTATATGTTTGTTTTCTGCCTCCAATAATATCTTTACAAAGTGCATAATTCTATTTGGTGCATAGGCTAAACCAAAATTATTTCCGTAATGGCTACTAGGTGTGTAATCCCAAGAGTTTATATTTTTCCCATCATAATACTGTGATGTTAGAATCTCAGATGCAGGCCTAAAGACTGTTTTGATATCAGGCTTTTTATTATATTGAGCAAGGTGGGTGGAAGGGTCCTATTTCAGGAAAGAATGGTTTAAAGCTTCTGTAAGGTTTCAGATTTTTGGTTTCATCAAAGTGGAATATTGTTTTCCTGGAGTGGGAAGGGATACTTTGTTTTGTTTTTCCTATACCCCCATGTCCCGTCTGAGGGCATAAACTTCTTTCACAGATGGTCGGGGCAATAAAGGAGGGTACCCTCAAGTGCTAACATCGAGACCAATGCACTTCATATAAGGCAGGGAAAGTTGTGTCCTACCTTTCTGGCATCTTCGATACCCGTGCACTCACCTTCACCCTCAGAATCTGGATTTTCTCCCCAAAGGCTGGGCCGCTGGACACAGGAACTCCACACTACATCTCTAATGCCTAATGCCTGGGCTGGAAATGCCCTGATACTTCCTGTCTGCTCCCTTATATACTTCCTAAAACCTACTCTCTGCTGCCACCTTGAGGCATCCAGCAAAACCAATATCCCCACAGCACTACATTCCCTAGCTCTTGGGGAAGGATGCCTAAATGGGAGCATATGCCCTCCTTAAAAGGGGAATAACATTCTTATAAAGTTGGACAGACATCCTATATGTATGATGGCTCTACTATATATTGATTATGCTACATAGAGGGATTAACCTTCTTTTACAGTTAGTCTTAGTTAAACTTACATGTTTAATGTAATTTAATTAACTAAATGAATTTTACCCTTCCAAAGCTCAAGTCTCTATAGTGTTTTACTACTTGCATTTAGTTTTTCCCAAGGTCTTTGCCTTTGGGGAATTTATTTTATAGTTTCTCTTGACATACAAGTATTTGATGTAATAGTATGATTTCATATTACAGTATTTTAAAATACAATAAATGAAAAGTAAAAAGCAGAATTATAAATGCAGTTCTCTGCTGGGTCCTCCTTCCTGCAGATCCATCTTTGTTGTATAAAACCCTGGGTGTTGCTAATTGCACCTCTAATCTGTGTACCAAAAAGACAAATGGGTTCTAATACCTTGGGCCACATCTATTTAAACTAACATGGAAAAAATGCCCATGCTGTTTACTTAAGCTATGTGCACAGAAAGCTTGTGTGCCTACCTCCATGCACACGAGGAAAAGTATGTCTCTTTGCAGATGACACAAAGATCTGCAACAGAGTTGATGCACAAGGTAGGTTGGAAAGGATGAGAAGGAACTTGGCAAGGTTAGAGGAATGGTCAAATGTATGGCAGCTTAGATTCGATGCTAAGAAGTGCAGGGTAATGCACCTGGGAAACAAAACCAGGGAATACACAATGGGGTGAGATACTAACAACAACAAAAATGGAAAGGGACCTGGGGTAGTCATATCAGATGACTTAAAGGTGGGCAAGCAATGTGAGAGGGCAGTAAGGAGTGCTGGGGGATACTGGGATGCATGGGAGGCATCACCAGTAGAAAACAGGAAGTTGTTATCCCTCTGTACAGACAGCTGGTGAGACCCCATCTGAGTACTGCGTGCAGTTCTGGAGACCCAATCTCTGCAAGAACATAGACAGAATGGAAGCTGCCCAGAGGAAGGCAACTAAAATGGTGCAAGGTCTGCACCCGGAAGACATATGAAGAGAGACTAAAGGAGCTGAATATGTATAGCCTCGAGGAAAGGAGGGAGGGGGACATGATAGAAACTTTCAAGTACCTCAAGGGAATCAAGAAGTCACAAGAGGTAGCATCTTTCAAAAAGAGGTGTGCAAGAACAAGGGGCACAATTTGAAGATGGGGGGCAGCTCAGAGGTAATAAAAGGAAGTATTTTTTCACAGAGAGGGTTGTGGATGCATGGAACGGCCTTCCGGAGGAGGTTGTGGAGTCAAAAACAGTGGTTGAATTCAAGCATGCATGGGACAGTCATAAGGCAATTCTAGGGGTGGGGGTAGAAAGAAGTAGGCTGCTAGTTAACTAGGATCTGCAGCTTATCCACTAGGTAGGAAATGGGCAGACTGGTGGGCCAAGCGGTCCTTATCTGCCATAAAATTCTATGTTTCTAAGAACACTTGTCACATATCTCCTACTCCAGAAACAAAAGGTTTGTGTCTAATAACCCATGAACTTTTATTCTGTTTCATGTGTGTATCAAGTGGTTTGTCCTGTTTCCTAATCTAATTTACAGAACAATATATCTGCCCTTTGCATTTTCCTCTCCTGAGAGATGGCTGACAGTCATTTCATAGGCTGGCAGCAAGCCACACCTTAATAGTTTTGTATTCATAACACTCATTTGTCTATGCTGCTTTAGAGGGCTGAGATCAGTAAAGCTATGAAAGTGAAGTCCATACAGATAGGTTTCCATTTTGATAACAAGCGCACAGAATGGCAAGGCATTCCTACTCTACCGTGGCACATCTAATTTCTTGTGCATTCAGCCTCCGCCTGAAATGCACAATGGGATGCTCCTCCCACCTGTTGCACTATGGTTAAGTACTTGCCTAAGCCCCTATCTGATGCATTTGTGTGAATGATAAATTCCTTCTCTTAGTCTGGGCAAGCAAGAACAGGGTCTTAGCAGAAGGACTTTTTGAGCTGCTCAAATGCTTTTTCGCAGTTCCTAGTCCAGATCACTTTGTCAGATGCTTGTTTGTCTGTGAGGTCAGCTAACAGATCAGCCACATCACTTCAGTTTAGCACAAACTTCTGATAATAGCTGCTAACCTGAGGAAAGCTCTTGCCTTCCTCTTGGTGATAGATATGCCCCAGTTAATACGGCCTCAACTTTGCTGGTTCAGGTTTGATGTGCCCGCCCCTTCATGGTGTCCCAGAAATGTCACTTCTGACATGCCTAAACTGCACTTTTCAGCCTTGACTATTAGGCCTGTTTTTTTTTCAGCCTGGTCAGTATCTGCCTGACATGCTCCATATGGTCCACACAGGTCTGGCTGTAGATGGGAATATCAGCTATATATGCAACTGCCCCATTCAATATTTTATCCAGCAGCCTTTGAAATGTTGCTGGAGCATTTTCTTTCCAAATAGCATGACCAAGAATTTGTACAGTTCAAATGGTGTATCAGTTGTGAACTATTCCAGGCCTCTTTCGTCAAGTGGCCCCTGCTATTATCCTTTACTCAGACTGATGGTTGTGAGTGCTTGATGCCCACCTAGGTGTTCCAAGACTTCCTTGGTTCTAGGCATTGGGTATGCATTGGTCAGTGTGATGGAATTTAGTTTATGGTGATCACACAGAACTGGGAAGACCCATTCTTTTAGGAGCCAGGGCTACTGGAGAAACCCAAGGCTTTTAGATTCCTGTATTACTCCCAGTTGTCCCATCTCTGATCTCTTTGCACATCTGGTTGCTGGCATAGCAAGAATCCTGTAAGCATTATCTCTAAGACATTCATTGATGCTGTCTCGATCTCATTCTGTGCCAACTTTGTGCAACAGTTTGAAGTGAACAGAGCCTCAAAGGTTTGTAGCACTCCTGCAGGATCCACTCCTGATCTGTGTTCAACTGTCAGCTAAGTTTGACTGCATCCACTGAAGTCTTATCCCTGCTGTCTTCGTCCAGATCCGTTATAGGATCTCCATGCCCTCAATGCCTTGTTTTGATCCAAGATGGCCATCTAGGAGCTGTTGGGTGAGGGAAGCACTGAAGCCCCAACCTATTGCAAACTTGAAGTTGTCTGTTTAGTCTTTGGTTTATTTGCAGAAGGCTACATATGTGCTGATAAATTAAATTTGCTGCAAAACAGGTGAAACAGCCACATAATATGGTGGTTTGCCCTGAAACCCACTTGACAGTCATCACCTGGCCAGGGATACCTGGGAGGTTCAGCACGTAAAAGAGCTGACAGATAACCTGTTCTCAGACAGACTAACCTGAAGAGGTAAGAGAACCTGATAGCAGCAGACTCCCTGGTTTAAACTATGTGTCAGATGCTCAGCCAGCTTTCACTCCCACTGCGAATTGTTTGCTTCTACTCCCATCAGCCCTGTCACCCTGCCTTCCTTACCCTCCCTGTTAACACCCGACAGCTTACCTTACTGGAGATGGGAGGACCTCGGGTAAAAATATAACCAGCTCTGCAAACTGTGATGTCAAGAAAGAGACCAGTAAGATTTGCGGTCTCATCAGTCACAGCAGGACACACAATTCTCGAAAGTTCAAGCTCAACAGATCTCGATTCCAGTTAAAAATAGTATGGTAGATTTGGCAGATGCTTTGAAAGTAGCAAAATTATGCAGAATAAGGCAATACCCAGCAATTCTGTCAATTTTGGAGCTGAAAATAAGGCAAGTCCAGCGTGCAACTCCAGCAACTCCAGCAGGTGGATTCACCTGCTCAACGACAAAGAAGAGCAGGAAAGTGCAACTACAATTCAAAACAGCAGGACAATATCGGAAGGCAATGAAGTGAGAAAAATGCAGTGAAATGGCAAAACAGGATACAGAATCTACTATCCATTCCCAGACTGAATCTTCAGCCAATAAGTCAATCTTGCACGCAGTCTGTGCCTTAATTTGTTGTTATACTCCTAATAACCCTTTATCTGACATATCCGATACAGTTTGTACCCTTGATCCATGCCAGACAGCTGCAATTACTACAAAAATACCACTGCAGAGATACTATTGACTCAGTTATGGCGTTTCCACTAGCCATGTGTTCAAGCCCTTCTATCACTAACTTTTTAAATAAGACAACTGTTGGTACCTAGGTGGCTATTTTTGCTAATATTACTGTTCCACTATTCCACCACTAGAGTAGATATTACTGAGACTGTTACTAGTACTGATATAACAGATGGCCTTGCCACCACTTCTACCATGGCTACTATGATGGCCACTGTGGTAACTGCAGCACCTATACCAGTCACAGTCTTCACTTATGCTAGCATGAAGTCTACAACCTGTAATACCAGGCTGAAAATGTGTGGGGTAGCACCTGAGATAGCCATGCACATGCAAGAAACAAATAGCAGAAGATTCAAAAATATGCTGGCACTGGCTACTCACAGTCCTTCTGTACAAAATAAACCATACAGCACTCAATGTCTAATACAAACACACTTGAGTCCTAAACTGAATGCGAAAAGGTGTTTCATTTATTTCACTGTGTTAACACACCCAGCAATGACCATTCCTCCAGGCTGCAGCTGCCTCTCAAATACTCCAAAACATTTTCTGGCGTCTTACGCATCCTCTAGCACTTAATCATAGGGGGCTAGAGCTAGAGGACACAAAACGCTGGCCAGAGTGTTTTGGAGTATTTTGAAGGAGGGCAAGCTGCAGCCTGGAGGAACTGTCATTGCTGGATATTAACACAATGGAAATAAATGAAACACTGCTTTGCACCAGTTTAGGACTCCAAGCATGTTTGTATTGGACATTGAGTGCTGTATGTTTATCTTGTACAGAAAGACCATGAGTAGCCAGTATCAGCATATTTCTGAACCTGTAATACCACCACTATCACCACTACTACTGCTACCTCGCCATCACCAGTTGTACATTTATATCTATTTCACCTCTCCCCACAGCAGTACAGAGCTTCCTCCTGCAGTGCTGGATGAAAACAGACTTATGAATACTGCTACAAAGACTGCAATGCCAAGAGTCTGCAAATCTGTGGATCAGGCCTTACTAGGATCAGGAGAAAACAAGCTCAAGTTCACCCACAAGTCCAGGCTTCAAATTCCTCACATTCTGCTAACTTTGACAGGAACATGTTAGCTGGTATCACATCTATTCAATCAACATTAACTACTTTATCAACAGCAACTGCAGGGTCAGTTCAAAATTGGAAGTTCTAACCTCCAGAACTACAGAGTAGAGAATCACATAAGCAACCTGGAAGACACAGTGGGCCCTATGAAATGACTGTGTCTACACACACCATCCAGCTCAGAATTCTGTCTAAAAAGGTACAGGACCAAGATGACAGATTCAGGAGGGGTCATTTAAAACTGGGTCATATTCCAGAGGGTGTAAAAGGTAAAGGGATTCTCTCCCAGTGTGACAATGCATTCGGAAGGGCGATTGGGATGATGGCATGCATAGGAAGGGGTATTGCGGTAGGAAGAGGAGATGGTGCTGCCTATATAGATCACTAGTAATAACTCACCTTGAATACTGTGTCCAGTTCTGAAGACCAGACCACATTTCAGGAAGGACAAAGACAGAGCGGCGGTGGTCCAGGGAAGGGCTACCAAAATGGTGCAGAGTGTGCATCAAAATCCCTATGAGGATAAAGGCACTAAACATGTACACCCTAGAAACATAGAAACATAGAAGTTGATGGCAGATAAGGACTAAAGGCCCATCCAGTCTGCCCATTTCTTTTTCTACCTTATAAATGTGCTATCGGCCTTTGCTCTGTCAGTGGCCTATCTATTCATAGTCATTTGTATTGCTCCCTTATGCCTATCCATGCCTGTTTGAAGCCCTGCACTGTATTCATAGCCACCACTTCTTGTGGTAAGCCATTCCATGCATCCACCACCCTTTCTGTGAAAAGAATTTCCTCACATTCTCTTTAATGGCTTCCTCTAATCTCATGCTGTGTCCTCTTGTCCTGCTATTTTTCTTATATTTAAACATGTTAGACTCTTTCACCTTGTTTATGCCCTTACGGTGTTTGAATGCCTCGATCATATCACCTCTCTCCTCCTTTGCTCAAGGGTATACATATTGAGCTCTGTTAATCTGTCCTCATATGTCTTCTGATGCAGTCCCTGCACCATTTGGTTGCCCTTCTCTGGACTGCCTCAATTTGGTTAATGTCCTTGTGAAGGTGTGGCCTCCAATACTGCCGCAGTACTCAGATGGGGCCTAACCAGTGTCTTGTACAGAGGGATTATTACCTCCTCTTACGACTTGTGATACCCCTACTAATACACCCTAACACCCCCTAGCCTTACCTACTGCTTTAGAGGTCTGCTTGGATGATTTTAGGTCATCAGTGATGATGATGCCCAAGTCTCTTTCTTCCTTTGTGACTGCTAGCAACTCTTCCAGCCTATAGGTGGTTAGGGTTTCTCTTCCCTATGTGCATGATTTTGCACTTCTTTGCATTAAATCCCAGTTGCCATTCTTCTGACCATTCTGCTAGTTTATCCAGATCTCTTCTCATTCTGCCCACCCCATCTGGATCATCTACTCTGTTGCAGATCTTGGTGTCATCTGCAAACAGACAAAGCCTTACCCTCTAGTCCATCTGCAAGGTCACTAATGAAGATGTTGAAGAGGACTGGCCCCAGGACTGATCCCTGAGGTACCCTACTTGTGACTTGCATCTCTTCTGACTGTATACCATTTACCACCACTCTGTTTTCTGCTCGTCAACCAGTTTGCCAAATTAGTTGACCAACTCTGACCCACCGAGCCTACCCAGCTTATTTATCAATCTTCTATGTGAACAGTGTCAAAAGCTTTGCTGAAGTCAAGGTAGGTGACATCAACTGCTCCCCTTGGTCCACCACTCTGGTTACCCAGTCAAAGAAATCTATGAGATTAGTTTGACAGGACCTTCCTTTGTAAACCCATGCTGTCTTGGATCCTGTGCCCCTATGGATTCCAGGTGTTGCACTATCCTTTCCTTAAGGAGTGCCTCCATAATCTTGCCCACTACTGAGGTAAGACTGACCAGTCTGTAGTTCCTCCCTCCTCCCTGCTACCACTCTTGTGGAGCAGGATCACATGAGCCTTCTCCAGTCTTCTGGGACCTCTCCTGTGCTCAGAGACTCACTAAACAATTCTGCTAATGGCTCTGCTAGTTCCTCCTTTAGCTCCTTAAGTACCCTGGGATGTATGCCATTGGAGGAGAGGAGGAGGAGGGAAGATATGATAAAACCTTTAAATACCTCACATGGATTAATAAGGTACAGGAGGGAGTATTCTTCACAGAAAAAGTGCTCTAGAACAAGGGGCATGCTAAGAAGCGGAGGGAGTAAATTCAAGAAGAATGTGAAATACTTCTTCACAGAAACAGTGGTGGATCCCTGGAACAGCCTTCCAACAGAGGTAGTGGGGGTGGAAACAGTGGTGGGGTTCAAAAAGGCCTGGGACAAGCACAGGGATTGTAGGGAGTAGTAAAGGGGATGAGATGGCACTATACATCGAGTGAGGTCTGCAGCAAATAATGAAGGTCAAAAAAATATATATAATAAAATGGGCAGACCTAGGTGGGCCTAGCGGCCTTATCTGCTGTCGCATTGTGTGTTCTCTCCCATACACTAAAGATCTTTGCATAAAGACCTGCAGCTATCAATGAAACTGAAAATTTTATCTTGGAAAGTTAAAGGTAAAAGGGACAGACAGAAGGCAAGAAAAATATTCAACTTTGCTAGACAAAAGGGTGTACATATTGCAAGCCTTAAATATCCTGATCAACAAATCATCTTAGGACAGGTCCATAGTAGTGCTGGTTCTGTCAGAAATGCCAATTCAAACTACTCAGACCCACGTTTTGTAACATAAAACCACATAGATTTCAAGATCAAGAGACTCTATTAAGAAAAACATGTATGGAGAAGTTCTGAGTTGCAAAAGGTATAACATTTCAAGCATTTTCAGACTTGATTGCTGAAACCATGAACAACAGAAAGGCCTTCAGCCATGTAATGAAAACCCTCAGATCAAGGGCAATTAAGCACACACAGTTCTATAAAGATAGGATGAGATACTTTGTTGATCCAAAAGAGGCTGCTATGCTGTTAAAAGAAGAAGATGTATCAGAGCATTCTGATGTCCCTACAGACCATCCCTCTTGAGATTCTAACGATAAGGGAACTTAGTGGGCTGCTGCTAACTCTTGAAGTACTGGAACCTAAAAATCACTTCGTTACACTAATGAGCTCCATTCAGTTTAGTGAACATGAATATCTAGAAACCCTGATGGCTACTGACTTCTTAGGCAACTGGATGCAGTGTCAGGACGCATGGCAAAATTCTACAAATGCCTTGAGGAAGGCTGTTAACTATGAACTGGATGTATGGAATTTACTGTTGTTCTTAAGCAGCTTCTCTTTTCTCTTTTCTAAAGGCCATCAGCTGCAGGAATCTATAAGTAATAGTTCTGTAAAAAAAAATTATAAGTAAAGAGGGGCAGCAAGGGAAATGAAGAGAAATGAAAGAAATAAAGTATGATTGAGAAAGAAGAGTGATGCATTTGTAAGGACATTGGGGAAAGAAAAGATTATGCAATAATGGTAAACTTTTGATGATATTTAAGTCACATTGAATGAAACACTAAACTACAAGTAAGTCACACAAAAAGCGTTAAACTGTATTTTGCTTTTCCCTTCTCTCAGATCAGATTGCTCATAACTGCCAACCCGCCAAGCGCAGCGTGTGGATTTTAGCTTGCAACACCAGCAACCGGGTTCAGGAATGGACCGGGAGCTGGAGAGCTGGCCAGGTAGAAGATTGAGTGCCCTTGGGCTGTTCTCCTCTCTGGGGAGAGGTCTGGGGAACTGCCCGCATGAGGGCTCTTAGCAGAGGCCAGGAAGACTGCAAGCACTGGCGTCAGAAGATACTGAGGGAAGGGTGGATGCAGGACTTCATTGCATGTCTCTGCCCCCTTGGGATCAAGCAGAAAAACCTTGCTTGTGGCCACCATGCATGCGCCCACCACTAGCCCTAATCAGCCTCCCAGGTCGGCTCCCAACTCTGGTCCCGTGATTGTGGCACTGAGCCTCAGGTGCACATGACCCACCCGAGGGGAAAGCGGGGAGTTAGGAGTCACGACCAGTATGGACGTGGGTGTCCAGGGGTCCATGACCTGGCTGAGGTCTTGGCGGCCACGAGCAGGAGAAAAGAAAAATTAAAAAAAAGATTGCTCATAACACATTTCAGACCTGTACTAAAACTGCAGCAAGAAAAGAGGTTCTCCATCTGAGAACCTCTCTCTGTCCAACTTTGTCTGTCTCTAGAATAGGCAAATATTTCTATTTTTTTGTTAAACTAGGGAGCTCAGACTAACTCCCTTCATCCTAAGGTAAGTGGACAATTCAGACTGTTGGTGTAACAAAGGGGGTATAAGGAAAAGTGAGGCAGGCAGTGTAGGGAATGCTATGAAGGTGGCAGAATGGGTTACACTTAGGGAGGTGGGATAAAGATAAGGAGTTCTATCTTTGCATTTCTTGTTCCATACTAAATTTAATGATTACTATATTTGGGAAACATGGGGAGAAAAAAGAAAAAAAAGACAAAAAGAAAAAGGATGAGAGAAATAAAAATGCTTCAGGTCTTGATTTTCAAATATACTACTCTGAGGGGGCTACAAAATTTCTTTTATTACCAGTTATTTAAAGCTGTATGAATAGACAAACCATGCAAAACACCTTGTTGCAAACTATGTACACATATCTCTTCTGAGACATCAGTCATTCACAGTGGAAAGAGATTTAAAATCCAAAACTCATATTTCTGTTCTTCCAGCAGTGCAGTAAATATGACACAGTGTACAAAATGAGAGGATGGCTGCTGTATTGGTGAAACTAGACAGAAGCTCAAAACGAAAATGAACCACCACAGATTCACAATCGCCCACAGAGATGAGAATACACTGTTGAAGGAACATTTCTCAAGACCAGACCACATTTATCAGTGATTTTATTGTCAGAGTATTAAAAGGTCATTTCGGGAGGGCGTTAATGAGCAGCTAGCTGAGCAGACGCGAAATTCAGCTGCTCTCTTTGCGGCTTTAAATATTAAAAATAAAAGTTAGAAAGTGCCCAAAGTGTGGAAAGCATGCAGCAGATGGTGTGCAAGCTTGGGATGGATGAATATTTGGCATTGGGACCCTCTAAGAGCCAGAGGACAGCGACAAAAAGTGCAAAAGAAAGGGGTGATGGTGACGGCCTAGTCTCCTTCTCAGCAGCGGAGGTGGCGGCCCTTGGGAGAGAGGTTACAGGGCAGATTACAGCAGCACTGGAGCCCCGACTAATTAAACTCAAGGAAAGCTTGACCTGAAATTGCAGGAGATACAAGGCAGCAGGTGGTGCAGGCTGGCAGAATGACAGAGATGGAGGAGAAAATATCACACATGGAGGATGAGCTGCTGATGACTCCCGGGCTCATGGTGGCACTCCAGAAGGAGCTGAATGATTTAAAGAAGCGTTTGACTATCCAGGAAAATTATCACAGGTGTTTGAATCTAAGATTGAAAGGGTTACCAGAGGGTATGGAAGGGGAAAGTGTGCTGGACTTTTGCTCAAAAGTACTGCCTGGGCTACTGGGCCTGCAACCAGCTTAAGGGTAAATTAAAGCTCGAGAGGGCCCATTGGGCTGTGATGCCCAATCCCCGAATGACCAGCCGCCCAGGCAGATAATATTTAGGTTTCACCACTTCCAGGATAGAGAACTTATGCTGAAGGCGTATCGTGAGAAGGAAAATTGAAATATGAAGGCCACAACCTATTTGTATGTCATAAGGATTAGGCCAGGCTCCTAAAAAGAAGGAAGGCATTCAATAGCATTATGCAGCAACTGCATGATCTGAAAGTGGAAAACTTCCTGATATACCCAGCTACTTTAAAAATAAAGCATGAAGAGTGCCACGTACTCATTTTGGAAAGTGGAAAAGTGGAGGAGTTTGTGAGGAGTTTGAGACAAAAGCTATGCTGGAGACTTGTCTTGAGACCTGGGACAGGGAGCCGAGAGCTCTAATGAGATTTGAGAGATGAAGCAGGGATGTAAATGCAGAGGATTGCTCGTTTATATTTGGTTCTGGAGATCTTATTTTGATGCTAAAGTTCGTGCTGAGAAGACAGGAGACTCTGAAATATGAGGGCACTGCCGTATATGAAAAGAACTGGGGACTAGGAATCGGACAAAAAATGGTGGAATGCCAGAAAAAGGTGGAGAGACATGGTGGAAATGGACAGAGGCAGAGATCAAAGACATGGTGAGAGGAGAAACTGGACTAAGTGGTGGAGATATCTGGATGCGAGGGAGAATGCCATAAGGCCACTGATGGAAGGAACTGTCTCGAATAATGTCTGGGTGCAGGTAGGAGGCGGGCGGGGAGAGGGGCTTAGCGTTGTTTTTTAGGCACGGCCTGCTTTCCTGCTAGCCTTGCTGATACCCTCAACTGTTTGGAGCAAATATGTGTGGCGCTAATTAAAAGGGGAGGAAATAAAGCAGGAAGATGAGAAATTGAAAACGAAGAATCTGAAGGGGAATAGGATGGGGCAAAAATAACTGAGGGGCAAGGAGAGAAGAGAAAGTGGGAGTGGATAGTGATGGATATTATGGGGCACAAAGGTCAAGTGGCTGTGGGGGAAGAGCGTGGAAGTGCCTGATTCAGTACCTGGGATGAGCAGACACTTGAGTCAGGAGACTATTGCGTCTAAGGATCGAGGGAGTATGGGGGAGGAAGGCAAGGATTGAATTGGGTGGATGGATATTCCAAGGTGAAAAGGAAGGGAGAGCATGGGAGGAAGGAAGGGTAGCAAGGAACAAAGGGAGCAGTGGAAAGTGGAAAGGGAGGAGCCCAAATGGAAGATGGAGGAAAGAAATCAATAGAGGAAAAATGAAGGGGGATATGGTGGGGAATAAAGGGTCAGGGAGAGAAGAAAGGTAGGATTTATGTATATAGTTATCCATTTAAAATGTTACTGAATCGTGTGTGTTGTTATTAAGGTTTCTTGTTTATTATGAACAAAGTGCAACCAAAAAGTTAGATATATAAATCGTCATGCTATTGGTGGAAAGATGATGAAAGGGAAAAAGGAGTATATGTGAATGGCAATTAGCAAAAATGTTAATGTAATTACCTGGAATGTCCGGGGTATTACAAATCCAGTAAAGGTCTATGCTGCTGACAGTCCTTAAAGAGAAGAGCCCATATAGCCTTGCTACAAAAATGCACCTAACAGAAGTAGAGCATGCTAAATTGGCTCGGGGATGGGTGGGGAAATGGTATGTGGCTCGGCCTCAGTGCTAAAAGAGGTTGCAATATTAATACATAAAGGCTGAACCTAGAGGCACAGAGAATAATCAGGGATCTGAAGGAAGGAGATATATTTTATTGCAGGAACCCTGAACAGGAGCAGATCACTTTGGGATCAGTATATGCCCCAGCAGTATGTGAATACCAATTTTATGCCTCTTTGCTGGATTTATTGATGCGGAGCAATTCCTAGGGCTAATAATGGGGGATCTGAACTGGGCTATGTACCTGAAAATGGACCACTCCGAGGGGAAAGGGAGAAGTTCAGGAGCAATAGAAAAATGGCAAGAGGGAATGGCGGAGTTGGAAATGGTGGATGTATGGCGAACAGCAAACCCGGCACCAAGAGAGTATACTTTTTGAACCCCATAAAATATGGGCGTGGATAGATTATATATATATCTACGAGGGAATGGTATCACTGGGGTGTGTGAGGCACAGCATAGCCCAACACATATTTGGACCATGCTATGGTGATAATGAAAATACAAGGTAGGTAAAGACATGGAAATTCCCACTTACTTGGCTCAGAATGAGGAATTTAGAAATCACCTGGAGGACAGTTGGGATCTCTTCATAACAAATGAAAAGGAGGAAACCTCGAATAACATTTTATGGGAAGTGGGCAAGGTATCTATGAGGGGAGCAATTATTGAATCATTATCCGTATAAAGAAAAAAGATGTGCACAGAGAAAGGAGCTAGAAAGTAAACTAAAGGAATTAGAGAGAGTAGCCTGAGGGAAAGGAGGAGGCTGTTAGGACACTGGGGGTGATTCTGGAGGCCCTAAAGTGCACCTAAGATCAGAAGCGGGAGAGTTAATCTGTTTAACAGAAGGTACATATTTGAGTGGGGAAATAAACCAGGTCCAATGATGGTTAATCTTATGAAGGGACACAGAAGGATGAATAGAATTATGGGAGTGAGAGATGAAAAGGTACCCTACAGAGTAAAGAAAGGAGATAAGGAATGCCTTCAGGGCCTTTTTACAAAAACTATACCAGGCAGAAGATGAGAGAACAAAGGAAAGGATGTTAGAGTTTCTAGAGAAAATAAGAGTCCCAAAAGCTACACAGGTACAGAGGAAAGGCTAGGAAAACCAATAACGGAGGGGTGATGAGAGCTATAAAGTTGCAGAAAGGAAAGCGAGTGGTCCGGATGGGTATCAGTGGAATATATACAAGTTGATGGGGCCTGAATTGCAAAGGTATTGTGCAGAGTGTTCCAACAGGGAGAGGGATGGAGGAGGTTAGCTTGCGGATACATGTTATGAAAGCTAGCATATGCCTCATACCAAAGGAGGAAGGACCCATTCATATGCGCCTCTTGATCGGCCAATATCATTGTTGAATTGTGATTTGAAGATAATGGCTAAAGTGTTGGCCAGTAGATGAGAGGAAATCCTATCAGGGCTGGTTCACCCAGACCAAATGGGGTTAATAAAGGAGGACAGTCGTATCATAATATGAGGTGGCTACTTAATGTGCTTTGGAGAGCAGGAAGGGGAAAGGAAGATAGGAATCCTCTCGATGTCACAGCGGAAAAAGCGCTTGATAGGGTGGAATGGAACTATTTGTTTGAAATATTTGGGAGGTTTGGTCTGGGTGAACCATTCCTGGGGTGGATAAAGGTGATGTATAGAAAGCCAGGGTGCAGATAACTGTAAATAGGGGACAGGTTGGAGAGTTTTAACTTGGAGAGGTACGAGGCAGGACTGCCCTCTCCCCCACTCTTATTGCACTTGCAATAGAGCTTTTGGCGGTGGCAATTAGAAAGCAAGGACATACAGGGAGTGGGAGGGAGGGTGGTTCGCAGCAAGTTGGCACCATATGTGGACGATATGCTATTGTTTATGAAGAATCCTAGGAGTTCGTTCCTACTCTTTTGGCCTTGATCGAGGAGTTTGGGAAATTTTAGGGTATAAAGTTAATCTGGGAAAATCAGAAGTTATATGGTTTAAGTTGGGGTGAGGAGATTAAACAATGGGGACTCAAAGTGGTGGAGGAGGTATGACATATCTGGGGGTTCAGGTGGGTAGATCCTTGGGGTCACTATACAATTTAAACTATACTAAATTGATAAAACTATAGAAATGGATCTAAGAAGATGGCGCATCTGCCCGTGTCATGGCTGGGTAGAATTAATATAATAAAATGAATGTGCTGCCTAGGATCTAGTATCCTTTACAAATGATACACCTGGGCCTGTCAAGGAGGGATGTGAATAGGTTGGAGAGAGCCTTTTACCACTTTATTTGGAAAGGAAACGTCCAAGGATGAGTCTAGGAAGTTAACGGTGGATAAGGAAAAAAGGGGCTTAAACTTTCAGACTTGGAGAATTACTTTCTGGCTATACAACAAAGATACGTGGTGGATTGGGTACATAAACCTGAAGTGGCCAGATGGGTAGAATTGGAACAGGGAGAGGCACAGGGGAAATTAACAGCATATTTCCACAGTTGAGGGTTAAGGGCGTATAAGATGGGAAAGAAGTGAATCAATGGTGGTACAGGTATTGTTGGCTTGGAAAGTGTTAAAGAGGAAAGGATGGACACAAGGAAAGAGACACTCTTGTTGCCAGTGGTGGGGAATCCTTACTTCCTGCCAGGAATAGAGGACATAGGCTATGGGAATTGGGAGCAAAGGGAATAGGTAGTCTGGGACATCTATTGGTGAAAGGTGGTTCTGCTCATTACAGGAGCTACAAGAAGTGGTAGGAAGGATAAGAGGATAGGTTCGGTACTTCCAGACCAGGACATATATGGAAGTCTAGAAGAAATAAAATAAGGCTGTATGAAGTGGATCCGGTAGAAGGGATGATATATGCAGCTAAAAACAGGAAAAAGGGTTTATAGGCAGGGCTGCTAAAGAGAGGAAGGCTATATTACCAGACAGGAATGTAAGAACCAGGAAATTCTGGGAGCGGGACCTTGAGAGGAGATATAGGACCAGAACTGGACATTACTGCTTCAGATGCACTCTGGAATAATGATATGCAACAAATATAAAGGAACACTTTAAATTCATACATAGAGTATACCTACCACCAGTAATTGTACATAAGGAGCACTCTGAAGTGTCACCTTATACGGAAGGTGAGGCTCGGAAAGGGGAACATATGTGCACTGCTTTTGGGAATGCCCGATACTGCAGAGATATTGGAGGAGGTGGTAGATAGAGTGGGAAGGATTGCGGGAGGAGTTGTCAATGGACCCTTTGGGAAGTTTATTTGGGGTGGAGAATGGGGAAGAGGAGGAATGGATACTGCTTCCTAGGTGGATTAGGGTGGTATTTGTCCTGGCTCGACATGGGATTCAGATACATAGGTCTCGTAGACTGCCAACAGTGCAAAGGGTGGTGGAGGACAGTGTTACAGACACTGGGGCTTGAGAAGGTTGACGTATGCAATGGGAGGAAGAAAGAGAAGTTGAAAAACACTGGCCCCGTTCTTGGCCTCCTGATGAAAGAAGAAAGCTGGATGCTATGGGAGGTACAGGAGGATAAGAAAGGGAAGGAAGAAGTGAAGAGAGTACGTGAAAGTAATAAAGATGAAGTGGTGAAGGAAAGGGTAATGAATATGGGAAGGAAGGCTAAGAGAGAGGATAAAGGAATGACAGAAGAGTATGGAAAAGATAGAAAGGAGTAGAAGATTGAAGGTATTATGCATGAGTCAATGGTTGCGCTTTGCTTTGATTTGATTTGATTGATTCATTTAATTTTATTTTATAATATATTATTTGATATAATTTAAACAGTTTAACTCAATGTAATGCAATTCTGTAGAATCTGACTGAAACATTGTGTGGAATGAAGTGAAGAGACTGATCTCTGCAGAATATATTGGCGGCAGCTGGATGAATAAGTTATGTATTTGATTGTATGTAGTAGCTTACTGGAAAAGCAAATAAAAATATTACATACACACAAAAAAAGTATTCAAGAATATTCAGGAACAGAGAACAATGAAAATTATCCAACTTTTAGACACTAAAGACACTAAACTTTTAGACACCAAAGAAAAAGGACTTAATAAAGATGTTGGCTTGTTGGCACATTACCAGAGATAAATTAGAAAAAATGCTTCAAATGTTTCTCCTTCCATCTTCAAATCATCACATCAGGCCCCAAACAAAATTGAACTATCACTTTCATCTTAAGGTGTCTTTTCAGCAGGCACATTTTTTATGAATGAGAATTGACTTATGTAGTTCTTTGATGTTTAAAACAAGCTACACCATGCCTCACTTAAATCAACATCCAACCTCTGTATCTGGTATTTTATTCAGCTCTATTTTCACTGACCTGAGGAAGAGAGTGTTGCGAGCTATGCCACTGCCAGTGAGATGTACAGCTATATGGTGTTATATTCTGTTATATTTTGTATATGTGTGCATGCCACAAGAATGTCAGTGTTAAAGGAAAACTGCACCCTCATATCTTCTAAATGTTATTTGTTTCCATGTCAACAGACAACTCTTTTCATGTACCTATTAAAGATGCATGCAACTGCTTCAGTTAGTTTTCACACTTCATACTAGGCTCTGTCACTCTCCTGGAAGGGTCCATTTCATGGTTGTTGAAATCTCATTGTTCTTGAGAGCTGCATTAGCATATGAGAACATGATGTCAGAGCAACCATTTATATTATGTATCTCTATGCTGAAATAACAGATACCCTGCAAAACTGTCTGGAAACTTATAACCCAATTGAAGTTTAAAGGGGAAAAACCTGCATTACAACTCAGATAGCTTGTAAAACTCACTGAAGGTAAATGTGGTATTTCACACCTTCTTGCATCTGGTTTCTTTCTTTTAAAACTACTGAAGCAGACAGGCATACTGGGGAGTTTAAAGATTGAGTAGGCATCACATTCTCATATGCTAATGCAGCTCTCAGGAACCATGAGATTTCAACAACCACAATATGGACCCTCCCAGGACAATGGCAGGGCCTAGTATGAACTGTGAAAACTAACTGAAGCAGTTGCATACATCTTTAACAGCTACATGAAAAGAGTTGTCTGTTGACATTGAAAACAAATGACATTTAGAAGATATGAGGGTGCAGTTTTCTTTAAGGAAAGATCTCATAGGATAGTGAGAGAGATTGGATTTACTTTAAAATGTTTGACCTTCCTCTGACCCGAGAGAAACCAGCTTGTTTGCCAGGAAGCTGACAATTACTTGTCAAAGGCTTGGGGTAGCTGATCAAAGGGTATTTCCTTGGTTAACTGACTGAGGGAAACAGAGGTAAATAAAATGCTCAGGAGATAGCCTTTTTCACCCCAAAGGCAGGATGCTTTGGTCCCAGGAAACTGTCATGGTATATTGCCTTTGATGAGATGAAAGGAAAATACAGAAATATCCATTCTGGCAGGCTATTGTGAATTCTCTTTCAGGTGTCATAATTGTCAGGGAAGTATGACATCATAAGGTAGACAAAAATTATGTTGTCGGAAACATGCAGGAGTGACATCTACTGGCCTAAAAGTTAGGACAGACCAGGGATAGCCAGCCTGTCGGTGCAGCTGTTGGATTTAGGCTAGGACGCCAATGACCTGGGTTTGGGAACGAACCTAGGTCATTGGAGGGCCAGCCAGGGAGAAGGATGGAGCATCCTGTGGACTGCTTTCCTTCTCTTGGGGAGGGATGGGTGCAAGACCGATGCTTAATGGACCTCTGCAGAGGCCAGGGGTACTGCAGCAACCAGGTCATCTGGTCATTCTGGATGTGGGAGGACACTGGACATCATTGCATGCCCCCACCCTCCCAAGAGAGACAACACCAGCAGCTTAAGATGATGCCACCCCAGTACCTGCCTCTATGGCTCTCCACTGCTCCACCAACTAATTACAGTCCATGGCACCACATGAGCCCGAACCCCCGGGGGTAAGCCAGGGTGGCAATGTCAGTGATACAACATTTTCTCCATCATTGATGGGCAGGCCATGTGTTGTGGCCGCCTGGGGTAAGCCAGGGAGTATCAGTGGATGGCGGACAGTGGTCATAGGAGAGCAAGGTAAGGTGACTGGAATGGGGGCTGATGGCAGAGCGTCAGAAAGGACAGACCAGGGATTTTGACACTATATAAAGAACTTGAAAACAAGGGTCTCTCTCTCATTTTTGCTGAGCATCTACAAGGGACACTCTTCTCCTGACAATACTAGAAGCAAAACTGCCAGTACAAAGAAACTGAATCTTTCATTTACTTTCTTTGGACTTCAACTCACTACAGACTTTAGGTAGACTTTGAATAACAGTTACAGTGCATTTTTCATGTATATTTTCCACTTTTATTTCTGTTATTCTGTGACCAAATTAGTGCATCTTTTAATTGTTACTGTATTATTATTAGTTAAGTATTTTAGTAAAAGATTTGTTTTAAGAAAACTGCATGATGAGATTTCTAAATTGTGTGTGAGTTGTGGGACAGTTATAAATAATCTGTGACAAACTGTTATTGCTAAGGTGCCTCCATAAGCAACCAATCAAGCAAGGGTCTGTAAGGGATCTCTGGGTAGAGATAAGGAGAGTACCAAAGTCTCAAGGAAAAGTCTGTAGGGATTTTGAATCAGGTTGTTGCATGTCCTGTGGAGAGGACAAAATCAGGAGCACACTGCTACCCCAAAGAGAGTGTGACACCTGAATCTTCCCCATTTGTGTAACAACCAAGAAGGGTTCATATTTGGCTACAAGACTCAAGACTGGTATTGTGCCCTTATCCAAAGTTTTGAGAGAAGCCTTGGGTCCTTGTGGCAGGTGTGTTCGGTCGAGACCTCGGTGAGCATTCTAAAAGGGCACAAGGAGGGTATCTCTATTCCCCATCACAGATTGCACTTAGGGGTGAGCACTGTGAGCTCAGTGGACCTGATCCTCAGGAGTGGGTTCATGACAGGAGTATATCTCCCAAAAGCTAGTCCCAAAACAGTTTTGCTGGTCCAGTAAAAGATATTACTTGCAACATGTTTGTTATTTTGTTTTCTTCTACAAGCTTTATCAATGACATTGAAAATTTTAGCTGGCCCAGCAGTGTAGAGGGCTGAGGAGCCTAGCGCCATACCTCTCACCACAACCACGACCCATTCAAAAGTGAGCTCGGGCTGCTGGGGTTGGCTGGGGAGAGAGAGGTTGAGCATCCAGAGGACAGCTCTCCTGTCTCGAGAAAGGATGGGTCATGGATCTCTGGCATCAGTGACACCTAGTGAAGGTTGGGTGTGCAACAACCATGGCTGTGTAGAGATAGGGTGGAGGCATCAACAGGCGTCCACGAGTCAAGTGCGGGGAGCATGCACAACTCGTGCTGGACATCATTGCATGTCCACCTCCTCCTTGGGGCAACCACAACAAGAAGAAACACCCCAATGTCTGGAGGGAAGACGTCACTCCACTGCCACCACTCCCAATGCTGGACTCTGCCTTCCTGGATCCCACTCACCATCAGCCACCCATTGCCTGTCAGGTAATTGGATTGAGGTGTCAGAGCACTGAGGTGGCTCCATCCCAGGGGCAAAGACCATGGGTTCCTGCAGGTGATGATGGGAAAGTGAGGATCACAGTCTGGGAGGAATCAGGTGGGAGTCAACCAGCGGGCTCAGAAGTCAGCAACCAGAGCAAAGAAAGTTGATTAAAAGAAAAAAAATGTATTTTATTTTGGAATGTTAAAGGTAAAGGGATAGGCAGAAGGCAAGAAAAATATTCAGCTTTGCTGACCAAAAGGGGTTTACATATTGCTTATGCAAGACACCCATCTATGTAACAAAGAGGCTGAATTGCATACAAAAAGCTGGGGGATAGTAGGGTGGCAAACTTTAATACCACACCTACAGGGTTAACAATCTTTATTAAAGAAAATAGATCTGCTTCATTTAGTCAATTGTCAGTAGACCCAGAAGGAGATTTAGTATAGCAGAAATCAATACACTAGATGGGGCTTTCATGATGGCAACTGTATATGCACCCAATGTGAGTGATAATTGTTTAACTATTTCTTCCTGAATTTGGTTACTTTTGATGGTCCATATATTATAGGATGTGACTTTAATCTAGCATTAAATTGTAGATTAGACAAATCATCTTCATACTCAGGCCAAATGTCAAATATAAGAAAACAAAGTGGTATATGGAGGTTTTTTTAAAATGTTGTATACTTTAGAAACATAGAATTTGACGGCAGATAAGGACTGCTTGGCCCACCTAGTCTGCCCATTTTCCTACCTAACAGATAAGCTGCAGATCCTAGTTAACCAACAGCTTACTTCCTCCTACCCCCTAGGACTGCCTTATGCCTGTCCCATGCATTCTTGAAGTCCCCACTGTTCTTGACTCCATGACCTCTGCAGGGAGGCTGTTCCATGCATCCACAACCCTCTCAGTGAAAAATACTTCCTTGCATTACCTCTGAGCCGTCCCCCTCTATCTTCAAATTGTGCCCCTTGTTCTTGCACATCTCTTTTTCTGGAAGATGCTACCCTCTTTGGACTTTGTTAATTCCCTTGAGGTACTTGAAAGTTTCTATCATGTCCCCTCTCCCTTCTTTCCTCAAGGGTATACATATTAAGCTCCTTTAGTCTTTCTCAGTATGTCTTCTGGTGCAGACCCTGCACCATTTTGGTTGCCCTCCTCTGGACAGCCTCCACTCTGTCTATGTCTTTGCGGAGATGGGGTCTCCAGAACTGCACACAGTACTCAGATGGGGACTCACCAACTGTCTGTACAGAGGAATAACAACTTCCTGTTTTCTACTATTGATGCCTCTTCCTATGCATCCCAGTATCCCCCAGCCTTCCTTACTGCCTTCTCACATTGCTTGCCCACCTTTAGGTCATCTGATATAATTACCCCCTGGTCCCTTTCTATTTTTACTGTTGTCAGTATCTCACCCCCATTGTGTATGCTTCCTGGTTTTTGTTTCCCATGTGCATTACCTGCACTTCTTGCATTGACTCTGAGCTGCCATACATTTGACCATTCCTCCAACCTTGCCAAGTCCCTTCTCATCCTTTCCACTCCATCTTGTGTATCAACCCTGTTGCAGATCTTTGTGTCATCTGCAAAAGACATACTTTCTTTCCAGTTCCTCTGCAATGTCACTTATAAAGACATTAAAAGGACCGGTCAGTACGGCCCTGCAGTACCCGCTAAGTAACCCTCCTTTCTTCACTGTTTACTCCATTTACTACTACCTTGTGTCCTGTTGTCTAGCCAATTTTTTATCCAGGCTACCTATGTGGGACCCACTCCAAGGCTGGCTATCTTTTGTATTAATCTTTTGTGTGGGACTGTATCAAATGCCTTGCTAAAATCTAGGTAGGCCATGTCCACAGCCCCTCCCTGGTCTACTACTTTGGTCACCCAGTCAAAGAAATCTATTAGATTCATCTGACACGACCTTTCCATCGTAAATCCATGCTGCCTTGGGTCCTGTGCCCACTGGCCTCTACGTACTCAACAATTCTTTCCTTCAGAAGTGATTCCATCATTTTCCCTACCACTGAGGTCAAACTAACTGGTCTGTAGTTTCCTGCCTCTGTCCTGCTCCCACTTTTGTGAAGAGGAATCACATCTGCCCTCCTCCAGTCCTCGGTACCACCCCATCCTCCACGATTTGTTAAAGAGAGCAGTCACGGTGTCACTAGTTCTACCCTTAGTTTTTAGAATTCTGGGTGAATCCCATCAGGCCCCATTGCTTTGTCCACCTTCAATTTTATTAGTTCTTTCAGAACCCTTTCTTCTGTAAATGGACTGGTATCGACCCCGTCTTCAGAGTGTTTCTCCGTTTGGTTTAGGTAACTCCCCTCCTCTTCCTTGTGAATACTGAGCAGAAATATTCATTCAGTATCCCTGCTTTTTCACTGTCACCCTCTACCCACATTCCTCCCTTTATTAAGCTTCAGTATCCCTCCTTTGGTCTTCTTCGCTCCCTAATCTACCTATAAAAGGTCTTATCCCCTTCTTAACAGAATTGGCTATCCTTTCCTCAGTTTGGGCCTTTGCTATTCTGACTGCCTTCCCAGCCTCTTTCTGCTTTAACTGATAAAGTTCTCTGTCCTGCTCCTTCTGTGTTTCCTTATATTTCCTGAATGCTGTCCTTTTCTCCTTAACCTTCCCTGCCACCTCTTTTGAGAACCATAGCGTTTTTTTCCTTCGTTGTGTTTTATTGATTTGCTTTACACAAAGGCTTGTTGCCTCTGTGATGGCTGTTTGATTACTCCCCATTGTTCCTCCACCCATCCTTCTTGCCTGTTTGCTAGTGCTTTTCTGAGGCACTCTCTCATTTTCCCAAAGTCAGTCCTCCTCAAGTCCAGTACTCTTGCTTTTGTATGGCTTGATTGTATGGCTGTGTTTATCATGAACCACACTGTTTGGTGGTCGCTTGTTCCCAGATGGCTACCCACTTCTAAATCTGAGATTCTTTTCCATCCCATTTGAGAGTACCAGGTCTAAGATTGCTCCCTCCCAAGTGGGTTCCAATACTAGCTGTCTGAGGCATGCCCCTGTAGGGCATCAAGAATGACCCTGCTCTTGGATGTGCCTGCAGCAAAGGTGCTCCAGTTAACATCTGGCATATTCAGGTCCCCCATCAACAATATCTCCCTTTTTCTGCCATTCTAAGAAAGCCTTCTATCATTTTCTTGTCCATTCCATCCCTCTGAGATGGGGTCTGTATACAACCCCATGCAGATTGTGGTGCCATTTTCTGTCTCCAGGGTGACCCAAGTGCCTCATCAGCTCCCTGTTTACTCTTTAGTTCTGTTGCTTTGATCCTTCCTTTACATAAGAGCTACCCCTCCTCCTCTTTTACCCTCCCTGTCCCTCCTGTAGATTGTGTATCCTGGTATGTTGACATCCCAGCCATGGGTTTCTGTGTACCATGTTTCTGTGACTGCCACAATATCCAGGCAACCCTCTTCCATCAAGGCCACTAGTTCAGGAGCTTGTTACAGAACTCCGGGCATTGGTACTCATCACCCTCCACTTTTGATAGCCTTACCCCTTTAGCCCCATTTCTGTCCTTACTGCCTTTGCCTTTTTACATTTAAATCTGTTCTACTCCTAATAACTTCTGTACCTTGGTGTTTACCTCACTAATCACCATGTTTTGTGGAGAGGCTCAGATATCCTGCTCCTTTTCAGTGCCTCCCCTTGCCTAGTTTAAATGCTTGCCATTGAAGCATTTAAACCTCTCACCTAGGATCCTGGTTCCCCCGACAGATGCAGACCATCGCACCAGTATAGGTCTGCATCCTCCAGGTGGCTCCCCAGTCCCCAATGAAGCCAAAACCCTGAGCTCCACACCAGTTTTCAACCACTCATTGAATTCCCTGGAGAAGTGCCCTAGCATCTCCTTGCCATAGACAGGCAGCACCTCCGAGAAGGTTACCGTATCGCTGCTTGTTTAAGGCCCCTTCCCAACTCTACAAACTCCTCTTGCACTGCTCTGATCCCATTCCTAGCCAGGTCATTTGTCCCTAGGTGGACAATGACATCCAGCTCCCTCCCTCATGCAGCTCCTCCCACGATCCAGAGGATTCACTTCCTGTCCCTCAAGCTGTGGCGCCGAAAGGCACCTACCTCCTCTCCCTTCCTCCCCATTTCTACCCCCTAATGATTGAGTCCCCACCAGGGTTGTTTCCTTCCCTGTGGGTCCCATGCCACCCTCCTGTGGGTCTCCTTTGTGAAGGTTCCCAGCATCCTCCTTGGTCTCCACTGCAGGTGCCTCCATGAGGAACCACTATCCACCAGAAGGCGAATGAATTGTGGAGGTACAGCTGGAGGATGCAACTCTGTTCCACCACCCTCTCCCTCCTTGAGCCCACCCTGGTCCAGCCTCTCCTCTTTCTTGGCAACCTCTGAGGTAGTGGCATTGGCCCTGGTGGTCCCTGGGTGGGAGAAGAGGTTTCATGAATCCCAGCCAGGTCAGCCTGGAGCGGGCAACTCCTCTCTCAGACCAGAGAGGTGCCTACAAATAGGCAGCATCGCAGCCTCCAGAATGTCTCCGGAACACTGCCACCCCACAGCCATTGCACTGCACCACTCCTATCATGTCTTATTTTGTGTCCCTCTACTGTTTCCTCTGGATGCTTATTCTCTCCTCTCCTTACAACTCTCACCCTTCCTGTTCTGGGACAGCAACTTCCTATCTTCTTCAGTAGCATCCTTCTTCCTTGCTCAGTATCAGACCACCAGTAGCTGGGGAGAATGAGCTACTTTTTTCCTTTAGGGTTGACAAAACCAATGTTTCTCTATGATCCTTTCCTTCCTACTTCCAAACAGGAAGTTCCTGTTGACAGTCAAATCCAGTGGCTATAAAAGTAGAACTGGCTTTGGGTGGGTGGGATGGAGGGCAATTAGTAAGAAAAAGGCTAGCAACAGGAAGTTGTAATTTGACTCACCTGCTTTTATAGTGTCTAAACCACACCCCAGGTAAACTCTCTTTCCTCCTACTGGTTTAGCAAAGTCAGCTGATACAGTACCCTTCTCTGCACAAACACACACGGACTTTCTTTCTTTTCTTTCTTTTTATAACCCTAAATAAGACCTCTTCTACTTCTAATAAGTTATCTGTCTACTTAATCTTAACAGACACTGACTCCTTCTGAGATATAAGTTTAAAATTAATAAGAAAATGTAGCTTCTTTTAGTTAGTTGCTTTCTGCTCTACAAGCAAGGTTAGCAACAGGAAGTTGTAATTTGACTCACCTGCTTTATAGTGTCTAAACCACACCCCAGGTAAACTATCTTTCCTCCTACTGGTTTAGCAAAGTCAGCTGATACAGTACCTTCCCTGCACAGAACACACACTGACTTTCTTTCTTTTCTTTCTTTTTTAACCCTAAATAAGACCCCTTCTACTTCTAATAAAGTTATCTGTCTACTTAATCTTAACAGACACTGACTCCTGCTGAGATATAAGTTTTAAATTAATAAGAAAATGTAGCTTCTTTTAGTTAGCTGCTTTCTGCTCTACAAGCAAGGCTAGCAACAATTTTATTGAGATTTAGGATTTTACACAGGACAAGAGCAACACACTTACAACATACAATACAATCCCACTTCAGTGGACAGAGATTATATACAGAGAATGAAATATATATGCAGGCAGATAATACAAAGTACATGCTAATATCACAGAGACACTGAACATCAGAGACACTTTTCAGATTGTGCTTAGAGACTATTATTCATCCTTCTACTGTTGGGGTTCTAGCTGCATGAGTACATGAAGCCACTCCCAGTGCTTCTGGTAGCCATTGAGTCTATTATTCAAGCAAGCAATCAACTTCTTTGCTTGAAGGGCAAACATTATATATGGACGATTTAAAGGGACACTGTCAAACATTTTTCATCACATTATTTTAGGTAAAATCCACATTTTATGATTGCTTACTTTCTCTAAAATGCATTGATGTTGCTGGTTGTTTTATCTGCCTCCTTACCTATTAGAACTGGAATGCTTGGTAATGTATAGCTATGCACAGCTTTGTTTTGCATCAAATCATTGAACTACTCTTAGTGCACACTTCCTGAACATTAGAAACACCTTTAAAAGTGCAGCCACTCATGATACAATAGTCTCCTCTACTACCACTGCATAATGAGTGGCTAGATTGTGTTGGTGGTTTTCCTGAGTCCATGATAGATGCAGTGGGAGCCAGTCAAGAAATGTAAACAAACATGTTGTGGTGTGGTAACACCAATATGGTGGGCAGTCACTTTTCACTTTTTAAAAAGAAAAAGGTATCCGAATCAAACTACCAGCTGCATCAACAGTCTGCATAGAATATGAACAATCATAAAATGTATTTTTAAACTATGGACGCTTTGAGGCCTAAGAGGGTTGACAGTGTCCTTTTAAAAATGAAGACACCTGGAGGAACTAAACTCAGACCCCAAGCATATTCATTTTTTCACACACAGCCCCATCTGTGTTATGCTCAAACTGACTACTTTCTTATTTCTTTTTTATATACTTATGCTTTATTTAGTATCAGAATCAGATAACATACAGATCAGCAAAAACAGACTCCAGATACAGTGATGTTCTAGTTTAAACATTCAAGACTAATTGATCATTTCTCATATACAGCAGTTAGAATTTTAGAGAAACAACCTCAAGTCCATATTCTTCCATGGCACATCATTTAGAGCCATACTTTAAAATCTCTTGGAATTATTAATTGTAAATTTAGAGAGTTAACAATCACTCTCTGCATTTTATTAGATACAACTTTTAAGAATTGTACAAAACACAAAACAAAAAATTTTACCTAAGAAAGACTTGTACCAGGATTTACAGACTAAGTTATCAAGAGCAATGGTGTGCTGACTCCTATCATACTTTGATTGTTTTCTAGTTACTATCAAAGAGACAATTAATATATTCCTGTTAAGAGCCAGTCTTACTCATAATTTATCAAGATGTAAGGGCAGAGGGTAGTTTACCATATCCCACCTAGTCCGGTGCTGTACCCCCTCATAGAGCAACCACCTCATCCACCTATTTTGGTATATCAAGGTTTGTTGTCTGAGGTCATAAGTGGACTACTTTCTTATTTCACAACTTCTTACACACTGTGTAAAACTTTTGGCTGTCTGTGTTGTGGCCCTGGGTCAGTACATGAAAAAAGGCCTTGGCTCATTATATTTACCTTGTAAGCAAAGTCTAAATAAAATAAATAAATAAACATGATAAAATATTATAGCACAGTAATTTTGGATCGTGCCTCAGTAGAATTGCAAATTATCTTTACTAAACAAACATTAGATAAACTTTTAAAAGACAAAAACTGTTAAGATATATTAGAAATAGGAATTAAAAAAAATACATTAAGGCACTTTATCCAAACTGGAGATAATCTCAAGTATTTTAGACTAGTGGCACACACCACCAATTTAGTCAACTAATATACCCTGTCTACACACACACGCATCATACATCATTTTAAAGCTTAGTATGTCTACTGTACAAGTTTGGGGCTTCTTCAACACGTCCTTTTTTTCCATAAGTAGTTTTGTACATTTTTTCGGCTTTTGTTCCCTGACCCCGTAAGTGCCCCAGCATCACACGACATGGAGGACATGTGCCTGCCATGCACTACAGGGCACCCCACCCTACCTGTCACACCGACACTGCCTGTGCCTGTCATCCAACCTCCATCCAGTGATGGCAGAACTACAGGTGGGTGACCATGCACCCTCCCAGGAGAGGAGAGGAGAGGAGAACCAATGCTCAATCCTACTTCGCCCCCATGCCTGCACCCCAACAACCTGAGGTTGTTCTTCAACCAGGTCACAAGCATAGCACGAGGTAAGGCTTCCAGCATCTCAGCTCTCAGTGCCACTGGGCCAGCTTTCTTCAACACCTCTACTGGTGATGGACTTTGCTACTTCTTCACTGGAAAAGCCTCCAGCAAAAGAAATGTTTGTGTCAAGTGTGCTCCTACACTTTCAGGTGCATTTTGAACCATATAGTCACAGAAGAATTTTGCAAGTGACTACTTGTTGGATGCTACATTTAGAAACTTTTCCCTGGAGACATAGGGCATCCACTAATCACCTCATATTGCTTGCATCCAACCTTAGATCCTATCCAGCCCTGTCTTTCTGCAGTTTTCACAGAGTTACTGTTGTCATATCTGTCGAAGACTTCAATTACAAATTAACTTTGTCAAATCCTTTTAGGACCTGCTTCAAGTACTCAGCAGGCAATTCATCGAATGTGTGGAATTTGTCTCAGGCATCATTTTAATGACAGCCGTGGCATCTCTGATGCACACTGTGGTTTCTTTGTTGCATCCTCGTAGCTCATGGATGCTTTGAGCTTAAGCTTCCAGCTGATGCCCTAATTCAGCTTTGTCTCATTGTTCCATCAGCATGGAAGAGGGACATAGGCACAAGTTCTACTGAGTGACTAACAGTTGCCATTGAAAAATCATCTCTGCATCTTGCTAGGGATAGGGCTCTGTGGAAAACAATTTCTGGACTGATAGCTGCTGTGATTGTCCTTCCCTTGCCAGACTTTAATTTGCTCTTCTTGGCTATGTCAGCAAATGTTTTGATATAGATTTCTTGATGGGGCTGAAGAAGCTACATGTCCCATCAGAATCAAGTGCATCTCTCACAGATCTCTCCATTTGTTCTTTCACCAACATCTGCTATTTTCAGTAGAGACCCTTGTACATCTGATGTTACATGCAGTCCAATAGATATATTGATAAGTTTCTCTTGATGTGATTCAGGATCAAATGGGTTTGTCATATTGTTGATGACATGGTTGGTAAGGGCTGTAACATGCTCTTCATCACTCTTCAGTGCAGAGCAAGGACTTGTTTGTAGGCTTTGTCTTCACTCGTGTTGATAGGCCACTTCTTTCTCTCATAGCTTTTGCATATTCACTCAGAACATGTCTTGTGAGGGTCCATCTGACAAGAGCTGGCTTCTTTCTTGTCAGTCCTACAATTCTACTGCTGCCCTTTGAGTCTTTAATGACAGTTTCCTCTGTTCCCATGTCATTCCAATATCCATTGAAACAACCAGAGTCTGACACACAGAAAATTCCCCAGATTCAAAGAAACTGTGTACATCTTCAGGAGATTTAGCATATTAAGAATGTAGATTGGAATCCACCTGGTATAGTTGTGCCTGTTTGCAGAAAAGAAGTATGGAAGCATGGCATGCTGTGTATGTAGGTGAAGTTTCCAATCACCTCTTGCTTTGCATGGACATTTAAAAGTAGTATTTGCATAACCTGGAGAAAATGGTCCCAGAACTCAAATGCAGGAACTGGGCATAAGCCCATGTCTGAAATTCCTCCAGTAGTGGTAGCATATGTTGAGTTAGAGCATCATCAAGCTCTTTAATGACATGTTGTAAGGACTCAATGTCTTCAGACTCAAACATCTTTTGAGTGTCAGCCAATATTTGCCAGACACATGGTGGAACTCCATGAGTACCTCCTCCTTGCTCACACCATTTAACAAATGAGGAAAGTTTCAGAGCACTCAAGTCCTCAAATGCTAGAGTCAAACCATGTACAGCATGGTTGAATTGCTACCAGCAAGCATTTGATCTGCAGTACAAGCTGCATACACAGAATCAACAAGAAGGTCTAGCAATCCTCGTCTCCCCCAAAATTTCCCAATACATGCAATAAAACAACACAGGGTATGAAACCACCCAGGTGAATCACATTGGTACTAAGTTCATTTGGGAGAGTCCATTTTACTTGCTGAGCAACAGCATACAGTTGCTGATCCATGGTCTGAACGGCATGCTGCAGGCCTAGAGTTGTTGACATTTCCTTTTCCTGACATTTCAGCATTGTAGTATAGACTGTGTCCATGTCAGCTGGTTTGGCATCCACAATAGGTGCATATGCAACTGCTGTGTAGGTGCTCTTCTTTGTGGCAAGCTTGTGGTTGAAACCAGTCCAAATGGAATCACCTGAGTGTGAACAATATTAACGTCATTGGGAATTGTAGAACATCACAAGATAGTAGTCTTAAAAGACACCAGGAGAGATCTCAGACAGCTTTCACCTGTAGGTGACAGGAGTTTATTTTGTCAGGTACTTTTCATGGCAAGTCAGTTCTGGGTGTGTTCTAGGTTTTTCAAACACTGCACGCTGCATAAATGACTCTAATTGTCCGGGAGAGTAAGTGACTTTTCTTTCCCACTTTAGTGATATTTCTTATGATGCTGGACTTTCTGCAGACTGTTCTTGAAATACCATTCTAGCCATTGAATGGAAGGTATTCTTTTCAACAATGGTTTCTATATTGATGTCTATATTATCATCTCCTTCATGGATGAGATTTCCACCAGCATGAAGTGGTACAATTCCATTTGGAATGAACACACCTCCTTGGAGTCTTTCTACTTCAGTTTTTGCACCACTTATCAAGAACCACATCAGCTCATTATAATTGATGCAGAATCCATGAAGGTATAGTATGTCAATGAAATTGCAAGACCCAAACTCATGGTGTAGCTGTGCAGCAAGTCTTATGTGCAGTGGTGTGATTATTTTGGAACTGTTAAATCTTATGCACTCAGCAATTGAGAGACACCCTCTTTTGATGTCTTCTGAAGGATAATACTCATTGCTGGCTGAAATGTATGCCTCTTCATTTATCAATCAAAGGACACACTCCTGCACTAACTGGGGCACAAAAGTAGCTGACCTCTGTAAACTACAATCCCTGGCTTTGGATAATATTCTGAGGGTTTCATTTTTGCTATTTGTCGACCGAAAGATTGAAGTGACACTATACAAAGCCCATTGTTTATTTGAAAGCTGTTCATCAGGCTCACTTGCCAAAGAACATACACAAAACAATTGGATGACTTAAGTTCCTGCTTCAGATTACTAGCAGCTTGGATAGCATCAGCTAATGTTATTGCACTGAATAGAACAATGGTAGATTTGCCTTGTCCATGCTATACATAGAATGAAATTGCAGAACCATAGTGTTTTTCTAATCTTGCCTGTAATTTGCTACTGGAATAGCTTTCAGTTTCTACATCTGAGGGAAGTAGGGCTTTGTATCTTTGCAGCAGCTTGGAAAGGAGAAGAGACTTCTTGTACTACGATCATTGTCTATCTCTTCAATCAGCTGATAAAATGCAATGTCATAAGGGACTGTATTGTTGCAGTGGAACTAGATGGTACTGCTTTCAGATTGTTTTACTCAAATAGGAAGAAAGGCATGTTGAGTGATAAACTGCATCCTCAGAAATCAAGTCTCCTCAGATATTCTGTGCAACTTGTCGTCATCTCCTCTTTGAAGTGCTGCCTCCTTAGATTGGTTGCTCTCTCAAATGTTTCAATTTTATGAAGTTTCTTGTCTTTCTTGTGTGTTTTCTCAAGCAAACAATGCAACAGGACCAATCACTGGAGGACATGCTTGCTGTGGTGCCTATAGAAGCAGGTGAACATGATACTGTCTGATCAGATTCAGAGTCTGTTGTCTTTCCTGGGTTGAATACAGCTCTGGCATGTGCCAAATTCAACTTGCTTATGTATTTCTGAAAGCAACCCCTGTGATAGAGTATTGGTGGCACATCATGTAAACTAGAAAACTCATCCAGTAGCCACCAATGCAATTCATCTTTCCTGGCTTCTGCTACCAGCATCACATAATTCTGTCCAGCACTGGTGGCTTTTTCAGACAGTTTTGCATTCTGTTGATTTTCTTGACAAATAACATTTTTCAAAGTTTGTGGATAGTCTTTTTCTCTTTGATGTAAGCTTTAAGGGGCTTGTATCCTCCATTTGTTCATATAATGTAACTTCCTGTGGCGGTAAAATTCTAAAAGTGTATTGTTAGCATTACCACCATCACTACCACCATTTTTCACTTTGTACAAGTATAATGACTTGTGCTAAATTAGATATAAATTACATCTATACGTTAGTATCAAAACTACCATTTTGTTAGCGAGCACTTTGATTGAAGCCAAGTATGAAGCTGTCTATTGTCATCTCTAACACTAAAACTGACCTGTGCATAAGTGTCACTGAATTAAAAACTAGTTTGTAGAATATTTCAAAGGCTAGTACTGCATACATAGCAATTACAAATTAAAACCTTCTACAAGGCAGACTAGATTCTACATTGTATGTACAAAAGCTTATAAATGGAGAAGCATTACATTAGTAATTCATGTGCATTTATA
The DNA here is from genome assembly GCA_016271365.2 of Neoceratodus forsteri. NCBI lineage: Eukaryota > Metazoa > Chordata > Ceratodontiformes > Ceratodontidae > Neoceratodus > Neoceratodus forsteri. The sequence continues at coordinate 764,426,367 of CM028133.1, read as the reverse complement.
TCTATCTACTATGCAGTACAAACTATGGGCACATAATCTACTGCTACTGGTACACAGCCTTCAGTGTGAGACAGGTCTGGCAGCAAATCTGTGATGTGAAAACATTTAATTTTAGTATATTGCAAAATGTTGATATTCACCATTTTTGCCACATGCTAATCAGCTTCATAATTTCTGAAAAAAATACTAGCTAATGCAAAGCAATAAAAATCTTTTAATACATTGTCGTTTGCTAGCTTTGACCGATAAACACCACATTAAGATGTTGAAATTAATAGTAAACAGTAAAACTGGAGTCATAGTCATGTTACAGTGCTTCTGGAACTGTGCAAAATGATACTTTCTCATTTTGAGTACCATTGTTTAACCTCACCTACAGGCTTATGGCTCTACTTGACAGCTCCACATCATACCTCATCTAAAAACATAAAATAAGCTTTCAAATTATTTATTTATTTCAAAAGTTTTTCAGGAAAGACATACTGAGCTGAGAATAGCTTGTTCCAGATGTGTCCTGGGGAAGGGTAGTTGGGAATACACTATATACACGTACATTCATAAATATAACATTTACAGGGTATTCTATAAGCACATAGATTATACAGTGAAATGACACAGAATATTTACACAAGTTATAACAGTTCACAAATAACAGCAGTCAATAACAGTAAACCTTATTAGAAGGAAAGAAACATACCCACAGGAGAACTTCACCATGAAGTAGGGCAATCTGTCTGTGGGGGTAACTTCAGGAGAAGAGTGAGAAGGTACACAGTAAGGAGAGGGAAGAGTGGCAGAAAATGGCCGGGAAGCAAGTTTAAGGTATGGGAGGCAGAGGAAGAGAGGGTGGGTGTGGGGCATGGGAAGGAGAATTAGGAGCCCATGAATACATAGAAATGGGGATGGGGATAGGAAGGAGGATGGGAGGGGTGGAGGGCAGGAAGAGGAGGAAAGGGAAGAGTGGGAGAGGAGAGGAGGAGAGAGGGATGTATGATGTGGGTGTGTGTAGGGTTGGTGCATTAAACTCCAAGAATATGGCCCTTTTGGAGAGTTGCCACACGCCTATTTAACTAAGAACCCAAACTCACTAGAAGATTTCATCTACTGGGGTTAATCTTGCAAACAAGATTTAGTTATATTTAAGTTGTGGAGTCCCACAGGCTCGATACTGGGACCATTACTTTTCTCTTTTTGTTAATTCACTTTCTTATTTATTTAAACACACTGAACTTGTTTTATACACAGATGATGTGGCCTTTTGTTCTGGATATAATTTACCACATTTCAAGTAATATTGCAATCTGAATTTAGTTTACTTCACACTTGGTTTGAAGCTTATAAATTAGTATTAAATTCTGTTAAAACAAGAACAATGTTTCTCCAGTGTTAGGAAATATCGGTATCTGAATTACTGTTGTCGACAATTTTGGTAACTAAATTGAACAAGTGAAGGTATGTAAGTATTTTGGCCTGTTGTTGAGACTCACACCTTTCATATGAGTCTCACATTATTGATTTAATTAATAAGCTGCATAAAGATTGGGCTATCTTTTTAAAATATGAAAAAATCTTACAATTGAAGTTAGGCATATGTTAACTCATAGGCCCAGATATTCAAAATGGTTGCGCAAGGTGCAGCAGTGTTGCGCCATCGCAGCCACTGATGCGCCCTGGCGCGTTATTCAAATGAATTGCACCTGGCACAAATCCTGATGCCAGGTGCATCAGTAATGTATGTAGGCACAAGTGGGGGGTGTGCCCATGCATACTCTGCACAGCCGATATTCAGCCAGGATATGCGGGCCATGCATGCGCCAGCCTACCTGTCTCAGCACAAAGTTGATCCAAAAAAAAGGAACAGCGGATGGCCACCCACAGGTGAGCTGCGGTGCGGGGCACAACACGGCAGCTGCCACCGCCAGGTGGCCACCAACTCGGCTGCACCTCCGTGGTGGTGCCCTCCCCATGCCCGATTGTGGGCATCAGTAAAAAGCAATCCTAAATCCCTGGTAGTCCAGTGGACCGAAGTCTGCCCGATTGAGGGCTTAAGTGTGAAAAAGATAACTCCTATATCCCTGGTGGTCCAGTGGACTGCTGCCCACCACTCGCGGGCTTAAGTGTGAAAAAATATTACTCCTACATCCCTGGTGGTCCAGTGGATTAAAGTCTGCCCGATCACGGGCTTAAGTGAACTAGTACCACCCCCATATCCCTGGTGGTCCAGCGGATCCCCTCCCCACCGCCCACTGTCCCCACCGCCCCTCCCCAGGTCAGCAGCAGGTGGCAGCACCCCACACTGCCTGCTGCCCACCACCCCACCGACGACACTGTCAGTGGGGCTGTATCGCCCATTGGTCCTAGCGTGAGCCAATGGGCATACAGCCATGCCGCACTTCACATTCCAGATATGTGAATGAATCCATTCACATATCTGGAATATGTATCTGGTATAGTCTCACACCATTGGAACACACTGTGGACCAATGGGCGCACAATCTACGGCGGTGTCGGTTGGCGGCGGGCGGCGTGGCAGGCGGGTGGTGGTGCTACCACCGCTGACCTGGGCAGGCGGTGGGGATTAGTGGGCAGGTGTGAGGGGGTCCACTGGACCACCAGGGATATGGGGGTCGGTACTAGTTCATGAAGCCCGATCGGTAGACTTCGTCCACTAGACCACCAGGAATATAGGAGTAATATTTTCACACTTAAGCCCGCGATCGGGCAGACTTCAGTCCACTGGACCCCAGGAATATAGGAGTTATCTTTATTCACACTTAAGCCCACGATCGGGCAGACTTTGGTCCACTGGACCACGAGGATATAGAGTAATCTTTTTACTGAAGCCCGCGATCAGGTGGGCAGCGGTCCACTAGACCACCAGGGATATGAAGTTCTATTTCTTTTTTACTGCAGCCGAGATCGGGCTGTAGAACTGATTGCCACGCTGCAGGGTGTGTCGGTTCCCGATGGCTGCTGCCTGGCAGGGAGCCAGGTGCAAGTCGTCGGAATCGGTGCACCTGCATGCAAATGGGCCATAATGATATGCAAATGGCCCCATTTGCACCTTGCATACATTATGGCCCATTTGCATGTCAGCTTTTGAATATCACAGTTGTTGTACCTAGCGCAATGGAACTTGTGCTAGTGCATCCCCATGCTCCACTCTGGCCACTGGTGCTGGTGCGGTGTCACTCGCCATGCACACTGCAGGTGGCCAGGGTGTAATATTCAACGATGCTGAGCCATGGCACAGCTCCATTGAATATCGCCCAGTCTGACCCCTGCGCAGCCAAGTTGAGCTGCACTTAGGCTGCGCCACAGCCTGCACAGTTTGAATATCTGGGCCTTAGTCTATTATTATAAGACTTGGAGTTTGGTTCAGTGATTTATTCCTATACAACTGAAGGAATGTTTGCTAAACTAAGGTCAACTTATCATAGTATTATTCAATTTGCCATTGGTTGTCCCAGGTCTACACATCATTGTCTATTATAAAATTTATTTAACTGTTTATCTTTAGATCAGCATTTTAATTTTGCTCCTTACTGTTTCTTCATAAAATTCAACTGGCTTGCTCCCTATAGTGAAACTACACTATTTAACAGAAATGACCATTCAGTAAACACTAGAATGCATGGCAGACTTTCATATAAAGTTCCCTATACCATACAAAGTTTGCTCAGAATTCCATAACTTTCTCACCTATTATTATTTATAACAAACTACCCGGCATCATAGTAGGCTGCTCTAGTATGTCTAGTTTTAAGACAAAGCTAAGGAGCTATATGCTGACGAACTCTTCATGTAAGTGCAATAATTGACTTTTAAACTTTTGTATTTATGTGTTTATTGCATTTTGTCTAATGTCGTACTTGTAATGCTGAACATCTGTGAAAATGGGTTATTAACACACAGATTTTCAGTATAAAAAAAAACAAAATGAAATGAAATATTTCTGACTTTTACAAAATGCTTAGGAAAGGTATCTCTGACCCCACAGAAAATGTACAACAGAGATGGGAACAGAAAAGTGTCAACCCTTTAGCACCCAAAATTTGGCACCACTTCCTACAAACCAGTTAGAAGGTCACTTCCTACCCATAATGAAGGGAATTACACTGAAAGGTATCTGTTAGTCACCAAACACATAAACACAACATACACAGACCAATACTGAGGCTCTGCAGCCTCCGGGAACCCCACCACATATTCTGGGACTGCCCTAGACTGAAGTTTTGATCTGTAATCCACTGTACAGCTCAAGGAGTTATGGACAGGTCCCTCCATGCACCTTCCAATCCTTGATGCTGGATATTCTCCCTAATCTAACAAAGACAGATACATGAAGTGCCTATTCCAAATGTTGCTATTGGGAGCATTAAAATGTACTACCCTGAGATGGCTCTCAGACATTGTCCATGAGTTTCCACATGGTTTAAGAAGATGAATGAAGTCCAACATATGGAGCAACTCACCTTTGACCTACAATTGAGGTGGGACACCTTGTCGGCAATCTGGTAGCCCTGGGACTCATATATGGCAACTCAGCAGGAAGAAGATGCAGATTCTCCTGGATAAAAGGTTTCACCCTTTTGATATTCATTCAATCATTTGGGCAACTCAGACTTTCATTGGGATGCCCACATGCTCAAAAATATGAACTTTCTCATACTCTGGTTATTCATTTTTTTTACTTTTTTCAGAGATCGCCCAATAAACCCTTTTGCCTTCCTTGTAGCTCCTCATCCTTACTGAATTTTTGCTTCAAAACCTGTTGTTTCTATGGTTTTCCTTTCTTAGTAGGAAAAGAAGGGCCTGTTAGGCTCTTGTCTTGGGGTTACTATGCCATAGAAAGCAATATTTCTGTAATCATGCAATAGTTCTCTCTATTGTACCAACCTGAAAAAACTGCTCAATAAGGTGAGTTATAAAAAAAGCTACTGCGTAGCGGTAGCACACAGCTCATGACACCAGTGACCTGGGTTCAGGAGCGGACCTGAGTGTCAGAGAACCAGCTGAGGGAGAATGATGGAGCATCCTATGGACTAATGTTCTTCTCTGGGGTGGTGGGTGGGTGAGCATCTTACATGAGATGGACCCCTGGAAGAGGCCGGGGCCGCTGCCAGAGCCGAGATGTTAAGGAGATATGCTGGATGTCAGCACTTCATTGCACTGTCATTGTACACCACACCTCCTGGGGTCACAGCATCTAAAATGCCATCCATCAGTGACACTCCACCAGTCCTGCCATGCCCAGCTGTGACACTCAGTTGATGACGGGTACAGTCCTCCATCAGGTTTGGTCCAATCCCAAGATCCCACCCTGGAGGAAAAGCTAGGAGGAACACCAGTAGTCCATGGCTGCTGGGAACTGAGTGCAGTGCTCTGTGGGTCGTGCCTGCTCAGCGGTCCAATCGTGGGGTGAGCCTGGGAGAGCCATTACTGAGGTAAGTCCTGGGGTGTGGTGTGAGACCAGAGGTGCAGATACTGAGCTACAGGGCCATAGTGACAAAAAGCATAGTAAATAAAAACAGCTACTTTATAGTGAACCCAGCTTGATAAACGTCACCCATAATCCAATGGGAAGCCTTTAGAGCCATCATTAGTGGAACATTATCAGCTATTAAACAAATTAAGAAAAAGTAAGCCCACAAAAATTACAGATTTAGAAAAAAAAATAAAAGGTTAGAAACAAGTCATATGGCTACTTATGCTCCAGATATACTCAAAGCACTTATGCAAGCTAAAATCAATACAGTAAGCTGGTCTCACACAAGGCAGAAGGAAAATACTATGCCCTAGGTGAGAAGCAGATAAACTCATGGCACTGCAGTTACAAAAGAAAACAGAAAAGAAACATCTTTGACGTTGTGGATCACACAAATAAGTTGATTATAAACCCAACAGATACAAACAAAGTGTTCTCAGGACATTATTCTACACACTATAGCACAGAAAGATCAATGTATCCAGAAGCCATAGATAATTTTCTCTCTAGTTTAACAATTCCTACTCTGGCCTCACACCAAGTAGACTATTTACATCTGGATGCAACAGAGGAAGAAATTCAACAGACAATAAAAACACCCACTGGCAAAGTCACCAGCATAGATGGACTATCCATTGAATTTTACAAACAATACTTTCACATACCAACAGAACCACTATTAGGATTATTTAATCATTGCATTCAAACCAATAAACTCCACCATCGTCTCATGAGGAAAAATCTCAGCATTTCCTAAAAGAATAAGAATCCAAGGCAAGTAACATCATGTAGGCCTATTTCCTACAAAATCCAGACATGAATATTTTTGAAAATACTGTACTAGCTACTAGACTAGAAAAGGTACCCCTCCCAATTGTTAACCCAGATCAAAATGGATTTATATAAAGTAGAAAACTAGGTGTAGACATAAGAGAATAACAAACATTCAAACACACAACCCTCAAGTCAAATATTGTCCTGAACCCAGCTGTTGCTGGTTTGACCTGACCTGAACAACAATTTCTCTTGGTCTCTCCTCTGCTCCTATACTAACTCCTCTTCACATCACTGTAATACCCAACTTACTGCAGTCAGTTATGCCTGCATGCTTGCCCTATGGTTCCTCAAACAAACTTGATTCTGCTCACTGCTAACCAGCAACAGCCGGGGTCCCTGTATATCTGTGCTTATATTTTTGTAATCTACTATACCGTGTTTAACCTCTTGCAGTCCTAAGCCATGTTGTTTGTGCAATTTGTGTATACTCTGTTCTATACTGTAACATGATATTCCTCTGTGCAATTTCCTAAACCTGTACACTTGTGTGAATACTCTGTAGTATACTGTAACATGGTATACCCTGTGTTATGCCAAAAACCTGTAACACCTAACTAGGCTCCACTCAGGCTAACTAAAACTGTATTGTCCTCTGTATTTGTCCTCCATTGACGCTAGAACCTTTGCAAGCAAGAAATTTGTGCTCAAAGGTTGTTACTGACTCTTCAATAAATAAACAAACATTCTAAACTTAAAAGATTTGGACAAAGCAATAACTGTAACACTTGATGCAGAAAAGCCTTCAATCGAGTCAAATAGGACTATGTTATAGTAGTAGGGACTATGTTATAGTAGTGGGGACTATGTTACAGTAGTGGGGACTATGTTATAATAGTAGGTACTATGTTATAGTAGGAGAGACTATGTTACAGTAGTGGGGACTATGTTATAATAGTGGGACTATGTTATAGTAGTAGAGACTATGTTATAGTAGTGGGGACTATGTTACAGTAGTGGGGACTATGTTATAGTAGTGGGGACTATGTTATAATAGTGGGACTATGTTATAGTAGTAGAGACTATGTTATAGTAGTGGGGACTATGTTATAGTAGTAGGGACTATGTTATAGTAGTGGGGACTATGTTATAGTAGTAGTAGTATTTATTTATATATGGTGCCTTTCCCCAGAGGTTCAGGTGCCACTGCACCATGACACAGTACAAACAAGTTAAAATAAAATCAAGAACCATAAATAATGTAAGCATATACCCAAACATAACTAACATAAATATCAGTAAAACCACTACAAATAATTAAATTCATAAATAGTTATTTCCAAATATTACCTGGGACATAACAAAATAGGAGAAATAATCCCCAAATGCATGGGTGAATAGAAGGGTTTTAAGACCCTGCACATGTCTTTAAAGTATTCAAAATTTGGTTTTGGACCTAAATACATTAATTGGTTAAACATTCTTTATAACTTCCCGAGGAGATGGTTCAAACCAATAGGAATTTATTGTCTTATTTCCAATTAACAAAAGTACCAGACAGGGATGTCCCTATCATGCCTGCCCTCCACATTTGCCATAGAACCTCTAGCAATAGTAGTTAGAACCAGTGATACCTTAAAGGAACAACCACTAGCCAACTAGAACATAGAATCATTCTGTATGCAGATGGTACTCTCTTATACTTAGCAGAACCACAAACATCACTACAATTGTGTCTTAATTTGATTGAAGAACTTGAAAAACCTCAGACTATAAAGTCTCCAACTACAAGACCGAGCTAATACTGCTCAGTGGCACGGATGAAATCAAACCAAAGGAATTCGGAGACAAGGGAACAGACCAAATTAAATACCTTGGGTTAAACACAGAAACATAGAAACATAGACTTTGTCAGCAGATAAGGACCGCTTGGCCCACCTAGTCTGCCCATTTCCCTACCTACAGGATAATCAGGATAAGTTAATATAACTAAAGATCCACAACAATTATTTAGCAAAACTACTTACCACTATTAACTATAATCTAAACAGATTTAGAAAAGTAGAAAAATTATGCTTGATGCTTATTGGTAAATGTAATGTTATCAAAATGAATTTTCTCTTTTCAGCGTGCATTTAATATAACCATTTTGTTTTGCCTTTAGACCACATGCTGACACAGCGCCTTGTTTTATCAAATGAATATTCTTCCAAGAGTCCTATTCCTGTTTCAGTCTCTTCAAATATCAGGTAATAAACAGCAATGCATGTGGAAAAAAAAAAACTAGACTGTACCAGAACCAGCGTTCAACACTGTGGACTATAACATCTTGTTCAACAGATTAAAAACATCTGGACTAGGGTTTTCCACACTACTTTGGTTCCAATCATATATTTAACATCACGTCAGCAATGTGTCAAAGTGGATGAGGCCAGTTTGGGTATGGTATCTATTAGCAGAGGAGTTCCACAGGGATCAGTTCTTGGTCCTCTGCTATTTTTATATATGTAAACGGCCTCCACAAACACTGTTTGGATAACACAAAAATATACTTGTACACTGATAACATGATATTGTACACACACCATGACAATGTGGAACTAGCTATTAAAACATTACAAAATGATTTCAATAAAATACAGGAAGCTTTACTGGTTCTAAGATTACTTTACAATGAGAAAAGACATAATGGTTACTTTTACTAGAAAGAACTCATTCTTGTCTGATTTAACTATAAGATCTATCAAAGGACCAAGCATTACAGGAGTACATACTGTACATATCAATCAGTCAATCAATCACTTTATTTAACCAGGCATAAACACCATTGAGCAAGCTCATTTTCAAGGTGGTCCTGGGCATTAATACAATACAGTACACTTCATAAGATTACAATTACGGTGGACAGTGGTGCAAAAAAAAAAAAAAAGATTGTAGGTGCGGTCAATATGGGCCTGTACATACGGTCAACATAATTAACATGCAAAGATACATAATGATAAGCTTTACTGAAATGAGAAGAGACAACAATCCCAGATAGTCTCTGCTAAGTAAAAGCTCATACCTAAATGGTGAAAAATAAGGAAGTTTAAGGAATAGGGTAGAAATTGGGGTGAAGAGTAGGCAGCCAAGAGGGAGGCCAGAATAGGTGAAGGGTAGAGAATTGGCAGGCCCATCTCGGGTTAAGGGAACTAAGGCTTGTAGGTCCTAGGTTTCTGTTGTTAGGAATGTGGGGTGTATGAGATACTTAGGTGTAGGATTTGAGAGTGGCACCCAGGGCTTAGGGGTCATAGGTGTCTGAAACAGTTGCATGATTCCTTCAGATAATCCATTAATAGAGCTTTGAATGTGAAAATGCTTGGAAGTGAGGATAATTTTAATGAGTCTTGCATAGTGTTCCAAAGTGATGTAAGTGAGAAGTTGATTGCTGCCAAGCCAAGGGTAGTTTTCCTCTAGCAATCTGGAAGCAAATTATGGAGAAGCGTCTCAGGCCATAGGAACCTTTAGCCTGTTTGAAGAGGTTCGAGATGTATGCAGAGAGGTAATCAGATAATGCTAAAAACCAGAGAGTGCATTCCTTTTCTCCTAGTTGAGAGTGAGGTCCATCCCGAAACCTGGTATAGATGACAGTTATGAGTACCACGGGTAGATTTGGGATAAATCTTAAAGCCCTGTGGTAAAGGTTGTCCAGTTTGTTTAGCATCATTGATGGGCAATGACTGTAAAGGAAGTCAGCGTAGTCCAGTATAGGTAGGAATGTAGTTTGTACTAGTCTTATTCTGGCTTCTAACGTAAGTAAGTGTTTAATGCGATAGTATAAACCTAATCGCTGTCTTAGTTTCTTGAGGTTTCATTTAAGTGGCACAGAAAGTTTAACTTGTTATCCAGCCAGAACCCTTGGTATTTAAAGGTATTGACTATTTCAAGGGGTTCATCTAAGAGTGTTTGGATCTGTGTAATATGTGGACATCCAGAAGTAGACTTTGGTGAGAGAATCAGTGCTTTAGTCTTTTGGCATTGAGGAGGAGCTTATGAGTGATAAGGTTGTATTGTAGGGTGACAAAGTCTTTCTATAAGTACTCATGGGCCAAATCAAGGATGAATTTGTGGTATTGAGTACAGTATCATCTCTTGAATGAGTGCACAATCCTGGATGATCAGTTAACTTTCAAGCCACATATACAACATCTTTTTGCCAAATTAAAAGGACTCTTAGCTTTTTTTCTATAGAAACAAGACTCATTTAATGTGTTTCTTAGAAAGTTGCTTGTTAGTTCCTTATTTCTTTCTGTATTAGACTATGGTAACTGTATTTATAGAAACACTACATGAACAATTCTTAGTTTATTAGATCCACTATATCATACGCACTTAGATTTGTCACTGGTTTGACATATAGAACTCATCATTGTTACCTATACACACATGTGGGTTGGACTTCTCTAACAGTTCAAAGAAGAAATACAGTACATTGGTATTAATTTGTATACAGATTCATTATTAATGCTCTACCGTTATATCTGTTACATACACTTCAATATAGAACATCAATAAAACACAGTCTTAGACCTCCTAAACACTTACATTTTATATACCTAAGTATGAATCTAAATTTGGGTAATTTATTTTTGCTGTTTCTGTCCCCAGGGCATGATAAATAATTCAGAAGAGTTGTAATTTAAACATGTTATTGTCATTGCCATGCTTTAGGACCTCACTTGCTAGCCTAGTATATAATCATTGTGCCTGTTTTGGGTGAATTTTCATTTATTTTAATAGTTGATGGTTTTATTAATCTGCTTGAAACTTATGTGATACAGTAATGTGTGTGTGTTTATGTTTGTTTTTGTACTTGTATTTGTATTTGGTTGCAACCATAAATGACAGTCTTTTCTCTCAATTTGCTATCCAATAAACAGTGATAATGATGATGATCATCATCATCATTAAAGTTCTATGGAAGGACAAAAACCTTGTCTTAGTCTCAATAACTTATGGATGGGTAAGGAAATGGAAGGCTTTGGTCTGCTCAATTTTAGATGGTATTATCTAACTGAGTCGACACCACAATGTATAGTGTCTGGCTGTGCAGTCAGGTGACAGCCAAAACCAATCAACCCGTTTCCCATTAGCAAGTTATCTCGCTTTGCCACTAGAGGCCGCTACTGATACAAATCTCTGTTCTAGTGGCCAGCTACATTATTTTAACCCAGTTAGTACACCTGCCTCTCTAAGCCATTATGCTGCAGTTCCTGCTACTGTGCCTCCTCCTAAAATTTCCACTCTCCTCTCCTCCAACACCACCTCTTTCCAACCACCCCGGTGAACCCTCGCCACACCTCCACTCCGCTCTCCTACCTTACCACATCCCAAGAGCCACCCCAGTTACCCATGCTTCACCACCCTGATCTTATCACCTCCCTATCTCCTTGTCAAACTCTTCCTTTCCTCCTCTTATCCAGCCCCTCCTACCATCCCCAACCATTCATCCTGCACTGCTCCACTCGCACCATTTAAATTTGGAGTCTCTCTCCGGTGCCTAAACCTCCATGCTTCACCCTCTAAGCACAGCCCTGGCAGATAAAAGCAATCCAGCACAACTGGAGTAACATTTGACCATCCATTACATCTGTGAACCGCCCAGTCCAGTTTTGAAAGAGACAGAGACGAGACAGCGCTGGTTCAGGTGCTCAATGATGTCCTGATGGCTAGAGATCGGAAGACCACTCCATCTTAGTTCTTCTGGTTCTCTCTTCAGCATTTGATACCGTGGACCATGGGGTATTGCTGGGTCACCTGAGGTACATCTGTGGATTGTCGGGTACAGTCCTCAGGTGGTTTACATCGTTCCTCATGGGCATACCTCTCAACCTTCTGTTACTGAAATGAGGTACATGGACATTTTGGACACTCAAAATGATGGACAATGAGGACACAGACCCTCAGAATGAGGGACACATCCTCAAACATGGAGATACAAGCTCAGACCACTGTGAAAACCATAGTGTTTACTTGTACAAAGTTTATTTTGATTTAGTATTTTAGAATGTTTAGTGTTTCTGCTTTAAAGTCTGAATTACAGCACATTCATTGTGTGGGCAGCACATTTTCCATGAGGGACAGATGAGAGACAGAGTAATTTTAAGGGGCAAAATGAGGGATGTCCCTCGTAATGAGGGACACTTGAGAGGTATGCTCATGGGTAGAACACAGAGTGGTGTCTGGTTTTTCTTCAGACCCTACTTCTCTGTTGTGTGGGTGCCTCAGGGCTCTGTGTCTCATCCATGTTGTTCATGTGTACATGCTACCCTCAGAGACATTGTAAGAAGGTATGGGCTGAGGTTTCACTGGTATGCTGATGATACCTAGCTCTACTTTTCTTTTGCACCCGACCAGGTTGGAGCTATCTCGGTCTTTAATAACTGTCTGAAGGAAATCCAGGAATGGATAGATTCCAGCTGGCTGAAGTTGAACTCCGAAAGACTGAGGTGTTGGTTATGGACCCTAGGCACCAGATTGGGGTTGGTTTGCCCTCAGAATTTTACTCGATGGCATTTCCTCCTGACCTCTGGAACTGATGCGTAACCTGGGGTAATTTTGATGAAGGAGCTGACCCTGCATTCGCAGTGTTGGCTGTCATCAAATCTGCCTTTACCATTTAGGCATATCACCAGGATTAGGCATCTGGTTTCATCTGGCGACCTCCCTACTCTGGTCCATGCCTTTGTGTCCTCGTGCTCAGATTATTGCAACACCATTTACTTAGGGCTGCCTGGGTGAAATCCACTTCCTGCAGCTAGTGCAGGCGCGGCAGGCCGGCTTTGATGGGATCTGCCGTGATCCTGTCATATTTCACCAGTGCTGTATGAACTGAACTGCCTGCCTGTACAGTGGCAGATCACCTTCAAAGTCAGCTTGCTGACTTTTAAACCCTACCGGACTGGGCCCGGATTATCTGAAAAGAGCTTCTGGTCCCTTACTGCCCTGGGCGATCACTCCCACTCAGCTGACAAGGGATTGCTAGAGATTCCAAGGATATGTTTAAAAACATCTGGGGTGAGAGCTTTTATGTATGCAGCCCCACCCTTTGGAATTCTCTACCCGTCGTATGGGAGTGCACAACTGTGGAGGGATTTAAGCAATCTCTAAAATCTTATTTGTGGCGCCAGGCATTCGGTGAATTGATTTTTTCTTTTCTTTTGGTGTACTGTTATTTTAATGTTAATTTTATTGATCTTGCTAAGTTTTTAAATTGTGAGGTGCCTTGGCTACAGATAAGGTGCCCTATAAATACATTTTATTATTGTTATTATTTTCTCACCATATCTCTTCTACTGCTCCTGGCAGGCAACATTCACCCTAACCCTGGCCCTTTAGCACCAAACAAATCCACATCCACACTACCACCCTCTTCCAGCCTACCTCAGACACTCTCCCAGGGCCTCCATGTATTCCACCTGAACATCAGGAGCCTCCTCCCCAAACTAGACGCCCTCTGTCTGGGCCACCCAGTATAACCCGGATATTTCCGCATCACGGAAACTTGGTTTTTCCCAAATCCCCACCCTTCCTTGGCCATCCCAAACTACATCCTTTTCTGCCAGGACCGTAAGCGAGGTGGGGGTAGCTACTACATCAGGGATTCCATCCCATGCTCCATTATATATAAGAGTCCTGCACCTCCTCTAGCGAAACCATCATTGCTCACCTTACCTTTCCCTCATCCAATCCCTCTATATTGGGGCTCTGTATGCCCCACCAAGAACCTCCACCTGACTCCTTGGTTAAAGCCATCTCAGAAATTTCCCACAGAGAACTACAAATAGAGAACTCATATTATTAGGTGACTTCAATCTCGACCTACCCTCCCCTCTGCGAAAACCCACTGCACAAAGGATTGAAGCCCCAAATCTCTCCCAGCTAATCCAAGAATCAACCTGCCTAAACCATCAGTCCTTAAATCACACCTACCGGACTGGATTATATCCACCCATCCCACAGGATCTTATCAGATGGCATCTTCTCAGATGCCCTCAGTGATCACTGCATCACTTACTGCATCTGCAAAATTCACACCCACACTCTCACCCCAAATTTATCTGGTCTTGCCCCTTCACCTCCTCAATGAATCTGCCCTGCAGCAGGACTTAACAAATGCAGACTGGTATCCAGTCTTTTCTGTGAACATTGACACTGCCCTCTCACTTCTGTAACACCTTCCAACATACCTGGGACCTCCATACTCCCCTCAGGAAGTTAGAGTAAAAGGCACCACCACCCCTGGATCACATCTGACCTCATCACTCTGTGCCGAGTCAGGGACAAGGCATGGCAGCTGTACAAATCCACCCATACCACTTATGCACCTCCAATCCTACAAGCACCTCAGAAACAAATGCACTAAAGCTATCCGGCAATCAAAATCTTCCTACCTTAAAGCACAACTCACCAAGCACCAAAACTCCCTGCTCTTCTGAAAGGTCATCAACTCCATGATCAAACCCCTTCAAACTGACTTGCCCAGTCCTTAACATTGATGGCAGACAAGTTTCTGATCCTGTCTCTGTAGCTGCTATATTCAACTCATTTTTGTCTCATGCGCCTACCCGACTCCCCTTACACCTGACCCAACCGAATGACCCCTTCTTCTTTCCTCCATTCACACCCCAGGAAGTCTACAGTGCCATCACCTCTCTCAACCAGGCCAAAACCAGTCCAGACGGATTGCACCCCAGACTTCTCCACATCTCAGCCTCAGCCATAGCAGCACCTTGACACACATACTAAACCTCTCCGTCACACTGCCACAGTATCTTGGGTGGAAATTGGCCAAGATCCTACCTCTGCACAAAGGCAGCTGACCTTCTTCACCGGGAACTTACAGGCCCATCTTGTTCCTTCCTCTCTCACTAAAATCCAAGAATCCCTCACACTGTCCAAACTGTCTGATTTTCTCTCCTCAAATAGCTCCCTCTCTCCCTATCAGTCAGGCTTTAGAAAACACTACTCCACCATCACCACCTTGCTGTGTGTAACAGATTCTATCCTTTCAGCTATAGACAACAGTCTGACCACCTCCGCCATATTTATCGATTTGGTGAAAGCCTTTGACTCAGTCTCCCACACCCTGTTGCTCCACAAACTCAGCCTCTTGGCCTCACCCAACCCACCATAAACTGGTTCCTCTTACCTCCAGAATAGACAGCAATCTGTTCAAACAGGGATACCCACTCCCCCTCTTCCCATCCTCTCTGGCATCCCTCAAGGCTCAATCCTCTGCCCATCCTATTCTTCTTATTTATAAATAACCTCTCTCTACCTGCCTCACGGCTAACATGCATCTGTATGCTGACGATGCAATCACTTTTGCCTCGGGACCCTCCCGACAGTGTCCAGCTGGGTCTCCAAGCGACTTCAATAGAGTCCAAGCCTGGTTCCTGAAAAATCAGCTTAAACTAAATGACAAAAGACAGTCACCATGGTCTTCAGATCTAGAAAAAGCTTACCTCCTTCTGGCCCCCCAGTAATCTACCCTGGATGGCTCTCCCTTGACCTAGTCCCACTTTCAAATACCTAGGTGTCTGGCTCCACAAGCACCTTAATTTCTCTACTCATACAGATGCCGTCTGCTCCAAACTCCAGCCCAAACTTGCCATCCTCTATCACCACAAAGACAGTCTTCCCTTCTCGTCTGCAGTGAAATCATACATAAAGCTATCCTACTAATATTAGACTATGTAGATATCATATATTGCACGGCACCAACCTCAACCCTCTCCAAACTCGACATCCTACTAAGCATTCTGTCATTTTGCCATTGCCTTCCTCCACTTACTCATCATTGCCCCATACTCCACTCTCTCCTTGGTCTCGCTTCCCACAGGAGAATTATCTCATAGCTAAATACTGGTAGGGCCTCACCCCCTCACCTCACTTTCCACCTCGATCAGCTAACCCTAGGGCTACTCCCTCTGCCACAGGGATGCCAGCACTCCCAACCTCCCTCGCCTCACTCTGCCTCTGGTCAGGCCGCTTTTCATACCACCTTCCTTCCTATGGAACAACCTCCCACCCATCTTTCACCAGGCCTCTCCTCCCAGCAACTAGGCAACTCCTCAGACTCCTCCCAACCACACCTTGCCTAAGTTGCGCCTGGACCCACCCTACATGGAACTAACTCCCATCCTATTGAAGCCTCAGTTGGTCTAATACTGCCAATGTTATATTTCAGGTTATTTCTAATTCATACATCTCTACTGTACTATTTCTGCATCTGTATATACCTTATTGAAATGACAAATGCTTCTATTTGTAAGCTCTGTATGTTTGTACTACTGCCTGTAACCCAGAGCTCTTTGTGCAATCCTGTCTGTAATGGATTAAATTTTGTTGTACTTATTTCCTCTGGATAACTTCTATGTACTCCTCTGTACCCGGTCGCAACTGGAAATGAGCCTCGCTCAGTGTGCCTTTCCCAGTCACCACATTTTAAAAAAAAAAAACCAACTTCACAGCTGTCTCAAATTCAAGACTGGTTCTCAAGTGATCAAACTATAACTAAAACAAACAACGGTTTCATAAATACAATAATATTAAAAGTATTTTGTATTCAAGGTACTACAATAGACTAAGTAAAACTCAACCTACACTACTTTCCACCCACATGACCTGTATTAATTAAACAAAATGCCATGATATTATTCAGTTCAGTGACCAAGCCACTCTTTTCACTCCAAACCTTAGTATTTAGACAATGGATTTTACTATAGGAAAAATTAGGTAGAAATATAATACAGGATGTAAGGCCCAAAACACTATGGCCCAGATATTCAAATTGCACCACAAAGTAGTGCAATAGCAGGAACACGAGCACAAGTGCAGTGCTCCTATGTGCAACATGCCGCGATATTCAAACAGAAGCGAGGCCAAGATGCGCTTGCGCAACACAACTGAATATCATGCCAACTGCACCATGGCACAACCAGGGATGCACAGTGGCGCAGATCTGATGCACAGTAACACAACCAGGGATGCACAGTGGAGCAGGGTAGCAGGCATCAGCACAACCAGGGATGTGCAGGGACAGGATGCAGGGGTTCACCACCCATGGAAGACATGGGCATGGGAGCACACAGCAGACCAGACAGCGCCCGCACCCATGAACCGCACAACCTGAGGTGAGCTGGAAGAACCACAAGCCCATGGACACCAGCAACAATTCAACAGCCAGGGCATAGTGCCCCAGCTCACCCCTGGCAAGCTGTGACCGGAATACAAGGAGGTCCGCCACCCTGTGCTACACCATCCCACCAATGCAGAGCACACCCTGCAGCGATCTCAGACACCCTGCCCAGGAGCAGCACCCAACAGTGCATGTCACCCATGCATGTCACCACCCCACTGTGACAATGCAACCATGTGCACCATGGTGCCATGCAAGGCAGTTCCATCGTGAGCACCCTGCAGTGGGCAGCAGCAGCCACCGACGCAACAACTGCAGACACGTGCTGCCTTGCATAGCCCCCGAGACACAGCTGAGAGATCGACCCTGCGTTGGCACCTGAGGTACCCGCATGTGACAGGGCCTGCCCCGGACCCCACCACCAACAGTACAGCACCCACACACCCACTCAAGCACACACCCTGTCCTGCTATGGCCCCAACAGCCAGCACAAACACCCACAGTGGTGCACGAGCATCGCGCACACAGGATGCAACACAGGGCACGGACAAACACCCACCCATACCCAAGGGGTGCCCCCAACACAGGGACACAATAGCAGGACAACAAACCCACTGGCATGCAGCCACAGCAGCTGTGTACCACGGCCAGCACCGCTCCATGACACAGGTGTAACCAGCCACCCTGTGCATGCACCACGAATCCGCTCCACCACTAGCATACGGCTGGAGCACAAGTGACAGACATTGGAGCACATTCCCTGCAACAGACACAAGCAACAGCATGGAGGGGTACAACAACAGCGGAGGCCACAGTGCCACCCAAGGCAGATGTGCACAATACTGGTGACAGGAGGCAATCTGGCATTGCACCAGGTACAGGGGTGGCCAGCATGGACAGCCACCACTGACATACTCAGCAGACCGTGCATAGCACAGACATGCAGGGTGTCAGCTGCACAGGCCATGGACAGTCTGACAGGGCACCATGGACACAGTGCATGCACCGTGGACCACTGCACACAGATGTCCAGTGCACAGAGAACAACACACATACCATAGACAGTGACCGAGTCCCCACCCACACCATAGGTGGGTCCCTGCCGGACACACACACACCCATGCCTGCACCACCCTCGATGCCATGCACACCACTGCAGCCAAGCACCTGTAGCCCGCTGCAAATCAGAGACCACCACAGTTGTCATAACAAAATGTATGTATTAAACATTATAGACAATCAAACATATTTACAAATATATATAAGGGTGGGGAAGGCCACAAACAAGGTGGGGGCAGGCATGGGGCAGGGGTGAACAAATGGGAGAGGAAGAAGGAGTGAGGGTGGGTCCAGGGGGTAAGTCAATTAGGGGCTTGGAGGGCCTATTGCCTGCCCTGCTCTCCACTCCTGTGCCGCCTCCATCCACTGCGGCGCCCGACCTCATCCCATTCCATCCTCTGAAGTATCTCAAGGGATGCTCTTGCAAGCATCAGCAGCTCCTGCACTCCACACTCGATTGCTGTCCAGCGTTGTCCACCTAGGACAAGGGAGCAGGATGTCTGGCGTGACTGCCCATCCCCTGCAGCCCACCCATTGTGCATGGCATACAGCCATGGGCCATGCCCAATAATGGTGTGACCACCCACAGTGACTGCATCCACAAGACCTGCCTACCCAGGCACCCACAGCCATCGGACCACTGCACACACCCACTGCCCATGTCCCGCACAGCAGTACCATGGCCGTACACTGACATGGCTATGCGGTATGAAGGCAATGCCACAGCCATGTACCCAGTGCACGCACAGACCACCAGTGACACCACCCACACATGCAGTGCCAAGGACAGTGCTGAGTGTACCGTGTGGCGTGCATGGTGGTGGGGCCAATGCTGGTGGCCATGCCCGCCGCCAACCCTGCAACACAGCATGCACAGATGTGATGGAAAAAGACACTCACCTGCATCCATACCAGCCAGGTGCTGCTGTCCCATGGCCCCTCCACCACGTCCCTGCTGCGGCGCACAGCCCTCTCCTGCTCAGCTCTGGCCTCCCTTGCTCCGTCACTCCTCCAGGCCTAGGGTGCAAACACGGAGGGGAACATCAGTACAAACCAGTAGCAAAGCCCCCACCAGTGTGTGTGATCCCACACAGCTCAGCCATGCCACAACCCCACCACCACCACCGCCCACACTGGATGGCCCCACCTCCCGCGGGTGAACACATGCACACCACGATACCCAGACAGATGGATGCTACCAGTATATGGATGAAGCACCTACTTGGCTATGGCATGGCATCTCACCTGGCACATGCCTGTAGACACCCCAGCCTATCTGGGTCCCTCTGCCGAGGTCCCCATCCCGGTGGCAACACTGCTCAGCTGCATGCGGGCAATTCCTGTGGCCTCCTCCAAGCCCTCTGCTACCTCCTCCCACACAGCGCTGCATGGCCTATTTAGTGGGTCCTGTCCAAACAGGGCCCCAGCATGGAGCTCAACAATATCCACAAGGTTGGCCATCTCAACCACTCCACTGTTGGGCTCTCCTGTGTGCCATCTCTCATGCAGTCCAAATAACAAAATGGCACTCTGTAGTGCACGTCCCCACATGCAGATGCTGCGTGGTACAGCGCTGCCATTCCCCATTGCGCTGTCACTGAACAGTGTGATAGGGGTGCACCCATGTGGACGCATGGTGCCTAGGGGCAATGGTCAACCGCAGGGTCAAGGGTCTGTCGCGCACGGACCTCCACAGCGCTATTGGGACACCCTGTGTAGAGCGGTAGGGTGTCTGTGTGACGCCTGCAGTGGCCAACCGTGCTGTGGCTCCATGACACCCACGGCACACCAGGACATGAGTGCCACACGTGAGAACAGCACACTAGTGCCACTGGCACAGTGGTGGCCATGCCCTGCACTGCCTCCCATGCACAGCATGTCATCAGCATGGCAGGCGTTGGTGTCAGCACCGGGCATGCGCCGTGCTGTGCCTACTGTGCACATCACAGAGCTGCACCATTGCCTGAGCATGCTCAACAACATTGCAGAAGGCGATATTCAGCCAGCATATGCAAATCAGCTCATCAGCAATTCCGTGGCACAGCCACTGCAGTAACACCCACTTAAAGTTGTGTCGCCTCCATTTGCATGCCTTGCACTATAGAAATGCGACATGGGGCTGCAGAGGACATAGTTTGGTATGCAGTCTACTGTGGTGGGTTGCATGCTGTTTGGATGTGGACTGTGGTGTGTGAGTGATGCATGGGACTGCACATTCAAAGGTAACACCTGTCATTCCCATAGGCTTTATAGTGACCGAACGAGAGGAAGAGGAGGAACAGGGATGGGGAAGGAGGGCCCAACTTCACCGGGCTGAATCAGATGCTCTGTTCGAGGCCTATCTCAACAGGGAACCACTGCTCAGTGGACTGCATGGAATGCCACAGGCCGTGCTGCTGCATGGGTTGCACGTGCTGTGAACCAGCATGGCAGCCACCAGCGGTCCATGCAGGAGTGTAAAAAGAAGGTCGGCACAGACAGGATGAGGATAAAGGACAAGGTGGCTGCCATCAGGGCAGCACGCTGCCACGGTGGTGGACAGCTAGATGTGCCATGCCTGATGCCACAGGAGGAGCGATTGGCTGGCAGCATGGCGTTGTGCCATAGAGGCGCTCTTGGTGGTGGCTTCAGATGGGTGGCAGCCCATCACTGCTTGATAGGTCCTGTGCTGTCACTGTGTGGGTGGTGGGGGAATGCCACAGGGTAGGGCGGAGGCTATAACGCAACTGTGTTCCCTTACAGCTCCTCAGCGTCTACATGGGTCAGCGGTGGTGGATGAGTCCACCGAGGGTGATGCCCTGGACACAGAGGAATGCCCATCCACTTTCACAGGTGTCTGAGGGACAGAACCACTGCATACCTGGCTGTCTGTCCGAACTGAAGATGGTGGTGCAGGTGCGGATGAGACCCTGCCTGTGTCCCAGAGTGACAGCGCCCACGGACTCCAGCATGCTGGGACATGGACTGGTGCCAGATTCAGCACCAATGATGATGGATCATACGTTCCAGACAGTGATATGTGTGGGACGCAGGATGCTCCCACAACAGGAAATGTACGGGCATAGCCGTGGGTGGTGCTGCCGTGGAGGCCTGCATGACATCACAGTCCCACTCTGTGCCTGTGTGCATCCAGGCCAGTGGGTCTGTGGTCATTGTGGCAGCACCGATTAGCCCTGGCAATCAGTGGCGGAGGTGCAGTGCCAGCAGTTGGCTAGTGGTGACGGAGGGACAGTGTGGGAGGGCAGCAGCAGTGCACCGCGTGTGGATGTACCCTGCATGGCTCTGGTGTGCAGCACACATCGTTAAGGGTGCTGCCCAGCAGGGCCTGGAACACCACAAGGACAGCATGCCAAACCGGTGGATGACCTCTTTGATGGGCACAGCTGCCTACTCCAGGCTTCAGTGGATCAGCAGTTGCAGCTTGTGACTGCGGTGGATGCACTCAGTGCAGTTCTGCACCAGGCAGAGGTGGCGCAGCAGAGACCATGGTCTGCTCCTGGCAGAGATGGCCCGGCAGTGGGAGGATGTGACCGATGCCATTGACAGGCAGACACATGTATTCACAGCTGTCATGGCCACATTAGGCATCCATTTCAGTGCCCTTGTGCAGCAGACACCATGCAGTGTCATGTCCACCCCCGTTCCTGGTGTTGTGCGACACGGGTTCGGCTATGGTCATACTGAACATGCCTGGCGCTGGCATGTTCAGTGAGCTGCAGACCCTGCGTGAACATGGTTGTGTTTCCAGCGTCAACCCTGGGGACCATCAGTGCCACCCCATGAGGCCAATGATCAGCTTGGCACAGCTGGCAGGTCTTGGGGGGCAGCTCACGCATCTGTGGCGGCTGTGGCACTGTGCCATGTGACTGACCTGTCTCCCACCATGGCCACTGTCTGCCACTGCTCTGTGTGCAGTGTGTTGTGTATCACGTGATGCATGGGTGGGGTACCGGCCCTGGACACACACGGTCCCTGTGCACCACCTCCCAGCTGCTGGCCACTGTGGCGTGTGCATGATGAATCCTGTGTTGCACTGTCTGCCAGTGTGCAATGGTGCCCAGCATCTGAGGCACGCACAGTGATGGCCACTGGGCGTGGTGTGTGTGAGACCTGTGTGTGGGTAGGAGTTGCATTCGGGGTTGGCGTGCCTTCTACCCTTGTGCATGTCTTGTGGTGTGTGTGTGTGTGTGTGTCAGCATGTGTCGTGTTTGGCCCTGCCTGTCCCTGATGGTGCGTGGTTCCACGCTCAGACCCATTCCCTGCCGCCATCAGCCCCTGGGTTTCGTCCCATGCCTGTCTGTGGGCTGTGCCATTGCCATTGGTGGTTGCTCATGGCCCTGAGACCTACCTGTGTTGGCTGAATTGCTCTTCTGTGATGGTGTCCCGGTGCAACTGTGACATCCAGATCAGGCGAGGTCCCTTCACCCAGGGGTGGCTGCCCATCACCGTCTGGACCAGTGTCCTCATCGTCCCCACGCTGTCCCCTCTTCGACCTCTACGGCTATTCCACAGTCATTGCCATGTTGTGCAGAATGCAGCAGGCCAGGAATAGCCAGCAGACCTTCAAGGGGCTGTACTGTAGGGCACTGCCAGACGTGTCCAGGCACCGGAAACATGCCTTCAGCATCCTGAACACCCACTTGATGACATTCCATGTTGTGGTGTGCACCTCATTGTACCGTAGCTGTGATGGGAGTGTGAGGGCACCGGTATGTGTGAGCAGCCAGAGACAGAGTGGGTAGCCACTGTCACCTGTGTGTAGAGGGTGGACATTAGTATGGTGGTCGTCATCGCTCTGCCATGGACCATCAAGGCTGGTACCATGGCACCTCTGGCTATGCACCCTCCTCCACGTCTGCTCATGTTGTCCTGCGTGATGTGCATACTCACCCACTAGGTGGCCA
The DNA here is from genome assembly GCA_016271365.2 of Neoceratodus forsteri. NCBI lineage: Eukaryota > Metazoa > Chordata > Ceratodontiformes > Ceratodontidae > Neoceratodus > Neoceratodus forsteri. Next base: position 764,402,960 of record CM028133.1, on the reverse strand, counting down.
GTGGGGATATCCCACTCTCGAACCTGCGGCATAGTGTGGACTGGTGCCAGATGAAGGCATCATGTGCTCCCCAGGGTGCATGGCACAGACATTGGTTATGCACCCCTAGCATCGCACACCACCTGGCACTTGATGCTGGCATCCCCTTCTGGTTTATGTAAGACACACCGTCCGGGCCAGGTGGTGTACAGATGGCCACATGGGTGCAGTCAGTGGCCCCAGTATGCCAGGCATCGTGCCACCCTGTGGAACTCTTGTATGTGTGCTGCACTCTGTCTGTGTGTTGAAACAGTTGTACTCTGCAGCATGTAGCAGCAGTGCACTGAGGATATGTGTGAGTAGGCATGACGCGTCGACTGGGTTATGCCTGTTGTGTCCCTGTTGTCTCTGAAGGTGCCCGTGGTGAGCAGGCACATGACAGCTGTCACCTTTTGTCTCCACTGACAGGGCATGGCTCCGTCGTGTGGGTGCCTGCATCTCATCACTGCACAGCTCACAGAGCACTCAGGATTACTTGGTTCAGGCGGGTGCTAGCCCACAATCTCTGTGTCCAGAGTAGTGTTCGAAGGTGGTGCGGGCTCGTACCCGCCTGTTTGGAGCATACTGCCGATGGGCCCTTCCATGGCTACACCCCCACTGCCTGTCTTCTCACACCTCATTACCACCTCCATCTGGAAGATGGCACTGGCCATGTCCTGGTTGATGTTCCCCACCGCAGCTGTTATCCGTTCCCCCGCTGTCTGTCTGTGATGCTCCCCTGCACTGGGTACACCTCCAGCCTTTGGCTGTGGCTGTCCTGCCTACTGCCACTGCCCTCAGTCCACTGTGGCACCTCCCTAGCACTCCAGCATAGTGGCACAGGCTCCCCACTCCTTTCCTGTTCCTGGTGACTCCAGGTGTGCCCTGTCCTGCTCCTGCACAGTCCTGCTCACTGCTGCCCTCTGCCTTGTTCCTGTCACCCTCCCACCTGTGGCTTCCTGTAGTGTTTTTGCACCTCTCTAACATACTAATTGCCAGCACATTAGGCCTTGTGGTCTATCGAGTCTGCTTGAACCTCAGATCTCTAGTTGGGTGCCGAGGCCCTCCCTCCCTTCTGTTCCAGAAACCCCTATCATCCATCCCCACCCCCTGGGCCAGGCCATTATCTGATACATCCACTTTCTGTGTCTGTCCCACCTCTCTTGAAGCCCTCCACTGTGGATCTCTGAACCAGCTTACCAGGCAGTGCATTCCAAGGGTCCATCACCCTCTCAGTGAAAACCTCTCCCTCTTTCCCCTCACCCTTCCACCTTCCATCTTCAAACCATGCCCTCTGGTGATACCTCCTGCTTTAGTCTAAGATCCCTCCATGTTTACCCTATTTATTCTCTTGAGGTACTTGAGACCTCAATCATGTCCCCCCACAATGAAAACAGGCAGAGCTTCTCAAGTCTGTCCTCATACGTCAAATCCCTAGTCCTCGTATCATCTTAGTTGCCCTCCTCTGTACCCTCTCCAAGAGCTGCATGTCCCTCTTCAAGTGTGGTCTCCAGTACTGTACACAGTACTCAAGGTGTGGTCTAACCAGTCCATTGTACAGCGGCAGAATCACTTCCTTGCTCCTAGAGGTGATCCCTCTTACAGTGCATCCCAACATCCTGTTTGCCTTGCTAGCCGCTTCTCCTGCACTGCTCAGAGTTATTCATACATGCATCCACCATGATCCCTAGGTCTTTTCCCCTTTTCCCTCTCTTGTTCCTTTTATTTTTGGATCATTTCCTCTGTCGTACAACTTCTGCTAGCTCCCTATTGCGCATGGCGCATGCTGTTGAATATTGCACTGCGCATGTTATTATGGTTCCTCCCTATGGTTGTGCATGCATTCTGCTATTGCGCTCTTGTGCATTGCAGCTCATGCGCAGCTGCTCCGCTGAATATCGTACAATGGCGCATTTCGTAGCTAGCGCTTGCAGAGCCCTGTTGCGCATGGCACATCCCTTTTAAATATCCGGGCCAGAGTCATCATTCATGCACCTGCAAGAAATATTTGATTTGCCATGACAACAATTCTTCAGATATCTACAATTAAAGGAACATATAATGCCTACCAATATTTCACAAGAAAGTTTCCAATGGTAGCTATCCTAAAACATCAGAATTCAGACAAAAGACCATATCATCCATTTATAACTTACTGCTAAAACCCACTTCACTGTCCTAGAACATCTAAAAGGAAATGGGACAACACCTAAAACACCACCATTAGTGACAGTACATGGCAGAATATCCCTGCTTTTCCATCAAAAAATTTCAGTCTTAAAACTACAACAGATACAGTTTAGTATTCTTCATAGAGTATATTATACAGCTATGAAAGATGTAATGCAAATGGAATAAATCCAATACATATGAAATAAGTAAATGGATATTTTTAATGTGATTTGGGCCCGTTTCAGGATGCAATCAATAATTGCAGAATTTTATTTATTTTTGATAACCGGGTAGGTGCACTAGACACGACAGTGACTATTTTCAGGCACGACCCGGAGGTCAACAACACAGAGAGATACAGTTACATAGAATACAGTGTCAGGAGATGAGCAATACACCATAAACATAAAGTGAGACAAAGTTAAGATGAATAAAGGTACAAGGCATGAATGGTGTAAAATTATACAATTGGAGATAAGTGCCCATGTGTAGATTATCGTAGTAATATCACAAAATATGAGGTAAAAGAAGAAATATACCAACGGAGGCATCATTACATCATAATGAAAGTGAAAGAGTGTTAATTTTGAAGGGGCAGGGAGAGGTAATATTAGGATAGGTTTAAGGGAGGCTGAAGGAGCAGGGTGCCATCTCACACCATGAAAGTGATACCAAGGGCAGCCAGGGCAGAGTAAATCAAGATCTATGGAGGGTTGAAGCAGGTACATTAAGCACAAGTAGTAAGGAGGAGTGGTGCCTTTTCTTAAGCGTGGCATGATTAGGTGCAAAGGCGGACATCTAGGAGCAGCGAGTTCCAGTAGGAGGGACCTATGTCGAGAAGCCTGATTTCCCTTTAGTAGCTCTACATCTGGGAATGCTAATCAAGGAAAGGTCAGTGGATCGGAGACCATAGGAGATGGGCTTAGGGTCCAGCAGGGAGGCTAGTAAGTGGGCATACTAGATCAAGTACACTGTCCAGAAGGTTCCCAAGAGAGAGGAGACATTGTGCAATAGAGAAGGCCAATTTAGGTCAGAGTACAGCAAGCAGTGATGTTTTAGTCTGGAGGAAGCAGAGGCATAGCGGCATATATTGTTGTAAGTAGTGTCCCACCTATGAAGATTAGCTTTAGATGTATTTGTATAGATTACAGATCCGTAAGAAAGTGATGGAAGTAGGATTCCTCTAGCAATGGCTATCCTAGCAGTGGGGATAAGAATATAGCTTGTTTTGTAGGCTAAGCCCAGTTTGGCATTTACAGCCTTACAGGTGGAGGTAATATGGGCATCATAGGTGAGGGATTCATCAAGTAAGACGCCCAGATATTTAAAAAGTTACTATCTCCAGTGGGAGCTGTCAGCCCAGGTGACCTGGAAAGATTTACGGTGCTGTTTAATTTAACAGAGGATCTGAAGAGCATGGCCTTAGTCTTTCCAACATTTAGAACAAGCTTATTTTTGGTGATCCAGGATTGAATATTTTGTAGGTCCATAGAGAGCTTGTGATTAATAGAGTGGATATTATCTGAGCTAGTGTAAAGGACAAGGTCATCAGCATAAAGCAACGATGAACAGGAGGATACCACTTGAGGAATGTTGTTAATAAAAATCCAGAAAGCAGGGGTCCATGGATAGAACACTGAGGTACACCAACATTGATGATTGCTTTTTCTGAGGTGGCGAGTTGAATTTCACAGTTTGATACATGTTTGATAGGTAGCTATGGAACCAATTTACAACTTTGGGTGAGAAACCCAGGAGTGGAGATTGGTAAGCAGAAGAGGGTGGTTAACTAGATCAAGGCTTTTGTCAGATTGATAAAACTGCACCAATTAGATGACCCTGGTCCATAGCTTGAAGAACATCATTTGTCAGCTGTAGTAGAGCAGTTTGAGTACTATGGCCTTTTCTAAAGCCGTGTTGGTTAGAGTGCAGGAGGTTATACTTTGTAAGGTGTTCTGAGATCTGAGCTGAGATGAGCTTCTCAAGGACTTTATTTAATATTGACAGTATTGCTATTGGTCTATAGTTGGCTATATCTTTTTTGTCACCTTTTGAACACTGGCGTGATTCTGGCTAGTTTCCATACCTCAGGCACCACGCCTTCACTCAGGGACAGGTTGAATATACAGGCCAGAGGTCCTGAGATGAAAGAATAGGTTAGAAATGTTTAAATAGCAGATTATATGAGCAATTAATTTTAAAAATGCACCTTAAGATTGTAAATAATATTATAAAGAAAAAATTGTAATAAAATGTGAAAACCTGGTACTTAATTAGTAACTATTGGACTCTGAGGGATGTAGGTTGGTATGATGGATTATGATGGGAATACAGCTCAGTCTTTGATAACTGGAAAATCACAGAAGGATACGCTGATCAATCCCTTGCTGAGTCATATCAGAAAAAAAAGTATATTATACATCAACTAGGCTAAACAAAATGGAAAATAACATCAATGATAGATGCCCCAGGTGCCATGACAGCCCAGGGTCTCTTAGTCATCTGTTACTCACATGTGAAAAACTCAGCCACTACTGAGATAAAAAAAATTTAACTCTGAAAAATCCACACATTTCAAATAGAAAAGAAGGTGATGGACATCTTACTGGGAATATACCAATCTGATTCAATGTGTTCCAGAGATCAAGGCAAACTTTTTCTCTGGGATGCTTAATTACAAAAGTGTATCTGAATATCATGAAATTATTCCAGTCCTCCCTGCTTTTGAACACAAATGAATTTAATAATAGACATATACAAACAAAAGGATACTTTATTACTTAAATTGGAAAGAAGAGGATTTTGATCAAATATGGGCATCTTTTATTGCCAATACTTCAAATTAACATTTATAACATCACAATAAGCTGTCTTACATCTTGTTGGACTGTCCCTTCGAATAACTAACCTTTGTTTCTAAAATTATTACCATTTCTATTGCAAGATATATTTGTATGCCCACTTTAAACAGACATGTTCTTTCTTTTATTGTTTTTCTTAAATACAACTATGTGCCTGAAGCTATGGTTAAATGTATATTGACAAGTGTATCTATTTTGATACCTCTGTATATAGCATTGTGAAGTTTGTCTCTTCAAAATAAACTTGTATAAAAAGGAGTTCCGTGTTCCCTACTGGAGAATATATTGCTGTGAAAACCAGCTCCTTTCCAGCATGTTATGGCTTGAGCAGATTAACATGATAGGTTGGACCCTTGTTGGGTTGGCCTGGCTGTTTGAACATACTGTATAATTAATAACACTGAGTCTCTCAATCACAGCAAAATAACCTCCCAGGCAACCTGCAATTTGTTGGGACTTACTGGAATCAGTGCCATTACTCTCTGCCCAATCAGATATCTCATGCCCATGCAACCCAGACTGTACAATGTTTGCTGCTTGTTCTGGGCTCACAGGAGATTGCCCTATGCAAAGCTCTTGTACTCCATTAATGCCTCATGGAACTTCAGTACATATTCCATGATACATCCTTGCTTGTGGTAGGACTTACAAGACTATTTCTCCTGACCAAATCCATTGGACCCTTACCCTGCTTGAGAGAGTAGCTTAAGAGCAAGAATCCTGTGGTACCACCCAGTAGGCAGACAGTACATGGGGCAAATATTTGTCCCAATCTCGGGATGTTTGTCTACAAAGATGCAGATCATGTGTTTTAAAAGTAGAGTTAAAATGTTTACCCAAGTAGTTCCCCTGTGGATGTCATGGTGACACTTTTAGCTGTCCTATACATATGCACAAGGTAGTTGTCAACATGGACATGAAGTTCATGTCTTGTCTGACAACATTTCCACATGGAATCACACTTGGTAGAAATTCTCCTAAAGCTGACCTGCTACCTTTTCTGCTTCCACAGAAGGCATACTGACTAACTCATGGTATCTACAGTATGTGTCTTTGCAACATGGACAACCCTGGATAGGCAACATTTTCTGAGTGCACCTACTGTCAATGGCTTACAGTTCCAAGGGTGGCTCTACAGAGGAGATGCCCTCAAAGAAGATATTAACCTCTGACCAGAAACCCTTTCTTATCTCTTATCCATCACCATCATATCAACAGCACTGAGGTTGGGGCACTAAGAAAGAGCTCATATGAAATGGGTGTCACTGGTTAGAAGTAACAATCACACCACAAGTTGCCAGAGAACACAAAGGAGCTATCTGTGTCTATGACACTGAGAAAAAGAGAAGCAGAGTTGGCATTCTAAAGTGAGAATGTTCTCACTTTTATTTGGCATATAAACATTAAAACCATCACACGGAGAATACAAAATAGGTACATTAAATATAGCAGAACTAATGTCCAAAAGTAGGGGCAAAAAGGACATTGTTACATACCATCCAGAGAGCTCTGGCGGTAATCCCCAATGTCAGCATTTCCAGTGTACTGTTCCTTGACTGGTGGTGGAGTCCTGGTGATCTCATGCAATTTTCTTTTCAATTATATTTCATTCATTTTCTGCAAGACATTACAGATCAGAAACAACAGATAGGAATATCATAATACTATAACTACATTTGGACAATAACAAATACTTTAAACCCATGAATTTAGTTACCACATGAGGGTTTAACTTATAACATTTAAGCAAAGGTTGAACTATAACCATATGCTGACATGAACAGAGATAATACATTTATAATGTATGGTAAGTGCCTATTAACCACCATCATCAGCAGTCACACAGCTTTGTTATGCACTGTTTAGAATTTTAAAAGTTGTTAACCACACTTCAGAACTTCCAAACAGTGGCATAAGAAAAAAGAATGCACCAGAGTTTCATAATTCTCACACATAGAATGCAAACAGTGTTTTTTGACCATACACTATAAAGATGATGGCTGGGGATGGGTGACAACCACTCTGAAATCACCTCTACGTGGTTGCTAGGGCTACAGTAAACCTCGAGCTGCGCTCTCAGGTTTACCATGTTGCCCTAGCAACCACTCGAGGTGATTACAGCATGGTTATCACCCCGATCCCTAGCTATTATCCTCTATGTGTTAAATATAGTGCACCCATAATTTGGGATAAGCATCTCCTTTTACCTATAAAGAATCTAATTTAATACAGAAACATGACACATTTGAATTGGAGCAACCGTCAATGGTATGAACTATTAACTAAACAGAATTGGTATATATGTGACTGCCCACCAGGTATTACTTTTATATATTCAAACCATTTCAGACAGTGTTACTGTATATGAAACTTAGTGTTAAATAAATAACTGTCAAGTGTAAAACAACTTGATAACCAAGAGTAAACTGATGGCGCCTTTCCCTCATAACAGTGGTTTTCCTATAAAAAGGTTTAATCTGAGAAATTCAAAAATAAAAAAAAAAGAATAAATTATGTATTCATGTGAGTCTCTGGAACCAAGAGTTTAGTAAGTGCCTTCTCATGTGTATTTTCTTATTGTTATCTTATTATCTTATGCATTTTCAAAATTAAAAAAGCGTCAATACAGTCAGTAAGAGGCATTACGCCTCCATGCATCTTCGATTGTATTGTTTCAAGCACAAGAGCAAGTTCACTACCACTGTTTAGAGATGGCGCAAACCACCAGATCAGGAGAGGGAACCTGAAAGAACAAAGTCTAACTGCGACATGCCTCATGCCATGTTTCTCTCACGCAAGCACGTTATCCAGCAAGTCCCAAAATCCAACAGTTTATATCTTCAGCTTTCAGTCAGCTGACTAGGTTCAAAATAATCAAATGTCTCAGGGTACAAACAGTTTTGGTCTTACATTGTAGGCAGCCCCTCTCCATCCTTTCTGTTCATAACAATCACAGAGTACATGAAGCATTGTCTGACTCTGAGTCTTGGCCATCACCATGGTTGTTTGCTGACAAGTTTTCCACTTCTCCTGGTCAGCAAACTAGGATATTTGCCTCCATATGTTATTTTTTAAGTTGATCAGCATCAGTAAAATATAAATGCATTCTGTGCTGTCGGAGACTGGCCGAGACCCCATAGAAGGCATGTCTCCATTAGTGGTTACGTAGCTTAAGACCAGGAAAATGTGTCAGCATGTCTTGCCACATCAGTGGGTGTCATTGTTTGATCAAATGAAGGATCATGTCTCTGTCCAAAATAGAGCCGAGGACAAGTAGGAGAGTTCTGGATACCAGTTCTGCTATCGCTGCATTACCTCTGATACCATGCGATGCGATTCAATAAACTTTCAGGATCGTGAATTCTTTTTAACTTGTAATAGGTACAAAAGCCACTGTTTCAAAAATATTCTAGACGAATCACTTTCCATACCCTTTTTAAAAGGCCTAGCAGACAAATGTGTGAGGACCAGGCTGTGTTCTCTAAGTTTTCAAGCCTCTTACAAAACAATGTGTTTTCTTTGGTAAGGCCTGGTGTCACTGCTAGTGTCTTATCCGCCATTTTCACTGCTCTTTACTATTTTGGACATGCACACTCATTTTGGTATCCACTATTTTCATTTGTGTAGCAAACTCCTCTACTTCACAAGCCAAGCTTTGGATTGTTTTTAACCATAGACTACCAATAGAATTAGAACTTATTGGAGTTCTGGACTGATATATATCAGTCCGTGGTCCTGTAAGGTTAATAGTGCTGCATTTGAGGGGTGACAGGGATCAATCTCTGAGACTGTTGATGTATTGTCTTTGCTGTTTTTGGTGCAACTCTTTCAGACAGGCCCCATTTCTGTCAGCGGCTGCCTTGCTTTACGCATACTGTGCTTGTTTATTTTAAGTCCAAAGTTACAAATACAGTATAGCTTCCTGTTCAGCTTGAGAAATTCTGTCGCTATTTAGTGGTTTAAAGTTGGTTCTTCAAGTTTTTCAAAGATTTTAGTCTACCTTGGTTCCACATAGACAGAGCTCTGTAGAAGTGCTATATCATACAATTTTATAAGCGGGCTTTATGAAAGGATTTATTCCCAGGGCATTGTTATCAAAGCACTCCAGAGGTATACAATGTTTTAAAAGCTCTGTCTCTGTTTTCTTTTAAAACATAAGGAAGTACTACCCTTGGTGGGTACTTAACATCTGACAAGTTACCCAAATCATCAACCCACATTAAAATGGTAAACTTTCATGAAGACGGCAACATAAAGTGCAAAACATAATTTAAAGTGCTTGATGCTAGTGCTGTACAAGATTATCATCATATAAAGTATAAAAAGTGAATACTGTCATCGTTAGATGCATCACACAAGAGGCTTAAATAAGAAAAGCAAGGGAGGGTGACAGTATTTATAGACAAAAATTACAGACGGATGTGTTATCAGATGGACGCTGTAACAGTTTATTTCACTGATCCAAAAGTAGTTTTCTAATCCATAGAGAGTCATCCTATGAAAAATATGTAACCTCTGTGTCCCTTGGGGTTACTAGAACCTAATGTAGTGTAATAGGTTTTGGTGTTAGTTAGTAAGGGTAGCAAACAGTTAACTTCAGGTCTCCCCAGAAACACCTGCTAGTCATCTAAACAGAAGTTCCAAGTGGGAGGGGCTTCAGTCTTGCAGCAGCATGAGCCATGATAGAATGTTGCATCTGTTGTCAGGTACTCACACCGAGCTTTCAGTCAGTCTAACTGAGGAGGGCCTCAGGGGAGGTAGCACCCTCTCCTGTCCTGTTTCAGTTCCCAGTTCAGTCACGGAGTAGCTGAGTGTCAAGTAATGATGGAGGCCTTCTCCTGTGGTGCCCCAGGTCAAATCTTGAAAAGCATCTGTTCCAAGGAACTAGGAGTTATCGGTGGGTGCAGACCGCCAATTGTGAGAGACTTTTTGGGAATGCTACCCAGTAATTGGATTCACCAGGTCGGCCCCAGTGGAAATGCCTGTGGTTTGGGAGTAGTTAAATTCCAGGAATTGGAATTCGACTCCGTAAAAGATGGGGTGGATTGCCTTGACTGAAAATTAGGTACCAAACCCCTAACAGGAAAAGGGAAGGGTTCCTGACTACAAAAGTTCCATGTCACAGTAAAGTGTGTGTAACAAAGAAACATGGAACCTGACAGCAGATAAGACTGCTTGGCCCACCCAGTCTGCCCATTTTTATCTCTGCCTATACCTGACACCACATACCCTACTTGATCTCCAGCCCCCTTGCTTTCCACCAAGATTCCCTTATACCTGTTCCATGCATTCTTGAATTCCACCACTGTTTTCACCCCTACCACCTCTGCTGGAAGATCGCCTTGCGGCATCCACCACTCTTTCAGTGAAGACCCCACTTCCAGTTTCAGTGCATGTCCCTGTTGTTCTTGTGCATCTTTTCCTCTGAAAATACTCTCCTCCTGTACTTTATTCACCCCCATGCTTAATTCACCTCCATGAGGCATTTATTGGTCTCTATCATGTCTCCCTCTCCTCCTTTCTTTCAGGGTGTACGTACTAAGGTCCTTCAGTCTCTCCTTGTAGGGTTTTGATGCAGACCCTGCACCATTTTAGTTGCCCTCCTCTGACAGCCTCCACCCTATGTCCTACCTGAGATGTGGTCTACAGAACTGGACACAGTACTCCAGGTGGGGTCTCACCAGTGAGCTGTACAGTGGCAACACCACCTCCTCCTTCTGCTGGTGATACCTCCTTATGCACCCCAACATCCCAGTGGACCTACCAACTGCCTTGTCGCACTGCCTCACCATCCTGAGGTCATTAGCATGATTACTTCCAGGTCCCCTTCCTGTTTGGTGACTTTCAGTACCTCTGCTCCCATTTTGTAATCCGCCTTTGTGTTTCTGTGCTATAAGAGCATGATTTTCACTTTTTGCATTGAAACCCAGCTGCCATACCCTTGAGCACTCCTTGAGTTTTCTTAGGTCTCTGCACATTCTTTTCCACCCCCTCTGAGTGTCCACCCTATTGCAGATTTTGGTGTCATCCACAAAGTGACATACCTTACCTTCCAGCTCATCTATAATGTCACTTATAAAAACATTAAAGTGGACTATCCTAGCACTGAGCCCTGAGGCACCCACTGGTCACCCTCCCTTCTCCAGAGTGAACTCCATTTACTACCACCCTCTGTCACCTATTCCTTAAACAATTTCTTACCCAGTTTACCACCTTATAACCACTCTAAGCTACCCAGTTTCCTTATCGTCTCCTAGTGGAACAGTGTGTTGAAAGCTTTATTAAAACAGCTAAGATTCAATGCAAAAGGTGCAAAATTATGCATTTGGGGGACAGAAATCTAGAGGAGGTTTACATGATGGGAGGGGATACTGATGGCCACCAAACAGGAAAGGGATCTGGGGTAATCATATCAGATGATCTGAAGGTGGCCAAACAATGTGCCAAGGCTATGGGGAGAGTCAGTGGATACTGGAATGCATAGGGAGAGGTATCACCAGCAGAAGAAAGGAGGTTGTGATGTCTCTGTACAAACTATTAGTGAGACCTCATCTGGAGTACTGTGTCCAGTTCTGAAGGCCACATCTCCATAAGGACATAGACAGGACAGAGGCAGTTCAGAGAGGGCAACAAAAATGGTGCAGGGCCTGCACCAAAAGTCATGTGAGGAGAGACTGGAGGACCTCAATATATATACCATGGAGAAGATGAGAGGTGGAGGGGGTATGATATAGACCTTCTCAATGGCATAAATAAGGAACAGAAAGGTAGTATCTTTCAGAAAAGAGATGTTCTAGAACAGGGGTCATGGCATGAGGCTGGAAGGAGGTAGACTAAGGGCAACATGAAGAAATATTGCTTCACAGAAAGGGGGTGAATGCATGGAACAGCCTCCCAGTGGAGGTGGTGGGGTCAAATTCAGTAGGGGAATTAAAAATGCATGGGATAGGCAAAGGGACCCTAGCAATAGGAAAGAGGACAAAGCTGAAGATCAAGTAGGGTCTGTGGTTTTACAGCAGGTAGAGTAAATGGACAGACTGGATGGGCCTAGTGGGCCTTCTCTGCCATCAATTTCTATATTTCTATGGAAAATCTAGATAGGTCATGTCCACCACCCCACCTGATCTATTTCCCTGGTCACCCAGTCAAAGAAATCTATCAGATTTGTCTGACATTACCTCCCCAAATTGCCTCTGTGCTGCCTCGGTCTTGTAACCTACCAGATTCAAGATACTTCACAATCACTTCCTTTAGCAGCAACTCCATTAACTTCACCACCACCAATGTTAGGCTGACTGGCCTATAATTGCCAGCCTCCTCCCTGCTACTGCTTTTATGACGGGACTACATCTGCCCTCCTCCAGTTCTCCAGAACCACTTCTGTTTCCAGTGAGTTGTTAAAAGGTCTGTCAGTGGTGCAGACAGTACCTCCTGAGTTACCCCAGTACCCTTGAGTGTACTCTGTTTGGATCCATAGCTTTGTCCACTTACAGATTTGAAAGTAAATTCAGGACTCTCTACTCTGAAAAGGATTCAAAGAAAGAGCCGCCTGCAGGAAATGGTTCAGCGTGACACAGACAGTCTCAGCACAGCCATGGAACTCACCCAGCGGAAACCATAAAACTGCTGTCCACACAATAAGGTTGCTTCAAAATGCAGTTTTACTGGTAGCAAGAAATCGAGAGCTCCTCGACCAGAAGAAGCCAACAGACTGATGTTTCACCTGATAGGGCTTTGTCAAAACATAGCACCCCCATTGGTTCACATTATTTGTACAAAAATCAGTAGTCATTTAAAGTCCCCATGTCCATCTTCAAGTAACAGTGCTCAGATGTTAACATACAAAGTGAAAATACTCATTGAATTAATTATTTAAATACCCAACTATCTGTGAGAGTGCATAACTTAAACTACTTAAACGGGTATTCATATAGCACTATTGTTAAGAAAAAAAAGGTGGGAGGGAGAAAGGGTGGGGAAGTAAGAAGGGTGGGGAAAGGGAGAAGGGGTGGGAAAGAAAGAAGGGAGGAAGGGCTGGGCTAGAAAAGAACATGGGTAAAAGGGAAGAAGGTGGAAAGGAAAGAAATAAAATACTTTCCAGTATAACTCGGCATCCCAAAATAAGGGACAATGTTCCTCCTCCTTACAAAATCTCCAAGCTGCCCAGATGAAAGGTGTGACATGATCACAATCCCTTTCCGAGGCCTGCAATGAGAAAATAGAGGAAAAACAAATTTTCACCTTAGGGAAGATGTTTTGACTCTGTACATATGTACATATATACATTGCAAAGACGTATTCTATCCGTGATGAATAGTGAGGGCGAGGACTGTACTGGGACCGAGGACAGTGGTGGGCTTTGAGATGTCTGCCGCATTCCTGGTGAGTACCGAAGTGCCTTTCTACCCTGAAAATGACAGACCAAAATTTAAACTGTCTGGGCGCAAGGCGATGACAAAAACAGCAAAACAGTGATTTGCTACATTTTTCACAATTGGCATCTCAGAATCCACACATCCGACCAGAACAAACCTTACCACATCAGGGATCTACCCCCATGAGACCACACTTGCAAAATTTCATGCAAATCCATTGAATGGTTGCAAAGATATTAAAGTGCAAAATGTTAAACTCACTACTGCCATCTATACGGCAGTTGCTGAATTACATTTGAGTTCCATTGTAAATTATACACTTACCTGGCTAGAAATGATCCCTCCTGCCATCTGTAGGGCAGTTGCTAAATTCACATGAGTTCCGTTTAAGCAATAATGCACAACAGGTGGTGTGTTATTGTGAGAGTTACACACACCTAATAATAACTAGAACGGATTAATATTTTCCCCAACTAGTGAAAGGCACATCTGTGGGCCAGGCTCTTTTACCCTGAAAATTTCAGACCTAAATTCCAAACCATCTGTGTGCAAGGTGATGACAAAAAAAAAACAGCAAAAAAACTGAGATTTGTTAAATTTTTTCACTATGGGCATCTCAGAATCCACACATCTGACCAGAACAAAACTTGGCACATCAAGGATCTGCCCATTAGACCATACATGCAAATGTTCTTGCAAATTCGTTGAACAGTTGCTAAGATATTAAAGTGCAAAATTAAATGCTCACTACTAGCATCTATAAGACAGTCACTGAATTACACGAGTTCCATTATAAAGTATACACTACCCTGGCTAGAACTGATCCCTCCTGCCACCCGTAGGGCAGTCGCTAAATCACAAAAATGAGTTCCATTATAAGTTATAACATGTAGAAAATTGTTAAAGCTGTAAAATTAAAAATAATCATAACACTTTCAAAAATATTATTGTAACTACATTTGGACATAAAGTAGTCCATTTCTGTTAAATCAGTGAACTCTTATTTTCTTATTTGGCAATGATTGCAGCAGTGTAACAGTTAATGAGCTGATTCACAAACAGCAATAAGGAATTCTTGGTAGATTACAAAGTTTATTTAAAATGTCCTTACTCAGAAGTGCAGGCTCCTATTTTAATAGTAGTGACTACAGTATACACCTAATATGGAGATGTGCATAACATAGCATTGTGGGTATAATATCAATTTGTCTTCTGTTTTCCTTACTGAGAGGCACAGACTCCAATTTTTGTAATAGTTACCACAATATAAGACCTCAAATGTTTATTTTCAAAATGAGGCATTGTGCATACAGAATATAGCTGACATGATTTTTTTACTGAGAGATGTAGTCTATTATTCCTGTAGTGAATACAGAAATATCTAGTCAGTTTTCTAGTTCCCTCAATTTTTAAAAGGGTATACAAATAAGCTCATGATTATTCATGAGCTAGGCTTAACTGACGTTTTTGAAAATGTGGGACATAAAGAACTGTTCTTCTTGCAATGTGAACAGGTGAAACCAAAAAGAAATTGTTGTAAACACTGATTTGGAACAGACCAAGCTTCTCATGGAGGGATGGCTTGTAGTTTTCACCTGATTTTTCTAGTTTCCTTAATTTAAAAAAAAAAAAAAAAACAGGTATGCAAATAAGCTCATTATGATTTATAATCTATGAGGTGACTTTAGATATCCTGGCTTGGACACCTAGGGCCCGATTCCAAAGGCGTTACGCCTGCTGCAAGGCGATGTACGCCAAACCTAATGACGAAATCACACCTTGCACCAGGCATTATGCTAGTCTCACTCTGAGTCACGGCTTGTGCTATGCCATATGTGGATTGCACCAAAGGTGGGCTATGCCAACCACTATGCCCGCAACCCACAGCAGCATGATGCGCGTGGGTTAGTCAGCAACTACACCCTACTCCAAAAGGGCGGCTGCCATAACCCATCAATACATCTAAAAGCCGCAATGGCACAGCAGAGTTAGACCAGCAGGGAGATGGTCTCAGGGGCATCCATTTGATGGATGCCCACTCCACAGTGCCATGGCTTCTACATAACCTGACTCCCATACCCCCAACACAGACATGCCCCCACCCTGAATATCGGGGACCCCAGGTCTGTTACACAAAGCGCCCCAGACACCAGTGCCACCTGGCCAGTCCTCTAATGCCCTCTGTTGCTTGTGGTGGTGTTCCAGGGCAGGGAGGATTGGGGCTTTGGGAGGCAGTAGGTGCGTGCTGTGACTTGTGGCACCCAGGTCCTGTACACCATTCCTATGGCACTAGCCTGTGGCTGCCGCAAGTCATGGGCATAGGTGCCGGGACCTGCTTGTCTAGGAATACGGTACAGTGTCCCGGCGTGGCACTGCATGGTCTAACTCATGTACGCCTGTGAGTTGCACCATGCATTTTGGAATCAGGCCCTAGAATCACCTCATAGCTCATGAATAATAATTTGTACAGCTATTTTGAAGTGCTGACTGAGCATGCTCAGAACCCACATTTTAAAATGTAATAATTTTGGAATAAATTAATATTTTTCACCAAACCAGCAAAGGAACTCCTTCTGATGCAAGTCCTTTCTACCCTGAACATTTCAGACCAAAATTTCAAACCATCTGGGTGCTACGATGGCAAAAAACAGTGATTTTGTTACGTTTTCGCTATCTGCATTTTGAATCCACATCCGACCAGAAATGAACTTGGCACTCAAGAGATCTAACCTACAAGATCATGCATGCAAAATTTCATGCAAATCTGTTGAACAGTTGCAAAGTTATTAATGTGCAAGAATTGGGGTTTAACATTAAAGTGCCTACTGAACCCTAACTATAGTGGTACTACAGCACCACTTTAATATATACACATATAATATATTGATACATACAGATATACATGTAATAGATATACCACTCTAGGGTGTGCGGTCGGCGCTCTGATATACGCACGCCTTGGTGTGCGTTGTGATACCTGCGAGCCGCGGGCAGTGCATTCAACCACAAAAGCGTGCATATATCGCTGACTCACACCCTAGAGTGGTAATTCTATCTTATAAAATGGCCACATGTTTTGGGGGTGGGTGGAAAATAATCCCTTTGTCTAGGTGGAAATGATATGCTGGCAGAGTTGAAAGTAAGTCCTGTGTTTAAAAAGGATGAAAAGTGTGTGCCTCCTGTTAGGTTGTGTTGGTTTTATTGTAATGGCTCTTTGTATGTAGTAAATTATATGTTGGCAGAGTTTGGAAGTAGTCCGAGCGAGGCAGTGATTAAGTATAAGCGTGACCGGCAGGCGATTGCAAGCTATTCTGAATTGACGGTAAGTCGTTTGTGTTTAAAAAGATATAAAAGTGCTTTCCCTCTTGTTAGTTTGTCTTAATTTCAGTAATCAGAAGGTGCAGGTATATTTAAATGAATGAGAGAGCGCCCGTGGTCGGCAACTACGAAGGTGAGCGCGAAGCCAGGCGAGGTTGTCGCGGCACTGGCTCACGGCTGCGTCTGTAAGCAAACTTCCGACTCGGCATCTCTGGCTCGATCTAATCACTCTGCTACTGAAGTGGGCTGAACAACTGGGAGAAAGAACTATATCTTTAAACACCTGAAAGAACAACACTGATCTGGCTCTGGTAAAGCTGCGACTCACTCGCGTCTCCCTCGCTCCGATCTAAATACACTCTGCACCTTGTATTACTGAAATTAAGAAAGTAACAGGAGGGAAAGGACTTTATATTTTTTTAACACAAAGGACTTAGTTTCAACTGGTAACAGCTTGTTACTTCGAATGCGCACCGCCGTCACGCTTATACTTCAGGTAGGAAAAGTGAAAGTGGTAAACGATCGGGCAAGTCTCGTGTAGAAAGGGAGATTTTTTAACGAAAGTGAGAGTAGGATGTAAGAGAACTGTAGTTTCTCTTGTTTTTTTTATACACAGTTAGGTTTCTGTTAAATGGACTGTATTATGTTGTTTTTAGAATTTAGGGTGGTGAGACAGTGTGCAGTAGTAACAGTGTGTGTGTGTGTGTTTGTATGTGGCTGCTAACTGCATTAGGCGTGGAGTGATCTCACTGCTGGTGAGAAGGTTTTGAGGGCTGGAAAGTAGTTTAGGCGATGGGTCGTACTGGGAGGCGCAGGCGTTGAAATAATGCACGGTCATGTGATGCATTCTGTCCAATCATGTTACTGGAATTTCTATGATTTTACCACACCATTTTATAAATGAAGATAATCCACACAGGGCATGCAGTCATGCTCTAATATACACACGCCTGATGTGCATTGTGATGCAAGGACTACAGGCCGAGTGCATTCAACCACCCAAGGCATGCATATATCAGAGCATGACCACGCCCTGTTTCCTGTCAGGAAATTGCCCTCTCATGAATTAGATTTTCCTGACAGGAAATTGTCCTGTCAAGAACTACAATTGTCTTGTCAGGAAATTGTCCTGTCAGGACCCAGCTGGCTCAGTCTAAACCTCTGAAGCCAAACTATAGCCAAAAAGCTCATGATCATTGCTGTGCTAGCTTTGTGGTGTAGTGGAAAGGTCTACAGCCTCATAAGCAATAGGTTGTGGGTTTGAGTCTACAAATATCTTTTCACTTTTCTTTTCTCAGAATTTCACTTGAGTGGTGATACATGGCAGCGTGGAGTTAGTAATAGTAAATCTGTATGGGAAAGCAGATTTAGATGGCACAAAACACAGCTATCCTAAGAGAACAACTTCCTGACAGGAAGAATTTGTGGCACCTTTATTAGGATGCCTATGATTTTGATAGGTTAAAGTCATTAAAAAGAGGTAAAATGTGATTAGAAAAGAGTAATTTGGTTGATCCTGCCATTTTAACACTGATCCTAATCACTTTCACTTTCGAATCACAGTGTAACGTGACAGAGCGGCATTCCTAGCAGTAAAAAATGCTGGTAGAAGTTTATTATCAGCAAGCTTTTTGCATGAAAGATGTCATCCATGAAGTTTCAAAGTCAATTGTTTGTTTTCTCTAAAAAGCTGCCAACTGTACAGTGAGCAGAGCAAGCAAGTCGGCCGGTTTCAAAGTGTGGAGGCAAGTGTGAGTGAGGGTTGCTATAGCAACACTTGCTCACGCTCTGCCTACACACCTAAGCACCGACTCACTTTCCCTCCTCACTGTACAGTCAGTGATTTTTAAGAGAAAACATGCTAAATTGATTTTGAAACTACACAGATTATATCTTTTATGCAAAAGCATTGTGATTAAAAACTTCTGTCAGAATTTTTTACTGCATGGAACGCTGCTGGATCATGCTACACTATGACTCAAAAGTGAAAGTGATTATACTTGAGACAGTGTTGAAATGGCGGATTGGCCAGATGAGTTGTTTTTATTACTTTCAATGTATTAGAATCATGGCAGGAATGACCAGGTAACTGTTTTGTTTAATGAACTACATGAGCAGTTTGGAACAGCTACATATATTTACTGGTTTAGGGATGTTAATGCAAGATTATGTGTGGCAGTCTTTGTGTGCCAGGTGTGGAGTGATATCCTTATCTAGTCTGCTAGTGAGAATGTTCTGAGGGATGGAAAAGTGCAGGCATGTGGCTGTTTGGGAATCATGCAGTAGTTGTGGGATAATGCCCAGTCATGTAATGTGTTTTTCTAATCAGGAACCCGATTTTCATTGACTTTTCCTACTTATTTTATAAATATAGATATACACATATATTATAGGGGCACAATAGCAGCCCTTTAGTTAGGGTTGAGTAGGCTATTTAATGTTAAACTTCAATTTTGCACCATAATAACTCTGATGGCAATTGACAAAATAGACCAAAACTTGCTACGGTGGTCTGGATGCCAGAGTCTCAAGATATGAAATGTTTTGTGGCGGTATCCTGTTCAGTTTTCAAGATATGGAATGCCTAAAAATACAAACAAAAATATTTTTGTTTTCCTGTACCTGACATGTTTTGTTTCTCTCATGCACAGCCTAGATGGGTGGGGTTTTTACAAACTCTCAGGGCAGAAGTGCCTTACCAAAGTTGTGCCTTTCAAGGTTTCATGAAAAAATATCACATGGTTTCAGATTTATTTTTGGATAAACCTCTAGCTTGACAAGTAAAATAAAATGCTGATCATGAGTGCTCATTTTCATGATTTACTTGTCAGTGAATACTTGTCATGCAAAAAAAACACAACTGTGGCAGCCACCATTTTGTTTTGTTTTACTAAAAACAATGATTACACATAAAAGTGATGTATTTTCAAAAACCAAACACCTGAACCTAGGTAAGCAGAGACCTGCTTAGCTAGATTCATGTGTTTGTTTTAAAATTGCTATAAATAACATTTCTGGGCTCCTAAAAATCCTAGCTGCCCAGATTGCAACAGGAGCCATTCACCCACATTGTCAGTATGAGAACAGCGGGACTCTTTGAATTGTGAAGTCACAGCCAGGGTCATGCTGCCTTCTTCAGTTGAAGCAGTGAGCTAGCAATCCCTTGCTCTCTCTGTCCCTATCTGTCTGTCTGTCTGTCTATCTATCTATCTATCTATCTATCCATCTAGCTATCTATGTTTCTATCTATCTATCTATCTATCTATCTATCTATCTATCTATCTATCTATCCATCTAGCTATCTAGCTATCTATGTTTTCTATCTAGCTATCTAAATTACAAGCAGCCTGGGGTGTCCCTCCCCCGCACCGCTTCTTCTCCCTCTCCACACCAGGTCACACCCCATTTGTCATGTTTATTTTAATGTTCAATCTGTGGACTGACATGTCCACCCCAGTACCACTTCTCTTCATTCCTCAGGTCATCCACCCCTTCTCATTATATGCATGGCAGCACAGGGTGCCCATCCCTGTTGTCGCTGAACAGTAGCCTAACATTGGAGTGCCCAATCCCTGGAAAGTCCCCTGAAACAAAGAAAACTATCCTCATTGATTTTGTTTTGTTTAAACCTGTAAAAGAAAATTATCCCTCATGGATGTGACCTCCACAAACACCCACACACCCCACCCAATCTCCCTCAGTACCCATCACCCCACTCCCTCCACACCTTCAGTCATGTGAGCAGTCCCATGACATAGACTCACTCTCTAAACAAAAAAAACACATCTTGCTGCTGGACCCGGCAACTGCAATATGAGGCAAGCTCTGATCACAGCCGAAATAACTGCTAATGCATTAATATGACAAGGGATACAGAAGATTAATGTGACAAGGGATATAGAAGGCACAGAACCCTAGGAGAAGAATCAGGAGGTGAGAGGGATGCTTGGCAGTGGGAGGATGTTCTTTACAGAGACCAGGACTATGCAGCCATAAAACAAACAAATTGTTAGACCACAGAGAATGTGATCTACTTGACCTGTGATGCTTGAATTTAAACCCTTCCCCTCCAGAAGATTAACTGAGTCTGAGCTGCACATTGTTGAATCAATCTATAAAACAAAGGTTTACCTCTAACTCCTGGCATGATCAGCTGTTGCCCTGTTTAGAGAGAGGATGCTGTGCACAGTAGTGTACTGTTCACAGATTGCCAATGTTGCTGCTGATGCCATGGGGCTGTTGCATGAATGTGAGACAATATTCATGGGTTCAGTAAGTTAACACATTGCTGCTTTGCTTAGGTAATGGTCCTGATTCCCTGCACAGAGTCTGCTTCTTTCTCTGAGGAGACACTGGCTGCACAAAGTCACTCGCATGCATGAGCTGTGACCATTAGGACTGATGGTAACTTGAGTTCGGAGCTCGCCCAGAAAACAAAAATTTCTCAAATTATAATACTAAAGAGCAAACAATGTGAGTGAGCCACCAAACTGAAGAGACTGGAGTAAGAATGAATAGTATATACATACCTTGCAACCTTTTGTAGGGAGCAAGAAAATAATGCGGGAAGCAAGTGCACTGCACTGAATGGAAAGGACACAGAGAGATGTTCTTCAACTCCACTTGGTGTAAGAAGCCAGCTGTGGTGCATTCAGTATCCATCCATGGCCACGGCACCGCCCCAGAGCCCCATCTGTGTATACGTCATCAAGCCATCAGCTTAGCTCTCGTGCGCAGCTATAAAAAGGTAGTGTTAGTAATTCTCCATTATTTTAATGTCTAACCTTCATTGACCAATGCACGCTTGTCTGGTGCATTCAATTTCAGCGCCATTTTGGTCTCTTCACAAAACACCCAGTAGCAGCAGGAGCCATTTGATGCGACAGCAACTCTCCTACATTTCCAATGATTGCTTATGTCAGAACATGTGGCTCACTTTGCACTCATTGCCAAAGCATTTGGAGATGTCACACTGTGCACGTGATAGGCTGGACACACAGTACATTTGCTAATCTTTCAAAGAGTAAGCGTGAGAGAGTACACGTCAGTGGCAGAGCAACCTGCAAGAGCAAATAACACCATCAGAAAATAAAGGAACCCATCTGCACAGAAACCAAAGCCAATGAGTCTAGGACAGCAGCCTAGAGCAGGAATTTACACTATTTTCCTTCATTGTTACTGCAATATCATTACATTTGGTAAGAGAGATGTTTACTAACAGTAAAAGTAAAACTATACAAAACTCAAGCTATTGTGTAACATAAGTGTTTAATTACTCAAGAAGTAAGGCTGCTTGCAATGAAGCATGTTAAGTGATTTTATTTTTGTATCCTTTCTTGAATCAGGTTATTCTAACTGTAAGGTTAGATTTAAGGCTACCGATAACGGAATGACACATTGCAAAAATGCCAGATTGCCATGTTTCATAACTACCGTAGCGGAACTCACTTTTTATGTCAGTTTAAAAGTGCCTTAATGTCCTGATGTGTTTGGTCTGTCCCAGTGACGTTTATTCAGAGGGACACAGGGTAGTTGCGAGTTGTGCTGAATGGCCAACTGTTCCTTCATGCAAGTCAGAGGTCATCATGAAGACATGAAGAATTTTGAGGGTCACCAAACTGAAAATTAATAGGCTATTTGTCAGACAAGAACTTAGACCCGGTAGTTGAAGAGACTTTGCCCTGCTATCTTGTAGTTTTTAGCAGTACACTGTTTAGGCAGGTAGCCGGGAAAGGAGCATTGGTGAGCCACCTGAACTTCAGAGATACATTTACTAACAGTAGGAGTAAATTATACAAGCATCAGTGTAGGTTATGTGGCTACTACAATAGGGCATTCCAAACCGTCTTACTAAGAATTATTTGGCTGTTTGGCAGATGAGAACTCAGACCCAGTAGTTGAATGGACTTTGTGCCCTGCAATCTTGTCATTTTAGCAGTACAGTGTTTAGGCAGGTAGCTGAGGAAGACAGCATTGGTGAGCCACTGAACTTAAGAGATACATTTACATTTACTAACAGTAGAAGTAAAATTATAAAATATTTTATTTATTTTATTTATTTATTAGGATCTAGGATTAAACACCTTTGAGCTGAGAGCTCTTTTACAAAGGTTCCAGGTCAATAGGAGGAAGACAGCATTACAAGGGTTCAAGCAACATAGAGTAGAAAACATGCATAAAATTTACAATAATTACAATGGATTTTACAAGCAAGTTAAATTAACAAAAAAAACTATAGAGGGTATGGAGCAGTATAGCGCAGTGGTTTAAGGCTCTGAGCTGCAAATCTGGTGACATCCAACAGACCAGACCTGGGTTTGAATCTCACAGCTTCCACTTACATACTGTGTGACCCTGAGCAAGTCACTTAACTTCCCAGGATGCTCCTGTAAAAAAAAAAAAACTTTCGCAGTGTGCTACTCTGGTCAAAAACAACACCCCATAGGGTTGCGTTTACAGTAAGTTATAGGACAGGACAGGATAGGTGAAGGTTGGAGTCAAGCTCACTGAGGCAGTAGTTAGTGGAGAGAAAGTAGGGAAAAGGGCCAAGAGATGAAGGGGGAGGGTGGGAAGTGGAGTTGCTGCAGTCATGGACCTTGTCAAGAGAGATGAGAGGCGTGAAGGGTGGATGCATGAGGAGGGTGGCCAAGCAGAGTTTTGAGCCACCAGGTGGGAGTGGTAGAGATGGCCCTAGGCATGCCATGGTGGGGAGCCACGTATAGGTAGGTCAGAGCTCTGAGGCAGTGGGACTAGTGGTAACAGGTGCTGGATGTGGAAAGCTGCTGATGTAGTAGTCTCTTGAAGGGGCCCAGAGTAGGTTGAGTGGAGATGTCCTGGCTGAGGGCATTAAACCAGAGGGGTGCTCTGTAGGCAAAAGAGTGCTGACCCTGCATCGTTCAAAGATGAGGAACATGGTAGGCGTGAGTACTAGCACTTCTTGTCCGTTGTGTGCTGCTACTGTGTGGCTGAAGTAGGTTTGCTATGCCATGGGGAGAATTCCTAGTAGTGCCTTTTTGCCAGCAGGTTTGGTAGTGTAACCTCCCACTAAGTTGGAGTCAGCCCATTTGCACATAGAGGTCACAGGTATGGGTGAGATGCTCAGCTCCTGTGAGCAGCCTGCTGGCCTTGTTCAGTGCTACTGATATTCTGCGGAGGGTGGTGGAACTAGCAGCACCATAGATGACCAAACCGTAGTCTACGACAGACAGGACAGAACTGTTGATCACTAGTCTAAGAGGCGTCCAAGGTGAGACAGTGCTTGTGCCTGTGGAGGGGACTGATTTTGTGATTGACAGTCCCTAGCCACGTTGCTGATGTGCTGGTCGTGCGGAGGTTATGTGGCTACTACAAACGGGCATTCCAGACCATCTTGTCAAACAGCCTCCATCTTGCTTCTGACAGCCTCTCACCAATACACTGGTCTCCTTCCTCATCATGTTCAAACCTTTCTTCTGCAGCAGCAATTGGAGGAAGAAAGCAAAGATGACATGGGGAGGGAATGCTGGACCTGAAGGCTAACAGACCAAGTGAGGCTCCAGAAAGGGGATTTAAAACAAAAAAAAAGAAAAATGGGAAAACTCTGGGTGTGCATTCCAGATTGAGCAAAGTGTCACTAGCAGCAAGAGATTTTTCAAGTGGGCTGCAAGACAGAACAGCTGCACTGAAGAACTGAATAGTGCGGTGGGGGAGAAGAAGGAAGCACATTGTAGTAAATGGAGAGGATGTGGAGAGATGTGCTTTAACTCCAAGTGGTGTAAGGAGACTATGGTGCATTTGGTATCAAATTACATGCTTTCAGAGCCCTTTCTCTATGTAATTGCACTACAACAGCATGGCTCTCTATGCATCCATAAAAATAAGGTACAGTAAGCCTGGTTTAATGTATTTCAAAGGCGCTGGAACTTTTATTCAGAACTTTGTCATTTTAATATTTTTATATCAAATTTTCAATATGGCCTTTTTGGGACCTCACCTCATGACCAAGGGCAGTGGAAATATTCAAATCCACCCTAAGAGGCAATTTTGTGGTCACTTTGTGAAATCACTTTTTGGACGGATTTGAAATGTTCACCTACCAGATTCATGAGGTGGGGTCATAAGATTATGTTGAAAACTTGAGGTCAAACCATTAAAAAAAACAAAGTTATGGGAGTGTTTTGAAAATGCTCTATACTTACTCATAACTTTGGCAATTTTCAATGTTTGATTCCAAATTTTCAACATAGCCATTTTTTACACCACATCTGAGACGTGACAGCTGTTGTTTTCAAGTCTGGGCCAAAATATGGTTTGCACCTGTGGCATAGAATGACATTTCAGCAGGGACTTAAAAGTTTCACTTACTAGATTCATAAGGTGGGATCATAAGAGGCTACGTTGAAAATCTGGTGTAAAAATGGTAAAATGACCAGGTCATGAATGAATGAAGAAATATTTCAATGTTCACTCATAACGCTAATTTTAGCATTTTGGCTCTAAACTTTCAACATAGCCATTTTTCACACCACTTCATAAATGTGATAGGTGTATAGTAGTTTCTTAAATCCTGGATGAGGCGTGGTTTCATACTTCAGGTGCACAATTACATTTCAGCCAGTATACTGTAAATGCCACATGTACGTGTTTGTAAGGAGTCATAAAGTGACTATATTGAAAATGTGGGATCAAAATTAAAAAATATATATAATTACTAAGAAACTTTGTGTGTAGTGCCATTCCTAACCCTAGCAGGTAGTGCTTTGTGGTCCTGTGCTAGTAAGCCGAGCCCAGTGATCCAGCTGGATGGGACAATGTGAGGGGACTGTGCTGTTATGCGACACACACCCCAGCTGGGAAATGAAAGGTGCAGGGTTGCCTGCATGGGCCCTGGTACCATATAGTGAAGACAACTCTTCTCTTGCCATAGGTTCCGCACTCCTGCACCCCTGTGGCAGAGGGCTATGTGCATTGGCTGGAGAGATGGACTCTGCCCCTGTGCATCTGTATCTGCAGCCACATGGAAGGGTTGAACTCAGAGGGTCCTGCACTTCTGCAGCCCACCAGACAGCCCCATGAATTCTTGGGTATCCATGATATGGCGATTCAGTTTGGTGACTCATTATGATTGACTCAAATTGAGTGAATGTACTCAAATATCTACCTAACCATGACTCCTCTGGATCCGATGGGCTATCTCCAGTCTTCCTCAAGCTGATCTCTCCAGTGATTGCCAAGCCACTCACCTTTGTCTTTAACCTTGCCCTTTCCACCTCCTCCATGCCTGAACCATGGAAGATAGCTAAGGTTATCCCATTCTTAAATCTGGTGACCCCAAATCCTCCGACAATTACCGTCCGATAGCCATCCTCCCTCATCTCAGTAAACTACTCGAGAGAGCAGTCTACAATCAGCTTACTGAGTACATAGGCAAATACACCCTCCTATGCAACCAACAGCATGGCTTTCACAAGAATCATTCCACCACCACTGCCCTCACCCTTCTGACTGACCACATCCTCTCTAACATGGATAATGGTAAAGCCACGGGGCTGTCTTCATACGACCTCTCAAAGGCTTTTGACATGGTTAACCATGCTCTCCTTACCTCAAGCTTAGCCTCCTTGGTTGTTCTCAGAAAGTCACAAGCTGGTTCACTATCTACCTTACTGATCACTCTCAATTCATGTGTATTGGTCAAACTTGCTCCCTCACCCTGCCTGTCTCTGTGGGGTCCCTCAAGGGCTCAATCCTGGGTCCCTCCTTTTCTTCTTTTCATTAATGTGCTTCCCTTCAACTGCCTCAACTGTCACTCTGTCCTGTATGCCGATGACCTTGTCCTCTTCCACAGTGACAAATCCATGGCCAAATCTCCTCAGTTCTCTCCACAACTATGCTGCAGCCCACAGCTGGTTCTGAAAAAACTCCTCTCAGTAAATGCCAAAAAACTAAATCCATGCTGTTCGGATCTAAGTCCTTCCTGGCCAAAACTAAAACCATGCTCCCTTACTCATTCTCACCTCAGACGGCCCAGCCCTGGAGGACATCAACACCTACAAATACTTAGGAGTACTGCTCGACCCTCCCTCACTTTCACTGAGCATTCAAATTCCCTTGTCAGAAGGTTTCATCAAAAGTTGGGTGCCACCTATAGATTCAGGCAATACCTTACCCCTGAAGCCAGACTAGACATTGTCCAGGGTAATCTTCTCTCTATTCTTGACTACTGCTCCCTATTTATGCCAGGACCTCAGCTACTGCCATGGCTAAACTCTCCACTGCCTATGACAGCACCTGTCGCTTTGTTTTATTGGCCCCGTTCTCCACCCACCACTGTACCCACTATAATACCCATGGATGGCTACGCTGCAAGGTTGCTTTGACCTAGCCCTGGTGGACAATGTCATCCACGGCTCCAGCATCCCCTAACTGCACTTCTGAAAACCCAAATGCTCCTCCACAACCTCCGCTCTAATGGTAGTCCCTTCTAGCTGTTCCTAGGGTATTCACCAACATAGGTAGCAGAGCTTGGTCTGCAGCTGCCCCTTTGCAGTGGAACAAACTACCGGCTGAACTCCATTCCATTGACACACACTCCAGTTTCAAGTCCGCCTTAAAGTCTAGTTCTGACAAACTCATCCTGCCGCTGCTCTTAGGGGTCTGACACCAACCACACTAGTCAACTCCCCAGCCCAGGGTTACCCACCTACCCACTAGTCAACTCCCTGCCTACAACTGTTATATTGTATTTTTCACAGTAATATTTGACTTCCTTGCCTGTACATATTGTATATATATTTTTTTACTGAGTATTCTGTGTATTACTTGCTCATTGGATGCTGCAGTCACATTGTACACCATGCCTCACGATTTGTTTATTTTGTACCAAATCTCCTCATGTCCAATATTGAAACCTTGTATTCACTGTTCTCAAATGGACCTATGCATCAAACCTGTATATTGTGCTTACTATTGTTGCTTGTATCAAACTCTCTTTCATGTGTATTACTGTTACCTTGTACTCCACTGTCACCCTCGCCATGTGTTATGGCCCAGATCGTGCTTGAAAACAGTCCCTGGGGCAGTGCACGCACCCAGTTATCAAAGTCATAAATCAAATAAATAAATAAATAAATAATAAGGGAAGTGAACTAAATAGCAATAATGGTAACTTGTAATAAACAGTGACAACAATAACGGCAACTGTCTGAAGAAATGCAGCAATGTGCTGTCCTGTATTACTAACCATTGGAAACGTTCTGCAGTCTTGGAGTTTGTTATTTAAATATAGATTGGTTCAAGGGTGAAGCTCCTATCTGGGGTAAGGGAGAAAAGCCCCATGCATAAAAAGAAATGGGTTTAATATTATGTATTTGTATGTTGCCTGAATATGGTGAGCTGTAGTTGGGTCTTTGTTGTCCTGCTGCAGCTGTGGTGTCGCTATGGTGTAGTGGGTTAGGCAAGTTATTAGGTAAGCAGGTTGTGAGGTAGGCAGGTTAGACTGTAAGATTCAATTCTAGTTGCCGCGTCTACTGAAGTGTATATATTTGTGTGAGGAAGTGTTGTACTGTGTGGTGTGCTTTTTTTATTTTTAGCAGGCTGTCACAAGTGTTTGTAGTTACTGGATTCAGGTGTTATGTGTTTGGAATTAGGAGCTGATTTAAGAGAAGTGTGCTTTGTGGGATTGTTGCTGTGGAATCTGGTGTCTGGAGATGGTTCGAGAGTTTTGAGAGCTAAAATGGAGACTGCTCCTGTTGTAGGTTGGATATCTCTATTATATAGGGATAAGGAGGTGGCCCACTTAAGTGTATTGGAGATGTGCGAACTACCACAAGTTTCAGTGCTTGGCTCAGGTGCATACGGTAGCCAATCACGTGGTGTATAGCCTGAAGAGCCACACTCGTTCCCGATGCTGGAGAATATTGCTGTAAGGCATGGCATGTATCAGGTGTGGGAGCGGGTTCATAGTAGTGTGGTGTTACATATAACTGCCAGTTATAGCTGTGAATCTTGTTTGGACTGTTTCATATACTGCATTTTTTACTTTGGTGGGTTTGCTGTTTTTTATTACGTGGAGTCGCTGTTTTGATGTGCACTATTATATAGGGGCTGTTACTGTAGGTGCTGTAGTCGATCACTCACATGTTCTGTGCTATTTTGCAGTCACTATTATCACATGGAACCAATTCTTGTCATCCCTCACTTCATGGAACTGCAGAGCCTGCAAGAGCCCTGCACTTCCATAGGCAGATGGAGTCTTCCCTTGGCACAGGGCCCAGAAAGGTATGATTCCACTGTCTCAAAAGAAAATTCTTTGCAAAAACTGCATTAAAAGCACCAGTTAGGGTGTTAGTTATATTAAACTGCATTAATGCACCAGTTAGGGTTCAAGTTAATGTCACAAAAGTAAGGAAGTATGGCGTTAGGGTTTCCAACCTTAACTCACCACCCCTCCCCAATCAGCAAGTAGGGTTTTGGGTCTCCAGAGTCTTGTCAAATCAGTGGTGGATCTTTCTTGGGGTAGTCAATCCTAATGTCCACCCCTTCCTGAGCAAACAAGGTCAGACATAATCTCCTTTCTCCTTGCAGGGCCCGCAGATTGTGTTGGCAACATGTGTTAAGATATTCTTCACAACTTTTGAGAGTGTAACACTATGAGGCACTGGCTTGGAGCTGTACCTTAATGCTTTGGACGAGGCTACAAGTTGTGGGGGAGGAAGCATTAGGGTTGACAGCCCCAAGGAAGACCCTACCACTTACTTGCCAAGACTCTGGAGACCTACAATCCTAATGTTTTTCATTTTGCTGCTTGAGGGTGTGGGTGGGACGTTAGATTTGGAAACCCTAATGCCATATTTCCTGGTAGGAGACTCCATTGTTAGGAAGGCAGAACTGGGGAGGAAGGGAGAGGAGGAGAGGGAGGTAAGGTGCCTGCCTGGTGCCATGGTTTGGAGGGACAGGGAGTGAATCCTCAGGATCGCAGGAGCAGCTGCACAGGGAGGAGCTGGATGTCATTGTCCACCCTAGAGACAAATGACCTGGCTAAGAAAGGGATCAGAGAAATTCAAGAAGTGTTTGTGGAGATGGGGAGGGGCCTTAGACAAATAGCACACACGGTAACCTTCTCGGAGGTGCTGCCTGTCTATGCTACGGGTGAGAACTAAGGTGCTCCACACCATGGGATTCAATCAGTGGTTGAAAAACTGGTGCAGAGCTCAGGGATTTGGCTTCATTGGGGACTGGGGTCCACCTGGAGGATGCAAGCCTATACTGGCATGATGGTCTGCATCTGTCCAGGAGGGAACCAGGATCCTAGGTGATAGGTTTAAATACTTAATTGACAAGCATTTAACCAAGAGGGAGGCACTGGAGAGGAGCTGGGAAATCCTAGCCCCCAAAATATCAGGGTACTAAGTGAGGTGAGACACCAACATAGAGATGTCGATAGGGAGAAGCACTGGGGTAAATGGAGAAAATTACAAATGCAATAAGGACAGGGATGGGGCAAAAGGGTAAGGCCATCAAGAAATGGAGGGTAATGAGTACCAACGCCGTAGTCTGGGCAACAAGCTCCCTGAACTGGTGGCCTTGATGGAAGAGGAAGCCTGGATATTGTAGCAGTCACAGAAACATGGTACACAGAGAACCATGACTGGATGTTAACATACCAGGGTACACAACCTACAGGAGAGACAGGGAGGGCAGAAGGGGGAGTAGCTCTCTATGTAAGGAAGGATAAAA